>OU830593.1:47779628-52779628 GCA_917563855.2 Limnephilus lunatus
ATAGAAACATCTGCTCCAATCTTACTAAATCGGCTAAACAAAATTACTACAGATCTAAAAGAGATCAATCCAATAATAATCCAAAACTTATCTGGCAAATAATTAAAGAAATCACCTACACAGATCAAAACAAAACAAATCCATTGGAAGAAATCAACACAGATAACGGTACACTCTCGGTCAACAAAAACGTACATAAACTAATTAACTACACAAACAACTTTTTTGCAAACATAGGCTCGAATTTAGCGAACAAAATAACCAAACCTCAACACCTTAACCCGAACATAAACAAACACCCAAATCCACAAAGGATTAAATTTGCCCTAAAACCAGTCACTAAACAAGAACTAACACTAATGTTATCTAAATTCAAATCAACATCCTCATCTGGTAGTGATGAAATCACAATGAAAACAATAAAATTCTTACAAGACGAAATTACCTAACCGATACTCTTTCTAATAAACAAATCTATCACAGAAAGCAGATTTCCATCTCAACTCAAAATAGGGACTATTACACCAATCTTTAAATCAGGAAATCGTAAAGATATCGATAACTACAGACCAATCACAATTCTAAACACATTATCTAAAATCTTAGAAATAACAGTTAAAACTCAACTCGTCGACTACCTAGAATCAAATAAACTATTATCACCAAAACAATTTGGCCTCAGAAAAAATTTAGGAACATCCAACGCCATAGCCTTAGTAATTGAATATATTAAAAATTCTGTAGACTCACATAAAAAATGCATATTGGCATATTTCTCGACCTTTCTAAAGCCTTCGACACAATAAATCACTCACATCTTTTTGAAAAACTAGAGAACATAGGAATTACTGATAATGAACTAATATTTTTTAAAAGTTACATGGGAAATAGAAAGCAAACTGTGAAACTTAACAACATAACCAGTGAGTGTATTGATGTCAAATTCGGGGTGCCTCAAGGAAGTATTCTGGGTCCGATTCTGTTCCTTATTTATATTAACGACCTATGCCACATAGAATGTGACGGAGAAATCATCAGTTTTGCGGATGATACTGTTCTCCTAATAAATGGGAAAAATTGGGCAGAAACATTTAAGAAAGCAGAAGACACACTTAAAAGAATTAAAAATTGGCTAGACTACCATTCACTTACACTTAATGCTAATAAAACCAAATTCATCACTTTCAAAATAAAAAATAAGAAAACTCTGAAGAAAACCTGAACTTGAAAATTCATAGCCAGCATTACTTAAATGAGCATTGTAATTGTCCCTCATTAGAAAACGTTGACCATATAACGTATCTGGGTCTAAAAATTGACCAAAACTTAAAATGGACCGAACACATTACCCATTCAAATAATAAAATTAAAAAACTAAGTTATTTTTTCAAAACTAGTAGGAATGTCCTCATTAAAAAAGACTTAATCAAGATTTACATGGCGCTCTGCCAATCACTGTTAGAATATGGTATTATCGGATGGGGCAGTGCAAATAAAAACATACTAAATCCACTAATTAAAACTCAAAAATCCATTATGAAAATTATACTGAAAGTTCCTGTAAGAACTAGCACTGACGAAATCTTCAACAATCTTAACATCATGTCAATTAAACAACTGTTTTCTAAAACTATACTCATTTACATTCATAAGTACAAAACACAAGAAATGACAACTTATTACACATACATTAGAAACACTAGATCTCATGGTCAAAAACATATCCAACTACTAACACAACATTTGGGCAAAAAGCTTCTTGTATTATGGTATTAAACTTTTCAATAAAATACCACTCTCACTTAAAAACCTCAACAGTATAACATTTAAATCTCAAATAAAAAGCTGGATACTAAATATAGGGAGAACAGAAATAGAAAATATACTGATATCAAATACAGACTAAAACCGAATCTACTGAACTGAATTATAAAAAAAAACACAATTTTATTTAATTTTTAATTATTAAAAAAAAATTACTCATGATACCTATATGTTTGTAACTAATTCATATTAATTTCTTATAATTAAATTATAATATGTAAATGAAATCCTCAGCACGGGAAATCCCAGTGAGGATATCATTATCTTTAAATGTTTGTAAAGAAAGGAAGACAATAAATCATAATTATTATATTATACTCCTACAAGATCATAAGCTTACCCTTTATTGTGTTTTTCTATATTCTTTTCATGCATTTTTAAGTATTAAGCTTCTCTTAAATATTTTTTTCTTAGTTTTTTCTTTATGTTTTATTTTAACTTCTCTTAACTATGTTTTTTTTCTTAGTTTTTCTTTATGTTTTTCTTGTCTAACTACTAAAAAAAAAAAAAAAATTATCAGCGAAAACATGTTTTTAGGCTTACTGTTTTATTTTAGCACTCTTTCTTTTTTAGGTTTTTTTGTAAAGCTGTTTGTTTTCCAAATAAAGATATAATTATAATTATAACATCGCATCAGCGAATTGTCTGCGTACACTTAATAGATAATTATTAAATCGATTGTGCGATTTGTAAGAAAGGTATTTTATGATTTTTTACTGAATCGATTCAATTTTATTTATATGTACTGCATAAAATGGAGACCACACAGTTGACGCAAACTCTAGATGGTTTCGTCAAAAAATAAACGACAATTTATAACAAGCGAGAAAAAAGAGACGTAAAAAGCTTTAAAAGTGATATTATATTATGTTTTTCATAGTCATTAGTTATTAGTATCCTTTTTCCGATATGTCTCTACTTTATGAACTTAGTAGCACTGCCATTTTTCTCACTTAGTTTATGAAGTCAATAAACTGTTTCCCTGTTATTAAGCCCGCGTCCACCGTTACCACTGCCACTACTGCCAGGAGTTCATAGCCATACGTAGAGGCAGAGGCAGATCGCTGCAGTGTTTAATGTGCCGCCTGTAATACTGAATACAAATGGCTTCATTTTGTCGGCACACCGTGAAGGCTGCGCTAACGAATACAACCAACCGGCCCCTCTCCGCATTATGTCCCCCTGTTTCGCGTTGTTTAACTAAATACGGCTTTCAGGATGTCCTTAAATAAGTAATCTTCCAACCCTGCTTTTTTTTTGTTTTTTTAATGGCGTTGAATTTTTTCTTGTAATGTCAATACGACTTCCTACATTGTGTAAAAAAAAATCAGATTCCAGTCAGTGCGTACCTGAGACGTTCGTTCACAAAAAAGGTGCCACTTATATGTCTTCCTATCGGAGGTCAGTTCACCGGAACCGTCTGTTCACCCTTGTACCAAGCACGTAGATTCGAAGCTATAGGGTGCGCGTCTTCCTCTACAAAGTATTCTATATTATTATTATTAGATTATTAGCACCCTTTAGGCGATTTTTCATGAAATTGGCACTATTTAATCGATCGATTATTAAATTAAATCGATTAGGAGATATTGTACTTTTTATCAATGATGCAACCAAGATATTTTTGAGGTCTTTGTACGATTTCGTAGTATGCAGTTTTTTGCCAATTGAATGAAGAACCTCTGAATTGGGAGCGCCATCGATCCACATTATTTCAAAAGCTTTTATAAAAAAAACAACCCATTTTTTTACATTTCAAACGAACAAAATTTATTTACCGAACAACTTTGTCACTAATGATTTATAAACCCTCGAAAAATTCCTAGAATTTAACGTATTTGAACAGTTTTTTCGATTCCTATAAAAAAATATTTTAAAAGTTTTTATACTATCGTTTACTGGATGACATAATGAGATTGAAATAAGTTTTAACAAAATTTAAAATGTCTTCTTTCAGTCTTTAGTGATATTATTTATTTTTCTTCAAACAAAAATACTGTTAGGGTTGTATTAAACGCTAAATGTTATTTATTTTTGTTATTTTTCAAGTAAGTGATTGAGTCATAGACCACTTTTGTCATTAGTATTATCTCTGTTTTAATCAGGTCGACCAAGTTTTGAGTGAGTAGGTAATGCTATTGTTTATTTTTATGTCGTTCGGGTGTAATAATTTATCATTTCAATCGTGATTCCATCTTGCTTTTGACGTTTCCCCTCCTTTGTTCGCTTTGTCAGTCGCTTTAATAAAACGATACCCACAAAAGCTCGCCCACCGCACTGACAACAGGAGGAATGGAGAGTTAACTGATTGTTTTTGTGGTGATGTATGTCATTTGAGATATGGGGAGCAATACCACCTTCAATATAATATTTTCCAATATATTTTAAACATAATTGTTTGTAACCTTTCTAAATACTCCCTTTGCCACTATCTTACTGGCTGCCAATTAAGTCTTTCAATCGAGGATTTTTTTTTAGAACCGGGGTTACGGTGCTACCATTTTTCAATCCCGCGATTTAAATGTTAAAATTATTATAAAAAATAGGAGTTTTTACAAATGTTTAATAATACGAAAGTAGCTACACAAAAAAAAACAAAATTGAAAAATTTGAAAAAATAGATAAAAAAAAAATAATAAAATAAAGATAAAAAAAAAATAAAAAATCATTAAATTATTTTGAAACTTTAATTTCGAGGCCTCAATAATATCAAAATGATGATCATATTTTATTCGCTATTTTCCCACATTCCGCAAAAAGCCGTCCGGATTCCAAGGTAGGTAGTATTGATTTTAAATCTTCGTAGAATTTTTCTACATTTACTCCACGCTGTATTTCGAATTCGAAATTTGCCAGCTCCTTTTTATATATCTGACTGTTCTTATTTCTGAAGAGTTTCGGAGTTAGGTAAGTCCCATGATCGAGCTGTATCGAGCTTTTCATGTAGAGACATATTTTCTCGACTTCCTCTACAATTTCATGGTCTAATTCCGACACAGAGATAGACTTATTTTCTTCAACTAACTTTGACATGTTAGCAACCATTGAGATTTTTGTCGTTTTGTCCAAAAAATTTAACAGTCAGTCGTTCATTTATTCGGCCTGTAAGTGACCCTTTGAATTGAAGAGCAAAACCACTGTTTCCTAAATTGTTCATCATGAAAACATCGTCGTATATTAATTACTGACAGTGTCACGACGACAAAATGCTTCTACTGATAGCTAAAATGAGAAGAGAAAACTCGTCTGCCTGAACACTCCCGGTGTATTGATGTCACGAGACTAAATTGAATGTTATTGAGGCTCCTTACTTATAAATAGGTAGATATTACCGCGAGCCGAGCCACAAATTAGGAAAAGGAACAAAGCAACCGCAAGCGGCGTTTCGCGCAGTATAAAAAATAGCGCAACAAATATAACCTAACCCAATATCTTTGCGATGTGTGCACAGTATTCGAAGATCCAGAATATTGTGCAGTAAACGATACGCTACCAATAAAGAAAGGTATTCCAACCAACAAAAACGACAAGCGCACTGCGCAGTACCTACCGGGATTCAGATGCCGATAAAAGTCCGGGATTGAAAGCTCTACTGCCGATAAACATACATTATGCTTACCTATGCATCAGATTGCACTAAAAACTTATATTTTCGCAAGAAATTTCTTAAATGAATAATAATATTTGTAATAACAACTTTTTTCAGAGCTGCTTATCTATATTGTGTAATAATGATTTTTTTTAAATTTTCTCTGACATAAACATGGGGAAACGGCATAATATAATTAAATACATAACGTCAGTCAATATATTCCACCATTCTGAATCTTTTGCAAACCACGAATGTGTTGATACCAACTTTCAATTAATATTTTTTAATGCAATTTACAGCGGCCTTTTGATGTGATTTTGACCAGAACGGCGTTATAAAAATTATCGAATCATTATTATTATTACTGAGAGAGGCTTATTGCAGTAATTTATTTAATACATTTGCTTAAATTGATTTCTCCTGACCACTTTAGTAAATCGCCAATTTACTAACGTAACAGAATGTGTTTGCAGGGATTACTGAAGGTAGATAATATAAGCTTATAATTTAAATCATTGTTTCTATTGTTTCCTGAAAGTACGTCCACAATAGCAATATGAGCAAATAATGAATCCTGCCCACACGTACCCATCTGTTTTGCGCTCCTGGGGACTATTATTATTTGTGTCCTGCATTCAAATGACTAAGGCCGATATGCCCATTGCATTTTATTCGGTGGACGTGGATGGGTTTCAGAAATGCCACGGGTGTGACATAGATTCATCACGTGCCGGTAATGATGTCACGGCGATATTTAGGAACGATGTAACGAATCTGTTTTTGGCTACGTCACGGATTATTTTTACTTCGCTTCAAATTTCGTTGATACTGCCTATCATCAGGAAACAATTTAAAAAAATTCACCTATGCATTAAATTAATAACCAAATTCGTACATTCATCAATATTTGGTCTTGGATTAATCTTGACAATATAAATGAAGATCTGCAGAGTATGCTCGAAATAAAGTGTCAGAATACTCACGTTATTTTCTTTTTATTTTCTTTGCTAAAAATCTGTCATAAGTATCTCGCCAAATTTTGATTCTATTTATTTGGGTGTGGTCTTATTCGATTCAGCGTGAATTAACACATAGTAAACGATACCTCACTCAACCTAGTTAAAAAAATGATTTTTAACCCCCCCCCCTTTACTAGTAGGTTCTTATTGTTCTTCGAAAGCCTTCTGGCGTCCAGTTTTAATCATAGGTTTCCTACAGTTTTTGACAGAGTTGCCGAAGGACGTTTCCAGCTGGATAAGGGAACAAAAGCTTTCATGGACTTAATTAAACATTACCTAAGGGGACATACATTAATTACGTGAGCAGTTTTTATTCCAATCTAGCCCCCCACCCCCCTTGGTGAGATAAATTTGGGCCACTTCGTATATTCTTTTCAAGTAACGTGAGATTTTGCTGGACCACCCTCTCCACCCCTTTTGAGCTCACTTAATTAATGTATGCCCAAAGGACAGGATAGGGCAAAGATGACGAATCACAGTTTTACAGGAAAATGTCTTTAACTTTATATCTACGTATTTATTATTCTAAATATAATATTATTATTGATTCCTTTAATCATGTGGTTTAAAATTTGTTATTCCTTTTATTTTTTAGTGATCGGGAATGCTGTATTTCCTATCGTAAATAAAATTAATTTTGATTTAAAAATATATAGCATAATAATAAGCTTTTATAATATAATTTTAATCGGATGTGCTACTACGGATAAATACTTAACAATCACATTTTACTTAACGAGCACGAATTTCACATTTGGTTTCGTCGCTATAAAAGGTGGATATGATTCAAAAGCTAAATTGAGAAATTCTTCGTAACACAGTCACGAAAACCACAGCTAAAAAATAAATGGCCGCATCATGAGTATTTCGAGGTAATCCCGTGCATAAACATTTTAGTTTTTGACATGTACTGGTTTTAACGCACATCCTGACAATCTTCTTGCAATGCGTTGTTGTAGAATCCTATAGGCATAGGCATGCTGCTTCCTTGTGATCTCTCCCTCTTTCTCATTAACGACGTGCGTAACAGAAAGAGAGGTTACAACGAAGTTCTCTTCGGCAAGAACATAAAAAACCCCACGACCAGAGTGATGGAGTATAACAATAACTTTTTTGAGTGATTGTATGGCGACGTACAAATGGGGGAGAGGTAATTTCCCTTTAAACCTGTCATCAAAAAACTACCCCGTAATGCAGAGCGTGTGATAAAAATATACACACCCTATTTCGTTTGACAGGGAGAATGCTTTGCCGTTATCTTTTGTTTTCGTCAGTTTGTCTGTTTTTATAAAGCGCTTTGCCATAAAAACAAGATTCACAGAGTTCTCACTAACGATATATTTTATCGGAATAATGGGGATGTTTTTTTATACACATGAAGGTTTTCTGTCAGGGGAACCTATCGTGTTATATTTCTACTCTAATATTTGGTTATTTGTAAGAAACAAGCAGCTTTTGAAATACAGTGGACCCGCAGTTATCCGGCTGCTGGCTAATCCGACGCCCCCGTAATCCGACACATCAGGAATATTATTCAGTTTGTCAAGCAAGATTACAAGAAAGACCTACTTCTGAGAGCCGTATCTAAGGACCAAGCTGTAGATAAAACGTTAAAAGAACTCAACATGAAAGATTTGGTTTTTGTTCTTTGTCAATCTTCGGAAGTAATAGAGCAAGTTGCTGCAGAAACCCAGATTACTTCCGAGAGATTTGGAGATTTGGTGATATGATTCGTAGTTCAAATACATTCTTTGATTTGTAATTTGTCGGATTACAAGGTACTCTTATTCAAAAAATTCCGGAATATAGAGGGTCTTAGACAGTACTCTATAATCCGACAAATAATTCAATAATCCGACATCGCCCTACAAAACGTTTGTCGGATTACCGCGGGTCCATTGTATCTACGTAGATATATTATACGAAGTATGTAAAAAAGTTTCTTATGCTAATAATGTTGGTTAGAGATATGAGTTTTATTCTGCTTTAAACCAACACGAATATTAGATGAAGAAAAACGGGAAGAGGAAGATAGGATGGGGATAGGTATGCTCCTGTTAGTTATTTTTTTTATTTTTTATTTGTTTATCTTAAAATTGTTACACATTATAATATTACTGGTCTTCCATTAAAAGCATTAGCTTGTGGATGGAAGAAGAGTTTACGTTTTTTCATACATGTACAAATACAGTCACGTGTACAGTTAATACAATGCAGTTAATACAGTTAATACATTTCATATATATGTACAATTACTATTTACTATAGTCATGTATTTCAATATATAGGTACACTTAAGGCGATCCACTAGTACAGGAAAAAATCGAAATCGGAATTCACGCCCTTTTATGGGAGGAGTTTAAAAATACTTGAGAAAAAGCTTTTGGAAAGGTTGGAAAAGATATTTGAGATTTTTTTTTTTACATGTTGATTTCGTAAAGGCCTGTAAAAAACATTAATTCCTTTTTTATGCATTGTTTATAGCAATAAAACGGAATTTTTAAATTTATTTCACGAAAATAAGCGGCGCGGAGCACAACACGACCGCTCTCCGCTCCGTTCGGAGGAGTAATGACGGAAGACAGGGGGGCGGCTGCCAGTCGTTCTTCGGTAGACGGAATAAGGTTCACTTTGATATAGCAAATTCGTCGACTGCCGTATTGTCGTCGTGATGTCAAAAATACCAACACGAAAATGCATATTATATTTTATTTTGTGAGGTTCGGGCGTAAATATCATTTTTTTTTCGCGATAATTATATAAGAAACTGAATTTGCCACATTATGCAATAAAACCATATCCGAAAAAGTGTTTATAAGTAGGAGAGTTTTCAGTTAAAAATGTTTTTTATAGACCTAATACTTTATTTTTTTCTAAGCTTATTAAAAGACTTATTAAAAAAAATGACCGATATTTTTAAGGGCCAAAGTTTGTTCTACACGCAGTATTTAATTGAAGCATCTATAATACTTCTAAGCGGTCAAATTTTCAAAACTAAAACATACGATTTTGTATGATTTTGCATTATTTAGTATGGCTTCATCTTAATAACTTAATACAGACACATGGCAATCAGACCCGTAAACTAAAAGATACAAACATAGATGTATTCAGTAAGAAGAAATTATTATTATCTTCATATTTTTGCCTTACTTTCACGTATTATTTGAAATTATTTTACACGTGAATTTTTTTGTCAACTACATACGTAACGAGTGGCTTTTAGTGAATTGACGCGCGGGCGCTGCGTTGAAATAAATTAATATTCATGAAACCTGGATAAATTTCATAAACATTTTCATATTTCGATGTTTTTCACCCTACACGTTTTAGTTACGTATGCCGAACAATACATTTTACAAATATTCATTCAGCTGTATTTATAGGTTATCGTCGTTATTTTTCAAATAATATGTTTTACGAATTTCTAATGATTTAATCACTCGGCTTTGTTATCCATAATCCGGGCAGCATACCTAATACCTACGCACTGGGTGAAAAATATACACGTATATTTCCAGGGACAGCGTCAAGAGAATGAACGTGAAGCCCGTGTAATAAATAATAACAAGGCTATCGATCTTGTCACCCGTTGATAAGGGTTACATTACCTTGGCGCAGCCGCACACTGTCCTTGTCTTGTGTACGGAAGACGCGCCTCTGTTGATATGCCAATCACGACGCAGTGTAAACGTACCGATTTACCTGCTAATCCTGTTGGATTATGCTCGCCTGGTACAAATTATCATTATTAAGTAGTCCTGGAAATTGATTAAGAAATTTATCACAAATACACATTGAAAATATAAAATGTTTAGTTTTAATTAACCGACTCTTAACATTAATTAACAGTTCTTTTTTAACTCGACCGTTTTGCATTTATTCTGTCTGTAAATTTGTACGTTCCGTTTTGATCGTTCAAACGGACTACATCTCTACGTATTATAAATTAAAGTCCTCCGACGTTTGTCCGTCTGTTCGGGATAAACTCAAAACTAATGAACGGATTTTCATGCGGTTTTCACAAATAGGTAGAGTGATTCACGAAGAAGGTTTAGGTACATAATTTGTCAAGGTTTTGTGTAAATTGGTTGAAATATATAATATATAAAGGGAGCGGCCTGCAAGCGGGCGGTGTGGATTTAATTTCTATGCAAATAACAGATGGCGTTGGTTATAACGGTTGGGTAACCAACCAGTAGATGGCGTTGCGTTTCGTTAGCCACAGCAACGTGTGCCGGGTCAGCTAGTACTAGTTATAATTAGAATTTCTTTGAATGAACTTTGTGACGCCTCGCCGCGCCATTTATTCCACGATGCATAGTTGATCTGACCATTGACTTTTCGTAGCTTTTTAATTATACAATAATCAATCAATAATAAATTTATTTGCGTATGATATTGCTTATTGATGCATGACTCCGATAAATCACGAGCTCATTGAAATACAGCGGGAACTATCTCGATGTAAAATAATTTACAAAGCATTAAATCATATCGCCGTTTGCCCTTTACGACTGCGAACTGTAGTACTTAATTAAGAAAACAGTATTAAATCATCTCTAACATACTTGGCTTGTCTAGATATAGTTAGCTCTGGAATATATGAAGCAGATATTTTCAGTGGAATAATGTATTAATTGTTTCGTTCCCCAATAATTCTCCCGGTAACACAAAAAAAATATCGGCGTTCAAAAATTTAAAAAATAACTCATTGTGGTCCAATAAATTGTTTTTGCTGCTTTTTTCAATAAACCCCTCCCCCTTTCTTGTATTATGCGACGGTGACCGGAAAACTCTGAAATTCATTTGAAAAGGCCTTAAAAAAATTGGTTAAATACGTTACAATTTGGGAGGCGGGTATGGGTACCGCCGCCTCGGGAGCCATTTATTGGATAACCAACACCTCTGCCATAGGTCACCCCAAGTGGTTCGCTACGTTTGGTGACTTAGTAGGGGTGCCCGGGTCCATCGGGTGAGGTGTGTTCAGGTTTTGGCGGCGTTTTGCCCACCAGCTGCGTGGTGGGCTGAAACGGAAGAAACTGAAAAGGAAAAACCTTATGACCTCTGTAGCTGGTCTTACACCGCAGTGGGAGGAATGGATTCGTACATCCGTCGCTCCTGAATACACTGATCCCTTGATTCCTACCCACCCCTCATACCCTTTTCCTTCCCAGAACTTCCTCGCCTCCCTTTCCTTAGCCACCTCCACACAGTTTCCCCAAAGATGACATAGGCCCTGAGAGAAATTATTTTCCTCAGGGCCTCCTGTGTGGGGTTAATGTAAAAAAAAGGTTTAGTTTAGGTATGGGCTATTTTTAAATGATTTTTTTCATAGCTTTTAATGACTTTTCAAAGAGGTGTTGAGTTGAGTTGATTCTGAGTTGGCATTGAACTTTATGCGACATGGTGGGGAGGACTATTTTTGCATTATTTCAATATTATCATCAATCAAATTTCAATTGCTTATTTTTGTTTGAGGATCTTTTTTTATTTTGAGTATAACCTGTTCATAAACATGTTTTTTAAGATACTAAACCTAACACGATGACTCGTAAAGTGTACTCTGGAAGTTTTTTTGCCAATACCTTTCATTAATTCCACGCGAGTATTTTAAAGTCCACAAAGTTTCTCCTTCAAATGAAATGTCATCGCAGATTTATGCCAAACTCATGTGTGCAAGTTTATGACCCCTTATGAATATTAATTCAAGTGCGGCTATTGATGCCTCAAAGGATTATTGCAAATATTATGAAAACTTAATTTATACACCGATAGCACTAAAATAATATTACACTTATTTTCACTAATAATCTAAACTATATTTATGAAGTAGAAATTTGTTAGATCTAGAAGCCAATACAGGCAAAACTTTTGTTCTAGAGGAAATACGTCAAAAAAGGAAATTATTTTTGTGTTTTAATGTATAAATCGGTACTGAATATAGATTTATGAGAAATAAATTGAATTCTTCATATTGGTAAAAATATGAACTCAAATTGAACAACAAATGTTCAAATATATATAAAAATTAATGAATTATTGAATATCTTGTAAAACCGACGAACTGACAGTGTTCTGTACAAAATGACATATCCGAAATAAGGAAAAAAATTAGTCTTAAAAATTATCCGAATGTTTGGTTTGTTAAGATTACTAGCGCATTACATGTACGATCATTTTAATTTTCTCGGGAAGGGTCCAAAACTGTTTGGCAGTAAAAATTAAAACAAAAAAATACTATAAACACAAATAGCGTCATCGGTGAGTTATATGTGTTATATCAAGACAATCATTGCAAGTGGTATAATATTATATTAATAACCTTATATTTTATGAAGTGTCTGGAAAACTAAATACCATTTGCAATAGCATAGCCGTGTGGTCGCATCTGAAAGAAACAAAGACAAAATATTATTTTATCTCATGTTTTCCCAGCAGTCTAAATTCCTAAAACCGTCATGCATATGTGTAAAATAATTCCTTTATGTATTCGTTTCAATTGTATTTTCTCGAGATCTGTCTCTTGATATTGTAAGCGAAAAGAATCAGCTGTAAAATAAAGAACATTTTCTAGGTATTTTATCTCATCTCATGTTTTCCTGGCAGGCAAAATTTTTAAAACTGCCACTACTCCCTTGATTCATACGTAAACTAATTTTCTTTTTTTCCTTAGAGGAACTCACAAGCCAAAAAAGTGTATATTCTTTGATCATATAGGTATAAAAATCGCTTGGCAGACGGAGTCTAAAAATTGTTGACTTTAGCAAAAAGTGTTTTTTATTTATTTTGCAAATAATTGTATAAAAAAGAAAAAATAATAATTAAGGGAAACTGTTGCTACAGATAATCTTAGCCATAAAATTGTATTTTTAAAAAGTAGTTTCTTTTATGCGGTCATACGTTTCTAATGTGAAAATATATCTTTTAGTAGTTCAGGGTTATATTTTTTATAAAGTAATGAACAATTTCATTTTAATTATACTCAAGGGAAACGATAGGAAAATCTTCAATTTATCCAAAGCATATTTTTGGTATTCATAATGTAAACTGATTCGTAGTAAATATGAATCTAAAACAGTGATTTAGATTAAGATTCGTCTGAATGAGTTTGTGTATTGTATGTAGATCTCATGTTCTTTTTGTTTGCAGGACTGCGCTGACGTGTGTGTCGGCACCAGCGTGGGCACCATCACGGAGCCGGACTGCCTCGGACCCTGCGAACCAGGCACATCGGTCACGCTCGAGGGCATCGTCTGGCACGAAACAGAGGGTGGTGAGTAACCTATCTGATATACACCTTAACGTACCTGCCATTAAATTACTCTACGTCGTACAGATGTAAATGTAGATGTTAGACCGAGGGATCCACAACTTTATGACAAGATCTCAGATTTCACGTCATTTTGCCCGACGGTATCAAGCAGATTTTGTATAATGAATTGTTTCATCATCCTTTTACGTGCCCCGATCTCACGCAGTCTGAACTCCTCCTGCAAGACTTCTAGACACTACAGGCATATCGCTGAAAGTGATGTAAACGACGAATGTTGTAAAAAGTTTTGTGTTTTCGTATATGTACCTTTTATTAATGTAAAGAAAGACAAACATTCTCGGGTTACGAATAACCCGACAATATTTGAAAATCTTCTATTATCACTTATCACCACAGTATGCCTAAAATGTTGCTTGAGTCGTGGTGGAGGACTTAGCCAGCCGAGGAATCGAACACGGAACTGGGTGGGACCCAAACGCGATGCCCACTCAACCACTGGTTTCGCCTTACGAAATCATTAGTCAAACTATCTTCATATTTCTCATTTATTATTACTCCAGGGTATCTATACCACGTTCAATCTGCAAATAATGTTTTATCTATCGATAATGTCGGTAACTTGTCGTCGTTCTTCGAGCATGACTGCAGAGAGAGCATCATCATCAAACAAACAATAGTTTCCCCAATGACTAAATGTTTATTTATTCGTCGTGAGCTGTTGTTTGTACGTTACCGATCTGCAGTCGTTCTCGGGAACGAATACAAGTTATCGACATAACCGGTACATCCTTTATCAATCGACGGTGCACATTTGTTACGCGCGTAAATAAATAAAGCTAAACATTGCGAGCGACTAATTGAGCACCTCTACTAGGATATTGGTCAATTCTCACTATGACAATTAAATTAATATTTACTTTATGATAACAGATATAAATCTTTGAGTAGATAGAAATTATATTAATTCTCGCGAAAGTTTGTGCTCTTCACGGAATTTCGGAGGCATGTGTATGAAGGTACCAACACCTACCTATGTTTTCAGATTTCCTTTAGTACGTAAACCCTCCAGTAAATATTTCCACCTAGCCAGGCGTTATGCTTTCATAAGCCCACTGCATTGAAGATATTATAGGCATTTTATTATTTAATGTTAGAAGCATCTCGTCTCGTCGGTATTTGCTCGCTGAGTAAGGGGCAATTTATACGAAACGGCTGCCTTCATAAAAGTGTTTTAATGGTGGCTTCGTGGTAATCCTTTTTGTATTTGCTCGTAATATAATAACTTTAATACGTGGCTAATTTGTAGAGTGCTAATTTTGTGAAAGTTGCATATAGGCTTTCACCAAAATAAGAATACTAGAATACTTTGTTTAAAATTATTGTAATTATGTACCCTCTCATAACAAAATAGTTGTTAATAATTATAGAAGAAGAATTATTTTAGCTTGCCAACTAACGGCTCTTTTATTGATTTTATAAAAAAATTATCTTTGACATCTTAAATTATTTGCATACCCATACTTTGCATAAATATATTAGTGAATATTTTTAAAAGTTGCAATTTGTTTTCTAATTCAAAATCGATATTCTATGCATGTCTGCTTTTTGCTAAATTTCGCGGTTCATTATGAAAATCGGTTTGAACGTTAATTCAAACAAAGGAAATTATGTACTCGTCTGATAATGCCGATATAATGCCATTTGGCCGACAGTAAACAACTCCGTAACGACCTGGAAATGGCTGGATGGAATATAACGCGCTCGTCCACACTCCTGGTGATTAAAGTACCTAATGTAACAGCCAATTTATATTCATTTTGTCGTTCCGCAATATACCTACCCGTCAAACACTCTCGCATTCACCGACAATATTACCTACCTTAACTACACGTCCTTCACGCCTTTGCTACTAAAATTCTTTGGATTTAATTATATCGTTTCTCCACTAATCCGTTAAATGGCAGGAGACCATATTTGTCCCAGCTCACATATTTATGTCTCGTATAAATCGCTCTAACTCCCTTACTATCATAATGAAAAACGGTGTTAGAAAGGAAAAACACCAAGCTTTAAAGTCGAATCTAAAAAATAACCACCAAAAAAGTAAAATATACACATACACCTTTATGAAACCAAAGTTTTGAATCTCAATTTGAAAATTAAAATTGAAACTTTCAGAATTTTTTATTGATTATTTTCGCATGAAAAGATAAAAAAGTGAGATGACTATAACGTTTTTTTTTAAATATGAATACGGCACAAGAGTCCCAACTGCTCCCGTCTGGAGCCAGTGAGACCATGGCATCCCCAATTGGGGTATGTTGTGAGGCTGAAGGTATTGGGGATGGGAAGGAGATAGAGAAGAGGAAGGTGGGGAAGTACCTGGCTATTCAGATCTGGTCACCAAACACGGCTGAAGCCATTTTAAGCAACGTTTCAATTCTGAATGGTGGTCTTACACCAGGGCGATACTGAGAGTATCTTCCACTCTGGAACGTGCCGCAAATATATCTACTAAGTATATATTATTTTAAATGAGTAAATTGTGATCAACACAAATTAATCAAATAAAATTTATTTGCCACGCCGGGATTCGATCCCGCGACCTTCGGAATGAGAGTCAAAAGCCTTACCGCTGCACCACACCGCGCCGGCCGTCAATACAGTTGTCTAATAAAATACGTATGTGTGTTTTTATTGTTATCAGTTTTGGGATATGTTCAGAAATATTTCGTTTCTTTGCATTTTATTGTAAAGCGGAAATATTTTGACCATCTGAAAAATATGCCAAATTTCTGAAGGACTAAAAATAAATTAACTTTGAAAAAAATCATGGTATTTCTCGCTATAAATCAAAGTCGTGGTTTGTTAATCTGCTAATGCAAAGTGCATACAAATAAAGCAAAGTAAAAAGTTTGCTTTCTCAGCGTGAAACCAACTACATTTATTATTGTAATTAGTATTCATTCATATGTTTAAAGAGGCTCTGTGTTAAAATGTAAATATTATTTATCTTTCTGAATTATTTATTAACTACCTGTCGGGTCTTGGTAAGTAATTATGATTGAAACAGCTTTATAATTATAATGTACTTTATTGTAACACACAAGACTGGTAAAATTCTCGGTATTAAAAGCGTCTCGCATTTATAAATACGTACAATGTACACATACAGGTAATATATTTATAAGAATGTAGGTAGTTAAATATAAATTTCTCTGCTAATACATTAGAGTAATTCGGTTTGTAGGAACCTAAATTCCGAAATCATTTAAAAAATATATTTTAATTTCATAAATTAAAAAGCCCTAATCTTTTACACGAGTTGTAAAGAGTACACTATTGTACACTACACTTTTGCATAATATGAGAGTACACTATTGTGCAAATATTGATCTTCTCTTTTTTTCCTTTTTGACAGTTTATTCTACAAGTCTGAACTTTTTATAGCTTGCGACATTAAAAAGTTATTTCGTAGCGTTATTAAACGCACATGAGTTTGCGTTTAATAAAAATTGCGCCATTACAATTAGATAATTAATTATAATTATAATTGTGTGGCTTCTCTCGCCTCTGATTCCGATACAGTCACATGTCGGTTTTGCCTCACCGAGGCCTTGTACATCTGTTTTAGTACAATACAAAACATCACAAAAGCGACCACCTTCATTGAATTCTAAATTCGGTACGGCCCAGTTTGTTTTGTCAATGGCTCGTAATTACTGGGCCCACTCATTGTTTGTACCAACAATACCTCCCACAACTCTGGACTTAAATATATTGTAATCTGTTATTCAAAAATTTGACGCATCGCATTTATATTACGAAGATATCAAGACTTGATAAATAAATCACATGTTTGTTCGTTGCTTCGTATTCATTATCCATTTTTGCATATGCACTGAGCTCTCAGTTCCAAATAGATTTCACATTTTAATTCTCAGACAACTTAATACGTGTATGATGTACGTCATGGCTACGTAACAATTCAATAAACAAGATTCATGATTCGATAAATCTCGTTTTGTGGCTCTTGTGGCGTCGTTTTATTAGATTTACTTGAATCTTTGCACCATAGTGCCGAAGTGTTGATATTTTATATTAAGTTATTATGATAGTTGACACTAGTATGAACATAAATTACTATCACTAAGGCTATGTTTTTATTCTAGTGATTTATTTTTGGGACATAATGCCACGTTGCGCTTTCTCCTTTAGCCAATGTTTCGGACAGCTTTACGGTGTCTATCATCAGGGCATGCCGTGTTGCGCTACCTCCTTCTTAAGTCAATGTTTTAGACAGCATTATAGTGTCCATCACCATAGCCATATATAATAGTCACATGCCCATTTTACGCATCTGTGAAAATCTCAAATCATAACTAACTAACTAACCATCACGCCGTTTCCTCGCAGGGGTAGGCAGAGATGACGGACCGCCAAACAACTCGGTCTTTGCACACACTCCTTGCCTCTCATACATGCTCTTCTATTATTCTGACTCTTAACATGGCCCGACTCAAGTATCTGATTCACTTGGTCGTGCCATGTCTTTCTCGGGCGTCCCCGAAAATCATGTATTTGTAAATTAACCCTTTCGTATCGTAGTCGTGCGTGTACGTATTTGAAAATATTTATTTACTTCATGCCCTAATGGGTTTAGTTTATAAGTTGAGTATCAGTTATTTTGAATGCTTTAAAATTATAACAATTGAGAAAATATAAAACAATGAAAAAAATAATATAAGTGTATTGATAAAATACAAATATGGTTTTCAGTTTTTCCCTCACAGCCTAGATAGACCAATAAAAATTGTCGGTTTTTGTTTTCCAATAATTCCTGGAACATTAGCTTAGCGCGCTATTCTTTTCATTGAATTCTAGTTCCTCGTTCAGGCGGTAGCCATGTTTAATATTTGTTTATAAAGGTAACGTTTTTGTTTAGTTTTGATTTCCGCACCCTTTTAATAGTTTTATGTAAGTTTTAAAAGAACATTACATGTTTTTTACATTAGCTCCACACAGGAGACCCTGAGGAAAATAATTCCCCTTGGGGCCTACGTCATCTTTTGGGATGATGTGGAGGGTCTTTTTAGGAAAGGAAAGAGGAAGTTTTGAAAGGAAAAAGGTGTGAGTGGAGGGTAGGAATCGGGGGGTCAGTGAGTCCAGGACTGACGGACGTATAAATCTTCCCCTCCCACTGCGGTGCAAGATGATGTTCCGAGAGTCCTGCTGGAGAGGTCAAGAGGTCTTCCTCCACCAGTCTCTCCCGATCCGGCCTGCCACGCAGTTAATCGGCAGACGCATCCGCCGCCAAGATCCGAACAAACCTCACCCCATGAACCCGGACACCCCTGCTTAGTCACCAAACGTAGCCAACCGCTTGGGATGACCTATGGCAGAGGTGTTGGTTATCCAATAAATGATTCCCGGAGCGGTGGTACTGGAACCGTCTGCCAAATTAAAATCGTTTAATTTTGATGTAATTTTTTTTATTAATACGATGTTTTATTATTGTTAGAATGGTTTTTCGTTTTTTACTGAAATGAAATTAGCAATAACTTCTAAAGTATTGAGAAAAAAGCTAAATAATTCAATTATCTATTTGTACAAAAAAACTTCTGAAAAAAAACGGTCTGAAAGGGTTAACGCCCGTGGGACTTTTACAGTAAACCTGCTGTATTATATTAATTGAAATCGTTAACTCGAGGAGTGTAAATAATTGAACATTCATTAATACCGACTTTAAACAGAGATCTGAAAAGGCTAATGGAGAGCTTTGTATTTGCCTTTATTATTATTAGAAGCCCATCCGTTGTCGCTGAATCGATTCGGACCGCATACGGCGCACGCTACTGTTGTAATCGTTGTTATATATGATAGAATGAAATGAATTATGTACGTGAATTGCGGAACTGAGACTAAGAAGCTATTCGTGTGACCACTGGAGAACAAATGGTTCCCGAGAACTCCAGAGCTCCATTTGGAACACCCCGCCCTGAGATTGACAATCTCGGAAGAACCTCGACTTACTTTGAAATAGATTAGTATAGTCCGCTGGTAGCAACATTGTAATCTCTATGTACTTCTGTTACATGCGCCGTTTATGCAATAATCACAGGCTACAGCGAAAAACGGAATTGCTTTTGCCGGTTATAAAATATATATAATTTGTTTATTTGCCAATATTCTGAAAATTATATATAAAGCATAAAATCTGCGTGTTGACCTTTGATTGATAATTTGGTATGACGTATGTACCGAATAAGAAATGTTTTTACAATGAAGTTAATAACTCTAAACCTTGCGCATAATTACTCTTACTTGTAACAGACACTTTCTAGTTGGAAACTAATGTTGACTAGGACATTAAAACCGTTTCTACTATATTTGGCTTAATTCTGTGTCCTACTAATAATTCTTTTAACACATGCATTTAATTAATTAAAAATGAAATCTATCGATCAATGACTCACTTGGGTGATGAAATTTCCACAGATTTTTTTAAGCTCTTAGCGTCATAATGATCCATGGAGCTTTGACATATCAATTTAACTGAAAAAGATACAACAATATTGAATATATAATGTATTTGTAAATTATTCAAGAAGAAAAAGAACTTGTGGAAATACATCGCAGCAATCTTCTAGACAAAAACAAAATTGTTTCTTCGATTAGAATTTTAGAGAACACAGATGACGCGATGGGAAGAAATAAATTTGTATCGAAGCCTCTGGTAGTAAAGCTATAAATGCGTATTTCTTTAGGCTACCTGTTTTATGAACTCCGATTATATTAAGTTCAGGCGTTTCTGTAGGTGCAACAAGTTCCCTGCCATTGTCGGTCAAGGATGTCTCGATCAACACTATGGATTCAAGTGACTGACTGCCCACGAAGCTTGCCGAGGCAGATTGCGTGTGAAATAATTACAATTTGTGTTCGCGGTTCATAACTAATTATTTGATTCAATAAATTCCCCTGCATTTATACAAGTCTTGGAAGATTATAAACAACTCGTACACCTCATTTGGAATTATAAGCATAAACTTAATTGCTTTAAAACCTGAAATGCAATTGGACTTTTAGTGTAATTAAAAAAATGGTTGCATTATCTCTGTTATTGGTGTAATTACTTTTAATTACTCAACCGCCTGTTTTTTTTGTTATGTCAAATTTGATTGCCTGGTACATAATTTGAAGATAATTGCAAATTGTGTTGTCGCTGGACGTTTTAATGGGAACCTATTTAACTGCATGTTTGATTAATGATGCAAATCTGGTTTCAGAACCTCTTTTTGAAGTAACTTCTTTCCACAGTCATTATCGTGATGGATAATTAGACCTTTTACGTCGGTAGCCATTACGCCGTTTTATATTAATATGTACAGTTATTTATGACTGTTCTTTATCACAGCAATAAAGCGATTTTATAAGGTCAATCAAACTTTTCACATCATCATAATATTTAAGCGCCCTTGAGATAATTAAATCACTAAACAGCGCTCTAGAATACAGTTGACCATTTATTATTATTTTTATCACAATCACGACAAATCAGTGGATTCTATATGTAAGTTTCCAAACATTTTTCACGTCAGTTCTAATTTTTGAAAGAGTACTTTTAATGTAATATATTTTTGCGCTACGCTGCCATTGATTAGAAACACAATTTCCAACAAACATTGACCAGGTTATATTATTCAATAATGAAGAACCATAAATTCCTCAACTCGCTCACTGATTTTAAAATTATTATGAACAGTATATTTCTATGATCCGTTTAATCATGTTAAATCGATGAAGGTGAATCCGTAATTAGTTTTGGTGAACCACACATCTAGTAATTATAATAATGTCTGCTCCAAATACCAGGATAACATACTGATTGCGGATTGCGGAGGATCGAATGTCCGCTTGATTACACTCCCACAGGTTTCCCTTTAAAGCTCATTTGAGAGCGTTGATGCAAATTGACTGTCGAGTAATCGAATTCCGTGGCCTGTCTCCAGCGAATTTGATCCATACAGAATAGGTGTGGAATTTCCTACGATTGAACAATGAATGCCGCACAGGATCGGTTCAATTAAGCCGAAGTGGGTGTTGCTGGCGCTTCGCAGACATTTGTAATTTGCCCAGCCAAGGGTTGCATGTTGCAACTCTAACTCTGTACGTGCGTACAGCGCACAGCACATCCCGTGCAGCGGGCGGATAATTGCATTTCCCAAGAGAAGATAGACACAGGAAGCTGTTCGAGTGTGTGCCACTTTACGGGAGCTTAATCAACTCTGCGCCGCGCACCGCGCACCTCGCACCTCACTTACACTGCCGATTATTTTGTATACCTTCTAACTCATTTCAATTTACCAGTTTGTGCAATATTGTAAATGGAATTTCTAGATTGAAATGTTTAATATTAAATTTTTAAAAAAAATAATAAGATAAAGTATAAATTATTTATTTGCCATCGAACTATCAGATACACGTTTATATTGGCGATCGTCCAACTCAGAATGAAACCAACTCAGCCACCATCTCAGAAAGGTCATTAAGAGTGATGGTAAAAAAAATATAAAAAATCGGTTTAATAGGTCATGTTAGGTTAGGGTTAACGGCTATTTTAAAATATTTTATTTCGTAGCTTTTAATGACTTTTTAAAGAGGTGTTTACTTGATTCTGAGTTGGCATGGAACCGTTTATATTATAGAAGACGAAAGGTCTGTGTAGGTACCTAAACTTATGTGAATGTTTAATCATATTTTACAATGCGTAGTTAATTATGTTTTTGTACTCGCCAGAACATCACTACATACTATAAATTAAAGTCCCCCACCGCGTCTGT
This sequence comes from Limnephilus lunatus, assembly GCA_917563855.2. Taxonomy (NCBI): domain Eukaryota; kingdom Metazoa; phylum Arthropoda; class Insecta; order Trichoptera; family Limnephilidae; genus Limnephilus; species Limnephilus lunatus. The sequence goes on from OU830593.1 coordinate 47,802,180, forward strand.
CTGTCTGTTCGCGATAAACTCAAAAACTACTGAACGGATTTAAACTCAAAAACTACTTAACGGATTTTCTTGCGGTTTTCGCCAATAGATAGTGATTTATGAGGAAGGAATAGGTAGGTATATATTTTGTCAAGGCTTTGTGTAAATTGGTGGACATATATACATATATTATAAAGGACAATGTCTGTATGTAGTGGTTTGATTTGTATGCAAAGGAGATCACTCACTGTCTACATTTGATTTCGAAAACTCTGTGTAAAGCCCGGGCATCGCCGGGGACTTTAGCTAATCAATAATAATTCCGATTACTGGCTTTGGATCTTGATACTGTATATTGGGTCAAGCTAGCCGTTAAATCTATTTCGAATTGCGTCATGTTTAAATAATATATTGAAACAACGTCATGTTTTGTTTTATTATTATTTAATATTATAGTGTATCCATAACCTTTTACATTAAATAAGTTAACATAAGTAGAAAGTGCCCGATTCTAAATATTCCAACGTATCATTCATACATGCATTATTATTAGAGAGCTACTCATAATATTATCTTCGAATGTGATAAATTTGATGGTTATTTGTAGTGACCTGTGTTATTATGTATGCTTGACCTTTGATATTTTGATTTGTTACGTCTAACCCAGTTCTGATATGCCTAACTCCGTTATGATTTCAACGTTTGTTGTTGCTTAAATCATTTAAGCAAAAAAATTAAAGATTATTATAGCATTTTTATTTTATTTTTATGTTAACGAACAAATTTTCTACAGCTAGTCAAAGTTTCCCATTTTTGAATTACCGCTAAAACGATATTTTGGGGCTGGGTATCGTGTGATGTCATGAGCGTGAACGCTCACTGACAGTGTTTATTTATCGTGACGCTTGTGACGTCACGATCCGATTTGCCAACCACGGTCCGTTTGATTTTGTCAGTTTTAAATCGTTTTTAAAATCAGTAATATTGAATGAAAATATAATAAACAAACATTCTTAGTAGAATGATTAAAATCGGAAAAATGGTATTTAAATATTCCGTACATTTTCAACAGAATCCCTCGTTTGTGGAAATACCCCATTGAAGGACACTGGGGAATAACGTGGTTTAAAACGAAAACGAAATACCTCATAATTACTTTTATTATTTGATCCATAAAAATTTTTTATTTTAAAAATGAAAATTAATAAATTGCTTTCTTTTAACCAAATAGTTAGAGATTCAACAGTTTCCAAGTTTGGAACAAATCGGTGCCTAAATTCCTATTATATAAGTACCTAAGTATTTGTACATATCAACATACATAACTGCAGAGCAGTCCGTACTGTGGATATTCTGGTTAAAGTTTAAAAATCAGTAGCTCGGGATTGACATGCTTTAAATTGCATACTTTAAAGTGTGAATAAACCTGTTTATTCCGCCGTGCCCTTTAAATCCTCTTGGTATTCATGACTAAATAAGACAAGTATCTATGTATGCGTGAGATTAGGTACCACACGGCCGAACCCACAATCCCTTCCGCTACGATAGTAGACCTACCTGAATACTTCTGAAGGATATACCCATTGCCCACTGCCCGTTGTCCATTGCATATTGCTCACAGTTCGTCCTGTCGGCTGTCGGCAGTGGAGATACTTCCTACCTCCTCTGTCGTTCTGCGCTCCCCGACCTCCTGACTCCTGGTCCCGTGTAATTGGTCATAAGGGCAGCGTGTCACGTGTCACATGTCCCCCAGTAATAATAATATTTAGATCGGGTAGGTACTGTTGTAAAAAAGTCGTATACAAATTTATTGTGGAATGAGTGGGGGCTGATAAAGAGAGTCGTGGTGCGATTTGCAATATTGTAACACAACCGTAAATCTTAATTTTGTCGTTGCAATACGGATTTTAAAAAAAATTGTGTAATTCGGAACTTTAAGTAATGTTATTTTGTTAAACCTGATTTGTAAGCAAGCTTAATAAAATTTAATTAATGTACTGGTTTCCTACAATGCATTTTAATAATGTTTTGCAAATGTGACAAAATAATTTAAATTGTTCTCGGAAATGTAATGCACAATGAATTTTAATTATTTAACAGTGTGGTAAAACTGGTAGTTTTGTTTGCTTTTAAATAAAAATCCTCGCATTCCTATATCTATTTTAAAATGCTGTGTTAATTCACATTGTAACCGCAATTATATTTCACAAAAAAGCCAATTTGTGGTGTGTAATTTTATTATTGTACTAGCTGACCCGGAAACGCGTTGCTGTGGCTAATGAAACACAACGTCATCTACTGGATGTTTACCCATCCTTTTAACTGACACCGCCAGCTTTAATTTGCACACAAATCAAATCAACTTGTCAAAATCAAGCCCGCTCGTCCACCACATACAGACATTCTCTTTTGATTATAATATATATCAACCAATTCACACAAAACCTTGATAAATTATATACCTATTGGTGAAATTATATATTATGTATCTATTGGTGAAAACCGCGTGAAAATCTGTTCAGTATTTTTGAGTTTATCGCGAACAGACAGGCAGACGCGGCGGAATACTTTAACTATTTATAATATTTATGTATAGATGATGTTTCATTAAATCTTCGAATACCTACCTAATTATTGTTGTATAAGTAAATTATACCTATACGATACACCAATAAAGAGAAATATCTGTTTAGTAATAAAATTAAAACTTCTTTTCAAATACAATAGTAGATACTAATACATAAGTAATAAAATAATAAATAGTACACATTGTATCTTTGCATAATTTTCACCACTTTATTTTAGTTGCAAATTTTCAAAATAGGAATAACATCGGTCACACTACCTGGCGTCATCTCTGTGCCACTACCTCAATATGTAAAATTGATATACCCCCATTTTGCGGTGATAAAGTGCGTAGATCTTCCTGTCTTCCTCTACCCGTTTCCGACGCCTGTCGAACTACCACCGCTCCCTCGGCATCTTATAATGATTGCCTTTTTTGTAAATATCCCTCCATACTAATAATAATCAACTACATTTTTACGCCCTAAAACCTTTCCAATACCACAATCAATCAAATACCCTCGTCTTCATAAAATAATAAGTGACAAGGAGTGTTTTCTCCTTCCTAGTTTTTTCTTGTCGAAAGTCCTTCAATTTGTATTATTTATTAATTAGTTGGGAACTCGTTTATCGCGTCGCTTTTAAATAATGTTATCACTTCATTGAATTTTGATGTAAAAATTGAGGGTCACTCTACTATCGGTTTTCGGAATTGGATATTTTATAAGTTGTGTTTTCAATTGAATACTCGGTGCCTCGAATGCCTCGTGTGTCGTAACGTTGAAATGCGTGTAATTTGCAAATTAACAGCTTTTTATAAGTATCATAATTTTTTACTATATCCCCGGCCTTGCCAGGGCTTTACACAGAGTTTTTCGAAATCAGGTATGAACAGTGACCTTCCGGTTGTAGGTATAAAAGGTCATGTGTACACAATTTCATCACTCTCTGTACTTTTGTAAAAAAAATCAAAACCACACCGCCCGCCAAAGACATTCATCTTTACAATTCGTAGATAGATATTTAAAGTTAATTTGTGTTTGATGTTTCGGATGAAAAAACATTTATTTGTTTGTAATGTGTATTTAACTAAAAAGAAATACATTTTCTTTAAACCTAATAGGATAGTTTTATTCGCACAGTTTTCTATACATATATGGGTCCATTGAGGACACCCCTGCAACTTACTGTTTTATGAACTCGACGTACTGTAAAGTCTCTAATTACAATGACAATTTGACAATCGCTTCCTGGTTGTTCTGTTCATTGCAGTCCAATAGTATATAAAATACTAAACAAAATTACAACGGTTTTCAACTCTAATGTGAAATGGGTTCTCATAACAATTATTCTTGATATCGACTTATAATAATCGATGAAATTTTTTGTGATGTGTTATTCTAGGAATCCACATGTGCTACATTCATATATTATTTATACCACAGATACGTTACACGCTTTTTGAATGTCGTTAAGTGTCGTTTCTATTCACTTCAAATTATTCTGTATGTTATCCTTCAGTTTATTTTAATAAATAACTAATTTGTAAAATATAACGACGTATTCAGTAAATGCTCTTAATATTTGAATTCAAACGATTCGCGTTAATGATAGCTTGAATTTTAAGTAGATGTATAAGTTATATTAAAAACGTTTCAAGGATTCCTTTCATCTGCTTCTCCCTCTGAAGCGTCGGGTATTTAATTACTTTATCTCGAGTAATATAATTTTCAATTAAGCCGTAGGCAACTTTTAAACAAGTCGCTAGCTAAAAAAACATTTCACTTTCTCCTGAAGTTTTCATATTAAATAATGTTACATATCAAAAGTTTGTTTGCTTATTTTATTAGTAATTGGAGAATTAGAGGTGTTGTATTTTTCATTTAGGTATTTTGCAAACACCCATCCAAGAATTCAACTTTTCATGTGAAAACGCGTGGCAAACAAAAATATTGTTATTTTGAGATTTTGCTGAGACTGCAAGTGCTACTCTTTCACTCTCGTATAACAGTGATGTTACAGGGTTCAATTCTGCAATTCAATTTGGTTGAAGCAACCTAATTGAATCATGTAATGATAAAATTGAATGATTCTATGTCATTGAATGTCATTGTTCAATCGCATTGAAAATATTGAGCTTGTTCAATATTTTCAATACGATTGAATTCAATGTCCAACATTCTATGCGGTTGAATGAGAATTGAACGTGTAAATAAACACAAGCATTGATTGGTAAATCGATCTTTATTCATTCACGCCGCAGCCACGTGAAAAATTGCGTTGTCAATGTAGCTCCAAATGGTTTATAAATGGAAAGAGGAGCATACGTCTTTGTTTTTTGGAACATTTTAAGAAGTACCCTAGCCTGTGGAATATTTAAGCGGAGGGTTTCATTTAATTAATTCGTTATTTAAATTATCACAAATTAACATAATTCCCAAGGGACGACCTGATTCAAAGACATCCTATGCAATGTGAATCGAATAGTTCACTTCTTTATGATACGTGTAAATAGCACACCCGTTCAATTCTGCGCCTTTCAAATTGAAGCAATTTGATTGAACCGTGTAACATCACTATTACGCAATTGTTACTTGTACTCGTATATATTATATATTTTGTTATTTTTATTTTCATTATTTATTGCCTGCGGTCGCATTATAACAGACCGATCCATCGTGTAGTAGTCTCGACGAGAGTTTAGAGCAAGCATTTTGTCTGTATTAACAAGACAATATATAGAGGAGATGTACCGAATATGGCATACGTCCCGAATATGAGATGGTGGTGTTTCTCAAAATTTATGTAAGAAAAGCCTCCATAAAAACCAGCGTTCCCGATTCCCCACCGACTGACCTTGAAATGGTAAGCACTCGTCCGGACGCCGAACACACCACATTCACCTGAGAGAGTGATTAAGTTTTTAAAAAAATTGTTTATTTTTTTACGTAAGTTTCACTTTATTTTTTCTCAAAAATTTTACTCCACAAAATTGTCAATCTTTCACTGATAGACAATATTATTATTTAAATTTGATGTTTTCGAAATAATTTAAAGTAAAATTCAAGCAGATTTTATTCTACGAATATATTTGTTTGTATCGATCCTGTTCCTAATATGGGATTTTTTGATGACCCTAATATGGAATACTATCTCATGTTAGGAAGAGTGTTTCCAATATGGGATTCAAATAGAACAATTTTTTTTTTGCTATTCCAGGTTGTATTTTGGCCATGTAGTAGTCGAACCAGTGTGAAACAATTTTACATGTAAACAATTAGAGAAAGTGCTCAATGATTTTTAATAAGGTTACAAAAATACACGGATGTAGATGTACTCTCGCACATTGATACTACTTTTACGTAGATTATAAATTACATTATTTCTAATAGATATTGAACACCATTGATATCTTCGTTTCATTCAGGCTTGCTATAAAATTATAAATGGGATCTATTTTAGGCAAGCTTGTTTATGAAACCGATATTACCAAGTTCCCTTTAAAAAAAATTTTGATAACGGAGTTGCTTTCATGTTAAAATATTAAGTGAACAAGCAGCTAGCTCCCTGATTCTATTCTTAGAATAGCCTTTCTCTTTTGTAAATAATCTATAAGGTGTTTGATGAGATATTTCGTAAATACGTGGGTTTGTTGGTATTTAACGTTACCAAGTTTGTTTAGTATTTTTACCTGAGATTTCAATTTAGAAACTTTTAAATGAAGTTTGTATTCAATTTACGTAACATGCTTTTACCTGAGAAGCAAATTGCTAAAATCCGTAAGAGACGGAAAATCCTTTGAGAGCGCCGTTTTGCCTTATCTCGGTGCGTACTCCGTAGGCCATTCAGTCGCCCAGCCATTTCTCAGTAGTAGCGTTCCAAATAAGTTTTCATTTATATCCCCATACCAAATGGAAATAGTTTTCCCCGCTTTCTTCCCTGAGTGGTTTGAATATTCCGTGTCGTGAAAGTGCCGACTTTGCGGTGTTGGATTGGAACCTACTTTCCTTTTTCTTTCCCTCTTTTCCCGTCCTGCTTAAGCGTCCATTTCCTCATATCTTATGTCTTCTTCTTCCTGCTGAAGTGATGCCTTCCTTTTGTCCTCGACCTGTATTATTTCATTTCTTTCCTCTTTGATTCGTTCGGGGAAACTCAAAAGGTGTGAAGCATTGTTATTCATCTCAACCAAATTCGCATCTCCCCATTACTTCTTCCTTCCATAAGCCCGATCGAATGAATTTCAACCAATTTAAATAAATCAAATTAATAACATGAAAATTCAATGTGTGCGCTTAAATATTCAAAATTCCAATTAAGGGATCAGTAAATGAGAATAAAAATATGGACGTTATTAATATTACGTACCTCAAATGAAATGCGCATTTATTGACGATGATAATTAAAATCATCGAGCCGGAATTTTAATCATAGACTTGACGGATTAATGCTTTTTATATTTATTTCAAACAATCATCTGTTTAATCTGGTTTGTGATCATCCAATTTAACAATACACTCGAGCAGCCCGGAGTAGCGCTAATTAAAAAAAAAATAGAATTAATAATGTATAATCAATACAACAAAAAGCTTTTTGTAGGCGACATCAATATCAATAATGCTTTGCTTTGACAACTCTTTTTTATATGATATCCCCTGCTGGTTCAGTAATAGTTTATAAGTTTATATCAACAATATGGCACCTTTCAGAGTTCAGAGTAAAGCCTTGTTTGTAAATAGATAGAAGATATTGAAGAATCTAAAAATCATTTGGTATTGAAATATCAACAACATCTCTTGGTAATTAACAATAAACAGCTTTAATCTTGTAAGCTCATCGATTTTATTTCTGCATTGCCTTTAAATGGCGTTCTACACAATCAATCTCCAATATATTATTATGTACATGCCAATTGAAAAATGTAACTGAAAAAAAAGGTATCCTTATTGTTTGTTGCCAGAAATACGTAGGTATTACCTGCAGTGATCTCAACATTATCTATAATTTTATATAAATAAACTTCTGAATAAAAGATTCCCTCTTCCAATTATGTATCTAGTAAAATGGATTATATTTGTTCGCTGGATTACAACCCATTTCTGTAATATAATGTTGAATAACCCTAATATTTCCATCGTTTTTCCGATTCCTCCCGACGATACGCGCAGTCTCCTCCCTGTAATCCTCTCATAAGACGGGTTTAACCCGACACGTCCCTCGCCCGGGGTTTATCGGACCCCTCCGTCGCTTTTTATGCTTTAGCTTCTTTAAACTACCTCCTGCCTTCAGTGTAAAATTACACCCATAGCCGGTTCTGTCGCCCGGGTACCCGAAACGGAATAATTCCCAAATTAACTATACTTATATGCGGGGGATTAGTGTCATGTTTTAAGCGTCGTCGTGTGTATCGGATCTCTTGGTGTTTTGGTATGAAGGTGTCCAATGTCTGTATACTGGATAATATTCAATGTTGAAAGCATACAAACTTGTTTTTTTTATCACTTTTTTAATCTCTTGATCAGTTGATGTTTATTTGGAGCTGAGAGTTTTCGTTTCTTCTTTAATATCCGAATAAAGTATTTGTTCGAGTTTTGAAAATACCTGTATTATTACAATTTCTTGATATAAATAGAGACAGCTCAAAATATCCGAAGAGAATGTTAAATCCCTTCCCCTTTTTTCGGATGGATCACAGTGAAATATTTATTCGACTTGCGCTTCTAAAGCGTACCTCCTCATGTCCTGATACGCGTCCTGGGGGCATTATGCTTGTCGAGCCCCGTAATAATATTTCCAGCATCCTGCCTCCTTGGTCTTTCTCCTATTTTATCCCCAGAGGTCCTGTGAAGCGTATTGTATTTTTAAAACGATTTATCATACGAAATAGAATATCGCTGAATCAATACAAACAATTAGCAATCGAAAAGATAGTTTCTAGGTTTTTGTTGTTTCCATTCTTTTATTTACTTTTTTTTAAATCGATTCCAATCCAACCACGTAGGCCGCTGAAAGCTTTTAGGTGAAGAAGCTAGTTCAATTTATTATACCACCTCATGTCTTATTAAAAATAATCTTAAAAATTGGATAAAAAGTTTTTATCTTCTTTTCAACAATATTATTATGTGAATAGTTGTAATTGTGTAAAATAATATCATGTGCCGCCCACCTTTATATTTTTATTATATATTCATGTAGCTGCCACCCTTCTGGGCTCCTGTATCCCTGGTGTAGCGAGGGGTGGAGAAGGTTTTGTAAGTGGCCGGGGATGGCTGGGCAGAGGGTGGGGGTAGGGGTCAAACCGTGAAATTTGTAGGGGTTTATTGTTGGGCCCTTCAACAATTCCATGCGTCCACCCTCGTGCACTTTAAGCCGTTTATCCGCAATCTATAGAGGAAAGGCTGATCAAATTGAAAAATAAATCGTTCCTGTGCTGTTGAAATGTTTGTATATTACGTGTCATCATTATTGAATTCGTGGAAGTTTGAAATAATAATAAAAACACAAATGAAATTAATCGAAAACCAAATGGCACTGCCACATTAAAACAGTGGGCTTTATAATGAGCTCCTTATTTTTATAGACTTTACATTTAAGGCTCATTAACCTCCACTTATAAGAAATAAAAAAATAATAAGTCTTTTAACTGCTCGGAAATAAACGAACCGTAGAAAATATTTCACTTTACACAATGCATAAATTTTCAGTTCCCAACGTGCGTGCAAAGAACGCGTTCTGTACAAAATTATGTATAGTTTTTCGGACTAAATGTTCATTTCTTTCGGAACGATCTTGCCACTCGAACGTTACGCACTTTTTCCTGCTTTTTATGCCTTTTCAACTGTGAGATGGAACCCTTTCGAGGATTATGTTTCCCTAATACTCTTTTTGTTTGATTTTGGATCCTTTTTTGCACGCGAGATCCTTTTTGGGTTTGAGACACTACGGGGACCATAGAGACTGATCACGTCACGTAGTATTATTTGACACGTCTTTATAAATTTATGTTCACTTTATTTCATCACAAACTCATATCACTCGATTCCTACCTGGAAATCTATCTGTCTATTTGTATATACAAGTACAAAGAAGAGTGTGGCGGTGTAGGTTTGTTTTTTAATACAAATCTATAGTTTTATTCCGAGATCGATATAATTTTGCACACTTCAAACCTTCAAAACACGAGGAAGGGCACTGTCCATGAGATTTCCAAATACCACTTCCATCCCCTTTTCCCTAACCATCCATCGCCTCTTAAAGCAGGATTTTAATACTTGATGAAATTTTGCACACTTGTCGTTGATGATTTGACTTGAAAAAGATGAAACTGACAGTCTTTATCTGATTTTGAAAAACTCTGCCTAAAACCTCTGTCAGCTAGTTCTAAATATCCGAGAGGCTTGTGTTTAAAACAAAGTTTTATGCCCTTGAACTTTGTATTCCGTCCGTTGAATTCAATTAATCTAAATGCGTGGGAATTACACGTCAATATTTGTTTATTTTACCTTTCTGCGTCCTGGGATCCTGATTCAAGGAAGTTAATTACAAATGAATGTGATGATATCACGAAGATCACACCTTGGTAATGTTATTTAGATTTAGTTAATTTCCACGATATTTTTTTGCAACTCATGTTAATTCTGCATCTAAAATGACCGTTCACAACCGCGGTAATGTTGTTCCTTTTATCCATTTTCAGCAAAGCACTATATAAATCAGATGGTTTAATTCCATTCCTTGGCGTACCTGAGATAGTTGGTAACATATAACTTAATTTGCTACCCACATTAGCATCTGATTTATCGACGGGTTCATACGCTGATAACCCCAGTTTAATCTTCAATTGAAATACCTGGCCTGAATATGCGGAATTGTTATTCGAGGCACGGTACAAAGGTAAATTCGCTGCCGTTTAGTAATAATATTTGATGCTGGGTAAAATGTTTTATTCACTTTCATGCTGGCAAGATACTTGACTTGTAAGACTTTTCATAAAGTTCAAACAGACGCAGACGTGTTACCTACCATTCCCCTATTTCTGCTTTAATGAATTTTTGGTTTTTGGTGAGCTAAATGCGTTTGTTTCTCTCTGGGAAGATTTCGCGAGCTCGCTTTGGTCTTGTTATTTACTTATTTTTTTTGTGTTTTATCCGTATTTTAGCATTACATTTATCGTCAGATTACTAACTGACTTGTCCTATTTTTTCTTATTATCTAGGTATTCAACAATTTGGCACTCTTATATTTTGAGAGTATTTGATATATTTTAAACCGTGTGTTCGACATTGACTACTTCATGCACACAGATTTTCTGCTTTATAGTTAAGATAGTCCTGATTCACAATGTAATATGAATTCATCGGCAGCAATAGAAGGATAACATTAATAAATTACAAATTACAATAGATATGTCCGAGTAAGAAATATGATTTGATTTATTTTAGATCGTTTAATCTGCGCGCTATACAATGCTTCTATGAGTGCATAAATAATTGTTTACTTGCCACAATGCTACGAATATAATTTATTACACCGCAATCAAAGTGAGCGAGAGGGATAACAAAGTGTATCCGATATAGTACGCTATTCTAGCGCGTTCAGCGTCGTAAAACAAAACAGCCCACGTACGAATTTATGTACTGAGAAATGAAGCCATGAACAGGCCGGCCGTTTATAATCGTCCAACAAATTGAATAAGTTTTTACGATCCCGGCATTAATTAAAATGGCCTGGCGCTCGTGAAGAGCCGTGAAGGGGGCGGGAAGGAGAATGGGTGTGGGAGAGGGCGGGACTCGCTGGAAACGGAGCTACCAGGGTGGCAGAATAAACAGGAGACATCTTCCCCTGAATGTTGAAATGCTGAAACACGAATTGAGCTTTTGGCGAGACCGACTTTACGAAAAGCCAGCGCATTTATTTATTTAAAACCCAAAGAGATAGATGTATAATATTTCAACAGATATACAGAAAATAAATAGTGTAACAACAAGTACCTAATCTTTTTAAAGCAACAAAATCTCAATAACGTTGAGATGTGGCGTCATTAATTTGCACCGAATTTACTGCCTGGATTTACACATTCAACTTGTAAAGATTTCCAAGCTATGTAGATTTGAAATATGTATCCATTTAATCGCAAAGAAAAAATAGTCAAGATGCAATATATTGTATTATTTGTCCCAAAAATAGTTTCTATTCAAATTTATTCGAACCTGACTCTGAAGTAAGATTACCATTAATTGTAAGAATTTATTGGATGGAATTATTAAAATACGAAAACAATAAACTTTATTTATAGAAATAAGCATTATACCTACTTAAAAGTGGTCCTTTTCTATGAAATAAAATTAGATATGAGTGAAAGAAATACTTATACTGAGGAACAGCATCTACATTTTAGAACAGTATAGGTACGCATTTTTGAAGTAAAACTTCTTTACGCACGCTCGACACTTGGGGGGTAAAATGATGAATATGTTCCAATAAAATATGAAACGTTACGAAAAGTGTGATTGTTACGAAAATTGTGATTGTTACGAAAAATGTGATTGTTAAGAAAAGTGTGATGCGATCGGTGATCAATAAAAAAGGAAACGAAGCATGTGCAACTTTTGCCCACGCTACGTTTCCTTTTTTAATGTGTTTCAATGTCATATGTTCTTTTATAAGTTAGTGAAGTTTTACTTCAGTCGTGTGGTCTAAAGCACACTCGTTTTTTTTACACGGTGATTACAAAACGCCAGTCTCATCATTCACAGCATTCTTCAAGTCCTTTGGTAATTGCGAATGTTGAACAAACCGACCAACCTATATTATTGGCTTAAGGCTCCGTTACCGGCCCCAAAAAGAAGAAGATGGAGAGATACGAAATTACGAACGTCAGAGGAGAGCGCTAACATTTACAGCGCCAAAATCGATGCAAAAACTGCGAAAATCTTTAATAAAACACGACTCGTTCAAAATAGAGCAAAAATCTCTTGGGGGCTGTCTAAAACAGTATTTAATGAAACACTGTGAATTTTTTCATACATAATATAAACTTGTAAAATAACGGAAACAGACTTGAAAATAAAAAAAATTTGGAGCATACTTTGCGATTTTTTTCTATCGAGGGAATTTCATATAATTTGCGTTTCGGCGTGGGGAATGTATCTATAGATATTATCTTCAGAAATAACATATATTTTTTGAAGAGCTCAAAAACTTCAAATGTTTAAAGGGAGAGGAGAGGGTAGGTTTGCAAGAAATCGGTAGAAATTCGGAGAGCGGCCACTTTATACTACCAGGAACCAGGAGCGCAGCCGACTGCACAGGTATTCAGCGCCTTCAGCGGTATACCGCGCGCATGCACGCCAAATGTCACAGTGAATTCCATCGCCGACAAATCGGTTACCGTGTGCATATCTGTATTATATTTTATATGCTACACTGAGTATATGGTCATGCCACTGAAAGGTTCGGTATGCCTGTAGAAAGGACTAAAGCGCACACAAAGCGTCCACGACTCCACGGACAACTCGTAGACCACGATGTATCGCTCCCACACAGGAGAACAGGCGCGCGGTCAGAATATTTCATGAAAGCATGTCATTCAATATCCATAATACTCAACTACATTGCTGTGATCCTAGAACTCAAATCAAATTATGTTTTTTTTTTACGAACATCACCCGAAAAACTTATGTGGAATGTGTTATTTTTATTCTGTTCTAAAAGTGTTTTCCGCGAATTTGTGGGAGTTTGACATAATTTTACTGTATTTCAAGGCAGTGATGCATGGAATTGGAAGATGAAAGTACTGAAATATTCTATAGAAATTTTATCCCCTTATGAATACATTTTACGATCCAAAAAGAATACCAAGCTAAGAAAGCAAAAAAGTGAAATATCGAGAGTGCATTGATATACATACATCGATGAAACAAGCAGATGTAGTGTGCGTGATGGTTAATTAGTTTACTCTAATTTTGAAACAGTTCATAATTTAAATTAAAAACCTTAATAATTTTCTTTCACTCGTTTGGTACAATATAGAAGATTCTGTATATAATTGAAACATTTATTCAAATGACACAAAAACTGTCTTATATTTAATTTAATTCAAAACCATTTATTACTTTAATAGACTGAATATTGATGTTAATCGGTTCGATCGGAAATAATTATTCAATCGTTTACTAAGATACTTAAATCAATCACATTTTATTATACGAGTAATTGAGTTATTTTACCTCAATTACAGCAGTGAAGGTGAACTACATCCCAAGTCTTCTGGAGGCCAGAATATTATTAATAAATACTTGTTTCAGAATGGATCATTTTCTCAAAATAGTCCCTCGTGAAGGAGCATAATTCAGAATCGATTTCATACCCGGTTACTACCCATTACTCTTCTCCTTGTTTCTCACAATTTTCACTAATTTGAACTCCTTCATGTTGCCACTGGTTCTAAGCAGTGGGACAATCAAAAGATATCGTAATAGGTAGCGGTTCCATGACGTAACAGCACATTGACGAAAAGTAAGGTTAGGTATTACCGCGAGCCGAGCCACGAATTATGGGAAAGGAAATACCTTCCTGTTTATGCGCAGCAAAGTCTTCGATCACTGATTCAAAACTTTATGTAGAATGCATTTGATGATTTGTTTTATGTATGTTTTTATTTATTTATACTCTGTAAGGCAGAAAATATACATGATCAAACGAGATAGGACGGCATAAAATATACAGAACCACAGGACCATGTGAGAACCAATCATAGACATCGTGTATGTACCTACTATTCTTTTTTAGGATATTTTTATATAATTTTAAAACGTATCCGTGACATTTATTGATAGAACCTTCTATTCTTTTTTACATTTGATATGTTACAACCTTCGATATCATACGTCAATGGTTACAACTATTCTATTATCAAAGATGCATGAGCTTTGAAGATGATATAATTATGAAAGTTGAAAGATCGTCAGCCATAAATAATACTCTCGCTCTATGTTCTGGAAACGGCAAATTATGAAAGGGGGTACTTCTTGCATCACACCGTGTTATTCAGTCCGCATTATCTCCGTGTAAATAATGGCCCCCCTCGGCGAAGGGCGGGGGCGGAGGCTGCGCCATCACTAATCGCCAGAGGATGAAACGTTATGATGAAGATTTTATTTAATAAATAATATTGTCAACAAACCACACGGAGAGATCTGTAAAATGGAAATATCTCGAAATGTTATTTTGCATTTGTTTATTCAGGTAACAAAATGACATAATATAAAATTATTATAGTTATTACAATACCTTCGGAAGGCGAAACAGCTGTGACACATGGTAAAATAACCCGTCAGATTTTTGTTGTTGCTTAATAAACCATTTTTTTAAATTATTAATAATAATAAGTAATATTGTTTATTATTATTCTTCAAAATAAAATGAAACTTTAAATTTAAATGAATGTATGTAATTAAAACTTGTAAACCATAAATAATATCAATTTATTGCCCTTTTTGATGTGAAAACTTCTTTAAAACCGTTGTGATTTGAAACTCGATGAAACGGAAACGAGCAACACTAAAAAAACACAGACATCATGTAAAACTTCTTACTTCTTACTTAGATGTTTACGTCTTGTTGCATATTGAAACTGTTTTTTTAATTGAAAGCTTCTTTAGCACCGTTGTGATTTGAAACTCGATGAAACGAAAAATAGCGACACTAAAAAGAGACAAACACATACATCTACACGATTTAGCCTGCGAGAGAATGAGATAGTATAATCGGTCTCCTCTTTGTGCGGTGCTTCGTAGCCTCTCCACCACTCTTGTCTATTTTAGTTTTATGAAGGTTTCACTTCTACCGCGTGTGAGTTGCACGAGGCCCTAACAAATATAATTTCCCTTGTAAACGATGTCATAATATTTTACTATACCATCTTCGCGAATAACAAGGCTGTAAATTGAAGAAATATAGCTACATGCCATTAAATTCAACATTTTTTTCTGTAAACAATTTAAAACCGTCAGCGATGGTTTAATTTAATAATTTTTTTTTTACTTTCTACACAACATGCAATAAATTCACTCTCAAGTAAAATGATGATTGTTGTTGACTTGGTCCATCCTTTAAAATGTCAGCAAATGAATAAATTGACCCAAAGTATGTATTGTAGTAGATACGTAATGGATTTACTTCTTTCATCTGTGGGGTGTTGGGTGGGAAGAGTGTATGGGGGGGAGAGGGGGGAAGGCGAGGGCGGCCAATGTTCCAACAATAGCTGCTTTTCTTTTCTTTGTAATAATAATTCGCTACGAGCCGGCGGTAATGCCTGCTCTTGTTCTATGGAAGTGGGTTACGTGAATCCTGACGCATTCATTAGGGACGTGTTGTTGTTGATGGTAATGGAGACACGTGGATTTATCAGTGTTCATCTGGAATTTAGTTACCCAGGATTACATCAATAATATTGAAACGATTACCTCAAATCAATTTTTATTTGATTATCTTATTACCACTCGAACCCTTTAAGCTTGTTTTCACTACACTGTAACATTACTAGACATACATATGGCGTATAAGGCGTACCTGAGTTATTAAAACATGAAAATCTTTCTAGTTGGACGGTCAAAAAATTAATTGAAAAATTATCGTAGTATGCAATGTCTGTCATAAGTTCTAAGTAAAGTTTTATTTTATAATGTCAAATAAAGCAAACACTTTGTGGCTTGAAATTATACAGAATGAAACAAGTTCTTTGTTTAAAACCACTTTATATTATATATAAGAAGAATATACGACGCAAACGTGAATGGTAGAAAAAGTTGGGGACGTCCGAGGAAGACATGGCACGATCAAGTGAATCAGATACTTAAGTCGGGCCATGTCAAAAGTCAGAATAATAGAAGAGAATGTATGAGACGATGTATGAATGTGAGTGAGGCAAAGAGTGTGTGCCAAGACCGAGTTGTTTGGCGGTCCGTCCTCTCTGCCTACCCCTGCGGGGAAACGGCGTGATGGTTAGTTAGTTAGTTAGTTATATATTAATATTATATTTCGTCGACCGGTTTCGGTTGAACACAACCTTCTTCAGGACAATAAATATATAAACTGAGTTCAATAAACATATGAACTCAGTAGTTTATATGTCTGTTGTCCTGAAGAAGGTTGTGCTCAACTGAAACCGGTCGACGAAATATAAATCAAAATAAAGCGGTTTTCAACAAAGAACTTGTTAAAAAGGTGTAAAATGATTGTTCGACTTGTCATAATCCTTTCAATTTACCGGAAAACACCATAAAAAATACTATTTTTTTATGAAAATTTCTACCATCTAGGTACAGGCTCAACTAGCAGGTGGTTTATACCAAAAATGTATTTGTTTATCTTGGTTAATAAATATATTTATATGATATCAAAAAATATAACTGTAATCGCTGTTAAATACGTAATCACTATTATAGTAAGTCTTGGTGAAGTTTCTTTTAGAAAGATGTGTGACTATAATTTTTATATCATATTTGTTCGATTTAATCATCTGCTTACAAAATAAAGAGCTCATAAATAGTTAGTTTTTGCATTTCGCATGCCTTCGAGGCTTACAGCTCACAGCTAGCAGCTCTCAGAGTCGGGAGGCGGCGGTTTTGTACCTCGACCTGTTATATTATTTTATATCCCGGCTTTGGAAGCTCTCTTGAAATACCTCCAGTACAGTCTGCCCCCGGGTGGTTGGTTTGCCATCTACCTACCTAGTACGTAGCGGGGAACATGTAGAGATATTATATGTTCCTCTTTTTATACTCCCCCCCCCAGTTCGCAATCCTTTGAATAATCTCGCATTATGAGTGTGTGTTTATGCTCCGGCTTTATAATTTCGACGAGCGGAACGTGTTAAAGGCAGTTGTTGTTAATATGTTTGCAGGCGGGTTTAAATGCCGTGCGGTTGGATGGGTTAACGCGGGATCTCTATTCAGATTTTTTACCGGAAATTTTCCATAGACAAAGTAATAAAATTAAATATTTTCGTAGAAATTTAACACTTTGTTGTGCAGCGTTATAAATAAATTAAAACATGATAGCTTTGTTTCACTTCACTAGGTATTCATTTGAAGTTTTTATTCCAACCAGATTTCGCTTGAACCTAATTAAACTATGAACTGAATTTAATTATAAACATGGACACATACATACATTAGGAATTAGGATGGGCCGTCGTCAATATATGAAAAATCATTATATCGGGAGTTTCAAAGGTTGCTTATTAAGAGTCATTAACCAGCGGCCGAGAATTAAAATTTCGTCGAACGATGATCTTGCGATCGTACCCTTGCAACTGTACATGGCGGTTCCGATGAGAAAGATTAATTATTCTCCATACCACCATTTTAACACAATAACTCAATATCGATTTTATTTCATTCAAAATTTGCTTTGACAAATACCACGTTCAAAAATGTTCAAACTCGTGTTGATAAAACTATTAAAATTATGTACTTTTGTAATTATTTTTTGATCCTGAGTATTTATAATTTTTCAATAATGTCTAAACAAAATAAGAATGTGAATTTGTTTTAAATATATTGGTTTGTAAGACCGTAAATAAATAAACAAACTTAAGTATTTTCGTCACAAAACACGTGCGCGGATTTCTTTTTTAATGATTTTATTTAAACTAAAAATAAAATTCTGAAGCATAGCTTTCCCAGATAGTTTATTGATTTATTTTACTGCATTATTATATAATTTGAAATGTGAGTTGTACAATACAAAATTTTGTTTGAAAATTTAACAAATCTGCCAACGTAAAACCTTATTGTATTAAAAATAAACATATTTTCTGAAAATTTTAAACATAGCTTTACTAGATAAAAGAACAGTCTTTCGAAATCAATTTATAATTTTTTGTGGAAAAGAGTCAATACGTCTGAAATTTGATATAAAATGACATATTTCCGGTTTTGTCTGGTTATTCCATCTTAAAAATTATAACCTCCTTTTTGGTCTTTACAAAATATATTCTACATAATCCCTTTCAGGCAAATACATTCAACCTCAAGACCATAATTAAGTTTTATTGAATACAGTGGCATTCCACCCGAAGCAATAAATTATAATCCAGCAGGATTGGTTTCAAACATTCAACGTTTTACCGATTAGTTGATACGACTTTGTTTGGGGTGAGTTAACACTTGTATTCCTAAACAATGGGTTGTATGATGTATGATTCATTGCTGTGTTCGTTTAGAAAAAAAGCATTGTTTTACTTCTGGGTCAAATTGAATTTATATATCAAACAATAGAATATTGACATACTAGTCCCAGCGAAAAATTGTACGTGACGACATCTTTTAGTATTTTCTGTTTTTTTCCTTCTCAAACAAGACGCGTGAGAAGGAAGGGACTAGTTTATCCTGACCTCGACTTAATCATGATATATGAGATCACGCCAAATGCTTGCTATAATAAAGAGAAATTTAACAATGGCACAAATCAAAATTTAAATTATTGATTTGTCTTTTTATTGAAAAGTTGAGCGCGACTAATTGAAACATTATTCATTTTGCAAATAGAGCCGAGCCAGTAATTATCGTTTAATGGTTTGCCTTCGTCATCGCGGCATTTAGCATAAATTTAATGTCGAAGAAAGTAGAGCAAAAGTGGGCAACACGATAAATAATAATTAAATTATAAATATGTGCTACAATTCTGACGTGTTCTGCGAAGTTTACAGCTGTATAGTGATTTTTTTCATCAGACATCAACATTACAACACCCAAACCGCACATGTATATATTTTTTTAATCCATCCACTATTTCTGATAGCGGCTGGCAGTGCTTCTAGCGAAGAGAGAGATAGAGCGAAAGAAGTATATAAGGGATGCAAGAAAAGAGTAAGTGTTGGAGTGAAAGTACGAAAGAAACGTCTGGAAGAGGAAGAGGGAATAAAAATGACAAAAAACTTCCAAGAAAACATTAAACTGTTTTGGAAGGAGGTCAAAAAGTCCCGGAGCGGTCCAGAGAATGGGAGCCTAAAAGTGATAAAATCGAAAGATGGAAGAATGTTGACGAATGAGGAAGAAATAAATGAGAGATGGATGAAATATTTTGAGGAAGTCTTCGAAAGCAACCCGAGTGATAGTGAGGCCAGCGGCGAATCGGGTATGAACGATGACGGAGTGAATGTTATCAAAATCAGCATGGATGAAATTAAAAATTCGATAAAATGCATGAAGAATGGTAAGGCTGTAGGTTTCGACAATATTGCGGCCGAATACTTTAAAGGAGATAGCCATATTATTCTCACATGGTTGTGCAAACTTTTTAACCAGTGTTTAGAGGAGGGTTACACGCCATTAGATTGGAGAAGGGCTGTAATCATGCCATTATACAAAGGTAAAGGGTCACGTATGGAATGTGGGAATCATAGAGCTATTAGCCTGCTAAGTTCAGTCGGCAAGTTGTACGGAAGAATATTGATTGAAAGGGTAAGAATGGAAACAAAGGATAAAATATGGGATGTGCAAGGTGCCTTTATGAGTGGAAGGGGATGCATGGACCAGATTTTCTCCTTGCGTATGCTCACTGAGAAGTTTCTGGCAAAAAACCAAAAACTTTTTTGTGCCTTTGTAGATCTACAAAAAGCATACGACCGAGTCGACAGGAAAAAGCTATGGAAGGTGTTGTCCAAGTATGGAGTGAATACAAATCTCATACAGGCAATTGCGTCTCTGTACGAGGGAAGCGTTGCATGTGTTAGGGTGAACGGTGGTTTTACGGGGTGGTTTGACATCACAAAAGGTGTTAAGCAAGGCTGCGTAATGTCACCATGGTTATTCAATTTATACATGGATAATTGTATGCAAGAATTGAAAGAGATGGGATTGGGCGCGAATTTGAGTGATCTGAAAATATGTTGCCTGTTGTATGCTGTTGATGCGGTGCTGATTTCTAACACTATGGAAGATCTACAGTCTCTCGTGTCTAGGATGAACGAAGTGTGTATGCAAAATGAGTTAATGATGAATGTAAGTAAGTCTAAAGTCATGGTATTTGAAAGGGAGAGTACGAAAACAGTGTGCAATATAGTTGTGAATGATGAATACTTGGAGCAGGTGGATGAGTTTGTGTACCTGGGTAGTATGTTTACGAGAGATGGGAAGGCTGATAGAGATATTGAAAGAAGAGTAAATGCAGGTAACTCCATTAATGGAGGACTGAATGCCGTTGGCGCTAATAAAACACTGTCAAAAGACGCGAAGCTAGCAGTCCACAATGGAGTCCTGGTACCTACCTTGATGTATGGCAGTGAGGCATGGAGTTGGCAGAGGAAGGATGAAAGTAAACTGAATGCTGTCGAAATGAGATCCCTGAGGCGAATGTGTGGCAAAACCATGTATGATCGTGTGAGAAATGTGGATATCCGCAAAGAATGCAAGGCTGATGTAAGCATAATGAGTAAGATTAAGAAAGGGACCCTCAGATGGTTTGGACATGTAGAGCGAATGAAAGAAGAAAATAATGTGAGAAGAATATATGACGCAAATGTGAATGGAAGAAGAAGTAGGGGACGCCCGAGGAAGACATGGCACGATCAAGTGAATCAGATACCTGAGTCGGGCCATGTCAAAAGTCGGAATAATAGAAGAGTATGTATGAGACGATGTATGAATGTGAGTGAAGCAAAGACTGTGTGCCAAGACCGAGTTGTTTGGCGGTCCGTCCTCTCTGCCTACCCCTGCGGGGAAACGGCGTGATGGTTAGTTAGTTAGTTAGTTAGTCATCCACTATTTCCACAACCCCCTCCTCCGACTCGAAACTCAATTCAACAATAGTCGTAGAGCATTAAGATGTAAGCTTTATAAATACGATAATTTTTGTGTTATGTACCTCATCCTGTTCATAACATTGTCTTCGTTTTGCTTAATATATTATAATATGGGTAATCTTTTTTTTTACCTTTCTGTATAGCTTGAAAAAAGGAGCCAACCTTTTTTCCCCTTTTTTAATGTGATTTTGTAATTATAACAGGTTGATATAACTTATTTATATACCTATATGGATTCTACATCACATTTGGAATCGATTTTGTGAGATATCTTTGATATTATTTTCTATTAAATAGAGTCCAGAGTTATATTTATTATCTTTAAATGCGTCGAAGCGTTTTTTATGGTTCTTTATGTAATAATAATAATAATAAAACATTTATTCATCAATAGATTTTTTTGCAATATTACATATTTTGTTTTTTTTTCGTTGATTCTATTGACGAAAAGATCACTGCTCAGCTACAATTCAGGATTTCTCTTAGAATGCAGCTGGTGTTCAGCAGTGTGATTCACAGGTTTTTCGCTGGTACCACTAGTTTTCGGACACCATGTAAATAAATATGTTAAATCAACCTGTTATAGGTAGATAAACACATTTAAAAACGAGAAAAACAGATTAGCTTACTTTTTTTCATACACAGAAAGGCAAAATAAAAGATTACCCATATAATATTTTTTTAAACCAGATGTAGACAATAATATTATAAACAGGGTGAGGTTCCTACATACGAAAATGAAATGTTAATGTTAAAAAAAACTAACGGTTATTATTTTGCTTACATTGTAATATTTACATAATTTTAAAATAATAATTTATAATGGGTACCTGCTGCCTGCTGCTTGCTAAGAAGGAAGAGAAGGTTGTACCTAGTACTGAAATGATTAAAGCTCACGGGCGGGTTCTTTGTCTCGCGTACAGATATTCAATCCAGAGCTTACGGCCCGATACCCGGACTGAATAGCAGCATTTTCCTTTGTAGAGACTTCAAAGGGTATTTTCATTCTTCACAAAGTGTATCAAAGAATCAAAGCGGAATTGTAAGGGCTGTCACGTGATTTATTATGTAATTTCTACCCAGATTATGCGTCATAGTTGGGAAATTACTGGTTTAGTAGCTGTGTGCCCAAATCAATTCACTGAATTATTGTCAGTATTGATTTTCAAAAGTAAAACATAGTAACTTGATTTTATATACACATATTTATTAATACACTAGCACAGAACCGTGAAAATTGTCACGGGAAAATTATTTATTAAAAAAACACTGCCTTTCAAAAACTGACAACTTTAGAAATGATCAGAATTAACTTTATTCTTTGTCCTAATTGTTCCCACAATCAGTTTCAAATTTGAAATAAACTCAAAGTTCTAGATTTCATTGAACCCGGGAGTTACAGAGTCACATTCGAAATTGGTATTTTTTTAAATCAGTTCTTAGATGGTTTAGCTATATCGGGGTCTTAATTTTAAAATAATGCAAATATTTATTTTTTCAAAGACTTCGTTTAATGTTCTAAAAATAAATCACAAGCAGAGCTTCTTTAAATAAACTATTTCTACTTGCTCACATTTGTTGCTTAACTATTGAATTTATTTTGTTTTGAATGATACATAAAATATTGTGAGTGATAACTTAATTACGTATCTGCAACAAATTTGCTCCATGCGACGAATTGATTGGTTTTGTTTTCTAATAAATCAACCATTAAAATTGGTTATCGGACCGTCTATATATTGATTGATAATATGCGGTTATGTTTTAAATAGCTTTATGCAAATATCAAAGCGCACACTTGTATCGAAATAACGTCAATAAATTAAAGATTAATACTTAACCACTCTGTATAATAAATACGAGGGGAGCAGAAGTGGCGAGGGTAAAATTGCGAAAGTCATAATATCGAATTTTATAAGCATATGAATGCGATCATAACACGGTCGACGAGTGAACCGCCATCTGCGCCGCGTGAAGTTAAAAAAGTTACTGCCAACCTCCTCGTATTATATGCCCTCCTGTCTTCCATTACTCGCCGTGCTGTGTGCATGCCCAAAGCAAACAGTAATTGCACCATAATGGGCATTGCGAACAGCTTGCATCAAAAGTACTACATTTTTACTCTCTTTTTTATTTAAAATCCTCAATATATTATTAATTAGATAAGCTTATAAATTTTCAATACCCCTAGCAAGAAGTTAGTGACGTACACGAGTAGTGTATGTGTGTAGATAATTATTTGATGAAAATGAAATAAATGATAAAATGTTTGAAATTTATACTTAACGTAAGCCAGATTTCTGGCATTAGAAAAAGCTCAGAAAAGTTATCATATAGCTATGAGAAGGTATAAGACCAAAGAAATTTCGGGTTTAGACTGCGGTGTATCTATTTTTAAACTTACCAAACGAAATATTTCTTGCATGCCTTGAGGCACTATTTTATTATATTGTTGGCATTTTTTATACGCAAATTTGAGGCACGCATTTTTCCGGCCTTAAAAAACCTTTCGCGTCGTAAGTCGAAGGTGGCGACACGAGGAAATTCCCTAAAAAGGTTCCTTCATTCCAAATTCTCGCGTTATTTTCAGAGTTAAAGCTGTTTTATTCCCGGATAAGAGTACCTACCTACCACGGTTCCTCTGCATACTAAACCCTAACCCGCTAAACCTCCCTCCAGTCCAACATTATCCCTTTTTTGTTACTATTTTTTGTATGGTTCTCTTGTAGGTTTACCGATAAACTAGTGAATATTTAAAGGCCTTTGGAGTATGTATGTATGTATTTTTTACACTATTTTGTGTGCTCGCCTGTTTAGTTTCCAAGTATAACATCCTGACATTCTCTCGTGGTAATGTAAACAGTAGCTTTAGATATTTTTAAGGCATTTGTTTCACAGAACGTGTGAGTACCTAAAGTTCTATTAAAGGTATTGTACTATCCAATTTCTGTGAAATAATTGGCCTGTAGTTATGGTCCGTAATTAATAGTAATTGATATTACGAAATAATTAGATATTACCACCCCAATGCCCCCACCTATCTAATTATGTGCTTTTATAAATTTAAGTTAGTTATAAATGAATGAAGTAACAAGTGCAAATTGCTCCAAATAAGACTCTTTAAAAAAATACAAATATATATACCTATGTCTAGCAGACTGCGAAAGCAGAAACTAAGTAGAGCGATAATTCTTCATTAATCAACGAATGTTTGATTGATATATTATTATTACAGTGTTTTCTCTTGAACCCCCGATTTGTTCCCCCAGTTTCTCGTTAACTTCCCCCCGGCACATAATTCCATAGGTTAAAATCCCGCCACAGCACGCAACGGCGCAATCAACCTTTTATTATAATACGAACATTGCTTCAAAATCGCGAGAGTCGTGTGCGCCCTATTCAAATGTAAACTTTTTAAAAAAGCACGCACATGTCTTTATGTCAAATATCTGAAAAATGGGGTAAAAGGGCGATACCACGTTGAAAATCGTAAAATACCTCTATTTGATAACTTAATATTAGCTTATTCCAATGGTTATATAATTGATTATTGTTGGACTAATGAAGGTCTTTGAATCCCATATCTAACTACCATTTTGTGTTTTTCTTTTAGCTTGTAGTTTTAATATACCATATTTATTTAAAACGGTGTAAAACTCTCAAACTGTGAGCTTGCGTCGTGAAACTTGCACAACATTTTATACGTGTTTAATTTCTAGGTCAACGCAACTGTTGACAATGTAATGCTTGCAACTGCATTTCCAATGTGTAGTTATAGAGTTATATAAAATATAAGATTTTGCAACTCTGTTGAAATCGAGTAGGTAGTTTTGTGTACAATTCGATAGCTTTTTCAATTGCACACAAAAAAAGATATATTCTTCTTAAGTAATTTCTTCTTCAATAATAAATTTGTAATATTTGTAAATTTGTAAAGCACTGCTTGCTTCTTGCTTTTAACCACTGTTTTTAATGATACATAATATATCAACATGTTTCATAACCAATGGTTTCTACATCAGGATACATATACTATAGGTACGTCATATAATATACAAAGGACACAAGGCATGTATCTGAGACATGTTGATATATCATTAAATACTGTTGTTAAAACTAAGTGTTTCATCGTTATTTAATGTTAAAAGTAATGTTTGCTCACATAATAATATTATGGCTACCTGCACCTGGATAGGCAAACGTTGGCGTAACGTTTTAAGTAAAACCGTCACGCGATTCGGTTTGTTTCTAACTAAATTATAATACAAGTTCACGGAGAAAAGTTCGGTGTATCGTGTGAGGGAATGGTTTATGTGGTTTATGTACCACGTGCTACTTCTGCTTCCCTGAAACAGAATACTTTCAATCGTCATTATAGTTACACCGTCTTGAGCACGAGGATCATCCAAATCTAATTTGAATAATATATCTGCATCGCTCCCCGTGTTGAAATAACAAGGCAGGTTGTATTGTACACTCGGTTAAGTGTTACATTTTATTTCCACTGAGAATAAAAGCCTTTCACGCGCCAATTTAATTTAGAATTCAATCCATTCATTACGCGTCAGGAAGTTTTATCGTATCGATTTTATCCCCCTCTCCATGCGCGTCGCTGTCAAAATAACATGGACTCTTGTTTTTCTTGTACACGAATGGTAATTTGAGCCCCAGATGGGGCGCGGCTGGTGTGTGTTAAATTATTAATAACCCACTTGAATTTATTATCTCCTGGTATCTTCCGATGCCTTTTGTCGAAGTGTCATCCGCATAATGAACGGGGGAATGTTTCCACGAATCGATTTAGTCCCCACCTGACGTCAGTCGTATTTCCCTCGGTCTGTCTCCGACGCTAATGACTTCCTCCGGAGTAAAGGGACCTATTTAGAATCTACATAATGACTGGTTGTTTTTTCTGTGTTGTGTCGTGCCTACCCCTCAATTTAAGTGTCCGACCTCATAATACAGCCTGAAAGCTTTCTACCTTTGAGTGCAAATTAACAAAGGTTAATTATATACGGCTCACGTCCCGAACCTTTTATTTGCCGCTTCGTAATTCATTATAAATATTCGGTAATTAATATAACATGGTTTTATTATGAATAACCAACGAGACGAGACTTTTATGTAAATGTTGGCGTTATTCAATTACATGTTTGTGTTAAGTCCGAATTAGTGCGCCGTAAACATATCTTGCTGTTAAGCCTCTAACCAAGCTTTTCCATCGGATAAATCGTATGAAATTATACCTCTAAAGGATTTTGCGGCTGTCAGTAGGTAATGTTTAATGTGAATGAAATTAAGCCTTATTTTAACCAGAGTGTTTTTAATTTATTTCGCAAGAATTTCGACTGAAAACCTTTTGTTGATTTGATTAATTATTGTTCAGTAGCTACAAGTGTATTAAATCACATCAACATGCTTGAATTCCATTTGAACTAGGCACAATACTATTTGCCTTATTTCGGCACTTATTTGTTCAGCTTAAAGTTTAATTATCGTTGTTGTCGGAATAAGTTGAACTCGTGCGGAATAATTGTTTGGTGGCTTCAATATCATCCTAGCAATGTTGTTGCTATTGTGACGCTTCTAAGAGGCAGGGGTAGAGGGTAACTACCCTGCCAGGACGTGTCCTTTAATCTTGAAGATATTTGTAGGGGTGCAGATATTTTATCTTATTCAACCCCTCAAAATGTTGGCGCAAATTAACATAATAATATGAAAGCGCGTTGTCGTAAAACATATCGCAATTGATGAAGGTTTGAGACAATTTGCTAGATTGATTTTAAATTCATACAATAATATTTTGTTCCTACGCCAATAATGCCATTATATTTTTACCAGATAGAGTTGTCTGTAATTAAATCTGGAACTACAAATGTCAACACGCATAATATTATCTATGTCTAAAGGACACTTATAGTTTGAGAAAACATATTGTGTGCGTTAAGATTCAATTTTTAAATTGCAATAGTTATGAATATTTTTGGGTTAGGGCGTACAGTTTCTGTGCGGTACAAATAACCTAACTCAAATTTGCCTAAAAGTGCACATACAAAAAGTGTACTTTAAACAATCGATATTTCAGTTAGCAATATTTTTCATTTTCCATTTCCACCCACCATACGAAATGTTGTCATCAATACATGGCTATAGCCAAATAACATTATGTTTATGGATGTATGTAACCATTACATCTCCAAGGGCGACAAGCCCGCGGATTTTCGTCATAATTTCCCCCCAGTTCGTAAATATTATATTGCCCGAGCCTTTCGATTAACCTTCTTGAATTGGGAAAAAATACCCCGCCAACTTCTATTTGACAAATCCGACGATCGTGTGTTGCGGAGTGGAAAATTTGCTGTCTGCAGAAATGATTTCGTCAGAGAAAAGTAAACGTCTCAATTCTTTATTCGCTGAAAAGTAAAGCTAACTGATCGAATTGAATCAAAGCTATCGCGATAAGCTCTATACCCACTTTATTATTCTCTATCTATAGATACTTGCGGTTCCAAGACAACTCAACACAGTGGCAAATCAACACACATTTTAAAAATGATATAACGTCATTAAAAGTGATGAAAAATAGCCCGTAACCTAACCTAAGGTTATAACAATATTTGGATTATTTGTATAGCGCCGTGTTTTGTGAAAAACCACCTCAAGGGCTTATTACAAATTTATAATATATTTCTGCAATCTTACTTCTAACTACATTGATTACTAATTATAACAACGTATGGCTAAAAATTGCATCCACCGGTTCATCGATCACCGATACAAAACTATATGTACGAAGCATTTGACTATTGAACCCGATGCTACGTAAAAATGTCCATATATTGTTTTATTTATACTCTGTACAGACAGAAAATATACGGACCATTCTCTTACCTGGGAGTTCATTAGAGGGGAGATTATATATATTTTTTTCTTCTTTTTTTGTAATGGTCTTGGAAGCCGAAACAGCTGTCACAACAATAAAAACTAAAATACTTTTAATAACATTATTAAATTAATTTTTAATTAAATATCTCAAAAAGTCAAATGGTCAGATTTTCTTGAATTAAAAATCGATAAGTAATCTACAATTAAAACATTGATAACGATGCTCTTTATTATCACAAATTAAAGACTTAGGCATCACTTTTCAATTAAATCTTTCACTTGTTAACCACATAATGTTAATTTCTAATAAGGGTTTACAAATGTTGAGATTTAAAACTAGGCTAACTAGAAATTTCAATAATATTATTTAAGTGTATTACACTGTTATAATTTGCCTTTGTTAGAAGTTAGAAGTCCACTTGAATACAATTCTCCCGTCTGGAATCCGCATTAAAATATTCATGTACAATCTATTGAAAGATTACAAAATGAATTCTTACGTTTTCTAAATTTTAAAATGGGTATTCTAGCAATTATGTTGAACTACCGCTCTTTTAAATGATATGAATATGCTTAAATTGTCAGACATCAGGATTTTCACTGACTTGGTATTTCTATATAAAATAAATTTTATAGTTGAAAGTCCAGAATTGCTTGCATTGATAAGCTTTCGGATTCCAGTACGTAATACTAGAAAACGGGATTTAATTCAGTGTAGAAAATCTGGAAATAACTGCCATATGAATTCCTCTTTACCTAGACTGTTGGAGGGAAATAATTATAACAATTCAGTGGACACTTCAATTTGTAACTAAACAAATACAAAATGCTGTTACTGAAGCAGTTCAGTTGTATACAATAATACAATTTACTATCCATATGTAAAAGCCCCCAAAAAGTTAATAAATAAATATATAATTTTGTTTGTTTTGAATGTAGCTATTAATAATAATCTAATGATATTATTAATATGGCGTGAGTTGAATGCGCTTTGTAATATTGCACAGTCATTTATTTAAATGGTGCCAATATCTTCATAACTGTTAAGCCACTTTGCAATAATTTTAGTTTGGAAACGATTGGTATCTGGTTGGCCGGAAATTAAATATTCTTCGGTAATTCTTCAGTCGCGTCTGCAACCATTCGACGCTTTTAGGGGTGATATTCCGTTCATCATTCTGTCTCCATTCTTTCTTTCTATCAACTTTTTCTTTCCCTTCCCTCGCTTTATTCTTCTTCTACTTTCATTTATATCCTATCCCAAGGGCGCTGGACCATTGGACGTTGCTTTTTATCTGTTTGCGTACAAAATTCTAGGATCTCATCGAAGGCTGAAGTACCGTTTTTTGTGTACGATGCCTAAATGATTCACTGTTTTGTGGCCGGTCTGGTCTATTGATCACAGATTGAATCGTTATGATTATAATTTTCTTCACTTCAGATGGTACAAATTGCTTTTGAGATATTCTGGAAGCTGTGGATATATACAAATATTCAAAACTCTTCGCTTTCAGGTAGTCACATCCATAAATATTTTGATGACAGAGTTGAAGTACTAAATCTTATTTTAGAGTTGGCCATTAATATGTAAATTCATTAATAGGTTCAATACTATTTTTGAACTGTCAATCAATCTATAACGCCTGTCTTTTAAATACATCTATTTGAATTTCTTTTTTGTTTTCTTCATTGTCTGAATGAATGCCGCGTAATTTTTGAAGTAAAAATTTACCCTATTCTTGAGACCCGATCGAGCTAAAACTCGGCGTATATACTGTTTGGCAATTAAGTCTAGAAATTTATTATTTTGGAACAAATTTTTTTCATTACTATGGTAACACCGAAATACTTGTTTTGTCAATGACATTTCGTATGGCTCTTGGCTTTACTGACTTAAAAAGTGTAGAAAACGCTGAAAATCACTCGTTTAATGTTTGTTTTTTCATTGTTTGCCTGTGCATTGTTTGAATTGAATAAAAATGACAAACCAATACGTAGTGGTGCAAGAGAAGTTATATACTGGATTTTCAACGCTGCCTAGCCGATTATCGCGCGAAGAAGCTCCTATGCCTAATTTGTAAGATGTTAACAAACGAACTACAGAAATTACTGGTATGTAGTATCGTTTTTTAATGAATTTCATTAGTATTTCAAGATTTATGCCAATTTTCGAGCGATTATAACCATTACAATCTGATTGGAGGTTATGTTTAAAAATCCGAATTTGACATTTACATTTGACAGTTAATATTAGGCCACAAGAAAAAGGGAATAACTCAATTAACAAAAAAATAATAATAATATGCAACTTCTTTAAACTCATAGAAAAGTTACTTTTTTCTTAGTTTTCTCAGTCTTTCTTTCTAAATGAATATTATCTAGTGTGCTTTTTTAAACTCCCTTCTATAGAATAATAATTTTAATGATATTTTTCACATACAGGTAAATCTGAATCAACGGTAAGATGAATCGTCAAGATTTCTGTTATTGTCTAAGATTTCTGTTATTTTTAAAGGGTTCAACTATATTTTGAATATTATCTTTATAATTTTGTGTAATAATAGTTGTGAATGATGAATACTTGGAGCAGGTGGATGAGTTTGTGTATCTGGGTAGTATGTTTACGAAAGATGGGAAGGCTGATAGAGATATTGAAAGAAGGGTGAATGCCGGTAACTCCATTAATGGAGGACTGAGTGCCGTTGGCGGTAATAAAAAACTGTCCAAAGACGCGAAACTAGCCGTCCATAATGGAGTGCTGGTACCTACCCTGATGTATGGCAGTGAGGCATGGAACTGGCAGAGGAAGGATGAAAGCAGACTGAATGCTGTAGAAATGAGATCCCTGAGGCGAATGTGTGGTAAAACCATGTACGATCGTGAGAGAAACGTGGATATCCACAAAGAATGCAAGGCTGATGTAAGCGTGATGTGTAAGATTAAGAAAGGGACTCTCCGATGGTTTGGGCATGTAGAGCGAATGAACGAGGAAAGGAGTGTAAGGAGAATATATGATGCAAATGTGAATGGTAGAAGAAGTCGGGGACGCCCGAGGAAGACATGGCACGACCAAGTGAATCAGTTACTTGAGTCGGGCCATGTGAAGAGTCGGAATAATATAAGAGCATGTATGAGACGATGTATGAATGTGAACGAGGCAAAGAGTGTGTGCCAAGATCGAGTTGTGTGGCGGTCCGTCCTCTCTGCCTACCCCTGCGGGGAAACGGCGTGATGGTTAGTTAGTTAGTTAGTTAGTTTATCTTTATAATTTTTTTAATGTTCCATGATAAAAGTATAATACACTTAAATTTCTGACCTTAAATTGTTTGAATAAAAGTTCTGACGAATATGAGTAAGGTTGTTGTTTTTATAATTAATTTTTGTGATACCTATGAAAATTGTTTGTTTTTGATTTGTATATATACCGCCCCATCCTATAGTGCCCCATCCTATATTAATATTATTACCTTATAACGAAATACAAGCCCACTTATAATTTGTTTTGTTTTATTTTATTTATAGTAAATTGTAATTTTACTTCGATTAAATTATAGTTTTTTTGCAAAATTTTTGAGAATACAAATACATTATGAAATATGCATTTTGAACGAAGTGTTTTTTAAAACTTATATTCATTGTCTTATGAGCCATCTTGGTGTTGCCATTTAAAACCTAAAAAACGATCGTGGCGCCATCATTTATTTTCTACACTTTCTTGCCAAACTGTACTTTATGCCTTTCTTTTTTTATTGCCTCTCAAGTTTTTGAAGGAATGATTTAATCATCAAAGTAATATCAATAGAACCCGTTAAAACTCATTATCCGCCTGTCATTTTGATAAATGTATTAATCGGCGACTGTCCGTGTAATTTCCGTCATATCACCGAACTGTAAAATTGAATTTGCAATTCAGAAATGATTCGAGTGAAAGCGATCTGCCCTCCAGTGTCTAGTGTCTAGTCTCTAGTCCAATAGTCCAGTGTGAAGTCATCTAGTTAGCCCACGGCAGTAAATGTTAAACGTAACGGAGTATTATTGTGAATAGACGAGTGATTCAATGCCGCATTTAGAGCAAATAATGCGGCTACGACCATTGCAGGATTTATCGACCAGTTAGTATTCCAATAAAAGTCACATTATTAATACAAGGCTCATTTTTGAGACATTTTTGTGCAAACATATCTCCTCAGCAAAACAACTTACAAAACTAGAAAATGACTTCAAGCTGTAGGTTAAGTTACAGGGTTTTATTAGATAAACGAAATTGCTATTAATATAATTTTATAATTAATTCAGTTAATATACACACTTGTGTACATTGACATCCGTTGCTAGCTGTGAAAAGGAATAAAACTACTGTCAATAATGAAAACATCGGAACCTCATAAAAGTTCCAAATTAACATAGGATCGAAAAAAATTACAAAGACCGAACATAATTAGAGTTAGTTTTAATAGTTAAAATAATTTTCAAAGTTTTAATTTTTGGAGATCCCTCGTAAACACCCATATCTATGATGAATTTTGTGACTTCATCTACTAAAATAACGATTCACGTATTTTATGATTTTTATGTTGGTTTTCTTGAATCTCACATAGATTTGCGCAGGCGCGCGGCTATCTTGTTTATTATAACGCGTTGATTGGCTTATTTATTGCAAATGGCGAAATCAAATTCTTTGCCAAACAATGAATGACGTTGATGAGTTTTACTTGCAGTTTTATGTTTTTGATGATAATTTTCGTTTAAATGATTAATTCACTGTGATATTAGTGTAATTCAGCATAAGTACCAATGCTGCCTTTACTTTTTTTCAGTTTTAGTCCTTATATAATGTTTTGTTGGTGATTTAGTTTCGTTAACGATAGGTTTTTAGGTTACTGACATTACATAATCAAAGGTTACTTCTGAAAAAAAAAATTTATGACTTTTCCGCGTGAATTTAATAAAACTTCCATAAAAGTAATATTATTTAATAATGTAAAAGCCTTATGCATGTGTAAATAAATACAAATTCGAGAAATCAACGCATTAAGTGCGTAAAACCGAGTCCAAGATGTCGGATTTTTTCAGTTATTTTTTCGGAATTATTATAATATTTTTTTATCCTTTTTAATTGTATGAACGAGATAAAAAGTGAATTCCAAATTCATAAAGTAAGAAGACTGTATTTTTTAAATTTTGAATTTTCCCAAATTTTTCGACCATTAAATAGAATATGTTTACAGTCAGCTGTTTTTTTTTTTTAATTTTTTCATTTTGAAACTTAAAATACTGCATTTTTCAAACACAATTGTATATGTCAGATACAAAAATCTAAAAGGCAATTCTATTAAGTTTCTATAAAGGTATATGCATAGACATACAAATAACTAGACGAGAACTTACAGATGAGGGGTAAAAACCAACTATGGCGGGGCGAAGAGAGGAAAGAGACTTGTGATTCGCCAAGCCTTCTTCACTGTCTAAGTATGTGTTTCATAGACATACAGCGTCCGCGCGTAAAATGTACGACGAGAGCACGACATTGGTCCGGACACGCCCAGCCGGTTCCGAAAAATGGTTCCAATGGGAGGGGGAAATAACACGTTTTTTAACACGTAAGGGCATGTCCATATATTTTGTACGTCCGTGGGTATATGCTTTTACGACATCTTCTAAAATAAGAAATATATAGAACATTCGCTTGTGTCATACCTAAATTCCCATATAAATGACCCAAATGAATTTCAGTGAATCTTCCATCGTGACTTCACCATAACAGCATTACACAGCATACCAACTTAACGCTGTGTTTTAACGAGAATATTAAAAATGCACTTTTTAATATTTTTTTAAAAACTGTACGTTTAATATTATTAAATAAAAGTTATATATTCAGAATCAGCGTTTATTGGTCATATTTTTTTAAAGCCATAATATTTTTCACTGGAGTTCCTTATTGTGCAAAAAGAATATGTTATGTATTATACATTCCCCATTTTCTTACCACCTTCATGATCATCACTCTTGGCTCTACAACCTCTGGTGGGTCTTGGCCTCCTCAAAAGTCTTCCTCCACTCATCTCGGTTTTGTGCCAGCTCTCTTCAGTTTAGAAGCTCAAAGGTAGATATATCTTTAAGGACGTTGTTGCTTCATATTAATCTTGGCCTTCCCAGGCTCCTTTGCCCTATCGGTCTTGAATTCAGCAGGGACTTCGGTGCTTGATGCTCGGTCATTCTCTCTACATGACCGAGCCACCGAAGTCTTCCCGGTTTTATAATTTTTGTGACGTTTAGTTCCTTATGCAACTCAAAATTATTATTTATTCTTACTTCCAGATGATATGATAAAAATTAACTCCATTACTATCGATGGAACTTTCTGAAGAGGTGTACATATTTGTGTTTAGCTCTTAATTCTGTTAAGTCTTAGTTATGTAGAACATATTATAATTCTATTTGAAGCTCTTTGTCCTGACGTCCTGATATTCCGAAAGAGCGTTTTCATAATTTTCTATAATGTGGCATTCCGATTAGTTCCTTCGACCGTCCGGTAACCGATGACTGATGATGCTGTAACATTCGCAACCGCAATATTCCCACAACATTAAAATCACCATGATTAATGACCATCCATGCATTGAAATATCTATCTCCCGTAATTATTGTAATTACCTATTACGAATTATTTTTTTTAATCTGTTTTGCCATCACGCAACGAAATGCCTCTTTGTTTTCTAATAGTTTTTTTAAGTAGATTATCGTTCGCGATGATCGGCAGTTTATAAATTGCTCTAATATGTTATTAAAAGTTAGCAGCTAGTGTATGCCTAAATACCGCATGTCGAATTGATAATATTATTTCCATTCTTGAATGATTTTATTATTTATTTATATTCAATTATGACTGAACTGATTTCAATCCAGCTTGATATTTTTTTTATATTCCCTGGCATAAGGTAATATCATGCTGTTTCTAGAGGATGTTATAAAATATGGTTGAGAGGAAAATGAACCTTTATTCTTATTCGCAATATTAAGATGTTTGTAGCGGTAATGCGCGTTTTCATCCCGCGAAAAAAAATATATCCGACAAATATCACCGGCAAAATATCTTACGGACGCAATATCTTACGGATAAAAAGATATCTACTAAAACTTAACCTGACCTAACCTAACCTGACCTAACCTAACCTAACCTAACCTAACCTAACCTAACAAAAAAATGGGACAAAAATAATACATCCTGTAAAGACAATATATTAATGTTCAAAAATTGTAAAATGGAACAAAATAATACGGATAACGATGATTTATTGTCTTTACAGGATTTTCTGTATTATTTTTGTCCCATTTTTTTGTTGGGTTAGATTTTAGTAAGTAGATATTTTGTTGTGGGATATTTTGTCCGTAGGATATTTTGTCGGAGGATATTGTGTCGCGGGATGAAAAGTCGCGGAACTGTTTATAGCAGGGTAATTAATACCAGCCCATTCCGAATAAATCAGTTGACCAAAGTAATCTTAATTTCGATTTTATACATTTTTTGGGTCGGTACACTAATTATAATGATTTTAGTTATAATTTGGTGGCGGCTCTGTCAACGTTCCAGGCTTTGTTGCGACCTCCCCCAGTCACGGTCGCCCATTTCAAACTTGATAAAAATCGTGACACTAATAATAATTTAATTTGGACCCCCTCCCCGTGCAGCCCCCCCCCAGCCCCCCCAGGCCGTGTCGGCTCCGGGCGTAATTCGGAATGTGCGCGGGTCGGGGCCGATTCGCCCAACAATTTCCCAGAAAGTAATTTAAGTTTTCAGTAAAATGCTAAGCCCGGCTCGCCTCATTTCTGTTTACCCGCCATTTACTAAGTTGAAAAGTTCGGCTCGCCCTACAGCTCACAGCTCGCAGCGCACTGTTGGTTGAAACTGGTTGAAATCTGCTTTGCTTTGCCGGTGAATGCCACATTTCAATTCATGATGCGAACTTACATAATTAATTTCAGACAACAGCTGAATAATAATAATATTGAGGTTGAACTAGATTTTGATATTATTGCGGTGTTTATATTAGCTAAGTCGTACGTAATCTGTTGGACTTGCAAAAGATCTTCCATGGAATAATTAAAATTTTAAGGGATTTGTCTCTTTATGAACGTAAATTTAAGAGAAGCTGTGTCTTTATATATTATATAATAGTATTATATCGCACGAGATTTTAACTTGGAGCCAATGAAAAAATGTG
Organism: Limnephilus lunatus; assembly: GCA_917563855.2. Lineage (NCBI taxonomy): Eukaryota > Metazoa > Arthropoda > Insecta > Trichoptera > Limnephilidae > Limnephilus > Limnephilus lunatus. The sequence goes on from OU830593.1 coordinate 47,838,639, forward strand.
CCGAAGACAGGGAGAAGGGGAAGTGTAAGGATGGAATATTCAAATCTTGTACAAAAAGGTTTTTTGTTTTGTTATTTGCGTTGCGTTACTCGTGCGTGAAATTGTTCATGTTCAATGTGTTGTATGTTGTGATTGTCCTATTTAATATTTAACGTCATTTAGCACTGAACACATTTAATTTTCTTATCTACTTAATCTCGATGTGTAGAGCCTCTTACCTTAAACTTTCATACGACTTTCATATCACTATGCCACCTCTTACTAAAATATTGTAATGAATTTTGTATCTATAATCTCTTTTGTCTGTGGTCACGTCAACTTTCTCTTTTTTTGTTTATAAAAACGTTGTGTTTTGCAATGTCATTCTTCTTCTCGCATTTCTCGACTCAATTCAGTTCTCTATTTAACTACTAATTGCCTGTCAAGTGTTTAGAATCAGCCTCTCTCACTGTGAATTTATTCTCTGAATAAACTAAAGTAACAGCAATATCCAGTAGAACATAAGTGTTTTACTTAAAAAGGATAACCTCTCAAACATCAATTTCTCACAAACTGTACGCTAATCCTTGGCGTGGAACCGAAGGAAGCCACCAAAGCAGCGCAGACTTACACCCTGACTGCAGATTTTTGGAGATCACGACCAGGGAAGCTACGTACAATGAACACAAATTTGTTTTAAATTTTAGTGTCATAATTCAGACATAAAATAGGTAGGTAGCTAGCTACCTCTAATATAAGTTATTTTAACAGAAAATGATTATTGTCTTTTTCAAATTGGAATTACAATATCCTGTGATTTTTCATGGGTCTGCGCTAGTTTAATAATAAAAGCTGTACCAAAATTGTTATATTATTTATACAGGGCCAAGGAGCTTGCCACGGAAGTGAAAATCGTATGATTGCATTCACATGCAAAGTTATTCTTGCCGATTACAATCTGTTACGACGTCGATAGCGATTTATTTGAAAAGTTGAGAGAATTTTAGTCTTCGTAAAACAATACGCCTATATGAGAGTATTTTCATGTTAGTATCTTATAACATATTATATGAACAAACAAACGACGAGTACTGAATTTATTATTAAACTATCGCATCAGTACTATAATAAAGCTTTATAAATCCATGGATTCAAGTAATCTATAAGGGATTAGTTACGAAACAACCTTTGCAAAATATGAAACGAGCAATCGGGAGGCTTAATAAATAAAAAATAATAAAAAAACAACAAAGTTTTCGCGATTCGCACGGCACGTTAAAATGGCATCCAAGCAGCTTAAAATTTTCCTGGGAAAATATTAAGTATTTAGCGGATTTCCTCCGGCCACTTATTTCGGACCGGCAAACCTCCGGAGGGAACAGCACACGAATACACCCATTTTGTGTATCATGAAGAGAAAATTCAATGAATTTCTGTCGGGATATAATATTTCAGATATTTCATGTTGTACAAACATTTTCTTATTGAATCATTCCCTTATTCGGAATACGAGTGGCGGGGATTTGTAGCGCAATAAGTAAATCGTTGGTACACAGTTCATTATTATGCCACCGGGCGAGTCGTCCTTATAATAATTTCATATTCCATTTATTCTAATTTGCTTGTGCTTAAACGTTGCTTTTTGCGTAACAGCCATTGAAACATTATCACACTGTTTTTTTTATTTATTTTTTTTTTAATTATTTACTAATTAGTTAATACTACGATAGAATATATTTTTTGAATATTCTTTTTGAAGTGAAGACTAGATAAACTCTTAAATTTTTTGTATTTTTTTATTTATTTACATATGAAATAAATAACCGTAAAACAAAATCAAAATCAGACTTACGATTTTTAATGAACTTTTAAAATAGGATGGGGCCAATGGGGCTTGGACGCCAGTTAAGTAAGTTTTTACTACGACTCCAGTTAAAAGTTAATAACAAACTCGTAGTGTTCTTCTGCGTGCGAAGTTGTTAAAAGTTTGTTAATCCGAAGTGACCTGTCAATTTCTTTATCTATTGTAAACAATTAAATAAAGCCTAGGAAGTCACATATAGCGCCCATATTGTTATTTTTCACAAATACAGGTTTTATAAAAATGATCCAATCTATTATTACACAATTTTCAATTTTATGGCAATGTTTAATTTAATGTAAAACAGGCCCGACGTAGTTCAGTGCTAAACCTGCGGTCTACAACGTAACGTTTGAAAGCCCACAATAAATGCTGAAATTTAATGCGCCTATAATAATTTTGATTTCACGCATCCCTACTCCCACCCTACGTGCACGCATGTTGTATTATATTCTCTGCTTTTAAATTTCCCGAATTACCCTCTCGTCATTTTTGAACGATGTATCCTTTGAAAATTTAAATCAATGTATAAATTTAAAATGTTACCCTTCGTAATAATAACGCAACCCGCATCATTCAGAACATCCGAAACGTATTGAGCTGTTGACGAGTTCAGAAACCCTTTCAACCAATAAAAGTTTGACTGGCGGGTGACTCTGTACATTTTACATTACACAATGGTCGTTCTCTCATCCTACCTCTCTGATAACTAAGTGTGGATTGTTCACAAAAGATTTTGGTACCAAATGAAAGTAAAAGCACAGCGAACGTGGTGAAGTGGACGATTATACAATTGAATCGTTTATTTCAAAAACACTGTTTTATTCACCTAACCTCCAACATGTTAACATCCAATATTCCGAGAGAATACTTCAAACCGTTTGTTCTTTAATCTACTGTTCTTTAATTCAACCTCACCTAACCCCGACATGTAGTTCTGAGAGAAAATCCTTCAAAGCGTTTGTTCTTTAATTCTAACCTAACCTAACCCCCAACATGTAGTTCTGAGAGAAAATCCTTCAAAGCGTTTGCTCTTTAATTCTAACCTAACCTAACCCCCAACATGTAGTTCTGAGAGAAAATCCTTCAATCCGTTTGTTATTTAATTCTAATTCACTCTGGAAATTTCATGATATTTTGTAAATTTTCTGTTTAGTGAACCAAAGTGAATTTTCGCATTTATAACTGTAATAGTAGGTATTTACACTGTTTACATAGGTTCTACGTCTTATAATTTGTAAATTTCCGTTAATGTTTGTATACATAGGTTACGTTTACTTAAATCTCTAACTGTGTAGGACAAGTGGTTTTTCCAAAGAAGTTATTAATATTATTTACGCTTAACATATTATGGGCGGCCAATAATAATACGTAAATTGGTCTGCCGACATGCCGACGTGCGGCGTTTGAGCTCTTCCGCATTACTGACTTCCTGCATTTACGGTAAATTGTGGAGCTCTTTACGCTTCTCTAGTGCGTCATAACGCTCATATTCCAGGCAATAAGGGACACATTATGATGAGGGTGCGCCCTTTAGACGGACTACGGACTACCCAGTATCCCGGTACCCGGAGGGAAGGCTCGCTCGCACCCGTGGGCCGCCCAGCGCCCTGTCGTCCTCTCTCGCCGCCCGATTACGCCTGCATTTGACGGTGTTAAGTCACAATCACGCATATTTATGAAAGCAATTTCCATTGTTGCGATAACAGGGAAACAGGAAACGGGCACGCTTGTTTATTTTAATGTGCCCGCCATACGTACGCTACTTCAGCGCTGAAACGTGGAGTACGGAATAGTGTTATTAATGTGGTTCTTATCTAAAACGTCGTTATAAGGTGTAAAGATAACTTTTCAAAAGAAATACACTTCTGTATGACATTAATATATGGTTATTAAGATTTTCTTGCTAAGCCCCTTGGGAAAACTCGCTTTGTTAGTTTCTGGGCATGTCGTTCTCTTGTGTTAATTTTAATCAACATGCTCTTAAAATTACTGGAACTACCTTATTTTTTAAAGCTCTTTAGTAAGTTGAAATTATTCTGAAAAAAATGAGTAAGTCTGAAGTCTTCGGATCTACCTACCCACCTTGCTACTTGCTATTATTTGTTTCATTGTAATATGATCATTAGCTTTAGATAACACTTTCTAGTTTTAAATTAAATACAAAGAAACTAAACAACCATTGAAATTATTTCCTCTCGGTTTGTATTATTTCAAAGACACCAGGGCAACAGGGAACGGGAGTGAGCAGGAGAGAGTGGGTAGACGGAGGGTTCTCGCTCGCTCTCCCACGGCGTTGTACGTGCTCCGAATGGAGGTCTAATTGTTTTATTATTTTAGGCCTTTTCCTTCCTTTTGGAGTCCCGTCCTTCCCACTTCTCTCCTCCCACTCCCGGCGCGTTTTGCCCTGTCTTTTAGCGCATTATTAATGGGCCAACTTTAATGCGTTGTCAATGAAAAAGATGTTTCCACTTTACGGGTGAGTAAGATTAATTCGTACCGGGGCTCATTTGAATATCGCATTATGATTTCGTTATTGTTGTTTTTTGTTTTACATGAACTCAACACGGGAGGCCATGAAGAAAATAATTTCCCTCTGGAAATCCCTTTGTCATCTTTGAGAATGGTGTGTAGGGGGTCTTTTTGTGAAAAGGAAGGAGTAAACCTGTGTTGTGTCTTGAAGAGACCCATGTAGTAAGAGAGAGAGGAAACACAGAGGCCGGCAGATCGTTCCACAGACGAGCTGTTGAACTCAAGAACGAGTCGTAGAAACGACCCGTCCTTTTGTGATTATACAGATTATTCATTAATATGGAAGTACGCATTGTTTCGCAATTCAAAAGTTACAAACCGCTCAGAAAAGCTTTGTTTGCATTTTCATTTTTGTTTATCTAGGAAAACAGTATTTTTCTGCACAAAAGAATGCAAATATCAGTAGCATAATGAACACCGGTCACCACCATTCTGTTTGTAAGTGAGCGGCACAGGTTTAAAAACCAATTTGCGATTCAGCCAAAAGCATAAATGATAGCAGTGGTCCAACACGGTTGGGAGGGAAGAAGGGAGTACCTAGTATCTAGTAGTAGTAGGGGGGTGTTGCGGTGTTGGTATGGAGTAGGGATAGGGAGCAGGGAGTGCCATTATGTCGGGTGTAGCGGGGTAGGGCTAACGGCAGCCTCGTGTATATGGTAATAAGAGTTGGAGGTATCTCCTGCTCCTCCCGACGAGGTTGGTAGTTGGAAGGATGTAGGATGGCAGGTACAAGCCGCGGAACTTTGCCCGAGAGAGACGTGTTTGTGCATGCATTGAAGCTGTGTCAAGTATCTCAAACTTGCGGCGATGATCAATTTAGTTGAACTGCTGCATTATTCGGAACTTTAGGTCCTATCCATGTCTAAGTCGGCTTTTCCACTGGGAAATTTATACCTCTACCTAGTGCCTACCTGTACACACACACTGACTAGGTATTTACTGTTGAATAACTTTCCGACAAAATTCAAATGTAATCACAATGAAACTTAAATAAAATGGGAACGAAATGAAGTTCAATTTAATTGACACCATCGAATTAAAAATGTTATACTACTGGAAGGATACGTCAATGATGCGCGCTATTTTAAGTTTACTTTTATTATTAGAACCAAGTATAGATTATGGATACGTATTGACTAGCTGAGAGCTACATAAGATTTGAAAGAGCGAGACCACCCAATACAACGGTTTATATACATTTTAATCTACCTGCGTCTGTAGTACATTGTACATTCCAGAATAAAGCCATACGCATAGCCTTGGGTGCTCTCAAATGGATAAGGGTATCCCAACTCCACAAAGATTCTGAAATCCCCTTATTAAAAAAACACGTCTTAAGTCTCGCGGAAACATTTTAAGCATGAATTCCTACCCATGAAAACGCGTCCATAAACTGCCTCGCCCGGTACGACGAAAATGTACGTACCACAAATAAAAAAACCTGAACAAATCCTCTGTAAAGACTAACCTCCTCATATTGCAGCCATGTCCTCATGCAAATAATTTTTCACAAACAACCAATAAACAAAATTTTTAACAACCATTATTATAAATTAATGATAAAAGATAAAGGGGCCTTTTTGGCCCGGAGCTCTATATGAATATATTTAAAAAAGTCAGTACCTGGGAAGTCGTATTACAAACTTTACAGTCCCACAAAAAATGTCAAACACGTTCCGTTTGTAAACTTGAGCGAGGATCTTCTGTCAATAGGAATCAATACCATTCCCTGGCACCATAACCTATTCGATTTCAATTGATAACTATTAAAGTTGAATTTTTATGATCAGCAGCGACGCCATGCACGTTGCACGCGCATGCTGGGCGGGAGAAATGTGAGGGGGAGGTGGGAGGGTAGGCATCGGCTAGCGAGCAATCGGATTAATTAAATCCATAAAACGTATTGTTTATAAATTCCATCCAGGAGTTGGTTGGATAAACGATTTCCCTCCGAGCTGCTGCTGCGTTCGCTCATAAAGCCATAAATATTTTAATCGGAATGTTTAGTCGCGACGGCGCACGCCGGGACAATGAGAATTATAAAGCATTTTATAGGCTTTTCCAGACTCTGTGGTGGCGGAATAATCTCCAATTCATTATTCCCCTGCACTTGTCGCGTGTTACTTTAACCGCGATATTAAATTATATTATACCTGCTTTCAAATGGGTTTCGATCAAGCTTTTACAAACAGGCATGTGAATACTGGAACCCTGCAACCTTATTGTGATTGTAAAATTTTATACCTTTTATAATATAGAATCAAAATTCCATGTCGCTATAAATCAAAAGGTTTGTTTACAACTAACTAACCATTTTGCCATTTACTTACACAAGAACATAAGTAGGCTGATTCTCTTTTATTAATGTGATGTGAATAATAAGTTGTGGTAAGTTGAGGTCCCCCCTTTCGGACCCCCCCGCCATGTGAATGCTATAGCTACGCCCTTGTGTATAATAACAATTGGATATTTTGTATACTGCCGTTTTTGTGAAAAATCATCTCAAGGGCGCTGCACTATACAATTTTTACTTAGGTACTAGGCATTATCTTATTATGTACAAACATAAATATGCAGAAGTATACTTACGTTTTTTTTACATTAGCTCCATACAGGAGGCCTTGGGGAAAATAATTCCTCTCAGGGCCTATGTCATCTTTGAGGATGCCGTGTGAAGGGTCTTTTTAGGAAAAGGAAGGAGAGGAAGTTCTGGGAAGGAAAAAAGTAAATTAGGAATCTGGGGATGGTGTATCCAAGAGTGACGGACGTATGAATCTATCCTTACCACTGCGGTGCAAGGCAATGTTCCGAGAGAGTCCCGGTTGAGAGGTCAAAAGATCTCCCTCAACCAGTCTCTCCCGATCCGGCTTGCCACACAGTTGGTGGGCAGACGCATCCGCCGCCAAGATCCGGACAAACCTCACCCCATGAACCCGTTCACCCCTGCTAAGTCACCAAACGTAGTGAACCACTTGGGGTGACCGATGGCAGAGGTGTTGGTTATCCAATAAATACAAATACCTTACTGAAACTATCAATAAATTATTTACATTTTTATACATCTTTAGTTTTTTACAATGTTTTTTCATACCAGAATCGATGCATTTGCGCACTGTTGAATATCACTTTTGTGTTTACTTTTTTAAGTGACATTAGGTACGTACTAACCGACTAGCTTAGTTATGTAAATTAGGTTAGCAACTCTACCGTTTGTGGATATAATTTCCCGTAGAGAATATATGTCTGATATATGTATGTTGTGTTTGTTTGGGGAATGGCTTGTTTAAAGTGTGTTCAATTAGTATGTGTATACGGTGAGGCTGCGTGCTGCTTCCTAACCCATCGAACATTGAATGCTGTCGGTTAAGGGAAAATTCAGAGGGTAATAATAGTATTGGTTGATAAAACAGTCAATTAGGTTCCATCGCCGCATTGGTAGTTGCGTTTAGTTCGGCAATACAACCTAATTATTAGCACAGTCAATGAACGCATTGAACTGGAACAAATTCGGGGAGAGCTGATTTTTTGCAAGTGGATAGTACTTCCTACAGAGAGTATTTTCCAAAAAGTCCTCACCCCTCCCCCGCTTGCTTCCCCCGCTGCACCCCCCCAAACTTTGAAATTGTAGAGTTCTACAAAATCCATTATATCTCCTAAACTATAACACATATCTGAAAAAAAAATTACACCGTTTTACTTTTAAGAAAGCTGTCTAGAAAAAAGACGAAATGTTTTTTTTTGTTATCTACTACGGTTTGGCAAATAATAATGAAATTGTCGCCAAAAAAAAATTTTTTTTCGTAAAATTTTGATTTAAGGGTGAAATTTTTTTTTTGTCTGGGAAAACACGCAAAAATGTTTCAAACAAACTATTTGCCAAATTTAATAGGATTTAAAACGACATATAAAATTGTTTACCTTTATCCTTAATACTGGTCAAATTTCGACTCAATCGCAGCGCGGCACGGAGTGCAGGCTATGAGGCTTGGCAGTTGATCCGGGCCCGCAGTGGTGCAGGTGACCGATTTGTGTTTAGGTAGCACTATTTATAGTTTTAAATTAAAACATTGAGTACTTTTTCATTGGTTTATGATATTAAAACACTTTTAACATTAAAAAGTATTTGCAATAAAAGAATGTAAAGAATTATATTACAAAAATTATAGGGTAGGTTTTAGGGGACTATTATTATTATTCACTGGGCATCACAGTCGTCTTCAAATATTTCATCAGTATTTTTAGATGTGTTACTGCAGGAGAGTCCATTGCATTGGCCACACTTATCAGAACACTCTAGTCCTGCCCTCTGACAACTGCACCACTTTCCGCACGAGGTTTTACAGTTACAAGAAATCAGCATGAGAAGTTCATTTGGAGCCGCGGGACATGTCATTGGAATAGGTGTTAACTTATATTCTCTTCTTTGCCATCCCCACTCATTAGACGATAGTTCATTTCCTAGCCATGTTTGAATTTGGAGGTATATCCTAAGGAGATGCTGGCGGGCTGCGTTCTTTGTTGGTGGAAGTCTTGCCAAATCAAACTTAGATTTAAGAGACATCTTGGCATTTAAATGCTTAAACTTAAAATATCTAGCCTCATCAAGATTCTTGTATTTTGCCAATCCGTACAAACTTAAAAGAAAGCGTTCACCATTTTGGAAGAGCAGGTCCTTTTCCATGTGGTGCTGAATGAAATTCTTAGCCGCATCTTTCAAATCTGTCGGCGTAGTTATTAGACTTACAGCCTTCATTTTTCCGATACCATACAAAGCAGAGGTTGTGTCACATCCTGTGACAGCATGAGCAAATAATATGAGTTTCCTTTGATTACCATACATATGTACAAGAAACTGAACAGAATAGTACTGGTGTTAGTAGAAGTGGCTATTGGTTTCCAAAAAAACAGCTTGTTTTCCGTTGGAGGGGCCAATGCTACTAGCAATACTAATAAATCTGTGTCTGTTCCAACAACCACCACAGTGCTACCAAGCTGTTTAGACTTAATCGCCTGACCCACTATCTCCGTATCAGCATCATCGTTTGCTGTTATTGTCTGTATGTTTGCAGCATGACACTTAATTTTAACAGCTTCTATTAACCTCTTTTTATTTTGAGAATTGGCGAGAAATTCTACCTGAGGTGTTGTACAGACAGTATCATCAGAAAATATAATTTCACATGACGTTCTTTTTGCAGCTCTTCTTGACTGCTCCTGCGGTTTTGTTGTAGCGTTCTCGGGATAACCATCAAAAACTATTATTACATTTGCACCATACTTTTTGGATACATAATTAACATATCTTTCGGTAATATCATGGAAAGTAGAGACTTTAGGCCACACTACTGCATGTAATAGGTATCCACCATCAAGAATAAACGCAGCTTCATCCTTTGTGAAATTGATATCAACGATACCATCGTCAAATGCTTTCATAATGGAGGCTTTCTTACCTTTCTTTAAAGAAACATCATCGAATAAAGAAGGTGGATGCGAAGCTAGTTCAAACTCAAAGTAGGATTTGAGCTTTGCAGGACTGTCACATACGCATAACATTCTATTGAATATCTGCTGAGGGTTGATTACAGCTTCTTTGTTTCTAATTCTGACAGACTTATTACTGGCTTGAGTAACAACCATATCCGATCTGTGTAGCTTTGGTTCAGAAAAACTTTGCCCCGTCATTTTCTTCATAGCTTTGAAACCTATCTCGTAGGCATCGTCACATGTTACGGTTGAGTCTGATACTAATCCCGAAGAAATGCAAATTAATTCACCAGACTTTTGAGCAAAAGGGTTGTGTTGGTTTAACCAGTTTACAAATTTTGATAAGTCTTGGTTGTCCCGTAGCTGGCGGCTCTCCCTAAGCTCAACATGCTGCTCACTTGTCTTGTAGCTTAAACCCAAGAAATTATGAAATGTTTCACTGGTTGAAAGGAATGATGGAGCTCCTAATACTCATTTACTGAGAGCGTTGTCAGAAATCCCACGTCCATGTGTAAGTCCTCCTCCTGCTTTTAATGACCTCATCAAGGATTGCTCAGTGCACATATCAGTCCAAACTCCTGAGCAAAACATATCCTTTCTTCGTACTGTAAAGAAACCCTTTTTAGTGAATAAATCGTACTCTCTTTCTGTGAGTTTAGATTTCAAATTCAACATTTCTTGAGCATATAAATGAGCATATTTTGCATAAGGCCTGCTGCATGAAAGTAGGGAAGCATATCTATTGTTGTTTTCAAATGTAAATCCCAGTTTCCTGTTCTTTCGGCAAAAATTAAATTTAAAATAAGATCAATCTGGCGGAGTAAGTTTATCCAGAGTTTTGCTGTCCGACCTGTCGCTTTGATTGTGTTTAAAGTGTCAGTGAAATGTTTATGATTTATTGCAACTGATTCATCTTCACAAGCTAATTCATGTGACATCTTCTTGTTCAAAATCTTATTGTAGATTTCTGTTATTTCAGGAGGAAAAAGTGTATTATGAGAGTCATTGCAAATTATTTTGACGATTGCAGCAACTGTAAGAACATAGGCTCTTACAGCTCTTGCATAGGCGTGTCCTTTTAGCATGTGTATCACTGTGGGACCTCCGTACACAGTTTTCCATAAATCTTCTATCCCACTTCCTTCCATGATGCGGCCAATACATCCCAAATATGACATTAACAAATGAAAACCTCCTAGTCGTACAATAATTTTTGAAATTTCAGATGATCCATCAGTCCCCGCTACCATTTCAATAGCTTTGAGAAAAAGCGGTTGGTCAAAAGTTACAATCCATGTTTGATTGTTTTTTTTTACACTCTTCTGCTGCAAAACATAGTGCAGTGTACACTGAAGATGCGTTCATCCACTTTTTTCAATAGAAATTAAGAATAAAAGTAAATAGTGTTATACATGGTTTTAAAGCTTATTAAATTTGGCAAATGATTTGTTTGAGGTATTTTTTAATATTCTCTCAGACAAAAAAAATATTCAACTTAAAAAAATTGCAAAAAAAATTTTTTTTTAACAAAAATGTCATTATTATTGACGAAACCAATGCAGATAATAAAAAAAGTTCACTATATACTTTTTAGGAAATTTTGTAAGAAGTTCAGTGATGAAATTTTTTTTCGGATATATGTTTTAGTTTATGAGATATAATCACTCAACCCCACATTTTAATGTTTGGGAGGGCACAGGGGGGGGGGGGGGGACAAGCGGAGTAGGAGTGGGGACTTTTTGTTAAAATACTCCTTAGAGTATGTACTACTAACCTGCAAAAATTCAGCTGTCCCCTAATTTGTTCCAGTTACGGCCTGTTTTTTGTGTAGATTGACTGGGCTAAATGTGGTTTCTCATTGCCTCGCTGACTTACCTTAAATAGGCATTTCTATATTATTGTTAATAGTTTTTTTAAACAGTGCCTACATAGAGTAGGTATAATGTTCTCCACTCTAGGAATAGTATGATTTTATTTATTTATTCGTTTCGTGTTCCCTCACGACAAATTGTTAAAATTCATTTGTTAAAATTCTTATTTATATCAGTAAATTCGCAGAGCTATGTTGAGCATCGCTCTAACCATCCGCCATTAAATAATTAATAAATATTAGGCGCACTATACCGCTAAACATCGGCCAGAAGGGACGCTAGGTGGTGGTGGTTTAGTTGCTGGGTTGCTGGGTACTGGCTACTGGGTCCTGGGTACTAGATGCCGGGTGATGCATTTCTGAATAATTAACGGCCCAATCTCTGGAGCTCGGTGCGGTTATTCAGCAATAACACAGACCCATCGTACATAGCCAAGCCTTTGTCAAAATATCATCTCGATACACTACGGTGTTTCATCTTGTAATAATAATGTTCATCACGGAATTTAGTGATGTTGAAAACATCAGCTAAAAAAATATTAATTTATTAAGTTATGTATTTTAAATTAAGCATTTTCACCAAAAATATAAGTTTTTGAAGTGAAACTTCTTTAGCACCGTTATGATTAGAAACTCGGATGAAACGGAAATGACGCATTACAGTACCTATGAAGCGTCTCATTGGCCGCTTTGGTTATGATCTCACTTTTCAAGACTCCTATTGGTTGAGATTGTTTTGGTGAAGTTTCGCTTCTACCGCGTGTGAACTGCGCTCGATTTTTTTTCATTGTTTCTACCTTCAAGTAAAATTGGTGTCGTCAACATTGGCCACTTAATGTCTATTGACTTATCAGTACTTAAATGCTTTTTCGTTTTATTAACTTCTTATGCGCCGGTTTAGCGTTGGTATAGTATAGTTAAGCCAACTGAAAACCCGATTTAGAGCTGGTAAATTCCTATACCCGTATACCTATGACCTATGCCGTGTAAGAAAAGTTCCATTGCCAAGTTTTTCACTATTCTGACCTTACGCGTCGCGTAATATTTACACCGCGTTTATAAGTAAACGGGTTTATGTTTTTATTTCCATTTTGTGTTGTATTTTTATTTAGCTTCTCTAATATTATTCATTATTATCGTACGAATCTAAGTTATAAAGGTTCAAATAACTAGGCAATATGTATTACACAAAAAATGGCACTGTGTAAAAATGACTGCTATTAATCGCTAATTAATAATGACCATTCTATATTAACATCATTGCATGAAAGCTTTCACACGTCTTTTCTACCCTTATCATAAGGGATTTACAGAAAGAAACTAACATATTCTTGTTACAAGTAGATAATAACTAGCAGTTCTGTGATAATAACTACTAGAGTTTTTACGATGCGACTACACCTCGCATAATGAATCAAACTAAATTTTCCTTAAAAATTATAAGATTTGTAAGTAGGTACTTAAATATCTACCCACTTAATATTATACACCATAAATTTATAACATTTTTTAAATTTTCAAATACGGAATTATATGTGTAATTTGTCCAAAAAAACGTCACTCTCAATGTCAATTCTTTATTCAAACTTTCAAAGGCAGGTACCATAATATAGAAAAGTGCGAATTGAGAAATGAAAAATGCGAAATGCAATAAACAATTTAAAAAATTTCGAAAACAGAAACGGAATGCACAAAGAATTTTACAGACATACGAAATGCAACTCAGTCAACAAAAACATAAACAATAGCACTATGTTTAACCTCCAGGCGGCGGGAACAATCTTTAGTTATTTCAGCGAACTTGCCTCTCACGCGGGAGCCAACTATAGTTATTTCGAGGTTTGAATCCTTGCTGTATCGTGTAGGGGAGACTGGGGATGGTTGAAACACTTTTACTTTAACTAGGCGTAGTAATATTTCTTTTGTTTTTATGGAAAATATGTTCATACCAGATGTTCTATGATCTATCTAGTTATCAAATTAAATTTATTGGATGGCCACAACTCGTACAGATAAGCTACAATAACCACTTAAAGACGATGGGGAAATCTGTTTCAATTATCCCCATAGTGTGGACGATTGAAACAGTATGTGGGGATAATTGAAACACTCTAAATATCTTTGGAATAATTGGAGTAATTTTAATCAATTTTAAACATTTTCATTATTAAAACAGTAATCAATGAGATCATGAATAGTGCTTAAACATATCACAAGTATTTTAAAAATTATAAACATAAATGTCTTGAAATCAAACAACTTTAAATATATTTTTTATTTTTTGAGTTTAAGTGCTCATAGTTACACTAATTATGAGTATTTGGCATAATCAACATAGTTTTACTGCGATATTATCCTGGAGCAGAATAGAACGGTATTAAAAATAAGTTTTTTGCTTTCATACAAAAGTGCTTGTTTCAACCATCACACTGTTTCAATCATAACAATGTAGAATTTACCTCTGAATTAAGAGCATTTTTTCTGTGTAAAATTCAACAAGTAAGAAGTCGAAAAAATAGAAATTAATTGAATCTATGGTTTGTGATGTGACATCATTATACAAAATATCGAAATATTTTAGAACAATTTTTTTTAAATAATCGGTTAAGTTGCATTAAAATCTATTAAACAATTAAATATTATCTATTAAAAGAAAAGAAAAATCTGAGTGTGCAATTCACATGCAGTAAAAGTGAAATATACAGAAAACTAAAGTAGACAAGAGTGGGGACTACGAAGCACTTTTTTATCAATATAAAGGGTGATTTTTTTTTCATATTTTTGTCCTCGAATTCCAGTGCACCTTTTCCTATTCATTTGGTCATCTTATTCGCATTTGTGGTTTCTTCTTCGGAGTCACTAGATGTAGTTTTTTTGCCTGTTCATTTTGGAATGTTTTCAAGATTAAATTTTTGAAGTAAAACTTCTTTACGCACGCTCGACACTTGGGGGTAAAATGATGAATGCGTTACAAAAAAGAACAATATATTTAATGTGAAACGCTATGAAACGCCATGAAACGCATATATTTAATGTGAAGTTTTACTTCAGTGGTGTGGTCTAAAGGACACTCGTTTTTTGATTTCATGGGATTCGACCGCGATGAATGATTATCAAGTTATAAAAGAACTTTGCGATCTAAGGACGAACTGGTGTATTTTTGAAAATGAATTAGAAATTTGGTAAAATCTTCCTTTTCCATCTACTACCAATCGGACCATCTTTTAAGAAATGGCTTAATTGTTACGTAGAAATGTGAACATCGGCGGAATTGAGTTGCCAATTGCATTTGCTGCTACAGACAGTTATGAGAGTTCCTCGTTCGGCTGACGTTACTGCACCTACTTGCCGAATTCCTCTCCTGGCTACAACCCGATTAGGTTTTTGAACAGTTTTGACACCGATCTCATCTACGTTATAGACGTCCTTTGGTTCAAATTTAAAACTATACATAACGTTCGCTAAATTGTTGAAAAATTGATCAACATTATGTCAATTAAAACTTGTTGGATGTGCCATACTCGTGGCTTGGCACATCTTATAGATAATTCTGGATGGCGCGCAAAAATCCTCGGAGCCATTCTATTCCGGCCGTCCCATTTGTGTACCATGAATCTGGCCTTGCCAGGTTGTACCGTGTGGTCAAATCAAATGCCAGTTGTCTTAAATCTTTTGAAGATAGCCCAAAATAGGTAAATATCGGCTGTTTTTATAGCATAGTTTGCAATCTCGGTTTCTTGAGAAGGCGAACATACTTTCTTCATAACATAATTTTTTTCTCTGTTGTCAACTTTAAGTAATTACATAATTGACAAAACAATGTATACTATTAACGTTAATTTTTTTTTAGTTGTAAATGTAAAAAAATCAATGAAGATATGTTATTACGAAATTGTCACGTGAGGGTGTGTGACGTCGAATGTGATTGAATGAGATCGACTTCATCATCCAAGATCACAGAAGTTCACCATTCAAGAAATTACAGAAGTACATCTAGACTTAATGATTTGAATTTGAATAATACTTAATGATTTGAATTTCTGACCTTTTTTCATTATAATTTTTAAATTTTTTCTCAGTGTGGACGATTGAAACATGGTTATGATTGAAACGTTGCAATCATCCCCACACAAGTTGTTTCAAACATCCCCACGCTGCATTTTCTGCTTCAAAGTCAAAAACAAGCCTTTTAAATAGACATTAACGCCACGCAAATGCATTATAAATACTCTTAAATAGATAAAGAAGAGAATGTAATGAAACATTTCGTCAAGCTGCGAGAGTAAAATGAGTTATAAGATAAACAAAAATGTCTTAAATATTTACTTTTTAGTGCGAAATCCAATAATGTCCCCTATGCACGATCGAGTCACTCGCCGGCTAGTGTGGTTTTGTAGAAACGTCCCAACAGACCTGACGGAGTTTCGAGTGTAGTGTCACACTCTTAGGTATTATAGTTTTTGAGTAAATTGAGATGTTTCAATCATAACTTGTTTCAATCGTCCCCAGTCTACCCTACATGCAAGGTAGAGGGCCAAATTCTACATGTAAAAAATCTCCAATCATATCTCTAGCGACATCTGTCTAAATTTATCCCGAAATATTATTTGTTTATTCTTGGGAACCATTTAAAGCCAAGGAGACAGAATTTCCCCGTCAGTCGATTTGAATCTCGCGCGTCGGTACCAACCATTACTAATCTCGCGCAGTCGCAGTAGAACAAACAAAGGCGCTTCAATAGAACACTGCGCCGATTGTTTAATTTGTACACTTTTTCATTCTGTTACGTACATCGATTTGATTGTGATAATTAGTGAAATTAAAAACACTTTTTTTCGCATTTAGGTATTTTATGGTGTACCTTTTAGTTTTCGTGGCTCTTTATATTTGTCTTGTTTAACTCAACAAAACTTTTATTCGTTATTATTTATATTATAATATTCAAAATGTCACGGGGTCTTAGTGATAAAGAAATTTTTGAGAGCGTGTTAGATTTAGAATCCGACTTAGAGTTGGATAGTGACGCTGAATCAATTTTATTTGATATCGGTGACGGTGATGATGAAGTTCAAAGTGAACACAGTGTAACTCTTCCCGATAACAGTGTGCCCGGTACCAGTGCATCCGGCACCAGTGTGCCCGTTACCAGTGCATCCGGTACGAGTGTGCCCGGTAACAGTGCATCCGATACCAGTGAACCCGGCACTTCAAGCATCCGTGAAAACACATCTTCGATAAACAGTGACATTTTTTCCTCATGGGTGTCGGGTCCATTTATTCCAGTCTTACATGAATTTGATGACTTTTCGTCAGGAATCACAAACATGACATTGACAAAAGATTCATTAGAGGTAGATTTTTTTGAACACTTTTTGAATCTAGAAATAATGGAGAAAATAGTTCTAGAATCCAACAGATACTATAGAGCTACAGTTAACCAAATTACAATAGCTCCCAAATCTCGACTCCATCAATGGAAAGATACGTCAGTGCCTGAAATGTACATATTTTTTGCTATAACTATGCTGATGACTAGGGTTTCGCACATATCGATTGAGGAATATTGGACAACGGATCCTATTTTAGCGTCTCCTCAATTTGGAAAGATTATGCCGAGAGATCGATATCAGATTCTTCTTCGAATGCTTCATTTTTCTGACCCTGCCACACAAACCCCCGGAAACAGACTTCATAAAATAAAACTTTTGGTTGACCATTGCAGAGAAATATTTAAAAAAAACCTTTATCCCTTACCAAAACTTGTGCATTGACGAAAACATAATCGTGTTTAAAGGGCGTCTGAAATTTAAGCAGTATATCCCTAGTAAACGTCATAGGTTCGGAATAAAATTATTTGTACTGTGCGATGTTACCACGGGATTTGTTTTAGATTTCATTATATACTGTGGAGAAGGAACTGACATCCAAGACGGCCAATGTTTAGGTGTTTCTGGAGCAGTGGTAACCACATTACTCACTGATTATTTTGGAAAAAATCACACACTATGGACTGATAATTGGTATACAAGTCCAAAATTACTTAAATTCTTGCATGATCAAAAAACAAACGGTTGTGGAACTGTAAAAGCAAGTCCAAAGGGAATGCCTAAATTTAATAAGTTAAAAAAAGGTGACCATGAATCCAAACATACGGGCCCTTTGTTAGCCCTCAAGTGGCATGATAAACGAGAGATTCATTTGTTAACAACTGTGCACGATGCTTCTTTTGAAGAGACTGGAAAGTGTGATAGAAACACAGGCCTACCAATTAAAAAACCGAAGTGTGTACTAGATTACAATAAATGTATGGGTTCGGTTGATAAGGCTGATATGATGTTGAGTAATCTAAGTTGTATGAGAAAATCAATAAAATGGTACAAGAAGGTTGCTTTCCATATTGTTGATTTATTCCTACTAAATGCACACATTCTTCACAAAACAGTTTCCGAAAAGAAGATGACCTTGACTCAATTTCAATACGCAATCATAAAACAACTTTTGGAAAAATATCACATACCATCAACAAGAAATCAACAATCATCCGATAGCCCATTACGTTTGGCTGCCAAAGAATTGGCGAATCATATGCCCGGTTTTGTCCCCCCTACAAGTAAACGGTCAAATCCTTGTCGTCAATGCCATGTTTGTGCAAATACAACACTTAGAGTTAAGACGAAAAAATTTACACGTTACATGTGCTTAGAATGTAATGTTGCACTGTGTGTAGTTCCGTGTTTTAAAGATTACCATCATAAAAATAATTATTAACAAAAAAATTATGTGCATGTGAATAAAAAATAGTTTAAAATATGTTTATATAATTAATGTTAAAAACGAGAAATTAGATAGTTATGTGTAGTACCTAAGTGTGATGTGGTTAATACATTTTAAAGTGCGCATAAAATATGCCCATTCGTGTAAAAATACTTCGTATTATTATGACAGCAAAACAGTTTCTATGGTCCGACATTTCGGCGCATTGATCGGTCCTTTGTAACATGAGACCCGCGGCAGAATCAGGCAGACGTAAGTACCACGCACGATAAAGATAATTCTGTAATGTTTACGTCTGACTCTTGTTAAATAATTTTTGTTTATATTAACATCATTCTAAAACGACATTCGGGATTATTTATGGATAGCTAAAGCATGGACGAGTTTATTGACCTGAATTCAAACAAAGAACAATCATTTAAAATATATCTAATAACATTTTTAAAATGTGATGTTGTTCGGCTCGATAAAAATATTAAACGTGCCGCGTAGTAGTGTCGGCACACGCACATTTTGACGCAGCCTAGAGGTTAACCGCCATTAAAGTTCTTCTATAATAATAATCCCGTGCGGAGTGCGGACTGCGGACTTGCAGAGAATACAGACAGAGGAGTGAGGGAGGACCGGAGTTCGCAATAAGTCGCTATATTGCAAATCACTGCGCCTGATCCCACGTCGTGACCGAGGGAACAATGATACCTTTCTACGCTCATCTCCGTTCATCAAAGTTATATTTCGTGAGCATTTTCGTATTTTTTTTACGCCCAGAGTGCTTCGCTAACATCGCTTGCCCCCGCGGTAATTTAATACTTCGATTATGGAGAGCAGCCATTACTCCCGGCCGAGCGGGAAGACACTTCATGTTATTAATTGCCAAGATGGCCGGGACATGCATGTTGATAGCCAGGCCAAATTGATTGCTTTTAATGGATTCTGAATTGATACGTAGGTATTTACTTAGGATGCATTACTTATGAGCTAGCAAAGACTATCTGAAATAACGCTAGGTGCCTGCCTAAAAATCAATGGAATAAGTACCTACTCCCAAAGGTGGGTAAACAATGCTTTTAGAAGATTAGCTCATACGGCCCTTTGCGAAAAAAAATTCGCCGGGCCGCTTTTGAAATTTCGAACGCGTAACGTAGCTTTGAAGTAAAGTACTGCCACTTGTATTGCAGTTAATTCAAATCTCGCATTGGAACACGGACTTCAAGCTACGTCACATTTTTTTAGCTAATCACCGCTCTACCGTATTGCAGTTAATTCAAATCTCGCATTGGAACACGGACTTCAAGCTACGTCACATTTTTTTTTAATCTAATAACCGCTCTACCGCCTCGATGAGCTAATCTTTTAAAATGCATTTTCTACGAACCTTAACTGACACCTACTTATTCCATCTATTTTAAGTATTTCGTGGTATTCCGAGAATTCAAGATAGACAACCAGCTCTTTATCTTTATGCCATAAAATTATGATCTTGCATAATTAGTAGTGTATTAAATCTGGGGTTAACGCTAAAAGTGTCTATGTAAGTTTTTGGTTTTTGATTTAGGTCCCAGAAAGTACTGTAAAACGTTATTTATTTTAATGTTCTATGTCAAGTGCTCTAGATTTGTGAAATTGTGTTCTATCCTATTGTAAAGAAGTCAAAATATTGATTTAGCGTTTTTTAAGCCAAGAATACCAAAAAGAAGAGCGATTCCCAAATTTATAAAGCCCCAGATATAATCATTATCATCATCATCACCAGAATTTCCTAATACGTCATCTCATTCTCGTAAAATATACCTAACTTAATGTAACAACAGTTTCAAGTTCTTTTCAAGCCTTGTAAAGCGCTCTTGAGATAATATTTTTTTATAAATTGGAAAATTATGAATATTACGGCTTGTTTTTTTCTGCGACGACATTTTAATAGAATACCTTCTAGTGGATATATCGCAGTTATGCTGAATATCTTGATGTATTTAGTGTTATTTTAATTAGATTACGATTCCGGCTACAATACAGAAGTACAGTCCCATTGGTATTCGGACCTAGGGGCGACCAAAGTGGTGTTGTAACGTTTGCGGCACGCCCGGAGTTCCGCGCCCGGCGCACGACTCGATTGTGATATTACAATTCGTGGCACGGCTCCATTCTTCCTTCCCTTCGACCAAATATCTTCCTTCCTCATCCCGTGCACGATATTCAGGGGAGCTTGCCTTAAAAACCACCCATTCATCTTCAAGGAAAGTAACGCGTATATGTCGCTTTTGTGGTAGATTCACGTGGGGTAACCGTGCGCAATTTTTACGTTGGGATTTTTGTATTCAAAATCTTAAGGTATTTTACTCAATTATTTTGTTTATTAACATGATTGATTATTAAGGCATCTCAAATAAACATAAAAACCTCATAAGGTTCATAAATCAAAAAGTTATATAAAAAAGTTTGAGTGCATGTCGATTGCGTACACTTACTCCATATGCGGGGTAAGTATTCGCATACCGTAGGGTAAGTGTTCGCACCGCGAACAGTTACCCCCCACTGCAACTATCACACTTAAATTGTCCCTTATCATAGTCTGTGCAGTTCTCATGCCACCATGCTTTGCACAGAATACATTCTATCCAATCTTCTGTTGGTATATGTTATATTATGTTCGATATTTCTCCTTGTACTGTGGGCAAAAATAGTCATTAGAAGCCTGTTTTTGTGCTCTTAAAACGGTTATGCACTCTGGAATATACCGCATTACGGCTTCGTGGTGATTTTTTGTGGTGCGGCTTTCTTGAAAAGAGATGGTCGTCGGATTTCCCTGGTATTGTTTATCGGTTTTTAGACCATTTTTGAATCTGCCTCTCTCTGTTTCTGCTGAAATTTCTTTTATAGGGACTTGAGGTAATTATTTCAGACTTGCAAGTATTTTTTCGACGTTTTTGTTTATGTGTTGCTTTGGCCGAGGACTTATATCAAATATTGGAATGTGAAGGACTGAGTTTGTGATAGGGAGCTGGCCTGAACCTCAATTACATCTTCAATCGGAGCAGTAAGGACCAGACGAATAATATTTTTATTAGGTCTGACAGACGTTTGTAGGCTCCTCTGTGCCGCATGTATTTCGGCATAGCAAGAGATCTGATTTTTCAGAATATTCGTGCTAATTATTGATAACGAGGGTTGAAATATTATGCTAAAAAATCAGTTTTATGAAGAAGGGTAAGTGTTTGCACTCACCCAACTGCGTACGCTTACCCCAGCACACTTACCCCATCACACCAAAATTCAATAATCTTAAAAAATCAGATTAGTGGTTATCTTTATTAGAATAACCGCTTTGCACCCGTATAACTAAAAATATTACACCAAAAATAAGGAACTCCAGTGAAAAATATTATGGCTTTAAAAAAATATGTTCATATAGACCAATAAACGCTGATTCTGAATATATAAGTTTTAATAAATAATATTAAACGTACATTTTTTAAAAAAATATTAAAAAGTGCATTTTTAATATTCTCAATAAAACACAGCGTCAAGTTGGTATGCTGTGTAATGCTCTGTGGTGACGTCACGATGGTAATCACTGTACGTCACATAAATAAACCAGGTACGTCGTTTGAATGGGAATTTGGGTATGACACAAACGAATGTTCTGTATATTTCTTATTTTTGAAGATGTCTTAAAGCATATACCTTTATAGAAACTAAATAGAATTGCCTTTAAGATTTTTGTATCTGACATATACGATCGTGTTTGAAAATTGTAGTATTTTAAGTTTCAAAATGAAAAACTTTAAAAAAAAACAGCTGACAGTAAACATATTCTATTAAATGGTCGAAAAATTTAGGAAAATTCAAAATTAAAAAAATACAGTCCTCTTACTTTATGAATTTGGAATAAAACTGTCACTTCACTTTTTATCTAGTTCATACAATTAAAAAGGATAAAAAAATATTTTAATGATTCCGAAAAAATAACTGACAAAATATGACATCTTGGACTCGGTTTTACGCAATTTAATGGGTTGATTTCTCTATTTTGTGTTTATTTACACATGCATAAGACTTTTACATTATTAAATAATATTACTTTTATAGAAGTTTTATTAAATTCACGCGGAAAAGTCAAAAAAAAATTTCAGACGTAACCTAAAATCTTTTGTTTGTTAAACGAAAATAAACCACCAACACTATTAAACACTATTTAGGACTAAAACTAAAAAAAACATTAACGCTAGCATTGGTAATTATGTTGAATTACACTAATATCACAGTGAATTGATAATTTAAACGAAAATTATCTTAAAAAACATAAAATTAGCTGCAAGCATAATCCATCATGTCATTTTGTACTTGATATCGCTATACAAGATGGCTGCAACAAGATGGCCGGCGGCGCACAGTGGTTCCGAATACCCCAAAAGTTGGAAACAATTCACAGGCAGGATTAACGAGGAAAAAAAGTGATATTATTTTTCGGTATGGTTACAAAAAATAAGGATATTTGATTTAAGTAAGTTTTACTGGATGTGATTAACGATTTCTGGATTTTATTAAAAAGATTTTTTTTTTTTTTTTAAATCTTAAAATGGAAATTATTTATGTCCAGATCCATGTGAAAATAAAGGCCGAGTAATGTTTAATTTTGCTTTTCAACATTCTGATGCAGACTATGAACAATCTTCATCATCGTCGGTGCCAAAGATATTTATATAATGAATATCCGGAGGAAATATTAAATCGAAAACTTCTTTAGGAAAACGATTTAATTGTTTATTTGGGGGTTACCTGTAACTAGTTATGACAGGATCAGATATAACTAACATTAAATTAAGAACATCCTCATTAAATTTCTCACTAGAACATTTTCTAGAATAGTTTTCGCGATATTTTAAAAAATCTTTCTTCCGAGCTTCCGGAGCCTCTTATGATAATCTTAATCGGGCGGCAATATCTGGTGAATGATGGGCAAGGATTCTGCTACAATAGTCAGACTTCCTGCAAACTAATCGCATATGTAGGTACACTTGAAGATATAAAAATACTAGAATAATCGCATCCTCTCACGTCCCAATGAACATCTGTTTTTAAGAAGAGCGATTATCTTCAAATTTTTTGTACACTTGTCTGTTAAAAGATGAGCGCCTAGAATAATGTCTTCTAATAATTTTGACGCAACCGATTGACCGAAAAGTTCACCTCTTTCTCAAACGCCAAATGAGAAAGTGGTGCACTTTTCCGAAGATCTTCGGTTTTCAAGCGCTTGGATCGGTCAGAACTACATTCAAATTGTGTTTTTGACCACGACGTGCCGTTTATAGGGAAAATCGCGTGCAATATAAAACCAATCGGAGTCTCAAGTCACTTTTTTTTATTTTCCATCATAAATCTAGCTTCATCTCGACGAGCAATTTTCCATCTTTTTTTAAAGCAAAATTTGAAACCCGCGATCTTTTTACAGAGTTTAACCAACCCCTCTTTAAGGCAATTGGTGAGGTTTATAAGTTTTTTTTCAAATATAAAAATCTTTTTCCATCTGTTGACACTTTGAGTTCATCACTATGTCAAATAACTCCTTTTGTCTGAAGAAAAAATCCTTTGAAACCGAACCTGTGACAATAATGATATTTATGAAGCACTCAAATTTACAGTAAGTAAATTACGTAAAAATTACTGGGCCGTAGAGACGCAAAAATAGGTAAGATTTTTTTTTATTACGGAATATTAAACTAAAACCTTAACTATTTCAGAAATCGTCGTATTTTTTTTTAATTGACAAGATGTTTTTAAAAAAAAGATATTTTTAATTTGTCATATTAAATATATGAAAAAAAATACTTTACATCTTTAGTACACACCCAAAGGTATTGGATCCATGTTGAAAAAAGATTGCCAGCAAGCGGTGTAAAAAGTTATTAGTCCCTAAATGTTATATAACAAACGTTGCATTTTCACACAAACGTCCCGACTGCTCGGGAAGTCATTCTTTGCTGACGTGTTACGCAGTGACGAAACTTTTTGATGAGTTTGGTGGTATGGGGAAAGATGCACTGTATGTGGTGTCAAGATATAGAAACAAAATTTAGTGATCCCTGCAATTTGAAATTTCGAATTGTGTCCAACTCTCCCATACTAGTAAAACCATTTTGCGGCGCCTGCGCAGATAGATCTATGTCAGATTCAGGGAGACCAACATGAAAATCATAAAATGCGTGTCGTTATTAAGTAGGAACTGTTGATGACGTCACAAAATACATCTTAAATTTGGCGGGTTTTTGAGGGACCTTGAAAAATTGAAACTTTGACAATTATTTTAACTATTAAAACTAACTCTAAAAAAAAAAATGCAGTTATTTAAGTTAGAAGGTCATTATTCATAAAAAAAAAAAAATTGGACTGGACTTCTCTATTATCATAGACCACATCGCTCTGACACAGTTGGTTACAAAATAGCACACATCGGTAACGGAGTTGAAAAATTTAAGAAAAGCACGAAAAAAAGTAATTTACCTATCAATTTTTATTTTCAAATTAGGATTCACTATACTCATATCCTGCTTCAATGGACCCAAAATGCTACTGAATCAAGGAACATACGGGCGCGAAATAGGTACGATCTTGTCGGAAACATCACTGCGAACACTTACACTCCGCGTACGATTACCCCACGTGACTCTACCATAAAAAACGGTATCTACAGTTATAAAACAGAACAATGAAGGGAAAAATATTCTAAACTAACTTAACCCAACACTAATTAAACTAACCTGACATAACCTATTATTTATGTATTTATTCACGCCTCACAGGCTTTTGCTTGAATACATTATAATAGGTAAGTTGTACATAGGAGTATTATAAATGCGTAGTAAATAACATAATAAACTAAGAATAAAATATATAAATAGTTACAATACAAGTACATATGTAGTTTCATTATCTATTATCAAGAGTGCAGCAGAAGTAGGTATTCGTACTATGAAAGAGCAACAGAGCAACGTATAAGTGTGTTATTTTTATAATAAAAATAAACAGGAAGAGTGTCTTGTAAAGCGTGTTCGTAATTAGCAAACCTTTATTATTATTCCCGGATCGGGTATTTTACAGAACTTAGCTAAACAACAATCAAAGCGATTTGTCTTACAGTATTTTCAGTTTTTATTTTTTTACATCGTGTTACACGTTTACACGTTTTAATAATATAGTTTTAAAATTGGTTTATCAGTTTTACATAACTTACATTATAAAATAATATTATAAGACTTCTTTGTATAATTTTCGACATTCTGTCTTTATATGGTATTTTGTTGTCCGGTTATCGCTTTTTAAATAGATCGATCGTAATGCCGCTTTTGCTCTACACTGAACTTGTGCTTCTTCCTACTTCTTCAATCAAGTTTATAGTTCATCATCAGGATAGATCTCGAACCCTTATAGCTCTCCGAAAAGTTGGCTTTAGATTACTCTAGAACTACATAGGACCACCCTAAAGTCTACAGACGTAGGTAATAGAGCTGTTAGTGTTAGGTTTGTATTTGATTTTTTTTTCATCGATTTCTAGAAAAGAAAATAAACTGTGCCAACACATGGTATTTAACAATGAACAACACTAAATCAGTGTTGAAAGAATGCGTTAAAAAAGATCTAAGGCAAATCTACGCGAGTCCATGTTTATGTTTTATTAGTTTATTTATGTCGACTTTTATTTCCCTATTATTTCAGCTCCCGCGAATCCGAAACTCTACAATCTATAAAGAGCCGTATCCTTATACTGCTTTATGTAATGTGTTGAACGTTCAATAACATCCCTCTTTTCCAGTGATTGTCCAACTTTGCGATATTGCCTCCCCGGGGGGCGCTGTGGACTTCTAGGGGGGCGGTGGTGGGTAGGTCAATGATTAGTGTCGGATGACAATAAAAAGACAAACTTATTTTTTAAACTCTTTTCCACTTGACTATGCAGATAATATCTAGGAATTATTGCTAGAAGTGCTAGTGTCAAATTTGTAAATCGCTCAGGAATGAATATTGTTTATCGATTTCTTAGCGTAAAAAATGCAAAAAAAATAATTTTGACTTCTACATTAGGT
Source organism: Limnephilus lunatus (assembly GCA_917563855.2). Lineage (NCBI taxonomy): Eukaryota > Metazoa > Arthropoda > Insecta > Trichoptera > Limnephilidae > Limnephilus > Limnephilus lunatus. The sequence goes on from OU830593.1 coordinate 47,865,220, forward strand.
AGGTCATTTTTTCATCAATCTAGAGCACCTGAATTCAAATAAGGGATGTTTAAGAGTACTTTCTGATACCCAAATAAAATTACTAAAAACCTCATAGGCGCTTCTAGCGTTAACCATTCACACTTTTACTTTTGCCACGTAAAATATTTTTACTTGTATGAAATCACTTTTATGTATTCCGAATTGTGTGAAAAGCAGTTAAAAATAAGTTTTTGAAAAAGGGGCGGTAAAGCAAATAAGTTTGAGAAACTTCTATCTATTCCTGGTACACAGTAGCTTGTATCAAGAGAGAATTTTTTCCAGATAGTTACTCCATTCTTAGATTACCCATGACGTCTAAACTTCCCTCACTACTCCCCCACCCCTGCCGAAACCCAACTGAGCCGTTAAATTGTGTATGAGCGGGCGGCGCGTGCCGGGGAGGGTGGAGGGGGGAGTGGCGGCCATTTTAAGATGTCACATGCCGCTGAAGCCCTATATTTATATCGCATTTCATATAAATAACTGCGGAATATGTTGCCTCCATCAATCCACCTCTACCGCTATTATTAAATACGTGCGGAAGGACAGTGCTATTTTTACGAATAAAGAAATCAAACGACTGAGATTTTTTTGTGCAGCGGCTTTTACCCACCCCATTAGGTCTCGGGAATATTTTGTCAGGTCAAAAAATTTCCGCCTTGCAATAAAATCCAAATAAATAGAATATTTCTAAATGTATCCGAAAACTAAAAACTGTTTTTGAAAGGTGATAGAATATGCTTTCAAATTTTATTATTAGAAGCAAACATGTAATTTACATAAAAAAAGTTTTAGAAATGGCTGACCTTACGTTTTTTCTATTTAAAATTACAGATAACGAAAAAAAGAAAAACACACACTTATTTTTTTAGGCAAACGTATTATAAACGTTTTTTTGTTGTTGTTTAAGGCAATACTCCCTAAAAAGAGTGCTCTGTGATTATAAACGTTATTAAAGTTATTATCACCTCACGCTTTTGTCGTTTCATAAAAAAAAATAATGAAGAAAAAATTCTCTACATTTTATACTTTTCTCAAATTTCTTTGGAAATTTTGGTTTCATGTGTCTGTGGTTAAGAGTGTTTAACCAGAGAAAACCATAAATATGTAATTTTTAAATTAGTGTTTAGACATATTGTGTGTTTTCCACAAAAAATTATAAATTGATTTCGAAAGATTGTTATTTTACCTAGTAAACGTATGTAATAAATTTTCAGAAAAAATGTTTATTTTTAATATAATAAGGTTATACCATAGGTCGTTGGCGGATTTGTTAAATTTTCAAAAAAGTACATGTATTGTACAGCACCCATTTCAAATAATATAATCATGCAGTAAAATAAATCAATATATTATCTGGTAAACGTATGTAACAGAATTTTAATTTTATTTTAAATAAAATTATTAAAAAATATATAAGTGCATGTGTTTCTTGACGAAAATTGGTCCGTTTGTGCATTTATTTGCGCACTTACAGACTAATATATTTCAGATTTTTTTACATTCTAATTTTGCTAAGACATTATTGAAAAATGATAAATACTTATGATCAAAAAATAATTACAAAAAGTACATAATTTTAATAGTTTTATCGTCACGCCTTTCAGCATTTTTGGATGCAGGTATAAATTAAAGCAACTTTGGAATGAAGTAAAATCGATATTGAGTTGTAATTTTAAAAAGCTGGTATGGAGAATACCTTATCTTTCTCATTGGAACCGCCCTGTACGATCGTAAGAACATCTTTCGGCGAAATGTGGATTTTCGTCCGCTGGCTGGTTATGCGCTCTTAAATTCTAGATTTAAATATAAAGCGTGGAGTTTTCTCTTTCTAACTCCGTTTAGATCAATTTCTCACCATGACAGTAAGGGAGATACAACGGTTTATACGAAACCTATTTGAGCTGGGACAAATTTGTTCTCATGTGATACGGGTTAAAAAAATCTGCGCTTGCATAAAAAAGTATGAATTTTTAGTTGGTTTATAATATTGATCTAGTGGGAGGGTCGGAAAACCGCGTTAATTTACCATTTACCCAGCATGGGAACATGGGGTTCAAATCTAATTTAAATCCCGTAGGTTGGGCTTTCAATAAACGCAAGCGTTGTAACTTCCAGATGTTCCAGAGAGAAAAATTTCTTCAAATTGATACCAAAGCATATCGTTTGAACGCTTTTGACGCATCGGATTAACACTTTATAATTACGATATATCTACATACGTGCAGCTTGTTTTTATGTATTCTCCATGCAAATAATTCAATGTGCTATTTTAATTTTGGTTTTTAAAGCATATCTCCTCTTTAAAAAATTAGGGGTGTGTCACCATACACAAATACATTTTAAGGTAGGCACTTACTTAACCATAGACGAAAATATCAAAAAGTCTGCTTCTTATTAATTTCTCCGGAGCGATTTCATAATATCCCAACCAGGAGCACATACTCGCGGGAAGTAATATAGAGCCTTCTCCACCTTCTGGCCGACATTGCACGTAGTTACTTCCACAATCCACATCCATATATCGACTAATTACATTGCTCGCGTTTAATGGTGCTCGGCCGACTTGGTGATTCCTAGGCTATCGGGTGGCTTACTGCTGTACACGTGAATGTTATACTTGACACTTAATATTATGTATTAATAGAAGTTAATAAATACTGTTTGACTATGTTTGAACAAACTCAAATCTTTTGTAGATTTTGGTTCATTCTTGTAAATGACGAATTCGTGAATATATTTTTGAATATACTTTATTGCATTCCTTAAACCGAGCTTTGGTAGCTCTTCGGGGATGACTATTGAAATTTTTATTAAGATAGGATTTATGCGTAGTGTAAATAATGTTATTTTAAAAATAAAACAATACTATTATCCAAAACCACTGAATTACAATATATATTTTTTAAAGAAATACAGAAATTCCCAGGTTACGAATAACCTGACAATATTTGAAAACCTACTACTACCACCATTATGAGCGGAAAATTTTGCTTGTACAATGATGATGGATTTAGCTAGCAGAGGAAATTGAACCCACGACGCATTATGCAACTCGACCGATTTTTTAACATCTACGTAAACAAAACTATGTTTGGCCATGATAGTTCATTAGAGTGGAATCAAACACAAATATCCTCTTTCTTTTGAACTTATAGCTTAACACATTCAAACGAGTTAATTTTAATAACAAAATATTATTAATAATGTTTGTCATTCACAAATTAACGATGTAGGTACCTACCTATATAATTTAATATTATATTCGAAGAGATGTTATATCATCCGTATTTCGATCTGAATTTCTAATACTGTAGGGTGACGACGGGAGATTTATTTATTGCACTTCATTCATTTCCATTCTTCTTTTCTCCTTCTCTCGTTCATAATTCTTTCCCTAGTAATAGTAGCTGGGGCAGTTTTTCCCACTTGGACAAGTTTGAATAAAACATCCCGGTTGGGAGTTTTAACAGTTTAGTCGTGAATTTTATCATCGTTTTTGGGCGTATATTTCTCAGTATTAAATTTACATATTTTAGATAGGTATTTTATTTGCATGCAGTAAAAAAGCCGTAAAATGCTTCGACCAAGTATACCCTACGTCAATGCGTAAAATGTCATTATGCTGTGTAGAAGTATCCAATGACATCGTTCGCGGTTTGGATTATCTGAGACGTGTTTCATTATTCTAGAAAGTAGAAATTATAAACCATGCAGATAGGTAGTCGTGAATTTAAGGCGATTAATATCTTTTTTTATTGTAGGTAGCTGTTAGTCATATTAGGTTATAATTAATAATTCCATTTCAACGTTCATTCCGTCCTACTACATTTCCTCTATGCGGAATAATTATTACATCTGTACAAACTTATTGTAATGCAATGTCTCTTGTAAATATATTTGACTCGCGTAAATCAAGAGTTATTATTGAAAATCTCCACAACACACGCAGTCAGTTAGGGCTGTAACCTGCCAGACCATCTCGATAAAATATCTAAACATAATCCCCTTGCCAAACTGGTAACTGGTAACTTACCGGAATATATAATTAATTATCTAAAGTAGGTCAAGTAACAAGAAACCTTTGAAAAGAATATTTGTATAGAGCCCTTGAGGTGTAGTCAAAGCTTATTTTTGCGTATTTATGTTAAGCAATTTCAAACTTAGCTCCGTTGTAACCTTTCCCTCTTTCTCATAAAAACTCATTCAATTTGTGAGGCGGGTATGGGTACCGCCGCCCCGCGAACCATTTATTGGATAACCAACATCTCTGCCATAGATCACCCCAAGTGGTTCGCTAAATCTGGTGTCTTAGAGGTGCCCGGGTTCATGGGGTCAGTTTTGCCCAGGTCGTGGCGACCGATGCGTCTGCTCACCTGCCGTGTGGTGGGCAGGATCGAGAGAGACTGGTTGAGAGAGGTCTTTTGTCCTCTCCAGCCGGAATATCTCGACCCATCACCTTGCACCGCGGTTGGAGGGATGGATTCATACGTCCGTCACTCCTTGACACTCTCACCTCCAGATTCCTACCCACCCCTCATACCATTTCCTTCCCAGAACTTCCTCTCCTTCCTTTCCTTAAAAAACCCCTTCGCACATAGCTGACATAAGAGAAATGACATAGGTTCCGAGGGAAATTAATTTCCTCAGGGCCTCCTGTGTGGAGATAATGTAAAAAAACGAATTATGTAACAGAAAAAATAGGTTATAACCGAGCTTAAAGTGGCAGAACCCAGGACCGCATGGTTAACATTGGCACTTTTAGAAGCAAACCTAAGAATTTATTCCGATGATGTCAGTATTCAGTCGTCCAAAATTGAGATCGATTTTTTCAAAGCAGTGCAAGGCGCAATAGAAATACCTAAGTTTAGCTTGATACCTCAATCAAAGCACACTCGTCTTGTTTTCCGGATTCGTGCATTTAGTCAGTGGTGTTGTCATCTGCCCGACGGGGCGGCCGTAGAACCTACTACCTATGGGGGAGTAGGGAGTAGGGGAGGTTCTGCCCGCACAGGGTGGTAGGGGTCTAATTGTTATTGGCGACCTGAGTCTCCTATCTGTGCGCTTTATCTGGCTTCAGAAATGTAACTTTACTTGCGGAATGGGAGTTTGATCGTAGCGGCCTAATTACTCAGAATTAGCACATCTTAATTATAATCTTTGGATTGACGTGATTTTAACCAAAATGAAATGTGTGCTTACTCATAAATCAGCTATTTTTAATTCTACCTTAATTATTTTTTTCTTCAAAAAAAAAGTTCTATTGCACAAGTTCTATTGTGAGTTGCACTATGGGGAAGGTTGTAAACTACCTGGTTCCGATCACTTGATTTGATTGGCAAGCTTGATTTTGAGTGATTGATAAGACCCGGCTTCCCGCATCTCTACCGATTTACTACACATTTTCCTTAAATACTGTAAGTTTTAAAGCTCTTAAATAATATATATGTTATTCTTAAAGATAATATCTATAACCCACGCCGAAATGGCAATTATATGAAATTCCCTCGATAGAAAAAAATCGCAAAGTATGCTCCCACAATTATTATAAACACATTTTTTCAGTTATTTTACAAGTTATATGTATGAAAAAATTCACAGTGTTGCTTTAAATGCTATTTTAGACAATCCCCGCGATATTTAAACGAGTCATTTATTAAACGAGTCCTATTTTATTAAACTTTTTCGCAATTTTCGCCTAAATATTATCGTTTTTAATATTAGCGCGCTTTATCTAACATTCGTACTTACATATCTCTCCATCTTCTTCTTTTTGAGCGGGTACATCGCGTCTTTAGATAGATAGAGTCTCTCACCATTTTGATGGATAGTGCAAATATATTATTTTATTTTATTTCTAGATGCAAAATAATTTATGTAATTGAATAAAATTATGTATTTGCCTCTGGATTCAGAGAGATCTCTCAGGTCGCCATTTCTTCAATAATATCGCTGTTAATATTAAAAAAAACAATTTCAAATAGCTGCAACCTGATATTAACGAGTTATGTACCCGCACCAGGTAGTATTGAGTATTGGCAATAAAACTGTCGTTATTTCTGGAAACTAATTATTTGATAACATCAATACGCGTTTGATAAGTTTTTATGTCTTCATTCCGAAGCACTCCATTTTATGTCTCCGTGTGAAACTTTCCTTGATTTGAACTTTATCGTTTAGTATAGTATAAGGTGGCATTTCTGCGTTATATTCATACCGTCGTAAAACTTTCCCATAAAATTCTCGTCCACTTCTTCTTCTCGTCTATATCCTGTCTTTTACAGTCATTTATGCTTGCTCTTTGAAGAATTCATTCTGAAATGTATTAATATATGTATACTGTAGATATGTTCTTTTTTTCATATTATTTTATCAATAATTAAGGAATCGTAAGGATCATTATAGGATTACTTTTAATTTTATTATAATTAAGCGCATTTGAAGTGAAATAACACTAAACAGCATCATATAAATATTACTTTATTATTTTTATTCTCCGAATACAACTAGGTGACAAACCTTTGGTATTTATCTTTAAAATGCCTACAAAAAAAATAAAAAAATAAATGTGATTTTTAAACATAGGTACGTTTGTTTGGAAATATATATATAAAAAAGCAATAGGTTTAACCTATAAACTATTTACACTTTCTGCATGATATATTATATATTTTTTTGTTGTTTATTTATTGATCTTAAAAATGGAACATATTATAATAATATGTACTTATCTTCCATTAAAAGCATTTGCTTGTGGATGGAAGAAAAGTTTGCATTTCACATATGTACAGTTAATACAGTCACGTATGTCACATATATAGGTATTTACAGTTAATATAATATAGTTAATATACAGAAATCACATAATCAAGACCCTTTAACTAAAAAACATAAACATCCATGTACTCAGTAAAAGAAAAACAGGTTTAGTTTTTATTGTGACATTCATGTGGAAATAGGGGAAGCAGCAGTTTTCCCATTGATTATTTCTCTAAAATTCTTTTTAATAGAATATATAAATATATATATATATATATTTTTTTTTTATACCTTAATATTTCAATTTAAGGTATAAATTTAATCAAATTTGTAAACCTTGCTGTGCAATTTATTTTTCCATATTTTAAAGTTTTGTACCATTTCGATAATGCCTTCGATGGGCGGAAACGGCTGTTACTCTTAGTAACAAAATTGTAGAATTTAATAATAATCATAAAATACTAAAAGATCTCAACAAGTGCGCGACACTAGATTGGGCTCTTCTTTAATGTATCAGCCAGTATATACCAAAACATCCTTTGGACAAAGAAGTTTTTCATATAAAGCTCCGTTGCTTTATAATATGCTCAATGAAAAAATAAAAACTATTGGTACATTACATTTATTCAAGAAAATGGTCAAAATATGTGTACTAACTGAGAGTGATGGTTTTGGATTACCCATGTTGTCGCTTATATCATAAATCACTATGGAATTAAGCTATATTTAAGCTATATTTGATACAATCCATATTTAATTACTGTGTATGTACTTAACTTATTTATTGTTATGTACTTTTTATTTTTCTTATTGTTATAAGTATTTACTTATTATTATCTACTTATTGCGTATCATAATTTACTTACTATATAATATTATAATTGTTTATTAGTATTTATTCATAATTATTATGTACTTTATTTACTTATGTTTATTTACTTATTATTAATAAATTGTTTATTATTGTTTACTCATAATTATATTATATTATATTATTTGTTTAATTTATTAATATCTACATATTTACTTAATATATTATATTTATTTCATAAACTATATAAATTTATTACATAATTGTTTATTATTATTTATTTTTTGTTAATAATTTAATGCTACTGTGGTATGATCACCCTATTATTGCATCTGGTAAGCCACAACAGGTACCTTGTATTTACATATTTTAATATTTAGTTTACAGTATAATGTTATTTTTGCCAACAATGAGCATACTGCCCAGCTATAATAATTATTAATTAGTAATGTTTGAATAACTGTACTCAGTGCTTCTTTTGTAGGTTTATTATTATATTTCTTTTAAGTTTAGGTATATGTATGTTTCTTTTTTTTTAAATTACATTATTGTAAAACTGCATATCTCGATACAGGAATGTCCTAGTGAGATGTGCAGCTTATGTTTTCATGTATTTCTTATTTTTTTCAATAAATAAATAAATACTGATAATTGTCAAATTTTTTAAAAGAAAAATTGAGCAGAGTTTTTAGAGAAAATGTATACATATTTACTTATATTATTGTTATGCGAATATGTTATCTTGAATTTCATTCATACCTAATTCCATGTCAATTGAAAAAACTACTCTCTCCACTCTCAACTCTCCACAGTCTCCACGGGAAGCTATCGTAATAAATACAATAAAGTTCGCTCCAGAAGGAAGCTCGAGATTGTATTTGTACTAGGAGGTAGGAGGTAGGAGGTATAACACACCACTTAATATAATTCCTCAACGGCTCGACGCTGTTCGACGATATTGTTCATTATTTATTTAGAACAGGGGATTATTTGGATTATTGCGAGTGAAATGGCTTCAGACCCATATCCATTATCCATCCATCACTCTCTCCCTTCCTGCGCCCCTACACCTTCCCGCACTACTTGCTCTACCGCTCTTAAGTGTATCGAAAAACTCACTAAAATTGCTGTTTTAGATTCATTGATACATCTTAAATTGCATAATATATACTTACTTAGTTTGAAAAGAAACCGTTCGTGTAATCGACCAATAGTATTTTTTTTGCTGTTTTACGCTTCCTTTTTAGTCAATTTTTCGAATAGCCATGCAATGTTCACCATCTATATAGTGTAAAACATGCTCGTTAATTGGTGTAGCATGATACTGTGTCACAGTAATAAGAATGAGTAATGGTAATGATTTATTCTCGGGATTCTGGGCTACAGTGGTCACTTCTGAAAATTAAAACTTACCTAAAGAAGTATTCAGTATTCAAAATTAACAATGTTTTAACACTTGATATTTGATATCTTTGCTAGACACGTTTTGCTGCACACTATTTTGTTTGCTCGTTAGAGACCAACTTCTTTTTATTCTTTATAGACCGGTCAGTGGCTGAGTTCATTTCAATTCTTCGGCTGGATAAGTCCTCCATCCACGACCCAACCAACATTGTCCGCTTAATGTGGTGGTAGTAGCAGATTTTCAAATATTGTCAGGTTATTTGTAACCTGGGGATGTTTTTCTTTCTTTTTAAAACAAAAATGAACTCTGAAATGCGATATTACGTTCGAAATTACCAGGAACGCAGAACGCTCTGCGGATGAAATGATCGAGCCTGTTTATTTTGACCAGCAAACCGTCAAGTGGTTGTAAATCGCGTGAAACTGGCTCCGCCATTGTGTGCATTTAATCATGGCGTTCACAGATTTATCCTGACTCCTGATATCAATGGTGGCATCCATCCTCTCGATCCCTTCATGCATGCATCAACGTTAGCCTCACGCCCTCATCATCTGTAACCGTTTGCACATACATCACAAAGCCCTATTAACTACCCTCTGTCGCGGAATTTAATGTTACCGCCACCTTATTTGAGTGATCCGTGCGACGTTCACAGTGCCAACAACGGTACATCAAAAACCCTGTAACGGTAGGCTCTGGCGTAATGAAAATTGTACAGCGTTTGCTTCCTGGAATTTTTAGGTCAACGCAATTTCTTTCAGTTTTCAATTGTCCAATAAGAAAAAAAGGGTGTAATTCAATTTCATTTATTCATTTTAAAAACATTACAAAATTACAATTTCAAAGCGTTTTTAAAAGATAAAAATATTTTAGAAGACATAAACAGATTTAGACTAACAGCAACAAAGCTTGCCATTTGAATTGTGTTCCATTAATGTTAAACATATATATCGATATTCGAAGTGATTCTATTTAACAATAAGACAGTGTTGATGTGTTTACTCCAGGACGAAGCCAGGTGGTTGGTTACTATAAGATTAAATATTTGAATTTGCATATATATTGGTGTATTGCAGTGGTTCCACAGCTTCGCTCACCCAACATTTCAAGTTTAGTATTCTGCTAATAGTGGCAGTTTTTTCCGGGTAAAAGAAGTCCGAAATTTTCCCACCGAATTCGACCGATCAGTGGATGTTTGGCCAACGAACCGGTAATCTGATCGATCTAATTCGTCGTGGGATTGGACCTACGTGTCTTCTGTCATTCTTTTTCATTCGTCGACGTCACGAGCGCAGTTTTTGTGCACAAAAGTGTATATCCGAGAAATTGTGATTGATATTTGAAATATAAAAATGAGACTAACCTAACGTTTTCTCTCTTTTTAGGTGTTTTGGTTGTCAACGTGACATGGCGGGGGAAAACCTACGTTGGCACTCTTTTGGACTGCACGAGACACGATTGGGCTCCACCAAGGTATGTAAATATTTTTCAAACAACTTCTTTAATCTAAAAAGGTATACTATACAATAAGACAGGACAGGACAGTAGTACTCCTGGCAGTCCTGGCTGGGGCGGTACATATTTTAAATATAGGTATTATATCTTGTCACTTAGCAAACCTATTCGTTATAAAGCTCGTTCTATTCGTAACGTATATATTCATTTAATTTTTAGTTTACTTTCTGTAGTTTTCTGCTTCGTAAGACAAATCATTAAGGCGCGGTATACCCGCTCAAAAAGAAGAAGATGGAGAGATATGTAAATACGAACGTTTGAGAGAGCGCACTAATGTTAAAATCAATAATATTTAGGCCAAAATTGTGAAAATATTTAATAAAACGCGACTCGTTTAAAATAGAGCAAAAATCTCGTGGGGGTTGTCTAAAACAGCCTTTAAAGAAACACTTTGATTTTTTTTTCATATAACTTGTAAAATAACCGAAACAAACGTGTTTAGGTATAATAATTTTCGGTGCATATTTTGAGATTTTTGTATATAGAGGGAATTTCATATAATTTGCTTTTCGGCGCGGGGAATGTATTTATATTATTTTCAAGAATAACATATATTTTTTTAAGAGCTTTAAACCTTAAAGCTTTAAAGGTACATATGTAATAAATCGGTAGAAATCACAGATAATATAAACAAAGGGAGATATGCTATGGGCATTTTAAACCTTGAGGAACTGTATTTCCTCGTGTCGCCGATATTATTAACCAATACTATTACACACCTTCGCTTACGCTAAAGTATACGCCCCTATTCGAACTCACACTTAAAACTTGTCATTTTCGTTGGCACTAATACTTAGAACAGATTTCTATGCGTACACGTTCCGACGCATTCGCAATTAGCAATACATAGGAATGATGACGAATAAGGCTTACAAGAATACAAATCGACAGAGATCGACATTTTAGTTAAAAAATGGTTCCAGTTAAAATTTTGATGAAAAATTCTTATTCTCAGAACCGATAAATCGAAACAAGTGTGATCTGGACTCTGGGCACGTTTAACGTGTCCCATTTGTAACAAATCCAAATCAATTGTTTCTAATCTATAATTAGATAACTGAATTTTAACAGTTTTTGGTTTTGTTCAATAACTTTAATCACAATAACACTCACAGTGTGTTTTTGTTGTTGTAAAATTCCATAAAAAGAAACTCTCATTTTTTACTCATGTTAATTTATTTTGTATTTGAGTACTTCACAAGAGTCCCATCTGCTCCCAACCATCTGGAACCAGTGAGACTAGGGCATCCGCAATTGGGGTATTTTATGAGGTTTCAGATGGTGAGGAGTGGAAGAAGTCGAGGAAAATGAAAGTGGGGAAGTACCCGGTTATTCAGATCTGGTCGCTAAACACGGCTAATAAATTCAAAGCAACCTTTCTGTTCTGAATGGTGGTCTTTAACCAGGGTTATACTGAAAGTATTTACAATTCTGTTTCACAATTAATAATTTTACAATAATAATGACAAGTATTTTGGGCAACGTTGGGTGCTCTACCCGTGTTAGGGCCTTTATTTTGCGATTTCATATTTTGTTTCATAATCTATTTATTACCCGTGTTTTACAGGCAGTTTTTTTAAATAATATGTAAACAGTTATTTTCCTCCTCTTTTGAATGTCAAATGTGCTAGTTTTCATCAATCTCGAACATATGTAAATAAAAAAATTTAAATAAAAAACCCACCTTGGTATAATTAACAAAAATATATAGAAATATGTATGTACAAGAGGTATTTCATTTAGCAAACAAACATTTAAAAAATATATACATATTATTGACCGGTAAAGTGGAGATATTTGTATTTGGAGATACTTGTCGCTTCGATAATTTTGGTGTTACGTTTTTAACTAAGTAATGTAAACGGATATCAAGGTATTTTTCCAAAACGGCTTTAGTGAGTTGAACTGAATGATTATTCATTGGTGATTGGTCATATTGATGAAAATAAATATTTTCAAATACTTTGATTCCAACGAAATGTCGTAAGGCTTTCGTTACTAGTTCCTGTTTAATATTATTTTTTGATTTAATTTTCAGTTTATTTTTATCTACAATAGCGTTCTTTATTATCACTTCCATTGTTTTGCAAATGTTTATAACATCAATTGAAGGGGAAAAAAGGCCAGGTTGCTGGTTTTAAATCGTTTTGGCCAAAGTGAAACGAGCAAATGATGCTATGGCGAGTCGGAAACCAGTTTCCCTATCTCCCCGTTGCGTCAATCCATTTTTCTTTAATTGTTCCGTCCTTCGGAAATCTGAAATAATTAAAATACTATAAGTTACTGCATTTAAAAACGGATATAAATTATACGTTACCTAAGATAAATAAATTATCACGCTTTTTTGTTATGCTTCTCCCCATCCCGCGAACCCCCCCCCCTCTCATCACTCCCTCACCCCCGCCAACCCCCTCCTTCGTTTCCCTTCTCCACCCACATAATCCTCCCTCTATCAGATCCCTCGTCCCGGATTCTCTTCCCCTTCTCCTTCCCTTCCTGAGGCTAAACTATATGAAACACGCACATTTCTCAAACTGGTCATGCGCCAAAAAATTTACGAATTTTATAACGCCAAAGCTTACCGTTATATATATTGAAATCTTCACGGGCGTGCCCACACGAAAACACCAAAGTTTCATCCCAGTCGGATGAATGGTATAGGAAATAATTTTATAATGCTAGAGCCCACCATTATACTCGTATATAGAAACCTCCATGGGCTCCGGCACTAAAAATCACCAAAGTTCCATTGAAAATCGAATAAATGGTACACGAACGCATGCGGAACAAAGAAAAATTAATTTTTATAAATAATGATTTTAAAAGAAAAGCATTATATTTGTTTCTACCACCAATCAGCATCTACAACAATAATTATCTACAAAAATAATATGTTTGTACATATTTATATTTTTTTTATAAAGCCCTACTAATATTACGAAATATCGATGGTCGGTATTTAAAAGAAGTCGCGTCCCCATCACTAGCATCGTGATGGCGGCGATGTTTGTTTTAACAGGGCCTTATGTCAATAAAAACTTCGAATAATCATTAAAAATTGATAACGTACTCTAATTTTGTACTTACCGGTGAAATGAAACTCCATTTATCTTGAAGTTCACATTTCTTGTATTATTTTTGCATAGTTGCACTGAACAAGACGGCATTTTGAATAAAACGGGCACAAACTGTACGCGGTTACGACACAAAACCAATTGAATGAACGAATTCTTTCCGTATTCACACTCCGCTCCGTAGGCCGTAGTCCGTCCACGGTCTGGCGGCCAACATAGCATATCTCGGGTTTCTAATATCTTTGGTAGAAATGGGGTATGCCGCGGCTTAATATTATAAATCACAATTTATTGGATGAATTTATCTAGTATTTATTACTTGGTCCATTAATAAGTAGGGTAATTATTTTATTGTTGCTACATAAAAAATATATATTTTCAGGTTTTGCGATTCTCCAACTGAAGAACTCGATGCTCGGACCCCGAAAGGTCGGGCTAAGCGCGGAAGAGGAGCAACCCCCGGAGGAGACCTCAGTAACTTCACCGAGACTCGCTCCTCAGTTCACAGCAAGCTGAGGAACGGTGGCGCCAAGGGCAGGGGCAGGGGGGGCGCTGCGGGGGCCGGGGCCACCGGATCAGGCCCACCCAGGGAGGCCCCTTCACCCCCGCCCTCCACCAGGGCCTCGCCCTCTCCCGCACCCTCTCCGCTGCCCCCCGCGCCTCCCGGCAAGAGGAAGGCGCGCGTCACTGACGAGGAGTCCCCCGCCGGCAAACGGCGCGCTCCCTCCTCCCCACCCGCTTCTCCCGCCCTACTGGAGTGCCCCGAGCCCAACTGCTCCAAGAAGTACAAGCACATCAACGGCCTCAAGTACCATCAGTCCCACGCTCATGGCGCTATCGAAGAAGACGAATCTAAAGATGTGGCCTCCATGTCGGAAAATGACGAATCCAATACGGAAGCACCTAGTCCCGTTGGACCCGTCAAGTCCCCGGACAAGCTGCAAGAACCGAGTACTCCCAAGAAGGAAGAGAAGCCGGAAGTTGTTACTCCCGCTGCCACCCCTGTACCATCCCCGGCGGACCTCCGTGTCGCCCGGGTGCCGACCCCACCCCCCACTCCCACCCCTACCCCGCCGGCCCCTACACAAGTGCCAGTACAGGCACCCCTACCCTTGCCGGTCTTAGCTGCTGCTGCTGAAGTCAAGCCGCCTCCTATCAAACCGGGAGTTCTAAGATTTGGACCTCAAGAAGATTTCCCCGTTGCCAACTTTATCAACAAACCCCCGGTTGCCTCCCCCGCTGTGGTGGTTCCAATTCCTGGAAATGTGCCCTCCGTGGCTGTCCGACCTCCTGAAAGTGCTCCGCGACAGTTTTCTGTCCTCTCGCAAGGTCTCCAGCAGCCTCTGCCCGTCCAAGGAGTTCCCCTGCTGCACTCGGGCCACCCGCCCCACCCGCCCCACCCGTCACACCCGCCCCATCCGTCACACCCTGTCCTCCCCATACCCAACCATATTGCACAGCACCCTGTCCAACAACATATTCCGCAAATGGATTCAGCTCTTCCCCAGATTCAACAGAAGGGACCTCCGCCTTCCCCTCAGGGTCCTCAGTTTAAAGTTAAACCGACTGCGGCCCTGATGCCTACAGACGAAAAGAAGATCCCAGAGGCTATAGTGAATAAACCTCAAGGCTTTAAAAAGAATAGCAAAAGTAGAAAATCGCCTGGAGGAAGCCCTCATCCACCGGAACGGCCTGCATTTGGCTTGCAGCAAACTGGTCGAGAAGAAGTGCAGAGTCCGGCGTACTCTGATATATCTGACGATAATGCCCCTGTGAACGAGATTGAAGTGGAAAAATCTAAAATTTTAGGTGAGAAAAAGCCAGACGGAGTACCTCCATTACCCCTCAGCATCCAACCAGGATATGGCATGTATCAATTCTATGGACAAGCGCCATATCTCGTGCCTACCGTTCAGAATCCATCCATGGTGGATCCCACTAAAATAAAAGAGGACCCTAATAAAATTGTTGATGGTAAAACACTTTTGGAGAAGGACATAAAGCGCGAAGGACCGCCTGAAAACATTCCTTCCCAGAAGTTGCTTCAGCACTACTATCCATACGGTTATATGCCACCGGGGTATCCTTACAATATGGATCCAAACTATGGACCAGTTTCAATGGTGCCAGACGATAAGTTGAAAGAGCAGCAGGACAGGGAACGAGAGCGGAGTAAAGAGAATCCTAGCCCAGCAGAGCACAACAATGGCAAGCCTCCACCAGCTTCTCCGCAGCAGCCGGGGATGATGGGGGGCAACAAACCCAAGCAGGCGGACATGATGAAGGATGGGAAGCATCCCAATGAGAATCATCAGATCCTTAAGGAGAGTATAGAGATGAAATCTCAGATGAACCCCTACCTGTACCAGCGGCACCAACAGCTTCAGCAGCACCAGCAGCACCAGGCCGCCCAGCACCAACACCATCAGAGAGAGGAGGAGATGAGAAGGTAAATATACTTCTAATAAAAACTTTACATATAATGCTACATAAAGAACTATTCATAAAATACATGCACAATATAAGAAATAATTTTTTCTGTGCTCTTTCTTCAAGTCGAGTGTCTTCCTTGTAATTCCCGCTACATTTTTATTACCTAGTATCTTTTTGGATTATCCTGTCGAATGTTGGATGGTATGTCGAAAAGCCACCCGCAAATTTCACATTAAATTATTAAAAAATAATTCAGAGTAGCTACAATAATCAAATAGTACCTAGATCCTAGATTGATATTGGCGCAAGCGATTTTGACCTTGTCCTTCATACATTTTATTTATAGTACCCGTCGGCGGGCTTGCGACAGATGAGAGATTAAACATTATTTTTACTTGAATTTCAGATACTACATGTCTCTGGAACAACAGAGAAGAAAAGAAAGCTCTATGGGCCCTGATGGAGGAAAGCAACAGGCTATGTTACAACAACAGCAGCAACAACAACAGCAACAACAACAGCAGCAACAGCAGCAGCAACAGCAACAGCAGCAGCAACAGCAGCAGCAACAGCAGCAGCAGCAGCAACAGCAGCAACAACAACACCAGCAACAACACCAGCAACAACAACAGCAACAGCAGCAGCAACAACAGCAGCAGCAACAACAACAACAGCAACAACAACAACAGCAGCAACAACAACAGCAACAGGGACAAGGCAAACCTCCTCAGGGTCAAGGACCTTCCAAACCTTCCACTAATAAAGAAAGCAAAGCAGAAGAGAAGGGGCAGGGCAAGGAGGACATTAAACCCATCAAGCAAGAGGGGCAAAAGCCCACCATGGAGACCACAGGCCCTCCTCCTCCACCCACCTCTCAGTACTACCTGCATCCTTCCTACATGCCGTCTCCACACTACGGTGGTCTCCCTTTCGACCCCATGTACCGCGGCCTGAACCCCATGCTAGTGTCGGGCCCCTACGGCCCCGGGCCCTACCTGCACCCCGGCTCCATGCCGCGCTACCACGCCCCCGAGGACCTAAGCCGCCCGCCCCCGCCCGCCAAGGCACTGGACCTGCTGCAGCACCACGCCTCGCAGTACTATTCCTCGCACAAGATCCACGAGCTGCAGGAGCGTGCGCTCAAGTCCCCCACCCCGAAGGCGGCGCCAGGCAGCGGGGGCAGTCCGGGCGGCAGCGCTCCCAGCCAGGCGCCGGTGGGGGGCCCTCCGCCCACGCCCCCCGGCGGTAAGGCGGGTGCCACGCCCCCGGCGCCCGGTGCCGAGAGCGCCCCGGGCAAGGACTCCCGCTCGCCGCCCCCGCAGCGCCACGTCCACACGCACCACCACACCCACGTGGGCCTGGGCTACCCGCTGTACCCGGCCCCCTACGGAGGTAAGCCCCTGGTGCGCCCGTGACAATAGCCCCTGCCCCCCGCGCCTGCCCCCGCACCCCCAGCGGGGAGGGCGTAGAGACTTCCCCACACAGCTGTAGTTACAGTTGCTATTTGTGAAGCCGTTTATTTGCACGCACCAACTTGTGACAGGAACATTTAAATATTAGTCCATTTATTGCTTAAACAATCCTAGTTTTTGCGTAGTGAATGGGGCGGGGTCTTGGAACTGGACAACTATTAGTGTTAAAGACTACTTGGTCAGTTTTCCTTAAATCGTGAAAAGTTTCCACAAATTGAAGACATCTGTAAAGTGCGGGACCGCCATTGGACTCTATCAAACCGGAAAGTGTCGGCAGATGTGTTTAAAGCGGTTTAAAAGCGATAGCTTATTTTTGTACACCATATTGGTGGTTAGAAAATAATATTGCGTCATTTCATTTTAGTTTGGTAAATAGGATCATGTATTATGTTGATAACAGTGACAAGTGAGATGAAATAATGTATAAAAAAATCCACTTAGATTAGGACGAGTAAGGTTTATTTTAGTAAACATAATCAAAATGCAGTATTTGTGCTATATTAAGAAATAATGTTTTAGGTGTTGTAGACAAATCTGTGATAAAATGTTC
This sequence comes from Limnephilus lunatus, assembly GCA_917563855.2. Taxonomy (NCBI): domain Eukaryota; kingdom Metazoa; phylum Arthropoda; class Insecta; order Trichoptera; family Limnephilidae; genus Limnephilus; species Limnephilus lunatus. Next base: position 47,883,260 of record OU830593.1, read on the forward strand.
ATTTTTATTTGTACATACATTTTTTATTTGAAAACTCGATTGGATTTCTAACACTTGGCTTCTTAGAGATGCTACTTAGGCAATGTGTTTTGTTGTATCAATATTTTTGTACTTAAATTTACATAGAAGAAATGTTTGTTAAAATCCCTAACCTTTTGAGATATTTCACGGGTCTGGAGTTAGTCACTGCCCCGGTAAAATAGTGAGCTTCACTAAACTCCATTACATTTGCTAAGAGATAACCCAAATCTTCCGCTTTCATTGTGTCTTCTTGTCCTCTTCTAAATTCCACCAACCTTCAAGTTATGCACAAATCCTCCAAACGGGTGTTTTATATTTAAATTAAATAATTACACACAATCTAGTAAAGTAGGTCTGCTATGTAATAACACCCTAGACAAATTGGAAGGGTCAATACTGTTATATCAACGAATAACCTTTTAATGCCATGTCTGTGATTGCATTCAATTCATTTCTGTGAATCATCTTGTATTAATTATCCAATTTCACTTGCAATACAATACCCGAGCACTGGTAATTTTTATTCAAATTAGTCTTCCTACTACATATTGGAATTGCTTGTGAAGAATAATGATAAAGGCGGATGAATGATGTAAATTTAATGGACAAAAGGACAAGGAATGAAAGTCAGAGGTGTGGGTGTGTAGTGTGTAGTGTGCTGTGTGCTGTATGCTGTGTGCTGCGTGCTGCGAGTGGGACTAATGGGTGGCTGTTTGTGTTGTGTTACAGCAGCAGCCGCGCTAGCTAGTCAGCAAGCCGCCCAAGTCACGGTTAATTCATACCTGCCAAGTGCCAAGTGAGCGTCTCCAGCGAGCAAGCACCATCTCCAGTGCTCCGGGGCATTGCTAGCGGCACAGGTGCTGGGGGCACAGAGCCTCTATCAATTCTAATATCCTTTCCTCCGAGCTGAGGAGCCAAGGAGCCAAGGAGCTGAGACTCGGCCATTGTTCATTAGGTCTATTCATTGTGATACATTTCTTGTTGTACCTGTCTATCAACTGTTTGTAAAAGTTATTTGGATAACCCTGTACGCTTATTAAGGTTAAATGTTAAACTTTAATTTGGATTCCATGTATGTGTCCCTGCAACACGAGTGATGGTGATGCTTCTAGACATCCTGGGGCATCTCGGTGTGTATATTTGTACTTCCGACAGATTCTGTGGTTGATTAATTGCCCGTGACGTTGCGAATGTAAACTTTGATTTATTTGAATACTCCACCTCTTGTTGGAGTTTTAATATCCTCAGCATTCCACGAAAGCAGATGTGTGTTGTATAAAATATTTGTATATTGATGTGATGGGTGTGGTGTTGAACATTAGAGTGCACAAAACATTGAGTGTTGTAAACCCCCTAAAAGTGAAGTCAATCATGTGATTCTTTACGGAAAAGACGCACTTAGGGCCCTTTCTTTATTATTTTATTTTATTTTATTTTAAGATTTAAGATGATAGAACTCCTGTTGACATTGTCTCGCATTTGTGTTGTAAATAGTGTAATTAAAGGCTTCAAACTCACAGTCATAGTTTGTCAATATACTGTAGACTGAATAAATACTTTATTACGATGTTCATCATTTCGGAAGGATTAAAAACAAAAAAATATATTGATTGTGTATTTTTTAAATGTAATAATTATTAACAATTTGAATTTTTTTTCTTAGAAATTATAAAAAAAGAAATAATACAATAAATTATTTCTTACGCTGAATTGTTTAATTTATTTATTGAATCCCTTTCCTCATTTTCCGTTTTACTCTTTCGCAGTAGTTCGCAGCAAGGGAATTAGATAACTTGACATTTATGAACATTTTTTAATTTTATGAGTAAAATCTCAAAATTGTAATATTGAAAATAGGTATAATAGGTGGGTAGGAATCTGGGGGTTAGTGTATCCAGGAGTGACGGACGTATGGATCCATCCCTTCAACTGCGGTATAAGGCAATGGGTCGAAGGATTCTGGCTGGAGCGGTCAAAAGACCTCCTCAATCAGTCTCTGTCAAAAGACCTCTTAATCAGGACTATCTGGACCGCAATGCAGCAGGTGGGCAGACACATCAGCCGCCAAGACTTTGACAAACCTCACCCCATTAGCCCGGGCACCCCTGTAAAGTCACCAAACGTGAACCACTAACCACTTGGGGTAACCTATGGCAAAGGTGTTGGTTATCCAATAAATGGTTCCCGGGCGGCGGTACCCATACCCGCCTCTCAAAATGAATTGGGAGGGTTAAATGTGCAAATTTCTGAATTATATGGAAGATTGGTAGAGTTCAGACTTTTTTTTATTTTTTAAATTTTTTATTCTTGGCGGAGACGGTTTACGATTAGTTCCCATGAGCACTTAGCCATAGGCCCATTGTGCTATCTCCCATTTTACCTCAATCCTTTAACAACAACCCAGTCCCTTTAATAAAGTTCACCAGAGTTGTTATTGGGAATGAAGCTATATCTTCTGGTTCGACAATGTGTCTTCCCAGGTCTCATTTCCCCTCTTCACTCGTCCTTGGTTCCCTGAAGGCCCCACGAGGGAAGAGGGCTTCATCTCTCCTCTCCACTCCTTAGTTCCCCGAAGACTCCAACGGAGAGTCCACCTCCCCTTGGTTCCCTAAAGGCCCTACAAGGGAAGAGTCCACCCCACCTTGGTTCTCCGAGGGCCCCAGGAGGGAAGAGGACTTCATCTATCCTCTTCATTCCTCCTTGGTTCCACAAAGGCCCCAAAAGGGAAGAGGACTTCATCTCTCCTCTTCACTCCTCCTTGGTTCCACAAAGGCCCCAAACGGGAAGAGTTCACAGAGATGGTCTCATTTCTCCTCTTCACTCCTACATGGTTCTCTGAAGGCCCCACATGGGAAGAGGACATCATCTCTCCACCTCACTCCTCCTTGGTTCCTCGAAGGCCCCATGCTGGAAGAGTGCCCTTCCCCTTGGTTCCCTGAAGGCCCCACAAGGGAAGAGTTCATGGAGGTGGCCTCAGTTCTCATCTCCATGGCTTCTCCTCTTGGTTCCTCCTATAGGCCCCACGAAGGAAGTCCACAGAGGTGGCCTCAGCACTCCCAGGTTCTCAAAAGGCCCCTAGTTTTCAAATGGTCCAATTTTTTGTCCCACGAGTTACCAGGGAAATAGAAGGTCCACTCCAGCAGAGCCCCGAGTGCTGGAGTAAGATCTAAATACTCCGAGATGCGACCTTGTTTCTCGGAGGCACCGTTTGTGACACTGTTCCCCAGGACATTCAGCCTGAACACGGTAGCTCACACCTTGGCTTGGGATGGCTATTGCAGGTTTGTGTTTCCACTCCCTGAGCGATGGGTTCGCTACACTCCCTACGCTACGGAGTTCAGACTTAGAAGAGATGATATGTTGAATGGAGGGGAGGCAATTTTAGGTAACACTTGATAGAAGAGATGATATTTATTTAGAGAGGAACAACCAAAAAATATGTCATATAGACTACAGAATGTACAGTCTGGGGAGTCAAGGACGTGAATTTTAAAAAGGTGAGAAGGAACGGAACAATGTCCGATTCTCATTTGAGGAAATTTCTTCTTTGGAAAAATGGGGGAATTGTTAACGACAGTTTTTATGGGATAGTCTTTGTATTGAGGCTAGCAGGCTCCCTTGGATTGACAGCAATGTTCAAATACTCTGCCCAAACATAGCGGGATCTCTGGAAAAAATATCAGATAGGGAATATGGTTTAACAATAGGATTGGACGCTCCTTGTTTTGCCAACGAATCTGCAATATCATTACCCACTATGCCAACATGTCCAGGAATCCAAATCAGAGTTACGGTTTTTCCAGAGCTTTGAATGGAGACTGTCAAACCACTGTATTTAAGTTTTTAGAGGGAACTGAGAGAACAAGGGAATGTTCAAAATTATTTTTGATTATTTATTTGAGAAATTCAATTATCGCAATACACTCGGCAGAAAATATTGAAAATTGGTTTTAAATTGAGTAAAATATTCTCATTAGAATTATTGTGATAAACGTTAACACCTGTACCACAGTTAGGAGAGTCTGGAGTTTTGGAGCCTCGGAAATTTTCAAGCTTTCGGTTTGTAAATTTCTGACCTCTCAAAAAAAATCATACCTCCAAATTTTAAGATGGAGAATATAAACTGCTACTGCTACTGCTACTATTAGAGAGCTATTGAATACACCTGTATTGGACTATTTGTCCCATGTTTTTAGGATTCATAAAATAATTATAAAAAACTGTTAAATTTATAAATGCGTGTATTGTGTACTTCAAAATTGCTGTTCATGGTACCTACTTGGAGCAAAATTAAATACTATGACTTCTGTGTGTTTTGTATGGCCTAGTCAGGTTAGAGCAGCAGTTGTTACACTTTTCTGGTCAAGGGCCACATAGGAAGGACAATGTGAGGTATCACCGCAGGACGCACACTTATGATGATTTCAGGGTAGTTGGTGGTTGGTGGTAGGGATGTTACGGGATATATTTCATATTGATATTTTTCACATTCGCGAATGCGAATGTTCAGAGTGCAAATGTGCGGATGCGAATGTTAAGGAATCACATAAAAAAAAACTTTAGTCAACATTAATCATCGTTTTAAAAAAAAAATAACAATAAATCAATTCTTATACAGTAAGTTATAAATAATCGAAGTTCAAAAGAGGCATATTATATTTCAGAAAAAGCAATTTTGCAGCCTTTTCTCCAATGAGGCGATTTTTAAGGGCTCGTATATAAGGCCGGCTGCACTGAACATTGTTCACTCGGAACGCTGGCCGTTGGAGAGCTTAGATATTTACGAGCCAGATCTGTCAATTTATCGTATTTCAATTTAGTCTTCCACTAGTCCAAAGGGTTTTCATCAAGAGAGGCTCGTTTTTCTTTAAGATATGCCTTCAATTGAGCTTTCATTTCACAGCTTATAGTGTCTCCAGATTCTGCACCGTCGGAGTTTTCGCTATCACTTGAGGAATCTAGGATTCCTGCCAGATTGCATATAAGATTTTTAGCAGAACTTGTCGAAGGCTCATTAATGTTGCTTGTTGAAGTCCTCAACCTTTTAGCACCTGAAGCTGAATGCCGATTACCATCCTGGTTACTCTCCTTAGACAGACTTAGAGCCAATTGAAGAATATCAGTGTTGACTTGAAGAATATCAGTGTTGAATGAAACACGTGATGCCTGCTAGCGCGCTCATGCGCTTGCGCGAAAAACAAAAGACACATGGACAGTGGGCGAGTCACAACATGATCTGCACACATTCGCATTCGCTAAACATTTGTATCGATTGTTGCGAATGCGAATGTCGATTTCAAATGATGCGAATGCGAATGTTCGTAACATCCCTAGTTGGTGGTGTACCTTTTGTTTAGCAAGTTAAAAAAAGCAATTCTTTTGTATGTAAGTACTGGGTTGCTACCTCCTTCCTTCTTGTATTCATGATATATTGTCAATTCTTAATAAAAATACACGTAAGTTCATAATATTATATAAAAAAAAGAATTATGTAGATCTGTAATGGAATCTTTCAGTTCAATTTTCATCCACTTCCCGAACTACCGAAATATGTGAATTTTTGCACACGTGATAAAAATTATTACATTACATACAATAACAAAAATTAACCAATATTAAAGTTTCCTTTGCTTTACTAGTACGTGATTAGTGTGTTTTTTGGTCTGTTTTAGACCATTTTTCGCTCTCTAATTTTCTCTGGGTCTTCTTCTGCCCCCCGGAAAGTCTCAAAAGACCACAAGGGGGCGTTATCGTCCACATTGAGAACCTATGATATATACGTATACTATGCGCGCATGCAAAATCGACTTAGGATGTGTTCAAAAACCAGCTGGGCATTTTAAAATCAATTGTCAATCAATTAAAATCAACGTTTTAAAATCATAAGGGTATACTTCTTCTTTATGTGCCTTATCAGGTCCCCCCGACGTTGGCGATCACTCTTGAAAAGGTCTCTCTGTCTTGCGCTGCCCGGAATAGCTCCTCCACCCTTCTAATGCCGGTCCACTCTCGTATGTTTCGCAGCCAAGACATTTGTCTCCTACCAGGCCCTCGGCGACCCTCTGTCTTACCTTTCAATATTAAATGGAGCAAGTGATACTTCTCCCCTCGAAGTATATGACTCAGAAATGAAATTTTCTTGATTTTAATTAATGTAAGCGGTTCCCTATCTGCTCTAGCCCGCCTGAGAATTTCTATGTTGGTGATCATGTCGGTCCATGGGACCTTGAGCATTCTCCGGTGAAGCCACATTTCGAAAGCCTCTAACCTGTTCATGGTATTTATTCTCAAGGTCCATGTTTCACAACCATACAGCAAGACCGACCACACATAACATTTTAGCATTCTCTGCCTTAGTTTTAAGCTTAGGTACATTGTCATTGCAGAAGAGGGATTTCATTTTTATTAATGCAGTTCTTGCTGCTTCAATTCTGCACCTAATCTCTATATCTGGATCAAGAGTCTCCGTGAGGATACTGCCGAGGTATCTAAATCTCTCCACCTTTTCGACATTACAACCATTTAACTGAATCATTGATCCAGAGTGATCTAGTCGTCCAAAAGTCATCCATTTAGTTTTATTGACGTTGATTGTTAGGCCCAGTTGCTCACCAGCATTATTAACAAGATCTAATAGGTCTTGGAGGTCACTGATACTGTCAGCTAGTAATACAGTATCATCTGCATATATTATGTTATTAATGACAACTCCGTTGATCTTGAGACCCTTCTGGGTATTACTTAGGGCTCTTTTGAAGACATAGTTGGAATAAAGATTAAATAATAGTGGCGACAGGATACAGCCTTGTCGTACTCCACGCTGAATGGCGATTGCATTAGATCTCTCATTCCCATGTCTTATTTCTGCTGTTTGGAACCAATACAGGTTTTTAATGAAATTCTGGTCTTTGGTGTCAACGTTACAATCCGCAAGCATTTTCATTAGGTCAGCATGTTTTACCCTGTCAAATGCTTTTTCGTAGTCAATAAAACAGGCAAAGACTTCCTTTCTTTGGTCACGACACTTTTGCAATAGTACGTCGACAGAAAATAATGCTTCACGCGTACCGAACGCATTTCTGAAGCCAAACTGAGTGTCATCCAAGTCCTGCTCGCACTTATCGCGTATCCTGGCATGTATTATTTTAAGAAATAATTTAAGGACATGACTCATCAAGCTTATTAATCGATAGTCACTGCACTTCTTAGGGTATTGTTTTTTAGGTAATGTCACGAAGGTGGATTTTAGCCAATCTTGGGATATATTCCCTGTGTCATATATAGAGTTAAATAACCTCAACAGGTAGTCAACATTTTCATTATCAAAGAGCTTCAACACCTCAACTGGAATATTGTCTGGTCCGCACGCTTTTCCATGTTCTGAAGTCTTTATCGCATGAAGAATTTCTGATTTTAAAATCGATGTTCCATGCAATTGATCGTTAGGAATATTAATGTCAGGTCTAATATCTTTGAATGTATCATGAATATAATTTTACCATGTTTGTAAAATATCTTTTTCATCCAATATCAATTTATTGGAATCGTCAACTAAAGATGATGGAGTAATTCTTCTAGAAGTGCCTGTAATTTCCTTCAATTTTTTGTGAAGCTTAAATGCATTGTCACTACGACTGTACGACTCTGGTTCTTCACACTGTGACTTCATCCATTCTTCTTTGGCTTTTTTAATTTCACATCTAATCGTTCTTTGTAAGTTTTTATATTGTGTCTCATTATGTTTGTGTTTACGTCTCTCATCCATTAAGTTTAAAATGTGGTCAGTCATCCAATTTTTTTTTCTAATTTGCTTATCAGCTTTCAAATTTGTATCACAGGCTTCACATATAACTGACTTCAGGTTATCCCACTGTGTTTGTATTTCTATCGATGGATCACGAGGGAGTAGTCTAATATTATCGTTCAAAGTCTGAGATACCCTATTTCTGAGGGAGTAGTCTAATATTATCGTTCAAAGTCTGAGATACACTTCTTCTTGGAGTTTCGAGATATCCATTTTAATTTTGTTTTTGGGCTTTTTTATTTGTTTTAAGCATAAAACAATATCGGCAGTTAACAAAACATGGTCAGAACCAATGTCCGCACCAGGGTACGTGGTGACTCTCTTTACAGAGTTCCTGAATCTATGGTCTACTAACACATAGTCAATTTGGTTCCTGAGAATATCATAGATTGTTCCATCCTGAGGTGATCTCCATGTATAAAGCCTTCTTTTCGGGAGTTTAAACCAAGTATTTAATACAACCATATTTTTATCCTGGCAGAATTCATATAGTCTATCACCTCTTTGATTGCTTATGCCTAAGCCATATTCACCAACTATATGAGAGCGGCGACCTTCACCAATTTTGGCATTTAAGTCTCCAATGACAAAATTGACTTCTCCTCCTTTCAAACTTTGCAATGTACTGGCTAGTGAGTCATAAAAAGATTCCACTTCACCATCATATCTCACTTCCGCTGTTGGTGCATACACTTGAATAATATTAATGTTGATGGGTTGACAGTGTAATTGTAATAATATTATTCTGTCCGAGATGGGTACAAAATTCTTAACAAATTTTACATACTTCTCCATGACAAATATAGCAACTCCGTTTCGACGATTTTTGTCCTTTGGGTCACTTCCTGAGTAGTATAGATTTCCCTTCTCATGTTGGTGTATGCCGCTGCCAGTCCATCTCAGTTCACTAATTCCAAGAATATCCACTTTTAATCTTTCCATTTCCTGTATAGTATTATCCAATTTACCACTGTATAAACTTCTAACATTCCATGTTCCTAACCTTATCTTTGAATTCACTATTTTGAGCCGGGAGATTCTTCGCACCCCTGGCCCATTTAAGGGCCGCCCGGGACTCGGGGCCATTGGTTGGTTTCTCTCCATAGTGATTTGCTGGGAAAAGATACTGGAGTGGTTTCCCGTTGCCTTCTCCAGGGATTTTTCTGTAGGGGTTACCTTCCCTTAGCCGAGCTGATCCGGTTTTATGGCGCCGGAAACTCGCCATTCGCCCTCTCCTTATCTGCTACGACCACGATGTTAGGGTCAGTGGTCATATTGCCCGGGACTCGCGGGATCATAATGACCACTCTAGGACGCTAAGGAGTAGGACTTACTGGAAATGTTGCTGATGTTATTGCAAGATGGCGTATCACGGTATTTTATAGGCCCACATCCCCCAGCAGGAAAATGTTCCACCGTGGCCTTTCCAGTCATTGAGCCCCATTTAGGGTATACTTACGTACACATAATACATATTTGAAAATAACGGATAAGATAATTGTACTTGAAAAAAATATATATTTTAAAACGAAAGGTTGGTTGGTAGGTCGGCAGGTATTTGTGCGGGCCATACAAATACCTGCCGACCACATTTGACGACGACCGGGTTAGAGTCTATGAATATTCCCAAATATTTCGTTACTTGTACATTTTGGAGCTTTCCATTTACAAGAATGATATTCATGCTAATGTAATCTTTTTTCCCGAGTGAGGTAGTGGGTTTTTTTACATTTAGGCTTAATTTATTTATTCGCAGCCATTTAGCTAGATTTGTGAGATTTTATTCATTAAAGATTCAAGCTCCCTCAGATTTTTGCAACGATAGTAAATCACAGTATCATCAGCGTAAAGTTGTTTTAGTTATATCATTGATGTTATGGAGGCCAAGGCTCGAAATGGGCTGTAGCGCCATTGAAGAAGAAGAAGAAGTTATGAATTGTGTATTTTACTGGGAATTAGAAGATTACAACTCCAATTTAAAAAATATATATGGCAAGTGGTCGAAATTTCCCAAGATTTGTACTGATTTCCCTTTTCCCTAAAAAATATTTTTCTCCCCTAGATCTAGGGAAATTTCCATAGACATCCCAACCCTGACTCTGACTAAATAGCACCTCACACACGTAGACTTCGGAGCGACCGTGCCCGCGCCATTTCACCGCGCTGAAAAGTAAAGACCGAAAGTAAAATGACGGTTTAAGGTGAGCGTCGACCTGTCCGCACGCACGCAACGCACGCACGGCACGCAACGGATTTTTCTATATCTTTATATGAATTAGTACAGCACTGCGTCCACTACCGGCAAATACCGGCCCGCCCGCCGGTATTTTTGAGCAAAAAATGCGTTGCGTGCCGATGACGTCACACGGATTAGCTGACTGAGCAAAAAAATGCGTTGCGTGCCGATGACGTCACACGGATTAGCTGACTGAGCAAAAAAATGCCGGTGACGTCACACGGATTAATTGACTTTAGTTCGCAGCTTGCATCGCTCACTGCCGCAAGTGTTGTTTGGTTTTTTTTTTACATTAACTCCACGCAGGAGGCCCTGAGGGAAATTATTTTCCTCAGGGGCTATATGTCATCTTTGAGTATGCTGTGTGGAGGGTCTTTTTGAGGAAAGGAAGGGGTGAACATGGGTCTTGAAGAGACCCTTGTTGTAGGAGGGAGGAAACACAGATGCCGGTAAATCGTTCCACAGCCGAGCTGTTGAACTCAAGAACGAGTCGTAAAAACGACTAATGTGACTAATGTCAACCATGTACAAATGTTGGTCGCGTGTTTCCCGACTGTGCACCGGTGCCGAGGGGATCAATGATGCTAGTTCCTCGGAGCATCTTCCATTGTAATACCGGTAGAACAAGGACATCATTCCCACCTGTCGCGTGTGCTCTAAAGATTGCAATCCGTCTGTTAAGATGGTAGAATCTGTCAAATGGACCGCCCGTTTCTGCACAGAGTCAAGGATTTTTTTTTTTAGGTAATTTGGAGCTCCAGGCCAGAGGTGGCTGCAACCGTGGGGCGCACTTGCGACTTGTGCAGGGTTAGCAGTTGTGTACTATTACAGTATCTACGGCCCTGTACAGTACGCCCAGTTTCTGAGAGGCTAACTTAACTCTGGTTTCGATGGAGCCCCCATACCTGAGCTGGTCACTTAGAGTTACACAAGAGTGACACAGCATATCAATGGAGGTCCTGTTCGGAAGAATGCTTCCGTTGAAGGAGACTAGATTATCATTTCGATCCCTTTTAGACGTTATCAAATATGATTGAGTCTTCGAAACATTAAATTCCACGAGGTTATTCTTACCCCAAGAGAAAACACTCTCGAGGTAACCTTCCATTCTTTGCTTCAAACCGAGCTATTGGGGTTTGTGTGCTCTTTGGAGGCTTGGTTGTTTGTTTTAGAAAATTGAATTGAAATTGAAAACCCACAAAAATTAAATTAATCTTCATCATGAAGAAAATCAGGAACAAATAACGAATGATATTCCCCAAACATTGGTCGCTTCAAGTTTATTTTATGAACCCACATTCTACGTTTAGTTTTACGTTTTTCTTCTTCTGCCAACAAGCAACTGATAATGATAATATCTTCGTCAATATCCATGACAGACGACCGTCGTCTACTACAAAAGTACTCAAACTAAATTTAAAATCCGTTTACAGTGGACGCATGCCATCGGCAAATCCGTTCAATCCGTTGCGTGCCGTGCGTGCGTTGCGGCCGGCGCGGACAGGTCGACGCTCACCTTTACAATGCAGTTCACTGAGACTTTTCTGCGCGGCGGCCTGAAGTGGCGCGGGGCACGGTCGCTCCGAAGTCTGCGTGTGGGGGGTGCTAATGGCAGGATATTTTGAGTAGTTCACAAATCGACACCAGTTGGCGCTAGTGTAAATGTAGACCTAAATACGAAAATAGACCTGTCATGGACCTGTCAAAAGTTAGTTTCGTAAATTTTTGTCTGTTTTCTGTAGGTTCGAAACGATTATTTTTGTGAATTCTGACATTCATAACAATGCACCAAACAATTTTGTTCATTAATAGAAACAACTAAAGCCACCAAAAATATTCCTTCATCATATTTAGCGGCCATTAGACGTAGAGTTTGGCCTGCGAGTCTCGCTACAGTTCGCGCCGAATCGTTGGCGGAAACGTGCGTGTAAAGGCGACCGACTCGCAGGCGAAACGCTCGGGTCACCCGCCAGTTCGTATCAGCGTTTGGCCCGGTTGAGCCAACACACGTAAGGGTTGGAGCGGGTGTCGCGCGAGATGTCTTTAACTTTTTTTGTTTGTTTATGGCTGTTTGCCGACTATAAATATACTAATGCCGACTGATTTTATTCAAGAATTAATTTATCTACCATTCATTGTTACCAGATGCGTGGTTTTTTGGGTCGTTTAAACCTCCACGGTTTTCTCAAAAAACCATATCGAACAAGGCATGTCTTTTTAGCGGTCGCCAAATGATCTACTTTTGATTGGATATGATTTTTTTGCATGGGTCGCGTGAGTGAAATGCCGAATTCAGGAATGTAGTTCTTGAACTTTAGTACGGGTGTACGGGTTCACAACGTCTTTTAATTTAATAATGATATGAATAAATTAGTAAAATGATTTGAATATAACCATATAAGTAACTTTAATAAGGTACCCACTCTAGGTACCGTAATTTTTTTTATTATTATTGTTATTTATATTTTAATCTTAAAATTTAATTGAAAATAGAATTCTGTAAATTAAGCTTGATAAAACAAAAAATTAAAGTTATGTATATATATGGTATGTATATATTTATGTAGTATATGTATGGTGTTTTTTTAATAAGTATTTTCCTATTTAAATTTTCAATGAAGTCTTTCTAAAAATATTTTTTTATCCTCAAAAACATGGTAAAACGTGGTTTGCTTATCCCTGAAATATGTTTTTTTTTAACTTTTGGGAAATGGCGTCACATTACATAAACCTACCAATAAACAAAAAAGGCAAATATACATATAATCAGTACCTATATATTATACAAGATAATGTACAATGTACGTGCCGCTAAAACTCAGAAACGAGTCCCAGTACGATCAAAGGAGTAATACGGTGTGGTGCCCCCTAACCCCCATTCACGAAGAAGGTTCCCGTTTTTACCTGAAGGACGTGATTTTGAAGATGTAAGGGCTGGAAGTTTCGCACTCTAGAAATTTCTAGAATAGTACAGAACATTCGAGAGTATTCCACAACATTCCAGAACATCCCGGAACATTCTGATATTGTGGAATATTTGGGAATAGTCTGAAACGTTCGGGAACATCCAGATCATTCAAGATCACTCTCGAATGTTCTGGAACATTGTGGACTATTGGAAGCCTTTTTGGATGGGTGGGGCGTGGGGCTACTCATAGGTAGGGGTATATAAAGCCAGACACATCGTGGGTTCGAAATTCAGTTCAATCTCATATCAACTCCCTGAGCGATGCCGGGTACTTAACTAGTTATACATAACTCCCTGGGCGAGGCCGGGTATCCCTTCTAGTTATATATAACAAGCTAGTGAGTTCTGTGAAGGAATTTTTTTTTTCCATCTTTTAAAAAAAATGTTTTCAAACCGGGATTTGTTTGCAAAAAATACCATCTAGGTTTAATCATCAACATCTAAAATAGCTTTGCACGTTTCGAGAATAATTAGTATAATTAATGCAGATACTATTTTTTATTTTTTATTCGGAAGTACAACCAGTCGCAAGAAATTTCAATGTGGCTGTGAAATGTTATTGTTCTAATAATAAATATGTATTTTCTCATAACAGTATTAGTCATTTTTAATGGACCATTGCAAATTGCAAGTAAACTATCGAAAATTTCCCAGTTCGTATGTAAGTATTTTTTATAATCTTCTGAGTAGTTAAGGCGCAATTCTTTTAAAATTGGTAAATGGTTCTCTTAGCAAGTTGTTCCCGAAAAAATATATATTATATTTAGTCATTTATAGTACACATCATTCTTATTTTACCATCGGTATTTTGTATTATAAAATGGATTTACATTGAGATTTTTTTTCTATTTCTTCCAGTGTGTAAAAGAAAGGCTAATTGACGTAACCAAAATTTGGTCGATTTTCACTTTTTGATGCCATTTTACTCGAAAAAAAAACTGCGTCGATCTGTATACTCGAAGATTGTATATTGTGAAAATTTAAGTTGAAGTTTGTATATTGTTTTTTTTTTTTGCGAAAGTCCGACCATAAATTGACGTAAATGATGGAAAATCCGACGTTTTTTAATAAAATGCGAATTACTCCCTTGAACCCGGGCGTATCCAATGTTTTAGTTTTAATTTACTAAGAAAAATTATAAAGTAACGTCAAAACCCCGGGAACTTTCATTGGATAACCAACACCTCTGCCATAGGTCACCCCAAGTGGTTCGCTACGTTTGGTGATTTAGAAGGGGTGCCCGGGTTCATGGAGTGAGTTTGTTTAGGTCTTGGAGACGGATGACCAGCACAGACTGAACCCCAGATTCCTACCCACCCCTTAAATCCTTTTCCTTCCCAGAACTCTCCTCTCCTTCCTTTCCTTAAAAAACCTCCATACAGCATCCCCAAAGATGACATATGCCCTGAGGGAAATTATTTCCCTCAGGGCCTCCTGTGTGGAGCTCATGTAAAAAAAAAAAAACAATAGCCTTTCCGTGTTTTAGTAAACATTTTCGCTTACGGCAAAAGGCTGACTAAGGTTTTATTTGGTTACATTAATCCTATAAGTTGTGCCGCATCGAAAAATTTTTAGTAACATCATTTTGTAAGTTTAAAAACTTTATTAAATATAAATTAACAAAATAATTTTTTTAAATGGGCTTAAATTGTATTGTATCTAAAGTACTGTTTTATCTTCCTTTCTTCAGCTAACTCTTTTTTGTCTCTTTTAAATTACTTGTGTCTTTTTCAGATTTTTTTTTCTTCTAGCCCAAACCTGGCACACCGTATGTATGATTATAATTACCTTATTTTTTTATGTTTCCTTTTTTTCTACTGTTATACAATTTATCGGCACATCGTATTGTTTTTTTTTTTATATAGGGTGTGTTGGGGTAAATCGGGAATTGGGGGAAGACCGAAAAACTCGATTTTCGCGGTATCCGTGCAACCTTTAATACGCGCCAATACCTCTACAGGAGCGCTATTTCATTACGCTTCGCACCCCCTTCGGTCTTCGGTCGGCTCTAGGAAGCTAAAGTGTAGACTGTGAGGCGCGTTTTTTAAACAGGTTGAAACAGGCGATCTTACCCTCATCATAAATATCTCCGGATCCAGGTAAGCTATGGAATTGATTTCAAATCCATTTTGAATTTTTTTTAGATAAAAAATAGTTTAGGAAAGCTCCAGTGCCTATTTTTGAGAGTTGGCAACACTGCATTACTTTGGCCTCCAAGTTCTCCGAGGATAACTGTCAACGCTGTCAACTGTCATATGTCATTGACTGTCATGAGGTTTTTATATTTTTATTTCATTACTTTTTTTTGTTAGAAAAATGTACATACTTACAAGCAAAATATAATTAAAGCGAAAAGATAACGTATGTTTTTATTGTCCCAGAGTATTATTTTGTAATTTCCAAACAACACTGGTCATTAGAGCAAATAAAATTTCAAAACTGACAGTTCAAAAATTAAAAATATTTTTTCGACTATTTCTCCAGATAATATAATTATCCATTACTATGTGCTTTGATGAGAAGGAAGACTTACATTTGTCTGTAATTCATACATTTTATTTGATTATCGTTTGCAGAAAATGTCTCCTACATGGTGGAGGTGGAAAATGATTAACTCTGCGGCTGATCTCTGCCAAGGAGTTGAAAGACGAAAATGAAGAACATTAGAAAGAATTCTGAATTGCGAAACCGTGACACCGCCGACGAGGAATGGGTGGACGTATTTGTTGAAGAAAGACTTGCTGTCGATGACGGTATGCAAAATAATAAATTGTTGTTCTGTAGATACTTTCTATGCTATAGTTTGTTTATTTATTTATTACTGATAGATACAAAATAAAGTACAAAATACATATTAGGTAGTTTTGCCTGTCCAACTAGGAAAGTTTCCCGTTCCAGGACAGACAAATTGACAGGTTTAGTTCACATTATTCCTTCAGAAATGTATATGTAATTACATAACAAAAAAAATCTATTTTCTCTGAAACTAAGTTGTATAATGAAGAAATATATATATACATAAATTTTTTTGTGACAATGTACATAGAAAAAGTAACCTGGTAGCATATATTGAATTCGGATTTACCGAATTAACCTGGTAACATATAATATATTTGGATTTACAGAGTATGAGATAAGTATAAGTAGGTAAGTTAGTGGTATTGAAAAGTGATAAAAACCTAATAACAAGATGGAGGAATCACAATATAATTTACAATATAGATGAAGTTATGTATTTAGAAGTGTGAACTTATAATACATAGTACACTTATAAGAGAAACTACATTCAAATTTACAATATTGGATATAATTTATGTATGCAATAATATATATGATTTTTTTAAGCATTGTAACTACAATGTGTAATAAATTATGTGCAAACATGATTATTTTCACATATTATTTTATACGACAATACGAATATACTTAATAATATATAACTATAATTACTATATTGAAACACTTTAGGTGGAAAGGATAGTTCTACCTTTTACGCCGGTTCTACTTGAATACCTGGAAAGGTAATTGTGTCAAGTATTTTTATATGAATACTAGCTGACTCGGCCACGCGTTGCTGTTGCTAATGAAATACAACACCATCTACTGGATGGTTACCCAACCTTTATAACCACCGCCATCTGTTCATTTGCATACAAATCAAATCAACACCGCCCGCTTGCCAGCAGACATTCTTCTTTATATATTTCAACCAATTTACACAAAAACTTAAATTATATACCTAAACCTTCCTCATGAATCACTCTATCTATTGGTGAACACCGCATGAAAATCCGTTAAGTCATTTTTGAGTTTATCGCGGACAGACAGATAGACAGTCGGAGGACTTTAATTTATTATATGTAGAGATTGTACACCAATTTCTTGGTAAGGGTTCCAACTATATGTATATGTAAAAACATATAAATATGTATATAATATATATGTATATGTGATACAAGACGGGGAAATCTTCTTATCTCCTTGTCATTTGTGTGGAATAATTTTTATCACAAGGAAACTTACACTTTGGCATTAGAGATCAAATTGTTCGTTTTTTTGTAATAATTTGTACCAAAGTGAAAAGCAATTTTTTTGTGAAGTAATAAAATACAAACATTTTTTATACACAAAAAGGTCACTAAATGTCCCTACACTGACTTAAACTTCTGTTTTTGGATCCCTATTACGAATTAGGCTATAATTTTGGACAAAACTTGTACAGTTACAAACTACAGAAAAAAAATTAGATACATCGATTTAAAACAACTCCCATTTTCACCAACGGGTTCCTGGTTTTCGCCCGCCTGAAGTTTTTTGGCACAGGGGGTAGCAAATATAAAATCATGCAATGTCCAGTGTTTTAAATATAGTGTCCTCTGCGTACAAAGTCGTATCTTCAAGCATTAATATTTAACATTTTTATAATTTAATAATGTTGGCCTCACTGTGTGGCTTACCAATGCTGAGGGCCCCATTTTAAACAGCTCTTTATCTTAATTATTATTAACTTTCTAATAAAAGTGTATTGTCCCGTTAATATAAACAAGTTATTGAAAGATTATCTACAAAAGTCTGTGTAATGAATAATGTGTGTATATGTTATTTATCAAGGACCACACTTAATTTCAGATTGTACGAGCTGGTACAGAACCAGTACGGGGCCAAGAGTTGCCAGCAGACCCCCACTGATGAACATCCTCATCCGTCCGCCAAGGGCAATGACGGACCGAGACCTTCACTGGGGGCAGCGCTACATTGATACTCAAGACACAACCTGCAATTTTAACTTTTCTGACCTGTCTGAAAATTTTACTGCTGGATATTTTAAAATGATTTTTTTTTTGACAATGATATAATTAACAATACGGTAGAGCAGACTAAGTTGAGTCGTTAACGTATGCACCTCAGTTGAAGAAATAGAGACATTTCTTTGCCTTCATATCATGATGGGTATTATAAAACTAGCACAGGTGCATCTCTATTGGTAGAAGTGCCTCAATATTCCTTACATAAGCAATGTTAAAGTTAAGCAATGTCAAAAAACAGGTTCCTCAAATCTCGAGCCAACCTGCATTTAAATAATAATGCAAAAACTCTTCAAAGTGAGTCTACTGGTAGATGATGCCTTCCACATTTTGCAAAATATCAATCCAAAGAACTCAATAATATGGATGAATTCATGATCCCTTGCAAAGGGCGAATGAAACAAGAATTCAAAATCTACTCTCACAACAGATGGCGCTAGTTTCATTATTTTTAGGAAAAACATTTTTTGCAAGTTATACTTTAAAATATTAAGCGGAATTAATGGTTTACATATACAATATGAATATAAATAAATAATTTGGTCCATAAACAAACTCAATTCTTTCAAGAAAGGAATAAATACTTGTACACATTATTTATTTATTTTTATTTATTAATCTTAAGTTAGCTCACATCTTTGTGTGTGCTAATATTTTATAAATATATAAACATTTACATTGGTTGGCAAACATAATTAAATAAACATTCTTTAAATATTACACATAAATAAAGACATTAATAATTGAGGTAGACATACTTTCGTAATTCTTTTTTAAACTTATTTATATTTTCTATCTCGGTAATTTCATTCGGGATGTTGTTATACAGTTGGACGGCCTGGTACATCAGAGATTTCTGGGTGCTTGATTTTTTTCTTGTCGGCAGTCTAATTTGCTTTGAATTTCTTGTCCCGTACAATATACAATAATTTATCAACCAACTAACAATGTAATAACAACCCTTATATACAATAATGTATCGGCGATTCAATCCAATGTTATATTTGTATGCCTTTCTTGAAAGAATCGATTTTGTTTATGGACAAAACTATTTATTCATATCATACATATTTATTTTTTGTTAACAATTCAGTTTATAACCTCACTAGGTCAAGCCTGTGTTGAGGTGCTATATGTGCAAATAATTAATTCATCTTGATATTTTAAGCATAAGTTGCAAAAAGTGTTTTTTCCTAAAATAATTAAAACTAGTGCCATCTAGGACAAACCTTATCATCTTAAAGGATAAACCACGTTAGTTCAGATATGATTTCAGATTTTCATTGCCAAAAGTATTTTCAATTAAATGAAAACAAATAAGATAATGTTTTTGTAGCCGGAAAGCGATTTTCCCATTTAAGAGGAACGGCTGCGCAGCCTTTTTCAAACAAATTTTAAATTTGTATTTGAGCCCAAAATACTCAAACAAACTGAATATAATTTTTTTATCCAAATGTGTATAAAATATCTAGAACAGATACTGATCGTCCAGTTGATTAATCAGATATCTCAAAATACTAAGTTTTGGGATAATGAGGAAAGGAACATTTGAATGTTCACTATAAATCAAATATTATTTACTGTAGCCGACGTGTTCACACCCTCGAAATATTTTTCATCAAAGCTCATCGCTTGGCTCGGTCCTCTACAGTTTTGTGATCATTTTTGGGAATCAGGAAAAAATGGCCTGCCCTCACAATACTGGAGTACCGTGCCGCCGGCGACGCTTTGATGGAAAATATTTGTTCTAGTTAGAAAATGTCATTTTTATCAATTACTTATTATTTTCTTATTGGATTTCAAATATTTAAGTTTTTTATTTCTTATGTACATCTCCCCGGTGCGATCAATAAATAATACTTTGAAAAATCGCTACTGGGGAGGTTGTAAACTCATTTTAAATATGTTTTATTTTTGTACTTATTTTTAAATGTTTATATCTTAATTATTATACACACGGGCCTTGTAGGACAAATGAAATAATCAGTTTTCATTTGAAATCCTACAAGGTCTCGAGTAAAGCCAAGATTTATCACACAACATATTGGGAGGCAAAAATAAAGTCATTTTTGCCTACCAAAAAACACTTAGAAAATTTCGAAGGTGTAAATTTTATGTTTTTCCAAATAACAAAACCTGCGGGCCTTGTAGGACAATGAAACAATCAGTTTTCATTCTTGATCCTACAAGGCCTCCAGTCAAACTGAGACTTTGCTCTCAAAATACTTAGAGCCAAAATTAGAGCTCAATTTGCCATGTCAAAAAGACTTAGAAAATTTCGGTCATGACATTTTTACCTCTACAAAATTCTAGGGTCCCTGTGAGATGGTGAAATAAACAGATTTCGTTAACTTATCTCACAGGGAACCTAGGAAAAATAATTATAACTTGATAAATCATAAAAACATTTCCTTAAAAATCAAAAATTCTTAAAATCACAGTAAATTCACCAAACTAAAATTCTTGTCATAAATCTTGGCTTTATTTATATGTTTTTTCTATTTAATATGTATTTTGATTGTTAATAAAGGCTACAAAATCCGTAAAAGTTGCCAAATTTAGACGAGCACTTTTACGGATTAAGCCGGCAAAATAGATACTAAGCAGTTTCTTGCCCTTTATAAAGGAAAAGTGCCTGGGTTCCGTTTCCCCCTCCACTTTCCGTGAGCCACCTACCGATTGGTATAAATACGACAAATTTTTCGATAATAAATCAGTTCAACGTTTTCTTTAAATCTTCGTGTTTTACTCCTTCCTCTGGAAGAAACCTCTCTCCGACCTGCCTCCTGCTGAAGCTCTGCCTGAACACAAGTCTGGTGCCTACCTCCTCAAGACCAGCCGGCCCAACTACTGGACACCGCAAGGCGCCAGGCTCAGGCAGAGACCAAGGACATCCAGGGCTACCACTCACCAGCTCTGGGTGCAGGGAGGCAGATCAAGGGTTACCACCCTCCAGTACAGCAGGGCTGTCACCTTCAAGGAAGGCCAGCCAGTACTGCATTTCAAAACAATATTACAATAGTCGACATCCACGTGCACAGCCACCGGTGCCCTTTTCTACAGTCTTGTAGCACACGTCTGTTACAAGTGGTCCTTCGAGCCGGATCAGCTGCACCAGGATGTCACCACCAACTCTAAGATCGAAGAGGACGGCTCAGGACGATGAGTCGCCTCCACCCCCGCCTGCTGAGCTACCAACTGCCCAGGAAGCCGAGCCTAGGGCCGTGGCCACACATGACGTCACGCCCCTACCAACGCCCAGCTCCACACCGGCAGGCTCTGCAGACGAAAGCGAAGAATCACCGGCCTCTACATCTACTGAGGACACGGTGCGCCTGCTGCGCCGACAACTGCGCAGTCAGAAGAAACAGATTGACCGGCTGATGACAGCCCTTCAATCACAACTCGGTGCGACAGGGCCTGCACACCTCAACGGGGCAGGGCCGCCACCAACCGGTGCGACAGGGCCTGCACACCTCAACGGGGCAGGGCCGCCACCAACCAGTGCGACAGGGCCTGCACACCTCAACGGGACAGGGCCGGCACAACCCGATGCGACAGGGCCTGCACAACCTAGCGGAGCAGGGCCTGCACCACACAACGCAACAGGGCCTGCACAACCCAGCGGGGCAGAGCCTGCACAGTGGCATGCATCAGCGGCGCAACCAGGACCAAGGGGTCCGACGCCACCGCCCCTCTACCACCAAGGGGGCCCAACTTGGATGCAGCCTGGTCCTTCAGCTGAACCTGAGCCTCTGCATGCACCATCGGCGCAACCTGGACCAAGGGGTCAAGGGGTGCCACTGCCCTCTCACTACCATGGGGGCCAAACCTGGATGCAGCCTGGTCCTTCTGCGGGACCCGAGCCTCAGCAAGCATCATCGGCGCAACCTGGACCAAGGGGTCAAGGGGTGCCACTGCCCTCTCACTACCATGGGGGCCAAACCTGGATGCAGCCTGGTCCTTCTGCGGGACCCGAGCCTCAGCAAGCATCATCGGCGCAACCTGGACCAAGGGGTCAAGGGGTGCCACTGCCCTCTCACTACCATGGGGGCCAAACCTGGATGCAGCCTGGTCCTTCTGCGGGACCCGAGCCTCAGCAAGCATCATCGGCGCAACCTGGACCAAGGGGTCAAGGGGTGCCACTGCCCTCTCACTACCATGGGGGCCAAACCTGGATGCAGCCTGGTCCTTCTGCGGGACCCGAGCCTCAGCAAGCATCATCGGCGCAACCTGGACCAAGGGGTCAAGGGGTGCCACTGCCCTCTCACTACCATGGGGGCCAAACCTGGATGCAGCCTGGTCCTTCTGCGGGACCCAAGCCTCAGCATGCCTCATCGGCGCAGCCTGGACCAAGGGGTCAAGGGGTGCCACTACCCTCTCAACACAATGGGGACCCAGCTTGGATGCAGCCCGGACCTTCTGAACCTGTGCTGCCCTTACCGCTGCTCCATCAGAGGCAGCAAGATGACCAGTTGCCACCCGCTGCCAGTCCGAGCTCCGGCCTGCCGATGTTCCCGCCACAACCAAGTGCGGACGAGACAGCCCAACATACCAGAGCTTGGATTCAACAGGCAGACAACCCGATGGCCCAGCTAACCTCTGCTCTCACCGAAGCAATCAGAGCTTCAAGGGCTCAGGACAGCCCCCGTCCCACAATCGAGGACGATCCCCGGATGGCTGCACTCATTGCCAGGCAGTCAATGGCCAAGGACCTGCCCCCTTTCTCGGGTGACCCGCTGGAGTGGCCTGCCTGGAAGGCCCAGTTCACCCAGTCGACCTCAACCTGCCGGATGACCCCAAGCGAGAACCTCATCCGACTGCAGCGGGCCCTCAAAGGGAAGGCCCGGGAAGCCGTTGGTCCCCTACTTATGGACCCCACTCAGGTGTCTGAGATACTGGCCGTGCTGGAGCAGCGCTACGGAGGGACAACTTCGCTGGCTGCCCTGATGCTGGACAAGGTCAAGAGGCTCCCCCATTTGACGGCAGAGGCATCGCTGGAAGACATTGCGGACTTTTCTGGAACGGTTCAGAACCTGGTGGCTTCACTCCGATCATTGAACAATGATGGCTACCTCACCAACCCGGCGCTCCTCAGCGACATCGCGGGGAAGATGCCGTGCACGATGCGGCTGGCGTGGCTGATGGAAGTGCGGTTCTACGAAGCACCTGCCACCATCTGCCAGTTCGCCGCCTTCCTGAAGACCGTCGCGAACGCCATCGCCAAGTCGGGTATGGTCGACCCCGCGAGGTCTAGACCACGTCGCGAGCAATCGTTTGCTACCAGTGAACAGTTCGAACCGCGAAAGTCACCACAAAATGACAGTGCTCGAAACCGCAATGACAACGTGACACCCCACCCCAGTGACTTTAACAATCGTGACGGGTGTATAGAGTGCGGGGAAAAGGGTCACTTGCTCCGTGACTGTCGTGAGTTTGCCGCGAAAGACGTAAAACTACGTTTCGAAACGGTAAAAAGTGCCGGATTGTGCCGTGTGTGTTTGGAAAGCAAACACTCAATAAAAGTATGCCAATTCCGGAACTGGTGCGGTATCAGTGAGTGTCGCTCCCCGCACCATAAGTTGCTCCACGATCCAACGTTCGGGAGGAACACCACCACAGCTGAGATCCACCACCTATGACGCCAAGCCGACGGCGCCATGCTGAAAGTAGTGCCAGTAATTTTGACGGGCCCCACGCAGCAGATATCCGCATTCGCGCTGCTGGACGAGGGATCGACCATCACACTCATTGACACCGCTGCAGCAGAAAAAATTGGCGCTACCGGACCCGTCCATGGACTACGGCTGCATGGAGCCAAAGGCATGTGCTCCTCAAACAACTTATCTCGCCGCGTGCAAATCACACTGCGTGGCGCCGGCATAAGTACCAGTTATAACATCAAGGCAAGCACGGTGAAGGACCTCCGTCTCCCAGAACAAAGGGTTCATGGCAGATATGTCACCCCTACACTTCTCATCGGGCAGGACAATGCAAACCTCATTGTCTCGAGAGAAATGCATGAGGCCCGTGACTGTACGCGAATACTATCACGGACCGCCCTGGGGTGGACCACCCATGGAGGAGGGACTGCCGCCTGTAAAGACCCCGTCACCACTCTCGCCCTGCACGCCGAGAGCCACAACGATGACAACTCCCTAGAAGTGAGGGCCCAATATATCGGGCTCACTTCAACCATGGCGGACGCACTACCTGAGATCAGCCGATGCTCTTCTTGGCGCCGCCCAATCAAAACCACCGCCTGGGTCCACCGCTTCACAAACCGAGGCAGGGAGGGACACCACACACTACCAGACGGAAACCTACGGCTCGAAGAGACCCGTCAAGCGGAGACCCAGTGGGTCAAAGCAGCCCAAGAAGACGCATTCGGACTCAAAGTGAATGCTCTTCACCAGGGATCACCAAAAGCAGCAGCAGCAGCTCCTGCCCAACCTTGTGCACTCCTGAAGTCTACCGGCACCTCAGATCCGGGCCAAGAAGCAGCTTGGCGACTCCAAGGATTTCCAGAACGGACACAAGGTGGTCTTTCCGGCCCCGTACCGCCCTTGCCTCTGTATATTACAAGGCAACAAGAAGCCGTACGAGAGATGCCTGCTGGACCTGTGCCTCTGGTAAACCAGAGGTACGCATCACCGGCGCAGCCTCCACACTCTGATGGGGCCCCCGCATGGATACAACCTGGACCTTCCGGCCCCGTACCGCCCTTGCCTCTGTATATTACAAGGCAACGAGAAGCCGTACGAGAGATGCCCGTCGGACCTGTGCCTCTGGAAAACCAGAAGTACGCATCACCAGAAGCCGCAACTGCAGCGCCTTTCAAACCTGATGCAATCCTGGAGTCAACTGGCCACACAGATCCGGGCCAAGAAGAAGCTTGGCGACTCCAGGGAAGATGGATGCAGCATGGACCTTCCGGCCCCGTACCGCCCTTGCCTCTGTATATTACAAGGCAACGAGAAGCCGTACGAGAGATGCCCGCTGGACCTGTGCCTCTGGTAAACCAGAGGTACGCATCACCGGCGCAGCCAGGGCCTGGAGGCCCCGCGCCGCAGCCCCCTCATTACAATGGGAGCTTTGGATGGCTGCAACCTGGACCTTCCGGCCCCGTACCGCCCTTGCCTCTGTATATTACAAAGCAACGTGAATCCGTACGTGAGATGCCCGCTGGACCTGTGCCTCCGATAAACCAAAGGCACCCCTCACTGGCGCAACCAGGGCCTGGAGGCCCCGCGCCGCAGCCCCCTCACTCTGATGGGGGCCCCGGATGGATGCCGCCTGGACCTTCTGGTCCCGGGCCGCCCTCACCTCTGCTCTATCAAAGGCAGCCAGCCGACCAGCAGAGAACAGCTGCCGGATCCGCTCCGCTGCCAGAGCAGTGGTCCTCACTGCCGCCTGGACCTTCTGGCCCCGGGCCACCCTCACCCCTGCTCCACCTGACAGCCAGCTCTGCACAGCTAGCCGATCAACCGAGAGCACCTGCTGGATCCGTACCACTGCGCGAACAGAGGTACCAAACGCCGGCCCAGAGGGATGACCAACCTCATCCCGCAGTGCAGACGAGCCCGCCCTGCCCCAGCAGTGCCACTGTCAAAGAAGTGGCGCTTCTCACACGGGGGGAGTCAGTGAACCCCATTAAAAATGACAATCTGCTGGTTGTCATGGACCCCGTGATGTCCCACATCAGCCGGACACGCGACCGAGTCTTTGACGCCACTCCTGCTGAAGACGGCCAAGTGTGGACCGCCAGGACCCAGACGAGAACCAGAGTCTACGTTCGACCTGCCGAGAACCAGAGTCTACGTGAGACCTGCCGTGAAGCTCGCTGTGATCCTGCCAGCCCCGCCTACGGATGCAGCTTCACCTACTCGTCCTTCGAAAACACGTCGAGATGATTAGTGTGACATCGCCACACGGGGGGAGTGTAGCCGACGTGTTCACACCCTCGAAATATTTTTCATCAAAGCTCATCGCTTGGCTCGGTCCTCTACAGTTTTGTGATCATTTTTGGGAATCAGGAAAAAATGGCCTGCCCTCACAATACTGGAGTACCGTGCCGCCGGCGACGCTTTGATGGAAAATATTTGTTCTAGTTAGAAAATGTCATTTTTATCAATTACTTATTATTTTCTTATTGGATTTCAAATATTTAAGTTTTTTATTTCTTATGTACATCTCCCCGGTGCGATCAATAAATAATACTTTGAAAAATCGCTACTGGGGAGGTTGTAAACTCATTTTAAATATGTTTTATTTTTGTACTTATTTTTAAATGTTTATATCTTAATTATTATACACACGGGCCTTGTAGGACAAATGAAATAATCAGTTTTCATTTGAAATCCTACAAGGTCTCGAGTAAAGCCAAGATTTATCACACAACATATTGGGAGGCAAAAATAAAGTCATTTTTGCCTACCAAAAAACACTTAGAAAATTTCGAAGGTGTAAATTTTATGTTTTTCCAAATAACAAAACCTGCGGGCCTTGTAGGACAATGAAACAATCAGTTTTCATTCTTGATCCTACAAGGCCTCCAGTCAAACTGAGACTTTGCTCTCAAAATACTTAGAGCCAAAATTAGAGCTCAATTTGCCATGTCAAAAAGACTTAGAAAATTTCGGTCATGACATTTTTACCTCTACAAAATTCTAGGGTCCCTGTGAGATGGTGAAATAAACAGATTTCGTTAACTTATCTCACAGGGAACCTAGGAAAAATAATTATAACTTGATAAATCATAAAAACATTTCCTTAAAAATCAAAAATTCTTAAAATCACAGTAAATTCACCAAACTAAAATTCTTGTCATAAATCTTGGCTTTATTTATATGTTTTTTCTATTTAATATGTATTTTGATTGTTAATAAAGGCTACAAAATCCGTAAAAGTTGCCAAATTTAGACGAGCACTTTTACGGATTAAGCCGGCAAAATAGATACTAAGCAGTTTCTTGCCCTTTATAAAGGAAAAGTGCCTGGGTTCCGTTTCCCCCTCCACTTTCCGTGAGCCACCTACCGATTGGTATAAATACGACAAATTTTTCGATAATAAATCAGTTCAACGTTTTCTTTAAATCTTCGTGTTTTACTCCTTCCTCTGGAAGAAACCTCTCTCCGACCTGCCTCCTGCTGAAGCTCTGCCTGAACACAAGTCTGGTGCCTACCTCCTCAAGACCAGCCGGCCCAACTACTGGACACCGCAAGGCGCCAGGCTCAGGCAGAGACCAAGGACATCCAGGGCTACCACTCACCAGCTCTGGGTGCAGGGAGGCAGATCAAGGGTTACCACCCTCCAGTACAGCAGGGCTGTCACCTTCAAGGAAGGCCAGCCAGTACTGCATTTCAAAACAATATTACAATAGTCGACATCCACGTGCACAGCCACCGGTGCCCTTTTCTACAGTCTTGTAGCACACGTCTGTTACATTTACACTTGTCTGTGTTTTATATACTAAAAATGATACAAAATAACCCCGGGAGGCATAACGGCCCAGTATATTAGTATGAAATTTTGAAATATCCTACTAGTGACCCAAAAAACATCAACAGTTTGTTTAATTCACAAGTTTTTCTGCATTATAATTGATTTGATGGTATTTATGAGTAAACTGAGTATTACAAATAACTGCATACTCAACTCAAATATTGATTTTTCGGAGTTGTCTGACTAATCAACTGGATGATCGATATGTATTTTATATTACGACATATAGGCCATTAAAGAAGTAAATTTTTCATGATTTTAGAGGTTTTAATACACACATATTTGAAAGTGCAGTTCCCGTCATAGTAAAAGATTATAATTTTTATATGAGAGGTGTCAATCATCACAGTGTGCTAGTTGAGTTGTGTGCAGTGTGCATCATCAACATAAGTTCCCGCGACCGGTCAGTGACTGAGTTGGCTTTGAATCTTGAAGAGACCCAAGTTTGTAGTAGGGAGGAAATACAGAGGCTGGCAAATCGTTCCACCGACGAGCTGTTGAACTCAAGAACGAGAAATACAAATGACCTGTCCTCATGTGACTAATGTCGTGACCGACCCAGTGGCTATGTTGGCATCGCGTCCAGGAGTCCCATTGTACGATTCCTTGGCTGGCAAGTTCTGCATCACGACACAAGCAAAATTGTCGGGTTATTTGTAACCCGGGAATGTTTGTCTTTCTTTTTAAAAAATATAGATTATATTTTATGTACACGGTTGACATGCTTTTTTTTTTTCAAAGTCAAACATTCCCGAGTTACGAATAACCTGACAATGTTTGAAAATCTCCTACTACCACTACAGTCAGCCGAAAATTTTCCTTGGGTCGTGATGGAGGACTTAGCCAGCCGAAGAATTAAACACGCGATGCCCGAGTGGGACGCTTGTTGGATTGCCAACTCAGCCACTGACCGGTCATGACATTTATCACACAAGAACGGGTAATTTTTAGGATTTGTTCTTGAGTTCAACAGCTCGGTGGTGGAACGATTTGCCAGCATCTGTGCTTCCTCTTCCTACAACTTGGGTCTCTTTAAGACCCATGTTCAGTCCTTCCTATCCTCAAAAAGACCTTCTACCCAGCATCATTTAGAAATTATTTTCTTCAGGGCCTCCTGTGTGGAGTTAGTATAAAAAATATCAACTTTTTAAATCCTAGCATAACCGAGACAACCTTTAATTTTATAAGTTATCACAGCTATAGTTTATTTCTTCTGTTTTTTCAATGTAGTATGTAAATAAAAATATGTTTTATAAGGTAACAAAAATGTTTTATTTATCTTAATACTAACAAATTATGCACCTCTCTCTAACACAGTTAACAACGCTAAATAATGCCATCAGTCTAAGTCACCCTAGTCAAACCAATTTTGAATCGGATCCACATTATTCTCGGACTTACACAGTCATATTGCAACATACATTCCACCATTCTGGGAGACAGTAGCGCTGCAACACCCTGACAAGCCCTCTCCGTATCTGGTCTCCCAGACCAGATGACGAGCCTATCGTTATGCTGCATTCATACTCTCTGCCACACAAAGTACGTCCAAACATTTACTATCCATTGTAAAATAAGTACACTTAAGTTCTTTTACAATTTATTGTAATTATTTTACAATTTATTGTGGCATCATTCTGATGAAAATAATACCTATGAAAAATAATTAACTTATGAAAATAACTAACTTCACCCTTTTAAACATTACCAAAATAATTATAATATGCTTGTAGCGTCAATAATAATATGGTAATTTTTTATTAAGATACTGGTTGACAATTTCATTCGTATAAAATAATTTGTCGCCACCTCTAAAACTGTCAAAACATGATAGGTGACAGCTGACAAGCATGTGATAGGTATCATCGATATGGTCAAAACCGCAGCAAAACTTTTGAACTGCACGACATGTCCCGCGACACACCACAGTTCGCTCCGAACGCTTGAAAATCACTTTACACGTACACAGTGTTGCCAACCCGTTTTTTGAAAAAGACGTAGATCGGACTAGAAAATTACGTAGAATCGTATAATTTGGATTATGAAAAGTTAGTAGATCTACGTACTTTTTTTCTGAGTGAAATATAGAAGTTAGGGTAGGTGAACGTAATTAGTTATTTCTTGTAATAATTAAGTTGAAATGTATCTACTATTTTTAATGCATTTTTTGCAAATTTTAATTTATGTTTTTTATGATTTATCATAGGTTCTCAACCTTGCCTCTCACTCTAGGTTCTCAATTTCGCCCAACGCCCACTTTAAGATTTTTTTTAGAGACCCTCTTTTTTCTTATGGAGGGGGGTGGGGCCAATGGATTCAATTTTCTTCCACTTCCTCAACTAACGTAACATGTGATTTTTTCCACACGTGATAAAAATGATAACAATACATAAAATAACAAAAATTAACCAATATTAAAGTTTATTTTGTTTTATTAGTACGTGATGAGCGTGTTTTTTTGTATTTTTAGACTATATTTTTTACCTGCCCTCGCCATCACTGTGCCACCTCAACGCCCTCTCTATGGGTCTTCTACTGCCCCTGAAATTCTCAAACATACACAAGGGGGCGTTATTTATTGCCCACGTTGAGAACCCAAGGTTTAAATTAAACGAAATATAGTTTTGGTAATTATGCAAATGTGGGGTAATAGGCAATATTTAGGAAAAAAACATGAATATTGAGTAAACAGTTAAGGTCAAATACTAGCAATAAATAACTTAGCGATGCCTTTGTCTGAAATTGTGTATTTTACCGGGAAGTAGAAGATTACAACTCCAATAAAAAAAAATTATAGTAATAGTTCGAAATTTTCCTAGATTTGTGCTGATTTCCCTTTTGCCTAAAAAATATTTTTCTCCCCTAGATCTAGGGTAATTTCCCTAGACATCCCAACTCCGGCGCGGACTCTAGTATGAAACGAAATGTTTGTTGGAGTCCGCCCCACATACTTTGCCCCGCAGACGGGGGCTCCACCGTAAAGTAACGGAAAATAGGCTTCTTCAACCTAACGAGTTATTTTTGCAAATTTGTACAATTTGACCAAAAATACGTAGATTCTGGACTGAAGTTAGTAGATGTTCAGGAAGGACCTAAAATACGTAGATCTACGTAAAAAGACGTAGAGTTGGCAACGCTGCACGTACACTTCCGCGCGAGGGTCGCCCAAGGTCACCCTTTCAACGATTTCGCCTGCCCGCGGAATTGTGGCGACTTTTTTACCCAAAATAGTGTACCTGTTCGGCCGGCAGGCGGACACGGCGTTTCGGCGGGCTGCTTGGCGAACACCATAGACATCCACCTTCGTGAGTGCACATTTGTATGGAGCTTCTATAATCTATGGTCAGAACTGAAGGTTTGGCCTGCCCGCGGAAGTGGGGTGACTTTTTAGCGCAAGGGGTTGGCCTGCAGGCGGACACGGCGATTCGGCGGGATGGTCGCCTGCCGCTTTAGCCTGGGGGTCGAGGCACGCGGTCGGAAGTGTACGTGTAATGGCCCCTAATGAATGGTAGATAAATTAATTCTTGAATAAAATCAGTCGGCATTAGTATATTTATGGTCGGCAAACAGCCATAAACAAACAAAAAAAGTTAAAGACATCTCGCGCGACACCCGCTCCAACCCTTACGTGTGTTGGCTCAACCGGGCCAAACGCTGATACGAACTGGCGGGTGACCCGAGCGTTTCGCCTGCGAGTCGGTCGCCTTTACACGCACGTTTCCGCCAACGATTCGGCGCGAACTGTAGCGAGACTCGCAGGCCAAACTCTACGTCTAATGGCCGCTATTGTATCCTTTCCTGTGAACTGCTGCATACATTGTTATTCCTTCCTGCCCTTTGTTAACTTGAAGAAAGTATTGGTTTATATGAACATCTATTTGTGGCAATACAGGCGAATCCTGTATGCTGTAAAATGATTCATCTGGGGGCCAAAATGTACCCACTATCTCACTTTCATACTCAAAATCATTTATTTTCATAAAGTTATTATTCCAGTCATAGGCAGCCAATCTGGAATTAATAATTATGATTATTGGGTACATTATAAATAAGCAACGTTAGCTAAAGTACCTATAATTATTACAAATAATACCTACACAATTAATGTGTTTTAGAAGTACAAGAATGAGGTTATGTTCCAACCACTTAGCTTACATATCGATTAGAACTTCTTTCTTGCCAACACATTTTGCCTTTCTATTCTTTAATTCTTTTTTTAAACTCCTTCACAGTCCAGCTACCGTATTTATCCATTGATTTATCCACCATTTTTTAATATTACTTCCAAAATGCACACGCAAGCCAGATACAAAGCAATATTAATTATCAATGACAGATGACAGGTCTACAACTACACCAGCGCCGCCAAGCGGGAGAAGTTTAGCACAGCATTCTGCCATTAGGGGCCATTACACGTACACTTCCGACCGCGTGCCTCGACCCCCAGGCTAAAGCGGCATGCGACCATCCCGCCGAATCGCCGTGTCCGCCTGCAAGCCGACCCCTTGCGCTAAAAAGTCATCCCACTTCCGCGGGCAGGCCAAACCTTCAGTTCTGACCATAGATTATAGAAGCTCCATACAAATGTGCACTCACGAAGGTGGATGTCTATGGTGTTCGCCAAGCAGCCCGCCGAAACGCCGTGTCCGCCTGCCGGCCGAACAGGTACACTATTTTGGGTAAAAAAGTCGCCACAATTCCGCGGGCAGGCGAAATCGTTGAAAGGGTGACCTTGGGCGACCCTCGCGCGGAAGTGTACGTGTAAA
The DNA here is from genome assembly GCA_917563855.2 of Limnephilus lunatus. NCBI lineage: Eukaryota > Metazoa > Arthropoda > Insecta > Trichoptera > Limnephilidae > Limnephilus > Limnephilus lunatus. The sequence goes on from OU830593.1 coordinate 47,915,364, forward strand.
GTGATTTTCAAGCGTTCGGAGCGAACTGTGGTGTGTCGCGGGACATGTCGTGCAGTTCAAAAGTTTTTGCTGCGGTTTTGACCATATCGATGATACCTATCACATGCTTGTCAGCTGTCACCTATCATGTTTTGACAGTTTTAGTGGCGGCGACAAATTATTTATACGAATGAAATTGTAAACCAGTATTTTAATAAAAAATTACCATATTATCATTGACGCTACAAGCATATTATAATTATTTTGATAATGTTTAAGGGTGAAGTTAGTTATTTTCATAAGTTAATTATTTTTCATATTATTTTCATTAGAACGATGCCAAAAAGTGAATTTACAATAAATTGTAAAAGAACATAAGTGTACTTATTTTACAATGGATAGTAAATGTTTGGACGTACTTTGTGTGACAGAGAGTATGAATGCAGCATAACGATAGGCTCGTCATCTGGTCTGGGAGACCAGATACGGAGAGGGCTTGTCAGGGTGTTGCAGCGCTATCATAGCGCTACTGTCTCCCAGAATGGTGGAATGTATGTTGGAATATGATTGTGTAAGTCCGAGAATAATGTGGATCCGATTCAAAATTGGTTTGACAAGGGTGACTTAGACTGATGGCATTATTTAGCGTTGTTAACTGTGTTAGAGAGAGGTGCATAATTTATTAGTATTAAGATAAATAAAACATTTTTGTTACCTTATAAAACATATTTTTATTTACATACTACATTAAAAAAAACAGAAGAAATAAACTATAGCTGTGATAACTTATAAAATTAAAGGTTGTCTCGGTTATGCTAGGATTTAAAAAGTTGATATTTTTTATACTAACTCCACACAGGAGGCCCTGAAGAAAATAATTTCTAAATAATGCTGGATGGAAGGTCTTTTTGAGGATAGGAAGGACTGAACATGGGTCTTAAAGAGACCCAAGTTGTAGGAAGAGGAAGCACAGATGCTGGCAAATCGTTCCACCACCGAGCTGTTGAACTCAAGAACAAATCCTAAAAATTACCCGTTCTTGTGTGATAAATGTCATGACCGGACAGTGGCTGAGTTGGCAATCCAACAAGCGTCCCACTCGGGCATCGCGTGTTTAATTCTTCGGCTGGCTAAGTCCTCCATCACGACCCAAGGAAAATTTTCGGCTGACTGTAGTGGTAGTAGGAGATTTTCAAACATTGTCAGGTTATTCGTAACTCGGGAATGTTTGACTTTAAAAAAAAAAAAGCATGTTAACCGTGTACATAAAATATAATCTATATTTTTTAAAAAGAAAGACAAACATTCCCGGGTTACAAATAACCCGACAATTTTGCTTGTGTCGTGATGCAGGACTTGCCAGCCAAGGAATCGTACAATGGGACTCCTGGACGCGATGCCAACATAGCCACTGGGTCGGTCACGACATTAGTCACATGAGGACGGGTCATTTGTATTTCGTAAAATGCCGTCAGATCGCTTGATCGTGTCCGAAGCCCATTATGCAATTAGGACAGAGAAGTCTCACAAAACTGCGCTGTAAACCGTTGCCTTACTTTCGGCGCGCTCCGAAGTGTAAAGTGGGTGATCGAGGTACGAGCCTATACCGCGGTTTTAAAAACCGTCGGTTTTACTCGCGGCTCGTTGGTGCTGATCGACTAGCGAGTAAAACAGTCGTATCGTAGTCGAATTGAGGTTAACATGTCTTGTTCGGAGTCTGAAGCTTTGTGTTTTCTTGGTATTATAGCATACCACGAAATTAAGAAAAAAAAGCGAAAACGCCTGAGAGTTTGGGTTAAAAGTTGGATTGAGAAAAGACAAGCGTTATCGCATACTCATTTAATTCAAGAATTGTCAGCAAAACCATTCGATTACAGAAATTATTTTATTTTATTTTATTTGGGAGACCAACAGTTTACATTCATAACAGAGCATAATAGTATTGAGTCACAATAATTGAACCATTTACAGGTTTCCACATGAGTATTGTATACAAGTGTAGTGGTTCCAGAGAAATATTCTGAGAATGTCTGAAGAATTGTACAACAAATTATTGTCTTTAGTAACACCTATGATATAAAAGCAAAACACTACAATGCGAGAAGCTATTTTTCTTTTTTGTACTATGTTTAATATCCAGTTTATTATGCTACATATTACATGTTTAAACTCCTAAATAACCTATGTATGTAATAACATGATATTGTAAAAGCCTTCAAGGCGTATATAAATAAATATATTTTTATTCATCCCTTATGAAGGTTCAGGTCGAACCGAAACCGGTTGGATAAGGAAATAATAAAGTGGAATCAAAACAAAGTTATTCTATAATTGTGTTTATTATATTTTTTTCCTTTATTTTCCCAAATTTTACATTTGATGTATACAATATTATGATATAATAAGAATAATGGGAACCCACTAAGGCGCAGCCTGTGCGTGGGTAATATAGTTTTATATATTTTATTTGTACCTAGAAAGAACAAACAATTTTTTTTGTATTCGCTTAATTTAATTTGCCATAAACAGGGACACTCTCGGAAGCCATTTATGAATTCTAAGTTGAAATCGTGACTGTGAATTCGCAGATCTATTATTACGTGACGTCCGTCCTTTAGCGCTGTCGCCGATGACGCCGATAACTGGCGGCTTGGCTCGCCGGCCGTGATCGACACGCAGTTTTGAACGACGAGCCGAGTAAAAAAATCAAGCAAACACGACGAATGACAGCCACCAGCCAGGCTCGTCAACTCACAAAACCGTGGTTTTGCGTCGATGACACAGGGCGAGTTTACAAGCTACTATCTCGGAAATTCACTATCTGTTAGTAAACTCGCTCAGTGTCATCGTGTTACTTGCTAACTAGCAGATTGTTGACAATCCACGGAAAAAGTTGAAAGGTCCTCAACTTTACACGCTACAAGCCGTCTCGTGATTGGTTTATTTGTGTTTCCAATATGGCTGCCAAAAACCAGCTGATGTCAACTGTCTGAAGGATTAGTTCACGTTATTTCCGCTATTGGCGCTAGCAGCTACGTGCGAGTCCAGTTTCCTACAAGAATGTCGCGAGCTACTGAGCGAGTGGACAGTTTTGTGTGTCATCATGACAATCTCACTCGCCGATTCACCCGCTTTTAAATTTAGTAGATAGTAGCTTGTAAACTCGCCGTGTGTCATCGAGGCTTTTTGCAATGATACACTGGCGACCTGGCGAGCTTTACAGACGAGCCATAAGACCGCGGTTTTACTCGCCCGTCGATCAGGGCCTTAAGTGTGGGGGGTGCTAATGTTTTTCTTGTTCTGTAGGTACCTACTTATTTTTTTATTCTCAAAAAAAAATATAAAATTGCATCAAACCCGTAGATTATGACGGAATCGGTGTTAGTTCATTTATGACATGGTTTATTTATGTTTATGACGGTGGTATATTTATGTATGACTCCGTAATACGTAATCATATAACTAGCAAGCTTTGTGAATAGTTGTAAACGATCAAAATGCTCTGCTCAAGCAACAAACTACGTGCCTGGTTCAAATCGCTTGATCGTGTCCGAAGCCCTAGAAGCGAAGCAGATTCAGTAATAAATTTACTATTTTTGATTGCCAAATAATATTGTAAATCACAAGAGAAAATGAGTATGAAATAATCAAATTATATTTTGATGATGCTAAAATCACCCCTTTAAATTGTATGCGTAGGGGCTATTTTGCTAAAAATGAATCATGGCTATCTTGTAGCCATTTTTACCGTTTTTCTTTCGAAAGATTCGCGGCTCGCGGCATCTCATTTCTCATCTATGACTGGTGACTGGTTTATTTATGCTTCTGTCATTTATGGTCAAAGTTAACTTTGTACAACTTTGTATTTGTACAAAATAATAGTTGTTGGGTGAGTTAAGATTTGGTGATTATATTATGTCACATATTTGAATCAAAAACATATTTTAATTCATCATGGATGGAAACATTAGTGTTCTTGAGTGTATTTATATGAGTATTCTCGATAAAGATACTGAGTAAGTTTTATCTTTTGAATAATAAATAATAAACGATAATAATTCTATATCAAAAGATCATAATTTGCCCCTAGATTAAATTGATGACTATTTTTATATTAGCTTGCTTACTACTTTATTCTGTGGTAAATTTTCGAAATGACTGGACAAGCAATACAAATATTTTTTAGAAAAAAACCTTTAGCTTGTCCATGTCCAGTCATCCTGAAAGTTTACCTCTACTTTTTTAATAATGATTTATTTCAGGCGGACAGAAACTCTTCTAAGGGTAACGAAGGTAAATCCTAATGAGATATTACCTGACAAAGGGATAAATGTACTTCATCTGGCTGCTGGAATTAACCCAGAGGAATATTCAAAACAAATATCCGAAATTATTATCGCTCATGGAGGAAACCCTAACGAACGGTATTATTGATATTTTCGTAATGAATTATTAATGGTTTCTTTGAGAATGCTGGTTACATCAGGTTTTTTACATTCATTACAAACCAAAAAAACTGTGCATGCAATTATTTTATATTGCCTTTAATCTAATTGAGGGTTCACCTGAAATTCAATGAACTAAACACTATCAACAGAATAAAGATGATACTTATTTAAAATCCATATTAATTTCATTTTTCTACTTATTTTTATTAATAATTATTGATGAGAACTTAGCAAAAATCGCATCACAGCTGGTATAATGTTTGTTGTTGATGATATATTTATCAGTTTCCAACTCATTGCCAGAGACACTGATTCATAGCATTAACGATATTTTCGCGAATTAAAGCGATAAATGGTGTTTTTAGCGATAAATACGTTAAAAAAAAAATAATAAAAAAACCAATCACTAAAAATTGTTCACAGAGAATTTGCTGAGGCAGCTCTGATAACTGTGTGGACCCCTGTGAATGGTGTTGACGCAGAAAGATTTTTTTTAGTGGCTATAATCTTGTATTGACGGATAGTAGAACGAACATGACACACTCTACTGTAGAAACATGTGCCATGTTGAGTTTCAATAATAAACATGTTTCAAGTGATTTTGCTAATTTCATTGTTTTTCCCCTCTTGCCAACTCCCATTCCTTGACGTTATCCTATTAGGCTATAAAAGCTATGAAAATGTAAAATTAAAACTATAAAAGCTATTTTTTCAATAATTAGCTACATTTCTTAAAAATTAAAGCTATGAATCAGTGTCACTACTCATTGCTAAACAAAATTAATCATGGTAAACTTTTGGGATGACTAGACACGCTTAATACAAATATTTTTTAGAAAAAAAACATTTGATTCATCTTAACTACTTACTATAAAAGACAACTATTTGCATTTGGGGTGATGGAAAATTCTGCATTTAAAATTTCAATTAAGTACTTAAAAAAGTCTTTCATCTCTGGGCTGACAGCCAGTTACAATGATTAAAATTTATGTCTGCATTCTTTGACATTTTACATAGAAATTTTGAATGCAGTGTTTTCCATTGCCCTGAATGCAGATGTCTTTCTAAGAAAAGCCGGTTTCAATTAGGTACTCGAGTTTCCAAGCTGGAAAATGTTCAGAGATCCTTTTGGAGATGGTTCGTTGCGATGACTATTCACATGATGATTTCCAATTAATATTTTTTCACTTCTTTCTGTTTTTATTTTACGTATTGTTTTACTCTGAATTATAAAATGTATCCCATCGCACTACTAATAGTTTCAAAGCAAACAATAAATTTTTTCATAATTTGTATTTTTAGTTCCGATGATGGCATGACTCCCCTACATGTGGCAGCCGTGTGGGGCAGAATCAATGTAGTGAAGATGCTAATTGAGCACGGAGGCGACGTGTTCAGTCTAGACGATGATGGAAAAACTCCATTGGATTACGCCGAAGAAGAACACCACTCGAGTGTTGCAAAGTATCTTAAAGATGCCGAGAATGACAACCGTTACACAACAAACAGTCCAAATAAATACACCTTTGAATTAGGTAAGTTTCAAGTAGATTCTTATCCTCTTATCTGAACTGATTACATGTACTATATATTATCTGTTAGCACTGATTCTTTAACCTATTTGATTGTTTATAAAGATTACAATCTGTTTTAAAACAATTTATTATTGATATCTTCAGTTGTTCTGATTTTGTGTTAATTAGGGTCAGATGAAATACAATAATACCTCCTGTAACAGAGGTCCTTACAATAAACTAAAAACTCAGTTTATACACTGCTCTTTGCTAACACAAAAATACATACACATTTATTGCATTTAGAGGAAGATGAAAATCAAGAAATATAAAACTGAACACAATGTATTGGGGTAGAACTTTACAAACTCACCAAAAAAATATGGCATCCAAAAAAGGGAAATAATTGAAGAGGATATTGTTAGTATTTAATTCAATAATGATAAAATGTAATGAGATTTGGAAGTGACACCGGTCCCTAGGTAAGACTAGAAGATCTGGGTTCCAGTACCAGTTGCTGTTACCTCTTTTTTTCTGTGTCTTTGTCTTTTTCATTGAAAGTTGTTGATATTATCTTCTTCAATAATTACATTTCCTGGTTTGAAAAATGCTATACTTAAAAGGGATATTTAAAAGCAAGGCACAACGCTTAATATTTTCTTACCCCTCAGGCCTCGGGCCTATTTTGTCAAAAGGTCGAAATATTTCCGCTTTGTAATAAAATTCAAATAAATGGAATATATATGAACGCATTAGAAAACTAAAAACTGTTTTTGAAAGGTGATGAAATACGCTTTTAAATTTTGTAATTCGAAATAAACAAATAATTTTTTAAATACATATAAAAATTTTGAATGCAAACATAACAAAAAGTTTTAAAGTGGCTCACCTTACGTTTTTTCTAACTAAAATTACTGATAATGAAAAAAAATAAAAACACTATTTTATTAGAAAAATGTATTATAAACGTTATCATCAACTCACTTTATTGTCGTTTAATGTAAAAATAATGAATAAAAAATTCCCAATGTTTCATAATTTTTTTTCAAATTGCGGTCTCCATAAAGGTGTACCTGTGGTTAAAATTTAGATTTGAATATAGAGCGTGGTGTTTTCTCTTTCTAACACCGTTGAGATCGTATTTCTAACCATAATAGTGAGGGAGATACAATGAATTCTATGAGCCCTATGGTTGTTCCCTATATTATAGTTGTTATGGTTTTCATGCCAATATTATTTTAGATAGATTATAGGAATAAATCAAGAAAATGTATTGATCAACAGTGATAACCTAAACAACTGGTATCCGCTGTCTAACGATTTACCCATGTAATTAATTGGCTTGGAGCAGAGAAGTAGACGGTTCAATTTCCACGACAGTGCAGTTTGTTTGGCTGTTATAATGTTGCTTGTAAAATTTCTCAAACCTTACAATATTTTTTTACAGCTGAAACTTATAGAAATCTTATTTTTTTAGATAAAATATTTGTGAACAATGGATCAATTGAAGGAGAATATGTCCCGGTGGAGATTCACAATGAAATAACCGCCTTCAAGAAATCAGAAATCATATCCGGATGGTTTGCCAGAAGTCCTAAACTTGGACGAAATAGTAACTACGAAGAAGAAATATACAATGTTACTCCTGTCAATAAATACAAAGCTTTACCATTAATAGAAGATATTAAAATTCAAACGGATCTTGATAGTAACAATTCCAAGATGGTTACAGTAAATGACTTTGACATCACCACGTTGAATAACCGATCATCCAAAAAGTTAGATAATTCTAAACAATCTTCACTGTATCGGAGTTGTCTGGCTTCATTCAATGAAACCAGAAAATCGCTTGCTGAAACTGAAGATTGTCCCCAACTGGATTATTTAAGTAACCAAGAAATGGTACTTGAAGATGATTCATTGACAATAAGCGACCATTCCATGAGTGGAATCGTTCCCATAGAATTCACAAAAAATAGCTATAATAAATTATTCAGCGTATTCTTAAAACAAAGCAACATTGAAGACAGTATAAAAAAATGTGACGATATTAAATCTTTTGAAGATTTAATTGAAAATAAATGCCCCAAACCTGTTTCCCTGATTTCTCAGATTAACTGCTCTAAAGCTGTGAATAATTTTGGAAATTATAATATTATAAACGAGATTGAATATGTTGAACATTCTACAATATTAACATCTCCCAAGAGTGATGAATCTTATGACTGCCAGGCAGATTGTAGTTCGAGCAGCGCTTCCCAAATATCAGACTGCCTCAATAAAGTTCTAGTATTAAATGAAAACTGTAATTCTTCAGTTCCTGACGATGTCGATGACGGAATTATGAAATACACCAATAGACTTGGAAATACATTAGACATTATTAGTATCAACAGTTCTAGAGTGAGCCACAAGGATGAATCTCAATGTAATGTACCAAAGATAAACATGAGCAATGCTAGCAGCAGACTGTCTGCTCACAATATTTTTGTAAATGAAACATTAGCGAGTATTACAGAGGAATATAAATATAAAGATGATGAAGCCGGTGTAGCTCTTATTGAAAAAAGGATTTTGGTAACACCTGTTCCGTAAGTACCTACCCTGTTTTTTAAAAAAATAATGCATATTAGGTGGTTGAATGCCTACCGCTTAAAACATTCAACCTTTCAGTGGGTAGCAGTGGCGGCTCGAGCACTTCTTTAGTGGTGGGGATCGACATTTTTTACGTACTGTACCGTGATCTCACCACCCGTAGAACATAATATAAAATTTCTCAAAAAAAATTTTTGATGGTTCTAATCATGCTAGTCGGATATATTTAACACAAAATAATATAAAATGTCTATAGATATATGCTAATTTACAATGTAGTACAATAAAAATAAAGCTTTATCAAACTAATTTGAACGCGAGCGATTCCCGCCCGTAACTTCGCAAACAAATGGTTCTGTGAGGATCCAAAGGGTTGTCCCCGCTGGTATTTGAATTCACATACTACTGCGCATGCGCAGTTGCATACGATCGCGAAACAACGCAAGGAAAGTATAGGGATAGTTCGGATCGTCCTCCAAGTGCGCATTAGATTCTGCGCACTGAGAAATAGACCCGCTGTTTTTTGCGCCGTACATTGTTCGCTGTACGCGCGCAGGGTCTTATTAAAATCATCCGGAATAATTGTTTGTATTTTATTTCTGCAAATGTTAATTACTTTTATGTTTAAATAATTTATTCATTTTGGTGAAGACAAAGCATCGACTGTTATTTTCTTTAGTAGATTTTGCGTGTAGTGTGTACTGGTGGGGACTGTCCCCATTATCCCCCTGTGAAGAACCGCTACTGGTGGGTAGCATTGCTAATTTTGTCAGTAAAAAAATCATGCATTTAGAAATTGTATGTTCGTTAGTTCCTCCTTTGGCCGACTGTGAAATTAAGTGTATCATGCTATATTTACATAATACATATTTCTAAAAACTAAAGATGGAGTATAAATAGTTTGTTTGCCACTCCCATCTCTGTTTCAACCCGATAGTTTGATTGTTACTGCCATCTCTATTTCAACCCAGTGGTTTGTTTGCCACTGCCATCTCTATTTTAACTCCATGGTTTGTTTGCCACTGCCATCTCTGTTTCAACTCAGTACTTTGTTTGCCACTGCCACTCCCCATAGTTTGTTTGCCACTGCCATCTCTGTTTCAACCCAGTAGTTTGTTTGCCACTGCCATCTCTGTTTCAACTCAGTATGTTTGTTTGTCACTGCCATCTCTGTTTCAACCCAGTAGTTTGTTTGCCACTGCCATCTCTGTTTCAACTCAGTAAGTTTGTTTGCCACCGCCATCTTTGTTCAATACACCTGTATTATTCAAAACAATGTTACCTATAGGCTATCCACGGAGTCTTGCGATGGCTCCCTGTCCCCGTCCAAGGATAGTGTAGCCTCCTCTCTGCCCATGGCCATAGACTACGACACTGATAATCTGCGTAAGGAGTTGACTTCCCTTGGAGTGACAGCGGGACCCATCACCAAGTCTACTAAAAAGGTTTATCTGAAGCGATTGCAGAAGTTGAGGAAGAATCCTATCATTGTCACATCGCTGAAAGATGTCAGTAAGAGTAAGTTTAGAACTTTTTAATTTTTTTATTGCTTTTGCATTCATTTTTTTTTAAATGTGAATACCGCACAAGAATTCCAACAACTCCCTGCTAACGGGAACTAGTGAGACTATGGCTTCCCCTATTGTGCTGAAGATAGTGGGGAGGGGAAGGAGATGGGGAAGAGTAAGGTGAAGAAGTACCTGGATATTCAGATCTGGTCACCAAACGTGGCTAAAGCTATTTCAAGCAACGTTAATATTCTGAATGATTGTCTTACACCAGGGCGATACTGAGAGTATCTTCCACTTTAGAACATACCGCAAATATAATATATATTATTTTTAGTTAATTGTGAAATAACACAAATTAATCAAATAAAATTTATTTGCGCACTTACCCCCCAACTACGGAGACCGTCAAAATTTTAGTAGAATCAAAGTTTTTCTTAGTATGTATCACCATGGTGAGAAAGTGCCATTTAGAATCGAAGTGTTGCTTGAAGTGGTTTGAACTAGGTTTAGTAACCAGATTTGAATTAACTTTTCAACCTTCCCCAAGGCTTCTTTATCCACTACTTTTTCCACTGCCTCTGCGCTGCCAAGACTCTTGCGCAGAAAAAAATAAATTAAAAAAATACAGTTGTTGACATGAAGAGAAAGAGAACCATTGGTTTTTCACCAAAGAATACTAATAAGTCTTATTTTCATTATTATAGAAACAATTACAATAGACTTTTTGAGCCCATTCAGATGTTGTAAGTAGGTACTTGTTATAATTGGTAGAATTGATTTAGTAAAAAAAAAGATAATTAGTATCAAGTACCTATTTGATAATAATGATTTGACATACATTGTTTTTATCTTGGTTACAATGATCAACAACAAACATTTTGATAATTCTTTTGAAATTTTTGAAACATTTTTTTGTAAATAATTTATATATTATTTAAAATGTTATGACTAAAGGTTTTACCAAAAGTATAATATCAGCAAAATTATGCAAAGGTCGATATATTTTTTAAATAAAGTCTAGAAAGCTAAAAATACCTTTATGACATAAAAAATATTCTATGACTATTTCTTTGTTTTGATTTCAGCTTATTCGATAGAGTTGGAAAAGACTTTTCGAGATCCTAACTGGAATGTTGACCTCAAATCTTACATAACCCTCGAGCGCAAAATATCTGATCAATTTGAAGAACCCGATCCTGGGAAAAGATGGCGCGAAGGAATAACCAAATCATCCTTCACGTATCTTTTACTGGATCCTCGAATAACTGAAAACCTTCCTTGCCGAGCCGAAATAGTGTCAAGACCAGAAATTTGGCGTAATTTCATTGATTCAATATTTTACATAGGGAAAGGCAAAAGATCTCGACCGTATTCTCATCTATATCAAGCGGTCACATCATTCAATAATGGACAAATGAAATCCGACGATAAAAAAGTACAGAATATTTTAGATATATGGAAAGAAAAATCTGGAGTGGTTTGTTTGCACATCTTTCAGAATGTTATCCCTGTGGAGGCTTACACCAGGGAAGCGGCTATGATTGAAGTTATCGGCTTGAAGAACCTGAAGAATGTAAAGCCGGGTAGTTATTACGGAGTTGTGTCCACGTGGCCTCTCAAGCAAAAGAAACTCCTCGGGGTTTATCTTCTGTACAAGGCAATGCTTATATTTCTAAGTGAGGGAGAGAGACAACTTCGACCCGCAGATATCGGATGATCTATGCTTCCTACCTTCAAGTAATATGCTATGATTTTTCTTCATTTACTCGGTCCAATTATGCATTTTAGCAAATTTGAAAGAAATGCCTCTTATCCTTATTTTTAACATAGGATATATTATATACTAGCAGACCCGGCCACACATTGCTGTGGCTAACGAAACAAAACACTATTACCCAACCTTTATAACAAATGCCATCTGTTAATTTGCATACACATATCAAACCCACACCGCCCGATCCCGCTGCCCGCTTCCCACTGCCGCTGCCTGAATTTAATCTTTGAAATTCTTGGCTTTTCTCTACTATAATATGCATGTATTATACATATAAACCTTCCTCTTGAATCAATCTATCTATTGGTGAAAACCGTATGAAAATCCATTGCCTAGTTTAAAAGATCTAACCGCAGACAGCGGGAGCGACTTCATTTTATACTATGTATATACCCCATAGGAGTGTTCAACTAGGGAAGAAGTTTCTCTGTGAAATATATTATCATTTCTGTGAATTCATCCTTAAGTGATTTGATAACAATAGAAATAAGATAAGAGTTTACAAGTATTTTTCAACAGAGTACACGTCAAAAATCGCTCCACAAAAACATACAAAAATTGCAGTTTATAATTTCTAATTACCATAAGATTTATCGTTAAATGTGTCCCCAAAGAACACTGTAGAGAATTATAAAGTTTTGTGAAATCTATAAGGTCTCATCTACAGTTCACAAGTGTTTTAAATCAATTGTGAAGTGACAGAGTGTTGTTAACAAAAAGTCAACCTCCTGTTATTATACACTGTGGTAGGGCAATTCACAGTTTATAAGAGTGAAATTCGCCACTCACCGCAAGGGAGCCGTAGCAACGTGGATAAATACACGCCTGTCGCGTCGCCGGCCGGTGTTCGATCCCTTCACCGGCGAAAGATTGATCTTTTTTTTTATTTAAGTAAATAATAATCCTACACCATCTGTCTTAAGAAATACGAACTAAATATTGTCAACATCACTGTTAGTCAAAATATACATCCAGGCAAAATGGCAACTACAAATAAAGTCCAAACGCGGTCGAAACAGACCGAAATTGATGCCGGTACAGAACTCTATGACAAATTTATAAAGTATGTAGATATAAAAATGGAGGATCTAAAACAACAACTATTCAAAAAAATTGAAGAGGAGACACTAAACGTAAGGAAAAATTTTGAAATTGATCTATTAGAAATGAAAAAAAGCGTTGACCTTAGCCGTCAATATCTCACAAACATGACAGAAAAAATTGATGAAGCAAGCAAATCTCTGGAATTCGATGATAAACAACATTTCAAAGAAAAATTAAAGAAACATGAACCAATTGTTATAATTAAACCTAAAAATCAAGAACAAAAAAACACAAAAACACAAGAAGACATAAAGAACAACATAGATCCAGTTGATGTGGGCGTGGCCGGAATCAAGAATTTCAAAAAAGGATCAGTTATAGTGGAATTAAAGAACACAGAGGCAACAAAAAAGATCCAAAAGGAAGTCATCACTAAGCTTGGGGATAGGTATGATGTTGATATTCCTAAACCCAAGAATCCAACAGTAAAAGTGATAGGAATTACAGATAAATATACCGCCGAAGAAATTGAAAATAAAATAAGGATGCAAAATGAATACATAGACAAGGAAAATTCGAAAATATCAGTAAAATTTATAAAGGAAAATAAAAAAAGTAGTGGATATAATAACTTTACTGTATTCATAGAAGTAGATGGAAAAACACACTCTAAAATGTTAGAGGAAACGAAGATTAATATTGGATGGAATAGATGTGCTGTCTACGATCATCTCTCAGTTTTGAGATGTTTCAATTGCAACGGATATAGACATAAAGCAGGTGATTGTAAAAATAAAAAAGCATGCGGAAGATGTTCTAATGCACACGATACGTCAGATTGTAAGGAAGATATTGACAAAATCAAGTGTGTGAATTGCAAACTCACAAATGATAAACTTTCATTACACCTAAATGATAATCACCATGCATGGAGCAAAGAGTGTCCTATTTACAAAAGAAATATAGAATCGGAGAAGAGAAAAATTGATTTTTTAGGATAAAAAGAAAAGCAACAATATACTACTTAAACATTTCAAGTCTTTTGGCTCATTTAAATGAAATTGAAGTATTATTACAAGAACTCAAACCAGAAATTTTAATGTTAAGTGAAACGTGTATAACTAGTGATATTTACGATTCTGAAGTATCATTTATAGGATATTCAACTGTAAGATGCGATTCATTTAGTCGGCATACGGGAGGAGTCGTTATGATTATTAAAAATAATATATCTTTTAAAATAATATCAAATGAAGTGTTTGATGAAAAAAATACATGGATACTGGCAGTACAAATAAGAAAAAACTTGATTAAAGGAACATACGCTGTATTATATCACTCACCAAACCAAAGCCATTCAAAATTTTTGGATTTCTTCGAAAGTTGGTGTACTAAAAACATGAAAAATCAAGATATGTTCTATGTAACCGGTGACTTTAACATTGACATGAAAGTCAAAAATACCTGCAGTAATAGACTTCAATGTTTGGTAAATAATCTAGGACTGAAACAACTTGTGACCAAACCAACTAGGATATCAAATACATCAGCAACCATTATTGATTTAGTTATTACAAATAATTTTTACTTGAATGTTAATGTTGTGGATACTCCAAAAATATCAGACCACGAAAATATATTAACAATATTTGAAACGAGTATAATTAAAAATGAATCAAGGGAAATTACATATAGAGATAAAAGTAAATATGATCAAACAAAATTTTGTGAAACTTTACAAAATAGTATTTCTCAAGTTACCGAATCAAATAACCTAAATGACAAAGCAGAAAACTTCGTCAATATTTTGACTACAGCGGTCAATAAAATTATGCCAATGAAAAGGGTTAAGTTTAAAAATACGAATAAATGGTATTCGAAACCATTACACAACCTTCAGCAACAAAGAGATAATGCATATAAAGCGGCAAAATTGGAACCATCAGAAGAAAAATGGAATGCATATAAAAAAGTTCGTAATATTTACTCCAAACAAATTAAACAACATAAATGCGATTATTATAAGCAAAAATTAGAAACACAAAAGAATGAACCAAGAAAACTTTGGATAACACTAAAAGAAATCATAAAGGGTAAACAAAAAGAAATTGTAAAGTCAATTGATTTCCCAGATGGAACTGAAGAAGAAGTAGAGAAGATAGCGACTAAATTTAACAAGCATTTTATTTCGAGCATAGATCTTATAATCGAAAGTATTCCACAACATCCTGAGAACCAACTAGACGAGCCTATACGCACTGATAAAGAATTTAAGTTTAAAAATGTAGATTTACCGTACTTAAAGAGGGTGTTGAGTAATATGAAATCGAAGGAATCTGCAGATGGTATTACAATAAATATAATCAAAGACTCTATAAATATTATTGGCGAATCGATGGTCCAAATTATCAATGAATCTTTGAATAGTGGAGTATTCCCCAAAACTTGGAAGACGTCTGTAATAACTCCTATCCCGAAAATTGATAACCCAAAAAAATTTGACGACTATAGGCCGATCAATTGTTTACCCAAATATGAACAAATACTGGAATACATTGTAAAGGAGCAATTAACAGAATATATTGAGGCCAAGCAGATATTAGTTCCACAACAATCTGGTTTTAGAAATAAATGTTCTTGTGAAACCGCTATTAACTATGTAATAGATGAGTGGAAAAATTTTAGAGATAAAAAAAATAAAATTATTGCAGTATTTCTAGACTTAAAGCGGGCATTTGAAACAATCGATAGAGATAGATTAATCAAAAAATTAAGTAATATTGGAATTAATGGTAAAGAAAATAAGTGGTTTGTTGATTACCTATCAGAAAGAACACAAATTACAAAATATGGTGGTAAAACATCTGAACCACATAGTACTAATAAAGGCGTTCCGCAGGGATCCGTCTTAGGTCCATTGTTGTTCATTATATACATGAATGATATTATCAAAGTGTTAAAGCATTGTGCAATTAAACTATTTGCTGATGATACATTGTTATACATAGCCAGTAAAAATTTACAGGACGCCATTGAAAAAATACAAACTGATTTAAATTATGTAGCGCTTTGGCTTCACCAAAACAAATTAAAATTGAATGTTACGAAAACAAAGTTTTTAATTGTGGATAGCCTAGGTGGAAAGGAGCAGGCAATACTAACAATCGATAACGAAAACATAGAAAGGGTTAGCAGTATTAAATATCTGGGTGTAATATTGGATGATAAATTAAAATTCGACGAACACTTAGAATACATAACAAAAAAAATTGCTAAAAAAGTTGGATTCTTAAAAAGGATCAGAAATAACTTGGATCTCAAGACAACGCGCCTTGTTTACAATTCTATTGTAACTCCGCATTTAAATTATTGTTCTAGTGTTTTATTCCTATGTAACGAAGCCCAAAATAATAAACTACAGGTTATACAAAATAGGGGGATGAGGATGATTTTAAAATATAATATGTTTACTAGAGTCAAAATTATGTTACAAAATCTAAATATGATGACGACAAAACAACATATAACGTATAATGCATTAACAATGATTTACAAGCTGAAAAATAATATGCTACCAAATTATCTGAAGAGTAACATTATGTTTCACGAAAATGTTCACAACTATCCTACGAGAAGACGCGGAGACTTTAGGCTTCCCAAAACTAAACTTTCGTGCACACAAAATAGCGCGTTTTATAAAGGACAAAAACTTTTTAACAGCCTGCCAAATGCCGTAAAGGAAGCCTCAAGTCTTAGCACTTTTCGTAGGATGTGTGCATTATATGTGAAGAATGTTTTTTGATTCATAAAAATCTTTCAAATATTATTCTCATATCTGTTTCCTCAAAATTTATTTTTATTTTTGTAATCTTTTTTTTTCCACTTAAATTGTATTTGTAAAAATGTAACTGTATCAATTGTATTTGTTTATATTTTTTTTACTAGATGTATGAAAAAATTTTTGCATACATCTAAATAAACATTCAAAAACAAAAAAAAAAGATTTTACCATTACATTGAGCTGCACTATGTGCATACAAAGATAATCGATAGATGGACTTGTGTCACCATTATTTAAAAAATAATATTGATAAAACCTATCTCAACATGTTTTAATTAGAACTAACAAATTATTTGTGTATAATGGAATCATTTTTTAAACAGAATCTATACAGATTTTATTTATATTTAATTGTCTGGGTTAAATCTTCCCCGCAGGAAAAACTAAACCCTTCCACACGCTTTTCCACAAATGATAATCTAGTCAATCCACGCCATGTAAATGCAATGTATAAGTATAATAAATATAAAACAATACAAGAACAACATGTCACCCTACCAGAGACCAAGTGGGAAAATAATTCACTGACTCCAGATATTTTCATATCAGAGGGTTTGGCTCGGTAGAACTCCTAACTGGACCGATAAATCCTACTGATCCCACAATACAAATATTTAAAAAATCTTTCGTAATCCTACATGTATTTAAAATGATTGATTTTTGCATTTTTATATATAAATTATATTTTGCATTTTTATGCATAATTTATTTTAGAATTTAGTTATTATTATTTTTAGTTTTATTCATATTATTTAATTTAATTTTTTTATTATTTAAACATAACTATGATCTCTAATAACAAGACTAAAGCCAAAGAATGCATTTTTAAAAGTTCCTGTATTGTGTTTTTGATATTGATATATAGTACAATTTTATTGTTTATTATGTATTACACAAAAGAACAAAAAAGCGAAAGACTTGTGTGCCTTTTTATATCGACTGAGTTTTGGTAAACCCCTTCAAGCCACATATGTATTTTGGGAATGTTACTTTTTGGTTTCATGTAGAATAAATAGTCTGCGAAGTACATCATGGTAAAATAATTTTTGCTGATTAATGTGTTTTTTAGAATTTTTAAATATTAGTTTTTATAGTCACCTTCATTAGTCATAAAGTTTTAATTTTGTGGCTTTTTACCAAAGGGTTTTTACCAAACCACAGTCGATAATGTTATTTGTCATAGACTTGAAAAATAATAAAATGTTTCTAAAAAAAAACATCTGTTTGACTCAGAATGGCATTATTTGTTGATGACTTTGTTTCACGTCCATATAGGAATATTACAAAATATGTATTGATTATTTTGAAAGACTGAATTAATAAAAAGATTTTTTTTGTATAATAAATTGTAAAACAGAGACTGAATTTTTAATTTTAGATGAACTTGGTAATAACGATCCTAACGGAAATAGCGATTTCAGGAAAATAATAAGCTGGCTTTACTTTTAGTTTTTACAGTTTTGATTGGACATTTCCATAATATTATACAGTCGATTCCGCTTCATTGGTACACCGGTTTATCGACAGCCGGTTATTTGGGACGAAACCCAAGGAACAGAAACCAAAAACTAATATGTACTAATTTACTTTGGTTATCTGGGACACCATTCCTTTAATTGGGACAAATTTTGATCTGAAGTTGGATATCATTGAAAGCAAATAATATCCAACCATACCAGTGTCATCCACTTCGTGCCTACCAGATTACCTACCATTTATGGGTGCTTTGATTTTCTTAATAATACTGATTTAATAATAATCTTTTATATTTCCTTCTGTGAATCAGCGATGTTTTGTATTCATTATCAATTTTATTTTTACACAGAAATTTTATCTTGTGTTTCAAACTCTTTATTTAAATAAATTTCTATCTACATATTTTTAATTAAAAGAAGATATCCTACCCATATAGAGTTGGAAACTATGTATGTAATCACATCTTTATTGAAATGTTAGATATTTACTCCAAATGCATAAATATGTATGTATGGCATGGCCATCACTAACTCATTAAAGCACTAAAATGCTGTTTCTCTCTCGGGTCATAAAAAGATTACAGAAAGAAAAATATAGTATTTTTAACCCACTCTCTTTCATACAATTGTAGAAAGTTAGCAAATAACCCTGGATACTAATTTCAAGGGTGCCCAACACTGACCTCTGAATAAATAGGCCTGCCCTTAAATCAAATTTGCGTACCTTGTCGGCAGCCTGGAGGCAATCACGTGATAACTTATGTTAGCACCAGCGGGATTTGTGCATTTATTGAATAGAATAAGTCATTTGTGTTTTGACTGCAGGCTCTCGCACTTTGTATAATTTTGCAGAATAACTCGCCAATTATGGTTTCCAATTTTTTTATTTATTTATAGCTGGGTTACCCGGCTTCGCTCAGGACAATAAGATAGTGTTCTGGAATGTTGCACAATGATGTTCCCGATTCCCTATTCCTGATCATTCCACGACATACTCCGCCACTCCTTCCACAACTTTCTACAGCTCTATGGAACCTTCTAGAACTTTCCGGAAGACTGTTCTAGAAATTTCAAGAGGGCGAAACTTTCAGCCCTTATATCTTTAAAAGCACGCCCTTTAGGTAAAAACGGATACCCTTATTCCCTAGGGGGGATAGAGATCTACCACACCATATAACTCCCTTGATAGAACCGGGACTCGTTTCTGAGTTTTTGCGAGCTGCACGTTTTTTTGGACTTTCTTTTATAATATATGCCATATTCAAATAAATAAAATGTTACTCCTTACATGTCCTTTCTTCCCCACCACCGCTCTCCCGCTCCCCCGTCCCGCCAACCCCCCTGGCACTGCATTTCTTGATACCTCTCCCGCCCGGCCCGTAGCCGAAACTTTTTTCTAATACTAACAATTTTAAAGTCGTGATATCTTTCTAATTAAATATCCGAATTGAAAAATTCAAAAAGTTAAATAAAGTTATTGAAGCTGTCTTGAATATGAAGTATTTTATTTTGATAAGGATTAAAACCAAGATACAAATAAAGAGCCTTTTCAAGCAGCGACATTTAAATTAAATTTTTAAAATAAAAGAATACTTATTGTGGCATAACCATAATAGTTAGACATATGATGTCGCGACCTTTTTTGTAAATAATGATGTGTTCTATAAAGTCGTAGTACATTATTTTATTCTATCATCAATAGTTTTCGCAGCGAACGCGATTTAAAGAATATTTTAGGTAATTTTTTTACACCCTGGGTTACATTATTGAAATTTTAGTAAGGATGCCTATTTTTTTTAAATATAATATAGCCTATGTCACCCAGGGATAGTGTAGCTTCCCAACAGCGAAAGAATTTTTCAAATCGGTTCAGTAGTTTCGGAGCCTATTCGATGCAAACAAAAAAACAAACAAACAAATATTACCTCTTTATATAGTGTAGTAGATTGGATCTCTAGCATAATAAATACATCACATAATAATTACAGTAATTAACATTTTCAATATGGTTCCAATGATGATTCCAACTATAGGTGAGCACACCATTCATCTTACAATATTCCTGGTGCAACGAAAAGTTACAATAAGTAATGATAAATTATAAGTACACAAAACAAGAAGGACCAAAATCAAATATCAGTAAATACGTACATACACATTTACGTATGCATAAGTGTGTACACTGTACACATACATATGCATACACATACACACACACATATATATATATTTTTTTTTACATTAGCTCAACACAGGAGGCCCTGAGGAAAATAATTTCCCACAGGGCCTATATCATCTTTGCGAATGCTGTGTGGAGGGTCTTTTTGAGGAAAGGAAGGAGTGAACATGGGTCTTGAAGAGACCCATGTTGTAGGAGGGAGGAAACACGGGGGCCGGTAAATCGTTCCACAGTCGAGCTGTTGAACTCAAGAACGAGTTGTAAAAACGACCCGTTCTCATGTGACTAATGTCAACCGTGTACAAATGTTGGGCGCGTGTTTGGCGTGTTTCCCGACTATGCATCGGTGCCGAGGGGATCAATAACACTAGTTCCTTGGAGCATCTTCCATTGTAATACAGGTAGAACAAGGACAGCATTCCCACCTGACGCCTGTGCTCTAAAGATTGCAATCCGTCTGTTAAGATGGGAGAATCTATCAAACGGACCGCCCGTTTCTGCACAGAGTCAAGGGTTTTTTTTTAAGGTATTTTAGAGCTCCAGACCAGAGGTGGCTGCCAAATTCAACCGTGGGGCGCACTTGCGATTTGTACAGGGTTAGCAGTGTGTACTATTAAAGTATCTGCGGGCCCTGTACAGTACGCCCAGTTTCTGAGAGGCTAACTTAACTCTGGTTTCGATGGAGCCCCCATACCTGAGCTGGTCACTTAGAGTTACACCAAGCATATCAATGGAGGTCCTGTTCGGAAGAATGCTTCTGTTGAAGGAGACTAGATTATCATTTCGATCTCTTTTAGACATTATCAAACATGATTGGGTCTTTGAAACCCACACATGCACATACATATATATTATAGAGCCAGTGCATAATTAGGTGCATGATACAATAATTACAAAGTGGCTCTAAGTGAGGAGATCATTAGGTATATGTAAGTATAAGTTTCTTCTGAAGGTAGTGTTTGAATTTGAAAACATATCTAAGTCTTCATGATCGCAGTGTTTATTATGTAATCAAATCATTCTTGGTGTTGATTTGAAAAAACTTGTATTAATATGTATTCAAACTGTGTAAATACATGAATGGTGACAATCAGTGGCAGCTGCTACCCTGAAAATGTGGTGGTTCACTGATAATCCGTACCTATGAGATAACGATTACTAAGCAACATAATAAAAAGTTACTAGATAAAAATAATTCCACAAATTCTTATTTGGAGAGAAGGTCTATTCTAAGCTGTTTTAGAAGGGCGAAAATTTCTACATATCGCTTTTTAACTAATTTTTTTTTTTTTACAGATCTTTTTTCAGTACTAAGAAAATAAAAACACGACATAATTTTTCAACCCAAAAAACTCTTTTTTTTTTTTACAAAGTTTAATTTATTTTATTTTATATTTCATTATAAACAGTATACAAACAGTATTTATAAACAGTACGTGGGCAAAATTGCCAAGGTTCCCTATAAAAAAATTGAATTCCTTAATGATTTGCGTTTTATAATTAAAAACACAAATCAATAAAAAAGCAAATATATGTAAAATTTGGGTATTTGCTATACCTTTGAATTAAAAAAAATAATTATTCAGTTTGGTTAAGTATTTTTGCCTCAAATCCAAATTTAAGTTTGTATGATAAAGGCCACCCGTGTGGCACACGAGAATAGCTTAATTTTTCATACATAGGCTGGCGTTGTGCGCCAGCGGTATTTGGGATATTCAATATAAAAACATAATTCGTTTTGTTTGCCATCGGTCTGCACACGGGGACAGGGCAACTTCGCGTGGAACTTTGAGAATTCGCTCTCCCTGATTCATATTATATTAGGCATTATATTAGTAGGT
The DNA here is from genome assembly GCA_917563855.2 of Limnephilus lunatus. Lineage (NCBI taxonomy): Eukaryota > Metazoa > Arthropoda > Insecta > Trichoptera > Limnephilidae > Limnephilus > Limnephilus lunatus. Next base: position 47,937,565 of record OU830593.1, read on the forward strand.
GATATTTTTTAACAGATTAATAGATTTTATATTTTTCGGTAAGATATTATAAAGTAATTTTAGGCAATATAATTTACTAGTGCTGCACACGAACACAATGTGCAACCAGCTGTTACAATGATCACTAACATACATTCTCACCACATTCCACTCGTTACATTCCATTTTAAGCTTATAAGTTAATACCGATTTTAAGACGTCGGTGAGTGACACTCATTCTGTCAAAACAAAAGTAGACTAACGCAAAATACAAAGTTACAGTTTAGTACGGTGAGTAGATTATATATGACAATTGCAGAAGGAAAAAAACATTTTGGTTTTTGTAAATGAGTAAAACCTTATTCACAAGATCTAGGATTTTTAGTTACGGCTAAGGACGAAGGAATGACGAGAGAAGGGATGACTGTTTGTGAGCTTTAGATTATCGAAGATCGAAATATTTTAACAATGAGAGTTGCCTGCAGACTGTCGGATACATCTGTTTGCAAATCACTGACTACCCACCTTGTTAATTTGTTCCCTGTACCTTTTAATAAAGTTCATCTCTGCGTATGTTGCCCCAATGTTGGCTCTCACATTTGATTCAATGTTTGTGGTAATATTGTCTCGGGAGAACTGGCTTAAGTTCTTTAAATTTTACTTTTACTTTAAGTATTTTAAATTTTGTCATGTTAATTGTGGCTAATTTGATGTTATGTATTGAAAAGGGTATTAGGGGTGGGTAGGAATCTGAGGGTCAGTGTGTCCAGGAGCGACAGACGTATGAATCCATCCCTCCCACTGCGGTGCAAGGCGATGTTCCGAGAGAGTATGGCTGGGGAAATAAAAAGAACTCTCTCAACCACTCTCTCTCGATCCGGCCTGCCATGCAGCTGGTGGGCAGACATATCTGCAGTCAAGACCCGGACAAACCTCACCCCATGAACCCGGGCAACCATGCTAAGTCACTAAACGTGGCGAACCACTTGGGGTGACCTATGGTAGTGTTGGTTATCCAATAAATGGTTCCCGGGGCGGCGGTACCCATACCCGCCTTCCAAATTGAAATTGTAATGGTTGTGGATCACTACTGCTCTACAGGGTCACTCACATCTATCTGATTAAATAGGCAGCCAGACCTTGCCTGTCAGCTTTAGCAGAAGCAACACTGGTACATATTGCTATCCCATCAAGTCACTAAGCCGTGATTTATCATTGACATTATTACCATCTTTAGGAGGTTAATGTGTCATTAAGCCGGTGCTCGATACAGATATTGTTATGAAATATGTATTCAAGTTTTATCTATCTATCTATTTGGCCCATCAATCTCTTGATTATTGGAGTGCAAACTCATTTGACTTGATTTGTTTACAAAGTGATTTGATTTTTTGTTAATTTTCGATTAGATATGAATGTATTGACAACACGGTTTTATTGGGGTCAAATCACCTTCCTTAAGGTATCTGTACCTTTTTATGCCACAGTAGGAGAGCTGAATTTTAGATTTTTTGCGATTTATAGATTAAATCTTATTCATCTTTAACTTATTTCCACTTTTTTAACCCCTCAGGCTAATTTGTTTGCTTTTGGGAACAGAAATCTCTTACTGTTTAGTATGATCTAAATATAAATAAGATATGAATAGTGTTGGAAAGAGAAAACACCAAGGTTTGTATTCAAATCTAGAAGTTAATCAAAAAGAATCAAATTGTACACCTCTATGAAAAGAAAGGTTCTGACCTCAATTTGGGAAATTTATGAAACAATGTGATTTTTTAAATTAATTATTTTTAAATGAAACAACATAAAAGTGTGGTGATAATAACATTATTAATTACCTTCATTTAACAGACATTTGTCTAATAAAAAATATTATTTTGTTATTATCAGTAATTTTTTCAGTGTTTTGAAGAAAAAGCATAAGGTGAGCCATTAAAAACTTTTTATGTTTGCATTCAAAATTTTAATATTTCAAAACTTATGTTTATTTCTAATAATAAAATTTGGAAGCGTATTTTATCACTTTTCAAAAACATCTTTTAGTTTTCAGATACATTCAGAAATATTTAATATATTTGGTACAGCAAAACGGATATACGCACAAATTCTGACTTAAGAATTATGAATTCGTTTTAAATAGGAATGGAAAACCAGACCAGTGTTGACTCCTAGTATGTATAAATCAATTTGTTTCTACTGGGAATCAAGAGCAGAATACTCACTTTGGGAATCACTGATTCATATAATAATAATTAGTTTCATATTGATTAAAATTACATAAACCACAACTAGCATTTGAGGTTTTTAGAATAACATCTATTGTTTATTTAGGTCAAAAGAAAAATTCAACACCTCTTGGCTGATAATTTGAGAACCCTGTTGTGAATTTGCCTTTCGTTACAGATACATTATCTATAAACACCCGGTGACATGTTGCCTTTATCTCCAATTAAAATTGAGGCAACGCAGGCTATAAAACGAACCATTTAATAAACCTGCAATCATTGTATTTGATTTTTTCAGCAAATTTAGTCACTTTTTAGACAAATTTTATCAAATTTATTTTTCCAAGTGAGTGTATACAAGTAACGTTAATAGAAATAAGTAGTTATAAGTTTCATAATGAAACTTTATTTTGTACAATTGTGTGAATTTAATTTACAAAGAACTTTTTCTTTTCATGGTTAGTTACAATTTGTTTTTCAGGAATTCACGATGAGAGTCGTTGTCTCAATATCCCTATTATTTTTGTTGGTAAATGTTGGCGTTGGTTTGGATAACGGGATTGCACTCACTCCTCCCATGGGATGGTTGACTTGGGAGAGGTACAGGTGTATTATTGACTGTGATACCAGACCTGATGAATGCATAAGGTAAACAAATATCTTGTTAACTATATAATGTACATCCAACTTCTTCCCCTTCTCCTATTCGTGTCAGTGAGCCATTGCATCAATAAGGCACCAGTTCATGTCCCAGCCTCTCCTTGCATGTTCCTTAAGAGTTGTTTCTTCTAATTATGTCTGGGGTGGCCCACAGGACATCTTCTGTAATAACACTTGGAATCTGCTGCTCTCCGAATTTCATATTAGTTATTAAGTATACAATATATATTTAAAATGTGACTGTGTTGTAATAAGTTGATAATATACAAAGCTTATGTTGAATCCTCGATGCTTTGCACAATGAAAATGCTTGAAATTTAATAATGTTTTACCAATCTAGAGAATAATAGGAAAATTGTAACTAATGCTAATTTTATATCCCAGTGAAAAGCTGATTCTAAAAACAGCAGATCTGATGGTTTCTGAAGGATATTTGGCTGCTGGGTATGAATACGTGGGAATTGACGACTGTTGGTTGGAGATGGAAAGAGACTCACAAGGAAGGCTGGTGCCTGACAGGAAAAGATTCCCCAATGGAATGAAGTTCGTCGGTGATTATGTAAGTACCTATATATTTAAGCTCAGAAAAAGACCCTCCACAGATCATCCCCAAAGATGAAATAGGCTGTGAGGGAAATTATTTTCCTCAGGGCCCCCTGTGTAAAGTTAATGCATAAAAATCTTAATCTCCATTAATTAGATGCCATTTTTAATAATCTAATGAAATAGATATAAAAAGAAAAATTAAACAAACAGAATTTTTTTTGCCATATCCGATTGGAACTTATATTAAAAATTAAATTGATAGGTATTTGTTCAATAAAATTGCCCCCAATGTGTATAAGTATGCAATATTTATTTATTTGTTTAGTATAAATCGCTTGCTCGGGATTGGTTTGTACATTTCCAAAAAACTTATATTGAGAAATAAAAGTTTTGAAGTTTAAGAAAAAAATGAGTAGGCCAACATTTGGAAACATCTTTCTATTTGGCTAATCTTATTACTTTTTAAATATTTGTAGCTGCATGACAAAGGACTGAAGTTTGGAATTTACCAAGACTACGGGACAGCCACATGTGAGGGTTACCCTGGTATCCTTGGCAGCTTGGAGATAGATGCAAACACTTTTGCCGAATGGGGAGCTGACTATGTTAAGCTGGACGGTTGCAATGTCGAACTAGAATTGATGGACGAAGGTAATACATACATTAGGGCGTCCCTTATATGGTTGAAAAAAATTTTTTTTGAACATCAAAATGCATACCCACTATTTCTTTTTGAACTACCCAGACTAACTTAAATACAAAATTTTATCTTCCTACGTCAACATTAACCCGTGCCGACAGAGCTCTGAAGATTTTGAAAATTGCTGTTTTTAACCCTTTCTGTTATGTAGCTAAATCAATTGAAATAATGATAATAATAAACTTTTATTACACACAGGGAGTACACAGAAGGAATAAATCATAAACAAAAGAAAATAAGCGGCTTAAATATTTATATTTAAACAAATAATTATTAAAAGAAGGTAAAATTACAAATCAGGCAGGATATTTTCCTTTGAGGGTCTCTTTTAAGAGTCTGGATACAGATTTCTATGCTCTTGCACACAGCGTAGCAATAATTGCTTTTGTTCTTCCTTTGCAGTGATCATTTGTTGCATACAAACTCTCTCTTTGTAAGTTCACTACAATATTTCCCTTGGTTTGTGCGATAACTTCATCATCAAAGAGTGATAAAACGACAATTTCTTCTGACAAGTACCAAAGATGTTGACTAAACTTGCTCAGGGCTGCTTTGGAGATCAATTTGTCAACAGTTTCATATTCCTTAAGCCTCTTTAAAAAGCACAAATCTTGATTTGGTGCTTTCACCGCCAGACTACATCCAAGCCATGGTTTCACATATATAACCGCAATGAATAAACAAACGTCTTGAAGTGCTTGTTTATCCTTGGCGCTAATTTTGAACTGGGATTGAAGCAAACATATTTTTAAAGAGTAAATAGCTCTTGCCATCCACCTTGCTTGATGCATCGCTCCAGGAGGTCTGATTTTAATTTTTTTCTCATTATCTCCTCCTAAGAAAATTATAGATATTTCAATCAGTTCACGATATTCGTCACATACAATTGTTTTTTGCAGTTCTTGATTAAAAAAATGTCAACAGTTCTTCTATTGTTGCAATACAAAAATGTTGTGTGACGATATCGGACTATGTTTCAATAGCAGCGGGATTAATAGTTTACCAGTTACTAGTAACTTGTTGATTTTAACACATTTTAAAACCAGTTCGTAAACGTGATGGCGGCAAGCAAAGAGTAGTAATTCCCTGACTAGTCTTTGTTCCAAAAGTACACAAGCTCCTTTCAATCGTCCTGTATTAGACGCAGTTGTGTCATAGCACATTATTTGTACTTTGTCATCGAGGTTCCAGTCATAAAGTGCGTTTAACACAGCTTTAGCTTGATCCTGGCTGGAAGAGCTCTCAGTTTGGGTACAGCCAGCAGTTGTTCCTTTTCTCCAAATGAAATTAGAATTGGCAGGCGTTCTTCTTTAGAACTTCTCACGTCCAGTCCAAGTAATAATTTCCCATCCCAGTGAACGGTCACCATTTCAGGCATATTATTCTGAAAATCTGATTTTATAGATTCCGCTCTATCTTTTCTGCTCTGCGTGCGAATGCGTTGAGTGGACGATTTGTTTATCGGGAAATCATCACAGCTTAGGTCTAGCGCTTCTACTACAGCATGAAGTGACAGAATCTCTTAAGCTTAATTGACATCTATCTAAAGCTCCAACTTACTTAGGCGTGATAAAGTTTTTCCTTCCTCTTTTTGTAGTAGTTTCAGAAACCGTTTGAGAGGTGGTTGGCAAGGGTTCCTCAAGGCTTTCATCAGAGCTGGTATGTTGATCGGTATGTCCTTGCGTTTGTATAAAATCTTGTGTAGTAAGAGATGATGATAAACTCGCGAAACACATTTGCTCAAGTCTTTTCTTATCTTTTAATTATCTCTCTCTTGTCCTTTCTTCTTTTTCGGCTAACTTTTTGTCTACACCCGCTAAGAATCCTGGACGGCCTGGTTCTCTTTGTTTTTGTAAAAATATTTTATCTTCTATTTTCATCCGTTCCAAAGCATCAGCGTGTGCTATATCGAATAAATTGTTTGTCTAAATTGTCTTGAAAGTCCTCCTCATGGCGCTTGTAAACAAGTGTTTTTTTTTTTTGCAACTCCCTCCAAGCATGGTGAAGATCCACAAATTTTTTTTCCACAGTTAGGTATAGCTCTGGTAGGGATTCTAGCTTTTTCCCAAAATATAATACACTCTCGAATGACGAGATTCGCGCTTTCATTGACAGTCAAATTAACTTCGCGAATGTTAAAAAAAAGTACTGCAAGAACTTGCCGGTTAGACGGTAACTTTGCGCCTGTTATTTGATAATTTCCGTCACCAACTAAGAAAAAACTTTTTTTATTGCTTCTTAATTCTTATTGCTAGGATGTAGTAAAACTGATTTATTTTTACATTATTTTACTTTTAGATAAAGTCGATTTCGAAAAAAATATGGTTGGGTTCCTTGGGAACAGAAATTTTGTGAAACACATGCAGATCCGTTATTCCGTTGTTATTGTTTCCACATCACACCGATGTTCATATTATTGACTCGTATCACAGTAATAAATTTCAGAGATTGTTTTTAAACGGCTCTCTCAACTTCCATATAGCTTAGTCTCTGTACTTGGAAGTACCTAACTTAACTTAAGAACTATTGTAAAATATTTATACAAATAATAATTTCTTGTGAATAATATCAGTAGTGTTGAATTATGAATATATGTATATTATATTAAATGAAATTCTTCCGACAAATTGTCGCGGAACCCCTATTCAGGTTTTGCGGAACCCTAGTGTTCCGGGGAACACAGTTTGGGAAACCCTGTATTAATTAATAATCCTTTATTTGAAATTTGCTTTCATCTTTTTGAATGTCTGACAGATGTTTAGGTACGTTACTGGCACATGGTTTCACGGAACTACATTCGCAGTCAGTCGGAACGCAGGTCATTCTATAGCAATTTCATTCGAACACATATTCTTTGAATGGCTATCCTTGTCGTAAGCGGTGCTACATTTTTATTCAATTAGTATGAATATGACTGGACAAATCAACAATATGCAACTTCTTCACCTCCCTTGAAAAATAAAGTGAACAAAATATATATTTTTTTAAAATTGAAATTAAATGGATTAAGTTAGGTTAGGTTAGGTTATAGGCTATTTAAAAAAAAAATCGTAACTTCAAAGGGGTGTTGAAAATTTACTTTGTTGAGTTGTCGTGGAGGCCAATTCTGCCAACTTAACTGCACTGTGTACAACATAAAGTGTGATGATTGCAGAATGGTAAAGACCCATTTCTGACTTGGAATCTCCCAGAAATGCTTGGATTACTGTGGTTTTACCTTTTTTTAACCAGCTGCATGGTCTTAGTAACTAAACTCTCCTCAAACATGCACATTTGGATGCAGAAATAAAATGTAGTGTGATCACTTGAACAATAAATTGTCTCGAGACTTTGAGACTGTGAAACATTGATGCGGGTTTTTGAAAAAAATTATTTCAGGATATCCAGAGTTTGGCATGCACCTGAATCTCACTGGAAGGCCGATGTTATATTCTTGCAGTTGGCCAGTTTATCAAGACTTGGAAGGCATGCAGGTACGTAGTATAAAATTTATATTATCTACATATATGTATTTAATAAAATACTTTGCAAATCTTTGAACCTGTAGATTGTACAGAATCAAAATGATCCATGAACTCGAAAATCTAATTGAGCATGTGACAATATTGCAAGATTCTGTAGATCCTGACTAGGTTTGGGTTAAGCTTTTTTTGCTACGTGCATACATCAGTCTGCCGGAATTATGATATATTCACGGTTCCAAATATTAGGATAACATATTTTTAAGGATAAGGATGCTAGTAGTATCCCTGTGCAAGCCCCGAACGGAAGTGGTGCTATCATTTTTTGACGCTTTGAACTACACACGTTAATAAAAATGATTAGATAGGTACCTTGGGTACTTGTTGTAGTGAATAAATGTTATTGTTTTTATACATGATTTTTTTTTATTTACCGTCTTCTTGACAACAATAAAAATAGTTATCATGATTGTATATCATCCAATTATTATTTTATCATAGATTATTGACCAAAAATAGATTTTTTTTTTTTCAAAACTTCAAAATTTTCTTACGATTACTTTTAGACTCTAAATTCAAAGTAGGTACCTCCCACTCGACAGTAATATAATATGGCACCTGACAGTATCAGATCAGACAGATCTAAGAGCATGGCGTGCAGCCATACCGATTGCCGGCACAGGAGACAGATATTAAAAAATATTATTCCGATACCGAATATTTATAAATATTTTTTGGTAATATCAGATATTAGTGGCATTACACATAAGCTTTGGAACAGTGGCGGATCGTAGTCTTTTTAACAGGGGGTTCAGAAATTCAAGAGAAGATATTATATCTAATCAAAATTTACTTACTGTTGTCCTTTGTCAAATCGTCGAATATAGCAGCACTCACACAACTTAAATAAAGTTAGTGGGAGGGGTACCTACATACTATTGTTTTCGAATCACTTGACACTCAACACAATTATTAGATAATGAGAAAAATTTTGGAGGAATTAATTTGTTTATAACAGCACTCAATGAACGTTGCTAATTATTATTGTCCTTTCAACAAGAATGATTGCATAGAATATTTACTTGATATTTTAAAACCTAAGAAAAACAGAAAAAACATAAATAAAATTGGCAAGAAATAAAATTATTTTTTTTCACTTGTACAAAAAAACCATGCACCGACTGTTGTATTTGAAAACACTTAAATTACGCGTGTATTAAAATCAGGTTTAGATATTATCAGTAGTTCCTTCTCTAATCTCTATAGGTACTAATCATTGTAAATGTAACTGAGGGATATATAGTCTTATTAAAAAAATAATAATACGAAAACAGAAGTCAAAATCTACGGTTTAAAGAACACCGGTCAGAGCGCCCGCAGGATCTCAGTATCGCGCATCGGGACACTCGTCTCATCGGACATCGTGTTCGGATAATGTTCGGACATCATGTTCGGATCGTAGCACCGCGATGAGTAAATTTTGCGTATAGAAAGGCCTAGTCACCGTCAGAGCTATTTGCACTAGTAGGATTTTTTTTCGTATGGAGCGTTTGTTGCGGGTTTCGACGCGCACAGAATGGGAATCATAACATATTTTTCGGTGGCCCGGGTTTAATGGCGCTCTATCGATAGTAGGGTTTATAATATATATATATTTATAATATATTTATATATTATATATAATAGTGTTTATAATATTATTATATTATATATAATAGTGTTTATAATATTATTATATTATATATTGTAATATTATTTATAATATTATTATAAAACAAGTTTGTTTTATTTTATCATCTTTTTAATAGGGGTTCACCGCACAAACGCACTTTAGAGAAAACCGCCACTGCTTTGGAATAAGCGTTCCGGGCACCCTGACTCGAATACATCTCTATGTATGTGTGAATCCGGTGATGTGTGTGTGGGTGGGTGTGAAGTATCGTAATGTAGTTATTACTTTAAATTAGAGATGCCACAAATAGTGATTTTGCCGAATACCGAATAACGAATATTCGGTGACACTTAGTACATTTCGCGGGTGATTGACTCCGACCGGCATCATTGAAATGCATGTGGTAACTACGTATTTGTTTCATTTGCGAGTAGGTAGTGTCACAACGCGCATTATTTGTTGATTGTTACATCAAATTGTGTTACTTATAGTGGGTATCACGTCTGCTTGTTCGTGAAAAGCTTTACAAAATGGCACCATTTAATAAAAAATCACCTATTTGGGAATATTATGAAATTTGTAGTGAGGACAATAAATGTTAAATATTAAATTTATATGCATTTTTTTCATCATTTGGTATTCGGTATTCGGCCGAATGGTTCGCAATATTCGGCCGAATACCGAATAGTAAAAAATGTGGCCGAATAGGCCGAATACCGAATAGTAGCCGAATATTCGTGGCATCTCTACTTTAAATTAAAAGCCTTTGCACTGATTTTTCAGCCAAACTGGACTTCCATAATGGAGCACTGCAACATGTGGCGCAACTATTACGACATCCAGGACTCGTGGAGCAGTGTCAAGTTAATAACTGACTACTTCGGAAATAACTCTCAACGTCTCGCCACCCTTGCTGGTCCCGGACACTGGAACGATCCAGATATGGTAATTAACTGCTTCATATTTTTTTATGTATTTGATATTATTATCATAAAAACAGCACATACAATAAATTATAATGTTTAAAGACTGCCCCTGAATTAAATTAAACTTTGGACTATGTGCCCTTGTGAAAAAATGCACTAATGATGCCAAGCTAGCGAAATTATGAAGGAAAAGAACAGGTTCAAAAATATTTCATTGGTGTCTTTTGTTAAAAACTTTCCAGACATTTCTAATTTGAACAGCTCATATTTGAAGAGTTCAATGGCTAAAATTGGCATTTATGATGTAAAAAAGCTAAAATATTCAGTAACGATCAAAAACACTCTAATGCTGCCTAAAAACAGATAGGTATTACTGCGGCATTTTGCGCCCTTTGCGGTTGCTTCGTTCCTTTACCATAATTCGTGGCTCGGCTCACGATTACACCGCAGTATAATGCATTAGAATCCATAGAATAGAGAACAAAACTAGAAGTGCTTTTTAGCCCCGCATTCTGTCTCACTTTCACTCCCCTAACATTATAGATCTCCATCCCATTTGAATTTTTTTAAACACAGTTTTATATTGGAATTTTAAGCTCTGATTGGGCAAATATTCGGTTCACCAAACATGTCCGCAAATCATTTCTTGTGTTCTTATTTATTCTATGCTACAATCCAATAACAAAAAAAAGAGTTGACCCGACTCATGTATTTGCTTCACTTGATCGTACCATGTCTTCCTCGTGCATCCCCGACTTCTTCTACCATTCACATTCACTCTAAATGCCATCGAAGTATGTATAATAATAATTTAAGTATTATTTACTTACAGCTCATCATAGGTAATTACGGATTGAGCTATGACCAGAGTAAGGTGCAGATGGCAATTTGGGCAATATTGGCTGCTCCTCTACTCATCTCTACCGACCTAAAGAATATCAAGCCGGAAATGAAAGAGATTATTCTCAACAAAGATATCATTGCAGTAAATCAGGATTCACTGGCTAAAGCTGGCATTATGCTGTCCAAGGTAACATTATTTGCAAGCATTTTTGTGAAATTATATGATAAAGTAACAATTTGGGGTAGAGCTTGACGATGATAATAATGAAACAGCAGAGAGGTTTTCGATAGACTGACGTTTATTGTCAATACACAGTTACAATTGTTGTATCCTAGATGGCGTTAGTGGTTACATATTATTTTGTTATATTCTAACACCCTCACGTAACAAAATAATCCTAATTTCATCTCAACAAAAACAACAAGATTTAAACTTCCGATATGCCCATTGAACTAAAAAATTTATAATGTTTATTTATACACAGACTTTTCGTCAATAAATCAGCTGGCATATTGGAGGTTGATACATATTCAAGTTTCACTTTATTATCAAATACACAATCTCTAACAAAATGATGTCGCACATCAATATGTTTAGTACGTTTATGAAACAATGGATTAGCAGCCAATTTAATAGAACTTTGACTATCACTATACAAACATACAGGTGTATTTTGATTGATTTCTATCAAATCTGACAATAAACTCTTTAAGTAAATAGCCTCTTTGCAGGCTTCGGATAAAGCCATATACTCCGCTTCTGTACTTGACAAAGCAATTGTTCTTTGTTTTCTGGATTCAAAAGAAATGACACATCCTGACATTATAAAGCAGAAACCAGTATATGACCTTCTATCTAAGGTACATGACGCCTGTTCTTTGTTTTCTGGATTCAAAAGAAATGACACATCCTGACATTATAAAGCAGAAACCAGTATATGACCTTCTATCTAAGGTACATGACGCCCAATCCGCGTCTACAAAACCATGTAAAGGGAAATCATTTTTCTTATAAACTAAACCATAGCTTTTAGTTTTCTGTAGATATTTTAACAATCTTTTTAAATGTTTCCAATGAGTTTCATTATAACAGTTATTATACTGACTTAAATAACTTACACTATAAGCAATATCTGGTCTTGTCAATACAGATAGGTACATAAGACTTCCTATCAACTGTTGGTATGGATATTTTGAAATATCAACATTATTATTTAAATCTTTCTCCAACTTTAAAATAACTTCCATAGGGGTTTCTGAAGTATGACAATCTGACATATTGAACTTATTTAAAATATTGTTTACAAAATGCTCTTTGTCAACAGTAATACAATCTTTTTGAGCATTTACTCGCATTCCAAGACACTGTTTAATCTGACCTAAATCTTTTATCTTAAATTTATTGACAATATATATGTTATAAAATACAAAGAAATCATCCACAAATAATGCTACAAATATTTTCACATCATTATTACTTTTTATAAACAGACAAGGTTCATATTTGGATTTTTGTAACCTAAATTCAATAAACATTCTTCTACTATGTTAGAATATCTTAAACGCACTTCACCGCTACTTTTATATTTCTTTAAGCAAACATTAATTTATTTATTTTTAGCACTGTGCCGTCATTTGTCCTGTTCACTAGCTCCCAAGTGAATTGTTTTCCATTGGCCGAATTCCAGCGTTTCCTGACTCTTGCTGATACTCAGAGGGAAAGGCAGCCTCGCCTGTTTGCCCTCACAGCATCCTGTACAGCTGGATTTTTCATTTTCACCATTTTTTTCTTGAAATGTCACACCTTTATCTGCTCCATTCTTCATCTTGCCTAGGTCATTAACATTCATATGACCTGGTCGCCTGTGCTGCGCTGCACTCAAAGTCTTCACTGTCGCCGCTAAAAGATGCTGAGACTTCACGATGTTCAATTTGTAAACTGCATTTTCTAACTTTGCTTCACCAATACAAACATTTCTTGAGTTGTAAATAGAACATCCTAGTTCATTAAATATCACTTTGTTGCCATTTGCAACGATTCTACTAACTGACAGCAAATTTGTTGTGAGGTTAGGTACATATAAAACATTGTTTACATCTATTTTATATTTCTTGTTTCCCACTGCAGTCGTTATTTTCAAGTTTCCGGAACATAAAACTTCCATACTAGTTTGGTTTGCCACAATAATTTCTTTAGTTTTCGGTTGGTATGAAATATTTGACAACATATTTTCATTTGAAACTAAATGAGTACTGGCACCACTATCAATATACCAGTCTTTCTGACTGAATTCATTTGTCATGAAAACTGCACTAAATGCATTCGTATCATTCCCTTTAGGACATTGACTTTTATAATGCCCAATCTGTTTGCATTTATAGCAACGAACCATTTTTGATGATCTGACATTTGGGTTGTCAGAAAGTTGACAATATTTTTTATCGTTATTGTCGCGATGCTTCGTAAATTTTCTGCTACCGCCGCCGCCGCTGTCGCCGCCGCTGCTGCGTCTCTGAGAATTTCCAACGACGAATGCACCCTTCGATTTATCCTCAGAATCCGTGCTCATGTCCAACAATTTTGTTTTTATAGCATCTGCACTCATTTTCATACCGGAGTGTTCAATGGCCATTAACATTGGGCCATACATCTGCGGGAGTCCAGCAAGAAGCAATGAAGCGATCCATTCATCGTTAATTTCGAAACCCGTACCTCTCAACTTCTGGGCTGTTTCCACTAATTGAGTGACGTAATCAGTCATACAATTGCAAGTCTCCAAGCGAATCGATATTAAATTCCTCAGTAGACTGATTCTGCGTGTGAAACCGGAGTCGTCGAACAAGGATTTCAATTTCTTCCATACACTTTGCACTGTAGTTTCGCCTTTAATATGGACATACAGAGATGGATCAATGGTCATTATCAGCTTTGCTCTTGCTTTTCTGTCGTCTTTTTCAGCTAGCACCTGCGAGCTATTCAAATCCACGCCTTCCAGGATAAGGAAATTTTCAACTGCGAAAGACCAATCGTCGAAATTCTCACGCCCTTTCAACCTGGGAACGTTTACTGAGTAATTCGCCGACATTTTTCCACACTGTGCACGATCAAAAAGTTTAAAAATTATACTAATTGCGTATTCTGCACCGGAATTGTTCACTGGGCCCATAACCTAATGAAACAGCAGAGAGGTTTTCGATAGACTGACGCAATGACGCATGACTGACGTTTATTGTCAATACACAGTTACAATTGTTGTATCCTAGATGGCGTTAGTGGTTACATATTATTTTGTTATATTCTAATGGTACATTTCCATGCTTGCCAAGCCTACGCAAACCTCCACACGCTCCAAGCGTACGCAAATCTCGCCTGGCATTTGGAAGCCGTTTACACGCTTGTGACTGCGTCAGTGAGCTACCAACACCCGAGCATGGCGGACGCCGAATTTGTGTAGGCTATTGCGTTTGGTTTAACATACTTTTATTTGAAATACAAGCAAAGTATAAAAAAACAATATAATATTGTCTTGTATTATAAAAAAAAGTTATTCCAACAAAAATCATATGTTTTTTTATTGTAATAAATAATAAATCATCAATAAAAGATTATTTATTTATATTGACTTTTTAGGTAAATCCAATAAATTAAATTAGTGCATTCAAATTATGTTCTTATACATTTTAATAAGTCAGGCATGCCTCTTTCGTCATACATATGTCTCGTAATGTTAATTATCGATATACCGCATGGAGCAAAAACGGCGTGCATTCGCCGTCAGTTCTGAAATTACACTGAGCGCATAAATGAACTAATACCTAGATCGATATCTTCGGGCTTTTTGTATGGAACGGGTGTCAACACTATTTGACCATAAATAATGCTCATTCCGCGATTATGACGTCACGGACCATCGACAAGGATAGAGGAAAGTAAAAAAAAAAAAAAAAAAATACTACCTTGTACAATATCAGTACCTACCCAAATCATTAGCCTAAAAATTATTTTAAAAATAAAATGAAAAACTCATAATTGCATGTAGTATTTTATTGCTTTATACAGAATAACACAAAAAAACGGAAATACAATCATGTGCAAACACATTTAGAAGGAACTTAATCATAATTAATGAAAATATGAGTAATAATAATAAAAAAGGAAGTGTTTGGATAGATTTTTAGCCCACATGGGAGGCCTTGAGGAAAAAATTCTCTCGGGGCCTGTGTCATCTTTAGGGATGCGGTGTGGAGTCTTTTTAGGAAAAGGAAAGGGAGGAAGTTTTGAGAAGGAAAAATGTACAGAGGGGTAGTTAGGAATCTGGGGGTCAATATGTTCAAGAGTGATGGATGTATGAATCTATCTGTCTTACTGCGGCTAAGGCGATGGTTGACCGAGTATGGCTGCAGAGGTCTGAAGACAATGTAATAACAGAGTGCAATTCACACACGGTACGCTGCTCAGCCCAGGGAACACGTTTGGTTCTGAAATAAACATATTCACCCCATTAACCAAAGTTCGCAAGCAAAACATATAATATTATCTCCTTTAACGAAATATAAATCCTGATGTATACCTGTATAATCTTCCACTAATTTTTTGGCAGCAAAACGCACGGTACTCGGCCCAGGTAGAGCACGTTTGGTTCTGAAACAAAAAAAAATTCATTACATTACCCAGCCTCATCCTATGAACTATATCCTACCACTGCAGAGTATAAAAGAGAAAATAAATTAAGAACAACGACCACGCGTCTCGGATACGCGCCTGTCATATTAAATATCTTAATAATAATGGAATTGCTGTGTTTGAAGAAATAATAAATGTATTAAATATCTTTATAATAAGAAAGACTCAGTGAATCAGCATCTATCTCTATGAATAAAATAGGTTGATGCCATATAGAGTATAGAGAAGACTTTATACCTTTTAAACTGTAATTGTGGTCTTGGACGGCACAATTCGTGCTGGACACTCCAGGTAGAATATGGATAGTCTAAAAATGAAAATAGATACAATTTTTAGGTGAAGTTAGGGAAAAGTTACAAAGTATATTAGGAACACTGAACAAACAAAAGATTCGCACCTGTATTTTGGTATCCTACGATCGTTTACGTTTTCTTTAGGTAAACCCCGATGTGTTCCGATTCCATGAAGATTAAGGGTAGGCAAAGCGTCTTTTTTTAACGTGCCATTGGAATTTTTGCAGTTATTAGTGAAATGGGAACCAAACATAACCACAACTTCCCAAAATCGGATAAGCAATAGTCAGATCTGCCGATTCTCAACGCCCATTCCCATAACGACTCTCATTATTTTCGCAGTTAGGTACTCTGTGTCGAACTGAAACACTATCCTCACAGCCTTCGACACTGAAACGATATTTAGGAAGCATTTTTTCAAAATATTTCGTTGTTTTGAATGTTCGGATTGTTTCGGCCAACGTGCTATTTGACATATAATACCATAGATATCCCACCGTATATACCACTCAGTTCTCAAAAGTTTTTCTATGGAAATTGTAAGATTCCTATTGGTAGTCATTACTATGACGTCGTCATGATCACGTGACCGGGTTACAAAAACTGACGGAGTTATACCCCCCTGACTGAGCGTTTGCCGAAGCTTGCCGCTGGATCCGACCCCGACTGGATCGGCGGCAAGCTCTTGCAAGCTTACGCAAACCCTACGCAACCCTACGCAAGCCAAGACAAACGACCTGTTTCCACGCTGGCGTTTGTGGAGGTTTGCGTAGGCTTGGCAAGCGTGGAAACGGCACATAACAGATAACTTTTGCGATTGAGATAGATAATCTAACCATATCATCTAGCCACCTAAGCTAAGGCCTCTCAAGGCCGATATTTCAGTTGCTTTTTTAGCTCGGCTTGAGAGATATTTACACTTGTCAAAGTGTTATCGGGTAGGAATCATGAAAACACAATCCGACTCATTTCTGAGTATTCTGAAAAATCGTCCGTTAGTCAAATTTTATTATTTTTTATTTTACGTTAGTTAAACACTTCATACTGTTCCTACCAAAGTTTGGAACCGGCTAACCATTCCAAACCGTTTTGAATGTTAGCAAAAAGTTAAAAATATGAAGATTTAGCTAAACAAAATTTGGCCACACCACAGCTTTAGACCTTGAATGTGCCTTACATACAATTTATGAATTAAGTAATTTCTTAGATGTGATTTATGAAACAAGTTTACCCTTTTTTTTTTAACTTTTCTTTATTCATTGCCTAAATTATTTACATTGTAAGTGGATTTTTCGACCACCATGCTAGGGTGATGCCCGTGTTATGGTGGTCGTTTTTATATATAGTACAATAACAATCAAAATTTTAAATAAAAACACTGTAAAAATAATTCAAACCAAAATACTTGCCTGGCCTTCAACATAAATATGGTTACATTCTATCTGATAAGTATAGATATTTTCAATAGGCCACTTGCATGGATTTCATTGAAAGGGCTCTTTATTTGTATCTTGGTTTTAATCCTTATCAAAATAAATTATTTTATATTCTAGACAGCTTCAATACCTTTATTTAACTTTTTGAATTATTCAATTCGGATATTTCATTCGAAAGATATCTCGAGTTTAAAAATTTTAGTATTAGGAAAAAGTTGCGTGGTCACGGTCACCCCGCTCGGCTACGGGCCGGGCGGGAGAGGAGTCAATAAATGAAGTGCCGCGCGGCCAGGCGGGTATAACACCGATCCAAAAAGTCAACCGAATCTTTGGTGATATCATAAGTCACCTTCGATTTGTTTATGGTCCCCGGATACGGTACGGTACGGTACAGTACGATACAGTGCGGCTATGGTACCCGGCTAGGACTGAATATTTGGAACGCGGAAGGGGGTTGGCGGGACGGGGGAGCGGGAGAGTGGTGGCGGGGAAGGTGGAAGTGGAATGCTGGAGGGGAACGCACGGGAAAGGACATGCAAGGAGAAACATTTAATTTCTTTGAATATGGCATTGCAACATTGACAAGGGCTATATTATATTTTCAAAAAATTAGGTCTCCTTACTAAAACTCCAATAATGTTACCCAAGGTGTAAAAAAAATAACTAAAATATTCTTTACATCGCGTGCGCTGCGAAAACTATTGATGATAGAATTAAATATTGTACTACGACTTTGCAGAACACATCATTATTTACAATAAGTGTCGCGACAGCATATGTCTAACTATTATAGTTATGCCACAATAAGTCTTATTTTATTTTTAAAATTTAATTAAAATGTCGCTGCTTGAGTCGTATTAATTTTTCAAATCGGTCCAGTAGTTTCGGAGCCTATTCAATGCAAACAAACAAACAATCAAACCTTTCCTCTTTAAATATAGGCAGAACACTTTTATCACTTAGGGCAGGTCTAGTAATATTCCTATGGAGTCGAGAGTTAGTAGGCAGTTCTCAGCGCCGTCAGCCGCTGTACGCTCCACACTCAGTGATGATTTTAGCTTCTTCGGCATGTTGAAATCGTCAGATTATATTATTTCTGTGATTCTTACATTATTTCCTTCGAAATAAAAAAAAAATTAACCGCGCTCGAGTAAATCCACGTGACGTTTTTTTTTGCAACTTTGTGACTCGCTAATTTTCTTACGTCACGTTCAAATCGTCAGATTATTGAAATGTAAACTTTTCTGCATGTAATTAACTCACAATACCTTAATCTGACACGCTCGAGTAACTACAGGTATCGATTTTTTTTTATTAATCTGATCGGTTGCCCTAGCCGCACCCACCAATATTATTGGTTCATAAATGGTGGTAGTCCATAGCAGGGTCGGGAGGTATCTCCCCTTAGTTAATCTGACGCGCTTGAGTAAATCCCAAAATCCCTGCTCCGCCTCCCCTACTATAAGAACTCTGTCAAGAGTGCATTAAGTAAAAATGTATTAAATGAGTACAAAACTGCATAAATGTAATGGTATATTATGTAATGACATATATTTTGTACTACTTGCCTATTTTTATTAATAATGTAATTTAAAAAAATAGGCAAATGAACAAGCTTTTGAACTTTGAAATGGAACAAGCTTTTTTTACATCAATTGAAAGACAGAACCAGTCGGTAGCTGTTTTCACCCAGGCATTGTGGGTTCAAATATGTTAGCTGAGTTCTACATCATTGCGAAAGCAACGTCACCCGATTTTCACGATGGTAGATTTTCAAATATTGTAGGTTGTTCGTAATCTAAGAATGTTTGTACATATTTACTTTATATAATTTTTTAAATTTTAATTTTTCACTTCAAGTACAATTGATTTTAATTAATTTTAGTACTCTCTCGATTTCAATTTCGATGGTGGGGACCGATATTTTTTATGTGTATAAATAAATATACTTACATGACAATTTACCTTAAACTCATTATAATTGAAAACATTCAAAATACCTACTCTTTTATATTCATGTACCTATACGAGTAGGTATATTTTTATGTTTTCAATTCTAATTTCTAAAGTCTTAAGTAAATAATTCATAAATTTTTTCGAATAAATATTTATTTTTCACAAAAAAGTATATTATTGGATAAGTTACGCACCTTACCAGAAATACCAAAGTGGTACCTACATGTATGAATATAAAGCTTAATAAAAAATAACAAATATAATCCAACCAACTTTGGTTTAGAGCGCCTTTGAGGAAAATTTTCCACCAAAACGGCGCTATAGAAATAATCTGACCTATATTATTATTTTAATAACAAAATACGTACAACAATAATACCACTAACGCGAATTCCGGTCCGTGCGTAGCTCACATCTTTCAATTTGAACGAAAACAAACGCCCAATTATCCATGAGGGGATCCTAGAGTTTATCCCGATGATAATGATACTATGACTCAAATGCGCATGCGCGAATTCGCGAGATCCCTAAGAAACGCATTCAGTACGAATAAAAAATATTAATTTCAAGGAAAAAATCCCGTGATGTCCCCCAAGTGCGCAGAACGGTTTACGTAGCGCATCTTGCATTCTGCCGAGTCGCGATCGTCGAATCGCATATCGCATCGCCGGCATCGCATTAGTACGCAACAAGGAAATGAGCGGAGCGGTCATATGTTCGTCGGAAAAACTTTTTCAATTTCGAGCTTAAAGATGTTCGGAATTGAAATTATAGATTATGTTTCTGCAAATGTTAATAATTACTTTTATGTTAAGAATTCATGTTTGTGAACATAAGCATCGAAAAAATTCTTCTGAAAAAGGTTTCTGAAATATGAAGTGGGGTCTGTCCCCACTGTCCCCTTGAGAAGAACCGCCACTGTCTCTCACCAATCCACCACCTAGAAAACTGGCCAAGTGTCAAATTAGTGAAAACGGCAAAGTGTAGTTCATACCTACTGTGATATTCATTCCCCCCAACGAAGTAGTCCCTATAAATTTTTTTGAATCCAATTGCTTCTGCTACCTTGCTACAGGCGCAACCCCGCTCGGCCTTTAAAAACTCGTAGCTCGCCCGTTCTCGCGTCTCTCCCCTGCATTTCTTTTGCAGCGCCTTCTCAACCCCATCACGTAATACTTTTATGCAAACGTGACGAGATGCTCTTAATTAATCAATTTGTAATTAACCCCACAACGTTGTGTACTTTTTTGCTTTAGTAGTTTGGTATAGTTAATCCAATTTAATTAATAATTTATTTGTGGTAAACCCTTGTTCTTTTAGGTATGGCGTGTTACAATTTGCAAGGCTTCGAATAACAATGACTGAGTCTGACTAACTTGAAAATTAACTAATTATCTATCTATATTCGTTCAGCTTCCTCCCCTAGCACATAAATTAACATCTAGTATATAAATTAACATTTATACGGCGAATTGAGAGGATCCTTCCTTTCGATGCGATGTCGCGTGCTCTCTGCGGCTCTATAAAATGCTATCATAAAATAATTTGACATTTATGTATATTCTAACACAAGATTTACAATCAAAGCAGTGCGGAGTGCAATAATTCTACACTCACAGTTCTAGAAGCAGTTTGTTAGTTAGCAAGCTTGTTTTATTTTGTTAATTTGATTCTACGAGTAGGTATTTTGGATTAACATGAGACAGAACATGTGCTGTTTAAGTAATTGGACTTCTCCATAGCCCAACAGATCTGGTGATGGTCATAGACCGCCAAATCGATTCCAATTCCAACGCCTCCAGAGAATGTTAAGGTCGCAAGCGACGAATGAAAATCGACATGTTTTGCCTTCTGTCGGGAAGGGTTTGATGTGTGTTTCTGGATCATAGGGTGGTAATGGGAATAATATCGACCAATACGCCGCCAAATTATAAATGTGTTGATGATGATGATGAAAGGTCATCTCATACCGTTTGATATGAGGGTCTGCTCCGATTAATGGCGTGATAGCCGATGTCAGGAACTGTTCACGAAATGCGTGGGTGGCACGAGGTTTTAGATCGTGACATCCTACTCTGGATTGATGATGATGATGTTGAAATTCTTCAGCATGCCGATGACTTGAGTTCCATTAACTCCTAAAGCATCGAGCATAAACATTAAACCGAAGTTGATTAGACAATCGGCAATGTCAGGAGATCGGTGGGGCCGCTCTCTCCTCTGATCTGGCGATGTATGAATTTAATTAAGGAAGATTTTGATGTCACCGACCCTCACCTTAGCAGTCACTCATGTCCTCAACAGTCCCGTTCTCCGTCCAGCACGCCGCCTCGAACCAGTAGAAATAATGGTTACGTTTTTCCTAGGCACGTTACAGAAACATGCGCCAGCCTGCAATCACGATGGTCATCAGTGTTTGATTTGAATGAAAAATACGTCCTCTCGCATAACATACACAAGCGTAACTTGGGACCTTCCCCGATATGTTGTCACGGGCATATGCTCTACGATAGGCGTACCCCAAGCTCAAACTCAAATATCAGCTCAAAGAAGGAATGTCAAGCTCGGCTTCCAGGGTGCTGGGTCCAAGAATGAAAGGCACCAGGTCGTGAATCTGGCTTCCCTTCCTTCTATTTCCCCTGCTGCGCTTTCGTCCAGAGTACATTCCCAACCTGACGCTGGATGATCCCTACTTCTAGTTTTGTGGAAGTTAAGAAAACTTATCCGGATTCCAACTAAGAACCGCCGAACGATTGGCAAAACGATTCCATATATCATGTTCCCTTCGTTCCGCCGACAAGGCAGTTCCCACACGAGCATAACCTAAAGGTAGTGAAGCCCACGCAAATTTCGTCACTTCGTTTCCCCCATGAAGGTAGTCCGGCCAGATCGTAATCTCCGTCCTGCATCAAATTGACCTCCCGCGACAACAACTTTTATCAGCTGGTACCTCGGAGCTGCGGTAGAGGGGGGGGAAATGGGTGCACGTCCTTTGTTCTCCTGAAGTCCCCCAATGCCTTAGTGACGTACATACGTCGACATCATGAAATGGCTCCGGCCACGCTTTCAACCAGGTCTAGAGCCGATACGAAATCCACGTTACCGAGATGTGATCACAAGGGATTCCAATTTGCTCGGACCAGACACGACCATCGCTTACTTCGCCTCCACATTAGAAAAATAGTGTAAGCCCACCTGCATTTCGATCACATCGCCCCCAGATAAAGTCGCATGAGATACTTCCTCATGGTGGAATAGGAAAGCTGGACGCGTAAATCCATTCGACAACCGCCGTCCATTCTCGAGTCGTAATTCGCTCAATTAAGTTTAAAGAATAAGAGTTTGTTAATTATGTAGGTGAATATAGCGCATTACGCTTTAAATATGAATACCTACCGACGGCTTCATTCAACCGACAATATGAAAGTTTTTGCTAAATCGAATATATCGAATGAAATATACCTAAGCGTAAACCAAAAAGGTGATTATACGATAAGATATCGAACCAAGTTTATGTAAAGTCCTATGTAATAGATTTGTTGTGATACCTAAAATTTGGAATAAGGTATGGGAAATTTTAGGAGTGGGAATTTAATTATGTCAGATTTTGTTAGTAAACAAAGGTGCCCATGCTACGCACCTTTTATAAACTGTTATATTACCTAATACCTTTGCCAAAAACCCTTTCCTAAATATAGTCCCCTAGCTACGTTTAAAAATATTATTGCGAGACTCGTAAATAATAATTATCACCTCAAAGGCGCTTTACACATTAATTTATACCTATATTCTATACCTATGTATTTTGTCACCCGTTATACCTAGTTTTCTCGTTCACCAACAAAGCACTTTTAAAGGATTTTATTATTGTTTTTGTGGTTTCAATATCCCGTCCTTTAAATGAAGTCCCTCGTCTAAGATTTATGGTCCGAAAGTGCCTTTTGTGCTTCAAATAGTATTTAGTTCATTGTACCCCAAATTATTATTTTACAACGGTATTGTCTCAAGAATAATTTCACCCAACAAAGGTACTTCGCCAGCCGGTCAACCCGGGAACGTGCGAAAATCCTTGTTCCTCAACGCTCGACAAAAAAAGGTCCTAGATTCATAAGACTTGTACATATATAAGCCCTAATTGACTCCTTCCTGCAAGGCCTGTACTAAATATGTTAATAATTTTATACAAACTTACCAAATTCGCCATGTTGCACAAAAAATGTCACAAATCATTCATTACAATAATATTTAATTCAAACAAGCACCTCTAAAACACAACCCGTCATGCAGTTATTTATTCCAAGATGCAGCCGTCAAACACAATTCTCGCGTCGATTTGTTTTAAATTTTTATCCTGACCCTGATAAATGCCCCGAAGGTACGTCCCGCATTGACATCAAATTGACATTGACCGCCTCAATTTACAAATTATATTATTTAACTTCACAGATATGAACTCGCAAGCCGCAATCTCTGACTTCCTTATTCGCGTGGACTCTTTTTTGTTTAATAAAACGAAATATCCCCGATTTAGACGCACCAAACTGGTCTCCTCGCGACTATTGGACCTCGATCCTTTAATTTAAACCTTGCTCCCCAACGACCAAATCTTGACTCCCCTCAATCGCGTGAACTATTATCCTTTAATTAAATTAATTATTCCCGGTTTAGAAGCACCAAACTGGTCTCCTCGCGACTATCAGAACTCGACGATTTTAATCTCAACTGCCCTCTCCAACGACCAAACCTTCACTGTCTCGTTTCAACCCCCTGCCTTTTGAACCTCCACCCATCTCCTTGTGTGGTTTCAATAATTTATTAGTCACTTCTTAAAAATCTCAAGTGATAAGCATATTTGCCAATATGCATATTTCAATGTTTAATAGTGTTCTGTCACATTACATCCCAAATTTCAAGAATTCGGTGCAATTTTCATGTTTGCTATTTTTTTTGTGTGTAACCTTAAATAACAAAATACCAACTAATTTTGTCTGCGCCGGAGTCATAAATTATCCCAATAACGCTTAAAAGAAGAGCTCAGTGGCGTACTTCAATCTAATACTCTTCCTCATTACTTGCGTTGACTCTATTGGTTATATAATAACATTATATATTCATTGTGTAACCGACGTGTTCACACCCTCGAAATATTTTTCATCAAAACTCATCGCTTGGCCGGTCCTCTACAGTTTTGTGATCATTTTGGGAATCAGGAAAAAATGGCCTGCCCTCACAATACTGGAGTACCGTGCCGCCGGCGACGCTTTGATGGAAAATATTTGTTCTAGTTAGAAAATGTCATTTTTATCAATTACTTATTATTTTCTTATTGGATTTCAAATATTTAAGTTTTTTATTTCTTATGTACATCTCCCCGGTGCGATCAATAAATAATACTTTGAGAAATCGCTACTGGGGAGGTTGTAAACTCATTTAAATATGTTGGATTCTTGTACCTATTTTTAAATGTTTATGTCTTAATTTTTATACACACGGGCCTTGTAGGACAAATGAAATAATCAGTTTTCATTTGAAATCCTACAAGGTCTCGAGTAAAGCCAAGATTTATCACACAACATATTGGGAGGCAAAAATAAAGTCATTTTTGCCTACCAAAAAACACTTAGAAAATTTCGAAGGTGTAAATTATATGTTTTTCCAAATAACAAAACCTGCGGGCCTTGTAGGACAATGAAATAATCAGTTTTCATTCTTGATCCTACAAGGCCTCCAGTCAAACCGAGACTTTGCTCTCAAAATACTTAGAGCCGAAATTAGAGCTCAATTTGCCATGTCAAAAAGACTTAGAACATTTCGGTCATGACATTTTTACATTTTTACCTCTACAAAATTCTAGGGTCCCTGTGAGATGGTGAAATAAACAGATTTCGTTAACTTATCTCACAGGGAACCTAGGAAAAATAATTATAACTTGATAAATCATAAAACATTTCCTTAAAAATCAAAAATTCTTAAAATCACGGTAAATTCACCAAACTAAAATTCTTGTCATAAATCTTGGCTTTATTTATATGTTTTTCCTATTTAATATGTATTTTGATTGTTAATAAAGGCTACAAAATCCGTAAAAGTTGCCAAATTTAGACGAGCACTTTTACGGATTAAGCCGGCAAAATAGATACTAAGCAGTTTCTTGCCCTTTATAAAGGAAAAGTGCCTGGGTTCCGTTTCCCCCTCCACTTTCCGTGAGCCACCTACCGATTGGTATAAATACGACAAATTTTTCGATAATAAATCAGTTCAACGTTTTCTTTAAATCTTCGTGTTTTACTCCTTCCTCTGGAAGAAACCTCTCTCCGACCTGCCTCCTGCTGAAGCTCTGCCTGAACACAAGTCTGGTGCCTACCTCCTCAAGACCAGCCGGCCCAACTACTGGACACCGCAAGGCGCCAGGCTCAGGCAGAGACCAAGGATATCCAGGGCTACCACTCACCAGCTCTGGGTGCAGGGAGGCAGATCAAGGGTTACCACCCTCCAGTACAGCAGGGCTGTCACCTTCAAGGAAGGCCAGCCAGTACTGCATTTCAAAACAATATTACAATAGTCGACATCCACGTGCACAGCCACCGGTGCCCTTTTCTACAGTCTTGTAGCACACGTCTGTTACACATTGTCTGTACACGTTTTCGTTCTTTCTGCGTGCGTCACTATTTAACGAATTCTGCAATCTTATTTTGACAAATATGTTAAATATTTTAACCCCTAATCGGCGCGTCGCTCTAGTATATTTAAATGCACCAACGATTAATCTTTATTGCCTAATTTTCAATTCCCTACTGCCATAGAAAATTCACCAGATAATTTTGTTTCGTAAATCAATTTGCTCGCGTTAAAGTCAGTCACCACTCGGGTAAATATTCATCGGCCGCCCCTGACTTGATAATGACATATCCTTTAGGATTCCTTCTTCAACCAAAGTGTTTTGGCACACATGTTTACCCTAGTAATGGCCCGGTTCCATAAATCACCCTTAAGAGTTGGGAACAGAGAATCGTATTCTGAAACCATACCCTGTTACAAAATTAAATATATTTCTAAATCGATCTCTCAATTTTAAAAGAATTATTTCGTAGGCCCAAAGGCGAGATCATCACACTACTTACAAAATATGCTAAAAATTAAAACAGGTCTTTGGAAAAACAAACACTGCTATCGAGCATTCGTGGTAACCATCTAGCGCACACCTTCCGAAAACATCAAAAATATTTTTAATTACACAAAAAAAATAATCGACAAAAAATGGCGATTATGTAGAAGTTCCTGTTCAAGCTTTAAAAGATGTAAAAAAGATTAAAAACTAATTGTTTCTTTGTATTTCTAAAAAAATAGGACACATTAGTTTTGGGATTACCCTCGTAGTAGTTGTCAGATAATCGAGCGACGATTAATCTAGGATTACTGACAGACTTACTGTACTTGATATTTTCAGCTAAAGAACATTGAGGTTTGGCGCAGAGATGTGGTGCCGTTGGTGTCCGGACAACCATCTGCAGTTTTTGCAGTGGTGAACCTCAATGAAGACGGAGCTCCCAAGGATGTGTCATTGAACTTCAAAGACTTGGGAATAGTGGACGCCGCTGATTACAAAATTACGGTAGGGACTCAAATTATTAAAACTCTCTGATAAAAGATAACTGTTCCACTAATTTATTATGTGTATTACATTTTTGTAAAAGCCTTTATTGGCGTTTAATATAAATAACTAAAGCGACATTTCTAGTTGGTTGTTGAAATTGATGACGAAACTTTCAATATTGCCCTGGTAAAACGCCAAAATATAGAACTCTTATGTTGATTGAATTGGGTTTACTGCGTTAAGAATTCGGATCTATAGATTCTGACAATTTTACTTCCCCTCATGCAACTCCATTAAAGGTCAGAATGCATTAAGATTTTTTTTCTTTTTTACAGGATCTTTTTGAGCCTTCATCAAAGAGTTGGAAAATAATTGAAAACAAGGATGACACAAAGAATATCACAGTCAGGGTTAATCCTACAGGTAAAGAATTTATACAGAGTTTTTCGAAATCATTAACTCTTATTTTGTACGGCAAGTATGCAAAATTTAATTAAGAAGTATCGAAATTCTGCTTGGGGTGGGAAAAGAGGACGCGACTGGTTTTTCATAATCTCATGTAAACAGTCACCTTTCTCTTGTTTTGAAAGAAAACTTTCATCAATCTTGGTATAAAACTGTAGATTTGTATAAAAAACAAAGCACACCTCCACGGACACTCTTATTTATATACCGTTGTTGCGCTTGCAAAAAGGACAGATTTCAACAAAATGTTTTTTTACACAAAATTTTTTAAAAATTCCAAAAATCAGGTCAATTCTCGGTTACGTGCATAAGTTTAACCGTTATCGCATAATACTCATTCAAACGTTCTTGTTGACCCATTCAAATAGAAAACTGGGAAGTTTTTTACTTCCCCTGAAAAAATTTGGTAATACTTACATAACCGGTAATAACCTATGACCTTGCAAGCGCTATGATGATATATAGATTGTCCAGGAATTGAAATGAAAAATTATAACTGATAAATATATAAATGTCTAGTCAACTCATTCTAAATACTAATGCGAAAAACTTCCCAGTTTTCTTAAGTTCTTGCATATTTTTCCTTTGTTTTTTACTATTTGAAATTATCTGTATTATTAATTTGCTGCTCTAATTTTTTTCTAGGTGTACAAATGTTCAAAGTTGTCGCAGTGGTTTAGTGTAATATTAATTTGTTTATTTAGAATAAAACTAAGCATAATAATATATTGTAATTATTATTTTAAGAATTTTCAAGTTGTTTTATACAAGCTATTGTGAAACACGTACCTAATAAAAGTGTAAGAAAATGTTTTATTTTATTTTTTATGTATTGTTTTATTTTTATTTTATGATTTTTAATTAAAAAATAATGTTGGAATCATATACAGTGGACCCGCGGTAATCCGACAAACGTTTTACAGGGTGATGTTGGATTGTCGAATTTGTTGGATTATAGAGTACCTACTGCCTAAGTCCTATAGTCCGGAATTTTTTGAATAAAACTAGGTACCTTGAAATTTGACAAATTACAATGCAAACCCAGATCAAATGCACGTACAAGTTACAACCTGACCAATCATGCATTATATTAGTGAAGATTTGCCAAAATTTTTATTTACAATCAACAGTGATAGGCGTGTCAGATTACAGGGGGGCGCCGGATTAGACAGCGTCCGGATTACCGCGGGTCTACTGTAGTGATGAAAGTTGTAGTACAGATAAAAGAAATAAAAGATTAAGTAAATACGATGAGTAATAGAATATTTAAAAAAAATTGCTATAAAGAGTTCTGTTAACGAAGACAAAAAAGACTACTCATCATTATGTATTAATCACTAAATTCATGTGTTACATTTTTGTTTGGATTGACTATAGAATACATTGAAAAGAATGGCTCATACTATTTAAATAAATTCCTTTTACTAGACCACACGTTGAACAGATGTTAAAAATAAGCATTTCTTTATTATTTTTTATCAATAAATAAAATAAGTCATAAAAATAAGTATTTACACACTTTCAGGAAATGTTTTTACAAATTGATTTTTTTGACATATTTAATTGCTTACTTTTATTTCAAACTAAATGTGTCAAATGAATCAATCTAAAAAGTCATAAAAAACATATTAAATGCAATGACTTTAAAATACATCTAGACTTGTTATTGTCTCACAAAATTAAGAAAAAATGTGGCAAATAAGAAACATTTCTACGTTTCCAGTAAATACTAAATTCAAGCATTGTTCGTGTGTGACAAAGAACAATGAACAAAATAAATAAAATGATTGGACGGGTAAAATTGTGTTATTTATAATAATCGATTTGCGTGAATTTACAAATGAAATGTTATTCCTTGGCTTTTACTAGTGCTTGCCGAGAAACAAACTTTCTCATTCATTACATATGAGGGCATTTTGGCACTTTTTAAAGGCAATTTACTTAGAAGAAACACAGGACCTTACATGAAGCGTGACAGTTTATATTAGTAGTAAAACTACGAAATCAAAAGCATTATTAGGAGAGTATTTTTTTTAAATATTTATTTTATGTTATGTTATATTCAATATAAATAAAAAATAAAAAAATTCCAATTGACATACTTTTTGCTCGTCACTTTGAGATTTTTACAGCGCATCCGTATACATTGTAACGTCATTGATTAAATGTCTGAAACTCATCAATCATCAAGTCTAAAATTAAGTTTCTATTGAGGACAGAAATAATAAATATTTAACGACAGAAATAATAAAAAGCTATTTAGAAATTACAGGCATTTCTTTGGTAAAATACGAGTATAATTTCTGAAGAATTACTATAAAAAAGGTTTATCATTAATTAATTTACTGAGTGTAGCGAAGTCCTGTTTTAACCCAACCGTTTTGCATTACGTCTGTCTGAAAATTTGTTTATATTTTCTGTTAATGGTTTAGTAAAGACTCTTTTTTCACCTACCTAACTGCCTGAAGAACGTTTGAAAAAAGAATTGTCATTGAGATTTCTTTGGACAATTGTATAATTCTTTATTTGAAATTTTAAAAATGTTATATGGATTATAAATAAGTATGATTTATGTAAGTACCTACTTACTGCAAATCTTATGATTTCAGAGGAAATTTTTGTTTTAATTTATTAAATAAGATAAAATTAGAAACACATTTTTTTTGATGCAAGGTTTTTTGAAGTAAAACTTTTTTACGCACGCTCGACACTTGGGGGTAAAATGATGAATACGTTATGAAACGTTACGAAAAAATGTGACAAGCTTTTTTTTTTTTGAAATAAAACTTCTTTACGCACGCTCGACACTTGGGAGTAAAATGATGAATACGTTATGAAACGTTACGAAAAAATGTGACACGCTTTTTTTAAATTTTTTAAATTTTTTTATATGAATACCGCACAAGAGTCCCAACTGCTCCCGTCTGAAGCCAGTGAGACTATGGCATCCCCAATTGGGGTATGTTGTGAGGCTGAAGGTAGTGGGGATGGGAAGAAGATAGGGAAGAGGAAGGTGGGGAAGTACCTGGCTATTCAGATCTGGTCACCAAACACGGCTATTTTGACACAAACACAACACAAACATTTGCCATTTCAAGTGACGTTTCAATTCTGAATGGTGGTCTTACACCAGGGCGATACTGAGAGTATCTTCCACTCTGGAACGTGCCGCTTATCAATATGAAACGTTATCAATGTGAAACGCTAATCAATGATATGAGTTGAGTTGAATTGAGTTGAGTTGAGTTGAGTTGAGTTGAGAGCTGAGAGCTGAGAGCTGAGAGCTGAGGGCTGAGAGCTGAGAGTTGAGAGTTGAGAGTTGAGTTGAGTTGATGGGGATGTTGAGGGGATGGGGATATTTTTATTCCTGTTATTGTTATATTGTTGATGGACGGCATAGGTTAGTGAAGTTTTACTTCAGTCGTGTGGTCTAAAGCACACTCGTTTTTTTTTTTTGTGAATACCTCGCAAGAGTCCCAGTTGCTCCCATCTGGAGACAGTGAGGTTATGATATCCCCAATCGGTGTATGTTGTTAGGTTGAAGATAGTGGGGAGAGGAAGGAGACGGGGAAGAGGAAGGTGGGAATTCTGTTCACAGAACTACTAATAAGTGGACGACGGCACAATTTGGAATGACTTATAAATATAGTTCCATG
Source organism: Limnephilus lunatus (assembly GCA_917563855.2). NCBI lineage: Eukaryota > Metazoa > Arthropoda > Insecta > Trichoptera > Limnephilidae > Limnephilus > Limnephilus lunatus. Next base: position 47,968,664 of record OU830593.1, read on the forward strand.
TGCCAATGTCATTAGTTGGATCCATGATAACCCAGAATCATTAAATCTAATTATGGGCTATTTTTAATTTTATTTTTATTTTTTAATGACTTTTCAAAGAAGGTGTTGTTGTTGAAGTTGTGTGTGATTCTGAGTTGTCCGGTCACCCATTAGTTCCATCATTCCTCAATTTTTATTTATAATAAAGTATTCTACGAAAATATGAAACACCCTGTAGTATTTTGTTTATGAAGTCATATCCTCCTCCCCCCGTGTATGCTTTTATTATTTCATTATTGATGAATAATGAAATGAATAATGTGGCTCAAGACCTTAACCTGTTTTCATTTTATTTTGTGGTTTGTATTAGTATTTAATATTGCAAGTAATTAATTTCAGCTCATAAGTACATTTTACTTCATTAAGAATAGTCTAGAAATCTGTTTCCTCGAAAAATAGGTAAATAATATGTTTTATTTTTTACTTACAATTAATTTTTTGTGTGTCGTAAGTGCATATTAGCCATGAAAAAATTTGTGCCCATAGAAAATTTCCGTGGCCGATGCGCACAATCAAAACATACTTTTTTTTATGGGGTTTGCATCGTAAACAAAATGTTTCAATTGGCAACTAAATAAACGAAGAGATGATATTTCTTACTTTTCGTTTCGTAAAGAGCCGCCATTTTAAAATAATAACAAAGTTGCTACTGCGTCATTAAGCAACGTGCCCGCCTAATGTATAATTTATGTTGTTTGTTGTGAAAAACACTTGTTTAGCTTTGTGAAAGATATAGTAAAACCATATTAATAAACCATGAAATATTTTCATGTTAAAAAAAAATTATAAAAAAAACATTTCTCTGAATATAAATAGCTTTTGCTGATTTATATAGCGCCATTCTTGTAAAAAATCACCTCAAGGGTGCTGTACAAATATGGTAGATTATATAATATTTTTATTAGTTATATAAACACTTAAAAGTATTAAATGAAGACAATATTAGCGAAACCCAATAAAAAATCTAGAAACAGAAAAAGATTTTGGCACATTTCTCAAAATATTTTTCGGTTTCCAGATTTTCGATTGGATTTCGCTAATATTTTCTACATTAAATTAAATGTTACAATTTGAGGTTTTACTCATAAAGTTAAAAAAATAAAAGTATATTTGTATACATTTTACAAAAGCATAATTTTTTCAAAAAACAAGTTAGTTATTACGAAAATAGGATCAGCTGGCGCACGGCGAGTCGTGTGAAAATTTAGCATCAGCACACTACGGACGCATAAAGTCAGCTCAGCATTCCAAAGAGTGATGCGTTTTTTTTCACCTTTCAAACTGTTCAATAATGAATGTGGACTAACTAAGTATATAAAAAAATTACCGAGATTTGTGAATGTGGTTTATTAAGCATACTAAAATGATTAATAAAAGCTAACAATTGGTTCGTTAGTTTGAAGTGTCGATTTCCATTGAAAGTTAAATAAATATTGTCGCAGGAAATAATTATAATGCAAATCAAATGAACAGTATTATAATCAGTAGAAATTTAAAGATACGTTAAATAAAATAAAAATAATATGTATTTGATTTCAGTTCCAAATTAAAAATGAGGTTGCATCAATATCATTAATATTGTTGTTAGTAAATGGTGGAGTGGGTTTAGATAATGGACTTGGGCTCACTCCTCCCATGGGGTGGTTGACTTGGGAGAGGTACAGATGTATTGTTGACTGTGACACCAGACCTGATGAATGTATAAGGTAAACATTTGTATTCATTTATTACACTCTTACCAATGCTAACTAATAGTTTTGTGAACAGTAGACTTATTTAATAAATTAAAACTAAATTTGTTCCGAAATTATAAGATTTGTAGTAAGTAGGTATGTACTTAAATAAATTCCAAGGAATTCCAAGTAATTCTGCGGCTCAGAATTACTGTCAATTTACTAACAACTGTCTCGCTCCTTTGCATCTATGGTACAGGCTATCCCACATGTTAGTTACAATAAAACAAATAAGATGACACAAGAACATAAAGAGATGCCTAAGAATGGTATCGAAACGCACATGCTATTTCAAGCGCGTAATGCTATTTCCACAAATATTTACCAAAAACAGTATTTTTCAATTTGAAGCGCTTTAAACATTATAATCCAAGAGCCCGTGATGATCAGACCTTCGTTATTTTATAAAACCTGAAAGTTTCTCTGTTATGTCTCTAATACATGTACAGACGATCCCCGACTATGAATTTTGGCTTTGAAAGACATTTTCGATGGTTCCTTCACCTTGTCAGACACATTAAAACTCTTTTGTAGGTGCGAGCGCGATATATACATGCAAGCGGGTGGTAGTGAAATAGTGCGACATTTGACGCTAGCAGACAGCATTTTGCTCGCACTTTTACAAGGTAGTAAAAGTGCGAGCAAAATGCTCTTGAAATTGAGGTGCAATTTTATACATATACCTTTTCAACCTGCTATTTTTCAACCTACCAAGGCCACCGTGATCCAAACTTCATAGTCGGGGATCATCTTTACCTTTATTAGGGACATACACAGAGAAACTTCAGGTTTTATAAATAACGAAGGTCTGATCATCACGGGCTCTTGCTTTATTAGAAAACAAAAAATGGAATACAAAAAGTGTGAATGAAATTGTACAATTAATTATCAAGTTATAATGTGAAAGGTGGACCATGGGGATTTTGTACACCCCTCTTCGGGCTGGCTACGTTAAATGTATTTGACAACCATGAGTTGAAGATACTTTCCTCTTTATATCATCAGGGTTTGGTAGGTAGTCGAAGAATCTTGTATATTATTTAAGAAAAATAGAACAAAATTTGTGATGCTGGATTTTTTATCAACGTGTGAACTGATATGATTTGAGATTTTTATGGCCAAAAGCATCAAAAGCAATTTGGGAGGCGGGTATGGGTACCGTTGCCCTGGGACCATTTATTTTATAACCAACGTCTCTGCCTTAGGTCACTCCAAGTGGTTCGCTACGTTTGATGACTTAGAGAAGGTGCCTGGGTTCACGGGGTGAGGTTTGTCCGGAACTTGGCGGTGGATGCATCTGCCCGCCAGCTGTGTTGTAGGCCAGACCGTTTGATCTGTCAAGCAGGCTTCTTTTGGAAAATCGCCTTGCACCCCCAGATTCCTACCGACCCCTCATATCTTTTTCCTTCCCAGAACTTCCTTTACTCAAAGATTCTTCATATGGCATCCCCAAAGATGATACAGGCCCTGAGGGGAATTATTTTCCTCAAGGCCTCTTTTGTGGAGCAAATATAAAAAAAAAAAAATAATCATGATATGTTTTTGGGTTACTATGCAGAGCTTCTCTTCCTCCTTCTTTGGCCAATTTTTTTGATAGCGTTACAGTGTCCGTCATCTGCCATCTGCCCTGATAATGTAACACTGTCCGAAACGTTGGCAAAAGAAGGAAGAAAACGGTATAATAACCCAAAAATGAATCATAATATTCCATGGACTATTTTTCAGTGAAAGACTGATTAAGAGAACGGCAGACTTGATGGTTTCTGAAGGATATTTGGAAGCTGGATACGAGTATGTGGGCATTGATGATTGTTGGCTGGCAAAGGAAAGGGATGCGCAAGGAAAACTTGTTCCGGATAAGAAAAGATTTCCCAGTGGAATGAAAGCTGTCGGTGATTATGTGAGTAAAATGTCTTATTTTGTGTACTATTAAAGTGTCTGCGGGCCATGTTCGCTACAACCAACTTCTGAGAGGCTAACTTGGCTCTGGCTTCGATGGAGTCCCCTTTGCTTGTGCTAGTCACTTAGAGTTACACCAAGCAAATAAATATAAATTGAATTATGTACTTCTGAAAGGAATACAATGGTGACCGGACAATTCAGAATCCTGCTACTTCACACCTCCTTTTAAAAGTCATTAAAAGTAATGAAAAAAAAAAATTGGTTAAATAGGTTATGTTATGTTAGGTTATGAGCTATTTTTAATAACTTTTAATGCATTTTAAAAGGGGCGTTGAAATTGCATGATTCTGAGTGGTCATGGAACCGAATACAACTTGGTCCACGGCCTAACGGCCAGAGTTGACAGCCAAAGCAAGTAAATATTGCCAATATTTGACTGGAGTTGGGCGTATTGTTATCATTCTAGTATAAAATAGTGAGCATAAGAATAATGTCACTGTTTTCACCGCTAGGGTTTGCTTTTCTTAGGCAGCCTGTAGTTTTTATATTGAATAATTATTTAGTTGTCTTTATAATGTTTGAAATGTAATGTTTATTTGATTGTCACTCACTATTAAAACCTACTTTATTTTTTATATACCAGTACCGCTGCCCCGGAAACCAAAGATTTGATAACTAACACCCCTGCCATAGGTCACCCCAAGTGGGTCGCTACATTTAGCAGGGATGCCCAGGCTCATGGGGTGAGGTTTGACAATGACTTGGTGGTAGATAAATCTGCCCACCTGCTGCGTGGCCGGCCGGGTTAATAAGGACTGGTTGAGGGAGACCTTTTGACCTCTCCAGCTGGATTATTTCGATCCATCGCCTTACACCGTACTGGGAGGGATGGATTCATGTATCCGATTCATGTATGCTGGACACACTGATCCCCAGATTCCTATTTCGGGATCAGTGTGCCATGTACCACAGTGGGAGGGATGGATTTATACATCCGTCACTTTTGGACCCACTGACCCCCCCAGATTCCTCCTTCCTTTCGTTAAAAAGACCCTCCATACCCCGATACAGGCGAGCCCTAGTGGGGTTAATAATTAAATGCTAAACAATATATTTCAATTGTGAAGAAACAATAAATAAATACAGCATCTCCAAAAATGACACAGGCCCCGATGGAAATCATTTTTGTTACTGCCTCTTTTGTGGAGCTAATGTACATTTTTAATTTTTTTAATGAATTTAATACATTTAGTTGCACAGCTTGGGCCTAAAGTTTGGCTTGTACGAAGACTACGGAACCAAAACTTGCGCAGGATATCCGGGCATCCTGGGGAACTTGGAAACAGACGCTAATACATTTGCAGAGTGGGGAGTGGATTATGTCAAACTAGATGGCTGCTATGTGGACTCGGATATGATGGACAAAGGTACATTTCTACTGTTATTGTAGGAGATTAAGATCATTGGTGATAAAGAAAATTAATAGACTTTGCTAATTTGCCATGCCTTTATAAGGTTAACTAGATCTTACAACTCTGCTTCGCCAGAGATAAAAACCTTTTTTATTACGAAGCCTCTGACTTAATGGAATATTGAAAAATTATTAAACAAACAATTTGGTAAAGTGGTCCCAGGCAGAGTTCATAAGTACGTCATCGAAAGTCCCCGGACAGGAACTTAGTACCAGAGGCGGTTCCTTAATATGTTCATTTTGACTACCTTAATACGGACATGTTCTTTAGTATGGTGGTCGAAAAACCTGTAGAAAACAAGAGTAATTTTATAAATAAATAATAAAAAAATATGCATTGCACTGCTCATCTTCAGCCTTCACATAACTTACAAAGACATGATTTTGTCCCAGTCATTAACATACAAAAGTATGCTCCAGTGCAAATTCCTGCCAGGACATTATTCACAAAATTTCGTTTAACTATACTACGGGGACGGACAAAACAGCAGCTCGGTAGGCTGAAACGGTGACATGAGCGAGATGGTAAATACATACTAGATCCATATTGAAATTTCAGTAACGAGCCTATGCTTAGTACATAGTGATGTTTGATGATTTAATAATATTTTTGTGATTAAATTGTTAACGAATAAATGTGTTAATTAAATTTAATTTGTACCTCATTGTGTGTGACTTTTATTACTTTTGTGTGCGTTTCATGAATAGAGCATTTTTTTGTTGTTGCTTATTTTTAAAACTGTCGATCCTATAAAAGTTCTATAATTTGAAAGAAATTTAAATTTACATTCGCAAAATTTCCAAGAGAATATGATAAAAGGCATTCCACATTCTAGTCTCTTCTGTCTTTTTCGTTTTCATACAAGACTTGTGAGAAGGGAGGTTTTGATGAAAATCCTTTAGGACAATGGTCAGTGACGTGAGTCGTGCATACAACCTGTGCCTGGGAGTACTATAATATAGTACTATATTGCATTACTATAATATTATTACCTTGTCTTACTTTTACAGTAAGATAAATACAACTCAAAGTTTCATTGCTTAATTTTTTTATTTTATGTATTTAAAAAAAATATAATTTTGATAATACATATTATTGAATCTGTATGTACTTTCTTCAATATATTTTTATTTGATTATTATGTATAGATGATATCATGATACAAGAGCTCACTATTCAAGAGTGTTAACTCCATCGCACACACACACACACAGATTTTGTGCTTTATCTTAAAAACACAATAATTAATAGTCTCATCTTGGATTTGTGTAAATGGTAAAACAAATAATAATTTACAGGATATCCTGAGTTTGGTAGGTATCTGAACAAAACTGGAAGACCGATGCTATATTCCTGTAGTTGGCCAGCTTACCGAACAGAAACATCGGTAAGTAAACACAAAATTTCACAATAATCCTGTAAAGAAAATGTTCTCCTTATTCTGAAATCAACGCTTTGAATATTGTAGGTAAATTGGACTAAATTAGTCGAGAGTTGCAATTTGTGGCGTAATTGGGACGATATTGACGATTCATGGCAGAGTTTGTCCAGCATTTCAGACTATTTTGGAAATCATTCGCAAACTTTGGCGAACTACGCTGGCCCCGGACATTGGAATGATCCAGACATGGTATTTATTTGTTTCACTATGTATTTTTTAACCAACAAACAGAATCAAATGATCATTGCTAACAGCAATTGAATATCCACCGCTGGACGAATGTTGAATGTGAACCTGCAAGTATACTTGGCAGCCTGTAAATTCAGACAACTGAGACAATAAAAGTGTGGAAATTTCATTGTAGAGTCCCAATATTATGTAGTTTATAGTTCTTGTTCTAACTTGGAATGCCTGTCCTTGTAATTTTTCTTCTAGTTTATCTTCTAGTTTTTAGTTCTAATTTGGAATGCCTGTCCAATGGCATTTCAGGATGACTTACATTGTGATAATTGTGATGCATGCATATTATATTTACAATGTTCTGCATTTACAATAAATGTTTTTTATTTAATTTGATTACAATATTATTTTTCAATTTGATCATTGTATAAAAATCGATTTTTAGCTTTTGATTGGCAATTTCGGCCTGAGTTTCGACCAAAGTAAAGTGCAGATGGCTATTTGGGCAATATTAGCTGCTCCTTTACTCATGTCCACTGATCTTAAGAATGTAAAGCCAGAGATGAAGGAGATTCTTCTCAACAAAGAGGTCATTGCCGTCAATCAAGATGCACTTGGAAAAGCTGGTATTCTGTACTCAAAAGTAGGTATCACAGTGTTTGAAATACAGGGCCGGTCCTGAGCCAAACGGCGCCTGGCGCTGTATTAGGTTTTAAATATTATCAGCGCCTTGGCTCCTTGATTCCCTGACACCTTGGTTTGAGAGTGCCCGGAGCGAACTGCTCCAATTGAGCTTGCGCAGGGCCGGCCCTGTTGAAATGAAAATTTTCTTTGTTCGATTACCACTTCCAAAAACAAATCTTATTAAGTTCTGTTCGTTAAATGCAGCTCTGCATCTTTTCTAAGAATGTGGCTTCGGTTGATATGTTTTGAGCCATTGCTTACACAAAAAACAACAAGTTGACTTTTACAAGGTTAGTTTAAGCGAATGAAAAAGGTAGTTTTCTGTAAAGTAAGTCTTGGTACTAAAGATATTGAAATACAAGAGATATGCTATGATGGCCGCCCAACTACTACCTAACGGGAATAGTTTTAATACGGAAAAAATTAGTTAATTTTTTGAAGGTGTGCAGTAGTATTGGTTAACAATATCGGCGATGCCAGGAACACAGTCTCACCCAGTAAAATCACCGGGTTGATATTGGGTAATCCTTGTTCCACAATGTGTCTTTACAGGTACACAATCTGTCAAGAAAGTGTAAAATAAATGGAGGGCGCTGCAATTGTTTAAATGGTTTTAAAAGACAACACCAATATGGTTCAAGGGAAGTTAATGCAAGTTTAAAAAAAAACCGATTTTGCAGGTGATTTTTTCCCATTAACATTTTCCAGAAATGACAACGGTTTTCAGAAATTAGCGCTAATTCCTGCAAATATGCAGATAGCACAACTCTTATATTTCAGTATCTTTAGTTGTTAGGTTGTTACCTATACAGTCTCCTCCTGAAAACTCTTTTGGGAGTGTTTTTTTACATTTTCCAAGTTTGCATGTAACTGATTTGGTATTTCTTGTTTTAAACAAGGAATATAATATGTGGGCGTGGCCTATCTCATAATATCGCTCACCATTATAATCCCAAACAGTTGTCACAGACGGGTATTACAATAAATAAATCTGTGATCTGTGATGACTGTATGGCAATATAATCTCTATGTAACAAGCCCCAGTTCTCTTATTATTTCATTAAGATATATTATGTACAGCACATGATGTATTAAATTTAATCATATGTTTGGCATGGCAATTTTGATATTAAATAAGTGGCTATGATCTCTTGAAATGAAATTACTTTCTACAGGATAAAAATTTTGAAGTGTGGCGCAGGGAGGTAATGCCGATTGTTGAAGGGGATGCCTCCGTTGTTATTGCAGTAGTAAATCTTAGCGACGAAGGAGCACCCGATTCTATTACATTGAACATTAGTGATCTGGGGATACCAAAAGCAAAAAAATACAAAATAAAGGTAAGAATTTTTGATAAGAATATTTCTGTACAAAGTCTAACTTTTTTCAATATTCACCTGTTGTATGGTCACCTAATCATTAGCCATTTTCTAATCACTGTTGGGTGAAGGTCTCTGCAAGCTTCTTTTACCAATTCAAAATATTCTCACTATTATGTATTTTATATATAAATGTGATTTTCTTTTGTAGAATCTTTTTACAAAGGATTATGTCTTGGCAGATGCGCATAATATTACAATGTTGGTTAATCCTACAGGTACCTACCTATACTTTTTTTTCTATATTAGATACAAATAAAGGGTGTCTGGGGGTAAATTGTATTACATAACTTCGGGAAGTGATTCTACATGATATTATAAGTAAAAAAGATAAATAATTTTTTTCGAAATTCTAGCTTTTAGGGGTTGTTTTGTGGTAAAAGATAAAAATTGACCGGCGTATGCGGCCAGCTTTATTATTTTGCGCTGTTACGATACGGGCCAGTCACAACCATTCAATGTTGCCACAATCGTGCCCGGCGGGTGCCCAGCGAGTAAGATCGTACCTCACACTAAGGATTTTTAGTAGGTACGTCTTTTTGTATGGGAATTTTTTTTTTGGAATTTTGGAAAAAGTTGTTAATCTTTTTTACTCCTACCATCATGTAGAATCACCTCCCGAAGCTAATGCACTTTACCCCAAGACACCCTGTATATTAGTTAAATTTGAAGAACTCAATTTTAATTTTTAATTTTAATTTGTATTCAGTAATATTATTATACAATTTAAAAAAACAGTCCAAGTATTTATAAATAAGTTCTGCTGTGTAATTATTATTACGCTTGACAGCTGTTTCGCCTTCCCAAGGCATTGTCAAACAGTTTGTTATGTTTAATAGTTTGATAATGCCTTCAGAAGGCGAAACAGCTGTCACATGCAATAATAATTGTATGGCAGAACTCGTTTATAAATAAACAATTTTTTATAAATTGGATAGTAATATTATTGAATATAATATAATACAAGAAAAACTTTAAATTATAAATGAATAAATAATCAAAATGTTTCTTTTTTTTTTGTTTTAGGTGTACAGATGATAAAAATCGAGGTTATAGAATAATGTGATATCTTTTTATACAAGGTGATGCACCTAACCTTGAAACATTTGGAATCAGGAAGCAAATAACGTTTTTTGGGGACAAAAACTTCATAATTTATGTACTACATAATATACCTAATACCTATGCCTATATTCATTATTTTAAGCATTTCTTTCACATATTCAATAATGTTGTTATCCAATTTTTAAGCAAGTTCTGCTGTGTAATTATTGTTACTATTATTATGCGAGACAGCTGTTTCGTCTTCTGAAAGCATTACCAAACTATAAAACTTATTAATAAACAATTTTTCCAAAACCTATTTACCCTAAACCAAACATAATGCAATATAATGTATTTATGTAATATAATTAGATCTTCTAAAAAGGAAATTAATATTGGACATATAAATAAATTAGTAATATAATTAAATACAATAATTATGTTTTTTTAATATATGAATAATATAATAATCTTTTGTTCTTCTTGTTTTTTGTTAATTGCTTCAGTAATAAGTTTACTGCTCACAATGCATCACATGCATTGACCATAAATAAACCAATCACGTGTTGACTGATCAGTGGCCAGGGTGCGCACAACGCATGTTCATACAAATAAGATCATCAGCGGCCGTTTGTATTTTTCATTACCAAAGCCCAGTTTACAAGGGATTGAAATAATAAGCTATCTATTTAAATATATCATTTTATTTTTTGTTTTTCATTTGTTAAGATATTAAAATTACATTAAATTCCTGCCACCTCGGAATAGGCTCACCCTAGTGAGGTGATTTACATATATCAAAAAAGTACTTTTGTATATTATATTATCTTGGTTAATAAATAATAAAAACATGTTTCCGGTATGTGAGGAGGATAGTGCAGTCCCACACATTCCATAAGGGCATACATACACAAAATTTTTGAAAAAAAAAGAAAAAGCAGGTGGATATAATTGTACATGAAAAAAGATAATAAGGTAATAAATAATAATACTTGTAAAAAAAAAAGAAAATAATAATAATAAGCTTTTAGGATTCTGCAACCACATTGTGACTCAGTATTTTTCTCCAGTGTGCATCAATGCTGGATGATGGACAGGGGCGGGCTTCCATGACGAGGATATTTCCAGAGCTGCTTATCCTTTCCCTCATTCCTGCCACCCTGGATCTAATAAGGGCTGCATAGCCGAGAACTCGCACCTCCGTGAGCATTGAACATCCGGGAAGCGCTGAAATATCTGGGAAGAACAAACATTATGCAGAAGGCGATATTGTTCTGAACTTGAAGTCTTTCTATAACACTCTTTTTGTAATTTTCCCAAAGTTCGCACGTATACAGCGTTGCGCAGAAGGAAAGGGAAACCTGTTTACAGCAGTACTGCAAAGGCCGAATCTTCTACTGAGCAGGTTTGCTTTTATGCTAGCTGCTCGTCTTTGCCTATTGATGTCGTCGTCGTCCATCACATATTGGTGATTATGTGTCCAAGGTATTTATTCCCTTCAGTCACCTTCAGGTTCACGCCGTTCAGGGTAGCTGAAGAAATATTTTTTGGTCCTTGTCCATGTCTTATGACCAGTAGAGACGTTTTAGTGGGGTTGTAATTTTCTGTGATACTGCACATGAATTCCGGATGCTCAGAGCACGTGGAGCTATTTTAACAAATATTATAATCAATAATTATCAGCCTGAAACACTCATCTACATTGAAAAAATCTTCCGAGAAAAGATACTGGCCGCCAACGGGAATTGAACCCGTGACCATCTGATTGCCGGTCAGCTATTTTAATTTTTTATCAGAGAGCTATTGTAATTTTTTTTTAATGTGAATACTGCACAAGAGTCCCAGTGTAGGGGGGGGGGGAGGAAATGGGGAAGAAGAAATCAAGTTCCACTGGCTCCCAACCAGTGGAGCCAGTGCTGCCAGTGGGACTTGGCATCCCCAATAAGGAACTCCAGTGAAAAATATTATGGCTTTAAAAAAATATGTTCATATAGACCAATAAACGCTGATTCTGAATATATAACTTTTATTTAATAATATTAAACGCACAGTTTTTAAAAAAATATTAAAAAGTGCATTTTTAATATTCTCGTTAAAACACAGCGTCAGGTTGGTATGCTGTGTAATGCTCTGTGGTGACGTCACAATAGTAATCACGGTAATGACTGGTTTATTTATGCTATACGTCATTTATATGGGAATTTAGGTATGACACAAGCGAATGTTCTATATATTTCTTATTTTTGAAGATGTCGTAAAAGCATATACCTTTATAGAAAGTTAATAGAATTGCCTTTTAGATTTTTGTATCTGACATATACGATTGTGTTTGAAAAATGCAGTATTTTAAGTTAGAAGGTCATTTTTCGTAAAAAAAAATGGACTGGACTTCTCTATTGGGGTTTGCTGTCACAAGGGTGTTTTCATCAGCTTAGTGACCAGCAAAGATTAAACAAAATCAAAATGCTCAGATCGAAATTTGTTTTGGTTTTGGGTTTCTGGACACCGTGTACATGTAGGTACATTTTTATTTTTAAATTGCATCAGCAGATGACTCCATAATCGTCAATCATAATTCATGTAATAACTCATGTATGGAACGTGTCTACTTTAACATCGTGAAACTCTTGTCTACTTTAGTTATCTGAAGGTTTCACTTTTACCGCGAAATATGATCGTAACGGTGTTAGAAAGAGAAAACTCCATGCTCTATGAAACCAAAGTTTCCGATAGCAATTTGGAAAAATTTATGAAATTTTGAGAATTTTTTTAACATTATTTTTTTTTATGAAAACTTGTCCCATTCCCCTCCCGCGTTACTCTTCCACCTTCCACCCCCTCCCTCTAACCATTGTCCTGCGAACCCCCTTAGGCATTTCTCCCTACCCTCCCCTCCCCTCCAGCCAGTGGCGTGCACAGAGTTTTTGATCTGGGTAGGCAGTAGGAAAACCGCCGAATGGATTAAAATAAATAAAAAATAACCTAACCACAGATAACTCCCTTCGTAAAAGTTTTCGTTAAGTGTGTATGCTGCTGGCTGCAGATGATAAAGGTTTGGATTATGTAAGCCACATCAAATATCCAAATAATAATAAATAATCGCTTAATTTATGCATATTATCACAAGCCAATTTACTGGATATCCGAGGTGGCCTTGATAAATGCCGTTGGCGTTGTATCACACTTCATACTTCAGATAACAACAGATGTCATTGTCGTCACTGATTGCCATTTTCTAATTTTGTTCCAGAAAGCACTGCCTAATACTAACAAAAAACCTCATAGAAGCAAATTCAAAACTGTCGCACTTATTATCATTTACTCTACATGTATTATACCTACATTTAAAGAAATAAATTTTACTTCACTCCCCGCACGCTACGCCACTGAGGTACAACGATGTTTACATAATGCTTCACTCTAATGATAATAATTTTTTTCTTAAATAATTTTTAAACATTATTGTGAAAATTTGCCGCCCCCCTGAAAAGTGCAGCCCGGGGCGGGCCGCACCCCCCGCCCCCCCACGCTACGCCACTGAGTACAGGCCAATTGCTCTTTCATCCACCCTTTCAAAATTTATGAAAAAATAATTAAAAACCGATTAGAATTTTTTGTCGAAAGTAATCAGCTTCTCTCTCCATCTCAATTTGGATTTGGGAAAAAAAAATCTACGCAAGATAACCTTGCCACCATCAGCACTGATATTAATTTATTGATTTCTAACCATGAAGTATGTCTTGCAGTCTTTATAGGCATAGAAGGCGCCTTTGACAATGTTTCCATCCCAGTCCTTAAAAAAAAACTTTTAGGCCTTGGCCTACCCCTCATGTTTGTCCAATCTATTTTGATAGAAAAATTTTCATTGAACTACCAGATGTTACTCCTCAGAGTAGATCAATTTGGAAGTGTTTACCCCCAAGGCGATGTATTATCCCCCATACTGTATAATATATACACGTACGATATGCATGTCTCTATTCCCCCTCAAGTAAAAGTTATTGAGTTCGCAGATGACTTAGCTTTCTTCTTATCATCCAAAATCATCCCACTCACCGTCAAATATCTTAATGAAGCCATGGATCCCCTTTGCACATGGCTCACTTTAAATGGTCTTGAACTTTCAGTCCAAAAGAGTCAGTATGTCACCTTCTCAAACCGTCATAAAAAACCTCCTGTTCAAATTTTATTTATAAAAACTTCAATCCCCAACGCCTCTGAAGTTAAATTTTTGGGAGTAACATTTGATAAGAAACTTAAATGGTCTTCCCATATTCATAATATAGTAACCTACTAAATGTGAATTTTTTTTAAATATCATCAGATCATTGACTGGCGTTTGGTGGGGTGCACACCCTACCTGCATTAAGTTGCTCTAGAACATACTTATTGAAAGTCATCTCGACTATGCGTGCCCCCTTTTTAGTACTGCATCCAAAAATGCACTCAGTAAATTAGACAAAATTCAATCAAAGTCATTGCGAATAATACCTGGAGCGATGCAATCGTCGCCCATCAATTCCCTTCAAGTAGAATGTTCTGATCCCCCACTTTATTTAAGGCGTCAGCTGTTTGCTGACAAATTTGTTCTTAAATGTTTAAATTCTAAATGTCATCAGGTTATTCCCAGAGTTTCATTGTTCAAAGACTCAACACATTATCTACAATCAGAGCTCGAACTAAACCTCTTCCTGCCATCTGTAAAAATTTTCGCTCTCTCTCAGAGCTTCAAATTATCCAAAATGATCTTCCACTATACAAATTAAAATATAGTCACGTCACCCTATCCCCAACAATTTTAGAAGGGATTGGCATCCTTAAAAGTCATTCCAATCTCCCAGTCCATACTGTTAATAATATGTTCAATGACATTATTTCTTCTAAATGGCCCAACTCTTCCCTTTTATTTACTGACGGCTCCAAATCTCCAGACTCTCCTAACTGTGGTGTAGGTATTAACGTTTACCACAATAATTCTAATGATAGAATATTTTATTCAATTTCAAACCAATTTTCAATATTTTCTGCTGAGTGCATTGCAATAATTGAAGCACTCAAATTTATAATCAAAAATAATTGTGAATATTCCCTTGTTCTCTCTGACTCTCTCAGTTCCCTCCAAAAACTTGAATCCTGTCCTCTTCTTCATCCTGATGATCACTTTGTATGCCTTATTAGAGTGCTGATAGCCTCCATTCAAAGCTCTGGAGAAACCGTAATTCTTGTTTGGATCCCTGGACATGTTGGCATGGTGGGTAACGATATTGCGGATTCTTTGGCAAAACAAGGAGCGTCCAGCCCTATTGTTACCCTCGTAAACCATATTCCCCTATCTGATATTTTTTCCATCATCAAAGATAGATCCCGCAATGTTTGGACAGAGTATTGGAACATTGGTAGTCAATCCAAGGGAGCCCGCTACGCCTCAATACAAAGGACTATCCCATCAAAAACGTGGTTTCAAAAATTCTCCCATTTTTCCAAAAAAGAAATTTCCTCACTTATTCGAATGAGAATCGGAAATTGTTCTGTTCCTTCTCACCTTTTTAAAATTCACATCTTTGACTCCCCCGATTGTATATTCTGTGATCTAGATGTGGGCACTTTAGATCACATTGTGTTGTCCCTCTCTAAATAAATATCCTCTCTTCTATCAAGCGTTATCTAAAATTGTATCCCCTCCATTCAACATTTCATCTCTTCTAAGTCTGAACTCGACTCCAATCTTCCATATAATTCTGAAATTTGTACATTTAAATAAAATTAATATATGAATTCACCTTTCCTTTCTCTGTAATTTTAAATGATGGCCTAGAACAGTGTTCCGCAAAGCATGTGCCACGGCACATTGTCATTAGTTGGTGTGCCTCACCGCAAGCGAGCTAAAAAATAAGATCCAGATCCTTTTTTAGAGACCCAGGATTCAGATTTTGCTTCTCCGTTTAAAAAAGAAGATGCAAAACTCGCATATTTCGTATTGCTCATGAGCTCAACAAAAAATGCAACACACGAATTCTAATATTTTAAGTTCATCAGACAAGGTTCAAAGCTTGCTGTGGCAATTCTCTTACCATTTACCACAACCTAATTATGCGAATTGGGGTTTTAATTAATACTAAAACACGGATTAAATTTAAAAAAATAGAACGCCTGAGGATGAACAATGAAGAGATGAGAGCAATAGTATCAACAATTGCTCCTAATTTTGATCTCCTGTGCTCAGTTAAGCAGGCTAACATTTCTAAGCAGGGCGATCGATTTTCTCGAAATTTGCAAAAAAAATTGTCGCTTGTGTCGCCCTCATCGAATTTTTAAGTCAATTCCACCAAAAGTTATTGTATATTGTTACTCAAAACGGATTTGATCATAGTATCCGCTTGTAAAGTTTTTTTTTTTTTAAATTTTTTTTTTACAGTTACAGCTATCATTCCCAAACACAAATTAAAAAGTGTCGTATTAAAATATCTTTGCCGTTTTCGTGGATCGCTGGATTTCGATTTTTCTCTATAACGTGAGGAAATTTCCCCTGAGATTCCCTATTTGTTAATACATATTTAGATTTAACTGGTGGGTTGTAACATATATGCATCTAAAAAAAACTTATGAAAAATGTTTTTTTAATGTGCTGTTATGTGCACAGGTGACTTTGAAAACATGGAAAACCATAAAATATTTAAAAAATCCCTGATGGGCTCTCAAATATACCTAATACAAGGTGACCCAAAATTAATCCACAACGAGTCATTTCATCCACTCAATGATACACAATGAGTCATTTCATCCACTCAAAGCCACTGTGTGGTGCCGCGTTCACGCGGGAGGAGATTGGGCCCTTATTTTTTGAGGACGTCATTGGCAATACGGTCACTGTTCCTGGCGAACGCTACAGTGCACAGTACTGCACAGTGCCACGATAAACGACTTCTTACTGCCGGAATTGGATGAGCGGGGCTTTGTAAACATGTGGTTTCAACAATACGGTGCAACCGCACACACAGCACGAGCCACAATGGATATTGTGAAAGAAACGTTTCCTGGTCGCGTAATCTCCCGTTTTGGCGATTTGGCATGGCCAGTAAGATCGCCCGATTTAACCATCCCAGACTTCTTTCTTTGGGGCTACTTGAAGTCGCGGGTTTATGCCAACAAGCCTTAGACAATCGCAGCCCTTAATTAGAATATTCGACAGGAATGCGAACTGTTATCACCGGAAACCTCGCGGAAAGTCATGGAAAATGCGATAAAACGGGCACAAATGTGATATCATCTTTCCCACTTAACAGAAAAAATTGTTAAGGTCCAAATAAAGATTTCCATCACTCAAAATCTTTTTTTTTTTTAGTAAAAAAATTATTCTAAAAAAAAATTGGATGTTAATTTCGCGCCACCCTGTATTTTCATGTGATATTTATTTTAGTAAATATTAAATAAAATTGTTTTTTTCCTTGGTGTACCTCTAAAATTTCTTGATTTGGTAGGTGAACCTTGAACACAAAAAGTTTGCGGAACACTGGCCTAGAACACCCTCGAAGGGTGAAAGCCAGAAATAATTGAAAAAAAAAACTCCTTGCTGTCCCTACCGCTACTATGTCTCCTGTGCAATCCCTCACTCTGCCCCTCCCTCTTCCCCTCCCTGTCCCCTCCCCTGCGTGTCCTTTCCCATGCGTTCCCGTTCTCCTCATTCACCCCCTTCCCATTTCGCGTTCCCTTTCAACATTCTCCTCCCCTCCCCTGCGTTCCCTTTCTGCCTTTCCCCCTTCACCCCCTCTCTAGACCCCCCCGTCCTTCATTCCCCTCCCCACTCTCAGATTTCCCCGCCCCCCCCCACCCTGCCGCTAAACTTATGAAAAATGGTTTAATGACAACTCAGAAGAATGCAACTTTAACACCCCTCTGAAAAGTCATTAAAAGTTTCGACCAAAAATAAATAAAAATAGCCTATAACCTAACCTAACGTAACCCATTACTATTGTATTTTTAACCAATTTAATTTTTTTCATCACTTTTAGCGACTTTTCAAAGGAGGTAGTTGCATGATTCTGAGTTGTCAGGTTACAGGGCGGATCCAGGGGGGAGGGGGGGTCATGGGGGTCATGACCCCCACTGGGCTCGGTCCAGGACCTAGGTGGACCATTAAGAGGAATATAAACGCTAGAAATATTTCGATTCTCGTGCCTGCAAAATTTAAAATCGAGCCTCATATTTGCGGGAGGCAAGTAAGCGAAAAAGTGGTTTTTATTTATTTTGTGCATAATTTTATAAGAACGAAAAAAAGTTAGAATATATAAAACCTCAAAAATAGTCTTAGCCATAAAGGGGTATTTTTATAAACATGTTTATTGTATTACTTCATAGTTAAGTCATGAAAAAACATTTTTTTTAGTGGTTTACGCTTATATTTTTTGTTATCTAAATAATTATTTTATTGTAATTCCAATACATAGAAAACCTAGTTAAAGCTTCAATTTATCCGTAGCATATTTTTTGGTGTTCATACTGTAAGCCAATTCCTCGTAAAGATTAATCTAAATAGTATCTAAATAGGATTTCACATATAACTTCACCTTAATTAAAATTGTTAAACATAATGTTTTTTTTTGTCGCAATATAGATTTTAAGTACTTAATAAATACCTACTTTTTACTTGTATCTATTATTATCAAAATTAAATAATAAACTTCTTATGACTTGACCACGACTGTGTGATCCCCCCCCCCCCCCTGGCGCCAAAGCTGGATCCGTTCATGCAGGTTACCCTGTGTAATACACACATATCGTATGTAATACACACAACTCGCGCTAGCAAAAGTAATTTTTGTATAAAAATTTCATAACGCCAGAGCTCACCATTACAGAAAGATGAATGGACAAACAAAGAAACATTCATTTTGGGTATCATTTATAAAGATTGGGTATTTTTATTTAGCTACTAGGCTTCTAGCAACACCTTTATTTACAGTAAACAAATGAAATGTCAAAGATCTGTCAAATAATAAAATTTGTGTTCCACGAATTTTATTTCAATGAAAAGTCAGATTGTAATTTTTAAGTTAACACTGTTTCAGGAGTATAGATTTGAATTTGGAAATGAAAAAATTAGGAAAGAGAGAGAGAAAAAAATCAAAGTTTAAAGAAATACAAGAAATTATTTTATGTTATTGAGATTGCCACATCAACATGTGGTTTCCGTTTTTTCTGATTGAATTCTTTTTATTTTCTGTAAATGGCTTGGATAATGGTTTAGCTTCCACTCCACCAATGGGATGGATGACTTGGGGCCGTTACCGCTGTAAAACTGACTGCGTTAAGGAGCCTAACGAATGTTTAAGGTATATTTACTTAATTGTTTTTATTTTTAGTAAAACCTCAAATTTGCTACTGTTTTTCAACATAATGGGGGTAGTTTAGATAAGTAAGGAAAATATAAAATTCATTAAAATTCTTAATTATTCTTAATAATACATGCCAGGATACGCGATAAGTGCGAGCAGGACTTGGATGACACTCAGTTTGGCTTCAGAAATGCGTTTGGTACGCGTGAAGCATTATTTTCTGTCGACATACTATTGCAAAAGTGTCGTGACCAAAGAAAGGAAGTCATTGCCTGTTTTATTGACTACGAAAAGGCATTTGACAGGGTAAAACATGCTGACCTAATGAAAATGCTTGCGGATTGTAACGTTGACACCAAAAACCAGAATTTCATTAAAAACCTGTATTGGTTCCAAACAGCAGAAATAAGACATGGGAATGAGAGATCTAATGCAATCGCCATTCAGCGTGGAGTACGACAAGGCTGTATCCTGTCGCCACTATTATTTAATCTCTATTCCAACTATGTCTTCAAAAGAGCCCTAAGTAATACCGAGAAGGGTCTCAAGATCAACGGAGTTGTCATTAATAACATAAGATATGCAGATGATACTGTATTACTAGCTGACAGTATCAGTGACCTCCAAGACCTATTAAATCTTGTTAATAATGCTGGTGAGCAACTGGGCCTAACAATCAACGTCAATAAAACTAAATGGATGACTTTTGGACGACAAGATCACTCTGGATCAATGATACAGTTAAATGGTTGTAATGTCAAAAAGGTGGAGAGATTTAGATACCTCAGCAGTATTCTCACGGAGACTCTTGACCCAGATATAGAGATTAGGTGCAGAATTGAAGCAGCAAGAACTGCGTTAATAAAAATGAAATCCCTCTCCTGCAATGACAATATCAGCTTAAAACTAAGGCAGAGAATGCTAAAATGTTATGTGTGGTCGGTCTTGCTGTATGGTTGTGAAACATGGACCTTGAAAATAAATACCATGAACAGGTTAGAGGCTTTCGAAATGTGGCTTCACCGGAGAATGCTCAAGGTCCCATGGACCGACATGATCACCAACACAGAAATTCTCAGGTGGGCTAGAGCAGATAGAGAACTGCTTACATTAATTAAAATCAAGAAAATTTCATGTCTGGGTCATATACTTCGAGGGGAGAAGTATCACTTGCTCTATTTAATATTGAAAGGCAAGATAGAGGGTCGCCGAGGGCCTGGTAGGAGACAAATGTCTTGGCTGCGAAATATTCGAGAGTGGACCGGCATTAGAAGTGTGGAGGAGCTATTCCGGGTAGCGCAAGACAGAGAGACTTTTTCAAAAGTGATCGCCAACGTCGGGGGGACCTGATAAGGCACATAAAGAAGAAGAAAATTCTTATAAAATTCATATAAATTCATTTAAATTCATATACCATCTACCTTCTTTTTGTTTTTTTTTTACATTAGCTCCACACAGCAGGGGTCTGCTGTGATAGGTAGTAGAAGGTAAGAGGGGTGGGTAGAAATCTGAGGGTCAGTGTTTTCAGGAATGATGGACGTATGAATCCATTTGTCTCACTGCGGTGCAAGGCGATATTCCGAGAGTTTAAGGCTGGAGAAGTCAAAGGGTCTCCGTCAACTATTCTTTCCCGATCCGACCGGCCATGCAGCTGGTGGGTAGACGCATCCGCCACCAAGGCCCGGACAAACCTCACTACATGAACCCGGGCACCCCTGCTAAGTCACCAAACGTAGTGAACCACTTGGGGTGATCTATGGCAGAGGTGTTGGTTATCCAATAAATGGTTCCCGGGGAGCCGTACCCGTTCCCGCCTCCCAAATTAAAAAGTTGTATGAACGCCGCCATCGTGTAAATGTGTTCCAACCTTCTACGAACTGAGTTATTATTTATTTATTTATTTTCTGAAAATCGACAGTTTACATTTTTTCAGTTTGTACATGAGTACAGCCAAAGTATAGTATAGCCAAAATAAAACCAATTATGGATTTTTTCCTTCTGACTTTGCCTCTAATAAGACAGCATAATAAGGAATAATAAATAATTAAATATATAAGAAAGGAATATGAAGCCAAATATTACATAAAACCAAAAATTATATAAAATGAAAAATTAAATAATACACAATGAAGGCGTACTGATAGATCTATTGTGATTCTCATTAAAGACGTTTATAACTGAAGAAGAGGCTAGAGCAACCCGCTAAGTAGCAGAACCACAATTTTTTTTAATACATTATTCTAAATTTGCAGAATATGAAACAATATTTTTGTTTTTTTTCCTATCCAGTGAACGTTTGATGCTGGATGTCACTGACAAGATAGTATCTGATGGATATGCTGATGTGGGCTACCAATATATCATAATTGATGACTGCTGGATGCAGAGAGACAGAGATCAGTATGGAAGACTGCAGCCAGATTGGGAGAGGTTTCCACGAGGAATTAAATATATTTCCGACCATGTAAGTAAGTCAAATAAACTAATCATGAGGCTAGCTTTCCACTCGTAAGTTTTTTCACAGCAAAAGTCACTTCACGTAATTTATAGCAAGTTACCATAGACATATGAATATTACTAGACCAGAACAGACAGGAGAGGGGTAAAAACCAACAATAGCGGGGCGCGGAGTGGCAAGATGATTGAAATATGTTATTCGTCCATTAATCAATCTGACATAATATAGGCATCTCGGATTATAATTCACCATTTAGTTCTTAAAAGTAAAATCTGCTTTTGAATGAATAGACCTTTTTACATGGGAGCGCCAATTGCTCGCCACGTTATGAACAAAATTTGCAAGTCCAAATACGGCAAAGTAAAGTTCACCTGTTTTCATAGTGGAATATTTTGTTGCCCGATTTAGTTAAGACACTTTTACAAATGTTTAATAATTTACTTACCCCAGTGAACAGCGGCTTTGTGTTTCGCGTCGCCATGTATCTCGATGTGATAGTATGTGTTATCGTATTATATGATCTGAATAAGCATAAAATAAAGTAAAATAATGCTTACCTATTGAATGTATTACGACAATTGGGTTTATTATTTTTAGTGTAGTTTATAGTTTATTATAGTTTTCATAGCACAAGTCACCATTTTTGCTGTGTTATTTCGTAAAATGTACCGATGAGAGCTCGACGATGGTCCCCACAAGAATGATGATGTCACATTTTCTAGATTCACGCGAGGCTACACCCGAGCCCAGCCGGCTCCAAGTGGAACCGGTATGGGGAGGGGGAAATAATACGCTTTTATCCCTTAGGGCAGGTCTAGTAATATTCATGTGTCTATGCAAGTTACAGAAGCTGTTCTTTCGTGACTTTTTTGACAGGTCTAATCGCGTCCGCGCAAACTTCCAGCCTTCTTACAGCTTATAAAATCAGTTTGATAAGCTGAGAGACTTGCCACAAGAAATGGTACCAAAATGCGCCATTGCTAGATGTCAAAAATTAAAAGACAGTTGTTTTCGTAGGATTTTTTTCCTATAAAACTAGTATTTATTTACACTTATTTAAGTTTTCTGAAAATGAGCATCCTTCTATTCAATTATTATCGGTCCAATCCTTTATATTCTTAATTTTTCTATTTTTAACATTACGTGTTTGAATTCGAAGTAGGTTGCCTTCAGGTAGCTATCATTCGGATAAAATGAAAGAACTCCATTAATTTCAGCCTTTGACGGCACAAAAGCACGTTGATAATTGTTTAATTAAAGCCAAATTCTATTTGAACACTTTATTTGGGCCTTCTCGTCATTGTTAACAGAAAGCAATCTTACTGCAAATAAATTTACAGATGTAAACAGTCGCATGAGCATTTATACAGGTCTAACTTCCGAACAACTTCCATGAGCATTAATTACCACAAGTTGGGTGCATATGTAAGTGCTCCTGTGAGTAAACTTGTCAAAAACTTCCGATAAGTCATAAATTTCACTTACGAGTGTAAAGCTAGCCTTAAAGTTGCTCTTTCCAGATGATGTTTAACTCCAAAAATAACTGTAGTCGCAAGTACATTGCAAATCAATGGAGACTGTATTCATTAATTTAGTATTTAATCAAAAATATGGCATTTCATTGACACAACTATGGGGATGTGAAAAGTGGACAGACAGGATAGGTTTAAAAGTAAGTAGCATGAAGAAAGGCATATATAAATATATACATAGTTGTGTCAACACAGGACGCCCTGAGGAAAATAATTCCCTCAGGGCCTGTCATCTTTGAAGATGCTGTTTGGTGGGTCTTTTTGACGTGAGGAAGGAGTGAACATGTGTCTTGAAGAGACCCATGTTGTAGGAAGGAGAAAACACAGCGCCGGACTAACTTAACTTTTAACTTTGTTTATCACGCACCACGCTTCATCACAATGTATGTGTTTTAGTGAAACATCCATATGTGCAGATAACGATAAATGGATCACATGTGCGACAAACATCCATATATGGGCTAGATCAGTGTTTCTGAACCCTATTGAAAGAATCGCCCCCTTTACCACGGTAAAATTATCCAGCCCCCCCCCCCCCCCCAATTATCCGGCCCGAAACGAAAATTAAAAAGTACACATTTTTGTAGGAAGTCCATTGACGCAATGAATTTCCTACTACAAATTTAATAAAAGATGATGAGAAGTGTAAATAAAACACATTATTATTGCATTGACATTGAGTATTAAACCTCAGTTAAAATTGTGGAAAGAGCTTATTTTTTATATTGACACAATGACCACTTGAACTTTTGCAGCGCCCCCTAAATGCTAAAAATTTAAAAATGCCCCCCAGACCTCCAAAACGCCCACAGGGGGGCGCTGGATGCCCCCGTTAAGAATCATTGGGCTAGATGGATCACATGTGCGATAATCATTCATATATAAGATAAAAGGATCACATGTGCGACAGCGCTACAGTCGCTTAGATGAGGTTAAGAGAAGAAAACGAATTGAATGCTCAACACTTTCTGGTAATATTTAACTGGTTCAGTCCTCGGACCCAAACCCCGGAACTCGGTGGTTCGAGCCACTCACGAGTCGGGAGCAGGTTCTGGGTTCGCCGGCTCTGGTCGAACCCGCGCGTCTCGGTCTGAGCCACTCGCGAGTCAGGAGCAGGTCCCAGGTTCGAAATCTTTTACGTGTTCCGGCTCCGAGGTTCGGCTCTGGTCGAACCCGTGTGTCTCGGTCTGAGCCACTCGCAAGTCGGGAGTGGCACCCGGGACCTGCTTCAAGAACTCGAGTAAATGGAAAGGGATTAAAGGGAAAATTAAATGGAATGTCTTGGAGGCCGATGGCAAAATACAGAACTTACCCATCTCTACTGTCAGTCAATTTTTTTGTGATTTGTTCACTAGTTTCTCTTTTGGCCAGCTGCACTGTTATATCTTTGTAAAACTGTACGTTCCTAATATAATTAACTGTCACACCTTTTCATTGTAGGTTTGGCAGAGGGAATGGACCGCCTACTAAACTCTGTTTTGGCACACACTCCCAATGCTTCATTCTCATGCGTACTTCATCTCATACATACTCGTCTCTTATTCCGACTTGACATGCTGACTCAAATTTGTATGATTTACTTGACTTTGTACTTTTCTTTTTCCATATTATTATTAATTTTTGTATATCCTGAGAATGTATTCCAATTTGCTGTGAGTGTTTTAATGTCTTCACCAATAGTTGGAATTACTGTAAGATGATATGTGTATAAAATATTCCCCTTAAGACAATTTTATTTTTATTAGGTCCACTCTGTCGGGCTGAAATTTGGTATTTATGAAAATTATGGAGAATTCACGTGTGAACACTACGCAGGCTCTAAAGGTCATGTAAAAATGGATGTTGAACTTTTTGCATCATGGGAGGTAGACTATCTGAAACTAGATGGCTGCTTCACACGTTCTGATGAGCTTGATTTTGGTAAATACCTATGCATATTTATTTGTTATTTATTGATATGGTAACAGTCGCTGCATAATATTGTCACACAATGGTGCTCCTGTAGTATTTTTTGCCTTATTCCTGGAGTAGCCCGCCCTTTTTAGACGAGCGTCATGTATACATGCCAACCGATCGCGGGCCGAAAAGACGAGCGTCATATATACAAGACGCATATGTCTGAGAATTTGAAATACCAGTCCACAGGTATCGCAAATTCTTTAACGACATTGTCTTTAAAAGGTTAAATAATGTTCACCAGGGTTTTTATTAAGTATTCAGTAATGGTTCTACAACATGGTTTCCCAAAATTGTCTTAAGCTTTTTTTCCAATGGGTACTATTTTGTTTCCTTAGTACTATGTAGATAAATCTGTGGTTTTTCACCCTTTCACATTATCCACAGTAAGTTTTTGGTGCTTTCCACTCCTTATACTCCATATGTCTCTTCATAAAACTAATTTAATTAATTGAGAAGTTAGTACAATGACTTGCAAAAAAAGAAAATTAAAATTAACCAATTTCAACACATGGTCACTCTACATATTTACGTTATAATGCATTAGTTCCTACAGCTTAGTAGAGGCCCATTCTGTGAGAAATATTGTAACAATATTGTCTTTCGATACTTACATTATTTTGCACTTTATAAAATTATTTACCATGTCTAAGTGAGGTTAAAAATTTAAATTTAAATAATGACACCTAAATGACACTTCAATGGAGTGAAAACTATATTATGCTGTACTAAGCTAACTTATGTACTCTTTTTGTAATATATGTGTGTTACTTTTAATAAATTAGGAAATTATTAATCCCGATACAGGCGATCCCTAGTGGGGTTAATAATTACATGCTAAAAATATATTTAAATTGTGAAGAAGCAATAAATAAATAACTGTTATCTTGTCAGCAAGAATAAAGATGAACTGAAGAAACTATTGAATACTTACTATATGTATATACCTCCCAAAATTTGAAAAACAATACTTTTTCCTTATTCTTCCAAAAATTTTAAAACAGGACTTATCAATTTGGGAGGCGGGAATGGGTACCACCGCCCCGTAAACCTTTATTGGATAACCAACACCTCTGCCATAGGTCACCCCAAGTGGTTCGCTACATTTGGTGATTTAGCAGGGGTGCCCGGGTTCACGGGGTGAGGTTTGTCTAGGTCTTGGAGGCGGATGACCAGGAAACACTGAACCCCAGATTCCTACCCACCCCTTAAACCCTCTTACTTCCCAGAACTCTCCTCTCCTTCCTTTCCTTAAAAACCCTCCACACAGCAACCCTAAAGATGACATAGGACCTGGGGGAAATTATTTTCCTGAGGGCCTCCTGTGTGGAGCTCATGAAAAAAAGATAAAAAAAAAAATATATATATAATATATATTAATATCATCGTGGGTGTGAGTCTAATTCTGCAGAAGAACCATTTGTAAAAATTTTCAGGAGCGACTCAATACTATCTAGGGATACACTCACTTGTTTGCTTATGTACGGGTGATGGTTTGCTTGCGGTATTAACCTTAGCTAAGTAAAAGCAGTCTAATGATCAATGAAAGCGCCAAAAAAATGTATTTTGAAATTATTGTCTCTTGTTGAGTAGGCCTCGCAACCAAAAAAATATGATTTTAATTTTCTTTTATTTCAAATCGAAAACAAAATTTCCTCTGAAATCATCATCACAGATTTGTAAGTAGGGACTTAGATGCCTACCTTAATAAACACAACTCCTACTACTTAACACAACGATTTCACATCTGAGAAAATAACCTTTAAACGTCGATGACATTGAGCGAGTTTACAAGCTACTACTATCTGGGAAAATCACTATCTGTTAGTAAACTCGCTCAGTGTCATCGTGTTACTTGCTAACTAGCAGATTGTTGACAATCTACGACAAAAGTTGAAAGGTAGTCAACTTTACTTGCCACTCGCTTACTCGTGATTGGTTTATTTATGCGCTCAAAATGGCGGGCAAGAAACAGCTGATTTCGACTGTCAGACATCTGACAGAATTAGTTTACGCAGGCGTCGTTATTCTGGCTACTGGGTAGCTGTGGCGCTAGCAGCGACCTACGAGTTCAGTTTCCTATGCTACTGAACGAGTGGACAGTTTTGTGTTATCATGACAATCTCACTCGCCGATTCACCCGCTTTTAAACTAAGTAGAAAGTAGCTTGTAAACTCGCTCAATGTAATTGAGGCTTTACTGAAACATTAACCCTTCGTTCGCCGATGCAAAATTTTCACCGTACGCCAGCTGATTCTATCTTTATAATCACTTATCTGCTTTTGGCAAAATGATGTTTTTGTAAATTATATCTTCTTCCCAGAAATGTGTTATATTTTTTATAAAAAAAAAATTACAATACTTATATTCAGAGAAATTATTGTTTTGGGTGATGCCTTTCGGCTTCTGCGGCGCACAATGGTATCAATTCTTGATAATGAAACCTAACAAAAAAATTACAGAATGATTATAATATATGAAATGGTTGGGTTAAAACAAGACTTCCCTATGCTCAGTCAACTATGAAGTTTTCTAATTGCCGAATTTTTTGTAGGATATCCTGAATTCAGTAGAGAACTTAACAAAACCGGTAGACCGATAGTATTTTCATGCAGCTGGCCGTACTACCAAGAGCATATTTTTAAAATTGCAGTAAGTTAAATTTGTAACATTACCTAGTTATATTATTCGGCTTTACTTGAGTCCTTACATTTCTTATAAAGCTGTTCATAAAAAGAAGAATGTCCGTGGCGGGTGGCCGCTGGCGAACACCAGGCGGGCGGCGTTTGTTGCTCCGATATCGATGAAATTTTGCACATTTCAAAACAAAGGGAAGGTCACTATCCAACTCTGCTTTTAAAAAACTCCGTATAAGGCTGGACAACTTCAGCTAGTAAAATATATTTTAGATTTATGCTAGAGTGGTAGATTCTCACAGTACTGGTGAAAAACCATTCATTCAGAATCAAAACATTGCTTGAAACAGCTTAAGCATTGTTTGGTAACCAGATCTGAATAACCAGATGCTTCCCAAGCTTCCTCTTTCCCCGCCCTAAATCTTCAGCCTCGCAATTGGCGATACCATAGTCTTACTGATTCCGGTTAGCAGGGAGCAGTTGGGACTCTTGTGCGGTATTCATATTTCAACTTGTTGAACAAACAACAGTTGACGTCAACTAAATTAAGCATAATATTTAGTTGACATGAACTGTTGTTTGTTTGTTAAATACTGACATTATCAATAAAACCTTCGTCAATGTTTTTATGGTAGGGGCCCTTTTTTTGCGCCTTGTGGAAAATTGTTTTATTTCTCTTATCTTATTAACATTAGGTTAAAGTGATAAAAGATTAGGTTAGGTTAAGGTGGTAAAAGATGACATTTTTACAATCTTCATAGATTATAAATGTTTATTAAACAATGAATGCACTTTGTGATGGAAAAAAAGCTTCGAGGTTAATTAAAGAGTTATTAAATATTATATATCTACTGTTTTAGAATTTCCATTCATTAGCACCATTCCCCTTGTCACACTATGCTATTCTAGAACATCTGTTCCGCCATGTGATATCTTTAACAAGTTATGGTGATGACTACAGTGAAAGGTTTCAGGTACATATAAGCCATAACATTCCAAGAGGAATGGGCTATCAATAGAATTATGCACTAAATCTATTCATTGCCTCAAGTAAGTCCATAATATGTTGCATGAACCTAAGTTCCATGTATACACACAATATAGATTATATATCTGGGGAATTTTTACTGGATTGGTTCTATCTAGCATATTTATGTATTTAGTTTGGTGAGTCCGTACACCACTAGTACTAGTCCGTACTCCAGCTTGCATAGAACATGGCTATCATTGCATCTGGGCCATTAAACTGTTTAGATATTCCGATGATAAACCTCATTTTAATTAATTATTGGCAAAATCACTGGCCAGATAAGTAGTAGAATTGCGTATTTCCATACAAGTTAATTTATAAATAATATGCGCTACCAGTGGCGTGTATTTTTTATTCATTTATTTAACGCCCAGAGAGCTTTTACATGTTTGGTAGTACAATTAATTCATGACAGATGATTTTTAAACAGATAAAGAAATAATAAAAATAAAATTAGATAAAAAAATGCACACAAGTTATAAAAATACAAAAATACAGCGATTTGGTAGGTTTACAAAGAGTAATAGTTTTGGAATAAGTTTTTTACAAGATCCACAAAATTCGCCAAGTTGTTAAATATGTCAACATCACCTAAGTGCTGATTTCCCATAGTGTGAAATCGTTTTATCGGAGAGTGGGCAATGTAGATAGTGTATTTTGTTGTAGTTACTCTCGGTATTTGATGAATTGTTCTATGAAGAGGGCAAACTGCAGTCTTTTCGACTGTAAATGCCCAAAATTTTATTGTTTTGGTGGCTGAAGAAGCCCTTTAACCACTCGAACTCATAAGCTTGTTTAGATGACGATGTAACATTACTAGACATGTATGAGGCGTACCTGAGTTATTGACTATCTTCTGGTGATGGATGTGGCTAGGTTGACAAATTAGTAAAATTTGCTTACATTATTTAAAGAAAAAAAAAACAAATTATGTGAATGCTGCACAAGAGTCCAAACTGCTCCCAACCGCCTGGAGCTAATGAAACTATGGCATCCCCAATTGGGGTATGTTGTGAGGCTGAAGGTGGTGCGGGCGGGGAAGGAGATGGGGAAGAGGAAGGTGGGGAACTACCTGGCTGTACAGATATAGTCACCAAACACTGCTGAAGCCATTTCAAGCAACATTTTAATTCTGATTGGTGATCTTACACCAGGGCGACACTGAGAGTATCTTCTACTCTGGATCGTGCAAATATACCTTTTATTATTTTAAAATGCTTGAATTGTGAAATAACAGAAATCAATCAATCAACAGGGATTCGAACCTGCGACCTCCGGATCTATAATTGAGAGCCTTACCCCTCGACTATGAAGGCCGTTTCTAATGCAATTCACCTTTCTTTTTTTTTACATCAGAATATTATTTCATCATAAGAGTCATTTTCGATAGGCACGGATTTTCGGCCATTATGGAGTACACGCCACTGTGTGTTACCTCTCAACTCGTGACTAAACTTTGTGGAGAAATAATTAAGTTTCAGGGTGAATTGCCCATTTAAACTTTTTTTTAAATAATTAAGTAGCGTTTTCGTGACAAACTACTTCATGCTATTGTTTTATGAAGTTGTTTTTCTTTTATTATTATTGCAAAATGTTAATAATTAATGTTTATTGCAGCCCAACTACGAGCAGATAAAGAAACATTGCAATTTATGGAGGAATTATCACGACATTCAACCTTCTTGGGAGGTCATTAAACTAATCATTAATTACTACGGAGTGAACCATGAAATAATGTCTTCTCTAGCTGGTCCAGGTCACTGGAATGATCCAGATATGGTATGAGTATATTTACTATGGATAGAACCATGAAATAATGTCTTCTCTAGCTGGTCCAGGTCACTGGAATGATCCAGATATGGTATGAGTATATTTACTATGGATAGAACCATGAAATAATGTCTTCTCTAGCTGGTCCAGGTCACTGGAATGATCCAGATATGGTATGAGTATATTTACTATGGATAGAACCATGAAATAATGTCTTCTCTAGCTGGCCCAGGTCACTGGAATGATCCAGATATGGTATGAGTATATTTACTACAGAGAGAACCATGAAATAATGTCTTCTCTGGCTGGTCCGGGTCACTGGAATGATCCAGATATGGAATGAGCATAATTAATATGGAGAGAACCATGAAATAATGTCTTCTCTAGCTGGTCCAGGTCACTGGACAAGCTAGAGAAAAAAATCTCTCAGAAACTGGCCGTACTGTACCTGTACAGGGCCCGCAGATACTATAATAGTACACAACTGCTAACCCTGTACAAATCGCAAGTGCGTCCCACGGTTGAATTTGGCAGCCACCTCTGGTCTGGAGCCTCAAAAGACCTAAAAAAAACCCTCGATTCTCAATGTCTTCCCTAGCTGGTCCAAGTCACTAGAATGACCCAGATATGGTATGAGTATATTTACTACAGAGAGAACCATGAAATAATGTCTTCCCTAGCTGGTCCAGGGGTCCTAGCATGGTCGATCGATATAGGTTTTATCGAAAATGTCGGTAACTTGTCATCGCTTCTGAGCACGACTGCAGGCCGCTAACAACAGTTCACAACGACTAAGGGTTCCTAATTTATTTGACGTAAACTGTTGTTTGTTAGCAGCCTGCAGTCGTGCTCGGGAGCGATGACAATTTATCGACATTTTCGATAAAACTTATATCGATCGACCACGTTAGGGGGTCAGGTAACTGGAATGATCCAGATATGGTATGAGTATATTTATGAGTCTTGTAGTTGATAAACCAGCTCGGGAAATTTTTGCTGATTTTGATGCATTCCTAAAAAGTGTTAAAGACATTGAAAATGATAAGTATAATATTAATATTTAGTTACTTGACATAAAATACAAATTCTTTTTATGTTCAAGGTAATCCAAACAGTTTTTTACGACTATCCAGATTTGCAAAATTTCTAGAGCTAGTTTTGTGTGCCTACTATGTACTAGTAATTACTTTTCCCAAGCCAAATAATATTTCATTCTCGACTTTTTAGACCAAAGAGCCAATATAAAATAGCTTCCTGAGATTTATTTTGAAATTATTTAGAAAACAAAAATAATAAATATGTTTCTAATTATTATTTTACACACAATCTAGGGGCTTATTTTCAAAAGATTTTTATTTTATTTATATTAGTACATTAACTATTTTAAAATCAAATATATTCAAATTTTAAAGTTTGCAACGTAATAATGTCTTCCAGTAATAAATCATTAGAAACTATTCCATTGCTTACCACATTAAATCTATAATATTTTTGTAAGTACATGTTTATGTTTAATATTGTGATAAATTATTATAATATCAATTATTTGCATTTTTTAATAACAATTGTTTATTTTATTTAACCTTATCTCAAGTAATAAATACTATTTCATATATATAATAATATACTTCCTTGTTTCAATCAGCTTATGATTGGTAATGGTGGACTAAATGAAGGTCAGAGCCGGGTGCAAATGGCAGTTTGGTCAATACTAGCGGCTCCCCTAATCATGTCCAATGACTTGGGGAACATTCCCCAGGAGATGAGGAGGATATTGCAGAATGTTGATGTGATAGCGGTGGACCAGGACCCTCTGGGGAGGCAGGGGGGACTTTTCAAGGTTACTAATTACACTAATCTACATATATTATTTAGAAGCACTTTATCTTCATCAGATTTCTAGTAAAATCTATGGATTAAAACTGTGTAGTTTAGGAACTACGCCAAATGAATAGAGCTATCCTTAGATATTGCAGATACAGTAAAACCTGAACCATTAAGATCTGAATAACCAGGTATTTCCCATACCTCCTCTTCCCCTCTCTCTTCAACCACACAATGTCCCCAATCGAGCATGTCATAGTCCCACTGGCTCCGGACAGTTGGGATTCTTGTGCGGAATTCACATTGAAAAAGTAAAAAATGAAAACAAAGTTTCCACATGAGTATTAGCCTAAATTTTTCACACTTGAGAAGTGTAGTTTTTCGGTCCCTTGAAAACTGTCAATAAAAATGCCCTAATTCGGAACCCACCTGGTGAGATATTATAAATGGTGTCTGGAAACTTAGAGAAGAGCCTTACTGCTGAACACGGCGTGACAAATAAATTTTATTCGATTAATTTGTGTTATTTCACAATTTATTAATTAAAAATAATATATAGTATATTTGCCACTATATATTATTCTAAATTTAGTATATTTTTGTGGAAGATACTCTCAGTATCGCCCTGGTGTAAGACCACCATTCAGAATTGAAACGTTTTTTGAAATGAAATTAGCCATATTTGGTGACCAGATCTGAATAGCCAGGTACTTCCACATCTTCCTCTTCCCTATCTCCTTCCCCTCCCCACTACTTTCAGCCTCACAACATACCCCAATTGGGGATGCCATAGTTTCACTGGCTTCAGTCGGGAGCGTTGGGACTCTTGTGCGGTATTTATATTGAAAAAAAAACACAAGGAAACCTTTATTACAGAGATTTATCAGAGAATAATCAGAATTCCTCCTCCTTTCCCACTGAACGTTTCGCTGAATAGACGCTTTCATAATTACCGTGACTATTCACGGTAACAGTACGATGACAGCAAAAACAAGCAATAAACATACGTTCTTTAACGTTATAATGCTGCAGCTCTTTCTTACACATTAAATAATGGTGAGACAAATGATAAGATACACAAAATACGTTTACACAAATTTTTTCCAAGGTACCTACTACTTTTTTCCTTTAGAGGAAACAGATATATCTGATTACGGCTCAGCCACGAAGACATGAATTGCATTTTATTTCATTTATGCGTTTGAGGGAGATGCATGATAATGATTGTTTGTTTCCTTTGGGGGGGTGCAGACGTACGTTCACAGTTTGTCTCATTTTCGACTGTTTTTATTTAGTTTATAAGAAAACACTGTAGTATTAAATGAAACAAAAGCAAAACCATCAGCGCATTGACATTTGACATTTTTTAATTTTTGGAATTCACTCACACTTCGATATATTATTATCCTTGTAACTATATTCCATACTTTAAAAATTATTGTCACGGCTAGCAGTATAGTAGGGATTTACGGAGACGTCACGGTGCCGTGGTGAGAGAGATGCAAGAAAATGATGACTTTTTTCCTTTGGAAAAAACAGACTTACGTACATAGTGTATCTTTTGAAATGAGCATTATTGTGATAAGGAACATATGTTTACTGCCTTTTTTTATACTGTCACGGTACTGTTACCGTGAATCATAACGCTAATTATAATATAATAAGCGTCCATTGTCATTTTTTTTGCGTTGTTATTTATTTTTTTTTTTTATTCACAAAAAGAAATATAAGTAAATTACAATAAATTTTATATAATAACTAATAACACAATATACATATATATTCGGTTTACCCCCGTAAATAAGCAGGGCTTGTGTAGAATTATTACGCATATCGGTTTTGTAATTATGAGTATCGCTCACACATACGTAATAGGCAACTTGCATGGATTTCATAATGACTTTTTTACTAAGATTACGAAAAAAAAATTATATAAATAAATCTGTTATTTGGGCTCATGACAGGGCCGGATCTAGGGGTGGGGCGAACCGGGGCGCCTGCCCCGGGCGGCAGTTTTAGGGGGTGCCAAAATCATAATTTATGTTTGATTGAAAAAAAAACTTGATTCAAAAAGCGCCTGGCATCCAGAGCACATTGTTCTATCGATTATTCATTTGATTTTAAAACGCCCAGTTGGTATATGCATCCTAAGTTGATTTATGTACATATCCCAAGTCTATTTTGAACACGTGCATAATGTAGGTATGTCAACGTGGGCGATGACACCCTTTGTGGGCGTTTGAGACTTTCAGGGGGGGCAGTAGAGCCCAGCGAAAATTAGGGGGCATTGAGATGGCACAGTAAAGGGGCGTGGGCAGGTAAAATAAATATGGTCTAAAAAAGAGAAACCTTAATATTGGTGAATTTTTTTTATTGTATGTATTGTAGTAATTTTTATTACGTGTGCGAAAATTTATATATTTCGGTAGTTCGGGAAGTGGATGAAAATTGAACTGAAAGATTCCATTACATTCAAAATGAAAATTAAATTGGATTATATGAAATTTTTGTTATATAATATTATCATCTTACGTGTATTATTATTAAGAGTTTATAATATATCATGGATACAAGAAAGAAGGAGGTAGCAACCCAGTACTTAAAATACGTAAGAATTGCTTTTTTAATTTGCTAAACAAAAAAGCGTAACAAATAATTTAATATATTTTTAGTTGAATTATTGATTCCGTGGCAATTGAGCCCCTCACCCCTACAAAAGCTGGCGAGAAGGGGCGCCACCATCAAGTTTCTGCCCCGGTTTGAAAAAGTCATAGATCCGGGGCTGGCTCATGACGTCACTACATGAAAATGTTCTGTCTCCGATAATATTCAATTAATTTTGTAAAATGATGATTCAAACACTGATTTTTTTTTTTATATGGCAACACTTTGATTTCCGGCAAATTTTTGAATTTGACATTTAACATTCACTAGATTTATTGTTTTTTCTCTGCGAACTTATCGTTTGGTTTGACGTTATGACAGATGTTACGAAGTGAACCCCGTACATTTTATGCCTTCTGTACCTGTTTTAAAAGCGTAATGGTAATGGTGCTGATTTTAACAAAATCAAATTTAAAATATACTATTATAATTTTTAAGTACAAGTTTATTACATTGGATTTAGTCATATATAGACGTTGAACATTATAATGATTAATGATCAATAAGATGGATCAAGGAAAAAAATATTTATGAGATGTAATATTTTTAATACGCCTCATTATTCTTCTGTGCCATTTGTGTGGAAAATGTCATTTTTTTCAAATGATTTTTGGCTATGTAATTATCGTTTTTTCGCACCCATAAAATTATGTCCCATCTTTCCAGTTCAAAAAAAATGGTCTGATTTTTCAGATTGAATTTTCAAAAAATCGCAGTTGCAAAAATACAATTAAAAAAAAAAAAGTGATGCAAGTGACCTATTGTATAAGATTGATTTTAGATATTAATATAAAAAAAAAAAAAGTATTTAAAGTTGTATATTTTTTTATTTTCAACAGACTCTTCAAGGTTTAAAAGTATGGAGACGAGAAGTTATACCGGTTCTGGGTAATATTTGGTATTCATACGCATTTGCGTTTGTCAATTTGAACAGTAAAGCTATGAAAACCATCACTTTAGATTTGATTAAGTTGGAATTGGAAAACCCGTATGGATATTTAATTACGGTAAGTGTATTATTTTTATCTTCATTCGTATCCATAATACGTTATTGTTTATCATTCATAACTATTCATTTATCACAATAGACTAATTTAATATGTGTATCTGACAATTATTCTGTAATAATAATAATAGCAAATGTTTATTCCGGTATGTGGGGAGGATAGTGCAGTCCCACACATTATAGTAGATATATAATACATGAACAAAATATTTGAATGAAAAAAAAAATAAAAGCAGGTAGATATGATTGTACATGAAAAAAAAAGATAAAAAGGTAATAATTTCATCTGCCTGATTGAAATTTAATTTATTCCATTACATGGAATTTTTTAGAGATTCATTTTCATAATTGAATTAGCAGTGTTATGTTGTACATTTTAGGAAAGAAAAACAAGTAAATGGCAAATAAATAAAAAATAAAGCTGCAGAAACTCCTTAACCGCTTCTGTGCCAAGAGCGAGATTACTCGCATCCTTGGTCGTGTCCAGCAGGCCGGCCATAGAAAAAAAACGAGTTTACTCGCTCTTTTTGAGCCTCTGTATCATACATATGTCCCGTTTTTTATTAATTTAAAATATGGAACACACAGAGACGACATTGGGATGATTTTGGTTTTTTTTTATTTTTTATTTTTTTTTTAAATAAGATGTAAAAATGATTTATTTTGATTAAAAGTTCACGGCCTGCTGTACACAGCTACACTTCTACCTATTGGCATTTAAAAGGTTAAAGATGAGCTCTGGCTAATGAAATTTGCACAACCTTTTCTGTCTGAATTTCTAGGCTAACAAAAAAATTATGGTAAATAACTAACTAACCATCATGCCGTTTCCCTGCAGGGGTAGGCAGAGAGGACGGAACGCCAAACAACTCGCTCTTGGCATACACTTTTTGCCTCATTCACATTCGTACGTTGTCTCATACATACTCTTCTATTATTCTGACTCTTGACATGACCTAACTAATACCACATGAGCGAAGCCGCGGATAAAAGCTAGTCTTCTAATATACATATATATAGGAGAGTGTCTGTTTGTACGGCCAGGATTTGAGGACAGTCCTTGTGGATTTGATTTGCATATAAATCTACAATTTTATTCCGAGGTTGAGGAAATTTTGCACACACCTTCAATTTTTAGGAAGCTCACTATGTGAGACCACCCCATCCACTTTTTCCAACCTATAAAGCAGAATAATGCCCGGGCAACGTCGGGTACTTCAGCTAGTTATTTATATAAAGAAGAGTGTCTGTTTTTTATACAAATTTAGAGTTATTTCATAACGAATTTTATGAAATTTTAGGAGATTTAACCTTCAAAACAAGAGGAAGGTGACTGTCTACATAAAATTTCGATAAACCATCCTCATCCCTTTTTCCCACCCTAAAGCAGAATTCGGATACTTGATGAAATTTTGCACACTTGATGTTCAATATAAGAGGAAAATTACTGTCTTTATCTGATTTAGGAAAACTCTGCGTAAAGCCCGGGCGTCGCTGGGGACATGACTTAGTATCTGTCTATTTATGTAAAGAAGAGGGTCTGTGGCTGTGGCGGGCGAGCGGATTTGATTTTATACAAATCTACAGTTTTATTCCGAGACTGATGAAATTTAGCACACTTGATCTTAAACAAATAGGAAGATCACTGGCTACCTTAGATTTCGAAAAACTTCCAGTTACATGAATAAAAAAAAGTTCACCTTTTTTTAAATATGAATAACTCACAAGAGTCTCAGCTGCTCCCGTCTGGACGCAGTGAGACTATGGCATCCCCAATTATGGTATTTTGTGAGGCTGAAGGTAATGGGGTGGGGAAGGAGGTGGGGAAGAGGAAGGTGGGGGAAGTACCTGGCTATTTATATTTGGTCATCAAACACGGCTAAAGCCATTTCAAGCAACGTTTCAAGTATGAATGGTGGTCTTACACCAGGGTGATACTGAGAGTATCTTCCACTCTGGAACGTGCCGCAAATATACTATATATTATTTTAAATGCATTAATTGTGAAATAACACAAATTAATCAAATAAAATTTATTTGCCCATGCCGGGATTCGATCCTGCGACCATCAGATTGTGAGTTAAAAGCCTTACCGCTAGACCACGCTAGCCGTCTGTTCTTCATTAACAATTTCATCAATTATCTCTATGTGAAACGCCAGTTGAGAGGCTTAAATTTTATTTTCATCTGAAAACAAAAAGGATGCTAACAAAAGTTGAAAAGTATTTGGAAAAAAACCCATTGTACAATAATGAATAAATATAACAAGTAAACTATAACAACCCTATGTATTTGGTTTTTGCTTTTTTCAAGTAATATATGAAAAGTTTTTTTTTTTTGATTTCATAAAACATTCACAAACTTGTATATATGTATATTTTTTTACAAAAACTGGTTTCATGAGTTCTTTACCTTAGTTACGACATTAAAACTGAATAATAATGAGCCTGCTGCTTCAGATAATGAGCTTGTGTAAGTTGTTGAACATGATTTTTTATAACTTGGTGTATCACCAATTTGGCACGGCAATAAAAATTTGCAAGTGCCTTTTGTATTTACATTCTACAAAATTATAATGTTTACCTACGTAAATTAATATACCGTTGATTTTTAATAAGTGTGTATGTAAATAAGTTTCGCAAGGGCTATTGTTATTTCATTTTTAATTCATTCCAATTGGAAGTAACAATTTTATGCAATATGTAAAATCTTTTGAGCTGACTTGATTTGTGCATTTTCTGCACTGTTTCTTTTCTGCATTACATAAATATGTGTACCTTGTCTAACTTTTATGTCCCCACGTAAAAGACAAATAAAAGGCATATTTTAAAAAAATGAGTGTGCTTTAGACCACACGACTGAAGTAAAATTTCACAAACTTATGCCGTCTATTAACAATCTAACAATAACAGGAATTAAAATATCCCCATCCCCTCAACATCCCCATCAACTCAACTAAACTTAACTTAACTCAACTCAACTCCACTCAACTCAACTTAACTCAACTCAACTTAACTCATATCGATTAGCGTTTCACTTTCATTATAGCGTTTCATATAGATTTGCGTTACACATTCATTATAGCGTTTCATATAGATTAGCTTTACATATTTTTTCGTAACGTATTCATCATTTTACCCCCCAAGTGTCGAGCGTGCGTAAAGAAGTTTTACTTCAATAAAATCAGTTCTATGGCAGAGTGACCATACTGTGTTACACTACAAACAGTTCAAACTGCCTGGCTTAGTTTTATGGCAGAGTGACCATACTGTGTTATACTACAAACAGCTGTTCAAACTGCCTGGCTTAGTTCTATGGTAGAGTGACCATACTGTGTTACACTACAAACAGTTCAAACTGCCTGGCTTAGTTTTATGGCAGAGTGACCATACTGTGTTATACTACAAACAGCTGTTCAAACTGCCTGGCTTAGTTCTATGGTAGAGTGACCATACTGTGTTACACTACAAACAGTTCAAACTGCCTGGCTTAGTTTTATGGCAGAGTGACCATACTGTGTTATACTACAAACAGCTGTTCAAACTGCCTGGCTTAGTTCTATGGTAGAGTGACCATATTATACAAGGAGTTCAAACTGCCTAGCATTGGTATGGGATAAAAACTAACACTAGAAAAGCCTTCCAAAAGGTCTTTGTGGTTGAGAGGAAGGCCCTCGATGTGTGCTCAAGTAAATTTTATGTAACTAATTTGGATTGTTTCACAATTAACCCATTGGCCACAGAATTAATGAGCTAAAAAATTGGCCTTCACCACGGAATTAATATTGTACCAAAAAATGAAAACCTTCATTGGTGTAAGTACTAAATCTATCGTAACTTTTGGACCGTATATTCAAATGAATTAATTTCTTACATATTCGTAAAGAAAAAAAGGATTAAGGTAAAAAATATTACAATATGTGTAAATAAGGATACAAATATAACCTTCTCTTTTTTCGTAAGTTTTTTCCACATTTTTATTAAAAAAACATAATTATATTCATAAATCGAGCAATAATAATTTTTGTTTCTTACATACATACATGTATTGTATACTAATAAATAATAACATAATTTGGTGTGATAGTCCTCAAAGCAATCAGGGACGTTCAGGGTCACAACCAAAAGCCTAGAACCACTCGCAATTTTGAAGATATTAAATGGCGGCTGGCTGCATACAAAACTTGGAACACAAATAACATAAGAAACATATTATTGCCAATTCTACGAAATGAATGATTAAGTACCTACAGAGCGTTCGGCATTTAAAATTTTATTAAAAAATGTCATTGTCGTGCTGGTCTTCCGTTTTTTGGCAGACCTACTCTAGCTCGTCAGCACACCGGGGTTTGTGGTTAAGTATCTGAGTTGCACAACTGGCAGACTGCCGGGGTTTGTGGCCAATGGGTTAATACATTTAAAATAATATATTTGCGGTATGTTCCAGAGCGCAAGATACTCTTGGTATCGCTCTGGTGAAAGACCACCTTTCATTATTGTCAGGTCAATAGCCAGGTACTTCCCCATCTTCCTCTTACCCATATCTCCTTCTCCCCACCACCTTCAGCCTCACAATATACCCCAATTGGGGATGCCATAGTCTTACGGTTGGGAGAAGTTGGAACTCTTGTTGATTACTTAGGTATCTACGTCATTTCAAGCAAATTTTCGATTAGGGGATTTGAATAAGACCTCTTAAGGGGAACGTATGCTCGGCCCATTTCGGCCTGTCTCATACAAATCTTAGATTTGGATTTGAGATCAAAATACCCAAACAAACTGAATTTTTTTTTTTTTAATCAAAAGGTATGTATATCAAATATCTAGTAAGGATGTGAGCTACTTTATTTATTTTTGCTTTAAATTATAAGATATAGGCCATTAAAGATTTTAATGTTTCTGGATTTTAGAGGCGATTTGGGCAATTATTTGTGAGTAAATGAAAAACAATATTTTACTATATTTATCATATAAATACGATGAAATATAATTTATAAAAAAAATCATTTTGATGGGTGTAAATTAAAAATACAAATTACCCATTTATGGCGGAATAAAAAAGTAGTGGTTTATACAGGGTGTCCGGGGGTAAAGTGCATTAACTTCGGGAAGTGATTCTACATGATTGTAGGAGTAAATTTTTTTTCCCATACAAAAAGACGTACCTACTAAAAATCCTTAGTTTGCGGTATGTTCTTACTTGCTGAGAGCCTGCCCGACACGATTGTGGCAACATTGCATGGTTGTTATCGGCCCGTATCGTAACAGCGCAAAATAATAAATCTGGCCGCACACGCCGTTCTTATTTTATCTTTTTACCACAAAACTATCTCTTATCGTGTAGAATCACCTCCTGAAGTTCATGCACTTTACCCCCGACACCCTGTATATTAAAATTACTACCCAAAAATGCATTTCTAAGAATTTTTTATTTTATTTTTCATTGTATTTTTAAAATAAATATACTTAGTAAAATTATACATACATATATATATCACAAATAATTGCCTATGTTGCCTCCAAAATCCTGAAATACTAAAATCTTTAATGGCCTACATCAACATAATGTAGCTCACATCCGTACTAGATGTTTAATATACCTTTTGATTACAAAAATAATTTTTCAGTTAGTTGGGTATTTTGATCTCAAATCCAAATTTAAGATTTGTATGAAATGGGCCGCTCAAATGTTCCACTTAACCAGGGCCGGATTAACCATGTCGGGGCCCCTAGGCAATGCACGTCTCGGGGCCCCTTTACCAATGATACATACCTAAATTCAAAAATGCTCAAACTCGTGATGATAAAACTATTCAAATTATGTACTTTTTCTAATTATTTTTTGATCATATGTATTAATAATTTTTCAATAATGTCTAAGCAAAATAAAAATGCATTTTTTTTAATATATGCGCGGATCCTTTTTTAATGATTTTATTTAAACTAAAATTAAAATTCTGAAACACATCTTTCCCAGATAATTTATTGATTTATTTTACTCCATGATTATATAATTTGAAATGTGTGTTGTATAATACAAAATTTTGTTTGAAAATTTAACAAATCTGCAAACGCCCTACGGTAAAACCTTAATGTACTAAAAATAAACATATTTTCTCAAAATTTAAAACATAGCTTTACTAGATAAAAGAACAGTCTTTCGAAATCAATTTATAATTTTGTGGTGAAAAAGAGTCAATACGTCTAAAATTTGATTTAAAAACGACATATTTCCGGTTTTTTCTGGTGATTCCACTTAAGACGGACTCTGTAAAAAAAAAATTTGTAATTTTATTTTTTTTTTTCATTTTCTGAAAGATGCATTTGTTAAAAATGCTCTCACCAAATGTTTTAAAGATATTCGAAAAATTGACGGAGATACAGCATTTTAATAGATAGTCAATTTTACGAATTTCCTTAAAACATTTGGTGAGAGCATTATTAACAAATGCATCTTCAGAAAATTAATTAAAAAAACCTAATTATTATAATTTGTTGTTTTCTTTAATGCATGTAATGTTATTAACCTATAAATGTTCGTAATAAAAAAAAAATTTAAAACATCTTGAAATCTGACTTTTTCCAAAATGTGTGCCGGAGTTGCTCACTTATTGTGAGTCTAAGTTATTTTTTCTTGGGGCGCGGGGCCCCTAGCCGATGCGGGGCCCCTAGCCGATGCGGGGCCCCTAGCCGATGCGGGGCCCCTAGGCAGTTGCCTACTCTGCCTTAGGGATAATCCGGTACTGCACTTAACCCGTCACGCTAATTTGTTTGGAATAACTCATATATATGTCCTTTAGAAATCGTTTTGCCTCCCTTACTATCATGGTAATCTAAACAGTGTTAGAAATAAAAAAAAAAACACCATGCTTTATATTTAAATCTAAAGTCAACCATAACATAATTAAAATGTACACCTTTATGAAACCAAAATTTCCGACTGCAATTTGAAAAAAGGTTATGAAACTTGAAATTTTTT
This sequence comes from Limnephilus lunatus, assembly GCA_917563855.2. NCBI lineage: Eukaryota > Metazoa > Arthropoda > Insecta > Trichoptera > Limnephilidae > Limnephilus > Limnephilus lunatus. Next base: position 48,011,724 of record OU830593.1, read on the forward strand.
ATTAATTATTTTTACATGAAATGACAAAAAAATTAGGTAACAATAGCTCTTGTAATACATTTGTCTAATAAAATATGTTTTTTTTCATTATAATTTATTTTGGTTGGAAAAAAACGTAAGATGAGTCATTTTAAAACGTTTTTTATTTTTGAATTAAAACATTTTATATTAAAAAAATTATATGTTTATTTCGAATTATAAAATTTCAAAGAGCATTTTACCACCTTTCGAAAGCAGTTTTTAGTTTTCGGATACATTCAGAAATATTCTCTTTATTTGGATTTTATTGCAAAGTGGAAATATTTTGTCCTGACAAAATATACCCGAGGCCTTAAGGGTTAAACATTAGTAAAATGAGGACTGGAAGAAGGATAAAAACTTTAGCACAAAATTATGTAAAAATGAAAAACTGACAAAAATTTTGGTCACAGATATCTTCCAAGTCATATAGTTCTTAAACAAACATACAAGGTGATAATTTCAATTGTATATTGAAAAAAAAAAACCATCTTCAGCTGGTCATAGAGTTTTGCCTCTTTGAGATTGCATAATATTATTACAAAATTGGTAAGTGTTTGTTTGGAGAATTCACACAAGCGATAGCTACCAACCTATTATATGTAATATTTTAAACAGAAAATTATTTTAATTTGCATTTTCAAAATTGGAACTGATTTGGCGAGAACTCAGACTATCCCCATTAGATGAGACACGAAGCAAAAAAAATGTGTTCCTTTTTTTACCCCCAATTAGTCCTCAATGCTTTAACGCCGAACAATCGGAAACTATTAAATCTGTTCCCTGCACCCGACATATTAGTACACAATAGCACTTTTAAGACTATCCCGCGATTTTTAACGGGTCCACCCTAGTTATTAATAATAATTTACACATTTTATCCTTGATTTAGTAAATATTCAATGAACCATAAGAGACTCTTAATTTAAAAACTCATAGTACAACTTGTGCACGTCACTTTATCTTAATTTTTTATTGTTTTACACTTAAATTATTGAAAATTTAATCACATGCAAATCATCAAGCTTTGATCATTTAAGTTGGTGAAATTGTAGTAGTAAGTACCCACGAGAAAATATGTAATAGAATGTCACTTTACATTAAAGTTGTCTCAATTATGCAAACAAAAAAATTAGTAAAAACATGACGTGCATACATTGTTACTGTGTATTTTAAAAATTGAGATTCTCTCATGATTCGTTGAACTTATTTATTACCAGTTCAAGGATAAAACATGTATGCAAATCATTCTGCATTGAAATATATTCATATAATAAAATTTTATGGTCCTGAAAAACAAAGCAACATTTTTTAAACTGCTTTTTAACCAGATTTTATTTTATTTCAAAAAATGTATGGCAATATTGATTGCATTATACTGATTAACAAATAACTTGTTGAGGTGAAAACTTCTTTAGCACCGTTGTGATTTGAAACTCGAGGAAACAAAAAAGCGACACTAAAAAGAGACAAACACATACATTTATAGTATTTAGTCTGAGAGAGAATGAGGTAGAATAATCGATCTCTTTTTTGAGTGATGCTCCGTAAATAATCGGTCTCCTCTTTGTGCGGTGCTTCGTAGCCTCCCCACTCTTGTCTAATTTAGTTTTTTAAAGGTTTTACTTTTACAGTGTGTGAACTGCACACACATTTGTTTTTACTATTTAGTTTTAATAATTTATTGATAAAAATGAAAAAAAACGGCAAGTATAGTACCTATTGAACTACTATGTCTTCTAATTATTATTTTTAATTGATAAACTAATGTTTAAGACAAGATTTTTAAGCATAGCACGAAATGTAATAAGCAGTAATTGTTGAATGAAACACTAGTATACATATATTGAATTATTTGGCGGGCAGGAGATAAGCCGACGTAGCTCAGTGGATAAGAGCAGTTGACCAGAAATCAGAAGGACGCGGGTTCGAGTCCCGTCGGCGGCATGAATCTTTTCTCGGGAGATTTTTTCAATGTAGATGAGTGTTTCAGGCTAATAATTAATTATTACTTATAATAATTGTTACTGTGTCTTCTCTTATATTTGAATTTGGATATTTTAAAGCTTCGTAACTCATGATGAAAATGACCGAGAAACCTCTTGACAGAAAAAGTAGTGAAAATTTCACTACTCCAGAACTCACCAAACAGTTATTACTGCCTTAGTACACAAGATAGAAGAAAGATGAACCAACAATAAGTATTTTCCAGCAGTGACTTATTTTATAACACTTTCAATTGAAGAACTCTTTTGAATTTAAAAAAAAAATTGTGTTTTTTGTTTTTGCGTGGAACATTAAATTTATCATTGTGTGACAGCTAATTTGAAAGTATCCTCTGAAGACGTAACAGCTCTCACAAATAACAATATAAAAAATGCCTAACAAAACTTTATGCGAAACTCTAGTGAAATTTTACGAGTATGTTCTTACTAATTAAATTTGTTTCCCTATTTTTCTATGAGTGTTATTTACTGAGCTGCAATCAAGATGACTTATATAATATACTAGCTGGGTTACCCGGCTTCGCTTAGTACAATTCGAGAGTGTTCTGGAATGTTCCACAATGATGTTCCCGATTCCCTATTCCCGAACATTCCACGACATACTCCGCAACTCCTTCCAGAACTTTCTAAAGCTCTATGGAACCTTCTAGAACTTTCCGGAAGACTGTTCTAGAAATTTCAAGAGGGCGAAACTTCCAGCCCTTATATCTTCAAAAGCACGCCCTTCAGGGAAAAACGGATACCCTTATTCCCTAGGGGGGATAGAGGTCTACCACACCATATAACTCCCTTGATCCTACCGGGACTCGTTTCTGAGTTTTTGCGAGCCGCACGGTTTTTTGGACTTTCTTTTATAATATATATTGATTATTATGATTAGAAACATTATATACCTACTTTTTTCTAGTAAATTTTTGTATTAGTGTATAAATTTAAAAAATACAATTTTTCCGATGATAAATGCCTTCAAGGAGCTACAATAAAGAACATCATATTTAGCATTCCACTTGACCTTTACTAAAACGTGACAAATGAATCAATTCATGTAATAAATAGCCCACACAAGTCGAGTATCACAATCTACTATGAATTGACTCTGTACATAATTGTGATGCCCAAATATTGAGATGTAAATTTGAACAAGTTTTCAGGTCACGGGCAAGGCAGTAGAAAGTTCCCTATTGAATGACTGAGAATAATTTATGTATGCTGGTTCCTCCTCTTTTACTGAGCCAACTACTAAATTATAAACTGCTGACAAACTTTAGAAAGTTTTTTTCTACTACATAATGACATTAATTTTCACTTCCCATGAATTTTGACAAAAATATGCTGAAATGTTTGCATAAATTAATAAGATTTTGAATATTTCATCATTTTTTGTCAATATTATTTATTATGTAATAACCCATTTATTGGCTATTAACGACTACTAAAAAAATGACACCTGAGAAAAGTGGCACTCGTTATTTTTAGAGTGCTCTAAACGTGAAATTATTTGTTTAGTTTTCTTTTTTTTTTACCATTATGTATTTTAAAATTCAAATATTTTAAGTTGTGGTAAGTATATTCATTATTAACCACTCATGCGATGGAGAATTTAATTAATATCATAACTCCAAATATTTTTATGGAAACATATTATACATACATACAAACACAATGCCAACTCGGCCACTGACCGTACAACTTCTTACTGTAGTTTAATTCACTACAAATTTTTCTGTATTATAATTGGTTTGGTGGTGTTTATGAGTAATCAGAGTATTGCACCAGATAGAGGGTACACTTTTATACTGCATACTCGATTTTTCGAAGATGTCTGACTAATCAACTGGATGATCTGTATATATATTTAAATTGACAAATATATTTTATTTCATAAAAATCACCTACCTAAATTTAAGTAGCTATCACTCGAGTGGTTAAATACTAAGGGTCGACCGAGACAGGTTTTTCGTTCTCGGCCGAGGCCGAGACCGAGAATAAATTAAAATCTCGGCCGAGACCGAGAGCCGAGACCGAGAAAAGATAAACTGAACAAAAAAATGAAATAGCGCTATTTTCGCATAATATACTATATTTTTAAGAATTTAATAATGTTTAATTATATAATAATTTGAGATTTTATATAATATATCTAATATTAAATATTTAATTAAACAATAATTTGAGATTGTCGATTAGTTGATTTGTATGTTCATTGCTGTTTTTGGCAGTTTATTATGAACAAAGTTCTAAGAAAAATAGCAACGAACATAAAAATCAGCGAATCGATGTGTTCTGAGTTCTGATGAATGTGGCCAGTGAATCTAAAAAATCTTCGTACACTTACCAGCTTTCCAACATACGTATAAAATAATACGTAATGATTAATGATCTTAATATTCACTTAACAAGTTTATGTAGTTATTCTGGCTAGTAAAGTAATTATAATTAATCACAACAACATATAAAAGAACTTACTTTTTTCTAGAGCTGTCGTGACACCAAGTGACGAATTTGGACGCGCGCGGTAGATTTGAATCCCATTATCCTATACCGTACCTACTTACAACGGTCTCGGTTACTGTCTCGGTAGAATTTGTAGCCGAGAATGCCGAGACCGAGATCTCGGTCGACCCTTATTAAATACTATTTCATCTTCTGAATGTAGTTTGACAGAAGAGTGTTGAAAGCAAACTTACTGTCGCATGAAATAATAAATATACCTAGGAAACTTGAAACAATATATTTGTGTGATTTTTAATGTTTGTTGTTTAATTCCATCTCATTTTAAACCACAGTGATTTTTTAGGACCTTTTTGCCAATAAGGAGCTGAGAAACTTAACAGAAAATGGATATATTAATGTAACGGTCAAACCAATGGGTATGTTCATTAAATATTAATTTCTTTATTGACTTATGGTTACCTATTCAGTATCGGAGGATTGGACTCTGAACACGAGTACAAGGTAATCTCTGTATAAACAAACCAGCCAACTTCAAACTTGTTTATTTTCAGTTAACTTTTATTTGTTTTTCAATTACCTTCTTTACAGAACTGCAAATTTTTTGCTCAAAGATTTTATTTAAAACCTTTGTGGTCACAGACAATGTGCAGGACAGGACAATACAACAATTTGGTCATAGTTTAAACGCAGAACGCCGCGAAAATGGATACATGACACTGCACGTTTCGAGCAAAATTGAGATACTTATGCGCGGAGTGACTGCCTATTTTCTTATTGTCTTGTCCGTGCGTGTTTGCACGCGGACAATACGAAGGTAAGACATTAGCGGAGATAGCCGTCTATCCCTTGGACAACGTCTTGGTTCATTGTCCTGTCCTACAAACTTCTTTTCATACTGGGACAATACAATATTGTATTGTCCTCTTGTGAACGAGACAAAATAAAGTGATAGTTTTTATTTAAAACCAGAAGGCAAACTTGGTGCTCACAGAAAGTGATAGTTTTTAAGTAATCAATTAAGATGAGTTGTGAAATTAACACCTGATCTCAGCTGTTTTCACTTTTTTTGCTTTCTTGAAAAAGATTAACAATTACATAATACAAATTTCGTGTTATGTAATTATGTACCTACTTATAATAAAAAAAGACCAATTGTTTTATCTGAATTACGAAGCAAGTTCATAGACAAAAGATTTTAAAATTGGACAATAGATTATCATTTGTCACAAATGTCTCATCTGTCGCTGGTCTGCCGGCGGGCCAAAAAAAAATCTTTACTATTTTTAAATGCGATTTTAACCCTTAATAATACTTGGCTGATTTATAAAGCGCCGTTTTTGTGAAAAATCACCTCAAGGGCGCTTATGTATAAAGAAAATGTATGAAGTACAAGGTCAGAATCACTTGCGCCAATATCAATCTAGGGCCTAGGTACTATTTGATTATTGTAGCTACTCTGAATTATGTTATAATTTTCAATGAAATTTGCAGGTGGTTTTTCGAAATACCATCCAACATGTTGATACTCGGGTGGTAAATTTTTTGGAGAAAATGTTAATGTTTATCTTTTTTTTCAGATGTGCTCTTCTATAAATTTCAAGTTTTACTTGTCTAGAATAATACAGACACCAGATTACTGAAATTTCAAAGGAAACATAAAGACTGCAAATTGAATATGTAACATATAATATTATCGTATACTGGTACAAAATGAATATTACCTTTATCAGTGATATTATCTGAACTGCCATGCGTTTACGAATTTACTACACAAGTGCTAGTAATTTTATTTATTTACTATGCACCTTTGCTTGCATGTAAAGATTTTATTGCTTACATGATGTATCAATGTTTGTACTTGCAAATTAATTGTTAATTTATGTGTTCATAAAGTTATAATGACAACCTGTATCATTAAAAATGAAGACTTCTGTTGCTATCTGAATTTATTATTTATTTTTGATTGAAAAATTAAATATTCACAAAATTTTGATCCAATTACATTTTAATTTTAAAAATCGCCTCAGGGGGCCTTCTGGTTTCCCTCAGGGTGTGTCATCTTCGGGGATGCTCTATGGAGGGTTATTTTAAGGGAATGAAGGAGTAACTTGGGTCTTCAAGAGACCCATGATGAAATAGGAAACATAAAAGTCTTGGAGTCATTCCACAGCGGCTGATCAAATGTTAAGAGGAAACCTGGTCGCCCAGAAACTAGAACATTAGGTATTGTACCAAACTGCTACTCTTACTTTTCTGAATACTGAGCGAAAGGGACATTTGCACTACAGGCTAATAAATACCTAAATAAAATCATAAAAATCGAGGTTTTGTACTTTTTTTTACTAACTGTATTAGAAGAAAATACTCTACATCTGTACGTTTTCTTTTAAAAAAAATACATTGCCTAGTTTTATACTGAACGTCTGTTGATGACGTTCAAATCATGTAATTTTAACGATCTTTGGTCGGTTCTAAATCCTATAAGAAGTAACTTATCAAAAAAAGCAAAAAGTACTGATGTTAGTGGTCAACACTTATATTATATTAAAAAATATTTGCAGTAATGTTAAAATCCAGAGAGGAAATAAGTTTTTATGGACAAAATGCCGTCCGGTTTCTTCTTAATTGTGTTCAAATAAATAATGTTAAGTCCTTTAACTGATTTTGAACTATGATAAAATTGTTCATTTAAAAAATAATAATAAAATATTAAAAATCATTTGGTGTCATTTCTGATGTTTAAATGCTATTACATCATTATGCATCTTATCAGAACCAAATCTGTCTTGTTACACATGTTTAGTTTCTAATAATAATTAATCAGAAAGATAGCATCTTTGATTGGAGAATCAATGAAACTCCAATTTCAGTAATCAATTTTATAATTTTGTAAAATCAAACAGCACATAAATCAATAGGTAAGAATTAACTGGGTAACAAATGCAATATGTTTAACATGCAATAACTCATGATTGAAAATTTAAAACAATGTTTTATGAACCATCGAGATAAAATGAAATAATATTTCATTAAATATAATATTGCGAATCATATTGCACACAATGATAAATAGGATCACAGCTTGAGAATACAACAGTGATATAAAATAATAATTATCTAATATATTGTAAAAAATAATACGTAAATCAGACAAAACAAAGTCATATAAAGTTGGCTACATTCCAAATTATTATTTCCCACCATATATAATTCTAATATAATTCTTTGTATAAAACTCGTGAGGCTTGATCTCAAATACTTTTCATCTTATCACCGAATCATCTTGAAACCAACACCCTGTAGTAACCAATGTTCATCTAAATTTTATTCTATATTAGTTGTTTGGACCGCCGTATCGCAGATACTTCCGCCGGTGAGCTTCATCCACACTGTCGAGGTAGAAGGTCCCGGGGAAAAGAGACTCTACGGAGCTGACGGGCTTGTAGGGGGCAGCGTGACAGTTCTTCTCCCGAACACTCATTATTTGGTTGAAGTCTTCGGGAGTGCAGCGGGTTCTCTTCTCTAACAAAGGCACAATATCAGATAGGTTCTCCAGCAACCTCTCCAGCTTAGAGCCAGCCCTGGAATCCGAGGAAACGGATATAGAGTAGATAGAGGAAGCCAGCCCCGACCCGTAGGAGAAAACTCCGATCCTGGTGCCGGCAAGTTCTGCGGCACTCTTACTAACTAATAATGACACTAGGCCGCTGTATACAGATGAGGTGTACATGTTACCTACTTGGTTGGCCAGCAACAGAGATTGTTGTGTCTTGTCTTCAAATGTTTTCTTGCTTAATATCATGAAGGCCTTCTCTAAATCTCTATCCGTGTAAGTATTCTCCAACTTATAGTCCTTAAAACTCTGTAGGCCAGGATACTTGGCTTCTTTCTGGTCATCGGGAGTCAGGTAATAATCATTAAAGACCAACCTAGCTAATGATTTTTGTACCAATTTACAATAAGGCGCATGAAATACTACAGCACTAAAAGTTTCTAGGCCAACATTGGCAGGGTCTACCTTCTGGGCTTTCTTTCTGTAAAGCTGGTAACACTGGTCCAGGGCTCCTACGTAACACTGTATAGAAAGCTTTCCATCTACGACGGGGTATTCGGAGGATAAATCTGGCTTGTAGAAGTCGTAAGCGTGCCTCATGTAGGTGGCTCTGACCCCACGGTCAAAGACGAGGGGAGCGTGGGGCCCGATGAGCATGGCCACGGCCCCTGCGCCTCCGGTGGGGCGCGCCGAGCCCTTGGCATACACTGCTATATCTCCGGCTATCACTACGGCGTACCTCCCATCCCACGCAGAAGATTCTACCCAAGAGATGGCGTTGAACAAGGCCGCTGTGCCGCCGTAGCAAGCGTTGGTGGTGTCTATGCCCTCGATATCGGTGACTCCGTGAGGCTCAAATAGCTGCATCAGAACAGTCTTCACACTCTTGCTTTTATCGATAATGGTCTCTGTTCCTACTTCCAGATGACCTATCTCACTGTGCTTGATGTCATTTTTGTCCAGCAACTTCTGGAGCACCGTCAGGCAGAGGGAGTTGATGTCTTCCCTGTCAGAGCAGAAGCCCATCTTCGACTGGCCGAGTCCTATGGTGTATTTCCCGGCCGAGACTCCATCGTAAACTTCCAATTCCGTTTGGTCAACGTATTGGGATGGAAATATCATCTCGATGGCCAAAATGCCGACATCCTCAGGCCACTGTCCCATTTCAGAAATTCAGTCAAAGGCACTCTGTGAAAGATTCGATTAACAGTTAAAAAGTGCGATCGCCGATCACGTCCGGAGCGGAATCTGCTTTCGTTGACAGTGAAACTTGCGCGATCAAGGCTAACCGGAATTTCTACCGTACGCGCTACGAATACACACGAGCCGGCGAGCGCGGCGAAAGGCGTGATGCGTGATGGACTCGACACTCGACTGATGACTGAACAGTGAGGAGTGAACACTGGCGGGCAATTGAATTGTGTTCTCTCCGCTCACGAAGAATTCTCACCTAGGTACTTAGGATGTGCATGTAGGTCACCTTATGACATGCGGGAAATACGCGTGGAGGGGAGATGACGACGGACTTGTGGGATACGTTTCTCCTCGTAACACAAATTCATTCACAAACATTGTTACTTTCCTTTCACTAATATTGGGTTTTCTTCTTTGGAATACGACATTCCATAGGGATGTTTCATAACCCCGCGTAAACGTCAAAATTCTGACAGCGGTATCTAAAAATAGTAACAAGTAGTCATGGGTACTGTAATACGTTAAAATAATTATTATTTAGGCGAAAATTTAATGAATAAATATCTTATAATATTGGAAACATTGAAACAATTTTTAAACTACGAAACTTAACATTTACACATTCACAGAGCTACCTGGTGCTACCAGTGTTAAAAAAACGCGTCGGTGTCGATGCTCAGTGTTCCCGAACCCAAAACTTAAAAATCGGGAGAATTTTCGCCTAAAAATCGGGAGAAATCGGGAGAAAACGGGAGAATTTGGAAGAAATCGGGAGATGACCTAAATTATTATAATTAAATTTCTCTCTTGTCAATAATCCGACTCCCTTTTATTATTCCGAAGCAGAACCTTGACAACAAACAAAAAAACCCATAAGCAACGCCGTTACACACGATTATTGTAGATGTTGCCCATGGAATAACGCAATTTTCCCTAACGGGGACTTATTTTACGTCTGGCAAGTCAGCACAAATTTTTGTGAAGTTTGTGCTGAGTTGTTAGACGTAAAATCACCCATCACTTTATGAGACGCCAAAAATCATTTTACCTACTGACTTTTAAAAGTGAGCGACGACCTTTGTCCTTAGGATGTGTACAATTTAATGAAACGAAACCTTTTTTATATTTTTCATTTTATTTAGGAATCAATCAACCACCTCATGGGCTTTTTCAAAACAACTGTCACCTGGCGGCAGATCCTTGATAACGGAACACTGATTAGTAATCCTTTATTAATAAATACCCACTAATACAATATCAGTAGAATCATAAAAAACAAAAATAAAGTGCATGGGCCAAAATTAAAATTGTTAATGAAATTGTTACCGTTATGAAATACTTAAACGAGTTATATTATTTGATTAAAATTTAACCATTTTCATGTTCCGTCTGCAACTATTCATGTTCTCAAAAGGAACATTTAAAAGTCTACAAGCCGTGTCACAGTAGAGAAAAACCTTTTTCATGTTCCGACTGCAAGTATTCATGTTCATGAAATTCACAATTTGAAATCTACATGCTCACTCACTGTGGAGAAAAACCTTTTTTATGTCCCGAATGCAACTATTCATGTTCTCAAAAGGAACATTAAAAAGTCCACAAGCCGTCTCGCAATGGAGAAAAACCTTTTGCATGTTCCGATTGCAATGGTTGTGCTAGAAAGGAGCACGAACTTATAAGTTAAAGACTTTAACTTATAAGATCAAGGAACTTATAAGTTTACTAGTAGTGGAGAAAAATACCATTATCATGTTCCGACTGCAATTATTCATGTTCTCAAAATGAACATTTAAAACTCCACAAGCCGTCTCACAGTGGAAATAAACCTATTCCTTGTTCCGATTGTAACTATTCATGTTCTCTAAAGGAACATTTAAAAATCCACAAGCCGTCTCACAGTGGAGAAAAACCTTTTTTAAAGGAAGTTTGATTTTAATTCTTGCCAAAATTTTAACCTTAAAAAATTGTAACAGTAAATGTGTTGTTAATGTACTTACAAATAAAAGAAAGCATACAGCACTTACCTTGTGTTTGTTTGGTAGTACCTATTTACGCGAGCAGATGTTTTCCGTTTTGAAAATAAATAAGAACAAACATCGCTCAAGGCATACGGATGAACAACTCCAATCGATTCTTAAAATAACTACCACGAATACGACACCCGACATCAATTAGCTTATCAAAAACAAGATAAGTCAGGCATCCGGCTCAAGATAATTTACCATTTTACCATCCCTTTTAACAATTTTAACAATTGGGTATGGGTTTAAGTTTTTTGTTTGGCCCGCTTATACACGCTACATCTCATAAATGGCCCTTAAGAAAATCCAGTTTGACACCTCTGCGTTTCGTAACAAATTATAGTTTCCAGCTCATAATACAAAGATGATCGGTGTGTATGTGTCTTCAATAGAGATATGCTTAGATTGCAGCATTTTATAATTATTCTGGTCAATACATGATCGGTTTGTATGTGTCTATAATAGGGATATGCTTAGATTGCAGTATTTTGTAATTATTCTGGTCAATACCCGAATCCGGGAATTTTTTAGTTTTTTTTTAATACCATAGACAATTATTTGCCTGATGAGCAGACCATAAACAAAGAATTGACCAGAAACGATAAATCGATGAGAACTTTGAAAAATCGGGAGATTGGATGCCCATTCCGGTAGATCGGGAGATGAAGTGAAAAATCGGGAGATCTCCCGTAAAATCGGGAGCTTCGGTAACACTGTCGATGCTCGATGCGGCAGATGCGGCTGTCAAATATTTTGGGTCGGAGGTAGGAGGGCAGTGTTGCCAACCCGTTTTTGAAAAAGACGTAGATCGGACTAGAAAATTACGTAGAATCGTATAATTTGGATAATGAAAAGTTAGTAGATCTACGTACTTTTTTTCTGAGTGAAATATAGAAGTTAGGGTAGGTGAACGTAATTAGTTATTTCTTGTAGTAATTAAGTTGAAATGTATCTATTATTTTTAATGCATTTTTGCAAATTTTAATATTTTTTTTTTGATTTATCATAGGCCCTCAGCCTTGCCTCTCACTCTTGGTTCTCAATTTTGCCCACCACCCACTTTGAGATTTTTTTTTAGAGACCCCCTTTTTTCTTATGGGGGGGGGGGGGTTAATGGATTCAATTTTCTTTCACTTCCTCAACTACCGAAACATGTGAATTTTTGCACACGTGATAAAAATGATTACAATACATAAAATAACAAAAATTAACCAATATTAAGGTTTATTTTGCTTTATTAGTACGTGATGAGCGTGTTTTTTTTTGTTTTTTTAGACTACATTTTTTACCTGCCCTCGCCATCACTGTGCCACCTCAACGCCCTCTCTTTGGGTCTTCTACTGCACCCTGAAAGTCTCAAACGTCCACAAGGGGGCGTTATTTATTGCCCACGTTGAGAACCTAAGGTTTAAATTAAACGAAATACAGTTTTGTTAATTATGCAAATGTGGGGTAATAGGCAATATATAGGAAAAAAAACATGAATATGGACTAGCAATAAATAACTTAGCGATGCCTTTGTCTGAAATTGTGTATTTTACCGGGAAGTAGAATATTACAACTCCAATAAAAAAATTTTAATGGTAATAGTTTGAAATTTTCCTAGATTTGTGCTGATTTCCCTTTTGCCTAAAAAATATTTTTCTCCCCTAGATCTAGGGTAATTTCCCTAGACATCCCAACCCCGGCGCGGACTCTAGTATGAAACGGAACCAAACGGAACGTTTGTTGGAGTCCGCGCCACATATTTTGCCCCGTAGAGTAACGGAAAATATGCTTCTTCAGCCTAATGAGTTATGTTATTTTGCAAATTTGCACAATTTGACAAAAAATACGTAGATTCTGGACTGAAGTTAGTAGATGTTCAGGAAGGACCTAAAATACGTAGATCTACGTAAAAAGACGTGGAGTTGGCAACGCTGTAGGAGGGGGTTATGGGGATCAGTGTTCCCGAACCCAAAATTTCAAAATCGGGAGAATTTTCGCCTAAAAATCGGGAGAAAACGGGAGAATTTTGAAGAAATCGGGAGATGACTAGAATTATTATAATAAAATTCATCCCTTGTCAATATTCCGAATCCCTTTTATTATTCCGAAGCAGAACCTTAACAACAAATGAAAAACCCATAAGCAGCGCCATCAATACGATTATTGTAGATGTTGCCCGTGGAATAACGCAATTTTCCCTAACGTTCAACGGGGACTTACTTTACTTTGGAAACTCAGCACAATTTTTTGTGAAACTTTGACCTTGGGGGCCGTTCAAGTACTGCGTAACGCAATTTAGGGGGGGGGGGGGTCTTGTTAAATGTTACTGTGCATTATCTGCGCGGGAGGGGATAGGGGATTCGAAAAATGCGTTACGTAACATGTTTTTTTTATATAAATAAAAAACTAGGGAATGCTCAAGTTGGCAAGCCTTTTCGTTTATATTTTACAGGGAATTCCTCGACTGTATTGTACGTCATTTTTATTTTATTTTTGTTGTCAGTATTCGTATTCGTTAGTGTTTTAAACACGAAATACGCATAAACACAAATTGCTGTAGTCAGTGTTGTTAAAGTGAGTTACTATAATTTCCTCAAAAGCGAAAGATTCACATCATCAACTGTTCTTGGCCTATAAAGGCTCTCGTGACAAGGGAAAAACATGAAAAGTTGCAGTCAGGACACGAAAAAGGATTCTCTCCACTGTGAATCAGCGAGTGCTTTCTTAGACGTCCCTTTTGAGAACATGAATAGTTGCAGTCGGGACACGAAAAAGGTTTTTGTCGACTATGGGTTAATATGGGATATTTTAGATGTTCCTTGCGATAACATGAATAGTGGCAATCGGGACATGAAAAAGATTTTCCTCCACTATGGGAAAACTTGCGATCTTTTAGATTTATCTTTGTAGTACATGCATAGTTTCATTCAGAACATGAAAATGGCTTTTTCCCACTATGAATCGCACTGTGGATTTTAACTGCAAAAAAACTTCCTTTCGCGATCTTTAATAACTGCATTCGGGACAAGAAAATGGTTTTTGTCCGCTGTGGATAAACATGTGATTTTTTTGGTGCCTCTTTGTAAAAAATTAATATAATAATACATAAGTAGTCGCAGTAGAAACATGTAAAAGGTTTTATGTCACTGTGAGTCGGCAAATGATTTCTAAGAAGTTCTTTTGTACAACATGAATAATTACAGTCGGGACATGAAAAAGGTTTTTGTCCACTGTGGGTAAACATGAGAATTTTTAGATACCATTTTGTAGCGCATGAATAGTCGCAGTCGGGATATGAACAAGTTTTTCATCACTGTGAGTCAGCAAGTGCCATTTTTGTTTTTTTTTCAAGAAGAAGAATAGTTGCAGTTAGGACATGAAGAGGTTTTTCTCCATTGTGGGTAAACATGTGATTTTTAGATTTCTCTTCGTAGTACAATACTAGTTACAGCCGGAAAATGAAAAAGGTTTTTCTATACATGAGTCAGTGACTTCTTAGATATCCCTTTTGAGAACACGAATAGTTGCAGTCAGGACATGAAAAAGGTTTTTCTCTTCCGTGAATTATACTGTGGATTTTTAAATCTTCCTTTTGAAAACTTGTATAACTGCATTTGGGACAAGAAAATGGTTTTTGTCCACTGTGGATAAATATGTAATTTTTTGGTGCCTCTTTGTAGAACCAACATGAATAGTCGCAGCAGAAACATGTAAACGGTTTTATGTCACTGTGAGTCAGCAAATGATTTTTAAGAAGTTGCTTTGTACAATATGAATAATTGCAGTCGGGACATGAAAAAGGTTTTTCGTCACTGTTAGTTAGCAAGTGCTGTTTTAGTTATTTTTTCGAGGAGAAGAATAGTTGCAGTCAAGACATGAAAAGAGTTTGAGCGCCTTGTTAGCGCATCTCTTCCAGAGGCAACGTTGATGTCTTTGTTGCAACTTTTTTTGATAGGAGCAGGCCAACCTGCATAATCGGACTAATTTTCCCACTCTTTTTTATAATATTGGGAATATTTCTTTTTTTAGCAATACTTCTACTCGTACCTGCGGCTGCATCAGGGTCTGAGGTGGTCATAATTAAAAAAAATATATTAAGTTTGTAGAACAAAGTACTGAAAACCTTCTGATTCGAAGAGGCGTTACGTAATAAATTATAAATTCCATCTCATTATTCATAGATGATCGGTTTGCATGGGTCTATAATGGAGATATGCTTAGATTGCAGTATTTTGTAATTATTCTGGTCAATACCCGAATCAGAATTTTTTTTTTTTAACCATACACAATTAGTTAGTTGCCTGTTGAGCGGACCATAATCAAAGAATCGATGAGAAACGAATTCGCTCAGAACTTCGAAAAATCGGGAGATTTTGATGCCATTCCGGAAGATCGGGAGATGAAATGAAAAATCGGGAGCTTCAGTAACACTGTTGGGGATCATAAATTTATGATTCATCACAACGGGCAAGAGAGCTGAAGCGCTTTTATAGTGATGTTATGGTGATGTTTTTCTTCCGCTTTTTTTTGGCTGTGAAATGAAAATATTTTTCACCAAAAAATTAATAGTACTTATTTACAAGCGAGCACGGCGTGTTTTTCAACCATATTCTAGTATGATAATCAATTTCTAATGTATAAATATTTTGTCATGCTTATGATTAATTTTCAGGTACATTTAATTTGAATCCGGAGGTTTTGCGGTGTATGGGTTTTATCGAAAATAATAATTTTGGTATTACGGCTGTTTTTAAGAATGATGAAAAACATATATTTTTCCTTTCTGTGCATTCTAATCCAAAGAGCGGCTTCATTTTTTATATGCGGTGTTCGGAAAGTCTTGGTACAAGCGGGAATCTTGTGAAACTACATCACATTTTGTAGTCGATTTTAGCTTTTGTTCTCTAGTAAATCGAGTCCTAGTTGGAGTTTTTTGTGATCATATTCACGTTATTCGGTCACTACGTGTACTATCAGCTGTAGTTTTTTTTACTAAAATTATAAAGCGAAGATACAATAAATAGTATGATACAAAACATTCTTATTTACATCATTTGATTACACAAATAGTAGAGAAATTTCTCTCGTCTAACTGGGGAGCTAGTCTATTTACTAATACATTTATATTTACTTTATTATTTTTTCACACCTAAAAATAATAAATATATAATATATTTTTTTAAATAGAGGTCATAAGCTCCAAAAAAGTGGTTCAGCTTCCTTAGCTCTCTTTTCAGATATTCTAGCTCCTTTTTATATTGAACTCATTCACATATAAAATATTATATTCAGGCTGTACAAGGTTTAAGCTCCTTTTTAGCTCTTTTCCGGGTTACATCTAGCTTTAATTTAAAATTCAAGTTGGATGTATCACGAGTTATCGACTGAGTTGACGGCTATTCCACGAGTTTTTAGACAAAATAAAATTATTGTATGTGTATAATAAAAATATTCTCTTCTGCCACCACAGCATAGGTTTGAAGTAAAAAAGCCATTATGTATAAAACAGTTTTTAATTGCTTATTTCAATGTGTAATAGAAAAATGTTCACATTATATTATTGTAATGCAATAATAATAAATTATATTAACATCTGGGAGGAATAATACATTAACACTAAATCATTTGATAAAAGTATTCAATTAATTTTGTTTACATTTTTAAAGATTAAAAACCTAAAAAAATACATTTTTAGTTTGGTAAGATTTTCTAAGTAACTCATCTATCAACAAAATTTAATCAAAATAAGTATATTACAAATGTTTTTTTCAACCGAAACTCGGATGGTAGTCGATAAATTCATTATTTCAGAACCGTAAGGACCTTTGTACACAGAGAAACTTGCAAGCTAAGTGTCTGTGATGCAACCACAAGTAGCCTACCGATATGCAACTCTTTAAAGCTGGTTTCCGTATACGGGCGCTACCCGAATTATACTAAACTTTTTGATCATTTTTTCGAGTAGTCATGGAATTAAAACAATGTTAGGTGACTAGCAACAAAGACAATAATATTGTTTTTTTTTTTTTTTTTAAATAGGCAATTCACCCTAATAATATTGTTCTTCTTAATCTTTACAAGCAAGAAAACAACACTGGAGCGATTTTGGTCGAAAAATGGACCACTTTTATTTTTCTGCGATTGATAGCGGTTCAAAAATGGACCACATTTTCCTACCATTCGTAAAACATTTATTGTAATTATTTAAACCATTTCCTTGGCAAGCCATTTATTTTAAAACGAAGCTATTGAAATACTTTATCTATTATGACCATAGATGTCGCAAATCCGAACTTCGTAGATTATTTTAGAATAATGTTAAAAATAATTTTTTTAAATATTGTTTTCCCGCCGAATTTTTGATCAGCTGTTTACGGATAAAATTAAGTCCTTTTTCCATAGATATGCACCTTTTATTATCAAGTATACCACTGATAACATTCAGAAATCGAAAATATTCTATGTTAATAAGTACCCCTCACGGCAGTTTCAAAGTAACAACACGCAGGATTCGTGCGGTTATAAACTTTACGATTTTTTATATATTTTTTATAAATCCTACAAATATGAGATAAACGGGAAAAAACAGGTTAATTCATTGACTACATAGCATTACAATAAATTTTTATGTTTCCATATCAAAATTCGAAGGTATGATTTTTTTAATATTGGCGAAAAATTAAAAAATTGATCTTCTGGGAAATCACGAGCAATCGAGGCAAATTTATTTACTTCTTCAAACTTAACAAAATTACTTTGAGGCATCATTATTAATATAATGAATAATAAATACTTCGTTTAAACCACTATATAATTAACAATATCAACATGTTTCAATAACAATGTTGAAATTGTTAATTATATAGTGGTTTAAACGAAGTATTTATTATTCATTATACAAATTTATTTATTTTGCATGATCTGCTCCAGTGGTTATCTTTACAAGCAAGAAAACAATCTAAAAGAAGGTTTTGTGTTCACCTGTACAATGAAATAAATATTAATTGTAGGGCATTCGTCGCCGTTAAGGAACTATGTGAGTATGTCAACTTAACTTTTATTTCCAACCTCAATCCATGCCTTCTCCGCTAAATAAAAACATGGATATTTTCCACCTCCAAAACAAATTTAACATTCAAATCATGATGGGATGTCGTATCTGTCAAACGAGTAGTAGATGCGAATGCAATTCACGTAGCGTGCTGCCAGCACTTTCAGTAGCTTGCAACTGACGTCAAACCCATAGTCAACGTATCGTGTCGTGTACGAACGCTAGCAAAATGGTATGGCGAATACTAAAGAGCAGCACGTATGCCGGGCGTACAAAACTCAAGTCGCTTGTAAGAATCTCCCTGTACGAATGGCCTAACGGGTTTAATAAAGTTATAATTAAAGTAAATATTGTTATAACTTACAAATATATAATTTTATTAACTTCATTGAAATCATATAAATATATTAGTTTTTTTTAAAGTCGACTAAAACAATTTAATCTTAAGTAAACTTCTTGTTCCAAATTGTACGATATGCAGAAGATGATCTTCTTGTTATAAATATTAAACACAATATTAATTATGAAGTATGTAAATATTAGACTATGGATTCGAAGCCTCTGTTTAAACAACAGACAAGAATCCTATTTAAAACTTCTTAAAATAATAACAAAGGTTACAGAGCTACCCTGGTAGGTACTTGATGGGAAATATTAAAGTATATATATTCGAGACATGCATTATAATACAATTACTGATTTCGTTTAATTAATTAATAAAAAACTTTGATTTTATTTGGGCACTTTTATAATTCCTATGGCTATAAGCACAGTGACGACAAAGGCAACAGTATGAGGGAGATATATGATAATGATTACATTTTATCTTTGGGGGAAGCAGACATATATGTACATATATTGTTTGTCTCATTTTCAACAGCTCTTTCTTATACACTATTATTTAGTGTGTAAGAAAGAGCTGCATCATTTTTGTACAAAGAACATATGTTTTATGTTTTAGTTGTGCCGTTGCCATGCCAAATGGTAGGATTTATAAAGCGCCCATTGGTTTAATTTTAAATGCTTACGTCCTTACTCCACTCCACTGCAATCAATATAAATAATAATTTAAAATCTTGTGGTACCTTATTTTGTACTCTTTGTAAATATAACATCTATGGCAGACAGTAATTAAACGGCTTAAAAATTATAATTTTTTTTTTTTAACAGAAAACATTTTCGATATATTCGTTGGACAGAGGACATTCAAAGGACAGAGCTAATTATTTTATGGGATCAAGAAAAAATGTATGGTAAGTACAATGCAATCATAATATATTTTTTTGTATTAAAAATGGACATTAGCATTTTGCCACTAGAGGGCAGCAGAGCTAAATGCAGTCCAAATCACTATTAATTTTAAATGTGATTTTTTTTATCAAAATTAATTCTCGCACATGCATAAATTAATATACAACATAAAAATAATAAAACACATTTTTCTTTTTCCTCCTCTCTTGCCGGAGGTTGTTGGATCACAGCTAAAAAACAAATATATGAGTAAAAAAAAAAATAAAGCTGATTAAATCAAAAAGATACGCATTTAAATTTTGATTGTTATTTTGAACACTGCTAAGACTAATCCCTCCACGTATAAATGCATAGAAATTGAAAATAAAGATGGCTGCCAAACAAGTTCAAACCAAACTACGCCACTGTTGCATTTGCGATCCATCGGTGGTTATCGCCGTAAGCGAATGTCACGTACTATGTGGTTCTTGAAGTTTTACTAAAACACACACACTGCGTCAAGATGTGCGTGTGATGGTATGGATTGCTAAAAGCCATGTGGCCACTGATTCACACACTGAAGGCATTTATATAAGGGTTTGATTAAGCCGTGTCAACGACAACTAGTGGATTGAATCGGATGTAATCCCATTTTAATAATAGTTTTAATTGGCCAGGTATTCAAGAGGCGGTGGTTGCCGCCATTGCTCTCTTGTAAAGCACGGCCAGTGATTTTGCAGCCAGATGGATCATGTCTCTCCTGGAAACACCGCTGACTGTTTCGTGCCAGTCGCTGTGATGGGTCTGGAATAAACATAACAGTAAACTATAGCACCCCAATATAATGCTTTGAATCTTAAACAAACTTGACGACAAAGCAGAAAAACTGTTTAAATGTCTCACTAAAAATTGGTTATCGGTGGGCATCATGAAATTTGCACAAATTTTCTGTATGCAACATAATTTAAATCATCAGCTTAAATCTGTATATATTGTTAGCAGAATATTTAAATCTTGCCGCCACATACGTTTGCTCGCTCACCAGCCATCAGAGGTACTGCTTGCGCCTCTGGAGGCCACCAGGGAAACTAGTACAGTTGCTTCAGTCGGTAAAGAAGGGATTGACTGGACCTACTGGACATCTGCGAGAAAGGGGTTGTTCCAATGGCCAACAGCCAATGGCTGGGAATTCCGACTGAGCAATGTTACATTGTCGATTATTGAATGTTATTATTGTAATTTGACCGTGGAGACAACATATTTCATTATAAACATTTACTTTTTGCTAACATATACAGAAGAGCATCTGTGGCGAGCAGAGTGGATTTGATTTTTATACAAATCTACAGTTTTATTTCCCTATTGATGAAATATTGCACACTTGGCCTTTAAAATAAGAGGAAAGTCACTGTCTACATGAGATTTCGAAAAACTCTGCGTAAAGCTCGGGCAATGCCAGGACTTCAGCTAGTATTTAATTATAAAGAGAATACATATTCATATTTTTCAATTAGTAAGAAAACATTGTCAATTATATACAAGTTTTTTTTAAAATTATTTAGGTGGATGGTTGATAAATAGAATCAAGGAAATTAGGCAGTACATATAGTATATCCTGCCAATTTTTTCTTTTTCATGTGAATACCACACAAAAGCACCAACCGTTCATCACTTTACAAGTGTTGTGCTAGTGAGACTATGGCATCCTCAATTGCGGAATGATGCGAGGCCGAAGAAAGTCCGGAAGGTAAGAATATGGGGGAAGAGGAAGTTGTGGAAGAATATGGCTCTGCAAATCTGGTCACCAAACACGACTAAAGTTATTTCAAGTGTGGTGGTCTTTCACCACGGCGATACTGAGAGAATCTACCGCTAAGTATGAAAGAAATAACAAGACATTATTTTTAATTATTTTTACCTGTAGGTTGGCACTCATGTATGATCCAATCGTAATGCTGAAGCCAGATTCTTTGTGTTCATATGTGTCAGGAGTATCACCCCTTGCCGCGGCTACAACTTCCAATGGAACTGGGGTCATCTGGGTATATGACTCCAGGTTTATTCCTCTGTCAGGATCTGTTAGTACCAGGACTCCTAGATCAAACCACCTGCAATGAATCATTCATTTATTACATACTCAACTTGAATTATTAAATTACTACCCCACGTAGGAGCTCTGCAGTCCAGAGTTGCTGGGAATATGGCTTACCAAATTACAGTAGGAAATGCGAGAAGGGAAGGAGAAAAGAAAGAGGAAGGTTGAGAATTATCTGTTTTCAGTCTGTTATTCAGATTTGGTTCTTCTATAGCCGTGGGCGTTTCAATAAACATTTCTGGGATTAGATCTATATGACTGGGTATGTAAGCAAACACATAGTCATATAAGAAGAGGAAGGTGTTTCATACCTATTTGAAACACGTATACATACAATATTTGCACAAAATTCTAAAATTACCCACATCAAATCAGTTGAAAATTCGCCGTGATATTGTTCACATCTCACTTTCAAAACCAAATACTAATAATATACCAAAAAGTTTCGGTAATTGAGACCATCGTTGTGGCGTTATCGTGGGAAGCAGCCACCATAGAGCAGCCAGCATCAAGACCGACCCAGGACAGCAGATGAACCCATCAAAGGTAGGGACTTTCTCCTTCCATTTGCCAAATCCTGTGATTGAGTTTAATAAACGCCGTCAACTGTCTTGTTTCAGACAAATTAGATTTACAGTCCACATCCTTTCTCGTATCAAGACATTGTTCGTGACACTCCCAGAATTGAATACAATACAAATAGACAATGTGAAGGAAATTGAAAACCGTTGATATTGATCTGAAGCCTGTATCTTTGAACACACCATTATTAAAGATGCTTTACCCAATAAATTATTCAGTTAGTTTTGACCTTAACAAAATTCTGTAAAGAATTCAAATATGCCCATCAGTACAGAGTCAAAAGGTGCATACTAAAAAGATTTTTTTTATTAACAATCGGCGATAGCATCAGTACAGACAAAAAACAACACATTTGTTGATATGTAAATGATGCTCAAAGGAAATGCTTTGAAATAACAATACGTAGGTTGAATGTAAATCGTTGAAAGGAAGTGCTGTAAAAATACTTAGATGGATTGTGAAAATAGTTGACCTTTGGCTGGTGACCTCGATGATGAAGTTCTCCACGGCTACAATGGGCACATTGTTTCCAATTTTAGAGCTGGTGGCCCGCAGCTGACTTATTCGGTCCTTGGCTGCCGTGAGCCCTGCGGGGAAGCCCACAGGTTGGGCGGCAATCTTCAACGATTGGCACGGGAAACCTCTAGAAAGCAAAATCTTATTTCAGAATTTAAGTTGCAGAAATGGGTTCCTAGAAAAAACAGAAGAGTAAAATATAAAGAACACCAAAGAAAAATATTAGAATTATTACGGAACCACTTTCACTTCAAAAATAAAAACAAACAAAAATTTTATTAGAGAAACATATTATAAACATTATCATCTCACTTTATGTCATTTCATATAAAAATAATTTGAATAAAATTCACAGTTTTATAATATTTTTTCATAAAGGTTTACTTTTTAATTGTTTTGTGGTTAACTTTTAGATTTGGATATAAAGCGTGGTGTTTTTTCTTTCCTATGCCGTTTAGATCATATTTCTCACTATGAATGTAAGGGAGATATAACGATTTCTATGAGACATACATGAGTTGTTCTGAAAAGCGAAAAAATTAACCTGAGGAGTTAATATCACAAATTATGGAAATTACACTTCGTTTGAACTTAATTACTATAAAAAAAATAACTACATATTTTCATCGGAGGAGATGGAAAAACTTACACAAAATAGGTTATTAGGTTCTTAAACCTCGATGACATTGGGCAAGTTTACAAGCTACTATCCGGGAAATTCACTATCTGTCGGTAAACTCGCTCAGTGTAATCGTATTACTTGCTAACTAGCAGATTGTTGACAATCTACGAAAAAAGTTGAAAGGTCGTCAACTTTACTTGCTACTCGCTTACTCGTGATTGGTTTATTTATGCGCTCAAAATGGCTGCCAAGAAACAGCTGATTTCGACTGTCAAACATCTGACAGAATTAGTTCACGCAGGCGTCGTTATTCTGGCTACTGGGTAGCTGTGGCGCTAGCAGCAACCTACGAGCTCAGTTTCTTACGGTACTGAGCAAGTGGACAGTTTTGTGTGTCATCATGACAATCTTACTCGCCGATTCACCCGCTTTTAAACTTAGTAGATAGTAGCTTGTAAACTCGCCCAATGTAATCAAAGCTTTAGTATGGGTTATTTAAATAATTTGTGCGTGTTTAGACTGAAATGGAACCTTCCACCAAACATCAAACAAGAAAAAAAAACATGACCAAAACTGTTGTAAAACGTGAAATATTGATGTTGAAACCTAATATTAGGTGGTGTTCTGTTTCATTACTGTTCCGTTTTATCAGTTACCGCTGAAATAAGTTGATAGGAGCTAAAATATGGGATCGAACAAGAAGCTCGACGATCCGAGATGGACTCGACATCAAACCGGTGTTTTTTTTTATAGAAAAAGAAAGTCGGTGGCTTGGTCAACTATTAAGAATGCCAGAAGTCAATCTATTGAAAATACTGAGTGCCATTCCAAAGGAAGACGACCAGTGGCCCGCCCAGGGCAAAGTTGGGAGAAGCATCACAGTACGAGGAGAGGGTGGGCCTGTGTGGATGGAGGCCACCAAAGCAGCACAAAACAGGAATGTCTGGAGGCGCCTTTGTAACATAAATTGGGCCCAATTGTAAAACCGTAAAAAAATGCAATAGAGCGTATTGAGTCTCAGGTCAGGATAATGTGGAATTTGTAAATTTAGCAGGTGGATTAATACCACGGTCGGGCGTCAAATGTAACATAAAAACCACTTGGGCAGCCAAATGTAACATAAAAGGTTTCTTGGTACCCTTTTTCATATAGAGCATGAAAATATCCCTCAGGATGGGGAAGGAAAAATACAGTTTTTCCCTCCGGTAAGGTTAGTTAGGCAAGGTGAATAAAAGAGAATATCTCACAGTAATAATACTATATTTATACAGTAAAACATCATAACAAAGGTTGCTCTTTAAGGGTACGGGTTCCAACTACCCAAAACATAACCTATACTGTAGTAACCCGACAATTAACTAAAATACAGTAAAAAATAGCGTACCTGTGGACCATGGAACTTAATATCATTACTTCTAATATCACGGACAGGCTTTTATAGACGTCACGCGCTAAGGGACCGCGGGGCGTAATCTCGTTTGAACTCCAGTTCGGGAACCGGGAAGACTCTAAGGAGGGCTTCAGAGAACCAGGACCCTCAACTTCGCCAGGGAACAGGACCACGCTCACAAACAGTACCAGGGCTCCGGTTGGGCGTGCCAGAGAAGACCAGGTCTGTGCCAAGTTCGGATAGGGTTCTTCATCCAAAGATGACCCCCAGGAATCCATCCATTTCAAATACGGGTAGTCACGGCCGAGCAAGGCCATAAAGGTTTTGTCTCGCGAAGTCCGACCCCTTCCGAGTTAGTATTACGTAGGTAATCTTCAATACAAGCATGACGTAGCCATGCGGAGGTCACAAAAACCGGCGACCGATAATGCCCAAAACGTGCGATGGGTCGTATTTAAATTTTAAATGATCATACTTAAAGATCTGACTCGCGGTTTGCGATAACATAAAGGGATTATCCCATAATAAAATCAAAAGAAACTATCACTAAAGTGACTTGTCGGATTTACGCCGCCTCCCGTAACGGCGGAAATACAAGAAGTCCCCGTGCTGGAAATCTATGAATATAGTTGCCAACCAAAGAAGTAAAAAAAAAGAAAAGCACGGCGATTCAATAATTAAATAAGCGGCTAGGTGAAGGTTTTTCGAGTCAGGATAATAATGACACTTGTCCAGGTGACTGGTCTCCGTCCCGAATATGATAAAAGGAAGAAATTGAGTTGAGATATTTGAATGTTCTACTCAACAATATGGGAAACCATATTCAATATATAACTCAACAAAACGTGGGAAAAGTATATTCATGATACATTCAAAGATATTAGACCTGACATTAATATTCCTAACGATCAATTGCACGGACCATCGATTTTTAATCAGAAATTCTTCATGCGATAAAGACTTCAGAACATAGAAAAGCGTGCGGACCAGACGATATTCCAGTTGAGGTGTTGAAGCTCTTTGATAATGAAAATGTTGACTACCTGTTGAGGTTATTTAACTCTATATATGACACAGGGAATATACCTCAAGATTGGATAAAATCCACCTTCGTGACATTACCTAAAAAACAATACCCTAAGAAGTGCAGTGACTATCGATTAATAAGCTTGATGAGTCATGTCCTTAAATTATTCCTTAAAATAATACATGCCAGGATACGCGATAAGTGCGAGCAGGACTTGGATGACACTCAGTTTGGCTTCAGAAATGCGTTCGGTACGCGTGAAGCATTATTTTCTGTCGACGTACTATTGCAAAAGTGTCGTGACCAAAGAAAAGAAGTCTTTGCCTGTTTTATTGACTACGAAAAAGCATTTGACAGGGTAAAACATGCTGACCTAATGAAAATGTTTGCGGATTGTAACGTTGACACCAAAGACCAGAATTTCATTAAAAACCTGTATTGGTTCCAAACAGCAGAAATAAGACATGGGAATGAGAGATCTAATGCAATCGCCATTCAGCGTGGAGTACGACAAGGCTGTATCCTGTCGCCACTATTATTTAATCTTTATTCCAACTATGTCTTCAAAAGAGCCCTAAGTAATACCCAGAAGGGTCTCAAGATCAACGGAGTTGTCATTAATAACATAAGATATGCAGATGATACTGTATTACTAGCTGACAGTATCAGTGACCTCCAAGACCTATTAGATCTTGTTAATAATGCTGGTGAGCAACTGGGCCTAAAAATCAACATCAGTAAAACTAAATGGATGACTTTTGGACGACTAGATCACTCTGGATCAATGATTCAGTTAAATGGTTGTAATGTCGAAAAGGTGGAGAGATTTAGATACCTCGGCAGTATTCTCACGGAGACTCTTGATCCAGATATAGAGATTAGGTGCAGAATTGAAGCAGCAAGAACTGCATTCATAAAAATGAAATCCCTCTTCTGCAATGACAATATAAGCTTAAAACTAAGGCAGAGAATGCTAAAATGTTATGTGTGGTCGGTCTTGCTGTATGGTTGTGAAACATGGACCTTGAAAATAAATACCATGAACAGGTCAGAGGCTTTCGAAATGTGGCTTCACCGGAGAATGCTCAAGGTCCCATGGACCGACATGATCACCAACATAGAAATTCTCAGGCGGGCTAGAGCAGATAGGGAACTGCTTACATTAATTAAAATCAAGAAAATTTCATATCTGGGTCATATACTTCGAGGGGAGAAGTATCACTTGCTCCATTTAATATTGAAAGGCAAGATAGAGGGTCGCCGAGGGCCTGGTAGGAGACAAATGTCTTGGCTGCGAAATATACGAGAGTGGACCGGCATTAGAAGTGTGGAGGAGCTATTCCGGGCAGCGCAAGACAGAGAGACCTTTTCAAGAGTGATCGCCAACGTCGGGGGGGACCTGATAAGGCACATAAAGAAGAAGAACTCAACAATATAATAAAAGAAGTAAGACTAACATGACAGTGGCCTTTCCAAAGACATTCTGGAAGGCCTCACGAACTGGGACCACTTTATCGTCTTTGTCGGAAGCCACCAGCACCTCAACATCTCCTCCAGAATCTGAAACAAAACAGTTACATTTATGAATAAGCAAACTTTACTCAATTTAAAGTGAACAATGAACAATGTCAATGAATTATCATCAGAAGTAAAGAGAATTAAATTTAAAAATAGTTTTAACAATTAAAAAAAACTAGATAAATTATTCTGGAATTTTTTTTGATTGAGGGTAACGAAGTCCAATTTTGACTCAATCGTTTTGTATTTTTGATTCCAGATTGTGGCCGTTTTGATGGTTCGCTAAAGATGCTTTTCTAAAAATGTGAAAATCGTTGCGTTTATTTGGACCTTTTATTTGCATTTTTTTAATATTGTGTTAACTACCGGAAGAAAATTTGAAAAAAGAATTGTCATTGGGATCAGTGTTCCCGAACCTAAAATTTCAAAATTGGGAGAATTTTAGCCTAAAAATCGGAAGAAATCGGGAGAAAACGGGAGAATTTTGAAGAAATGGGGAGATTACTAGAATTATTATAATAAAATTCTCTCCTTGTCAATATTCCGAATCCCTTTTATTATTCCAAAGCAGAACCTTATCAACAAATGAAAAAACCCATAAGCAGCGCCATCAATACGATTATTGTAGATGTGGCCCTTGTAATAACGCAATTTTCCTTAACGTTCAACGGGGACATACTTTACGTTTGGAAACTCAGCACAAAATTTTTGTAAAACTTCGGTCTTGGGGGCCGTTCAAGTATTAGGTACGTAACGCAATTTAGAGGGGGGGGGGTCTTGTTTAACGTTACCGTGCGTTATCGGTGCGGGAGGGGGAATTTATTATTTAAATAAAAAAACTAGGGAATGCCCAAGTTGGCAAGCCTTTTCGTTTATGTTTTACAGGGAATCCATAGATGAAGAAGTGCAAGCAGGACATGAAAAAGGTTTCTCTCCACTGTGAATCAGCGAGTGCTTTCTTAGACGTCCATTTAAGAACATGAATAGTTGCAGTCGGAACACGAAAATGGTTTTTGTCCAATGTGGGTAAATATGTAATTTTTCGGTGCCTCTTCGTAGAACATGAATAGTCGCAGTAGAAACATGTAAACGGTTTTATGTCACTGTGAGTCAGCAAATGATTTTTAAGAAGTTCCTTTTTACAACATGAATAATTGCAGTCGGGACATGAAAAAGGTTTTTCATCACTGTTAGTTATCAAGTGCCGTTTTAGTTATTTTTTCGAGGAGAAGAATAGTTGCAGTCAGGACATGAAAAGAGCTTGAGCGCCTTGTTAGTGCATCTCTTCCAGATGCAACGTTGATGTCCTTGTTGCAACTTTTTTGCTAGGAGCAGGCCAATCTGCATAATCGGACTAAATTTCCTACTCTTTTTTATAATATTGGGAATATTTCTTTTTTTTGCAATACTTCTACTCGTACCTGCGCCTGTATCAGGGTCTGAGGTGGTCATAATTAAAAAAAAAATTATTAAGTACGTAGAACAAAGTACTGAAAAACCTTCTGATTCGAAGAGGCGTTACGTAATAAATTATAAATTCCACCTCATAATTCATAAATGATCGGTTTGCATGGGTCTATAATGGAGATATGCTTAGATTGCGGTATTTTGTAATTATTCTGGTCAATACCCGAATCTTAAGAATTTTTTTTTTAACCATACACAATTAGTTGCTTGTTGAGCGGACCATAATCAAAGAATCGAGGAAAAACGAATTCGCTCGGAACTTCGAAAAATCGGGAGATTTTGATGCCATTCCGGTAAATCGGGAGATGATGTGAAAAATCGAGAGATCTCCCGAAAAATCGGGAGCTTCGGTAACACTGATTGGGATAGCCATGTTTCTTCAAATAAATTGTGTAATTTTATTTGAAATAAGGTAAAATGATAAAAATACTTTCTTGGATGCGAAGTCTACTGTTCACAGAATTACTAGTTTACAGTATGAAGTTTAGGTTAATATGAACAATTATTATCAATAGGATATTATGTTATGCTTATTCAATTATGACACTTGCAAACAGCTTCTTAAATGAGAGATGCCATTAATTTTTTTTTCGTGTTATATGAAATCAATGCCCAAAGAAAGCACTGCCTTTTCATATGATTATGAATTTTTGTGTTCAGACTTTAGTCTGTACCAAAATACTTGCTAATAAACTGATGTTTTTAATACATTGGAACTGGACATTGTACACTGGAGGATAAAATGTTTTGAATACATTCTAAATTCAGATCATTTCTACAACAAAGCCCAGAGCAACACTGATAACCAGCATTGCCATGTCTAGAAACTTTTCCCTAGATCTAGGGAGAAACAGATCCAGGATAGAAAAGGATTTTTGATTAAATCTAGGGAGATTTCAGCATCAGTAAAGATTCTGTAAATTGAATAACATTAACATAACAACCCCTTTTTTATAAATGCAAATAAATACTCCGAAATCTGTATGTCATCAAACGAAATCGTCTTTTAGTATAAAGTACTTCCTAAAATCTAGAGGAGTTTTTAGAATTTATGAGAGTTTTTTGTGTTCATGAGTTTCGATTTACTCTGCTGATAATAAAAAATCCTTACAGATGTACTCCTTCATCTGAGGGTCAAGAGTCGTGATCATCGAGTCCACGGAGCTCTTAGCCTTCTCGGCTACCCGGTGCAGCAAGCCCCCACTGGACACGGCCCCCTTCATCCAAGTGAACAGCCCACTGCCTGGCATCACGTCTCCCAATTCCTCAGCCGCCTCGTGCGCCGACTGTAGTGAGGGTTGCGAGGCATCGCCTGTGCTCGGCGTGTTCAGTTCCGAGGTGTCTCCGCTTGCCGGCAGACTCGCCTCCGTGGGGATGCCTTTGCTCGGTGGTATGGCAGGGCTGAAATGGAAAGATGTTTTACTTTTTTTTACATATAAATTTACGTAGGAGGCTGACTGACAATGCAAAGCAACGATTGTTATGCCTTAAAGTGAAAAAATGGGGATTTAAAGACATACATATATGAATATCACATGATATTGCCAACTGCTCAGAGTAAGTTATGACATCCCGAACTGGGGTATGTTGTGACGCTATGGGGGTACGGGAAGGGTAAAAATATGGGAACAAGAAAGGTGGGGAAGAACCCGAATATTCAAATCAAACCATTTCAAGCAACGTTTTGATTCTGAATGGTGATCATTCTGAGAGTTTATAGACAAGTGAATGAAAGTTTCTGGAACGTGTCTCAAATACACTACCAGCCTTACTAAAAATCTTTGTGAACATTTTAGTCAATTGATAAATGAAAACTTAACTAATTAAAAACTGACAAAAACAGTTCATGGAAAGTCAAACATATTACTTATCCAGCCAAAGAGGGTAGTTTATCTGTTGTATATATTTGTTTTATTAATAATTTCTTAATGAATTACGGAATTTTTCCAAGGTATTTTAAATATCTTTATATATATATATATATATATATACATCCCGCTATCATTTCTGCGTCCTTTCATTGGATCGACATTACTGCGTCTGTCTGAAGGACTTGATTTTACATAGTTTTAACTAAAGTATAAACTAGCTTTTAAGCGTTTGATTGTTGCTAGGTATTTAAATTTTTGAAAAGAATTAATTTAAAAATATACACAACGAAAAAAACGCCCTTTAACTTTCCACCAATCTGAACTCCTTTTACATTCAATGCAGTGAGGCATCCTGCGTATATTTACTTTAATTTGGTCGACAATGCAGGGTCCAATCTATATATTCGTTTTTATGTTGACGACAAACCAACGTCTTGCGACGTTGCCGCTTATTCGTTCAAGTTTGATTAGATGACTGTATAGGTATTTATAGAATATGAATGCGCTAATATGACTGGCCTATCAACCCGGGGCGATGCGCACGTCAAATTAATTAAATTTCAATGGGATTTTTTGAGACTTCTCATTCAGAATAAAATGTTGCTTGAAGTGTGATTAGTTATTTTTAGTGACTAGATCTGTATTGCTGGGACCTTCCTATGCTTCCTCTTCTTTTTGGTTTGATTTCGCATCACGATAGTGATTACTAAATTAGTATGGCAGTGGATTCCGGTGTGGTTTTTCATAAAAAGCCCTTTCATGTTTATTTTAAAAATTGAACTTTAGATATAAATTGCTAATTATTACTACAACACGATTATCAGTTGAAATATTTTGTGACCTATTAATTACAAAGAAACCGTAGACTTCGGAAAGAGTCAATTTTTGAGGCGGGTATGGGTACCACTGCCTCAGGAATCATTTATTGGATAACCAACACCTCTGCAATAGGTCGCCCCAAGTGGTTCGCTACGTTTGGTGACTTAGCAAGGGTGCCCTATAATATGCTATGCTCATGTGATAAGATTTGTTTGGGTCTTCGTGGCGGATGTCTCTGCCCACCAGCTGCATAGCCGGCCGGATAGGGAGATAATGGTTGAGGGAGTTCCTTTGATTTTCCTGTCGTACTTTCTCGGAACATTGCCTTACACACCACAGAGGGAGGGATGGATTCATACATCTGTCACTCCTGGACACACTGACCCCCAGATTCCTACCCATCTTCCTATTCCTTCCCGGAACATCCTCTCCTTCTTCACCTAAAAATTCCCTCCATACAGCATCCCCAAAGATGACATAGGCCCTGAGGGGAATTATTTTAATAATAAATGAAAAATTAAATTAGAATTATATAAATGCTTATCAAGTCTATTATGATTGGCGCTAGGTACATGTATCTTGTCGAATTAACTAACGAATTTTCATTCACGGGATAAACAATTTTGAGG
Organism: Limnephilus lunatus; assembly: GCA_917563855.2. NCBI lineage: Eukaryota > Metazoa > Arthropoda > Insecta > Trichoptera > Limnephilidae > Limnephilus > Limnephilus lunatus. The sequence goes on from OU830593.1 coordinate 48,043,775, forward strand.
GTCTTTCGCAAACTTTACAACTAAATTATATGTTAAATCCTTTGAAAGGAAAAAGGGAAAAAATAATAGCGAAACCATAAAACTGTCTAAACAAATAAAATAACATGCCTTTAATAATGAATAATATTATTTAACAATCACGCTGTTACCGCAGAGGTTTGCAGAGAGGATCTCCAAGCAATTCGATCTTGGCACACACTTCTTGCCTCATTCACATTCATACATCACTCTGTTATTCTGTCATTCGGCATGCCTGAAGAATTTGGTTCACCAATCACGCCGTGTCTTCTTCGGGCGTCCCCGACTCATCGACTTCTATCAATCAAGTTCACGTAGTATATTCTCCCTATAATCTTTTCTTAGATCATTGGCTCTACACTTTACGTGATGTACAAACCACCTAAGCGTCCCATTCATATCTTACTCATTACACTCACATCAGCCTTGCATTCTTTTATATTATGGGTACCGCTGACCCGGGAACCATTTATTGGATAACCAACAATCACCCCAAGTGGTTTGCTACGTTTGGTGCCTATTATATGCTGTGCTCATGTGGTGAGGTTTTGTTTTACTGGACTCATTAGTTAAGCAACCAAAGATGAGTTTTTAAATACAGTTTATTGTTATCTAGTGTTACAATATTTACATGTTGTTATGCCAGCTGTAGTTATAAGGGAGACCGGGCGAAAGTACAAGACCAGAATCCTTCACTTCTAGCATAAACAATAGACATCTAATTTATATGATAGAGAATATAATGCTTCTCAAACTGAAGCTGTATGTGGCCTGCTTACAGGTCGGAAAACCGTGTTTCGTGTCCGCCCCCGACGGAAAATCAAAAAAAAAAATTGTATATCCCAAAGGACTTCAATAAACAGAATTAAGACACAAACACTTTCTTTGAGTGGCATTGCAACGCACGCCGGGTACTGGCGTTATAAAAAAGGTTATTTAAAAACAATTAATCTTTCCGGATCGCAGGCCACGCGTTTAACCAACCAGCGGTCGAAAATCCACATTTCGTCGAAAGATATTCTTACGATCATACAGGGCGGTTCCAATGAGAAAGATTAATTACTCTCCGTATCAGCTTTTAAAATAATAACTCAATATCAATTTTATTTCATTCCAAATTTGCTTTAATATACCCACATCCAAAAATGCTGAAAGGCGTGTTGATAAAACTATTAAAATTATGATCATAAGTATTTATCATTTTTCAAAAATGTCTGAGCAATATAAGAATTAAAAAAAAATCTGAAACATGTTAGTCTGTAAGTGTGCAAATAAATACACAAACGGACCAATTTTCGTCAAGAAACACATGTGTGTATATATTTTTTAATGATTTTATTTAAACTAAAATTAAAATTCTGTGACATACGTTTACCAGATAATTTATTGATTTATTTTACTGCATCATTATATGATTTGAAATGGGTGTTGTATAATACAAAATCTTTTTTGAAAATTTAACAAATCTGCCAACGACCTATGGTATAACCTTATTATACTAAAAATAAATAGTTCTCAAAATTTAAAACATAGGCCCTGAGGAAAAAAGAATTCCATCAGGGCCTATGTCATCTTTGGAGATGCTGTATGGAGGGTCTTTTTAGGTAAAGGATGGAATAGAAGTTTTGGGAAGGAAAAAGGTATTAGGGGTGGGTAGGAATCTGGGGGTTAGTGCGCCCAGGAGTGACGGACATATGAATCCATCCCTCCCACTGCGGTGTAAAGCGATGTTCCAAGAGAGAACGGCTGGAGTAGTCAGAAGTAAGAGAGAATGGTTCCTTCAACTATTCTGTCCCGTTCCGGCCAGCCATGCACTTGGTGGGCAGACGCATCCAACGCCAAGACCCGGACAAAACTCAGCCCATGAACCCGGGCACCCCTGAAAAATCACCAAATGTAGCGAACCGCTTGGGTTGACCTACGGCAAAGGTGTTGGTTATCAAATAATTCGTTCCCGGGGTGGCGGTACCCATGCCCACCTCCCAAATTGAAATTGAAAAGTCAGAAGAACTAAACGAAATTAAAAGAATAATACCACTTCTAGTAAGTTAGTTTAGGTAATTTCGTCTTTATTTTTAGAAATAAGTATGGATGCCGTGATTTAATATTAGTTTCAGAATGAATTTTAATTGACTTTTCGAGTAAGAAGTATAATCATGGCTTTCAAAAAAAACGCAGCTTCGTCAAATTTGATTTCAACAAAATAATGCGTAATTAATGCGTAAACAACGAAGATATTGTTGCAAAATTGTCTTGGTGATATTGAAATATTAATTACATACGTTTGACAAAGATCCATCCTTATTGTAGTCATATTTAGCGCCAATTTTGAATAATCCAGCTGATTTTAATATAATCTTGTGCAATGTGCGATATTTAAGTACGATTGCTATGTTTTCGCAGAGAACAGAAGACACGCTATTAAAAAGCGATGTTGCCAAATGTAGGAGTTGCGATACGCGAGTCAATGAAACATATATTATGCTAAAAATATAAGCTCATCTACTGCAGCGCCGCGGCTCGCCGCTCGGTGACAAAACACTGAACTAAAATAGAATATTTCAGTTGATTTAGGTACCAAAACAGCGTCCGGCTTATTTTCGTTTTTGAACTGTATGAGGGTACAGGAGTGGAGAAAACTTGAAATTACATGTGTTCAATCCTGCGTCCGTATACCGGACGCAGAATGACGGTCGGACGCAGGATTGAATGAAAGTGGACCATTAGAAGACGCAGCAATGATAGCGGGATGTATATATATGTATATATATCCTGCTACATTTGTTGCGTCCACCCCCTAAAATCTCCATAGCATTGCTGCGTCCACCGACTTACGGCGTCCGATATACGGACGCAACAATGTTTTGACTTCAAAATTGGCCAGATTGATGCTTACCCCATGTAGAATCGAATGGCAAAAATTGTCATGGAAGCAAAAAATCTATCAGAATGTCTGGAAGCGAATATTGAACGTTTGACGATTTGCCGCCAGGTTTGCTACACGAAGTATATTTCGATCACTGTATATTTTTATACATAATGGCGGTCCTTTTGCGTCCACGCAGAAATATATATATTTTTAAGATATGACGACGGTCGTGCTGCGTCTACACACTTGGTTCTTCTGGCGTCCACGCAGCAACATTATTTTTAAGACATAACGACGATCGTGCTGCGTCTACACAGTTGGTCCTTATTGCGTCCAGGTTATTATCACTCAGAAATATTATTTTAATGACATAACGACAGTCGTTCTGCGTCTAAACAGTTGGGCCTTCTTGCTTTCACGCAGCAATATTATTTTTAAGACATAACGACGGTCGTGCTGTGTCTACACATTTGGTTCTTCTGGCGTCCACGCAGCAATATTATTTTTAAGACATAACAACGGTCTTGCTGCGTCTACATAGTTGGTCCTTCTTGCGTCTACGCTATTATCACGCTATCATCACGCTATTATCACGCTTTTGTCACGCAGAAATATTATTTTAATGACATAACGACGGACGTTCTGCGTCTACACAGTTGGTCCTTCTTGCTTCCACGCAGCAATATTATTTTTAAGACATAACGACGGTCGTTCTGCGTCTACACAGTTGGTCCTTCTTGCGTCCACGTCATTATCACGCTATTATCACGCTATTATCACGCAGAAATATTATTTTTATGACATAAAGACGGTCGTTCTGCGTCTACACAGTTGGTCATTCTTGCGTCCACGCAGTAATATTATTTTAAACACATAACGACGGTCGTTCTGCATCTACACAGTTGGTCCTTCTTGCGTCCATGCAGCAATATTATTTTTAAGACATAACGATGGTCTCCGTCTACACGGTCATATTAATTTTAGTGCATAACAACGATAGTATTGCGTCCTTGTGGCCATTCACGAGTAGATAGTAAATATCGTTATGTATTGTTTGAGCTCTTGGTCAAGTAAATCGATAGATTTGGCAAAAGTGGGTTTATTTACAACGATGCCGCGGGACACTTAACTAAGAAGCGACCCACGCGGGTGGACATTCTTATAATATATTTTTAAGGTGGATGGTGAAATGATGTCCTGGCCTAAAAATGTCCAACAACACACTACGAGGGCGCAAAGCGGTGCGTTATGAAACGATACATTTTGAGTAAGGGCATCGCTGTAAAAAAGACTGTTACACGCCTGCGCCCAGTAGGTACAAATGATTTATTTCGACTTCTAACTATCAAAATACAGTTCGTTGTCAGGTCAAGTGGAGGTATTTCATTTATTCATTTATTTATTGACGCCCTATTGGGCTTTTACACAACAAATATAAATAACATTTATAACAACAGTACCTATAATTAAAAAAGCTTTCAAACTTAATGGGGCATACAAGCGGGGTACATCGAGAAAAATATAGACTACCAGACAACATACTTCTGACAGCATACATCAACATATCTAAATTACTATTATTACCGGAAGATGGAAAAACCGATACCTATGAAGGAAAATCATTGGACTAAATCAACTTTAACATAGAAGAAGAATAAGAAGGAGAAAGTAACTGTTTCTAAAGTATAATGAAAACGCATTCGGACGCCAATATTATTAATTCAGCATTGAAATGAAAACTTCATTAGAAGAGTTAGCAATTGTCACATAAATATTATGTGACTGGTGCAGTTCTTGCCTATTTGGTTATTTTGTCTATGGTAATTTTTTTGGAGACTGGCAATTTTTCTTGGGAAGAAAAAATGCGAGTTTGTCTATGGTCACTTCCTTTTCTCCTGGCGATGGGCTAGCCGGCTGAAAAATTAGTCACTGACTATGAAAGTCTTTTATTGAAAATATCATGTGAATCCAAGTGGATTTTGTCTTGTAAAGGTCGCGGGGCGTTTTACCGTGTCACGAGAAGTTCGTGCACGTTTTTATTTTGGTGGATCGGTGAATCTCACCTGTTAATGTGTTGGCGGATCGCCATGTTTTGTGAAAAGTATTTGAATGGACAGCATATCGTTAAATGACTGGTCCTGGCAGTGGCTTTTGATTATGCCTTTGGGTGACCCCGCGTCGCGAAGCCACGGATGGGTGTAAGCTCCGTGAGACGATATCTGTAGGCCTGGCAGACTATTTGGGGCCACGTGCTGTTGGTGTGGAAAGGGTGGAGGCCGCCTGGGATAGAAGTAGCGGCACCGAATCACATAGAAGGATGACCCGGGCTCCCCGGTTTCTGCGTGAAACGTCCCGATATCGTCGCACTCCGCGAACCCAGTGTTTAGTTAGGATAGCCTTTCTTTTTCCCGGAGTCCATCTGGTATGTTTTAGTGTTTGTTTGTTTTGATTAATTTTGATGGCCGTGATTGATGGCCCTAACTTTGATGCCGACAATATAGTTTTTTTGAACAGTTCATACTCTTTTATTTATCTAAAATCCCTCTTACACTGACAGAAATCCCCACAAACCTGAGCGGAGCTCCCAGCCGTTACATTGACGCCCAACGTGTAAAATTTAAATTATTTTCGGTGCTCGAAAAATTTCTGTCATGTACGAGTGATTTTAGGTACTTTTTTCTCATATGTATTATTACAGTGAAATACGTAATATCAGTGTGTGTGTGTCTTACCTATTCACTGAATTGTCTTCAGTGACAGACAAACTTTAAGTGTTGCTATATTTAAGCCGACTTTATCTGTCAGTGGTTTCATCTGTGTTTATCAGTTTTACATTGCATAATCGTTGTTAATAAACAATAACTTTTTATTAAATTCATAAGAACAGGGTGTTTGGTAATTGGAGTGTTACAGATATATATTTTTTATTTATATCAGTTTGGTTAATTATATTATTACAATGGCGATTTCCGATATTAATGGACTGTCAAAGGAGGAAATGATAAAATTGTTAACGGATCGAGAGATTGTTCCGGAAGGGACATTAGCCAGTATGCGCGAGCAGGCTCGTTCTTTTAATAGAAGTTTGAAGGAGGGGGGTGCCTCCAATATACTTTCGGGTGATGATAATACAGTTTGTTCAGAAAATACTAAAACCATAATTAATAATTATTACCAGTCAGCTATTCCTTCAACTTCTTCTTCGTCCGTCCATTCTTGGGGTTTGAAATTTTCTGGGTCTTCGGATGTCAGGGATTTCATTTTACGCATAGAAGAACTATCTAGATGCCGGAAGGTGGAGTTGTCCTCGGTTGTCACCTCTTTCACTGACCTCCTTGAGGGAAGAGCACTTTCCTGGTTTAGAACTATTTTTGATGACTCTTTGTCTTGGTCGACCTTAAAAAAGCTCCTCATTTCTCGTTTTGACGTTTGTACCAATCAAACGGAAGCTTTAAAAGCCTTGTTCGCTATGAAGCAAAAATTTAACCAGGCTGTAGTGGAATATGTTGAGGATGTCCAATTAGCAAATTTGAGGTTAGATGTTCCACTCTCTGAGGAACAATTGGTGGACTTAGTCTGTGACAGTCTTCAACCAAAATACGCCTTGGCCGTTGCCTATTTCTCGGAAAAGAGTCTTTCAGCGTTAGTAAGTGTGTGCAGTAAATTTGATAAGCTTTCAGTAGACAAGCCCGCACCACAATTTAATTCATCTTCGCGGGTAGCTTTTACCAAAACATCGTATTCTCCCCGTGCTCCTTATAATCAGGCTTCCTTTTCCCCTCGCGCTTCTTCCTCAGGTACTTCTTTAAATAGTAAGAAAACTTTTAATTGTTTCTATTGTAAGGAACAGGGGCATACGAAACAATTTTGTAAAAAATGGAAAAAGGATAATTTTAAACATAATGAATCAAATAGATATAATTCAAAAAACTAGCCGACGATCTTTTGCGTTCTGTGCACGAGGATGACAGGAGATCGTCGTCGGTTCATAGTAATAAATCAAAGTTTACCACGCGCAACATGGACGCATGTCTGCCGTTATCTGATTGTGGACAAGATGTGAGACCACATGTTAATATTAAAATTAAGAATTTAGTTTTTTCAGGACTTTTGGACAGTGGAGCATCTGTCAGTTGTTTCGGTGGTTCTGTTTATAATTTTTTCGTAAGTTTAGGATATAGGTTAAATAAGTTGGATTCCTACGTTACCACCGCGGATGGCAAACGTCAGGATATAATTGGTACTATGCGAGTATTAGTATTTTATAATAACATTAAGAAATATATTAAGTTTTTCGTTATACCGTCTCTGTCCTCATCTATTGTTTTGGGAGTGGACTTTTGGAAGCAATTCGACGTGGCCCCTCAGTTGTTTCCAAAAGTCGACAGCAATGTTAATTGTGGGAAGGTTGTCAGTGAGGTTCGCAAATTAACATCAGCTTCCTTGCTGTCCCCCCAAGACAATCTCAAATTAAATTCGCTTATAGTAAAGTTTAAATCAATTTCTTTCGAAGACCGTGGTTTAGGTAAAACACATTTAGTTCGTCATAAAATAAATACAACAGGGGATCCTATTAAGCAGCGTTACTACCCATTGTCTCAAACTCGCCAGAGACAATTGGAAGAACAATTAAAAGAAATGTTGGATCTAGGTGTTGTCCGTCGTTCTCGTTCGGCTTGGTCAAACCCAGTTTTAATTGTTCCTAAGAAGGATGGTTCTGTCAGATTTTGTTTGGACTCGAGGCGCTTAAACAGCGTTACATTGGCAGATTCCTACCCGCTCCCTTATATTTCGCGTATTTTAGATAAACTTAGGGGTGCTCGTTTTATTTCATCTATAGATTTGTCGAAATCATTTTGGCAGATTCCCTTGGATAAGGAATCCTGTCCTAAAACGGCTTTCGTTGTACCAGGCCATGGTTTGTTTGAATTTGTGAGGATGCCGTTCGGTCTTAAGAATGCTCCCAGCGAATTACAGCGTCTTGTGGATGCTCTTTTTGGTCCTGAGTTCGACGAGAACGTCTTTTGTTATCTCGATGATTTAATTATTATTTCGGAAGATTTTGAATCGCATTTGAAGATTTTGAATAAAATTTATGAACGTTTAAGAGATGCGGGTCTAACAGTTAACCTCAAAAAGTGTGAGTTTTGTAAAGAAGAATTGAAGTATCTAGGTTATGTCGTTGACGCGAAAGGTCTTCGTACAGACCCCGTTAAATTAGAATGTATTCGTACTTACCCTACCCCTAAAAATTCGAAGCAAATTAAAGCTTTTATAGGTCTTTGCGGTTATTACAGGCGCTTTATTAAAGATTTCTCTACTATTGCGGCCCCGTTAACAAAACTCACTGGTTCTAGAATGGGAATAAGTAATTTTTCTTGGTCTACAGAAGCAGAAGACGCGTTTAAAAAATTAAAAAAAGCTCTAACTTCTGCTCCCGTTATTAGTTGTCCAGATTTTTCTTTACCCTTTACTATCCATTGCGACGCGAGCAACGTTGGAATCGGCGGCGTGCTTACCCAGGTGTTTGACGGTGAAGAACATCCTGTTTCCTTTTTCTCTAGGTGTTTAAATGTTCACGAGCGAAACTACGGCGTTACGGAGCGCGAACTCCTTGCGGTGTTAGATTCAGTGAATCATTTCAGGCCTTACGTAGAAGGTGTTCATTTCACAGTGGTGACGGATCACTCCAGTTTGCAGTGGTTGGTTTCCTTGTCCAATCCAACTGGTAGACTTGCTCGTTGGTCTACGCGTCTTTCTCAGTATTCTTTTGATGTGGTGCACAGAAAGGGCAAATTAAATACTGTTCCAGATGTTCTTTCTCGTAAAGACGATTTTACTGTTGCTGCCATAGATTCTACGCCCACAACTTCGGATAGTTGGTATAGTAATTTGTTTTCCAATTGTACGAATAATCCCCAACGTTTCAATAATTTCCAAATTAAAGATAATTGTTTATTTCGACATTCTAAATCTCGTTTCGCTTTGCAAGAGGATACAGCCTGGAAGCTGGTTGTGCCTTTTGAGGACCGTAACGCTATTTTAAGTAAAGAACACGAGTCTATTAGCTCTTGCCACCCCGGTGTATTCAGAACTTATAAGAAAGTTCAACTCCGTTATTTTTGGCCGGGTATGTATAATGATGTCAAAAAGTTTGTTAATAAGTGTAAAACGTGCAGGGCACATAAAATAAATACATCTGCGCCGGCTGGTATTTCTACGAATCCAAAAATAGTCAACAGGCCGATGCAAATGTTGTCTATCGACCTTGTTGGTCCCCTTCCACGTAGTTACGCAGGATTTATGTACATTCTATCAGTTGTTGACGTTTTTTCGAAATATACTTGGATTTTTCCGCTCAGAAATGCCACTGCTAAAAGCATTGTAAAAAATGTTGAACAATTTATTTTTCTAGTTCACGGTGTTCCACAAACCTTTGTGTGTGATAATGGTAAACAATTTGTTTCAAAAGAGTTCAAACAATTGTTGGCCGATTATAATGTTCCTATGCCTTTTTATAACGCCTATTACACCCCGCAAAATAATGTAGTTGAGCGGTATAACCAAACTATCGGGACTGCTTTGTCTATCTTGACCGAGTCTGACCATCGTAATTGGTCTAGATTTCTGCCTCAGATTCAGTCAGCCTTGAATAATACGGTAAATTTCGCAACAGGTTTCACGCCTTTTTTCCTTATGCACGGCAGGGAACAAATTATTGACGGTAAATTACACAAAATTAATGTATCTTCTAGTGTCGCGGACATACCTTTAGATCAGTCTAGAGCCGACTTTGCAAAAAAGTTGGAAGACTTAGTTCCTATTTATGAACAAGTCTCAAATGCATTAGTACAGGCCTTTAAAAAGAATGCCCAACATTATAATTTACGTCGTAAATCTGTGATCTATGATATAGGTGATATAGTTTGGAGGAAGAATTTTGCTCAATCCAGTGGTCCGGATTACTTTTCCCATAAGTTGGCTCCTAGATTCGTTCGTAATGTTATAAAAAATAGAGTCTCGGATTTAGTATACACCTTGGCAGATATGCAAGGAAAAATTGTAGGTAATTTTCACGTCAAAGATATTGTTCGGATAGATTAGTTTTGTTTTTTGTTCTTCAAGGAGGCCAATGTTGTAGTGTGTAGGCCTACCAACCCTTCACACTATTACGTTTGTTTCTTTTAGTGAATGTTCTGGTCTCTTGCTTTGGAGTTTGGTACCTCCAAATCTGGTGCTCAGTACAGACACGTAATTCTAGTTTATCGACGATAAACCGTTTATTTACCCTCCGTAAACTGGAATGTGATCCTTGCGGTCACTGGCGCCCAAATTTTGTTAGTTAAGTCTTTCTTTCCTTCGTTACTTTACCTTTTTTTTTGTTAATAATAACATACACTAGTTTCGAGCTTTTTGCATTATTAAATGTATGAATATTTTGGTAATAATATACTGATTCACACACACACACACACACTGATTTTATACTTTGTTCCGTCTGTATAACGGATTAATCTGTAATACTATTATTTTTAAGTTTATGCCCTTCTTTCTTGAGTGCACTGGAGGTCCTTTTCATAGCCCATAGCCCATAGAACCTCCAGGGAACTTAAGAAGGAATATCTTGGAATTTTGCGTTTCAGAGACTTGAGCTACTTTCTGATGCGCAAGAGTTCTGTTAATTGTATTATTAATAGTTTGTATTTCATAAATTTAAGTAAGGTATAGCTTTCTATAAGTTCCTTATATAAGTCTTAGTTCATAAGAAAGTTGTTTTGTCTCTACAAAGTAAGTACTGCTTCGGCGTGCTTAACTAATAATTAATTCCTTTGGAATTATCACTTTGCCTCTAATACAGGAAAGTGCGTTCTGTATAGTTTTTTGAAGTCTAAATAATATAAGCATTAGTGTCTTACTGTTAATACCAGTATTAGACTATAAATTAAGTGATGTTAGTGTCATTCATTAAAATTTTGGATTGATCACCCCGAGAATAGTGTCAACTCACTGAAAGCCATAGTTGATCACACATGTTTGTTTTGTTTGTACAAGAAATGCTGACTTTTTTTTCCACACGTGGAGTGTTTTTTTAAGGAATGCCAGCTTGGGTATTGCCTTGGTCTCATTTTTTTTACAAACAATGTCACTCTGTTGAGTGTTTGCTGCAGATTGTTTTACGGATTTTTGTATATCCTAAGCCGTGAGCTTAACTTTCTAGTTGCTGTTTTTGCTTTTGAGTACCAATTGACTAATGTCATGATCTGATAGATAGATAGGTTTTGTGATATGTAAATCCTAATCTGACCTTGATTGGCAGGTATTTGTTGTTTTATAAAACCTGACCTGATTTGATTTTTGAAAAATGGGTAATTTAAATATTATTCCAGTTTGACGACCTTTTACGAATAGGTATTTCTTTGGAATTGTAAATCCTGGTTCAAAAATGACAGATTAATGATCTGTCCACGTCTAATAGACAGTTTGTAAACTGATTCTATATTACCTATAACACAAAAGTATTTTCTTGTGTCCTAGTTTTGCCAACATTGAACTCCATTGTTCTGAGTTGAAAAATGTATATATATACACAAAGATATTTTCATTATTTAGTCTTGTTTAATTTTAAGTATTGTTTAATTTTAAGTTTTGTCATAAGAATGTTAAACCGGATGGACATAGTTAGATAGGTTACTCTTTTTGCTATTTAATTATAGCGTAAATTCAGTGTAAGTGAGGGCTGTTTAACCACCCTAAAGTGAAGCCAAATTGGCCTTTATTTCCTGTGCAAGGAAAAGTGATCAAAATTTTTTTTTTCTTTTCTACAAACTATTTGGTTGTGTTTTTTTTCTTCAAAATAACAAATGTTGAGTATTTTATAAGTATAGCTTATGTTAAGTTGACACGAAAACAACAGGTCTCCTTTTAAGTAAATTCAAAACTTTATTTAATTTAGTAGTTGATGGTTGACTCCTTGTTTTCGTGCCTTTCTTTTCTTATTTGTTCTTTATTATTAAGAAATTTATTTTTAAGAAACTTAGTTTTAAGAAATTTAGTTCTAGGTTGTTATTCTAATTACTAATTAATGTTTTTTCTCATTTTTTAAGATACCTGATGGACTCATAGTTTAGTTAGTTATTGGACTTAGTTTTTCATGTTTGAGGGCAAACATTTTCGTGGGAAGGGGGGAATTGTCACATAAATATTATGTGACTGGTGCAGTTCTTGCCTATTTGGTTATTTTGTCTATGGTAATTTTTTTGGAGACTGGCAATTTTTCTTGGGAAGAAAAAATGCGAGTTTGTCTATGGTCACTTCCTTTTCTCCTGGCGATGGGCTAGCCGGCTGAAAAATTAGTCACTGACTATGAAAGTCTTTTATTGAAAATATCATGTGAATCCAAGTGGATTTTGTCTTGTAAAGGTCGCGGGGCGTTTTACCGTGTCACGAGAAGTTCGTGCACGTTTTTATTTTGGTGGATCGGTGAATCTCACCTGTTAATGTGTTGGCGGATCGCCATGTTTTGTGAAAAGTATTTGAATGGACAGCATATCGTTAAATGACTGGTCCTGGCAGTGGCTTTTGATTATGCCTTTGGGTGACCCCGCGTCGCGAAGCCACGGATGGGTGTAAGCTCCGTGAGACGATATCTGTAGGCCTGGCAGACTATTTGGGGCCACGTGCTGTTGGTGTGGAAAGGGTGGAGGCCGCCTGGGATAGAAGTAGCGGCACCGAATCACATAGAAGGATGACCCGGGCTCCCCGGTTCCCTGGTTTCTGCGTGAAACGTCCCGATATCGTCGCACTCCGCGAACCCAGTGTTTAGTTAGGATAGCCTTTCTTTTTCCCGGAGTCCATCTGGTATGTTTTAGTGTTTGTTTGTTTTGATTAATTTTGATGGCCGTGATTGATGGCCCTAACTTTGATGCCGACAATATAGTTTTTTTGAACAGTTCATACTCTTTTATTTATCTAAAATCCCTCTTACACTGACAGAAATCCCCACAAACCTGAGCGGAGCTCCCAGCCGTTACACAATATACAGAAGACGTAAAAATTAAATTAGGATGAAAGAAAATAAGACATTCTAGGAAGGAAATAGGTATGAGGGATGGGTACAAATCTGAGAGTCAGTGTGCTCAGGAATAATGGACGTATGAATCCATTCCTCCAACTGGGGTGCAAGGCGATGGAAGTTCGAGGGATTCTGTCTGGAGAGGTCAAAAGACCTTCCTCAACCAGTCTCTCTCGATCCAGCCCACTGCACAACAGGCACATTGGCCAGACACATTGGCCGCCAAGACCTAAACAAACCGCACCGGTACCCCTTCGAAGTCATCAGACGTAGCAAACTACTTGTGGTGACCTATGGCAGAGGTGTTGATTATCCAATAATGGTTACCTGGGCCACGGTACCCATACCCGCTTGCTAAAATGGAAGGTGGGTATGGGTACCGCCGCCCACCACAACCGCTCTTATTTATATAAATAGAAAGATAATGATTTTTGTTAGAATAATTCTCAATTATAATAACTTTTAAAGGTTATTCCTTTTCATTATCCTTATTATTCATCTTCAACAATAAGTAGCTATACGCCTATAAGATATGTAAACTACATATGTATATCGCACGGGAAAATAAATTATTCAGCATGGAAGTGTTTGATATCTGTACCTATCAGAAGATTAAGTAAGTTAGCAATATTCAAAAGACGTAAAATTTAAAAAGATCGGAAGGATAAGAAACTACATAAATATCTGTTTATAACAAACAGTGTACATATATGCATTCGGACACCAAAATAATATATTCGGTACGGACGCAAATACTTCATTAAAACAGTTATCAATATACAGAAGACGTAAAAATTATATTAGGGTGAAAGGACGTGAAACCTTTATTAAAAGGAACTTACAATATACAAAAAATATACACCTAGACGTGAGTATGTACGTGACGCAAGAAGTGTATGAAAGTATAATAAACATGAAATCCTGAATTATTATGAATATTAAAAAATCATGATATCAGCGATTGGTATGAGCAGTACATAACGCAATATTCACAAAAAAAATCTGTAAAAAAGAACTAGAACTGATGGACGCCCAAAGACGGATTTACGTACGGACGCAATAAGTGTAGTGGGACCTATATATATATATATATTTATTTTAAATGTATTAAAAAAACATATATTATTTTAGAAATAAGTTAAAATTACCTTTTAGATTTTTGAATTCGAAATATACTTTAGTGTTTAAAAAATTGCAGTATATTAAGGTGGAATGTAATGATAAATTATTTTGAAATAACGAAAATTTTATTTCGCAATACGATAAAAATAATGTTTTTAGTGGGAAAAAATTTTTTTTTCGTATTTTTAAAATTTACAGGGGGTTAGCATTAAATTTATCAAAAATAAATCAGAAATCAGACCCTTTTCTGACCGCCCTTCCATATGTTTTACAAAATATTTTCAAATGATGAAGACCCTTAAGAAGCTAGATTTCGCGACCGACGCGGAGCGTTTAGGTATTTCATTAAATCTCTTCTGTCCCGCTCGAAATAAGCTCACACACACTTACGACATTCAAAACAAGAGAACACACACTAAGTGACAAACTGCCCGCCGGACACCCCCCATCCCCCTTGAACCACTGCCCCTACACCTCACCCGCGCCGCTATGATTTGCAGCTGTGTTGTGGGTCTAGCATTTTTACTGTTCGGATCTCGGAAGTGCGTGAGCCGTGCATGTACCTACCTACCTAAGCAATCCGCATAATTATTTGTTCTTCGTAGTATTTTTGATCTCGCGTGACTTAGTGATTCCTCAATCAATATATTTAGAGGGTATCGGCTCCAATAATCACTTTTTTTTGTTTTTGTTTATTCTTTATTTTTTTCCATTATATCTACATTTCAAAAGTTATTTTAAATATTTTCTAAATACAGTAAGATGTAAACATAAGGTACAAGTAATATTGTAATACGTAGTTAGCAATACGTAAATATATAATAGACAAAATTAGGTAATGGGAACCCACTACGGCACTTCCTGAGTGTGGGTAATATAAACAAAAATGTTATACATATAACATCAATAAGTACAAGAAAAAAAAAAGTTAATTTTAAAGTAAAGTAAATGTTTAGAAATTTTGGTATTTATGAAAAATATGTAGTGAAAAAAATGTTGTGAAAAATAGTGAAACATTTTTTTTGTTGATTGTTATAGTTTTAAGAAAGTAAATAAAGTTAGTCTTGAAGTTACCGTAGATTTGTATTAAATAGTGAAACATAAAGGTATACAAAAAATTTATAGGAAAAGTGTTTCAACATCTGTATCATCATAACACCGTCATTCAGCCAAATTTTTTTTTTAATGTAAAGTGATATTTTATCTGTCATTTGAATGTATTTTGGTAGAAGATTAAATTTTTGAAGACCAATAAAAATGGACTCGATTAGTACTTTTGCTAATAGGCCATTTGCACCACATTTTAAAAAAAAATCCGGTTTAGGCAAATATTCTAAGACATTCCGTTTTTTTATCGTTGTTTTGAAACCCGGGCGGATTTTTGTAAATTTCAATCCGAAAAATCCGACCATTTTTTATAAACCGGAAAGACGGGACATATTTTTATGGGCGCGAAAAAACGATAATTACATAGCCGAAAATCATTTTTAAAAAATAACGTTTTCCACGCGAATGGCGCAGGAGAATAACGGGACATGCCAAAAATATTACGTCTCATAAATATTTTTTTCCTTGATCTATCTTATAATGTTCACCGTCTACATATGACTAAATCCAATATAATATACTCGTCCTTGTAAATTATAATAATAATAATTTATTATAAAATCATCACCATTACCATTACACTTCTAAAACAGGTACAAGAGGCATAAAAAGCACGGAGTTCCCTTCGTAACATCTGTCAAAACGTCAAACCAAATGATAAGTTTGCAGAGAACAAACAATATCTAGTGAATGTTAAATATCCTATTCAAAAATTCGCCTGAAATCAAAGTGTTACCATATAAAAAAAAAAATCAGTGTGGAATTTTACAAAATTAATAGAACATTATCGGAGAAGGAACATTTTCATGTAGTGACTTTACGAGCCAAAATAATGGATTTATTTATTTAAAAAAAAACTTTACATTTATAAACTAACAACTAAAATGCTTTTGGCCGTGAAAATCTAAAAACTTATCTTTACATTTCTAATTTATTTACTAACATTTTCGTAATCTTAGTAAAAAAATCTATAGACACTATTTTTTTCAAGTCTTTATGAAATTCATGCAAGTGGCCAATTCTATTTTCATTTTTTAAGAAACAAATTTTGTTTTTAAATACATATGTATTTCATAGTCTGCAATTTAAAAATTAACGGATATTGAATATTTTAGTCTATTTTCTATTTGAATAATAACTCGGTGGAGAATGTTTTATTTCTCTTATACATAACTTTAATTATGCGCTTTTGAGTGGTTTGTAAAGTGCATAGTGAACATGTTTCTTGATTGCAACTTGTATTGTGGATTCCAATTTTAAGGTTATCATGAGGTTTGTTTTTAATGAATTTTATAAAAAGTTAAATAAACTGTTTTGCTGTAGTTTAAAATGAGTTTGTTACAATAAGAAATAATTTTTCCTGGGATTACAAAATTACATAAATCATTTATATTCATCAAAAATAGAATCGGCCCAAGTAATGTACCTTGCGGAACTCCATTTTTTATCTATGCTTCTGTACTATGCATATTCCCATTTTTATTGTATTCTGTCTTTAGGATAGTTTGTCAGTATTTTTTGAAACCAACCAATAGAATTAAGAACTAAGTCGGTGAACTATCCCAAGTTTGACTCAACAGACCTACCTGTGAAATCTGCAGTGAAAAAAAACAGTGTTTTTGGGTGTTAATAATTGTGTTTTTACATAAATTGAAGAGTTATCGGTAAGGATTTTTTCCATGAAAACGCACAGCTTTGATATCGGTTTATAATTCTAAATATTGTGTTTATCCCCCTTTTTAAAAACAGACGTTACAAAAGATTTTTTCCAAGTAGTGTGAAATCCGTTTTCTTTGAGAGAATATGTGAATAGCAATGTCACCGGGGTAATAAGTTGTTCAGCACAATTAAAAATAAAAGTTGAATGTAATTTGTCACAACCAGCATTTTTTTGTGTTGTCATTTTGCAGATATTTTAATACTTACTAAAGATGTATTAAATGTTAATCGAATTCAAATTTATTGAACTCATATTATTATTATTGTCATTATTTGTGAGTGTGTATTTAGTTTGAGAAAGGACAAAAATTGATTGAAAATAGACATTAAAAAGATTGGAAATTTGTTGCCATTCACTAAAAGAAAAGTTTCCACGGAACATGTTATTAGGTATAGCAGAGGAAGATTATTTGGATTTCACGAAAGTCCAAAAATATTTCACATTATTTTTTGTGTTTAACTCGTCATCATTTATAATAGTTTGCAAGTAACATTATGTGTTCACAGGAATAAGTTTGATTATGTAATATCATAAAATAGTCATATGAAAAAATATTATATTACGTATTGTTAAAAATGCGTTAGACCGTAATCTCTAAAATACATTATTGTAAAACTAAACAGAACTAATTAATAAAAATATATCAACCCCATCACTATTGTTGTATAAAATAGTCTTAACATCACTATTATCGAAAACGATGACTCCCTCCCCCCGACCATGCACTCCTTGCCGCGACATGTAAAACGTGCGAATGAGACAACTGCAGTAAACTATCTAATTTACCTACAGAAATTGCTCGGAGAAGGGTTCAGGGAGAAAACACTTTTCTACACCGAAACTTTCGCGAAATTGTAATTTGAAAACTGTAATATGTTCTTAAAAGAAGAAGCTATGTCGGTATGTTTTTATAATTTTGTAATTCTTTATAATAATTGAGTTAACAGCACTTTTACCTTGAATAATACTTTCCGATAAATTATATATGTTTGATAGTGAATGTTTACGTTAATACGAAACGTATCGAAAATGCAAAAACATACCGACATAGCTTTTACTTTCTAGAAGGCAATATAAAAAAAATATATTGATTTTGTGTAATTTTCGATGTAGAAAAGTGTTTTTTCCCGGGCGTCCTTTTTGTATGGGCCGAAAAGCGAAGTCTATCGTCTTAAAAATACTCTGGAGGTTTTTCTTTAAAACGACATACGTAAATTTAAAAAAAAATCAAGAATAGGGTTTTGGTTTAATTTTTTCATAAACCCTAAATTCAATGTTTTTTAAAATTCAAATTACAAAACGTAGGTTAAGTTTATTAGAAAAAACGAAACGACAACAACATGTTAAAATCTTTCTCCATTTTTTAAAGACAATTTTATAATTTTAAACTACAATTTAACAATGACATAGGGGATTTTTAATTACTAGCAAATGCCCTCTGTCGTGTGGCGCCGTTTTATCTTTCTGCTTACGGTACAATTTTAAACTAAAAGCTTTTTTCAAATTATTTCAAAAGATGGCAGTAATCAAACGCGGTGAGAATCTAAGATATTATTATGGGAGGTCAAAAAATCATAAAATTCGTGTGACGTAATTTATGGATAGCCCCTTATGAAAATGACATAAATGACGGCCGGCGTAGTCCAGTGGCAAGGTGCTTGACTCCCACACTGAAGGTCGCGGGATCGAATCCCGGCGTGGCAAATAAATTTTATTTGATTTAATTGTGTTATTTCACAATTTACTCATTTAAAATAATATATAGTATATTTGTGACACGTTCCAGAGTGGAAGATACTCTCAGTATCGCCCTGGTGTAAGACCACCATTCAGAATTGAAACATTGCTTGAAATGGCATTAGCCGTGTTTGGTGACCAGATCTGAATAGCCAGGTACTTCACCACCTTCCTCTTCCCTATCTCCTTCCCCACCCCACTACCTTCAGCCTCACAACATATCCCAATCGGGGATGCCATAGTCTCACTGGCTCCAGATGGGAGCAGCTGAGACTCTTGTGAGGTATAACTGTAAAAAAAAAAAAATAATAATTTAAAGGCGTTGCACTACACTGAATCACTTTTTTAAATATAATATAATAAAATAGGTATAACGTGTAGCCAGCAGTCACAACGTCATATTAGGAAGATGCTTCAACTCAAAGTAATCTGACACTCACATATCCTCGCAGCCGTATCGTGCTGACGCTTTAGTCATTGACCATCTGGAAGCGGTATGATTTGTGTACGGTGTTTTACCATTTGAGAATAATTGTGCATGGTGTTTGACCATTCATAAACGATAATAAATCAGTAGGTATAGGATCTCTGTCTTGACACATAACTCCTTGTTAATAATTAATTCCGACGAATTCAACGGAAATATAAAATGTTATCATTATCCGTTGTTAGTTTTTTACGAGTTTTTTTGTCTTGAAAGCGGATGATTTTGTCCACCTACTACGTGGCGGGCCGGATCGGGACAGAAAGGTTGAGGGAGACCTTTTGACCCATCGCCCTGCAGCGCAGTGGAAGGGATGGATTCACACATTCATCACACCTGACCCCCAGATTCCTTCCCGCCCCACATACCTTTGCCCTTCCCATAACTTCCCCTTTCCCTAAAAAGACCCTCTGCACGGCATCCTCAAGGATTACATAGGCCCTAAGGGGTTTTTTTTTTTCTCAGGGCCTCCTGTGCGGAGATAATTTAAAGAAAGGTTCCACGTCCTTCAGCCTCACAACATACCCCATCTGGAATATCGATAGGTACCTACGCTTTCAAATGTTCTAGAATTATTATTATTCGTGATTACGGTATTACCCTCGGTCGAAATTTTGCCATGTGTAGACATGCGAGTCTCGATGGAACCATAAAATGTTTTTATGCTCCTTTTTTTCCGTGTTTTTTAGCGACATTTTTCGAAAACAACCCAAACTTTTTGAAACCAAAAATATTCCAAATTTCTCGAAAGGACCATAACGTCCGCTAGAGGCTCTCGATGTAGTTTTGTGTGAAAAATAGTACTGATTATAATTCAACTTAAGCTTCAAACATGAAAAAAGTAGAAATAATAAATAAACATAAATTTGGGGTAAGTTTGGGGTCAATTTTAAGTAAAACATTGAAAAAATTCATAAAATTAAAAATTTAAAAAAAGGTATTTTTTATACGGTATTTGCAACACACTTCACTTTTTATTTCATTCACACAGTTAAAAATTATAATAATTCCCTCAAGTAAACGAAAAAATCAGATATTTTTAATTCATTTTTGCACAATTCAAACATTGATTTCCTTAACCTTTTCCACGCGATCGTAACAACAGTTGATACGGCAAAAATCCATGCCTCACACGCGCCCGTATCAGCCCTTGTTACGCCAACTTCGACCGCCGATATCACAGCGCTCCTATGTAACAGTTTTTTTTCCCGCTCACTAGGACATTCGTGTAACTATCACGATGCTGACATCTTCAGGCATATTTCGAAAATAATATTGTATTTCGTAAAGAACATCGATAATCAAGTGAATGTGTCGTCGTGCGTTTGAGTGCCATAGTTCATAATTTAGTCAACAGATGGCGCTAGTAGTCATTCGCTCTTTGCGCATGCGATTTCGATTGATCATACTGGACAAGCGTCGATAACATTTATTGTAGAGATCTCGCGTATTCTAAACGTTTATTTGTATTGTGAAACTGTGATTTTGACTTTACATAAAAATTTTATTAATTTAAGTGTCATCAGAATTTTATAACATGTCTATTTTGGTTATAAATTAGTTACAAAAGTGCGTGTTTATTTTCGTGTTCTTTTTCGTACTGTTTCAAAGTTATTTGGAAACGTTCACAATAAGTTTTTAGTGTTTGAAATTAACTTTAAGAATAAAAATGGCCCATATTTTGGAAGATGATGAAATTGAAAATATACTGCAGATGTTGGATTCTGATTATGAAATGTCCGAGGATGAATTTGTACCTTCGGAAATTTCAGATGCAGAAACTCAAGCTGATGAGTCTGTACGGGAAGAAGCAGAAACTCAAGCTGATGAGTCTGTACGGGAAGAAGTGCTACACTCCTGGGTGTCAGGACCTCATATTCCAATAGTACACGAATTTGATGATTTTCAATCCGGCATTTCTGTACAATTTAACGAAAACTCAACAGAAAGTGATTTTTTTGAACATTTTTTGAATCGCTCCATTATGAATGAAATTGTAAGAGAAATTCACAACTACCATAGCTTTGTTCTCAATACAAAGGAATTTGGTGCGAATTCAAGAATTCATAAATGGAAGGACACAAATATTGAAGAAATGTATTTATTTATTGCAATAACCATGCTAATGACAAGAAACCAACACTTGACTATTGAAGAGTATTGGAGTACAAATATATTTCTTAGTTCGCCTATTTTTGGCCAGATCATGAGTAGAGATCGATATCAACTGTTATTGCAAAATTTACATTTCTGTGACTCAAATTCGCCGTCTACAGATCGTCTTTATAAAATAAGGTTAGTTTTAAATCACACCCGAACACTATTCAAACAGTCTGTAATACCTTATGAAGATCTATGCATAGATGAAAGCATGATTGTTTTCAAGGGTAGGCTTATTTTTAAACAGTATATTCCATCGAAACGACACCGCTTTGGAATCAAAATGTTTGTTTTGTGTGATGTGAAAACTGGATACATTCTTGATTTTATAATTTACTGTGGAGAAGGCACGGAAATAACGGATGAGCAGAACTTGGGAATAACCGGCGCTGTTGTAACCACACTTATAAATGATTATTTTGGCAAGGGGCACAATTTGTGGTGTGACAATTGGTACACAAGCCCAAAGTTATTCCAGTTTTTTGCATTCGGAAAAAACGAATGCCTGTGGGACGGTAAAAAAAAACCGTAAGGAAATGCCCAAATTTAAAAATCTGAAAAAAGGTGAATTTGAGTCAAAAAGCCGCGGTCCCCTTTTAGCATTAAAATGCTACATGCTAACTACCTTGCACGATGACACATTTAAAGAAACAGGGAAAATAAATCACCGAACTAAACAACCCATTCATAAGCCCGCCTGTATAATCGATTACAATAAATCTATGGGAACTGTTGACAAAGGCGACATGATGCTGAGCAGTTTATCATGTATGCGAAAGACGATAAAGTGGTATAAAAAAGTCTTTTTTCACATAATTGACCTGTATTTATTGAATGCACTTATTTTGCACACCCAAGTGACAGGTATAAAAAAGCCGTTAGCAGATTTTCAATTGGCGGTTATAATGCAACTTGTTGAGAAATATAAACCACAAGTTACACAAATACCACAGCCTACAACATCAGCCCACCTCAGTCCATTACGGATTCTGCCTAAACATGCCACTAAGCATATGGCAGGCTTGATTCCAGCAACCGACAAATCAAATAAACCGCGCAGACGATGTCGTGTATGCCGACTTACAAATAATAAAATGCAATTAACGAGATACATGTGTAAAGAATGCGGTGTGTCGTTATGTATCGAACCCTGTTTTAAAATATACCATACCTCAAAAAAATTGTGACCGGCGTAAACTCCTCTTAAGTGCTTAGATAATTAAAACAATATTTATTATATGACAAAATCTATTCGTTTCGTGTTATTTTTAAGTGTTGAGTTTTAGAACTTGTTTATTCGAATTAATAATAATAAGTGATTGAGGTACCACTTGTGTCTATCAACGCAGTGTCCTGAGTACAAGCACGCGGGTAAATGGCGCCGCCTTTAAGATAACATGGGTATGTTTTTGTATGGAATTTAATGTTTTTGTTTTTATAAACATCTAGGAGTGTTTACAGACGACGATTTGGTTTCAAATTGTAGATAATAATCTCATCTGTTTATATAGTATGATAAATCATGCCATAATATGCTGTAATTGACATAAAATTGGATGGATAGGTATTTGAAAACATGTACCGCGTATGGGTATTGAACAAACGGAGTACTTCAACGCGGGGAAAAGGTTAATTTGTAGTTATTTACAGATGCATAAGGCCTTTATGTTATTAAATAACATTACTTTTATGGACGTTTTTATTAAATTCAGCGGGAAAAGTCAATTAAAAAATAATGTATCAGAAATAACCTATATTTTTATGTGAACAAAATTAAATTAACAACATAAAATTATTAAATGGTTATAACTGCCAAAAAATAACACAAATATAAGTAATTATGTTAAATTATACTAATATAATAGTGAATTGATCATTAGAATAGAATTTATGTACAAAAACACTATATGAATCACGCGTCAAATATCACATGTCAAAACTGTAATTTTGCCGCACGTGAAAAAAAACATAGTGGATCCACACATGCGTCTATCTACCGAAGTTCAACGTTGCAACATAATATACACAGGTATATCCTAGTGAGACGGGCATTGAAAAACCCAATGCAAACAAAGATAAATAAATAAAAAATAATGATATATTTTTATTAGCATTAGTAATAAACTGAAAAATAAAATGTACAGTCTTTATACAATGTGTAACAAAAACATCGTTTAATAGTTGTGAAGTGTTTTTTTTATAAGTAAGGCTGTTCTTGAGAAAAACATAATAAATAAAATGACTTACTTAAATATTACATTTTTTTTTGTTTTCAATCTTATCATGCAGAATGTTTACCTAAAGGTTGGCTGAAGAAATTCACTGGATTCATTTCTTGGAATTTGCTGGGCTTGTGCGGTTGGCTGAACATTTTGAGCTGCTGCCGTTAGCTCCTTCTGTGGAAGAATTGCTATTTATAAAAAAAATTGAAACAAGGTGGGGAAGTATCTGGCTATTCAGTTCTGGTCAACAAATACAGTTAAAGCCATTTCTAGAAAATTTTCAACCTAACATAATAATGAAAATAAACAAAAGTCATATTTAGATATTCAAAAAATATTTTGTTCAGTTATAAACTTTTAGATTTGAATCTGTTAGCTTGTATTTTTGAAGTAGGTACTAGACATAAATGCTGTTTACATGAGAGTTTACTGCGGAGATTTCAAAACAAAGGCTGTGTTGAGATTTGAGATAGGTAATGAACAAATATTTTTTGTTCAGTAAGTTATGTTATGAAGTTACTGGTATATATAGCTTTTCCGCTAACATCTCTTTATATCATATTGAAGTACCAGATGTAAACATTATTTACATTGGGTTTAACTGCGGAGATATCCGAGAGACATAGTTGATTTTTAGCTTAAGCAGACTTTTTTCGCCAACCTTAATTAGAGCTTCAGATGAAGACACTTGTGGAGCCGGGGTTGTTATAAAGTTTGGCAAAGCAGAAGGTGGAGCAACGCTAGAAAGGAGATTTCCAGTAGAGGAAGCAGCTGGTATTTTCAGCTTAGGTGCATTGGGAATACTCATTATGTGGCCTTAGTATCAAATCAATTCACTAGAAAATGAATAAATGTGAAAAACCGCTACACATTACACTTAAAAAAATTAAGAATATCGGGAATTATTATCTAATAACTGAAAGAATATCAATGATAACACGATAAACAACACGTATGCAAACAGTATCAAAATGACAGTTCGATCGAGTTAACGAAAAACAAAAAAATCTGACTAGATCCTAACCAGAAATAAGGGAATTATTCAGAACCCAAGGAAAAAGATTATTTCTAGGTTTGTTCGTGGTTTCCACGTATAACTGAACAAAAGGTACTTCTTTACTCGGAAATCTATATGTGCATTTAGGCTAGAAATCGAAATATAGTAGAAATATGAAAATCTATTAATCTAGTAATTAAACATTACTACATGTGAAATATAATTAACTCATTAAAAATAAATCGTAATGAAATAAAATTTCGTAGGATGTCGATTGACAAAAAAATCCTACCTACATCACGCGCAACACTAGTGAACGCAAGTGAGCGCTAGCCGGTCGTATCATGTCGTTGTCGTTGTCATATTCGTTTTGATTAGAGGAAAATCAAATTGGACAAGAATGGCCGAAGATATGGAGCCTCCCCCTTTGTTTGAGACTGTCAATATTAAAAGAGACGAAGATGAAGATGAAGACGACCTCTTCGCTTCTGCAGTTCAGGTTTGTCCGCTCTTGTAGTTTGTAAAGGCATTTGATCTAGATTTTTGATTGTCATTTTGACAGTTCAAAATGTAGTGCATACGTCAATGCATTTTATCGCTATCTTCCTCCCCTATTTGCTAAATATTGCTCATTTATAGATAATGATATGGTTCGGATATTTCCTCTATCTCTTTTTTATGCACGAGATACTTTTATCGTCGGCGTAATACAGTTTTTGTCAACGCGTTAAAAAAGTATGACAATCGGTAATTGGAGGCAATCTACATTTGGTTGAATGGTTCATCCACATATCGAATCATGTTAACTAACACGTTTAGATCTGACGAAGATGTAACACAGTCGTTCGATGCGAAAACAACTATTCCTAACAATAAGATCATTTTGTGGTATATAATATAATAATTACTGACTCCCAAGAAATCTATTCACGATTTATGTTTCCAGGATAACCCTATTTTCAAAGAAGACACAAACGGTTACGATAACATCGATGAGTTCCCAAGCTTAGAAATATCATCTCCGGTAAATGAAGAAATGGAGACTGTTCACATTAGTAAAGGGCATTCCATCAGTAGTCCCATCATGGAAGAGGTAAGTTCACAAAATATTTTAATTTAGTTTTTGTTTCTGGTTTGTTTTACCTCAGGTTTGAAACAGTTGTCTTTGGCTCTCAGGATACGGTGCAAATGTTATGCAGGCCAGTGTATTAAAGGAGTGCTCCCTACACTATGCAGAGGATCTTCAAGGAAGTATACTTGTCAGGCACACCAACATTCAGAATATAAATTTTCTATAATTTGGGTGCCTGATAACCATTATTTGTAATTTTCGTTTTTTGTTTTTGGGGTGTTATGCCGTGTTGCTTTACCTCCTTCTTTAGCCAACTTTCAGACAGCGTTGCAGTGTCCATCATCAGGGCAGATCTGACAGATGTGTAATTGTTAGTGGTGAAATGTGTGCTTATTTACTTGGAAGCGATATTGTGTTGCCAGCTCCACTCCACTACGAGCTGGTAGGTATTACAGTATACTTCAAAATGGTGGTGTATTTAAATTGCCTCCATAATCAGGCGTGCTACAATAAGAACTGGTTCCAAAAAACTGTTCCTCGAATCCACTGTCCTCCATTGATCGCTAGTCACCGGTACAAAGTAACCGCGATAGGCAATGGCATAGGAACCGGTTCCAAAATAGCCTGGTCCTACAATCCACTGTCACCGGTCACCGGTACAAAATAACCAAGACGGGCAGCGGCGTCATATGTAGTATATAGCTGCGGAAGGCAACTGCAAGTTCACTTAATCGTAGTACTTATATTAGCCTTGGGCTCGTCCCCGTGAGAGCTGCCGACGGAATTGGCGACCTCTTTTGACGAATTCTAGAATTAGAAACCGAATTAAAATGGTTATTTGTAATCTTTGTTATAATATTTATATTTGTTGAATCCAAGTTATGACACATTATTTTTTTAGCTCTGAAGGCCCTGAGGAAAAAAAATTCCCCCAAGGCCTACGTCTTTGGAAATGCTGTGTGGATGGTCTTATTAGGGTCAGAAAAGAGAGGAAATTCTGGGAAGGAAAAAGGTATGAGGGGTGGGTAGGAATCTGGGGGTCAATGTGTTCAGGAGTGATGGACATATGAATGCCTCAATGGTTCGTGACAGTCCCGCTGAAAGGTTCAAAAGTTCTCCCTCAATCAATCTCTTCCTATCTAGCGCACTACGCAGCAGGTGTAAAGCGATGGGTCAAGATAGTTAAGCTGGAGAGTTCAAAAGGTTTCCCTAAACTAGTCTCTCCCGATCCGGCCCACACAGTAGATGGGCAAACGCATCTGCCACCAATACCGAGACAATCCTGACCCCATGAACCCGGGCACCCCTGCTAATTCACTAAAAGTAGCGAGCTTCTTGGGGTGACCTATGGCAGGGGTGTTGATTATCCAATAAAAGGTTCCCGGGGCGGCGTTAACCATAACCGAGATTGAGATGCCCTAGTGTTAATGCAATATAATTTGTTAATGGATTTTTCATTTTTCTATGAAGGTCACGACGGAGCGTGGAAACAACATAGAGATCACAGTAACGGAGCCGCAGAAGGTTGGCGAGGGAATGAGCTCGTACGTAGCGTACAGAGTCCTCACCAAGACCAACATGCCCATATTCAACAAGCACGACTTCACAGTGTCGCGGCGCTTCAGCGACTTCCTGGGCCTGCACGACAAGCTGACGGAGAAGTACCTCAGAGCGGGAAGGATCATACCACCTGCGCCGGAGAAGAGTGTAATCGGTTAGTAACTTATTATTAAAAACAGAACATTGAAGAAAAGTGATAAAAAACACACCTAACCTAACCTACTATTTTATCGTTATTTGTTTTGTTACTGCTCTGTTTTATATATATATATATATATACGAACCTATTATATTGAAATAATTAAAGTGTTTTTATTGAAGGGAAAATTTCTTTAGCACCGTTGTGATTTGGAACTCGATGAAACGAAAAATAGCGATACTAAAAAGAGACAAACATATACATCTATTGTACGGGACAGGCACTGTAGTCACCAGCCGCACAGACGATGAAGTGGGAAGTTGCCGGCTGGCCGCTTCGACACCTAGGGAGAAAGTGAGGAAAAAATGTAGGGAGAGGGAAAAGTGGGGAGATTTCAGGAAAATTGGGTAAATGTAGGGAGAAAGGTAGAAGGCAAGGGGGGCGGAAGGGGGGTAGAGGGGAAACCTTCGCCTTGAAAAAGGCGATCGACCAATTGTAATTTTCGAAGTCTTCAGGGAGGGCGGTTCGGCCAGGGCCAAGAAGAAAAGTCCAAGTTGTCCAGGGGTCGATCGGAGAAGGCAGAAGAGAAGGCGAGATGCTGTTGTGGTGATGAGATCTGGAGCTCTGACTAATTTGGCGAAAGATCGGCTTATTTAACGGGCTTAGTGACGGGAGGCTGCCCGTACTATCCCTTTGTTCACATCTCGTGAGATGAAATTCTCGGAATTTAGATGAAATTCTTGGAATTGTCATTCTCTAGAGTTGAATGCGCCACTGCGTTCGTTCCGACGTTGCGGAACGAAGCAAAGAACGCCTCAGCGTTCAATCTCGACCTACTCTCTACGCTTCTCCGATTATTCGTTTATTTTGTATGTGGTACAAATTTATAAACATAGACAGGGTTTGATTTTTACAGGATAAATCAATTGCACAAATTGGGTGCATGCATAGGCTTTGCATAAATTTGAATCTATGCAAAGGTTGTAGGTAGGTACAACAGCTAGAAGGCTTTGCACAAATTGCAAATTTATGCAAAGTAAACAGGGTAAGATTTAATAGTGGCAAAGCTTTGCGCAAATTGGATCTGCGCGAAGGTTTGTATAGGAACGGATTAGCACAGATCGAATTTGCGCAAAGGAAAAGGTAAAATTAATATTAAAAGGTGTGTAGGTTTGTACACAGAGAGGGTGGGGTCAAGCGTTGTTCTTTTGTCTCAGGTCGACTGCTATGACCCCTGATTAATTTTATTATTTAAAAAACATGATAATATTATAAACTTTAGATGAAATTATAATCTTAACATAATCTTAAATTTACGTCCGGTACAATGTGCAGTGTCTCTTGTCTACTTTAGTTTTCTAAAGGTTTCACTTCAACCACGTATGAATTACACACTCTGTTTTTTTTTTAATTTCATTTATTTATCTTGATAAATTGGTACACAATCGAAGTGCTGATTTCTATCAATATGGAAATCTACATTCTCTCGCTTCTAGAATGAACAAAGTATGTATGCAGAATGAGTTAATGAATGTAATTAATATGTAAATCGAAATGCAAATCTCATTTCCTTCAACGGAAGAAATCTTCCGAACAGGCCTTCCATTGATGTGTTTGGGGTGTAACTAAGTGACCAGCTCAGGTACGGGAGTTCCATCGAAGCCAGGGTTATGTTAGCCTCTGAGAAGCTTTATATACTGTGCAGCTTTATATACTGTGCAGCGCCAGTAGATACTTTAATGCTAATTAACTGCTATCCCTGTATAAATCGCAATTGCGCTCCATGATTGAATTTGGCAGCCACTTCTGTTCTGGAGCCCCAAAACATCTGAAAAAACCCTCCACTGTGTAGAAACGGGCGGTTTGTTTGATAGATTCTCCTA
This sequence comes from Limnephilus lunatus, assembly GCA_917563855.2. Classification (NCBI taxonomy): domain Eukaryota; kingdom Metazoa; phylum Arthropoda; class Insecta; order Trichoptera; family Limnephilidae; genus Limnephilus; species Limnephilus lunatus. The sequence goes on from OU830593.1 coordinate 48,072,937, forward strand.
TTTTAACAAATGGATTGAAATCTTTAGAGCCCAGGCTTCGGGTGGGAATGGTGTCCTTGTTCTACTGATATTTTAATGAAAGATGCTCCGAGCAACTAGCGTCATTGATTCCTTCGGCACCGTTGTACAGTCAGGAAACGTTCGGAATAGAGTTGACATTTGTCACATAAGAATGGGTTGTTTCTGCGACTCATACAACAATGCTCTCTTCAAGACCCAGGTTTACTCCTTCATATCCACAATAAGACCCTTCATACATCATCCCCAAAGACGACACTAGAGAAATTATTTACCTCAAGGCCTGCTGTGTGGAGTTAATGTAAATCCAAAGTCATGTTTGAAAAAGATATTATGAGAACACAATGTGCAATATAATGATGAATGAAGCAAATAAATGAATAACGAGAGATGGAAAGGCTGTTAAGGATTTTAAATAAGGGAAATGCAGGAAACTCCATTAATGGAGTGCTGAATGCAGTTGGCACCAATAAAAAAGCCAAAGAGGCGAAGCTAAGCAGTCCACAATGGAGTACCTACTGATACCAACCCCGATGTATGACAGTGAGGCATGGAACTGGAAGAGGAAGGATGAAAGTAGACTGAGTGCTGTAGAAATGAGATCCCTGAGGCATATGTGTAAAACTTTGTATGACCGTGTTAAAATTCAAGGCTGATGAGAGCATAATGGTTAAGATTAAGAAAGGCACACTAAGATAGTTAGGACATGTAGAGCGCATGAACAAAGGTAGGAGAATAATAAGTTATTGGAATATTCATATACATAATTTAAACGAGTAGTCTTTTTTGTGTGTTCTTTATATTTTTTAATAACTAACTGAACACTCTGGCATCAATTTCCTTATTTTAATTGATTAATTCTCTTTTGTATTGTTAATAATCGATTTCCCTAAAATGGTTTCAATCAAATTTACCTTAGAAAAAGTTTCTCTGGAAACAAATCATATTATCTATTCCTCTGTTTCAGCGTTTCTTAACAATTTCTTGAATGCATGTCACCCGAATCAATGTGGTTACAATATCTTATCGGCTATAAAAATTAAAATAGCTTAAATGTCAGCATGCCGCTTGTAACCCTTAACTCAGGTTAATATCACGATAAAACTCGTAACGCTAAACTACACTGATATCGGCTCGTATCCAGTGATCACACGTCTTACTCTCGCTGGGGTCTGTTGGCCAGTGCCGTCTCCCGCCCCGCAACCCTGCGTGTGTCCTGGTCGAGACGACAGAGTTCTACAACTATAAATGTGTATACACTACACCGCTGATAGTTACTTTAACCCTCAGATGGGCCTATTTTGTCGGAAGGTCAAAATATTTCCGCTTTGCCGTACTCCAAATAAATGGAGTATTTCTGAACACATCCGTAAACTAAAAACTGTTTTTGAAATATGATGAAATACGTTTTCAAATTTTATATATCTATATAAGTAAACGTATAATATTTGAAATATAAAATTCTTTAATGCTAACATAAAAAAGTTTTAAAAATGGCCCACCTTATGTTTTTTCTAACTAAACTTAACGATAACAGAAAAAAAAATAAAAACACATGTTTTATTAGACAAATGTATTATAAAGGTTATTGTCACCCTTCTATTTTGTCTTTCCATATATAATCAATTTGGGAGGCGGGAATGGGTACCGCCGCCCCGGGAACCTTTATTGGATAACCAACACCTCTGCCATAGGTCACCCCAAGTGGTTCGCTACGTTTGGTGATTTAGCAGGGGTTCACGGGGTAAGGTTTGTCTATGTCTTGGAGGCGGATGACCAGGACACACCGAACCCCAGATTCCTACCCACCCCTTAAACCCTCTTCCTTCCCAGAACTCTCCTCTACTTAAAAAACCCTCCACACAGCATCCCTAAAGATGACATAGGCCCTGAGGGAAATTATTTTCCTCAGGGCCTCCTGTGTGGAGCTCATGTAAAAAAAAAAAAATTATTAAAAATTCCCAAAGTTTCATAACTTTTGTCAAATTTGCGATTCAAAACTTTGTTTTCATAAAGGTGTACATTTTACTTTTTGGCTGGTTGTTTTTTAGATTTGAATATAAAGAGTGTTGTTTTCTCTTTCCAATACCGTTTAGATCATACTTCTCACTATGATAGTAAGGGAGATACAAGGATTTCTATGAGATCTATGTGAGCTGGGACAAGTATGGTCTCCTGTTAATTGCGTAAATTTAACGGGTTCATTGCATCAAATATCCAAACCACCACAAGATGCGCATGTATTTCTGGTTGAGAACTGAGAGGAAATGTGATTCATTGATTTCTATTAGCTGTGTTGCTGAATCATTTTTGTCAGAATTGATTTAATTATTTTATCTTTATCAGATAATTAATACATAATTGTAAAGTTCATTGGTATTTTTTTAATGATTCTAAGAAAATAACACATCCAATAATATTTTGGGTAGCGGCATGCTCCAGCTCATAATATGTTGTAATTCATTTGAACGGTCTTTCACTTGGTCACTTGAAAATATTATTAAATTTAAAAGACATTTAAAAAAAATTTACACTGTATGAAAAGGTGCATTTTGTAAACTGGGAAAAGAGTTGATTTTTTTTTCACTAATGAATTTCATTATTTTGCAAACCTTAGATTCCATAAATATTAAATATTTATCATTGTGTGTCAAATGTTTTTATTTCAAAACAACAAACCCTTGAGTATCTGACATAATATAGAATTGGCTATTATCAAATTTAATATGTACCACTCGGTATAGATGGGCGTTTCCATTCTTTTAGGTAAACAACCAACACTATTTATGTTCCAAATAAGCTATTTCATAAAGCTACTTAAAAATAACTACGTACCTATATAATATTATACGGACAAAATATAAATAAAAAAGTAGGTACTTATGTGTATTTTTTCTTTGCTTTCGTTAGTCCTCACAAATTTTTTATACATTATGTAATGAATACATATACTTTGATTCTTATGTTATCTACGATTTTATCATCACTGGTGCATCTCAGATTTCACAAGTCACTGCAGTAAACAAATAGTTCTTTTAGTTTTTTTTATGTTCAGTATTGTTGTTATTAGCTATAATCATGGAACCCTTTTTATTCCTGCAACTAATTTGTTACAAAACATTTCTTGAAAAGGACACCCATTGTGAGGTTACATGTATTTAAATCAGGGATGGGGAACCTGCTGCCTGCGAGCCTTTTTGGTGCGGCCCGCGAGCCTCTTTGGTGCGTCATGCTCAAAGACTGCAAAAAAATAAATTTAGATTCAATATTCCTTGAACTTTAAAAAAGAAGTACAATTTTAATTCAAGCTTGTGGACTAGTGAGCTCAAATGCAGATTCATTCTTAAATTAAAACCAGTCTTGTGTTCAGAAATAAATAAAAAATCCAGTTACGGATTCATGTGCTGACGCATTTTGCAGGAGACCATTCTCGGTTTCAAGTGTAATTATGAAATTTAAGTTTTAGTAAAACAACTTTTTCCATTTCGGCGAAAAAGTGATGGCAGATTATCGAGAGCAACACGCGGCTGTGAAATTTTGTTTCCTGTTGGGGAAATCGGCAAACTATTGTAACGCTGACTGCTTATGTGGATGTTGCCTTAGGTAAAACCAGACTCTACAAGTGGTTTTCACGTTTTAAAAATGGAGAAATGTTAATTGAAGACCAACCCCGTTCGGGACGCACCTCAATGTCAAAACCATTCGACCATAGAACGTCGCCGAACCATTGATCAACTCTGTGAGATATCTGGAATGTCATAGAGTTCAATTCAGAGGATTTTAACCGAAGAATCGCACATGAGAAGGGTTGCAGCCAAATTTGTCCCCTGCCTTCCCACAGATGAGCAAAGGGAGCGTCGATTTCAGGCATGTTAAGAGCTTCAAAATCAGCTCGAAGAGGACCCTGAATTTTTTTCAAGGTGATCTAGCCCCCTGTGACTCGCCTTTGTTCCCCACACTTAAAAGGGACATGAAAAGAAAGCGTTTAGTCACTATGGAGGAGGTAAAACAAAAATCGCCGGAAGGCCTAAAGGACATCCCGATAAGTGAGTTTAAAAGCTGTTTTGAACAATGAAAGAAGCGTCTGAAGAAATGCATTGTGATCGTTGAAGAATACTTTCAAGGTGATCAAAATATTGAGAAAAAAAAAAGTTATGATGAAATTACCCTTTTTTTTTGGGTCCCCCCTCGTATAGGTAGTTCCAAAATATCTGCTAGATGGAAGGCGGTCCTCGTGTTTATTTATGACCAACAGATATAATATTTTCATTGAACATGTTATGATAAATACCTTATTCCATCAAAATGTTCATATGACTCCAAGCCAAATATTTCTTTAAAAATATAATAAGGTAAATCCTATGTGACACCAGCCGTGGGAAATAATCTCTGACACTGGAAGTACGCAATGAAGCAAAAGTTTATTATAATTACATACTTATATTTTTTGTCCAGGAATGACTAAAATCAAGATGTCCAATCAGTCGTCCGACGGTTCAGGAGTTTCTCCGGGAGGATCCGGAAGCTCAGAGTTTGTGGAAAGACGTCGGGCTTCCTTGGAGAGATATCTGAACCGCACCGCACAGCATCCCGTCCTCTGCATTGACCCTGACTTCAGACAGTTTCTTGAATCAGGTTAGTAAATCAACATTATTATTTTGACTAATTATTTTAGTGCCTACGAGCGAAGAGCATTTTGAAAAACCAGTCTGCCAAATAACCTTCAGTGAGATATCCCCGACAAGAGAAGAATCATATAGAAGTGGTTTTAGATATTCTGTTAGGGGTTGTCCATTAATCACGTGAGGCTCTAAAGGGGGGGGGGGGGGTGTCGGAAAAAAATCACCAAACATCACGATGGGGGGGGGGGGGGGTAAAATGAGATATCACATGTATTTATTTTTCATTGAACGCACGATTTCTAAAGGTGAACGTCCTATACTTTGTACTAAAAAAAATACACGTGATTTGGGGGAGGGGAGGGGGGGGGGGGGGGGGGGGGGGTTAGCCTAAAACCTCACCACATATCACCAGGGGGGGGAGGGGGTCAAAAAGTTGCTTAATGGATTAATGGACGACCCCTTATTGGTAAGTCATATTATTTTTTTGTAATTAGGTTTCTTAGTACATTGTATTGTATCGATTGTGTTTTGGTCAAAGGCTTTCTTACACACTTAAGCGACAATTGACTGCGAGTGGTGAGATTCGTAGATCACCTTACCCCCTATCAGAAATTTTACTTTCATGGAAGCATAATACTAAAAAACCACACTGCTTCCACGATAGTCAAATTCCTTCTTCTTAGTTAACTTACTTTCTAAAATAAGTTTGTATACACGAACAACACCAAGAAAACCAATAACTTGCTTCCAAGGTAGTCCGAATCCTTCTTCTGTTTTCAAAAACAACCTCACTCGAATTTGAACTGATTAATATAAACTGCATTTGAATTTGCATTAATTAATTTAAACCACATTTGAATTTGCACTAATTAAAATAAAACGCACTTGAATTTGCACTGGTTAATATAAACCGAACTTGAATTTGCACTAGTTAAAATAAACCGCACTTGAATTTGCACTGATTAATATAAACCGCACTTGAATTTGCACTAATTAACTACTGTAGGCATAAGAAATTGGAAGGGGGCATTAGGAGACCGTATTGTGATACATTTTGTATTTTTAGTATGTTTGACATGCATTTTGGCTTTCCAAGCAAGCATTGGATAAAAAATATATAAATACCTATTCTTACTTCCAAAGGGAACCATTAAGTTAATTATGTATTTATTAATAATAATTGAATTAAATTAAAATACTGTATTCCGTACAGAAATGGATCTACCAAAAGCCACCAGCACTTCAGCCCTCAGTGGCGCCGGCGTTTTAAGATTGTTCAACAAAGTCGGCGAGACAGTCAACAAGATAACCTACAAAATGGACGAAACAGATTCTGTGAGTATCGTTGCCATTATTACATATCTGTTGGAAGATTTTTTCATATTAGCGATGAATGTTAGCCATGCGTGGAAATAAATTAAATGTTAGGTTGAAATAATCCCTAGCTTTCATTGTTTATATTTATACAAAGTCGTTTTTAATTCCTTTGACTTGCCCTATAATATATAAGTTCTCTATCTGCAAACATGTGACTTTAAGTCCCATTCAACGGGAGAAAAAACTTTCTCACTGAGTTTTTTTTATGTGATAATTGTATCAGTAATTGTATAAGTTTTCTTTCAAAATTTGAATCATTCACATTTAATATTGATGATTTTCTGTAGATCAAAGATGACATTTTAATAATCAACAGTCATCAAGGAAAGTTGGTTGCCAACTCACTTGAAGTCACCTAACCAAAATTTAGTTTTGCAGGCTCTAACTTATTTCTTGCGTGATATTTTTCATAGATTTGTCATGAATTATCTTGAAAAATTACTGATTTTGCATACCCATACTTAAACTTCCAATTAGTTTCTAATAAAACTACGAAAACAAACTTACTTTGTTCTTGCAATAAAACAAATTTGTTGATAGAGTTCTTTACTCGGGGCCCTTATTTTTTTATCATTGTCTTGAAATAAATGTTTTAATTTACACCACTTAAATTTACAATAAATGTACAAAAGTTGCATTGAAATCTCATAGATATTTCTAGTGCTGCTCAACGGGTTCACTGCTAACTTTAATTTATGTAATCTTCTAATAACTTCCTTACAGACAGCCAAAAATAATATGTATGAATCATAACGCTTGACTAAAATAATAATTGTTACGCAAATCTAATTAGGCGATAAGTTTTAATTATGAAAAAGAATATTCTTACCAGAATGATAATTATTATAATATTATGAAAGGCAAATTGGCTAATCAGCTTTCTAAAATATTCACTGTTACAGCTTATAGCAGCTTGTGACACCATGTTGTATGTTTTATTCACGGATATTTTTATTTTTCATAATTCAACGTAAGCAGAGGGATGGCAAGGTAGGGACCTTTACCAAGCCACAATTGATTTTTTTTGTTACATAGTTTGTTTCAAACTGTTCACATTTTATTTTCTTTGATAAATAGACGCAATTGTAAATAGCCTTCAGTCTTAATGCTTGGTTTTAATGTGTTTAATGACTTGTGGAAATTGGTATAGAATATATTAGATTGGGACTTCTGGTAAGCTATCCAGTTGAATGATAGTATCGCCACATCGGAGAGACCTCTGATATTAATATATTCTTATGCATCTCGAGTTTTTTGGAAATAAATTATGATGTAAGACTATACTTAACCCTAGATTACTAAACTATCCTACGAGTGACGTTGTTACTAAACATTCGTAAAAAATATGACATAGAAATAAAACGGGAATAAATAAGACTATCGAAAACTTTTATTATTTTAGAAGTAATAGTAACATTCTTCAGAGATCACATAATAATAAATTTATTTTTATTTTTTATTCTAAACAGTTGGGACACATGTTCATGTTATGTGTCCTACACACGGCTCTTTTGCATTTCATGCAAAAGTTTGTTGTCATTTTTCTTGACTTGGATGGACAAAATGCATATTTTTTCTTGAATTTGATTCTTGAATTATTGCCGCTTCAGGATTAGATTCAACAAGCAAGATAATTTTTATGAGCTCTTTTATTTCATACATATTAACCCTAGAATACTAAACTATTGTAAACACTAAACTTTCATAAATTTTATGACACTCTTGCTGTAAGTCAACACACAAATGACACCCGACCACAATGACAGCGCTTGGCACACTGACGCAACAAATTAGGAAGGTACTGTGAAGCGGGGGGCGCGGGAACGACGTGAACATTGTTTTTTCCAGGAATCATCATTTTGCCATCGTATTTTTACGATAGCTTAGTATTCTAGGGTTAAGGAAAACGATATTAACCAAATATCTATTACATATGTAATTAATATCTTTATAAACATCTGGGTCAACATAGATTGTACCCATCTCTGAAATAGATGTGTTAACGAAAATATTTTCTTTTTAAATTTTATTTTACAAATAACTGAAAAAAAACTAAATTTCCTAAGCATGACAACTTCTTCTAGAGAAACCTTGTACGTACATACATGGTTTTTGTGTACACAGCATACAGAAAAAGCAGATGAAAAATAAACTTGTGAGTTGTATGATCAAATAAGGGCAATTTTATGTATTCTATGTTGATGGTTTCATGTTTTGTCTTTGTGTAACTTTGTTGTCATCTAATTGTTTTTATGAGTATAGTATTGATCACTCCATAAAAAGCTGTATTTTTAAACTTTTTTTAATGCTGAAATGTTATTAGTTTCTGCAATATTCATCTTAAAAGATTGCATGAATTCAGTAAAAAATTTTATTGAAAACAAATCAAGCACTTTTAATTTATTTTTATGTGACTTACGGTTCGTCTAAATTCTAAATTAATGCAAAACTGTGTATTGATTGGTATGTATTTATTAATTTAGAATTATTTGTTAGAGCATGTTTAGTTTGTGTAAAATAATCATTCATGTTTTCAAATGATACATACATATTTCAAGTGTTCATATTGATTATATTTTTTTATGAAATAATTAATTTCTATTTCAATAATTAAATTATTACAGTTTAACAACAAATGTTAGATTTTTCTATTTCTATTATTCTATTACTGTACAACTCATTTGTATGAAAATATTTTAACTTGTCTTCTGCAAGAGACCGTAGTACGACAGATAAAAATAATATCAATATTTATATGAAATGAAAAAACACACTTTGTAAAACACCACTTTATTTGAATTAATAATTATTTAACAGCCAACCAGGTTTTCTTAGCTCAAGCTTCATCAGGGCTATTATATTAACTAATAATATAATTAACTCAGTTAATATAATAGCCCTGATGAAGCTTGAGCTAAGCGAAACCTGGTTGGCTGTTAAATAATTATTAATTCAAATAAAGTGGAGTTTTACAAAGTGTGTTTTTTCATTTAATATATAATGCTGTACCTCAGAATAAAAAGGTCGGTTGTCCAGTTTTTTGTGAAAATAAGTTATGTATGAGGCCTTTTTAGTTTTTTCATTATCTACACACAGGTATAAAGAATGTTGTCCTACGACAACGGAAAACAAAGTTAGGTCAACATAAAAGGTCTGGTGTCCCCACAATGTTTCAAAGGAAAAACGTCTTTCGGGTGCATTCAGTGTTTAGGAGTTAGCTTAAGACAAATTAAATAAAACAGGAAAAAAATTACATAAATTTAACCATCAAGAGATAGCCAATAAAGACTAATTATTTTACTATTTCCTCTCTCCTAAACAATTTCAAAAATGTGACAACCAACCTTTTTCTTCTGAGGTACAGAATGTCACACCGCAAAGTATTTGCTTCCTTCGATAAAATCAATATTTATAGTTCCAGAGGTTCTTCATTTACTGTTTATTTTGATTTAAATAATCATTCTAACATTTCAATCAATAACACTTTGTTAACTTACGTTGATATTCCCAAATATCTGTATTTACCCAGGAATTAGGGTGAATTGTATTTGATGTGAAATATGGATTACATAGTAGAGAAGACATTAACAAGTAATAGGGGCGCATAGCTTTCCTTTTCCATTATCCATCTTGCGCTACTTGGGTCAATTTGTAAGCCCTTACCAGAGTTGGTGAGATAGAAATCTTAAATTAGAATATAGGAAGGCCGTGAAAGGTATAAAAAAATGGAATTAATAAAACTAATTACTTGGGGATTTGCTCCCATGAACCAAGAAGCAGAATATCTCAAAAAGACTCATTCTTGATGTGGTTTTTCAAGAAAACAAACCCACTCAAATTATCCCAATATTAATTATTTTCTTGTGAATTTTTATGTTCATAATGTAATTTAATCATAATTTACAAAGAAAATTTAAAAAAGATTTCCTAAAAACATTGTTGGTAAAGGAATCTATCTGCATGTATAATACATGTAAATACAATTAAATATTTAGTAAATATCTATTATCTAAAATTATGTACACATTATCAAAAATTAATTATTATCATAATACATTATACCTTATTGAATGCACTTAATTTTATTTTTACAAGGTCGATACGTTCCACAAAATACTGCGTAAATAAAAACATGTTCTATCTTATAATTTGTATGTCGCTGTCAGACAATAAACACATAAATACATCTGTGTGCGCATGTTTAGTATTAAATCTTATCTAGTATCTCAATTCAATTCTATTTTAACTCAATTCTGAGTACCTATACAAATTATCAGTATTTCAAAACCATGTAAAAAAAATAGGTAGCCTACCCTAGTACAGCCTACCCTAGTACATAATGACTGTATGTACTAGGGGTAGGCTGAAAAGTAATGCACACATACTTGTAAAACACGAACAAAAACAAATAGCAAGATCGGGCAGAAAGTACATTAAAGTAAGATTCTTAAGCTTCAAAACCATATATTTATTTTTTAACGTAGTCACCGTTAATGCTAACGCATTTCTCCTAACGTGTAACAAGTTTTTTATTACGTAACTGAAAAATTCTTCCGACATTTCTCGAATCCAGGACTTAACTTAACCCCTGAGGTGTCTCTTGAGTAGAGGAAAAAATAAAATCGCAAGTTGAAAGATCGTGGGAGTGAGAAGGGTGGGGGCAAAGGCTCTAATCGACGCTGTTTGTTCTCGTCTGTGAAACGGTGTGGTACCCATCGTCCACAGATTTAACGGTATCCTAATTGTTCAACAATTAAGCCGACACGTTCCTTGGATATTCCAAAATGGTTTGTTATACTCTTTTGAGTGATTCGCTGGTCATTTTAAATCAAATAGTGGAAGAGTTGGATTGTTTTTCATCTGTATCAATGATCGGACGTCCGGTGTGGGTTTCATCAACAATTATTGCTTTTCCAGGCTCACAATCATGAAATTTTATTACCCACCGATTTACAGTAGACCTATCAACAGCATTGTCCCCATAAACATCCTTTAAACGACAGTGAATCTCAGTAAGAGTCACTTTTTCAGCGGTTAAAAATTCGATTACAGCACGATGTTTACCATGCGTTGACATAACAGTAAAACACGTCTCCAAACTTCCGCTTCTCAAAACACACTGGATGAATTCAGCGACCTCAAACTTGCGCGTTAATATAGAACAGGAATGTCACTTCCATATTCCATCTGTCGCGCTTCTGACGGTCATATTGTTTACGCTGTACAAGCATGTGTGCATTACCTTTCAGCCTACCCACGTATATTAATTTAAGAATCTTGGAACTACGTCCTGCCAGCATTCAATTCTTCTAGTGATTGATTGACAATGGTACGAGCTTCAAAAACTCATGTTGGTAATACGTCCGCAGTGGTTCGAGGAGCGCTGCGGCATGGTGGATGCCCTGGATGCCGCCTTGCGCCGTCTCCACGGTGCCGCGGAAGCCCTGGCTGGCGGACGCCGCGAGCTGGCTTCGCTGGCCGGGGGCTCTGCCAGGTCTGCGGCTGCACTATCCGGCGCCGAGGAACACGCTGCTCTGGCGCGGGCCCTGTCGCAACTGGCCGATGTCCAGGAGAAGGTAATGAAGCACATATAATTAGTAGATAGTCCAAGGTACTTCCCTACCTTCCTCTTCCCATATCCTTTCCATCCCCACTCCCTTCAGCCTCGCAACACACCCAATCGAGAATGCCATATTCCCACTGGCTCCCAGCGGTTTTGACTTCGTTCAACAACAATAAACCCCTTCTCACCGGTGGCACTATTGGCCGCACACAGGTTGATCTCACAGGCAGACGCTGTGAATAGTCATCAAGAACATACTGCCTTCACAAATTTATTTCATCTATGGTAGTCGAGCCTTGCGTACTTTTGTTATCCTTCGTTTTACATTCAGTGGAACCTCTATATATATATATATATATATTCAGGGTGTCCGGTGGTAAAGTGCATTAACTTCGGGAGGTGATTCTACATGATGATACGAGTAAAAATAAATAACTTTTTTCGAAATTCCAACATTTTTTTTCCCATACAAAAAGACGTACCTACTAAAAATCCTTAGTGTGAGGTACGATCTTACTTGCTGAGCGCCCGCCGGGCACTATTGTGGCAACATAGCATGTTTGTGACTGGCCCGTATCGTAACAGCTGAAAATAATAAAGCTAGCGGCACACGCCGGTCTATTTTTACCACAAAACAAGCCCTAAAAGTTGGAATTTCGAAAAAAGTTATTTATCTTTTTACTTATAATATCATGTAGAATCACCTCCCGAAGTTAATGCACTTTACCCCCGGACACCCTGTATATATATATCGCTTTTGAAGGGTACTATTGAAATAAACCATGAATGCCGGAAAACTGTAGAAAGTAGAAGGATATAGAAAAAAAACTACATTTATACTTAACTCTTCAGGTCTGTGCCATATTCTGTCAGATGGTTCACTATTTCTGCTTGGCAATAAAATTCAAATAAATGTAATGTTTCTGAATGTATCACTTTACAATACACTTTAAAATTTTATTATTAGAAATAAACAGTATAGTTTTTGAAATATAAAATTTTTTAATGCAATCATATACATACATACATACATAGATCTTCTTCCCCTTGTCCTATTCGGGTCGGGGACCCATTGAATCGACAAGGCTCCTCCATAAGTCCCTGTCTTGTGCTGATTGTTCGGCCTCTGTCCATGGTAGATCCATCCTCTCCTCACACAGTTTCTGGAGTTGCCTCGCCCAACTGTGTCTGGGGCGGCCCACTGGACGTCTTCCCTCTGGAATCGCACTCAGTATTTTCCTCGGGATTCGGTCATCAGACATTCTTAGTACATGCCCAAGCCACCTCAATTGTGATTTTTCTATGAAGAGTAGCAGTGGTTCAATGTTTAGATCATCTCGGATCGTCAAGTTTCTTATATGATCCCATTTCGTAACTCCTGCCACTCCTCTCAAGTATCTCATTTCGGCAGCTTGGACTCTGGAGCGTGTTCGTTCATTTAGCATCCATGTCTGGTGGCCGTAAGTGAGCGTTAGGCGGTATACCGTTTTAAACACTGCCATCTTTGTCTTGGTGCTAAGCTCGGCTTTTCTTATTACTGAGCTGTAGAGAGGACGCAATACACTGCTTGCCGCACATATTCTTCTATCAATTTCTCCGTCTTGCCGACCATCGCTGGAGAACTCGACCCCAAGGTATTTGAACCTGTCCACCTGTTTCAACTGAGTCCCATCAGCGAGTATGTTGCACTGAGTTTGGTCCCTTCCTATAACCATCACCTCCGTTTTTGAGGTACTCATCTTCATTCCTGCCGCCGCGCACTCTTCGTTGAAACGGTTAATCCACTCTTGTAGTCCCTCCTGTGATGTCGTTAATCTCGCGATGTCCTCAGCAAATAGTAGGGAGCTGATTCTAGTGCTGCCTACCAGGGCTGCATCCGGTGTTTGGCTTTTTCGGCTGATTCGGTCCATGAATATAGTGAAGAGGATTGGCGACATAGGGCACCCTTGTCTGAGGCCGATTTCCACTTCAAATTCTTCCGAAACTTGACCGTTTATGCGGACCCTACTGCTACTATTTTCATACAGAGATGCTATGCCTTTTAGCAAGTTGCCTTCAACTCCGTATTCTTTAAGCACCTCCCACAGTAGTTGCCGCGGTACTAAGTCATATGCTTTCTCTAGATCGATAAATCCAACATATGATGGCTTACCGTATTCCCAACATTTTTGTATGGTCACTTGTAGTGTAAAGAGCTGATCCGTAGTGCCTCTACCTTGTCTGAAGCCGCACTGTTCTTCTTGAATCTTGTTCTCTGTCGCTCTTCGACATCTTTTTTCCAGTATCCTAGCGTAAACTTTTCCTGGTTGACTGAGAAGTGTTATTCCTCGATAGTTGGAGCACAGTTTCTGGTCCCCTTTTTTAAATATTGGGACTATAATTCCTGTCCTCCATTTTATTATTCGGGAGTTGAGCTATCGGTTCACGCTAAGTCAGGAATCGCGTTTCTTGTAAATCCTAACCTTACGGACAGTGTAATTGAATGGAAGCCGGTGTGCGATAGAAAAGGTATTCTGCGATTACAGCAAACGGACAAAGTGATTACGGTGATTCAAGTGTACTTACCAAATGTTATCGGTGAATATCAGCTGTTTATTAACCAATTAAGTGAAGTGCTTGCTAGTGAAATTAATAATGAATACGTCATGTTAATCGGGGATTTGAATGCGCACGTTGGAAACGACACAGAGAAAGGAGTTATTGGTAAATTTGGCTTGCCTAATGTAAACTCACAGGGAATAATGCTACTGGATATGTGTGCAGGGTGTGGATTAAGTATTATGAATACAATGTTTCAACACAAAAATATTCACAAAATAACCTGGCAACAAAGGAGACCAAATGAAATAAGACAATCCCAGATTGACTACATTATAACTACCCACGAAATGCGCAAACTGGTGACGGACGTAAAAGCTAAAAGAGGTGCGGAAATTTCAACAGATGACTTCCTGGTAGTGTGTCAGATTAAACAGACAATAAACCCACTGAAAAAACTTAAAAGAAAACTGAAAGCATGTCACAGGATAAAGTGGGAACAGCTGTCCGACGACGGAGTACGAGAAAAATACAATAGTACGAAAGACCGACTCTTCTCAGAAATTCCGAGTGTCACATCAAACGTGGAAAACGAATGGGAAATGTTCCAACACGCAATAGTGGAAACAGCGAAAGAAACCTGTGGTACGAAGCGAGTTAAATCAAGTTCGAATAATCAGAGAACACCCTGGTGGACGGAAAGTGTAAAACGAACAGTTAATGAAAAGAAAAATGCATACCGAGAGTATATTGCAAACCCTACACAAGAAAACAGTAAAAAGTACTCAGAAAAAAAAACGGTTGCCAATAAAGTGGTCAAGGAATCCAAAAAAAGAGCCTGGGAAGAGTTTGGATCCAAATTAGAAGAAAATTATCACACGGCAAATAAGGTTTTCTGGCAAACAATACGACGACTTCGTAAGGGAGACGCAATCGCAACCAGATGCATAAAAGATGAGGCAGGGAACCTATTGAGGGAGGAAAATGAAATTCTCAGTAGATGGAAAGAATACTTTGAGAAGCTGCTGAACGCCCCCCAGACAGGAACCCAAGAAGAGCTAAATAGCATTCAAACGGACGAAGAGGGCGAAATTTCATTGGAAGAAGTAAAACTGGCAATTAAGTCCCTTAAAAGGGGAAAAGCAGCCGGCGTAGATGAAATAAGGCCAGAAATGTTAAAAGCTATGGGCAACCAAGGCCTCATGTGGTTAACGCGAGTTTTCTCAGTGGCTTGGAGAACGGGTAAGACCCCAAAAGCCTGGAGGACAGGAATTATAGTAATGCAATCATAAATTATAAAAATGTTATTCCTAACTAAAATTACTTTGGTTCTCTAGAGGTGTACATTTTAATTTTTCAGTGGATAACTTTTAGATTCGAATATAAAGCTTGGTGTTTTCTCTTTCTAACACTGTTTATTTCTCACCATGATATGGGAGACAAAACGATTTCTATGAGACCTATACGAGCTATTCCCAAAAGCGAATAAATTAGCTGAGGGGTTAAGTGTTTAATATTGTAAACGCTTGGCTACATTGCATTTTCAGCCAGATTTTTTTCCACTTTGATAATTTTCAATCATCCTTGAAGAGTACATACTTTTTTACCGAATGGTTCATTTTTGAGTTTGATAAACTCAAAAATAGAATGTAAAAAGATAACTGCAGGCGCGCTTTGATGTCTAACTACAATTATTAAGTCATAGAAGAAGAAGATAACAATAATAATCTAAGAAGTAGTTGAAGATAATATTGTTAATTCTAAAATATGAGATTAACAAATATGACGGTTTGACAGAAGGTGGCGATAGCGAAATTGGTTGACACACACGTTCTGGTTAGACGAGAGATCTGGGTTCGAGTCCCAGTTGCGACCATTGTCTTTTTCTGTTTTTCTGTGTCTTGTTCTCTTACATATTTTCATTTAGATTATTTTTGTTATCTTTTATGATATATTACATTGATGGGAATACAGTGAAACCCTCGTAAGAAGTTCTTTCTTAAGAAGTTTCGTGGCTTAAGAAGTTTGGTTTTTTCGGTCCCTCGATCAAAAATTGGCTCAATTTTTCCCACATATAAGGTTTTCCTGCTTAAGAAGTTTGTTTTTTCCGGTCCCCTGGAAAACTTCTTAAAAGGGTTTCACTGTAACCTTAAAAAAAGTTATAAAAATAAAGTTTTCTTATAAAATTGACAATTAATAAGTACTGATTTTGTTTTTGCTTTCAGGTTGAAAATCTTCACAATGAGCAATCCAACACAGACTTCTATGTCCTTTGTGAACTTCTGAAGGATTACATTGGTCTTTTGGGAGCAATTAAAGATGTGTTCCATGAACGTGTTAAGGTATGAATTATTTTTTTCCAATATTAGTCATATACAGTAGAATCCGTATATATCGACCCTCAAGGGACCGGCGATACTTAGTCGTACTAACCGGGTGACGCACAAAACGGGCGGATAATTTAAGCATGTTTTTATTATGATACATAGAGTCTGTCAAATAAGAGTAGAAAATATATAAAATGGAACTACAAAATTTTTAGGCTGGCAACACCAATTTACCTGTCAAATATTCTTTTAAAGTGCAATGACACTGAAAATACAGAACACTGTATACACATTTAAAAATACATTATTTCGTTCTCAAAATAAAAAAAATTAAATGGAAGAAGCACTGTTGTTAAGTTACCTACTTAATGACATAAATTTGATTAAATTGTGTTTTACAAAGTGATTGGCTTTCATTTAATTTAACATAGATTTGAATTTAACAGTAGGTGGAAAGGAAGAATCATTAAGAGTGTACAACCAGAGAAACCAGAAATATGTCATTTTTAAATCAGTGGTTAGACGTATTGACTCTTTTCCACAAAAAACTATAAATGGATTTCAAAAGATTGTTCTTTTATCTAGTAAACTTATGTTTTAGATTTTGAGAAAAAAAAAATATTTTTAGAATAATAAGGTTATACCATAGGTCGTTCGCAGATTTGTTCAATTTTCAAAAAAGTACATTTCTTATACAACACCCATTTCAAATCATATAATCATGCAGTAAAATAAATCAAAACATTATCTGGTAAACGTATATTTCAGAATTTTAATTTTAGTTTAAATAAAATTATTAAAAAATATATACGGACATGTGTTTCTTGACGAAAATTGGTCGGTTTGTGCATTTATTTGTGCACTTACAAACAAATATATTTCGGATTTTTTTACATACTTATTTTGCTAAGACGTTATTGACAAATCATAAATAATTTGATCGTAAAATAATTTCAGGAAGTATTTAATTTTAAATAATTTTGAACATCGCATTTTACCATTTTTATCGCAGCCCGTAAACACAAATTTCAGATTTCATTACGGGCCCAAACGCGGCCAGGAGAGCACGTCTTCGCGACGCTTTGAATAATAATATTTGGAAATGAAATTTGAAAACGAAATTTGAAATAAACACGAATTCCTTGATTCATGTTTGTTAAATCTATAGGGTTGCCCGAACGCAATTTTTCATGTTCATTGAATATTTTTTTGCAAAAATTTTTATAATTTCGAATATTTTTTTTATTTTAAATTTTTCTTGTGTGAATACCGCACAAGAGTCCCAACTGCTCCAAAATATTTTTTTGGGGTAAATCTTTTTTACGCACGCTCGACACTTGGGGGTAAACTGGTGAATGGGTTACGAAAAGTGGTGATAGTTACGAAAAATGACATGCGAACGGTAATCAATGCGAACGGTGATCGATTGCTCGGCGGGTCGGGCCTTTACGCACGCTTGTTTTTCGTGTTATTGTTATATTGTTAATGGACTATTTGTCCGTAAATAAATAAATAAATTATATACAGCGGGTACCCGGCATGCGTTTCATGGGCACTGTAACCTCGCGGTCAACTAAACTGTTATGGTTCCATCACAAGTCCCGGGAATTATAATGCAAGCGCCTGCACTATATAACATTATATACAGCGGGTACCCGGCATGCGTTGCAAGGTCACTCAAAGAAAGAAAGGGTTTGTGCGCTTTAATTCTGTTTGTTGAAGTGCTTATTATTAATTATGCTCACGAATAAATATTTCAAAATGCGACATTTTTTACAATCCAACTTAATATTACTCGTTTTTTTTCATGAATACCGCACAAGTCTGGAGCCAGTGGGACTATTGCATCCCCAATTTGGAGTATGTTGTAAGACTGAAGGTAGTGGGGAGGGGAAGGATATAGGGAAGAGGAAGGTGGGGAAGTACCTGGCTATTCAGATCTGACCACTAAACACGGCTAAAGCCATTTCAAGCAACGTTTCAATTCTTAATGGTGGTCTTACACCAGGGCGATACTGAGAGTATCTTCCACTCTAATGGCCGTAAAATACAATTGAAAAACAAAAAACCAAAATATTAAAAAGAATATAACAAATTGTTTATTCATGTAGCTATCTACTTAATACCTACTGTGTTTACGCATTTCACTCGTATCTATTTATGTTTATGCACTTCAATATACAAATTACAAATAACTACTACTAATTAAAATTCTGGAAGCGAGAATAGTAATATAAAGTAGTAATAGTAGCGGGTAGCCCTAGCTCGAGTGAACAAAACCCTCAAAACTCGGATTGCCGCGGAACGAAATTTAGTTCTGAAAACGCCCGCTCGCGAGCCCTGATGTGTTAGCGCTAGTGTCGGAATCGAAGTTGTCATGTGCTGGTTATTCACTCTTAATAATGAGTTTAGTTACACTACTTTTAGATCTGAACGAGTTAAATATATTCAGATCTAAAATTAGAGACATGATCTAAAGCCCGGGCAACGCTAGGTACTTAATATAATATTAAATAAATGTGAGCAATTTCATAAGTGTGCTTTATATTTTATTACAATATCGTTATTTTTCATTATGTTAACACACAATTTCAAACGTATAAAAATGTATTGCAATGAATTTTTTTTTTCTTCATTTTTTGCCTTTTTAACTTTTAATAAAAATGTAGGTTACACAGCTTTAGATTAACACCATGATTATATTTTTAGTATTGCCATTTGAACAACGATGGCGCCCTCATATTTTCTACTCTTATTTGACAAACTGTACATGCAATTCTAATTTTGAGATCTGTGGAATGAAAATTTTTTTTTTTCACTTTTGTCTTTTTAATTTTTAATAAAAGTGTATGTTACCCCCTCTGCAGCCACTCGGACACTGGTGTCCCGGCCAAAAATTTAAAAAAAAAAAATTTGGATGCGGTTTTGACCCTTATGTATAAAGAAACTGTATGAAAGACAAGGTCAAAATCGCTTGCACCAATATCTCTCTTCGTAGCTTTAAAGATTTCATGCATGTGGCAACACTACACAATTTGTTATTGAATTATCTCTGACTTCCAAGCACTGTCAAAACCGAAAAAAGTCAGGAGTATTAGCATTTTTGTTCCCTTTTCAAATGCATATAAAGGTATTTATTTATTAGCAATCACCTTTGAAATGTGTTTTTTCACATAGAATGTCTATTCAGGCTTGTGTAAAAATAACAACATCAGTTCATTTTCGTATTTATTCGGATACTGCAAAAGTCAGGAAGGTCATTTTCGCGCGCTTTTTTTTAAATCGGCTGGCCTACTAGGGGCTTTAGATTATCACCATGATTATATTTTTAGTATTGCCATTTGACCAACAGTGGCGCCCTCCTATGTTTTCTACTCTTATTTGACAAACTGTACTTGTACTACTGGATTGTTCTGCTTTTCTGTTCTGATTTATTGGTTATTATTTATTATAATATTGCATTACGTTACTTTTTGTTGTTAGGTTTTCCAAAACTGGCAACACGCTCAGATGCAGTTGACAAAACGAAGAGAGAACAAAGCCAAAGCAGAGTTGGCCGGAAGGAGTGACCGCATTGAACAAGCATCCTCCGAAATTATTGAGGTAAAGCCCTTTCATAATACAAATTAGTCATTTACACATTCTATATAAATATTCTTGTATTAAATTATGTATGTTCTCCGTCTGTCTCACATTGTATCTGTCTGTAAATTTGTACGTTCCGTTTCCGGTTCCAGATGGTAGCCTTCCATATGATTCAGTAAAGATTCTTTTTCAAATGTGAAATCATCCTGTCCATTTGGACTTTATCTGCATTTAAATCTATTTTTTATTTTGTTATCTACCACCCGCCTGAAGACAGTTTAAAAAACAATTATATTATATATTAATGCTCAGTTTTTCAAAAAACTCACTTTTCGCTTGACGGGAAAATCGACCTCACCGCCCCTCGCGTTTCACCAACCTCAAGGTTTAATTTGGCTTGGCGACGCAAAAATGCCGCTGGCACGCCAAAACGACCTCTCCGATCCTCGAGTTTCGCACACCTCAAGGTTCAATTTTGTTCAAAGGAAATTATCCCGACGGCTGACACGCGAGAATGGACATTAGCGTTCGGTATTTTAAAACACTTCAAGGTTCACAATCCTTCGAAGAGTCGATTATTTTCCAGCCACTAGCAGTTGTTTTTTTTTTGATAGGGGAAACATTTTTCGTCGTTATCAATATGTTTGCCAAAACTTTACGGGAGACTTCTAGCGGTGCGGAATACAAGTATGGATTATTCACATTAGAAAAAATCAAATGTCTATCGAATACTGTTGTAGTTCTATTTTCATCCGTTCGAAATGGCAGCTTCGTCTGAATTTAAATAAATACGCTAGCTTCACGATTTTCACAAAAAAATAGACTAGACAGGAAACTCACATAAAATTGAACTGACACATTTTAAGAGCGAAAATTATATAAAATTTGCGGCGAAAACTGGAACTACTCATTAAATCAACCAATTCGGCTCAGTTAAAGTTCCCGCCGACAGGTTCGCATTAAAAAAAAAAACCACAAATTAGGCCTTAGTTTCAATGCAATGGAAAATACTAGAGCGAATGTTGAGACAGGTCAGTTATCCGAGATGTCAAAACAAAACGGATCTCTCAGCGGTTTGGGTTGTTGTTTTTCGGGAAACGGCATTGCAGCCGAAAAAACGATCCCCGGTTAGATGTTTTTGAAAAATTCGGTACCCGGCAATATAAGGCAACTTTTAACACCAAAATTTTGCGTCCGTTCCATGTAAAAAATTTCAGGGTCGCCGAAAAACCTATAAAATTTTCCAAAACAAACAAGAAAATTGGTGTCCATAGATTCACTTCAGTAGGGTGGATATTTACCGGCCAGTAGGTACAAATTGAAATGTTATTAATTCAGGGTAGGTACCTACTTATCTCGGTAGTATTGCAAATATGATGAGAAAAGCAAACACATTGCCGGAATTTTGTAAGGAAATGCGCCGGTACCTGCCGGAATAGGTAGTTGGACAATTATTTAGGTTTTTGATGCAATTTATTTTACTAAGGTAATGTTGTTTCCACGATACTGAATAATTTAACAATTTTTTAAAGTTCATTTTCACGTTCTGTGTAAGTTCTGTTTTTTTATCAGTAAATGCCAGTTGCATCATAAAACTGAAATAATTACAGAACTTGAATAGAATTCGAACCGAACTTTTACAGAACGTTAAAATTGACTTGAAAAATTAAAAAAAATTTAATTTCGTTAAACAACCCAGCCTAAATATGAGTTTTTTTTTACGTATGTATGCAAGTACCTATACTCAGAATATAAGTAGGTTCCTACCTGCACATAAACACTCGATATCATCCGACGATATTGCATACGTATTAGTTTTCTAATTTTACAATGAAATTACTCGAAGTTGAACGGAAATTTTTTTTAAAGTATTAAATTCATATAGCGCTTTATTTTAAGCAGTAAAACTACTGGTGAGTTCTGGCATTATAAAATTTGTATGAAAATGTACGTACGCTCATAACTTCCGAAGGACTGCAACAAATTGAAAAATTCTTTTTTTGTTGTGTTCGTTATTGTTAGTACAAGGTTTGTATAAAATTACTGGTGAGTTCTGGCATTACGAAATTTGTAAAAAAAAAATTATAGATGGCGCGCGAGCTGTTTGAAAAAATAAATGTACCGGGAATTAGTGTATTAATAATGCGGCAAGTGGGGGGGGGGGGGGTGGAAACAGGAAGGGGGGGAGGGGAACTCGGGAGGGGGTTTACGATACGGAGAAGCCTAGGAGTGAAGTGGGGGTGAGCTCTGGCAACACAAAATTACGCATTGCTCAACCTTTCATCCGATTGTGATGAAACTTTGGGGATTTGATGTGTGCATTTCTACAATGGTGTTTATATACTAACGTATAGCAGGTTTTTGCTGCTAGGTCCTGCGGACGGCTTTATACATAGTTGTATGTTTAACCGCTAAGCGTTTCTAAACCATTCATCCGATTGCGATGAAAATTTGAGGATTTGATGTGTGCATGCCCACGACGGTTTCTGTATACAAAAGTGAGCTCTGGCATCATGAAATTACGCATTGCTAAACCGTTCATCCGATTGCGATGAAACTTTGGGGATTTGATGTGTGCATGCCTACAATGGTGTCTATATACTAACGGATGGCAGATTTTTGCTGCTAGGCCCTGTGGGCGGCTTTATATATATTTGTATGTTTAACCGTAGGTACCTACCCGCTTACTATGAATTTTTTTTCTGTTAGTTAGTAAGTCAAGTTAGTTTTAACCCGTTAGTTGCATTTGCAACAGGCATAAGCTAGTCAGTATTAATTTGTACCCTGATGATGCTTGAGTAAAGCGAAACCGGTCGGTTCAAAAAATTAATAAAACTCGTGGTTTTAAACAAAACAGTATTTTATTTTATTAAATATGTCAAACCACAAAGTGATTGCTTTCTACAATAATAAAAATAATTGTCTTTGGGATAGTTTTTTTTCTTTGGACAAATTGTACAATTCCTTATTTGAAATAAAATTTTTACATACAATATAACATTGTTTATAATTAAGTAGGTAGGTATTTAAGTACCTACTCACAAATCTTATGATATTAGAGAAAGATTTTGTTTTGATTTATTAAATGAGAGAATATTGGAAACATACTTTTTTGGTCGCAAGGTCTACCGTTCACATACCTACCAGTTTACGTACCACATTTTGTTTTATGTTAAAAATGTAAACCATTTTGACTTTAGTGGGAGGCAAAGGTGGAACGGGGCCAGCAGGAGTTCAACAACATCTCCAGCATGATAAAGAAGGAGATGGAGCTGTTTGAGGTTTCCCGCGTCCGAGAGTTCCGAGCCACCATCATCCGATACCTGGAGGATCATATGGCGCATCAAGCCCAGGTAAGTTATCTAACTACCTTCTATCTACCTGCAATTCACTTGTCAGTCCAGAAACTGCTGAACCATCAGCGATAGTTGACTCATGTGCAAGGATTATATAACCGCCTGTTATACTGCAATATGTATCCCATTCCTTCACTCCTGCTTGTTTAGTTATTTTGGTCGCGAAAATCTAAAATCATATAAGTCTGCGAACTCTTCTTGATTACAATCCTGTCCCGTGTCTTTCTGTTATTTGCATTGTTTATGAGAAAGAGCAAGAGTTTCAGCAGTACGCTCACATGATTGTTGCAACGAAGAAGGACTGACACATTATCTATGTAGTCACATGAAAAATTTTAAAAATATTTTTTCAGTACCATTCCCTTACTGCCCCTCAATGCCTTCCCCCTCCTTTTGAATTACCAACGCAACTAATGAGTTTTCTTGTCTTTTTCCAGCTCATCAAGTACTGGGAGGCATTTGT
Organism: Limnephilus lunatus; assembly: GCA_917563855.2. NCBI lineage: Eukaryota > Metazoa > Arthropoda > Insecta > Trichoptera > Limnephilidae > Limnephilus > Limnephilus lunatus. Next base: position 48,096,786 of record OU830593.1, read on the forward strand.
CCCAGAGGCTAAAGCAATTGCCTGAGGTTCGGAGAAGCTCCTCAGTCGTAATCAACATACCAAATGGTGATTCCTGTTGTAATATGTATTTGTTATAGACCATCTTTACGCTACAACTATGTCCACACCGGGTGAATACATATTAACATAATATGTACTCGTACACACACTTCACAGGCTTCATTTCTGTATTTGAACCTTTAGGTTTTCCACAAATAAAATGTAACATTGTGTTCAAAATGGCCAAAAGGTGTCATTTTTTTACATTTAAAAGGTTCTCGTTAAAATCTGATTCTAGATATAAGCTTTTGAAAAATTTTTGATCTGCAAAAAAGAATGAACAATTATGGCATGGTCGAGGGGTGAGGCTCTTGTCTCGCAATCCGAAAGTCGCGTGGTCGAATCCCGGCATGGACAAATAAATTTTATTAGATTAATTTGTGTTATTTCACAATTAATTTATTTAAAATAATGCATAGCATATTTGCAGCATGTTCCACAGTGGAAGATACTATCAGTATCGTCCTGGTGTAAGACCACCATTCAGAATTAAAACGTTGCTTGAAATGGCTTTAGCCGTGTTTGGTGAGCAGATCTGAATAGTCAGGTACTTCCCCACCTTCCTCTTCCCCATCTCCTCCCCCTCCCCACTACCTTCGGCCTCACAGCATACTCCAATTGGGGATGCCATAGACTCACTGGCTCCAGATGGGAGCAGCTGGGACTCTTGCGAGGTATTCATATAAAAAAAAGCTGACATAATATAGAAAGCTGAGACGGACCTAGAATTGGCATTTAACGGGGACCTCTCATATGTCTAAAAAACAAAATGGTGCCTAAAAGAACGACAATTGTATATTTTGGAAACACCCCAACCTTATATTCACAGAATAAATACTTTCTTCTAACTTGGGGGTGAAGAAGCCCTCTTCCTGTAGTCACGATTTTAAATTTTACTAAAAGCTTTGGGTAAATGGAGCTTTTCAAAATTTTATAAAATGTGTTACCAATGTAACCTCTATTCATTTAAATTCTGGTCAGTGCAAAAATTACTTATAAATCATACATTTGTTGGTGTTTCATCATTGCCTCAATAAAATCTTTGATCCTCTGTGACCCATAGACACGGTGGATAAGCGCTGAACACTGGTTCACGCTTGATGTTGGCTGGATGAGAATGCGTTGCTTCTTCAACTTGTTTTTGTTTAAACAAAACACGATTTTAAAAACATCGTTTCTTGTGGAATAAATGGTAGATTAAATTATGCATTCATTTGATAATTTTGTGTGATAAGAAGCAACTGTCTACAAACAACAGAAAATAATGAATGCTTGTTACGTCGGTCCTCCAGCACTAGGTGCATACATCATGTCTATGTTTATTGTAAAGGCAAATGATAAGTGTCAATTGAGTGCCGCGTATGTCCGTTATTCTGTATAAAATGGGCAACGACAACAGATAAAAAATAATCTGAAATTAGTGACATAATTGATAATAATGAATTCATATTAAATTTGTATTTTTAATTTCACCTTCAGTCACTGTTGAAAAATAATATTTATCTAATTGCTTCCTCTTAACTTTATGAAATACAGAGACAGTTTATCGGAAATAATATTGTCTCTCCTGCGCTTCCATATTATTTTCACAGCAGTCTATTTCCAATTCCTTATCAACATAATGTAGTATACAACGTAATTTATCACACATTTTTTGGGCTGAATTACAGTACATGTTTAGTTGATTTCGCATCAGTATGTTATAATCTAGTTTCTCCCGCTGACTGACTATATTTTTCGTGATAATTTGGTGACTGGTATAGTTTTCATAATTGTAATATTAATTATTACGAATGGGAGAAATTCTGAATTAAAATAATAACAATATCTGTAAAACATAATGTTAGAAATGTATAAGTTTCACTAAAAATTAACTGCTTTTGGAGGGAACTTATTAGAATCTTGAGATTAGAATTGGTTCTCTGAAAGCCTTTACGCAATGAGGGGTGCTAAATTATAATTATATTTTTAACTGCATACGAATCGTGGCCGAATAAAAAGACTTGATACTATCTTCTGTCATCTATTTCCAGTGAACTTGCTTGACCACTTATTTAGTTAATTCTATATAAATGTTTACTTCTGTGCTAAAATCCAAACCTGTCCCTGGCAGGTAAAAAAAATTTCAATTATTTTTTTTTTTAAAATACGATTTTAACCCTTATGTATAAAGAAACTGTATGAAGGACAAGGTCAGAATCGCTTGGGTCATTTTCGTTCTTAACGCAACAGGTACCCCAAATACACCTAGCCCCTCGGAATAATTTGTAATAAATTATCTATGGGATCTCGGCGTCATTTTTACCCGCAATTTGAACTGTCAAAGTCAGAGCATGGTAGGTCACAAAAACATCGAAAAACCTATCAATTTATCAAATAAACGCAAGTAATGTTATTTTTATAGATAGTTTATTTTTCAAGGAATGTGTGTCGGTAAATAAAATATGCGACAGCTCTAAATAAACCCACAAAATATTACTTGAAAGTTATGCTTTGCATAATTTCCGCGGCATTGGACAGGTTAACTTTTGAAATGCCTATGCCGATCTCCCACGACCTAATACCTATGCAGTGTGCTGAGGGTAAAAATCCCACAAACAGAAAGTATGGTTTTTCGGATTACCAATTGGATATGCTGACGCTCAACGGATACAAATTTTTTATATCTTTATTACTTTTTTTTATATACTTTTGGCGCTTGAGAAGTTAATGTCTGTTTCAAAAGATCCATTGTTATCTGAATTATTTTGGAATATACATTTCATAAAATAATTTGATGTTACTATTTTGTTAACATAATGATAGCTTGTGCTCAATTTGTGTTAAATTTATTTTTATTTAGATTGTCTCAGCTGTACTAATAAGTTATTTTTATTTCAGTAAGATATTTTTTTTATATGGTACATCAGCCCTTGAAAAATACTTACTATATTGGTTCCCTTGCCTAGTTATTAAAAAATATCATGGAATTCTTTTTTTATTTGTTTTTTTTATGCTTCAGTTTATTTTCAGGAGAGATAAATTTTATAATATTTATGTGCCTAAAACATCTAACATTGCGGTAAAACCATGTTTATCAACACAAAAGGCTTTTACGGAGGATTTGAAATATATTTACATGAAAGTAAACACGTAATAATAATTGTAAATTTAAATAGGGTACGATTTTAACAGTAAGTCAGTATATCTAGAGAATATCCATTAATAAACATTCTGTCAAGAGAGCAAGGTGTGAATCTTATCCCTGGAAGGATTTTAAGATAAATTAAAAGAAATGTAAAAAATATTTTTATTAAACGTAATATTTAAGATGTGAAATGTATTAAAAGAATTATCAAAAATTTATTCTTTGGTTAATTAAACCGGTTTCGTTTTTACAGTTAAACTTATTGGGATACGAATACATATATACATTCACTATGTATGTATTATCATATTTACTATAAAGTTGATTTTACTCTCTAGTTCTAAACAGAATCTATCCTGCAATCCGTTACAAGTATTTTGTGTAAGAGACTTCCATATAATGAGGTGACTTTGATCATTTTGAGTTTGTTTTTTAAATTTATAACTGTATTTTAAGATCCTCCATTATAAATGTGTAAAAATGTATGCTATCCTCAGATAGTTATTATTGTCTCAGCATGAGTTTTTGCAAACTTAACTGTGTTGGGGGGAGTGCGATTTTTTTTTATTCAGTTCATCTTTTTGTGCGATATTGTAGATGAACTAATAATAATCTTATATTGTGAATAAAAATGTGATCGACTTCAATTCAAATCAGTTTTGCAACAAATCAGTATACGTACATATTTTATAAGAAAACTAGTTCTTTTGAATTTTACTCCTTAGGAACTTTCTTCATTCGGATGAACCGTTTGGATCCTACTCCCGGAGAGGTTAAATTCAAAATGTACAAAGTCATCTTATTCCCAGTAACAATGGATGTAGTGCTATCATTAACCTAAAAAACAATAATTGTTTAAACCTATCGTTTTCCAACAGTATAGCATGACATCGTTAAATTTAAACTATAAAAACCCCTTACAATACATATACAATGTTATGGGTTCTTATATTTAATCCTTTGTCAACCAGAACGACCAGTCGAACGGAAACACATTTTTTTCTTACATAAATAGATGCTGTATTTTTTTAGTTTTAGTTTTTTTGTTGTTGTAAAAAATGCTTTATTTCATTCCTTTGCAACACACGGCGTCATACAGTCAATATTCCACTATAAAGTTACTTACAAATGTTCTAAATTAAACATTTTATTTTTCTGTGTCTAAATGTTACACATTTTTATTTTCGCGTATGTTAGATACCCACCTATATTTTTATTTGTTATGAAAAACTATATTCGAAAATGTATGTAATTCTTAAATAATAATTATAATATAATATGTAAAAAGTATCTAGCCAGGAAAGAAAATTGCCGAATATAATCAAAGACATACATATTGATAATATATAGTTATGTCAAAATTATTTTATACATACAAATGTAGTTATTTTATGATGTTTATGTAATGTTAACGGTGCCCTATATTTTATAGGCTGTCCCAGAAGAGATAAGATTAAATTAATTACTGATGGAAAATGATTTATGTAACAGTTTTATGTTGAACTGGGATTGTTAGAGAATTATTCAATTTTACAATCCCAATTTGTGAATATTATTATTTCCCTGATTAAACATACAAAATAGTATGTTTTATAACATACATTTGTTTTACAATCTGAAATATTGAATAGTCTCATTTGGGTTAATCATGGTGAATTGTCTGGTAGCCGGTAAGGCTTGACAGTAGAGCAGTCGCTCTATAGCTACATATATATATATATCTTATAGCTTCAAATTCAGAGTTGATTTCCAGTTCTGGCTTACCTGTTTTTCTCTATCTATCAATAATAATCGTTGTCAAAGAGTATGTTGTTGTGGCAAAGGACCGAAAGCTGATATATTATGTCCAAGTGTGTTTTTGGGTTTCAATTGATAGTAGATACCTAATATTTGTATAGGGCTTTACTAATAAACATATTTTTAATTTTACCCAACTGATAAACAAAGATGAGAGTTGGGTAAATGGTTTTTTATCAGTTGTATAGAATTTAGAACATGATTTATTAATAAATTTATCGATATTTTAATGTTTTGGATACATCATATTTCGGTAATTTGCTACAATTTTTTTTTCCCTACCATTGTTACGTAAAATGATTTGTTTTTGAACAATAATAAATATGGCATCCATTGAACTTATAATGTCCATGTCCTTGTCTGAAAATCACCTTTAAAAATATTTTTTCTCATAAAGTTTACGATAATTGCTTTTTCATTGATGATAATAAAGCACTTTAAACCTCTGCGATTCCCTCTTTATGCAATTACTTTTCAGAATTTCCATTAATCCAATATACCTTTATTCTATTTCCGTCTATAAGAATGGTAAAACATCTTTTTACTAAATAAGTACAGTAATATCCCAAGTTACGTAAGCAAAGCATTCCGTAAACCTTTATGTAACTTGAACTTTACGAAATAAAATTTCTAGATTAGTTGCAGATTTTTTATGTTTTGTTTATGATCAGCGCCGTTTCAGTTAATAATTATAAATAATTAATAAAGTCAAACCATGAATACTATGTAGCGGTGATAAATTAAAAAAAGAACGAGGTTTGAAGCAGTCATAGCGGTAATATTATACGTAAAATGCCATTAATACAAAGAATTGAAATTTAAAAATATGATGGAGCTCTCCTCAGATTTTTTAAAAATATTATAGAGATTTCCTTTTTACATAAGTCATGCGTTACTTAACTCAGGGTGTTCCTGTACATTGATCGAAAGGACAACCACAATGCATATTCCCTATTTAGCTGCATTTATTAGAGATGTATAACATTGTGGTTTTATAAGGAATAGACAACAAATTCAATTTTGTCGATTGAGGTTGTTGCCTGTGGGCACTGGATGTTAATAATCGTACATTACTGATGCTACAGTACACTGCCAATCAAAACATTATAATAAATTCAAGCCTTATTATTAAAAATAAATATCAAATTATTTTCTTTACAATAATTATTCCTTGCTTATGGGTAATTAGCGTGAATGGTGAACTCGACAATTTTAACTACATTATTTCCCAATCCATGAAGAATATCAATATGAAGGAAAATATTCAATTTATTCTTAGAACATTTAACATTTATTGATGGTGTTCGAATAGTTACTTAAGTTCATTGATTTACAGGTTGCTGAATATTATGCTAAAAGTATGTTCATTTAATCATTTCCTTTCAGCTTTCAAAACTACAGATTTGTAAAAGGTTTACAAAAACCATATTATTATTTGAATTTAATTGAGATGAATAATAATCCAGAGTGGTTATTGTTTATAATTATTTTTTTATGATGGAAAAATTTTGATATATTTGTTATTTTCTCCATTATTATATCGTTGTATGCATAAATCTATTATGAAATATCCAAAAATAATTATCCGTGTTTTAATCGTTTATTGGTCCCAGTGTTGATTCTTTATCTACTTTTGTTTCTAGGAATTTTCAATAACTACCAAACTCTCATTATATTTGAAGATTGCAAATATCCCCAATACAATGTTATATGTAAATGGTCAACTTTATATTACACCGTATTGTGATGAAACCAACTGAAGAGCGCTTTAAATTTTCTTTGTCATAATGTTGTCATTATCTTTTTTTGTCGAAATAACTGAAATAAGATGAAATAACTTGAAAGAAGTACAGATGAAATTCCTTTTATTACTAAAGTTGTAAATTACAATTCAAAAAGAGTTGTGCACATTTTTTATGGCAGTTGATTAAATTTCAAGTTTTTAATTTAACGGATCAGATCGATAGCTGGCCTCGCGCTCTCGCTTGGGATCTCGAGGACTGGGCGGGTGATTCCAGAAGGAGCTGCGACCACAGGCCTGGTCAGATCGATGGGGGCAACTGGCAGCTCAACGACTGGCCTGGTGATGTCAATTGGGGCTCCAACGACGGGCCTGGTGAAATCGATTGGGGCACTTGGCAGCTCAATGACTGGCCTGGTGATGTCGATTGGGGCTCCAATGACGGGCCTGGTGAAGTCGATTGGGGCAACTGGCAGCTCAAGGATGGGCTTGGTGATGCCATGTGGTACCTCAGCGATGGGCTTGGAGATGCCAGATTCGATGTTAATGGGTCCTACGGTATCGACGAGGGACTCTGGAGACTTGTCGCTGACGATATTGATGATGATCTGAACAAGTGGGTTGGAGACTGGAGCTTCAATGGGAAGTTGTTCAACTTCTGGAATTGGCATTGGGAAAGTTTGTGGTCCTTCTGGGATTGGCATTGGGAAAGTTTGTGGTCCTTCTGGGATTGGCATTGGGAAAGTCTGTGGTCCTTCTGGGATTGCCATTGGGTAAGTCATTGGTCCTTCAGGGATGAGTGGCAGAGGCTTGGTGAGACTTGGAATGTCTGGGAACAATGGAGCTGGCAGGGGCATGACGTCTGGGTAGACTGGCAGTGGGCTGATGACGGTTGGCAGGTTTGGCAGAACTGGCAGAGGGCTGATGATGGTTGGTAGGTTTGGCAGAGGGGCTGGCATAGGCACAGCGAGGTGTTCCTCTTCTACGATGGGCGCAGGGCGGTGGCTGATGAAGGGGAGGTCGAAGGTTCCGACGGGGGAGCTGCTGGCAGCGGCCACGAGGGCGAGGGCGAGAATTAGGAACTTCATCTTGTACCTACAATGACAAAAATTGTTTTATAAGATTTAGATTCATAAAAATTAAAATTTATTATTCTAACCTTTTTTTTACTGAATAAATGTTTTAGTTTTAAAAACATGTTACGCATATGTTCTCTGGTTCATCAGACTCTGGAACTCGGATTTGATTTGAATTTAAGTTTCATTTTCAAAATTTAAATCTGTTCGTAGAATATTGGAAACAAATTCATTTATTAGTTTTACATATTCAATTAAAAATATTACTAGCTAATTAACATTTGATTCTCACAGGTTGATGATGTTTTGAAAGTTAGGAATAAATAAAGTTTTGTAACTAAATAAATTGTAAATATTAATTTGTAATTTATGTTAACACATACTTACTGATTATTTCCTTTCAGACAGAAAGCAACTGAATGATGTTAATTGATTTTGTTCAGTTTATATAGTGGAAACTTTTATGACTGATACGGAGAAGATAAATAAATAGACTGGTTACAAAGTTCCCCAATAAAACAAATCCCCCAAATTAGATGATTTGTTGGCCGTGCGTTGCGGCTTCTATAGTACACAGGCGATTAATTTATTGCTGTTGATGTGTCTGTTCTAATGCAGGGCTTTTCCAATGTTTATTTGCCTAATTAATTAACTAGTTGACAAAATCTCATTCTGGATTACATTGTTTAACCATTGTAATTTCTCATCAGTCATCTATTAATAATTTTATGCTTTGAGAATTTTGTAATGTAATCTGAAGAACTTCAAAAATATGAACATTCTAATGTTTCTAATAAGAAAAAAAAAATCAGAGTGTGCAGTTCACATGCGGTAGAAGTGTAACCTTCAGTAAACTAAAGTAGACAAGAGTGGGGAGGCTAAGAAGCGCCGCACAAAGAGGAGACCGATAGGCTACGAAGCAGATCACAAAGAGGAGACCGATTATACTATCTCATTCACTTTCAGGCTAAATCCTGTAGATGTGCCTGTTTGTCTCTTTTTAGTGTCCCTATTTTTCGTTTCATCGAGTTTTAAATCACAGCGGTGCTAAAAAATTATCCCTTCAAAACCTGAATGGTTTGACTTCTGTGGTAGAGTAGTATGACATTTGGCTTTGACCCAGAGGTTGTTGTTTCAAGATTGGCAAAGTCGATAGGATAGGACAGGTACAGTTAAATTTAAACAATAAAGAGCGACAAGTGGCTAACTAACATTTTTGACAAATTGAGTTTTTAATAGTACTGTATTTTACAATATCCTCCATCAATCAAAAAAATGGTGAAATGATAATTTAAATATTTGATATCCTAAGATTTTTATCATTTTAACCAAAATGTTGTACGCATAAAAACTTTAATACAGTTTTGTACGCAGTAGTTCTCTGAACAGTAGTCCTCACGTCCAAACAAAAAAAACATGTGCAATTGATACACGGTAGAAGTGAAACCTTCAGAAAACTAAAGTAGACTAGAGTGGGGAGGCTACAAAGCACCGCACAAAGAGGAAACCGATTATTCTATCTTTTTCTCTCGCAGGCTAAATCCTATAGATGTATGTGTTTTAATGAGTTATAATTTTCTTTAATTTTTCATACAAAACTTAATTTTGGATTTGAGGCTGAAATTCTTAACCAGGGAAATAATTGAGGGAAATTATTTTCGTCAGACCGTCTTTGTGGAGTTAACCCTAGAGTGGACGCGTCTTTCCGTAAAACGTTAGTGGGCGCGTGGGGAGCATTTTGCCGCCCGTTTTCGTGGACAATTTTAAGTAGGAATACTCCAATTTAATTTCATTATTTTCTCAGGATTTGCGTAAAACACAACTAAGGAATGACAAATCATCATATTTATTGAACTCTGTCTAAGAAATTTTGGTTTACAAGCGACTTTAGAAAATTTCATATTTTAATTTACTTTTTTATGTTATCCTACATTATCTTTCTATAATATCTATAAAAATGGAATTTTTTTTTCTAAATCTACAGGATATGCTTTGGCGAAACAGTCTTCACATAAGTTTGTGCAATGTTCATTGCATAGTAATTTTGAGCATCTGCAACACCCTTTTTTCCCCACAACACTGTAATTTATTGGTGAACTAAGAGTGTCGGACTACTAATTGGTTTTTTTTATTTATTTAGAAGTACCTACATTTTTCATAAGTTATTCTTATATTTAGTTTTAAGTATCACTTGTATTTTTCATAATAAATGAATTTTTTTTTTTGCAAAAATAACTGTATTAAACCGTATATAATATATAGCAATTTTTATTTACGTGAGTAGGCGTGCAGTGAGCAAATCGCCGCCGGACGACACTTATTGGTAAAAAATTCCTTCTCAAGCGGCCCCCCGCTCACTGATTTAAGAATTATCAATGTTTTTTTGCAGAGGGCGGCAAAATTCTCATAGCGCCCCCACTCTAGGGTTAATGTAAAAAAACCAAACTGAATATATTATTTTAAAATGAAAAGGTGTAGCAAATATCTAGTGTGCATTTACGCTATTTTATTTATTAGTGTTTAAATTACGAAATACATTATTAAAATGTATAATTTGTCCAAAGAAGGGTCACTATCTCAATGGCAATTATGTTTTTACTTTCTTCAGGCAGGTAGGTAGTGTACAGGGCAGGCCCTATGTGGGCGCAATGGGAGCAGTCCGCTCCAAGACACCTAACACAACTCTTTTTATAAAACGGCGCTACACAAACATACAAATCAGACCTAGGCGGCTACTGGTTTTGACAAGGGGTGCCAAAATTTGACTCGCACCAGGCGACGTTTGGCTTAAGCCCTAGTTAGACTGTAGGTAGGTACCATAAAATGTGAATAAGGCACCCGAGAGACTTTAGTTGCGGTGACAGTTAGAAACTATGTATTCCATAAGTTCACACAAATTCAAAAAAAGTCTCTCTAGTGCGCACCCCTCCATACTGTTTTCAGGCACTCAACTAAAGTCTCTCATGTGTGAGTTGCTTGGTTTGCTGCTTGCGGTTGCTTTATTCCTTTACCGGACCATGGCTCGGATCGCGGCAATGTTACATGTTACCTGTTTATACGCAGCATAAGATAGTCCAAATAAACACGACAATTACACATTTAAAAAATAATCTTTACTGAACCCTAGTAAAAGTAATGCTGCGTTCCCACCTGATTTAATAGTTAGACCAGTTGAAGTCGATTCAACCTTGGGTTTCTATTCCTTAAAACAGTCAGAAGAGCGATTCTATATCTTTTGTGGGATCGTTACGAGATAGCCGACGTGATCTCCTGTCAGATTTGTTTGATTTTTACATATTTACTGTCACATATTTTAGTTTAGATCATTTTAAACACGAATTCCTGCAAGTATGCATGATTATTTATTCATTTAATATACGTTATGCATAGAAAAAGCAAATAAATCACACAAATCTGACAGGAGATCACGTCCGTTATCTCATAATGATCCCACAAAAGATATAGAATCGCTCGGCCATTCTCTATTTCATAGATTCCATGAATGTGTGATCCTGGCTTTGGATATACATAGCAGATTTTCGAAAACAGAAATGGAACGTGCAACCAAATTAACAGACAGATGAAATGCAAAACGGTCAATTTAAGAATGGATTTCGCTACACTCAGTCAAATATTTACTGCTACCATGTTGATATAAAATGCTAACTCAGTTACCTATCTACCTGTCCAGTAATTTATGATATTATATTATTTTCTGTGTTTCCCCCACACTAATCGCCAGCTGATTGCCCGATTAGGTGTTTGATTATTTTTTATGATTAATTACTGGTTATTAAAATGCCTGAAGAGTTTTCAACTTTTTTGACCTAGATACTACACAATATGATATATGCAAAATGTTACACGTACTCAGGCATTAGTTGTACAATTTCATCATTTATTTATTACACTGGGTTTTTACACAGAATAAGGAACTCCAGTGGAAACAGGAGGTATGACTTTAAAAAAATTGCATTCAGATAGAACAGTGATAGCCAACCGGCGACCCGCAGGCCTTTTCGCTGTACTTGATATTTTTAACGAGTTCAATTTTATGGGGATAGGTACACAACCATGTTTGAGAAAACAGAAGTAACGAAAGTGAATTTCAGGTTTCCGGGTTCTGTGATCAAAATGTTTAATGGTTTCCGTTTTGTTTTATAAAATACGAAAGGGTATCGCAACAAACTTGTCGGTTGTCAACATTTTGAATCAGCCGCTCAAAATTGCAAGCATTTTATTTTTCATGTTCTTTAAATTCAGATTGCAAAAAATCAACAGCATTTATTGATTTCACTTTTTTGTGCATTTTATGGTTGCTTTATTAACTCTTTGAAGTACTGTGGTTTCAAAATTCGGCCACCTTGAAAATAAATAATTATGCTAAAACGGCCATCTATTGACAAGTTTTTTAAATGCCATGTGAGACATAGATTCTCTACTATTTAGTTTCCAATAGCGATAATAGGTGGCTTTGCACGGTTTGGTTATGTGTTTGACAATTGCAAGCGAATTGTGGTTTTTTGTGATCTCCGACTTTAAAGTGAAATATAACGGTATGTATTTCGAATTTTTGTCCATTTCTTATGAATTCTAGTGCCCTTGTATTTCATTTGTTGAATTATCAATAAGAAATGTCTATAAATATAGTATTTTTTTGTAAAATCGAAATTTTTTGGTGGTTTTGCTTTTCGACCACCGTACTTGAGGTAATTTTTTTATTCTTACAACATGGTTATTCTGATTTTATAATTTTACAGATACACCATGCCGAAGAAAGGTCTTCGCCAAGAAGAAATCGCAGGAATACTTTTAGAAGAGATACCTTCTGATGATGACAGTTGTTATGGGTGCTCAGACAATGAGGAAGAGGATCTACAGGAGGAGCATCTAGCAAATGTCACAGTTAGCGCCTCTTCGGACGATGATGATGATGAACTGCCTCTATCTTGTGTGAGGAATCAAATCCCGGCGTCTTCTTCATCTACCACACTCGATCATCCTATAGCAGGCACATCCAGCCCTTCTGGTTCACAATCACCATCTACTTTTGATGTTCATCTTTCGCGTACGCGTAACCGACCAGTATCGTCTTCTCCATCTGCCCAGTATAGTCCTAATATCTCAATGTCCGTTTTGTCATCCACCGCTGCTGTTCCAGGCACAACTGCATCTACACCTGTCATACCTGCGATTATAGTCGTGCCTAAATGGAGCCGTACGTTCAATACCGCCCTCCCTGGTGAATTCCGTGAAGAAACAGGACTACATAATGACTTTCTTACGATGGAAAATCCCACACCTTTGGAAATTTTTCTGAAATTTTGGACTCCTAGTTTGATTGAAAATATCTGCTTCCAGACCAATCTATACGCACAACAAGTCGGAAAAAATCACCAACCCACAACCGTTCAGGAAATTAAAAAATTCATTGCACTAAATTTAGTAATGGGAATTAAAAAATCCCCCAGTTATAGAGACTATTGGTCATCGTCCCCTGATTAACACGACCCCTATATTTCAAGATTTATGACAGTCCATAGGTTTGGCTGGCTGTTGTCAAACCTTCATCTCAACGACAATTCATTGATGCCTGCTAGAGGTCAACTTAATTTCGATAAATTATATAAAATAAGGCCTTTGTTGAACTGCTTGTCAGACACCTTTGATCGAAATTACAAGCCATCACCTACTTTGGCAATTGACGAGAGCATGGTCAAATTCAAAGGCCGCAGCACATTGAAGCAATACATGCCCAAAAAACCCATTAAAAGAGGCTATAAGATCTGGATGATGTGTGCAGAAAATGGATACAACTTAAAATTTGAAATATACACAGGAAAAATTGGTGACTACGCTGAGTCTAACTTAGGGCCAAGAGTTGTCTTAAATTTTTGTCAATCTATTCAAGGTCGTAACTACACAGTTTACTTTGATAATTATTTTAATTGCTACCCCCTACAAAAACAGCTGAAAGATATGAATATTCGCTCATGTGGAACTGTCCAATCAACCAGAAAATATTTGCCTAAGATGAAGGATGATAAAAACCTAAAAAGAGGTGAATATGACTGGTACGTGAGTGATACAGGAATTTCCATGATAAAATGGAGAGATAGAAGAGCTGTACACCTCCTTTCAAACTTTCACAACCCAAAGGATGCCATGCATGTCAACCGTAAAGAGAAAACTGGTGAGATCACAAGGGTGCCATGTCCATTGACTCTAAATAATTATAACAACTGCATGAATTATGTGGACAAGTTTGATCAAAAGAAGGCGGTTTACTCGATAAACAGAAAGTCTAAAAAATAGTGGCATCGTTTATTTTTCCACTTTTAAGATGCAACAATTGTAAATTCTTACATTGTTTACACAGAGCTCTGCAAGTTGGGTAAGGCTGACAAAGACAATCCATTGAGGCTCAAAGATTTCAGGAGGCAAGTTTACAGATGACTTTTGGCTGAAGAGGAGCTGAAATGCACCAAAAAGCGTGGGTCCACATCGGAGGTGGTGGAAATTAAGAGACATAAGCCTTACGTGGACCCTGAAATACGTCTGAAAAATAGCGCCCACCGGCCAGAACATACTACTTCACGTCGTTGTGCGAATTGTAGTACAAAAGACAGGCCCATACGTTCCAACTGGATATGTTGTGTTTGCAAAGTACCCCTTTGTGTAAAAAAAGATAAAAACTGTTTTGAAAATTTCCACAATTAGTCATATAAAATGGCCTTTTGTTATTTCTAATAAACTTTTGATTTGAACCTAATATTTTTTTCCCATGTGTACTGTGGTATAAAATTTTGACCACCTCATTCCTGAAAAGCTTTCAGTCCAATTTTTTTTTAAATATTTTTTCCTCGTTATTATAAGTTACATCAATTGATTAAAAAAAATAAAAAGGTAAAAAATAAGAAAAAAAAGTTCGTACCTCAAGGAGTTAAACGGTTTTCATTTTACAAAATTTAAAAAGGTTTACCGACCTTACGAAGTCGTATAAAGATTTAGCATTAAATACTTAAAAATTATTATAAAATGTTATATTTTAGGAGGTATGTAGTATGTATCTAGTTATTTAAATAAAATATATAATGGGTATGTATATACCTACTGTCTCCGGACACTTGAGGCATTCGAGCGGTATTAAAAAAATCTACATTGGTGACGCAATCGACTGCAAAGTTAACCATGTCAAGCTGTAGGTACCCCACCCCCTGCGGTCCTCCGAAAACAAAATAAATTTTGATGGGCTTTGCCCAATTTGGTAAAGTTCCCTGGTAGTAGAGTTTTGCCCCTTTGTATGACAACAGCAATTTTAAGAATGTGTGCTTAGGCATACATTTACTTAGGTAAGTACTTATTCAATTTTCTACACAAATTTATGAATGCGTACATGCAGGTCGTATAACTTGGTTCATTTGAAATTCACTGGAGGAATGACAACTAATTTCTACTAATAATAATAATAATATATTTTTTTTATTTAACCCCCAAAGGGCTTCTACATATTTGGTAGTACAATTAATTCATGACAGACGATTTTTAAACAGATAAAAAAATAATAAAAATAAAATTAGATTTGTAATATGAATATAATAAAAGCCATTCCTGACCATAAAGAGACAAGGCTCTTGTGTTTGGTGAGTGAATTCATTATCATTTGAGTAAGTGAATAATAATATTGCAACTAATAGGTAACAATAGACATGTAAGAGAAATTTGAGATGTATCAATAAACAGATTTAAATGAAATATTAATAAATAGTAATGTACTCTTACAGTTGTTTCAGGTAATTATTTAATTTTTTTTTGAAATTTATGATTATTTTCGATAATTTTTAGTTGTAATGGGAGTTTGTTGAAATAATTTATACCAAGATACAGATACGAATTTTGGATGTGCTTGGTATTAAATTTTGGGATTTTAATATTGTTTTGATATCTTGCTGATATATTGAAATGTAATTTTTTTTGCTGTATTTCTTCGAAAGTTTGTAGTAAGTATTGAATATTTTATTGAATATTATATATTGTCTATTGTAGATACTTTGAATATTGAAAATATTTATATATATTGTCTATTGTAGATACCTACTTTGAATATTGGAAAGATTTTTTCAGTAGAAAATGTAGATGTTTTTTTCAGGATAACCTTATAATTAATTATTAATCTTTGAACTGTTTTGAGAGGATTTAAAAAAAACATCATACGTTCCTCCCCATCCTATAATACCGTATTGTAATATAGATTGCACAATTGCATAGTACACTCTTTTTAGGTTTTATAAATATATATATATATATATATATAAGTATATATATTTATAAAACCTAAAAAGAGTGTACTATATATATATATATATATATATACATTTCCTAATTCTTTTGCAAAGTTCACCAATATGTGTTTTCCATTTAAAATGTTGATCTATATTTATTTATTTTATTTGTTTCTTTACATGTTACCTAGGTCTAATGTTAACAATTCAGTTTATAACCTCACTAGGTCAAGCCTGTATTGAGGTTAACAACTCTACAATTTAATAAAATAACACAAAATAATACAGTTATTGAAGAACAATATTGTTGTATGTTTCATGCAGATTATGAGTATAATTAGTACCTAATTAGCTGAAGGCGATAGTACATTACAATGAAAGCATGTAGGGTGACCATAATGTTGAGATTTGACTTTTAGAAAAAAATAAATTATTTTCAAAGAATTAAGATGAGAAATATTTATTTATTTATATATTCCGCTACTAATTTAGCAAGAGAAGGATGAAAAAAATAGTAAAGACAAAATATAATGATATTAATTTAAAAATGATAAAGTAGTGAAAAACAATTTACAATCCTCAGCTAACACAAATAATTTGAGTCTTTTTAAAAATGCTCAAGGAATTAGATGACTTAATATGATCTGGAAGGCTATTAAATAGGAGTGGAGCCCGATAAAAATAATTCCTTTGACCAAAAGAAGATTTAGTATGAATTGCCATAAAGTTCAGACCAGAGCCAACTCTAGTAATACGAATTTGCTGTGTTCTTTCTGAAATACCAATATTATTAAAAAATCTACAAAGCGTTTGTGTAATATATAGCTGTTTAACATTCATGACATTACATTCCTTATAAAGTAAATTATTTGGATATCAATTTTTTTTTTAACATAACTTTAAGAATCAGTTTTTGTGCAATATTAAGTGGTTCTATATGAGTCTTTTGACGGGATCCCCAGCACACTATATTATAAGAAAGCATAGACTGGATTATTGCAGAATAAACCGTTTTTAATTTTTCTTTGTCTAGTATGTGTCTGAGTTCTTTAAAGATATAGGTAAGTCTCCTAGTATTATTTACCAACATATTGACATGATCATTCCATCTCAAAAATTTATCTATTATTACTCCAAGGTATTTTACGTTGGTTACATTTTCTAAGGGGTTGCAGTTATATGTTTGCAAGGAATTATGTATAATCAAATTATGAGTTGCAGAAGGCTGACTTTTACATGAAATGCTAAAAGTAATATATTTGGTTTTCTGTGTGTTCAGAGTTAAAATATTATTATTCAACCAATTATTTACCACTCTTAAACCTATATTGCATTTGTCAAAAGTTTCATCCCAAGTTTTTCCCTCAAATATTAAAGCAGTGTCATCTGCAAAAGTAACAATGTTACCAGGAATATTAAGACGGCATAAATCATTTACATAAATTAGAAAAAATATTGGCCCAAGTACACTACCTTGCGGGACTCCAAAGGAGATGGATTTACTATTGCTTAACACATTATTTATCTCTACTTGCTGTTTTCTATCACTAAGATAAGACCTGAAACAATCCATTGCTGTATTATTAATGCCTGAGGATAATAATTTTTTAAGGAGGAATTCGTGGGAAACAGTATAAAATGCTTTTGATAAGTCCAAAAACACCGCTATAGCTTTGTTGCCATAGTCCAGCGCGCTTATAACATTAGACAGTACCTACCTTTAATACAGTATCACTCGTACCTTTATTCTCTCTGAAACCGAATCGATTGTCGGAGAGTATTTTGTATTTTTCTAACAATGAAACTAATCTTGACTTAGCCAATCTCTCTATTACTTTTGAGAATGGGTCGGTAATTGTTAACATCTAGGTGGTCTCCACTTTTGAACAGAGGTATAATCTTAGCATTCTTACATTGAGAAGGAAATATGCCATTCTTAAAACTAAGGTTAACAATGTGAGATATGGGACCAGCCAACACATAAACATGCTGTTTGTATACCATGATACTTAAGCCATCAATACCACAGGAAAAAGACACTTTTAATTCATTTATCACTTTTGAAACTTCATAAATGCTAGTAGTTTTAAATTCAAAGCTATATATACACCAAGATATTTAACTTTGGAAGTTGAATTAAATATTTTATTTTGTATAATTTTTATTTTCTTATAAAATTATTGTCCCCAATACAGGCTTGTCCTAGTGAGGTTAGAAATTGAGTTGTAAAAGATAAGGCCATGTACATAAATAATAAAGTATCTACCTAAACAATATTACATGGTAAAACACCCCATTTCTGACACGTTAAGCTATCATTTTTTTGTATGAATTTCAATATTTTTTTCTAAAATCAACATTTTATTATTGAAACGAAATTTTGAATTTTTGGAAACATTGTTCAGTTTCAAATAATTTAAATAAATCTCACTTTTTGGTAAATTTATTACCGTTAAATATTTAAAATTATTTAATATGTAACATGCTTACAAAACACCTATTTATAGCAAAATCAATATGTTCCTATTGATTGACATGGCTGTTCGTATTTCTGACATACCAAAATCAAAGTGAATCCAGATACATGTTGATATTTTGATCATACTTGCAATCCGATATACATGTTGATATTTTGATCATACTTGCAAATAAAATGCAAAGCTATGTGGACAACATTTAAAACAAAAATCGGTATTTTGGAGAAACTTAAAACATGAAATTTAAATAAAAAAACTTTTTTTATACGGTGATGAAAATTAATTAAAACGTTGTTATTTGGTATAAAACATTTGTCTGTTGTTTTACGCCAACAGGCATTACATCGAAATTAAAATAGGTACAGTAACAAACAAAGAAAAAAAGTATAGGTGCTTTGCATTTAGGTAGGAAGTTTATACTCAGGGCCGGATCTTCGAAATCTGGCGCCCTGTGCAGTAGGTACCGATGGCGCCCCCCCTCTTACATTTTTATTTTGAATAAAAATTCGTTCACCCCAATTTTTTTATTTAATATTTTTTTACACTAATTTATCAAATAAAATCAAGACATGTATTTTTTATCGGTGCTGGAGAAATTGGAATAAAAAAATCCCAATGGAAACTAGTTTTTTTATGTCATTCTGCTCTTTAATTCTACGTTTTAGATTCTGCGAGCCTGAAAGTTTTTTTAAAATTATTATTCTATTCATTGTAATCCACAGTACTTTTATAACCTCTAACAACCAATAGAAATTTAGTTATAAATTTAACAATCTAATAAGAATATAACCTCAAATTTGTACCTTGCATTTCCCCTGTGTTGAGCGAACAAACACTAAACACTGACGTATGGTATCAACGGCTTACGAAAGACGCTTACACTGACACCGTAAAATAACAAATCCAACATCCAACAAATCTAATAGATATTAATTATACATTTAACAAACTTCAAATAACTGTCAACATGTTCAACCTGCAAATCCTGCAAACCGTGCGATGCTTTTGTTAATGGAATTTACTGAAGATTTCATAAGAAAATGGTCTTTAACTACCTTCTCCTAGAGACTTAAATCGTACAAAATAAAACAATAGCGAGCGTACGGACAACACACTAACAAAAATTGTCAGCATTTTGAAAGGCGCAAGTCGGTTTGTTTGATTCACAGGAACAAAAAAACTGCGCTGTGGTTGGTTATTGAATTTGGATCGCACCCATTCGTCGTAAAAGACATATGGAAAAATAGATCTTACGTTTAAACCAAATATATGGAATTTGTAAAAAAATTCTGTAACTAACTATAAATTCGTAAGCCGTTGATTTCAACCTTATGCGTGCGCATTCTGTTTCTTTGGAAAGTGTTGCTAGAGCGTAATAATTATTTCGTACTATGGGTAATTTTTAAACGATTCAGGGAATATTATAACTAAATTTTAATACAATATTTATTTTCTCACGGCGCCCCTTCGGAGTTGGCGCCAGGTTTTTGCACGTTTTTGAACGTATGGCAGATCCGGCGCTGTTTATACTAAGTAGGCATTGAACATTGTATTATTTATTAGAGTTCCATCATAAAGTTATCTGCAAAACCAAAATAGTTAGTTTATTTTTTTATATTTCTTCATTTCAGGTACCTCATACTGTCCTCGATTGTTTCTAGATATAGGGTCTTCAATTATTTCGATAACATCCTCAATATTGTACCACATTTGATCTACTCTCTCTAGCCATTTACAAAAATTTATTCCACATAATGCTATTGAATTTATTTTCTGTTCTTTACAGCACTTATTTGTCCGGGAAAATATGCACCCACATATAAAAATATAACGTAGTTTCCAATTTATAAATCAATTGACGTAGGAAACACATCCTTTTTTTATCGTTTGAGGATTTTTTTCGTTTTAAGCTCGTTTATTGTATTTTTAGTGGCAGCAACATGTTCTTTATTTTGTCTTAGTTTATCTCTTTTAGCATTCTTTTCTCGCTCTAAACATTATTTGGCCTGTTGTTTTCGTTTAGGAAATTTGAACCACTCACCAGACGAGCATGAGACGACCTATTTTGTGGGAACGAGATAGTTCTCGGCCGAGATCTGCTGTCAGATTCGTGTGATTTTATATGGGTGTTATTTGCTTTTCCTATTGGCCGATGTCCGAATTTCAGCTGTGAGCTGTCACGAATTTTAGTTTAGATCGTTTTAAACACGAATTCATGCAAGTAAGCATGATTATTTATTCATTTAACAGCATTAGAAAATCACACAAATCTGACAAGAGATCTCGCCCGATATCTATCTCGATCGAGATGGATAGATATTTCTCATACATTTTTTTAATTATTCAACTTGGTTGGGTATTTCGGCCTCAAATCCAAAATATAGTTTATTTTAAAAGAGGTCGCGCAGCTTTTATTCTTATGTCAGGATTAAAAACCCCCAAATTATGTTAAGTATTGTTACGATACGCCCTTGAAGCGAATAGTTTCGAGAACGCGAGAGCTAGCCCACAGCTGGCCGCCCCCTCTTCCCCCCCATATCCTGTCTGCCTCCCCTCACCGCCCCGCTTGCCCGGCGACGCGGCGGCCGGCAATCCGTTGCTCGCCAGGAGAAGAAATCCGAGCGCCTTGGCGAACGGACACGCCAGCGGCTCACTTTAAGCCAGCGGACCCAATTCAACGGCCGCGATGTATTATTGAAGTACCTTTGTGTATAATTGGCCTTTTGCCGCACCATAGTTCGGTCTATTTAGACTATGAAAGTGCCTGATGAAGCTGCCACATGAGACGAGGTTCCTGCCAACCTACATGTAAGCTGTATCTTGATTTCCTCTTTAAATGTTGTCCGTAATACAGTGAAATGTAGGGCCCCGTGGAAATCACGACCCGGAGAGTTTCGTTTTGAGAGTCAGTCAGAGAAAGTTAAACACTTTAGCTAGGTTTGTGTAAATTGCATTTCTTGTAATTGAATTGTACTGTAGAAACCTATGTATGTGTTTGAGCTTACAATACATGTCTAAATGATTTAACATTGTTATTATTCTGCTACGGCGGGAGGATTGTTGGCCGGTGAGGATCCCGTGGGTCACCGAAGGATGGAGAGAAGTTCCCTAGCCTTGAGCTGCCCACTCCCCTGAATAGAGAGTACCCTTGTCCCGCTGAGAGCTAGCCAGGGACGAGTTGGTGTGCTGATGTTGGTTTAAAAGCCGACATCGGGGTACCCTAACAATCGGGCCCCACGTTGGGCGCCAATTGTTAGGGTACCCCGATGCCGGCTTCTAAACCAGCAGCAGCACACCAACACGTCCCTGGCTAGCTCTCAGCGGGACAAGGGTACTCTCTATTCAGGGGAGTGGGCAGCTCAAGGCTAGGGAACTTCTCTCCATCCTTCGGTGACCCACGGGATCCTCACCGGCCAACAATCCTCCCGCCGTAGCAGAATAATAACAATGTTAAATCATTTAGACATGTATTGTAAGCTCAAACACATACATAGGTTTCTACAGTACAATTCAATTACAAGAAATGCAATTTACACAAACCTAGCTAAAGTGTTTAACTTTCTCTGACTGACTCTCAAAACGAAACTCTCCGGGTCGTGATTTCCACGGGGGCCCTACATTTCACTGTATTACGGACAACATTTAAAGAGGAAATCAAGATACAGCTTACATGTAGGTTGGCAGGAACCTCGTCTCATGTGGCAGCTTCATCAGGCACTTTCATAGTCTAAATAGACCGAACTATGGTGCGGCAAAAGGCCAATTATACACAAAGGTACTTCAATAATACATCGCGACCCCAAATGAATTGGGTCCGCCGGCTGCGAGTAAGCCGCTCGCGTGCGTTCTTAAAGGCGCTCAGATTGCTTCTGTGGGCGAGCAACGGATTGCCGGCCGCCGCGTCGCCGGGCAAGCGGGGCGGTGAGGAGAGGCAGACAGGATATGGGGGAAGAGGGGGCGGCCAGCTGTGGGCTAGCTCTCGCGTTCTCGAAACTATTCGCTTCAAGGGCGTATCGTAACAGTATCAATTTCTGACAATTCTGACATACCTACCGGTCAGAAATATGAACATGATTTTTTGGATGCGTATCATTTTCTGACATAAATGTCAGAAATATGGTCACCCTATTAAAACAGGTGCCTATTTCTGACCGCTCAAAAACTATCATAAATCTATTGAAATATATTATTTTCCTTTTTAAAAGTAAAAACATGCAAAAAAATGCATAAAACATTGGTGAACTGTGTCATCACATTTTGTAGAATTTGGTTTACTCGCCGAAAAACGTGAAAAAATGTGCAATATCATAAAATCATCAAAATCATACACTAAATAATATTTTGGCAGAAATGGTTGACAAATAGTCCTTAGACTAAACGTTGGTTAGAGGGAGAGGGGAACAATTTTCTCGATGCGCTAATATCAATATACGTAGGAATGTTACTTCAGTTGGCAATATCGTAATTTGTGTTACATAAAATTGGAGCAGGGTCAGAAATGTGGTGTTTTACCTCACATATTTAAACAACATTTCACATGATTATAACTATATCTAGATAGACTGGGAAACAGGGTTTAATTGGGGTTGGGAAGGGTAAGGAGAGGAGAAGGATAATGAAGGATAAAAATAATATAATATTACGTTTAAACTTGCAATTGAAAAACTTTCTAAAATAAAATTTTGTTTGAATTGTTCATTCGTGACAAAATTCTGCTGTGGATGAAACATGACTTGATATTTAATAATTTTTTGCCGATTTAGATATTGCAGGGAATAAACAATATGAAGCCACGTTAGAATAAAACATATTATTATTATTATAAATCGTGCGTTTTTGTTAATAAATCTTTAAATCGTGCGTTTTTGTTCCTATGCCTGAATAGGTGACCGACCAACTCAGAACCACCTCAGAAAGGTCATAAAGATTATGATAAAAATCGTTAAATAGGTTACGTTAGGTTAGGACTAACGGCTATTTTAAAATTATTTTTTTAATTGCTTTTAATGACTTTTCAAAGAGGTGTTGAGTTGACTTGATTCTGAGTTGGCATGGAACCGCCTGAATAGTATCTTTATCTAATTTATGATTTCTTCATGATAAAGAAATTGGTATAAAAAGCTTCGCGGAATCATTCTATATCACAGTTCGCTCATTGAAAGGATCAGATAGTAAGTAAAACTTATTGAAATACCAAGTATTAAAAAACAAAATTACATTTTGATCTTGTAAATCAGTCACAGTCATATATTGCTTTTAAATTAAATGTGAATGCACCACAAATTATGATACTAATTTAGTTTTGCAATAAAAAAAAACACATAAATTTGTTGTAGCTCACTTTTATTTAATATCGGCGAGTACGGCCAACAAAGCAAAATTTTATAAAAATAAAAGTGATCTACAACAAATTTATGTGTTTTTTTATTGTAAATTATGGCGAGCCACAAAGTTAATGCTTTTTACAAATATGTAATTTAGTTTTGTTTATCTTATTTTTTAACACTCTCCCCAGATTCAAGATGAAGTTCCTATTCCTCGCCCTCGCCCTCGTGGCCGCTGCCAGCAGCTCCCCCGTCGGAACCTTCGACCTCCCCTTCATCAGCCACCGCCCTGCGCCCATCGTAGAAGAGGAACACCTCGCTGTGCCCATGCCAGCTCCTCTGCTCCCAGAAGGACCATTGGTTCTGCCAAACTTGCCTACCATCATCAGCCCACTGCCAGTTCTGCCAAACCTGCCAATCGTCATCAGTCCACTGCCAGTATACCCAGACGTCATGCCCCTGCCAGCTCCATTGTTCCCAGACATTCCAAGCCTCACCAAGCCTCTGCCACTCATTCCCGATGGACCAATGACTTACCCAATGCCAATCCCAGAAGGACCACAGACTTTCCCGATGCCAATCCCAGAAGGACCCCAGACTTTCCCCATGCCAATCCCAGAAGGACCACAAACTTTCCCCATGCCAATTCCAGAAGTTGAACAACTTCCCATTGAAGCTCCAGTCTCCAACCCGCTTGTTCAGATCATCATCAATATCGTCAGCGACAAGTCTCCAGAGTCCCTTGTCGATACCGTAGGACCCATCAACATCGAATCTGGCATCTCCAAGCCCATCGCTGAGGTACCACATGGCATCACCAAGCCCATCCTTGAGCTGCCAGTTGCCCCAATTGACATCACCAGGCCAGTCGTTGAGCTGCCAGTTGCCCCCATCGATCTGACCAGGCCTGTGGTCGGAGCTCCTTCTGGAATCACCCGCCCAGTCCTCGAGATCCAAAACGACCGTCTGAGGCCAGCTACTGATCTGATCCGTTAAATTACATTCTAATTGATATTTATTTAATTATAACTACCATAAAAATGTTTATACCCCCTTTTTTTTTCATCAATTTATAGAATAATATAAATAAAGCACACAAAAATTGGGGTAAAATAAAAGGAAAGTTACCACAAAATACTCACAGATTAAAAAGGTTCTTGGAAATTCATTAAAGAAACCCAGTGGCGTGACCCATATTTCTTCGTAGAAACATTTCTTGGTAACTCGCTGAATACCAATCTGAAATACCCAAAAACTGTAATTCTAATTTCAAATCCATTTGTCACAGGGTGAAAATAAACGTTTTTAAGAAAAGGAAATAAATATTTAAATAACTCAAAAGCATTATTAAAGTTATATATAATAGAAATAAATCATTCTCGACTGACATAATATTTACAAAGCACCTAAAATTTTATCCGTAAATTATTTATTCCGCAAACAACTAAACATATGTTTAAAAACCAAACAAAAAATCTAAAAAAAAAGAAAAGAGAATTAGCAAAGGGACTAGTAATTTTTACACTCTCCAAACCAACGCCAAATTAATACAAGCACAAACATAAACAAATTCAAAGGACCAATAAAATATTACACTATTTAAAAAAATAAATGATAGTAGAGTTTTGTCACTTTCTATGTACAACGACAATTTTTAAAAAGTGTATTTTTAGAACGCGTGCATTTTAAACATAAACATTCATTTTTCCGTCCAAATAAAAACCATTTGCGAATGCCAACGTCATCCCATAAGTGTTACGATACGCCCCTGAAGCGAGTAAATACGAGAGCACAGAACGCAGCACAAGTCCACACGGCTCGGCCGCCGCCTCTCCCCGCCCCGTATCCTGTTTCCCCTTGCCTCTCCCCCGTGCCCGGCCACTCGGCAGTCCGCTGCTCTCCCCACAGAAGAGATCTGAGCGCCTTTGCGAACGAACGCTCGCGGCCGGTAGCTGGCGGACCCAATTCAACGGGGCCGCGATGTATTATTGAAATGCCTTGAGTATAATCGGCCTTTTGCCGCACTATAGTTCGGTCTATTTAGACTACGAAAGTGCCTGATGAAGCTGCCAC
The DNA here is from genome assembly GCA_917563855.2 of Limnephilus lunatus. Taxonomy (NCBI): domain Eukaryota; kingdom Metazoa; phylum Arthropoda; class Insecta; order Trichoptera; family Limnephilidae; genus Limnephilus; species Limnephilus lunatus. The sequence continues at coordinate 48,122,743 of OU830593.1, forward strand.
ATGAGACGAGGTTCCTGCCAACCTACATGTAAGCTGTATCTTGATTTCCTCCTTAAATGTTGTCCGTAATTCAGTGAAATGTAGGGCCCCCGCGGAAATCACGACTCGGAGGGTTTCGTTTTGAGAGAGAGTCAGAGAGAGTTAAACACTTTAGCTAGGTTTGTGTAATTTGCATTTCTTGTAATTGAATTGTACTGTAGAAACCTATGTATGTGTTTGAGTTTACAATACATGTCTAAATGATTTAACATTGTTATTATTCTGCTACGGCGGGAGGATTGTTGACCAGTGAGGATCCCGTGGGTCACCGGAGAATGGAGAGAAGTTCCCTAGCCTTGAGCTGCCCACCCCCCTGAATAGAGAGTACCATAGTCCCGCTGAGAGCTAGTCAGGGACGTGTTTGGGCCCTGGTGTTGGTTTAGAAGCCGACATCGAGGCACCCTAACAACTGTCGCCCGATCGTGGGGTTGGAATTTTTTTTTTCTCTATCCCGGTCGCTTTGCGGGACCTTCCTTTGTCGAAATCCTTCCCGCATAACAACTATTTTGTAAACATTAATTATGCCTTGTTATTCTACAGTGAATCCTGTGAAAAAACCACAGAAACCAATATGTAAATTAGATCCATAACGGATCTGACTGGAATTATAAATTGCATCGCAAGTTGAAACAACGGCCATTTTGAGTACCCGAAACGCCGCGAATCTGATTGCGCACGCGTCACCAAACAACGAGCGCGTAGCAACAGCAATCCGCGCCAAATCCAACGGCCTTTGTTTCACGCGATATTCCGGATTGTGCGCGCAAATGCCTTGTTCCCGCCGATATCCTAACCGACTGTTGCTAGGCTGCGTTTTAAATCCAAACCGTTTTTTATGACTGAACCGGGATACCAACGGAAATCATTATTATAAATTTGATTCTGGAACCCCAGTTATTTTGCGAATTCCTTAATGAAAATTTCGGACTTACGTATTTTTATTATTTCTGCAGAATATACCAATTGGCCCACTTGTGTCTGTCAAATTAGTACAATTTAATGTTTCTCCAAATGGACAAAATAATGACTTTCTTTCCCCATTGTACATTATAGGTACTGTTTTTTTTCAGCATAAGTGAAAGTGAATTGTGTTTTTTCCCTTACATAAGTGAAAAGTGGAATAATAATAAAGCCAATGACTGATTCCATGAATAAATAAAATAATTTTAATATGGTTGGATGCAATAAACCCCATATTCAGTCATTTTCATCCGGAAGTTTGTCCTTTATTTGCCAGAAATGTGCCTTTTGTGAACTTTAGTGCCTTTCTCAGTGCAAAGTGTTTTGTGAAAATAAAAAAACCTGTTTTCTAAAGGTCAGTCCTGGCAAAATTTTTCTAAAATAAATAAATACTTGTGAATTTCACAGTTTTCTCAAAAGTGGTCAGTGAAATACAAAAACCTTTACCACTAAGGTCTTTCCACGCAAAATTTTTTCTCGTCTGCCTCTCCTTGACAAGAATTCTGGTGTCATGTATACAAAACACATTTGGAAGTGCCAACAGTGATCACCAAGTGAAAAGTGCCTCACAAAAATTAATTTTTGCGCTTTCTAAAGGGAACCCCTGGCCAATTTTTTTTCTTCTCCTCACCACCCAGGAAACTCGCAATGGAGGACAAGCAAGCTATTACACCATCCAACTTGGGTACCATTCCCAATGTGCATAGTTTATCCAAAGCCCACTTACAAGCTGCTTTAAGGGATAGAGGACTCTCCCTGGTTCATAGCAAGGCATATGCACTGTCGTTCAACAAAAAGTCAACTATGGAACGCGCACAGAAAGCGACGTTGAAAACAAGGATGATTTTATCAACAAATGTCCCACTGACAACCGTAGCCGCTGCAACAATCAAAATAACAATGTATGCCGGTTCCAATAAATACATCAGCCGCGTGCTCGGCCATGGGCGGGACACGTGGGCTGCAAAGCCGTGCACAAGGATTGGCAAACTCATAGCTGGGCGCCGCCCGCAAGCAAAGCGTATTAAGAGGCAAGGCGCCGAAAAAACTATGAGGAAACGGAGCGACACCAACGTTTCTTTTAGCAGAATCAAATACTGCAAAATACAACAAACCTCGTTTCAACAAGGATCTGTTCAAGATGTTTTTAATCTCACATGCGGGCCTCAAGTTTGTGCCACGGTTTTGTTTGAGATTATTAACTCCTTTTTACCCATTAATGTTACTGTTCGTCCATACATTATGGCCATTGTGAGAATACCTCACTATTAGGTGCAACAATGCCAATTGTCACCTTTCTTTTCTCCTTTTTGTAATTTTGTGTTGTATATAAAATGATCCAGTGTGTACCACATTTTTTTGTAAGCTTACAAAGTCTTACTACGTCAGGCGTGTATTGTGTCAATCACATGCCCATCGTTTCGTAAATGAAACAAGTTGTAAATTATTTTGTAAATTAATGCGTACTCTCCTTGAAGTTACTTTCAAATATTGTTTTTGCACTGTTTTTTCTTTCCCTCACGGCAATTTTTTTTCTTTTATTTTTTTTCACCTGTTCTAAAACTGATCACTTTGGAACGGAGACACTTTTCGAGTTTCATGTTTGGGAAGTCGCGAGCCCATTTATTGTCTCAACACATACACTACGCAATGTTCATGCCACGTCATACCCTGCCTTGTCATGTAATTTTGTTATTTTTCTCCTATTTTTTTGTTGCATTTTTGTCGTGTGGAAAGGAACTTTCTCACCTGTTTATTTTGTTCATGTAAAGTAGTTGACAATTGCCCATCGGCGTGTCGTTCTAGAAGTCGGGTTTTGTAAATTCCAAAGTGTTAAATTCCGACTCAGAACCAGTTAACTATTTTTTACAATTTTTTTTCCTTTCATCTTGTTCATCATGAGTTGTAAAACCTTCCGAGGTATCTCTAGCATGAAAATCAAACAGTGGTTACTTACATAGTCGCCCCTCGTGTAAATAAGTTTTTTTCAATTTTTTCCTCTTAAATTAAAAATTGATGGCGTCCTACCCAAATTCATGCTCATGTACCCAAATGGGATATCGACACGTCCATTTTGGAACTCGTATTTATAAAACCAATGATTGGTCTTTATAACCCTGTATATAAATCAATTTGGCTCGTTTCAACTAAAGTACGTAAAACCGAATCATCCGGTCTTTGGTTGTTATAACAAAGCCACCTTTTTGTTATTTTGTTTTTTTTGCTTGTACGTTACGTATGTCTTATATGACACGTTTCAACTCTACGAGACAGGTTAATAAAACCTTATGGTCATCCTGATTTTGGAATTCACAACTTTTAGGTGTTCATTTAACCAAGTATTTGCAACCCAAATTGCACATAACCTGGTATGTTTGTAACTGCACAAAGGGTATGTAAAACCGTAATTGGTCCCTTTTCTTTGGTCTTCCTCACCGCAGGTTGCCACAACAGACAGTATGTAAAACCATTATAGGTCTGTCTTTGTTTTAAATACTTGGTGTAAGTAGAATTATACTCTGCCATCACCCTTGTATTTTGTAACACATGAAGTAGCATCAAATTGTCTATCTTCTCTGTCGTACGCTTTTGGGCTACGGAGTTAGTTAATCTAACGAATCTTTATAAAATGTGTTAAAATCAAGCATCGTTAACGTTTATTGTGTTGTATTTAAACGTAACCCTGTTACATTATAGGAGAGATCCTTAGAACATCCACCGTCATAGGAGAGATCCTTAGAACATCCACCGTCATAGGAGAGATCCTTAGAACATCCACCGTTATAGGAGGGATCCTTAAAATACCTGCCACGATACGAGAAGTTCGTCATAATCACTTTTGCTCATAGCTAAATGTTATTGAGTTGGTCGTGTGACATATTTGTCATGAGTACCACCCTTTCTGTACAATCTATTTTGGTCGTGTGTCATTCATTTGTCATGAGTACCGCTTTTGTATTTTGGTCGTGTGTCATTCATTTGTCATGAGTACCGCTTTTGTATTTTGGTCGTGTGTCATTCATTTGTCATGAGTACCGCTTTTGTATTTTGGTCGTGTGTCATTAATTTGTCATGAGTACCGCTTTTGTATTTTGGTCGTGTGTCATTAATTTGTCATGAGTACCGCTTTTGTATTTTGGTCGTGTGTCATTAATTTGTCATGAGTACCGCTCTTGTATTTTGGTCGTGTGTCATTAATTTGTCATGAGTACCGCTTGTATGTATAATTGTGTACAACCCTTGTACACGAGACGTGGAGACGTTAAAACACTTACCGTGATTCGTGCGAACGACATAATATCGGCCTTGCCATCTTCTTTAAGAGGCATTGTATAAACTCTTGACTTCTGTCTATAATTGAGTTTTATCTTGTATGTACTTACATGTTTTTGTACACTATACGTGGAGACGTTAAAACACTTACCATGAGTCGTGCGAACGAAATAATATCAAACCTTTTGTGTGCGATCTACGAAATGTAGTCCACAACCCTTTGTTGTCATTCAACGCCAATGCCCGTGGACCTCCTGTTTTTTTTACTTCTTTGCAAAAAGGAAAGAAGCCCAGGAGTATCTACTATCCCAAAAGGACTAGTTTGTAGCTTCACTGCTAACTATGGGGCATAGTGCTGTGGGAGTTAATCGATTGAGCACAAAACCACCCAACTCGTTGTCTGGGGAACGGATAAGAAAACCCCCAGGTTTGTGAAATTGGAGCAAGGGTCTGTCTTTTCTCACAATCACGCAGGAGTTTTTAAAATGACCCCTAATCTTTTGCCCAATACACGCAAAAGATTAGTCTCTTTAATAATGTGTATTCAAATTCCTCCTCATCCTTTTAACAATTGTAAAGAGTCAGGAAATCTGCTGGTTGATCATGTTTCATTCTCACATGGAGTTTGAAGTGGAAATTAGTCCAGTCTCTAGCAAGTTTCGTCACTCAACTCCTTTCCTTTTCCTTTCCTTTCTCCTCACCATCATGTTCTCAGGTATATGTTATGAAGAGGAAAATCTGTTGTTAACCATAATTCGCCCTCACTGGGAGTGCGAATCGGTAAATTAACCAATTATCAGCAGGCTTTCTCCCTCACTCTCTGCATATGTCTCGCCTTTTGTTCTCGTTCTCAATTTCACGAAACACATTCATGAATGTTGGATATGTACGATATGCACTTGGCGTACCGTCTGTCTCCTTTTGACAACCTTTATTCATGAATTGGTTTCTCTGCTTTTACCGTGACTCATTCACGACTTCTTTGTCTTGTTCGTTGAAATTCTACAAAAATGTTACCACCTTTATGTTAACATAGGCCATGGAAGGCCGGTTGTTTTTAACCAAGACATATTGTCACTCGGCAAACGCCAAGTCATCCTGGTAAAGGAAAATGTTCATGTAACCACAATGTAGTTAGAAAACTCTCTCTTCGTCACTCTCTGGGTCGGTGGTTAAAACTTCGTTTATTTCATAATCTGGACACATTTTGTTTCTCTCCAAACCTTTTCTTCATTGGTCCCTAGGCAGGTAAACTTCAAGAATTTTGCTCTAATAATAATTTCTCCCGGATTAAAAAGAAGCCCAGGCGGATGTCATCACCAACAGCCAAGCTGAGCTCCACTTCCTGACAGCACGCGCTGTGGTTACTAGGTCCCTCCTGCTGCCATTTTTCTACGCATTTGTTCCTGAAAGCACAGACCATACCGCCCATATGTATGTTGTTTTGTCGTGCCACAGCAAGTTGAGTTGTCCCACTATACATTATGACACTCTGAACCACCTTTTGGGCACGCTAGCTCCTAGGTTTGTTCTTACTCTTGCTATCAATGCCAACCATGTCGTCTCTTGCGCTGTCATGCAGTGACGCATATATCGTCATGTGTAAACCATCATTACCTTGACCTCCAGTATTCGCTGAATGCGTACCAATACAAGTTATGTTGAGCTACATTATGCTTCAATAACCATTATATACGATCCGTGTTTACCTTAATAACACTTAGGATTCGTACTGGCATGTCTGCAGACACTGGATTCTCCTCTTCAATGACCTCTGTAACCATAGTCGCGGCACAGCAACCACAGTCTCCACTTCGTGAACTTCGACGTTTTCGACGAAACCAAGTGTTTTCTAAGGCCCAAGTGTACTTCTGAGTGTTATCTCAAAGGGGTCTGATTACAGTGATAATGTAATCCTTAGAATCTGTGAAACCACGTCCTCCTCTTCGAAATTCTCCGAAACCAAACAAATCCACGCTTCGCAAACTTAGCTCCCAGACCAATGAAACCTTAGAATCACACAGGCATTTTTGTTCTTGTTTTTTTTTGTTCTTCGATTGTACAAATATGAATTGTTATTTTTCAATTGCATAACCATGTATTGTTATTTTTCAATTGCATAACCATGTATTGTTATTTTGTTCAATTGCATAACCATGTATTGTCATCTTTCAATTGCATAATCTTGTATGTTGTTTCACACCATGTACTTTCACCAAAACTGTTCTTTCCCAAACATTGTATGTACCCCTCACCCATTCCCTACAAACATTGTGACCTAAACTATAACATAAATTGCATGTTCTAGCTAGGCATCTCTCAAGCAACAAATCTCTCAAAAACCCCTATGGAAGTTTAAGAGGATTTTTTTTCCTACAGCTCCATTGCCACGTCGCTTTTTTTCCAAGCGCGGGGGGAAGTGTTACGATACGCCCCTGAAGCGAGTAAATACGAGAGCACAGAACGCAGCACAAGTCCACACGGCTCGGCCGCCGCCTCTCCCCGCCCCGTATCCTGTTTCCCCTTGCCTCTCCCCCGTGCCCGGCCACTCGGCAGTCCGCTGCTCTCCCCACAGAAGAGATCTGAGCGCCTTTGCGAACGAACGCTCGCGGCCGGTAGCTGGCGGACCCAATTCAACGGGGCCGCGATGTATTATTGAAATGCCTTGAGTATAATCGGCCTTTTGCCGCACTATAGTTCGGTCTATTTAGACTACGAAAGTGCCTGATGAAGCTGCCACATGAGACGAGGTTCCTGCCAACCTACATGTAAGCTGTATCTTGATTTCCTCCTTAAATGTTGTCCGTAATTCAGTGAAATGTAGGGCCCCCGCGGAAATCACGACTCGGAGGGTTTCGTTTTGAGAGAGAGTCAGAGAGAGTTAAACACTTTAGCTAGGTTTGTGTAATTTGCATTTCTTGTAATTGAATTGTACTGTAGAAACCTATGTATGTGTTTGAGTTTACAATACATGTCTAAATGATTTAACATTGTTATTATTCTGCTACGGCGGGAGGATTGTTGACCAGTGAGGATCCCGTGGGTCACCGGAGAATGGAGAGAAGTTCCCTAGCCTTGAGCTGCCCACCCCCCTGAATAGAGAGTACCATAGTCCCGCTGAGAGCTAGTCAGGGACGTGTTTGGGCCCTGGTGTTGGTTTAGAAGCCGACATCGAGGCACCCTAACAGTACGTTGTATAACTTTGTTGAAATTCGATGGACGAATTTTTTGAAATTCACTGGACGAATGAAAACTAATTTCTACTAAGTAAAAAACTGCCATTTAGTAGAAATTGTATTTACTGCTAGACAAAACTCAAGAAATTTAAGAACGTCGCCGAAATTGTGTTTTTGACGTAAAATTCAAGATTCTTCCCCTTAATAGCGGGTTCAGGGTTCAGACGATTCAATTTTAGTTGAAATCAATTTTGATTGAATGTCAAAAAATGTTAAAAAACTTAATCAACTTTGTTGAAAAAGGTTTCACACTTCGTCGTGTCAATACGCTTCCAAGTGTCGAATAAATTAAGTACTATCTAGTAAAATAGAACCGTCTGAACCCGCTATAACCTTTCCTGTAGCAATTGTTAACCAAATAAGCTCTAAAATTTTAAAATTACCATTTATAAATAATGTTACATTTGAGATATATTTAATTGTTCATAGGCACAGCTCAAACCTTCGAATTTTGTAAAAGCCACGAGAAACCGATTCCAAAATTAGCAGAAAGGTTTTGTGTGAGGAACATTTAACTTTTTATTTTTTAAAGATTGAAAACTTTTCCTGTTCGTAAAATTCAGAAAATTGGTCGGGAATTTTCAATGTAGGGAAATTTAGTTTTCTAAGAAAAAAATGTGAAAATAAAATTGGAAAAAATCTGAAAATTTCAGCTCGGAAAATTGATAGGAAAATGGACCGGGAATTTTTTGTTGACACATTTAGATATTTTTTTGGATTTTGTCATTGGAAGTTTGGAAACCTTTCATTCTGGAAAATTTTTGATCCTGTAAAATTTAGTTTTTTTTCTGAAAAAATTTCTTCTTGGAAAATATCTCGGAAATTTTTTTTAAAGACATCTAATTTTGATATTTAGTAAAGTTAAAAAAAAATTCTTCCGAGCAAATGAAAAAATCGGAAAATTGGTTCGAAAACGGGTCGGGAAATTTGTACAGTCATCAAGACAATAATAGTAGGTATATCAGATTAAGAGAATTTTTTTTTTAACTGGTTAAGATTGTATTAATTTTTATTCATTATAAACCCAATAAGCTATTTATTGATTTGATGTGATGTGGATTTTAAAACAATATGCTGATGTATTTGAAATATTTACAGAGGGTATCTTATATCTAATAAAATGTCTGAAATTTAATTTATTAATTTATTTGTACCAATATTCTGAAAAAGGTTAAAGTTTTTACATGAGTTAAGTTTTATACTACTAAGTATACAGGAAATCAGTGAATTAAGTGGAATGATGACAATTCAGTTTTTGGGTAGACGTTTGTTTCAATCGAAACAATGGGCCTGGTAATAACGGGAGCCTGAATCACTGGTCTGATGAAGTCAACTGGGGCCTCAATGACTGGTCGGGTTATTCCAGCTGGGACCTCAATGACTGGGCGGGTGATTCCTGCTGGGACCTCGACGACTGGGCGGGTGATTCCTGCTGGGACCTCGACGACTGGGCGGGTGATTCCTGCTGGGACCTCAACTACTGGGCGGGTGATTCCTGCTGGGACCTCAACTACTGGGCGGGTGATTCCTGCTGGGACCTCGACGACTGGGCGGGTGATTCCTACTGGGACCTCGACGACTGGGCGGGTGATTCCTGCTGGGACCTCGACGACTGGGCGGGTTATTCCTGCTGGGACCTCAACTACTGGGCGGGTGATTCCTGCTGGGACCTCGACGACTGGGCGGGTTATTCCTGCTGGGACCTCGACGACTGGGCGGGTGATTCCTGCTGGGACCTCGACGACTGGGCGGGTTATTCCTGCTGGGACCTCAACTACTGGACGGGTGATATCAGCTGGGGCGTTGATGACGGGCCTTGTGATACCTGCTGGGATCTCAATGGGTATTTCACTCTCAACAGGAGACTCTGGAGACTTGACGCTAACAATGTTCAAGATAATCTGAATAAGGGAGCTTGAAGCATGAGAAAGTGGAGTCTCATTTGGAATTGGCATTGGGTATGTTGATGGTCCTTCTGGAAGAAGTGGGGCCGGAAGTGCCATGCCGTTGTGTTCCTCTTCTGGTACAACGACGGGGTACGTTTGAGGTCCCTCTGGGATGGGTGCAGGGCGATGACTGACAGCTGGAATGTCAAATGTCCCGAAGACAGGAGAGCTACTGCCAGAGGCCACGAGGGCGAGGACCAGGATCAGGAAATTCATCTTAAATCAAAGAAAATAAAAATTATTTTTCTATGTTATTTATTTTTGGGGTGTTATGCCGTATTGCGTTACCTTCTTCTTTAGCCAACGTTTCGGACGTGTCCATCGTCAGGGCAGATTATGGACACCATAACGCTGTACGAAAAGTTGGCTAAAGAGGGAGGCAATAAATAATAAAATATATAAATTGATTTATACATTTACACAAAACTTTTATTGCTTTTCTCTCATATTTTTTTCTCAGTTTTTCCTATTCTATTTTTGTGTAGATACATATAGGTAGGGGAGACCGGGGACAGTTGTACCAATTTGACTTATACCACTTTCTACATCTTAGGTATAATGTTTATGAAAAAAATGCTCATACTCAACGGCAGATAATTTAGTTGTCTACCAAATTCTTATTCTATGATTTTTTCAAATCTTACAGAAATTAAGCTATAAGCGCATGAACAGATCAAGGGAAATGCTACAACTGACCCCTACCCCGGAGTTAGTTGTACCAATAGCAGAATTTAAATTTAAACGCAGAATTCATCGATAAAGTTGTTTAATTTTAATAATTTCGGTTAGGAAAAACTGTTTTTTTGTTAGCTAATAAAATTTTCAAAATTTCAATTACATTGAACGTAATACACAATTTATCTGACCACAAGAAAACTCTTATAGAATTCGTCAGTTGAAGTATTATCAAGAACCTTAACTATTGCAATATAATAAAAATACAATACGAGTATATATTAATACCATTGCATGTTTTAAACTCAAGAAAAAGAGAAGAAAAAATAATAATTTTTTTGTATGAAAACATTGTGGTACAATTGTCCCTGCGGTACAATTGTCCCCAAACAATATGTATATATATACATTTTGCAATAAAAATATTTATTAATTTTCTATGACAATAGGTATACAACGAACAAATAACCACACTGGCTCTATATATTGCAAACTTATTAAAATTAAAATAAATATAAAATAAACTTGTAACCATAAAATAAACATATTCAAATACGACTTCGTGATAAAAATACAAAATTTATCCCAAAATATTTATCCCAAAAAAAAAACAGTAAGAAACATAAAATAACAAAAATGCTGGCAAAATAACTAAATTACTTAAAAAAAGTATAAGTAGGTACCTATTAAATTATATATAAAGGTAGGTATAAGAAGTAAGAATAAAATAATTATTATGTGCATGTTATTATTTAATAATAATATAAAGGTAGAGATCATTGACATGGTAATTTAATCAACATTAACATAAATACATAAACTGAAAAGGGTTTGGACCATTGACGGGTATACTTGGTCGAAGGTTTGGACACTGAAAGTATGACGGACGGACATTCATTTATAACTTAGGAGCTGTACTTACGGATTCATAGGTATTATTTTATAAATATTTTGTAATGATCTCGTAAGGAACACTGTAGGATTATTTTTAAATTTATTATAGTTAAGCGCACTTGAAGTGAAATGACACAAAACTGCGCTATACAAATATTACGTTATTATTATTATTATTATTACGGAATATTTAAAAAAAAACTCGGGGTTAGTTGTAGCACGGGGTCGATTGTACCGGTATAATCGTCCCCGGAAAAAATGGTACAACCATCCCCGAGGGGTCATTTTAAATTAAAACGCAAATTTTTGGTTAATCCCTACTCACGAACGCTTCAAAACCCGTCCTAAAATAAACTCAATTGTCCAAAGAAATGTGTAGATAGGAAAATACTAACAAACATAACATAGTAATTGTGATATTAGAGAATGAACGCAATCGAAAAAAGTTGCGTTTAGGGCTCAAAAATTTCTTCTTCCAATTACGAACGTCCGGGTTGCGTATTCCCAAACCCTAACGCGTTTCAGTCGCTCTACCGACTGAAATGCGTTAGGGTTTGGAATGCATAAATCACCTTCCAAACACTAACGCGTTTCAGTCGCTCTACCGACTGAAACGCGTTAGGGATTGGAATGCATAAATCACCTTCCAAACACTACCGCGTTTCAGTCGCCTTTGCGCTCTGTTGCTCTCTGTTTCTGTGAGGGTGACGAACGTAATTATAGAAGGGTAAGCAGAGAGGATGGACCGCGTTTTTTTTACTTACAAAATCTATTTTCTACATTGAAAATATTTATTTTTCAAGTCAATAAAACCCGCGTTTTTTTTAAACTTAAAACAAATATTTAGTCACATTTACTTACAAGCCTATACCTACTGGTTCAGTTACCCAACCCAACATACCAAAATACCATCAGATAGTTTCACCGCAGGGGTAGGCAGAGAGGATGGACCGCCAAACAACGCGGTCACATTGCTTGGTTCAATTACATTCATACATACAAGATTAGGTACCTATACAGTTTGACAATTAAGTGTAGAAAATAAATGATGGCGCTGCGATCGATTTCTTGGTTTTAAATGGCAACACCGTGATGGCCCATAAGACAATGAATGTAAGTCTTAAGGCAGAAACATACTTGCGTGTCGTGGCGCGCCAGAAGTACATCGGTTTCATACATTTACTATGGTTAGAGACATATTTGTAGGTCGTGGCGTGTCGCCGTAATGTATGAAACCGATGGCTTCTGGCGCGCCACGACACGCCACGACACGCAAGTGTGTACGAACCATTAAAAAACCCTTCAGCCAAAATGCATATTTCATAACGTGTTTGTATTTTCATAAATTTTGCACAAAAACACATAATTTAATATAAGTAAAATAAAACAAAACAGGTTTTAAGTGGGCGTTTATTTTGTTATAAAAACGTAGGTATATAGGTATTTAAAAATCTGAGTATATTTATTCAACACCCGACATGTAATAATTATTGTCTTAGTCCTCATATGATTCTTCTTCTTCCATATCTTCATCTTCATCTAAACGTTTTATCAGTTCATCTATATCATCATATAGAGTACTTCCTCGTGCATAATAATCTGCCTCGATTTTCATCACGTTTTTGCAACAATTTTTTTTAATCATCAACACTTATGCTATTTTCCGTTTTCCCGGTGTTTCAAATTTTCCATCTGCCTTTTCCCTTCCTTGACGATTTATCTTACTTTTCAGATTTACCTGTATGTGGAAAACATCATTAAAATGATTATTCTATAGAAGGTAGTTTTAAAAAAGCACACCTGTAAATATTCATTTAGAAAGAAAGAAAGAGAAAATTCAGAACAAGCTACATTTCTATGAGTTTAAAGAAGTTGCATATTATTTTTTTTTTTAAATTGAGTTATTCCATTTTTCTTGTGGCTTATATTAACTGTCAAATGGAAATGTCAAATTCAGATTTTTAAACATAACCTCAAATCAGATTGTAATGGTTATAATCGCACAAAAATTGGCATAAATCTTTTAATACTAATGAAATTTATTTAAAAAAAACTATACCACGTACCATTCATTTCTGCAGTTCGTTTGTAAACTTCTTTCAAATTGGATAGGAGCTTCTTCGCACGATATTCAGCTAGGCAGCGTTGAAACACACAGTTTACAACTTCTCTTGCACCACTACGTATTGGTTTGTTCATTTTAATTCAATTCAAACAATGCACAGGCAAACAATGAAAAAAAAAATACTAAACGAGCGATTTTCAGTGTGTTCTACATGATTAAAGTCAGTAAAGCCAAGAGCCATACAAAATGTCATTGACAAAACGAGTATTTCGGTGTTACCATAGTAATGAAAAAATTTAGTTCCAAATTAATTAATTTCTACACTTTCTTGCCAAACAATACCTAATATTTTAGTTTTGACAACGGACTAATGTCTATTCTATTAGAGTAAAAGAAGTGACCGAAAACGCATTGATTTTTGTTGTATCTTTCAATCTCCTTAATAAAATCTATTTTATTGATATTGGAAGATACATTATTACTCCAATATGGCTTCTTATGTTTAGCAATATTTCCCATTATGTAGGTACGTGAGATTTATGAAATACATAATTCAAAATAATTATAGACTGGGTTTAATAAAGATTACTTCTTCTTCTTTATGTGCCTTATCAGGTCCCCCCGACGTTGGCGATCACTCTTGAAAATGTCTCTCTGTCTTGCGCTGCCCGGAATAGCTCCTCCACACTTCTAATGCCGGTCCACTCTCGTATGTTTCGCAGCCAAGACATTTGTCTCCTACCAGGCCCTCGGCGACCCTCTATCTTGCCTTTCAATATTAAATGGAGCAAGTGATACTTCTCCCCTCGAAGTATATGACCCAGATATGAAATTTTCTTGATTTTAATTAATGTAAGCAGTTCCCTATCTGCTCTAGCCCGCCTGAGAATTTCTATGTTGGTGATCATGTCGGTCCATGGGACCTTGAGCATTCTCCGGTGAAGCCACATTTCGAAAGCCTCTAACCTGTTCATGGTATTTATTTTCAAGGTCCATGTTTCACAACCATACAGCAAGACCGACCACACATAACATTTTAGCATTCTCTGCCTTAATTTTAAGCTTATATTGTCATTGCAGAAGAGGGATTTCATTTTTATGAATGCAGTTCTTGCTGCTTCAATTCTGCACCTAATCTCTATATCTGGGTCAAGATTCTCCGTGAGGATACTGCCGAGGTATCTAAATCTCTCCACCTTTTCGACATTACAACCATTTAACTGAATCATTGATCCAGAGTGATCTAGTCGTCCAAAAGTCATCCATTTAGTTTAATTTAAAGATTTAAAGATTACTAAATTAGACATAATAAGGATTCTTTAAAGATTACTAAATTAGACATAATAAGGATTCTTATATAACTGAAACGCGGTAGGGATTGTTATGAATAAATCACCTTACAAATCCTATACTGATTCAGTCGCCTACGCGCTACGTTGCTCTACCGGTTTCTGTGAGGGTAACGATCGTAGAGAAGTTTTTGATAATAATAATTAAATGTGTACAATATTGGCATTTTATTCCCAAATATAATTCCCATCTGTTCTAATCTTTATCATTATGTATATGAGGGAGCGGGCGTGATCACGTCGGGGTCACCAGTTGAGGGAGCGGGCAGCGATCGGCAGAGACGGGTAGGACGATGGAATGAAAGGCGTCAGTCGATGTGATGAGTCAGTCTTTATTGCTGCTACGTAGCGATGGTAAGTTTGGAGTAAAGTAACGGTGTAGACAGGAGCGATGATGATGTGGCTCTATGGTGTTGCATGTGATGAAAGGTCGGTGATGCAGTGGTGTAGCAGAACTCGTGTCTGCATGTCGCCAACATGTAGTTGCGCACCATGTTGGTGGAGATGACCTTGACGTCCAGGATGGATGCTCGACGCGGTGTCGCGGAGATGGCTGCGGTGAACCTGAGGAGAATGAAATCTCAGTGGCTGAGAAGTTGCTGCCTGCGTGACAAGAAGGTGCGGCGGGCCTTATGTCGCGGGCAATTGTGTCGCTTGTTGCGTCCTCAAAGGTTAATAATGCACCGGCACAGTCGGCAGTGGGTCGCCGAGAATCTGGCCGGTACCGCACTGGAATCGTTATCACTCGATGCACTGTCTATGTGTGTTAGTGATGTTACTTGCACTAATGACTGGAACTGACTGACTGACTAGCGCGGTGTCGCTGCGCTTTATATAGCCGACCGTGTGTGGCGGTCCATCCTCTCTGCCTACCCCTGCGGTGAAACTATCTGATGGTATTATGGTATGTTGGGGTAACTGAACCAGTAGGTATAGGCTTGTAAGTAAATGTGACAGTGAATGAATGTCACTGAAGCAAGGAGCAGGCAGTTAATGACGAAATATTTATTGCTAGTTTTAATTACATGTCTACATCGTCTACACGTACTGTCACTGTACTATTAAAGATCCCACAATGGGTATATAACCTTTCGGGAATAAAATGCAAGCTACATTTTTTTTATATATATATAGTAGTAAAAAATTATACATTTATATACATTATTTAAGAAATGTGTTGACTGCCCAACTAGGAAGATTCTTGTTTTAGGACAGTCAAATTAGGACGAGTATTAACATATATGGAACATGGTCTGTAAATAATATAAAAAAATAAAATAAAAGATTAAAACATAGTAACTGTTCTTTGTTTAGCATAGTTTTTTTTTTTTAATAATATTAATTACTAAGGTAGGTACTTAATAACAGATGATTAAATCGTATAGGTTTTTTGTGTAAGCATTGCAAATCATAGTCCTACACACATGGGTTATATAAAATAAGAAAAAAAGAGAAGAGAAAGAATTTTAAAAAATAAATAATAATACTAATAAATTAAATAACCAATTAATTCAAAAAAGATAACCGTGGTTCGTTTAGAATAGTTATTTAAATTATCATAAAAGTAATATATAAGTATACTGAAAAGTAAATGATTAAAACATAAAGGTATCTGGTGTTTGCATTTCAAATTATAGTCCTACGTACACATTTTGTACAAATAAGAACTAGAAAGAGAACAGAAACAATAAAATAAATCAAACAATTTATACATAATTATTACTGTTGTTTGATTAGTCTAGTATTAAAATGATATTATAATAATAGTTAAATGTACTTTTAACTGGTGTTTGCATTGCATAAGCCTACTTACATATTTTGTATAAGTATGAATAACAAAGAGAAGAAATAGAATAAAATAAAATATCCATTTAAACATAAGATTAACTGCTGCTTGTTTAGCATTCTAATTTAAAAGTAATAGGTAGGTACATATATACACATAATGATAATATGTAGGTACATATTATATACACATAATGATAAAGATTAGAACAGATGGGAATTATATTTGGGAATAAAATGCAAATATTGTACACATTTAATTATTATTATCAAAAACTTCTCTACGATCGTTACCCTCACAGAAACCGGTAGAGCAACGTAGCGCGTAGGCGACTGAATCAGTATAGGATTTGTAAGGTGATTTATTCATAACAATCCCTACCGCGTTTCAGTTATATAAGAATCCTTATTATGTCTGATTTAGTAATCTTTATTAAACCCAGTCTATAATTATTTTGAATTATGTATTTCATAAATCTCACGTACCTACATAATGGGAAATATTGCTAAACATAAGAAGCCATATTGGAGTAATAATGTATCTTCCAATATCAATAAAATAGATTTTATTAAGGAGATTGAAAGATACAACAAAAATCAATGCGTTTTCGGTCACTTCTTTTACTCTAATAGAATAGACATTAGTCCGTTGTCAAAACTAAAATATTAGGTATAGGTACCTAATCTTGTATGTATGAATGTGATTGAACCAAGCAATGTGACCGAGTTGTTTGGCGGTCCATCCTCTCTGCCTACCCCTGCGGTGAAACTATCTGATGGTATTTTGGTATGTTGGGTTGGGTAACTGAACCAGTAGGTATAGGCTTGTAAGTAAATGTGACTATATATATTTTTTAAGTTTAAAAAAACGCGGGTTTATTGACTTGAAAAATAAATATTTTCAATATAGGAAATAGATTTAGTAAGTAAAAAAAATACGCGGTCCATCCTCTCTGCTTACCCTTCTATAATTACGTTCGTCACCCTCACAGAAACAGAGAGCAACAGAGCGCGAAGGCGACTGAAACGCGGTAGTGTTTGGAAGGTGATTTATGCATTCCAATCCCTAACGCGTTTCAGTCGGTAGAGCGACTGAAACGCGGTAGTGTTTGGAAGGTGATTTATGCATTCCAAACCCTAACGCATTTCAGTCGGTAGAGCGACTGAAACGCGTTAGGGTTTGGGAATACGCGTCCGGGTTCCGCTATGTCCGCCATGTCCCACGGGCATAATAGACTAGGAGACGACATAGGTAAACCCTACGTCATCGAGTACACGGAAAAAACTACTTTTTAGTGATAATGGACACTTAGAAAACCCTAAAAAAGCTGGTCTGCCGGTGCTCCTCTTGGCAGGAGCCGCGCTACCATGGAAATAGTCAGCGATTTTTTTCGAAAAAATTACGTCATCGAGTACACGAACGGGAATGGTTTCATATGATAAAGGACGATTAGAAAATGAGAAAAAAGCAGGGCTGCCAACCGGCAGCTTGGCAAGTTCGCAGGCAGCCGGCGTCAAAGTGGGGTAAAAAATAGTAAATTTTACGTCATCGAGTACACGAATGAAACTAATGAATAACTATAGTCCAGATCATCCCGTTTAAGAATTTCTTGGTCTGCCGACCAGCAGCCTGGCAAATTTTTGTGTACGATGTTTTAAAAATTTTTTTTTTTTTTTTCGTTTTTTTTATTATTATTTTTATTTCATTATATTTTTAAAAACTTTGATTGCCATATTTTAGAAATATAAACGAAAATGATAAAAAAAATAATTAGAGAGTTCCGAGTGTACCCGTCCGTCAGGAGAGCCGTTCGACGCCAAACCACACGCGACAGCGGTGCCCCTCACCGCTGTCGCGTGTCAATATTATTGTACAAATTTATAATATTAATAGTCCTTTTAAAATTGCCTAATAGTTCATAGTAGTTGGAAGTTAGAAAAACCAACGCACCGTCGCTGTAAGAGCTGCGTTCGTCCGTAAAGCGACAGAAATTTCCGAAACCCCGTCCGTTTCATATCGGTTTCGCTTGCCCTGCTGCACCGATTACATCGAATACAAGATCGAAACTAACGAAAAACTGTAGTCTATATTATTTTATTCAAGATTTCTTTGGTCTGCCGACCAGCAGCCTAGCAGTTTTTTGTGAACGATTTTTTAAAGTCTTATTTTTTTTTAATATAAAAAAAAATATTTTCAATATCTTTATTAGTATTTTTATTTCAATATGGTTTTAAAAACTTAGAATGCCAGATTTTAAATAAAATAAGTGATAATGATAAAAAAAATAAATTTTGAGTGTTCCGAGTGTAATCGATGCAGCAAGGCAAGCGAAACCGATATGAAACGGACTGGGTTTTGAAATTTCCGTCGTTTTTCGGACGAACACGTCTCTAACGGCGACGGTGTGGTGGATGTTCGAACTTCCAACCACTATGTTTTATTAGGTAATCTTAAAAAACTATTATCATTATAATTTTGTATAATAATATGGGCATGCGATAGCGGCGAAGGGCTCCGCGACCAGTTTCCAGTAAGTTGTTTCGCGTCGAAAGGCTCTCACGTCCGATGAGTACACTCGGAACACTCAAAATTTTTTTTTTATCATTATCACTTATTTTATTTAAAATCTGGCATTCTAAGTTTTTAAAACCATATTGAAATAAAAATACTAATAAAGATATTGAAAATATTTTTTTTTTATATTAAAAAAAAAATAAGACTTTAAAAAATCGTTCACAAAAAACTGCTAGGCTGCTGGTCGGCAGACCAAAGAAATCATGAATAAAATAATATAGACTACAGTTTTTCGTTAGTTTCGATCTTGTATTCGATGTAATCGGTGCAGCAGGGCAAGCGAAACCGATATGAAACGGACGGGGTTTCGGAAATTTCTGTCGCTTTACGGACGAACGCAGCTCTTACAGCGATGGTGCGTTGGTTTTTCGAACTTCCAACTACTATGAACTATTAGGCAATTTTAAAAGGACTATTAATATTATAAATTTGTACAATAATATTGACACGCGACAGCTGTCGCGTGTGGTTTGGCGTCGAACGGCTCTCCTGACGGACGGGTACACTCGGAACTCTCTAATTATTTTTTTATCATTGTCGTTTATATTTCTAAAATATGGCAATCATAAAAATATAATGAAATAAAAATAATAATAAAAAAAACGAAAAAAAAAAAAAAAAAACTTTAAAACATCGTACACAAAAATTTGCCAGGCTGCTGGTCGGCAGACCAAGAAATTCTTAAACGGGATGATCTGGACTATAGTTATTCATTAGTTTCATTCGTGTACTCGATGACGTAAAATTTACTATTTTTTACCCCACTTTGACGCCGGCTGCCTGCGAACTTGCCAAGCTGCCGGTTGGCAGCCCTGCTTTTTTCTCATTTTCTAATCGACCTTTATCATATGAAACCATTCCCGTTCGTGTACTCGATGACGTGTCGTTTATATTTCTAAAATATTGCAATCAAAGTTTTTAAAAATATAATGAAATAAAAATAATAATAAAAAAAACGAAAAAAAAAAAAAAAATTTTTAAAACATCGTACACAAAAATTTGCCAGGCTGCTGGTCGGCAGACCAAGAAATTCTTAAACGGGATGATCTGGACTATAGTTATTCATTAGTTTCATTCGTGTACTCGATGACGTAAAATTTACTATTTTTTACCCCACTTTGACGCCGGCTGCCTGCGAACTTGCCAAGCTGCCGGTTGGCAGCCCTGCTTTTTTCTCATTTTCTAATCGACCTTTATCATATGAAACCATTCCCGTTCGTGTACTCGATGACGTAATTTTTTCGAAAAAAATCGCTGACTATTTCCATGGTAGCGCGGCTCCTGCCAAGAGGCGCACCGGCAGACCAGCTTTTTTAGGGTTTTCTAAGTGTCCATTATCACTAAAAAGTAGTTTTTTCCGTGTACTCGATGACGTAGGGTTTACCTATGTCGTCTCCTAGTCTATAAATATACGTGTCCAAAACACCCACCCCACGGGCTACTGACGATTGTCCGTACGTTTCAGTGCTTTCCCCTGACCACATATAGTATACGTACCTTTTATAGTTAGTAGTTAGGGAGTTATTCGCCTTGGTACTACTGACCCGTGGTACTGCTGTCCCCGGTCTCCCCTACTACAGTAGTTCGGAACAGTGTACTTCGTGTAATGGTAACATTGATTACATTGTCTTGACAACTCTCAACAGTGACAACACTCACAACGCTATTGCGCTCTGGCGGAACCGAACAGTACTATCAACACGTCTACCATCTTGACCGGTTACGGAACACACAAACCAATTTAAAGTTAGACAAAATGCTAAATAATAGAGTCAAAACAGGACTTTGCTATGCTCAGTTAATTAAATTAATTTTATGAAAAATCTTTATAAATAGATATTACCCATGTAACAAAAATTATAACAACAGAAAAGTACTTAATACATAAATTTTAATTTTGCACAACATGATTAGTTTCTTAGAACAGGCATCTGCTTTGTTAGAAACGAATGTTGACTAGGCCATAATATATTCACACCCGTATCGCAGCTTATCGTGGATGCACATATATAATACTTGATACAAGATTGTGTTCGCAAGCAAGTATATATGTAGTACAAAAAACAATGAACTGAAAAAATAGAACCGAAATTGAATTCAGGTATTTATTATGAATTCAGGTATTTATTAAAAACTTACCTTTGTTAGTGGTTCGTTATTGTGTTTCAACTGACAACTAAAACAATTGACAATGTTGTCCAGTTAATATACATTTTTCCCTTATATGAGTTATATGACGATGTTATCGCAAGAAAAAACCGCCATCTAAAAATCTTCAAAATTAGACTAATTTCATGTAATAAAATTTTAATGACTTCTAAATCGATAATTAACCATTTATGGAGGCATCTAATTTAACAAAGCAGATTATCGTATCTTTTGTACTATAGGTTAACAATGTTAATTGAATACCAACTAATCCATCATTCATTGATGGTTTTCACGCTTATATGGTTATGTCCATAAATTATGACAGCCTGCCCATAAAGAAGTACGATCAGTTGAGTATTTCTGTTATATTTTCAATAAATAATATTATTCAATATATAAAAAAAGTTATGTTTTTTATAAATTGTGTATTGAATATATAAAAGAGAAAATTAAAAAGAGATCAGTTGTTGTGCGGCTGACTTTATGGGTTTGAAAAAAGCCTACATACTAATCCACATAAACTTTATATAATCAATATTATATTATAAAAGAAAGTCCAAAAAACGTGCGGATCGCAAAATCTCAGAAACAAGTCCCGGTAGGATCAAGGGAGTTATATGGTGTGGTAGATCTCTATCCCCCTAAGGGAATAAGGGTATCCGTTTTTACCTAAATGGCGTGGTTTTGAAGATATAAGGGCAGGAAGTTTCGCCCTTTTGAAATTTCTAGAACAGTCTTCCGGAAAGTTCTAGAAGGTTACATAGAGCTCTAGAAAGTTTTGGAAGGAGTGGCGGAGTATGTCGTGTAATGTTCGGGAATAGGGAATCGGGAGTGGAACATTCCAGAACACTCTCGAATTGTCATGAGCGAAGCCGGGTAACCCAGCTAGTTTTTAATATATTTCGTTTCTTGAAATACCTACGTGAAAAATTACATAGAGTTTGTGTAGGTATTCTTTTTTTTACATAATAATTATTGACACGAACTATATCGTGACACTCGAGTGACTCGAGGATGGACTGGACTATAATTTCTTTGTAAGACAATTGATGGCGTTTTTAAATCAATCACAGGATGGTGTATTTGAAGGGAAAAAGCCCTACCTTTCCTGAGGTCAAGTGCTGCATGATGATGATAGCTGGTCTTCCAGGATGATGGCACAAGGGTTGGTTAAACTTCACCGTCACTTTAGATGTTTTAAACAGAATTTTTACACGAATTTCACGCGAGAGTTCCATAGAGTGCTGTGAACCATTTCCTGACAATTGACGACTAACTAAAATGTAGATATTTTCAATTTTGTGCAATAATATTGTGCATTAGCCATGCAGAATTGCAGATAGCATCATCTTCTTCTTATGATAGACAGGGCCTTTAATCGAAGGAAAATGACAATTGGAGACGATTAGCAACGCGAGGACTTTGGGAAAATGGGTATAATAATAAAAAAATTGTTTAAATTGTTTAAAAATAATAAGTGGTTTTCAGCCGAACAGAGCCATACTTAACAGTGCAATAATCTGTCAGCCATATAAAAGTATATATTACATAAAATGGATCTACTAGATAAAAAAAAAATAATATAAAAAAGATTTAAAAAAAAAATAAATATATAAATTAAATGAAGACAATATTAGCGAAACTTAACCGAAAATCTGGAGACAGAAAATCAGAAAAAGATATTGGCTTCACTGAGACTCAAACCCATATAAGCAAAGGGTGCCAGTGGAGCCAATATCTTTTCCAGATTTTTCTGTCTCCTGATTTTCTAATGAGTTTCGCTAATATTGTTTTCATTTAATAAAATATTATAATTTGAGATTTTACTCGTAAAGTTAAAAATAAAAAAAAGAAAATACATATATTTTTCTGTGTATAAATTAATACAAATGAATTAAACCTCTCAACTTTTTATATGTACATGCTCGTTTCAGAATTAAAATTAGGTATATGTATATGCCTGGGCTGGGTCCAAGACCTAAAGACGTAAAAGAAAAATTGATTTTGTTATTTAAATATAGGTAGGTATTTTTAAGTACAGTACTTATGTACATTTATTAATAATATAATAATATACCTACTTTTTACTTGTATCTATTATTATAAAAATTCAATTATAACTAATTCATAAATACAACAATAACATGTCAATCTGACCAAATGGGAAAATAATTTACCGATTCCATATATTTTCATATCAGAGGGTTCGGCTCGGTAGAACTCCTAACTGGACCGATAAAACCTACTGATCCCTCCATATAAACATTTTAAAAAATCTTTTGTAATCCTACATGTATTTAAAATGACTGATTTTTGCATTTTTATATAAACATTCTTTGGCAAATCTAATAAGCCTAAATTTTGAATGAGAGAGCTAGGAATAATGCCAGTAGCCGAAATAACAAATGGTAATATTTTTATATTCGGAGAATGCCAAAATCTTTTAGTATCATTTCCTAAATCTGTATATTTTCTATTTTTTCAGAAACAGTTTTCTGAATATTACAGAAATTTGGAATAGCGACATCAATGATAAAAGTTTTTTTTTTTGTTTTTTCATGTAAAACTATACCGGGTCTATTATGACTAATTGTTCTGTCTGTTAGTATAGTTTTATCATCATATATATTTTATAAAATTCATTTTCTAAAAATGAATTTGGTTCATATTCATAATATGGTCAAGGCCGTAGCCAGAGAAAAATTTCGGGGGGGGGGGGTTTGTTTGGTGGATCAGTGTTTATAGAAATACGCAGTGGTAGACTAGGGGAGGGAAGGGGGGGGGGGGCAAAACGCCTCCATATTCCCTTGATCAATTCTTAAACAAGGTTTTAAGGCACCAGGACACTAATTTTTTAAATTTCAATTACTGAAAGATTCACTTCTTAAGGATGCTCTCACCAAATATTTTAAAGAAATTCGTAGAATTGACGGAGATACAGCATTTTATGTGAAACCGTTTGAAATAGTTTGTATGTTGAGTTATCCTTTAGAAAAACTTTGAACGCGTTTTTGACGAACTTTTTAACATGTTTTTCAACCTGGTTGACGTTGACAACCTATAAAATATATATCCGATTTGCATGCACCAAGTCTTATACTGTCTGAAAATCGAGTGTCTTTGGCACCAGGTAAGGGAATTTTGATGTCTAAAAAGAAAATTTTCAGCGTTCATAAAAAAATAGAATGGGTCCCTCTTATTGGATTTTTGAACAGTTTAAGACTTGGTGCATGCAAATCAGATGTGTATATCAGTTTTTCTAGTATGCTGTCAACCAGCCGAGCGATTCCGTATCTTTTGTGGGATCGTTATTGGATAACGGACGTTATCTCTTGTCAGATTTGTGTGATTTTTACATATTTACTGTCACATATTTTAGTTTAGATCGATTTAAACACGAATTCCTGCAAGTACGCATGATTATTTATTCATTTAATGTACGTTATACACAGAGAAAAAGCAAATAACAGACTTAAAAATCACACAAATCTGACAAGAGATTACGTCCGCTATCTAATAACGATCCCACAAAAAATACGGAAACTTATGGTTGAAACGGCTGGTTGAAAACGTAGTTTCGAGAAAACCGGGTCCGAAGTTTTGAAGGATAATTCAACACACAAACTGTTTAAAACGGTTTCATATAAAATGCTGTATCTCCGTCAATTTTACGAATTTTCTTAAAACATCTGGTGTTAGCATTATTAACAAATGCATCTTTCAGAAAATGAAATAAAAACTCTCAAAAGCTGCTTTACTGTCAGAAGTTGCAAGATGATTTGCAACGTTTGAACACGTAATGCCCATTGTAATGCCCATTGTCTGGAAATAAATATATCTAAGTGGTTCGTCGTGCCCCAGAAATAAAAAAAATATTTATCCACGAATACTCAATTAATCGTCAACCATTATCCATCAAATCCGAAATTAAGGACCTTATAAAATATACTTGATAGTAAACTGAATATCAATAAACACAGTGCCCTTAAGGTGATTTTTCACAAAAACGGCGCTATACAAGTCATCCAATTATTATTATTTATCGACCACATAGTCACTAACGCATCTTCCATGCTTGGTTTTGTGGCGACCAGAACGGTCGCCCCCTTTTGCCACAATCCTTGCGCCGCCACTGATATAGCAAACACATTCTCGAAATGTACATACTACCTCAGAGTAAAGCATACTACCTACAGTTGTAGTGTTTCACGCCGCTCACGGCTAAACATTTCGGGAAGCGCAGCGAAAGGCCTCGACTAACAGCCGTCACATTCTTACGGCCGCGGAATGTTCCAGAGGCTTCTCCGCTTTGCGCGGTGGCTCAACATTACTTGACGTTCCGGGTACTCACACGGTCGGCTATATAAAGCGCAGCGACACCGCGCTAGTCAGTCAGTCAGTTCCAGTCATTAGTGCAAGTAACATCACTAACACACATAGACAGTGCATCGAGTGATAACGTCCA
The DNA here is from genome assembly GCA_917563855.2 of Limnephilus lunatus. Taxonomy (NCBI): domain Eukaryota; kingdom Metazoa; phylum Arthropoda; class Insecta; order Trichoptera; family Limnephilidae; genus Limnephilus; species Limnephilus lunatus. The sequence goes on from OU830593.1 coordinate 48,148,156, forward strand.
GTGCGGTAACCGCCAGATCCACGGCGACGTGCCGGACCTGTGGCGGTGCATCATCATATCATCAACCTTCGAGAACGCAACAAGCGACACAATTGCCCACGACAAGTCCCACGGCGGGCCTTCTTGTCACGCAGGCAGCAACTTCTCAGCCACTGAGACTTCATTCTCCTCAGGTTCACCGCAGCCATCTCCGCGACACCGCGTCGAGCATCCATCCTGGACGTCAAGGTCTTCTCCACCACCACGGTGCGGAACAACATGCTGGCGACATGCAGACCCGTGGTCTGCTCCACCACTGCATCACCGACCTTCATCACTGCAACACCTACGAGCCATATCATCATCGCTCCTGTCTACACTGTTACTTTACTCCAAACTTCACATCGCTACGTAGCAGCAATAAAGACTGACTCATACATCGACTGACGTCCTTTTCATTTCATCGTCCCCCGTCTCTGCCGATCCGCGCGTCCGCTCCCTCAACTGGTGACCCCGACGTGATTTGCAACACGCAACCTTCTGCAACGAGCAACGTGCAACAAGCCACAAGCAACAAGCTGCAACACGCAACACGCAACCTTCTGCAACAAGCAACAAGCTACAGGCAACAAGCCATATTCAACACGCAACACGCAAGCAACACGCAACGAGCGCAACAAGCAACGAGCAACGAGCAACGAGCTACAAGCAACAATCTACAGGCAACAAGCCATATGCAACACGCAACGAGCGCAACAAGCAACGAGCTACAAGCAACAAGCTACAGGCAACAAGCCATATGCAACAAGCAACACGCAACACGCGAGCAACGAGCAACGAGCAACGAGCAACACGCAAAATGCAACACGCAACACGCAACATGCAACATGCAACAAGCATCAAGCAGCACGCAAAAGCAGCAACTGAGGGAATCGGTAGAGACGCATCAGCACCACATGGACGCATCATCATGGACGCACCGACCAGCATCAACCCGGCTTACCTGCGACATTTGGCATCTTACAACCCTGTACTCCGTACACTGGAAAGGGGGTGTGTGGCGACTAGAACGGTCGCCCCCTTTTGCCACAATCCTTGCGCTGCCACTGATACAGCCAGCGTATTCTCGAAATGTACATACTACATACAGTTGTAGTGTTTCACGCCGCTCACAGCTAAACATTTCGGGAAGCGCAGCGAAAGGCCTCGACTAACAGCCGTCACATTCTTACGGCCGCGGAATGTTCCAGAGGCTTCTCCGCTTTGCGCGGTGGCTCAACATTACTTGACGTTCCGGGTACTCACACGGTCGGCTATATAAAGCGCAGCGACACCGCGCTAGTCAGTCAGTCAGTTCCAGTCATTAGTGCAAGTAACATCACTAACACACATAGACAGTGCATCGAGTGATAACGTCCAGTGCGGTAACCGCCAGATCCACGGCGACGTGCCGGACCTGTGGCGGTGCATCATCATATCATCAACCTTCGAGAACGCAACAAGCGACACAATTGCCCACGACAAGTCCCACGGCGGGCCTTCTTGTCACGCAGGCAGCAACTTCTCAGCCACTGAGACTTCATTCTCCTCAGGTTCACCGCAGCCATCTCCGCGACACCGCGTCGAGCATCCATCCTGGACGTCAAGGTCTTCTCGACCACCACGGTGCGGAACAACATGCTGGCGACATGCAGACCCGTGGTCTGCTCCACCACTGCATCACCGACCTTCATCACTGCAACACCTACGAGCCATATCATCATCGCTCCTGTCTACACTGTTACTTTACTCCAAACTTCACATCGCTACGTAGCAGCAATAAAGACTGACTCATACATCGACTGACGTCCTTTTCATTTCATCGTCCCCCGTCTCTGCCGATCCGCGTCCGCTCCCTCAGTTTCATAACCAGTTCCTGTAAATAATTAAAAAATCTGATTACTTTCAAAATTCTTTACTTCTCATACGTTCTGAATACGCATCTCAAGTGTGTAACCCAGGCTATGCAACACACAAAAATAGAATTGAAAGTGTTCAAAATAGATTCTTAAGGGACCTTAACTTCCGCTCATTTTGATCTCATGTTAGTAATGAAGGCTCTGCAAAGTTCTTCAATATACAGACGTTAACTTGCCGAAGAAATATAGCAGATTCGGTAATGTTATTTAAAATTACATGTAACTTAATTGATAGTCCTGATCTTCTTTAACGCATATCATTCCAGTTTCCAAATCGCTTGCTTTTAATCTCCATCTTTGCAAGACCAACTCCAAACAGAACTCATTTATCTACAGATCCACACACTCATTCAACTTAAATTATTACCACATTGACATTTTTAACTCGACTTTACGTGACATAAAACGAAAACTCACTAAGCAACATGACTCAAACTAAAAAGTTCAATCCCTATATATTCTCGTCCCTTGCCTCTTAATCCTAATTCTATGTTCTTCCTCCCCCCTCCCCTTTCATATATTGTAACAAAAAATAAATTAATTAAGAAAACACCCTTACAATGACACACTTTATCATTCATTCACGATCATCAGTGTAAAGTTCATAATTGGCATAATTAACTCTCTTACTATTGTGTTATTGTGAAACCGCTATAATAACTTTCCAATAAAATGAAATAAAAATTTAAAAAATAAATAAAAATTAAACTTGAAGGGAGCTTTGGCGCCCCGGGCCTCTGATGGGCTTAGTTCGCCACTGGAAATACGTGAGTTTTTTTTAATTTTTTTTAAAATTGATAAAAGAAATTAAATGGTGTTATGTATAAATCTTATCACATATTTATATAACTACAAAATTAAATTTCGTCTTTTATTTGCAACGAGCAAATCAATTACCTCGTCGGTGTCAATGAATCGACCATCACAACACGGGCATCAGCCTAGCATGGTGGTCGAAAAATCCACAAATAATGTAACCATAATATTTATGCCATGAATAAAGAAAAATTTTAAAAATGTCAATTCTGCGTTTTGAGGCTTTTCAGAGAAGAAAAAGTCCTTTCAAGGGTACATGAGGAAACAGGCAGTGTCACCAAGATTTTTAAAAGTTTGTGAATGTTTGGAAATAAGGGCTGGTTGCATTCTCCGAGAGCTGCAATGGCACATGTTGGTCGATTTAGTTAAGATTATTTCAGCCATTTTCTCCTCCACATTTCTAATTCAGCTTTTACAGAGTCCCTTTCCAAATATTTTTTATAGAGCTCTAAGTAGTATTCTTGATAATTAAGTTGGTTTTTGCATCGTTGATAGATGATAATGTGGATCTATGATTTTGGAATCTAGAACGAAACTGATCAATCGAATCATCCAAAAGTGAAATCATGACAGTAACTCTAAAATAAGTGTGTTGTTGTTTGCCCTATGCTTTTGTGACGATATTTTGATTTCCTCTTTACAGTTCTAAGCAAATTCTGAGCGTTCTTGTAAAGTTCAGCAGCTTTGGAATCGGTATTTTGACGAACATTTTCAATAGTTTTTAAAATTTATTCGACATGTTGATGTAAAGCAGCTGCTATATAGCATAAGAGAGATAGAAGTATTTTGCATACAGTGTGTATGGAAACAACGACGTAATTTTTTCCCCCAAAATTTTTGATCAGCTGTATTCGGATAAAATAAGGTCCTTTTTCCATAGATATGCACCTTTCACTATCAAGTATACCACAGACAATATACAGAGATCGAAAATATTATGTGTTGACTCGAATAAGTATCCCTCACGGCAGTTTCAAGTAAAAAAATACGCAGGATTCCCGCGATTATAAGCTTTACGATTTTTAATTTTTTTTTTGTAAATCCTACAAATAAGAGATAAACGGTAAAATACAGGTCAATTCATTAACCATATAGCACTATAATAAGTTTGTATGTCTCTTTGTTAGAATTCGAAGGTATAATTTTTTTAATGATGGCGAAATTTTTTTTAAATGAAATTCTGGAAAATCGCGAGCAATCGAGGCAAATTTTTTTATTTCGCGTGATCGCTCCAGTGGCTAAGCAAAAGCAGCTTATATCAAAATTACTTGAAATGACTGGTCTCAGAAAAGAATAAGCCTTTGATGGTGTTTCATAATCCATGTCACTGTTTAAGTCTTCCGCAGTGGCGGATTTGCCCTAAGGCCCATGTAGGCCCGGGCCTAGGGCGGCCAGATATTAGGGGCGGCCAATCGTGACAAAAAAGTCACTGATGATAACAAGAAGTACATAAATATTCTACGTACGAGATCGTCATTGCTCGAATCGGGTAGTTGCGACAAGGATTTCAAAGTGGACAGTCCATGAGTGCGCAATAAATTCGGATCATAGATTGATTACTTTTACAGTTGGTGTTAGGAAAACAGAAGCTCCAAGATCCTCCAGGAACTTCAACACCACTAGGGCGAATTGGGATAACTTTGGGGAAGCGCTACGAGATACGTTAAGGGATTTTCAACACGTAGCAGCTACTGATCCGGACAATTTGGGAAATTTTTTCAATAGGGCGGTTGTATCTGCCGCCAACTCGTCTTTAGGAAGATTAAACCCGAAGACGAGTATTAGAACGCCGTGGTGGTCACCTGAGCTGACTTCGCTGAAGGGAGTCTTCAAGAGGGCCTGCAGGGCGCTGGGGCTGTCCAGGAGTGGCAACTGTACGGAAGAGGAGACGGTTGCTCTTCAGGCGAGCCTCAGGTCTGCCAGGTCGGCCTTTAAACGGGCCGTCCTTCGAGCGAAACGAGCTGCTTGGCATAACTGGGTTAAAGACGTGGGTAACGCCAACCCGTGGGAAATCCACAGCGCGATTGGAAAATCCGGGAAAGGTTCTGATCGGTATCTGTCAACAGTAATTGGGTTAACAGATGGGAGGAACGCTGAGACTGTGGACGTGGCCTCCACTCTCAAGACACTATTGGGCGAGTTAGTTCCTTTAGAGTCAGTAGTTGGGGAAAGTGACCACCATAAACAGATTAGAAATCTAGCACGGCTACCACCTAGAGACCTCGCCCAAGAGGCTAACTTCACTAGAGTCACTAAAGCTGAAATTGATGTGATAATTAAGGGTTTGGGTCCTAAGAAGGCACCAGGGCATGATAGGCTCAATGGCGTGATTGCGAAGCAAGTCTGGGTCCACGCCAAGGAAGAGCTCTTCCAGGTGATGGACACGTGCCTGAGGAGAGGAGTTTTCCCCTCTGAGTGGAAGCGCGGCGTGCTCCGGATCATACTAAAGGGGAACGGAAAACCACTGACTGACATCAAGGCGTACCGGCCAATTACCCTCCTCCCGGTACTCGGCAAAATTCTGGAGAAACTGATACGAGAGCGACTTCGGCAAACCCTGTCTCCGGCAAGTGACCTGCAGTTCGGCTTCGTCCCCGGTAGATCCACGGTGCACGCCCTGTCGTATGTGCTTGACTGGGTGAAGGCTTGTCCAAAGAGGTATGTAGTTGCAATCTTCCTCGATATCACTGGTGCCTTCGATCACGCGTGGTGGGACATGGTACGGACAAAGGTGAAAAACAGGCAGTGTTCCAAACTTTTGTTCCAAGCAATCGACGATTACCTTTCCAATCGTACTATCACGATTTGCTTCGGAGACTTTTTGATCCAGAGGGAAGCTGACATAGGATGCCCGCAGGGCTCTATTCTTGGACCTGACCTGTGGAACATCAACTTTGACGACTCCTCCAGGTTACCCTTGCCTGAAGGATGTATCGCTGTCGACTACGCTGATGACAAAACGTATCTGGTCGCTGGGGACAGCAGAAAGGAAGTTGAGAGCAAAGGCAGTGAAGGTTTGAACATGTTCCTCGATTGGGGGAAAAGAAACAAGATGACCTTCGCTCCCCACAAGACCCAGGGCCTCCTGATGAAGGGCTTTCTCAGTAGAAAAAGAAATCCTGTCATCAAAATGGGGGACTCTACTGTCCGATTTTGCGAAACTGTTAAATATTTAGGTGTTACACTAGATCGATCGTCCTCTTTTCTGGCTCACGTTAAAGAAGTATCCAGCAAGGCCCAGGCTCTCTTCTTGAAGCTGAGGAGACTCTCCACAGCTGAGTGGGGATTGCGAAATCCGGCTCTGCGAACGCTATATAGGTGTGTGTACGTGGCGCAAGTCTCGTATGCCGCCTCTGTGTGGGAGCACCGCCTGGACAACTCGCTGATTCTCTTAGCTCTCAAGCGTGGCCAACGAACCCCCTTGCTGGCACTCTCTGGTGCGTATAGAACCGTTGCTTCGGACGCTTTACCCGTTTTGGCTGGCATATTGCCAATCGATCTGGAAATTAGGCAAGTGCTCACTAAGCAGAAATTAACCAGAGGAACCCCGGCCACTCACCTAGGTATTGTTCTGACACCGGGTGGGCCGGGGACTCTCCCTGGACTGCTCCGTCAAATGAGGGATCTGTCGCTCCAAGAGTGGCAGGTCCGTTGGGATAGGTCGAATATGGGAAGATGGACCTTCTCCTTCTTCCCATCAGTTAAAATCAGAATGGAAGGGGCATATCTACAACTGGACCACCACATCACCTAGCTTCTGTCCGGGCATGGGGAATTCAGGGGGAGACTTCACACCCTCGCCCTGTCTCCCCATCCCAACTGCGCATGCGGATCGACGAACCAGTCAGCCGAGCACATTCTGTGGCACTGTGAGATCTTGACGGATGCGAGAGAGGAAATGCTCGATGGTTTGGATGTACCTATCAGACCAGTATGGAATACTGATCTGGTTTCGAATAAGAAGAACTTCGAGTGTCTGAAGAAATTTGCAAGGATCTGGGTTGAGAGATGGCCTGAGCTTAGAGTCGCTGACTAGTTGACTTTGACACCAGGTGTACTTGTTCCTGTTTTACCACGGACTATCCCATATTACTCTATCATCTTAATTTGCCAAGGATGACAGTTTTTGTTTTTGTTTTTTTTTTCTCTGTTTTTTATTTTACACTTTTATGTTTATTGTTTATACCCTCGACTTTTATAATTGAATACTGTACAGTATGTATATTTTTTATGTTTTTTTTACAGTTTGCTTTTTTTTACATATGTAATTTTATGCTGTTTTTATTTTTTACATCTTGATTTTTATCTTTTATCATGTTCACACATGTCCGCGTGATTTTACGCTCATGTCTTCTTTTTTTTTTTTTACACTTATTTTTTTGCCATTTTTTTTTAATACTTTAGGTATTTTGGTTCCGGATACATATAGCGTAATTAAACGCACATGCCTATTTCATATTATTTTGGTTTTCTTGGTTGCTTTACTGTTTTTTTTCCATTTCTTTTAGTTTTGTTTAACGAGAGAGAACTGAACTCCGTTGCCCGTTTTGTATCGTCCTTATCCCCATTTAAGGGGTCGGACCCTAGAACGTGTCCCCGTGTACGTGCCATGGCCGATCTCTTGGAACTGGTGGGGCTTCACTCGGTTACCGCGCTACCCCCCGTAACATGAAGAGGTTGGGGAGAGGGCTAAACGTCATCCGAAAGCTGTCCGTCCCGCCTCCAGCGACCCGACGCTTCTCTCCCTAGGGTCTTCTTTTTGATTTCCACACACTCCTCGTCTGGGCACCACCGGGTAGCTGGCTTACGGACGACGCTGCCGGTTATCGGGAGGCCTGACAACCAGCCTTCTTCACTGTCTCTGGGACTGCCGGTGGCTGGATTTCGGTATCACCAGTTCTACATTGTATATATGTTTATTTTTTCTTCCATTTTTTATGTACAGTGCACGGTGCTGCCTGCTGGATCATTGTGTGGTCCTTCGCCGCCATGAGCTTCCCACTCATGACGGTTGTCGTTCATTTTGTTTTTTTCCTTATATTTTCTCTATTAACTAGTTTTGTTACTAACACCTTGTTTGACTGTCCATGGGGCTCACTGCTTTAGCAGTGATTACCTTCATGGGCTTTAGAATTGTAGAATTGACCATCACAGTACTTTCCTGTAGGTGCGCCTGCATACCGCCCTCTAACAACGTATGCGGGGACATTGAAGTTCTAGAATCGTTACATATTTTAAATGTAGAGTCGTTCATTCAAAAAAATTAGATTCTTGCGAGAACTCCGAAGGGGCGACCATAAGTCGCCTATACCGGGGTGGGAATAGGTGGGTGAAAGCTTCAATGCTCGAATCGGGTGTAGATTAAAACGACTTCCCGCATACAGATTCCCTCCTAAATTAAAACCACACCACAGAAAATCATCTGCTTGATCTGTGTGTAACTATTCTTTAAGCTTGTGGAGTCTTGATGAGTGACCCCCCCCCCCCCCCACCCCCCCGGCCACGGTTAGTTTTTTTTTCAAATATTACATGTATCTATACATTCTATAAAGTTTTTTATTTCAAAAATACATTATTTATTACGTTTACTAGATAACAATTTTAGTAATGGTAAAATAACTTTTTTTTAAATATAAAACAAATCAAATAAAATTGTCAAACGTCGGCCGGTCCGCGGTGATAAAAAGGTTGGGCACCTCTGGTCTATATGATGGGTATTGAGAAAGGGGCGGCTGGTACTTACTACATGGTCTGGGGCCTAGGGCGGCCAAGACTGCAAATCCGCCACTGAGTCTTCGAGTGTATCAACAATAACTTTATAGATTTCCTTGAATCTTATCAACCCATCATGATTTTCAACGGGTCTCGCACATTGCCGTAAGAGTTTTCGATTGTGTTTCAGGGATTTTTTTTTCAATATTTACTTCTAAGCACTTAACAGTTCGTTTTGCCGAGGACATGATAAAATTTCCAATCGATGTTTTAGTACCAATAGAATTTCGAATAGGCTGAACCTGGCAAGAATGACATAGAGCCAAATTCATCTTCAGTGAGCTGCAATGAACGTATAAGACTTCTGAGTGTGACGTACAAATTACTGCCTGCACATCATTAAAAATTTCTTTCATCGAAGAAGCTCTATCATATCCTTGTCCGATTAAATATTCGCAATCTACACCCAAAGATTTTAATTCAGATAAAATTGCATTAGCGAAATACTTTCCTGTTGTATTCTCAACTGTTAAAAAAAGGTAAAAAGTTTAAAAATCTTCAAAAAATCTTCGGCGCACCGTACAGTCAATTTAGGGGGGGGGGATCAAACCCCTCGATCCCCCCCTGGCTACGGCCTTGAATATGGTCCTATATTACTGCAGTCAATCAAGGTATGTTTCATTACCAAACTTTGGTGAATTATTTTTAAAACTTGATTGTGCCTAAATGTATACTCGGACGGCGCTAATACAGAACATCCCGATATAATATGTTCTATTGTTTCCGGAAAAGCAAAACATTTTCTACATAAATCATCAATTTGATTTGTATCTTTGATGATATGCTTCCTATAATTTTTAATATTAATGACTCTATCTTGAATGGCAAGCATAAAGCCTTCTATTTCTGCGCTCAACTCTCCAATACTCAACCATTTGTTTGTTTGTAAGTTTGTCAACATATGTTTGGTTGAGATAGTTGAAGTGTTTTGCGTGAAGAATTTTATTTGACCAGGAATCTAATAGTTCCTGGTTGGTATTTATAAGAATGCTGGCATTCTCGTCGTATAAATTTAATGGCGAAATATTTCCATCTGACTTGCAAATTATTTTGTGCATTTCTGAACTATCAGCTTTCATATGGAAAAGTGGAGTGTTGTTAAAAGAGGAGTTAAATTTTAATTTGTTATGCGGTAATAAAAAAATTTAATGCTTATGGGTTGGCTTTAAAATCTCTCAGGAAGGTATTATGCCGTTGGGAATTAAAATCGAAGCGATTAGGAATATGGCTGTTCCGAAAAATGTGTCTGAACTCAGAAGTCTATTGGGAGTCATTTCATATTAGGGGGCATACATTAAAGGACCCTCCCCTTTTGAGCTCACGCAATTAATGTATGCCCCCTGTGTTAATGTTAGGTAGAAAAATTAGGTCTATTTATAATACAGTTATTCCAAAAATGGGTTCTGACAAATGTATGTATTTTAAAAGAATAGATGATAAAGTTAAAAACAAAATGTTAGCTAGTCAAAATAGTTAAAAGATTTATTACCTGGGAAGGAAATTTAAAAAATTCTTTGATTTAGGATCAAAAGTTTTGACTTCAGATTTTAGGAATCAAATTTATTTAGGATCTCAAACCCCATGGGAAGGGAGACTGCGTTTCAGATCACAACCACGCCCACGTTACCCGAAGTAAGAAAAGTGTATAAAAAGTGATTACATTATGACATAAGTGATTACATTATGACATTGTATAAAAATAATGTATAATGAAAAAAAAATATATATTTAGCTACATGTATTGTACAGAGGTAGAAAATACATTATTTCCATGTAATTATTGTTTAAGTGTGGGAGTTGTATGCATGAAAGTGCGCGAGTCGAAGCGAGATAGCATGCTTGCGAGATACTATTTAAAGGAATGCATGCGTGACTTGTCCTCTTTTGCTTACAAGCAGCTCCCTAATAAATACCATTACCAATTATTTATACTCTCTTCATTTGCCGTGTACTACCGACACATTACACAGTAAGATAACGTTTTGCGACGCAGGTCACTGTGATACTTTTCTGTGCGGCGCCTGAAGTGTCCGCATGGGGGGTGCTAATGTGTCCAGTGGGCAGTGTACTCCTTGTTTTCCAGATCTAATAGATTAGATGTTTCCCAATTTTTTAAAAATGTTTGTTCTAATTTTATTCAGTTAGTGTGGGGTCGACAAGTGAAATCTATTGGAATACAATCAAGAGGAGCCTTACCTTCTTGTAGTGTATACAATGAAAAAATTGAAATAAGTATTGATGAAATTATTTATTTAGAGCAAACTGTATGAAAGCACTGTATTACCTTATTGAATAGTTTGAAATTATTGTAAAAAGGGATTTGACTGTTTATCGAAGGTTATTAACGGATGAGGTCGAGGGATGGCCTCTCGCTCTCTGGGTAGAAGTCATTTGGGACCAACACAGCGGGCCTGGTGATGTCAGCTGGGGCAACAATGGCGGGCCTGGTCAGGTCGATGGGGGCACTTGGCAGCTCAAGGATGGGCTTTGTAATACCATGTGGTACCTCAGCGATGGGCTTGGTGATGCCATGTGGTACTTCAGCGATGGGCTTGGTGATGCCATGTGGTACTTCAGCGATGGGCTTGGTGATGTCAACCAGTGATTCTGGAGACTTGTCGCTGACGATGTTCAGAATGATCTGAACAAGTGGGCTGGACACTGGAACTTCAATGGGAAGTTGTTCAACTTCTGGAATTGGCATGGGGAAAGTTTGTGGTCCTTCTGGGATTGGCATGGGGAAAGTCTGTGGTCCATCAGGGATGATTGGCAGAGGCTTGGTGAGGATTGGCAGCTCTGGTTGAACTGGCAGTGGGCTGATGACGATTGGCAAGTTTGGCAGAACTGGCAGTGGGCTGATGACGGTTGGCAAGTTTGGCAGAACCAATGGTCCTTCTGGGAGCAGAGGAGCTGGCAGGGGCATGAGGTCTGGGTAGATTGGGGCTGGCATGGGCACGGCGAAGTGTTCTTCTTCTACGATGGGCGCAGGACGGTGGCTGATGAAGGGGAGGTCGAAGGTTCCGACGGGGGAGCTGCTGGCAGCGGCCACGAGGGCGAGGGCGAGGATGAGGAACTTCATGTTGAGCCTGAAAATGAAGAGAGTACTATTTAGTTAACAAATTTTGATTGAGAATTCCGAAGTTCGCATTGCTTTTTATTTTTTTGTAATTTCAATTTTATCAAGGCTTTATAAAAATAAATGTCAATAATTAATAATGAATGCGGTAGAAAGCTGCAACATAATTGACAAAACATAGAGCTAGAAATCGTTATGCTAGGTCCACACCGAAGCCAACCTTCCAACTCCGAACTTAGTTCGGATTTGGAAGGTTGGTCGATCGTGTGGTGGCTGCGGCCAACCCTCCAACCCCGAATTCCGAACTCCAAAATGGCGGACATGGAACAGCTGTAGCTACGTTGTGTTTTATCAGGTTGCCTATAATTATTACGTACGTATTATTATGTACTTATATACACGACATGTTCTCAAACAATTGTTAATACCACTCTCCGTAATAATATCGTCATTTTAATAGTACGCGGCACATGCGTCTTGATCGCCTGCCGTTCGCAGACGGATGTGTGGACAGCTGCGGCAGGCGGGTTCGTGTGAGTTGGCCGTCGGGATCGCCTCGAAGGCGATCCCGGGCCAACTCGAACTCCAACCTTCCAACTCGAACTTCCAACGCACGAACACCCCTCCACACGATCGTCCAAACGTTTGAAGTTGGAACGTTGGCCGCAGTGTGGGCTTACCATTAGTTGCAGTAAGTTCAATATTAATAACCAACTTGTACAGTGCACCACTGCACAGCCCATATGATGAACAAAATGTTAGCTAGTCAAAATAGTTAAAAGATTTATTACCTGGGAAGGAAATTTAAAAAATTCTTTGATTTAGGATCAAAAGTTTTGACTTCAGATTTTAGGAATCAAATTTATTTAGGATCTCAAACCCCATGGGAAGGGAGACTGCGTTTCAGATCACAACCACGCCCACGTTACCCGAAGTAAGAAAAGTGTATAAAAAGTGATTACATTATGACATAAGTGATTACATTATGACATTGTATAAAAATAATGTATAATGAAAAAAAAATATATATTTAGCTACATGTATTGTACAGAGGTAGAAAATACATTATTTCCATGTAATTATTGTTTAAGTGTGGGAGTTGTATGCATGAAAGTGCGCGAGTCGAAGCGAGATAGCATGCTTGCGAGATACTATTTAAAGGAATGCATGCGTGACTTGTCCTCTTTTGCTTACAAGCAGCTCCCTAATAAATACCATTACCAATTATTTATACTCTCTTCATTTGCCGTGTACTACCGACACATTACACAGTAAGATAACGTTTTGCGACGCAGGTCACTGTGATACTTTTCTGTGCGGCGCCTGAAGTGTCCGCATGGGGGGTGCTAATGTGTCCAGTGGGCAGTGTACTCCTTGTTTTCCAGATCTAATAGATTAGATGTTTCCCAATTTTTTAAAAATGTTTGTTCTAATTTTATTCAGTTAGTGTGGGGTCGACAAGTGAAATCTATTGGAATACAATCAAGAGGAGCCTTACCTTCTTGTAGTGTATACAATGAAAAAATTGAAATAAGTATTGATGAAATTATTTATTTAGAGCAAACTGTATGAAAGCACTGTATTACCTTATTGAATAGTTTGAAATTATTGTAAAAAGGGATTTGACTGTTTATCGAAGGTTATTAACGGATGAGGTCGAGGGATGGCCTCTCGCTCTCTGGGTAGAAGTCATTTGGGACCAACACAGCGGGCCTGGTGATGTCAGCTGGGGCAACAATGGCGGGCCTGGTCAGGTCGATGGGGGCACTTGGCAGCTCAAGGATGGGCTTTGTAATACCATGTGGTACCTCAGCGATGGGCTTGGTGATGCCATGTGGTACTTCAGCGATGGGCTTGGTGATGCCATGTGGTACTTCAGCGATGGGCTTGGTGATGTCAACCAGTGATTCTGGAGACTTGTCGCTGACGATGTTCAGAATGATCTGAACAAGTGGGCTGGACACTGGAACTTCAATGGGAAGTTGTTCAACTTCTGGAATTGGCATGGGGAAAGTTTGTGGTCCTTCTGGGATTGGCATGGGGAAAGTCTGTGGTCCATCAGGGATGATTGGCAGAGGCTTGGTGAGGATTGGCAGCTCTGGTTGAACTGGCAGTGGGCTGATGACGATTGGCAAGTTTGGCAGAACTGGCAGTGGGCTGATGACGGTTGGCAAGTTTGGCAGAACCAATGGTCCTTCTGGGAGCAGAGGAGCTGGCAGGGGCATGAGGTCTGGGTAGATTGGGGCTGGCATGGGCACGGCGAAGTGTTCTTCTTCTACGATGGGCGCAGGACGGTGGCTGATGAAGGGGAGGTCGAAGGTTCCGACGGGGGAGCTGCTGGCAGCGGCCACGAGGGCGAGGGCGAGGATGAGGAACTTCATGTTGAGCCTGAAAATGAAGAGAGTACTATTTAGTTAACAAATTTTGATTGAGAATTCCGAAGTTCGCATTGCTTTTTATTTTTTTGTAATTTCAATTTTATCAAGGCTTTATAAAAATAAATGTCAATAATTAATAATGAATGCGGTAGAAAGCTGCAACATAATTGACAAAACATAGAGCTAGAAATCATTATGCTAGGTCCACACCGAAGCCAACCTTCCAACTCCGAACTTAGTTCGGATTTGGAAGGTTGGTCGATCGTGTGGTGGCTGCGGCCAACCCTCCAACCCCGAATTCCGAACTCCAAAATGGCGGACATGGAACAGCTGTAGCTACGTTGTGTTTTATCAGGTTGCCTATAATTATTACGTACGTATTATTATGTACTTATATACACGACATGTTCTCAAACAATTGTTAATACCACTCTCCGTAATAATATCGTCATTTTAATAGTACGCGGCACATGCGTCTTGATCGCCTGCCGTTCGCAGACGGATGTGTGGACAGCTGCGGCAGGCGGGTTCGTGTGAGTTGGCCGTCGGGATCGCCTCGAAGGCGATCCCGGGCCAACTCGAACTCCAACCTTCCAACTCGAACTTCCAACGCACGAACACCCCTCCACACGATCGTCCAAACGTTTGAAGTTGGAACGTTGGCCGCAGTGTGGGCTTACCATTAGTTGCAGTAAGTTCAATATTAATAACCAACTTGTACAGTGCACCACTGCACAGCCCATATGATGTCAAATCATTTCAGATCTTTTGAACCGCAAACCGAATGGAGCGCGCATTCTACCTAAACTTCTAGAACATTTAAGGAGGCAGTGGGTTCCAGCCGCCTAGGTATATATATATATATATGATAGCGACCCCCCGTCAATCCAACTTCTTATAAATTTTTTTTTTAAATCTACGGTATCCCGAATTGGGGTAGGTACCTATGTGGATTGGTTGAATGGTGTGGAATACGAATCACTACTTTAAAAAAACACGGCAAAAGCGCCACAAGCGAAAAATTTTCTAAGTTGGAATATTAGGTAAGAACTGCGATTGTTCAGGGCTTGCTTCACAAACCCCGTTCATCTTGATGATGTATGCTATGGACAATTAATTCCGTTTTATACATAAATATCTAGACTAACCAATAATGATAAATTTACAACAGCATTCTATATTGCAAATTCTTTAGGTAAAATCTTAACTAACAGTAAAGACAAAATACCCGCCTAAACAAAAAAAGTAAACCCTGACTTTAATGAACACAAAAATTAGAATAATATATCAAGTCTCCATTTCTAAATAAATACTTCTAGGTAAATAGTTTATATCCATTTTAATATTATCAATTGTTCCTGGAAGAAGTGAGCTTCGGATGTGTGGGGGGAGGGGGGAGATAGTGGTCATCCCGTTAGCACGTTTTTGGGCACATTGCATAATGAGGCACAAATCAATGCAGCGAAAAAGGAGAATTTTTGAAAAATTGTTAGCGCACCCCAATAAACTTACGCCCTAGGCTTCAGCCTAGTGAGCCTTAGGATCAATCGGGCCCTGTGACCTATATGGCTTCACACGGTGGTAAAATTACAAATACACTTATTTAATGATTAATTTATTCTAAGCAACATGAAAATCAATAAACTAATTTTTAAATTTAAACTTTCAAGGTTGTAAATATAAAGGACACTTACTGCTAAAACACTCTTATTTTATCCACACAGAAAAGAACACACTGACATGATGATCAATGTTTGCTCTGGTTTAAATACTGGAAATTTGATGGGCAATAGATAAAATTATGATAATATTATTATTTGGTCATAAATAACGTTGCTTATTAATAATTAATCAAGGCGATGTACGATGCACCGTGCACACCATTCAGTAATAAAATAAATCCTCCATATGATTACAGTTTATTTGGAAATTTCCCTAACTCCAAGGATTATGAAAACTTTATCTAGGTAAATAGTTAGCACGAAAAAAAGGTCATGTCAATGATAATTGCACTGTATTTTTTTAATTACTCCGAGTCAACGGATTTATGACCCCCATTTTTGGGAAACCCCGTTTGAGGCTGAAAGAAGTGATTTACAATACATGTTTAAGCCGCAAAACCGAGACTATAATAAAATGTTGGAAATATTAGGAAAAACCTTAAACTTAATAGACTTACATTTCTAAAACTTTACTTCTGAAAATTCACGTCATATCGTACTAGAGCGAAGGGAGTGAAAAAATAGTTTTAATTCTCAAAATGACACGGAAAAGCGCCGCAGGCGAAATATTCATCTATGGTATCTCCAAATGCGGTAGGTACACGGACGTACGGTACCTATGTCGTGTGGGTGAAGAAAGTAAAATATGAATTATTATATTCAACATCTTTCCACAACCAATATTTTCCGATTATATAAAAATGAGAAAAAAATTTGGCCGAGTACTGTGTCTTCAATGTGTTCCATTTTGGCAACTAACCGGGGCCCGCTGCGAACTGGGACCCTGGCCGCCCCCTTCCCCCCCCTTTGACATCGGGGCCCTAGGCCTGGGTCTCCTGGGTAGTGATTAAATAGTTAGTGTTGATAGCTGCTGAAACCAGCGATGAAATTTGTTTCATCACAAGTTTCATCAATAGTGATGAAATAATTAATATTTGTAATTACTAAAGAAACCTGTGATGAAATAAGCGATGAAATCAATGATGAAATCTGGGATGAGTCTAGTCTTTACTAAAAATTCAGAATGAAAGCAGTGGTGAAAATTGCGATGAAACTAGTGATGAAATATAAAAAATACGTTGTAATCTTTAATGAAAACAGTGATGAAACATGCGATGAAATCTGCGAAGATTATAGTGATGAAATAAATAGTGATGAAAAATGCGATTAAACTAGTGATGTAAACACTGCTGAAACCAGTGATGAAAAATGCGACAAAACTAGTGATGTAAACACTGTTGAAACCAGTAATGAAACAAGCGATAAAACTAGTGATGAAATCTGTGATGAGTCTAGTTATGAAACATGGAATGAAAGCCGTGATAAAAGTTGCAATGAAACTAATGATGAAATAAAATGCTTTGTAATCTTAGATGAAAGCTGTGATGGAACTTGCGATAATTCTAATGATGAAACATGCGATGAAATCAATGATGAAACTTGCGATGAAATCTGAGTTGAAAAGTTTTTATTTACATATTTAACGCCCAGAGGGCTTTTACATGTTTCGTAGTACTATTAATTCATGACAGATAATTTTAAAACAAGTAAAAAAATAATAAAAATAAAATTAGATAAAGAATGCACACAAGACATAAAAATACAAAAAAATACAGCGATTTGAAAGGATTATAAAAATACAGATGTGTTTAGGAATAGTTTTGCAATAAGTTTTTTACAAGATCCACAAAACTGCCTAAGTACTGATTCCCCATAGCGTGAAATCATTGCATCGGAGAGTAGGCAATATAGTTTCGCTTATGAATGCTGCAGTAGAATAGTGTATTTCGTCGTGTAGTTACTGTCGGTATTCGTAAGTTAATGAGTTGCAGGAATTCACAATAGTCGAACATAGAGTTTAGTATCTTAATATTTAAAACAATGTCAGGTTAGTTACACCACTTATAACTCAAGAACCACTGGACCGATTTTTATGATCTTTGATTTGTTGGATTTGTCTCCACCACGAATAGCAGAATAGCTATTAACATATCGGTAAAAATTCAGATTTAAAAAATTGTGAAGAAAATTCTTTTCCTCGTACATTTTGTATGGAACGAATTCTCATATTTTAAAAGAGCTGCAGGAATATTGCGATAAGTACAATATTGACTAGTGAGTGAATTCCAAAAACGTCAATGCGCTGATTTTTTTTGCTTTTGTTCTTAAACATGTAATGCTGCCCCTCTTTCTTACACACTAAATGTCAACAGTCGAAAATGGGACAAACGGTGAACGTATATCTGCACCCCCCCCCCAAGGAAAAATATAATAATTATAATAAATCTCTCTCACACGTATAAAAAAATTCCTGTAAGTACGTGGAAAAGTAAGAAAATCACAAAAAATATAAATCCGTACACAACGCCATCTCTGATACTGACAAAAACAAAACAAGGACAGTTGCGCATCGATAATTGCTTCATTGTGTAATAACTGTATTATTACACAATGAAGCAATTACATATTATTCTGAGGCGGTACGAAGTTCTCCGGGTCAGCTAGTTTTGAATAAAAAGGTTAAGTCGTTTATTTTACGTCTGTCTTCTAATGTGTGTATTTTAAGAATATTTAATGAGAAATTATATTTATGGTCTTCTGGTGGGATATTTGAATTAAAATTTATAAAACTTATTTTGAGACTTATTTTTTGTATTCGCTCTGTGTTATTAATGTGAATGTTGTAAGATGAAGACCAAAATACCGAGTTATATTCAATTAGGCTTCTAACTAGAGATATACATAATAATTTAAGAGCTTGTATGGAATTTAAAAAAATAGTTGTTTTTAATACGAAGCGTAGTGTTTTCATACCTTTGTTAAAAATTTGGTTGAAATGATTGGCGAAACTAAGTTTTTCATCCAAAATAATGCCAAGATCTCTCATTTCCGTGACTATTTCTAAAGCTGTGTTATTGATGGAATATGCGAAAAAAACAGAATTTTTATTTCTTAGGAAAGTCAAGGTTTTGTACTTTTCTACATTTAAAAATAAATTATTTTGAACGCACCAATCTTTAAACTTTCTAATATTTGACTGTAGTATATGGCAAGGATTTATATCAGAGAAGTTTATGGGATACTTTGTCAAATGCCTTTGAAAAGTCCATATGCAGTCGACTTTTTTATTTTCTGCAAATGATTGTATTATGAAGTTTTGAAATATTATTAAGTTAGTTGAGGTAGATCTACCTTTGATAAAACCGTGTTGTTTTTGGTCAATTAATTTTATTAATTTACGATAGATTTCATTAAGGACTAGTGTAGTTAAAGCCACGCTCCGTAAGGCAGGTGCACCACCAGATTCAGTTCTCTGAGTACGTTTGGGCGGGAATCAAATAATAGAACCACGTGTGATGACACTACATGCATTTCTTGATGGACGACCTTCCTGTACTTTCTCGGAAGAAGATGATTTACGTAGAAGACGTGAAATGTGATTTATTGCTACAAGTATAACTCCATTTTGTTATTAAATAACAAATTGAAGTTATAATTTTAGTGCAGTTCTCTTTATGGATTCTGAAATTCAGGAGAATGACCCACAAGAAAGTCATGTTCAAAACCATTTTTATTTTTCAATTCCCTTCACTACAACTGATTTTCATTGAGGTCAAAATGCATATAATTTAATATTCAAAAAAATTCTAAGGTTTTAACTACACAGTTTTTATTTTATTTTCAAATTATATTGACGGATAAGGTCGAGGGATGGTCTCTCGCTGTCTGGGTAGAAGTCTGTTGGGACCAACACAGCGGGCCTGGTGATGCCAGATGGGGCAACAATGGTGGGCCTGGTCAGGTCGATGGGGGCACTTGGCAGCTCAATGATGGGTCTGGTGATACCGACTGGGGCATCAACCACTGGCCTGGTGATGTCGGTTGGGGCTTCAATGACGGGCCTGGTGAAGTCGATTGGGGCACTTGGCAGCTCAATGACTGGCCTGGTGATGTCAATTGGGGCTCCAATGACGGGCCTGGTGAAGTCGATTGGGGCAACTGGCAGCTCAAGGATGGGCTTGGTGATGCCATGTGGTACCTCAGCGATGGGCTTGGAGATGTCAACCAGTGATTCCGGAGACTTGTCGCTGACGATTTTCAGGATGATCTGAACAAGGGGGCTTGAGGCTGGAATATCGATGGGGATGGTTTGAATTACTTCGGGAATTGGCATGGGGAAGGTTTGTGGTCCTTCTGGGATTGGCATAGGGAAAGTTTGTGGTCCATCGGGGATGATTGGCATAGGCTTGGTGAGGTTTGGCAGCTCTGGTTGAACTGGCAGTGGGCTGATGACGATTGGCAAGTTTGGTAGAACTGGCAGTGGGCTGATGACGGTTGGCAAGTTTGGCAGAACTGGCAGTGGGCTGATGACGGTTGGCAAGTTTGGCAGAACCAATGGTCCTTCTGGGAGCAGTGGAGCTGGCAGGGGCATGACGTCTGGGTAGATTGGGGCAGGCAGTGATGATCGGCATATCGAAGGTTCCGAAGGTAGGAAGGCTGCTGCCAGAGGCCACGAGGGTGAGTGCAAGGATGAGGAACTTCATGTTGAGCCTGCGAATAAAGAGCGTGTTACATTTATTTAAAAAATGATTTTGAATTCCAGAGGGAGCATGCCAGATTTTTTGTTGTTGTTATATAAGCCGAAAGGACGATACATGTTGTTAACGGTTAAAATAGAAAACTAAAATAGAAAACTAAAGACATATAAAGTGTGTAACTTTTACAAGTGACCTGGCGGTAGCTCTCACACTCGATCTATGTAATTCTTCTCCATTAGACAGTTTCTTGTAATAATACTTAGTATTAAATTTACGCTTGTTCGTAATAGGAAAATCAAAATCTTTCAATTTTACAGGACCTTCCTGAACTAATAAACTAATGGAATTTTGAGATAACTTTGGCCAGCATCCGGGATCTTTCAATTTATTCAAGCTCTGAAAACAGAATTAAATTTAAACTGCTATCAGTAACGTTATTTTTATCTTCTTATAATTCGACCGTAGGAATTTGTGAGAAAGATATCTGTTTAGATGTGCTCGGTACCATTGTAACGTCATTGCGCGGGACATCATTTTTATCGGTGCTGGAGAAATTGGAATAAAAAATTCCCAATGGAAACGAGTTTTTTTATGTCATTCTGCTCTATAATTCTACGTTTTAGATTCTGCGAGCCTGAAAGTTTTTTTAAAAATTATTATTCTATTCATTGTAATCCACAGTACTTTTATATTTAGTTATAAATTTAAAAATCTAATAAGAATATAACCTCAAATTTGTACCTTGCATTTCCCCTGTGTTGACGTGTTGAGCGAACAAACACCATACAAACACTAAACACAATACAACGGCTTACGAAAGACGCTTACACTGACACCGTAAAATAACAAATCCAACAAATCTAATAGATATTACTTATATATTTAACAATTTAACGAACTTCAAATAATATGTCAAACAGTCAGTCCTAGAGACAAATCGTACAAAATAAAACAACTGAAATTGTCAGCATTTTGAAGGCGCAAGTCGGTTTATTTGATTCTTTTGAACAAAAATACGGCGCTGTGATTGGTTATTGAATTTGGATCGCACCCATTCGTCGTAAAAGACGGTAAAAGATATTTGGAAAAATAGATCTTACGTTTGAAGTAAATATATGGAACTTGTAAAAAAATTCTGTAACTGACTATAAATTCGTAAGCCGTTGACACCAACCTGATGCGCGCGCATTCTGTTTCTTTGGAAAGTGTTGCTAGAGCGTAATAATTATGTCGTACTATGGGTAATTTTTAAATGATTCAGGGAATATTATAACAAAATTTTAATACAATATTTATTTTCTCACGGCGCCCCTTCGGAGTTGGCGCCAGGTTTTTGCACGTTTTTTAATGTATGGCAGATCCGGCGCTGGTTACCTGTTATGTTGCACAATAGTTATGATTTTTGGCATGTTGTACATGACGGAAACCTAAAGAAAAAAAAAGTTTTTGACCTTGGCCGACCTTCGGATGTTTGTCAAAAATAGTTTTTGCCAATTTTAATCCGGTAGGTCTAATTTTTCACTTTTGGTTTAAAATTATAGAAAATTTAGTCTACTTTAAAACAATATTGACATTCAATATGGACTTCTCTCTGAACTTCAAACTTGGAAACTTGGCCTTTGATTTCTTCCCCTCTCAAGACCTCCACCCTGTCTGTTCACCAGCTTCCTTCCGGCATCTAGCGGCTACAAAGGACTACCCGGCGCCCTATTTGCAGTCTGTGCAAGAAAGACGAGGACGTCTCTTACAACTGGTGTACTGAATAACAAAGTAAAATTTAAATTAAAGTAAAGACGAATCGTCCGAGTAGTTTTTTTTGCCTCACACTGTGCAGAAAAAGTAGTTTCAAAATAAATTAGTTTGAAGTTTACCCGGCCCTTTTACCTGCTTCTGAGCTGACCTGCTAAATGGGCTGTAGATTTCGACCAAGTATACCTTACGTCAATGGCTGTAGATCTTAAAATATCGTCAATACCATTTCATAAATTTAATAGCATATTCTTAAATGATTATTATATTTTCGAAATACCGAATTTTTTTTTTGTAAATTCTAGACCACCGGCTCCCCTTAAAGTAGGTAAAAAATACGTTTTTCGTATTATTTTTCCCGCTTATGGGATATTCCTGTGTTATGGAAGTTTAAAGTAGGCACAATATACATTTTTCGTATTATTTCTCCCGCATATAATAGGGATTTCCCTGTGTTATGGACGAAGT
Organism: Limnephilus lunatus; assembly: GCA_917563855.2. Taxonomy (NCBI): domain Eukaryota; kingdom Metazoa; phylum Arthropoda; class Insecta; order Trichoptera; family Limnephilidae; genus Limnephilus; species Limnephilus lunatus. Next base: position 48,170,611 of record OU830593.1, read on the forward strand.
TTAAAGTAGATACAATATATATTTTTCGTATTATTTCTCCCGCATAAAATAGGGATTTCCCTGTGTTATGGACGAAGTTTAAAGTAGGTACAATATATATTTTTCGTATTATTTCTCCCGCATATAATAGGGATTTCCCTGTGTTATGGACGAAGTTTAAAGTAGGTACAATATATATTTTTCGTATTATTTCTCCCGCATATAATAGGGATTTCCCTGTGTTATGGACGAAGTTTAAAGTAGGTACAATATATATTTTTCGTATTATTTCTCCCGCATATAATAGGGCTTTCCCTGTGTTATGGACGAAGTTTAAAGTAGGTACAATATATATTTTTCGTATTATTTCTCCCGCATAAAATAGGGATTTCCCTGTGTTATGGACGAAGTTTAAAGTAGGTACAATATATATTTTTCGTATTATTTCTCCCGCATATAATAGAGATTTCCCTGTGTTATGGACGAAGTTTAAAGTAGGTACAATATATATTTTTCGTATTATTTTTCCCGCATAAAATAGGGATTTCCCTGTGTTATGGACGAAGTTTAAAGTAGGTACAATATATATTTTTCGTATTATTTCTCCCGCATATAATAGGGATTTCCCTGTGTTATGGACGAAGTTTAAAGTAGGTACAATATATATTTTTCGTATTATTTCGCCCGCTTATAGGGATGTCCATGCGTTATGGACGAAGTAAAAAGATTCATTTGTTGCAAAATAAAATGATGGATTATATTTTTATTGATTCATTCCGTAGATATTGAATACATTGTGAGTTTGAAAATATTAATTTAAATAGAGAATCTGAGACATGGATGAAGGGTGTTTAAGAAGGGTGGTAGGAGTAGGTATTATGTATTGCTGATTTATACTGTGAGGATCCACAGCGTTATTTTTGTTTTGAAGTTAATTTTATCGATGTCCAATAAAAAAACTTTTCGGTATATCGTAAGTATTTGTACTTGCGGTCGCAGGCCTTGATTAAAATTACGACAGACGCGCCGTGACGTTGCAAGAATACGATCCATGTAAGTAGATATTTAATTTATGAGGGAGATAGCATATATCATATTTTTTATTGGCTATGTTGCTTTGACAATAGGTTACTCTAACAAAAGTATTTATTTTTCATAAATTAACGAATATTATTTCGTGAATCGTAGGTAGGTATTTATCCAACAAAGCTTACGATTACAATTCCATATTTAAATTAGATACAATTTGATTGTTATAGTGTTTAATTCGTTAGCTCAATTATTAAAACAAAAAATTAAAGGAAGTCAAATTACATGTCATTATTTTTTTATTTATTTATTACATTACATTAAATACCTTTATATAGCAAAAATAATGTAGTACCTAATAATATTGCTTAATAACTGCAAACATTAAAAATGTGTAAATGTGTATGTTTCGTGGGCAGATTGCCCGTTCTAAGGATGCTGGTGAAAATGACAAAAATATAAAATGTTAAATTTTAATTTTATTTTTTTTTATTTTTTATTAAATACATACTAAGTTTTTACTAACCGTGCCATTAATAGGTACTTATTATTAGGGGGCATACGTAAATTACGTGAGCTCATAAATGGGGGGGGGGGGGAGTCGGTCCAGCAAAATCTCACGTTAGGTACTTGAAAAGGACATACGAAGTGGCCCAAATATATCTCACAAAGGGAGGGGGGGGGGGGGGGTATCTAGATTGGAAGAAAAACTGTACACGTAATTAATGTATGCCCCCTAACCGTGTAAAATTTTAAGTGACATTATTTAATAGTTTTTCGGATTCCACCCTACCCAAGTCCATTTAGTTATTATTAAACCGATGTAAGGACATGTTTTAATATGTATTTAATTCTGGGGGGATTTTATTATATAATTTCGGTCCAAGATATGTAGGTATATGTTTTTGAAGTAAAACTTCTTTACGCACGCTTGACTTTGGGTGTAAGCTGATGATTTCGTGACGAGAGCGTTACGAAAAGTGTGATCGGGCGAGGCGAACGGAAGTTGAGAGGGAGATATAAGTTAGTGAAGATAAAAAAGGGAGAGTTACGTTTCGTATATTGCTGTAGGCTGTAGGGGCAAGAGAGAGAGGTGCGAGCACACATTTTCTTTCTCTGTTTCTCTCGTAGCTAGTTACATTTCGTATATCTAAGACACAGTGCAGGCCTATTGTCTGTATCACACTGTAGAAGCAAGAGAGAGCAGCGCGCCCGCACTTTTTCTTTCTCTCTTCTTTTATAAGTTAGTGAAGTTTTACTTCAGTCGTGTGGTCTAAGGTACACTCGTTTTTTTATACTTTGCCGTATTGCTCCCTGGGACCACAAGTGTGGTGTGACTTCTTGTGATACAAGGATCAATTTTATTAAGATTTTCTAGATAATAACTCTTTTTACGTAGTTTTGACGAACATTAAATTTTTTGTAGAGCTGATCGCTAAAGCGGATTCACAAGCGGATCTAAAATTGTTCTACCTGACGCTCCTCAACCAATAAAAGGGATTTCACAATCCGAAATATATTTTTCTTAGGTCTTGTTGTTTAATTATATTTCACAATGCAAAAAAATGTTATTTATTTCATTTAAACTGCCATGGGGCATTACATTTAAAAAAAATTACAATGAAAAATAGAGGTTACATAAAATATAAGAAACAAAATATAGGTTACATAAAATATAAGAGTTGACACAAAGTAGGTACCTAACGCAAAATGTAAGTAAAGTAACGATAGATAATCCTCCAAATCAACAAGAATTTAAAAAAAAATGTTTAAAAGTGGTGTTTACAAAGGTTCATTAAATAGGTAGAAATAGTGGCACATACGGCGTTTGAAGTTTGCCATGTTCAAATTGTTGTCAAATACATCAGTATTTTGTTACCAAGACTATGTAAAGGTTTTATTGGGGAATGCAAACTATGATTGGAGTGAGATTTTTGTATACAAAATGTTAATGTTTGTCTAGTTGTAATCTACAAGTAGATTTATTAAGTGCAGGAGTTCACGATATCGAATTTAGAGTTATTTAGAGTTCTGCAAGAACATTTTCTACATTTCAGTTTTTATTATTGCGACATCAATTATCATTATCAATCTGCGGTTATACATCATTACAGGAATAATTTGTAATAATTTATTTACCCCTACCCTATTTTTATTCGTATAATATTTAGATACAAGAGAACTGACCAAATCCAATGGAACTTGTAATTATACCATTTTTTGTTAATACCGCCATTGTTTTTTTTCAGTGTAAACCATAGACATATGAATATTAGTAGACCTGCCCTAAGTGATAAAAGCGTATTATTTCCCCCTCCCATTGGAACCATTCCATTGGAACCGGCTGGGATCGAGTATGGGTTCGCGTTAATCTAAAAAATGTGACGTCATCATTCTTCTGCGAGCCAGCGTCGAGCACTCATCGGTACATTTTACGAAATAACACGGTAAAAACAGTGCTTTGTGTTTTGAAAACGTGTAAAATAGAATTGAAAAAGAGAATAAACCCAATTGTCGTATTACATTTCATAGGCAAGCATTATTTTAGACTATTTTAAGCTAATTCAGATGACATAATATGATCGTTTTTCAAAATCCACTATCACTCGAGATACATGGCGTGTGCCCGTCGTTTTTTACTGGGGTAAGTAAATTATGAAACATTTGTAAAAGTGTCTTAACTGAATACCTCAGCAAAATATTGAACTCGACCTTATAGGCGACCTTTCTTTGCTTATTTAGACTTCGCAAAATTGTTCATTGCGCGGCGTGCAATTCGCGCTCCCATGTAAAAAGGTCTATTCATTCAAAAGCAGAGTTTACTTTTAAGAACTAAATGGTGATATAGTGCGAGATGCCTGTATACTGTCAGATTGAGTTTTGACGAATCACATATCACCAAAGCCACCTTCCCGCTCTTCGTCCCGCTGCAGTTGGTTTCTACCCCTCACCTTTCTGTTCTGGTTTATTAATATTCATATGTCTATGGTGTAAACATTACTATTCGGGCCTTGTCACTGACCTTATCACATCTAACGCTGTTGCAGCCAGTGGCGGACTAAGGGGGGGGGGGGGGGGGGGCGGCCCGCCCCGGCCCCCGGTCTTAACGCCTCCATGTTCCCTTGACCAAAGCCTAAACAAGGCTTTAAGGCACCACTGTTAAAAAAAAATCATTTACATGTACCAACTCTTAAACTGTTCGAAAATCCAGTATCTATGGCACCACGGAGGGGAATTTTCATATCTAAAAAAAAGAAAAAAATGGCGAATGTTATATTCAAATTTTTATGGAAAATTTTCAGCGTTCTTAAAAAAAATAGGAGGCCCCAAAATTAGAAACCCGGAGGCCCTTTATAAAAAAAATCCCTATGTGGTGCCATAGTGACAGGATTTTCTAACAGTTTAAGGCTTGGTGCATGCAAACCGGATGTATAGTTTTTCTAAGATGTTGTCAACCAGGTTGTAAAACGTAGTTTCGAGAAAAATGCGTTGAAAGTTTTTCTGAAGGTTAATTCAACATACAAACGCTTTTAAACTCTCTTGGATTTTTTTTTTCCCTTTAAACATTAGGTGATTTTTTAGAAAATGATATACCAAAAAATTACGTTTTTTTACAGTGAGGCCCCCCAGGACCAGAGACCCGTGTGAACTGAATAAAAATCTTGCAAAATTACATGAACTTTTTATACTAGGGGTTGGGCTCATTCAGCTTTGCCGCCCCGGGCCTCTGACGGGCTTAGTCCGCCACTGCTTGCAGCATTTTGTTTTTGCCATTTTATAAATATTTCTTAATTTAGATTTGGAGTGTGTACGTATTTAAGTAGAATACACAAGCCAAAATGTGTATATTCTTGTGTGCATTGTATCACTACAAATATAGGTTTAGGAACTATCATAGATGATTTTAGCCATAAGAATGTTGTTTCTTAAATGCGTTCATTGATTTCTAATGAAAAAAAACATTTTTTAGTAATTTATGCTTATTTTTTTAATAAAGTAATTAACATCTTTTTTTAAATTCTACTCAAGCGATACGATAGTAAAAGCTTCAATTCATTCAAAGCTTACTTTATATTGTTCATAATTTTAACTATTTTTTAGAAAAGCTTTATCGAAAACAGTGCTTTCAGATGACTTTTTGATGAAAGAGATTTATTTATTTAATATCAGTGGTATGAATATAAATATCATAAACACTGATTACATGTCACAAATTCATGGTTAGGTGATGCTTCCTTTTAACGTGTGTGGTAATTATATTGAAGATATTAACTGATAGAGGTGTTTTGTGATCTATAAGTATATCAATTAACTCAATTTTCCCTTACCTTAATTGGTAGCAACTTTTCCAAATATCTAAAATCTAAACTTTTTCAAATTTCGACATTCTTTCTGGAACAGGTAATCAATTTCATTGACCTGTTCGTGGCCAAGAATGACGGTTTTTTCACAGATTTTGACCGATTCACCAAATTTCAAAGAAGTTCTGTGAAAGTTCTTTTCTAGTCCGTTATTATTTCATCATGGGCCAGTTGTTTCATATTGCTTAGATAGTAACAGAACTTGAATAGGACTTTAAAAGAACTTGAAAATGAACTTTAAAATTGATGAATTCTTCAAATCCTGTAAAGTAATCCTACCTTCGAGTTTAACGTAAGTTGACAACAGTTTTCTGTTGGTATAAATTGGTATAGATTTCACTTCTAGGTATTATTTGTTCAGTTGGTAGTGAAGATATTGATTATTAGTACCTACCTATCCCTTATTTAATCCAAATTAAAAATTGTATTTAAGTCGATACCTATACAAAACAACCAAATTGTTTTTTATGCTAGCTTGCAAGCAAATTATTCAGTAGTTGGACAATAGAAAGTCTTATAGTTCAGGTTTATTTATGATTGAGTCTGCGGTTCAACATGACGTTCTTTTTTTCTTACTTTGTTTCCCATAATGGAACTGTAATTTAATAATTATTATATTAACATTGGCAGGTACAAACAACAAAAAAGTTCTACACAATCCTGTTTATTTAGGTCCAAAATATTATAATATAAAATGGAAACATTTTGAGGGTGGATTACTAACGGTTGTGGATGTTTTCACAGATTCTTAACGGATAAGGTCAAGGGATGGCCTCTCGCTCTCTGGGTAGAAGTCTGTTGGGACCAACACAGCGGGCCTGGTGATGCCAGATGGGGCAACAATGGCGGGCCTGGTCAGGTCGATGGGGGCACTTGGCAGCTCAATGATGGGTCTGGTGATACCAGTTGGGGCATCAACCACTGGCCTGGTGATGTCGATTGGGGCTCCAATGACGGGCCTGGTGAAGTCGATTGGGGCGACTGGCAGCTCAAGGATGGGCTTGGTGATACCATGTGGTACCTCAGCGATGGGCTTGGTGATGCCATGAGGTACCTCAGCGATGGGCTTGGAGATGTCAACCAGTGATTCTGGAGACTTGTCGCTGACGATGTTCAGAATGATCTGAACAAGGGGGCTTGAGGCTGGAATATCGATGGGGATGGTTTGAATGACTTCGGGAATTGGCATTGGGAAGGTTTGCGGTCCTTCTGGGATTGGCATTGGGTAAGTCATTGGTCCTTCAGGGATGAGTGGCAGAGGCTTGGTGAGACTTGGAATGTCTGGGAACAATGGAGCTGGCAGGGGCATGACATCTGGGTAGACTGGCAGTGGGCTGATGACGGTTGGCAGGTTTGGCAGAACTGGTAGAGGGCTGATGATGGTTGGCAGGTTTGGCAGAGGGGCTGGCATGGGCACGGCGAGGTGTTCCTCTTCTACGATGGGCGCAGGGCGGTGGCTGATGAAGGGGAGATCGAAGGTTCCGACGGGGGAGCTGCTGGCAGTGGCCACGAGGGCGAGGGCGAGGATGAGGAACTTCATGATGAGCCTGCGAATGAAGAGCATGTTAGGTTGTATTTTAAAAATTATTTAGAATTCCGGAAGGAACATGGCGCATAAATTAACGGTTTTTATATAAGTGGACATGACGAAATTACAAAGCTGCAGACATAATATCACATTTGGTGCTTAAATGGTTTTCTAAACATGAAGTTACGATGCATTCGAATAATTTATTAAAATCGACTTTTAATTACACATTTAGACATGCAACACCTGTTTTCATTTGAATTCTAAATAAAACCATTTTCTCTCAAATGTGGGAAATGAACCAGTTTGACAAAAAACAAATTAAAACTAAAAAAACTTAATGTACCGTTACAACACTTACTATGGACGCACTCTTGCTTTCTCCAAACAGAAGAAAAGGAACAGATATAATGTACAAAGCTTGCTATGCTTTATATAGTTATTGAACATTTGATATGCAGAGAGATAAGGCAATCATAATATTATTATTTGGTTGTAAATAATGCTTGTTCATTATTAATTAATAAAGGCGTTAAACGATTCACCCAGTTCGGTAATAAAAAAAAAACCACGCATTTACGACTACTATCAGTTGGAAATTTCCCCAAATAAAGAAAAACTTAAAACGCCACGTAATTTAGAATGTAAATTTTTTGTGAAGGGACAGTGTTGGTCAAATCAGTGTAAATAACTTTTAACCGACTCCCAATATTTTGGGAAAAAAAACCTTTTGCAGTGCGGAAAATATAATATAAAGGGTTGTAACAAGACTCGAGGTAGAGATGCTTTCCTTATTATTCCGGTTTTTCAATGGAAACCGCTCCGCTGGGAAACACGCCAAAAGCACGCTCAACATTTGTAAGTACCTGTCAGTGGCTGAGTTGGCATCGCGTTTGAGTCCCACCCAGGCGTCGCGTGTTCGATTCCTCGGCTGGCTAAATCCCCCATCACGACACAACCATCATTTTCCGCTTACTGTGGTGGTAGTAGAAGATTTTCAAATATCGTCAGGTTATTCGTCTCTTCAAGACAGCCGTTCACTATTCCTCAAAAATACCTTCCACACAGCTTCTCTAAAGATGACATAGGCCGTGAGGGATATCATTTCATTTGTGGAGTTAATTTTTTTAACGACTGCTGAAATATAACCTCTGTGAAACGAACTGGGTAGGGTCCTAACAAAAAAACATCGCATTTAATACTACTTTTCGTCGAAGCAAAACAAATAAATGCTTTAAACCCTAGTTTTAACATTCATATGAAAAAGCCTGGTAACTGCGTTATAGTAATACTGGCTGGATGAAGAAAGCCTGTTTTTGAAGTAAAACTTTTTTACGCACGCTCGACACTTGGGGGTAAAATGATGAATACGTTACGAAAAAAATATGAAAACTTACGAAAAAATATGTAACGCTATAATGAATGTGTAACGCTTATCTACATATATGAAACGCTATAATGAAAGTGAAACGCTAATCGATATGAGTTAAGTTAAGTAAAGTTGAGTTGATAGGGATGTTGAGGGGATGGTGATATTTTTATTCCTGTTACTGTTATATTGTTAATGGACGGCATAAGTTAGTGAAGTTTTACTTCAGTCGTATGGTTTAAAGCACACTCGTTTTTTTAACGGAGTTTTATAAAAAAAAATACTTCAATGAATTCAATGACAATGAATCCGTAGTTTTGCCAGCCTTCAATACAGTTCTATTATATTCCAGACAGAATGCAGCAGTTCGATAATATTATTGATGTTATAAATTTTATTAATGTGGCGGTTTGTTTAAGAGGAAACTGGGTGGTGTTTTATATATACAAATATATATTCCCCAATTTTATCTTTGAATTTTGACAATAGTGCGAATGTTTTTCAATGTAATATAGATGTCAACCTTTTGCTTTTTTGATAAGTTACTTCTTCTAGGAGTTAGAACCCTCCAAAAATGGTTAAAATTGCCTGGTTCGAACGCCATCAACAGACGTTCAGTATACAAACTAACTAGGAGTAAGTATAACTGGCGAGTTCATTCTACATGTGAAAGCTTTTGATATAAAACGATTTTTTTATTATGTATTTATTTATTGTTTCTTTACACTGCAGGTAAAATGTTTACAATACAATTTATAACATCAATAGGATAAGCCTGTGTTGAGGTTAACAATTCTACAAATTTACAAAATAACACAAAATTATACAGATATTAAAAGAACAATATTGTTGTACACTTCTTATAGATTGAGATGATGGGTACCCTTTAAATTAAAGGGGCTAGGTAAACATTAATGCAAAAATGTACACTTCTAGGGTGACTCTAGTTTTGAGATTTGATTTAAAATAAAAAATTCTAAAGTATTAAATTGTAAATAATAAATATAGGTATGTACATAATATAAAATATTATAAATTGGCAGAAGAAATATGAAGAACGGTTTAGATAAAAATTTATTATTATAAATATAATCGTTTAGCTATTCATTTAAAAAGGACAAAGTAGAGAAAATCCATTGCAATCCTCGGCTAACACAAATAATTTTACAATCCTTTTAAAAGTGTTCAAGGAATTAGATGACTAAATATGTTCTGGAAAGCTGTTAAATTTTAGTGGAGCCTGATAAAAATAATTTCTTTGACCAAAAGAAGATTTATTGCCACAAAGTTCAGACTAGAGCCAATTCTACGGAATGTATGTAGTAGGTACGATTCTAGTAGCCAATTATACTTCAGGTATTAACAATAATGGTAACGGTGGACAATACAGATTAGTAAAAAAATTTGAACAATTATATTAAGTCATGAAAAATTAAGAAAAAATCAAGAACTCAGGTTAGGTTAGGTTAGTTTTTTAAAATTCCTTTTAATACCACTTTTCAAAAGTGTTCAGCTTTGCTACCGTTTAGTTTAATTGACGTCACCGTATAAAGTATAAAACAATTTACTCTTAGCATTGACAATAATAATGAATAAACACTAATAACACAAACCCTAATCAAAATGTTTGCAACCTAATACGGTTTTTAACTGTTTGAATTCCGTACTTCGAACCTTAAAAACATCCATCAAAAAGATGTGGTAAAATCTGCGACTGTCTGCTACTAATAAAAATTTTGACTTTGAAACTAAGAGATCATTGAAAGTTTTTTTTGTTAATCCATCGTAGTCAAACATGTATATCTTTATTACTAAAACAATTGAAGGGATTTGTCATGCTGTTGAACTTTATACGCTACTTGCATTGCATTTTCATATAATATATATTGTCATTACATACCGACAGATAAAACACATATCTAAGTTTATGTCCAGATTCGTTATCTTTAAGAAATCGTTTTAGTATAAATATCAAATTATGTTCTTCCATCTTCACAGTTGCTTTTTTGGTTTTTAACGGATTCAATAGTCTACCAAAACGGTAAGTGGCAATGATCAGTTTTATCCTTTTAAATTGAAAAATCCTTTTATCCCTTTTAAAAAAACTTGTATTTATCAAATGTGTGATGGTTAGTAAAACCAACAAAAACATTAAAATTGCTCTCACCTAGAATACTTCTTTCTGATTGGACTTTAATTTTTCAAATTACTAATGGTGTTATGGACAGCCCTGATTTAATCGGTCTAATTAACTTTCACATACCTACTGGAAATACTAATCAAAAAATCTTATCAAAGCAACAACAATGTCAGGACTGAGTCATTCATTTTACTCGCTTGTACCTAGATTGCACGCAGTTGGTAATACTTTTCCAGAAATAGTAAATTTGTTCAACTGCGAAGAATTTAGTTAAAGAAGGCTATAAAAACATACCCCATAAATAAATGTTACCTTAAATTATTCTTTCGCAAGAATTATTTTTTGCTTTCTTTAACAAAATTTAAGTGTTCCACTAAATTATTATTATTTTGTATAAGAAAACAAGATCATAAATAATTTATGCGACGTGGATGTCAGCTGAGCAGATTTTGATAAAAAAAAAGGTTACCCACTTCCAATCATCTTAATAATTAAACCGATTTCAAAAAAACTCTTTATCATCTCAGTGCCGATATATAAATGCAAATAATGTACATGATTAACAAAAAAAGTTTTTGTGAAAAATCAAACCCGTAGATCAAATTATTGATATCTTAGCAATAATTTCTATTTATATTTGCAGCCCAAGATGAAGTTCCTGTTCTTGGTGATCGCCCTGGTGGCCTCCAGCCAGGCTCTGCCCGCCAGATTCCCTGGATTTTCGATTCCAAATGGACCAGCAGTTCTGCCAGCCATAGTAGATGGTTCCTTCGGCACCTTCGACCTGATTCCAGAAGAAGAACACCTCGCCGTGCCAATGCCAGCTCCATTGTTCCCAGACATTCCAAGCCTTACCAGGCCTCTTCCACTCATTCCTGAAGGACCAATGACCTACCCAATGCCAATTCCAGAAGGACCACAAACTTTCCCCATGCCAATTCCAGAAGGACCACAAACCTTCCCCATGCCAATCCCAGAGGGACCACAAACTTTCCCCATGCCAATTCCAGAAGTTGAACAACTTCCCATTGAAGTTCCAGTCTCCAGCCCACTTGTTCAGATCATTCTGAACATCGTCAGCGACAAGTCTCCAGAATCACTGGTTGGCATCACCAAGCCCATCGCTGAGGTACCACATGGCATCACCAAGCCCATCGCTGAGGTACCACATGGCATCACCAAGCCCATCGCTGAGGTACCACATGGTATCACCAAGCCCATCCTTGAGCTGCCAGTTGCCCCAATCGACATCACCAGGCCAGTGGTTGATGCCCCAGCCAGTATCACCAGACCCATCCTTGAGCTGCCAAGTGCCCCCATCGACCTGACCAGGCCCGCCGTTGTTGCCCCATCTGGCATCACCAGGCCCGCTGTGTTGGTCCCAACAGACTTCTACCCAGAGAGCGAGAGGCCATCCCTCGACCTTATCCGTTAAGATATTTGAAAGAAGAAAAGAAACCTAGATAGTAAAACTACACGCTCAATTTTTTTGCACATTAAATTATGTATAAACATTTTGGACCTCAATAAACAGAATGCATGAATAGATTTTTTTTGTTTCTACCTGCCATCGAACAGTATTAATACCTTAGGATCTGTGTGCAGTTGAATTTCAGTACCCAGTCACGAGTTCATGTCGACGCCACGCTTAACGACCGCACCTCAAATAACATCTGTGTACGTGGAATTTCACACAATGCTTCCATTGTGACTTGCCATTACATCACTGGGCTAATTTTGGAACCAGTTCCTATTGGATTTACAAATTAATCACCAACACGAACCTGGCGAAGGCGAGACAAGCCGCCCGCTAGGCCTAGCAGTAAAAACCTGCGGAGCGAGTTTTTAACTGCTAGTTATGATATTATTATAAATATTGTGTTTTAAAACACAGTAAATATAAATAAATAAATAAAGGTCTTTATTCCAGGATGTGGGGAGGAGAGTGCCATCCCACACATCCCACACATCCCATACAGAGTATAAGTACAGCGTATAATAAAATCATAGGTAAATAAATAAATAAGAGTTAAGATGAAACAGAGTCAAGGCTAAAAAATAATAAAATAGATTAAAAATAAAAATCTAAAGCAAAGAAAAATAGGAAAGTGACAATAATATAGTAAGATTGAATTTAGAAAGATAAAAATATAATAAAATAAGTAATATCATTATATAATAATAAGGATTCAAAGATATATGATAAAATATTTTACTGAGCTCTTATTGTGGGAGCCAGTGTCCTTCTCCAGTGTTTTTCGATGCTCGAACCTGAAGACAGACGGGATTCTATGATGAGAATATTTCTGGAGTAGTTTATCCTTTCCCTCAGTCCTGCAATCCTGGTCCTTAAGAGCGCGCAGGAGCGCCGAGAAATTTTAACGATAGGTATTTGTAAAAATTATTTCTATTTCGTTCATCTCAGCGGGGACAGCAAAAGCGCTATCGGTGTATTGGTGAACCCCAATGCGTGTGTGTGCGTGGCTGCAGGTGTTGGAAGCACGAATCGCCGCGCCGCGCCCGCCAGCGACTTTGCGTTCTTATTATTTCATTTACTGTTATTCATTTATTCCAAAAATTAAGTAGGTGCCTAGGTACATATTCGTAATAAAATAGCGAGGTCTACATTATTTAATATTGTATTGTACTTAACTTTATTATTATTATTACTTACTACAAATACATGTGACTGCCTGCTCCGAGCTCATCTTCTGCACACGCACAAGTCAATGAGACTTGTGGGTGCGTGTATACAGGTTGCTGCCTGCTGCAACAGATAAGTCAATACGCGTCGCGACTTGAGCGTGCGTATTCCTATATAATAGATATCTTCTGCGCTCATAGTTCATTCATCTTGTTACTATTAGTAAAGTAAGATGCACGCTGTTTTGGTTTAGTAATATCGGGAGATTCATACCATCTTTTTTTATAAAACGGCAGCATAGGCGCAGTAGGTACATCACGTACTTTGTGATTGTATAGTGTTTTTATTTTTCGCTGGCTGCATCCTACTGTTTTTGACTAGCCTTTTTACTGGAAACTATTCTACGTCAAATACAGACCTTCGAATTTTGACCCTGAAACCCCCTTGAATATTGAAATCTGTTTGGTCATTTCTCACGATTTACACATATAGGACATATGGTGAGTAGATACCTACTAAACTATTCATAAGTTATTCATAAACTATTATTATAAACATAAACTATTCATTCATAAAAACTCAATATTACAACACAATTTCCTTTTTTAATTAAACATATAAATATCGCTAAAAATGTTGTTGTTTTTTGGCTCTCCCTGAATAACGTTAATTCATCAGTTTTGACTGTATGCATAAAGTGCATTAGTGCAAGTCGGTACATTTGTTAACATATCTAGTAACCTATAATAAATATTATTCTACGTCTTAGGCTGCGTATACACACGCCAGCCGAACAACGGATTATGGGAAAGGAACGAAGCAAAAGCAAACTGCCCGAAACGCTGCGCCGCTTGCGGTTGCTTCGTACCTTTACCATAATTCGTGGTTCGGCTCGCGTCTCTGTCCGCAAAGAGTGGCGTGCACTGATTTTTCAGTGGGCTAGAATCCTAAGATTGAAAATACGACATTAATGATGTTGTCGAAGCTGAAAATTATTTTTTTTCCGAAATTTCAATTTTCAAATTCTGTGCACGCCACTATTCGCAAATATATACGTAGCATAAGATATGTGTATTTAGAAATTGAGTTACATAAAATCGACTACTATATTACCTACCTTCAACTCAAAAAATTTTTTCTTACAGATAAATAATGGGTAAAAGAAATGGAAACAAAGCGCGTTTGTTTTTATCTACTAGACGAAAAAAACCGATTATTAGTATCAAACGACAGATTCATGTTGCACCACGTTCGACATCTAGGTAAGTCGAAATATCGCTTTCCTGTCACTCTTACTACTGAACCTTCCTAAGGTTACCTTTACGTACGTAAAGTTTTTTTTCCCGTAAGTTGCTCACATAAGAGAGTTATGGCAAAATTACCAATGGGTATCGTTTACATTGATAATTTTGCCATAACTCTCTTACGTGAGCGACTTACGAGAAAAACCTAAAGATTTATGCTATGAGAGCCGTGTATTATGTAGCATGTATAACGGGAAAATGGGATGGACAAATTTAAATAAATAAATCATTTGCATTTACAGGGATATGGATGTCATCGATACTACTTTTGGAAACTTAACTACATCTTCACTAATGCATGAAACTTCCATGGATGAATCATTTGCTCCAAATATAGACGAAAACGCAAGTTCATCATCATCAACAACGCTTGATGATTTGGTGATAGAACCAGACCATATTGATGAAACCGATAATTTCGAAGGTCGCAGAATTGTGGATATAAAATATTTGTTTTCGGAGATATCAAATATAAAGCACGAACACACCAACTGCACATTTTCCGATTTAAAATTTATGAAGGAACGACGAAATGGTCTTCTAAGCCAGTATGTTTTCGAGTGCAAAATGTGCAAGAAAATAGAATACATTCACTCCGAAGACCCGAAACGGAAAATGTCTATAAATACTGCTGTCGTCGAAGGAGTGATGTGTACAGGAAATGGGTATTCACAATGGAATGAAATTTGTGGGGTTTTAAATATGCCAAATATGGATTGTAAGACTTACACGAACATAGAACAATGTTTAGCGCCAACAATTGAAGAATGTGCCTTAGAAGAAATGATCGCAGCTGGTGAAGAAGAAAAAAGGCTAGCCATTTTAAACGGTGACGTAGACGAGGGTGGCTATCCTTTGGTAACGGTGGTTGCAGATGGCTCCTGGGCAAAGAGGTCGTACAAAAGTGGATTTAGCTCCTCATCTGGCGCAGGGTGCATAGTTGGACTACGAACTAAAAAGGTTTTATTTCTGGGAGTGCGAAACTCATACTGCTGCATATGTGCTAGAGCTACTAAACTACACATAGTTGCTTCTGAGCACAGGTGCTTCATAAACTGGCGTGACAGTGCTAATGCCATGGAAGCCCACATTATAGCAGAAGGGTTCTCGAGAAGCATGGAAATGCATGGATTGAAATTTAACAAACTAGTTGGTGATGGCGACTCCAGCATCATGAAAAAAATAATGCAACAAATGCCATATGGTCCTAACCTTATAGTACAAAAAATAGAGTGCAAAAATCACTTACTCCGCAATTTTTGCAACAAAATGAAAGCACTTGGAAAAAAAACCAACAACGCTAAAGGCTTTGTACCAGTTCATATAAGGAAAAAGGTTGAAGCAAACGTTTTACGCATGAGAAGAGCTGTAGTTGGAGCAATAAATTACAGGAAAGAGCAAGAAAACACAGTACAAAGTGATAAAATAAAAAATTTGAAAATGGACATAAAAAATACCGCAAATCATGTGTTTGGTGATCATAAAAATTGTGCATCGTACTATTGCAAGCCGGAGAAGTATACTGATGATCCAAATTTAGTAAGCGATCTTCGAGATTGTGGAATATGGACTGATATCCAACAATTCTTATTGTCTCTAATAGCAAATGCAGAAAGTCTTATTATTGACGTGACAAATAACACTGTGGAGCAATTCAACAACGTTATCGCCAAATTTATAGGTGGAAAAAGGGTAAATTTTACTACAAGAGGATCTTACCAAGCAAGATGTTTTGGAGCAGTAACTTCGTGGAATAGTGAATTGGCAACCCATTCAAGAATACAAAAGAAAATCCAAGGCCACAGTCCCGGCAAATACACGAAGCACTTTATAGAGAGAAAACGACGTTCGAAGGAGAATAAACAAATGTGTCGAAAAAAAAAACTAAAGTATAATGAAAATACGACAGAAAAAAGAAAAAAAGTTACAGGGCCCGATGAAAATTATGGTCAATTGGAATTAGAACCAGATATGCCACCTGAAATATTTGAAACGAAAAAAGAGGAATTTCTCAAAGAATTATCTTCAACCAATAAGGAAGAGCTCGAACGGAATACGGTAGGCCAAAGCAATAACAATCTGTGGGCAATTGAAAGACGTAAGCGGATAACGGCGTCTAACTTTGGAAAAATATATAAGCTTCGGCAAAAAACTTCAGTTACGGGAGTACTAAACTCTTTACTGTACTCACAATTCAAAGGAACTATGGCCACAAATTATGGAAAAGAAAATGAAAGCCTAGCAATAGAGCAATTTTCAAAAAAAACAAGTTTTCAGGTATCCGCTTGTGGGCTATTTATCGATAAAACCAAAAACTTTTTAGCGGCAAGTCCGGATGGCCTTATCGGTGAGGATTCTATAATTGAAATTAAATGCCCTTATAGTATAGCAAATATGTCACCAGAAGAGGGAATTGCACAAAAGATAATTGATTACTGTAAATTGGAAGACCATTCTTTAACATTAAAACGGAATCATAATTACTTCTACCAAGTACAAGGCCAGTTACATATTACTCGTCGTAATTATTGTTATTTTGTTGTGTGGAGTCCAAAAGGTTTGCTGTATGAAAAAATTGAGAGGGACGATGAAATCTGGCAAAAAATCGTTCCACTGTTAGAAAATTTCTACCACCAATGCCTTTTACCAGAAATAATTGACGGTCGCATACCAAGAAATTTACCGGCGAGGGAAAGGTCTGGACCATAAATTGTTTTAATTTCATTGTGTAGATGTTAAACAGTAATTTTTTTTACAATAAAGCGTTTAAAAACAAAAAATATTAGATCATTGAAGAAGATTGAAAATGTCAAGTGATGTAGGAGGTATTCCCAAAAGTGCATTTTTCTGTAATAATATAACGTATTAAAAAAGTTAAATAAAAACTAAACTAGTTATGTGTATGTACCTAATATGTAGCACAATAAACAATATGGTGCCTCTTATACATAGATTTCAATATTCATTTGTATAATATGATATTATAATAACATAATCGATTCAACAACATGTGGTAGATGCATGTACCACTGAACATACGCTGTACCAGCATTCCATCAAACGATCAGTGGTGTATGTACTTACCATCACACATTTTCTTGTAAAATATAATTTTTTTGAAAAAAAAATCTAGAACAATATATTTAGTCAAATATAAAAGTTTTTTTTTTGGTTCGGTAGTTGTATCTTAAAAAAAGTGTCCTATAAAGGGATAATATTATGTTGAGTACAACCTTCAAAAGTTATCAAAAAATATTTTAATTAATTTTTGTGTTCCATATCCAACTCGGCAATACGGAACGGAATCATCTCGGGGTCTGTCTGTAACAGGTGTTTTTTTTTTCAATTTTTTTCCATTAATTTATTTGACGTAAACAAATTAAATTTGTCACAATAACTTTAGTAAATAAGCTCGGTAAGTATTGGCACACTCAAAATAAGTCACCAAACAGAAAAATAATTTTAAAAAAACATCGATAACTCGGGACATGACAACACTAGTGGACTAGTGTATCGATATAATTATTGAGAATGTCACATCACTTCGTTGACTGTATACGTATTCAACAAAACCCTCTCCGCCCCCCCTCACCCCCGAATACTGAGAGAAAGGGACACATGCACCTCAGCCTGATAATACCTAAATAAAATTGTCAAAATCGAGGTTTTGTAGTCCTCATTTTTCTACTCCAAAACTGAACCAATTTCCAAGATTTTTTTTACCAAATGTATTGGAAGAAAACATTCTATGTCTGTACCTTTTGCTTTTTTTAAAAATACATCGTCTAATTTGTATACTGAACGTTTGTTGATGGCGTTAAAAAAAGGCAATTTTAACAATTTTTGAAGGGTTATAACTCCTATAAAAAGTAACTTATCAAAAAAATCAAAACGTACCGACACGCATGCGGTCAATATTCATATTATGTAAAAAAAAATATTTTCTCTAGTGTCAAAATTCAGAGAGGGAAATGAGGAATACGTTTGTATGGAAAAAACACCACCCGGTTTCCTCTTAATAGAGCTTTAAATCCTGGAACTCGCCCTTCTGTAAACATTGAGGAGGCACTGCAGTGCCTGGGGAGTCCGAACATCAGACGGTAAGCATTATTATATTGTACACGAAGCCTTTCCATGGTTCTTTTTTTGAAGTTTGCCCAAAGCTCGCATGTGTACAGGGTGGTGAAGAATGCTAAGAAGAGCGTCCTTTTCACCCGTGGACTGCAGAGTCGAAATCTTCTACTGAGCATGTTGCATTTTATGCTCAGTACACGCCTCTGCCTGTCAATATCTTCGTAATCTGTTAATTTATTGTTGATGATATGTCCTAGATATTTGGTGGATTCTACTGTTTTTAGAAGTTCGCCGTTCAAAAAGGCGGGGGGAATATTTTTTTGGCCTTCCCCGTGTTTTATGACCAACAGTGCTGTTTTTTTCGCATTATAGATCATGTTGGTTCCGTGTGCGAATTCTTCACAGATCTTTAGGAGGATTCGCAATCCCCTTATTGAAGGTGCCATCAGGACCATATCATCTGCGTAGCTCATATTGTTGATACATTGACCTCCGATGTGGCAGCCCACTCCAGCATTGTTTAACCTGTGGGTTAGTTCATCCATATATATGTTAAACAGTACTGGGGACATACATCCTCCCTGTCTGACCCCGCTTTTCAGGAAATAGGGTTCAGAAAATCCATCTTTCCACTTTACACGGTTTTCCTGTTGACGGTGCCATATTTCGAGAATTTTTACCACTTTCCAAGGTTTACCTCTTTCCTTTAGTTTTTTCCATAATAAGGGGTGGGAAACTCGGTCAAAGCCTTACTTAGGTCCAGAAAGCATGCAAAAGTTGATGTTTTCTTCTTCCTGTAGTATTCCAACGTCCGTTTAACGCAAAAAATAGCCGAGTCCGTAGAGCACTTTCTCTTGAAGCCCACCTGATTATCGTTCGTTTTCATGTAAGATCCGACTTGATCCAAGAGAACTCGTTCAAAAATTCGAGCGATAGCCGTGGCGATGGATATCGGTCTGTAGTTTTCTTGTAAAGTTATGTCTGTCAGTTTGGATTTTATTATAGGTATTATAATTGTTTTTGTCATGTCTTTAGGTAGATAGCCACTCTTTAAGATATCGGTGAATAGTGTTGCCATTAGTTCCATAATCGCTGCCCCTGCATATTTGAAGTGTTCGGTGCTTAAACCGTAGTGCCCTGCAGACGTTCCAGATTTCATGTTACTAATGGCCGATTTTATCATGTTAGTTGTAACAATGGGATCGATATCATCATAAGCAGTCAAATGCGTTTTATTTGCGTCGATAGTCGGCGTGGTGGTTGCGAAGTGTTCCTTAAAAATGTTTGCAATTACTTCCGGATTCGATTCACCGTTTATGTTGCACGAGATTTTGCAACGCAAGTTTAACGGTTTATTAGACTTGTTCCAAAATTTTTTGAAGTCCCGATTTTCTAAGTCCTCTGCTATTTTATCCACCTGAAGTTGAATCAAGTTCTTTTGACATAGTTTAAGTGCTGTTTTAAAGGCAACACGCTTTGCCCTTCTATCCTCTGCGACAGGTCCATCGCGCGGTATCCCATTCATTATCCATGTGTTCATCGCTTGTCTGGATTCATTGTATTTATTTGCTACATGTTCGTTCCACCCACATACTTGCTTGTGTTTTTGAATAGTACACTTAGTAAATACAGAGATGGCACTACTTCGTAGAGCTTCTACTCTACTCTCGTAGGGGTATTTTATTTTGGCGTGTACAGGGTTGCCACCGTCCTCAGGAAATGTGTTTGTTGGCTTGATTTTGACGAGAAAAGTTTCCGAGCACGAGTTGTATTTTCCTATATCACGTATATCTATTATTCGGATTCCATAATGCTGGATCCCTTAATGCAGAAGTAAAGACTTCCGTTTTCGCCAATCCCACCGTTTGTAAGGTCAGCTCGAGAGGCCGGTGATCTGTCCAATCTATATCGTAGTGTATTTTCATATCGACAATTTGCTTCAGAATATTTTTCGTAACTAGACAATGGTCTAACCACCTGGTGGTGCTGTGTGCGTCACTGATATATGTATAAGAATCCAAAGGTAAAATTTCAATGTCAGCACATATATATTCAAATTCTTGATAAAAAGATATTAGCTCCATTCCAAAGAGTGAATCGAGATTGGCGTTAAAGTCTCCGATTATAATTGTATTAATGTAATCTTTATCGTCAATTATTGCTTGTAAGGAACAAGGCAGTTAGAAAGATAGGTGCAAAGTAAACAATCTCAAGTTGAACCTCAAAAAAATATTAGACCTGAACTGCACTCAATACATTGCACTAAAACTAAAACAACAGATGCCTATTTACTAGGGACCAAAGATCAATATTTTCATTATCAAATTACCAAATAGATTAACTTTAATTACCAAATAGATTAACATTAACCCGTGAGAAGTAGTTTAATTTTAGAATGCAGGGGAATTACCTTTTTATTGATTTATATTGTCTTGTCAATTACGGTCTGTGTCCGTGTTTTCTATTAAATAAATAAATAAAAATAAATCAGATGAAAAATCTTTTGAAAGATCTTTTGACTTTTTGGCCACAAACAGGCCGATAAAATTGATCATCTGTCCAAGAAAGATAAAGAAAGTCCAGACATTTGAAAAGTTCGACTAATTTCACCCGACATACGAGAAATCATCTTGCCTTGTCGATCAGATGACATTTTGTTCGTATGGACCGGTACGAAAACCATTAAAATGTCTTGTCGATCAAATGCCATTTTGATCGTATGAACCGGTACGCAGATGCAGGGCCGGATTAACCATGTCAGTGGTGACAGTGAATATTGGCTCGCCTTCATACGTTTGTTTTTTATGTTTTATGTGTATGGATGTCTCTCAGTATTCCTAAAATCTCTATTCTTAACAATGCATTTTTTATTTATTTATATATATTTTTTTTTCCTTTTCAATATAATGTATTTTTTAAACGTGTAATATCTGTGTAAAATGTACTTATATCTATCTGTCCTTCCCGTAATGAGTTTTCTTCTCAACTCATTGGGAATAATGTGTTACTTATCATATTTTTGTAATACATTATAATAAATAAATAAATGTCGGGGCCCCTAGGCAATGCACGTCTCGGGGCCCCTTTAGGGGGGGGGGGGGGGGGGGGTGGAAAGGGCAGCCCGAGTTCCCTTGATCAAATCCCTAACGAGGCTTTTAAGCACCAGGATGCTATAAATTTTTTTTTTGTAATTTGTTTTTAATTTCATTTTCTGAAAGATGTATTTGTTAAGAAATTCGAAAAATTGACGGAGATACAGCATTTTACGTGAAACGAATCGAAACAGTTTGTATGTTTTTATCCTTCAGCAAAACTTTGAATGCGTTTTTCTCTAAACTTATTTAACACATTTTCAACCTCTATACATCCGATTTGCATGCACTAAGTCTTAAACTGTTCGAAAATCTAGTGTTTATGGCACCACTTAGGTGAATTTTGATATCTAAAAAAAAAGAAAAAAAGGCCGACCAGCTAATTTTAATTAATTTCGATTTTTTATGGAAAATTTTCATTGCTTAAAAAAAATAGATGGGGGCCCTTTATGAAAAAATCCCAAAGTGGTGCCAAACTGACCGGATTTTCTAACAGTTTTAGATTTACGAGTAGTGCATGCATATCAGATGTATAATTTTTCTAATATGTTGAAAAAAGCAGTTTCGAGAAAAACGCGTTCAAAGTTTTGCTGAACGTTAATTCAAAATTAAAACGGTTTCATACAGAATTCTGTATCTTTGTCAATTTTATAAATTTCCTTAAAACATTTGGTGAGCGAATTATTTACAATGCATCTTTTTTTTAAATTATTTATTAACCAAGATAAGTACATAATACATATATATTTTTTTGTTTTCAGTTTGAAGTACAATTTTTTTGGTATATACCACCTTACTAGGCTGAGCCTGTTCTGAGGTAGCAGGAATTTAATGAAATTTTGATTACTTAATCTTGTAAGATAAAATTAAATAAAAAAATTAATTTACATTTGAAAAGATAAATTGAATGAAGGGAAAATAAAAAGAAAGAAAAAAGGGATGAGAAATATAACAATTAAGAAATATAAAATAATTATTTAAGAATAATAAGAGATATAAAAAAATATATTATTTGAGAGGAAAAGAGAAAGATACAGGCGTTTAGTTTGTTGTTATTTTGTACAAGTTATCTGCCCGCAGTATACAATGCCTTTGTTGAATATCCAAGTATAAATTTTGTGTTTTAGATTAGTATTTTTTGTCACATTAATATCTTTTATAACTTTTTTAGAAAATGAATTTTTAAAAATGACAATTCATTCTTACAGTGTACTGGTTGGTGCCTTAAAGTCTTGTTTGGAATTTGATCAAGGGAACATGGAGGCGTTTGGAGGCCCCCAAGAGTCAGAGACCCGTGTGAACTGAATAAAAAGCCTTTAAAATTATATAAACTTCTTAAACTGGGAGGGGGGGTGGGCTCAATCTGCTTTGCCGCCCCTGGCCTCTGGCGGGCTCAGTTCACCACTGCACTTTACCCTTTCTAAATTCAAAAAAAAAAATTCTACAACAACTTAATTTTATTCATAATTCGCTTTTTAGGAAGGTATGCCATCACCCCATTCAATAAAAAAAATACAATAGTGCAATGAGCAGTCTTATCACTAAAGTGATCTCTTCCAGACAACCTTCGTACGAAGAGATACAAAGAACTTTAGCAAGCAGATATGTAGTGTTCACTAAAGCTTGTACAACATTTCTATTTTAAACATATAATTAGAAATAAAACCAAAAAAAGATAAATTAAAACAAAACAATTGCCAATATAAACCACACACGGCACCTACAACCATATCCCCATTGATACTAAATGCTGTTTAACGAATAGAAGGAAAGTAAAGTAAAATACAGCTATGTATAAATATTTGTTTTAATTATTGACTTTTTATTTATTATTTGTGCATGATGTGAACATTAGTTATTGGGTTATAACCTTATTATTATAATTTGTTGTTTTCTTTAATGCATGTAATGTTATTAACCTGTAAATGTTCCTAATAAAAATTGAAAAAAATTAAAACACCTTGAAAGCTGACTTTTTCCAAAATGGGTGCCAGAGTTGCTCAGTAATTGAGATTCGAACCATTGACGCAAGTCATTTTATTTTGGGGCGCGGGGCCCCTAGGCAGTTGCCTACTCTGCCTTAGGGATAATCCGGTACTGCGCAGAGGAAACTAGATATCTTCATCAAAAAAATAAATCAAATCAATAATTCAATTCAATTCACGATGGACAGATAAAATCAACTTTTTAAATACAGGAATTAAAATCGTTAATACAACGTTTACATAGTTTGGTAACAAATACTTAAACAATAGGGATGTATTTGACAATAATTTGAACTTAGCAAACTTCAAACGCTATAATGTACCAACTATGTATTTCTACCTTGTACTAATGTGAACAACAATTTTAAACATTAGGTAGGTACCTACTTTATGTCAACTCCTATATTTTAAGGACTATATTGTGTTTCTCATATCTCATGTTACCTGTATTTTGTTAACGCTTATATTTTACGTGACCTTTATTTTGTTTTTAACATATTATATCATGTTACCTGTATTTTGTAAACTCATTACTTTAACTGTAATTAAAAAAAACATGTACTGCATTCTATGTAAAAGCCCGGCGGGCGTTTAAATAAATAAATATAGATGACTGTAACACAATATTTACAATAATATATCATAATGGAAGGTAGAATAAAAAAAAACTATTCATGAATTCTGTTTATTGAGGTCCAAAATGTTTATTCATAATTTAATATGCAAAAAATTTGAGTGTGAAGTTTTTACTATCTAGGTTTCTTCTCTTCTTTCAAATGATCTTAACGGATAAGGTCGAGGGATGGCCTCTCGCTCTCTGGGTAGAAGTCTGTTGGGACCAGCACAGCGGGCCTGGTGATGCCAGATGGGGCAACAACGGCGGGCCTGGTCAGGTCGATGGGGGCACTTGGCAGCTCAAGGATGGGTCTGGTGATACTGGCTGGGGCATCAACCACTGGCCTGGTGATGTCGATTGGAGCTCCAATGACGGGCCTGGTGAAGTCGATTGGGGCAACTGGCAGCTCAAGGATGGGCTTGGTGATACCATGTGGTACCTCAGCGATGGGCTTGGTGATGCCATGTGGTACCTCAGCGATGGGCTTGGTGATGCCAACCAGTGATTCTGGAGACTTGTCGCTGACGATGTTCAGAATGATCTGAACAAGTGGGCTGGAGACTGGAACTTCAATGGGAAGTTGTTCAACTTCTGGAATTGGCATGGGGAAAGTTTGTGGTCCCTCTGGGATTGGCATGGGGAAGGTTTGTGGTCCTTCTGGAATTGGCATGGGGAAAGTTTGTGGTCCTTCTGGAATTGGCATTGGGTAGGTCATTGGTCCGTCAGGAATGAGTGGAAGAGGCCTGGTAAGGCTTGGAATGTCTGGGAATAATGGAGCTGGCATTGGCACGGCGAGGTGTTCTTCTTCTGGAATCAGGTCGAAGGTGCCGAAGGAACCATCTACTATGGCTGGCAGAACTGCTGGTCCATTTGGAATCAAAAATCCAGGGAAGCTGGCGGGCAGAGCCTGGCTGGAGGCCACCAGGGCGAACACCAAGAACAGGAACTTCATCTTGTGCTGCAAATATAAATAGAAATTATTGATAAGATATCAATAATTACGGGTTTTGTTTTTTTTTGTAATTAATTGTATACATTGTAGGTCTCTGCTTTAATATATACAGGGCGTTAAGAGAACGTAATTGACTTACTTTAAACAGTGACCCCTGACATTATTTGGAGTAAAAAATTCGATGAAATTTTAGTTTAAGGTGAATTTATGGAACTTTTTTTGTTTAATTTTTTAATTTCAAAATCAAACAAAAAAAACTTTCACATGTTGTCAATGGTAACTCGGCCGAGGGACCGACCAACCCCTCATCACGCCCCCAACTTTTCAACATCTACTATTTGTTTTAATTTTTGTATAAAAAAAAACATCAAAAATATCACCGGAGACCAAAATTTCATTTACGAGTACATTTTTTATTCCAAATAATGTCTGGTTAAAAAAGTCAAGGTTTTTCGACTACCACTCCAGGCCTCTAGGCACACGCCCGTATATCATCCCCGAGGTAAAAAAAATGTTTTGAAGTTTTGAAGTCGATTTAATTATTAAGTTTGGAAGAAGGCACCATTTTTATCAAAAGTAGCTCCCTTGACATCAGGTCGCAGATTCAATAAAATGGTTTTTTTTAATAAGGATAAATTATTTATGAACTTTTTTTCAGGTACTATCGGTTATCTTGATAGTATCACAGAATCTTTGCGTTTGAATTGAACATAATTTTATTTATTTATATTATACGCACCTACGGGATTTTACAAAGACAGTATTAAATAAGTAAAATTTGTTAAAGAAAATATAAAATAGGGTACTTCGTGCAAAGGAATAATAAAAGCCATCATTTATATTTATTTATGAGGTATTTTTATAGTCTTATTTTAACTGAATTCCGTGCAGTTGAGCACATCTACTATTTCAGAGAAAGTATTGCCAACTGCATGCAATCTAGGTACAGACGAGTAAAATTAATGACTCAGTCCTGTTTGTTGCTATCAAAATATTTTTAGATCGACTGTTTCTAGCTGGTACACCCAAGGTGATTAGGTTGAGTAGTCAAGTCAGAAACAAGTCTTTTTTTGAGAGATTTTGTAGGTTTTTCTAATCTTTCACACATTTTACAAATAAATATAAGCATTTTAAAAAGAGTTTCAATTTAAAAGAATAAAATTAATCATTGCCACTTACCGTTTTGGAAGACTGTTGGATCCGTCAAAAAGCAAAAAGGAACTGTGAAGATGGAAGGAAATAATTTGGTATTTATACTAGGTAATATCCAAAGATAATATTACTGGACATAAACTTAGATATGCATTTTATCTGCTTGTACGATATATATGACAATACGACAATGTATATGATATACACAAGCATTGCAAGTAGCGTATAAAGTTGAAACAAATCCCTCAAATTGTATTAGTAATAAAGATATACATTTTTGACTACCAACAAATAAATATATTTGCTTTATCTTTCAATGATCTCTTAATTTAAAATTTTTTATCGGTAGCAGACAGACTCGGAGTTTGCCACATCTCTTTGATATAAATGCTTTTATGGTTCTAAGTCTAAACAGATAAGTCCAAAGCAGAATACTTTTGAAAAGTGATATAAAGTGGTGTTAAAAGAAATAAAATAAAAACTAACCTAAACTTTCCTAGAATTTTTCACCATTTTTCATGTCTTAACATAACTTTTTAAAAGTTGTTACTATTCCGTGCATTCCTGTTACCATTTTAGTTTATACTTGAAGTTACAGCATTAATTGTTTTATTTCAAAAGCTTCACATGAAGAAAGAAGTTTACCAGTTATATTTGTAGCAAGGAAAATATTGTGAATTATGACATGAAAAGGAAATGAGGAAAATGATAGCAGTTTTAAGTAAATTTTTCTTCCCATCAATCTTCCTCTTATGGTCTTCTTCTTTAATCTTAATGCCTCCGGGCAAGGGCTTATATAAGGGGGTGGGGTTAATGGATTCACTCCCCCCCATCCGTCTAAAAACATAGAATAGTACTACATTCCTGGAAAATACAACAATAATATTTTCATCGTATCTTTCAGTGTGATGTAAATAATAAGTTGTTGTAATATAGGACAAAAAAAAATTTAACACCCGGAATCGACCCCTCTCTTTTTATTTTCTAATTAAATATTTTATCCAGTTCCTACCTTTCTCTAACCATCCACCTTTCTGTAATCAGAAGTATTCGGACCGGTTCCATGGCTGCAGTCATAAATGTACCAAACGCTGCAGTTGATCCGCCGACAATTGGCCCCCAGGCGTACTTTTATACAACGTAGGGAAAATAATTCCTAATTTCACAAAATATACCTAAGTTACCCTAAGGTAAGTGCAGAGAGGATGTACCGCCGAATAACAAAAGTATAAAACATATTTTCATTCAAATGCATCAAGGAAAAATCTGCTTCTCTATATATTGAATTATTGTTACGTTTGAAATTGGTAAATAATGCAGAAAAAAAATATAATTTTATGTTAAATGTCAAATTGAGGGGCCAACACCGTCGGCGGATCAACTGTCGGATCACCATTCGAACTACCTTGGAAGCGAGTTGTTAGTGTTGTTGTGTGGAAAATTACCTCGAGGCATCGCGATGGAACCAACTATATTGACATTGTGTTGTATGCTCCTTCGCAGAGATAAAGTGGTAAGTGATTGGTAATCCAGTTTTCCTTACATACTTTGTTCTTTCCTACAAATACTATCACCGAATTCCAGAAAACATCATTTCGTTTCGTGAAAATTATTTGCATTCCATTATAAGTGCGCCTGAACCTGTAATTCATAAGCAGTTTCAAATGCAACATATTTATTTGAAGAAGGTTCATATCCTACTAACATATTTTATCTTATGCGTTTGCATACCGACGCGACGCGTCCCGAAGAACAATGTTGGATGTGCTAAAAATTGAAAAATGGTTCCGTTGCAGCGCCGGATCTGCCATACGTTCAAAAACGTGCAAAAAACCTGGCGCCAACTCCGAAGGGGCGCCGTGAGAAAATAAATATTGTATAAAAATTTAGTTATAATATTCCCTGAATCGTTTAAAAATTACCCATAGTACGAAATAATTATTACGCTCTAGCAACACTTTCCAAAGAAACAGAATGCGCACGCATCAGGTTGAAATCAACGGCTTACGAATTTATAGTCAGTTACAGAATTTTTTTACAAAGTCCATATACATATTTAGTTTTAACCTAAGATCTATTTTTCCATATATCTTTTACGATGAATGGGTGCGATCCAAATTCAATAACCAATCACAGCACAGTTTTTTTGTTTCTGTGAATCAAACAAACCGACTTGCGCCTTTCAAAATGCTGACAATTTTTGTTAGTGTGTTGTCCGTACGCTCGCTATTGTTTTATTTTGTACGATTTAAGTCTCTAGAAGAAGGTAGTTAAAGACCATTTTCTTACGAAATCTTCAGTAAATTCCATTAACAAAAGCATCGCACGGTTTGCAGGATTTCCAGGTTGCAACGTGTTGACAGTTTCATCATTGATTTGACATATTATTTGAAGTTCGTTAAATGTATAATTAATATCTATTAGATTTGTTGGATTTGTTATTTTACGGTGTCAGTGTAAGCGTCTTTCGTAAGACGTTGATACCATACGTCAGTGTTTAGTGTTTGTATGGTGTTTGTTCGCTAAACACAGGGGAAATGCAAGGTACAAATTGGAGGTTATATTCTTATTAGATTTTAGAGCTAGTCAGAAGCTGTAGATGCTATTCTTGTGTTGTACGTTGCCATGATAACGATTTGTATTTGCTTTTTCTATTAATATTCGCGTTGGGTATATACATAAACGCAGTAAATCTCAAGAATGTCTAATGGACCTAGTTCAGCGAAACCACCCGCATTGTCTCGTAACCTATATTTTTAATCATGGTACGGGCACAAACAAACAATTCGTTGTATTATTTTAAAACATAAATTGCAAAAAGAGTTTTTCCTAAAATAGTTAAAATAGCACAATAATTTTATGTTTACCCAATAGATTCAGAGAGTATAGGGCTCCTGGCGATTCTTTCTTTAAAAAAAACGAGTGTGAGAGCTACCTCCAGGTCACCTGGAAAAGTTACACCCTTTCTATGTCTTGATTTTATTTGATAAATTAGTGTAAAAAAAAAAATTAAATAAAAAAAATAAAAAATTGGGGTGCACGAATTTTTAATCAAAATAAAAATGTAGGGGGGGGGGGGGCGCCATCCGTACCTACTGCACAGGGCGCCAGATTTCGTAGATCCGGCCTTGTTCCGTTGACTTATTTATTGGCTTATTTTGTTGATTTTAAGGTCTGTGTTCTTGGAATTTTGAATGAAGTGAAATAAAATGCCAAATATCAAAACGACATTATACTTCTTGATCTGAAAAAGAGTAAAAATGCAGAAACGAAACTTTAAACAGCACTACTGCAAAACTACAAAGTCTCACATTCGACATTGTTCGTCGAGACGAGTATTTACTTTTCCGTGTTCAATACCAGGCAACCATGTCTCAAAATCAATACGGGTTTGTAACGCCAATCCCTTCCCAAACCCGCGTTCAGTACGAAGAAAAAATAGAATTACAAACCCGTGATGATTTCGAGGGTTGCCTCGTATTGAACACGGAAAAGGAAATACGCCGTCGGCAGGGCCGGATTAACCATGTCGGGGCCCCTAGGCAATGTACGTCTCGGCTTTAAAGTACCAGGACGCTGTAAAAAAAAAAAAAATTTTTTTTCTGAAAGATGCATTTGTTAAAAATGCTTTTACCAAATCTTTTAAAGAAATTTGAAAAATTGACGGAGATACAGCATTTGATGTAAAACCGGTGGAAACAGTTTGTATGTTGAATTATCCTTCAGCAAAACTTTGAATGCGTTTTTCTCTAAACTTTTTAAACACATTTTTCAACCTCTATAATCCAATTTGCATGCACCAAGACTTAAACTGTTCGAAAATCTAGTGTCTTTGTAGGTGAATTTGGATATCTAAAAAAAGAAAAAATGGTGGACCCAATTATTTTAATTTTAATTTCGATTCTTTATGGAAAATTTTCATTGTTAAAAAAAAATAAAGGGGGCCCTTTATAAAATCCTTAAGTGGTGCCATACTGACTGGATTTCATAATAGTTTAAGTCTTAGTGCATGCAAATCAGATATATAATTTTTCAAATATGTTGTCAACCATGTTGAAAAAAAGCAGTTTCGAGAAAAACGCGTTCAAAGTTTGGCCGAAGGATAATTCAACATATAAACAGTTTAAAATGGTTTTATATAAAAATGCTGTATCTCCGTCAATTTGGCGAATTTCCTTAAAACGTTTGGTGAGAGAATTACTAACAAATGCATCTTCAGAAACTGAATTTTAAAAAATGATAATTCTTTTTTACAGTGTACTGGTGCCTTAAAGTCTTGTTTAGGATTTGATCAAGGGAACATTGAGACGTTTGGAGGCCTCCCAGGCCAGTATGAACTGAATAAAAATCTTGTAAAATTACATCATCTTCTTAAACTAAGGGGGGGGGGGGGGGCTCGTTCTGCTTTGCCGCCCCGGGCCTTTGGCACAAAAGTAAACCCTTTTCTAACTTAATTTTTTTTTCTACCACAACGTAATTTTATTTATAATTAATCTGTTTTTACTACATTGCGAAGGTATGCCATCACTCCATTCAATAAAAAAATGTTACGAATACAATAGTACAATGAGCGGTCTTATCACTAAATTGATCTCTTCCAGAATACCTTGGTATGAAGAGAAACTAAGAATTGTAGCAAGCAGATAGGTAGTGCACACTAAAGCTTATACAACATTTATATTTTAAACATTATTAGAAATATAAGTAAAAAAAACTCAAACAAAATAAATGCCAATATAAACCACACACGGCACCTATAATCTAAATGCTTCTTAACGAATAGAAGGAAAGTAAAGTAAAATACAACTTTTTTTAAATATATATTTTTTTAATTATTGACTTTTTATTTATTATTTGTGCATGATGAGAACATTAGTAATTGGGTTATAACCTAATTATTATAATTTGTTGTTTTCTGCATGTAATGTTATTAACCTGTAAATGTTCATAATAAAAATAAATTAAAACATCTTCCAAAATGTGTGCCGGAGTTGCTCACTAATTGAGATTCGAACCATTGCCATTGACGCAAGTATTTTTTTCTTGGGGCGCGGGGCCCCTAGCCGATGCGGGGCCCCTAGGCAGTTGCCTACTCTGCCTAAGGGATAATCCGGTGCTGGCCGTCGGGACCGTCGATACAGTGTTTTAAAGTTCAACGTTTCATGTTTTGATTTTTTTATATTTAAAAAAAATGAGCCGAGATGGGTTTTCTCATTTCAATATCTCATTTCAATATCTCTTTGTTAATACTTTACAGGGTGAAAGTAAGTTGTAGGTACCGGATGTAGACGTGCACATTTTATTGCATTATGATTCTTGTTTGACTGTTTGCGAACCTTCGTTCGCAAACAGTCAAACCCAATCGTTGCTCCATACCAGAACTATTTTTTGTTAGGTAGGTTATACGATTCAACATTTTCCTTCAATATAGGTCAATATGAGTTGAAGATGGATAATAAGCATTACGCAGCTACTTTTGACCAAAATATGGTGGCATTTCCCAACATTTTTTTTTCAGCTTAGACTACTATAAACTAATTAATTGTTTTATTGCTGACCGTAAAGCGCCGATGATAAGCATCGATAGAGAAAGAAATTTTATTGAACTCTACTTCATGACAACTTATCGATCAGTCTATCACAGATTACCTACGTGACTTTCCCCAAATCTTATGTATTATCAGCAAGGGCGGATCCAGGATTTTTTTCTGGGGGGGGGCACAAGAGGCGGAGGGGGGGCCCACCCCGGGTGCCACCCGATGGGGGGGGGTGCCACTCAAGAGCACATTCCCCCCCCCCCCTGGGACGGACCAATTTTTTATGAAGTCGAAATTTGTGTTTGCGTAATGCAATTTTTGAAGATTTTTGACCCCCCCTCCCCCCATGTAACGCGCAGTAACGTTTTCTTATACACCCCCCCCCCCCCCCCTAAACGTTACGTAACGCCCAAGTGACAATTTTTACCTGAAAGTCACAATTAACTTGCGCAAAGTACTGTTAAGTCGCTTAAATACCTTTTTTCTTGTTTTAATCGCGTATGCGGTAATAAATAAAAGAATAGATTTTTAACTCGCGATACATGCGTATATTGTTTTTTTATTTATGCATGTTGCTATTTATAAAAAAATTGAGAATTATTATTATTTTTATCCGCCTTGTATTCCTTCCGGATCTCCACAATTTAACAGTCTTTCCTCATGTTCCAAATGCAGTTTTACAAGTTCTCAAAAGGAAGATTTAAAAATCTACAGTATGATTCACAGAAGAGAAAAACCTTTTTCATGTCCTGACTGCAACTACTCGTGTTCTCAAAAGAGATACCTAAGAAGTCACTTGCTGACTCGTAGTGGAGAAAATTCTCCTACTGCAACTATTTATGTACTACGAAGTAATTACAACTATTCATGTACTTCGAAGTAAACGAAAATCTAAAATTCACATGTTTAACCACAGTGGAGAAAAACCTATTTCATGTCCTGACTGCAACTATTCTTTTTCTCGAAAAAAAACTAAAACGGCAATTGCTGACTCACAGTGATGAAAAACCTTTTTCATGTCTCGACGGCGACTATTCATGCGCTACAAAACGGTATCTAAAAATTCACATATCCACACTGGACAAAAACCTTTTTCATCTCCCAACTGCGAGTATTCATGTTGTACAAAGGAACTTCTTACAATTCATTTTCTGACTCACATTGACATAAAACCTTTTACATGTTTTTACTGCGAGTATTCACGTTCTTCAAAGAGGTACCAAGAAAATCACATATTTATACATGGCGAACAAAAACATTTTCATGTCCCGAATGCAGTTATTCAAGTTCTCGACAGGGAGATTTAAAAATCCACAGCCCGATTCATAGTGAAAAAAAACCTTTTTCATGTTGTGAGTGTAACTATGCTTATATGAAGAGAAATTTAAAAAATCGCATGTTTTCCCATAGTGGATAAAAACCTTTTTCGCTGCAAATATACATGTTCTACAAAATAACAAATGAAACGTCACATATTTACCCACAGAGGAGAAAAATCTTTTTCATGTCCCGATTGCCACTATTCATTTTATCGCAAGGGACATCGAATCACGTGTTAACCCACAGTGGACAAAAACCTTTTTCGTGTCATGCAACTAATCATGTTCTCAAAAGGGACGTACAAGAACGCACTCGCTGATTCACGGTGGAGAGTAACATTTTTCGTGTTCTGACTTCTGACTGCAACTATTCATGTACTACAAGGGGATATCTAAAAAATCTTATATATACCAACAGAGGAGAAAACCCTTTATCAGAAAATTTTAATCCATCAAAATTTGAACACTGAAGAAGTTCAAAATAGTGCGAGTAAGTATGTTAAGAACGACATAATTTTGGGGAATTAGAAAAGTGCTTTTTTGATAAATGTATCCATCTACAATCTTATTTAACAGCGATAGCTTGAGATGAAGAACTGCCCCGAAAAACCAAAGCGATTTTACATTTTAGGTTCTAAGACATAAAGAACTTAAAACAATTTACCCAAACATTGACGTAGCCTTAAGAGTATGCATTAAGTTTCTAATTCCTATTTCTTGTTTAAATAGAAAAAAACATGTTACATAACGCGTTGTTCGACCCCCCCCCCCCCCCCCTCAAGTGCGTTACATAATACTTGAACGGCTCCTTTGTCAACTTTAATCAAGGGGGGGGGCTTTTCCGACCGCGCTTTTCCCCGACCGTACCGCTCTCGCAAACGCTGATTATCATATTTCATTTGCAAGTGCATGAAAGGGATGCAACGAACGAAATTCGAAATTCCGGCCAGAAGAGTTTGTCTCATGTTTTTTCTGTTATTTTATTCATATATTTTAACAACTCTGATAATTTGATTTGCTTCCAAAAATGTACTGTGATGGAATCTCCACAGTACACCAAAATACCGTCCTGGGGGGGGCACGTGCCCCCGTGCCCCCCCCCCCCCCCTAAATCCGCCCTTGATTATCAGTCAAAACTCTCGGATGGTGAGCTACAAACACTATAGTCAAACCGGAAATGTGTCATTTTTAAATCAAATTTTAGACGTATTGACTCTTTTCCACAAAAAATATAAACTGTTTTCGAAAGATTGTTCTTTTATCTAGTGAACGCATGATTTAAAATTTGAGAAAATTTGTTTATCTTTAGTATAATAAGGTTACACCGTAGGTCGTTGGCAGATTTATTAAATTTTTAAAAGAAAAATCTTATTTTACAAGACATGTTTCATATCATGTAATCATACATTATTGTTATGTTATCTAGTAAACGCAGGTTTCAAAATTTTATTTTTAGTTCAAATAAAATCATAAAAAAATATATCCGAACACTTATTTATGACGAAAATTTTTCTATTTAGTCTATCTATTTGCAGTCTTACAAATTAATATATTTCGTATTTTTTTGCACATTTATTTTGCTTAAACATTATTGAAAAATTATAAATACTTATGATAAAAAAATAATCACATAATTTTAATAGTTTCATCATCACGCCTTTCAGCATTTTTGGATGTACTTAGGTATAAATTAGAGCAGATTTGGAATGAAATAAAATCGATACTGAGTTATAATTTTAAAAAGCTGGTACGGAGAATAATTATTTTTCTCATTGGAACCGCCCTGTACGATCGTAAGAACATCTTTCGACGAATATTTAGTATGAATCGATCTGAATTGTGAAAGTTGAAAAATGTTTTGGATAAATTGAAGCTTTTCCTATCTGTTTACTTGAGTAGAATTAAAATAAAATTGTTGAGTAATCTTAATTTTTAAAAATTCATGTTTCTTTGTACCAAAAGCATTAATCTGATTTGAAACTTCGGTGATTTATTGTGCGCATACCCGTGAAGGATGATGAAATTATTTCCTTTTTTTACATTGGCTTCACAAAGGAGGCCCCGAGGAAAATAATTCCCCCATGGCCTTTTTCATCTTTGGGAATGCTGCGTGGAGGGTCTTTTTAGGAAAGGAAGGAGAGGAAGTTTTGGGAAGGAAAATGATATTAGGGATGGGTAGGAATCTGGGTGTCAGTGTGTCCAGGAGTGACGGATGTATGAATCCATCCCTCCCACTGCGGGGAAGGCGATGTTCCGAGAGAGTACGGCAGGAGAAGTCAAAGGCACACCTTTAACCATTCTCTTCCGATTCGGTCTGCCAAGCAGCTGGATATATGTGAATTCTGTCATAAAAACACACACTTTTTCCACACGTGATAAAAAGTATTAGAATACATACAATAATAAAAATTAACCAATATTAAAGTTTACTTTGTTTTATTAGTACCTACGTGATTAACGTGTTTTTCTGTGTTTTTTCAGACCATTTTTTTACCTGTCCACGCCATCACTGTGCCATCTCAACACCCCCTGATTTTCTCTGGGTCTTCTACTGCCCCCTGAGAGTTTCAAACACCCACAAGGGGCGTTATCGCCCACGTTGAGAACCTATGACGTACACTATGCAAGCGTTCAAAATCGACTTAGGATGTGTTTAAATACCAACTGGGCGTTTTAAAATCAAATTAATAATAGATAAAAAAAAAAGGTACGCTGGATGCCAGGCGCTTTGCGAATTAAGTTTTATGGGAAATCAAACATATAAATTACGATTTTGGCGCCCAATAAAACTGCCGCCCGGGACATGCACCCCCGTTTGCCCTCCCCCCCCCCCCCCCTTTAATTTAGCCGTCGCTTAGTTGTTTTGTCTGAAGCGGTAGCTAATGTAAAACAAGGTTGTAACTCTAGTGTATTCAACAAAACTTTACAGTGCTACAAGTATATAAGTTGGCGAAAAATGAGGGCACTGTCGTATATGACATAACGCCAGGTAGATGTTTACGCCACCGCCAACTTATATGTGTACCACTCTCTGTTTGCTGTTAAGGTGATGCACCACTGAGCAATGGGAGGCGGCAAATTCAATTTGGGAGGCGGGTACGGGTACCGCCACCCGGTAATCATTTATTGGATAGCCAACACCTCTGTTATAGGTCACCCCAAGTAGTTCGCTACATTTGGTGACTTAGCAGGGGTGCTTGGGTTCATGGGTTGAGGTTTGTCCGGGTCTTGGCGGCGAATGCGTCTGCCCACCAAAAGCATGGCAGGCTGGATCGGGAGAGAATGGTTGAGGGAGTCTCTCGGAACATCGCCTTGCACCGCATGGGATGGATTCATACGTCCGTCACTCTTGGACACACTGACTTCCCAGAATTTCCTCTCCTTTCCTTTCCTAAAAAGACCCTACACACACAGCATCCCAAAAGCTGACAAAGGTTCTGAGGGGAATTATTTTCCTAATAAAATTATGGGAATAACCTTCAAAAAAGTATAAAAAGAAAGTTTTTCTTATAAAAATTTAATATTTTTATCATCTCACTTAACAAATTTCAGCTAAATAATTTTAACAAAAAAGGAAAAAAAAATACAATGAAAGCAATATCCTACGTCTGAAATTGATATTAAATATTATTTTATAAGATTTGTACGTTTCCTCCTACAAAGACAAGTCGATGTTTAAATATTACGTAGATGTAGATACATTGTAGATTTGCGAAAAGATTGACTTGATTTCATGTTATTCCCAGTCAGGTAAAAATGCGGGCCAAGCCACTATTGGACTTTGTGGAGCTGCTGGAATTTCTTCTGGGATTGGTGCGGGCCATGCGGCAATAGGGCTTTCTTCTGGAATTGGTGCGGGCCATGACGCGATTGGGTTTTCTGGAGCAGGCAATGTTATCACTGGCAGTTGAGGAATTGTTACTGGCAAATCAATGACATGTTGAACATCTTCACGCCTATCATTGACGATATTCACAATGATCTGAACAAGAGGAGAGGCCTTTTGCTCTTCAATTGCTGGGCTGATGATGGAGTTTTGGAAGTTGGGTCCATGACTGTTGATGAATGGTTGGTCTACTACTGGCTTAGTCAAACCACTCTGGTCAATATTTGGTCCGTGGCTGTTGACGAAAGGTTGGTCAACAGCTGGCTTAGTCAAACCACTCTGGTCAATATTTGGTCCGTGACTGTTGACGAAAGGTTGGTCAACTACTGGCTTAGTCAAACCACTCTGGTCAATATTTGGTCCATGGCTGTTAATGAATGGTTGGTCAACTACTGGTCTGGTCAGGCCACTAAGGTCAATGTTTGGACCATGACTGTTGATTATCGGTATATCCTCAACTGGTCTCAGCAAAGAATTTGGGGCAGCATAAGCTGATGCCACGAGGACAAATGTCAACAGAAATGCCCTCATTTTGAATTCTGTGGAAACAAAAAAAAACACATTAGCTGCTGGCTAATCTAATAATGCAACATAAGTAATGAATAAAGACCTGAAAAAATCGAGGAAAATGTGATATTAAATTTTGAGTCTTGGCGAAGGTCATTTTAAACAAAAGGAAACATTTATTACATTATTAGCTGGATAGTAAATATAGGGAGAACAGAAATAGAAAATATACTGATATCAAATACAGACTAAAACCGAATCTACTGAACTGAATTATAAAAAAAAACACAATTTTATTTAATTTTTAATTATTTAAAAAATACTACATGATACCTATATGTTTATAACTAATTCATATTAATTTCTTATAATTAAATTATAATATGTAAATGAAATCGCACGGGAAATCCCAGTGAGGATATCATTATCTCCATATGTTTGTAAAGAAAGGAAGACAATAAATCATTATTATTATTATTAAAAACATTCTATTCATATGAATTTTTTAATATCCCTTTTTATTCATGGAAAAACATAGTGAAACGAGCAGTAAAAAAAACAATATTTAAATTATGCCTAACAATCTATATAGTATATAAAAATCAAAATATGTTTGTTTTTGGGTTTGTATATATGTTTACATGTATATATATGTATGTCCGCTATGCGTTGCTAAACCATTCATCCGATTGCGATGAAAACTTTGGGAATTTGATGTGCGCATCCCCGCGATGTATACAATAGTGAGCTCTGGCATCATGAAATTATGCATTGCAAAAACGTTCATCCGATTGCGATGAAACTTTGGGGATTTGATATGCGCATGCCCGCGATGGTTTCTGTGTACAATAGTGAGCTCTAGCATCATGAAATTATGCATTGCTAAACCATTCATCCGATTGCGATGAAACGTTTTGGATTTATTTGCGCATGCCCGCGATGGTTTCTGTTTACAATAATGAGCTCTGGCATCATGAAATTACGCATTGCTAAACCGTTCATCCGATTGTGATGAAACTTTGGGGATTTGATGTGCGCATGCCCGCGATTGTTTCTATACAAAATAGCCTGAGAGAGGACTTGACATACCAATAAAACATTCTGTCTAAATGGTTATACGAAAATGGCGGCCAATAATATTAAACAATAATAATCATGGAAACCACCGCCATTTTTGTATAACCGTTTTGACAGAATTTTCGGTGTGTATTTGGATCGGTTATGCTAAGTCTTTCTCTAAGGTATTTTATTTAGTCATTGACGGTAAACTGCCCCATTTAGCGAAAAAGTGCAAAAATTGCCCTAATCATGTGTTAAAATCATTGACGTGGGTATACTTGGTCGAAGGATAAAATGCATGTTTTACGAAAATTAATGAAAAAATCCAAAAAATGAACATTGCATTTTTTTCGGTCTTTAGTAATGAATAAGGATAGACTTACCAATAAGTCAGTATTTCTCGTTGGATTCAACTACTGAACAATATAAAATGATTTTATATCAAAAAATTTATACCTGAGAATGAGCTGATAACTTTTATTACGATCAATTTAAACACACCTGATGAGTGTTGATGTATATATTTTTAATGATTTTATTAATTTGTTACTGAGGCAATATGCAATCGAATCATAAAAATGCATATAAAAGTAAATGCAAGGCTGAAATAATATTTTTATGGTAGAACATCAGATTAACTTTGATTTCAAATTGACTTCAGGGTGCAGAATGAACACTACGTGCAGCATGTATGACACGTGATATTAAATCTTATATCTGGCGTTTGTGCAGGGCAATCACCTGAAGTGATGGGATCTAATTTGAATAATTCTATTAAACACAGATAAACGAAAAATATTAATAATATTTTTTTCTTTTTCCATAAACGCTTGTAAAATGTTTCAATAAAATTTAATGTGGGGAACCCAGGGCGTAACGGGATACTGTGATCGGACAATGGACGGTGGGCTAGCTACGGACGACATAGACGTGTGAACTCCGCACACAACGTTCAGTTTTCTGTGCCGCGCTATATGGAGTGTCTGCTGTTATTGTGAGTGCGCTCAGTTTGGATATCACCAAAGATATTCAAATACAAAAGAGATATGCTATGATGTCCGCGCGACTGTCGGCGAACTACTACCTAATCAGGGTAGTTTGCATACAAAAAGAATTTGTTCATTTCTTTAATTTTTTGAAGGTGTGCATTAGTATTGGTTAACAATATAGTTTGAATTCGGAAAGAATTCGTTAATTTAGTTTAGCGTTCGTTTAGTTTACTCGTTAATTATTCGTTCATTTAGTTTATTCGTTAATTGGTAAACAATACCGGCGACAAAAGGAAGTAAACGGTACACTAATTTTAAAAATCAGTAACCATCATTATTTCCCAAAATTTTGATTTTAAAATTACGAAATTTTCGGATTTCGACGGGTGGTATCGGACAAATTAGCTCCTTGGTTTAACGCTGCACTTTCTTTTGTTTTATAATAAAACGATTACTAATGATTAATAACAAAAGATTTCAAACATATCAAGACAATATCTTTATTTTTAAAAATACAAGCAAGAGAAATACAAGAAGAAGGGCAACAAAGCATTTGAAAAAATTGTCTAATATCGGACATCAAAGGTGGTATCGGACACGAAAGTGGACAAAAAATATTCAGGTTTTTTTTAAATTAAAAAAAAAAAAACATTTTTAAAAAGTGGCAAAGCCGTGTTCAAACTTTTCATGACACGTTATGATACACTGAAAATAAATATTTTTGGCACAATTCACATTTGTAAAAATGCTGGTAAGATTCAAGACCTGTACAATTTTCATGGGCCCATCCGTGACAACCTTGGAATTGAATACCTTTTGTAGTTTTAGTTTATCTGCTTTCTTAAAATTGATGGTGTTAAATCTTTATTGTGTTTAGGCGGATTCTTTTATGATTTATCCATTTGAAAATCT
Organism: Limnephilus lunatus; assembly: GCA_917563855.2. Classification (NCBI taxonomy): domain Eukaryota; kingdom Metazoa; phylum Arthropoda; class Insecta; order Trichoptera; family Limnephilidae; genus Limnephilus; species Limnephilus lunatus. The sequence goes on from OU830593.1 coordinate 48,211,045, forward strand.
TTTTAGCACCGTTTCCTGATAGTTTTTTTTTGTTTTATTTTGTTTGAGAAACCCGGTACTTGTGTTTTGGCTACGTTTTTTACATTTTTTTTACTTTTTAGAAGTGCCCTATCCTAAATCCTTTCTTCAATTTTAACAATCTGTCACTAAGTGTACTTTTATGGACATCAAAATATAAGGCAGCTTCTCGAATTGTCATCTTATTTTCACAAAGTATTCCTCGGCTGATTTCATGTTGCAATCCTTCCATTCACCCGAAGCCCCTGCTCCCACTTTTTTTTCTCGGCATTATCTGGAAAAATGGAAGTAAAAAAGAATTATTCTTTGAAAATAATGTTTTAAATCAACAATAGCAAACCCTTTATACATTGTTTTCGCAGTACAATATACTTTCATAGTATACAGGTGTATAAAAATATGAAACACTACAATTGGTGTATGTCTATTAATTTAAATAAATAAATAAAAAATAAGCATTTATTCGTATGTCCGATATCATCCGTAACAGCCATGTCCGATATTAAGCAAACGACTTGGAGTTAAAAAAATAACCGCCTACCTGGTATGGGAAACAAATTTTAAAACATAAGATCGTCATTTGATTGCCACTGAAATGTAGTTTACCGTCATTTATATTTAAATGGAATTAAGTTAATAACGTACCTTTTATTTGTCTTCGAATAAAGCTGAGGACACAATATCCGGTGGTCAAATAACGGGTTTGGCGATAGTCATGCAAACACTAGGCACCTAGAATTAGTTCGGCAATATTATGAACTAACTTGCATCGTCCTATCTATACGCCAGTTAAAGAAATAACACTTGTCCGATATCATACGTTGTCCGATAATGTACGTACTCCCCTATATCAAAGTTTCATAGTCCATTGTGGAAGTGACAAAAAATTAATAAATAAACTTTCATGAACTCACCCTTTTTGCCCAATTCTGTAACATTTGGTAAAAAGGAAAATGCTTTACATTCATTGTTTTCTGTAGTCATAGAATAGAATAAAGAATATAAAACTAGAAATGCTTTCCATACAAATTTGAAATGAAAAATGTTCCACCGACTTAGAACCTACATACATACCCTTTTAAATTCTAGACTAGGTTCTACACTAGACCATTAAGCTAGCGGTCTGTCTCTCATTCACTTGCCTGAAATTGTACATCGCCATCCTATTTGAATTTCGTGATCTTCATCATGATAATACGCACAGTTGTAATTGGATCACGAAAAATGCCCACAAGGCCCTTCTGGTATTCTACTTATGCCAGGGATGAGATGATTTAAATCCATACTTTTTAACTGAATCAAATCACCCGCCTAAAGTGCCAAGGGACTTCCCCGGCATAAACTATGGCGCGCACACACTTTGGGGATTCCCTGAAATATAAACTCGCGACTGAATAGTGTTTTGCCTGGTCAATGGTCATTCGGTATTGATTAGTGTGAAGACAAGATGTCAGGAAGAAAAAAAGAAGCTGTGGTGAAAATAACGTTACCCTTCGATTTCCCATTGACAAGGATATTTTAGAAGGGCTAATGAAAATAGCCTAAGTCCATGAATCCAAAATAAAATATAAAAAAATAATTAAAAGTAATAACAAAATTAATAAAAAATACATATGGATATACCTATTAATTTCGTAAAACAACAATTAAGTAAAAGTTAAATACAAGAAATAACAATAACAAAATATTATAACGACCCACATTTTCCACTCGAAATAACATAAAAAATCTATAATATACATTTTATGGAAAATAGGCCACTTTCCACGAGTGTAAAGAAAATATGTAGTTGTTTATCTTTTCATTTGCTTCACCTGTCAAATATATTTTCCAGTATTGAGGAAAGTCAAATGATTCATTTTTTTTTTAAAACAAAGTGGATGCATTTTCGATAATCTTTTAATTTTTTTGTAATATTATGCAGACATGGTCCAATGTTCTTATCTGATGGTAATAAATATGTAAGATTACCACTGAATAGGTTATAAATAGTGATATATTTGCAATAAACGCCGGATTCGGTTAATGTGGCAATGAATATTAATTTGCTGATGCACGAACGTCTCATTTGTGTAAGAATTATTCCCTAATCTACCAACAATAACAGTGTTATATTATATTTTAACAATTTATTTATGTCTGCGCGTATTTTCAGTCATAATGAAAATGGATTATTATAATAGATTTACAGATAAAACTTAAAATAGATAGGCCGATAAGAATATAGAAAAAACAGACCACAAAAGATGTGCAGCATGAACAGATATAATTTATTTTATAACCTACTATGCATCAGGTAAATCGTACAAAGGAGTATAATAAGTGCACAGCACATATATGTTCTAAAAAGTATGAATTATAAGTGGGTAAAACATATTAAGTAGGTATATAAACATATTAGTATTTAACACATTTAAACCTATTTAGGCAGTTACGTCATCATAGAAAGTTGTACAAAGGCGTTCAACAGAAATTATTGAAATATAATTACTAGAGCCGGACTACCGCCCACAAGGCACACAAGCCCCGGGCCTAGAACCCCAACTTTGGAGGGGGTCACGGAAAAAAATATTTCGTATGTATTTTCATTCAGCCCTCGCCTCGTAAAAATCCCCGTCTAGGTGCCAAAATGACCCACATCGAGGATACAGGACTCATAAAATAGTGTTAATTTTTATCTAAATATTCTTGGGAAAACTGACTTTCGAAAAGATAAAAATCGAAAGCATTTATTGGTTTGCCCTCCGACCTAGAAAATGTTCACCAGCGGCGCTTTTTCCGTGTCTTTGTAAGTATAATAATACATATTCCATATCCTTCACCTTCACCACTAACTCTAATAATTGCGGATACCATAGAAAAAATTTCGTCTGCGGCACTTTTCTGTCTTTGTGAAAGTTGTAACTAATTCACCCCCTTCGCTTTCACCCTCCAATTCCGGATGCCATAGTTCCACAGGCTCCGGGATTGGAACTAATATACGGTATTTGCAGTTTTAATTTTTTTTGTTGTAAAAAACAAACTTTAAATCTTTTGAATTGTCTTTATTTAGGAAAGAGCAGGTACATAAAAATTGTTCCTATGTTCCAAATCTTACTAGAATTCTTTCAATATACATAAGCGACTTGTTAGAGTTTGGAAACTGATGACCTACGTTAAATAATACACGAAATTATACCTACTAAGTGAGTATTATTTCGAAGTTTTATTTATTTATTACGGTGCTCCAGATTTTATGTCCGGGTTGAATCTTTCCCAAATGAAAGACTAAACCTTTCCACACACTTTTCCACAAATGAATATCTAGTAAATTAACGCAATGTAAGTGCACTATATAAGAATAAAACAATACAAGAACAATACGTCAATCCACCAGAAACATAATGGGAAAATATTTCACCGACTCCAGATATTTTCATATCAGAGGGTTCGGCTCTGATGAAATCCTAACTGGTCCGATAAATCCTACTGATCCCTCAATATAAATATTTAAAAAATCTTTCGTAATCCTACATGTATTTAAAATGACCGACTTTTGCATTTTTATGTACAAATTTTTTGACAAATCTAATACGCCTAAATTTTGAATGAGAGAGCTAGGTATAATGCCAGTAGCCGAAATAACAAATGGTAATATTTTTATAGTCTGAGAATGCCAAATTCTTTTAATTTCATTTCCTAAATCTGTATATTTTCTTATTTTTTCAGAAACAGTTTTCTGAATATTACAAGAATTTGGAATAGCGACATCAATGATATAAGTTATTTTCTTAATTTTGTCATGTAAAACTATATCGGGTCTATTATGACTAATTGTTTTGTCTGTCAGAATAGTTTTATCATAATAAATTTTATAAAATTCATTTTCTAAAAATGAATTTGGTTCATATTCATAATATGGTACATTACGGCAGTCAATCAAGTTATGTTTGATTACCAAACTTTGGTGAATTATTTTTAAAACTTGATTGTGCCTAAATGTATACTCGGACGGCGCTAATACAGAACATCCCGATATAATATGTTCTATAGTTTCCGGAAAAGCCAAACATTTTCTACATAAATCATCGATTTGATTTGCATCTTTGATGATATGCTTATATTTAATAATATTTTAATTAATTTATAAAAAATGCAGTTTTTGAACAAGTTCTACGGTGTATTTATTATTTTGCTTGGCGCTGTTTCACCTGAAGAAGGTATTATCAAATTGTAGTCTGCCGAGCGATTCTATATCTTTTGTGAGATCTCCTGTCAGATTTGTGTGATTTTCTTTGGCTGTCAATTACTTTTTTTATGGGTACCAGGCCAGCTGCCGATTTGTGACAGCTGATAGTTGAAATCTGACATCTGCACATAGAAAAAGCAAATAACAGCCATAGAAAATCACACAATCTGACAGGAGATCTCACAAAATCCAACAAAAGAGATCCCACAAAATGTATAGAATCGCTCGGCTGGCCAATTACAGACGATCTATTTATTTAAATTATTATTATAGATATTATATTCATAGATAATTATTATCATATTTTGTCGATAGTTTAATGAAAATCAAATTGCTTTTAATTTTATTACCAATGCACTTATTACATTGTCGGAAATTATTGGTGGTTATTACTTCATTACCAATTTCACCACTTATTGTATTGTTTAAACTTGACTTTTAAAGTGAGAAGTTTCCGAATTAATAATTTGGATGTCCCGCTTGGTGTTTTTTCCCCCATGACTTGGTCTTTCTTTGCTTTTCTTGGTCAATAATTGAACTTTTTTTAGATGCTTGTTCCATAATGGAATTTTCGATTCGGGCTAAAGTTATTGTTTTACATTTTTCAATATCGAAGAACGGTTCATCATGGGTATACCGCAGCGTTTTATAAATAATCGAGATGCAATATTCCACTGGCTCCAGCTCCAACTTCAGGCAGTATATCACTTTAAAAAACTAATTAACGGTCGTGCTTAGCATAGGTACCTTACCATAAACAAAATATTCAAGATAAAGAACAATCGCTGGGAGTAGATCAATAAGTATTTTTGTCATAGATTTTATTATGATAAATAACCCAGTAATCATTAATATAAAGAATTTTTTAGCTAGAAAACCAGAAAAACCGTAAAATGAAAAACCTTTTATGATTTACTTACCGCCAAGATAAGAGTGAATATCGCTAATCTAAGATTATTAGTATTTTTTACCAGTTTTATTGAACCCTTGTGTAGGTGTAAATTAATAAGCTGGATTTGGTGTGTACAAGACATAGATACATGACATCAGCGATAATTCAATAAATATAAAACGTTTTCATTTTTTAAAAAGCATTTTACATAATTGCGTTAAAGGTAACACACGTTTTGTAGACAAAGTTTAGAATTTTCGTTGTTAGTTTTTGGGGTGTTATGCCGTGTTGCGCTACCTCCTACTATAGCCGACGTTTCGGACAGCGTTGCAGTGTCCATCATCAGGGCAGATCCGGTAGATCCGACGATGTGTGAAAAAAAAAAAAAAAAAAAAAAAAAAAAAAAAAAAAAAAAAAAAAAAAAAAAACTTATCCAAAGTTTAGAATGTTTATTATTTCTGTACTCGAATTTTAGTATTCACATTTATATATTAGTGGATTTTTAAGGTTAAGTTTTAAAAAATCATAGAAGATAGTAATCGATTTTGTAATCTAGCAAACTGAGTGATGGAATATTTATCTGCTTCATATATTATGATATCCTTCCCTTCCCTTTATAAATTCTGGTAATGGAAGCCACTGTTCCAGCTAGTTTTCTTTTTTTTAAGGAAAGGAAGGAGAGGAGAGTTTTGGGAAGGATAAGGGTTTAAGGGGTGGGTAAGGAATCTGGGGTTCAGTGCTTCCTGGTCATCCGCCTCCAATACCTAGACAAACCTCAGCCCATGAACCCGGACACCCCCGCTAAATCACCAAATGTAGCGAACTATTTGGGGTGACATATGGCAGAGGTGTTGGTTATCCAATAAAGTTTCCCGGGGCGGCGGTACCCATTCCCGCCTCCCAAATTGAGACTTTATAACTTCGTTCCACTTGTTTATTACACATTTATTTATACAAATAAGTTAGAGGTTTTTAATCAAAAATCATATTAAAACTTAATCCCATCGTCAAAATTGGAAATAACGAAACCCTTCAAAAATATCAAGAAATTTTGCCATTTAGGTATTATTGCGTGTTCATTTTATTTTCGTATTACAGGAATATCAGCCCTATCTTTATCTTCCACTTTAATTTCGTAATTTTTCGTTTTTTTTTCAGAAAAAAATGTTAAAATTCTTCCTTGTTGCCCTCTTCGTGGCGTCTGCCACCGCCTCCAGGGTGATAGAAAACAAGAATGTTGAACTGGTAGTCAATGGAGACGAGTCCCTCATCCCGAAAGATCTCTTAGACGTCAATGTGATCAAGATCCAAGATGGAAACCCCGACCCTCCAATTGAACCAGTTGCTCCAGTCGCTCCAGAAGTCCCTGTTTCACCAGTTGTTCCCGACGCGCCAATTGAACCAGTCGCTCCAGTTGCCCCTGATTCACCAGTTGTTCCCGACACGCCAATTGAACCAGTTGCTCTAGTCGCTCCAGAAGTCCCTGTTTCACCAGATGTTCCAGACGTGCCAATTGAACCAGTTGCTCCAGTTGTTCCCGAAGCGCCAATTGAACCAGTTGCTCCAGAAGTCCCTGTTTCACCAGTTGTTCCTGACGCGCCAATTGAACCAGTTGCTCCAGTCGCTCCAGAAGTCCCTGTTTCACCAATTGTTCCCTACGCGCCAATTCAACCAGTCGCTCCAGTTGTTCCTGTTTCACCAGTTCTTCCCGACACGCCAATTGAACCAGTTGCTCCAGTCGCTCCAGAAGTCCCTGTTTCACCAGTTGTTCCCGACGCGCCAATTCAACCAGTCGCTCCAGTTGTTCCAGTTTCACCAGTTGTTCCCGACACGCCAATTGAACCAGTTGCTCCAGTCGCTCCAGAAGTCCCTGTTTCACCAGTTGTTCCCGACGCGCCAATTCAACCAGTCGCTCCAGTTGTTCCTGTTTCACCAGTTGTTCCCGACACGCCAATTGAACCAGTTGCTCCAGTCGCTCCAGAAGTCCCTGTTTCACCAGTTGTTCCCGACGCGCCAATTCAACCAGTCGCTCCAGTTGTTCCTGTTTCACCAGTTGTTCCCGACACGCCAATTGAACCAGTTGCTCCAGTCGCTCCAGAAGTCCCTGTTTCACCAGTTGTTCCTGATGCGTCAATTGAACCAGTTGCTCCAGTTGAGCCAGTTGATCCAGTCGCTCCAGTTGCTCCAGTTGAAGAAATTCCGCAGCCCATTATTGAAGAAGTGTACGATAACGGACCCGTTTCTGCAACAGTAAATGCAGAATCGCAAGGTATCTTTGCAAGGTTCTCTTCATGGGTTTCCATGGTTATAGAACAAATTAACCTGATCTTCTCAAGAGAAAAATTCTCGGCGTGAAAATATTTTTTAATTGTTCTAAATAACGTTGAATTATTACTACTATCATAGAATAATTACTACGGTACTCTTGAATTATTTTCTAATATTAAAAGTTCAATATCTTTGAAAAGTTCAATATCTTTGAAAAGTTCAATTTCTTTGAAATATGATTTGAATTTGATTTGAATGCAAATCTACAGTTTTATTTTGAGGTTGATGAAATTTTGCAAACTTGACCCACAAAACAATAGGAAGGTCCACTGTCTACATAAGATTTCGAAAAACTTCATCTCATCCCAATTTCCTACTTCTTCGAATAATAACGTATTTTTATACTTAGACTGAATTTACAATCGTAACAAAAAATGGTACCTACAAGCGTATGTGAAACATATAATATGTTATATACATATTTTATTTTTTTCCCTTTACACGCGAGAAGTTACACACTCGTAAAGGTTATATAAATATATACATACCTGTATATATTCATATAGTTTCTGATCAATGTTGCATGTTAGTATTTAATGATCCGATTGTTACCTGAAAATGTAATTACTCATGAATGTAATTTCTCATTAATATAATTCGCTAGATTAAAAAAAATCATAATATGTGTTAAACTGTATGTATTTTGTAAGATTTTGCTTATAATAAATACTCATTTAAAATACTAACTTCTTATACTTTTTAGTCAAATACCTTCATTTTCACAATTTGGGAGGTGGGTATGAGTACCGCCCAGTGGCGAAAACAGAAAAAACTCAAGAGGGGGGCGCGGGGAGCAAAGAGGAGACCGACTCTACTATCCCATTCCCTCGCAGGGTAAAACATACAGATGTATGCGTTTGTCAAATCACAACGGTGCTAAAGAAGTTTTCACTTCAATAAATAAATAAAAAATTGGCGGAGCGCACATTTAAAACTTGGCTGTCCATAGGGAGTAGGGCTGCATTACACGATCAAGGGAATCAAATACTTGAGTCGGGCCATTTTACACAAAACGACGTATTATTTATTGGATATACAACACCTCTGCTATAAGTCATCCCAAGTGGATCGCTGATGCAAATTTGGTGACTTAGGAGGGATGCCTGAGTTCATGGGATGTGGTTTTTCAAGGTAGCGGCGGATGCGTTTGCCCCACGTACCTACTGCTTGGCGAGCTGGAAAGGACTGGTTGAGGGAGACCATTTAACCTCTCCAGCAGGAATCCTCGACCCATTGCCTCGCATCACAGTGGAAGGGAAAGGTTCATCCGTTCATCTCTCCTGGACACACTAACCCAGAGAGTCCTAACCACCTATCATACATTTTTCCTTCCACTATTTCCTTTCCCTAAAATGACCCTTCACATAGCAATCTCCAAAGACAATTTGTAATAGTTACCCAAAATTGACAGTGGATGAGTTTGTGTATTCGGGAAGTATGTTTACGAGAGATGGGAAGGCTGATAGAAATATTGAAAGAAGGGTAAATGCATGTAACTCCGCATTTATGGAGGACTGAACGCCGTTGGCGCTAACAAAAACTGTCGAAAGAAGCGAAGCTAGCAGTCCACAATGGAGTGCTGGTACCAACCCTGATGTATGGCAGTGAGGCATGAAACTGGCAGAGGAAGGACTAAATGCTATAGAATTGAGATCCCTGCGGCGTATGTGTGGTAAAGCCATGTATGATAGTGTGAGAAAAATATGAAAAGAATACAAGGCTGATGCAAGCGTAATAAGTAAGATGAAGAAAGGGACGCTTAGATGGTTTAGACATGTAGAGCGAATGATTGAAGAAAGATTTTCATATATTTGGGGGGGCAAAAGGGGGGCGTGCGCCCCCCATGTGTATCCGCCACTGGTACCGCCGAACCATTTATGGGATAACCAAAACCTCTGCCATAGGTCACACCAAGTGGTTCGCTCCATTAAATTTGGTGACTTAGCATGGGTGCCAGGATTCATGGGTTGAGGTTGGTCCAGGTCTTGGCGGCGGATGGGTCTGCCCACCAGCTGCATGGTAGGCCGGATCGGGAGAGAATGTTTGAGGGAGTCCCTTTGATTGCTCCAGCCGTATTCTCTCGAAACAACGCCTTGAACCGCAATGGAAGGGATGGATTCATATGTCCGTCACTCCTGGACACACTGACACATACCCTTTTCCTTTCCAGAACTTCCTTTCCTGCCTTTGCTAAAAAGACCCTCCACACAGCATCCCCGAAGATGACATAGGCCCTGAGGGGGATTATTTTCCTCAGGGCCTCCTATAACGTAAAAAATAATGTAATAATGCTAATGTAAAAAAAGGTGGTAGCGACCGCTGAAACCCCTTAAAAAATCTGAAAAAAAATTGTATTTTCTTGGACAGTTGGAAACGTATGAAAGGGTGCCCAATGGAAAATTTTAAAAAAAATTTACACCACGCATAATTTTTTTTTCAATTTTTACCCACTGCTTAAATCAGAATTTTGATACTACTCAATGAACTTTTGAGAAAATTTTGAGATTGTTCAAAATAAGAGAAAATTTACGGTCTACATCCAGGCAATTTCGGGGACTTCAACTATGTATCTATTCATATTATATGTAAAAATAAGTGTCGGTGTGACTTTGTTTTTCATGCAAATCTACAATTTTATTTTGCGATTGATGAAACTTTGCACACATGACCTTCAAAACAAGAGGAAGGTCACTGTTTACATCAGATTTCAAAACACTATCCCATCCCTTTTCCCACCCCTTAAAGCAGAATTTTGATACATTGTGATGAAATTTTGTACACTTAAGTTTATTATTATTTTTTTTTTTAATGTGAATACCGCACAAGAGTTCCGTCTGGCCCAACCGCCAGGAGCCAGTGAGAATATGGCATCCCCAATTGGGATTTGTTGTGAGGCTGAAGATAAGTGGGGAGGGGAATGATATTGGGGAGAGGAAGGTGGGAAAAAACCTGGCTATTCAGATCTAGTCACCTAACATGGAAGCCATTTCAAGCAACGTTTCAATTCTGAACGGTGGTCTTACGCCAGGGCGATACTGAGAGTATCTTCCACTCTGGAGCGTGTCGCAAATATACCTTCAAATATTTAAAAATTAATGTTAAGGGAATTTGCAGGATGGGGAAGCGGGAGAGTGAGAGAATTGTGTAACAAATCATTGAATAGTGTTTCTTCCTTCATTGGGCTGATTTGGTCCCATAAAGCCCTCAAAACCCTCCCAATTTCCGACACCATGCCTCGCATTATCGTAATTTGATTATTTTAATAATTGTTACAAATCAATGATTTGTTCATTGAATCATTTTCAGTCTATCATTTATATGAAAAATCCAAAGTTTTAGTTTTTTTTTTACATTAGCTGAAAGCTGAAAGGGACCTGGTTAACGCAGACCTTTCAAATGTCAAAAAAAAACAAAATGGCACTGTTTGGCAGTGTTACATTTGAATTCCTTCGAAACACCTCAACGTTGTGCTTTTAAAAGTTATTTGCATTAACCCTTCAAAAATTTGGCATTTTTTTTACCTTTGAACCATCTTTGTGTTAATCAGTGCTACAACTCTTGGAGAGTCTTGGCTCCGGGAAACGCCTCCACTCTTGTCCCTCTCCTGCTGTTTCCATACAGTAAGAAGTTTAAATGCTGCTGTTTAGTTCTGAAAAATTTACAAACTAAACCCATGTTCCCAAATTCTTCATTGTTATTTTTTTCCTACGTCTTCCTCCTTTCCTCGAAAGTCCCTACTTATTAGAAGAAGAGGAAGGTGTTTCCTACCAACGTGGAACACATCTACAATATTGCACAAAATCTAAAATTACCTACATCAAAAACTCATTTGAGTTGAAAATTCGCAGTGATATCGTTTACATCTCGTCATTGAAATCTCGCTGATAATCGTAAAAATACTTGTAATATACCAAAAAATGTTTGTAATTGTGACCTTTCGTTGTGCCGTTATCGTGGAGAGCAGCCGGCATCAAGATCAGCCCAGAACGGCGGATGAACCCATCAAAGGTAGGGACTTTCTCCTTCCATTTGCCAATTCCTGTGATTGAGTTTAATAAGCACCGTCAATTATCTTGTTTAGCACAAATTAGATTTACAGTCCACATCCCCTCTCGTGTCACGATATTGGTCGTGACAGCTGCAGAAAAGGAAGTCAAAAATAACAAAATATATATTTTAATAAAACTTTATTTCTATCACTAATGAGATTTCTTAACAGTTTTAAAAACTACAAAATATTCACAAACTTTTATAGCTCAATCATCTTACACACTTAACATTTTATTAAATAGTAGAATATAAAATAAAATAGCAAAATTGCATAACACATTGTGTACCTACAATTTAACAATATAAAATCTTTTTTTATTAAGTATTGCTAATCATAATACTGATCTATATTCATATTAGATATCAGTGCTAAGCTCTGTTTAAATGTGCATAGAAATATATTTAATTTACAAATACATACATAGTTAGTCATTGAGTATAAAAAACTTTTTTATGCTACAGTTGGTATGCTGCCTTACGTACAGTGAGCTGCATAAGCACGTAAATATATAAATAACAGATAATATTACATTATTCACATAGTTTTGATGCTGACTAATATAATTTAATATTGCTAATATGTATTCAAGTTTATCAAACTATTTTTATAAACATATAACATGTTCAACATCAATTTGGGAGGTGGGTAATACCCCTGTCATAGGTCACCTCAAGTGGTTCGCTATGTTTGGTGACTTAACAAGGGTGCCTAAGTTCACGGGGTGAGGTTCGTTCTAGGTCTTGGCAGCACATGCGTTTGCACAACTACTGTGTGGCAGGCCGGATAGGGAGGGACCGGTTGAGGGAGACCTTTTTATCTCTTCAGCCTGACTCTCTCGATCCATCGCCTTGTACCATAGTGGAAGGGATGGATTCATATGTCTGTCACTCCCGGACACATTGACCCCCAGATTCCTACCCACCTCTCATATCTTCTTCCTTCCCAGAAATTCCTCTCTTTCCTTTCCTTAAAGTGATCCTCCACACAGCATCCCCAAGGATGACATGGGTTCTGAGGGAAATCGTTTTCCTCAGGGACTCCTGTGTGGATCTAATGTAAAAAAAGGCACCTACTTAATTATCTATTGAAATCTTTTTAGTCAAGTCTAAGTTTTTGATAATTTAATGGATATTTCAAAGTCTTTATCTGAAGAAGTAAATTAGTTGAGTTGACATGGAATGTTATTCGAACAGAAAAAGTCGTACAAAATTCATAATGCCTGAGCTTATCATCTGTGAACATTTAGTGAGAGCTACTTGCAGATTTTCTGATTAACCCTGTGTCTTTTAGTACACAGTATATCAATAGCAGTAGTCTTTTTACTGCACAAACTTTAATGGACTCATAAAAGTCGTTCTATCTGCTTTTGTATTACGGTGAGATATATTATGATTAAAGCAGTGTTAGAAAGAGGCGACACCACGCTTTGTATTTGCATTTCAAAGTTTACCATACACTTTCAAATAATGTAATATATTCCAAAATTCATTGACCACCATTGTTTCATGTTTGTAAAAGATTTATCAAGTTTGTGAATTTTTTATTAATCATTTTTACATGAAATGAAAAAAAAGTGAGGCGACAATAACCTACATTAAAAAACAGCAAAACTAGTTGAAAATTAATGATAACTGAGGATCATGAATCTAACAAGTCATTTAAAATGACTTTATATATATTATACGATATACATTGTCACAGATCTCGGTAAAGCTGTCTAATTGACAATGCAGCTTGCCATTATTACATATTATTAAGAAAGAAAACATTAAGAAATTTATGTATTTGTTAATTTCTAAATTGCTGATTATACCATGCAAACCTTTAAACGTATTAGAACGTACAGAATTATTTACACAAGTATTATTGGAGATTTAACAATAAATATAATAAGTACCTATTCAACACATTTCATATTGCTTGCTTTTATAAAATTACATCAAAAAGCTATGTTGTAAATAAAACCTGGAGATTATATTGCCTTTAACGTCTTAGCCTTTTGATGGCTTTTATAATAATAGTCAAAAGACTGTAATTAATCCAATGTCACCCAAATGACAGATGATAATGGAGAGCTTTTTGAGGTTCTTCCTTTTATTTAAAATTATTTTCAGTGTTGTTAATGTTTTGATATTTTCCCAGTGTTTGGGAAATTGGAAAAAAATTGGGTAAAAAGAGAAAATGTGTGGGCATTGATGGGAAATGTTCGTGAAACACTGAATGTAGCAGAAATTAAATATGTTCAATGTAAAATTTAGATTAGTACATATGTATTACCAAAAATAAAAGCAAGAGTAACATTTTCGTAACTATTAATAGATAGTTTAAATAGAAGTTTTACAAGCATTTTGATATAATATGTTGGGCAAACAAATTTTTATAATATCTTAGTAACTGTAGCAGAAAATAAAAATAAATAAACTTAAAGAGTATTTAAAAATAACTTAGTGCGGTATTTAAGATATATATAAAATTAAGATATCATTCATTGAGGTACAAAATAATAGAAGTCTTTACAAATAATATCATTGCTTATAGTATAAAAATTGTGTATTTCATTTTAAAATTCTAGTTGGATGATGTATGTATCTGTTATCTATATATAAAATGAGAGTATTTAATTGAACTAGGACTAAAAAATTTAAAGTATTTCACCCAATGTTTAGAGCAAGAATATAAAATACTACCGTTAATACTCAAAAGCATGTGCATCGCTGATCGAGAAAAATTCACCAAACCATAACAATTTTTTTGAGATACTGCAAATTTGAAAGCTGAAATATATTGCATAAACTTTAACCACTCAGGTATTATGCGATTGTGCAAGTTTTTTGTCTTAAACGAACTGTCAGATTTACAAAAACTTTGTGTTATGTCCGCTTCGCAATTAAAGCTATATAAATGAAACACTTCTGAACGTAGCCGAATACTAAAAACTGTTTTTGAAAGCTTATTAAATAAGCTTTCAAATTGTTATATTACAAATAAATCTTAGCATTTGTAAATATTACAATTTAGAATGCAAACATTTAAAAATTGTAAAAATGACTCACATGATGTTTTTATGTGAAAACGGTACTGAAATCACGGATTATGTAAAAAAAACACTTATTCTATTGTATAAATGTATGTATAATAAACTATTTTATTACCTCGCTTTTTTACCATTTCGTACAATAATATTTAATAAAAAATTAACAATGTCTAACGGCAAGTAGGCGATTTGGCGGGTGAAAACTGTTTCTATAAAATAAGTCTTTTTTATGTATTTCTATGGACAAATTTAAATAGAGTTGTGAAGCTTGATTTAATATGGATCTTTTACTTTTTGTTTTAGGGTTGTCACTAGAACAATAACACAGTTATAACGATTTCTGTGGAAACACACGCGTATTATTGTACTTGATTGCTATTGTTATATTGTCGTGTAAACACGCTTACGGGTTTGAGTGGTTAAAGCACAGTTTTAATTTTACGTAATGGAAATTTAAAAGTTTTATCTACCTGAAAAAATAAAAACATACAAATAAGATTACTTCTCTAACTTTAAAATTTAGATATCTCAAAAGTTGTGAGTGTGGGTCGAACACTTTTGCCTGAATGGCGACGTGTGACTTTATGAACTCTACAGGTAATGCTTTACAAGAGTTATCAGAGATAAGTCTGTGTATTTGTGTCATCTTCACATGTAATGTCATGATATCCAATGTAAAATGGTCACAATTATTAAATAATCTTCCATGTAACAAAACACATATCGCCCAGCGAAAATATGTTAATCGCTTCAATTAAATACAGTCATTATTTAAAATGTCAATTAATTTCACCATAGCTTTAAAAAAACAAACAAACATTTAAAACCATTACGCATAATATCATTGTAGTTAAAGAGAAAAACAGAATCAACTGGCAATAATATCAAGATAAAAAATCAAACAAAAAATTGAGAAGATATTGTAGAATTTTTTGTTTCATATTTAATTTAACATTTATACATAATTTATATGTGTACTATGGAAACAATAAATTTTCTATTTTAGTAAAAAAAAAAAACTTAGTAGGTAATCTCACTAAAAACTAGAACTTACAGAAAATTAAATGAAAAATGGATGTGAAATGGAAATGATCATTTACACCATGTGAATATCGTCATATAATATACAAATAATAACACACATTATTTAGAAACTATTGAAGTGAAAATTATAAGTTAAATGAAAATATTAATCTCTTTATGAATGATGAAATGAGTGATAAATTATTAGCAACTGTCAATAAAGGAATGTCGATATATAAAATAACAATATAACTTATAAATTAAAACAGATTTATTGCACTATTTAATGCACAAATTTTGTGACAATATAATGCGCACATTCTGTGGCACTGTATTATAATGAACACATGTTGTGACAATATAATGCACACATTCTGTGGCACTGTATTATAATGAACACATTTTGTGACAATATAATGCACGCATTCTGTGGCACTATATTATAATGCACACATTTTGTGACAATATAATACACACATTCTGTAGAACTATACAAGATGTCCGGATTTTTTTTAATTTGACGAAAAAAATTCCAACTTCAGACGCGATTTATTAAAAAACGAAAGGTCAAACCATAAAAGCTGTACTACAAAATCGACTCCAAATGTGATGTAATGATTCACCAGTTAACTGCTTTTACCACTAGTTTCCAGACACCATGTGTAATACACACAATCTGTACTGTAGCACTACATAATACACAGTTTCTGTAGCTCTATATAATGCACAGATTTTGTGACACTAAAATACTGCGACACTATAATGCATACTATAGTGGCACTTTACAACGCACAAACATGGAAAACCCACTCTATTTTGAATAGTAATTACAATATTATTATGCATGCATATTATGCCATCCTCATTATTATTTCTAAACTTAATTAGTTTTATGATAGTTGTCCAGTTAAGCTACCACTTATTTTATTAGCTGTCCATTTATTTAACGATTTTCAAAATCAAGTGCAAAGAAATGTTTTTACATTTAAAAATAAAGTTGTACTTTTATTAGTCGAACCTCAAGCGCATCACATCATCTTTTAGCTGTCAAAATAATTAAAAGCATTGATTATTAACAATATTAACTGCCTGTTATTTGAAAGCCACAAGCTGAAAACACATTTCAGCCATTTTAATAATTATCGCCAAAACTAGCTCAGAAATATCTCTTTTCTTTAGCTGCTTTGCTAAAAATTTAGCTGCTTTGCGTGGATTTGATTTCTCTACAGAACAAATTGTTAATTCTGCAGAGAAATTTAATCTCGACTCATGAATGTTTATTTGAAAATTCAGGCACTGAAACACTTAACATCACCAAACTGTCTTTACGTAGCAAGCATTTTAGAGCCTGTCCAAATGCTTATGAACTAGAATGTTCCAGAATACGCTTGTGAACTAGAATTTTAAAACATGATCATGAATTAGATGTTCCAGAACACGCCTCCGAACGAGATGTTCCAGGGCATTCTCTCCAACCAGTGTACCAGAGCGTGCTTTCGAACTAGATGTTCCGAAACTGTCTAGACATCCATTAGATGTCCTAGATCTTTCCAGCCTAGTAGACGTCTTCTTCCGAGGGTCATACGGCAGCTACGGGGGCCCCGTTCTCGCCGTTGGCGTGGCGCATCATGTCGTTGTTCTCCCGCAGCCTCGGGGGTACCGGTGGCCGCGGGCGCCACAGGTCTGACACGCAGCCAAACTGGAGAGTAAACAAAAAATGCAGTTTAAAAAGTGGAAATTTGCAGAATTTAAACTTTTGATTCGGGTGGTCTTTGAGACTTACAATCATCGTGATGATATGGAAAATAAATAAGCAGAAAACAGAAAGTCAATCCTTTTTTTTGGTATCCGTTATTCAAAATTTTTGGGGTTTATTAAAAACAAATGTTGTTGACATCGTTTACGAGACACAAATAAATTTTTATTTAAAAATTTCACTGGTCTCATTTTAAAATAAGCAATGATTTAGAATTTATAGCCACATATTTTAGGTAAAAGATAATTTTGGGTGCAATTTTGAAAAAAACACTTACTTTTTTGCGTGGATTGGTATACGCTCGCAAACAATGTATGTATTAATACAAGAAGGTGTATGTTGAAATGAATTGTTTTGAAAGATTACAATATTCTTCAAGAAAACTCCAAAGCAGAAAAAAATGTTGTACCTACGAGTATGGCTGTACTACATTTGGCTTTAAAGTACTTGAATGAAAATCGATTGCTTTTAGGGGTTGGAAAAACAGCAATAAACACATGTAAAAAACTTACAAAATTACAAGAAAGCATGAATAATAATATAATTTTAAAATTACTAATACGTAATATCTACATAACACCTATAATGCGCAAAATAAAAACTACCTACCTACATATGTCCAGTAAGCCCCCTCAAAAAGAAGAAAATGGAGAGATATGTAAATACGAAAGTTGGAGGGAACGCGTTAATATTAAAAATGATAATATTTAAGCAGAAATTGTGAAAATGTTTAATAAAACACGACTCGTTTAAAATAGAGCAAAAATTTCGTGGGGAATGTCTAAAATAGCATTTAAAGAAACAGGTGAATTTTTTCATACATATAACCGGTAAAATAACTGAAAAAATGTGTTTATAATAATTTTCGGAGCATACTAAGAATTTCGTATAATTGCCGTTTCGGCATGGGGAATGTATAGATATTATCTTCAAGAATAACATATATTTTTCTACGAGCTTTAAAACGTAAAGTACTTAAGGAAAATATGTAAAAAATCAATAAAAACGCGGGAAGCCGGACCTTAACACAAAAAATACATAAACCAGGTAGCTTATTTATAAAGCAGAATAGAGGTAGGCACCTGCTGGATTTACAGCTGCGTGTTACGGCAATGAATGCTGGCTAATATTGACACAGTATTGCCAGGGTGACAGATAACACAATATACAAATAATATTACATGATAAGGCAAACAAACGGACACCATTGGCTCAGTTGGGGCTAAAGAGTTGCGTGTGAAAGACTTCAGAGTTTTGAGGATTCGTGGGCAAAGCATGCTGCTCTGTGATGAATTTATAAAAATAATCATTGTGTCAGTACTATTTTTGGTTTAGATAGTTAAACTTTTGAAATATTACAATTAATTTATTGTACTTTTATCGGTATTAAAGAAGTTAGTAATGTTAGTATTAAATAGATAGATAGTAAAAATTGTTAGAAAAAGTAATTCTGTGGTTTTTAATAAGCGGCGATGAAACATGTTGACTTTTCCCGAGTTATCGATAACTTTAAAAAAAATCTGATTCGGGTTATGGTTACCCGCCAGGACTAAAGTAACCCTCACCGATGATACAAAAGCTTGAAAATAATCATAGATTATATATAATATTATATAATCACAGCTAACATGAAATGTGATTCAATGGAAGAATTAAATAAAAAATTAGAAAAAAAAATTAAGAAAAGGCTGTGGAAATTTCATATGACAGAGCCAGAACTCGACGTTTGAGAGTTTTTGCTGCCTTTTATTAAACAGATTTTCTACATTTTAATGCTTTAGACAAAATCAAATAATTTTTCTGTAACTGTTGAAAAACAGATTTTTTTTAAAATTAATCAACTTTTAGTAGTTTGTGCATCGAAGTTTATAAATTACTAATTAATTAAAACTCGTATAATATAATTTCTCTTGCTTAATGTGGCTCCTACAATACATCTTGAATCTATCTACCAATTGGTAAAAAAAATTCTACAGAAAGTTTCCGGCAGTGCATTCTTAATCCCTTTTTTTGTAAACTATTATTACTCTATTTTGAAAGTAACAAATAATATATTATGAACTATCCTTAATTTTAACTCCATTTGAAAATAAAATGTTTCATGCAATAAATAAATAAGCATGTTCATTAAAGTCATACAAATATTACGTGCTTATCGTGCTGAAACAAAGATTAGCAATGCTCAAAATAAAATTTTCACGATTATTGCAATAATACAGACAGAATACTATAATGACTATAACTAAACTATTGATGTAAAATGTTCATTTACTCTGTAGGTAAACATTAAGAAAACCGGTAAAAAACAGGTAAATGGGCCTTTTGTTATTCAGAGAGACGCAAGACTTATTTAAAGCACAGAGATGAACGGTCAGTGAAGCACAGTCAGTGGTTGAGTGGGCATAGCGCTTGGATCCCACCCGGGCGTCGCATGTTCGATTCCTCGGCTGGCTAAGTCCTCCATCACAACACAAGCAACATTTAACATTTCTTTAGTTTATTATGTCAGCTAAACAATAGCAAAAAAAATGTCGTGGTATAACTGAAAGTATACTAGATTATGAATATATATATAGGTATATGTATTATTTTACCAACAGAATTTCTTCATTCATTTTCATTTTCAAATTCATTTTTCTTGTTTTATCTATTAATATTTCTTTAGTTTATTATGTCAGCTAAACAATAGTAAAAAGTGTCGTGGTATAACTGAAAGTATTCTAGAATATGAATATACATATGTATTATTTTACCAACAGAATAGTCAACACTATAATTTACTATAATTTACATGTAAAAACATTATCATACTGGAATGACCTAAAACGGGCAATTGCCTAGTTGGACATTTTAGTTCATTATATTGTATTATGTAATATTTACAAACAATAAATAAATAAATAAATAAAATAAATAAATAAATTAAATAAATAATAATTTTCGGCTTTCTGTGGTGGTAGTAGGAGATTTTCAAACATTGTTGGGTTATTCGTAACCCGGGAATGTTTGTCTTTCTTTTTAAAAAAAAAGAAGAAAGAAGAAACTATGATTGTATTATCTGACTTCTATTTACCACTTCTTTTAGAAATTTTCATTTGCAACTGCATTGCAAACGCATTTATTTCCGCAATTTATTTATTTTGACATAAACATGTGCCAGTAACATAAAATAATTTTTTTAGATGATTACCGCTCACAAGTTCAAACTACCTGGAGCCTGCGGGACTATAGCAGTTTTATTACCTGTCTTTGTCCAACTCTCAATCCAAATAGTTTTTATTTCATCAAACATTGAATTGATTGGAACAAACAACTTGTCTTACTTTCTTACTGATTGATATTTCAAGCTTTTCAGCTCATGACGGTAACGAATTTGTTAGCTGAAAATAGCTGAGTTAACCTAGAAATGAATTTATTAGCTGAAAATAGTAGAGTTGACCTAGATATGAATTTGTTAGCTGAAAATAGTTGAGTTAACCTAGGGATGAATTTGCTAGCTGAAAATAGTTGAGATGACCCCTCGACATGCAAACAGATTTATATTAAAGTCTATTCCATATATTCGTACATAAAGCTAAAGTGTTTTTTTTATGACTACAAATTCGTTTTTTAATGGGTAAAAAACAGTAAAGAAAACAAACTAAAACCAAATCGATAAAACTTTAATGGGTTTCTTGAATACATTCAATGAGAATTGAGGTATACAGTGTACTCACTGTTAACCGGTACAGATGGAAAAAAATAATCCTGAATAATTTTAAACGCAGTTAAACTGTAAAATAGCGGCAGAAAAATAATAATAGACAGATTTATTTCTCTAAGACCAAATTAATTGCTGTGGCAGTTTTGAGCAAAGGTTTCCGGAAACCATTTTTTAAAAAGAAAAAAAATTCTAGAAAACTGTTTTAAAATGTCTTTATAAATAAAGATTCACTTGCCAGCAATGAGTTATACATACAATAAAGCATTAGTTACAGAATGCATTGGAGTTTTTTTTATGGAAATTGGATGACAACATTACACATTGCACTTTGACTAAAGAGTTTGTAAAAAGTGGAAATTTGAATTTGTAATGATAATTTACCAACATGCACCTGTTAACACAGAGTAGCCCGCATTAAACAATAGCAAATCCTCAAATTTAATTTAAATAATAAACATCTAGATAATGTACATTAAAAAGATAACAAACATGCAAAAAAAAATTATGAACACTTTGAAAAGAAAAAAGTATAAATTAAACAATATTGAATTGAAAGTAACGACAGTAAGTATGTTATTTGTTGAGGTCTACTCACAATGGTGGCTCTAACCGAGTAATGGGGTCTGTTCGTAATAGTCACTAGTTTCTAGGTATCTAGTTTTGTTAGTGGTGTTATGTTGGCAACAGGATCTATCGATCAAGCATTGCTGGAAATCACAACATGCAAAATACAGCAATTAATTTCAAAGCAATGGCGGGACAACCACATTACAATACCAGCTTGATTAAAAAGTTTTAGGACCGGCCACTGTGTGACGCTATTAGTCACCCGATCGGATTTTTTTTTGTTAGGTTACCACATCCACATCTGTCATTGACACTTCCCTCCAAATTTCCTCGTCATAGTTTGACGTTTGTAAAAGTTACACTGTACCGAGTACCTCTACCTTTGTGCGTGTTTTTGTTTTTTACAATCTGAAAATGGCATCAATTTTCAGCCAGAATAACGCACCGTCGCACAATCTGTGAGTTTTTGACCAAAAACAACACAAATACTATCCAGCAGCCTTTGAATTCGCCTGATCTGGTTCCCTGCGACTTTTTCCTGTTCAACCGACTTCAAAAATATCTTATAGCAATGTCGGAACGTGTTACAGCACTCCAGAGAATGTTATGAAAAAATCGAAAACGGCTCTGATGGGCATACCGAAAATTGAGTACCAGCGGTGTTTCAAGGATTAGATCAAGCGCTGGCGAAAGTGCGTTGCAGTTGAAGGGGAGTACTTTGAAGGGAACCATATCGATTTTTAAGAATAAACTTGTATTTTCATTTTTATTTTAGTCTTAAAACTTTTTGATCAAGGTCATCAAGGTGTTATGTACAAAGTGTCCGGAAACTCCTAGTACCAGCGGAAAACTGGAGAATCTACATCACATTTAGAATCGATTTTGTGATATTTTTATTTTATTTTAATTGACTTGAGCTTTCATTTTCGAGTAAATCCAATCCAAATTTGTAAATTTTCAAAACCATTTTTGAAAAAAATTTACGAAAAAAATGGGGGTTAATATCATCTGTTTAATGTCTTTTGAAATGCTTTGAAGGGCAAACATGGCTCCAAAGCTTTTTTAATCCTTTAGTTGCCGAAAAAAGTCGAAAAAAAGATTTATCAATTTTTTTTTTGTAGTCTGTGATATCCAGATTCACCAGTTTCCTGCTTGTACTACGAGTTTCTGGACATCATATATATTTGGTGTGCTATATCACAATTGTGAAAAAAACAAACATGCCATTAACGGCCCTCCACACTAGCCAAACAAATTCTCTAAAATGTTGGTATTATGAATTTAGCTAAAAATCACGAGAAATCGAAAACACAGATCTACTTATATTTTTTTTTAATGTCTGTAATGCACAAGAATCCTAACAGCTGCGAACCTTATAGGGCAATTGAGACTATGGCATCCACAATTGGGTTATGCTGTGAGATAATAAAATGGAAGGTGGACAAGAATCTGGACATTCAGATCTGGTCACCAAACACAGTTAAAGCATATTCAAGCAATGTTTCAATTCTAAATGGTGAATCCTACACTAAAACGGTACTGAGAGTATCTTCCACTCTGGAACGTGGAACAAATATGCTACATGTTATTTTATATGATTGAAAAAACGTAAGTGTATTCTCCTTATATTTCAATCCACAAAAGCATATACCTTTTGGTTTGTTGGGAAATGTTATGATGTTCATTATAAGGTATTAATTTAATATAAATTTTAAAATTTAAAAATAAAAATCGACACAAGAATGCGTTTATTTTACGGAAGTAAAGCTACATATACGATTTTGCTGAGATTTTCTGCTTAAATCTTCGATTTAATCACAGATTTTGCGATACTTTAACAAGAATTTGATGGCTGGAGTGGAAAGGTTGTTAAATTAAAATGATAGAAACATTCTTAAAACCCTCCGAGCAATAATTATGTAATATGTAATACGAAATCCAAGTTGACCTATGCCATATATTATGCTTTTTTTACCATTGCGATAAAGCACGCCAAATATAAATAAAATTATCACTTTATTCCACAGTCAATTCCCAAATAATGTCACTGCAGAATGAGAATGTGAGCCAATAAATTTAAAAAAAAAACAATAGAATATGCGCCAACAATATTTTAAAAAAAAAGTAATATTTTCAACCAAATTTAAAAAAAAAAAACAATTTCACTGATTTGTAGAAAGGGTAATTTACAATCTGAAGATTAAAATCAGCCCATATAAAATGTACTGAGATAATAAAGTTTAAAAAAAACTGATACCTAATCAACAGGAAAATTATTAATTCGAATATTAGTTACGAGAGTTGTTCATAAAAAAATATCAAAATCGTTGAATTTAAATGGAAAATAATGCAATATTAAAAAAAAAAACTCTTAAAAACTTTTATCATCTTTTACCAGTGATGTTAATATAGATAATCTTTTTATACATACATAATATTTAAGTTTATCTTCAATCTAAAATTTGTGTTTAAAAACATTGTGACATTTCTGAATTATGGTTAGATATGATTATAAAAAATGTTAATTAAATATCTATTATAATTAAGGTAAGATCTTAGAATGATGCCAAACAACAGAAGATATTGTCAAAGATAAAAAATAAACAATGTTTGCTGAAATTAGTGTTACTGTGAGAGATTCAATTTCAGGTCATTTACACCCATAGATCAGTGGTTTTCAATTAGTGGTATGTGTACCCCTAGGGGCATGTTAGGTTGTTTGAAGGGGTACGCACACGCAAATATATTTTGAATCAATCAATCTGCGTACGTCAACGTAAGTACTTACAAAGGCAGCAGCATCAAACAATATTAAAGGGATTGCGCTACTGTAGGAAAGATTATTGTAATACTATGTGAAGCACCAAATCTGGCTACAAGGAGTACACGAGTATGGGCTTTTCTCAAAGGCGAACTCAGGAAAAACTAATTGGGAATGCAAATATATTTTGAGTCAATCAATCTGCGTACGACGGCGTAAGTACTTACACGGGCAGCAGCATCAAACAATATTAAAGGGATTGCGCTATTCTAGGAAAGATTATTGTAATACTGTGTTGGGCGAAGCACCCAACTCTGGCTACAAGGGGTACGCGAGTTTCGGCTTTTTCTCAAAGGCGAACTCAGGAAAAACTAATTGGGAACCACTGCTATAGATAATAGAAATGAAGGGAGATATGGTGCGGAAGGATGACTATCGCCGAGCTACAACTAAACTACAAAGACTATCAAAGCATCGGAGCCAAAGATATTGAAACATGATGTCCCCCCGGCTGTTGGTAGACTACTACCTAATGGTAGTAGTCCGAATAGTTTGAATACGGAAAGAATTCGTTCATTTTTTTAAGGTGTGCAGTAGTATTGGTTAACAATACAGTTTGAATATGAAAGAATTCGTTCATTTAGTTGATTTTTTTAAGGTGTGCAGTAGTATTGGTTAACAATATAGTTTGAATACGGAAAGAATTCGATCATTTAGTTGATTTTTTTAAGGTGTGCAGTAGTATTGGTTAACAATATAGTTTGAATACGGAAAGAATTCATTCTTTAGTTGATTTTTTTAAGGTGTGCAGTAGTATTGGTTAACAACATAGTTTGAGTACGGAAAGAATTCGTTAATTTAGATGATTTTTTTTAAGGTGTGCAGTAGTATTGGTTAACAATACAGTTTGAATATGGAAAGAATTCGTTCTTTTAGTTAATTTTTTTAAGGCAAGCAGTAGTATTGGTTTACAATACACCAGGAAACACAGTCCAACCCAGTAAAAACTGCGGATAGCACATCTCTTATATTACAATATCATGCTTTTGTTGTGTAGGTAGAAATAGAGGCGAGAGGGCCACTGAGCATAGACGCGATTTGCAGCAGTGAAGTTAAATTATGATTGAACGATGATGGCAACACTTTAGTGTTGCGCAGATTGATATTTATAAAAATCATACAGGGCCCATATTCCTCGTTTCTATTATCTATACATATTTATATCAGTGGTCTAAAACTGGAAATCCGCAAAGAGATTTGACTTAAAAGTTATTTATTATAAAGATTAGAAAAAGTATAAGTGCTTAATAACTATTTGTATGTCCTACTATATGTTTAAGCCCATGAACTTGGTTCATGTTTGCGTTCTATATAAATTTTGAGTTTGAAGTCACTGATACAATGCTTTGTTATTTTATGTGTAAATGTTTTTTTTTACAATACGTCTACAACTTAAAAAATCAGAAAAATTAACTACTTATTGATAATTCTCTTGAAGTAAATTCAAAAAGAGTTGCTTATAATTATTATTAAAATAATGCTTACCCTTTGATAGCTGATAACATTTGAAACTCTGGAATCACTACCATGAAATAGATTTGATTCCCAAGCCAATTGGCAATCTTTTACATATCTCTCGGACATACAAATTGGCAATTAAACGCAGCAATTAATTTAAGTGGAACTTAAATTTTTCATTACTATGGCAACACTGATGTACGTTGGATTTGGAACAATTATAGTTAATTCATATGTGAGGTTATATTGGACTAAAACCAACTCTACTGTCATTTAGGTGGATTTAACTTGACTCCCGAATTTGACAGTTTGAAAGTTGACAGGAAAAATGGAAAAACTCTATTTAACGTTTTATTTTTACAATTTCTTTCAGAGAGATTTTAAAAATTGATTTAACATCTAATAAATGGCTTCTATGATAAATAATATACAAATGGAATTATTTCATAGTCCATTAGTACATCCCCTTTCACAAAATAACACTATTTTATATACCCCTATGAACGACGAACTGATGACCGGCGTGGTCTAGGGGTAAGGCTCTTGACTCGCAATCCGAAGGTCGCGCGGTCGAATCCTGGCGTCGGCAAATAAATTTTACTTGATTAATCTGTGTTATTTCACAAATAATTCATTAAAAATAATATATGCGGCGCGTTCCAGAGTGGAAGATACTTTCAGTATCGCCCTGGTGTATCCTTCCCCTCCCCACTACCTTCAGCCTCACAACATACGGTGAAAACCGCATGAAAATCCGTTCAGTAGTTATTGAGTTTATCGCGAACAGACAGACAGACGCGACGGAGGACTTTAATTTATAATTTATACGTAGAGATTTTCACATGGAACGACATAAAAGCAGGGGCGTGCACTCCATATAGGCACATAAGCACTGCCTACCCTGCCGTATTTGCAAAACATAAGCATCTAAATAATATTATAATTTAATAAATTATGACTAAAAATAAATACACACTTTCAAAAATAAGCGCGAAAAAACTGAGCAACCGAAACTACGCGAGCGCCACATCAAACGGCATACTAAAAACGCAGCATAAACTGTAACTAGAAACTAAACGCGCGCCCTCCGACTGCCTCACTAAAATGCGGGCTAAACAGGAATTATTTCTGACTAGAGCTAATTTCATACAATATATAATTCAATGTTTACGAAATGCACAAAGCATAGAGTAGAACTGTTTGAATTTGCTGAACTGAACTTTTGAATTTGCCTCTAAGAGGTTTTTTGTTAGTATTAAGCAGTGCTTTCTAGAACAAAATTAGCAAATGGCAATCAGTGACGACAAAAACATCTGTTGTTATGTATTTCTATCAAATAGTTGTCTTTCATAAATGCTTATTGTCGGTTCAAAAAGGTTTGTATACTTTAATTCTGAAATTATCTGATAAAATAAGGAAATTTTAACCTGTGAAACTTGTTCTATTTTCCTACTGCCTACCCTGATCAAAAACTCTGTGCACGCCCCTGAACATACCCCAATTGGGGAAGCCATAGTCTCACTGGCTACAGACGGGAGCAGCTGAGACTCTTGTGAAGTATTCAGATAAAAAAGAATAAATTAAAGAATATACAATGTGATAAATGTGCAACTGAACCATTCACTATTTAAAAGTTACATCCTTTTACATTACAAACATCTTGGTGTTGCCACTTTGAAAAAAAAAATTACATTTATTTGCCAGATCGTATCAAGTTGAATGACTCTCGCCTGCGGTTTTGGTTTTTTCGTTTATAAAAGGTGATACTTACGACGAGCATGGAGGTGACGATTCCGATGCACGCGCCGCCCAACACGTCGCTCCAGTGGTGCTTGTAGTCAGAGATGCGGCTCAGCACGGTGTACCACGCCAGCATGAGGAACACAAATTGGATGCCGTGACGCAGTAGTTTGGAACCTGACCAGCGGAGACGGCATTGCAAATACACCTGGAACATAATTTTTTTTTATTCACTTATTCAACTATATTTAACACTACTACTTGGATGATGTACTGTGCCTGTCTCGCTAAGAAATCCTGTTTTAAGAACAGGCGCAGTACAACACAATTTTACAAGATACAATACAACATCATAACATCACAGTTTACAATACATTAAACATACTAATTTTGGTTGTTGGTGCATGGGTAAGTTGGTAGCAATGTGAAATATTCCAGCCTAATAATTCATATTTAAAATTTTGTTTAAGTGGGAGATAGGTCTGAAATAATCAGAGTATTGGCACAATGCTACTCAATCCAAAGGAGCCTTGACACAAAGTGCTAACCCCTTCAAAATCGCGGTTTCAACAATTCCCCCATTTTTCCAAAAAAAAAATCTTGCTTTTTTTTACGTTAGCTCCACACAAGAGGCCCTGAGGAATAATTTTTTAAATTTTTTTTTTTTAAAGAAAGACAAACATTCCCGGGTTATGAATAACCGAACAATGTTTGAAAATCTTCTGCTGATTACCATGACCACCACATTAAGTGGAAACTGTTGCTTGTCATTTTAGGGAAAGGAAGGAGAAGAAGTCTAAGGAAGGAAAAAGGTATGAGGTGGGTAGGAATCTAGGGTTCACTGTATCCAGGAGTGACGGATATATGAATCCATCCCTCCCATTGTGGTGCAAGCCGATTGATCGAGAGAGTCCGGCTGGAGAGTTCAAAAGATTTTCCTCAACCATTCTCTCCCAACCCGGCCCGCCACACAGTAGGTGCACAAGCGCATCCTAGCGAACCACTTTGGTTTGGGTAAACTATGGCAGGGGTGTTGGTTATCCAAAAAATGATTCCCAAGGCAGCGGTACCCATACCCGCCTCCCAAATAACTCATTTGAATGAGAACTTTGACATTGTTCCGTTCCCTCTCACCTTTAAAAATTCATATGCTTGCCTCCCTAGATTGTACTTTCTGAGGTCTAGAAGTGGGAACTTTATACAACTAAAAAATATTCTCTTTTCCATTAAGCCTTATTCAAAATTGCATGCCCTCTGTTCAACATTTCATAGCTTTTAAGTCTGAATTCGAATACAATCTTAAGAATCGGGCGGTTGGAACTCTTGTGTGGTATTTACATAATTTTGTTTGTTTATAAAATAGCGTAATTATGTCACAATGGGACAAAGAATCAGCTTCAATTCATGTCTACCCTTACACTGCTGTGTTCGCAAGATAATAACATCCCAAAGCAGATTGTGTACACACTGTCAAGTATTGTGTACACAATACAACAGACTTATTCAACATAACATTCACACCACTTTATGCCACACAAGTAGCAGGGACTGTCAACACAAACGGTCCAGACATAAAAATGCCACAGCTTCTAAGTGACTGTTTACAGATAAGAGCACTTGAAAGGGCTTTGCCCTGACATCAAAAGGGATATAAAAAAAACTCTGGTAAGTTGTATGCATTGAATTAGCAGACATGTGTTTTCAGAGGTGACACATTTGAAAATTGTCAAAACAGCAATTTTTTTATTAAGTTTCATATTTTATGTGAACATTGCACAAGAGTCCCAAATGTTTCCAGCTTTTCAGAGCCTGTGGGACTACGACATCCAAAATTGGTGTATTTTGTGAGGATAAAGATAGTGGGGAGGGGAAAGAGATGAGGAAGAATAAAGTAGACTATTCCGATATGGTCACAAAATATAGCTAATTTTATCCTTTTAAAATTCTGACCAGCCAATAAAATAATACTATAGCGGGGTAATTAAATAAAATCAATCCACGCTTTTCTTCTTGAAAACAAATGAGACTTTATTGGGTGGGTACAAGCAATTAACACAAGTAGACAGTTCAATAATCGTAAAACAGTAGTAACTTAAATGTACAAGCTTTAACAGTAGCTTTATGGTTATTATCACAATAATAACCCCAAAGGACACCAATTATCCTTTAATCACTCGTCACTTTATACAAAAGATTCACGAGTATGCTCCCTCAATAGAGCCCGGAAGTTACCCCAGAAAACTTGGCAAGTAAACTTAAAATCTAAGGGTACGCTTGTCTTTATATAGGTACCTATTGGCCCGCTGCCCCTAACGGCAGCGGTAGTAAGATACAACCAATGCTAGACAGAGAAAGTATTCGAGCGTGAACACTTCTCAAATACGCTCAAAATAATTATATTTGTTATAGACTCCCCCTGAAATTAATTACATCGTCTCGATAATTAATTTCCATAAATAAAATCATTTTGTTCTTAAAAATAAACATTAGAATAATTATCATAGTAGAAGTTGGTTTTTCAGTCTGCAGCGTGGGTGGGTTGTGACCAGCTCCCTTCCGTTGCCATTGTGTAGGTCCTCAATAATATGGTCCAACTTCTGGTGATTTATGATAGGCCTCTGTTGTCTTCTCCGTCCGGCGTTTCAAATAATGCTAGAGTAAGTCATTATTACTTCTGAAGAATGATGGTTTCTGGATAATGACCTTTTTTCCAAAGTTTTAAAGTCTCGTATTACGGCTGGTCGTAAATGTATGCCCCTTGTTTCGGCACACATGTTATCTCTGTTCATTGTACAATTTAGCAGACTCTGCAATTGCACTTTGATTTATGGTTTTTTTCAGGTTTTGTCTTATATAAGTAAGGGTCCATTATGGATAATGACCTTTTTTTCAAGTTTTAAAATCTCGTATTACAGCTCGGTTCCAATAAACAGTTTGGCAGGCCTGTGCACATGTCTTTCTCGAATGCTCGTCGTAGGAGTTGACCGCTCGTAAATCTCCCAACAGCTTGGCACTCTTCCTTCTTTGTACTTAACTGACTTGGTGGCCGGGTTCACAGAATTTTGAAAAAAACATGAACATGAAATGAATAGTTCAATAGTTTTCAGAATCGCCTCGTATATTTTACTTCGCGTACAAGCCCAGATACCCAAAGGGCGGAAGATTTTGGATTTATCTTTTATTTTCACCTTGATGCGCCATTCACCTGAATGGATATCTTTGGGGATTACAAACGCGGCTCTTCTTGTAGCTGGTGGCAGGTTATCAATACCAAGCAGATGATACCCTCCTACTTTGCATGTGATTGTTTCCTGTGTTTGTGGATAGTCTGCATAAAATCGGCTGGCAATCACAAAGGGTGCTTTCAATGGTGATTCGGATACTAATCCCTTTTGAAGTTCGTCTTGTAGCTCAGCATGTAGGATGTCCCTTTTGAGTGGGGCCAGGATACTCAGCGGTGCTGCCATCGGGACATCAATATCGTCTTCGGTATATTCTGGTAGCGCTTCTGTAGGTATGATTTTAATCGTGTTTTGTAGCACAGCTTGTAGGATGTCCTTTTTGCGCGGGGCCAAGATACTCAGCGGTGCTGCCATCGGGACATCAATATCTTCTTCAGTATATTTTGTGGACGGCACATCTGTGTCATCTAATGTCAATATTTTCGCAGCCATATTTATTTCTGATACTTCAGAGATTTCGGTTTCTGGTTTTTTATCCGATGGCACTTCTAAAGGTGTTGTTTGAGCTACAGGAAGGTAGATTTCGGATTCTTCACTGTACTCGTAAACATCTTTTATGGTTTGCGATGTTTTACCTGGTAGCATTTCTGTAGGTATTATTTTAATCTCGTCTTGTAGCGCAGCTTGTAGGAGGTCCTTTTTGCGCGGGGCCAGGATACTCAGCCGTGCTGCCATCGGGACATCAATATCTTCTTCGGTATATTTTGCAAACGGTACATCTGGGTAATCTAATGTCAATATTTTAGCAGACATATTTATTTCTGACACATCAGAGATTTCGGTTTCTGGTTTTTTTATATCCGGTGGCACTTCTAACTGTATTGTTTGAGTTACAGGAAGATAGGTTAAATATTTCGCCAATATCAGCTCAAGCTGTTCCGCAGTAATCGACATGTTTGCCGTTTTAAATCTTGGACTACGGCGAGGATAGCTAATTTTTCCTGACTCCTGTTTCGTGGACGCCACTTTGTACTCGTCGACAAATTTCACTTCTATTTTTCAATATTAAAGAGATCGCGCAACAAGACATATGCTGGTCTTTTCGACGCCATTGTATTCTTCGCAAGCGTTATTATTTAAATTTTCACTGTTGTAACTACATATTATGCTTTCTCTAATTTCACTAGTGCTTTCACACTTTCACTTTCGATTTTCTCTCCCCCTAAACAAAACTTTATCTCGAAATTTTCACAACTTTCGCGACTTTACTTAACTTTTTCCGTAGTTTCACGATTTTCACAATTTTCACTGAATTTACTGATTCTATGAACTACAATACTCGCGAATTGACTTGCCTCTAGTTGGGCGACAGTTATAGCGGGGTAATTAAATAAAATCAATCCACGCTTTTCTTCTTGAAAACAAATGAGACTTTATTGGGTGGGTACAAGCAATTAACACAAGTAGACAGTTCAATAATCGTAAAACAGTAGTAACTTAAATGTACAAGCTTTAACAGTAGCTTTATGGTTATTATCACAATAATAACCCCAAAGGACACCAATTATCCTTTAATCACTCGTCACTTTATACAAAAGATTCACGAGTATGCTCCCTCAATAGAGCCCGGAAGTTACCCCAGAAAACTTGGCAAGTAAACTTAAAATCTAAGGGTACGCTTGTCTTTATATAGGTACCTATTGGCCCGCTGCCCCTAACGGCAGCGGTAGTAAGATACAACCAATGCTAGACAGAGAAAGTATTCGAGCGTGAACACTTCTCAAATACGCTCAAAATAATTATATTTGTTATAATACTGAAATTAACCACTCCGATATATGGCAAATATGCACTTTTTATGTCTTAAACGACATGTCAGATTTACGAAAACTTTATGTTATTTCCGTTTCACAATTAAAGCTCTATAAATGAAACATTTCTGAATGTAGCCGAATATTAAAAACTGTTTTTGAAAGGTTACAAAATAAGCTTTCAAATTGTTATATTACAAATAAATATTAACATTTGTAAATATTAAAATTTAGAATGCAAACATTAAAAAAATGTTAAAATGATTCACGCAAGGTTTTTATGTGAAAACGGTACTAAAATCACGGATTATATAAAAAACAATACTTATTCTATCGTATAAATGTATAATAAACAATTTAGTCACCTCACTTTTTCATCATTTCATATAAGAATATTTAATAAAAAAAATAACAATGTCTAACAGTGGCTAGGCAATTTGGCGGTCTATCATGTATCTGACAGAAAAGGTTTTTTTATGTATTTCTATGGACAACCTGAATAGTGATGGGTAGCTTGATTTACTATTGAGCTTCTACTTTTTGTTTTAGGGATGTCACTAGAACAATAACGGAGTTATAACGATTTTTGTGGAAACATACGCGTTGACGAGAAAACACGCTTATTGTACTTGACTGATGTTGTCATATTAATGTGTATATCTGCTTTCGTTGCTGAGTGGTTAAAAAAAAAATTATATAATTTTAAGTGTTTATCGGAAGTGACCTGCCGGGTAAGTATGTTTCTGTATCCATTTGTAAATAGTAAAATTAGATAGAACCTAAGAATTCTGAATAAATTGTACAGCGCCCTTGAGGTGATTTTTCACAAAAACGGGGCTCTATTACGGTGCCCCAGATTTTATGTCCGGGTTAAATTTTTCCCAAATGAAAGACTAAACCCTTCCACACACTTTTCCACAAATGATTATCTAGTAAATTCACGCAATGTAAGTGCACTATATAAGTATAATAAATACAAAACAATACAAGAACAATACGTCAATCCACCAGAAACATAATGGGAAAATATTTCACCGACTCCAGATATTTTCATATCAGAGGGTTCGGCTCTGATGAAATCCTAACTCGACCGATAAATCCTACTGATCCCTCAATATAAATATTTAAAAAATCTTTCGTAATCCTACATGTATTTAAAATGACTGACTTTTGCATTTTTATATATAAATTCTTTGACAAATCTAATTATTATTATTTATTATGTACAACTCAATGGGTGTTTTTATGCGAGACTCACAACGTGCCCCAATTATGACGGGCTGGGAAAAGAGGGAGTAGAAGAGGAGAGTTGGGAAGCATCTGGCTAATCAAATCTGAAAAATAAACACAGATAGAGCCATTTTAAGTAAAATTCTGTTGTTTGTGGCGGTTTCTTACCTATTAAAATTATTGAAAATATGAAAAAGATAATAATTACAAAAAATACATAGGTAATATTATTATTTGTCTCACTGGGAATTGAGCACGCAACTTCTGGAGGTTGTAGAAGTAAATAGAAGAAGAAAAAATAAGAAGTCAGAGACCCTCGCGGAAGGCACTGCACGATCTGCAAGTGAATTAAATATTCGAGTCGACGTCGGCGTTGTACCCGGAGTCGGATTCTTAAATTTCAACCGTACAGTCGCTAGGGTATTAATAATGTCCGATTTTCAAATCATAAAATTTTGCTGCGTGATCGACTGGTTGGGAACTCTTGCAATAGAACCTATCTCCCATTTGCCTATACTGTATTTTTTCTGTGAAACTTATTCCCAATTGTAAAAATAGAATGAAGCGTATAAGAATAGGGTACTTACAGCAATATAGATCATGGTGAAAGTGGAGAAGGAAGAGTGTCCGCTGGGGAAGGAGAGTCGCATCTCCTTGATGAGATGAGGATCCGCAGTGGAATCGCACTCAAACTCTTCAATATACCTCCATCTGTTCTCCGGTGCGGTGCAATTTACCAGAGGCCTGCATACCTGGAAATAATTGTATACTTTTGAATACGCACGTTTTTTTAAAAATTAAAAGTGTTTGGTTTCCACATAATGTATTTAATAAATTTATATTTTATATTTATTTGTTTAGGTACTGACTGATAATAATTTGTACTTGGCTGCAATGAAAAAAATATTGGTTCATAAATGCATGACGTATACATAATATGATGCCACATACCTTACTATAAAATAAGCAAAAAAATATAACAAATATTATAATCAATAATTATCAGCCTGAAACACTAATCTACATTGAAAAAATCTTCCGAGAAAAAATACTGTCCGCCAACGGGAATTGAACCAGATCAGAGGGACACGGGTTCAATTCCCGTTGGCGGCCAGTATCTTTTCTCGGAAGATTTTTTCAATGTAGATGAGTGTTTCAGGCTGATAATTATTGATTATAATATTTGTTATCTACCCTTTGTGCTATGCATAAAAATCTTGTTTAAACGTTAGTTTATCAATTAAAAATAACAAAAAAATATAATTATATTTTGTAATAAAATTTTGAAATAAATTTAATTGAAATTATTAACAAAACATACTGTTATCGGTTGTCTGTGCGTGGGTGCAAGCGTGATTTGAAATTGAATGCGTAATGCATAAAATTTAAGTAAAGTTTAAATAAGACGAGCGATAAAGTAGGTACCAACATTATTTTATTAATGAATAATTCTTTATTTAAAATATGTCTTTCTTTTGTTTAACGGTTTGAGAGAGCTTAGATGTGAATGAATTAATAGGGTGAAGACACATAACTGAGACAATGGGCATAGTTTCACTGAACTAGATTTAGTGGACATACTTCAGCGGGCTGTTCGTGTAACTATTTCATTCGTAACATATTCTGTGAATGACTATACTTTTAATAAGTTGTGTTACATTTTTTGTTCGATAAGCATGAATATGCGTCTTGTATTTTTACAATGTCATTGGATATATATCGTCAATCCTAGAATTATAATATCCCACGATTTTCACAGATCTGCGCTAGTTTAAAATAAAATAAAAATTTAAAAATATGTTTTTTATCTCTAAACATAAAGTCATGTGGGAAGAGGTTAAAACATATACTTGACAGCGAAAATTTTTGGCTTCATGAATTAAGGTTTTTGAACCCATAAAAAGGCAGGTATTTACAATGATAACAAAGGAATAAAAGAAACATTTCTTTAATTGCTCGCATTGATATCTTGTTTGTTGTTCAAACCTCATAAAGCTAGGAGGGTAGGGCATGCGACATTAAACCCACATAAAGTAGACGCACAAACAAAGCAGTAAAAGAATTCCTTATCTAGACAAACAACAAAGAGTTTCCATTAGTAAACTGGTTTAAAATTTATCACCTGTGACCGATTAAAATAAATTCAGTTGACAAAAAGTTAGAGCATTTTAAAAGTAAGTAATGCTGAGAACATAGGTACCTATGTCTTTATACCGGGAGACATGCCAAAAACGTGCTCATCTACATTAAAACACGGTTAACATAACTTGCCAAATGACAAAGATTTTCCGGTTTCCATATTTTCTTGCGTTTATTATATGGATCTTGTTTCACCTCTTCCTTTGTTTAAAAGACCCTCGACACAGCATTCCAATCCCCAGAGATGACATAGAGGTATACCTCAGGGTACCAGCGTATTCTGAGATGATTTTTTTTTTTAAATAAAAAATCTTTAAAAAAAGTAAAATGCAAATAATTTCTCTCAGGGTCTATGTCATCTTTCAGTTTGATATGTCACATAGCGTTATGTACAGCTAAATCGTCACACTGAGTTCAATGAAATCCAAAATCATGGCAGAGGAAAAACCGTGACAAATGCCGCAACACAAAAAAAAAACTTTTGAGCATCAATTACACAGCGTGCGATTCACAACTGTGACAAACCGCTGTGACAGATGCATCTGTTTAAGATTTCTGTCACTTCTGCACCCAAATAAAAATATAAGAAATTTGAAAGTCCGCCGCTATTTTCACGCCCCATAAATCTGACACAATTTCACAAGTAAATTAATAAAATTGTGTATTTTTATACAGTTTGGAATGAAAGAAGGCGTTTGATTTTATAAAAACATTTTTTTTTTAAAACATCTTTTGAAATAGAAATTGTGAATTTTTTGGCAGAGCAATTAGCTTTTCATTACACCCTCAATAAATGGAAATTTTATGTGGCTATAGAGAATATAGCTGTGCATTTCTGAAAATTATGAAAACTCTAGAAGCGACATCTAAACGGATTGGAAGGACAACTGATCTCGCCAATTTACATGCACGGTGTCCGGAAACTTATGGTACAAGCGGGCAAAAATCTCTATCATCATACAGAAGAACCTAGAAGACATTTTTTTATCTGAGCTTTTTTCAATTTGGGAAGCGGGTATGGAAACCGCCGAGGAACGAGAACCATTTATTGGATAACCAACACCTCTGCCATGATCACCACAAGTGGTCCGCTAAGTTTGATGACTTAACAGGGATGCCCGGGTTCATGAGGTGTGGTATGGCTAGATCGTGGCGACAGATGTGTCTGCCCGAGGTGTATCGGTGCATTAGTGAGTCCCTGTGTAGCAGGCCGGATCGAGAGACTGGTTGAGAGAGGCCTTTTGACCTCTCTAGCCAGACTCTTTCCATTCCATTCCTCCAATTGGAGGGATGGATTTATACATCTGTCACTCCTGGCTACACCGATCCCCAGATTCCCACTCTCCTTCCTTTCCTTAAAAAGACGCTTCACACAGCATCGCCTAAGAAGACATAGGCCCCGAGGGAAATCATTTTCCCCAGCGACTCTGGTGTGGAGCTATGTTAAAACAAAAAAAAGTAAAATTTTTGAACTTTTTGCTTTTTTTTTGGTAAAGTTTTAAAAAAAGTTTTGGAATCGGCTCTACTCTTTGAAGCATTTAAGGGACAATAAACTGCTGATTGTAACCCGAAGCGACCGATTTTTTTTTTCAAATTTGACCAAAACAATTCCAATTTAGGACTCGATTTACTCCAAAATAAAAGCCCAAATCAAAAACGTCAATTTGCACAATCGACCGCAAATACGATATAAATTCTTTATTATTAGATTTTTTAATTATACCTCCAGTTTTCGGACACCATGTATATTATGACTTTACGACTAATAAAAAAAAAAAAATTACCTAAAGCCATTACAAGAAACATGTTTCTAGACCACATGCTGTGTGATTATATTCTAGGAATACTAAAATTATAAAAACAGATTAGGTACTAGGTAATTTTTCTCAGAAAGTTACAATTCAACAAATCCATTTGGATTAAATGTGACTGTTCATTTTGACATTATAAGAAAATAAACCAAGCACAAATATTTTTTGCTGGGTTTTAAGCCATACATATCTTATCTGTGACGTCTCATAATGAAATAAATAAATAAAAGAGGAATATGGAATAAGTAAGCATTAAAGTCAGTTTGGACGACCTACTCTGGACTCAGAAGGTCCGGGTGATATCGAAATGAAAGAATCGTCATGGTGAAAGACCATTATTCAGAATTGAACATTAGTTGAAATGGCTTTAGCTGTGTTTGGGACCAGATCTAAAGAGATAAATACTTTTCACCTTCCCCTTCCGACTCCCCACTAACCTAACCTAATCTAACAACATATCCCAATTGTTGGGGATGCCAGAAATCCGCAGGCTTCGGGCAGTTGGGACTCTTTTGGGATGTTCACATAAAAAAGATTATATGGTTAATTTGATTATAAAATTTATAACAGTTTATTTACATATAGAAATCAGAAAAATTAAATTATTTGCACATTTACCAACATTGGGATGCCTTGATTCCACAAGCTACGGGCAGATGAAACTCTTGCAGTATAAAATTTAAAAAAAAAACAATGAAAACACTAATAAAGACCCTCCACGCAGCATCCCCAAAGATGACATAAGCCCTGAGGGTAATTATTTTCCTTTCGAGGCTCGATTGGTCCCATCTGACCAAACAAATACATAATAAAATAGAACATGTAGTATAAAAAGTAAGCGATTTTAATTAAGCAATAAAATTCTGAGCACACTTATAAATATTTACATTTATATGTGTGTTCATTATGCCCTACAATCACAGATCACTAAACATAAATAGATAACACATTAAAAAATATTTACGATGGCCAATAAAATTTTGTACCATTTTGTCTGAAGGCATTTGACTAACATTAAACAGTGTAACATAATCACATCACTTACATTCACTCTCCCACAAAGTGCGTTCATTAAACTTTACATTCACGTAACTTTAGATGATGCAGTACAATGTTGGACATTATAAAGAATGCTACAATTATGTATGGTTTTTGGTGAATCTGGCAACATGGATTTTTTTTTTAATTTTCCATATTCATTGCATTATTTATTACACAGGTTGAAAATTTTTCGACTACGATACTGTGTTGTTGTTTACCCGTGGTTTGATGGTCGATAATCGATGATCGGAATATATATGTACAAATGATTTTCTGTCTGGAATTTAGAGGTTAATGCAACTATTTTCAGATTGATAATTTGTTTCCGTCATGAGCCTTTAAATGGTGCTGGGTTTGCATCAGGTTCAATTCTCTGTAAGATGAGTAAGCACTTCATTTTATTTTTATTTGAATACCGCAAATTAGTCTGAAGGTAAGGTCTGAGGATGAAGGGAATGGGGGAGGAGAAGGAGACGGAAAAGAGGAAGGTTGGTAGTACATGGCCATGAAGATCTGATCAATAAACACAACTAATTTGGCAATTAAAGGCAACACTTCGATTCTGAATGGTGGTCTTTGATCAGCATTGCCCAAGCAACAATCTCAGCATTTTATGATGGGAGTATGAAAAGACAAAATATTGTCAGATTTGTTGTAAGTCATTCAGAATCGCACCAATCATTGTTGAATTCTTGAAACGTCTAAATTAAAATGCTTTCATAACCTATATTACAACCAAACAGTTGCTGCAGCTATCGTTTTTATATCCTGTCATTCTTTGTTAACTGTTTTTTCCTAGCATGTTCTAAAGCACACCCATTGTTACAAAATACTTGTGCATCAATGTGGAAGTAGGGCTTTATATGAATAAAAAGATATTTCATCATTGAAGAAAGCTGTTTATATCAGTGACAATTCTCCCGTACTGGGAAAACCGCAACCTTGGCATCAAAGATTGCACATTTATCTCACATGTGCACGTACGCTGCACCATCTACAAGTACGTATATCATCTAGTTCGCACATTTCACACAAAAGCCACATGGGACTTTATCAGTACAAGTCCAAAATAAATATTATTAATGACAAGCCAATTATGTTTGCTGCTTTGCGAACGACTGATAAAGAGCAGTAAGTAGAACATAAAATAAATATGTTACTTAGATTAAAATGGTTATGACTTTGGAAGGCGTGTATGAGTATCG
Organism: Limnephilus lunatus; assembly: GCA_917563855.2. Classification (NCBI taxonomy): domain Eukaryota; kingdom Metazoa; phylum Arthropoda; class Insecta; order Trichoptera; family Limnephilidae; genus Limnephilus; species Limnephilus lunatus. The sequence continues at coordinate 48,251,083 of OU830593.1, forward strand.
CCGCCCCGGGAACATTTATTGGATAATAAACACCTCTGCCATAGGTCACCCCAAACGGTTTGCTACTTTTGGTGACTTAGCAGGGGTGCCCGGGTTCTCTGGTTGAGGCTTGTCTGGGTCGCTTCTAGATCCACTGACCGCCAGATACCTACTCATTCTTCTTATTTTTTTCCTTCCCTGAACTTCCTCTACTTCCATTCCTAAAAAGACACTCCGCACAGTATCCCTAAAGATGACATAAGCCCTGAGGGGAATTATTTAAATCAGGCCCTCCTGTGTAAAGATAATGTTAAAAAAAAGCTTTGCTTCCAAGTACCACCTAGACCAGGGCTATGCAATTTTTTTGGCTGAAGGGCTACAGCAAGAAATTTAAAAGAATGGCAGACCACAAGTAAATTTTACATACATATTTATAGATACATAATATGTAGCCTATTTATTATCATGAAATGGGAATTTCAATCTTCATATGTAAAATGTTATCTCAAAACAAACAATTTAGCGCATTCATAGATAATTGCCGGAAAACAAGAGGTTCATGATACGACACATGCTATCACATATGTTTTGTCACAGGACGTGTGTGTGTTTTATGAAGTGGACGAAATCATTAATAAAATGATTGTGTTTGGGTGTGACGCTATCACGTACCGAAGAATTCGCGTTGTGACACAAATAGACAGGCTACAAAACTTGACTTCCCAGTCCATTGGGTCGTATCAAGTCCCTGACAAAAAGTTGTATTATATCACATCTCCTCTAAAACGAGGTCAATAGACCTTGTGTCCGTGAATGTGTTAATGAGATAAATGAAACTATTTTACAATTAATTCGTGGGTTAATTCTGCGGTGAAGATTCTTAACACATGGTATGCGGCTGGTTATTTAATAATCTCCTTTACAAAGTGGACAATTTTCCAGATTTGCGTGCGAAATTACATTTTATATAAAATAGCTGTAACTTCTGAAGTGTGGATCATTTTAAATAAAAAAAATTGTGTCTTACGTTAAATGAAATCTTTTGTTATGTCTTGTTAGTATATAGCTATCCTAGTATAATAGTTTTCCTTCGTAGATTCTTAGTTTTACCAGGGCCTTCAATCTTTTCCAATATATGTTTTCTAATATTCATAGAAAGCCTTCCTGGATGATCGGATTTTGATGGTTTTTTTTTATACCAGACGTTGATGTTCCATTTATTATGCAAACAATATGTAACAAATAACTTTTCAAATAAAACTAATAACGATCAGTTAGGAATGTATCATACAGTACAGGTATTTTGTAAGAAATTGGTAATTTGTAGTAATGGAATGGAGAAAGGAAAGAAAATGGAGAATGTCTGGAACCTACTTACATCAAAGAAATGAGGCCGCAGCCGCCCCACGGTATATTTGGCAATGTCAGTGGTCAGTTGCTGGCACGCCACGCCAAAGCCAAACACCCCCACCACATTGTAGGAGGACCACACCCACGGGGGGATCCGGATCCCCAGGAAGTGGTGCACCTTGTGATTCTTCTTGCCCCGGTGGTTGATGAACTCCGAAATGAACATCTGGAATTGGAACAATATTGTTTGTTAGGACGAGTTGCTTCCCAGAATTTGAACAATTCATAAAATTTCAAAGTTGATGTTCAAGCTATGTGAAAATCCTGTTATGATACAAGTACTGTGAAACAACCGGCATACTAAAATAATAACAGAACTTGAATAAAACTTTCACAGAATTTTAACTTTGAAGTGAAATGTATATCAATCTAATAACTGATTAATGTAATGCAACACATTCTATTTTGTAAACTAGCATATTTCTTACCAATAAAAAATTAATCATCATAATACTTAAAACAAATTAAAAGAAAGGAGAAAATAAGTGTAAGTTAAGCAAAAAAAATCAACCTGTAAAAAAACATTTTTTTTACTATAGGGTCTTTCATTAAGAGCTTCCTATCTTTAAATTTAAATAAAACAGAGTGTGTGTGAGATATCATCGAAATTTTTTTTTTCGTTTGAAAGGCCTATCGATTCCATTATGTATGGAATATAATATCGGTCAAATGTCCGCCGCAACTTTTCAGGGTGGCGCGCATCCGAAATGTCCAATTTTCGATGACTCTGGCGCATTAATCAGGCTGTATTTGACCGATGGCGAGGGTTATGTTGGTTTTGAAGACCGCTGTAGTTTTCAGTGGCCAGTTCACATCACTTCCACGTGAAATGACCTTGCCCTCAAATCGCTCGTGCAGGATGTCCATTGTGGCATGAGCTGTGTGACACTTAGCGCCGTCGTGTTGATACCACAAGTCGTCGGTGTCCATATCATTCAATTCAGGCCAAAAGAAGTTGGTAATCATCAACCTATAGCGCTCGCCATTGACGGTGATGGCCTGGCCAACGTCGTTCTCAGAGAAATATGGACCGATGACGCCACCAGCCCAAAATCCACACCAAACAGTGAATTTTTCGGAATGCATTGGACACTCTTGGATCTCTTAAGTTGCAGGTCAATGCGAATAAGCCACAAACCACAGCCCTTAAAGCCAACATAACCCATGCCATCGGTCAAATTCAGCGTGGTTTATGCGCTTGAGTCATGGAAAATAGGACATTTCGTATGCGTGCCACCCAGAGAAGCTGCGGCGGACATTTGAAGAATGTCATATTCCATACATAAAGGCATCGATAGGCCTTTCAAACAAAAAAAAATTTCGATGATATCTCACACACACTCTGTTTTATTTAAATTTAAAGATTGGAAGCTCTTAATGAAAGACCCTGTATAATACATTTATTTTCAAATGTCTTTTAAAACTCAATTTTTTGTGTTTTTTTTTTATGTTTGAACCTTCCTACCCAGTTATCGGAATCAATGGTGTAAAGTGTTAAGTGTACATATATGTATATTCACGTGCGTATGCGTGTTTACCACCAAAAGTTAAAAGAATGCATTGTCATCGATGCATTGTATCTGCCAAGTTTCAGCACGATCGGGTGTTGGGAAGTGGGTTAATTTCCATTGCCAAGATTCTGCTTCATTCATCCATTCATTCAATCAAAAAAACAAAAGTGAAATTCAAATACGATTATAAATTAAAAGAAAATAGTGAAAATGAACATAAAAAAGAGTTACAGATTATAAAATATTACATGGGTAAATTTTAATATGGAATAAATAAAAAATATCGATGGAATTGAATTTATTTGGGAAATGAATAAAGTACTTAAATTGTTTTCAACAAATTAACAAAGACCAACTCTTGAAGTCTCATATTATGATTTGGTACCAGGAACATTATTAGCTTTGTTGGTCAGGTATAACCATTGGGAAAATAACTAATTTGTATAACAAAAATTAACCTAGAATTAAAAAATGTTACAAGTTTTTTTTTTAATTTTATGTAAAATTTTGTAAACATGGGTTGTTCTTGGAAAAACCACACATTTATTTGTCAATCCAATTGCAAAAAATGTGGCTTCTTTTCATCAAAGAGTTTGTACATTAATAGGTTTACGTTGGTCTTGTACATTTCTTTTCAAAAGGTATAAAAAACTGCCTTATCATAAATATGTAACATTTTTTGACACACATGTCAGCTACTCACAATAGTGGCATCTGTTGGCAATTAAAAATAATCATTTTGGGAAATCTACATACAAATTACTGGCATAATATTAACCCGGCAAGCATAAGGTTGGGTAAAATTTACCCGAGGCAATTTATGTTGCTCGATAATTTTGGTTTGCCGCTCCGACTGTTCCATGCCCCTCAGTAGCTGCACGGGGGAGGCAAGGAAGCGACAAGAAATGAGGATTTAGTCTTTTAGTGACTTATTACTATTTTTAATTCGATAGTACACTTATTTTACCTGTTTTCTAAGCACTTGTTATTAGAAACTATGAATAAAAGTATTATAATTAGTAGTTAATCATTGTTATTCTAATCAACATTTTTCTTAGAAAATTCAACTATGGGATATAAGTGTCCATTTTTATACAAGACTAAATAAAATCGCAAAAAATTAACATATTTTAAAGTTTTAATCATAACAAACACAAATTCTAATAGGTTTATTTCTTCTACAACTAATCAGATTTGAAATATTCATCTTGAAAAATAGTAACACCGAGCACTATGTGGACCAAACCCGACCGCCTTTGACGATATCTAACTAGGTGAGCTGTGGCTGACTAAATCTTTGTTTCTTGACGTTTTCTTACCCCCGCACGGCTGCTGAGGGGCATGGAACAGTTGAGAGTGGCAAAACTAAAATTATTGAGCAACATAAATTGCCTCGGGTAAATTTTACCCAACCTTACTCTAATATAAAAGAGAATTTATTTGTTAAGTATGTTATAATGAAAGGAATTGCAAATAAACACATGGGTGTAATAATTAATTAAAAAAAAAAAAAAAATTTTGAAAACATAATTTATTTTTTCCACAGATTGTTTTCATATGAAAGATAGTGATGTAAATAACTTAGTAGTTAATTGTGAGTTTGATTCCCACCTCTGGTCTGGAGCCCCTGGATTCCTAAAATAAATCTTGTCTGCAAAAGCATGCAGTCAGTCTGATAGATTCTCTATAGGATTGCAATCTTTAGAATGTAGAAATTAGGTGGAAATGTTGTATTTATTCTACCGGTAGTTCAATGCAAGGTGCTAGAAAGAATTAGCATCATTTATCATTTTGACACCAGCATAAAAAATATTACAAACAATCTTTGTATGAAAATACTCTTAGGTACCCACTAATAATTTTCAATTTTAATCTTTTTTGCCTGTATAATATAAAGAAGAGTGTTAGTGGGTGTGTTTTTAAAACAAATCTTTAGTTTTATTCTGAGATGATGAAATTTTGCACACTTGACTTTCAAGGCAAGAAGAAAGTGGCTGTCTTGAAGATGAGATTTTGAAAAGCCAATTCCACCGTGTATAAAAGAAGCGGTGAGCTCTGGCATAATGAAATTTGTATAAAAAATTGCAATAGGTGGCACGCGAGCTGTTTTAAAACTGAATGTAACGGGACTGAATGTATGGAATGCGGGAGGGGGGTGGGGAACTCTGGAGGGGGGAAGGGAACTCGGGAGGGGGAGGGGAAATCGAGAGGGCGGAATGGGGAGGGGTCTATATAAATAAAAATAAATCACCGAAATGTATGTATGCGCATAACTTCCTTCGACCAAGTATACCCTAGACAAGCCCTCTCATAGTAATAATCAGAATAAAATAACGCCAGTAACAGTAATTTCGCAACAAAACTCTCCTTCCAATTCCGCCGTCTTGCATACAGAGTTCCCGGCAATATACAACTGACCGCCAAGTTATCCTTTTGTGTAATTCTGTCAAACTAATACATCAATAGTTGTTCACGGATTGGCCGCATGAACAATATCCACAAGCCGTGCTGTATACAGTGGTTTTCAAAGTGGGGGTCACGAGACATTCATAAATTTAATTGGAAAAAAATATTTTTTTACTTTATTTTGACAAGCGATTCAATTTCGGAGGCCAGTATGGGTACCGCCGCCTCCGGAACCATTTATTGGATAACCAACGCCTCTGCCATAGGTCACCCCAAGTGATTCGCTACGTTTGGTGACTAAGCAGGGGTGCCCGGGTTAATGGAGTGATGTTTGTCCAGGTCTTGGCGGCAGATGCGTCTGCATTTTTTTTCGGTTGGTTCGTAAGCTTAATGAGTTTGTTAAAAAAACCAATCATCATTTGCTTGAAAACATTTACGAAAAAATCATCTTTTTACCGCCCATGCACCGTGGGCTACCCAAGTTGGTTGCTCATCATTAACACAGTGATGAGCAACCAGCAGTCCGCAAGCCCATTTACTGCTTTTCGGACTGACTACAAAAAAATATCAAAAAATTGCGCTAAAAATATTCAAAGGCTTCTGTTCCGTTTTGCAAAAGGTATTAGCCAAAAACTATAATTTCTTATAAAGTTTTCAATCAGCTACTCAAAACATTAAGTTTTTTGCGTATAATAAATAAAAAAAATTACTGAAATTAGTGGATACTTAAAGACCAGTAGTAAGCGCTCAAAAAGATGAGGGAGGGGAGATACGTAAATACGAGTGTTAGAGGGAGCGCGCTATTCTTAAAAACATGACTCGTTTGAAATAGGACAAAAATCTCACGGAAAATGTCTCCAAAAGGATTCGAAAAAAACAATGAATTACGAAATTTTTCGTATACCTATATATCTTGTAATACGTGTTAATAATATTTTTTGGAGTATATCTTACGATTTTTATCTATCGGGGGAAATTTCATACAATTAAATTATAAGTGTTAATTGTAATTGTTAATTGTTAAACTTGCGACCTTAATTAAAGAATTTTGCAACGATTTTTTGTTAAAATCTGTGTTTTATGTATTTTAAAGGTTTCCGTTTTACAAAATAACAAAAATTATCTTGACGAAATATTATACTTACCTATAAATATTGTAATTACAAACAAAAATAAACTAACACCATTTACTGGTTTGACCTTGAACGAAGTAAAAATTTTGTCTGGCAATTTTTGCTCTTTTTGAATCAACCGCCAAAATTTAACATTTCCAAATGAAAAAAATCGATATCATTCATTGTTTTGGCATTGCGGATATAAAATTTTCAGCTGCGGCTTTTTTTACCCTCTTTGATAGTTTAATTAAAAAAATATTGTTTTATAATATGTAAAGCAGGTTTGCGACTCCACCGACAAAAAAGTTAACCAGGTTATGTTGTACATACCCTCCCACCAAGGTCCGCATAAGTACATAATAATAATGGATACATTAATAATACTTCGACTAAAAAGGTTGATCATTCCTAAAAAACAGCTGGTGGTGAATTTATGTAATTATAATTGTAATTTATGGAAATAATATAATTTATTTTATTACTAAAAGCGGGTCGCGCTTTAAAAAAGTTTGAAAACTCTTCCAAATTGTGATACTAGCCCTCCTTGTATGTATTAGTAGTCGAACACAGGCAGTGCGGTGATTTGATGACGTAGGAAACTTTGATGGCAACAAAAGTAATTCTGTAACATTATTACGTTTATGAAAACGCTGTCTAAAAGACATATGTAAGGTCTATTTTTTTGTTGTAGTCAGATAGCTGACTACATTTTCAAAAATAATGTCCGCGGTGTGTACTTTGTACAACATTCGGAAGTTAGATATTTTTGTGTTTGAAAAAATTAACTCCGGTGCGGACGGCTGGAACACAAATTGGTTTCGGTGTAGACCTTGTAGACCGATAAAAGGTACAACACAACGCACTATGCGATCTAAACGGTGCAAAACAATGCAGGCACTTTTTCATAAATGGGCCGTGAGCCTGCTTTTGCTGGCTTCTGGGGTCATTTTGCATTTCACAGGGCGCGTCTAGATATCATACGTCAATGATAACTTCCGAACAAATGTAAAAAATTGGATAATTCTTTTTTTTGTGTTAATTATTGTCAAGACAAGGTTTGTATAAAAGAAACTGTGAGCTCTGGCGTAATGAAATTTGTATAAAAATTTGCAATAGGTAGCACGCGAGCTGTTTGAAAATTGAATGTTCCGGGACTGCTATTATATGGAATGGAATGTATGGAATGCGGGAGGGGGGAGGGGAACTCGGGAGGATGAGGGGAACTCGGGATGGTGAGGGGAACTCGAGAGGGGGGAATGGGGAGAGGGAAGACGGAGTGGGAACGCGTGAGGGGAAGGGGATGCGGAAGAGAAAGGGGAGGCGGAAGAGAAATTGGACAAATGGGAAAGGACAAACAGGGAGAAAAAATTTCTTTATTAAGTGGAATAGCAACGCATGCCGGGAAATCACAATAATATATAAAGGAGAATGTCTGTGTGTGGTGGATGAGTGTTTGATTTGTACGCAAATTAACAGATGGCAGTGTGGGTTAATTTATCACTTGGTTATAAAGATTGGGTAACCATCCAGTAGATGGCGTTGTGTTTCATTAGCCACAGCAACGCGTGGCTGGGTCAGCTAGTAATATAATAAACATTATAACAACACATGAATATTATAAAACACGTGCCAATATAAAACCTACACAAAAACATGTTAGAGCATCTGCCAATATAATATAACATAATTACATAAATAGAATTTGCCAATATAATACAACACACGTTGTAGCATGCGCTTAGAACAAGGTCGATGCACTATCTGAATGAACATCAAAGGAGTGCTGCAGTAATCGTATATTGTGATGTTGATTCATAACAAATTGCTCCAATCAACTGAACGGGGGGGATCAAATCTAAAGCAGTGGCGCCTCGTCAAATAAAATCATTAAAATTATAAAAATTATATTGAAAAAACGAAGAGATTATCCAACTCACCTAATTTTTGAAGAATTTAAAGTATTAAAATTTAATGATCTAGTTCGAAAAAATATAATAATCCAAATAATAAAAGAAAAACAAAATCATAGCTTTTTAACTGAAAGTCGTACTCGTCAAAAACATATATTTCCAACACAAAAATGTAACATCTCATTTGCACAACATCATTACTAGTCCAGTAACTTTGTCGCCTGAATGTATGGGGTAGTATGCGTTAAATCCGGTAGTTCTGATTTTTTGCAGGCTTGTTTATAATGTTGGTCTAATGAAAAATCCAAGTTTTTGACCTCGACCGCCGAACGCAACTTTGTCAAAAATCGAAAAAACCGCGAAAAAATCGTTATGTTTTCAAATTTTGGCGATTATAATCCTAAAGGACTAGTTTTTGAAAAAAAAATTCAAAGCCTTTTTTAAAGTACACTAAATTTGCTATAATATGATACTAGAACTGTTTCTGTAGACCCAATAGTTTTTGAGTTTAAGCCTTTCAAAGTTTGGGACCTCGAGCGCAAACCGCGAAAAAATCGTTTTTTTTTTCAAATTTTGGCGATTATAACCCTAAAGGACTAGTTTAAGAAAAAACTTTTGTAAAATGTTTTTAAAGAAGACTAAATTTTCTACAATATGACACTAGAATTGTCTCTGTAGACTTATGAGATTAAGCCTTTCAAAATTTATCATTTTTTTCGAACTTCGCATTTTTTTGCAATATTTTAGAAGTCACTCGAATAACTCTAGCGGGATGAAGTTTCAATTACCTCCGACGTGTGAAGTCACGAATGCGACCCACCTGTAACACGTTTTTAACGTTGCCTTTTTTTTCATCTCTAACACTGTTTCACAGGTTGTGTGTCTTAAAACAATCGGACGAAGAATTGCGAGAGTTCTTCTCTTACGAACTGTCACCAATCTCAATGTCATTGTTCTCTGAAGAAGGGATGAGAAAGGGCACAAAATCCACCTTGTATTGAGTGTTTGAACCTGTAACCTTAAATGAGAAGCAAGGGTTAACGAAGTTTGTAGTAGTGGATGGAGGGCATCTACTTCACAAAGTTGTGTGGCCTCGAAGCTCATCATTTGGTGCGATAGCTGACAGATACATACAGTACATTACTGCTCACTATGGCTCAAATGTGGCAGTAGTTTTCGATGGTTACCCCGTAGATGCTATACAGAAAAACACAAAGAGCTCTGAGCGTCTTTGAAGAGCCAAGTTACACTCATCGCGAGAGATAATCGTTGATGAGAAAACCGTGGCACAGGTTCTTCAACAGAAATTCTTGTCAAATGACAAAAACAAGATCCGTTTCATAAAACTGCTGACAACAAAAATGGGAAATCACAACATTCAAGTACTCCAAGCAGAGGAAGATGCTGATAGGCTCATCATCACTACAGCAGTAACTGCTGCCTCTACCTCTGATATAGTGGTAGTCGTTGGTGAGGACGTTGACTTGCTGATCATCCTTACTGCGATCTCAAACCAACGTGAAATTTTTTATAATAAATGTGGAAGAGGCAAAGCATCAGATGTCATGTATTCCAGCATCGCTTCTTTAAAATCCTCTTTGAAAACAGATCATTTCCTCTTCATCCATGCCTTTAGTGGTTGTGACTCGACATCCTGCTTCTTTGGCTTAGGGAAGATAAAAATGATGTCCATAGTCGAAAAAAATCCGGACGTTGAAAAGCAAGCTGCGATTTTTCTCGACACCAACTCTACACCTGACGATATAGCAGCAGCAGGAGAACGAGTCATAAACGCTCTATACGGAGGCAACCCCAACACCCATAACCTTGACGAGCTGCGGTACCAACTATTCGCCAGGGCTGCTACAAAAACCAGCTTCAATCTAGCCAGGTTACCTCCTACACGAGACTCTGCTCGATTTCACTCCTTGCGGACATCAGGTAAAAATTTGTCCTTGCATCAGTTACATATCATTCATCATTTTCTATTCTTATGTACAATCTTCTTACAGGTTCAGGCGTGGTTGGGAGTCACACTGAACCCTCTCTCCTGGGGGTGGATATCCACGCCACAAGGCCTCAACCCCAAAATGAGATGCAGCCCCACAACACCACTTGCGGATGATTTCTTGCGGCTGCACGAAGGGTTGTGGGAACGCGTGCAGCTGCAGGAAGGCAGGATTAAAATGCTCATTAGTCTGCAGGCAGTGTAGCGGGGCCTCTTGTGACAATATACCCGATGTTGAAAAATATCCCAGAAGGCGACGATCTGTCCGATGTCGAAATGGAGGATGACTTGTGGGCACAAGACGTCGACGATTCATCACCATCTCCTGATGGGGATATGCCATCCCAATACGTCGATCCAGATACGGACGAACCTCAACTGGGACCTTCCAAGAGGGCTAAATTAATTTAATTTTGTGATTTTGAATATTACTCAGTTTCCTAACAAATAAACTTATTAACTTTTGCTGTACTTATATTTTTTTAAATAAATAAAAAAATAAAAAGAAAATACATTGTTTTTTATCTTTTTTACTTCGTTATTCGTAGCTTAGCTTATACATCATCATCCCATCATAAAAGTACAGGGCTTCGATAGAATAATCAAGGCCAAAATTCATTCAGAAAGACAGCATTGCAAAAAATTGCGAAGTTCGAAAAAAAATATAAATTTTGAAAGGCTTAATCTCGGAAACTATTGGGTCTACAGAAACAGTTATAGTATAATTTTGTAGCAAATTTAGTTAACTTTAAAAACGTAATAAAAAAGTTTTTTTAAAAACTAGTCCTTTAGGGTTATAATCGCCAAAATTTGAAAAAATAACGATTTTTTCGTGGTTTTTTCGATTTTTGACAAAGTTGCGTTCGGCGGTCGAGGTCAAAAACTTGGATTATTCATAAGGCCAACATTATAAACAAGCCTGCAAAAAATCAGAACTACCGGATTTAACGCATACTGTGATGTATAAAGTTACTGGACTATACACATATCTAGGAAAAAAATACTTCAATAGCCTACCTGAAAAAATAAGAACAATCGAAGACGATAAATGCCCACTAAAAGCAATGAGAAGAGCAATTTAAAGTAAAAATAACAAATTGATAAAATTTATCATCATAACTTATATAGCTTGTAAATTTGTGTTTTTTTTTTTAAGTATCTACCACAATTAAATTATAAGATACAAAATATATTTTGTTAATACATTTTAAATATTTTCTCATCCCGATACTCGTCCCTCTTGTAATCACAAGCGTCTGCTTCTATAGAAGAGAAATATCATTAAAAAAAAAAATGAAATTAAAAAATCAGTGACAATTTACTATGTAGTTTAATTGTATTAAAAAAAGGTTATTTTGAAATATAAATATTATATGTTGTATGTTATTTTTGCGGTATAAAAAAAAAAAATAATAAAAAATATATATTTTATCATAATGTCAGTTGTTGAATTTAAAGTGAACCGATAATAAATTAGTTTTCGAACCCGCGACCTCCGGGTCCATAGTATCAAAAAAGGGATTTTGAGTAAATTTAAGTACATTTGAAGTGGAATAACTTAATGAGAAAGGAATGAGCTTAATGGAATAACGTAATATTTATACATTGAAGCCAATTTAACGTTTCCGCGTGTTTTCATCCCGCTACAAAATATCCCTGACAAAATATTCTGACAAAATAACCTACGGACAAAACATCCCCAAATAATATATATTTACTAAAACCTAACCTAACAAAAAAATGGGACAAAAATAATACAGACATACTGTAAAGACAATAAATTATTGTTATCTGTATTATTTTTGTCCAATTTTACTATTTTTGAACAATAATTTATTGTCTCTAAGATGTCTGTATTATTTTTGTCCCATTTTTTTGTTATGTTAGGTTAGAAGTTTTAGTAGATATTTTGTTGGGGGATGTTTTGTCCATAGGATATTTTGTCGGGGATATTTTGTCGCGGGACGAAAACGCGCATAACCAATTTAAACAACTCTCAAACGAAAGATGTGAAACAAAAAAGACAGAAATAGATCAGGCGCATCAGGAATTGAACCCAGGACCTGTTCCTTGCCGGGAAAGTGCTCTGACAATACGACCACATCAACTTATTTAATTTTTAACTGCGTCATACTTCGACTCAGAGCTATCAACATTATTTTCATTTTCTGAATCGACTGAATCTTTTTAACTTTTCTGTTACACATCTTTCGTTTGAGAATCGTTTAAATTGTCGTCAATGATTAAATTGAAGCAAGTTAATCTTACCATCAGTATGGGCAGGCAAAGGCCTACGGTGTACAGCATGGCGCTGGTGACAGTGGAAGGGTGGAAGGGGTGGCGAAGTGACTCATCATCGCAGTAGAACCCCCTCTCGTAAGGCTTGCCCCACAAGAAGAAGAATAGGATGGGGAAGCCCACTGGAACAATAACAAAATAATCACTAAGCATGTTGTTGAACAATCAGCAGTAATAAATAAATTGGGAATGTAGAATGTCTTCCACCAGAAAGATAAGAACATAATTTATTCCGCTCATAAGGTCACCAGTTACAGCTAAAGAGATTTATTTATTATTCATATTCTCTCTGAAGCAATTGTTTATTTATTTATTTGTAAGAGACAAACAGCTTATACATAAAAATATAGAGATACATATACATACTATACAAAGTTAAATTAAGTCAAGCCAAAAAGGTCTCCTATGTTAAAGTTACTTGGAGAGGGAGTTTTATTACATCTTAAAATTAATTTTAGATGAGGAGGAGAGGAAGAGGAAAATAGGATAAGGATAGGAGATGCTCCCCATACATCCCATACTCTTATATTAATTTTCGATCGTATGCGTTACTTCTATATCGTATTTCTGAAGGATATTGTTAAAAATGTCTATATTGTAAATTTTTGTATTATATTGCGCACATATATGGGGAATTGAGGAATTTTTTCTAATGTTAGTTCTACATGTGGGCAAAGGAAATAAATTAGACTGTCTTGTTGATCTTGTCGGAATATGAATTTTTATTAAGTTGGTAAACTCTGGCGAGTTCAGGCCATTATTCAGAATTTTAAATAACAAGACAATAAACAAGACAACACCAATACAATACAAAGATTACAAAAGAAGAATATATAAATCAGAAATAATAAAAAAATAAATGTACAGATATAAATTATATACAGTAGTAATAACATTTAGTAGAAGTCATTACATCACATGATGTATTGATGATTTATAACAATACTAAAGATAAGTGACAAAACAATACTATCAAACACACGTGCAAGAGGTAAAAAACAAAATTTATTAGATTAATTTGTGTTATATACCATATAAGTAATTAATTAAAAATAATATTCAGTGTATTTGCGGCACGCTCTAGAATGGAAGATACTCTCGAATTGAAACGTTGCTTGAAATGGATTTAGCAATGTTTGGTGACCAGATCTGAAAAGCCAGCTACTTCCCCACCTTCCCCATCCCCCATCTCCTTCTCCTCCCCACTATCTTCAGCCTCACAACATACCCCAATTGGGATGCCATAGTCTCACTGGCTCCAGAGGGGAACAGTTGGGAGTCTTACGCGGTATTCACGTAAAAAAAAAACATTGTTGTGTTATGTTACTTTGGTACAACTAGAAAAGGTTAATAAGAAATAGAGCAAATTAGAAGTGTAAAAAGGTGATGGGGACAGTTTTACTATTTTGAGACATCCGTCAAAAGATAGTTGCTGAACTGTCTGTAAGTGAAATAATGTCGATGGTCAATGCAGAGTTGTTCTGTTTATTGGCGCGTTCTGACAGGCAGAAGTTCACAAACAGGCAGTGTCTTAGTGGGTTCCAATAGGCCACTTGCATCACATTTAAAAAAAAAAACCGGTTTAAGCAAATATTCCAAGACATTCTGTATTTTTTTTTTAATTGTATTTTTGAAACCCTGGGGATTTTTTGAAAATTTCAATCCGAAAAATCAGACCATTTTTTATAAACCGGAAAGACGGGACATAATTTTATGGGTGCGAAAAAACGATAATTACATAGCCGAAAATCATTTAAAAAAATGAACGTTTTCCACCTGAATAGCAATAAATTGTACGGGGTTCTCTTCGTAACATTTGTAAAAACGCCGCCATCTTTATCAAAAAATCAAACCAAAGGATAAGTTCGCATAGAACAAACAATAAATCTAGTGAACGTTAAACGCAAATTCAAAAATTTGCCGGAAATCAAAGTGTTGCCATATAAAAAAAAATTATCAGTGTGGAATTTTACAAAATTAAGGGAACATAATTGGAGACGGGACATTTTCATGTAGTGACGTCACGAGCTCAAATAATGGATTTATTTATTTAAAAATAAAAAAAACTATACATTTCTAAAAATATTTACTAACATTTTCGTAATCTTAGTAAAAAAATCTATCCACACGATTTTTTCCAAGTCGTCATGAAATCCATGCCAGTGGCCTATTGGATCACGGAACACTCCCACAAGGTACTTCTTGTATTATTCTTTATTCTATGGACACGCAAATCATTGAACATGTTTAGTCTATCATCATCTCACACGTTTTACATAATTATTTGTTTATTTAAGCAGAAAATTTCTACCTAAACTAGAGGATCTAATTCAGAGATTCTCAAAGTAAGAGACCGTTATTCCCTAGGAACAAGGATAATAATAATAACAATAAATATTTTTTTTTTTTTTGTTACAAGCAGAGGTACTTAATGATATCCTCACTGGAATCTTCCATGCTGAGGATTTTAAAATGATATAAATATATTATATAGTTTTTTTTTATGAAATAATTATTTAATTCGGTTGTGTTTTTTTTAGTGCAGTTGAGTGGTTTAGGTTTTAGGCTGTGTTTGGTGTCGGTATATTTTCAATTTCTGATCTCCCTACATTTTGTATCCAGCTTTTTATTTAAGATTTAAATGTTACAATGTTGTCGTGATTTTTGAATGAGAGCAGGATTTTATTGTAGAGTTTAGTAACATAGTGTTGGAAGCTTTTTTGCCCAAATGTTGTATTTGCAGTTACATGTTCGGTATGTTTTTGACTTTGAGATCTAGTGTTTCTAATATACGTGTTAGTTGTTATTCCATATGTTTTGTATTTATGAATGTAAAGGCGTATAGTTGTAGAATAAAGTTGTTTAATTGACATGATGTTCAGATTGATGAAGATTTTGTCAGTGCTAGTTCTCACAGGGGCTTTCGGTATAATTTTCATTATGACTTTTAATTAAAAATACAGTATAATAAGTATAAAGTGTCAGTATCCGCCGTGGGTTTCAAACTCAAACCTATCCACTGCTTACTTATCATAGAAACTGAATATCAAAGGAAACCATTTGAATGTAACACCATTTGGATAGAATATTCGGTATGTATATAGATCGGTATGTCAAGTCCTCTTACATAGTTTGTTTAGTCATTGGTACAATCTGTAGTGAAGAGGACATAGAACATAGAACCATGGCAGAAAGAGAACAAAAGTGTTTGAGAATCACTGATCTAATGGATTAGTCACAGTTCTATGGAAATGCCACCGGTCTCTAATAAGCTAATGACCTTTAATCAGTTGACCCAGTTAAGTTATGAAAATAGACATTTCCCTCGTGGATTTGCCTATCTTCACACCTATTTAATTACAATTAAGATTAATTTATACTCTAATTAATTCCTTCCGTAGCAACACTGATAACAATATAAAATAGCTAAAAATTTAACATAAAATAAATTAGTTAACTGAATGATTAACTATTACGCCGTTTCCAGAGAGAACGGGCCACCAAACGGTTTTGGCACATACTCCTTGCCTTGTTCACATTCATACATCATCTCATACATGCTCTCCTATTATTCTGACTCAATTTTCTGATTCACTTGGTTGTGCCATGTCTTCCTCGGGTATTCCCGACATCTTCTGCTATTCATATTTGCATCAAATATTCTCTTTACACTCCTTTCCTCGTTCATTTGCTCTACATGCCCAAACCATCTGAGCATCCCTTTCTTAATCTTACTCATTATGCTTACATCAGCCTTGCATTCTTTGCATAAATTAGTTAAGAGGACTAAATGCAGTGGTAGTAAGAACATGTTAGAAATATAGCTGATACCAACGCTGTGGGACAGAACTGACAGAACGATGAAAGTAAACTGAATGTAATAGAATTGAGATCCCAAAGTAAGGTAAATTTTCCCTTACTTCGGGTGAAATTGATCAAATTTCTACTCCTTCGACTCACAGGCCCCAGACTTGTCTACTTTTTCATTTTGTATTGTAATCCCGTTAAACCGCAATTAAGCAGTTTGTGAATAGGATGTTAATGTTCAATTACAATGTTGACATTTATAGTTGTTAATGTTTAATTACAATGTTTGTTCAATTACAAAGTTTGTTCAATTACAATATGCATTCAATTATAACGTAAACATATATGTACACACTAAACGGACTGTTACTATTCACACATGATTTAATATAAAGCATCACATTAGTAATCATGTTTTCAGCATATATCCGAATCCATTTGGTGATTTGCTAACTAAAACTAACTAACTAACCATCGCGTCGTTTCTCCGCAGGGGTAGGCAGAGAGAACGGACCGCCAAACACACTGGGTCTTGGCACACACTCTTTGCCTCATTCACATTCACACATACTCTTTTATTATTCTGACTCTTGACAAGGCCCATCTCAAGTATCTTATTAATTTGATTATGCCATGTCTTCCCCGTCTGCATTTGCCTCATATATTATTCTTACACTACTTTCTTGGTTTGTTCACTCTATATGCCCAAACCATCTGATGGTCCCTTTATTAATCTTACTCATTACGCTTACATCAGCCTAGCATTCTTTGCAGATCTCCACATTTCTCACACGATCATACATGGTTTTACTACAAATACGCCTCAGGGATCTCATTTCAACAGCATTCAGTTTGCTTTCATCCTTCCTCTGCCAGTTTCATGCCTCACTGCCATACATCAGGGTAGGTACCAGCAATCCACTGTGGACTGTTAGCTTGGTGATTCGCAATTTTGTATATTACCTACTTGGTAAAATGTTCAACATTTTGAGTACTTCATATTCCAGGGTTCCTGTCCGTATTTATTGTTATATTTTGGAACAAGCATTCCTTCATCTTTTGTGAACCTAGCATTTTGTTCACGTTCCAATTTTCTCTTAAATTCCTAAGAGGAAGGTGGAACTTTTTTCAACAAAATCAATCATTTCCTCTTATATTCAAGAAAGAATTGCAATATTTGAGAATGTTTGAATAATAAATTCATCCGAAGTAAGTTAAAATTGACCTTACTCTGTGCATACACACACGCTTCTATCTGTTTATCTTATCAGTGAGTTATTTGAATCTTTCAAAAGAAGCGAAGCAACGTCCACAACGAGTCCTGGTACCTACCCTGATGTACGGCAATGCGGCATGTAACTGGCAGAGGAAGGATGAAAGTAAACTGAATGCTGTTGAAATGAGATCCCTGAGGCGTATGTGTGGTAAAACCAAGTATGATCCCCAAGAAATGTGGAGATCTGCAAAGAATGTAAGGCTGATTTAAGCATAATGAGTAAGATTAAGAAAGGGACCCCAAATGTTTTGGGCATGTGAACGAAGAAAGTAGTGTAAGAACGATGTAAATGTGAATGGTAGAAGAAGTTGGAGACGCCCGAGGAAGACATGGCACGATCAAATGAATCAGATACTTGATTCGGGCCATGTCAAAAGTCAGAATAATAGAAGAGTGTGTATGAGACGATGTATGAATGTGAATGAGGCAAAGAGTGTGTGCCAAGACCGAGTTGTTTGGCGGTCCGTTCTCTCTACCTACCCCTGCGTGGAAACGGCGTGTTGGTTAGTTAGTTTAGTTAGCTGAAAAAAACATTTATTTCATAAAGAACGCCCTGTATTTAAAAATCTTATTCTTCATTTGCATAACACATTTGGACAGGTATGCAAAACTGTGGTAAACCCTTACCACATCTGTCACAATTCATCTTGTGCGGGTAGAATGAATAAATAATATTCTCCAATGGCAGGAGAAAAAATAAACAAAGCAGAACAGCATTTCTTCAACAACAGAATAAGAGAGAGATAAAATTAAATTGAATCTGTCAGTTTTAGAAATGGAATGCTACATTTGCCACACCTGTCAAAATAACATCATCTTGCATGCAAATTATTTTTGTATGTAAATAATATAAATTATTTACAGGATTTAAATACTTGGAGAAAAGAATACAGTAAGAACATTGTGGACTGACCCCCGGGGATTATTATAAAACTGTACTAATGAAAAATAAGTTAAAACTAAGAATGTATTTATTGGATTGCTAAGAAATTGAACTTAGAATTATATACCTAATTACAAAGATAACTTAGTATTTTCACTTTTCAATGAGAGATTGATGTCTTGCATCTCTTCTGAATTGTTAGGTATTGACATTTCGCGAACCGAAATTACTGAAATATTTTTTCTTACAAAATCATTGATCATGTGTTACACATTAAAAAATGTGTGTTTGAATTTAAATTTAACTAACTAACCATCACGCCGTTTCCATGCAGGGGTAGGCAGAGAGGACAGACCGCCAAAAAACTCGATCTCAGCACCCATTCCTTGCCTCGTTCATATTCATACATCGTTTCATACATGCTCTTCCATTACTCTGACTCTTGACATGGCCCGACTCAAGTATCAGATTCACTCGATCATTCCATTTCTTCCTCGGGCATCCCGGACTTCTTCTACCATTCACATTTAAGTCATATATTCTCCTTACACTCCTTTCTTTATTCATTCGCTCTACATCTGAGCGTCCCTTTCTTAATCTTACTCATTACGCTTAAATCAGCCTTGCATTTTTTGCAGATCTCCACCTTTCTCACACGATCGTACATGGCTTTACAACACATACGCCTCAGAGATCTTATTTCTACAGCTTTCAGTCTACTTTCATCCTTCCTCTGCCAGTTCCATGCCACACTGCCATACATCAGGATAGGTACCAGAACTTCATTATGGATGCCTAGCTTCGCTTCTTTGGACAGTTTATGTGCTCAAAAATCACAGATGCTGGATGCGTATTTCAATTTTTAACACAAACGCTCGAGTGTTAGTAAGGTAAAATAAAACTTTTTAAATTTAAAAACCACTAAATTGTGGCTAAGTAACAAATATAAGATTCTCTAAGACTATCAATCCGAATCAAAACGTTGCTTGAAATGGCATTAGACATATTTAGCGACCAGATCTGAATAGTCAGTTAGATCTCAACCTTCCTCTTTCACATCTCATTTCCCTCCCCATTTTCTAGAGCCTCGCGACAATATATTAATTGGGGGTGCCATAGTCCCCCACTGGGTTCTGGCAGGTGCATTCTCATATTTATGACAATAAAAAATACCAAAAAAATAACGGATGTTTCGTATTGTTATGCAAGCCTGATAAATTGTGAACTTTTTGCAATCATTTTAATACAAAATAAGAAATGATAAATAATATATTTTTTTAATAAAATAAAATATATTAAAAACATAGCTCATTTAACAGGGCATCATCTGTACAAACAAACAAAAAAAACAACCAGACTGCTTGAGAGCACAACAACTCAAGTAAATTGAATGTGTCACATTTAAACTTGAAGCCAGACGGACCGTCGTCTCGACTCGGTGTGACAACGGACAGCCACAATGGCCGCCACACTTAGCTTACAACTGTGTAACGACTCAGACAGAACTCAGAGCTGAATAAGTTGAATAAATTGAACAAGGTCTCGCATTGTTGTGACTTGTGACATGGGGGCACCCGCCAGACTCGCTTTTAGTATTTTAATCTTTTATTAGTCTTTTGGTCTTTTTAGCTTACCAGACGTTGGACCACACACAAGCGGAATATATTAAAACCCTTTTAAGCCACTTATGAATAAATGATTTGTCCTAATGCACGATGTACAATTTGGTTGTCATCCAAATGCATTTCAATAAAAAAAATGATTGAATTATTGATGTAAATTGATTTGAGACATACATGAGTTTGGGAAATCAATAAAAAGTGTTAATTTATTGGTGACCGGCTAACTCAGAATGAAAACAACTCAGAACCACCTCAGAAAGGTCATTAAGAGTGAATAAAAAATATGGTTAAATAGGTTAAGTTAGGTGAGGATATTTTAAAATTATTTTTTCATAACTTTTAATGATTTTTCTGAGTAGGTTTCATTCTGATTTATTTACATTTGAAAATTATTCAGACATATCAATGTTTTTTTTATGCTGTCCAGAGCCAGTCAGTGGAAATGACATCCCCGATTGCGGCATGTTGTGGTGCTGAAAGTAGTGGAGAGGGAAAGGAGATGGCGAAGAGGAAGTACTTAACTTTTCAGATCTGGTCACTAAATAAGACTATTGCATATCGATAGCACAATGATATTGTGAGTATGATGTCCTTGTCCTACCGGTATTTCAATGCAAGATGTTCCGAGGAACTAATGCAAAATGCTTGCCCAACATTTGGACATGGTTGACATTTGTTAAAAGGGAACGGATCGTTTCTAACAACTCGGTTGTAAAACTATTTGCCGGCCTCTGTGTTTCATCCCTCCTACAACATGGGTATATTCAAGACCCGTATTCACTCCTTCCTCTCTTCAAAAAGGTCCTCAACAGAACATACCCAATGATGACACAAGCGCTAAGGGAAATTATTTTCCTCAAGGCCTCATATACATATAGAGTTAAAGGAAAAAGAAAAATTAAAAATTTTTATATTTCCAGGATTCGAACCATGGATCTCCACGGAGTTTGTCAGATGCCAAGGAGAATAAATATATTATATATGAGCACCAATAGATCATCCACCTAATTCGCTGTTGTGACAGGGGGCTCAAAATTGGGTCACTCGAAACAGATTGTCCAATTTGTTTAATTATGTGACAAGTCCCCTCCTTCATTGTATTTCCTCCTGGGAAAACTGGTGGCCGTTTAACTGCCGGTTAAAGTCTCACAGTTAAAGCAAAGCAATCAATTGACGACATGATTACTTGTGTGCGTTATTACTTGTTTATTTATTAACGCCTTTTTTAGGTGCTTGCTATTTTACTTACTCTTACATTAAATTTGTAGTAAGCAGTCAGAATTTTACAATATTCTTTATTTCTTTTATTTCAACATTAAATTAGTAGTTTTATTAACATGATGAAGAAATAATGTTACTACACTTTGAGCGGAAAAGGTATTTTATCTTTTACGCCGGTCCTACTTGAATGCCTGGAAAGGTATTGCTGTCAAATACTTTTATGTACCTATTATATGAATAAGGTACACCAATCTCTTTGTAGGGGTTCCAACTATGTGTATATGTATAAAAGTTATACTAATAATAATATATGTGTATATAAATTCATTTTTAGAAAATGAATTTTATAAAATTTATTACGATAAAACTATACTAACAGATAGAACAATTAGTCATAATAGACCCGATATAGTTTTACATGACAAAATTAAAAAAATAACTTATATCATTGATGTCGCTATTCCAAATTCTTGTAATATTCAGAAAACTGTTTCTGAAAAAATTAGAAAATATACAGATTTAGGAAATGAGATTAAAAGAATTTGGCATTCTCAGAATATAAAAATATTACCATTTGTTATTTCGGCTATTGGCATTATACCTAGCTCTCTCATTCAAAATTTAGGCGTATTAGATTTGCCAAAGAATGTATATATAAAAATGCAGAAGTCAGTCATTTTAAATACATGTAGGATTACAAAAGATTTTTTAAATATTTATATTGAGGGATCAGTAGGATTTATCAGTCGAGTTAGGATTTCATCAGAGCCGAACCCTCTGATATGAAAATATCTGGAGTCGGTGAAATATTTTCCCATTATGTTTCTGGTGGATTGACGTATTGTTCTTGTATTATTTTGTATTTATTATACTTATACATATAGTGCACTTACATTGCGTGGATTTACTAGATAATCATTTGTGGAAAAGTGTGTGGAAGGGTTTAGTCTTTCATTTGGGAAAGATTTAACCTGGACATAAAATATGGAGTACTGTAAAAGTTTATAAATTTATATATAAAAATGCAAAAATCAATAATTTTAAATGCCCGTAGGATTACGAAAGATTTTTTAAATATTTATATTGGGGGATCAGTAGGATTTCTCGGTCCAGTTAGGAGTTCTACCGAGCCGAACCCTCTGATATGAAAATATCTGGAGTCGGTGAATTTTTTTCCCATTTGGTCTCTGGTAGATTGACATGTTGTTCTTGTATTGTTTTGTATTTATTATTATACTTATATAGTGCACTTACATAGCGTGGATTGACTAGATAATAATTTATGGAAAAGTGTGTGGAAGGATTTAGTCTTTCCTGTGGGGAAGGTTTAACCCGCACATAAAGTCGTAAAAAATGAAATGTGGTATAAAATGGGGGAAATCTTCTTATCTCCTTGTCGTTGGTTTGGAATAATATTTAATCAAAAGAAAATTTACATTTTGGCATTTGAGATGTGCAAACTGTTATTTTTTTTGTTACGATCTTTGCACCAATTTGTAATGTAATAAAATATATACATTTATTACAAATAAAACAAAGTCTAAATTGTACAACACTGACTTAAACCTCTGTTTATGGACTCCTATTATAAAGTGGACTCTAATTTTGGACAATATTTTTATAGTTGGGGAATGGTACTATGTATATAAAAAAATTCATTCAAATGTACCTACATATTATTTTCAAAGATATATTGGTTTGAACCGAACAGGTCCCTTGTTTTCGCCTGCCTGAAATGTGTTTTTAAATAATACAAACTGATTAAAAAAAAAACTCGATTTGCAAGCAAGATTTCAATTCCGAATGGATCTTTTAACAGGGCAATCCTCAAATTTTCTACCACTCTCAATGCTATCGATTGCCTACAACGACGGTCACATTGTGTTACCATAAATATTTTTGTCCATAAATCTTTCAAGAAAGGCTTAACAAATACAATATTGGATTGAATCATCGACACAATATTGTATTTGTAAGCCTTTCTTGAAAAATATAAGTGTGTTTGTGAACAAAACTATTTATTCATGCTTTGGGCGCAAACAATTAATTAGTCAACCTTAATATTTTACTTAACTTGGGTTAAGTGTTCTTTCTTAAAATAATTAAACTAGCGCCATCTGTGAAAAGTAGATTTTGTATTCTTTAAGTATCACCTCAAGGTGATTCACACAGACTGACAGACTTCCACGTCAGCAATTAAAGGTTAAGGTTAAACGTCACGTATGTTACAATATACGCATTCACAGATGGCGCCAATCAAATTATTTTAGGTTTTTAATGCTTTTTGCACGTCACGCTTTAAAATATTTGGGTAAATTAATTGTTCGCGCTCGTACATATTCTATTAGAATATAAATAAATAGTTTTGTCCATAAACAAACCCAAATCTTTCAAGAAAGGCTGAAAAATAAAATATTGGATTGAGGCACCGATACAAAATTGAATTTTTCAGCCTTTCTTGAAAGATTTGGGTTTGTTTAAGGACAGAACTATTTTTTTAATTCTAATTAAATATGTACGAACGCGAACAATTAATTTACCTTAATATTTTAAATCGTAACGTACAAAAAGCATTAAAAACCTAAAATAATTTGATTGGCGCCATCTGTGATTGCGTAGATTATGACGTACGTGACGTTTAACCTTAAGGTGATTGCCAATTGAACGATATACTACTCTTTCATAGATGGCGCGAGCATAGGCACTTATTTTAGGGAGAAATGCTTTTTACAAGTTATGCTTTAAAATAGATGAATTAATTGTTTGCGCCCATACATACAAAATATGAATAAGAATGAACAGTTTTGTGCTTATAAAAACTGATTTATGAGTATATAACATTGCAATAAAAACAACATGGTAACACAATGTGATAGTCATTTTAGGCAATCGACAGCATTGAAAAGTGGGAGGAACTCTCAGTATCGTCCTATTAAAAGATCCATTCAGAATCGAAATGCTCCTTGAAATGACAAAGATATGTGACTAAATGGAAATTATTTTAGACTAAATCCCTTATTATTGAATTTATTTTAGACTGAAAATATGATGAAAACAATAATTTAAAAAAGTTTTGTCAGATAACATAGTTTTGTCAGATAGTTATAGATTTTTATTAAAAATAACAATTTCAAATTATTTTATTAAGTTTGTAGAAACACAAAACAATGTTTAAAATAGAGCAAAAATCTCTTGGGGGCTGTCTCAAACAGTATTAAATGAAACACTGTGAATTTTTTCATACACATAATTTGTAAAATAACGGAAACAGACTTGAAAATAAAAAAAATTGGAGCATACTTCGCGATTTTTTTCTATCGAGGGAATTTCATATAATTTGCGTTTCGGCGTGGGGAATGTATAGATATTATCTTCAAAAATAACTTTTTTAAGAGCTTAAAAACTTCAAATGTTTAAGGGAGGTTTGCAAGAAATCGGTAGAAATTCGGATAGCGGCCTCTTAACCACTGAGCTAATTCAACTCTATCTCCTTCGGTCATATTTAGCCGTATATTTCAACTAAGAACTACCAACATTATCTTAATTTTCTTAATAATGCATATTTTTATTGGCTGCTATCTTTAAGTATGATTGCAAGATTCTTCCCGAACTAAACGCAATCTAGATAATATCTTGGATAAATAAATCCATTTTTATTTTAATGTTCGACATCTATTGAGTTTCTACAAACATAGAATGATTTTTTTTTTTAAATTTTGGAATAACTGAATGAGTAAAACCTCAAATTGTTATATTTACTCATTGAAAACAATATCAGCTACTTCGGTCGCATCTTGGAATTGAACCCAGAACCTAAGCCTTGCGAGGACTCATTTAGTAATTCCAAAACTTAATTTTTTTTTAAGTAAGTATTTATAGTTCAAAGAAAATATCTTATCGAGTCCAATTTAAAAAAAAACTTTTAATTTATCTGTTATCTTTGATATTCTAGGCTCTGACTATCATAAAAATATTTAACTAGCACTTTAAAACTTTTGGTTCGGCTTCGACCAGTTTGAGAGTTGGTGACCATTTTATAAATCCGATAGGAACTGGTTAAAAAATTAGCCAGTTCCTCAGATCCACTGTGATCCAGTGACAGCTAGTCACCAGGACAAAGTAACCGCGACAGGCAATGACGGCATATGTAATATATAGCCACGTGGTACTATTATTCACAACTGCCAGTTACAATAATAATCATTTTACTGTCAATCTCTCCATGTCTAGAGAGATACTCAAAATACAAATCCGTAGTACTTATACCTGCCGGGGGCAGGTCCTCATTTGATAATGTAAGTGGCGTCATCCTTTGGCATTATTGGCTACTTTTATTGCTACTACATTATTGCTTGAATTCGGTTCTATTACAAAAGAAGCTTTTTAACAAACTTCAAGTACGAAGATGGTTTTACGTACGGCGCGGTATCAGAGCTGCATTCTTAGCCGGATTCTTAAATTTCAACCATACAGTCTTTGGCCTATTAATACTGTTAGATTGTAGGACACATTTTATTTATGAGAGCAGATAATGGACAAAAAAAAATTAATTGATATTAACCGCCAGAAATTATGTGTCATTTTTAAAAGAAATAATATTCTCCTGA
The DNA here is from genome assembly GCA_917563855.2 of Limnephilus lunatus. Classification (NCBI taxonomy): domain Eukaryota; kingdom Metazoa; phylum Arthropoda; class Insecta; order Trichoptera; family Limnephilidae; genus Limnephilus; species Limnephilus lunatus. The sequence goes on from OU830593.1 coordinate 48,277,136, forward strand.
TAACATTACTCATAGGTAAGTACATAAAAAATCAGGAAAATAAAAATCAACTAAGTACGTAGATAGTTACAAAATTAATATACCTAAGTATATTACTTTTTCTTACAAAGTTAAGACATATATTATGAAATTTTTTACTTTAAAATTCCCTATAAAGAAGTAAAAGTACGTCATTTTCATTACTTATTTTTTGGGGAGTGAAGTCGTGTCGCGCTACCTCCTTCTTTAGTAAACATTTCGGACAGCGTTACAGTGTCCATCATCAGAGCACATGTAAAACGTTGACTAAAGAAGGAGGTAGCGCAACACAGCATAACACCTCAATAATAAATAACGAAAGTACTTATGGCCGTGAAAATCTAAAATCATATCTAACCATTATGCAGTTTCCTGGAATGGTAGGCAGAGGGGGTGAACTGTCACACAACTCTGGCTTGGTATACGCTCCTTGCTTCATTCACATCCATGCATTGGCTCATACATACTTTTTCACTCTTGGCATGGCCTGAGAGGCTTCATAAGTATTTGATTTACTCGGTGGCACCTATTTTGCTTGGGCGTCTCCGATTGCTTCTACCATTCATATTAGCATCATATATTCTCCTGGTGCTCCTTTCTCCATTCATCCGCTGTACATGTTCAGACCAAAAAAGCATCCCTTTCTTAACCTTGCTCAATAGGGTTACATCAGCCATGCATTCTTTTAGAATGTTACATTCAGTAATAGTGATACATTGTTTACATTCCGTAGTAAAAAACATTATTAATAGAATTTATTACTTTAGTGGTTAATTAATAACCACAATATAAATAAATCTAATTTTATAATGTTGTGGTATGGTGCCTGTTTGGATATCATTAAACAATGTATGGGCACTTGGTATAAAATTATCAGCCATTTAAGAACATGGTAAGGCCATGTATTTTTATCAAGCAATCAATCATGGATTACGGAACATTTTATTATAATTGAAAAGATAAAAGTAGCACTGGCGGTTCACCGCTTATTTTTTATGTGATACCGCACATGTGTTTTATCGCCCGGAGCCAGTGGGTCTGTTGCATTTATATTGGAGAATTTGTGAGGCCAAAAGTAGTAGAGATGATAAGAAGATGAGGGAAGGAGAAATGTTTGGAAGTAGCGAGCCATTCAGATCTGGTCACTAAACACGACTAGTGCGTATAAATTAAATTGAATGTTTCAATTACATTAATTTGTGGATGACAAACGCTTTCAACGAACACACAATCTCTGAATTTGTATGAAATATGACTATATTATATATTAATATATATTATGACCACCAATAGATCATCCACACAATTCCTTGTTCAAGATTGGGAGGTACCTGGCTATCAAACATGGTCACCAAACACAGCTAAAGTAATTTCAAGCAATGTTTTGATTCTGAATGATTCTTTCACCAGGGTGATATATTTTTATTGTTTTAATTTAAAGTACTTACTTGAACCAAATATAACAGTAAGATATAACAGTAAATATACAAATATAAATATATATATTCGGTAAGTATTTTAGTTTTTATTATTGTGACAGCTGTTTCGGCATTCAAGGTCGTCATGACCCCAGTTTGATCTGGATAAAGTTGAAATAAAAAAATATTTAGATCAATTTGTGTCGTAAATCAAGGAAACTATAGAATTCACATACATATTATTTGGTGTATAATAAAGCTATTTTATATATTTTTATGTAAACACCATACAAGAGTCCCAACTGCCCAGAGCCAGTGGAATTATGGCATCCTCAAAATGAATACATTTTTAGGATAGTTTTATAATACTTGTTCTATTACCAGGTAGACTAGCAATCAAAATTCAACCCTATTTAAGAATTCTGTAGGTAGGTACCTACCTATTCATAGCAATAAATAATGGCTAGGTGTGTGGGTAGGTACTTAATTTAGGAGTAATTTGAAAAACATTGCAGACATTCACTGAATAAATAATATATAAGGACGCCCGCAGACGAGAGACTTTAGTTGCAGAGACAGTTACATTGCAACATTTGCAGGCCCCAACACAGTCGATCGATGAATGATAGGATAACTTTCGGTAACTTCTCATTGTTCCCTAGTATGACTGCAGATTGCCAACGAATAAGTAACAGTTCCCAATGACTAGACGTCAACTGTTGTTTGTACTTTATCGATCTGCAGTTGCCCTAGGGAACAATGAGAAGTTACCGAAAGTTATCCTATCAATCCTTATCGATCGACCGTGCTAGGCGGGCCAGGCATAAAAATTCAATAAGGTTTATGGAGGAGCACAAACGATAAACTTTTTAGTTAGAGACTATTTTTTGAATTTGGGAATAGTTTTCTAATCATTGCTCATTACTCACATCATAATAATAAATTACATTTTATACCTTTTATGTAAGTTGGTTAAAATTATGGTTATTTATCCTTTAATATAATGTTGATTGGCTCAGAGTACTATATACATGGGTATTTTATTAAAGATTGGCAGATTACATACTCTACTACTCTCAGTATCGCCCTTTTGAAAGACCACCATTCAGAATCGAAACATTGCTTGAAACGGTTTTAGCCACGTTTGGTGACCAGATCTGAATTTAATTATGTTATTAAAACAAACAAGGAACTTCACACCATTCCTAAAATATGTCGGTATAAAAATTTGAACTAAGTTTCGATTCAAAAAAATCTAGGCCAAATGACTAATATAAAAATATATACCATCAAATTTTCCAGTAAAGACGTTCAACAAAACATGTCTCATAGATATTGTTAATGTAAAATTTAAAACTGTGTCAATGTCATCGAATGGTACAATCTTATTTCTGAATGTACGTGAGCCGTGCTGTTTTTTCATAAGGATGCTCAATGAATACAAAGCTGGTTTATAATTTTCGACAAATTTAAAACACACAAGATCTAAATGTAAATTGTATTTAATTTAGTATTATTACTTACCACAGGCTAAGAGAAGAATATCAATTAAAACTTTCCTAAGAATAAATTGAGAGTCTCTATCCATGTTTACAATAATAATAATGTCACTGTCACCAATAAACAACAAGCGATTTTATTATATTCACGACTACCGTTTTGTGTCAAAACGTAAAAAGAAGCACAACGCACAGCTCGAAATCTATACTCGAAATGATACGAAATTACGAAATTACGAAAACGAAAAGCCGAGTATAGAGAAAATTCATACGTAGCTGACAACTGAAGAACAAAAACATCAGTTCAGCGCAAGAGACCTAGTAAGAATGTATGAATAACTATATAACTTCTGTCTGAGAAATGCGATATTTTTCTGGAAAATTGGATACTTTTTTACTTGGTGCATTTATTTTCTTTGATGATTTTTCGTCCTTTTTATTGACGTGCGGTAGAGCGGGAAAGACATATCGGTGCGCATGCGCACGTTACTGCGACAGTCTTCTCGCGACGAGTGAATAAGAGATAGTAAAATGGTGTATTATACAAACATCATTTCAAATGCAGGGAAAGGATTAATGTTTTTTTCAGTTTTTTGAACTTTTTGATGCATGCGTGCACATTAAAATCAATGGGAAAAACTATTTCTTTCTGTTAAAATGCCATTGATACAAGGGTTGCCACTGCAATGTTTTCACCTCTTCACAACACACTTATTTATAGTCACAACACCTTCCCATTCTATTAATAAGTAGGTACACAAGTGCCACACGGCGATTTTTATTATCTTACCGATAATGTGATAAGTGATAATAAATAGTATTTCGTTGTGTTGACTGACCTTGCACCATGTCCCTGATATTGACATTTTCACCAAGATAGATATGATATAAAAATGCTTTTAAATAAATGCATACTAGCTTCAGAAACTTATCACCAGATTTTCTACCCGGCTTCGCCCGACATTTCAGATACAAATCTTTATTCCCTTTGAATAATCAAAAGATTATGGATACAGTCACTGGCGGATCCAGGATTTTTTTCTGGGGGGGGGCACAAGGGGCGGAGGGGGGTGCCCCTCAAAGACATAATTCCCCCTCCCCCCAGAACAAACCAATTTTTTATCAAGTCGAAATTTGTGTTTGTCAACTTTAATGGGGGGGGGGGGCTTTTCCGACCGCGCTTTCCCCCGACCGTACCGCTCTCACAAACGTTGATTATCATAAATCATTTGAACGTGCATGAATGGGATGCAACGAAAAAAATCGCAATTCCAGCCAGAAATAGACAAGAGTTTGACTCATGTTCTTTCTGTTATTTTATTCATATATTTTAAAAACTCTGATAATTTGATTTGCTTCTAAGTATATTCTGACGGAATCTCCACAGTACACAAAAATACCATCCTGGGGGGGGCACGTGCCTCCGTGCCCCCCCCTAAATCCGCCCTTGGATACAGTAAAAACAAAATTATGGCGTCTTGTCTTCAAAATTGACCGTCAAATCAATATTTCAATGGCAAGTGATCATTTTCTAGCATCTTCCTCACTCGTATTAGAAATGAGACGCCACGAGCCGTTGCCGTCGCCGTGCCGTTGCCGTGGGAATTATAAAAGCAGCAAATAGCACATGGGGTCTTAGGAATAGGGATCAACTGAAATATCGGGCCTTCTACGGAAATGACGTTGCGAGTTGAAAATGGCTTTAACTTGGAAATTCCAGACAAAAATAATGTTTTAATATTTAATTAAATGAAAACAATATTAGCGAAACTCAATCGAAAATCTGGAAACAGGAAAATCATAAAAAGGTATTTGCACCTATGAGACTCGAACTCAGGACCTTCGACTTTCTGAGCCGTGACTCTATCAACTGAGCTAAGGTGTCCTCATAAATAAACCAAACTACACACTGTGTCCCTATCCGATTCAGTCATTTTTAACTGTATCATACTTCGACCAAGAACTAAAAACCTTTTTTTTATTTTCTTAACGCATATTTTTATTAGCTGCTATCTTTATGTATGTATGATTGCAAAAATGGATAAAAAATTATCCAAGACACTTTCTATGTACCATTTAGTTCGAGTTTGAATCTTGCAAATTTACATAAAGATAGCAGCCAATAAAAATATGCGTTAAGAACATGAAGATAATGTTGGTAGTTCTTAGTCGAAGTATAATATATTTAAAAATGACCGAATCGGATAGGGACACCTTAGCTCAGTTGGTAAAGTCACGGCCCGGAAAGCCGAAGTTCCTGGGTTCGAGTCCCAGAGGTGTCAATATCTTTTTTCAGATTTTTCTGTTTCTATATTTTTGATTGAGTTTCGCTAATATTGTCTTCATTTAATTAAATATTAAAATTTGAGGTTTTACTCATTAAGTTAAAAATAAAAATAATCTTAATCAGGAAACAAATAGTTTGTTTTCTTTCGATTATGATTAGAAGTTTTATTTTGTTCGTTGGTAGCCCTGGAGGAGTGGGAGTGATCTGCCCGGACTAGAGGCTCGGACTCGGAGGAAAGAAAAATAAATACTTACATGTAACGAGTTTTTTTCGTATTGTGTTTCTGGATTTGTATCACATATTCATATAATCAAATGGATACCGTTATTCAAAATATTAATATCCAGTTTATTCGCATCTTGGGTATCGTAGGAGATACAATATTATGCTAAACTTTAACGGTTAAATAATTTTGATAAAATTACAAATATGTTGAAAACTGTGGAGGTATAATAATAAGAGAATAATGTTCTTTTACTAACTTATTTGAATATTATTGATAAACTAGCAGACCCAGCCACACGTTGCTGTGGTTAACGAAACCTTTATATCCAACGACATCTGTTAAGTCAAATCCACACCACGCTGCCCGCTGCCCTCTGCCGCTTTGCCAGATATATTATGTATTTCAACCAATTTACCCAAAACCTTGACAAATTATATAGCTTAAAACTTTCCTCATGAATCACTCTATCTATTGGTGAAAACCGCATGAAAATCCGTTGCGTAGTTTAAAAGATCTAAGCGCACATACAGTGTGACTGAGTGTGAGCCTCTTCATTTTATACTTAGTAAAGATTAAAGATTGATACTCGGAGCAGTGATGCCATATCCCAAAAATAAATTCTTAAAAACCTGTTTCTGGGGTAGGTATCATGTTTTACAGAATATCTTTGATGTTTTACCATGTTTTGAAGGATAAAAAAAATTGATAACCTTTATATTGATAATTTAAATAAGAAAACAACAGAATTTTTAGGAATTTCGGAGGCAGGTATGGGTACCACTACCCCGGGAACGGGAACCCTTTATTGGATAACCAAAACCCCAGCCATACCCCAAGTGGTTCGCCACGTTTGGTGACTTAGCACTAGTGCCCGGGTTCATGGCGTGGGGTTTGTCTAGGTATTGGCGGTGGATGCTTTTGCCCATCTATTGCTGTCAAAATAATACCTAAAAGCGTAACGGTCCGGTACATTGTTCATTAGAATGATATTTAGAATTTTTTTTACTAGTAACACAGAAAACATCAATTTTTGTTTATTTCACTACAAGTTTTTCTGCGTTATAATTGATTTAGAGGTGTTTATGAGTAATTTGAGTATTGTAAATCAAATTTCGATATTTAGGAGATGTTTGATTAATCGTCTTAATTAACTAATTATCCAAAAAACCTTATAAAAAGCAAACTTGATACTAAAACACTAAAAACCATGCATATATACGGCAATATTGCTAGGTTGTTACCAACTAGAATAGTCTTTTGGTACTTACGATTTTATTTTGCAGTCAGAAGCTTGCGTACAAAAACTGCCTTGTTAATGCCAGTATTTTTTTTAAATGTACATAATTTATAATAATGTGCAGCTCGGCTCACAACACTAAGGTCGCGGGTTCGAACCCGGCGTGCGCAAATAAATTTTATTTGATTAATTGGTATCACCCTGGTGTAAGACCACCATTCAGAATTGAAATGTTGCTTGAAATAGCTTTAGCCGTGTTTGGTGACTAGATCCGAATAGCCAGGTACTTCCCCACCTTCCTCTTACTCATCTCCTTCCCCTCCCCATTACAATAAGCCATGGGCGTAGCCAAGATGGGGCGCTTGCCCCACCTTGCCCCACCTGGCTGCCTGATGCATGACGCATGACCTCTGAGATTGTCGACCGAGTAGCCTTTTCAAATTTACAGCACTTCATGGGATGATTTTTCTTTCTTCCGTTCATATTCTTTATATTCATAGAGTCTATAGCACGAACATGTTGTAAAAGCCTTCTTTTTTTGGTACCTACTCTAGATATTAATTTTTTGCCCCACCCTAAATCAAAACCTGGCTACGCCCATGCTTTCAGCCTCAAAACATACCCTAATTGGGAATGCCATAGTCTCATTGGTTCCAGACGGGAGCAGTTGGGACTCTTGTGCGGTATTCATACTCATACATATATTATTTTAAAAGTAGGTTCTCAAATAATCCCACTGGCTCCGGGACTCCGGTGAGGTGGGACTCATGAAAAAAAGTAAGTCGGTAGGAGGTATAGTACGCGCCAAACTTTAATACCGGACCGACCATGAGCATTGTACGATCCATTCTCGCGCAGTTACTGACTTTATAATGAACGTAAGCGAAAGAGAAATATGCATAAAATATCCGTGCGACAGAGAGAGGAGTGGGCGGGGAGGCTTGTCATTTTTTTTTGTCTTAAACTCGCCTATTGAAGAAAAGACAAACATTCCCGGGTTACGAATAACCCAACAATGTTTGAAAATCTCCTACTACCACCACAGAAAGCCGAAAATGTTGCTTGTGTTGTGATGGAGGACTTAGCCAGCCGAGGAATCGAACACGCGATGCCCGAGTGGGACCCAAGCGCTATGCCCACTCAACCACTGACCGGTCTTAATCTTTGAGATTACATCTAATCTTGTTAGCATGCATTATAATGCGTTTATGGCACGAGTTGATTTCTCTCTTTATGGAGAGGAAAGTATGTCAGCAGGATGAATACGGTCGAATCATACCTGACGATTACTTGTGTTTCATTCCGATTTCTGAATATAAACTCTTGGATTTGTTCAATTACAGTTACGATTCTGATTTTGTAACATAAAACTATAGGTACTTATCTATTTATGGGACGATTGTGATATTTCATTTACAGTGTTAACTGGTGACGCAAATATTAATTAAATATTTACTGCCATAGCGGGGATGATTTGTTATGTTTGTAGCAAGATATTAGGGGGCATGCATTAATTACGTGAGCAGTTTTTCTTCCAATCAAGACCCCTCCCCCCCCCCATTGGTGAGATAAATTTGGGCCACTTCATACATTCTTTTCAAGTAACGTGATTGCTGGACCCCATTTTTTTAAATTTAAAATAATAAAGCTGTACGATATACCTAAATTTAAAAATACAAAGTAGATTGTAAGAACCCGTTGACAATCCGCTATCTAGCAGTTTAACGGGACTTCATTGTAAATATGTAACATTTAAATAAATAAATATTTATAAAAAAAGCCTAGCCTAACCCTAAAAATATATATGGTGGGCAATAACCCACGGGTACCAATCTACCTACTCATATTTTTGTTTGTGCTTTTTTCTGTCTGCATAAAAATCACGCCTATTAATATTTATTTCTTTATTTACGGACAAATAGTCGATTAACAATATAACAATAACACGAATAAAAAAAGAGAGATGACAATGAAAGGAGAGTAGGTACATATAGATATATGAAGAGCATTGACAAAATACATATAAAAGTACATATAGAATATAGTATAATATAAATACATATAATATTAAAGTAGTAGTAAACGCTTATAGATAGATTTAAAAAGACTTTAAAAATTCACATTAGTCATTTAGGCTTACACCAAAAAATTCAGTGCTTTGATTTGCGTTGACAAGTCTCGACATTCTGGAAAAGGGAGAATGATATCCATAATTAGTAGAATGTTGATTTAGGAACAGCAATTCATTATTTCGGAGTCTACGGGAAGGGATGTTGAACTGGATGAGTTGTAACAAAGCAGGTGTGTCAGTAATACTGTTGATAATTTTGAAAACGCATATTAAATCAGAGTCCTTTCTACGTTTTTCTAAAGAAGAAATGTTTAAAGTTTGTTCAATTTCATCATACGAGTACTCGCCTCTTTCAAGTCTTAACCTCAAAGCAATTCCTCGTAGGAATCGATGTGGTACAGATTCGATGTGACAAGAGTGGACAGCATAGAAAGGAGACCAAATGACACTAGCATATTCAAGGTGAGGGCGAACCAGCGAACAGTAGAGAGTTTTAAGAGTACTTATATGTTTAAAGTCAGAGGTAATTCTATGAATGAAGCCGAGTAGTTTAAGTGATTTGTTTACGATGTTAGATATTAATGTGATCACGGAAAGAAAGTTTGCAGTCTAGAGTGACGCCAAGGATGTCATAATATAAATAAATAGAATAGTAGGTAGGTACACACACATTATTTACAAACTCCGAAGTTGACACGTAATGTTATTTACCGTCAGATTAAAAAAAAAATCTAGTAGCTATTAGCAGTTGTTCAAATCAGGCCCGTCCCAAAGTATTACTTGAGTCACAGAACGTGACTCAACTTCTAATTGAAGGCATTCCTCAAAATTCCATCGGCCAACGGAACTTACTCCAACAATGACCAATGTCGGTGCATTACACAATGGACATATGAACTTCTTATTCTTATGCAGACATCTTAATTCTTTCTTCGAAGTGATGTCACATCGTTCTTGGAGCATTGAATTTTTCATTGAACACAAGTCACGTAAGTCAAAAACACCTCGGCGTGGCCATCATTGCATTCATCGGTTATTCCAATGTACCTACATAAAAAATAATGCTCATACTCATGGAAAAAGGTTGGAAAATAAAAATAAAAAGGCCTCCGCGTCCACTTATATATTCTACGGAATTATTCTTGTTGTAAAAACAATAATAATTAGCAACGTGCATTGCTGTAAAAAAACATTAAACAATTTAATTCCACTGAAAGTAAATTTTGATTGGATAAATTTCTCTTGGATTTCTGAACCCCTTGTTAAAAAGACCACGAACCGCCACTGTATATGAATGTTGTATTATCTATACATATATGTATAAATAATGAATGTTATGTTTACTTGCTTGCACTTATATATGTATTTATGTATGTAGTTTGTGTATTGCTAAATTAAGCATGGGAAATGTTTGAAACTTTCAAAATACCGTCTTTCCACCCTCGCGGAGGTTTCTGGATTTTACAACCACATGACAATACATTAGAAAAGTTTTATAATCATTAAAAAAACTCTTACGAAACTATAAAAAATGTCATAATTTGAGAATGATATTTTGCAAACCATCGATTGTTCAATCAAAATTCAATTTTCGAATAAACTCTTTAAATTAATGAACTTATTTGAAGTACTAACCTGTGACACTAACCAAAATCGAATACTTTGAATCTCATCAAGAATTATAGATATTTTTAAAAGGCACTTATGTTAGACACTAACAGCCTTACTAAAAAAAACTACAGCACGACCGATGACCTGTGTTTTTGTAGCAACATCCGTACAACAAATTTACACTAAAACCCGAAATTCTACCAATAAAAAATTCCACGCTAAAACAGGTTTTAAAATCTGGCAACAGTGCAATTTTTAGTAATGTTCATACAAAATTGTTGTTTTCAATGTTTTCATTCATGGCCGCTAGATGGGGGCGCCGCGGCGCCGGCGCATTCGCTGTTAGCAGTGAAAACATATTTTAAGCCGCGAAAGATTACTTGGGTACGATCGATGATAAGTGATCGTAATTTTTATTAATATGACTTATTCACTCTTATATTCATATAATTGATATATTTACCGTGTTTTTTTGTGGTTTTTCATAAGTTTTAGTGAAGTTATAATAACAATAATTGTACTTTCAAAGTTGAAATGTCAAAAAGTTTTTTTATATGATACATAAAAATTCATATTTACATTTAATGATATTTATTTTTTGAGAATTTCATAAAAGTGGTGGTTTTTCTAAATATTAATATCAAATTCACGTGTTGGTAAGCTTATCAAAGAAATTAACATCTTTAGTGGTGCAAGAAATGTGTTGAAATGTCAGAGATATTTTTAAGGTTTTTTTTTGACATTAAAAAAAACTTTGAAATTTTTTATAATTTTTTTATTGTATTCCCGAGGAAAAAGTGAGGTGAGAGTTTCATTTCAAATTCATTATATAAAAGGTCTGTATTTTTTAAATTTTAATTTTTTAAATATTTCTGTGCACTTTCATCAAAAATGTTTTTGTAAGAAATTATTTTACACATTTTTCTGTGTTTAAATCTTAAAATATGGCAGTTTTTTTAAACTATACTGTATTTCAAATACACAAATCTAATAGGTAATTTTATCTAGTTTTTAAAAATGGTATTTGTTTTTACGGTTCTTCAAAAATAAGAAATATATAGAACATTCAAAATACTTTGGAAAATTCCAAATTTCGTTCAGACATCATCCCTAAAACAGAGATAAACTAGCCCCCCAGGCTGTGTAAACGGTGTGTATTTTTTTCCAAAAACATTTTTTTAATTAGTAATGTTTTCACATCCGCGGCCGTTTGTCAATTGAATAAATTTTTCACGGGGTTTTTTAGTAAGGCTGTATTAAGTATTTTTAATAGGTACTTATATTAGGTCCTTACATATGAAATTGGTGTTTTGTATGGGAGGAATTTTGTATGGGAGCTTATGGGAGTTTTGTATGGGAGCTTTTTTCACCTTCCCAATTTGCTTCAAGTGGATTAAAACAGTTTTATCCACGGACGTACAAAATACATGGACTTGCCCTAAGCGATAAAAGGCGTATTATTTCCCCCTCCCATTGGAACCATTTTTCGGAACCGGCTGGGCTTGCGAGAGCCACGCGTCAATCTAAAAAATGTGACGTCATCATTCGTGTCCGGACCAGTGTCGATCTCTCATCGTAAATAACACGGTAAAAATGGTCGCTTGTGCTATAAATACGTGTAAACATAGAAGAGAAAAAGAGTATAAACCCAATTGTGTTAAGACATTCCATAAGCAAGCATTATTTTACACTATTTTAAGCTAATTCAGATCACATAATATGATCGTTTTTGAACATACACCATAAATATACCAAACCACCCGTACATACATTATCACTCGAGATACATGGCGTGTGCCCGTCGCTGTTTACTGGGGTAAGTAAATTATGAAACATTTTAAAAGTGTATTAACTAACTACCGGAGCAAAATATTGGACTCTACCTTATAGGCGACCTTACTTTGACGTATTTGAACTTCAAATTTGTTCATTGCGTGGCGAGCAATTTGCGCTCCCATGTAAAATGGTCTATTCATTCAAAAGCAGAGTTTACTTTTAAGAACTAAATGATGATTTTATAGTGCGAGATGCCTATATACTGTCAGATTGAGTTTTGGCGAATCACGTATCACCAAAGCCATCTTCCTGCCCTTCGTCCCGCTGTAGTTGGCTTCTACCTCTCACCTTTATGTTCTGGTCTATCAATATTCCTATGTCTATTGTTTTATCACTAACACCGCAGCCTGCAGCTAACTCGGACGTGGTTTGCGATGGATCCGCTTCCACAGTAGCCTTCAATTCTTCATTATCAACTGTGGTCCCGACCGTCCACGGGGCTTGTTCTGCAGGTCGAAATTTCCAGAACGAAAACGTTGGAACCAAAAACGCACTGTGTTTTCTTTTGCGGCACTTCGCCATACACATCATTAATCCTTCGAGCCGTTTCTGCAGCACTGGTGCCACGGTGGAACTCGTACTCGTAAATAACGCGATATTTCAAGTTTTCCATTTTGTAAACTAAGTGACGCAAAGGAAAAAAAAAAACAATTAAGGAAAAAACAAATGAATTATAATTTTCGAAACACAAAACGAGTAAATAGGTTTATAAATTTGAATTTGGAATTCCTTACCAAAGAGAGGATATTTGAGATCAAAGTTGCCAGTACGGCAAAACGCCAATTTCATATGTAAGGACCCAATATTAGGTACCAAATTTGATTGATTGTTCTTATAATATACAAAAATGAATATTTGTAATATGTCAAAAATGGAAATTGGTCTAAAAAAATTGCAATAGGTGGCACGCAAGCTGTTTGAAAACTGAATGTATCGGGACAGGATATATGAAACGCGGGAGAGTGGAGGGGAATGCGGGAGGGGGGTTGGTGGGACAGGGGAGCGGGAGAGAGGAGTGGGAAGGCGGGGAAGGTGAAGGGGGAACGCGTGAGTTGAAGGGGACATGGGACGGGAAGGGGTTGTGGAAGGGGAATGGGACGAATGGGAAAGGACACGCAGGGAGAAACAATTTATTTATTAAGTGGCACTGCAGCGCATGCCGAGAACTCGCTAGTTATATAATAAAAAAAATAAAAAAATGCACGTAGCTAAAAGAGGTTCCTTTTCGCATTGGAGAATTTAATATTGAACGTAAAAATAATAATTTATGATGATATTCAATACATGAATGTTAATGATCGTCGCCCTCATATTATCTTGTGCCGCGAGAGTCTTTTAATACCCTTTATCTGCCTCTTATAAATATATCCATTCATCATCCCGCCTTTTAGCCGACCCGAGAAAGGTTGCTTCGATACCCGCTGCCGTTAATTAAACCGATTTTAATCGACCTCTCAAAACCCGAAAATTAGCATCGTCTTTCGTTAATCTAAAAACCATCAGGGGTTTGAGAAAGTTGGCTGGCCTTTGAAATAATGGAATATTTTTAGAAAGCCTGGAAAAAAAAAAAGAATCAGGGCTGTAAAAAATACCTACATTTAAGTGCCAACATCTCCTACTAATGTATCCATTTTCTGATAAAGTTTTATTATGTGGCAATTATCTCTACTTATTGTAAATTAAAGTCCTCCGCCGCGTCTGTCTGTCTGTTCGCGATAAACTCAAAAACTACTGAACGAATTTTCATGCGGTTTTCACAAATAGATAGAGTGATTCGTGAAGATGGTTTAGGTACATAATTTTTTAACGTTTTGTGTACATTGGTTGAAATATAAAGGAAAATGTCTGTATGTGGTGGACGAGCGGGCTGGTAAGCGGGCGGTGTAAATTTGGCTTGTGTGCAAACCTACAGTTTTATGCCGAGGTTGATGAAATTTTGCACATGCGACCTTCAAAATTAGAGGAAGGTCACTGTTTACATTTGATTTAGAAAACTCTGTGTAAAGCCCGGGAATCGCCGGGGACTTGAAATATAATATAAATATATTTGTGAGTCAATACACACCGCAAAAGGGACATAAGGGTCCCAACTGCTCCCAATTTTGTTTTCTGAAGTCGGTGGAATTAAGGCATCCCAAATTTGGATATTTTATAAGCCTGAAGGGAGATGGGAAAAACAAAGTTTAGGACGATAAGAAAAATTTGGTAATTTAGATTTGGTCACAAAATATGGCTAAAGCCATTTCAAGCAACGCTTCAATTCTGAATAGTGGCCTTTCAACAAAGCGAGAGTTTAAAAAAAAATCAAAATTAAAGGTTTGAACTTGAAAAATCGATTTTATTAGTAAAAGCTTACCGGAGATAGCTCAGTAGGGACCAATGGCAGGTTATTTGGAAAGCTCGAAGAAAATGGCGATGGTGGGGTTGAATTCGGGGATTTAAAAGGAAAACATTAAAATGCGGGCCTCAGCACGGTAAAGCCACCCAGTGTGGTCAACATCATAAAACTTTAATATGTAAAATATTTGTATAAAAAAAATACTGTTAGATGAACATATATGGTGGTAAGAGTGTCGAGAAGTTATTATAAAATGAATTGAGAAAATAATATAAACACGAAAGTAATCAGGAAAAAGCAGTAGGTAGGGGAGACCGAGGGGTTTTGAAACAAAGGTGAGTTGAAACAGTACCGATTTCTCCAAACTTAAAACCGTTGGCGAATTGGCAACGTCGCCTTTCAACCGTTTACCTTCGCCTGCTGGCTCGTCAGTTTGCTTCGGTGCCGCGAGTTGAGCGGTTGTGGAGTTGTGCGTGCCGTGTCTCAAAAATCGTCAAAAGTAAGTTTTTAACGTTTTTTTACGATGCCTATATTTTGATAAGGGTTTTGTATTTTGATTTATGTTACACGTGTTTCGAAAGCTCATTAACTAACAATTTATTACATATGTTTGGTACAATTGATTTTTGTGTATTTGCTTCTTGATTGTGGATTGAATAAAAAATGGGAGGTTTTTTCGTACTGAGGAGATTTGAAACAGACTGTTTCAACTCACCTCGTTTTCAATTTTATTTGTTTATTATTTTACGGGCACAGAATAAATTTTTTTTTTTTATTGATTTAATTTGTTTATTTTGTTACAGAATGCCTACTTTTTATAAAAGAAAGACTGACAGAGGTATGGCAATCGAAGCAGCTAGAACGGCTAAGAAAAAGGTGAAAAAACTTAGCTTTAAAGAAACAAAAACAACAAAAAGATCAAAACCAGGCACTAAAATTAAAAAGGTCAAGGTTGTCAAGAAACGAAGAGGAAACGATGACAGTGCAGAAGAAGAAGAATCCCTTTGCCTTTGTTGTTTAGAGCCAAAGAAAAGTGGGTGCAATGTCTGGAATGCAGTAAATGGGCTCATGAAGCTTGCACTAGTGGGGAACTTTCTTATGTTTGCCACAACTGCTTTTCAGACTGAAGTTTTTTTTTATTTTCATAATATTTTTATTTCTGTTAGTTTGTTTTGTACTTGAAAAGTTTAATTTTTATTAGTAGGAATAAGGAACTTTCGTATGTTTGCCACAACTGCTTTTCAGATTGACGTTTTTTTTTATTTTCATAATATTTTTATTTTTGTCAGTTGGTTTTGTACCTACTTCAAAAGCTTAATTTTAAAAAATACCTTTAAATTATATCATCATTTTTATTTTACAGCCCTTAATACTTCTCAAAAATCATATGTTTCAACTCTCCTCGACCCCTGTTTCATCTTACCTCGGTATGAGGGGAGTTGAAACAAGTTGACTTGTTACGGTTAAGTCGATTTTTAATCACAATATTTAACGCTTACAATTTCTTTATGTTAGTCATTCGCAAGTATAAAGAATGACCTATCGATTGGTACTAATATCGTACGATTTCTGTCTATAGTATTTGGTGTATGAAACAAAATGTGAAAATTGTTTCAACTCCCCTCGGTCTCCCCTACCTACCTCTTTGTTTTGTTTAACAGCAACCTATTTCAGATTGGTTTCCTGTGAACGTGTGTATCTACACATGTCATACTTTTAACAGACGAGAAAAACGTTTTGCTGTTTAATTTCAAATAGACAGCTTAAGACAGAAATATAAATAACGTTTTCAGGTGATTATCTGCGCCAAATTATTGAAAAGTGAGATTACACACGACTATCTGAGCTAAATTAAGATTCATAAATAAAAGTTGCAAAGATAAGGTTTTTAAAATTAGTTTGTATTTATGTATTTTTGGCATAATTTATTTATTTATTTATTTACGCCCTAGTGGGCTTTTACAACAGAAATTAAAAACATAAAAAAATTAAACATCATAAAAGAAATGAAATACTATAAGTAATAAGAAAAAATCAGTAATAAGACCAGAAATACAATAAAGTGCAATGTGTAAAAGCTAGTTAGTAGGTATAAACAAACAATTATATGTGTATAATAATGTACGATGATAAAACAGAACTTAATAGAACAGCAAAATAAAATAAAATAAGGTTATAAATTACTGGTAAGATTTTAAATGAGAGGAGGTTTTATGAAAAGAACAAAAATAAGAAAAGTTAATTATTAACCGATAAAATAGAGATGAGTTGTCTCTTGAAAATTGCAAAACTGTCAACACCAAATATATCTATAGATTCACAATGTTTATTTGCAAGGCTATGCATTCTAGGGATTGGTGAATTAATAGAATAGTTAGTATTGAGGGTATTGTTAAAATTGAAAATATCTTTATTGCGAGTTAGTCTAGCAGGTACATTAATACAGATTAATTCTAATAAATTAGGGCAGTCAACTAAAGATTTGATAATTTTGAATAAAAATAACAAATCAATTAACATTCTTCTATCTGATAATTTAAGGAGTCTGGTTTCTGCGCGTAAGTTATTATAATTTATAAGTTCAATTGGAATTTTCATTTTAAAATTAATATACCGAAGGAATTTGTTTTGTACATTTTCCAATAATTGAGAATGGATTTTGTAATATGGTGACCAAATGGTGGAATTGTACTCTAATTTGCTTCGTACTAACGAGCAATAAAGATTTTTTAATGTTGATACATTTTTAAAATTTGCACCCATTCTCAAAATAAAACCAAGAATTCTCATTGCATCACTTGTTATTTCATCGATGTGAACATTGAACTGTAGACTCTCATGGAATATGATACCAAGATCACGAATCTGTGATACACGAAGAAGATTAACACCATTCATATCATAGGAAAACTTAAGAGGATTTTTACCTTTGTAAAAACTAATAATCTGACATTTACCAATGTTTAGTTGTAAATCATTGACAGAACACCACGTAAATAGTTTGTTCAGGTTCAACTGCAGAATGGCGCGATCATCATCGTTTTTGATTATTCTATATATCTTCAGATCATCAGCAAATAACAGAACTTTAACATTACTAAAAATATTAACTATATCATTAATGAATAAGCAAAATAATATCGGGCCTAAGTGAGATCCCTGTAGTACTCCGCTCGAGGCTGCAAATGTATAAGAAGTAAACGAATCAACCTTGACCGCTAAGTACCTTCCTAATAGATAACTCTTAAACCATTCCAAAATATTCCCTCTAAATCCCAACAATTTCAGTTTTCTTAATAAGATTTTGTGGTTTACTTTATCAAATGCCTTACTGAAGTCAGTATATATGGAATCAGTTTGATGTGATGCAATCAAGGCATTAACAATATCATTCGTATACAATATTAAATTGGAAAGGGTTGATCTTCCTTTAATAAATCCATGTTGAAGCGGTGAGATGGTGGGATTAATTCGGGATATCAACTTGTCTAGTACTAGACTTTCAAAAAGTTTGGGTAATGTAGACATGGTGCATATGGGCCTGTAGTTTTTTACGTCCCTCTTATTACCTTTTTTGAAAATGGGCGTCAAAAGACTAAACTTCCAAAGATCCGGGAACACACCTGATGAGAGTGACTTTGTTAATAACTTATGTATAGGATATGACAATGTATGCATACAATTAACTAAGAACATGGGTGGAACTTTGTCAGGTCCTGCAGATTTACGGGAATCAAGACTCTTTAACTTGGAAATAATATCACCAATAGTTACAGTACAGTCAGATATATCAAGAGTCTCAACCAAATCAGAGCATGTGATATTGCTATCTACATTTGCATTAACGTATACACCGCTAAAAAAATCCGCAAACAGATTGACAGTTTCCTGGAAATTTTGAGATACTTTAGAATCGAATGACATACAAGTAGGTATATAAGTACCGTGATCTTTTTGAGATTTGACATATTTCCAAAAGAAATTTGAGTCGTTCATGATAGAGCCTTCGACATCTCTTATGTATTTTTTGTAACATTCAGCAGAAAGCTTTTTGCAGTCTTCCCTCATTTTTTTAAATGCAATATAGTCGATAGCCCGGCGACTTTGTTTGAATCTCTTATGAGATAATTTTTTGAGGTAAACTAATTCTATCAGATCTTTTGAAAACCATTTTGGGTGCTGAGTTTCCTTGTACGTCGTCAAAGGAACAAATTTATCAATTGCAGAATAAATTATAGAATAAAAAATATTAAGTTGTACATTAATGTCGGCTTCACTATCCAAGAATGACCAGTCAATCTGTTTGAGATGGTTGGAGATTTTTTCATAATCTGCTTTTTTGAAATTTCGTGTTTTTACTACCCTTTTAACAATAGGAATAGGTTTTAGGTTAGACAAGCATAATTCAAGTGGTGGATGGTAAACATCGACAGGTAATAGTATTTCGGTACTTATCGCAACGCAGATATCTGACACATTAGATAATGCCAAATCCAATGTACGACCACCAATATTATGAACACTATTGCACTGAGTTAGTCCTAAGAACAAAGCCATATCTCTAATTACACGAATATTAACATTAGAACAATAATTATCAGAATTCATATTACTCCAATCATAATGTGGCAGGTTGTAATCACCAACTAGAAGTAATTTAGTGTTAGGGTTTTTAGCACAAATTGATTCAACCTCATCGCAATGATCAATGTAACATTGGACGTCAGAATTTGGAGGTAAGTAAGCACAACCCACAATTAATTTACCACTAGAAATGTTTACTTTAACAAAAAGATTCTCGATGGATAGGTACTTCATGGATATTTTTGAGGAGCTGAGATTTTTTGAGATAGCAATGGCCACACCACCCCCTCTTGATTTGGCACTTGCTTTAGAATTCCTGTCCATACGATAAATGTTGAAATTAGGGAAGCCTAATTCGGCAGAATTAATTCCTGAATCGAGCCATGTTTCGGTTAAAATGAAAATATCACTGCTGATAGTAGTTGCCGCTGAAGTCAGTAATATGGGAAGTTTAGTGCGGACCCCTCTCACATTTTGGTAGTAGCATTTTATTTTTTGTTGTTTTAGTTTTTTGGCGTACAATCAATGATTTTAGGTATGGAGTTTACATATTTGATAGTGATATTGGTTTCACCATTATTTTTCCTTGTGTCAAGTTGTTGGCGTAAGTCTAGAAGTTGAGTCCTCTGCAACACTGTTTGGTCACTTCTGGCTTTGATACCATTTTTCAGCTTAACATTATTTGTCAAGACCTCACGTGCCGAGATAGAATCCTTGAATTCGACCTTAATTGGTCTAATTTTGTTGGATTTTAGTACTCCCAGTCTATACATCTTTACCATATTTGGAATAATCTCACCACTAACATCGCCTATCGCCGAGATGACTTTATCGTTATCCATTGTTATAGCGGTTGTTTTAGATTCTGATAAGCTTTCAGGAACGTTGAATAGAATAATGTTCTTCAATCTGTTGTTTCTGTCCTCGGCCTCCACGAGCAAATCATTAATCGAAGAGGTATTATTAGCTGGAGGTTGAGGTTTATCAATTATCCGTTCGTAAGATTCTATTTTTCCAACAAGAATCCCCACTTTCACTCCTACATCAATCATGTTTCCAGAGACGGCGGATAGAAGAGATAGTATTTTCGTCATCTGATCTCTAGTAATTTTGAGTGCGGGATCAGTTATGGCTTTGTGAAGGGCACTAATCGATTCAGTCGCATTATTTAAGGATAACATAGCACTGTTATTCATTGAAAATTGTAAATTGGATGGGAACAAATAATAAAAACGTGCTGTCAAACGGTTGCTAGGGTAAAACACCATATAATCCACCTTTATTCACTTAGAAATTTATATTCAGAGGTTTTTGAGGAGTGTAAAGGCACGATACGGCATTGAGACATCGGACGTTATTATTACGCTAACGTCTGTATAGTTGAAATTTAAAAAACCGTCTGAGAACCTGATTCCACGCCGTACGCAAAACCGTCTTCGTACTTAAAGTTTCTTAAAAAGCTACTTTTGTAATTCGGTTTCGATTTCAAGAATTCGTGAAAGGATGGCGCCACTTACGTTAGCAGATCGCATAAGGACGTGCCCCTGGCTACGTACTAAGCATAAGTAATACGGATTTGTAAATTTGAGTATCTCTCCGGATATGGAAAGATTGATGGTAATACTTAGAGTTGTGATTTTTATTATAATCTTTATTTATCAAGTTACATAGGTGATTGTACTGTGCCTGTCTCACTAGGAATTCCTGTGTTTAGAGCAGGCGCATTTTTACATAAGTAGTTTAATATAAAAAGAAGAATAAGGATAACAACAACAATGTTATATACATTTAAAGGTACAAGGACAATCAGCATTGTAGGTACCAAAGGGAAAGCATGCACTAGGAGGTTATAAAAATATTGTTAATACCTTTATGATCTGTCTTTGCTAGTGATTCAAGACTTGGTATCTGATTTGTATTTTACATAATAATGTGTGCTGTCTAATGGTCAGTGGAAGTGTATTATAAAGTTTAGTTGCAAAGTAGGTACCTATCTGAAGTTTCTTTGACCAAACGTTGTTTTGGCAAAAGGGATATGTAAGAGATTTTGCCCTTTGCTTCTCGTATCACGAACAGTTTGGATATTGGCAAAAATAGTTCTATGTTTGAATAGGTAGGTTAGTATATTTTTAGTAGATTAATAGTATCACGCGGCTATTTATTACGTATGAAGTCATTGCCAGTCGCGGTTACTTTCTCCCGGTGACTGACTAGCTGTCACTGGATCACAGTGGATCTGAGGAATAGTTAATAATAGATCTAATAGGTAATGTTTGGAACCAGTTCCTGTCGGATTTATAAAATGGTCATACTCAAACTGGGTGAAGCCGAACCAAAAGCCGCCCGCAAGGCCTGGCGGCCAAAACCTGCGGAGCAGCTAGTAGCTTAATTACTATTATAAACTTTTGTAACAATAGATACCGCATTGATGTAGGGGTCTATCGATTGTCCGTGATAGATAGACCTCCAGATTCTCCGCATGTGTATTTCGGTCACTGTGTAATTCTTGCAGTAGGTACAATTAATTGGTGCCTGAAATTCAAGCCAGCACAATAAATTTCCATACCTAAACCTGTACCTAACCCGAAGCCTCATAATGAGATGTTAATCTCTTTCTACATTCCCTTTGCTACTTTTTAAACCTTTATGAAATATTTTTTATTCCACGATCGCAAATCAAAATGTTGAATGGTTTTAATGTCATGTCTCCAGGCGAGCCCATTACCGATATCCAGGGCAGCAGAACTGACAGCACGGGAGCGCAGAACTGACATAAGAGGATCATTTCGTCATATTTATGACCGGCTTATACATCCTTGAGCGTTGCGGGAAACGCCCCCTACTTAATGCAGTCTAAAAAGAGTATGGCCATCATTAATAATAATCTTCTGACTTTCGTAAAAATAATAAAAAACCGGTGTGGAGGTAAGAATCAGGTAGGTACCTTCTTACTCACCTGCGTAAACCTTCAGGAAGGAATAATGATTATTTTATTATCTAGATTAAGCCGGATATTAGAGCAATTCTCTTTTTGTAACTTTTGAAGGTTATTCTCGTCAATTTAATATATCATTAAAGGAGAAGATAACACTAATAATCTAAACGATAATGTGAAAGAGAACAAGACACATAAAAATAAAAAAGATAGCGATCGCAACTGGGACTCGAACCCAGAATCTCTCGTCTTACCGAGACGAACGCCTTTGTCAATCTCATATTAAAAATTTTAGAATTAAAAATATTATCTTCAACTTACTTTTTTCTCCATATTAAAGGCAACTATGTACCCTTTTCATTGGAAACAATCGTTCTAAGAACTGGTTTATAACATAGATAGCGTCTCGGATAAATATATCCGATTTTATTTTTATACGGAACACCTTTTTATAAAAATCTAAATGAACATTCAATTTCATTAGAACAACTCTCTTTTTGTAACTAAAGGTTATTATTATTTCTTCCCAGAATTATACATATATTTAAAAAAAAAACAAAATATTGTAATTTATTTTTTATTTTTTATTTTTTTTTTTTTTTTATTTATTTATTTTTTTTTATTTAAAAAGAAAGACAAACATTCCCGGGTTACGAATAACCCAACAATGTTTGAAAATCTCCTACTACCACCACAGAAAGCCGAAAATGTTGCTTGTGTTGTGATGGAGGACTTAGCCAGCCGAGGAATCGAACATGCGACGCCCGGGTGGGACCCAAGCGCTTTGCCCACTCAACCACTGACCGGTCAAGTAATACATATACATAAGACACAAGTAATGTAAAAGTGAGTAAAAACGTAAGTTCGTGAATATAAGACAAAGTAAATAATTGAAACCCACTAAGACACTGCCTGTTTGTGGGTTAAATAACCAAAAATACTAAAATACATCAAGAATTAAAGCGCGCAGCGTCGCGTTGTATTTGTTTCTACCGGTTTCATGACAACTCAGAATCATGCAATTTCAAAATCCCTTTGAAAAGTCATTAAAAGTTATGAAAAAAAAAATTGAAAATTATTGATAACCTAACCTATTTAATCGTTGTTTTTATATTTACCCAATTTTTATATTTAACCAATTTTTACATTTTTTTCATCAATTTTAATGACTTTTCAAAGAAGGTGAAGAAGTTGCATGAGTTGTTCGATCAACGTTTCTATTTATTCACCAAACGCATCACTTTCATTAGCTCCGCTCCTATGATAGTCCGTGCAGTTTGTACGTAGTCCACCAATATTATCTATCATTTACATTGACTCAGTTAAGTGTACCCAAAATAAATAAAAGAGACTCCAACCTACTCTCGTTTAGCAAGAATATGACTCGTTGTTCCGACGAATAGCCAAATCAGCATGGAGATACAATAAATCAATGCAAATCAGACGGTTCTTGAAAGGACGACAATATATAAGTTTCACTGCAAGACCGGTAGAGTGAAAAACAGAGGTTACCAAGCTTTTTTGCCCCTTAGACCACCTTCCCATTTTATTTTCGTAGACCCGCTATCTGCCGAATATTGAATTTTTCTAAATCAATTCACGTAAATTGTGTTTCCGTTTTTTTTTTGGCTTAAGCGCTAAAATCCCTTTCCGTGAGGTAAGAAGATGGAAAAGTTATCAAAAACTTTTCGATTGTCCATAATGCAGGGTAAGTAATAGTATTTCTTTTTGAAGCTATAACTGCAGATACCCTTGAACTCTCCCTTATGTTCTTCGTTAGTGCTTATTCCGATTAGTTCTTCGTCAGTGTTAATTCCGATTCTTTAACGTCACCTTATGGATCGATAATCGAGTGTGGTATTTCCATAGTTAAAACATCCTCAAACCTAGTTTGAAGTCTGTGCGAAGTACATTTAAATGCTGAAACGCCGCATCACCACGTTTGATAATGACGAGTTGGGGAACTGGGGAAATTCGCACCTTCCTATGTTTTGCCTCATCTGATAGAATTAATACGCTAGCGTCTGTACGGTTGAAATTTAAGAACTCAACTTAAATAAATAAAAACTGTTATTCATCAATAGATTTTTTAAAAATAGGTATACATTTCTTCTATAATCATTAATTCTATTGATGAAAAGGTCACTGCTCAGCTACAATTCAGGATTTGTCCTGGAAAGCAGTTGGTTTTCAGCAGTACATCTCTAACGCCGCGCCTTATGCAAAACCATTTTCATACGTGAAGTTTGTTATAAGGCTACCCTGGACCCGCCGGATCTAGCAGCAAAAACCCACGAGCGGGTTTTTAACTGCTAGAATCATATTAATTCTGACAAGAACAAGAACGTAGACCCTATTTACACAACCCAATAAACAATTTTATGAAATAGGAAAAATTTAATTTCTACTTCTATATTTAGTACCTACTTGTCATTTACGAAACATCTGAATGTTGATGACTTGATGTACCCGCATATTAAATCTCGTGCCTAAACCCCTAGCAACTCGAAAATGACGCCTGTGGGTCCATACATACCACTTTGGGAATCTCTGGTATAGAGTCACCACTGCAATTGAATACTTAAACAAAATAAGTCATTGTGTAGGTCAGTGGGAAGACAAAATGCATTAGTAAGCAACAGTATAAAATATTTCTCCTTCCTAAATAAAATTGAAATTATAAAATCGTTGCAAACCCGTATGTATCATGAAATGAATTAATTTTATTGCAAGATTAAACGCTTGTACGGTACCCATTTTACAGTTTACCATACAAATTAAATAATAATGTAAGTATCTATACTGTCTTTATCAATGTGAGCGTGTTAGGTGGCAAATGCGCATGTATGTTTCTCAACCCATGACTCATAAGATTCCTCTAAAACATTTCTACTTATCACAATCTAAATAGATGACACATACCTACACTTAATTTTGAATTTGTTATAAACCAAATTTGGCTATTTCGATAGTCATTACCGGAATTACAGGAAGGAGTAACAAATTCAAAACAAATATGCGTCAGAAATCTATGACCATCACCTGACATTCTACTCACCAAAACCATAGATAAAAATGAATGAATCACTTGTTTGATAAACAAATTCAATAATCGAATATTAACATAATACGGACGAATTTGTAATTGATATGCCGTATGGGAATGTTCCTTGATAAACTTATCACATCAATAATGCATGTCAGCTTTGTCGTTTCCTTTACGATTACGCCAATGTCGGTGATAAAACCTCGTGTAGATTCAGTGTCGATCGTTTTATCTGGCTAAAATAGGTGCAATCTAAAAGATATCAGCTTTATAATTGATTAAATAATTAGTAATTATTGCTAATTAATAGTTACTGGGAAATACCAAAACAATAATCGGAGTAAATGTTTGCCATTTTTAGATTGAAGCGATTTCGTGGTAACCTACCACTAATTAAACCTACTACTACTAATTTAACCTACTACTAATTAAACCTACTAATACTAATTTAATCTATTACTAATTACAAACACTTTTTCGCTGTTTTTTATAAAAATTATATCAATCTACTTTATTAAAAATACCCGTATGTTTTTCCTGTCAATTTTTTGTTGTTGTAGATGGGCAGTCACAAGCGCATGGATTGAGCAGGCTCGCACGAGTTCGAGTGGTGTCGATAGTCCCACGATAAATCCCAAAAAATGTACGTATTCATACGGCCTGCCATTAAAATTGATTGCCGACCGCTGCACCATAGATACTATTTACAGAAACCTATATAACCCCCGCATTTTGAATTTCTACCGAAACAGAACACACTATAAAAAAAATGTATGAAAAGTACCTACTTTAATCTCTTAAAAAATATAAGAACCTATGTAATTTTTAGAGATTGGTTAGTAATTGTTATTATATAAGTATAAGTCATAATAGTGATTTGTTAGTAATTAATCTGAATAGATTCAGATACCGAGTTGAAAAAGCAATTATTCGAAATTACCTACCTCAATAAAAATTAGTAAGGAATCCTACGAAATTTATAAAAATACAAGTGGATTTTATTTTTTAATATTAGCGCGCTCCCTTTATCATTCGACTTTGCATGGCTCCCTCTCAAACTATCTTTAGTAATCTTTATATTTTTACTTATAACGGAGCTGTAAATGTCCTGGAAACATAGGTACCACCTAAATAAGTGTGTGATGTACCGATTTAAAAGAAAACCGATGCCCTCCATTCTCCATTTACATAAGACCTATCGACTCTTGGCCCAGATGAACCAATGAAACCTGTTCAAGAAAGGATATCAACTCTACGATCATATTATTTGAAAAAGTTTGACTAATTTACTCTAAGAGTATGTGGATTTACTCGAAGTAAGTGAATGGTGATATTAATCACCTTTATATAAGTTAATATTTTCAGTGGTAATACTAATTCATAGGTGTACGGATTTGATAGCTGCTGTGGAGGGCGGTTGGTGTGTTTATTGGTATTATTTTATTGAAATAACTTTTGAAGGTTATACCCACCAATGAAATATATCAGTGAATAAGATTATATTATAAATAATCATACTAGTCGATCTCATATTTCATATTCAAATAATCATTCTAGTAGATCTCATATTTCAAATTCAAATAATCATTCCTGTAACCGACGTGTTCACACCCTCGAAATATTTTTCATCAAAGTTCATCGCTTGGCTCGGTCCTCTACAGTTTTGTGATCATTTTGGGAATCAGGAAAAAATGGCCTGCCCTCACAATACTGGAGTACCGTGCCGCCGGCGACGCTTTGATGGAAAATATTTGTTCTAGTTAGAAAATGTCATTTTTATTAATTACTTATTATTTTATTATTTGAATTGAAATATTAAGTTTTTTATTTTTCATGTACATCTCCCCGGTGCGATCAATAAATAATACTTTGAGAAATCGCTACTGGGGAGATTGTAAACTCATTTAAAATATGTTTTATTTTGTACTTATTTTTAAATGTTTATGTCTTAATTTTTATACACACGGGCCTTGTAGGACAAATGAAATAATCAGTTTTCATTTGAAATCCTACAAGGTCTCGAGTAAAGCCAAGATTTATCACACAACATATTGGGAGGCAAAAATAAAGTCATTTTTGCCTACCAAAAAACACTTAGAAAAATTCGAAGGTGTAAATTATATGTTTTTCCAACTAACAAAACCTGCGGGCCTTGTAGGACAATGAAATAATCAGTTTTCATTCTTGATCCTACAAGGCCTCCAGTCAAACTGAGACTTTGCTCTCAAAATACTTAGAGCCAAAATTAGAGCTCAATTTGCCATGTCAAAAAGACTTAGAAAATTTCGGTCATGACATTTTTACATTTTCTCCTCTACAAAATTCTAGGGTCCCTGTGAGATAGTGAAATAAACAGATTTCGTTAACTTATCTCACAGGGAACCTAGGAAAAATAATTATAACTTGATAAATCATAAAACATTTCCTTAAAAATCAAAAATTCTTAAAATCACGGTAAATTCACCAAACTAAAATTCTTGTCATAAATCTTGGCTTTATTTATATGTTTTTTCTATTTTTTATATATTTTGATTGTTAATTACGGCTACAAAATCCGTAAAAGTTGCCAAATTTAAGCGAGCACTTTTACGGATTAAGCCGGCAAAATAGATACTAAGCAGTTTCTTGCCCCTTATAAAGGAAAGTGCCTGGGTTCCGTTTTCCCCCTCCACTTTCCGTGAGCCACCTACCGATTGGTATAAATACGACAAATTTTTCAATAATAAATCAGTTCAACGTTTTCTTTAAATCTTCGTGTTTTACTCCTTCCTCTGGAAGAAACCTCTCTCCGACCTGCCTCCTGCTGAAGCTCTGCCTGAACACAAGTCTGGTGCCTACCTCCTCAAGACTAGCCGGCCCAACTACTGGACACCGCAAGGCGCCAGGCTCAGGCAGAGACCAAGGACATCCAGGGCTACCACTCACCAGCTCTGGGTGCAGGGAGGCAGATCAAGGGCTACCACCCTCCAGTACAGCAGGGCTGCCACCTTCAAGGAAGGCCAGCCTGTACTGCATTTCACACAATATTACAATAGTCGACATCCCCGTGCACAGCCACCGGTGCCCTTTTTCTACAGTCTTGTAGCACACGTCTGTTACAAGTGGTCCTTCGAGCCGGATCAGCTGCACCAGGATGTCACCACCATCACTAAGATCGAAGAGGACGGCTCAGGACGATGAGTCGCCTCCACCCCCGCCTGCTGAGCTACCAACTGCCCAGGAAGCCGAGCCTAGGGCCGTGCCCGCACATGACGTCACGCCCCTACCAACGCCCAGCTCCACACCGGCAGGCTCTGCAGACGAAAGCGAAGAATCACCGGCCTCCACATCTACTGAGGACACGGTGCGCCTGCTGCGCCGACAACTGCGCAGTCAGAAGAAACAGATTGACCGGCTGATGACAGCCCTTCAATCACAACTCGGTGCGACAGGGCCTGCACACCTCAACGGGGCAGGGCCGCCACCAACCAGTGCGACAGGGCCTGCACACCTCAACGGGACAGGGCCGGCACAACCCGATGCGACAGGGCCTGCACAACCTAGCGGAGCAGGGCCTGCACCACACAACGCGACAGGGCCTGCACAACCCAACGGGGCAGGGCCTGCACAGTGGAATGCATCAGCGGCGCAACCAGGACCAAGGGGTCCGACGCCACCCCCCCTCTACCACCATGGGGGCCCAACTTGGATGCAGCCTGGTCCTTCTGCGGGACCCGAGCCTCAGCATGCCTCATCGGCGCAACCTGGACCAAGGGGTCAAGGGGTGCCACTGCCCTCTCACTACCATGGGGGCCAAACCTGGATGCAGCCTGGTCCTTCTGCGGGACCCGAGCCTCAGCATGCCTCATCGGCGCAACCTGGACCAAGGGGTCAAGGGGTGCCACTGCCCTCTCACTACCATGGGGGCCAAACCTGGATGCAGCCTGGTCCTTCTGCGGGACCCGAGCCTCAGCATGCCTCATCGGCGCAACCTGGACCAAGGGGTCAAGGGGTGCCACTGCCCTCTCACTACCATGGGGGCCAAACCTGGATGCAGCCTGGTCCTTCTGCGGGACCCGAGCCTCAGCAAGCATCATCGGCGCAACCTGGACCAAGGGGTCAAGGGGCGCCACTGCCCTCACACTACCATGGGGGCCCAACCTGGATGCAGCCGGGACCATCTGGCCCCGTACCGCCCTTGCCTCTGTACATTACAAGGCAACCAGAAGCCGTACGCGAGATGCCTGTTGGACCTGTACCTCTGGAGAACCAGAGGTACGCATCACCGGCGCAGCCTCCTCACTCTGATGGGGGCCCCGCATGGATACAACCTGGACCTTCCGGCCCCGTACCGCCCTTGCCTCTGTACATTACAAGGCAACCAGAAGCCGTACGCGAGATGCCTGTTGGACCTGTACCTCTGGAGAACCAGAGGTACGCATCACCGGCGCAGCCTCCTCACTCTGATGGGGGCCCCGCATGGATACAACGTGGACCTTCCGGCCCCGTACCGCCCTTGCCTCTGTATATTACAAGGCAACCAGAAGCCGTACGCGAGATGCCTGCTGGACCTGTGCCTCTGATAAACCAGAGGTACGCATCACCGGCGCAGCCAGGGCCTGGAGGCCCCGCGCCGCAGCCCCCTCACTCTGATGGGGGCCCTGGATGGATGCAGCCTGGACCTTCCGGCCCCGTACCGCCCTTGCCTCTGTATATTACAAGGCAACCAGAGGCCGTACGTGAGATGCCTGCTGGACCTGTGCCTCTGATAAACCAGAGGTACGCATCACCGGCGCGGCCAGGGCCTGGAGGCCCCGCGCCGCAGCCCCCTCACTCTGATGGGGGCCCTGGATGGATGCAGCCTGGACCTTCCGGCCCCGTACCGCCCTTGCCTCTGTATATTACAAGGCAACCAGAGGCCGTACGTGAGATGCCTGTTGGACCTGTACCTCTGGAAAACCAGAAGTACGCATCACCAGAAGCCGCAACTACAGCGCCTTCCAAACCTGATGCAATATTGGAGTCAACTGGCCACACAGATCCGGGCCAAGAAGAAGCTTGGCGACTCCAGGGAGGATGTATGCAGCCTGAACCTTACAGCCTCGTGCCGCCCGTACCTCTGTTCAACCTGAGGCAACGAGAAGCCGTATGCGATGAGCTTGTTGGACCTGTACCTCTGATGGACCAGAGGTACGCATCACCAGCGCAGAAAGGGCCAGGAGGCCCTGCGCCACCAGCCCCTTACTACAAGAGGGACCCAACCAAGACGCCGCCTGGACCTTCTGGTCCCGTGCCGCCCTTACCTCTGCTCCACCAGAAGCAGCTAGCCGACCTGCAGAAAACAGCTGCCGGATCCGCTCCGCTGCCAGAGCAGTGGTCCTCATTGCCGCCTGGACCTTCTGGTACCGGGCCGCCCTCATCCCTGCTCCACCAGAGGCAGCCAGCCGACCTGCAGAAAACAGCTGCCGGATCCGCTCCGCTGCCAGAGCAGTGGTCCTCATTGCCGCCTGGACCTTCTGGTCCCGGGCCGCCCTCACCTCTGCTCCACCAGAGGCAGCCAGCCGACCAGCAGAAAACAGCTGCCGGATCCGCTCCGCTGCCAGAGCAGTGGTCCTCACTGCCGCCTGGACCTTCTGGTCCCGGGCCGCCCTCACCTCGGCTCCATCAAAGGCAGCCAGCCGATCAGCAGAGAATAGCTGCCGGATCCGCTCCACTGCTGGGACATAGGCACCAAGCGCCAGCACAGACGGATGACCAATCACATCCCGCAGCAAAGACGAGCCCGTCCTGCCCCAGCAGTACCACTGTGAAAGACGTGGTGCTCCTCATCGGCGCAGTGAAGACGAGCCCGTCCTGCCCCAGCAGTACCACTGTGAAAGACGTGGTGCTCCTCATCGGCACAGTGAAGACGAGCCCGCCCTGCCCCAGCAGTGCCACTGTGAAAGACGTGGTGCTCCTCATCAGCGCAGCAAAGACGAGCCCGCCCTGCCCCAGCAGTGCCACTGTCATAGACGTGGTACTCCTCACCGGCGCAGCAAAGACGAGCCCGCCCTGCCTCAGCAGTGCCACTGCCAAAGAAGTGGCGCTTCTCACACGGGGGGAGTCAGTGAACCCCATTAAAAATGACAATCTGCTGGTTGTCATGGACCTCGTGATGCCCCACATCAGCCGGACACACGACCGAGTCCTTGACGCCACTCCTGCTGAAGACGGCCAAGTGTGGACCTCCAGGACCCAGACGAGAACCAGAGTCTACATTCGACCTGCCGAAAACCAGAGTTTACATGAGACCTGCCGTGCAGCTCGCTGTGATCCTGCCACCCCGCCTACGGATGCAGCTTCACCTACTCGTCCTTCGAAAACACGTCGAGATGATTAGTGTGACATCGCCACACGGGGGGAGTGTAACCGACGTGTTCACACCCTCGAAATATTTTTCATCAAAGTTCATCGCTTGGCTCGGTCCTCTACAGTTTTGTGATCATTTTGGGAATCAGGAAAAAATGGCCTGCCCTCACAATACTGGAGTACCGTGCCGCCGGCGACGCTTTGATGGAAAATATTTGTTCTAGTTAGAAAATGTCATTTTTATTAATTACTTATTATTTTATTATTTGAATTGAAATATTAAGTTTTTTATTTTTCATGTACATCTCCCCGGTGCGATCAATAAATAATACTTTGAGAAATCGCTACTGGGGAGATTGTAAACTCATTTAAAATATGTTTTATTTTGTACTTATTTTTAAATGTTTATGTCTTAATTTTTATACACACGGGCCTTGTAGGACAAATGAAATAATCAGTTTTCATTTGAAATCCTACAAGGTCTCGAGTAAAGCCAAGATTTATCACACAACATATTGGGAGGCAAAAATAAAGTCATTTTTGCCTACCAAAAAACACTTAGAAAAATTCGAAGGTGTAAATTATATGTTTTTCCAACTAACAAAACCTGCGGGCCTTGTAGGACAATGAAATAATCAGTTTTCATTCTTGATCCTACAAGGCCTCCAGTCAAACTGAGACTTTGCTCTCAAAATACTTAGAGCCAAAATTAGAGCTCAATTTGCCATGTCAAAAAGACTTAGAAAATTTCGGTCATGACATTTTTACATTTTCTCCTCTACAAAATTCTAGGGTCCCTGTGAGATAGTGAAATAAACAGATTTCGTTAACTTATCTCACAGGGAACCTAGGAAAAATAATTATAACTTGATAAATCATAAAACATTTCCTTAAAAATCAAAAATTCTTAAAATCACGGTAAATTCACCAAACTAAAATTCTTGTCATAAATCTTGGCTTTATTTATATGTTTTTTCTATTTTTTATATATTTTGATTGTTAATTACGGCTACAAAATCCGTAAAAGTTGCCAAATTTAAGCGAGCACTTTTACGGATTAAGCCGGCAAAATAGATACTAAGCAGTTTCTTGCCCCTTATAAAGGAAAGTGCCTGGGTTCCGTTTTCCCCCTCCACTTTCCGTGAGCCACCTACCGATTGGTATAAATACGACAAATTTTTCAATAATAAATCAGTTCAACGTTTTCTTTAAATCTTCGTGTTTTACTCCTTCCTCTGGAAGAAACCTCTCTCCGACCTGCCTCCTGCTGAAGCTCTGCCTGAACACAAGTCTGGTGCCTACCTCCTCAAGACTAGCCGGCCCAACTACTGGACACCGCAAGGCGCCAGGCTCAGGCAGAGACCAAGGACATCCAGGGCTACCACTCACCAGCTCTGGGTGCAGGGAGGCAGATCAAGGGCTACCACCCTCCAGTACAGCAGGGCTGCCACCTTCAAGGAAGGCCAGCCTGTACTGCATTTCACACAATATTACAATAGTCGACATCCCCGTGCACAGCCACCGGTGCCCTTTTTCTACAGTCTTGTAGCACACGTCTGTTACAATTCCAGTCGATCACATATTTCAAATTAAAATAATCTAATAACCTAATAGATCTCATATTTCAAATTACAATAATCATTCTAGTCGATCTCATATATTTCGATTTCAAATAATCATTGTAGTCGATCTCATATTTTAAATTCAAATAATCATTCTAGTCGATCTCCTATTTCAAATTAAAATAATCATTCTAGTCGATCTCATATTTCAAATTCAAATAATCATTCTAGTCGATCTCGTATTTCGAATTCAAATAATCATTCTAGTCGATCTCATATTTCGAATTCAAATAATAATTCTAATCGATCTCATACCTCAAATTCAAATTCAGCAAAGAACAATTTTAACAATTTTTTCACGTATTTTTGGCTGCTATCTTTTTTGCGACCGTTACCTCTTTTATTTTTCTGTGTCTTGTTCTGTTTTATGCTTCTTTTAGATTGTAGTATTATCTTCTTGTTCAATGATATATTATTGGGTATAACCTTCAAAAGTTATTCCAATAAGATGAAATATTCATTTAGACTTCCTGAATGTCAAATAGGCGTCCCATATAAACAAAAATTCACTTGTTTATCCGGGACACTATCTGTATTACAAATAAATCGTAAAATGTTACCCCTTTTCCCACTAGTGTTAAAATAAAAGAACGGTTTTATGTAAATATTTTCATTTTTTATTTAACTTACTATTTTGGTTCTGGCCTTGTTACATATTGGATTATTTGTTAACTAAGAAAGGTTCCTTATTTGAACAGAAACAGAAGATTGCCAGGTTAAATAATACACTACCTGGTAACTGCAACCACTTACCATAACCACTGGAGCGCTTTTTACCACAATATGGCACTATTTAAAATACCTCGGATTGCTTTGCTGCCATTTTCGGCAAATTTTCCCTTATTTGTAAGTAATTAAGTAGAAGCTTACGATTTCATAATATTTTTTTTAAATCCTACGAATATGTGATAATTGATAAAAGATAGGTGAATTCATTGGCATAGAACTATAATCAGTTTGTATGTCTCTATATCAAAATTAGGAGGTATGATTTTTTTAATGTGGGCGGAAAATATTAAAAATGATCACCAAAAAAATTCGAGCAATCGGAGAAAAAAGTTTTAAATTGCGCCGTCGCTCCAGTGGTTAAGAGAAACCGAAGAATAGTTCCATGAGAGAAACTGTTACGTAGAATAAATAAACTCCGTAAATAAACAAATAAAACAAACTTGGGGTTACACTCAACAAATATTGTTGGAAATCCGCCGATTTCAAATAAATTATATACCTAGTTCTTTTGAAATTTCTCAAACTGTCAAAAATTTGTCATTTGTCACTAATCGATATGAGATGACGAGTGTCAGTTTTTACTGCAAACGATGGATTTTGATTAAAATGGGATGTGAATGATTTCAGATTTTCACGGCCTAAAGTATTATCATATTTTATTTTTGGGGAACTACAAATTACTTATTTAGAGTTCAAATAAACTAACTCCAAAATAATATCGAGGTTCGTCCGATAACAAGTTGCTTTATTTACGTAATCGTAAGGTTTGCAATGAATATTTAATTGGGCCATCAGATGTTCTTTGTACAGGAGGCTCAAAGTTATTCTGCGGCTGGGCGCGCGATACTATCGAAGCCGACTAGTAACTGACTATACTGTTGAAGGATATAGAAACTACATGTCTAATCCCATATACTACAAGTATTAACGCCTACAATACACGACATATTTTTTCAGCCCGATTCCAATTAGAGACCAAAGTCAATATTTTTCGCTTTACGCGATCGCTATTTTCATCTCTATTTTCATATCTACGAGTATGATCATATCTACGATTTCAGTTGGCATCACAGCAAACAGCATGGTTCATGTGTTGTTTGCAGTGATGACAATTGAAATCGTAGATATGAAAATAGAGATGAAAATAGCGATCCCGTAAAGCGAAAAATGTTGATTTTGGTCTCTAATTGGAATCGGGCTGAAAAAAGATGTCGTGTATTGTAGGCATAAGCCGTGTTGCACTACCTCCTTCTTTGGCCAACTTTTCGGACAGCTCTACAGTATCCATCATTTCACATATTATGCCGTAATGATCGACCCTGTAATGCTGTAAATAAGTAGCGCAACACGGCAAAAATAAATCACGAAGATGGAACATAATTATATTTTGAATTAGATTATCCTGTTTGGTATGGTACTTTAATTTAAAATGTAAAAGCCTTTAATCTAAAACCAAATTTTGCACAAATTACACGTTAACTGGTGGTAATGTTTTGATGAATGAGAAGTTCTAAAATTGTGTAAACAATAATTTTATGCATGCTGAATGTTTAGATAAATAATCCATAATATTATGTGCACTGGAACGGTAGGAGCACGTTAAGATTTAAGAGTTTGTTAGTAGGTGGCACTTTATTACTTCTTATTTGCTTACGTACGCGTGCTTAAATAATAATATGGTTATGATAGAAATGTAATCAAAGTGTTTGTATTTCAAGCCTAAAACCACAGTTCACTTATATTATTTGATCGGGACATAATAATTTTACCTGAAAAAAATATATAAGTACCTACCTACATACATCTATATATGTTATTATTTGCGCCACGTTCGAAAGTGGTGCATACTATCAGAATCGACCTGGTGAAAGATCACCTTACAAAATCGAAGGATTGCTTTAAATGTGACCAGATTTAAAAAAAACAGGTACTTCTCTGACATTCGTCTTCTCCATCTCTTGCCCCTTACCACTCCCTTCAACTTCACAACCCTACCGTTCGGAGTTGGCATAGTCTAAATGAGTTAAACTTTCCAGGTTTCAGTTGCCCGGAGCCAGTGGGACCGAAGATATCGATATATAACGACTTAGAAAAAATCGTGTGGATAGATTTTTTTAGTAATATTTATAATTTTTTTTTTAATAAATAAATCCATTATTTAAGCTCGTGACTTCACTACATGAAAACGTCCCGTCTCCGTTTATGTTCTATTAATTTTGTAAAATTCCACATTGATTTAATTTTTTTATACGGCAACACTCTTATTTCAGGCGAATTTTTGAACATTCACTAGATTTATTGTTTGTTCTCTGCGAACGTATCGTTTGATTTGACGATTTTATAAAGATGGCGGTATTTTTTATTTTTTATTCCAGTTAAAAGAAAATTAAATTTTCATTTATTTAACTAGAAATAATAATACACATTAAGATACACTAAATATTTCAATACAGCGCTATTCTATTTCATTATTTTGTTTACCAAGAATAAATATTAATAATTTTTTTTAAATTTACCCAACTTATTTTCGTTTTTAATGTCATTTGGGAGGCAATTATATAAGTTGCCCCCCTCGTAACCAATGGATTGTTTACCATAGTTAGTTTGGATGGTGTTTAAACGTATGTTATCATGTTATCGTGTAAAGTGTTTATGTTACTTGAGACGTTTTAATGAATTTTGTGTGTGTGTGTGTACGAGATTATTTTGTATATAAGTAATATAATATGGGGTAAAGTTCGGATTATGGGCGAAATTCCTAAAAAATAAAACTAGTTAATCGGATTATGTTTTAATAATTAATTAAAACATAATCCGAACTTTTTCCTAGACATGTATTGTATTCATATAGTTTTCTTAATATTAATAGTTTTGTTTTCATATATAATTTAGTTGTGGATGTTCTGGGCTTGTAGTTAAATAGTTTTTTGATTACCTTGTTTTGTATTACCTGTAATTCATTTATGTATGTTTCACATGCGTTTCCCCGGATTTTTAATCAGGTAATTTAGGCGTGAGTGTACGAGACTATAATATAAACTTTTTTCAATTTAATTGGTAATAGATATGATAACCGGCTAAAAACGCTAATTAAGGGTGTAATTTTATGTTTTACATCTTGTAAGTGTTGTTTGAAAGTTAAATGCTTATCGATGCACAGCCCAAGATATTTTTCCTGATTTTTGACAGATGTTAGAAGAGAACCCCGTACATTTTATTGCCATTCGTGTGGAAAACGTTATTTTTTTAAATGATTTTCGGCTATGTAAGTATCGTTTTTTCGTACCTATAAAATTATGTACCGTCTTTCCGGTTAATAAAAAATGGACTGATTTTTCGGATTCAAATTTTCAAAATATCGCCAGGGTTTCAAAAATACGATTAAAAAAATACGAAATGTCTTAGAATATTTGCCTAAGCCGGATTTTTTTTTTAAATGTGATGCAAATGGCCTATTGGATAAGTTGGAAAACTGAAGCGAGAGGGGTAGGATAAGGAGATGGGGGAGGAGAGGAAGGCTGGGAAGTACATGGAAGTTAGAAGTTCAAATCTGGTCACAAAACACGGATAAAGCCATTTCCCACTTACTACAGAATTACGACATTGTTACACACCAAATTGAAGTAGTCGTAGAGCAGATGAAGATCTTAAGAAAAAAATCATTGTCCTAAATCGGCGTAAATCAAAAGCATCACTTTAACCCTTCAGAAATTTGGCGTATTTTTCGAATAGTCAAAATATTTACGCTTTACAATAAAATACAAATAAATGGAATATTTCTAAACACATCCGAAAACTAAAAACTGTTTTAGAAAGGTGATGAAATACGCTTTCAAATTTTATAATTCAACAAATTACATACAAAAAAATTTAAATTGCTCATCTTACGTTTTTTCTAACTACCTAATAACGAACAAAACGCATACTCATGTTATTAGACAAATATATTACAAACGATATTACCATATAACTTTTTTGTCAGTCTATACAAAAATAATTTATAAAATAATTCCCGAAGTTTCAAAACTTTGTATTCATAAAGTAAAGTTGTACATTTTACTTTTTTGGTGATTATTTTTTAGATTGAAATATAAAGCGTGGCGTTTCGCCTTTCTAACACCGTTTAGAATATATTTATCACTACGATAGTAAGGGAGTTACAGCGATTTATATGAGATCTATGTGAGCTGGGACAAATATGGTATCCTGTGATTAAACGGTATACTGAAGGGATTGGGGTAGGATAAGGAGATATTGAAGGTGGGAAGTACATGAAAGTTGGTAGTTTAAATCTGGTCATTAAACACGAATAAATCCATTTCAAATTCTTTCCCACTTCCTACAGAGTTACAACACTGTTACTCACCAAAGGAAAAAGTTGTACCCTCTGGGTAAACCAAAAACCTCACTTTAATAATTCGTGTTATATTAATATCATATTTGTTTAGGGAAGTGTCAAATTTGTACAAAGTTCCCAACAATTTTATCTTCTTAGCCCTGGGCTGAAAGCAAAATTTAAAGCTTTTCAAACTGCTCAAAATTCCCACTTAAATCACCCTAAGGTCCTTTGCGAAACCCGACCCATAATTAGGTGCTAAACGTCCAGAGAAATCGAAGAACTCCTGCAAGATGTAAAACCGCTTCCATACGGTATAATTTTTGCCGATTCAAGTAAAAATTAAACCAGTTGTCTCCAGGGTATCATTTGCGCTGCATACTCATTACCTGGTTCGCTTGAAACGTGTTTCGCAGAACTGCACAGGACCGCCGCAAAGGTACTGTCGCCTATGTGCGAGAAAAAAATTCCACCGAAAGTAATAAGTTAAGATGAAAGTATCATATAATATCATTGGAAGGCAAATGACGATTCAACAGAAATTCGTTACCTGTAGATTTTATCTGTACCGATAAGAAAGATAATAGATGTCACTAACTTAGATTAGACCTTATGACTCCTTAAATAAAATGGTCCCAGAAAGACCAAGTTGAGTATAATGATTGTCTGAGGATCATTGACTTATAGATGAGTAATTTTATTTATATTTATATATTTTTATTGGCAAATTAGAGCTACTTAAAAAATATACATTTCTAATGAACACCGTTAGTAAATTTGAAAAAACATCTTTCAAAAATTTTAACTAAAGAAATGCACGTGTCCAATAAGAATTATAAGTGTTTAACTGACACAAAACGATTTTGGCACCAACTGTAGGTACCGCATTAGGAATATTTCACATCATGAACAAACGAATTTAGTATGATTGATAGTTTAGTATGGCAGTTGTGTATTACACACGACAAATCACCACTGTAGAATTTTCAAAACATGGTTTATCTGTGCGAACGCAAGTAGGCGCCCCTTGTTTCGGCCGCCCGTGCGCACCACACATATTGCATAATATCTTAGGGCGCCTCTGGAAATCAACGATAATTGAGATGGTTATACCAAGTTGCAGTGCCTATTTAATAGTCAGCCACGGACGCTGGTTACAGGATCCTGAATAAGTGTGTTATTAACTATTTATCCTTATTTTAAAAGTCAACATTGTTAAATTTAACGATCTGTAGGACGCGGGATGGTTCCGCGTTTACTCGGGGCTGTTTTTTAAAGCACGTAACTTATTTTCTTGTAAATGGAAGCATTACCCACCTGCTTTCAGATGGGAGGAAAAAAACTACTTTTAACCCTGTGATAACCCTTGAGATAAATGGCGCCGAAAGCAGCTAAAATTAGGGCGCCTTTTGAAATATAACCATACTTATTCAAAAATACAAATTTTGGTTATGTGTCTGTCTGTAACTCTGGTTCAATGAACTCTATTCGATTGGCTTTGAATGTACTTAAGTGACGGCCGGTGAAGGTCGCGGGACGAATTCCAGCGTAGGCAAATAAATTTTAATTGAATAATTTGTGTTATTTCACAATTAATTCATTTAAAAATATGTATAGTATATTTGCGGTACGTCAGAGTGGAAGATACTCTCAGTATTGCCCTGGTGTAAGACCATCATTCAGAATTGAAACGTTAGCCATGTTTAGTGACCAGATCTGAACAGCCAGGTACTTCCCCATCTTCCTCTTCCTCTTCCCCATCTCCTTCCCCTCCCCTATCTTCAGCCTCACAACATACTCCAATTGGGGATGTCAATGTCTCAGACGGGAGCAGCTGGGACTCTTATGAGGTTTTCATATAAAAAAGGTGTCATTTTCAAAATTACAACTGATTGTGATAAAAAATTCAAACAAGCGGTAAAGGGTAGATATGTTTTGTGCATCGTTGACGTTATCGAAACTATAAACTTTTGTAGGTACCTACCCTAATACTGGTAATCAAATTCATTGGGTTTTATGGGGCCTAGGAGACGAACGGACACGGTATGAGAAATGAAAAAAAAAATAGATTGCCAACATGGAAAAGTATCTACACAGAAATTTCTCATTTAATTACCGGCAAACTATTGCAAAACGGTTTATTGCAAACGGTTGCAACTCTGACTGTCGGCAACTCTGGTTCAATGAACTGTAGAACTAGGATTTGCTTTGAAATTGCGTACCTTCAAAATTGGAGCTGATTGTTTAGACAAGCGTTAAAGTAAAGATAAAGTAACCTACCCATAACGAGGAATTATATTATTTTATATATTATTTATTTGTACTGTAAAAGAAATAAACATAAATACCTACGTAATACACGTATTTTACGTAGTTATGTAATAAATAAAAAAAAAAAACAATTCCAATACCAACATTGTATACAAACTTACGTATCTACCTCATAATGTTTTAATATTTTAAAAATTATTCTTTATTGATTTTATGAATTTTATTAAAAGTTAATATGTCGTATTTTATTGAATTTTATTTAATTTTAAAATGGGGGCCTCAGCACGGGTGAAACACCCAGCGAGGTCCGCACACTATCAAATTATGTTTTAAAATATATCAAGCCATAGTATCAAATAAATAAATAAATATTAAAAAAATACATGTTTATTTATTTTTATATGAATACCTTACAAGAGTCCCAACTGCTACCGTCTGGATCAGATATGGTCACCAAACACGACTAAAGCCATTTCAAGCGAAGTTTCAATTCTGAATGGTGGTCTTATACCAGGGCAATACTGAGAGTATCTTCCACTCTGGAACGTTCCGCAAATATAGATAATATATAAATTAATCAAATAACATATATTTACCCACGCCGGCATTCGATCCCGCGACCTTTGTATTGCGAGTCAAGGGACTTACCTCTCGACCACGCCGGGGTAAGGCTAATAATACAGCAGTCGGGAATTAATTTTGATTGCGGGCGGTATAAACTTGTAATTTTTTTGGGGAGGGGGTTTGTTATTATAATATCCCGTGATTTTTAACAGGTCTGCGCTAGTACATCTAATAAAAACCTGAAAGAAAGTACTGCAAAAATAATATGTATGTTAAAAAAATAAATATGAAAAAACGCCTGCAGCAATCATCAATGTTAAATTTGTAATCATTAAATATCTACTTTTTTAATATGTTGAAAAATATTGTGTTTGGCAAATAATGTCAGGGTTTTATATTTATGTTTCTAAATGACGTAAAGATCACACATCTAGGTATTTTCTGTTCACTGCCGGAGTCAGCTCCGAATTCACTTGCATTCGACCGTGTCTGCATTTGTTGCACTTTGGTAGGTTTTTTTTTAAATTTTAAAATTATTACCCACACCATTATCAAAGATTTCAATCTCTCAATTTTATAGCAGGGGGTTTAACACCTTTAACTCACCAGAGAACTAAGGTGGGTTGAGCACCTACCTACCTACTAAATCTTGAAAGGGTTAAAGAATGGATCAATAACCGGTTTTTCGAGAGGTTGAATGGTTTATCTGATGCGATAACGATAACATTAAACTTAAATCATGGGATATTGAATAAAGTCCGGTCAGATACCAAGGCACCTGACCTCGTTAATAGGTACCTATCTATATTCATTTAATGCAATCAGTTTTATAATAAAATTGGTATATAATATATAGATATAGATACGGAAAGGTAACGAGCCGCCAATTCCTTTATTTGTACCAATCGTACCAATGTATTGTATTTGTACCTAACTTCGTGTGTATACAAACTCAGTGCAGTAATCTGACAATTTTTTTAAAGACATATATAGGTAGATACTTAGTAAAAAAGCATTTGTTATTAAAATATGATTTTTAGGATTTTTCAAAATCTTTGAAGTCTGATAACAATGTTAGAAAAAAGTTGGCGCTGGAATCGTTACAAGATGGTTCAAAAGTCAAAGAGTGTGACTTTTAAAAAGCACTATGGTCCAAATGCAAATTTTAAACAATGTGTGCGTGGTGTTCATAAATTAGTGGTACATTCTGAAAGCAAGTGTTCTAAATTTTATTCTAAGAAAATAATAATACATATAACGTTCGACCCATGTCGACGGTTCCGCAATGTCTGCTAAAAATTGAAAATCGTCTTGTTAAATTATTTATTGGTTTATTTCGTCGATTTAAAGGTCTATTTTTTGGAATTTCAAATGAAATACCAAATATCAAAACAACATTGTCTTTCTTGATCTCAAAAACAGTAAAAATGCTGAAACGAAACTTTAAACAGCTCTATCTACTACATTGTTCTTCGGGACCGTCATAATTTTAAAATTACTAAGCTGTAATTTTAGTAGTATTTCTATTTTGAAACTGATAATTCTTTCAAGTTTCATATATTTTCTTGTTATTTTGGAATAATGTCATTTTGGAATGTTTAATTTTAGGATTTTTTTATTGATCGAATTACTTTTTAAAGCTCTGTTAAACTTTGTGAAATTATGTACATACGTTAACCTAACCTACTTTAGTAGTTTAGAGGGGTGATTTTTTATAACGAAAAATATAAATTAAAAATATCACCAAGAAACTATTATACTGAAAAAATTTACTTTATAACATTTTTGAAATGAAAATAATTTTTTATTGTCAAAGAAGCCATTACTCGTTGACGTTTAATCAATATATATTATGTTTATAAAAAAAACTAAAATATAAAAATATGCCAAAGAGACGCGCATTTCTCGTGCAAAACATTAAGATTATAAAAATAAGATGTTTTTTCTTTTTATTTTTAGCGTCAAATTTAGTCAAACATAAGCTTTCGTCGTATTGCCGTACTGTTCCTATACACAGTTTCTGGAAACTCGTAGTACAAACGGGAAACTGTTGAAACTAATACACAGAGAACCTACAACAACTATTTTTTCGATCTGTACATTCTGCGCTATGCGAAACACGTAGGCATATAAATGTATATTTTTTTAACTTTTCTCCATTAGTTCGGCAACGAAAGGCTTAAATACTTTTGGAGCAGGGTTTACGTTACGAAGCATTTTAAAATACATTAAACATTAAACAGCTGATATTAACATCCTAGTGACCGATTTTTTTCAAATTTGTAAAAGTTTCAACTTCGGATTTGATTCACTTATTTATTTATTATTGTTATACGCCCATAGGGGCTTTTACATAGATTATAAATAAGTTTTACAAAAGTCATCGAGTTAGAATTTATACCAAAGTTATAAAAGTGAAAAATTAAAAAATACTATATACAAGAAGTTTATGAAAAATATGGCGTAAAGAAATATTTTAAACAATATAATATTTGAGTGATCCAGTAAGAATTTATACCAAAAGTAATAACAAAGGCTCAATCCAAAAAAAATATACCAAAAAATCCACTCAAAATATGATGAAGATTCACTAGTTTCCCGCTTGTACCACAAGTTTCCAAACACCGTATTTATTGAAAGATTTATTTTGTAAACCCGTTGTTAAATCGGAAGCCACTCATTACTCATCCCTCTATCTAGAGTTGTTTTATACGCTTCATCGTGAGAAATACCATTATTTATTAAGGGGCTTTTGATGTCACTTAGATCTACGAGTAGTCTGTAAAATATCTGTGAATGTTTATTACCGTTTTTATTTCCAAGAATGGATTGGGTGTCCACCGAGCTAACTTAGCTGGGGATAATAAAAATTCATGGGGTCCACCCAAGCGTAATAAACTCTTCGTAAATATACGCCCGCCTCGTAAGAAAAAACAAACTGTGTGAACGGTGAACATTCCTCAGTCTGTACTTTTACAAACTCGCTAAGGACCGGATGATCAACTCACGTAGAGGTGTCAAATATTTCTCCCAACATCGTACATCGGATAGCATTTAGACAGAAAAGTCAAAAATAGTATAATATCGTTTTCATTATGCTGTACACGTCTAGCCCTTTAGAAATTCGATGTATTTTTCAGATGGCTAAAATATTTCCACTTTACAATAAAATAAATAAATTTTAAATAAATGGAATA
Source organism: Limnephilus lunatus (assembly GCA_917563855.2). Classification (NCBI taxonomy): domain Eukaryota; kingdom Metazoa; phylum Arthropoda; class Insecta; order Trichoptera; family Limnephilidae; genus Limnephilus; species Limnephilus lunatus. The sequence goes on from OU830593.1 coordinate 48,321,288, forward strand.
TTTCTGAACACATTCGAAAACTTAAAACTGTTTTTGTAAGGTATTAAAATTCACTTTCAAATTTTATAATTTGAAATAACTATACATTTTTTAAAAATATGAACATTTTCCATGAAAGCATAACTTTTTTTTAAAATAGCTGACGTTTTATCTAAAAATTACTGATAACGAAAAAAAATAAAAACACATACGTATTTTATTAGAAAAATATATTACAAATATTACTGTCACCTCACTTTTATGTCGTTCCATGTGAGAATCTCTACATATAAATTATAAATTAAAGTCCTCCGTCGCGTCTGTCTGTCTGTTCGCGATAAACTCAATAACTACTGAACGAATTTTCAAGCATCATTTTAAAGCGTGGTGTTTTGCATTTTTGCGAGTTTTTCATTTTTTCTCGCTATAATAATAGTAAGGGAGTTACAGCGATTTATATGAGACCTAAGTGAGCTGGGACAAATATGGTCTCCTGTGTTTAAATTGGCTATAGGTAAAAGTGTAGTAACTTTAGGAGATGATTCTACAATTTTTGAACAATATTTTGTAGATTTTTCCACATAAAACTTCATATAAGTTTTAAATTCAAAGCCTTCTTTTAATGTAAATAAAAATACTTCTAAATATGAGTAAGTATGAGTTTTATTTCCTCTTATTGAAAAATTATTTGATCTCAGAAATAGGCTATACCTACACCGACACCCTATCTATCTTATCCATGAAATAAAGCATGTTTAAAAAATATATTTGCTATAACTGTTTTTAAGGTACACAATAGATGAATATGAAAAAAGGTAAGTTAAAAATATGGGGGGGGCACTAGATATTTTTAAAATCTAAAATAGGGCGGTGGATGAAATAAATTTGAGAACCTGTGATTTATTTCAATTTAACACGCTGGATGAGGTGGGAGGTGAAAATTTAACAATTTTATTAATAATAATTAACGGAAGTCCTTGGCGTTGACCGGGCTTTACACATAGATTTGTGAATCTAATCTACCTAGATATGAACTTTCGTCTTGTTTTGAAAATCAAGTGTGCCAAATTTCATCAACCTCGGAAAAAAATTGTAGATTTGTATGTATAGCAAATACACACCAGCCAGCAAGCCCGCCCGTCCAACGTCCACCAGAATACAGAAACAGATATTCTCCCTCCAGTTATTACAAAACAAATTACTCGCATGTCGTCACTGGTCATTCAGCCGAGTAACCGTCCAACATCCGTCCGTCCGTCCGTCCGTCCTCATCCTGACCCTACCTGTTGATATCTAATGATTTTTATGTACGAGTGTTAAAGTTGAAATAAGAAACACTTTTTACTTCAAATAATGTCAGGAATCACTCAAGTAAGTAAAGTACGTCTCTTAACGCACCATATATCATGTATTAGAATATAGATAAAAGAAGAACTAATAATTTTAGGAAACACTAATGAAAAGTTAAGTACGTCCCTTAAGATGAAGCCGTACTAAATAATGCAAAATCATACAAAATCGTATGTTTTTGTTTTGAAAATTTGACCGCTCAGAAGTATTATAGATGCTTCAATTAAATACTGCGTGTAGAACATACCTCGGCCCTTAAAAATATCGGTCATTTTTTTATTAAGTCTTTTAATAAGCTTAGAAAAAAATTAAGTATTAGGTCTATAAAAAACATTTTTAAGTGCAAACTCTCCTACATAAACACTTTTTCGGATATGGTTTTATTGCATAATGTGGCAAATTCAGTTTCTTATATAATTATCGCAAAAAAATGAAATTTACGCCCGAACCTCACAAAATAAAATATAATATGCATTTTCGAGTTGGTATTTTTGACATCACGGCGACAATACGACAGTCGACGAATTTGTTATATCAAAGTGAACCTTATACCGTCCACCGAAGAACGACTGGCAGCCGCCCCATTCCTCCGTCATTACTCCTCCGGACGGAGCGGAGAAACAAAGTGTTAGTGTCCGCGCTGCTTGTTTTCGTGAAATCAATTTTAAAAATTCCGTTTTATTACAATAAACAATGCATAAAAAAGGAATTAATGTTTTTTACAGACCTTTACGAAATCAACATGTAAAAAAAAATCTCAAATATCTTTTCCAACCTTTCCAAAACCTTTTTCTCAAGTATTTTTAAACTCCTCCCATAAAAGGGCGTGCATTCCGATTTCGATTTTTTCTTGTACTAGTGGATCGCCTTAATACACTGTATTAGCAGATAGATAGAAGAAGAACAAATAATGTCAAGAATCACTAAATCAAAGTAAAATACTTCCCTTAATATATTGTATATTCTGTATTAGAAGATATATAGAAGAAGAATAAATAATGTCAGGAATCACTAAAGTGAGTAAAGTACGTCCCTCAATATATTGTATATCCTGTATTAGAAAATAGATAGAAGACAAACAAATAATGTCAGGAATCACTAAAGTAAATACCTATAGTACCTACGTACCTTAATATATTGTATATCTTGTATTAGAAGATTGAAAGAAGAACAAATAATGTCAGGAATCACTAAAGTTAGTAAAGTATGTCCCTTAATACACTGTAAATCTTAGAAACTAAAAAAGATAGACAGAAGAAGAACAAATAATATCAGGAATCACTAAAGTAGTAAAGTACCTACGTCCCCTTTATATATATAACTGTATATCCTGTCTCATCCTCGTTATTCTTGACTCATTTCGATCCATTCCCATGTGTTTGTGTTCACCGGGGTGCTTATTAAAATCTGTTGCTATTAATGCCACTCCCTGGTGAAAATTGCACTCTTTTGCTTTCAAGGTGCGTACGTTATTGCACCAATTAGTGCGTCGGGAACAGCATTTACAGCCGTTTGATTTAAATTACAAGACTTCAAACGTGATGGAAGGTTTCAGACTGGGAATGCGTTCACAAGCCCAAAATTAAATGCAAGTTAATTCACTCCTCGGAAGAATGTAAACGAAACATTGTTTCACAACTTAAAACGTGTAAAAATAATTATTGTGCGGCGCTTGGAGAAAATTAATCATTGGGTGAATTGTGAGTTATTATGTTTTATTGATTCTGATAATTGTGCCGAATGGTACAGGGATGAATATTATGATCATAGGTACTCTATCTACCTACACCATTTTTGTGGTGACTTTTTCGATTGGAAGAAAACGATCATTTCCTATTCGTACTTTTTGAAGCAAAATATATTCTGGACTGTTTCCGAGGTACGACCAAAGTGCACGGACTATCAAAGCAGCGGATCCAAAGACTGTTATGCGTTAGATGTGTAGGTAAAAACAAAGGAAAGACAATGATGTGCGTTGATGCGATTTTCAGTTGTATGGATGAACACTAATAGAACAATGTGGGCAATATTGTTCAACACAATTACGTAAAATTATGCACAATTAGGGAAAGCAATGAAGCAACACAATAGTTGCTTCATTGCTTTCCCGTAATTTTTGCTAAGTTTGGTGGAAATACCTACGTAAACACTTAGCATTAGGTAAATGAGAACATGGTTGGAGGTTGCAGACGAAATAGATTGTAAAAACACTTTCACCTACCTATTAGATACCTATTTAGAGCGCCTAAATGATGCGCCTGTGACAGAAATTCTAGATTTTCGATCTCAGTTTTTGATAAATTATACTGATCTCACCTGAAAGCATGTAATCAGGTAATATAAATTATGTAAAGGGAAAAATGTTTTTAAATTGTATTTAGATAATTCAGTTATTTTCGTACCCAAACATGTTTTTTTTCATTGTGGGCATCGTGGTGCTGGAAAGAGCTAAGTACGTAGTTATTAAGTGCTTCGAGCGACGACTTGCTGAGGTTCTGTTTATGACAAGCCATGTCTACCTACTAACTACAGGATCGCCTGCCCTAACACCAGTTCACACGCCCAACACAAACACGCAACGATTAAATGAAAAATCCATGTCCATCATGTTGTGAACCACGCTGTTAGAACAATTAATTAAACACTCAGCCTGAGAATTGATCGCTTGCTCATTCATTTTCTTGTCGTGTGAACAGTAATGACTGGTGACATTTTAACTGTGTACAATTTCATAATTACGATCTACAAAATAATTCAAATGTTTTAATTTCATCCAATACTTAAATTAATTGACTCGTTTGCAAAACATCATAACTGGCAAAAGCTCTAACAAATGGAAATTTGGCTAATTTCGGTATGTTGCAAAGAATCCAGGTACTATCTACAATCTGTATGTCGGACGAATATCTACAGCTCATTTGTTGGACAAATATATATGAACTTCAGAGTGCGGACTAATATCTACAGAGCTAAGGTCGGACTAATATCTATGACGGTCCCAGTGGGGACTAATAACTACGGAGCGTAGGTGGGACTAATATTTACAGAGGGCAGCTGAGCAAGAGGTTGTACGGAAAATCATAAATTACTTCAATTACGTAATACTAACCTAACCTTACTTAATATAAATTAAGTTTTTTAAACTGCATACGCAATATTACGTTATTCTAATATATATATATATATATATATATGTAAAGGAATAGGTACCTACCTAGAAATGCATAGGATTCCTTTATGTTCGAATTTTAAATAGGTGTTGTCATGGAGACAGAAAATGATAGATGTTTTTTGTTTTTGTTGTCTAGCTGGGTAGCACAGATTGAAGTAATAAGAAGATTGAAAAATAAGTTTATAATTACAAAGTGATATAATATTTTGAAGACGGACAAATAACTTTAATTGTAGTTTCTTTGTCAGCAAAGCAACTCATGATATTTGTATGTCACATTATTAATAAAAAATTACAACAAATAGACAAATTGTCCTTGTCTAATAATTCATATATATATATATATATTTTTTTTTTATTTAGTAAAAGATTATTCATTTATATACATTATTTAAGAAATTTTTCGACTGCCCAACTAGGAGGATTCCCGTTTTAGGACAGTCAAATTAGGATGAGTATTAACATATGAAACATGGTCTGTAAATAATATTAAAAAAAAAACAAAACAAAAATAAAAGATTAAAACGTAGTAACTGTTCTTTGTTTAGCAAAGTTTTTAAAAATAATATTTATTACTTAGGTAGGTTCTTAATAACAGAGGATTAATGGTATAATAGGTATATAATGATATATGCTACACGCTACACATAATTGCAAATCCAACCTCTGTCAGTGCTGTCGATATTCGTCTCACTTTGGTTCTCATTGATATTAGTCAGCAGTTTGAGCTGTAGATATTCGTCCTCACTTTGGTTCTCATAGATATTAGTCCGATTTTTGCAGTTTTTGGAATTCCTGTAGATATTAGTAGACGCCTCCTGTTGCAAACAGTAGAAGCGCGGGCGTCCCAAATTTGACCCATTTCGATGTTCTTCTTGCTCTAGTCAATATTTTATTATGCGTATAATCGTAATTTTTTATGACTTCTCATGAAATATGATTATTATTATTTATACGAGACTTGAACCACGTAAATGCAAAATACATATTTTTTATCCAAATTCACCTCTAAGTACGGTTGGGTCAATTTTGACCCAGTCATGGATGTCACAGTTTAACTTAATCTAAGTTAATCAAAATACCAGACAAATACGGACAAAAGTTCTGGTTGGCTGTAGATAAGGACTCTAAATATGTAGTAAACGCATTTCTGTACCTAGGCAAGAACGACGTCAGGTCAAATGACGAACGTCTTGGGGATTACTTAGTGAAAAAATTGATGCAGCCATACCTAAAAAAAGGAAGAAATATCACTTGTGATAACTTTTTCACGTCTCTATCCCTTGCTGAAACTCTAAAAGCTTCGTCTAAAAAATATGTGTAATTTGTAATAAAAACATTCTATATTAACATTCATAATTAGTAGTTTTATTTGAATATATATCTGCCCATTACTGTAGCAAAACTAAAATGGCCATAATTGACCCATCCGCGCTTCTACGGGTATCAGGATGTTCCGCGCTTCTAGTGTTAACCCCTCAGGTTAATAAGTTCGAATTTCGGAAAAACTCACATAGATGTCATAGAAATCGTTGTCTCCCTCACTATCGTGGTTTGAAATATGATCTAAACGTTTTAGAAGAAGAAAACACCACGCTTTAAATTTAAATCTAAAAGTTATGAAACTTTTGGAATAATTTTTACATAAAACGACATAAAAGTGGGTAGACGTAACGTTTACAATACATTTGTCTAATAATACATAATGTGTGTGCATTTTTATCAGTAATTTTAGTTAGAAAAAAGTAAGGTGAGCCATTTTAAAAACTTTTTATGTTAACATTCAAAATTTTAATATGTATTTCAAAAGTTGTATGATTATTTCGAATTATAAAATTTGAAAGCGTATTTTATCACCTTTCAAAAACAGTTTTTAGTTTTCGCATGCATTTAGAGATATATCTACCATTTATTTGGATTTTATTGCTAAGCGGAAAAAGTGTGATGAAAAGAGTTTGGGCTATTTCGGTATGGGGAAGGGGAGGAAATGGGGAAGAGGAATGTGGGGCAATACCTGGCTATTCAAATATGGTCACGAAATACGGCTAAAGCCATTTCAAGCCCATCGACCACCACAACACGGGCATGTGCCTAGCATGGTGGTCGAAAAATCCCCAATCTATGTAATAAAAAAAAAACAATTTTCAATGAATAAAGAAACTTTAAAAAAAGCAACGCTTCGATCCCGAATGGTGGTCTTTCACAACTTTGATCAAAGGCGACACTGATAGTATCTACCATCGTGTGCGACTCTTTGTAAGAATACGATTATTGTCAACACTCTACTTGCAATGACAATTTGCAAAATGAGAATTTCAATTTGAAACTTTGACTGTCTTCTACATCATCAATACGTTTTATAAATATTACTGGAATCTTGTCCTTATTAGTTTTAATATAATAACTATTATATTACCAAAGTATTATAAATAATTCCTTGCAATTGCATTCAGAATCGCTTGACGCCATTTGTATTGCAGTGAATTCAAATCTCCCAGTGAAAAATGGACTTCAAGCTACGTCACACTTTCTAGCCAATCACCGCCCTACCCCCTTGATGAGCTAACCTTGAATAATAATGAGCGAATGACGATAAACAGAGACAAATACATACCTATATCAAGGATCTCTATTGGGACCGTTAATATTTAATATTTACATCAATGATATAGGCCAATGTTTCAAATACTCCAAAACATTACTTTACGCAGATGATATGAAGGTTTTTTATCCTATCAGATGTTTTGCTGACTGTCAAAAAATGCAGCAGGATCTAAACCGTCTTAATGTTTACTGTTCAAAGCATACCCTTAAAATTAATGTTAAAAAGTGTTTCGTCGTGAATTTCACACGAAATAAAAATATCATTATCAACGAATATAATCTGAACGGCTCAATATTAATCAACAAAACTGAAGTCAAAGATTTGGGAGTGACATTGGACTCTAAGCTTATTTTTGATATTCATATAGACTCAGTCACATCAAAAGCCTCTAAAATGTTAGGATTCATTCTTAGGACATGTAAAAAATTCAATAACTTTAGAACAATGAAAATCCTATATTTTGCTTATGTCCGCAGCTTACTAGAATACGCGTCACAAGTTTGGAACCCGCAATACATATCATATGTAAAAATTCTAGAACGTGTTCAAAATCGTTTTCTACGATACTTAGATTTCCGGAGCTACCGCCCACACCTAAGTCACCAAGATTCAGCCGCGCACTTCAATATATTATCATTGGAAGTTCGAAGAAACTCGGCCGATGTAATCTTTCTTCAAAAAATAGCCAGATCCGTCGTTGATTGCCCAGAACTCCTACAACGTATACAGATACGAGTTCCTAACAGACGAACCAGGTCAGACATGATTCTTAGCCTCCCTCGGTGCAATACTAATTCTAAGCAGAACTCTTTCATCTATCGTGCGTCCAATACTTTTAACACACAATACAAAAAATTTGACATATTTAATTCTGCACCACATTCCTTAAAATCACACAGACACTCTCTCGATAGTTTATAACAACAATAATTTCTAATACCACCAGTCACCATTATATTAAATTCTTTTTTTTTTCTCTTTCAATTTTTTGTTTACTCATATTTTTATTACTATACCTCAACCTAACCCATTCTCCCTCCCCCCCATCCTACCCCCTCCCTATTCCCCCCTAATTAACTTGTCGCTTGAAATGTAATTTATTTTTTTTCTCTATATCTATGGAACCACTACACTTGTATACAAAACCCATGTGGAAACCTGTAAATGGTTCAATTATTGTCACTTAATTACTATTATGCTCTGTTATGAATGTAAACTGTTGGTCTCCCAAATAAAATAAAATAAAATAAAATAAAATAAAATAAAATAAATAAAATAAAATAAAATAAAATATATAGGATTTAGCCTTAGAGAGAATGAGATAGCAATAAAATATTTTTTTTATTTCACGGGTACTCGGTTTCAATATAATACGACAAATCCACGGTCCCTCGCAAACCTCCTTTGGTCTAATGCTCTAGTGGTATGAAGCGCCTGACGAACCTTTGCTGCCAGACATTCAGCGGACCAAGGGTCGAATCCTACGATAAAAAAAAAACATTTTTTGTAAAAGTAATATCCAATCCTCAAACCACTTCAAAATGAACAGGCAAAGAAAACACAAAAGAAAGCGGCATCCAGCGACTCCGAACAAGAAAACACAAATACTAATACGATGACCAAATGTAACTGTAGGAAAAAGTGCACTGGAATTCGACGACAAAAATATGGAAAAATTATCCTTCACGTGATAAAAAAAAGTGCTTCTTAGTCTCCCCACTCTTGTTTACTTTAGTTTTCTGAAGGTTTCATTTCTACCGCGTGTGAATTGCACACTCTAATTTTTTTATTATTTTAAAAGGCGTCATTTGGCTCAGGGCCGGACAGCCGTTTAATTTTTATTATGGATGATTCCATTTCAAACAATAGGCACTAAATAACAATTAATTATAATTATTAAAACACGGATGCTATCTACCAATTATAAAATGCTTCATCTTTTGCATTATGAACTATAATTTCCATTTACTACACTCTCTGCAGAATGTGGAATAACCGGTAAAATATATGACGTAAGCAGATAAATGGAAATGATAATGATGTTGTTATTTTGCCTGCATAAATATGTAGATATCAAGATATCATATTAATTTTAAACAGGATAATAGCAGTTCCAACTTTGTCTTTTACGAAAATATATGTGCTTGCAGCGTATGGATATTGTTTAAAAGATTACATTTATGGTTAGATATTAACACTCCATTTAAAAATGTTCACAGCATGCGTAACTCAAGGTTTAGTTGTCCCTGGGTGGAGATGGAGATGCTAGTGAAATAATAATAATCAAAATAAAATATTAAAATTAGTAATGATATGGTACAGAGAAAGAAATGATAATAAAGCAATTACCTAATTATTAGTTCAAATACTTCTATTTCCCTTGTTGTAATATTATTTTATAGGTAATAAAATTAATGGTTCCATGCCAACTCAGAATCAAGTCAACCACCTCTTTGAAAAGTCATTAAAAGCTATGAAAAAATAATTTTAAAATAGCCCATAACCCTAACCTAAGGTAACCTATGTAATCATTTTTTTAATACATTTTTTTCATCACTTTTAGAGATTTTTCAAATGAGGTTCTGAATTGATTTCATTCTGCGTTGTTCGGTCACCAAAATTCATAAATAATGTGTGAATAGTTCGACAGATTTTGTTTCGCAATTAGCAAAATTGTATGTTTCCGTTAGTTTTCAGTTTCAGCTGAAAATTAAATTTATTGGTCTTTCAAGTGGTTCGCTACGTTTGGTGACTTAACAGGGGTGCCCGGGTTCATGTGGGTGAAGTATGTCCGGGTCTTGGAGGCGGATGCGTCTGGCCACCTGCTGCACGGCAGGCTAGATCGGGAGAGAATGGTTGAGGGAGTCCCTTTGACTTCTCCAGCCATACTCTCTCGGAACATTGCCTTACACCGCAGTGGGAGGGATGGATTCATACGTCAGTCCCTCCTGGACACATTGACCCCCAGATTCCTACCCACCCCATATACCCATTTCCTTCCCAGAAAAGCCTATTTTTCCTTTCCTAAAAAGACCTTCCACACAGCATCCTCAAAGATGACTTAGGCCCTGAGGGGAATTATTTTCCTCAAGTCCTCCTGTGTGGAGCTAATGAAAAAAAAGTCGATTCGATTTTAATCTTTGTGGCAGATCTGAATTTACTTGAGAGCATTATTTATAAAAATATTCATAAAGTTTGTTAATTTCAGCTGAGCAGATCTCTAAATGCAATACTATGTCTGCCATATAAACGTACACATCTATAAAATAACATTATTTTATTACATAAAATTGAATACGAGATGAAGTAAAATAAAAATGGTAAAAATAACACAGTGTTTTCCCATCTCCAGTAGCGCTGACTCGTCCCGGTTTTTCTGTGACGCATCAAAGCAGCGAACCCATGTACCTACCCATCCCTCTAGGCCAGATGTTCCCAAACTTTTTTTATCGTAGACCACTTTCTAAATTTTACTGGTTTCAGTGGACCCCCTGCTGCTACATTTCTACCATATTCTTAAAACTCCTCAAAAAATGTGAAGATTAGATGTAACGTAACGATGGAAATTTGCGTCGCAGCTGAGTTCCAACCCTAAATTCGGAATGATAAAATAAAAATAGTATATTTACTTGCATTCTATGTATTAATATTACAGACTTAATAGAATTAAAATTAAACATTAATAACGTACCGTAACTTCAACAATGCAAATCGTACCCTCCGTAAACAGTTGCATGAATTCATTTAAGTGTTTAATATTTTTTCAGTTTCATTTCTCTTGTTTTTCATGCTTATTCGTTTTTATTTTATTTATGTGCTGTTATTTACTTTTAACCTTAACTTATTATTTGTCTAATTTCTTTTGTTATTTCAAAATATGGAATGTATTGCATTGCACTACCCCTGCATACATTCTGGAATAAAATACTATTATTATTATTATTAAATCAACAATTTAAAAAAAATCATAATTTTAATGGGAGGGGGGGGGGGTGTACGTCATGGATTGACAACCAATTATCAATAATTAGCGTCAGTTTTGTCAGTAATAACCGCAAATCTCCCCGTTCTGTGATCTTCAATCTGCTCCTTATTTTTGTTAATAGGTTTGTAACGACACTTAAACTTTTGTCGACGAAATATAATGAGGGAAACGCTATCAAAAATTTCCCATAGCCCAGGATATTTTTTGGGTATTTTTTCCTGCAGCCAAAATATTTGATAGCCTTCAGCTCGTCATCGGTGCTAAGCTCGAGTGGCTCTTCTTGTAATACCACATTCGCCACTTCCGTTTCATCAAATGGATTTATGATCCATGCTGGTATTCCCATCGTCAGAAAATCGTCAAATCTATTCTTAAAGTCCCTACACTATGGAGGGCATTTAAATGTTAAACGTATGTCTAAATATCCTCATCAAGACATTCTGCCTGTGACAAGTTTGGAAACTTCATAAATTTCAATTTTCCAAGAAAAGCCGAAATTACACCCTTTGTTTTTATTAAAATTAGGCTGTCCCCTTGTAACTGCATGTCAATGTCAGTAAATTTTTTGAAGAAATCTGTTAAACACGCGATGTCTGCTTACAATATGATCAGGTTTTCTTTTAAATCTGGATCTTTACTTTCCATAAACTCTAAAACTGATTAAAAAAGTGAGAAAAATCTTGTTAAACATGCACCTTTCGACAACCAGCGTACTTCAGTACCTATGTAAGAGCAATCGTTGGAAGTCTTCATCATTTTCGTCGCACAATTATGCAAATAAAAAATTAACGGGTATTCAACGCATTGCTACTTATTTTGTTAACTAATCACAATTGATTTTTTTTGGTTCCTTATTTTTTTGAGTAGTGTATTATCTGCCTCATTGATAGGTAAAGCCAAGCCAACATTGTAACGACAATGTTCTTTACTATAGAAACCAGATAAATTTTTATGGACCCCCACTTACAACTTGTGGACCCCCATTTTTTTTATCATGCCAACCAGTGGCGTAGCGTGGGGGGGGGGGCGAATTTTCACAATAAATAATAATAATATCTTGTAAAATTAAAGCCATTTCATTTTATATTCTGAGTGTAGTTTAAATTCGCCGCATACAGATTTAATTAAACCCTTCTAATCACCGGGATGAAAATTGTCCAACACAATTCATTTTAAAATAAAATTGTATGAATGCTATAAAAAGTGAAGAGACAGTTTTATTACAAACTAGCTGACCCGACGAACTTCGTACCGCCTCAGAATCAATAACTTTTGAATTAAATTTAGTTATTTATTAAGTTAAAAATTAACAATGAAGCAATTATCGATGCCCAACTGTACGTGTCCTGTTTTTGTCAGTATCAGAGATGGCGTTGTGTACGGATTTACATTTTTTGTGATTTTCTTACTTTCCACTTACTTACGGGATTTTTTGAAAGGAAGGGGGTACGGATGCAGCTGCCCCGGGAACCATTTATTGGATAACCAACACCTCTGCCATAGGTCACCCCAAGTGGTTCGTTACGTTTGGTGATTTAGCGGGGGTGCCCGGGTTCATGGAGTAACTTTTGTGTGGGTCTTGACGGCGGATGCGTCTGCTCACCTGATGCATGGCGGGCCGGATCGAGAGAGACTGGTTGAGGGAGGCCTTTTGACCTTTCCAGGCGGATTCTCTCGACCAATGGGTCGAAAAAGTTCGGCTGGAAAGGTCAAGGTAAAAGGTCAATACTGGTCAAGGCAATGTCCTTGCACTGCAGTTGGAGGGATGGATTTACTCCCGGACACACTGACCTCCAGATTCCTACCCACCGCTCATGCCTTTTTCCTTCCCAGAACTTCCTATCCTACCCTTCCTTAAAAATACCCTCCACACAGCATCCCCTAAGATGAAATAGGTCCTGAGTGGAGCTTACGTAAAATTTTTTTATTATAATTGTATTTTTCCTTTGGAGGGGTGCAGAGGTGCAGAGACATACGTTCACCGTTTGTCTCATTTTTGACTAATGAAATTTAGTGTGTAAGAAAGAGGGGCAGCATTATACGATTCAGAACAAAAGTATAACAATCAGCGCATTTACATTTAACGTTTTTGAATTTTTGGAATTCACGCACGGTTAAATATTATACCTATCACTATATTGCTGAAGTTCTTTCAAAACATGAGAATTCGTTCCATATAAAATGTACGAAAAAAAAAAAATTTCTTCATAACCTTCTTTTTCGTGAATTTTTACGTTGTTTTGATAGTTATTCTGTTATCCGGGGCGGAGACAAATCAAACAAATCACAGATCATCAAAATCGGTCCAGCCGATCTCGAGTTATAAATAGTGTAAATAACCCGACTATGTTTTGTATATTAAGATTTTCTTAAGAAAAGGAACCCGTATTTAAAATTTTAAGTTTATTCTATTTTAAGTACTTTAATTCGAATATTTGCAGGAACGTATTTTTGAGCCATTTACATTTTCGATATCAAAATTTTAATATTTAGGAACAAAAATGTTCTAACGATCACATTGGAAAAAATATTTTTTTACGATTTTAGAAAAATTTTGGTTTTTGCAAAAGGATAAAAAAAAACCATTATAAAAGAACATTTATGGAACATCATGCATGGGAAGAACCGGGAATTTTCTGCGCAAACCTTGACAGGCAAAAGCTTATAGATATTATTTTCTTATTATTTAAAGGGTTAAACCCGTTTTGAGAATGCAAAATTTCAAATGTGGATTCATCTGCTGACACAATTCGAACGAAAACATTATCTTATTCGAAGTGCAGTTATAAAATTCTAGTTAAAGACTTTGCATGTATGTGTCGCCAGAATCAAAGAGAAACCACTTTCATGTTCTGAGTGTACTTTTAATTCGCCGCAAACAGAAATTTAAACCAATTTTGTGTGGCGAATGAAAAATTTGTGTTGTGGTTTCATCTGCTGACACATTTCGAAGGAAAACATTATCTTATTCAATGTGCAGTAATGAAATTCTAGTAAAAGATGGTGCATGTGTTGCCAGAATCAAAGAGAAACCATTTTCATGTTCTGCGTGTACTTTTAATTCGTCGCAAACAGACTTACTTTAAACCATTTTTTTGTTGGGAATGTAAAATTTCACTTATGGATTCATGTGCTGAAATATTTCGAAGAAAAACATTCTCTTATTCGAAATGCAGTTATGAAATTCTAGTTAAAGACTGTGCATGTGTGCCAGAATCAAAGTGAAACCATTTTCATGTTCTGAGTGTAATGATAATTCGCTGCATACAGATATAATTTAAACCAGTTTTGTGTTCAGAATGTAAAATTTCTGTTGTCTTTTCATCTGTTGACACATTTGAAAGGAAAACATTCTCTTATTCGAAGTGCAGTTATAAAATTCTAGTTGCAGACTATTTATATAATGCCAGCATTAAAGAAAAACCATTTTCATGTTCCGAGTGTAGTTTTAATTCACCGCATGCAAACAGGTTTTGTGTTCGGAATACAACGATAAATTAAATAACGAGTAGCAGATTCGTTGTGTACCGAGTGAAGCTTTACATTTGAGTTGCATACCAAATGCTGCAAAATTCTGAGAAAAGATGTTCCATGTGTAACTATAATTTAAGGACTCTTACGGAGAATTGATCTTAACTTAAAACTTGCCCTACGTTCTAAACAAGATGATTGTCGTTGGAAGAATCCTCGTCAAATGTGATTTAAAAAAATGGGCTAAAAATGAGGTCGTAATAAAAAAAAGGATTTCCACAATGTCCGCACGAGCTCTCGCTGGGAGTAGTTAACACAAGATATTCATCATAATTTATGTAGAGAATTCGGAACATGCACATTGTGCGTGTTCACAGTTAATTATTATAAATGGCCGCTGCGAGAAAAGAGAGAACAGAGGCTGATTCGCGTCTCCGCTGATCAGATGTGACAAGTGACGGCAGACAGTCAGGAGGGTTTGCCTTCTTTTATTCTTTGTTATTTCTTCTTTTAAGGCGATCCACTAGTACAGGAAAAAATCGAAATCGGAATTCACGCCCTTTTATGGGAGGAGTTTAAAAATACTTGAGAAAAAGCTTTTTGAAAGGTTGGAAAAGATATTTGAGATTTTTTTTTTACATGTTGATTTCGTAAAGGCCTGTAAAAAACATTAATTCCTTTTTTATGCATTGTTTATTGCAATAAAACGGAATTTTTAAATTGATTTCACGAAAATAAGCGGCGCGGAGCATAACACGACTGCTCTCCGCTCCGTTCGGAGGAGTAATGACGGAAGACAGGGGGGCGGCTGCCAGTCGTTCTTCGGTGGACGGTTTAAGGTTCACTTTTATATAACAAATTCGTCGACTGCCGTATTGTCGCCGTGATGTCAAAAATACCAACGTGAAAATGCATATTATATTTTATTTTGTGAGGTTCGGGCGTAAATCGGGTTTTTTTTCGCGATAATTATATAAGAAACTGAATTTGCCACATTATGCAATAAAACCATATCCGAAAAAGTGTTTATAAGTAGGAGAGTTTTCAGTTAAAAATGTTTTTTATAGACCTAATACTTTATTTTTTCTAAGCTTATTAAAAGACTTATTAAAAAATATGACCAATATTTTTAAGGGCCAAAGTATGTTCTACACGCAGTATTTAATTGAAGCATCTATAATACTTCTAAGCGGTCAAATTTTCAAAACTAAAACATACGATTTTGTATGATTTTGCATTATTTAGTATGGCTTCATCTTAAGTGGAACGTACGCGCGGCCCATTTCCGCGCGTTTCATACAAATCTTAGATTTGGATTTGAGATCAAAATACCCAACCAAACTGAAAAATTATTTTTGCAATCAAAAGGTATATCAAATACTTAGTACAGATGTGAGCTACTTTATTTATTTTTGCGTTAAATTATAAGATATAGGCCATTAAAGATTTTAATATGTCTGGATTTAAGAGGGGATTTGGGCAATTATTTGTGAGTAAATGAAAAACAACAAAAATTATTTATTATCATTTAAATATGACGAAATATAAAATAAAAAATTAAAATTTATAAAAAATCATTTAGATGAGTGTAAGTTAAAAATACAAATGACTTATTTATGGCGGAATAAAACATATTCGCTTATAATATATTAAAACTACTACCCAAAAAATGCATTTTTAAGAATTTTTTATTTCTTATTTTATTTTTTATTGTATTTTTAAAATAAATATAGTAAAATTATTTGTTTTATGTTTTTCATTTACTCACGAATAATTGTCTAATTTACCTCCAAAATCATGGAACACTAAAATCTTATAATTTAAAGCAAAAATAAATAAAGTAGCTCACATCCGTACTAGATATTTGATATACCTTTTGATTACAAAAATAATTTTTCAGTTTGGTTGGGTATTTTGATCTCAAATCCAAATCTAAAAGATTTGTATGAAACGCGCCGAAATGGGCCGCGCATACGTTCCCCTTCAAAATGGATATTTTGGCAACGGCTCTCCACACTGGCGTTCAAATTCTTCTACGATGAGTTACTTGATTGAAATATTCAATCAAAGAACTAATTTTAAATATCAAACAATGAATATGCATACCTAGTACCTTTTTTGTTTAATTTTTTTAATATGTATACTGTACAAGAGCCCCAGCAGCCCCCAACCGTCTGGGGCCAGTGAGGTTATAGCATCCTCAATTGGGGTATGTTGTCTGAAGGCAGGGGGAAGGGGAATTAGAGGGAGAAGAAGAAGTTGAGGAAGTACCTGTCTATTCAGATCTGGTCACCAAACACGGCTAAAGCCATTCCAAGACGTTTTAATTCTGAATACACCAGGGCCATTCTGAGAGTATCTTCCACTGTGGAACATGCCACAAATATACCACGTAAAATTTATAACAATAAATTCAGAATAACACAACAATCTAAGAAAATTTACCCTAACGTAAATATAATTTTATTTTGATTTTCATTTCTAAATTTTAATTTTTGTGACAAAAAATTGATGAACGCAGATTTTATCTCCCTAATTTTTTTAAATTTAATTTTTTTGTGTGTAACAGACGGCGTCCATTTTCTGTATAGACGAACGTTAATGAAAATACAATAAAGTGTTATTTCATCATAAGTGTTAACCAGAATGACATGAATTAAGATAAATTATTTATTAGCATCTCCATGAAACCTTGTTTTATGTTGAAGTTAAAGATATAAAGAGGGATAATATTTAGCAGCACCATACTCCGTGCCGTGCTGTGCTCAGCAACATGTCGGTTCTGCCATTTGGTATGCATAGCAGATCTTGGTGTCACCCCTAGCAGTAGTTGTATGGTACAAACGACCCATAGCATTATAGGAGGTATGGATATTATCTATCAAAGTATGCAGCAAGGGGAACTGCAAGGGCTCCATTCTTTCCCGACTAAGGACTTTGGAAAAATAAAGAAATATTATATTCAGGTACCTACCTACAGGGGCGTGCACAGAGTTTTTGATCAGGGTAGGCAGTACCGTTACCCACTGGACGACCTTCGTAGTCCAGTGGGGAAGACTCTTGACTCACAATCCGGAGGTCGCGGGTTCGAACCCGGCGTGCGCAAATAAATTTTATTTGATTAATTTGTGTTATTTCAAAATTAATTCATTTAAAATAATATATGGTATATTTGCGGTACGTTCCAGAGTGGAAGATACTATCAGTATCGCCCTGGTGTAAGACCACCATTCAGAATTGAAACGTTGCTTGAAAATGGCTTTAACCGTGTTTGGTGACCAGATCTGAATAGCCAGTTACTTCCCAACCTTCCTCTTCCCCACCTCCTTCCCCTCCCCACTACCTTCAGCCTCACAACATACCCCAATTGGGGATGCCATAGTCTCACTGGCTCCAGACGGGAGCAGTTGAGATTATTGTGCGGTATTCACTGTAAAAAAAAAAGTAGGAAAATACAACAAGTTTCACAGGTTAAAATTTCCATATTTTATCAGATAATTTCAGAATTAAAGTACGACAAACGTTTTTGAACCGAAAATTAGCATTTATGAAAGACAACTATTTGATAGAAATACATAACAAGAAGTTCTAGAAAGCACTGCTTAATACTAACAATAAAAAACCTCATAGAGGCAAATTCAAAACGACAGTTCTACTCGATGCTTTGTGCATTTCGTAAACATTGAATTATATCTTGTATGAAGTTACCTCTAGTCAGAAATAATTACTGCTTAGGCCACATTTTAGTGAGGCAGTCAGAGGGCGCGCGTGTAGTTTCTAGTTGCAGTTTATGCCGCGTTTGTAGTTTGCCGTTTGATGTGGCGCTCGCGTAGTTTCGGTTGCTCAGCTTTTTCGCGCTAATTTTTGAAAGTGTGTATTTATTTTTAGCAATAATTTTATAAATTATAATATTATTTACCTACTTATATTTTACAAATACGTCAGGGTAGGCAGTGCTTATGTGCCTATATGGAGTGCACGCCCCTGCCTACCTACATACAAAAGCGGACACATATGCCCAAACATTTTATTGATGGGATCATTTATTTTTAGAGATGCATAACTTTTTTTGTTTGTATGGTACGTGCCAAAAAGTTTAATTTATTCTAAGCAGTTCGCACCACCCTGCAGGAATATTTTAATGATTTCAAGCCATCATTGTTGTTTTAAAAGTCATTGTTCATCTTCCTGTCTACCCCAAAAAGGCTGCAGAAACATCAGAGGAAGCCGCATCGTCCATTCAAACGTCAATTTTAACATTGAAAAAAAAAACTAGTGGTTCTGTAGACGGTAGTGGTAGAACGGATTTATGAGCTAAAATAAAAATATTCTTAGGTAACATTCTTTCATTTCAAGTAAGGAATTGTACAATTTACTCAAAGAAATGTTATCGTTTCAAAGACAACTTTTTCAGACTTTTTTCGGTAACATAATAGTCATAAATAACTACATATGTCCTGGAGCACACTCCTCATTTCATCCACGGTAATACGCACTTTTCCATTATTCCTAACAGACCTACGTGAATGTATTTTATGCATTTGCTTTATACTACATTTCCTGGGTAGTCCCCGTTCTCTTCATCCATCCACTTGCACTTGGGTATCTCCATATTCCCCATTCTCCGTGTAGATCGTGCATTCGTGTTTCGTGCCCATACCACATTAATTTCCCTTTCTAAATCTTGTTCATAACATAACGCTTCCTACTAGCCTAGCATTGTTTTCGAATCTGTCCATTCGTAGCGTGCATGATTCACACATATCTGCATATTTTTTGGTTTTCCATTTCCTTACTTTTATAATGTTTAATTTTTAGTTTTCACTACCAATACCAGCTTACTAGGAGTCATGATTTTTTTTAGTGCATAAAGTGTGGGACTAGCTACCATAATATTATTATGTACTCCCCTCATTTCACAGAATACTAATGAATCATCACTTAAAAATTGCAAAAGAATGTTACTGGGCGGTTCAGTTATATACACAAAATTATTTAAAAACATTAGAGTGTGTAAATCACACGCGGTAGACGTGAAGCCTTCAGAAAACTAAAATAGACAAGAGTGGGGAAACTACGAAGCACTTTTTTTTAATCAATTTTCTTTGCCTGTTCATTTTGGAGTGGTTTAAAGATTGGATATTGATTTTACAAAATAATATTTTTTTCTTGGATTTCGTAAGATTTGTTCCCTGGTCCGCTGAATGTTTGGTCGTTAAGGTTTCTCGGGCGCTTTATAACTTTATACCGTTAGACCAAAGGAGACTTGCGTGGGACTGTGGATTTATTGTATTATATTGGAACCGAGTACCCGTGAAAAATAAATTCTTTATTTCATTCTCTCGCAGGTTAAATCCTATAGATGTAGATATGTGTTTGTCTCTTTTTAGTGTCGCTTTCTTTCGTTTCATCGAGTTTCAAATCACAACGGTGCTGAAGAAGTATTCAATTAAAAAACTGTATACAAGTAATACAAATGTTAATATTTTATAAACCATTCCTACGTTAAGGCCACTAAAAACGCCGTAAAATGTATATATGTAGATATATGCCATATGGTAATGTAATGGAACTAACGGATTCTATACAAGAAATGTTAAACGTGTTTTTTTTCAATGTTGGTCCAAATATACATAAAAACTGCATATTTTATGAAAGCTATCGAAGACACCACAACATTAATCTTTTACACCTAAAATTAATTTCGAAATTAAGTTTTGTTTCATTGAATGTAGAAACAGGAC
The DNA here is from genome assembly GCA_917563855.2 of Limnephilus lunatus. Lineage (NCBI taxonomy): Eukaryota > Metazoa > Arthropoda > Insecta > Trichoptera > Limnephilidae > Limnephilus > Limnephilus lunatus. Next base: position 48,341,594 of record OU830593.1, read on the forward strand.
GTGGTAAGACAGAGATGTGCTTTATTTCAAATAAATCCATTTCAAATGGAAATGCAAAATGCAAAATGGGTATTTTCCATTTTGCATTTTAAATGGTTTTTCTTTTCACCCATTTCCATTTTCATTTTAAATGCTTTTCTCAATGCATTTTCCATTTTAAATGCATTTTTGCAACATTCTTCCTACTATATTCATTCTGTCGGTCCATTGGTCCTTAACTTCGATATGAGAAATATTTACGTCTGTCAAGTCGCTCCCTGGTAGGAGCCCTGTCAAGCAGACGCTGTAATATTAAATTTTTGATAGAAGTTACTATTTTTTATGCTGGCAACATTAGTCCGTTATGCTGTTATGGATATTCTCGCAGTACAGGAGAAAATAAACGATGCCATGAAAGCTCTGAAACTCACTATATTCAAAGATGCAGACATAGCCTTCCTAAAAGAATATAAAATATGCCTAAAACCTTTTGCAGATGCCATTCAAGGTCTACAGGGTGAAAAACACACATACTATGGGGTACTCCTCCCTGATTTGCAGAGAATTAACAAAATTTTAATTTCGTTAAAATTAGAAAACCTTGTATACTGTAGAGCTCTTTGTGAAAAATTGGAAGAAAGCGTAACAAAACGATTTCACAGATTTTTTATTCTAGATTTAAGTGCGAATGATGCAATTTGCGCTACAGTATCGCATCCATTTTTTAAAATGAAGTGGATTCCTAAAGAACAAAAGGACAGAGTCCGTTCAGCATTTTTACTACAAATAAGGAAATTAAAAGAAAGTACCAAAAAATCTAATGTAACTCTACAAAGTGGAAAAAATTATCTTGTACAGGATGAATCCTATTTTTTTTTCCAAGATAATGAAGATTCATCTGATTCTTCCGCAGCAACAGCAGGAACTCCGGATTTAGAAGCCTTGCAATACCTTCAATACAAAATAACCGATTTTGAAATGTTGCATGACTACCCTACTGTTAGGCACATGTTCATCAAATGCAATACTTGTCTTCCAAGTTCAGCACCAGTTGAACACCTCTTTTCATATGGAGGTATGATCATGAGGCCACATAGAAGAAAGATGAGTGATGATGTTTTTGAGAAGCCTGTTCTTCTTAAATCTAATAATGGCTAAGGTTTATGTGACCAAGACTACTAACTAGGTAAAGAAAGTTAAGATAATTTATGTATATATATATATATATATTTAAAATACACCTACATAATATAGACAATATATGTGGTTTTCTAGTGCGCCTACTTTAATGGAGTTTTCTGTGACAATCTATAGTCAAATAATGGGTGCGCACTAGAAAACCTCATATTATATTGTCTCACTGTCCTGTATTTCTTTATTGTTCACAGGTGAATGTCCCCTCACTTGAGAGTTACTACACAAATGATGTAACCCTAAGAAAAATTCCTTAAAAATTACATTATTCAGTTAATAATAGATACAATTATATTCCACTCAAATTTAAGATTTTTTTACACAGTACGTATCAGTATCTATGATTTTTTTATTCCACAAATTGATGGCCATTATTAAATAATAAAGTTGTTTTAAAATTCAATAATTGTTTTAATTTCTACCTTCTATTAAAACAATTATTGAATTTTAAAACAACTTTATTATTTAATAAGAAGGCTGTTAGTTTTTACTCTCGTTTGACCTGAGAAACCATTTTGCATTTTCAATGCATTTTGAAAATAGGTATTTTGCATTTTGCATTTGAAATGCTTTTCTAAAAACCATTTTGCATTTTGCATTTTCAAATGGAAAAGTTTTGACCCATTTCCATTTTGCATTTCAAATGGTTTTGGGTACCCATTTTGCACATCTCTAAGAACACACTACCTTTTGATCTAAATAATATATTAAAAATAATGCAGATTCGACCGTTGTTTTTAACTGACGAAATAAAGTAAATTACTTAATAAATTTGTTTGTTAAAAATATATAACTTTCCAATATTCAATAATGAATAATACATAGGTAACAATGAAAAATGCAATTAAAACCTTTGGAAAGGGCACACACGCAACGAACAATCTTTGCCAAAAATAGCCATCTAGGTCTCGTGTCAACTGTACCTACTTGGTCTATTTTCGTTCTTCCTCTGCTAGTTCCATATCCGAATCGGAAGCAAAGCATGGGGTGTTCTTGAAGAACATTTATTTTTACAATTATTCAAGAAGCAGAGTTGAAGATACTCTCAGCATCGCCCTGGTTTAAGAACTCCATTCAGAATTGAAACGTTGCTTGAAATGTCTCTAGCCGTGTTTGGTGACCAGATATGAACAGTTACTTCCCCACCTTCCTATGTATTATCTCCAGTATCGTTAGCCATAGCAACGTATGGCCGGGTCTGCTAGTTACTAGATAAAGTCACCGTTGTTGCCCGGGTTTTACTTGGAGATTTTTTAAATCAGATATATACAGCAATTTTCATCTTATTTACCAATTTTTATTTATTTTTATTTTTATTTATGAGGGCTTTTACATGGTTGGCAGTACAATTTTAACAGGACAGATAATTTTCGAATATGAATGTCAAGTGATGCCAATAATTTGAATGTTAAGTGTACATAATTTCATCAAGAAAGTTTGTCAAATAAGAGTAGAAAACATAGGAGGGCGCCACCGTTGTTCAAATGGCAACACTAAAAATATAACTCGTGGTGTAAATGTAAAGCCGTGTAACCTACATTTTTGTAAAAAAATTAAAATGGCATAAAAGTGAAAAAATTTTTTTTTTCGAAATATACCCACTGATCTCAAAATTAGAATTGCATATAGGTATATTATTATTATACCTTTGCAATTTGTGTTGACATGTAAATATATTTAAAATATACTTTAATCCCGATACTCGACCCTCTTCTAATCACAAGCGTCTGCTTCTATAGAAGAGAAATACATTAAAAAAAATAATAATCAGTGAAAATTTATCATGTAATTTATTTTATATTAAAAAATTTTTTTTTAAATATAAATATTACGTTATTTTTGCTGTATAAATAATGTATCTTATGTAATAAATAAAAAAAATTCAATCCCGAAAAAAAAAAAAGAAGACATGTATACAAATAGCGACTCGCGACCCGTGTATTGCACGGACCTGTGTCGAATTTGCCCTATCAAAGAAAAGAAGAAGAAGACAAATAATGTGGGAATCTTGACGATGTAAGTGAAGAAAGCGTGTAAACAAATATGCGCCCGCTGCACGGCGTATTGGACGAACGTACGGTGGAATTCACCCTAGCAGGCCTGGAGATTAAACCTTTCCACCGCGTTCATTTTAATTAATTCTGAAGAACGTGTTACAAATATTTAAAATGTGTCTAGATGTCGCACTCCCGAAGTTATAAATTCATCGTCTAGAAAAATAAAATCTGATGTTAACCGCTAACTTTATTGTTGAAAAACGGGTTATGAAGTTTTAAAATCGTTGTACGTAAAATATCTTAATGGTAAGGTATTGTTTTTATTAATCCTAAATACAAAGAACTTACATCCCCACGACAAGATCTGAATAAAAAAGTTAATATAGTTACGAATTCGCCGGAAATGATTAAAATGTGAGTTTTTAGCAAAGAAAAATTATTAGGATTGTGTACCACCTTAATCATCAAGAATTTCACGCTATACTTTACGTACACAATAAAATTGTTGTCCCTAGAATTTTGTGTCTAGTTCTAAGCAAAGACACCGCTCCATTCAAACGCACAAAGCACAAGTAGAAAAAAAAGACTTTGGTCCAAATTAGTGAGTTATTTTATTTGTGTAAAAAACCTCAAAGCGGATGCAAGGATCATTCATCTTGATCTCGACCGTATTCATCCTTCTTCCTTCTCTCTTCTGCTCCTCTGTTAGCTGTTACTCTGTTAGTTTAGTTCAATGACATGGTTATCTTTTATTACCGCAGACAATACGAACGTTATGTATATTTGTAGTCCATTCGGGAATAAAGATAACAGGGATGGGCTAGTGAATTCTACAAATTCTTGTATGCATACCGGAATATCACAAAATTTTCGTCGAAAGATGTTTTTACGATCGTACAGAGCGGTTCCAATAAGAAAGATTAATTATTCTCCGTGCCAGCTTTTTAAAATTATAACTCAATATCGATTTTATTTCATTCCAAATTTGCTAATTTATACCTACATCCAAAAATGCTGAAAGGCGTGATGATAAAACTATTGAAATAATTATTTTTTGATCATAAGTATTTACCATTTTTCAATAATGTCTCAGCAAAATAAGAATGTAAAAAAAACTTTAATATATTAGTTTGTAAGACCGTAAATAAATAGACAAACTAAAGTATTTTCGTCACAAAACACGTGCGCAGATTTTTTTTTTGTGATTTTATTTAAACTAAAATTAAAATTCTAAAACATGCGTTTCCCAGATAATATAATGATTTATTTTACTGCATGATTATACGATTTGAAATGGGTGTTGTATAATACAAAATTTAACAAATCTGCCAACGACCTACGACCTACCTTATTATATTAAAAATGTATTTTTTTTCAAAATTTAAAACATGCGTTTACTAGATAAAAGAACAATCTTTCGAAATCAATTCATAATTTTTCGTCTAAAATTTGATTTAAAAATGACATATTTCCGGATTTCTCTGCATATACCCTCTTAAAGGGTAATTCACCATCCTCTTGATAGCTTATCCATAGGATAACATAAGCAAATATACATAGTTAATAATATAAAAAAGTGAAGCAGTGGGTAAGAATTTTAAAAGTTCTCTCTTCAGCGAAGAGCGAAAAGCGAAAAGAGAGAACATCGGAGAGACAGAGAAGATTAACATTCAATAAGCAGGTGAGATAATTGTTAATACCCAATAATACAGAAGGGAGAAATAGTATCTTGCATCATGTTGTGATAGGAGACCAGTGTAATCATATCTACCTGCGGACCTACCTTCTTTCCTAAAGGTAAAAATGTATTAATATATATATATATATGCTAAACAATGGTCAACCCAAACCGCTTAGGCAGTGGTGTACCGATAAACGCATTGGTTCCCGGGCAATCCTGCAAACTGGGACTCCCTTCACAACAACTATAAATTAGAACATCTTATAGTTATTGAATAATATTCACAAATTTTTAATTTTTGATATCTTAACTTGTTTCGAACGCACCTGCCCTTTCTTCACGGAAGTATTTATAACTCTGTTAAAATAATTAAAATAAAAACAGGGTGTGCAAATCACACGCGGTAGAAGTGAAACCTTAGACAAGAGTGGGAAGGCTACAAAGCACCGCACAAAGGGGAAATTGATTATACTAACTCATTTTCTCGCAGGCTAAATCCTATAGATGCATGTGTTTTTCTCTCTTTAGTGTCGCTATTTTTCATTTCATAGAGTTTCAAATCACAACGGTGCTAAAGAAATTTCACTTCAAAAATCTATTTTCCATTTTGATTACTTGTGAACATTTTGGATACCATTGGCCTAAAAAGGAAAGTATTCACACCATCGTGAAGTCTATTGTATTTGCTAGTTTAACGCCTTACACACGATCCGATATAAAGCACTGCCTACAGGACTGCATCCAGCCGAATTGTTATTTTTCCGATTATAATAAAAATAATTTGGCTGGCATTTGTCTTTTATCATTTGGCAATTTGTCTTTTATTCGAACGATCTGATTTGCAGAAACTCTGCACGCAGTCATGCAGGCAATGCTTGTTTTAATAAATAAGCCCGAAACCTACCAACGAATAATAGGTAGGTACATTAAAGACGCATGATATCTATGAATTATCACCAAATACCATTACCTATTCTACGGGTACGTGAAAAAAATATTCACTGACATATAGTACGTAAGTTGCTTACATGAGTATGAGTAGTTTATATAAAATAAGGAATGTTCACAATGATCATAGATAATATTTTATGAGGCATAATTATTCGAGGTAATTTTTAAATTAGTATCTACTGCGTAGAACTTACATTAGTAACACTCAAAGATAATGAAAAATAAGAAATGTGCTATCCGCAGTTTTTACTGGGTGGGACTGTGCTTCCTGGTGTCGCCGATATTGTTTACCAATTAACGAATAAACTAAATGAACGAATAAACTAAACGAACTTTAAACTAAATGAACTAATTCTTTCCGTAATCAAAATATATTGTTAACCAATACTACTGCACCTTTAAAAAAAATAACGAAATGAACAAATACTTTTCGTATTCAAACTACTCCAATTAGGCAGTAGTCCGCCGACAGTCGCGCGGAGATCATAGCATATCTCTTTCCTATATCGATATCTTTGGTAACAGCGTACAGCCTGATGTTTAGATCAACACTGGGTGAATGCTACACCCGGGGCGATTGGTATTGATATTGCACAACGGGCCTAAACGCCACTGCACTTCGGCTTTGTGTTAAATTTTAGGTCACTCTACCTCCATCAAAGGAATATTCAACAGCACATTCAACAAAAAAACGAACACCGTATTATATGCTCCAATAAAAAACTAAACCTTCGTCAATCATAAAATACCGGTAGCGTTTCAAAGGCTTTGGGATTCTAATAATTGTTTATCTTCGCCGACGCGATGCATGAATGCATTCAACCTATCCACTGAACAGGTAAACCTTAGATGTGAGATGTGATATACATTGGACCCAGAGAGCAGCCCAGGATCTAGAGGGGGGCAAATCGGGGAGACAGTTTTAGGGGGCGCCAAAATTTAAATGTTTCATTGAAAAAAAAACTATATTAATATCAAAAAATAATATATCTTTATAGAACGAAATTTGAAAGATTTTAACTACGAAAAAAGTACATGAGTTACATAAGTATAATTAAGTACAAAAGTTAACAACAGAAAACAATATACCTACATATAAACAGTAGGTACTTAGAATAGAGATTTATTTATTTTTATTTATTTTACAAGAACATGTGACAAATTTTAGCCGTGTACATGTGTTGGGCACGCGTTTGAAAGAAGAGAGATACACTAAAGATTGCAATCCGCCTGTTAAGATGGGATAATCTATCAAACGGATTTGTACAGGGTTAGCAGTTGTGTACTATTAAAGTATCTGCGGGTCCTGTACAGGTACAGTATGTCCAGTTATTGAGAGGCTAACTTAATCTGGTTTCGATGGAGCCCCCGTACCAGAGCTGGTCGTTACACCAAGCATAATATCAATGGAGCGCCTTTTCGGAAGATTGCTTCCGTTGAAGGAGATCATATTTTTTAGACATATTCAGAATGGTTAGGTCTTTGAAACATTAAATTCAACGAGATTATTTTTACCCCGAGAGAAAACACTCTTAGTAAGGTAAAACTGAGATTACTTCGGGCACTAGGACACGCCCATAACATACTTCCATGTGTCACCTCTAGTCATCCTCTAGTGATCCTAGTAATGACAATACCAGCCTACCTGCCGTGCTACAACTAACCTGCCTTTTTAGATTACTGATATTCTACTGAATAGAGTGTTCTTTCTTTCTATTTAATTCTTCGTTTATGAAACAGAGCGAGAGGTCACAATGGAGCTATCGGCGGTATGCATCTACCTGAGGTGTCCGTTGTTGACAAGCTCTGACAGTCGTGACGTAATGCTGTTATGATAGAGAATACGTCATTTGGTTTTGTTTCCCACGCAGGTATTTATTGTTATAAGCCGGTGTTACACGATTATTTTATAGAGCACTGTACATGGCAATGTCATGGGTGATTCACTGTTTTAAAAGGGTAATTCTACCTTTTTTAAACTAGTAGTTATGACTAAGGTGATACTTAAAAGAATTCATAAAATCTACTCTTTCGTAGATGGCGTGAGTTTAATTATTTTAACCCTTAAAAAATTTGGCATTTTTTTCAGATGGGCAAAATATTTTCGCTTTACAACAAAATGTAAATATTTGGAATATTTCTAAGCACATTAAAAAACTAAAAACTGTTTTAGAAAGGTGATGAAATACGCTTTCAGATTATATAATTCAAAATAAACATATATTTTTTGATTATAAAAAAATTGCATAAAAACATAAAAAGTTTTCAAAATGGCTCACCTTACGTTTTCTCTAACTAAAGTTACTGATAATAAAAAATAAAAAAAACACACATACATATTTCATTAGACAAATGTATGACAAACAAATATTGTAACCTCACTTTTTATCGCTCTATGTAAAAATAATTTATAAAAAATTCCCGAAGTTTCTAAATTTTTTTTCAATTTGCGAGTCAAAACTTTGTATACATAAAAGTGTACATTTTACTTTTTTGGTGGCTATTTTTTAGATTGAAATATAAAGCGTGTTGTTTTCCCTTTCTAACACCGATTAGAACATATTTGTCACTATGATAGTAAGGGAGTTACAGTGTTTTATATGAGACCTATGTGCGTTGGGACAAATATGGTCTCCTGTGATTAAACGGGAAGGAAAAACTCCCTTTACAAGTTATGCTTTGAAATATTATGATAAGTAAATTATTCGCGTCAGTACATATACTATATGTATATTAATTAATAAATAGTTTTGTCCATAAACAAACTCAAATCTTGAAAGGCTAAGAAACACAATATTGTATCACTGATATAATATTGTATTTGTTAGCTTTTCTTGAAAGATTTTAGTGTGTTTATGGACAAAACTATTTATTAATACTCATATTGTGTATGTGCGGACGCAAACTATTAATTTATCTTAATATTTTAAAGCATAGGTACGTAAAAAGTGTTTTTCAAAACTAATTAAACTCGCGCCATCTACGAAAGAGCAGATTATTAGATTACACAAAAACTCAACACATAAACACGCTACCGAAAGCAAACAAAACTATTTTTCAAAAAGGACACTACTGCATGGCCAGTATATAACAACCTTCCACGTAACATTAAACAATACTCAAATTTAAATCATCTCTAAAACATATAAATGAATAACTTATATAAATTAAATACCTCTAGTTTTTATTTGCATATAACATAACACGTAATTTTTGGGTTTTATAATATACTAGCAGACCCGGCCACACGTTGATGTGGCTAATGGAACAAAACGCCATTACCCAACCTTTATAAAATCCACACACCCGCTTGCCAGCTGCCCGCTGCCTGAATTGAATATTTGAATTTCTCGGCTTTTCTCTAATATAATAAGCATGTATTATACATAGGTATAAACCTTCCTCTTGAATCACTCTACCTAATGGTGAAAACTGCATGAGCGCACAAAAATTTTGAGCGACTTCATTTTATACTATGTAATGATGTATTGTATTTTTTTGTATTTTTTGGGTTAGCTGGAAAAAATAGAATGCAGGTAGGTACCTATAAGTGATACGTATCTTGTGTAGGGGAGACCTAGGAGAGTTGTGACAATTTTTAATTTAAGGGACATATCTCGCTCAAGAAACATTCCACAGTTATGACTTACGTGAATTAAGATAGCACCATTCCTTCCCTTTCCAAAACAATCATCAAAATTAATTAAAGTATTACGGTTACCGAGAAAATCAACGAAAATAAAAACTACTCCCTCTGTCTTGATACCGAGGTAAGTTGTGACTGCTCTGTATTTAGACTATTTGAGTATTTGGACACTAGCAGTGCTTTAATAGTCTTTCGTGTAAGTATAGTTATTAGGCATTCTGAAACAAAAAAAGCAGTCATCCAGCATCCAACATCACACCACAAGTCCAAATATTTTTTAAATCGAAAATGATTTTTTTTTAATATACTTATTCTCTCGCGGGCTAAATCCAATAAATCTCTTTTTAGTGTCGCTATTTTTCGTTTCATCGAGTTTAAATCACAACGGTGCTAAAGAAGATTTCACTTCAACAAGTATTTTTAGTAATATACGTATAGGTAAATAACATTTTTTTAAATACATTAAAATGTAAATATACCTACGTAAAATGGATTGGAAATAAATAATTATGAAATGTATTACAATTATGTAGGTAACTTATATGTATTATGTGCACACGATATTATGTTTTATGTATACACGAGAATACATTTGGCGTAGGAGACAAGGTGAGATCATTCCATTCTAAATTTAACGAATAATAAGAGAGTGGTCCCATTTTCCATAGGTAAGTAGGTACAAAATAAAATCGCTCACTGATTTTACTAAAACTCGGGAGGTGGATATGGGTATCGCGGCCCCGGCAACCATTTATTGGATAACCAATACCCCTGCCGTAAGTCACCCAAAGCGGTTAGCTACATTTGATGACTTAGCAGGGGTTCCCGGGTTCATGTTGTCTAGGACCTAGTGGTTTTATTTTTAAATTTTATTTTAAAACAAAGGCAAACATCCCGGGTTACGAATAACCAACAATGTTTGAAAATCTCCTACTACCACCACAGAAATGATGGCCATGATGGTATATTATTTTGAACAATAAATAATTTTGATGTGCCGTTTTTGAACAATCCAGTATCCGCTTAGGTACTGCCTGTAAATAATACTACAGCTACTGTATAGCAATAAACGATAAAACAATCGATGATGAAGCAACTTTCCCATTGTGTAACATATATAATATTATATGTATAGGTGCTAATGCTAAAAAGTACCTATACAAAGTGCTACCTACCGATTTCTTAATAGATATTATACAATAGGTTCCGAGGTCTAGCATGGACGATCGATAAAACCCTAGGTATATCAATACGATATTGACCATCTATGGTCAGTTATCAACATTTACGATCACATTCAACGATAGATTGATAACAGACATTCCGACCGACCGACGATGGATACATTTTAGCGCGGCCTCCCGTGTAGGTACCTATCGGATAAGTTTCAGTTAATTGTCAATTTACACATATTTTTGTTTAATGTCGTTCGTTGTGCAAAATTACTAGCTTATTTAATGAACGGATTGAAATAACGAAGTTCTTAGAATTGAAAGAAGTCATGCTTACGTGATCCGTAGACTTTTTTCCGTTCGATATAGCCACTTACCTAATTTAACTCTCGTTCAGTGTTATAAACTACCTAAATGCTAACTGCCAAGGCATATTTATATTAGTAATTGAACATTTCCAATTTATTAATATTTTTATGTAATCATTTGGTGTTCGACATGGTCAATTCATGGAAAATACCTTCAGATGACAGCGTAGGTATATCATTTTTTTTTATTCCATGTCAATATCGGTTCGGTTGTCAACGGTGAAACCATGCTGGGGACATCGATATAAGTTTCGATTTTGTAAATTTATCGATTTCACTGTGCTCCTGTGCTTTTTCGAAAAACTTGCATAATGACAACACTATTATTATTGATTCGCCTATTATGTTATTTACTGGTTATCTGATTTTAAAACAATTACTGCCTGTGTTTTCCTTACTTAAGTTTTTTTTTGTAGTATTATTTATTATCATTCGATACAAATTATGAATCTCTTGTTGAAATGTTTGTACAAAGTTGATACAAACAATATACTAGTAGGTACTAGATAATAAAATATGTGTAAAATAGTTGCTGCACATTCAATGTTTGTCATAATATTACAAATTTGACATAAATTGTAACGCACCTGTAAAATAGGTATAATCGAAAACATGTTTATCTCAAAGCAAACATTTTATAAGAATATTAGTAATATTTTTCAATTAATTTCAGTGTTATTTATGACGCTTAGTGACATCTATGAGAAGTTAGAATAACTTGTAAAACAGAGACCAGCTATTTCTGATGTGGTTCTCGAATAATTATTGTAGCCAATATTCACACCAGAATGAAGCAGATTATTTTGTTAACTTTTAATATCAATGTACAGATGTCACTAGTTATCAATTTTAGAAGAGATAATATGGGTAGATATTACCTATTATGATGTAATTAAAAATTTATGGAGAAATGTTATAATTTTTTATTTAGTTTTCGTATGTTTATACTTTTTTAGGCATAATACATTTTATCCCTGATTCCGTAATTCATTTTGGGTTTGCAAATACAATACCTACCTACTAACATTTTTAGGTTCAGGCAAATTTACGGTAGATTTTTACGCATAGCTTGTGATTTTAAAACAAACTTGGTTTTATTATTTGTTATCTTTGGGGATACCGCGTGGAGGGTCTTTCTCAGGAAAGTAACTAGTGAAACTGGAACTCAAAGATACTCATATGGGGGCATCCATTAATAACGTGAGCAGTTTTTCTTTCAATCTAGACGCCCACCCCCCCCACCCCCTCGGTGAGATAAATTTGGGCCAAATCGTATATTTTTTCAAGTAACGTGAGATTTTGCTGGACCCCCCCCCGTTTGTGCTATGCCCTCTATTGTATAGGAGAGTGGAAACAGAGGCCGGACAATCATTACACATCGAAGCTGTAAAATACAAGAATGAGTCGTAGAAACTACCCGTTCTCGTATAGAAATGTTGGGCGCGTATCGCTGCCAAGGGTAGATACTCGTATGTCACACGTATCATATGAACCTATGCTGAATCGTAGCTTATAAGGCATATAAAAATATATTTATTTAGGTTTCATAAGGCATAGTAGGTATTAGTCTTGGCGCCATTTGGCTCGAGGTAGGAGACACTACACTCAAGACTTCAGTTTTAAAGATGTGTTCTGCTTTTGACTTTTGATATAATGGCGTACTGAGCTCCGGGCCAAAAAGGACCCCCTTTCTTCCATCATGAGTTTTTAGTGTATAATATGGTTGTTGAAAAAATGTTTTTTTTAGTTTGTTAAAAATAGTATAATTGTTCTAATTCTGAGATGATTCTCTTTACGCCGATTATACCATAAACATTGATAATCTTTCTTTACATAGTATAAAATGAAGTCGCTCCCGCTGTCTGTGGGCTTAGATCTTTTAAACTAAGAAACGTATTTTCATGCGATTTTCACCAATAGATAGAGTGATTCATGAAGATGGTTTTTAGGTATTTAATTTGTCAAGGTTTTGTGTAAATTGGTTGAAATATATAAATAAAGGTAGCGGGCTAGCAAGCGAGCAGCGGGCAGCGGGCTTGATTTAAGGCTCCACATCCGAGCTCAAAAAGAAGAAGATGGAGGGATATGAAATCACGAATGTTAGAGGAGCGCGCTAATATTTGGAGCGATAATATCGATGCGAAAATGTTTAATAAAACAACACTCGTTTAGAATAGAGCAAAAATCTCATGGAACGTATCTTAAGTAGGTATCATTTAAAGAAATATTGTGAATTTGTTTTCACAACTATTACTTGTAAAAATTTACTATTACTTGTGTTTATAATAATTTTCGTAGTATCATATTGTGAAATTACGAGGTGCAGAGAACTCAATCTCTATTTCTCGTGAACTGAGGGTGTTTATGTACCTGGGGGATGGTTTTTTTCTACCCGAAGTGTGGGCTGCCTATCGCAACATATAGGGCTTTAATACTATTTTTTTTTGTAATTATTATTATTATTTATTTTTTTTAGATTTTTTTTTTACTGTAGGTATTTTTTTTTTTTAAGATGAATTTTTGATTTGTAATACTAGATGTTTTTTTTTATTTTTGGTTGCATTTTATGCTTTTTTATTTGAGCCCACACTTCAAGGGGGGAAAGCATGGGAAAGTGATGGAGATGGGATAGGGGAAGGTCGGATTTTCGTCGGGTCTTAGACGCCCGAGACAAGCTATACTGGGGTTTGGCTTTATTTCCTCTGTGGGAGCCCTGTTTCCCTTTTGCGATTTTTTTCTATAATTTACGTTTCGGCGTGGAACGCGTCTAGATATTAACTTCAAAAATAACATTTATTTTTTTAAGAGATTAAAAACTTCAAATGTTTAAGGAGATATGTAAGAAATCGGTAGAAATTCGGTTAGCATAGGCTTAACAGATGGCGTTGGTTATAAAGGTTGGTTAATGGCGTGGCGTTGTGTTTCGTTAAGGGGTCTCCACACGGTACTGCCGCAGTACGTACTGCCGCAGAACTGACTAAAAATCTTATGGTCTGTAGTCAAAAGCGCCAGCCGTATTGTTATTATACTAACAATACGGCTGGCGCTTTTGACTACAGTTCTGCGGCAGTACATACTGCGGCAGTACCGTGTGGAGACCCCTTTAGCCACAGCCACGTGCGTCCGGGTCTGCTAGTGATTAATAAATGAATATGGTTAGTTCTACGTTAAACGAGTTGATAGAAGAGCTCGAAATTAGAAGATTACTGATAGGTGGGTAGGTAAACTTGATTTTGGCATGGAAAGCATTTGGTAAGTTTTCCTTGAAGGGTAAATCATATCCTATATTTACCTTGTTACGAATAAGACAATCCTCACGCGAGATGTGCAAAAGGTACAGATAACAAAGAATTACGCAACTTGAATGATAAAGGCATAATATTCCTTTCGGAATAAAATCCTTCAGCCTCTAGTTGACACCACCGCCGCTGGCCGTATTCAAATCTCTTTATCCAAAAGATTCCTTAGAATTCCCGCCACACATCTTTACGAGTATTCCAAGCGGGATTTTTTACGCCCCCCAGATTTACATAACAAATAACGTGAGAAGGGTAGGCGGAGGCGGTGTGAGAGGGGCGGTGTGGGGTGGGTGAGGTGGGAGGCTCTAGGCAGGGGAGGTTAGGAGTTAGGACGGACCAGGGTTAGGGGCAATGTGAACCAACGAGGAGGGAGAGATAAGACAGCCTTTAAGGCAGTGTTCGCCAACCAAAACAGAACTTATTTCACAATTTCTTTCCGAAAATGATCACCAGATCCTCAGAACTGATTGTGAGAACCTGCAATAACGATATACCTAGTAGGTACCATCATTATTTTATTTTAATAATATTTTAAACTAGCAGTAAAAAACCCGCTCCGTAGGTTTTTGGTTCGGCTTCGCCCAATGTGGCTGTTGGTGACCATTTTATAAATCGGATAGGAACTGGTTCCAAAAATAGCCGGTTCCTCGGATCCAGTGTGATCCAGTGACAGGTAGTTACCGGGACAAAGCAACCGCGACAGGCAATGACGTCATATGTAATATATAGCCGCGTGATACTATTATTCACAACTATAAGTATTACCGTCAATCTTTCCATAGTATAGAGATACTCAAATTCTACAAATTCGTAGTACTTATTCGCGTACCTATGGGAGCACGTCCTTACGCGATCTGCTAATGTAAGCGGCGCCATCCTTTGACGAATTACTGAAATCGAAACCGAATTACAAAATTAGCTTTTTAACAAACTTCATGTACGAAGATGGCTTGGCATAAGGCGCGGCGTCAGATTTGTTTTCTTAGCTGGATTCTTAAATTTAAACCGTACAGAGTACAGACGTTAACGTAATAATAATGTCCAATGTGTATTTTCTTTTAATTTTTTTTAACTAATGTGTTTTTAATATGTACTTACTAACCGTGTTAATACGACATCTAATTTTTTTTGTTGACAGGTTCAGTAATGCTCCCATTTTTATAAACGGTTTAAATGGCAAATCCTTAAATTATAAGTAGGTAAAATATCCTGTGATTTTTGCTGGTTAGTAAAAATAATTCTGTATTTTTTGCTGGTTAGTAAAAATAATTCTGTATTTTTTATTTTCTTTCTTCAATTTCACATGTACATAATATAAGGCTGGACTTCGCAAGTAATAACTAAGTACAGCTATTGTATCTTCACAAACCATTATTTCGAGATAAATGAGGTAAAACATTTGAATTTGTGGAAATTTGTAAATAATAAAAAATGGTGTGAGGAGATATCACATTTTTTCACGTTCAATTTTGTGTTATTTTTGGTAGTCATGTTGTCTGTATAGTTTGTAGTGTTTAGATCATAACTCATTTGATTTTTAGATTAAAAAGCCTAAAGCATGAGAACAAGAAAACATGTTGTTAACCCCTCGTCTTGAGGAGGGGGAAAATGTCCGTAATATTTGCCTGTCTCCGTTCTCTGTGTTTAGTGGGGCGCCATAAGCGCCTATTATATGTTTTACGGCCAACACGGTGTAGGTATGGTTGCCTGCATGCTGTAGGTAGGCGCACAATATCAAACAATCAAACAATCTGAGCACTATCGGTATTATTTATAACTATCTATATTTTTTCTAAGTATCTCTATTATTTATTAGAATAAATTTTTCGCCTTAGTATTTTTTATGCACGTCAGACCAGGATAAGGTTTGCATAGAAAAATAAAGGAATCAGTTGGTACGAATCTCTGCGTGTGTGTATGTGAAATTTATTTAACATTTTATTTATTTATTGATATGATATAGTACCTACATAGGTAATCCCTAAATTTTTAGAATAAATTAATGAAATATTTTGAAAACTTCACATTTTCTTCTAACTGAATTATCTCTGGTACCGTCGGCGGGGGTGAAGTTTTTTATTTACATGTGCTCCCCACAGGAGGCCCTGAGGAAAATAATTTCCCTCGGGGTCTATGTAAACTTTAGGGATGCTGTATGGAGGGTTTTTTAATGAAAGGAAGAGTTCTGGGAAGGAAAAGGGTTTAAGGGGTGGGTAGGAATTTGGGGTTCGGTGTGTCATGGTCATCCGCCTTCAAGACCTAGACAAACCTCACCCCATGAACCCGAGCACTCACCCTGCGAAATTACCAACCGTAGCGAACCAACTGGGGTGACCTATGTCAGAGATGTTGGTTATCCATAAAGCTTCCCGGGGCGGCGGTACCCATCCCGCCTCCCAGCTTGAAAGTGCTACCATTTTTGAGGTTTTTAATGCCACTAGCTTATTTTATGACAAAATATTATGAAAAAAATAGTATATTCGGTTTGACCCGTCGGCGTATTTCATTTTCCGAGGGAGGTTCAATACGAGGCAACCATGCCTCGAAATCAACACGGGCTTGTAATGCTATTTTTTCTCCAAACCCGTGTCCAGTAGAAGGCAAGCGGCATCCTACTGTGCACGGGTTTGTAACGCCAATCCTTTCCCAAACCCGTGTTTAGTATGAGTCATGCGTCCTCCAGACGTGATTATAACATTAAAAAAAGGAAGTGTGTGCATACACGCACAATATAATGGATGGGCAATAAAACGCAAACAGCCTTACTAATAAAATAAACACTTTTTAATATACTGCTTATAACACTTCATAGTACCAATCTTATAAAATAAATTCTCTAAAATAAACTCTATTTCGAGGCATGGCTGCCTCGTATTGAACACGGAAAAGGAAATACGCGACCCGTCGTAAAAAAAGTTTTTGAAAACTACATATATAATTATAAAAAAATATGTTTTTAGATTTTCACGGCCAAAAACATTTTCGTTATTTGTTTTTGGGGTGTTATGCCGTGTTGCGCTACCTCCTTTTTTAGCCGACGTTTCGGAAAGCGTTGCGGTGTCCATCATCAGGGCAGATCCGGTAGATCCGACAGAAGAAAGAAGGAGGTAGCGAAACACGGCATAACACCCCAAAACAAATAAAAAACAATATTTAAAAGTTGTCTTCATCCCACAGGTGGCGAAGGGGACCACTTTTATTTAATTTTATTTTTAGGCTTAAGAATTTAAAAACCTAACTGCACCCCATTAAAAAAAACAGAATTGGAATGGACTGCGTTTTTTGGAAAATATGACGAATAAGACTACTCAAATCGGGTCACCAAATATGGATAAAACCATTTAAAGCAACTTTTCAATTATGTGGTCTTGCGCCAAAACGATGATCTTTCACTCAGGAAGTTGCCGCATACCTGTTAAAAATGAGAGGGTAGTTTATCTCATATGTACGACTGTTTTGAATGACGTCTGAACGAAATTTGGAATTTTTCCAAGTATTTTGAATGTTATATATCTATATTATAATATTTCGTATGTTTGAAGGTGTTGTAAAAACATATACCATTTATAAAAAGTAGATAAAATTACCTCTTATTTGAAATACACTTTAGTTTTTAAAAATTTACATATTTTAAAATTCAAACGTGGAAAAAAATGGAAAAAAAATTCTTACCAAAACATTTTTGATGAAAGTGTAGAGAAATTTAAAAAAATCAAAAAAAAAAAACAATTTATAAAATGAATTTGGAAGGAAACTGTCACCTTACTTTTTCCTCGTGCATACAATAAAAAAATATCAATGTTTTCTTTAATGCCAAAAAAATAACCTAAAAATAAACCGATTTAAAACGGATTTCTTGCATCTCTAAAGACGTTATTAATTTCTTTGATACGTTTACGAACACATGTACCAGATATTAATATAAAAAAAAACACTTTTATGAAATTCTCATAAAATAAAGATACTTAAATGTAAATTTGAATTCTCATGCGTAATGTAAAATAATTTTCTTACAATTCAACTTTCAAAATACGATTATTGAGCTTATAACTTGACTAAAACTTATGAAAAACCACGAAAAACACGTTAAATACATTAATTATATGAATAAAAGAGCGAATTGGTCATCATAAAATAATAATTAATATTTGACAAGTTAAGGTATTTCAGCAATAAATACAGACATAATTAGTCTCGACTCCACCTAGCGGGAGATTTAGTACTTAACAATACCTCTCTCACAAAAATAAAGTTGGTTGTTTCAGTTGGAAAAATGTAATAATAAGTCATTGTCGAATGAAATACTAGTATATATTGAATTATTTGGCGGGTATTAGATAAGCCGCCATAGCTCAGTGGTCAGAGCAGCTGACCGGCAATCAGAGGGACACGGGTTCAATTCCCGTTGGCGGCCAGTATCTTTTCTAGGAAGATTTTTTCAATGTAGATGAGTGTTTCAGGCTGATAATTATTGATTATAATATTTGTTAGAAATCATTCAGTAAAATCACTATCAAAATTCCCGCCATGCATAAACCAAATTGTTTTTTTCTGCGCGGGCCACGATCACAAATACGCAGACGCGCCAATAATGCCCCTGGCGGAAAATAATTAAAGCAACCATTTTTAAGAAGAAATTATGGCCATTTGCACTGTTGTTGCCTGTTGCCGCATATAAAATGCATCTTAAAGCGTGACCGCAGAAGAAAGATTATTAGTAATACTTTGTGTTTTAGTGTATATGGGGTTTTTTCATGTTGCTGCAGCAACACAGGTTATCAAGTTTTAAGAATAAATAAAGTTTTTTGTACAAAGTTTTTTTTTGGCAAGGCTGTGTTTTTACCACTTTTATTGTTTACAAAAACCAACATGTTTCGCGAGCAACGCTTACTCTTTCAGGGTTTAATTAATACTAATTTTAAATAATAGACATAGACAATGGTGCCAATGGAAATATGAGAATGGGTAGAGGGAAGAGGGGCAATAGGGAACAATTTACAAAGGGAACAGGTTTAATATTGGGTCATTAAAAAATAATTTTTGATTATTAATAATGTTCAAATTCGCATTCACATCCTTTCTGATTTCTAAAATTTCTAATTGATCCAACTGAATGCCATTGACATTACAATGTATCAATTCTATTCCACTGTTGAATTTGACCTCACCCCACTACCTTCAACCTCACAACATATTTCAATTGGGAATGCCAAAGTTTCACTTGCTCCAGACGGGATCAGTTGGGACTCTTGTGCGGTATTCATATAAAATAAAATAAAATATGCAGGATTTAGCATACGATATAATGATATAGTATAATCGGCCTCATCTTTGTGCGGTGCTTCGTAGCCTCCCCACTCTTGTTTAGGTAGATACTTTAGTTTTCTGAAGGTTTCACTTTTACCGCGTGTGAATTGCACACTCTGATTTTTTTTCAATGTTTTATTTGTTATTTTTTTTTATACTTATAATATTACTTTAATACTTATTGTGGTCGTTACGTGAATCTTGATTAAACTAAGAAGTTTTTTTTTATTCTAATTGTTATTATCAGTATATTTGTTTTCGAGTTTCAAATCACTTTTTTACTACAATATTTTCAAAGGTAGTTAGGTACCTATATTTTTAAACTTTCATTTTAAAATGTACATGTTTTACTTGTACTTATTGATGTACAAGTGAAAAATGTAATCTTTTTAACACTTTAGTTTATATTACCCACGCCCAGGCAGTGCCTTAGTGAGTTCCCATTAGGGGTCTTCCATGAATTACGTCACAAGAAATTTCATGATTTTTTGACCCCCTCCCCGTCCCTGTCACACATCGTCACATTTGTGAGACCTCTCCTCCCGTCGTATTGTCACGGTCACATTTGCCACAATGGAGGGGGCGTAACGGGATACCACGACGGAGGGGGCGTAATGGGATAGGGAAAATATTTTTGTGGCAGTCCCCCCTTAAGCTGTGACGTAATTTATGGATGGCCCCTTATCTACTTTTATCATATTTTTAAATTTTTTTCTAACTATTAAATTACTTGTATATTATGTTATGTTTTATAGATATGTTTAGAAATTAGGTTAAATCAAAAATGAAATGCAGATATTAAAATATAATGAGAAAAAATAGGAAAAAAAAATTGAACCCAGTCTCCAAAATGCATGGCTCCATCAGTGGTTTATATTAGGCAACCATTGTTTAAAAAAATTATCGTGCGAGTAGTTTTAATAAATAAATTGCTTTTATTCTATTTAGGTACCAAGAATAATGAGCTGTAGGTACATGTTCAAAGTAATTTAGTAAACTCATTGCTACATTCCCCTATTTCAAAACAGTGTTTATACTACTATACAAGATTCCAAGGCAGCTATTTGTTATTTCATTACGCTAGACTTGATCTGAGTCCTGCTAGATAGGTATACAGGTTGTATAAGGTAGGTACATTGTATATGTAAGCGAATCCTTGGTAGATATGTACCTACATACCGTTAGTATTAGTATTAGGCAGCGCACATTCACTCAACTTAACGCGATTTTTATTTATCTAGATTATATTAAACCCTTCAGAGGGTTTTACAAAACATTTCTCGGTAAGAATAAAAAACACAAGTCGCAAGATTAATACAATGTTCTGTAGGAAAAAAATACTAAATTCCTTTGCGCGAACCTCGTTTTCCGAGAAACGCTCAGATTCTCATATTCTTTCAATTGGTTTTGGTTGAATTCTCCGGGAGCGATTGTTTCGTCTTAATAAACAACAAAGAAGGCTATGAAAGTTGTTTTCTGCGAAGAATTGCCGTCCTTGCCTCCGCGGCCCGTGAGAGGGGTGAGAAGAAGTGGGAGGGAGTTGGGATGGGGAAGTGGGAGAAAGGGTGGCCGTTTAAAGCGAGTTGACGCTTAGGGTTGGCATCTTAACATAAGAGAATTTTATGAAAAATAAAGCGACTAAATAATTTACATATTCAAGTAGAACAACAATAATCGATTCTGAATATACAATATCACCTTTATAATGTTCTTATTTATTTATTTATTTATTAAAACAAATAATACGTGTATAAAATCGTAAGCCGCCCATCTCACTGGGGCAGTGGTTCTTAACCTGGGTTCGATCGAACCCTAAGGGTTCGGTGAGTCAGTCTCGAGGGTTCGGCGGAGATCAAATTTTAGAGTTGTATCTTCGCTCCAATGACACGACATTTTTGTGGCTGCTTTTGAAAAAATAATGGGTTTGGACTTGTTTAGTGGTGGACTCGACTAACCACTGACTAAACTTCTCGACTAAACTTATGTTGTTCGTACACCTTTAGATACTAAACTATCTCGCCGCTTGACTAAAATAGGTATAAGTACTAGCCTAGTTTGAACCAGCATTAAGCGATTTATTACAAGTAAAACAGGGTTTAATTAATTCGTGCATTGATGAAACGTTGGCCATACATTTTTCTTGACAGTACCTATAAATGAAAGTCTGCAGAGTCTGCCCACAAAGTGTTGGAACACCCCTCTAGAGGGAGGGAAAGGGGAGAATTTTAGAAAAATACACTATCACGAACCAAGCCGAGTAAGATAACGTTTACTTAGTTTTCGGTAAGATATGACAATTTTTAGTGAAGAAACAAGAAAATAACATATATTATTCCAACGAAAAAATTCGTGCATTAATAAATATTTGCTAAGATAAGAAATTAAAATCTGCATAGACCGCCTAACATAAAGTGATGGAAAACGCCTCTAGAAGATTAACCCCTGTAAATAATTTTTTTTTACTGAAAACCTTTTTACCTCACTAAATATTAAAACTATTAACTTGGGAGCGATCTCATTTGATTCAGGATTTTCTAACCCCCCCCCCTCCCCTCACCATTTCCCCCTATAGAGGGGTGTTTTTTGGCAGGATTCTGAGATCTTAAAATTTATTCAGACTGCCAAGAAGAAGAAAATTTCACGAATGCACGAATTTGTTGCATTTTGGTACGTAGATTTTTTTAACATTAGCTCCACCCAGGAGGTCCTGATGAGAATTATTTTCCTGTCGTGTCATCTCTCATATATTTCATCTTAGGTGTGAGCCTTTTGAAGAAAAGGAGGAGATGAAGTTTTGAGGAGGAAAAAGGTATGAAGGGTGGGTGGGAATCTGGGGGGTCAATGTCTCAGGAGTGACGGACGTATAAATGCATCCCTCCCACTGCGGTAAGACGGCGGCGACGCACGTCCCGAAAGAGTCTCCCCCAACCAGCCTCTCTCTGCCACGAGGCTTGTGGGCAGACGCATCCACCGCCAATACCCCCAATCCATTAACCCACACTCCATTAACTCGGGTAGCCCTGATAAGCCACAAAACGTAGCGAACCACTTAGGGTGACCTATGGCAAAGGTGTTGGTTATCCAGTTAATGGATTCCCGGGGCGGCGGTATCCAGATTATATTGTTTTAAATTTTTAAGGTTAAAATTATTTATGATGTAGGTAGTTATTCAATTTGGCAACTTAGAGAACACTTAAAATGATTCGTCTGACAATTTCCATCCCTGCATGTTGTCGTCAAAGGCAAAGATCCCCTCTTTCCCCACAATCCCGGACCAATGTGTACATTGTGCAGAATATTATTTGCATAACGGGGCATAGCGGGGCATAATGGATCCGCCATACACGCCCCCGCTGACATGTTGGCAGCTCGCCCCGCCCACCACCCCCATTGGCTAAACCTGCCCCGCTCTGTCCCTCTCTTCCCTCTCACCTCCCCCCCTCCTCTCTCTCCGCGGGGAGGGTAAATGTTTTGCTTGCCAAGGTATACTGGGGTTAGAATTGCGGTGCATGGGTGTAGCGTGGAAATCTCTCTAACTTTGCTGGATTATTATTTATTCACTGAAGCGGTTTATCTAATAAATTTATGAATTTGATGTTTGAAAATATAACGATTTTAATCAGATTAGATTTCATTGCAGTAATTTTACTCTTTATTATATACGAGTTCCCAGCATGCGTTGTAATGCTACTTAATAAAGAAATTGTTTCTGCCTGCGTGTCCTTTCCTATTCATCCCATTCCGCCGCACCTTCCTCTCCCATGACCCCTTCCCCTCACGCGTTCCCCCTCCACCTTCCCCGTCTTCCCTATCTCCTTTGCCGCTACGGCGTTCCACGAACCCCCATCAGGCCTCAGGCGTTCCCCTCCCCTCACCTGCGTTCCATATATTCAGTCCCAGTACATTTAGTTTTCAAACAGCTCGCGTGCGACCTATTACGAATTTTGATTTTCTATGAATTTTGATTGAAAAATCGATGGTTTGCAAAATGTCATTCTCAAATTATGACATTTTTGAGTCTCGAAAGAGTTTTTGTAATGATTAAAAAACTTTTCAGGTCATGTCATGTGATTGTAATAATCCAGAAACCTTCGCGAGGGTGGAAATAAGGTATTTTAAAAGTCTTAATCATTTCCTATGCTTTATATAGCAACAGGTACATAAACAACATTCCTACATACATACCTACATGCAAGCAAGCAATTATAAATTGATTGTGTAGGTATGTTGACGGATTAAAATGTGTAAAAATATAGTTTACCTATTGATTATTTTTACGAAGCCGGTTTCCTATTGCCCGAGGACTACGGATTAGACGATGGTATCCCAAATTATTATAGAGAAAAATTGAGAAATACCTACACTAAACATAACTAAAGCCAGTAATAGAATTGAAATTAAAAAACTTTTTCACTTTGTTCCACTTATTTATTTTTACCAGGACCGGTTTCATCCTACTACGGACATTTTCAGACTGGTCAGGACTTTCAGACCAGTCTAAAAATGTCCGTAGTAGGATGAAACCGGTCCTGGTAAACATAAATAAGTGGAACAAAGTGAAAAAGTTTTTTAATTTCTATTCTATTACAATGGAATTCCACCACGAATTAACAGTGCAAAAACTAGACTCATAACTAAAGCCATTTCTAGCAACGATTAGACAAGCTGTGAAAGAAAATAATAGGTATTACAGTTCGATAACAGATATGTAGGTATGGTATATATAACACTCCAGTTACGTTATCAAAGTGATGTAAGAATACTATTTTTTATAGAAATTCTTCTAAAATTTTAAGCTTGCGATACTTTACGTGGCTTAAAAATAAGCAAGTAATTTAAGATTTAGTTCGTCATTTGACTAGTGGCAACATTGTAGGTACTTTAAGGAAAGTTAATTATTATCTAACTTCTTTCTTACGCATTTTTTATTATAATAACGAGGAAATTTTAAATAAATTTTACGGAACCAAGCGGCGCAGAGTCTAGAAACTTTTATTCACCACGGCAGCCGGGCCGAGGCGTAACTGATACAAAATGAATATGTAATATTTATGCGGACGCAACATATTAGTTTTAATTTTCAATTCCGAATTTGTTGAACGCCGCCCATATTGATTCATGCCGAAAGAAACTGCACGAAATTGCATTGTTTAGTTTTATAATGTGAAACTCGGGCCAAATATTCAAATGTTCTGCGATTTTTTCTAAAGAATTTAATTTTCCATTTCACATATTAAAACTTGGATTCATTGGTAGGAGATTTTGGTACTTGACAGTATTTTTATAGTCCTGACACTTTATTTTTTTCCAGAATTTGTATAAAAAGACTTATTAAAAAAAAACTCGATTCCTTCAAAGGCCAAGATGTGTTCTACTCGCAGTATTTAATTGAAGCATCAATATTATTTCTTAATGATCAAATTTTCAGACGAAAAAACATGATTTTGTTTGATTTGAGGCAATATGTCAGTATTTTACTGTTTCGACCTTGTAAATAATTATTAGATTTATCTTTTGAATTTGTTACCAGACGCCATTTGCATAATTTTTGGCGCCACCCGTGATTTACCAGCAATACAAACCATATTAGTATTACCTATTCCAACAGATCTTTCACAGAGAAACAATTTCCATTGTGGTACTTATCGAACTATAAAAACGAGGCTGAAATATACGATTTTGTGTAATACAGAATTCTCCATAGTTCTCCACAGAGTACCTACCCATAGAAAGCATGTTCCTCCAAATATCAAATACCTGCCGTCTATCTATATGACAATGCCGATCTCAAAACAACCCCAATTGAACGGCGTATCTCTCGTCCGCAACCGTTTAGCGGCGGAATTACCGATGGTTGGCGAGTTTAGTCTGCCGGTGGACCGTTATGAAGCCAGCCATCGATCTGGCAGACCACGCCCCGGGGCGGGTCCGCCCTGCCCGGCCCCCGCGGCCCTACTGGCCCCACAGCCGGGTACGCCACTGCCGTGTCGCCGCTACGCGCGGATACAAGCCACCCGCCCGCTACCTTCGTTAGTCGTGTAACGGCGTTACGAGATGGACTGACAGTGATAAACATCGCTGCATAATGTTGTAAAACGTATTTAAAAGCTATAAATCAACTTCAAAGTTACTTTATTTTTAAGTGGATCTAAGTAATTTTAAAGATTATTCTCTAATTTTATTGTGATAGTTTTTTGAATTTTCCAAATTTTTTGACAATTTTAATCATGCATCGTTTGTTTTTAACATCGAGTGTTTTGTGAGGCATGCTACCAGGGTGTCATAAGTGAGAGTGGATGAGCTATGAGGAGTGGGTCACGGGGGGCACGGGGCAGGCGCTGGACTTGCGCCCCTTGCCCCCCGAGGACCGCTACCTGCACCTCTGCGGCTCCAAGCAGGAACCTGACTTCTACCCCTCCACCAGAGAAGACAGCGAGATGGAAGAGTACCTCAGGAAGCGAGAACAGATGTCGTTAGAATACATACAGAAACACGAAGAACCGCTATCAGTTGATGATGCTTCGCCCGTATTCATGTCGGGTTCTACAGAAAGCAACGCTTCTCCATCAGCTAGTAAACCTAAATCTGGTTTGATCAAACCTCCATATTCCTACATAGCACTCATAACGATGGCTATACTTCAGTCTCCACATAAAAAGTTGACGCTGAGCGGAATCTGCGAGTTCATTATGACGCGATTTCCCTACTACAGAGAAAAGTTCCCTGCGTGGCAGAACTCGATAAGGCACAATCTTTCCCTGAACGATTGCTTTATCAAGATTCCTAGAGAGCCTGGAAATCCTGGAAAAGGGAATTACTGGACTCTGGATCCCTTGGCGGAGGACATGTTCGATAATGGAAGCTTTTTGCGGAGAAGGAAACGGTATAAGAGGCCAGCTGGAGGCATGCTGCTAAGAGAGCAAAGAGCTTTAGCGTCACTGATAGGCCCAGAAGCATACTGCCTGCCGCCTTTACCGCTACCCTTATCATTATTTCCTTACTGCTTGCCACCGCTAGGGCTACCACCTCCTCCCCTTCTTGCTCCGAGACCCTTGCGCCCCGCTCCGAGAACTGAGATCCATTCTTCTACCAGGAAGCTGAGTCAAGGGTTCTCCATCGAGTCTCTCTTGGGTCCTTCTGCGCCTACGCCCCCCAGCATGCCCCCCGGAGCCCGGCGCTCCGCCTTCTCCCCCTTGGCGCCTCCGGACGACTGGAGTAGATGAAGCCAGAGATTCTACACTCTTGATGAACAATACAATACTTTGAACAATTTCAAAAACTTTTATTCCAACGTACCAAGTAGTGTTGCTAGTTTTTTGAGTGAATCGAACTGACATTTCGATATGCGACATTTAAAAATTATTCTTTTTGAGTCGCTAGTGGCTTGAACGTTGAACTAATGTGCTCACATTTTTGTGGAATCCAACCTTCAAACATTTTTAATGACATTGAGTGATAAACATGTCATAAATTCGCGTGTTATTGCAACAGCTCCGAAATATTTTTTTAACAGTATAAATATTTGTTTGTAAAGTTGTAAATTAGTTGTACATTATATTGTGAATCTAGTCATGTGTAAATATTTATATTAGATACTTAGCTATAGTAGCGGTAGACGTATAAATTTAATGATATCATAGAATAGGTACTTGCTGAAGTTTTTCGTTTCAAAAATTTATTTGAGGCAAAGTAGAAATTATGTTACAGAGTGCAAATAATTTGGGTGAAATGAAATGTATTTATAATAAAATATTTAAAATGATTCATTAAAATGTCAACAGATCAAAATAAACTATTTTCTTGCTTAACTTAACTAACCAAATTAAGTAAAAGTGAATATTAACCAATCTCTATTTTTGAGTTTCGTTTTTGAAATAGGAATAATTATAATATTGATCTGAAATAATTTCTATGTTAAACCAAAGATTTATATTATTTCCGTGAATCCCAACTAAGTATTAGTTATGTAAAAGTGGAAATTATAGACACCTACTCAACTTTTTATATTTGGAGTAGGGACCTACCTCTCTATAAAATGTTTGAAAAGTTGAATATCTAACTATTATTTTTATAACTGGTTTTTGGCATTTCTGAAAAAAAGTAAAGATTTTTTACAACTTTTAAAACAAATTTTCTTCGAAATCAAATACCTTAAATTATTTCCACAAGTATGAAACTATCTACAGGTAAATCATTTTAAAGATACCCTTGCTTGTATTTATTTGATACCCTTGTATGTCTATACTGAATGGATAAAAAAATAATATAATTTAATGATTTAGTTTTTGTTGAAAAGCTGAAGAATTAAACGAAAATTCATTGTAGAACATTGTCGAATTGAAAGGCTAATCAAATTTTTTTTCAATTAATTGATAAACTTCACTATGCACCTAGTATTTTTGCGTATTTTCGGGGTAAGGGGGGACTGCGAAATGGTGTTTCAAAACTTAGTTGGACAAAACTTTTGATACTATCGCATTTTGACACACATTGAAAATTTGACGCATTTGAAACACATTTTGGCACAAAAACATTCAAACGAGTGCTCTTTAAAATTATTAACCTGTACCTACTCCCAAGCTTACTTTATAATATATTTTCAAACATTAACATTTCTTCAATCCTTTGAAGGTTTTTTAAATCTTCTTCTAAACATCTGTACCTAATGAATCCATCCAATTTTCTGAGAACCGTGTTAGATATACTCGTATTTGAATCAACAAAATTATAGAACGGTAAGTTCTGGCTTCACGAAGATTACACACGGTTTTCGTCTGAAATTTCTAGGTCAACGCGACTATTTTGAGCTCACTGATGCATCATAAATTATAAATCACGAATTACTGAACTTTTAAATAATATCCATCTGGAGTTAACGAGACGCCATACTTTTAATCGATATTATTTTCAAATTCGTTATTAAATAAAAGTATTACGTGCCTACCTAAAAGATAAACAAACATAAGTTTCAAAATTGTTTCCAAATTTAATTATTACAATATCTTTCATATGCTACCTACACTGAGTTTCCATCTCATCTATTCTATGACACAATTTCATAAAGTTTATGAAACACATCAGTGAGAACAGGCTTAGGTACTATGCGATAGAAACACAAAGTTGAATCGACTTTAACTTTCGTTCTATGCAATATACCTAACATAGAATAGACAAGGTGCAAATCCAGCATTACTTATTCAATTTGGTCTTATATAATTATTTCAACAAATATTCTAATGCACTTATACTAAGGAAGTTCTAAAATTTGTCCTTTCTAAAATAGAAATAGAACATGATCGTGTTTTGCTGTAAAATGTTTTGTTGGTAAGATTTCAAAATTAAAGATTTATCTGTACTTATTATCATGCAACATTTTACTATGTATAATTTCTAAAAACTGTATCACTAAGTTAGGTAATGATTCCTTCATTATGTATGAAAAAAATCTATCGCAAGAGGTCGAAATAAAAAAGCATATATTACTGTAATCTGATTGTTTTATTAAAATTGATTGCAAGTTATCCAATTATTATTATCATCAAGTTATAAATAATTTTCGGGCTAAAGGATGTGGACAGAGTTTTTGGGTTTCACGTTTCGGATTACCTTATTATATGCTTTACTAATATCTATTATTGTTTTCAAGTTTAATTTGTGTAACTACATTTTAATTAAAAGTTTTGTTTATAAAGGGTATGAAAGGAGGTAGGTCCTACTTGATTTACTTTAACCGGAGATTCCTGACATTATTTGCAATAAAAAAGTACACGAAATTGTGGTTTCTGAGTCTCCGGTGACCTTTTTGATGTTTTTTCTATAAATTTTTTTTTTCAAAATCGAACAGAATTGTTTTTTCTTCCACATGTTTTCATTGCTCACTCAGCCGAGTAGCCACCCAAACCCTCATCCCGCCTCTAACAGTCCAATACTTATTAGTGAGTTTAAACTGTTTTTAGTTGAAAAAAAAAAACATCAAAAATGTCACCGGACACCAAATTTCATTTATATTTTTTACTTAAAATAATTTCAGATTAAATTAAAATATTTTTCAATTACGTCTCGTAACACCCTGTGTTGTGTTATTCAAATGAAAATGGGTTTGTGATTATTATTAGGTATTATTGGGTAATTATAATTTATTACACGTGAAAGCTGTTTAGCCTACCGAAGGCGAGAACCGTTTATGAAAATTGAATAACAATAGGCCACTAGCATCACATTTAAAAAAAAACTGGTTTAGGCAAAATATTTTAAGACTCTCTGTTTTTTTTTTATTGGATTTTTGAAGCCCTGGCGATTTTTTGAAATTTCAATGCGAAAAATCAGACCATTTTCAGACAAAATCAGACAAAAAACGATAATTACATAGCCGAAAATCATTTAATAAAAAAAAACGTTTTGCACACGAATAGCAATAAATTGCACGGGGTTCTCTTCGTAACATCTGTTAAAACACCGCCACCTTTATCAAAAAATCAAACCAAAGGATAAGTTCGCAGAGAACAAACAACAAATCTAGTGAACTTTAAACGCAAATTCAAAAATTCGCCGGAAATCAAAGTGTTGCCATATAAAAAAAATAATCAGTGTGGAATTTTACAAAATTAAGGGAACGTAATCGGAGACGGGACATTTTCATGTAGTGACGTCACGAGCTCAAATAATGGATTTATTTATTTAAAAAAAAATATATATATACATTTCTAAAAATTATTGCTAACATTTTCGAAATCTTAGTAAAAAAAATTATCCACACGATTGAAAACCTATACCATATACTCATGTAACTTAAAAAAACTTTACGTGAGAATCCATATCAGGTATAAATAGTTTATAATATAAATAGACCTATCCTAATCTAATCTACCTAATACCTACCTAGACCTGGGTACCTATGTGTAGATGATATTAAGTGCACAAATATTAATCTTCTTTTCACTTTTTTATGTCATGGTGAAGTTCAGTCAGGAAAAACGAAAAATGTGGATAAACTGGATTCTTATGCATTTTAAGGAGTACGAGGTTTGTGTTTTAATCAGATGTAGATACACACTTCTGACAGAGACGCCCTTACCAAGCTTCACTGAAAAAATCTTTTGCAGAACGTTAATTTTATTATTAATAATAATAAAATAAAAGATTTTCATTGCAAATTTTCTTTTTTTGAGCTGAATAAAGTACTTGAAACGTGCTATATGCAAACAAGGCATCTTTTTGAGTACCTATCTGCTGTTTTTGACTCATCTCTGGTCGTGATAGGTAGGTACGTATACAATGGAATTACAAAAATAATACTTGTTTATGCTAAAATTTGTTGTGATTATGTTTTGAGGTAAATTGCATTGAGATAATTTTTGTTATTTTACTTACTAAACGTTCTAGGAATAACAATAATATTTATTTTATCTAATTAACCACCATCATCTCTTGCTTTAGGTAAGTACTTTGAATTACTAAATTATCATAATATTTGTTCAAAGTTAACTAGGTACCCAGGAACTTGGTATTAATGTTTTGTGACTTGGGTAGGTACCGGTGCAATAGGTATAGGTGCAATAAGGAACTCCAGTCCAATCGTAAATTTTTTTTATTAGTAGATAATTATTCTAATTTACAAAATAACATATTATTTTTTTTATTTTTATAGGTAGTTTTAACAGTTACCCATAATAATCCGTAGTTTTTATTTTTTAATGCCCGCTAACACGCCCGGGACGTCATAATAAGCCTTTTATATCAACATGGTCAACTCAGTACTAAACTGAGACGGTCTTATAATAAAAGTCGATCTATTTCCTTTTGTGTTCCAGTGAGATGTATGAGCCTAGGTACAATTTAAGCAATGTTAGAAATATATACATAGGCATTATAACACCACGCTTCTGTTTCCATTTAAAAGCTTACCATACACTTCCAAATAATTTTAAATAGGTATCTATTCCAAAACAAACAAAGTAAATTTTTTTTTTTGCGAAAGATTTGTCAAGGTTTGTGATTCTTTAAATATATATTTTTATATGAAACAAAAAAAAACTGTTACAATAAATTTCATTTTACGCGTCTTTGTAAATGAATATCTATGATTTTTTTAGTTTCATTTAAAGAGGTATTTCACAGTTTACAAGACAAAATAATCGATAAGCAATAAAACGACCGTAAAAAAAATCATAAAAAATTATTAGGTATGAAATAAGATACTTTATATTTTTAATTGATTATGTCCATTTATAATATTAAAATCGGAAAGAGTCTTTAATTAATTTGCTTTCAGCAAAATAGCGAATCTATTAGGTTCACAAATTTCTTATTCCTAACAAAAGGTTTTTTTTTCATACAATACCATAATTTAAACCCTGCGGAAACCGCGGTGTGACGCTAGGAACAGCCATTGCAGTGATGCCGATTGCCGGATGCCAACCCACGCGTTTTGAAGGGATAAGTAGTGTTTTTTTCTTCTTTAAACGACGATTTATTAAATCTAGTTATGTAATAAAACTTATGTACCTATTTAGAATTGGCATTTGTTTACTTATATGAATATATATTTTTTTAGCCTTATTTTTCATCGGAGTTCCTTACTGGAGTCGACCTAAACTCCCTAAGGGCCTATGTGATCTTTGGGGATGCTGTGTGGAGGGTATTATTAGGGAAAGGAAGGAGAGGATGTTTTGGGAAGGAATAAGGTATGACGACTGGGTAGGAATCTGGGGGTTAATATGTCTAGAAGTGACGGACCCATGAATCTATCCCTCCCACTGTGGTGCAAATTGATGAATCGAGAGTCCGGCTGGAGAGGTCAAAAGATCTCCCTCAACCAGTCTCTCCCGATCCGGCCTGCCACGCAGTAGGTGAGCAGACGCATCCGTCCCCAAGACCCAGACAAATGAACACATTTCATGATCCCGGGCACCCCTGCTAAGTTACCAAATGTAGCGAACCACTTGGGGTGACCTATGGCAGGGATGTTGGTTATCCAATAAATGGTTTCCGGGGACCCATACCCGCCTCCAAAATTCTAAACTTATTAAACTTACCTACCTGTACAAGTTACCTACCTAGCCAGTTTCGGAATGCTGAGATGGAAAGATAACCAGATACCGGCGACATTTTTATTTCCATTGTTTGGTGAATTTAAGATTTTATGAGTTTACTCAGACAAAGAAAAATATTAACTCGGAACACTAACATCAATAAGCTTTTGTAAATGTAATTCCTGAACTTTTAGAAATAATTCAAGAATTTAAAAAAATATAATAGATGGGTAGGTACCTATCATAGGACACTGTCATAGAATACCCCAAGTGGTTCGCTACGTTTGGTGACTTTGCAGGGATGCTAGGGTTCATGGGGTACCTAAGGTTTGTTTAGGTCTTGGCGGCTAACTACTGCGGGCCGGATTGGGAGAGATTGGTTAAGCGAGACGTATCCTAGACATCAGATTCCTGTCCACCCTTCTTCAGAACTTCCTCTCCTTCCGTTCCCTAAAAAGACCCTCCACACATCATCCCCAAAGATTACTTAGACCCGAGGAACTTTTTTTCGTGAAGGTTTTTTCCACAGCTAAAAATATTGTATAGATATATACTGATTTCCTATTTAAATAGTTATTTTCATAGTTTTCATCTCATCTTTGACCATTAGGTATTAGAAATTTCTTTTTATTAGTGTTTCATCCGATTCATCTGTTTCTAAGAAACATATGAATCGGTATTTTATTTTATTATTTATATTTCTTCATTCTGACTATCAATTTGTTGTTTTTTCCATTATATCATTTACATTTTTCCCAATTTGTAAAAAATGTTACCAGCGAAAAGTTCGGGGTTAGATGCAACCATATATAAGCAATTAAGATGAAGCCATAGTAAATAATGCAAAATCATACAAAATCGTATGTTTTTGTTTTGAAAATTTGACCGCTTAGAAGTATTATCGATGCTTCAATTAAATACTGCGTGTAGAACATACCTTGGCCCTTAAAAATAACGGTCATTTTTTTAATAAGTCTTTTAATAAGCTTAGAAAAAAATAAAGTAATAGGTCTATAAAAACATTTTTAAGTGCAAACTCTCCTACTTATAAACACTTTTTCGGATATGGTTTTATTGCATAATGTGGCAAATTAAGTTTCTTATATAATTATCGAAAAAAAAATAGAAATTTACGCCCGAACCTCACCAAATAAAATATAATATGCATTTTCGCGTTGGTATTTTTGACATCACGAATTTGTTATATCAAAGTGAACCTTATACCGTCCACCGAAGAACGACTGGCAGCCGCCCCATTCTTCCGTCATTACTCCTCCGGACGGAGCGGAGAAACAACGTGTTGGGGTCCGCGCTGCTTGCTTTCGTGAAATCAATTTAAAAATTCCGTTTTATTACAATAAACAATGCATAAAAAAGAAACTAATGTTTTTTACAGGCCTTAACGAAATCAACATTTAAAAAAAATTCTCAAATATCTTTTCCAACCTTTCCAAAAGCTTTTTCTCAAGTATTTTTAAACTCCTCCCATAAAAGGGCGTGAATTCCGATTTCAAGTTTTTCCTGTACTAGTGGATCGCTTTAATAGGTATATCGGTAATATAATCTACGTAGGTATCTCAAAATGTGTGTACAACTGTAGGAGTCTAGTCAATGAATGGTCCAAAAGCAGGTGTAGAGTGCGTGAGCAGGGACCTAAGCGACTCCTTCAGATACTTGTTTAGGGAGCTTAGGGTGTGAACATACTAAAAGTCCTGACGTCTAGGTGGTGAGCAAGGGGGGGGGGGGTGGGGGGGAGTAGCTCCCAATATTCGGGTTTCCGAATTATATAATAATTTCCGCTTATATCTCTAAAACGGTGCGTAGCAGAGGAAAATTTTCATAAAATAAGTAAGAGCTCATAAAATTATCTACAACTTTTATTCTGTACGTAATTTTCGAAATCCCAGCCAATTTTGAGTTACACGCTCCACAAATGTAGATATTTTCGAAAAAAATCATTTTACCTTACATTTTTCATCAAACATTCCTTCATGTAGTCCATATTTCCACAAAAAAATAAAGTAGGACTTTCTACTTACGTGGTTTGTTTAAAAAATCCATTATTATTCAACAAATATAAAAATTGGGGATCGGAAAACTCGGAATTATGCAACTTAAACACGTCTTTTGAAAAGTCATTAAAAGTGATGAAAAAATTGGTAAAATAGGTTGTTAGGTTAAGCTAAAAAAATTGTAACTTTTAACAACTTTTTAAAGCAGTGTTGAAATTGCATGATTCTAAGTGGCCATCGAACCACACAAATTATGCTATTCTTAAAGGGTCAACATATAATGAGGTACCTAAGTAGATAATATTTTGTAAAAATGACGCTATTACGCTATTATATGAAAATATCGGAAAACCGCCGTTTATTTTTAACAACAATTTTTTATAAAATAAGTTAAGGAATAGATATATACCTTTACCGGTGAACACCCTCTACTTTTTAAATTTCAACAAATTATGCAAGAAACACACAGCAATCAAAATAAATATTTGGAAAACTTGGCTCAAATCTACACAAAATTTATAACCGAGCCGTGCGTCGCATCGCTCAGTTTGATCGGTGAAGGCTGCAAAAGGAATGTAGGTACCTCTGTTATATATTTCCAAAAAAATGTAAGACTCATAACTCATAAATCAAAGGTTAAAGATAGGTAGGTACCTACTAGTATACCTATTAAAAAAAACCTGAAAATTAAAAAAAACAATTAAGCATGGGAACCCTAATTTTAAATACTTATATGTATATTCTATTGTTTAGTATTTGCTCAATGAGAAAATCGATTTTGACAAAAAAAAACTGATCAAAACACACCTGACGTCATCCCATACCAATCGAGGCGTCATAACGAAGTAATGTTAATGGATTGTCATATATGATGATGTCATATTATTCAAAATCGAATGCAACATTTAAAATTTAAATCGGCCCGCTTTCACGAGACTACAATCAAATTTGAGAAAAAAAATCCTCGAAAACTTACAAAAAAAAAAATTCTTCTTTTTAAGTCAGTTTAAAAGTACGCCTGCACGATAATAGGAATTTTATGCTGTAATTAAATTACGAGAAATAATGACATTAAAATACTCTGTCATGATAGCATCTCAAATTTCATTTTCAAATAATGAAGTATTTTGAGAGATTTATAAACCCAAATTACACAATCCACGTTAAGCATTATATTGTGTACACGAGGATGAAGATAAAAATGTTTGTTGAAATGGCTAGCAAACAAGAGAAAGATGAACAAGTTGCAAGACAACGAGCTCTAAACTCCTTCAGACAACAACTCGAGGAACCAGACTCGGATCAGTGGAGCTCTCGAAAACACATGCCGGCCGCTTCCTTATTTCCTTGTTTGGATGTTTGTCCTCGACAGAAAAATATGAAACTCTTGCTTCAGTATCAAAGTACTACCAACTCTATGGGACAAACCATTTTAATTGGGCAGGTATGCACCGTGTTATCATAGAAACTTACGAAAAAATAGTTCTCAAATAAAATAAAAATAAGATAGGTACTTTCAGCTTTTTGGGAGGCGACTTTGGGAGGGAACCATTTATTGTATAACCAACACCTCTACCATAGATCACCCCAAGGGGCTCGCCAAGTTTGGTGACTTAGCAGGGTTGCCCGGGTTCAGGGGGTGAGGTTTGTTCGGATCTTGATGGCGGATATTTTTTTTTTGCATACTGCACAGGGTCCCAACTGCTCCCATCTGAAGCCAGTGACAATATGGCATCCCCAATTCGGGTATGTTGTGAGGCTGAAGGTAGTGGGGAGAGAAAGGAGATAGGGAAGAGGAAGGTAGGGAAGTACCTGCCTATTCAGATCTGGTCCACCAAACACGGTTAACGCCATTTCAAGCAACGTTTCAATGGTGGTTTTATACACCTGCGTTTATCCACCAATTGCCTGGCAGGCCGGATCGAGAGAGACTGGTGAAGGGAGACATTTTGACCTCTCCAGCAGGACTTTCCTGGAACATCGCCTTGCACTGCAGTATATGAAGAATGGATTCGTCCGTCACTCCTGGACACACTGACCCCCAGATTCCTACCCACTCCTAACACCTTTTTCATTCCCAGAACTTCCTCTCCTCCCTTTCCCTAAAAAGACTCTCCATACAGCATCCCCAAAGATGAAATATGGCCCTGGGGGGCATTATTTTCCTCAGGGCCTTGTGTATAAAGCTATTGTAAAAAAAGCTGTTCTATTTAAGATTTGAAACGTGAAGGTGACAATTTTGTTATCCAAACACGTGTAGGTATTACTGGCAAAAGTATTAGAGCAACGATTACAGAAAATAATTTTTGTATTTTTTTTGGTAATTAGAATTGCTTTGTTTAATAAACTTTCTAAGAACTTTTTTCTCACATTATCATGAATAACCACCCACCAAAGCTTCTCCAATCTTTACCCAATGAAAAGAAATCAAATAAAGAAACTAATACTAATTAATCTGGGACAGCATTCCGTTTAAATGGGACAAATTGGGATTTGAGGTCGATGCGATCGATCGATTCAGTAAACGAATTTTATGATTAAAATTGCGGTCTGCAGCGCTGGTGAGGAGTGGGGAGGCCAATTTTTTTCGGGATTGGTTAGAAGTAATTTATAAAATGAAAAAAAAAATATTTTAGAGGAGAGGGAAAAAACCAATTTCATGAAGCAGTAAAAGGTAGTAGGCCCTACAAATAATATTGATTTATTTATAATTTATATGAATAATGATTATTTATTTATTTTTACATAACACAGTTATATCTACACTAAAATATTATGGAGAAGATTAATAAACACAAAAAAAAAATTGAAGTCCCTCGTCACGTTATTGCTTAAAAATGTATTTTTTCACTCTCAAATATTTATTTTTACTAGCTGGTACCCGGCATGCGTTGCTATGCCATTTAATAAAGAAATTGTTTCTACCTGCGCGTCCTTTCCCATTCGTCCCGTTCACCTTCCTCCTCCGCGTCCCCTTCCCCTCTCGCGTTCCGACTCCTTCTCCACCTTCCCTCTCCTCACTCTACTCCCCCCCTTCCCCCGTCCCGCGATCCCCACTCCCGGGTTCCCCTCCCCCTCCTGAGTATTACCCTCATGAGTTCCCCTCCCTCCTCCCGCGTATTCCCCTCCCGAGTTTTCCTCCCCCCTTCCGACTTCCCCTCCGCCCTCCCGGGTTCCCCCCTGTCCTGCATTCCATACATTCATTCCCAACACATTCATTTTTAAAACAGCTCCCCCCTCCCGTATTCGCCTTCCCCGTCCCTTCCACCTTCCCTTTCCCCACTCCACTCCCCCCACCCCCCTCCCGCCATCCCCTTCCCCCACCCCTCCCCACTCCTACACCCGTCCCCCCTTCTTTCCCTCCCCCCTCTCAATCCCCCAACCCCTCCTACCCTTCCCCACACCTCCCCTCACCCCCACTCCTCCCCCAACCTACCCCTCTCCCTCCTACATCCCTCACCCCCTTTTCATCCCCCCCTTTCACTTCCACAACCCCTCCACCCCACCCTCCCCCCTCCCCCACCCATTTCTCACATTCCCCACATTCATTCCCGGTAAATTCAGTTTTCTTAATGCTCGCGTGCCACCTATTACAATTTTTTCTACAAAGTTCAATATTAGTTTTATATACATACAAACAATTATCCAATTTGGTGCTGTCGTTCGGAATACATACAATTCGGCGATTCATTTTTAGAGATAGGTATTAACTACGAAGCCAATAAAGCACCCTTTTTAGGGTGAATAGCCTAATTTAAAAAAAAACATCGTTTCCAAGGCAACAATTTGTTTGCTTTCATCTGACAATTTCATTTTCCCACATAAACTGAACAGTTTATATGGGAAAATGAAATTATTATTTTTACCATCTTTCTCGCAGTTTTTACATATGTTCTCACCTTTTAAAACTTTCCTGGACTACGACAAATATTTCAAAACCAAAATCAGCTTAATCGGCCTAGCCGTTCTCGAGGTTTAGCGAGACATACAACAATGGACAACAATAACACCAATGGATTTTTATTAGATTGGAGGTAGGTATTAGGCATCCAACGCCGATATTTGTAACTATAGTTAGTACCTATAGTATAATTTCTTTTCAGTAATTATTTATTTCAACGAAATATATTTTGATTAAAAACTCATTTGAGAGTAGATGTAGGTATCTAATA
Organism: Limnephilus lunatus; assembly: GCA_917563855.2. NCBI lineage: Eukaryota > Metazoa > Arthropoda > Insecta > Trichoptera > Limnephilidae > Limnephilus > Limnephilus lunatus. The sequence goes on from OU830593.1 coordinate 48,380,403, forward strand.
TATTAAAAACTCTAAAAGAAAAAACAATATTTTTTACTTCCTTTAAACTTCTCTTATTTGGAACAGCCGCTTATTTGGGACAAAATTGTAGGGTTAGGTGAGAAATGTCCCAATTAAGAGGATGTCCCAATCGACTATCTAATACGTAATTGGAACCCTACGCGGCACGAGTATTAAGTAGGTAGTAGATAGAAATTCTTTGCTTAAAATGGTATCAGCCGGGTTTGGTGAATAGTCAGGTAGCTATGAATGGTCGGGTGCTTTTCCACCTTCCTCTTTTCTATCTCATTCCCCTTCCCACAAACTTCAGCCTCACAACATACCCCGATTCGGTGTTGACGTATTGACATATAAAAACAATAATGACTTATTGCAGTTACAATAGATACCTATTATGGTGAAAGGGATGAAATTTAAAATTACCTTTACAAATAAGAAAATACGTGTGTTATCGTTATTTGTTTTTGCGGTGTTATGCAGTGTTGCGCTACCTCCTTCTTTAACCAACGTTTCGGACAGCGTCACAGTGCCCATCATCAGGACAGATCCGAAAGATCTATCGGACACTGCAACGCTGTCCGAAACGTTGGCTAAAGAAGGAGGTAGCGCAACACGGCATAACACCCCAAAAACAAATAACCAAAATACTTTTGGCCGTGAAAATCTAAAAACGTCTATATGTGTTATGTTTAATACAAGTATCTACAATAATTATTATGTCTAGTATGAGTATTGTCAAATTTTGAAATATTTTCTCCCTGAAAGGTATATTTATCAGCATATTCCCGGAAGACAATAAATAAAACTAATGTTTGTATTATTTTAGGACAAACGAGAATTGTTTTTCGGCCATGAGGTTGAGTTTTACTGCGCATTAATTTAAGACACTTATGAAAATTCTGTCAAAAAAGACGCACTAATTTCTAATCTTTATAGCAATAATTCCATCAACATTATTGCGAGAGATCTCTCCTCGAAGTGCGCAGTGATTTATACACACTTTATATTACGCCTTACCAGAGACACACAAAACAGAAGATTGGTCCTTTTGACAAGCGTAAAGTAAAGGTCTTGCTTCGCAATATTTTGAGAATGCAAGTTTATTTAAATCTTGAAGTGAGTGCGTTCTAAGCTTCTAAGCTGCCAAAATGATACTTTATTGATGAGTTACAGGGGTCGCAAAATGAGATTAAATGAGAAGCTTAACCTTTTGAGATGTGCTGTTGCAAAAAAAGTTGCAGATGAGGTTGCTTGGACATGTTGCTCAGAATTCAGAACAGCGACGTTCCGACAAAATACTATTGGCAATCAAGCAAGGGTAAGCTAACAGTAAGTTGTCACCTCTAACTATTCGAGGAAAGTAACTCCAAAGACTGTGCTAGGAGAGACTGGAACAGCAATGGGCATGGTAGTTCAGGTCAGGGACACCTGGAGGCGCCGTGATAAAGAGAAAAATCTCTGATCTGAATAGGACAAGGGAATTCAGACGATGAGAATAATAAATATATTTTGCATTTGCGCTTCTGTATTTCAGCTAGATAAATTTTTAGCAGTCAACTAGGTGCAAATAGATAGTTAAAGACACTAATATGCGATTGAAAATAGGAAAATCGACGGGAAATCAATGACCAATAATGACTGATTATAAATAATAATAATTTCTGATTAAACCTGAAATTAAAGCATGGAATCTAAAGTCCAATGGAATCATGAAACTGAAAAGCCCTAGGCAGAGCATTAGTGCGATATTGTATGAATGATGTTGGAGCCAAATCTAAGGCATTGCCTTGCAGTTATTTTGTAATAGAAATATTTGAATGATTTGTAAAGGCATTTTAAATACTTCTTCCCCTTAACCCGCGGCTTCAAATTGTTTTGGAATATCTCTGTTCAGGTTTTTTTAGGTGCATATTTAATTTGAATTTTATTTTAGTAATTTGTACATTTAAGGTTACAAATTTCTAATTAATTATAATATTTTATATTTCAGCTAATTAATTATAATATTTCAAATTCACTATATTTTTTATATATGGAATGGAGTCAATGGACACAAAGATTAAACCTGCAAACGTGAAGATGAGAAAATCATAATAGTTAGGATTTAACACACTCTACACACTCAGAATAGGAATCCCTTGTAGTGGAACTGTGAATATTCTTTTATACTACATAATGGACATAGGTATAATATGTATCATAGTCATAAAAAATATAACAAATGTATTCGTATCAGTAGGATTTTTTCGATTATGTAGTATTGCTTAAGTCCGGTCACCAGCGACCAAATGTTTTAAAATATCGGACAAAAATAAATAAAAAAAACATTGGGTCGGAGTCACAACGTTTTTGTTTTCCTTCGGCCTCGGAAAACAAAAACTTTTATTTAGCATTAGTTTCACAAAACAATTTCCTTCGGGGCCTGTGTCATTTTTGGGGATTCTGTCTGATGGAGGGACTTTTTAGGGAAAAGAAAGGAAAAAGGTGTAAGGGGTGGGGAGGAATCTGAGGATCGGTGGATCAATTGTCAACAGGTTTCCAGGAGTGACGGAAATATGAATCCATCCCTTCCACTGCGGTACAAGGCGACGGGTTGAGAGAGTTCGACTGGAGAGGTAAAAAGGTCTACCTCAACCAGTCTCTCCCAATCCGGCTGAATTCTTCACTTGGGGTGACCCATGGCAGGGGTTATCGAATAAATGGTTCCCAGGGCGGCGGTAACCATACCCGCCTCCCTAATTAATATGGCCCTGCCTCAATTTTTCATGTTTGCACAAATATTTGGTTCGATATTTGTGGTAATATTGTGGCTGGAAAGGGGGTATTATAACCTAGAAAAAAAAATTCTTCATATTTCGATAGTTTAGATATTTAAAAATATCTCATTACAACGTGTAATGTATAGTAAATAGGTATTTAATATGGAAATAATACGATAGATGGCGGTAAGCATTTAGCTTGCGCCATAGCTCGCCAGATGGCATTAGTGTACAAGAAGTGGTACTAGAGATAGACTTTACCAGCTCCCGAGGTGGGAGCGCAGAGATTTACCTACCCCCGAATAGTAAACAGTCGTAGCTATCCAGCAAGGTTATACAAAGTAATAAACACCTTTATATTTAAAGAACCTTTTTAATAATTAATATCTGCCAAGGAAAGGGCAGAAATAACACAACGGTTTTCCAAAATTCGAATTATTTTAAAAGTTATAGCCATTTTAGTTCGACCGGTTTAGACAGAATCTAACTAGAATCTAAATTGAGCAAAACTTTAAGCGCGTTTTTCTCGAAACGTTTGTCAAAAAATCTCAAGTTCTAAGTCACCGATTTTCCTCGAAATTTACATGTATTTTCTTTATATAATATATCCTTCTATAGTAGGAACCAATGTTTTTTTACAACTTAAAGTAAAAAAAAAAAAATTTTGAGTAGCTGACATTTTGCGAGAATTTTATTTTTCCTTTTTATTGGTTCCTACCATAATGTAATGACATTTGTACTGTTAAAGAATCTACCTTTTTTTTCAGATGATCAGAAGGGTGGAAATAATGACAAGACGGTTACCCTATATTTCCCCCCTCTAGTTCAACAGCGTGTAACTTTGTTAAATGTTTATATATTTTTTGAAAAAAAATTTGGAATTCTTAAAATATAAATAAATTATAAGAAAATGTTTAGTTAATATATTACTGTTTTTTTATCGACCATCAAAAAACGCCCGAAATTTGGGGTTCTAGACCAACGATACTCAACCTTTTTTCTCTTCGGGCCATGTACATGTATTTGTAAAGTTACGCGGGCCGCAACACTATACTGGTATATTAAAAAAATCATCAACTTTCGATTGCATTTTGAAGGCACTGCCGCTATTATGTGTATTTAAATTATAACAGAACAATACTTTATACGACAGCAAGAAATGCTGTTAAAATTTCCAAGTAGGTACCTGACTTACCAGTGATATTAACCAATTTTTATGATTTGGTAATTGATGCGGTGGTTTCTAGAAGTGGCACTTTTCATTTATAAATTTTTTCCGCGCGTACTTGTGAGTCAAATATTTGTAGTTTGGAATAAATCTTGCAATAGCAACATTCTTAGGTACACATCTGCCCGGATGATGGACACTGCAACGCTGTCGAAAACTTTGGCTAAAGAAAGAGGTAGCGCAACAAAGCATAAAACCCCAAAAGCAAATAATGAAAATACTTTTGGCCGTGAAAATCTAAAAAAACTATCTCACTCTTATACCAGATTATGTCGACCATAATGACAATCCTTTTCGGGTATCACTATCTGTGCGTCAAAGTCGAAACCAATCTCAAGATATACGAAATTTAGAATGATAGATTTTTTTAAAATCAAGTTCGTGATAATGAAGTGTAAGCTTGCCGGGCCGCAGGTTGAGTATGGTTTTTCTAGACTATAATGTGTATATTCCTTTAAGTCTTCGTAATTTCGCAACACTTTTACATGAAATTTGTCGTTGGAATGAAGGACAATCTGCTTACTTGATACCGTGGAAGACGCATCTAGTATGTTGTATCTCTGAATACAGTCTTATTTCACGTTGCAGGTATCATTATAAGAATTGTTGTTATCTTTCCAAGAAGTACGTAAGCCTCTACGTCTGAGATCTAAAGGCCTAATTCATGTGTAAACGTGTTGCCTCAATATTATTCTTAGGTGAAATAATATGGACCGATGTTGTGCTGTAACAATTTGACTAACTAGTTACAGGGTGGTGTTTGTCGAAATATATATTGAATTTATTATTTACTTATGTGCAAATTAATATATTGCTGAACGTAAAGCTTTTTATTATTAATTGACAGCTTTTATTATTAATTGAAAACTTTTATTACTAATTGAAAGCTTTTATTATTAATTGAAAGCTTTTATTATTAATTTAAAGCTTTTATTATTAATTTAAAGCTTTTATTATAAATTTAACGATTTTATTATTAATTGAAAGCTTTTATTATTAATTGAAAATATTTATAATTTTTTATTTTCTTACGACTTTATGTCCGGGTTAAATCTTCCCCACAGGAAATACCAAACCCTTCCACACACTTTTCCACAAATGATCATATAGTCAATCCACGCTATGTAAGTTCACTATAAACATAAGTATATTAAATACAAAACAATACAAGAACAACATATCAATCTACCAGAGACCAAATGGGAAAATAATTCACTGACTCCAGATATTTTCATATCAGAGGGTTCGGCTCGGTAGAACTCCTAACGGGACCGATAAATCCTACTGATTCCTCAATATAAATATTTAAAAAATCTTTCGTAAGATTTCATTGAAAGCTTTTATTATTAATTGAAAATTTTTATTATTAATTGAAAACTTTTATTATTAATTGAAAACTTTTATTATTATTTTTAAACCTCACAGTCCCAAATGCCTGGAAGTACTTCCAATCTGGACCACAAGACCTATTTTATTTTTTGTTATTTTTTAATTGTTTACTTCGATTAGTAGACACGTTTCAAAGTATGTTTATAATTTTTAAAAAATATAACGTAAAAAAAAAAATTGTACATGTACAATTGATTCTCTAACTTCCTCATCTTCTTCTTGTAACCCAATCTAACTATATATCATTTTCTTATAGAAGATCTGTGTTCATAGTATTAAGAGCAGGCATAACATGATATATTTTTTACATATTTTTATTTACTATCTAAGCAGCTTTGTATGTATATATAAGACTGATTACTGTGACTTATATCCCAATAATTCCTTAATATATAAATAATAACTCTTTTCCAATAACTCTTTAACTTCTTTACCTTATTCTTATAATCCAAAATACCAACATAAACTCTCTTATTGTAGAAGAATCTGTGTGCATAGTATTAATTAGTGAATATTTTCAACCAATACTATTGAATGTAATCCGAAAACTGTAAACTTCACCCGCCATAACATAGGGTCTTCCCTAGCATGGAGGGTGAAATATCATAAAAAAAACTATATGTACTTTCGATTTTATCATGTATTAAATAAATAAATAAAAATAAACTCCCTCAACTGGTGACCCCGACGTGATCACGCCGGCTCCCTCAACTGGTGACCCCGACGTGATCACGCCCGCTCCCTCACTCAAGCAATGAGCACTGCAACGAGCAACTCTGCAACGAGCTACAAGCAACAAGCTACAGGCAACAAGCCATATGCAACAAGCAACACGCAACACGCGAGCAACGAACAACAAGCAATGAGCACTGCAACGAGCAACTCAGCAACAAGCAACAAGCAACAAGCAACAAGCTACAGGCAACAAGCCATATGCAACACGCAACACGCGAGCAACACGCAACGAGCGCAACAAGCAACGAGCTACAAGCAACAAGCTACAGGCAACAAGCCATATGCAACAAGCAACACGCAACACGCGAGCAACGAACAACAAGCAATGAGCACTGCAACGAGCAACTCAGCAACAAGCAACAAGCAACAAGCAACAAGCTACAAGCAACAAGCCATATGCAACAAGCAACACGCAACACTCAACACGCAACACGCGAGCAACGAGCAACGAGCAACACGCAAAATGCAACACGCAACACGCAACACGCAACATGCAACATGCAACAAGCATCAAGCAGCACGCAAAAGCAGAAACTGAGGGAATCGATAGAGACGCATCAGCACCACATGGATGCATCATCATGGACGCACCGACCAGCACCAACCCGGCATTCCTGAGACTTTGGCATCTTACAACCCTGTACTCCGTACACTGGAAAGGGGGTGTGTGGCGACCAGAACGGTCGCCCCCTTTTGCCACAATCCTTGCGCCGCCACTGATACAGCCAGCGTATTCTCGAAAGTGTACAATCTACCTACAGTTGTAGTGTGTCACGCCGCACATGGCTAAACATTTCGGGAAGCGCATCGAAAGGCCTCGACACAACAGCCGTCACATTCTTACGGCCGCGGAATGTTCCAGAGGCTTCTCCGCTTTGCGCGGTGGCTCAACATTACTTGACGTTCCGGGTACTCACACGGTCGGCTATATAAAGCGCAGCGACACCGCGCTAGTCAGTCAGTCAGTTCCAGTCTCTAGTATCAGTAACATCACCAATACATAGACAGTGCATTAGTGATAACATTCCAGTGCGGTAACCGCCAGGTCCACGGCGACGTACCGGACCTGTGCCGGTGCCTCATCAACCTTGAGGACGCAACGAGCGACACCGCCATCTCCGCGACACCGCTTCGAGCATCCATCCTGGACGTCAAGGTCATCTCCACCAACATGGTGCGCAACTACATGCTGGCGACATGCAGACACGAGTTCTGCTACACCACTGCATCACCGACCTTCATCACATGCAACACCATAGAGCCACATCATCATCGCTCCTGTCTAAACCGTTACTTTACTCCAAACTTACCATCGCTACGTAGCAGCAATAAAGACTGACTCATACATCGACTGACGTCTTTTCATTCAATCGTCCCCCGTCTCTGCCGATCGCTGCCCGCTCCCTCAAATAAATAAATAGATATTTAACAATATATAAACATAGCCCCCTTACATAAATTTTACACACCCACTGAACAACATTTTTGTATGAAAAACTGTTAATAAGGAACTTCAGTCCAATGTTTTTTTTAATAAATAATGATCTTCTAACTTATTTGTATAGTTAGTTTTAATAGTTAAAATAATTGTCAGAGTTTTAATTTTCAAGATCCCCCAAAAACCACCGTATGTATGGTGAATCGTGTGACGTCATCACTCTCCAAAAGTTTTATTTATTTTCAACAGGTGTTGTCATTTTATATGGAAGAAACTATTCAATATGTAAAAAACATTTTACAGGTGGAATTATTTATTTAGTATATTATATTCATTTATTGTATTATTATATTTTTCAACATTATTAAATTATTATTTTTTTAGCTTTACGAATCGAAATCAATATTATGGGAACCGAAGCATCGCCTGCACACTGATAAGATACAGCATACAGCGCCGAATCAGCTGTTCGACGTCCGCCATTTTGGAGTTTAGAGTTGGAGGGTTGCGATTAGCATTACGATTTCTTTTGTACAGTTTAAAGTTTTTGAATATTTTAAATAATAGAGATAAACCAATAGAGATACCTCAATTTTTGATGCTGAATGTTTAGACCTAAATAATTTTTTAATAAAAACAACAACTATTATATATGTCTAAATCTCTACAAACAGTATGTCAATAAACCAATAACATGAAATGTTGAATGGCTTCCGTCATACATTTCAATACAACTTTATTGTGCTATCACCAGGTGGACAATTATGGAGAGCAGTGACGTCAGCACTAAAAAATTCAATACCACCAACTTGACAGTGTGTTTTAATGACACGATTTAAAATGGACTTTTTAATAATTTTTTTTAAACTCTACGTTTAATATTATTCAATAAATCTTATATATTCAGAATCAGCGTTTATCGGTCTATATGAACATATTTTTAAAGCCATAATATTTTTCACTGGAGTTCCTTATTATCATATGCGTAAAATTAAAAAAAAAAAATATAGTAAGACCCAGTCTGTGGGTGGGTGCCCTTGTTTTTTTAATACAAAAAACATCAAAAATTTAATCTAAAATTTATCTAATTGTAAATCATAATACATTATTTTATGTAATGCTTTTTTTAATTTTCCGAATAAGGAATTATTTACCAATTTGTCCAAAGAAACGTTACTATCTCAATGACAATTCTTCTTTAAAACTTTCTTCACAGAGATGATTACCTTAATTTTGAAAAGGTCAGTCAAAGTTAGCCACCTGCCTAATTAAAGTTAGTCAGCTAGTCAAAGGAAGACTTACTTGAACAATGAAGTGATTACCCGGAGGGTACGCAGATATCTTTCTTGGCACACGCTTCTTGCTTAATTCACTCTCATTGATATTATTTTATGCTATCTTATCTATTTTTATGGAATTTATACATATTTTTTTATAAAAATACCATTATGTATCTGTTTGTGTTCACCCTGTTGGTAACTTTGTTGACAATTTATAACTCCACTATAATTTTCTTTAGAATGTATTTTGTTGCATGAAAGAATGTGTTGACTCTGTTTTTGTTTCGTAAGACTTGACTGCATTGTTTTACGATAACACACAGGAATGAGTAAAAGTACCTAACTGTTAAATAAATATTATGTCAACGCAAACATAATAATTATTTTGAACAAAACGTTTATAAATTATACCTAAATTACAACATAGTGTGTAAGTAATAAACAATACTATGTATAGGTACGCTCCTAGGTACGTACTTTATATACGGTACGGTATTTTTTACTTAAGGCGTTCGGAAAACGAATTGAAAACTATACCTAGTCAATATTCGTATTAATTATTTCTATAGGTAATAATAACAACTATTGTATGCCTGTGAAAGTTTTTTAATTTAATTCTTTATATCCCTGGCGTAAACACATCGGTAAAGGTTTTATCGACAAAATCGGTTATTTGTAACACTCCCGAGCTCGACCACAGATCGCCAACGAACAAACAACGGTTCATTCGACTAATTCGAATTTCTACCGCCGTATTTGGGAGGCGGATATAAATACCGCCGCCGCGGGAACCATTTATTGGATAACCAACACCCCTGCCATAGGTCACCCCAAGTGGTTCGCTACGTTTGGTGATTTAGCAGGGGTGCCCGGGTTCTTGGAATGAGGTTTATCTGGGTCTTGGTGGCGAATGCGTTTCCTCACCTACTGCGGGACAGGTCGGATCGGGAGAGAGTGGTTGAGAAAGTCCTTTTGACTTCACCAGCCGTACTCTCTGACATGCGTCACTCCTGGACACACTGACTCCCAGAATCCTACCTAGCCCTTATTATCCTTTTCCTTCTCAGAACTTCCTCTCATTTCTTTTCTAAAAACACCCTCCACACAGCATCCCCAAAGATGACATAGGCCCTGAGGGGATAATTTTCTCAAGGCCTCTTGTGTGGAGCCAATTTAAAAAGAACTTTTTTACGAACATTAACTGGATATATGAAAATACAGATTTCACTCGAAAATATATTATGTGAGTGTAGATTTTTAGACTAAGGGTTTTGATTGACACTCAGATTGAAGATGTAAGACACATTTTTAAATTGTAAAAATATTTTGAGAAATTTGCTGAATTATCAATTTTTGAGATATAGTGCCGTAGAGTTACTGAAATTCTTCACCTGAGTGTAATAATTCAATTTGAAAGTGATTATTTTTTGAGTGCGTAAATCTTTTATTTACACCCTCATCCTCCTGCATAATCAATTTGCCCCGCTTCCCCCTTCAGTACCTACCCGAAGTATTCTCGTACTTACTCACTAAGTACCGACACAGTATCTCCACTTACCCACCCTTCCTCTATAATTATTGTTTTATATTACTACCTACGTCGTTTCCAAAATGAAATGAAACTTCAACTAAAATTTTATATGGATAATCTTTGCTTTTTTTTATTCCTTCCCTTCGTTTGAAGAATTACTAGAGGAGAAATCTTCATATAAGGACGTCACTTTTTGCGGCCGTCCATACCAAAGATCAAAATTATGTAAAAGTGTTGCTTAATCTTTATATTGTTTTACATTAACTTCGCAAAGGAGGCTCTGAAAAAAATAATTTCCCTCAGGGCCTACGTCATCTTTGGGGATTCTGTATGGAAGAAATTTTTTGGAAAGGAAAGAGTGAACCTAAGTCTTGAAGAGACACATGTTGTAGGAGTGGGGAAACACAAGGGCCGGTAAATCTGTGTACAATCAATCGAACATTTTAGATGTAAATAATTACGAAAAAAAATTGAAAATGCTGAGTTTAAAAAAATCATTTGTCTATTGATTTTCCTATCGATTGAGCGTAGTGAAGACCTGTTTCAAATCGATCATCTACCATTTTGTCTGTCTGTAAATTTTTTTGTATATACATTCCTTTTCAGGATCAAGATGGTGGTCATTTTAATCGGTCAGTCGTTGAGTTGGCATTGAGATCGCATTGTACCTGTCTTCCTGAAGAATGTTGGAAGAAAGAATTGTCATTTTGTCAAAAAAATTGCGTAATTCTTTATTTGAAATAAAAAAAGTTACATAAAATGTGTTAAGGTCTTTAATAAATAATTAAATACATAGATGGATATTTAAGAACCTACTTACAAATTTTGTGATTTCCAAAGGGAATTTTTGGCTTAGATTTTTTAAATAAGGGAATACTAGAATTATACTTTTTCGGGCGCGACGTTATACCCACTGTACTCAGAATTACCGGTTTTAGTTAAAATAAAATCTACTATATATTAAATAGCCAACGCAGTCAACTGAATTAGGTAAATAATTTCCATTTAAAGGTGTTTTAGTGTACATAAAATAAACAAAGGGATACCTATATGTTTTTTTAAAATTATTTTTTTATAATTATTATTAAGTTAAAAGAAATATAATATTTCGCTTTCTTAACTTAAATACAGAACATATAAAGTATAGTAGTACAAGTATAGTAGTAACATTTTTATTTTTTTTCCAACATCTTAAGTTTAAATAGTTTTTTTAATGGTTTTTATATTCTTTTCCGTTTTTAAGTTATCTGGAAGAAGATAAGTATGTATGTGAACTCCATCGTGGCCAATACTTTTCTTGCCACTTTCAGTCTTGACAGTATTTGTGTACAATTTATTGTGTTGTCTAGTATAATGTTCGTGTAATTGTGATGTTTTTATAAATGTTGTGTTTGTGTGTATAAATTCATTTTGTATTTTGTAGATTAAAAGACATAAGTTATATTCGTACAATGTTCTTATTTTCAAAAGGTTCATTTTCTGATATAGTTTTTCCTGATATGTAATGGAAGCTTGTCGTTTGTACACCCAACGTGCATGGAATATCAAAGCGGCGGAGCAAATTTGCAATTTGGGAGGCGGATAAGGGTACCGCTGCCCCGGGAACCATTTATTAGATATTAAATACCCCAGGTGCAGTTCACCCCCAAGGTGGCTCGCTACGTTTGGACATTGCGTGGCGGGCCGGATCGGAAGATACTGGTTGAGTGAGACTTTTTGACCGCACCAGCTGTAATCTCTCGATCCATCTTCTCACTCTGCAGTGAGAGGGATGGATTTGTACGTTTGTAACTCATGAACACATTGACTCCCAGATTCCCACCCACCCCTCATATGTTTTTCCTTCACAGAACTTCCTCTCCTTCCTTTCCCTAAAAATACCCTCTACACAACATTCCCAAAGATGTCACAGGTCCTGACGGGATCTTTTTCCTCAGGGATAATGTGGAGTTAATATTTAAAAAAAAAAAGAATTGCATTTGGAGTGTAGATCGAAAAAAGACAAAGCGCAACTGTGACTAGATGCGATTTGCATCGGTGAACTCTGTTGGCTATACAATAATGGTTCATGGCTTATCTCCTTGGTTTCTATTATCCGTAGTAGTATCAACCCACCTTCCCTCAAAAGTGTTTAACCAATATACTTTAACAAAGGGAAAGAAGATTAAGTTTTAATTTGTTTTATCGTTCTGATGATTTGTTCAGAACACCCTTTGAATTAGTTTCTTTATCCGCATTATCTGTTTACAGTCACGCAAATGAAATCGTCCCTTATTCGAATGAAACTTGGCTTAGTTTAATGGTCTGTTGGTGCAGGTGGTCGCCATGGGTGGAATCTAATAAGTGTTTGCCTCCCCTGACATTACTACTCGACACCCCTGCCATACCCCCTACGCCAAGGTGTAATAAACCTTTTGACGATGTAACTACCTATTTCATTAAAAAATATACAGTCGATGTCGTTTAATTAGGACAAATAAGAATAAATAGTTCAAATAAGCGGCTGTCCCAACTAAGCCAAGTTTAGAGAAGGTAAAAAAGGTATTATTTTATCACCTTTTTTTATTTCCATAGAATATGTTTTTAAACATTTCTATTTTTGAAACTGACAATTCATGGGAGAATTACATTATAATTAATGAAGTGGAAATAAGTTTAATATTTGTTTTATTATAATATTATGTTTTTAAACGTTATGAGATTTTTGAGAAAAATATTAGTTTGCAAATAAATAATTATGTACTAGCTATAGGTATATTCATAAACATTTAAAAAAATCAAAGATAGGTAGAACATGATGTAAAAATAAAATCATGAAAAAACAATTACATTTTATAATAACACTAGTCTAAAAAAATGACTTCTTGATGTAAAATGTCATACTTCTTGAACAGCCGACGTGCTCCACTAGTCCATTAAAAATCGAAATCGAAATTCATGCCCCTTTAAGGGAGGAATTTGAAAATACTTGAGAAAAAGCTTTCGGAAAGATTGGAAAATGTATTTGAGATTTTTTTTACACGTTGATTTCGCAAAACCCTGTAAAAAACATTAACTCCTTTTTACGCATTGTTTATTGTAATAAAACGGAAATTTAAAATTGATTCCACGAAATCAAGCGACGCGGAGCCACACGTCTATTTTCCACTCCGGCCGGGGCGTGACTGATACGAAATAGGTGTGGCGTGGTCAGTAGTTCTTCGGTGGACGGCATAGGGTTCACTTTGTAAAACCAAATTTGTCGACTAGCGGCCGTATTGTACAAAATAACAACTCGAAAATGCATACTATTTTATTTTAATTTGGGAAGTTCGGGCGTAAATATTCAATTTTTTGCGATTATTAGATATAAAATAAACTGAATTTGCCACATTTTACAATAAAACCATATCCGAAAAGGGGTTTATAAATAGAAGAGTTTGGACTTGAAAGTGTTTTTTATAGACCTTATACTTTATTTTTTAATAGGCTCATTAAAAGACTTATAAAAAAATGATATTTTTATGGGCCAAGGTATGTTCTACACACAGTATTTTATTGAAGCATCAATAAGATAAAGAAAAAATAAAATAAATAAGATAAATATATCTTCTAAGCGATCAAATTTTCAAAACAAAAACATGTCATTTTGAATTATTTAGTACCTTACCGAATTACTGCCGAATGAACTCCCGCAGTGCGGCCTGCATATCTAACGCACGTTTGGTATCGACTTCAGATTGGAATTTGTCCCAAATAAGCGGATTTCTGTCTCAGATAACCGAATTAAATTAGCATTCTAGCATTCATGACAAACATTCCCGGATTTATTTATGTTTCTGAACTTCATCTTATATACTAAAATAATTATATTATACGTATGTAAAAGCTCTAATGAGGGTATAAATACTTAGGGAAAATGTTTTATTTTATCATGATGGAAGATTTAGAATTTAGAATTTAGTAGAAGAATTGAATCCAGATTCAAATTTATTTAAAAAAAGCATCGCTGACGCATCATCTTGGTATCGGAAAAAATGTGCTTCTTTATACCGTTACCAATTTAAACTTGGTAATACGAAAGATGAATACTTTGTATGCGCCGCAGGTTAAATTTTGTGACCAATCGTGAGCATGCCTGTTTAAAAAAAACAACTTAGTCATCGCATTACAAGTATTGATGCATGTTCCGGTACTTAAACCTCCGGTGGTCGATTCCTTCCACTCACCCCTATCATTCACATTTCACAACTGTGAATATATTACACTGTCCTCATTGTATTATTGCGTTGCCCACTTCTGCTTGCCACAGGAGCTGTGGAAAAATCTAGTAAAGCGTACAGCGCAATAATAAATGGTTGATTACTACTGTTTTCAATGGAGCGGTAAGTGTCAAAACTGAATAATAATAATACAATATGTATGATTTGATTTGGTTATTTTAAGCTTGTTCACACCTGTTTTTCATTGGAATAATAGCGACACCAGCATACACATGTCGAGCAGTGCTTCAGATTTTTTTTTAGAGGGTAGGTATATACTTAATCTTTTTACAGTTTAAAAAAATACGTATCTACACATATTAATATGCACGTTATAAAAAATAATAATATCGGTAGTGTGTCTCTGTGTAACTCCAGTTCAATTGTGACCAGATAACTCAGAATCACGCAACTTCAACAGCTCCTTTGAATAGTCATTAAAAGTGTTGAAAAAATGCTTTAAGTTACGTTAGGAATAGGTTATTTTTCATAATTTTTAATTACTTCAAAAGGATGTTGAAACTGAATGAATTTTTGTTGTCATGGAACCGGTTAAATAACCTCTAGCACAGGGATTTGGTTGGATTTTCAAGATTGGAAAATTATTTTATTAATTAATAATTCAATAAATGAAATATGTATATTTTGTTTTAATTTATAACAGACGAGGTAATTTTTCAAGTTTTCTAACTGTGTTCATTCGAAACGTAAATTTCTGATCTGATTCTGATTATTGTCTTTTTAAAGGCAATGATCCCGAGGTAAATTTTTATTTATTTTAAATGCTTCCAGCCTCACAAAGTCTTACGCCATAACGCCATCCGCATAAGGATTACAATATGTACATTTTGTATTAGTTACTGCCGTGACACGGGGTGTGTGGACGTCTCTGGACTCCACGTCGCTTGGTTCCGTGCAATATATTTTAAATATCCTTGATATTACAATAAACAATGCGTAAAAAATGAGTTAATGTTTTTTACAGGCCTTACGCAATCTCCATGTAAAATACAACTCTGAACTACCTTCTCTAACATTTCCAAAAGTCTTATCAAGTATTTTTTTCCAAGTTTTTTACGCCAACTCTACACAGGAGACCCTGAGGGAAAAAATTCCCTCATGGCATGTGTCATCTTTTTCAGGAGCGTCTTTTTTTAAGGAGATGGAGGGGGAATATGGTTCTTGAAAAGACCAACGTTGAAGGAGGGAGGAAACATAGAATTTGATTAAAGCGTTCCACAGCTGAGCTGTTGAACTCAAGGACGAGTCATAGAAAGGACTCGTTCTCGTGTGTCAAATATTTTTACTGTGTCCATTTGGAGTGATTCCTGACTATGCACAATGGTTTCCAAGGGATCAATGACGTAACACTTCTGCCATATTTTCTATAGGTGATTTAGCAGGGGAGAAATTTGTCTAGGTCTTGGTGACGGATGTGCTTGCCTATCTAATGCTTGGTAGAAAGGAATAGGAGAGACTGGTTTAGGGACCTTTTGACTTCTCCTGCCGGACTCTCGACCCATCACCTTGTAACGCAGTGGAAGGGATGTTTAATACATCCACCATCACCCCTCATACCTTATTTCTTCCCAGAACTTCTCCTCTCTTCCTTTCCATAAAAATACCCTCCACACAGCATCCCCAAAGTTGAGAGATTTTGTTTCATCTGGGCCTTCTGTGTTTAGATATTGTTAAAAAAGTTCCATTGATATATCGGTAGAACAAAGACGGCAATCCTACCTAGGGACACGATATCGAATAGAAAGTATCGATACTGTAATCATGAGTTGTATCGGAAAAAAAGTATCGTACTCGTAAAAGTATTGAAACAAAAGTATCGATACTTCAAAGTATCGAGTACATTTAATAGGGCCTGATTTACAGCTCTGACCGGGCTAACTACGTATCAAACCCCCCTCCCCAGGATCAGAATTTTAAAATTCAAGTATCTATTTTAGTTAGAAAAGGTAAAAGGACGTCAAGGTCAGTGAAATGAAAAAAGAAACAATCAAATTTAAGTACGGTAATAATAAAGAAGGACATGTAAATTCACAAATTGCTATCTTAGGTACTTATAAAAAAAGTGTAATGTTTTTTTTTACGTATATAATCAACTGCAAAAGCTAAATGTGCGTAATTAAATAAATAATGAAACACAGCTGCCCTATTAAAACACGAACTAAAAAGTAAAACAAAATTTTTGCAATACGTTTTTTCTATACTTTGTGTTTTAGCAGGACAGTCAATATGGCACTTTTCAGATTTTTTTCACCTAATGGTGTTTTTCAGTAACTAAATGTTAACTTAAATTAAACTTACTTTTCTTGAATTATAAGCCATCTATTCGTTCCATGACACACTAGATTGCTTGTGCTTGCAATTACATATACCAATGCAATGGAATGTTTTAGAAGGATTGCTATGATTGAACTAGATGACGTTTCCATAAACATGAGCTGCTTAGCCAAATTTTTAAAGGTATCGATACTTGCCAAAAGCACTCATTGAGTATAAGTATCGAATACAAAGTATCGAGTACAAAGTATTGGTATCGAAAGAAAAAAGTATTAGATACCACAAAGTATCAATACTTTTTTCGTGTCCCTAATCCTACCAAGTCAGAAATATAAATGAAAACGATGCTTGTGGAGAATGTTATTCAAATGAATAATGTAATTATATAGCATAATATAATCATAAAGATATTCCAGTCAACATAAATTGTTCAACTGATTAAATCAAGTTTTATAACAAAGAAAATAATTTCCTTACTTTCGATCACTAAAGAAATTATGAGAATTCCACTTTGATAGGGTGTACGTTTCGATATGACAGAGTACCTTAAAAGGAATACCTTCATCTTTCTCTTTCAAGGGTTCCGCACCTTCACAACACAGAATTTCTCAAACTGTGGTGCTCGTAATTTATAAATGAAGTAGGTACCTAAAATCTTTTAAATGAAATATTCGATAATGTCGGTAATTTGTCATGGATCCCGTAGATCGATCGACTGTAGATCGCTAACGTACAATACGTCGAATACAATACGAGGGGACAAACTCCAGGGGACGCCCACGCCGAGAGTAGGTACCTGGAGGACCTGCTGGTGGACGTGCGCTGCTCGTCATATGCAGAATTCAAAAGAGCCGCACAAGACAGGGAAGAATGGAAGAGAAGATTAGAGGTAATTGCTGCAAACAAATCCCAGGATTGAAACCAGAGAGAGAGAGAAATTAAGAACAGTTAGTTGTTGTGAACTGCTGTTCGTTTGTTGGCGATTTGTCGTGTACGGGAAAAATGACAAGTGACCGACGAAACGACGGCAAGTTGTCAACATCTTTAACGATGTGCTTATGCTAGGGGATCAGAAATTAGAAAATCCTGTTAACTTTTTTTGCGTTGTTTACCGTCTAACTAAAAATGCCTTTATACGGCGTTGGAACTTAACCACTAAACCAGTTAACATAAATAAAATAATAGTTGTAAATCTCTCCAAATAATGTTTTGCAATGTCGCTACGCTAAGTGTCGAATGGTCAGGGGATTTTCAATCGAACATTTTTTAGATTTTACAAATATGTAACTAAACCCAATAAAACTTATACATATAAAGGGTGTAACAGCACGTCTCTGAAGGATTTCAAAAGCGATTCCTACGCATTTTTTAGTAAAAAAATTAAATTTCGTTTTGCTGTACGAAGAAAAATTATTTCAATTAAAAAACCCAATAACAAGCAGTCGATATCGGCAGCTTCAAGCATAATTGTAGAAAAAAAACATTACTAAACAAAACGACAGTCCCTGAACTTCGAATATCGTCCGTGTATGTTCTATCGTATACTCTTTGTTGATCACATTTAAAGGATTTCACGGAATCGATTGCAAACAATTTCCTTATTTCTAGATAGCCAAGTTAACAAAGCACTTGCATATTTTCATAACGATAACACCAAACTATACAAAATTAATTAATTAAATTTTTTTGAATCTTAGAAAAAAAGGTTGAGGAACCTCAGCAAAGTCCGTTTGTCCCCTGATTAAGTCTGCTAAATTAAATCAGCAGAAAAACGTACAGAGGTGGTCCTCCAACCAGAGCTCCCGTTTCCCCGGCAACGGTGGGCCCCTGGTACCCGTCAAGGCGGAGGGTGGGCTGCTTCCACTTACTCGGGGTCCTCTTGAGGGAGGAACAGATACTACTATCTATAGATGGAAAAGAATATAGAACTTTATTAGAAAAAAATGAATTAAATTTGTATTTTTAAATTAAAATGTTTTTGTTCTTTAAAAAATTAGAGGAGGTTGTGATGATAGAGGTTGGTAAGTCTTACTATTCTGATTTGGTGACTAACCACGACTTGTGCCGTTTCAAGCGACCGACGCGATGGTTCGATTCTGAATGGTTGTCTTTCATCAGGGCGTTTTTAGATTGTTAGCGTCTACCACACTAACACTCTGAAATGCGCCGCAAAAAAACTTTACACGTAGTTTTTTTTGTTGTTAATTTATTAAATAATATACGTATTATATTAATTTAATAAATAATATATCGCTCCAAACGTGTGCCCAACAATTGTACACGGTAAAAAATTGGCACAAGTGAACGAGTCGTGTATACGACTCGTTCTCTATTTGTTGATCTCTATGTTTCCTCCCTCCTTTAACATGGGTCTGTTCAAGAACCATATTCCTCCTTTTTCTCCTCAAAAAGACTCACCTGAAAAATATGACATATGCCATAGAGGAATTATTTTCCTGAGGGTCTTCTGTCTAGAGTTAATTTTTTAATTTAATTATTTTCATATTACATCAGGTTATAATAATGACGTATTGCCCATCTCACTATAGGTGTGAAATGGCAAATTACAGAGTGGTTATTATCTATGATTTTGTTTAAGTAATATCATGAAAAATATTATGAACATCAAGCTAGATATGAAATCTTTTTTTATAAATAAATATTATACAATTCAAGTATGTTATGTACATATATAGAAGATTGCAGTAGGTACATGGTTACATATTTACACACAATAGGCATACAGGTGAGTATGTTATTAAATACTCCTGATCCTGATAGATATGTTTATTTGAGGTGATCAATGATTCTACTTTTAAATGCACTTTTGGTTCGAGTGTTTCTTATTTCAGGAGGTAGAGAATTGAATAGCTTTTTTGCATTATATTTAAAAGTTCTTTGTCCATAAGAGGTTTGACAAACTGGGATGTTAAATTAATCAAATGCAAATTTCATTGCGCACGCCGGGTTTCGAACACGTAACCTGGGATTCGTAGCCAAGTAACCGTTTGGCTGTGAATCGTTCTACAAACATGTTTTTATTGTTTATTTTTTGCGTGAATACCGCAGAAGAGTCCCAAGTGCTCTAGATTGAACGGAACCAGTGGGACAATGGCACGAAGGTATCCTCAAAAGAGAGGAGAAGATAAAGGCTGGGACGTATCTGGCCATTCAGATCTGGTCACCAAACACCGCTAAATTCGTTCCAAGCAACTTTTAGATCTTCGTTTGAGGACTCTTGTACGGTACCTATTTATATAAAAAAAAAACCTATATGGTCTAAAAATGGCAAAAGAGTCTACGTAATATGAATCCTGGATTTAAAAAATCCGATGTATTTTTTACAACTTTGATGTTTGAAATGGCAAAATATTCCAGAAGCGTAAACATTTTCCGACTCGAGCAAATTTACAAAGGATTTCCTCCACAATAAACGCATGTATGAGTAACGGATGAGAGGCGAAATCAAAAAGGCCCAATAGGGTACAAATTAAACTACACTCAATAAACCGTCCGGGGGGCGATAGGGCTTTGGATTAGCGGGCCGCAGCCCCGGGGGGTTCAGGGCTGGCCGGGGGAGCAGGGGGGACGGGGGGACACGGGATGATTGTGGGGAAGGGACGCAAGAAGGGCTATTGTTCTTCAGATGCGCAAATATACACTCAATGCAATGTTACATGGGTAGTTTGGAAACGTTGAATGCGGAGAAATATCTGCAGAATTAAATCATTTCATTTGAGGGAAGGTAAGTAATTTGGTGATATTTTTATTACAGAATACTATATATTATTTTTATATTTCAAATACATTAAACAGCTCAGAATATTTTCTTACAGTTGTTCCGAAATGTTTAAGATTTTTAAAATTAAATTTTCATTTATCACCAAGTAAGTATTGGCAGGTAAACTGGTGGCAGGAAAGGTAATTCGGTTATAGTGGGTGGTTAATTCAGTGATAGGGGAAAAAACTGTCTAGAATGAACACATTTATTTATACGGAAACTGGGACGAACTACCTAGCAGAAATAAAATAAAATATATTCTGAATCGACTCACTTTCATAAAAAAATGTGTAATTAATTTGGTGATATATAGGGAACGAAAATGTAGTACCAACATAAAACATCTTTATATAGTATAAAATGAAGTTGCTCAAAATGCTTGTGCGCTTAGATCTTTTAAACTGTGCACCGGTTTTTCATGTGGTTTTCACCAATAGATAGGGTCATTAAGAGGAAGGTTTGTATGTATAATACGAAATTTAAAAAATCTTCTTTACATAGCATAAGTCGCTCAAAATGTATGTACGCTTAGATCTTTTAAACTATGCAACGGATTTTCATGCGGTTTTCACCAATAGATAGGGTAATTCAAGAGGAAGGTTTCTATGTATAATACATGGATATTATAGTAGAGAAAAGCCGAGAAATTCAAAGAAAATATCTTCTTTACATAGTATATGAAGTCGCTCAAAATGTATGTGCGCTTAGATCTTAAACAATGCAACGGATATTCGTGCGGTTTTCACCAATAGATAGGGGGTAAAGCTATATTTTGCAATGACCATTAATAAGTCACAGGGTCAAATATTCAACGTTGCTGGCTTAGATTTGAGTGTTGAGTAATTCTCACACGGCCAGTTATATGTCGCGCTTTCGAGAGTAACATCTAAAGAAAACATGTTTGTACTATCTCATGAAAAAACAGCTGTAAATATTGCATATAAAGATATCCTGTAGCCTGTAGTACAGATTAATCATAATCATAGTATTATTAAATCACCCCACACTGTCTCACATTAGTATCTACATTGCACCCGTTAATAATAAATGAAAATGTAGATAGATATATAATCCGCGGGTTACAAAAAATATTATTAAAAATGGCGAAAATCCAACAATACTGATCAATGTTCTCAAATAACGGATTTTATTACAAAATCGCTAAATTACCGACTCTCACCCTACCTACTAGCCCTTACTTTATTTTATTGTTTTAAGACCGTACAAGAGACCTGCTCAAAGCCATTGGGACTATGACAACCCCAATTGGGATGAGATGTTCCAAAACCTGAGTTTGTGGGAAGTGGAAGGAGATAGGGAAAATGAAGGTTGAGTCCATGACCTAAAATATATATATATATATAACGACCATCTTTGGGTAACGTTTAAAACCACGATTTGCAGTACAGTGGTCTTCTGTTCTTCCAAAACTGCTCCATAGTTTACGCAAATATGGCGGATTAAATCGAGGTTTTAGTCGAAGCATACTCTTTGTGCAGTCGAAAAAATAAATTTTATTACATGAAAAAATAAGATTTCTGTAATCTCATACAAGACAAAACCAAATTCTCAGGGCAGTTTTATTCACATATGAAATTTGAAAGATAAAAATAACCCTTTTTTGTAATAAAAAAATGCTGTAGAAAATGAAATGGTCTTAAAACACACTCCTTGCTTCATTCACATTCATACATCTTCTATTACATAGATACTCGTCTATTATTCTGACTCTTGACATGGCCCGACTCAAGTATCTGATTCACTTGATCATGCCATATCTTCTTCGGGTGTTCCCGACTTCTTCTACCATTCAAATTTGCGTCATATATTCTTCTTACACTTCTTTCATCGTTCATTCGCTCTACATGCCCGAACAATCTGAGCCTCCCTTTCTAAACCTTACCTATTACTCTTACATCAGCCTTGCTTTCCTTGCGGAACTCCACATTTCTCACATGACCATACATGGTTTTACACCACTACTACCATACTCATGGACCTAATTTCCACAGCATTCAGTCTACTTTCATTCTTTCTCTGCTAGTTTCATGCCTATCTGCCATACGTCAGGGTAGTAATAGCACTCCATTGTGGACCGCTAGCTTCGCTCCTTTGGATAGTTGAATGAAAAAATTGGCAAAAACGATTGCCTATTTTGTAGTAAAATTTTATCTGTGTTCTAAAACTCTCTATGTGAAATCCACCCGATATTTTTGTTCTCAGTTTGAGTGCAACACCAATAAGGAACAAAAACTGAAACACCCTGTTTCTCAACACTACTCCGAGCCACCACTTTATTCCCTGGCACACAACAAAAAAGTTACAATCATCTACCAAACACTTTAAAACACATACACGAATGCTAATATTTTTTGCACAAAGGGTAAAATTTACGTGCATTTTTTTTGTTTCGGGTTACAAATTTATATAGCTTTATAAGGAAAAATCGCAGGTGGAAGCGAGACGGATGTTTTGCTTTAGTTCGCCGCTTAACCAGGCCGAGACTTATCGAGTGGAAAATTGTACGAGTGCAGCTAAGCTGACTGAAAAAATAGGTAGGCGCTTTCATATTAAGTTGTTTAAGCTCAAACCGGCTAGGGGAAAATACACTGTATGCTGTGTTGTCCAAAGGCTCCAATTTTATCAGGCGCTCTTGTAAATCTCATAGGAGATTGTAAGAAAGACGAAAAGTAAACTTTTTGAAATGTATGAATAGGTAGTGTGGAGTTTAAAGCAAGCAAACATTTGGATGAAATCTGATTTTTAGTTGGAAAAAATCATAAAATACACAATGCACGTCAAATAGGGTGGAAATATTAAGTTTATTCTTATTTTTTAGGACAGGTTTTCGGAAAGGAAAATTGTGTATTTTTATTATTATATTTAATTACAGATAACAGCGATATAACGATTGTAGGATTTGTGAAGCTGAAAGAATTTACTAATAAAAAATTCCTTTTTCATTGCCTTTGAAAAGAAGAAATTTTCTCAACGTCGGCAATAGGCTACTCGTTATCAATTTTATAGGAAACATTTTTTCAATGCGGTGGCTTTTCAAAACGAGCGCCCAACATTTGTAAACAGCATTTTGTCAAATGAGAACGGGTCGTTTCTAAGACTCGTTATTGAGTTTAACAGCTGGGCTGTGGTACGATTTGTCGGCATCTGTGTTTCCTGCTTCCTATAACAGATGTCTCTTCAGAATACAGGTTCATAATTCTTTTCCACCCAAAGACCCTCCACACAGCATTTCCAAAGATGACGTAGGCCCGGAGTGAAATTATTTTCCTCAGTGTGTGGAGCTAATGTGTGCAATTCACACTCGGTAGAAGTGAAACCTTCAGAAAACGAAAGTAGACAAGAGAGGGGAGACTACGAAGCAGTTTTTTTAATCAATGCGAAGAATGAATTTTTCCATATTTTTGCCGACGAATTCCCGTGCATCTTTTCCTATACATTTGGTATTTGCGTTTTCTTCTTCGGAGTCGCTAGATGTCGCTTTCTTTTCTTTTGCCTGTTTATTTTTGAGTGGTTTGAAGATTGGATATTGATTTTACAAAAAATAAGTAAAAAATAAAACATCATACATCTATGAATAAAACGAGTTGCTTGTATCGGGAGCGCATGAAGCCAACAGTTGAAGCCAGCATGATGTTATGACGGCTGCTGTATTATTCGGGTTCTCTCGTCTGGATATTTCCACCCCTACAATAGCTGAAAGAAAACCACGGCAGCCTGTTTTGTGATTGCGCCGCGACGGTTTGCCAAACATCCTCAAATCAGGTTGAGATGATTTCAGCATAATATTATAATAGATTTACTTATACTTAATTGATTGAAGTATTAAGTCGTATAGTTGAACACAATGAGATATCAAAAAAAAAATTTTTTTGAGATAAGTGACTTAGATTTTTTTAAATATGACACCTCACAAGAGCGCCTCTGTCTGCACAGGTTAAAGACAGGGGAGGGATTGTGCAGTGATTGTGAGGGAGACGTGCATTATGTGAAGAAGGAAAAACAGATGCGATAAACCAAACTGGTACCTATTGCTAAACTATTAGTTTTATGTGTTCACTTTGAGTTGTAGGTACACGTTATTATTATTGTTGGTGTGTAGTGAGAACAAATTTTAGAATACTTTATGTTTGAAATTTATGAAGCAGGTTTTTATTTTATATTTGTGTTCATGTAATTATTTACATGTTCTTTATTCTTTACCAGCTTTTACCCACGGCTTCGCTCACATAGTATTAGTGGGAAATTACTGGCATAATTATTGGCATAATTGTTATTATTCTTGCTATTTTGTCTAATAGAAAATAATTATTGTTTAATAGAAAATTTCAAAATTTGAGAATGACATTTCGCTAGAAAAAAATCTATTTTAGAAAATATTTAAATTATAGAAATAGAAATTTATTTTAAGTACCTACTCCCTTTATTAGTATTTTATTCATATTTGAATCCAGAGTAACCTAAAAAAATAAGAAAATGACAGTCCATTTCAAACGCTATGCTTTATAGCAACGTTATGCTTTTTGTTCGGAGAATAAACATTTTTAGAGATATATAGATATTAACTACGACGCCAAAAAGTACTCTTTTTAATCACAACAAAGCACTCTTTTTAAGCCTAAAATAAAATAAAAAACATTGTTTCCAAGCTAACAATTTGTTTGACGTTTGCAATAACACGATTTTGTTAGGGACAGAAAACGTACGATACATAATTTCATAACGCCACAGCTCATTCATAACGCCAGAGCTTACCAATATATAAAGCCGTTGTTACTCGCAAATAATGTATGTATTCCATTCGATATTTATTGCGTGAAAGAGTAAGGACCATCCAACCAACCATACATACAAACTTTCGCATTTATAATATTATTATTGGTAAGATTATTCTCAATGTTGTATTTTTTCAACTTATTAGTTTACGGGTACAGGACCCTTAGTTTTTTATTATAATTTTTAAGTTATGTGAAAATCTTTTATTGGATTTTGTGTATGTTTTCAATTGTATTCTTAAAAATGTAAATAATCTGTTGATTTTCCTAAATAAAAAAATAAAATAAAACTAACTCACTGGCCGATTTGGAGAAGATTTGAAAAAAGCACAACCACTCCTTCACAAAATTTGCTGCCAAATTGGGTTTACTGCTTGGATTATCGTAATTAAGACCATTTAAAAAATTAAGATGGTGTTATAAAACATATTGTAATATGCATGCCCATTTTACGGTTTTTATTGATTCACTGCCAGTTATTGGAGCCCTTCTAGATTTAGGGTCCGTCACTACCTTCTAAAAATTGTGACATAATACAACACGCAGAAAATAAAGCAACCCTCACCTGCTCTTATCGTCCAATTGTATGCGTCTCGCTTCCGTATGAATACTAAAACACAAACCTACACTTTTACCAAGCGATTGATTTCATTGTAAGGGCGGGCGGGATCATCCCCATTAGATCACTCTACTGAAATCCCTCCCTATTGTCACTGTCTCGGCGGGGACTCCAACCCGAGGACTTAGGATTCATGATACTGATGATCTCATGGTAAACGTCACACCGTGTTGCGACATTTTATTTGTGATGGAAGGGCAATTATATTCAAACCACTGACTGGGTTGATTCTGATAAGGGTTGCACGGTGTGAATTTAATGTATAGAAAGATGTTTGAAATGCAATATTAGATAGTGGTAGTTATAAATACAGGTTGTACCAAAGATATTTAAATACAAAGAGATATGCTATGATGTCCGCGCGACTGTCGCTGAACTACGGCCTAATGCGCGTAGTTTGCATACAAAAATAATTTGTTCATTTTCTTGATTTTTTGAAGGTGTGCATTATTATTGGTTAACAATATAGTTTGAATACGGAAAGAATTTGTTCATTTAGTTTAGCGTTCGTTTAGTTTATTCGTTAATTGGTAAACAACACCGGCGACACCTGGAAGCGCAGTCTCGCCTGGTAAAAACGGCGGATAGCACATCTCCTTATATTTCAATATCTTTGGGTTGTACGTATATTATATTAACCTGAATAGCGCATCTTCCTAACGCTTTTCTTTCTTTAAATTTTAATTTTTATTAGATAATAGCAGACCCGCCAATATGTTGCTGTGGCTAACGAAACACAACGCCATTACCCAACCTTTATAAAATCCACACCACCCGCTTGCCAGCTTCCCGCTGCCAGCCTGAATTGAATATTTGAATTTCTCGGCTTTTCTCTACTATAATAAGCATATATTATACATATAAACCTTCCTCTTGAATCACTCTATCTATTGGTGAAAACCGCATGAAAATGCGTTGCGTAGTTTAAAAGATCTACATTTTGAGCGACTTCATTTCATACTATGTAATGATGAATATTTGAATTTCTCAGCTTTTCTCTGCTATAAAAAGTATATATTATACATATAAAAATCCTCAAAATATAAAAATTCTCTTAAATCATTCTATCTATTGATGAAAACCGCATGAAAATATGTTGCGTAGTTTAAAAGATCTAAGCGCACATACATTTTGAGCGACTTCATTTTATAATATGTAATGATGATGTAGATAAACATCTAGAAATATAGAATCTTCGTTAATATTCGTCAATCGTGCAAATCGAGTCCGAAGTTGGAATCTTTTGTGGTTAAAATAAAAAATATTGTATCGGCTACGATGAGCGTTACTGTCCGCTCGACACGACTCCCAAAGAACAATATCGGATCTGCTAAATAGGAAAATGGCGCTGTTGGTTTATTATAATTTCTTTTTGTTGGTTTAAAAGTCTGAATTTTCCGAATTTTGGATGACAAGAAAATAAAATGTAAATAGTTTTCTTATACGCTGTAATTCTTCATATCAGAAAAAGTAAAATGCAGAAACGAAACTTTAAGACGCAGCCATGCGAAATAATTCAAAATCTTGTGTTTTTGTTTTGAAAATTTCAACGCTTAGAAATATTATAAATGCTTTAATTCAATACCTACTTCGAGTAGAACACATCTTGGACTTTCAAAATATCGACCATTTTTAATCAGTCTTCAGTCTTTTAATAAGTCTAGAAAAAAATAAAGTATTAGGTCTATAAAAAAAACACTACAAATTCTCCTACTTATAAACACCTTTGCGGATATTATTTTATTGTATAATGTAGCAAATTCAGTTTTTGAAGAAAAACTTCATTACGCCCGCTCGACAATTGGGGGTATATTGGTGAATGCGTTAGAAAAGTGTGATTGTTACTAAAAGTGTGATTGTTACGAAAAGTGTGATTGTTACGAAAAGTGTGATTGCTACGAAAAGTGTGATGCGAACGGTGATCAATGTCATATGTTCTTTTATAAGTTAGTGAATTTTTACTTCAGTCGTGTGGTCTAAGTCTAAAGGACACTCGTTTTTTTTTTCATTTTTTATAATAATCGCAAAAAAGTGATATTTATGCCTGAACTTCACAAAATAAAATAAAACATGATTTTTGGCGATATTTTTTTCCAATGGATTAAGATTCGCAGACGCAACTGCGAATTTCAACCTTATGCCATCTGCAGAAGGGCTGATAGCGCATCTTTTAGCCGAATTTAGTCTCCTCCCAGACGCGGAGGTTTGTGAACCTCTCTAGACTCCAAGTCTCTTGGTTCCGTGCGATCGATTTTGAATTTCCTTGATATTATAATAAACAATGTGTAAAACAGGAGTTAATGTTTTTACAGGGCTTTACGAAATCGACCTATGAAAAAGAACTATGCAACCTTTCCAAAAACTTTTTGTCAAGTATATTTAAATCCCACCCAAAAAGAGGCGTGGATTTCGTTGTCGAATTTCTCCAGGACTAGTGGATCACCTTAAATAATTCTAACTGTAAAACTACAAAGGGCACATCCGACGTTGTTTTGACCGTCGCGTCGAGATTTCGTTCGAGATTCATTGTCTTTTAAGATGTGTTGAAGCATAGGCCCGACTCTATAAGGTTTTTTTAACCCTGTTGCTGAAAAAAAAAGTTAAATTTGCTCAGATAGCAAAAAAATTGTTGTTTGTTTCTCTGTATGTATAGATTGAACAGTTTTCCGCTTTTACTAGTAGGGGAGACTGGGGATGGTTGAAACACTTTTACTTTAACTAGGCCTAGTAATATTTCTTATGTATTTATGGAAAAGATGTTTATACCAGATGTTCTATGATCTATCTAGTTATCAAATTAAATTTACTGTATGGCCACAACTCGTACAGGTAAGCTACAATGACCACTTAAAGACGATGGGGAAAACTGTTTCAATTATCCCCATAGTGTGGACGATTGAAACAGTATGTGGGGATAATTGAAACACTCTAAATATCTATGGAATAATTGGAATAATTTTAATCAATGTTCAACATTTTCTATATTAAAACAGTACTCAATGAGATCATGAATAGTGATTAAACATATCACAAGTATTTTTAAAATTATATACATAAATGTCTTGAAATGAAACAACTTTAAATATATTTTTTATTATTTATGTTTACGTGCTCTTAGTTATACTTATTATGAGTATTTGGCATAATCAACATACTTTTACTGCGATATTATCCTGGAGCAGAATAGAACGGTATTAAAATAAGTTTTTTGCTTTCATACAAAAGTGCTTGTTTCAACCATCACACTGTTTCAATCATAACAATGTAGAATTTACCTCTGAATTAAGAGCATTTTTTGTATGTAAAATTAAGAAGTCGAAAGAATAAAAATTTAGAAGTCGAAAGAATAAAAATTTATTGAATTTATGGTTTGGGATGTGACATCATTTTACAAAATATCGCAATATTTAAGATTTTTTTTTAAATAATCTGTTAAGTGGCATTAAAATCTATTAAACAAGTAAATATTATCTATTAAAAGAAAAGAAAAATCTGGATGTGCAATTCACATGCGGTAGAAGTGAAATATACAGAAATCCAAAGTAGACAAGAGTGGAGACTACGAAGCACTTTTTTTATCAATGTGGAGGGTGATTTTTTTTCATATTTTTGTCCTCGGATTCCAGTGCACCTTTTCCTATACATTGGTCATCTTTTTTGTGGTTTCTTCTTCGGAGTCTCTAGGTGTAGTTTTTTTTGGCTGTTCATTTTGGAATGGTTTGAAGACTAAATATTGATTTTACAAAATAATATTCTTTTTTGATTTCGTAGGATTCGACCACGATGAATGATTATCAAGTTATAAAAGAACTTTGCGATCTAAGGACGAAATGGTGAATTTTTGAAAATGAATAAGAAATTTGGCAAAATCTTCTTCTTGTATCCAGACAGATTTGTTCGTGGTGCCGATACTACCAATCGGACTATCTTTTAAGAAATGGCTTAATTGATACCTAGAAATGTGAACATCGGCGGAATTGAGTTGCCAATTGCATTTGCCGCTACAGACAGTTATGAAAGTTCCTCGTTCGGCCGACGTTACTGCATCTACTTGCCGAGTTCCTCTCCTGGCTATAAACCGATTAGGTTTTTGAACAGTTGTGACACCTGTCTCATCTACGTTATAGACGTCCTTTGGTTCAAATTTAAAACTATCCATAACGTTCGCTAAATTGTTGAAAAATTCATCAACATTATGTCAGTTAAAACTTGTTGCTTGTGCCGTACCTACTCGTGGCTTGGGCACATCTTATAGATAATAAATTCTGGATGGCGCGCAAAAATCCTCGGAGCCATTCTATTCCGGCCATCCCATTTGTGTACCATAAATCTGGCCTTGTGTGGTCAAATCAAATGCCAATTGTCTTAAATCTTTTGAAGATAGCCCAAAATAGGTAAATGTTGGCTGTTTTTTTAGCATAGTTTGCAACCTCGGTTTCTTTAGAAGGGGAACACACTTTCTTCATAACATAATTTTTTTCTCTGTTGTTTTGTACTTACATAATTGATAAAACAATGTATACTATTAACGTTGATTTTTTTTAGTTATAAATGTAAGAAAATCAATAAAGATATGTTATTACGAAATTGTTACGTGAGGGTGTGTGACGTCGAATGTGGTCGAATGAGATCGACTTCATCAACCAAGATCACAGAAGTTCACCATTCAAGATCACAGAAGTACATTAGACTTAATGATTTGAATTTGAATAATACTTAATGATTTAAATTTCTGACCTTTTTTCATTATGACTTTTAAATTTTCTCTCAGTGTGGATGATTGAAACATGGTTATGATTGAAACGTTGCAATCATCCCCACACGAGTTGTTTCAAACATCCCCACGCTGCATTTTCTGCTACAAAGTCAAAAACATGGCTTTTAAATAGACATTAACGCCACGCAAATGCATTATAAATACTCTTAAATAGATAAAGATGAGAATATAATGAAACATTTCGTCAAGCTGCGAGAGTAAAATGAGATATAAGATAAGCAATAATGTCTTAAATATTTACGTTTTAGTGCGAAATTCAATAATGTCCCCTATGCACGATTGAGTCACTCGCCGGCTACTGCGCTTTTGTAGAAACGTCCCAACAGACCTGACGGAGTTTCGAGTATTGTATCACACTCTTAGGTATTATAGTTTTCGAGTAAATTGAGATGTTTCAATCATAACGTTTTTCAATTGTCCCCTACTAAGAGATTCCGGACAACGTGTAGGCCGCGGAGGACGTCAAACCTTATCATATCTTTTCTGCACTGTGGGGTGATAATGTGTAGGTACAGTGTTGCACATTGTATTGAATTGTAGCTTCTATTTTAATTCGTTGTAAAAAAGTGGTGTCCACGTGTCCACTAATAATAGCATAACATTATTCAATCTCGGTCCTCTATTGCATAATGAATTTACATTCCGTTTTGTTGATTCAGCATTTTATAATGTTAATGAACTGGTTATTTCTATTTGATCATAATGTTTATAAATTAGATTATGTCTAAATTATAAACATTACTAGCTGATTACCGGCAAGCGTTGCAATGCCATTCAAAGAAATAAATTGGTTCTCTTTCCCGTTCCCTTTCACCTTCCCCGATTTCCCCCTCCATCGTCTCTTACCTTTCCGCGAACCCCACCTCCCACCTCCCCCGTTCCCCTTCCCCCTGCATTTCCTCCATGCCGCTAAAATATATGAAATACACACATTTTCATTTATACAAATTTCATAACATTAATTTATCATTTCATAACATAGCCTGTATGTTATTCTGATGTATGAGCTACATTATTGTAAAGTTTCATAAAAATCCATTGAGCAGTTTTTGAGTGAAAGAGTAACAAACACAAATACATCCATACAAACTTTCGCGTTTATAATATTAGTAAGATGATTATTTTATTTTAATTTGTTGTAATAGTGTCTACTAATAATATCATAATATTACCGGGCCCCTATTGCAAAATGAATATACGAGTACATTCTGTTTGTTGACACGGCATTTTGTAAGGTAATGCGCGTTTTCATCCTACGGACAAAAAATCCCCCAACAAAATATCTACTAAAACTTACCTCTAACCTAACCTACCCTATCTTAACAAAAAAGGGACAAAAATAATACACACATCCTGTAAAGACAATAAATTATTGTCCAAAAATAGGAAAATGGTACAAAAATAATACAGATAACAATAATTTTGTGTCTTTACAGAATGTCTGTATTAGGTTCTTGACGGCCGGCGTGGTCGAGCGGTGAGGCTCTTGACTTGCAATCCGAAGGTCGCGGGATCAAATCCCAATGTAGGCAAAAAAAAATTATTTGAATAACTTGTGTTATTTCACAATTTATACAATTAAAAATAATGTATAGTATATTTGCGGCACGTTCCAGAGTGGAAGATACTCTCAGTATCGCCCTGGTGTAAGACCACCATTCAGAATTGAAACGTTAATTGAAATGGCGTTAGTCGTGTTTGGTGGCCAGGTCTAAATAGCCAGGTACTTCCCCATCTTTCTCTTCCCCATTTCCTTCCCCTCCCAACTACCTTCAGCCTCACAACATACCCCAATTGGGGATGCCATAGTCTCACTGGCTCCAGACGGGAGCAGCTGAGGTATTACTATATTAAAAAAGGTATGTCCCATTTTTTGTTAGGTTAGGTTAGATTTAGTAGATATTTTATTGAGGTATGTTTTGTTTGTAGGATATTTTGTCGGAGGATATTTTGTTTTGATGAAAAGTCGCAGAACAATTTTATAATGTTAATGACCTGGTTATTTCTATTTTGTCATAATGTTTATAATTTAGAATGTGTCACATTGTATACAACTTCCAAACTCAACAAACAACTACATTATTTAATAGTAGGTTATTATTTGTTGTTTGTTTATATCTGTGCACTTGTGCTGTTACAATGCACTATAAGCTATAAGTAATTAGTTATAGATATGTTATTAATGCGATAACAATAGTGGTTTATTAAACACGTTGTTAGTTGTTGTCTATGGTTACACATAAAGATATATTCATTGACGTTTTTAATTTAGATAAAATTCCTAGGTTCGACACGCGTAGATATTTTTTTTGCATAATAAAGGACACCGATCGAATTTTGAACACCGAGTTTTTTTGGGTTTGTTACAAATTTTCGCTAGTAGATACGCAAATAGCACTATGCAAATAATTTTTATTTATCTACGCCAGTGATTCCCAAAGTTGTCCAGGTGGACCCCAACGGGTCCACGGGAGGCTCGACGGAGGTCTACGTTGGCGTGATAAAAAAATAGGGGTCCACGGGTTGTAATTGGGGGTCCACGAAAAGTTATCTGGTTTCGATAGTAAAGAACAAAAATGTTGGCTTTGCTTTATCTATTAGTGTAGGCCGGTGGTTCACAAAGTGGTCCAGGGGTCCCCAAGATCATTCAAGGGGTCCGTGGAAAATACAAATTGATTTGGGGGTCCCTGAATAACGTCAGGGGGTTCGCAGCTAGGATATGACACATATTTTTATTTCATATGGAAGTTTCGTCGGGGGAGGGGCGTAATGAGTTAGGGTGGAACGGCAAATTTCCAAAACGGAAGGGACGAAATGGGATATGGACGAAGGGTCCATCCTACCCCGTTCCACCCCATATCCCATTGTCATCCCGCCCTATCCCATTCCGCCCCCCCCCCCCCGTTGTGTTATCCGACCCGGGGGTCGTGGGTCATAACAGTTTGAGGAAAGGGGTCCGTTGGCCAATAGAGTTTGGGAACCACTGATCTACGCACTTAGGGCTTTTACATAAAACAAATTAATAAGATTTTTGTATTAAAATTGACATAATAATAATAAAATTAACAAGGTTTAATGGTTTTATTTACAGCTACATGATTGGATTGTTTAATTCAATTTATTTATTTACGAACTATTTATAGGAAACGGTAGAATAAAAAAAAGATAGAAAAAAAGAATACAATAGTCGTACATCAAATGATTTCATTAATTAACATGAGAAAAAGTAAAGAAAAGCGAATTTCAGCATCATTCAGAACAAATTCAGACTACTGATAAAATACCTAGATGCCTATATTATAATTTTCGAACAGAAAATTATTTTAATTGTCTTTTTCAAAATTGTATATATATAGATGTAAGTTCAATGAGCGCTAGAACTTTTGCTTTGAATTTATTTGTCACTATTTGAAAAATTGGAACAGTTTGTTTGGAGAATTCAGGCGAGCGATAAAGCACCTGTATATAATATAATATTTTAAAAAGAAAATTATAATGATGGCATTTTAAAAATTGAAGATGATTTGTCGAGAATTTAGACTACCCCTGATTTTTGATGGATCTAGTGTCTGATATAAATTATAATATAAAATAAATGAAAATGTTAACGGAAAATAATTTATTTCCAAGCTTGTAGCCTTCGTTCCGAGGAATAAATGAAATACATAGTTTGTTTTCTTCGAATAAACAAAGGAAAACTCTGGATTTTTTATTTTACGATTTGGTACTAACTCGGTAAGTAGTTCTTGTAATTATAAATGTAGACTAGGTATGGAATTACATAAATTTTATTGTACATAATAGAAGATTGATGATTGCGGAATTAAAAAATAATAATTTTTTTAAATAATTGTAATACCAACAGATTAAAACGTCCCTGACATAATTTTACCCCTTCGCAGAGCCATTCTTTAACAATGTGGAGGGAGTGCTAACTATTTTGAAGTTATTTGATTCAAAATCGTCTGAAGCGTTGTCCCGTCAAATTGGTCCCGTTTTACTGAGTTAAAACCATATGAAACTAAAAAAAATCCATCTAATCTGAAAACGTGCTTCCCAAAAAATACTGTTTATCACTCTCTATTCTTGCATATTTGCCTACGAATGGTGGATATTACAGATTAATGAACCAAAAATTAATAAGAATCCGGAGAAGTGAATACATATCAGGAGGTCTGGTATGGTCAATCGACAAGATCCTACATCTATACCAAATCCGTCACCTATTATTAACTAACTCATGTTTATTTTCGTTATTTGTTTTTGGGGTGTTATGCGGTGTTCCGCTACTTATATACGTCATACTCTATATATACGTCGCGACGTTTCGGACAGCGTTGCAGTGTCCATCATCAGTTTATCATCACTCATGTTTAGTTTTAAAAAAGTAAATGTGGAATGCCAATGCATATTTAGTTTAGTATTTCAATTTAGGATTGCCAATTTATTAATATTTTTACGTAACGTATAATTAACTTATTGTAACATAACATAACTCAACAAACGGATTGCAATCTTTAGAGTACAGGCATCGGGGACCTCCATCGATATGCTTGGTGTAACTCTAAGCGACCACCTCACGTACGGGGGCTCCATCGAAACTAGAGTTACATAAGTTAGCCTCTCAGAAACTGGACGTACTGTACAAGTGTACAGGGCCCGCAGATACTTTAATAGTACACAACTGCTAACCCTGTACAAATCGCAAGTGCGCCCCACGGTCGAATTAGGCAGCCACCTCTGGTCTGGAGCTCCAAAATAACTAAAAAAACTTTAACTCTGTGCAGAAACGGGCGTTCATGGATGATGCTCCGAGGAATCAGCGTCATTGATCCATTCGGCACCGATGCACAGTCGTAAAACTTGACATTTGTCACATAAAACGGGTCGCTTCTTCGATTCGTTCTTGTATTCAACAGCTCGGCTGTGGAACGATTTGCCGGCCTCTTGTGTTTCCTCCTTCCTACAACATGGGTCTCTTCAAGACCAATGTTCATTCCTTACTCTCCTCAAAAAGACACAGCATCTCAGACGACATAAGTCCTGAGGGAAATTATTTTCCTCAGGGCCTCCTGAGTTAATGTAAATAAGGCAATTCATAGAAAATACCGTCAGTGTTGCCAGTGTATTTCGATTTCTTATTTATTCCCTGTCAATATCGGTTCGGTTGTCGATGGTGAAACCGTGCTTGAGACATCGATATAAAATCATCGGAAGTTACGCCTATCGATCTGAAATCGTAAAGTTATTGATTTCACCGTCCTAGTGCTCCAGATCTGTCAAATATATCAACAATTATAATATGAGCTTAAAACATATTGTACCAAATGGTACAAATTTCCATATTACGTATTTTCTTTTCTCATTGTAATATATTTACTTCATTGTTTGACACTCAACTTATAAACTATAATTTAAAAGCCCATCATGGTGTAGTAAATAAATAAATATTCACACGGTCCTTTTGCCTGACTGACTGACTGGTCTATTCGTGTCAACTGAATAATGAATATGTAAGGACTGAGGATACGATGAAAGAATAATCGCAGGTATCCCTATTCTACATCGGAAGTGCTGATTTA
This sequence comes from Limnephilus lunatus, assembly GCA_917563855.2. Taxonomy (NCBI): domain Eukaryota; kingdom Metazoa; phylum Arthropoda; class Insecta; order Trichoptera; family Limnephilidae; genus Limnephilus; species Limnephilus lunatus. The sequence goes on from OU830593.1 coordinate 48,416,851, forward strand.
AAGTAAAATAACTACCTACCATTAGAGGCAACTGTGGTTTTGTACCTGCCCAACAAAAATGGAGTGTTCAGAGTTCATATTTTTATTATTGCTTTTTTATTTTTTTTTTTATTGTTTAAATTATATCATTGTTGCAGTAATAAACATAATACTATGGCAAAAACAAAATAGTGAAATACACATTTTCAAGAATTTCTTCACCAATTAAGAGAGCTAGCTCTTAAGCTAGAGTTATTTCATAAATGATACTTATATTAATAGAGTGTACAATAAATATAATCTCAAGTACTAGTATGATTCAAATGAACTTTGGAGGTAAAAGTGGAACCATTTTTTTCGTATCGAGTCTCATCTAAATGATAATAAAATACATCAATATACAAGGGATAGTCTGAAATTCAGACAAATCAATAAAAATAATTGTTAAATATTACAGATTGGTTTATTGCTTATCTGAATTCTCTAAACCAAAACTTCCAAATTCGGAAATGAAACTTTTCAAAACTTAAGTTCATTGAACCGGAGTTACAGGCAGTTACATATGCCGAAATAGGCCAAGTCTAAAAACGCTTGCCACGTTATAGCATTTTTTGATAGTACCTGAAGCGTTTTATCTCTGAGAATAGAGGTTATTTGTTCCAGCGAAGTGTAGGTACCTAAATTTAAGTTTTTTTGTTTTTTTTTTTTTTTTTCATAATGGGGTATTTCCACGTTTTTTATTGCTCAAAAAAATTAAACAAAAAATTACGATGATTATAGTATTTTTATTTTATTTTTATGTTGACTAATAAATTTTCTACAGCGAGTCAAAATTTCCCATTTTTGAATTATCGCTAAAACGATATTTTGGGGCGGGGCTGTCGTGTGACGTCATGAGCGCGGACGCTCACTGACGCTTGTGACGTCAAAATCCGATTTGCCAATTACGGGCCGTTTTGATTTTGTCGGTTTTAGATCGCTTTTAAAATCAATAATATTGAATGAAAACATAAAAAACAAACATCTTTAGTGGAATGATTAAAATCAGATTTTTAAAAAAATATTCCGTACATTTTCAACAGAATCCCTCGTTTGTGAAAATACCCCATTGGTTTGGATTTATTATTCTCCGATTTTATCGATATCGAAACGAAAGATATTGTAGGTAATTTCTTAGAAGGATACCACACCGGCTAGTATTCGAATGGTCCAAAGCGTTAGATTCCCACCCTGGACTCCGAGATCAATCGTTTCCTACGAGTAGCTTGGTCCACCATTGCACGGGCAGTGTTTTCCGCTTTCAACTTACTGTAATGGAAGGAGGAGGAATTAAAATACGGATATTGTCTGGTTATTCATAAACCCAGGAATGTGTAACTTTAAAAAAAAACTTGAATAACTTTTTACATGTTATCTTCAAAGGTTAATATTTAATGATAATTTCTTTTCTCCGGAATGCGGGGAGGATAGTGCAATCCCACATATTCCACAGATTATTGGATTAATATTGTATATATTGTTATCTTGGTTAATAAATATAAAAAAATAAAAAAAGTAAGTAATGGAAACTTGGATTCATTTAGGATTTCTTTTCTCTCTAATAATAATAATAACGTAATATTTATATAGCGTAGTTTTGTGTTATTTCACTTCAAGTGCGCAACTCTACGGGACTGATTGGAACGATTTTTAAAAATAATGATCCTCAGACTTCCCAACATGCCTTCCAATGATATGCTGAGTGTAACCCTAAGTGACCAGTTCAGGCAAGATGGCTTCATCAACGCCGCGCCTCGCCGGTCAAGTTAGCTTCTCAGAAGCTGGGCGACATTGGGCGTACTGTAGGTACGTTGTACACAAATGCTGAATCCATTGAATTTGACAGCTATCTTTGGTCTGTAGTCACAAAATAATCCTTAACTCTGTTCAGAAATTGGCGGTGAGTTAGATAGATTTACCATAATCTTAACAAACTCTTGTCCTTGTTCCACCGGCATTTCAATTAAGATGCTTGGGGCAACTAGCGTCATTAACATTAATGGTGCATAGTCAGAAAATACGTCAAACGCGACCCAAATATTTATGTACACGGTTCACATTCGTCAAATAAGAATAATGAATAGTTCTATGTTCTTAAGTTGAACCATTGGCTGTAAAACGATTTGCCGACCTCCGTGTTTCCTCCCTCCTACAACATATTCACTCATTCATCTCTTCGAAAAGATCCTCTTCACAGCATCCTTAAAAATGACGTAGACCTTGAGGAAAATTATTTTCCTCAAATTGTTAAGAAGGGAAAGTTTCGTAGTGAAATATAACATCAGTATCGTTCAAATGATCATCTACAATTCAAAATGTGTTACCAGGAAGGTAAGTTCCTACTCTTCTTTCTTCATCTTCCTTTTCTCCAATCTCTATCCCGATTCCCCCATTTTTACAAGAAAACAGACGGGGGTTGGTTTCCATGGTCCCATTAACCTCAAAACAATGGATTTCTAGTGTACAGTAAAGAAAAATGTCACAGAGCTTTATTATTTGTAGGTAGACAATTAAATATCGTCTATCAGGCTGTAGACAACAATTATTTACCTTTCTCTCATCCCACATCAGTTCAGTGAACCTGAAATGTTTCATTAAATCTGCCTACACCCCCCCCCCCCCGTCCTAGAGCCACCTTCCCCCCTCTGCTCACCACCGCCACCCTTCTTCCTCCCTGCGATTACACTTCCCAAGTGTTTATTTATTATTTGCACAGCGACGTAAAGCGTTACCCTGTGCAGTGATCATCGGATTTGTGCAACTGCTTGATGTGTGTCGTGTGAACGGAGCATGCTGAAAATATAGGCAAAGATGTTGACTCGTATAATTATATACTCGTGTATATTTTTGTAGTTTTGTAACCTTTCTTTAGGAACCAAGATGGCAATCGGCGTTACCTCTCTTTCATTTCCAGCCAACTCATGAACTTGGCTGTTGTTCCCAACTTTTCGATCGATCAATGTGAGCCTCCGATTAGTTAAAGTGATTTGTTCTAATCTTTCAGATATTTTACAATTTGTTTTTTTTTTTAATACTCTCACCATAACTAGTAATCTCATCAACCCAAATTTTCAGCAAAGTTATATACCTATGTATCACGAAAATGTTCAAAATTATCCTACGAGAAGACGCAGAGATTTTAGGCTTCCCGAAACTAAACTTTCGTGCACACAAACGCGTTTCATAAAGGGCAAAAACTTTATAACAACCTCACAAATACCGTAAAGGAAGCCTTATGCCTTAATTTTAATTTTCATAGGACATGTGCTTTAAACGTAAAAAATAATTTTTGATTTGAATACGAACATACTCACCAATATTATTTTAATCACCAAGTTATCTGTTTTTCTTAAAATGTATTTTTCAAACCTATTTGTAAATGTAACTGTATTTTGTAAATTGAATTTTTTATATTATTCCTAGATGTATGAAAAATTTGCATTCATCTAAATAAAGGCGTAGTCCAGCGGTAAGGTTCTTGACTCGCACAGCGAAGGTCGTGGGATCGAATGCCGGCGTGCCAAATAAATTTTATTTGATTAATTTGTTTTATTTCACAATTTATTCATTTAAAATAATGTATAGTATATTTGCGGCACGTTCCAGAGTAAAAGATACTCTCAGTATCGCCCTGGTGTAAGACCACCATTCAGAATTGAAATGTTGCTTGAAATGGCATTAACCGTGTTTGGTGACCAGATCTGAATAGCCAGGTACTTCCCCCCTTCCTATTCCCTATCTCCTTCCCCTCCCCACTACCTTTAGCCTCACAACATACCCCATTTGGGGATGCCATAGTCTCACTGGCTTCAGACGGGAGCAGTTGGGGCTCTTGTGCGGTATTCATATAAAAAAAATATATATATATTTATATATATATATTCAAAAACAAATCAACCCACCTACAAATGACTTACATTCTACGCATCTACATCAAACGTTTTATTAGTTACTTCAAATCATTTCTTAACAAGATTTAAAGCTCTCTGTTATGTTGTTCTATAAACTTATTATTCTAAAAACTTTTTGCAAAATCTTATTATTGTTATGTAATGTATAATGTATGGTATGTAAGTAAGTGTGTATAAATGTAATGTCTGCGTAAGTATTATGTTATCAATTTTGTGTTTGTCTTTAAGATAGTATCAACCATGTTCAGTGTAAATGTAGGTATTTGTAAGCGCTTTGATATGAATCACTAATGACAAACTTAATAAAAAAAAAATAAAAAAAAATAGGGACTAAAACAACATAGTCATCAATGTCATAAGTCGTTCCTTAACATATTTTTCACAGCAATGTAAAATGTAGGTACCTATCTGATTATTATGACATTGTAACATTTATTGTATGTTCGTTAAATTGTAATGACTGTCCCAGTGGGAATATCGTCCTACCAGGGTACCAGGGTACCCGGGGTGCAGAGGGTGAGAAGAGAGAGTTTTTGCCTCCCCGAGGCGTAATCTGTTTGCACATTGGCTCAGGCCAGACTTGCGACGAGTGCGAGGGTGGTAATCCTCTTCATCACGAGAATCACATCTTGCAGCGGCGCGCGGCGAGCACCCAGTGTTTGCTCAAGGACTTGCTTGGGACAAATCTCAGGTACACGGTGAAACAATTGGAGTATCGCCCAGGATTGAGGGTTGGATGAGGACTGTGTTCGACAGGTTAACACCGATTTGATCGTAAATCGCTGTAGTTTTCTTCACACGCAAAAATTAGATATTTCATACGTAGGTAAATTTTCCTCCCCTTGTCCTGTTCGGGTGACCCTTACTTGTCCTCGCCCTGCACTACTTTAAAGTCCTCGGTCCACAGCGGGCCTAACCTCTCCCCACACAACCTCTGGAGTTGATTTTACCAATTAGTTATGTCTAGGGCGGCTCACTGGAAGTCTTCCTTTTGGAAAAGTACCCAGAACTTTCAGCGGAATTAGATCTCCCGACAGTCTTAACGCACGTTTTAATAATAAAAAAACTTATATTATGGATTTGGCCTGTTATATACTTATACTGGCGAGTTCCCGACATGCGTTGCTATGCCACTAAATAAAGACATTGTTTCTCCCTACGTATCCTTTCCCATTCGTCCCATTCCCCTTACCCAAACCCCCTCTCGAGTTCCCCTCCCCTCTCGCATTCCACACATTCAGTTAGTTTTAAAACAGCTCGCGTGTCACATATTGCATTTTTTTATACAAATTTAATCATGCCAGAGCTCACCGCTTCTTTTATACAAACCTTGTCCTGACAATAACGAAGCCAAAAAAATTATCCAATTTGTTGCAGTCGTTCGGCAGTTATGCGCGTACTTATATTTCGGCGATTCATTTTTATTTACATATAAGATAGATAGATTTTACGTAAGCTGTAAAATTCCTAGAAAAATCTTTGTCAGTGCCGTGTTTAGATAAAAAAAACATCAATCTAAAAAATAAACAGTTAGTAAATGTACCTATCTAACTACTGCACAAGTATACTGAAATGAATAAAAAAAAAACAATAGTAAAAAGCATTTATTAATTATTATTTTTAATTGATAAACTAACGTTTTTAAGACAAGATTTTTATGCATAGCACAAAATGGTTACCCTTTTTGTTAATTATTAAAAATAATAATTAACATTTGACAAGTTAAATTATTTCACCAAAAAATGTAGACATAACTTGTCTCGACGCCACCTTGCGAGTGATTTAGCACTAACAATGTTTCTCTCACAAAAAATAAAGTTGGTGGTTTTCAGGTGGAAAAATGTAATAAGCAGTAATTGTTGAATGAAGCACTAGCTGCACTAGTATATATTGAATTATTTGGCGGGTATTAGATAAGCCGCCATAGCTCAGTGGTAGAGCACCTGACCGGCAATCAGAAGGACACGGGTTCATGTCCCGTTGGCGGCCAGTATCTTTTCTCGGAATATTTTTTCAATTTAGATTTTCAGTGTTTCAGGCTGATAATTATTGCTTATCATAATTGTTAAAAAGTATTTGCTTTGTTTAAAATTTTTAAATGAAAGCGTTCTGACGTTCCATTTTTTAAAACAACTAGTCCTTAGTTTCGTCGGGTATTTTAGCCTTACATAAATATGAAACAAGCACCGAGAGCGTCTCTCTTACGCAGCAACGTAATTCGTACAGCTTCAGCGGATTCACTGAATCCAACGTGTTTTTCGTTAGAACTACATTATTCCTGAAAAAACTTTATCCCCCCCCTCCCCCCCCATCCCCCAATGTACATCCGTTCAGCCGTCCGCCCCAGGCACCCACCCCTTCCTCCCTTAATATTGACATAAAGTCTAACACGACATTGTGCTTCCTTTGACCAAACAGTATACTGGCGCAGTACAACTAACTACAGGAGGAGCGTATTATGGTAGAATGTTCGTCGAGAGTGGCTTAGGACTTGGGTGGATGCAAATAGTACTAAAAACTCGATACAATGTTTGTTAAAGGATTTGTAGTGTTTTAGTATTACATGAGCATTTAATGGCTTTTACTGTTGGATAAACTTCGCTAAGTTCGTGTAAAGGATTTTAGGACTTGTTTAGTTAGGTACCAATGTAAGAGTAACAAATTCATTCATTTTTAGTTCTTCTAATATCTCTCAAACAGTTAGTCCTGACTTTGTTCTGGTAAATTGACGTTCGAACAGTTTTTTCAATCTTGTTCAAGAACGGTTGTTTAACAGAATTTCAACATTCCATCAAATTTAAAATTCAAGATCTGTTACTATCTAAGTTCTGTAAATCAACGGGCCCATGATGAAATAATAACAGAACTAGAACAGAACTTTCAAAGGACTCGATTTTTAACTTGGAAATTAGATGAATTGTTCATTTTTCAAAGTTAATTTTCAAGTCCCATTAAAAATTTCACAAGTCATTAAGAGGAAATTCGTTCCCCGAGAAATTTGAATGACAGATATCTACTGTTCCTATCACCGTTGCTGTTACCGTTGCAATACCCCCACGAATACTGAGCGAAAGGTACAAGATCATCACCTCAGGCTGATAAAACCCAAATAAAATCGTCAAAATTTAGGTTTTGTGTTCCCTTGTCTTATCTTCCAAAACTGGACAGCCTTTGAAGATTTTTTACTAACTGTATTATAATAAAATATTCTATATTATGTATATTGCGTGGCTTTTTTTAAAAATACATTGTTTCATTTGTATAGGTAATGACCGTCTATTGATGACGTTCAAACCAGGCAATTTTAAGGATTTTTATAGTGTTCTAACTCCTATCAGAAGAAACTTAACAAAAAAGCAAAACGTACCGTCAAGCTAGTGGTCGATTTAGATTTTTTTTTAAATTTGCACTAGTGTCATAAAACCATAATCCAGAAAGGAAATTGGGGAACGTTTCCAGAAATTGAAAATTGATGGCTGGCGTGGTCTAAAGGTAAGACTCTTGACGTGCAATCCGAAGGTCGCGGGATCGAATCCAAGCGTGGGCAAATAATTTTTTTTTTATTAATTTGTGTTATTTCACAATTAATTCATTAAAAATAATATATAGTATCTTTGCGGCACGTCCCAGATTGGAAGATACTCTCAGTATGGCCCTTGTGTTAGACCACCATTCAGAATTGAAACGTTGCTTGAAATAGCTTTAACCGTGTTTGGTGACCAGATCTGAATAGCCAGGTACTTCCCCACCTTCCTCCTCTCCATCTCCTTTCTATTCACACTACCTTCAGCATCACAACATACCCCAATTGGGGATGCCATAGTATCACTGCCTCCAGACGGGAGCAGTTGGGACTCTTTTGAGGTATTCATATAAAAATAATTGTTAATTCATTAAAAATAATATATAGTATCTTTGCGGCACGTCCCAGATTGGAAGATACTCTCAGTATGGCCCTTGTGTTAGACCACCATTCAGAATTGAAACGTTGCTTGAAATAGCTTTAACCGTGTTTGGTGACCAGATCTGAATAGCCAGGTACTTCCCCACCTTCCTCCTCTCCATCTCCTTTCTATTCACACTACCTTCAGCATCACAACATACCCCAATTGGGGATGCCATAGTATCACTGCCTCCAGACGGGAGCAGTTGGGACTCTTTTGAGGTATTCATATAAAAATAATTTCTTGCATTGATTAGCTTTCGGATTCCACTACGTAATACTAGAAGTTGGAATTTATTTCTGGGCAGAAATTCGAGAACTAACTATCGTATGTATTAATTTTTGCCCAGAATACTAATGGAGGGAAATAATTATACTAATTCAGTTGAAATCTCCAATTTGCCACTAACAAATATAAATTGTTGTTACTGAAGAACGCTAAGTTATCTACAATAAATACTGTATAATTTTTGCCATTCATGTGTAAACGCCCCTAAAAAGAGCATTAATAAATTTAAAAATGAATAAATAAAGTTTGCACAAAACGCCGCCTGGTTTCCTCTTAACGATCACACCATAATTGACGACGTCAGACTACTAATGATAAAGAATTTCCCAAAATCCAAGATGTTCTTATGATCGTACAAGGCGGTTCCAATGAGAAAGATTAATTATTATTCTCCGTAACAGCTTTTTAAAATTATAACTCAATATCGAGTTTATTTCATTTCAAATTTGCTTTAATTTATACCAACATCCAAAAATGCTGAAAAGCGTGATGCTAAAACTATTAAAATTATATACTTTTTGTAATTTTTTTGTTCATAAGTATAAATAATTTTTCAATAATGTCTAAGCAAAATAAATGTGCAAAGAAATCTGAAATATATTAGTTTGTAAGACCCTAAATAGATAGACAAATTAGAAAAAATTTCGTCATAAATGAGTGTTCGGATATTTTTTTTAATGTTTTAATGAAAAGTATTGATTTACAATAATGAATGATTACATGATATGAAATATGTCTTGTAAAATACGATTTTTCGTTTGCCAAAGATATTGAAATATAAGTATTTGAATATCTTTGGTATAACCTTATTAAAATAATAAACATTTTTTCTCAAAATTTACACATGCGTTTACTAGATAAAAGAACAATCTTTTGAAATCAATTTATATTTTTTTGAGGGAAAAAGTCAATACCTCTAAAATATGATTTAAAATGACATATTTCCGGTTTTCTCTGGTTATACCCTTTTAACAGAAACTAGGTTAGAATCAGGAAAAAATATGCCTATTTAAAAAAAAAACCATATAAAATTACTAATACTATAAACGCGAAAGTTTTTATGGATGTATACGTGTTTGTTACTCTTTCACGCAAAAACTACTGAATGGATTTAATGAAACTTTACAATAATATAGCTCATATATCAGAATAACATAATAAGCTATAAATAATGGTAAGCTCTGACATTATAAAATTTGTATAAATGAAAATGTGTATATATTTTAACGGCAGGTAGGAAAGGCAGGGGGAAGGAGAACGGGGAAGTGGGGTACGCAGAGAGGGAAGAGGAAGGGGAGGGGGAAGGCAGGAAGGTGGAAGGGAATGGGAACGCACGGGAAAGGACATGAAGGGAGAATAAATTATTTATTTCTTTGAATGGCATAGAAACGCATGCCAGGAACCAGCTAGTATAGAATATAAAACTAATATAGTACCATTCTTAGCGACTTTCAAGAATTGTATACTTTTCAATGTTGTTAATATTAATTAAAAATTTTAAAAATTATTCTCGGAACCGTGATTTGAACTACGAAACCTTTCCCTAATCGGGCGAATTCTCGAACCCTCTCAAATATACAATATAACAGTTTTAAAAACACCCCCTCCATTAAGTACTAGGTAATCCATAATAATATAGAAGAAGCGTAGGTCCTCGAAAAATTCAAATCATTCCAATTAAAAAGGCGCCTTGTGCCGCGCGATAATTTAATTGCATTCATTTGATGTGCATTCCTCCGGTGCCTGTTCCCTTCCCTTCCCTCCCTCCCCCTCCCAACCGTCCCGCGACCATATCCTAACCTAACCTCACACCCCAATGATTAATTAATATTTTTGAGAAAGGAGATAATTCACATTTAAATTGCGCCGCAGCGCAGTGCATTCGCGAACACGGCTTGTAAACTAGGTGGCTCAAAATTATTTTTAAAAAATTGGTGTATTTAACGGTTCCATGCCAACACAGAATGAAACCAACTCAGAATCACCTCAGAAAAATCATTAAAAACCATGAAAAAATAATTTAAAAATAGCCGGTAACCTAATCTAACTTAACCTATTTAACCAATTTTTTTATCATCACTCTTAATGACCTTTCTGAGGTGGTTCTGAGTTGGTTTCATTCGGAGTTGGCCGGTCACGTTTTTAACGCATTGCAGTGATGTCATAATCATTCTGGTATTTTTTTAAAATTATTCAACTATTACGTTTGCATGGTGATTTAGCAGGGGTGCCCGGGTTCATGGGGTGAGGTTTGTCTAGGTCTTGGAGGTGGATGACCAGCCACACTGAACCCCAGATTCCCACCCACCTTAAACCTTTTTCCTTCCCAGAACGCTCCTCTCCATCCTTTCCTTAAAAAAAACTCTCCACACAGCATCCCCAAAGACGACATAGGCCCTGAGGGAAATTATTTTTCGGGGCCTCCTGTGTGGAGCTCATGTAAAAAATAAATAAATTATTAAATGGCTTATACTATTTATTTGTTTCATGTATGTTGTCCTTAAAAATGTTACCTGTGCATGTTTTTGTAAAGCAGATTTCATATTATTTAAAATATTGAAGTTAATTGAAACTTAGGAGTTAAATATGAAAAACTTAAAAACAGTAATACCTTTATGAGTAGCGACTATATATTATTCCATATTCAAAATAGCAATGGCAGACAAACGCTTACTGTACATCGTCCTCCTTCTAAGTTTATAATTGGTAAATTATTTCTAATTTTATGCATAAATACGTTAAGTTTATGATTGACCATCAACTTTCTCCAGAAATAATTTATGTAAGTAATATTAAATTCAAGCATAGCTGACAATACAAATTTAGTTGCCGGCAATTCGTTCCATAACGCCGGATTTATTGTACTTAGCACTAAAATAACTAGCATTCATTGGAAACCTGCATTTTATCGTATCATTTACTATTTTTATAAAAACAAAGCCTTAGAAAACCCTTCGGATAATTTTGACAGTCATATAAAAAGAAACTTGGCATCTTTAATTTTACTTCTGACCACCTGTACATGTAGAAGTAACAAGTAACCTTGTTGACCTATAAACAAATCAACTTATGTGTTAACCATAGCTTTGCAGTTGGCCAAAGGCAAAAATATCGAACGAGCGTAAAATTTGAAAAAATGAACCTTTTTTCGGAATTACAAAAACAAAACTAACAAGGCCAGCAACTGCAAAGTTAAGCATGTAAAATCGAATAGATCTACAAAATTATCTATGCAGGCAGCCAAAGATGAAACCAAAGGGGTCTCCACACGGTACTGCCGCAGAACTGTAGTCAGTTCTGCGGCAGTACGTACTGCGGCAGTACCGTGTGGAGACCCCTTAAATACAAACACGTTTTTATTTCCGCAATATCTACATAGACTGCATAAATAAGTGTTTTCTGTTAGATTATTGGGTATCGGTTTTGTTTTCCTTGGAAAATTTGAGCCCACCTAGGTTTTATTCTCAAGCAAACTCCCGCGAGACATAATGCAGTATTATTTGCATGTTATGTGTTTAATATTGCGTGATGATTAATAATTTGTTTTATTAAATTGTTTTGACATTGAAACCGAATTGCTCTCCCGAAGCCAACCTTCAAGATAAGTCCTTCATTAGCATTATCTCATTATCTTCGATGAAAATGCCGAGGAGGCTTTTAGTTTCCACTTTGAATATCTTTGGTGGCAGTTTTGTAGGTTCTTGTTACGCGGGAAGAATTAAATTAACGATTATGAAATATTTCAGTATAAAAGAGAATACGAAAGAGCCACTACAAAAAACTAATGATATTGGCGTGCATTGTTCTAAACAAAAAGCCTAACTTTAGTATTAGAGTCTAAACTAAAGTTAGGCTTTTTAAGCGGATTGCAATCTTCGGACTACATGCGTCAGATGAGAATGCTACGTTCTTATTCTACCGGTATTTCAATGGAAGAATCTGCGAGGTACTAGCGTAGTTGTTTCCTGGCTCACATTAACAGTATTATCTTCCAATAAATTTAATTATTTATTATTTTAATTATGACGGTTTGATGTAATATTATTATCATTATCTTTTTCTATTTTTCTGTCTCTTGTTCTCTTTCATATTTTCGTGTTAAATATTAGTGTTATCTTTTTCTTCAATTCTTCTTCTTTCATATTGTGGGGGGTCAGTGGGGGACATCTAGGTCTGCGAGCCAGTCTAGAGCCTTAGGCGTTGCCCTGTGGACCTCATCAATCCCGCCGGGGAATGAATGGAGCGGGCATTCGTTGACCACATGGTCGGTGGTCTGCACCGCACCGCATTCACACATCGCCGACTCTTTAAGGCCCCATCTATTCATCATGTGAGCACAACGGCTATGGGAGCACCTTATCCTATTGATGGCGGTCCAGAGTTTGCGAGGCAATGAGAACCCAGGCTGTCTCTTAGTGGGGTCTTAAACGAGATGGGCGTTTTATTTTTTATTCTTCAATGAAACATTAATTACTCTGCCATAGTCTCAAATATCTACTTGAGCGACAGCGCAATTTAAAACTTTTTTCTCCCATTGCTCGAAATTTTTTGACAATCATTTTGAATATTTTCCACACACATTAAAAAAAATCATGCCTCCCAATTTTAATAAAGAGATATACAAACTGATTATAGTTCTATAAAGCTAATAAATTCGCATATCTTTTGTCGTTTACCGCATATTTGTAGGATTTATAAAAAAAATATTATAAAATCGTAAACTTCTACTTAATTTAAGGGAAAATTTAACAAAATTGGTTATATATCCGGACATATGTACATAAATAAGCTCGCTTTTCGCACAAGTACTGGGCAGTAGGTAGCTATATCTAACATCCCCACCGTGTTTCTGGAATAAGCATCATTATTTTTTTGCAAACATTACATGAAATCCAAAAAAAAAACTGTTTATTCATTCATTACGTATAGAAATATCGCTAAATAATTCGATCCAATAAACACGCTCAAACAGACTGCAATTTGTCTACATTTAATCTTGTTGCATTTAGACGCACGTCCGACACTCTTTACCGTGTAAATTTATTTGGATAGTGGTGTCAGAAACAAATTGAATCCGAAGAATGCAAATATATCACTTTGTTGTCCCGGGCGTGAAGTGTTAACACGCCGCCGCCACGTGCCCGCGAGCGTTTCCCTTTACACTTTCCGTGCCGGGGCCTAATTCGTTTTTTATTAGTTTTACACGCGCAAAAGGCGGAGCGGTTGGCTATCGAGTGTTTGCAATCTATTCGATGTGTTTGCAGTGTTTTTGGAGTGTCGTGATGTGATTTATTTGAAAGAACTTTAGAGGGAAGGAAATCTACATGACAGGGTAACACAAAAACAAAGCAAGTCATAAAGTATCTATTTATAAGTTTTGGATAACTTATAGTGATAAAGTTTAGTAATTTTTCTCAAAAACGGCGCTATACAAAACATCCAAATTTTATTACTGTTTGGATATTTTTCAGCCCTTGATGCTGCCATGGACAGTGCCGGTTTTCTCTAAAGTGCGTTTGTGCAGTGAACATCCGATAAAAAGATAAGATAATAAGACAAACTTGTATTATAACACATTTCATTATCATACTTAAAATCATTATCATACATTTCATTATCATGCTAAAAAATCCACCCGTCCGTATTAATACTGCCAGAGATCGAGTCCACAATGAATTCCATACGTGCGTTATTAATCCAGCGACTATAGGACTCTCTGTTCTTAGAAATTTGTTCTTACAAAACATACATAGCGCTTCAGCCGCGGCAAACTGTGTAAACGTGCAACGTTATTAATCTGTTAGCTGCGAAAAAATTGTGATAATTTTTATCCACTTTTTTTAGAATCCACGACAGTTTTCATTAGCTACAGAGGCGTTATTGAATCGCCAAATTGCATCTTGTTGCTAGGTCGCTAATCGCTGGTGCATTTATATAACGAAATACCTTTAGATCTCGGGAAAACTACCCACAAACCAATACTTGATTTATAGATGAGATAATTTTAGGAGGGACAGAGGTCGTGGGTTTATACTCCAGCGTGCGCAAGTAATTTAAATTAAGTAAATTTTGTTGATTAACTTATGTTATTTCGCAATTTATTCGTTTAAAATTATAAACAGTAAATTTGCAGCACGTTCCAGAGTGACGTATGTTTTTGTTTTGAAAATTTGATCGATTAAAAGATTTTTTTTTTAAACGCCCTTAGGGCTTTTACATAGAATGCAGTACATGGTTTTTTTAATTACAGTGAAAATAATGAGTTTACAAGATAAAGGTAGCATAATATATGTTAAAAACAAAATATAGGTTACATAAAATATAAGCTGTAATAAAATACAATAATAAAGTTTTAACAAATAAAATGGGTAACATAAAATATGAGAAACACAATATAGTCTACAAAATATAGGATTTGACATAAAGTAGGTACCTATGTAATGTTTAAAATTGTTGTTCACATTAGTTTATGGGTTAGGTAGAAATACATAGTTGGCACATAATATGGCGTTTGAAGTTTGCTAAGTACAAATTATTGTCAAATACATCCATATTGTTAAGAATTTGTTACCAAGACTATGTAAACGTTGTATTGGAGAATGCAAATCATAGTTGGAATGAGATGTACATTTATAAAATGTTAATGTTTGTCTAGTTGTGAGTGTAGGTACATGTAGATTAATTGATTGCAGGAGTTCACAGTAGTCGAATTTAGAGTTTAATAATTTTAATAAAAAGGTTAGGTCGTTTATTTTTCTTCTGTTTTCTAATGTTGGAATATTTAAAATACGACGGGGAATTTATGTGCTCTAATTACGAAACGTAGATATTTTCTTTGAATTCTTTCAATAGTATGAATATGAATTTTATAGAAGGGCGACCAGACCACGGAGTTATGTTCTATCAGGCTTCTAACAAGGGATGTGTACAATAGTTTAATGATTTGTAACGATTCAAAGTTTTTAATTGTTCTTAATACAAATCCAATGTTTTCATGACCTTATTTGCAGTTTGTTGAATGTGGACCGTGAAGTCTAATTTCTCGTCCATTATTATGCCAAGATCCCGCAATTCGTTACTTTTTCTAAATTTATTTCATTTATTGAATAGTCGAAAAACAGTGACGCTTTTCTCTGGAAAAAGTTAAAGTTAAAGTTAAAGTTAAAGTTAAAGTTTTGCATTTTTATAAATTTAGATTTAAATATAGATTGTTTTGTGAGCACCAATTTTTTATATCTATATTGAATTGAAGAATTTCACAGTGATTAAGGAGAGTTATTTCTTTATATAATTTAATGTCATCAGATAAAAGCAACACTTTGACGTCTTTAAAGCAGTTGAATATGTAGTTTATAAAAAGAAGAAATAAAATTGGGGCAAGATGACTAACTTGCGGTTCGCCACTAGTAGCGGAAAATGATTTGAATATATAAGATTTTATTTTATCTACCTGTTATGTAACTACTTTGCCAGCTTAAAATATTTGCCCTGATTCCCAGAGCATGAAGTTTTCGGATCAGTATTTTGTGGGACACTTTGTCAAGAGCCTTCGAGAAATCAGTATACATAATATATATCTACAGTCAACTTGTTTATTTTTAGAAAAATACTCCAATATCTAGTTTTCAAAGAGTAATAAATTTGTTGCAGTTGATCTACCTCTAATGAAGCCATGTTCTTTGTCATTTATTATCTCTGTTAACGTGGTATATATTTCATAAAGAACTAAACATTCAAAGATTTTTGGTAAAACAGATTGTAGACGATTCAATTAAATACTGCGTGTATAACACATCTTGGCCTTTCAAAATATCGATCATTTGTTTTATATATAAGTAAGATAAGTCTTTTTATAAGCCTAGAAAAAAAAAAGTTTTAGGTCTATAAAAAATTACAGCCCCACTAGGGTCGGTATGAAATTCACAAAATCCTAATTTAAATATTTAGCAAGATTTCCAAAACATGATTTTTTTTAAAATAATTTGTACACCGAAGTGGTAACTTGTGTGCCATGTGCGAATCTTAGCACAGATGCCGCCTTATTTATTCATTTTTAAATGACGATCTACAAATTCTATGTATTATCATAATAATCCCAGACGTAGGTATCATAAAACCAAATATACATTCAGAATCAATGTTTGCCTACATATATTATAGGTTCTCAAGGTGGGTGATCACGCCCCCTTGTGGGCGTTTGAGACTTTCAGGAGGCAGTAAGAGACCCATAGACAATTAGGGGGCATTGAGATGACACAGTGAGGGTGTCTGCAGGCAAAAAAAAATGGTCTAAAAAGAAAAGAAAAAACACGCTATTCACGTACTAATGACGCAAAGTAAACTTAAATATTAGTTAATTTTTGTTATTGTATGTATTGTAAACATTTCGTGGATGAAAATTGAACTGAAAGATTTCATTATATTCATATCTACATTAAATTGGATGATATGAAACTAATTACTTTTTATTATATAGTAGATACCTATTATCATCTTTTATTTTTTATTTTATTTTATTAGGAACATTTACAGATTAATAACATAACATGCATTAAAGAAAATAATTATATCTAATAATTAGGTTATAATCCAATAACAAATGTTCACATCATGCAAAAATAGTAAATAAAAAAGTCAATAATTATTAAGTTTTTTTTCTTCTTTTTTTAACTAATATTATAGAGATAGGAATTATTGATAGGATTACGTGTATTATTGTTTTTACAAATTGACACTAAATCGTGAACACAATAAGGAAGGAGGTAAAAATAAGGTTGAGAACCTATGTATATGAATATATTTTTTAAGCCATAATATTTTTCGCTCAAGTTCCTTATTGCACATGACCGTTTGTAATATTAAAATATGAAAGAGTCGTTCATCTGCTTTCAAAAAACAGTATTTTATTTTGGAATACGTTCAAAACCTGCGAATCTATTTGTATAATTCAATATCAAGCCGGAATAATTGATGATTTTTTTTTGTTTTAACAAATCAAAGTTAAAGACGGCTTTACTGGTCTACATTGACAGAGGTGCAACAATTAAAAAACTTTATAAAATTTACTTTTTAGAACGATTTATTTATGTAGGTGCTATTTTGAAATTGGCTATCTGGTCGTCGTGTATGTGCACAAATTAATGTTAAGAAAATAGCGTGAGAAATATTGACACCCGATAAGCCGAGGATGACATGTCAACATAACCAATAAGTCCATAATTACTATCGAAATTGCCCTCTCCCCTAGGAATTTATTCATTACCCGTCATATTTGTCGTTGGAAGCGTACCGTCGACACATCCGCTGTACCATCTCTTTCCATCTCATGAACTTCAAATGCTGCAGAAAGAGAAAGGTTAGAATATACCTAGCTCTCATAGGCAGGACCGTATTAGGACCTCTCTGTGTCATCCGTGTGCGACACGTGTGGGTCACGTGGGCATATCGCAATAATAATCTGAATTCCTTATTTTGAACTGATCCGCGGGCTACAAGCGCGACGCGGGCGACACCGGCCGGGGGGCTTCGAAGAGTAGAACTAATAAACGATGGCCTGGGGTGACAATTGAAAATGATATACCTACTGGTAAACATTTTATTTGTACGTGTGAATTCAGAGGGCGATGGGAAAGATACATATTTAATTAAAAATTGATTCAATTGATACTATAGATAGGTGAAAGGGGAGATCTGGGCAAAATGAGTGGATTTAGGATTGATGAATGAAAACATATGAAATTTTATTGAAAATATGCTGACACCAAAAACGGACTGAAACCGAAACCATTCGACCACCATAACACGGGCATCAGCCTAACATGGTGGTCGAAAAATCCACATTAATGTAACCATAATATTTATGCAAATTTTTACCAACAGTTGGTTTTCGGTGTATGATAGAATTGAATTTAATTTTTATTTATAAATGTAATAATATTCGCGAACGGGTGAGGGGAAGGGGGCATGAGAGGGGAAGGGGAGGCGGAAGGGGAACGGGACGAATGTGAGAAACAATTTCTTTATTAGTGGCATTGCAACGCATGCCTGGAAGTCGTTAGTTATTTATAAACAAGGAATGATAAACATTTCATAGAACTTTTTAATAATAAGGGTATACCTATACCTGATTATTATAAATACCTTCAATAGATAAAAAATCATTAAAAGTATCAATACAGATACAACGAAGAGTGCTTGAGGTAGGTATAATACAACTAAACAATAAGCGTAGGTACC
This sequence comes from Limnephilus lunatus, assembly GCA_917563855.2. Classification (NCBI taxonomy): domain Eukaryota; kingdom Metazoa; phylum Arthropoda; class Insecta; order Trichoptera; family Limnephilidae; genus Limnephilus; species Limnephilus lunatus. Next base: position 48,435,248 of record OU830593.1, read on the forward strand.
TAAAAGTCAAAATCTTTAGCAAAACTTTCTATACCACTTTGTTTTGAGACTGGGGTTTTCACCAACACCTAAATATAGTCAACATCCCACTGTGGCACTGAAGAGAAAAATCGTTAGAAGAATTTATAGGCGTGTCCGTAGACCCGAAGTAAGATCAATTCGATGTACACTTTCGTCAAAATGGATCACACATTTTTCCTGAACAAAAAATTAATTTCATTCAACAAATAATCCTAAAGATCTCAATGTTAAACGGAAGTCGCCAATTTACACAATACCTTTCGACTCTTATGGCCCCGGATAGCTAATAAAATGATTCAAGGAAGAATTTTGATTAAAGGAAATATTTAATCAATTTCACGAGTAGATGGGAAAATTCAAAAATCATTGAACCATTTAGAATCGAAAAGTTTTTTGCTTGAAACGATTTTTGGAGAATATGAATTTTTTTTATTTATTTTTTATTGTTTAATTTATAACAGTTACAGTATTGAACATAATATCAGGCAAAACAAAATAGTGAAAAACATATCATATTGAATTTCTACGCCAATTCAGTGCTTGCTCTTGAGCTTGGCGTATGAGTTATTTCATTATTATAACATATTTTTACTTAGAGTGTACAACAAATATAAACTTAAGTACTAGGATGTTGTGACGTTGAGTTTTAATATGACATGAAATGAAGCTATGACATTTTGATTAGCGATATTAATTTTTTTTAAAGATTGATTTGACCTTTTTTTTATTTGATCCGGTAGATCGTCGGATCTACCGGATCTGCCCTGATGATGGACACTGCAACGCTGTCCGAAACGTCGGCTATAGAAGGAGGTAGCGCAACACGGCATAACACCCCAAAAACTAACAACGAAAAAGGAATGTTGGTTGTTTTTTCCAAAGTACTTTAATAATTAGTTTTTGTACCACTTTTACAGGACTCCAATTTTTTTCATATGAACCTCCCCATCCAATGATTCCATACTGAATTAATGATTGGAGTAGTGCGTAATACATCTTTTTTAGTTGGTTTAACTTGAGAATATTTCTTAATCTAATGAATATATAGAAACATTTCCTAATGCGCTTAACAAGTTCACATATGTGTCTGTTTCATTTCATATGTTGGTCTACAATTACACCGAGGTACTTTATTTCAGTTGTATGGTTTAGTATGGTACATGAAGTATTACAGACATCTTTGTAACATTTTGTTGTTGTGTATAATTATTTTAATGTTGGGGTAAGTTTTGAATTTATTTATTGAGAAAGGAAAATAAACTGTTTTTTTGCATTAATTGTAAGTAGGTTTGTATCGAACCAGTTTTTTAGGATTTGGATGTCATTATTTGCATTTTCATTTACAATTTTCCAGTCATTAACCTTAATAATGATAATCGTGTCGTCCGCGTAAGCTATAATAATAATAATAGTTAATTCCAGTATATAACATAACGTTTCCACTGAGGTTTTGTTTAAAAATATCATTTACAAACGTGATAAAAAGTAATGGACCCAAAAGATTACCTTGTGGTATCCCAAAATCACTTGTGAATGGTAGACTTGATGCGTGATTGCTTTTTACAACTTTTGTTCTTTTCTGAAGATAACTTTTTATCCAACCTATTGCTCTGTCGTTAATGAATGAATAGCCAGGTATTTTCCAACCTTTCCCATCTCCTCCACCCCCCCCCCCCCTCCACTATCCCCACACATCATAACCCGATTCGAGATGTCATTCGGCCACAAAAAAAATTCGTCGGCTTAACTCTTCAGTAGGTAGGTAGGTAGGTTTTTCACACCTTTAGTCAATGGCTGAGTTGGCATCGCCCAGGCGTCGCGAGTTCATTTCCTCGGCTGGCTAAGTCCTCCATCACGACACAAGAAACATTTACCGCTTACTGTGGTGGTATCTGTGACACACTCCTCCCTACCAGCAACCACATGAAATTTGAGTGATGTCTTTTATGTACAATAAACTGGCAGGGTAGGCATACTGTCTACACTTGAAAATTTTATTTCTCCCCTCTGCTTTTCCCCAAAAAAAGAGGTAATGTATATATTTATTTAATTATTTAATACTAACCTGTACATATAAAGCACTTGCATACTGCTCGTTAACAACATATGCGGGGACATTGGGGGTCTAGTTTTGTTTAATTAAATGTAGAGACGTTCAAATAAAAAAAATTAGCTTCCTTGTGAGAGCCCTGAAGGAGTAACCATAAGTTACTTATGCCGGGGCGGGTATACGGTGGATAACCTCCAGTGTGGTGGTAGTAGAACATTTTCATACATTGACAGGTTATTCGTAACCCGGGAATGTCGTTCTTTCCTTAATAAAAGTAATATTTAGAACGTAAAATTTGGGATCAGACAGCCAACAATAACATTCCTTGAGTAGATGGCGAAAAGGTTCAAAATCCCGTTTAACACCAGCCGCCTGTTTTGATTTTTTCACCAAAAGAACATCGCCGATAAGCGTGTTTTATTTCATGTTTAGAAGCTCAGGCTCAAATATTTAAATGTTTAACGATAATTTTCTGAAGAATTTAATTTTCCACATTATTCAATAAAACCATAATCGAAAAGGGGTTGGTAAGTAGGAGATTTCGAATTTGAAAGAATTAGTTATGGGCTTGATACCTTATAAACGTACTTGATACTTTATATTTTCTGGGCTTATACAAATATCTACTAATAAAAAAATACTCGATTTTTTCAAAGGCAAATATGTTTTCTATAGGTACTCACAGTATTTAATTAAAGCATCAAAAATATTTCTCAGCGATCTAATTTTCATAACAAGGTCACATGATTTTGCATTGCTCAATCTCAATAGTCTATTACCTGAAGTAAGTATGTATATCAATTTGACAAGAAAATGAGATTAAATTGAGTTTACTTCCGGCACACGGACACGCTCACAATAACTTTCCATCGCTTTATCTGTTCGGTGTCGATATATATCTGTGCGGGTAGCGTAGTGGGTGGTGGAAAGGCGTGTGTCGTCGCCAACTGCCGGTCCCGTGTTCGATTCCCAGAGGGGCTGATGGATAAGCCGTGTTCTAGCCCACTTGTCACGTTGCCATGGCGACGGAATACAACCTCCAATCATCCCGTGGTGGGATACGTAAAGTTTGCATCGAGCCTCGGTGAGAATTTTCCAGAGTGATTTATCGAGATGCCGCAAAATTAGTTTATTATTAGTATTACTTCCTCATCGTCTTCATTCCCATCTCCTACCCCTCCCCACTACATAAAACCTCACAATAAATCACAATTGGAGATGCCATAGTCACACCCGCTACATACGACGGCCGGCATAGTCCATCGGTAAGGCTCTCGACTCGCACATTGAAGGTCGCGGGATTGAATCCTGGCGTGGCAAATTAATTTTATTTGATTAATTTGTGTTATTTCCCAATTTATTCATTAAAAATAATATATAGTTTATTTGCGGCACGTTCCAGAGTGTAAGATACTCTTAGTATTGCCCTGGTGTAAGACCACTATTCAGAATTAAAACGTTGCTTAGAATGGAATTAGCCGTGTTTGGTGACCAGATCTGAATAGGCAGGTATTTCGCCACTTTCCTCTTCCCTATCTCCTTCCCCTCCCCACTAATTGGGGATGCCATTGTTTCACTGGCTTCCGACGGGAGCAGTTGGGACTATTGTGCGGTATTCATATAAACATAATTAAAAAAATACAGTTGGGAGCAGTTGTACACAATTTTTTTTTTTAAATATATTTTCAGAAAAAAACATAATTATAGATACCTAAATCGCTGCTGCATGTAAATAATTCGTTTATTAAATAATTTTATCACTCGGCCCGTTTCGGTAAGCAAGTTAATTTGACTCGTTCTTGAGTACCAACAGCTGGGCTGTGGATGTTTTTCCGGCCTCTGTGTTTCCTCCTTCCCACAACACGGGTCTCTTCAAGACCAATGTTAATTCCACCCTATCCTCAAAGACCCTCCACACTGCATTCTTAGATGACATTATTATTATTTATTTAGGTAAAATTATTTTCCTCAGGGCCTCCAGTGTGAGTTAATGTAAAAAAAAATTGGTACCTACCTATAACGGTCAGACTTGGAAACAGATCTTAATTTTTTCGTTATTTATTTTTGGGGTGTTATGCCGTGTTGCGCTACCTCCTTCTTTAGTCAACATTTCGCCCTGCCCTGCTCTGATGATGGACATATCTGCCCTGATGATACACCGTAACGGTGTCCGAAACTTTGACGAAAGAAGGAGGCAGCGCAACACGGCATAACACCCCAAAAATAAATAACGAAAATACCGTGAAAATCTAAAATCAGATTTTAATTTGTTCAAAAGCTGAATGCTCAACTGCCAAAAATGAAGTCATACTCAATTCAATACATTTCGTCAATCAAATGTGACAGAAGTTTTAATACTCCAACCTTAGGTAGATAATGTCTTCATCAACTCAACGCAGCGATTTCATCTTTTTCGATTTCTTTTTAAAAATCAATGCTTTTCTTTCTCTTTTATCTGAGATACCTTAAATAAATTATATTTCCACAATAGAGGCTGAGAGAGAGTGGGGTGTTTGTGTCTGCCGAACCTTCCATTCCTTAGCACTTTCTTTCCTTTTACGTTCCACGCAAGGTAAGTTAGGTATTCAAAGTTTTCTGTAGAAGTTATGCACCTACCTGCCAATGATATCTGGTATGATATTATTTGGGTATTAGGGTAAATAATCGACCACGATAATGGTTTTGGTAAATTTTTTGATTTGTTAGTGTAGGTTTTGATTGTTGAAGACCTAAGTACATTAGTAGGTAAATATCGAGTAACAAGGTTGACGGTTTTAGTCGTAAAAAATTTATGAATATTAGGTATAGCTTACCTGTAAAGACAACGCCATTATCCTAATATGTTGAAATCAGTAGGTAGATAGGAGCTATTTTTATCATTTTCAGCAATATAGTAGGTACTACCTACTTATCGATGGACATATATATATACAACGTTGAAATTGTTCAAACAATTCACACATTTACCTACTAATTATCTCGCATTTTGCCCACAGTTTATACAATTACTAATTACGTACAATCTTCCTAATTGTCCTCTTGTTTTGAAAGTCAAATGTGCAAAATTTCATCAACAAATATGACAATTGTTTCTAACCCCCTTTCGGTTATGGTTTTATTGAATAATGTAAAAAAGTAAATTCTCTGCAAAATTATTGTACAACATTTAAGTATTAAATTTGTGCCTGAACTTTGAAAAATAAAATAAAAAAAGCCTTTTGGCGATGTTTTTTTCTTGAATAAATCAAAACAGGCGGTTGATGTTGGATAAGGAGTTTTATTGTTTGCGCGCGCAGAATTTTACACGACGACGCACGTGTGCATTGCTTTAATATTTCCTACTTAGGTTGGTTAAAAAAAAAGCAGGTAGGAATTTAAAAATTCCAAGTAGGTATATATTCGTTTTTGGGAAAGGATTGAAAAACTGCAATTGTACTGTGAAAAATGAAATTGGGAAAATAATTCTGCGTAGAACGGATAATAATATATTCATTATCCGGGACCAGTTTTTGACAGGTCCCAATTTAAAGTGTGAAAATTCCCATTTCCCGGAAGCGGCGAGGGCGCCATGAATAATTGGGTTGCTTTCCATTTGTGGTACAAGGAAAACAGGGCGCGCGCTTGCATCATGGATGAGGTAGTCACCGGCCGCCCGCCCTAGCCCCTTTCCCGTCCTCCCTGCCCTAAAGCCCGCCCAGCGGATATTGTATGTTGTAATTAGGGTAGTTAGGCAAATTAACTATACCATTGTATTTATGGCAGTTGCGTGCATTGACATCGTTTTAGACCTTCCAGATATTTTTAGGCACCCAAAAACACATACTTGGTAAATTTGTAATACAAACAATACTTACCTACATAGCTAGAGGTAAGAACTACAGATGATTAAGATGAAGCCATACTAAATAATGCAAAATCATACGATTTTGTTTTGAAAATTTGGTCGCTTAGAAGTTTTAAAGATGTTTCAATTAAATATTGCGTATAGAACATATCTTGGCCCTTTAAAATATCGGTCAAATATCAAATCTTTTAATAAGCTAAGAAAAAAATAAATTATAAGGTGTATAAAAAACACTTTGAAGTCCAAACTCTCATATTTATAAAACTCTTTTCGGATATAGTTTTTTTGTTTAATGTGGCAAATTTAGTTTCTTTTATGATAATCGCAAAAAAAAAAAAAAAATTTACGCCCGAACCTCACAAAATAAAATATAATATGCATTATCGCGTTGTTATTTTTGACATCACGGCGACAATACGGCAGTCGACGAATCTGTAATACCAAAGTGAACCTTATACCGTCCACCGAAGAGCGACTGGTAGCCGCCCTTATTTTCGGTCACTACTCCTCCGAACGGAGCGGAGAAATGACGTGTTGGGCTCCGCGCGGCTTGTTTTCATGAAATCAATTTTAAAATTCCGTTTTATCACAATAAACAATGCATAAAAAAGGAATTAATACTTTTACGGGCCTTTACGGAATCAACATGTAAAAAAAAATCTTAAATATCTTTTCCAACCTTTCCAAAAGCATTTTCTCAAGTATTTTTAAGCTCCTCCCATAATGGGGCGTGAATTCCGACGTCGATTTCTTCCTGTACTAGTGGATCGCCTTAAGGTAGGTATCTGTGTTTTCGAAACGTAGTTTGAAGAATGTCTGTAATACATTGAACTCTTCTTAATTTTTTTGGTATTTCTTGGGCATTAACTACAATTTCAAAACAAGATGTCTACAAATTCTATGAAATATTTACACGCTAACACGTGCTAAATATATGATTGAAAAACCAGCGAAGGTATTTGAGAACGTTATTAGATGATATTTTATTTTTATTTTTTTGCAGAAACAAACAGTACATAATTATATGTTAGAAAGTAGTTACAAGTTGTAAAATTAATACAATCATTAGTACAAATGACATGTCGCTGTTATATAATATATGTTTTTATGTGACAAATTATAAATTTTATATATAATAAATTAGTAAATTATTGAGGGAGAGGTGTGTGTGTGTGTGTGTGTGAGGGAGGGTGTGTGTGTGTGTGTGTGTGTGTGTGTGTGTGAATATGTGTGTATGTATGTATGTAAGTATGCGCATTAAACAATTTATATGATTGACATGATGCTCTTTTTAAATTTGGGCAGTGAATCGGAGAAAATATCGATGTTATAATTTAGATTAATATAAGATATTGATTATATGAAGAGCACGATTGATTGGCGAATTAGTTGCTGCATTTGTCTTGTAATTAAGCGTGTGGAATAGTTCTGTATGGGGTGTACGTCTTAATGGTATATTAAAATTAATTAGGGAAGGTAGTTCGGTACAATCGATGTTATTATTTAAAATTTTGTGTATAAATGTCAAATCAGCAATTCCTCGTCTTTGTTGCAAAGTTTGAAATGTGTATTCAAAATTATTGTTGAATTTAAGATATTTTTTTAAATTTGTTTTTGAATATGTTCTATGCTATCTATGTATAATTTGTACTGCGGGTTCCAAATTGGCGAGGCATATTCCAGTATACTTCTGACTAATGCAAAATGTAACATAACTACTGTGATATACTGAAATTCCAGTCAAGTTACACCGTGATAAAGATATTAGGTATAGAAACATCTAGATACCTATTAATAAAAACATTATTTTTATATTATCTCCACGCAGGAGACCTAATTATAAGGAAATAATAATCACAACGAAAAATAATTCCCCTCGGTGTCTACGTCATCTATGAATCTATGGGTCATTTTGAAGTGACGGACGTATAAATCCATACCTCCCACTTCGGTGCAAGGCTATATAGGAATGTGTCGATATATAGAGTAGGTACGGTTGGAGAAATCAAAGGGACTCCCTCAAACTTTATCTCCCGATCAGGTCTGCCATGCAGCTGGTGAGAAGACGCGCACGCCGTTAAGACCTGGACAAACCCCGTGCTAAGTCACCAAACGTAGTGAATCATTTGGGGTGACATATGGTAGAGGCGTTGGTTATCCAATGAATGATTCCCGGGGCGGCGGTATCCATACCCGCCTCCCAAATTGAGATACTACGTTACCAGACATTAACAGAATAAGGTTGACATGACTAGAAGACATATTGATTTTCTTTGATGTCTTCACAGAGCGTTCACTATTTCCTCTTCTCCGTACACTTCTAGTAAAAATATTTTGATATTTCTTAGCTGTAGGTAAGGTCCGAAAATAAATAACAAAAATATAATTGAATTTTCGTTATTTGTTTTTGGTGTGTTATGCCGTGTTGCGTTATCTCCTTTTTTAGCCAACGTTTCGGACAGCGTTGCAGAGTCCATCATCAGGGCAGATTCGGCAGATCCGACAGATGATGACACTGCAAACATTTTCCTTCCCAGGACTTCCTCTCCTTCCTTCTCCTAAAAAGACCCTCAGCAGAAGACACATAGAAGACCCACACAGACACACAGCATCCCCAAAGATGACGTAGACCCTGAGTGGAATTATTTTCCTCGGGACCTTCTGTGTGGAGCTAACGTAAAAAAAACTTCTAATATTTTTCTTAACCTTCTGCGGCACCTACCTTGCATGACATTATCCGTGCATTTCGTTCTAGATGTCATCATTTAACTAACTAACTAACCATTGCAGGGATAGGCAGAGAGGACGGACCGCCAAACAACTCGGTTTTGGCACACACTCTTTACTTCACTCACACTCATACATCGTCTCATTCATACCTACTGTTCTATTATTCTGACTTTTGACATGGCCCGACTCACGTATCTGATTCACTTGATCGTGCCATGTCTTCCTCGAGCGTCCCCGACTTTTTCCACCATTCATATTTGTGTCATATATTCTTCTTACACTAGGTACTTTCTTCGTCCATTCACTCAACATGCCCAAACCGCATCTGAGGGTCCCTTTATTAATCTTATTCATTACTAATACCCTTTCTTAATCTTATTGCTTACATCAGTCTTACATTATTTGCAGATTTCCACATTTCTCGCACGATCATACATGGTTTTGCCACACATATGCTTTGGGGATCTCATTTCAATAGCATTCAGTTTACTTTCATCTTTCTTCTGCCAGTTCCATGCCTCATTTCCAAAGATACCTACATCAGGTAGGTACCAGGACTCCATTGTGGACTGCTAGCTTTGCTTCTTTTGACATTTTTTTATAAGCGCTAACAGCATTCATCATTTATGATAAAATATAAGACATATTTGTCAATAAGAAATTCCAGAGAAAAATATTCCAACTTTATAACTTCTACGTTCTGTTTTCGAAGCTATTTCAAGAAGAACATCAATAATTTGCCATTCTAATTTGGATAATTCCGTCGGGTCCACAGTTCACAGTCCATAGATATCTGATTTCTCCAGAGCAGAATACAGAATGAATCCGTGTGCATTTCCCCCTCCCCCTGCCGGGCAGGCCCCGCCCACCCGCCATCTTGTACCCCCCTTCTATCCCTTGCATCTCATTGGTCGCCGTCGCCATGGTAACCACCCTTGTTTGGGGACGAACTGGAGGCTCTATCGGCAGGAGGGTTGCAGATTTTTGGTCCGAATTGCAGATACGTGGTTGAATTGATTAGTTTTAACCCCTTACCGGGTGATTAGCTGATATAAAATTTAAGTTTTCATAGATGCACTAGCGGCCCACAAGTTTTTGTATGTAAAAATGCATATGGAATGTAACGATAATTGGGATTCGAAGCCATTAATTTGAAACAAATAAAGTGTGCACGATGGTTTTTTTCACAGGATTGATTAAAATTAAAGTTCGGTTATTAATTCGGTTTTATTATTCGATTTAGTGGTCGAGGGGTAAGGCTCTTGACTCGCAATCATTTCGCGGGATCAAATCCCGACGTAGGCAAATACCTAAATTTCATTTGATTAATATGTGTTATTCCACAATTATTAATTCATTAAAAATAATATGTACCTATTAGGTATATTTGCGGCACGTTCTAGAGTGGAAGATACTCTCAGTATCGCCGTGGTGTAAGACCACCAATCAGAATTGAAATGTTGCTCGTATTTGGTGATCAGATCTGAATAGACAGACACTCCCCACCTTCTCTCCCATATCTCCTTCCCCTCCCCACTACCTTAAGACTCACAACATACCCCAATTGAGAATGCCATAAAAGTCACAGACGGGAGCAGCTGGGACTTTTCTGTATTATATCTTCAACATTTCCACCATGAGCCTTGAATAAGGCTATAGCCATACTCATGATTTGTTAGATTGGTGCCTAGTACCTAGGCACCTATGACAGTGACGGTCGGTGAAGTTTTGCAGGAGGGATGCTAGACATTACCATAGTATATACTTACCTACAATCAAATTTATAAATTTATAGACTGACCCAAAAACAAGTTTAAATTATTGACCAAACAGTTTTTTCAAAATTGCTCTAGGTGTACAAAACCTTCACGTTCTGTAACTACAATAATTTATTACTGATACCAAATATCTTTTATGTTCATTAGCGAGTTACATACGCAATCGAAGGACGTTTAATGTTTCGATAAATTAGACTTTATTCAAGCGAACCTGTCAAAAATACTAAATCGTAGATACTCACTCGATTCAAATATGATGGTACCTAACTATGTTATTCTGTGAGCATAATTACTATACCTACGCATGAACTAAAGTAGTTTTTTTTTGCGTTGGATACTGTTTACAAATTCATATTCAGCTTTCGAAGACTCTCGACAGGCGAAACTGAATGCGCGGATATTTGATTTTTCTCCGCTCATGAGGCCACGAGCAAAAAAATCCCTCAGGGCCTGCGTCATCTTTGGGGATGTTGGTCTTTTTAAGGAAAGGAAAGAGAGGACGTTCTGAGAAGGAAAATGGTAAGAAGGGTGGATAGGAATCTGGTGGTTAATGTATCCAGGAGTGACGGACGTATGAATCCATCATTCCAACTGGCGGTGCAAGGCAATGGGTCTAGAGAGTCCGGCTGGAGAGTTCAAAAGGAGTCTCCCTCACCAAGTCGTTCCTGATCCGGTCCGCCAAGTAATAAGTGAGTAAGCGCATCCACCACCAAAATCTAAACAAACCTCACGTAATTAGCCTATCTATATGTTTTATGACTCGCTCCGAGCGTCTTCTCGTTGTGTGAGAATCTCCGAGGACGGGAAGGTGTCATGCTTGAAGGAACCTCACCCACTAGTACAGGAAAAAATCGAAATCGGAATTCACGTCCTTTTATGGGAGGAGTTTAAAAATACTTGAGAAAAAGTTTTTGGAAAGGTTGGAAAAGATATTTGAGTTTTTTTTTACATGTTGATTTCGTAAAGGCCTGTAAAAACATTAATTCCTTTTTTATGCATTGTTTATTGCAATAAAACGGAATTTTTAAATTGATTTCACGAAAATAAGCGGCGCGCAGCATAACACGACTGCTCTCCGCTCCGGCCGGAGGAGTAATGACGAAAGAATGGGGCGGCTGCCAGTCGTTCTTCGGTGGACGGTATAAGGTTCACTTTGATATAACAAATTCGTCGACTGCCGTATTGTCGCCGCGATGTCAAAAATACCAACGCGAAAATGCATATTATATTTTATTTTGTGAGGTTCGGGCGTAAATATCTTTTTTTTTTCACGATAATTATATAAGAAACTGAATTTGCCACATTATGCAATAAAACCATATCCGAAAAAGTGTTTATAAGTAGGAGAGTTTTCAGTTAAAAATGTTTTTTATAGACCTAATACTTTATTTTTTTCTAAGCTTATTAAAAGACTTAGATATTTAAAAAAATGACCGATATTTTTAAGGGCCAAAGTATGTTCTACACGCAGTATTTAATTGAAGCATCTATAATCCTTCTAAGCGGTCAAATTTTCAAAACTAAAACATACGATTTTGTATGATTTTGCATTATTTAGTATGGCTTCATCTTATTAACTGTGCGAAAAGAAATTACATGCACCTACAACATATAATTTCGAAAATTACAATTGAAAAATTTAACAATCGAAATTTAGGTTAAGTATGCAGTTAGATATATCTATGTAAAAGTTTATCCTCATTATGAAACAATAATCAGATAACTCGTAAACACCACCAGAACAATTATAATGCAAAAAACTAAGCGTGTTCGTAGTGAATTAACTTGTATTGAATTAAACTTGTAGTGAATTAAAAATAATGTTTTCTGAGTCACTAGCAGGGTATTTCGATATACTATAACTTAGTATTTGGAGATGTCCGACTAATCAATTGAACGATCGACGTAAGTTAAAATATTAAATATATCGTATTTTAGGACACAGGTTCGATTTTGTTGTAAACTTCTACGTCGGTAAGTAGAATAATAATTCATAAATCTTTTGTAGAAAATTATTACGCCATATTGGTGTTATATTTCTATCTAACCTACCTAATTTGAATAATTCGATAAAATCCTGCCAGTAAACCCAAAAATGGTAGAAAACAGTTAAAAACATAAAAAGTCCTCCTCTGTCGCATTGTGCGGTGTTTGGCAAAATATTGAATTAGGAACCCATTGTATCTGGCTGGCTGTTCCCCCTCCCCCCGTCGATCTCCCCCCACATTTCCCTCCCAGATTTCCCCCACCCCCGATTCCCCCTATCCCCCCCGAGGGTAGTAAAGTGACAGCTAGCGGGACTGACACGTCAATAAAAACACGACGCGATTCACTTCACCCTTTGTCAGGATAATTTTATTTCGCGGCGTTTTCGAAATCGAGCTAGAAAGGTAGGAGGGATTTTTTGAGGCATAAACATTAAAGGGAAAAACGCATAAATATTTTCATGGCAAAACCAAAAAGACGTTTCAACAAATAATTTATTGTTAGAGAAGGGAGATATACTTATAGAGTTGTAAGTGATGTAGATACCTGACTAATGTAGGTAAAAAAATTATCTAGTGATTCCAGCGGTTATTTGAAATTGAAAAAAATATTAAATTTTGGTCAAATTAATTTATATTTCATCAACTAAAAACATTTTTTTAAATCTGTAAGTATTGGGTGGTTAGGGTCGGGGTGGGGGACGCTGGGGAATAGTACAGCTACTCGAGTGATTGACCAGTGACATGATTGTGAAAGAGGAAAAAATGGTTTGTTTCGAACGAAAATAACAACAAAAAATGTCAACGGAAACCAAAATTTCGTTATCATTTTATACCTAAGGTAAGCCAGATATGTAAATCTTAAGGCGATCCAATAGTAGGTACAGGAAAAAATCGAAATCTGAATTCACGCCCCTTTATGGGAGGAGTTTAAAAATTCTTGAGAAAAAGTTTTTGGAAAGGTTGGAAAAGATATTTGAGTTTTTTTTTTACATGGTGATTTCGTAAAGGCATGTAAAAAACATTAATTCATTTTTTACGCATTGTTTATTGTAATAAAACGGAATTTTAAAATTGATTTCACGAAAACAAGCGAAGCGGAGTCTAACAGGTCTTTTCTCCGCTCCGTCCCGATGAGTAGTGACAGAAAATAGGTGTGGCTGCCAGTAGTTCTTCGGTGGACGGTATAAGGTTCACTTTGATATTCCAAATTCGTCGACTGCCGTATTGTCGCCGTGATGTCAAAAATAACAACGAGAAAATGCGTATTATATTTTATTTTGTGAGGTTCGGGCGTAAATTTAATTTGTTTGCGATTATCATAAAAGAAACTAAATTTGCCACATTAAACAATAAAACTATATTCAAAAAGAGGTTTATAAATAGGAGAGATTGGACTTCAAATTGTTTTCAAAGATATGTTCTACACGCAATATTTATTTGAAGCTTAAATTTTCAAAACAAAAACGTATGATTTTGCATTATTTAGTATGGGCTTCATCTTAAAATGCGGAGCGCTGCTGTATGTAAAAGCGATTTGCAGTTGTATGTAGTTACCTAATATCTATAAAGCAAAATAAAATATAATATAGATAGGATGAATGCAAGTAGGTATTTATTTTCTTACTGTAATTTGAGTTAAAGAATCATAGAGCCAGTTTTCCTTACGGCCTGAAAACAAAATCCCCATCGCAAGTATCTACCTAGATTCATATCCGTGTTTCTTTCAAGTGGTGAGCTTCCGTCGGCACCACACAGGGTTGAATTTAAACCCTAAACCTAAGGGAGGAAAACATGGAATCAGATTAGACTAAACCTAAGTCTCCAGTACCTACACCACCTGGCGGATTAAACTGGAAACTCAAGTCTCTACGGAGAGCTTTTCCGTCCGCCGACGGTCACTCGAAAATTTAAAGAAAGGCTTTGGATAAGCTACTTTGGGTTTTGTACAAGTAAAGACTTCACCGCTAGATGATTGGAATTATTTTGAGTATGTTTAAGTTAGCTAAGTTTTACTTATTTTTGTTTCGATCGTAAAGTGATTTTTATCACTGTTTTTATACTTGTTTCCTGTACCTATACTTGATGATAAATAATGCGCGTAGTTAATAGATTACGTTTATAAAGACAGAGTATAGATGATCGATAAATAGTGTCTAGCTGAGATCTTAGCTATGAGAAAGCGAGACTTACTAAGATTAAATACCCTACCACATACCTGCCTCTCTCATGTATAATACCTACTCGGAAGTCATTTTCCACAGTAAGTGGGAAATTAAAAGCTTTGTAAAGAGTTTATTTAATTTCATGTATGGTATTTTATATAAAATATTTACGGGTGTAACAAATGAAACATAAAGGCATATTTTATTTTATTTAAATTATTTATTATATACCTATGTCTACCTATCTATATATTATTGTGACAGAGAACTCAAAGGTAAGATCAACAACAACAACAAAATCTGATATCTCTAAGAGATATGAAGGTAGGATTGTAGGTATGTACCTATAATATATGAATTGAAATTGCCAATCCATAAAAAACGACTTTAACGCAATTTTATATGTTCTTAAATATTCACAGTGTTCTAGTTCTAGGCCATCATTTCAAATTACGGATAGTGCATGAGAAGGCGAATGTATGCACTTATTTATTTTTTATTTAAATTTGCACATTTCATAATAATGCAGATAGAGGTATGGAAGATCGGAATTCAGACTTAAAAGAGATGAAATGTTGAACGAAGATGATGCAATTTTAGGGTGACCGGATAACTCATAATGAACCCAACTCAACACCTCCTAAAAAGTAATTAAAAATGATGATAAAAACATTATTAAATAGGTTACGTTATTTTTCTTTTTTTTTCATAAGCTTTTAATTACTTTTCAGAGAGGTGTTGTGTTGACTTGATTCTGAGTTGGCATGGAAGCAAATTTTAGATGTCTATAGGGCTTGATAGAAGAAATGATGTTATCTATTTAGAGAGTGACAACCAATATCTATTACCTAATACCTATATATAATAATCAAAATATGTATTTAGCAGTGGCGGTCCGTGAGTTTTCAGTGAGCTATAGTAGATTGAAAAATACGACGTTATTAATGTTGTTGTAGCTGGGAACGATTTTTTTTTTCAAAATTTCAATATTTTCTAAGAAGGTTTTTAGGATTCTTTCAGTTTGGAGATGCGTCGCATCCACATTTCAGTATAACTTCATACAAAAAGTTTAAACTTTGAAAAAAAAATTCGAAAATTTTGAAAAAAAAAATCGTTTTCAGCTACGACAACATCAATAGCGTCGTATTTTCCAAACTTAGCACTCTAGCTTACTGAAAACTCACGGACCGCCACTGGTGTTTAGGTAGATATATTATGAGTAGGTATATGTACCTAATACATGAGATGTCTATACGTTGCGAAACCATTCATCCAATTGCGATGAAACTTTGAGGATTTGATGTGTGCGCATGCCCGCGATGGTTTCTATATATAATGGTGACCTATAGCATTATGAAATTTGTATAAAAAAATTGCAATAGGTGGCACGCGAGCTGTTTGAAAACTGAATGTATGGAATGCGGGAAGGAGAGGGGAACGCGGGAGAGGGGTTCGCGGGACGGGGGAAGTGGAAGTGGGAAGTGGGGAGAGGGAAGGCGGAGTGAGAACGCGTGAGGGGAAGGGAACGCGGGAGAGGAAGGAGAGGCGGAAGGGGAACGGGACAAATGGGAAAGGACACACAGGGAGAAACAATTTATTTATTAAGAGGCATAGCAATGCACGCCGAGAACTCGCTAGTACATAGATATTTATTAAAATATGTATTAAGATAGCAGGCTAGGTAAGATTTAAAAAAATATGTTGGTAACTAATTAGGCCAAAAAATGCCAAAGTTACTGTAACGTATCACCTTGTTACAGGATGCTAGCTCAGAAATAGTTATTAAATAAGTGCAGTTTTTATACATAGGTACCACTGTACTTTCTCCACTCTGCCTTTTCACCAGTTCGGGTCGCTTGGGTTGGGACAAAAGAGGGATGAATTTAATTATAAAGATTTTATATGTTAGGATTTTAATTAGGTTTGGCCTGGTCTACTTATATCAAAATCTTAACTAATTGTCATATGGTTCGGGGTCGCTTCCTTATTGTTCACATCGCCATTGTTCACTATGCTATTGTTCACTATAACTATAGTAAAGGTATACCTTTGTAGCACTGAGTCTCTGCGGATATCTTGGTAAGGCCGAGGTCTTCGATGGCAGCTCCTCCAGTTCAGCAGCTCATGCCTTCCTAGCCGAGTCGAGCCTCCTCCAACCTGCGCCATTGTCTTCGTACGTTGGCCACTGGCCGCGCCTGGTCGCCGCTCTACGTCGCCGGGCGGGGAAATTCACACCTTGCGAATCACTTTCTTCAACTCAACTATAACTTCTTCATCCGCCGCCCAAGCACTATGCAGCTGGACGGGGAACGCGGGCTTGGCGTTGCACCACCACTCGTGTCTCATTTTCTTCATCCTCCGCCCAGCATCACGCCGCTGGGCGGGGAACGCGTACTTATACTTGCCGTTGTACACTACTCGTGTCCCCGTCTCGATCTTAACTGTTTCTTCTTCTTCCACCGCCCAGCATCACGCCGCTGGGCGGAGAACGCGTACTACCTATGTACACTACTCGTGTCCTCGTCTCGATCTTAACTGTTTGTTTCCGCGTGCCCTATGAACTCGTAGGACCCGTGGCCCTAACCCGCACTTCTCCCTTCTTCCATTCTTGTCCTTGTGACCCACATCTGTCAACACTTTCTTTGTCTACGATGCACAAATCGAGACTCTCCCATAATATTAAATTATTATTTATTCAAATTTATTTGTGACGAAATTTGATTCGTCACATTACCTCTAAAATATCGAAAATTGAATTCCCTAATGGCCTATATTTTATAATTTAAAACACAAAATAAATAAAAGAAAAAGCGCAGATTTGCAGGTGTAGGTGTAGCCCAGATAGGTGAGTTGATCGACCACTTCGTATGAGTAGTTGTCTTTAAATTGTGCACTACTTCCTGCTCTGTACCATTATTTTCGTTTTGTCAACATTAACGCGCAGTCCTACTTCCCGTGCCGCTGTTTCTAAAGGGTTGAAGACCTCCTTAATGGCTGAAATTGATCTTCCGACAATGTTAATGTCTTCCGCACATCCAACAACTTGACTGCATAATTGTATCAATATCGATTAAAAATTACCGTACGATGGCAACCCAGAAAAAAATAATAATGATGTAGTGAGTTTTTTGATGTTATGAAACTTCATCGTCAATCGGGATTGTTTTGTAAAAATGATTTTATTAATTATTTAAGGTATATGCTCATTTTTTTAAATAATGGTCTTTAGCCGTGTTCACAAGTTAAAAATTATATAGTTTTTATTGGTAACTATTTTTATCGATCGATTGATTTCAGTTTTAGGTCAGCATTTATATTTATTTATATATATAATTTTTTCATTTATTTATAACAAATTACAGGCAATATAGCCTAAGACGTTATAATTGTACCATTTATGCAGTGTATATGCAATGCCAAAAATCTTACAAATGCGCTATAGGACACAAAAAATAAATCTATGTTTTTATCCACTGCATTCAAAAAACACGTAGCTCTCCCCACAGGTGAGTTCATAAATAAGTTAGTGCGGCTTGCTCTACTATATAGGAGGTTGTGATGACGTTCTCGAGAGTGAGACTCTTGTACAAAAAAATTAAGGTATACATAGAGAGGTTAGAATTACTTCTCACTCTCGGAGTGTTACGTTGCATCATTGGTTGCAGCATTTCTCCGAAAAAACCATTCATTGAATGCAACATGATTTGGCCATATATTCGGGTCCATATAAAATGAAAGCTTCGATTCCGGGACTCCGATCCGGAAAGAGGCGTAGTCAGCTTTGGCTGTCAAAACAATATGTCTTAGTCATAAGTCACTAGCTATAAGTCTTAGATGTAACTCACTAGTTATAATTATAAATTTTAGTTGTAAGCCATTATTTTATATATATTTATTTGTACAGCGCCCTTGAGGTGATTTTTCACGAAAACGGCGCTATATAAATTAGCCAAATATTATTATTATTAGTGAGTTTTTTGATGTTATGAAACTTCATCGTCAATCGGGATTGTTTTGTAAAAATGATTTTATTAATTATTTAAGGTATATGCTCATTTTTTTTTAAATAATGGTCTTTAGCCGTGTTCATAAGTTAAAAATTATATAGTTTTTATTGGTAACTATTTTTATCGATCGATTGATTACTCATTTATTTATTTATTTATTCAACGCCCAGAGGGCTTTTACAGTAGTACAATTTGTTTATGACAGATGATTTTTAAACAGATAGATAAGAATAAAATTAGATAAAAATGCACATAAGTCACAAAAATACAAAAATACTTGATATAATGATTTTTAAACATATAGAGAAATGATAAGAATAAAATTAGATAAAAATGCACACAAGTCACACAAATACAGCGATTTGATAAGTTTACAAAAATACATATATGTTTAGGAATAGTTTTGGAGTAAGTTTTTTACAAGATCCACAAAATTCGCCAAGATGATGTTGAATATGTCTTGATGTAATATATTTAATGCTTTACGTTATACTTTCATTTTATACATCTTACTTTTTTACTACTTATTATTACCTTAACTCCTTTTTTTACCTTTTGTTTTTAGATTTAACTTTAGATTTATATGTTACTTTCTCTATGTTATTGTATTATAATAATATATATCAATAAATATAATTATGTTAATGGTACATTTTGTGCCGTATGTTTTTGAAATAAATAAATAAGAGATGTGCTATCGGTAGTTTTTACTGGTTGGGACTGTGCTTTCTGGTTTTGCCGATATTGTTAACCAATGCTATTGCACACCTTAAAAAATCAACTTAATTCCCTATACAAACTAGGACCATTAGACCGTAGTCCGCCGATAGTCGGGCGGCCATCATGGCGTATCTCTTATATTTCAATATCTTTGGTAACGAAGGAGGTGGGGTTCGCGGGAGGGGTGACTAGGGAGGGGGAGGCGGGGAAGGTGGAAGGGGAACAGAGGAGACGTATGCTATTCAAACAATTTATTTATTTGAATGGCATATGAACCTCTAGTTATAAATAAATATATACATATAGTTCGCACTTACCAATAATAAAATCAGACAATAACAATAAATCTTACATAGGCAATAAAGTTGTAACGTTCCATCCTCGCCTCCTACTTTAATGTTTAGTGAGATGAGGTAGATACCTTCTTAACTACAGGAATAATAAATTTACTAGCCGCTTACCACATTGGTCTAAATGTTTATAGAAAGTTTTCCAGCTAATGATCTTAATTTACCTACCCTCAAATCTTGGGTTAAATAATATTTTGAAATCCCAACCCGGATTGCCTCAGGGATTTTTGTCAAACGAAAATTTTCAATAAAACTGGTCTCGTCGCGCTCAAAGGGATATGTGTTAAAATTTTGTAAATTGTTGATTATGCCCTCTATGGAGTGGCGGATTAAGGGTGGATTTAGAATGCGGTGGGGGTTAGAGATGCCACCCTCTGTTTGTGGGGAGGGCGGGCAGTGTAGTGTACTGGGTGTGTACTCAGCGATTGTATAACTCTGTACATTTCAGCTGAATTGTACTGGCAGTTGGGAAAGGACAGTCGTGGCATAAAATGTTTTTTTTTAATACGATTTTTTTATGCGGACTATAAATTATAAATTAAATATTTTTTGAATACGACTTAAATCATAGGTTCTCAACCTTTTTTTGCCCACCGCCCACTTTGAGAATATTATTTTGTTCTAGCGCCCCCTAACTCGTGAATTCGAAACAGCAATTTTCGTCACAAATTTAAATTTACCACAACGGGGGGGGGGGGGGGGGGGGGGGGGGGGGGGGGATGGGGCAAGATGGGATATAATAGTTATAATAATATTTTAATTTCTTACACCATTACAAATTTGAGTTTATTACATATTATAAGAAAATAACACCATATAAATATTTTACAAAAAATTGCAAATATTTATACATAAAAGAAATTTCAAGAAATATGGCATTTTCATAAAAAAAAGTTCAGGCGGTGGTGAAGATTTCATCAACGTGAAGAGGATTCGTAAAATCAAAAGAATTTCCTTTTTGAATCTCTCCTCACTGACGCCAAACATATAAATTTTGGAGGAGATTTGGTTCAGGAGCAATATACTCCTCCTTACCGGGAGAACCATTGGCATTTTAGCCATACAGGCAGGAGGATAGAATAATCTATGATGACGCTGTCTAAGATAGTCATCTGGAACTTACAGACTCATGCGCTCCATAATGGCTGAGTTCTCAATATAGCCTCGCAGCAGTCTGAATAAATGGGTGGCGGCATACCCCTCTCTTCTGAGCTGCAGGGAGTGAAGTCCCAGCATGGCCAGGAGAAAGTTCGTCGGGTAGAGCCATAGATAGTGGCCGTACTTCCCCATGTAGAGAAATTTTAGAATTTTTTTCTTGAGGATTTCAGATAAGCGAATCACTCTCCAGCCTACTGCGGACCAGGGATAATTATAAAATCAGAGGGGGGGATTGATTGATTTGTCCGTCACTCCTAACACATTGAACCCCAGATTTCTATCCATCCCTCGTACATTTTCCTTTCTACGACTTCCTCTCCCCCTTTACCCTAAAAAGACCCTCCACACAACATCCCCAAGATGACATTGGAAGAGGGGAATTATTTTCCTCAGGGCCTCCTGTTTGGAGCTAATGCAAAAAAAAAATCATGGTGTGAAAATCCTTTCGAAGGGATTTTATATAGTGCCAAAACATCTTAGGATCATACATGACACGTAGGCTCGATAGGCCACTCCAACTTCGCGCTTAACTAGCGCTCGGTAACTAAACAGATCGTATTCACTCTGAAGGCCTCCAGATTTCTAACGCTTATGTTGGACGTGTTTGATCTCTATATTCGAGATGACTTCTCTCGAGAACCACTTCGGATACTTGCGAGCACCACCGCCTGTCGTTAGCAAACGAAGTGCACTCATTGTTATCTATTAGGATAAACTTGTTAATTATTTTAATAATTTTAAAATTACGGCGCATGGCTAAAACGACGTACATCCTGCCGGAAAACTATCTGGAGCACTGATGGGGTGGGATGGGTTTCTCTGGGTCTCCTACCGCCCCCCTGAAAGTCTGAAACGCCCCCCAATTTTCTCTTGGTCTTCTACCGCCCCCTTGAAGGTCTGAAACGCCCCCAAGGGGGCGTTATCGCCCACGTTGAGAACCTATGACTTAAATAATGCCAGAGAAAAAATATTTTTCATAATTTTTCCACTCGAGCGATGGCTATCGAAATTAGGGTAGTTTATCTAAAAAATTAATATTATCTAAAAAAAAAATTTCATCACACCTAAAAAAATATGGGATGAATGGTGAAATCTAAGTGGATTAATTGGCTTCCAATTACAGGAAAAAAACATACGTTTTGTTGTTAATATTTAGAGGTACGATATTTATTAAATCGAATTGCCGAATCGCAAACAAAACTGATTATTATTTTTAATTGATAAACTAATTTCGCTAACTATTAACTATTGGTTAACGCGCTCGTCCCGGTTAGACGGAGATGTCTGGGTTCGAGTCCCAGTTGCGACCACTGTCTTTTCTGTTTTTCTGTGTCTTGTTCTCTTTCATATTTTCGTTTAGATTATTATCGTTAACTTATTCTAATATGATATATTTCACTGATGGGAATAACCTTCAAAAAAGTATAAAAATAAAGTTTTTCTTATAAAAATTGATAAACTAATGTTTAAGACAAGATTTTTATGCATATATATATATATCAATAATTATTAGCCTTAAACACTCATCTACATTGAAAAAATCTCCCGAGAAAAGATACATGCCGCCGACGGTACTCGAACCCGCTCCTTCAAGGCATTTGACCGGATATCAGAAGGACGCGGGTTCGGGTCCCGTCGGCGGCATGTATCTTTTCTCGGGAGATTTTTTCAATGTAGATGATTGTTTCAGGCTAATAATTATTGCTTATAATAATCGAAAACAAAACACCCAGAAATCTCCATCGCTTGAGTGGAAAATATGATGCAGTGGAAAGAATAGTTTGAAATTTAGAGAGTAGATAATCTAGAATTGTAAGTATCTATATACCTACTACAGGTTTGTTTTAGGTTTCATTCCTGATTTTAAAGTGATTACGCATTACAATGCTTGATATTTTTAGTAGGCAGTAGAACAGATACAAACATACTTCTCTTTGCTGCCATGAGAGTTTAAGTCACGTACAATGGTTTTCCACAGGAAAACCAAAGTAACCATATATAAGACCATTGTCAGAACTGTATATTGGCATATGGATGTGAGGCGCTGACACTGACGGCAAAGATGGCTAAAATGCTGGATACTTTTGAAAGAAAATAGGAATATGTTAACCCGTGAAAGAGGGAGAACAGTGGCGCATCCGGCACAACAAATAACTGTATGATATATACCAGTCCCCTAACATCTCAACCCACATGAGACTCCTCAGGTTGAGATGAGTTGGGCATGTAGGTACAGAGAATGCCGGACACACACGTCCCAAAAAGAATTATGACTGGACACCCAGGTGGAAGGATAAAAGTGGGAAGACCCAGACTGAGGTAGGAAGACGAGGTAAGAGGGGATGCAGCATAGCTTCTCCAGGCATCAAACTGGAAGTCAGCCGCTGAGGACAGGAGGAGTTGGAGGCGAATGTTGCAGGAGATCAAAGCTCGATATGGGCTACAGCGACATCGAATAAGAAGTAGCACAGATAGTCTGAATTCTTCACAAATTAGTTCCAAAATAAAAACACACTTTTCAGCGATCAAAACAGACGCTCTCTGTGTTAAGCGGGAATTTTCGCTTTATCGCGCTATCTACATAAGGGATGTATTATAAGCGGCCTGTTTCACGACGTGGTGCATTGCCTTAAGTGATTGTTTTCTTTCATGTATTTCCCATAATAATTTATTTAAATTTTCGGGAAAAATATTTTTTTGTTTCACTCACTGTACCTCCGCTACATTTGTGCGCGCAGAGCTATCTGTGGGTTGGTGTTATACTACTAAGGTTTTATTAGCAAATATCGCTTTGTTCTGAAGCCAAATTTTCAGCGCCCCGGGCTATGCGCATCCCGGCCCTTGTGACGGCGGGGGACTACACAATACATGTAGGTACCCACTACCTACATGCCATATTATGCAACTCTACCTTGTACCTTTCTGCTGATAGCTACTGTTCTGGTATTCGCGGTGGATCCGATATTAGGTACCTAAATATGTGGGATGGATATTGACTACTTAATTGATACAGAGTGTTCTGATATTCGTAGATACGATATTAGGTACCTAAATAATATGTGGGATAAATATTGATTACTTAATTTATGCAGAGTGTTCTGTAATTATCTTCGATATCAGTAATTTTATTAAGAAAAAAAAGGAAGGCAAGTCATTCTTATAACTTTTTGAAGTTAAAACTTCGTTATCACCGTTGTGATTTGAAACTCGATGAAACGAAAAAGCCATACAAAAAGGGACAAACACAAACCTACATCTATAAAATGTAACCGGCGAGAAAATAAGATAAAATAATCAGTCTCCTCTTTGTGCAGTAGTGCGTAGCCTCCCCACTCCTGTCTACTTTAGTTTTCTGAAGATTTCACTTCTAACACGTGTGAACTACACTTGTATTTTTTTAATGTTTGCATTAACGGCCACATTTGTCAAATCAAATCCAAATTTTCTCCTGAAATCACACGTTTTGCCTGTGGTTTCTTAAATACCTACCTATTTAATTATAACCCATATAATATCTATGAGTACCATTTTAAAAATATTACAAATAAAGAATTATACAATTAGTTAAAAAAACGTCAATATCCCAACGACGATTATTTTGTAATAAATTCGTTGTGCGGATAAGTAGGTAAGGTTCCGCAAAAAATTGAAAAAAATTGAATTTGATTTAAAATAGCCACCACCTTGAACCAGAAATAGTACGTGCAAACAATCTTAGAGACAGATGATATGTAAAACGGTCAAATTAAAACAGGGCTTCGCTACGCTGTCAATAAATCCATATTCATTAATTTTGAATGATTGCGTGGTTATTAGAGTTCTGTGGCTACC
Source organism: Limnephilus lunatus (assembly GCA_917563855.2). Classification (NCBI taxonomy): domain Eukaryota; kingdom Metazoa; phylum Arthropoda; class Insecta; order Trichoptera; family Limnephilidae; genus Limnephilus; species Limnephilus lunatus. The sequence continues at coordinate 48,459,887 of OU830593.1, forward strand.
TTCGGCACGCAGAAAAATGAAAAAGCATTCAACAAAAGGCGGGAAAGCGAGCAGCGGGCGCCATCTCTACGCGGCGCACAAAAGCAGCAAATGGCGAAACTTAACCGGAAAGAAATAAATAGAAAGGAAAAAGTGCTAAATAGAAAAATACCGCCAATGGCGCGGTGTAAAGGAAGAAAGGAGGAGGAGCGATGAATTCCTCAACACTATGAAGGAAGGAAAATAAGTTAGAAGTTGTTGTGCATTGTAGTGGGGCACAGAAGACGGGCACAAAGCCTCTCAGAAGAACTATTCCGGCAAAATGACCAAAAGAACATCAGCACTTGATTACGGGGAGGTTGGACTTCATTTTGTGAAGAAATGTGGGATGACCTGAGGAAGATAGTTTTGTTTCGTTTTTCCTCATTCTATAAAATGATTAGATGTTAAAATCAATTCTACAGTTTGATTCATTTTAGGAACGTTATAAAATAAAATTTTAAAAAAAGCGACACAAACCTTACACAACTGTTTTACAATAGTTTTATACACAGGATGCCCTGAGGAAAAAAAACCCTCATGGCCTGGGTCATCTTTGGAGATGCTGTTTGGAGGGTCTTTTTAGGAGAGGAAGTTGTGGGAAGGAAAAATGTATGAGGGGTGTGTAGGAATCTGAGTTTCAGTTTATTGAGGAGTAACGGACTTACCATCCATCTACCTACAGTACCTACCATCAAGTAGAATCTATCACCAAGTAGAATCACCTCTCTATCCTACTTCTACCACTTCTGGGCACCTTATAGGTATTTCATGAATATATTTGAGAATTCAGAAGATAATCTAATTTTGAGGCGAAATTGCAAGTGTAAAAGTGTAGCCGAGCAACGAAAAACCTTAAAAATTTAATTTAAATTCGATTTTACAGACTGGCATCACTGAGCACCGCTTCCCGGTCCAGTGCATGTCGATGCAAAACCATTCCGGTTTCAACGTTCGTTCCATCCTACTGCCTTTCCTTTAGGCGAGAAAATGATTAAATCTGTGCCAACTTATTGTAATGCAAAGTTTCTTGTAAATATATTTGACATCGCGTAAATCAAGAGTTATTATTGAAAATCTCCATTACACACGCAATCAGTTTAGAGGCATTTTTAAAGGGCTGTAAATTGCCAAACCCTCTGGATAAAATATCTAAACATAATCCCCTTGCCAAAAAAGTATATCGAAAATACATATGTTTCTATTATTGAAATTAGTTATGTCAATTTACGCAGTATACGTAAATTATCGAAATTATCTGAAAGGCGAATAATATTTGATCTCCTCTTATTATATAAAATTGTTCATTCAAGGTCGAACTGCCCTGACGCTATAAACTTGTTATCCTTACATATACCTTCAAAAATACTAGGCAGAATATTTTATTTTATAACAATGACTTCCGCTATGTATTCTGTGTTAGAAATAATTCATAGATTGGGCAATGAACTAACTGATATCGCTGACATATTCAATTTAAACTTTGGTACATTTAAAGCCAAATTAGTCCACCATTTTTTAGCTGTAAATAATGCATGAGAAATCATTTTATTTTAATTCCATTTTCTTTGTTTGTTGTTTTTATTTTAATTGTTCGTATTCTAATTGCATACAACGAGTAATTAAGTAAGAATTAAAGTGTTTTGATTTTTTTTAATGTTTTTGTTGCTCGTAGGAATATGAATTGTACCTACGGGTTCTCTAAAAGCTTTAGATATATTCTTATTTATTATGTTGAGCTTATGCTTTATTTGTATATTTTTATTTATGTTATACTTTTGTTATAAATGAAAAGGCCCAATATTGCGTCAATAAATAAATAAATAAAAATTGCTATTAGCCTTTTTAGAACCAACGCATCGTACCGAAATATAAATTAAAAATTAAAGGGTTTTTGATTCAAATAAGTAGATACGCAACTAACCCAAGTCTGTATCCTTGAAAAAATATATTTTTCTATTGAAATGAAGGAGGTTTTGGTGAGGCTCAACAGAAACATTACATAAATGTAGAAAATATATTTTCATCCATAAAACATTACGAAACACTTTAATCTGATACCTTTTCGTCGAGGTAGATAACATACACAGTTAATTTCCCCCCCATATATGAATGTACTTATACATAAACATAATACAGCACATCGTATATGCCGTTGTATACGTTGTAGTATTTACTATATACTAGTTACTTGCACACGAACAAAAATAAATAAGCGCATGATAATATGCATTACTGGGTGCGAGAAATGTTAAAAATTTGAACGAACTGGCCTTTTTTAAAACATGAATTTTGTTGAAAATTTGCGCCAAGTTTCAGCCTGAAAAAGCAAAAAGCCAGACTGATATCTGATACGCAAGTATTTTTAAGTAAATAATTACGAACATCACAATTTCTAAAATATTTGGTGATTTCAAAGGGAAGGTTCATCTCAATACGGAGCTAAAGATTTGTGTAAGAATGGAGATGTATTTGTTCTGGCCAAGACATGAAGATGGGGGGTTGTGTGGGTGGAGGGTTGTCGTGTGGAGCATTATTCTTACCCCCTGAGCTTGTATGTAATACATCAGGCTAGCAGTCTACCAAGCGGCCATATGAGCACGAAGGAGACGTGCTATTCCTTTATTAAGTCTACACGGGGAGGCACACGTGTTCGGGGAACTTAGATTGGAGATGGACACCAGGACTAGGGATGGGACGCTTTGGTCGGCATTTTTCTTAATCGAGATTTAGAGAAGAAAGACAACAATTTTAAAAGGGTACCCTTTTTGGACAAATTCCCCCTGATAGACAGGTCCATGTTTCTTAATTATGTTTTTTTTTTTCCTAAAATTTTCAATAATTTTCCTCAAAAAATAACGGAGATATCAGCTGCCGCGCTTTGTAAGTCGCCATCCGGCTGGGTGTCACAATTTTCACTTGAAATCAATCAGTTGACCGGTCAGTGGTTGAGTGGGCATAGCGCTTGGGTCCCACCCGGGCGTCGCAAGTTCGATTCCTCTGCTGGCTAAGTCCTCCATCACAACACAAGCAACATTTTCGGCTTTCTGTGGTGGTAGTAGGAGATTTTCAAATATTGTTGGGTTATTCGTAACCCGGGAATGTTTGTCTTTCTTTTTAAAAGAAGAAAAGAAAAAGAAGTGTTCCTTCTATTTGATCCTCACTCCTCACAAAAAAATCTAAAATTAATATTTTTTTAGAAATATGAAATTTTGTATGATTTTTTACCATTATTTTAAAAGGTTTTCTTATATAAAAAAAAAAGTTAAAATAAAGACACTGATTAGGATTGAGGTTCAAATAGAGCGCATTTATATAAAGATATGTTTGATAACGATTGATCGAAAACTGTAGGAGCTACAGGTTACACAAATTCGATAAAAGTAGTTTTGAGAAAAACGCGTTTTGAAAATTGAAAATAAGAGTGGTAGTAAAGTAGTAGTAATTCAACCGATGGACACTCACTCAAACGCTTATAACTTTTAAACGGCGTGGAATTTTGGTTTGAAATTTTCAGAATATATTTTTGAATAATTCTAATATCAATTTATGAAAGAAAAAAAAGTTTTTTTAAAGCCTTTACACCCATTTCCCCCTTAACACACAAAGCGAAGAGATGATATATTATTATACCTAATGTGGATGCCACAAAACAATAAGCTAATACATGCATATCCTCAAAATACCAGGAAAGGTAGGTTTGGCAACTAATTTGGAAATTCTTCATCAAATGACCAAAAATAGAGATATTTTATCTACTATTCTCAGTTGTTTAATTAAAAAACATTCCAATACCTTGGTACCATTGATATATTCGAGGGGTAGATTGATGGAAGACATAAGAAGAAGATGCTGAACTTCATGAATACAAAATCTGATTTCGATTACTGAAATCTCCTACTACCACCACATAAAATGGAAAATGTTGCACGTGTCGTGATGGAGGACTTAGCCAGCCGAGGAATCGAACATGCGACGCCTGAGTGGGACCCAAACGTGATGCCTACTCAACTTATGACAAAAATAAATATATAAAACAAAAATAAAAATCGATTTTTTATTGTTTTTACAACGTTTCAATAAAATTCTAAATATCGATTCGCGGTATGTCCCCTGCCTAGGCCATCCAATAAAGCAGGCCCGAAGCCGGGCACAGTCCGCACTCCTTACATTCCTCCTCGTGATTAAATGACCCCGTTGACCGTGTTACGACACGCCTTTTATTGCCGGCCCGCCGGATTGCCCGTGGATTGCCCGGATTGTCCAATTAACTGCCTCGAGGCTGTGTTCTGGGATATTTCATACCGTGGATGAAGCCAAATACTTTAGAATAAAATTATTTAAAAAATATTTATATACGTATATTCACTGTTTTTGTGATTATTTTGAAGAACTTATTTTTTTAATTCCATTGGGTAGGCGTCTCGTTGGCAGCCTTAGACAATGTTAGGGAAAGCAACTCCAGATGAGGAGCTATAAGAAGAGGTTGGGCGTTATATACGTTTTGGTCGATTTGGGCGATAGGGGTTATGGACGAAGGCCGCTAAAATAGGTCAGGACAGGAGTTGTGAAAGCGTTATCATCCTTTTACCATTGTTTCCGGGAAACTGTACTAAAGGCAGGCTTATTGTTAATAGGTGCTTGCCTCTGAGATTCGGGGTAGGAAATAAATTCAGTAAATATCTAAAGATTTATTTATTTCATGCGTAATACAATTATGAACTTTATTTTATTCATAAAGTGCTCGTTCAGAGATGATGCTAATTTAACTAATTTAGGTTTTTTTTTGCAAGTTATGCTTTAAATTTAAACTATTAAGAAAAATTATTTTTTGTTTGTGCCTGTGTACGATAGGCATATGTGAATATGGATACATAGTTTTGCTCGCATAAAAAGTGAATTCTTCCCAGAAAGCAAACAAATCCAATATAGGATTGAAAAGAGCTCCACTTTCACGACAATCCTACACGTATCCTCAATTATATCAACAAACACTACACAAATATTGGAGTTAGCCTAGCTGAAAATATCCAAATTACACAGCCTCTACAAGATATTCAGGAACCCCAAAACAATATATCTATCATCAACAATGAAAATTGTAACACACACTTCAAATTACGAAAAATTACACTAGACGATACCAATAAAATAATTCAATCACTAAAGAATAACAATACTACGGGACCTGATGGTATAGATTCTAAAACTATCATAACTTTAAGTCAACAACTACTTGAACCGCTCACATATTTAATTAATCGTAGTTTAAAAGAAGGAATTTTCCCGAGCTTACTAAAAAAAGGCCTTATTTTTCCGATTTTCAAATCAGGACAAAAAAATAATGTTAACAACTACAGACCCATTACGTTACTAAATACCTTTTCAAAAATTCTGGAAAAAACTATTAAAAAACAGCTTCAACACTATCTGGAAACAAAACAAATACTGTCGTTGAACCAACACGGTTTCAGGAAAAACATGAGCACAGAACATGCAATAGCTACTGTTACAGACTTCATAACACATAATCTTGACGCTAAGAAAAAAGTTATTTCAATTTATTTAGACCTATGTAAAGCCTTCGACACAATCTCACACGAAAAACTTTTCAAGAAGTTAAAAAACATTGGTATTAATGGAGTAGAATTCGACTTAATTAAAAGCTTCATGTCTGACCGAACTCAACAAGTTAAAATTGACAACAAGATAAGTGAACCACTTCTAATTACATACGGAGTCCCACAGGGGAGTGTACTTGGCCCTTTATTATTCCTCATCTACATAAACGAGTTGTGTAACATTGATATTGAAGGTAAAATCGTGACCTTCGCTGACGATACAGTTCTTCTCTGTCAAGCTGCCACATGGAAAGAGGTATTTATAATAGCAGAAAAAAGTTTGTCAATTGTTAAAAAATGGCTAAACAGTAATACTCTTACCATTAATACAATCAAAACAAAATACATCACACATAGTATTACACAAAGAGGTCAACCGCCATCAAACATAGACCTGTTTCTGCATGACTGTGAACAAACTGTATCCAATTGTCAATGCGAGCATATTGAAAGGGTCAAACAAACAAAGTACCTAGGGGTTATTATTGATACACACTTACGCTGGACTGACCACATAAACTTCATCACGAATAAACTAAAACGAGTCATGCACCTAATAAAATCAATTAAAAACATTTTCCCACTAACAATACTCAGATCCATATACTTCGCACTTTGTCAATCCATTGCCACATATGGAATACTGGCTTGGGGAAGTGCTACAAATATAGCAATTGACCCAATTCAAAAGATACAAAAAGCGATAATTAAACTAATCCTGCAATTGCCATTCTACACAGATTCAAGCGAAATTTACAAAACATTAGAAGTCATGTCAATAAAACAACTTTATGCTAAATCTGCTCTGCTACACCTCCTACAAAACAAACTCCATATTCCAATGCAACCGAAAACCATAAAAAACAAGGTCCTTAACAAATGTAACCCTGAACATACCGATAACACACACCACACACGGACAAAGACATTTTCAGTATTACGCAACCAAACTTTTTAATTATATGCCCATTACTCTAAAACAACTACTAACTACACATACATACACAAATATTCACAAAAAACATATCACAGCCTGGATCAAAAATCAAGATATTCACTTTATACAAAATTTCCTAATCCCTAACCAAACATAACAAAACTATAAAAAAGTAAAATAAATAAACATATCTTGCAAGAATTTTACAACTCTTCATATATACATATATATTTATATATACTTTATATAAATATTTTTTTTTCCTTCTAAATAATCCATTACCATTAAAATGTTAAAAAAAAACCAACTTTCTACTACAACACATAAATACCTGTACTTGTCACACTGAATCATAAACACGTAAACACCTCAGCACAGGTTCTCCTAGTGAGGTGTTCACGAAACATACAACATTATAAACCAACAGTTTCACCTTCTCAAACCTACCTTACACCCAACATAATAAAATGTCATATTAATTAATATGTAAAAATGTGTTCCAAAATATATTATGTTAAAATATTAAATATATAAGGTAAAACTGTAATATATAGAAATCAATAAATAAATCACCGATAAAATATTGTACATCTATTTGTATGGCCTTTTTTGAAATAATTGAGTTTTATGCCAACAAAACTATGTTTTCATTTATTTATTTATACCGGTTTTTACAGATGTTCACACTTACGGGAAAATAATCCAATTTACAAAAAAACTTAGCTATTATCCAAATAGGTACATAAAATGGAAACAACATATTCAGAAAAACCATAGGTATCTACATAATATCCACATAATACCAAATTACATTTAAAAAAACAATCAAATAAAAAATATTACAACTAAACAACTCAGACAACGGATTCATAATATTTACAAAAATGTTAATCTAAAAGTACCTACTCGACACATAAAGATCTATTTCAAAGTCACCATTCACAAACAAATTATAGAAAATTGTAGCAAACTTGCCAATTCCTCGCCTACAACGCCTTTAGCAGTTATAACGTGAAAAATTTGATTTTTGAAACATACTTAAACATTTCTATGTATCAAGATTTTTTATCAAGCCGATAAATTCAGTTCAATATTTTTTTTTTATCCAACAATTTGTAAACCACTGTAAAATGTAAGGAATTATTTTTTGCAACTCATTGTTTATTTCTAACATTTGTGTAAAAAAATTAAAACATTATGTACCAAATGTAAAAGCTCCATGGGCGTATAAAAGAGAAAATAAAAAAAAAATATTAAAAAACTCGCTAAATGATTTTTTTTAACAAAGAATGGCAAGAGAAGCAAAGCGAGATACAAGTAATACGTAATATAATTAACTCAATAATTGTTTATTTTTTTAGCAAAATCAGGATAATTTTTCTGAATGCTTATAAATTTACGACGAAAATGTCTACTTTTGCACACTATCTGATTACATAGTCGACGCATTTGGGTTAGATGGCTAAAATAGAATATTAATTGATATAATAGGCGATATTACATAACACTGTTTATGTTTTTAGAATGCATATATTCCATCCAGAGCATCAACGATCCGTGACTAGATGTAAAAGGAGCTATGGTTGACCACAAAAGACAGATAAATGTAGTAAAACATTTGTGTAATAATGAAATCTGTGATGAAAGAGAGTGCGATAAAAGTTTATTGAGCCGATGCCATGGGAGGCTGCACCAGAGGAGACCTAATCTTTACTTGGTAGACCCCCCTCGAACGAAGAAGATTAATTGTTACAGCTTTTTGATTTTCAGGAAAAAATAGACCTTGTTTTAGAATATTTACATTTTCTAACAATTTAGTATATTGTGTAACAAGTGTGAATGAGCTAATTTTCTCAATTAATACACCTGCCCCACTTTTGTATTAAACCATATAACATGAAAACATATTATTAAATAATAAAAAATATAGAAAATCATATGTGGAACCATTTTAATTATTTGAAAATAATTTTATTTTCACTTATTTTTGCTACATACTGCACATCCCTTATAGAAGCGTATTGTTTGATTTCCTATTTTATTTTACGTTACCGTAACATTTATTAAATATTTAGTTTGACAAGGATAAAAAATATTTTTTAGGTATGCTTAATAACTTTTGTTTTTTTTTACATTAGCTCCACAAAGGAGGCTCTAAGAAAAAAAAACTCTCAGGGCCTCTGTCATCTTCGGGGATGCTGCGTAGCGAGAATTTTTTGTGGAAAGGAAAGAGATGAAGTTCTGGGAAAGAAAAAGTGGATCTGAAATCTTCGGTAGCCGTGTCCAGTAGTTACGGACGTATAAATCCATCCCTCGCAATGAGGTGCAAGGCGATGTTTTGAGAGAGTCCTAAGAGAGGTAAAAAGGACTTCCTCAACGAGTCTCTCCGGCCCACCACCCAATATGGTGGGCAGGCGCAACTGCCGCCAAGACTCGGACAAACCTCACCACATAAACCCTAGCACCCCCGCAGTGTCACCAAAGGTAGCGAACCACTTGGTGTGACCTATGACGGAGGTGTTCGTTATCCAATAAATGGTTCTCTGGGCGACGGTACCTAAACCTGCCTACCAAATTGGAATACGGAGGCAATTGAAATCTACAACCATGATTTTAAAGTATATAGGTAGGTATACTGTAATTCCAGCTCGGTTAAGTAGCTTATTTAATTAATAAATAATTATCAAGGAAATAAGCACACATTTCACCACTAACAATTACACATCTGTCGGATCTGCCGGATCTGCCCTGATGATGGACACTGCAATGCTGTACGAAACGTTGGCTATAGAAGGAGGTAGCGCAACACGGCATAACACCCCAAAAACAAATAACGAAAATACTTTTGGCCGTGAAAATCTAAAAACGCATCTAATATTTACTTCGTAATAATTTATTTTTACTTGATATAATTATTTTTACATTTACTTAATTTACTGCCCCACCACTCATTGAGACAGATTTTCTGTTTTATAATACAGGGTGTTAAGGGACGTACTTGACTTACTTTAACCAGTTTTTCCTGACATTATTTGGAGTAAAAAATGTTAATGAAATTTTGGTCCCCGGTGACTTTTTTGGTGAATTTATTTTTCAATTTTTTTATCTTCAATCAAACAATTTTTTCTTCTTCTGCATTTCGTCATTGGTCACTCCGCCGAGTAGCCGACCCACCTCTTACCCCGCCTCCAGCTGTCCAACACCTACCATTTTTTTTATGTTTTTGTAGAAAAAAAAATATTTCAAAAATGTCACCGGAAACCAAAATTTTATTAACATTTTTAAGTCCAAATAAGTCAAGTACGTCCTTTAACACCCTGTATAATTTTAATTTTAAGTATATACCTATATTCAGTATCCTGATGAAGGATACTGAATATAGGTATATTGTTCTGAAAACCTATTAACATAATTTATGATTAAATATATATAATATGATTTAATTCTTTTCTATTGATTTATAAATAAAACACTTGTGTTGCAAAGTTTAACAAAGAAACGACATTTATGTTTATTTATAATAAAATAATAGAAAATAAAACAAGTGACAATTGATAATTACATTCCAAGTATTCCAACTGACACTACAGGATTCAAATTTAAATGGAATATATTGCCATTACATATATACTTTTTTTTTAAATATGAGTGGTTTAAAAAAAGTAATTTACTATCATTTAAATAAATAAATATTACAAATAACCTTCAATTGGGAAAGGAGAGCAAAAACGTGCAGAATTAAAATGATGCCCGCTCCAGATTTAGAAAATGTTAAGCCGCTAACGAAATGTTTTTTTTACTACTGCAGCAATTAAAAAAATATACATACTAATATCATAAGGTTTAATACCAAGGAAATTGATGTTTTTTTTAAATAAGAGAAAGAATTCAAACATGCTTTGAATTTTAATATTTCAGTCAGGCGTCGTTTTCATCGGTGCATCGGTTCCGAAGGAATAAGTTTCGCTAACTTATATAAAAATTATTCATATAAATAATATATCAGAACTTTTAATGTGATTAAATACCTCCAAACGTCTAAACATATTTAACCCTCCGATGGGCAACTTAATTTTACCCCTTTGGGTAGGCAACTCGGCCTGGATGTGTGGATATAAGCCAAAGATATAAGATGTGTGGCCTATCAGTTTCATATCAGCAGTTTTAGGTAAAGGCAGTATGTGGCAAATAGTTTTTATGAACATGTCAATATATGAATATTTGTGCTCTTGGCGTTGGCTGCACATCATTCCATAAGATATTTCCATTTTTGCACTCATAATGGTCTTCAGACTTCAGATGTGGTTCGCTACGTTTGGTGACTTACTAAGGGTGCCCAGGTTCATGGAGTGAGGTTTGTTCAGGTCTTTGCGGCAGATGCGTTTGCCCACCTGCTTCGTGGCAGGCCGGATCGAGAGAGAATGGTTGAGGGAGGCCTTTTAACCTTTCTAGCCGAACTCTCGACCCTTCGCCTTGCACTGCAGTTGTAGGGATGGATCGATACGTCCGTCACACTGACTCCCAGATTCCTACCCACGTCTCATACTTCTTTCCTTTCCTTACCTTCCTTTAAAAGACCCACCACACAGCATCCCCTAAGATTACGTAGACCCTGAGGGAAATTATTTTCCTCGGGGCCTCCTTTGTGGAGCTAATGTAAAAAAAGACTCTCCAAGCAAAAGACGACCCACATTACTGCAACTAGCAACTAACTGGCACATTTTCCGCTGGCTTGACACCCCTGTCAACAACTGCTTCAACAACTGCTGGTAAATCAATATTCTTGTCAATCTCCAATTCAGATTCAATATCGGACACCTCTCCCTCATCAGAAACATATTCAATATTATTGTCACGCACGGATCATTTCAAAAAAAAAAATGTCAAAAACAAACAAAAGACCAAAAAAAAAAAATCAAAGAAAAACAAACAAATGTCAAAAAGTATACAAAATTTTCTTCTTTACTTCCGTACACAAAGAATGACTAATATACCCAGAAGCCAAACCATGCAACTTAGAACGTGTTTTGTGTCGAGACAAAGAACATTTCAGTCAAAGAAAAATATAAAATGCGATGTGCTACGTTCAATGAATTTTTTATCTTAATTATTTTTTCTCTCAACTAAACGCAAACTCATCGGCAATCGCACCATTTGACGGAACGTTGTTTAGTAAATTGAGCCGCATGCCAAAAATTCAACCAAAAAAAAAACTCTTGAAAATCACAACGGTCTGTTCATGCCACATTGCCCATCAGAGGGTTAAGTAATGGATAAGCAGATAAAAATAGAAATACGATTCTCAATCTTATTATTATTTATCAATACATCTTCCAATGAATCCCGCACAGGACCGAATCTAAACCCAACCTAACCCCTTCAAAGAATAATTGTGGCTGCTATTATTTATATGTGTTTTTATTTACCTTTGTTTTGCAGTCTGTTTGATTTGTTGGATTTCGTGTCGCAGACAACAGTGTCATTACAAAGCCGAACAAAGGAGAAGAGTGTTTTGTGCCCATTGTGGAGGCGCCAGAAAGACACAGAAAGACGGAAAGTTTCCAGATCCGAGATACAAGTCTCGTTACATCTCAGCTCTGCCCAAGCTTTTTGTCAATATTGAACTTATCGACTTGGTTTCATACGTTTGTAATAAGAAGAAAGACAGATGAGCCACGGTGTTTATAAATTGAAACATTAAAAAACGATCTTTTTAAACATTTATAACGATTGCACTTGTCTATTTTTGTAACTGCTAATTCTTGGTGGAATCCCATCTTCGTAATGTTGTTTTTGAAGTAAAACTTCTTTACGCACGCTCGACACTTGGGGGTAAACTGGTGAATGCGTTACGAAAAGTGGTGATTGTTACGAAAACGGTGATCGATGCGCACGGTGATCGAAGCGAACGGTGATCGGATGAGGCGAACGGTCGGACCTTTATTTTATTCGTGTTATTGTTATATTGTTAATGAACTATTTGGTATATGAATAAATAAATTATATACAGCGGGTACCCGGTATGCGTTGCAAGGTCACTGTAACCTTAGGGTAAACTAAACGGTTATGGTTCCATCCCAAGTCACGGGAAACTACATTATAATGCAAGCGCCTGCACAGCGCCTGTATCCCTTTTTTATAACAGCCGCTCCAATACCAACTACTTACAAAATAAATTCATACATCGAGCCTGCCATTATCATAACACACACCTCCTATATATAGACATCTTCATTATAACTTTCAACAAATTCAAAGCAACACTATTAGATAAATGTAATGCATCACAACACACCCCTTAACATCCATATTTATATTTATTATATTATTAATCAGATTTCTTTTCCTAATTTGCAATATATTTACATATTTCCTAATTACATACATATAATCCTTATACTCCTACAAGATGATAAGCTTACCCTTTATTGTGTTTTTCTATATTCTTTTCATGCATATTTAAGTATTTAGCTTCTCTTAAATATTTTTTTCTTAGTTTTTTCTTTATGTTTTATTTTAATTTCTCTTAACTATATTTTTTTTCTTAGTTTTTCTTATGTTTTTCTTGTCTAGCTACTAAAAAAAAAAAAAAATTATCAGCGAAAACATGTTTTTAGGCTTACTGTTTTATTTTAGCACTCATTCTTTTTTATGTATTTTTGAAAAGCTGTTTGTTTTCCAAATAAAGATATTATAATAATGCAAGCGCCTGCACTATATAACATTATATACGCGGGTACCCGGCATTAGTTAGTGAAGTTTTACTTTAGTTGTGTGGTCTAAAACACACTTGTTTTTTTGTCTGTATGCTGTTCTTCTGTATTATTATTATTAAAAAAACACAAACACAAAAAAATACAAAAACAAAATAACGGAAAAAATACAAATCCAGGATACAACTTTTATTCAAACAATTTAAGGTCAGAAAATTAAGTGAATTATACTTTTATCATGCAACATTACAAATTTATAAAGATATATATTCAACATAAAGTTGCACCCTTTAAAATAACAGAAATCTTAGACAAACATCAATACTACCTAATCCAAAATGTAAAAAAAACAATATGAAATTTAAATCATAAATATCTCGGAGTTAAATTTTTCAATTCACTACCTGGAAAAATCAGAAACATGAACAGTACTAATATAAAAAAAAATAAAACTCAGCATAAAAATAATACCGAAAATTTAAACGGAATATTTTATTAAAAATTTAAACACCCCCATACACACAAGCCCTGCTTATTTATGGGATAAATCAAATACGTATATTATGTAATTAATTATTGTATAAAATTTATTGTAATTTCTGTGATGATAGGTATGTCCCAGGTAATTGACGCTACGACTAACATCCATATTTATATAGATGAGGGTGTTTGCATGTGTTCGTTTTACGTTTGAAAACCATAAAGATTTATTTGTTCGTATTGCATACAAGATTATGATTATAACATTATTAAATTTAAATGGGAAATGACGAAGCAAAACAAATCAAAAACGTATTAGGTACCTACCTAATAAAATATTTATGACAATTACTTGAACTTGACGAGAACCGGTAAATAAAGAATTGTATTTTAGAAATCCTTTTAATGATACTCATAGCCACCGCCTATCATATACCTAGTGTTTAAATAGTGACGATTTTTGCATCACCCGATACAGGACAGAATCCGTCATCAGCCTCCTGGGCTGGTGTTTCAGAGCATTTGTACCGTCGCGCGTCAATGCCAAATCAAATAACTGCCGTAAATTTTCGTAGAGGCTCGCGGTGCTAAATAAATGTATCAACAGAAATAAACCAAACCACACTCTGTAACAATGTTTCGAGAGGAGTAAGTCTTTGTTGAAATATTGTAATAATAATAATATGTTGCATGTAATAAAGGTTTAGTTTTTCGGGATAATAAGTTCTTAAGGCGATCCAATAGTCCAGGAAAAAATCGAAATTGGAATTCACGCCCCTTTATGGGAGAAGTTTAAAAATACCTGATAAAAAGCTTTTGGAAAGGTTGGGAAAAGGTATTTGAGATTTTTTTTACAGGTTGATTTCGTAAAGGCCTGTAAAAAACATTAACTCAATTTTTACGCATTTTTTGTTGTAATAACAACGAAATTTAAAATTGATTTCTAGGAACCAAGCGGCGCGGAGTCCGAGACGTCTATTCCCCGTCGCGGCCGGGGCGGAACTGATACAAAAATGGGGGTGGCAAGTCTGAAGTCCTTCAGTGGACGACATAGGGTCCACTTTGAACATTCAAATTCATCGACTGCCGGCCGTATTGTAAAATAACAACGCGTTCCAGTGGGTATCCAAGATGGCGACTTATGATAGGTATCATGTTAGTTTTATTTTTTTAAGTGTAACTTATTTAGCCTCGTTAGTGATTTTAAATTCGGATGAAAGTGAAATGCGTCAATAAAATTTATTATTTGGCGGGTCCTCGGATCTAATATATTGCGGTAAATTCACACCTCGGCGCGAGAATCCGATAGCGCAGCGGGTAAAGCGGGTTGAAAAGTCTCAGCGGCCAGAGAGACAGACATCAAGCGAACGGATGTTCGAATTATACGAAAAAAAAACGTTTTTATCATTGTGAAATCAATATCCAATCTTCAAAATTAACAGGCAAAAGAAAAGAAAGTGACATCTAGTAACTTTCTAGTTTCAATATCGCGTGTGAATTGCACACTCTGATTTTTTAAAAAGTGAAACTTCTTTAGCACCGTTGTGATTTAAAACTCGAATGAAACGGAAATTACACTAAAAAGAGACAAACACACACATCTATAGAATAAAACCATACCGGATTGGCCGATTTGATTATGCACTCACTTTTCAAGACTCCTATTGGTTGAGATTGTGTGGGCAAAGTTTCACTTCTACCGCGTGTGAACTGCACTCGATTTTATTATTTATCTTTGTAAGTTTACCAGTCTTAAATTTTAGCAACCAGAATAAAAATTATTAGATCCATTTTACGAAATAATATTTAACAAAGTATTTTAATCATTCAAAAAATTATAACAAAGGCAAAGAAGAAATGTGTCAGATATTTTTACTATTATTATCACAGCAGACCCATGAAAAATCACGGGTTATTAAAATTGTAGGATCTCTGAAACTAATAGTTATTGTGAAGTAATGTAACATGTAACACATCAAAACAAGGAAAATTGCTGCAGAACGACTGATAAACCATTATTCAAACAAAAAAGATTTACCAGAAAATGCATAGCTTGAAATAGCTTTAGCCGAATTTGGTGACGAGATCAGAATAGCCAGAACCTACTTCTATATCTTCCTCTTCCCCATTTCATTCCCCTCCTATTCCCTTCAGCCATATTTTGTTTGTTTTAGAATATTTATTTAGATGTATGCAAAATTTTTTTCATACATCTAGTAAGAAAATATAAACAAATACAATTGATTCAGTTACATTTTTAAAATACATTTTAAGAGGAAAAAAAGAAAAGATTACATAAATAAAAATACATTTTGAGGAAACAGATATGACAATAATATTGGTACGATTATTATGAATCAAAAAACATTCTTCACATATAATGCACACATCCTACGAAAAGTGCTAAGACTTGAGGCTTCCTTAACGGCATTCGGCAGGCTGTTAAAAAGTTTTTGTCCTTTATAAAACGCGCTATTTTATATGACATACCCCAATTGGGGATGCCATAATTTCACTGGTTCAAGAAGGTTGGGAGCAGTTGGGACTCTTGTGCGATTTGCTATTTATCTTACGGCTTACCTAGTGGTGTCCATAACCATATCCAATATAAAAATAATAATTATAGAAACTAAGGAGGCTAAATTTGGGAGGCGGGTATGGGTCCCGCCGCACCGGGTATACTGGATAACCAACACATCTGTCATAGGTCACCCCAAGGGGTTCGCTACGTTTGGTGACTTAGCAGGTTTGCCCGGGTTCATGGGGTAAGGTTTGTCGGGATCTTGGCGGCGGAGGCGTCTGCCTAATAGCTGTATGGCAGGCCGGATCGGGAGAGAATGGTTGAGGGAGTCCCTTTGACTTCGCCTTGCACCGTAGTGGGAGGGATGGATTCTTACGTTCGTCACTCCTGGATACTGACCCTCAGATTCCTATCCACCCTAATATCTTTTTCCTTCCCAGAACTTCCTCTCCTTCATTTTCTAAAAATACCCTCCACAGAGTATCCCCAAAGATGACATAGGCCCTGAGGGGAATTATTTTCCTCAGGGCCTCCTGTGTGGAGCTAATATAAAAAAGGGAGAAATGACACGCGTAAGCTTGCTACCACCAAACTTCAGGCAGAGTCAATGAGCCAAAGCGACAGAGTCAATGAAAGATAAGCGTTTGATATGTAGACAGAAAAAAAGGTAGAGTTGCCTAGATGCGATTGTAGTAGTATGGGTGAAGGATGTTTGTAATCGCAAATACCTACATTGACTGCGAAAATCAGTGCATCGAAATAAAAAATATTATTTATGCTTTGAACCGCTTTTTTTTATTCAAACAGTTAGATTTAGCTTTATTATTACGAAAAGTGAGTAGGTATTTATGTCGGGGGAGATTAAAAAAACGTGCAAAAAATATGCATTTAACGCCATTTTTATATTCATCGTTTTTATTTGCTGCCAATGATAGAATAAATATTATTGCCATGTAAAACAATAATTTATTCAGTGAATGCATTATTGACGAAGTTTGTACCTGGATTAATAACAGCAGAACATGGAAAGAAATGTATTAGAATAATTACACATACCCGCTAGACAAACCCTGCTTTGCCAAACTAACCATTCAAAATCTGGGATGTTATTTAAAATTATGATGAACCTCAATACTATAATTCAAAGTAGGTATTTGTTTTTATTTTGACGAGAAATTATTTTATAAGATTGGTACTTCCGAAAATGTCATATTTGATTGTCTATTAGTTAAAAAAGGAATATTCCGTATTATCCGTGCATCAAACTTCGACATCACGGACGTTCCGTATTATCCGTGGGTGGACTCAGTGGATATTTACCTAAAATAATTATAGTTTTAAAAATGACATTACTATGGGAATACCTTGGTGAATAGACAGAATGTAACAGGTAGATAAAATTTGCACATCTTGTCAGATATGTTAGGTATAGAAAGTAGGTTGGATGGAGGAAGGTTTGCAACACCGATCTTTATATTAATTAAGTTTTAAAAAAATGATCAATTTCAACCCAAAAAAGTGCGAGAAAAAACAAAATGTATTTTGGGATTAATGAAATTGTGGTATATCTAAAAGCTTCCCGAAAGTCCGCTAGATGGCAGTTAGTTTAGTTCGGAGTTTGAGCACCAGGGGGTCAAGGGCCCAGGTGCAGTCTACAGGAGCTCATTCGATTCAAATTTCATTTAGCCAGCTTCCAGTTAGGTCGACTATCGTGGTCACCACTTGTACAGGCGAAGTATTACATAATTCCCAGATTGACACAAAAGAAATCTATTCTTTCCAAAGAAGTAATCTCCTCCCGAGACGAGTTGGAGAACTGTTTGTCTGGACACAACAGAAATGTTGTAGGTCATCACATTAATGATGAAACGTAGATTGTGCAAAATGAATTAGAAAATCAATTATTCCTGCACCCTGTCATTTCATTGGTCGAAATGAATTTTTCCCCTTTTGAAACTAAAAACAGTTCGATGTGACCACTAACTTTGAGTGAGTCAAAAAACTAAGGTCGTTTTTGGGGGGGAAAATATGAAGACCTAAAAGAATTACATCTCTTTGAAAAATATATAGATATGTACATATCTATTCAGTGTTTTTTGATATAGGTACCTAGATTAAAATTTCAAAATACAACGCTTTTATATTTTGTTTATCTGACAACTTTTGAATCCGATGTGCTTTTGTAGCCGCGCTCGTGGTCAAATCCCATGTCCCTTTTTTACATTACATTAGCTGAAAAGGAGAAGGTTACATAACATAACTCTAAAATCGATAAGTGGATATGATGGCTTAGAAAACGAACACACGAATTTGTTTTATGGTAAACTTAAATAAGAATACAATACAAAAGCAGTTCATCGCGTAACATCATACTTATTTGCATCGCGAGCATCCAGTATGGCGTCGGATCAGCGGAAGTGCACCAGTGTCAACAAATATTGACACTACACACAGCCGCAAAAGCGCATGACAAAGCCAGATCCGTTATTGCATTTCAGTGAGCCGCCCCCTTCCGCTTTGCGAAGGCTTCACCCTCCACCCACCCACAGAACTCCCCAGCTGAGGCTGTATTCTGTACCTAGAACCTAGATATATCTACAATTCTATACCCCATTTACTGGGGCATAGGCTTTCACCTTCCAAGATTCATGTCACAAAAGCCTAGAAAATTTTCAGCATTGCCAGTATAAAGTTGTTTTTATTAACAAATTAGCAATTGATCGACAGTTGCGAACAATACAAATAAAGCTGATCCCCAATATGCCCTTGATATTTTATTATTAGGCCAATCTAAGGCCGATCCAATCACAGAGTTTGGCTAGATACTATATATATGTATATATACTAAAGTAAGTTGTCAAATTCTAGGGTCAGTCGCACGAGTGCCATAAAATATAAAGGTTTTTATCAACAACTAGCTGACCCGACGAACTTCGTACCGCCACAGAATCAATAACTGTTGAATTAAATTCAGTTTTTTTATTAAGTTAAGAATTACACCACGAAGCAATCATCAATGCGCAACTGTCCGTGTTTTGTTTTTGTCAGTGCAGAGATGGAGTTGTGTTCGGATTTATATTTTTTGTGATTTTATTACTTTTTCACTTACTTACGGGAATTTTGGAGGTGGGTACGGGTGCCGCCGCCCCGGGAACCATTTATTGGATAACCAACACCTCTGTCATAGGTCACCCCAAGTGGTTCGCCACGTTTGGTGATTTAGTAGGGGTGCCCGGGTTCATGGGGTGACCGGGTTTGTCCGGGTCTTGGCGGCGAATACGTCTGCCCACCTGCTGCATTTCCAGCTGGACTCTCGCTCCATCGCCTTGCACCGCAGTTGGAGGGATGGATACATACGTCCATCACTCCTGGACACACTGACCCCAGATTCCTATCCACCCCTCATACTTGGGGTGGGAAGGAATCTGGGGTCAGTGTGTCCAGGAGTGATGGACGTATGTATCCATCCCTCCAACATTCCTTCCCAGAACTTCCTATCCTTCCCTTCCATAAAACCCTCCACACAGCATCCCCTAGAATGACTTAGGTCCTGAGGAAAAAAAAATTCTCGGGGCCTCCTGTGTGGAGCTGTGGAGCTGATGTAAAAAAATTGCTTTTCATTTTCTTTAAACGTGCGAGGGATTTTTATTGTAATTATTGTGTCTTTCATTTGGATGGGTGCAGACATACGTTCACCGTTTGTCTCATTTTCGGCTATTGATACTTAGTGTGTAAGAAAGAGGAGCAGCATTATACCTACGATTAAGAACAAATGCAAAACAATTTACGCATTGACATTTGACGTTTTTGAATTTTTGGAATTCACACACAGTTCAGTATTATAGGTACTTAGCACAAAATGCCCGCAGCTCTTTCAAATATGAGAATTCGTTCCTTACAAAATGTATGGGGAAAAGAATTTTCTTAATAACTTTATTTTTCTTTAATTTTTGGGATGTTTTAATAGTTATTATTTTATCCGGGGCGGAGACAAATCCAACAAATCAAAGATCATCAAAATCGGCCCGGCCGTTCTCGAGTTATAAATAGTGTAACTAACCCGACTTTGTTTTATATATTAATAAGATATCGGTAATTACTAAACATTTGCTAGCACGAATCCTGATCGCTCGTGATATCTGTCGAACATTGACATGATATACGTTTTTTTTAATCAGCATTATTGGTAAACAACTTCCAGCTTGACATCCACCATTAATTTAATGAAATAGGAAAGCGCCTAATAAATCGCATTACTGCTAAATGCATAGCATAAAACATCCTGATGTCGATGATTACGACTTTTAAGACTTACAAAGTCAGAAATTCAATCCAAGATCTTGCCTTTAAGGCGATCCAATAGTACAGGAAAAAATCGAAATCGGAATTCACGCCCCTTTATGGGAAGAGTTTAAAAATACTTGAGAAAAAGCTTTTGGAAAGGTTGGAAAAGGTATTTGAAATTTTTTTTTACATGTTGATTTTGTAAAGGCCTCTAAAAAAGATTAATTCCTTTTTTACGCATTGTTTATTGTAATAAAACGGAATTTTAAAATTGATATCATGAAAACAAGCGACGCGGAGCCTACTACGTCTATTCCCTGCTCCGTCCGGGTAAAATAGGTGTGGCTGCCAGTCGTTCTTCGGTGGATGGTATAAGGTTCACTTTGAAATTCCAAATTCGTTGACTGCCGTATTGTCGCCGTGATGTCAAAAATAACAACGCGAAAATGCATATTATATTTTATTTTGTGAGGTTCAAGCGTGAATTTCATTTTTTTGCAATTATCATAAAATAAACTAAATTTGCCACATTAAACAATAAAACCATATCCGAAAAGATGTTTATAAATAGGAGAGTTTGGACTTCAAAGTGTTTTTTATAGACCTAATAATTTATTTTTTTCTAGGTTTATTAAAAGACTTAAAAAAAAATTACCGAAATTTTTAAGGGCATGTTTTATGTTTTGTGATTATATAATTTTATATAGATAATATAATTTTTATTTAATATTTATATATTTTTTTATGTTCTACATGTATGTATTTTATATGTATTATATATGTATTTAATTGAAGCATCTATAATACTTCTAAGCGATCAAATTTTCAAAACAAAAACATATGATTTTGCATTATTTAGTATGGCTTCATCTTAAATCGCAAACGAATCGAATATGTGGCTCTGCTAAACTGACAAAAAATCATTTTTCCACCGGTTTCCAGTTCTTTTTCATACCTACCTTTTGTTTAACATCTGCGAACACATTTTAGCGAGTTACGTTTTAGATCTTTGATTGGTTCTGAGATTGTGCAATACTAAACTTTGATGGCTAGTATGAGGGACGTTAAATAAAATATTTTATTAAAGGCAATTAAAAAAAACTTTTCATCTCATTATGCAAACAAAACTTGTTAGTTATAAGTTATAAAAATACAAGTTATAATCTAGATATATTGTCTATGGTTAATAACAAATGACCGTCGTAAGTGCCAACCAGAACTAACTAACCTCTAACCGTTTACTGCAGGAATGCATGGGCAGAGAGGATAGACCGCTAAAGAACAAGGTCTCGGCACACACGACTAGCTTCATTCACGTTTAAGTATACATCGTCTCAAACACACCCTTCTATTATTCTGACTCTTGACATGACGCGACTCAAGTATTTGTTTCACTGCCATGTCTTTCTCACGAGTCCCCGACTTTTCTGCCATTCATATTCGTCTCTTCTGTCTACTGGTTTCGATACCTCCGTACCATCATCATTATGCAGGTAAGCAACAAATGAAACATCGTAATTAATAAACGTACATCCTCGACGCTTTGCTCTTAAAGTCCCATAATTCCTACTCGCACTAATGGTGTTCCTTTATCCGCCGCGCCTTCATCTCCCACTTGTGCCATTTGTGAAAGCGACCCTCAATTTGTTAAAGTCATCACATCACGTCGTCGTCATCTTTAAACTTCCTCTTTGCGGGCCTGTTGACTGAGAAAGAACTAGAAAGAAACGACATCAAAGGCTGTTATTAAACTTTTCACAATTTATTCTGTTCAAGAGTCGGCACACACGCGCCCGCCATCTTGTTTCGGAGGCTAAAAGAGGAATTCCGGAAAGGGAAACGTTTACCTTCTTCAAATATCAAATTTCAAACACAAAGGCCAGCGCGGCTCAAAGGATCACCGTTGAACTTATTCGCAAAAGTCACATCTACAAATTACTTCGAAACACAGGTGTGATACAATTAAAACAAACCCCGCAACCAAATATGCCAAACACGAAGCAGACTAAAATTGGAATGAGTGGTTTTGATATAACTTTTTGGTGTGTGAGTGTTATTCAGAGCGTTTTTGGTTGTGATGTGGTCGGAGCTTTTTGCCTGTGTCGGACACGAAACTTTGCCTATTGGAAGCTTTGAAGCCGTGTTGTTACACCTACCGCTTTGGCTGAGTACAGAGTCAATAACACGCCGCGACGTATTGCGGAATTTTATGAGATTTGTCAAGAGAAAGGCAAACGTTTGTTCAGAGGATATTGTATGGAATTTTCGTGTCCTTATAATATATACTTATGCACAGGGATCTTAGCATATTTTATTATTATTTGACCTGCCTATACCTACATACAATATCATACATTATTTTAATGTGATCTGTCATGGTTGTCACGTAATAATTTACAGAAAGTAGTTTTTCTGCTCATCCATCCGGAACTGTGTTCCGGTTTTATTTAGTGTTATTCAAGTATCTACCGATCGTTATGAATGCAACGAAGTTGTTTTCTGTGATGTTTGTTTTTTTCCTTACACAATTTAGCAATTGCAATTTACGACTAAAATCACTAACCGGAACGACGAGTTGCAGTTTTCTCAATTTTTATCGAAGCATTGGCAATTTCTGTTGTTGTTAAATAATTTAATAATGAGATTAACTTACAATAAACTAAGTTATCATCTTCTATGTACTTGACAACAACTTTGAAGCACTCCTTTGGAGGTGAAAAACTATAAAACAAAAATAAGATATTTGCAGCGTGCTACTATTATTTATTCATACAATAAACAATCACGAACCGGAACAGCATTCCGTCTTTCTTCAGTTACATCAAAGCGCAGGCCAAAATGAATAGTTCATACTATTCGATGCATGTTCTTTTCATCCATCAGTCTCCTAATTTCATCCATTGACAACTGAAACCATAATCCGGAACGGCGTTCTGGTTTTTTAAAGCACTAACAACATATATTTAACGATTTAGTATTTTTTGTATTGCTCTTATTCACCCCTCACACAAACCCATCAAAAATCGATAACTAGTAATAGATGCCTGAACTCACAAACCGGAACAGCATTCCGGTTGAAAATTTTCTGCCTTAACTATTTTTTCAACTTATTTCAAATATATTCTGAAGAATAGTTTTTAAATTTATTTTCTCTGGCTATATATACATAAAAAGCACAATATAACCAGTTAAGTGCTTTTAAAAGTTTACAGGTTTAAATAATATGCAAACAACAGTTCCAAACAAACAACAATATTTATAAATATTATTGTGACAGGGTGACCGATAAAAACAGACATATTGTGGCAACAGATAAATGTGACAATAGCACCGTGCCGCCCCATACATTAGGGGGATCACCACTAATCCAAACATTCATCGATATTAAAATATTATTTGCCCAAACCAATAAAGGCCATCGCTGAACTAAAATATTTTTATTGTAGTCATTATCCATATAATATTATAATATGCTCGTGGGCAATATGGCAGTATAAAGTTCATGATTAATTACGTTTTAACTTATTGATAAAAATTTTATTAAATTTTGCTGCAATCATATGTTTTAACATTGTGGATCTGCGTATAAACCTACAATGGTTTAAAATTTATATTATATTAGTAGAATCGTTGACAGTACTGAACAGAAAGACGGGGAAGCAAAATTCATAACACCAGAGCTCACCGAGCGAGAACGTTTCCTGTTTTTAGTTTCTGGTTCTACGCAACCATTTCAGCACTGTCATTTTCATCATGAGGCATGGATTTTGAACGATTCTTATCATGGCAAAAATTAAACAAGAAGCTGTTTTGTTTGTAGGTATTTACCAAAAATGAAGTTTGAAGAAAAATCAATTGAGAGTCGGAATGAAGCAGAGAAATGGTGAGCTCTGACGTCATGACATAAATAAAAAACAGCGAAATTAATTTCAACATTATTTCCTTTACAAGCCGTGAACCTTTGAAAATATTCACTTTTTCAATAGATAAACCATGGTGTTGTGCGGTTTGTATATATTTATATTTTTTTTTCGTAAATCTCCGTCCGTCCTCTCTGCCTTCCCATGCGGCCAAACGGCGTGATGGTTAGTTTAAGAGTCGTTTATCGACGTTTTTTCTTCTTTTCAAAAGCGTCTCTTTCAAAGTTTTCAAATGGGATTCTCTCAAAGTTTTCTAGGTCTGCCGATCCTGAGTGGCTCTCATCCATCCGAGCTCTGCAGCTCATGAGTGAGTGACTTCTGATAAACCAAGAAGAACGTCCGAACATTGACGCCAATAATGTCACTCCACCCGTAATAAATCGTCACTCGACCGGTCAGTGGTTGAGTGGGCATAGCGCTTGGGTCCTACCCGGGCGTCGCATGTTCGATTCCTCGGCTGGCTAAGTCCTCCATCCCAACAAAAGCAACATTTTCGGCTTTCTGTGGTGGTAGTAGAAGATTTTCAAACATTGTTGGGTTATTCGTAACCCGGGAATGTTTGCCTGTCTTTAAAAAAAAAAAAGAAAAGAAAATATATTATATGTATTTTGACGACTATCAATAAAATCTTCGTACATTATTATCAATTTTTCACCCTGGCGGTAATCCTTTGATCCCTAATCATGCAGAAAATGTGACCGGTCATTAATAATATAATATCCCCCCAAAATGACATAACACCAGAATTTTACATCCAGGGGCGGCCTATTCGCGGCTAGTGTCATATGGCGAGACCATTTAATGGTAGGATCCTCCGACAAATGGGAAGAAATAATTCCATCAGTAAATCATCCCTAATCTAAGGGTTGATTATTTGATTTCTATATATGAAGGAGTATTAAACGCAGCAGGTCGGCTATAAACCTATTAAACGGTGGTTTAAAGTAATTATTGGTGTAATTGTGTCCCGCCGTGCGGAGTATCCAAACGCATATAAGGTGGGTGGACCATGGAAGGCCACGCTCTTTGTAAGGCCAATATTAAAAAGTCATAGTTATTGCCATGCGATGACAAATTCCTTCTTCTCACACCAACACCCATCGAATTCAAGGATACAGACATCTAGGAGCAGTTGGGACTCTTGTGCAGTATTCGCATTAGAAATATACAGGGAGTATTATCATGTACCCGAAAAGTTTTAACATATTAGCTTATTTGGTGTAAAATATATTTAATTTATTTTGCTGTCCTAGATATTCATCATGATGTTCTTTTCAATTAAAACGAAAAATAAAGTATATACTGCCACGCGTCACAACGGATCACGTGTGATACGAGCTTCGTATCGTCTATAGGGTGCTGCTGGAACGAGACAGAGTGCGCATCAAGTGATGTTCCAGGTTGAACAGTGACGCGTGATGGATTTTTTTGTTTTTTGTTAACTGAAAAAATGTCACCGTACAGCAAAAATGACATCTACATTTTAACTCAAAATAAAATCAGGAAAAGCTGGTTAAAGTCTTTCAGTTCCGCACTGATGCACTCTGTATATGTGTATACCTAATATATGCTTACCTATTTTGACATTCTTTCCAGAAGATTTGAACAGACCATCAATTTCAAGATTTAAACAGACAATCAATTTCAAGATTTGAATAGACAATCAATTTCAAGTTTTGAACAATCAGTTTGAAGGCCTGTCTTTTTTTTTCAATAGTTCCACACCGGAGGCCCTGAGAAAAATAATTTCCCTCTGGGCCTATATCATATTTGGGGATGCTGGGTGGAAGGTCTTTTTAGGAAAGGAAGGAGAGGAAGTTCTTTGAAGGAAAAGCGTAAAAGGGGTGGGTAGGAATCTAGGGTTTAGTGTATCCAGGTCATCCGCGCCAGATCCAGACTAACCTCACCCCAATAACCCGGGCATCTCTGCTAAGTCACCAAACGTAGCGTACCATTTGGGGTGACCTATGACAGAGGTGTCGGTTATCCAATAAATGGTTCCCGGGGCAGCGGTACACATTACCACCTCCCTAATTGTCTGAGTTCTTAGCGGAGTAAAATCTTGTAAATTGGCGGCATTAGTTTCTTTTTAATCAATGTTTGATCACATTTGATGGATTTATCTTTTCACAGATTTCCCACCTTGTGCGAATGACTATGATCTCATTACTATTTAAAGTGTTCAAATTATTTTTTTGAAATTTATCGCATCTGTACCCGGGGTTAGTAGTTTATTATATCATTTGAATATTCATTTGAAAAAAAGAGTGAATTAGACGCGGTAAGTACCATTGATCACATCACTAGTCGCTACCCCAACACTTCGCACAACCTACACCTACTCAACGGCATCTGTTATAAGTTGGTGCGTTCCCCGCGGTGTACCAAGTGCAAACCCTCCCACAGTAGATCTGCCCCCGGCGAATATGAATAAAAGATTTAATAAAACGGCAGTAATAGATTTGTATTCGGCACAACAAGTGTATAAATCAAACTATTAAGTCAATAGGTAGGCGCTGCGAGAGGGGTTTGGAGAGGGGAAGCGGAACGAGTAAGTCCCCTTTTGAATATTATCGAATTTGTAAGCAATGAGGGCGCGATGAATTGTAGGGCGATGCACACTTGGACACAGATGATCTGTAGGCAAAGATCGGGCGTTGAAGTTTATATTTTATAGTAGGTAGGTACCCAGACTGAGTTGGGAAGACTAAGTAAGAGGGTATGCAGCACAGCTTCTCTATGTAACAAACTGGAAGTCAACCTCTGAGGACAGGAGGAGTTGGAGGCGAATGTTGCAGGAGGCCAAAGCTCGATAAGGGCTGTAGCGGCATCGAAGAAGAAGAAAAAGAAGGTGCCTACCTACATCTTGATATGGTCAACTTTCCAGGAGGCAACATGATTCATAAATTAAAGAACGAAAAAATCTTTTTTTTAAATATTTTACAGATTTATTCGTGTCCACAAAATCTGCACTAGCGACTTGTTCTTATTTAATACTAGCTGGGTTACCCGGCTTCGCTCAGGACAATAGATAGTGTTCTGGAATGTTGCACAATGATGTTCCCGATTCCCTATTCCTGATCATTCCACGACATACTCCGCCACTCCTTCCACAACTTTCTACAGCTCTATGGAACCTTCTAGAACTTTCCGGAAGACTGTTCTAGAAATTTCAAGAGGGCGAAACTTTCAGCCCTTATATCTTTAAAAGCACACCCTTTAGGTAAAAGCGGATACCCTTATTCCCTAGGGGGATAGAGATCTACCACACCATATAACTCCCTTGATCGAACCGGGACTCGTTTCTGAGTTTTTGCGAGCTGCACGTTTTTTTGGACTTTCTTTTATAATATATGCCATATTCAAATAAATAAAATGTTACTCCTTACATGTCCTTTCCCATGCGTTCCCCTCCAGCGTTCCACTTCCACCTTCCCCACCACCGCTCTCCCGCTCCCCCGTCCCGCCAACCCCCCTGGCACTGCATTTCTTGACTCCTCTCCCGCCCGGCCCGTAGCCGAAACTTTTTTCTAATACTAACAATTTTAAACTCGTGATATCTTTCTAATTAAATATCCTGATTGAAAAATTCAAAAAGTTAAATAAAGGTATTGAAGCTGTCTTGAATATAAAGTAATTTATTTTGATAAGGATTAAAACCAAGATACAAATAAAGAGCCTTTTCAAGCGGCGACATTTAAATTAAATTTTTAAAATAAAAGAATTCTTATTGTGGCATAACCATAATAGTTAGACATATGCTGTAACGACCTTTTTTGTAAATAATGATGTGTTCTATAAAGTCGTAGTACATTATTTTATTCTATCATCAATAGTTTTCGCAGCGCACGCGATTTAAAGAATATTTTAGGTAATTTTTTTACACCCTGGGTTACATTATTGAAGTTTTAGTAAGGATGCATATATTTTTAAAAAATATAATATAGCCTATGTCACCCAGGGATAGTGTAGCTTCCCAACAGCGAAAGAATTTTTCAAATCGGTTCAGTAGTTTCGGAGCCTATTCGATGCAAACAAACACACAAACAAAAAAACAAATATTACCTCTTTATATAGTGTAGTAGAGTGTAGTAGATGAAAAAGTTTGTTCCTAATTTTTTCAAAGGTATGTAGGTAATAAATCAAAACCAAATTTTCCTCTGGAATCCTAAGATTTGTAAGTACGTACTGAAAATTAGTAAGTAAATTAGGTAAGTAAGTACATTTTATGTAATTTTTTTTTTATTGCCAACAAATATCTAATTATATACATTTGGCCAAATAAATTTAATTATTTTACGCCAAGATAGGGCTTTTAGGGGGCATACATTAATTACGTTAGCACTTTTTCTTCCAATCTAGACCCCCCCCCTTTGGTGAAATAAATTTGGGCCACTTGGTATATTCTTTTCAAGTAGACGTGAGATTTTGCTGGACCCCCCACCCCGTTTTGAGCTCACGTAATTTATGTTTGCCCCCTTACATAAATATATAAAGGCAGTCAAATTTTAATATGAGAAAGAAATATATAATATAAAAAAAGTTACGATAGAATGTCACCATCTCAATGATAAAACTTTTTTCAAACTATCTTGTGGTGTATAGGTACCTACCATAATATTGTAATACATGACGATTTCATAAATTTACTGAATCATTAAAACGGAGACCATCTTGAGACGGAAACGGAACGTACAAAGAAATTTACAGAAAAAATGCAAAAAAGTCGAGTTAAAACAGGACAGCCAAATTAAATAAAATTTTCACTACCTCCATGAAGGACGCTGGGATTGTACATTAGATGAGACCAATCTTCTCTTTCACTATTTTTCGAAAATTTCATAATTTTACGGAAAAAATGCCCTTTACAAGTTATGATTTAAAATATAAAGATGAATTAATTGTTTGCACCCGTACACACGCAATATGAATATGAATAAATAGTTTCGTCCATAAAATAATGAAATCTTTCAAGAAATGCTAATAAATACAATATTGTATCGGTGGTTTAATCCAATATTTTATTTGTTAGATTTTTTGAAAGATTTTAGTTTGTTTGTGGAAAAAATCATTTATTCATATTCATATTGCACGTGTACGGGCGTAAACAATTATTTCATCTTAATACTCGTATTTTAAAGCGTGACTTGTAAAAAACGTTTTTCCTTAAAATAATTAAACTCGAGCCAACTATGAAACAGTGGATTACGAATTCATTTAAATATATAGGTACCCACATATCACCTTAAATTGATTTATTCATATTAGAATATGTTAAAAATAATAATCTAAACGAAAATATGAAAGAGAACAAGACACAGAAAAACAGAAAAAAGGCAATGGTCGCAACTGGGACTCAGATTATTATTGTTAACTTATTCTAATATGATATATTTCACTGATGGGAATAACCTTCAACAAAGTTATAAAACGAAAGTTTTTCTAACAAAATTGATTTATTCAATTTAATTGCTACAAGTTTTTTTATATCATTACAGCTTTAGTATCTAAGTAGTCATAATTTTAAGTTTGAATGTATTTGCAGTGCCAAAAACTAAGGTTGGGTTGTTTAAAAAAATTTGAACAATTCATCAAATATTTGAAGTTAATTTTCACGTTGTGTGAAAGTTATATACAAGTTCTGTGATTATTTCAGTTTTAAGAAGCAACTGGCCTATAATGATTTTAAAATATTTTTTTGAAAAAAACCGTCCTTAGTGCGTTAAGGAACATGAAAACATATAGATTTTTTAAATCAACTGCATGTAGGAATACCTCCCCTCCCTACAGGTAAGTTCATGTACTATTTGGTAAAAGTTACAGTAAAGGAGGTTAAGGTGACGTCCCCGAGAGTGAGACTCTAGTACAAATAAATTAATTTTAGCCAGAATTTCATTGTTAGATTAGATCACAGGTTCTCAAACTTGTTTCGACCACCGCACACTTTAAGATTTTTAAAAAATCTTTGTCCCCCATATTAATGAACTTAATTTTTTACATTACCATCTGTTGCGTAGGTATCTTAAAAACAGGTATTGTAAATATATTTTTTTACATGCATTAATATATGGATTAGATAGGGATATTAAAAGTCTACTTCAGAGATAAAAAAATTCTCGATGAGAGGAAATAAAACTCGTACTAAGTATTTGTGTGAAAAAAAATTCGGAAACCATCGACAATTTAATTTAGTTAACTTAACCATAGACTATGTAGATTGTAGATACATGAAATCTAAAGCTGCATCCACATAATTATATGCGTAAGCGACTCTAATTAAGGTCTATTTTATTTAATATAATTTATTTAATTGTCTAATTTTTGTCTATACGGGACACCAAGCATTCGAGTAGTAAATCGCATCTCCAGTGATGTCGTTCCTAGATTCCGACGAATGTTCAAAGATAGATGAATTTGGGAGGTGGGTATGGGTACCGCTGCCCCGGAAACCATTTATTGGATGACCAACACCTTTGCCATAGGTTTTTTTAAGTGGTTCGCTACGTTTGGTGACTTAGCAGGGGTTCATGGGGTAAGGTTTGTCCAGGTCTTGGCGGCCGATGCCGTCTGCCCACCAGCCGTGCGTGGCGGGAAAGATCGAGAGAGATTGGTTGATTGGTTGAGGGAGGTCTTTTATCTTCTCCAGCGGGAATCTCTGGACCCATTATTGCCTTGCACTGCAGTTGTAGGGATGGATTCGTACGCCCGTCACTCCGGGATATTCTGACCCCTAGAATTTTACCCACCCCTCATACCTATTTCCTTCTCAATACTTCATCTCCTTCCTTTCCTTAAAAAAAACCTCCACACAGCATCCCCTAAAATGACATAGGACCTAAGGCAAATTATTTTCCTCGGGGCCTCCTGCATGGAGCTAATATAAAAAAAGATAGAATATATCTGCCGTCACACCTCTAGATTTCCTTAACGCCCCCTAATTTTCTTGGAGCCTTCTACTGCCTCCGCGCTTACAAGGGGGCGTTATCGCCCACTTTGGGAAAAGTTAAAACGAAAAAAAAAACTAAAAATACGTTGGTTCAAGAGATTATTTTTCACTTAGTGCTTTATCAAAAATTTTCTCATTTAAGAGAATTATCCAAAATTGAATCTGCCACATGTTACAAATCGTACATTGAACTCACTGAGACAAAATTAAATCTTAACCATAAACAATTCTGGAAATTTGTTAAACAAAAACGTATTGTTAACGATCTCCCTTCAAGTTTATTCTTTAATGAAACTCACGCTACTAACGATTTCGATATTGCCAATCTTTTTGCTAAACATTTCTCCTCCGTCTATTCCGATAACAAATGTAGCATCCCTCCACTTAAATATGCTAATACTATTGACCTTAATAATTGCGAAATCACACTTATTGATGTCTTCAACTACTTAAAAAATCTTTCCAGCAAATCAAGCACTGGTCCTGATGGTATACCTGAAATATTATTGAAAGAATGTAAATCTACTGTATCTGAGCCAATTTGTTTATTATACAACTTATCACTATCATCTGCCTCTTTTCCGGATTCCTGGAAGGTTTCCTATATAAGACCTATTTTTAAATCGGGTAATAAGTCGAACGTAGAAAACTATAGACCTATATCGATTTTATCTCATATTCCTAAAATCTTTGAGTCTATAATCACAAAGAAAATAACACTTATTTTCAAAAATGTGCTGATTGAGGAACAGCATGGCTTTAGATCTGCTAAATCTACCACTACAAACTTACTCTCCTTCACCAATACCATAGTCAACGGCCTAGAAGATAAATCACAAGTAGATGTTCTATACACCGACTTTTCTAAAACTTTTGACAGAGTAAAACATGCAATCCTCATGGCCAAGCTATATGCTATAGGTATTCGAGACCCATTTCTATCCTTTATTAGTTCTTATTTAAGTAACAGAAAACAAAGAGTTAAAATAAATAACATTATGTCTATTATTATTGAAGTTACATCCGGCGTACCGCAAGGAGCACATTTAGCCCCGCTTCTTTTCAACTTGTTTATAAACGATATTATTAGTATTTTCTCACATACGCGCTTTTGGCTCTTTGCTGATGACAACAAGATCCTAAAAATAATAAATAATTACCATGACTGCCTTCTTTTCCAATCAGATATTGACTCATTCAATGACTGGTGTAAAATTAATTGCTTGGAACTAAATGTCGATAAGTGCAAAATTATGTCCTTCTACAGATCTAAAAATCCGATCGTTTTCGAATACAAACAAAATAAAAATTGCCTAACAACTGTTCAATATATTAAAGACCTTGGAGTCACTCTTGATAGCAAGCTTTCTTTTCGGGAACATTTAAATGTGATAATTAATAAATCTCTCAAACTACTTGGTTTCATCACTAGAATCACTTCCGACTTCAAAAACATAAATACCTTAAGAACTCTTTACTGCTCCTTGGTTCGCCTCCATCTTGAATATGCTTGTGTTATATGGTCTCCTTTTTATGCTGTCCATATTCGTCATATTGAATCCGTTCAACATAGGTTCCTAAAAGGGATTGCTAGGAGGCTAGGATTAGAGCGAGGCAATTATTCGTATGCTGAAATTGAAAAAACTCTAAACCTTTCTCCTTTAGAAGATCGTCGGAAAAAATCCGATCTCATCTGTTTCTTCAAAATTATTAACCACATAATCGATTCACCTACATTAATACAACTCATCCCATTCAATATACCTTCTCGTAGACTCAGAAATAAAGACCTACTCTTCCTCAATCAGCACTCCACTAATTATGGTTACAACTCACCACTGTCCAGAATGTGTAGAATGGTCAACTCACGACAAGACCTTGATTTTTTTGGTATAAGCTTGAATGAATTCTGTCGCTCTTTAAATAAATGATGATATTTTATATTTACTGTAATTTTTGCAAAGTCTTGACTTGACTTGACACTTCTATTTTCTGTTTGTCTTTGCTCTCATGTACCATTTTCACCCTTACAATGTACATTCCCAAATTTTCGTTATATCATGTTGTAAATTGGACGTAAGTCCGTAAATAAATAAATAAATAAACATAAATATCGAACGGTTTACAGAAAATAGTGATAATTCCTGAAAGGCGATAATTCTGCAACTTATGATAAGAAAATTTAATATATGACACTAGCTTTTACCCACGGCTTCACTCGCATGGTTTTAGGGGGAAATTTATGTATATAAAAATCAAAATATGCTAGCTTCTGGGTTTCTAGTTCCCGGCATGCGTTGCTATGCCACTTAATAAAGATATTGTTTCTCCCTGCGTGTCCTTTCCCTTCGTCCCATTCTTCTTCCGCATCCCCTTCCCCTCACGCGTTCCCACTCTGCCTTCTCCGCTTTCCCTCTCCCCAGTCCCCTCTCCCGCTTCCCCCGTCCCACGAACCCCCCTCCCGATTTCCCCTTCCGCCTCCCGCATTTCACACGTTCAGTCCCTGTACATTCAGTTTTCAAACAGCTCGCGTGCCACCTATTGCAATTTTTTAAATAAAAATTACGTAATGTCAGAGCTCACCAGTATATGTATATTAGATCCTTACATATGAAATTGGCGTTTTGTATGGGAGGAACTTTGTATGGGAGCTTATAGAAGTTTTGTATGGGAGCTTTTTCACCTTCCCAATTTGCTTCAAGTGGATTAAAACAGTTTTATCACTAACACCGCAGCCTGCAGCTAACTCGGACGTGGTTTGCGATGGATCCGCTTCCACAATAGCCTTCAATTCTGTATTATCAACTTTGGTCTCCGGCCGTCCACGGGGCTTGTTCTGAAAGTCGAAATTTCCAGAACCAAAAACCCAATTTGTTTTCTTTTGCGGCACCGTCGCCATACACATCATTAATCCTTCGATCCGTTTCTGCAGCACTGGTGCCACGGTGGAAGTCATATATTACTCGTAAATAACGCGATATTTCAAGTTTTCCATTTTGTAAACTAAGAGACGCAAAGAAAAAAAAAACAATTAAGAAAAAAACAAATGAATTATAATTTTCGAAACAAAAATACATGACTAAATAGCTGTATAAATTTGAATATGGAATTCCTAACCAAAGAGAAGATATTTGAGATCAAAGTTGCCAGTACGGCAAAACGCCAATTTCATATGTAAGGACCCAATATATATATGTATATATAATTAATAATACAGAATACAGTTTTAAAAAAAATATATATAAATCTTTGTTGACGTGTTCACAACAACTCACCAAAGTTTCATCGCAATCGGATGAACGGTTTAGCATTGCGTAATTTCATGATGCCAGAGCTCACTATTGTAGGTATACAGAAACCATCGCGGGCATGCACACATCAAATCCCCAAAGTTTCATCGCAATCGGATAAATGGTTTAGCAACGCATAGCGGACATATAAACATTTTTAGATATTTAAATATATAGATTGTGAATCAAATTATAATGAAATAACAACAATAACATCTAAAACATATCTATCAAATTGCCAGTTCAATTCGCCAGATATAATAAATATTATGCTTCCCCCATTCACTTTAGGCCTTTCTTATATTGAATTGTAAAATCTATACATCCATCAATACTCAATAACGTAAAGAACCCGGATGATTGCTGCCTGCGTCCATTCCGCCGTTTGCGCAGTGGCGTACCAGATGTACGAGTGGGGCTACCTAGTTCTAGTACCCACCTCTAATTCCATAATAACGGCCCCGGGCACTTGATACCCTCTCCGAACTTCAATTGTTTCATTGGCATTGTTTTCTGGTTCTAACTCATATCGCCGCACTTGATGCTGTGAGTAACATACAATTTGTTTCGAATCCGCTTCAAGAACATGCGATTACAATAATTTAATGTTTCTTCTAGCGGTTTTTTTAGAATAAACCAAGCAATGACGTTAAACCAAGTACAAATTTTTAACTGCATTTTTAATGCATTTTCTTTGGTTAATGATTAGACTGAAACGAAACCCACCATCACATAATGGATTGTAAGTAAGCAGGGTGTTAAGGGACGTACTTGACTTACAAACCAGTTATTCCTTCATCATTTGGAGTAAAAAATGTAGTAAAAAATATTCAATGGTTTCAGTTATGTTTTGCAAAAGAGTTTAGCAGAAAACTTCAGTGTATCTCTAAATTTTTGAATCAGCTGCTCCAAATAATAAGATTCCTCTTGCATTTTTTTACATTAACTCTACACATGAGGCTCCGAGGAAAATAATTTCCCTCAGGGCCTATGTCATCTGAGATGCTGTGTGGAGGGTTTTTTTGAGGAGAGGAAGAAATGAACATTGGTCTTGAAGAGACCCATGTTGTAGGTAGGAGGAAACACAAAGATCTGAAAATCGTTCCACAGCCGACATATTCTTAAAAATACAAAATTTCGCGGAGAAAAAAGGAGGCGTCTACTAATATCTACAGGAATTCCAAAAACTGAACAAATCGGACTAATATCTATGAAAACCAAAGTGAAGACGAATATCTACAGCTCAAACTGCTGACTAATATCTATGGATCAGGTGATGTCTACGAATATCTACAGCACTGGCAGAGGTTGGATTTGCAATTATGTATAATGAATAGCATATTGGCATAACGTAATATTGCGAATGCAGTTTACAAATCTTAATTTATGTTGAGTTAGGTTCGGTTAGTATTACGTAATTGAAGTATTTTATGCTTTTCCGTACAATCTCTTGCCCAGCTGCCCTCTGTAGATATTAGTCCCACCTACGCTCCATAGATATTCGTCACCACTGTGACCGTCATAGATATTTATCCGACCTTAGCTCTGTAGATATTAGTCTTCACTCTGAAGTTCATAGATATTTGTCCGAAATATGAGCTGTAGATATTCGTCCGACATACAGGCTGTAGATATTAGTATCTGGAGTCAGAAAATTTCACGTTCGCAGCGCAGCGCTTTTTATTTTGAAGGTTTCCGTTTTATAAAATACCAAAAGTTTTCATTAAACTTTCTGAACGAAAAAAAACAACAGTTACCTATAACGCAACGAAAGATGAGCACAATAAAAATGCTTAGAATTGATGTATTGGTCTATCTGTGTGAACGTCAAGCGACG
Source organism: Limnephilus lunatus (assembly GCA_917563855.2). Classification (NCBI taxonomy): domain Eukaryota; kingdom Metazoa; phylum Arthropoda; class Insecta; order Trichoptera; family Limnephilidae; genus Limnephilus; species Limnephilus lunatus. The sequence continues at coordinate 48,496,454 of OU830593.1, forward strand.
CCCACTAATAGATAAGGTTCTCTGTCTTGCTTACGCTCACTTATTGTAACTAGTTAGAAGAGAGGCAAGTTTTAACGACACCCTTACGGACTGCACTTATGGGGTGTCCTATTCATTCAGTTCGTAATTTGATTTAAACATACGTGCACCTACATATCGCAAGTGAAATAATTATTAATTTTTAAATTTAATATAATAATAAATAGTTTTCATTATTTTTAATTCGAATCTTTATTAGTAGATTCACTGAGTGTTTTTAAAGTGTTTAAGTGTAATATTTATTACGACATCATGGAGTCCTGTTTCAAAACGGGACGTGGCAAATCACTGAATGGACAAAGTCGTGAAATTTTATTCCGCGTGTTTAATTATTTTATGCATAATATAAAAAACGGTGGCCAATTTAAGGCATGAATGACTTATATGATTTGACGTCTGAGGCAACTGGAGTATCGCAGACTAGTATTCGACGTATCGTAACTGGAGTGGCAAAGGAAGCAGAAACACAACCGTCGTCATCGTCAACTCAACGACCAACATTCAGCACACCATCAACCAAATCAGATGTAGATGATTTCGATAAGGAAGTTATTAGAAGATGTGTCTATGATTTTAATTTAGTTCATAAGTCTTTGCCAACGATGAAAAAGATTCATAGAGTTCTGAAAGGAGACATCGACTACGCAGGGTGTATAACTACGTTAAGGAAAGTTGTTCACAATTTGGGTTTTCGATGGAGAAAGACGGAAACAAGCCGAAAGTTTCTTATCGAAAAAAATTATATCCGACTTAAACGTACCACATATCTCACTAAATTAGAAGAATACAGGAATGACGGACGTCCAATTGTGTATTCTGATGAGACATACATACACAGTACATTCACAGTACTTACACCGAAAAACAATTAGGTACCTATACATTTCGATTGCCGTAATTTCCGTGAATTAGGGTCATTACCAATGGTAGTTTGTTATTTACAGTATTCTTAAATAAATGGCTAAGAATTATTAGCAATACCATTGTGTTTTTTTATGAATACCCACCCATTTGAATTCAATCCTGAAAATTATCACATTTACTTAGTTTAGAATTTTTTTTTCGATAATCTTCAGTATTTCAATAAAGATGTTGTAAAACAAAATAAGTTTTATATGACCGACTTTAAAACGCTTTGACTTTGAATTCTCAATTGTGAAATAATCATTAATTGTTTTTTTTTCTAAAGCCTAAAACGAAACACGCTGTATAAAAGTTTTGCATCTGTGTGAGTAGGTACTGTGATGAAGTCAACTTAACTTGCGAGACCTATACCTTGATCTTGATTTATTGAGTCTTCTGAGGTATGAGAATGGTTTCGGAACTTTCGGAACTTTCGGAACATGATTACAACCCCCCCCCCCCCCGCTATGTTTTTTTGTGTTCTATAATTGTTTTATTGAAAAAATACCATGCGACATCACCAACTGTTAATTTAACAATGTTAAGATACCCTACCCGCTGCGGCCCGCGAAAAATTTGAAAATGTTAATTTGGCCCCCCGATTAAAATATACATAATACTAAAATATTTTCGTTAGAGAAAATACTAGACGATTTTCGTCTAATTACTGTTGGGATACTGACTCTCCGAAAAATAAAAATCGAAAGCATTTATTGGTTTTCCCCTAGATCGAGAAAAAATTTCGTCTCCGGCGCTTTTCTCACGTGCGAATGTAATAATTAATAATAATACTTAATAATAATAATTGAATAATTTGTAGAGCGCCGTTTTTTGTGAGAAATGAAGGGTCAATATATAATATTCCACTTTCTTCTCCCACACAATATTTCGAACCCAATAGGGAAGACCATGAAAATAATTTCACCTGAGGCGCTTTTCCGTGTGTTTGTGGGAATTATAAAAAAATTACACTCCCTTCGCTCTCGTCAAATACTCCATAATTCCACGCCATAATTCCACAGGAATAATTGAGGAATTGTTTATTCTGACTACCTCTCTTTGTAATCTCTATAAAAAAAGCTGACCACCACTAATACAATAAAACAGTAAACATAGGTATTTACACGGACGTACAAAATATATGGACATGCCCGTACGTGTTAAAAAACGTGTTATTTCCCCCTCCCATTGGAACCATTTTTCGGAACCGGCTGGGCGTGTCCGGACCAATGTCGTGCTCTCGTCGTACATTTTACGCGCGGACGCTGTATGTCAGAAACACATACTTAGACAATGAAGAAGACTTGGCGAATCACAAGTCTCTTTCCTCTCTTCGCCCCGCCATAGTTGGTTTTTACCCCTCATCTGTAAGTTCTCGTCTAGTTATTTGTATGTCTATGGGTATTTACAATCTCCTTCCCGATAGCCTGAAAACAGAGAATCGAATAAATGAATATTAAAGGTGAATCAAATTATAATGACTTGAATGTGGAATAATTTTTAAGATAATATGTTATTATCTCCACTAGAGCGTTTTTGGACACATTTTAACGAGTTTGCAAATACCCGCGATAGCCTGCTGGCCAAAATGTAGCAAAATTGAAAGAAAAAAAATTTAAAGTTGTTTCGATAATCACAAATGAGTAGTTTCGCAGTTTAACACGAGATGTCTCGCAACTCTCCTAAATTATTTGTTATTGACATAATGACATTGTGCAAATCAAAATTTTTGAACATATTTTTTCTTTTTAGATTTTCACGGCCAAAAGCATTTTCGTTGTTAGTTTTTGGGGTGTTATGCCGTGTTGTGCTACCTCCTACTATAGCCGACGTTTCGGACAGCGTTGCAGTGTCCATCATCAGGGCAGATCCGGTAGATCCGACGATGAGTCGACATCGTCGACATCTGACGATCTGCCCTGCCCGACGATCTGCCCTGATGATGGACACTGCAACGCTGTCCGAAACGTCGGCTATAGTAGGAGGTAGCACAACACGGCATAACACCCCAAAAACTAACAACGAAAATATTTTTTCTTGCAAATCATTGATCATGTGTTTGCACAATAGAAATCTTTTCTCGAATTTAAATTGACATCTGTGATTATCAACCAGGCCATATGCAACGTACGGAGGTCCAAATATTTAATATTTCTCCAAATAGGTAAGTTTAGTATCATCTACGGCAATTTTAAATTAAAATGAATCCCCAAAGATGACATACGCCCTGAAGAAAATTATTTTCCTCGGGGCCTCCTGAGTGGCGTTTGGAGCTTATGTAGAAAAAAATAATTCGCAGAATTCACGCGTTCGAAAATATAAGGTTTTTTTTATGAATCTTAAAACTACAGCATAAACACAATGACGTTATATTTTATAAATAGACTCGCTGTAGTCTCACAAACTCACAATATAATGTAGAAAGCAAGCAACACTCTTTTGTTTTCAGCGGTTTTCAGTATAATTTCTAAATTCAAAAGTTTATTCCTGTGTGATAAAGACAGACAATCAAAGAATTTATGTGTAAGAATGTCATAGATATATGGTCGGGCAGCGTATTAATTTCTTCGCCGAATACTGCTTTCACATCTTAAGGCCCACTAGAATAAAAGGTCCGGATGCCTGTCGGATTTTGATGTGTCGAGCTACACAATATATACAATAGGGCAACGACAGTTTTCAAATTGTGGCGGTTGTCGTAAATACTTGTTGGAACTGCTAATTTATGTGTTGTTTTACCGCAAGCAAACAAATAAACAGAGTGCTTAGGCTGATTAGTCTATTTTAAAATAGTAAAGTTTACTTAGCAACAGTAATTTGGCTGTTGCGCGTCCAGACCCTTTACTTTAGTAGGCCTTTAATTTTCTCTGATGACGCGTAAAACCGCGGGCGGGAAACATGAAAATTAATTGTAATATTTATAATATTTGATAATAATAAGTAATTTGCGTGTACATACAAATAAAGTGTTATTCCCTCGCCTTTACGACTATTTACCGTGTAATTGAAGCATTTTCTCATCACACAGGAGGGCATTTTGGCGCTTTGCAATGCAATTTACTTACTGGTAGGTAAGTGCTGGTAAGACACGACCTTACTCGACGCGTAGCAGTTTATTACTAAAGTACTAGAAATAGAGACCATTACAATTGTCCTGTATTTGGCTTCCCACTTTGAGATTTCTACCCCGCGTCCAGTATTAACGTCATTGTATAAACATAGGTGAATTCAATGGTTTTAGCGGTTATTAAAATTCGTAGGGATGATTTTTTGAATGAGGGCGAGAAATTTCCAAACCAATTGATCATAATATTATACTTAAGTACATTTTTTTTTTATTATTAAAACAGGCACGTTGCCCAAAAAAATCTGAACACTGCAGTGGCTTTTGTTGTTTTATTATAATATTATTCAGCTTTGAATGATGATGTATGCAGTTATTAGAAAGCGAAATACATAATAATTTTTCTTAAAAACAAAAAAAAAGAATGTTCTTAGAATAGTGGTAAGCGTATTTTTTCTTCTTTTTTGGACCTTTTTTACCTGCCCACGCCCCCACTGTGCCATCTCAATGCCCCCTAATTTTCTCTGGGTCTTCTACTGCCCCCCTGAAAATCTTAAACGCCCACAAGGGGGCGTTATCGCCCACGTTGAGAACCTGTGAGATACGCTCATATATCAACTTAGGATGTGTTCAAAAACCAACGTGCGCTGGATGCCAGGAGCTTTGTGAATCAAGTCTTTTTTCAATAAAACAAATAAATTATGATTTTGGTACCCCTAAAAGTGCCACCCGGGACAAGCGCCTCGGTTGCCCCCCCCCCCTCTCCTAAATCTGACCCTGGCGCTGATGTTGTTGCCAGATTAAAATTTAAAGGTATAGCGATAGTTCAAGTTTACGCCATCGTCAACTTATACGTGAAGCACTATAAACATCAATGAAACCCTTCTACCAAATACAATCTTCAACTCTTCAATCTAATGTATTTAACATATAGGGTTCGTCGAAAATATATTTAACATACATTTTTTGCGAACTTCTTGCCTTCAACACCAGATTTTCCTAAGTAAGTACTTAGGTAAAGTATATATTTTTTTTAATCTATTGCAACACCGAACTGCCTTCACCTTTCCACAGAAAAATAATGTTATCGGTTTTAAAACATGGTTTTGTACTATGGACTTCTGTGTTTGACATTGACATAATTTTGACATTTCCAAAAGTTTTGTAAATATTTTTAAACTCAGAATGAAAGAAATGTTTTAAATAAAAATGTTTAAAATATTGCAGTTGCCGCTCAACAATAGAGCTTCTATTAGGTACGGTAAACGTGTTTAAATACATTAATTTGTAAATAATAACCTCAAACTGTCAAAGGGCATTTACATAATGTTTTAAAACTGTATTCTGTATTAAAATTTTGATGTAAACTCTGAATAAATGAGTTTAAGCATAAAAATATATTTTGTAACCATATTTTAAGAGTAAAATCCATAACGTCATGTTAAAATGCAAATGCAGATATTTGTCTGTCTAACCTAGACATTTGCGACCGTTTTTTACCGTATATTTACGTTACTTTTTTCTAACGATACTTGTGTTTTCTTTTTCAGCAATGTGAATAGTATAAAATGCGGTTGGAGGCATTTACTTTATTCACCCAAACAAAGCTTAAACTTCTATAAATCCTCTAGAAATGCTGTCACAAAATGTACGGAAAATTCTCTCAAGCAGGGATTGGAGGGAATCATATTCCGACCCTCGGCCAAAATCGGTCTTGGATTATGTACTGGAACCTTTCTGAATGTCCTGTTCAATAACTGGACTGCGGAGTGCAAGGAAGCTCCCAAAACAAGAGCATTTTTATTGAGAAAACGACCCCTAGAAGAACAGCATCACTTTGACTGGCAGAAGTTCTGGGGATACTTGAAACCTTTTAGGCTACATTTCCTAGCTGCTATAGCCGTGAGTAGAAGTCTCTTTATATTATAATATTAGTGCGAACTACATGACTCTGTCCCAGCTCTATCTTTCCCTTGTCCTATTCGGATCAGGAGCCCATTGTTTCGACTAGGCGTCTCCAAGCATCCTTTTACTTGGCTACTTCAGCAGCCTTCGTCCGCTGCAAGACCAACCTATCCTCGTACAACCTCCACATCTTCCGTTTGGATTTGCCGCCAGTATTTTATATGTAAGTCATTCTTCTGGTACTCTAAGATGATTGGTGGTGGTGATTGTTTGTCTTGGTATAATGACGATCAACACTAAGTGAAATATCTTCTGTTGAGAGAAAGAGAATAATAATTCATGCCTGTAGATTTTAAATGATATAATTCATCAGACTAAGGAACACAACAGGCATACTCTTTTATTAACGTACCCACTATCATGCTGTCTCATTCATACATTTAGATGTTCCCTTAGAACAGCGCTCGGGGAACCGTGTAAATTACCCCAAATGGGGTAAAAATGATTTTTTTTGGGTAATAAGGAAATTTTTCTAGTTTGCTATTTCATAAACGTGTTAGTATTTTGATAAACTTAATCAATAAAAGTGAACTCGAAATTTTTATGTTTGATCAAAAGAATATTCTCGCAGATAAGTTTAAAAACCCCTCGTGGGTTGCACATCTTGCATATTTAACTGACATATTTGAGAATATAAATATATTGGACAAAGAATTGCAAGGAAAAAATATTAATATCATTTCAGCCAGCGAAATACTGCCAACGTTTGGATTAAAGCTTCAATATTGGAGACAGAAAGCAGAACAGAACAAGATAGCTTCTTTTTCAAAGTTAGCTTTGTTTTTGGAAGACTGTGAAAATATTGCTTTTGATGACATCAAGGATACAGTTATAAAACATCTTACCAAACTCAGAGAGCGGTTCTTCGACTACTTTCCAGATCTTGATATACATACTTTCAATTGGGTTGTAGATCCTTTTAAATGTGAAATTGCTAACATACCAGAAGAAGAAGGTTTGGCAGAAACAATACTTGAACTTCGATCTAATACTGAAGCACGTATTCAATTTGAGAGCAAAGCCAATCTGTCGTCTTTTTGGATGTCAAAAGCTATGAAGGCTTTCAAAATTGCACATGAGGATGCGGTAGAAAAGTTGCTACCATTTGCAACAACCTATCTTTGTGAACAAGGCTTTTCTACTCTAATGAACATAAAAACGAAGAACAGAAATCGATTAAACGCCGAAGACTGTATTCAAATTGCTCTAACATCAAAAAGTCCCAATTTTGAAGTAATTGTATCAAACATGAAGCAACATCATTTCTCCAAAAACTGAAAGGGAAACCCGAAAATCTGAATTTTTGTTTGATCCAATTTGAGAATTTTATTTTGTTTGTCTATTACATACTTACTATTTTCATGTAACTTTTTTTTATTTTCTGTATAAATTAATTCAATTAATAATTTTTATTTAAATATACATTGATTGTCTTCTTTTCAAAATGGGGGGAAGGGGTAATATCGACTTATGCAAAAGTATTTTGGGGTAATGGTTAAAAAAGTTCCCCGACCGCTGCCTTAGAATGACAGAAATCCCAGACTCATCTACAATTTTTCTATAGTAAAAGAGGTTTGATGCTAAGTACACATCTGATCATCAAATGGTTGAATATGTACTCAGAATGCCATAAGGCCGACTTCGGCATAAAATACTAGCAACAATACAAAAGGAATGACGTACAGTTTGGTTGACTATGAAGAAAATTGCTCTATTATTTAATGTGACTTTATGAATGTTTGTTTTTAGGCTGCATTAGCTGTAGCCGCAGTGAATATCTACATTCCTCAGCTGATCGGCGCCGTAGTGAATGTAATGGCAGGTGCTCGGGATGGACGCAATCCCGACTTTCTGGATGATGTAAAGGCTCCGGCATTCAAGCTTGTCGCTTTGTACATTACGCAGGTTACAATTCACATATTTAAAGTTATTTTTTATGTTCAGCTGAAAGTTTCCATGCGAGTTAATCACTATACGCTGCACCTTTTCAATCCTTCTCACCTATAATCACTACATGCCTAGATGCAGCAGAGTGATTATTGATATATAGTGATTAGTGATATTCTTTTTAATTCTTCTTATTCATATAATGGAGGTCAAAGTGGGATGCTGAGATTGGTGAAATTATTTAACAATCAATGACATTGGTCCATTGATTCAGCATGGATGTGGCTCTTGCAAACTGCTGGAGGGGACATTATTTTACAATGTGTTCTGTAATTTTGTATTTGTCCACATTCACACAAGTCCTCATGGCCTTTTTCAAACTTTTTCAATGCTTTCAGGATAAGCAAAATCATTAATAATATATCTATGTCAATGAAAATGATGTATGTGTTTTCAATCAAGATTGATTATTTTATTCCAAGGTTTTTATTACATTCTTAGATATTCTAATAATTAGAACAAGGTTATCTCCATTAAAAAATTCAATTGCTTATTGATTTTCAATCTTATCAATAGACACTTATAATAATAATAATGTTATTGTATAGGAAAAAATTACATTTAATTTTCTCACAAAATTATCCGATTGCCCAAGTAAACGAACAAAGATTAGCAGACCAAAAGAGGGCAATTTTCAAAAATAATTTAATTCCTGTAGTAACATTAGATCAGATAAAAAAGGAAGTAGCAGATAGATTGCAATTAGAAAATAATTTAGAACAAGTTAATACGAGTAGTAATGTTATATCAGATACATTGAACGTAGATAGTTCAGATAATATTCTAGTCGAAAAATCCAATGATATTACAGTAGACTCAAATAACTTAGACGTTATTTATAATCTTAGGGAAATCAACATTGCAAATTTAAACTTACTAGATGAAAATATTATAGAATTAGCTAACTTACTTCATAATAATTTAATAGATATATAGATATAGAGCCCACAGTTAGACCAAAATTACCAAAATTACATACGTCAAAGAAATTATCTAAATTAATTTCTGAATTAAATAATATAATTTTACCAAAAATTATATTTGATGACATTAGCTTTTTAGATCTTCATACAATAGTGTATGCTAGTGCTATCACTATATGTAATAAGTTAGGAGTTAAATTAACGTCTTCTGATGATAGATCATATAATTATAGAAAACCAGAATGGCAGAGTAGATTAGAAAATGATGTAGTATTTTTAAGAAGTAGCATAGCTAGAGTAATAGAGTATAAAAACGGAAATAGAAGTAGGAATATTTTGAGACATGTAGATGTAATTGGGAGAAAATTTGGTTATAGCATTGGTAGTAATAATAATGAAAATATAATCAATGATTTATTAGATTTGTTAAAACAAAAATTAGGTGTAAAAGCTAGTAGATTAAAAAGATATAATTATACGTATAATAAAAAAATAATAATAGATTATTTCAGAAAAATGAGAAAATATTTTATCCCAAACTTGACTATAAACAAAATATTATTTCGAATAATAATAATCCGTTGCCATCTGAATCAGATATGCGCGATTTTTGGACAAATATTTGGAGTAAAGATATAAAACATAACGAGTCAGGTTCGTGGATAGAAAATGAAGAACTCAATTGTTCAGACATTGAACAAATGAGTTTTTCTGATATATCGGTTGAATTGTTAGCCAAAATTATAAAAAGTACTCATAATTGGAAAGCCACGGGTTGCGATTGGATACATAATTTTTGGTATAAACGTCTGACTACTTTACATCCCCTTTTGGCAAAAAATCTATCAAAATTTGTCAGAGAACCTCAAAATTTTCCAAATTTTCTAACTAAGGGCATTACTTATATGTTGCCTAAAAGCGAACATATTAATAATCCCTCTCAGTATAGACCCATTACATGTTTACCGACAATATATAAAATTTTAACCTCTTGCTTGACAGATTTAATATACACTCATTTAGATGAAAAAAATGTTTTATCTGAACAACAAAAAGGTTGTCGCAGAAAACATATGGGATGTAAAGAACAATTAGTTATTGATTCTGTAATTCTAAAACAGATTCAAACCCAAAAACGTAATTTACATATTTGTTATATAGATTACCAAAAGGCTTATGATAGTGTCCCGCACTCGTGGCTGATAAAAGTTTTAAATATATACAAAATTAACCCAATTATTATTAGCTTTTTGGAAAAAATTATGGCATTTTGGAATACCGATTTGCTTTTGAATTTAAAAGATAAGAAAATTATAGTACCGGGCATTTCAATAAAAAGAGGGATTTTTCAAGGAGACTCATTGAGTCCTCTTTGGTTTTGCTTAGCATTAAATCCTCTATCTAAAATGTTAATTAAAAGCAAGTTTGGAATAAAAATTAAAGGTAATACTATAGAAAGAAATATAATTTCTCATTTATTATTTATGGATGATTTAAAATTATATTCGAATTCTGAACCAAATTTAGAGAAAATGATTAAAGTAGTTAAAAATTTTTCAGATGATATTAAAATGACTTTTGGTTTAGATAAATGTAGAACGATCCATATAGAGAAAGGTAAAATTGTAGATGGAGACGAGGGTATATTTAGAAATTTCAAAATTGAAAGTATGAAAGGGGGTGAGGTTAATAAATATTTAGGATATCCGCAATCAAATAGATTAGATCATACTAGTATTAAAAATGATATTAGGATTAAATTTAAAACTAGGATCAGAAAAATTTTGAAATGCAATCTATCTGCTAAAAATTTAGTAAAGGCGATAAATACTTGGGCAATACCTCTATTAACTTACTCATTTGGCATAATTAAATGGTCTAATACAGATTTAGATAGCTTAGAACGATTAATTAGAACTACATTAACAAAATTTCATTGCCATCATCCAAATTCAGCTGTAGAACGAATTAATTTACCCAGAAATTTAGGAGGTAGAGGTATAGTCAAAATAACATCTTTAAAACATAATCAGGTAGAAATGCTAAGAAATTTTTTCCATAGGAAAGCTGATAGTTCAGAAATGCACAAAATAATTTGCAAGGCAGATAGAAATATTTCACCATTAAATTTATACGACGAGAATGCCAGCATTCTTATAAATACCAACCAGGAATTATTAGATTCCTGGTCAAATAAAATTCTTCACGCAAAACACTTCAATTATCTCAACCAAACATATGTTGACAAATTTTCGTCAAACAAATGGTTGAGTATTGGAGAGTTGAGCGCAGAAATAGAAGGCTTTATGCTTGCCATACAAGATAGAGTCATTAATACTAAAAATTATAGGAAGCATATCATCAAAGATGCAAATCAAATTGATGATTTATGTAGAAAATGTTTGGCTTTTCCGGAAACTATAGAACATATTATATCGGGATGTTCTGTATTAGCGCCGTCCGAGTATACATTTAGGCACAATCAAGTTTTAAAAATAATTCACCAAAGTTTGGTAATTAAACATAACTTGATTGACTGCCGTTATGTACCATATTATGAATATGAACCAAATTCATTTTTAGAAAATGAATTTTATAAAATTTATTATGATAAAACTATTCTGACAGACAGAACAATTAGTCATAATAGACCCGATATAGTTTTACATGACAAAATTAAGAAAATAACTTATATCATTGATGTCGCTATTCCAAATTCTTGTAATATTCAGAAAACTGTTTCTGAAAAAATAAGAAAATATACAGATTTAGGAAATGAAATTAAAAGAATTTGGCATTCTCAGACTATAAAAATATTACCATTTGTTATTTCGGCTACTGGCATTATACCTAGCTCTCTCATTTAAAATTTAGGCGTATTAGATTTGTCAAAAAATTTGTACATAAAAATGCAAAAGTCGGTCATTTTAAATACATGTAGGATTACGAAAGATTTTTTAAATATTTATATTGAGGGATCAGTAGGATTTATCGGACCAGTTAGGATTTCATCAGAGCCGAACCCTCTGATATGAAAATATCTGGAGTCGGTGAAATATTTTCCCATTATGTTTCTGGTGGATTGACGTATTGTTCTTGTATTGTTTTATTCTTATATAGTGCACTTACATTGCGTTAATTTACTAGATATTCATTTGTGGAAAAGTGTGTGGAAGGGTTTAGTCTTTCATTTGGGAAAGATTCAACCCGGACATAAAATCTGGAGCACCGTAAATATTTGTATAGCACAGTTTTGTGTTATTTCAATTCAAGTGCGCAAATACTATAGTCTGAGAATATTTCTCCTCTCCAAAAGTATTTAAAACATTAGTAAACAATCAACAGTTCAAGTTTCTTATGGCATTAAGCCTTCCTCCTTCTTGTGCCAATGTTTTGGACAGCCTTTCAGAGTCTATCATCAGGGCAGATGTTTAAGCGTAGAAAAATGTTAGTGTAAAACATTAAATATAGATTGAGTTCGAAATAATGATAAACAGTTATATATAAAAAAATATATAACTACACTCGCGAAAAAGGTTTATTATCATTATCTCCGACTGCATTCGGAGGACAAAAATCTTCTAGGTACTCTTTAACCTCGCTAATAGGGACGACTCATCTCGCTACCGGGATCAGGTCTTGAGCCTACTACCGGCTCTGGATCTCTGCTCGTTCAAGGCTGTGCAACTGCTTATATAGGACCGGCCGCGGTACATCCTTTAGTAGATAGCGGGGAGCGAGTCACTGATTAGCTGATCTTCATTGTCCTCCGTTTGTAGACAAGTGTGCCGTATTAAGAGGCCGCTCTCCGAATTTCTACCTATTTCTTGCAAACCTCCCTTAAACATTTGAAGTTTTTAAGCTCTTAAAAAATATATGTTATTTTTGAAGATAATATCCATACATTCCCCACGCCGAAACGCAAATTATATGAAATTCCCTTGATAGAAAAAAATCGCAAAGTATGCTCCAAATTTTTTTATTTTAAAGTCTGTTTCCGTTATTTTAAAAGTTATATGTATGAAAAAATTGGTAATTTCGTATCTCTCCATCCTCTTCTTTTTGGGGCCGGTAACGGAGCCTTAAGTGTGAGCGAGAAATTATTTAAGCTCACGCCGTTTCGTCTCTTTACATTACTTAGTTATTTTTTGTAGAAATGATATAAAAAGGGAATCAACATGTTTCTGACAAGACTCTGATGAGGTCGCTAGGGCGACAATATAATTTTATTGAGTGTCTAACTAACATTGAGCAGAGAATTCCAATTTTGAAACCTCATGGATCATATTCTTTGAGTCAACCGCGTTTAGACACTGCCAATCTCATACATATTTATACATACTCTTTGTATTCGTAAGAGTTGCATAAATTTCCTTGTGAAATGCAAAGACATTAATACTGGACGCGGGGTAGAAATCTCAAAGTGGGAAGCCAAACACAATACGATTGTAGCTGTCTCTATTCCTAGTACTTTAGTACTAAACTGCTACGCGTCGAGTGAGGTTGTGTCTTACCAGTAAGTAAATTGTATTGCAAAGCGCTCCTGCGTGATGAGAAAATGCTTCAATTAAACGGCAAATAGTCGAAAAGGAGACAGCGAAAATTGCATCACAAAGTGACATAAACATAACAGGGACAACCTACTAACAGTAAGTTTCCATTGGGAAAGATGGGGTAAAACGTACAAAGGGTAACGCGTTCATTAATTTAATAATGTCGTTGATGAAAATTGTAAATAGTAACGGTCCTAGGGTATTAGTTCATTTATGGTCCTAGGTGTTATTAATCTGTATAGATTTGTATAATCATTTGAACCTATAACCTGTACTGTATAATAAAATATGTACTTAAAAATACTACTATAATAGTACCAATATTGTATTACTAATGAAAACTCTTATAATAAATATAAAAATATTTGCCCATGTGTCACGTTTTACCCGCCTTTACCCTTCCCTGTCATATTGTGTAACCGAATAAGAGTATCTTGTTATCTCAGTCACACCCATAGGTCACACCCGTGATGTGACAGTAGTATTCGGCGAAGAAACTAATAAGCCGCCCTACTATGAATCTATTTCATTCACTCCCATACATTCTTTGATTGTCTGTCTTTATCACACAGGAATGAACTTTTGAATTTAGAAATTAAACTGAAAACCGCTGAAAACAAAAGAGTGTTGCTTGCTTTCCACATTATATTGTGAGTATGTGAGTCTATGGCGAGTCTATTTATAATATAACGTCATTGGTGAAATGATGTTAGTTTAGCACTTTCAAAACTCAACAGTTTTTTTAACCCTTTCAGACCTGAATTAAAATTGGCAAAGGTAGAACATATTTGAAATTCAATGAAAATTGATAGTTGTTTTAAAAAATTTGGTGTTTTTTTTGTTTGTTATTTTTGTCAACATTTTAGAAGTTGTTGCTACTTTTTATTAATTTTATTTAAAAAATACATAAAAAGGAAACATTTAAAAAAAACCTTCAAAACTTACATCACAAAAAAATTTATGTCAGTTGAGATTAAGCACAAAAATCATCTTAAGAAATATAAAAACGACTACCGCCTGAACTAATATATATATAAAAAGGCTTGCAAGTCCAGTTATACCAGCTATTGGAAAACGAAAATGGACCATTTTTAATTGTTTTATGTAGTGAGGAAAAAATTCTGAAATCTGTGTATTTTCAAATATACCCACAGTACGAAAGGGTTAAAGTTTTGAATGATGTTCTTGTTTTTTCTAGGCGGTGTTCACCTTTGTCTACATCCACCTTCTGGCAGAGATAGGAGAAGGAGTTGCCTGTCAAATGAAACAAGATCTATTCTCTTCTATCATAAAACAGGATATTGCATTCTTTGATAAAGAAAGAACTGGAGAACTGTTAAATAGGTAAATGCGCAAAACTTATTTCTATTAAATTTTAAATATGCACTCGTTAAAATATTGCAAGTTCTATGAATCAATCGAAGATTTAAGATATAGATCGAAACAAAATCAAACATTCGGCTCTGCTACCTCGATATAAATAACATTTTTTATCACTTTCAACATTCGTTTAAGTATATACGTGACTCTTAAAAATAGGCATTCAAATTCTAATAGTGCATTCTCGGCCAGTCCTGGATTTGTCAATAGGCTGTATAGGCTACGGCCTAGGGGCGGCAGATTTCAGGAGGCGGCGCCAAGCCTACAAGTGAGTGATTATGCTGATTGGTGACAACTTCTAAGAAGGAGGAAGGCGTAGCACAAATGAAGTGGCCTATACTTATGAAAGTATAAATCCGCCAATGTTCTCGGCACAGGACTTCGTACAAAAGAATCAAAGACTTTGACAAGATTGAGTTACATAAACTGCAATAAAACATTCCAATTGTATATTTTATGCTTAATTTATCAATGTAATAGCAAATTTAATAATGCAATATTATGTACTAATATTTACAGATTGACTATTGACGTACAAGACTTCAAGAGCAGTTTCAAACAGACAATATCAAATGGATTAAGAGCCATCACACAGGTACTTAATATTATTTACATATACTTAATGCAAAGTGTTCCTTTTAGTATATTTTGTACATTTAATACACACATTTTCTTAAGTTTTTGCCTCATTGCTGAGGATCGTGATCTACACAATCACAACTTACGACTACTCTAATTATATTATGAATCAGGCTCCTCCACTCTTTAGGATCCTGGATTGCATAGAGAGCCTCGTACACCACCATTCCGCATGCCTGTGATACTTGATCTGTCCAACACATCATTATCAGTTATCTCCCTCTGGTTCTCTTTCTTTCTCAACACTTTCTCAATTTGACGAGCATCCTTTCCATGTTCCTTGTTGCTCTTAACCCTTAAAAAATTAAAATGACCTTGAATATGGCTGTTAATAATTTGATCACTCTAGGGCTCGCAATCTATCTAATGAACCTGTCGATAACTCTGTCACTATAGATGACTGAATGCTCAGTGACTGAAACTTCTCAAAGTGATATATAAAATGACTGAAACATCTCAACATATCACAGATATTTTTTAGTTATAAATATATTGACAATTTATCGGCTGTTTTGGATGCTTATCTCTGGTATGAATGAATGAATCAGTGTGTCCTTTAATACTACTATGTTCATTTTTCATATTTCTCTTCACACGTTTTTATCAATTTTAATTGAATATTATTTGTTGGTAATATTTTAGGTGGTAGGTTCCGCTGGCAGTTTGCTGGTCATATCTCCCATGCTGACTGGTCTGACTTTACTATGTATACCATCTGTAGTCATTGGAGGCTCATTCATCGGCTCACTTCTGAGGAAACTCTCGAGGGAATCTCAAGCCCAGGTATTTTCCTTAATTTGTATGTAATATTAGGTACATATGTATGTATATCTAAGGTTGCTTAACCACTCAGCAACATAAGCAGATATACATGTTAATATGCCGACATCAGTCAAGTACAATAAGCGTGTTTACACGTCAACGCGTATGTTTATACAGAAATCGTCATAACTCCGTTATTGTTCTAGTGATATCCCTAAAACAAAAAGGAGAAGCTCCATAATAAATCAAGCTACCCATCACTATTCAAGATGTCCATAGAAATACATAAAAAAATCTTCTCTGTCAGATACATGATAGACCGCCAAATTGCCTACCCACTGTTAGACATCGTTATTTTTTTATTAAATATTCTTGTATGAAATGATAAAAAAGTGAGGTGACCAAATTGTTTATTATGCATTTATACGATAGAATAAATATTGCCTTTTATGTAATCCGTGATTTTTGTACTG
This sequence comes from Limnephilus lunatus, assembly GCA_917563855.2. Taxonomy (NCBI): domain Eukaryota; kingdom Metazoa; phylum Arthropoda; class Insecta; order Trichoptera; family Limnephilidae; genus Limnephilus; species Limnephilus lunatus. Next base: position 48,513,102 of record OU830593.1, read on the forward strand.
TTTTCACATAAAAACATCACGTGAGTCATTTTTTCATTTTTTTTATGTTTGCATTCTAAATTTTAATGTTTACAAATGTTAATACATATTTATTTGTAACATAACAATTTGAAAGCTTATTTCATAACCTTTCAAAAACAGTTTTTAGTAATCGGCTACGTTCGGAAATGTTTCATTTACAGAGCTTTAATTGTGAAGCGGAAATAACATACAGTTTTTGTAAATCTGACATGTCGTTTAAGACGCAAAAAGTGCATATTCGTGATGTATCGGAGTGGTTAATATGTATATCTAAGGTTGTTTGATATGCGCTCGAGTTCAGATAAAAGTCTCTTATCGTGCAACTCAAATTCGAGTCTTGCATCTTTTGGGGAAAAGGAGCAAAGGAGTCGAAGTGACTCATCTTGTAGGAGGAAGGAAACATACAGGCCCGTAAATCATTCCACAGCCAAGAATAAATGAAGTTTATGGCAAATATCAACTGAGCATAAATGTTGTGTGTGCGTTTGACCTACTTTCCTGCTGTGCACCAGTCCCCAAGAGATCAATGACGCTAGTTCTTGGGAGCATCTCCCATTAACAACCCATAATCTTGTTTACACGACAATGTAACATTACTAGACATACGTATGACGTATTACGCAAACCTGAGTTATTAAAATACTGGTAGAACTAGGGTAGCATTTCTATTGATGCAAAAGTCTTACAAAGAAGAACACCTAGTTGTGATGACTCAGGGCTTATGCCATCTTTGAGGATGTTGGGTGATGGGTCTTTTTAAAGAAAGGAAGGAGAGAAAATTCTGGGAAGAAGGTGTGAGGGGTGAATCGGAATCAGGGTCAGTGTGTCTAACTAACTAACTAACTAACCATCACGCCGTTTCTCCGCAGGGGTAGGCAGAGAGGACGGACCGCCACACAACTCGATCTTGGCACACACTCTTTGCCTCGTTCACATTCATACATCGTCTCATACATGCTCTTCTATTATTCCGACTCTTCACATGGCCCGACTCAAGTAACTGATTCACTTGGTCGTGCCATGTCTTCCTCGGGCGTCCCCGACTTCTTCTACCATTCACATTTGCATCATATATTCTCCTTACACTCCTTTCCTCGTTCATTCGCTCTACATGCCCAAACCATCGGAGAGTCCCTTTCTTAATCTTACACATCACGCTTACATCAGCCTTGCATTCTTTGCGTTTTACCACACATTCGCCTCAGGGATCTCATTTCTACAGCATTCAGTCTGCTTTCATCCTTCCTCTGCCAGTTCCATGCCTCACTGCCATACATCAGGGTAGGTAACAGCACTCCATTATGGACGGCTAGTTTCGCGTCTTTGGACAGTTTTTTATTACCGCCAACGGCATTCAGTCCTCCATTAATGGAGTTACCGGCATTCACCCTTCTTTCAATATCTCTATCAGCCTTCCCATCTTTCGTAAACATACTACCCAGATACACAAACTCATCCACCTGCTCCAAGTATTCATCATTCACAACTATATTGCATACTGTTTTCGTACTCTCTCTTTCAAACACCATGACTTTAGACTTACTTACATTCATCATTAACTCATTCTTCATACATACTTCGTTCATCCTAGACACGAGAGACTGTAGATCTTCCATACTGTTAGAAATTAGCACCGCATCATCAGCATACAATAGGCAATATACTTCCAGATTACTCAATTTCGCGCCCAATCCCATCTCTTTCAATTCTTGCATGCAATTATCCATGTATAGATTGAATAACCACGGTGACATTACGCAGCCTTGTTTAACACCTTTTGTGATGTCAAACCACTCCGTAAAATCGCCGTGTCCGTGTACAATTTATAACAATGTATGCTTTTACAATTAATTACCAACAGGTTGAAAAATCCACGCTGGTAGCAGAGGAAGCCCTGAGCAATGTGAGAACAGTTCGAGCATTTGCAGCAGAGGAGCAGGAGTGCAAGGTGTTTGCTGAGGAGACGGAGAAGGCAGCGAAATTGGCCCAGGAGCTGGGCAGGGGCATCGGACTCTTTCAGGCTGGCACCAACCTCTTCCTCAATAGGTGATAAGAATAGGAAATTTTATATCTGTAAAAGCTATCTAATAGAAATGAACCAAAGTTTATCGTGAAATTAGTGGGTTGTTTTTACCTTTCCAGTTTTCCTTTCTTCGAAATCTTTAAAACTATAAAAATCTTGATCATCAAACCGTCCGATTTTGTTCAATGCAACTATGTAAAAATACGACAAGCAATGTGAACTTCAAGATAAATTGAGTTTTATTTCACCGCTAAGTACAAAATTAGAGTGCGTTATCAATTTTTAACGATTATTCAAAGTTATAATTGACGTAAGTCCCCGGTAAAGCAAACATCGCCGCCATGACGATACTAGTGAGGGGGACGCGAATTCTTTTAAAAACCGACTATCGATATTTCGTAAAATTAGCAGGGCTATGTAAAAAAATATATTTATATATATACAAACATATTATTACTTTTGAATTTTTTTTTGTAGATAAATATTGGTGTCAATGCCAGGGCCGGATCTACGAAATCTGGCGCCCTGTGCAGTAGGAACCGATGGCGCCCCCCCCCCTTCATTTTTATTTTGATTAAAAATTCGTTCACCCCAATTTTTTTATTTTTTTTATTTATTTATTTTTTTTTTACACCTTTTATCAAATAAAATCAAGACATATAAAGGGTGTAACTTTTCCAAGTGACCTGGCGGTAGCTCTCTCACTCGTTTTTTTTAAAGAGAGAATCGCCAGGAGCCCTATACTCTCTGAATCTATTGGGTAAACATAAAATTTTGGTGCTATTTTAATTATTTTAGGAAAAACCCTTTTTTCAAGTTATGCTTTAAAATAATACAACGAATTGTTTGTTTGTGCCCGTACCATGATTAAAAATATAGGTTACGAGACAATGCGAGTGGTTTCGCTGAACTAGGTCCATTAGACATTCTTGAGATTTACTGCGTTTATGTATATACCCAACACGAATATTAATAGAAAAAGCAAATACAAATACGTTTCCATGGCAACGTACAACACAAAATAGCATCTACATCTTCTGACTAGCTCTAAAATCTAATAAGAATATAACCTCATATTTGTGCCTTGCATTTCCCCTGTGTTGAGCGAACAAACACCAAATTGAGTGAACAAACACCATACAAACACTCAACACTGACGTATGGTATCAACGGCTTACGAAAGACGCTTATGTACACTGACACCATAAAATAACAAATCCAACAATTCTAATAGATATTAATTATACATTTAACGATCTTCAAATAATATGTCAAATCAATGATGAAACTGTCAACAGTGTCAACACGTTGCAACCTGCAAATCCTGCAAACCGTGCGATGCTTTTGTTAATGGAATTTACTGAAGATTTCATAAGAGAATGGTCTTTAACTACCTTCTCCTAGAGACTTAAATCGTACAAAATAACTAACCAACTAAAATTGTCAGCATTTTGAAAGGCGCAAGTCGGTTTGTTGGATTCTCCAGAATAAAAATACCGCGCTTTGTTTGGTTATTGAATTTGGATCGCACCCATTCGTCGTAAAAGATATATGGAAAAATAGATCTTACGTTAAACTAAATATATGGAATTTGTAAAAAAATTCTGTAACTGACTATAAATTCGTAAGCCGTTGATACCAACCTGACGCGTGCGCATTCTGTTTCTTTGGAAAGTGTTGCTAGAGCGTAATAATTATTTCATACTGTGGGTAATTTTTAAACGATTCAGGGAATATTATAACAAAATTTTAATACAATATTTATTTTCTCACGGCGCCCTTTCGGAGTTGGCGCCAGGTTTTTTGCACGTTTTTGAACGTATGGCAGATCCGGCGCTGGTCAATGCTGATTGGTGGTAGAAAAAAATGCCATGCTTTTCTTTTAAAATCTTTATTTTTTATAAAAAATTAATTGTTTGTTCCGCATGTGTACCATTTATCCGATTTTCAATGAAACTTTGCTGATTTTTTGTGCCCGAGCCCGCGGAGGTTTCTATATACGAGTATAACGGTGGGCTCTAGAATTATGAAATTATTTCCTTTACCATACATCCGAATGGGATGAAACTTTGGTATACTGGTGTGGGCATGTCCGTGAAGGTTTATATACATTTAACGGTAACCTCTGGCGTTATGAAATTTTGTATATTTTTTGACGCGTGATCAGTTTGAAAAATGTGTGCAATTCATAAAGTTAAGCGGCAAGAAGGGAAGGAGAAGGAGAAGTGGAAGGGAATCCGGGACAAGAGATCCGATAGGGAGAGGATTACGGGGGTGGGGGAGGGAAACGAAGGGGGGGGGGGGGGGTTGGTGGGGGTGAGAGAGGGATGAAGGGGGGGGGGTTCGCGGGACGGGGAAAAGCATAACAAAAAAGACATTGGGGTGACATATGACATTGGGGTGACATATGACCATGGGGTGACCTATGACCCTGACGTGACCTACGACCGTGGGGTGACCTATGACCTTGGGGGGACCTATGGCAATGTTAGTCAACAAATGATTTATTTTGCTCGCACCTCTCCATAACACTTTTCGTAACGCATTCACCAGCTTACTCCCCAAGAAGTTGAAGTAAAACTTCTTTACGCACGCTCGACTTGGGGGGTAAGCTGATGAATGCGTTACGAAAAGAGTGATGTTACGAAAAGTGTGATGCGAACGGTAATCGATGCGAACGGTGATAGGGCGAGGTGAACGGTCGGGCCTTGACGCACGCTTGACTTGGGGAGTAAGCTGGTAAATGTGTTACGAAGTGTTATGGAGAGGTGCGAGCACAAGGAATCATTTGTAGAATAACCATGCCATAGGTTAACCCAAGGTCGTAGGTCTCCCCAAGGTCGTAGGTCACCCCAAGGTAGTAGGTCACCCCAAGGTCATAGGTCACCCCACAGTTTTAGGTCACCCCAGGGTCATAGGTCACCCCATAGTCATATGTCACCCCAATGTTATATGTCACCCCAATGTCATGTGTTCTTTTATAAGTTAGTGAAGTTTAACTTGGTAACTTGTGGTCTAAAGCACACTCGTTTTTTTTTAAATGAAAGACAAACATTCCCGGGTAACGAATAACCCGAAAATATTTGAAAATCTTCTACCACCACCTCAGTAAGCCGAAAATGTTGCTTGAGTCGTGATGGAGGACTTAGCCAGCCGAGGAATCGAACACGGAACGCCTGGGTGGGACACTGACCGGTCATACTATGATTCGATGTATTTTCTATGTAGTTTTTACAAAGCATATTTAAGATGAGATGGCTGTTAGACAGCATTCAGAGTGGGATGGTACACAGATGCACGGGACTCTTGTGAAGTACTCAAATACAAAATAAATTAACATTAGTAAAAAATTAGAATTTCTTTTTATGGATTTTTACAACAAAATCACAATTTGAGTGTTGTTGTGATTAACATTATTGAACAAAACCAAAAACTGTTAAAATTCTATATAGATTAGAAACAATTGATGTGGATTTGTTACGAATGGGATACGTTACGATTTGGACACACTTATTCGGATTTATTGGTTTTGAGAATAGATCACACTTATTCCGATTTATCGGTTCTGAGAATAATAGTTTTTCATCCAAATTTCAACTGGAATAATTTTAAAATTAAAATACCAATTGCTATCGATTTATATTCTTGCAAGGTTTATTCGTTGTCATTTGAATGTATTGCTAATTGCGAATGCAGTCGAGACGTGTACGCATATGAATATGTCCTAAGTATTAGTGCCAACGAAAACGACAAGTTTCAAGTGCGAGTTCGAAAAGGGGTGGATACTTTAGCGTAAGCGAAGGTGTGTAATAGTATTGTTTAGCAATATCGGCGACACGAGGTAGCGCAGTTCTAAACAGTTCAAACTGCCTATAGCATATCTCGGGTTTCTAATATCTTTGGGTCTCATACTCCTTTATTAAACATTTTTTATTTCTATTTTTTTTATTATGCTGTTTAATCAGAGGTAAAGTCACAAGGAGAAAATCCATAATTGGTTTTATTTTGGCTATACAAACATGTACAAACTGGAAAAATGTAAACTGTTGATTTCCCGAAAAAAAAAAAATAAAAATAAATGTCAACAATCGAAAATGAGACAAACGGTGAACGTATGTCTGAACCCCTCCAATAGAAAAATACAATATTATAATAAATCTCCCTCACATGTATAAAGAAAATGAAACGCAATTCCCTTAAGTGAGTGGAAAAGTAAGAAAATCACAAAAAATATAAATCCGTACACAACTTCATCTCTGATACTGACAAACACAAAACACGGATAATTGCTTCGTTGTGTAAATTTTAACTGCATAATAAAAAAACTGAATTTAATTCAGCTACCAGTTAAAAAAAAAAAAAAAACATTTATTGAATCTGAGGTGATACGAAGTTCGCCGGGTCAGCTGGTTATTTACAAAATAAAACATGAAAATCAATAGATAAATGAATTTATGTTTGGTTAGTAGAGCTGCATTTTCAATATTTTTGAAATTTACTTAATAATACATTTATTAAACTTTGGGTTCCAGTGCAGATGGACATTTATGAGAGTTCTTTCTTTCATTTTCTTTCACCCTTTGTCAGTTTCATGCCTCTCTGCCCCCTTCTTGGGACAACTTTAAAAACAAAGTCACTATTCCTAAAACTCACACATAAAACCCTGTTTGTTGGTAATTAGATAAAACGGAACAAATAAAATAATAGGTGTGTTTTTTATCTTTCGCTTTATCTTCAAAGTTCTGCTTTGTCTATTCTATTTTTTCATGGAACCTTGTTTGTTATTTCAGCATGGTCCTGGGTACCCTGTACCTCGGTGGTCACCTGATGTCAACAGGGCAGCTCAGTGCCGGAGACGTGATGGCCTTCCTCATCAACTCGCAGACCATCCAACGCTCCACGGCTCAGTTGTCACTGCTCTTTGGATCTGTCATCAAAGGACTTAGCGCTGGTGGAAGGGTATTTGAGGTACCGTGGAACGGGGACTCTTTGGACAATTTTTCGTATATTTTTATCTAGGTTTCCGAGGATTCGGTTAAACATTATAATTTGAAAAAAAAAATTTAACCAAGTCAAACTATTAAGTGCATGTAATGCATGTTACTACTTACTATCTTATAAATATATGGTATTTTTTTATTTGAAAAACCACTATCGTGGTGACTCCTTACGGTTATCAAATTCTCTTTGTAAATCGAATTCAGCTTAAAATATGGGGAGAACAGACACTAAATGATAAAATTTCCAAATGTTGTGCGTAAAGAGGGGTCAACAAAAGTAAGAAATTAAAAAAATGTTGGAAGAGAATTCTTGTTTCTTTGTAAATTTGTTTTGTCGTAGTTTAGTATATTTTCAGATGCTTTCAAGATGATTTGATCAACTCCAGCTCTCACTAACTTGATATTTTCAGGAAGTCTGACTGTCAAGTTGTGGCGTTGCATAAAAAAGGATTTTACCCCATCCTTCCCAGGCTGATTTCTCGGTGCTTTAAGATCTTTAAAATTCTTTTTTGAAGTTTAACCTACTTACCACTAAACAAATCAGCTCAGATATTGACATATTTTATAACACTTATCTTGTTCTGAAACACTTATCTTATTACAGTAATATAAACATTTTAGCAATGGAACCATCCTATACTAAGTATAGGAGTATAAAAATAAGTGGCAACTGTAAAATCATTAATTGGGCAGTGTTTTCAATATTGTATCGTCTGCGTGCTAAATCATATCGTCGCAGGAAAGCAATACTGCTGAGACATGAGACCCAGATAGATCGATGCAGAAAAAAAAAACTGCAAAATGGTGTTTAAAAAGTATTTTCGTAGGTAGTGGCGGTTACAGCAGTATTGCTTTCTTGCGACGATATATGTATTCTCCAAGCTTAAACTTTCAATTAAACCTGTATTTATCCAAAGTAACCTGCCAGGTAAGTATGTTTTCTGTATCTGTTTGTATATAATTAAATAGATCCCAGGAAGATATTTTTGTACAGTGGCATACAATTAAATTAAGTTTATTTGTGTTGCTTTACATTTAATTAATTTAAAAATAATGTACAGTATAATATTTGCAGCGCTTTCCTGAGTGGAAGATACTCTCAGTATCGATCTGGCGAAAGACCATCATTCAAAATTGAAACATTGCTTGAAATGACTTTAATCATGTTTGAAGACAAGATCTGAATATCCAGGTACTTCCCTGCCTTCCTCTTTCCCATCTCCTTCCCTTCCCCACTAACTTCATTCTCACAAAATACCCCAATTGGGGATGCCATAGTCTCACTGAACCCAGAATTTTGGGATCAGTTGGGACTCTTGTAAGTTATTCACATTTAAAAAAATGTATTTAAATATTACATTCTGATTTTTTAAATGACATTATCATATTTCAGAACAAATCGAATGAAATCTAGAAATGTCAAAACTATATAGGTATAATATAGTGAAATACACCTTCATACAAGTTTCCTGTGTAAGTTTTCAAGCTCTGTTTTTTTCAGTACCTTAAAGCATGAAATTAAAAAAACCCTATTTATCCCACAAACAATTTTTCTCCCGTCCCTCCGAAAACCACGTAAGAGAGTTTCACTGTGTTCAAAATTTTTATAATATCTGGCGTAATTTAGCTAATAATCTATTTTCAGTACATCAACATGGAACCCAGGATGCCCATCACTGGTGGACGCATCATTCCGTACCACGAGTTCTTCGGCAATGTGGAGTTCTCGGACGTCACTTTCGCATATCCCACTAGATTAGGATCGGTAAGATCTAAGTACAATACGTAATACTTGTTTAATTTAAATCTACATATATCATGAGAGTTCTTATGGTTGATGCATTCTCAGAATCAACTTATGTTTATTTACTTTGTTATTTGAGAGAGTGATGCTTAAATGGTTTGAACATAATTAGCCTGAGAAGTATATAATATTTGTACAGCATATTTGCTTTGATTTTTCACAAAAACAGCACTATTCAAATCATATAATTGTTATGTATTATTATTTAGGCATGTTATGGTGCAAAAGTGAATGGTAGATGTAGCGGGTCATGTCTTGACTCTTGAGTCAGAATAGTTAGTGACCGGTCAAAAGTTGAGTAGACAAATTCGTTGTTGGGTTTCTAACTAGGTTGGGTAATGATAGTAGTAGGAGTTTTTAAAGTGTTTGGCAGTCCATCCTCTTTTCTTACCCCTTCGGAGAAATGGTGTGGTGTTTAGATTGTTAGTTAATAGGCTTTCCTGTAGAGAATCTCCATTCAAAGTTAGTGCTTTGTCTACAAATTTTCAGTGGTCAACAGGCCTAACTCTTTTGACACCCACTTCAGTTCCTTTCAATATTCAGGTGTCAAGAGATAAAAACACACATTACTTCGGAACTATATTTTTTTATAGTTATTCAATCAAATTAATAAAAATACAACATTACATAGTATCTACGTTCAAAGTTTCACTGCTCTATCTTTAAAAACAAGTTATAACAAAAATGTTATTTTTTGTTACCAAAAATCTTCATGTGCGTGTTCTCAACTTTAAGATTTTTTGGCTTGGCTCCCTTGACATCTGTGACTTGTCACATGAAATCAAAATAACAGAACAATATGTAATGAGATAATGAATGAATATGAATTAAATAAAAAGTGTTATCTAAGACAGAGCTGTGTGACTGTCGATCCTATCTGTCTACCCCTCTCATAAATGAGGGTTTGGTTAGATAGTTAGTTAATTTTAGTTGATTTGTGATCATTTAACCTTTCACTACATTCATTACGAAAATGGATGCACATATAATATGTATATGCACATAGAGCTGAAGGCATGTTTTATTCCTGCACATATAATTTAATATGCGCCCGTAGTGGCAAATTTGGAAATTGATTCCCATATTTTACTAATTTTTAATTTTTCAGGTTGTACTGAAAAACTTCAATCTCAAAATACCCACTGGAAAGACTGTGGCCATTGTCGGCTCATCTGGAAATGGTAAATCCACAATTGCTGCCCTCCTAGAAAGGTAATTTTACTTTATTTTAACTGCCCAGCTTTGCTCGTATTTAGATATTTTCTGAAATATTTATCTTTTTGAACAATTATTGAACGATATGAAATGAAAAATATTGTGACAATTTTTTTTAATACTAATGTACACATATTATTTCAAAGCTACATACTTTGTGACGGAAATGATACTGCAAGCTGAAAATGGTTGCGCTTGTCTAGAAATTTCAAAGAGATAAGATGTGCAAATTAGACTTGAGAGTGTTGGAATGTTTTGGCTGCTTTGTATAATAAGTGAAATGTTCACATATTATTTCTAATCATTTGGACAGAAAATTTTCTCAATTTTTAATAATAAATTGACAGTTGTTGTTGACAATGCTACAAAACTTTTTTTGGTGAATGTTGTTTTTGCTTTTATAGCACCCATGTTATACATTCAAAGCACGAAACATCTAATTGTAAGAATATGTTTAATCATCTAATTTATCATCTTCTTCCCCTTGTCCTATTCGAATAAGATCCAAGAAGAGTCCGGAAGAGCTAAAAAGGGGCGAGAAAATGCAAAAAGATGCAAGAGGATCCGGCGCATGCCAAGAAGGGGCAAGAAGATGCAAGAAAGAAGAATCAAGAATGCTAAAAAATGGTCAAGAAAAGGGCCAGAAAGAAGGGTGCTAAAAAGAGAAGAGCCAAGATGAGTTAATAAAAGTCAAGAAGGGGCCAAGAAGAACCAAAAAGGGGTGAGAAGATGCAAGAAGATTTGAGGAAAGCTAAGGAGTTTCAAGAAAGGGGTAAGAAGATGAGTTAATAAAAGTCAAGAAGAGCCAAGGCAAACTAAGACGATCCAAGAAGGGTCCAAAAGAGCCAACAAGAAGAACCAAGAAAAGCCAAGAAGAAACATGAAAAGACGAGAAGGATCAGCAAGAACCAGTAAAAGCCAAGAAGAGCGAGAAGATGCAAAAAGAGTCACAAAGAGCCAAAAAGAGACAAGAAGGACCAGGAAGAACCACGAAGAGCCATAAAATCATAAGAAGAAGAAATATATTAAGAAAAAACAATGCTCAATCAAATCCTTTCTTCCTGCCCATCGTAAATTTCTTATTAAATATGGCTTATAGGTTGCCATGTATACCGGTCATTTGAACTCCAACCTCCTTCCTATCTTCAAAGCATGTGTTCCAAGTCCTAACAAATTAGTGCCCCCTGGTGTACAGGTTTTGGGACAGGAGTTCTTCTCTCTGGGGTGGCACAATCATATCATATCACATCTGTCACTTATTACATTCACAAAAAGAATAGAGTGAGATATGAATTTTTGGCTTGTAACAGAGGTTGAAGAGCATCCATGTTTCTAAAATTATAAAGCTTCATCATCACTGCAATCACTCGACAACATTCTTCAGATTTTGATAAACCGATAATATAGATTGACAGATGAGATGACATTCAGCGGTAAATGTGAAAACAGAAATCTGCAATACCTAAGACAGAAATCTGTAATACCGACAACAGAAATCTGTAATACCGAAACAGAAATCTGCAATACCAATGCCAGAGATAAAATACTGGTGGAAATTCTAGTGTGAAGACAACCAATGGGCCACCCCAGGAATACTAAAAATATTCAAGAATTTAAAAAGGTACTAATATAATTCTTTTTTTTCAGATTTTACGATGTCTCTGGGGGTAAAATCACCCTGGACGACCATGATATCCGAAAGTTGGACCCTCACTGGCTGCGGGGAAGGGCTATCGGCTATATTAACCAGGAACCTGTATTATTTGCCACTTCTATCAAGGAGAATATCAGATACGGAAAACCAACAGCTACGGATGCCGAGGTAATAATCCAATTTTCTTTTTGAACTACACACATTTCGTCGCCTTAGTATTTGTCCAACAGACCATTAGAAAAAATACAGGAGGAAAAGGTTTTCTTTCATTATTTCAATGAAACATTATGAAAGGTGTTTAAGATAAACTATTTACCTCAAGTTAAAGGTCTCATTAGTTAAAATAATTCTTCATTTTTTATATTTTATTTTTAATTTTAAAGTAGAGATTGAACAAAAACTAATATGGTCTGTTGGACAAATAAGAACTGAGGCGACGATTTGTGCTTATGTCATCTTTGATGATGCTGTGTGGATGATATTTTTGAGTAAATGAAGGAGTGAACCTGGGTATTGAAGAGATGCATGTTGTAAAGAAGCTAACAAATCATTCCACAGCTCCACTGTTGAACATAAGAATTAGTCATAAAAACAATGCTTCTCACGTGGCAAATATGGCACAACGGCTCTACACCAGTTCCGAAAGGATCAATGATGCTAGTTTTTGGAAGCATCTTTCTTTGAAATACTGTTAGAATAAGGATGATGTATTAAAAACAAATCAATTCTTCTGACACTTCCTTCTATGTCTATCTTCTAAAAATGTCTTTGCCGTTTAACCACATTTCTATAGGTGCGTATGTACATATTAATCATCCAGTTGATTAGTCAGACATCTCCAAAAAATCGAAATTTGAGTTGAGTGTGCAATTACATCTAAAAGTGTACCCTCTATCTGGTACAATATTCAGGTTACTCATAAACACCACCAAATCAATAATGCAGAAAAGCTTGTACATAGTGAATGAAACACAATGTCTATATTTTCTGGGTTACTAGTATGATATTTCAAAATCTCATAGTAATGTACCGGACTGTTATGCTTCCCGGTGTTAATTTATAATATATTTTATATAGTAAACACAGACACATTTAAGTAATATTTCATTTATGATAAGTGTTTGAATGTTGCTTTCCTCATTATCTCCAAACTTAGTATTTAGAGATGAGATTCTGATTAATCAACTGGAAAATCGATGTAGCTACTGAATGTATTTAAATTTAATTCCTAACTCCTATCCTTCCGACTTTCTCTCGGGTACGCTCGGAACGAACAGTCTATGGGTCAGAAGCCATGTGCAAATTGATACACATTTCTTCAAACTGATTCGTGAATAGTTTGAAAGCTCGGTTATCATGGAGAGCATTCATTTCCATCTACTCGATACATAGTTATTTCCGCACCGACAGCATATCCTGTTTTATCTCCCAGCCGGCAGGAGTAACTTATTAATGGTCTGTGGAGAGGGCAATCTTGCTGCTGAACAGAATCAATTTGGATATCAGCCTATTTAGAATCAGTGAGTTGGCTTTTAAATGTAAAAAAAACCTTATATCTGCTAGTATAGTCCCTTTAGAAGTTTTCTGCTTTATGTAATTTATATTTACGCTTTATAATACATATGTTATTTTAAAAATGTAAGCGTTATGAATGGGATTTAGAAGAGGACGCTTAGATGGTTTGGGCATGTAGAGTGAATGAATGAAGAAATATACGCAAATGTGAATGGCAGAAGAAGTAGGGGACGCCTGATGAAGAGATAGCATGATCAAGTGCATCAGATGCTTGAGTTGGGCCGTGTCAAGAGTCAGAATATTGGAAGAGTTCCTTACTTTGATCATATGCGACGATGTATGAATATGATCAAAGTAAGGAGTGGGTGACAAGACCCAGTTGGTTGGTGGTTCATCCTATGTGCCTTACTCTTGTGGAGAAAAGGTGTGATGGTTATTTATCTAGTTAAAATGCCTTGAAATGGATATTTGTAAAGTTTTAAAATAATGAAAATTGAATTGAATTGAATCTATAGCTACATATATTTGAGGAGCTCAGTATCAAAGTCGGACATACGCCACGTTTTTCTAAAATGCATATTTTGATTGATTATGGTGGTATGTCTAATTCTCTTACTGAATAACTGAGAAAATCTATTTAAAACGGACAATTAATACAAGAAATCGCATATTAAAGTTTGCACTTTGTTTCAAAAGCTGACACTTGCAACTCATATTTGCAATAAACTCGGACATACAATTCAAAAGCGTCACAAAAAGTGTCATGGCGGCTGTTATTTTGAGTCAGGCACCAACCGCCGAATTTGATAGTGGGTTGACAGTTTTAGGACGAAATTTGAGGTTTGTCGAAGTTTTATATGATAAAATGGAGATTACTAATGCTCACAAGCACGTAACAAACTCCGAAAATTGGAAACGTGCAAAAGAAAAGACGTTATAGTAAATCACTTCTCTCGTTTTAGTATCAAAAGTGGACATAAGCATTTTTAAATTTAAAAATTAAATAGTTAGAGTATTAAATTATAGAATGTTATGTATGGCTTGTGATTCTTTAGGCGCAAGGATTATGCAGGTAGAAAAAATATCAGATGTTTCATAACGGCATATTCGAAACATCGCTCTACTGAAAAATAATCCAAATGGCTTATATCCGACATTGATACTGAGCTCCTTACTTATTTATAGCCATACTTACCTTTGGCCACATTATAAGGAAGTGTCTATTCACAGGTGCGCCCCAAACCCTGAAATATAAACAAAGGAATAATATTAGTATTTCACAATTTATTTTATTTATTTTTTAATATTTTTCCACTGTTACTACATATTGGGGGGCACTTCCTATTTATAAATGATATTATTTGAATACTTCTAGGTGGAGAAAGCAGCAGGTCTGGCAAATGCCCATAACTTCATCTCGGAGTTCCCACAGGGCTATGACACCCTGGTGGGGGAGCGTGGACAGGCCCTCAGTGGGGGACAGAAGCAGAGGATCGCCATCGCCCGAGCTCTCATCAAGGATCCGCAGATTCTGCTTCTAGACGAAGCCACGAGGTATGCCACTTTAATTGCTAGCTTTATTGGTGAAACAACAAACGACAAACTCCACGAGCACTGAAGAAGAGATAAACTGATAGAGATAAATTTTGAATAGATAATGAATTTCATTGGCCCAGGAGTCGAATAGATAATGGCCCAGGAGTCGAAAGTTCTTATGTAAATTAGTGGCATAGTTTTCTTTTAACCACTCAGGTCTTTGACTCTATTTTGTCGAAAGGTCAAAATATTTCGGCTTTGCAAGAAAATCCAAATAAATAGAATATTTCTGAACCCTTCCGAAAATTAAAACCGGTTTTCGAATTTCGAATTAAAATCTATCATTCCTGTATCTATGTGGGTTCCAAATGAGAATTTTTTTTAAATTTCAACTTTCAAGGTATCGAAAATCAAGACTTTTTTAGCGTTAAAACATCGTTATTGCAACCTTTTTGTAAATTTTCCAATTTGTATCGCTTTATATATTATAGTTTTATTATTATTTTTTTATTTCGGTTATGTGTGTTGTGCATTAGTACTGCATGAAAGTCAAATCTGGTTCAATGAACTCAAATTTACTTTGAATTTAAACATAATTTTCAATGTTGGAAATAATTCTGTGAACTATTTAGACAAGTGATAAAGTAGGTACCTACCTTTACTCTATAAAACATATTTTTGACTGAAAATAATTTAATTGACATTTCCAAACTTGGAATTTCAAGAATTCAGACTTTCCTGTGATTTTGTATCATAAAAATAAACACAGTTCATTTTGAAAAAACCCATTTTTAACCCCCGATGCAAGGAGAGGCGTTTGACAAGTCTGTTTATGTTTGACATGTTTGTGTGTCTGTCTGTGGCATCGTAGCTCCTAAA
The DNA here is from genome assembly GCA_917563855.2 of Limnephilus lunatus. Lineage (NCBI taxonomy): Eukaryota > Metazoa > Arthropoda > Insecta > Trichoptera > Limnephilidae > Limnephilus > Limnephilus lunatus. The sequence continues at coordinate 48,528,749 of OU830593.1, forward strand.
CGAAAGGACCGATATTGATGTGTTTTTTTTGTTTGTTTGAAAGCTGACGTGATCGAAATGATTCATAGCTATAATTCATGAAAATCTGTTTAGGCATTTCAAGGTCATCAGCTCTTTTGGTGTAAATTTTACTTAAATAAGTTGACAATCGAATAACAAAAAAAAATCTTCTTTCGTTCTTCATCTGGCCACCTACAAAGTTATCCGTTTCAAGCTGTATCGATAATCTTGCAATGCGATGTGTCATTATAATTGTCTCTTTAAATCAATTTTCTATTTTCTTTCAAGCATTTTCTACACCCCCCCCCCCCCTGCCATTTGACATCTGTTCTGTGGTCTAAACTCCAATTTTACAAATTATTTTTAAATATTCCTATTTAATTACGTAATTTTAAACTATAAATTTGCCTTTCCTTTATCCACATATTGAAACTATCGCCGAGAACACTCTTTGTAGGGTGAAAGTAATAAAATCAAGAAGAATACTACAAAGCCTTCCATTTGGATGGAAACCAATGTTGCCACTGACTTAGTGTCCTTTAGTTCTAGCTCATTTAGCACATGCTCTCTCTCTCTCTATCTCTTACACTTGCCTGACATTCAGTGGCGGTTCGTGGTCTTTTTAACAGGGGGTTCAGAAATTCAAGAGAAGATATTATATCTAATCAAAATTTACTTACTGTTGTCCTTTGTCAAATCGTCGAATATAGCGGCATTCACACAACTTAAATAAAATTAGTGGGAGGGGTACCTACATACTATTGTTTTCGAATCACTTGACACTCAACACAATTATTAGATAATGAGACAATTTTTGGAGGAATTAATTTGTTTTTCACAGTCAATGTACGTTGCTAATTATTATTCTCCTTTCAACAAGAATGATTGCATAGAATATATAATTGATATTTTAAAACATAAGAAAAACAAAAAAACACAAATAAAAGTGGCAAGAAATAAAAAAAAAATTTTCACTTGTACAAAAACCATGCGCCGACTGTTGCATTTGAAAACACTTCAATTACGCATGTATTAAAATCAGGTTTAGATATTATCAGTAGTTCCTTCTCTAATCTCTATAGGTACTAATCATCGTAAATGTAACTGAGGGATATAAAGTCTTATTAAAAAAATAATAATACGAAAATAGAAGTCAAAATCTATCGGTCAGAGCGCCTGCAGGATCTCAGTATCGTGCATCGGGACACTCGTCTCATCGGACATCGTGTTCGGATAATGTTCGGACATCATGTTCGGATCGTAGCTAATTTTGCGTATAGAAAGGCCTACCTAGTCACCGTCAGAGCTATTTGCACTAGTAGGATTTTTTTCATATGGAGCGTTTGGTGCGGGATTCGACGCGCACAGAATGGGAATCATAACATATTTTTCGGTGGCCCGGGTTTAATGGCGCGCTATCTATAGTAGGGTTTATAATATTATTATATTATATATAATAGTGTTTATAATATTATATATTGTAATAGTGTTTATAATATTATTATAAAACAAGTTTTATTTATTTATTTTTTATTTAGGAAACAAACAGTCATACAAAAAATGTTTTATTTTATCATCTTTTTAATAGGGGTTCACCGCACAAACGCACTTTAGAGAAAACCGCCACTGCTGACCTTGCGTCTATAGCCATCCCATTTGATTTTCATAATGATGGTGAAACACAGTTCTGCATATGAAATTTAAGCGGAGAATCATCAGACTTTTCGATCACACTCATATGGCATTTCTTGTTCTTCTCTATTCTATGTTGAAAGTCATATAATTTGTACACGCTCTTATCATATGAATTATTTTTTCCGCAGTGCATTAGACACGGAATCTGAGCTGATAGTCCAGAAAGCTCTGGAAGAAGCGAGCCGCGGCAGGACTGTCCTGGTTATTGCCCATCGCCTATCAACTATAAGAAATGCAGACGTCATTGTTGTCCTGCAAGGAGGAAAAATTGTTGAGGTGAGTCTCATTTGACTCCGCTATACCAGAGTTCCCCAAGTTCATTTATATTTGAGGGTGGAAATGATTAAAAATGCCTTTGCTGGTTTTCCTACTGCACCTAATATAGGCATTTTAGTAAATATTTAATAGAATTTATAAGATTATTCACTCAAAACCTTTTCTGTAAGATATTTTTGTAAAAACTCCTATAGACTGTAAATAGTAAATCATTTATTTACTGTAGTGTGCAAAGATATTCAAATATAAGAGATATGCTATGATGTCCGTGTCCCGACTATCGGGCGGATTTTGACTGTTGGCAGATTACTTCCTAATGGGAATAGTTTGAATACGGAAAGTAGTTGACTTTTTGAAGGTGTACAGTAGTACTGGTTAACAATATATGTAGTTTGAATATGGAAAGAATTAGTTAATTTCAAAGATGTTTAAATACAAGGAGATATGCTATGGTGTCCTCCGGACTGACACCAGGATTACTTCCGAATGGGAGTAGTTTGAATATGGAAAGTAGTAAATTTATTAGTATTGGTTAAAAGTATAATTTGAATACGGAAAGATTACATTCATTTACTTGATTTTTGGAGGAGTACAGTTGTACTGGTTAACAATATTGGCGACACCAGGAAACACGGTCCCATCCAGTAAAAACTGCCAATAGCACATCTCTTGTATTTCAATATCTTTGGTTCATTTAGTTGATTTTTTGAAGATGTGCAGTAGTATTGGTTAACAATATCGGCAACACCAGCAAACACAGTCCCACCCAGTAAAAAACTGTGACTAGCACACCCCTTAAATTTCAATAACTTTGGTAGTGTATGGCTTAAATTATAAATTTAAAAAGTGGCGTGACCATTTTTTGGAGCAAACCCTTAACATCTTATATTTGAAAAATATATTTGAAAAATAATTTTTCTGTAACCATTCTGGAAAAAAAAACTACATATGATATTTTATATACTATTTGTATAGCACATTATCTGATAAGATGGTAAAATTTACAAAAATGTCATTTTGAAAAACAAGTTATGATGAAAATAGAATCAAATGGTGCACGGTGACGGTTTTGTATTGGCACACCACGATTAATGAGTTGGATGCGATAACAACTTAAGATTTCTTTGTACCAGATTCTCACTCTCGAGGACGTCACCATAACCTCCTGTACTGTAGAACTTGCCGCACTAATTTATTTTTGAACTCACCTTTGGGGAGAGCCATGTATTTCCTAAATGTGATATGTTTTTCATGAATTGCAAAATACGGTGCAATTATAATAACTTATAACTTAAAATCTGTAATGTTATAAAAATTTGTACAAATTGAATAAAAACAAATAATGATGAAAATTATAGTTTTGGGCAAAACTCACTTGTAACTTGGTACGTTAACTAGTATTTAAAATTTAGCATGTAGATCTGTCTGTGTAAAACTTGCAGAAGTAATGTTTCGATATCAGATAAAGAAGGGATTGGACATATCAAAAAGGCTGATGGGAACAAAAAATATCCACTGCGTATTTAAGTTTAAAATTTGGGAGGCTGGAATGGGTACCGCCGCCCCGGGAACCTTTATTGGGCAACCAACACCTCTGCCATAGGTCACTCCAAGTGGTTCGCTACGTTTGGTAATTTAGCAGGGGTGCCCGGGTTAATGTGGTATGTGGTGAGGTTTGTCCGAGTCTTGGCGGCAGTTGCGCCTGCCCACTATATTAAGGCAGGTGCAACTTCAGGGCCTCCTGTTTGGGGCTCATGTAAAAAAAAAGTTGTTATTGAATCCAGCTGCTCAATTGTATTATTGATATGTAGTATATGGTTCCATGCCAACTCAGAACGAAACCAACTCAGAACCACCTCAGAAAGGTGAATCTGAAAAAATAATTTTAAAATAGCCGGTAACCCTAACCTAACTTAACCTATTTAAACAATCATCACTTTTAATGACCTTTCTGAGGTGGTTCTGAGTTGGTTTCATTCTGAGTTGGCCGGTCACGGTAGTATGTATATACTTATACTACAATATTACACTTTCTTAATTCAATGCTGACTAGTTTTGATGCTATCAAAAACATACCCATTATATGGTAATATTTAAAATTCATTTGATTAATGTAATTAATACAAAATTTTATTATTTTCAGATTGGCAACCACGACAACCTCCGGAAATTGAAAGGCCATTACTGGAACCTTATCAAACAACAGGAACAAAATCCACAACAATAGTTAAATTAGTGAAAATTATAGACAAAATTGTATAGAAAATTATAGTTTCGGTTATTTTATTTATTACTAGAAAAATAATATTATGAACACCGCAATTATCAGAACCAGTTCGGAAGCTCACTGACCGATGTATTAAGTTTAGAGAATTATGATTTAAGAGAAATGAATGCATCTTTATTTGAAGTACCAAAAAACTACTTTTGTAAGTATACAAAATTTTAATTATTGTGTATGTATTTTTATGACCGCTGAAACTGTTGGTCAACAATTTATTTAGATACTTATCTACAATAATGAATGCAAAATTGCCGGTACCTTAAAAACAAAAACAAATGGCCTGATTTTTAATCTTAATACACTCATATACCAAAAATTTTCCAAGAGACTGGCAAAGTAAAGCTATTATGTACTCGGTGTCCGGAAACTAGCGGTAAAAACGGGAAACTGGTGAATCTACATCACATAGAGAACCCAAAATAATTTTTTTTAATTTGAGCGTTTTGACTTTTTAATTTTTTTCACCAGTTTTCCGCTCGTCCTATCAACTTGTCTGCGGGTTATCGTATAAGATTTTCTCAAGTAAGAAATTTCTTACCTTGAAAAACCTTATTTCACATTTCATGAAGTATACACATGGTCACTGTCACAAAATTTTGAGGGCGTAAAAAAACTAAAAATGAATTTTCCCGATCGGGGATAGTGACAGTAAACCGGGATAGATGGTGAGTTTAATTAACCCTTTCACCGCATTCTTATTTTATTATTAAAGTGGAGACGGTATACATTATAGTTTCCATGAGCAGTCAGCAGATTCCTTTGAGTTTGTTTCCAGGTCCTGTGAGAGTCCCTGTTTTCCTGTAGAGAATCTTGTAGCAGTAAGGGTTTTCCCATAAAAAGGCCCTCTTTGTTTGGGTTCCCTGAAGGCCCCCAGAGCCACGAAAGTAGCCTCAGCTCTTCTTCCACTCCCCCTTGGTTCCCTGAAGGCCCCATGAGCGATGAATCCACTCCCCATTAGTTCCATGAAGGTACCACGAAGGAAGAGTCACGGAGGTGGCTTCAGCTCTCCTCTCCACTCCCCCGAAAACCCCAAGATGGAAAATTCTTCCAAGGTGGCCTCAGCTGCCTTTCCCCTCCCCCTTAGTTCCCCCAAGGCCCCAAGAAAGAAGAGTTCACCGAGGTGGCCTTATCTCTCCTCTCCACTCCTTTTGGTTCCTTGAAGGCCTCACTAGGAAAGATGGCCTCAGCTCTCCTTTCCACTTCTCCTTGGTTTACTGAAGGCCCCGTGATGAGTTCACGGAGGTGGCCTCAGTTTTCTTCTCTATTGTTCCACCTCTTGGTTCCTCCCTGCAGGCCCCACGAAGGAAGAATCCCCTAATTTTTTAAAGGTCCAATTTCCTTTCCTTGAGTATCTAGGGAAATAGAAGGTTCACCCCAGCAGAGCCTCGAATGCTGGGGTAAGGTCTAAATACTCCCAGATGCGACATTATTTCTTGGAGGCACCTTTGTAACACTGTTCTTCAGGTCACTCAGCCTGAGCACGGTAGCTCACACCTTGGCTTGGGATGGCTGTTGCAGGTCGTGATTCCACTCCCTGATCGATGAGTTTGCCATACTTCCTACTTCTTGACTATTCTTGATGTACATAAAATATCACTTGTATGCTGCACTCTTTTTGACAATCGTAAATCATGTCTTTAACAACTATAATTCTTAATTTTATTGAAGTTTTGCAAATTGCATATCTTAAATGTTTATTAATTATTCTGCATTATGTTGAAACCCATAAATAAACCATTGAATAAGAAGATAATACTAATAAATCTAAACGAAAATATGAAAAAGAACAAGACACTGATAAAAAAAAATGTAACAGTTGCAACCGCGACACAAACCTACGATCTCTCGTATTACCGGGGTAAGCGCCTCAACCAACATATCATGATATATTACATTAATGGGTAAAACCTTCAAAAAGTTATTAGAGAGTTATTCTTATAAAAAATACATAAATAAACAATAAGACGCAGGATAAGGCTATATAATATTATAAATAGTAACACAAAATAAAAAATCACGCATTGCCTCGACGCCCCTCACACACACTGAAACTGTTTTATGCAAAACCAGCTGAAGTCCCCGGCGATACCCAGATGCAAACAGAGTTATAGAAATCAAATGTAGATAATGACCTTCCTCTTGTTTTGAAGGTCACATGTGCAAAATTTCATCAACCTCAGCATAAAACTGTAGATTTGCATTCATATTAAATCCACACCGCCGGCTTGCCAGCCCGCTCGTCCACCACATACAGACATTCTCCTGTATATTTATTATATATTTCAACCAATTTACATATTAACAAAACCATGACAAATTATATTACATATACCTAAACCTTCCTCTTGAATCACTCTAAATCCATTCAGTAGTTTTTGAGTTTATCGTGCACAGACAGACAGATGCGGCGGAGGACTTTAATTAATAATATGAAGAAATGAATAAGAATATTTTAACTGGTGAACACCAGATGTCACTAAGGTAGAGATTCAAACTATTTTTTGGTTCACTTATCCACTAAATTCGTCACATATTCACGTAGAATACAGCCACTAAAGTCGAACGCGTTATTATGTGCTCACAGCGCTGGAGGTACATTTTATTTGTGCATATAGCGGCGTAAAGTAAAAAAAATACTGGTCCGTTAATAAATACAATAATGCTGGCATTTTCAACGTAATCTGTCCCATCAAGCGGCATGTTTTGGAACAACGTATGTGCTTTTGTTAAACTTCATGGATGACATTATATGCAACATCTGCATATGGGAATAGCCTACGGATCACATGTGTGACAGTTGCATAGATAAGGTTATTTATTTTCTCTATATTAGGTTGAATTAAGCCATTAGGTAAATGTGCCTTCTGTAATTCGATTGCACCAGAAGTCAGTAAAGTTACGTTTTAAGAAGTTTTTATTGACGTAAGTGTTGCTGTTGTTTTTAGGTTTAATTATTGTTTTTATACACCGTTATTTAATTGATTTCATTTAAATAAAGATTTTTATTGAGAATTTTAGGGAAAAGATTTATGTAATTTTATGTAGGTATTTGGTTTATTGTGATATTTTATTTATTTTATCTGTAAATAATTTATTAAGAAATAAAAGCTAATTTTGAGAACAAAGAAAATGCGTATTTAATATTGAAACCTCTAAGAAAATAGAATAAGAAAAATCAATTGTCTAGTTCAGACATTCCTAACGGGGGCGCCAGCGCCCCCCTTGTGGGCGTTTTGAACGTCTGGGGGGGCGTTTTTAAATTTTTAGCATTTAGGAGGGGGCGCTGCAAAAGTTCGAGTGGGCATTGTGTCAATATAGAAAATAATCCTATTCCACAATGTTGCGTTGCGTAAATGGATATCCTACTAAAATGTGTACTTTTTAATTTTCGTTTCGCGGGGTGGGGGGGAGGGGGGGGGGGGGGGGGGGGGGCTTTAAGAAACACTGGACTCTAAGTTTTGAGATAATGAGGAAAGCAGTATTCGAATGCTCAACCTAAATTAAGTATTATTTACACATGTCTGTGTTTTACATATTAAATAACTCCGGGAAGCATAACAGTCCGGTACACTAGTAAATTTGAAATTTTGAAATTTCTAGCTAGTAACCCAGAAAACATAATTTTTTGTTTATTTCACTACAAGTTTTTCTGCACTCTTATTTATTTGTTAGTGTTTGAGTAATCATCATCATCACATTGTACCAGATAGAGTCAGTGTTTCCCAAAGTGGTCCAGGTGGACCCCCAGGGGTCCACGGGAGACTCGACAGGGGTCTATATTGGCGTGATAAAAAAAAGGGGGTCTACAAGTTGTAAGTGGGGGTCTACGAAAATTTATCTGGTTTCGATAGTAAAGAACAAAAATGTTGGCTTCGCTTTACCTATCAATGTAGGCAGATAATACACTACTTGAAAAATTTAAGGGACCAAAAAAATCCAAATTTTTCTGTGATTTTTTTCAGGCTGTATTTCGGTGAAAAATGGTCGTATTGAGACTTTAAAAGAAACATTTTGAAGCTTTAAGATTCAAATTTTGATATTTTTGGCAAAAAACTTTATGAGCTACGGTTCTCATGCAATCCTAACAGATAGCGCGAAAAAATAATTTAGCAAATTTTCCCCTTTTTTTTGGTCCACGGGCTTGAATTTTTTTTTTCTGTTTTGCTGGCATATTAATCAGATAGTCTGTTTATTTAGCATTAATCTGGAAAACCGCATACCATCGGAGAACAGTTGATTTTACCCGCTGTTGAAGAGGTTTTAAAAACTGTTCTGCACAAACCTCCATTTGACATACTCAAAAGAATTCCTTTGAGTAACAACACTGTACAAAGACATATTTATGAAATGAGCTCTGATATTGGAAGCTTCTTGTGTAATTATCTACAAACAATTCATTTTTCTATTCAACTGAACGAGTCAACTTTACTTTGTAATGAAGCATTATTATTGGCATATGTTCGATTTATTATGGATGAAGAAATCCATGAAGAGCTGCTATTCGGGAAAACTTTGGAGACTGACACTAAAGGCGAATAATATTTAATGTCCTGAGTTAAGAAAAAATCGATTCCATTTACAAACATTGTTTCGGTGGCAGCAGATGGAACTCCTGCCATGTTCGAGCGATATTGTGGGTTTATAAGCCATCTTAAAAGAATTATAAGCAATTATAACTTATAACCTCTGAGAAGAGGGTACACTTTTACACAACTGCATATTCAACTCAAAGTTAGATTTTTCGGAGATGCCTGACTAATCAATTGGACATTCCAAATACACTTTCAGAAATTGCAATGGTTTGAGTAGTTAGGTAAGTACATAATATTTACAAAAACTTTGGGAGGTAGATAAAAACACAGAAAGTCAAAATATGCGAATATGCGAGCGAAGCCGGGGGCAAAAGCTAGTATTCTATATTTTCAAAATTATCATCATGGCTGGTAGTATGTAGGGGTCTATGTAGACATCGAGGCGCGGGGTGTGAGAGAGATGGAAGAAAATAATTTATTACTTATTTCCTTTAGAGAATACAGACCTACTTACATTGTGAATCTCATCTTTTGAAAGAGCTTTTTTTTATATTACTCCACACAGGAGACCCTGAGGAAAATAATTTCCCTCAGGGTCTAATGTCATCTGAGATGCTGTGTGGAGGGTCTTTTTTAGGAGAGGAAGGAATGAATATTGGTCTTGAAGAGACCTAGTGACGTTGCTAGACTCTACTTCGCTTGATTCCGGGAAATCGATTTTAAATTTCCTTGTTATGAAAGGAGTTGATGTTTTTTACAGGCATTTACGAAATGAACCTCTAAAAAACAGCTCTCAAATACTTTCTCCAACCTTTTCAAAAAAGTCTTCTCAAGTATTTTAAAATCCCTCCCCGAAATAGGCGGGGATTCCGATTACGAATTTTTCAATGACTACTGGATCGATCACCTTAAGCGTGATTTTGAGCCGCGGAAAACAGGCAGAAAACCTATTGTTTATCATACCCGAGTCACCAAAGAACAGAAACGAAATGATTATGTGAGAAAAAAGTTATTTTATAAAATTTTCGCAAAATCACTCTACCGCCAAATTCAATCTATGGCCAAAAGTAGATAACTATTATTGAAATGAAAATTAAAAATTACATTATAATCGACAATCTATAATCTAACTCTGGAGAGTCTGGAGACCCAGGAGAAAGATGACTAAAGAGTCCTTCCCGACCTAATGTACAATGTGTGTTATACGTTCTGGGACACTTTATTTCGTTCTGGGACACTGATCTGAAAATCTTTAGAAGTGTCATCTAAAGCAATTTGAAAGAAAATAATGTCGTCGATTTACACAAGTCCTTTTGACTTATATGCCCCACATGGTCGATGAAATCGACTATCTGTTAAAAAAAACTATAATTTCACCCAAAGTAAGATAAAAATGTAATTTTTTCGGAATCACACAGATTTTTTTCGGAATCACAACCTACCTACCTATAGTACGCGCCAAACTTAAATGCCGACCCGAACTTGACACGATCCATTCTCGTGCAGGTACAGTCACTTTACTGACTTTACAATAAAACCGTAAACGAAAGAGAAAGGTACGTAAAACATAAGTGCGACAGAGCAAGGGGTTAAACTCGCCTATTGTGATACGATTTCTATATCAACGTCAGGTCGGTATTAAAATTTGGCGTGTACTATACACGCCCACAACACGCTTCCCTCGGTTTGTCCCTTCAATGGAGTGGGATATACGAGATATCCAGGCTTCGTGTCAGCCGCCTTTAATAAATTCCTGGGAAATTCTCGCCTTTGTCGACCAAACGGAAAAGGTCGGCTCGAATGTTATGTACAATAGCTCCACCATTCGCCATCCTATAGTGAAATATTAAACTTCATTGATAAAAAAAATCAGCTTTATTTTTATTATGAAAGCATTCATATATACCATGAGTGGTATATCTTTGATCCATACATAATTCTGCGAATTACAAATCTATTCTCGATATGTATCTACCTATTGAATGTTTGTTCAATTGGTTTGAAGATCGAAATGTAAAGAATGTTGGTGTCAGGATGAAATGACATAATAATTATGTTTAAATCATGCATCAGGAATTCGGAGAAAGAATAAATTACACAAAAAAAAAATTACACACTTTTCAAAATTCACACAATAGATAAATATTTTTAAAGTATTTACATACTTGATGCTATTTTTATATTTGTTGAAACTACAAAATTTTCAATGAATGATTGATTTCAATTCATCCGGTTTATAATAAAATGTTATAAAACCAACGTGAATTTTTCTAGGTGTGTTATTTCATCCTATTCAATTTATGGGCGTTATCCATACCAATTTGGGAGACGGGTAAGCGTACCGCCGCCTCGGTAACCATTTATTGATTAACCAACACCCCTGCCACAGTCACCCCAAGTAGGAGGGGTGCCCGGGTTCAAGGTGTGAAGTTTGTCTAGGTCTTGGCGGCGGATGCGTTTGCCCACCTAATGCGTGGTGGGTCTGACTGGTTGAGGGAGACCCTTTGATCTCTCCAGCCGGACTTTCCCGACCCATCGGCTTGCAACGCAGTGGGAAGGATGGATTCATACGTCCGTCACTCCTGGACATATTGACCCCCAGATTTCTACTCACTCCACCCACCCTCTCCTTCCTTTCCCCTAAAAGACCCTCCACATAGCATTCTCAAAAAGATGACATATTTGTTTATATTAGATCCTGTGTGGACAAAAGTAAAAAAAAGTGTACCCACTTATTTTTTTATTTATGTAATTTCCTCCTTATGAATTAATTATCTTCTTTGTGTAATTTTATTTATAAGACTTATATTTTTATAAAACGTAACCATGATTTAAGGTTTTTTTCTTGAATCAGTACGGTAACATCCAATTTTAGTCAAACAATACGCCAATCTGTGAACATATCATTTTATTGATCGAACATTTCATTTTATATAAAGGCTTTTGACTCGCAATCCGAAGGTCGCGGGATCGAATCCCGGCGTGCCAAATAAATTTTATTTGATTAATTTGTGTTATTTCACAATTTATTCATTTTAAATAATGTATAGTATATTTGCGGCACGTTCCAGTCAGAATTGAAACGTTGCTTGAAATGGTTTTTGCCGTGTTTAGTGACCAAATCTGAATAGCCAGGTACTTTCCCACATTCCATATATCCTTCCCCCCCACTACCTTCAGCCTCACAACACACAAATTTGTGTTCACACAAAAATAAAAACGGAAAATAGGAAATCTAAAAAAAAATAAAAAATGACTACATGAAAAATTTCTACGTGAAATCATAAATAATTTGCAAAATAATATTTAAATAAACAAAAATTTTAACAAAACAAAAAACGACTTAAAAAAATGCGCTAAAAAGTAAAATAATTATTTCGTACGATTGTTATTTTTGGAGTCGGTGTCAGCCAAGGTAACTACGTACATTTATAGGTGAGATGTGGAGATCTTGGCTGACACCGACTCCAAAAATAACAATCGTACGAAATTATTTTTTTACTTATTAGAGCATTTTTTGAAGTCGTTTTTTGTTTTGTTCAAATTTTTGTTTATTTTTTGATTTTTAGTGACGAGCGTGCGTAAAGAAGTTTTACAATAAAAGATCAATACAATAATCATCGAAATATGTTGGCGTAATGTTGAGTTATTCGTCCATTGGTCGCGCACATACTTGCAAATTTAAGACATATATGGTTTTCTCATGGATCCCATGGTCAGAACTGGACCAAATTAAAATGGGACCACACGGGAAGCACCAGCTTTCTAATAAAAAAGAATCATCAATATCGGTTCACCCAATCGAAAGTTCTGAGGTAACAAACATAAAAAAAAAAATAAAAAAAAATACCGTCGAATTGATAACCTCCTCCTTTTCGAAGTCGTTTAAAAAGAGAATCAGGGATTGAAAATGGTTAGAGATTTTTTTTTTGTAAACTGTTGCTCGATATTCACGATCGAATAAAAACCGTATTAGCACTTTTCCAACAGAAGTACTTTGAGCAAACAGTTCGTTTTGTTTCCTCCTTTCGCTACATTAAACTAAAAATTGGCTGAGCAAATATTTTTTCAAATGAAACTTTCGCTAAGCTAAAATTTTGAACAACTCCTTCCCGCAAAGCAATTTGAATTTATTATGATGTACAAAGATATATGTATAATATACAACAACGTTATGATAAAAAATATCAATCTAAAAATCTATATGTAGATATAAAAATCTCGTGTCACGGTGTTTGTAGTCGCACTCCTCCGAAACGGCAGGACCGATTTTTATGAAATGTTTTATGCATATTTGATAGGTATGAGAATAGGTCGTAAACTATATTTCATACCGCTAGGTGATGAGGGTGTCCCTATTCAGATTTTTTTTCTATTTTTTGATAATTTTTTTTTATTTGGGATCAAAGAATAATTATAACCCCAAATTTTCACCCTCCTACCCCCACCTTCCCATTTTGAACAAAGAATATGTCCGTTACTTTAATGAAATACATTGAATTGAAAAAATGAATGGTTGGTGTTTTTATCGGCGGTCATCGTATACAGCGCTCCATTCCTCTTTCTGTCATAGATCCCATCACAACATACTTACAATACATTAGTTATTTTTTATTTAACAACCAAAATATTCACTAGAAATAATGTACATGGCAGAACAACGTTTTCCGGGTCAGTTAGTAATATATGTATTTATATATTTTTAAATGGCCTTCAAAGAAAGAACAATAACGTTTTACCGACAGATCATCACCAATGTTTCATCCCTTAAAAGGAAACCCGAGAAATTTTAACAATAGATATTTTACCATGATATTGCTGTCACTGTCGCTCTTGTACTGAGCGAAAGGGACGACTGCACCTCAGGCTGATGATACTATCCCGTGATTTTTCACATTTCATTGATTTTTATTTCGAGATTGATGAAATTTTGCACACTTGTCCTTCAAAACAGTGAACGGTTACTGTATAATGTATAAGTCTGATTAAAAAAAAACTATGTGGAAAACCCGGGCAACGCCGGGGACTTGCCAGTATAATACAAAAGTCCTTCCGCAACCACCGGGGAAATTTTCTGAAATAAAAAGACAAAAGCCTGAGGCTTTGACGAAAACACGTTATATCTTAGGCCTAATGGAAGGCTGGAAACTTCTAATGGAATTACCGCTAAGAGAGTTTGTGCAGTTTCTTCTAAGCCTTTTTCGTAATAACCGATCATCTTCGTTCAGTTCAATAATTGTATTTCGCGGTTCAATTACCGCGAACGCCTAATTGAAGGGTTTTAGTTAACTTTCGGAGTAATTAAAATTTCATAAAATTTTTATTCGGCAAATATTAAATTATTCGGACGTGGAACATTTTCATTTAAATAAGAGATGAAGATACCCGAAAGATCCTTGGGGTAGAGATTATTATTGACAAACTTATTTCATCTTCGTATTTCACTTTGTTCGATAATTCTGTATAAGAACCAAATGGAAGTAGGTACAAAATAAAATTACTGGTTTGTAAATCCAGACTGCTGTCCAGAAATACCAAGATTGGTGTATACATATTCGGCCAGTGCTCACGTACGCAGCTGAGATGTGGGTACTAACTAAGAGGAATGAGTGGAATGATCACTGTATGTTTTTGAAAGGAAAATTTTGAGGTGTATCTTCGGACCGTTTCTAGAAAATGGATTTTGGCACAGACGTCACAACAATTCTAGACGTTACAACTCTATATCCTGTTTAAGGAGCTAAACGTCACAAAATTTATAAAACTGGCAAGACTTCGGTGGCTGGGTCATATGGAGCGAATGACCGAGCATCAAGCGCCAAAGACTCTGCAACTCAAGACCGAGCGACAACGTCCTCAAAGACATATCTACGAGGAGCGTTTAAACTGGAGAAAGCTGGCACAAAACCGAGATGAGTGGAGGAAGACTATTGAGGAGCAGTGGCGGTTTTCTCTAAAGTGCGTTAGTGCGGTGAACCCCTATTAAAAAGATGATACAATAAAACAAACTTGTTTTATAATAATATTTCAAACACTATAATATAATATAATAATATTATTAACTCTATTATATATAATATAATAATATTATAAACACTACTATAGATAGCGCGCCATTAAACCCGGGCCACCGAAAAATATGTTATGATTCCCATTCTGTGCGCGTCGAATCCCGCACCAAACGCTCCATACGAAAAAAATCCTACTAGTGCAAATAGCTCTGACGGTGACTAGGCCTTTCTATACGCAAAATTAACTCATCGCGGTGCTACGATCCGAACATGATGTCCGAACATTATCCGAACACGATGTCCGATGTGACGAGTGTCCCGATGCGCGATACTGAGATCCTGCGGGCGCTCTGACCGATGTTCTTTAAACCGTAGATTTTGACTTCTGTTTTCGTATTATTATTTTTTTAATAACACTATACATATATCCCTCGGTTACTTTTACGATGATTAGTACCTATAGAGATTAAAGAAGGAACTACTGATAATATCTAAACCTGATTTTAATACACGCGTAAATGAAGTGTTTTCAAATGCAACAGTCGGCGCATGGTTTTTTTGTACAAGTGAAAAAAAAAAGAATTTTATTTCGTGCCACTTTTATTTATGTTTTTTTGTTTTTCTTATGTTTTAAAATATCAATTATATATTCTACGCAATCATTCTTCTTGAAAGGACAATAATAATTAGCCACGTACATTGAGTGCTGTGAAAAACAAATTAATTCCTCAAAAATTTTCTCATTATCTAATAATTGTGTTGAATGTCAAGCGATTCGAAAACAATAGTATGTAGGTACCCCTCCCACTAACTTTTTTTAAGTTGTGTGAGTGCCGCTATATTCGACGATTTGACAAAGGACAACAGTAAGTAAATTTTGATTAGATATAATAAATCTTCTCTTGAATTTCTGAACCCCTGTTAAAAAGATCACGAACCGCCACTGTTGAGGAGGCCAAGACCCACCGGGGGTTGTAGAGCCAAGAGTGATGACTACTAGTATGTAGTAGAGTGGGAAGTTAAAAATAAGTGTTGTCAACAAACACTGTTATCAAATCTCGACATTTCAAGATACTTTCATTACCTATCATTGATAAGCGTAAAACAAAGACCATTTTTACATTTTCAAATGATTATTTTTATTCTGCCTTACCTCAATTGACGCAGTGTCCTGTTATTTCAGTTTCCATATTAAAATGATACTTCAATTTCATAAAATTCAGAATAATATTTTTAGCTTAATTCAAGAGGCTTCTAGAATTTTTCTAGTTGTAATATTTAATATGGTTGGGAATCCAATTAAGGTTTATTTGATTTAAAGCATGCCGGTAAACATTTATAATCTCAATTATTGTGGGGAAAACAGAGAAGATCAACAAAACGCATGTTTTGTTTCATTTTCATTTTTATTTTTAAGTTTTTCTTTTACCTATTCAATAATATTATACACAATTTATATAAAAAACAGCCGTATGTGGTTTATAGATAGTTTGATAAATTTTTGATATACAGAAGGTGAAACAGCTGTCATCCGTAATAATAATTACACACCAGAGTCCTTCCTAAAACATGGGTCTCTTCAAGACCAATGTTCATTCCTTAATCTCCTCAAAAATACCCCCCACATAGCATCTCAGATGACACTTTGTGTGGAGTTAATGTAAAAAAACAAAACGAAATTCAACATATTTTCAACCAATTATTGTAGAAATGTACTCATACTCATAAAGGAGGTAATTTCGCAAAATATAAAGTTAATGCTATTAAATCCATAGAGAATTTAAAGTAATTAACAAACGTAGCAATACGTTTTTGATTGGCTTTTGATTTTTTTGTAGTAGACGGCGATATAATAGGCGAGAAAATGTGCTTTCAACTCTGCGTCGTTTCAAGTACGTCGGATACTTTTACTTTGGATCTATAGTTTTATCTTATTGTAGACCTTGACCTCGCGACCTTGAACTCCGTCCTTTCCTCGGATACATAAACAAGGTGACCTCGTCCCACAATCCAGGTCAATGATTACTCGGCGAATAAAAAAGAGGGATCGCAAAATGCAGAGTCACCGTTTGCCTGAAGAATAACGTGGCTAAAACACAAAAGGGTACTTCTAAATTGAATAATAGACTTTGCCGGAATAAAATTATACGGAGAAAGTATTTACCGACATGATATTCAGATTTTTTTTTATTTCGTACGAAACCTAACGTAACCAGTATGTAAATTAATGGTATCCCTTTATTAATTTAAACTTTTGTGTATTCAATAATAATATTATTCAATTTATAGAACAAAATCAGAATGTGCGATTCACACGCGGTAGAAGTGAAATCTTCAGAAAACTAAAGTAGACAAGAGTGGGGAGACTACGAAGCATTTTTTTTATCAATGCGAAAGATGATTTTTTTCCATATTTTTGTCGTCGAATTTCAGTGCTGCTTTTCCTATAAATACATTTGGTCATCTTATTAGTATCTATTTGTGTTTTCTTCTTCGGAGTCGCTTTATTTTGTGTTATCTTTGCCTGTTCATTTTGGAGTGGTTTGAAAATTGGATATTGATCTTACAATTATAAAAACTTTTTTTTTGGATTTCGTAGAATTTGACACTTGGTTCGCTGAATATCTGTCCGCTAAGGTTCGTCAGACGTTACGTGAGCAGTTTTTCTTCCAATCTAGACCCCCGCCCTTGGTGAGATAAATTTGGGCCACTTCGTATATTTTTTTCAAGTAGTGTGAGATTTTGTTGGACCCCCCCCCCCATTTGAATTCACGTAATTAATGTATGCCCCGTTATAGCTATCTCATTCTCTCGCAGGCTAAACCCTATAGATGTTTGTCTCTTTTTAGTGTCGCTCGCTTTCGTTTCATCGAGTTTCAAATCACAACGGTGCTAAAGAAGTTTTTCACTTCAAAAACTGTTTATTGACAAATAACTTCTGCTGTGTAATTATTACTACGCGAGACAGCTGTTCTTTTGGGCTAATTTATCAGTTTTCCGCCTGTATTACGAGTTTCCCGATACCACATACTGGCCGATGGCTCCGGCGAGAGATCGGCCCGACAATAGGCCACTTGCGTCACATTTTTTTTCCGGTTTAGGCATATATTCTAAGGCATCCCGTATTTTTTTTAATCGTATTTTTGAATCCCTGGCGATTTTTTTAAACTTTTTTTCCGAAAAATCGGAATATTTTTTATAAACCGGAAACACGGGACATAATGTTATGGGTGCAAAAAAACATTAATTACATAGCCGAAAATTGTTTAAAAAAACCCGACGTATTCCACGCGAATGGCACATACCAAAAATATTACACATAAATATTTTTTCCTTGATCCATCTTATTGATCATTAATCATTATGTTCAGCGTCTTTATATGACTAAATCCAATGCAATAAACTTGTACTTGTAAATTATAGTTGTATATTAACATCAGCACCATTACCATTACGCTCCTAAGATAGCCGCTGCGGAAAGCATCTGTACGATATTCACTTTATCACATCTGACAAAACGTCAAATTAAACATAAGTTCGCAGGTAACAAACAATAAAGCTAGTGAATTTAAGTGTCAAATTCAAAAATTCGCCGGAAATCAGACCATAATTTTTTTTTTTAGTGTAGAATTTTATAAAACTAATTGATTAATTATTACCGGAGACGGAACATTTTCGTGTAGTGACGCCACGAGCCCAAAAAAGGGATTAAATAAATTTTTTATTTTTTTTAAATTAGTAACATTTTCGTAATCTTAGTAGAAAAATCTATCCAACAAATTTTTTTCCAAGTCATTATGAAATTCATGCAAGTCGCCTATTGACCCCCGAAATTATAATAATTATAAAATTCTTATTTTTGGGCATTATTTACCAAGAAAAGATTTGAGATTTATCATTAACCAATTTCAAAGCTAAATACGACTTCAAAAGTACCTTTAATGATGCATTGGTATGGATATGAAACGAATTTATTTACAGTGGCGAATATTTGTACCCCCTCTTTCCAGCATTCTAGTATTCAATTAACTTAATTAATTAGGTATACTATAATCAGTGTGTACCTACATAATATACATAATATAATTATACCACTGGTATAGTATATGTAGTATTCGGCGAGTCGTTTCTCGTCAAATATTCGAATAGTACATATAACTTGCACCGCGCAGGATTTGTTTAATTTAAAAAAAAAGTTATTATAATTAAGATTAGAACCCGCAATGTCCCAACTCAGAGTCAAAACAGTTATCTACTACGCTACGGATGAAAACAGGTACCTAATAAGAATAAATTCTAAGGCCAGTGAAAGCGAAAATAATGATTTTGATTGCTAGTTTAGACTGCGTAATTAATTGTGCGTTATTCTTTGCGAAATTATTTATCGAACCAGAAGAAATTAATGATCATTTAATGCTTGGTTTCTTCTCTGGGGTAATCGATTGAGAATAATAAAATATTGAAAAACGATAAATGTCTTGATTCTATTATCTGTCTCGTTCAATATTCAGTTTTATAATAATATTATTTTATTTATTTATTTATTTTTTTTTTCTTTATTCATTAAATACAAAATTGAGGTAACATTAGTGGATTTTTCGACCACCATGCTAGGCTGGTGCCCGTGTTATGGTGGTCGAATATTATTACATTAAAAGACTCGAGGAAAACGATCAGTTAGGATGATAGATTTCGCTTTTAGGCCCATTCAAAAAGGACGCATAGGATAAAAAAACATATCTACATCTAATATATTTATTCGAAATTTTCATTAATATTAATATTAATAATAATAATATTTTTTTATTTATTTCTTACACCTTAAACATAAGAAATAATTGAATAAATGAATTTATTACATAAAAGAATTTATTATAATAAACAATTTTTTTTTTAAATTGTTTTAAATATTTATGCATAAAAGAAATTTAAAAAAATGTAGCCATTTAAAAAAAATCTCAGGCAGTGGTGAAAATTTCGTCAATGTGGAGAGACTCATTCAAGAATCCAAAGAATTTCCCTTTTGAATCTCTCCTCATCGACGCAAAATATATCAATTTCCGAGGACATTTGGTTCAGGAGCAATATGGTCCTCCCTACCAGGAGAACCATAGGCAGGTTAGTCCTACAGGCAGGAAGATAGAATAATCTATGATGACGCTGTCTAAGATAGTCATCTGGAACACAGATACCTACCCACGCGCTCCAAAATGGCTGAGTTCTCAATATAGCCTCGCAGCAGTCTGAATAAGTGGGTGGCGGCATACCCCTCTCTTCTGAGCTGCAAGGAGTGAAGTCCCAGCATGCTCAGAAGAAAGTTCATCGGGTAGAGCCATGGATAGTGGCCATACTCCCTCATGTAGAGAAATCATAGAAACTTTTAAATAGTAAAATGGGACAAGAATAATACAGATAACAAAAAATTATTATCTTTACAGGATGTCTGTATTATTTTTGTCCCAATTGTTAGGTTAGGTTAGGTTTTAGTAGACATTTTGTTGGGGGTTGTTTAGTGCGTGGGATTTTTTCGGAGGATATTTTGTCGGAGATATTTTGTCGCAGGATGAAAAGTCGCGGAACCCCTCAGTATACTTTTACCAGCTACTCTTTTTAATGGAGACTCCCTAAAAGTAAGTCACATGGCAACTGATTAAAAGTCGACTAAATACCGATTAATAACAAAAACGTATGTATACATGGTGTACCAGCACCAGCACAATATAATCTCCGCTCATTTTCACAGCTTTGGTCCACCTTTTAACAAGGGCATGTATCATAATATTGTAAAAAGCACGGTCACATCGAGAACACCATCGCCATAACTTTCGCCGCCGATCACACAGTTTTGATTTTTTTTGTTCTTGGTAAGTTTGTGTGATGCCATTCCATTGACTGCCTCTTTGGTTCAGGTTAAAAAAAAATTAACCCATATTTTGTCTCCGGTCACATTTTTTTCCAGAAACTAAGCGCTGCAAATGTTGTGAGGCTATTGTTTTTCTTGTTTCTTTATTCTGGCCGGTCAACTTTCTTGGTACCCACCTTGCACAAACTTTTGTTGAATAAAATCTGTTGTCGAATAATGGTCATCGTACTGCCTTTACTCAGGGAGAGAATGCGACATCTGTAATTATCTGGGGTCACTATGAATGATGTCATCAACTAGCTCAATGTAGCGTGAAGTCACTGCAACCAAAGGCCTGCCGCTCCGCTTTTCGTCAGCCAGCGGTATTTGTCCTTCAGCTTCGTTACGGCGACGAACCCATCGTCTAGCAGTGCTGACATCTACTGTTGCATCATGGTACACATTTTTCAGTCTTTCATTAATGCGAATGGGCCTTTCACCTTCTACATTCAAGAATCAGTCACAGAAAGCTGTCTATTACGAACATCGATGTCGGACATTTTGCAAGCGACTGTAGTGCTACTGTTAATGCAAAAAGTTACTACTGCACCAGATTGTAGAAGAAGGTTTGAGGAATAGAACCAAGTTCAAAATTTTCACGTAACTAACTTTATTTAAGTAGAAAAAAATAGGAGGCAGTACTTTCCTCCCCAAATAAAAAGCGCGTCCTCAAATGTCAAACTTTTTATAACAACGTGGATGCAGAATGGAGCATAAAATCCGCTGTTGCTGGTATCGGTGCGTTTACGCGACATTCGACAGGCGACACACTAGCATCGAGAATGGTGTTGTTATTATGTATGTCGGTCCGGTCCGCGCGTCCGTCGCCGCGTTTTGTTGTATTTGACCACCGTGATTGGGACGGTGTTGTTAAATTGCAGTATTTATTTCTGTTTATGGCTAGAAAAAAATAAGCTCAAGGCATTTTTAATGCTAAATAAATAAAATAATAATAAATAACAATTATTATAATATTTATTATACGACTCAAAAGGAAGGGAAGCGCCGCATCCACAGTATGTATGGAGGGACCGCGCCTGGTGCGTAGAGCTTTTTTTTAGAAGTTTTGTATGTAGTTATAATTTTACATAGGTATTTCACACACAGTGTATACGAAAAATAAAAGACAGGTTAAGTAACGTGCTGTTACACCCTATACGGACTAATTGTAGTCCACCGTATTGTTTAGATAATAATTACTGGGCCAGTGAGGATATAACAAAGGCTCTAATTATTAACCCTGTCGTCATTATTCTCCTGAAAATTAATGCGAACTAACATAATATTTATACCTTATAGTTTTTCATCGCCTATACAAATTTAACAATGCATGGATTTTTATCTCTTTTGACAGAAAATATTACACGGCCACACAATGATTATAATACCATTATAATTCATAATACTAAATTTCTAAAGTGTTTTAAATGTTGTTCATTAATCAACTGTCGTGATTATTCAAATTCAAATTAATAATATAAAAATGTTTTTTTCAGTATAACAAATTATATTACAACACGTCGATTCAGAATAAAAATGTATGTTTTGTGAATTGTTAATAAATTATTATTATGTACAATATGAGTAGGTCTCTAAATCGATATTGAAAATCTGCTAGATCAAAACGCCTCTGACGTCATTAAACCTTGCTCACAGCATAATTTGTATTCAAAATGTGAATGTGGACAGGTTGACAATTATTTGTAACATTATCAAATTCAAAATCTTGTAAAGCTCTTGTCATTTCAAATGGTGCCCGTTTTATCGAGGCAACACAC
Organism: Limnephilus lunatus; assembly: GCA_917563855.2. Lineage (NCBI taxonomy): Eukaryota > Metazoa > Arthropoda > Insecta > Trichoptera > Limnephilidae > Limnephilus > Limnephilus lunatus. Next base: position 48,551,227 of record OU830593.1, read on the forward strand.
GAAAATATGGAAATTGATTTAACAATGAAAATGTTATTAAAAAATATCTTGTTAACCTTTGTAGCGTTATTAATGACATTAAAATTTTCCGTACTATATCATCAGCCTTTTTAAAAATTAAATTCTTACATGTTTTTGTTTTTCGATTTTGGTTTCTTGAATGAATGAAAATCTTGGAAGTAGAAATTAACACACTTCCAGACATCTGCGATGCTATCAAATGCACTCACGCACGCACATGCACGTACACACGCATTTGTCTGAAATTGGCTATTGGCCGGCCCAAGAGATGGCGCAACTAGATCGGGCGTTCGATGCCTAGGACCGTGTCGATGAATATCGATACTATTTCACCAAATCATTTTAGTAAAAAACTTTGTTTTTACGGGTTAATTTTTATAGATGAAGGCTTAGTTACATAGCATTGTATTGAATTGCTGTGTAATGATATTATGCTTACTAGTTAAGCTTACATAATATTATATAATACTAGCTGGTGGCATGCGTTTATGACATTCAAAGAAATAAATTGTTTCTCCCTAAATGTCCTTTCCCATGCGTCCCCTTCTTCTCCCGCGTTCCCTTTCCACTTCTCTTTCGTTACCCTCCTCCTCCTGCCTTCCCTCGCTACCGCTAAAATATATGAAATACACAAACTAAATTCATAACGCCATTTAAACAAATTTCATAACGCCAGAGCTTACCAATATATATAGTAACCTTCACGGGCGTGCGCACAAAAAATAAACCAAACAAACAAACATTGATAAAAATATTAGGAAAGTGCAAAGTAATATTATGTCTACTTGCAAAAAGGGATCCGTATGTGATTGATAAGTCTTGTTTGCTAGAGATTTATATACTTAGGTATCTTACCATTGATATGTCTCAATGTATCTTACCTGGTATCTTCGGTACATACTTTTGTACACTTTGTATTTTAAAATTCACACTAGTGATGTTTTAGGTTATAACATATTTGCGACCCGATACAAAAAATTGGTTGAAACTGCGCAATTTTGTGCTGTATTTCAAAAACTGAATAGGCCACTTGCATCACATTAAAAAAAAATTCCGGTTAAGGCAAATATTTTAAGACATTCTGTAATTTTTATTTTTTTTAATCGTATTTTTGAAACTCTGGCGATTTTTTGAAAATTTCAATCCCAAAAATCAGACCATTTTTTATAAACCGGAAATACGGGACATAATTTTATGTGTGAGAAAAAACGATAATTACATAGCCGAAAATCATTTAAAAAAAATAACGTTTTCCACACGAATAGCAATAAATTGTACGGGGTTCTCTTCGTAACATCTGTAAAAACACCGCCATCTTTATCAAAAAATCAAACCAAAGGATAAGTTCACATAGAACAAACAATAAATGTAGTGAACGTTAAACGCAAATTCAAAAATTCGCCGGAAATCAAAGTGTTGCCATATAAATAAAAATTTATCAGTGTGGAATTTTACAAAATTAAGGGAACATAATCGGAGACGGGACATTTTTTATGTAGTGACGTCAATAGCTCAAATAATAGATTTATTTATTTAAAAATAAGAAAAACTATACATTTCTTAAAATTTTTACTAACATTTTCGTAATCTTAGTAAAAAAATCTATCCACAGGATTTTTTACAAATCGTTATGAAATCCATGCAAGTGGCCTATTCAATTCACACGAATAAAAAAACTGATGCATTACGTGAAGCCTGAACTACATGAGCATCTGGGCTGTGTGCAAAAACAGCTCCGGGCGAAATAACATCACAGAACTGGGAATAGCCGTAACGAAGCGCGACGGCTAGACGACTTTTAATAATATGAAACTTGATACAAAAACTGCACTTTGTGAATATACGCTGTGACTAGGTACAAAATGTTTAATGCGGTTCCGCGACAAAATATCCTCCGACTAAATATGCTACGGACAAAACATCCCCCAACAAAATATCTACTAAAACCTAACCTAAGCTAACAAAAAGTTGTAAAACATCGTTGACATCCTGTAAAAACAATAAATTTTTGTTATCTATATTATTTTTGACCCATATTACTATTTTTGAACAATAATTTATTGTCTTTACAAGATATCTCTCATATTTTTGTTTCATTTTTGTTAGTTAAGGTTAGGTTTGGTTAGGTTAGTTTAGGTTAGGTTAGATTAGTTTAGGTTAAGTTTTAGTAGATAATATGAAACTTGATACAAAAACTGAACTTTGTGAGTAAACGCTGTGATAAATTTGAAAATGTTCCGCGACTTTTAATCACGCGACAAAATATCCCCGAAAAAATATCCTCCGACAAAATATCTACTAAAACCTAACCTAACTTAACAAAAAAAAATTGATAAAAATAATATAGACATCCTGTAAAGACAATACATTATTGTTATCTGTATTATTTTTGTCCCATTTTACTTTTTTAATTAAACTTCTAAACAGCCCCACTGTCTTTTGGATTTCGGATGAAACGGAAATGACGATTACTGCATCTGCGACGCATCAACTGCGCTCATTGGCCGCTTTGATTATGATGTCATTTTTAAAGGCTTCTATTGAAATTACGCTACGCCTGCGCTCATTAGTCGCTTTGGTTTTGTCCGTAGAATATTTGGTCGGAGGATATTTTTTCGGGGATATTTTGTCGGGGGATATTTTGTCGGGAGATGTTTTGTCGGGGGATATTTTGTCGGGAGATATTTTGTCGGTGCAATTTTGTCGGTGGATATTTTGTCGGGGATATTTTGTGGGGAATATTTTGTGGAGGATATTTTGTGGGGGATATTTTGTCGGGGATATTTTGTCGCGGGATGAAAACGCGCATTACCGTTAAATGCAGATGCGTCGCTTTGGTGTAATGTTATGTTGTAGTTTTGAAAGGCTTTTATAAAAAAATTGGTTAAACTTTTCTACACATCTGCTCCACAAAGCTATTCAAGCTTTTGACATGTTGGCTAAAAACCGTCCTTTAATGGAGTTAAAAAGAAACCAGTACGTTTGACTTTGATACCGACCGTGATATTATGGTAGTTAGCCATATTTGGAAGAGAAAGAACAACGCAACTATATTATTTAGTTTAAGGGTTCCTGACTTTTTTCAGGTCGCGACCCCATTTCACAAACTGACCACTACCCCCGATTTCTTCTGGTGCCAGGGATTCTGAAAATTATAACCTGCCCAAATTTTATCTCCAGTTTAATGATTATTAGGAGGAAATAAAAAAAGAGATTTTTCAATAAAAAATAATCTATAAAATATTTTTTTAACTTTACTTATCTTATCAGTTTATATTTAATGCGGTGGTTGATATCTCACCTTTTTAACAAACTTCGAATTTTTTTTCAGTCGGCTACCCCACATAAAACCCGTAAATCTTTTTTAGACTTATAAATTCCCTTCAAGTGTGTATTATTATGAAACTCATGCTATTAACGGCCAAGATATCCTTAACCTAACCTTTTTGCTAAACACTTCTCCTCTGTATATTCTGATGCTTCATGCAACATACCTCCATTTAACTATGACTATAATATTGACTTGAATGATTGACAAATTTCACATAAAGAGGTTTACCAATCCTTAAATAATCTCTCTAATAAAAAAAGTGCCAGACCTGGCCCCCTAGCATGGTTGATCGATAAAAGTTTTATCGAAAATGTCGGTAACTTGTCATCGCTCCCTAGCACGACTGCAGGCCACTAAATTAAAAACAGTAAAAAACGACTAAAGGTTCCTAATTTATTTGACGTGAACTGTTGTTTATTCGTTAGCGGCCTGCAGTCGTGCTCGGGAGCGATGACAAGTTACCGACATTTTCGATAAAACCTATATCGATCGACCATGCTAGGACCCCAGATGGCATTCCAGAAATCTTGCTAAAAGAATGTAAATATACACTATCTAACCCAATTTGTATGTTGTACAACTTATCTTCTTTCATCTGGAATATTTGCTGACTCATGGAAAATTTCATATATTCGACCCATTTTTAAGTCCGGAAACAAGTCAAATATTGGAAATTACAGACCAATATCAATAATATCTACCATTCCAAAAATATTTGAGTTGATAATTTCAAGGAAAATCACTCCTATTTTCAAAAATGTTCTGATTGAGGAACAGCATGGATTTAGATCGGCCAAATCCTAAACAACAACTAATTTATTATCCTTTACAAATACCATTGTTAAAGCCTTAGAAGACAACACTCAGGTTGATGTCATCTACACTGACTTCTCCAAAGCCTTCGACCAAGTTAATCACCGTATCCTCATGGCCAAACTTTATGCTATAGGCATTAGAAACCCTTTATTATCATTACTTCACTCTTACTTGATAAATAGAAAACAAAGGGTTAAAATAAATAACTTTGAATCCTTTAACATTAATGTAACGTCCGGCTTTCCCCAAGGAGCCCATTTGGCCCCGCTTCTTTTTAACCTTTTTATTAATGATATCACTAAAGTTTTTTCTCACACACTTTTCTGGCTATTTGCTGATGATAATAAGATTTTTAAGATTATTAAATCCCATCTTGACTGTTTATTATTTCAACTTGATATTGATTCATTTACGATTGGTGCAAATTTAACTGCATGGAACTTAATGTTGATAAATGTAAGATTGGTGCAAACTTAACTGCATGGAACTTAATGTTGATAAATTTTGTCCTTTTATAGAACCAAAAAACCTATTTAGTTTGATGGTGAAAAAAATAATGTTAAAAACTATCGGCCGATTTCAAAACTAACAATATTCAGTAAGTTAATGGAAAAAATTATTTACAAATATCTAAGTCCACAACTGAATCACATCATTACAACAAAGCAACATGGTTTTACAAAAGGCAGAAATGTGGAAAGTAACCTCGTTCTTCTTACTGAATTCATTGTCGATCACATGGACAGCCGCACTTAAGTAGATATCATATATACAGACTTTGCCAAAGCATTTGATTTAATTAATCAAAAACTATTACTCAGAAAATTTGGTCATTAGGTATACGTGGTAATTTATTTCGTTGGGTTACATCTTATATACTCAAGAGATCACAGGCAGTAGCAATAAACGGATTTTAGTGAAATTTCCTCTGGGATCCAACAGAGTTCTCATCTCAGACCATTGTTTTTTTTATTCTGTATATCAATGATTTGGTCAATGTTGTTAAATACTCTGATATAGAATTATTTGCTGATGATGCCAAGCTATACAAGTCAATAAAAAGTCAAAATGATTGTGTCAATTTACAACATGATTTAAACAATATATTTACCTATTGCCAACAAAATCAACTATTTCTTAATGTCACAAAATGTCATCACATTACCTTTTTAAGAAATAAAAATAAAATATTTAATTATTCTATAAATAACAACAACATAATAACAATAACAACAACAACAACAACATTGCAACAGTCTCAGATATTTGTGATCTTGGAATAACCCTTGATAGTAAACTACAATATAACCTTCATATACAACAAATCACAAATAAAGCTGCTAAAATGTTAGGTTTCATCATAAGAAACACAAAACTTTTTAATACCATCAATATCATTAAGCAACTCTACTTTGCCTATGTACGGAGTCATCTGGAGTTTGCATCAGTTGTTTGGTCTCCATTTTACAAAATCTACATAAACAAAATCGAGGCAATTCAAAACAAATTCCTAAAATATCTTTGTTACAAGTCATTTGTAAGATTTAATAATTATGCAGAGGCAGCTTCACACTTTAAAATTGATTCATTGAGTGTAGGTACGAAGGCATCATATGGATACACTATTCCTGTATAAATTAGTTAACAATAATATTCAGTGCCCAGAGTTGCTAAATAAAATTCATTTCAATGTACCTGCACGTTCAACACGCTCTTCTGTCCTGTTCATGGTGAATCAATGCAAGACAAACTGTAAGCAGAATTCTTGCCTGAACAGACTATGCAATTGTTATAATAGCGTATTATCCAATGTGGACATTTTCAATTGCGAACTTACCAAATATAAGAGGTCCGTAAAAGAATATTTATCTGATGGTTCGTGAATAATGTTATGTTTTTATTGTTTTATATTTCTGTTATGATTTGATTTATATGTACAACCTCTCTCCATGGCTACCAATATATTGATAGATTTTTTTGTTAAGTAATGTTTAATTTTACATAAGAAAAAAATTGTTTTATATTTTTTGTTTTTTAGTTTTTGTTTTATATAATTTTTGGATTCTTATAAGAATAATATAAAAAGATAAAAAATACTATGAAAATATATGCATACATTTACATGTATTGGCACACATCCCTTGCTCCTCTCACAGTCATACATCGTCTCATACTCACTCTTCTGTTATTTTAATCCTTGACATGACCCGACTCAAGAGCTTGATTCACTTGGTCATGATGTATCTTCCTCAGACGTCCACAATTTCTTCTAATATTGACATTATTTTACATTTTACATGAACCTACCTGTAGATACCTTTCAGATAATCACAGGAAAATACGGATTCATCTGTTAGTAAGCACAATTCATTATATTTGTTTTAGATTATAATTGGTACAGTTTGTCAAAAATATTTCTTCTTAATCTTTGAAATCGCGCTATTTAATAGCCACAAAAGCAGCAATCCATAATCTTGATGGCTTCCCATTAGGAGTTGTTTACGGTGCTTCGTTCCCCGCAGAGTTCCGCGCAATTACTTCGCGCGATACCCCGATAAGGAGAGATAATCCGTCGGGACCAGGTGACAAAGGATTCGATAAAACCCTCAAACAGAAGCGAACCTCAAATTTCCCGGTGGGCCAACGAGCGACTTCCAGGTACCGCATTGATGAAGGATTTTGGAAACAAGACCGATGTTTATGATGATATCAATGGATAAGAAGAGATTAATCTGATAAAAAGCAATGATGATCTGTTTCAAGCACGATATTTGCGTTATTCTTTAACTTTACAAAAAGACGCACATTGTCAGATCTGTTGTTTTTATATAACCTGTTAGATAAAAAAAATGTATAGTCCTGAATTGCTATCCGTCATCGGCTTAAATGTCCCAATGAGGCGTACCAGGCACACTCCCATTTTTTTTAAATATAGAAGCTAACAACACTAATGCAGCAAGTAACTCACCAATTACTCGCGCAATCACAACTTATACCCACTTCGAAAAATTACTACACTTGGATTTTCATGATTCCTGCATTAGTTAGTTAGTTAGTTATGTTAATACAAAACTAATTTATTAAATTTCTTGGCGTGAAATTTATTATTTCAAAAACTACTTTCACTTAACTTTTTAATCAATCAACTTCAATTATTAGTGAGCATACAATTCTTGATTTTAAAATGTATCTTTTTCTCCCCCCCTACATTTATTATTTTTATTATTATTATTAATTCATTCACTAATTTGATGCATGTCAAAAATGCTTCTGATATCGTGAAAATTCTTCAAATCAGCTCAGAAGAGTTATTCTCTAACTTTTGTGAGATCGTTATAGAGATAACGGACGTGATCTCCTATCAGATTTGTGTGACTTATTTGCTTTTTCTATGAACAACGCACATTAAATAAATAAATAATCATGCATACTTGCAGGAATTCGCGTTTAAAACGATCTACACTAAAATATGTGACGGTAAATATGTAAAAATCACACAAATCTGACAGAAGATCACGTCTGTTATCTCGATAACGATCGCACAAAAGATATAGATTTGCTATGCAGAGGTGCTCTCATTTATTTCCGGGCCTGATGTGATTTCTAGTACTCTCCTGGTGCCAAGATAACAAAGCCTCAAGATAACCGCCCCATTTATCGCGCCAATAAAACCCTCCAGTTATCAGGGTAAAAATAACCGCATTAAAATTCTGGACGCGTTTAAACGAGGGTTAGTAATAATGTGACATAATTCCGGGCACTTTCCCTGTATCGTGTTGATGATCTTTATACTGTGGGAATCGTTATATCAAATTATCACTGCCGCTTACGCGGTAACCGGGAAGGCGCAGTGGGGTGGAACGAAATATATTTTTTCCTAATACTGCAAAAAAGATGCGATTATTCGATTAAAAAAAACATTAACAGCCTTACTAAAAAAAAACCACAGCACGACCGATAACCTGTGTTGCTGCAGCAACATGAATAAAACATTTATACACTAAAACACGAACTATTACTAATAAGCTTTCTTCCGCGGTCACACTTTAAAATGAATTTTAAATCTGGCAACAATGTAATTTTTTATAGTGTACATATTAAATTGTTTGTTTTCATTCATAAACGCTAGGTGGCGATGGTTAGTGCGCCTGCGGATTTGTCTTTCGCGCCGAAAACATATTAGCAGCGAGAAAAATTTGGCTCCGCAGATGTGTGTTGTAATATTACTTAAATGTGATTGTAATTTCTATTAATATGACTAATTCACTCTTATATTCATATGATTGATATATTTACCGTTTGTGGTTTTTTATAAGTTTTAGTCAAGTTATGATAACAATAATCGTACTGTCAAAAAATGTAAATGTCAGAAAATTATTTTATATGATAAATGAAAATTCAAATTTACATTTAAGGATCTTTATATTATGAGATTTTCTTAAAAGTGATATTTTTTATAATATTATTATCTAACACACGTGGTGGTAAACGTATCAAAGAAATTAACGTTTTTAGAGATGCAAGAAATCTGTTTTAAATGTCGGTTTTATTTTTAGGTTATTTTTTGGCATGAAATTTTTTTTTTAATTATATTTTACTGTATGCATGAGGAAAAAGTGAGGTGAGAGTTTCCATCCAAATTTATTCTATAAATGGACTGTATTTTTTAAATTTCTCTACACTTTCATCAAAAATATTTTGGTAAGAATTTTTTTTCCATTTTTTTCCGCGTTTGAATCATGAAATATGGCATTTTTTAAATTCTAAAGTGTATTTTAAATACAAAAATCTAAAAGGTAATTTTATCTTGTTTTCATAAATGGTATTTGTTTTTATGACACCTTCAAAAATAAGAAATATATGAAACATTCAAAATACTTTGGAAAAATTCCAAATTTCTATCATTTCATGTCATTCATCATTAATAAAACAGTCGTACATATGAGATAAACTACCCTGGCCTACCCAGACTGTAACCGATGTATATTTCTTTCCATGAACAATTTTTTAATAAGTAATGTTTTCACATCCGCGGCCGTTAATCAATTGAATAAAATTTTCAGGGGGTTTTTAGTAAGGCTGTAATTGTTTAAAAATAAAACTTTAGATTTAAGTAAAAAAATGGAAAGTATAATTTATAAAAACTTCAAAAATAATAATTTCGGTTCTGTGTCTATCCGTACATCTCATGTTCAATGAATTAGAATTTCCTTGTATCATTTTCAAAATTGGAACTGGTCGTATGAAGAATTCAAACAAGCGATAAGTATCTATAGTGAAAATAAAAATATAATATTTTTAGAAGAAAATTATTTTAAAGTCATTTAAAAAATTGTAACTGATTTGTCAAGGAGTTAGATTAAATCATTAAGGCGCGGTGTACCCGCTCTAAAAGGAGAGATACGTAAAAACAAATGTTAAAGAGAGAGCGCTAATCTTAAAAGTGATAATTTCAAGCGAAAATGTATAATTAAACACGACTTGATTAAAATAGCGCAAAAATCTAGTGGGGGTTGTCGAAAATAGAATAGCATTTATTTAAAAGAAATTAAAGAACTGTGATTTTTTCATATACGTAACTTGTAAATTAATTGAAAAAAACGTGTTTATAATAATTTTATGAGCATATATTGCGATTTTTTTTTTCTATCGAGGGAATTTCATGTAATTGCAGTTTTGGCATGGGGAATGTACAGATATGGGAAAGTTCAAGAATAATATACACTTTTTAAGAACTTTAAAACGTAAAGTATTTAAGGAAAATATGTAATAAGGTAGAAATGCGAGAAGCCGGCCTTAATTTTCATGCATCTGCATTAGCATTTATATAAAAATACCTACAACAAATCACTAATGAAACGCTTAAAACCACTGAAGCGAAAAACAGTAGAATTGTATTTTGGACGTGTTCGTGTACTAGCTATTTTTTTACTTTCTTCTGGTGAAATCATCAACATTTTCAAATATTAAAAAACTTTCTTTAATATATAATCATTTTCATTTACCTGTCTGGGGCTTAAGAATTGTGAGGTCTTTTGTAAATTGTCGACAAAAGTTTTTTTTTTTTTTTTACTTAATTGCACTTTTGGTGCCTGCTTCACAATTTCTGGGTCTCTCGGTAGTTCACCTAAATTATTCATATTTTTTGTCTCCCACTAAAAGCATTACTTACTTTTTATACCTTCTATAGTCAAAACATTTTGCATTTTTTATCATTTTTTTAGATTAGATATATTTTATACATTTAACCTTAAACGATTTTATTTCTAACCTTATTACTTTATACTTATTACTTTTTATTTATAACCTTTTTACTTGCCATTCAGAATTGAAACGTTGCTTGAAACGTTTTTAGTGACCAGATCTGAATAGCCAGGTACTTCCCCACCTTCCTAATCCCCATACACTTCCCCTCCCCATTATCATTAGCCTCACAAAATACCTCAATTCGGGATGCCATAGTCTCGCTGGCTCCAGACCTGCGAATACCTCCCAAGAGCCTCAGCTGCACCCAATAGGGTGCAATTCACACGCGGTAGAAGTGAAACCTTCACCACACAATCTCAACCAATGAAAAGTGAGCTCATAATCAAAGCGGCCAATGCGGTAAGGTTTTTATTCAGTTTAATTCTCTCGTAGGCCAAATCATATAGATGTATGTACTTGCACTTAAAAAAACTGTTCAGAACATCAGAACTATCAGTAATTATTTTTCAGAATATTTGCAGTTCTCTCGAACGATCGACGCTGGAGCAAAAGGGGATTTTGTATATTATTTTTGTACCTCAAATTGTAATACCGGGAAACCAAGTTATTTCATGTTTCGTAAATCGAATACTGCAATGTTTTGTCGATGCAAATAATATAACTCGTATTGGAAATAAACGAGGCCACTTTAAAAAGCAGTGAAATGTTTTCCGCTTTTCGAGTTCATCGAAATACATACTGCACTGAAAATATTATTTACCATATAGGTATATAATGAATGTGTGAAGAAAATGTTGTTAACGTTGCGAAGATATTAAACATTAAACTAAATATTTAACTTTTCTTCATATTTGTGTAACTATGGCATCCCCAATATGTCGTAATATTTGAAAAATTTAACTCCATTTTCAGCCTTTTATTTTGTATTTAAATTTATCTTGATTAATTTCTGTCTGTGGATTCTTTTACTTACAATTTAATTTTAATCTTAATTTTTATTCAACAAATTTTTCTTTGTATCATTTTGTCTATGCTTTCACTAGAAGTTTAGTATATCTAAAAGCTTCCTGTCTTGTCACACAGGTGGCAGGTATAAAAGCTTTGCATAAAGTCCGCAAGATGTCGGCAAGACTGGTTTCCCGGCAAGATCACCAGAGGGCCGAGGACAGCTGTTATCACAAAAGACAGTGGGAACCAGATCAATTATAAGGGGTCTCCACACGGTACTGCCGCAGTACCAACTGCCGCAGAACTGTAGTCAAAAGCGCCAGCCGTATTGTTATGTACTGCCGCAGTACCAACTGCCGCAGAACTGTAGTCAAAAGCGCCAGCCGTATTGTTATTAAGGTTAAACGTCACGTACGTTATAATCTACGCATTCACAGATGGCATCAATCAAATTAATTTAGGTTTTTAATGCTTTTTGCACGTTACGCCTTAAAATATTAAGGTAAATTAATTGTTCGCGCCCGTACAAATTTAATTAGAATGTAAATAAATAGTTTTGTCCATAAACAAACCCAAATCTTTCAAGAAAGCTGAAAAATTCAATTTTGTATCGGTGACTCAATCCAAAATTGTATTTTTCAGCCTTTCTTGAAAGATTTGGGTTTGTTTAGGGACAAAACCATTTATTTATATTCTAATTAAATATATACGATCGCGAACAATTAATTTACCTTAATATTTTAAAGCGTAACATGCAAAAAGCATTAAAAACCTAAAATAATTTGATTGGCGCCATCTGTGAATGCGTAGATTATAACGCACGTGACGTTTAACCTTAATAACAATACGGCTGGCGCTTTTGACTACAGTTCTGCGGCAGTTGGTACTGCGGCAGTACCGTGTGGAGACCCCTTTAGCCAGCTCCTAGTTAAGTTGACTAACCATAGTCATTACTTTGTAATCTGCGTAATATTAATAAATCACAGATTGTCCAAAGAACTCTATTCTTTCCTAAGTGAAATCCTCTCCTTCCAAAAAGTGTTAGAGATACTGTTTGTGAGAACAGTGTAACAAGAAAAAATTGTCAAATCATATTGAAAACAGTTGCCTTTAATTCCTTGCAAAAATTCAATCATTCCATTTCTACAAGCCTTACAGCCAGCATCTAAAATCATTTTGTCTTTATTGCAAGTACCTATATCTGATGTATTCGTACGCAATTAACCAATATACCAGTAAATTAACAGGTGTTTTATTCCGAGGACAACCTCAATATTTACTGGCATTTGGAAGACGAAAGAAGTGAAAGAAGGAAACCGACTCCGGACATCCAGAGATCTTTAAGGGACGTATAGTGAGGATTATGTGAGTGGGGAGAGGAAGGGGAGGCGAAAGAAGACGGTAAGAAGAGGCTGGGAAGTACCTAACTGTTAAAATTAATGTCATATAATAATCTTTCAGAAATATCGAACGGAAGAAATGCGTACCGGGAGCATCTTCTGTAGGTACTTATCCTATATTCCTCTTCCTCTCCCCTTTACTTAGTGTATTTATAATTAAGTCTTAACAAAACTCGTATCTTTAATCAACTTTAGCATAAGATACTTTTTTGGTTTCACTTTACCTCATATGTATAGATAATTGTGTTGTACATATAAGCTCTTCTTACAAATACGTATAAATTATTTCAATTAAATTTGAACCCGCAACCTATGGATCTTAGGTAAAGGCTGCTCTCCTGTGATATGTCGGCGACCCTTTACACAAATAATATACCAAACATAACCATAAACATTTTGTTCGAATATTATTTCATTCCGTCTTCTGCGTTTGTTGAAACATTGGGGCGTGGTTTTGGGGCACATTTTATACAGCTGGTGTAGTGGTCCGTGGTGTGGACGTACAGACGGAACCATGGAACTATAATATCCATACTCTTAGGACGGAACGCACACCTGACGTTTTACATCTATGTAAATTATTACGTAAACGCTAAAAAATGTCAAGATGAGGAAGAGGTGCTTGCTGTTTTAACGATAAGACTGAAGATATGACGTCAAGAAGAAAACACAGATTTTAAATTAGAACGTACATTACTAACCCAATAGACGTTTAACAGGAATTAAGAATAGAAGACCGATTTGGATAGGACAATTTCTTCCGTCTCTCTGAAGCTGATTTAGCATCTTTAAGATTTTAAGCTTGCTCAGTGCACATAACATCAAAAGCTCGTGAGATTTATGGTCGGTGACTGAACGTAGCGCACTGCGTTTGCGGTGCTCTTCCCAAGCTCGGAGGATGTTTTCCATCAGCTAAACATTACGCCTGCAAAACTAAAAGTGGACAGTTATGCCCCTAATTAGCACGTTTAAACAAAATGTTTGTAGAAATGTTTGGAGGCATTGTTTGTGGAAACGGTCGAAGAAAATCGGCATCGAGCGTAGAGGTCGTAAAATGTAACATGTTTGTGGCGTGGAACCTTGCAGAGATTCGAACCCAAGTGGCGTTATCATCTGGTTGTGTGGGCAATGCGTATTGCGTCAAAATAATCAAAACTGCTAAAAAGGTACATTTTAATAGTTATACAGGAAAAATAAAATAACTCTTGCCGACATCGTTAAGTTCCAGATACTAAACTAAGGACATAGTTATTGTCGATTAAAAAAACCTCGTTATTTTTTTATAGTGGTAAGCGTCAGGCTTAACTTAGGTCCGCCATTTGTTCTTATGGCCTCGGGTCGTAAAGCAGCTGTAACAGTAGCAAACGGTTAAGTAGAAAAAAAATCATATAATAAGGCTGTAAACACTGCCATCCGTCGCCGCCGCGACGCGCGATGTTCGGACACCGATTCTAAATAAAACAGGTGGCATCGCGCGAAGATTTCGTGCGGAGTTATCGTAAGAAATAATGTAAGAAAAATAAAAAAAAGGGTTAATAGAGACAAATTACTTTGATTTATTTATCTTTTCTTATTAGTTTATGAAAACATTTGTTTTGCATGTAAATATCTAAAAACTAACTAACTAACCGTCACGAAGTTTCCCCGCAGGGGTAGGCAGAGAGGACGGACCACCAAACAACTCGGTCTTGGCACACACTCCTTGCCTCGTTCACATTCATACATCGGCTCATACATGCTCTTCTATTATTCCGACTCTTCACATGGCCCGACTCAAGTATCTGATTCACTTGGTCATGCCATGTCTTCCTCTGGCATCCCCGACTTCTTCTACCATTCATATTTGCGTCATATATTCTCCTTACAATCCTTTCCTCGTTCATTCGCTCTACATGCCCAAACCATCTGAGCGTCCCTTTCTTAATCATATACTCATTACGCTTACATTAGCCTTGCATTCTTCGCGGATCTTCACATTTCTCATACGATCGTACATGGTTTTTCCACACATACGCCTCAGGGATCTCATTTCTACAGCATTCAGTCTACTTTCATCCTTCCTCTGCCAGTTCCATGCCTCACTGCCATACATCAGGGTAGGTACCAGCACTCCATTATGGACGGCTAACTTCGCTCCTTTGGACAGTTTTTTGTTGGTGCCAACGGCGTTCAGTCCACCATTAATAGAGTTGCCTGCATTTACCCTTCTTTCGATATATCTACATACCTTTTAAGCTAATTGTATGTGTTTGTGAGCTATCCCATAAAGCCGTGTACTCATCGGCGAGCTATTGTAACTGTTAGCGTTGCAGACACTGTAAACCAGGCTCTAATGTGTATGTGTAGTGTATGTAATGCCCACACCAATGTAAAATGTAGAGCCACTTGGTTTGCGGTAAAAACCGACAGCTGACGGTTCGCGAGACACGTACTATGATTTTGGGTAAAGTTAACGATTACGGTAACAGCTCGCATATAGTACGCGGCTTTAGTCCCAACTGCCTGGAGTCTGAAGGACTACTGCATCCCTAATTGGGGTATATTGTGAGGCTGGAGGTAATGGGGAGGTAAAGGGAGATGTGGAAGAGGTAGAGGAAAGTTCCGGGCTATTCAGATTTTTATTTGATCATATTTATACCGTAAGGGCAACTCTTATGTTATGTATTACAGTGTTGAGTTATCACATTACTAAACTTATTGCGTACGCAAGACTTCAGTGCGAAGAGTTCTCGTGAAATAAAATGGTTATGAAGAATAAATAATAGTTTTTATTGCTGTCGTCGGCAAATCTTATAATTCCATCAACTGAAGAAATGGACCGGGACAAAACATCAGGGAAATAAAGGACTCAGTATTGTGGAATGTCCTTTGTGGATTAACTGCGAATACAAACATCTATATATCAAGAGGTCTAGCACTAACGCACTGTCAATTTTGACACGATAAAGATTTTCAATATTAATAGTGATTAATATTGAAAACAGGTCAACACTTGCTAGAATGGCAATTACTTTTGACAGTTGACATCGATTACAAAATTTTTAGTTTATCGAGCCCGTATTACCCGAGGCCTGTCTGCATATTGATAAATATCGTCAACTAAAATTTCGCCCTTGGAATAAAAATATTGACTGTTTTTTAATGAATGGAGACAAAATGTTAAATTAGTTAGTATGTCTGATAACCATAAAATTAAGTGTGCACAATAAACTCGTTTGAATTTGACAGTTCAAAACGACAATCAACCGACTTTATAATATACTGACTTACTTTAACCAGATTCCTGACCTCATTTAGAGTAAAAATGTGGATGGCATTTAGGTCTGTGGTGATTATATTTTTTTATTCACCTAAAACGAAAAAAAAAATCAGTAAAAATTGGACAGTTAGGATCGAGGTGATAGGAAGGGCGGTTACTCACGGATACCGAAATTCGTTCACGTTTATATACCAAACAAGGTAAAAGTTTATGAGGCACCTACGTTCCTTGTTTATAATGTCAGGTTTGCCATCGTTAGGCGAATTTTCATCAACCTTTGTAAAATTCTTGATTTTTCTGCTAACAATATTGATAAATTACGTTGACAGCTTAATTTGTCGTACCGAGTCTGCTTAGTTGTCGATATGGCTTTGCTAATCCCCAGAACCTCCATGTAAATCTGGATATTATGGTAGGTAATAAGTGAACCAATCCTCTTAAAAATAATAAAATATTCTAGTTGCTGAGCATCAACAGTTAAAACGTCTTTCTTTATTATGATCAACGGTACAAACCATTTGACCTACCCTCTAAGTTCAGTACTTTTGAAGTAAGCAATCACTTTGTGGTTTGATGTCATGTTATAAAACACTCGCTTTATTTAGTTGTACAAAAAAAGTGAGTGGTTTATCTAATTTATTTTATTAGTTTGATTTTTCCTGTTTTATAGAGCTTGGCGAAGCTTTTCCATAGATCTTTAAAAAAAGTAAATTTATTAACAAACCATTTAAATAGTTTTCTATTACTTTACGGGTGACCTCTAATTGTACATTTTCGTACCTGCCTTTATAATCGCTCTGGTGTTGTATTAAATCGCATTAAATTATTTGATTGTATAGAAAAAAATAATGAATTATTAGGTTCTTCTTTTTTATGCTTCTGCGCGTTTTCATCCCACGACAAAACATCCCCAGACAAAATATCCCTGACAAAATATCCTACGGACAAAAAATTCTCCAAAAAAATATCTACTAAAATCTAACCTAACATAACAAAAAAATGGGACAAAATAATACAGTAAAGATAATAAATTATTCATTTTTTATAAGAAAAACTTTCTTTTTATACTTTTTTTGAAGGTTATTCCCATCAGTGAAATATATCATTTTTAGAATAAGTTGACAATAATAATCTAAACGAAAATATGAAGGAGAACAAGCCACAGAAAAACAGAAAAAGACAATGGTCGCAACTGGGACTCGAACCCAGACCTTTCCGTCTAACTGGGACGAGCGCGTTAACCAATTTCGCTATTGCCACCTTCTGTCAAAACCGTCATATTTGTCAATCTCATATTTTCAAATTTTAGAATTACATTATTATCAACTAATTATTTTTCTCCATATTACGGGCAACTACCCTTTTAATTGGAAACAATCATTCTAAGAATTGGTTTGTAACCTGGATAGCGTCTCGGATAGATATATTATTATAGTTGCGACCATTGTCTTTTTCTGTTTTTCTGTGTCTTGTTCTCTTTCATATTTTGGTTTAGATTATTATTGTTAACTTATTCTAAAAAAACAATAAATTATTGTTCAAAAATAGTTATAAGAAAGAATTCAGCGTGGTGGAGATACATTTTGTCCTTGGGATATTATGTCGAGGGATATTTTGTCGGGGATATTTTGTCGGGGGATGAAAACGCGCATTACCCTTTTTTATATTTCTTGGGCATTACCTAAGTAACAATTAATAGAAATTTTGTGTTGAAGAGTTTTATTTCACAAGTACATTTGTTATTTCATTTTTATTTATCTGCGACTGGATTAGACACATCCGTGTCAATCACTAGCAATGTTAAAACTAACTTATGATACCGGTAGTAGTTAAATATAAATTTAGTAACAAATGTGAATGAGAAATAAAACTCTTCAAAACAAAATATTCTTCTTCTTGAGTAGGTTTGCTCATTGCTGAGAATCGTGATGACCACTCCAAATTCCATGGGGGACAAACCTCCTCCACTCCTCAAAACTGACTTCCCTCTGCTTTTCCTGCTTTCCAATTTGCCAGCAATTATGAGATTCCCTAGATTGAAGTCCTCAGTTAGGCAAACAACTCGTCCAACGTATCTTAAAAATACTCTTAAGTCTTACAGTTGTGGATGCCTCACTAATCCCGAATGAATATACTATCAGTACACTACCAGCTACGATTAGACAAACTGAATCCTTGACAAAATTCAAACAAGATATAAAGAAATGGATTGTACAAGTAAGTATTGGACGCCACGCTACTACAAACATCTGTAAAATAAATCAAATACAGTACAATCTCACTAATCCGGCACTTCAATAGACCTCCACACTCCGCCCGCGCCTCCCTCGCCTCTCTAAGCCTATGCACTCCATCGCCGCGTGCGTCGTGTTGTCTAGCAGTCTAACCTCAAAACTTATCTCATGTGCATGTGCGTACGCATTTACCTGTTGTTTTAAAGCGAGAATAGTGTGTAATTAAAAATGTCAAGTAAACGGAAACACAAGACACTAGGTTTGAAAGGTAAAATTACATTTTAAAGAAGTAAGATAGTTACTCTGGCTGTTAACAGTGCCGGATTAGTGAGATTGTTCTGTATAAACAGAAACAACAATTTACATACGACCTAACCCATTTAAAATAAATTAAAATAATATAATCCTGTCAAATTTAAATCCATAAATAATAATATATCTGACAGGATTTACCACTTTACTTCATATCTTCCTTCATTTATCAGTAAACTCTCTTTAAAAGATTTACCCACACTTCCAATCACCTTTCTGTTTTAATTGTAGTCAAATTAATATGTATTTTACCTTAAATATTCTTGTAAACAAGATATTCATCTACGCCTGTCTCGACAAAGGTATATCCTATAGAGACAGACATCGAAAAACCCAATGTAAATATACTTTATATAGATAAATAAATAAAAATATGTTAGTGCGCCTGGTTATCCATAGAATCCTGAGGATTTTTTCCAGCACCATATTTCTCTGGCTTGCCATTGAAGTAAAATCATGTATGGTTTCATAGTGCTTTTACACAAACGAAGTATTGAAGTCTTTTTTATTTTTTTTTTTATTTATTTATTTCTATTCTTCAACATACATACATATTACAGATAATTACATTGGTATACATAGATATTAAGTTAAGTAATAAGGAGAAAAAATAAAATGTTACTGATCCGTAACTGTATATAGGTAAGTACCTAGTAGTATTTTGTGAACACCTCACTAGGCGGACCTGTGCTGAGGTGTTCCCATGTTTTGGAATAATTGCAGTTCTGACGACAAAAGTAGAAACACCGTATCCTCCTTGATATTGTCAAGAAGGAGACTGTGGATCGACCTATGGCGGCAGTAACGTATACATAAAATAAAAGATTAGTTGCAGTTAGGATCTATACATAAAGTTATACATAGCATCTAGTTTATGTAAAAGATAGATAGTAGTTTTGAAAAATAGGTAGGTATATTATTGTAGGGACCACACGCCAATGGAATGAATAATATTGTGATTTTGTTGAATGTTTTGTCTTAAAACAAAGTTATAATTGCCTACTAATTATTTTTAATATTTGTTTTTGGTTATGTTTGGTTAGGTGTTATGATTTTTTGAGTAAATTGAATACCTTGTTGTTTGATCCAGTCTTTGATGTATTTTTTGTGAAGAATTGTATATGGATTTGTAGTTAGTAGTTGTTTCAGTGTGGTGGGCATGAGGTTATATAGTTTGATTGCGTAATACTTGAAGTGTCTTTGCCCGTGTGAGGTATGAGTTATCGGTATGTTAAGTGTTTTTTTAGTAGAGGCCCTGGTTTTAATTGCTAATTGAGGTTGCATTTGTATGTAAAGTTTATGTTGGAAGAAGTATAGTAGTACAGCTTTGGCGTAGAGTTGTCTTATTGTCATGACGTCTAGTGTTTCGTAAATTATATTCGAGCATGCGTAGCGAGGAACTTGTAGGATTAATTTAATTATTGCCTTTTGAATTTTTTCTAATGGATCTATTGCTATATTCGTTGCACTTCCCCAAGCAAGTATGCCATATGTAATAATGGATTGGCAAAGTGCAAAGAATATGGTTCTGAGGATTGTTATTGGAAATATGTTTTTTATTGTCTTTATCAGATGCATGACTCGTTTCAGTTTATTTGTGATGTAAGTTATGTGGTCAGTCCAGCGTAGGTAAGCATCTATTATAACTCCTAGATATTTTGTGTGGTCAACCCTTTCAATACGCTCGCATAAACATGTGCGAGAAGTTTGTCCGCAGTCGTGTAAGATAAGGTCTATGTGCGGTGGAGGTTGGCCTCTTTGTGTGATGCTGTGTGTAATATAATTGGTTTTTGTTGTATTCAGGGTAAGAATGTTGTTATTTAGCCAATTTTTGACCACAGATAGACTTTTTTCGGCCTTTTTAAATACATCATTCCATGTTTCTGCCTGGCAGAGAAGTACTGTATCGTCAGCAAATGTTACGATTTTACCGTCGATATCAATGTCACACAGGTCGTTTATGTAAATAAGGAACATTAGGGGACCAAGAACGCTTCCCTGTGGTACACCGTATCTAGATAGAAGTGGCTCGCTTACCATGTTGTTGATTTTAACCTGTTGCATTCTACCCGACATGAAACTTTTCAGTAAGTTTAGTTCTATGCCACTAACTCCGACAATTTTTAGTTTATTGAAGAGTTTTTCGTGAGAAATTGTGTCAAAAGCTTTACATAAGTCTAAATAAATTGATATAACTTTTTTTTTAGCATCTAGGTTATGTGTAATAAACTCAGTTACAGTGGCAATAGCGTTTTCTGTGTTCCTATTTTTTCTAAAGCCGTGTTGGTTTATTGAAAGTAATTGATTGTTTTCCAGATAATGTTGTAGCTGTACTTTTATTGTTTTTTCAAGAATTTTTGACATATTGTTTAATAATGTAATGGGTCTGTAGTTGTTTACATTGTTTTTTGTTCCTGATTTATAAATAGGAATAACCAGACCTTTTTTTAAAATGCTCGGGAAAATTCCTTCTTTAAGACTAAGATTAATTACGTACGTTAGTGGTATAAGCAGTTGTTGGCTTAGTGTTATTATTGTTTTAGAGTCTATTCCGTCAGGTCCCGATGTTGAGTTATCCTTTAGAGATTGTATTATTTGTTTGGTGTCTTCCAGAGTTACTTTTTTTAGTTTGAAATGTCTGTCATTGTTTATAATAGAGCACTGAGTCATATGATTTTGAGGTTCTTGATTGTCGCTTCCAGTCGTAATTTTTTTTATATTTTCGGCTAGGCTGGCTCCGATATTTGTGTAATGTCTGTTTATGTAGTTAAGAATAAGTGTAGGATTTTCGTGGAAGTCTACTTCTTCGTCATTGATAATTAAATTTTTGATTTTATCATCTTTGTTTTTTTGTGTATGTGTACTTTCTCTCAGAATTGACCAGACACTTTTCGGGTCAAAGTTTGCAGTTATCAGTTTGTTTCTGTAATATAATTCTTTGGCTTTGCGTATAATTAGCGAACAAATATTTCTGTACCTTTTATAGTAAGAGTAAAGAAAATTATCATTTGGGTTGTGTTTAACTTGTTTGTGCAGTTTGTCCCGTTTTTTTATGCTATTTAGAATGCTTTGGGTAATCCATTTTTTAAGTCTTTTTTTACGGTGCGTGATAGAGTTGAATGTTGTTGTGGTGTTTTGAGTGATGAGCGTTTGAAGGTATGCTATAAAGTAATTCCAGGCTTCTTCTGCTGTGTTAATTTTTTTTAGATGTTCCCACGTTTGTTTTTCAAGACAATTTTTTAGGTTAACGTAGTCAATTTCATATTTTATGCTAATATTTTGAATTGTTGGGTTCAAAGCCTGTGGAGTCAGGCCTATCATTGTTGTGTAGTGATCTGTGATTGTTGATTCAAATACTACGCTACAAAATTTGCTTTTGGATTTGATCATTAAGTGATCTAAACACGATTCTGAGTCTCTGGTAACTCTGGTTGGAGTATTGATGGTGCTTATTATGCCATGTTCCAGGAGCATCAGCTGGTATTCGATATTTTGGGGGTGGCCTTGTGGAAGTATATTTATGTTTAGATCCCCAGCTATTATGATGTTTTTGAAGTGGGCAATTTTTTTAATATGAGTATCGAGAGCTAAAATAAAGGGCGCGATGTTGTGTCTGGATGGAGATCTGTAAATAGCGAGAATGCATGTATCGGGGTCGGCGATTATTTGTAAGCAGTTAGTGTTTTCTAAGGCGATTTCTGAGACAGAGGCGTTAAGACTATCTTTTATGTAAACAACAACTCCATCATTTTGATTTTGGTTTTTTGTTGTGAAATATGTGGAATAGTTTTTTTTGTGTTTTATAGTAAAAGCGGTCGAGATCCAGCATTCCGTTAGAATAATAATTTTGAAGTCTATTTTGAATGCGGACAAGAGTATGTCTAGTTCGTCATAGTTTTTGTTGAGGGATCTTATATTTTGGTTGAATAGAGTTAGGGTGCCTGGGTTGCTAAAGATAAAATCACATAGTTTTGTATCATTGGTTGAATAATGTAAGTGAGAGCTAGTTAAGTTCATTGAGTTTAGTAATTCGGCCATATTAAATTAGTTGCAATACATGAAATTACTTGTTACAATACATGAACATGAGTAACAATACATGAGTAACAATACATGAAAGTACATGAAATTACTTGTCTAAACTTAAACTTTAGGTCGCACACTTTACACTCACTTTCCGCTTCAAGTGCCAATATTTTCGCATTGCCCGGACAAGTCCCACCTTGGTGGTCTTCGTTATGCTTCTTTCATTTCATATCTTTTGTATTTTATCAATGGCGTCTTTTGTCATGTAAATTCATCATTTCACTTCTGTTTCACGGCCTCCCACGTCACTTATAGGCGAGCCTAGGTATACGAAGTCGCTCACCGCATTTCAATTTGGGGGGCGGGTTTGGGTACCTACCGCCGCCCCGGGAACCATTTATTGAATAACCAACACCTCTGCCATAAGTCACCCCAAGTGGTTCGCTACGTTTGGTGACTTAGCCAGGGTGCCCGGGTTTCTCCTGGTCTTGGTGGCGGATGCGTCTGCCCACCAGCTGCATGGTAGGCAGGATCGGGATATGATAGTTATGGGAGTCCCTTTGACTTCCCCAGCCGTACTCTCTCAGAACACCGCCTTACACCTCAGTGGGAGGGATGGATTCGTATGTCCATCTGTCACTCCTGGACAGACTGACACCCAGATTCCTACTGACCCCTAATACCCTTTTCCTTCCCAGAACTTCCTCGCCTTCCTTCATACAGCATCTCCAAAGAAGACATAGGCCCTGTGGGGAATTATTTTCCTCAGGGGCTTCTGTGTGGAGCTAATGTAAAAAAGTCTGTGAGAGCATTTTTTTAAATAGGCAATTCGCCTTAAAAAGAGTGATTTGTGCCAACATTTTTCTTGCTAATGTGTTTGCTCTGTTAATTACCAAAAGTTTTGTTTTTGGCTTCATCGGTAGATCTAGAGGAGGAGTTTCTTTTCCTGAAGGAGGTAATTGTGAATATTAGCATGCTTATACATGCTTAAAAAACACGGATATCAAAAAAAAATATTAATTCATATTAGAGTAGGATTTATAGCTAAGATTTTTTATCATATGATTTTATGAGGGCCACATAAGAAAGATAAGTCTTTCTAAATACTTCTTCATTTCCGGAAATTTATTACGATTATAATAATAAATAACATTTCAAAAATCACCTCAAGAGAACACGTAGAACAAGTTGTAAGGCAAGAAGGCAAGAAACAATTGAAAATTTTAATTCATATTTTCTTGTTCAAGAAAGTTACTCGTTGTTGCAAGTTATGTACTTTTATTCATTAATTGAATAACTTAGTCGAGTAGGACAACCGCACTACTCTAAGCCACTTAAAAGTCATAAAATATGTACAGGAGCGCAAAAGTTTCTTGTACTTTATTCCAACTTTGGTACTTTATTCCTGAGATTAGCAATATAGTCTGCTTTCCGTCAATGGGCTCTGTTATAATTCCTACGTGTTCGGCACAAATTATTAAACGTACTTTATTTATCACGATCAAGTAGTAGATCTTTCTTTTATACAAAAACGTAGTGCATAAGAAAGAGCTGTTGAAAATGAGATAAACGATGTATGTATATCTCATTCAACCAAAAAAAAAATGCATTAACTGTCAAACTATATTAATTCATTAATATTATATAATTATCATACTTTTTTTTCCACTTCTGACCAAACCCGATGGTCAGCCGGCTAGCTCGACCCGCGAGAAAGCCGAGAAAATAGTCAAAATTAGGTAAAAAACGTCGCATGGGATCCATCCAACCGGATTGCGGACTTTCTCTAGGGAAGAACAATTCTCACCGAAGTTGACGGCTCTACATCCTCTCCGGACCAAATCAGTGCGGGGTGCCACAAGGATCTGTGCTGTCTTGTCGCCAACGCTATTTTTCTCGTTGAATTGCACCAATTCATTGCTACACTAACGACAGCACCGTTCACGAAGTTTATCGTTTTGAATAAGCTCGAGTAAATCTGGCTTCCAAGAAACTGGGTGACCTACACAAGGCAAGCAAGATTCTTCAATAATGCAAATTCTGCAAAATCAGCAATGATTCTTGGTGCACCGGTGCACTTGGGTAAAACTAAATGGACGAGATGAATACCCGTAATGTTGCCTTCATGAGAACGGGTCGTATCTTTGATTCTTTTTTATGTAAGTCGGCTTAAGTTAAGCTTGTGGAATGAACTACCGGCATTTTTTTCCTCGTTTATATAATCCGGGCCTCTTCAAGACACGTGTTAATAAATCCCTTCCTACAGCCCCTCCCTATACCCGCCTCGAGACGCTGAGAGAAGGAGGGAGACATAGTTGCAACCGGGAACCACGCTTTTGCGAGGTGTCAAATAAATAAAAAAAAATTAAGAAAATCTCCCTCACACGTATTAAAGAAATGAAACGCCAATTGCCGTTGCCGTTGCTGAGCAGTAGCAGTGGAAATTATTAAAGCGCCCAATAGGTTATTTTGATATTTTTTTGTTGTAAAATATATAAGAAAACCTTTTCGATAGTGATCTTACTTTTATGTTGACTAATACTTTTTCTATAACGATTTAAAATATGCCAATTGCGATTTTCCACTAAAAATATGTTGATAATTTAAATTCTGACTGATGACCAGGTGAGAAAAAAATCGTACTTAGTTTATTTTTATTTTTTTATTTTATTTTATTTGGAAAACCAACAGTTTATAACAATAATGTTTGATGAAATACATATGAATAAAAATTTAACCAATAACAGGTTTTCACTGATGTATATTAAATTATTAAGTGCGTAAGTATAAAGAAAAATAGTTAAATTAGGTTATGTGGATGGGATGGTGGAAGGGAGGGGAAAGGGATGGATCTATTCTGTGTAAATAGTGGTATGTATGTTTAAATGTTATTTATTCATTTTAGATTTGAAAATGTTAGGTGCTGTGTTAAATAAGTCGAATTCACTGTATGTCATGTTAAAGATGAGTGAAGCGCGGTGAATGAATGTATTTTGTTTAGAGTTAGTGTTGCATTGAGGAATGTATAATGCGTGGTTTTGTCTTGTTTGTCTGATGGGCACTCTTAGTTGAATTCTTTCTAGTAATTCCGGGCAATCTATCATAGAGGTAGCTATTTTTCGTAGAAATAGTACGTCTGCCAAATTTCTTCGACTTTCCAAAGAATATATCTTGAAGAACGTGGCTGACTCTTCGTGGCTTAGATGAGGACGATAGCTCCGAAAATCAAGGTATCGTAGAAATCGGTTTTGCACTTTCGCAATCCTTTCTATGTGACATATGTACTTGGGATTCCAGATTTGAGAGGCGTACTCCAGAGAACTGCGTACGTACGCAAAGTAAAGCATTTTCATGGTTTTTACTTTTTTTAAATCTTTGCAGGTTCTAAGTACAAAGCCTAGAACCTTGGAAGCCTTTGATACCATGGATATGTTTGAAGGTTCATTCAATTCGTCAAAAATACCAACGATTATGTTTGAAGGTTCATTCAATTCGTCAAAAATACCAACGACAATATCAACGATAATACAATTTTTCCTTCAAGTCGGCCACGGCCGGCGTGGTCTAGCGGTAAGGCTCTTGACTCGTAATCCGAAGGTCGCGGGATCGAATCCTGGCGTTCTCAAATAAATTTAATTTGAATAATTTGTGTTATTTCACAATTAGTTAATAATGTATGGTATACTTGCGCGATACATTCCAGAGTGAAAGACCCCCTCAGTATCGCCCTGGTGTAAGACCACCATTCGGAATTGAAACGTTGCTTGAAATGGCGTTAGCCGCATTTGGTGACCAGATCTGAATAGCCAGGTACTTCTCCACCTTCCTCTTCCCCATCTCCTTTCCCACCCAACTACCTACATACTCCAATTGGGGATGCCATAGTCTCACGGGCTCCAGACGGGAGCAGCTGAGACTCTTGTGAGGTATTGCTATAAAAAAAGTAAAGCAAATAAACTTTCTAGATATTTTTCTTATGATGATACTTAAATTATGAACTCCAACTCACGGCATAAATCGAGGGCGGACAATGTCCTCTAACATACAAACAATTCTAGGCCATAAAAGTAAAATAATAACATTAGGAATCTACAAAGAAACATACCAATAATTCGAAGAATTTAAGTCAAAAAACGTTATCCACCAAAAGACATAACAACGTAACGTAACGTATTTGCCTGTTTTTGGAGATAACCTTATGAAGTCCTCGAATTATTTGTGTATGTTTTGCTTTAAAACCTAGAATTATTTGTACGCTTTTGTAGATAACGTTGTTTGTCAGAGGTCCCAACTAAAGGGTTTTATGAGAGATTTTCAAAAATCTCATCTAAGTGACAGTGTTTTATTATTTTAGTGAATTTCTGTTCTAACAGCCTATTAAATTATTATTTAAAATCTCTTTGTGCAGTTTAAAATAAAATATGGTGCCACATAAAACTACAAATGATTTTCCTCCGCAAGAAAACGTTTATTTTAGGAGCCCAATTTTTCAGCCAACCTTTGAAAAACGAGTATATTTTTATAAAATCTGGTCATTTATCTTCATTCTAATGACCGAGAATGAGTTTAAAATGAGGGCTCTTTTATTCTGCTAAGTAATTGTTCGTTTTTTTACGAGAGCTGCAAAATGATGGGTCCTGCTTCGCTTTAATTGGAGTATTGTAGGAAAGAAGGGGATAGGAATTTATTATCCCGTCTTTTGAAAAAAAAGATAATAAAAACAATAAGATTTACTTTATTTTAATCCAATTACAATCTTATTCTATGTTTAGCATCTTTTAAAAATTTTCAACGCACGATTTATAATAATAATAATTATTTATACCAGGATGTGGGGAGGATAGTGCAATCCCACATGTCCCATATAGTTAGTTATACATATGTAAAGAAAACCGCTTATGAGTGCTTTCCTTTAATTTGTATTACCGACAAGTTAGTTGGTGGCTCACTAGATGTCACTGCTGACGGATGTGATGTTAGCTACAGTAACCTTAGTAACGATCAAACAAGTTATAAAGACAAACATTAAACAGAAGTATTTCATTAAAATACTATCTTATATTATACTTAAAGAAACCTGAAATAAGGACTTTAGATGTTGTTTCTTTTGTTCATTACAGGTAAATGAATATCGTTTTAATAAAATAATGTGATTGTGAGTTGTAAATACGTAGTATTAATAAATTTTTTGTTTATTACAGAGAAACACAATTGCGTCTTTATTTTTATACAAGACTAAAATATTTATTTATTTTATTTATTTTTATTTTATTTAAGTTTTTATTCCAGCAGGACTGGGAGGGTAGTGCAATCCCAGTCTGCCATATTACATACGGAGTAAATAAAAATCATATTATTAGGTAGGTACCTAATGAAAATAAAATTTGAACATAAATAACAAAAAAATAACCATAAAATTAAAAATAAAAATTAAATTAAACAGAAATTAAAATAAGAAAGAAAAATATACATTTTTTGTTTTTGTTTTATCGTCCATCAGGGAGGTCGCCTCATCATCTGCATCCATCGCTCATTTAGTGGGGAACTGAGCCACTCGGATGCAGCCACGACAATGATGTTGCTTGATTTCCGTGTCCTGCTCCAGAAGCTGGCTAGTCGGTGGCGAAGTAAGGCTGGGAATGAGTGCACCCTCCCTTCGGTGAACATCGTGGAGGCGCTGCAGAACCTCGGTAGTTGCATAAGTTGCCTGTATGCATTGTTGTAGCACACCCCCAGTTTGTCCCATTGCGCTACTGGGTATTGCGTCCACAGTTCAGATGTGTACAGGGCGGTGCAGTATGTCTTGAAGAGTAATTTTCTGACGTCGCTGCAGTGGTAGAACCGCCTTGAGAGCATTCCGGCCCGTATGTTAATTGCTCTTCTTTGTCGTTCCATATCTTCTACATCCTTCATGTCTTCGGTTAGGATATGTCCTAGATACTTAACCTGTGCGGCCACAAGCAGTTCGTTTCCTTCTAGATATATTGGAGGAATATTTAATGGCTCCTTATTGTATTTGAAAGCAACGATGACTGACTTTTCATATACATCATTATACATATTTAAATATTTACACAGTAAAGAAAAAAAGAACATAAATATAAAAAAATAATAATAGTTAATCCATTATTATGCTGGACGTGGTCTTGAGTGAGCTCGGGACCATCGCTCACTCAGGAGTGGCGCTTGGTGCTGGAAGGCTGCGGTCATCACCGTGTTGTCGGAGGCCATTAGCCGCATCCTGGCTCCAGTGACCCGGTGTCTCATCAGGCTGGCGAATCCATGAAGTCCTAATTCTGTGAACATTGTTGATGCGCTGCTATACCTTTTGAATCCAAATATGATTCTACATGCATCATTATATTGGATCCGGAGCACATCCGGAGACGTTCCATTGAGCTTACTCGGTATTGACACCATGTTTCACATGTATACAGGCTAGTACAGAATGCGTTAAACAATGTTTTTTTTTTAACATTATTGTCTTCATTATTATCTTCGGGCAATCTCTTACTTGTCCTTCATCATCATCCGGGAGGTCTTCAGTGATGATGTGCCCCAAGTATTTTAAATTCGTAGATGTGCTTATGATTTCCTCGTTAAGTTGTACGGGGAGCATCTTCTCGGGATTTTTTTCATGGTAGAATGCAATTAGCTCCGTTTTCTTGGGGTTGTACATCATGTTGTGATTATTTGCGTGTTCCTCACCGATTTTTAGTAATATTCTCAACTCCTTTATCGACGGAGCTGGGAGAATTAAAAATAATTTTGGATCGAGTAGTTTTTGTTGGTATATGGAAGGTAATTAGAAGAGATGCCACGAATATTCGGCTACTATTCGGTATTCGGCTACTTATTTTACTATTCGGTATTCGGCCTATTCGGCTACTTATTTTACTATTCGGTATTCGGCCTATTCGGCTACTTATTTTACTATTCGGTATTCGGCCTATTCGGCTACTTATTTAACTATTCGGTATTCGGCCGAATATCGCAAACCATTCGGCCGAATACCGAATACAAAATAATGAAAGAAAAACAAACTGCCAGTTTATTGTCTTCAATACAAATTTCATAATATTCCCAAATAGGTGATTTTTTCATTAAATGGTGCAATTTCGTAAAGTTTTTCGCGAACAAACAGTGATATTTTTGATATAGGTATATACTAAAAGTAACACAATTTGATGTAACAATCAACAAATAATGCGTGTTGTGATACGATCTACTCGCAAATGAAACAAATATGCCCACCGTGTATTTACCGCATGCACTTTAATGACGCAGATCGGAACCTGTCTCCTGCGAAATGTACTAAGGTTTCGCCGAATATTCGGCCACCGAATATCCGGTATTCGGCCGAGAGCGTAGCCGAATATTCGGTATTCGGTAAAATCACTATTCGTGGCATCTCTAGTAATTAGACTTAATAAATCAGGGCTGTCTATAATACCATTTATAATAAGTTTGGTCTCCGCTGACATTTTCGATATGTTTTGTCATAATTACGTGTACGTGTAGAATAATAAAACTGTTTTTTTTTTAAATATAAAATTTTAGAAATAAAACCTAGCATTCGTATGATGCGGACACAAAAATAAATGTACCACAGAAAGTTAGATCACATTTAAAAAATCTGCAGTTTATGCTGATTCCAGCGATATCGAAATCATTGATTTGATCATGGATTTCTTAAAAATGATACAGACGGCGTTACTTGTAGGAAATAAATGTAAAATTTCGTGTACGCAAATATTGTGCATCCAAAAGCATGGTTTTAATATCACTTCGAACCTTTTGTTAATTTCATTTTAGCAGAATTTTGTTACTTATTTCTGGTATCAAATGTCACTGATTTTACCGGAAAATCAATACCTAACTTACTTATTCATTTTTTACCTCGCAAAAAGGGCTAAATAATTTGTAAAGAAAATTTATCTCCGTATTCAAACTGTTAACCTTTAACATTTTGGTCCGGGAAATCGAGAAAATCTGTAAAGTCAGATATTTCCACCAATTGAAGTAAGTTGGTACCTTAAATAAATAATATAAACATTCTTCCGGCGTTCGCCCTCCTCCCAGTAAAAGAAAAAAAAAGAGTTCTTAGCTTCTACATAAAGCACGCAAGATTGGCTTCTTCGACAGCAAAAATAACACAATTGACAATTGAATTGTGCATAAACAGGCGGTCCGTTTGATAGGGTTCTGCGACTTTTCATCCCGCGACAAAATATCCCCCGGCAAAATATCCCCCGGCAAAATATCCTACGGACCAAACATCCCCCGACAACATATCCTAACCTAACCTAACCCAACAAAACCTAACCTAGCCTAAAATAACCCAAAAAAACCTTTTGGCTCGAAATTTAAAATTTATACCTAACCTAACAACCTTTCAGCGACAAATTTAAAATTTAAATCGAAACTTTGTTCATTGCTCTGACTCATTCCTTCCTTGTGGTGGGATGTTTTGTCCGTAGGATATTTTGTTTTTGGGATATTATGTCGAGGGATATTTTTAGAGTACAGGCGTTGGGTGAGAATACTGTCCTTGTTCTATCGGTGATTTCGACGGAAGATGCTCCAAGGAACTAGCGAAATTGATGCCTTCGGTACGGATCATAGTCAAGAAACTCGCCAAATTCGCGCACAATATTGAACAGTACACGCTTGACATTTTTCACATGGCAATGGGTCGTTTCTACTACTCGTTCTTGAGTTCAACAGCTCGGCGGAGAACAATTAGCCGGTGTCTGTGTTTCTTTCCTCCAACTGTGTGGAACTCAAGACCCATATTCACGCATTCTTCACCTCAAATAGTCCCTCCAAACAGCATCCCCAAAGATGACATAGGCGCTGTGGTGAATTGTTTTCCTTCAAGCCTCCTTAAGTAAAAAAACATTTTTTTAATGTCCATAATTCGAAGAATTTGGATTATTTGAAAAATATTTATTCAATTTAATATCTTAGAAAACATTAACGCGATAATTGTTTAAAATGAATAGTTTTTCTAGGAATATCTACCTAAATTATAGTTATGTGATGTAAAAAAAAAAAAACGCTTTAAACCCACGTTTGAGGAAAATGGATTAATCCCTTTCGGAACGAGAGATTTAAGTATGAGTTCGGACCATCGCATCGGTAATAGAAGAATGTCGTATGCAACAATATTCTTGTTCTGAAAAAAATTAAAGCAACGAAACCAATTATGTATCATAACATTTTATATTTAAAATACGTAAACACACAATTCTTAAGAGTTTAAAATGAAAAGAAGTCTAGTGAATTCAATTAAATTAGAGTGTATTGCTAGAATTTAAGATGAATATGTGGAATAATGTTGTATATTAAAATTTCACATACAACGTTATTCCACAAAACGGTTTTTTACTTTTTCTACCTTTCGAAACGCAACATGCTCTTCTAACTTAAATGAACACATTGTGATTGATGTATTTGAGCTTAAAAAGCAAAAAAAACAATATAAATAAATGAAATCATTTACGTTCTAGATATTGTCTTGAGATCAACATTTAACATTATTCCACAAAACTGTTACAACGGCTAAAAAGAAGGATTAATAATATTTTTTCTGGAAAAAATCTACTTTCCTGCATTCTTCAGCTTCTTGGCTCTGAAGACTTTCTAGTTGAAGCCATAAGACGTTCGTTTTCTCCATTTATACCCATAAATTAAACCATGCGCCGTGATTGCGACAAATAGCATTACGCAACATTCTTCCACAAAACAAACATTAAAAGGCTGCCACAGGTCTAAAAACTTTTCATTACCATGATCACTACCTTAAAAGATGCATATTAATATGCCCAACATAATTCCACCAATAACTCAACATTGATAGTTTTGTTGGATACAACATTATTCCGGGCAGGGGCTCAATCGTTATTAGTATAAAAACGCGCTTATAACATATATCACCAACATCTTTCACTTATACTACTGAAAATCGGCATCGGTGCAGTTTGGTCGTTGCTAGACGACAGTCAGTTTCATGCACGCTTCTGGGCACAATTTCCCTTGTGATTCTATTATATTATGGTTCAAAAGTTTCTCATTTTAACGTGAGGCTTATCTCGTGCGTTTTACACCACTGCACAGTGCAATTTTAAAAGCATTCCATCCCGCGGCGTGTTAAAAGGAGACTAAAAGGAAATTCAAATGTCGATGGAGCTGAGAGATTTACTGCTTCCACTCCATCGCTGTGCAAGTTGCAATCTGGGGGGCTGTTTGAACTAGACTAACTGTGTACTAACTGGGTACTGCAGCCGACGAGAAAGGGCGAGTCACGACTAGATGAATCAAATGTACCTACGTTCATGCACTAGTTAATAGATCAACTGAAAAAAATGTTAAAGGGATAAGGTAAAGTATGCTGAAAGGATTTAGAAAGCCCAGTTTTTCAAAATTTAATTAAATACTTAATACATTAACTTAAGGGGGGAAATAAATTAAGATGAATCAAAAAATGTTTTTTATTTTATTTCTTACATTTTTAGTATAACTGTTTAAGAATATGTTCCCAAAGTTTTAAATAAAAATTTCTGTTTCTGGTGTTCTGAGGGTGTATAAGAGAGCTTCCCCCCTTAAGTGCCGAACCGCGTGTTAAACTTGAAACGCGTTTTTCTCGAAACGACTTATTTTGAATTTGTGTGCACTCTAGCTCAAAAAGTTTTTAACCAATCATTTTAAAATTTTGCAGAAAATTTCTTTATATAATTACGCTCTATGTTATCCTAAATTCGTAGTAATATCATCGTCCAAAGTATTTTTAAAACGGTTTTCTGTTTAAAAACCTGTACAAAATTTTAATGTTTTGGGGAACGTTGGGTTCATATAGAGGAGATATTATTTTCTTAAACTAAATTCAAAACTCTATTGATTTGAGATGAAAACTGTGGCCTCCAGAGTGCACACAAAAAGCTACGTTTGATGGTGAAGTTCGATGGGTATCAGCTGATATCTTTCACATTTTTGGAGGAAATGCTTCAAAAATTTCTCAATATTTTCTTAAATAGATGTATAAAATTACCCCAAAGTTTAAATAAATTACTTACATTTCTTTAATGCCAAAAAAAATCATTAAAAAACCCTAGTCCTAAATATATTTTCACCCTCAAGTGTGTATCCGGAACATGAACTCACTAAATCAATAAACCATTTGGTTTTTGTATAGGTAGGTCTCCAAGAGAACGGGGAAGTGTGTAGGGTAATGGGAGCCCGATCGGTGGAGAAATGCCACGAGCTGTCCGTACGTTACAGTGTGGTTGGTCGCGATTTTTGCCATCGTTCAAAGTAAAACATAATTAAAAATTAATATTTTACGATTTTGGTACAAGTTTAATTAATATTGCAGGGTGTTAAGGGACACGTACTTGACTTACTTTTGACCAGTGATTCCTGATATTATTTAGAGTAAAAATTGTACAGAAAGTTTTGATCTTATTTAATTTTTTTTTCAATTTTTATCTTAAAAAAATAGTTCATGTTGGACGGTGGGTCGGGGGTGGTGAGCGTGGTGAGGGGCTGGATATTTATCACTTTTTACTCGGCATGTAGAAGAATATTTTTTTAAGTAAAACTTCTCTACGCACGCTTGACTTGGGGAGTAAGCTAGTGAATGCGTGACGATAGCGTTGTGAAAAGTGTGAAGTTGAGATGGAGATATAAGTTAGTGAAGATAGATAGAGAGAGAGTTACGTTTCGTATTACTGTAGGAGCAAGAGAGATAGGAGCGAGCACATATTTTGTTTCTCTCTTTCTCTCATAGCCAGTTACGTTTCGAATATCGACACAGTGCAGGCCTATTGTCTGTATCACTGTAGGAGCAAGAGAGAGCAGTGCGCGCGCACATTTTTTTCTCTCTTCGGTGTAGTTTTACTTCAGTCGTGTGGTCTAAAGCACAATCGTTTTTTTTTTGATTTTGAAGAAAATTGAAAAAAAAAACATTAACAAACCTAATGGTCTAACCAGTCTAACCTACCCAGTCACCGTAGACTAACATTTCGTTTAATTTTTTTACTCCAAATAATGTTAGGAATCACTGGTTAAAGCAAGTCAAGTACGTCCCTTAACACCCTTTATAGATATACCTTCACTCTATGCAGAAACGAGCGGTTCGTTTGATAGAATGCACCTGTGCATAGTCGAAAAATTTGTTGCCAACATTTCCCAATATTGTTCGGAGCCATCGTGGGTGTCCCATTTAAGTTGTCTCAGGGGGCTGTGTTCGCCGAGCGCTGTGAGGGAGAGCGTTGAATAACTTCGGATGCCCACAAGATCCCCCGAGCCAACTCAAATGGGACACACTCGATCATCGCCCGCACAGCCTGGACCCGGCTTCATTGGACTTCCATCAACGTAAAAATCAAGTGCGTTATGTGTAAACAAGTGACGAAAACTGTACCTTACAGACCAACATAATCCAATACTGAATGAAATTTCATACGCACTCTAATTTACAACGCGAGATGCCATGGGAAACGCCATTTCCCTGTACGTGGAACTGACTCCCAGCTATCTCATTCTACATGGCAACACGAAGAAGTTCATTCTAGTACCTACCTACTTTTGTGAAGGTTTTTCGAATCTGCAGTAGCCTATGTTATGTGATAATTTTAAAAGTAATAATTGCGAAACAATGCTTGCAATACATTTAACGACATTCATAACGCTGTTCTGATTAATGCGAATGATTTTGTACTTTACGAGATCGCTATATTTGCCGCCCCTGACTGTGCTGCCCATGTGCGGTGCACGCCTCATTAATAATGAGTCATTATATATCGTCAATGTTCTGTTTGGCAAGGTTCTAAAATAATCACTTTTTTCAAAAATTACCTCTCACTTCAAAACCATTTTTTTGCTCATTTCCATAATCAAAATAATTTTCAGAGCCATCTGTGTGGTATTTCCGTAGATACTTGTATGACGGAGTTTTAACATAAAGTTTTCAAACCTTCCATTTATTTGACAAGGTTCTTACATCACTTATTCTCCGCATCGCCCTTATGTTAAACGTTAAACCACCAATCAGAATTGAAACGTTACTTTAAATGTCTTAAACCGTGTTTGGAGACTAGATATGAATAGCCAGGTACTTTCCCACCTTACCCTCCCTATCTCCTTCCCCTCCCCACTGACCTTCAGCATCTTAACATACCCTAATTGGGGATGCCATAGTCTCACTTGCTCCAGACGGGAGAAGTGAAGACTCTTTTGTGAGGTATTCAAATAAAAAAAGCTTGGAATGGCATTAGAGAAATGTAGTTATAACCTACCAAAGCAGATAAAATCCAGACTGCTGTCCAGAAACACCAAGATATTAGTGTACAAAACACTTATTAGACCAGTGCTGACGTACGCAGCTGAGACGTGGGTACTAACTAAGAGGAATAAGCGAGGACTGGACGTTTTTGAAAGGAAATTTTTGAGGCGTATCTTCGGACCGGTTCTTGAAAATGGATTTTGGCGCAGACGTTACAACAATGAGCTCTATACAGTGTTTAAGAAGCCAAACGTCATAAAATTTATAAATCTGGGAAGACTTCGGTGGGTAGTTTATGTGGAGAGAATGACCGAGCATCAAGCACCTAAGTCCCTGCTAAACTTAGACCGATAGGGCGAAGGAGCCTGGAAAGGCCAAGATTAAGATGGAGCGACAACGTTCTCAAAGACATATCTACCTTGGAGCTTCTAAACTGGAGAGAGCTGGCACAAAACCGAGATGAGTGGAGGAAGCCTCTTGAGGAGGCCAAGACCCACCAGGGGTTGTACAGCCAAGAGCGATGATGATGACGATGATCATGAGTTATAACCTTATGCGATGAATTATTATGCCCTCAATGGTGGCATATGATTCCATCTGCAAGTATAGCTATGTTTTAAAATGGTAAGTAGACGTCTTATTTTTTTATATTTACTTTTAAAATATGTTAAACGAAAATACTTTACACAAGATTCAACCTCAGAATCAGAAATCGATAAATGAATAATGAGGAATCGACTTCGCACACTTTAACACTTCATATCTCAGAACAAGGTAAAATGAAGTTTGAACCTTTGTACAACCAAAGTGATATGGTTTTCCTTTTTACAAGTCAACAACTTTTTCATCAAGTTTTCAAGTCATTTCTGAGTCATCATTTGGGAATAACGTGAATCGTGATTATAATATATAACGACCTTCAGTCGAATTTAAACGATGTAGTAATTGGGGAAACTTTAAAAGAATCTTATTCTTCTTCTTGTGCCATTTTCATTCAACGGACGTTGGCTATGCAGACTTTCTGCGGCCCGGAACAGCTCTACAGTAGACTGGCCAAACCACTGTCTCCGGTTTTTCAGCCATGAGGTTCTCCTTCTTCCAGGGCCCCGTCTTCCGGCAATCTTTCCCTGCATTATGAGATTTAAGATCTCATACTTATCTTAATGTCTCATAACATGTCCAAGATATTGAAGTTTTCGGATTCTTATAGTTTTAATAACTTCTTTTCTTTATTCATCCGAACCATAACATTTTCATTCGTAACCCTGTCCATCCAGCTTATTTTAAGTACTCTTCTGTAGATCCACATCTTGAATGTATCAAGTCGCCTAATAAAATTAGTTCTTCAGTAAGCGTGCATGCTTCCATTCCATAAAATAATATCGAAAACACGTATCCGACCATTCTCATTCGTAAACCATTATTGAGATCATGACTGCAGAACATATCTTTCATGCGGATAAAGGTTGCACGAGCTTGCTCAATGCAGCATTTGATTTCAACCGAAGGATCCCAGCTGCTATACTATGGTTTATAAGGATAATAACCATTAACAATTTCACTCATTTTAATTTGAAATTAGTCATCGCAAATTCATATCTATCAATAATATAAATACATCGTCTGTAAGTGGTATGACCACAGTTTGAGAAACCGCTGTTACGCGTAATAATAATAACATGGCAGAAATTGTTTATATTGTTGGAAGTGTTTGTTAGTTAGTGTAGGAGTGGATGGAGAGTGTTTGGTGTGGTGATCCTCTCCACGTCAGGCAGGATTGCCTTCATACCTTACCAATATTGAGGTTTAAAATGCTCCTTGAGATCACGGTACTTCCAAGCCGTGATCCTGTGTTCAGGCTTATAATAATGATGATGTTTAATTGAAAACACTTATTTCTCCGCGATATTAACTTTTATTTAATTTATTATTTACAACAAATATGCGTTCGAGTACGAACGGGTAGAGAGGTAAATTGCCGTGCAACCGGATTGATCGAGTACTAGAAGCGGAATAATAATATAATTGCATTTCGGAGCAATTGGTGAGATTTTGTGCGGGTCATCTGGGATACCATACGCGTGAAAAAGTGTTGTGAATAAGTACTGCCATATACCTCCCTACAAGCGTTGCACGCGAATTACAAAATATGGCATTCAAAAAGAAAATAATTATATACACCCAAATAGGGTTTAGTATGTGTCTGAGATATACATATATATAAAATATAAACAATGTTTTTCATACTTGAAAATATAATTTTTAACATAAATAGTTTTGTGAACAATGCTAAATTTACATCATTAACTTAGAACATAAAATGTCTATTAAAAAAGAAAACGCGTGAAAAAGTGTTGTGAATAAGTACTGCCATAATATAAAAATAAAGTTTTTTTAAATTGAATAATAATATTATTAAATCTATAAAAGAATTATAAATTACAATAAAGTTCTACGAATTAAACTTTATAACAATAAAAAAACATATATTACATAAATGAAAAAAAAGTGATGATATGTCTCTACTTCACAACACAATGGAGTCCTAACATTCACACAGATATTGACAGCTTCGCGGTGCTCCATTTATAGGGTGAATTACCGCACTGGTTCGTTTATCTTAGAAAATTGGTACTTTACAAGCTAAACTTTGCTTCCACCATACACCTTTCTTCAGCAACTAATCACGCTCAGTCTCACAACTACAATTCAGATCAGGAAGTTTATCAAAGTGAGAAACAAAAGTAGAAAGATTCCTGTAAAAATCTTTCACGCTAAACATTTTTTTAAATGTTTTCGATTAACAGATAATAATTTAGGTACGTATTGGCATTATTACTTTTTTTCAATTCAAAAATATAATTTCAATTCGTTTCATAAGATACAGGAAAATAATAAGGGCCGTACTAATAAACGCGTCGTAAACTTCCTTTTATCACCCGTGCAAAATCCGTGTAAATGTCCTTTTATCACCCGTGCAAAATCCGTGTAAATGTTTTTTTACCACCCGTCCAAAATCCAAATCACGACCATAGGGGGTAAATCGGGTAAATTAAATTTAAAAAAGAGTATATACAAGCAGCAAAATGCATGCCGTTTAAAATTTGCTTCGATGGTGTTAATATACGATACGTGATATATTATTTATTTGTAAGAAACAAACAGCTCATAATATTATGTAAGATAAGTTAAGCGAAAACAGTTTTTTAAACGAAAGATGATTTACAATTTGGAAGGCGGGTATGGCTACCGCCGCCCCGGGAACTATTTATTGGATAACCAATACCTCTGCCTTAGGTCACTCCAAGTAATTCACTACGTTTGGTGACTTAGCAGGGGTGCCCGGGTAGCGTATTTACAACCCCTACCGCGTTTCAGTCGCCCTAGCAAATGTAACGCGGTAGGGATTGTTATGCATAAATCACCTTACAAACACTACCGCGTTACAGTCGCCTACGCGCTTCGTTGCTCTATCTGTTTCTGTGAGGATGACCACCGTAATCATAGAGAGGTTAACAGTGAGGATGGACCACTTTTTTTTTTACTTACAAAATTTTCAATGTAATTTTTTTTTTAAGTAAAAAAAACCGCAGTCCATCCTCTCTGTTTACACTACTAGAATTACAGTCGTCACCCTCAGTTAAAAAAACGCGCTTTTTTTACTTAAAAAAATAATTTATAAGTAAAAAAACGCGGTCCATCCTCTCTGCTAACCCCTCTATAATTACGGTCGTCAATCTCACAGGAACAGATAGAGCAACGAAGAACGTAGGCGACTGAAACGCGGCAGTGTTTGTAAGGTGATTTATGCATAACAATCCCTACCGCGTTACAGTTGCTAGCGCGACTAAAACGCAGTAGGAATTGGAAATACGCGCCCCGGGTTCATGGGGTTAGGTTTGTCGGAATCTTGGCGGCGAATGCGTCTGTCCACCAACTGCGTGGCAAGCCGGATCAGGAGAGGCTGGTTGATGGAGATCTTTTGATCTTTCCAGCAGGACTCTCTCGGAACATTTCCTAGCACTGCAGTGGAAAGGATAGATACTTAAGTCCGTCAATCCTGGATACACTGACCCCCAGATTCCTTCCCACCCTTCATACCTTTTTCCTTCCCAGAACTTCCCCACCTTCGTTTCCGTAAAAAGACCATCCACACAGCATCCCTAAAAAAAGGACATAGGTCTTAAGGGTGAATTATTTTCCTCGGGGCCTCGTGTGTGGAGCTAATGTAAAAAAATGTTTAAAGATAAAAAAATTATCGTGTCACAGCAGGTAAGGTGAAGAGGAACAGGAAGAAGAATTAATCATATTGAAAGGTGATGCTCCCGATATGTCCCATACTCACGCATTATATCCGTAAACTGTTTCTATTGATTCTTCCTAGTGAGTTCCTCACTTTTTTGTTCCGAGATTTCTAGATATTTGCTCATGTTTTAATCAGAGATGTGCAAAATGGGTACTCAAAACCATTTGAAATGCAAAATGGAAATAGGTCAAAACTTTTCCATTTGAAAATGCAAAATGGTTTTTAGAAAAGCATTTCAAATGCAAAATGCAAAATACCTATTTTCAAAATGTATTGAAAATGCAAAATGGTTTCTCAGGTCAAACGAGAGTAAAAACTAACAGCCTTCTACCTTCTATTAAAACAATTATTGAATTTTAAAACAACTTTATTATTTAATAATGGCCATCAACTTGTGGAATAAAAAAATCATAGATACTGATACGTACTGTGTAAAAAAATCTTGAATTTGAGTGGAATATAATAGTATCTATTATTAACTGAATAATGTCATTTTTCTTAGGGTTACATCATTTGTGTAGTAACTCTCAAGTGAGGGGACATTCACCTGTGAACAATAAAGAAATACAGGACATTGAGACAATATAATATGAGGTTTCTAGTACGCACCCATTATTTGACTATAGATTGTCACAGAAAACTCCATTAAAGTAGGTGCACTAGAAAACCACATATATTGTCTATATTATGTAGGTGTTTTAATATATGTATATATATATATACATAAATTATCTTAACTTTCTTTACCTAGTTAGTGGTCTTGGTCACATAAACCTTAGCCATTATTAGATTTAAGAAGAACAAGCTTCTCAAAAACATCATCACTCATCTTTCTTCTATGCGGCCTCATGATCATACCTCCATATGAAAAGAGGCGTTCAACTGGTGCTGAACTCAGAAGACAAGTATTGCATTTGATGAACATGTGCCTAACAGTAGGGTAGTCATGCAACATTTCAAAATCGGTTCTTTGGTCTTGAAGGTTTCTAAATCCGGAGTTCCTGCTGTTGCTGTGGAAGAATCAGATGAATCTTCATTATCTTGGAAAAAAAATAGGATTCATCCTGTACAAGATAATTATTTCCACTTTGTTGAGTTACATTAGATTTTTTCGTACTTTCTTTTAATTTCCTTATTTGTAGTAAAAATACTGAACGGACTCTGTTCTTTTGTTCTTTAGGAGTCCACTTCATTTTAAAAATGGATGCGATACTGTAGCGCAAATTGCATCATTCGCACTGGAATCTAGAATAAAAAATCTGTGAAATCGTTTTGTTACAAAGTAGTATACAAAGTTTTCTAATTTTAACGAAATTAAAATTTTGTTAATTCTGTGCAATTCAGGGAGGAGTACCCCATAGTATGTGTGTTCACCCTGTAGAATTTGAATGGCATCTGCAAAAGGTTTTAGGCATATTGTATATTCTTTTAGGAAGGCTAAGTCTGCATTTTTGAATATAGTGAGTTTCAGAGCTTTCATGGCATCGTTTATTTTCTCCTGTACTGCGAGAATATCCATAACAGCATAACGGACTAGTGTTGCCAGCGTAAAAAAATAGTAACTTCTATCAAAAATTTTATATTACAGCGTCTGCTTGGCAGGGCTCCTATCAGGGAGCAACTTGACAGACGTAAATATTTCTCATATCGAGGTTAAGGACCAATGGACCGACAGAGTGAATATAGTATGAAGAATGTTGCAAAAATGCATTTAAAATGGAAAATGCATTGAGAAAAGCATTTAAAATGAAAATCGAAATGGGTGAAAAGAAAAACCATTTAAAATGCAAAATGGAAAATACCCATTTTGCATTTCCATTTGAAATGGATTTATTTGAAATAAAGCACATCTCTGGTTTTAATTAAATTTGGGCAACCTTCCACATGACTAGGTCGCTCTAGAGTGTTGTCACTTTTCTATATATTATTTATTCTATGGGGATTCAGTTCTTACCACTGTCCTTATCACTATTAACCTTACTACTGTCCTTGCCACTTTCCTCACCATTTTTCTTACCACTGTCCTTATCACTGTCATTGAAACTACATACAGTCAACTCATATGATTTTTTTCCAATAAAAACTCTCTTTTTATAACTTTGAAGGTTATTTCCATCAATGTAATATATCAATGAAGAAGAAGATAATAATAATAATCTTAACGAAAATATGAAAAAGAACAAGACACAGAAAAAGATAATGGTCGCAACTGGGACTCGAACCCAGAAACAACCAGGCGGAATTGGTAAACTCGCACATCCCGGTTAGACGTGAGGTTCTGGGTTCGAGTCCCAGTGCGACCATTATCTTTTTCTGTTTTTCATATTTTCATATTTTCATTTTATTATTTTTATCTTCTTCTTCAATGATTTTTTATTTTATTTATTTTTTATTTCGTGGAAATCAACATACATGAAGACGAGGAAATCATTATGTAACACTCTAAATAACCTGCGGTCTGCCTCGGAACAGGAATCCCTAGTGAGGAGGACTGTGAATAAACCACTTTACTTCTAATTTTTAAAAGAGCCATTAATAAAAAATAAATAACAATATTCAAATATATTAGACATAAGGGAAATGGGTATTTCAATTATGTACGTACGCAA
The DNA here is from genome assembly GCA_917563855.2 of Limnephilus lunatus. NCBI lineage: Eukaryota > Metazoa > Arthropoda > Insecta > Trichoptera > Limnephilidae > Limnephilus > Limnephilus lunatus. Next base: position 48,593,981 of record OU830593.1, read on the forward strand.
CGAAATATAATTATGATATTTTTTTACAATTATAATGGTATTTCCACTTCACTTTCTCATGACCAAAGGTGGGAACTAAATTACGTTTTTCGGTTATTAAAATCTTCCTGATAAATTATCAAACAAAACAAACAAACATAAAATGCCTTTGACAATGAAAGCAGACCTTTTGTCCGTTAAATAAAACAATGTTATATAATAATAGCGATCTGAAAACAGTAATTTATAGGGTTTTACCTTTGAAATGTCTTGTTTGTTGTTTAGTACGCTCCCCCTGGCGGTATATTTCCGAAACATGACAGCTTTGTGTGACATGTAATGGCTGTTGGTGCTGGTCGGAGCTAATGGCTCGAATAAAGGTATTATTAGTTCAAACATACCATTCCGAAAGCAAGCAGTACCTACAGATATGGAAAATCTAAACATTTTTGTAAACATGAAATGAAACTTTATATGTTTACAAAAGCACAACCCGGACAAGCATTTTTTATTTCTTTTGAAGTGAAAACTCCTTTAGCACCGTTGTGATTTGAAACTCAATGAAACGAAAAATAGCGACACTAAAAAGAGACAAACACATCACAACTGTGGGATTTAGCCTGCGAGAGAATGATATAGTATAATCGGTCTCCTGATTGTGCGTTGCTTCATAGCCTCCCACTCTTGTCTACTCCAGTTTTATGAAGCTTTCACTTATACCACGTATGAATTGGAACCTGTGATTTTTTTTTTCAATTTCTGCAATCTATACTTTACATTTTGTTTGTTTGCGCAGTATACCACAAATAACTATTTATGGATTTCCTCTTTGTGACTATACCTCTAACAAGATAAGATATTAAAAAAAACAATTATTCCAAATTTAAAACAAAATTATATTATTAGATGCACCTCATACGTAACATATGTCTAGTAAGTTACATTGTCGTGTAAACAAGCTAATGGGTCTGAGTGGTTAAACAAATAATCGCTTTCGAAAAGATTGGTAAACAATATTCATACAAAAAAATATCTATCCTTAAAATGGAAAGCTGTATTAAACACACAAAATTATCGCCATACATCACTATTATCAAATACAACAATGATATACCTATCATGAAAAAAATGTTAAAAAACAAATCGGGGCATTTTTAGAAAAAAAAACATATTCCTACAAATTTGGCTAAAAAATGCAAGCACTTAAGATCGTATCTCGAAATAAACGAATTAACTATACACCGCCAAACACACAAACATATTCAAAGACAGGTGAGGAAACTAACATACATCTTTGTAAAGTACAAGATGTATAAAGCATGTCCTAAGTTTACTCGGAACAACGCCTTCTGCCAATCAATAATACAATACGGCAATTATCAAGAATTGATAGGTTGGATTGCAGTTGGCAATAATAATTTCTTCTACCTGCAATCAGTTCCGTAGGGGTAAACGGGGCTTTAGCCCAGTGGTCCCCTGTCTTGGGGACCCCTCATGACAAAATACGGCCCTACCTGCAATCCGGAACAACACTGCGGAAAAGTAGCTGATGTAAAAATGATTATTTCCAATTATTAAATGGTTCGCGATTTCACCATCCGAAAATTGTGAACTTATTACTGCACACAACTGAAACTTATTATTATCTGCACAGATGAAACTTATTATTTTTATGAAAGAGCCCATCTGGTAAGAGGTACATATATCCAAGTCTGAGACGTAATATCTCTGAACACGTCTTCAAGTAAACTTTTAATTCTTCTCTTCTCAGTTTTTATTCCCAGCGGCTGAAAAGTGTTGCCAACTATTTGTTTCCCGGGAAAGAATTCACATCGTTTTGTAACTTTTATATCAAATAAACATTAAACATTTGAAAGTTTCGCGAATTTTTCGGATCCCATTTCTCAATATTATTTCTCTCGCGTATCTAGCGGAATGCTCGAGGGACGGCCATAAACCCCGGCAGAATGGTAGATTAAGCTTAACTGCCACTTTAATTTATATAAACTACGTTAATTTGTAACACTGCGAATTAATACAGTGCATTTCGACTTATCTCTAACTTCTATGTAATAATGCATTCAAAATTACAATTTTTTAATAACTGAATATTTTTGACTACAGTATAAGAGTCCCAACTAAACCGAGAGAGTGGGCATATGGCTTCCTAAACTTGCAGGATGAGACTGAAGGAAACGGAGAAGGTTGGGGGTAGATCCCTGGCTCTTCAGATCTGGTCACTAATTCATTTCAATATTCCAGTCCTGACCCCTTATCATGAAGATGGTGTGGTCAAATAAGGCTTCCACTGAGGTTCGTTTAAAAATATTATTAACAGTAATGGGCCCAATACTGTGCCTTATGTCATACCAAAATCAATTGTAAAAGTTGGAGTTATATTTATTTTTACAACTTGTATTATTTTGTGTGGATAACTTAGCCAATTTAATACTTTGTCATTATACCTACATCGTTTAATCTTTGTATTAATTTGGAATGCAATTTGTTGTAACTGCCAACACATTTCAGTGATTTATTTATTTAACCAGCAGCGATTTTGGGCAAACTTTGGTCAACTTGCAAAAAACCCTCAAGCGTTCGCTGGCCAAAATGTGACCAGTTAAAAGAGATATTTTAAAACATTTACTTAAATTATTTCAAATTTATTTTTATTTTATTTATTTATTTATTTGCTACAAAAATACATTTACAGTTTGAGGAAAATTTGACTGTCCAACTAGGAAGGTCTCCCTTTCGAGAACAGTCAAATTGACAGGTCTCTATTTCATCTTATTTTAGAAAATATTCAAATATTTTTTCTTACAAATTATTGATCATGTGTGTTACCTATGCATGTTCGAATTTAAATTTATCTGCGATTATCAATTAGGTTATAGACAACATACATAAGTCATTATATTTTCCAAAAATGTACTACGTAATTTTGAAGTAAATAAGCAGAATTGTTCATGCGTTTAATGATTTTTTATAATTTTTTTTAGAATCCTAAAAATATAGGATGAACAGTTAAATATAGATGAACTCAATAGCTCTCTAAAACTATTAAGCAGTTAATATATCTTCATATTAAAATTCAAAGGCATGTTTTTTTTAATGAGTGCGAGAAATTTCCAAATCGGACGCACAGAAATCCCGGACGCTTTCAGCGTATTTTAATTATTAATGCGAACGCTCGATTGGCTATAGTATTGGAAAATAATTTAGCGAAGGCAATTTTAGTGTTTCTGTTCCCCATTTTTTTATTTTTTTCGTTGTAATTTAGAAAAAAAGTAAATATACCTGTACAAAAAATAATATGTAAGATATCATTCGTTAACAGTTTTTTTTAATCGAAACTGGTTTTCATGAATTACGTGATTAATCAATGAATTGAGTTGAATACTCGGTCTCCTCTTTGTGCTTCGTAGCCTCCCCACTCTTTACTTTAGTTTTCTGAAGGATTCATTTCTATGAACTGCTCACTTGTATTTTTTTTATCTCTACCACTTTCTCTAAAACAACATACGTACCAGAAAGAAAAGTTTCAACAGAGCTCTCATTGGAAGGACCATAGTTAGTACATAATATTCCTATTTTGGTAGGCGCAAGAGTCAATACTCCCGCGCCAGAAATTACTCGAAAAATGTTCCCATCCTTTTGTTTCCTCTGATATTTTTTCGATTCCATTAACAGGAGATATAAGTTGGTCTGATTACTCTTATCAAGGACCATTAATCTCTCCGGATGAATACTTTTCCGTTCCAGGAACTTAAAGGAATTGCTATTCAGGAAGACTGGGCCGATAGCAGAGTCGTAATTTACCGAGCTACTCCGGGCAACTCCGCGATTCTCCGAGGCAATATTTCCCAAGTAATTTGCATAATGTTCCGCTTTATCATCATCGTTTATAGCTAATTAAGTAAGAGGTAAATAAATTAAACGACCTTTTAAATCGCTCTAATTTTTATTTGAAAAAATGTGACGCACCTGACTAGCGCCCATGAAAGTGTTTTAACACTGGGTCCTAGACAGGCTAATGTTATTGACGACACGTTCAAAAAATCGGTTGACGAAACCTTCGTAATCAGATTTCCGTCCATTCTTAACCCCCTCCCCCCTTTCCATAATCGCTTTATCCTCACAACATAGCTGCAATTGGAGACATCATAGTCCACTTAGCTCCAGATGGGTTCTTAAAAAAAAATTGTGTTAATACCTCACAAGAGTCCCAGCTACCCCCGTCTGTGAGACTATGGCATCCCCAATTGGGGTATGTTGTAAGGCTGAAGGTAGTGGGGAGGGGAAGGAGATGATGGAGAAGGTGGGAAAGTACCTGGCTATTCAGATCTGGTCACTAAACACGGCTAAAGCCATTTCCAGCAAAGTTTCAATTCTGAATGGCGGTATTTGGTTTCTGAATGGTGGTCTCACACCAGGGCGATACTGAGAGTATCTTCCATTCTGAAACGTGAAGCAAATATACCATTCATTATTTTTAAATGGATTTATTGTGAAATAAAACAAATTAATCAAATGAAATTTATTTGCCCACGCTGGGATTCGATCCCACGACCTTCGGATTGCGAGTCAAGAGCCTTACCCCTCGACCATGCTGGCCGGCCGGCCGGGTGAGAATATTGAGTGGCATTCATAATAAAAAGGTCTACTAAACTATTTTCTTTATTTATTATCGTGACAACGTTCTTAATCGACATAATTACAAAAATCAGCACTTCGTTTCAAGTCAATTAATGTGAGATATTAATTAGGTAATTAATGTAATTAATTAATTAATGTAACGTAAGAAACTTATTAATATTATAAGAAATAGAAAATAATGATTTATTTAACAAATTCGTTCAAATTAACAAAAAGATAATTTTCCGATTTTAGTTTGCGGCGATGTTAAATTTACGTCATTATGCAATAGCGCGAACCAATTCTGTTTTCAAACCCAAACAAGGAACCTGTCTTGACTAATATAGAATAATATTTTTTTTCGGAATTGGTTCTGGGAAAATATCATATTTAGATTGGGTTTAATTAAAAAAATAACAACAAACACAACTAGACTAAAAATCTATTTTGTTTTACATATACTTGGTTTTAGGCTAGTTTGTATTAAATTTATTTATTAGATTAGGTTAGATACTATTGCCTACCATATTTGCGTAGATTATTGTGTTAATGCATAAGAATATTCTTTATTTAGGAATATACTGTGATATCATGTTAGTAAGGTACATTAAATTTAACGTATTTCCATATAATATCTTAGTAATTTCGGGATGATAGCAGTTCTTAATCTTAACTATTATTTTATATAATATGGAATAATAAAGAAGTGCACAAGAAAAAATACGAATAATACTAGTAATATGTATATTGTAAAAAAATTGCAACATTAATTAAAACACACCTTTGTTGTTATAGTTTATAAAGAAGATATGTACATAAAATAATTAAAACACAAAATAGTAATATAAACAGTAGGTAATACCTACTAATAGAAAAGAAAATAAATTTTTAGTTATAAGTTTAGGTTTTTCACAATCTTTCACTACGCTAGCCTGTTTTAAGGCAGTAATTATTTTAAATTATTTTTTAAATTAAAATAGTTCACTTAATGGTTTCGTTAAATCGAAAACTTTGAATTTGGGTGGGTGCACCAATAAAGGCCCTATTTTATTATTTATGATCCAATTTTTACGTTATCTATCTATCCGGAAGAACATTGAAAAGTCTTGTAGCAAGGTACCCAAAGTTTAGTTTTAAGTCTTAGACGAAGTATGTCACAGTTATAAATCGAATCGGGAGAGACACCTTAACTCAGTGGTCAGAGATGTCGCCCGGAAAGCGAAAGGTCCTGGGTTCGAGTCCCAGATCTTTTTCTGAGTTTTCTGTCTCCAGATTTTCGATTGATTTTCCCTAATATTGTCTTAATTGTTTAATCAAATATATATTATACAACCTACGTGAAAAACCTTCTCTAAGAAATGCAGGTGATTTCTCTAATCTTCATGGTTATGGTTTTTTAAATAAATTTATTAATCTAATGAATAAAAAATTAAATTTATTACTTAGTCATGTGTACCTGTATTTCCTCCTCAAATTAAAGTGATTGAATCCTCAATCTTCCAACCCACTAACAAAAATATGTGCTCCATTAACCTTCCAACGGAAGTACGGATTTACGGAATTGTTTAATATTATGTTCCGGCATTGTATGGGCACAGTCGTCATGCTATAACTAACTAGAACAAGTACATAAGTCCGAATAAAAACACTTATTTTGTCAGAACTTATTTGTCTGGCCCTTCCGCCCTTCCGGCCTTCCAAACCGTCCGCTTTCCCCTAAATCCCCCCAATCCCCCTTGCCAACTTCGCAACCAGAACAACGGCAATTAGCCTAAATTGGACAGTTTTACAAGGGCTGAAAGGGGACGGCCAATTTGAAGAAATTAAAAAAAATGATAAAATTAAAAAAAAAAAAAAAAACAGATGAAATCATGATAGGACACTGATTAGGTAATTAACACCTACACACACACACAAGTCTTCTAATAGAAGTGCCTTACATTTAGATTTGATTGTCATTTTGGGAGGCGGGTATGGGTACCGAAGCCTCGGATAACCAACACATCTGCTATAGGTCACCCCAAGTGGCTCGCTACGTTTGGTGACTTAGCAGGGGTGGGGTTCGTTGGGTGAGGTTTGTCCAGGTCTTGACGGCCGATCCGTCCCCCCATACGATGCGTGGTGGGTCAGATCGAGAGAGACTAGTCGAGGGATGGCTTTTGACCTCTCTAGCAAGAATCTTTAAACTATAAACTGTTAATTTGCCTAAAACGAAATAAATGCATAAATATATATGAATTTTACCGATTTTAAATACCCTTTTTAGGGTGTGTTTGATTTCACTAACCTTCCTACATTAAATAAAAAAAAAGGTTCTAATCAAATCACAAGAACAATAATACAAGCAGGTTTGAATACTCCATATTACGCTGAACATTCTGCCTCTCCATCTGTTAATCCATGAGAGATATTATAACGAAAAACAAAGAAATGGTTTCTAAATCCTTTGCGTGGACATTAAAATATATTTTCGCCATTAGTGCCGGGATAAATGGACTCGCGAGACCCATCTCCTTCCCATCCCCAGCGATGTTAGACACCACCGACCCCAAAACTTGGTAGAAATCGGATAAACTTTTCCCATTGTCACCTCCTAACTCTGATAAAAAAAATTCTAGGCCAAGAATTTATTCATTAATTCTTTTTTGTTGCGTACTATTTTTAGGCGACTGATTTAACCCTTTGGAATGCCTGATGGATGCTGTAATTATCTATATAAATATTTTGAACTAAATTTTTAAGTAAGGACAGGATGAGAAGCAAACTGCCGTAATCGTATTTTTTTTTTAATATTTGCCCACTTTTTATGAAAACAATGTGGTAAACAATCTCCCGGAGCACGATTAGGTTAGGTTGGGTTTATTTATTTAGGTTAGGTTTTATTTTTACATACAATGATGTTGAAATAAAACAAATTTTCATATATTTACTTTAAAAGGTTATTACCTAATTTCAATTTGGGAGGCCGGTTTGGGTACCGCCGTCCCGGGAACAATTTATTGGATAACCAACACCTCTGCCATAGGTCACCCCAAGTGGTTCGTTACGTTTGGTGACTTAGCCGGGGTGCCCAGGTTCATGGGGTGAGGTTTGTCCACCGATGCTTCTGCCCACCAGCTGTACGGCCGGCCGGATCGATAGAGAATGGTTGAGCGAGTCCCTTTGACTTCTCCAAGGGTACTATCTCGGAAAATCGCCTTGCGCCGCAGTGGGAGGAATGGATTCATACTTCTGTCATTCCTGGACACATTGACCCCCAGGTTCCTACCCACCCCTAATTCCCTTTTCCTTCTCAGAATTTCCTCTCCTTCCTATCCTAAAAAGACACTCCACACAGCACCCCCAAATACGTCATAGGCCCTGAGTGGAATTATTTACCTCAGAGGCCTCCTGTGTGAAGCTAATGTAAAAAAATAAAACATTAATAGACGACTAAGAGTTGTGAGATCAACTGAAAAACTGTACAAAAACTAAAAAAAATGTATTTAACGAATGTGTTTGGACATTCTGAACCAAACTTACTTTAAAACATGACAAACTCGCAAAATTCTCAAGTACAACAGAATAACACATTGCTGCTGTCTTTCCTTTTTTTTACATGACTTACACTTTTTGACTTTTGATAAATGATATGTAGCTACGTGTTGTGATATTTTGTGCTAACTGTTCTTTTGCAAATGATGGAAAAATAATCTGACGGCTATTCTCATATAACCCACCGAATTTCATCGACGATTTAAAAAGGATATTAATTTGAAAATCACACATTAGACCCAACTATCCGTAGTCAGAGGGAATCTACCTATTAATTTGAAATGTAGTAATATATTTATTTTACTACATTTATATCCTTACTATTTTTTATATAATTTGGTTAGTAAATTTCATTATCTATATGTTATCATTCTTACAAGTTTTTATTTATTTCTTACTTTAAAAAAAAAGTATCTTTTTTCTTTATCTTTTAATGTAATTGCACGACCCCCCAAACACGAGAAATGTTTTTCTTTATTAAATTGGGTAATTTAATTAACAAAAAATTACTTTATTGTAATTAGTTTTTATTTTTCTTCTGTAAATCTGTAATTTTTTTTCAAAAAAAAAAAATATATGGCATCCCCTGTCGTGGTGTGTTGAGAGCCTGAAGGGAGTGTAGAAGGAAAGGATATGTTAAAAAGAAATATGATAGGTACTTGGCTAGTCAGATTTGGTCACCAAACGCGGCTAAACTATTTCAAGCTACGCTTCGATTCTGGTTGGTGGTCTTTTACCAGGGCGATATTGAGAGTATCCACCACTCTGAACGTATGGATGATGTATGTACAACTCATATCTGTACTTTTTCGTTCCCTCCTTTTAGAGGTAGAATATTACAGGAGAAACAAAGTTTCAAATGGGAAATCTCAAAAATTGAAATCCACAAAAAAGTATTCATGTCAGGGACTTAGCACGATGGGGCTGGTATCTGGTACTTGACGGTTACGCCAAAACTTAACACCGAAAACCACACGAATTTATACCAAATAAAGAATTACACACTTATCCAAAGAAATGCCACTGTCCAATGAAATTTGCAGATTATTAGAATAAAACACAAATTCGCATGTTTTTTTGTCTTAGGTTTTACATATTATTTTGGAGTACCTACTCCTTTTTTTTTTAAATTAAATTATAGCTATATTTGGTCTTTGTGAGTGGTTATCATGAGTTGGTTCAAAAACGGTGATGGATCATTCATGCACGATAAGTCTCCCTGCCACAACGCCAAAGTTGTCCACAAATATCTTCAAGATATGCAAATTCTAACGCTCCCATGGCCTAAAAATAGCGATACGAACCGAATAAAAATCATGGGTCGATTGTGAAGAAAAAATTGAAAAAAAATGATAACCACCAAGCAAAACCTCATCAAGGAACTCATTCAAGTATGGAATCACAACCTAGAAAAAACATCTGAAAATTTTGATGGACAGCATGCCGACAATAATTATATTAATTGCTTACGCAGTCAGGAGGCAGAAAAAGCAATGTTTTTTAAGAATTTTTCCTGGAAAAACATTCTAATCAAATAACTTAAAAAACTTATGAATATAAATTGTTGTAACCTTTAACTTTATTTTGATATTTTGTTATAAAATAATGCTTTTTAAAGCTGCTGCAGTCGATCTCCGGCAGGTCCTCTAAAAAAGCGTTTTATGGTGAGCACGATATCTTTGGATCAGATCTTCTAAATAAAAAAAAAAAAAGATTTCGTTAAAATGAAATATGGTAGGTACTTGGCTAGGTATAATTTAATATTTAATCGAAAGAATAAGCAAAATAGATATTTTATGGATATTTTGTACTATTTTTTATAAAATGGAAAAAAAAATTCGGTAAGAAAACAACCTTCGATTAACTACTAAACAATATATTTATAAAGCTTATGGAAAAAATTGAGATTGATCGGTTAGGCTGTTTTCGAGAAATCTTGCTCGTTGACTTTAAAAACACAGTTCTGAGAAAAAACGCTTCAAAGCTTTAAAAGCACTAAATAACGCTCCGAGACGTTTTTACAAATATGCCTGTAACTTTGAGAATGTTTGTCGGATTAACATAAAATTTTCTGTGTGTGTATTTAAATATGAAAATGAAATAAAAAAAATATTGTTATCTATCGGTCTCCTGACTACGTATAACATAATAATGTTCACGAAATACTAGATATAAACATTTCAAGTTTTAATTATAACTACGTAGTTAACGATTTAATACTAAAAGAGACATCGTTTTGAGTAATGTAAAAGTAGCCATGTTAAGGATGAAATTATTTTTAATAGAGACGTACATAATTACGAAACAAGAAACATAAACCGTGTTCGATTGCCACAAATGAAGAAATCAAAATCACAGAACTGCCTAATGTATAGAGGACTAAAGATGTATGATGAAATGCCTGAAAGTATGAAGAATGAAGAAAGAATTAATGTATTTAAAAAGAAATGTTATGCTTTCTGTAAAAATATTTAAATTTATCAAATGAAATGTTAAATTGTGCTTATTAGTTTATATTCATGTAGTATAAACTAACTCAATAAAAAATAAAATAAAAAAATGAAGAAAAAGTATTTAAGGCTTGCATGATTAATAAAGTGTACGCAGCAGATCATCGAAACCGAAAACGGAACTTATATACAGACAATTATTTAACAAAGAAAATACTAAAATGTTTAACGATTACTTATCTTGTATATGTTGGGAACCACTGAAATCATTTGAATCCGTTGATGACAGTTATGAATACTTCATTAATGAAATAAATAATGGTATGAAGCTTTGCTTCCCCTTTAAACAATATAAATATCCCCAAAAACATAATATAAATTGGGTAACTCCTGGTATTAAAATATCTATTAGACAAAAAAGACATCTGTACATGAAACAAAAAAACACAAATGACCTTACAATCATAAACCATTACAGACAATACAAAAAAATTCTCAGTAAAGTAAAACAGGTAGCTAAACGGAATTACAATAGTAAACGTATTCAAAACGCGCAGAATAAAACCAAAACATCATGGAACATAATAAAAGAGAACTCAAATAATTCAAATTCTAAAATTAAACCAAAAATCTGTCTTAAAATAAATGATAACCTGGTATCAGAACCAGAAAACATTGCAAATGCATTTAACATTTTCTTTGCACCACCGCCACCACCACGAAATACAACTCTTCATCCACAATCTGCTAAAACAATCACAAACAAACAGTCGCGATCATTCTTTATAACGCCTGTAAACAAGAAGGAAATTATCAAAATCATTGTAGAATTGAAAAATAAAAGCAGTGTCGGCACTGACAAAATCCCTATAAAAACTATAAAAGCATGTGCACAAGCATTGAGTTACCCGTTGGAAATATTAATTAACAAATCTTTTGAATCAGGAACCTTCCCAGAACAATTAAAACAATCTATTATTGTACCTTTGTATAAAAAGGGACCTAAGCAGGAAATTTCAAACTATCGACCAATATCCCTATTACCAAATTTTTCAAAAATATTTGAAAGAGCCATGTACAATCGCATTTATAACTTTCTTGAAAACTTTGAGATAATATGTCCACAACAATTTGGATTTCGTAAAGGCCGTTCAACAACACAGGCAGTCTTTAATTTTTTAAACAAAATTCTTGAAAGTATTAATGTTAGCAAAAAAACCGTAGGTATTTTTCTCGACCTCTCAAAAGCATTCGACAATGTTGACCATAAGCTTCTTCTAATTAAACTTGAACATATGGGTATAAGAGGTTTAGCATTAAAATGGTTTGAATCATATCTAAAAAACCGTGAGCAGAAAGTCCAAATTCCAAATATCGATGAAAAAATGTTTCAGTACATGGTAGAATCCAAATGGAGAAAAATTAACAAGGGTGTGCCACAAGGAAGCATTCTTGGGCCCCTCCTCTTCCTTATCTACATAAATGAACTGCCAATTATTGCTGGCACAGAATGTTCAATGTTTGCTGATGACACCGCTTTGTTGTTTGAATGTAATGGAGACGTTGAAGAATTTAACAAATATGTTAACGAGACTTGCCAATTAATAGCAAACTGGCTGTTATCACAACATCTGTCACTCAACACAAATAAAACTCAAATTTTAAAATTTTGTCCAGTGCAAGCTACACCTATAAACATAAATGTAAACTTTAATAATAATATTATCGAACCCTCCCAAACTTGTTCACTGCTGGGAATACAACTAGATACAAATATAAACTGGAAAGAACATGTATCAAAAATAGTAGCAAAAATCAGTAGCTTTTCTTTTGTTCTAGGTACACTGAGAAAAATATTGAACATTGAATCAGTAATAGCCGCATACTATGGTTATGTTTATTCAATAATAAAATATGGTATAATTTTTTGGGGAAACTCAGTGAACGCTAAAGATGTTTTTATCATCCAAAAAAGATGCATGCGTAAAATTACAAACTCTGCTCGTCTGGATTCATGTAGACCTTTGTTTAAACATCTGAAAATTCTGACAGTCACAGACATGTATATAATGGAACTATGCATGCTAGTGCGATCATCTACAGTCAAGTTTCCACAAAAAAACTCGACACATAAATACGCTACAAGATTCACAGAAAACTTATCAATTCCCAAAGCAAACAAAACAATAGTCCAAAAAGGACCATATTACATGGCCGTTAAAGTATATAACAACCTTCCACATAATATCAAACAAATTCAAGACACACACAAATTCAAATCATCACTCAAAACATTACTTCTAAACAAATGTCATTACACCTTAAGTGAATACCTCACATAAATGAAACACCTATTTTTGTATTTTTGTTATCTGTATTTTCTTATTTGTATAAAAATTATAATATTATTTTTTGTATGAACATTATAATATAACATGTTTGTGGTTAGCTGGAAGAAATGGGATCTACCCATAAGCAATACCTTTTGTATTTTTTAAATGTACAATAAATATTTTTTTGATTTGATTTGATTTGATTTGATGCATACAGAGTATACAGACGGATTAAATGCCAAATAATAATTTATGAAGAGGAGAACAGAAAAAACAAACAATAAAGTTGCAAACTAATAGAAGAAAGGTTTAGCAATCATAAGCGTTTATATATACACACTTAGGTAAATATCGTTAACTTAATTTTCAATAGCTGTTCAATTAATTGTGATTAATGAAAAGGAGAAAAAAACACACAATTATAAACAATAAAGTAGCATAATATAAGTAGAAGAAAGGGTTATAACATAATATAAGGTAGCGGAAAAAATATTAAAATACCTCAAAATTTGTGAATCACTTTGTATTTTTTGAATAGCCCGCAACGCCAAATTTGTCAAGGCTCAAAAGAAAACTTTGGAAGTCTCGAAAAAATTGCGTAACCATTTTCCTGTCGGATACTTTCTTTAGAAAGAAATATAATATTTCTCCTGATGTAGGCTAAACTGTAAATGTCGAATGATTTATAGCTTGTTTGTGAGAATCTGTCAATGATACGTAATACACAAGGTTGGATTTCGCTGTCCAAAAACGACCACTAAGATTTGACCTACCAAAATGCGGTATCATTTTATTTATTTTGTATAGATAGCATAAAAAATTAAAATTTAATTTGGACGTCATTGAAGCAAATGGACTAAATGCAATATATTATGTAAAAATAACATAAAATACACGGGTATCCCAGGATCCAGGAATATCAATCGTTCTATGATATGTAAGTCAGGACAAGTATGTCGTAAAAATAAAATAAAAAAGTAACTCAGACTCCAAAATTTGCTCGATGTGAATGGCCAGGTACTTTCAAACCTTCCATTTCCCATCTCCTTCCCCGGTTCACTGTCTCGAGGGTAGGTAAGTCTTGTATTTGGGGAAGCAATAGTCACACTGGCTCCAGATAGTTAGGAGCGGTTAGACCTCTCGTGCGGTATTCAAATAAACAAAAAAAACGTCTTAATTAATATCTTTACTTTTTTTCTTATTTATGTGCGTTTCTTTGATTTATTTTTATTATTATTTATAAATATATTCTTTCTTAAGTAACGTAATAACTAGGTACTAACTAGGTACTTATACTATCTATGGGATGTGTGTGATTGTACTAACCTTCCTACTTTTTGAAATAAAGACCATCATTTTTATTATTACTTAATTAAAATAAAATTCAATTTATGATTAGCTAAGCAAGCTCAAAACAAAACATATTAATTATACATCATTTTTTGTACCGAAGAATAAAAAGTTAGTGTTCCCTACACGATTAACTAAATTTCGTACGCCGTATAATTTTGACAAATAGGACATTCACAGATATAACACAAGGACGAGCAAGGAAATCAGGCTACAAAAAAAGACAAAGCAAATACACAGAATAGTTAACAAAGGAATGAAATTTTATAGGACGATACTGGAAACTTCAAACCAATTGGAAATTCAAGATGTATTGTAGAAGCTACATCAAACTGGAATTTTTATTTATACATTTTTTTATTCATAAAAAGATACATAAATTCCAATAAATTTCATACAATAATTAAATACATAACATATGTATTTGATTTACCCCCATATATAAGCAGGTTTTGTGTGTATGGGGGGTGTTATTACATTGGTTTAATTTTTTTTTTTTTTCACAAAAATTTTCGGTAAAATTTTTTAACTGAGTTTTATATAAAATGGAATATGTATGGTTATAATTAAGTAGCAATTTGTAAAATTTAATGTGCAAATTTCAAAAATAAATAAAAAATTATAATAATATTATGTATCAATAATTTATCAAACGACATAATTTTAAGTTTGGGTTAATGGTTAATCTTGTAACTTTTATATCATCGGTTTGGTATCAAGTGTATTTACTTATAAACAAAAAATAATACTTTTTCGCCTGATAGTGAAGACGCTCTGGTTTCACCAGGAAACAACTATGATTAATTATAGTAGGTACTTAAACACTGATCGGATTATCTCTAGAAGTGTGACGCCAAAATTAGAAAGAAAAATGATGATTGAACATTCAGTTTCGACTATTTCCAGCCGATATCTGTAACTTGTTAGCAATAAAAATCATAGGCTTCAGAATATTTTAATTTTATATTTTTTTAAGACCGTTAAAAAAATCACCACAAGAACGGCGCAACGGTTCTATTTTTGACATTTTATCAGTTTGCTGAATTAGTAAAATGGTTTGATTAATTTGCAAACATTTAACAAGTTTTTTTACCAATTTTTCACAAAATGGTTTGTTTAATTTGCAATCATCGAATAGTAAGATAGAAATGTAATGACCATTTGATTTTTCATAGTAATTTTTTAAGATAATGTCTTCACATTTGAAGAGCCGAAACGGTAATTATATGAAATTCCCTCGATAGAAAAAAATCGCGACACGTCATATTTATTATATTTAAAAAAATCACAGCCTATCATTAAATGAAACTTTGGTGTTTGTCCGTAGAGGTTTGCTTTCTTAATATTTTATATTAAATATTTTCATTGTAAGATTGTTCATTTATAATTCATCAATAATTCACAATTTTTTTGACGTTATTGACGTAATACATCGCAAATACCTATAATTTCACATTTTCCAAATAATTTTACATATTTCGACTTTCCTAAGCCAAAAATGAAATAATATTCAAACCATAATTTTAAACATGGACATCTGTTGGTTATGTATATGCAGGTATATTTTGTTTTATAATGTATACAGGGTGTTAATGGACGTACTTGACTTACCTACTTTAACCAGTAATTTTGATGCCCGGTGACATTTTTGATGTATTTTTTCTACTTAAAATATTTAAAAAATCTGTGGGTATTAACGGTTAGGTCGGGGTGCGTATTTCCTTTTCCGCATTCAATACGAGGCAACCATGCCCCGAACTCCTTAAACATGGGTTTGGGAAGAGGATGCCGCTTGCCTTCTACTGGACACGGGGTTGGAGAAAAAATGGCTTTACAAACCCGTGTTGATTTCGAGGCATGGTTGCCTCGTATTGAACACGGAAAAGGAAATACGCGGTCGGGGTGAGGGGTTGGGCGGATACTCGTGTTAATATGTGGAAAAAAATTTAAAAAAAACAACAAAAAATTACCATAAATCAAAATTTCATTAACATTTTTTACTCCAAATAATTTTCGGGAATCACTGGTTAAAGAAAGTCAAGAAAGTCCCTTAACTCCCTGTATATTAAATTCCAAAGTCTAAAAGCTCAGCACTGGGCGTAAAGCCAGAGTTACAAAGTAAAATATACCGATTCCGAACAAATTCTTCTTATTTCATAAACAAAACACTGAACCAATTTAATAAACATCTAGGTATGCAATATAAAAACGAAACCAATGACGCCAATTTACATGAGACCTTTCGTCTTAGAAGTCACCAGATAGGTCAATGGAATTGTTTGAGGAGCTAACATATCTTTTCAAGAAAGATATTCTTTATCTGAAAATGTTTCTAGCCGAGTAATTTAAATTATCGATTTCTGCGGAGTAAGGACAAATTTAAATTAGCTCGGCCATTCGTACACGCCCATAATAAACTTCTACAGGTTTTCTCTTCGGCGGACTTAAACAGTTTTTTTTGTTTTTTTGCCTTTATAAAACTTCAGGATTAATTTATTGCACAAAAAGATAACATTTCTGGATAATTAAAAAATAACTTTTTCGCCTTAATCGGAAGCGTGAAATGATGTAAAACAAAATATTAAAGAAGTTTGAGTTTATTTAATGTTCGTTATTTTCTCCACGGAAACAGAAATTTAAGAACTATTATGTAATGACCATTGAAAAATCATTAAGGCGCCGTATCTCCGCTCAAAAATAAATAGATGGAGAGATATGTAATCAGTAGAGACCGGATTATATGCAACAAAAACAGTCCAAAATATGCATGCAAATATGCAATTAAAATAGCTAAAATATGCACGAAAATCCATAAAAAGGGCCAAAATATGCAACATAAAATAGTACAGGAAGTCGTATTTTTAATTATTTTTTATTTTAGTAAGCTTTTAGTTCTCAAGGATAACAATCGAATTTTTGAAAATATCAATTACCAAATGAATTTAACAGTGAAATTTACAATTTACCTTTAAAAACGTGTATGACTAAGTACTATTCTAAATGTTCTGTAGACAAATTGTGTCTACGATCGCTTAATAATTTTGTAAGCGGAGAGGAGCGTTCTACGTCTACTGAAATTTGGGTGCGATTTTTGAACTTATTGTGCCGGGAAAAATTTCACCTGCCCCTGTTTGATGAAACTATCAATTTTTGTACAAGGGTTCAAATCCTGGGTTATTGTTCAATAAGCTTTTAAACTTTTCTTTACGTGTACTCGGGAATAGCTTTAATAACGAGGAATTCATAAGGTGAATTTTCTTCATAATCTGAATTCATTCAGCGCCAATCCATGAGTTTCAAGCGTTTTTATATTTGCAGGTATGTAGGCGAAGTGAGTGCTAATAATAGCTAGTTTTTTTTAATACTAGCATCTTCAAGCGCCTATTTGCCCTAGAAAACTGCCAAAGCCTCTGCACTATCGAAGTCATTGATAATACCCTTGATGTCATTATGTGAGGCATCTGAATGATGAACGAGATCGAGCGTAAATATGCAAGATCTCATTTTTTTTGCTAAAATATGCAACTACCGCTGAAAAAGGTCTATATATGGAAATGCATATGCAAATATGCATTTGCATATAATCCGGTCTCTAGTAATCAGTAATCACGAATGTTGGACAGAGCGCTCTTATATTTAAAACGATAAAAAAAGCGAAAATTTTATATTTCATAAATTGTACAGGGTGAAACAGCAAGTACCCGAGAGATTTTATATTTCATAAATTGTACAGGGTGAAACAGCAAGTACCCGAGAGATTTTATATTTCATAAATTGTACAGGGTGAAACAGCAAGTACCCGAGAGATTTTATATTTCATAAATTGTACAGGGTGAAACAGCAAGTACCCGAGAGATTTTATATTTCATAAATTGTACAGGGTGAAACAGCAAGTACCCGAGAGATTTTATATTTCATAAATTGTACAGGGTGAAACAGCAAGTACCCGAGAGATTTTATATTTCATAAATTGTACAGGGTGAAACAGCAAGTACCCGAGAGATTTTAACCAGCGATTCTCGAGCTTAACTAACTAACTAACCATCACGCCACCGTTTTCCCGCAGGGGTAGGCAGAGAGGACAGACCGCCAAACAACTCGGTCTTGGCAGACATTCCTTGCCTCGTTTACATTCATACATGCTCTTCTATTATTCTGGCTCTTGACATGGCCCGACTCAAGTTTCTGATTCACTTGGTCGTGCCATGTCTTTCTTGGGCGTCCTCGACTTTTTCTACCATTCACATTTGCGTCAAATATTCTCCTTACACTCCTTTCCTCGTTCATTCACTCTAAATGCCTAAACCATCGGAGCGTCGCTTTCTTAACCTTACACATCACGCTTACATCAGCCTTGCATTCTTTGCGGATCTCCACGTTTCTCACACGATCCTACATGGTTTTACCACACATTCGCCTCAGGGATCTCATTTATACAGCATTCAGTCTACTTTCATCCTTCCTCTGCCAGTTCCATGCCTCACTGACATACATCAGGGTAGGTACCAGCACTCCATTATGGACAGTTTTTTGTTGGTGCCAACGGCGTTCAGTCCTCCATTAATAGAGTTACCTGCATTCACCCTTATTTCAATATATCAGCCTTTTCTCGTAAAGATTCTTCCCAAATAAACAAACTCATCCACCTTCTCCAAGTATTCATCATTTACAACTATGTTGCACATTGTTTTCGTACTCTGTCTTTCAAATACCATGACTTTAGACTTACTTTATTCATCATTAACTCATTTTTCATACATACTTCATACTTTGTTCATCCTAGACACGAAAGACTGTAGATCTTCCATACTGTTAGATATCGGTACCGCATCATCAGCATACAATTGGCAACATACTTTCATATTTCTCAAGTAAAAGTACTTTATAACTTTATAGTAGTTTAGTACATTTTCCCGAGCTTATTTGGAGTAAAAAAAATTAAAGTCATTTTGCTTTTTTATTAAAACATTTAAAATATTATTCCATCACACGCCGCAACTGACAATTCAGGAGAGAACGCGTGTATGGCCTAGCGGTCATTTGACAAGCGTTGCGTCTCGTTCTAGCGGCACTTTAAACAAACGAGACAGCGCTAGTTTGCTCAAACCCAACCCATCGTGATGGTATCAGTAGCGTCATGTGATCGAATAACATATTTTTTTGTTTTTAATAGAAAAAAATATATCATTTTTTGCTCAATAATTTCTTTTACGAATCGGATTGTTATTGTCTGTTGTCAATAAAGCTAACGCTAATCCAAAACGTTGAAATTTCGAAAGTGACGGAGCCATGACACGTTTGCGCACAGCGCGAGCGCTCCGAACACGTCACGTCTGCACAGCGCAAAAACTAAGACCTTTCTGCAAATTGAATGGTGTAGTGGCAACCGCCAATCTGCTGGCCTGCCTGCAGAACAGCAAGAAGTGGCTAGAAATTGCATGGTGTGGAGGGCACTTAAGCCTGCGATAGAATGAGATGGCAATAAAATATTTATTTATTTCACGAGTACTTGGTTCCAATATAATATGATAAATCCCACACAAGTCTCCTTTGGCCTAGCGGTATAACCACTGGAACGCTTTTGCCACAAGATGGCACCATTTACAATACCTCGGATTGCTTTGCTGTCAGTTTTAGGCAAATTTTCCCTAGATGCGTTAAAATTATTTTTTCAATTTTTCCATATCAAAATTCGGAGGTAGGAATGATTTTTTAAAGGTCGGCGGAAAATATTCAAAATTGTTAGCAAAAAATAGTTAAAAATCGAACACCAGGAATAAGTTAAAAATCACGCTGCCGCTCGAGTGATTAAAGCGCCTGACTAACCTTAGCAGAGAGATATTCAGCGGACCAAGGATCAAACGACATTCAATTTTTATTTCTTTAATTTAAAAAAAATCAATAGTAAATCTTCAAACCACTCCAAAATAAACAGGCAAAGAAAACACAAAAGAAAGAGACATCTAGCTACTCCGAATAAGAAAATACAAATACTATAGGAAAAGGTGCACTGGGATTCGACGACATAAATATAGAAAAACCATCTTCCACATTGATAAAATAAAGTACTTCGTAGTCTCATCCCCACTCTTTTATACTTTAGTTTTCTGATGGTTTAACTTCTACCGCGTGTGAATTGCAAACTCTGACTTTTGGTTCATGGATTATTAACAAAGGTCTAATCAATGCAATATGTCTGTAAGTGGGCTATCATTGCTAAAGTTCATAGTTTTATAATGCAAATATTATTAAGCTGCTGCCTACATTTCGATGGCTACTATTTTAGGCAGTATTGTGAAAGAATAATGAACGTTTATAAATGATTTCCGAAAAGGATCGGGAGTTTTGAAACAAGAGTAGACAGTATTTCTCGTCGTAAGTCCTCCACTTGGGGAAAGCACCTCCGGGCGATTATGTACGCAAAAGTGTGAAGAGCTTGCGGTAACGGTGAGCTTTCACAATGTAAACTTCGTATAAATTCTATCGTAAATTTATAATACCAACCAAGCCTCAATGGCGTAACTTTCAAAGCTTTGAGATATAAAACTGGTATTTTTAAAAATCTTTTTGTGTCTTCTTTAAAGTTTTTGTGTTTCATCACTTTATTGGTTTTTAAATGAATTCTTTTTGATCTCTAACATTCTGAGACATGACAGATATATTATTTTTAATATGATTTTTTTTTAGTCGTTGTTATTTTTAACGTCCCTAAAATAAAAGCTCTAAACATTAAACATAAAAGTATAACATGATTTTCCATCACAACTGCCCTCCACACTTGCGACCAAATTCACTAGTGTTTTGAAATTTTATTAATTTATCAATCATCAACATGGGCTTTTCATATTTTTATAGTTTACATGATTTGGTCCATACAGAGAACCTATAAAGTTTTAATTGTTTAGAGTTTAGGTGATAAAAAAAAACTTTAGTAAATATTACATACATATTAGGTTTAAAGGCATGTAATAATATATAAGAAGGAAAAAAATAGTAGTATGAAAAATAAAACAAAATAATAATATAACGTGGGATAATGCATGTCCAACTTTTTTTTTAATTAACAAAATATACAGGAGGCCCTAAGGAAAACAATTTTCCTCAGGGCTAATGTCATCTTAGGGGATGATGTGTGGAGAGTCTTTTTAAGGAAGGGAAGTATTTATTTCAACACACATAGGAAGTTCTGGGAAGGAAAAGTGTATGAAGGGGCGGAGGGCAGGAATCTGAATGGACATATGAATCCATCCCTCCTACTGCGATGCAAGACGATGTTCCGAGAGAGAACGGCTGGAGAAGTCAAAGGGACTTCCTCAACCATTCTCTCCCGATCCGGTCTGCCATGCAGCTGATGGGCAGACGCATCCGCCGGCAAGACCCAGAAAAACCTCACCCCATGAACCCGGGCACCTATAACCACAATGCATAATTTAAAGCGAATAATACATAACGATGTACTGATAGTAAAAACCTGACAATTCTTGAAAATCTCCTAATACCATAATACATCAATGACTACCATTACCGGTCAGTGGCTGAGTGGGCATCGCGTTTGGGTCCCACCCGGCCATCGCCTGTTCAATTCGTCGGCGGGCTAAATCCTCCATCACGACACAAGCATCATTTTCCGCTTACTGCATTGGCAGTAGAAGATTTTCAAACATTGTTGGGTTATTCGTAACCCGGGAATGTTTGTCTTTAAAAAAAAAAAAAAAACAATTACACTAAGCGGAAATGTTGCTTTTGTCGTGGTGGAGATATCCGAGGAATTGAACCCAGGACGCCTGGGCAGAAACCATAAGCCGCGCCAGCTGAGCCACTGATTGATCGATAATGTTGATATATTTTTATTAATGAAAAAAAAAATTACTAGGAGCTAATTATTTTCTTTTGAAATGTTAAAATGTTCATTTTCTAAAGCTTTTTATCAGTATGAAGTTCTAAGAACTGCAATTGAAATAAACGGAATTCAATGGCTTTATCAAGCAGCTATTATCTTATTTTCCTTCTATACTGTATCACTCGGGCTCTCGGGAGCTCCCCATCTTTTTGCCCTATTTCATTGTCTTGTTGCAAAGCTTTCATAACAATGCTTTGCTAATACTGTTTTGACCTGGTTGTTGCGTTGGAAACATATTGGATTTAATCGTGATTTATGTTTGGGTTATTATGCCATGTTCCCCTACCTTCTTCTTTAGCCAACGTTTCGAACAGCATTACAGTATTCATCATTAGTTCAGATGAGTAATCGAAGATGTGGGGAAGTGTGTGCTTATATATATATACGAGATAAACTTAAAACAAACAACCCTGTAAGTTCTCGTATTACAGTATATTATTTAAAGTGATTTTCCGCATTTATTTTTGGTGTAGCCGTCAATTACCGTTAAGAAATTTATAAATGAAAATTAGATTTTTGTGAAGACCAAATGCCTCCGTAATTAGGCGCGCTCTATGCGTTTTGGATCTTCGCAGGACTTCAGGAATAAATCCAAGTTAATGGACGTATCAAATAATTTTTTTTATTTATGTATTCATCTTCATTAATTCTAGACTTACAATTTGTGATGTCCTTTGCTTGTCTCACTAGAAAAATCTGTGTTGAAAGCAGGCGCTTTAATATATCAGCAGTTTACAATAAAAATAATAACACATTTAAAGCAACAGACAATCATCAATGTACTATTGAAAAATACATACTTATAAGTTAGTTTTGATAATATCTTTGATGTTGGATCTGTTTTGGCTGGTAATCTAGGACTTTCTAGGTGTCAAATTTATATTTAAGATACATTGCGTTTTGTCTAATGGCCAGTGGAGTGCATTGTATAGTTTTGTTGCAAAGTATCTAAAATTTATTTGGCCGAAAGTTGTTTTAGCAAAAGGGATAAGTAAGAGATTATGGCCTTTGGTTCTAGTTCGAGCAGTTTGGACATTTTTAAAGGTAATTCTGTGTTTGAAGAGGTACGCTAGTATGTTTTTGGCATAAAGTTGCCTAATGTCCAAGATACAGATTCTCCTTGCTTGTGATTGGTAGTTTTAATATTACTAATCTTTATAATTAGTTTCTTAGCTTTAAAAATCGGATCTATGGCAGCAATTAAAGCTCCTCCCCAGGCTATAATACCATACTCGATCAAATATTGACATAGTGCATAGTAAATTGTTTTGAGTTCATTCACGTTAAATGCTGGGTAATTACCGATTTGTTTAGGATGGCCAAGTTTACAAACTCGAAAGCATTCTGATATCCTTTCGGAGATGGTTTATTTATTTTTATTATTATATCCGTTATCCTTGTCACACCTGGATCAGCTGAGTTTATAAACTTCATCTGTCTCAAGAAGCAACTTGTTTTTTACACGTCATAGTGGGACTTGTATTTTTGTCACAGTTACGAAGACAGTCTTGATGCTTTCTTTTCTTATTATCCTGTAAATTCTGTCCTTCTCGTTGTCAACATAATGTAAGAAAGGCACGGCATTTTGAATCTTGTTCAATTCTGTCTTCGTTTGGGGAAGATTTGACTTTTATCCACGTGCTGAAACACACCACCACCCAGCGCAGAATGCGTAGTGCTACATGGCATAATAACCCAAAAATTAGTCATGATAATACCTTTAGCAGTGAAAATCTCAAATCACATTATTTTTCATTACAATGTAGAAACTTAAATATTCCGCGAGTTATGTTCACTTAGAACATACAAGTTATCCAACAAAGAACCCAATTCGTATACATATAATAAAAGAAGGTCTTCGGATAGCTTCCACAATTTACGTGAAGTCCTCTCGTGGAAACAATATACAAAAGCAGATTTTCATTGCAAAGTGGTAATTTAGCAAAGGATAAAGAGAAAAAATCCTAGTTTTCGTTTCATAAATTCATTTTTAAAATTGCTTTCATAGATAGGTGCTTTCTTTATTAAAGATAATTTAATCACAATAAAATATTCACAAACGCTGTATGTAGCACGATGAATATAATGAAAACATTAAAAAAGGATATTTAAATTCTGAAAATACTTTAAACAAAGTGTGAATATTGTAAGGCTTTTTACTAGCGGAATTCAGAAAGTCTTTTTCTAGGCGAAGATACCTTGTGAAAGGTGTTATTAGAAAGAAATCTCAAACGATAATCACCCGCGCATCTTTGTTCTCCATTCCCTGGCGTTGCTGTCGGGTGGAGTGAATTTTTAATTGCATTTTTATGCACACGACCATGTTGTAACTTTCACATTTTGAACAGCGTGAAGCGCAGGTCTCTCAAAGAAAACCCGCAAATGAAGATCGCTTTTAATGAAGCACTAGTATCTTCAGGTAGAATATTCTGCGATCACCGGATATGTCATTCCTAGATGTGTGATACATAACGGTTTGAAAGAAAAAGTTTTTAATTTTTATAAGAAAAACTTTCTTTTTATACTTTTTTGAAGGTTATTCCCATCAGTGAAATATATCATATTAGAATAAGTTAGCAATAATAATCTAAACGAAAATATGAAAGAAAACAAGACACAGAAAAACAGAAAAAGACAATGGTCGCAATTGGGACTCGAACCCAGACCTCTCCGTCTAACCGGGACGAGTGCGTTAACCAATTTCGCTATTATTATTATGGAGAAAAATAATTAGTTGATAATAATGTAATTCTAAAATTTGAAAGTATGAGATTGACAATTATGACGTTTTGACAGAAGGTGGCAATAGCGAAATTGGTTAACGCACTCGTCCCGGTTAGACGGAGAGGTCTGGGTTCGAGTCCCAGTTGCGACCATTGTCTTTTTCTGTTTTTCTGTGTCTTGTTTTCTTTCATATTTTCGTTTAGATTATTATTGTTAACTTATTCTAAAATGAAAAAGTTTTTATTTAATTTCATTAAGTTCACTTATTTGTAGAAATTTATTTTTTAAATTTTTTTATATCTAACTAGCTTGTGTGATTCGAGCAGGTTGTGTGTACATGACTCGTGCCTTGTTTTTTTAAATAACTCGTGTGTTTTTCTAACTACATTCATAAAATTTGTTCAGCATTCGCGCAAAAATCAGTGATATCTATTAGAGTTCGCGAAAAATTTTTATCTCTTTTGGGAAAGAAATTACGCTAGATTTAAACAATATATTTTCGAAAGTTATCAATGTTCTTTGTGTAAATTCATAAACAGACAGTCTCCGACAATTTGAAGAGATGAAGCTAAGTGTTGGGTGTGAGAAGAGAAAGAACTGGATCATATCAACAAGATAAGTCATATATTAATTTGTTTATGTTTATGTTACGACTCCCTAGGTCTGCTATCGAACCGGTGTGCAACCATTGGACCACGAGACCAAATATTGTTGTATTTTTTCAGTTTCTCAAAGATTTCTTTCAGTATGCAAGACTACGTATGCGCGTAAGGCAAAAAAAGGTTTCGGAGCACTAAACTTGAATAAATTTCAACGCTGCGTTAATTGACATGGGTCACATTATTAGAATTTCCAGTCCGATTTGGGGTCCATAAAAGTTTCACATTTGTACCTCGCATCTCAGATTCTCATTTGCTGGTAAACATTAAGGACTGTTCTATAAATAACTGAGTTCACGGAGAACACGATCATACTTGAGTATTTATTTACTGATGAATACGCTTTACTAGACGAACTTAGCCATGTGAAGTTAACAATTTATTTATGTTCATTTGATTTATGTAACTGCTCATGTTTATTTACCCCAGTTTTGCTTTTTTTCTATTCAGTTTGAAATCGGTACTTTTAGTGCATTTCAGAAGGTAATTCGTTATTCGTATGCAGATGTATTCATACGAATGATAGGTAATTAATTATATGGGAGTTTGAATTGTGATAGGAAAGTTCAAAACAAGACGAGCCAAGAAGATACATCTTGCCGTTGAACAGAATTAATTTGGATATCGACATGTTTAGCGTAAGTGAAGCTGTTTTTAGGAGGCAAACTCTATCAATGCTTGTATAGTTTGTAACCTATCATTTATGTTTAATGTAATACTGGTACAATTGTATTTTAAAAACACATTGAAATGTTAAATTTTGTAATGTTTTTGAAATGATAAATTGAATTAAATACCATTTTTTACTGGAAGAGACAAGAATGGACAAGAAGGGTGGGTAAGCAGTTGAAAGATTCAAGAATAGACAATAGGAGACAAGTATAGTCAAGAAGGGACGAAAAGATAAAAGATACAATAAATGGCAAGAAGATGCAAGAAGAGGCAAGAGGATCCAATAAGAGGCAAGAAGTGACAAGAAAAGCCGCAAAGGGCCACGAATAACCATGAAGAGAAGATCTACGACGAGCCAAGTGAAGACGAGAAAAAGAAAGAAGAGAGGAGAAGAGTCAAGAAGAATAAATAAGAGACGAGAAGATTCAAGAAGAGGTAAAAAGAGACATGACGAGCCAAGGAGAGGCAAGAAGATCTAAGAATATACAGGAAGTGCCAAAAAGAGACGACAATGTTTCAGAAGAGACAAGAAGAGCCGAGAAGAGACGAGAAGATCCAATTAGAGTCAAGAAGATGCAAGTAGAGCCAAGAACGAGAGGATCCAAGAAGATGCAAGAAGAACCAAGAAGAGACCACGAGAGACAGGAATTAGCAAGAAGAGCCAAACAGAGCCCAGAAAAGATAAGGAGATTCAAGAAGAGCCGAGTCGAGCTGAGGAAGAGTCGAGAAGATCCAAGAAGAGGCGAAAGGATCCATGAAGTGACAATAATAACCCAGAAGAGAAGAAGGAAGAAGAGCCAAGAAGAGACAACAAAAACCCTGCTATGGCAAGCGTATGGTGGAAAACATAAATAACGGGAAGCCGGAAACGAGAAGCTAGAAGCACTAGGAGGCAACAACCAAAAAATACATATATACGCAGGAAGCGGGAAGTGGGAAGATGAAAAAGGAAATCAATAAGCTGGAAGCGAGAAACGATATTTATATATATATATATATAGCTCAATCATTTCCTTTATTCCTGCCCATCCTATATTCCAATATTGGCTCCAGGTTACAATCGTATCATATCGTATCGTATCTAACTAGCTGAAGTCCCCAGGGTTGCTTGGGCTTTAGGCAGAGCTTTCCAAAACCAGATTTAGACAGCAATTTTCCTCTTATTTCGAACTTCAAGTGAGCAACCTTCAACAATATGTATCAAAATTCTGCATTAAGGGGTTGGATAAGGGGATGGGGTGGTTTTTTTACAGCTAACGTAAACAGTAATTTTCCTCATGTTTTGAAAAGCAAGTGTGCAAAATTTCATCAATCTCGGAATAAAATTGTAGATTTGTATAAAAAATCAATTCCACGCTGCCCGTCATGGACACTCTTCTTTGTAGATTGACAATACTATTGTTTAAAAATGATGTAGATAAATTGTGTAATTATCATTATTGAGCGTGATAGCTCTTTCGCCATCCGAAGGCATTATTAAATAATGTCGAACCCACTTCCAGACGATTTATTTATAATACTATTTCTAAATATGTGCTTATAATGAAAATTTGCTGAAAGATTGATTTCATTTTTATTACCTTATTGTCGGAAATTACTAGGGGATGTATGTTACGACTTTAGAGGTCACGGGTTTATATATAAGTAAATAAATTTATTTAAATAATATAATATACCTACAACATTGAACGCATTATTATATATTTTCGTTATTTGTTTTTGGGTTGTTATGCCGTGTTGTGCTACCTCCTTCTTCAGCCAACGTTTCGGATAGCGTTACAGTGTCTATCATCAGCTCTGATGATGGACACACATCTGCCCTGATGATGGACACTGTAATGCTGTCCGAAAAGCTGGCTAAAGAAAGAGGTAGCGCAACACGGCGTAACACCCCAAAAACAAATACTTTTGCCGTGAAAATCTAAAAACGTATAATATTATTATATATTTTAAATAAGATAAAGTATGAAAATTATTAGGTTATATCACAATTTAATTAATACTGAAAAAACTAGTTTACACTTGAGATGGCTTTAGCCATGTCTGGTGACCAGATATAAATTGCCAGGTTCTTCCCAAACTTCATCTTCCCCATTTTCTTCCTTTCCCTACCCCCTACAGCTTCTCCACATACCCCATATGGGGTCATAGTCCCACTGGATCTAGAAGGCTGTGATCACTTTATTAATTTCAGCAGAAATGCGACAAAATGGAGTAATCTCTGGGCACACGCACACGCACACGCCCACAGCTCTCTTTCATCGGTTTATCTGTGCAGTGAATGCGACAGAGATCACGCCTTGAATACTATGAACTACTTCTCAGAATGTTAACGAGCACAATAAAATGATGTACGGGTTGAATTTAATTGCTGTCTCCGCTTGAGTTATGCCTACTTACGACTTGTCATTTCAAACATTCATTAGGTAGGCAGTAGGCACTAGTTCACATAAGTGAAATGAATATGTATAACGCCTGTTTTATAGCTCGTTTGCTTTTGGGGAGTGAGTTTACTTTGTTATATGCGTTTTATGAGTGCTTTACGTGTTATGTGCGTTATTCATGCACGAAGACGAAACGACTTCTAATGACGACTTATTATTTAATCTTTAAAACCTCGGAAAGAAATTACTAGCCATATTCCATTAGAGCCTCTGCAGGACAGATGAGATCGGGGCGTCCACACGAATAATAGCATTTTTTCTATTATATATTACATATTATTTATTATTCGTTGTTGAAACGGGAAATAATAATTTTTTCAGTTTGTCTCAAATGTAATTTTGATCCCTTGGAAAAAATTGAAAAAAATTGTTACAGTGTATGATTACAAATTGGTGGGATCCTTTCTTTAACAGTTGAAAGTAAAAAAATGTTTAAATTTTTTTTTGTATAAACGGCATAAATAGAAAAGTGTCAGTTTTCTGACAAATTAGCTGTTTAAACGAAATACGTTTTCCACAATCTCGAATTCTTTAAAAATTATAGATTTGTGTTAAAATTTCTTATTTGGAAAAGTCAATATTTATTTCAAATACTTACAAACATAATTTTATCTAGTCTCTAAAATAGTATTTCTTTTTATTACAACTTCAATAATAAGAAATAAATAGCGCATTTATAATACCTCGGAAGCATTTCGAAATTTCATGAAATTTCACCGCAAGTCCCAATGCTGGCGAAAATATTTTATCATTTAACGACAATATAAAGAACAGTAAAAATACAAAAATACAAAGTAAAGTAGTTTGTTCACGGTCCTCCTCACTAGGTATTCCTGTTCTGAGGGAATGAATAACTGAAGGTTTAATGTAGCATCACGTGCATTGGTCAAATGCATTGTATATGTGGTTTGGCATTATTAAACATTTTAATCAACAAACCGGTCGATAATCCATCTCTTCTATAGTCAGTAACTATACAGAGCATTCAAATACATAAGTCTGAACAGCGCCCTTGAGGTGACTTTAAAAAAAATGCGCTATACAAATCATCCAAGTTATATAATTATTAGCTTGGTTATTGTGTAAGATTGTTATATCAAAAGGCGTTGATCGTAAAACGCCATGAAAAACAGATATGGATCATAAATTGCTATAATCGTTATTTTCCACTGATTTATTACATCCGTTCAATCGTAAGAGATACTCATTCCTAAATTACATGGATTTGGCGATGGCATATAGAAAGAAACCAGCTACGAAGCGTTTTATTATACTAAATCTCGAAAACTACCAAACGAGATCCTCAAAGTATCTGTCAAATTATATTTGAGTTCTTTGTTCAGCATTTCAGGTTACAGGCGTTTCACTCGATGCTTGTTTTCGTTCAATCGCCTTAACGCCAATATGGTCTCGGAATGAAAAACGGATCCGTTCTATTTTGGTACTATTCATTTTCGTACAGTTTAAGATGGCGGATATTATTTGACGTTTGCAGTGTCGTTGTTTTGGATAACAATAAACATGGGTAATGCCGGTAATGCGCGTTTACATCCGACAAATATCCCAGACAAAATATCCTCTGACAAAATATCGTACGGAAAAACATCACCCAACAAAATATCTACTAAAACCTAACCTAACCAAACATGGCTAAAACCATTTCAAGCCACGTTTTAATTCTGAAAGGTGGGTCTTATACCAGGGTGATACTTAAAGTATCTTCCACTCATGAACGTGGCGCATATTTACCTCATATTATTTTAAATTATTGAATTATGAAAACACAAAGAAATCAAATCAAATTTATCTGCGCACATCGAGATTTGAACCCACGACCTCCGGATGGCTAGGCCAGAGCCTTGCCCCTCGACCACGCAAGCAATTTACAGCATTTCAAATTTCCACTACCAATATGAAATTGTAATTATAAAAATAATGATCGTGAAAGCAAAGATTTTTCATATGGGTCCCTATGGTGTTTTCATGTTTGAATAGGTATAAAAAAAGTATCGCGTAAAACGTCCATAGGACTCTTACTGTAAACTAGATTTGAAAAACTCAGTTACTATTATTACTACCTGTCACTATCACTCATTCAAGCATTTCTTACCCATTTATTACTATTCTAAATGGCCGATATTATGCCATGATGCCTCAGTTTCCGTCTCGAGTAGATAAGTAAGAAATCAATGTCAGCTAAATTCTGTAAATTATCTCAAGAGCATTTCATCTTTCACTACTTTTTCAAGGACCTGATTTAACCCTTTCGTTGCCAACAGGGGCGATAAAAATCTCTAAAATTACTAGCCTTCGTGTTTAATTTTAAATACAGAGCTTAATTTGAATGTTTTTATATTCATTCAAAACCTGTAAATATGTATCTAATGTACCAAAAAAATAAACAGAATATCTATATTAAAACAGATTTTAAAAAAATGTAGATGCCAATAGTAGGTACATTTAAAAAAAACATACGAGGGCTGACTGTAAAATAAGGTCTCCAAGATGCTGCGGTCGCGAGTAACAATTTTACCCAAGATCCGGCAACACTAGCGTATAGCCTGGTTTCCCTACGCCAAATCCCCACCACGCTGCACTCTCTGCGACACTTAGTCTCGGCGTGGCAACCTTTTGCGACAGAGCTTCCGCTCTCCGCACCCGCCAGGTGTGAATTACGCTCTATAATTAGTTTTTTTGTGCAAAGAATAAAATCCCGGTAGGAACTCATTCTCAGATACTTGAAGTGTACGGAAAACAGTGTATGAATGCAAAACCGTGCGAAAATGGTGCAGAGAATTTAAAGCGTGCAGGACGGTCATTAGTTTCAGACGAAAAATCATCTTTATAGATGCGTGTGGAGGGTATTTTGAGGAGAGAAAGGAATGTTTGTATGAAAAGGAAATACAGAGGCGCTATTATCAAAGCTGTGCGAGGAGATAAGGTTCCAAAGAAGGAACCAAATGTTTATGTACGCACACGCGGAGGCCATGCTTTTTTATTTTTTACATGAACTCCTCACAAGAGTTCCAATTGCTTCCGTCTGGACACAGTGAGACTAAATCAACATATTCATTTAAAAAAAAAAATTATACAGCAATAATTAGATTGATGGATGATAAAAAATAATTTACCGCGTGTTATACATTTTATTATGTACGTTTTATCGCATTTTATGAACACAATAAGTATGCAACAATTTTAAAATGTTACAACCAAAATAATTCTCACCCAAAACACAGGTGTCCCTAAATAAAATAAAACATTCAAACTTTCACTCGCTTGAAAATACGAGGAAAAGTTTTTAAAGCTTTTAACAAAGCTCTGCGGTTTAGTTGCCAAACATTGGACGGTATTTTTTTCCGTACAGACCAGCCCCGTTAGTGATCCGTATTTTGCTTTTCGGAACAATGACACCCCCCGTTCACCACCTCTTCTCCACGCCTCGTACTTAAACAATGAACACTCGTCACAACTGTAAACATATAACATGTTACGCCTTTATTGATAACGCAAAAAGAATCATTGGAACTGAGCCGCCTGTTGCCGAGCGGTACAACCAACATTCACATCACAAAATGCAGTATTCTCTTCATACATTTTAACACATTAATATTCAATTCCCAGAATTGATAAATAAAAAGATTCAATTTTATCAATGTACTCCACGTGTTCCTGTGTCCCATTAAAAATACAGTAAAACGCACGAATTGTAAATAAAATTCCCGTTTAATAAGATTGTGTATTACATGCAATGGTGAACTATTACAAGTAATTTGAATAAACACAAGAACTGTGTAAAAGATTTCGTGTCTAGCAAGTTGTGATTTACATGTATGTTAGTCTTTTGGTTTAAAATTTAAATGCCTTCAATATAACAGATCTTCCTATGTAGATGCAACATTCAATATTAATCAGTGGCGGCTCGAGCACTTCTTTGATGGTGGGAATACACATTGTACGTATACCCACCGTACCGTAATCTCACCACCCGGAGAATATAATATAAAATTTCTCAAAAAAAAGTTTTTGATGGTCAAATCATGCTAATCGGATATCTAACACAAAATAATATAAAATGTCTGTAGATATACATACCTATACCGATTTATAATATAGCAAGATTATTTTCGAACTTAATTAGAAAGAAATTCGAACCTCGAAGAGGAAGGTGGGGAAGTACCTGGCTATTCAGATCTGGTAACTAAACACGGATAACGCCATTTCAATTCTGAATGGTGGTCTTACACCGGGGCGATACTGAGAGTATGTTCCACTCTGGAACGAGCCGCAAATATACTACACATTATTTTTAATGAGTTAATTGTTGAAAAAACAAATTATTAAAAATAAAATTTATTTGCTCACGCCGGGATTCGATCCCGCGACCTTCGGAATGTGAGACAAGAGCCTTTCCGCTAGACCACGCCGGCCGTCAATGCGAGCGATTCCCGCCAGAAACTACGTAAACGAATGGTTCAGTATTTTGTCATGAGGGGTTTTATTGGATTGTCCCCACGATATTTGAAATTCACATACGAGAAAGAAATGCAAAGAATGAACTAAAATGCCTAAAGGGACAACTCAGGCTGTCCCCCAAGTGCGCGGTAGGTTCTGCGCACTAAAAAATGGACTCTGATGGTTCGTGCGCTGGTCGGCTATCCGTTGATCAGCCCGGGTGGTCGCATTAAAATCAAAATGAAATAATTGCTTTTATGTTTAAAGAATTAATTCATTTTGTCGAAGACATGACGATGACAAGAAGCATCGACTGTGATTTCCTTCAATAAAATGGAAATAGATATATTTTTCTGTGGACTTACATGTTTCAAATTCTAATACGTATGAGAATGTATCTAGTATAAATATTTCTGAACATTTTAGGGACGAAAAATTATAACATAAAATAAACAAACAGAAAATCAGTCACATGCCACCACACTGCCACAGGTAGCTACAGATTACGTACTGCTGGAACGAGATGGAGTGCGTGTCAGGTGATACGCTAGGTTGCATCCAATGGCGACGAGTAAGGACAGTATACATTAGCCCGGAGTGAAAGTGGTCGAAAAAAAAATTTATTCGAATTTCGTCAACCCTATATCATTTAATGTTGCCATGGAGAAATAGCTGTTGAAAAATTTTTTTTTTCACATATGATCCACAGGTGGCGCAGAGGACTTGAAATTTTGAAAAAATGATCGATTCTTGAAAATTTAAAAAAGTTTAAATGAATATTATTATCAACTTTTACTTTATTATCTGCAGTACACTATAATGAATAACACCAATTTATATGTTTTTAAACAATTACAGTCTTAAGTCGTGTCATCTGAATATGGGGTAGCTCCCTGAAATCAGAGGAAAAGTGTGATTTTGTTTCGAATTTCGGCATTTCTTTTCTCGATTTTATTCTTGCTCGAATATATTTATCGTGTACTATACTTCTGTAAACAGCCAAACTAGTTTCAGTGACCAGCTTTACACCTCTCTCCATAGCCTGTGTGTGACAGGGAAAATTTCCAATACGGATATTCATATCTTCGCTCATGGTTTTCGCATAATTTGCTGACACCGTATTTTTTGTG
The DNA here is from genome assembly GCA_917563855.2 of Limnephilus lunatus. Taxonomy (NCBI): domain Eukaryota; kingdom Metazoa; phylum Arthropoda; class Insecta; order Trichoptera; family Limnephilidae; genus Limnephilus; species Limnephilus lunatus. The sequence goes on from OU830593.1 coordinate 48,628,249, forward strand.
TATGGTGGCTCGAATATTGGTTCTGTTTTCCAGTCTTTCAAATCATAATAATCGTTGGTTTCGAGGTGTAATTTTGGAGTCACGAATGTACTTACTTTCTTCTCCTTTGCATTTTGTCGGGCTTTAAGAAATCTGCTTACTGCACGGACGTACAAAATACATGGACTTGCCCTAAGCGATAAAAGGCGAATTATTTCCCCCTCCCATTGGAACCATTTTTCGGAACCGGCTGGGCTTGCGAGAGCCACGCGTCAATCTAAAAAATGTGACGTCATCATTCGTGTCCGGACCAGTGTCGAGCTCTCATCGTAAATAGCACGGTAAAAATGGTGGCTTGTGCTATAAATACGTGTAAACATAGAAGAGAAAAAGAGAATAAACCCAATTGTGGTATTACATTCCATAAGCAAGCATTATTTTACACTATTAAGGTAATTCAGATCACATAATATGATCGTTTTTGAACATACACAATAAATATACCAAACCACCCATATGTACACTATCACTCCGAGATACATGGCGTGTGCCCGTCACTGTTTACTGGGGTAAGTAAATTATGAAAAATTTGTAAAAGTGTATTAACTAACTACAGGAGCAAAATATTGGACTCGACCTTATAGGCGACCTTACTTTGACGTATTTGAACTTCAAATTTGTTCATTGCGTGGCGAGCAATTTGCGCTCCCATGTAAAAAGGTCTATTAATTCAAAAGCAGAGTTTACTTTTAAGAACTAAATGATGATTTAATAGTGCGAGATGCCTGTATACTGTCAGATTGAGTTTTGGCGAATCACGTATCACCAAAGCCATCTTCCTGCCCTTCGTCCCGCTGTAGTTGGCTTCTACCCCTCACCTTTATGTTCTGGTCTATCAATATTCATATGTCTATGACTTACTGCTAATTCTTTTATATGTTTTCTTCCATCCTGTAGCATCGCTAATAAAATATTTTCAGTATGTGGGAAGAAAGAGTTATTCGAAAAGCAATTGTTTTCAGCTCATATTTTAAGAATGAGCTGAAAATAATTAATTAAAAGACGTCTGATAATCGAACACTATCATTAGAGGTCTCTGGAGTCAATGTAGTATCTGGTGAGGCACTCAGAGGTTTCTCAACGGTCTGATTTTGAAGTAATTTATTTTGCCTCATCTGTTGTAATTGCCTACGCTCCAAAGCCTTAGTTGCCACTATATCTTTTGAGCCGGTATATTTTTTTCGTCTACCTCTCTGATATTGCTGGAATTCCAGCTCCTTTTTGGGCATTTTTACTAAACATTTACAAAAATCGATACAAACGCACTTGCACACAGCAATATCGAAGAGGTTTTTTGTGGCATCTTCATAAAATTTAGATTTCTTTTTAGGTTTTCGTAATTTCTTTAAGCATTTGTACTGGTGATAATACCGGGTTAGTCTACTTACAATTTGACGTTAAGTAACTATAGATATAGACGCTTTATTCCTCAAAATAATTAGATCGATTGCAATTATTTCACATATTTCTCACAGAAGGATCTTTTCTATTGGATAACCACTGCAAGTCATTTCTAATCCACAAATAACACTTTATTACGTCCGAATAAGTTTATAACATATTATCTTTTAATTTTTCTGGGCCACCAAACACAGGACATAATAAATTTTTTCTTGTTTTAGGCATACTAAAAACAAATCACAATCAAGTTTGCGTGGGTATTTCAACGAAATTGCGCTCCGCGCTGATGTCCGTTTTTTTACTAATTAAGTGCATCTGTTGTACCGCAAAATATTGTAAAGGGTGGGGGGAAGAAAGATAAGTTAGATGGGTGAAAATAAAATCTATTTTGTAACGTTTAAACAAGATTAGAGGAGGTGTTTGTTTAATAACAAAATCTGAAAAATCCTACTTTTTTGCAGAACTTTAGGGTCAGTGCGCCACCTGAAGATAAAGTAAGAATTTGATGATATTTTGTGTACTTTACAGAGTAATACCAAGGCACCCATTGGTAATATAGGAAACACAAAATTTGAAAAAAAGGTTTTTTACTCCGCGCTAGTATACAAATATGTATAATATATGGATCCGTCGCGCGATGGCTTGTAGTACAACAGTCGGCCGTGTTTGGAATGCCGTCAATGTCGGTTTAACGCTATCGTGCGTAGTGATAATTCGCCGGGAAATATTTCACCGTGTCTCGTCGGCAATGATTGAATCGTCGCACTGCGTGACATCACGACTCACCGTTGAAGTTTAACTAATTAATTGATTGAATGTTCGGTTATTCTGTTCAGCATCTGAGTCAACTGTTCCATTATGGTCGGTGCAGCTGGATAATTGACTCAGTCATGTTGTTTGATTGACGATCAGCGCCATTTTAATTTATTACCATTTACCGTTGAAAGCCGGTTCATATCCCATTTCCGTTTCTGATCAAATCAGTTTTCAAGCATAACGGTGTCAACGAATGTCCTGGAAGATATTATATTAATTTTATACATATACCTTGAATATATTATACCATTCATATTTAACAAATTGCCATACAAATTTAAAGAAAATTGCTCTATAACAAAACTCTCACTGATGTAAAAATCATGGCTCTTAGGGAGAAACTTTATGTATTAAGATTATATTTTGCTCATTTTTACCATGCATTAAATTGGAAGTATGTGATTAACTACTGATATATTGCTGTTATTATGTTGCTAATGTATTGCATTCTCAATTGTTTCAATATATATTTTTTCCTAATCCATTGTTTTTCACCATAAAAATTAACTCACAAAGAGGCCCTTAAGAAAAAGATTTCCCTCAGGGCTTGTCTCATATTTGGGAATACTGTAACGTTACGCTGTAATGCCGCAACCGCCCCGACACTCATTGGGTCCACAAGTCCACAAGTCATCCTCAAAAAACTTGTTACGTTTCAGGTTCTTTAGTAGGGGGTATTAGCATTTTAGGGCTAGAAGCATGAATTGTAGGTATAATGTGTGTTGAAGTGGGGGGTCTCTCGCGCCCTGGTTGACACGATTGCAACCCTCCTAGTAATCAGAAAAAAATAGTTCTTAATTAAAACAAATGCTGCAACGGCCTGAACCTCGTAAACGTAAAATAATTTTTTTTTCGCAAAATGGCGGCTGTCTGAAATAAAAATACATTTTTTAGCAGTTTTATTGGATTTTCCGAATTTTTAAAAAATAGTAAAATTAAAATTTTGTTATAGTTTTGGTTCATGCCATACAGTAATGAATAAAGAAGTCTCACACTAAATTTCAAATAAATTGGTTCAGTAGAACTTGAGATATCGTGTCAATTGTCTCGAAAAAAAGTAGTTTTGAGAAAAATGCGTTTAAAGTTTTGTTTTATTTAGATTCCGTCTAAACCGCGACACTAAACTGGTTATAAATTTAAAAATAATTCTACTTTCGAAAGATCCTTTTAAGGAGATATTTTTGAATATCTAAACTATGGAAATATTTTTTTTTTTCTAGACTAGAATACCCCCGTAAAATCGTAAGGCCAATTGACGGTCAGTGGTTGAGTGGAAATCGCGTTTGGGTCCCACCCAGGCGTTCCGTGTTCGACTGACTCCTCGGCTGGCTAAGTCCTCCTCCTCCGACTCAAACAACATTTTCGGCTTACTGTGGTGGTAGTACGAGATTGTCATATAGTTTCGGGTTATTCGGAATCCTGGAATATTTGTCTTTCTTTTTAAGAGAAAAAAAAACCTACCTATCAACAGATCCTCAAAAAATAAGATAATTTTTTTAAATTCTGACTCTTGTCATGGCCCGTATTTTTGATTCGCTGGTGTTGAAATATAGAGAGTACGAAAACATTGTACAATTGTGCATTAAGAATACTTGGATCAAATGGATGTGTATTGGGGAATTATGTTTATGGAGAGATAAAAACACTGTTAAGGGACAGACGGGTACATTGAATCAGTGAATGGAGAACTGAACTCTGTTGGTACTGATAGAGGTATCAGTATACTGTCTAATATGATTGCCTGAGGATTCTTCCAATACAGCAATATGTAAAAAAAAAAAATTAAAATTCATTTTGAACTAGCCTGTACATATATGCGTGAAACATGGTGTCACTACCGAATCAGCTCGATGGAACGCCTCCGGATTCAATATAATATCGCTTGCAGAATTACGAATATATTTGGATGCAGAAGATAGAGCAGCGCATCTACAATGTTTACGGAACTAGGACTGCATAGATTTGCCAACCTGATGAGACACCGGGTCACTGGAGCCAGGATACGGCTGATGGCGACAATACCTTGGCGACCGTAGCCACCAGCAACAAGACACTCCTGAGAGAACGCTGGGCCCGAGCTCACTTCAGACCATACCCTACATAATAATTGATTCCTTGCGTTTTTGCAATTAATTATTTCCATAATATTAAATTTACTGTGTAAACATGTATTGCAATATTTAGAGCACAGGCGTCGAAAGATGCTCCGAGGAACTAGCGTCATTGATCCCTTCGGCACCGGTGCATAGTCGAGAAACACGCCAAACGCGTGCCCAACATATGTACACGGTTGTCACATGAGAACGGGTCGTTTCTTCGACTCGTTATTGTGTTCAACAGCTCGGCTGTGGAACGATTTGCCAGCCTCTGTCCTTCCTACAACATGGGTCTCTTCAAGACCAATGTTCATTCCTTCCTCTACTCAAAAAGACCCTCCACACAGCATTTCAGATGACATAGGCCCTGAGGGAATTTTTTTCCTCAGGGCCTCCTGTGTGGAGTTAATGTAAAAAAATTGGGATTGCACTATCCTCCCCACATTTAAAACATGATCTTTTCTATCTTTACATAGTATAAAATGAAGTCGCTCCCGCTGTTTGTGCGCTTAGGTCTTTTAAACTACGCAACGGATTTTCATGCGGTTTTCAATAGACATATATAGTGATTCATAAGGAAGATTTTTAGATATATAATTTGTCAAGATTCTGTGTAAATTGGTTGAAATACATAAATAAAGGTAGCGGGCTGGCAAGCAAGCAGCGGGCAGCGGGCATCATGCTGGCTAGCGGGAGGTGTGGATTAGGTTGGGTAATGGCGTGGCGCTATGTTTCATTAGCCACAGCAACGTGTGGCCGGGTCTGCTATAACATATAAAAATGAATGTTTCTTTGTTTGTCCCTTATGCATTCCTAAACCATTCAACCAATTGCGATGAAACTTTGATGATTTGTTGTAGGTATGCTCGCGAAGGTTTCTGTATATAATGGTGAGCTCTAGCGATATGAAATTAATACCAATGTCATTCATCCGATTGCGAAGAAACTTTGGTGAGTGGTTGTGCGCACGCCCGCGAAGGTTTCTATATATACTGGTAAGCTTTGGCGTTACGAAATTTGCATAAATATTTACAATAGGTAGCGTGCGAGTTGTTTGAAAAATATGTGTATTTTATATAGTTTAGCGGCAGGATTGGGGGAGGGAGGGGAAGGGGAACGAAGCAGGGGGGTCGCGCGAGGAAGGACGAGGGAAGGGAGAGGCCTGGGAAGGTGGAAGAGGGATGCGGGAGGGAAACGCGGGGAGGAGGGAGGGTTCGCATGGGAAAGAACACGCAGGGAGAAACAATTTCTCCTTTGTGTAGCATTGCAACGCATGCCAGGTACTATCTAGCTATTATTATTTAAAAAAATTAAAAGAAGCCAAGCTAAACAATAATAAAGTCAACTTTTTTTGTTGTTGATAAAAACATACTATAAATTTAAGAATGATATTAATTTATCACATTTCTACTGGTATTTCTTTGCAAAATTATACGGCAGTAACATAAGCCAACTACGTTGTGTTTCCTGAAATGTAATAAGTATTTTAATAAAAATAGCCCGTTTTCTGAAAAACAATATAAGATCTTTTGCCAAATTGAAATCCAACGGAGTGGTGGCATATTTGTAGGAATATTTCTTAATATATATGTACAATATCCTTGGCATAGTATTATTATCCAGACAAACTTATAAAGGTTTCATTCATACAGTAAAATATTCTGCTATTGGTACGTAATATATGGTGGAATCTTAATATATAAAACAAAGTCGGGTTAGTTACTCCATTTATAACTCAAGAATGCTGGATCGATTTTATGATCTTTGATTTCTTGGATTTGTCTCCATTCCGATTAGCAGAATAGCTATGAAAACATCGGAAAAATTTACGAAAAAAAAATTATAAAGAAAATTCTTTTCCTCACACATTTTGTATGGAATGTATTCTCATTTTTTAAAGAACTGCAGCAATATTATGACAAGTATATCGAAAATTCTTCTGATTGTGTAACTCTATAAAGGAACTTAAATAAACTTTATGAATGATGCATCGTAAACAAATTATATCTTAATATCAATAAATGCTAAACAATCAGTTTCCATAGATCTAAAACCCCTTTATTATTCGACCATACAATTAACAATGCCACTCTAAAAAGAGTCTTAGAATTTAACGACCTTGGCGTTATCTTTGATTCCAAATTACGCTTCTTGAATCACATTATTAACATTACGAGTAAAGGATTACAAATGCTTGGATTTATTCTCAGAATCGCTAAAGACTTAACATAAAAACCATAAAATGACTTAACACGTCTTTGGTCAGAAGTCAGGTGGAATACAATTCAAGCATTTGGTGTCCTCATTTCAACTCTCATTGTCTACAAATTGAAAAAAATCAAATAAAAACTACGTTTTATTAATTTAAAAATTGGTATTCCTATGATTGAAATCAATTATGTCAATTTACACAGTAAACTTAACTTATCGAAATTATCTGAAAGGCGAAAAACATTTGATCTCCTTTTATTGTATAAAATTATTCATTCAAGGTTGGACTGCCCTGACACTATAAACTTGTTATCCTTACATATACCTCCAAAATATACCAGACGGAATATTTTATTTTACAACAATAACTTTGCTATGAATTCCGTGATGGAAAGTTTACACAGGTTGGGCAATGAACTAACTGATGTCGCTGACATATTTAATTTAAACTTCGATGCATTTAAAGCCAAATTAGTCCACCAGTAATGAATGAGAAATCATTTTATTTTGATGTTCTATCGTTTGTTGTATTTTTTTATTGTTCGTATTCCAAAAGCATACAATGAGTAGGTAATTAATTAAAAATTAAAGGTTTTTATTGCTTGTAGGTATATGAATTGTACCTACGAGTTCTCTAATGTCATCCATGTGGAACTAGCATTAGATGTATTCCTAATTATTATATTGAGTTTATGCTTTATTTGTATATTTTGTTATCTTTTTATTTGTGTTATACTGTTGTTTTTAATTGAAACTTGTATTTGTTATGTAAAAGCCCAATAGGGCGTCAATAAATAAATAAAGTATAATATTTAATGAATAAAAAAATTGAAAAACGTCAAAAATGTCAATGCGCTGATTGTTTTGCTTTTTTTCTTAAACATATGATGCTGCCCCTCTTTCTTACACACTAAATGTCAACAGTCGAAAATGAGACAAACGGTGAACGTACATATGTCTGCAGTGTCTGCACCCGTTCAAAGGAAAAATACAATAATTATAATAAATCTCCCTCACACGTATAAAAAATGAAACGAAATTCCCATAAGTAAATGGAAAAGTAAGAAAATCACAAAAAATATAAATCCGTACACAACACCATCTCTGATACTGACAACAAAACACGTACAGTTGTGTATCGATAATGACTTCATTTGATTCTGAGGCGGTAAGAAGTCAGAGGGTCAGCTAGTTATATAATAGTTCTTCGTATTACATCATCATTTTACTGAAATTATATGAAAAAAGAATGAATGTCGTAGAAATGAAATTCCTAAGGCGAACTGTATATTTCCTTTTTATTTCACTGTCAAGTGTGTAAAAGTTCATCAAGAAGTAGGGGAGACCCAGGCAAAGCGAATGTACCTACCAGGTAAAGCCGATGAATTGAAAATTGAAATCCCGCAATGAGTTTATTAACTCTTGGGAGTACAATGCTTTATATAATATACTATATTCTGTATTGTATACTTTTAATAAATAAAAAAAATAAATAAATAAAATTGAATATTTCCGAAAATTACCACTAAAATGCGCCAATAGTCTCACAGTCGGTGTACCGCATCACTACTGACGCCATGGCGGTGAATATTTGTCGTTTGGCAGGAACGCGCGCTCCTTTTGATAAAAAATCCTTTTTTTTAGAATTTTCATACGATAAACGAAGGTAAGGTATTTGTGATTATTATTATTTGGTTATATTTCATGTGAAGATTAGTTTATTTCATCCAATGTTTATTTGTTTCCTATCTAAAAAACTAAGCTTAGTTATGAAATATAGCAACCACATTGTATTTTTTAATAAAAAGTTATTTGATACTGCCTTGGGCAAAGCGAATAGGGCAAAGATGGACCTAAGGATGGACCATTTGCTTTGAAAAAGAAAATGAAAATGCCAAAAGTCAGAAGTTCTACTCCCATAAAAACATACAAAAGATAAAAATGAAGCTAACATTCGAAAAAATAAAAAAAATGATACAAAAAAACACTTGTCCCATCTACCAGAGGACTAAAAGTTAAAGCAAAACAGATGAAAATAAAAATATGAAATGTCTTATTTGTGACGAAAATTATGTTGAACCATTGACAGAGGATTGGATTCAATGCAGCCAGTGTAAAAGTTGGGCTCACGAAAAATGCACCTCACATAATGGACGAATCATTCACCTCATTTCCTGGATATGGTTCTTACTTCTGCTACGATTGTGATTCCTAATTCTCTTTGCCCGGAGCCCAAGTTCACTTTGCCCGGGTACCCGGGCAAAGTGAACAATACGAGGATTTTTTTAAATTTAAATTATTTTTATAATTCTAATTAATATTTGGTTTTCATTTATTTTATCTTTGTAGACAAATATTTTTTTAACATTACACTTTATGAAGTTTTTATGTTATGTAAACATTGTGTGTTTTATTTAATAGGTATCTCCTTCAACACATCCGCTTTGCCTGGGTCTCCCCTACCTACCTAAATTCTACTTTAAGGGTTGGGGGTAGTTTTTTATAAATCTCATACAGACAGTAACATTTCTATTGTTTTATAGGTTATGTGTGAATTGCAATAATCTTGCAATAAAGCCGTAAATTTTAATAAAACCCAAATCCCCGCCGCCCGCTTCTATAAACAGTCTTCTTTATGTAAATAGGCACATATACAGGATGTTACACCACCTAGTTACTTAACTTACTTCAACCAGTGATTCAGTACATTCTTTTGAGTAAAAAATGTTATTGAAAGTTTGGTTTCTGCTGACTTTTTTATCGTAATTTTTTTTTTTTTTTTCGAAACTTAAACCAAAAAGTTTCTGCCATATGTCATCACTAATCACTCAGCCGAGTAACTTTCTAATCCCGCACCCCGACCCTAACTGACTAATACCTATGTACTTTATTTTATGTTTTAAGTTGAAAATAAAAATAAAAAAACTTACAAAATATCACCTGAGACTAAAATTTATTAGGTAATTTTTTTATTTGAAGAAGCATTTAAAAAAAAATGTATGAAAAGCATTTTATGAAGAGTTGGTACCTACATCTTCATTATGAATTGATCACCTTCACAGCTCTGTGAAGTTTAAAGGGAACGCTTTATTGGTCTGATGCTTTTAGGAATACTTACAGGAGCGCAAGTGTTGACTTTGACTACTGCAGAATATACTTGATACTTACAAATAAGGTGATACATTTTCTAGTTAAGACGACAATATATCCCAAAATATAGTCAGAATCTTAACGACGTAAGTAAAGAAGCCATGTATACAAATAGCGACTCGCGACCCGTGTATTGCACGGACCTACTGTTGAATTTGCCCTATCAAAGAAAAGAAGAAGAAGACAAATAATGTGGGAATGTCAACGACGTAAGTGAAGAAACATGCGCCCTAAGAAATATGTACAAATATGCGCCCGCTGCTCGGCGTATTGGACAAACGTACGGTGGAATTCACCCTAGCAGGCCTGGAGATTAGAACTATCCACCGCGTTCATTTTAATTAATTCGGATGAACGTGTTACAAATATTCAAAATGTGTTTCCATGTAGCACCCCTGAATTTATTAATTCATCTTCTAGAAAATTAAAATCTGGTGCTTACCGCTAACTTTATAGTTGAAAAAAACGGGTTATAAAGTTTTAAAATCGTGGTACTTACGTAAAATATATTAATTGTAAGTTATTGTTTTTATTAATTTTAAATACAAAGAACTTACACCCCCAGGACAAGATGTGAATAAAAAAGTTAATATAGTTACGAATTTGCCGGAAATTATTGAAATGTGAGTTTTGAGCAAACAAAAAATATTAGGATTGTATACCGCCTTAAGTGCTCGGTAAATAAAGCGTAAATGGTTTGATAGATATTATTGACGACACTTTATATATTTACGGTATAACTTGCACATAGAGCTTTTGGATTTTGCAATACACATACCTAAAATTATGTAAACAATTCATACAAAAACATTTTACACGTGAAGTTGGTGGTGTAAAATGTTTTTGTATGAATTGTACTATGTGTAATGTCATAAATATTTATTAAATATGAACTTAAAGAGTTTTTGGTTAAAAAATTTATTGGCTTAAAATTTGATAAAAATGTTTTTATATTTTAAATAATTCAGAGAGGGTCAGTTTGGTTGGTGTTATCATTTATCAGGAGTAAAACTTTGGGGTTTTTAAGGACGGGCGTCAGAGAACTGAATGATCACATTCTGCGTTCTCATGTTGGGTGTAAGGAACTCCGATAGGGTTGCAACACCTTCCCTAGCGAGTCTGTCGAAGGGGAAGCCCATTGACTGCCTGTCGGGATACTTCTTATCTTTCAGACCACAATAGCTGGAAGCATCGTTGCACGTTCCAGTGACTGTCTGGACAACCTTGTCTTGTTCGTAGTTGGAAATCATAACAAACAGCTCGGCTTGCATGCCTTCGAAGGATCCCTTTGGAATCAGCATATGATCGGGCCATCCGCATCCGCAGAAGTTGTACGTATCTAGATCGGTTCCACTTTGCGGGCGTTGTTCCATGGAACGGAAAGTCCTCTCGTAAGGAATTGTTACAGACGAATCACTTGACTTCCTCGAGATAATATTCTTGCCACGTTTCAGTGTAACTATGAACTTGTCCAGTTCAATAAACGCTAATCTCTGATCGTTGAATTGCAAATCAATACCACGCTCGTCATACTTTGGTGCCATAAATATACGGACCGTTCCCATCTGCTGAGTTGGCGAAGCATTGTTTACCTGGATTTTGTAGGTAAAAGGCAAATGCTGCAAGTGAGTGAAGCGAGCTAGGACAGAGCCCCTTGGGGAGAAGTCTAATCCGCGGGAAAGATCTACGTCACTCGTATCCCAGAAAGTACGGAGCCTATTTGTTTGTCCGCCTTGAACATCTACTTGCAAACCGGTCACGGTTATTTTGGGGAAGTTCAACCTGAGAGTGGAATACCTTGGCAGAATTCCCTTGAACGACTGGAACAAATCGTCGATGAAAGCGTGCCAGCGGTAAAAGAAGGGGTCTCTCATCGCGGTAGCGGAGTCTCCCATCACTGAGAAGGTCTCCAAGTACCTCGAATCTGGATCGTGACACAATGCAACCAAAACGTGACCCATGTTGTGCAAATCACCGTAGTAGTTCCTGTTTGGTGTAAGCGAAGATGCTTCCATTATATTTCCCAAAATATCGATTCCACCTACTTCGTCTAGTCTGGTCTGTACTCCCTGGTCGTTTGTGACAAACCCTTGTCCAACCGCTGATCTGAATCGACTGATCCATTGTTCTACCTCAGCAATATCCAAACGAATTTGATCGACTGGTCGGTTTACATCACTCAAAGTTGCATTTCCAAACCTCGGGGGCCATGCTCGACTTGCGACAAGGAGGTCCATTTTAGGGAAATAGCCCTCAGAAATTGGCTGACGTAGGTTGTTGAATCTCACTACTTTGGGGAGTTTGTTACTTAATCTTTCAAAGTTGTATCTCGCGACAATTTGTTGATGCATGTAGTAAAACAATTCTCCTCGCCTGTCCTTTGCAACGATGGCACGGTCGCTAGCGGCGAACGGATACACCAAATGCCAATGCCAGTGATGGAGATTGATGCCAATGTCTTCACGGAAGTATGCTACACGGTGCTCTGGATCCAAATCGGACGCAGTATATTCTCTGGGAATGATAATCGGGGTTCGGACTTCATCTGGTACAACAGATACAGACTCACGAGCTCTGGAGAAGATTGCACTGTCAACAAACTTTCCTGGGAAAGATTGCATGAAGTTAGGTAATTCCATGCCCTTTGTGTCTTCCCTGTGCAACAGTGCTACAGATAAGGCGTAGTTGAACAAATATGGATTCACACGGTCTCTGGCATAAACTGCCACGGAAGTGAGATCGGCGACGTTCCTCATTCCCATGAATATATCAATAAGTTTGGCAGCAATAGCCCTGTGTCTGGGGATGAACAATGCGAAGTTTTCCCTTCTGCCGAGCTGCATTGGGATAGTTAAATCCGGCAGAGAGATATTGGCCACTGGGATTTTATCATCTGCGCTCCAACGACTGGCGAGTTGAACTCCAATGGACTGGTATTCGTTGGCAAGGTAGGCATTCGGAACTTCGAATGACTGAGTAGCTTTTCCCGCCTCGAGGGTCTTACCCATGAACACGGGTTCAGTGGGACGATCGAACAAGAGAAGGATATTGTTTCTATCCGCCATCTTGGTAGTTGATTTCGTAAAGAAAACTGAACACTTGTCTGCTGACTAAAGGTGTCTGAAGCACTCCAGATGATGTTGTGTGATTTGTTGAAGCCGATGTGTCCATTTTAACTCCCGGGCAGCTGAGTAGTGCCACGTGCAAATGACAATCACGAAGTTCTAAAATTTCCAAACAAATCAATTAAGAAAAACAGTTCTGGGAAAGTTTGTTGTTGTGGTCCGTATTGAAAATATGTTGACGATTATTGATTATTGTAGAGGCATTAATAAAATTCAATAATATGAGTTGGATCTAAACACTGTTTTGAAAACCACAGATAAATACTTATCTCTCTTATCAGTGTTATCGTTGGTAATACGTGCGGTTTCCAAAATTTCATTTACAAGTGACCGGTAACTGCCTATTTATATCGGGCATTGAAATGGCATTTTAAATCATTTTAATTTAGATGGATATTTTTTTTAATACTAAGAGGATGAATACTATTTGAAATTATTTTGCATCATCTTATTCAATTGTCAAACCGCAAAATAGCGAAACTAATAAAAAATATTTTTAACTTTTGAAAAGAATTAGGATTGAAGATAACTTAACATTTTTGATATTTAACAAGATAATGAATTACGATGACGTCGATAGGCGAAGATGGGCACTATATATAAAATGAAACATGCTCAGTGGAAAATATCGGTTCTGGAGATCACAGTCGAAAACGACGCTTTTTTCAGCCTTCAGTACCTACCTCCTTGTACACATTTGAGCTCTGAGCCAACAAAAAAAAAAGATTTATGGAAAGGCTTTAGGTGCAGGCATGCTGTTCAGACTTTCCAGGCATTGCAAAGCCTTCTCCATGATCACGAAAGAACGAATACCCGGATTTGCTCCTCAATTGAGAACAAGGATGGCAGGAATGAAGAATACGATCAATAACTTCACAAATGCCCTCATCATGGAATTTCCGATGGAGATGAGGTATGAGTATTGAAGCAAATTGGGAAAAGATAACAATAATCTTCATTACGATGGCGACGGATCAATGGTGAAAAATAAGTGCTAAATTGATAAAGTTTTATTTATATTGCTTATTTATTATTTGTTTATTTTGTGGAACTCTAATTTTTCTTGTATATTACGTGTTTACATTAGCTATGGGATGTGTGGGATTGCACTACCTCCCACATTCCGGAATAAAGAAATTTGATTTTATTTTAATGACTTTACAGTTTAGAATTGTTGTAAACAGTAGTGGCGCCCTCCGTTATTTTAAAAAACAACGTTGAAATTTTCAAACAGCATCCTTGGTGAGAAAATGTCAGTTCTTCAGTTTTAATTAGTTTAAAACCATTTTTCGACCCATTTTCTGTTTTCCGTGAAATTTTTCCCATTTTCCAAATTTTCTGGTTAGAAATTTTTCGGAACATTTTTTTCGAAATAAATTTTTTTCCCGACCGACGAATTCCCGAATAAAATTATCCGGGATCAAAATTTTCCTAACATGAAAAATTTCCAAACTTCAAATAACAAAATCAAAAAGATAAATGTCTAACCAAACATAACGCTTTCCAAAGTGAAAAGAAAATCTAAGTTATGAAGCCAACTTCATCTATGACGATATTCCCGATACGATTTTTTCAACGCGGTGACTTTTCGCCCACCGCATCTCCCGATATCAATCAGTTCCTTTTTGCTTCTATGAAAATCTAAAATTCAAGCTGTGCCTACGAACAAAAAAAATGTATCTACTATTATACATTTTATACACAAATGGTAATCTTGAAATTTTAGAGCACTCAAACCGATTTGGTAAAATATAGCTATAGGGAAGGTTAGGGTGGAGAAATTTAAAATTTATATCAAAAAAATTCGGCCTCATTCTCAATTTCCTGGGTTCTGATTGACAATACAAATAAGGTCTTTCATAGTTAATGGGAGTTTGTTACTTAGTAGAAATTAGTTTTCGTTCGACCATTACATTTCAAATGAATGAAATTATAAGACATACGTATATTATGTAGGCATTTATAAATGTTTTTTATTTGGATAGAAAAATTACAATACCTACCAAGGTATGTGATAAGTAAATTTTTGCACATATTTTAATAATCGCTTTTGTAAACACACAGGGGCCAGGGAACTATTAAATTGGACGAATCCGCAGAACTAGTTACTATTATTATTGATAATTTTAACCAACGATGCGGTCCACTTAAAAAGAAAAATTAGTTCTGATCAATGAACTGGCTTGGAGCAAAAAGTGACAACGCATAACTGGTAATGTCGGGTTGCTAAAGTTATAATTAGATGACGACGGGGACGAATAAAACGTAAAGAAATTCAGAGCTGTTTAATTTTGATTCAAATAATCTAATGTCGTTTTAAAAATTGAGGAATTTTTATACTTATTTATTTCTTTATTCACGCCTTGAAGGTTTTTATTTTTTTATTTTTATGATTGTATAAAAAATTGCATACAATTGTAATTTCTTACCCGCTAAGCTACTGCAAGTAGCTTGTCAGCAGGAGATTAGTTCCGCAGATGAGTTACAACTACAAATAAAATAATCATAAACGCGTTAGCGTACCAACAACATACACAAATACACATATAACATACCTACCAATATTGTGATGCAGAATAGGAAAAATATTTATTTATATATATATTTTTTCTTTAATACATATCATGAAGCAGTTGAAAAACAGCAATACATTAATCACATACTTGAAATTTAATGCATGGTAAGAAAGAGATTTTTTTTTAATATTAAAAAAAAATATATATATATATGCATATATATTATATTTGCAAGAAAGAGATTTTTTTTTAATATTAAAAATATATATATATATATATGCATATATATTATATTTGCATATGTATATATATTTTTTTTTAATATTAAAAAAAAATCTCTTTCTTACCATGCATTAAATTTCAAGTATGTGATTAATGTATTGCTGTTTTTCAACTGCTTCATGATATGTATTAAAGAAAAAATATATATATAAATAAATATTTTTCCTATTCTGCATCACAATATTGGTAGGTATGTTATATGTGTATTTGTGTATGTTGTTGGTACGCTAACGCGTTTATGATTATTTTATTTGTAGTTGTAACTCATCTGCGGAACTAATCTCCTGCTGACAAGCTACTTGCAGTAGCTATATTTATTATAATACCTACATATATTTATTATAATATATATTTATTTTAATACATTAGGTTACTCCCTAAGAGCCATGATTTTAACATTTTTAGTATCACATTGTTATAGATACATAAGTTATTCAGGAGTATAATTATATGCATGCGGTGTTATAATTTTTTATTTTAGGTTCTCCATAAAACAGTCATACACCAAATTATTACGGAGAAGATTAGAAAATTTAAAAGAAAAAAAAGTCCATGGTTTCACTATGTTGTGAAGTATGTGAAAATATAGTTAGTGAACTCTCTATAGGTAAAATTGAAGATGTCGATATTCAATGCAGAATCGTTAAGCGGTTGAACTGCTATGTTTAATGGCGCATTCCGAAAGGAAGAAGTTCTCGCTTTCGGAGCATAAAAAAAGCGTTGGATCTCATACGAGTATACGCGTTAGGGACATATAGGTTAATCTCCTTCAACATAGATGGATTCAGTATAGTACGATTCAGCTTAAAAAAATGTTTCCATAAAAATATTTTTCGGCGGGCTTCTAAGGTATTAAGATCGAGCATTCCTGTTAAGAACAACGATGGATACAGGAATGTAAGTATAATATTGAATAGTGAGTGAATTCCAAAAATTCAAAAACGCAAATGTCAATGCGCTGATTTTTTTGCTTTTATTCTTAAACATAGGTATATAATGCTGCCCCTTTTTCTTACACACTAAATGTCAACAGTCGAAAATGGGACAAACGGTGGATGTATGTCTGCACCCCTCCACAGGAAAAATACAATAATTATAATAAATCTCGCTAACACGTATAATTAAAATGAAACGCAATTCCCGTAAGTAAGAGGAAAAGTAAGAAAATCACAAAAATTATAAATCCGTACACAACGCCATCTCTGATACTGACAAAAACAAAACACGAACAGTTGCGCATCGATAATTGCTTCATTGTGTAATTTTTAACTTAATAAAAAAACCGAATTTAAATCAGCTAATAAGTTATTACAACAGTTATTCAAAAATAAATTAAAAAATGCAATAACAATATTTATAAAATTTTCCGTACCAAAAAGTTTTATACACGCATTATGATGTAGGGTGACATTATAAAATAACTACGGAACGAACAAAAGGGTGCTCATCAACTTTTAGTATCTGCCCAGTTAGTACTTCGGTCACCATTACAATATTTCTTTTGTTCTCCATATTGGCAAAAATACGCAACTTTAATTTTTTGTCTGAAAACTTCAAACTCTCCCCTTTGGTAACTTCGCATTAAATTATCACAAAATCATCGGATATTCGAACCATGTAGACAATCTCCATAAGTTTGAGAGGCGGGTTTGGGTACCGCCACCCCAGGAAACATTTATTGGATAACAAACCCCCCCCCGCCATAGGACGACTCAAGTGGTTCTCTACTAGCAGGGGTGCTCGGGTTCATGGGGCGAAGTTTGTCTGAGAGACTGGTTGAGGGAGTCATAACCTAGACCTCTCTAGCCGGACTCTCCAGTTGAACCATCGCCTTGTACCGCAGTGTGAGGGATGACTTCACACGTTCGTCAATCCTAGGCACATTGAGCCCCAGATTCCTATCCCTCATACCTTTTTTCTTCCTAGGACTTTCCCTACTTTCTTTCCTTAAAAAAGATCCTCCACACAGCATCCCCAAAGATGACATATGCCCTAAGGGATTTTTTTTCGTCAGGGCTTCCTGTGTAGAGCTATTGTAAAAAAAAGCCATGCTACCGAAGATATTAACATTTTTTAAAGATTTTCTACGCTAATTTATGTTTACTGAATACCTAATATCGAACATCTAAATATTCGGCGAAGATGTTCAATGCAGCTCTGAGATACATTAAAAAAACTGAACTAGTGCAATATCGAGCAATGTAAAATTCTATATTATGGTCGATTCCATGAGAATTACAATATTTTGCATCTAATAGCATACTTGCAGCTCCTTCCAAACTAGAAGATACTCTCACAGCTCTTGTTCAAATTCCAACTGATCTGCTTTTGACCGAAATTTTGACTCAACACTCCTCAATTGCTCAAATAAGTTCTTCTCAGCAAATCTCCGATCAACAGGCGAATCGAGAGTTACTAAACCAATCACTTACCTCTTCGGTGACTCAGATTGATCGATCAATCAAGTTGGGAACAACGGCGTCAGTATCGCCCTGGTGTAAGTCATCCATTTAAAACGTTGCTTGAAATGGATCTGGTCGTATTTGGTTCCCAGATCTGAAAAAAAAACAGGTAGGTAATTCCTCACCTTCCTTTGCCCCATCTCCTACCCCTTCTGAGTATCTTCAGTCTCACAACTTACCCCAATTAAGGGTGGTGTAGTCTCTCTGGCTCCAGACGGTTGAGAGCAGTTGGGACTCTAATACGATACTCACATAAAAAAAAAAACAGGTGAGAAAACTTCGTTTGTTTTATCGGTAGGTTAAAGATATTTTGAAGAAATAGTGTCCGATAATATAACAGGATTTAAAGAAAACGACGGCATAAACAAGGTTGTTACTTACAGCTCTCAACTATCTCCCAATTAAACATGAAACATCACAACACATTTTATAATACACACGTGGATCTACTGAACTGAAGTTTTATCGTAGGTCCATGTCCAAGTTTTGGTAAAAATGTATAAGTGATGACATTTTTTTTTTTTTTTTTAATGTTCTTTATTCAGTAAAGTTTATACATTACAGTAAATGGGTAATTTTATGGCCATCACACTAGGCACATGCCCGTGTTGTAGTGGCCAATTATCCGCGAGGTGAATACGGAACGTTCGTGTTGTCGAAGTTCGACATACGAATAATATGGAATATTCCCATTTTAATTAATATACATTTAAATAAGGCATTTGTCGGAAGTACCAATCTTATAAAATAAATTCTCGTTAAAAAAACAAAAAGTACCTACTTCGAATTATTTCTAGATCTATGGGTTGAGGTTCAGGCTGCATGTCATCATCATTTAGATATACATCCAAGGTTTTGAATGATTTGTTTGGCAAGCAGGGTTTGGCTAACACGAAAATAAAAAATAAATACACGAGCCCCGAAGAAACATCTGGGCGGCCTGTATGAAAAAATTCAAAGGAATTCTGAGAAAAAAATATAAAACATGACGCCTAAAACACGGACTAATTCTGTACCTCAAAACAAAGGAAATTACGGCATTATGTAGCATTGTGGTCTTTTCAACTCCAAAGGAAAATTTAAATAATTTCGGAAGAAAAGTTTTTAAATAATTTACCTCGTTCGTAAAAGTTTTTTTTTTCTAAAAAATACTCACAGAAAAAAATTTGGCGTTCAGGTCCCATAAAAAAATTGTTTCTAAAAAAATATTTAAAAAAACAATATTTATGCCTAGCCTACTTCCTATTGGCACATTGCTGAAAACTATGGTTATTTTGGATTTTTAATACATATGCAGGTATCCGGGGATAAAAATTATTATAAACTTTTATAACCCTTTTTTCCATATTATCGTTTTTATTTTCCATAAATATTAAATATTTTCGTTTTGTTTTTTTAATGCAAATATCTCACACGAGTCCCAGCTTCTCCCATCTGGAGCCAGTGAGACCGTGGCATCCAGAATTGGTGTATGTGGTATGTGTATACCTTCAGTTTCTCCCAATTGGGGTATTTTTTTATGTGGATACCGCACAAGAGTCCCAACTGCTCCCTTCTGGAACCAGTGAGACTATGGCATCCCCAGTTGGGGTACGTTGTGAGGCTGAAGGTAGGGGGGAGGGGAAGGAGTTGGGAAAAAGAAAGGAGGGTAGTTTCTGGCTATTCAAATCTGGTCATCAAACACGGCTAAAGCCATTTAAAGAAACGTTTAAATTTTGAATGGTGGTCTTACACCAGGATTATACTGATAGTATCTTCCACTCTGGAACGTGCCGCAAATATTTTTTTCAAATGTATTAATTGTGAAATAACACAAATTGATAAAAAAACTTATTTGCGCACGCCGGGATTCAATCTCGCGACTTTCGGAATGCCAATCAAGAGCCTTACCCCTCGACCACGGAAAACCATATACACCAATATTTTACAATAAAATTATACACGATAGAAAAATAGGTCACGTTTTCAAATAAAAATGACGAGATTTGTGAACAAATTCCGTGACTAATTTAAATTTCAAAACAAGACGTAAAACAGTTGCACGCTGTCGAAATATGTCTGTGTTGCTAGCGCATAATAATTATCCCATTGTTTGGGTAATTTTGAAAAGAATTAGGGATTTTTTTACATTAGCTCCACACAGGAGGCCATGAGGAAAATAATTTTCCTCGGGGCGTGTGCTATCTTAGGGATTTGCTATGCGGAGGAACTTTTTAAGTAAAGGAAGAAGAGAAAGTTCTGGGAAGAAAAATGAGGGGTGCGTAGGAATTTGGTTGTTATTGTGTCCATGAGTGATGGATGTATTAATCCATCCTTCTAACTGCAAGACAATGGGTCGAGAGAGTCCGGTTGGAGAGGTCAAAATGCCTCTCTCAACCAGTCTCTCTCGATCCGGCCCGTCAAGCATTGGAGGTTATCCACCACTTACCCGCCCTGGTATAAGTAACAGATGGTTACTCCTTCAAGGACTCTCTCGCAAGGACTCTATTTTTTTGAAATAACGAATCTACATTTAATTTGAACGAAACTACACCTCCCTGCATACGGCGTTAGGAAGCAGTATGCAAGTGCTTACATAATATACAAAATGAAAAAGATATATGATAAATAATATAAAGTATTTCAAACATAAAGTAATTAAAAATATAAACATACAAGGCTGTTTGTTGCTCACAAGGTATTGGCATCTTGCGTATGCTGCAAGCATCTGCAAGAAATTATAATAAAAACAAGTATGGTGAAGAACGTTAATCTCGGGTGGCATACCTCTCTCGTCATGTGGCAGTACCAGCGAGAATGTGTATGGCTGTCGGACTGGCCGTGAACGAATCCCAACATCCGCGTCTTTTAGCCGGTTTCTCAGTTATGCCTTGATGATAGTGAGTGGGGTGACGTACCTGAAGACCTTAAGGATGGATAAGCAGTAGGTAGGCTGACGCATTTGCCGCCAAGACCCAGACTCTCCACACCCCATTAACCCGAGCACATTGCTTAATCACCAATCTTAGCGAACCACTTGGCATGCCCTATAGCAGCTACATTTAGCGGTGTTGGATATCGAATAAATGGTACCCTTGCCCGCCTCCCAAATTAAATGATTCATGAAATCATTAGACGCTTAGGATTAAAATACTTTTTTTCCTTAAAAGACAAGTCAGTAGTACCAACCTTATCAATACACGACAGGTGGAGTTGGTACATACTTCCAACAGAACGGCACACACACACACACACAACCCGTGACGCCTTTCGGGAACTTGACGCATTTGTTGACTCGGCCTTTTACCGGTGAAGGGTGAAGATTGCCCTGATGATAGCCAACCTCAGATAATCAAAATATGTAGATCACAAAGTAACACGATAAAAAGTGACAACGCGATTGGGAATGAAAAAAGTCGACATACATTTAAATAATATTGTATACGTGTAAACATAAAAAACTATTATTTTCTTTTGTCGAACGCTTTTCTCGTAGAATTGAGTTATGTTTTGTATGCGACCCTCTTTGATAAAAGATAACAATAAAAGTGAGAATAACAAATTTATTTTTCTACAATAGCACCATTTTAGACATCTCAAAAATACGAGTAACATTTCTATATCTCTTTTCCCGTATTAGAATTATTGCTGCTATGAATTCTATACTTTTTCTGAAATCTAATTTCACACTTGTGCGTTCTTTTCATCGCCCCATACATATCTAACTGTAAACGGGTATAGAATATGTGAATCATTTTTTTGTTAGCCTGATAAAAACATCTGTACGTGCGTTTTGTAGTTCGTAATTTTTTTATTTATTTATTTTTTTTTTTTTACAGAGAATACCGCACAAGAATCTCAACTGCTCCCGTCTGGAGCCAGTGAGACTATGGCATCCCCAATTGGGGTATGTTGTGAGGCTGAAGGTAGTGGGGAGGGGAAGGAGGTGGGGAGGAGGAAGGTTGGGAAGTACCTGGCTATTCAGATCTGGTCACCAAACACGGCTAAAGCCATTTTCAAGCAACGTTTCAATTCTGAATGGTGGTCTTACACCAGGGCGATATTGATAGTATCTTCCACTCTAGAACGTGCCGCAAATATACTATATATTTTTTTAAATGAATTAATTGTGAAATAACACAAATTAATCAAATAAAATTTATTTGCGCACGCCGGGTTCGAACCCGCGACCTCCGGATTGCGAGTCAAGAGTCTTAGCCACTGGACTACGGAGGTCGTCAGTTTTATGGGTTGGTATGCGATATTTGTTTGCATTACATTACGAACTGAATTAATAGGTCACTCAATAAGTGCACTGATATGATTTTATTGCTGACTAGCTGACCCGGAGACGTTTTGCTGTGGCTAATGACACACAACGCAATCTACTGGATGGTTACCCAACCTTTATGACCACCGCCATCTGTTAATTTGCATACAAATCAAATCGACACCGCTTGCTTGCCAGCCCGCTCGGTCACCACATACAGACATTCTCCTTTATATATTATACATTTGAACCAATTTACACAAAACCTTGAAAAATTATATACCTAAACCTTCCTCATGAATCTCACTATCTACCTATTGGTGAAAATCGCATGAAAATCTGTTCCGTAGTTTTTGAGTTTATCGTGGACAGACAGACAGACAGACGCGACTGAGGACTTTAATTTATAATAGGTATGTAGAGATATTATTTATTTATTTATTCAACGCCCAGAGGGCTTTTACATGTTTTGTAGTACAATAATTCATGACAGATGATTTTTAAACAGATAAAGAAATAACAAAAATAAAATTACATAATTTGTTTAAGTAGTTTTTGAGTTTATCGCGAACAGACAGACAGACGCGACGGAGGACTTTAATTTATAATATGTAGAGATGCCATAAAAACTTATTGTCTCTTCTATACTAGTGAGACAGAGGGCCAACACGGATACACAAATAAATCAATTCTAAGCATTTTTATTGCTTCCAACCCTCATTGCGTTACCTCTACCTAATATAAGGTAGTTCCAGCTATGTGATGTAGCGATTCCTTACATACACATCATTTCTATACAAACTCTAATGCACTCTTCATCAAACTTGTCATTTTGTACTCCTCGAGATGATGAGTCGCCCGTCAGTCAGGTCGCTAACTCGGCAGATTCCACACGAAAATTATGTATTATAACATATCTAATGAATTGATTATATCACCAACCTTCATTGTATTTGTGGCAGAATAAAATAAAAAAGCGGAAATAATAAAATAGTTCTCTCTGACTAACTAACCATCAATCCATTATCTGATGGGATGGGACAGAGAGGATGCCCCCCCCAAAGAACTTGGATCTCGTTTATTGCTTCATTACAATTTTAAAATATCGTCTGATAATATTTTGTCATTATACCCGATGATATAATTATTACAATTACATGATCCGACTCAAGTATTATGCTTACAAATAATTGCAAAGTTCCCTCCAACTCGTGAAATATGGATTATATTTTTTGCCTTTATTTTATAATATTAATTTCAACAAAAACCTTTTTTGGCGAAGGTACTAGATGCATGTTAAGAAAGGTGTGATTTAGGTATTTAATCCTGGTTAGGATTTGCAGCTTACGGCCCTTTCAAGATCTGTAAACTGAGCTACGTGTGTAGTTGAAATTTGCCAATAAAAACTCTTGCTTGTGCAGGTCAAATGTATTTACAAGAAACGTAATTTTACAATAAACTTAAGACTGAGTTAAAATCGTAACAACTAGACGGAAGCTAAAGAAGCCGAACTGAGCCAACGCGGGAACCGGAATAAATTGCATTATCATGCACTGGGCCGGAGAGCGACTCTCAGTGATACCAGTCGATAAAATGTTGTTCAGCCATAGGGTTTTTCTTTTAAAAGGTATAATACCTATACATGTATGGCTGTAAGCTGCAAATCCTAACCAGGATAAATTAGATAAATCTCACCTTTCTAAAACTCCTTTTTGTAGATAGTATCAAACAAATATTATTTTTCGTTCTTTGCGCATCCCTCTGATTTATAGTAGGTACTCACAGATCTATCTACTGAGCATTACTGTTGTACCTTTGACAACAGGGCAAAGCCGGGGCACTTGAAAAACATGCATCTTCTAGGCTATATTCGAGACCGGGAATATAAGCGTGTGTGCGAGACATAAGGATCCAACAGCGCTCAAGGAACGACTTCCGATTGACTCAATTTGATGAAAAGGGCATTCAAAAAGGAAAAATATCGCAGGAGTATCACAAGGCGTATTTTTGGGACCATGCGAATTCAATTACGATTTATTTTATGGCACACGAATATTGGAAACATCTGGATAATCTGCGCACGGTATTTTTAATATTAAAATACAGAACAATGTTTTCAACGACCATCTGGCATGTACATGGAATATTTTTCTGTTCATTGGTCAGAAGTGCACTGGAGTATGCTTCCACCATATGGAATCCTCAATATAAGGTAAACATAGATTTAATAGAGAGTGTACAGAATAAATTTTCGAAACATTTACTCAAGAAATACCCCCAAAACATCAAATAATATGTTATCTTTACAAAAAAGACGCACATTGTCAGATTTGATGTTTCTGCATAACCTGCTTAATAATAAAATAGATAGTCCGAATTGCTATCTGTCATTGGTTTAAATGTTCTAATGAGGCGTACCAGGCAGTCCAGGCACACTTCACTTATTCATATAGGATCCAATAATACTAACGCCGCAAAAAACTCACCAGACTCTCGCGCAATCACATCTTATACACACTATGAAAAATTATTACACTAATTTAGACATTTTTCGCTACTCCTTGCAAAGGTACAAAACTAATAAACTAAATCTGTTGGCGTGATATATTTTATTTTTAAACTTCTTATTTACACTTATCTTATTATTAAACTTTAATTACTATTCGTGATCATGTTATTCTTGTTCTAAAAATACTTATCTTTCATTAAACTAATTACTATATGTGAGCATGTAATTTTTGTTCTAAAAATATGTCTCTTTATCTTCATATACAATCTTACTTTATATTACTCTTCTCATTCATTCATAAGTTAAGTTTTAAGAACTGTTCAAATCCCTGGCTTATTATCTAATGACATCATACGGACTTACTTAATAGGTACTATACCATGTAATAATTTCATTTAATATTCCTTATAACTTGTAAACTTATATACTGTGTATGTATTAATAAATAAATAAAAAAAATGTATATGAGCCATATTTGAAAGTTAGTAGAGACAAAAAAAATGTTATTTACAACAACAAAAACATAAACAAAGAAACTAATAAAGAGACACGGCACGATTAAGTAATTAATACTGGAGTCTGGTCATTAGTCATTACACGAATCAGAATATCAAGAGTATTTGTGCGACACGATTATAAGAAGCGAAAAGGGGTGAGCCAATATACATATATAGGTGACGGTTAGTTAGTTGTTTAAATGTAGAAAGGTAAATTTGATGTGAAAGATCAGTATCTTAAAACTAGTAGGTAGGTAGTTCTGCCTATTTTTTGGTATGTTTCTTCGAGAATATATTTTATTAAAATGTAACAACTTTTAGACATTTTTGATTTTGAATGGATTTATTGTACAATGTAACTACATCTCTTGTTACATATTTTAAATTACTTTTCGTTCCCGGTTTCGTCACGTTCGAATCCGCATCAATCTTGTTCTTAACTGTTTTAAAAACGCTAGCGAAAGTGTCGTTGAAACCGGAATCCAATTATAAAAAAATCACCAGAATTTTTAGATTTTCACGGCCAAAAGCAGTTTAGTTATTTGTTTTAAGGTATTATGCCGTATTGCACTACCTCCTTCTTTAGTCAACGTTTCGGACAGCGTTGCAGTGTCCATAATCAGGGCAGATCCGACATCTGTCAGACCCAAAAAACAAATAACGAAAACCAAAAATACCATTTTTTGTCGTGTAATCTGTCTTGTGTAACTCTGGTCCAACATAGATATTCTAGAATTTGGATTTTCTTTTTATTTGAATTTAATTTTTAATACTGGAACGGTGCATTTGAAGAGTACAGTATCAACTCATAATTAATTCCACGTAATGTAATAAAATTTGAAATCAGAGGTGAATACCTAAGTTTAACATGATATTTTTAATAGAAAATAATTTTATTCTCCATTTTAAAAATCTGGACCGAAGAATATTAATACGTATTAATAATTTTATAACTGCAGCCTGACTATATATTGCCTATCTATACCGTTTATATTATCTATGACTACTACATTTCTGATAACACCGAAAAATACCACAAATAATCTCTAAGTTGTATTTTGAAAACTAAAAACTAAAATAACTATTATTTTATTTGCTTTAGTGAGCTGCGACATGACAACTAATGTTATGTTCTAAATTATTGCAAAATTTCTTTACAAATTATAAATGAAATCTATATTATTATTAAGTTTAATAATATGCATCTTTTACTTGTAATAATGTATACTAATTTAATCAATATATATTATAAAAATGTGCGTCCCGCTAAAATTGAGAAAAGAGTTCCGGTACGATCAAAGGAGTTGGAATGGTAGCCCTCTATCCCCTTTCCTTGAAGAAGTTTCCCGTTTTTACCTGAAGGGCGAGCTTTTGAAGACATAAGGGCTGGAAGTTTTGCCCTCTAGAAATTTCTAGAACAGTTTAGAACATTCGATAGTATTCGAGAGCATTATAGAGCATTCCACAACATCCCGGAACATTTTGGAATTTGTGGAATGTTCGGGAATAGGGAATCGGGAACATCATTGTGGAACATTTCAGAACACTATCGATTTTGTGGAATGTTCTGGAACATTGTGGACCATCCGAAGCCCTTTTTGTATGGTTGGGGCTAACCATTGGTAGGGGTATAAAGCAAGATCCGTCGTGGGTTCGGTTCAATCTCATATCAACTTCATAAGCTAAGCCGGGTACCCCAGCAAGTAATAAATATATCTTTATTATTTTTTATTATATTTATTTTATTTTATTTTTTTCATATTTTGGTGGAATGTAGTCACTTTGTGGTTTGACATATTAATTGAAATAAAACAAAAACTTTGTTTGTAACCACTTTTTTTTTCAATGATCAGTTTAATTTTATACTGTATTGAAAAAAAATAATTAATGAAATCGTAGTTACAAAGAAAGTTATTGTTTTATTTCAATTAATAAATATATCTTTCATATATAGTCTACATGACCATCTTAAATCATAAGACGTACGTCTTGAATGGTTCAAGATTAATACACCGAAACTTAGAAGGCAATTGACTGTTCCAAGTGTTTACTTATAATAATTCATGGACATTCGGACATTTCGTAATATTATATCCTAGCAATGTTGAAATAAATGTTTCCAAATTCTATTGACGCGATCCGATTGATCCCCCAGAAACCAACACGAATCAAGCCTTCTTTCGAGCCACCCTCGCGCCCTGTAGCAAATATTATTCAAACATTCTGCCTTAGCATACCTTAGGCTCCCGGTCAATACACAACCATGACACAACCTTATAAATCGTGTTTGTTCATATTTAAATATTAAATTATGGTGATTATGTTTTGTTTGTAATTTGTAAAATAAACTTGTAAGTATTTTGACTACAAAACTAATAAATTGATTTACCATACACCTTACACAACACACTCAAACATATTATAAAACCCCAGAGTATAATAATATATAGTCTGCTGAAGTAGACATTATTTGAACGGATTTACTTATATTGATTCAGAAAAAATATTCTGCTGTTGCCTAAAAACATGTTGTGATGCATTACTAAGTAATACAAAATCTTGTATTTTTGGTTAAAAAATCAGATCACTTGGAAATATTTTAGACGCTTTAAATAAATACTGCAAGTAGAACACATATGCTTTTGAAATAATCGAGTACGTTTTTTATTAGTCTCTTTATAAGTCTAGAAAATTTAAAGATCAGGTCTGTAAGAACTGATTTAAAATTCAAAATCTCTTACTTAATAACCTCTTTTCGGATGTGGTTTAATTGTATGATCTGGAAAATTAATTCTTTACAAAAAAATCGTAAAGCATTTATATATTGACTGAACTTCTCAAAATAAAATAAAACAGCCTTTTGGTGAAATTTTTTCTTGAATAAATCAAAACAGGCGAAGGGAATTTAAAACTTATCACCATCTTACACAAGGAGCGTTATTGTTAACGGCCTGATCCCGAATTTTAGCATGACGTGGTGTATTGCCTCAAGCTGATTATATTACATATCATATATTATGTATCTCTCTTCTTATTTCTCGTATCTCTGGCCACTCTTTGTATTATTTGTCATATTTATGAGCTTTATATGATTTTGTTATTTTAGCAAAATATTATGAATCCTTTGACTGAATAGATTTTTGTAATTTTAGTTTCCTATTTGTATAACGACTGGATTTTTATTACTGGATTGTTCACACGTAAGCGAGAACACCTGGAAAATCCTTACGTCTGTGCGCTTAGATCCTTTAAACTACGCAACCAATAGATAGTGATTCATGAGGAAGGTTTTTAGGTATATAATTTGTCAATGTTTTGTGTAAATTGGTTGAAATATATAATATATCTGGCCAAGCGGCAGTGGGCAGCGGGCTGGCAAACGGGCGGTGTGGATTTGATTTAAATGACGGCATTGGTTATAAAGGTTGGGTAAAGGCTTGGCGTTATGTTTCGTTAGCCATAGCGACGTGTAGCCGGGTCTGTTAATACAGTATAAATAAATTAATTAAATAATAACATGCATGATACGCATCTTATTTTATAGCCCAACAAAACACACTTGTTATTTTAAAGTCGTACATAATATGCTTTTTATTTTAAAGTCGAGCACAATACGCTTCTTATTTAAAGTCGAACATAATGCGCTTCTTATTTTAAAGTCGAACATAATACGTTTCTTATTTTAGAGTCTAACAAAATCTTAAGTCAAACCTTCAATTAAACTACGAAAGCTAATGAATCTTCTTTCAGGTTTCAGAACGCTCAGAGGATTGCGTCATATTTATGTGCATTGTAGCTACCTAAATTACTTGCATATTTTACCCTTCGGAATACCAAGATTTTTCATGTCACATGCATTCAGTCGTGTTCTTCTTATTCTATGAATCAGGCAGGATCTTTTCATGTGCAGTAATAACATGTCATACAAGACCACATTCAGAGAAACATATTTCTTATAAAACGCTATTCTTAGTAAAATGTAAGGAAACTCTTTGATCGTACACAATAATAATCCTCTGGTGTTCTTGAAAATCCGCTGGTTTGCAGGAATAAACATTGAAGATATTACATAAAGTTATTTGTATGAAAAATTATTATTGTCTGAGCGTGGCGAAATCTTGTTATAACTCGACCATTTGGAATTTAATCTGTCTGTAAATTTGTTTGTTACGTTACGGTTCCGTTTGATGATGGTGGCCGTTTTAACCTATCAAGCACCGTAGCAGCTGAAAGGCACGATTAAAAATCGTCCCTTTCGAAAAAAAATGTAAATGGCTTTTATATGTGTTATACTTTTGGTAGATTATATTACACTAGTTTTATAAAAAAATAATATATAAACATGTGGTCACCGTCTGAGTCAGACGGTGCAATCAACAAAAACGTAATTTTGCTGAAAACAGCTGGCGCACGGCAAAATTTCAGGCTCAGTCAAGGTTCTTTTTTTATATGTGAAATCTTCGTGACCATTAAATAAATAGGCAAGTATTTAAGTACCTACTTATCAATCTTATGATTTTAGAGGAAATCTTGGTTTTGATTTAAAATAAGAGAAAATTAAAAAAAAAAACACTTTTTTGGACGCGAGGTATAGTGTTCACAGTAGTAGTTGAAATTTATCTAAAAATTGAAACGACATAAAACTGGTTATCTCTTGATTTATTAAACCTGCCCATTATTCATAAACCTTCTAGAAAACAAAATAAACGATAAAAAAAATCCCCAGGCGTCATAACATCCAAAAATTTATTTGACTTAATTCCGTCAAGTGACATTCTAATCTTTCCATTGACCCAATTTTTCACTGAAAGTGAGGCAGAGTAACCATCCTTGATTTCAGATTATTGAGAATAATACCTGTCCAATGAAATCTACAGTAAAATGTGCTACACCTGCTCATGTGTTTTCGCGTGTTCCATACAGATAAATATATTGTGTACTCACTCATATACCATACCTACATCATACAATGCCCATTATCATAGAATTCAGAAGGTCCTTAAAGGTCTTAAATTCAAACCCTCAGGCCTCTAGGATATTTCGTGAGCGTCACATCACTATAATGATGTCCCTAATCATTGTCTATGGGCTCGATACTAAAATGTCTAATGTCAAACACGTCATAATAAAAATACAAATCAAGTTAAACAGTGTTTTACTTAAATCATCCATGTCAAATAATAAATAATACAGTCAGAAGGTCAAAATATTTCTGCTTTGCAATAGAATCCAAACAAATGAAATATTTCTGAATGTATCCGAAAACGAAAAAATGTTTCAGAAAGGTGATTTTTTTCTAATTTTATAATACAAAATAAACACAATTTTCGAAAATATATATTTTTTAATGCAAACATTTAAACGTTTTAAAAATGGTAAAATGAAAGAAAAATAAAAACCCACACACACTTTATTAGACAAATGTATCATAAACTTTATCGCCACTATAATTTTTGCCGTATCATGTGAAAATAATGAATAATTCCCCAAGTTACATTCTTTTTTCAAATTGCGGTCGGATACTTTCGTTTCATAACGTACCTACATACATTTAAATTATTTTGTGGTTAATTTTTAGATTGGAATATAAAGCATGGTGTTTTCTCTGTCTAATACCGTTTAGAGTTTAGGCCATATTTCTCATCATGGTGTAAGGATAAGACACAATGATTTTTATGAGACCTACGTGAGTTCTCAAAAGTGAACATATATTAGCCTGAGGAGTTAAAAAGAACACAATAAATGTGATGTGTTTTATGCTCCAAAAGTCTGGCGAATCTGATCTCAAATTGCAAAAAACAGATTTTTTTAAAATGATTACAAGCATCTATAATAAATAGTAATATTTCAATTATATATTTTTTCTTTTAATATTTCTTTTGTTATACAGTACAAGGCGTGTGCACTGTGCACTAAATGTAATCTGGAAGGATTTTAACGTAGATATCTCAATTATAACATAAATGATAACATAAATCAGAGGAGCTGGTAAGTGACCATTTTGAAGATAAAAGCCCAGACCATCCGGAAAAGGATCCGTCGCGGTGGACCAAACCCCAAGTGCTTTAAACCACCTCTAATACTACTGCCGACCATAGAGATATACATTCACCCTAATCCCACTATCCCTACCCACTTATCTATCCCTGGACTCTGTTCAAAGGCCAAATGGAAACCAAAAAACATACGATTGTTGGTTACATACCTATTTTGAAGATACCAGTGAGAGATCGTACGTAAGTCTTCGAAGATAATGTTTCCACCTCACACTTCTTGCAATACAACAAAAAAAGATAGTGACCTCTCACTGGGACTATTATAGGTCAGTGATAGGCAACTTGTTGGGTACCAACATATTTTTGAATTGAAAATTTCTTTAACACCGTTGTGCCTTGAAACTCGATGAAAAGAAAAAGCGACACTAAAAAGATACAAACAAATATGTCTATGGGATTTTTTTGATTTGGGAGACGGTATGGGTACCCCAAGTAGTTCGCTACGTTTGGTAGCTAAGCAAGAGTGCCTGGGTTCATGGGGTGAGGTTAGTCCGGGTATTGGCGGCGGAAGCTTCTGCCCACCAGCTGCATGGCGGGCCGGATTGGGAGAGAACGGTTGAGAGATTCCCTTTGACTTTGAATTTTTCCAGTCTTACTCCTGCACCGCAGTGGGAGGGATGGATTCATACTTCCGTCACTCCTTGACACACTGACCACCAGATTCCTACCCACCCGTAATACCCCTTTCCTTCCCAGAACTTCCTTGTCTTCCTTTCCTAAAATGACCCTCCACACAGCATCCCCAAAGATGACATAGGCCCTGAGGAGAATTATTTTCCTCAGGGTCTCCTGTGTGAAGATAAAAAAAAGTTTTAAGTTTTGAGAGAATGAAATGAGAAAAATCGATCTCCTCTTTATGCGGTGCTTAGTAGCCTCCCCACTTTTGTTTACTTTATTTTCTGAAGATTTATATTCCAGATATGAAGAGCTTAAGCGCCGGGTCTTTCCAAACATTTCTACTTCCATCCTCATACTCTGACTAGGGATGCCAAAGGTCCACTATTAAAAAACAGAAAATTATGTTTTCATTAAAATGAATTTGATAACAATAAGCCTTTTCATATTGGTCGACCGTCAGTTAAACGATCAGTGCCATTTTATTGTTTTACATTTAAATGGTCCACGTCGCGGTCGGCTCGTTTCTGCTTTTGATCTGTTGTATTCAGTTGACAAGTATCCGTTCTTGAAGCACCCCCGAGATGTTCAATTTTTATAATTTTAGGTTATCTCAACTCGCCGACCCCTGCATAACGTTAAATTGTCGCAAACATCCTGCTTGTTGCCAGCAAGTTGATGCAGCGGGGATGCATATTCACAAACGCGCCTCGAGAGGGAGCCGTGATGTTGCATAATTTCTGTGAAGTTTGATATTACTCGTATCATATCTTGTTCTTGATAAGGCACCAGCAGTTGTAGTTATACAAGTATGATGATGTCGTCAACTCATATGCAGAGATGTGCTACCGAAACAAGATGCTGTAGTGTTAAAGGTCCCTACAGGGTGTCTAGTTAAAAATAGTAAAAACAGTAGTAATTACACAGCCTCTACGAGATATTCAGGAACCCCAAAACAATACATCTATCATTAACAATGAAAATTGTAACAGACACTTCAAATAACGAAAAATTACACTAGACGATACCAATAAAATAATTCAATCACTAAAGAATAACAATACTACGGGACCTGATGGTATAGATTCTAAAACTATCATAACTTTAAGTCAACAACTACTTGAACCGCTCACATATTTAATTAATCGTAGTTTAAAAGAAGGAATTTTCCCGAGCTTACTAAAAAAGGCCTTATTATTCCAATTTTCAAATCAGGACAAAAAAATAATGTTAATAACTACGGACCCATTACATTACTTAATACCTTTTCAAAAATTCTGGAAAAAATTATAAAAAAACAGCTTCAACACTATCTGGAAACAAAACAAATACTGTCGTTGAACCAACACGGTTTCAGGAAAAACATGAGCATAGAACATGCAATAGCTACTGTTACAGACTTCATAACACATAATCTGGACGCTAAGAAAAAAGTTATTTCAATTTATTTAGACCTATGTAAAGCCTTCGACACAATCTCACACGAAAAACTTTTCAAGAAGTTAAAAAACATTGGTATTAATGGAGTAGAATTCGACTTAATTAAAAGCTTCATGTCTGACCGAACTCAACAAGTTAAAATTGACAACAAGACAAGTGAACCACTTCTAATTGCATACGGAGTCCCAGAGGGGAGTGTACTTGGTCCTTTATTATTCCTCATCTACATAAACGAGTTGTGTAACATTGATATTGAAGGTAAAATCGTGACCTTCGCTGACGATACAGTTCTTCTCTGTCAAGCTGCCACATGGAAAGAGGTATTTATAATAGCAGAAAAAAGTTTGTCAATTGTTAAAAAATGGCTAAACAGTAATACTCTTACCATTAATACAATCAAAACAAAATACATCACACATAGTATTACACAAAGAGGTCAACCTCCATCAAACATAGACCTGTTTCTGCATGACTGTGAACAAACTGTATCCAATTGTCAATGCGAGCATATTGAAAGGGTCAAACAAACAAAGTACCTAGGGGTTATTATTGATACACACTTACGCTGGACTGACCACATAAACTTCATCACGAATAAACTAAAACGGGTCATGCACCTAATAAAATCCATTAAAAACATTTTCCCACTAACAATACTCAGATCCATATACTTCGCACTTTGTCAATCCATTGCCACATATGGAATACTGGCTTGGGGAAGTGCTACAAATATAGCAATTGATCCAATTCAAAAGATACAAAAAGCGATAATAAAACTAATCCTGCAAGTGCCATTCTACACAGATTCAAGCGAAATTTATAAAACATTAGAAGTCATGACAATAAAACAACTTTATGCCAAATCTGCTCTGCTACACCTCCTCCAAAACAAACTCCATATTCCAATGCAACCGAAAACAATTAAAAATCAAGGTCCTTAACAAATGTAACCCTGAACATACCGATAACACACACCACACACGGACAAAGACATTTTCAGTATTACGCAACCAAACTTTTTAATTATATGCCCATTACTCTAAAACAACTACTAACTACACACACATACACAAACATTCACAAAAAACATATCACAGCTTGGATCAAAAATCAAGATATTCACTTTATACAAAATTTCCTAATCCCTAACCAAACATAACAAAACTATAAAAAAAGCAAAATAAATAAACATATCTTGCAAGAATTTAACAACTATTCATATATATTTATATATACTTTATATGTATATATGTATATTTTTTTCTTCTAAATAATCCATTACCATTAAAATGTAAAAAAAAGCAACACTCTACTACAACACATAAATACCTGTACTTGTCACACTGAATCATAAACACGTAAACACCTCAGCACAGGTTCTCCTAGTGAGGTCTTCACGAAACATACAACATTATAAACCAACTGTTTCACCTTCTCAAACCTACCTTACACCCAACATAATAAAATGTTATATTAATTAATATGTAAAAATGTTTTCCAAAATATATTATGTTAAAATATTAAATATATAAGGTAAAAACTGTAATATATAGAAATAAATAAAAAAAAAATAAAAAAAAAACTCTGACACGCTTGTGTGGAATGTACAATACGTAGTCACAGAAAGGGCGTTATTTATTAGTAGTTCGCATAGACATATTAATATTATGTATGTCCATGGTAGTTCACTAGCTTTCGTTGTTCGTCCACGTTCTCCTCTCATTTTATGTTTTAAACTTGAAAACAACATCAAAGTCAAGAAGGTGAAGGATACAGGAAAGAGAAATGTGTCCAGAATAAAACATAATTAAGAATGCTTTTCACCCATCAAAACAAGTTTTTTTTATTTTTTTAAAATTATTTATTAACCAAGATAATACATATAAGCACAAAAATACATTTTTTTTTACAGTTTGAAGTACCTACAATTTCTTTTAGTATTATTTTTTTGGTATATACCACCTCACTAGGCTGAGCCTGTTCCAAGTTTGTGGAATAATGTTGTAAGTCGATCTCATGACAATTTCTCGGTCGTAAACAGTTTTTTTGTGATAATAAAAACGTGATTTGATGTAATCATATTGTTATATGCCACTAAGCTCAAATATCTCATATACAAGATGTGTGAATTTAAGTCAGACGTAGCTTTCTTTAAGGGACCATTGAGTAAAAATAAAGTTTTATGGAATAACGTCGCGCGTGAAATTTTCATACCTACACAATATTTTGTAAACTAATTCAGTATTCATTCTTGTAATAGCTTCTAATTAAATTTGCCTTTCTTCACCGCTTTTCATTTAAAACTGTTAAGAATGATTATTTATTGTAATTTGATTATAATGTGGGATGAAACAACTCGTTACGTTTTTGATATTTTTCTCTAAACAAGAATATTATTTTACAACGTTATTCAGGGCAACGGCTCAATTATTGGAAAATATGTTATAACAAGCAATATGTACTCTTCATTGTCCATTTTTTTTATATTGTTAACGGCGCTGGAATTATTTTTCGTAAAAACTGTTACAAAATATATCGCAAAATATATACATAAAGTGAAATATCTTCATATCAAAAAATGTATTTATAAAACGGATTTTCACTTCGATTGAATCTCAGATGTTGTGAAAATTTTACATGTACTTTTTGGACTATGGACGTGGCTGACGTGTGACCTGCATAGTGATTCTAAATCTTTTGTGGGATCGCCTGTCGGATTTGCTTGATTTTTACATATTTAATGTAATTGGATGTGCATAGAATAGGTGTGGGATGGATTAAATTCAGATCCGTAACAGGAATATTGTGTGACTCCAAAATGCCTATAAAACTTAAAGGAAAGATATATCGGACTATTGGTAGACCCGCGATAATGTATGGCTCCGAATGCTGGACTATGTACAACTCCTACTCTAGGCAACTCAAAACAGCAGAAATATGAATGCTTCTATAAGGTCGGCACAAGAATCCAAGATAAGATTAAAAGTTCATGCATTCGCGGTAGCCTAGGTGTCACAGTAAGCTGGAGGAACGACAATTAAGATGGTATGGGCACATAAGACGGAGAGCATCAGACCACACAGTAAAGCAGGCAATGTCTATGGAGCTTCATCGACAATCATCCAGAGGAAGACCAAAGAACTCCTGGATGACTCAATGCTTCAAAATACTTCAGAGCAACGGCCTGGACGAAGGAAATTCTCAGAACCGAAGAATCTACAACCTGAGAACGAGAAGAGCAGACCCCAACAGCCTACCTATGCAATGAGTTGGGACAGCGCAAGGAAGAAAAAGAAAAGGGAAATTTTCCAGGGTGCACATAACTAGGTGGGGATGGGAGGAACATTAAAAAAATGAAAGCAATATTGGTTGACACTCACTGCCTAGAGCCTATTTAATATATTCGCGTGGTTTCATCAAAATTAATGTAAAATAATAGTTAATAGTCGGTTGCCTGTATAACATAAACACTATCGTGGGAGCAGTTCAAGGTAAGACGAACACCTTTGAAATGGATTAATTATCCAAGTTAATGTATTGTATTAATTAATAATACGCGTTAAGCTATTAGAGTTTTGCGCACTTTAGGTGAAATATCACTGTAATATAGCTTTTAACGACCTCCGTGGCTGAGTGGTTAAGATCCTTGGTTTTGGATTCAGAGTTCGCGGGTTAATACACATCAAAATAAATCATTTATAGTATTCTTGCGGCACGTTTCAGAGTGATAGGTACTCTCATTATCATCCTGGTGAAATACCACATCAGAATCTAAACTTTGCTTTGAAATGATTTTCAATTCAATTTAATTTATTTATTTTAAAAACATTACAAAATTAAAATTTTAAAGCTTATCAATAGAGAAAAATATTTAAATTAGATAAGCAGATTTAAGCATCAATGAAGAACTACTAGACTAACAGGCATAACTAATTTTAGAGTTCCGCGACTTTTCATCCAACTACAAAATACCCCCGACAAAATATTTCCGACAAACTATCCTATGGACAAAACATCCTTCGAGAAAATATTTACTAAAACCTAACCTAACCTAACCTAATCTATTTATTTATTTATTTATTTATACTGGGTTTTACAGATGTTTACACTTACATGAGAACAATCCAGTTATAAAACTCAGTTATTACACAATTATAAAAATCTACAATTACATACAATTAAATACAAATAAATACAATTAGAAAAACAAAAACATCACAAATAAAAATACAGAATTATATACAAGGTCACTCAAGTAACACATTGCAATGAGTGGTAAAAGACATATGAAATACGCGAGCATGCATAGAAAGACAATTCACACAACATAATTAGTTAGTACTTTTTAACAGCGCTAGAACATTTTTTTTAAATCCGTACAAATTGTCAACGAAAATATCCACATCAGCGCACTCTATCTTGTTATACAGTCGACACATCTGGGTCAGAGGGCTAAAGTAGGCGATATTATTTTTAAATGTATTCATATGAAAAATGTTATGGCGTCTTAAACAATGGGAATTGGGGACATTAATTTCAATACTGTTAAGACATAATGTAGTATCAAGATGGCCGTGAATAATTTTATGTAAACATATTAGATCAGTCAATTGCCTTCTAGTTTTAAGTGTATCAATCTTGAAGTAATCACGACGTACATCGTATGATCTGAGATGGTCGTGTAGTCCACATTTGAAGGCTAACATTCTTAGTAATTTTTTTTGAACTGATTCTATAATGTTTTCATATTTGCAGTAATGTGGATTCCAAATAGTGCTTCCATATTCAAGTTTACTTCTAATTAAGGCATTGTAAAGTGTTAGAATTGATTGAGGATCTTTGAAAGGTTTACATATTCTGTGAATAAATCCCATCATTTTTAATGATTTGCACTTAATGTTGTTAATATGTACATCAAATATGAATTTAGAATCAAGAGTGATTCCTAGATCCCTTATTGAAGAAACTTTTTTGAGAATAATATTATTGATAACATAAGAAAAATCTTTTATAATTCTATTTCTAGTAAAGTTTAAAATGTAACATTTTTCAACATTTAAGTGCATATCATTGACAGTACACCAGTTATTGAGTGTGTCGAGGTCATTTTGAAGCAGCTGATGATCGGAAACAGACTTAATTTTACGAAAAATTTTAAGATCATCGGCGAAAAAAGCATAATCACAGTTTAATTTCGAGCCAAGGTCATTTATGAATATAAGAAAAAGCAGGGGGCCAAGATTTGAACCCTGTGGTACACCAGAAGTTACAATTATAGGGGATGATTTGTATCCATTAATAAGAACTAATTGAGTTCTGTTATACAAATATGATTTCACCCAGCGTAATAGGTCTCCATGTATTCCAATTTGTTCAAGTTTTTTTAGTAAGATGGAGTGGTTAACTCTATCAAAAGCTTTTTGGAAATCAGTATAAATTGTATCTACTTGTAATCTTTCATTAAAAGAATTACAAACATAATTACAAAATTCCAAAAGATTTGAGTTGATTGATCTTTGAGGAACAAACCCATGTTGCCTAGTGCAGAGAAGGGGTTTAAAATGTGAAAAAATACTTTTATATATCAGAGATTCAAAAACTTTAGCAAAACAGGATAGTATACTGATTGGCCTATAATTTTTTACTAAAGATTGGTCTCCCGATTTTAGTACTGGGACCACGTGTGCTTTTTTCCACAGATCGGGAAAAGTTCCCGTGGTAAGGGATGCATTAAAAATTATAAAAAGCGGTAAACATAAAGAGTCTGCACAGCAACTAACAAAGAAAGGAGGAATTTTATCAGGTCCTGGGCCCTTACTGGGATCTATTTTACTCAAAAAACATTTTATTTCATCTGCACTAATATGTATTTTACCCAAATTGCTTTGATTGTGTTCAGTTATGTTTGGCATTGAATCATTAGTAGATGATTCCGACTTGGTATAAACAGATGAAAAATATTTAGAGAATATGTTTGCTATGTTTTCACCGTCATTCGCGGAAATATCGTCAAGATGCATTACTTTAGGAATACAATTATTTTTTCGTAATGATTTTGAGTACGACCAGAATAACTTTATGTTACCTTGCAGACCACTTTCGACAGAGTTGATATATGATTTATTACATTCGCTTTGTATTTTTTTTGTTAATTTCCTTAAATAAGAGAATTCCCTATAATCTGACTCATAACCATGTTTTTTTACCTTAAGTCTAACTTTGTTTTTTTTCTTAAGAAGAGCAATCAATTGCTGATTAAACCAGACAGGATATTGATTTTTTGTTTGAGTACCATATTTTTTAAAGTATTTGTCAATAATTTCCCACAATTTTTCATATAATAAGATTACCATGCTATTCACATTTTTATTTTTAAAGAGAGTTATCCAATTAACAGACAATAGATCCTGTCGACATTCATCAAAGTTACCCTTCCTGAAGTTATATTTTGAATCGCTTCTATTCATTTCTAAGAATTGATCTTTATTTTGTTTCACTATAATTTCAAATGAAGGGTGATATTGATCCAATTTGGTTAAGCCTGGTGCTATATGTATATCAATGTTAACTTTATCTGAAAAAACAAGATCCAATAAATTTTCATTTCTATTTAGTACATAATTGAATTGATACAAATTGCAAATTGATGAGAGATTGACAAGACTATGTGCTTTCATGCTTTTATAATTAGAAGGGGAAAGTACATTATTTTTGAATGAATTGTCAGGTATCCATTTAATTTCGGGCAAATTAAAATCACCAACAAAAATAAACTGCGAATTGGAAGTTGAAAACTTTAAATACAGATCCTGTAATTTTTCAATATGTTTACAATAATTATCAACGGTTACACTAGGAGGAATATAGAGGATGCATATAAAGATGAGCGAGTTGGAACGAGACTTAATTACAAGCCACAAATCTTCATTGTCACTCTCCCACTCCGTTTTTCTTGACACAAGAAGTTTTTTAGAAACGGCGGCTAGAACTCCGCCACCTTCTTTAGACACAGATTTGGTTGACTCACGATCTCTTCTAAATATTACATATCTATCATCAAACAATTCTTCACTAAATATCGTTGAGTTCAGCCATGTTTCGGAAAAACAAATAATGTCATAATTATTGATTAAAATATTATTGCGTACACTTACAGTCTTTGTTCGAATACCCCTCACATTTTGATATAATATATTTAATGCATCAACAGCAAGTACCTCGCCATCTATTTCGGTATGCTTAGATGCCATAGTCAATGGTGGAGAGGTCCTTCAATAGTGCTGCTTTGTAGGCCGGACAATCCTTATCTCCGGTGGGGTGGGCACGCGAAGCTGCAGGCTTTCCAAAACGTGCGCATGTGGCGCAACTGGGTGCTGCAGCAGCAGCGGGGCAGGCCTCACGCGCGTGTCCTTCTACACCGCAGTGGGAGCATCTCTTGGTATCTTTACAATACTTGTGCGAGTGGCCGACCATTTGGCAATTCAAACACACTGTAAGTCCAACAAAGTCACGCACACCGCAAACGGTCCAGTCCACAAATACGCGTCCTTGTTGCACCAACGCATGACGAATGTTAGCAGGCACCGAGTAAACTCTGTGGCAAGACGGTCCGGTTCGAGCTCCAGCCATATGACTTAATTTGCACTTGGATAAACACTCTTTGAAGTCACCAGCTTCAGAGATTCCGGAGAGGGCCTTCTCTAAGAAGTTCTCGTCTGAAAGTTCACGGGGCACATTAAAAAATATTATTCTAGGCTGCCTCTTAATTGGAAGACGGGCACTCAGCAAGTCGGAGCTAGATATAATAGGATCATTTAAAAGCCTTTCTTGTTCTTGGCTGCTGGCAGTGTGGATAATGACTCCTTTGTTTTTGATATTTTTTACTCCCGTTATCCTTACTCCTAACTGTGATGGCTTAACGATGTCCTTAATTATTTTTTTTGTGCCATCGCTATCATCAACCCCCGGTAGTTTTGGAAAAAAACATACAGATGGTCTTGGTTTCCCTATTTTGATGCTGGTACGAGTGAGTGGTGGGGGCACTGGGAGTTTTTTCTTTGTGACTTCAGCGAAAGAAAGGCTAGCCTCTGTAGCATCAGCCACTCGGCGCATTACTGGACCCAGATCTGATTCAAGCTGTTGGATTTTATCCAGCAGCTGCTTTGCATAATTTTCCGCCATTTTCTTCTCAGCCTGCAAGACCTTGATGTTAGCAAGGGCCGAATTTAGGTCTCCTCTAAGTTCTTCCTTCTCTAGCAAAAGTTGTGCAACGGAGCCGAGAACATTTGTCACGTTTATTGATACCTTGAGCTGCTGCTCTTTGGAGACTTTGGATGGTTTTTCAGCCAAAGCGTCCTGTAGGGCTTTTAGGGCGATTTGGGTACCGGATAATGTCTGGTGTCCTGATACATGACTAATGTCAGGGTTGGTTTCGGCTTCAATCTCCTCAGCGTCTGAGTCCGATTCTTCAGATTGGGAGGTGTAAGGGGAAGCAATAATAGGGCTTTTAACAGAGTTCTTTTTTTTCCCCATAATTATTACACATGTGTAATTTCAGTTCAATGTTAAAAAAATATTTATCTTCAAAATAAAATTAGTTTCGATTTGTGATGAAAGTATTCAAAGTTCACAACACTTAACAACCAATTAGAGCCCGGAACAGTGAGCTCATAATCAAACGCAGCCAATGAACGCACTTGCTGCCGTAAACATCACTGTGGTACTTTTGTA
This sequence comes from Limnephilus lunatus, assembly GCA_917563855.2. Classification (NCBI taxonomy): domain Eukaryota; kingdom Metazoa; phylum Arthropoda; class Insecta; order Trichoptera; family Limnephilidae; genus Limnephilus; species Limnephilus lunatus. The sequence continues at coordinate 48,670,443 of OU830593.1, forward strand.
TGAGAAACAACTATTATGGAAAATAAGTTTATTACTATAAAATTTGCTTAAAATAGAAGAATTCACAAGAATAACACTTCCACAGGTTGAACGTTCGTTGTTTTTTACGATAAATAGTTTTTTTCTTCCGGCGGATTTGTTTTAACTTGTATTTTTCTTGGTATAAATAACAGCTTGACAGAACACGACAAGTACGTACGGTAGGTAGGTAAAATAATCTAATCTTACCTAATCTGACACAACTTAACCTAACCTATCCCAACAAAAAATGGGACAAAAATAATACTGAAAACCTGTAGAGACAATAAATTATTGTTCAAAAATAGTAAAATGGAACAAAAATAATAAAGACATCCTGTAAAGACAATAAATTATTGCTCAAAAATAGTAAGATTTAAAATAAGATTAGGTTAGGTTTTAGTAGATATTTTGTTGGAGGATGTTTTGTTCATAGGATATTTTGTCCTTGAGATATGATGTCGAGGGATATTTTGTCTGAGTACATTGTGTTGGGGATATTTTGTCGCGGGATGAAAATGCGCGGTACCAATTTTAGGCATCTTGATCAAATCTGAATAGCAAGCATTTAGCATTTCTATTCCCTTCAGCCTCATAATATACCCTAATTATGAATATCATAGTCCGAATGGCTCCAGGAAAATTTAGACTTGTGCTGAATTAACACAATGGTTTTTTAAATTTCGAAAATCTTATGGCATTAAAGAAAAAACACCCTTTATCTGAGCAGATACATCCGAGTGGGTACCTACAAAGTACCTACATCAAAATTTGCAGCCCTCAGCAAAACTGAACAACACGGAGTATAATGATTCATCACTACTGAATATGTGATACACAGTAGAATTGTCTTCCATGTAGATTTTAATGAAAACCAATGTCGACACTGATTTAATACCTTTTGATTCTAACCCGTTTACCACGTATTCTTTCTCTCTTACTCTTGCCTGTAGATAAGAGTATGATAAGATCAAAATTGGAACTAGAGACTAGAGTCTAGCATGCTGAAATCGATAACTTAACAATATCAGATCGATAGGCGTCCTTAAACTTCCGATGATTTTATATCGATATCGGCACTGTTTCAATGTTGATAGCCGAACCGGTGTTGACAGGGAATAAAAATAAGAACTCGATGTACGCTGGCAACACGGGCGGATCTGTCCACGAATTCACATTTTAAAACGTCAAACGCCAATTAATTACGTAAAAATATTAATAATATGGCAATGTTGAATTGAAATACTAACCTAATTATGAATTGGCAGTCCGCATTCATTTTTTGACACTAAACGGGAGTTAATTAGTAGATGAGGTCTTTATTTACATTTCAACATATTCATATTTCATCATATATTTCTCAAACATCGAATGGAATAAATCGATTGCGTTTTAGATACATTTTAAGTCTTATGGATTGTTATACGACTTCTTACGTTTTTAAAAGCTTCGTTAATTCAATATGTTAATTAGTAATTTTGCATAACGAACGTCGTAATTCAAATAAATGAGTATATTGACAGTTAACCGAAACATATCTGAAACTACAGAGTTCGAGCTGAAATGTATCAATCGTCATTCGGAATATCTCTTACCAATTTTTGACCGCGATCGCAAATATTGATAACTGACCATAAATTATGGATTTGGTCAATTTCGTATTAATATAGGGTTATACTATAGATCGACCATGCTAGGTTTCCTGATGCAGGTGTTAAAACCACTCGGAGTGCTGTATCTGTCACCAGATGACACGTTTTGATTTAACTCTTTCTATCTCTTTTTTTATTAAGATATATATATATATAAAAAAGAGATAGAAAGAGTTAAATCAAAACGTGTCATCTTGTGACAGATAATATAGAAAAATTTATAAATAACAAAAAGCTTTCTATTTGCATTTAAAAGTTTACCATGGACGCTCGCTCTCACTTAATTTGAAATATTGTAATAAATTCTATGTAAACAAAAATTTTAACAAAACAAAAAACGACTTAAAAAAATGCACTAAAAAGTAGAAAAATAATTTCGTACAATTGTTATTTTTGGAGTCGGTGTCAGCCAAGGTAACTACATACATACATAAGTAGTTATAGGTGAGACGTGGAGATCTTGGCTGACACCGACTCCAAAAATAACAATCGTACGAAATAATTTTTTTACTTTTTAGTGCATTTTTTTAAGTCGTTTTTTGTTTTGTTAAAATTTTTGTATTTTTATTTTTTAGTGACGAGCGTGCGTAAAGAAGTTTTACTTTAAAAAAAGAATCATCGAAATCTGTTCGGCGTAATATTGAGTTATTCGTCCATTTATTGCGAACATACTTATTGCAAATTTAAGACATATATGGTTTTCTCATGGATGCCATTGTCAAAACTGGACCAAATTAAAATGGGACCACACGGGAAGCACCAGCTTTCTAATAAAAAAGAATCATCAATATCGGTTCACCCAATCGAAAGTTCTGAGGTAACAAACATAAAAAAAACCGTCGAATTGATAACCTACTCCTTTTCGAAGTCGTTTAAATTAGTCAAGGTTTGTAAGGTTTTAAAATAATAATTTTTATGTTAAATCAGAAAAAATTACAGGGTAATAACCTTTAGTATTATAAAGTTTGAAGAGGTGAATAAAATTTCCGAGGAAAAACCACTGGTAAGCGATTGAAAACTTTGGCAGTGTTTGCTTGAAAATAAATAGTTTCTATTTTTAATTGCATGTGTCCGTTAGTATTATGAAAATTTAAAATAATGTTTCATCTGATTTAAAAAACAGTCTTTTGTATTAGGATATGTTCGAAAACAGGGAGTCCATTTATTTTGATTACGTGATTTTTTTAATCTAGATTTGAGGAGTTAATGTAAGACATTATTAAAAATTCTTTTCAAATCGAGAAAAGCGATAAAGTATCTATATATATACCTGTTATAACGTAATTTTTAACAAGATGACTATTTGTGTTGTTTATTTGAAACAAAATTTCTAATAATTATTTTAAAGTATTAGGTATATTGAAAACGCTCTCTTGAAATTTTTCTTTCCTCCTACGGTTTACTGACGGCCTCCGTGATCGAGGGGTTAGGTCTTAGGTCTACGAAGGTTGGGGATTGGAATTTCGATGTACACAAGCAAATTTTATTTAAATAAATTGTCTTATTTCACATACAAAAAAATAATAGACAGTACACTGACGGCACCTCCCAGAGTGGTAGATACTCTCAGTTTCGCCCCGATGAAATACCACCATTCAGAATCAAAACGTTGCTTGAAAAGGCTTTACCCAATTTAGGCACACAAATAGGAATAGTGTGGTACTTCTCTTCTTTAATATTTCCTGTTTCTCCGCACCTCATAACATGTTCCAATTTAGGATGCGGTAGTCTCATTCACGTAGGTACTGTAAAAACCAAGTGATTTAAATTATTTTTGAACCCTTCTTGAAACCCAACTGATTTGTAAAACAAATTTTTATTAATTAAGGTCGTCCCAACATTTTAAAATGATTTCAATCTTTTCCAAACGCAAAGTAAATAATGTCATGCACGAAAAGTATAATTACACCGCTGCCCCGGGCGGATTAATTTATCAGGGAGGCTTTTATTAAGGCCGCTGGAAGCAGTGGCGTCCAACTCATATAGGCTGAAAGCAGTGCTTACCTTTATATTTCTGATGAAGATGTTTTTTTCTCTAAATTTTGGAACTTTTTTGTCATTATCGTATATCCCTAAAAAATTGTTCCTACTTGGCAAATATCTCATTTTTACTTGCAACCTGCCTTGAACGCCTCGTTCTTAAAATGTTTGACCTCAAGTTAGTTTCTTTGGCTTGATTCACATTAAAATATACAATACAGGGTGTCTGGGGGTAAAGCGCATTAACTTCGGGAGGTGATTCCACACGTATTATAAGTAAAAAAGATAAATACATTTTTTCGAGATTTCATCTTTTAGGTATAGTTTTGTGGTAAAAATGTAAAATAAGACCAGCGTGTGCGGCCAGCTTTATTATTTTAAATCAATTGAAACAAAATGCATTAAAAACCCTAACTCTACACCGACACATTGAAGTGCATCACCGGGGACAGTAGTAGACATAGTACCACGGGTCAGTAGTACCAAGGCGAATAACTCCCTCACTATAATAGGAACGTATACTATACGTCGTCAGGGGATAGCCCTGACACGTGCGGACAATCGTCAGTAGCCCGTGGGACATAATGAAACCCGGACGTTCGCAATTGGAAGAAGAAATTTTTGAGCCCTAAACGTAACTTTTTTCGATTTCGTTCATTCTCTAATATTACAATTACCATGTTTTGTTTGTTAGTATTTTGCTATCTGCACATTTCTTTGGACAATTGAGTTTATATTAGGACGGGTTTTGAAGTGTTTGTGAGTAGGGATTAACCAAAAATTTGCGTTTTAATTTAAAATGACCCCTCGGGGACGGTTTTACCAATTTTTCCGGGGATGATTGTACCGGTACAACCGACCCCGTGCTATAACTAACCCCGAGGTATTTTTTTAAAAGATTCTGTGAGTAAAGCTCTCAAGTCGTAAATGAATGTCCGTCCGTCATACTTTCAGTATCCAAACCCTTTTCATTTTATGTATTTATGTTAATGTTGATTAAATTACCATGTCAATGATCTCTACCTTTATAATATTATTAATAAATAATAACATATCCATAATAATAATTTTATTCTTACTTCTTACACGTACCTTTATATTATATTATTTAATACCTACTTATACTTTTTTTGTTGTTGTTATTTTGTTATTTTGCCAGCATTTTTGTTATTTCATGTTTGTTACTGTTTTTTTTGTGATAAAATTTGTATTTTCATCCCTAAGTCGTATTTGAATATGTGTATTTTATGGTTGCAAGTTTATATTATAATTATTTTAAGTTTAATAAGACTGTAATATGTAAAAGTTTGAGCCAGTGTAGTTTTTTTTTGTATATTGTCATAGAAAATGAATTAATATTTTTATTGCAAAATGTATATATATACATATTATTTGGGGACAATAGTACCGCGGGGACAGTAAGGAACTCCAGTAAAAAAAAGTATGGCTTTAAAAAAATATGTTCATATAGACCAATAAACGATGATTCTGAATAAATTTTATTTAATAATATAAAACGTAGAGTTTTAAAAAAATTATTAAAAAGTGCATTTTTAATATTCTCTTTAAAACACAGCGTCAAGTTGGTATGCTGTGTAATGTTGTATGGTGACGTTACGATGTAAGATTCACCTGATGATGGCATTTTGAAGTTTTATTAAAATGTATGGGGCAAGCCATTCAAACACAAAATTTCGTGTTTTTTATTTCGTTTATTTAGATACTGTTAATAGAGTTTTAGACATATTATAATAGTTGTTGTGTTTATTGAAATATTATTTAGGCCTTCACAATTAAAATTATAACGGAAAAGGGCTATATTTGCGGAAAATCTGACATTCCCTGGAAAATGTTTTTCAAACGGACTAGGTTAGTGCTGAATTAAAAGCTACTAAGTAAATAAATCGTCTTATTAGTAGTTTTTGAAAGTCGTAGTAAGCTGTAAACAAGATTTTTTTATAATATACAGTAAATGTGGCCTATTTGAGGTTAAAGTCGTCTCAATTTTGACATTTTGACATAAAATCGATCGTATTTTCGAATTGGTTTATTATCAACAATGACGTTATATACTTTAAACGCGTGGTATAAATCTCAAAGTGGGAAGCCAAAAGCAAGACAATTGCACTAGTCTCGATTTCTAGTACTTTAGTACTAAACTGTCACTCGTCGAGTAAGGTCGTGTCTTACCAGTAGGAAAATTGCATTTGAAAAGTGCCAAAATGCCTTTCTGTGTGATGAGAAAGTGTTTCCATTACACGGCAAACAGTTGTAAAAGTGAAGAAATAACATTTTGTTTTGAAGAGTTTTAATTTTCAATGTGTTACTTAAATTTAAAATTTTCTGCGACCGGTTTCGACACATCCGTGTCATTCACGAGCAAACTTAAAAATTCCAAACAAGTACAAAAATTAATTAGGTGGGGGTAGTGGGAGGGGAGATTTTGGAGGAGTGGGAGAAAGGTGGGAGGAGTCAACGTTATTTGGAAACATCGTAAGTAAAGGTGATTTACATGGTGCTATTATTTTATTAACTACATTAATTTTAGTTTTAATTTTTTTGTTAATTTTTAAGGTTTCTAAAGCGCACAAATTAAAATATGAATTTACATTGCAATATTTAAACTTAGTGTTTTCTTTTTTAAAGCTATGACCTGACTCTATTAGATGGTTGGCAAACTCGGAGTAGTTATTATTTCGTATACAAAGTTCATGTTCCCTGATTCTAGTTTTAAAATTTCTAGTTGTCATCCCTACATACTGAGCGTCACAATCGTTACATTCTAAAGTGTATATCACGGGGTAGGGGTCAGTTGTAGAATTTCCCCCGATCTGTTCATGCGCTTATAGCTTAATTTCTATAAGATTTGGAAAAATCATAGAATAAGAATTTGGTAGACAACTAAATTATCTGCCGTTGAGTATGAGCATTTTTTTCATAAAATGTATACCTAAGATGTAGAAAATGGTAAAAGTCAAATTGGTTCAACTATCATCGGTCTACCCTAGTTGGTCGAACCCTAGTCAAGCCTTCCCACGTGTTTTTTTTAAATCAGCTGGCAAGTCAGATGTTGCGGAGACGGCTTCACTCCTAGTCAAGCAATGCACGCCACTGGCTGAGAGGTGAGGGTGGTGGGGAGTGGGTGTGGGGATGTTTATCTGTCACGAAATCTCCCATTTTCAAAGAGACAAAATACATTAATAATTTGTGACTAGCGGGCGTCCGCACGAACGAAATGTTGAAGGTCACCTCTGCTCTGCGGCAGGATCTCAGACAGGGGCGGATTTAACCGGTGCAATTTTGTGCCTGCCGGTGACAACTTAACAGGAGACACAAATTTTTTTTTTATATATATTTTACATTAGCTCCACTCAGGAGGCCCCGAGAAAAATAATTTCCCTCAGGGCCTATGTCATCTTAGGGGATGCTGTGTGGAGAGTCTTTTAAAGTAAGGGAGGGATGGGAAGTCCTGGGGAGGAAAATGTATTACGGGTGGGTGTGAGGAGTGACGGACGTATGAATTCATCCCTCTAACTGCGTTGAAAGGAAATGGGTTGAGAGAGCCCGGCTGGAAAGGTCAAAAGGCTTCCCTCAACCATTCTCTCTCGATCCGGCCGGTGGGCAAACGCATCCGCCACCAATATCGAGACAAACCTCTCGTTCACCAAACGTTCCGAACAACTTGGAGAGACCTATAGTAGAGGTGTTGATTAACCAATAAATGGTTCCCGGGCGGCGGTACCCATACCCGCCTCCTAAATTTAAATAAATAAAGCATGGGTTGCGAAGTGCTAAAAGCAGTTGCGTTATTTGTACAGAATAGTTCTTACTTTAATGGCGGCGTAGCCTAGCAACAAGATTCTTGAAAAAGAATCGAAATAATATCTAATATTCTGAATAAGATCTAAGTTACAAATATAAGTTAAAATTAATATTATTTTAATAACTATGCTAAGAAAATAACAGTTACTATGTTTTAAACTTTTTTATGTTATTTTGTATTCTTTCTGTTTTTTTTTTTATTTCCACAATGTTCCTTCTTTTTTTGTACAAATCATGTTCTATAATATGTTCATACCCATCCTAATGTGACTGTCCTAAAACGGGAATCCTCCTAGTTGGGCGTCAAAAAATTTCATAAATTATGTATATAAATGTATAATCTTGTACTAAATAAATAAATAATAAAACATAAATACAGATCAAACAAAACGATAATACTGCTGCGCTACTCATTCAGGAAAATAGAAATCATCAACACCAATGTTTTGTAGTTCTAAAGTATCGGTAAAATGATACCATCACAAAACTCATAATTAGAAATAGATTCGCAAAATTTTTCATCACTTCAGGGTAGCTATTCCCGAGCAACGATCAATCGTTACTCGTTATGCTCCATCTACGAGCGAAAAATTATTCGTCGTCGTAACCAACTTTGTCGAATGTTTCATTTTTACGTATTCTTGAACGTCGAACGGTCGAAGAGATGATTATATGAATATTGTTTAAATATGTTCTTAATGTCTTCAGCCAATATTGTTAATGTCTTCAGCCCTGTGAAAATTGTTAATGTTCTTGTTGTTTTTGAGATTTTTATGGTGTAAGTTTGAAATGTCAAACTATGTCAAACAGTTGATGCACGTATTTTTACCGCGTATAACTTCTACGAGTTGATAATATTCGACATGACTGGGCAATCAAAACATCGCAGGTAAATCAGCCATTGTAATATGGAATCTTAAAACGACTTTACAAAAATGTACGATGTCTTTGCGGGTGCAAAAGTTAGCGCGGGAAAAGTGGAATAGATTTTGACAGCCAATTGCATAGATACGCAAACAACCCACCACTCGCTGCTTTGTTTCTACTGGTTTGCCCCACTCATTGTTATGTGGAATAACTTTTGACGTCTAAGTATGTTCCTTCGACCAAGCTCAAGAATAACCAAGTCGACCAACTTACGTACGTCTGACGGTGATTGCTAGCGACGAGGCTTGGAGAATAGCTAGCCTGGGAAACAAATCACCACCAAATAAAAACCCCGCCTTTAAATTCGTTTTGCCTACAGTAAACAAATAATTTTTTTTGTCTTCTGTAAAGTTTTCATTACATTTTTACTTATTTATAGTCGATATTGATGCGTGATATGAATAGTATCAATACATTTGCAAACAGTAGGGCGCCAATTGAATGAATGCGCTCCTGGTCCAAGGTATTACTTTTTAATATAAAGAGATTTACCGATAAGGCAGTGAAGTCATAGCACTTAAAAACTTTGAAAATTGCCAAATTTAACCAAAATAATCTAAACAAGAACTTTCATGAAAATACGTGTACTGATTATAACCACCTTTCAACAATCATCGTTTCTCAAACAATACATTGGTGGACATAAAACACTTGGTATTTCACCAGTTCTAAAAGTGCTCTCGTTTCCCTCTTGTATTAAAGTGAAACTTCTTTAGCACCGTTGTCATTTGAAACTCGATGAAACGGAAGCGAGTGACACTAAAAAGATGCAAACACATTCATCTTTGGGATTTAGCCTGCGAGAGAATGAGATAGCAAAAGAATATTTTTTTATTTCACGGGTACGCAGTTCCAATATAATACGAGATATCCACGGTTCCACGCAAGCCTCCTTTGGTCTAGTACAGCGGTTTTCAACCTTATTGAGTCTGCGTACCCCTTGACTCTTACTACAAATTTGTTGTACCCCTTACCCTCTACCTATCTTGTGTACACGTGTTATGAAAGACATGTTTCATTTGTATTTTTTTAATAATCTAATTATTACATGAATTTAACAACAATGTCGCACAAATACAATGCCTGCAGAGGGTAACTTGACTTCGGGCATTTTTAACCAGCGATTCTACGTGAAAATGAAAAAAAAATTCCACGTCTTTTTATTTCGACGAAAAAATATTAATGTTCTCCATACACAATTCAGCTCACAAAATGTATTATTTATTTTATTTAAGTTTTTATTCCAGCAGGCTGGGAGGATATTGCAATCCCAGTCTGCCATATTACATAAACAACTATAAACCATAAAAGAAAAATAAAAGAAATAAAATGTGATTACATATTAGGTAGGTACCTAATTTAAATTTAAAATGAAAATAAAAGTCATCACATAAAGAACAAAAAAATTAAACATTAAATTAAACAAAAATCAAACAGAATAAAAAAAAAAATTAATAATTAAAAAAAATAATAATTTTAAAGAAATTATTAAAAGTAAAAATTACTCAAGTAAAATTATCGAGAAGATAAATATTTTTAACCTCAAAAAATTTTGTACAAAAAAATTTTATCCTGAAAGCCCGATTTCCTGTTGCACGTTGCACCCCTATAATAAATCAAACAATTTTAGTAAAAATAATAATGTTAATACAGTCAATGTGACCGTTGAGTTTTCTTTGCATAGCAAAATTTTAGAAAATTAAGCCCAATTTCACATAGGTAGAGCCCCAAGTCCGGTTCAGCATTCAGGCGATTGAGACATTTTTTTAAAAGTAAGTTTTGAGCTAAAAAATTGTTGATATCTCGCACAGATTTTCCACTATTTGTAGATTTGTTGGCATTGTTAAATCCTATATCGAGCCGCGTACCCCCAGGAGTACGCGTACCATAGGTTGAAAACCACTGGTCTAGTAGTATGAAGCATCTGACTAATCTTAGCGGCCGGAGATTCAGTAGACCAAGGATAGAATCTTACGAAATCCAAAAAAAAAAAGTTAAATCAATATCCAATATTCAAACCCTTCCAAAATGAACAGGCAAAGAAAACACAAAAGAAAGCGACATCTAGCAACTCCGAAGAAGAAAACACAAATACTAATAAGATGACCAAATGTATAGAAAATGGTGCACTGGAATTCGACGACAAAAATATGGAAAAAATCATCCTTCACATAGGTAAAAAAGTGCTTCGTAGTCTCCCTACTCTTGTCTACTTTAGTTTTCTGAAGGTTTCACATCTACCGAATGTAAATTGCAAAGACAGATTTTTTTTAAAGGAATTTGTTGTAAATTGTCGTAATAATACACCAAAAAGGCAATTCTAAAAGATTTTTTAATGCGTTGATCAAAATACGACCTGAGGCACCAACTAGATTTTTTCATGATTTTTATTTTTTAATGGTGCAAGTAGGTAAAGTCTAGGTTTGGTTAGAATTGAAGTTATAATATATTATCTAACACATATTTTTTAACCGTTTAACTAAAACGACAGTATTGTTTTAAAAACACATTTCCCAGGTGGATAAAATGTTCAAGGTTTTTCGTCTCTCGAGAACAGGACAAATTTAAAGTGTAAAGCGCTCTACAGGATTTTAAATGAAATGACATCACAGTCTCACCATATTGCACAACAATGCTCTGCGATCGTGGTCAAATGACGCCGTTTTTATATTTTAATTTATTTTTAAAATCATTTTTCAGAAGTACAAATTTTTTACTAGAGTTCCTTATTTGTATCTATGTTGTATATTATAATGATCTATTTTTTATATGCATATACACAAAAATACTTCTATTAACTATATAATAAAACAAATATGAAATCTTTTTTATACTACAACTTTGTACGTTTTCATTGATAGTGATTGATTTTTAGGGTTTAATGCCATTCTGCGCTTCCTTCTCATTTTGCTGACATTTCAAACAGACTTGTAGATCACAAAGAGATATAATAATAATAAAAATAATTTAATAACTTGCATTGCGCCATTTTTTTTGTGAAAAATCACCTTAATGACGATGTACGTATAGATTGTTGAAAAGTGTTTTTTTTTATTTAGGAAAAGAAAAGGAAAATAAATATATTTTTTAATGTTCATTTATTTATTACTAGAAGACCCAGCCATACGTTGCTGTGGCTAACGAAACACAACGCCATTACCTAACTTTTATAAAACCACACCACCCATTTGCCAGCTGCCTGCTGCCTGAATTGAATATTTGAATTTCTCGGGTTTTCTCTACTATAATAAGCATGTATTATACATATAAAACTTCCTCTTGAATCACTCTATCTATTGGTGAAAACCGCATGAAAATCCGTTTTGCAGTTTAAAAGATCTTAGCGCACAAAAATTTTGAGCGACTTCATTTTATACTATGTAATGATAACCCAGGGTTCACAACCAATGCCGTTATATATCTAGGCTTGCAATTGCCTCAAAAACTCAAAATTAAATTAATTTGTCAACAAAACCAAAAAATAATTATATCAAAAAGAAAATTGTCAATATTTGTTCTTGAAAAACAATGATCCATCAGCAATAGGCCACTTGCATGGATTTCATAACGACTTGGAAAATATCGTGTGGATAGATTTTTTTTACTAAGATTACGAAAATGTTAGCAAAAATTTTTAGAAATGTATAGTTTTTTTTTTTTTTAAATAAATAAATCCATTATTTGAGCTCGTGACGTCAATACATGAAAATGTCCCGTCTCCGAATATGTTCCTTTTATTTTGTAAAATTCAACACTGATTAATTTTTTTTTATATGGCAACACTTTGATTTCCGGCGAATATTTGAATTTGCGTTTAACGTTCACTAGATTTATTGTTTGTTCTATGCGAACTTATCCTTTGGTTTGATTTTTTGATAAAGATGGCGGTGTTTTCACAGATGTTACGAAGAGAACCCCGTACAATTTATTGCTATTCGTGTGGAAAACGTTCTTTTTTTAAAATGATTTTTGGCTATGTAAGTATCGTTTTTTCGCACCAATAAAATTATGTCCTGTCTTTTCGGTTTATAAAAAATGGTCTGATTTTTCGGACTGAAATTTTCAAAAAATCGCCAGGGCTTCAAAAACACGATTAAGAAAAAAAAAATACAGAATGTCTTAGAATATTTGGCTAAACAGGAAATTTTTTTAAAATTTTTTTTTCGGCTTCACAAATTCTACAATTATAACGATAGCAGTAATTTAAAATGCTGCAAAGGACAAAATATGAATTGTTCAGAAGAACGAGTAGAAAGTTTATTCTTATAAACCATATCTTCTAATTTTGAAGACCTATTTACATTGAACAGATCCTTCAAATTGCAATTTAAAAAAAATTATTTAATAACAGAAATGAATTTATTTTAATTTTTTCAGATAATCCTCCTAAAAATCCACGTTGTAAATTCTTATTTTCCTAGAAACGTTTCGATGACGCAGATTGAAAAAAAAACGAGAAAAAAAGACATATTATGTTAACATCATCACATAATTTTTGGATTTCTTGACCTTTTCAAATTTCAAATTTTCACTATCTCGTGTTTTTTTCACGATTTTACGCTAGTATAATATAAAAATCAAGCAGCGGCGAATCAATCATGCATTATTAAGTCCCAAAGACAAAACGAGCCAAACAATACCCTGTCTTTTTGTGTTTATTCTTCCAGATTGGTTTCTTTGTTTTTATTAAAGTTGTGCCGAGTTACCCACCGCGTGGTTCAGGTTCTACTTTAACGAGCCAACTCAATTACACTGCTTCAGCACTTTGTAATCCCGCTATTGTTCGTTCTTCTTGTAAAGATTTTCGAGCGCCGGATTTTGAGGTAGAGATTTTTGTAACATTATCTCCACTAGTTGTCTGTGGTATTGTTATATTGGAGGCATTCTAAAGGAGATAATGAGGGACTCCATTCAAACGTCATTATTTTTTAACTTTATTCATCGTCATCTGACTAATATGCCAGTATTTTTTTTATTTCTACATTAAGAGGAAAGGCTGCGCGGTCTTTTTCGTGCAAAATTTAAATTTGGATTTTATGCCAAAATAATTAACAAAGCTGAAATATAATATAAAAAATGAGACATTGAATGCATTTTTTTGGGCCGAAATTTTATATTCATACGCGAAATAAATTTGTGTATCAATGTAAATCAGTCGTTTTTAATTTAAAATTCAAGTCCATCAAAATACTGACTGCCTTCTGTGGCTCGGGCGCCGGCGTCCGGAGAAAATAACTCTTGTTATTTTTAATGCATTTTCAAATCTTATGTGTACAGAAACTGCATGAAAGACATGGTCAGAATAGCTTGCGCCAATATCGGTCTGCAAGTCAATTTTTATTTGATCAATATAGCTTCGGTGAATGCTTTTAAATAAATTTTCTAGGACATTTGCGCATCACTTTTTGTAACTTCTTTTGAAACAGTCACTGGCAGAAATAATTATATTTTCAAAGGAGTATGAAGATCATTATTTTTTGAAAACTCCTTCGTGTTATTTTTTTTCAGTATTCAGATTTGTATAGAAATATTATAGTCGTTTAAATTCGTATGAGTATATTTTTTTGACAATTGTTGGATATATCATATATTTTAAATATCTCATTAAAACACTATAATTTTTTTTTGCATGTTAATACTCCTCCCATAAACATGAGCTCTTGAGCTCAATTTATGGAGTAGTAGTAATATAAAAGGAATTATTGTATAACCTTGCACATGTAATCATTTGTATTGTAAAAACAAAATTCTTGAAATAAATAAATAAAAAAAAATATTTTTTTAGTTTAAGTAGCTATTCTGGGAAAATTTCTTACGATATTAGCATGTAATATATATATATATGAATAATAAGATATATTATCTGAAAAATCGTAAAAAAACCAATTGATTTGTTTTTATACCGATATTGCCCACAACTCATCAACGTAATTTTTGCGCCGTTTCCGAAATATCACTCCACCTTTAACAGGCAATTAAAAAACATATTTACATAGAGTTTAGGACAAAATTATTTTCTATATAATTGTCATTAACTCAGAAATAGTTGCTAAAGATGCTTCTAAAATCATGAAAAATGGAATGCCTTAACGGCCTGTATATTATAATTTAAATCATGAATAAATAAAGTAGCACATATTCATACTATCTTTTGATTAAAAAAATATTATTCTGTTTATTAATGTATTTTGGCCTCAAATCCAAAGTTAAATTTATTGTGAAAAAGCCCGCTCAGTTGTTGCTCTTAATCCACTGTCTCGAACGTACATAGATTGCATAATGCTATAGAATGTGCCGATTTAGACAAACATATGTATAAATTGCCGCGTATCTAAAAAGGAAAATAGTTTACGGCTATAACTAGCGTCGACTAGTGTAAAATCACAAGGTATATTTTTATTGTAGGATTGATTAATAATAATTAGATGTTAGCAAAAATGAACTACAACGACCCTTGAACAATGATAAAATCTGATCATACTTATCAGGATTAAGGCGAAGAAATTTAAGCAAAAGAAACACATTTCAAATATATTTAGACTTAAAATTAATACTGGCAAAAAAAATTATACGTAGGTACTTAATCGCTTGTCCGATTCTTGACACATCGGTACCAATACCATAGTTTCTCAGACAGACCACGCACGGTTTCTTGATTGAATTACATCGTGGAGTACAGTGATGATTTATAGTAGTGATTGATTGAAAAAATATATGTTTTTTCCTCACTTTCTCTGTCTTAGGCAGATGTTTATTACATACGATTGATGTGCGCTTAATGATTGCTTGTCAGTTTGGAGCGCATTTATCCGTAAGACACTTATTATTTTAATTCAAGGCAGTTATAATATTCTCCTGACGAAGGAAGGGTGCTTCCGAAACCGGTAGAGTGTGAATAAAATAAAAGTGGTCTATAACAAATTTATGTGTTTTTTGTGTAAACTAGCTAGTTCCCGGCGTGCGTTGCTATGCCATTTAATACAGAAATTGTTTCTCACTGCGTGTCCTTTCCCATTCGTCCCGTTCCCTTAAGCCCCCCCTTCCTCTACCGCATCCCCTTCCCCTCTCGCGTTCCCACTCCGCCTCCTCCACCTTCTCTTTACCCTCTCTGAGTTCCCCTCCCCCCTCCTGCGTTCCATACATTCAGTCCCTGTACATTCATTTTTCAAAACAGCTCGCGTGCCACCTATTGCAATTTTTCATACAAATTTCGTAATGCCAGAGCTCACCAGTAGCTTTTTACAAACCTTTTCGTAACAATAACGAACACAACAAAAAGAATTATCCAATTTGGTGCAGTTGTTCGGAAGTTATGCGCGTACATACATTTCGGCGATTCATTGTTATTTATATAGATAGATTTAACATCTCCATCTAATTGATAAAATTGAACATCGCATAACCCAAAGCTATATTTAACGTACATATTCATAGTACTGTTTTCAAAGTGAAAATTTTTAATCAAGTTTGATTTTTTTCCATGTGAAAGGAGTCTCTTGGAGGTGACATAGCCCTAATGGCTCCGGGCAGCCGGAATTCTTCTGCGGCGTTTAGATAATAAAAAAAACACCGGATTTAGAAGAGACGTATTATGTCAATTTTTTGTAAGTCAATTGGCGAAAATTACTATAAGCTTCTTATTTTAAATTCTCGTTAAATATATCTCAAATATTTTACGTGCCAAATAAGTTCCGTTGATTTGGTTTCTTTGGATATTTAGGAGAATTTTTTTAGTGCTTATGGTACATCTATAGAAAATTGAAAACCAATGGAAAAAAACGATCTTTTTTTGATTCTGGTGCGATTTTCAACGATTAGCGAAATTAAACTCGAAAGTTTCACTTAATTCCCAACTCAGAAAAGCCGTAAAGATACTTCCCCTTTTTAACCATTTGATATAGACACCTTAGGGAGAACTTTTCCATGAACTGCAGCTTTAAGCTTTTGAGCTTTTAGAGAATTGCGGTGGCAATAAAATGAACCATAAAATGCTATTAGAGGAGGTTTCAGAAACAATCAATGGCTTATGTCAATAAAAAAACAACTTCATTTTACTACATTGAGTAAAACGAAGAACAATGAAACAATTTTTTTAATTACATTAAACTGCTTTCATCACTAGCGACAAAAGTAAATTCTATTGTATTATGTAATCTGCGATTCTTCAATCGAAGTTGAGAAAAATAAACCAAAATGCAGCCTGCCACCCTCTGGATTAATTATTTTTAGGAACTTTTATTATTTTTCCAATTCTCACTGGTTTTTTAAAATTATGTTGGTTTTTTAAAATTATGTTTATAAATTGGCTCCACCCAGGAGGCCCATAGGCCCCGAGGAAAATAATTTCCGTCAGGGCATGTTTTTAGGGAAAAGAAGGAGATAAATATCTGCGAAGGAAAATAGTACGAGGGGTGGGTAGTGTAGGAAGCTGGGGGTCTGTGTGGCCAGGATTGACGGACTTATAAATCCACTCCTCTCACCGGGTGAGGGTTGAGAGTGTCCTGCTAAAGAAGAAAACGGGTCTTCCTCAACCAGCCTCCTAAAACCGGCCCACCACACAATAGGTGGGCATACGCATCCGCCGCCAAGACATAGTCAATCCGCACACCATGAACCCGGGCACCCTGCTCACCAAATGTAGCGAACCACTCCTAGATACACTGACCCTTAGATTCCTACCCACTCCTAATACCCTTTTCCTTCCCAGAACTTCCTCTCCTTCCTTTCCTAAAAAGACCCTCCACATATCATCCCCAAATATGACATACGCCCCGAGGGAAATTATTTTCCTCGAGGCTTAGTGTGTGGAGCTAATCTATTAAAAGTTATTTGCCACATTATTGTTGTTAGTTTCTACATGAAGAAGTGTAGTGTGCTCGGTTTCTTGCTAGGACTCTTGGTTTGCCATTGAAACAGTGGTTCCAACAAAACAATTAAGAAGAAAATCCTTTTTAAAAGGACGCGGATATGAGTAGATCTCTCTCCAGCTAAGAGCAATCTAGTGTTTCCTTTGTCTTCAATGGGCGCCGATATAGTTTGGCTTAATTCCAAATGGTTTTCTTGACTTCATCAAGATACCACGAGCCCGCAATGCGCCGTGCCGCTGCTGACTTGACGAACTATTTTGCTGGGTAAATAAACAAGAGGGCGTTCATGTGGTCCATACGAATATAAACTAAAAGGAATCATAAATACGATTCTGCTTCGTATTTCCAAGATCTTTTTATTTTCATTAATTTATTTTTGTAGATCTAAGTGCCGAAAAATACAATACGTTGGATTTATGTAATCGTGGCAAAATACTAAAATTTATCTTGAACAACCTTATTATACTAACAACGTTCATAAATAATGCCCATACTTAAACAGTTTCAGTAAGTTCTTTTTCACTATTACCTTGTGGTATCGTTTTCCGTTAAAAAAATATTTTTTTTTCTTTCTATGCGAACTCAGAATTAAGTCAACTCAACACCTCTCTGAAAAGTCATTAAAAGCTATGAAAAAATGAGTTTAAAATAGCCCGGAGCCTTGTGTGCCAAATTCGCCAGGCCGATTTGAGAAAAAACGGGTGCAAACTACCTTCCTGACTTTTGCTTAAATATCCATATAAATACGAAAATGAACCGATGCTGTTATTTTCACACAAACCTGAATACACAACCTACATGAAAAACACATTTCAAAGGTGATTGCTAATAAATAAATACCTTTAAATGCATTTGAAAAAGGAACAACAAGTCCGCTTTCTCCCTAATTTCCAGTTTTGACAGGTTTCGAAGTCAGAGATAATTCAATTACAAATCGTGTAGTGTTGCCACATGCATGAAATCTTTAATGCTACAAAGAGAGATATTGGCGCAAGCGATTGTGACCTTATCTTTCATACATTTTCTTTATACATAAGGGTCAAAATTGCATGCAAAGTTTTTTTTTTTTTAAAATACAGCCGTGGCCACCGGGTGACCAACGGCACACAAGACCTTAACCTAATTTAACCTGATAAACCGGTAGAGTTATTTAGTTGAGTTATCCGGTGGTTGAAAATTGAATGTATGAAATAAATTCAATTTTCAACCCCATGCAGCATGGAGGGAAGGAGGGAGAGGGAAGGGAAACGAAGGAGGAGGGGTTCGTGGGATGGGAAACGAAGGAGGGGGGAAGGTGGAAAAGGAACACAGGTAGGAGAGGGAAACGTGGGAGGTGTTGTCACGGGAAAAAGGGGATGCGTGAGGGGGGAAGGCGTGGAAGGTGGAAGGGGAAATAGAGAAGGGAAGGGTCGTGGGAAGGAACGGGGGCGATTCAATGGTAATGGAAAGGCTGGGAAGGAGAGGTAACGGAGAGAAAGGACTTCAATAAACAGATTTAAAACACCAAGACTCTCTTTGACTGGCATTGCAACGTATTTCGGATACTCGCTAGTAATAAAATAAAAATCAAAAGTAATATACTTAAATATATTTTTAATAAAGTTCTTGCGATTCCGGGCGCTAGCGCGAATAGCCTAACAATTCAAGGAGGCGGGTAAAAAATACATCACTGTGTGTGTGTGTAGGTAAAATCTGTTCACCGTTCAGCGTTTGTGTACCTTTAGTCGATAATGACCCCAGAGGGAGGCCCACTGATTGCTTGCGGAAATCGAATTTCCAATATTAATTCGCACGTTTTATTCGCGATCTCGAATTGCTTTCCCTCCTGTAAGCGACATGCCTTTTGTGATCGACGCTGCGTTGGCTGTTTTAAAGTATGATAATCGCGATATCACGAACCACTGAATGGTAAAGTGATAGAGGTGCTGTGGGAGATTTTTTCTAATCGATTTCTTTTTCCAGGATGTTTAATGTGTGATCAAGATAAAAAATTATGTGAAATAGTGGATTTCCCAAAACTTGAGGGTTACAGCCTTTTTCTTAAATACTTTTGATACAGATCGCTGTCATCCAATTACATATTAGCATTTTCATAAGATCATATAACTGATTTCAAATAAGATGACATAACATGAATATTTTAAGTAAAATGAAAAATTTCGCGATGGTAATACATTAGGGTAAATCGATTTTTTTTTGGAAATCAAAAATCCATTACCTAACAGATAACTAACATTACATTGATATTTAAATAAATTTTGAAATTAAATCGTTCAAAATTATACAAACATTGAAAATAAACCATTAATAAATATACAAATGATGATATTGAATCTTTATTAATCATATAAATATTGGCATTAAATCATTATTATTTTCTTAAATATTGATATTATGCCGTTAATAATTACATGAATATCGATAATAATTGTACAGGCTGTTACGGTCATATTCGTCCTACATTAACCAGTGATTTGTTAGTAATCATTATTTGGAGTGAAAATTTTAAAGAAATTTGGCTCGTGTGTGACTTTTTTGATGTTTTTTCTTCAATATTTATTTTTTGAAAACCAATTTTTCTTCTATATAACGTTACTGGTCATTATGTCGAGTAACAGCCCAACCCCTCATTATGGCGTTGCTTTCCTTTATTTGGCCTGTTTATTTTAAAGTTGTTTGAAGATTAGATATTGATTTTACAAAAATGCAAATGTTATTTTTTTTTGGATTTTGTAGGATTCGAACCTCCGTTCGCTGGATGTCTCTCTGGGCGCTGAGAGTCAGGCGCTTTATACCGCTGTGCTATTAGAGGCTTTCGCGTAGTCGTGAATTTCCCGCGTTATATTAGAACCGAGAACCATCAAATAATAAATTTTAATGACGCACTCCCGTTTCATCGGAATTTCAAATCACAACGAGGCTAAAGAAGTTTCACTTAAAACAATTAATAAAAAATGAGCTTTGTGTTTTCATTTTCATGTTTGATATTCGCCACGTTATATCTACAAGGAACAATGAATTTCCTTTCTCTATTGTCTGTAAACGAAAAAAGCCTCAAACAATCTCATCAATTCGCCGCCTTGCATTACACGTATATAAATACAAGATAAAACGTACGAGACTTAGATACAAAACGTGAATACAAGCGAAAACCAAACGTAGATATGTTTGAATAGAGGTTACAATACATCAAACCAGGATGCGGAACACTTCCGTGAAGAAAATGGAGCAGTGAACACCGTTGAGTAGCACAAAAGCGAAGGCAACGTACGCGTCAAACACAATTGCAGCTGAAATGGAAAGCGTCGGCGTCGCAACGCCGACGCTGAAGTTGGCGCAGTTCATAGTAAACTTCAAATTGGTGACATGGCGTGTCGACTCCTTAATTGTATTTTGGTTAGGGAATTAGAAATTAACTACACCAACTGAACCAACGAAGATTAACTAAACCACCGTTTTATTAACGGAGATCCTCGCATGCAAATCATTTTACATTAAATAAACTTAACTATTTACCACACCTAGTTAAAGTTGAACTTTAATATAATCTTAAACATTCTGGAGACATTATGTGTTGATATTTGTATGATTTTAAAAATATAAACAAGTGTGCAGTTCATACGCGTTACAATTGAAACCTCCAGAAAACTAGAGTAGACAAGAGTGGGGAAGCTATGAAGCACCGCACAAAGAAAATACCGATTTTTTTTTAATTTGGTTTATTCTATCGCATTCTCTGATTCTCTCGCCTATAGACAGACGTAGGTGTGTGTTTGTCTATTTATAGTGTCGCTTTTTCGTTTAATCAAGTTTTAAATCACAACGGAGCTAAAGAAATTTTCACTTCAAAAACACCGACTTCAATATATACCTAAATACTCTTTCAATATATACCAACAATATCTACTGATTATGCTTTTAATTGAAAAAAAGTCAACGTAGAGCAAAATTTCTTCTATCAAATAAACTCAGGAATCGATGTTAAAAGTTTGTCAGGTACGCCTCTTAGGAACATTGAAGGTATGTCTACACATCTGAAATATAATATTATGGTGAATAAAACAATAATTTTAAATAAATATGTAATAAGTATAGGGTTTAAGTGTATTATCTTATCTTACTAATCTTACTAAATATTATAAATGCAAAAGTTTGTATGGATGGATGGTCCTTACTCTTTCACGCAATAAATACCGAATGGAATATAAAAATTCTTTCACTAATCGAAAGCTACATTATTTGCGAGTAACATAGACTATATATATTGGTAAGCTCTGGCGTTATAAATAAGTTGTGGCGTTATGAAATTATTTATTATACGTTTATTGGCAATGTGTGTTGCTAAGTAAATGTTTTGTTCAGGAAACTATGGAGATTTCTTTGATACCAAAAATTCAAATATGTATGAATATTCTAATATTAATATTAGAATATAAATATATATTTGTACATAAATATTAATATTTATGTACAAATATAAAATAGGTACTAATTTACATTTTGACCTAAGCCAACAGCTATACTAATATTATGAGTGCGGAACCTAGTTCTTAATAAAACTTCGTTAATAGTAGATTTTCAGAGCAAAAATCTCGTAAAACAGGGTTGATTTGTTGAGTATGATTTGAAATACAATATTTTTACTAGAGTTAAACTTACGCTACAAAATTTCAAGATAACATCTAAACAACATATTTTATAGCATAAATTGTATATTTTATAGTATATAATTTTATAGTATATAATATATAATTTTATAGTATATAATATATAATTTTATAGTATATAATATATAATTTTATTAATAAAATCACATGTATCCAAGGCTGTTCAACGTTGAAATCAGTATCAGAAATTAAATATCTCGGAGTGATAATGGAACAACAAATGAAGTGGAACAGCCATATCTGTGAATTGGTTAAGTGTATCAGAAAGTGTATATATATATATTCATAAAATTAAGAAATATTTTAATACTAAACAATCTAAAAATAGTATACTATGCACGAATCCAGTCTTTAATTCAATATGGAATTATTGGATGGGGGGGGGGGGGGTCATACAACCATTTTCTAAATTTGACGACTATAGGCCGATCAATTGTTTACCCAAATATGAACAAATACTGGAATACATTGTAAAGGAGCAATTAACAGAATATATTGAGGCCAAGCAGATATTAGTTCCACAACAATCTGGTTTTAGAAATAAATGTTCTTGTGAAACCGCTATTAACTATGTAATAGATGAGTGGAAAAATTTTAGAGATAAAAAAAATAAAATTATTGCAGTATTTCTAGACTTAAAGCGGGCATTTGAAACAATCGATAGAGATAGATTAATCAAAAAATTAAGTAATATTGGAATTAATGGTAAAGAAAATAAGTGGTTTGTTGATTACCTATCAGAAAGAACACAAATTACAAAATATGGTGGTAAAACATCTGAACCACATAGTACTAATAAAGGCGTTCCGCAGGGATCCGTCTTAGGTCCATTGTTGTTCATTATATACATGAATGATATTATCAAAGTGTTAAAGCATTGTGCAATTAAACTATTTGCTGATGATACATTGTTATACATAGCCAGTAAAAATTTACAGGACGCCATTGAAAAAATACAAACTGATTTAAATTATGTAGCGCTTTGGCTTCACCAAAACAAATTAAAATTGAATGTTACGAAAACAAAGTTTTTAATTGTGGATAGCCTAGGTGGAAAGGAGCAGGCAATACTAACAATCGATAACGAAAACATAGAAAGGGTTAGCAGTATTAAATATCTGGGTGTAATATTGGATGATAAATTAAAATTCGACGAACACTTAGAATACATAACAAAAAAAATTGCTAAAAAAGTTGGATTCTTAAAAAGGATCAGAAATAACTTGGATCTCAAGACAACGCGCCTTGTTTACAATTCTATTGTAACTCCGCATTTAAATTATTGTTCTAGTGTTTTATTCCTATGTAACGAAGCCCAAAATAATAAACTACAGGTTATACAAAATAGGGGGATGAGGATGATTTTAAAATATAATATGTTTACTAGAGTCAAAATTATGTTACAAAATCTAAATATGATGACGACAAAACAACATATAACGTATAATGCATTAACAATGATTTACAAGCTGAAAAATAATATGCTACCAAATTATCTGAAGAGTAACATTATGTTTCACGAAAATGTTCACAACTATCCTACGAGAAGACGCGGAGACTTTAGGCTTCCCAAAACTAAACTTTCGTGCACACAAAATAGCGCGTTTTATAAAGGACAAAAACTTTTTAACAGCCTGCCAAATGCCGTAAAGGAAGCCTCAAGTCTTAGCACTTTTCGTAGGATGTGTGCATTATATGTGAAGAATGTTTTTTGATTCATAAAAATCTTTCAAATATTATTCTCATATCTGTTTCCTCAAAATTTATTTTTATTTTTGTAATCTTTTTTTTTTCCACTTAAATTGTATTTGTAAAAATGTAACTGTATCAATTGTATTTGTTTATATTTTTTTTACTAGATGTATGAAAAAATTTTTGCATACATCTAAATAAACATTCAAAAACAAACAAAAACCATTTTCTAACCCCGATCAAAGTGATCCAGAAGCTAATCATTAATGTAATCCTAAAGAAACCCTTTACATATCCAACAGAAACGGTTTTCGCAGATTTCACGGTGCCTCGAGTAGAGAATATCTTCAAGAAAAATGCAATTATCCAACTTTACAAAGATAATATCATCAAAAAATTTGAAACCTACTAATCAAAAAGATATCAAGACAACATCAAAATACCAAAATTTAATACCAAACTAATACAAAACAATTATCTCTATTTAGGAATAAAGTATTTCAACAACCTTCCGATTTAAATAAAAAAAAAACCAAAGACATCAATAAACTGAAACTCAAACTGAAGCTCCACTACATCAGGAATATTTAACTAACTAACTACTTGTTTTTCTCTTTCTTTTTATTTATTATCAATCTATATTCATCTCTATTTTATTTAGATTTTTCGAATTTCAATATTTTAGTATGTAACCGTATCCTATGTATGTACACCTACAAATATAAATGATCCAGAAGTTTCAATTGTTCCTATTATATACTTACCTATTGCATATTGTTATTTTATTTCTGTTATAATTAGTGTAACTCGCTCATCAAGCACAAGAACTACTTCTTATTTGGTGAGATTGCAATTTTAAATAATTTATGTACCGATATGTAATTTATATAACACCATTGTACACTTATATATCTATATTAAAAAAAAATAATAATAATAATACGAAAACATTGATTGAAAATCTTAAAAATTACATGCTCCCTAAATATCAGCAATTCAATATTATGGGTAATGCGTTTTTTATCCCGCAACAAAATATCACCGACAAAGTATAATCCGACAAAATATACTACGGACAAAACATCCCCCAACAAAATATCTACTAAAACTTTACCTAACTTAACCCAATCTAAAAAAATGGTACAAAAACAATAAAGAGAAGTAAAATTATTGTTTAAAAATAGTACAATGGTACAAAAATACAAAAATTTATTGTATATTCTATACCTATGTATTATTTTTGTCTTTATTTATTGATTTAGGTTAGGTTAGGTTAGGATAGATTAGGTTATAGTAGATATTTTGTTGGGAGATGTTTTGTCCGTAGGATATTTTGTCGTAAGATATTTTGTCGGGGATATTTTGTCGCGGGATGCAAAGTCGCGGAACCAATATTATGTACTATCAAAATAATTATCCTGACACAAGTTATTGATATTTGATTCCTCCCAAAAATAAACTTATGCACATAAAACAGCGTATATAATAATGGTCAAACACTTTTTAATAACCTTCTAAAAGCCAAGGCAGCCCCAAGTCTTTGTACTTTTCGGAGGATATGTGTTGAATAAAAAGTGTGATTTGTACGTTATTATAATTATCTTGGTAAGTACTTACTGTAGTCGCAGATACGTTGACTGCGAATATCAATGAATTGTAATAATAAAATTTTGGGTTTTGAAAATGATACAACAATATTTACAATATTTTGGGAATATTACAAGTCTCCGCACGAATTATTATTAAAGTGTTCGAGATATCATGGAAGATGATGACAGACTGTTCCTTGGAGTCATTGTTCCTGTATGTCATATGTAAGTAATATTGGCATATTTGGTCAGATAGGATAGGTATGGAAAGTAGGTTGAATGGAGGAAGATAAATAAATATACATGGTTGCGTCAACACTTACCTAAACAATTTTTCACTTCTTTTATGCCAAATATATGTATTTATCCGACTATTTTTTAGACCGTACTATAACTTTATATAAACAAAATCGAGTACATTTCTCACGCGGTAGAACTGAAACCATCACCTACACAATATCAACCAATAGAAGCTTTGAAAAGTGAGTTCATAAGGGGGCCTCCATTAATTACGTGAGCAGTTTTTCTTCCAATCTAGACCCCCCCCTCCCCCTCGGTGAGATAAATTTGGGCCAATTCGTATATTTTTTTCAAGTAACATGAGATCTTGCTGGAACCCCCCCCCCCCCCCCGTTTGTGCTCACGTAATTAATGGATTCCCCTTAACGCAGCTTGACAGAGCGCGACTCTTCGTAGGTACCGTACGTAAGTAAGGTTTCATTCTATCTCCTTCTCTCGCAAGCTAAATCCTACAGATGTGTGTGTTTGTTTCTTTTTAGTGTGACTTCGAGTTTAAAATCACAAGGGTGTTAAAGAATTTTTACTTCTAAAATGTGCTATTTTCAAATAGATGTACGAAAAAAATTATAATTGTGCAGTTCACATGCCGTAGAGGTAAAACCTTCCGATAACTAAAGTAGACAAGAGTGGGGAGGTTACAAAGCACCTCACAAAGAGGAGACCGATTATTGTGCCTCATTCTCTGGCAAGCTAAATCCTACAGATGTATGTGTATATCTCTTTTTAATGTCGCTTTTTCATTTATCGAGTTTCAAATCACAACGTTTTTAAAGAAGTTTTCACTTCAAAATTGTCTCAATAAATGAACGAACAATAAATAAAAAAACCCTCAAAGTTGCATATCTCATTTTGACTTACGGCGGTATATTTGCCGGTGCGCGCTTTAAGCATACATTTGTGCTTGCATTAAACTAACTAAAAAGTTAGCTAAAACAACGGAAATAACGGAATGTAACGGAACGTAACGGAAACATAATAATAATTGCTCAGAGTGAGTTAACCAATTCAAATGTTTCCCTTAATTTGTCACAAGTTCATAGGTGTACCAATAATTGTCTGCGGTTATGCCCGCAAAATAATTAAAACCCGAGCTTCCATATTAAATCGACCATGGAACGGTAAAAAGGGTTATCGGAAATTTCAAGTTTTTAAATCCATTTTTGAACACGAACCAATTTTCTTCCGCTCTTTGTACTATCGTGTTAAAGTGCCTTATCTGAAAAAAAAATAGGTTTTACCAAAGTTTTTTTGTGATGGGGGAGTGCCAAACAAATAATGGAATCGTTTGGAAAAAGATTAAGATTATGGTTGGATCACCATTCTCGACATTGTTTTAATTTCGATCTAGAACTAAAACCATTTGCGCTTTACTTACTTTATTTTATTTTAGTTTATTAGGGAAACGAACAGTTATACATATTATAAGGTAACTAGCAGACCCGGACACACGTTGCTGTGGCTAACGAAACACAACGCCATTACCCAACCTTTATAAAATCCACACCACCCGCTTGCCAGCAGCCCGCTGCCGGCTGCCCGCTGGCTTTTCTCTACTATAATAACCATGTATTATACATATAACCTTCCTCTTAAATCACTCTATCTATTGGTGAAATCCGCATGAAAATCTGTTGCTTAGTTTAAAAGATCTAAGAGCACAAAAATTTTGAGCAACTTCATTTTATACTATGTAATTTATTTATTTATTGACGCTCTAATGGGCTTTAACATATTAAATACAAATTTCATTTAGAATAACAGTATAACATAATCAAAAAGATTACAAAATATACAAATAATAAATAAGAATATATCTTATGCTAATTCCACATGGATGACATTAGAGAACTCGTAGGTACAATTCATATACCTACGAGCAACAAAAACGTTAAAAAAAATCAAAACACATTAATTTTTACATATAACATGGTTGCATTAACCAGCGAAGTTTCCGCAAAAAATTACACTATAAAAACATAGATTAAAACATTAAAGAAAACAGAAAGTGGTAGATAAAAAAAAAGAAAAAAAAATATGTACAACAGAAATGAAAAAGCACAAATTAAAGCATGTGGTATAGAAAAAATGAAGTTAAACTGTGAACCTATACAAAATTAATACATTTTCACATCATAAGATAACGTGCATACCTTGCCCTAAATATTGTACAAGACTTAATCTTGACCTTGACTCCTCAAAAATGTAGTGGACGTGCCAAGAAACTGAAGGCTAAACGACAAATATCTTCTGACGTCTTTAGTTCTGTGCCCTATTTGTCTTTAATTTAATGCAATATTAAAGACAAATGGGGTGTAAAAAAGTGAAAGTAAAAGTGTCTAAATACTTCGTCGGCTTCGTCCAGACCCCCCACAAAACGCACTTGAGCCGTTTCTAACCAGAAAGTAATTAAATCAATAATACTTTAACATTGATCGGAAGACCCGAATACATTAGTATAGTCACAATTAATTCCAAGTATTTTATTTCGCCCTTTTGACTAAAAAAACCCTCGACTGCAGAAACGGCGATCCGTTTTCAGATACATGGATTCTACTATCTTAAAAAACGGATTACAATCTTTAAAGTACGAGCGTCAGGTGGGAATGCTGTTTACTACGTTCTACCAACATTTCAATGGAAGATACAAGAGGAACTGTCATTGATCCCTTCGGCACCGGTAGATCTTTGAGAAACGCTCCAAACGCACCACCTACAATATTTGCAAACGGTTGACATAATTCAACAGCTCGCCGGCAGATTTGCCGGCTTCTGTGTTTCCTTTCGTCTGCAACATGGGTATCTTCAAGACCCATGTTCACTCATCCCTTTCCTCAAAAAAGACTCTACGCAGTATCCACCCCCAAAGATAACATGACCTGCCAAGCGGTTCTATATATTTTGTGGGATCGTTATGCGATAACGGACGTGATCTTCTGTCAGATTTTTGTGATTTTTCACATATTTACTGTCATATATTTCAGTTTAGATCGTTTTAAACACGAATTCCTGCAAGTATGCATGATTATTTTTTTCATTTATCTAATAAACGTTGTACATAGAAAAAGCAAAAAAAAAACGAGTGTGCTTCAGAAGTTTTACTTTTAAAGTTTTACTTTTACTTTTCTTTTACTGAAGTAAAACTTCTGCTCCATCTATATGATAGGAAGAAAGAAAGAAAATGTGCATGCGCACTGCTTTCTCTTGCTCCTACAGTGACATACGAAGCGTTCGCTCGCTTTTTGTAACGCTCTCGTCATGCATTCGCTAGCTTACTGCTCAAGTCAAGCGTGCGTAAAGAAGTTTTACTTCAATAAATCACACAAATCTGACAGGATATCACGTTTGTTATCTCATAACGATCCCACAAAATATATAGAACCGCTCTTCTGATGGAATTTATTTACCTCGGGAACTTCTATGCATGTAAATATAATAATATTTTAATTTATTTGCTAGTTGGGAATGGCTCACTTGCTTTGTGTGGGTTATCTTGACGAAACTATAGTGATCAGTGACTGATCACAATGAGAATTAAGGACATTCATGATTTCCAAATTATGAATTGGTTCTCCTACAAAGTTTATCTCTTGACACTTGATCCATTTTGCCTTTTCACCGTCGATATTATATATAATTCACTTGCAGGAGGGAAGCACAATGAGAAAAACCGCATAACGTAATATAACGGATGCAATAATAGCTTTCTGTCGCCATTGCCGTACCCCGCAAAGAGATTTATTTCCCGACTGAAGTGTGGTTTGTTTGCAGCTAAATATTTACTCCGTTCGCTTTATTTTTTACCAGTTCTCACCTGGAAATTAAATAAAACTTCGTTAAATGAATTTATTGTTTGTTGTAGCGATGTAGGAATTTATGCAAATGAATTGTAATTCAATGGATATTGAGAATGGTTTTCCAAAATTAATTCTGATTGCAAACTTAAACATGATTATTATTATAAGCAATAATTACACACTAATCTACATTGAAAAAATCTCCCGATAAAAGATACATGCCGCCGACGGGACTCGAACCCGCGTCCTTCTGATTTCCTTTCAAATGCTCTGTCCACTGAGCTACGTCGGCTTATCTCCTGCCCCCCAAATAATTCAATATACTAGTGTTTCATTCAACAATCACGCTTATGAGTGTTTCAGGCTAATAATTATTGCTTATAATAATTGTTACCCTTTGTGCTATGCATAAAAATCTTGTCTTAAACATTAGTTTATCAATTAAAAATAATAAAATGATTATTATGATTGTTAGGGACGTATGCACACGAGGTACCCGCAAAGCGGAAAGAATAAGGGTAAACATGTAATAAGACCGCTTCACGGATAATACGGAATGTTCCTAGTCAAGTTCGATACACGGATAATACGGAATGTTCCACGGATAATCGAAGTTCGATACACGGACACGCACGGATAATAGGGAATATTCCCTTTTTAATTAAAAGTCAATTAAACATGACATTTGTCCATAGTACCAACACCAACCTTATAAAATAAATTATCGTCAAAATAGAAACCATAGTAGGTACCTAATTATTTCCAGTACTACTGGGTTGAGGTTCAAGCTGTGAAAGTTACGTGTCATCCATCGATAAAATATACATCCCAGGTTTTTAATGGTTTGTATTGTAAGCAGGGTTTGTCTAACGGGTTTGTATAATTATTGTAAAACCTTTATTTCCATGTTCTTCTGTTATAAATACAGGTTCAAACTTGTCAATAATGCATTCACTTCATAACATGAAAAAAAATGTTTTTTTTTGGCATTTTTTTTCTATAATTGGCAGCATTGTTTGTCTATGACTAGGTTTCCCAAACTTTTTTTGCAAATGGAAAACTTTGCAAAACCGTAAATTTTAACAAACCACTTGGCTTATTTTGTAGGTTGGGTACCTTGGGTACAAAGCACTCTTTTTAGGGTGAATTGCTTATTTTTCAAAAATTCCTAATAGTGAAAATTAAAACAAAAAATGTTATTAAAAACATTCTTTATTTAGTACACAAACAAAAAAATGGAATATAAACAAAAAAAAAATATATTGCACCTAATGACTTAACGACCTAATGACGATATTGAGTCCGCGAATTGCATATCTTCTTGAGATCAGGCACAATATTGGTAAGTTGGATTCTAATATCTAGTGTGGCATCGAGCCTGTTTCTATACTTTGACTTCGTTGAATCATATTTAGAAAATCCCGCTTCGCATAAATAGGTTGTAGAAAACGGAAGTAATACAGTTTGTTTTGATAAGTTGGGACTGACAAACTCGCCCACAAATCGTTTAAAGGCTGATCTCAAGTTAGAGTCACTAATTTTTTTTTTTTTTTTATCTTTTATTTATTTAATCCAAACAAATATATGAATACATAATATAATATCATATTACAGTCAGTATTGGTTACATTTTAATTACATTTTCCCTTTATATTTTCTTCCTTTTCTTTTACACAGTAGTAATAATAACATAATTTTAATGACAATAACATGTTACTTACAAAGTTAAAAACATAGGTAATAAATGATGCATTATTAAGTTAATATCTATAAGTTAATAACATCGTTATAAGAATAAAACAATTGAATCAATAAGTTTTTCATATTCACTTCATTGATACTTATCCACTTGCGCTTAAGCCTACTGATTTAGCTGTCACGTAAAATGGATTCCGAACCCAGGAATCGTCCTTACTAGTTTTCGGAAAATATTGCTAAATAGTTGTTTGTAAGTTATGCAGGTATTCTTTAAATTCTTTTGAAACCTCTTCATCCAATTTAAAATGTAATTCATTCAAACATTCATGTAAGGCAGGAAAACAATCAAAATGATTAGATCGAACAGATGAAATCCAAAATCATTATTTTTTTTCTTTTTCACCTACACTTATACGTTACCATGCGCATTTATAGTTCAACTAATTGCTAAAAAGGATGTAAGTTGTAAGACTGATTGATTTTACATTATTTTACTTCCATGTAAAGTCGATATCGTAAAAAATATGTTTGGGATCCTTAGGAACAGAAATTTCGTGAAACCCATGCAGATCCCTTATCTTGTTGTTATTGTTTCCACATCGCACAGATGTTCATATTATTCACTCTTACCACAGTATTAAAAACCATAGTAATAAACATCGGTAATTTTTTTTAGTAGGTACTTAAAGTGAAGATTTACTGCAATAAACGGCACTTTCAACTTCCATAAAGCTAGTCTCTCTACCCGGAAGGATCTAGCACCTAACTTAAGAACTATTGTGAAATATTTATACAAATAATAATATCAGTAGTGCTGAAATATGAATATGTATATATTATAAAATTCTTCCGCCAAATTCTCGCGGAACCCCTATTGATGTTCGGTGAAACCACTTGTCTATGAAATGAAATGTGAATATTGAATAAGTTTATATTCCGCGTGAGTGAATTAATTTTAACAAAATTAAAATGAAAGACGCATATTTTATCGTCTACCCCGATATAAATATTCACTTTTCGTGACAATAAAGCTAAATCGAACTTTTTTATAAGAATTTAATTTCATAACTTTTGAAGGTTATAATAAGACAATAATAATAATCTAAACGAAAATATGAAAGAGACAAGACACAGAAAAATAGAAAAAGATAATGGTCGAACTGGGACTCAAACCCAGTTGCGATCATTACACAATTTATTTATATGATCCAAATAAATAAAATCGGATATACTTATGCAAGACGCCATCAAGTTACAAACCAGTTCTTAGAACGAATGTTTCCACTGAAAAAGGTAGTTGCCCGTGATATGGAAAAATTTGTCGAAGATAATATTGTTAATTCTAAAATTTGAAAATATTGACAATTATGACGGTTTGAAGGTAGGAGGCAATGACTAAAGTGCACGTCCCAGTTAGACGAGAGAAAAAAATAATAGTACCGAAATGTTACTACAGGATTTTTCTAACTATATAAATAACGATTTGAATACCTACCTAGAGAAGTGAACAGCTGTCAAAACATCTCTGTTATTTTTATAAAGTTTTGTGAGTTTTTGGATGATATAAAGCAGTTACATCAATAAACCTTAGTCCCAGAATGATACGCTAGTGCATCTTCATGTTGTCGTACTGTTAAATCGTAGTTCTTCAACAAAACATCATTTTTTCTCCCTGACCTCAATCGGTATTTTGACAAAACCTACTGTGCTTCAAATAAAGTATAAAGTGATTTAAAGTGACATTCAAATCATTTTCGAGTGCTCAAACCATCGGCATCTTTTTAATACGATGATTTAATAAGAAAATAAAATGAAATTGAAATAAATTCAAGTTTTATATATCTACCACAACTAGCGAATTACAGGAACATTTCAGCAGTTGCCTACCGAGCACAGTTATTTCTAAAGAAGATTTTGTCGATAGATGTCACCTCAGTTTAAATAAAAATATATTTTTTAAATAACAACAATGCGTCCAAAAATTAATAAAAGTGATACTTTAGTCGAATAAAAATTTGATCATTTCAAAGAACAGTTACTTCAAACAATGAGTGAAAGAATAAACGCACAACTAACAAATGATTTTAATAAGATCTTTTCGGACACCATGGAAGAAATTCAAGATCTGGTCAAGAAAGTGGAATCCTGCTCAAATAAAATTGGTGATTTTGAAAGTGAACTAAAAAAACTAAAGATTACCTTAAAAACAATGACACGAAGAAATGCAAAAAGAAATTAAATATCTTAACCCGTCTGCTTGGTTCAATATATTCGCACCTCACAATCCGGAAGCCTCGGATTCGCGCCAAACCGGTCAAACTCTCACTTTGAATCGAGATTGTCAAATATCTATGCAAGATAGCTATCATACTTCAAAGACAATAAGAAGCATTATTTTGTTATCTTTCTGGTTAAAAGAAAAAATATATATGTTTGCATAAGAGGAAGAGAGATATATAGCTTTTAAAATGTAAGGTCGCTCGGGATGTTTTTGGTCTTATGAAAGTATAATGCGATTACATGTTTTGGGATGTATTTATTCCTAAACAAGCAGACGGGTTAAATCGTCTGTCAACAATATTCAACAGCGCACGCTAGAGACATCTATCGAAATTCAAGGAATTGCTGTGAAGGAAAACGAAGACATTAAAAAACCTATAGAACTTCTGTTAAAGACTCTTGACTGCAGTGACCTAGTAAAAAACAACTCCATAGTGAATTATTACAACAACCCTGCTAAAATATAATAAGTTTTCAATTCATCGAATCAAAGGAGCGAGAAATAAAAAAAACTAAAGGATTATTGAGCCCAAAAGAAATAAAGTATTCGGACTCCACAGATAATATTTACATTAATGAAAAACTAACACCATCAAATAAGGAACTTCTCTGGCTAGCCAAGTCTAAGTCTACGAAATCTATTGGATATAAATATATTTGGACCAAGGACGGCCATGTTTTACTAAGGAAAAGCGACGATTCTCCAGTAATTGGCATACAAGATAAAAACGACATACCACTGCTATAAATATGTTACCATTCAGAACAACGATACTCAAATATATTTTTTAATCTCTGTTTATTAAAACATTAACTGAAAAGTATCCTTTTTTTAAATCTGGGGGAAAATTATTTTTTTATCATTATTTAAAATAATATAATAAATCTAATGATTTATGATATTTGGTTTATTTATAAAGTTTGGTATGATTAGGACTTTTTTTTGTTTTTTGTTTTTACTTTAACAACTGTTTTCTAGCTCTTGAATCTGTCGAAATTAAGTTTATGTATATTATCTTATTTAAAATATTACTTTTTCAAATTATGTTTATCGCAGTATTCCAAAATTTGCCTTCACAACTATTACCTAAGTATGTAAATATATATGTATCTATAGCACATAATTACTAGTGTATACACATTTTACACAAGCTGTTCAGACAAAATGTAATCATGATTATTCTTTATATGCCCACTGTATTCTTTCTAGATACAATAATATATTATTATTTAACTATATTACCCACGCACAGGTTGCGCCTTAGTGGGTTCCCAGTATTGTTACGTTTTTTATAATATTGTATATGCCAAATATAAAAATTGGGAAAAAGTAAGAGGAAAAAAAAATAAAAATAAAAATAAAAAAAACTATAGACATGTTTTGGTACTGTTCATAGACAATTTAAAGGCTTTTGATACTATAGATACGATGAAATTATTAAATATTTTGGTGACGATCCATAGTACCCCTGCCAATATCAAGGAGGATACGGTGTTTTTACTTATGTCAACAGAATAAACATGGGAACACCTCAGCACAGGTTCTCCTAGCGATTACTAACTATACTAACCCATTTACATACAGTCGCTGATCATAGACATTGTTTTTTTTATTACTGAAACTTATTATCTATGTAAACTACTGTAATAATCTGTAAAGTGTAAGTTCTAGAATAGAAATAAAATAAATAAATGGCTTTAACCGTGTTCGTTACCCTCAGCCCCAAAACACACCTAAGTTGGGGATGCCATAGTCTAATTGGGTCTACACGGTTGGGAGAAGTTTGAACCCTTATGTGATATTCAAATAAAACAAACGTTATATTTAAAACTAGCTGACCCGGCGAACTTCGTACCGCCTCAGAATCAATAACTGTTTTGTTAACTTATAACTGAATTAAATTCAGTTTGGTTTAATAAGTTAAAAATTACACAATGAAGTCATTATCGATGCACAACTGTAAGTGTTTTGTTTTGGCAGTACCAGAGATGGTGTTGTGTACGGATTTATATTTTTTGAGATTTTCTTACTTTTCCACTTACTTATGGGAATTGCATTTCATTTTTTTATACGTGTGAGGGAGATTTATTATAATAATTGTATTTTTCCTTTGAAGGGGTGCAGACATTCGTTCACCGTTTATCTCATTTTCGACTGTTGACATTTAGTGTGTAAGAAAGAAGGGCAGCATTATATGTTTAAGAACAAAAGCAAAACAATCAGCGCATTGACATTTTTAATGTTTTTGAATTTTTGGAATTCACTCACTACTCAATATTATACTTGTCATAATATTGCTGCAGTTCTTTAAAAAAAATGATTATTCGTTCCATACAAAATGTATGAGAAAAAGAATTTTATTCATAATTATTTTTTTCGTAAATTATTCTCATGTTTTAATAGCTATACTGCTCTTCGGGTGCAGACGAATCCAACAAGTACAGCCGTTCTTGAGTTATAAATGGTGTAACTAACCCGACTTTTATATATTAAGATTGTTTTATATATAAAGATTAGTAATAATTCGAGCTCAAATATTTGGGCATCCTTTTCTACAATAATAAGACATTTTTTTCGGCAGTTAATACTAGAATGTTTAATTTTCCTCATGCTTGATATATCCGGATCCAGATTGTCACGCGTGCGTTACAGATTTTGAGTTTGAGCATAGATTGATGGTAGAGGGTGAACCTATATCCGCCGATAAGCCGGCCGATCCACAAGACAATTGAAATGATCCATCTGAACCAAGCGATTGACATCCTTTAATCTTGGGATTTAGCGTTCTTTGTTGCCAATATTGCCTCTGTGGCCTCATGTAGGGTCGGAGAAAAAAGGATGGAGGTTCAAAATTAAAAAAAAAGATAAACTTATATTGTACATCAATGCCCAAAATGAAAAAAAAGTGTTTTTGTTGCAAATGGTTCTAATTAAAATATTGTGAATGGTGAGTTCTCGCGTCATTAAATTTGCACAGTTTTTCTGTTTGAAAGGTTTACGTCAGTGATGCGTTGTACAGAAAATAAGATATATAATTAATTTACGTGATAAATTTAATGATATAAGTTAAAATTTTTAGATTAAAATACAAGAAAACGAACTTACGTGAAGTGATATAAAATCGCGTAATACTTGGTATTATATTTATTTGAAAGGACCATTTTCAAATATTAAATATTAAAAGTGCACACTACTTCTACCGATTTCTTGCAAACCTCCCTTAAACATTTGAAGTTTTTAAGCTCTTAAAAAAAATGTTATTCTTGAAGATAATATCTAGACATAAGTCGCGCCCAAACGCAAATTATATAAAATTCCCTCGATAGAAAAAAATCGCAAAGTATGCTACAAAAATTATTATAAACACGTTTGTTTCAGTTATTTTACAAGTTATGTGTATGGAAAAATTCACAACGTTTCTTTAAATGCTGTTTAAGACAATTATTGCAAGATTTTTGTTCTATTTTAAACGAGTCGTGTTTTATTAAAGATTTTCATGATTTTTGCATCGATTTTATCGTTGTAAATATTAGCGCGCTCTTCTAACATTCGTAATTTCATATCTCTCCGTCTTCTTCTTTTTGGGGCCGGGAACGGAGCCTTAACACTGGAAAACTTGCCAATTTGACTGACAATATCAACCCTCATAAATTTCATTGTTTTTTGTCGATGGTTTTAAAAATGTATGTTATTTTATAAAAACAACTGCATAAAAGGAAAAAAATATATACGTTCGTAGTTTACGTATATGTTTACAGTAGGTACATATAAAAAAGTTATTAACCGCAAGCCATAATAGATAATCATATAAAAAAGATATTAACCGCAAAGCTATAATAGTTAATCATAATTAGTGATGTCGGAAATCTTAAGAAAAACAGAAAAAAAACAACTATAAAAAACGGTTTCTCTACAATTATTAACTCTTAGGAAAAATTCAAATTGAAAAACTTTGTCACAATTGACTGACGGCTGGCGTGGTCTAGCGGTAAGGCTCTTGACTCGCAATCTGAAGGTCGCGGGATCGAATCCCGGCGTGGCAAATAAATTTTATTTGATTAAATTGTGTTATTTCACAATTAATTCATTAAAAATAATTTATAGTTGGTATATTTGCGGCACGTTCCAGAGTGGAAGATACTCTTAGTATCGCGCTGGCGTAAGACCACCATTCAGAATTGAAACGTTGATCTGATAAGCCAGGTACTTCCCCACCTTCCTCGTCTCCATCTCCTTCCCTTCCCCAATACCTTTAGTCTCACAACATACCCCAATTGGGGTTGCTATAGTCTCACTGGCTCCAGACGGGAGCAGTTGGGACTTCTATGCGGTGTTTATAAATGTTTAAAAAAATTAAGTATCTTGTGTTCTCAGCAGACAGGAATATTTTCTGGCAGGGTGGCATCTAACCCCTTAGCGCGGTCACTTCCTGCAAGCCCGGGGAGCGTTTTACAAAACCTACACCGATACAAACAAAGCCTATCCCATTACAGTCACCGCCGCGACTGAACCGGTACATGTTTTTGAAAGACGTGCCTGGGGAACTATCGCGATCGGCGCAATCGTTGGAAAGATACATAATAATTTGACCGCAGTGTTGTCGAAACGACTGAATGTGCGTTAAAATCGGTAGAAAAATGTTACTATATTAGATTAAATTGAATAAATCTCTATATATCGAATCAATTCCTTCGAATAATAAGAAAATAATATCTGTAAATCTTTTGCCTGTCAAGGTTTGCGCGCTAAATTCCTGCTTCTTTCCATGCATCTTAAATTTTCCTATTTATTGGTTATTTTTTAACCCTTTTGCAAAAACAAAAAATGTTCTAAAATCTAGATTAAATAATCTTTCCGATGTGTTTTTCTTTATATACATTTTTCTTTCTAAATGTTACATTTTAATATTGGAAATGTAAATTGGCTTAAAAATGAATACCTGCGAATATTCGCATTAAATTACTTAAAATAGAAAAAACTTTAAATTTTAAATAAAGATTTTTAATAAAACTGAAACTAAAATTTTAATGAAACTCTAACCTCACTTTTTATCACTTTCATATAATTTTATTTTAAAATTAAATGTTTGTTACGTCAAAAATTGGCTCGAAATAAAACCGTCACTTCTGATCGGGTTTGTAAAATATCTGAACAACGTAGCTCGTATATTTCTAAGCCGCTTGATTATGACCACACTTTTAAAGGCTCCTATTGGTTGAGATTGAGTCCATTGATGAAAAGGTCACTGCTCAGCTAAATTAGGTTGTTTTTGGTAAAGTTTCGCTTCTACCGCGTCTGAACCGCACTCGATATTTTTTTTAAAAGAAAGATATATATTTCCGGGTTACGAATAACCCAACAATATTTGAAAATCTCCTACAACCACCACTAACTACTACATTAAGCGGAAAATGCTGCTTGTGTCATGATGGAAGACTTAGCCAGCCGAGGAATTGAACATGGGACGCCTGGGTGGGACCGAAACGCGATGCAACTCAGCAACTGACAGGTCGTTAATTAACACTGCGGCACCATTTTAATAGAACGAACATAATACAATTTGTTGAAACCACTATTGTAAGATTTTTTATTAAAATAGTGATTTAAAAAAAGCTATATGTAACTTTTTCCATTTAATGATTTTCCTGTATACCTACATCCAATCGGAAAAACATATTTTAAATCACTTTAAAACATCTGCATCTAACATATTATGTTAACTTTAAACATAGTACTAGCCGGGGTACTCGGCTTCGTTGATTCGTTCAGGTAGTTGAGATGAGATTGAGCTGATGTGCAAACCCACGACGGATCTTGCTTTATATACCCCTGCCAATGGGTAGTCCCACCCATACAAAAAAGGCTTCGAATGGACCTCAATGTTCCATAACATTCCACAACATTCGAAAGTGTTCTAGAATGTTCCACAATGGTCTAGGATGTTCCTGGATTTTTCCGAACGTTCCAGACGATTCCCAAACATTCCACAACATTCCAAAATGTTCCCGGATATTCTGGAATGTTGTTAAATGCTCTCGAATGTTCTGGACTGTCCTGAAAATTTCTAGAGTTTGAAACTTCCAGCCCTTATGTCTTAAAAAGCACGTCCTTCCGGTAAAAACGGGAACCTTCTTCATGGATGGGGGGTAGAGAGCTACCACACCCTATAACTCCCTTGGACGTACCGGGACTCATTTCTGAGTTTTAGAGGCACGCACATTGTAGAAAACTTTCTTTTATAATGTACTAGCTGACCCGGTGAACTTCGTACCGCCTCAGAATCAATAACTTTTGTGTTTACTAATTAGCTAAAATTCAAATTAAGTTTTTTTATTAAGTTAAAAATTACACAATCAAGCAATTATCGATGCGTAACTGTCATCGTTTTGTTTTTGTCAGTATCAGAGATGGCGTTGTATACAGATTTATAATTTATGTGATTTTTTTACTTTTCGACTTACTTACGGGAATTGCGTTTCATTTTCTGCATAAGTGTGACGGAGATTCATTATAATTATTGTATTTTTCCACTGGAGGGGTGTAGACATACCTTCTCCGTTTGTCCCATTTTCAACTGTTGACATGTGTGTAAGAAAGAGGGGCAACATTATATGTTTAATAACAATAACTCTTTCCTCTTTCAACTTTCCTGAATGTATCCACAAACTCCTATCGCAATGAATCTCTCCCCTTATACTCGTATCCCTATGAAAGTCTTACTTTCTATCCAAAGTTGCACCAATTTATAGGAATATGTAAAAAAATATTAAAAAACTCAGCTGAATCCAATAATGCAGAATTCAACAAAATTATTGAAAATAACTGGCCAAATTATATATTTTTTTTCACAGATGGTTCCAAACTCAGTCCGGACTCCTATTGTGGGGCCAATATCTATGCACCTCACAGGAAATTGTGTTTCCCATACAGACTTCCCAAAGAGTGTTCCATTTTCTCTGCTGAATGCAAAGCTATCATAGAAGCTTTACGTCAAATCTCCCGACATTAGAAATGCCCTAATCCTTTCAGACTCACTTAGCTCACTACAAAAAATAAGCACATACCCTCTCAATTCCAGTAGCGACTCTCTTACCTTCTCTACTGTATCTTGCTGGCTCAAGTGTAAGTGGTCTTGACCTGGATCCCAGGATACTTTGGTATTGTTGGAAATGAAAAGGCTGATTCTATTGCTTAGGAATCCACTGTCCATGGTCCATTAAGTAGTATACCGATTCCTGTTAGAGACTATTTCCCTATTTGAATAAAGTTAAAAATAAATTACAACGCCAATGGTCCTCTGAATGGAAATCGTCATCTCTGATAAAAGTTCACCAGTACTCATTAATATAACCTTCTTTTCCTGTCAAGCCCTGGTTTCACAAATACAATTCCATGCCTTAAAAATAAATCTCTTCCACAACTTGAATGCGTCTAGGTCATAATTGTTGTCTTAGCCATTTCTCCAGATTCCACATAGTCAATTCGCCTTATTGTGATTATGGTTCGGAGGATACTTTAGACCATAATTTTTTCGAGTTCCCTATAAATGACCAATTTCCAAACTTCATACGTGAATTAATAAAACTTAAGATTGAATTCCCTACCAGTGTTCCCTGCCTTCTTAGTCTCAACTCTCCTTAAATTCGATATGTGTTAGCAAAATTTATTTGTGAAAATGGCCTTAACATTTAAGCATCAATCAGATTTCTTTTTCTTCCATACGCATGCATTTATTCTTGCAGTGTTATTATGTACAATCATAGAGGTTCTTATTTTTGAGAACCTGTACATCTTCTTAATCTACAATTTTGTAATTACAATTAATATCAACTATGTATAACCATATGAATATTTGTATAACTTGTATAAACATACGAATATTTGTCTTGGCCCATTTTCTATTTTTGCTAATATAATATGTAAAAAAACATGCTTACATGTAAAAAAAAACTGATCTGAAAATGTAACGAATTTGAAAAAACTGATATTGTAACTAATTTAAAAAAAAACTGAAAATGTAAATACCTTAAGAAATGGCCAAGATCACCCTTAATGGGTTAAAGCCAAATAAATAATTTAAAAATAATAATAATAACAAATGCAAAACAATTAGCGCATTGACATTTGACGTTTTTGAATTTTTGGAATTCACGCACAGTTCAATATTATAGGTACTTATCACAAAATGCCCGCAGCTCTTTCAAATATGAGAATTCGTTCCATATAAAATGTATGGGGAAAAGAATTTTCTTAATAACAATATTTTTCGTTGATTTTTGTGATGTTTTAATAGTTATTATCCTTTCCGGGGCGGAGACAAATCCAACAAATCAAAGATCATCAAAATCGGCCCGGCCGTTCTCGAGTTATAAATAGTGTAACTAACCCGACTTTGTTTTATATATTAAGATATTGATTATATTATAAATAATTATTTTTTCCAACGGTACATACATTTCATAATCCTTCTCAATATTTACATCTCGTATAACATTTTTAAATGTTTTTCTCTTTAAAGTAATTAATAGGAATACAAGTTAATTTTGTTTTCACGGCTCTCCATTCCCACTGTATTTTTTTATTCCACTGTTCAACCATTTATACTGTTTTTTATTGTTCTTAATTATTTATTCTCCTTGAAGATTCTTCTACGTATATTCAATAGAAACTCCAGCAGATGATTTCTTTTGTTACATTGACTTTTCAAAGGGGAA
Source organism: Limnephilus lunatus (assembly GCA_917563855.2). NCBI lineage: Eukaryota > Metazoa > Arthropoda > Insecta > Trichoptera > Limnephilidae > Limnephilus > Limnephilus lunatus. The sequence goes on from OU830593.1 coordinate 48,712,444, forward strand.
TTTAATTACTTAGTTTCGTTTTATTTCCTTTGTATATCCTGTCCATTAGCTTTTTTATCCGTCAATGCCTCGGCTTCATACATAAAAAACAAGATTAATTATTTAGTTTCTTTGTCATACGTTACGTCTTTCTTTTGGATACATGGTCGCCCAGTTAACCGAATATACATTATTGATTATTTGTTGTGGTTAGGGATTTTTCAACTTGAAATAATTAATACGAGAAATGACTGTCCTTGGTACCTTCCTATACCTTTCGGTTTATAAGAATTATTAAAATCCATTCAGTTCGTTTTAGAAAAGTTAGTTATTTCTTTAATTCATAGCTCTATTTTGGAATGGGTAACGCGATTTGCTAATTTGTTACAATAAATTATTCTCTTACAAAACACAAAAGTTCTTATTATATTCTCTTACAAGTCCAGTCGGCGGAATGTACCTTTTCTCGGGAGATTTTTTCAATGTAGATTAGTATTTCAGGCTAATAATATTTGCTTATAGTAAATAATAAAAATAATTCATCATCGGATTTCGGAATTTTTTCAACGTATTTTGAATGTTCTATTTATCGTGAAATTATCTTTTAGATTTTTGTATTTTGTACAATTAAAAATCGCTATATTTTAAACTTTAAAAACGAAAAATATCTGAAAAAAAGCTCACCACAAATACTTTTAATCAAAACCGAGAAAAAGTTTTAAAATATAAAATAAAAAAAACACAGTCATTATATTTAATTAATTTGAAAAAAAAACGGTAATTTTTGGAGATCGCTGGCAACGGTTTATATGCACTTTTTTTGAAAAAATCTTATGATTCAGCTTAATTACATTAAAAGGCAACTATTTGCAATGGGGGAAGTGGAAAATATTTCATTCTAAGTTTCGATTACGTAAAATTAAAATTAGCTTTCGTCTTGTGAGATTGCACGCCATTAGCTATTAGCTCATTCGCTGTCACTTTGGTATGTTAGTATTCCTGATACACTTGAATGTATAATGAACGGCTAGAAGATTTTGAAGGTACCACGAAATCTGGAAAGGTAAGTACTAAATTATCGGAGTTTTGGGAATAAAATGACGGAAAAAAAACTTAATTTCGGTAATTATTTTTTATAAATAATACATTCACTTTTGAATCAAAAACCGTGTTACACAAACCTAGCGTAGCCGTTAAACTACTTGAAAACTGGGATGTTTTTCTTGCCTTGGCGCGAGTAGGCGTTATAAAGGGGCACTTTCTTTTGAATCACAAACCATTTACACAAACCTAGCGTAGCCGCTAAACTACTTGAAAACTCGGATGTTTTTCTTGCCTTGACGCGAGCAGGCGGTATAAAGGGGGCACTCCCTTTTGTATCATAAACCATATCACACAAACTTAGCCTACGTAGCCGCTCAACATCGCAGAAATAGTTGACTTATAAAAATAAAATTTTAATGTCAAAAAAAATTCAAGATACATAATAAATTTTAATCAACGCACGCAATACATGTGTATTAGGTAAGTACCTACTAAGTAGGCGGAATTTCAGTTTTATAACATAAAAAAACGCCCGCTTGATTTTGTCGCTAGCCGTTGGTTTCAGTTCGCAGTTAACGAAAATTTTCATTATCAAATTTAGTTCTAATTATTTTTCCCTCCGGAAAGACCCTAAAATCTAAAAAATGTCGTGCCAATCGTGTTTACTAACTGTGGTCGGGTTTTTGGATATTGTTAAAGAGGAAGAAGTATTGTTAGAATGGTTACGGAATCACGGTGCCCTACTGGGGGAGAAAATTTGCGAAAAATGTGGAAATGAATGTAATTTTAATAACATGATGTAGAATAACAAAATGACATTTGAAAATAATGTTTGAAAATGGACGGTCTCGTTTCACAGAACGAAAGCTAATTTTAATTTTACGTAATCGAAATTTAGAATGAAATATTTTCCACTTCCCCCAATGCAAATAGTTGTCTTTTAATGTAATTAAGGTGAATCAAAAGATTTTTTCAAAAAAAAGTGCGTATTAATTGCCAACCATAACCATTGCCAGCGATCTCAAAAATTTACCATAAAAACTGTCACTTCACTGTTTCTCGTTCCATAGAATAATATATATTTTTTAATGTAGAAGTTTGCTTTCATTTCTAATATTTAATGACAAAAAAACAGATATTTTATGCATTGCATGCAAATCTTAAAGGGTCAATTTCTTTGATACGTTTACCAAAATATATGTATTATGTACTTACGTTATAATAAAGCATAACTTTGAAGAAGTTCTAGCAAAATAAAAAGCCTAAAATGAAGTTTGAATAAAAATATAACCTAAAAACCATTTTCTGACACTTCAATTTACAACATACGATTATTATATTATAACTTGACTATAACTGACGAAAACCACCACAAATATGTTGTAAATACATTAAATTCACGAATATACCCGTAATAAGAAATTGGCCGTTTTATGTAACAAAAACGCTATTTTAATTAATTTAAAAATTATATACAAAAAGCATACGACCGATTCGATAGGAAAAAGCTTTGGAAGGTGTTGTCCAAGTATGGAGTGAATACAAATCTCATACAGGCAATTGCGTCTCTGTACGAGGGAAGCGTTGCATGTGTTAGGGTGAACGGTGGTTTTACGGGGTGGTTTGACATCACAAAAGGTGTTAAGCAAGGCTGTGTAATGTCACCATGGTTATTCAATCTGTACATGGATAATTGTATGCAAGAATTGAAAGAAGTGGGATTGGGCGCGAAATTGAGTAATCTGAAAGTATGTTGCCTGTTGTATGCTGATGATGCGGTGCTGATTTCTAACACTATGGAAGATCTACAGTCTCTCGTATCTAGGATGAACGAAGTATGTATGAAGAATGAGTTAATGATGAATGTAAGTAAGTCTAAAGTCATGGTGTTTGAAAGAGAGAGTACGAAAACAGTATGCAATATAGTTGTGAATGATGAATACTTGGAGCAGGTGGATGAGTTTGTGTATCTGGGTAGTATGTTTACGAGAGATGGGAAGGCTGATAGGGATATTGAAAGAAGGGTGAATGCTGGTAACTCCATTAATGGAGGACTGAATGCCGTTGGCGCTAATAAAAAACTGTCAAAAGAAGCGAAACTAGCAGTCCACAATGGAGTCCTGGTACCTACCCTGATGTATGGCAGTGAGGCATGGAACTGGCAGAGGAAGGATGAAAGTAAACTGAATGCTGTTGAAATGAGATCCCTGAGGCGTATGTGTGGTAAAACAATGTATGATCGTGTGAGAAATGTGGATATTCGCAAAGAATGTAAGGCTGATGTATGCATAATGAGTAAGATTAAGAAAGGGACCCTCAGATGGTTTGGGCATGTAGAGCGAATGAACGAAGAAAGTAGTGTAAGAAGAATATATGACGCAAATGTGAATGGTAAAAGAAGTCTGGGACGCCTGAGGAAGACCTGGCACGATCAAGTTAATTAGATACTTGATTCGGGCCATGTGAAAAGTCAGAATAATAGAATAGTATGTATGAGACGATGTATGAATGTGAGTGTTGCAAAGAGTGTTTGCTAAGACCGAGTTGTTTGGCGGTCCGTCCTCTCTGCCTACCCCTGCGGGGAAACGGCGTGATGGTTAGTTAGTTAGTTAGTTAGTTAAAAATTATAAACACTCACACTGACCCGCACCAACAATCGACATTGCACACAGCGGCGCGCAGCCAAAAAACTCCTTTGCGCATGCGCGAACGATGTTGCAAGTTCGAAATAATTATATTTTAGAGATAATTTTTTATAGTAACAAACTATTCATGGGCTTTGTATAACGTGCAACAAATATACAGTTTAACCCTCGGCCCGTCGCGTGGGGTCTTTAAAAGCCCAGGTTTTACAGGAATGCTAATTACGTACATTTTAAATGTTCCCACTGATTACTTATTTTAGGTAGCTTCCTAAAAGGGAAGGTCGTGCTGTGGTTTTTTTAGTAAGAACATATGCATATATTTAATTTTTATGTGACCTTTCTAAATGCAAAATACATTTTCGTTCAACAATTCAATATAATAATAGGTGATTTAAAATACATATTTTTAACTTTTAAAGGCTCATTTATCACCATATAACGATTAGGTAGGTATCACCTTCTTGCACGAACCCCTTCAATAAAATTAAATAAACATTGCGGTTTACTGTTTTCTTGTTGGTTTTATGGCTTACAAAATGTGCCCCCAAACTCAGTGTGCCCACGGGTATTTTGGCCTATAAATGAAAATTAAGTTTTGTAAGAAAAATTATGCAATACCTTGCGTGAATCGTCTGCATAAAAATCACATTCAAAATACCCCCTCTAAGGCCCCCTAGGTTATTTTTGCTGACTGCCTTTTGAGTCTTAGATCCACCCTGATTGCCATATCTTTTAAAACAAATTTTCCACCGAAATACAATCCTTGAAATGTTTGCAAGTTCGGTATGCGCTTTGCCCTTTGAACTACAAAGGCTTCTCACACCATCAAGGGGCTATGCACTGAGTGCTGTGTGCATGCTTTATCACTGTTCGCTGTACCAGTGACTCACAACCCGCGGCACGCGTGCCCATTTAAAAATAAAAATAAAAATTAATAGCAATAATTTATTGGAACTAGAATTTATTAATAGCTTCCGTTTTATAGAAGTACAAGACCAAGTAAAAATAGAAGTAGGTGGAAGTGAGATTTTTAAAAACAATTTGTTACAATTTGGTTTTCGTTGTGTTCATAATTTGGAGACATTGTATCCTACGCTGATGACACAGTCCTACTACTAAAAGCAAACACCTGGTCTGAATTAAATAAATGGCAAATACAGATATCAGTGCACTAAAATTATGGTTTGATAAAAACCTGTTGACTTTAAATTCTAAAAAAACCTATTATTTACCATTTTTCATAAAAAAACAAGAAACACCTAAAGAAATAAACATAATAATCCACTCTGTGACAAATACAGAAAACCACAAATGCAATATATTATGTACAAATATAGAAAGCAAGACCGATATTAAGTACCTGGGTATAACAATAGACTAGCGTTTAAAATGGTCCCCACACATAAATATTCTGAACAACAGAATAAGGAAACTAACATATATATTTATATGTTTAGGAGATATTTTAAACGAAAAATTACTTAGAACCACATACTTCGCTTTCTGTCAATCAATTATACAATACGGCATTATAGGATGGGGCGGTACATATACAAATCAAACACAAACAATTTACATATCACTAAAACTAATAATAAAAACACTTTTTAAAAAACCCTACTCATATTCGTCAGAACTTTTATTCCAACAATTTAAAGTCAGAAAATTAAGTGCAATATATTTTTATCATGCAACATAACAAATTTATAAAGATAATATTCAAAATAAAGTTGCACCATTTAAAAACAACAGAAATCTTAGACAAACATCAATACTTCCTACTCCAAAATGTAAAAAAACACTATGACAGTTAATTCATAAATATCTTGGAGTAAATTTTTTTAACTCACTTCCTGAAAAAATCAGAAACATGAACAGTAATATCAAAAAATTTAAAACTCACCTTAAAAATTATACCGAAAATTTGAACTGAATATAAAAAATAAAACAATTAAACCAATATAATAACACCCCCCATATACACAAGCCCTGCTTTTTTATGGGTATTAATATGTACACATATTATGTAATTAATTATTATAATGAATTTATTGTAATTTATGTATCTTTCTCTGAATAAAAAAAAAAAAATAAAAAATAATATTTTAAAAGTTAGTATCAATTAATTATTATGATCAAAATATTTGACGGTTTCCATTATATTTTACAGAAACACGAAACGAAGTGGCGACAAACTTATCTACCTTCAATATTTTAATTCAGCCGCCAAAAATTACAATAATTTTCTTACGTGTTGTTATAAAATTTGGACTAATAAAATTTTTTTGGTTTGACCTTGAAGATGGTAAATGCTTAGTCTGATGCGTTAATTTTGTTCATTTTACGATTGCATTATAAAATTACTAGCGGTTTACAGATTACAAAAAGTTTAGGTATCCTACCAAATATTATTTAAATACTCTCAGACATGTATAAAAATTATTTAGCTTTAAGTTGATATGAGACACGATATTTTTTTGGCACCTACCTATGTAACTACTGGCTCCAAATAGACGAAGCGTTTACAAAGGTATTTACTCTGACGGATGATTAATTCATACACCAGTATATCGGGACAGCCGGTTATTTGGGCCAAAACCCAAGGAACACTAAAGAAAAACTAGTACTAATTTAGTTCGGTTATATGGGACACCATTCAGTATAATTTGGAGAAATTCCGATCTGAAGTCAATGCACAAATTGTCTCATTAAAAGAATTGAACGAAATTATTACAAAGAATAATTGAAGAATTGGAAGCAATCTTCCGAACAGGCCCTACATTGATATGTTTGGTGTAATTCTAAGTAACCACCTCAGATTTGGGGGCTCCATCGAAGCCAGAGTAAAGTAAGCCTCTCAAAAACTGGGCGTAATGTACAGATACTTTAATAGTACACAACTGCTAATCCTGCACAAATCCCAAGTGAGCCCCACGGTTGAATTTGGCAGCCACCTCTGGTATGGAGCTCCAGAATACCTGAAAAATACCCTCGACTTTGTGCAGAAACGGGCGGTCCGTTTGATAGATTCTCCCAGGCGGATTGCAATCTTTAGAGCACAGGCGTCCGATGGGAATGCTATCTTTGTTCTACCGGTTTTTCAATGGAAAATACTCCAAGGAACTAGCGTCATTGGTCCCTTCAGCACCGGTGCATAGTCGGGAAACACGCCAAACGCGTGCTCAACATATGTAAACGGTTGAAATTTTTCAACAGCTTGGCTGTGGAACGATTTGCCTGCATCTGTGTTTCATCCTTCCTACATCATGGGTCTCTTCAAGATCAATGTTCATTCCTTCCTCTCATCAAAAAGACCCTCTACACAGCATCTCAGTTGACATAGGCCCTGAGGGAAATACTCCTGTGTGGAGTTGATGTAAAAAAATAATCAAATCTTCGAAAAGTCATTAAGAGCTATGATAAAATAATTTTGAAGTAGCACATAACCCTAACCTAAACTAACATGCCGTCGGCCCACTGGCAAAGTCCACTAAGTCACTAAAACACAATCCTGAGATAATCGCATTTCAATATTTAGCAATTTTGGAAAGGCTATAAGTGGATGAATATCTCCAAAATATGTATTTTTAAATATTTTATAATTTAGAATGAACCCTTAAGTACCTTATCAATACAAAATATTAGTCAAAAGCAATAACAGCAACCTTTAATCAAAGATTTACAAAAAAATGAGCCGGACTTAGCGGGTTTTAACAGTCAATAATGACTTAGTGTACTTTGCTTGTTAAGATTACTGTTAAATTGTTAAAATTAATGCCGCGAAATGCCTTTTAGATTATTTTAAAGCTGACTTAGTGTATTTTGCTTGTGTTTTAAATATTTTAAAGCTGACTTAGTGGATTTTGCTTGCGTTTTAACGGTCTAAATTGATGTATTATTGACATTTAGAGTATAATGTTTGACTTAATGTGTTTTGTTTGTCAATAATATTGGATCTACGACGTATGGTAAATTTAAAAACACTTCTAAATCGAAAACGATTAAATATACGACTTAATGGAGTATGCCAGTCGAAAGAGGACGATTTTTTACACAAGACCTCTTACTTAAGTCATTTCATGAAAAAACGTGACTTAGTGGACTTTGCCACTAGACCGACGCATAGCAAACCATTTTTTTCATCACTTTTAACGACTTTTCAAAGGAGTTTCTGAGTTGATTTCATTCTGAGTTGTCTGGTCACCGAAAAAATCTCTTATTTGGGATTGTCGCTAATTTTAAAAATCTTCTCACGCGACGGCACTCACTGCAAAGCTAACATTGTACTGCACACTGCAAGGAATGTTGTCCCTGTGGCTAAAAAGGTTGTGCAACAGTGCTCTACATTGAACACCCCGCAACACCGCCCACCGGCACCGGCTTGCGTAATGGCGTGTCATCTTCCAATTCCATTTCAGAGTACAATCAGGCTCGGCTCACCGCTAATGGAATCTGGAAACGAACGATAATAATTCCACTCATTTCGATTTCATCGAGATTAAAATCGATTCGGTTCTGATTAAATATTTGATAACCCCGCTTCGAGGGCGAATTAGTACAAATTAGTGATTGAAAAATCTGATGTGAGGGGTTTTATTAACAAATCCTTTCGGAGCGATGTTTTGCTTTCGACATAGAAGTTTTGAAGTGAAACTTCTAAAGCACCGTTAGTGATTTGAAATTTAGATGAAACGGAAATGCGCCACCAAAATTTATTATATGACGGGTCTTAGATAAAATCCCCGGTAAATTCACAACTCCGCACGAGCGTCCGGTGGCGCAGCGGTACAGCCCGTCGCAAATCTCAGCAACCAGAGAAATCCAGCGAACGGTGGTTCGAATCCTACGAAATCCAAAAAAATAAACATTTTTGTTTTTGTTAATCAATATCCAGTCTTCGAACCTCTTTAAAATAAACAGGCAAAAGAAAAGAAAGCGACTTTCTAGTTTCACTTCTTCCGCGTGTGGATTACAAATTCTGATTTTTTTTAAATTTACTTTTTCTGAGATATTTCTCTAAACTTAAAATAATTGTTGGTTTAGAAAACCTGTTATAATAACGTTTATAAACTCTTTAGTGGACATCAACTTCATTGCACCGAAACATTTTCTTTGTTTTTTTCTTTTGATTATTGATTTTGTTAATGAATTTTATTTGGGGTGATCGTGATGCGCCAATATATGGTTATCTATCTCTTTTAATACCCAAGATGTGGAGAGACGTAGGTAATTTTATTTACTATTATTTTTAATTGATAAACTAACGTTTTAAAAGAGATTTTTATGCATAGCACAAAGGGTAGATAACAAATATTATAATCAATAATTATCAGCCTGAAACACTCATCTACATTGAAAAAATCTTCCGAGAAAAGATACTGGCCGCCAACGGGAATTGAACCCGTGACCATCTGATTGCCGGTCAGCAGCTCTGACCACTGAGCTATGGCGGCTTATCAAATACCCGCCAAATAATTAGTTAGTTTATCAATTAAAAATAATAATTAATATTTGACAAGTTAAAGTATTTCAGCAAATAATGCAGACATAATTAGTCTCGACGCCACCTAGCGGGAGATTTAGTATTAAAAATACCTCTCTCACAAAAATAAAGTTGGTTGCTTTCAGTTGGAAAAATGTAATAATAAGTAATTGTCGAATGAAACACTAGTATATATTGAATTATTTGGCGGGTATTTGATAAGCCGCCATAGCTCAGTGATCAGAGCTGCTGACCGGCAATCAGATGGTCACGGGTTCAATTCCCGTTGGCGGCCAGTATCTTTTCTCGGAAGATTTTTTCAATGTAGATGAGTGTTTCAGGCTGATAATTATTGATTATAATTTTATTTACGTTTATTGCGAGAACCTACAAATATTGTTCTAGTAGGAAGCTTGTATGATAAAGTGGACGAATGGACAAAAACACACACCCTTTTATGCGTTACTGCTGTCTCACACATACATGCCTGTCTCTTTCATACCTTAAGACATACGTTCACCACAATAATTTTAATATAATCCTTTTCGCCGACATCGAACATCTAAATCTCTTTTAACTTACACAGAATATTCCGTAGACCGTATAGAACCGAATATACCGTATTCACATTCAAATAAATTACAAGATGGTGTAAATTTAACTAAATTTATCTAAACAATACTAAGTGCAACGTGAAAAATTTTTCAGAAAAAATCAACCTTTTAGCTAAAATAAATAAAACAAATAGATAATAACGTTTCCCTCGCCTCTGTTGAGAACATTAATGATCTTGACATTATTTTCGATATCAAATTTAATTTTCTTTTACGCATATTTTATACAATAGCAGATACTTCATACATATTTTAACACTAAAAATCTTATTTTATTCTATTCAAAGTCATGTCGAATATACCTAACTCTTCTATGTGCCCCCCTCACTTTAAAATCGACTCCAATTCCAATGAAAACAATCTGCATAAAGGTTTTTAGATAAATTAACATTAAACGCAAAATTTAAACTTCAAAGTTGCCAGGCTGCTGGTCGACAGACCAAGAAATTCTTAAATGGAATGATCAAGACTTTAGTTACTCTTTGGTTTCGTTCTTGTACTCGATGACGTAAAATTTACTATTTTTTACCCCACTTTGACGCCGGCTGCTTGCGAACTGTGTTAGGCTGCCGGTTGGCAGACCTGCTTTTTTCTCATTTTCTAATCGACCTTTATCATATGAAACCATTCCCGTTAGTGTACTCGATGACGTAATTTTTTCTAAAAAAATCGCTCACTATTTCCATGACTGCGCGGCTCTTTTATAAGGTTTTCTAAATGTCCATTATCACTACAAAGTAGTTTCATCCGTGTACTCGATGATCTATCTCGTCTCCTAGTCTATTAGATACTCTCTTAAAACTAGAATGCATTTTATTAAAAATGGTTGAATATAAAAAAAATCACCTAATATTATTAATATCAGGTCTTTAATTTTTTGTTGTTGTTTATTTTAAGATTATGTTTTATCTTTTCACCTTTAGTGCATTACATACGCAAATTAATTATTAAAATGTAAATAAAAACCTTTAGAATTTAATACTACTTACCGAGCAACAAAAATGATAATAGTATTACTATTTACTAGGTATTATATGCGTCTTACCGCTGCAGTACGACAGCCGGCGTAGTGAAGCGGTAAGGCGCTTGACTCGCACACCGAAGGTCGCGGGATCGTTTCCCGGCGCGGCAAATAAATTTTATTTGATTAATTTATGTTATTTCACAATTTATTCATTAAAAATAATAGATAGTATGTTTGCGGCACGTTCCAGAGTATTGCCCTGGTGTAAGACCACCATTCAGAATTGAAACGTGGCTTGAAGTGGCATTAGCCGTGTTTGGTGACCAGATCTGAATAGCCAGATACTTCCCCACCTTCCTCTTCTCGTCTCCTTCTCCTCCACACCACCTTCAACCTTACAACATACCTCAACTGGGGATGCCTTAGTCCACTGGCTTCAGAGGGGAGAAGTTGGGATTCTTGAGAGAATCTCATATTAAACAAAAAAAACAATTCTGCAACTTATAATTTCTGTATGTAAATAATCAACTGTATAATAATAAATAAATATAAATAAATTCGCTGTACTCCTTTGACACATATAATCAAACAGAAATATTTTATAACGATAGGTGATTTGGCTAAGTCCCAGTTTCAATACACGAAAGTGCAAAGCGCAAATGTACCTAACCGAGGCTTCATCAGGAAAAGTTTAGCAATAACGCTTTCTAAGAGTATTTTATTGGATTCTCTTTGCCAGAAATCGGGTTATTCGTGTTCTCTGCTTTCTCGGCGATGGCTTCCATTACTTTATGATTCCATGAGGGCTTTAATATTTGGCATTCTACACGAGAAGTCTCAGACAGAGTTCACTTACGTGTACTTCTATTTAGATTGTTAAAGAATCATGGGTAAGCTGGTAAATGCGTTACGAAAAGTGTGATAAGAACGGTAATCGATGCGATCGGTGACCGATGTGAACGGTGATCGGGCAAGGCGTACATACAAAAATAAGGCGTACATACATACATATAACTAAGGTAAGGCGTACATACTAACCCGTAGGTACTAGGTCGTAGGTCACCCCAAAGTCGTAGATCACCCCAAGATCGTAGATAACCCCAAGGTCGTAGGTCAACCCACGGTCGTAGGTCACCCTAAGGTCGTTGGTCACCCCACGGTCATAGGTCACATGTCACCCCAATGTCATATGTTCTTTTATAAATTAGTGAAGTTTTACTTCAGTCGTGTGGTCTAAAGTCCAAAGCACACTGGTTTTTTTACAAAATTCTAAAAGTGTTCGGTGAGGCTGGGCAACATTTTTTTTTTTTAGATTAACTCCACACAGGAGGCCCTGAGGCCTATATAATTTCCCTTAGGGCCTATGTCATTTTTGAGGATGCTGTGTGGAGGGTCTTTTTGAGGAAAGGAAGGAGTAAACATGGGTCTTGAGGGGACCCATGTTGTAGGAGGGAGGAAACACAGAGGCCGGTATTTCGTTCCACAGCCAAGCTGTTGAACTCAAGAACGAGTCGTTAAAACGACCCGTTCTCATGTAACTAATGTCAACCGTGTACAAATGTTTGGCGCATGTTTGGCGTGTTTCCCGACTATGCACCGGTGCCGAGGGGATCAATGACGCTAGTTCCTCGGAGCATCTTCCATTGTAATACCGGTAGAACAACGGACAGCATTCCCACCTGACGCCTGTGCTCTAAAGATTGCAATCCGTGAAGATGGGAGAATCTATCAAACGGACCGCCCATTTCTGCACAGAGTCAAGGGTTTTTTAGGTATTTTGGAGCTCCAGACCAGAGGTAGCTGTCAGATTCAACCGTGGGGTGCACTTGCGATTTATACAGGGTTAGCAGTTGTGTACTATTAAAGTATCTGCGGGCCCTGTTTATACGCCCAGTTTCTGAGAGGCCAACTTAACTCTGGTTTCGATGGAGCACCCATACCGGAGCTGTTTTTTTTTTTTTTTTTACTTTATTTATTCCCATTTCTTTGTACATATAATGTATGATATCAAATATTATATAATAACATAATATATAATAACAATTAGTATGAACAAGAAATGAAAACCCACTAAGGCACTGCCTGAGTGTGGGTAATATTAAAACAAAATACCATATTTCCAAGTACGTAAAGTATAAAATAGACTTTAAAAAAAAAACATATAAAATATGAAGTTAGTATAAAAAGTTAGTATTACATAGGTAGAAAAAGTGAAACAGGTTTTTTCAGCTATTATAAAAATAAAAATAAAAATATTGAGAAAAACATACTGATTTTTAATTTTTTTTTTTTTTTTTAGTTTTTTTAAATAAACAGAAAACATATTGTACTACAGTTTAGAAAGTTACAGAAAGTGAGTTGTAGAAGGAAAATTTATAGAAAAAGCGTTTCAATATCTACATTATTCAGCCATAATTTTACCTCTTTTACATATTATATAATTTTATTTATCATTTGACTTTGTAGTGGTAGAAGGTTAAATGTACGAGGACCAATGAAACTGCTATGTGTCTGCAATAATTTAGTATTGGTTTGTGGGGTGTAAAATATATTATTTATTCTTTTGCTCATTCTGTTTTCATTTATTTTTGTTTTTAAATACATATTTCAAAGTTTGTAACATAAATAATTTACGTATATTAAATATTTTAGTTTCTTTGTATAATAAGTTGGTCGAGAATGTTTTATTTTTGTTATATATGACTTTAATTATGTATTTTTGAATTATTTGTAGAGGCTTAATAAATGTATCAAGTGCACCACCCCATCCTATAATGCCATAAGTGATTGAAGATTGCACCAGGGAAAAGTAGATCATTTTCAATTTCTCAATGTTGAGAACTTCTTTAAGTCTATAAAATATGTAGGTCAGATATCTTAATTTAGAAGTGATTTGATAAATATGTGATTTCCTATTAAGATTTATATCTATTGATACACCTAAATATTTTATATTTTCGACAATAGTGAGTTCGTTGCACATGAAGCACATTTCTTGATTGCAACTAGTATTATGGATTCTAATTATAAGGTTGTCTTTAGGTTTATTTTTAATAGTTTTATAAAAAGATAAGTAAAATGTTTTGCTATAGTTTAAGATGAGTTTGTTGTATTTTAGCCATGTTGAAACCAGTGAAATACAATCAGTTGCTTTCGAGAAAGTTTCTTTCCAATGATTACCATCCACTATTATTGCCGTGTCGTCTGCGTAAGAAACAATTTTACCAGGGATTACTAAATTACATAAATCGTTAACATAAATTAAGAATAAAATCGGGCCAAGCACAGTTCCCTGTGGAACTCCATTTTTTATCTTTGACTCAGAACTGAAATCATTCCCAATTTTTGTTTTTTGTGTTCTGTCTTTAAGATAGTTACACCAGCATATCAATGGAGGTCCTGTTTGGAAGAATGCTTCCGTTGAAGGAGACTAGATTATCATTTCGATCCCTTTTAGACGTTATCAAACATGATTGGGTCTTCGAAACATTAAATTCGACGAGGTTATTCTTACCCCAAGAGAAAACACTCTCGAGGTAACCGTGCATTCTTTGCTTCAAAGCCCTCCGAGCTATTGGGGTTTGTGTGCTCTTTGGAGACTTGTCAAACAAAAAGCTATCATGGACTGTACTGTCATCCGCGTAACAATCAATCAGCGCACATGACAAGAGGTCGTTGATGTGCAACAGAAACCGGAGACAGAACCGATCTCTGTGGGACGCCAGCATTTATCGAAGGCGAGGAAAAGGTTAAATCGTCAGCAACCACCTGAATAGACCTCCCCCTCAAAAAGTCGGCAATCCACGCACAAAAAGATGCGGGAAGTCCGTAAGAATGCAGTTTTTTGACAAGCGCTCGATGCCAAACCCGGTCAAAAGCCTTGGAAATATCCAGTCCAACCGTTTGGGTCTCACCGAAATGCTCCATGCACCGCCCCCAAGCATTCGTCACATGCAAGAGCGGTTCCGCCGGAATCCGTATTGACGGTCGTTAATAATTTTGTTCTTCTCGAGGTATATGAGCAGTTTGTCATTATTTTTTTTTTAAAGAAAGAAAAACATTCCCGGGTTACGAATAACCCAACAATGTTTGAAAATCTCCTACTACCACCACAGAAAGCTGAAAATGTTGCTTGTGTTGTGATGGAGGACTTAGCCAGCCGAAGAATCGAACACGCGATGCTCGGGTGGGACCCAAGCTCTATGCCCACTCAACCACTGACCGGTCGAATAGATCACTTTTGACATAACAGATGTGATCGCTATGGGGCGGTAGTTGGCTGGGTTGGAGCGGTCACCCTTCTTTGGAATGGGGTGAATGATCGCTTTTTTCCAACCAGAGGGCACAGAGCCAAACTTCAGGGACGTTTTGAAAAGCTTCGTCAAAATTGGAGCTATTTCTACAGCGCACCTCTGCAATACCAGGGCAGGTATTACGTAATGAAACAGCAGAGAGGTTTTCGATAGACTGACGTTTATTGTCAATACACAGTTACAATGGTTGTATCCTAGATGGCGTTAGTGGTAACATATTATTTTGTTATATTTTAACACCCTCACGTAACAAAATAATCCTAATTTCATCTCAACAAAAACAACAAGATTTAAACTTCCGATATGCCCATTGAACTTAAAAATTTATAATGTTTATTTATACACAGACTTTTCGTCAATAAATCAGCTGGCATATTGGAGGTTGATACATATTCAAGTTTCACTTTATTACCAAATACACAATCTCTAACAAAATGATGTCCCACATCAATATGTTTAGTACGTTTATGAAACAATGGATTAGCAGCCAATTTAATAGAACTTTGACTATCACTATACAAACATACAGGTGTATTTTGATTGATTTCTATCAAATCTGACAATAAACTCTTTAAGTAAATAGCCTCTTTGCAGGCTTCGGATAAAGCCATATACTCTGCTTCTGTACTTGACAAAGCAATTGTTCTTTGTTTTCTGGATTCAAAAGAAATGACACATCCTGACATTATAAAGCAGAAACCAGTATATGACCTTCTATCTAAGGTACATGACGCCCAATCCACGTCCACAAAACCATGTAAAGGGAAATCATTTTTCTTATAAACTAAACCATAGCTTTTAGTTTTCTGTAGATATTTTAACAATCTTTTTAAATGTTTCCAATGAGTTTCATTATAACAGTTATTATACTGACTTAAATAACTTACACTATAAGCAATATCTGGTCTTGTCAATACAGATAGGTAAATAAGACTTCCTATCAACTGTTGGTATGGATATTTTGAAATATCAACATAATTATTTAAATCTTTCTCCAACTTTAAATTAACTTCCATAGGGGTTTCTGAAGTATGACAATCTGACATATTGAACTTATTTAAAATATTGTTTACAAAATCCTCTTGGTCAACAGTAATACAATCTTTTTGAGCATTTACTCGCATTCCAAGACACTGTTTATTCTGACCGAAATCTTTTATCTTAAATTTATTGACAAGTTCAGTCTTTAACTGTTCATAATTGTTTTCTGAGTTATAAAATACAAAGAAATCATCCACAAATAATGCAACAAATATTTTAACATCATTATTACTTTTTATAAACAGACAAGGTTCATATTTGGATTTTTTGTAACCTAAATTCAATAAACATTCTTCTACTATGTTAGAATATCTTAAATATAAACGCACTTCACCGCTACTTTTATATTTCTTTAAGCACACATTAATTTATTTTTTTAACACTGTGCCGTCATTTGTCCTGACCACTAGCTCCCAAGTGAATTGTTTTCCATTGGCCGAATTCCAGCGTTTCCTGACTCTTGCTGGTACTCGGAGGGAAAGGCAGCCTCGCCCGTTTGCCCTCACAGCATCCTGTACAGCTGGATTTTTCATTTTCACCAATTTTTTTCTTGAAATGTCACACCTTTATCTGCTCCATTCTTTATCTTGTCTAGGTCATTAACATTCATATGACCTGGTCGCCTGTGCTGCGCTGCACTCAAAGTCTTCACTGTCGCCGCTAAAAGATGCTGAGACTTCACGATGTTCAATTTGTAAACTGCATTTTCTAACTTTGCTTCACCAATACAAACATTTCTTGAGTTGTAAATAGAACATCCTAGTTCATTAAATATCACTTTGTTGCCATTTGCAATGATTCTACTCACTGACAGCAAATTTGTTGCGAGGTTAGGTACATATAAAACATTGTTTACATCTATTTTATATTTCTTGTTTCCCACTGCAGTCGTTATTTTTAAGTCTCCGGAACACAAAACTTCCATACTAGTTTGGTTTGCCGCAATAATTTCTTTAGTTTTCGGTTGGTATGAAATATTTGACAACATATTTTCATTTGAAACTAAATGAGTACTGGCACCACTATCAATATACCAGTCTTTCTGACTGAATTCATTTGTCATGTAAACTGCACTAAATGCATTCGTATCATTCCCTTTAGGACATTGACTTTTATAATGCCCAATCTGTTTGCATTTATAGCAACGAACCATTTTTGATGATCTGACATTTGGGTTGTCAGATGTTTGACAATATTTTTCATCGTTATTGTCGCGATGCTTCGTAAATTTTCTACCGCCACCACCGCCGCCGCCGCTGCCGCCGCCACTGCCGCCGCCGCTGCTGCGTCTCTGAGAATTTCCAATGACGAATGCACCCTTCGATTTATCCTCAGAATCCGTGCTCATGTCCAACAATGGAAAAAATTCGGTTTAGTGGCGAAATTCCTAAAAATTCAAACTAGTTATTTTTATACTAACTATGGGCCGGGGAATACGAATCTGAAAGAATTAGGCGGCGGCAAGCAATATTAACTGAATTATACGACTTTAAAATTTTTTTTTACACACATAGGAAAATGGCCATTTTGGAAGCATTCTGATTCCTAGAAAATCAAACTAGTTATTTTTATACTAACTTTGGGCGGGGAATCCGAATCTGAAAGAATTAGGCGGCGGCAAGCAATATTAAATGAAATGGCACAAACCATGTTGGGTTAGGTTAGGTTAGATTAGGTAAGGTTAGGTTAGGTTAGGTTAGGTTTTATATAATAACATTGATATTGGTGACCGGTCTAGGTAACAACTTTTTAAGACTACGAATTTTCATACTTTTGGTTTAAGAATACGGCCGTTGAGATAGTCATAATTCATCAGGTTAATGTGTTATGTGATGAATTATCATGTGAAGAATTATCGTGTCGGAAAGTTTTACGTTATTGATATTACTGCTTAATGGCAACACTTAATTTGATGGTTTCTATGGTTTTCATGTGTCAAAATGGCTGTTTTCGTATGTGTATATTGAAAATTTAAAAGTCGTATAATTCAGTTAATATTGCTTGCCGCCGCCTAATTCTTTCAGATTCGTATTCCCCGGCCCATAGTTAGTATAAAAATAACTAGTTTGTATTTTTAGGAATTTCGCCACTAAACCGAACTTTAGCCCCAACAATTTTGTTTTTATAGCATCTGCACTCATTTTCATACCGGAGTGTTCGATGGCCATTAACATTGGGCCATACATCTGCGGGAGTCCAGCAAGAAGCAATGAAGCTATCCATTCATCGTTTATTTCGAAACCCGTACCTCTCAACTTCTGGGCTGTTTCCACTAATTGAGTGACGTAATCAGTCATACAATTGCAAGTCTCCAAGCGAATCGATATTAAATTCCTCAGTAGACTAATTCTGCGTGTGAAACCGGAGTCGTCGAACAAGGATTTCAATTTCTTCCATACACTTTGCACTGTAGTTTCGCCTTTAATATGGACATACAGAGATGGATCAATGGTCATTATCAGCTTTGCCCTTGCTTTTCTGTCGTCTTTTTCAGCTAGCACCTGCGTGCTACTCAAATCCACACCTTCCAGGATGAGGAAATTTTCAACTGCGAAAGACCAATCGTCGAAATTCTCACGCCCTTTCAACCTGGGAACGTTTACTGAGTAATTCGCCGACATTTTTCCACACTGTGCACGATCAAAAAGTTTAAAAATATACTAATTGCGTATTCTGCACCGGAATTGTTCACTGGGCCCATAACCTAATGAAACAGCAGAGAGGTTTTCGATAGACTGACGTTTATTGTCAATACACAGTTACAATGGTTGTATCCTAGATGGCGTTAGTGGTAACATATTATTTTGTTATATTTTAACATTACGTCAGGCCCGCTAACTTTATTAACATCAAGCCCTCGTAAGACTTGGAGTACATCCCGATGCCGGACCCTCAGCTTTTTCATATGGTTATGGTTACCTTTGCATACATATATTTTCTATTAAATTTTATTAACCTTAAGATTTTAATTCTTTTTCTTTGTTTAAGAAATAAACAGTTTTGTACTTATTGTCTAGAAAATCACATGTGTTTGGGGCATTTGTGATGTCCTATGCCTGTCTACTAGGAAAGCCAGTATTGAGAGGAGGTGCTTTACAACATGTGGAGTTTATAATAAAAATAACAACACATAAAATAAAAATACAAATAATAACACAATATTACATTTAAAGTAACAGACAATCATCAACGTACCATTGAAAAAATACGGGCTTATAAGTTAGTTTTGATAATATCTTTGATGTTGGATCTGTTTATGCTGGTAATTCAGAATTTGGTGTCAGATATGTATTAAAGATACATTTTGTTTTGTTTAATGGCCAGTGGAAGTACATTGTATGGTTTGTTCCAAAGTATATATAATTTCTTTGGCCACTTTCAAAAGAAAATTTGAAACAGAAGAACATACGGTTTTTTCTGTGTCAAATTTTTGTTTGTTTTCAATGATTAATTGAATATTACAATATGAGGTTTTACTCATAATTATTCCAGAACTAAAAAATCAGAGTGTGCAATTCAAAAAACTAAAATAGACAAGAGGAGAGGCTACGAAGCACTGCACAAAGAGGATACCGATTCTACTATCTCATTCTCTCACAGGCCAAATCTGTAGATGTATGTGTTTGTCTCTTTTTAGTGTCTCAATTTTTCATTTGATCGAGTTTCAAATCACAACGGTGTTTTTCATTTCAAAATATTATTTTCAAAAATATATTTTAATAGAATTCTGGTCATTCGACCTTTGTACGGGTGACAGAACAACTCAGAATGAAATCAACTCAACACCTCCTTTGAAAAGCCATTAAAAGCGATGAAAAAAATATTGAAAATTGGTTAAATAGGTTACGACGTTAGGTTAGATTTGGTTATGGGCTATTTTTCAATATTTTTTTCATGGCTTTTAATGACTTTTCGAAGAGGTGTTGAGTTGACATGATTGTGAGTTGGCATGGAACCATAAATATACCAAACCACCCACCATGGAACCATTTTTCAGGTACATGTTAAATATTTTAAGAGTGTTGCCGTAATAATGAAATAATTTTTGGCTGAATATAATATTCATATTCATTGTTTTGACTTTCATAGGTTATTGACCGCAAACAAGATTATTGTTTATCCGAGTAATCAGCTATCGAACTGGTACAATGAAATGACCGCAACAAAATATTTAAATTAGTGGTAGGAATAATGATAATATTATGATAAGATCACAAAACGTTGTGATTTGAACCGCTGAAGAGTAAAACCGATAGCAGTATGTCAGGTGCGTGATAGTATACCCGAAACAAGTCAAAAATTTTCCTTCTGATGAAATTGCACGAAACATGACTGGTTGAGGGAAACCTTTTGACCTCTCCAGCAGGACTATCTCGGAACATCGCCTTAGGCATATATTCACAAGTCCGTCACTCCTGGACTCAATGATCCCCAGATTCCTTCCCACCCCTCGTAACTTTTCCTTCTAGAACTTTCTCTCATTCCTTTTCTAAAAAGGCCCTCCACACAGTATCCCCAAAGATAAGAATGGCTTTAAGGGGAATTATTTTCTTCAGGGCAGCATCAAAATCAAGAAGCAAACTTTTGGTTTTGAGAATGTGTAAATTTAAAGATAACCTTTCAAAATCTTATTATTGATTTCAAAAATCGTACCAAGAAGTACCTGGTAATCATTAAAAGAAATGGCCCTCCAGACTTTCCATTCTATATTTAAACCTCGTCTAGACACTAAATTTAATAATCAAATATATTGTAAAATTTTAATTTAAATACAAAAGTCGAGCTTTTATTTTTTGATGGAACCACTATAAAATTGATATTTAATCTTTAATACTGCAAACACTGGAGCGATTTTTTCGATATATTGGCGCCGTTTTAAATGCCTCGGATTGCTTTTCGGATAAAATAGACAATCATCTCCTTGATTTGGCAATTTTTTGTTTTTAAATATTTGTAGATCCAAAGTTTGTTATTTTTGACTTAAAAAGAAGCTATTGAAATGCTTTATCTATTATGACGTAGATTCGCTTTATCTAATATGACGTATTCGTAGACTATTTTATAACGATATTAAAAATAAATTTTTTAAATATTTTTTTCATGAAGACAGATATGCACTTTTCATTATCAAGTATACCACAGACAATATACAGAAATTGAAAATATTCTATGTTGACTCGAATAAGTACCTCTCACGGCAGTTTCAAAGTAATAACCACGCAGGATTTGCGCGGTTATAAATTTTACGATTTTTTTATACTTTTTTTTATAAACAGTACAAATATGAGATAAACGCTAAAAAATAAGTTATTTCATTGGCTATAAAGCACTATAATATTTTTTTATGTCTCCATGTTAAAATTCCAAGGTACGATTTTTTTTAAGTTGGTGAAAAATTAAAAAAAATTATCTTCTGAAAATGTCGAGCCAACGATTTCGCTCCAGTGGATAGCAACCCTTATTTTATGTGGGCCGATTACAAACCTTTGTCGATTCGGTTACACGTTAAAATAGTATTGAACACATGCAAAATACTCGGTATTTATGTAAATTAAATACTTCTTTAACACCGTTGTGATTTGAAACTCGATGAAACGATAAATAGCGACACTAAAAAGAGACAAACACATATATAAAAAAAACTTTAAAAGTATTTCACTAGACATTACTAGTTTCGATCAATCTTTTACAAACCGGTTTACATTATAAATATACCAAATTATTTTTATTTATAAATTGATGCTTTTCCAATCGTTTCGCTTGAGGAGAACTAAAACACAATTGTTCATTACTTCTTTAAAAACATGTGCGTAAACTACTAAAAAAGTATTCTTTCAATAGAAACGTATGAACGCATGTAACAAACAATAAAATATTAGCGAAACTCAATCGAAAATCTGGAGACAGAAAAATCAGAAATAGATATTGGCACCTCTGGGACTCGAACCCAGGACCTTCTGCTTTCATGGCAACAGCTTTACCAACTGAGCTAAGGTGTCTATATCGATTTCGGTCACTTTTAACTGTATCATACTTCGACTAAGAACTACCAACATTTTCTCAATTTTCATAACGCCCATATTATTGGCTGCTATCTTTAATAAAGATAATATATATGATTGCAAGATTCAAACACGAACTGCATGCTATCTAGATAGTCTCTAGATAATTTTTTTAACCATTTAATTTTTTTTTTTAATTTGCGACTTCTATTGAATTTTTTGCAAGTCTAGGATGAATATTTATTTTTATTTTCGAATGAGTTTCGCTAATATTATCTTCATTTAATTAAATATTACAATTTGAGATTTAACTCAAAAAGCAAAAAAATAAAAACGGTAAAATAAACACAATAAGAATTGTGGCTAATATTATCTGCGGTAGTTTCTCTTGTAACTTTTTTCACTCGGTAATTAATCACAAAATAAAAATAATAAACATTTTTGCATTGAAATAGAGTGTTTCCAGACTCCATTTGCCAAGCGAATTTTATGCATATTATAATGTACAATAAGGGTCAGTTGTTTCACAAAATTTGAACAACTCGTAAAATTTCGAAGTTAATTTTCCAGTTTTGTGAAAGTTCTGTTCCAGTTCTGTTATTATTTCAGTTCTGTGAAACAACTGGCACACGATGATATAATAACAGAACTTGAAAATTAACTTAGAAAAATAATGAATTGTTTAAATTTTGTGAAACAACTGTCCCTAAGAACATACACATTTTTGGTTTTTGAATTCCTCCTAGTAATATTTTGTTAACCTTTAAGTATGGACGTGGATTCTCAGAGGTTCCGCGCGGTTCTCAAGTTCTTTGTTTCACACACTTCCCCCGCTCCCCGCACCCGAGCGTCTCAGTAGCGAGCTAGCGAGTAGCTTCACTTTTAGTAGCAAAATGGACAGTGAGGGAGGAGGTTGCGTCGCTGGGTGCATAGAACGTGAGTAATAAATAATCATAGAAATATTGGCTGGAGCCTATCAGGCTCCACGTCCACATATAAAATATTTTGATAATTTTTGTGCTTTTTTTAGATTTTTGTTATGAAAAATGTTTTTATTTTTACGTTCGCTTATTAAATTAGTAGATAAAGAAGTATTTTTGTTCTAGTGTTAGATTTAGTAACTTTTAATGTATCAAAATGATAAGTCTGAAAAAGTGCTATGATTGTTGATTTTTCATATTTTGTATAATTTATAATAAAGAAAATTGATTACATATATTTATTTTTTTCTTATTAAACAACTATATTTAGATATAGATAGGGTTTTGCCATGGTTCGGAATCTGTTTCTAGAAAAAAAAATGTATGTGTTATATAGTAGCCTGAGAGACTCCACGTCCGCACTAGTGTTAAAAATATTTGAGGTCCATACTTAAAGGTTAAACCGTCAACCGAAAACCAGAAGTTCGAATAAAGTGCAAGCTACGCTATCTATAACTAAACATATGTTACTAGATACGTACCGAATAAGATTTAAAAAGTTTACAAATTTCTATCAACGCATTAAGTGAAACAATTTATATTTCGGCGTAGTCGATTCGACTAAGTCTAGTATCGTAGTGTAAAAAACTCGAATATAGCTTTGAAATTAAAATATATAACGGTCTCTACTTTCTGCAGAGTTATTCGTTGAAATTAATTAAAATATTTTGTTCATTGTGTAAAGGACGTATCGTACCTACCTCCTACTATCCTTACTGGGCTTAATTTTCTATGCCAATTTTTGGTTCGGAGTGTTTTAATTCCCTAATCCCACTTTTGTTTACATTATTATAATCTTAATTAGAATGTTAATTATTGTACAATATTTATATTTTCACAGCGAGTAAGGGTGTTAGGCCTCCGTGCGAAATTCATCGCAAGTCTAGAGCCTATTTAAAATTCCGGTATCATTTCAAGTAATCTCCTGACAGGTAATCCGTTGTGATATCATCGCCTCCAAGGACACTGGAATTGTGAAATAAGTCCTGAAAGATACTGCAAGATAAATATACTGTATTTTAATGAAGGATTTTTATAATCCAGTAGGTATGCTTAACAATTTAACAATAGAACTAGCCAAATAATAAAGAAGAACACAAGAATTGGAAAATGGGCGTATTTATGGACCTCAGATCAAAAAAAAAAGTCGAATCGATCCTAAGTATCTACATTTTAAATTCGTTAATTCGGTTTCTCAGTACAAATTGTTGTGAACGAGATCCTTGCATTAATACAATAAAAGGTGGACGTGATGGACGAGCAAACCATGCTCATAATATGTGATAAATCATTCACCGAAGAAGACATTGAGTCCGCAAAAACCGTTTTGTGTAAATGTGTACCGGAAAAAACCTTTGCCAGGAGAGTAGGTAGGAGAGTAAAAAAAGTATTCTAAGTGACATAATTAAAATTCTGAAAGAAACTGATCCGAATAATATGCCAAAATTTGCAGTCTTAAACATAAATAATCTACCGCCGGTGACTTTTGATTATATTGACGCAACTGCATTCCTAAGAGACTTAATAATAATTAAAAGTGATGTACAGAAACTGAAAGATGAATCAGACCACAATAAGAACTTGGCGATTAAGGAACAAATTGATTTATTAAAATCCGAAATAAAGAATCTCAAACTTAATGTCAATGAACTAACAAAACCAAGCAATAACATGATTATCATACCATTTGTTGACGAATCGCCAAAGCCTCATGCCAAAGCCAAACCCACGAAAGATGAAAGCGTCCCATTGCCATATATGGAAACAAATCCAAAACTTGACCCGCCTCTAACCGAAAAACCATTTAATCACCCGAAATCATTTGCAGATATCGCTAACATCATCCCTTCAAGTGAAAACGAAAATCAAGATAATCAAGAATGGAAATCCATTAAAAAGAAGACGTATAAAAAGCCACTACCGCCACAAAAAAAAAGAAAAAAAAAATATTTTGGGCAGAAACGAAAATGCAGAAATCAAAGGTTTGCAGAGGACGAAATATGCTCTCGTCACAAGACTGGAGAAAACAACAACCTGTGAAGATGTTATCTCTTTTCTCAAGCAAAGCGGTATTGATGCGGTCGCTTACGAACTGCAGACGAAATCTGGCGAATATCGCGAATTCAAAGTTGGGACTCCTGAGTCAACATACGAAAAGCTTATGGATGAGAGTATATGGCCGAAATTCTCAGTTGTGAGAAAATACATTTTCCGAATGCCGCATTGAATTGCAGAGCGATTCGTCGAACAGAGCACTTCATAAATGAATTATGTAGTTGTAATGACGTCATTGCATTACAGGAAACCTGGCTGTTACCTACAGACTTGGGATATCTGTCGTCAATACATCCAGAATTTCTCAGTCATGGAACATCTGCGGTGAACCTCTCAGACGCCCCATTAATTGGCCACCTCTACGGAGGCGTTGCAATTTTATGGCGCAATACAATAAAAGCCATTCTGATTGACTGTAGAGATCCTCGTATCACGGCTATTGAAATGGAGTCAGCAAATGGAACTCTCCTAATAGTCACGGTCTATATGCCGACCAATTCAGCTGAGAACTTACCGGAATTCGCAGATTGTCTGGGAAAAATACACGCCATTATTGAGGAACAAAACAGCTCTAACTCAATAAATATAGGAGATTTTAATGCAGATCCGAGATAACTTTTTGGCCGTGAACTTGCACAGTTCTGTACAGAAAATAACTATACATACACTGATATTGTGCGTTTAAGCTCTGATTCATTCACTTATGTAAGTGACGCCCATGGAACCACCAGATAGCTTGATCACTGCATTATGACACAGGGGTCGAATTGTGCAGTAAGGAGCGGAAAACTCACAGCCAATGCAACATGGTCAGATCATCTCCCACTAACTGTGGAAATAGATCTAAATCTAACCCCCATTATTTCCAACAGACAGGATCGACCAAGGGATTGTGGAAAATGGACGGCAAAGTCCGAAAATGATATTAAAAGTTACAATGCCCTGGCCAATAAACTACTGTTGAAAATAAAATTTCCTGATGCCGTAAGATGTCAAAGACATAACTGTGATAACGAGACTCATAAACTTGAACTAGATTCTCTCTACGGTAATATTGTGCATATACTAAGAAACTCCGCCATAAAAGCATTCAGAAGTAAAGGACCCAAAAAAAGTATGACATTGTTCCGGGGTGGAATAATGAAGTCTCCACTTTGTACCGCAAATCAAGACATGCATTCCTGTGCTGGGTTGAAGCCGGAAGGCCGTTTCGCAGACGAAAGGAAAATAAGTAAGAATTTTTTTTAAATTGCTCTCCGAAAACGCAAACACACGGAAAACAAAGCACGAATGGATAGCATAGCTACATAACAAAGTTTTCAGAAAGTTTTGGCAAAAAACTTCAACTGTGCTGAAAGCCAAGAGCAAAGTTCCACTATGCGTCAACAACATGACGGTGGATGAAAACATAGCTAACGAATTTAGAGACTTTTTTTCTTTAAGCGAGGATCAAGGAGATACCACGAAACCTTCGATAACGACATGTCCACCTGCGGCCATCATTGGTCATGAATGTTACTCCTGAAATGATCGAAAGCGCAATTAAGCAAACTGCCCACGGTAAAAGTCCAGTACGACGCTATTGGTATTGAGCACATAAGATGCGCAGGAGATCAACTTCATGGGTATAGTACCCGCCCTGTACTCAAGCCTCTTAAGACACACACATATGCCGATGGACATGAGCCAAACTATTATCGTACCAATCCTGAAATCCAATCAGCTGGATGCTTCGATATTAGGATATTACCGACCGATTTCCTTAGCGGCAATGCTTTCGAGACTATTTGAAAAAATCTTATTCGCGCTAGTCAAAGAAAAATTATTTATTAAAAATTATTTGGACAACCAATTCGGCTTCAAGAGCGCCTCATCAACTGATATGGCTATTTATGGGGTAAAACAAATAATAGCCTACTACAAAAAAAAAAAAAAACGACCGTTTATGGGTGTTTTCTGGACCTAAGCAAGGCCTTTGATCGTGTTTCCCATCAATTATTATGAGAAAAACTCATAAAAAGAGGTGTTCCAGCAGCAGTGGTCAATATGCTGGCTATTTGGAACGGACAACAGGAAAATCACATTCAATGGGCAGGAGCTTCTTCAAGACCTTTATTCCTTAAAAGCGGTGTCAGGCAAGGGGGGAATATGTCTCCAACTCTATTTAATGTGTACATTAAGAGTGAATAACCAGCACATGACAACTTCGATTCCGACACTAGCGCTAACACATCAGGGCTCGCGAGCGGGCGTTTTCAGAACTAAATTTCGTTCCGCGGCAATCCGAGTTTTGAGGGTTTTGTTCACTCGAGCTAGGGCTACCCGCTACTATTACTACTTTATATTACTATTCTCGCTTCCAGAATTTTAATTAGTAGTAGTTATTTGTAATTTGTATATTGAAGTGCATAAACATAAATAAATACAAGTGAAATGCGTAAACACAGTAGGTATTAAGTAGATAGCTACATGAATAAACAATTTGTTATATTCTTTTTAATATTTTGGTTTTTTGTTTTTCAATTGTATTTTACGGCCATTAGAGTGGAAGATACTCTCAGTATCGCCCTGGTGTAAGACCACCATTAAGAATTGAAACGTTGCTTGAAATGGCTTTAGCCGTGTTTAGTGGTCAGATCTGAATAGCCAGGTACTTCCCCACCTTCCTCTTCCCTATATCCTTCCCCTCCCCACTACCTTCAGTCTTACAACATACTCCAAATTGGGGAAGCAATAGTCCCACTGGCTCCAGACTTGTGCGGTATTCATGAAAAAAAACGAGTAATATTCAGTTGGATTGTAAAAAATGTCGCATTTTGAAATATTTATTCGTGTGCATAATTAATAATAAGCACTTCAACAAACAGAATTAAAGCGCACAAACCCTTTCTATCTTTGAGTGGCCTTGCAACGCATGCCGGGTACCCGCTGTATATAATGTTATATAGTGCAGGCGCTTGCATTATAATTCCCGGGACTTGTGATGGAACCATAACAGTTTAGTTGACCGCGAGGTTACAGTGCCCATGAAACGCATGCCGGGTACCCGCTGTATATAATTTATTTATTTATTTACGGACAAATAGTCCATTAACAATATAACAATAACACGAAAAACAAGCGTGCGTAAAGGCCCGACCCGCCGAGCAATCGATCACCGTTCGCATTGATTACCGTTCGCATGTCATTTTTCGTAACTATCACCACTTTTCGTAACCCATTCACCAGTTTACCCCCAAGTGTCGAGCGTGCGTAAAAAAGATTAACCCCGAAAAAATATTTTGGAGCAGTTGGGACTCTTGTGCGGTATTCACACAAGAAAAATTTAAAATAAAAAAAATATTCGAAATTATAAAAATTTTTGCAAAAAAATATTCAATGAACATGAAAAATTGCGTTCGGGCAACCCTGTAGATTTAACAAACATGAATCAAGGAATTCGTGTTTATTTCAAATTTCGTTTTCAAATTTCATTTCCAAATATTATTATTCAAAGCGTCGCGAAGACGTGCTCTCCTGGCCGCGTTTGGGCCCGTAATGAAATCTGAAATTTGTGTTTACGGGCTGCGATAAAAATGGTAAAATGCGATGTTCAAAATTATTTAAAATTAAATACTTCCTGAAATTATTTTACGATCAAATTATTTATGATTTGTCAATAATGTCTTAGCAAAATAAGTATGTAAAAAAATCCGAAATATATTTGTTTGTAAGTGCACAAATAAATGCACAAACCGACCAATTTTCGTCAAGAAACACATGTCCGTATATATTTTTTAATAATTTTATTTAAACTAAAATTAAAATTCTGAAACATACGTTTACCAGATAATGTATTGATTTATTTTACTGCATGATTATATGATTTGAAATGGGTGTTGTATAAGAAATGTACTTTTTTGAAAATTGAACAAATCTGCGAACGACCTATGGTATAACCTTATTATTCTAAAAATATCTTTTTTTCCTCAAAATCTAAAACATAAGTTTACTAGATAAAAGAACAATCTTTTGAAATCCATTTATAGTTTTTTGTGGAAAAGAGTCAATACGTCTAACCACTGATTTAAAAATGACATATTTCTGGTTTCTCTGGTTAAAAACTCTTAATGACCTTTTACAAGAGTTGAACGATACGCGAATCGGTTGCCTTATCTACGGACAAGGCAGTAATAACATTAATTACGCGGATGATATGGTGCTGCTTGCACCTTCGATTAAAGCGATGAGACGGCTTGTACAAATATGCGAAGAGTACGCAAACTCTCATAACTTGTTGTATAATTCTAAAAAGTCAGTCATCGTCGCTTTCAAACACAGCAAGGAGCCATTAAATATTCCTCCAATATATCTAGAAGGAAACGAACTGCTTGTGGCCTCTCAGGTTAAGTATCTGGGACATATCCTAACCGAAGACATGAAGGATATAGAAGATATGGAACGACAAAGAAGAGCAATTAACATACGGGCCGAAATGCTCTCAAGGCGGTTCTACCACTGCAGCGACGTCAGAAAATTACTCTTCAAGACATATTGCACTGCCCTGTATACATCTGAACTGTGGACGCAATACCCAGCAGCGCAATGGGACAAACTGAAGGTGTGCTACAACAATGCATAATGCTTAAGGGGTCTCCACACGGTGCTGCCGCAGTAACAACTGCCGAAGAACTGACTAAAAATCGTATAGTCTGTAGTCAAAAGCGCCAGCCGTATTTTTATTGTAATAACAATACGGCTGGCGCTTTTGACTACAGTCAACTAAAGTTCTGCAGCAGTTGGTGCTGCGGCAGCACCGTGTGGAGACCGTCTTATGCAACTACCGAGGTTCTGCAGCGCCTCCACGATGTTCACAGAAGGGAGGGTACACTCATTCCCAGCCTTACTTCGCCATCGACTAGCCAGCTTCTGAAGCAGGACACGGAAATCAATTAGCATCATTGTCGTGGCTGCATCCGAGTGGCTCAGTTCCCCACTAAATGAGCGATGGATGCAGATGACGAGGCGACCACCCTGATGGACGAAAAAAAAAAATTTAATTTCTGCTTAATTGATTTTTTTTTTATTTAATTTTATTTTATTTTTAATTTTATGGTTAAATTTTTGTTATTTATGTTCGAGTATTATTTTATTTTCATTTATCGTTTTCATTAGGTACCTACCTAATACGTTATCATATTTTATTTATTTTAGATTTTTATTTACTCTGTAAAATATTATTGAACTATAGTTTATGTAATATGGCAGACTTGGATTGCACTACCCTCCCAGCCCTGCTGGAATAAAAACTTAAATAAATAAAATAAAAAAAATATACATAAAAAAATCATATTTCATCAAGATCAACAAGACATTCCAATTTATTTCATTTTCCCACACGTAAAATCCCCAATTATAATAAATGCGTAATATAATACAACATTTCACTATATAGACATTCTTAGTAATACCCATCAGAAATATCAAATAGAATAATACCTACGGTTGAAAATTAAAAAAAGAGTGTGAAATTTATCGGGAGCATCTCCTATCCTTAATCTATATTCTTCTTCCTCTCCCCTTAACCTATAATAAATTTTAAGACACAATAAAATTCCATCTCCAAGCAACATTAACCTAAGAGACTTTTTTCGCTTTTAAGTTGATTTAATATGTACATTTATTTTTGTATTCTATGAATAAGACGTTTTTTTTAACAAATAAATACATATATAAATATGGAAGGAATTTCTGTTTGAAGATGTATGTGTGTATTATAAATTCAGTGGAACACGGACAATTAAAAACATATGCGAAGCTGAACAAAGCCTGCTGAACAAGGTTTTGAGAAAGTGACGCCTAGATGGTTTGGTTATGTGGAAAGGAAGGATGACGAAATTTTATAGTTAGAAAAAGTCGCAGACGCCCGAGAAAGACAACACAATTATGTAAATCAAATATTCGAGACGGATTATCTCAAGATTCAGAATAATAGAAGAGTATATATGAGACGATGTATGAAAGTGAATGAAGCAAGTAGGGTGCCAAGATCGAGTTGTATGGCAATCTATATTCTCCGCGTAATTCTCCTGGGAGACGGTGATTATCATTCTAAAATTATTTGATGCTAGTAGATGCAAGGAGAGTAGGCACATTTTTCTGATTTTTTATGCAAATACCGTGCATAAATCACAAATGTCTGGAACCATTGGAAACGTTGGGAATTCCCAATCGGAGTATGTTTGTGTGGCCGAAGGGAGTTGCCAGGAAATGGGGCTGGGAAGATGTATATTGGGGGAGTACCTACCTGACTATTCAGATCAGATCACTTAAGAGGATAGACTTTGCACCAAACGCGGAACATTTAGGTATTTCATTACATCTACTCTGTCCTGCTCAAAACAAACTCAACCACAAAACGTGCGAATGGGACAACTGCCTTAAACTACCTAATAAATTCGCTTGGAGAGGGGTTTATTGAGAAAACACCTTTCTACTTCGAAAAAAATTGTAATTTAAAAACAAAAATATGTTCTCGAAAGAAGAAGCTATACCGGTATGTTTTTATAACTTTGTAATTATTTATGAGAATTGAGTTAGCAGCACCCTTAATTAATATTTTCCGATAAATTACACATGTTTGACAGTGAATATTTAAAACATCCCGACATAGCATAACATCTTCTGAAATATTCTTGTCGTGCAATTTTCGATGTAGAAAAGTGTTTTTTCCCAGGCGTCCTTTTTGTATTGGCCGAAAAGCGAAGTCTATCATCTTAACACAGAGCCCATTTAAAGCAACATTTATTTTTACATCATACATTTTCCACTATCGATTCTCATGTTAGATTGGAGAAGTATTTCAGTTGAAGCACTTTCAGTTAAAGTTTTTTTTTAAAACGCGTTGAGATGACTCAATACGTGCTGTGAAAACTACTCAATTTGCTTACCTGATAATTTACTTTACCCGAGCGTGAATACTACCGGACGCTTGTACGAGCACTAAAAGCGTCGTTCTCTAGGAATAGTCCTGCCAAGGAGGTCGAATAGGTTGAATCTAAACAAATGAAAAACATGTTACATAAAGGATTTGTAACGAGGTGTATGGATCCTTTTACATTCATTATATCTACGGTTTTGGTGTGTGGCACCTCCAGCATTTATGCATCGACCATTCCATAGATAGATGCATCGATCCGGCATCATTTAAATCTTGTTTGAATCCTGTAATCATACATAAAGATAAAAATGTGAATGTTGAAAGTTCTTAGTAGAGGTATGATACAGTTAAATATGACCGAATCGGATAGGGACACATTATCTCAGTTGGTAGAGTTGCGCCCCGGCAAGGTGAAGGACCTGGGTTCGAGTCCCAGATGTGACCGTCCTTTTTCTGAATTTTCTGTTTTCAGATTTTCGATTGAGTTTCGCTAATATTGTCTTCATTTAATTAACAGAAAAAAATGCTCATCACTGGAACTAACATCGTTGTTAGGCATTTTTTGCAGTATCTACTTACCTATTTTTGTCAGTTCTTATAAAACTTCCAACTTATAGGTATAGTAAGCTACTTTTCAACACAATAACTTTACCCAAATCACGTTTTTCCAATATTTTTGAAAAGAGTGACAAATTGAGAAACAAACACACACACAAAACCCAAAAAATATCAAATTATTAAAGAGTCATAATATTATTTAAGCATTTTTTTAACAATAATTATCTTAGGTTTTTTCTCTAAAATCCGATTTTAATTTCATTTCTGTAAAGGGTAGGCGAAAATAAACATTACAAAAAGGTACATACATCATATTTTTAATACAACAAAACTTACGTTTTTTTCCAATTAAACTTATTATGCAAAATTAAATCTGGTGCAAATGTAAAATCATCTAAAAATTTATCATATCTACTATCTTACCCAACATGCCAATTCCCTTAGCGAAATGCTTCAGTTTGCATTAACACATAGAAGTTTGAAGAAATTTTGCAATAAAAACGAATGATAGTCACCCCCTTTGCTTCTAATATCTATGTTTCTACCAAGTTTGTGTTTTTCAGGAAGATTCTCTCGTGTTTTGTAGTCGCCTCGGGGTGGATGAACACCACATGGACCTCATACCGCAGTAGAAGTAGGATAAACCAACATTGTGCTTCGAAATCTGGGGATATTTAATAATATCTATTGTTCTGAATTTACGAGCACGGTAGTTATTGAAAGTAATAGAAAATATAGAAAGATGAAAGAAAAGATAAGTTATATGATTGACTGCATAAGTAAACAAAAGAAAAAAATAAAAAATAAAGTACAAGAACTACATCACGTAACTCGTTAAGGTTTTTAACCAGCGATTCCTCAGCATGTTTGAAGTAAAAATAATGTACAACAACTACATCACGTAACTCGTTAAGGTTTTTAACCAGCATACCTATTTGAAAAAAAAAAAAT
The DNA here is from genome assembly GCA_917563855.2 of Limnephilus lunatus. Taxonomy (NCBI): domain Eukaryota; kingdom Metazoa; phylum Arthropoda; class Insecta; order Trichoptera; family Limnephilidae; genus Limnephilus; species Limnephilus lunatus. Next base: position 48,745,991 of record OU830593.1, read on the forward strand.
ACGTGTCATATTTGTAAAAAAATATATTTCTATCACACGTCGTCACTGATCACACTGCTGCACGTCGCGACTGGATCACGTGATATGCGGTCTCTCTCTCCTGTTACCGTACTGTGGAAATGAGACGGAGTTGGTATCACCCGACCTGCTACGCTGTAACACTCCGGAGTACATTCATACTACATTATATAAATACGAATATGTAATAATATAATATGATATAAATAATAATTGGAAAATTTGTATAGCTCCGTTTATGTACAAAATCAGCTGAAGGGCGCTGTACAAACATTACTTTATTACCTACTAGCTGGTTCCCGGCATGCGTTGTAAGCCATTCAAATAAATAAATTGATTCTCCCTGCATGTTCTTTCCCGAGGGTTCCCGTTCCCTTCCACCTTCCCCGCCTTCCCCGTCACTTATCTCTTCCCTCTCCGCAAACCCCACCTCCCACATTCCCCTGCCCCATGCTTTTCCTCCTTGCCGCTAAAATATATTAAAAAAACACACTTTCTTTTATACAAATTTCTTAAGAGAGAGCTTACCATTTAAAAGGGTTTATGGGGTGGGTAGGAATCTGGGGATCAGTGTGTCCTGGTCACCCGCCTCCAAGACCTAGACAAACCTCATCTCATGAAGCCGGGCATCCCTGCTAAATCACCAAACGTAGCGAACCACTTAGGGTGACCTATAGTAGAGGTGTTGGTTATCCAATAAAGGTTCCCGGGGCGACGGTACACATTCCCGATTCCCAAATTGTAAATGAATTCCGTTGTATGAGCTATATTATTGTAAAGTTTCATTCAAACCCATTCGTAGTTTTTTCGTGAAAGAGTAACAAACACGCATACATCTGTGGCGACCAGAACGGTCGCCCCCTTTAGCCACAATACAGTCACGCCACTGATACAGCCAGCACATTCTAGAAACCTACAACCTACCTGCAGTTGTAGTGTTTCACGCCGCACACGGCTACACATTTCGGGGAGCGCATCGAAAGGCCTCGACTCAACAGCCGTCACATTATTACGGCCGCGGAATGTTCCAGAGTCTTCTCTGCTTTGCGCGGGCGCTCGATATTACTTGGCGTTCCGGGTAGCTACTCACATGGTCGGCTATATAAAGCGCAGCGACACAGCGCTAGTCAGTCAGTCAGTTCCAGTCTCTTGTATCAGTAACAGCTCACTAACTCACATAGACAGTGCATCAAGTGATAACGCTCCAGTGCGGTAACCGCCAGGTCCACGGCGACGTGCCGGATCCTGTGCCGGTGCATCATCAACCTTCGAGGACGCAACATCTCGCAGCTAACATGGTCCATCGCACCATTAGCTCAAGAGACACAATTGCCCACGACAAGTCCCACGGCGGGCCTTCTTGTCCCGCAGGCAGCAACTTCTCAGCCACTGAGACTTCATTCTCCTCACTAAGTTTACCGCAGCCGTCAAGGTCTTCTCCACCACCACGGTGCAGAACTACATGCTGGCGACATGCAGACCCGAGGTCTGCTACACCACTGCATCATCGACCTTCATCACTGCAACACCTACGAGCCTCATCATTATCGCTCCTGTCTGTACACTGTTACTTTACACTAAATTTACCATCGCTACGTAGCAGCAATAAAGACTGACTCATCACATTGACTGACGCCTTTCATTCAATCGTCCCCCGTCTCTGCCGATCCGCGCGTCCGCTCCCTCACATCCATACAAACTTTCGCGTTTATAATATTAGTAAGTTTCATAGATGTAAGAAAACTTTTTATCAATGGTTCTACCTAATTTTGAACAGATCCAGAAACACATTGTCTACTACTTACCTAGGAATACTCTTTGATATTTGATTCAAATTTAATGGGTACCCCCGAAAATAGAATGAAAAATATTATAAGAAAGGTCTATTGGCAATTTACCGAGAAATCAATTTATTGTCCAGAAAGCATTTCAACAATTTGAAAATAATTTATTTGATCAGCCTTGTCAGAGACCCTGGACAAATAAAGCTACCAATACTAGTCCCAGAGAGAGATTGGATATGACGTCTCCGTGCTGACTTTTCGTTTAAAAGGTCACAGGTTCGCCAGCCATGAAAATATTAACCTAGGTAACTTATTTATTACACTTATTTTATTCACCCTTAAAGTCTATTTGTTCGGTTTTTGGAACAACTCGGTCTATTGGTCTCACAGAAATCGTTGTATCTCTCTTACTATCAAAATGAGAAATATGATGTAAACGGTGTTAGAAAGAGAAACGACCACGCTTTATATTCAAATACAAAACTAATCACAAAAGAAATAATTTAGTTAGTTCAATTAGTTATTTCTCGGATACTTTCAGAAATATTCCATTTATTTGGATTTAATTGTAAAGCGGAAATATTTTGACCCTCTGAAATAATACGGTCAAGGCCAGAGGGGTTAAAATTATTTTTTACTTATTCCTTGGCATAGTCCGCTTCACCCCTGAAATTATTTTTTTTTTGAAAATGACGCACTGTATCTATATATTTCTTAATATCGAGGCAAAGGTTATTTTGTACTCACGTAAGATGTTACGTAGTACTTACGTAATTTGACAATGTCATCATTGGCCACCTTCTAATAATCTCTTAAGAAGATTTAAAGCTCCCAATCATGTTGTTTTATAAACTTATTGTTCTAAAAACCTCTTGCAGAAATCTATTATTGTTATGTAATGTATAGTATGTGTGTATGTGTGTGTATGAATTTAATGTATATAAATATTATGTTAAAAATGTTGTGTTTGTCTTTAATTAGTGATAGTATTAACCATGTTCAGTGTAATTGCAAGCGCTTTGATGTGAATCACTGTTGACACACCTAAGAAAAAAAAAATAATAATAAAAATTAAATAAGATATAAGTGAACAATGTAATTGGATTTAGAACATAACGTCCTTTTCACGTTCCGATGTGCAGTGGTTATAAAACGTGATCTATAGAAAATTAAAAAAAAATCATATTTTACCCCAAATTTTATTGAAATATTTTCGCGCGGGCACATAACACTACATAGGTAAGCCTATTAGTAGGGGAGTCATTGATGCTAAATGGATAGTTACTTGAGCGTTGTGGTGACCTATTGGATTGCAAAGATTAGATGCTAAAAAGAAGAAAAAAATTGATACGATGTTTGTCCTTTCAGTGGTGGGGGGAGCGAGTATAAATTTTCAAAAATGTGAAAAAAATTGGTCACAATGACATACTCGAGCTCGTCAGATATTAATAGCGTATACGCCCTACGTGTTTCTGGTAACGAAGAGATATTAATCTGACAACTTGATTGGTGGGAGTGGCCGTATGAAGAGGTAGAAAATTAAAAAAAAAACATTTATTCGAGCGTGTCAGATTAAGGTAATGTGAGTTAATTACATGCAGAAAAGTCTATATTTCAATAATCTGAAGATTTGGACGTAACCAAAACTTATGGCTGATTTTTTAAATTAAAAAAAAAAAATCGTGACCTTGACATACTCGAGCACGTCAGATTTTTATACAAACGGTTCAGATTGATGTCCTTGCGCTGACTTATATTCTGACAATTATGTGGAGGGATTTTCTTAATCTGACAGTTTTAAATTATTTATTTTTTTATTACTGAATAGAATTACAATGAACAAAAAATAATAAATAATGATAAAAAGAAAATCGCCTGATTAAACTTCTTAAAAATTTCATTTATTAAATTTCTTTACACAATGAATAAACCAAAGCGTTGTACCCACAGAATAAAAAGCAAGCGCCCATCAACGTACGACTCGATATTCTCGACATTAGGCAGTTCTCAGCGCCCTCGCCATGAGCCGCTGTACGCTCCACACTTTAGTGATGATTTTTGCATCTTTGGCTTGTAGAAATCGTCAGATTACATTATTTCCTTCAAAATAAAAATGAAATTAACCGCGCTCGAGTAAATCCATGTGTCGTTTTTTTTGCAACTTTGTGACTCCAATTTTCTTACGTCTCGTTCAAATCGTCAGATTATTGAAATGTAAGCTTTTCTGCATGTAATTAACTCACATAACCTTAATCTGACACGCTCGAGTAAATTTGGGAATCGATTTTTTTTTTGTTTTGAAAAAAAGTAGGGGTGTACCACTTCGGTTGACGGAGGTACAGCGTTCACAAGACAATGTTGGTGGTGCGCTTCACCCCACCTTCTCTTTACTCCAGCCGACAGACGCGACACCTACTTATTGACTGAGCTTAGCGAAGCCTTGTTCTAACTACACCGTTTTGCATATCATCTGATTGTACGTTCCGTTTCAAGATGATGACCGTTTTAATGGTTCAGTAAAGATTATTTTTTTCAATTGAGAAGTTTCATTTTTTAAAATACCAGCTACAGCTACCAGCCCGAAAAATAATTGAAAAAATAACGGTCATTGAAGTGGTGAAATTTGTATAATTGCTCGTATTGAAAAAAAATGTTAGTTCTGAATTTGTCTGATACTACGCATCTATTTCTTTAATTTAATTTATGAGACGATGTATGAATGTGAGTGAGGCAAAGAGTGTGTGCCAAGACCGAGTTGTTTAGCGGTCCGTCCTCTCTGCCTACCCCTGAGGAGAAACGGCGTGATGGTTAGTTAGTTACTTACTAATTTACTTGCTTCTGGTTTGCCTTATTATGGTAAAGGCCCCAAGGGCGTTCAATAAATAAAGAAAAATAATAAAATACACACAATTTGATCGTATTTATATTATTAGAAAAAATCGGCAACTAGAACAATCTGGCGTATTCTCTAACGGGAATCAATAAGCCAAACATCTTGTTGACAAGTAAATCTAATCATATCCTTGAAAAGCGGCAATACAAAAACGAGTGACATAAAATAACAATAAGTATCTACAACCCGGATATAACCGTTATGTACGGAAGCAAAACTGTTGACATTAATATCGATGAAAAGGTCAATATTGATATCTTTTCTAAAATAACATGTGATCTTCTTCTATCTCCGCTGTTTACAAAAACGCTGATGTTGGGAAAACAATGAAATAAACTTTAGAAAGATTATTAGCCATTGCAGCACTGAACGGAAAAACAATATTTTTAACTTTATGAGTAAAATCTCAAATTGAAAATTAAGATTATGTTGGTAGTTCTTAGTCGAAGTATGATACAGTTAAAAGTGACCGAATTGGAAATGGGTTCCATAGCTCAGTTGGTAGAGCTCTTGCCATGTCAACAAAGGGCTCTGGGTTCGAGTCCCAGTGGAACCAATATCCTTTTCTGATTTTTCTGTTTCCAGATTTTCGATTGAGTTTCGCTATTATTGTCTTCATTTTATGGAAAACAACAATAGTAAAGTGTGTAATGCCCGTTTTCATCCGCGACAAAATATCCCCCGACAAAATATGCTACGAACAAAACAACACCCAACAAAACATCTACTAAAACTTAACCTACCCTAACCTAACAAAAAATGGGACCAAAATAATACAGACATCCTGTGAAGACAGTAAATTACGAGTTTTTCAACAGCAAAATCACCACTTTTCAAAATACATTATATTTGAGAGCAGAAACAAAACTAATTTTTTTTAACAAAACAAAAAAATCGTGAATAAGTTTGTTAGTAAGAAAATCACAAAAAAGTTGAACGGAAATAAGCAATCATAAATATTTTAAAAATAAAAATGTATTTTAATTTGATGATATATGTAGAAAATGTTTGGCTTTTCCGGAAACTATAGAACATATTATATTGGGATGTTCTGTATTAGCGCCGTCCGAGTATACATTTAGGCACAATCAAGTTTTTAAAATAATTCACCAAAGTTTGGTAAGTAAACATAACTTGATTTACTGCCGTAATGTACCATATTATGAATAATTTTTAGAAAATGAATTTTATAAATATTATTATGATAAAACTATTCTAACAGACAGAACAATAAGTCATAATAGACCCGATATAGTTTTACATGACAAAATTTAAAAAATTACTTATATCATTGATGTCGCTATTCCAAATTCTTGTAATATTCAGAAAACTGTTTCTGAAAAAATAAGAAAATATACAGATTTAGGAAATGAGATAAAAAGAATTTGGCATTCTCAGACTATAAAAATATTACCATTTGTTATTTCGGCTACTGGCATTATACCTAGCTCTCTCAAAATTTAGGCATATTAGATTTGTCAAAAAATTTGTATATAAAAATGCAAAAGTCGGTCATTTTAAATACATGTAGGATTACGAAAGATTTTTTAAATATTTATATTGAGGAATCAGTAGGATTTATCGGACCAGTAAGGATTTCATCAGAGCCGAACCCTCTGATATGAAAATATCTGGAGTCGGTGAAATATTTTCCCATTATGTTTCTGGTGGATTGACGTATTGTTCTTGTATTGTTTTGTATTTATTATACTTATATAGTGCACTTACATTGTGTGAATTTACTAGATAATCATTTGTGGAAAAGTGTGTGGAAGGGTTTAGTCTTTCATTTGAGAAAGATTTAACCCCGACATAAAATCTGGAGCACCGTAAATGTTTGAAAGCTGGTTCATTTTTTTTAAATAATTGATACCGCGCGTACCTTGAGAAATGAAATTAATCATATTATTAAACATAATATACCTATGTAGACCTTAATATACTATATAATTAATATACCTAATTTCAAATGTAAATCTCTGTAAATGCATAATTAAGTGTATGATTCGAACGGAAAAACTTTTTTTTAAAATTTGATTTTGCTCGACGTTCGAAACACGCAATTTAAACTTTGTGGAATTATTTTAAAACTTTTTTCAATTTAAGTAAAGCAATAAAATTTTGTTAAACATGACCTCAATAACGCTTTATTACACGATGCTGCAACATAATGTTAATTCCTTCAAACAGAAAAAAACAGATACTTTAATAGTACACAAATGCTAACCCTGTACAAATCGCAAGTGCGTCCCACGGTTGAATTTGGCAGCCACCTCTGGTCTGGAGCTCCAAAATACCCTAAAAAAACCCTTGACTCTGTGCAGAAACGGGCGGTCCGTTTGATAGATTCTCCCATCTTAACAGACGGATTGCAATCTTTAGAGCACAGGCGTCAGGTGGGAATGCTGTCCTTGTTCTACCGGTATTACAATGGAAGATGCTTCGAGGAACGAGCGTCATTGATCCCCTCGGCACCGGTACATAGTCGGGAAACACGCCAAACACGCGCCCAACATTTGTACACGGTTGACATTAGTCACACGAGAATGGGTCGTTTTTACGACTCGTTCTTGAGTTCAACAGCTCGGCTGTGGAACGATTTACCGGCCTTTGTGTTTCCTCCCTCCTACAACATGACTCTTCAACTTTTCAAGACCCATATTCACTCCTTCCTTTCCTCAAAAAGACCCTCCACACAGCATCCTCAAAGATGACATAGGCCCTGTGGGAAATTATTTTCCTCAGGGCCTCCTGTGTGGAGTTAATGTAAAAAAAAATAAACCTTTTAATAGAATGTGAAAAAAAATCCGTTTTAATAAACAAGATATCCAACTTTTAAATGTCATTACTTACAAAAATTTCCATGGTTCGTGTTATTTTTTTTCTAAAACCTTATTCATTGAAATTTTCTAGCTTTGTTTGTTGCCAGTTGATTCATATTTCGAGACCTTTTAAAAAATATTTGAACATTTCTGATCTCTTTTAACGCAAATTAATTGGAAGAAATTATTAGAGCTATTTGCACATTAAAGGAATCGATTCTCAGAAAAAGGCGTCTACCTACATTAATATTTTTCCTGCCAAGTAAATAATGTTTCCCAATTAAACCATCAAAAGGGAATATTCCTTGAACCTCCATGGATTTACTAAAATATTAATGTCATCAAAATTATTCAAGTGCTCGGATAAGTGATATTATTCTGGAATACCTGTCATCACCAATAAAAGCGAGGATTTATCCATTATTATAGTTAAGAGAAAAATAATAATATTGTTATTTCGACCAATTAATGTTCTAAAAAAACATGCGTTCTCAAAATTCTAGCAAGGTTCCACAAATTATTTTATACTGGCGCACTAAGTAGGTACTGCGAGGGCACGAACCTAATAATATTGATCACGAGATCTAGGAAGCGTAAAATCTGCTATCAGTCTGCAGGGGAGGCAACCTAATTAGAAGTACCTACTTGGAATGATTTCTGAATATTTCTCGATTCACCCAACAATTTATTTATCGTGTTAATGGGAAATTCTGAATATTTATTAATTATCATTGTTGATATGGAGACAGCCTGCCTAGTTCCCGTAAGCACGGACGCCCATTGTTATATTAGAAATAATTATTTTATTGTTTTATTAGGTGCTTTATTTATGATGACAAATATTTTTGAGAATTATTTATTGTGTAAAGGGATTATGAAGTTTGTGATGTGGGCTGATCTGATGAATGGCAGGAATAAGCACTGCTTCGAACATATTATGTACAACTACTGAACATATCGACAGCGGAAATTTACAATAAGTCATAAAATAAATTAAATCAGTATTTTTTCTGGTTTGTTACGCTTCGATCTGCGTGCGTCTCAGCGTGACTTTTACGACGTGCATTTTAAGACGATTTTTTTTCTGAAATATTAAAAATTTTCCAGTCGTTACGGTTTGCAGCGCAGTCTATTGTCGGTCTTACAGCATCAGTTTAATTTTCTTTGGCGGCCATCGATATTTGTTGAGGGATCCGCCCCGGACGACGTGAGTGGGACCTTTATTCATTTTATTTAAAAAATTTTGAATCCTGCAGAATTTTTTAGTTCAGATTTTATTAGGTGAATACCGCTCAAGAGCCCGTCTAGAGCCAGTGAGATTATGGCATTCCCAATTGGGATACGTTGTGAGGCTGAAAGTAGTGAGAAGAGGAAGGAGAGGAGGAAGAGGAAGGCGGGGAAGTACCTGGCTTTTCAGATCTGGTCACCAAACACGCCTAAAGCTGTTTCAAGCAACTTTTCAATTCTTAATAGTGGTCTTACACCAGGGCGATACTGAGAGTATCTTCCACCCTCGAACGTACCGCAAATATACCACATATTGCTTTTAATGAATTAATTGTGATAACACAAATTAATAAATAAATAAATTATTTGTGCACGCCGGGATTTGAAGCCGTGCCTTTCGGATTGCGAGCCGAGGGCCTTTTTGGTTGTCCTATAATATAGGCAAATCTCCTCTTTTGGATCAATTGACCAGAAATACCCTTGAAAGGTGAAAACCAGATACATTTAAAATGAATACGTTTTATGTATCCGAACCTTATATTGTCTTCCTCGGATCCCCCGTCTCATGTATCAGCAGCACATATATTATTCTTATAAAAGGTTTAAGTACAAACACAACCTTGATCAGAGACAACAACTATCATCACAGATTTTACCTTTTATTTACGAGCGCCGGACATATTTTACGATTCATCCCGTCTATTTGTATATCATCGAGTTTATCGGGACGAAGCAACTGAAACAAATTAAATCGTCTTAATTAAATGAATTCACTCGACTTGACATAAAGCACCGTAATGAAGCTCAGCAGTGGCAGTTCTTCGATTATCGAGCTAATCCACTCGACTTGCTCGGAGAGAGGTAATCGAATTCTACAAGTTTCTTGGTAAGGTTGTTTAGTTGTTGATATACCTATAGATATTATTATTACCATCCTGTAAAAGAAAAATTAGAAAAAAAATTCCAATTCCTCGTGTATGTGCACATTATATGTAGATAATAGAAAATTTCACAGCATTGATATTTTTAGTAATAACCTAAAGAAATATCGATATGAAGTAACGCGAACGACCGATTATTAATTATAATTAATTAGAAATTTGTAACCTTAAATGTACAAATTACTTAAATAAAATTCAAATAAAAAATTAAAATTATTAATAAGAGAGTTCAGAATGTATCGGGAGCATCTCCTATCCTTTTCCTATATTCCTCTTCCTCTCCCCTTCCAATAACACAAAATTAATTTTAAGATATAAAAACTTTATTTCCGATTACTTTAGCATAAGAAACTTCTGTGGCTTGACCTCAGTTTACTTCATATTTATCACTGTATATTTGTTTGTTTCCTAAGCCGTCCGCTTAGAATAGAAGTATAATATTGTAGATATTAATTATTTTTTCCACTCTGCATACTCCTTCGGAACACGGCATTTCTGTTAGGAAAAAATATATATAGTGCATTTCCTTTCAAGACGCCTCCAGTCAAAAGTATATAGTCTTTTAGTTTAAGAACGTACCTATATAAATGTACGTAGGATCAAGTGTCCGAGGAATCATCTGCCAGATGTATCAATTCGACGGGAGACCAACTGTCAAAGGTTTTGGCTGTGATTTCATATTATCTTCCTAACGTATTTTTGTCTTATTGTTAATAGTAAACCGAAACAGCTGTGACAAAAATAACTACTAAAATACTTGCAGAACTATTATCAAATTTAATTTTAATTAAATATATATGTTTTTCAAATGTAGTTCTGTTTTCCCTAACTAACTAACCATAATCATGTAGGCAGAGAGGAGGGACCGCCACACAACTCGATCTTGGCATACACTCCTTGCCTCGTTCACATTCATACTTCGTCTCATACATGCTCTTCTATTATTCCGACTCTTCACATGGCCCGACTCAAGTAACTGATTCACTTGGTCGTGCCATGTCTTCCTCGGGCGTCCCCGACTTCTTAAACCATTCACATTTGCATCATATATTCTCCTTACAGTCCTTTCCTTGTTCATTCGCTCTACATGCCCAAACCATCAGAGAGTCCCTTTCTTAATCTTACACATCACGCTTACATCAGCCTTGCATTATTTCCGGATCTTCACGTTTCTCTCACGATCGTACATGGTTTTACCGCACATTCGCCTCAGGGATCTCATTTCTACAGCATTCAGTCTACTTTTATCCTTCCTCTGCCAGTTCCGCCTCAGGTAGGTACCAGCACTCCATTTACTCCATTATGGACGGCTAGCTTCGCTTCTTTGGACGGTTTTTTGTTGGTGCCAACGGCATTCAGTCCTCCATTAATAGAGTTACCTGCAATTACCCTCCTTTCAATATCTCTATCAGCCTTCCCATCTCTCGTAAACATACTTCCCAGATAAGATTCAGATTCTGTTTTCCCCAAAGGAATAAATTAATTATTTTCTTCCATCTCTCTCAAACACCGCACCGTGACGTCTTTGTAGACCTCTACAATACTAATAACCTTGACGATAATTTTGAAAGCATGGAATATAGTTATAAGGGTAATATTGAAGTGTGAGTGAATTCCAAAAATTCAAAAACGTCAAATGTCAATGCGCTGATGGTTTTGCTTTTCTTCTTAAACATATAATGCTACAGATCTATCTTACACACTAAATAACAACAATCGAAAATGAGACAAACGGTGAATATATGTCTGCGTCCCCCCCCCCCCCCAAAGGAAACAGACAATCATTATCGCACATCTCCCTCACACGTATAAATAAAATGAAACGCAATTCCCGTAGCCATAGCTGACCATAAGAAGGTACTTTCGAGGAAACCGACACACGTATATTGTGTGTCTAATATTTTGTCTCACTATTATTTAATGTGTAAGAAAGAGCTACAGCATTATTAGGATAAATAACGTACGATTTATGCCTTTTTTTGCCGTCACGGTAATCATAATAAAAGCGCTCAATGCAAAGAATTCCAGAAAATACGTTGAAATCGAAAAACCAAAATTAGGTTTTAAATTTACGAATAGCGGAGTGAAAAACAACCTCGACCTTGGATTTATAAGTAATTTTCTACAGTATCGGTGGACATGGATATTTTTCGTCAAGAAACTCGGAGAATGTTTTATTTTTCCATTAAAGAGATTTATTGTTCTATGGAGATGACAAGACAGAGTGAAGAAATAGGTTATTGGAAACCGCTGAGTGATGGTTTTCTTGAAATGCTGACAGGTCAGTACATATATAATATTTAATATGAAATACTTTCTCACGCGAGATTTTCAAATAACACTTAACATGGAGAAATTTCATGAAATATTAAACAATAAATATAAAAAAATCCGTAAAAATATTATTTTTATTCATTACCTAATATTATTTGTAATATATATATTATTCTAGTATTTCACGATACATGGCAGACTAAGTAATTCACCATTTACTTCGGTTAAGGAATTACACCAATAACTGTTTTACCCAAATTCAAAAACAATAAATATAATAAAAAATCAAGGTTAATATCTATAGTTTATTTTTAAAGTTAATTGTGGCGGTTAACGAAACTAGTGCAAATATTTTTATAGTTTTTACCCTCCGTGAACGAAGCGGGCAAACGAAAGCGTAGTGTTTTACATGTTTGTAATTCAGTTTAAACTCTTACGGCCGCTGTTCCCAATCCTACTAATCAACTGCTAAGCCGAAATTAAGGCTCAACACTGCTCAAATGCACAACTACGCTCTTTCCGACATACAATCATTGCTTAAGCATTGCTCAATCTAAGGAAGTCGGATTAGTGGAATAAGCTCGACTCAGCAAAGCAAAGTTATGAAAAGTCTTAACTGAGTGGCGCCAATGCCACGAGGTACCGACGCGACGCACGGCAGCAAAGAGCAAGCTGAGACATTATTATTATTATTATTATATTTTATACATTTGCTTAAAAAATATAAAATGCCAGTTTAGGGTTAACAGCATTTAAAAGAAATTACGTGTGTTAATAATAAATACAATAATTAAATCTTTAATATTAGTTTGATACCGAAAGTTTTTACTTTGATGGCATTTTATTGTCGATAAAAATGGGCGGGGTAACTTAAGAAAACCAACTATAAAATATTTGGGAACAACGCGAATTGAACATTACCTATAAAATACTTACAAATCGCTTAGCTGATTGCAGACTTAGATTGGTCGATCGAAAAGTTGGGAACAACGGCCATTCTTTCTTAGCCATCGGCCTGGGTTGCGATGGTGTCGGAAATCATCCGATCCATCATGTCACTAATGACCGCAAAATGACGATGAGATCAGCTGCATAAAAAAATTCAATGAAGATCTTCATCCTGCTTCGGTGTCTTCTGCTCTAGGATCATCGGTGGTATTCCAAACTACTAATATTCCCAAAATCTGGACCTCTTTCGCTCGCATCAACCACTCGTAGATACTTCCAATTCTATTTCACCAACCAACAATATTTTTTAGTTATTAGAAAAAAGTGACTCATGGGAGTAAGAGACATCCTATTCTTCTGAAACCGCTCAAGAACCTATCGGTCTGTTTGACGTAGAAAGGCAGAAGTACATTCACGCCTGGCAATTCGACGCCATCACGTCAACTGAAGATGTTGAAAAATTCCTACGGAAAGTTGACAGTGGTCTCATATCGGTCTGAGTATGCGTCGTTCCGTATCCGGATCCCGGAATCCAAATTTCCTGCATTCATGAATCCAGACTTGCGGCATAACACCATTTCATTCAGCGAGTTATTTTTTCATCGAACATACGAATAAACCCCAACCCTCCACATATACGAAGGACATGGATTGTGACATTAGTATACTACCAGAACGTCAGAGGGTTGAACTCTAAAACGTCATTATTTAAGAACAATCTGATTTATCGTTGTGACATAGATGTTTTGGCAGTTACAGAAACTTGGCTAAAATCAAGTTATTTAACGAAAATTATGTTCTTTTCCGTCTAGGTCAAGACCGAGTTACGAGAGCCGGAGGCGTTCTTCTGGCCGTTCGCCCCAAATCCGTCCTTCGTCCCGAACGAATATACTGTTTCTTGATGTGGAATCTGTATGGGTTAAACTAATTTTTTTAAAGCATCGGCAATATTTTTGGATGCGTGATTTATGTACCACTTTGCTAATCAACTGCAATTTACTCAAGCCTTTTTTAAATAATTGAAAGTTAATGTAATCTTCCCCACGGAAATTTTCTTTATTATTAGGTGACCTAAATCTCCCATCTTGTTGCTCCAGTGTTTTCAATACATTTGATTATTTTAAGTGCTTCTATGGGCTCAAAGAATACAACATGATATTATTCTGGAAGTTGTCTCGTGTAGTACAAAAGATATTGTTTTTAGATCCAATTATAAATAAAGACTAGCACCACCTTGCTCTGTTATTCTAAATATTCTCGACTCAATAACGCCTGGGGATTCAACAAAGGTAATTAATATATGAATTTATTTCTGATTGTTCGTGGCGAACAGTTTGTCGAAGTTCTGCATACGATGTGTAACTTTTTTAAAAACTAAATTTACAATTTATTCTTTAAGCGTATACCTGCTTCTACACTCTTGAATACAAATCCGTAGGTCACGGGTTCAAATATCGACGTGTGCAAGAAAAATTGATTTGATTAATATTTGTGGTTTGCTTACATACCTCAATTGGGGATGCCATAATCTCACTGGCTCAAGATGGTGAGCAGTTGAGCTTCTTTTTCGGTATTCAATTAAAAAAGTCGCAGCTTATTGGTTCCGTAATTAAACACCAAAAACAAAGTAAACTTATAATCCTTAATTAATATAACACATGTACCAATTTAATGATAAGCAAAATTAAATTTATTAAAATAAAAATAAATTCATTATTTAAGCAGATTTTACAGAGCGCATGCCTGAATGTAATTGTTCACTCCGATGGTGGTTGAAATTGTTTCGAATAGCTTGGAACACCCGCATTGTGTCCCTTCTTACCCTGATTGAGTCTCCACGATACGCACAACAAGAAAGCAAGAATCTCTTTAATTAAAATGATTCTGCAGCAATGTTAATCAAGTGATTTGATGATCATTAGCTACCTTCTTGAATGGCGTGGAATAACAAAATAAGTTACAATCTCCTCCGATACGTTAGAAACGAAGAGATACTATATATTATAATACCGTAAGTCTATTGTCTCGTCTTTGGCCCAGTGAGTAACGTTTCTCAGATGAAGCTTCTCTTGTGTCATCTTATATCACCTTTGATAGCATCACGATAGTTCCCGCCTACCCATGTCATTATAATACCCAGTAATAATAGCATCTAAATATCTTGATCTTCGTAGAATACGACATTATGCTGAAGAGCCTGTTTTCAATGAGAATTGTAATATTAAGACGATGGTGTTTCTAGCTCTATTTCTCAAAGGAACTGCTCGATTCTTCAATGGAGCAAAATCAAAGAAATACGTCAATATAATTAGTCTAATGACAACCATTAATTTCACACAACAAAATTATATGACTCCTTCCAATTCAAATGAAATTTAAAATACCTGATATACAGAAAAAAATAAAACGTTTAAATATAGAGATAAAGACGTTTAAACACAACACCAAAATAAAGTAAACTTGAAGATGAGGAAATCACAAAAATTATGAGGGTAACACCGACATAACAAACAGTAAACAAACACGAAGATAAGAAAACCAGCAAACATGAAGATGAAGTCGACCAACATGAAGATGAAGAAATCATGATGTCAAATTCACAATAACCGCATCGGAATAGGAATCCCTAGTGAGGATTGTGAATATACTACTATATGCATCTATACACTCGTTATGTAAAAATCAAAATATGTTTGCTTGGGAATATATGAGTTTATAAGATGTCCATGTATTGCTACATATATTAAGCATATGAAATGTTTGAAGCTCTCAAAATACCTGGATAATTTCAACCACATGACAATACATCTGAAAAGTTTTTTAATCAGTACAAAAACTCTTGCAAAAATGTCAAAATGTCAAAATTTGAGAATGACATTTTGCGAAACAATGATTGATAAATCAAAATTCAATTTGAGAAACTCTTTAAATATATGAATTTATTTGAAGTACTCGCCTAATACTTTGAATCGAATCCAGAATTATATATACCTATGTTAGGTACCAAATTAGATTGATTGTTCTTATAATGCACAAACATGAATATGTGTAATGTATGAAAAATGAAAAATTTTATAACAAAAATTGTAATAGGTGGCACGCGAGCTGTTTGAAAACTGAATATACTGGGTCTGAAAATATATAGAACGGAGGGAGGTTGTCGGGACGGGGGAGCGGGAGAGGAAGACGGGGAAGGTGGAAGGGAAACGTGGGGGAGGGGAGGAGACGCGGGAGGGAAACGGGGACGCACGGGAAAGGACGTGCAGGGAGAAACAATTTTTTTTTAATATGGCATTGCAACGCATGCCGGGAACCAGCTAGTATAGAATAAAGTAGACCACATTAAAAAATTCCGATGTGTGCGAGTTTTCTGATCCAAATCTCATTATTATTATGAAATTCAAATGGGCTGGCGATTAACGATGATGGTGGCGACATTGGTTTCCATTTAAATCTTCATGAAAGACATTTCGAGTGAGTATTTTATATTCAGGTCCCGACAGACTTTCCTGGGCTTACTTCGATTAATGTAATTGATGTATTTCAATTCAAAATTCTAAATATTTCTCCAAAAATAGCATTATCACTACACATAATTTAGTAGTGTGTTGGTGAATTTGTATAATAAAATAAACTTTTACGGGTATTTGGGTAATTTTATAAGAACCCGCAGTTAGAGATAATGGCGTAAAAACGGTTCCCGGTCGTGCGATGACGCTTATTGAAGGTAGTTTTTTTTTAAATAGGCTATTCACCCTAACCAGAATGTTTTGTGCCGATAAAGTTAAGAAAGATAGTTATAATTTTAATGATCATCTATAAGGAGATAGGAAAAATCAAATATTTAAGTCATTCAAGTCAATAAACTTTCATAGAACTGAAAAAACGCGAGAATTTTTGAGAGACAGCAAATGCGGATTACTGAGGGGAGAATGGTGGGTGATTTTAATAAGCAAACGATATATGCTTTTGAAGCAAGAATTTTTACAATAATAATTGAAGAAGACATTGTCAAGAGTCTCCTCCTCCAAACCGCACTGGCAGAGTGGGCTATCGAAGACTCGGATTTAAAACAAATGAGTTGCAATTGAGCAGTGACCAATTCTCATTCTCAAAATGCAGGTAAAAATCTTTAGTGACGTAAGCGTGATAAATAAAAGCTGACAATGTTGCACAGTCAAAAAAATAACGTAAACGATTTTATATTTCGTTTATAGTCTCTGGATTAATCTTGCATTTTTGTCTTGCAAACGACTTTTTAAATGTAATCGTATTGATGTGCACTCTGTAGCGAAATCAATCGGATATTTTATGTGATTCGTGGGACTCTTTACTCACTTTAAAAAGAAAAAGGTTTAATAAACGATGGCCTGAGAGATAACAAAAAAATCAGAACCGCTCCAAGAAAATCAAAACCATTTGCAGACCTCACTTAGATGGAAAATAACGCTGGAGTGAGCCTATTGTAATTTTTAATCATGTACAAGGAAGGCAATGGCACAAAAATACGAAGTTGGTTTATGAGATACAAAAATGACCCCAATGCATGAAATGCATGTGGCCAATAGCACTGATGTTAGTTTTTTTTTGTATTTAGGCAACTAAAACGATTATTGCTGCAAGTATGTGGCTTGAACACTTAATTTATTTATAATTTGAGAATTGAAATTTTTAATCCAGCAGGACTGGGGGGGGGGGGATGGTGCAATCCCATTCTTCCTTTTTACATATATACAATGACCGGTCAGTGGCAGAGTTGGCATCGCGTTTTGGTCCCAACCAGGCGTCCCGTGTTCGATTTTTCGGCTAGCTAAGTCCTCCATCACGACGCAAACAAAGTTTTCTGCTTACTGTGATGGTACCTAATAGGAGATTTTCAAATATTGTCGAGTTATTCGTAACCCGAGTAAGTTTGCCTTTCTTAAAAAAGAAGAATTTGTTAATTCAAGGAGAAAAACAAAAATAATAAAATGAAAAACAATAGGTATATAATAAATAATGATAATATAAAAACATCACACAAATAAGTATCATACAAAAAAGGAAATTAAATTGAATTGAATTAAAGCATCCTCCATCGCAGAGGTCACCACACAATCTTCAACAGTCGTTCGATGATTGGAGAGCTGAGCCACTTGGATGCAGCCGCGTCAATGACATTGTTGGTTAACTTCCGTGTTCTACCCTAGAAGCTGGCTAACCGGTGGAGGATTAAGACGGATAATGAGTGCACCTTCCCTTTATAGAACACCGAAGAGATACTGCAGAATATCGGATGTTTCAGAAAAGTTGTATAATATTTTTGTACCATACCCTCAGCTTGTCCCATCGCGATGCTGAGTACTGTGTCCACATCTAAGACTTGTGATATGAATTCAAAAGTAATCGCGAGTATTCATTATAACATGATAGTATTCTCCAAATTACTAGTATTAATTTTAACTTTTTACCATGTACGAGTAGTTCAAGTGCTTTGTAGTAAATTCAGTATTTAACAATTCAACTTTTGCCATCTGCAAATTAATCCCCTCCCGTATGAAATTTTGAGTGGTTTGTTAAATGTTTTATTAAATTACGCTCTGTCAAGACAATTAAAAACATGAATTTAAAATTTATTTTATTTTTTAATTGTTGGATATTTAATTCATTTTTTAAACACTCACATCATACATACACACAGAATTGTAGGCAATTGTTATTTTGTGAGGTTAATATGTTACAGGTTACAGCATTACCAAACAAACAAAAAATCACGACCAAGACTTGGTCCAATACAGTGACCACGAAATACTTAAATCCGGTCATGTCAAGAGTCAGAAAAAACAAAAAGGATGAGGTGGTTCATGAATGTGATTGGAGTAAGGATATACTCGTGCATCGTAATATAGTGGGCTCACCTAGTATAGTTTGTAACGAAATGTATTCGCATTACGTTTACTATAAAGACCAATGATTGGGTTGGTACAATCATTTCAGATTATTTCAGCCCATTCTTTCATTTCTACCAAAGCGTGCTTTGATTAACTTTTTTTAACAAAAGCTTATTTTCTGTACTTTCAGAATCCTTTGGGAATGAAACAAATCAACGAAAAGGTTGGTTGTGAGATAATCAGTTTGATTCATCATCAACATTTATCAACAATTTTTTTTTAATTTGGGATAAATATAATTTCTCAGAGCTTTTTAACATCGCAAAGCTCTATTTAGTGGCTTTTATAAGTATTCATTAGGTGATAAGCTCTTATGCTTGGTCAAAAATATTTTTTATTTATGTGAATGCAGCATGAACAACCTTCCAACTGCTCCCAATAGTCTGGAGCCAGTGTATGACATTCCCAATTGGAGTATTGTGTTTCATGTGAATACCGCGCAAGAGTCCCAACTGCTCCCCTCTGGGGCCAGTGAGACTACAGCATCCCTAACATGGGGTATGTTGTGAGGCTGAAGGTAGTAGAAAGGGGAAGGAGATGGAGATGGGAGAAGAAGGTGGGGAAGTACCTGGCTATTCAGATCTGGTTACCAAACACGGATAAAGCTATTTCAAGTAACGTTTCAATTCTGAACGGTGGTCTCCCACCAGGGCGATACTGATTAATTCATTTATTGCGAAATAACACAAACTAATCAAATAAAATTTAATTTGCGCTGGGTTCGAGCCCGCGACCTAAGGATTGCAAGTCGAGGTCGAGAGTCTTACCCTTCGACCACGGAAGCCGTCTAACGGGGGGTATGTTGTGGGATATATTGTGGGGTGGGAAAAAAAAGGGGAATAGGAAGGTTTGAAAGTATCCGGCTAATCAGATCTGGTAACCAAACACATGTAAAGCCATTATTAGCAAGGTTGGGATTCTGAATGGTGGCCTTTTACTAGATGGTACATAATTTAAACTCGACCACTTTACATGCCTTTTCTCGGAGGATTTTATCAATTATCAACATTTCAATGTTTGCCGCTTTCAAATATCACGAATTTTTGAAAAAGATACACTCCGTCTCATTTATTAATAAAATCATGAGAATCAAAATGAAATTTGAACGATTTTTATATGAAGTGTTAAAATTAAAAAATTTAATTTTGGATTATTATAAAACTTACTGTCAGAGAATTCGAAATATCATTGGATTTTATTTTTAATCACAAAATAAATAACATTAAATTATTTATAAATTCACGTGTACATTAAAATTTTTAACTGAACCAATTATAAAACAATTCTATAATATCCTCGTTCCATAGTAATTTATTGTTCGAATTTCTCAGAATCCCTTGTCAATTATTCATACTGCAATACCCACAGAAGAGATAAACCGAAAGAAGTTTGTTGTGGGCGTTTCTGTGTGCCAGAAGTGAGCTCAATTTTGATTCTTTATTGTATTATTTTTTATTGTAAGCAGACAATCAATTTGATGGTGTATGGGACCTAAGAATTTAAAGGTTTGATGCAAATTTGTGAAATCAATTTCATAAAAGTACTAGCTGACCCAGCCACGCGTTGCTGTGGCTAATTAAACACAACGCCATCTACTGTATGGTTACCCAACCTTTCCAAATCAAATCAATTGCACACCGCCCGCTTGCAAGCCCTCTCGTCCACCACATACAGACATTCTCCTTTATATATAATATATTTCAACCAATTTACACAAAACCTTGACAAATTATAAATCGAAACCTTTCTCATGAATCACTCTATCTATTGGTGAAAACCGCATGAAAATGCTTTCAGTAGGTTTTGTCGCGAACAGACAAATAGACGCGGCGGAGGACTTTAATTTATAATATGTAGAGATTGCCGGCATATCAGTGATGGTCCGATGCTCTGTGGGGAACCCGCTTACACAGCGCGGGTGTAAACTGTCCGACCTAAAGTTTATGATTAAATTTAAGTTTAAAATCGATTTTTCCTTCCTTCTGGTTAAATTGTAAAATTTTATTAAAAAACAAAAATGGATTTTAATAGAATATTTAGGTAGGTATAACGTAAAGCTATTTGAGGCCCAGGAGTTGAAAAAACGTATAATTTTAGTCAGTTTTCTTTCAAGTCGGTGTAGATATTCTATGGATTGTTCAATCATTGGCACAACACGTGTCAGCGTGCTATAACTAAAGCACCCTTTGTTCCGGATGTCAATTTAAACGATCGCACAATGTACAAATTAACTCCAAGGTCTAATGAGAATGGAATGCACCCTCATAAATGATTTGTTTATGAGAACGTGGAATATGAATTCAGTTATTAAAGACGTTGGTTGTCTAGCAATTAGCAATATAGAAAATATCTTTAAAAAAATAAATGTAACAATACTATTAAAAACTTAATATTTTTAAAGCATGTTATTAATTTTTGTAAGCATTCCAACTGGTTTCGGTTCAAGCTGAATCATTCCTGGGGTTGCAATAATTTATACTAAAATTAATGCTGAATTTCTAAAAATTAGGAAATGCAGAAGACGGAGACAGAACACAAACTTTAGCGGAGTTGGGGGGGAAGGGTTGTAAATAAAAGTGAGGGGGTAAGCGGAGATGTGGATAGGCAGATGGGTTTCATACTCATACCTAAGATTGGGCTACTCGTAGAATCTAATTATTTGTTATGTAAATGGATTTCTTTTATATTTAATTTCAGGACATTCTAGAATTTTTTGTAGTAGATATGTTCTCCTTCACGACACTCTCCCCCCCGCCAAAACTAATATTTAATGTTTTGTCTTCCTCCTTCATGTTTTATAATTTTCTATTAAACTGAAGTAATTTTGGTTTACATTCGTGCAGTCTTGATGAAGGTTTTGAACCGAAAGCGGTTGGTGTAGTATATTATTTGTTTATACACTGGAATTAAAAATATATATGTATTGAAAAATTTTGATAAAATACATTTAATAGATACATAAAATAATGAAAAGTATATGAAAAAGCCTGTGCGTGGAAATTGTATTGATTTTTTATTATTATGATTAAAGTGAAGACTTATAAAATAAAGTATTTATTACAATTATAAATATGTCCAACCATATAGATATTACTAGCTTAAATATCTTTGTCAATTAAAAATAATAATAAAGTTTACGAGTCACTTTGAACAATTCATTAAATCTCAAAGCTAGTTTTAAAAGTTCTGTGAAAGTTTTTTTTTTTATTTTTTTATTTATTTTTTTTTTTATTGAAAATTTTTTTCTTTCGGTACAATACAATAGATACATAAATAAAATGAAAGTATATAAAAGCTTAATGCAATTATAATTATTACAATTATATAATATATATTTTTAAATTATTCTCCCATAATAAGCAAATGCTTGTGTGTACGGGAGGAAGTATTATTTGTTTGGTTATTTTTTTATTTTTTTTTATTGTTGTTTTTATTTATATTTAGTACTTTGAAATTTAGTTTATGTAAATAATAGGATAAATGTATGTTTATATAAATATATAAATTTTTATTATTATTATTAATTTTTTTTTAGTTAAGGTTTTCAGTATATTTTTTTAATTGTGTTTTGAAATTTTTGAAACTGTCACAATGGGATCTTATATTTTCTGGTAATTTATTAAAGAAATTTGTTCCCAAGTATTTGTAGTTTTGTTGGCCTAAAGTTTTTTTACAAATGGGAATTGGTAACATGTATTTTTGCCTGAGATTTGCTGTGTTTTTGAAAGGTATAGTTTTGTTTAGGATATCCTCTTTGTAGACTTGTAAGGTTGAGTGATACAGAAAAAGAGTATTTAATTTTCTGACTTTAAATTCTTTGAATATGAGTTCTGATGGATATAAAAATGATTTTTTTAATATTATTTTAATTATTAGTTTTTGCGCAATGTAAAGAGATCGTGTGTGAGTTTTATAGGCGCCACCCCATCCTATTATACCATATTGGATTATGGATTGACAGAAAGCGAAGTACGTCATTCTCAGTAGTTCTTTATTTAGAATGTGTCTCAAACAGCTAAAAATATAGGTCAATTTTCGTACTCTGTTTTTAAGATTGGTTATATGCGGTATCCATTTTAGACATTGGTCAATAGTAATTCCTAGATATTTGGTTGAAGTTTTCATTTCAATATGAGTACACAGTAAGTTACAGTGGTGTTGTTGAGTATTTGGTGCAGAGTGGATCCTTATGTTAATTTCATGCGGCGTGTTTGGTTTTTTTATGAAAAATGGTATATAATGTGTTTTTTTAGAGTTTATTATTTGCATATTCTGTTATTATTTCGCTATGGATAAAGAGTCATATAACTAAAATAATAACATAACTTCTTACTTTCACAGAATTTAAAATTAACTTCTTAACAATTTAAAATTCCGCAAAACGGATCGTCATTGGTGTTCAACCTTAAGGAATTCAGTTTGTGTGAAAGCAACAATATCTATCTAATACAATCAAATAAAAGTAATAAACATCAAATCATAAATAAATTTGTAGGCACACACTCCTAGCTTCATCCACATTCAAACATCGAATCATACATATTTTTATAGACACACTCCTTACTTCATCGAAATTCTAACATCAAATCATAATTATATTTGTAGGACACACTCCTTACTTCATCCAAATTCTTACATGAAATTATAATTACATTAATTTGTAGGCACACCATTGCTTGCTTAATCCAAATTCTAACGTTAAATCATAATTATGCATGTAGTAGACACCTACTCCTTGCTTTATTCAAATTTGAATATCAAAAATAATTATATTTGTAGGACACACTCCTTGCTTCATCCAAATTCTAACATCAAATCTAACACACTATATAATCATAAATATATTTGTAGGACACACTCCTAGCTTCAAACTCGAACATCAAATCATAATTATATTTGTAGGCGCACCCTCCTTGCTTCATCGAAATTCTAACATCAAAACATAATTATATTTGTGGGACATACTCCTTGCTTCACCCAAGGTCTGACATCAAATCATAAATATATTTGTAGGACAAACTCTTAGCTTCAAATTCGAATATAAAATCATAATTTTATTTGTTGGCACACCATTGCTTGCTTCATCCAAATTCTAACGTTAATTTATAAAAAAACATATTTATCTTAAACATAATCTAGATGCTATGAATAACTGTATATGTTCCTAACTGCAACTAATCTTCAATGTATTCGATACTGCCGCCATAGGTCGACCCACAGTGTCCTTGACAATATCAAGGAGGATACGGTGTTTCTTCTTATGTCGATAGCATTTATTCCCAAACATGGGAACACCTCAGCACAGGTTCGCCTAGTGAGGTGTTCACAAAATACTACTTGGTACTTACCTACATACAGTTATGAATCAGTAACATTTTTTTCCTTCTTATTACTACTATGTACTTCTTATAACTTTTTAACTATGTAAACCAATGTAATAATCTGTAATGTGTATGTTTAAGAATAGAAAAAAAAATCATAATTATATTTGTAGGCACACACTCCTTGCTTCATTCAAATTCGACATAAATTCATAATTATATTTGTAGGCATTCACTCCTCGCTTCATCCAAATTCTAACATTATATCATAATTATCTTTGTACTGTTAGTGTTATTCACACTCATTGCTTCTTCCACAATCAAACATAAAATCATAAACACACACATTGCTTCAAACGCTTTACCAATTTATTGCCTGCATTGAGCAAAAAGTTATTCAATTTTAATTCTCTACGAGTATATATTATGCTCATTGCCGCTTGAAATGGAATGAAGATTATACGAAATTTAGGTTTCATCTGAATACATAATAATCATTAAATACATTTTATAATCATTTATAGTTATATTACATTTTCTTATAAATTGCAACAAATTTCTTATTTTTTTAAATAAAGTTATTATATTATTTTTTTGTGAAGCTCTACTTAAACCAACTTTGCTATCTTTTAATCTCAAAAATGTTCCATGTATCGCACCGTAAGACTAGAACAATCCGCAATTCCCCGGGCGATTACCTTTTTCCTTGACATCGCCTAATAAATAACAACATTTTCCCTAATAATAATGAATGTTTCCTAAGCCGAAATGATAATTGAGTCCTAGGATTTATAAGACAAGCAAGGGCCGACCCAGATTCCAGATGTTACCAACATTACGGGGCTCGGGTTTACAATCTCCATTTTCCAAATACGAGCCCGACCGACCCTCGAATGAAAACCACTGAGTCTGAAGGCGTATGAACCGATTGATTCCTTTGAAAGAGATTGGATTCAAGTTAGTTTTGGTTATCTAGTCCAAATTATTTATTGTTATCAAGCATGTAGAACTCCATTATTATTTTAAGTTTTACTTTTACGTCTTCAGTAAAATTATTATCAATTTATAAACAAAACTGTTTATTTATAAACAAGTTCTGCCGTGTAATTATTAGGCCTGACAGCTGTTTCGCTTTCTGAAGGCTTTATCACATTGTTTTCTAACTTAAGACTTTATCAACAGTTTGATGATGCCGAAACAGCTGTTATCAGCTATAAAGCTGTTGTTATCAAATTGAATACTTTATCAATAGCTTGATGATACCTACCTTCAGAAGGCGAAACAACTGTCAAGCGTAATAATAATTACGCGGCAAAACTTGTTCAACGTGTAATATGTATAAATTGAATATTAATATTATTGAACACAAAAAAAAAAACTTGAAAAAAACTAGCACTTAAGTTGGTAAGCACGAATAAAGTGTCATCAAAATCGCCCTTTGCAGCTAAGGTTGCCATATACACTACGGTCCACCGGAGAGGTCTGTGTGGGAATAGAGCTGGGTATTTTTTGAACCTGCGCAGGCGACCGGCGCAAAATCTAAAATCAATTCTTTTGAAATGAACTTGCACAGGCAAACCTGCACAGGTAACCTCTCTGGTAGACCGTAGCGTGTATGGCAACCTTAGCAAACCGAATTTTGTTTGGGCTACCGCGTTAATGCAGCGCTTCAACAATATTTTCAGAAGACTGCATTCACTGCTTCGCCTGGCCTCAGGGAAAGACTCGGTAAAGGCGTAAACTTTATCGTCCGAGATCCTCTATCGCGATCAATAGGAAAAGGGAACGATTGCAGGAAAACCTTTGCATTTACTTACTTCATGTCTCAACCTTTTTAGTATTGCGACCCCCTTAAAAGCCTAAAAATAAAGTAAAAAAAATTTTGATCCCCCCCCCCCCCCCCCTCACATATATTTTTGTATGTTTTAAGTATTTTTAGGTTTGTCAAAGTTTTAAATTTTTCAAATTTTGGTTGAGACTTACGATCAACTAATTGAAATATCAACCGACAAAACTCTACAACTTGAAATTGTTTCTCAATTATAAGTTTTGGCTTGCACGTTTATGCGAATTTTATGAACGCTTAATAACGGATTCTTTGAAAACATTGATCCCATTTGCCACTTCTTACTTGTGCCATATTGGATTTTTGTCTCTGGTGGCTTTAAAAGCTAAATCAATATGAAAATAGTTTACGTTTGCGTGTTTCAAATGTCGATAAACATGCAGAAAACTTTTTAAGTAAAAAAATACAAGTGTGCAGTTCACACGCGTTAGAAGTAGATAAGAGTGGGGAGGCTACGAAGCACCGCACAAAGAGGAGACCGATTATTCTTCCTCATTCTCTCGCAGGCTAAATCCTACAGATGTATGTGTTTGTCTCTTTTTGGTGTCACTTTTTCATTTTATCGAGTTTCAAATCCCAACGGTGCTAAAGAAGTTTTCACTTCAAAAACAAACTTAACCGTCTTTATTAGTACGTGGATATTTTTAACACTTTTGACTCATTTTAGATAAAATGATTTTTCGCAAATGACTTATTTTTTATGACGGATCGCGACCCCCCTATACATGATCACGACTCCCACATTGAGAAACGAAATATTTATATTTTCCTTACAAAAGTACTTATATATTTCACATTTAAAAAAAATTTACTTATTTATCTGAGAACAGCCTTAAAAAATTGTAATTTTGGAAAAAGTTGAATATTTTTTTAACTTGTATAATCATGTTGAATTACCTCTCAAAGTGACAAAGTTAGGTTTTTGGACACTTTATTATTAAATCTCATATTTGTTATATATGCATAAAATGCACATACTTTATGGTTTATGGTTTGTGACTGGGTTAGCATCAGGCTCCTCATATTCCAGAATAAAGAAAAAATAAGTAAATTAATAATATGCTGTGAAAAAATCTAACACAATGGTAACACTAGCAAACCATAACACTAGCAAAGCTAGTAATAACGCTAACGAATGATCTTCGAGCAGAATACTCCGTACAATAGTCTCATATATTATAGAATAGTTCCATCACATCGCGCTAACTTGCTCTATATGTTTCTCAACAGTGAGCCATTCGGGTACACAGTGGAGATTACAGTGCTTTTAGGATCCTCTTACCACTGCCTAATTACCACCTCAACTCAATCCTCCACGAACCGTCAACCTGACAAACGAACAAGTACCGTAAAGAAGAAGGTATGGCACTAAAGGACAGCAAAATGCGACGGCATGCGGTCATTCTGCTGCGCATTTCCCTGGAATGCGGTCTGCTTTGGCTCATAGGACCCACCAATCTGTGCACGCGAGGTGGGAGAGGTGATCACATCAGCGATGGATTCCTATATTCCTTTCTCTGTCAAATTCTCTGTAGCGGGCACAAAGCTGTGGTTTGACCATCGCTGTGCTAAAGCAGTCGGACTAAAAAACAGACCGATTGCCATTTCTAATGAACAGACGCAATGTGGACTTGAAATTGTGTCTTTTCTAGATTTATTTTAATAAAGCACGCTATAACAGGACAGTTAAGTCATAAATATCTCGGAGTAAAATTTTTTAATTCATTTCCTGAAAAAATCAGAAACATGAACAGTAATATCAAAAAATTTAAAACTCACCTTAAAAATTATACCGAAAATTAGAACTGAATATAAAAAATAAAACAATTCAACTAATATAATAACACCCCCATACACACAAGCCCTGCTTTTTTATGGGGATAAATCAAATATGTACACATATTATGTAATTAATTATAATATTGAATGTATTGTAATTTATGTATCTTTCTCTGAATAAAAAAAAAAAAAAGCTTGCAGCATTGGCCCCCCGGTGCACAGGTGAAACTCGACGCACACAAACGGGACTCCAGTTCACAGTTGTTATTGGCTTCATGAGAAAGGGTAATTTCATCTACTCGTTTTTGTGTAAATCGGCTCGTATGTGGAATGAGCTAACGGCATCTATTTTTCTGCCTTCATATAATCCGGGCGTCTACAAGACCTGCATTAATAAATCCATTCCTACAGCCCCTCCCTCACAACGGGTAAGCCAGCCCCTTCCTCTGCCTCGTATCATGGTTGGTACCGGAATGATGCATACAAACTTGGTAATTGGAATGTTATCAAAACATGAATTGAAACACGTTGTGTACACTGACAATTGTTGGAGCCCAATCGTTGCTGAACATCGCACTAATCCCACTAGTTGGTTACAGGTACCGAACCGATGGAGGGATTTTTAGACAGAAAGGTATTGTGTGTCCATGTTCCCAAAGTAAGTTCACATTTACCTTACTTCGGTGAAATTGATCAAACGTTTTAATTGTTTCTTAAACAGTGAATAATTAATTTGGGAAGCAAGTATGTGTACCGTCTCCTTCAACCAGCATCTCTCGATCTGGCCGGCCATGCAGTTGGTGGACAGATGCATCCGCCAGAAGATCCGGACAAACCCCCCGGGAACTCCTGCGAAGTCACCAAACGTGGCGAACCACTTGGGTTGATCTACAGCAGGGGGGTTGATTATCCAATAAACGGTTCACTGTACCTATACTCGCCTCCCAAATTATAGATTTATTAATAATTACTGTTTTAAATAGAGATTTTTGACAACCTTTTAAAATAAATGTAAAATTTGATCGTGATAAAAACATAACCTTCAGTATTTAAAAAAAACTGGAGCCTATTATGTAGGCACATATATTATAGTTATAATATTAATAATTTTGAAATATCTTAAATCCAGTAATATGCAGAATCAGAACAAAATAGCACCTCCTAATTAAAAAGTTCTCTCGTATGTACCACAGTTAAAGGAAAAATTATACCCGTCCAAACATGGCCGTGATAGGCTGAAACCCAAGGCTTGTAGAAAATGCTTTTCAAGGTTGGATCAACGAGGGAGTAGAGCGGTGATTGGCTACAAATTCGTGACGTAGCTTGCAGTCCATGTTCCACTGGGAGATTTAAATTAACTGCAATACAAGAGGCAATATTTTACTTCAAGCCACGTCACGCGTTCGAAATTTCTAAAACGGCCCGACGAGTTTTTTTTTCCGAAAAAGGCCCACAAGAGCTAACCATGTTAAACGCATTTTCTACGAACCTTGGATTCAGCCTATCTGAAACCGCGAAAAACGAAAACATTTTTAAAATTTTTTTTAAGCCATTAAAGTGGAATTCCACCATGAATTTTGTGACGATCAAAAATAGAAAAATTAACATACTCGTAATGAATTATTTGACTTCTTTCATCCCATATTAAACAGAGATATCAGAGGAACATGGTTCTACTGAAGGATAAGGAATTTCCCGACTTTTTCTCTGTCATCTATGGGAACAATAATTACAGTTAAGGTAAAATCGTTAAAATTTTTAGGAAAATTTTCTTATCTTTAAGAAGAAACGGAATCCCTCAGGTTAGATGTATGTTATAAGCGTGTTCATGTGCCTGAAGAAAGCTCAATTATTATATCGGACTTATGTCCTCTATATTGACTGTAAAATACGGGTGCTGGTTTTCTAGTCGGCGGGCTGCTGTGTACGCTCAGGGCCTGGTCCGGTTGCTGTGAGTATCCGAGGAGAGAGAATTCAGCTGTCCAAGGAAGTGCAAAAGAAGTCAAAGACAATTGTAGAGTTCAGGCAGGAAGAAGCGGTCCAAGAAGATAGAGGCGGTGAGAGTAGACGCGACGATAAAAGTTCGAATGAGACTGATTTGAACAGAGCTTGACGCTCTATATATACGCTGCCACGTGACCGTGCGCAATATCGGTTCGCATTTGACAGGATTACTCCTTGAACGTTGGTGCATTTCTTTACAGCTTCGTGTATCCTTATATAAGAATGGAACGATAAAATTGAATTGTATGAACAAAACTACTCTTTTTGCCGCTCTATCTCAGGTAAACCACTTCATTCTAGCAGTTTTATTAAATTCAGTAATAATTGTACAAGGTTAACCAGTGGGGTTTTAGCCCGATATCAGTATAAAAAAACCCTTATATCTATTTAATGGAAACATTCACATATTTAATTTTATCTTCACAGTATGGACGCAAGTCCAGCCTTTTAATCTACATACTTTTATTTGAAATAACTCTAGCAAGACTAACTTAAATTCAATATTAATTCTACACAAACATGTTCAAAAAGAGCGAGTCGCCATGCAGGCATGGCGGCTAAGACGAGCTTCGTGATTGGCTGGCTGTTTCTAGAGCGACCTAGAAAGAGGGGATGGGGTCATCCTACGGTCCCGCGGTTGGTTAGCAACGGTCAGGGAAGGGGTAATTACGTAAATATCCATGGCGTCTTAAAGACGCCATTATCAGCTTAAGACCAGTCATAGCTGACGTGACATAGAGGGGGTAATGCCATAAATACATATGGCGTCTTACAATCGCTACCATTCCTCTCTCGGCCATTGAACATGACATAAAAAGCTGTTTATTGGTAGATTCCACGTTCGATATAATTATTATAGTTTACTTTAGTGAAATTGACAAATATATTTTTTTTTCTTTAATTCCTAAATTTTTTCACGAGCAGATAATCAATTTCATTAATCAGTGTATCATTGACTCCTATCAATAGAAGTGGATGTAAATAGATTTTTTCTTTCAAAACGTAACAGTATAGATCTCACTTCTTGAGATTATCTTTTCGGTGGTTCTAACGCTGCAGGATACGATGGTGTTGCATAAATTTAAACTTTCGTCTGATGATGATATTCGGAATCCAAAACACATTGTTTGGAGTTTATGGTGAAATAACAAGATGTGTTTAATACAATAACTTCCACGGTACTATCGTCCCTTGAATGATCAAAGCTATTTAATATTGCGGACTAATTGACTAAATAATTCCACGAATTTGAATACAAACGAAAAGATTCGGATTTCGTAGATGTGTTTGAGCTGTTGAAGCAAGCTGTTGGGTAATCATGTACTGATACTTTTTATTCTAGTGTGTTATCCGCCATACCAAGTACCTTAATATATTATTCGGTTCACATGTGTATATGAAATTATTAATTATGTTTTATCATGTATGTAAACATGTTTTTTTATAGATAAATAAATAAAAAATCTAGTTATTACCCGCGAAAAATGACTGGCTTTAACTGGATGAGTAACTGCCATGAAGTTCCTTAATGGGTCTAATTTTTTTTGTTGATGTTTTATTTTGGAACTGTTTTTGCTTATAAATAGTTTATAGGCTTCGTGAATCGTGTTGTTATAATATTATACAACACGTTTCAGAGTGGTGGATACTTAAAGTGCTTGAAATGGGAATAGTTGTGTTTATAGTAACCAGATCTGAAGAGATAGGTAATATGTAGGTACTGCCCTACCTCCCTTTAACTCATCTCTCTCATTTCCACTCGCTCCAGTCTACCAGCATACTTCCATTATGGATGCCGTGATCACTGACGACTCGGGGAAATTGAATGTGCGATCCTAAAAAAAAACTGACTAAAGTAACTTTAAACTTACTTATATCATGTACAGGTTAGATAACTTTGCCATAGACACCAATACAAAAATCAGTTTGTTTTCCCTCTGGGATAGCCAGGGATTGGCACATTCTCCTTTTATTCACTTTCAAACTTCGTCATTAATTTATAAACTCTCCTTTCTTTTTTCTTAATATTAGGTAAACCATCTTTTTTCACTTGACCTTGCCGTGTATTGCCGTTTTTCACTTGACCTCTAGCGTTCCCAACTTTTTTTATCATCCACTTTCGCGTCATATATTCTCCTTACCCTCCTTCATTCTTCCATTTGCTCTACGTGTCCATGTGTGCGATACTCACAACCATCCACCGATCTAAGACAACAGATGACGCAAAAATAAGATCGATTTTCAGAGAAAAAGCGATCTTCCGTTGGAGAAAAAAATTCTAAATATTCCGGTAGGATAATTCTTCATTCACAGCATATCGCGGGTGGTAAAAAAACCCTTGCTCATCCACCGGTCCCTCTTCCCTATTCCTGGATTACAAATTCAAGCATAAGACCCTTTAAGCCCGAACCTTTTTCAAACCCTTTAATGGCGGGAACATCGGCTCGGGGCGTGAGTTACATTTTTCTCAATTTGAGTGGAACTCTTCGGAGAATCGTGGACGTCGCTTTAACTATTCACTTGTTGACACTTTCCCGAAAAAATTATGTTTTATTTTGAAAAAATCAGAGTGTGTAATTCACACGCGGTAGAAGTGAAACTAGAAAGTCGCTAGATGTCGCTTTCTTTTCTTTTGCTTATTTATTTTAAAGTGGTTTGAAGATTGAATACAAATATTATTATATAAAATAAAAATGTATTTTTTTTGGATTTCGTAGGATTCGAATCTCCGTTCGCTTGATGTCTGTCTCTCTGGCCGCAGAGACTTTTCGAGTGCCTTGCCCACTGTTCTATCGAAGGCCTGCGCCGACGCGCGAATTTACCGCGCTATATTATAACCGAGTTTTTGTGAAAAACTTGTTTCCGTTTCATCCGAATTTCAAATCACTAATGGCGCTAAAGAAGTTTCATTTTTAAAAAGACGTCATTTTTTTAAACAAAATAGTAGACAAATAAATTAAATCAGCGAAATAAATAAACGAAACCGTCGGTTTTAGTTTATTCATTTCGCTGGCAAGCCTGAGCTGATATTGATAGCGGTAAAAAAAT
Organism: Limnephilus lunatus; assembly: GCA_917563855.2. Lineage (NCBI taxonomy): Eukaryota > Metazoa > Arthropoda > Insecta > Trichoptera > Limnephilidae > Limnephilus > Limnephilus lunatus. The sequence continues at coordinate 48,778,826 of OU830593.1, forward strand.
CTCCTAATGACAAAATGGATATCTTCTATGGCGTAGACCGATCGATATAGGTTTTATCGAAAATGTCGGTAACTTGTCATCGCTCCCGAACACGACTGCAGGCCGCTAACGAACAAATAACAATTTTACGTTAAATAAATCAGAAACCCTCAGTCGTTGTGAACTGTTGTCTTTTCGTTAGCGGCCTGTAGTTGTGCTCGGGAGCGATGACAAGTTACCGACATTTTCGACCATGCTAGGACCCCAGACAGATGATATTTGTCGTTTAGAAACGTAAATTGTGATAGTTTATTTGAAGAATTTATTGATGTCATTTCTGTTCATTTAATCAGTTTCTGCACTTTTAAAATAGGATAATTTTTTCGCTTGTGAAAAAGTTTTTTTTTTTTTTTTGCATTAACTCCACACAGGAGGCCCTGGGGAAAATAATTTCCCTCAGGGCCTATGTCATCTTTGAGGATGCTGTGTAGAGGGTCTTTTTGAGGAAAGGAAGGAGTTAACATGGGTCTTGAAGAGATTCATGTTGTAGGAGGGAGGAAACACAGAGGCCGGTAAAATAAGAGGCCGGTAAAAAAACGATTCGTTCTTGAGTTAAACAGTCTAGCTGTTGAACTCAAGAACAAGTCGTAAAAACGACCCGTTCTCGTGTGACTAATGTCAACAGTGTACAAATGTTGGGAGCGTGTTTGGCGTGTTTCCCGACTATGCACCGGTGCCGAGGGGATCAATGACGCTAGTTCCTCGGAGCATCTTCCATTGTAATACCGGTAGAACAAGGGCAGCATTCCCACCTGACGCCTGTGCTCTAAAGATTGCAATCCGTCTGTTAAGATGGGAGAATCTATCAACCGGACCGCCCGTTTCTGCACAGAGTCAAGGGTTTTTAAAGGTATTTTGGAGCTCCAGACCAGAGGTGGCTGCCAAATTCAACCGTGGGACGCACTTGCGATTTGTACAGGGTTAGCAGTTGTGTACTATTAAAGTATCTGTGGGCCCTGTACAGTACGCCCAGTTTCTGAGAGGCTAACTTAACTCTGGTTTCGATGGAGCCCCCATACCTGAGCTGGTCACTTAGAGTTACACCAAGCATATCAATGGAGGTCCTGTTTGGAAGAATGCTTCCGTTGAAGGAGACTAGATTATCATTTCGATCCCTTTTAGACGTTATAAAACATGATTGGGTCTTTGAAACATTAAATTCGACGAGGTTATTCTTACCCCAAGAGAAAACACTCTCGAGGTAACCGTCCATTCTTTGCTTCAAAGCCCTCCGAGCTATTGGGGTTTGTGTGCTCTTTGGAGGCTTGTCAAATAAAAAGCTATCATGGACTGTACTGTCGTCCGCGTAACAATGAATCGGTGCACATGCCAAGAGGTCGTTGATGTGCAACAGAAACAAAGTCGGAGACAGAACCGATCCCTGTGGGAGCTAGCATTTATCGAATGCGAGGAAGAGGTGAAACCGTCAGCAACCGCCTGAATCGACCTCCCCATCAAAAAGTCGGCAATCCACGCACACAAGGATGCGGGAAGTCCGTAAGAACGCAGTTTGTTGACAAGCGCTCGATACCAAACCCGGTCAAAGGCATTGGAAATGTCCAGTGAAACCGTTTGGGTCTCACCAAAACATTCCAGGCACCGTCCCCAAACATGCGTCACATACGCGAGAAGATCACCGCACGAGCGGTTCCGCCGGAATCCGTATTGACGGTCGTTAATAATTTTGTTCTTCTCGAGGTATGTGAGCAGTTTGTCAATGATCACACGTTCCATCACTTTTGACAGAACAGATGTGATCGCTATGGGGCGGTAGTTGGCTATTTATCTAGGGAATTGAACGCCTTGCTATACTCACCGTTTATGATTTGTCTTTCATCCAAGTTGTTTATTCTTGAAAATTTTCCATTATTTGTCAACGTTTTTTTAGCATATTTTTAAGATCTTAGTTGCTTTTCATTTAAACAAAACAATATCTGAAAACACGTATTCAAGCTTTAATTTCCTCTCGATTTCAACGCCATTTAAAAAATATATTATCGTCCTTTTTTTCTTGGATCCGCCATTCGATCCTTAAATCGTCTTTGGCCTGACCGAGAACCGAACAAAGGATATGAAACTAACGGACTCTTAGATTATAGAGCGGTAGCTTTATTTATTAAACTTAAGCCAAGAAAACAAGACAACTACGAAAGATTTAAAGTTTTTTGTTTGTTTTTCAGCTGCGTTTAATTTTGCACGTTCTGTTAAAATGATTATAAGGATTTTTTTTCTTATTTCACCACATGCCGAGAGATAGCAAATTATCCCGATACTAATTCGCTACGTTTGCTGACTTTGCAGGGGTGCCTGGGTTCACAAGTAAGGTTTGTCTGGGTCTTGGCGGCGGATGCGTCTGCTCACCAGCTGCATGGCAAGCCGGATCGGGAGAAAATAGTTGATGGATTCCTTTTGACCTCTCCAGCTGGACTTTCTCGGAACATCGACCTGCACCGCAGTGGGAAGGATGGATGTCCGTCACTCCTGGACACACTGACCCCAAGTTTCCCACCTACCCCTCATACCCTTTTCCTTCCCAAACTTCCACCCCTCCCTTTCCTAAAAAAAGACCCTCCACTTAGCATTCCTAATATGACACAGGCCTTGAGGGGAATTATTTTCCTCAGGGCCTCCTGTATGGAGCCAATATAAAAAGATTATCGCTCACCGAGAGATTACTTTTATTTTTCGCGAAACGCAATAATTTTTTAAGTGAAAATTTCTTTAGCACTGTTGTGATTTGAAACTCTATGGAACGAAAAAGTGACACTAAAAAGCAACAAATACATACATCTATTGGATTTTGCCTGCAAGAGAATGAAATAGAATAACGGTCTCCTCCTTGCGCAGTGCTTTGAAGCCTATCGGTCTCCTCTTTGTGTGGTGTTTCGTAGCGTCCCACTCTTGCCTACTTTAGTTTTCTAAAAGTTTCACTTATACTGTGTGTAACACTCTGTTTTTTGACATAGATATTATAGAATCGGTTCATGATACAGTCTTAGAGAAGCTTTTGAATAAGTGGGATGGTAGGAAACAAGCACATACAATAAATGTGGATTTGTATAAAGGAACAATGTGTTTTTCAAAATTTAAGAGTAACAATGTTACTTTGCATACATCAAGCCATTCAAAAAGGTGAATTTGTTTATTTTCAAATCTCAACTAAGGGAACTGCTGAAACATGAAATTAGTTTCTAAATAATCTGTTGCACATAACCGCGCTCCTGGGAAGCATCCCGAAAAGGGTAAAGTATCAAAATTTTCTTCAAATTAGTTAGAATAAGTTTGCAGCAAAAAGTTAAAGGATGATGCGCGAGTAATTGCTTGGCACATCGAATAAAAACCCAGAAACGAGTCCAGGTACGATCAAGGTAAGTTATATGGTGTGGTAGCCCTCTATCCCACATCCATTAAAAAGAAGGTTACCGTTTTTACTGAACGGCGTGCTTTTGAAGATATATAAGGGCTAGACGTTTCGCCCTCTAGACATTTCTAGAACAGTTCAGAACATTCGTAAGTATTCGAGAGCATTGCTTTTCTACGCAGAATATTCTGGAATGTTGTGGAATGTTCGAGAATAGATAATAGGGAACATCATTGTGGAACATTCCAGAACCTCCCGAATGTTGGGGACCATTCGAAGACTTTTGTGTATGGGTAGGGTTACCCATTGGTAGGGGTATATAAAGTAAGATCCGTCGTAAGTTCGAACGTCAGTTCAATCTCATATCAACTCCCTGAGCAAAGCCGGCTACCCCAGCTAGTCAGTACCTACTACAAACGTAGCTGGGGTTTTTTCAACGGAAATATTAATAATAGTATCTTTAAATAAAACTTAGTGATGCCGGCAAAAGGACTAATTTATTAATGGGAAGTTAATAATAATTTAATGATAGTCATAATTGATTTCTTGCACTTTATTTGGCCCTGTTGTCGATGTGTTTAGTTGATTCTGACCAACCCTCTTCATTTAAAAACGCATTTTTTACTATGTTATCATTTACAATAAGATTTGGGCTTTGTCCTCTACTAGACCACACATTCTCCACAACTTTTCCACCACCGTATGATCCTAACTATCCCCGTATCCCGAATATCCTTTATAAAAGCGGAATACGGCCGGTACTTAGGGATTAAGTGAAGCACCTCCGAAGGGTCAACAGCCAATCAGGCCGCACTATCGGAGATTAAGGACATCTGAGGATTCGGCGTTTGTTTCACCCTGGCGAGAATAATCCGAAGCTTTATTAGCCAGTTGAAATGCTTTGGCAATACGGTCGGTGCTTTCATTGTCGGACTTTAAGTAGCACCTTTATGTTCCGCTACGGTTTGCCCTTTAATCGTCAATGATAAAATAATTAATATACCAGATTATTGTGCTGTCTGCTCGTGTACGATTTAATAACCACGTGGAGGCAGCTTTTCACATTAAAATTCATTCTCTGGGTGTACGAAAGTACGCATTGAAACAATATTTTTGTTTTTAATTAATAATTAGTTCCCGGAATCGCTAAATAAAATTCAACCAAACGTATTAACTGCTTTTACACGTGCTGTTCAACGGTTCCATAACAACTCAATAAAGTGGCATTTCAATGGTTCCGCGACTTTTCATCCCGCGACAAAACATCCTCCGACAAAATATTCTTCGTACAAAACATCCCCCAACAAAATACGTACTAAAACCTAATCTAACCTAGCCTAACAAAAAAATGGGACAAAAATAAAACAGACAACCTAAAAAAGACAATAAATTAGTGTTCAAAACTGAGAAAAAAATAATACGCACATTCTGTAAAGACAATAAATTATTGTTCAAAAACAGTAAAATTTAAAATAAGGTTAGGTTAGGTAAGGTTAAGTTAGGGTAGGTTGGGTTAGGTTTAAGTAGATATTTTTTTGGAGGATGTTTTGTCCTTGGGATATTATGTCGAGGGATATTTTGTCGGAGTATATTATTGTGTCAGGGATATTTTGTCGCGGGTGGAAAACGCGCCGTACCCATTTCAACAGCCCTTTGAAAAGTTCATACATTAACCTAAAGCAACCTGACTAACCGAGGCTTTTTCCATCACTTTTATTGATTATTTCCCTAACTTTCATCGGAGTGATGAAGTGCCACTTTATTGAGTTGCGCGGTCACCCTATTCAACATGCATTTTAAAATTATGACGTGAATTTTTTTAATGTTTTATGTCAACTTTTGTATTGCGTTTTCTGTCTTAAATTCTCGTTAATTCAAAATTTAGAAAATCGTACCCCAAAGTTTAAATTTAAAGTTGAAAAACGAAACTATTTAGAAGTCTACTTGCAAGAATAGCAATATTTACACTGAAGCGATAAACAAGTAGAAGTGCGGATTGTATGTTTCCGTGTGCCCGAAATAAGTTCAATTTTTCCATTTCTGGTGAATTTGATAATTTTGTTTTACGTATACATCGAAATTCTTTCTTGAACAGTCGTTATTATTGGCTTGTTTGGGAGGGGAGTCTGAATGTCCTTTTTGTTAAGGGTGATGTTATTTAATTAAAGAAAACAATATTAGCGAAACCCAACCGAAAATACGGAAGCTGGAGCTAAGGTGTCCCATTCCGATTTTGCCATTTTTAACTGTATCATACCTCAACTAAAATCTACCAGCATTATCTTCATTTTCTGAACACATATTTTAAAGGCTGCTATCTTTAAATATGATTGAAAGATTCAAATCCGAAATAAATGCTAAAAAGTTTCTGGAAAATTTTTTACCCATTTTTATTTTTAATATATAGCTCAGTTGGTATAGCCGCGGTCCAGAAAGCCGAGCCCAGAGTGGCCAATACTTTTTCTGTCTCCAGATATTCGATTAAGTTTCGCCAATATTCTCTTCATTTAATTAAATGTTACATTTTGAGGTTTTACTAATTAAGTTAAAAATAAAGATTAACAATATTACCTATTCATGTAGGTTATTATAATACTACTGCCATACTTATCCTGTTTGTTTTTTATCTTGTGTAGGTACCGTTACTATTCCATAAATTAGTGACACAAGTTTTCTTTTTAATCATTGATCACATAAATTTGGTGGATACTCTTAACATCACCTTGCTGATATATCTTTACCTGGGCATAGTTACGTCCACATTATCAAAATATGTTATAGATTTTTAAATTTATTACATCAAATAAAAACAAAATACTACCATTCAGGATCAACACGTGACCTGAAATTGCTTTAGCTTTGTTTGGGACTAGATCTGAAGAACCAGTTACTTTTACACCTACCTCTATATGCAGCTTTAGCCTTTGCACCACCAAATGGGGATGCCAAGGTTCCACTGGCTCCAGACGGATGGGAACAGTTGGGACTCTTGTGCAGTAGGTATTCACGTAAAAATATGTGTGTTTAAATTTTAATATTCATTTTTTTCGTGACCATGCATTCACATTAATTATTACGTTACCATATCGCATTCATTTTCTTCAAAAAACATTTGGCATTTAGTAAAAAAAAACATGTTTAAAAAACCAGATAAAACCTCGCTGCTTTGAAAATCAGCAAATCGCAGAGCAATAGGGTTCAATGTGATATATTTTTGTTTGCTAAATGAAATTTGTTTTGGTAAATAATGTTTTAAATGAAAAAAATTATCTGCGTGTTCACTTTTCACAAACTAATATTTTCGTTTATTTTCTCACCGGAAAATGGATTCTTGTTGGGAGATTGTTGCCCTTAAATTTGCAATGAAACCTTGTTGTTCTAAGGAACTAATTGGAACCAAAGTTTGAAAATTGCAATGAAAACTTGTTGTTAAAATAAATAACGTTATATCTCCAATGTACTCTCATGAGACATTCATTATTCATAAGTACTGGGACCAGTATTTTCCACTATTACAAGATGATACTGCTTATTTAAAGGTTCTTTGATCACAGTGACTGTTTATTGACATATCGTAATTTATAAGTATAATTCGGAGGACTAAAGTAATTTCTGACTGAAAGCTAGCTGCGGAACTCTCGAGTTATAATGACTTTGCACATCTATATACGGTGACGGTCGGAGACCATAAGAGACCCAAAAAGCCCAACTACTAAAGTAATGTGAGAACTAATTATAGACTAATTACAAATAAATATAACTGTTATAAGCAGACCTTTGTTGTATAATTATTTATCTGCTTAGTGAAATAGAACTTTAAAATATTTCATATAGGATTTAAAGGAGAAAAAAACGGAAGAATTTGGACGAAAAAAAGTAAATTTTAGCCAAAATGTCAGATGGAAATCGTTTCGATGGCACTTATTATCTTGTTATTCTTATCCTAGTGATGTATGTCAATTTTCAATGTCTTCATTTTAATTATATTATTTATTGTTAACTGGTCGCACATACAGAGCTTTAAAGTGCTTAAATTTAACTTGATTTGCATTTGGATAGGTAATAATAAAACTAGATCACAGCAACCAGTCAAATATGCATCATCGATTCTTTGATGTGTGTTCGCTCAACAGAGACTTCCGTTCTATCTAATAAGACCTGCCATTTAGCATTTACATTAAGGAGTGACAAGTCTTGTGACATATTGCATTACTTAGTGTCCATCCTTATCTAAGGTATTATGCACCGGCATGAATTCATCTCATATGAGTATAATAGAGTGGGTAATTCACGGAGTACAGATGTACATATACAAGAGAAGAAAATTGATATCTTTATATATTAATCTTTAAGACACTACATCAAAAATACAACCATTTACAAATTTCCTCCTCGTGTTATCAAATGATTTTTTTTTAAATCTTTTATTACCAACAAAAAGATACATAAATTACAAATAAATTTTATACAGTAATTAATTACAAGGTAGATATATTTGATGTACCCCCATAAGTAAGCGGGGCTTGTGTGTATGGGGGGGTGTTATTGTTTTTTTTTTTTACATGATTCATTTTAAGCTTTCAGTATAATTTTTAAGGTGAGTTTTAAATTCTTTTATATAAGTATTCATGTTTCAAATTTTTCTGGCAATGAATAAAAAAAATTATCTCCGAGATATTTATGATTTAACTGTCATTTTTTTTACATTTAGGAGTATGAAGTATTGAAGTTCGTCAAAGATTTCTGTTATTTTTAAAGGGTGCTACTTTATTTTGAATATTATCTTTATAAATTTGTAATGTTGCATAATTAAAGTATAATGCACTTAATTTTCTGACCTTAAATTGTTTGAATTAAAGTTCTGACGAATATGAATAGGGTTTTTTTAAAAATTGCTTTTATTATTAGTTCTTGTGATATGTAAACTGTTTGTGTTTGATTTGTATATGTACCGCCCAGTCTATAATGCCGTATTGTATAATAGATTGACAGAAAGCGAAGTATGTGGTTCTAAGTAATTTTTCGATTAAAATATCTCTATAAAATATCTTATATATAATATGTTAGTTTCCTTATTCTATTGTTCAGAACATTTTACCAATATTTATTTTTAGGGACCATTTTAAACGCTGCGCTCGTCTATTGTTATGCCCAGGTACTTAATATCGGTCTTGATTTCTATGTTTCTACATAATATATTGCATTTGTGGTTTTCTGTATTTGTCAGAGAGTGGATTTTTATATTTATTTCTTTAGGTGTTTCTTGTTCTTTAATGAAAAATGGTATATAATAGGTTTTTTAGAATTTAAAGTCAACAGGTTTTTACCAAACTTGAAAATTTGAATTACTAAAAACCGTAATATCTTAATATAATAAGAAGACAAGATGTACATAAAACAAAATAAATTCACAGCAAAATTATCAAAAAAAAAAATTAGAAAGGATACTAACGACATTTTAGAAAAATACTATTTCATTACTTTTTAAAAATATTTATTCAGCTCCGACTCGAACACTGAGTTTTAAGGCTTTTAACATCATGTTATTGTAATTATTGCTTGTCTGTTCATGAAAGAATTTTATTTGCAGTTTGTTTTGCATTGATCGAATTTGAATAGGATGGCAGAGCGTGTGGAGCGCGCAGGCACATTAAATTGTATCCTTATTACATAATTGTTCTATGAATTGGAATGGCAGTTCATAATAGTTATTATACTTTTTGGACTTGACAGCTTGTGTCAGATAATGTTCACATTCTTTTATATTCCTTTCTTCTCACTCAGTTATACCCTCTCTTTTATACTTGACGTCAGTCGCACAGGTTGTCACAATTCTTGTCCTACTACTTTCTTAGTATTTTTTTTATTCTGAACGTTTGAGCATTGCGACTATTGCGAGCTTTTAAGTCTAAGAAATGAACGTTACGCGAAGGCTATTGTTCACAGAACTACTCGTATAATCTCAAAATTATCATTGCTCTAGTAGTTGATAAATAATAATTAAATTATACCAAAAAAAAATTGTATATGTCGCAGGCCAATCGTAAAATCAGGTAGATCATTTTTCACGATGCGGCAGATTGTGATGCTTCTAGCCACCTGATTTTACGTTGGATCTACGATATACACAGCACTTATTTAATCAAAATTATCAATATGTTATTCTGAATTGTAGGTCGAAGTAGTGGGTGGTGCGTATATTTTTATGAAGAAGTAAATATTATTAAAATTTAGAATGGATGAAAAATTCATGATAAAATTAATTTTCAATTTTGTGAGTGATTTGTTTTCCTTTAATTAAAATGTTGCCACAAAATTTGCGATTATTAAAGAAATGATAAATAATTTTAACTTATCAAAAAACAGCTTATTGATACTTAATAAGTCTTTATTTTGATCCCTCCGTTATTGGTCTCTCGTCTCAATAAGCCACTCCACTCTCCACTTAGCTCAAAATCCTTGTTGGCTGTAAGCAGGTGACAGGCTTAGTGGCACTTAAGTCCTTCGGACGGTGTATGTACATAGTACGCTATGCAGTTGTCCTAGCTTGTGTCAGATAATGAGGGTTGTCATCGGTCGTGTCAGGTCTGTTGTCGTTGATCTATCGAGAGGAGTTACCTGAATTGTTGATGAGAAATTTACCTATCAATGGCAGTCCACGCTAGTACCCGAATTCTTATAATTTTCATTTCATTCAAAGAAATTTTCATTAATGTGATTTGTTAAGGGTTTTTATGGCCCATTAGGTACCTCCACGGAATTTTATAGTTTATAATTTAGAAACAGTAATGTCGGCCATTTGATATTTTGCTAACATTATGTCAAACACATCTTCATTTTATTTCCACACACATTTCCTTTTTTGAAAATAGGTCTATTTGCAGGATTATGATAAATAATTAATTTTATTATTATTTTTAATTGGTAAACTAATGTTTAAGACAAGATTTTTATGTATAGCACAAAGGGTATCAATTATTATAAGCAATAATTATTAGCCTGAAACACTCATCAACATTGGAAAAAATCTCCCGAGAAAAGATAAATGCCGCCGACGGGACTTGAACCCGCGTCCTTCTGATATCCGGTCAACTGCTCTACCAACTGAGCTACGTCGGCTTATCTCCCACCGCCAAATAATTCAATATATACTAGTGTTTCATTCAACAGTTACTGCTTATTACATTTTTCACCTGAAAACCACCAACTTTATTTTTTGTGAGAAAAGCATTATAAGTGCTAACTCTCCCACTAGATGGCGTCGATACAAATTATGTCTAGATTTTTTGGTGAAATACTTTAACTTGTCAAATATTAATTATTATTTTTAATTGGTAAACTAATATTTAAGACAAGATTTTTATGCATAGCACAAAGGGTAATCCAAAGGGTGGGAGATAAGCCGACGTAGCTCAGTTGGTAGAGCAGTTGACCGGATATCAGAAGGACGCAGGTTCAAGTTCCGTCGGCGGCATTTATCTTTTCTCGGGAGATTTTTCCAATGTTGATGAGTGTTTCAGGCTAATAATTATTGCTAATAATAATTAATTTAAAGTAGAATAATTGACAACATTTATCACATTATGTTATCTATTGAAAACTTAAAGGAAAATATTTTAAAAATGCTTAATTTCTTTTTCGGATTCAGCTTAACCCGCCGCTAGCCGAATTTCTACAGATTTCTTACATAATATCTCCCTTAAACATTTGAAGTTCTTAAGCTCTTAAAAAACATATATGTTATTTTTGAAGTGAGTAGGTATCTGGGGGTCAGTGTGTCCAGGAGTGACGGACGTATGAATCCACCCCTCCCACTGTTATGCAAGGCGATGTTCCGAAAGAGTACTGCTGGAGAAGTCAAAGGGACTACCTCAATGATTCTCTCCCAATCCGGCCTGCCATGCAGCTGGTGGGCAGACGCATCCATCACCAAGACTCGGGCAAACCTTACCCCATGAACCCGGGCACCCCTGCACACTTGGGGTGACCTATGGCAGAGGTGTTGGTTATTCAATAAATGGTTCCCCGGGGCGGAGGTACCATACCCACCTTCCAAATAAGATTAATATCATAAAACTATATATTTTTATCAAGCTCCACTCATATTTAATAGCCTTCCAGAACATATAAAGTCAACTAATTCCTTTTAATAATTTGTGTTAGACGAGGATTGCCAATTGATTTTCTCTACTTTGTCCATTCTAAATTATTAGCTAAATGATTATGTTTAAGTATAATAATAAGCTAAATTAATATTATTTTTTGTTAAACTGTTTTTTTTCATCTTCGTCATGCCAAATAGCATGTTATAACATATGCATATATTTATTATTTAATTCTTAATCCTTAAAAAAAAACTTTATTTTATTTTAAATCAGATCTCAAAACTATGGTCACCCTAAAAGCCTACATGTTTACACTAATGTATTACCTAATGTACTACCAATGTTAACCAATCAAAAAGTGCAGAAGATCATCGTGGGGTCCAATCACAACACGTTAAGATGCAACACGAATAAGTTTTACACCCGTGTTAGTCACTCATCCATTAAAGAAAAGTAATATGTTTTTTTTTTTATAAATATTTTTTAAATGGCTCCTAAGGTGCCAAAACGTACCGATTGGTCACCCAAAGAGAAGCAGAGGGGTTGCATTTCGTGTAGATGGCTACACATACGAAGAAATTGCAAAAATATTAGGTAGAGGAGCTACCAAGTCTGGAGTAAGAAAGGTTTTCCAACGCTGTAAGGAGACTAAAACTACAAAAACAGTCCGAAAATCGTCCAAAAGCCAAAGGTTACGCCACAAAATGAAAGAGGCATATGTTGCCTTACCCTGCAGAACCATCGTCAAACATCCAAAGATATTAACAAGGTCATTAAAGCTGCTGGACTCGATATTACTGATATAACATTTAGGAATAAATTAGGCAAGAATAATAAAAGTCTTACCATAACATGAAAAAGAGGTATAAACGACTGATATGGGCTGTAACACATAAGGAATGGACGTAAGAAGACTGGGCAAAGGTGATATGGAGTGATGAGACCAAAATTTTCACTTTTGAGTTTGATGGAATCAGATTTGTTCGTTGCCATCAAGTTGAAGATTTGATACCAGAATGCACTACTGAAATGAAACTTCCTCTGAGTAATGGTGCGGGCTTGCATGATAAGGAACAGTTTTGGATGTCTGAAAGTGGTAGAAGGCACAATTAAGGCTAACAGGCATCATTATGTGATTCTGAAGCCAAAATTATTGCCCAGCACAATGATTTGTTCGAGTGTAACCGTGGTAAATGCAATTTCCAGCAGCATGGACCCCCATGCCACATAGCAAAACGAGTATGAAATGGTTACAGAACCACCATATTATTATTTTACCTTGGCCAGGGAACCATTTGGACTCGAATCCTATTGAAAATCTCTGTTCTACATTGAGAATACTGGTTTCTCGTCACAAACCCAGAAATAAAAGAGAAATAATTGAAGCGATTATTCAAGCAGGGTTCCAGTTCATCAAACCTGAAAACTAGTGACCTTTGGCGGACTTCATGCCTAGAAGAATTGAGGAAGTAATTAAACTTAAAGGATTTCCAACGAAATAGTAACGTTAAAATGTTAATTTGAAATATTATGAAAAATCTTTGTAATTAATAAATAAATTGTGTTTTGCAATGACGTTGTTTTATTCAGCATTTTTATTATTTTTCTAAAAAAAATAAATTAAATCTATTCAAAATTAACAGTATAGTATGTGGTTGAATTAATTAGCTAACAAAATTACTGTTAAATACCAACGTGATTTAAAAAAAGAGCGAAAGAACATCAAATACAAGAAATTTATAAAAATTGTCCATACTTAAGTCCACCAGTGTACATAAATAAATATCTAATTTGGTGCAGTCGTTCGGAAGTTAAGTGCATACATACAATTCGGCGATTCATTTTTAGAGGTAGGTATTAACTACGATGCCAACAAAGCATTCCTTTTAGGGTGAATAGCCTAATTAAAAAAACTTCGTTTCCAAGGCAACAATTTGTTTGCTTTCTTCTGACGTTTGAAATATTCTGAACAGTTTATATGGGAAAATGAAATTGTGGTTTTTACCAACTTCCTCGCAATTTTTACATATTTTCTCACCTTTTGAAGCTTCCCTGGACTACGACAAACATTTCAAAACCAAAATCAGCTAAATCAGCCTAGCCGCTCTAAAGTTTTAGCGAGACAAACGAACACCAATTGATTTTTATTTGTGTATAGAAAGATAGATAATTAAAAATAAAATAATATTTGGTACCTACTTTATCGATTTCTTCAATTACAATGAGTTCCAATTTTGAAAATTAAAACTTCATTGAACGTAAATTACGCAAGAATATTTCACGCACGCACCGACAACCTAAATTAGTGGATTTGATAAATCCAAGTATGATACAAATAAAAATGCGGTAGGGGTAAATAAAACGTATAAATAAGTTGTCTCAAAGTGGCATAAACACCGTTTGATAATAATACCGAAACAGCTGTCACTGTAATCAAATCTGAACTAAATTTAATAAATTTGATTTAATTAAAAAGGTACCGCGCGTTTTCATCCCGCGACAAAATATCCCCGACACAATATACCGTGACAAAATATCCCTCAACATAATAATGTCCCAAGGACAAAACATCCTACGGACAAAACATCCTCCAACAAAATATGTACTAAAACCTAACCTAACCTAACTAAACTAACCTAACCTCATTTTACATTTTACTGTTTTTGAAAAATTATTTATTGTCTTTACAGGATTTCTGTCTTATTATTTTTGTCTCATTTTACTATGTATTATTTTTGTCCCATTTTTTGTTAGGTTAGGTTAGGTTAGGTTTTAGTAGATATTTTGTTGGGGGATGCTTTGTCTTTAGAATATTTTGTCGAAGGTTGTTTTGTCCGTAGGATAGTTTGTCGGGGATATTTTGTCGGGGGGTATTTTGTCGCGGGGTGAAAAGTCGCGGAACCAATTAAAAATTGAATTTGCCTTCGTCCAAAAATATTTTCCAAAGATTTTCTAGATAATTCTACTGTTCGACATTATCAAAGTCTATTTGAAAAACAATAACGTTGGCTTTACATGACTTCAATTAAATATTCCTCGAATCAGATGCCCCTTTAAATTATTCGACAAATGTGCTACAAAAAATCATCGTTAGTGAGAATTAATTATTATTTGCTGGTAGAAATCCACCTAAAAATTTATACGTCATCCCTATTCACATGTACTGTACTATCCGGGGGTTGGGGAAGTTATTAATTTCGTGGTCGGGGTACAAAAAGGAGGCTTTTACGCGATCGTTAATTCCCCCGAAGTCCTAGTGTGTCATTAGAGAGACTTGAAATGGTCAGTAATATTTTTCATTCGTGAATAACATGGTGATACGTAATCTGGGATTTGTTACTACTTTTGGTTACATGACATTTCATTTCGTAACATGTTTTTTCTTAATTTCATTCCCTTTCGTAACATGGTGTATGATTTCAAACATTAATTTTTACCGGATTTTATGACCGATTTGAAAATAAAAGGCCGATAGCTGACGGCCGGCGTGGTCTACGGGTAAGGCTCTTAATTCGCAATTCGAAGATCACGGATTCGAATCCCGACGTGGGCAAATAAATTTTATTTGAATAATTTGTGTTATTTCACAATTAATTCATTAAAAATGATGTTAAGTATATTTGCGGCACGTTCCAGAGTGGAAGATACTGTCATTGGAGGGGATCCTACCACTTTCCCAACGGCGTTAAAAAGAAACATATGGTTTTTTCCTTCACCGCACACGTCAAGACTCTATTTTATTGAACGAAGCTACATTTATTTGAACGACCCTAGACCCTCCAATGCCCATGCATACGGGTATAGAAAGCAGAATGCAAGTACTTACATTTACATAATACAAAAGAATAATAAATGTGGCAGCCCGTGGAATATTTCTCCTGAAATCTATAGAGAAAAATATATATAGTGTTAGTAAATAAAAAGAAAAATAAGAGCTGCGCTCGGTTGAGGAAGCCTAGGCAGTTCCAATGACGTGCAGTGCATGGCGATCGGCCCAAACGCAGATGAAACCCGGAGTCCACGCCCTTTAGCCATCTCCCCGATTTTGCTTTTATGTGGGAAATAAGAGAAAGTTTTAGAAGAAAGAAGAAAAAAGTTATAGACGACTCTGGGGAAAAGATGAGGGTCGTAGGAAGATACTGTCAGTATCGCCCTGTTGTAAGACAACCATTCAGATTTGAAACGTTGTGCGTTGCTTAAAATGGTATTCGCCGTGTTTGGTGACCAGATCTGAATAGCCAGTACTTTCCCACCTCCCTCTTCCCTATCTCCTTCCCTCCCCACTAGCTTCAGCCTCACAAAATACCCCAATTAGGGATGTCATAGTCTCACTGGCTCCACACGGGAGCAGCTGAGACTCTTGTGAGGTATTCATATAAAACAAAAGAAATATGTATGCGAATTCATGTAATTCTTTCGTTGAGAACGAAATATATTTGAAATTAATCTTGATTAAATATGACTTAAGTACCAACCTATCAAAATAAATCAACCATGCTTGACAACCTTATGAAGCTTGATATAAAAATTCCCGAAGAATGCTGTAAAAAGATATGATATCACGGAAAATAGAATCTGAACATAATTATATTTACAAATCTCAACATCTACTCAATCTCAACAAATCTGAACATAATTATATTTACAAATCTCCTATTTACAAATCTGGAGATCCACACCAAGTAACAAATTATCGCCCAATCTGTCTTATTTCTAATATAGGAAAGATCTTTGAAAAAATAGTAAAAAAACAGTTGGTAAATTTCCTAGATAGTAATAAAATAATACACAAAAACCAATTTGGTTTTATAAAATCACTCAGCACACAAGATGCTATTGCTAACGTAACTTCATACATTTACGAAACAGTAGATAAAGGTAAAAAATGTGCGGGTATATTTATTGACCTCAGAAAGGCATTCGATAGCATATCTCATGAGATGCTATTAAAAAAATTAAATAATATTGGCATAAAAGGCAACGCGATTAAATGGATCACCAACTACTTAAAAAACCGCCCTCAAGTGGTAAAAATCAATCATGTTAATAGCGATCAAGAGCTTTCAAGCTTTGGAATCCCCCAAGGTACAGTGCTTGGACCAATCCTATTTACTATATATGTAAACGATATTTTTTTTCAACCTTTACATGGTCAAATTACATCATACGCCGACGATACAGTATTAATAATAAGTGGAAAGACTTGGGAAAATGTAGAATTAAAGGCCATAGAAGACATTAACACGCTTAAGAATTTTTTCGACACTAATTTACTATCACTAAATAGTGAAAAGACATTTGTAATTCCATTTGCAATACATTTAAACGATGCTCCCAAAAATTTTAACATTGTCATTCATGAAAATACTAAAATTCACAGCCAAAACTACTGCAAATCAAACTGTACAATATTAAAAACAACAAATAAAATTAAATATCTAGGAGTAATTATTGATAAAAATCTGAAATGGAAGGAACAAATATGTCAAGTAGTAAACAAAATTAGAAAATTAATATACATATTTTTAAGAATTAGAAATTTTTTGTCGATAAAAAATCTATATTTAATCTACTATGCCTTAGTTCAATCCACTTTACAATACGCTATCATTAGTTGGGGATCCGCATATAAATGTAACCTTGTTCCAATAGAAATTGTACAAAGAACAATTATTAAAATTATATTAAAAAAATCCTTGGACTACCCAACAGAACGCCTATTTGATGAATTCCAAGTACCTACATTTAAAGATTTATATATTAAAAATTCATTAATTCAAATTATCAAAGAAAAAGATAAATACCAATTTCTAAACGAAAACAGAACGCGACTTAAACATGTTTTTATATGCCCAAAACTAAATACGTCTTTTGCACAACATCATTACACTTACCAGGGAAGAACTTTTTTCAATCGTCTACCAGAAGAAATCAGAAGCATTAATGATAAAACCCAAATACTGCTCTCTGTCAAGAGACATTTTAAAAATATTCTAAAGAAAAAAACTAATGCCACTTAATTATCCTTACAAATATCCTTAGTTTTCCATAATATTATTTCTTTTATTTAAATGTATACAAATATCTTTAGTTTTCCATAATATTCTTTCTTTTCTTTAAATATATACTATTATATACTATTACAAGACACATATATTTATGTAAATGAATTATTTAAGTACTAAGTAATAACCACATTTATGTACACTCCTTTTCCATACACAAGCAAATGCTTTAAATGGAAAAGTAGTAAAAAACCTAAGATGTAAAATTATCACTTAGCAACATGTAAAACATATGAATGAAAATAAAAAATAATTACAAAAAAAAAAAAAAAAAAATATCAGCCCTTTGTGAAGTAAAGTGTATTTCGCTGCCGCGATACCCAATCACCGGTTATGGGCAGGTTAAGCATCATTCCACTACATTAAACATACAAACTGATCGAGCACGGTGAGGGGTAAAAACAAGCTCCGTACCACCCTGTACCAGCATCGATAATGACAGTTTTATTCTGGCCAACCTGAACCGTGATGCCATCATTAAATATTGAACACTGAACGCGCCATCAATTTTTGGATATAGTTGTGGTTTTAAAAATAATTGGGTTGTTAAGAATGAAGCTACTCTCGGTGAAAGACTACCATTCCGAATCTATATATACGGGTGCGGCAGCATAATTTCCTTTTTTTTTAAATGCGCGCCATTCAGTCGGTTGATGTCGTGGCGTAGCGCAAGTGATCTCGTTCGAGAGGCGAAACTATAAAGTTTTGTTCCGACGTAGTTTAGTGAATCGTTGGAACAGTGAGGAGCGTGCGTTTTCCGTTGGGGCCTACTTTTCAAACGGATATTCTCCTGATTTGTCCCCTTGTGATTTTATTCTATGAGTTTTTTTTTAAATCCGGCCCGCTCTCCCGATTTGTCCCCTCGTGATTTTTTATATGGAGTTTTTTGAAATCCCGTATTTATGTGAACCGTCCTAGGACCCTACAAGATTTGAAGACGATTGATATGCTGGCAAGAGTCATGACAAATGCCAGAAATCGGTTTACTCAGTGTGTGGAGAACGGGGGACGTCACCTACCTGATTTGATCTTCCAAAACTAAGTGAAACAAAACTTTAGGTATCTGCCTACATTATAAAAAAACAAATAAAAAAAATTTGATCCATACAATGGGTTTTATTAAGTTTGAAAAAAGGAAGTTATGCTGCTTATATACAAATCATAATGAGTGTATGAGATTTCTACGTATTGCTAGGTATATTAACCATAGAAAATGTTTGAAACTTTCAAAATACATTCTTTACACCGCCCGCGCCGTGAAGGTTTCTGGATTATTACAAACACATGACAAAACACCTGAAAAGTTTTTTAATCATTACAAAAACTCTTGTGAAACTGTGAAAAATGTCAAAATTTGAGATGACATTTTGAAAAACAATGATGGTTAATTAAAATTCCATTTTCGAAACTCTTTTAATTTATGAATTTATTTGACATACAAGCCTAATACTTTGAATCGAATCAAGAATTATAGATATTTTTAATAGATACCTATGTTAGGTAACAAATTTGACTGATTGTTCTTACAATATACAAAAATGAATAATTGTAATATATGAAAAATGAATATTTGAATAAAAAAATGTAATAGGTGGCACGTGAGCTGTTTGAAAACTGAATGTACTGGGACTGAATATATGGAACGCGGGAGGAGAGTTGGCGGGACGGGGGAGCGGAAAACGGATGCGGGAGGGGAACGGGGACGCACGGGAGAGACAATTTATTTCTTAAAAAATAGCATTGAAACGCATGCCGGGTACCAGCTAGTGGTAAATAAAATTTCTTGAAATGGCTTTAGTCGTGTGATCTCAATTGCCCAGTATTTACCCACACTTACTCCAGACGGATGGGAGCAGTTGGAACTCTTGTGCGGGATTAACATAAAACAGGCATTGTTCTACTATTTCTAAGAAATCTGGTTAGCAATTAGAGTACTGGAGAGATATAGCGATAAACGTGTGTTGTGGGCGAATCAGTGTGCCAGAAGTGAGCTCGAAATATCCCGACTTTTCGTGAAATTGTTCAAAGATTTTAAAATATCGAACGCGTGGTAGATACTTTTACAAGATACCTTGAATGGGGTCGCCATAGGTACACTGGCTCCAGGCTGTTAGGAGCATTTGTTAACTCCGATTTTCCTGGTCCGGTTCTTTTTAAGGAGATAAATTAGTGAACATAGGTCTTAATGTTGTCGGCAAATTGTTCCCCAATCGAATTGTTGAACTCAAGAATGAGTCGTAGAAACGATCCGTTCTCAAGTGACAAATTTCAACCGTGTACTTATATTAAGCGCGCGTTTGGCATGTTTCCTGACTACCCACCATTGCCGAAAGTTAGTTCCTCAAAGTATTTTCCATTATAATACCGGTAGAGCAAGGTTAAGGACAGCACCCTACGCCTGTGGTATAAAGATTTCAATCAGTTTGTTAAGATAGAATAAAGATTTCTGCACGGTCAAGGATTTAAAAAAAAATATTTTGTGGAGTTGGTACTCACATTAAAAAAGTTAATTACATGGGGCAAAGGAGTCGAAATGTCTCATGTGAATTGGTATAAATCGTGTGCCAAGTACATTATTTAGCGATCCCTGCATCTAACCTTGAATGCTTTTAAGCCGTCTTGCTTTCCGATAGCCCCCGAAATAAAAGGATTAATTAAAATCAATTACAAATCTCCGATTTATTTGGCTTTTGCGGGCAACGAAAGCTAATTTTAACTTCTAACCTGTCAGTATATCTAAAGTCACGTATCTTGCGACCTCTGACATGAACATTTACTTCAACATTCGCTCGAACATTACTATAAACTTTGTCAATGGGGGCGTGGCTTTGAACAATTCTTGTTCGCAGATGCAATGTTCATGCTTTCCGTGGTCAGTGGAAAACACTCTTCTCGGGTGAAACGGGAAAGGCAGGCGGGGGTGTAACAGACGTGTGCTACAAGACTGTAGAAAAGGGCACCGGTGGCTGTGCACTTGGATGTCGACTATTGTAATATTGTTTTGAAATGTAGTACTGGCTGGCCTTCCTTGAAGGTGACAGCCCTGCTGTACTGGAGGGTGGTAACCCTTGATCTGCCTCCCTGCACCCAGAGCTGGTGAGTGGTAGCCCTGGATGTCCTTGGTCTCTGCCTGAGCCTGGCGCCTTGCGGTGTCCAGTAGTTGGGCCGGCTAGTCTTGAGGAGGTAGGCACCAGACTTGTGTTCAGGCAGAGCTTCAGCAGGAGGCAGGTCGGAGAGAGGTTTCTTCCAGAGGAAGGAGTAAAACACGAAGATTTAAAGAAAACGTTGAACTGATTTATTATTGAAAAATTTGTCGTATTTATACCAATCGGTAGGTGGCTCACGGAAAGTGGAGGGGGAAACGGAACCCAGGCACTTTTCCTTTATAAAGGGCAAGAAACTGTTTAGTTTCTATTTTGCCGGTTTAATCCGTAAAAGTGCTCGTCTAAATTTGGCAACTTTTACGGATTTTGTAGCCTTTATTAACAATCAAAATACATATTAAATAGAAAAAACATATAAATAAAGCCAAGATTTATGACAAGAATTTTAGTTTGGTGAATTTACCGTGATTTTAAGAATTTTTGATTTTTAAGGAAATGTTTTATGATTTATCAAGTTATAATTATTTTTCCTAGGTTCCCTGTGAGATAAGTTAACGAAATCTGTTTATTTCACCATCTCACAGGGACCCTAGAATTTTGTAGAGGTAAAAATGTAAAAATGTCATGACCGAAATTTTCTAAGTCTTTTTGACATGGCAAATTGAGCTCTAATTTTGGCTCTAAGTATTTTGAGAGCAAAGTCTCAGTTTGACTGGAGGCCTTGTAGGATCAAGAATGAAAACTGATTATTTCATTGTCCTACAAGGCCCGCAGGTTTTGTTATTTGGAAAAACATAAAATTTACACCTTCGAAATTTTCTAAGTGTTTTTTGGTAGGCAAAAATGACTTTATTTTTGCCTCCCAATATGTTGTGTGATAAATCTTGGCTTTACTCGAGACCTTGTAGGATTTCAAATGAAAACTGATTATTTTATTTGTCCTACAAGGCCCGTGTGTATAAAAATTAAGACATAAACATTTAAAAATAAGTACAAAAATAAAACATATTTAAAACGAGTTTACAATCTCCCCAGTAGCGATTTCTCAAAGTATTATTTATTGATCGTACCGGGGAGATGTACATAAGAAATAAAAAACTTAAATATTTTAAAACCAATAAGAAAATAATAAGTAATTAATAAAAATGACATTTTCTAATTAGAACAGATATTTTCCATCAAAGCGTCGCCGGCGGCACGGTACTCCAGTATTGTGAGGGCAGGCCATTTTTTCCTGATTCCCAAAAATGATCACAAAACTGTAGAGGACCGGCCAAGCGATGAGCTTTGATGAAAAATATTTCGAGGGTGTGAACACGTCGGCTACAGGGGGGATTAGTTCATTTTTTTACAGCAGTTGCGCAAAGCCGCGCAGTCACGGAGAATAAATCGAACGACTTTTTGGGGTTATGTCAACTGCGCGAGTCTAATAATTGTGAGTTTAATTAATTTTGAATAAATACTGTCGAAGAGGATGATTATTTCTATCGAACTCACCTGTAAATAAAGTCTATTAATTTACATGTAGAGGGCCTATAAATCTATGAAACAATTTATGAAAATACTTGTTTTGAAATTCTTCTTAAATGGTACATTAAGGGTGCGAATGCTAGTAGCAAGAAATATTAATGTAATGCCAATTCGTATTTCTGGTGAAAATTTTCTTTCACGTGTAGTATAATTAAACCCAGTTCCTCAAAATCGGATCAGTCAATGGGAAATTCTTAATTCCTGATAAATACATACCTTATAAAATTTCGAGGTAGTAACATCTACAATATTATCGCTAAAACCGTAAAAATCTCTTCTACATCAGAACTTGACGTTTTTTACGTTAACGTAATTATTTATGCAGACGAAGTTCTTAAATGGTTCATTTAGGAGTGTAATAATTGATATTTGTCAGAAATCTTTTCTGATAAATAAATATCTATTAAAATTTCTATGAAATCTATGTTTTCTCCCTGATGTAGCATATCTTCTTCAGCAAAACTCATCATTTGCGTAAACGTCAAACGTCGAGTTTTCAATGCATACACGTAGATACGTTCTCATTACGGACCACTAGCCAAATTGTATGTAGCCACGCCCAACTCACCCCAATGTTTCAACAAAATATAATACCTTTGGTTTTAAACATGTTTCAACAAACGGAGGAGATGGAAAATAAAAAATGTTATAGGTTCAAGCGGATGTTCAAGCAAATGTTCGAGTCGGAGGTCGCAAGAGACCCTGCTTAATACTGACCGGTTTAACCAAATCGTAAAAACATTAAGAAGTTTGGGGATAGAGTAAACTCGCTCTGGGTCCCCATTCCTCGTATAACCTGCATTTAGTCTGAGGTCAGAAACTTATTTTGAAAAGCTTTTATAGACACAAGGAAAAACTATATTTTTAGAAAGGCTACCGACAGTCTAATAAGTTTGATTCTATGAGTTGATTGATTTACGGAACAGCGCTTTACAAATACGATCTATTCATTTTATTTATCGTTAGCGCAGACTCGTGAAAAATTGCAGACTCCGAATAAAGAACTCTTGACCATTTTTTACATTATTTTTTTATTAACAATGATATTTGAACTTAAATACCGACACATTTAATTAAGCATTAAAGCATAAAATATTTTCTTCTAACGCAGTTGGTAAAAAAAATCTTGAAAATCGGTCCAGTTTTAGAGGCAATAAAAATAAGGCAATAAAAATTTCGTACAACACTTTTATTTATGGTTATTCTCCAGTATAAATTATGAAGATTTTTTATTGAAGCACTTATGTTCTTTTGAAAAAATCTGGGTGATTGGGCTTCAAACAATGCGGAGGTTCTTCAGAATCAAAGAAAGCTTTGATACTTATGGAGACACAATTTGAATACGAAACAAGAGTTTATTGATTAGGTTTTGTTGTAGAAAAAGATTCTTTCCGATCACTGATTATGAAAAGGTACCCTTTTGTGGCTTTAATACCTAATTTAAAGGTTTTCTGAGAACATTATTGGGAAAATAGACTTTCGAAAGAGACGCCTGTAAGTAAAATTTATTTATTTATATTTATAATTTATTAACGCACTTTTACGTCTTTTACACGGAATAGTAACATTAAGTAAGTATAAACAGGTTAATTAATGAATGTATTTTAAATAATAATTATTAAGCTACCTTTTTGATGTGAAGCCGCACAAGAGTCACGAGTTGGGGTATGTTGTAGGTTGTAGGGAGGGGAAGAAGATGGGGAAGAGGAATGTGGGGAACTACCTGGCTATTCAGATCTGGTCACCAAACACGGCTAAAACCATATCAGGCAACTTTTCAAGTCTGAATGGTGGTCTTACTCCAGGGCAGTACTGAGAGTGTCTTCCGCTTTGAAACGTGCCGCAAACATTCCTTATATTATTTTAAATTATTAAATGGTGAAATAACATAATTCAATCAAATAAAAATTACTTGTTCAAGCCGGTATTTGAACCTGAGTTCGAGAAAGCATCAGAAAAGGTCGAGAAAGGATCAGGGCGTCATGGAAATATAAGAGTGTACGCGAAAACTTAAAAAAACAAACACATTGTACAAACTAACATTGTTAATTTAAACTATTTGACAAATAACTAAAATAAGCATTTGTTTTTTACCTAACTTCATTTTCTTTCAATACGAACAAGAGCTTCTGCGCACAATTAAACAGTTTTTCCTCCAAGTGTAATTTCTTCCAATTGTATTTTCTTCAACGATTAATTTATAAGCCATAATGAATTCATTATTCAAACATCCTTTATTCATCCTGGACACCAGATTATTATTTATCATCTATCCAATATTAATAATAATAATATTTTGCTAATTTATATAGCGCCGTTTTCGTGAAAAATCACCTCAAGGGCGCTGTACAAATAAATACATAAAAAATAATATTACTGGCTTACAACTAAGATTTACAATTATAACTAGTGACTTACATCTAAGTCTTATTGCTAGTGACTTATTTTTTTTTTTTTATTTTTTTTTATTTTTTTTTTTTTTTTATTAGGTTTGTCAACAGTGATTTACATGAAAGCTTTCACAGATACAATTACACTGAACCATGGTTGATGCTATCACTAATTAAAGACAAACACAACATTGATAACATAATACTTACATATATATACAATCATTCACACACACACATACCATATATTACAAAATTTTGAAACAAGTTTTTAGAAAAATAATATTATAATATAAGTTTAAAGGTTTAGTTTATAAGTTTATATAACAATATAAAAAGGAGCTTTAAATCTTGTTAATAGACGATTTGAAGTTGGCCAATGTTGACATTGTCAAATTAATTGAATGTTTTTTATAAGCCTCATTAAAATTACGGCACATTCTTGATAAAGCTGAGTCATACCCCAGCTTAGTTCGATATTTTTTAATATTTAACGGAACATGATTTACAAGTCGTGAACCAATTCTAGGAACATTGAACCTGATTTGACGAAGTAGAAAAGGGCAGTTTATTAAACCATTAACAATTTTGAAAAGAAAATTTAAATCTGTATTTAGTCTTCTCTGTTCAAGGGTGCGTACATTGTAGAATTTTAGTCTATCGGTGTAGTGAGGAAGTGATCGAGCTCGCTTATCGGTATACGCTAGGTGGTACATAAAATGTTTTTGAACTCGCTCTATTCGCTGAATATGAACTTTGTAGGTTGGACTCCATACAGCACTTGCGTACTCCAACACGTTGCGGGTGAAGGAATTGTACAGCGTTATTTTTGATATAGGATTTTGAAAATGTTTACTATTTCGTTTGATAAATCCTAGCATTTTCAAGGATCTAGAAATGATGTTGTCGATATGAGGTGTGAAAGTAAGTTTTTTATCAAATAATACGCCTAGGTCCCGAATGGTTGCGACTTCCTGGAGTTTAGTACCGTCGATAAAGTATTGAGTTGGAATAGGATTGTGTTTACGTGTAAAAGTTATGTGAACACATTTTAAAGAATTTAGAAACATTCTATTGTTGTTGCACCACTTTGAAACTCTGTTAATATCATTTTGGAGAAGTATTGAGTCTAGTGATGTATGAATAATTTTGAATATCTTACAATCATCAGCAAACAACAAAATTTCAGAATCCAAAATAACATTGCACAAGTCATTTATAAAAACAAGAAATAAAATTGGGCCCAAATGGGACCCTTGCGGCACTCCAGATGGCACTTCTAATCCTCTTGACTCATAGCCATCAAATACTACTCTTTATATGCGGTCAGTTAGATAGGAGTAAAACCAGTTTAGCAAGGTACCATGAACACCCATTTGTTTGAGTTTACGAATTAATAATCTGTGATTTACTTTATCGAAGGCCTTACTAAAATCTGTGTAGATTGTGTCTATCTGTTGACCTTTATCGACAGCTTCGGTTAAGGTATTGACATAGCAAAGTAAATTAGAGGATGTTGATTTCTGGGAGAGAAAACCATGCTGTTTTGGAGTTATAAGATTTTTGAGATGATAATTTAGATATGGACAAATTAATTTTTCGAAAATTTTTGCAAACGAACAGAGAATAGAGATGGGTCTATAGTTTGTGACTTCGTGAAGGTCTCCGCTTTTAGGTATTGGTACAATATTAGCCTGTTTCCATCTTGTTGGGAAAATGGATGAAGACAATGATTTTCTGTAAATGATAGTCAGAGGGAGTGCGAAACTGTGTGCACATTTTTTTATTAGGAGTGGCGGAATTTTGTCGGGGCCAGGGCCTTTGCTCTGGTCAAGGTTAAGCATTTCTCTTTTTACATCGTGTACACTAATGTTTGCTGTGTGCAGAGAGCTGTTCGAATGGTCTATTGATTCAGATTGAGGTTGAGTCTCTTCGTTGCTTCTAATGTCATCTTTCTCATACACTGATGAAAAATGTTGAGCAAATAGTTCGCTGCTTTCCTCGCCGTTTGACGACTTTTTTTCTCCAAACGTCATATTTTGGGGGATAGTACTTATGTTTTGTTTCTTGTGTTTGACAAATCTCCAAAAAGCTTTAACGTTATTATGATTAACCAGACACGATTCGATTTGTTCAATGTGTTTATAGTAGCAATTACTAATGAGTTTGGAACAACGAGTGCGTAAGAGTTCGTAAGAGTTTTTATCACGTGGATTCTTATATTTTTTATAGAGAATTCGAAATTTATTTTTTTCTTTTAGTAATTTAACTAAGTCTGGTGAGTACCAGATGGGATGCTGCCTGTTACGATTTACAAATTTGTTTACGCATTTCTCAATTATACGATACATATGAGTGTAAAATAAAGAAACCATATCGTCTACCGGCATGAAATCAGGTAAAAGTAGTGCCCAATCCAGTTCTTGTAATTCCTGATTGAATTGAACGTAATCATTCTTATTAAAATCATATTTAAGTAAGTTTTTATTCTTTAGCATTTTTGTTAATTTGAAATCAAAACTATATTCAATCTCTAAAGGTGGATGGTGTTTATCAATGCGACTTAGGATTTCGGTACTTTGCCTGACTTGTATTGTTTGTGAATTGGATAGAACGAGATCTAAGATTCTACAGTTACTATTTGCAATGCCATTGAATTGATTGAGGTTATTTAGGGCAAGAAAGTTTACAAGATGGTTACCAATGTCAGTATTATAATTTTCTGGAGATAGGGAATGAGTCTGGTTGGGTTCATTGTGGGTCCAACCAATGCTTCCCAGGTTGAAATCTCCTAAAATTAACGTATTTGATTCACCAACTGCTTCCATAGCATTGCCAATTTTTTTAAAAAGATATTCAAAATTATCAACAAGCAACGGGGGAGGTATATAAACAGCACATATGTAGAGACATCTCGTTAGTTTGTTCTGGCTGAATTTGATGGTCACCCATAAGTCTTCCAAGGTACTTTCCCAATGCTTACAGCGGTTAGTTTGATATTCTCGTAAAACGGCTATTAATACACCCCCTCCGTCACTTTTGTGGTTAGAAGAACTGCTACGGTCCCTTCTAAAAACATTATAACGCAAGCCAAAAATTTCAGCATCAGAAATAGAGTCGTTCAACCATGTTTCTGTTAGAATAATAATATCAAAATTGTTATTAAGTATTTCTAAGTAAACTTCATTAAGTTTTGTTCTTAAACCCCTGACATTCTGGTAATAAATTCTTAGGTTATCCATCTCAGTTTACATAATTCACAGATAATGCACAATTTGAAATTTAGACAAAGATAGGTAGGGAATCAGATAAGCGAAGCCAATGAGTCCTGGTTGCGGATCACCACCACATGCGCCGAGTTTTCGTCTTTGCGAGCGAGGATTCTACCATTTCGGATCCACACGAATTTGTAATTGACTTCTTTCGCCCTAATCCTCGTGGCAGCATGCAAGGCCTTGTTTGCTGGTGTGAGATTTTCGCTGACGTATACCGGCGATTTGATATCGTCGATGCCTAAATGAGTCGAATTTAGCTTGGAGTTCTTGTTTTTCTTGTTGAAGCTGACGACTGCAGCCAGGACTTCATCTCTTGCCCTCACGCTCGGGAGCTTCACGATTATTGTTTTTGGCCTTCTGGAATCTGGTTTAATCTTGGAGACTCGATGGATGTTAAGAATTTCCGATTCGGCAATGGGGCGGGAAATCACGGTCCCAAGTTGTTTTATTATCGATATTAGATTCTCCGATTTGTGTTCTGGTACGCATTGGATCTCAACATTTGTTTCCCTGGCGGTCTGCTCATGTGGGACACGCGCGCGTTAAGGTCGCGCACTACTGTATTTAGCTTGATATTCTCTGCTTGCAAATTTTTTATTGTGCTCAAGGACTCGGTTAGCATTTTTTTAAGTTCGTCGTATTCGGCTGAAATGAAGCCGATGGAATCTTTTATGTCTGGAAGAATATTTAATTTGTTTTTGATTGTGTCGTTCATCTCTCCAAACTTTTTGTCAATGTAAATTATGATTTTATTTTCGTCTTCCTCAGCGTCGCTAGATGTCGTTAGTTTCTTCTGCATATTCCTCTGTCTACTCATATTTATAAATAAAATTTAATTTTATTTATAAATAAAAACAAAAAATCTTTTGGTTGACTTGAGGATTGAACCCGCGCTGTCGCCCTAGCGAACTTTACCGAAACTTGCCCGATTTATCCACTGATCCACGGCCCGGTTGGGAGCTACTGCCAATATAAAACTTTATAATGTGTGTTCAAGTTTGGGAAGATGATAAGGCTATTTTGAAAAAAAAAATGTTTGTTTTTTTTTTTTTTTCTGCACTTAACTCACTATTAATTGTGTATTATATGCATTTGATTGAGACACTGGATTGATATAATGCACTGGATTATGTATTTTAGTATAACTTGTCTTTGCACAGGTATATTTAAGGTGATTAGAATAAAAGGTTGATTTTTCGGAACAACACTAAACACATTTGACAGTTGATTTAAACACTTATAATTACTGTGAAATTACAGCGTTTAGGTTTCTCTAATTTCGGTTATTCACTAAACTGTACTTCGGGGACGCGTCCCACGATGAATTGTATGGTTTTATTATGAATTATAAACAGTAATTTTGTATATTTTTGTGGAGCGATTTTTGACATGCACTCTGTTGAAAAAAATATTTATAACGACTTATGACTAAGTAACTTATGACTAAGACATATAAAAGCTGACCTAAAACTGAGCTCAATGACATATATATTTACAATTATGACTTAAAGTTAGAGATTTATAACTAACATATTTATTTACATTTAAAAATACTTGAAAACATCTTATATATCATACATTCGCCAGAATCACCCCACAGCGCCAGAAGAAGAAGGAAGTTTTTACATAATACATATTACTATTTAAGGACATGGATGCAAAATTTATCGGATTTACGAAAATGAATGGATATCTTAAATAAATTAATGAAATGAATCGCCGATCTTTACCGCATTACGATGACTCATCGCTCAACATTAAACGGATTGAGGTGTTAGGTTACCACTGACAGACCATTGGTAGGTAGATCAATAGCATTTTGAGTTTTTCGTTAGTAGTTGTAGGGAATAGCAAATACAATAGCAATAAACAACTTCTATCTACGGATCTCTCAATCACTGGAGGTTGTCTACCACTTATCCGCCCTGTTATAAGTAACATATGGTTACTCCTTCAAGGCTCTCGCAAGGACTCCAATTTTTTTGAAAGAACGAAGCTATGTTTAGTTTAGAACGAATCTAGACTTCCAATGTCCCTGCATGCGTTGTTAGTGAGCAGTATGCAAGTGCCCTTGAGGTGATTTTTCACAAAAACGGCGCTATATAAATCGTCCCAATATTATTATTATTATTATTACATAATAATCTTTATTCTTTATCTCTCAATCAATAGTTTTATTTTTAATTATCTCAATTTTCCCATTCCTGCAAGAATCACAAACTACTTAGACAAACAGAGTACTATTCTTAAACAGCCAGAGTGAGTGAAATCTCGTTACAAATTCCATTACGCATTTCTCAAGCATTGTCAAGTAGTCCCTGTGAAAGTGAATACCACGGGCCCGTGTGTAGAATTTTGATTCCTGTGCGTGATACAGTTACACGTGGCGTTTATGGTGCTGGCGGAAATTATTAATGCCTCAATCTCACGGTTGCTTTTGAATTCAGGCTGTGTTCTGTTCTTTCAGGCTGTAGGGGTGGAATTTCTCTCTCTCTCTATTGCCGTATCACGGTACTTGTGTAGTCTGTTTTGTGTAGCCTCTTGCTGCGCTGTTGCATGATATAAAAACTCAACGAAATAATGATTCTACTGTGAGATATTTTAGTAAATTTGTTATGATAATTTGCATACTTTCGTTACATTTTTGTTGTATTATAGCGGTAATGATTTTTGAGATTGGGATCGAACGCAAGGATAATAAAAGCGTGGTGAATAAGTTTTAGAAAGGATTTTCGATGCAGTAAAAAACACAGGATTTTAGAGGATTTGGACAGTGACTTGACAGTTCGTCCGCCGACAATTGCCCCCTGAAACGATATTTACTATACAATAATAATATTTTGTACAATATTTACCAATTTCAAACGTAAAGACAAATTTTAAAAAATACCCTCAATAATATAAGTTGGTATTTATATCAAACGAATTTATACACAGTGTCGATTTTTTTGTACTTATACTCTGGTATACATAATATAAAGAAAAGCAGATTTTTCCTTGATGCATTTTAATGAAAATATGTTTTATATTTTTGTTATTCGGCGGTACATCCTCTCTGTACTGTCACTTAGTTATATTTTGTGTTTTGTGTAATTAAGTATACCGTATTTTCCTTAAACCGACTGCACCGCCCGCACGCCAAATATAATAATCCTCCAAATTCACCGCCCGCACGACGAATGTAATACCTGCTTGAGATTGTTAGATTAATTTTTTTTATTTATTAAAACCAAATACAATACATATACCTATGCATTATATTCCCAAGAGTTAATAAAACTAATTGTGGGATCATAAGCAATAAATTATATTTAGATACATAATTAACAAGATTTACGATTCATGATTAATATTTACGCAATATTATAGTTATTTTAAAGACATATAATAAATAGAAAAAATGAATCAAATCTCAAAAATTCAATCGGAAAACCATTAAATATAGTCTGTAAAATCCATTACTCTGCATACATCGTTTGCACATATTTATGAAAAATTGCAGAATTTTTATCCTCTCCACCAACAAAATTAAACACACAACCATACAAAAATCAGGAATAGAGCCTTAATATACTGCAAATAATATTGAACAGACAAAAAGCCACGCGAGGGACGTAAAAAAACACTGTACAAAAAGCTAGTGAAAATATGCCAGACGTTCAACAAATATAAACATGGCGTAAAAAGTATACCAGGCACGTAAAAATACACCTGGCTTGCTTAGCGAAATCGCATTTGAGAGCTTCCCGTCTCACATCCGAATCGTATCAATTTCTTTTATAATGTAGCATAAATCTCCAGCCGATACCCTCGTATAATCGGTCCCGTTACATTTCTCCACCCCTGGGAGGCAGTATTTTTAAGGGCGGGAGTAATATCTTCATTTAAATTCAAACAAGTAGGTAAACTGCGGAACTGTGATTGGAATACAAATAAGGACCAACCTCCTTCTTTCTTTCTAGAGAACACCGCACAGGAGCACAAATCTCTTTAGCGCTTAGGTAATAGTTACTACAGTGGATTCACTGTTTACTGGAATTTCCAATGTTTATTGTATAAATTCTTTGCGTAATTTTTTTGTAAAGTTTTTGTAGCTGAATAAGTTTTCATAGTTTTCTGTTTGAAGTCAATGCGAACTATTTAGGACTGTTGGGTGTTGTGTTTGTCCTATTTCAAATATTTAACTTCATTTTGCACTGAGCACTCCTTATTTTATCATTTTACGTAATATCGATGTGTAGAGTCCTTTATTCATAACTCATAACATTCACGTCTACATAATATGTCTCCCTTTACGAAACATTTCAATGCATTTTTTGTCTACGCGCTTATTTGTCTGTGGTCAATTTGTCTTTTCTCTTTGTTGTGTATAAAATTGCTTGTTTTCATTTTCGCGAGTCATTCTTTATACAATTTCTTTCATCTTTTATAAATTCTATAATTTGAAACTCCAGTGCTCAGAATATAATCTGTAATCTCGCTGTAAATTTAATATTCATCTGAATAAACTTAAAGTTACAATAATCCAGTATAAAACAAGCAGTGTTTTTACTTGCAAAGAGATTCCACGCAAACATAACCTTTTTCTCTGTACGCCAACCTTGGCGTGGAACACGAAGGAAGTCAACAAAGGCAGCTCAATTTACACCTGACTGCAGACTGTCTGGAGACCACGACCTGGGACGCTACGCAAGGGCGACCTAGGGCAGAGTGTTGGTTATCCAATAAATGGTTCCTGGGGTGGCGGTATCCACACCCGCCTCTCAATTTATAACACAAAAATCATCAGGGTACACATTAATCACTCCAAAAATACATTGTGTTTACGTAAATGTACAAATAGAGTGATACAACATAATATAAAATAGATTAAACAACAGTGAGATAGCAAAAAACAAATAAAACTTAATACTCGTAGCAGAGGGAAGGCGTAACATAATAATGTACATAACTAGCAGTTAAAAACCCGCTCCGCAGGCTTTTGCTGCTAGGACCTGCGGGTGGCTTTTGGTTCGGCTTCGCCCAGTTTGGGTGTCGGTGACCATTTTATAAATCCGACAGAAACTGGTTCCAAAAATAGCCGGTTCCTCGAATCCACTGTGATCCAGTGACAGCTAGTCACCGGGAAAAAGTAACCGCGAGAGGTAATGACGTCATATGTAGATAATATATAGCCGCGTCATACTATTATTCACAACTCGAAGTATTACCGTCAATCTTTCCATATCTGGAGAGATACTCAAATTCTATAAATAGGTAGTTTTTATACTTAGGGTGATTCTCATGCGACCTGCTAACGTAAGTGGCGCCATCCTTTGACGAATTCTTGTATTCAAAACCGTATTACAAATTAGCTTTTTTAGCGTATTAATAATATTAATTGCTGCACTTCCGTTCGTATCTATTTGTGAATCGAGTGTGTACGACATACCATATCATGTCCAAAGAGAAAAAGCTTTATATGAAGAGGAGATTAAGGGATAACGAGGAATTTTGTGAGTTTATGGAAAATATACTTAATATTTTTTAAAGCATTATTGGTGTAGGAAGTAGACGGGTAAATATTTGTTTATTTTAATAGTTGTAAGAATTATAAAAATTATTTACAAGTGTTTTGTCAAACTAATTTTTTTGTGTTTTTTTTTTTGTCAAACTGATTAAGCATTTCTTTGTACTTCTTCAGCTCCACTTAACAGAGAGACGCCTGTGCAACTGTACATTCCCCCTTTATCTCGCCACATTTGGATTGCGATACCTCTCCATATTGCAAAGCGTCATTTGAATTTCGGGTCACATTCAGAATTCCTGCAATGGCGACGAAAAATTGCTCGATTCAAAGCCTTTCGCTAGATGTGTACGCAAATCACTCATAAATACTCGGGATGTTCACAAAGTGTACTAGATTTTTATATTTTTTAGAAAAAGTGTATTTGAAAAAAAAAATTACAGAATAATGTTGATATACGCGTTGACTTTATTTCCACAAAAACGTGATCACGTCAATGCATGTGGTAAGCCATGGCA
Organism: Limnephilus lunatus; assembly: GCA_917563855.2. Taxonomy (NCBI): domain Eukaryota; kingdom Metazoa; phylum Arthropoda; class Insecta; order Trichoptera; family Limnephilidae; genus Limnephilus; species Limnephilus lunatus. The sequence continues at coordinate 48,812,719 of OU830593.1, forward strand.
CAAGCATATTTACGCCTCGAAGAACTCTCCCGCCAGCTCCTTCGCCCACTTCCGAACCTCTTACTGCACCTGCTCATCGGTTGAAAATGTAATTTCATCCATATGATCTCTAATTTGAAGTCATCAAGTCAGGGGAATACGGGAGGTGGTCATACCAACCAAATGTCCAATAGTTTGCTGGTGGCTAAGGCTGTGTGAGGACGGACGTTTTTGTAAAATAAGCACACTGCTGTCACCAGCATTCCCCTCTTTTTATTTTGAATGTTCCTTTTGAGTACTTAGGGTCTCACAATATCATTGTGCACTGATTATCTTCCCCTGAGACAGAAATATGATCAAAATGATGCCTTTTCGGTCCCAAAACACTAAGGCCATGATTTTTTTGCCCGAATTGTGGTTTTGAAATTTTTGGCATATGTGAAATTGGTGTGACTCCACTTTGACTACTGTCCTTTTTTCCCAGGCGTGTAATGAGCCACCCACTATCATATCATTTCCATCAACCCTCACCCCATGAAGCCTCGAGTTCAAGGGGTGAGGGTTGTCCGAGTCTTGGCTGTAAATGCATCTGCCAACCAACTGCATGGCAGGCCGGATCGGGAAAGAATGGTTGAGACAGTCCCTTTGACTTCTCCAGCCGTACTCTCTCAGAACATCACCTTGCACTGCAGTGGGAGGGATGGATTCATACATCCGAAACTCCTGGACACACTGACTCCCAGATTCTTACCCACCCCTAATACCGTGAGGAGCTAATGTAAAAAAAAATCTCCAGTCACAATTGTGCTCAGAAATCCTCACCATTTTCTCTTCTAGGTGTTATTCCCTTCGTGAGTAAGAAGCGGATCACATCACAGCACTTGGCGGGATTTTTTAACGACATCTTTCACTGTTAACAACAACGTGAGTTTACGTAATACCACTCAGTTCTGCTAACCCTCAAAAAACAAAAACAAAAAACACAGCCCGTTATGGTCACACTTTACTTACTTTCTGAACACCCCTCGTATATGCAGATAACACCGATCGATCTTGATTGGAAAAAAGCACGCAGAATGAAAAAAAGTTCGAGATTTTGACACAAAGGAGTGTGGTTTATCAAACCTCATATTATCACATATTTTCAGATGGGAAGCGGTTTATGCATTTTTTTACGTGAATACCACACAAGGGACCTAAATGCCTGGCGCCAGTGGGACAATGGCAAGTGACGGCACCTCCACCTGATGGTTTTTGTTTTTGTTTTATGTGAATACCGCACAGAGATTACAGAACAGTCCCATTGTCGCAGTGAGATTATGGCATTGCCAATTGAGGTATGTTGGGAAGGTTGGGAAGTGTACACTCAGTTTTTTAATGTTGGTCTTTCGCCAGGGCGATGCTGAGAGTATTTACCACTCCCGAATTTTTTAAGGTTGACAAGACATTGCCGTTAAAAAAATTAAGAACAGTACAAAGGGAATCCAAAAGCAATGTAATTGATAGGTGTTATGTCTCTTTATTTCCAGTAATAAGACCATTTAAGGTGTGTTGGATATCTTCCAAATAAGATGCAAGTTCGAGGGATTACTAGTTGCTTTATTTAGTTTTCGTAAATATTTACAATGAATATTAAACTGGACAGAAGTCCTTACTAGGCTAGGTTCTATGTCGCTCTGTTGCTTTTGGATCGGGACGGTTTCACTCTACTACGACCATCCCTGCTAAAATCAAATGTATTTTTTGCAAGGGTATAATAATAATAATAGGTATAAATATTATCATCTTAATCGGGAGATGAACACTTTCAATCTATTCATTCAACCATGTTTAGCTCTCTGGGTTCTATCAAGGAAAAAATCGACAATTTAAAAATATCGGTTTTAATCGATTTTATATCGATTTCAGTGCCAATTAAAGTACGTTAGGTTTATCGATTTTAGTGACAACGAAATGAATTAGAAAACACTATACAATGGTAACACTGACGGGTGACCATGCCCGTCAGTGTTACCAGTATCGATTGACATTCCTCAGTTCCAAATTAAATACGTTAGGTATGTCGATTTTATTGACAGTAAAATTAATAAGAAAACACCATACGATGGCAACACTGACGGGTATAGTCTATCGATCGACATTCCTAAACATCAAACGTCTACGTCAAAATACGAATAAATTGGCAATGTCAAATTAAAATACACTCGTACATTAGCAGTCCGATAGCACATATTTTTTTACCAAAAGGAAATCAATTGGTTAATGAGGTCTTCTTGATATTCTTAACAACAAAAGTATATACGACGTCTTTCAATTATATGACCTTTGTTGGTCTACCTCCGGTCATTAATAAGCCAGCAATTTTGTTTGAAGATCGACATTATTAAAAAAATTTTGTGTATATTGAGAGTTAACCGAAGTTCAATGACAGCCAAGACGCCCAGCCTAATAAGGCGGCCTTTGCTACTGACTGTCGGAATCAGTTGCATATTGTACTTGTTTACATCGTATACCATAGATGTCAGAATTTATCAACATGCTATTGGGTTTCAAAGATCGACCGTACAACATATTTTTCCCTAAATTCATACCCTCCGTCCATCTTTGAGGGTCACAAAATCCAGAACCAGTAAAATCATGATCCCACTGTCTCCGGGTGTCGTGAATCTCGTAAAAAAAACATTATCGTTCATTGTTTCTTTTCAAGAGCCATCGTTAATAAATGCTAAAGGGCCAACGTCACCATAATTTGTAACGATAAATTATTTAATAATATACCTAATTGGTAACTAAACGATGTTTTTAACTGCTCAATTCGTTTCATTTCCCTTTTGAAAGTCCCCCCTTGTTTCTGTTCGCCATTAGTTGGAAATGATTTACCTTTATGCAGTGGAGCACAAATAAGCCTATTTTATGGAAAAAGGAATAAAAATAAATCAAATGTTTATTAAAAAAACGAGTGTGTTTAGTTAGACCACACGACTGAAGTGAAACTTCTCTTACTTATAAAAGAACATATGACATTGGAGTGACATTGACGTTGACGTTGACATTGACGTTGACGTTGACGTTGACGTTGACGTTGACGTTGACGTTGACGTTGACATTCACATTTCATTGACATTGACATTGAAATTGACATTGACATTCCAGAAAATATGGTTTGTTGCATTTCGCACAATAGTTTACGCTCATACGTCTTTTTTTCGCTGGGCAAAAGTTGCACATGCTCCGCTTCCTTTTTTAATGAAATTGATCGCCGTTCGCATCGATTACCGTTCGCATTACACTTTTCATAACATCACCACTTTTCGTAAATCATTCACCAGTTTACCCCCAAGTGTCGAGCGTACGTAAAGAAGTTATACTTCAAAAATATGTTTTCTTAAAATTGAGTTTTTTCATTAAATTTGAGGAGATTATGTGTAAGAGGAAAATAATATTCTACCGTAATAAAACGTTACTACTTCACAGTCGCAATATTATCTGGTTCATATAATGTTATGTAATAATGAAACCAATTCTAGTATCTTCCTCGAGATAGAACTTTTAGTTTTATCAAATGAAACATCGCGCAAGTCACTCCAAAATGAACCCTTGTTATAATAATCCTCGAGAGTCTAAGAGGATACTGTGTTTCTATGTATGATGGCAGAATAACCTCTTTTCAAAAATTTGCGAACACAGTTATGGCAAAGGTTCCTCTAGTGAGGTGTTCAAAAAATGTTACTACTTAAGTTTTAAGCATTTACATTCAGTTACTGACTATGTTACACTCTAATTATTACTATATTTTTTATGAATACCGCACAAGAGCCCCAATTGTTCCTGTCTAGAGTCAGCAAGACTATGGCATCGCCAATTGGGGTATATTGTGAGGCTGAAAGTAGTCGGGAAGGGAAGTAGATGGGGAAAAGGGAGGTGGGGAAGTACCTTGCGATTCAGATCTGGTCGCCAAATACGACTGAAGCCATTTCAAGCAACGTTTCAATTCTGAATGGTGGTTTTACACCAGGGCGATACTGAGAGTATCTTCCGCTCTGCGTGCCGCAAATATACTGTATATTATTTAAAAGAATTAATTGTGAAATAACACATTACACATATCTAGGAAAAAAATACTTCAATAGCCTACCTGAAAAAATAAGAACAATCGAAGACGATAAATGCCTACAAAAAGCAATTAAAGAGCAATTTAAATTAAAAATAACAAATTGATAAAATTTATCATCATAACTTATATAACTTGTAAATTTGTTTTTTTTTTAAAGTATCTACCACAATTAATTTAAAAGATACAAAATATATTTTGTTAATATATTTCAAATATTTTCTCATTCCTATACTCGTCCCTCTTCTAATCACAAGCGTCTGCTTCTATAGAAGAGAAATATCATACAAAAAAAAAAAAATCAGTGGAAATTTATTATGTAGTTTATTTGTATCAAAAAAGGTTATTTTGAAATATAAATATTATATTTTATATGTTATTTTTGCTGTATAAATAATGTATCTTATGTAATAAATAAATGAAAAAAAAAATGTTTACTCTAGACACTATTGAAATATTATAATAAAAGTGAGTTTATTGTTTTTATTTAGTTTAATAGATAATACAGACTGATTTCTGATCTCAAGTGATTTTTGCCAAAAATTATTACATAATATTTAAATTGTCAAATATAAGTTACTTAACAATAAAAAATAAAAAAAAATAAAAAAACACGAATTAAACAAATGAAATTTATTTGCGCACGGGATTCGAACTCGCGACCTTCGGGAGTCAAACTATGTTTTATATTAGGAACATGTTTTGTGTTACTTGCACTTATTATCCACTTAATTGTAAACTGTGTGTACGAGTATAGAAATAAATAATAATAAAAAATTTTCTGTGTCTTTCACACTATTTCCATTTAAAAAAGCAGAGAAAAATAAAGCTTTACGATAGTACTTTTGGAACAATGAAAGGTTCACAGCATACCTTTGGTCATATAGCAATGCCCGCCACTGCCTCCAAGATGTCTTCCTTCGTATTTATGCCGCCATTTAAACTGAGAAAAATGTCTGTCTTTGTCTGCACGCATCCCTAATGCCTGCTTCTCAACAGCCCATTAAGGTTTACATAAGGGGAACCCCTCCACGGTTGACATTAACTGCTTATTGTGAGCCAGGCTTTACACTACTTTATTTGAACCAATCTAGAAACTTATTTCACTACCGCCTTTTCGAGTGAAGTTGTAAAAGTAGGCTTAGGTAGGAAGAGTTCACGATTCAGTGAGCGAGTTTTAGATAAGGGAGAAGATTAAGTTTGTATATTATACCCAGGATACGAGCAGTTGACAAAAAAAAAATGATTTTTTAAATTATATTGATACAATTGAAATAATTTACTTGTTAAAGCAATGCGAACTAATTCAATTCTTTTGTTTTTGGTTTGAAGTTTTGATCGCTTAGATATTGAAGATTAAAGCGGTTTTAATTAAATACTGCGAGAAGAACACATCTTTGCCATGATGCAATACTCATTAGAATGAACATTTTTGAGATAAGTCTTTTAATAAGACTGTAAAAAGATAAGATATCAGGCCTAGGGGTAGACAGAGAGGACGGACAGCCACATAACTCGGTTTTGGCACATATTCCTTGCCACAATCATATTCGTACATCGCCTCATACACACTCTTTTATTATTCTGACTATTGACTAAGTACCTAATTCACTTGATTGTGACACATCTTCCTCGGGTGTCCACGACTTCTTCTACCATTCACACTTGCGTGATATATCTTCTAAATACACTATTTTCTTAGTTCGTTCTCTCGCGAGGTGATTTTTCGTTATTATTCCTCTCCATCCAAACCCTAAAAAGATCCTTCATATAGTATTCTCAAAGATGACGTGTGTAGGACCTGCGGGGAATTATTTTTTTCAGGACCTCCTGTGTGAAACATACGATATGTAAAAAAGGAGACAAAAACGAGGTGAGCAATTAAAGACCGATCTGCCTTTTATCAACCATTCCAAAATTGCTTGAGGAACTTCTTTTAAAAAAAAATCATTCACTGTATCACGCCAGTAATTTTACCTAACCAATAAGGTTTCACTTCAGGAAAGTCTAAGTTGTCCAATCTTTTTATTTACCAAAAACTATATATTCGAATCCATGTTTAAGAAGTTACAAGTTGATTCAGTCTACACCGATTTCAGCAAAGCATTCGACAGAGTTAATCATGATCTCTTGTTAAAAAAGCTTCACAAATTAGGAATAGCAGGGTATTTATACAAGTGATTTAACAGTTATTTAAGAAACAGGCAATTAGCCGTCAAAATGTATGGCTTTACTGCATATAAATTTATCGCTACCAGCGGTGTTCTCCAAGGGTTACATTTGGGACCAATTTTATTTTTGATATTTGTGATATTCCTACTATTTTCAACGATGTCCAAGATTTAATGTTTGCGGACGATATGAAAATATATAAAGCTATAAGAAATATTAATGACTATCAAAAATTGTCTAATAACTTGTGAAAACTTATGTTTGGTGCCAAGAGATCTATCTACAACTAAATTTAATTAAATGTCTAATTATAAGATTTCATAGAATAAAAAATTCAAAAATAATTTATGAGTATTCTGAAAAACTGAATTTTATAAACCATATTGATATTAATCAAATAATGCTTTAAAAATGTTGGGTTTTGTTATAAGAATTCGCAGCCAATTTAACAATTTCAAACCTTTAAAAAATTATACATGTCGTTGGTTAGGAGTCCAATCGAGTACAATTCGACAGTATGGGCATGACATTTATGCTAGTCATTCACTCACGATAGAAATAATTCAAAATAAATTCTTAAGATTTAATAATTTCAGAAAGGGTATTACAAAGGGTATCAACTATGATTATCTACTATGTCAACTTAACTTATTAAAATTATCCGAATGAAGAATATTATATGACCTAACATGTTTACATACAATCATAAATTCAATAATCGATAGCCCTGAACTATGTTACTTGATTTGTTTCTATATACCTCCAATTCAACAATGGCAATATCTACCGTTTTATTGTGACAACTCCAACATAGAATCACACATGTATACCCCCGTTCACCTTATACAATATTAGGGTAATGACTAAAGATTTTGTTGACATATTTTTATTTAACACATCATTTTTACCAAATATAAACACGTAATTTTTTGTCACGTGAATTTATATCAGAAAGAAGAACAACACATTTAATTAAACCAACTATATAGCTCTGCTTCGACTTATTTCACATGCATTGTACTTTTCCCAGTCTACAGTTTTTTCACCTTGCATTGTGGAGTATTTTTTTATTTTTTTTTATTTCTATTAATTTTTGATTGTTTTTTGTTTTAGATTTGGTTTTGATTTTGTTTTTGATTTTGCTATGCACATTTATATGTTCTTTGCTCAAAAAATATTACAAGTAAAAGCCCAGCCGGGCGTAAAATTCAAAATAAATGTAACAAAAAAGATTCTCGAAAATGCACGAATTTCTTTAAAAAATTGTTGGTATAAGAGTATATTACTCCTAATTTTAATAGAAAAGCCAGTTTCACTTATTGTACAGATAATACGGAATTATTTTGATCGGTGTACGCCCAACCTTTTGAGTCCATTGTCCTGATGTCCGCTATTAAATACTGCTGATATGAAACTAACGACCAAACATTAACACAACAACGCGCCCGTTGAGTTATTAATTCAAAATAATTGGCCTTTGTTAGGGTGAGGTATTAAGGTCACGAGGGCTGACGCGTTATTATTTCATTGATCTGTTATTCGGTTGAATATAATATTTTAGGTATCGAATCGTTAAATTTTGATCTCAAGTACGAAGTAAGTGGTGATGCCGAAGTTTATTAATAATAGTGAAATGATTTGATAGGTTTCAGTGTATTTTAAATAGTTTTTTACAATGTTCAATGTTCGACGTTCAACGTTCAACACAAATGGCCAGATTCCAGCCTTATGTATTAATTTATTTATTAACGGACTTACGTCCAATTTACAATAAAATAACACGAAATTTGGGAAAATGTACATTGTAAGAAAAAAGGATGGTATATGAAAGCAAAGACAAATCAGAAATACAGATAATGAAATAGAATATGAAATATGATATGGCGGCTAATTTCAGTTCTGCTTTGAAATTTGTGAAATAAACAGATACAAAATACATGTCAACAAGATATGAATCGCTATACACCTCAAGAACGAGGAAAAATTTTCAAAAAACGACTTTCGGTATCGTCTAATCTCTCGTTTTGGTGATTTGCGCTGGCCGGCAAGATCGCCCAATTTGAACGTTCCAGACTTCTTTTTGTGGGGCTTCTTGGAGTCACGAGTCTATGTTAACAAGCCTCAGACTCTTAACGCCCTTGAAGAGAATATCATTTATATGTTTTAAGTCGGATGTACTCAACGAGAATTATCGCAGTTTTGATTGAGTTTGCTCTTTATATTATAATCCTGTATTAAAATCAGTCCATTGTAACTCAAAAAAATAAAATTATTTCAATATTAAAAACGTGAAACGGGTGAAACTCTTAAAAATGCATCAAAATAATAATTCAAAGAGTGTAAAGGCTAATGCATTTATAACAAGCACTATCAGAAAACTGCTTACAACGGTCTTATCACCCCATCATGATCAATGCAATAATTAAACACTCGTTATTCAAAGTGACGACATGGCTCGGACTGTTGACCATGAACTAGTAGACTGGAAGCCCACAAGAAATACAAATTTAAAAATAGTGCTAAATAATTACGTATATTGAAAGTATATTAAAAGTAGTATGAAAGGCAATCCTATAAATGAAATGAAAATAAAGAAAGTGGTAAATGTTAAATAATATTAAGTTTATTTATTATAATAAAGTTGCAATGTTTCCAAAGAAGTTATTTTCCAACTGAAGAATAGAAACTTTTCAAGATCGATATATTTGATGGGATCGCAAAAAGAAATCGGGAGTCAGCTGTTTTAACTTACTACAAATGTAAAGATAATACAAGCTAGTAGTGCATTCACGTCGTTTTGCAAAAAAAACCACAAAAGGTCACGACTTAGTGTCTTTTGGTTCCAGCCCATTTAGCACGCGTGCTCTCTCTCACACACTGAGTGACATCGTACGTCGCCATTCCTTTATTTGATCAAATAAAATAAAAAACACAATAATGGTAAAATTAACATCTGCGTTTGAAATTTTAGCAAAGAATAGTCAGAATTTAGGCTCATAAAGTGATTCCACAACGTATTACTTTTTTTATATTTTTTATTCTTTGATTTTTGAAAATACATAAAGAATATCACCTCAATGGTGCTCAACAATTTTTCAAATTATTAATAATATGGCTCAGTTAATTTGCCACTGGCATCTGAAATGCAACCGAAGAAGCCAACACTATCGAAAGAATATTAATTGCCCTGAAGCTCTAAAGCAAATATTAATAAGTCACAAAACTGTCAACATTGTTGACACAATCAACGACAATCTCGTATAATTAGGAGCGTTTAAAAAAAATATTTACCCCAAACGGTTTTCTTATTTTTTATTCTTATTCTCCAGGTAGGTGTCCAAGAAATTGCTATTTCGGATTTTCAAAAATCAATATATTTACCTGCTTTATGTGTAATAAGTTATTGTGAAATGAAGTGAAATATCTACACACCTACATCTATAATATCTATTTCATAAAAATGAAATAACTGTGGAGGTATGTAATTTAAAATATCCATATTACCTTATTTCAATATATCTGAGTAGACTCCGATTACATTAAAGGAAACTTTTTTTCTGATTTCGTACTACATTTTTGCCAATATATTTCTTACATTTCGTGCATTTACATAGTTATATGTTTTATTTTTTAATATTTCGTTAAGATTTTAATAATTATTTCTTACATAAAGCCAAGGTACTTCGAAAATTAAAGCAAACGAAAAAACATTTCTTTAAATTTTTTTTTGAAGAACGAAATGCAGTAAAATTTCACATTGTGAATACTTTTAAATCAAAGATTAAGTCGTCGCGTGCGTCGCGACGGTCTAAAGTTTTCAGGCATTTTCCGTTCATTCATACAACGAAATTTGGATACAAAAATGGTTCAGAGTTTCCTTATTCGGAATCATCATTGGCAGACCATGTTTTTAACATTTACTAAATGTCGATTTTCGCTACAAATTGATTTACTTTATGTATGCGTTGTAGGTACCCGGTTTGTAATATCCATCCCCTAAAACAGATTCATTTTGCTGCATAAAATAGAAGGTACAGAACTGCACTGTATCTGTACAGGTTGAATGCAGTAATATTTTGTTTCCTGGAACGCCTCAATAATTTTGACTTACCAGGGCAACTAGGGTATCATTGATTTCTATGGAGGTGTTTCATTATTGCAAACAACTGTTCTCTGCACTTAAAATCCATAAAAATGAGATCTATACTATCTTAATGAAAATTGACGTCAACAGTTTTTATATGATCTTTTGACCTCTTGGCTCTAGATAGGTCAAAGAAATTCGAAATTAAAAAAAGAAATTCCAAAATATATGAACAATTTCTCTAGCAGCTTTTTACATTAGCTGCACACAAGAGACCCTGAGGAAAATAATTCCTCTCAGGGTCTATGTCACCTTTGGGGATGCTGTGTGAAGGGTCTTTTTAGAAAAAGAAGGAGAGGAAGTCTGGGATGGAAAATGGTGTATAATAATAATAACATAGAATTTATATAGCGCAGTTTTGTGATATTTCACTTCAAGTGCGCTTAATTATAATAAACTTAAATCTAGTGTTCTTACGAGTCCTAAAAAAAATTGATTAAATAATCTAAAACAAAGAATTTACAGTAAATAAAGTATTACAATACATACATTACATACAATAAATACATTACAATATTACAGTATTGGTATGGAGGGGTGGGAAGTAATCTGAGAATCAGTATGTCTAAGAGTAACGGACGTATGAATCCATCCGTCCCACTGCGGTGCAAGGCGATGTTCCTAAAGAGTAAGGTTGGAGACGCAAAAGGGACTCAAGGCATGTTAGAAAAACTAGACATGAGGATGAAAAAAAATTCCAAAAAGCAACTCTTAATAGAAATCAATATTTCTTTCTTTGTTTGTTCGTATTTTATGAGTTGCCATACCGTTCATTCGATTGCAGTGAAACTTTGGTGATGTGTTGTGCGCATGCCCGCGAAAATTATAGGGTATATATAATGGTAGGCTCTGGCTGTATTAAATTTGCATGAATGAAAATGTGTGTAGTTAAATTCATTTTAGCGGCAGGGAGGAAAGGCAGGAGGGGGAGGGTAACGGGGGAGGTGGTGTTCGCGGGATTGGCGACGGGAGGGGGAAGGCGGGGAAGGTAGAAGGCGAACGCGGGAGGGGAAGGGGACTCGGGAGGTGAACGGGGACGCACGGGAAAGGATATGCAGGGAGAATGGCAAGTAGTAAAACAAAAAGCAACAGAATACATAAACATACTTAAACACTGGTTTGATATAAATCTACTATCTCTTAATAGTGAAAAAACTCACGTTATACCATTTGCAATGAAATCAAAGGACGTTCCGGTATTTGATATAATTATACATGACAATTCTAAAGATCACAAAAAAAATAACTGTAAAATAAACTGTTCCACATTAAAAATTTCGAATAAAATCAAATACTTAGGAATAACAATAGACAAAAACCTGAACTGGAAAGATCAAATCAACCTTACCGTTAACAAAATAAGGAAATTAATTTACATATTTTAAAAAATCCGAAACTTTCTCTCATTAGAAAATCTAACATTAGTCTACCATGCTAATAGTACAGTCAAATCTCCAATACTCTGTAGTAAGCTGGGGAGCTGCATACAAAACAAATCTACTCCCTGTTGAAATTGTGCAACGTCTAATTATAAAAAATTATATTGAAAAAACGAAGAGATTATCCAACTCACCTTATTTTTGAAGAATTTAAAGTATTAAAATTTAATGATCTAGTTCGAAAAAATATAATAATCCAAATAATAAAAGAAAAACAAAATCATAGCTTTTTAACTGAAAGTCATACTCGTCAAAAGCATATATTTCCAACACAAAAATGTAACACCTCATTTGCACAACATCATTACACATATCTAGGAAAAAAATACTTCAATAGCCTGCCTGAAAAAATAAGAACAATCGAAGACGATAAATGCCTACTAAAAGCAATACGTTATTTATTAAAACCGCATTTTATTTGTTGCCAACTTGAGTTTTAAATATGTATTTTCAGCTTAGTACCTAGTTCAGATACCATTAGATAACTACGTACATCGAAGTTGGTTGAATATATTATGATGAACTCGTTGAGAATAATATAATGTTATAAATAGTGTGCCTAACAAAACATTTTATTTTATTAATTTGAATAAGTGAATAATACTATTAGCTTTAATTAAATTTCGCAATATTTATTTTTGAATTTTGTAGAATAATTTTATTTTAGAATCGTGCTTTTTTCTCGTTTTTTCATTATGTTTTCAGCATAATCAGTTAAATGTTGATTTATAAGCTATGTTCTAGAAATGGGAGGTAGGAAAGTAAACTAACGCCAGAAAACATACATTCACATTTTTGAAGTGAAAACTTCTTTAGCTTTTTTTTTTTTTTTTTTTTTTTTTTTTTTTTTTTTTTAAAAGAAAACCATTAGTCAGCATTTGCGAATGACTCACAATTAGTTTGCTTAACGACTTTCTCACAAAGTGGGAAATAACAGTAATTGAGAAAATAATAACCATTAATAATTTCAGTCATTTTTAATCAGAAATTAGAAATGAGTCATACTACAAACCTATCCAAAAATACTATAAATAGATTGTCTGTATGTGGCATGACCACAGTTTGATAATGCCCTCAGAAGGCGAAACAGCTGTCACGCGTAATAATAATTACCAGTAGAACTTGTTTATAAATAAACTGTTTTTATTAATTTAATAATAAAATTATTGAATATATAAAATAAATAAAAATTAAAATGGAGTTCTACAAATTAAACTTGATAACAATAAACTTCTTTAGCACCGTTATGATTTGAAACTCGATGAAACGAAAGATCCACACTAAACAGAGACAAACACATACATCTATAGGATTTAGGGGGCGAGAGAATGAAATAGAATAATCGGTCTCCTCTTTGTGCGGTGCTTCGTAGCCTCCCCACTATTGTCTAATATAGGTTTCAGTTTTGCCGCGTGTGAACTGCATAAAATTGTAATTTATTTTTATTTAAACTTTCTCAATATTTATAATGTTGGGAATTACAAAAAAATATAGAGGCTTATAATAAAATAAAATAGTTATTATAATACTTTATTTTAAAGAACTTATGTTTAGCAGGGGGCCTAGTCCCTATCTTTTACGTTTTTCTAACAGCCTGTTAGCTTAACTTGGTGGTTTGAGCAAAGTTGTCGCAACTGGCTAAAAATGGTAGTCAGTAACTTTTCTGTTTCTTTTATGTCGGTCGCGACGATAAAATAAACTAAACCTTAACAGAAAAGTTACTGACTACCATTTTTAGCCAGTTGCGACAACTTTGCTCAAACCACCAAGTTAAGCTAACAGGCTGTTAGCAAAACGTAAAAGATAGGGACTAGGCCCCCAGTTTAAAAAATCTTTAATGGCCGTAATTTGCAAAACCTTTGGATGCTTGGCAAATGGTTCGAACACCTATAACACACAATATATAACACGATATGAACAGAGACGTTTTATCCGCAAGGCAGTGTAGGCATCTGCCTAGGGGCCCCTAGGGTAAAGGGGACCCGAGACGTCCATTTCCTAGAGGCCCCGATATGTTAAATCCGGCCCTAACAGAGCCGTATTGCCCGTAAGGCAGTGCAAGCCACTACCTAAGGGCCCCTATGGTAAATGTGTCCCGAGATGTGCATTGCCTAGGGGCCCCCTACAAGTTTAATCCGGCCCTGAATATGAAGTTAATCTAGTTATTTCCAATTCATCCTGGTACAGTTGAATTTCTGATAAATTCATTAAACAGTCGGCTGTTCGCTTCTTAGGTTTTGGGCGCCAAGGTCTGATTAAATTTACTTTTTTGTACGGGTTTAATGTTAATACATCTACCTAACATATTTTTATTCGGGTATTAAAAGTAATTTCTGAGTAGTTTTGATGTCTGAAAAACGTAAAATATCCCTGACATAATATCCTACGGACAAAACATCCTTCAACAAAATATCTACTAAAACCCAGCATAATCATACCGATGATATGAGATTCCGCCTTTCTTCAAGTTCTCACGCGTGCTACTATTTTTTATTGCAAAAAATTACTAAACAATGCTGTGTTTTCATAAAATATGTGGATTACACGACAGAGCAACCAATTATATTTTTCACATTGTATATAAATAATACATTTTCCCACTTAACCGGTCTTTCTTTTCTAGTGAAATTGTGATCCCTAATTCTAATAAACTTACCCCACTTTTCCCCCTCCCTCTTCCTTCTACCCCTTCCTCCCAATAGGTGATCTATATTGTATATTAACTCCTGATGATGTGAACATTTTTCACAAAACATGAGGATATTTACCTATGTATAAAAAAAAGAAGTGTGCTTTAGACCACACAACTGAAGTAAAACTTCACTAACTTACAAAAGAACATATGACATTGGGGTGACATATGACATTGGGGTGACATATGACATTGAGGTTGTAGCGATTCGGCTCCCCATCCCTACAGTTTGTTGTATGCACATCACTAGGTCACAACAAACCATGTGACCAGCAAGCGTTTCCTGGAGCGCGTTGGCGACTTCACGGGCGAGTTTGGATTTGGGTGAAGAAACACCCACCTTGCGAACGGAGGATCGTGTCTGGTTGCCGGACCTACAGATTCTCCTGCGGAAGAGTCATGCTGTAACCTTATTATACAATTCTACACGTAACGTTAATTAGCTTTATTATCATTTACCATGGTTTATCCTTAACTGATTGTTTTCTTATTCGCAACAAAATAAGATGGCGCTCAACCGTTACCACGTTCAATTCCTTCAACTATTAACTACCTACTTTGTTTAAACATTCAGAAATACATAATCATTGACTCTTCGAGTGAATGACATGCCCTGTAGATTTTATTAAATATTTATCTTGGACTATGATTTAATTGTGTTAATTAAATTTTATATCTCATGCTCTGGGTTTTGATTTACAACATATTTCCTTGGTACATTATCTTACATAGCATCACTTTATAAGCATGCTATTAAAAAGTAGCTACGAAACTTTTATTCCCCGCTACAAGGTGACATATGACCATGGGGTGACCTATGACCCTGGGGTGACCTACGACTGTGGGGTGACCTACGACCGTGGGGGTGACCTACGACCTCGAGGTGACCTACGACCTCGAGGTAATTTACGACCTTGGGGTGACCTACGACCTTGGGGTGACCTACGACCTCGAGGTAACCTACGACCTTGGGGTGACCTACGGTCTTGGGGTGACCTACGACCTTGGGTTAGTATGTACGCCTTACCTTAGTTGTGCAGTATGTACGCCTCGCCTGATCACCGTTTGCATCGATCACCGTTCGCATCGATTACCGTTCGCATCACACTTTTCGTAACGCATTCACCAGCTTACCCCCCAAGTCGAGCGTGCGTAAAGAAGTTTTACTTCAAAAAAGTGATGGAAACAAAGTTATTTGTCTTTTAAAGTGAAAACCTTTCACTTTAAAAGACTTTAACATTTATTATTACTTCATCACACTTTTACTTCGATCATATTTTCATTATTCAAAATATTTCATTTTCATTGCAGCAATATAAGATACCTGCCTGTATCATTTTACAAAGTTTGTAACGCAATAAAGACAATATCGCTTAGCACCAGTGGCACTAATTGCTTATTGCAACTTTCAATGAATAAGATGCAGCTAATAATAGTAAGCAATGGGTACTCTGGAGCACTCGGGAGCTATTCTGTTGCTGCGCTGTCCTCTAATGAAACTTTAATGAGAATATCCCCCGCTCGCCTCGTGCCCACGGCGTGGTTCAATTTGCTACTCCACTGGATAAATGACTTTCCGATCTTAATTTATTGTATCCCCTTTAGTCAATCGCAAATAGGTATCTACTAGTACAAAGTGTGCAGTCTAACAATAAAATGTATTTAAAAGTGCTCTAATAATACAGAGAGAGAAAACCAATAAATTGCTTCTCTGCATCGCATATTTTAGCCCTCTTGCAATCGCGCATTCCTAATCAGAGAGAGCCTAGAATTGTTTTATAGGCTTCGTTATTTTTTTAAACAACATTGTCAAATTACAATGATCTGTTCAGTTTTATATGTAACGCCATTGTTATTTCAACATTTCTTTTTAAATGACAGTCGGTTAATTATAAAATATTAACTTAAAAATAATATAAGGTCACTATATAGGCGGTCAAGATGCCAGATATAGCCCTCGGTATTAAATGTTTCCAGCTCGATTTCGAATATCGAACTAGCTGCACGTGCAGCTGGCCGGTGCGTTCCATTCAAAATCAAGACACGCACAGAACAAAACCAAATATTATTAATTAAAAATATTGTGATTATAAAAATAATGTTAAAATATGTTTTAGAATGTAATGCAATATAACGGTAGCTTGATTTATGGAGGAGGTTCTCAGTAACTTAAAACATTTAATGTAACTTTTTATTTGGATTTTTTTTGATACATACATAGATGAAAAATGTACACATAGTAATACAATTATAAACATTGACAAAAGGCTTGGCCTTTGTTCCAGCCTGGTTTCGCAGTGCGGCGGGGCACTGTTAATATTAAATTGTCTAGTTTGATTTGAGGTCACGGGTTCAAAAGCCGGCGAGGAAAAAACAAATTTAATTTAATTTATATGAGTAAATCATATTGTAGAATTAAAATTAAATGTATATAGGTACATTTAATGAATCTGTACCTCGTCCCAAAGTGGAATATACATTCAGTATCGCCCTGGTAGACCATAATTCAGAATTGAAAGTTGCTTGAGAACGGCGTTGATATGTTTAGTGACTAGATCTGAATGGTCAGGAACTTTCCAACCCTCCTCTTCCCTATCTCTAAAAATGTGGACTATATATATTAGAAATATAAATGAAATTTCTTCTGAAGACACTTCAATGAAATAAAATATTATTGATTTCTTCGAAACAATTTCTTCTTATATGTTTTGGTTTTAGCTGAAACCAATTTTACTTTACTTCTTTTCGCTATTATGCACTTTTCTAAATACTCAGAGTTTCTCATAGGCATGCAGCGATTATGTCGAGGATCAATTAATTTGGGTAGCATGCAAAAATTGTAAAAGCGTTTCAGCTGTTCAACCATATTAGTCTGCCAAAATTCGTCATCCCGTAAAAAATTTTCGATTTTTATTCCGAGTTCAGTCCATACAACAAACATACAAAAATCTTTTTTTGTTACATGTAATTGGCCCTTAACCTGGTAAAACCAATCGTGAGATGCATATACCAGTATTTCTCCATTTTTTTAAGTTTCCAAAAAGTAATTTTTTGGGTTTTTAGTGCTTCATATATGAGAATGCTGCGTGCTGTGAAAATACATTTAAATTCAATCACGGTGTCTTCAGAAAAAATTCCATCTCGGGTCGCACCCATATAGGGATACTCTTCATCTACGAAAAGACCACACTTTTCTATGGTAATGCTTTCTTGTTCTGCAAGCTCCTTTGACATTGTATTCATGTTTTTGTCCGTGTCGAATTGAAAGAATATTTGATAAGGATTGCTGGTACAGTATATTTTTGACTACTGGAGCGCAACTGATATTTTACCGCCGTTTGCACACTTTTCCAAACCAAGATGCCGTAATCACGTTGCAGCGCAGTCGCCCTTTCAATTGCTTGCCTATCTTTGGCTATGGTGAAAAGCCTTTCTAAAAATCACCTTTAGCTGCCTCATACGATGCTTGGTCCATATCAGGTTTTTCTGCATTGGGACCATAATGCTGATCTTTTGCTGAAGCGAGCTGCAGGATTTTTCCTTTTCTTTTTTTTTTAATTAAAACTTTTGATTATTTTTATGCAATCTTTTTAATTCTAATTGCTTTATGAGTTTTCTATACTATATGGTCCAGTAAAATTAAACATTTCCACTTGCATCAAATGGGGTTGTTCTGATTTTCTTTACATATTCTATATGATGAAGGACTAATGAAAAATCTAAATTTTCAATCTCGTCAGATCTCCGGATCTTGCCAAAAATCGTTTTTGTCACTTTGACCCCAAACAACAAAATTTTCTCCAAATATCATTCTTTATGTTTTTATAGTACCTAGACTAAATTTATTACAATTTGAAATATTATTAGTCACAGTAGACCCTGAAGTGTCTGAGATATAGGTGTTAGAAAAAATGATTTTAAGGCCGATTGTATATATGTATATATATACATATATATACGAGATATATACAATCGGCCTTAAAATCATTTTTTTCTAACACCTATATCTCAGACACGAGATATATATGTAATTAAAAAAATAATATAAAAAATATATGTATATAAAATATAAATGTATATAATAAAATCCAATACTATATATATATACATACAGTATATATTTATATAGTAAGATTTCTTAAAATCATAGCCATTTGATGCAAGTGAACTCCCTTAAATCCATTCTTAGTCATGCGATTCAAAAGATCTCCCCTGGCGCACTACCGGTTGAAGCGAAGAACTTTCCTTTTCTAGAGCATGGATATTTACTTTTTTTAGTGGACATTTCCATACTTTTATATTTTAAAAATATCAAATCGTTTATTTCCTAGAAACCCGAAAAAATGTTAATAATAAATTAATTCTTAATAATATCTACTATTTGACACTACACAGCTTCGACGGAAACTCACAGACGAAGCATAAAAAGGCGACACACCATTATAGTCCCTACGCTCAACGCATAGAGTGTAATATTGTTGAAACGTCGCATGGAAGCATAATAATTACGCGGAATTTCGAACTTTGAAAAAAGATTGACACGACGGACCGTAGGAAGGGTGCGTTCACGGCCACCTCTTAGAGCCGAATGAGTAGAAGAATTTTTAGATGTTCATTTTATAGTATTTAACGAAAATAAATTGTTAATAAAAGCATATATCTCGAAAGAAAAATGTATTTATGATAGCTCATCGTGGCTACAACATCGATATTTTGACGATTAATAACTTAGATTGTCGTTTTAATCTGAGAATTCATGATACTCCATACAACGATTGAGATCGCTAGTAAGGAAGGCCCTTAACAGGTTCAACCAAACATTTTTTTTCAATTTATTTTATCATTCACACATGTTTCAGCGTACCAAATTTAAGAATGTTATTCTTCGACTAGTTATTAGTTAACATTGTATTCACAGAGGAGTTTATTCTTTATGACAATGAATACTGCCAAATTTTATATTTTATCATAAATGGACAGCCTTCATACGAATATTTGAACTGCACATAACACACGGGCTCATCGAAAATGCCGCGTAGCCCGGGGTTTAATGATTTTTGAAGTAATACTTCTTTAAGCACGCTTGACACTTGGGGGTAAAATGATGAATACGTTATGAAACGTTACGAAAAAATATGACGTTACGAAAAAAAACTACTGTGCTTTAGACCACACGACTGAAGTAAAACTTCACTAACTTATGCCGTCCATTAATAATATAACAATAACAGTAATAAAAATATCCCCATCCCCTCAACATCTCCATCAACTCAACTCAACTCAACTCAACTTAATTCAACTCAACTCAACTCAACTCAACTCAACTCAACTCAAATCAAATCAACTCAACTCATAACAACTCATAACAACTCATAACAACTCACAACAACTCACAACAACTCACAACAACTCACAACAACTCACAACTACTCACAACAACTCACAACAACTCACAACAACTCACAACAACTCATAAAAACTCATAACAACTCATAACAACTCATAAAAACTCACAACAACTCTAACAACTCACAACAACTCATAACAACTCATAACAACTTTAAACTTTCGATTTAATTAGCGTTCGCGTCGATTAGCGTTCCATATCGATCAGCGTTTCACTTTCATTAGCGTTCGTAACGTTTCATATTTTTTCGTAAATATATGCGTTTCATAGCGTTTCACATTTAAAAGGTATATGGTTCTTTTTCGTGACGCATTCATCATTCTACCCCCAAGTGTCAAGCGTGCGTAAAGAAGTTTTACTTCAAAAAATGAGACACGTTACTAAAAAATGTGAAACGCTAATCAATGATATGACTTGAGTTGAGTTGAATTGAGTTGAGTTTAGTTGAGTTGAGTTGAGCTGAGAGCTGAGAGCTGAGAGCTGAGAGCTGAGAGCTGAGAGCTGAGAGCTGAGAGTTGAGAGTTGAGAGTTGAGAGTTGAGAGTTGAGAGTTGAGTTGAGTTGATGGGGATGTTGAGGGGATGGGGATATTTTTATTACTGTTATTGTTATATTGTTAATGGACGGCATAAGTTAGTGAAGGTTTACTTTAGTCGTGTGGTCTAAAGCATACTCGTTTTTTTTTAATACACTTAAAGAAAGGAATGTTAGAAAATCACAACTCCAACTGTTGCTGAAAGTTCTTACCCAAGTCGTGTTACAATTTGTTTAGTTTAGATCTAGTAATAAAAAAAGAAGAATTAATTTTTGAAATAACTACAGTAAAACCGATTTAAAAAAATATATAACGATGCGTTCGGGTGTTAGGTTATTTTCGACTCCCGACTTTGATTGTTTGACATGTGAGAAAAACGACATAACAAATAAACGTGTTTCTTTTACATAGTTTTTTTTGTGAATTTTTGAAATCTATGACTTCTATAATTTGTACATTATATAAAACCAAAATAAAACAACGCCATATCTTGCAATCTGTAATCTTGCAATTTGTACATTATATAAAACCAAAATAAAACAACGCCATATCTTGCAATCTACCTGTGCTTACAATGCTTTCCTAATATAATAACAGAAATAATTTATTCCTGAAGGTATGCAAGGGTAGTGCGATGCATTATATTCCATAAATTCCAATTTTTGAGACTTTTCCCCCTGAGGGAGTATGACTTCTACCCGTGGTTCTATTCTATTTCTCGGATATGCTCGGAACTATCTACCGGCAGAACTGTTTTGCAGTTTGTGCACAATGTATATAAATTTCTTCAGATTGATTCGTGGATGGTTTGAAAACACGGCTAAAACTGAGAGCATTCATATGTTCCCGATGGTTAGCTTTATCAACGACAGCACAGACTATTATCTTCCATACTGCAGAACTAACTTACCAACAGTCATGCCGGTCGAAGGGCAATTATATTGTTGAACAGAATCAGTTCAGATATCGACATATTCAACATCATTGAAGTTACTAATACACAGCAAGCTTAGTTGCTGCTCGTATCGTAGGAACTATTTTTTTAAATGCTCTTTTATGCTTCTTCTGTTTTATGTAACTTAAATAATATTAAAATGTAATTCTGCTATATAATATTATCTACGTAATTTAATTTATTTACACACTAATAGAAATATCACTTATGTAATGTTTTTGACATAATACCAAAAAAATCGAATCTTAAATTATTCCAGAAAGGTAATGGAATCATATTCTTCCGGGAAGTGTATTATTCTTACTGTTTCTTTTCTATCTTGGTACGAGAGCACAACAGAATGGAGTTTGCAGGAAAACACTTCTTCTTCTTCTTTAACACGATTTATTAAATGCAATAAAAATACAATTATTACAAAAGGGTCTATTTACCTTTTGATCGGTTGATCTCCACGATCACACCACACTGACAAATATCGAAGTCTCTACTTCGATATCTTTATCAGTTTTTTACAATACTGAACTGTAGGTACAACATGTACCTCCCAGTTCAATCTTAACAACGATACTGACGCAAAGGGCCTATTTTCCCTCTGCTCAATTGAAGATACACCTCGTGTACCTTCCAGTTCCACCATAATAACAATACTAACTCTCTCTTGAACACGTAACCATATTTAAAGAAAAACATACAAATACAAATAATTAATATGGTACATTAACTGTGGGAACAGAATATTTCAGCGGTTCCCACAACTGGATTTTAAAATCTAGCAATAAAATAATTGCTCAAAGTCGCCGAAAAGGGCCACCAATAAAACTAAATCTAAAACAATATTGCAAATATTACTATAATAAAAGATCCTCTAAGGTTGGGCCATAAAAGGCCGACAGCAAACACTTTCCCTTGGAGCTGCCATAAATAGTTATAGGTGCTATTTGAGGGTCCTATTTGAAATGTGCAAATACGTACTTAAAAATAAAACCATTTAAATAATAAAAACTTTCTTCCAAATCTTTGCAAAGCAATGCATTTATATGATACCAGGCAGAATACATATTATTTCTCAAGGTTGGGACCTTACTTGAAGAAACCGTGGGATAATATTTTGTTTGCATATTTGAAAAACGGGAACTACGCGAAATTAAAATAACATGAATATTAAGAATAATTATTTTACTTAAAACTAAATACAAAAAATCGCATTCTGGAACGAACATACCCCTTCCCGTGAATTTACTTCACTAAATAGGTAAAGAATGCGATTCTCGTATCTTTAATAGGTACTACTGATTTTAAAATATTTACAACGCGGTATCAAATGACGGCGTACCCCTTTTTATGTAAGGGGCGTCATTGCTGATACACTGAAATTAACGGGTCTACGGCCCGCATCTTGAGAAAAACCCTATCAGGTTTTTGTTTATGCTTCGTATAAACAAACAACCTTTTAATCGCTTTTTCGGCGATTATTTGTCCCGTGTCTTGTAACCAATAGTAGTGTTTACACAGGAAAACAAACAAAATAATAATTCTCAAAAATTCGTCAATCATTTTGCCGTTAAATGCTTAAAAAAATCTAACCATGGGCCTGGTATCATATGAAAACATTGCCTTACCCCTTGATTGCGTGAAACGGTCTTTAATTATTACAGGTTTCGGCCTCTGTAATCGGCCCTGCGGCTCAGGCCGCTGCTGCCCATTGCTTTTCTCTGCTTCGCTGAATGACTGCTCCCAGCAGCTACTTCTTGGCGGCTGATGCTGCATCGACTGCAGCGGGAGAGGTTGCCCTATCAAGGGCTTCTGATGCGTTGATCCTTTGTGGGGGGGTACCTCGTACTGCCCATCATGTTGCTGCTCCACCCGCCGTTCCAATTGTGACGGGAGAGTCAGCCCTGCCAAGGGCTGTTGATCTGCAGATCCTTTGTGTGGGAGTAGATCGTGCCGCTCATCATGTTGCTGCTCCACCCGCCGTTCCAATTCCAGCGAAAGAGCCTGCTCTTCCCGAGGTTCCAATTGTGACGGGAGAGCCTGCCCTGCCAAGGGCTGTTGATGTTCAGATACTTTGTGCGGGAGTAGCTCGTACCGCCCGCTAGTATGCTGCTCCAACCGCTGTTCCAATTCCAGCGGAAGAGCCTGCTCTTCCCGAGGTTCCAATTGTGACGGGAGAGTCTGCCCTGCCAAGGGCTGTTGATGTTCAGATCCTTTCTGTGGGAGTAGTTCGTACTGCCCACTAGTATGCAGCTCCAACCGCTGTTCCAATTCCAGCGGAAGAGTCTGCTCTTCCCGAGGTTCCAATTGCGACGGGAGAGTCTGCCCTAGCAAGGGCTGTTGATGTGCAGATTCTTTGTGTGGTAGTAGCTCGTACTTCCCACTAGTATGCTGCTCCAACCGCTGTTCTAATTCCAGCGGAAGAGCCTGCTCTTCCCGAGGCCCTAATTGCGCCAAGATAGTCTGCTTTGCCAAGGGCTCCTGATGTGGAGATATTGTGGGCGGAATTAGTGGGTACCGCCCACCATGGAGCAGTTCTTTTTGCTGCTCCAGTATACGCAGAGAATTCTCCAGCCCAAACATTTTAAGTTTATTAACGAGTTCTGCATGCTGCTCCTCATCTGCTTCGTCGGCTGTCAGCTCAGCCCACTGTGCTACTAGGCGTGCCTTTCTTCTTGCGATGTCCACCAAGGAAGCTGCTGCTTTCAGTCGTGCCTCCTTCCGGCTCGTGCTGAACCCCGCCATGCTTCGGCAGATGGATGTCGTCTTCGATTGTAGTCCTGTTTCCATGATGCTTGTATTCTCGATCCGGCTCGAAGGACCATATGTTTCTTTTCTATCTTGGTACGAGAGCACAACAGAATGGAGTTTGCAGGAAAACACTTCTTCTTCTTCTTTAACACGATTTATTAAATGCAATAAAAATACAATTATTACAAAAGGGTCTATTTACCTTTTGATCGGTTGATCTCCACGATCACACCACACTGACAAATATCGAAGTCTCTACTTCGATATCTTTATCAGTTTTTTACAATACTGAACTGTAGGTACAACATGTACCTCCCAGTTCAATCTTAACAACGATACTGACGCAAAGGGCCTATTTTCCCTCTGCTCAATTGAAGATACACCTCGTGTACCTTCCAGTTCCACCGTAATAACAATACTAACTCTCTCTTGAACACGTAACCATATTTAAAGAAAAACATACAAATACAAATAATTAATATGGTACATTAACTGTGGGAACAGAATATTTCAGCGGTTCCCACAACTGGATTTTAAAATCTAGCAATAAAATAATTGCTCAAAGTCGCCGAAAAGGGCCACCAATAAAACTAAATCTAAAACAATATTGCAAATATTACTATAATAAAAGATCCTCTAAGGTTGGGCCATAAAAGGCCGACAGCAAACACTTTCCCTTGGAGCTGCCATAAATAGTTATAGGTGCTATTTGAGGGTCCTATTTGAAATGTGCAAATACGTACTTAAAAATAAAACCATTTAAATAATAAAAACTTTCTTCCAAATCTTTGCAAAGCAATGCATTTATATGATACCAGGCAGAATACATATTATTTCTCAAGGTTGGGACCTTACTTGAAGAAACCGTGGGATAATATTTTGTTTGCATATTTGAAAAACGGGAACTACGCGAAATTAAAATAACATGAATATTAAGAATAATTATTTTACTTAAAACTAAATACAAAAAATCGCATTCTGGAACGAACACTTACAAAATGAAAAAATATACACTTATGTGATTTTTTAAAGATATACCGTTGTATCATATCGGCGCAATTAAGATGACAATATACCCTAAAACATATTCAGAATCTTAACGTCGTAAGTAAAGAAGCCGTGTATACAAATAGAGTCTCGCGATCCGTGTATTGCACGGACCCACTGTCGAATTTGCCCTATCAAAGAAAAGAAGAAGAAGACAAATAATGTGGGAATCTTAACGACGTAAGTGAAGAAAGCGTGTAAACAAACATGCGCCCGCTACACGGCGTACTGGATGAACGTACGGTGGAATTCACCCTAGCAGGCTTGGAGATTAGACCTTTTCACCGCGTTCAATTTAATTAATTCTGAATAATGTGTTACAAATATTGAAAATGTGGGATGATGTCGCACTGCCGAAGTTATTAATTTATCGTCTAGAAAAATAAAATCTGGTGCTTACCGGTAACTTTAGTTGTACAACGTATTACAAATTTTTAAAGGCGTTCTACATAAAATATATTAATGGTAAGGTTATGTTTTTATTAATCTTAAATACAAAGAACTTACATCCCCAGGACAACATCTGAATAAAAAAGTTAATATAGTTACGAATTCGCCGGAAATGATTAAAAAGTGAGTTTTGAGCAAACAAAAATAATTAGGATTGTGTACCGCCTTAATAACAATTTAAACGATTGCATGATATGAGTCGTAAAAATACATTTTTTTCAAAAACAAAAATTTGAACAAAACAAAAAACTACTTAAAAAAATGCACTAAAAAGTAAAAAAAAAAAATTCGTACGATTGTTATTTTTGGAGTCGGTGTCAGCCAAGGTAACTACATACATAGGTGAGATGTGGAGATCTTGGCTGACACCGACTCCAAAAATAACAATCGTACGAAATATTTTTTTTACTTTTTAGTGTATTTTTTTGTCGTTTTTTGTTTTGTTAAAATTTTTGTTTATTTTTTGATTTTTAGTGACGAGCGTGCGTAAAGAAGTTTTATTAAAAAAAAAATACCGTCGAATTGAGGACCTCCTCCTTTTTGAAGTCGTTTAAAAAAAGAATCATCGAAATCTGTTGGCGTAATATTGAGTTATTCGTCCATTTGTCGCGCACATACTTATTGCAAATTTAAGACATATATGGTTTTCTCATGGATCCCATGGTCAGAACTGGACCAAATGGGACCACACAGGAAGCACCAGCTTTCTAATAAAAAAATAATCATCAATATCGGTTCACCCAATCGAAAGTTCTGAGGTAACAAACATTAAAAAAAATAAAAAAAATTACCGTCGAATTGATAACCTCCTCCTTTTCAAAAACTTTTGAAAAACCGATGGCATTATAGAATCCAAATGGAATGCATTATTTTTATTTCATGTAGAAGCTAACAACATTAATGCGGCAAATAACTCACCAATAACTCGCGCAATCACATCAACTTATACCCACTACGAAAAATTACTCACATATTATTCAAGATTCCTTTCTAATAGAAAACAAATTTATTAAATTTCTTAGCATGATCTAAATTATTTCTAAACTACCTGCACTTTATTTTTAATTAAACTTTTATTAATAGTCAATGACAATTCGTGCAGCATATAATTCTTGATTCCAAATTTTCACTTTATCTTTCCACACGCTCTCTTCCATTCTATTACTTTTCATTCTTCATAGTTTAGTTTTAAGAACTGTTCACATCTCAGAGATATTACCTACTGATATTCCATGAACTTACGAAATAGGTACCATAACCATGTAATAAATTAATTTAATATACCTATAACTTGTATCATAATGTGCGGTGTATGAACAAATTTACATAATAGAAAATGATGTTTCAAAAAACGAAGAGTAGGGTGTCCGTTATTTTTCAAAGTTTTTTTATTTTCTAATGCATAGGTCTTAATTTTGTTCCTTTGATTCTAAAACACTCGTTTTTTTTTCAAGAACTGCAAAAAACCTTCGTACGTGACGATTATCGTGAACTGATTGAACTATCTATTATTTTCTTAGAAGGAGATAATGAGAAAAAAATAAAATCAGACCTCATGTAGCGATGCATAAAGCAAGGTGGATGGAAAAAAATGTTTGTTGCAATCCCAGTTCAAAATTAGCGCCAAGGATAAATGAGCACTTCAAGACGTTGTTTATTCATAGCGGTTATATATGTGAAACCATGGCTTGGATGTAGTCTGGCAGTGAAGCCACCAAATCAAGATTTTTGCTTTTTAAAGAGGCTTAAGGAATATGAAACTGTTGAAAAATTGATTTTCAAAGCAGCCCTGAGCAAGTTTAGTCAACATCTTTGGTATTTGTCAGAAGAAATTGCCGTTTCATCATTATTTGATTATGAAGTTAATGCACAAACCAAGGGAGACATTGTAGTGAACTTACAAAGACAGAGTATGTATGATTCTGGGAAGAGAAACATTCCATCGAAAAAAGATAATGTCTGATTTTTTGTATGGTAAGTAGGAATACATAGTTTTATTTTTTATACTGTTTTCACTAAACTGATAATAATACTTATGTATTATTGCAGGAAAATTATGAAGTTATTTTGTGTCTGTCAAAAGCACAAATTTATTTTCTCGATTAAAAATTGATGAGAACTTCCTCCAGCGATGTTGCCTATATAGAGGCAAAAAGAAAAGTTCTTTCTTTAAGAGTAGTAAACGATACAGCTGAAAGATCTGTCAAACTTAAGCAAGATTTTCATGGTTTGATCACTGCAAAGGAAGAACAAAAGCAATTTTTGCTACGCTGTGTGCAAGAGCATAGAAATTGTATCCAGACTGTAAAAAGAGACTCTCAAAGGAATATCTCCTGCCTGATCTGTAATTTTACCTTTTTTCAATATAAATATTTTTTCCTTCTGTGTACTCCGTGTGTGTAATAAAAGTTTATTATTATTATCATTATTTCAATTGATTGAGCTACATATTTTGGGTATGACCGAGGGGACAAACTCTAGGGGATGCCCACGCCGAGAGCACCTGGACGACCTGCTGGTGGACGTGCGCTGCTCATCATATGCAGAATTCAAAAGAGCCGCACAAGACAGGAAAGAATGGAAGAGAAAATTAGAGGAAATTGCTGCAAACCAATCCCAGGATTGAAACCAGAGAGAGAGAGAGCTACATAACGGAAAGGGTTAAAAGCAGCAATTTTCAAAATCTTCAGAGATCTGTCTTATAAAATTTTGTATTTAAGTAAGTCTGGGTAGTTCAAAAAGAAATAGTGGGTATGCATTTTGATATCATTTTTTTTTTTCAACCATATAAGGGACACCCTAACAAAGAGCCTTTGCATAACTGAAATACCTTTTTAGACCTCAAAGTCAACGAATTTAAACGAATTTTATCCTTTTTACTATAGGTTGCATTGGTGAAATAGTCCTTCGCTTAAATTTTTTTAAAAGGTCGATTCACTAACTGCATTTTCTTGGAATGCGTTGAATGTATTAAGTATTCAAATTGAACGCTTCAGGTTTAAGAATAAATTGCGTCACTTGAAGGTATTTGCATTCTAAGGAGAATCATTCAGTATATTGAATAATGGCGGAAGAAATAGAATCTCACTCAAATAAGAGAATTATGTCTGTACAAACCGTAAAAAATTATCTTTCAGACAACATTACATTGGGAAATGGTTGTTTGAAACAAGACGTTTTACGTTTATTAGGTAAACAGAACTAAAATATTTATTTCCTCCTTCGGAAACCTCGCTTTTAAGTGTAGAAAGTATGGTGAAAGAAAGTTTTTAGCATGATGACCTTCCTCAGCTAGCAATTGTGCACGGCCCTAATTTGTAAACTGTTAACACTAAAACGACACAAACACATTATATATCTATAGGAATCGGTCTCCTCTTTATGTGGCGCTTCGTAGCCACTCTTGTCTACTTTAGTTTTCTGCAGGTTTCACGTGTGATCTGCACACGTTTTGTATTTTATAAACTATGCCTCCACTTAATTTTGCAAAAAAACAATGAGTTATTACAAAAATAGTGTCAACCGGCGATAAGTGTGCGTTTCCAATGATACGATGCTGATTGTCGTTGTTGTATTGTATCATACGATATATTCTAGTAATATTGTATTGTTATTTGTATTTCCATTTTGCATCTGCTCTCAACACAGGAGTTTGTAGTTAGACAGGCATGACACGTGTATTAGAATAAAAGAAGAAAAAAAAGTAAACTAACATAAGTTTTAAAAAATATGAAGAGTGTAGAGTTAGTGCGAGTTTTTTTACGTCTGTGGTACAATGTAATCATATTATATACTTTTCGTGTGAACATTTTATTTTTAGGCATTTTTTTAATAATAATATAGATCTTACCGCGTGAATAAGCAATATCAGGTTCAGACAGAATAAGAATATACAATTTTAAACCGATGGGACTCCATAATTTGATAATTGTACAACTCAATATGATTCGTGTTGTCAAAATCCAACGGCGTCCAAATTCAAAGATCACGTTTATTACACGTATAAACAGATAGGTATTACCGTGAGCCGAGCCGCGAATTGTGGGAAAGGATCGAAGCAACCGCAAGCACCGTTTGGGGTTGCTTTATGCTCAGAGATTTAAATTTGTACGAATTTTGGAATAGTTTACAAGTGTCGCCGCGACTAAAGCCTTTTGAGTGCGGGCGCCCTTAAAGTTTTATATAAAATATGTATACGGTTTATACTTAGAGAGTTTATATTTAAGTACCTACTCACAAATCTTACGATTTCAGAGAAAATTTTAGTTATTAAATTAGAGAAAATTAGAAACATACACACTTTTTTGGACCGAGGTCGACTGTTTACAGAACTACTGGTTTAATATAGACAGTATTGACCTACTTTGAGAATGGCTGTAACTTTGGGATAGTTTCATGAATGGGTACTTTCATACAAACCTAACATTATGTTGGAAGGGTTCACAGATTTATGTGTATTACCAATATTGGTTTAATAATCTGGCATCAATAATAATGTTTAAATATGAATAAACAAACCATTGACATCGAATACACAGATATCCCCCTAATAGCTACCTGAAAAGCATGCTCGTTTGTCTAAAAACCTTAACGATTTTTTACAAACCAACGAATTATATTATTTATGAACACGCTGTTATTTCCGATGAAAACTTTGATATTAGTAGGAATTCATAAAATGTTGATAAGAAAGAATTTTTTTATCGGAAAACAAACTTTTTTAACACCATCTTATGTTCTGAAATAACATAATAAAATTCTCTATCTTTTAGAACTTTTTTTAACTGTGTTTAGAAAAAAATCATGAAAGACGTTGCGACGCGTCGGTATTGTAAAAAAATGTTTATGCAGCATCTTTAAAATTGCTGATTAGTTTCATGTAGTGTTCACGAGCCTAACTACGTTTATAATACACATGTATGCTAGCTTACTATCTATTGGGTTGTGCCGATTGCAACCACGTGTGAAAACGAATAATCAACGCCTTTAATGGCCATCTTAAAATTTCTCGGCAACATCGGTATAAATTAAGTTCAATAGAATTTGAAACGTGTTAATTGTTAGAATGGTGTATTTATTTTATTTATATTTGGCTTATATAAGGATAGTGGAGCTGCATTATCGATTTTAGTTTTCCGTTCAAATCTAAGATTTTTGCCAAACTTTTTCAAGAATTCTTTACCCATTAGTGTGGAAGTTTATAGAAGAAGTCATTAAAAAATTATATGGATTATTTTTAGAGCACCGTTTTGTGAAAAATCACCTCAAGGGTGCTGTAAAATTTATTAAGAATTCTTAGGCTCTATCTAATTTTATTATTTACAAGTAGATACAGAAAACATACTTACCTGGCAGGCTACTTCCGATCAACATATTTTAATTAGAAAGTTTATGCTTGGAGAAGATACGGCTGTGCACTTGGAGGACATTATATTTTAAACACTGGACATTGCAATATTTTACATTTGCTACCCCCATCTGTTATTATTATGGTTATGTGCTTAAGTATTACGTTTATGAGAAGATTAGTGGCAAAAGTAGAGTTGATATTTATTTTGAAAGACTGGAGAATTTATGACTTTTAGGGATGGAGAATTTTTGTGAAATGGCGTTTAAAAAAGCTGACTAATAAGTTTAAAAAAATATATTTTTACACAATTAATTATATATATACAATGTCGCGGGTAGGGAAGGTGAAGGTGAAAGACTTTGGATACGACTATCTGAAAAGGTGAGTTTTAAGTTTGGTTCTTCTATATCTTCTGAGAGGAAGTCATCAGGATTAAAAAAAAAATATATATATATATCTTGTCTTTTCCGCAACTAATAAGGCCAATCTTGCAAATTGTTTATCAATAAAAGCATCCCTCAATAATATAATAATCCCTTATGCTCTAAACATACATGCTGATGGTAAAGCCAGATTACTCCTAGACTAAATTTACTCAATGGTTAATTTAGTGGGTAAAGTTCACGAGACGCTGTTAATCTTAGGTTCCCGTGGAGGCATTTGTGTCAGATAAATTAAACCATTAATTAAAAAAAATCATCTTCAACCCCATGAGTTTAATAAACATAATAGCAATGGTTTGACCCTTTTTACTCATGGGTGAACGTCGTCGATTACTCTGACAGCAAGGAGTTATGTTTATATGCAACATTATTGGTATTTGGGGTTATCTGTGATAAAGGTTAAATCCGAATAGAAACGACAAATAGTTATTTACATATTTATTTGGTAATATTAAATTGAGTATTAGTTTTGCTTTCAAAGGCAACAGAGTGCTTTAGTTTTTTTTTTAAATATCAATTTGGACTTTTAATATCTAGGCTAGTTAGCCTTGTCATGCTTACCAACTCGTCGATGGATAATGTAAGCTAAAGTGTCTCGCAAGAATTTAATAAAACAGGTTAAGATCACTGACTTTGAGTTTATTAATTAAAGATTTACAAATTGAATAGATATTCCAGTACGACACAAGATATCAGAAGGATATTATAAATATGGCGGGAATGACAGCGCGTGAGAGCTAGTGGTTTAAAGGAACACGACACGGACGTACAAATAGATGGACATGCCCTAAGTGATAAAGGGCGTATTATTTCCCCCTCCCATTGGAACCATTTTTTCGGAACCGGCTGGGCTTGCGAGAGCCTCGCGTTAATCTAAAAAAATGTGACGTCATCATTCTTGTCCGGACCAGTGTCGAGCTCTTATCGTACATTTTACGAAATAAAAGGGCAAAAATTGTGGCTTGTGCTATAAAAACGTGTAAAAATAGAAGTAAAAAAGATAATAAACACAATTGTCGTATTACATTCCAAAGGTAAGCATTATTTTACTTTATTTTAAGTTTATTCATATCACATAATGATATGAATAAGACATCGAGATACATGGCGACGCGAAACACAAAGCCGCTGTTTACTGGGGTAAGTAAATTATGAAACATTTGTAAAAGTGTCTACGGCAACAAAATATTCGACTATGATCATACGCAAACCCTTTTTTTGCATTCGGACTTCTCACACTTATTTATTTATTTATTTATTTATTTATTTATTTATTACACGCCTTGATGGGCTTTTACATTATAGTTTATAAGTTGAGTATAAAAACAATGAAGAAAATATAATACAATGAGAAAAGAAAATACGTAATACAATATAAAAACAAAACCACATAATAAAATAAAAAGTACATATGTAAAAATGATAAGAAGTCTCACATTCAATATAAACAAAAAACTGCAGAAATTATGTAAATCTATTTGTGTCTAGAAGAATAAAAGTGATAGAATATGCAACATTTATACTGATTGGTTTTAAGATGAAATATATCACCTAGATTAGAATATTTATTTCCGAGACTGTGAAGTCTAGGAAACGGAGAATTTTGATAAGCTAGTGTCCTGGTGTTATTGAAGTAAAAGGGTAATAAATGTCGACATGATTTTTTGGGTACATGGATATTGATAAATTGAAGTAATTCTGGACAGTCAATTTTGTAATGCAGTATTTTATGTAACAGTATTAAATCTGTGCTTATTCTTCTTTCTGAAAGTTTCAAGAGAGAAAATTTATCCAGGAGGTAATTATAATCAGTGTTTAGTATAGGAATACGCAATTTATAGTTTATGAACCTTAGAAACTTCCGTTGTATCTTTTCAATGTTGTCTGAATGAATATTGAAAAAGGGAGACCATAACGTAGAGTTATATTCAAGTTGGCATCTGACAAGGGTTTTATATAACATAATAAATGTGCCTAAATCATTAAAATCTTTTGCAGCTCTTAAAACAAAGCCAAGAGTCTTTAGGGATTTGTTGATAATATTATTAATATGACATACAAAGGTGAGTTTACTGTCGAACATAATGCCTAGATCCATAATTTCATTAACACAATTTAAATTTTCATCATTTAATGAATACTGAAAAAATATAGGATTATTTATTTTGGAAAAATGAATGAACTGACATTTATTTATGTTTAATGCTAGTTTGTTGATAGAGCACCATTCAAAAAGATATGTCAAATTAGTTTGAAGTGTAATACAATCATTAATGTGGTTGATCTCTTTATATAGTTTCATGTCATCAGCAAACAGTAGCACGTTTATGTTTGTGAATATATCAACAATATCATTTATAAATATAATGAACAAAATGGGCCCTAAATGGGAGCCTTGCGGCACTCCACTTGTTGCTATAAATTTGTACGAATGTGTGCCATTTATTTTCACACTAAGACTTCTTTTGGACAAATAACTAACAAACCAAATTAATAAGCTACCATAAACTCCAAGTGTCGCCAATTTATTGATTAATATTTTGTGACACACCTTGTCAAAGGCCTTGCTAAAGTCCGTATATATTGAGTCAACGTGGCACCTGTTTGCTAAAGATTTAGATATGAAGTTTTCGTAAAATAGTAAATTGGTTAGTGTAGATTTATTTGAACAAAAGCCATGTTGGTAGGGTGTTATAATTTTTTTTATATTTGTAGATATTTTATGGAGTACAATTTTTTCAAAAAGCTTGGGAATCGATGATTGGATACATATTGGCCTATAATTTGTTACGTCCGTTTTGTCCCCTTTTTTAAAAATGGGTGTTAGAAAACTGTGTTTCCATGTATCAGGGAAACTGCTTGTCTCTAGTGACTGGTTAAAAATTAGAAAAAGAGGAACAGTTATGCTATTTAAACATTCTTTAATTAACACTGGTGGAATATTATCAGGTCCTGCATTTTTTCTAGCATCTAACAAATTTACATGGTTTTTGATATCATTAATTTCTATGCGTATTTCAGATATATCCAGGCTAAGATTCGATGAGAATTTTGGAATTTCGTTGCTAGGTATATCCTCTTCATACACAGACTTAAAATAATCAGCAAATAGATTTGCAATGTTTTCATCATTACATCCAATTTTTCCATTGAAATTCATAGTAGTTGGAATACCCAAGTTATTATTTTTTTGAGAGTTAGTATAATTCCAAAACTGTTTTATATTTACATGAATATCAGTTTCAATTTTGTCGATGTAATTTTTATAGCACAATTTTGAGATTTTACAACACTCCTTTCTTAACAATTGAAATTCATTGTAATCACTCGACAGTCTGGACCGTTTGTAATTTTTATGAGCTATTTTCTTACGATATGTTAAGGTGATCAATTCGGGACTAAACCAGTTTGGAAAATGAGAAATTCTATTATGTCGAAGGGGCACAAAATTTGCAATAGCATCATTAAGAATAGCATAAAATTTATTTACATTATCGTTAATATCTGTATTTTCCAGAAAGGACCAGTCTGTTGTATTTAAGCAATCAGAAATTTTTTTTAAATTTGCTTTAGAGAAGTTATAAGATGGCTTGATATTTTTGAGATAAGTGTTGTTAACAAAGGGAATAACTATATCCAGGGGAGGATGGTAAACGTCCACAGGTAATAGATTTTCTAAAGATTTACATACGTTAGCCGTGGGCTCACTACAAAAAACTAGATCAAGAATGCGACTATTTATATTAGCGACAGTGTTTAGTTGTGGGATTGATAAATAATTCGACATACCCAGAATCTCTCTCTCACTAAGATTGGCAGTTGACATATTAATACCAGACAATTCAGGGTCATCATGGTTCCAAGATATATTTGGCAAGTTATAGTCACCCACTAAAACAAGTTTGGCACTGGGATATTTAAACCTTAAAAATTCCACATCCTCTACATGATTCATATACAGCCGTGTATCGGAGGATGGCGGTATATATCTTGTTCATAACGTGGTATGCAATTCGCGCTCCCACATAAAAAGGTCTATTCATTCAAAAGCAGATTTTACTTTCAAGAACTAAATGGTGATATTATAGTGCGAGGTGCCTATATACTGTTAGATTGATTTATTGGCGAATCACAGTCTCTTTCCTCTCTTCGTCCCGCCATAGTTGATTTTTACACCTCATCTGTAAGTTCTCGTCTATCTATTTGTATGTCTATGGAACACGAGCATAAATATACCAAACCATGAACACGAGCAGAAGAATGATTAGTTTCGCCGGCCGGCCAGGGTCCCGGGCGCTGTAGTACAGTAACCCATTGTTACCATTATAAAAAAATACATGAAGCTGTAAAATGAGTTCGCTGTCATTCCCTACAAACTGAACGTGATGGTATCAAATAAAATAGTTAGGTAGGTATCAAAGAAGTGAGGCTAGTAGTCTACAACGGAGTATTGATACGAACGCTGCTGAAATTAGGAGAAGAATGATTAAAGCAGATTCTATATTTATGCAAATAAGATCTGTGAGGTCCTCAGACAATTTTTTTATGGCAACCCCACTTTGCCTCTAAATCTTAATTTCATGTCTATTTTTTTAAATTATGAATGGAAATCATCCCATATTTTAGGATTAAAAAAAATATATATATATTAATAAAAAATCAAAGTGTGCAATTCTCACGCGGTAGAAGTGAAACGTTCAGAAAACTAAAGTAGACAAAATTGGAGAGGCGATGAAGTACCGCACAAAGAGGAGATAGGCTACAAAGCACTGTATAAAGAGGAAACCGATTATACTATCTCATTCTCTCGCTGGCTAAATCATGTGTATGTATTTATCTCTTTTTAGTGTCAGCATAGCCGTTTTGTGTGGGTTTCACTTCTTTCTACTTTTAAATATTTTTTTTATTAGGATTTCATCTCGGATTCTGATCATAATCCAGAACAACCTTAAAACTTTACATCGTACACCAGTATCAGTAGATATATTTTTGTGTACTTTATGGCATAAACTCAGATGGAATCATAAAAGTCGTTGCCTCCTTTTGTATTCATTTGAGATATATGATTACAAAAGGAGGTTATGATTTGAAACTCGATGAAATGAAAAATAGCGACACTAAAATTTAAAAAAAAAACACATAAATCTCTAAGATTTAGTCTGATAGAGAATGAAATATTATAATCGCTTTCCTCTTTGTGCGGTGCTTCGTAGCCTCCCCACTTTTATCTTATTTAGTTTACTTAAGGTTTCACTTCTACCGCGTGTGAACTGCACGCTCTGATTTTTTATTTCTTATGTCTAAAAAAATGTCAGTAAATAACTCACAAACCACCTACAAAGAAATAGAATATCTACCGAATTATTACCAAACAGAGAATAATAAATTATGAAATAATGTTTCGTTTGTTCTCAACTTTATCGAAAAAGTATCAAAATATTTAAAAAAATACTTTATCATGTGATATGACTAATGGTATTGTCACTACGAATAACGTAAATTGAGGTAAACAAATCGCAGAACACTTTTTCACAACGTTAATCGTTGGAAATCACATCATTATGTATAAAATAATGTGTTTTTCATGTTTATTGTTATTTAACATTACTTTATCACAATAAATTAAAACTTTAAATGTGGAACTAACACGCACGACTCCACTCGACGACACGAAGGCTCGTTAAGTGTTTACATTTTCTGCGAAATATCTGATAAATTTTGTTTTCTTATTTGATCAAAACCTTTATAATTACGTAGGGGTTTTATGCATTTTCTTGTAACATGAATAAAAAGGGGACGCTTACATATATGGTTTGGGCCTCTTATATAAAATTCTATGGTTAACTGGAAATGTAGACAAGCAGAACATATTAAATAGTCAGAATCAGATATAGTATATTCCGCGTAAGTGGATGGAAGAAAAAGTCGGGAATATCCTGGGAATACTTCATGTAGTTGTAGTTGAACCGAGTCAATTTGTCAAAGTTTTTTCCGGAATAAAAATGGCCATAACGGGTTGGACGAGATCCATGACCTAGTGATTAAGATCTTCGGCTACGAATCCCGGCGAGAGCAAGTACATTTTATTTTATTAATAACTCTTTAGCCTCTCAATGTATCTACTTCTCTATTTAGGATTGCCCTAGACCAGAGATCGGAATTTGCGACTATTTGCGTAGGCGTCTGCGTCTCTTCAGACATCAATGCAATTTCACCTCTACTCAACCAGCCTTATTTTTGCATTCCGAACACAAAACTGGTTTTAATTTAATAAGGAATCTATACGCGAGTCTAATATATTATGGTCTATAAGTCTTTATTACAGTAAGAATGTAGATAGCACAAAGAAAATCGTTATTATCGTTCCACCACTTTTACCACAGTACCAGTCATTCACTCATGTTCACTCAATTTGCACAATCCAGAAATCACACCTAATATTAATTGCACTTGTTCTGACAACCAACTACGTTGGGAAGCCCATATCATTGACACAGTAAAAAAAGCTCCGCAAACTCTGCCATATATTCTACTCCCTTAGGTCCATCCTAGGTTTACAGACCCTAAGAAGCGTATACTTTGCCCTTTTCCAATCCATAGCAACATATGGTATTGTGAGTTGGGATGGTTGTACTGAATCCATTATGTATCCAATTATTACAGTTCAAAAACTAATTTTGAGGATTAAATTTAAATGCCAACCTACCCATCCCTCAAAGGAACTCTTTGCTAAAATCAAGGTCTTAGATATTCGACAGTTATTTACTATGATAAGCATATGTTATATATGGCAAAAAAAGCTTCTCATCAAACCTGGAATGCGTGGTCCCTAAAACTAAAACCTCATTCGTTCAACGTCAATTCTGGTATATCGCTCCTAAATATACAATGCTTTGAGTGCCGATATAAAGTCACATAATTCCCTTTAAAGTCCGTATTAAACATTGGATATTTGAAAAGGGAAGAGATTTCTTCAAACAACACATAAGAGCTTAATTTTATATAATATTATTAATAATATTAATTATAATAATAAAAAAATGTACTTATTGTTTGGCAATTAAGTCTAGAAATTTATTATTTTGGAACTAAATTTTTTCATTACTATGGTAACACCGAAATACTCGTTTTTTCAATGACATTTCGTATGGCTCTTGGCTTTACTGACTTAAAAAGTGTAGAAAACGCTGAAAATCACTCGTTTAATGTTTGTTTTTTGATTGTTTGCCTGTGCATTGTTTGAATTGAATAAAAATGAACAAACCAATACGTAGTGGTGCAAGACAAGTTATATACTGGGTTTTCAACGCTGCCTAGCCGATTATCGCGCGAAGAAGCTCTTATGCCTAATTCGTAAGATCTTTACAAACAAACTACAGAAATGACTGGTAGGTACGTAGTATCGTTTTTTAATGAATTTCATTAGTATTACAAGATTTATGCCAATTTTCGAGCGATTATAACCATTACAATCTGATTTGAGGTTATGTTTAAAAATCCGAATTTGACATTTACATTTGACAGTTAATATTAGGCCACAAGAAAAAGGCAATAACTCAATTAACAAAAAAATAATAATAATATGCAACTTCTTTAAACTCATAGAAAAGTTACTTTTTTCTTAGTTTTCTCAGTCTTTCTTTCTAAATTAATATTATCTAGTGTGTTTTTTTAAACTCCCTTCTATAGAATAATAATTTTAATGATATTTTCCACATACAGGTAAATCTGAATCAACGGTAAGATGAATCGTCAAGGAAAAAAGCATGAGGGACAAAACCCATTTGGCTTTCAGCGTGAACCATGATCCAGCGCTTACCTTTTGAAATATCGTGCTGAACTCCAGTCACATATATAGATTGCCAGCATATCTTTAGCTTGTAGGATGAATGGATATAACTTTCATTTAAGTTAATTATATTTTTTTGCAGTTCTTCTGGTAAATTTCGGATATCCATGTTAATTTTTAAGTAATGCTCTCTTTTAGCCGCTATCTTTGTTTTTTTCAATAAGTGCAGTTCTGTTTGTTTTGCACTTTTTTAAAAAAAAGCTAATGGAATGCAAAATTTTTCGTAAATTTTCCCGGCTACCATCAAATCCAATGTCTTCTTTCAGTACGGTTAGTAAAGTTCTTAAAGTTGGGACTTCTTTACGTACTATGTAAAAAAATGATTTTTTTGACGAATGGCACGGACGGATGATTTACCCCCATAAATAAGTAGGACTCGTGTATATGGGGGGGGGGGGAGGGGGTTATTATATTGGTTTAATTTTTTTTTTATTCAGTACAAATTTTCGTTGTAATTTTTAAGCTGAGTTTTAAATCTTTTTAAATTACTGTTCCTGTTTCTGATTTTTTCAGGTAGTGAATTAAAAAAAATTAACTCTGAGATATTTATGATTTAACTGTCCTTAGTATTGAGGTTTGCCTAAGATTTCTGTTATTTTTAAAGGGTTCAACTATATTTTGAATATTATCTTTAT
The DNA here is from genome assembly GCA_917563855.2 of Limnephilus lunatus. Taxonomy (NCBI): domain Eukaryota; kingdom Metazoa; phylum Arthropoda; class Insecta; order Trichoptera; family Limnephilidae; genus Limnephilus; species Limnephilus lunatus. Next base: position 48,852,668 of record OU830593.1, read on the forward strand.
ATATTTTTTAACGTTGCATGATAAAAGTATAATGCACTTAAATTTCTGACCATAAATTGTTTGAATAAAAGTTCTGACGAATATGAGTAAGGTTGTTGTTTTTATAATTAATTTTTGTGATACCTATGAAAATTGTTTGTTTTTGATTTGTATATATACCGCCCCATCCTATATTAATATTATTATTATTACCTTATAACGAAATACAAGCCCACTTATAATTTGTTTTGTGTTATTTTATTTATAGTAAATTGTTATTTTACTTCGATTAAATTATAGTTTTTTTGCAAAATTTTTGAGAATACAAATACATTATGAAATATGCATTTTGAACAAAGTGTTTTTTAAAACTTATATTCATTGTCTTATGAGCCATCTTGGTGTTGCCATTTAAAACCTAAAAATCGATCGTGGCGCCATAATTTATTTTCTACACTTTCTTGCCAAACTGTACTCTAGCGCATCTATTTTTCAATTTCTTTCGTAGAACGAACTTCGAAAGTTACTATAAACATGTACTCTCGTGTATAAGAATAGTTATCAAAGTTTACTATTATCTTTATTTCAATCTTCTTTAAAATATCTTTTTATTCTATATTTCTCAGCTTTCTGTTTATATTTTTATTTGTATTAGTATTTTTTTAGTTTTATTTATCCTGAAATCTGTTCTTTTTATCTCTCCTCTTCTTATATTTTATTATCTGTTTATATAAAATAATATATCATGTATGACAACCACAACTCTAGTATGTGTAAATAATATATCTACACTAATATCCTAGTATGGTGGTCAAAAAAATTGGCTAAAATGTAACATGTAAACATTTATGAAATAATAAAATAAATAAATAAATAATATCTGGGACGATCTTAACTCCCTGAACTGTGATGACTCCATACTACATTTGTATAACTTGTTATAAAAATGTAGTATAAACTCCACGCTTAAGAATCAGGAATAATAAGTTTCCAAATTAAATAATTAAAAACACTTTGTTTTTACCACAACAATTTTTATTTAAAAAGTCGACATGTTTCGAGAACGATGTTCTCTTCATCAGGACATTATATGTACTAAAAACTAAATTATCAAGCATAGAAAGACAGGCGTGGGTAGAAATGGAAGTAGTTAGAGGGGGGGGGGGGGGGGGGGGAAGAGGGGTGGAAAGAGGAGGAACTTAGAAGATAGACAAGGGGAAGGGGATTGATTAGAAGATCATAGACAAAATTACAATGGAAATATGTTTAAGATAGGGTTATTCACAAAATTAATTTGGTTATTAATAATATTTAAATTTCTATTGACATTTTTCCTAATATCTAATATTTCCAAAAGATCTAATTGAAAACCACTAACGTTAGTGTGTAAAATTTTAAAACCAGTATTTATATCAAATGAATGGTTAAATTCAAATAGATGGTTAGCAAATTCCGAATAATTATTGCTATTTACATAGGCATCTCAAGAATTCTTTAATCCTCGTTTCAAAATTTCTGCAAGTTTTACCTACGTAAAAATGATTGCAATCATTACAATTCAATTGGTAAACTCCGGATTTTTTAATTTTATGGTCTTTGTCCTTGTTATTTAAAAGACAATTTTTCAATTTATTATTGGTATAAAAAGCTGGCTGTATTGTATTCGGGATTTTTTTCCCGATTAAATTGGAGGTTTGATGATTTACAAACAATATTTTTATTATTGTAGAAAGCAATCACTTTGTGGTTTGACATATTTAATAAAATAAAATACTGTTTTGTTTACAACCACGAGTTTTATTAATTTTTTGAACCGTCCGGTTTCGCTTTACTCAAGCATCATCAGGGTACAAAAAAAATCAGTTTGGAAACCACATTGTATTACATAGATATCTAGAGTTGAATCAGTCCAAAGAAAATTTACACGGATTTTGTCTTACCGATCAGGTGTCTACCATTTTTTAGACAGGTATGAACAAAGACTTACACATTTCAAATTAGAGAGTTTAGTTAAAAGTCGAAACATAAATGACCTCTTAATGCCTTATAAAATTGTGAATAATCGTGTAGATAGTAACTTAGTCAATCAAATCAAGTTATATGCCAGGCCCAAATCTACCAGAAACCTTAACATATTTTGGACCGAAATTTCCTCCAATAATACTGGATATTTTAATCCTATACCTAGAATGTCTCGATCATACAACGATCTTGTTAAAATACACACCATCATAGATATTTTTGTAAATAATATAACTAGCTTCAAAAAATATCTCCATGATTTGTGCATCTTGAAAAATGTTGTTTCATTACTTTTCAATAATTACTTCATAAATAATTCATATTTATTTTGTATTTCAAGTTTTGCATTTTAGTTTTCAATATTTTGTATTTTAGTTTTTAAGTTATGTATCAATAATACTTACATTCGCGTCACACTTACACTCCCCTCTCGCGTCCCCTCCCCCTTCGCGTTCCCCTTCCATCTTCCCGCCAACCCCCCTCGCGCGTTCCATATATTCGGTCCCAGTACAGTTTTCAAACAGCTCGTGTGCCACATAACATAATTTTTTTATTCAAATTTTCATTCGTCATATATTACATTTTTTATATATAATAAGAACAATCAATCAAATTTGGTACCTAACATAGGTACCTATTTAAAATATCTACAATTCTTGATTTAAATCAAAGTATTAGGCGAGTACTTCAAATAAACTCACTAATTTAATGAGTTTCGAAAATTGAATTTTGATTTAACAAAATGTTTTGCAAAATGCCATTCTCACGTTTTGAAATTTTTGACAGTTTTGAAAGAGTTTTTGTAATGATTAAAAAACTTTTCAGATGTGTTGTCATGTGATTGTAATAATTCAGAAACCTTTGCGGAGGTTTAAAGTAGGTATTTTGAAAGTTTCACACATTTTCTATGCTTAATATAGCAAAACATAGGCATCTCATATACTCATATATCCCCAAGCAAATATATTTTGATTTTTATTACATGTAGATAATTGATAACACTAAGTATCGTAGATGAAAACAACAACAAAAAGTGATATTAAGGTACCATTTATAAATCTCACAATTCGTTTGAAGGAAGTCGGCGTTCCTTTAACTTTTACCAGCCACAACGCGGCAACCGTGGCATCATGCGTGTCGTAGTCAGGAAGGTAATTGCAGCTCATCCTTGCAGTATCAGGGCAGCTTCCAGAATTGCCTCAGAGCAGCTTCCGGAACCTCTTTCTCTGGGTTACACTATAAGTCTTTCGGGACCTCGCGAGTGATCTGGCATAAGTTTGACGAGAACGTGACATATCCCGAAGCGAGTTTGCGGCTCGCTTTGAAGTTAATCAAGAAACTTGACTAGTATTTGCATGCAGCAACTTGCGTATTGAAGTACAGAAGACATTTTTAGGGCTTCTCTTTAGGAGAGGGTCGGTACATTGAAGTTTCTCATAATTCTCTTCCTCGGCGCCGTGAAGTATTTATTTCATGTACTAGTCGGCTCTTCTTCTCTAAGAGACTAGCGCCGCGCGCCGTGTTAGTTTGTTGTGAATCCCATCAGCGACGTTATGTCTTAATTTTGTCGTAGGTACCTACTGTCGAAGAGATACCAAATGCACTCCCAAAATTTTGAACGTACAGTCAAAACTCCGAAAAACCCAAACTCGAAAGACACTCCACTATTATATTATTTATAATTGTATTTTTCATTTCTTATTATCTATACGACCCTCGAAAATTTCGATTTTCGGAAATACATTAACTGGATTCTAAAAACAATATTTCAGACGATACCTAATAATTATACGCTGCGAAACAAAATTTAAAAATTCCAATTACGGTTATTAAATCCTTTGGAAATTCCATTGTTATTTATATCATGCTACTATAAAAGCAAACAATTAATGATTCTATATTTAGTAATAAGTAGTTCATTGACTTCATCAGATCAAAAGCCAGTCCACCAGTCAAAAACCAGTGTGATTGTAATTACATATCATCTAATATCAGTGCGTCTAGTAGATAAAAAAATATTTAATGGTGAATGTAAATCAACGATACGAATTGCAGGCAGGAGAAAAAACGATGGTTTATAATGTTATCAAGTTTTTCAAAAAAAACCTTGACAATCCAGAATACATCAAAACATTGAACTTCAAGAAAACTTGAAGCTTCTCATTTTCCGTACGCAGAAGAAGTAAAAATATTCCATCAGTCTCGTAAAAACTACAAAAAACCTAAAACGGTAACGGGATTGGATGATTTTTAAAAAGATGTTGTGCGTCGCAGTGTGATGGATTTGTATGACAATGGCCAATATCCTACTCTTGCAAATCTTAACAACGTGGAAAAAAATACACTTTTCTGGATCTCGTAAGTCATTGCGATGTACTTGTATTTTGCATGATATTGGTTTCCAATTCAAAATACGCAAAGACGGAAGAAAGTACTTAATGGGAAGATTAGACATTGCTACAGCTCGTGTAGACTTTTTGAGAAAAATGAATCAAATACGATCACCCAGCGACGGACGGCAAAGAGTCTACGTGGACGAGACTTGGGTGAATCAAATTCACTCGATTACACACGTGTGGCAAGATAGTGAGGGCAATGGGTGTTTAAAAGAGCTAGTTGGAAAAGGAAGCCGGCTGATCATTTTGTATTGTGGTTCCACAAAAACAGGTTTAATCACGGGAAGTAAATTAATATTCCATACGAAAAAGCTTATGTCAAATAGAGATCACCATTCTGAAATGAATTCCAAAGTCTTCGAAAATTGGTTTGAAAATCAGTTTGTGGCATTCCTCGAAGAACCCTCTGTAATTGTAATGTAAAATATATATATTTTTAATAGATAATACAAATTTACTGATGTATCATGTATTGTTAGCAGTATGTTGTTTTGTATTGATGTGCACATTTAGGTATTTTTGTATTTAAAAAATAAATTTGTAAAATCCCAGCCGGGGGGTAAAAATCAAATATTATTTAAATTTAAATGTCTTATAAATTGGTTACCGCTTTATTAATTAGCATCGGTTAAAAACTGTCTGAGAATTTTCTTGATTCTGAAATATGTATGTAATATGAGTTACCGGACACCTTGTAGGTATTTTTAAACATTTTTGTTCAATTCTTATTAAGACTTAATTTCAGTCCCGAAGAAAATAAAAACATTTTGTTTAATAAAATTAATTTTAAGTCGTGAACCTTCTCGTGTTGCTTTACCTGTACATTTTATTACTGACTTTGGACTTGTCCGTTCATTTAGTTTCTGTTTGACTATAAGTCTATTTGTGGTCTCATCTTCGTTACGAAACTAGCTTTATTTATTTTTATTTTTTAACAACAAAACACTTAATAAAATACACACTTTATACAATAAATAGGTAGTCCCGCAAAGCTGTCATATTGTAGCTTGTCTGCAGGTTCTACCTCAGTGTGCATTCATTATATAAATTATAAGTCAAACTTATTTATAATATCTTTCTTTTTCTTTTGTGTTTGTTAGCTATTTTTGAATCCATGTGTAAACCATAACACCATGCATGACCGTGTGTAAAATGTGGAGATCTACAAAGTCTGATGTAAACATAATGAGTAATATTAAGAAATGGCCGCTTAAATGGTTTGGGCATGTAGAGCGGATGAATGAAGAAAGGAATGTAAGGAGAATATACGATTCGAATGTGAATGGTAGAAGTTGGGGAAGCCAGAGAAAGACATGGCACAATCAAGTGAACCAAATATATGAGTCGGGTCATGTCAAGAGTCAGAATAATAGAAGGGTGTGTGTGAGACGATGTATGAATGTGAATGAAGCAATCAATGTGTGCCAAAATTGAATTATCTAGCGCTTCATCCTCTCTGCCTACCCCTTAGTAATATTAAGAAATGGCCGCTTAAATGGCGTGAGGGTTAGTTAGTTACTTAATTATTTTCTGTTGGTGCACGGGATGGTTGAGTAGATACTTAAAAAAATATTTTTGCTTATATTGTATTGTAGATACAATGTGCCTCGTACGTAGATTCAGAAAACATCAACAAATAGGCGAAATATTGTGTGCTGTCCTTTGATCATTTTCTAGTTAAAAATGCAATCAAGCACAAAGCGTACACAAATTGAGTTATTTGCAAAGTCAACAGCAACATAGATCAAACAATATTTGTGAATTTTTCTGTATATAAAATAATTTTCTTTTAATAATTTTAAATATTTGTAAATGTTTATTTATCTGCTGTTCAATTCGATCCGTGAGAGATAGTTAGGGCGCCAGCGAATTCTCTAGATATTGTTTTGTATAGTCTTCATATAGTTAACTATGTTTGTATTTGTGTTTTCTCCTAAATAAAAATTAATAATTTATTTATTTATTTATTTAGAATTTCACGCCCGGCTGGACTTTTACATTCATTATTTTTAAAACAAAGAACATCTAAATCTAAATGTGCATAACAATATAAAAAACAAAATCATAAACAAAACAAGAACAAAATCAAAATCAAAATCAAAATCGAAATCGAAATCGAAATCCAAATCAAAATCAAAATCAAAATCAAAATCAAAATCAAAATCAAAATCAAAATCAAAATCAAGGTCGAAATCAAAATCAAAATCAAAACCAAAATCAAAATCAAAATCAAAATCAAAATCAAAATCAAAATCAAAATCAGAATCAGAATCAATATCAATATCAAAATCAAAATCAGAATCAATATCAAAATCAAAATCATAACCAAATCTAAAACAAAAATAGAGTAAAAAAACAAATTGAAATAAAAACAAAATACTCCACCATGCAAGATGGAAAAACTGTAGACTGGGAAAAGTGCAATACATGTGAAATAATTCGAAGCAGAGCTATGCAGTTGGAATTATTAAATTTGTGGTTCTTCTTTCTGATATAAATTTTACTATGACTTGTTTATATTTAGTGAATGATGTGTTAAATATGTCAACAACATCTTTATAGTCATTAGCCAAATTTTGTATACGGCGAACAGGGGTATACAATTGTGATTCTGTGTTGGAGTTGTCACAATAGAATGGTAGATAGTGCCTCGATGTTGAATTGCGAGGAATATGGAAAGAAATCAAGTATAATAGTTCTGGGCTGTCAATTATTGAATTTATGATTTTATGTAAACAAGTTAGGTCATATACTATTCTACGTTCGGATAATTTTAATAAATACAATTTAAAAACGTGTAACAACCTTCAGTTTCCAAGCTCAAAAACTTACTTTCTTAAAAGCCTTTGGTGATACGCCAGAATTATATAACATGTAATATGTACGTACATTATGTTTTAATAAATAAAAGTTTTACTTCGAACATAACATAATATAATGCTTGGGATTTTATACAGCAATAACGACGAAGAAACCTCAATGAAAATTTTCGATCCATCTGCTTTACAGGTAAAATAAATAAGTATAATACCTACATGTAATTTCACGCAAATTCATAAAACTTCTAAATAAGAAATTCCGGTGAAAAATATAATGGCTTAAAAATACATATTTATGTCAACGAACGCGCGCAGATTCTGAACATCAATTTTTATTTTTTATATTTTATTTTTTTAATTTTAAATTTTTTACATTAACAGCACACAGGAGGCCCTGAGGAAAATAATTTCCCTCGAGGCCTATGTCATCTGAGATGCTGTGTGGAGGGTCTTTTTGAGGATAGAAAGGAATGAACATTGGTCTTGAAGAGACCCATGTTGTAGGAAGGAGGAACCACAGAGGCCGGCAAATCGTTCCACAGCCGAGCTGTTGGACACAAGAAAGAGTCGAAAAAGCAACCCGTTCTCATGTGACAAATGTGAACCGTGTACATATGTTTCCGACAATGGACCGGTGCTGAAGGGATCAATGACGCTAGTTACTCGGAGCATCTTCCATTGTAATACCGGTAGAACAAGGATAGCATTCCCACCCGACGCCTGTGCTCTAAAGATTGCAATCCGTCTATCAAGACGGGAGAATCTATCAAACGGACCGCCCGTTTTTGCAGAGAGTCGAGGGTGTTTTTTAGGAAAATTTTGGAGCTCCAGACCAGAGGTGCACTTGCGATTTGTACAGGGTTGTACAGTTGTGAACTATTAAAGTATCTGCGGGCCCTGTACAGTACGCCTAGTTTTTGTGAGGCTAACTTTACTATTAAATACAATAAAACGTGGAAATAATAAATCTTTAAAAAAAAAAAAAAAAACCCCTCACGTCAAAACGACCTGCTTGGTTGGCACAAGTGCTTCGGCTGAAAACCCTTCGCCAAGGTGTAATGTGTTTTAATCGAAGTATTAGATATGTGCATTGCTTTGTTCTTGGTTATTCCCTGTATAATAATTCCTAAAAATTATATTGTATTATGTTCGAAGTAAAACATACATTTATTAATACCGAATTTACATAAATATTACGGTTACTCCAATGTGTCTTCTGAAATAAGCTTATAAGCTTGGTAATTTTTACCAACTGCATGAGAAGGAAATATTATACATATGTCAATACGTATTGCTTTTAAAAAATACGTTGTCTAATTTTTGTACTTAACGTCTGTTAATGGGGTTCAAACCAAGCAATTTTAACGATTTATGGAAGACATAACTCCTATAAGAAGTAACTTATCAAAAAGCAAAACATACCGACACGCTATTGGTTGATATCGTTATTACTTATGTTTAAAAATATTTGCACTAGTTGTCAAAATCCAGAGATGAAATTGGGGAATACGTTTGTACGAACAAACGCCTCTTGATGCCAATTTTTTTTATATCCTCTCCAATTTTTCTTTATATTTTCAAAGTATCCTCTTCAGTTGCCACTCTTTATTTAAGTTGAAACAGATCAGAAAATTAGAAACAAGAAGTTGGATCAGAATCCCCAAGGGTCCACAGGAAGAGCTTGCGGGTGTGCGTATTACGACGTAAAATGAAACAGGTAAATTATTAGTATAATAAATTTTGAACGAAGGTAAAACCGTAACCTAAATATGGTTATAAATTATATAACTGTACACGGTAATAGGGTGGTTGGTGATAGGTGATAATATATAAGCCAATTATAAAGTGAAAGTGTTGATACGATTATGTATTCATATTACGACCTTGAGAGGAACTGTTGCGCGGTATTTTTCATATACCTAGAGCTTAATTTTTGATTTGAGGCCAAAATACTAAACCATACTGTTTTTTTCTTTTTTTATTCAAAAGATATTGAAAATTTGGGAGGCGGGAATGGGTACCCCTACCCGGGAACCTTTATTGGATAACCAACACCTCTGCTATAGGTCACTCCAAGTGGTTCGCTACGTTTGGTGATTAAGCAGGAGTGTCCGGGTTCATGGGGTGAGGTTTGTCTAGGTCTTGGAGGTGGATGATCAGGATACACTGAACCCCAGATTTCTTCCCAGAACACCTTCCTTCCTTGCTTTCCATAAAAAAAACCCTCCACACAGCATCCCCAAAGATGACATAGGCCCTGAGGGAAATTATTTTCCTCAGGAACTTCTGTGTGGAACTCATGTAAAAAAAAATGTCTAGTGCGGATATGTGCTATTTTATTTATTTTTGTTTTAAATTGTAAACATACGCAAATTTGGAATTTTTTTGAGAGTTAATTATAATTATTGAAAAAAAAAGTCTTACGTTACCAACTGAGTTAATATTATGAAAATAAATAAAAAAATAAATTATCTTTGGGAAGAAATTTTAATATTTCTATTTTTGAAACTGACAATTCATGCTGAAGTAAGGCTACTAACCCAAGGATAGCCTTAGGTACTTCACCAAATTAAATCTACTGGAAAAAAACACAAAATAATTAGAAATTCGACAGCCAAAGACGACTTAGTAACAATCATAAGAAAATCCACATATTCGAATAAAATCCTTGTAGACTACCCCTCCCCCATATTTGCGTATGTAAACCGTGAGTTATGAAAAATTTGTACCAGTCTGAAGATGGACTTAACAGGCTAAAACCGGTTACGGTCAATAAATAAAGTGGAAATAAGTTTTATATTTGTTTAATTTTAATATATTATAAGAAATTTTAATTTATATACTCGTACAACAGATTTGCTTTAATAACGTAAATTGGTCGTTTGTAATATGCATTTACTCCCATCAAAAGTTTTTATATTTTAATTTTATATTTCGTCATATTTCTAGAGCAAATATATATATTTTTATTAACTATTATCAATAATTCACAAATAATTATCAAAGTTTCCCCCAAAATCATAAAAAAATTATTTCTTTAATATTGATTACCTATATTTTTTAATTGAAAACTCAAGTTTTTTTTTATTTTTAAAGAAAGATAAACGTTTCTGGTTACGAATAACCCGACAATATTTGAAAATCTCCTACTACCACCATAGTAAGCCGAAAAAGTTAAAAGTAGCACACATCCGGTAGTAAATATTACGGGAACTTTGAAATATCAACGTACAAAATGGTGCTGAATGGCCATTTGATGACATTATTATATTTGAAGTTACGCAAAACAACTGACCCTTAGTTTGCTTGAATAATAAAGTGGATGCAGCAAAATTTCAAAAACGGAAAAGGAACGCACAATCAAAACAGACATATGAAATGCAAAACGGTCAATTTGGAACAAGACTTTGTTACGATCAGCCATTTACGTGAGTAGAATATATGAAGGTAGGTAGGTACTTTATTAAAATACTTTTGTCGGACATTCCCAAACTTTAAACACAGTTGAGCAATAAAAGCACCCAAGAGAGAGATTGGGGAAAATATTTGGTTCCTTTGTGACGAAATTATTGACGAAAAGGTTCGTGTTCAAAATGCGTAAAATCGATTGATACAAATGTCGTGTTCAGTGAATGTTCTTTAGGGGTAAAATAAATGGTTCTTTGCCAACTTTTAAGTAAGTCATTTATATTTTATAATCAGCCTTTCATCTTGGAAGTCCGCTAGTATACACACAATTAAAATTGTCCGCACGCGGCTTTCTTGTAATAATATTTTTTTTCTTATAATATTTTGCTTCACCTGTAAACTTTCTGAATAACGTTTTTTACCAATTATAATTTAAAAAAAAAACAAAGTTCCGCGGTTCCATCATTAGCTATTGAGACCAAACCTCATCTTCATATGCCATGATTTCATCATTATTACCTCCACAAGATTCGGATAAAAAAAAAAACAAAACAAACACATGGGGGTTGATGCTAGAATTACACGTGTCATTTTTCGACAATTTGATTTAGGTACCAGAAAGTACTTTAACAACTGGAGCGATTTCGGTTGAAAAATGGACCACATTTTCCTACCATTCGTAATTCAATTATTGTAATTATTTAAAACATTTCATTGGCCAGCTGTTAATTTTAACACGACTCTATTGAAATGCTTTATGACCATAGATTTCGCAAAAAAGCTACGAAGCTATTACGACCATAGATGTCGCAAATCTGAACTTCGTAGACTATTTTAGAACAATATTAAAAATACATTTTAAATATTTTTTCCCGCCGAATTTTTTAACAGCTGTTTACGGATAAAATTATGTTATTTTTCCATAGATATGCACCTTTAATTATCAAGTATACCACAGACAATATACAGAAACCGAAAATATTCTATGTTGACCCGAATAAGTATCCCTCACGGTAGTTTCAAATAAAAAAACACCCAGGGTTCGCGCGATTATAAACTTTAAGATTTTTTATATATTATTTTTATAAATCCTACAAATATGATATAAACGGTAAAATAGTGGTTAATTTATTGGCTATATAGCACTATAATAAGTTTTTATGTCATCGTGTAAAAATTCGGAGATATGATTTTTTTAATGTTGGCGAAAAATTAAAAAAATGACCTTCTGGGAAATCTCAAGCATTCGAGGCAAATTTATGTATTTCGTGTGATCGCTCCAGTGGTATTAAAACCTCCATTATTCGAATGCTATAAATTCCTACGGCAGATGCTCTAGATTTACGAAGTTGTGACCTATTTAATGTATTAATCAACATAGTGTTTAGGCGTTTGTAAGTCAAGAAATTGATAAACAATCCAGAACAATTTACAAATTTGACATAGGTATGTATATGTAAATACCTATAGATAATATGTAGGTATGTAGCTATGTCATTGGCTGCAAAGTCATCAGTCGTAAATCATTTGTGGTAGTTGAAAAACCGGTAAAAAATGTATAAAAAGTTATATCATGAATAAAGAAAGAAAACAAATAATAACGATCGCAGTTCACACGCGGTAGAAACCCACCCACACAATCTCAACCGATAGGAGCCTTGGAAAGTGAGCTCATAATCAAAGCCGCCAATGCGGTAAGGTTTCATTCTATCTCATTCTCTCGCAGGTTAAATCCTATACATGTATGTGTTTGTATCTTTTTAGTGTCATTTCTGTTTCATAGAGTTTCAAATAAGTTTCACTGTTAAATGTTAGTTCTCCTATCATTATTCTATATACATTATTCTTATAAATTCTTAGTCATTAGGTATGTATGAAGTGTGTCGATACAGAGTTCTGTGGCGATCTAACCCATCTGCCTACCCTTGTGGAACACGGCTAGACGGCGAGATGGCGAGTTATTTCAGTTTTAAACTTAATTGTTAGTTGATTTTTTTACTAAAACAGCACGGAATAAATAATCAAAATATTATAATTAGTTTTCCCAAATAGATTCCTACATTTTCAAAGCATACATTTTTGGATGAATTACTTCATAAAGTATCTCACTTATTAATTTATATTTATACTACTGAAGTGTTGGTTTAAGCAACATAGTGGTCTCTCAACAAGTTATAATAAATAATTAAAACTGATTTGGCTATTAATTATTTATCCTCATTACAATTAGTTTCAAAACGTTAATCACATTTGATTCAATCGATAGTTCTTTAGGAACGGCAACGTAAATCATTTAAAGTTTATAGTTGTCCTTTGGAGGATTAATAATCGGTGGGGAGACACCCCCATCTTGTGGCCGATCAGCAAAAACAACAGGTCAAGAACGTTGTTCGCTTATAATGCTGACAGCGGTTTGGCTGAGTTTGGTGAAACGCCTTACAAAAGACAGCTATTTTATACCTTTGGAGGAAATATATAAAAGGAGGGTGCCCTGTTGCGAAAATTGACATTTTTTAAAAGGAAATAGTTGACATTTGGCATGGCTTGGGCACGGCGCGGCGTTTGCAAGCATTCTGCAAGAAATTTTGGGTCTATTTTACAGGGTTGCCAAAATCGGTTAAAATTTCCTTAGTGAAATGATGTGAGGGATTTAATGGAACAAAATTGACTTAAAAAACATTTTTTTCTTTATCATGATTTATTTTTGAGGTATAATGCCGCGTGGCACTATCTACTTCTTTAGCCAAAGTTTTAGACAGCATTATAAGCCTCGTCTCTATGGTGAGGAAAGACTATAATTATTTTCTCTTTCAACACATGTAAAAAATGTAAGTTTATTATAAAACATACAAATATTTAAAAATAGAGCATATATTTATCCATCAATTTGTATGAAATACGCGTATCTTGAAATTATTATCAAAACTAAAACACGCGTCGACTTCCATCTTAAACTGTATTTTTTACCATGCTTTCATAGTTATCGGGTAATTTATACCTCCATCGTTTTTTGAAAAAAACTATGTCGAACAAGACATGTTTTTTTGCATCGGTCTCGTGGGAAAATTCTGAAATCAGAAATGAAGTTATTGAATTTCAGCGCGGGTTCACAATGTCTCTTTACCTAATTTCATTTTGTTCATAAGTAATTAATAAATATACATTAACCAGCAGACCCAGACTCACGTTGCTATGGCTAACGAAACACAATGCCGCACCATTACCCAACCTTTATAACCAACGCCATCTGTTAAATCAAATTTATACCGCCCGTTTGCCAGCCCGCTGCCTGCTGCCCACTGCTCGCTGCCCGCTACCCGCTGCCCGCTGCCATATTATATATTTCAACCCATTTACACAAAATTTTGACAAGTTATATACCTAAAAACCTTCCTGATGAATCACTATATCTATTGGTGAAAACCGTATGAAAAAAATTTCGTTATTTAAAAGATTTAAGCACACAGACAGCGGGAGCGACTTCATTTTATACTATAAAGATATGCACATTTTATTTTCTTATTTATATTCTCAATAAAAAACTTACTAAAAGAAAGTTTTTTTGCTTGGTTTTTTATCCTTCAAAAAATTATAAAACATAGTATTTTCATATCCCTGATAAATGATATTTTATTTTTGGAACGTGGCAACACTAGTTAGGAAATAGCAGAGCTCTGCGGCGGACGTACATTCACGGAGACCAGACAATGGCGGACCATCGAAAACACGTAACCAAATGTAAATCATCGTAACAAAATCAAATCACCATTATATTATATATAAAATTATAAATTCTTTCAATAATTGGTTTATCAAATAACTGTTTTCAATTACTCTGTCTCAATGTTAAAATAACATGGCATCCGATATTTTTGTAACCGACTATTATTATCATATCATTTTTTATAATATTTAATTTTTTTGTTAATGAGACTTTTATGTTTAACCTATGAAGGTTTTTTCGAGCACGCCCTGACGATTATTTACAATAATAGATTCACACTTCAATTCCAACTTAACATTGAAATTGTTTAACTTCACATAAATGGATAAACTTTATATCTATCCATATATATAAAAATGAATCCCTGTTTCCCTTGGTCACGCCATAACTTCAGATTGACTACCTATTTCATTCATCTTTTTTTAAAAGTTTTCTAATACTTTGTAGAAGGTTCTTATGGAAAGAAAAATTTACGACTTTTTAAACTTCGCACGTTTGACAGTTCGCGCGTTTGATGAATGTGAATTTAGCAGGCAGCTATTTTTTTTTGTAACAAAATAAATGACTATGGATTTTTAAAATTATATATTTTTTAAATACGTAGAGGAAAGGACGCATATTCGGAATACCATTTATATTTTAGGGTGCAGAAAATAAGATAAAAATATTTTAAAGAATAAATGTCTACGAAAACGTTAAGAAACTAATAGTTTATCAGGAAACGGAAACCGAAATCCAATAAAATTATTATAGTGCTCTGGAAAAATAAAAATTGAAAGAATGAGAAAAAATGCGTTTTTTTAAAAGTACATGTAATTCGGAATGTGAATTCGGTGGGACCCGTTTTTTTCCCATTTTTAAATCAAAAATTTTCCCATTTCGAATTTTCCATTTTTAATAGCAGTAATAGCTTCACACAAATTATCCGAATCCCACTTCTTTTTTTTCTGGTACACATTTGGTGATGACATCTCTTTAAATTGTATGAATATAATTTGGAATACTATTCCGATTTTGCATCACACTCCGTATTCTTTAGAAATTTACTTAAAAATTCTTTCTTGTACTTGTCAACGTATACGTATAAAATGCAAAAACGGAAGTAATACTATAAATATAACTCTTTCTGATGTGATTTCATTTGTAATGTTATAAAATATATTAGTATATGGGGTGATTCTATTGGATTAAAAACACACCGAAAAAGTTTTGAAAAGAGCAACTTCACAAAATACGTCAGCATTCATCCGCAGACACAGGAGAAATATTATTCCGATCGAAATCAGGGCTCACAGTTGCGACGTTCAATAGTTATAAATAATTACCGGCAGATTCCGCTACCCAAACCGAAGATAAGACGGTATTCCGAATTTCCAACAGTATTCCAAATATGCTTCCTTTCCTCTATCGTAATTAGATTGATTGTTCTTATAATTTACGAAAATGAATATTTGTAATACATGAAATGAAAATTTTAATAAAAAAATTGTATTAGGTGGCACGCGAGCTGTTTGAAAAACTGAATGTGCTGGGACTGAATATATTTATGGAACGTGGAAGGGGGTTGGCGGGACGGGAGAGTGGAGGGGAAGTGGATACGGGAGGGAAACGGGAACGCTCGTGAAAGGACATGCAGAGAGAATCAATTTATTTCTTTGAATATGGCATTGCAACGCATGCCGGGAACCAGCTAGTTATTTACTAAAACCTTATTTTAATTTCATTTACAGGATTGTCATTTTATTTATGCTAAATTTTAATAAACTTTACTAAAAACTATGAAAAAGCTTCCAGTACATTGCCGCCCAATCGTGGTATTTAATCCATTACAAAATGGATAAGAACTTTCTTTGAGCGTTTCTTTCAAGAACGTTTCCACACGAAACGCGTGACTTTTCACAAAAAATCGCTTAATGTTTTTCGACACAATAATCCCTTACATTATTTAAACGCAATCAACCAGATCATCTGTATCCTGTTTGATTAAATTTGGTGGACTTAATTTTTTTCGGCCTAAAAACTAGTAACGAAGGGTAGCCAGGGTGGAAATTTTCACACTTCATTTAAAATGATTGCCGAGCCAAAATAAATATTTGAAAAGTAGTTTATTCGGACCTTTTGGAAGCGTGCCAACCGTGTTTTGTCCACTTTTCAAATAATTTATAACCATTCAAAGGCTACGTGAGGTCAAGGCTCTTTGTAATGCCTGCTTTTGAAATCATAAATTGAACAGAATTTATATGTATTACTGCATAACTAGCACTTAAAAACCCGCACCACAGGTTTTTGCTTCTAGGCCCTGCGGGCGGCGTTTGGTTCGGCTTCGCCCAGTTTGAGAGTTGGTGATCGTATTTTAACTCCGATAGGAAATGATTAAAAAATAGCTGGTTTCTCATTTCCAGTGGGATCCAGTAGTGACAGCTAGTCACCGGGAAAAAGTAACCGCGGCAGTTAATAACGTCATATATAATAAATAGACGCATGGTTTTATTGTTCACAACTAACTGCCAGTTACAATATTATCATTATTATTTTTTTATTTATTTATGTATTTGGCAAAACTTATTAAAAATACGTATAAAATTACATCGGTTACATAAGTTTTTAACAATAAAAAAAAACAAAAAATTGCCTTTCCTAACAATAAAGAGATAACGATCTTGTGTTTGGTGAAGGAATTCCAGCTCAATTAGTAAATTAAAAGATCGTGTAAGTTAGTAATAACGGCTATTGTGAATAATAAGTAAGGTTAGAGATTCGAATTTTGAACATTTGGCTGTCATCAGTTGTTTTGTTTTCTCTCTTAAAAAAATAATCTTTTTTATTATTTTAACTAAAATTTTTATGTTTTCTGGTCAATAAAGTGTAGTGTGTTGTTCCCTGAGGATTCTTCTCCCCTCTGATCTTCCAGGAGTCACTTTTCGTCGCTGATTTCCAGATATTTATAACCTTTTTTTCTCTACTGTCACTTTCCATACATATTTTTTTTTGTAATTTTGTGAACAATGGAGGAGGATTTCCCTCCTGGACATCCTAAAAAGCCCCCAGATCCTCCCCCTGACCCTCCAGATGGTGAAAATATTGTAATTTCAGACAGTGAATCTGTCATTCTAACTTCCACAAAAAAAAGGAAGTTTAGTCCCTCTTCCCCAGTAAAGCATGACTCTCCTTCTACTTCTCAGTCTCTACCAGATCTTCATCAACCTCCTCCAACCAATTTTTACTCTACTCATTCCTGTGGCCCCTACATTGTTTATGCGCAAAAAACTGAGCAAGGTAAAACCATACATCCTCTTGAATTTGGTAAATTCCTTTCAACCAACAAGAACCTTTCGATTAAGCCCGGAGGTGTAAAAGCCGAGGGTCGCTTCCGAATCTCTGTTGAATTCCTCTCAGGTTCAGCCGCCAACAACTTTATTAAAAACATTTTTATTACATCTAATTCTAAATTCAAGGTGTACATCCCAACTTTCAATGTCACTCGTATGGGCCTGGTCAGGGGTATCTCGACCGATCTGTCCATTCCAGAAATTCTGTCTTCTCTTTCAACCCCTCAACATATCGGCAATCCCATAAAAGCCAGGAGGCTAAATTTTTTTTTTTTTTTTTTTTTTTTTTTTTTTTTTTTTTTTTTTTTTTTTTTTTTTTTTTTTTTTTTTTATTTATTTATTTCAAGAACTTTGTTTTTACAATACAAATGGTTACATGTGCAAGGTTATACAATAATTCGTTTCATATTACTACTACTCCATAAATTGAGCTCAAGAGCTCGTGTTTATGGGAGGAGTATTAACATGCAAAAAAAAATTAATAGTGTTTTAGTGAGATGTTTAAACAATGATCAAAGAACTTATGAAAATAAATACAAATATTTCTTGACAAAGGTACATAATTTAGAAAAAATAGTTTTAGAAGGACAAATAACAGTATATATAAATAATATACAAATAAATACAAATAACTTTTAATATTAGATATTACAGTTCAAGTAAGGGTAAATTAAATTTAATTTAATTATAAGGACACCTCTGAGGGCAATGTTTCCTGGAAGCCCTCCCAATCTGTTGTGATCACATTCGAAGGACAATCTCTTCCCTCCCATATCTATTTATTTTTCAACTCCTTACCAGTTGAAATTTATACTTACCCCACCACCCAATGCTACAATTGCTGCCGTTTTGGTCATACCAAAGCTGCATGCAGATCCCCTCCCAGATGCTTCAAATGTGGAGAAAACCACACGGCTGACCAATGTTCTTCTCTCTCTTCACCTAAATGTTTTAACTGCTCAGGCGCTCATTCCGCCATTCACTCTTCTTGTCCTGAACAAACTCGCCAAAAAAATATAAAAATTTCCATGGGCTCTGAAAACTTGTCTTTTCTGCAGGCTTCTAAACTATTCCCGCCTGTCAAAAAATCTTTTGCCGAGGTTTTATCCAGTAACTCTCCATCCAACCCTCTCCCCTTCTCCTCAACATCTTCTCGATCAACTAAATTTATGTACAAAAACCCTGTCTCTAAACCGGCTCCTGGATACGATTGGCAACAACACAACTCACTTCTCTTAAATCCCAATGGTTCTCCTCTTTCAAATGCCACAAATGGGTGCGCAAACAACTATAATTCGTCCTCAACAAACCATCAAAAGCTTTCTGAACAACTCTCGCAAGATAATTCTTCATTTATACAAACTCTTATTATGCTTCTAATTGACCTAATTTCTTCTCAAACTAATCTACCGTCCAACGCTGCTTCTATTATTTCCACGTTAAAATCATTTGTTCAAAATGGCACTTCAAGATGTCAGAATACTTCAGTGGAATAGCCGCAGTGCTATTTCTAACAAATCGAACCTTCTTAACCTATTAAATTCAAACCTTGTTTCTGTGGCTGCTGTCTCGGAGACATGGTTTACTCCATCCACCCACTTTAATGTGGGAGGGTACTCCTGTCTCCGTGATGATTGCCTGGAAGGTACGGGCGGCGGTGCTGCCCTTTTTATTAAAAAATCCCTTCCTTTTTCCCCAATAAATAATATCAAACCCCCCAATGCTGACTTTCAAATGGTTGCAGCTAAAATAAAGGACACATCCTTTGTTTCTATCTATATTCCCCCATCTTCTCACTTCAATAAGTAAGCTTGGTTACAAATCGTCCGTCAACTAAGCCCTCCATTCTTTTTATTGGGCGATTTTAATGCCCATTCCCCCGTCTGGGGTTCTGCTTTCTCTGATCGAGATGGTCGAAATGTTATGGATTTTTTAGATGAATCCAACCTTTTCCTTTTGAACGACGGATTTCCTACGAGAATCTCTCGCCCCAACACAAACCCCAGTGCAGTGGATCTCTCCATATGCTCTACAAATCTGGCACCTCTCTCCTCGTGGGTGGTGTCCCCCGATCCTTGCTCCAGTGATCATTTCCCGAACACCATCACTTATCAAACTTCTTTCCATTCAGACAAGTCCCATATTTCGACGAAGATTAAAACAAAACACACCAAATAGGACGAATTTAACTCGCATATGGATAAGTTTATACAAAATTTACCCTCTTCCGATATATTATCTGTCAAAGATGACTACGATAACTTCAAATCGATGCTCATAACTGCAATAAATAAATCAAATCCTCCCCCTAAAACCAAATCTCTTAAAAAACTCCCTCCAACTCCCTGGTGGGATGAGGAATGTTCTAAGGTAGTGAGAATTCGAAAAGCTAAATCTTTTTCGTATCGTCACAATATGACTATGGAGAACTATCTTATATACAAAAATGCCGAAGCCAATGCCAAAAGGGTATTGAGGTCAAAAAAAAGATCCGGGTGGTACAACTTCTGCAGTTCAGTATCTCCGAATACTCCAATTTCGGAAGTTTGGTCTATGATTCGAAGATTTCGATCCTCCTTCAGTTCAACATCTCCTCGAGCGTCTCATTTTAAATGGATAGATGAGTTCTTGGACAAAATTGCCCCCCCCCCCTTCTGTACCTAACTTAGATGAAATAACTCCCATCCACAACACTCCTATGTCTGATCATTGGCTAGACTCTCCATTCACTTAATTGAATTAAAAAAATTGTTTATCATCAGTCAAGGACTCATCTCCAGGCAGAGATGGTATTCCTTATAGCATTATCAAAAATAGTAATGATAATGTTCTAAATCACTTCCTAAGCATCTTAAATAAAATCTTTCAGTCTGGCATAATGCCTGATGACTGGAGTTCTCAAATAATCATCCCAATCCTAAAATCAAACAAATCACCCAATTCTGGATCCAACTACAGGCCAATTGCTCTTTCATCCACCCTGAGTAAAATTTATGAAAAATTAATTAAAAATCGGTTAGAATTTTTTGTCGAAAGTAATCAGCTTCTCTCTCCATCTCAATTTGGATTTAGGAAAAAAAAATCTACGCAAGATGACCTTGCCATCATCAGCACTGATATTAATTTATCCATTTCTAACCATGAAGTATGTCTTGCAGTCTTTATAGACATAGAAGGTGCCTTTGACAATGTTTCCATCCCAATCCTTAAAAAAAAACTTTTAGGCCTTGGCCTTCCCCCCATGTTTGTCCAATCTATTATTAATCTGTTTCTTGATAGAAAAATTTTCATTGAACTACCAGATGTTACTCCTCAGAGTAGATCAATTTGGAAAGGTTTACCCCAAGGCGATGTATTATCCCCTATACTGTATAATATATACACGTACGATATGCATGTCTCTATTCCCCCTCAAGTAAAAGTTATTGAGTTCGCAGATGATTTAGCTTTCTACTTATCATCCAAAATCATCCCACTTGCCGTCAAATATCTTAATGGAGCCATGGATGCCCTTTGCACATGGCTCACTTTAAATGGTCTGGAACTTTCAGTTAAAAAGAGTCAGTGTGTCACCTTCTCAAACCGTCATAAAAATCCTCCTGTTCAAATTTTATTTAAAAACTCTCCAATCCCCAACGCCTCTGAAGTAAAATTTTTGGGAGTAACATTTGATAGGAAACTTAAATGGTCTTCCCATATTCACAATATAGTTACTAAATGTGAAAAAAAATTAAATATCATCAGATCATTGACTGGCGTTTGGTGGGGTGCTCACCCTACCTGCATTAAGTTGCTTTACAATGCACTTATTCGAAGTCATCTCGACTATGCCTGCCCACTTTTTAGTACTGCCTCCAAAAATGCACTCAGTAAATTAGACAAAATTCAATCGAAGTCATTGCGAATAATAACTGGAGCGATGCAGTCGTCGCCCATCAATTCCCTTCAAGTGGAATGTTCTGATCCCCCACTTTATTTAAGGCGACAACTGTTTGCTGACAAATTTGTTCTTAAATGTTTAAATTCTAAATGTCATCAGGTTATTCCCAGAGTTTCGTTGTTCAAAGACTCAACACATTCATCTACAATCAGAGCTCGAACTAAACCTCTTCCTGCCATCTGTAAAAATTTTCGCTCTCTCTCAGAGCTTCAAATTATCCAAAATGATCTTCTTCCACTATACAAATTAAAATATAGTCACGTCACCCTATCCCCAACAATTTTGGAAGGGATCGGCATCCTTAAAAGTCATTCCAATCTCCCAGCCCGTACTGTTAATAATATGTTCAATGACATTATTTCTTCTAAATGGCCCAACTCTTCTCT
Source organism: Limnephilus lunatus (assembly GCA_917563855.2). NCBI lineage: Eukaryota > Metazoa > Arthropoda > Insecta > Trichoptera > Limnephilidae > Limnephilus > Limnephilus lunatus. The sequence continues at coordinate 48,874,671 of OU830593.1, forward strand.
TTTATTTACTGATGGCTCCAAATCTCCTGACTCTCCTAACTGTGGTATAGGTATTAACGTTTACCACAATAATTCTAATGATAGTATATTTTATTCAATTTCAAACCAATTTTCAATATTCTCTGCTGAGTGCATTGCAATAATTGAAGCACTCAAATATATAATCAAAAATAATTGTGAACATTCCCTTGTTCTCTCTGACTCTCTCAGTTCCCTCCAAAAACTTAAATCCTGTCCTCTTCTTCATCCTGATGATCACTTTGTATGCCTCATTAGAGTGCTGATAGCCTCCATTCAAAGCTCTGGAAAAACCGTAATTCTTGTTTGGATCCCTGGACACATTGGCATAGTGGGTAACGATATTGCAGATTCTTTGGCAAAACAAGGAGCGTTCAACCCTATTGTTACCCTCGTAAACCATATTCCCCTATCTGATATTTTTTCCATCATCAAAGATAGATCCCGCAATGTTTGGACAGAGTATTGGAACATTGCCAGTCAATCCAAGGGAGCTCGCTACGCCTCAATACAAAGGACTATCCCATCAAAACCGTGGTTTCAAAAATTTCCCCATTTTTCCAAAAAAGAAATTTCCTCACTTATTCGAATGCGAATCGGTCATTGTTCTGTTCCTTCTCACCTTTTTAAAATTCACATCCTTGACTCCCCAGATTGTACGTTCTGTGGTCTAGATGTGGGCTCTTTAGATCACATATTTTTTGGTTGTCGCTCTCTAAATAAATATCCTCTCTTCTATCAAGCGTTATCTAAAATTGCCTCCCCTCCATTCAACATTTCATCTCTTCTAAGTCTGAACTCGACTCCAATCTTCCATATAATTCTGAAATTTGTACATTTAAATAAAATTAATATATAAATTCACCTTTCCCTTTCTCTGTAATTTTAAATGATGGCCTAGAACACCCTTGAAGGGTGAAAGCCAGAAATAATTAAAAAAAAAAGTAAGGTTAGAAAATCATGTATAAATTAAAAAATAAAAATCATGATAAGTTTAAAAAATCATAATTTAAATTAAAAAAATCATTATAAATTATTGAATCATGTAAGTTAGGAACAAAAATTATTTTAATTCGTAAGTAAAGGATATGTAAGAAAGAACGCAAGATAATAATAATCATATTATCGTCAATCTCTCAATATCCGGAAAGATTCACGAAATTACAAATCCAACACACTAACGCCTGACAGGCGATGCTAAGGACGCTAGCTGTTAACGTAAGTGGTGCCATCTTTTGGCATTGCTCTAATTCGATTCTATTACAAAAGTAGATTTGTATACAAACTCCGAGCACGAAAACGGTTTTGCGCAAGGCGCGGCGTCAGAGTTGTATTCTTAGCCGGATTCTTAAATTTCAACCGTACAGTCGCTAGTCTATTAATACTGTTTAATGATGATGGTATATCCATCCACTAACCCTACGCTAGCTAGTCAACCTAAAATCATCTTCGGCGTTTGATAGAGTTATTTTTTTGCCTCAAAACCTATGTTATTTTTGGCGATGCCGTGTAGAGGGATATTTGAAGGAAAGGGTGGAAAGGAAGCTTTGGGAAGGAAGAGGGTAAATGGAGTGGGTAAGAATCTGGAGGTCAGTGTGTCCACGAGGAAAAGACGTATGAATCACCCTTCCAACTACGATGCAAGGCAATGGTTGGAGACATATCGGCTGAGATGTCAAAGGGTCGTCCGCAACAGGCCTCTTCCGATCTGGCTCGCCACGCAGTTGGCGGACAGACTCAACCTCCGCTAAGACCGGAACAAAACTCACCCCATGAAGCTGGGCACCCCTGCTAAATCACCAAACGCAGCAAACCACTAGGGGTGATCTACGGGAAAGATGTTGGTTATCCAATGAATGGTTCCCGGAGCGGCAGTACGCATACCCGCCTCCCAAATGGATGGTTTACATAATGGCTTTAGAGATAATGTGTGTTGCGTATATAAGATATTAAATGTCTAACGCAGGGGTTCCCAAACTTTTCCAAGTCGCGGCCTTAGAAAATTTGAATTTTCTCACGGCACCCCTGTCATATAATGTCTATCTGTGGTAGCCTCGGGACCGAGTGTCACCCCCAAGAGCACAATTCTTTAGCCCCCCCCCCCTAGGACGGAGGATCAATTTTTTACCTACTCCACTAAATAAAATAAAATAAATAAAAATAAATAAATAATAATAAACTACTATAAATAATAATAAACTACTCGTAAAATGAATAAGTGCATAATATATTGATAGGAAAACTTACAAAGAAAATGCAAACATTTATTTATTTATTTGGAATTTCACGCCCGGCTGGGCTTTTACATGCATTTTTTTTAAACAAAGAACATCTAAATCTAAATGTGCATTACAAAATAATAAAAAAAACTAAATCATAAACAAAACAAAAACAAAATCAAAATCAAAATCAAAATCAGAATCAGAATCAGAATCAGAATCAGAATCAGAATCAGAATCAGAATCAGAATCAGAATCAGAATCAGAATCAGAATCAGAATCAGAATCAGAATCAGAATCAGAATCAGAATCAGAATCAGAATCAGAATCAGAATCAATATCAATATCAAAATCATAATCAGAATCAATATCAATATCAATATCAAAATCAAAATCATAATCAAATCTAAAACAAAAATAGAGTAAAAAACAACTTGAAATAAAAACAAAACACACCACCATGCAAGATGGAAAAACTGTAAACTGAGAAAAGTGCAAAACATGTGAAATAAATCGAAGCAGAGCTATGCAGTTGGAATTATTAAATTTGTGGTTCTTTTTTCTGATATAAATTCTACTATAGCTTGTTTATATTTAGTGAATGATGTGTTAAATATGTCAACAACATCTTTATAGTCATTACCCAAATTTTGTATACGGCGAACGGGGGTATACAATTGTGATTCAGTGTTGGAGTTGTCACAATAGAATGGTAGATAGTGCCTCGATGTTGAATTGCGACGTATATGGAAAGAAATCAAGTATAAAAGTTCAGGGCTGTCAATTATTGAATTTATGATTTTATGTAAACATGTTAGGTCATATACTATTCTACGTTCGGATAATTTTAATAAATTAAGTTGACATAGTAGATAATCAAAGTTGATACATTCGCTTGTAATACCCATTCTGAAATTAATATATCTTAAGAATTTTTTTTGAATTCTTTCTATCGCGATTGAATGACTGGCATAACTAGGTGCCCATACTGTCGAGTTGTACTCGATTTGACTCCTAACCAATGACATGTACAATTTTTTTATGGTTTGAATATTTTTAAATTGGCTGCAAATTCTTATTACAAAACCCAGCATTTTCAAAGCTTTATTTGATGTAATTTCAATATGATTTATAAATTTCAGTTTTTGATCAAAGTTTACACCTAAATCATTCACCTCGGTTACAGCTGTTAGTACTACATCATCAATGGAGTATTCATAAATTATTGGATTTTTTATTCTATGAAATCTCATAATAAGACATTTACTTATGTTTAGTTGTAGATAGTTCTCTTGGCACCAAACAAAAAGTTTTAACAAGTTATTAGACAATGTTTGACAGTCATTAATATTTCTTATAGCTTTATATATTTTCATATCGTCCGCAAACATTAAAACTTGAACATCGTTGAAAATAGAAAGAACATCATTCACAAATATCAAAAATAAAATTGGTCCCAAATGTGACCCTTGCGGAACGCCGCTAGTAGCGATAAATATATATGAAGTAAAGCCGTCGATTTTAACGGCTAATTGCCTGTTACTTAAATAACTTTTAAACCACTCGTATAAATACCCCACTATTCCTAATTTGTGAAGTTTTTTTAACAAGAGCTCATGATTAACTCTGTCGAATGCTTTGCTGAAATCGGTATAGACTGAATCAACTTGTAACTTATTAGACATGGATTATATGTAAATACAAGTTGATTAAATATAATACAAGTACAAAAACCGTTTAGAGCGGCGGGTGAGCCTGCAGCTCGCTGCACAATTTTTCAAACCGGGGAATAAGGCTTGATACAGCTACTCCTCATTTCTTTTTCCACATTAATTTTTGAGCGATATTTGCTCTTTATAACCGCGCCCGTTGAAAATCCAGCTTCGCACAGATATGAAGTGGCAAAGGGAATAAGGACCCTTACAGCTTTTCCACTTAGAATCGGATACTGATTTTTGACTGATATCCAAAACTCCGTCAAACCCCAACAAGCGTATTTCATTTTTAGTTTGCTGTCGGTCGAGAGGTCAATTAAATCTTCTTTTTTCTGCGTAGTAAAATCTTGGGGAGCTTGAGCACGGAATGGACCTTGGATCCATACAAACTTCTCCACTTGGTTTTCTGCGAAGCACTTGGCAAACCAGTCAGTTAACTGCGATAGGTGCTCTGTGAAAAGGGTCAGCAAGTTATTTGAAACCTTAACTCCGCTATGGGCCATGTATTGTTGCAATATTGGAAAACAATCTTTGCCTCCATCATCACCCATTTTTCTCTTCCACACTTGTAGTTTTTTCCTGAATGATGAAATCTTGAATGAAAAAACTACAAGTGAATGCGGCACGCGGCCGCTGCAAGCGCAGCACCACAACCGTATCTCCTGTGCCTCCCACCCAATCCATTCCCAGGGCGCGGACCGGCCACGCGGGTGATTTTCCATTCCATAAAATGTTTGTATTTTGTAAATTTTGATTTTTAGTAGAGACATCAGGGGCGGCTCGCGGCACCCCTGACCTCTGTCCGCGGAACCCCAGGGTTCCACGGCACCCACTTTGGGAACCTCTGGTCTAACGGATCTCGAACAACGCGGGTTCAACAACGGTTCTTGTACAATTTGGGAAAAGGGTATGGGAACCGCGCACCGCCCCAGGTACCATTTAACACCTCTGTCATAGGTATAGGTCACCTCAAGTAGTTTGCTACGTTTGGTGACTTAGCAGGGTTGCCCAGGTTCATGAGGTGAGGACTGTAAGGGTCTTGGTGGTGGATGCCCACCAGCTGCTTGGCAAAGCCGGATCGGGAGAGACTTGTCAAGGACGACCTTTTGACATCTCCAGCAGGATTCTCTTGGAACATCGTCTTGTGCTGCAGTGGGAGGGATGGAGTCATGCGTCTACCACTCCTGGAGACGCTGACCCCCAGATTCCTATCCACACCTCGTCGTACCCGTTTCCTTTCCAGAACTGCTCTCCTTCCTTTCCTAAAAGAAATTAGGGGCCTCTTATGTGGAGCTAATGCAAAAAAAAACGCATTTGTATAATAAATTACCTACCAATTCAGCATACAAAACAGTTCTTCAAAAGTTAGCGCGACGTTCTTTGCAGGTTTTATTACCATATAAATACCAAGCACGTAATAGAGTATTGCGCTCAGTGCACAAGCATAAAGCGGAAAGTATGCAATAATGTTGTTGACTGTCCTAAAACGGGAAACCTTCCTAGTTGGGCAGTCAAAGCTTCCTTTTATATTGTTATATCTTGTATGTAATAAATGTAATAATAAATAAATAAATAAATGCTTCGCACTATGCCTAGGCGATGTAATAAAAACAATGCAAGGGAGTGTTGAACTGAAAACAGTTCATTTTATACTTTATCCCAACTTACTAAAACTTTTAAAAGTTTTTTCTTTATTCATTGGGTTATTATAAAATACAGTCCTACTTTTCGCAAGGGACGAACTCTTGACGGTTGACAGTAGAAATGTAAAATCACAACAGTTGCATCTACCAAAACCATATCCAAATATCTATATACTTTTACTCGAAGATTTATCCTTTTTGGTTTTATCCGTCATTGCTTAACTGAAATTAACAGTAATTTCTAAGAAAAAAAGATAAATTAAGGACTCTTGCCGGCACTTTGCAAGTTCACAAACACTTGGCAGGTAGGTACTCTTCTTTGGGCGCCTAGTCAAATTGATATCTTTGATTTCGAAGAATCTAAATGATTACTGCTTAGAAATGAATGCACTAAGCTCAGTTCACACACTTTAACTTTATTAGTTTTAGATCTCATATATCATATTTAGTTCACATAGGAATGCATCAAAATCACAATTGTATGGCACCATTCTGACTGTTCCATATTATTATGTGATTTACTGCAAGTCGCGGCATGTGAATAATATCGTAGAGAAACTAAACAGGGAGCCTTGTTACTTTGGACTACGATTCATGACACACGATTTAATCCCTTCTGCAGCCTAATGCGACGAAATGTTTGAATAAATTTCCTTTCTAGTGCACCGGGAGTCAATGTTGCTCGCTCCTTGCACATATGTACATTGCGTATGTGCATTAGAGATGAAAATGGTCATATTTATAACGGATTGTCAATCAGACTGAACGACCTCCTTTGCACAGAATAAAGTACATAGATTTATCAAATTTTTGGGGCACCAGCTCAAAGGTGGCTCCCAAATTCACTTATTGGTGGTACTTGAGATTTATACACGATGAGCTGCTGGTAACTGTTGAAGAATCTGCTAGTCGAGACGCCAAGTTTTTTGGAAGCTAGATTTATTCTGGCTTCTATGGAGTCCCGAAATTTGAGCCGGTCTAGTATACTACTACAACAATATATTTAAAAATATATAAAACTTGTTACAAAAATAGAAATACTTACTACAGGCATTAAACTGGGAATAAAATACCGTACGAGGTCATTCAAAGGTGCTATTCAAACTCACATACGCCATAAGTACCAAAATACAAAATAAGAAATGTTCCATCGTAAACAAAACAGCTTAATATTTTAAATGAACTTGTAAACACTTTCAAAAGTACCTTAATGTGTGTGTCATACAATGCAATACATTCAAAGCGTTTTTTGGGCGTGTCCTATATCACCATACCACTCCCCATACAACCCCATACAGACTACAGACTGCATGTCACGCGAGATAGATAATATTTAAATAATACTTACTTTGTTGTGCCGTGATCTGCTAGCCGAGCGATCTTAGAAAATGAATGAAAACGTCAGATGAATTGGGGAGTTGCCGTGGTCACTCGGCTGTCAGTTGACAAGATAACAGATCCCGTAAAAAGAAATGATATTCCTTGCTCCGGATGACAGTAAAATATAATATGTTTAGATTTAAAACAATGAGAAACAATTTCAATCTCGGTAAACGAAAGCTATGCATTTTGATTATTATTTCGATAAAATTAAAAGTGAGTCTTCACTTGGTTGCCATTGGGAGGCGGTATTATACGGGAACCAATTATTGGGTAACCAGCACCCCTGCCGTAAGACATCACAAGTGGTTCGCTAAGTTTGTTAACTTAGCAAGGGTTGGGGGGGGGGGGGGGTTTCATGTGGTGAGGTTTGTCCAGATATTTCGAAAGTATTCGAAATCAAATGTAGACAGTGACCTTCTTCTTGATTTGAAGGTCACATGTGCAAAATTTCATCAACCTCGGCATAAAACTGCAAATTTGCATTCAAATCAAATCCACACTACTCGCTTGCCAGCCCGCTCGTCCACCACATACAGACATTCTCCTTTATATTTCAACCAATTTACATAAAACCTTAACAAATTATATACGTAAACCTTTCTCATGAATCACTTTATCTATTGGTGAAAACGCATGAAAATTCATTCAGTTGTCTTTGAGTTAACCTTTAAGTACGGACGTCAAATATTTTTAACATTAGTGTGGACGTTGAGTCTCTCAGGCTACTATATACTACTCACATATTCAATTTTTTTCTAGAAACAGATTCCAAACCGCGGAAAAACCTTATCTATATCTAAATATAGGCCTTTAATAAAAAAAAATAAGTATTTGTAATCAATTTTCTTTATTATAATTATACAAAATATGAAAATTCAACTATCAAAGCACTTTTTCAAACTTATCATTTTGACACATTAAAAGTAACTGAATCTAGCACTAGAACAAAAAAACTTCTTTATCTACTAATTTAATATACGAACGTAAAAAAAAAACATGTTTTATAACAAAAATCTAAAAATAGCCCAAAAACTATGAAAATATTTTATATGTGGACGTGGAGCCTGACAGGTTTCAGCCAATATTTCGATGATTATTATTCACGTGTTATGCACCCAGCGACGCAACCTCCTCCCTCGTTGTCTATTTTGCTACTAAAAATGGAGCTACTGAGCAGTGTTGCCAACGGCGTTTGGCCTAATATCGCCGTTTCTCATACATATAGTAGCCTAATGTAGCCGAATTTCAGTTGCAGTAGCCTAAAATAGTCCAAACCCCAAAATATCAATATGAAGATACATATAAGATACATAAAATAAAATGTAATTTTTATCAATTTATTTATAACCTAACCTAACCAACCATCACGCCGTTTCCCCGCAGGGGTAGGCAGAGAGGACGGACCGCCACACAACTCGATCTTGGCACACACTCTTTGCCTCGTTCACATTCATACATCGTCTCATACATGCTCTTCTATTATTCCGACTCTTCACATGTCCCGACTCAAGTATCTGATTCACTTGGTCGTGCCATGTCTTCCTCGGGCGTCCCCGACTTCTTCTACCATTCACATTTGCATCATATATTCTCCTTACACTCCTTTCCTCGTTCATTCGCTCTACATGCCCAAACCATCGGAGAGTCCCTTTCTTAATCTTTTTTATTTATAACATATTTATTATGTATTGATAAATAGGCCTAAGCCTAATATAAAACACCGTAAAAATATAACAAAGTAAAGTAATAACATTAAAAAATAAATAAAAATAAACAAAGATAAGGATGATTCCGATTCGTCTTCTGGTAACAATAATAAGGCATCAACAAGACTAAAATATAGTTGCTGTGCTAGTACTGACGCAAGATCCACCGGAGACGTACTTTCTACCAGCGTGTAAACTAACCATGTGATTACTTGGTTGAAAGTTGTTGCAACACATACCTCTTACATTCATATGGGTATGAATTCTAAGAATGGCGATAAGCATGGGTAGTTGCATGCGATTCCTTAATTTTGTTTTGATTGTCCCCATTACGCTGAAAATTCTATCAACCACAGTATTACTCAAAGGTAATGAATGATAGGCATCGTATTGAAAACTCTGTTAGATTCTTAAACATAGGGTTTCCACCAGCATTCTTCATTTTAGCACTTGAATCCAGAGATTTACAATGTCATTAGGAGAAGCAGCTGTTTCAATTATTGTTGCGTGAAATATTGTTTTTTTTTCTTAATTATTTGCGATTCGGCTGATTAAATAACTTGCCTCTGAAGTAGCCTAATAGGCGACCAGTCGCCTTTTAGATTTTTTCGTTGTCGTTTCTCGTTCTGAGTAGCCTAAATGGCGAAAAATCGCCTACGTTGGCAACACTGCTACTGAGACGTTCGGGTGCGGGCAACGAGGGGAAGTGTGTGAAACAAAGAACTCGAAAACCGCGCGTAGCCTCTGAGACTTCATGTCCATACTTAAAGGTTAATCGCGAACAGACAGACAGACGCGGTAAAGGACTTTAATTTATAATATGTAGAGATACCGATCATTGTTATATGAATGAGATTGGTCAGTTGGTCCACTAATAAGGTGTGTTGATCAGTTACTGAGTGGCGAGCGCGAGTGCTTGCAATACTCGTGTGGCATGCATCTCCTGCGGCCCGAGTGCTTATCTTACAAATGGCGTGGAATAATGGAATAATCGCGAGCGAGTGAGTCATGAACTCCTGTCTAAACTAGCCCCATCGCGCTAATGCTGGCACTGGCGAGAATGTGAATTATTTTAAGCGATTGTAGCCCGCAAGAGTCAAAAGGAAAACCCGATTTTAAGACTCGGATCCGGTTGAAAATTTATTATCATTAATTTTATTTTATTTAGATTTGCTCCCTGTTGGACTTTTATAAAGATTATAAGATCAGATTATACCCAATAAGTTATTGAAAATTACACGAAAAGTTTTTAAAGCGTCAAGTAATGTAAACCTGATAAAATAATATAAATAAGTAAAAATATAACATTCACATAAAATTAAATAGAAACTAAAACAATAGTATACGCCAAATCACTAAAACTAAATTTACCGACGCTACTATAATTTTTATAAAAAAATGGAATAACCCTTTAATATAGAGGATGAAATAAAAATTTGAATCTCAAATAACCAAAAAGTTTTCAGTTACTACATAAGATTACAGCGAGAAGCACAAAACATGAACAAAATCATAATATTTAATTAAACGAAGACAATATTAGCGAACTCAATCAAAATCTGGAGACAGAAAAATCAGAAAAAGATACAGGTTCCACTGGGACTCGAACATAGGTCCCTTAGCTTACATGGCAAGTGCTCTACCGATTGAGCTATGGAACCCATTTCCAATTCGGTCACTTTTAACTGTATCATACTTCGACTAAGAACAACTAACCTTATCTTCATTTTTTTAACGCACATATTATTGGCTGCTATCTTTATATTATGAATCTTGCAATCATATATAAAGATAGCAGCCAATAATATGTGCGTTAAGAAAATGAAGATAAGGTTGGTAATTCTTAGTCGAAGTATGATACAGTTAAAAGTGACCGAATTGGAAATGGGTTCCATAGCTCAATCGGTAGAGCACTTGCCATGTAAGCTAAGGGTCCTGGTTTCGAGTACCAGGAGAACCAATATCTTTTTCTGTCTCCAGATTTTGATTGAGTTTCGTTAATATTGTCTTCATTTAATTAAATACATATTATAATTTGAGATTTTACTCGTAAAGTTAAAAATAAAAAAATAAAACTTTCTTTACGTTATTATTTAATTCCTTTATTATATGTTTTCATTTTTAGATAAAGACACGTTAAACTGATTGATATCAGTTTGTCAAACGGGCTCTTTTTACATTTACTTTTTTAAAAAATTGAAACAGGTCCATAAAATATACATACACATTATTACATTATATACCATTTACAATATTTGAAAAAAATATACAACATTTATAAAAAAAATAACAAATTTAATTAGAGAAACAAAAATTAGAGAAAGAAGGAAAAAAAATCGAAAAAATATTAAAATTAGAAGTGGAAAAACAAATAATAGTACAATGAAGATCTTTCACTTAACTATTGTTTAGCATACATTTCCTTCCTAAAATCAATTCACAGCTTTTTATTTATTACATTTAATTTTATTACATCAGGTTTCAAATCACAACGGTGCTAAAAAGAAGTTTTTAATTAAAAAAATATTATTTGTTTGGAATTTGAATAAATATATATTTTTTTATTATTTAATGAGTTAGTTTATACTACATGAATATAAACTAATAAGCACAATGTAACATTTCATTTGATAAATTTAAATATTTTTACAGTAAGCATAACATTTCTTTTTAAATACATTCATTCTTTCTTCATTCTTCATACTTTCAGGCATTTCATCATACATCTTTAGTCCTCTATACAATGGATTGAATGGATTGTTATATTCAGAGTTGTAGTTCGTCCCGCACTCGGCGCTTCAGTTATATGCACGTGACGCTGCTATGATTTATTTCCCTCTGAATCCAGTCACTGTCACTCTATTCAAAGCAGCGATTCGCGCTGCCACGACCCGCGCGGCGCTGGCATTGCCTCGCGCCAGGAGAGGCGCTGAAACGGGGATGATTTAGTGGGATCATTTACATGCCACGGCAGATCAGTTGTTGTATACGAGTTGTTCCGCGTTGCACTTTGCACTTGGACTGCTCATCTGGAATGCAAAAGTACCCGTGATATTTCTTAAAGAATTTAGAATTTTTATTTTTATTTATTTAAACGCTCATAGGGCTTTCACATAAAATGCAGTACACGTTTTTTTTATTACAGTGAAAATAATGAATTTACAAAACACAGATAACAAAACGTATGGAAAAACAAAATATAGGTTACATAAAATATAAGTGTTTCGATAGCTCTTGGAAACCTATGGTTTTTTTGGGAAGCGCGAATTTTGCACTGAAGGAAATAGGGAACGAAATGAAACTGGGAAAGGATGCCACCAGAATATTGAATGTCCTACCTTAGTATCGTGTAGAATCCTCTCTTGTTCCCTCTAGTAGTTGCACAAAACTCACGGTGAATTACTACTGACCATGAAAAAACACTTGCCAGTTGCATATGGCAATGCGGTTCTCAGCGAGGTAGAAATTGTACTAAATCTGCAGGAACAATCCTTCTCCTGGTGACAGATAGTGGGTAGGGTAATATTGGTAGGTAGGTCGGACAGTATGGAAGTAGGGAATATGAAATGTGTAGGTACTGTTTATGAGTATGTGCCCGAACATATACCGCCCGCCAAAAAATACCAATTTTTCCAAAACCTGTCGAAACTGGTCGATTCCGAAAGAATACAAAATATATGAAAAGAAACCTACCCCTAAAATTTAATCTTTTCCTTACAAACTAGGTGCACGTGAAACTTAAGACTAAACGTGCAAAACGTACAGGAAAAAATAAATAATAATAACTAATAAACCTGAATCGCAATCGATACGAAACCATGGAAGGCATAAAAGACGAACAAAAAAATATATGAACATATACCATGATTCATATAAAAAAAAAGAAAAATATATTTATATTACTCTCTATTCTACAGGTAAAAGGCAAAGCTTTGCCACAGGCCGTAGATATAAACCGTCGCTGGTTTTAACTGAGGCTACTCTTACGACCCCGTCAGAGCCCGGTTTCACCTCCCTTATCCTGCCGAGCGGCCATTTTAATGGAGGACTCCTAGCATCCTTGATAACCACGAGGTCATTGACTTGCAGATTACGGGTAGCCTTATACCATTTGCCGCGATTTTGAAGCGCTTGTAAATATTCGGTATTCCAGCGCTGCCAAAAATGTTGGGTCATTTTCTGTAAATGTTCCCAGCGATTGAGACGATTGAATTTAACCTGCGAATAGTTGTATTCGGGAATCGAAATTAAGGGTTCTCCAATTAAGAAGTGACCTGGAGTTAGGGCCTGAATGTCTTCAGGGTCTGATGTTAGAGGACAAAGAGGTCGAGAATTTAGTATGGCCTCTATTTTATTTAATATAGTTGTAAATTCCTCAAACGTTAATGAATTGTCCCCTATGACTCGTTTTAAATGTTTTTTTACAACTCGTATGTTCCCTTCCCATAGTCCGCCAAAGTGAGGACTGGAAGGAGGGTTAAAGTTCCACACTATTCCCTTTTCTGAACATGTACGCATGACTTGTTCATCATTACTACAACTATTTAAAAAATTTTGCGTTCCTATCAAATGCCGTTTCGCCCCAACGAAGTTCGTGCCGCAATCCGAATAAATGGCCTGACAAATACCTCGTCGTGAAACGAACCTATCGAGAGTAGCGATGAAGGCCTCAGACGAGAGATCCGAGAGGACCTCGAGATGAATCGCCTTCGTCGACATGCAGACAAAAATTGCAAAGTACGCCTTGTACGTTTTAGCACCTCTGCGTTTTCCTTCTTTTAGGATATACGGGCCGGCCAAATCCACTCCCACAAAACTGAAGACGCGGTTCGGTGTGACACGCGCTTCTGGCAGACTGGCCATGAGTGGAGCTTACGGGGATGATCGCAATCTTGCGCATCTCACGCATTTTGAAACTAAGCTCTTTATTTTATTGCGGGCAGATATAATCCAGTAATTTTGTTGAATTAGAAATTGCAAGGTTCGTGACCCTGCATGCAAATAGACCTTATGGTAATATAATATAAGAAGCTCGGCTATTTTACTATTTTTTGCAAGTATTATTGGAAACTTAGTGTTGTAATTTAAATGAGAATTACAAAGCCGCCCGCCAATGCGAAGTAAATTCTCGTGGTCAATAAAAACGTTTAATTTTTGAAAGGTCACTGGGGTCACCCCATCCCCTTTGAGTTTTCTGATTTCATCCGGAAAATGGAACTGCTGATCGCATTTTAAAATAACCTTAACCGCGTGATTTCTTTCAGAGCAGGTCAGAATTCCGAATCTGCGTGCATCCTTGCTCCGTTGCCGCACATTATGTATGAATCTAATGGACCAAGCAACTATATTCTGAAGACGTGTCCACGAAGAAAAGCGGGAAAATTCTAGGCCTTCATAATAATCAAACGTTGGCCCGTGAACCGTTGAAACGTGGGACTTAACCTCCGGCAGTTCTTCAACCTTCAATGCATCCGGTAAAGTTAAGGGCCACATCGGCAACGACTGAGTTAACCACGGAGGGCCTTGAAACCATAATTCGTTATCTTTAATTTGAGGAGGAAATAAACCGCGAGAAGCTAAATCCGCTGGATTCTCCTTCGAAATAACGTGGTACCACTTTGCGTCCGCGACTTGATCGAGTATCTTAATTACGCGGTTCGCAACAAAAGTTTTTAATGTATGAGGAGGTGCCTTAATCCATGACAAAACAATTGTCGAATCAGAAAACAATATAACCTCGGTAATTGTTATAAGATTTTCAATCGACGACCTAGTCATTTTTACTAGCTTTGAAAGCAGGTAAGCTCCCATGAGCTCGAGGCGTGGTATTGACAATCATTTTAATGGTGCAACTTTAGATTTGCTAGCAAGCAATGTTACTTTAGGCTGTGCTTCATTCGTAACCAAATAAACGCAAGCAGCATAACCCAATTCGCTCGCATCCGAAAACCCCACTAAAATACAGTTCGACCCTTTAATTGTATTGCAATGTCTAGGTATTTGTAAATACCGTAAAGTTGGTAATTCGTCTAAGAATTTTTGCCATAAACAAACAATGTTTTCAGGGAGCGAATCATCCCAACCTATCTTACTTTTCCACATTTCTTGCAGTAGACATTTTACCTTGAAAACAACGGGGGTTATTAAACCAATCGGATCGAAAATGCGAGCAACGCAGCTCAATACGGCGCGTTTTGAAAATACCCTTGCCTTTTCTTCTACCGAGTACGAAAAGGTATCCTTTTCAGGATCCCAAATTAAACCTAATATTTTTAATGAGCAAGATGTTCCATCATCAAATGCAACCTGACCACTTGTGTGGATCCGATGTTCAATTGGAATGTTATTTAACAACGGAAGCGAATTACTCATCCATTTCCTTAATTGAAAACCTCCTTTTTCAAGGAGTTCTTTCAGCTCCATTTGAAGCTGAGAAGCGCTGTCTGGCTCCCATTCGCCAGTAACAATGTCGTCAACATATGTACCGAACAACAGTGCCTTAGAGGCCTTTGGAAATTGTGCACCTTCATCTTTCACTAGCTGATGTAACGTCCTTATGGCCAGATACGGCGAAGAGGTCACGCCGAACGTGACCGTGCCAAGTGTATATTGCCCTACTGGCTCTAAGGGAGAAAAACGCCAAAAAATTCTTTGAAAGCTAGTATCCTCTTCTCTGATTGAAATTTGCAGAAACATCTTTTGAATATCCGTAGTGAATACTATAGGATATAAACGAAACTTTAATAAGATATGACCTATTTCATTTTGTAATTTAGGACCCGAATATAAACAATCATTTAATGAAATTTGTTTATCTGATTTACAGGAGGCGTCAAAGACAACCCGAATTTTTATATCATTAACAATTTTTTGCACAACCGGATGATGTGGAATGTAGTTCGCATTCTGTATTTCAGTCGATTGGGGAATTCTCGACATGAAGCCTTGCTCTAAAAAGTCTTTCATGTATTTACGATAATGTTCCGCTAATGTCGGATTTAAAGACAAACGTTTTTCCAAATTGTAAAATCTTTTAAGTGCGATTTCATACGTGCTTCCTATATCTGCTTGAGATTTATTTTTAAAAGGTAATGCTACTATATACCTGCCGCAAACATCCCGTTGAACCGTGGACTGATATATGCGTTCGCATTCATTGTCTTCTTTACTTTGAATAACCTCATTAGGAATCTCCTCTACTTCCCAGAAACGTCTTACCGCATAATTTAAATCGCTGTTTTCTACTGCAGTTAGAGCTGATGTCACAAAGGTTTGTGTTAAACCGTACTCCTGAACACATGAGCCCATAATAATGTATCCGAATATTGTATTAACAGCTATCAAATCACGGCTTGAAATATAACCTTTCCTCCATATTTTTGCAATCAAGTCAGACCCCAATAGGAAATCTATCTCTCCTGGATTTTGAAATTCTGGATCCGCCAGATTTAGGCCTTTAAATTCTTCAGACGTATCTTGAAAGTTTATAGCCGGGAGATTTGACGTAATATTGGAGATTATCACTGCCTGCCCTGAAATCCAAGAGCTGTTTTTCAAGGAAAATATTTTACAATTAACTAAACCTTGTACATTATTTACTGTTGTGTTATTGATTCCTCGTACATTACCGTTCCATGCTTCCGATTTTAAACCCAATATATTACATAATCTCTTGGATATGAAGGAAACCTCGCTACCCGTATCAATTAAAATCCTAGCATTGTGTTTACGTCCCGAATTATCTAAAAATTCTGCCAGCGCGGTAGGCAATATCGATCGCTTAGTCAATCCAAACGCAGCGTTGCAGACTAAGCTACCGTTTCCAGCATCGCGGTTGTTCGGCGAAGGGGATCTTTCATCACTATGTAGCAGAGTATTATGCGTTCGGTTGCACTTTTTGCATCGAAATTTTGAACGACAATTTTTAATAAGGTGAGGATTTAAACAGTTGAAACATAACCGTTCCCTTTTAACGAAGTCTCTCCTACTGGCTAAATTCAATAAAAGAAATTCTTCGCATTTTGTAATATGATGCGAGGCTTTGCATTTTCGGCAAGTAAATTTGTCATTATTGTCATTTGAAACAAATAAGACTCGTTTAACCTTCCGATTGTCTTTAATATCAGATAACATGTTTATACGGTTTTGAGCAATGACGTTATATTATAAATAGACTCGCCATAGTCTCACATACTCACAATATAATGTGGAAAGCAAGCAACACTCTTTTGTTTTCAGCGGTTTTCAATATAATTTCTAAATTCAAAACTTTATTCCCGTGTGATAAAGATAGACGATCAAAGAATTTACGTGTGTGAATGTCATAGATATACTATAGTAGGGCGGCTTATTAATTTCTTCGCCGAATACTGCTTTCACATCACGGGTGTGACTGAGATAACAAGATACTCTCACTCGGTTACACAATGGACAGGGAAGGGTAAAGAATACAATGACGTATTATTATAAAATTAACTGTCATAATTATAATAATTGATAATAATAAGTAATTTGCGTGTACTTGCTAATGAAGTGTTATTCCTTCGCCTTTACGACTATTTGCCGTGTAATTTAAGCATTTTCTCATCACACAGGAGGGCATTTTGGCGCTTTGCAATGAAATTTACTTACTGGTAAGACACGACCTCACTCGACGCGTAGCAGTTTAGTACTAAAGTACTAGGAATAGAGACAGCTACAATCGTATTGTGTTTGGCTTCCCACTTTGAGATTTCTACCCCGCGTCCAGTATTAATGTCTTTGGTTTTGAGATGCTAAAAACTGAATTAATTTTTCTATGTTCGGAATCTCATCTTTTTCCACTCTAGTTTCAAATGCCCGGCGTGTTTGTGAATCTATTTTTTGTAAAACTAAATGACATAAAAATTCATCGAACAATTTTTCTCTATTTAATTCGTGAAGTCCCGCAAGATTTTCTCGTAGAGAATTTAAAATATCCACATTGTTGGAGAAATTACAATTCAAAACAGCGTTAACATAATGTATAAATAATGCCCGGGACTCCGAATAGTGATTTAATAAAGTCTCCCAGGCCAATTCATAATTCTCTTGTATTAAAGGAATAGTTCTAACCAGAGATAAAGCCGTGTCTTTTAAACGACTAAGTAGGTAATGAAATTTTTCAATTTTACTCAGAGAACTGTTCTCATGCACAATACTCCTGAAGATATTAAAAAAGGGTGGCCAATCTCTAATATGCCCACTGAATGATGGAATTTTTATCTCTGGCGCAAGAAAACTACGACCGGGGCGTTGTACTTCCTCGCTTGACGTGTCATGATGACATTGACTTTCATTTTGACTCGCTTCGTAAGCATCACGTGCCGACGTAACTTCGAAAAACAATTCTTCAAATACACGCGAAACTTCCAATATATCATTTTTCGATTCGAAATCGGGAAGTGAAACCAGATCTGACAGTTCGCATTGAATATTTTGAAATTCCTCATAGGTTGCTTCGACCTTTACCATTCGAGCCCTGAATTGGCATAACTTTGACTTTTTATCTAAATCTTTAACAAGATCATAAGCCGCCTGAATTCGACCGAATAATCTTTGACGCTTTAATTTTAAAGAACAAATTTTAGTTGCGATTTTATCCATTTTGAAATATTTGACTGTGAATACTACCTACCTTGAAATTCACCCGTTCTTAGAAGTAACTTTGTAAGAATACTATAATAATCTAGTGATTATTGAAACTATTGAAAATTGATTATTGAAAACTATTAACCATTTAACCATTTGAATACAATTTCAACGCATAAATAACTAATCTATCCGGCGAGATGACCAATGTTTCGATAGCTCTTGGAAACCTATGATTTTTTGGGAAGCGCGAATTTTGTGCTGAAGGAAATAGGGAACGAAATGAAACTGGGAAAGGATGCCACTAGAATATTGAATGTCCTACCTTAGTATCGTGTGGAATCCTCTCTTGTTCCCTCTTGTAGTTGTAACAAAATACAGGTAACATAACATATAAAATATAGGAGTTGACACAAAGTAGGTACCTAATGTTTAAAATTGTTGTTGAAATTAGTTTATGGGATAGGTAGAAATACATAGTTGGCAAATATGGCGTTCGAAGTTTGCAAAGTTCAAATTATTGTCAAATACATCCATATTATTTAAGTATTTGTTACCAAGACTATGTAAACGTAGTGTTGGTGAATGCAAATCATAGTTGGAATGAGATGTATGTAAATAAATTGTCTAGTTGTTCGTGTATATTTACTGATTGCAGGAGTTCACAACAGTCGAATTTAGAGTTTAATCATTTTAATAAAATGGTTAGGTCGTTTATTTTTCGTCTGTTTTCTAAAGTTGGAATATTTAAAATATACATTAACGACGGGTTATTTATCTACTCTAAAAGGATGTTAAGCTTAAAATTTACGAAACGTAGAAATTTTTTTTGAATTCTTTCAATATTATAAATATGGGTTTTGTAGAAGGGCGACGAGACTATGGAGTTATGTACCATTAGGCTTCTAACAAGGGATGTGTACAATAGTTTTACAATAATTTAGCCATATAGCTATTATTACTGTTGTTGATAACGAGGCGATCCGTATAAAGTATGTTCTGTAGAGTTTATAGCTCCCTTTACCGCTCATAAGAGGTACGGCTGAGCGATCTCTTTCATAGAAAACATAATTTTTGATTAGAGGCCAAAATACTCATCATACTAAAGATTTTTTTGATGTGAAAACTTCATTATTTATGTACTAGCTTTTACCCGTGGCTTCGCTCGCATGGTATTAGTGGGAAATTACTGTATAAAGAATTTTCCCACGTTAATGAAAAAAAAATTCCGTGATATAAAGTAGCCTATGTCATTTCCCATTCCTCCAATTTTCTCTGTTTAAAAAAAAATCACATAATATTAACAACAAATAAATATTAAAACAATTAAAATTAAATTGCCATGATTAAAACAATAGCGGTGACCGTCAACCTGAGCGTGCACTCCACCGCCACGCCGAACGCTAAACGCTCAGGCCGTACACTTACTCAAGTATTCTTTGCATAACTTATCGATGCAAACGTCTCTTCAAGTCTTGCAACTTTCATAGCTCGAGCTTTATTAGAGCTTTTGCTTAGATTCGACTTACGCTTTCGTGGCATAATTGTTATTATTCTTGCTGAAAATAATTATGGTTTAATAGAAAATTTCAAAATTTGAAAATGACATTTCTATTTTAGAAAATATATAAATTATAGAAATAGAAATTTATTTTAAGTACCTACTCCCTTTATAAGTATTTTATTCATATTTGAATCCAGAGTAACCAAAAAAATAAGAAAATGACAGTCCACTTCAAACGCTATGCTTTATAGCAACGTTATGCTTTTTGTTCGGAGAATAAACATTTTTAGAGATATGTAGATATTAACTATGATGCCAAAAAAGTACTCTTTTTAACCACAACAAAGCACTCTCTTTAAGCCCAAAATTTAAAAAAAAAAACATTGTTTCCAAGGTAACAATTTGACGTTTGCAATAACTCGATTTTGTTAGGGACAGAAAACGTATGATACATCATTTCATAACGCCACAGCTCATTCATAACGCCAGAGCTTACCAATATATAAAGCCGTTGTTACTCGCAAATAATGTAGCTTTCGATTAGTGAAAGAATTTTTTAATTCCATTCGATATTTGTTGCGTGAAAGAGTAAGGACCATCCAACCAACCATCCATACAAACTTTCGCATTTATAATATTTCGCATTTAATTATTTTAAGTACCTACTCCCTTTATAAGTATTTTATTCATATTTGAATCCAGAGTAACCAAAAAAATAAGAAAATGACAGTCCACTTCAAACGCTATGCTTTATAGCAACGTTATGCTTTTTGTTCGGAGAATAAACATTTTTAGAGATATGTAGATATTAACTACGACGCCAAAAAAGTACTCTTTTTAATCACAACAAAGCACTCTTTTTAAGCCTAAAATTAAAAAAAAACATTGTTTCCAAGGTAACGATTTGTTTGACGTTTGCAATAACTCGATTTTGTTAGGGACAGAAAACGTATGATTTATAATTTCATAACGCCACAGCTCATTCATAACGCCAGAGCTTACCAACATATAAAGCCGATGTTATTCGCAAACAATGTAGCTTTCGATTAGTGAAAGAATTTTTAAATTCCATTCGATATTTATTGCGTGAAAGAGTAAGGACCATCCAACCAACCATCCATACAAACTTTCGCATTTATAATATTAGTAAGATTGAACCGTTTTCTCGTTAATACGGAATATTTTTTATTCAAACAGTTAGGTTTAGTTTATTATTACGAAAAGTGAGTATTTATGTCGGGGAAACAAAAAAACATGCATAAAATATGAATTTAACATTTTAATTTTGTTAAAATGAATTCACTTACGCGGTAACGCCATTTTTATATTTATCGTTTTTATTAAACATTTCATAGACAATCAATCTATGCTGCCAATCACAGAAAAAATAATATTGCCATATAAAACAATAATGTCCATGTTCTTACATGGAAAGAAAGGAATTAGAATAATTGCACATACCCGTTAGACAAACCCTGCTTTTCCAAACAAACCATTTAAAACCTGGGAAGTACATCTAAATGATGATGACATACCTACATGACATACCTCAACCCATTAATATTAGGATTAATTTTGAAGTAGGTAGGTACTTTTTGTTTTTATTTTGACGAGAATTTCTTTTATAAGATTGGTACTTCCGACGAAAGTCATATTTCATTATCTACTGGTTAAAAAAGGAACATTCCGTATTATCATAGGAACATATCCGTTTATCGAAATTCGACAACACGAACGTTGCGTATTATCCGTGAGGTGGACGATATGCACATTTACCAAAACTTCTTTAGCACCGTTGTGATTTGAAACTCGATGAAACAGAAACCATCGACACTATAAAGAGACATGTATAGAATTTAGCCCGCAAGAGAATGAGATACCAATAAAATATTTAATTCACGGGAACTAGGTTCCAATATAATAATCCAATATACCCCTGCAGCGAAACAGCGTGATGGTTAGTTAGTTAGTTAAACACAACTAAATAAAATAGCTCACACCCCACATGCGTACAATGCGCCAAACAACTCGGTCTTGGCACTCATTCCTTGCCTCGTTTACATTCATACAACGTCTCACACATGCTCTTCTATTATTCTGACTCTTGACATGGCCCGACTCAAGTAACTGATTCACTTGGTGGTGCCATGTCTTTCTTGGGCGTCCTCGACTTCTTCAACCATTCACATTTGCAATATATACAATAACCTGACAATATTTGATACAATAACCTGACAATATTTGATACAATAACCTGACAATTTTTAATTCTCCTTCCACCTCAATAATTGGCCAACCGAAAAAAAAATCATTGCCAAAAAAGTATTGCTCCACTGAGGTGAAATGCTTTACTTTATACTACAAAATTTTTCTTATTATAATTTAATGCTACAAGCGAGGTTTTTTACCTTCCACGTTGACCGTTGAAGTATTAAAAAAAACTGGCGTAAAAAAAAAGTTTCAAATATCGTTAGTCTTAGAATGTTCTTTCAAAGGAACACAGAAGATTTTTTGTTCCAACTTCAAGAACATCGTCTTTGGGAACAAACTATGGCCGTACTGAAATAACCTATTCATAACTCAGGAAGAATGGCGGTGAATTTCAGAATATTACTCAATGTGTCATATTCAAAATGGAGTTTTACAAACTAAACACAAAATCCAACACCTACCTTCCTTAAATAGTTTCGCAACTCGCCGTATCCAAAAAAACTCTCTACATAGCACATCACGAGAAATAATGTAAATTCTCTAATATTATAAATATTGACATAGAAGAGATAAGATTGGTTCTGGTAGAACAAGTATAATGATCTAATGATAAAAAAACGCTTTCAACCTGCCTTTTGGCATTTACTTCAATTGCTCACCCACTCAGATTTACAACAACACATGGATGCCATAGTCCCAATAGCTCGGGACAGTTGAAGTCTTATGCAGAATTTACGTAAAAAATCAATGGTTAATTTTATATTATGTTTATAATTGAAAACCACAAAGTTATAGCTAGATTAGATATAGGGACAGTTGAAGTCTTATGCAGAATTTACGTAAAAAATCAATGGTTAATTTTATATTATGTTTATAATTGAAAACCACAAAGTTATAGCTAGATTAAAAAACAAGTTAATTGTATATATAACGAACTAGAAGCCAAAATGCATTTAGGGAACTTCTCGTTTAAAAGAAAAATACAAAATAACAAAGGAACGAACAATGAAATAAAACTAATGGTGTGTAGGTATTTCAAATCATATACATCAAAATACGTTTTCATATTAAGTTAAATTTTGCCACACAAGTACCATATTTTTATTAAACTTAGTTAAGCAATATTTTAATTAAGTTAAGTAAAGCTAATATTTATTAAGTTAGGCCAACAATGAAAACTGTTAGTCGAGCAAACACAACATACTGAAAATGGAGTTAACTCATAGTTTCTTTAATACAGTAATGAATTAATCATGCAAATATCTTGTAGCCGAGCAGCGAACAACTTTAAATCCTCGAATGAAAACTTTATTATTATTATTTTAATATTTAAATGATTATTTTAATAAATAATATTTAATTCGATTTTATAGACTGGTATCACCGGGCAACGCTCTCCGGTCTAACGCATGACGATGCAAACTTATTCCTTTTTCAACGTTCGTTCAGTCCGGCCTGCTTTTCCTCTAAGCGAGATAATTGTGCTAACTTATTGTAATATAAAGTTTCAATGTAAATATATTTGACTCGCGTTAATCAAGAATTATTATTAAAAACCCCCACAACACACGCATCCAGTTTACACATGTGGCAATGCCTGTGCACTGTCAAACCGTCTGGATAAAATATATAAACATAACTAACGTTGTTAAAATCTCATGTGCCTAGATTGATGATTTGTTCATCATTTTTACCTCTTTATAATCACTCTTTCTTTCTTTTATTATATTTAATACATTCATGCTGCTTAAAAGGAATGAATTTATAATCTTTGTTAGTTCAGAAGGAGGTTCATTGTAAATAGTTAAAATAAGTTCAGTGTTAACCGACATGTAAACAAAATTCCTGACCTATTATTATTCGAAGAGACGATTATTCGTACCTACATTAGAATACCATTTGTATCTTCTTTTTGCTAATAATACATTTTCGATAGCTTCTTAACCTTCGTATACTGGCGCCCAACGGCATAACACCTGCATTCGCGCACGGAGTCTCAAACCGAGATTTCGACTGTATTATTTTAGTTATATACTTTTTAGCATTATTGTTATCTTCACAAAGTATAAAATGAAGTCGCTCACGCTGTCTGTGCGCTTAGATCTTTTAAACTACGCAACGGATTTTCATGCGGTTTTCACCAATAGATAGAGTGATTCATGAGGAAGGTTTTTAGGTGTAAAATTTGTCAAAGTTTTGTGTAAGTTTTGGTTGAAATATATAAATAAAGGGAGCGGGCTGGCAAGCGGGCAGCGAGTGTGAGTACTACAGATGACGTTGGTTATAAAGATTGGGTAATGGCGTTGCGTTGTGTTTCGTTAACCACAGCAACGTGTGGCCGGGTCTGCTGGTTTATTATATAAAGGGGGTATGATTGAATTTAAAAAAACACTTTAACTTTATTCGGTAGAAACATATTTTTAACTCATCCTTAATAAATTAATTTTGTACTCTAACTTTAATAACAAAAATAAACTGTTTAATGTGTTATTTAAAAAAACCTCTTAAATCTGTTAAACGAAAGTATCAAGAATGAGATAAGAATATTATAAAGATAGAATTTTTTGTGTACTAGTTTTTACTTACCTAAAAGACCGATAAAACAGTAAATAAGTGTCACACGTCCACTCAGCACCAATGCGCGCGCCGCACTAAACAATGCCTAACAACAAATTAAGAAGCTACTAAAAACCTCAAAGTCCTACTGTTGTTAATTTTTGAGAAAATAACGAATTGTTGATTTGTCGGTCTGAGAGACCAATGCGCGAGTATAGAAAGGTTAACTAAAAGCCCATCTAGTTTATTCATACTCTGTGTTCACCCACGAATCATATTGTATAATATTGGAAAAAAAAATATTTTCGGACTGAAAACTTTTCCAATGTCCTCTTCTCGAATATAATTTATTTTCATTTTGAACACACCGCGCTGTATGTTAATGTTAATTGGGAACTTTTAATCCCAACTTTCCCTCGCCGTTGAACGATGCCTTTGTTCTCAAATTTCGAGTCTGGCCGTAATTTGGTTGGTTTTATCTCGAACAAATTTAAGAGGCACGAGAAAGATATCAGATAAAATAAACGAATTTATTAGGGAAAAATAAAAGGAACAGAATTTATTCGAAATGAGACCGGCTAAAAGTTTTGTCGTGATTTATTTTGGGGGTATAATGCCTTGTTGCGCTTACCCCTTTTTACAGTGAGAACTTCTTTAGCACCGTTGTGATTTGAAAGTAAATGAAACAAAAAAGCGACACAAAAAAGACAAACACATACGACTAGATAGTATAATCGGTCTCCTCTTTGTGCGGTGCTTCGTAGCCTCCCCACTTTTATCTATTTTAGTTTTCTTAAGGTTTCACTTCTACCGCGTGTAAATTGCTCATTCTGTTTTTTTTATCCAACGTTTCAGACAGCGTTGTAGTGTCCAGCATCAGGGTTGTAGTCGCATAAACTCTGCGAATCAATTTATGGACTGTAATCAATGACTGTAACCTCTCAGGCTATTTTTTTGGTTTTAGGAATAACTCATATAGGTCTCTTATAATGGTTATTAATATGATCTAAACTCTAAACGGTGTTAGAAAGAGGAAACACCAAGCTTTATACTCAAATCTAAAAATTAACTACAAAATAATTAAAATGTACACCTTCATGAATGTAAAGTTTTCAGGCGCATTTGGAAAAAAAAATAATGAATTTTTGGAATTTTTTAAATTAATTATTATTTTTAGATGAAAACACAAACGCTTAAAATACATTTTTCCTAACAAAATATGTGTGCGTTTTTATTTTTTTTTGTTAAGGCTCAGTTCCCGGCCCCAAAAAGAAGAAGATGGAGAGATATGAAATTACGAATGTTAGAAGAGCGCGCTAACATTTACAGCGATAAAATTGATGCAAAAATCATGAAAATCTTTAATAAAACACGACTAACCGAAACAAACGTGTTTATAATCATTTTTGGAGCATACTTTGCGATTTTTTTCTATCGAGGGAATTTTATATAATTTGCATTTCGGCGCAACAAATGTCTAGATATTATCTTCAAGAATAACATATATTTTTTTGAGATCTTAAAAACATCAAATGTTTAAGGGAGGTTTGCAAGAAATCGGTTGAAATTCGGAGAACCGCCTCTTTAGTAATTTTAGTAAAAAAACGTAAGGTAAGAGTATTTTTTAAAACTTTTTTTGTTTGCATTTTAATTTTGGTATTTGAAATTATGTTTATTTCGAATTATAAAATTTGAAAGTGAGTTTAATCACCTTTCAAAAACAGTTTTTAGTTTTCAGATGCATTCAGAAGATTCCATTTACTTGGATTTTATTGCAAAGCCGAAATATTTCGACCCTCCGACAAAACAGGCTCGTGGTCCGAGAGGTTAAATACGTTTCAAGTTGATACAACTAAGGGGATTCGTAAAAATTACAATTGTAAAGGACTGACCCTGGTCTTCTGATGACTAACACCATTTTAATTTTTATTTATTTTATATATTCAATAATTTTATTATTTAATTAATAAAAACAGTTTATTTATAAAAAAGTTCTGCTGGTAATTAATTAATTAATAATTACCAGCAGAACTTGTTTATAAATAAACTGTTTTTATTAATTTAATAATAAAATTACTGAATATATAAAATAAATTAAAATTTAAATGGAGTTCTACAAATTAAACTTGATAACAGTAAAAAAAAAAAAAAAAAAAAAAAAAAAAAAAAAAAAAAAAAAAAACTAACATTATTGTATCAAGTTTATTATGTAAGCACTTGCATACTAGATACTACTAACAACGTATGCAAGGAGATTGGAGGTCTAGATTCGTTCTATACTAAATGTAGCTTCGTTCTTTAAAAAAAAATTGGGTCCTTGCGAGACCCTTGAAGGAGTAACCATCTGTTTCTTCAGGGCGGGTAAGAGGTGGATAACCTCCAATGGTCTTCTAATGTTCTTGTTGACAAGAATCTTTGACCTTTAGGGATCCTGGTATTATTCCCTATACAAGCATACATAAGAGATTTGAAAATTTTCACAGAGGGAGTGGTAACTGCCCAGATTTTAATAGAGTCGATATTAAATTCACCATTCATTGCAAGGGCTCCTTTAATGGACTGATTGTTATGTGATTTATTTTTGCAAATGTTCACACGTAGGTAAATTGGCCGCACACTGTCAGATAGGGATAGGTACAGGGAAAGGTTGGGTGGCGGAAGGGAGATGTATATAGTTGCGTCCACTGGGAAGATATATATATATTGTAGATTTTTTAATTTTGTTTTATGGATTCTTTCGTAATTAATAACTACGAGTAGTTGAAGTTTAATGTTCTAACTTACTAGTAAGGCGCCTCATTTTCCCTTATTCGTATTCATCTGATTGTTGTATTTACTTGTCTAATTTTGTTACATTAATTTATTTTATGAGGAATAATTCTTATCTGGATAAAAACCCTACACAAATTGCAAGAAAAGAAAAAAGAAGTTCTGCACTTTTTATTCGATATTTTTTATTTTGTATGTAGACGTGTTTTTTAGTTAAATAATTAGTTCAAATTAACTTAGTTTTTGGAGTTTAGTTTTAGTATAGCCGTCAAATACCGAATTCCAAAAATCATTAAATATTAAAGGATTTTTGTAGATTTCATTTGCCTCCGTAATTACACAAATAAATCAGGGTAATACTTTTGACCATAAAATTCTCAAATCCTTCCTATCCGGCGAAAATTAAAGGGAATAAAATAGTATGGCTGTGTTTTTTTTTCATCGTGATCTTTAATACGGTTTTTACCAATGTACAGGAAATAACCTAGAGGTGTGATCTAAGTGACACTAAATTACACAAAACCTGTCGACACTTAAACTCCAGAAAGGTCAATGAAATTGAATTTTTCATGAAAGGATTTCTACTTTTGGAGACATTCTAAAAAATACTAATTTACGTTGTGACTCCATTTACAATCCCGGCCCAATGAACTCTAGAACTTTTAAATTGAATTTTAACTTCATTATCAAAATTGGAAGTGTCTTTTCGGAGATTTCATTAAAGTGCCTACATAAAATGTAAATTTTTTTATAGAAAATTATTTTAATTGTCATATTTAAATTGGAACTGATTTATCAAGAATTCAGACTAACCCATTTAGAAGAGACGTAAAGTAAAAAAAAGGTTCCACTATTTACCTCCAATTAGTCCGATTTGACCTCCAAAGCACTGTCGCCGAACAACCGAAAACTACACGCCCACCTCACGTGATAATAGTGGAACAAGTTTTGACGATATATTAGCACGCAATAGCGCCACTACGATTATACCGTGATTTTCATAGGTCTGTGAGAGTAGGTATCTATTATCTATAGGTACTAATTTACCAGGAGTCAGATAGTATAATTTAAATCAAATTTCTAAATTTTTACTGATGACAATAAAATGCAGGTACATGAAGTCACTAATATTGATGACAGCCAAGGATTGCAAGAGGATATTGACAGGTTTGGAATGTATTGTGAGAAAAACCAACTGTACCTTAACCTGGAAAAATGTTTACACAATATCTTTCACAAAAACCATTAACCCCCTAAAATTCCTGTACAAAATCAATGACGTAGAACTAAAAAGATGTAGTGAAGTAAGGGACTTAAGAATTGTAATGGATTCCGTAATGTCTATTCGATCACGTATAAATTTCATCTGTGACAGAGCTAACCAACTTCTAGTATTCATCGTAAGAGTAACTTCAGAACATCACATGTAACTAAAATACTAATGTCTCTTATGTTTACTAAATATTTGAATTCTGATCAGTCGTATGGAATTCCCATTACAAAGTTAATATTGAAAGGTTTGAAGGAATTCTAAAAAAGGTATTGAAACACTTACAGCCTAATTGAAAAATGTAGAGAAAATTTTATTCAATTGTTAAACGATTGTGGATGCTAAAATAATACTTATTAAAAAATAACAAAAAAATATTCTTAGAAAGATATTTACATTGCGTACACAGCCAGAAGAGGTTGTCTATTGATTTATGCTTGTTTTATTTATAATTTCTGAACGAATTTTGGAATTTTTCCAACGTATTTTAAATGTTTTGTATATTTCTTATTTTTGAAGATATCGTAAAAATATCCTGTAAAAACTAGATAAAATTACTTTTTAGGTTTTTGTTTTTGAAATATTCTTTAGGGTTTAAAAACACGAAAATTTTTGGATAGGGCTTGACACGCTTATCATGAATAATTTTTAGAAAAAAACTTTATATTCGCCTTAATTACTATAAAAGGAAACTTTTTGCATTTCAGGCGGCGGAAAATTATGCATTTTAATTTTCAATTGCGTAAAACCAAAATTCACTTCGCGAACAGATCGGCGACTGTCAGCGGCCATTGGGTACGTCACTGTTATGTTGGTATCACTGATGCATTAACAAGAGCTAGACCGTAGCCATCTTCGTGGTATACATAAAGAGGAGCGGAATTATGAAAAACAGAATTAATAATATAAGGTAAACGAACCTCTAATCAGAATCACTTCAGTTAGACTTAGCTTTATTATAACGAAAAGTGAGTATTTATGTCGCGGGAGGCAAAAAACATGAAAAAAATATGCATTTAACATTTTAATTTTGTTTTTATTTCACAAAAAATCATTCATAATTACACAAACCCGCTAGACAAACCCTGCTTTGCCAAACAAACCATTCAAAACCTGGGATGTTTTTTAAAATTATGATGACATGCAGCTTTCATAGTTTAACTTCAAAGTTCGGTAAGAGGTTTGTTAACATTATAATTCTGTTGTGTTTTCATAATTCCGCGCCTCTTTTTGTATCCCACGAAGATGGCTACGGTCGTATTTAGATCTTGTTAATGCATCAGGGGTACCAACATAACAGTGACGTACCCAATGGCCGCTGACAGTCGCCGATCGGTTCGCGAAGTGAATTTTGGTTTTACGTAATTGAAAATTAAAATGCATAATTTTCCGCCGCCCGAAATAAATGTCATTTTATTTTATTGGTAACGCGCGAAATTTTTAATTGCACGGTCGTTGTACAAAATATCATTTAACGATTGTGAGGTGTTTTTTTTTAGAAGGCTGTTAGAATTGAATTTAATATCCTTCCGAATATCATAACATCTAAAAGACTCATTAGCATTCCATAATTTATCAACTTTGGAAGATTAAATAAATATATCTGACCAGAAATTGTTATTCAAAATCATCAACCTTGTTGACAACAACTATCTTCTGGAAACCATTAATGTTCACTGTACAATCCCACTCAAAAACAAACTACAAATAACGTTCATTTCTCAGAAGGACGTGCACAAAATACAATAATTTATTTTCAGATGCTGATATTTTCCATTAATCATCAGGTCAATTTACTAAATGTACACTAGAAAAAGTTAACACACATTGTTATTTATGAACCCTCTACCCCTGTTACTTACTTACTTTACTTACTCATTCTGAATATTATGCTTTCCTTTTTTTAAATCATGTTTGTCCTTGAGCATTATTTTTGTTGTGAAAAATTATTATTTTTATATAGGTACATTGACGATTTTCGCATTGTCTATCCCAGGGTTTCCAAAAACTTTTTTTGCAATGGAACACTTTGCCAACCCGCAAATTATAACGGAACCCTTGGCTTATTTTTCATGTTGGGCAATTCCTAAAAGTAAAAGTTTAAAAAAAGTTATTAAGCACATTATTTATTTAGTAGACACATAAAACAAAAAAAGAACACAATCGAAAAAAATTGGAATAAATAAAACACTTAATGACTGAAGATTTTGAGTCCGTGAATTGGACGTCTTCTTGATATCAGGCCCAATATTAGTAAATTGGATTCTAATACCTAGTGTGCCATTGAGCCTGTTTCTGCTCTTTGACTTAGTTGCAGCATAATTAGAAAATCACGCTTCGCATAGAAAATGGAAATAAAACAATAATAACATGTTTTGATAAATTGGGGTACTCTTCAGACAAACTCGCCCAGAAATCATTTAAAGTCTATTCTTTTTTTTTTGTTTCAAGTCCCTAATTAAATCAATTCGATATTCTTACTCACTTGCGCTTAAGCCTCCTGGTTTAGCTGTCACAGAAAATGGATTCCGAAGCCAGGAATCGTCCTTACGAATTTTCGGAAATTATTACGAAAGAGTTGTTTTCAACTTATATACGTAATCTTAAAATTCTTTGGATACCTCTTCATCTACTTTAAAATTTAATTCATTCAAACATGTAAGGCAGAAAAACCACCAAATCGATTAGATTGAACTGATGAAACCCAAAAATGTATTTTTTTTTCATTTTATCCCCAAAATTGACGGCACCATGCGATTTTATAGTTCGACTAATTGCTAACAAGGATGTGGTAAGACTGATTGATTTTTATATTATTTTACTTTCAGGTAAAGAGGATTTGGAAAAAAATATGGTTGTGTTCCTTGGGAACAGAAATTTCGTGAAACACATGCAGATCCGTTATCTCATTGGCATTGTTTCCACATCGCACAGGTGTTCATATTTTTTACTCTTATCACACAGCACTTTAAAAAATTTCAGAGATTTTTTTTAAAGTGCTGAATGAAGATTTTCAGCGATAACAGCATAAACGGCTGCTTCAACTTCCATAAAGCTTAGTCTCTGTACCTGGAAGGGTCTAATACCTAACTTAAGAACTATTGTGAGAAATATCAGTAGTGTTAAAACATGACGAAAAATCAAATATGCGTATATTATATTAAATGAAATTCTTCTGACAAATTGTCGCGGAACCCCTATTCGGGTTCGGCGGAACCCTAATGTTCCGCGGAACACATTTTGGGAAACCCTGGTCTATCCTTTATGCTTTAATCGGTTTTTTGTTTATTTCTTTTTCTTTGGTAAAGAAAATGTCGTTTTCTACCAACTTTACTTTATGTTGTCTTGAATCGTATATGTTTTTTCCTGTATATAATATATTATGAATTTAATGCGAAAGTTCATGCAACCATGTAACATGTAATTATTTTAATAAAATGTGTTTAACTGTTTGTTTCCCTAATACACTAAATTCAAATAATTGACATATATTAGGGCGTACAGACACACTCCGAACAAAATTTTACCGGTGTATCTCTTCTGCTTTTTTAATGTGAATCTAGTGAAAAATTTTTAACATAGATTTTAATTTCACCAAGCTGGTAAGTGTTTGGTTGAATGCCAATCTTTCATTTTGGATACAAACGCTGAGAACGCCAATCCTCGATTAGTAAATACAAGTACCTTTGAGAAAATTCATTTCTCCCTGAAGAAAAGCCGATTACTTCCCGTCTTATATTCTCGACTAATTATTATTTTGATGTTTACCTAAAATTAATCTACGCTTTCTCCCTTCTCCATAGACTTTTGAAATAAGTAGACAAGCCACCAACTCAACTTACTTTGACACTGGAAAAAATTCGCGCTGTGAAAATCTAATGTGAAAATATTTGGTGAATCCTAAAAATGCATTTTATTGTTATCGTTCAGAAAATTTTTGGTATTTTATAAAACGAAAGCCTTTAAAATGCACCGAACATGATCTAAAACAAAACACTGCGTTACAATTAAGTTCGAATCTCTAAATTCTGTCTTATTAATAACTAGCTTTTGCCCCCGGCTTCGCTCGCATATTCGCCCCCCACTCCCCCCTTCCCCTTCCACCAATCAATCAACAATCAAATACGCGCCGTTTTGCATTCAAAATATTAGTATAGCTGTTGGCTTAGGTCAAAATGTAGATTAGTACCTATTTTAATTTGTATACTAAATATTCATATAAGAATACTCATATTTGAATTTTTGTTATCAAAGAAATCTCCATAGTTACCTAAACAAATAACAAAATGACAGCCCACGTCAAACATTTACTTAGCAACACGCTTTGCTAATAAACGTATAATGAATAATTTCATAACGCCACAGCTTATTCATAACGCCAGAGCTTACCAATATATGTATATAGCCTATATTACTCGCAAATAATGTAGCTTTCGATTAGCGAAAGAATTTTTATATTCCATTCGGTATTTATTGCGTGAAAGAGTAACAAAAATCCATTCATAAAAACGTTCGCATTATAATATTAGTAAGATATACTTGCAAAGCATACAAGAACAAGCTTATTAATTAGAGCCGTTGATTCAAAACTTTAGAAAATCTTAAGTTTTTTTACTGAACCCTTGTGCAAAACAGGACAGAAATCGTTGAAAAATTGTTACCGCAATTTAAAAAAATATATTCAGCAAAAAGGGCTCCAAGGGCCGCGGGTACTAATCACTGTTGTACATAGACTAAAATGTTTTAATAAGCAACATGATGGTAGTTGGTACATCATAAACTTTTAACAAGATAATTTTTAAAGTTTCACAGGTAACAATCAATTTGTTGTCAGACATGATAAGAATTTAGATAAAATACTTTTTTTTTTGACAACATTTTTTACATACCTAGTTACGAAGGTAAAATATTGCCACATTTGTTTATTAATCAGTATCTCACTAGGAATGGCTAAGTCAGCCACTATTTTAGTAGTCTGAACAATCCACCATTTAAGATTACTCATAATAAAACTGCCAATATCTTAAAATCATCAGCCGTTTAGTAGTCCAAGCTTTGCCATATTTATGGGTTAATCAGTATGTCACTGGGAATATCTTAAAATCATCGGTCATTATTGAATTTCAAGCGTAACCTTATTTCTAGCTTAATCATTATCTCACTGAGAATGTTTTAAAAAAATCCGCCATTTTAGTAGTCTAAATGTTGCCATATTTCTCGCTTAATCAGTTTATCTCACTGAGAATGTCATAAAATGATAAGCCATTTTAATAGTCTAAGCGTTGCCACATTCTGACTTAAATCAATATTTGTTTGTTTTACCTGTTTATGCAGAAGGCGAGGGGGGGGGGGAGCGTTGAAGAAAAATATACTTCAGATAAGATCGGGAAACGCTGCGCTATACGGCGCGAAGCACGATGACGACGGGCGATTAGACGGGCAGTCACAAGCACAAGCGCACTGATTGACCAGGCTCGCACGCACACAAGTGACGCTGATGGTCACATAACCCCAAAAAAAAATACAAATTCTTATGGCCCGCCACCAACACTAATTGCCGACCACTAATCTAAGCGTTGCCATGTTTCTGAGGATGTCATAAATCATTTTAGTGGTCTAAACTTTTTCAAATTTCTGGGTTGATCAGTATCTCACTAAGAACGTCATAAAATCATCCTGCCATTTTAGTAGACTAAACATTTTCACCTCTCTAGTTCAACCTTCCGCTAAGAATGTCCGCCCCCCCCCCGCGTTTTTCCAAAGATCCAATAGCGGCAAGTAAAATATTACTCCGCGATTTGAAATTTCGAATGACAAATTGCGTGAATTAATTCGCGTCAAACACGCATTATTTGATTTATCAACAAAAGGTTACTAATAAATTTTACTTTGTGTGTAATCATTAATCAAACCTTTGTAATTAAACGGGTCAACAAGTTATAATATTATATTGTTTGATTTCTTCAAATTTGAATTCCCGTTTTCACGAAACAATCTTGAACTAGCAGATAAAAACCCGCTTCCGCATTAAAATATATCAAAAAATTAAATAATTATTTTATCTCTTCGTTATTATGTGAAGGGGACATTTTCCATGTTGGGATATTTTTATTTTTTGGACAGTTTTAGCTCGGAAAATTAGAAGAAAATGCTCCGAAAATGGGTCGGGAAATTTTCATAAAAACATTTATTATATTATGTGAAGTTTGGAATATTTTCTAATTTTTTTTTCATAAATGAATGATTTGAAATTGGAAAATGGGGAAAAAATGGATCGGAAAATTGTGTAAAAGTATTTGAAACTGAGAAATTCTAAGTTTCGTAAATTTTTTCCTAGAAATTTTCTCATCGGGGATGCTGTTAGAAACTTTAACAGTTCTTTATGAAAATAATAGGGGAGGCCATTTCCTTTTACAACAATCCTAAAATTTCCAGTCATCAAGAAAATAATACTATCAGATGTGTTTCACGGATTACATGTCATGTCAGAGACCAAGTTCGTACCCATGTGACGCGGGTCAATCTTATCATTGCTCAAGCCCCGTTTTCGCCCTACCTCAACATGGTTCTCTTTAGGACTCAAGTTAATCCCTTCGTTACCTTAAAAATATCCTCCACTCGGCATTCCTAAAAATAACAAGAGAAGAAGAAGACCGGAGAGAAATACTTTTTTTGTTCAAAAATTTTCGGTGAAAAAACGTTAACTTATTTAGTCCCAGCGACAGCTCGCACTGACATTATCGATGTTGGTCCTCTTACTTTCTCACGCGTATTATTTAAAGACGAAAAATATAGTAGATACTAGAACGATGAAGTTACGTACAATCTCCAGACGGGACAAGTGTGTAACGTATCGATTAGAAAGATGTCAAATTTTATAACTAAATAAAATACACAATAAAAAAAATAAAAAATAAAAACTCATTATTTAAGAAAAAAAAATATTTTTATTTTTGGATTTGAGTCTAAATAAAAAAAATCTACGAGGAAGGATTGTTTTACATTAATTCAAATGTGACATTGTCATCGAATGGCCATTCAGTGTCATTTTGTTTTTTGTCCGTTGGATGGTTAAACGTCAGGTACGTTATAATCAATGCATTCACAGATCGCGCCAATCAAATTATTTTAGGTTTTAAATGCTTTTTGCACGTTACGCTTTAAAATATTAAGGTAAATTAATTGTTCGCGATCGTACATATTTAATTAGAATAGAAATAAATAGTTTTGTCCATAAACAAACCCAAATCTTTCAAGAAAGGTTGAAAAATTCATGTTTGTATCGGTGACTCAATCCAATATTGTATTTTTCAGCCTTTCTTGAAAGATTTGGGTTTGTTTATGGACAAAACTATTTATTTCTATTCTAATTAAATATGTACGATCGCGAACAGTTAATTTACCTTAATATTTTAAAGCGTAACGTGCAAAAAGCATTTAAAACCTAAAATAGTTTGTTAGAACCTTCTTCGGTACTCGTGTGCTTGGCATTCGATGCACATGTCCGGCCCATCTTATGGATAGGGACCCATGAGCCTTAGATCGATAGAGTCTAAGAGCTTGGGAAAAATCAAAGAGCTTTGTTGGGGCGGATTCTCCATGCCTCTCCCACTCCATCGCTTCTAAGATTCTTCAAAGTACCTTTCTTTCGAAGGTGTCCAGCTGTTCCGCAGACTTTGCTGTCAGTGTTGCCGCCTCACATCCATAAGCCAAGACCGTTCTAATAATTGTTTTATACGTATGGGGTTTTCCTATAGACGTTGCGGGATTTGAATACTGGCAACAACGTGAAGTAAGTGTTGTTAGCGTCTGTGATTCGCTTTCGTACTTCTACTGGGTCTTCATTGTCCTGAATTATGATGGAGCCCAGGTAGGTAAACTCTTCGATCACTTCGTAATTATAAGTGTCCCTAAATTTCATTTTGTCTTTTATTCTGCGATGTGGGATTCTGGTTTGCATCATGATTTTAGTTTTGTTATCATCGATTTGCAAACCCACCTCTCTTGCCGTGGTCTGCAAACACCTCTCTTACAACCGACAATTTTAAGGTCAATAGGTCTATTCCACAGATATTCCAGCGATGGTAGATTTCGAAATGGCACTTGAGCCGCACAGAGTTAGACTAGTATTCGTAATAATTATAACCTAATTATGTTACATATTCGCTATTGCACTACCTTCAGCCTCAAAACATACCCCAATTGGGGATGCCATAGTCTCACTGGCTCCAGACGGGAGCAGTTGAGATTCTTGTGCACTGTAAAAAAAAAAAAATTGCGTAAAAATATTTTTTTTTGTTGATCCCGGTTGGTTAATATTGACATCTTCATAAATAGTCTTCGTCATCTTCGTGATTTACCACATTGCCTGAGTACTGAGATTCTGGGCTTCCATTGACAAAATCTGTTCATATTCAATTGCATGAAATAAATTTTAATAGTCTCGGGTGCTGGTTTCTATGTCATTCTTACGGAAACAAGCAAATTGGTGCCACGTTTCCAGCCCCAGTTATCTGGATTTTTTTGGATTCCATACCAATTTTGGACATGATGGTATGTCCTAAATACATGGAACCGTGCAGCGCCATTCGTTGGTGGCAAAGGGGCAAGATTGAATTTGCTTTTTGTTGTCGACTTTGCGAAACGTTGGTAGCGGACTTCTTCCAAGATATCCTCATCCATATCACCCCCGTACAAAGCAACAAGAAAGCGTGTTCCTGCATCTGCTATATCTTCTGGTTTTGTATCATGTGGTTTTCGTTCGTCTACTCGAGACGCATTGGGAGACTAGCTTTTTTAAGGCGTAGGGTTTGTCATAGTGGGATCCTAGCCTGTAGCAATATAGGCGCTGAGCTGGCAACGCTACAGTCAGGCTATAAGTCATTATGTATTAGATTTATTAAAAAAATCGGCAAAAAAATGTACGTAATTTAGTCTTCTTTAAATTTGCTCTATGCATTTTTGTTGTAAAGTCAACCGTTGAGGAATTATATTGAAAAAAAAAACAAATTTTGGCACCTTCAATCTAAGATGGCGGCTCGAGCTCGACCCGCCCAAGGTCGAAAACTTTTTTTTTTTTTAGAGTCCCAATCTAAATAACACATATCAAAATCGCTACTACATGACCTTTTGCAAGCTAATAGCCTTTTTTATCCCCCACTGACCGGACTAATAGTAAAAAGGCCAAATGAGCCGCAGTACTAGTTAGTTAGAACCATGAAAGGGTATTGTTATTAGCCCTAGCTAGTTAGAGGATTAAGAAAGAATCCGTAAAATCAAAAAAAATAAGATTTTTTGAATGATGACGCGGCGCGCATTACTAGTTCCTTACTGTTAAATTTAGTTAATTTGCCTTTACAATGTAGTAAAAGTATTTTCGTTATTTATTTTTGGGGTATTAAGCCGTGTTGCGCTACCTCTTTCTTTAGCCAAAATTTCACGCATCGGTCCTGATGATAGATGGATTACAGTCTGTAACGCTGTCCGAAGCCTTTGCTAAAGAAGGAGGTAGCGCAACACGGCATGATAACGATGCCTTCAAGATATTTCAGTCAGCTGCTGTTAAGTAGTCAATGAGCTTAAGCCTCCTAAAGGGTCTGCAGTTGAAAGCTGCGGTTGAAGCTGGTATGGTGGCTATATTTTAAGCATTTAATGCTTTTGGGTTGAATTCATTTCAAAACCCCGAGAATTAGCATGCTAAGTTTTGCTATTTAGATACAAGAGATGGGAAGGCTGAAAGAGATATTAAAATAAGGGTAAATGCACGTAACTTCATTAATGGAGGTCTGAATGCAGTTGGCGATTAGAAAAACACTGTAAAAAGAAGTGAAGTATGGTAGTAAGGCATGGAACTGGCAGAGGAAGGATGAAAGTAAACTGAATGCTGTTGAAATGAGATCCCTGAGGTGTATGTGTGGTAAAACCATGTATCTATGATTGTGTGAGAAATTTGGATATCAGCAAAGAATGTAAGGCAAGCATAATGAGTAAGATTACCAAAGGGACCCAAAGATGGTTTGGGCATGTAGATCGAATGAACGAAAAAAGTAGTGTAAGAAGAATATATGACGCAAACGTGAATGATAGAAGATGGGAACGCCCAAGGAAGACATGGCAAGATAAAGTGAATCAGATACTTAGTCTGACGTCAAAAGTCAGAATAATGGAAGAGTATGTATGAGACAATGTATGAATGTGAGTGAGGCAAAGAGTATGTGCCAAGACCGAGTTGTTTGGCGGTCATTCATATCTGCCTACCCCTGCTGGGAAACGGCTTGATGGTTAGTAAGTTAAGTTTAGTTATGATTTTTTGCACTATTCATTCACGTGAAATGTTTTGAATGAATTTTAAACCATTTAAAAGCCCGATGAAAGGATATTTTCGGTCTAAAAAAGGTTTAAACTGTTGATAATTTACCAATACAAAAGAAACAGGACTGGATATCAATTAAAGGTGCACAATTTGTCCGAAACACATTTACTCCAAATCAAACATAACACAGTTCATATCCCTAGAACCGTACCCATAATAGACTTTAAGTAACGGTACCCAGGGGTACTGGAGTACCCCGTTAAATAAAAAATCTTTTTCACATTTGAATAAAAATTTATTTAACCAACTTACATAGACTTTTATGGCACTTATTTCATTCGTACATAATACATTTAGGCATAAATAAAAGAAACTTATCTTAACAGATTTGACAAATCTTTTTTTGGTGACAAATTGATGACAAATCTTTTTTTTTTGGAACAAAAAAACTTCTTCCAGATTTTGATTCTGAAGGGCTGGAGCATCAGAAAACCATTTTTTTCTAATGTTCCGCCAATGGGCATGGAGATGCATCGGCAAAGTTTTGTGTGAAAAATCGATCCTCCAAGTGAGGTTTTATAAGATCTAAAGCTAAAGTCTTCAGATAAGTTCGTCTATTCTTGAAAGCTTGTGTACCGTTGGCGTTAGATGAATGCAGTAATATCATATAATTGATTCCGACAATATTCAAAATTCCGTAGAAGACACAAAGGCTCCAGCGACGAGTTTTGCGAGAAAGACTAGGTATGACAAAGTTGATCAAACGTAACCAAACCCCCTTTGTTTGGTTGTAAAAATTATTATTTCTGGTAATTCAATAGATTTATCTTGGTATGATTGGAAGTGCGTAGTGGAAAGCATAAGCACGTTTTTCTTTTTTCATTTGCTTAGCTTTGAAGGCATATGTGAAAGCAAAGTAAGTTCGTTATGAACAGCAAACATTGGTGTTTTCTTGTGGCGGTCTTTTGTTTCCAAGAAATGGGTAGGTATTTACGTTTTGTTTTTTTTTTCAGTGTTCCAACGGTTGAAATATTTTTTGATAGCAGTTTTTCAGCAGCAGGGATTGAAGTAAACATAAAAAAAATAATTATTCAAGGTACACTCAATAAAATGCAAAACAAATAACGTAGGTTCAAAAATAATAAATAAGTAAACATTTTTTTCCAAATGCCTTACTAAAAAAAGTCGTGAAAATTTTATTCCATTGATAAATGACCGTGGATGTGAAAACATTACTATATTTAAATAATATAATTAGATCTTCTTTTAAAAACAATTTTTGAGGAATCAATAGATTGGTAATATTTTTAAAAACCTACAATAAAAAACGAGTTTTCAAGATTTATTCCTGGAAAGACATTTTAATATATTAAAGTAAAAAATTATATTCGTATTCTTGTAACTTTGAGCTCTCTTCTGATATTTTGTGTTTTGGAATAATGATTTTTAAGGCTGCTGTAGTGAATTCTCAAAACTCCAAGATTTCTCCAAAACTTCTTACCGATAAATATGTAATATTTAAGCCAAAATTTTCTTCTTCAAATAAATTTTTAATATTTTGCTTTTTCCTTTCGTTCAAATACTAGAATGCATCTTATTTAGACGAAATATATTTTTATTTTAAAAGATTAAATCGAGAGATATCGTGCTTACTGTAAAACGCCCTTTTAGAGGATCTACTCGATATCTGCAACAGAATCTTTAAAAATATTTTTTTTAACAAAAAAAAATATATTTTATATAAATTATGACGCTAATGAATTAAAAGGTGTTTCCAGGAAAAATCTTAAAAAACCACTATTTTTCGGCGTCCTGTCTACGTACAACCCCAATTGAGTTTCCTCTAAGTAGGATCATTTTCTTTTCTTTCCAAAACATTGTTAATATATGTATACATTATTATGACGTACTTTAACTGCTACTAACCTATTGCATAATAACCCTTAAGAGCCCACGAGGGATTTTTCAATATTTAACGTTTTTTTCGTATTTTTGCGTATTTTTTCGTATTTTCGAAGTCATCTGTGTCGATAACAGCATCTCAAAAAAAAAGTTTGTTATTATATTATTTTAGATACATGTATTTTCTATGCCACAAGTTAAAATTAAATATAAAAAAAAAATCTTTCCTTACTTTGTGACTGTTTATACAAGATCGGTTTTCAAAAAATCGTCATTTTACCGCTGAATGTTTTCCATCTGTCGTCATATACGAAAAGAAAAAAAATATTGAAAAATATAATGTTATAGGACACATATCAACCTATACCACCACATTCATTTTTTTTTTATAAAATGCGTAAATAGTGATGTAAAACTATTTTTAAAAACTACGTAAATCAATGTACTTTGAAATCGATTTTATGTATTAAAAAACAAGTATTTGAAAAAAAAAAAATTGTGTATTAAAACAATATTTAAACAATCCAAACTAATAAAAAAATAAAAATAATTTTATGATTTATTTGGTAATATTCAATTTTTAACTGTACACAAAACAGATAAAAACGATCGCATTTTAAACTGCTCTTCATTCCGCATTCCGCGATTGTCAGTCGCCACAAGAAGTCGTTTCGCGACGCTCTGTTCTGTAAACTAGTATTGAGAATATATGCAGGTGTTGGTTCTTGTATAGAATACGTATGCTCTGGAAGGAAGAAATTCCACCGCCGAATTAGAACAGGTAAAGTAAATGAAGCGTGTCAAAAAGATATTCTAAAACGATAGTGGCAAGGACACGGACGGTCATATACTTGTACCTTCTTACATGTTGCCTTGTTTGTGTGCAAAAAATAATATCGGTATGAATACAGTGATCACTCGGTTTTACGAATCAATCTTTAACTGCTTTTATGTTTATTTTTATATTTGGGT
This sequence comes from Limnephilus lunatus, assembly GCA_917563855.2. NCBI lineage: Eukaryota > Metazoa > Arthropoda > Insecta > Trichoptera > Limnephilidae > Limnephilus > Limnephilus lunatus. The sequence goes on from OU830593.1 coordinate 48,916,460, forward strand.
TTTCGAAAAAAAAATTTAATGTTATCATTGAAATCAATTACTGTTAATTAAGTTCTGCAAGATATTTTTAATGATTTTAATTATATGGGTACCGGCAACAATTGTTGATTTGGCGATGACTTTGGTAGGCAAAACTGCCATTACTTGTAAACAATAATATATGAAACTTGAATTAGTTTTTTATTATTCAAAAGTTTTATTCCTTTTGACCATTTTTACTTAGTTTCTTTAATTATGAATGCATTATAGAGGAGATGAATGAAGAAAAGAGTGTGATGAGAAGGAACGAGGTGAACGTGTTTAGTAGAAGAAGTCGGGAGGAGAATTTTATTTTTACATGAATACCGCACAAGAGTCCCAACTGCTCCCGTCTGAAGCCAGTGAGACTATGGCATCCCCAATCCCCAATTGGGGTATATTGTGAGTTGTGATGCTGAGGGTAGTAGGGAGGGGAAGGAGATAGGGAAGTGGAAGGTGGGGAAGTACCTGGCTATTCAGATCTGGTGTAATGTGTGTAATGTGTAATATAATCTTCAGTAATGCCATTTCAAGCAACATTTCCATTCTGAATGGTGTCTTACACCAGGGCGATATAGCGAGTATCTTCCACTCTGGAACGTGCCGAAAATAAACTATATATATTATTTTTAAATGAATAAATTGTGAAATAACACAAATTAATCAAATAAAATTTATTTGCCACGCCGGGATTCGATCCCGCGACCTTCGGTGTGCGAGTTAAGCGTCTTACCGTTGCGCTACGCCGGCCGTCAAATGGCACGATCAAGTGAATCAGCGCCCTAGGGGTGATTTTTCACTAATACGGCATTATACAAATTATCCAATTATTATTTTTAAATACCTAGTTGAGATTCAGAACTGTACCTAACTGTATAATATTTAACGATTTCTCATATAAACCATGTAAATATTATACACTTTGTAAAACCCCATCAGTGCGTTTATAATAAATAAATTTCCGTCACGTCTTACTTTTTCGAAGTAGGTATGTATTTCATTCTTCATTTAAATTATTATATTATTTAAAAGCGAGTGTCAAGTTTCACACGAAATAGGGCTGTGCAAATAAATGGATAATTATTATTATTCATAATTTAACTAACTTTACTAACTAACCATCACGCCGTTTGCCGCAGGGGTAGGCAGAGAGGATGGACCGCCAATCAACTCGGTCTTGGTACACACTCCTTGCCACGTTCACATTCATACGTCGTCTCATGCATGCTTTTCTATTATTCTGACTCTTGACATGGTCCGACTCAAGTATCTTATCCACTTGGTCGTGCCATGTCTTTCTTGGGCGTCCCCGACTTCTTCTACCATTAACATTTTCGTTTTATATTATCCTTACACTCCTTTCCTCGTTCATTTGCTCTACATGCCTAAACCATCGGAGCGTTCCTTTCTTAATCTTACTCATTAAGTTTACGTCAGTATGCGCATCTCCACGTTTCTCACACGATCATACATACCACACATGCTCCTCAGGGATCTCATTCTATAGCATTCAGTCTACTTTCATCCTTTCTCTGCCAGTTCCATACATCAGGGTAGGTACCAGTACTCCATTAATAGAGTTACCGGCATTCACCCCTCTTTCAATATCTCTATAAGCCTTCCCATCTCTCGTAAACACACTTCCCAAATACACAAACTCATCCACCTGCTCCAAGTATTCATCATTCACAACTATGTTGCACATTGTTTTCGTATTCTCTCTTTCAAATACCATGACTTTAGACTTACTTACATTCATAGCTAACTAATTCTTCATACATACTACGTTCATCCTAGATACTAGATCTTCCATACTGTGAATCTCTCGACCCATCGCCTTGTACCGCGGTCGAAGGGATGGATTCATACCTTCGTTACGCCTGAATACACTGACCCCCAGATTCCTACACACCCCTAATACCTTTTTCCTTCCCAGAAGTTCCTCTCCTTCTTTTCCTTAAAAAAATCTCCCACACAGCATTCCTTAAGATGATATAGTGATGATGATAGTGTGATATAATAAGTCATTATTATACAGCTTACACAGCAGAATACCTTTATTTCATAGGAAATAATAATACTGTTGATAATAAAATATATATAACGACTACTTAATGTGAACAAATTTAACTTTTAAATAAACAATTATATTTTTCAATCGTTTTATATTTCCATGTTGTGACGCCCTGGGGACTATTCAACTGGCCTCCGCAGAATTCATCGCGAGCTCAGAGTAACAATATATACTCTAAGATCGCGAGGCGTGTTGAGTGTTCAACATGCAGGTGTTGTTCTGGGTTGACAGTTGGCCGAAAAAATTCCCGTATTTATGGAAAATTAGTTTACTTGTAAAATGTGGGAATATCGATTCACATGTAAAATAAATCAATATGTCTCTAATATTTTTCATATTGAGAACATACCATTTTTTATAGAACTTGGTTAACTTTTGTCGTTGATATTTTTTAAATTAAAAAATATATATATACATATATATATATAGATTGTAGCGTTAAACCCCATAAACAACTCACGATTTACTTCTAAAATTATACTTCTTGAATCGTGAATTTCCGTAAGTCTTTAAAAAGGTGTTCAAATAATATTTTTTTAATTAATTCTTCGAAATAGGGAATCTCGAGGGAAATTTCCCCACGTTATGGGGAAAAATAGAAATCCAGCGACAAACGAAAACGACCAAGTTGTCGGCCAAGATGTTTGCCTATATTTAATTTGTGGTCGGGAATGATCGTGTAACTTCGGATTTTTACGAGCGGATACTAGTATCAAATCCATTTTCAGTAACCATTTACAATAAATTTTGGCAGAATTGACTTAAAGTGCGATGAGGGCGACACAAGCGACCAAAAATTAAACTATTATAGCGAATTTCGACAAAATCGATTGCCCTGCTACCTGCGAACACCCATCGACGTCTAAATTACGAACACCTCAGAATAGGTTCTCCTAGTAAGGTGTTCGCAAAGCATTACTACTTAACCATTTGCATTTAGTTTCTGATTATTATTTTTACTTATTAGTAACATGATTTGTATTACTTCCAATTATCTATTTACCTATCTGGGACTCAAACCAAAGACCTTAAATCTAGTTCTTAGCGCGTATGTTTATTGGCTGCTATCTTTATGTATGATTGCAAAATTCAACCAGAACTAGATGCTATCTAGATAATGTCTTGGATAAATGCATCCATTTTATTTTATATGCGACATCCATTGACTTTTCTGCAAGTCTAGGATAAATACTTATTATTTTTTTAATTAATGAGTAAAACCTCAACTTGTAATATTTTATCATTAATGAAGACAATATTAGCGAATCTCAATCGGATTGATACAGTTAAATATTACCGAATCGGATATGGATACATCAGCTCACTTGGTAGAGCTCTGACCCGGCAAGTCATAGGTTCTAGGTTCATTCAGATGTGACCATATCTTTTTCGGATTTTTCTGTTTCAGATTTTCGATTGAGTTTCGCTAATATTGAGTTCATTATTTTAAAAAAATGTGTTCACTAACACTAAATCTGAAAACTTAAAGTATCGTTTTATGCTGAGGATTTCTAAGTTTTTCCTTCGATCAATTATAAATCTAAACGTCTGCGTGCTAACGTGAAATCATCCTAGTTATAAGAATATTTTATTTGAATCGTGGATTTTTTCGTAAAATTTGTATCACATTTGTATGGAAATTATACTTATATCTTATTAGCACGGCAAGCTTCACTACTATCGAAGTCAATATTAGTTTGTGAATGTTGGCTGGAGTCCAATACAAAATATAATCATTTTGTATGCTCTGTTCGCGTTCCAAGAGAAATATTAAACTTTACAAGAGTCAACTATCAGAAACTTTACGGCAGACTGGCATAAAATGCTGCTAGAGCGAAGAATTGCCATGGCAGAAAGGCAAGCTTTCACAGTTTCGAAAGCCGGCTTTGGCAAACAACTTTTATTTAATTTGTATGAATGCGAATGAAGCAAGTGCAAGTGCCAAGTCTGCCTACTCCCGGAGATATAGCGTGATGGTTAGATAGTTTGTGGTTCAAAATATGTATTTCACCTTGCAAAAAATTATGCTAATATTTTAATGTAATGTAAGTATGCACGAATTTAAAAAAATTAATTTGCTAAATTTTTCAGAGTGGTAGGTAGATACGCTCAGTGTCGCCCTGGTGAAAGTCATATCAAATCGAAAAGTTGTTTAAAATCCTTTCGCCGTGTATAGGAACTGAGTGCTGAGTTGGCATTGCGTTTGGTTCCCATCCAGGCGTCCCGTGTTCGATTCCTCGGCTGGCTAAGTTCTCTATCACGACACAAGGTGTAGTAGGTGGTGGTAGTACGAGATTTTTAAATATTGTCGGGTTATTCGTAACCCGGGAATTTACAAGGATTTGGGTTAAGAGATGGCCTGAACTTTCAATTTTCAAGAGACAACTCATCTCTATTTTACCTGCTAATAATTAACTTTTTTTATTTTGGTTCTTTTCATAAAACCTCCTCTCATTTTAAATATTACCAGTAATTTATAACCTTCTTTTGTTTTATTTGGCTGTTCTATTTAGTTCTGTTTTATCATCCTACATTATTATACACTTATAATTGTTTGTTTATACCTACTAACTAGCTTTTACACATTGCACTTTATTGTATTTCAGGTCTTATTACTCATACTATTTCATTTATTTTATGATGTTTAATTTTTTATTAGGTTTTTAATTTCTGTTATGATGTTCTATACTTTGTGATGATTATTGATTTATTATTTATTCTGTTTTATTGGTTTAGTAACATAGAGTAGATAATTATTATTGTTATTATACTTTTCCTTCTATGCTTGTAAAAGCCTACTAGGGAGTAAATAAATAAATAAACTAAGAGTCGATGATTAAATTTAACTTCATTATGTGTTCAAGATCCAGGTGAAATTGCTCCGGGCATAGGTACACGGTCACCTTTTTACTATATTTATACCATTTCTACTGCCCGGATATTACGCACTACATTTTGTGTTATTTCACACTGAAACTGTTGCTCATTTATCATGTTTTGTATTAATGTTTATTTTTTATTTAAAAAAAAATATGTATCATGTTTTCTTAGGTACCATCTTCAACAACCTCTTTAACATCTAAAATTTGTCTTTTACTTGCTTTAAATCTCTTTTTTTAACGAGATATTATCAATAACCTTACGCGTATCCTAACTACACTCGCATTTTTCTTGTACTCTTTTTCTAAATCTAAGATACGAGTATATATCAACAAGTTTTTCGTTTCTGGATTTGTATCATTTAAGGAGTCGGAACTGAACTAGCATCTCATTTTCGTATTGTCCTACACCCCATCAAGGGGGTGGACTAGACCTATGTCCGTGCAACACCCGAGGAGATGACTTCCAAGGCAGCCGCTGCATAGCCCGCCCGCGCCTACCCGAGCGGGCCTGAAGACCAACCTAGCGGACCAGTGCCCTTCCGCCCTGCCTCCGGTGACCCGATGCTCACTTTTATCCCTAGTGTCTTCAGGTCTTTTCCCTCTTTATTCCAACACTTTCTTCAAAGGTTCTACCGGGTTAGGGGCGCGGACACCGAGTCTTGCTTGCGACTGGACTGATGGCTCCGCTTATTCTCGGTGGGACTGCCGGACGGTCAAGTCAAAAAATCTCAATCATATTACGTATTTTTTTCATTCTATTAACTTTTCTTCCTACATATAAATAAACTTATATTTCAGCTACATCAAGTGGATGAGAGGAGACGTGATACTGTGAGATAAATAACTAACAACATGTAGGTACGCACTCTCATACTGCCTGCTAATAATGTATGCCCGGACATTGGAGGTATAGAGTCATTTTAATAAAAAGTAGCTTCTTTGTAAACACAAATTAGAGTCCTGACGTGTACGGTAAAGGAGCAAACCATACGTTTCCTTATAACGCGGTGGGAAAGTGTTGGGCAACCTCCAAAAACCCGGGAATGTTTGTCCTTCTTTTAAAAAAATCTAAATAGCCAAGTACTCTCCAAAACTGCTCTTCCCCACATCCTTCCCTTCTCCTCTCAATTTCACAACATAATTCCAATTAGGAATATTATAGTTCCACTGGCTACGGACAGTTTTCAGTAACTGTTGTGATTAATAATATAATAAGAGAGACCCCCAAACCAAAGCTTGACAAAATTATTAAAAATATATCAATTTCAATTGTGGTCTGTAACTCTGGTTCATTGAGCCCTAAAAATATATTATAATAATAATTGGATAATTTATAGAGCGCCGTTTTTGTGAAAAATCACCTCAAGGGCGCTGGCCCTTTTATTTATATCTGCCTGGAATATAATATATTTAACAGAAAGTTAATTTAACAAAATTTAAACTGATTTGTCGAGAATTATTTGTCTATCCGTGCTTTTTCACGGGTCTGCGCTAGTAATTAAATAATGCGGCTGCGGTAATCAATGTATTTTCATATTATCCTCAATAAATTCCAATAACTGATTTCAGTATAAATATTTTATTTATTTAATTTGTGTTTTAAAATGAAAACTGATTGAACTCCTTATATTTGTGATTTCGTTTGTACTCGTAGCTTCCATAGATCAGGGAAAGGATGGAATTGGATTTTCGACAGATAATCCACGGCTATATCAAACGTAACTGAGTAAACTAACGTTAAATATATGCCTGTAACGGTATTGGTTAATTTAAAAATCTTTCGAATATTAAAGCTGTGTATCACGATATGCGACCATAACATCAATTCATTTTTGTGTGGATTTCTACGTTTCCAAACCCTACCTCTAGAAAACACTTTTGTCGCCCTATAGGACTATCTTTTGCTCTGTGGAAACATCCAATTAGTTCCGTAATACAATTACTGAAACAAACATAATCAGTATGAAAATTGTTGAATTTTATCTTTATTTAATTAAAATAATAATTATATCATTCAGTTTGATGTCTGATAGTACGCTTAGTTCGATTCACAGAAGTGAATGATGAAAAATAATTATGGAAAAAAATAATTCATGATTTTTCCCCATGGTGCCTACTTATTTATAAAAAATAACATAATTTATTTATTTAACGTACAATGCATATTGGCTATAATGTTTAATTTTATTTCTTTTGTGGTTTTTATGGTGGATTTTATTTTGATGACTCATTTTTATTAAAAATACCAATTACAGTTGTGTGACTGTGACTCCGGCTCAATGAACTCTACATGGAACTTTATTTTGAATTTAAGTTTCATTTTCAAAATTGGAAATAATAATTTGAACAAATTCAGAGAAGCTATGAAGTATCTTCTTATACATAGATATTATTTTAACAGAAAATTATTTTAATAATGTCTTTTTCAAAAATGGAATTATAATGACCGGTGATATCAATAAAATGTATTGCAAAGTGAAACCAATTCATAATTATATGAAATCATTAAAAAAAAATTATGAAATTGTGAAACAAATTCATAATTATATGGAATGACACCACGAATAAACAATCGCTAAATTGTAATAAGTCTCTATCAGCCAGTTGGTAGTATAAAGTTGATAATTTTTTCGATACATCATAAAATTGTGAAACAAAATTCAATTCACTTTTTAATGTTTCTTGGGAGTTAACTGAAACCTAAGAAATATACAAAAAAATAAATTGTATTGTTAAATAATAGTACCTGTATGTCACCATTATTGAAAATGTTTCCTTGTTATGTTGATTCCTCCCACCGTTCTCCCTTCCCCAAAATCACCGCCAGTGGCTCCGTGGTCGAGGGGTTAGACTTTTTACTCGCAATCCGAAGGTTGAGGGATCGAATCAAATAAATTAATTTGACTGATTTGTGTTATTTTACAATTAATTCATTAAAAATAATGTAAAGTAGTGGAGTGGAAGATGCTCTCAATATCGCCCTGGTGTAAGACCACCATTCGAAATGAAAAATTGCTTGAAATGCTTTAGCCGTGTTTGGTGACCGATCGGAATAGCCAGGTGCTTCCCCACCTTCCTCCTCCCATTTTTTAAAGTTTTTTTTTAAATTTGGCATCTTTTATCGAATATTTTCTTTTCTAAAACTACTATTATATTATTTACTACCTAGGTACTTAGTAAAATTAGGACTTCTTGTGAGGTATTCACATTAAAAACTTTTAAAGATTTTCTAGTGAATGGCTCGGATGTATCAAAACCGGTAGCAGATAAATAAAAATTAAGTAACAAATGTGAACGTAAAATAAAACCCTTCAAAACGAAATGGAAATTCCATTTTTATATTTATTGCATGTGCTGAGAAGGAAATTCCCCGAGGGTTTCTTTAGCTTCCAAATCAACCGCCGGTTTTATTTACTTCGGAGGTCATTCAGGGAATTACGCATTCGAAATTAAAATCAATTGAGTGTGTGCAAATGTATATTATAATGATCGATGTAAAAATCCTAAAATTAACGTATTTTGTGAACATTAGTTGTTTTCTTGTGCAGCACAGATACTGCTGAACGAAAGTCTAGACTGCACTCATAAAATCATTGCATGGGGGATTCACAATATATTTTAATGTGATGTTTATATCTTTGGGACGCAATATTTGATCTCAAATGGCTAGGCTATTTGGCTGTGAAATGTATTTTTCAAAACTTATCTCATTAGGGATATGATTTGATAGTTTTGTAATCAACCTTCAACTACAACTACAACCTTCTTTGGCCAACGTTTCGGACAACGTTACAGCATCCAACATCTGCATCCGGCAGATGTGTCTGCTCTGATCTGCCATGATGATGGACACTGTAACGCTGTCCAAACGCTGTCCTCTGTTAAAAAATGAGGTGGCGCAATAATAAATCACGATAATTATCTTTTTTACTCAAATCCATGAACCTGCCCATATTTAAAACCTCTTGATTCAATCGATGACACATTTTGAAGGGCATATAATAGGTAGGCACCTACCTTACGAGATTATTTAGTTATAACCTTTGAAAATGTGTATTTAGTGAAGGTAAAATGATGAAGTAACTGTGTGCATTTTGTGTAAACTAGATCAATAAATAATCCCTTCGTTATGTTTGGAAGCGCTAGAGCCAATAATACATCTTTGTATCGCTATCAAATCCATTCGGATTGTGGATTAAATAAGTGATCCCGCTGAATATTTGAAGACAAAGGTAAAACCCCCCGTGTATTCACTCAACAAGTGTTTCGGCGTTATCTGTATTACAGTAGATAGTTGGTGGATACGTGATATAAAGAAAAAAATAAATACTCCTTCAAATACAGCAAATTTATTTTGAGGCACCATTTTTTTAATTTAAATAAAAGATTTCTTTGTTTTCACCACTTTTAATGTCTATAAAACCGACATGTTTCGAGAGCGATGCTCCCTTCCTCACACACTTCCTTCATCACACGTTCACCTTGAATAGAACAGATGAAATCTATGGGGTGGTAGTTGGCCGGGTTGGAGCGATCACCCTTCTTAGGAATGGGATGAATGACCGCTTTTTTCGACTAGAGGGTGCAGAGCCAGACTTCAGTAACATTTTAAAAAGCTTCCTCAAAATTTGAGTTATTTGTAATTTTTTCTACTGATAAAAAAACTACCTTTTTTATTTTTCGGATGACTAGAAGGATGGAAATCGTGACAAGATGGACGCCCTCTTTTTTCTCTTCTATTTAAACAGCGTCCAACCTTCGTGAAATATATGTATATATAAGTTTTTTTTTTTCTATTTTTTTGTAAATTTTAAAAATAAACAAGCTCTAAATATTAATGTTTTTTTATCGACTGTCTAAAAACGTCCGAAATTCTGGCTTTTAAATTGTTTCAAAAATCCTTGCCATAGAGCATTAATTCTACTTATTGCTACTAAAACACTTTCATGTAATCACGATGGTAATTTATACATAAATAGTTGCAATTCTACGAAATAGATGCAGCATTTACCTAAGTACTTACCCTATTGTCTGCAAATATGAATACATTAATGTTTCTGTTGAAATTAGCGCACAAAGGACATATCAAAGCATTCTGCTTCTCTTCCTACTGCAGCGAATATAATGCCCGGGAAAATCTTCCAACATGTTAAACTTTAAAAGCTTATTTGACTTGAATCTGTTTCTCTGAATTTTAAATCTGGTAACAAAGTTCTGAAAACTTTTGTCGGATGTACTATATTAACCCAAGTAAACTCAAATACGTATTACGTACGTAATAATTTGTTTCTTGAGAAATATATTTTTTAACGCAGAAAAGGTTAAAATTAATGTGGAACAACGGGGAATTTCATGGTAAATGTGGAATTTTTTCACGACGTGAATCCACATCGCTTAAATTTCTTTCTCTGAAATATAATAATTTCCCTGTAAAGAAAATAATATATAAATATAAGTTAACCAAGAAACCTTCTGTGGAAGTTTAAAAAAAAAATAAACTTAATAAATATATTATTATATGTCAAACCACATGAGTAAAGAATTTTCAAAAAGGAATTATTCTTCAAATAATGCATTTTACCGGTAATGAAAAACGTTAAAACATAAATTTGTTTTATCATTCAAAGAAAGCCCAGGCTAGACTTACAACGAAATTAAAAATTAATTATTGCTAGGTACTACGAATTCAAATTTGAAATTATGTTTTTGCGGCCCTAAACAAGGTGACTTTGAGAACAAATCACTTTTGTTTGAACCCGTATAAAACGATTTAGTTTTATATTGATTAAATTTATATCGTGATTTATTTTTTGGATATTATTCCGTGTTGCGCGATCCCCTGCTTTAGAAAACCTTTCGGATAGCGTTTTAGTATCCATCTGCCCTGATGATGGATACTTTAGGGCGAGACATAATCACGTTTATAGGGGGTTTGTCCGAGGCTCACATTTTAATTTATTTCGGTGAAATCGAAATTAAATAATCATTTTTATTTCCATGCTTCACAAGGGAAGCGAGTTATTTATATTTTAGATTAATAAAAACAGTACGTTGCCAAATTTTTTTATCGTATAAAGAATTGTAATACATTGTACAACTAAAGTTAGCGGTGGGCGCCCGATTTTATTTATCTGGACGATGAATTAATAACATCGGGAGGTTTTCATTTAGAAACATCTTAAATATTAGTAACACGTTCTTCAGAATGAATTAAAATGAAACCGGCAAAAAGGTCGTATCTCCAGGCCTGCTAGGGTGAATTCGACCGTACGTCCGTCCAATACGCCGTGCCGCGGGCGCATATTTGTTTACACGCTTTCTTCGCTTACTTCGTTAAGATTCCCACATTATTTTTCTTCTAATTCTTTACTTTGATAGGACAAATTCGACAGTAGGTCCGTCCAATACACGGGTCGTGGGTCGCAATTTGACGTCGTGGCGTCGTTATGATTCTGAATATATCTTAGGGTACAGTGTCGTCTTAACGCTGTTTGAAATATTGGCTGAAGAAGGAGGAAGCACGACACGACCTAATCATCTAAACACAAATCACAATAGTACTTTTGGCCCCGAGAATCCAAAATAATAACTCTAAAAAAGCTTATTAAATATAACCAATGAACCTGTGGCGTACCAAAAATAGGTCAGGGTAGGTAAGGGTGGGGAGGGAAGGAGGAGGTGATTGGGACTCTTCACAAAGTATCTCCCTGTGTGGCACGTATTATCCTGAATGGATGAACATGGATTTATCCCTGTTATTTAGTAATCGGATCTGTATATTCTGTACTTTGCCTCCTTTGGCGTTCTTATCTTACTATCCATCCATAAATAATTTTCGGGTTTTTACTATTTTTTTTTTTTAATCCGGTGTTGGGTTTTTCATCCTTGCCAGATATCTTCATATTCATTACCTGGTGGAATATAAACTTACAAAAATATTTTTAATAAGAGTTCCCATCCAGATTCATACGACTAACCCTCGTTAGTCACACATGCCGCCCAGTAATGTAACCGTTTCGTACTCAAGAAGGCAATCAAGATTAACCCCTTGGCTATTTTTGTGCTCTTAGTAAATATAGTATTGATAGAAAGTAGTCTTTTTGTGTTCTTTACAACACAAACTGAAGCGGACCCATAAAAGTCGTTCTGTCTCATTTTGTATTATGGAGAAATACATATGTATGGTTTAAGAAATATTAAAAAGATGCAACACCAGGCTTTGCATATGATTTCAAAAGTTTACCACAGACACTTTCAGATAATTGAATTACATTCCAAAAAGTCATCGACTGCTTGCATGTTTGTGAAAGATTCGTCAAAGTGTATTAATTAATTTTATATTTGTTTGTTACGCTTTCAAGCCTAAACGAATAAACCGATTTTAAAAATTATTTTACCAATAGAAAGCTACATTAACAGCGAGTAAAATAGGCTATATATAGTGGTAAGCTCTGGCGTTATGAAATTTCCATAAATTAAAATGTGTTTATTTCATATATTTATGCGGCAGGGAGGAAAGGCAGGGGGAAGGTGAGAGACGAGGAAGGGGGAAGGCGGGAAAGGTGGAATGGAATGGGGACGCTCGGGAAAGGACATGCAGGGAGAATCAATTTATTTCTTCGAATTGCATTGCAACGCATGCTGGGTACCAGCTAGTACCTAATACATTTGTGTTATTAAATATGTTTTTTTAACTTTCTGTAAAGTATTGGTATTTTTACAGCTTACAAAAAGAAAAAAACGTTCGGTAAGCGTAAAAATTCTATAATATAGCACTCTTTTTAGGGTGAATTGCCTTAAACAACAAAAAAATTCTATACATTTTTGAAATAAAAATGTTTATCTTTCTAGATCCGTGTGTCCGTTTGTGATATTCAAATCTGAAAGAAACCTTTATCTGTTTTTAAGAACATAGTTTGCACAAATAATTTATTGTCTATATGGACACATTTATCGGTATTTGGCGTACGATAATCGCTATTATGCAAAGGCGAAAACTCTTCTACAGGACCTTTTTCTCAAATCAGCCTAGCCAAATACAAAAAGCCGCCTCCAAGGTAACTTACACTTACACTGGCTAGTAACATATTACGGTAACGCTGCGCCGGCGTGTCATCTTGGGTTCAAAAAGAAGTTTTGAAGCTAGTTTGGTTGGGAATTAAAGCTAGTTCCTAGTCTCCTGAAGACTCCCGTTTCAATTAATAAGTTTAGTAAACAGAATAATCAGGACAACGATAACTTTCCCGAATCCTCTGCACTCCCCGCTGCAAAAGGGGTTAATTGTATTTTTCAGAAGAACAGACGAGAGCGATCCTCGGATTCTGTGGATTCTGTTGGAATTAATGAGAACGGAATTGAATAATATCGATGAAAGGAGCAAATCCGCGGGGAAAGCTGTGAGAAATGGAGGGTTTTCCCTTCCATTCATTTCATTTGTTCACTTGATTTATATCGCACCTCCATTATTAGAAAAATCATGTTCCCAGCGGTTGAACACCTTCCTACTTGTATATACCAGATATCTCTCCCCTTCAACTCTGAAGTTATAAGTCTGGGCCATAAAATGTGCCCTTAATTTAGATGGGCATAAAATTTAATGGAAAATATATCTAATAGTCATTAATTTATGTCGGAAAACGGAAATGTATTTACGTTTTTATTACAGAATATTTTTTTAAGTAATTTTTTTTTCGATTGCAATTTTTTTTGGTTCGATTTATTTCATCGATTTTAATTGGAAAATTACAGGTATTTGCAACATTTGAAAGACATTTTTATTACCACAGCAAACATATGTACATGTACAACTAATTATTTAAGTACTAACTAATAACTGCATTTATGTAGGCTCCGTTTCCACACACAAGCGAATTCTTCTAATGGAAGAGTAGTAAATAAATAATCTAAGATGTAAAATTATCATCATGTTTTATAAATTATCATCAAATTATCATCATGTAAAACATATTCTTAAAAACAAAAATTATTTTAAAAATTTATATATACATACAGGGTGTCCGGGGGTAGAGTGCATTAAGTTCGGGAGGTGATTCCATATTATAGTAGGAGTAAATAAGAATAATAACTTTTTCTGAAATTCCAACTTTTTTTCCCATAAGTACAAAAAGACATACCTACTAAAAATCATTAGTTTAAGGTAGAACTTACCCACCAAAGTCGCTGTTAGCTTCCGGGCGCAATTGTTGCAACGTTGGTATCTGGTCTGTATCCATGGAAACCGTTTGTAAACAATAACAAGACCGAAAATTTTACGTTTACACAAAAAAAAGGGAACATCACTTAAATAACAATTGAAGGCACGCTTTTAACGATAAAATTATTATAAACTAATTAAATACTTAACTAATGTCTTCGCTTCTTACTAGTTTAAGAAATTTTCAAAATGTCCACCTTTAGCTTGTAAGCAAGCAGGTAAACGTAAACTAATATCATTAACAATTCGTACATAATGAATTTCTGCCCGTTCGTCGTTAGTAAAACCAGGCATTGATACAATAATTCAATAACAAAATTAAGCAGCATTGTCACAATAATTCAATCACAAAATAACGCACAAACAAACACAATTTTTACAGTGAAGCAAGTCTACAACTAAATAAACAAAAGTTAATCTGAAGGTAAAACACGCACTGAATAAAAATTTTCCTTCAAGTCACTGATAAATACACTCTAGATAAAGACACATTCAATCAACAGGTTTTGATTAACAACAATAAAGTTTTGAAAGTGAAACACTGCTACGCGAATAAAATTGTTACATTCAGATTCAACACTGACATAATTGGAGTGCGCATGGGGCGGTGATTTGGCAACAGCGGAAAATAATAATGCTGCCCGCACACGCCGGTCTAATTTTATCTTTTTACCACAAAACTACCCCTAAAAGTTGGAATTTCGAAAAAAGTTATCCATCTTTTTTACTCCTACCATAATGTAGAATCACCTCCCGAAGTTAATGCACTTTACTCCCGGACACCCTGTTTATATATTTTTTCAATAATTTTTAAATATAAATAATTGTTTGTTTTCAGTTCTGTAATACCAGTGCATTGCAAGCTTTTGTTTACAAGTAACACTTATTTCTATTTACTATTAAAAAAAATAAAAATGTTTAATTGGTATTTAGAAACAGTCAGTATGTAGACAATAAGATGTTGACAGGGTTTTAGAAAGTATGAAAAGGATCAATGTTATGTATTGTATCGTTAAAATAAATTTTCCGTCTCATTATAATAATATAACTCTCTGATTCCTGCCCTCCTAGGGATAATGACTTGAAATATAAGCTCACATATTACATATGGCCGAGGGGCCCCTCGCTACCGACAGATTTACTGGCTTATGACATTACGTTTTAAACGATAAATTTACAAGATCCTTTGTCCTGAATATTCTTGTATATTATAGTTTAATTAAGTCCGCTGTAAATCATTATTCATGAGCTTTTAGCCATTGAAGTGAAATACGCAAGGTAAACCCTTAACCAAAAAGTTAAAAAAATTCTTCGCTTATCATGAGAATTGGTTTTAGCCAGAAGATTTCGTATTCTTAGGTTAAGTCGAATCTTTTTGTATGACGCAGCATTATAAAATTTCTCATTCATTGATCTTTGGCGTTATGAATTTTTTTCTCTTAACCCGGCGTTCGCACAGTTGGGTCAATTTGACCCGCGCCATTTTAAAATTAGCTTATTTCTTAGAATTTTTATGCGACGTTGCCATACTTCTCAGTATTTTTTTCAGTTTCTATCTCCGGTGGATAGACGTGGCTAAACGCGAAAAAAGTAAATATGACCCAACCTTTACATTTCGTGTCGTAATTTCGTGCCATTACTTAAAAAAGTATGTCATTGATTTGTTTTGTTATTTTCAGAATCTTTGCAATTATGGATCATGAATAACGTGAACGGCAGCGAATTTTAAAAATTTTGGAAGAATCTGACTCCGATTGTGAAAATTTTACGTCAGAAGCTCTGCAGCTATGTACAAAAAATACTGTATATTTCTTAGTAAAAGAAATATGTACCTTTTTTGTTTGTTGGTAAAATAAATATATAGTATTTATATTTTATTTAATCAAAGTGTAATTTTTAAATTGTATATGTAAAAGCCCCGAAAAAGGGCGTAAATAAATAAATAACAATTAAAAATACATAAATTTGTTATAGACCACTTTTATTTAATTCACACTTAACCGCTTTCGAAAGCACCTTTCCTTCATCAGGAGAATGTAATAACTAACTTATGATATATGTAGAATATTGACAAACAAAGAAATTAGGTGTTGTTGTCAAATTGTAGTCAATTTATCATAATCTAATAGCGTCAATCCAAACTGCTTCAATCATTGTTATATTTGTACATCTTTAAATTAAAGAAGTTGAATTGACCGAATTACCTCATAGACGCATTTACCCTGACTGACCTTATGATTTTTTTAATGTAGTTCGGCTTAATACGAACAAAATATTTATTTCAAGCGGGAAGAGAAACACGTAACGCAAAAACAACAAATTAATAAATTAGGTGGCATATGCTAACAATATTTAATCACTGTCACACATAAAACATTCTTGTACAAACTTCGTCAAAAACTGAACGAACATTCTAAATTCGCCTTACTAATAATAAGCGTGGTGAAAATCATATACAATTAATGAACAACCGTACGAGAAAACTTTACTAGTATGGAAACTGATACTTCATGGAATGATATAAATGTTGCATATCCAGCCAAAAAGGGTTATTTATGTGTTATATAAACTATAAACAGTTATTCTCATCAAATTTCGAAATTTTTTCCAACGTATTTAAAATTTTTTTTGATGATGTTAAAAACCATTTTAGAAAATACAACAAATTAACTTGAGTTTTGAATTTTAAATGTACTTTATTTGAAAAAAAAACTGAGAAATTATAACTTTAAATATTAAAAAAGTTAAGAAAAAGCTTAACACAAACATTTTAATGAAAACATCGAAAAATAAGAAAATTCAAATAAAAAAAACACATTATTTTTGTGTTTTAATTTTTTTTTAAATCACTTTTATGAATTTTTATAAAATTGTCATTGGTGTAATCCAATATTTTGACATAAAATGAACTCACAGTTTACACCATACCAATATTGCAAAATTATTTAACTAAAACTGACCTAAAATAACCCATGTATAGGGCAAATATATTGATTTACACACGAGTATAATAGTTAATTGACAATTTTATGAACAAAACACGATTTGTGAAGATATTACAAGACATATAAACAATTGTCAACCAATAATGCGCAACGCACTCGGCGTGAAAAGACGACCACAAAAGGGGATGCTTTTGGATTTTACTTAGATGCAAAATGCGATGTTGCCAGATTAAAAAAAACGTTTCGGACAGCATTACAGCGTCCAGGGCATTTTTCTGAAAAAGTTATATTTTGGATAACAAGTGAGCTTTATACCACAGTAGTTATACAATGGAAATACAAGTTGGAAACGAATTCAACAACTGCTCAGTTTTAGCTGGTGAAACGGGCTGCATTTTGAAGTGAAACTTCTTTAGCCCCGCTGTGATTTGGAATTCGGATGAAACGGAAATGACGCATTACTTCAACTGCGAAGCATCAAACTGCGCGTATTAGCCGCTTTGGTTATGATGTCACTTTTCAAGGCTCCAATTGGTTGAGATATGAAACGGAAATGACGCTAGGTAAGCCCTTATTGGCCACTTTGATTATGACCTCACTTTTCAAGTATTGATTGAGATTATTTTGGTAAAGTTTCGCTTCTACCACGTGTAAACCGAACTCTATTTTTTTAAAATAGTAATCAACCTTTTATACACGAGTGGTTAGACCCCTTTAGGGTGGTTAACTATCGTAAAGGTAAATATGTTTTATTTATAATTTGGAGCACAATATTATCTAATCTTCAATTGTATTATATATTGTCTGTCTCAACACAGGTATACCCTAGCGAGACAGGCATCGAATAATATATTGTAAACATCACGTATATAGATCAATAAAAAATAAAAATAAAAATTTATAAATAAATAATAAAAAAAATAAAAAAATCGAGTTCAGTTAACAAGCGGTAGAAGCGAAACGTTACAAAACAATCTCAACCAATGAAGAACCAATGAGCCTTGAAAAGTGATGTCATATTCAATGCGGCCAATGAACGCAGACCTATCGTCATTCCCGTTTTATATATCAACCAATAAGAGCCTTGATATGAGTTTGATGCTTCGCAGGTGGTGTTACGCGTCCGCTTCCGAATTTCAAAATACAACGGGGCTATAAAAGTTTCACTTCAAAAAACCTTAGAACATTTTCAGTAAAACGAAGTCATACCCAATGTGCCCTATGTGAATGCTTTTGATGTTTAAACCGAGCTTCGCTAAGTAAGGTTTACTCGAAATAATTTATGGGCTTTCACAATCCATTTAACACGACGTTTGTATAACGATGGTATTTGACTTATAAATAGCTTTTAAATTGGTTAACTTAATTCTGTCCACCTATTATCATAATCGTGAGTCAATCCAATATCGAGTTTAAAACACAATCATTACTTGTCTAATTTACTTCAGTTTGAGAATGGCTTAAACAATAAATAATTTATTGTTGGAATGCATTACGCAGTCATTTACGAATATGATGGAAATGCGTTAGTTAAAATTTGAAGACATAATTAGCTTAAAAAACTTTTTAACCTTTCAGAAATTTAGTCACCTCCATTTGTAATGTTAATAATAATTTATTGTTGAAACTATGTCAATAAATCACGATAATGTTAATAATATTCAAATAATATGATGTATTCAACTGAACACCGTTTGGAGTAAAGTTTTATGTCTCTTTTTTGAGTTAAGAATTGAGAAATTGATGTAGATGGGAAAGGTGCTTCAAATATGGACAATTAAAACCGTAAAATAATTATTTTGATACTACGGAACTACAACACTAGAAAATCCAGAATGTATTTGCTTTATCAGCTGTATTTATTTTCATTTTAACGATTTTTTTTCAAGTATTTATGGTTGATGAATGCGAAGTAAAACACGCGTAATTGCAACAAATTTATTCCCATTTATTTTACAGATAATATATTTATTAATTGGGAGAATAGAACAAATATTGAGAAAAAGGCTTATTAGTAATAATATTAACCACAACGAAAAAAATAAAGTTCCCGAAATTGGTTATAATAATAATAGTTTATTACAGAATGTATGCAGGGGTAGTGCAATGCAATACATTCCATATTTTGAAAAAAAAAACAAAAGAAATTAGACAAATAATAAGTGGTTAAAAGGAAATAACAGCACATAAATAAAATCAAAAACGAATAAGCATGAAAAACATTCATGCAACTGTTTACGGAGGGTATTTCATCGTCGTCTCCCGTCTCCAGAGGGCCATCAGGGGGGACTCCATCCAGGCAGTCATGGCGGTGATGATCGCATTCTTCGATTGGCGTAGTCTGCGCCATAAACTTCCCGTGCGGTGGCGGAGAAGTGCTCGGAAAGTGTGCACTCGTCCCTCCAGGGACATTTCCGTAGCACTGCAGTATATCGGTAGGCGGCAAAGTTGACGGTATGCGTTATTGTAAGCAACCTTTAAGTTGTTCCATTGGGATGCAGTGTAGTCAACCCACAGTTCTGATGTGTACAGCGAGACAGTACCGGATTATCCCTAAGGCAGAGTAGGCAACTGCCTAGGGGCCCCGCATCGGCTAGGGGCCCCGCGCCCCAAGAAAAAATAACTTTCGTCAACGGTTCGACTCACAATTAGTGAGCGACTCCGGCACACTTTTGGAAAAAGTCAGCTTTCAAGATGTTTTAAATATTTTATTATTTTATTACGAACATTTATAGGTTAATAAAATTACATGCATTAAACAAAACAACAAATTATAATAATTAGGTTATAACCGAATAACTGTTCACATCACGCACAAATAATAAATAAAAAGTCAATAATTAAAACAAATATTTAAACAAATTTGTATTTTACTTTATTTTCCATCGTATCAATGGGGATATGATTATCGGTGCCGTATGTGGTTTATATTGGCATTTGTTTTGTTTTTTTTTTGCTTTTATTTCTAATGTTTAAAATATAAATGTTGTAAAAGCTTTAGTGTGCACTACCTATCTGCTTGCTAAAATTCTTTGTTTCTCTTCATACCAAGGTTGTCTGGAAGAGATCACTTTAGTGATGAGACCGCTCATTGTACTATTGTATTCGTTTAATTTTTTTATTGAATGGGGGTGAAGGCATACCTTCGAAATGTAATAAAAAAAAAAACAGATAAATTATGAATAAAATTACGTTGTGGTAGAAAAAAAAGAGTTTTGAAGTTAGAAAAGGGTAAAGTGCAGTGGCGGACTAAGCCCATCAGAGGCCCGTGGTGGAAAAGATGGATGAACCGCTCCCCCCCCCCCCCTAGTTTAAGAAGTTGATGTTATTTTACAAGCTTTTTCTTCAGTTCACACGGGCCTCTGACTCTGGGGGGCCTCCAAACCCTCCATGTTCCTTTGAACAAATCCTGCAATGCCATTTTTTAAAAATTATTTTCTGAAGATGCATTTGTTAATAATGCTCTCACCAAATGTTTTAAGGAAATTCGCAAAATTGACGGAAATACCTACAGCATATTATATGAAACCATTTTAAACAGTTTGTATGTTGAATTAACGTTCAGCAAAACTTTGAACGCGTTTTTCTCGAAACTGCTTTTTTCAACACGGTTGACAACATATTAAAAAAAATATACGTCTGATTTGCATGTACTAAATCTAAAAACTGTTCGTAAATCCAGTCAGTATGGCACCACTTATGGATTTTTTTATAATGGGCCCCCTTCTATTTTTTTTTTATGAACAATGAAAATTTTCCATAAAAAATCGAAATAAAAAATTCGTTGGTCCGCCATTTTTCCTTATTTTTAAACAAAATTCAAATACGTGGTGAAATAGACACTAGATTTTCAAACAGTTTAAGACCTGAAAATCGGATGTATGGTGGTTAAAAAATGTGTTAACAAAGTTTAGATAAAAACACAGTCAAAGTTTTGCTGAAGGATAATTCAACATACAAACTGCCCTGAAAAACCTACGGTTGTAGCGAAACCCGGTCGGCATAAGTATGCATAATAAAAGTGGTGTTTACTAAGTTATTGTTTCACATAAAATGCTGTATCTCCATCAATTTTTCGAATATCTTTAAAACATTTGGTGAGAGCATTTTTAACAAATGCTTCTTTCAGAAAATGAAATAAAAAAATAAAATTACAAAAAAAAATTTTTTACAGTGTCCGCTTTAAGTGGGAATCACCAGACAAAACCGGAAATATGTCGTTTTTAAATCAAATTTTAGACGTATTGACTCTTTTTCACCACAAAATTATAAATTGATTTCGAAAGACTGTTCTTTTATCTAGTAAAGCTAAGTTTTAAATTTTGAGAAAATGTGTTTATTTTTAGTACATTAAGGTTTTACCGTACGTAGGGCGTTGGCAGATCTGTTAAATTTTCAAACAATTTTTTTTATTATACAACACACATTTCAAATTATATAATCATGGAGTAAAATAAATCAATAAATTATCTGGGAAAGA
Organism: Limnephilus lunatus; assembly: GCA_917563855.2. Classification (NCBI taxonomy): domain Eukaryota; kingdom Metazoa; phylum Arthropoda; class Insecta; order Trichoptera; family Limnephilidae; genus Limnephilus; species Limnephilus lunatus. The sequence goes on from OU830593.1 coordinate 48,938,073, forward strand.
TATGTTTCAGAATTTTAATTTTAGTTTAAATAAAATCATTAAAAAAAGATCCGGGCATATATTTAAAAAAATTGCATTTTTATTTTTTCTTAGACATTATTGAAAAATTATAAATACATGATCAAAAAATAATTAGAAAAAGTACATAATTTGAATAGTTTTATCATCACGAGTTTTAGCATTTTTAAATTTAGGTATTTATCAAAGCAAATATTGTGAATGAAATAATATCGATATTGAGCTATTATGTTAAAATGCTGGTATGGAAAATAATTAATCTTACTCATCGGAACCGCCCTGTACAGTTGCAAGGGTACGATCGCAAGATCATCGTTCGACGAAATTTAAATTCTCGGCCGCTGATAAAATGTAATGAGCTTTCCGTAATGAGTTTTTTTTTCTCAACTCATTGGGAATAATGTGTTACTTACCATGTTTTTGTAATACATTATAAATAATTTAATAAAAATGGCAATAAAGCCTTTGTAAGGATTTGATTAAGGGGACAAGGAGGCATTTGAAGGCCCCCGAGGACCAGAGGCCACCCCCCCCCCCCCCCGTTAGTCCACCATTGGTAAAGGGGCCCCGAGACGTGCATTGCCTAGGGGCCCCGACATGGTTAATCCGGCCCTGCAGCGAGATACAGAAAGCGTTGAACAATATTCTTTTTACTTTTGGGATGTATAGGTTAAAACGTCTTGACAGCATACCCGCTCTAACTGATATCGCTCTTCTCTGCCTTTCCATATCCTCGATATCCCTGTGATGATGTGTCCAAGGTACTTAACGCTGTGATAAACATTCATTTTTCTTTCATCTAACCATACTGAGGGTGTTTGGATGATTTCGTTTTTGCATTTAAAAACCATAACTACTGAATTGGTAGTATTACATAAGAGGTTATGGTTTTTTGCAAAGTTTTCACAAATTTTTAGTAACTTCTGTAATGCGCTTAGTGACGGTGCAAGAAGAACCATATCATCTGCGTAATTAATGTTGTTCACACACACTCCATGTATATGGCAACCTATTTTTGTGGCATTAAGTTTTTGAATAAGATCATCGGTATATAGATTGAACAGAACTGGAGACATGCTTTCTCCTTGCCTTACGAGCCTTATGAACAGTACTGAAATTTTCCCATTCTAACCTTGTTTTTATTGGTTCCACATACAACTTCAACACTCCTATGAAAAGTCATTAAAAGTTATGAAAAAAATAAAAATTGCCCATAACCTAACCTAAAGTAATCTATTTAACCAAAGGTACGAATAACGCCCATTTGCATTTTTGTTTACCAGGCTTCTAATAACCTTTTCAGCGACAACAGAAAATATTATATAACAGAAAATATAATATAACAGAAAATATTATATAACAGTATAATATTTTCTGTTGTCGGCCAACATGGCTAACCTATTTTTGTGAGGCCTTAACGTCGCTAGATTAATGAATAGAAAATATCCTTTAAATTGCTGGAAGAATAGCGTAAACACACAATTGCTTCATGTAAATATTCGTATCTACCACCAAAAATGTTTCTTCTTAACCTTTAGGCTAACTAACTTTTGTGAGGCCAAAAATACCACGTCTCTGGATTAATGAATATATAATATCCATTAAATTGCTGGTAAAATAGCGTGAAAACACAATTTTTTCTAAACGTATATTAATGTTGAACCACATATGTGCATAAATTTTCAATGGTTATAAAAAATATGTTGTTAAAGTTAAAATCAAAGATAAATTAGTTAAATAAGCAACAATGCACTCGTAATAAATAATTATCTGATTACTTTTGTAAATCACTGACAATTTAAAAAAATATTATTTCAGAATCCCTTGTGCCTAAATCTAATAACCGCTTGTATTGGAGTATTGGATGCCATATTGTGATACTATAATTAATTCATTTCGACCACAAATTGCATTCCATTTTGGCCTAATCCTCATTTTAATCCTGCAGGTGAGTCCCTATTATAATAATTTGAACATCATAATTCTCCTTGCGTTGCATCAGCTGAATGTTGCGACTCCTATAAATCCCTGTCAAGGCCCTAAATACTCTAATCATTCAGCCAAGGGGTAAACCGCATAGTTTAGTAGTTTAGAGGCCGACTCACTATTTTTTGTTTGCCCATTACGTTTGCAATCAAATTAACATAAAATATACATTACTTTAACGTTTGCATTGTTTTGGTAACAAATACGTAAAAAATATGGATGTATTTGACAACAATTTTAACTTGGAAAACGCCGTGTGTGCCAACTGTATCTACCCATTACATAAACTAATGTGAATACCAATTTTAAACATAATTATTAATATTAGAATAAGTTAACATAATAATCTAAACGAAAATATGAAAGAGAACAAGACACAGAAAATCAGAAAAAGACAATGGTCGCAACTAATAATAACCTTCAAAAAAGTATAAAAATAAAGTTTTTCTTATAAAAATTGAATATTCGTTTAGACTTTCAAAAAAGTAAATTGTTCCATATAAATAAATTCGGATATATCTATCAAAGACGCTATCCAGGTCACAAACAAATTCTTAGAATTATTGTTTCCAATAATAAAGGTAGTTGCCCGTAATATGGAGAAAAATAATTAGTTGATAATAATGTAATTCTAAAATTTGACAATTTGAGATTGATAATTATGACGTTTTGACAGAAGGTGAGCATCTTTAATCATGGGCCTAGTACGGTGGTCGAGATAATTAGAATGAAAAATTATCTAAAATTATTAAAATTATTGTAACGAAAAAATATTTCATACTTCAATAGCCTACCCGAAAAGACAAGAACAATCGAAGACGATAAATGCCTACTAAAAGCAATTAAAGAGCAATTCAATGTAAGAATAACAAAATGATGAAATTATCTTAATAACTATTAAATTAGTCTTTTTTTTGTTTAAGTTCCTACCATAATTAATTATAATATACAAAATATATTTTTCATTCCGATGCTCGTCCCTCTTCTAATCACAAGCGTCTGCTTCTATGTATATAAGAGGAACATCATAAAATGAAAAAAATCAGCGAAAACTCATTATGCAATTTATTTTGTAGTAAAACATTATCTTTACTTCGTAAACTGATAATTTAATAAAAAAAATTATACAGTGTCATTTCTTTAAAATTATTATATTACCACAGCGGCGCCCGCCTTTGTTTCTGCCTGCACACTAAACGCACTTTTTTCATAATAAAAAATCATGTATAATTTTAAGGGGATGTGGTGGCGACAGACTTGAAAAACTATTATTAAAATAATTTAGCGGGTTGAGCGAGCAAGGTGGGATGGTGGTAGGAGTTTTTCAGCTTCCCTTAAGCCAGTGCCGTCATGCGCCACCCTCTGCCCGGTAGACGGGTAAAGGCTTACACGAGATAATTTAATGCCGAGCTCGCGAGGAGCGCCGGCCGCGACATGTGCAAGTAGCGGGTACCGGATGCGGCAAAATCAGTAGAACCAATTACAAAATAGATTTATAGCTCCATGTCCTTTTGAATTTGAACTAATCTTTGAGTTAGGCATATTTTTCTTTGCGAGTTTTGTTTTGATGAGTGTTCAGTACCTAGCTTCAAATTATGGGAGTGAGTCAACAACTAGATATTTTATAGAATGAGAACAATATGAATACAATACATGTCTCCATATATACAAAATAAACAATAAACTCATACATACAAACAAAGAATTCATTATATCATACCAAGTGCACAAACACTTCACACGATAAAATACATTTAAACACCATCCAAACCAACTATGGTAAACAATCCATTGGTTATGAGGGGGGCAACTTATATAATTACCTCCCAAATGATATTTAAAAAAACTGGATAAATTAAAAAATATATATATCCGTTTTTATTCTTGATAAGCAAATTAATGAAATGGAATAGCGCTGTATCGTAATATTCAGTTTAGTTTAATGTGTTTAATTATTTGTAGTTAAATAAGTAAAAACGTAATTTTCTTTTTGTTGGAATAAAAGAAAAAAAAAGAATTGATGATACTAAACTCAAACTAAACGTCAATATAAAGAAAAAACAAGACACAGAAAAATATAAATGGTAACTGCCGTTACTGGGACAAGCGCCTTAACCACATCAGCTATGAGACACTTCATTTCAACAATCACTACAAGAAACAACTATTAACTTACACAAAATATGTTTTTATTGGTACGTAAACAAAATATGATATGACTATGGGTCGACAGAGTTCTCCTGGAGAGATTAGCTTCAAATTCATGACATTTGCAGTCCACGATCCACTGGGAGATTTGAATTGAATTTGAGTTTTATTTATTCATTGAATTTTTTATTACATAAATTGGGGATTTTTCGACCACCATGCTAGGCACATGCCCGTGTTGTGGTGGTAACCAGTAACTGCAGTACAAGTGTCTTACTTCAAGCTACGTCACGAGTTGCCACCTGACGAGTTTTTTTTTTCGAAAAAGGTCCGTATGAACTAACCTTGTTAAACAAATTTTCTATGAACCTTGCTACATATCGCTTAATATTTTAATAGAAAATTATTTTAACTGTCATTTTTAATGGTGAAACTAATGTTTTAATAATTCAGAGAAGCGACAAAGTACCTGCCTATACCATAATACTTTTTTAACAAAAAATTATTTCAATTCTATATTTAAAATATTTTTTATTTTGTCATACTCCTTGTCATACTTTTCAAGGATCAGCGCTTTTTTCATTTGTGACCCCTACGTGATTAAATCACGTAGGGGTCACCAATTAACGCGAAATTAGCGCGGGACAGATTCTGCATTTAAGTGTATGAAATAAAAGTTGATCTGTTCATAAACGAATAACTTTATTTAATAAGATGTTACACAGGCGTTATGTGATTTAGAAGGATTTGAAACGCGAGGTTCGAGAATAATAATAATTTCGAGTGGGTAATAACTATGAACTACTTTCAGCCAGCAATCAGGACGGAATGAATTTCTATATTTTTTCAACCTGCAACTGACGGCTGCGGTCTCGTGCGCAATCAAACTCGCGCCGGTATGGCCATAAATGTTGACAGCTTCGAAAAAATCATAGTATCAACACTAACATAACTAATAGCACGTGAATTTAATCTAATATAATATCCATTTGATTTATAAAATGAGACCTTGATTGTTGATTTACTAGAGTCTGTCCTCGTCTGTGGCACCCTGTGTCTGGAGCAGGGACCAGGTAGGTAGCAGGTAGTAAGGTCGTAAGGGTAGCTTGCAATGCACAGCGAATATGCAAATACCGGCGCAGGTGGCACTTGAACCGCTGGTGGTTTATAGCCCTCTGCTACTGTTCACCCGAGCCCGTTCCTCCGGTGAACTGGCCGTAAAAATGACAGTTACTGAAACTGCTATTAGTGGCTACTGCGCTTTTCAATATTTCAAGTGTGAGCTTTAATTTATTAAATACTTCAGGTAGTGCAATCTTGCCAGTTTAGCTGGCATTTAGCATTCAAAATACTTTGTTACACATTCATTTCTTAAATATTTGGCAAATGAAGAAAATCTAAACAAACTTCACTTTATTCTACGAGATGCATAATAAGGATAGGTAATTATGTATGCAAAATAGTAATCAATTGAGGGAAAAACTAAATTACATTCCGATAAAAAGAGAACGCAAATTCACGGTACTGCCCAGGGAACCATTTATTGGATAACCAACATAGGTCTGCTATAGGTCACCCCAAGTGGTTTGCTAAATTTGGTGACTTAGCAGGGGCGCCCGTGTTCATGGGGTGAGTTTTGACCGGGTCTTGGCTGCGGACGCGTCTGCCCACTAGCTGCATGGCAGACCGGATCGGGAGAGAATGGTTGAGGGAGTCCCTTTGACTTCTCCAGCCGTACTATCTCGAAACATAGCCTTGCATCACAGTGGGGGGAATGGATTTATATTTTCGTCACTCTTGGAAACACTGAACCCCAGATGGCAACCCACTTGCTCAGCATCCCCAAAGATGAGATAGGGGTGAGGCCCAAAGGGTAATTACTTTTCTCATGGTCTTCTGTGCGGAGCTATTATTTTACGTGTAAAGTGAATTTTTATTCTTAAAACTATTGTTAGAGTCCCCGATGTTGGCTACCAAACCAACACCAGCTCCGGGGCCTCAATATGTCCCATGGCTAGCTCTCAGCGGGAACAGTGGTACTCTCTATTCAGGGGGTGAGTCGCTCAAAGCTATGGAATTTCTCTCTACCTTCCGGCGTCCAACGGGATACACTCTGGTCAATAATCCTCCTGCCGCAGCAGAAAATTAACAAAGTTAAATCTTTAGGACATGTATTGTAAACTCAAACACAGTACATAGGTTTCTACAGTACAATTCAATACAAGAAATGCAAATTACACAAACCTAGCTAAAGTGTTTAATCTCTCGTTGTCTCTCTCTCAAAACGAAACTCTCCGAGTGGTGATTTTCGCGGGGCCCTACATTTCACTGATTACGGACACATTCAAAAGAGGAAATCAAAGATACAGCTTACATGTGGATTTGCAGGATCCTCGCCTCATGTGGAAGTTCAATCAGGCACTTTCGTAGTCTAAATAGACCGAACTATATGGCGCGGCGAAGGCCGACTCTACTCGTAGGTATTTCAATAATACATCGCGGCCACATTGAATTTGGTCCGCTCGCCCGAAAGCGGGCCGCCTACGTGTGCTTCCCAAGGCTCTCGAATCTCGTCTGACGAGTGGCAGCGGAATGGCCAGTGGCCGGGCACGGGGAAGGGAAGCGGGAAGCAGGAAACAGGGGGGGGGGAGAGGGGAGTTGTTGTGTGGCTTGTCTGCTTGCGTTCTGGAATCTACTCGCTTCAGGGGCGTATCGTAACACTTCCCCCCGCGCTTGGAAAAAAAGCGAAGTGGCAATGGAGCTGTAGGAAAAAAAAATCCTCTTAAGCTTCCATTGGGGTTTTTGAGAGATTCGTTGCTTGAGAGATGCCTAGCTAGAACATGCAATTTATGTTATAGTTTAGGTCACAATGTTTGTAGGGAATGGGTGAGGGGTACATACAATGTTTGGAAAAGAACAGTTTTGGTAAAAGTACATGGTGTGAAACAACATACAAGGTTATGCAATTGAAAGAAGACAATACATGGTTATGCAATTGAAAAAATGACAAAACATGGTTATGCAATTGAACAAAATAACAATACATGGTTATGCAATTGAAAAATAACAATTCATATTTGTACAATAGAAGAACAAAAAGCAAAAACAAAAATGCCTGAGTGATTCTAAGGTTTCATTGGTCTGGGAGCTAAGTTTGCGAAGCGTGGATTTGTTTGGTTTCGGAGAATTTCGAAGAGGAGGACGTGGTTTCACAGATTCTAAGGATTACATTATCACTGTAATCAGACCCCTTTGAGATAACACTCAGAAGTACACTTGGGCCTTAGAAAACACTTGGTTTCGTCGAAGACGTCGAAGTTCACGAAGTGGAGACTGTGGTTGCTGTGCCGCGACTATGGTTACAGAGGTCATTGAAGAAGAGAATCCAGTGTCTGCAGGCATGCCAGTACGAATCCTAAGTGTTATTAAGGTAAACACGGATCGTATATAATGGTTATTGAAGCATAATGTAGCTCAACATAACTTGTATTGGTACGCATTCAGCGAATACTGGAGGTCAAGGTAATGATGGTTTACACATGACGATATATGCGTCACTGCATGACAGCGCAAGAGACGACATGGTTGGCATTGATAGCAAGAGTAAGAACAAACCTAGGAGCTAGCGTGCCCAAAAGGTGGTTCAGAGTGTCATAGTGTATAGTGGGACAACTCAGCTTGCTGTGGCATGACAAAACAACATACATATGAGCGGTATGGTCTGTGCTTTCAGGAACAAATGCGTAGAAAAATGGCAGCAGGAGGGACCTAGTAACCACAGCGCGTGCTGTCAGGAAGTGAAGCTCAGCTTGGCTGTTGGTGATGACATCCGCCTGGGCTTCTTTTTAATCCGGGAGAAATTATTATTAGAGCAAAATTCTTGAAGTTTACCTGCCTAGGGACCAATGAAGAAAAGGTTTGGAGAGAAACAAAATGTGTCCAGATAATGAAATAAACGAAATTTAACCACCGACCCAGAGAGTGACGAAGAGAGAGTTTTCTAACTAAATTGTGATTACATGAACATTTTCCTTTACCAGAATGACTTGGCGTTTGCCGAGTGACAATATGTCTTGGTTAAAAAACAACCGGCCTTCCATGGCCTATGTTAACATAAAGGTGGTAACATTTTTTGTAGAATTTCAAAAAACAAGACAAAGAAGTCGTGAATGAGTCACGGTAAAAGCAGGGAAACCAATTCATGAATAAAGGTTGTCAAAAGGAGACAGACGGTACGCCAAGTGCATATCGTACATATCCAACATTCATGAATGTGTTTCGTAAAATTGAGAAAAGAGAACAAAAGGTGAGACATATGCAGAGAGTGAGGGAGAAAGCCTGCTGATAATTGGTCAATTTACCGATTCGCACTCCCAGTGAGGGCGAATTATGGTCAACAACAGATTTTCCTCTTCATAACATATACCTGAGAACATGATGGTGAGGAGAAAGGAAAGGAAAAGGAAAGGAGTTGAGTGACGAAACTTGCTAGAGACTGGACTAATTTCCAATTCAAACTCCATGTGAGAATGAAACATGATCAACCAGCAGATTTCCTGACTCTTTACATTTGTCAAAAGGATGAGGAGAAATTTGAATACACATTATCAAAGAGACTAATCTTTTGCGTGTATTGGGCAAAAGATTAGGGGTCATTTTAAAAAACTTCTGCATGATTGTGAGAAAAGACAGATCCTTGCTCCAATTTCACAAACCTGGGGGTTTTCTTATCCGTTCCCCAGACAACGAGTTATGCAAAAAAGGCACGAATTGCATCATAAAAGATGACACACGATATTGTATCGTTCGCACGAATCATGGTAAGTGTTTTCACGTCTTCACGTATGGCGTACAAAACATGTAAGTACATACAAGATAAAACTCAATTATAGACAGAAGTCAAGAGTTTATACAATGCCTCTTAAAGAAGATGGCAAGGCCGATATTATGTCGTTCGCACGAATCGCGGTAAGTGTTTTAACGTCTCCACGTCTCGTGTACAAGGGTTGTACACAATTATACATACAAGCGGTACTCATGACAAATTAATGACACACGACCAAAATACAAAAGCGGTACTCATGACAAATTAATGACACACGACCAAAATACAAAAGCGGTACTCATGAAAAATTAATGACACACGACCAAAATACAAAAGCGGTACTCATGACAAATTAATGACACACGACCAAAATAGATTGTACAAAACGGTGCTCATGACAAATATGTCACACGACCAACTCAATAACATTTAGCTATGAGCAAAAGTGATTATGACGAACTTCTCGTATCGTGGCAGGTATTTTAAGGATCTCTCCTATAATGGTGGATGTTCTAAGGATCTCTCCTATAATGGTGGGTTACGTTTAAATACAACACAATAAACGTTAACGATGCTTGTTTTAACACATAATATGAAGATTTGTTAGATTAACTAACTCCGTAGCCCAAGAGCGTACGATAGAATAACAGAGAAGATAGACAATTTGATGTTACTTCATGTGTTACAAAGTACAAGGGTGATGGCAGAGTATAATTCTACTTACACCAAGTATTTAAAACAAAGACAGACCTATAATGGTTTTACATACTGTCTGTTGTGGCAGCCTACAGTGAGGAAGACCAAAGAAAAGGGACCAATTACGGTTTTACATACCCTTTGTGCAGTTACAAACATACCAGGTTATGTGCAATTTGGGTTGCAAATACTTGGTTAAATGAACACCTAAAAGTTGTGAATTCCAAAATCAGGATAACCATAAGGTTTTATTAACCTGTCTCGTAGGGTTGAAACGTGTCATACAAGACATACGTAACGTACAAGCAAAAAAAAACAAAATAACAAAAAGGTGACTTTGTTATAACAACCAAAGACCGGATGATTCGGTTTTACGTACTTTAGTTGAAACGAGCCAAATTGATTTATATACAGGGTTATAAAGACCAATCATTGGTTTTATAAATACGAGTTCCAAAATGGACGTGTCGATATCCAATTTGGGTACATGAGCATGAATTTGGGTAGGACGCCATCAATTTTTAATTTAAGAGGAAAAAATTGAAAAAACTTATATACACGAGAGGCGACTATGTAAGTAACCACTGTTTGATTTTCATGCTAGAGATACCTCGGAAGGTTTTACAACTCATGATGAACAAAATAAAAGGGGAAAATTGTAAAAATAGTTAACTGGTTCTGAGTCGGAATTTAACACTTTGGAATTTACAAAACCCGACTTCTAGAACGACACGCCGATGGGCAATTGTCAACTACTTTACATGAACAACATAAACAGGTGAGAAAGTTCCTTTCCACACGACAAAAATGCAACAAAAAAATAGGAGAAAAATTACAAGATTACATGACAAGGCAGGGTATGACATGGCATGAACATTGCATAGTGTATGTGTTGAGACAATAAATGGGCTCGCGACTTCCCAAACATTGAAACTCGAAAAGTGTCTCCGTTCCAAAGTGATCAGTTTTAGAACAGGTGAGAAAAAAAATAAAGAAAAAATTGCCGTGAAGGAAAGAAAAAACAGTGCAAAAACAACATTTGAAAGTAACTTCAAAGAGAGTACGCATTAATTTACAAAATAATTTACAACTTGTTTCATTAACGAAACGATGGGCATGTGATTGACACAATACACGCCTGACGTAGTAAGACTTTGTAAGCTTACAAAAAAATGTGATACATACTGGATCATTTTAAGTTTGCTGAGATAGTGGGGGCAGTTTTACTTGACTCCTCACTTCCAGACTTTACAATGTCCTTAATGTGGTAATTACCAATGTGCTTTCCAGATGAGTCAGACAAGGAGTACACTAGGTCTGATATTTTCCTTAGGACTTTGGCCTTCACGAAACGTGGTGCCAGCTTGGCAGAGAAATACATGGCTCCTTGGGAAAGTGTGTTGTTCTTTCTCCAAACTATGTCTCCTGTATTGAAGGTGACATGTTTCCTACGTAAGTTATATCTGTCCGCACTCTTTTGGTGAGCCAGGAGCAAAGCATCAGTGACTTCACTGTAAATGGCCGACAGTTCTTCCAGGCGATGGGCATAGTCTGCGGTAGGGTTGCTTGTGGTGGCAAATGACGTAGGAAAGTTTGTGTCCCTATGTAGAGAACCATGGACGACTTGTTCCATACCGTGTTTTAAGAAGAAAGGTGTGTAGCCAGTGGCCAGATTAACAGTGTTGTTCATAGCGGCCTGAATTTTATCTAGGTTTTTACACCAAGTGCGTTGATCTTTATCAACTAGAATAGCTAGAGCTGTGTTGATTGTTTGGTTGTAACGTTCGACAGTGTTATTTTGGGGAGTGTACAAGGTGTTATAATAAATGTCCTTGATTCCGTATTTGGCAAGAAATTCTTTGAATTCCTGGGCAATAAACTGTTTTCCGTTATCAACAATTACGGTTCTGGGTGTTCCGTAAGGTATAAAAATGTGTTTTTCCAGAAGTTTGATGATGGCGGACGCGTTGGCTCTTTTTAAAGGGAAGATCCAACAGAATTTGGTGAAAACATCCACTACACTAAGTATGTGCATGTGTCCGGCATAACTTCGAGGAAAAGGTCCGACGAGGTCCATTGACAATGACTGTAGGGGTCTGTCGGCACGTTTGGGGTTACCCATTAGGCCGGCAGGTGCTGCCGTGCTATGTTTATAAGCTTTACAAGTTTCACATTTAGAGATGTAATTGCGAATTTGTTTGAAGAGACCAGGCCAGTAATACTTCAAGGAAATCTTTTTATACGTCTTGAAAGTTCCTGGGTGTATAGAGTCGGGAGCACTATGATTGTCAATTATTATTTGTTCTCTTCCTTCGAGGGGAACGACAAGTTTCCAAGAGTAATCTTCGAGGACGGATAGTGGTACCTTGCAATTACGGTATAGTTGTCCTTCTTTTATGATAAAATTAGGAAACTTCTGTTGATTATTTTTACAACCTTCGAAGATTTTCAAGTACCATTCATCTTTTGTAGATGGAGGGGGGGCAATTGTGTCAACATTTAATGAAGCCAATTCAATTCTTGAAAGAGCGTCGGGAACAATATTGTCCGCGCCTTTACGGTGAACAACATCAAAATTGAATTGAGACAAACGGGAGGCCCAACAAGCGAGTCTACCGGAGGGATTACTTAAAGAGATCAACCATTTCAAACTACTATGGTCTGTGACTACAGTAAATTTGCTACCGTCTATGTAACCGCGGAAATGGTGAACAGAATCCAATACAGCCAATAACTCCTTTTCGGTAATTCCGTAGTTTTTCTCGTGTTTATTTAATGTACGGGAAAAATACGCTACAGGGTGTTCGCCATCTGGGAACTCTTGAGTTAGGACTCCACCGATTCCTTCGTCGGAGGCATCCGTGTGGAGGGTAAAAGAGAGTGCAAAATCCGGGCAATTCAGAACGGGGGCTTTTTGAAGGGCATTTTTTAAAGTTGTAAACGCTTCTTCAGTTTCAGCAGACCATCGGAAGTTGCTGACACCTTTACGGGTGCCGGTAATTTTATTTAAGGGGGCTGCAATTGTGGAAAAGTCTTTGATGAATCTCCTGTAGTAACCTGCAAGTCCAAGGAAACCTTTGACTTCCTTCGCGTTTTTGGGTCGGGGAAAATTTGCCATGGCTTCCACCTTAGCGGGGTCTGTTCTTAGACCTTTTTCGTCGACAATGAATCCCAAATAACGTAGACGGGACTTACAGAATTCAGACTTCTTCAAGTTGATGGTTAAACCAGCGAACTTGAGTTGTTGAAAAACCTTTTCCAGCATTAATAGGTGTTTTTCAAAGGTGTCGCTGACGATGATGAGGTCGTCAAGGTAACAAAACAGGCTGTTATCGACTTCAGGACCGAAGAGTTTGTCCATAAGTCTTTGTAATTCGGCGGGGCTGTTCTTTAGACCAAAGGGTAATCTTTTAAAATGGAACATTCCCCTACCAGGTACAACGAAAGCAGTTTTTTCACACGATTCTGCGTCCAAAGGTATTTGCCAAAAAGCTTTGCTTAGGTCAACAGAGGAGATGAACTTGGCGTTGCGCAGTTTGTCTAAGTTCGCGTGAACGTAAGGTAAGGGGTATGCGTCAGCTTCCGTGCAAGAGTTTAAACGTCTACTGTCGAGACAGAAACGTGCAGAGCCGTCTTTTTTTGAAACCAAAAGAGTTGGGTTGGTCCATGCACTTCTGCTGGGAACCACAACACCCATTTTTAACATTTCATCAAGTTCTTTTTCTAAAAGTTTGAGCTTTTGGGGGGCTAAATTGTAATAACGTTGCTTTATGGGTGGGCCATTGGTTTTAATGTGGTGTTCTACCAAATTTGTCAAACCCAATCCACATTTTTCGAAAGATATTGATTCGAATTTATTGACCATTTCCTTTAGTTGGAGAGCTTGGTCCGTGCTTAAATTTTCGTGAGGTATTATTGTGCGGATCTCACTAATTTGAGCAGCAGTGGAGGTTTCGCCAAGAGTATTAAATACTTGGGGAGCAACGTTGAATGCCTTCCAGAAGTCAACGCCGAGGATGAAATTCTGGGATATAGAGGGCACTATTAGAAAATTGATTGTAACTATTTTATTGTTACAATTAATTGGCAGGGCAAGGGTACCGATGACCGGCTGGGAAACATTATCCGCAGTCGTCAGGTGTGTTGTTTGTGGCGAAATTCTAAAATCACTGTTAACAAAAGGCAGGTGAGCATTGTTGCCAAGACAGCTGACAGATGCACCGCTATCAAGTAATCCGGAAAAGGGCACATTGTTAACAGAGAAAAGGGCATAGGGTCTCCCATCTTTAGCTTGTTTGCAACAAACCGAGGAAACATTTAAGGCCTGGTTAAAATACTTAATGTGTGATAACCAATCAGTCCATTCTTTAGACCTTGGTTCAGAATGGGTGCCTGAGAGGTTATTATTTAGTTTTTTGGCCACTTCATGTAGAAATTTGGTGGGGGCTTGGAGAAATCCACCTGAGGTCTGACATCGCTTGGGTTTTGTAACCTTTCTGCACTGTGCCTTGATTTCTTGAAAATGTTGCGCAGTTCGTCGCGTGGAGGAGAGCGGTCCCTAGAGTGGTGTCTCTTGGAGGTTCGGGGTTCCTTGGATTCCAGAAGTCTCGCTTGCTTGAAACAAGTAGCGGCCAGGTGGCCTACTTTTTTGCAAAAGGAGCACACTTTTTTGTTGTCGAATTCTGGCTTTAAACCAGACAAACGGCTTGGCACAACCACATTATTTGACACATTCTTTATGTTCTTCCTATCCTGGTACGATTCCAGGAGGAGACAGACTTCGTTTAGCTGGGCCAGGGATGCAATTTTCTGTGAGGTGATGATGTTCTCGTATTTGCTTAAAAGGCCATCAGTTATGACTGGTAATAGTTCAGCTTCCGGAACAGGATGTGAAAGTTTGATGTTGATGGACTCAGCCCTTTCTATGAATGTTGCCACAGATTCATCTACTAGTTGTTTAATAGATAGTAAAGATAGTTTGATCCGGTGCTGGGCCTCCTTTTTTCCAAAGCTAGAGATTAGGGCAGATCTGAGTTTATTCCAATCTTTGCATTTAGTCTTTTGGATGCGGTGCCACGGAATTAATTCTGGGGAGATGAGTTCTATAAAGTTTCTCCGTAGAATCTCGAATGGGATATTTTTGATTGTAGCCGTTTCTTCAATACGGTCAATGAAATCCAGCACATCGGAGACGCCATTATATTTGACTTTCCAAGAGGATAAATCGTAAGTTTTATCTTGTGTCGAGATGGGTGCGACGTCCTGTTTTATCATTACATGCGGCATAGGTCCTTTGTCAAGATTATCCAAAACTTGCGTAGCCGAACGTGAATTATTTTCGTTGGAGGGAGCGAGGTTTATTCTCCTAATGTACTTTTTGTTGAATAAAAGTGCATATGCCTTTAATGTAGATTTAGATTTGCTTGATGGCGAGAGTCCTCTATCCCTTAAAGCAGCTTGTAAGTGGGCTTTGGATAAACTATGCACATTGGGAATGGTACCCAAGTTGGATGGTGTAATAGCTTGATTGTCCTCCATTGTGAGTTTCCTGGGTGGTGAGAAAGAAAATTGGCCAGGGGTTTCCTTTAGTGAGCGCAAAATTAATTTTTGTGAGGCACTTTTCACTTGGTGATCACTTGTTAGCACTTCCAAAATATGGTTACAGAGGTTCCATATTACAATTTGGTATACATGACACCAGAATTTTTGTCAAAGGAAGGCAGACGAGAAAAAATTTTGCGTGGAAAGACCTTAGTGGTAAAGGTTTTTGTATTTCACTGACCACTTTTGAGAAAACTGTGAAATTCACAAGTATTTATTTATTTTTGAAAAATTTTGCCAGGACTGACCTTTAGAAAAAAGGTTTTTTATTTTTCACAAATCACTTTGCACTGAGAAAGGCACTAAAATTCACAAAAGGCACTTTTCTGGCAAATAAAGGACGAACTTCCGGATGAAAATAACTGAATATGGGATTCATTACGTCAACCACATTAAAATTATTTTATTTATTCATGGAACCAATCATTGGCTTTATTATTATTCCACATTTCTCTTATGTAAGGGAAAAAACACAATTCACTTTCACTTATGCTGAAAAAAAAACAGTACCTATAATGTAGAATGGGGAAAGAAAGTCATTATTTTGTCCATTTGGAGAAATATAAGTTGTACTAATTTGACAGACACAAGTGGGCCAATTGGTATATTGTGCAGAAACAACAAAAATACGTAGGTCCGAAGTTTTTGATTAAGGAATTCGCAAAATAACTGTGGTTCCAGAATCAGATTTATAATAATTTCCGTTGCTATCCGGTTCGGTCATAAAAAGGCGGTTTGAATATTAACGCTGCCTAGCAACAGTCAATTGTTTGTTCTGACGGGTTTTTTCCGTTGGGATATTGGCGCGGGGCAAAGCATTTGCGCGCGCAATCCAGAGAATAGGTGGCTATTTATCGCGTGAAACATCGGGCCGTTGAGATTGGCGCGAATAACTGTTGCTACCCGCCCGTTGCTTTGTGACGCGTGCGCAGTCAGATTCGCGGTCAAAGGTTGGCGTTTCGGGTATCCAAAATGGCCGTCGTTTCAACTGCGATGCAATTCATAATTTCAATCAGATCTGTGTTATGGATCTAATTTACATATTGGTTTCTGTGGTTTATTCACAGGATTCACTGTACACTGGGTGTAGAATATCAAGGCATAATTAATGTTTACAAAACAGTTACCATGCGGGGAGGGTTTCGACAAGTAATGTCCCGCAAAGCGACCGGGATAGAAAAAAAATTCCAGCCCCACGTTCTAGCGCCAGTTGTTAGAGTCCCCGATGTTGGCTACCAAACCAACACCAGCTCCGGGGCCTCAACATGTCCCATGGCTAGCTCTCAGCGGGAACAGTGGTACTCTCTATTCAGGGGGTGAGTCGCTCAAAGCTATGGAATTTCTCTCTACCTTCCGGCGTCCAACGGGATACACTCTGGTCAATAATCCTCCTGCCGCAGCAGAAAATTAACAAAGTTAAATCTTTAGGACATGTATTGTAAACTCAAACACAGTACATAGGTTTCTACAGTACAATTCAATACAAGAAATGCAAATTACACAAACCTAGCTAAAGTGTTTAGTCTCTCGTTGTCTCTCTCTCAAAACGAAACTCTCCGAGTGGTGATTTTCGCGGGGCCCTACATTTCACTGATTACGGACACATTCAAAAGAGGAAATCAAAGATACAGCTTACATGTGGATTTGCAGGATCCTCGCCTCATGTGGAAGTTCAATCAGGCACTTTCGTAGTCTAAATAGACCGAACTATATGGCGCGGCGAAGGCCGACTCTACTCGTAGGTATTTCAATAATACATCGCGGCCACATTGAATTTGGTCCGCTCGCCCAAAAGCGGGCCGCCTACGTGTGCTTCCCAAGGCTCTCGAATCTCGTCTGACGAGTGGCAGCGGAATGGCCAGTGGCCGGGCACGGGGGAGGGAAGCGGGAAGCAGGAAACAGGGGGGGGAGAGGGGAGTTGTTGTGTGGCTTGTCTGCTTGCGTTCTGGAATCTACTCGCTTCAGGGGCGTATCGTAACACTATAAATAACCGATTGCCAAAATACTTTAATTTAGCTGATGTCAAACATTAAATCACCGTAAAAAAAAAAATTATCTTAATCTGAATACCAATTTCAACGTACAATTGAACATTTTTCTACTCTTCACCCTACATAGTTCTTGCAATTCGTCATCCAAAGGGTTATAATTATCTATCGTTAGAAGATTAGATATAAGGGTTATCCAGAAAATATATTTAAAAATTTAACAAGGGAAAGAGCGGGTCGTATCACAGAATTTGCACAACTCAACAAGTTTAAGTTTTGTGAAAGTTCTATTCAAGTTCTATTAATATACAAGTGCCATGAAACTGTTGGCCCATTTTTTTTTACATTAGGTTTACACAGGCAGCCCTGAGAAAATAATTTTTCCTCAGGGGAGTCATCTTTAGGGATGTTGTGTGGAGGGTCTTTGTAGGAAAGGAAAAGAAGAAGTCCTGGGAAGGAAAGGGTGGGTAGGAATCTGGGGGTCAGTGTGTTCAGGAATGACGGACGTATAAATCCATCACTCCCACTCACCCTTATGAATCCGGGCACCCCTGCTAAATCACCAAACGTAGCGAACAACTTGGGGTTACTCATGGCAGAGGTGTTGATTATCCAACAAATGATTGCCGGGGCAGCGGTACCCAGACCCGCCTGATTTTTGATAAAATAACAAAATAACTTAAATATAACTTTGAAATTTGATTAATTCGTCAATTTCTATGAAACAACCAGTCCTCATTGTTTTAATTCTCCCTATAAACTACCGGATTTTAACACTTTATTTTACACCTTTTCGATTTTAACACTTCATTGATAATTAGGTACTCTAAAAAAAATTTTATTTACCTGTTTTTGTATGATTGAATTTCTTTCATATTGCCACTTTAGAAATGAAAAGTTGTTTCATAAATATGTTTTACATTACCACTTTTAAAAGGGGTGAAAATAAAAAGACTTCTTCCATTAATAAAAACAACAAATGACTTTTTAACGCCTTAAGAACTACATGACTGATCACATAATAAATTCACTTCCCTTAAAACCAGAGTGAAGCTTTTGGTAACCGGATGCGGATAAATGAGGTTCAATCAAACTATAGGAAAAACGATACACCCTCATACGTTAGTACTGCACTAATTATTTTGGTAATGAAATATTATTGCTAGTTACTGTATATTATTTTATCTTTTTAATTATTTGAAGTTTAGTTATGTGCAGTTTAGAAGATTGTTCGTGGCTGAAAATAGCAACACAATCAAAAATCATGATCTTACACAAATATATAAGCTATGAATAAAAAGTAAAATAATCGAAAATTATGAACATTTACTAAGATCGAAGCTGTGAATGGCAAGACAATCGAAATTTTTTATTTTGAGCTCCACACAAGAGGCCCCGAGGAAACTAATTTCCCTCAGGGCCTATATCTTCTTAGGGGATGCTGTATGGAAGGTCTTTTTAAAGAAGGGAAGTGTAGAAAGTTCTGGGAAGGAAAAGGTATGATTGGTGGATAGGAATATGAAGGTCAATGTGTCCAGGAGTGACGGACGTATGACTCCATTCTTCCAACTGCGGTGCAAGGCGAGGGGTCGAGTGAGTCCAGCTGGAATGGTCGAAGGCCTCCCTTAACCGGTCTCTCTCGATCCGGCCCACCACGCGGCAGGTGCAGGACAGACGCATCCGCCGCCAGGACCTTGACAAACCTCACGGGGGGGTAAAACTCGGGAACCCCTGCTAAGTCACCGAGCGTAGCGAACCACTTGGGGTGACCAATTGCAGAGACGTTGGTTATCCAAAAAATGGTTCCCGGGGTGGCGGTATCCATACCCCACTCCCAAATTGAAACTGATTTCCATCTACCAAGATATCTGCTATAAATTCGACCAAGATATCTGCTATAAATTTTAAGTTAGTGGTTGAGTGGGCATCGCGCTTGGGTTCCACCCGTGTTCGATTCCTCGGCTGGCATTAAGCCCGAAGTTCTCCATCACAACACAAGCAACATTTTCGGCTTTCTGTGGTGGTAGAAGGAGATTTTCAAACATTGCTGGGTTATTCGTAATCCGGGAATGATTGTCTTTCTTTAAAAAAAAAATAGTAATACAATTGAAAATAATGAACATCCTCGAAGATTTGCAATGAATAGCGACACTATTGAAAATTAAACTACTCTAAACTGACATCAAAAATATTATAAAGATTTCCATGTAATACAATTTAATTTATATTCCCTAAATGCCTTGACCATGAACGTTTTGCCAGACTTTTACTAAAAAATGCTAAAATATTTAAATTAACTCTCGTAAGTATTGGAGGTAAATTTTTAAAATAAATTTATGGAAATCGTTAGAAAAATATGTTTCTAATAGTGTTCAAATCTTACTTTCCGATTTTTGCTACTTGTAGCATAGATAGAATCCTTAAATCATAAAACCAAAATTTTAAATGAATTTTGACGCTAATTTGGTGGACCTTGGAGGTCACAACAAACACCGAACTTTGTGTTTTATTCTGTCATAAAAATTGCAAAGAACAAAAAATAACATCTGCATAACTGACTTGTTCATAGCAAAAATGCCAAATTTACAAAAATTAATAAATTTTCAACAAAATTTGTAAATAAATTTCCGTTATCATTCTTAATAAATCTCAGTTGTCTTCTTCATACACTGGTAGTTGCGTGAGGTGTTTCCGGAGTTGCCAGTGATTAATAAGCCCGTCATGTCGGCAGGATGATTGACGAATGGGTTCCTACTTCTCAGGTGTTTTAACCGGGAAAACGATTGAAAGGGACGATTCATATGTAATATTAAAGGAATTTAAACATGCTAATACCGCAATAGTACATACACACATATTTGCAAATATATAAATGAAGCCTTTTCACAATACTTGAAAGAAGTTCTATGGAAAACCAAAAAACTGCAAATACAAACGCATTTTTCGGGTAAAGATCGTGGAGCGGAAAGCTGAAAAAGTAAAGATTATTTATATCAAAAGTCTGATGACATATTAAAAATGATCCTACTGCTCCCTTAAATCTTACAGCTAATAATAATCTGCCAAAACATACGCAATATCACAAAAAAATGACTGCTATAACAAAACGATTGGACACAGAATCTGACGAGGTAATCCTCTCACAATGTTGGCTGGATAAATACTACGTGCCAAAACAAATACCTTATTAAGAGGGTATAATCAGAGAAAATCGGAAACATGTCATTTTTAAATCAAATTTTAGACGTATTGATTCTTTTCCACAAAAAGTTATGAATTGATTTCCAAAGATTTTTCTTTTATCTAGTAAGCGCATCTTTTAAATTTTGAGAAAAATGTTTATTTTTAATATAAAAGGTTATACCGTAGGTGTTGGCAGATTTGATAAATTTTAAAACGAAAAATCTTAAATTCTTATGACATATTTCATACAATGTATTATTGTAAGTCAATACGTAATTAATCGCATGTTAAAAAATGTCATTTTATTTCAAATAAAATAATTGAAAAATATACTCAAACACTTACTTATGACGAAAATTTATCTATTTTTTCGATCTATTTACATTCTTACAAATTGATGTATTTAAGATTTTTTTACTTTCTTATTTTGCTTAGACAATATTGAAAAATGATAAATACTTATGATCAAAAATAAATTGCAAAAAGTACAAAATTTTAATAGTTTTATCATCACGCCTATCAGCATTTTTGGAGGTAGGTATAAATTAAAGCAAATTTGGAATAAAATCGATATTGAGTTTCAATTTTAAAAAAGCTGGTGCGGAGAATAATTAATCTTTCTCGTTGGAACCGCCCTGTACGATCGTAAGAACATCTTTCGACGACATGTTTAAGGCCCTTAACTGAACGTTTTTACGGGCTTCTTCTCACTTAGGTAAGTAAAACTTCTCTAAGAATTCAATATTAATAAATAAATGGTGGCACGATAAACGTCGGCTAAAGAAGGAGATAGCACGACAACACGGTATAACACCCCAAAAACAAACAATGAAAATGCTTTTGGCCGTGAAAATCTAAATCAAAGTCAATAGGTATTTAAAATGTTTGTCAATTACCCATATTATCATAAAAGTCACCACTTTTCAGGCACACAGCTAAGCCCACGACCTGCTTTTAAAATTTGACCTTTTCAATGTTCTCGAGTTATGACATTATTTTATTATTAAATTATTTAATAGTAAGCTTCCAAGCATGATTTGCGAAATAATCTTTTTCTGATTTAGGTCCCGAGGGTTAATTTAATAATCTAACAAAATAATGAGGTAACTTTATAATAATATTTTTTGGGAAGACGCAGTCAAACTAAAAGATCAGATCTTATTTAAAATACTGAGATATAAAAAAGAGCTTTCATCAAAACCGATATGTCTCTAAGGAGCTTATTCCGTTCAATCCGGAGCTTTCGAATTCAATATTGAATATTTCATAATGAATCGGCACCCAAATCCCAGCTTACATTCGTTCGCGGAAATCCTAAGAGAATACTCGTTTGTTCATCCGATGAGCTTTGCTTTATATGTACCGTTGCGTTGCGTTGTTTCGTAGGGCAAGAAGAGTGATGGAACGGAAAATGTGAAATGAAAAATTACAATGGATAATAGAAAGAATTCAGTCCTGGGTATCGAGCACGGTCGATTGATTTATGTTTTATCGATAATATTGGTAGCTTGCTGTCGTTACTGCGCATGCCTGATTATCGCCAACGAACGAATAAGTTTTCTTAATTTATTCGACATTAACTGTTTTCTGTACATTAGCGATTTGCTGTTGTGCTCGGCAACGATGACAAGTTTTCGACAAAATCGATTAATCAATTTATCGATCGACAGTGCTAAATACCCTGAACCAATGTTGCTATTTCGACATAAAGCATTTTGTAGTAGAATAAATTGTTTACGACTTAATCTGTTGTTTCTGTTTGCATAAAATAATAAATAATTGATCAATTAGATAACCCGAAGAACTAATCCGTACCAACTTTGCCATCCTTGTCAGAGACTTCATTTGGTAATAAAAAGTATTGTTTCGTGGATTTACAGTTAAGCATTTGAAATTAATTAACTCATGCTATAAACCAAGCCTCTTTTCTTACTAGTAAATGAATATTCCTATTGTAGTTTTTAAAAATTGTTTCTCATTGTATTTGCAATTCATTTTCGCCCGGTCAGTGAGTGAGTTGGCATTGCGTTTATTCGATTATTCGGCTAGTTTAGTCGTCCATCATAATACAAGCAACATTTTCCGCTTTCAGTGGTGGTAGTAGGAGATTTTCAAATATCGTCAGGTTATTCGTAAACCGGGGAATGTTTGTATTTCTTTAAAAAAAAAAAACTAGTGTGCTTTAGACCCCACGACTGAAGTAAAACTTCACTATAAAAGAAGAGAGAAAGAAAATGTGCGCGCGCACTGCTCTCTCTTGCTCCTACAGTGTGATACAGACAATAGGCCTGCACTGTGTCTTAGATATACGAAATGGTTATATGAGAAAGAGATAAAAAAAAAATGTGTGCTCGCACCTCTCACGCTTGCCTCTACAGTAAATACGAAACGTAACTCTCTCTCTTTCTATCTTCACTAACTTATGTCTCCCTCTCAACTTCCGTTCGCCTCGCCCGATCACACTTTTCGTAATGCTTTCGTCACCTTACTCCCCAAGTCGAGCGTGCGTAAAGAAGTTTTACTACAAAAATAATTACTTAACGAATAAATCTCCCTTCATTATTACTATTTCAAGAATTTCATTGCTTACAAAAATAAAACGTTTTACAATATAATGAAATAAGAGTCAAAACATGAAAGCTGATTTATGGTGGGACTCTTATTATGGTGGAATTTTACTTATTAAGTCTCATTGTTGAGTGATTGCATTACTTTAAATGTTATTTAAAAAGATATACTCATAATATACACCCTTTTCATATAATAAATTATTTTCAGGAGTACCATATAACTAATCCATCACTTACATTATTTTCTTTGTGAACCTGTTGGTACAGATATATTATCAGTACATATTTTTTTGTGCGTTGTATTCATTTTAATATTTCAAAATACATTCCACTAGAATCTTTAGGTTTGGTAAGGTAAATTATTATTTATCTATGAAAAAAATACGTAGAAGAGGTTTATTTATTATGTAACACATTATTTGATAAAAAAATTATGAATAGCAATAACACACATACACAGAAGAAAATATATTTTGGTGCAGCCGACTCAAACTAAGAATTTCTACTTGTCTTAGATATGGCTACCATATTTCTAAAATTTCTGCAAATCTGTATATGTACTTATATTAAAATTAAAATAAGCTTTCTTGGGTGTATATTTCAATTTGCGAGGCGGAAATGGGTACCGCCTCCCCGGGAACCTTTATTGGATAACCAACACATCTGCCATGGGCCACCTCAAGTGGTTCGCTACGTTTGGTGATTTAACAGGGTTGCCCGGGTTCATAAGGTGAGGTTTGTCTAGGTCTTGGAGGTGGATGACCTGGACACACTGAACCCCAGATTCCTACCCACCCCTTAAACCCTTTTCCTTCCCAGAACTCTCCTCTCCTTCCCTTAAAAAAATCCTCCACACAGCATCCCCAAAGATGACATAGACCCTGAAGGAAATCATTTTCCTCAGGGCCTGTGGAGCTCATGTAAAAAAAAAAATGTATTGCCATATTACGCCTGGGAAATGTTTGAAACATTCAAAATACCTTAATTCCATCCTGGCGAAGGTTTCCAGATTATTACAACCACAAGACGATAGAAATGAAAAGTTTTTTTTTAAATCATTACAAAAACTCTTACAAAACTGTCAAAAACGTCACAATTTGAGAATGACATTTTGCAAAACAATTATTGTTCAATCAAAATACAGTTTTCGTATTTAAATTATTATGAATTTATTTGAAGTACTCGTTATGCTACTAACGAAAATGGAATACTATGAATCTAATAAAAAAATGTTAGGTTAGGTTAAATAGGTACCAAATTTGATTGATTGTTCTTATAATATTCAAAAATGAATGTTTATAATAGAAAATTGGTAAAAAAAAGTAATAGGTGGCAAGTGAGCTTTTTGAAAATGTGAATGTACCGGGACTGAATATATAGATCGCGGGAGAGGGGAGGGAATCGCGGGAGGGGAGTTTGAGGGAGATAAGAGGGGAGAGGGAATCCGGGGAAGGTGAAAGGGGAAAGCGTGAGGGGAAGGGTACATGGGAGGGAAAGGGGAGGCGAAAAGGGAACGAAACTAATGAGAAAAGACACGCAAAAAATCGCTATTAAAATAATAATATTTTTATTTATTTTTCTCCTTAAATCTTTGTTTGGTATTATAATAAATTATGGTAGGTTTTTTATTTTTTATTTTCATATGAATACCAAAAAGAGTCCCAACTGCTCCCTCTGAAGCCAGTGATGGCATCCCCAATTGGGGCATGTTGTGAGGCTGAGAATAGTGGGGTGGGGAAGGAGATATGGAAGAGGAAGGTGGGGAAGTACCTGGCTATTCAGATCTGGTCCTATAATCGTGTTGATTTGCGCGTTTATTTATGTTAACTTTCATTAATTTCAAAAGTTTCATTAATGCCGGCAAGTTCCTACATAATACGTATGCAATATTTAATATCAAACCCAACTTCAAATAATTATTGCATCTATCGAAATTTGACTTTGCCACGTGACGCTTTAACAATGTGAAGCAGGAAACGTGATTTAACCTTACGATGGTAATTTACCGGACAATATGTTATACATTCCGACTGATACCGAACTATAAAAAAAAATTATAATCCTACATTTAGTAGATAGGGTCGAGTGGTGTAACTTTGGAAGATTTTGAATTTTTTTATTTAAATTAAACAACGGCAAGAGCTATTAAATATCGTTTTAAATCTTATGAATTGATGAATTACGCAACTTTTACAATTTTTTGCATTAATTTATATGCAATGAATTTTGTGGAGTCGAAAAAAAGAGGTGCATTTATTGCCACAGGTAAAGTAAGTGATTATACCTTTGGACACATTTGAATGATCAAAATTTTAGCCAGAAAAAACACAAAAGAATTCCTATTAAATACAACGTTAATTTATTTATAATACAACAGCCATATCTACTGTTTAGTAAATTATAAGTCTTCAAAATCAACACAGTTTCTTACAGGAATCGCCCGAAGTTACCTGTGCTTGTTTAAAATGTATTCACAAATATTTATACGACAAATTATTTATTAGCGCTTCATTTGATGTATTTTTCATATTTGTGGCTCCCGTGTTATGGCGGGTAAAGTTTAAAGATTTAAGTTCATAAATCTACTTTCACTACTTTTTAATATCGTTACCTAATTTAAAATCATTTTTCCTTAACCCTTAATCACTCGCGCCTAATCAGTTACGTAATTGAGGTGTCAAACACCTCGTTTTAGTTTATAGAAATAAAATAATATGTACATATATACAAAATCCGACTTTTATTAATTAATATCTTTGAAATTAATTATTAATTAATATATAGATCAACGTTTAAACTCTTTTTTAAAGTAAACAAAGTGATTATTATCACTTTGTTAACTTTGAAATAACTGCATAAAAAATATCAGATTTTTCCTATCACAATTTTGGCAGACAACATTCATTGTCATTTGGAGTACGTAGTCTTTGTTTATCTATTTTTGGTTTTTTTTTAATTTTTTAATTTTTATTATTTATTAATTTGAAAATAATTACATATAATACAATATAAGATATGGATAGTCTCACAAAGCTGTGACAGATCAGCTTGTCTGTGGGTTCTACCATTTAATATTATTACATAAAACACATTAGCTTAGGTTACAATATTAATACATAATATAAGATTTTACTCTCATTCAAAATTTAGGCGTATTAGATTTGTCAAAAAATTTGTACATAAAAATGCAAAAGTCGGTCATTTTAAATACATGTAGGATTACGAAAGATTTTTTAAATATTTATATTGAGGGATCAGTAGGATTTATCGGACCAGTTAGGATTTCATCAGAGCCGAACCCTCTGATATGAAAATATCTGGAGTCGGTGAAATATTTTCCCATTATGTTTCTGGTGGATTGACGTATTGTTCTTGTATTGTTTTATTCTTATATAGTGCAATTACATTGCGTTAATTTACTAGATATTCATTTGTGGAAAAGTGTGTGGAAGGGTTTAGTCTTTCATTTGGGAAAGATTCAACCCGGACATGAAATCTGGAGCACCGTAATAAAAGTGTTGTTCATTTACACTTCTTTGATATATATGATATTACATTTTGAATTTGGCAGTTGGATAGCTCCAGAAGATGAATCATGGCCGCTTACTTCATGAATCCATTTTAGTCACTTTGGTCGCACGGGGTGTTACACACCCCAACTATGTCTCCAAGTACTAGCACCCACAATAGAGCACCGCTCGCGATTGATTTACGAAGGTCACACGATAACACGAAGCTACTAAGATAACTAGCGCGGTAAATTCAAAATTGATAAATTTATTGGCTTTCAAACACATTCTGGGGTGTTTGGCACCCCACGCGAGTAATTAAGGGTTAAGGTACGAGCGTCGATATGTACAACACTTAACCCAATACAAAATAATGTTTATATGGGAAAATTAGGAACTAAAGTCTACCAGAGTAGACACTAGTTCTTTTTTTTCTCATGTGCAATAAATATTTATTTTTAATATTTACATCAGCCAAAAAAGTAATTTACTAACTACTGATGTGGCCGCGTTAACCACCAAATCTTCCTTAAGTTTTTTCTGGAAAAGTTACAGCGTAGCCTATAGGGAATGTCAGAGTCCTACTTGTATTTGGAAGTCGGGCGGTATTCACAAAATATATACATTTTTTTGGTGGCTATCGATCGCTCCTTATTGTTGTTTGTTTTGTTGCAATAAAAGTACAAAAAATAATAGCGATACGTTTTGAAAAATAATACCAAATGTTTACTCTTGCCCTGGTAGCCTCATTTGGAGAAAAAATTGAGTGGTCATTGATAAAAAAACTTTTAAATTAGACTTTTAGATATAACTTTTTTTTGTATGCTGTACATTTAACGATATTTAGAGATAAAAAAATTAAAAGTGTGAGAATTTTTTTTTTAAATTTATTATAAAAAATTTAACAAAGATTTTACTCACACTTCTAATTTTTTAAAATCATCTCTAAATATCGTTAAATGAACAGCATACAAAAAATCAGAAGCGTCCTCTTGTAAATACAAAAAGATATCATCTAAAAGTCTTATTATATTCCTTATCAATGACCACTCAATTTTTATTCCAAATGAGGCTACTGGGGCAGGAGTAAACATTTAAGAATAATATATTACAATGAAAGCAAAACTTAGGATTTTTGATTATTCCATCACCTGTGTTCATTGGTGACCGGACAACTCATGAAATGAAATGAACTCAGAATCTCCTTTGAAAAGTTATTTATTAAAAGTGATGAACAAAATATATAAAAAAAAATGTTAAATATGTTAAATTGGGTTAAGGTTAAAATTATTTTTTTTATAGCTTTTATTGACTTTTCGAAGAGGTATTGAGTTGATTTGATTCTGAGTTG
Organism: Limnephilus lunatus; assembly: GCA_917563855.2. Lineage (NCBI taxonomy): Eukaryota > Metazoa > Arthropoda > Insecta > Trichoptera > Limnephilidae > Limnephilus > Limnephilus lunatus. Next base: position 48,965,948 of record OU830593.1, read on the forward strand.
GCATGGAACCGTTCATTTATATTAATTGTTTTGAGTTACTGATGAAGGAGTTGAATTGTAGTTAGTTTGTCATAAATCTTGGTCCGACAGTGAAGAGAAAGCTAGAGATGTATCGATCCCTCCTTAGTGCAATCACATCATCCGTCATCTTCTAGTTTGTCATTTAATGGAATGCATCAATCATAAGTAGGTAACTGTCAACCCTTTCCCTAATTTCCGCCCCTTATTCATTGGCAACAAATGTTTGGGGGAGCCGTAGAACCACCGGTTGTTGTCAGAAGGATGCAATTGGCTCCAAATTATTATTTCACTTTAGTAAGGGTCGCCCGCTCCGCCATCTTCACTTAATTTTATGTCTGAATTATCTAGAGTTCAAGAGAAAACAAAATTATTTTTTTTTTTTTAGTTTTTCTTTCGAATTCAAGAGTTCTTAACCTTAGAGTACTAATAGAGGAAGATCCCGTGACGATCAGACCTTGTTATTTTATAAAACCTGAAAGTTTCTCTGTGTATATCCCTAATACCGGCAATGACGATCCCGGACTATAAAGTTTGGATTACGGTGGCCTTGAAAGATAGCAGGTTGCAAAGGTATCTCGCAAATTAAAATTGCACCTCAATTTCAACAGCAATTTGGTCGCACTTTTACAAGGTCTGCTAGCGTCGAAATTTCGAACTATTTCACTCCCACCCACTTGCATGTATATATCGCGCAAGCCCTTATGGAAGACTTTTAATGTATCTGACAAGCTGAAGGAACCACCGAAACTGTCTGTTTACTAAGAAAAAATATGTTGATCGTTCCTCAAGTAACATACATAAAATTCAGCTTTTATACTTCAACGTAAGTACAATAATAATTAATTAATATAATACCTTTCAAAGCCACCACGATCCAAACTTCATAGTCGGGGATCGTCTTTACCTGTATTAGAGACATACACAGAGAAACTTTCAGGTTTTATAAAAATAACGAAGTTCTGATCGTCACGGGCTCTTGGACTGTTAACTATCGTAAAAATTACAACGGAAAAACAACGATTCCTGGAAAAAACAATGTTCGCGTCGTTCCCGAGCCCCGCACTTCACAGTACCTTCCTAATTTGTTCCGTCAGTGTGCCACGCGCTGTCATTGCGGTCGGGTGTCATTGGTGTGTTGAATTATAGCAAGAGTGTCGTAAAATTTACGAAAGTTTAGTGTTTACGATAGTTTAGTATTCTAGGGTTAATTTGTATGAAATAAAAAATAAACTCAAAAATTATCTTGCTTGTTCAATCTGTACCAGAACCAACATATTAACCAACCTACTACCAACCTGAAACAATTCAAGAACCAAATTGAAGAAACACATATGTGCCTTTTGTCCATCCAAGTCAAGAAAAATGAAAACAAACTTTTGCATGAAATGGAAAAGAGCGATATGTAGGGGGCATTACATGAACATGTGTCCCAACTCAATCTCTTGAATCCAAATAATACTACTATTGCTTCTAAAATAATAAAAGATTTTGATTATCTTATTTATTTCCCTTTTTTTAAAAAATAAAACAATAAATTTGTAAACACCACTTTTATTTTTTATATGGTACTTTATGCCGACCGGGTTTAGCTACAGCCGTAGCTTCTTCAGGGCAGTACAATCTCTACTAAAATTAATTTACATGTGTGTTATAGCTAATACATGATTTAACCAAATGGGCTGGACTCCTCAAGTAACGGAGGAAGTAGGTATAGGTGTAGATGAAGAATTGGGAAGGGATCGGGCGTGTTCTTTGTCAATAGGGAACAATCTTAGTATGGGACTTTTATTTAAATTTAGTTGGTTATTAACTGTCTTACTGTTAGTGTTTATGGCTTTCCTTAGTTCAAGTGCTTCTAGATTGTCTAGCCTAATACCGATGTTGTTTTTTATGAATATGCCTATCTTTTTATCAAATTTATGGTCTTTTTCAATCAAGTGGTTTGCAAATTCCGAAAATCCAGAGCTGTCTAAACATCTAAGGTGTTCTTTGACACGGGTGTTTATATTGCGTGCTGTTTTGCCTATGTAAAAAAAGGGACAGTCGCTGCATTGAAGTGAATAATTTCCCGAGTGAGATAGACTATTATCTTTGTCCTTGCCGTTCATTAAAAGCTTACCTATACTATTATTAGTGTAAAATGCTGGTTTGATATCTGATGGGAGGTTTTTAACACTGTTTTGAGAGAAATTATTTATGTACAAGATTCTACGCCATTGATAAGGTTGATTATTATTACTTGGTGTATTATTATTATGAGGTGGACTGTTGTATAAGTATTTACTTGTGGATAATATTTTTTTTTTTTAGAATGTTGTTGACTATATTTGGACTATAACCGTTATTTATTGTGATTTTTTTGATCGTAGATAGTTCTAATGCAAAGTTGGTATTTGATAAAGGGACTGTTACCAATCTGTGTACCATGGAATGGAAAGCTGAATGTTTATGGGATTCGGGGTGGTTCGAGGAATTGTGAATAGTTATATCGGTGAACGTCGGTTTGCGGTGGATTTTAAATTCAATTTTATTATTTATGATTGATAATGAAAGATCTAAAAAGTTTAAGGTAGAATTGGTACCTATTTCTATTGTGAAGTTAATTTGTTTATGGAAGGAATTAATAGCAAAAAGGAATTGAGTTGTCGTTCAGTTCCTAACCAAACACAGAACACATCGTCAACATAGCGCTTCCATACAAGTAAGTTTTTTAATAATGGTGATTTACAGTTAAAGATATTATTTTCTAAATTGTCCATTATTTATTTCCGTTTTATTTCTTTGTCGTATTTTTTTGGAATGTTTAGGTAACAACGTCACTCATAGGATAGTTCAGTAATCTAGGGTTAAAAATAGTATCTTGATTCGGTTGTGCCTAGTTCAAGTAATTTATGTTCAAGTCTATCACATATGTTATGTCAATGGACGCCATCACTTATTGTACGAGCTCAACGTGCGCCTTCGTAGAAAACGTCCTGATATTATAGCTTGATTTTTATAAATATTTCCTGCATCCATCGATTTAGATTACCGGCGAGCACTTATGTACGGCACTACACACTGCAGACAAGATCCACTTAGAATTCTTGTATTATTACTATTTATAGGTTTTCAAATCCCGTGCATTTCATTATATGTGCATTATTATTACATTGGATTTGCCCATTCGCATCGATTCATATGACAAACACAAATTATAATTGAATTGGGAGAATTTTTTTGGGCATTAACTATGTAACAATTTCTAGACATTTTGTTTTGAAAACTTATATTTTCTATGTACATTTGTTACTTAAAAAGTATTAAGTAACATAAAGAAAATAAAACTTTTCATTACTTGTGCATTTTTATATTATTTTTTTTATTATTCATCTTTATTAATTTTTGACATACAATTTGTTTTATTCTATGCCTGTCTCACTAGGAGAACCTGTATTGAGAGCAGGCACTTAGCATGCTTAGTTTATAATAATAACACATACAACCGCTTACTGTTACCGACCGTTACCGCATTGAACCTCTTACTCGTTAAGGCGATCCACTAGTACAGGAAAAAATCGAAATCGGAATTCACGCCCTTTTATGGGAGGAGTTTAAAAATACTTGAGAAAAAGCTTTTGGAAAGGTTGGAAAAGATATTTGAGTTTTTTTTTACATGTTGATTTCGTAAAGGCCTGTAAAAAACATTAATTCCTTTTTTATGCATTGTTTATTGTAATAAAACGGAATTTTTAAATTGATTTCACGAAAATAAGCGGCGCGGAGCATAACACGTCTTCTCTCCGCTCCGTTCGGAGGAGTAATGACAGAAAATCGGAGCGGCTGGCAGTCGTTCTTCGGTGGAGGGTATAAAGTTCACTTTGATATAACAAATTCGTCGACTGCCGTATTGTCGCAATGATTTCAAAAATACCAACGCGAAATTGCATATTATATTTTATTTTCTGAAGTTCGGGCGTAAATATCATTTTTTTTCGCGATAATCATATAAGAAACTGAATTTGCCACATTATGCAATAAAACCATATCCGAAAAAGTGTTTATAAGTAGGAGAGTTTTCAGTTAAAAACGTTTTTTATAGACCTAATACTTTATTTTTTTCTAAGCTTATTAAAAGACTTTTTAAAAAAAATGACCAATATTTTTAAGGGCCAAGGTATGTTCTACACGCAGCAGTATTTAATTGAAGCATCTATAATACTTCTAAGCGGTCAAATTTTCAAAACTAAAACATACGATTTTGTATGATTTTGCATTATTTATTATGGCTTCATCTTAATACGGAATATTTTTTTACAGTTAGATTTAGCTTCATTATTACGAAAAGTGAGTAATTATGTCGGGGAGACAAAAAAACATGCAAAAAATGTGCATTTAACATTTTAATTTTGTTTAAATTAATTCACTTACGCGGTAATGCCATTTTTATATGTATTTATCGTTTTTATTTAACATTTTATAGACAATCAAACAATGCTGTCGATCATGGAAAAAATATTATTGCCGTATAAAGCAATAATTTATTCACGTTATTAAGTGAATGCATTTTTTAAAAGTTTGTACCTGTATTTATAACAGCAGAACATGGAAAGAAATGTATTAGAATAATTACACATACCCGCTAGACAAACTCTGCTTTGCCAAACAAACCATTCAAAACCTAGGATGTATATCTAAATTGTGATGACATGCAGTTTTCGTAGTTTGAACCTCATTCCAATAATTCGAATTACCTAGGTATTTTTTTTTGTTTTTATTTTGACGAGAATTTATTTTATAAGATAGGTACTTCCGACAAATGTCATATTTCATTGTCTATTTGTTAGAAAAGGACTATTCCGTATTATCCGTGCATTTAACTTCGACAACACGAACGTCCGTGAGGTGGATTCTATGCATATTTATCAACTTTTCAAAACAAAATGAATTAAGAGAAACCTATTGGATAATAATTTGAAAATCGAATTGTGATCCGTGTTTCTTCCCTCCCTTGGGCCTCTTTAAGACCCTCGTTCATTCATTTCCTCAAAAAGACCCTTCATACAGCATCATACGGCGACGACATAGGCCCTGAGGGAAATTATTTTCTCAAAATAAATTATCTTCCCAGGGCCTCCTGAATGGAGTTAATGTATAAAAGCTGTAAGTTTCATAAATCAAAGAGATATAATTGTTCAGGCGCTTGTGCCATTTGCCATTTTACTTTATTTTTACGTTTTCTATGACCCATAATGGGAATTCCAATGCATTTTTCAAACTGGAACAGCGTTCAGCTTTCCGGTTTTCTTCGGTCGATTTCCAGCACTAGGGGAGGGAAAAATCAATAGACATCTTAAGAGTGCAAGAAACCTGCTTCTATTATTCTCAACAGCTTTATAAATAGACGCTTTCATTATCTTCGACAGGATTAATCCTGTAAAAAGTGAGAAAAATGCTTCTATCCTTTAAGACCTGCGATGTAGTAGAGAAAAATAACAATGGAAAGGTTTTTTATTCATGTTTTGCATCTTAGCTGCAAAGCGGATGTTTTTGTCTGATGTAGCAATCTACTAGTGAATTCTGGCATTACACAAATTGTACGGGGTAATTATATCTGCAAGATCATTTTTTATGATGTGTATTCGTGCCTTTGTGAATTATTTTATATTCAAACATGATCTCTTTATTTAGGCACACCAATCGAATTTTAATTTTTTATATTACTTGTTTTATAAAATAATCAATTTATTCTTCGACGTTGTCTGTAATTATTTATAATTTTAGTAATTTCTTTTTTTTTTAAATTAAGACTTCAGACCTTTTTTGTTGTGCTTTGATTTCTTAGTTATTATTAATGAATATTTTTTTTCTGAAGCTGTAAATACACTTTCAGTTCTATTTCCCAAAGGTCATATTTTCAGATCCGATTCGGTGCATATATTTGTTTTGTGTTTTGAAAGGCACTGTTTTATTTAAAATTCCTTCGTTATAAATTTTAGTTTATAAAGTTAGTAAAGAAAATTAATTAATTAAAAGAGTATTAAAATTTGTAAATTTAAACACTTTAAGTTTCAGTTAACGTTCAGTTTAGCCAAAATTGACATAAAATGTTTTCTTTAAGATTATTTAAATGCCAATTTGAAGACAGAACCTGGTATTTACTCTTTCTAATATCGTTAAATCATATTTCTCACCATCATAGTAAGGGAGACACAACGATTTCTATGAAACCTACATGAGTTGTCCCCAAAAGCGAACATATTATCCTGAAGTTTCTATAAAATTACAAAATATGAGGTAGGTATTGTAGGTACCTGCTAGTAATGTACAATAATCCTGATCACGTGCGAATCCGGGTAGTAAAACCGCCCATGTAACAGAACCTAATACAGCATATATAGGCAAATCGATTGAAATGCCATGACTGTAGCTCCAGGCCTAGCAGGGATATAATACAGGCAACATTATCTGTGGGCTCAATCAGTCAGCGTGCCGGGAGAGCTCTGTCAATATTTATCAGGATTCACGTTCACGTGGGCACGCCGGGAATACGTAATGCACTGCTCAGCGATTATATTATTTACCTAGTGGGGATACTTTGTCATGCGGCTGGGGTAGGCCTGCACCCCACACTCGGCCAGTCGGAACACCAGCCCGGTTGGTATAAATCATAAAATAGGTACAAGAAATGTGGCTATCGAAAAATCAGACAAATCGGGCCTTACATTTCCAATACGTAACTATTAATTATTTTCATGAAATTCAAATGAGAATAGGCTAGAACTAAATGCTAAATAAGCTAGAACCAAGGTATTTGTTTGGTTTTAAAATGATAATATGCATAGTTCCTACCGGAATGTCATTTATACAGTTCCTACCCTCCTTATCCATATCACCAGGCTGAAGAAAGCATTTTTTAAAAAGGAACAATAACAAAGACTGAATTTGTAAGTGCATTGTGTAAAATAACCAGAAGACCAGTAACATTTTAAGGAACTGGTTGGTGTCTTTAGTTTTTATGTGTTATGTTCGGCTTCTCAGTAGTAAATTTTATTTCATTTTCCCTACTTTCTTTGTAATCCATAATCTTACCATACATAATAATCACCCAATTTCAAACAAACACAGTTCGTTTCGTATAATGTATAGTCCAATTTTGCCTGTTGCATTTGAAGCTGTAATTCGAAAATAGTTTCGGATGCAACAGCATTTATAGTGTGCATTATGTAGGGAACCTTTTGAAGGTGGGAAAATAAAGAAGCGTAAAAACTCACTGAAGGGCAGGATGATGGCGTCTTTTTCCATATGAAACTTTTCACTTTGCACAGATTGTACTTTATATAACCAGTTTTAATTTTTGAAGGTTTTTTCTAACTCGTAATTTATCATTCGCATAAGACAACAAATTGACATTGAATCATGGAAAAACTACTCATATGTTGAAGATTGTTACTGCATTGATTTCACATTATTTGTTGATAGAGGGACCTGATGTAGGTATGAATTAGGAAAAAATATTCCCAAACACATTATTTATTCAGAAGTATCGATTATACTTACCTACCTACATATTTACATTCAACACAAAAATAATTAATTAAATGAAGACAATATAAGCCAAACTCAATCGAAAATCGGGAAATAGAAAAATCAGAAAAATATATTGGCACCTCTGGGACTCGAACCCAGGACCTCTCGCTTTCCGGGCAAACGCGCTTACCATTGCGCCAAAGTTTCGATATCGAATTCGGTCATTTTTAACTGTATTATACTTCGACTAAGAACCACCCACATTATCTTCATTTTCTTAATGCATAAATTATTGGCAGCTATCTTTATATATTCAAGATTGAAGATCAAATTTAATTGCAAGATTCAAACCCGAACTAAATGCTCTCTAGATAGAGTCAGGATAAGTCTTTAGCCATTTTATTTAATATGCGACATATATAGACTTTTCTGCAAGTCTAGGATAAATATTTTATTTTTATTTTAACTTTATGAGTAAGGTAGTAATCTTACTATCTTACTAATATTATAAATGCGAATGTTTGTATGGATGCATGTTTGTTACTCTTTCACGCAATAAATACCGAATGGAATTTAAAAATTTTTTCACTAATCGAAAGCTACATTATTTGCGAGTAATATCGGCTATATATATTGTTAAGCTCTGGCATTATGAATAAGCTGTGGCGTTATGAAATTATTTATTGTGAGTTTATTGGCAAAGCGTATTGCTAAGTAAATGTTTGACGTAGGCTGTCATATTTTTACTTGTTTAGGTTACTATGGAGATTTCTTTGATAGCAAAAATTCAAATATGAGTATACTATACTAATATTATGAATGCGAAACGGTGCGTATTTGATTGTTGATTGATTGGGGGAAGGGGAGGGGGGGGGGGGTAGTGCGGGTGGAGTGGGGGGTGGGAGGGGGTGGAGTAGGGGGGGGGGGGGAGGGGGCGAATATGCGAGCGAAGCCGGGGGGCAAAAGCTAGTTACTCATAAAGTTAAAATAAAAATAAAAATAAAACAAAAATAATTTTAAAATATCATTATGTTACGTATTTTTTTCTAGTTACATGACTAAATAGAAATGTTAAGAAAAATAACAAAAAAACCTAACCTATAAACCTTTGATGGTACCACCAATCTATTCTATTAGGTTATCCTTTTTTCTATCGATATATTAATTGTAGTAACCTGTAGTTAACAATTTAAATTTACCCTAAGCCAATAGAGCTAGAATCCAACCGCTCCAGCTATATGAAGCCGCCCCCAATAATTTATTATCGGGCTATGTATGTGAAGGGAAGGATATGTGGCAGACAAAGGATGACTGGAAAAACACACAACTTTTTTTATTTCTTACATTTACTCCACACAGGAGTCCTGACGAAAATAATTTTCCTCAGGGCCTATGTCATCTTTGGGGATGCTGTGTGGAGAGTAAGGAGAGAACCTGGGTCTTGAAGAGACCACTGTTGAAGGAGGTAGAAAATCATATGCCAGCAAATCATTCAGAAACCGCGTTGTTGAACTGAAGAATGAGTCGTCTCTTATGACAAATGTCAACTAATATACAAATCGAAACCGAAGAAATCAATGACGCTATCGGAGCATCGTCCATTGAATTTGCCAGCAGAACAAGGACAGCATTCTAACCCGACACCTAAAATCTGAAGATTGCAATCTCTTTGTCAAGAGGAGAATCTATCTATCTAGGACGTCAATCTAATATTGTGTTAAAGGTTATCAATAATTATTTTCGGCTGAAATTTGTGTCCTTCACGCTTTCCAGTATGCTCTTCAATTTACTGTAAAACTAATTGGAAACTAAACTGTTGATTTTCCATAAATAAAACACAGAGTATTTTACACTTATGGCAATTTACCGGTCTGCCATTTTAATTCGAAATAATTGGACACCTTGTTGACACAGGAGTTTGACAAATTGCTGACTTTCTAAAGTGGAAAAGAGCTGCATTAATGAACTCTGAAAGATACGACCGTGACCTGCTTTCCATTCTTGAGATAGGGTTGGTGATTTTCATCGCATTGAAAAACGAGTTTTTCTTGTGAAATAAATAAAAATTTTAACGTACACAACAATGAAATTGAATTATTTTGGAATTTCAAGGAAGGCGAATACTAAAGGGAGTGTACCGGATTCGCTCTTTAAGATGCAAAAATGTATATTATAAAATTGTTAAAGAAAGTAAGATAAAGAAAGATCCAGTTCCGATTTTAACTATTATGGTAGGATCTATTTGACGGCCGGCGTGGCCTAGCGGTAGAGCTTGTGACTCGCATTCCGAAGGTCACGGGATCGAATCCCGGCGTGGCAAATAAATTTTATTTGATTAATTTGTGTTATTTCACGATTAATTAATTAAAAATAATATAATAGTATATTTGCGGCACGTTCCAGAGTGGAAGAAATTCTTAGTATCGCCCTGGTGTAAGACCACCATTCCGAATTGAAACTTTGCTTGAAATGGCTTTAGCCGTATTTAGTGACCATATTTGAATAGCCAGGTTCTTCCCCACCTTCCTCTTCCCCATCTCCTTCCCTTCCCCACTACCTTCAGACTCATAACATAAACCAATTGGGGATGCAATAGACTCACTGGCTCTAGACGTGAGTAGCTAAGACTCTTGTGAGGTATACTAAAAAAAATGGTTCCATGACAGTTCATCCTGTGACAATTCATCCGGCGACAGTTCATCCGGCGACAGTTCATCCGGCCGACAGTTCATCCTGCCGACAGTTCATCCCGCCGACAGTTCATCCGGCCGATAATTCATCCGGCGACAATTCATCCGGCCCGATCACTTAGAAGATTTTTTCTTCAAGTAAGTATGCAAAGAGAATATACGGCCGTACAACCAAAATCGATATACTATATATGAAGGCATCTTGAGTGGAAATCCGCTGTAACCTAACCTAACCTAACCTAACCTAACAAATTAGTCAATTCACCCTAAAAAGATGGTGTCAATTTCAGATAAAAAAGTTATTTTATATGCAAGTAGGAATTTTCGCTAAGCCGACTGCACGTATAAGTATGTCGTATTTTGTTATTCACGCGTGCTTCTTTGGAGAGTCGAAATTATTGTGAGATGATGAAGATGCCTTCAGATATAAGTATATCGGTTTTGGTTGTACGGCCGTATATCCTCTTTGCATACATACTTGAAGAAAAAATCTTCTAAATGATCAGGCTGGATGAATTGTCGCCGGATGAATTGTCGGCCGGATGAACTGTCGGCAGGATGAACTGTCGGCAGGATGAATTGTCGGCAAGATGAACTGTCGCCGGATGAACTGTCGCCGGATGAATTGTCGCCGGACGAATTGTCGGGTCACCAAAAAAAATATATATGGAGTCAGGAATCGATTTGTAGAGAAGAATGCAGAAATAATTTTTAGGAAAAAAGTAACAACATGTAATATTATAAATTTAGGGTTGTTACTAATCAACTACGCAGAATCAACATCATATATTTCCTTTCCCATATTGAAACACCAAATAGCAATAATAATAATACAAAATTTATTGCGCTTTAGACCAGTTTTAATTTGATATAAATTATCACAAATGAAAAAAAACGTAGTAGGAATACACATCAACTCAGAGCAAGATACCTATTCTAAATACCCTGATAAAAGACTACCATTCAATATCGACACGTTGTGCGTTGCTTGAAATTAATTTTCCGTTTTTTATGAACAGAACTGAATAGCTAGATTATTTCCTACCTACTTCCCTTCTCCACTAATCACGTATATAATCTCATATACATTATCTAAAACTGCAAGTAGTCGATACATAAAATAGAGGATAAATGCTAAATTGGAAACGACCCGTATAAAAAAAACCCGCAATATGTGTTAGACCTACACGTTTTTATGAAAATAAAAAAGAACTTCGAATAAAACCGTACGCAATGCTGCAGTTTCGTTTATGAAATTAGTCTCTAAGTTTTCCCTTCTTTTCATTCCATAGCATCCACTAAAACATGCATAAAATTCAAATCAATTAATGAAACATGTACTGTTGTCCAACTTAACATGTTAAATACAATTTTCCTTCACCACTCCATTTGTAAAACTGATTTTCAAAAAAAAATTGTATAACTGAAAAATCATTATTAGCCAGTTTTATTTTATTGTAGGTATTATTTGTTTTCCATTGATATAATGTTTTTTTTTATGAAAGTAAAAAAAGAAAAAAACTCTTTACTTCTGATTTCTATATATTTTCAGCGATGGCATCACCCTTCTTGCCAACGTTAATTCCTTTCCTAAATTTGCATTCTTCTCAATCCCTGTTTTACCACCCCTGCTTTATTTATAACCCTCACTTTAGAACTTTCCGGTCTTGTTTAATTCAACAAATCTCTCCGCGACCGCAGCGCACTCTGTGAGGTTTGCCGATGCACCATTTGAATTCCGATCTCCTTCAGGGGTATTAAACTATTTCGAACTAGGGGAAATTTTATAAAAATAACGGAAAATTATCACAAAATGAAGAACTTTAGGACATCTGCGAGCTGCCGCGCACGAGATGATATTAATTTCAATCTAAGTTTATAGTATACTGTGTCTGGAAAGTAGTCGTGGAAGCGGCAAACTGTAAAATCTACTTAAAATTTGGTGTCGATTTCGTGGTATAACTTGGTATACTCTCTGGTATGGCATAATAAAGAAATTATATGTTCTAGTCTTGCACGGAACTTATGATATTCCTCTCTCCGCTGTTATTATTGGGGGGAGAGGGTATAGGAAATGTGGAGGGGGGGGGGGGGGAGAAAGATGGAATACCATTACTTTTTACGGAATCTATCACCCTGGCTGACAGCCGCATGGCCACGGCAGATAGTTTATTTGATCATTTTCATTAATCTGTACCTCGGCTAGCGGATCACGACCTATTGAATACTGTTTCCATATTAATATTTTGAGGAATGATATTAAATAAATCGAAGGACCAAATCAAAAACTGAACAGATGTTTGTCAGTACGTAGGACCAGGTGTTTTTCGTTGTCTAGAATGTGTATAAATCTTTCTTCTGTTTCAAATGGTTTATGCAACGGCGCGCGGCGTAAGCTTAAGTTTATATTACCATTTTTTTATAAATATTTATAGTTAGTATGTTTTTAATTAACAGATGTTTAATATAGTACAGTGTAATCGGCTTATAAGAAGATTTCACCATCTAGTTTTAATTGGCAGATATATTTTATACCCATTTGGAATAAGAGAAGCCCCAAAATAGATCCTTGATGTACTCCATAGTTTTAGATTTCTATTGTTGAGTTTTTTTTATCTTCTATTCAAACTCACACTACAAACAACGGGGTTCGTATGCCAGGGGATACTAAAAAAAAAATTTAAAACAAAAATAAAAAGGTGATAAATTTATTTTTTAAATTCGTGTTGGAAATCTTTTGTAATATATTGTTAGACGTAACGATAGCACGACATATAATCGCAAATAAATATCATGGCTTAATAAGAATACAAGTACTGTGTTGTAACTTTGTAGAATTGCAAGTTTTTCTAAAAACAATTTTCATTTACGTTAATTGAACAAACTATCACATTCCTATTATGAGATACTAACGATACTTTTATATATCCGACTTTGCCCGAACCCTTCTTTTGTCTTGTTATTTGAGACTTATTGGATATTTCAGAGAACTATCATTATGAAAATAAAGCTGTAAGCTTTAAATTGCATATACTACCATTTTAAGAAAAAACTACACAATTTTCATAATACGAGAGCAGGAACTCTACTCAATAGTACCTTGGCGATATAGAATAAATATATAAGTGGAACATTTCAACATCGCAGTATCAAGAGAATAAAAATAAAAGGATGAACACAAATAGCGACCAATACCATCGCAAGTTATTACATTGACAGAACACTACTACGGGTTCCATCTAATATTGATTTCCTTATAAAATTTTCCGAGAGGGTTGATTCCCTATGTCCTTGTTCGGAAAAGCGCCGGGGATGTGGAAAATGCTCCCCGCCTCGAACATAAAAGGGCGCGAAATGATTGTTCCGCCTTGAATATAACGACATGTGTGACCTTATCGCAAGGAACGAATGCTCTTCAGTTCTCTGCTTTATTTATGTGATCCATTCACACTTTTCTCGCAATTCACAGATGTCGCCTGGTGACGGAAATAAAATATCAGTTCGTATTTCTTTGTTTCATTCTTTTTTCATAGATTCGGGAAATTTTTACTTTTGCGTTGTAATAATGCTGCACGGTTTGAAATATAATTTTTTGTTGGTTTTGTAATAGAAATACATTACTTCTTTAATAATCGCAAATTCACTTTGTGTTATCATCATTTTAATTTAATTAAAGTAATCACGAAAATTAGTAAATATGTTGTGTATAACAACTAATTCGTATTCATTTAAGGGGATCATCCCGTGTGAATGGGCTTTTTTTGTTTTTGGCGAAGTAAATAAAATTGTTAAGTGTGCTTAAAATATGAATAAACATAACGTGGTGAAAATTTCACAATTGTATGTTTATTTAGTTCGCCACTAATGTTTATAAAAAAAAGATAAAATAGCTTTCACAACGAACGACCCCCTTATTATTTTATTTTAGGAAGCATTTTTAAGATACATGCATACGATATTATTACTTCTTAACCATTGTACAGTAGAGGTACACTAATACAATTTTATAAATTGTTCTTACATAGATGGTGCCAATATAATTACTTTAAGAAAAAACATTTTCTATTAGTCATGTTGATGAATAATTTAGTTGCGTTTATACATATGCAACTTGAATATGAATTAATAGTTTTGTCCGTAAATGTACAATTTAAACTTCCCGTCAGTAACCGAGTTGGCATCGCTTTTGGGTTCCACCCAGGCGTAGTGTGTTCAGTTCCACGACTGGCTAAGTCCTCCATCTCGATACAAGCAACATTTTTCGTTAACTGTGTGATGGTAGTAGGAGAAATATTGTCAGGTTATTTGTAACCTGAGAATATTTGTCTTTATTTGTATTCGAGGGCATACAAATACTATATTTTATCGATGATTACCGATTTGAAATAAAATATATGTAGCCAAGTTACATAAGACATTTTATATATTTACTAGCAGACCCGGTCGCACGTTGCTGTGGCTAACGAAACACAACGCCATTACCCAACCTTTATAAAATCCACACCATCCGCTTGCCAGTTGCCCGCTGCCTGAGTTGAATATTTGAATTTCTCGGCTTTTCATTTTGGGCGACTTCATTTTATACTATGTAATGATGAATATTTGAATTTCTCGGCTTTTCTCTACTATAATAAGCATGTATTATACTGATTATACATATAAACCCTCCTCGTGAATCATTCTATCTACTGGTAAAATCCGCATGAAAATCCGTTGCGTAGTTTAAAAGATCTAAGCGCACAAACATTTTGAGCGACTTCATTTTATACTCTGTAATGGTGATTAATCCTTTCATCCGAATTAAGAGAAATTTTGCCTTACTTTGGGCACACAGAGACGCCAACATCAGACTTCTATTGACCTTTGTGTAAAGTGCCCTTCATTGTATTATATTTGATGATAATTTCTAAATGGACGGTCAATTTACGGAGTGAAATTTTTTTTTTATTTTTTTTTTAATTCCTTTATTTTTCCCATATTTTACAATTTATATTTACATATTTGAAAATCATAACAATAATGTGGGAACCCACTAAGGCGCAGCCTGTGCGTGGGTAATATATTTAAAAAAAGTTTTTTTTTTTTTTTAGTACCTAGAAAAAAACATTTTGTACAAAAAGTGTTTACAATAGTGTACGGTTAAATAAGTGTAAGTGTAATTAATGATATACATTGTAATAATAGGTGTAAAGTTTGTGAGAAAAGTGTTATAAAACTAAATAAATAGAGTTTTTAGAAACATAAAGTGAAATAAAACTAAATAAATAGAGTTTTTACATCTGTATGGTTTAGCCATAATTTTAACTCTTTTACGAAATGCGGAAGTTTTGTTGCAACTTGAATATGTTTTGGTAAACTATTGAAGGTACGAGGTCCAATAAAACTACTGTGAGTTTGCATTTGTTTTGTGTGTGTTTGGGGGGTATAGAATACATTATTATTTCTAATGTTGATTCTGTTTACATTTTTTTCGAATTTGTTTACGTTTTTAAAGATATATTTCATAGTTTGCAGTATAAATAGTTTACGGAGACTGAATAGTTTAGATTCTTTGTATAAAGCATCTGTCGAAAATGTTTTAATTCTATTATACTGTTACGATACGCCCCTGAAGCGAGTAAATACGAGAGCACAGAACACAGCACAAGTCCACACGGCTCGGCCGCCGCCTCTCCCCGCCCCGTATCCTGTTTCTCCTTGCCTCTCCCCCGTGCCCTGCCACTCGGCATTCCCGCTGCGCTCACCACAGAAGAGATCTGAGCGCCTTTGAGAACGCACGCTCGCGGCTCACTTGTAGCCGGCGGACCCAATTCAATGGGGCCGCGATGTATTATTGAAATACTTTTGAGTAGAATCAGTCTTTTGCCACTATAGTTCGGTCTATTTAGACTACGAAAGTGCCTGATGAAGCTGCCACATGAGACGAGGTTCCTGCCAACCTACATGTAAGCTGTATCTTGATTTCCTCCTTAAATGTTGTCCGTAATTCAGTGAAATGTAGGGCCCCCGCGGAAATCACGACTCGGAGAGTTTCGTTTTGAGAGAGAGTCAGAGAGAGTTAAACACTTTAGCTAGGTTTGTGTAATTTGCATTTCTTGTAATTGAATTGTACTGTAGAAACCTATGTATGTGTTTGAGTTTACAATACATGTCTAAATGATTTAACATTGTTATTATTCTGCTACGGC
Organism: Limnephilus lunatus; assembly: GCA_917563855.2. NCBI lineage: Eukaryota > Metazoa > Arthropoda > Insecta > Trichoptera > Limnephilidae > Limnephilus > Limnephilus lunatus. The sequence continues at coordinate 48,982,356 of OU830593.1, forward strand.
GGGAGGATTGTTGACCAGTGAGGATCCCGTGGGTCACCGGAGGATGGAGAGAAGTTCCCTAGCCTTGAGCTGCCCACCCCCCTGAATAGAGAGTACCATAGTCCCGCTGAGAGCTAGTCAGGGACGTGTTTTGGGCCCTGGTGTTGGTTTAGAAGCCGACATCGAGGCACCCTAACAATTGGCGCATCAACGTGGAGCCTGGAATTTTTTTTCTCTATCCCGGTCGCTTTGCGGGACCTTCCTTTGTCGAAATCCTTCCCGCATAACAACTATTTTATAAACATTAATTATGCCTTATTATTCTACAGTGAATCCTGTGAAAAAACCACAGAAACCAATATGTAAATTAGATCCATAACGGATCTGACTGGAATTATAAATTGCATCGCAAGTTGAAACAACGGCCATTTTGAGTACCCGAAACGCCGCGAATCTGATTGCGCACGCGTCACCAAACAGCGAGCGCGTAGCAACAGCAATCCGCGCCAAATCCAACGGCCTTTGTTTCACGCGATATTCCGGATTGTGCGCGCAAATGCCTTGTTCCCGCCGATATCCTAACCGACTGTTGCTAGGCTGCGTTTTAAATCCAAACCGTTTTTTATGACTGAACCGGGATACCAACGGAAATCATTGATTCTGGAACCCCAGTTATTTTGCGAATTCCTTAATGAAAATTTCGGACTTACGTATTTTTATTATTTCTGCACAATATACCAATTGGCCCACTTGTGTCTGTCAAATTAGTACAATTTAATGTTTCTCCAAATGGACAAAATAATGACTTTCTTTCCCCATTGTACATTATAGGTACTGTTTTTTTTCAGCATAAGTGAAAGTGAATTGTGTTTTTTCCCTTACATAAGTGAAAAGTGGAATAATAATAAAGCCAATGACTGATTCCATGAATAAATAAAATAATTTTAATATGGTTGGATGCAATAAACCCCATATTCAGTCATTTTCATCCGGAAGTTTGTCCTTTATTTGCCAGAAATGTGCCTTTTGTGAACTTTAGTGCCTTTCTCAGTGCAAAGTGTTTTGTGAAAATAAAAAACCTGTTTTCTAAAGGTCAGTCCTGGCAAAATTTTTCTAAAATAAATAAATACTTGTGAATTTCACAGTTTTCTCAAAAGTGGTCAGTGAAATACAAAAACCTTTACCACTAAGGTCTTTCCACGCAAAATTTTTTCTCGTCTGCCTCTCCTTGACAAGAATTCTGGTGTCATGTATACAAAACACATTTGGAAGTGCCAACAGTGATCACCAAGTGAAAAGTGCCTCACAAAAATTAATTTTTGCGCTTTCTAAAGGAAACCCCTGGCCAATTTTTTTTTCTTCTCCTCACCACCCAGGAAACTCGCAATGGAGGACAAGCAAGCTATTACACCATCCAACTTGGGTACCATTCCCAATGTGCATAGTTTATCCAAAGCCCACTTACAAGCTGCTTTAAGGGATAGAGGACTCTCGCCATCAAGCAAATCTAAATCTACATTGAAGGCATATGCACTTTTATTCAACAAAAAGTACATTAGGAGAATAAATCTCGCCCCCTCCAACGAAAATAATTCATGTTCGGCTACGCAAGTTTTGGATAATCTTGACAAAGAACCTACGCCGCATGTAATGATAAAACAGGACGTCGCACCCATCTTGACACAAGATAAAACTTACGATTTATCCTCTTGGAAAGTCAAATATAATGGCGTCTCCGATGTGCTGGATTTCATTGACCGTATTGAAGAAACGGCTACAATCAAAAATATCCCATTCGAGATCCTACGGAGAAACTTTATAGAACTCATCTCCCCAGAATTAATTCCGTGGCACCGCATCCAAAAGACTAAATGCAAAGATTGGAATAAACTCAGAGCTGCCCTAATCTCTAGCTTTGGAAAAAAGGAGGCCCAGCACCGGATCAAACTATCTCTACTATCTATTAAACAACTAGTAGATGAACCTGTGGCTACATTCATAGAAAGGGCTGAGTCCATCAACATCAAGCTTTCACATCCTGTTCCGGAAGCTGAACTATTACCAGTCATAACTGATGGCCTTTTAAGCAAATACGAGAACATCATCACCTCACAGAAAATTGCATCCCTGGCCCAGCTAAACGAAGTCTGCCTCCTCCTGGAATCGTACCAGGATAGGAAAAACATAAAGAATGTGTCGAATAATGTGGTTGTGCCAAGCCGTTCGTCTGGTTTAAAGCCAGAATTCGACAACAAAAAAGTGTGCTCCTTTTGCAAAAAAGTAGGCCACCTGGCCGCTACTTGTTTCAAGCAAGCAAGACTTCTGGAATCCAAGGAACCCCGAACCTCCAAGAGACACCACTCTAGGGACCGCTCTCCTCCACGCGACGAACTGCGCAACATTTTCAAGAGATCAAGGCACAATGCAGAAAGGTTACAAAACCCAAGCGATGTGAGACCTCAGGTGGATTTCTCCAAGCCCCCACCAAATTTCTACATGAAGAGGCCAAAAAACTAAATAATAACCTCTCAGGTACCCATTCTGAACCAAGGTCTAAAGAACGGACTGATTGGTTATCACACATTAAGTATTTTAACCAGACCTTAAATGTTTCCTCGGTTTGTTGCAAACAAGCTAAAGATGGGAGACCCTATGCTCTTTTCTCTGTTAACAATGTGCCCTTTTCCGGATTACTTGATAGCGGTGCATCTGTCAGCTGTCTTGGCAACAATGCTCACCTGCCTTTTGTTAACAGTGATTTTAAAATTTCGCCACAAACAACAGACCTGACGACTGCGGATAATGTTTCCCAGCCGGTCATCGGTACCCTTGCACTGCCAATTAATTGTAACAATAAAATAATTACAATCAATTTTCTAATAGTGCCCTCTATATCCCAGAATTTCATCCTTGGCGTTGACTTCTGGAAGGCTTTTAACGTTGCTCCCCAAGTATTTAATACTCTTGGCGAAACCTCCACTGCTGCTCAAATTAGTGAGATCCGCACAATAATACCTCACGAAAATTTAAGCACGGACCAAGCTCTCCAACTAAAGGAAATGGTCAATAAATTCGAATCAATATCTTTCGAAAAATGTGGATTGGGTTTGACAAATTTGGTAGAACACCACATTAAAACCAATGGCCCACCCATAAAGCAACGTTATTACAACTTAGCCCCCCAAAAGCTTAAACTTTTGGAAAAAGAACTTGATGAAATGTTAAAAATGGGTGTGGTGGTTCCCAGCAGAAGTGCATGGACCAAACCAACTCTTTTGGTTTCTAAAAAAGATGGCTCCGCACGTTTCTGTCTCGACAGTAGACGTTTAAATTCTTGTACGGAAGCTGACGCATACCCCTTACCTTACGTCCACGCGACCTTAGACAAACTGCGCAACGCCAAGTTCATCTCCTCTGTTGACCTAAGCAAAGCTTTTTGGCAAATACCTTTGGACGCAGAATCGTGTGAAAAAACTGCTTTCGTTGTACCTGGTAGGGGAATGTTCCATTTTAAAAGATTACCCTTTGGTCTAAAGAACAGCCCCGCCGAATTACAAAGACTGATGGACAAACTCTTCGGTCCTGAAGTCGATAACAGCCTGTTTTGTTACCTTGACGACCTCATCATCGTCAGCGACACCTTTGAAAAACACCTATTAATGTTGGAAAAGGTTTTTCAACAACTCAAGTTCGCTGGTTTAACCATCAACTTGAAGAAGTCTGAATTCTGTAAGTCCCGTTTACGTTATTTGGGATTCATTGTCGACGAAAAAGGTCTAAGAACAGACCCCGCTAAGGTGGAAGCCATGGCAAATTTCCCCCGACCCAAAAACGCGAAAGAAGTCAAAGGTTTCCTTGGACTTGCAGGTTACTACAGAAGATTCATCAAAGACTTTTCCACAATTGCAGCCCCCTTAAATAAAATTACCGGCACCCGTAAAGGTGTCAGCAACTTCCGATGGTCTGCTGAAACTGAAGAAGCGTTTACAACTTTAAAAAATGCCCTTCAAAAAGCCCCCGTTCTGAATTGCCCGGATTTTGCACTCTCTTTTACCCTCCACACGGATGCCTCCAACGTAGGAATCGGTGGAGTCCTAACTCAAGAATTCCCAGATGGCGAACACCCTGTAGCGTATTTTTCCCGTACATTAAATAAACACGAGAAAAACTACGGAATTACCGAAAAGGAGTTACTGGCTGTATTGGATTATGTTCACCATTTCCGCGGTTACATAGACGGTAGCAAATTTACTGTAGTCACAGACCATAGTAGTTTGAAATGGTTGATCTCTTTAAGTAATCCCTCCGGTAGACTCGCTCGTTGGGCCTCCCGTTTGTCTCAATTCAATTTTGATGTTGTACACCGTAAAGGCGCGGACAATATTGTTCCTGACGCTCTTTCAAGAATTGAATTGGCTTCATTAAATGTTGACACAATTGCCCCCCCTCCATCCACAAAAGATGAATGGTACTTGAAAATCTTCGAAGGTTGTAAAAATAATCAACAAAAGTTTCCTAATTTTATCATAAAAGAAGGACAACTATACCGTAATTGTAAGGCACCACTATCCATCCTCGAAGATTACTCTTGGAAACTTGTCGTTCCCCTCGAAGGAAGAGAACAAATAATAATTGACAATCATAGTGCTCCCGACTCTATACACCCAGGAACTTTCAAGACGTATAAAAAGATTTCCTTGAAGTATTACTGGCCTGGTCTCTTCAAACAAATTCGCAATTACATCTCTAAATGTGAAACTTGTAAAGCTTATAAACATAGCACGGCAGCACCTGCCGGCCTAATGGGTAACCCCAAACGTGCCGACAGACCCCTACAGTCATTGTCAATGGACCTCGTCGGACCTTTTCCTCGAAGTTATGCCGGACACATGCACATACTTAGTGTAGTGGATGTTTTCACCAAATTCTGTTGGATCTTCCCTTTAAAAAGAGCCAACGCGTCCGCCATCATCAAACTTCTGGAAAAACACATTTTTATACCTTACGGAACACCCAGAACCGTAATTGTTGATAACGGAAAACAGTTTATTGCCCAGGAATTCAAAGAATTTCTTGCCAAATACGGAATCAAGGACATTTATTATAACACCTTGTACACTCCCCAAAACAACACTGTCGAACGTTACAACCAAACAATCAACACAGCTCTAGCTATTCTAGTTGATAAAGACCAACGCACTTGGTGTAAAAACCTAGATAAAATTCAGGCCGCTATGAACAACACTGTTAACCTGGCCACTGGTTACACACCTTTCTTCTTAAAACACGGTATGGAACAAGTCGTCCATGGTTCTCTACATAGGGACACAAACTTTCCTACGTCATCCGCCACCACAAGCAACCCTACCGCAGACTATGCCCATCGCTTGGAAGAACTGTCGGCCATTTACAGTGAAGTCACTGATGCTTTGCTCCTGGCTCACCAAAAGAGTGCGGACAGATATAACTTACGTAGAAAACATGTCACCTTCAATACAGGAGACATAGTTTGGAGAAAGAACAACACACTTTCCCAAGGAGCCATGTATTTCTCTGCTAAGCTGGCACCACGTTTCGTGAAGGCCAAAGTCCTAAGGAAAATATCAGACCTAGTATACTCCTTGTCTGACTCATCTGGAAAGCACATTGGTAATTACCACATTAAGGACATTGTAAAGTCTGGAAGTGAGGAGTCAAGTAAAACTGCCCCCACTATCTCAGCAAACGTAAAATGATCCAGTATGTATCACATTTTTTTTGTAAGCTTACAGAGTCTTACTACGTCAGGCGTGTATTGTGTCAATCACATGCCCATCGTTTCGTAAATGAAACAAGTTGTAAATTATTTTGTAAATTAATGCGTACTCTCCTTGAAGTCACTTTCAAATGTTGTTTTTGCACTGTTTTTTCTTTCCCTCACGGCAATTTTTTTCTTTTATTTTTTTTCACCTGTTCTAAAACTGATCACTTTGGAACGGAGACACTTTTCGAGTTTCAATGTTTGGGAAGTCGCGAGCCCATTTATTGTCTCAACACGTACACTACGCAATGTTCATGCCACGTCATACCCTGCCTTGTCATGTAATTTTGTAATTTTTTTATTTATTTTTTTTGTTGCATTTTTGTCGTGTGGAAAGGAACTTTCTCACCTGTTTATTTTGTTCATGTAAAGTAGTTGACAATTGCCCATCGGCGTGTCGTTCTAGAAGTCGGGTTTTGTAAATTCCAAAGTGTTAAATTCCGACTCAGAACCAGTTAACTATTTTTACAATTTTTCCTTTTATCTTGTTCATCATGAGTTGTAAAACCTTCCGAGGTATCTCTAGCATGAAAATCAAACAGTGGTTACTTACATAGTCGCCCCTCGTGTATATAAGTTTTTTTCAATTTTTTCCTCTTAAATTAAAAATTGATGGCGTCCTACCCAAATTCATGCTCTTGTACCAAAATTGGATATCGACACGTCCATTTTGGAACTTGTAATTATAAAACCAATGATTGGTCTTTATAACCCTGTATATAAATCAATTTGGCTCGTTTCAACTAAAGTACATAAAACCGAATCATCCGGTCTTTGGTTGTTATAACAAAGCCACTGCCTTTTTGTTATTTTGTTTTTTTTGCTTGTACGTTACGTATGTCTTATATGACACGTTTCAACCCTACGAGACAGGTTAAATAAAACCTTATGGTCATCCTGATTTTGGAATTCACAACTTTTAGGTGTCCATTTAACCAAGTATTTGCAACCCAAATTGCACATAACCTGGTATGTTTGTAACTGCACAAAGGGTATGTAAAACCGTAATTGGTCCCTTTTCTTTGGTCTTCCTCACTGCAGGTTGCCACAACAGACAGTATGTAAAACCATTATAGGTCTGTCTTTGTTTTAAATACTTGGTGTAAGTAGAATTATACTCTGCCATCACCCTTGTATTTTGTAACACATGAAGTAGCATCAAATTGTCTATCTTCTCTGTCGTACGCTCTTGGGCTACGGAGTTAGTTAATCTAACGAATCTTTATAAAATGTGTTAAAATCAAGCATCATTAACGTTTATTGTGTTGTATTTAAACGTAACCCTGTTACATTATAGGAGAGATCCTTAGAACATCCACCGTCATAGGAGGGATCCTTAAAATACCTGCCACGATACGAGAAGTTCGTCATAATCACTTTTGCTCATAGCTAAATGTTATTGAGTTGGTCGTGTGACATATTTGTCATGAGTACCACCCTTTCTGTACAATCTATTTTGGTCGTGTGTCATTCATTTGTCATGAGTACCGCTTTTGTATTTTGGTCGTGTGTCATTCATTTGTCATGAGTACCGCTTTTGTATTTTGGTCGTGTGTCATTCATTTGTCATGAGTACCGCTTTTGTATTTTGGTCGTGTGTCATTCATTTGTCATGAGTACCGCTTTTGTATTTTGGTCGTGTGTCATTCATTTGTCATGAGTACCGCTTGTATGTATAATGGTGTACAACCCTTGTACACGAGACGTGGAGACGTTAAAACACTTACCGTGATTCGTGCGAACGACATAATATCGGCCTTGCCATCTTCTTTAAGAGGCATTGTATAAACTCTTGACTTCTGTCTATAATTGAGTTTCATCTTGTATGTACTTACATGTTTTGTACACTATACGTGGAGACGTTAAAACACTTACCATGAGTCGTGCGAACGAAATAATATCAAACCTTTTGTGTGCGATCTACGAAACGTAGTCCACAACCCTTTGTTGTCATTCAACGCCAATGCCCGTGGACCTCCTGTTTTTTTTACTTCTTTGCAAAAAGGAAAGAAGCCCAGGAATATCTACTATCCCAAAAGGACTAGTTTGTAGCTTCACTGCTAACTATGGGGCATAGTGCTGTGGGAGTTAATCGATTGAGCACAAAACCACCCAACTCGTTGTCTGGGGAACGGATAAGAAAACCCCCAGGTTTGTGAAATTGGAGCAAGGGTCTGTCTTTTCTCACAATCACGCAGGAGTTTTTAAAATGACCCCTAATCTTTTGCCCAATACACGCAAAAGATTAGTCTCTTTGTTAATGTGTATTCAAATTTCTCCTCATCCTTTTAACAATTGTAAAGAGTCAGGAAATCTGCTGGTTGATCATGTTTCATTCTCACATGGAGTTTGAAGTGGAAATTAGTCCAGTCTCTAGCAAGTTTCGTCACTCAACTCCTTTCCTTTTCCTTTCCTTTCTCCTCACCATCATGTTCTCAGGTATATGTTATGAAGAGGAAAATCTGTTGTTAACCATAATTCGCCCTCACTGGGAGTGCGAATCGGTAAACTAACCAATTATCAGCAGGCTTTCTCCCTCACTCTCTGCATATGTCTCACCTTTTGTTCTTTTTCTCAATTTCACGAAACACATTCATGAATGTTGGATATGTACGATATGCACTTGGCGTACCGTCTGTCTCCTTTTGACAACCTTTATTCATGAATTGGTTTCTCTGCTTTTACCGTGACTCATTCACGACTTCTTTGTCTTGTTTTTTGAAATTCTACAAAAATGTTACCACCTTTATGTTAACATAGGCCATGGAAGGCCGGTTGTTTTTTTAACCAAGACCTATTGTCACTCGGCAAACGCCAAGTCATCCTGGTAAAGGAAAATGTTCATGTAATCACAATTTAGTTAGAAAACTCTCTCTTCGTCACTCTCTGGGTCGGTGGTTAAAACTTCGTTTATTTCATTATCTGGACACATTTTGTTTCTCTCCAAACCTTTTCTTCATTGGTCCCTAGGCAGGTAAACTTCAAGAATTTTGCTCTAATAATAATTTCTCCCGGATTAAAAAGAAGCCCAGGCGGATGTCATCACCAACAGCCAAGCTGAGCTCCACTTCCTGACAGCACGCGCTGTGGTTACTAGGTCCCTCCTGCTGCCATTTTTCTACGCATTTGTTCCTGAAAGCACAGACCATACCGCTCATATGTATGTTGTTTTGTCGTGCCACAGCAAGTTGAGTTGTCCCACTATACATTATGACACTCTGAACCACCTTTTGGGCACGCTAGCTCCTAGGTTTGTTCTTACTCTTGCTATCGATGCCAACCATGTCGTCTCTTGCGCTGTCATGCAGTGACGCATATATCGTCATGTGTAAACCATCATTACCTTGACTTCCAGTATTCGCTGAATGCGTACCAATACAAGTTATGTTGAGCTACATTATGCTTCAATAACCATTATATACGATCCGTGTTTACCTTAATAACACTCTAGGATTCGTACTGGCATGTCTGCAGACCCTGGATTCTCCTCTTCAATGACCTCTGTAACCATAGTCGCGGCACAGCAACCACAGTCTCCACTTCATGAACTTCGACGTCTTCGACAAAACCAAGTGTTTTCTAAGGCCCAAGTGTACTTTTGAGTGTTATCTCAAAGGGGTCTGATTACAGTGATAATGTAATCCTTAGAATCTGTGAAACCACGTCCTCCTCTTCGAAATTCTCCGAAACCAAACAAATCCACGCTTCGCAAACTTAGCTCCCAGACCAATGAAACTTTAGAATCACACAGGCATTTTTGTTCTTGTTTTTTTGTTCTTCGATTGTACAAATATGAATTGTTATTTTTCAATTGCATAACCATGTATTGTTATTTTTCAATTGCATAACCATGTATTGTTATTTTGTTCAATTGCATAACCATGTATTGTCATCTTTCAATTGCATAATCTTGTATGTTGTTTCACACCATGTACTTTCACCAAAACTGTTCTTTTCCAAACATTGTATGTACCCCTCACCCATTCCCTACAAACATTGTGACCTAAACTATAACATAAATTGCATGTTCTAGTTAGGCATCTCTCAAGCAACGAATCTCTCAAAAACCCCAATGAAAGTTTAAGAGGATTTTTTTTCCTACAGCTCCATTGCCACGTCGCTTTTTTTCCAAGCGCGGGGGGAAGTGTTACGATACGCCCCTGAAGCGAGTAAATACGAGAGCACAGAACACAGCACAAGTCCACACGGCTCGGCCGCCGCCTCTCCCCGCCCCGTATCCTGTTTCTCCTTGCCTCTCCCCCGTGCCCTGCCACTCGGCATTCCCGCTGCGCTCACCACAAAAGAGATCTGAGCGCCTTTGAGAACGCACGCTCGCGGCTCACTTGTAGCCGGCGGACCCAATTCAATGGGGCCGCGATGTATTATTGAAATACTTTTGAGTAGAATCAGTCTTTTGCCACTATAGTTCGGTCTATTTAGACTACGAAAGTGCCTGATGAAGCTGCCACATGAGACGAGGTTCCTGCCAACCTACATGTAAGCTGTATCTTGATTTCCTCCTTAAATGTTGTCCGTAATTCAGTGAAATGTAGGGCCCCCGCGGAAATCACGACTCGGAGAGTTTCGTTTTGAGAGAGAGTCAGAGAGAGTTAAACACTTTAGCTAGGTTTGTGTAATTTGCATTTCTTGTAATTGAATTGTACTGTAGAAACCTATGTATGTGTTTGAGTTTACAATACATGTCTAAATGATTTAACATTGTTATTATTCTGCTACGGCGGGAGGATTGTTGACCAGTGAGGATCCCGTGGGTCACCGGAGGATGGAGAGAAGTTCCCTAGCCTTGAGCTGCCCACCCCCCTGAATAGAGAGTACCATAGTCCCGCTGAGAGCTAGTCAGGGACGTGTTTTGGGCCCTGGTGTTGGTTTAGAAGCCGACATCGAGGCACCCTAACAATACATAACTTTGATAATATAATTTTGAGTTGTTTGTAAAGGTTTTATAAAAGTATCAAGGGCACCACCCCATCCTATTATTCCATACATGAGTGAAGATTGCACCATAGAATAATAAATCATTTTCAATTTGTCAATATTCAATACTTCTTTGAGTCTGTAAAATATGTATGTAAGATATCTCAATTTAGAAACGGTATTATTTATTTGTGAATGCCAATTTAAATTTGTATCAATACATATACCCAAATATTTTATCTTTTCAACTAAATAAAACGAAGGATGAAACACAAAGCCAGCAAGTCGTTCCACAACCGAGCAGTTGAGTATGTGAAAGGGTTGTATAAAAACCGTTGTCAACCGCGTACAAATAATAAGTTATCTAAGAGTCTACCTGATTTGCAATGATGCAGAAGGGATCAATGTCGCAATTTCTTTAGAGCAGCTTCTTCACACATACCAGTAGTTTAAGCACAGATTTCCGAATACAGATTTTACCATTGTTGAAGATATTGTGGAAGAAACTTTTAATATTAACGACCTATGTTGAAGTGTCAAAAGTTTGTTCCAGGAAAAATCCTTACCCGGTTGAAAATGCTAGAACTACCAACAAATAATAAAGTTTCCTCTTGCATTATTGAAGATGACGGAATATTCCACTTCGTAGAGAAGCTATTAGTTTACGTCTTGAATCGAGATTTTGCGAATTTGAATTTCCATTGCAGATCAAATTTAAATGCATATTAATCTAATGATGTGCTGTTTCTATTCAGAAAGTAATAATGTTTGTGCCAATTAAAATAGCGAAAATTAACATGTTAAAGTATTGCAAATCTCTTAATCATTTACTGAGTGGGACTGTGTTTCCTGGTGTCACCGATATTGTTAACCAATACTACTGCACACCTTTAAAAAATCAACGAAATGAACGAATTCTTTCCGTATCCAAACTATATTGTTAACCAATACTACTAAACACCTTAAAAAATTAAATTAATTCCGATTTAAAACTAGGACCATTAGACCGCAGTCCGCTGACAGTCGGGTAGCCATCATAGCATATCTCTAATATTTCAATATCTTTGTTCTCGAAATTTCTAATTTTTTGATTAATTTCACCAGAAACATGGAACAATTAGCTTGTGGCGCGTTTTAACCCGATCTATTCTAAGAAAAGCTATAGTCAATTTATAGAACAAAAGTTGAAGTCCACTTAACTTTGGGTCAAGGATCTAATTTATAGATTCCATGATCAGAAGAGAGATTCTGTATCTTTTGTGGATGAGGAATCGATTCCATACGTAATCTACTGTCAAATTTGTGTGATTGTCTATGGCTTGAAATTGTTTTTTTTATGGACTGAAATGTCAGCTGTCGTATTTCAACTAGTTTAAAACACTGAATGCTGCAAGTGTGCATGATTATTTATTCATTTAATGTTCGTTTAAAGTTGTATACCATGGATTTGACATTAGTGAAGTTTCGTTTCAATCTAAATACGCATGAATTGCTTAGTTTGCCCAAATTATGAACTTATTTAATGCATAGCAATTAAGGGCATATACACGTACGGAATAATTGAATATTTGGGGATGATATACATTAATTATTCCTGTATTTTTAGGATGTTAACTACGTTACAATTTCTAGACATTTCGTTTTGAAAAGTTTTATTTTCTATGTACATTTGTTACTTAAAAACATTAATTTGTTACGCAAAAATTTACATTTGTACGTAGAAAATAAAACTTTTCAAAACAAAATTAATTATTCCATTAACCGCCGCACTTTTAGGCATGGATAATGGGAATTACACTTCATTTCAACAACTACTACAAGAAACAGCTATTTACGTGCACAAAATTGGTTATTAGGTTCTTAATTTGTGAAAGCTATGTAATTCATGCGTATTTAGATTGAAAATTCGAAAATGTAAAATCCATGGTATACAACTTTAAACGTACATTAATTGAATAAATAATAATGTATATTTACAGCATTTCATGTTTCAAAGTAGTTGAAAAACGACAGCTGACATAACAGTTCATAGAAAAAGCAATTGGAAGCCCTAGACAATCACACAAATTTGACAGGCGATTACGCATGGAATCGATTCCTTATCCACAAAAGATACAAAATCGCTCTTCAGATGAGATCTCGGCTTTACGGTCGTCTATCGGTTTATCTCTTCAATGTATTCGTCTACAGTATTATTCTATATTATTTTTCAGTAACCATAAGTACTTCGTAAATAATGGACAGACAAATCGTCAGGGGACGCCTCCTATTGTGAGACCTACCCCGTGTGTACGCAGGGGTAGGGGGATGATATTAGGTTACAGGTGGCTGCCGAATACCTAGGGTGTATCCTTGTGTCTAAAATGATTAAACAAGTCACTCAATCAACTTAAGAGAATATTAATCAACATGTTTTTGATGTAAAGACACAGAAAAAGAGGAGACGTTTTTGTGATGGAAAAAAACAAATTGTAATTTTTGTATGGTTGTTTTTAGAAATCTATGTAAAACTCGTTTGAGCAGTAAAATTATCATCATCCTTTCATATTTCAGGATCGATTTCTTCATAAAAATACTTAAATCTTCTTCTGAAATATAAAAAAAAGTGTTTTTTATTACGTGTGACTAAAACATTGCCTTATTTAACTTGGAATGTTTGTACGGATAGTTGCTTAAATATTTATGTTGATTTTTATTTTTTAACCCCCGATGTAAGGAGCGGTGCTATAAGTTTGAATTTCTATGTGTCTGTCTGTGGCATCGTAGCTCCTAAACGAATGGACCGATTATGATGCGTTTTTTGTTTTGTTTGAAAGCTGACGTGGTCGAGATGGTTCTTATAGCTACAATTCATAAAAATCTGTTCAGGTGTTTCAAGGACATCAGCCATTGTTTGTGTCGGGTACTGAATTTTTTTTTCTTATTTCAAAAATAGGCAGCAAATCTTAAATTAACTTTTATAGATATATAATAATAGAAGTAGTTGACTATGCCAATTCTAACCTTCCATTGGTGATGGTTATTTTTTTTTTACCATGGTCTACACCTGTAATCCGCGCGACCAATTACGTAACACATTTTACGTACACGAAAAGTGTATGCAAAATGCAGAAAATTAATTTTTCCTGATCATTCTATAATTTTATGTTTATCCTGCTCATAAATCAGCAAATAAATTAGATTTTTTTTTGTTATGTCAGTGAAGGTGAAAGGGGTATTTTTAGTTTAAAAAAAGAAGTCATTTATGTTTTGGTTCATTTTGTGAAAAAGATAGAAGTTATATTTAATACATGTTGCTTATTTCTAATAAATAATGCTTAGATTATGGGATTAAAATATAAATACATATTAATTCTAATTGATTTAATTTTTTTGTTGTTTAAAAATGGCATACCTATGCAATACACGCGACCACTGGCGTTAAGAGCGCGACCACTGCAGGGTTAAAGATATTATTTTTTAAATCACCTGTCCATTAAATATTTGACCTTCTACAATTGCCAGGATCTCAGATTCCTCCGCGTTTTTTATGGTGAAATGCGAAAATAATTATTCGATGATAATTTAAGAAAATATGTAAAAGATTATGGAGGTATTAAGGATTACATAATAATAAAAAAAAAACTAGGTAATGTCACTACTCGTATCTTGGAGAAGGGAAGGTTGCATTGAATAAACTTTCTTCAATATCGAAGAATTTCTCATTCTTGGGGGAAAATTGACTTGCAATTCGCCTCCAAGAACGAAAAATGGATTTAAAGCTCACAAAAACAAAAAATTTCACCGAAAATATGTTACTTTATAGATTACAGAACAAGTCTTTGAATCAATCCTTATCCAAATATCAACTTCAAATATCGTTTGATACGTAAAGGACATAAAAATAACTGTTTTTTTTCCTTGAGTATATTATTGTCGTCTTTGACGGATAAGATGATGTCTTTGAAGAATATTTCAAGGTGAATAATAAAATTTTATTTGTTTAAAATAATAAGTTGTTTTCTCTCCACATTTGAACATAAAGTCATGGAGTCACTGGAGATATAAACTCATTGAAATGTATTTTGGGCTTTTTTGGGTGTTAAACCTTGTCTCATCTTCTATCTAAGCTATAGCTTCCTTAGGAAAGCGATAATAGGTACATATAATATGACCAACGACATTACAAACTATAATAATAATAATAATTGGATGATTTGTAGAGCGCCGTTTTTGTGAAAAATCACCTCAAGGGCGCTGTACAACTTATTAAGAATTCTAAGGTTCTATCTAATTCTACTATTTACAAATAGATACAGAAACATACTTACCTGGCAGGTCACTTCCGATAAACACACTATGTTTTAGAGATTTCAAAAGTGTCAAGCGAAAGAAACGGTAATTGCCGTATTTTCGATTAAGGCACGGTAAACCCACTCAAAAAGAAGATATAGAGATATGTAAATATTAAAGTGAAAACTGGGCAAAATAGTTAATAAAACACGACTCGTTTAAAACAGAGCAAAACATCGCGGGGGTTGTCTAAAATAGCATTAAAAACACTGTGACTTTTTTCATACATGTTACTTGTAAAATAACTGAAACAAACGTTTTCGCTATTTGTTTTTGGGGTGTTATGCCGTGTTGCGCTACCTCCTTCCTTAGCCAACGTTTCGGACAGCGTTACAGTGTCCATCAGGGCTGTAACGCTGTCCGAAACGTTGGCTGAAGAAGGAGGTAGCGCAACATGGCATAACACCCCAAAAACAAAGAACGAAAATACTTTTGGCCGTGAAAAACTCAAAACATATCTGAAACAAACGTGTTTATAATAATTTTCGGAGCATGCTTTGCAATTTTTTCCTATCTAAGGAATTTCATATAATTTGCGTTTCAGCGCGGGGAATGTATATATATTCTCTTCAGGAATAACACGTATTTTTTAAGAGCTTTAAAATTTAAAGTGTTTAAGGTACGTAATATGTAATAAATCGGTAGAAATGGGGTATGCCGCGGCTTAATGGTTTTAGTACTAAACCGTCAAGGGTCGTGCGAGGCCATATGCTATCTCTTACCAAATTCTGTAATTGAATGTCAAAAATAAATGATCTCGTTTGAAATGAGTCATTACTCATTATCGTTTGGTGACTATTTAAAACAATATTGAAGTAACGTTTCACGAAAGATTACACAAAACTACACTAGTGGACTTACGTGAGGACACTTAGACATTTCTTGCAACTTGTAGTACGACTTACAAAAAAAACAACTTATTTTGTTGTACTTACAACCCCTTTCACAAAGTTTTTTTCGTGTTCGTTGTATTATTTTTGATTAATAAACACGCCATGCGATATGCCGTATGATTAAAATTTGTTATTACCATTTATGAGAAATTGAAGCAAAAGCCTTAAAATACAACGAAATTTAGAGAATAATGTTTTTGAGTTTTGGTAACTGTAATTTTTTTCGAGGGTGGCCATGGTAGATGCGTCTTCCAGCAGGTTGGAGCCCCATGCCACACATGTTGTGCCTTATCCAGGGAACTTGACTTCTAATGAAAACCTATGGTCAAGTCTGAAAAAACTGGTTTCTCGTCACAAGGCAAAACAAAAAAAGAGAATTGGAGCGATTATTTAAGAACGGTTCCATGTTATGATACTTGAAAATTTTCGACGTTTGGGGGACTCCATGCCTCGAATGATTGATAAGTTATTAAATTAAATGGATTTCCAACGAAATACCAACTTCAAAATGTTAATTTTAAATACTTTGCAATAAATCATTTCATTATAATTTGTGCATAAATAATGTTTTTTTTATTCAGAATTTTTGTTATTTTTTCTAAAAAAAATGTGATAAATACAAAATATAACAATGAAATATGTTAAAGAAATATTTACCTAAAATAAAATTACAGTGAAACACCAACGTGATTTAAAATAGGGCGAATGAATATTGAATACAAGCAATTTATAGCGTCCACACTTAAGTCCAGTAGGGCACATACCCTTTTTTTAACCATACTAGTGATGTTTTTGTAAGCCTGAAAGGCTTCGATTTCCATTAACGTCTTTGAATGATGTCATTATATGACCTACAACGGAGTTTAAACTGCTGGCTGTACCGATGATTTAGCAATGTAAAGTGCAGTTGGCTACTCTTCTAAAGGCTTTTCTAATGCCGTAACATGAGTACTCTGAGATGATTGCACATTCAGAGGATGCACAAATTTAAAGAGGTAAAAATGCTTTAAGTAAATTCTTCAGATAATTGGCGCAAAAATGTTTTTATTTTAACCCTCGACCTTTCGCGTGGGGACTTTAAAAGCCCAGGTTTTACAGGAATTCTTATTATGTACATTTTAAATGTTCCCACTGATTCCTTACTTTAGGTAGCTTCCTAAAATGGACTATACTTGACGCTAGTGGCGGCAACATTCAGTTTGCGCATGTGCGCTGTGAGATACAGACTTGTGTTTCGACGTGAGGCTCAAAAAAATCAACAAAATACAATGAAAAGCCAACTTTATATGTTTTTTAATTATTTATTTATTTATTTGGAATTTCGCGCCCGGCTGGGCTTTTTACATACATTATTTTTAAAACAAAGAACATCTAAATCGAAATGTGCTTAACAAAATAAAAAAAAAACAAAATCATAAACAAAACAAAAACAAAATCAAAATCAAAATCGAAATCGAAATCGAAATCAAAATAAAATTCAAAATCAAAATCAAAATCAGAATCAGAATCAAAATCAAAATCAAAATAAAAACAAGATCAGTATCAAAATCAAAATCAAAATCATAACCAAATCTAAAACAAAAATAGAGTAAAAAAACAAATTGAAATAAAAACGAAATACTCCACCATGCAAGATGGAAAAACTGTAGACTGTGAAAAGTGCAATACATGTGAAATACTTCGAAACAGAGCTAAGCAGTTGGAATTATTAAATTTGTGGTTCTTCTTTCTGATATAAATTTTACTATGAATTGTTTATATTTAGTGAATGATGTGTTAAATATGTCAACAACATCTTTATAGTCATTAGCCAAATTTTGTATACGGCGAACAGGGGTATACAATTGTGATTCTGTGTTGGAGTTGTCACAATATAATGGTAGATAGTGCCTCGATGTTGAATTGCGAGGTATATGGAAATAAATCAAGTATAATAGTTCTGGGCTATCAATTATTGAATTTATGATTCTATGTAAACATGTTAGGTCATATACTATTCTACGTTCGGATAATTTTAATAAATTAAGTTGACATAGTAGATAATCATAGTTAATACATTCCATTGTAATACCCATTCTGAAATTAATATATCTTAAGAATTTATTTTGAATTCTTTCTATCGTGAGTTAATGACTAGCATAACTAGGTGCCCATACTGTCGAGTTGTACTCGATTTGACTCCTAACCAATTATATGTACAATTTTTTAATGGTTTGAATATTTTTAAATTGGCTGCAAATTCTTATTACAAAACCCAACATTTTCAAAGCTTTATTTGATGTAATTTCAATATGATTTATAAATTTCAGTTTTTGATCAAAGTTTACACCTAAATCATTCACCTCGGTTACAGTTGTTAGTACTACATCATTAATGGAGTATTCATAAATTATTGTATTTTTTATCTATGAAATCTCATAATAAGACATTTACTTAAATTTATTTGTAGATGGTTCTCTTGGCACCAAACAAAAAGTTTAAACAAGTTATTAGACAATGTTTGACAGTCATTAATATTTTTTATAGCTTTATATATTTTCATATCGTCTGCAGACATTAAGACTTGGACATCGTTGACAATAGAAAGAACATCATTCACAAATAACAAAAATAAAATTGGTCCCAAATGTGACCCTTGCGGAACGCCGCTAGTAGCGATAAATATATATGAAGTAAAGCCGTTGATTTTAACGGCTAATTGCCTGTTACTTAAATAACTTTTAAACCACTCGTATAAATACCCCACTATTCCTAATTTCTGAAGTTTTTTTAACAGCTCATGATTAACTCTGTCGAATGCTTTGCTGAAATAGGTATAGACTGAATCAACTTGTAACTTCTTAGAAATGGATTCGGATATATAGTTTTGGTAAATTAAAAGATTAGACAAGGTAGATTTTCCTGAAGTGAAACCATGTTGGTTAGGTAATATTAATGGCTTGATATAGTGGATGATTGTATTTAAAATAAGTTTCTCAAACAATTTTTGGATGGTTGATAACAGGCAGATCGGTCTATAATTGCTCACCTCGTTTTTGTCTCCCTTTTTAAATATAGGGGTGAGGAAACTGTATTCCCATTTTTCAGGAAAATGTCCCGTTTGTAACTACTGGTTGAAAAGAAAATGTAGTGGATATGCAAGAGTGGTGGCGCAATTCTTTAAGAAAACAGGTGGGATATTATCAGAACCACCGCTCTTACTTTGATCCAGTTGTTTTAGCTGAGTCAGTACATCGTTATATTCAATTGTTACATTAGATAAATTAAAATAATGATCTGAGGAAAAACTGGGCGAGCAATCATTGACTGCTGTTGAGTTACGGACATGAACACTTTTAAAAAATTCTGCAAATAGGTGAGCTATGTTTTGAGTGTCGTTGGCTCTTTTTCGTAGAACATGTTAGAGGGCATACTAACGTCATCATTTTTCATTGACTTTGTAAAATTCCAAAAATGTTTTATGTCACCATTAATTGAATTTTCTACTTTATTTATATAGTTGTTGTAACAGATTTTTGAAAAAATTTCGAATTCTTTTCTTATTTTATTAAATCTACATAATTTGTAAGGGTTCTCTTCTTCTTTATATGTTTTATGTAATTTATTTTTTTTAGCTATGAGTTGGATTAATTCCTTACTAAACCATTTTGAATGCTTTGATTCTTTGTATTCAATTAATGGTATGCAGTTTACGATAATGGCATTGATTTTGGAATAAAACGAATCTATGTTATAGCTCATATCGCTTTTCTCGAGAAATGACCAATCCACTTTGCTGAGATGTTCATTGATTTCATTGTAACTGGCATTTTTAAAAATATAACTAGAACTTGTTAGTTTATTACTTCTTTTTACATTGTTTGGAATAATTACTGACAGTGGAGGATGATGATTATCTATGATCTATGGGAAGGATAGATTCTGATGCTTTACTAACTACTTTGTCTTCATTTGAAAAAACAAGATCTAGTAGGCGATTACTCAAATTATGTACATTATTAAATTGGGTGAGATTTAGAAATATTGACATATCTAAGATTTCCCTTTCGCATAATGTTATTGATTGGAAATCAATACAGTTGAAATCACAATTTGGAAGATTGTAATCTCCGAAAATTATGAATTTATGTTTTTTATATTTTGATTTTAAAAGTTCAACATCTTCGGAATGGTTTTTAAATATAGATATATTAGCTGAGGGAGGAATGTACACGCAACCAATGACGTAATTTTGATTTTTATCGTTTACCATAATGAAAATTTGTTCAACATCACGATTTTTAGTTTTTAACACTTTTGAGGACATTTTTTTGCGGACTGCTATAAGAACCCCTCCACCTCTGGATCTGGAACTGGTGTTGATATTTCTGTCGAGCCGGTAGTCCTGATGAAAGGGTAGACCGAGCTCCGCTGAGTGGATCGACGGTTCTAGCCAGGTTTCCGTAAGAGCGATGACATCGTGAGAAATAATTGGGGCATTTATCCTAAATTCATTCAGCTTTGTCCTTAGGCCTCTGACGTTCTGGTAGTAGAGTCTTCTCGATGACGGCTTGACGAGTTTTTTGGGAGTGAATTAACTGAATTAACTTATATTTTGTCATTGACGTAGGGTATACTTGGTTGAAGTATTTTGTTGATTTTTTTTTGTAATAATAATAATGTATCAATCTCAAGTAGTTATAAGTTTGCTAAAAAATGGTTAGATTTTTTTAAAAGTTTTCTTTTAAAAAAGTATGTTTCAAAATTAAAAAAAAATTTTCCTTGTTGATTTCTAAGCTTTTACATTGAAAATTAATATCAAATTTTTAATATTTGTTTATTTTATTTCAATCTCATTATCACCTGACTAGAATCAGTTAAAATAACACATAAAATGTAAGCTATAACAACAATTTAATAATATTGTCCACTTTAATGGGGGGGAGGGGGGGGGGGGATACCACGTAATCCGCCCCGGGTACCACCCATACTAGCTACGCCACTGCAATGTTGCAATAACCTTATATGAAATATGTAAAAAAAAACAGAAGGTTCATCTGATTACATATGCACTGCATAATCAATCTTCAGTTTTTCTTTTTAAATATATCCACTACTTCATTCGCATCAATTTCTATCCCATAGTGAATATTCATGAGAGCCAAGCCGTTCAGTCTGTTTTCACTCGTTGTGTTCCGCAAGTAGTTTTTAAGTCTCCGTAGGCTTGAAAAAGTCCTTTCTGGTGTAGCAGTGGAAACAGATATGTTAGCCAATATTTGTAACAACGTTTAAATATTTGAATATAATTTTTGATCGCACTTATCTAAGCAATCCAAAGCAGATTTTGGAGTAGGGGAGATGATGGTCATAGCCGCTTTCCACATAAGTTCTGCTTTAATGACAGATATACTTCTTTCTGGTAGCACTACCGAATACATAAAAATTGCGTCTTCAATTTCAGAACTGGCCGCAAAATTTGAAGGTAACACACCAGATAATAAATCGAGGACGGCTGGCGGCGGGTGGAAGAGAGGGCGAATCCAAAATACATTATTAGAGTAATAATTGGTAATAAAATAAGTTATGCCGCCCGCCTCTCCTTATTTTAATATTATTGACGTTGATATCTTAACTTTTCGGGGGGGGGGATTTGAGCCCCCAACCCCCCCCCCTCCCCTGGTTATGTCTGTGTAAATATGTAATATATAACATAATAAACTGAACATTAAAGATATAAGCAGAATTAAAAAGAAATAACAACAAAAACAATATTAGAAGAATAATAATAAAACTTACATCAGAATTTTAGAAATTTCTGATATAAATTTAGGTAAGTAAAGAATAAATGAAAATATCAACCGAACTGAATTTATTTCCAAGCCTATGTAGTCTTTGGATTGGGGAGTTAAAGAAATAGTTAGTTTTAGATGGATAAACAAAGAACAGCTCTGGAAGTCTCGTGGCACGATTTGGTACTGGGAATGTTATTAGTTTTGTTAAGTTAGGTGCCTCAAGTGATCCATTAAATAATTTGAATAATATAACCAAATCGCTCTTGTTTCTTCTACGCGATACGTCAGTGAAATTAAGTATTTTCATTAAGTTAACATAATTAAATTGTTCAGTGGTTATGGAGAGTTTGAAAATAATGAACCTCAAACATTTATGTTGAACTAAAAACATATTAAGCATTTGGTGGAATTATATTCTAAATTACTTCTAACTAAAGCAGTGAAGGGAATTTTAAATGAAGAAAGTGACGAAAAATCGGTTTTTAAAATAAATCCCAAACATTTCATAGCCTTATTAGTAATTTCATGAATGTATGGAACAAATGTTAATTTTTCATCAAAATATTGTGATGTTTTGACCTATTGACTAAGTATTACTAGCCAACCCATACCCGTATATTCTTGGCCTCGCATATCACTTGTGATGGTCTTATTCTTTTCTACATTCCGCATGGACATTGCACCCTAATGACAGCCTACCTTCTATGCTCCTATGGGCGCGGCATTATTTGTGACAATCTTACATATCTCCTATGTCGTTCGTGTGTCTGTTTTATGCTAATGTTTTTTTAAAAAAAATCTGTTAACTTTCCGAATGTAAGACGTACTTTTGTATTGTAGGGTTATAAAATATACTTTCTACAAAAAAAAAATTGTTTAATTTATCAAGGTTTTAAAAATTAATTTATTAGTTCAAAACTGGTTGAAAGAATAAAATAATTATACCCTACGGAAACCATAACAAAACTGCATGTGCATTTCCAGAGCTCTAAATTCAGTTCTAAATTCCACAACTGAAATTTAATACCCTTGAGGGTGGAATTATATGGCTGATTATATCTGAAATGGAATAGGCACAAAATGACGTGAACTCGTTAAGCGAATCAAAAATTAATTAACAAATATACAATATTTATTACGCAAAGAATTACACCAAAACATTATTACTTTCTTTCTCTTTTTATAAATGACCGCAAAGTGGAAAAAATTACAAAGGTGTTTTAATACATAAAAAGTCATATTCAAATGGAGTACCTCTGTGAATTAAAAGTATATTCTTAGTACACCTTATGGTACCTTCCTATTCTGCAATATAATTTTTACTACATTACACGAATTAACTTTTTTATAAGAGTTTAACAAACAGAAAACGTAAGTATTATAATATTAGAAATAATATCAATTATAATTATAACAATTATTAAATAATATTAAAAATTATTGTTCACCATGTATTTTAGTAACAAAAATCAGATGTGAGGTGTAATATTTAAGTGTGGGTTATAAAATATAATTATTGTTGATAACATTCACAACAAGACAAATATTTTCAAGAAAGTACCAGAAGAAATCAGAATCATTAATGATAAAATTCACTTATTGAAATAATTTATAAAAAAACTGCTTCACCTATTTCCACCTGAAAATCATGCTAATAATCCTAAAGCACTCTATTTTTATTCTCCATAATATTTTTTTTTGCTTTTATTCTTACTTAATACATAAATATTCATGTATTTTAATTTCATATGCATTATTGTGCTTATATGAGCGTGCGATAAATTCTAGAGTATTTATTTTTTGCACTCTTTGATTTGAAAACGAAATCAGATAAATAATTCGAGCACAAAGAAAAAGGTTTACTTTGTTCATTCATGTCGCTTGATTACACCAAGTTCACTCTGACGCGGGAATGACAATATGTTGGAATGAGAGATTGACCATAAATATTCATCTTAGTTTTTGGACTTATTTTCGCCAGGCAACAAAAAGTCATCAATATGTGTGCGGACATCAGAGCGAAGAGAATGGACACTGATGTAATTCAAGCTAGATGGGTGCTAAAATTATAGTTAAGACTTATGAGCCAATACCTCTATGGGTATATTGACCTTATCAGGAATCAATGCTTTCATATGTGTGTCACGGGAATTTGATAAATGAGTAGAAGACATTATTTTAACAAATCCACTTTTTTATTTAATAATAGTCAATCACAATTAACGCGACACAATATTACATCTCAGAAAGTTGCGAGGCTAAATCTGGCAGCTGGACACGTCAAGACGCTTTGGACGAGAATGATTTTGCGGTAGTAATTGGAACTACAGCTTGTCTATCCGGTGTGACCAGCGTTCACATCGCCACAACACGGGCATGTGCCTAGCATGGTGGTCGAAAAATCCCCAATGTATATAATGAAAAATCTAATGAATAAAGAAAACTTAAAAAAAAAAAAAATATATATATATATATAAACAGTACCTTGCCATACCTCATATTGATTTTTCTCCTCTGAATCTTAAAAGCTGGGATTTCTATAAAGACACATAACATACTATGTAATGTTTTTGAATATCAATTGAAATAACCAATGTTTCAATTATGTATTGTACACTAAAAAATTTCCAAAAAAAATATATGAATTATAGGTAAATTTTAATTACTTTTATTCACTTGATTGTGTTCTGACACGTGTTTTATTTCACCAAGTAAAAATTATTAATACTTAGCTATGCCTATTTTCTTTTTTTATGTAAGTATTGTAATTATTGTATTTTGTCAATAGTGCGGTTGTCTTTGGCTCTACAACAGTGAACAAAATTACGTAAAAGTATTGCAAAATCTGTTATCAAATGAAAATATTTAGGTACTTATTTCAGGCGGCGAATACAAAAGTTCTTTTAAAAGATTTTTTTACAATAGCTCCATACTGGAGGCTCTGTGGAAAACATTTTCCCTCAGGGTCTATGGCCTATGTTTGGAGATGTTATGTGGAGGACCTTTTAAAGGAAAGGAATGGGAGGAAGTTCTGGGAAAGGTAAGGTATGAGGGAATGGGTAGAAATATGGGGGTCAGTGGGTACAGAAGAGACTGACACATGAATCCATCCCTTCCACTGCGGTGCAAGGCGATGTTCCTAAAGAGTTCTGCCTGAGAGGTCACAGTCCTCCCGATCCGGCGTGCCACGCAACTAGTGGACAGATATATCCGCCGCCAAGACCCGGACAAATCTCACTCCATAAACCCGGGCCCCCTGCTCGTCATCAAAGTCATCAAACGCAGCGAACCACTTGAGGTGACCTATAGCACATGTGTTGGAAATCCAATAAATGGTTCCCGAGGTGGTACCCATACCCGCCCCCCGAAAACGGAAAAGGGTAAAAACAATTTAGAATTAAAATGGTGATATCGACAGGAAAATATTGTACATTAATATTTTAGGGTAGCAGATCTGCATCGTTGATTTTTTATGATCAGATAATGATTGACTGTAAGATTCCGAAATTACTCGAATTTGAAGTGCGCGATGACACTTAAAATCCATCATTATTTTAACACGTACCTATCAATTGTGTGTCATGTTCTGTACTGCTATCACACAACCTAACGCGTTTTATGCCAATGGAAAGGAATGATTTATTCTAGACTTTTGCGGCTTACAGATCATTGAATTTTCGTTTGGGGAAAATTTTGTCAATTCATTTATATAATTTCCATTCAGAGGAAAATTAATATGAATTTTTTCGACGGGTGTGATTACGTTTTAATGACACCGTGCAAACGATTCTTCGTAAATATTAACGTTAAATAATTTATCTTTATTTCTGGTGAAATGTAATAGAATATAAAAACGTGAAATGTTTACCAACGAAATTAGTGAACAACCATAAACCTCCACATTGACAGACTTGCCCTAACATGAAATCTGGGTATCATTTCGACGAGCTAAGGCAAACCACGTTACCATATTTTTGACACCAGGAGGGTTCGAGAATGCTTTGAAAACCACGACATTGAAATAACCAGACCATGTGCAGAATTTTTTTTTCGCTAAAGTAAGGCAAATGTTTGCAAAGGTTCGTCAGGCACTTTGTAACACTATATAAAAGGAGACTTATATATGACTGTGGATTTTTTTTCGTTTTATATTGGAAGCGAGTACCCGTGAATTAGATAAATATTTTATTGCTATCCCATTCTCTCGCAGGCTAAATCCTATAGTTGTATGTGTAGACCGGTCAATAGCTGAGTTGGAATCACGTCAATGTCCGTCATCACGTCATGGGTCCCACCCAGGCACCGCATGTTCGATTCTTCAGCTGGCTAAGTCCTCCTTCGCGACACGAGCAACATTTTCCGTTTAATTTGGTGGTAGTAGAAGATTTTCAAATATTGTCAGGTTAATCGAAACCCGGGAGTGTTTTTTTATCTTATTAACACTAATGCAGCAAAAAACTCACCAATCTCTCGCGCAATCACATCTTATACACACTATGAAAAATTACTACATTTTTCACGACTCCTTGCAAACATAAAAAAAAAAATTACTAAATTTCTTGGCGTGATATAATTTAAAACTTCTTATTTACACTTATCTTTTCATTAAACTTCAATTTATTATTCGTGAGCATGTAATTCTTGTCCTAATTTTTTTTCTAAAAATACCTATCTTTTCATTAAATGAAGACAATATTATAATTTGAGTTTTTACTCATAAAGTTAAAAATTAAAATAAAAACTTATCTTTTCATTCAAATTTAATTACTATTCGTCAGCATGTAATTCTTGTTCTAAAAATTGTTCTAAAAATATTTATCTTTTCATTCAACTAATTATTATTCGTGAACATGTAATTCTTGTTCTAAAAATAAGTCTATATTCCTATTCTTCTCGTTCATTCTTTAGTTAAGTTTTAAGAACTGTTCAAATCCCAGACGAAATTATCTAATGATATTCTACAAACCCACGTTATAGGTACTATACCATGTAATAATTTCTTTTAATATTCCTTATAACTTTTACAGTATATGTATGTTAATAAATAAATAAACAAATAAATTAGCATCACTCATTTCCGTTTTATCGAGTTTCATATCACAACGGTGCTAAATAAATTTTTACTTTAAAAAACAATAAAAGCAAAGCCATAAAATTCGGTACATCCCTTCGAAAATAAAAAAATATTTTATTTAAAACGAAAATATTAATTTGTATTTTTTGTACGTGGATTTAATACAAAACATACTACCGTACGTGATGTGTATTAACTCCATGTTCAACAGAAACAATCGTTCATCCCCTATTGGAAGGCTTTTTGAACAAAGTTTGTTATCGCTTTGCCAAAAATGAAATCATAATTTAAAACTCTCTCAGTAGGTACCTACTATGCCTGCAGTTTTCCTCGCCAGCCGTTATGCTCTCTGAAGAGTTTAATTGATAGAGGTGTGTTATAAGCGTGTCAGGGTTCCTGAAGTAAGCTCAATTTTATCTTACTTCTGCTGAAATGGATTAACACATCAACTTCTTTCTTAAACAAATGATCATTTTCGGTGACCAGTCTGGGGCTTAGTGAAAGGACATATAATAAAATATTTTTTACGTCAATACCGTGAAAAAGCCCCAACGGCTCCCAAACGTTTGGAGCCGGTGAGATAATGGCGTCCCCAATTGGGGCAAGTTGGGAGGTTGAAGGTAGTGGGAAAGACAAGGAGATGTACGAGAGGAAGGTGAAAAAGTATTTGGATTTTCAGATCTAGTCTCCAAACATGGCTAAAGCCACTTCAAGCAACGCTTCAATGATGATCTCGTGGGGTGCATTGAGAGAATCTCCACTTTCCGCTGGAGAAATAAAACGATAGAAATATTTTGTTGGCGAGTCCGTGTTCTCAAAATAAGCCCAATGCCGTTGGCCGCTTTTGGGCCTGGGAGTCTAAACGAGTTATCTAAATATAGTGATATAGTGTCTCTTGTAACTCTTGCCTTTCTTTGTACTATTTGTTATTTGAGAGAGTTTTTAAATAAGTTAATTTATTAATATAATGTTGTATGTTAATAATTTAAGTAATTCAAATGATGTAATTTTTTCAACCTATAAAGCCGCTACTCTCCATCATAAATATAAATACGAGAAATCATTTCTCAATTAAGTTGGCAGTTTTTAAAAAATCTACCTTTTGTAATTAGCCTTGAGCCATCAGCATTTTTTAATATTGTAATTTTTATACGTACCTTAAATAAAAATAAAGTAATATCGTAATTTTTTTATGAAGATATTATGTGCTCATCAGCTGAGAAGGTTTTCGTAAATGTATGTACCTTTTATGTAGAATGCGATCCACGTCCGCTAAATAAGATATCGGGGTCCATTGACAATCTATCACAATAAATAAATATGTTTGAATTGAAAACACACTTGTAATGGAATTAACCGTGCTTGTTGATCAGATCTGAATAGCCAGATATTCCCCCAACTGCCTCTTTCCCTTCTTTTTCCCACCACTACTACCTTCTCACAACTTACTCCAATTGGGGATGTCATAGTTTCGCTGGCTTCACACGGTTGGGAGTAGTAGAGACTCATGCGCTATCTACATAAAAAAAATATATATACATCACATGCCTTTCTAGGGATGAACTATTCTGTGGTTTTGCTGCAGTCCATTCGACGTCGTTGTTAATGCAGTTTTATTTGGGTCGTAAAATAAGAGGAAATAATTCATTTTTTTCGGTTTGTGTCCAATGAGGCTTCTGTTAAAATGTCACATCCCTTGAATGTTCAGTAATATTATGTTTTTAAAAGTTGTTAAATAAATTAAGGCAAGCAATTGGAGGCACTGCTGAAAATCAGCTGTTTTTTGTAGCTGAACAGTGACCTTTTCATCAATAGAATCAATAAAAAAAGAAAAAAGGTATTCTGTAAAAAAAAATTGATGATGAATAAACGATTTTATTATTAGGTATTATTATTTTTTTTAACATGGAGTTAATACACATCACTTACGGTAGTATGTTTTGTATTAAATCCACGTACAAAAAATACAAATTAATATTTTAGTTTTAAATAAAATATTTTGGTTATATTTTACACTAAATAAAGATCTGTTCCAAACTTTGTGATGGGACTGAAAAATTCGCGTTATTTTTTTGGAAAGGTTGCGTTAGTTTTTCGCAGTATAGTTTTTAGCTAATTCTTTTTAAATCGTTAAATTGTGGCAGTACGCGTTGTTTTGGATGTGAAGAGAGCTGAATTCCATTTTATTCACACATGACCACAAACAAAAAGATATTTTGAACCTGTAAATTTTGAAAATACGCTAGAAAAATACTGACATTCCGAAAATGGCAGAAAACGCCTTTTTCGAATAAAAATAGTGAATTTCACAGTTTTAGTGTTATCGCAATCCCGAAAATTTCAGGTCCGTAGCAATGAGTCGTGAAAATCGACTGAAAACGTAAATACGAAAATCGACTGATTTCACTAGATGTTTTTGAAGTTTTTAAATTTCAATTCCATTGAACAGTGATTGAATTTTTCGCCCCGATAGCAAGTAATGTGCTTTATGCATTCTAAACAAACAATCGGGATCTGTCATTCATTCTTCGTAAAATCTAGGCTTTTTCAGGGCCCGCTTGAGAGAGTTTGATTTTGATCTCTCCAGTTATCCTTTCTTCACCTATTTATTGCCTTGCACCGCAGCGGGAGCGTCAAAAGTCGCTCACTTCTCCCTTATCCCACTCCTTATTCCCTTTTCCTTCCTAGAACTTCATTTCCTTTCAATTCATCAAAGATGATACAGGGTGTGAGGGAAGTTATTTTCTCCCTTTTAGGGCCGTCTGCGTGGAGCTAACGTAAAAAAAATAAGCAAATCTCAGTCTATTCCTTAACTCACCTCTAGTCATGTTAGGCTGTTATTTTTTGTAAATCCTTCTAATTAAAATTCATTTCACCGCCCCTTCATAGCTTGTAAAATGATTGTTTGATTTGAGTGACTTTATCATTTATAATGCATACTAGTTTGTGTTAAATCGTTTTCAACATGATATTCATTTTTCATATTTTTGGCAACACTGTTATTTTATTTCATTAAAGCGGGTGACTTTCATATATTATTTAGGTATGTATGTAAATTTTATAAATTAGGTTAAAAATTTGAATAAAATCAAATCATCATGAGGAATATTTAGTTTTGAAGAAAAGCTTACAAAAAATTAGCCACTTTACCTGAATCAGTACACTGAATGACACTGATTGATGCGAAAGAAACACTAAGCCCCTTGAACATGATTTTGCTTTTCTATTTTGTTGTTGTTAACTTTAACTGCTGACGTGGGGGCCGCTACGGCCTATCAATAATAATAATTTCGAAATACTCCCCTCCCCCGCGCGTGACGCACACGCCGCTTCCAGTAGCTTTGAATAAAGTGACGCCAGAGCCGTAAGTTTAAATTTTTAAAGTTAAATTTCTGTAAGTATATTCATTTCAGTTTTTTTTGCGGCACTTCTGATCCATCGTCAGTGTTTGCGTGACTTTTTTAAAGTTGATTTTTACTATGCAAAAACATAAACAACTTTACGAAAGTTTTATACATATAATTTATTCGAGAAACTATTGAAATATTATCATAGAAGTGAGTTGATTATTTTTACTTAGTTTAATATATAGGTAATACAGACTTATTTCTGATCTCAAGTGATTTTTGCCAAAAATTATTATTACATAATCCAAATTGCATGTATGTAAGTATATCCAAATTGTGAAATACAAGTTACTTAACAATAAAAAGTATTTTATTTTATTTAAATATTTTTAAATTGTCCAATAAATAATAATTTGGATCTCAAAATTTACGTGGATCTCTAATATAATTATAAACATTTAAAGTAATGGGCCTCCCAGGCCCCACGTCGGAGTATACGTAAAAAAAATAACGTCAGCAGTAGGTTAAATTTACTAAAAAAAGATGGCTGTTTTTTAACATTTATTTACGTTTCAACACGTTATCGTAACATTTTAAAACAATATATTACACAATTTTTTTGAAAATTGTTTTATCACTCCAACGCTCGCGGTACGAAATTTAAGTAGTTTCTTTTAATGTTGATTATAATATAAACACAACGCAAGAGTCCCAACTGTCCGGAGTCAAAGAGATTATGCCTTTCCCAGTTGCGATACGTTGTGACGCTGAGGGGAGCAAGGAAGATTTTCGACTCCTAATGTCTTAGTCTATTTGTCTAGATCTTATACAATTGGGGCAATGTTTTTTTTTCGATATACATAACACACCAAGACTTGGCCTTAGCCAACTGAATTTGCAAGAATATTTAGTGTTCATCATTGTTGAGTTTGTATCGGCCTATTTGCAATATTTAACTAATTTTCTACCTGTCATTTTATATTTACATTAATCTTGATTCATTTCCGTCCATGAAACTCATTTATTTTATATTTAACGTCCGTGTCACATGTTATCCTAATTTCATACAACAAAATTGTATTTGTATCATTTTTCTACCCTTCCACAAGAAGAAAGTCATGAAACATTTTGTGATTAATTTCTCACAAAAATTCAATTGCTCCATTTCTAAAAGCCTTACTGCCAGCATCCAAAATCATATCGCCTTTATTGCAAGTTTATCTGAACTATTTATAAGTAATAAACCAATTTAGAAGTAACTAACAAAAGTGTTTCATTCCGAATATAACCTGTTACGATACGCCCTTGAAGCGAATAGTTTCGAGAACGCGAGCAGCTAGCCCACAGCTGGCCGCCCCCTCTCCTTCCCCATATCCTGTCTGCCTCTCCTTACCGCCCCGCTTGCCCGGCGACTCCGCTGCCCGCTGCGCTCGCCACACAGAAGCAATCTGAGCGCCTTTAAGAACGCACGCTAGCGGCTTACTCGTAGCCGGCAGACCCAATTCATTTGGGGCCGCGATGTATTATTGAAGTACCTTTGTGTATAATTGGCCTTTTGCCGCACCATAGTTCGGTCTATTTAGACTATGAAAGTGCCTGATGAAGCTGCCACATGAGACGAGGTTCCTGCCTACCTACATGTAAGCTGTATCTTGATTTCCTCTTTAAATGTTGTCCGTAATTCAGTGAAATGTAGGGCCCCCGTGGAAATCACGACTCGGAGAGTTTCGTTTTGAGAGACAGTCAGAGAGAGAGTTAAACACTTTAGCTAGGTTTGTGTAATTTGCATTTCTTGTAATTGAATTGTACTGTAGAAACCTATGTATGTGTTTGAGCTTACAATACATGTCTAAATGATTTAACATTGTTATTATTCTGCTACGGCGGGAGGATTGTTGGCCGGTGAGGATCCCGTGGGTCACCGAAGGATGGAGAGAAGTTCCCTAGCCTTGAGCTGCCCACCCCCTGAATAGAGAGTACCCTTGTCCCGCTGAGAGCTAGCCAGGGACGTGTTGGTGTGCTGATGTTGGTTTAGAAGCCGACATCGGGGTACCCTAACAATTGGCGCATCAACGTGAAGCCTGGAATTTTTTTCTCTACCCCGGTCACTTTGCGGGACCTTACTCTGTCAAAATCCTTCCCGCACAACAACTATTTTGTAAAACATTAATTATGCCTCGTCATTCTACAGTAAATCCTGTGAAAAAACCACAGAAACCAATATGTAAATTAAATCCATAACGGATCTGATTGTAATAATAAATTGCATCGCAAGTTGAAACAACGGCCATTTTGAGTGCCCGAAGCGCCGCGAGTCTGATTGCGCGCGCATCGCCAGGCGGCGGGCGCGTTAGCAACAGTTATTCCCGCCCAAAATCCAACGGCTTTTGTTCCAAGCGATAGTCCGGATTGCGCGCAAATGCCTTGTTCCCGCCGATACCCCAACCGACTGTTGCTAGGCTGCGTTTTAAATCCAAACCGTTTTTTTATGACTGAACTGGGTTACCAACGGAAATCATTATTATGAATTTGATTCTGGAACCCCAGTTATTTTGCGAATTCCTTAATGAAAATTTCGGACTTACGTATTTTTATTTATTTCTGCACAATATACCAATTGGCCCACTTGTGTCTGTCAAATTAGTACAATTTAATGTTTCTCCAAATGGACAAAATAATGACTTTCTTTCCCCATTGTACATTATAGGTACTGTTTTTTTGCAGCATAAGTGAAAGTGAATTGTGTTTTTTTCCTTACATAAGTGAAAAGTGGAATAATAATAAAGCCAATGACTGATTCCATGAATAAATAAAATAATTTTAATATGGTTGGATGCAATAAACCCCATATTCAGTCATTTTCATCCGGAAGTTTGTCCTTTATTTGCCAGAAATGTGCCTTTTGTGAACTTTAGTGCCTTTCTCAGTGCAAAGTGTTTTGTGAAAATAAAAAACCTGTTTTCTAAAGGTCAGTCCTGGCAAAATTTTTCTAAAATAAATAAATACTTGTGAATTTCACAGTTTTCTCAAAAGTGATCAGTGAAATACAAAAACCTTTACCACTAAGGTCTTTCCACGCAAAATTTTTTCTCGCCTGCCTCTCTTTGACAAGAATTCTGGTGTCATGTACACAAAACACATTTGGAAGTGCCAACAGTGATCACCAAGTGAAAAGTGCCTCACAAAAATTAATTTTTGCGCTTTCTAAAGGAAACCCCTGGCCAATTTTTTTCTTCTCCCCACCACCCAGGAAACTCACAATGGAGGACAAGCAAACTATTACATCATCCAACTTGGGTACCATTCCCAATGTGCATAGTTTATCCAAAGCCCACTTACAAGCTGCTTTAAGGGATAGAGGACTCTCGCCATCAAGCAAATCTAAATCTACATTGAAGGCATATGCACTTTTATTCAACAAAAAGTACATTAGGAGAATAAATCTCGCCCCCTCCAACGAAAATAATTCATGTTCGGCTACGCAAGTTTTGGATAATCTTGACAAAGAACCTACGCCGCATGTAATGATAAAACAGGACGTCGCACCCATCTTGACACAAGATAAAACTTACGATTTATCCTCTTGGAAAGTCAAATATAATGGCGTCTCCGATGTGCTGGATTTCATTGACCGTATTGAAGAAACGGCTACAATCAAAAATATCCCATTCGAGATTCTACGGAGAAACTTTATAGAACTCATCTCCCCAGAATTAATTCCGTGGCACCGCATCCAAAAGACTAAATGCAAAGATTGGAATAAACTCAGAGCTGCCCTAATCTCTAGCTTTGGAAAAAAGGAGGCCCAGCACCGGATCAAACTATCTCTACTATCTATTAAACAACTAGTAGATGAACCTGTGGCTACATTCATAGAAAGGGCTGAATCCATCAACATCAAGCTTTCACATCCTGTTCCGGAAGCTGAACTATTACCAGTCATAACTGATGGCCTTTTAAGCAAATACGAGAACATCATCACCTCACAGAAAATTGCATCCCTGGCCCAGCTAAACGAAGTCTGCCTCCTCCTGGAATCGTACCAGGATAGGAAAAACATAAAGAATGTGTCGAATAATGTGGCTGTGCCAAGCCGTTCGTCTGGTTTAAAGCCAGAATTCGACAACAAAAAGTGTGCTCCTTTTGCAAAAAAGTAGGCCACCTGGCCGCTACTTGTTTCAAGCAAGCAAGACTTCTGGAATCCAAGGAACCCCGAACCTCCAAGAGACACCACTCTAGGGACCGCTCTCCTCCACGCGACGAACTGCGCAACATTTTCAAGAGATCAAGGCACAATGCAGAAAGGTTACAAAACCCAAGCGATGTCAGACCTCAGGTGGATTTCTCCAAGCCCCCACCAAATTTCTACATGAAGAGGCCAAAAAACTAAATAATAACCTCTCAGGTACCCATTCTGAACCAAGGTCTAAAGAATGGACTGATTGGTTATCACACATTAAGTATTTTAACCAGACCTTAAATGTTTCCTCGGTTTGTTGCAAACAAGCTAAAGATGGGAGACCCTATGCTCTTTTCTCTGTTAACAATGTGCCCTTTTCCGGACTACTTGATAGCGGTGCATCTGTCAGCTGTCTTGGCAACAATGCTCACCTGCCTTTTGTTAACAGTGATTTTAAAATTTCGCCACAAACAACACACCTGACGACTGCGGATAATGTTTCCCAGCCGGTCATCGGTACCCTTGCACTGCCAATTAATTGTAACAATAAAATAATTACAATCAATTTTCTAATAGTGCCCTCTATATCCCAGAATTTCATCCTTGGCGTTGACTTCTGGAAGGCTTTTAACGTTGCTCCCCAAGTATTTAATACTCTTGACGAAACCTCCACTGCTGCTCAAATTAGTGAGATCCGCACAATAATACCTCACGAAAATTTAAGCACGGACCAAGCTCTCCAACTAAAGGAAATGGTCAATAAATTCGAATCAATATCTTTCGAAAAATGTGGATTGGGTTTGACAAATTTGGTAGAACACCACATTAAAACCAATGGCCCACCCATAAAGCAACGTTATTACAACTTAGCCCCCCAAAAGCTTAAACTTTTGGAAAAAGAACTTGATGAAATGTTAAAAATGGGTGTGGTGGTTCCCAGCAGAAGTGCATGGACCAACCCAACTCTTTTGGTTTCTAAAAAAGATGGCTCCGCACGTTTCTGTCTTGACAGTAGACGTTTAAATTCTTGTACGGAAGCTGACGCATACCCCTTACCTTACGTCCACGCGACCTTAGACCAACTGCGCAACGCCAAGTTCATCTCCTCTGTTGACCTAAGCAAAGCTTTTTGGCAAATACCTTTGGACGCAGAATCGTGTGAGAAAACTGCTTTCGTTGTACCTGGTAGGGGAATGTTCCATTTTAAAAGATTACCCTTTGGTCTAAAGAACAGCCCCGCCGAATTACAAAGACTGATGGACAAACTCTTCGGTCCTGAAGTCGATAACAGCCTGTTTTGTTACCTTGACGACCTCATCATCGTCAGCGACACCTTTGAAAAACACCTATTAATGTTGGAAAAGGTTTTTCAACAACTCAAGTTCGCTGGTTTAACCATCAACTTGAAGAAGTCTGAATTCTGTAAGTCCCGTTTACGTTATTTGGGATTCATTGTCGACGAAAAAGGTCTAAGAACAGACCCCGCTAAGGTGGAAGCCATGGCAAATTTTCCCCGACCCAAAAACGCGAAGGAAGTCAAAGGTTTCCTTGGACTTGCAGGTTACTACAGAAGATTCATCAAAGACTTTTCCACAATTGCAGCCCCCTTAAATAAAATTACCGGCACCCGTAAAGGTGTCAGCAACTTCCGATGGTCTGCTGAAACTGAAGAAGCGTTTACAACTTTAAAAAATGCCCTTCAAAAAGCCCCCGTTCTGAATTGCCCGGATTTTGCACTCTCTTTTACCCTCCACACGGATGCCTCCAACGTAGGAATCGGTGGAGTCCTAACTCAAGAATTCCCAGATGGCGAACACCCTGTAGCGTATTTTTCCCGTACATTAAATAAACACGAGAAAAACTACGGAATTACCGAAAAGGAGTTACTGGCTGTATTGGATTATGTTCACCATTTCCGCGGTTACATAGACGGTAGCAAATTTACTGTAGTCACAGACCATAGTAGTTTGAAATGGTTGATCTCTTTAAGTAATCCCTCCGGTAGACTCGCTCGTTGGGCCTCCCGTTTGTCTCAATTCAATTTTGATGTTGTACACCGTAAAGGCGCGGACAATATTGTTCCTGACGCTCTTTCAAAAATTGAATTGGCTTCATTAAATGTTGACACAATTGCCCCCCCTCCATCTACAAAAGATGAATGGTACTTGAAAATCTTCGAAGGTTGTAAAAATAATCAACAAAAGTTTCCTAATTTTATCATAAAAGAAGGACAACTATACCGTAATTGCAAGGTACCACTATCCATCCTCGAAGATTACTCTTGGAAACTTGTCGTTCCCCTCGAAGGAAGAGAACAAATAATAATTGACAATCATAGTGCTCCCGACTCTATACACCCAGGAACTTTCAAGACGTATAAAAAGATTTCCTTGAAGTATTACTGGCCTGGTCTTTTCAAACAAATTCGCAATTACATCTCTAAATGTGAAACTTGTAAAGCTTATAAACATAGCACGGCAGCACCTGCCGGCCTAATGGGTAACCCCAAACGCGCCGACAGACCCCTACAGTCATTGTCAATGGACCTCGTCGGACCTTTTCCTCGAAGTTATGCCGGACACATGCACATACTTAGTGTAGTGGATGTTTTCACCAAATTCTGTTGGATCTTCCCTTTAAAAAGAGCCAATGCGTCCGCCATCATCAAACTTCTGGAAAAACACATTTTTATACCTTACGGAACACCCAGAACCGTAATTGTTGATAACGGAAAACAGTTTATTGCCCAGGAATTCAAGGAATTTCTTGCCAAATACGGAATCAAGGACATTTATTATAACACCTTGTACACTCCCCAAAATAACACTGTCGAACGTTACAACCAAACAATCAACACAGCTCTAGCTATTCTAGTTGATAAAGATCAACGCACTTGGTGTAAAAACCTAGATAAAATTCAGGCCGCTATGAACAACACTGTTAACCTGGCCACTGGTTACACACCTTTCTTCTTAAAACACGGTATGGAACAAGTCGTCCATGGTTCTCTACATAGGGACACAAACTTTCCTACGTCATCTGCCACCACAAGCAACCCTACCGCAGATTATGCCCATCGCTTGGAAGAACTGTCGGCCATTTACAGTGAAGTCACTGATGCTTTGCTCCTGGCTCACCAAAAGAGTGCGGACAGATATAACTTACGTAGAAAACATGTCACCTTCAATACAGGAGACATAGTTTGGAGAAAGAACAACACACTTTCCCAAGGAGCCATGTATTTCTCTGCTAAGCTGGCACCACGTTTCGTGAAGGCCAAAGTCCTAAGGAAAATATCAGACCTAGTGTACTCCTTGTCTGACTCATCTGGAAAGCACATTGGTAATTACCACATTAAGGACATTGTAAAGTCTGGAAGTGAGGAGTCAAGTAAAACTGCCCCCACTATCTCAGCAAACGTAAAATGATCCAGTATATATCACATTTTTTTTGTAAGCTTACAAAGTCTTACTATGTCAGGCGTGTATTGTGTCAATCACATGCCCATCGTTTCATAAATGAAATATGGCAGTACTTATTCACATTACTTATTTTTACGCGTATGGTATCCCAGATGACCAACACTAAATGTCACCGATTGCCCCTAGATAGGATATATTATTATTCCGCTTCTAGTACTCGATCCATCCGGTTGCACGGCAATTTTACCTCACTACCAGTTTGTACACGAATCTATATTCGTTGTAAATAATATTTTAAATAAAACTTAATATCGTGGATAACTAAGTGTTTTCAATTAAACATCATCATTATTATAAGTCTGAACACAAGATCACGGCTTGGAAGTGCCGTGATCTCAAGGAGCATTTTAACCTCAATATCGGTAAAGTATGAAGGCAATCCTGCCTGACGTGGAGAGGATCTCCTCATCAAACACTCATACATCAACTAAAAAACACTACCAACATTGGTGACCCCGAGAATTTCTAATGATAATGATGAACACTGCCAATACGGAGGATTGAGTACTGGAATGCGGAATCCTGGACACCCCAATCTTGTGAGTAACATTTCAATCTTTTAAACTTAAATTCAGTAGGTCCAGTATGTACATTAGAATCATATGAAGATAAATCAGTAAAGAACATTATTGTCCAACATAGTTCATTGGTTATTGTCCACCAAATTCAGTAGCGTACGAAAATACCTACATCCCGCTACTACTTTATTAATAATGCTTCCCCCGCAACTCATTACTTGTTTATGTGGATAGTATATTGCCGGTAAATATCAATTTCAGATAAACAAGAAGCCCAGCAGCTAAGGCAGAGTATCCTAACCAACAGACGCGATTTTGCAGACAGACCCAGGTACCCGGATGCCAAATACCCGGATGCCATATACCTGGAGATCCTACACCACCCCACAGCATCCACCGCAGATCGGAGTAAAGCAAGTAACGCAAATTCAACTTCTCACAGTGATCTTTGTTAATAATTGATAATCCGAACATTTCAACGAAATTTAGCAACCCAGCGAGAATATGCAAATATTGTTACACGGTATAAATTTTTAAACTGCACTTCATCAAAGCATTATTACAATTACAATATATTTGTACTAACATTTCAACGCAAAGATAAGAGATTTG
The DNA here is from genome assembly GCA_917563855.2 of Limnephilus lunatus. Lineage (NCBI taxonomy): Eukaryota > Metazoa > Arthropoda > Insecta > Trichoptera > Limnephilidae > Limnephilus > Limnephilus lunatus. The sequence goes on from OU830593.1 coordinate 49,021,279, forward strand.
TAAAAGATTTTGGATATCATCAACTTAACTTTTCAGACCTGGATTAGATTTATTGTTATTTTGTTTTATGCACAATTTTGATAATTTTATCTGCATACCTACACGGTCTATCAGTACTACTACTGCTTTCGCCATTGCCTATCACTTGCCATATTACAACGACAATATGCCGCTAGAAGAAACAGCATCAGGAACCAGCGCTAATTACACAATAATGGATCCAGTCATAAACTCCGTATCAGTTAAGCTACCCCCCGTCTGGTGTGACAACATACAGCTCTGGATTGCCCAGGCAGAAAGCCAGTTCTCCAACTCAAGAATCAAAGATGACACCACGAAGTACAACATTATTGTCGCCTCCCTGGACATCGAAACCCTCAGGACCGTCAGCGATGTCGTCATCAAGCCACCAGCAACGGACAAGTACCCTACCCTAAAAACTGCACTCATCACGAGGTTGCAAGATTCCGAAGGAAAACGTCTCACCCGACTACTAACCGGATTACAGTTGGACGACAGGAAACCATCAGGACTACTTCGATTGATGCACGAACTCGCCGGCCCCGAGCTTGCTGAAAGCGCAATCATACGCACGTTATGGCTACAAAGACTTCCCCAACATGTACAAGCTATATTGACCGCACGGCCAGACGACAATCTACTACAACTTGCGTCAGCAGCAGATAAAATCCTGGAATCATTTTTATAATCGGCGTAATCCTAGCCCCCGCCGAGAATGGCGTCATCCACCGACATCGTACTCCAATACCGACCGCCAACATCGATCCCGGTCGAACGATCGAACGGACAATAACAATGAACTTCACAAAACAAACGACTACTGCATATACCATAAAAAATTCGGGCAGAGATCATTCAACTGCATTCCACCATGCACATTTCACAGAGATAATTCAAAAAACAACGGCAACGCCACACAATAAGTGTGATTTTGCTAAAAATTGCAGTCCATCGTAACTTTCCTTACTTACGCACAAGTAACAAAAACACTTGTAGCTATTTAACAAGCACAGACAACAGATATCACCAGATAACAAGAAACATGCGACTGGACGAGATCCAGTAAACGGGCAACGAGCAACTGGGAACTGTCAACATATATCACCAGATAACAAGAAACATGCGACTGGACGAGATCCAGTAAACGGGCAACGAGCAACTGGGAACAACAAATCACCAGATAACAAGAAACATGCGACTGGACGAGATCCAGTAAACGGGCAACGAGCAACTGGGAACAACAGGAATACTAATGGACTCACGAATATCTACTGAATAGCTACGATCTCGAATTTTTTTTTAAAGAAACAAATCGTTTTTTCACCATCTTCTCAACTTCAACATCTCCAATAATGTATATATACAGTAGCTGACACAATATCTCAATCTGAAGAGACTAACTGTCCTACTACAAACAACCAAGGATTGCAGGGAAAGCGCAGAGTCAACCTGACGATTATATTAAGGCAAAAGATGACTCCGCCCTCGTCCTATGTTAAATTAATGTTTCCAACTGTGACCGACTCAAACCTACATTTTTCCAAAAGTCGGAGGAAATACCGCAAAAAACGGCAAGCACACTGCCCACAATAACAACAAGAAAAACACGCTGTGGAAGACACGTACATTTTCCTGAAAGGTACCAGTCGTAAAAGTAATACTTGGCAATACTTCAATTAAAAAAGCTATCGTTTAAACAAATTAATTAGAAAACTTATATTGATGTATCCAAAATTTATTATACGATTTGTATCACTGTACCTCATAATTAATTAAAATTCTAATGCACTACTGTGAAATAAAACTAAGTTTATTTAGGTATTTAGCTAGCGAAACACCGCCATATAAATTATTGTATTATTACGTAGTCAGTATTTCTAACAAATAATAATAATATATCAATTCATTTTCGTATCCCGAATTCTGAACAGTATACAGACTACATTTTATTTGTAAATAACTAATTAATAATAATAGTAAGGTATATCAAATTTAGCAAATAAGTTATCCAACCTGTAAATAATTCCTGTTAATTTCCGATATCTATTAATTTTACGTAGTGTTATCTTATTAAAAAGAAGCCACATATTAGATCGGACCGTCATAAATGCTAACCAAACTGTATTTGTTTAACAATAACAATATAATAAATAATAATTCGACATTCCAATACCACTGTGGAACTACGTACCTAAAGTCAGGTAGTAAACAAAGACAGCACTTGGAATTCGAATTATTATTTTCCCTCGATTAAAAATGAATTCACTCCTTAGTCTAAGATTTATAAAGTTAATTCTGTATAATATGGTTCATGTATTTTATTTATATTTTAATATTACGCATAGTTAAGTTTACTTTCGTTGAAATTGTATAAACGCATAATAAGTATGTACCGAGTCAGCCAGCAGCTACTCGCCTTTGTAAATAATCACCGTTATGCATTCTAGCAGTACCTACCTACCTCAACACTATATGTCTAGCCGTAAGAAGGAACGAGTAATAATAATTTTAATCGGTCAATACCGACTGAGAAATAGGTACTTACTTCTATTACTAATGATAATTAGGACTTGTAAATAAATAACATTATAATTTTAAAACATTTTGTAACTTTGGTTATTTTTTCTTTTTATAGGCATGTTATGTTCTAAGTTATTGATGTAAATTTAGAATTGTTCACAAAACTACTTATGTAAAAATTATATTTTCAACTATGAAAAACATTGTATATAGACATGTATATCTCAATAACATACTAAACCCTATTTAGGTGTATATAATTATTTTCTTTTCGTATGCCATATTTTGTTATTCGCGTGCAACGCTGGTGGGGAGGTATATGGCAGTACTTATTCACATTACTTATTTTTACGCGTATGGTATCCCAGATGACCAACACTAAATGTCACCGATTGCCCCTAGATAGGATATATTATTATTCCGCTTCTAGTACTCGATCCATCCGGTTGCACGGCAATTTTACCTCACTACCAGTTTGTACACGAATCTATATTCGTTGTAAATAATATTTTAAATAAAACTTAATATCGTGGATAACTAAGTGTTTTCAATTAAACATCATCATTATTATAAGTCTGAACACAAGATCACGGCTTGGAAGTGCCGTGATCTCAAGGAGCATTTTAACCTCAATATCGGTAAAGTATGAAGGCAATCCTGCCTGACGTGGAGAGGATCTCCTCATCAAACACTCATACATCAACTAAAAAACACTTCCAACAGAAACAAGTTGTAAATTATTTTGTAAATTAATGCGTACTCTCCTTGAAGTTACTTTCAAATGTTGTTTTTGCACTGTTTTTTCTTTCCCCCACGGCAATTTTTTTTCTTTATTTTTTCACCTGTTCTAAAACTGATCACTTTGGAACGGAGACACTTTTCGAGTTTCAATGTTTGGGAAGTCGCGAGCCCATTTATTGTTTCAACACATACACTACGCAATGTTCATGCCACGTCATACCCTGCCTTGTCACGTAATTTTGTAATTTTTCTCCTATTTTTTGTTGCATTTTTGTCGTGTGGAAAGGAACTTTCTCACCTGTTTATTTTGTTCATGTAAAGTAGTTGACAATTGCCCATTGGCGTGTCGTTCTAGAAGTCGGGTTTTGTAAATTCCAAAGTGTTAAATTCCGACTCAGAACCAGTTAACTATTTCTACAATTTTTCCTTGTATCTTGTTCATCATGAGTTGTAAAACCTTCCGAGGTATCTCCAATGAAAATCAAACAGTGGTTACTTACATAGTCGCCCCTCGTGTATATAAGTTTTTTTCAATTTTTTCCTCTTAAATTAAAAATTGATGGCGTCCTACCCAAATTCATGCTCTTGTACCCAAATTGGATATCGACACGTCCATTTTGGAACTTGTATTTATAAAACCAATGATTGGTCTTTATAACCCTGTATATAAATCAATTTGGCTCGTTTCAACTAAAGTACGTAAAACCGAATCATCCGGTCTTTGGTTGTTATAACAAAGCCACTGCCTTTTTGTTATTTTGTTTTTTGCTTGTACGTTACGTATGTCTTATATGACACGTTTCAACCCTACGAGACAGGTTAATAAAACCTTATGGTCATCCTGATTTTGGAATTCACAACTTTTAGGTGTTCATTTAACCAAGTATTTGCAACCCAAATTGCACATAACCTGGTATGTTTGTAACTACACAAAGGGTATGTAAAACCGTAATTGGTCCCTTTTCTTTGGTCTTCCTCACTGTAGGTTGCCACAACAGACAGTATGTAAAACCATTATAGGTCTGTCTTTGTTTTAAATACTTGGTGTAAGTAGAATTATACTCTGCCATCACCCTTGTATTTTGTAACACATGAAGTAGCATCAAATTGTCTATCTTCTCTGTCGTACGCTCTTGGGCTACGGAGTTAGTTAATCTAACGAATCTTTATAAAATGTGTTAAAACAAGCATCGTTAACGTTTATTGTGTTGTATTTAAACGTAACCCTGTTACATTATAGGAGAGATCCTTAGAACATCCACCGTCATAGGAGAGATCCTTAGAACATCCACCGTTATAGGAGGGATCCTTAAAATACCTGCCACGATACGAGAAGTTCGTCATAATCACTTTTGCTCATAGCTAAATGTTATTGAGTTGGTCGTGTGACACATTTGTCATGAGCACCGTTTTGTACAATCTGTTTTGGTCGTGTGTCATTCATTTGTCATGAGTACCACCCTTTCTGTACAATCTATTTTGGTCGTGTGTCATTAATTTGTCATGAGTACCGCTTTTGTATTTTGGTCGTGTGTCATTCATTTGTCATGAGTACCGCTTTTGTATTTTGGTCGTGTGTCATTAATTTGTCATGAGTACCGCTTGTATGTATAATTGTGTACAACCCTTGTACACGAGACGTGGAGACGTAATAACAATACTTACCGTGATTCGTGCGAACGACATAATATCGGCCTTGCCATCTTCTTTAAGAGGCATTGTATAAACTCTTGACTTCTGTCTATAATTGAGTTTTATCTTGTATGTACTTACATGTTTTTGTACACTATACGTGGAGACGTTAAAACACTTACCATGAGTCGTGCGAACGAAATAATATCAAACCTTTTGTGTGCGATCTACGAAATGTAGTCCACAACCCTTTGTTGTCATTCAACGCCAATGCCCGTGGACCTCCTGTTTTTTTTACTTCTTTGCAAAAAAGGAAAGAAGCCCAGGAATATCTACTATCCCAAAAGGACTAGTTTGTAGCTTCACTGCTAACTATGGGGCATAGTGCTGTGGGAGTTAATCGATTGAGCACAAAACCACCCAACTCGTTGTCTGGGGAACGGATAAGAAAACCCCCAGGTTTGTGAAATTGGAGCAAGGGTCTGTCTTTTCTCACAATCACGCAGGAGTTTTTAAAATGACCCCTAATTTTTTGCCCAATACACGCAAAAGATTAGTCTCTTTGTTAATGTGTATTCAAATTTCTCCTCATCCTTTTAACAATTGTAAAGAGTCAGGAAATCTGCTGGTTGATCATGTTTCATTCTCACATGGAGTTTGAAGTGGAAATTAGTCCAGTCTCTAGCAAGTTTCGTCACTCAACTCCTTTCCTTTTCCTTTCCTTTCTCCTCACCATCATGTTCCCAGGTATATGTCATGAAGAAGAAAATCTGTTGTTGACCATAATTCGCCCTCACTGGGAGTGCGAATCGGTAAAATAACCAATTATCAGCAGGCTTTCTCCCTCACTCTCTGCATATGTCTCACCTTTTGTTCTCTTGTCTCAATTTTACGAAACACATTCATGAATGTTGGATATGTACGATATGCACTTGGCGTACCGTCTGTCTCCTTTTGACAACCTTTATTCATGAATTGGTTTCTCTGCTTTTACCGTGACTCATTCACGACTTCTTTGTCTTGTTCTTTGAAATTCTACAAAAATGTTACCACCTTTATGTTAACATAGGCCATGGAAGGCCGGTTGTTTTTTAACCAAGACATATTGTCACTCGGCAAACGCCAAGTCATCCTGGTAAAGGAAAATGTTCATGTAATCACAATTTAGTTAGAAAACTCTCTCTTCGTCACTCTCTGGGTCGGTGATTAAAACTTCGTTTATTTCATAATCTGGACACATTTTGTTTCTCTCCAAACCTTTTCTTCATTGGTCCCTAGGCAGGTAAACTTCAAGAATTTTGCTCTAATAATAATTTCTCCCGGATTAAAAAGAAGCCCAGGCGGATGTCATCACCAACAGCCAAGCTGAGCTCCACTTCCTGACAGCACGCGCTGTGGTTACTAGGTCCCTCCTGCTGCCATTTTTCTACGCATTTGTTCCTGAAAGCACAGACCATACCGCCCATATGTATGTTGTTTTGTCGTGCCACAGCAAGTTGAGTTGTCCCACTATACATTATGACACTCTGAACCACCTTTTGGGCACGCTAGCTCCTAGGTTTGTTCTTACTCTTGCTATCAATGCCAACCATGTCGTCTCTTGCGCTGTCATGCAGTGACGCAAATCGTCATGTGTAAACCATCATTACCTTGACCTCCAGTATTCGCTGAATGCGTACCAATACAAGTTATGATTGAGCTACATTATGCCTCAATAACCATTATATACGATCCGTGTTTACCTTAATAACACTTTAGGATTCGTACTGGCATGTCTGCAGACACTGGATTCTCCTCTTCAATGACCTCTGTAACCATAGTCGCGGCACAGCAACCACAGTCTCCACTTCGTGAACTTCGACGTTTTCGACGAAACCAAGTGTTTTCTAAGGCCCAAGTGTACTTCTGAGTGTTATCTCAAAGGGGTCTGATTACAGTGATAATGTAATCCTTAGAATCTGTGAAACCACGTCCTCCTCTTCGAAATTCTCCGAAACCAAACAAATCCACGCTTCGCAAACTTAGCTCCCAGACCAATGAAACCTTAGAATCACACAGGCATTTTTGTTCTTGTTGTTTTTTTGTTCTTCGATTGTACAAATATGAATTGTTATTTTTCAATTGCATAACCATGTATTGTTATTTTTCAATTGCATAACCATGTATTGTTATTTTTCAATTGCATAACCATGTATTGTTATTTTGTTCAATTGCATAACCATGTATTGTCATCTTTCAATTGCATAATCTTGTATGTTGTTTCACACCATGTACTTTCACCAAAACTGTTCTTTTCCAAACATTGTATGTACCCCTCACCCATTCCCTACAAACATTGTGACCTAAACTATAACATAAATTGCATGTTCTAGCTAGGCATCTCTCAAGCAACGAATCTCTCAGAACCCCAATGGAAGTTTAAGAGGATTTTTTATCCTACAGCTCCATTGCCACGTCGCTTTTTTTCCGAGCGCGGGGGGAAGTGTTACGATACGCCCTTGAAGCGAATAGTTTCGAGAACGCGAGCAGCTAGCCCACAGCTGGCCGCCCCCTCTCCTTCCCCATATCCTGTCTGCCTCTCCTTACCGCCCCGCTTGCCCGGCGACTCCGCTGCCCGCTGCGCTCGCCACACAGAAGCAATCTGAGCGCCTTTAAGAACGCACGCTAGCGGCTTACTCGTAGCCGGCGGACCCAATTCATTTGGGGCCGCGATGTATTATTGAAGTACCTTTGTGTATAATTGGCCTTTTGCCGCACCATAGTTCGGTCTATTTAGACTATGAAAGTGCCTGATGAAGCTGCCACATGAGACGAGGTTCCTGCCTACCTACATGTAAGCTGTATCTTGATTTCCTCTTTAAATGTTGTCCGTAATTCAGTGAAATGTAGGGCCCCCGTGGAAATCACGACTCGGAGAGTTTCGTTTTGAGAGACAGTCAGAGAGAGAGTTAAACACTTTAGCTAGGTTTGTGTAATTTGCATTTCTTGTAGTTGAATTGTACTGTAGAAACCTATGTATGTGTTTGAGCTTACAATACATGTCTAAATGATTTAACATTGTTATTATTCTGCTACGGCGGGAGGATTGTTGGCCGGTGAGGATCCCGTGGGTCACCGAAGGATGGAGAGAAGTTCCCTAGCCTTGAGCTGCCCACCCCCTGAATAGAGAGTACCCTTGTCCCGCTGAGAGCTAGCCAGGGACGTGTTGGTGTGCTGATGTTGGTTTAGAAGCCGACATCGGGGTACCCTAACAAACCTCAATCAATACTGTGCGAGCAACCCCGTTGTTTGAAAGATGAAAGAAGTCAATACTGGAGCCCGATTAAGTACGACTTCAAACCTCTAGAGACCTTTAAGAGACTGCGCAGTCAAAAGGTATTTAGTTAATATAAAGTAGAAACCATAAAATAGACATGGATAGAAATTTTTACCTACGATGATGCAGCTGTAGGTAAATTATATATTTTTATTCGATTTAATCATAGATTGGGCAATAACTTTACATTGGTCTTCAGGATGAAGGGTTGTAAAAATGATATGGATTTATTTAGGTATAATAGGCGTCAATTTATAAACCGATAATTTCAACCATGACTAAACACACTGATCCCCAATTCCTACACACATACCTTTCTATTTCCCAGAACTTCCTCTCCTTCCTTTAGAAAAGAATCTCTTCACAGCAACCACAAAAAAGACATTGGTTTTGAGAGATATTATTTTCATTAGAGCATCCTTTGTGGAGTTAATAAAATCGCTGTTGGAGATAAGAATTTTGTACACGAAATCGGTGACTTGAAAAAACAACCTCAAAATGTGATTAAAACTTTTACGACTCGTCCTTCCAAAACTCATTAATTATTTCCTTACCACTTAATATTATACAATATTGGAGATGGTCGGGTCTGTCAACCTTTGGGCATCTGAAATATTAATAAGTACTTTAGATGTTAAGTTTTGGAGATTAAAAAAGTTCTGACGATTATATTTGTGGAAAAGGCGTTATACTTCAAAAACTAAATTATTTTTTCTTATAAATATCGTGTCGATTAATATTATTTATGTTTTGCGAATTTGGTAGCCAGATTTGAATAGCCAGGTACCTCTCCACCTTTTTCGAAATATTTTTCCCTCTCCCCAACCCTTTCGGCATCGCAAATTCAAGTGAAGAACAGATAGAAAAATATAATAAAAAATACGAAAGAGAGCATATATGAAAAAAATTTGCGTTATAGTTTTGGATCTACAGCTGAACTTCCGGAAAAGTTACAAAACTAGCGTATGTACTATTTACAACTGTAAAAATCGCAAGTACGCTCCACGTTTGAATTTGGCAGCTACCTCTATGGTCTGGAACTTCAAAATACCTGAAAAAACTCTCGACTTTGTGCAAAAACGGGCGGTCTGTTTGATAGATTATCCCATCTTTAGATTACAAACGGATTGCAATCTTTAGAGCACAGCGGTGCGTCGGGTGGGAATGCTGTCCTTGTTCTACCGATATTTCAATAGAAGATCCGAGGAAGATAGTCGGGAAATACGCCAAATGAAATGATATGCCGGCATCTGTGTTTCCTCCTTCCTAGGTCTCTTCAAAATCAATTTTCACTCCTTCTTCTCCTCAAAAAGACCCTCACGCAGTTTCTCAGATGACTCAGGTCCTGAGGGAAATTATTTTCCTCAGCGCCTTCTGTGTGGAGTTGCATATCCCCAAAACTATGAATTAAAATACCAGCACATAAAAATAATATTCTTTTAAAAAATGCATGAGCTAATAAATGAAAAAAAGCTAAATTACTAAAACCAGCCCCTAAAATACACATTATTAATCCTAATTGTCTTAAAGTAGAAAGAATGTAAAAAATGTACTTGCCTTTAGAATTAGATTTACTAAGGACGGGTTGATTCAAAATGTTAATTTCTGATCTCTAATTTGTCAACAGAAGTTATAATTATGTTATAAAGAAAATTGACAACATGTATTTGTTTTCAAAATAAATGGGTCAGGCATGGATCCTGAGGCAAATATTTTACACTTTTAACTTAACGAATCCTACAAAAATATTATTTCGTAATTTTTATCAAGTCTGAGCCGAAGACATTACAAAACTTGGTCAGCGCTAGTTAAAATAACAATTATTTTTAAGAAAATTAAATTACTTACAAAAAAATGTTACTGCCATTTCTTAAAACCAGAACTGAAAAAGAAACTCATTTTTGAAATTAAAAGTCAGGATTACGTAAAAATTTTAAAGCTCCAAAATTTGCGCCAGTAATAATACATTATTTACATCTTGAAGTATGAAAACGATCTCATCAGATATTTATTTACATTAATGTCAGCAAACTCCCATAAATATATTTGACAAACAATGCTGTAGGTCATTATTCGAACCATCCCTAAACGCCTTGGCTCTGCAAAAAGGCACAATGCTGACCGTCGTAACGTGATGCAACCAGCGGCAGAGCGGTGAAGGGGGTGAAAAGGGGATAGGGTTACTAGGGCTGCCCTGGGTCAGGGGTGGACTAGCGTAATATTATGAGTAATATATTTATGTTAAGCTAGGAGCATACATATTTTTTGTCACAGTTGTTCTTAGCGATAACATTAATATAAGAGGACCAACTCGAGACACTCGGCGTAAGGACTTATTTCCGATGTACTCCTCTCAATAGACACCCTCTTCCGTTTTGGAGTTCCCACGGCGAACCGGATGACTTTATTTTGAAATATTTCTGATATTTTTAAGAAGAACAGCTGTGCGGCCTTTTTCATACAAAACTTAATTTTGAATTTGAGGCCAAAATACTTACCCAAATTGAAAAATAATTATTTATTCAAAAGGTATGGCAAATATCTAGTACGAAAATGTGCGATTTTTGTTTTACATACATTAGTCATTAAATAAATAAATTTTGCTTGATTTTAGAGGCAACTTAGAGATTTTTTGTGAGTTAATTATACCTAATTATAAAAAAATAATCTTGCGTTACTTAATATAATTTGGACAATTTGGTAGGCAGACATGGGTACCGCCGCCCCGGGAACCATTTATTGAACAACCAACACCTCTGCCATAGGTCACCCTAAGTGGTTTGCTACGTTTGGTGACTTGGCAGGGGAGCCCAGGTTCATGGGGTCAGGTTTGTCCAGGACTTGGCAGCAGATGCTTCTGTCCACCAGCTGCATGATAGGCTGGATCGGGAGAGAACGGTTGAGGGATTCCCTTTCTCCAGCTGTACTCTCTCGAAACGTCGCCATTTGGAGGGATGGATTCATACGTCCGTTAGTCCTGGACACAGTAACCACCAGATTCCTACCCACCCCTCACATATTTTTCCTTCCCAGAACTTCCTATCCTTCACTTCCTTAAAAAGACCCTTCACACAGCATTCCCTAAGATACAATAGGCCCTAAGAGAAATTATTTTCTTGTGTGGAGCTAATGTAATTTATTTTTTTAATAAATAAACATATGAAAAAAGCATTTCTTCGAAAAGAAATTTTCATTTTTAAAGACAAAATGTGCGAACAACTTAAATTTGAATTAACGGGCGTCAAAATGTTTTTTTCAATCTTTTTAATGATCGTATTTTATAATTCATAATATGTTTATAGTAAATAGAGCAAAATTTTGTTTTTTTTTTAATTATCATTTACTCACAAACAATTGCCAGAATAGCTTCTAAAAAATTGAAATCGTAATATTTAATAATTTAAAACACAAACAAATATTTACAAAACCCTTTGATTAAAAAAATATTCTTCCATTTGAGTACTTTAGCCACAAATCCAAAATTAAATTTTGTAATAAAAGGGCTGCCCAGGCGTTCCCCTTGGGTCTTTTAGTGCACAGCACATCCATAGCAGTAGATTATCTTTGTATTCTTTACGGCACAAGCTGTTACGAACTCATTAAAGTTGTTCTATATCCCTTAATATTATTGTGAGATACTCGTACCTAATATTTAATAAATTTAAGCGTTCGTTTTTATTACAGTGTTCAAAAATGGCAACACCGCACTTTGTATTTTAATTTAAAAGTTTATCTTATAAACTTCCTGGTAATTATTATATATTCGAAATGGTCATCGATTTGTCAAGGTTTGCGATATTTTTTAACATTATTGTATCGCGATCATTTTTATCTGAAACGGAACAAAAACAAAGGTGACAATAGTCTTTATAATACTTTTGTATTCGTAATCGCAAAACAATACCCTATTTAAAAATCAAAAAAAGTAGTTCATTTTGGAATACGGTCGAATCAGAGAATCTATTTAGGAAATAATGTCACCGGTAATAATTCTAAATATATCATGGATTTAACAGATCTTTTAAAGTAACTTGATGAAAAAATCTGAAAATCGAAGATTTTTGGAAACGTGCACCCTTTTTGCATTTTTTTTACTAAGTATGCGGCGAAAGACAGATAGGTTTTGACCCACATAGAATGATCCGGTGCCCCCTTGGTGGTCCACTCCTGGTAGAGAGCAACCGACCCCGGGTCACCAGCTTACTCAGCAGAGCTTAAGTTGCCCATTTAATGCTCGTTTATTAAAATGCTTAGCAGATTAAAAAACGGTCACCGCTCCCACGGTAACGCTTTAGCCATCAACGGCCCCGACGTACCAGTCCCCATTGCCTGGGTGGCTTTCATACGGCGTTATGTTGATTCGTATAAACGATTAAACGACAAAAGCAAACAGGGAATTAAACTTTCAAAAATTTGGCAAATATTGCCAGCATTCTGAATAAAATGAAATTTAAATAAAATAAACAACATTGTATACATCGCTATTTAATAAAAATTATCAAAACGTTTCAAAACCAATGTTTTCTTCACCAGAATACAAAGTAGGTACATAACATTTCGTTGCATACTTAGTACCCCGATGAAGAAAACATTGGTCTTATTTATTTATTTCTATAAAAGCAAACAGTCATTGATTGGAGAAGTGAGAGAATTTACAGTTAATAAGTAAAGCTTCATGGTGGGTACCTACATGTTTCTTTGTAGTGTCTTATTTATGGTATGTATATTAATTTATTAATTACCGTGTGATGTGCGTAGTGGGTCGGTGTGTGTATGTGTGAGTCTGTTTTTAGATGTGAGAAGGTATATGGATGCGCAATTGAACTGTTTATATTAATGTCATGATGCTCTTTTAAAATTGGGCAGTGAATCGGAGAAAATGTTGATGTTAAGGCAAATATTATTTAACGTATGAAGATCACGGTTATTTGGAGAATTATAGATAATTGGTTTTCAAAAATATTGATGTTTTTTTATTAAATAGTTGTGAAAACGAAGTTGGTTATTTTATTTTATAAAAATAACGCTGCAATGTGATTTTGATATTATTGAATAAAATAAATTTGATAAAATCCTTCGGCAATTACACTATCAACCGCTTAAGGACGAACTCGGGTGTTTTGAGTTAACTAATTTGAAAGATTAGCAAGAATAAATGTCAGACCTCAGACTTACGTGATCACTAATAAGGAAACTTAAGTTGTTTTAGACAAACTTCTCTCTAAATTAGTTAACTGTGTCAATTAAGCTGACATTTATACTTATTCGTTCGGTTTGTGTATAAATTTGAGTGCGCTGAAGCTTTTAATAGTGCAAAACAACTAATTTTCAGTTTCAGTGCCGGCAACCCGGGCGTTTATTTAATATCATGGTTATTTACATTGTTTTCTTTTCTTTTACCCGCCTCACTAGACAAAGTCTGTTCCGAGGCGGGTAAATCACATCTATGTTTGTTCCAAAAGAAATGTGTTTAAACAAATATATATATGTATGTGGAAAGATAAAAAAGATAAATTATATGTTGGTATATTAAATATTTACATACATACTTTGTTTTTTTTTTTTTTTTTTATTTTTTTTTTATTAGTTACATTTCCATGAGAAGATTGCATATGTTATATAGATAAAAGTAAATTAAAATTTTGTGACAGTTGAATATAGCGGTTACATAATAATTAAATATTGCAAAATTGCAGTTTCTCGTGTTTGTTTTATTTGAATATTATATAATTTCGTGAGAACTTTTATGAAATGTTATTTATTTAGAATATTTTGAATGTCTGTTCTTTCCTTTTCATTCAACCATATTATAAATCTTTTGAACAGCCAATTCAAATTATTTGGGGTGACGTAAGTTTTTGTTTGTGTTAGGAAGGTATTGAAAATGTGTGGTGCTAGGTAAGATTCGTGTTTTTTTGCAAAAGTTGATTTGATATGGGGAACTTGAAAGTGCTTATTAATTTTTGCTCTTGTGTTTTGCGAGTGAGGTATGTGGAGATGTGAAGTTTTGATACAGTTTTTGTGAATGATCTTCCTTATGAATAGTTTATTTACGTCTAGTAATTTGTTTTTGATCATTAGCTGTTCCGTCGGATGTTGGTAAGGTTTTTTAAACATAATTCTTATTATTGTTTTGTGATTTATTTTAAGAGAATTGAGGTAAGTATCTGCTGCTCCTCCCCAAACTGAAATTCCATACGTTAAAATACTTCGACAGAGTGCGAAATATATATTTTTTAGTTGATTTAATGACATGATGTTTCGTATTGTTTTGAAGATGTATGATAATTTTCGTATTTTTTTTGATAATATATTAATATGGAGATCCCATTTTAGTTTATGGTCAACAGTTAAACCTAGATATTTAATATTGTCTGCATAAACAATTTTGTCACAAGTACAGCATGTGTTATTTGACGAAATATTGGTGCAGGGGTTAAGATGTAGTTGTGGTTGGCTATGTGGTTGACCAGCCTTTGTTTTGCTAAAAGTTAAATATTTGGTTTTTGAAATGTTCAGTGTTAGTAGATTATTTTGTAGCCATTTATTTACTACAGTCATCCCTGTTTCTGTGTTTTTGAATACCTTTTCCCATGATTGTGCCTTGAACAAAATTGCAGTGTCGTCTGCATAACTGATTACTTTGTACTCAATTTTTCCTAGGTTTATCTCAGTTAGACTATTTATATAAATGAGGAATAGTATGGGACCCAAGACGCTGCCTTGCGGTACTCCATACCTGATATCTGCTTTGTCACTGCTGTATTTATTTATTTTTACTATTTGTTGTCTCTTTTCAATGTAGATGACAAACCATTTTAGCGGTTGACCAGTTATACCGATATTTTTGAGTTTTTGTTGTAGTAAGTTATGCGAAATAGTGTCGAAAGCTTTTGCTAGGTCTAAGAACACCCCTATCACCTTTGATCCGCCATCTATGCTTTTCACTATGTAGTTGGTTAATTCTGATAAAGCGTCTTCTGTGCCCATTTTGGCACGAAATCCAAATTGGCGGCTTGAGAGCAGGTTGTGTTTTTCAAGGTACGCAAGTAATCTTTTTTTCATGGCTTTTTCTAGAAGTTTAGATAGTGAGTTTAGCAGAGTGATTGGTCTGTAGTTTAATATCAGAGTTTTGTCTCCCGATTTATGTATTGGAGTAATACATCCTATTTTTAAATGATCAGGGACAATTCCGAGCCTAAAACTTTGGTTGAAAATGTGCTGAAGCGGTATAAGTATGTATTCTCGTAGATTTATCAGTATTTGATTGGAAATGTTATCCGGTCCCATCGCGCAATTTGGTTTGAGAGATTTAATAAGATCCATTATTTCATAAGAAGATAATTTAGAAGTACACAATTAATATAAAAATATTATAAGCCCGAACCTACATCGAATTGTGAGTACCTATCTATTTTAAATATTATTCAATCATTTTTTCCAATGTAAGTTTGTATACTCTTTTGGTTCAAGAACGGGGGACGGGGAACGGCAAACATTGATTCTGAACGAAGTGCTTTTGAATAAATGAATATTAATAAATTAGCCCAGATCAAAGAAATTTACTTTTCCAATGTTAGTAAACTTTTAAAGTTAACATATCTGTACAATGACATTATAAAAATTCAAGACACCTTATGCGGTGCTTACGTTATTCAGTTTGGCCGTATTCGACTGTAGTCAATCGCCAACGTCATTGGCTGATAAATTCGGTCACCGACCTAAGGTAAACGCGCCATTATATTCGTACTAATTGAAAAGGATAGCCATTCAAATAATGTTCATGTATGTTTATGAACAAAATAGTTATATGGACGGCCCGCTAAAGTAAGTACACTGGATCTAGGTCAGTGGAAACACTCGCATTGTCTCTAGTAACGTATTTTCACCCTATTAAGTCATCGAAGCATCTATCATTCAATTAAACAAAAGAAATACATACCTTTAACCGGAGGTACTTGACATTAAACAAAAATTAAAACCCATCTGCTGTTATTGCTATTAATTAAAATCGTTTGATTCCTTTAATATTCTATATATGTCGCCAACCACTCTCCTTTAATGCGAAATTTGAACTGTTAGGAGAGAACGTGCCCTTTTTACAAAATTTTCGATTGAAAATATTTTTTTTGTGCCTTCGACTGAGTGATGCAATATTTGGCAGATAGCTACTCTATATAATTTTTCTCATTTATATACAAAAAAAACTCTTTAAATAAATCGAAATTTAAAATGTGTATGCATTTTCATTATTAAACTATACATTTTCTTTTGTGTACGACACAGAAGAAATTAGAAATTATGGAAATATAATTGAGATGTAAAGTTTCCCTCTTACAAGACTTACTTTGCAACATTAAAAAAAAATATACAATTAAATGTTAATTAATGAAATTGTAAGTACACTTAAATCCACAAAAAAAGTATTATTTATGATTCGCATACCTCTCCACTTAAATTCAATAATACTATTCGTTCCCGTGAAAAGACATTTAATTTTTTGTGAAAAGTAAAAAAAAATTGTTACATATTTATTTATTTATTTATTTATTTATTTATTTATATACATATTTATTAAATACATTACAAGTGGTACTTTGTCTGTCCAACTGGGAAGGATACCCGTTTTAGGACAGCCAAATTGTATATTTAGTTCATAATATTTTAACAAATATTAATCGAAATAACTATTAAGAACATTAAATTTTGTTTTATGAACGAAGCGATGGTTTCTATATGCCTTTGAAAGAATCGCAAAGATGTGTTTTTTCAAGGTCATTTTGAGGAACATTAATACTTGCATTCAGAGTGGATGAGTGGTTTCTTTAGTGATATCACAAGTAGGAGATTCTTTCCAAGTCATTATAGAGAACATTTACAATTGTATAATTAGGATTTACATATATGATATAAATTCTCAGTGTATTTATGACTTTAATAAAGTACTACAAATTTTATAATTTCTTAAGTAGTAGTATTTACACATTTATAAACCCAATATATGACAAGTGAAATTTTTTATTTTGAAATTGTTTATTTATTTGTTTTATGTTTTATTTTACGCCCAGAGGGCTTTTATATAAATAATAATAAAGGCAGTTCATCTTAACCATGAGAAAAAAATAGAACAAATAAAGTTACGATGGAATAAAAGCATTTAAATGAAATAAAAATATGAGTAATAAAATTTTTATGTTCAGTGAGATATATACTATCAATAAGTTAAATTTATATAGAGAGTTTAAAAACTTATTTTTGAAATGGCTAGTCGTTATTTTACAAGAAACAAAGAACAGAGAACAAGGATCAAAAACAGAGCAAAAGATTAAAAAAAAAAAAAAAAAATTTTTTTTTTTTTTTACACATAACATAAACTTTTTAGTACATATTAGGTATGTGAGATTGTGTTAGCATATGTTCGCTCTTGGCTCTCCCCATGCCTAGAAGCCAATTGCTAACCCATTTCCGTAAAGTGCTTGCACTTTTCAGTTTCCATGCATCAGGTATGATGTTGAACAATTTAGGCCCTAAGTAGGAGTATTGTCTTTGGGCATGTGATGTGTTTGTAGTAGGTGGAACTACTGGATTCCTCCCTGCATGGCGGGTGTTGTGGAGATGATCAATGGATGCATATTGGTGTCGGTGTTTTTGTGTATGTAAGATAATTTTTCTTATGTATAGTTGCCGTACATCGAGAACTCGTATCTCTTCAAATAATAGATCACTGGGATACCTGAAGGGTTTCTTAAGGATGACCCTTAGAAGTGATTTTTGTGCTTTTGCTAAGGAATCCATTATTGTTTTGGAACAGCCGCCCCATCCCAAGGATGCATACTCTAGCAGTGAGTTACACAAGGCATGGTACATTTGTTTAAGATCTTTTACGCGAAGAATATTTCTAACAGACATAAACAGATGAGTAAGTTTCCTGATCTTTGTGGAAGTTGAAATTACGTGTTCGTCCCATCTCAGAGATTTATCAATGATGATTCCTAGATATTTTATACTATTGACACATTCTAAGTTTAAGCATTTACAAGTGGTTTGGTCATTACAGTGGTGTATAAGGATGTTGTGTATTTCTTTTGGTTTTCCTGATTGTGTTGCACTGAAACGGATGAATTTGGTTTTGTCTAAGTTTAGAGTGAGGAGATTGTTGTCTAACCATTGTTTAACCTTGTTTAAACCTAATTCTGCTTTACTGTGAACAACATTCCAGCTTTTGCCTTCGAATAATAAAACTGTGTCATCGGCAAAGGTTATAATGTGGTCGGCAAAGGAACTGTTACATAGATCATTTATATATATATTAAATAAAAGTGGTCCTAAAGTACTTCCTTGCGGTACACCGAATTTAATATTAGCTGAATCGCTTATAGTGTCATTTATAACCACTCTTTGGCTCCTGTTATCTAAATAGCTACACAGCAGATTGAAGAGCTGACCTTGTATACCAATGTGCTGTAATTTATTCAACAGAATTTTGTGAGAAATAGTGTCGAATGCTTTGGCTAGATCCAGGAAGAGCGCAATGCATTTTGTACCTCTATCTATGTTATTAGAGATAATGTTTGTCAATTTAGCAATGGCATTTTCAGTACCTAAACCTGGACGGAAACCGTATAGACTATTGGAAAGGATTTTATTGTTTTCTAAGTATAGGCTGATCCGATTCTTAACAATTTTCTCAATAATTTTAGATACAGAGTTGATCAGAGAAATAGGTCGGTGATTTATCCCCATTTTTGTGATGTAGAATGACAATTGATTGTTTCAAGTGATTGGGGAATTTTCCAGAGTTAAAACTTAGATTACAAATGAACGTTATGGGTGATGCTATGGCGGATTTTATAATTTTTAACAGGTTTGAAGAGATCTTATCAGGACCACACGCATTGGATGACTTAAGTTCGTCAATTATTTTCATCACTTCGTGTGACGTAGTTTGAATGTTATCTATTTTATGCTCGAGATTACATCCAGTTTTCTTAGCGAGATCAGTTTCAGTTGTGTTATTTTTATCCAGAATTTTTTTAGCCAGAGTGGTTCCCACTGACGTGAAATGATTATTTGCATAGTTTACCATCTTTTTTAGATCTGAAGTGATAGTGTTATCAATGTGCAGTGATTTAATTTCAGGTGATTTATTGATTTTGGTTTTAGTGATATTGCGAAATGCTTCCCATAGCCTTTTTGGTGAATAGTTATTTTCGTATATAATGTTTTTAAAATAGTTTTCTTTAGTTGAAATGATTAGATTTTTACACAAGTTCCTATACTTTTTGTAGCGAGTTTGTAATATATTATTCTCTGGGCTCATTTTTGCCTTTTTGTGTAGTTGGTTCCTTCTTTGAATTGATTTGACAAGGCCAGGGGTGATCCATGGTGTGAGTTTTAAATGCTTATTAGATATAAGTTTATTACTAGTGTGTTTAGATATATAATCATGTAATTTGGTGATGAATTCCGTCATTGCTGAGTCAGTATCCCTTTGGTCTAGAACGTTTTCCCATTTTTCTGAATTTAAGTCCTCAAGTAGGTTGAAGTAGTTTATTCGAGGTATGCATTTAATTTTGGCTTCGGTGGGAGTATTATTTTTGAGGCAAAGAGCTGTAGTGTAGTGGTCAGAAATTGTGGTGTGGATAACAAATGAGTCGAAATGTTTAATTTTTTTAACGTTAATATGGTCTAGACAAAATTTACTTGTACCATGTTCTCGAGTAGGGCTGTTAATTGTCTGCAAAAACCCATTTTCCGTAAGCAGACATAGATAATCGTCGGATTGACGGTGGTACTCTGGAATCGTATTAATATTTATATCGCCTAAAATGATTTGCCGTTCTAATTGTTTAGAACTATTGATGATTGATTGTAGAGAGTTCAAAAAAGTGTCAATATTTTGGAAAGAGGGAGATCTGTAGATTGCGAAGATACATAAGTTATTGTTCAATACAATTTTCATACAGTTTGCTTGTGGTAGTACAATTTCGTCGACTTGTGCTTGTATACCGTCTCTGATGTAAATTACAAGTCCACTGGATTTATTTAGGTTTATGTTTGTGTGATGTTCTGAATAATTGTGAATTAATTTTGAGGTGTAATCTTTATTTAACCAGCATTCTGATAAAATTATGACATCGAATGAGTAATTAAATTGGTCTAGAAGAATTAGGAAATCGTCAAGTTTAGTTATGCTTCTTATGTTCTGATGTATAATTTTTAGACTGTAAGAGCCCCAATTATAGTTTTTTATTTCATTCAAATCATCAATAATATTCATGTTACCGAATATACCTGAATGGTTACCATTATCACAAGTTAGATCAAACATAATTAAATGTAAGTTGTACGTGAAATAGCGAACAGTATTCCACTAATATATTAATCAATTTAATAACTATTCCCAATGTAGTAGCATAGATAGGTGTGAATGTAAATAAATTGACAGTGATTTGATAGTATAATGCAAAATGTTTAAAGTCGCTGAAAAGTCCAAACACCAAATTATGATATATATATATGGCAACAAAATAATAAGTTTAAATGAGCGAAGCGGGGTGTGCCCGTACCTCGTTTGTGATGTGAAATATTTAATTATCGCTAATCGATTTAAATATTGGTTAATAGTACAATAAAGATATATAGAATGAAGATTTGTAGAAAGATACATAGAATGAAGAATGATAGAAGATATATAGAATGAAAATTTGCTATCTTGCCGAGTTAGTGATTTATTGCATATACCTGGAGACGAGTGAAGCGGTACATACATCGATTGTTTGATTCTTTCAGTTGAATCACATAGCTGCGAGTTTGCGTTCATCCGATATGCAGATTGCATTAGACCCCGTATCTCGTCTAACATACACCTGACCCGCCTTCGACCACGTGAATCGATATCCTTTCGTTTTCGCTTCTTGTCTAGCCTTCCAAAATAGTTGCTTGCCTCGAAATGTCAACTGTTCGGAAACGTAGATCCTGGTACTCGGTCCGGCAATTCCAATGTTCGAAGTATTTAATTTGTCTTCCAAATTAGGGTTGTTTTTGTTATATGATTTAACATCCGTCATCAGCTGTTCTTTGGCTATGTTTGATTTAAGTTTGATTATAATTTCTCTTGGATGAATATATATTACCTACAGTTTACGGCATTTCAAATAAAAGAATATTAAATAATTAAATAATTTTGGTGCCCACTTCCTTGCTTGTCTGATAATTTTTCGTTCAAAAGATTCCAGAAGAAGTTGTGCAATATCCCTCCTAAAACTAACTCCTTGAAAAGGTTAAGCAAAAAGTAAGTAAAAAAATAAGCTAACTTCAGCCACATTGTGCCCACAGCAATATTATATCGATTTATCTCATCAGTTCCAAAATCCGAATGTGCGGATTTATTCAGTCACGCCGCTATGAATTCGTAATTACGTTCCACAGAAACAAATAATTATTTACAAAGGCTTATATTATACAATTGGATCTGATAATCCGTTTGTGTTCTGGGTGATTGATCAACGAATTTCCCAGGAATTGGATTTAATTAACTAGCTTGTTGGCTTCTAATCAGGACTCAGAATATTTTTTATCGGTGAAGAGATAATTTAATTCTGTTTCACTGACGATTCAAATGTAAATAATACCGTTTTCTGTTTTCATCGGAAAACCCTTTGTTGGATTTTCATGCGGTTTTCCTTTAAGTAACAATGTATCAAGCAGTTTAAACCTTTTATTACAGTAAGAACTGAAATCCTTTTGATGTCTGGTAAATATGAAACACATTGGGTGACCTCTGCGACGGAGTGGTTAAAGTAGTCTCTGGCTTCAGATACAAAGGTCGGAGGATCCGAACCCCGCATGCGCGAATAAGATATTATGTGATTACCGACAAAGGGTCTCAACTACTTCCAACTGTCTTGAGTCAGAAAGACCATGTCATCCACAAAATTGGGGTATGTTATGAGGTTGAAAGTAGTGGGGTAGTGGAAGGTGGGCAAGTACATGGATATTCAGATCTGGTAATCAAACTCGGCTGAAGCCATTTCAAGTGAATGCGTATTGGTTGGTACTGAAAGTACCTATCAGTCACTCTGGAACGAGCCCCAAATATACTACGGTAAGGTAATATATTTTTAACTAACTAACTAACCATCACGCCGTTTCCCCGCAGGGGTAGGTAGAGAGGACGGACCGCCAAACCACTTGGTCTTGGCACACACTCTTTGCCTCACTCACATTCATACATCGTTTTATACATTCTCTTCTATTATTCTGACTTTTGACATGGCCCGACTCAAGTATCTGATTTACTTGATCGTGCCATGTCTTCCTCGGACGTCCACGACTTCTTCTACCATTCACATTTGCGTCGTATATTCTTCTTACACTGCTTTCTTCGTTCATTCGCTCTACATACCCAAACCATCTGAGGGTCCCTTTCTTAATCTTACTCATTATGCATACATCAGCCTTACATTCTTTGCGGATATCCACATTTCTCACACGATCATACATTGTTTTACCACACATGCGCCTCAGGGATCTCATTTCAACAGCATTCAGTTTACTTTCATCTTTCCTCTGCCAGTTCCATGCCTCACTGCCATACATCAGGGTAGGTACCAGGACTCCATTGTGGACTGCTAGTTTCGCTTCTTTTGACAGTTTTTTTATTAGCGCCAACGTCATTCAGTCCTCCATTAATGGAGTTACCAGCATTCACCCTTCTTTCAATATCCCTATCAGCCTTCCCATCTCTCATATATTTTTATTATTTGTGAAATAACACAAACGAATCTAATTAAAATTTGGATATGAACCCGCTACCTCCGGATTCTTAGCCGAGGCTCGTAAGACGTAACCACCTAACCAGGGAAGCAATCACACTATAATTTAAATTTCAATTTTTTTTCTCAATAATTAAGTTATCATTTGTATGAATATGTAAAAAATTACTCATTTAAAAAAAAATAAAAATAAATTATTGGTGACACGTTCCACAGAGGGTTATAGTGTAAGAACGGGTTGTTTAAAATAATTTGGATAATTGATGAAAGAGGAAAAAGAGAAATATTATTTTTAATGAATTAATTTTGGTATTTCACAATTAATTCATTATAAATAATGTATAGTATATTCGTGCCACGTTCCAGAGTGGGAGATACTATCAGTATCGCCCTGGTGTAAGACCACCGTTTAGAATTGAAACGTTGCTTGAAACGCATTAGCCGTGTTTGGTGACCAGATCTGAATAGACAGGTATTTCCCGCCTTCTTCCCGATCTCCTTTCCCTCCCCACTTACCTCCATCCTCACAACATACCCCAATCGGGGATGCTAGTGCATAGACTCACTGGTTCCAGGTGGTTTTATATATGGATACCGCACAAGAGTCCCAACTGCTCCCGTCTGGAGCCAGTGAGACTATGGCATCCCCAATAGGGGTATGTTGTGAGGCTGATGGTAGTGGGGAGGAGAAGGAGATAGGGAAGAGGAAGGTGGGGAAGTACCTGGCTATTCAGATCTGGCCACCAAGCACGACTAATGCCATTTCAAGCAACGTTTCAATTCTGAATGGTGGTCTTACACCAGAGCAATACTGAGAGTATCTTCCACTCTGGAACGCGCAGCAAATATAGTATATATTAATTTTAATGAATAAATTGTGAAATAACACAAATTAATCAAATATAAATTATTTTCCACGCCGGGATTCGATCCTGCGACATTCGGTTTGCAAGTCAAGAGCCTTACCGCTGGACTACGCCAGCCGTCGCTGGTTGGGAGCAGTTGGGACGCTTGGGCGGTATCTAAATAAAAATTAGAAACGTCGCGTTCTCAAGTGATAAATATCATCGATTAAAAATAAATATGTTGGTCTGTAGGACAGTATTAATACAACATCATTAAATTTTAATTATTGTCAAAAATGTTAAAATAAAAGCAAATAAAATTGATCTTTTTGCTTTGATGTAAAAATCATCTACTTAATTGCCTTTTATCCCAATTCTAAAAAAAATTACAAGGATGTATTGTATTGTATTGTATTATGAAGCTTTCAGTAAACTAAAGTATATAAGAGTGGGAAGGTTACGAAGCACATTCTCTCGTAGACTAAATCCCATAGCATAGATGTATGTGATTGTCTATTTTTATAATCGCTTTTTCGTTCCATAGAAAAACTAAGTTTATTGGAATTCTTCATTGGTAAGAAAAATCAAGCTGTTATACCTGCATTTATAATGATTTGATGCACTTTCATAATTATTATAAACTCCAGCATTATAACTTTGAACAACGATAATACTGTAAAAGTGCAGTCGTGTTTCAAACGCTTCCAATAAATATAATTAAAAGTAAGAAATTACTTTGTTTTTACCACTATAATTGATTATAAAAAACCGACATGTTTCGTAAGCCAAGCTTACTTCATCAGGGTTTTAATAATAATAATTTTTAAAAATAGAAATAAAACATGGTGTCAATAGAAAAATAACAAACATAGACAAATAATAAACAAAGACAATTATATGCTTTTCGCGATCAAACCAAGCGTCGGATTCTATAAACCAAAACGTCGCGTTATGTAGTTGATTAAGGACATCAATATGCTTACAACAACGGTGTCTGAGACAGAGGAAATAATTAGTGAGCTGAAAACAGAACTATCTTGTTAAAATAATACTATAGCAAAGTTGTGCGCAAAGGTAGCATCACTCGAAGCAACCGGCCATGTCATATTCTCACACTTCTGGAGATATTTACATAACGTTAAATCCGATCGTCAACGTAGCTGTAGAATATTTTCACTCTATGCTATTTGATTTATCTCTACTTCCAAAAAAAATATCGAAAATATGTGCTAGCTTCAGTTTGGTTCGATGAACGCATTACATATAAAATTAAATCTAAATCTAAGGAATCTCTTCGTTGGAAGTACAAAGCCACTAATAATAAAATCGGATTATTTATTCTTTGCGAAGAGATCCAATCTCAAAATGAGATGGCTTTAAAAAAGAAAAACTCTTTGTCTGCTATTGAGAATGGGATCAATGAAGACACATTTTTTTGGAAATATATTAGATCACAAAAGGCGGGCAGGGGAACTCATATTCAACTCATGAACGTTGATGAAATCATCCAATGTTCCCAAAAAGTTACAGAAAGATTTGCGAACTATTTCCAGTCGGTGTATAGACAAAGTGCCCTAACATTGATGTCTAAAGTCTCCGGCTAGAGGTACCAAGGAACACAGTTTCAATCTCTCTGGAACAAATTAAGCCCGAGGAAGTCAAAGCACGCATTCAAGAACAGAATCCCAACAAGTCCACGGGGCCAGATGTAATCCCACATCATATTATTATCATGTTGGGAGAACTTTTGTACAATCCAATATATTTTATCTACTACTTCAATATTTCCAATTCTACTTTTCCTCAATCCTGAAAACTTACTAAGGTGAGCCCGATTCAGAAATCAGGGACTAAAACGGATGTTCAGACCAATAGCGGTACTTTCAAACATTTTCAAAAGATTAATTTTCGAAAAGAAGATTTTTTTCATTTAGGGTGGATTTTTTCTGGGGGGGTTGCTAAATGTAATGCTAATTGTAAAAATATATACTAAAAGTTATGGAAATTAGTTTTTCACTTGACATTTACCGTTTTATTTTACCTAGAATCTTAGCGGCCAGAAATCGTGCTGTAAATGCTGAAATAAAATGGTGGTCGTTGTCTAAATATCACGCGACAGTTCAGAGATATGTGGGTATTTTACAGTATTTGCTATTACAGTATCATTATCATCTTTATGACAAGTGACAGTTCGTCAAGTTCCGACGATGAACCTAAGCGACATAATATTCGCATGAGTTTCTATCTAATAGAAGAATTAGATTTCGTATGCCGATTTGGCGTTAATAAATAAATTGCACGAATTTTTACTACATTAATTGCAGATATGATGTCTACTCCCAACTCCCAGTGACACGTAAGCATAAATATACCAAATGTAAGTAATGGTTGATAAAGTGTAATTACAAATATTTATTCAAATGTTTCCCTCCTCTGCTAGGAACAATGTTGCCAAACCATCTGAGAAGTCGTTATTGGCTTTGTGGTTTTACGCGACTGGGTAAAATATTGCAAATAAACACATAAGTACAGTTTTAATGTGTGAAAGGCCACAACATCACTCAAAATATGGAACTCCAGTGAAAAATATTATGGATTTAAAAAAATATGTTCATGTAGATATAGACCAAAAAAACGCTGATTCTGAATATATAAGTTTTTTCAATAATATTAAAGTACAGTTATTAAAAAAATATTAAAAAGTTAATTTTTAATATTCTCGTTAAAACACAGCGTCAAGTTGGTACGCTGTGTAATGCTGTATGGTGACGTCACGATGCTGATCACTGTACGTCATTTGTATGGGAATGTAGGTATTACACAAGCAATATTCGTTTATTTATATACAGCCTTACTAAAAATACTATTTATTATACATTTCAACAGCGTAGCGTTCTGGGTCATGTTCTCAAGAAGTCTGCAGTCAGGGGTAGAGTGCGCTGCTTTTGATGACTTCCTTCGTTTCCACGCCAAGGATTGGCGTACAGTTTGATAGAGTTTTGAGAGGTTATCCTTTTGTAGTAAAACACTTATGTTTGTACTGGATATTGTTGTAAACGTTGTTTTATTCGGTGAATAAATTTACAGCGAGAGAGAGGGAGAGAGAGAGAGAGAGATTCTGAACCCTTGACTGGCGATTTGTAGTTAATTCGAGAACTGAATTGAATCGAGAGAATTGAGAAAAGAATGACATTGCAATAGTCAACAAGCTTATTTATTAATTGTTTTTGTGTTTAATTCGTAGAACTCCATTTTAATTTTTAGAAATTTATTTACATTTAAATTTGATATGTTAATATCGAGTTCTGCAAGTATTTAAGAAAGTATTTTAGTTACAGCTGTTTCGACTTGTAAGGTCATTTTCAAACTGTGGTGAAGCCACGTACGGACGACTTATTTATAACATTTCAAATGTCAATTTATGAAGGTGTCGAAATTGATTTATTACCGGTAAATCCAATTTGCAGAGACACTAATTGAGAGAGTGATTAAGTGGGATTCCGAATCTTTCCCTTTTTGGTTTCACTTGCACTAAGTGCAAGGGTTTTCTTTATTGATTTAGAATGATGTTATTTCTATGACTCATTTAAGTGCATTATATTGTTTAGGTTTGGTAAAAATACTAAGTAGTGGAGAATAAATAATTTTCCTTACTTTATTAATTAGTGTTATGTTGGGGTCATTCGTTCGTTTATTGATTTCTAATTGTTCAAGCAAATTTAATCTAAGACCCTTTCGTTCTATATGTAATGGTTTTGGCTGGTTGTTTTTAAGTGGAACGTGATTATTTTCTAAGAGATGTTCTGCGAATTTTGAAGCGGTGTTTTTATTTTTATAACATCGTAAATGTTCTTTGAATCTAGTTGAGAATGCCCTACCCGTTTGTCCGATGTAAGTAGCATTACAATCGGCGTGGTCACATTTTAATTCATATATGCCACCGTTATTTAGTTTAGGATTTTTACTTTTTGAGTTTTTAAGGTTTGTTCCCATATTATTATTGGTTCTAAAAGCTATATTTAAACCACATTTTTTAATTTCTTTTGCAATTTTTAAAGATATTGGGCCGAGAAATTCGAGACATGCAAATTTTTCTAATTTTTTGTTTTGTACCGGATATATTAAATTAATTTTATTTTTGTATTTCTTGTTTTTTATTATTTTTATAAAAAAAAAAAAAAAAAAAGCTTATTTATAAACAAAAATAGAAAGTTTGACGCGACCACAGACAAAAGAGATTATAGACACAAAATTCATTGCAATACTTTAGTAAGAGGTGGCATAGACATCAAAGTTAAGAGGTGGCATAGACATCAAAGTTTAAGGTAAGAGGCTCTACACATCGAGATTAGGTAAATGAGAACATTTAAAGTGTTCAGTACTAAATGACGTTAAATATGAAAAAAGACAATCACAACACACAACATCCAACATCAACAATTTCTTGATATTATCATCTCTCAACGACAAAATTTTGAATGAATTTCTCTTTCCGAAGACTAAAGATACCTACCTGACTCTACCACCGACTGTCCCGCTAAACGTGAAATGATAAATGCGCTATCGTTACTTTAAACGTAATCCAAAAGTCCCGCTCAGCGAAAATTTAAAATGAATTTCAGATATCTCTAATTTAAATATTAATTTCCAACGAATTGTTAAAGGTGTGATTTATGCCGGGGATGGCACGGGGTATCAATGCTAGTTAGAGCCATCCCGCTATTAAGGTGACCTTTCAGGGAAAGTTTCTCCCATCGAACGCCATAAATTATTCGATAACGATTGTGTCCGAGTTGGGAGCGGTTTTTCAATGGTAGTTTACACCAGCGTTTCAGTTTGTTACCTAATTTACGATCACACATAGTGTAATATATTATTATTATAGTGTTTTTCGTACATTAGGTTCGCTAATAATATTAGATTTCATTACGTAAGGTTATTATGGGATGCACCACGTCGTGTAAAGTTCAGGATCGGGCCGCTAACATTAACACTCCTCATACAGATGTCGATAAGCTTAAATTCACACGAGTCGCATTTTTTGGTTTATTCAAGAAAAAAACATCACAAAAAGCGTGTTTTATTTTAT
This sequence comes from Limnephilus lunatus, assembly GCA_917563855.2. Classification (NCBI taxonomy): domain Eukaryota; kingdom Metazoa; phylum Arthropoda; class Insecta; order Trichoptera; family Limnephilidae; genus Limnephilus; species Limnephilus lunatus. Next base: position 49,050,220 of record OU830593.1, read on the forward strand.
TTGGCAAAGAAACGCAACAAATATTTAAACTTTTTACCATCATTTTCTAAGCAATTTAGTTTTCAATAAAACAATAATCGAAAAGAGGTTTGTAAGTAGAACATTTTGAAAATGAAAACATTTTTCATAGGCCTGATACTTTATTTATTTCTGGGATTATAAAATGACTTACCAAAAAAATGCTCTCTTTCTTCAAAGACCAGATATTTTTTTCTTATTATAATTTATGACGTCACTATACCCTAAAATGTATTCAGAATCTTAACGACGTAAGAAAAGAAGCCGTGTATACAAATTGCGACTCGCGACCCGTGTATTGGACGAACCATATGTCGAATTTGCCCTATCAAAGATAATAATAATAAGAAAAATAATATGGGAATATTCACGACGTAAGTGAAAAAAGCGTATAAACAAATATGCGCCCGCGGCACGGCGTATTGGACGGACGTACAGTCGAATATACCTTAGCAGGCCCGGAGATTCAACCTTTCCGCCGGGTTCATTTTAATTAATTCTGAAGAACAGGTTACTAATATTTTACCTTTATCTAAATGAATACCTCCCTAAGTTATTAAGTCATCGTCTAGAAAAATAAAATCTGGTGTTCACCGCTAACTTTTGTTGTACAACGTATTACAATTTTTTAAAGGCGTTGTACGTTAAAAAAAATTATGACAACGCACTGTTTTATTCATCTAAAATATAAAGAACTCGCATCCCTTGTGAGGCATGGAATTAAAAACGATAATTCAATTACGAATTCGTCGAAATAAATTAAAATGTGAGCCTCGGGCAAACCCCCGATAAACGTGGTTATGACTCGCCTTAAGCATCAAAATTATTTCTAAGCGACCAATATTCAAACCAAAAAACACAAGTATCGAACATAATTCATTTCCACTGATCATTTATTCATACAGGACAGCTATTTGAATCTTATCACACATCTTAACTATAAAGAAAAAATTCTATTGTTTGTCTCTTGAACGGTGAGCTCTAGCATCTTAATGGGAATGAAAATGGTAGATACTGTGAAATCGCCCCGGTGAAAGATCTCCATCAGATTCGAAACGTTGCGTTGCTTAAAATTCATTTACCGTATTTGTAATCAGATACTAAGGTCCTTCTTCACCTGCTTCTATCATAACTCGTTCCCTTTTCTATTACCTTCAGCCTCGAAACATTCCCCTATTAGGGAAGCCATAGTTGCATTGGCACCAGATGGTTGGAAGCAGTCGAGTCGGTTTGGAAGCATTGAAGGTTGCCCAACCACTTTCCCAGGGTGTTCTAAGGAAACAGATGTTTCCCCCTTCACCGCACACCTCAGGACTCTAATTTTTGTTTATAAAGAAGCTACTTTTTATTTAAAAATGATTTTAGGCCTCCAATGTCCGGGCATATATTGTTAGCAGGCAGTATGCGAGTGCGTGAATGTTGTTAGTTATTTATTTCACAGTATCACGTCTCATCTCCGCCAATTGATGTAGCTGAAATAAAAGTTAATTATTATGTAGGAAGAAAAGTTAATAGAATAAAGAAAAAAAATCATATTAGATGAGGTTTGGAAGCAGTCGTAAGCGGCATAATGGGTTTTTAAAGAAATATATATTTATTTGCGCATGTGAGGTTCTAAGCCTGCGAACTCTATACCTGCAGCTAATGAACTTTACCGCTTTGTCGCGGAGGTCATCAATATGTTTAATATTTAAATAACAAACATAAACAATATTCTGAGTTCCTACCCTAACCCTTCAGAAATTTGGTGTATTTTTCAATAAGATGCAAATAAATAGAATATTTCTAAACATTTAAATTTCTAAACATCTAAACGTATCCAAAAGCTAAAAGCTGTTATTGAAAGGCGATGAAATATGCTTTAAAATTTTATAATTTAAAATAAAAAATATTTAATTTTTGAAATACAAAATTTTTGCAACTAAAATATCTGATAAAAATAAAAATTAAAACCCATACACATTTTATTAGACAAATGTATTATAAGAGTTATTGTTACCTCACTTTTTTGTGGTTTCATAAGAAAATATAAAAACTTTCGAAAGTTTCTAATGTTATTCCGAATTGCGATTAAAATCTTTGGTTTCATAAAGGTGTACATTTTACTTTTTTGGTGGTTAAATATTATATTCCATAATCCCACTGATAGTTGTGAACAGATGGGACTCTTGTGCGACATTCGTATTTTAAAAAACCGAGTATAGTTCACACGCGGTAGAAGTGAAACCTTTATATCACAATCTGAACCAATAGGAGCCTTGAATAGTGAGCTCGAAATCAAAGCGGCCACCAATCTCTCGCAGACTAAATACTATAGATGTGTGCGATTGTCTCTTTTTAGTATCGTTTCCGTTTCATCGGGTTTCAAATCATAACGTTGTAAGAATTTTCACTTCAAAAAATAATAATTTAAATAAAATCGCGACCAATTTTTCGTACCATCCCCACTTATATAAGACGCCTACCAATATTGATATATATTAGAGTTTATGAATGGCTCTCAGTAACCAGCTTATGCCCTCTCACGCAGAAATTACTAATCTTCTACAATCTACACGGTACAATGGTACCTAAATAGTGTCAAATAAGCCTTTGAAAGTACCTACCAACATGTATGAATTATAGTTAAACCCTATGTTAGCACTTTCCCACACTTCAGCAAACTCAATTCTTGAAACGGAATATCGTTAATATGAATTCCGGACTGGATATTTTCGAACGCAATTTCTACATTTCTTGCCTCTCCTATTATAATACGGATCTGCATGGGATGTGCAGATGGGTATGGTTTCCAAAGATATAGAAGTGTATTGTAGTCGTGTCCGTATTACGTATGCCCCAAGAAATCACAATATTTCCTTTTTTTCTGTGGAAATTGTTAATACGTTGTTACGATACGCCCCTGAAGCGAGTAAATACGAGAGCACAGGACGCAGCACAAGTCCACACGGCTCGGCCGCCGCCTCTCCCCGCCCCGTATCCTGTTTCCCTTTGCCTCTCCCCCGTGCCCGGCCACTCTCGGCAGTCCGCTGCTCTCCCCACAGAAGAGATCTGAGCGCCTTTGAGAACGCACGCTCGCGGCTCACTTGTAGCCGGCGGACCCAATTCAATGGGGCCGCGATGTATTATTGAAATACTTTTGAGTAGAATCAGTCTTTTGCCACTATAGTTCGGTCTATTTAGACTACGAAAGTGCCTGATGAAGCTGCCACATGAGACGAGGTTCCTGCCAACCTACATGTAAGCTGTATCTTGATTTCCTCCTTAAATGTTGTCCGTAATTCAGTGAAATGTAGGGCCCCCGCGGAAATCACGACTCGGAGAGTTTCGTTTTGAGAGAGAGTCAGAGAGAGTTAAACACTTTAGCTAGGTTTGTGTAATTTGCATTTCTTGTAATTGAATTGTACTGTAGAAACCTATGTATGTGTTTGAGTTTACAATACATGTCTAAATGAATTAACATTGTTATTATTCTGCTACGGCGGGAGGATTGTTGACCAGTGAGGATCCCGTGGGTCACCAGAGGATGGAGAGAAGTTCCCTAGCCTTGAGCTGCCCACCCCCCTGAATAGAGAGTACCATAGTCCCGCTGAGAGCTAGTCAGGGACGTGTTTTGGGCCCTGGTGTTGGTTTAGAAGCCGACATCGAGGCACCCTAACAATTGGCGCATCAACGTGGAGCCTGGAATTTTTTTTCTCTATCCCGGTCGCTTTGCGGGACCTTCCTTTGTCGAAATCCTTCCCGCATAACAACTATTTTGTAAACATTAATTATGCCTTGTTATTCTACAGTGAATCCTGTGAAAAAACCACAGAAACCAATATGTAAATTAGATCCATAACGGATCTGACTGGAATTATAAATTGCATCGCAAGTTGAAACAACGGCCATTTTGAGTACCCGAAACGCCGCGAATCTGATTGCTCACGCGTCACCAAACAGCGAGCGCGTAGCAACAGCAATCCGCGCCAAATCCAACGGCCTTTGTTTCACGCGATATTCCGGATTGTGCGCGCAAATGCCTTGTTCCCGCCGATATCCTAACCGACTGTTGCTAGGCTGCGTTTTAAATCCAAACCGTTTTTTATGACTGAACCGGGATACCAACGGAAATCATTGATTCTGGAACCCCAGTTATTTTGCGAATTCCTTAATGAAAATTTCGGACTTACGTATTTTTATTATTTCTGCACAATATACCAATTGGCCCACTTGTGTCTGTCAAATTAGTACAATTTAATGTTTCTCCAAATGGAAAAAAAAATCACTTTCTTTCCCCATTGTACATTATAGGTACTGTTTTTTTTCAGCATAAGTGAAAGTGAATTGTGTTTTTTCCCTTACATAAGTGAAAAGTGGAATAATAATAAAGCCAATGACTGATTCCATGAATAAATAAAATAATTTTAATATGGTTGGATGCAATAAACCCCATATTCAGTCATTTTCATCCGGAAGTTTGTCCTTTATTTGCCAGAAATGTGCCTTTTGTGTACTTTAGTGCCTTTCTCAGTGCAAAGTGTTTTGTGAAAATAAAAAACCTGTTTTCTAAAGGTCAGTCCTGGCAAAATTTTTCTAAAATAAATAAATACTTGTGAATTTCACAGTTTTCTCAAAAGTGGTCAGTGAAATACAAAAACCTTTACCACTAAGGTCTTTCCACGCAAAATTTTTTCTCGTCTGCCTCTCCTTGACAAGAATTCTGGTGTCATGTATACAAAACACATTTGGAAGTGCCAACAGTGATCACCAAGTGAAAAGTGCCTCACAAAAATTAATTTTTGCGCTTTCTAAAGGAAACCCCTGGCCAATTTTTTTTCTTCTCCTCACCACCCAGGAAACTCGCAATGGAGGACAAGCAAGCTATTACACCATCCAACTTGGGTACCATTCCCAATGTGCATAGTTTATCCAAAGCCCACTTACAAGCTGCTTTAAGGGATAGAGGACTCTCGCCATCAAGCAAATCTAAATCTACATTGAAGGCATATGCACTTTTATTCAACAAAAAGTACATTAGGAGAATAAATCTCGCCCCCTCCAACGAAAATAATTCATGTTCGGCTACGCAAGTTTTGAATAATCTTGACAAAGAACCTACGCCGCATGTAATGATAAAACAGGACGTCGCACCCATCTTGACACAAGATAAAACTTACGATTTATCCTCTTGGAAAGTCAAATATAATGGCGTCTCCGATGTGCTGGATTTCATTGACCGTATTGAAGAAACGGCTACAATCAAAAATATCCCATTCGAGATTCTACGGAGAAACTTTATAGAACTCATCTCCCCAGAATTAATTCCGTGGCACCGCATCCAAAAGACTAAATGCAAAGATTGGAATAAACTCAGAGCTGCCCTAATCTCTAGCTTTGGAAAAAAGGAGGCCCAGCACCGGATCAAACTATCTCTACTATCTATTAAACAACTAGTAGATGAACCTGTGGCTACATTCATAGAAAGGGCTGAATCCATCAACATCAAGCTTTCACATCCTGTTCCGGAAGCTGAACTATTACCAGTCATAACTGATGGCCTTTTAAGCAAATACGAGAACATCATCACCTCACAGAAAATTGCATCCCTGGCCCAGCTAAACGAAGTCTGCCTCCTCCTGGAATCGTACCAGGATAGGAAAAACATAAAGAATGTGTCGAATAATGTGGTTGTGCCAAGCCGTTCGTCTGGTTTAAAGCCAGAATTCGACAACAAAAAAGTGTGCTCCTTTTGCAAAAAAGTAGGCCACCTGGCCGCTACTTGTTTCAAGCAAGCAAGACTTCTGGAATCCAAGGAACCCCGAACCTCCAAGAGACACCACTCTAGGGACCGCTCTCCTCCACGCGACGAACTGCGCAACATTTTCAAGAAATCAAGGCACAATGCAGAAAGGTTACAAAACCCAAGCGATGTCAGACCTCAGGTGGATTTCTCCAAGCCCCCACCAAATTTCTACATGAAGAGGCCAAAAAACTAAATAATAACCTCTCAGGTACCCATTCTGAACCAAGGTCTAAAGAATGGACTGATTGGTTATCACACATTAAGTATTTTAACCAGACCTTAAATGTTTCCTCGGTTTGTTGCAAACAAGCTAAAGATGGGAGACCCTATGCTCTTTTCTCTGTTAACAATGTGCCCTTTTCCGGATTACTTGATAGCGGTGCATCTGTCAGCTGTCTTGGCAACAATGCTTACCTGCCTTTTGTTAACAGTGATTTTAAAATTTCGCCACAAACAACACACCTGACGACTGCGGATAATGTTTCCCAGCCGGTCATCGGTACCCTTGCACTGCCAATTAATTGTAACAATAAAATAATTACAATCAATTTTCTAATAGTGCCCTCTATATCCCAGAATTTCATCCTTGGCGTTGACTTCTGGAAGGCTTTTAACGTTGCTCCCCAAGTATTTAATACTCTTGGCGAAACCTCCACTGCTGCTCAAATTAGTGAGATCCGCACAATAATACCTCACGAAAATTTAAGCACGGACCAAGCTCTCCAACTAAAGGAAATGGTCAATAAATTCGAATCAATATCTTTCGAAAAATGTGGATTGGGTTTGACAAATTTGGTAGAACACCACATTAAAACCAATGGCCCACCCATAAAGCAACGTTATTACAACTTAGCCCCCCAAAAGCTTAAACTTTTGGAAAAAGAACTAGATGAAATGTTAAAAATGGGTGTGGTGGTTCCCAGCAGAAGTGCATGGACCAACCCAACTCTTTTGGTTTCTAAAAAAGATGGCTCCGCACGTTTCTGTCTCGACAGTAGACGTTTAAATTCTTGTACGGAAGCTGACGCATACCCCTTACCTTACGTCCACGCGACCTTAGACAAACTGCGCAACGCCAAGTTCATCTCCTCTGTTGACCTAAGCAAAGCTTTTTGGCAAATACCTTTGGACGCAGAATCGTGTGAAAAAACTGCTTTCGTTGTACCTGGTAGGGGAATGTTCCATTTTAAAAGATTACCCTTTGGTCTAAAGAACAGCCCCGCCGAATTACAAAGACTGATGGACAAACTCTTCGGTCCTGAAGTCGATAACAGCCTGTTTTGTTACCTTGACGACCTCATCATCGTCAGCGACACCTTTGAAAAACACCTATTAATGTTGGAAAAGGTTTTTCAACAACTCAAGTTCGCTGGTTTAACCATCAACTTGAAGAAGTCTGAATTCTGTAAGTCCCGTTTACGTTATTTGGGATTCATTGTCGACGAAAAAGGTCTAAGAACAGACCCCGCTAAGGTGGAAGCCATGGCAAATTTTCCCCGACCCAAAAACGCGAAGGAAGTCAAAGGTTTCCTTGGACTTGCAGGTTACTACAGAAGATTCATCAAAGACTTTTCCACAATTGCAGCCCCCTTAAATAAAATTACTGGCACCCGTAAAGGTGTCAGCAACTTCCGATGGTCTGCTGAAACTGAAGAAGCGTTTACAACTTTAAAAAATGCCCTTCAAAAAGCCCCCATTCTGAATTGCCCGGATTTTGCACTCTCTTTTACCCTCCACACGGATGCCTCCAACGTAGGAATCGGTGGAGTCCTAACTCAAGAATTCCCAGATGGCGAACACCCTGTAGCGTATTTTTCCCGTACACTAAATAAACACGAGAAAAACTACGGAATTACCGAAAAGGAGTTTTTGGCTGTATTGGATTCTGTTCACCATTTCCGCGGTTACATTGACGGTAGCAAATTTACTGTAGTCACAGACCATAGTAGTTTGAAATGGTTGATCTCTTTAAGTAATCCCTCCGGTAGACTCGCTCGTTGGGCCTCCCGTTTGTCTCAATTCAATTTTGATGTTGTACACCGTAAAGGCGCGGACAATATTGTTCCTGACGCTCTTTCAAGAATTGAATTGGCTTCATTAAATGTTGACACAATTGCCCCCCCTCCATCCACAAAAGATGAATGGTACTTGAAAATCTTCGAAGGTTGTAAAAATAATCAACAAAAGTTTCCTAATTTTATCATAAAAGAAGGACAACTATACCGTAATTGCAAGGTACCACTATCCATCCTCGAAGATTACTCTTGGAAACTTGTCGTTCCCCTCGAAGGAAGAGAACAAATAATAATTGACAATCATAGTGCTCCCGACTCTATACACCCAGGAACTTTCAAGACGTATAAAAAGATTTCCTTGAAGTATTACTGGCCTGGTCTTTTCAAACAAATTCGCAATTACATCTCTAAATGTGAAACTTGTAAAGCTTATAAACATAGCACGGCAGCACCTGCCGGCCTAATGGGTAACCCCAAACGCGCCGACAGACCCCTACAGTCATTGTCAATGGACCTCGTCGGACCTTTTCCTCGAAGTTATGCCGGACACATGCACATACTTAGTGTAGTGGATGTTTTCACCAAATTCTGTTGGATCTTCCCTTTAAAAAGAGCCAACGCGTCCGCCATCATCAAACTTCTGGAAAAACACATTTTTATACCTTACGGAACACCCAGAACCGTAATTGTTGATAACGAAAAATAGTTTATTGCCCAGGAATTCAAAGAATTTCTTGCCAAATACGGAATCAAGGACATTTATTATAACACCTTGTACACTCCCCAAAACAACACTGTCGAACGTTACAACCAAACAATCAACACAGCTCTAGCTATTCTAGTTGATAAAGACCAACGCACTTGGTGTAAAAACCTAGATAAAATTCAGGCCGCTATGAACAACACTGTTAACCTGGCCACTGGTTACACACCTTTCTTCTTAAAACACGGTATGGAACAAGTCGTCCATGGTTCTCTACATAGGGACACAAACTTTCCTACGTCATCCGCCACCACAAGCAACCCTACCGCAGACTATGCCCATCGCTTGGAAGAACTGTCGGCCATTTACAGTGAAGTCACTGATGCTTTGCTCCTGGCTCACCAAAAGAGTGCGGACAGATATAACTTACGTAGAAAACATGTCACCTTCAATACAGGAGACATAGTTTGGAGAAAGAACAACACACTTTCCCAAGGAGCCATGTATTTCTCTGCTAAGCTGGCACCACGTTTCGTGAAGGCCAAAGTCCTAAGGAAAATATCAGACCTAGTGTACTCCTTGTCTGACTCATCTGGAAAGCACATTGGTAATTACCACATTAAGGACATTGTAAAGTCTGGAAGTGAGGAGTCAAGTAAAACTGCCCCCACTATCTCAGCAAACGTAAAATGATCCAGTATGTATCACATTTTTTTTGTAAGCTTATAGAGTCTTACTACGTCAGGCGTGTATTGTGTCAATCACATGCCCATCGTTTCGTAAATGAAACAAGTTGTAAATTATTTTGTAAATTAATGCGTACTCTCCTTGAAGTTACTTTCAAATGTTGTTTTTGCACTGTTTTTTCTTTCCCTCACGGCAATTTTTTTCTTTTATTTTTTTTTTCACCTGTTCTAAAACTGATCACTTTGGAACGGAGACACTTTTCGAGTTTCAATGTTTGGGAAGTCGCGAGCCCATTTATTGTCTCAACACGTACACTACGCAATGTTCATGCCATGTCATACCCTGCCTTGTCATGTAATTTTGTAATTTTTCTCCTATTTTTTGTTGCATTTTTGTCGTGTGGAAAGGAACTTTCTCACCTGTTTATTTTGTTCATGTAAAGTAGTTGACAATTGCCCATCGGCGTGTCGTTCTAGAAGTCGGGTTTTGTAAATTCCAAAGTGTTAAATTCCGACTCAGAACCAGTTAACTATTTTTACAATTTTTCCTCTTATCTTGTTCATCATGAGTTGTAAAACCTTCCGAGGTATCTCTAGCATGAAAATCAAACAGTGGTTACTTACATAGTTGCCCCTCGTGTATATAAGTTTTTTTCAATTTTTTCCTCTTAAATTAAAAATTGATGGCATCCTACCCAAATTCATGCTCTTGTACCAAAATTGGATATCGACACGTCCATTTTGGAACTTGTATTTATAAAACCAATGATTGGTCTTTATAACCCTGTATATAAATCAATTTGGCTCGTTTCAACTAAAGTACGTAAAACCGAATCATCCGGTCTTTGGTTGTTATAACAAAGCCACTGCCTTTTTGTTATTTTGTTTTTTTGCTTGTACGTTACGTATGTCTTATATGACACGTTTCAACCCTACGAGACAGGTTAATAAAACCTTATGGTCATCCTGATTTTGGAATTCACAACTTTTAGGTGTCCATTTAACCAAGTATTTGCAACCCAAATTGCACATAACCTGGTATGTTTGTAACTGCACAAAGGGTATGTAAAACCGTAATTGGTCCCTTTTCTTTGGTCTTCCTCACTGCAGATTGCCACAACAGACAGTATGTAAAACCATTATAGGTCTGTCTTTGTTTTAAATACTTGGTGTAAGTAGAATTATACTCTGCCATCACCCTTGTATTTTGTAACACATGAAGTAGCATCAAATTGTCTATCTTCTCTGTCGTACGCTCTTGGGCTACGGAGTTAGTTAATCTAACGAATCTTTATAAAATGTGTTAAAACGAGCATCGTTAACGTTTATTGTGTTGTATTTAAACGTAACCCTGTTACATTATAGGAGAGATCCTTAGAACATCCACCGTCATAGGAGGGATCCTTAAAATACCTGCCACGATACGAGAAGTTCGTCATAATCACTTTTGCTCATAGCTAAATGTTATTGAGTTGGTCGTGTGACATATTTGTCATGAGTACCACCCTTTCTGTACAATCTATTTTGGTTGTGTGTCATTCATTTGTCATGAGTACCGCTTTTGTATTTTGGTCGTGTGTCATTCATTTGTCATGAGTACCGCTTTTGTATTTTGGTCGTGTGTCATTCATTTGTCATGAGTACCGCTTTTGTATTTTGGTCGTGTGTCATTCATTTGTCATGAGTACCGCTTGTATGTATAATGGTGTACAACCCTTGTACACGAGACGTGGAGACGTTAAAACACTTACCGTGATTCGTGCGAACGACATAATATCGGCCTTGCCATCTTCTTTAAGAGGCATTGTATAAACTCTTGACTTCTGTCTATAATTGAGTTTCATCTTGTATGTACTTACATGTTTTGTACACTATACGTGGAGACGTTAAAACACTTACCATGAGTCGTGCGAACGAAATAATATCAAACCTTTTGTGTGCGATCTACGAAATGTAGTCCACAACCCTTTGTTGTCATTCAACGCCAATGCCCGTGGACCTCCTGTTTTTTTACTTCTTTGCAAAAAGGAAAGAAGCCCAGGAGTATCTACTATCCCAAAAGGACTAGTTTGTAGCTTCACTGCTAACTATGGGGCATAGTGCTGTGGGAGTTAATCGATTGAGCACAAAACCACCCAACTCGTTGTCTGGGGAACGGATAAGAAAACCCCCAGGTTTGTGAAATTGGAGCAAGGGTCTGTCTTTTCTCACAATCACGCAGGAGTTTTTAAAATGACCCCTAATCTTTTGCCCAATACACGCAAAAGATTAGTCTCTTTGTTAATGTGTATTCAAATTTCTCCTCATCCTTTTAACAATTGTAAAGAGTCAGGAAATCTGCTGGTTGATCATGTTTCATTCTCACATGGAGTTTGAAGTGGAAATTAGTCCAGTCTCTAGCAAGTTTCGTCACTCAACTCCTTTCCTTTTCCTTTCCTTTCTCCTCACCATCATGTTCTCAGGTATATGTTATGAAGAGGAAAATCTGTTGTTGACCATAATTCGCCCTCACTGGGAGTGCGAATCGGTAAATTAACCAATTATCAGCAGGCTTTCTCCCTCACTCTCTGCATATGTCTCACCTTTTGTTCTCTTTTCTCAATTTTACGAAACACATTCATGAATGTTGGATATGTACGATATGCACTTGGCGTACCGTCTGTCTCCTTTTGACAACCTTTATTCATGAATTGGTTTCTCTGCTTTTACCGTGACTCATTCACGACTTCTTTGTCTTGTTTGTTGAAATTCTACAAAAATGTTACCACCTTTATGTTAACATAGGCCATGGAAGGCCGGTTGTTTTTTTAACCAAGACATATTGTCACTCGGCAAACGCCAAGTCATCCTGGTAAAGGAAAATGTTCATGTAACCACAATTTAGTTAGAAAACTCTCTCTTCGTCACTCTCTGGGTCGGTGGTTAAAACTTCGTTTATTTCATTATCTGGACACATTTTGTTTCTCTCCAAACCTTTTCTTCATTGGTCCCTAGGCAGGTAAACTTCAAGAATTTTGCTCTAATAATAATTTCTCCCGGATTAAAAAGAAGCCCAGGCGGATGTCATCACCAACAGCCAAGCTGAGCTCCACTTCCTGACAGCACGCGCTGTGGTTACTAGGTCCCTCCTGCTGCCATTTTTCTACGCATTTGTTCCTGAAAGCACAGACCATACCGCCCATATGTATGTTGTTTTGTCGTGCCACAGCAAGTTGAGTTGTCCCACTATACATTATGACACTCTGAACCACCTTTTGGGCACGCTAGCTCCTAGGTTTGTTCTTACTCTTGCTATCGATGCCAACCATGTCGTCTCTTGCGCTGTCATGCAGTGACGCATATATCGTCATGTGTAAACCATCATTACCTTGACTTCCAGTATTCGCTGAATGCGTACCAATACAAGTTATGTTGAGCTACATTATGCTTCAATAACCATTATATACGATCCGTGTTTACCTTAATAACACTTTAGGATTCGTACTGGCATGCCTGCAGACACTGGATTCTCCTCTTCAATGACCTCTGTAACCATAGTCGCGGCACAGCAACCACAGTCTCCACTTCATGAACTTCGACGTCTTCGACAAAACCAAGTGTTTTCTAAGGCCCAAGTGTACTTTTGAGTGTTATCTCAAAGGGGTCTGATTACAGTGATAATGTAATCCTTAGAATCTGTGAAACCACGTCCTCCTCTTCGAAATTCTCCAAAACCAAACAAATCCACGCTTCGCAAACCTAGCTCCCAGACCAATGAAACTTTAGAATCACACAGGCATTTTTGTTCTTGTTTTTTTGTTCTTCGATTGTACAAATATGAATTGTTATTTTTCAATTGCATAACCATGTTTTGTTATTTTTCAATTGCATAACCATGTATTGTTATTTTGTTCAATTGCATAACCATGTATTGTCATCTTTCAATTGCATAATCTTGTATGTTGTTTCACACCATGTACTTTCACCAAAACTGTTCTTTTCCAAACATTGTATGTACCCCTCACCCATTCCCTACAAACATTGTGACCTAAACTATAACATAAATTGCATGTTCTAGCTAGGCATCTCTCAAGCAACGAATCTCTCAAAAACCCCAATGGAAGTTTAAGAGGATTTTTTTTCCTACAGCTCCATTGCCACGTCGCTTTTTTTCCAAGCGCGGGGGGAAGTGTTACGATACGCCCCTGAAGCGAGTAAATACGAGAGCACAGGACGCAGCACAAGTCCACACGGCTCGGCCGCCGCCTCTCCCCGCCCCGTATCCTGTTTCCCTTTGCCTCTCCCCCGTGCCCGGCCACTCTCGGCAGTCCGCTGCTCTCCCCACAGAAGAGATCTGAGCGCCTTTGAGAACGCACGCTCGCGGCTCACTTGTAGCCGGCGGACCCAATTCAATGGGGCCGCGATGTATTATTGAAATACTTTTGAGTAGAATCAGTCTTTTGCCACTATAGTTCGGTCTATTTAGACTACGAAAGTGCCTGATGAAGCTGCCACATGAGACGAGGTTCCTGCCAACCTACATGTAAGCTGTATCTTGATTTCCTCCTTAAATGTTGTCCGTAATTCAGTGAAATGTAGGGCCCCCGCGGAAATCACGACTCGGAGAGTTTCGTTTTGAGAGAGAGTCAGAGAGAGTTAAACACTTTAGCTAGGTTTGTGTAATTTGCATTTCTTGTAATTGAATTGTACTGTAGAAACCTATGTATGTGTTTGAGTTTACAATACATGTCTAAATGATTTAACATTGTTATTATTCTGCTACGGCGGGAGGATTGTTGACCAGTGAGGATCCCGTGGGTCACCGGAGGATGGAGAGAAGTTCCCTAGCCTTGAGCTGCCCACCCCCCTGAATAGAGAGTACCATAGTCCCGCTGAGAGCTAGTCAGGGACGTGTTTTGGGCCCTGGTGTTGGTTTAGAAGCCGACATCGAGGCACCCTAACAACGTCAAAAATAGTAAAAATTATTGTTTAGATAATCGATTTAAAAACGTTTTATTTACTCGTAATTAGACACAATTTATTATAGCGACATAGGTGTAAATAGCTATAATAAAACAAAAATTCACAGAAAGACATATACCATTGCTAACAAGGTCAGGGTTCCATAATGATTACTACCGCCGCTAATTGAGGACTTTGGCCTAATACTATCACAAATAAAAGTCCACAGTGTATTTATTGTTGATCCGGAGTTTTATTGAAGAGTGATTAAACATCGGAATTCACAAACAGTTTTTCATCATGAAAATATAGCAAAAGAAACATATACATTTGTTTCCTGATCTCTTTCAACATTTGATTTGTATATAGAGTAGTGAAGAATCCGCACCGTTGCACCGTGAACTCTAGGTGGCTTCTGATGTAAGATATGTATAGAAAATTAAACAATATTTGTGGATTTTTGAAAACTGAATAAAAAAGAAGACAGTTTTTAAACAATATTCCCATTGACCTGAGAGTCTAATGATGGGTTATTTAGAAAAAATTGAACATTTCATCAAATATTTGAGGTAAAATTTCACGTTCTGTGTGATTTTTATTCAAGTTCTGTTATTATATCATTATGGGCCAGTTGACCTCAAATATTTGTTGAATTGTTTAAATTTTTTGAAACAACCCATCCTTGGTCATCTTGGAGCTGTAAACAATCTGTATCGGTCTTGGTATACTTTTAACAATCTTTTTGTCAATAAATGATTGTTAAAAGTATATTGTTAATGAGAATAGCGCATAGATTTGATAACATCATTCATAGGACCAAGGTGAGATCTTTGAGGAGCTCCTGAGGTTATTATAGGGACAGACCTAGATCAGCACTCTTGTATTTAGGTGTTACCTATATAAAGGGCAGTGAGGTTAGTAAATCAGGGCAGTCCAATACCATAAACCAAAATAATGTTCTTATGTAAGTTGGCGACATGGTATAGATCTGTTGAATACCACACTTATAGGAATAATCTCTTCGGTGAATGCGATTCATTTTTAAAACGACTAGAGATGTTCCAAAGCAAAAGAATTTATCAATATAATATTATGTATAAATGTTACTTGTTAAAGATGTTTACAATACATCGTTCTTCAGCTTCACAAAGAAGTTCGAGGAATGATGTTCGCTGGTAGAAGATATAAAGCATGCTTTTATTCTCGTTTCAAAGGAGTGTCACTAAAGAAGCGTCAGTGAAAAAGTACAAAAACGAACACGTGATTATAATGGAGTTTTTTTATGTAAGAAAGAAAAAACATTTATGAGTTACAATTATTAGAAAAACTCATCGTTTTAAGCGTAAGGTAACGCTTGTACAATGAAGGAGGATTTAGATAACATAGGAATTGAACCCACGGATGTCTGAGCCCGACGCATTTGCAACGCAACTTAGCCACTAATTTGAGATGCCATAAACTATGCAGCCTAACTCTACCCTACCAAAACGTATTTTTCTATCGTGTTTCAATACTTAATCTTGAATATCTTATTTTTTTACAAACTCAGTCGGCTAAGACTAAGATGTTCGCTTTAGTGAATACGAGCAATTAGATTAGGTAAATTGATCTATTTCATTGTTTTAACGACGTTTGATGACGTTTTTTTGTTGCAATATAGAGAGCGGTTAATCTAATTGGATCACTAATTTACCAAACACAACTATCCACATCATAAACCAAATAGTAAACTAATTATTGCATTTTCTTGTTAGAAACTTCTGTCTTTCCTAAAAGCTCGTGGGGCTTTTAAGTATAAAAATAGTATCAGTAAATATATCAGAACACGATAGTCTTGGTTTAAAATAATCAGTTATTATAATAAAATTAATAAAAAAAGTTGAAAATACTGTTTCGATACTAGTGAGTGAACGGTAAAAAAATTTAATAAAAATTGAGATGCGTGTTTCTCGAAACGTCGAATATCTTGGTATTATAATAATTTCATACCGTGCTTGTATTTCCGCAATATGAATGTTGAAATTTGGTTCCCGTTATATTAAAAATAGTAGCGTTCACCGGATATTTCCTAAAAAAATTCTTTCAATAAAATTCAATATCGCCTTCTACTCATAAAATATATTCAAATATAGCGAGAAAACTCATGGTTTTTCAAATTTCAATAGGTTAATGTAATACAATCAACCTTGTGATAATTTTCTTGTTTTCCAAGCCTCTTTCTTTAGCGTCTTATTTACTTTATTGCAACAGCTCTTTCCCACACTTGGACTTCTAAAAGTTTTCCCTTGAAAATTAATCGATGTTAGTTTTTTTTTGTTACTTTAATCCCCTGTGAAATACGTTTATTAAGGTTAATTTTATTATTTTTAGGGGGCATCCATTAATTACGTGAGCACACATGAAGGGGGGGGGGGGCAAAATCTCACGTTACTTGAAAAAAATATACGAATTTGCCCAAATTTATCTCACCTCGGGGGAGGGGGGGGGGGGGGGGTCTAGATTGGAAGAAAAACTGCTCACGTAATTAATGGATGCCCCCTTATGTTCAGGGGATATTTCCCTATTTATGGTGGCTGTATTTCTTTATTTAATATCTACTCAACGTTTTTCAAAATGTAAGCTCCTAGATAGAAATAGAATAGAAAATCATTGGAATAGAAAATTAGAATATTGGATATACACGTGATTAGAAAATTACAGTTACAATTTAACATGAACGATAATAATTTATATCTCTGTGCCCATGTCACTCCAGAACTCCTAATATGTGGCACTGGGATTTTCTTTGATTTTCCAAATTTGAACATGGATTGCATTCCCCCCTCCACTTTACTCGCCCTCCATATCCCCTCTCCCGCGATCCCCTCCCGTGACCCCCTACCCTCTCCCGCGTTCAATATATTCAGTACCGGTACATTCTTGATTTCTCGCGTGCCACCCATTGCAATTTTTTTTACAAATTTTATATTAGAAAATATATATACATACACTTTTTTCTTTTTTTTTTCGTTTTTTTGTTGTTTTTGTGGTGTTATGCCGTGTTGCGCTATCTCCTTATTTAGCCAATGATTCGGACAGCATTGCAGTGTCCATCATCAGGGCAGATCCGGCAGATCTGACAGATTCATTTTTGTATATTATAAAAACAATCAATCAAATTTGGTACCTATCATAGGTACCTATTTAAAATAAATGCAATTTTTGATTAGATTCCAAGTATTCTATTATGGTAAGTAGGTACCATAGGTGAGTACTTCATATAAATTCATTAATTTGAAGAGTTTCGAAAATTGAATTTTGATTGAACAATGAACAATCGTTGGCTTGCAAAATGTCATTCTCAAATTGTGACATTTTTGAGAGTTTTGCAAGAGTTTTTGTAATGATTAAAACATTTTGTAATGATTTTAAGTTTTTGTAATGCTTTTCAGTTGTATTGTCACGTGGTTGTAATAGTCGAGAAACTTTCGCGAGGATGAAAAGAAGGTACCTATTTTGAAAGTTTCAAACATTTCCTATGCGTTATATAAAAATAGAGCGAGCGTAACTGATTAGCTGGTCCCAAAGTTCATATTTCTTACCTGTTTTTTTATAGCCGCGTCTCCAATGGTGAGCTCTATTTTTTCTCTCGTATGGACTTGCAACAAAGTTATGTAAGTTATTATAGGTAATGAGTGAATCTGGGACTTGAAGAAATCCGTGATATGATACAAACGTTGGCAGTTTTCTCCATAGTCAAGTTAACTGGCTAGCATAAGTAAATAAGCATTTTTAAAATGATTTTGTTTTCTTTGCGTCTGGAATTCTGGAATTTTGCCGAGGGAAAGATCTTCTTTAAAAGTATTGAGTGAAGCTGAGTCATGAAAATGAAATTTAGCAGAAGCGCAGTAAATAGCCATAACTTGCACAAAAGTGGACCATATGTTTAGGTAACTGTTCGGAATCTTTGTAGTGTACAGTATACAGCAAAGATATTGAAATACAAACCTCCTTGTTTTAGAAATTAGAAGAAATTTGGTGCGCGGGTGACCGCAAGAGCCAAGGGTTGTTGTCATAAATAGTAAAATAATATACAAAGAAAATACCGACAATTTATTATTACGAAGAAATATACAAAGAAAATACCGACAATTTATTATTACGAAGAAAGTTTTTGAAAGAAATTGCTCTGGCCAGACCTCATATAATTAGAAGATCCGACGTTGCAACACTTTGCGGGAACCGCTGAGAAACCAAATCGCCCGATTTGTGTTCAGAACATAAACATATACGTAGAGAAGGTGTAATACGCATTATGTCCGTCCAAGAAAAAATATTAGGACCAAAAAAGGGTGCAATAGATGCGCAAAGTTACTGCTCAACGAACATTGTATGTACATGTGTTAGGACTGTTTTGCTGAAATACATATCGTAGATGATGAAAACGTTTAATTTTGTTATTAAGTTTAATTTATCTTTTTTTAATATAGGTTAACAAAAAGATGTTGTAAAAATTTAAAAAAAAAATTTCCTAAGATTTCAAGATACTTTTTTTCTAATACTTTGAATAAAACTTTAACAAATGTTACTTTTTCTGATAGTTTATGTTTTATTATATCCTTTTAAAATCATTGCAAATGTGTTTAACTATTGTTTGCAAAAAAACGATTTTTAGTATGGGCGGCAAAATGCTCCCCACGCGATCACTCACGTTTTACAGAAAGGCGCGACTACTCTAGGGTTAATAACGATTACCAAATTTAACCATTTTTATAACCGACTAATTTTGGAACCACCAACGTAATTTGTGTTTGTGTCATTCTAAAATTCCACTTTCTTACTAGACCCGTTCTCGCGCGGTATTTGTAACTATTTGTCATTTTTGTAAAGATGATGTATAACCGTTCCGTGTCTTTTTATTGTGCACCGATGACAAAAATATTGTTGAGGACGTACAAGACGTACATGAGGTATCCGCAAATCGGAAAGATCGGGGAAAAGTCAGAGATGCTAACTTACCTTATTTCTTCCATCTTCCGCTTCAATTTCGCTTGTTTAATAATCACTTTAACCACCATAAACTCGCGAGCTCACGATGACTTTTTTCGGTTTCGACACAATCGAAAAAGGGGGGCTCCGTAAATCACACCCACAGCAAAGTGCTGACAGGATAACTGTCAATTTCTAACTGAATACTATCACACCTGGTTATGGTATGGTAGGTAGGTACAAAAGTATTTTTTCGTTGGAATTAAATTAGGAAAAGGTACAACGACCAATGCTTGGTACCAACAGCGATAAATGACAAAAATTTCTCCTAGCTCCCACTGAAACGCCGGAAACAAAGCATTCCCACTTGTCATCTGTATTCCAACGATTGCATTCCATCCATTCAGATGTAGGGATATCTATAAAATATTTATGTATGGGGATGACCATCAAACAGAAGGTCTGTTTTTGTACTTATGGGTACCCCGACTACGAAAATGGATGAGATTTTTAGGAAGATTGCTTCCGTAAAAAAAGTCTCTGTTTAGATTGAAACGTTTTTTTAAGAATTTCAACACGTCACAGGTTTCAAAAATGGCTCATTCCAACACTTAAAACGTTAAAAAAGATTCTACATACATATATTTTGCCAGTTTTTCCGCATATTTGTCTAAAATAAAATAATAAAATTTACGGTCCACAAATCAAAAGTTTTCTACGATAATCAAGCTCACATTTTCTTTGCTACTTACTAGTGAATGTCTTTCTGGCACAGATAGCCAATTTCATCGATATATCCGCGACCTTCGGGTAAACTAGCGACTTCAGTTTTTTTTTCACATCCGTATTTTTTTGGGACATCTTTTTGGAATAATATTTTATAGCATTTCAGTGGGGGAAAAATAAATTTATTTTCACCAACCTACCAATGTGTTATAAACTAAACAACCTTGAAAAAATAATATACAACTTTGTTATTGTCTTAAGTTGAGAGCTTTTAACGTAAGGAATCCAATTAATTTAATCCGTTGGATCTTTCTTTTGATATGTTTATACATTATTATGTTAACAGGAAGATTTATCTCTGAACTTTGGACTTCCGTGGCCCCATATTTCACTAGTTAAATTGTTCGTGAAATCGAAATGTTAGAAATTTGGACATGGATATCTTAAAAGTGGTACAAGATAAATTTCATGTTTTTCGCTCTCTTGGGGACAGGTAAATGATGATCTTCAGGAGCTTATAAAATTTTTTCAATGTTTTTAAATTTTTTCAATTTTGAAACTGAAAATTTAGATAAAGGTAGGGTTACATCTAGAAATTGAACCGAGATTGTAATTATTATGTTACACTTTCAAATAAGGTAAAATTTTATTTTTATATTTTCTAGCTGGTACCCGGCATGCTAAAAAAATAGTTTCTTTCTGCAAGTCCATTCCGGCCTTCCCTCCCTGCCGCTAAAATATATGAAATACACACATTTTCAAACCACTCGCACGCCACTTATAGTAATTTTTTTATACAAATTTCATAACGCCATAGCTTACCATTATAAATATAGAAACACTCTTCTGCTAAAATGCAATGTCCTGTAAAAAAATTAAGTCAATTATCAATCTTTTTGATAGGAACACCCTAATCACCTAGCGGCAGGGGCGTGCACTCCATATAGGCACATAAGCACTGCCTACCCTGCCGTATTTGTAAAACGTAAGCATGTAAATAATATTATAATTTATTAAGTTATTGCTAAAAATAAATACACACTTTCAAAAACAAGCGCAAAAAAGCTGAGCAACCGAAACTACGCGAGCACCACATCAAACGGCATAAATTGTAACTAGAAACTACACGCGCACAGTCCGACTGCCTCACTAAAATGCGGCCTAAGCAGGAATTATTTCTGACTAGAGCTAACTTCATACAAGTTATAATTCAATGTTTACGAAATGCACAAAGCATAGAGTAGAACTGTCGTTTTGAATTTGCCTCTATGAGGCTTTTTTGTTAGTATTAAGCAGTGCTTTCTAGAACAAATCAGCAAATGGCGATTAGTGACGACAGTGAAATCTGTTCAATGTATTTCTATCAAATAGTTGTCTTTCATAAATACTTATTGTCAGTTTAAAAACGTTTTTCGTACTTTAATTCCGAAATTATCTGATAAAATATGGAAATATTAACCTGTGAAACATGTTGTATTTTCCTACTGCCTACCCTCTTCAAAAACTCTGTGCACGCCCCTGCCTAGCGGTATGAAATATATTTTACAACCTATGCTCATCCCTAGCAAATATACGTAAAAAAATCATAAAAATCGGTCGGGTCGTTGCGGAGGATTGCGACCACAACCACCGTGACACGAGATTTTTTTTATATATAGAAGATTATGAATTAACGGCGGTTAACGGCTTTTACATATGAATTACAATAATTTGAATTTTTTATTTTTATTCAATATTTCTATGTTTTTACAATAATTATATATTTTTTTACATGTTAAACAGATTTGTAATATGAATATAAGAAAAGCCTTTCCTTGCCATAAAGAGACAAGGCTCTTGTGTTCGGTGAGGAAATGTATACAGAAGTTTATAAGAAATGTATAAGATAGGAAAAAATATTCATTTGACAAAAAATTAAAAAGTAAACAGGTGACAGCATAAAGTACAAATAGTAAGTAAGCCATTAAAATACAAATATGAAGAAAAAAGAAAATCTCTTAACGGATATGATAAGATTTTATAATTTGTGCTGTCGTCAGTTTTATTAAATTTTGATACCTGAATGAGATTGTGTGTGTGTAGAGTGGATTTGATATTTGCGAAGATTGACTAACGAAGGACCTTGAATTTTGTGTTACTGTTTACTGCTTGGAACGAGGAAAAACATATGCTGCATATAAAGGAAAGGACTCACCGAAACAGGATAAAGAACTTGTATGCTGGCAATTTTGTCTTCTTTCTCCCCGTCCAATTGGCACTGAAAACAGCAATAAGCGTGCGTTTCGTTTACACGGCGGACACGGCGGAATTACGTCAATGTTGCAGGTAGCGGGAGCACGGTGGCTATAGTAGGTATGTTGCGGCGCGGGCTGTTGATTGCAGACTGACGTGGTGAAGGTAGTTATAGGTGCGGATTTTGGGAACAAGGTAGGACAGGATTTGCAACAATATTAATACCAATCCCAAGCAGCAACAGTATGTATGCGTGCTATGTAGGTGAGTGTATGTGTAGGTATATGTATTGGCGTAACCATGCCCCCCGCCTGGAAGGGGATGAAAGAATCCACTTCCATAAACCAAAAGAGTGCCAATACGTTTCAATGCGCAAACAAAATTATAATGACACGCGGTAGAATGTAATAAATTATGTAAAAGTTAAGAAAATATTATGTAAGTTATATAAATGCTTTACCAAATGGTCAAAATGACTGATATAGCAAGGAAATAAAAAATAAAAAAACATTGAAACGAAAAATATGATTTGAAAGGATTCAATAAATAATACTGAACCTGCGGTAGATAAAACTAGTAGGGTTTGGTACCTATTTAACAATGAAACTAATCTAATTGATTTTTAAAAATTAAAGTATTATGAACCAACTTCTAAGATGTCGTTAAATCTATTGTGACGGTAAGGGACAGAGTTTAACAACGGCCCTGCGGTATGTTCTTTATATGATAGTAGTCTATTATTAAATTGACTACATTATCCCGAGCGGGCAATAGAATGGGATGACGACTGTCAAATTCTGTTTCAGCGTTACTCAATCTGCCTCCTACCCTTAGAATTCCGTCATGAAGAAACGGATTTAATTTCGCAATCGCTCGCCGAACCTTCTTCCCATCTTTGACTGCCTTTATATCTTCGGAGAAATGTTCTTGCTGTATAGAATTTATAACAGCGATTTCTGCAACTAAGATATGGCTTAATTCGAATGCTCGTGGTAATTTCTTAATGAAACGAAAAACATAAATTACTATTCGAATTAATTTCGGCCATGAACTAACACGAGAAGCTAGTGCACACAATAACGGTGGAGCAATTGTTTTGGGGCGGTTATTGTCTTGAACGGACATCAAAATTTTTGTTTTTAATTCGGGTGGATCAGATATCGATTTCGTATCAAAACGTTGTAAAGGCCAATCACTTTTAGGTAATTGGGCAAATACGGGACCGTTAAACCATAACGGATGGTCTATTAGCTGAGCGGGAGTAAGACCCCGCGATAAGCAGTCGGCGGGATTGTCTTGACCTCTTATATAATGGAAGCATTCAGCCCCAAGGTGGTTTTGTATTTGTGAGACACGGTTGGCAACGAAGGTCTGCCATTTTGCAGGCGGTGAATTTATCCAAGCTAGTGCAACCGTGCTGTCGCAAAAAGCTAAAGTCGTATGAGCTTTTGAATTTGATGTGTAGGTATTACTGACCGTATGCATTAATCGTGCAAGTACTAGCGCTCCACATAGTTCTAATCGCGCAAGTGAAATCGTCTTAGCCGGAGCGACCTTGGATTTAGCGCATAATAAATTAATTGTGGTTTTATCAGTATTCGGACAGTAAACATGTAAGTAAATAACACCTCCATATGCGCGTTCGCTTGCGTCTGAAAACCCGATAAGCGTTAATACACATTGGGGTTCGATTCCTAAAAAACGAGGAATTTTAATAGATTGCAGTAATGGCAATTCCTTTTTAAACTGTCGCCAAAGTGTGACAACTGTTTCAGGAGGAGTATCGTCCCAATTCAGGTTATACTCCCATAGAGATTTAATTATCAGCTTAGCCAATAATACAACTGGTGCGGCGAAACCCATCAAATCCCAAAGACGAGCAATCGTCGAGAGAATATTTCGTTTAGTACACGTTCTTTCGTCGGTGTGTACGACAAATACAAAATGATCAGAAGCGGGTATCCAATGAAGCCCTAGTATTTTTAGGTTTTCATCGGGATTAAATTCCACATGTTCCTTAACACGGCGAGCTGTAGGAATCGTGGATAAAAACTTTGGAGAATTAGAAGAGAATTTTACAAGGTCGAATCCTCCGGCAGCGAATAACTGAATTAATTCCGTCGACAACTCGGTAGCTTCATCGACTGATGAGCAACTGGTGACGAAATCATCCATGTAGAATGAGCCATTTTCCACCAAGTTTGCCGCGAGTGGGAAACGAGGTTTTTCATGCGTTGCGAGTTGACGCAGTGAACGCATAGCCAAAAATGGGCTACAAGACATGCCGAAAGTGACGCGATTAAATTCGAACAATTGTAAAGGGTCACTATTGTTAAATCTATACAGCATGCGCTGATAACGACGGCATTCTTCTTGCACTACGATTTGTAGGTACATTTGTTTTATGTCAGCGGTTATAGCTATTGCGAACAATCTGAAATTGAGGATAATGCAAAACAAATCACCTTGTAAATTCTTTCCGGTATGTAGGATGTCATTAAGCGAATAACCCGAATCGGATTTCATACTCGCATCTAGCACCATGCGAATTTTAGTAGTAAGTTTATCTTCACGAACTACAATATGATGCGGTATAACGTAATGAGGTAAGTCAGAATTGTCGACCGGCGAAATGTACCCTTTCTGTAGGTATTCGCGTAATATTTTGTCATATTCTAACTTTATTGCGGGTTGAGATATCAAGCGGCGTTCGAGAGATCGAAACCTGCGTTCGGCGGCGGGTAACGATTCACCGAGAACAGAGGGACTGTTTCGAAACGGCAACGCGACGATATAACGACCTGCCGTGTCACGAGAGGTAGTGAGTTTAAAAATGTCCTCACACTCTTGTTCTTCAGGCGTTAAAAACTTCTCATCTGGAATGTCTTCCAATTCGAAGAAGCGCGACAGGCAAAAATCATTATTTTGCGTGAACGTACAAAATGATTGCGTGGCGTTTATACTTGGGTTTTCAATCATCGTTGGGGCAGTACCCAAGATGAGATATCCCAAAGTGGTTTCAATAGCAAATGGCTGGCCGAGAGAACCTGATATTTTGTTTGCCTTTAGAATGCGAGCAAATATGTCACATCCTAAGATAATATCAATCTCACCGGGCGTACAGAATGTTGTGTCTGCTAAGGGCAAATTGTCAAGATACGACAAAGAGGAACGGTTAATGTTAACAGTAGGCAACTCACTGGTTATAGTTTCTACTACATATGGTTTAATCGTATACGACTGAGCAATGTCATAGCGGGAATGTAATTTTAAGCAAGTTACGCCATTTGTCACATTTCTTACGTCACCTATTCCCGTGACGTAAGTACTTGGAGATGACCGCACCGTAAGATTCAAGCGTGAACAGCATTTGCGCGTAATTATGTCCCTTTGGGAGCCGCTATCTATTAGAGCCCGTATCGTCTGTACCTGGCCCTTAGCGTCTCTGGTAGTGCAAACAGCCGTTCCTAAGAGTGCAGTAGTATTTGCACTAGGGCATGAATTTGTTACACATAGCGAAACCGGATTAAAAGAATTTAAGTTATCATTATCGGCATCTGCTTGTAACGCGGGAGATGGTATTGGGTCTGTTTGTGACTTCCGCCCATCAGTTTGTTTGAAATGCAATAAACTATGATGGTTGAGCGCGCATGTTTTGCATGTACTTTTTGATTTACAAGCTTTCGTGATATGCCTAGTACTGAGGCAGTTCACACAAACACGAATATTCGATGACTTAATAAAGTTAAATCGATCGCGCGGTTCTAGACTTATGAATTTAGAACATTGGTATAAAGGGTGCGATCCCTTTTGACAACAAAAACAAATTTCGATGGAGTGATTATCGATTTTTTCGACATTAATAAATGCCTTTGCGGAATTAGTTTTTAGCGGTTTAGCGGTATAATTAATATTTGAGCCAAGGCGGTTCGAGGTCGGTTGCGTGAATTGCGCGCGGTTGAGAATTCGTTGCTGTTGTCTTACAAAGTCGATTAGTTCCGCGCTGGAAGGTAGATTTTCATTATTTTTAATAGAAGATTCGAAAGCCTTTACAGTCTCTATGTCAAGCCGTTTAAGACCCAGTTGTAGCAATATGAATTCTGCGAGGTCTTTTATTTTTAATTGCTTCAGCGCGGCGATGTTAGCGGAGTATGCATCTGCGAAATTCTCTAAAGAAGCGGGCGTGGCCGAGTTAACTGGAGGCAATTTCAGCAATCGGTCAAAGTATGATTCAGCAAGAACGCGTTGATCATTATACTTAGTACACAATGCGTCCCAAATCACTTGATAATTTGTACCAGTAGGCGTAATAGTTTTGCAAATATTTAATGCTTTTCCGGTTAATTTAGACATCAGATACTGCATCTTTTCAGCATTATCCAGAGAATCATTCAAATGTATAACCGAATTATATGTTTCATAGAAAAGAGGCCAATTATCTAATTTTCCGTCAAAGCACGCTATTTCCAAAGGCGGTAACTTAATTTGACGGCGAGGTTTCGCAACTGGATTGGACAGCATATTTGCTTCGGTATATTTAATAACCCCGAAGAGTTCTTCAAATGCATTTAATTGAGAGTATTCAGCAATTGCTTCCGGATTCAATTCCAGTTCGCAATCCACCTTTTCATCTAAAATTGTTATAAATTCAGAACGAATTTTTTCAACAGTAGTTGCGCCTGACAAAAAAGATTGGCGATTGCTAATGCTTTCCGAAGCTTTCCTTATCTTGCATACACCGACTGTAAGCTTGCAAAGCTAGCTGATAGTTTAGCATTTAAACGTTTGAGACGTCTTTCGTCCCGAGACGACCTGGATGACGCGCTTGTAGCCATTTTATTTATTCCGGTTATATTTTACAAAATATGAGACGATAAACAACTAAAACTGCGGTTAAAATAATGTGTCTGTATTATTTATGCGGAATTAATTAATTAATATTTAATAAATATTTAATTAATTCACAGTGATAACCGCACGGGGTTAAATTGACTGGTGAGCTGTGAAAGGTTAACAGATGCGCCGTGCACTACGTCGGTAAATCATTAACAAATTATACATATTACGATCGCATTATTCTATTTGTAATGTAATCCAATAATATAAACAATACGAATATTAAGAAATAATCGTATTATTTATAAGGTAGGTAATGCGATTTGATTAGCAAGATACAATTACATGAGTTATCAGAAATAAATATCAAAGCAGTGTCTTGTATCTATTTATTCTAACAGCGGGTAAATATGTTATTTCCAACCATAATACGATAGGTATAAAGAAACAAATTACTCATGTAGGTATATCAAACTGCGGGTATGCGGGTAATTATTTATATGCGGTATTGTAAAACGTATTCACACTCTGCTGGATTATTATCTACTAATATTATGGTTCAAAAATGTCCGGCTCGTTTGGATCAAGATGAATGAGATTGTGTGTGTGTAGAGTGGATTTGATATTTGCGAAGATTGACTAACGAAGGACCTTGAATTTTGTGTTACTGTTTACTGCTTGGAACGAGGAAAAACATATGCTGCATATAAAGGAAAGGACTCACCGAAACAGGATAAAGAACTTGTATGCTGGCAATTTTGTCTTCTTTCTCCCCGTCCAATTGGCACTGAAAACAGCAATAAGCGTGCGTTTCGTTTACACGGCGGACACGGCGGAATTACGTCAATGTTGCAGGTAGCGGGAGCACGGTGGCTATAGTAGGTATGTTGCGGCGCGGGCTGTTGATTGCAGACTGACGTGGTGAAGGTAGTTATAGGTGCGGATTTTGGGAACAAGGTAGGACAGGATTTGCAACAATATTAATACCAATCCCAAGCAGCAACAGTATGTATGCGTGCTATGTAGGTGAGTGTATGTGTAGGTATATGTATTGGCGTAACCAATACCTATGTAAAAAAAATAACGGATGACATTTATCAAAGGAGGAAAGCAGTATACAATAAATTTGCGGGGAGAATAATTTAATATTTAAAAATGTAATCCACTTTTACTCAATAAAATTATTTTGGATCATTAAAAGAGCTTTGGGGTTTTATTTTTAACAATGTCAATAAAATGTTATTTTCTGTCACGAGCGACATTTTATAAAATTCATTCATCAGATTTATTCTGCTTATTAAATCCTGGTAACAAAAAATGTTTCACGGAAACAGCGGGACAGACAATTTAAATTTAATGAGCAACATTGATACTGGCTGGATAAAATTTATTTAACCACTTATAAATTAAATTACGTTAAAAATTTAGCACGGAAAATTGAAAATTCGAATGAATTTGTATTTATTATCACTGGTACATTGTATAAATCATTATTATTTCATGTAATTTACAAAATCAGTGCTGCGAAATTTATTAATTAAAATAATTTATTTATTGTACTAGAAACATTATATAACAAATATTATAATCAATAATTATCAGCCTGAAACACTCATCTACATTGAAAAAATCTTCCGAGAAAAGATACTGGCCGCCAACGGGAATTGAACCCGTGACCATCTGATTGCCGGTCAGCAGCTCTGACCACTGAGCTATGGCGGCTTATCTAATACCCGCCAAATAATTCAATATATACTAGTGTTTCATTCGACAATTACTCATTATTACATTTTTCCAACTGAAAATAACCAACTTTATTTTTGTGAGAAAGGTATTTTAAATACTAAATCTCCCGCTAGGTGGCGTCGAGACTAATTATGTCTGCATTTTTTTGCTGAAATACTTTAACTTGTCAAATATTAATTATTATTTTTAATTGATAAACTAACGTTTAAACAAGATTTTTATGCATAGCACAAAGGGTACATAACAAATATTATAATCAATAATTATCAGCCTGAAACACTCATCTACATTGAAAAAATCTTCCGAGAAAAGATACTGGCCGCCAACGGGAATTGAACCCGTGACCATCTGATTGCCGGTCAGCAGCTCTGACCACTGAGCTATGGCGGCTTATCTAATACCCGCCAAATAATTCAATATATACTAGTGTTTCATTCGACAATTACTCATTATGACATTTTTCCAACTGAAAACAACCAACTTTATTTTTGTGAGAGAGGTATTTTTAATACTAAATCTCCCGCTAGGTGGCGTCGAGACTAATTATGTCTGCATTTTTTTGCTGAAATACTTTAACTTGTCAAATATTAATAAATCTTTTTAATTGATAAACTAACGTTTAATCAAGATTTTTATGCATAGCACAAAGGGTACATAACAAATATTATAATCAATAATTATCAGCCTGAAACACTCATCTACATTGAAAAAATCTTCCGAGAAAAGATACTGGCTGGCAACGGGAATTGAACCCGTGATCATCTGATTGCCGGTCAGCAGCTCTGACCACTGAGCTATGGCGGCTTATCTAATACCCGCCAAATAATTCAATATATACTAGTGTTTCATTCGACAATTACTCATTATTACATTTTTCCAACTGAAAACAACCAACTTTATTTTTGTGAGAGAGGTATTTTTAATACTAAATCTCCCGCTAGGTGGCGTCGAGACTAATTATGTCTGCATTTTTTTGCTGAAATACTTTAACTTGTCAAATATTAATTATTATTTTTAATTGATAAACTAACGTTTAAACAAGATTTTTATGCATAGCACAAAGGGTACATAACAAATATTATAATCAATAATTATCAGCCTGAAACACTCACCTACATTGAAAAAATCTTCCGAGAAAAGATACTGGCCGCCAACGGGAATTGAACCCGTGACCATCTGATTGCCGGTCAGCAGCTCTGACTATTGAATTATTTGGCGGGTATTAGATAAGCCGCCATAGCTCAGTGGTCAGAGCTGCTGACCGGCAATCAGATGATCACGGGTTCAATTCCCGTTGGCGGCCAGTATCTTTTCTCGGAAGATTTTTTCAATGTAGATGAGTGTTTCAGGCTGATAATTATTGATTATGATATTTGTTATGTACCCTTTGTGCTATGCATAAAAATCTTGTTTAAACGTTAGTTTATCAATTAAAAATAATAATTAATATTTGACAAGTTAAAGTATTTCAGCAAAAAAATGCAGACATAATTAGTCTCGACGCCACCTAGCGGGAGATTTAGTATTAAAAATACCTCTCTCACAAAAATAAAGTTGGTTGTTTTCAGTTGGAAAAATGTCATAATGAGTAATTGTCGAATGAAACACTAGTATATATTGAATTATTTGGCGGGTATTAGATAAGCCGCCATAGCTCAGTGGTCAGAGCTGCTGACCGGCAATCAGATGGTCACGGGTTCAATTCCCGTTGGCGGCCAGTATCTTTTCTCGGAAGATTTTTTCAATGTAGGTGAGTGTTTCAGGCTGATAATTATTGATTATAATATTTGTTATGTACCCTTTGTGCTATGCATAAAAATCTTGTTTAAACGTTAGTTTATCAATTAAAAATAATAAGAAACATTATAGTGTATTGAAACTGATATGTTTTGATAAATCAAGTGTCAGAAAAAGTATATACACGAAGACTCATTTTTTTTCTTGCTGTCAATTTTCATACAAAATGTTTTACAGTTTTAATAAAAATATATTTATTTTATTTGTTTATTATTTATTTATTTATTTACGCCCTTGGATCATTTACATCAATCGTGTAAGATAGTAATAATAGAAATAGAAACAGTAAAATACCAACTATTTAATGTTATTATTTATCTTCCTTTACACTAATAGAAAGGAAGCAGAAATAAAAAGAAATAACAACAAAAACAATATTAGAATAATAATAATAAAATTTGCTTCAGAATTTTAGAAATTTCAAATATAAATTTAGGTAAGGAATAAATGAAAATATCAACGGAAATGCATTTATTTCCAAGCCTATGAAGTCTTTAGTTTGGTGAGTTAATGAAATATTTAATTTCAGACGTATAAACAAAAAACAGCTCTGGAAGTCTCGTGTCACGATTTGGAATTCGGAATGTTATTAGTTTTGTTAAGTCAGGTGCTTCAAGTGATTCATTAACTATTTTGAATAAAAGGACCGGAAATATTCTAAATATGGCATTTTCAAGACATTCAAATATTTTGTTTTCTTGAACCTTTATCCGTTTAGGTAAATAATTGGCTAACTGAATCTGTACTATCATTTATCTGTCTCAATAGAAACCAAAAATCAGGGATGTGTGATTTATGAAGATTGTTGTTCCGGGATTTCAAGAGTATTCACTTCAACTGAGAGAAGATAGAGCCAATTTAAATAAATTATGAAAAATCTCTTTCTGATGTTTTAACATTGGTAAGAACGTTATAGAATAGTGGTAGTGCGTATATTTCGTTAGTAAACAAGTAAAATTGTGTGCGGTATGAAGATATGAGATTAAGTTTTTGTGAATGTTTCTATCAACTATTCGTAAGCTGTTCTTAACTCCCTTAGAATAGCGAAATTTAATGCAAAATTGACACAATATTTTTCAAAGTTCTTGAATAGTTGAATCCTTAGAATAAAAGTTTCTGATTTTTCATTTAAAAAGTCAAAGATCGCTGTTCACTGGCTTGCGAATATCGGTGATGATCAAAGTTCTTTTATTTTTGAAGTATCAATTCAAAGTTTTTAAGACACTTTTCCTATACGAATTACGAATTCAAACCTCAAAACTTCTTTTGTCTTATTGTTGACTTAGTATTTATAAGGCAAGTGTAATAAGCTGTTTTAATAAAGGAAAGGAAAAATAAAAGTACTTACTGTCCTGGCACTTCCTTCTATCTTGTAAGGTGTTACATAATTACGGTTTTGAACCGCTTGATTACAGACTCATTGGTAAATTAATAAAGAATAAGACCACAATGTTATATTTAAATACTTACGAATCCTCACCGCTAGCTCATTCGGTAGATTATCGTGTTTGCAGTCCGCTCGGGTACTTGATTCAGAACAATCATCGCTTCATTGGTAGAATTAATACAGGTAAGGCGTAATAAATTAAAAGATTGATTGTCGCTTTAAATACTGAAGAATTTATTTATGCTTCTACGCTTCTAGGAAAAAGCTTTTATCTCTTTGTGAACGGAAAGTTAACGATTTTAAACCACAATAAAAGGAATGAATTGATAACATAATGAAATAAGGCTTACGCATATCTCGCACGGGTTACATATGCAGAGCTGGCTCCTCATCAGAAATAAATCACTGAATTTATTTTAATCTCTAAACAAAAAAACTGTTGTGATATTAAGGATCTCAGCAAAGGTGTCGTGACCAACCCCTAGGGAGGCTAAGACCAGAAGAAGCTTGGAGAGCGCCCGAATCCCTGTGGCGCTCGCCTCGCCCCTCCCCCACCGAATTCCTGGCCAATCAAAGCGTCTAGCCAATGTTGTCAACGTTTGACAATTAATATTATTAAATTTAGTACTTGACGACGGAAATAATCTTATAGGGGTAGGAAGTTAAGATTCAAGAAAGTACTTCATAACACAGGGTTTCATGCACTTGTATAGGTAACTATATTGTTGCGGTACTTTGCTTGCGGTATGTGGGATTCGGTTTGCGGATGCGGTAAGCGGTAAGCGGTATTGGAATATAGATGTTTATGCGGAGAAGGTTGATTAGTGACTAATGTGGGTAACATAAAAATGACAGGTACTGGAATAGGGATGGGTAGGAAGGAACATGTGACAATACTAACTACAAGCACAGGGTCGGTGTATAGATGAATGTAAGTAAGTGTAGCTATGTATTATGTAAATGCCCAACCAGAGATTATTGTACGTGCTTACCTTTACGAATATTGCAAAGGTGACAGTCTCTTGTCAAGCTGAAGTCTCAAGAGAGTGAGTGGCCGTTTTAATGATGCAGTAAAGATATTTTTTTAAACGTGAGAATCATCGTGTTTATTTATACTTTCTTATTCGCATTTTTTCAATATTCTGGTACCTACCTTCCTGAAGAAGGTTTGAAAAAAGAATTGTCATGGAGATAGTGTCATTCTTTGAACAAATTGTGTAAAATATGTTGTTTAAGTAGGCAAGTATTTTATTGTAATTTTTTTATTTATTTATTTTAAAAGAAAATTAGAAGCACACTTTCTGGGCGCGAGATCCACTTTTCACAGAACCACAAGTAGGTATTATGTATATATTTTTACGAATACTCTGAAAAAGGAATGAGTGACGAACTAAAATGATTCGAGAAATATAACGAACCATTCAAATGCTATTTCATGCAGAAGTGCAGTGAAGGCAACGAGTTGAATAATTTCGCAATAAAGTCAGGAGAATAAAAGACCGGAGAGTCTTGGTAGGAGTACCAACTTTGAATTATTATGAGCAATTTATTGGGTGTGGGTATATTTTATATTTAAGACTTGGTTTCGCTTCACAGTTATGGCTTTCGTACGATGTATTGACTTCTTACATATATGCTTCTCAAAAACACTATTGTTTTATGATGGTAAAAAAATATAAATCAAGCTTCACGATTACTGGGTCTATTTGGGATGCCATAGTATCACTTGCTCAAGGCGGTTAGGATCAGTTGGGAGTCTTGTTTAGTGTACATAAGTATTAAGTTAGTTTCCTCATTAAATGTTGTAGATAATTCTAATTTCTATTGCCTGATTATATCTAATGTTAATTTTGATTACCACTGTTTAAATCAAACAAATTTTGAAACTGGTTAATTTGTTAAACTGAACCCACATTAACGAAGGCAACACAGTATCACTTCTACACAAATAAAACACCTTTCACTACAATATAAACATTTGTCCTGATGATGGACACTGCATGGCGTTCTAAAACGATTAAAAATAAAGAAAGATAAAACGTAAAACCACTCGAGGGATGGAGAATCCGGGTGTTCGGTTTTTGATTCGGCTATTCGATTTAAGCTACAAATTAATTAATATGAAAACCATACCAAAGAAAACATAAAATGAACTGCTTACCGCGGTTTAAAGCCAACAAATTCACATAGATTTCACCGTTAATCTCACAATCGAAGGTTTTATAAACAAAATAATTGTACATATTTATGATGGATGGATTCATACGTCCGTCCTAATTCCCAAATTATTAAAACTGATTCCCTAACACTAATTCCCAAATTCTTGCATACTATTCATTTTTACTTCCAAGAACTTCCTCTCCTTCCTTTCTTAAATATACCTTCAACCCAGTATCCCTAAAAGGTGACATGTTCTTGGTGCTAATTTAAAAAAAAAAATCAAGTATTATTAATATTACATTTTAAATTTTCATTTCAATTCCATTCTCTTTGGTGGAACCTAGGTACCGTCAAATATCACCTTAGCAGTTAGCGATAATAATCTTATATTTGACTGATTAGTACGACGCCGACACACTTACTAAATTCTGATACTGAATGCTAAGATATACATATTTACAACTGTATCCTAACGTTAGAGATTGAAAACAAACATACCTCTGTTACTTATATTTAAAACAAACATTGGAGTGTGCAATTCACATGCTGTAGAAGTGAAACTTTCAGAAAACTAAAGTAGACAAGAGTGGGGGGTATGACGCTCCACACAAAGAGGAGACCGATAGGCTGCGAAGCACCGCACAAAGAGGAGATTCTCTCACAGGCTAAATCCTATAGAAGTATGTGTTTGTCTCTTTTTAGTGTCGCAATTTTTTGTTTCATTGAGTTTCAAATTATAACGGTGCTAAAGAAGTTTCACTTCAAAAATACCCTTTTTGGGTTTTATCAGGGTTACCCTACTGGTAAAATAGTTCCATCAATATTCAAGATGGCATCAAACTAGATGGCAAATAACCGTATAAATTTGAACGAAATTGCAACTTTTCAATTTAAATTCAAATTCAATTTTGATTAGAATAGCTCTCTTTATAAAAACTTTTAAAGGTTATCCTCATCAATGTAAAATGAATGAAAAATACGATAATACTTATAACACTAAACGAAATGAAAAATAATAACACACGGAAAAATAAAATTAAACAGAGTGTGCAATTTACACGCGGATGAACTGAAACATTCAGAAAACTAAAGTAGACAAGAGTAAGGAGGCTACTTAGCACCGCACAAAGAGGAAACCGATTATACTATCTCGTTATCTCGCCGACTAAATCCTATAGATGTAGGTGTTTGTTTCTTTTTTTGTGTCGCAATTTTTCGTTTCATCGAGTTTCAAATTACAACGGTGCTAAAGAAGTATTTACTTCAAAATGGTAGCAGTCACAACTGGAACTCGAACCCCGGATCTCTTGATTTACCGGGTCAAGCGCCTCAACTTTCCGTATTTTCGATTGTATTTTTTGATCGTAGTTTAGTTGAAACAGAGTATCGTTCTGAGGACATCACTAGAACTTTGAACGAACATGTAAATCCAGAAAACTTTGCTATTATCGTATGTACTCTACCCGTCTTCACGGTAGGTAAAAAAACGGTACCGAGGTCGCGTGATGCCAACAACCGAAAACTACCACAAATAAATAATAAACCAATGCATTGTCATGACGCCAGAGCTCCCTATTATATATAGAAACCATCGCGGGCATGCAAACATCAAATCCCCAAAGCTTCATCGCAATCGGATGAACGGTTAGGAATTCGTGATTTCATGATACCAGAACTCACTATTGTATAAAGAAACCATCGCCGGCATGCACACATCAAATCCCCAAAGTTTCATTGCAATAGGATGAATTGTTTAGCAATGCATAGGCACTTCATATACTCATATATCCCCAAGTAAACATATTTTGATTTTTATATACATAGATTCATATTAATGTAGGTATATTTTGCCCGAAGGAAGGAATGGTTGTTCCCAAAAATCTAGTATTTAAAATAACGTTACATTATATTATTTATAATTTTATTCAGGACTAGTTCCTAAATAAATGTCCATTATTGATGTTTATTTTGGAAAAAAATTGATTTCAGATTTTCACGGCCAAAAGTATTGATTTGTGTTTGAGTTGGTATGTCGTGTTGCGCTCTCCTTCTTTAGTTAACGTTTGGATAGCATGTCCTTGGCAAAATAAGGAGATAGTGTAATACGGCAAAATACCCCAAATATAAATCACGATAATCGAAAAATAATTCATCAATATTGGGATTAAATCTGATTACGACAGACCGTAGCAGGAACGCTCGCATTCCAACACTGAAATTAATTTAAGCATCACAAGAAAATATTTTTTAAGAGATTAGTTAAAGACAGCCTTGTTTTTTACTGAGAGGTGAAATTGATTATTCAGGTGCGTAAACTTTTTCTAAAATGTTCATAAATTATATTCACCTGTCCAAATATCAAAAAATATTTCTAAGATTATTTGATTAATGCTTAGCCATGTTTCACCTGATACCTCTCACCGGTTCCGCGACTTTTCAACCCGCTACAAAATATCCCCGACAAAATATCCTACGGACAAAATGTTCTCCAACAAAATATATATAAAGATATTATCCTTGTGATTTGGATCCTTAACAGTCGACACGATATAAAATAATCCATAGATTATAAAATATCGATACTGTGGCGCGTATCCAGTGACAGTCTACGATACATACAACCACAATGACGAGTCAAGCTCGGCATGGTTTTAAATTAAAGAAATTTATATTTTTTATTTACAAATATGCTTAAAGCTAATCTAGCCTAACCTAATCTAATCTAACACCTTAGCTGAATTAATCTTACAAAAATTGGGACAAAAATAATCCAGACAGTAAAAACAATATATTATTGTTAAGAAATAGTAAATAAGGTCAGGGCAGGTTTTAGTAGATATTTTTTTGGGGGATGTTTTGCCCGTAGGATATTTCGTAGGGGATATTTTGTCGGGGACATTTTGTCACGAGATGAAAACGCGCAGTTCCCCTCTCATCACCCCACCCAAGACTAGAAAACAGGAATATTTTCTTTAAATTCTAAAGGTTTTTCCCAAAATACTCGACTTAAAATGATCACATCATATTGGTTTAGCGGCCCAAATACTAGCAAACAAATTGAAAGGTTTTTATAATTTTACATGGGATGGCAAGGCGTGTCACGATATGATGGTATAAAAGGGAGGCAAATTGTGTGGGTTTGTATGAAAACGCTTTTTTTTTTTTTTTTTTTTAACTTGCGGAGACGGTTTACAGTTAGTTCCCGTGAGTACTTAGGCCATAGGCCCATTGTACTATCTCCCATTTTACCTCAATCCTTTAACAATAACCCAGTCCCTTTAATGAAGTTCACCAGAGTTGTCATTGGATATGTGGCTAAGTCTTCTGGTTCCACGATGTGTCTCTCCAGGTATCCTGAGCCTAGTTCCCACTAGGGCAGGACATTGGCACCACATGTGAATTGGAGTCTCTTCATCCTCTTCACATTTTCTACATCTATTGGTGCTTTCCACTCCCAATAGCTGCATGTGTCTCCTGAGATGGCAGTGTCCCGTTAGTAGTCCTACCAGTTCCCTCAGCGAGTTTCTGTCCATATCGAGTAGTTTCCTGGTCCGTCTGGGGTCCGTTCCGTTTATGAGTACTTTGGATTGCCTCATTCCGGGTGCCCTCTCCCATTCCTTCCAGTGCTGGGATTTGACCCATCTCTCAATATGTAATTTCGTGTGGCAAGCTGCTACTCCTACGGCCGGCTCGGATCCCGCAAGTGGTGCTCTCGCCCCTTTCCTTGCTAGTTCGTCAGCCCGCTCGTTGCCCTCAACACCCTTATGTCCTGGTACCCATATCAGTGTTGTTTTATTAATGGTAGCGAGTTCTGTAAGAACAGTCCTGCATTCCATCACCAGTCTGGAGTCGCATCGGTTACTTTCCAGTGCCATTAGGGCTGCCTGGCTATCAGAACAAATAGTTATGTTCTTATTCCTGTACCCGATACGTAAATTCTCCTGTGCGCAGGCCATGATGGCTTTCATCTCAGCCTGAAACACAGTGCAGTGAGTTCCTAGAGGTATACTGAGTTCCCTCTTGGATCCCTGTAGACATACCCCGGCCCCCGTTCCTTCCTCCATCTTGGACCCATCTGTGAACCAGATTAGTTCCTGTCTGGAGGTTGGACCTGGGACCATGTCCCACTCCTCCCGGGTGGGGTACATCACATCAAACTGCTGTCTGAAGAAGTATTCAGCTTGTTTGCCATCCTGCTTTATTCTAGCTGTCGGGCTAATTGCCCTCAGTCTTGTTCCGATCTCCGTATGAAAACGCTTTTAATTTACCGTCCGCGGAAAGGCATGGCGTCGATAGCTTGCCGTGCCGTTACAATTATACACCTAGCTCTCGTAAAACCATAGCAGTAATTTTGGAAGTGTAGTGTGTAGGGTATTTACAAGTACAAGGAAAATCATTTGATGATTTTCATTACAACATACATTCCACCAACCTACAACTAAAACGACTTTTGGACAAAGAAATATGCAATTCTTTTCTATAAAATTATTTAATTTTAAATAATAAAAACCATTAAAAAAATAACCGACTTCAAAAGAAGAATTAAGATATGGATTATGGACATGGGAAGGAAGAATATAGATTCAATTTTGCAACCTGACAAAGTTTAATGCTTGTATTGTACTTTTTTTAGATACAATTCTATAATTTTTCTCTTGTAATACTTTAACCTAGGTATTTACTTATATTTCAAACACGAAAACTTGTACAATGTGACCTTAGAATTGGGTACCCCGTTAAGTACAATTTTTTTCTCTAAAAAATTGTAAAACAAAGAAAAAATAAAATTGAAATAAAATATATGAGTGAGTCCGAGATGCTGTCATTCTATCGTCCGCGCTAGCGATTCTTCGGGAGGTATTGGTAGTACAATCAAATACTTATTAATAAAATAAGTCAGGTACGCCTCATACGTCATACACATGTCTGGTGTTAAGAAAACAAGCTTTATGGGTCCGAGTAGTCGGAGGTAAATAAAATTTTCATAAATATTTTCATTGTTGAAAGAAAATAATTGTAAGACTTACAATTATTTACAATCTAATCCAGATAAGACTTATCTGGATTAGATTAAAAAACTGAAATTTCCTTTAGTTTTTAAAATTATTTTTTTACAATGTGATCCTTCATGGGACAGGTTGTTTTACATAATAACAAGACTTATCCGGAATTTCCTTTAGTTTTAAAAACGACTTTTTTACATTATGATCCTTCTTAGGACAGGTTGTTTTACAGAGTAGTAAGACTTATCTGGAATAAGTTTTAATCGAGTTCTGTTACTATCTCATCATTAACGGTTATTTTAGAGTACTTGGATAATAACAGAACTTCTTTTTTTTAAATCGTGGATACCTCACAAGATTCCCAACTGCTCCCATCAGGAGCCAGTGAGATTATGGCATCCCCAATTAGGGTGTGTTGTGAGGCTGAAGGTGAGTGGGGAGGGAAGGAAATGGAGGAGAGGAAGATGAGACAGTGCCTGGTTAATATGATTTAGTCATCGAACACGGCTAAGTCATTTCAAACAACATTTTAATTCTGAATGGTCGATACTGAGAATATCTTCCACTCTAGAACGTGTCGCAAATATAAATTTATGTATATAAAATTACAAAATTGTGAAAACACCAATTAATCATATATAATTCATCTGCACACGCCGGGATTTGGCTGGAATTTTATGGATTGCTGGTCGAGAGCCTTGCCTCTCGACCACGGAGGCCGTGAAAACCTGAAAATGAACTTTGAAATTTGATAAATTGTTTAATTTCTGTGAGACAACCCGGTAAGCATTTAACTTTTTGGAGCGCAGCTTTCGCTCCGTTGTAGTCGTTGTTGGTGATGAGTTGATGGCAACGACGTGACGCAACGTTCGCATTTCATACGCGAACGCTCCAAATATGCCATTCACGACATGGCATGTACCGTTGCCATGCCGTGCCTTACAACATTACAAAATGGGCGCTTTTCTTGTAAAACTGCCGCCAATTCAAGCAAAGATTTTCATTTATTATTAATCAACATTATTATTAATCGACATAGATCGAAAATTCAGAAAGTTCTAAATAAAAACCTCGCTTAATACCTTGTACAATTTTATTTTTATCTAATTTATACAAGTGTAGTTGAATAACTTATCTACATGGCTTCTTCTCATGTAGCGCACGCCAGCTACTTAGAAGAATAAAAATTTGATGGAACAACAGAATTTCACTTGAGTATTCCCTTTATCCGTTTTAAAATCCTTTGTAATATCCGCCCTAAAAAGCCTGCAACAGGGAACTCTAATCAACCTTTTTAAATAAAATTTTAAAAACGCCGTCTGCCTTAAATGGCAGTACATTTTTTAGAGTATGTTTTATGGTAAAATAAATTCTTGTTTTGAGTTGGGTTATAAGACGGGTTAATTTTAAGTTTCAAACGTTTTTAAACGAAATAACCTTATGAAAGTTGTCAATATCCCTACAATGCTAACAATCTCACTGCAATGGGAGTCGAGTGACATCACATTCGTTTACATTTTAAAATCGAATTATTATTACCCAACGAGATCAAATGTGCAAGTCAATGTAAAAAGACCCAAACTAAAATGCTCAAACTTCATTTTATGAATGACTATCTGAAATAATAATGTTGTGTATGTCCTATGATATGTCCATTTAATACATACAGCTATATGTTTCATGTAATGCGTATCATTCCCGCAATGAGTTTATTAACTCTTGGGAGTACAATGCTTTATATAATATACTATATTCTGTATTGTATACTTTTAATAAATAAAAAAATAAAAAAAAATAAAATTATTGTATTACTAGCTGCACCCGGCATGCGTTGCAATGCCATTCAAATAAATAAATTGATTCTTCCTGCATGTCCTTTCCCGTGCGTCCCCGTTCCCTTCCATCTTCCCCGCATTCCTCCTCCCTCGTCTCTTCCCTCTCCGCGAACCCCACCTTCCTCGTTCCCCTCCCCACTGCCTTTCCACCCTGTCGCTAAAATATGTGAAATACACACATTTTCATTTATACAAATTTCACAACGCCAGAGCTTACCATTATATATATATATATATATAGCCCATATGTTATTCTGATGTTTTATTGTAAAGTTTCATTAAAATCCATTCAGTGGTTTATGGGTGAAAGAGTAACAAACACACATACTTCCATTCAAACTTTTGTGTTTATAATATTACTAAGATAATGATAACGATATTAAAGAACTTTATATTTTTAGTCATAGGTAAACTTTTCGTCAATATTTTACACAGGAGTTTTTTTATTGTAAAGAGGGAAGGTTATATTTTATAATTAACTCAATTTGGGAGGCGGGTACGAGTATCGCTGCCCCGGGCGCCATTTATTGGATAACTAACACCTCTCTTATATGTCACCCCAAGTGGTTCGCTATGTTTGGTGACTAAGCAGGGGTGCCCGGGTTCATGGGGTGAGGTTTTTTCGGATCTTGGCGGCGGATGCATCTGCCCACTAACTACGTGGTATGCCGGATCGGGAGAGAGTGGTTGAGGGAGTATCATTGACCTTTCCAGCCGTACTTTCTCGGAACATCGCCTACCACTGCAGTGGCAGGGATGAGTTCATACGTCCGTCACTCCTGGACACACTAACCCCCAGATTCCTACCCACCCCCTTATCTATTTCCCTCCCAGAAGTTAAATTATTTTCCTCAGGACCTCCTGTGTGGAGCTAATGTAAAAAAATGAAATTTTAAAACGTTCAAAACAAGAGAGAGGTCACTGTCTACATTAACCCATACCACCACTAATAATATGACTTAATTTGTAATTTAAAAACACTATTTAATTATTAAAACTTTTAATTCAAAGAAACCAACACTAAACTTCACATAAAATTGAAACGGTACAACATAAAACTATATATATATTTTTTTTTTGGATATTTGTTTAAACTTCATCTTCAATTTGAGAGGCGGGAATGAGTACCGCCGCCCCGGGAACCAATGATGGGATAACCAACACCTCTGCCATAGGTCACCCCAAGTGGTTCGCTACGTTTGGTGATTAGCAGGGGTGCCCGGATGAGGTTCGTCTAGGTCTTGGAGATAGATGACCAGAACACACTGAAATCCAGATTCCTACCCACCCCTAAAACCCTTTTCCTTCCCAGAACTCTCCTCTCCTTCCTTAGCCTAAAAAAACTCTCCACACAGCATCCCTAAAGGTGACATAGGCCCTCGGGGAAAATATTTTCCTCAGGGCCTCCTGTATGGAGCTCAAGTAAAAAAAAATTGAAATTTTGGATTTTTGGATTTTTTATGCATAAAATCATTACACAAAGACAGACCGGCTCGGCGCGCGTTTCGCCGGCTTAGTGCTTTAATACCATAGTATAAATTTATATTTTTCCACCACATAACTCAAAAGCACCGAAGTATCAAACATCGATCACCTAGAAAATAAACATTTCTTTCAAAACTACCATGTACTTAGTAAATATTTTAGTAAATACATTGTAAGATGGTCGAAGATGGTGAACCATGGATTGTTGACTGATTATGATATGTGCGCAGTGCACCGTGTAGCTTTAAGTTTGACATTTTCCGAATTGTTATATTTGTTATCTCCAAATTTATGTAAATGAGAGCAACATTTTTTACTCCTATAAGCACAGGAATCGTTTGTTGAAGTCTATCGGTACACGCTGTATATCAATCAAACATACAACCATTTTAAAATCACTATTATTAACAATAGGGGGGTTTCGGTATTTTTTCTAATGTTTTACTCGTGAATTATCGTCATAAATATTTGGGTTATTTGCCGTGTTGAGCTTCCTCCTTATTTAGCTAACATTTTGGACAGCGTTACAGTGTCCACCATCAAGGCAGATGTGTAGATTGTAGTGAAGTAGTATGTACTTATGTATGCAGTAGTGATACCGAGTTAAAAGTTTTAGTCTTCTAAATGAGATTTTTTGTTTAAAACAATAATTAATTATGCAAAAAGTTGGCTACAAAGTTTTCCCTCTAAAGTGTTCTTTTCTTCTACTACCTATTACGAGGCTCAAGT
Source organism: Limnephilus lunatus (assembly GCA_917563855.2). NCBI lineage: Eukaryota > Metazoa > Arthropoda > Insecta > Trichoptera > Limnephilidae > Limnephilus > Limnephilus lunatus. The sequence continues at coordinate 49,093,272 of OU830593.1, forward strand.
TTCTCATGCTTTTCAAGGACACTTCGTGAAGCATTCACGGAATGAAAAGGGATTAACAAGGGGTATTCAAGGTATCTTATTCGATAAGTACCAGGGTAATTACGAACACTTATTTCTTTGTGAAAAACTTCATCCCCTGTCTGCAACATAACCCTTCTAGCGTCTGAACTTTGGTCACAGTTTAATATGGGTCCGCTGATTGTGGAGGCTGTATTCCCTGAAGCCTGGACCTTCGTCTCCATCACTAACGGCAGTGGTTAGGGTCACATGTGATCGTGATTTGTAGTGCGGGCTGGAGTCTGCAATGTCTGCAAAATATATAATATGGTATTTCATTTTAATTCAGAAGGATTGTTTTATGTTGGTTGGAAGGGTTATCTACCATCATCTGATAAATTCATGTGTAAAAATTAATATTATTTAAAGCAATATTTTTTCATCGTTCGGGTACGAATTGTGGGAAAGTGATAAGCTTATTAATTCTGGACCAGAGTGGGTTCAAAATCGAACCCACATTTTTTTACTACTGTGTCTGGCTACTGCAATAAAATATTTTTGGACATTCGCACCTCGTTTAAGAGAAGGTAATCTCTTAGTATCACCTTGGTGAGAAACCACTGTTCAGAATCTACCTAACTTTTACAATAACTCCGCACAAGAAGCCCTGAGGGAAAAAAATCTCTCAAGGTCTATGTCATCTTGGGAGATACTGCGTGGAATGTCTCTTTAGAGAAAGCAAGGAGAGAAAATTCTGGAAAGAAAAAGGTATAAGAAAGGTACGAGGGATGGTAGGAATCTGGGGATAAATGTATTCAGGAGTGACGGATGTATAAATTCTCCCTCAATCGGTCTCTACCTGTAGGACCCAACACTCAGTAGGTTGTCAAACTCATTCGCAACAACTTTACCCCATGAACTCGGGAACCCATGCTTAGTTACCAATCGTAGCGAACAACTTCAGTTTGTAACAGTTTCAATTGATAATATAAAGTAAGTACCAATACAAGGAAGGCTGCTTGCTATTCATTACTTTAAATTGATTTTTAATTCCTATTTGCAAAGCCAAAAGTTTGAACTGAAAGAATGCTGCGTTCTTTTTTCGACTTTTTCGTAGACTTTCCACCAATGCCGATATTTCTTATTCAACATCTGTCATTGATAATATTTAATTAAATGTAATTAGACCAAATTCTAAAGTAATTTTACGTCCCTTGATAAATTGTCTTTTTTATATTCAAAAGAAATTTTCGTCTTTCAAGGGGATAATACTGTTTCCTCTTTTGATCTTTTCGAAGGAAGTTTAAACTTTTTCTTTGATTTTTTTTTATAAACTTAATGTACTCTAGACTTCCAAGTGACAAAGAGACCCATTTTCGAGAAAACAAAACGTAGTACAAAAATCAAGGATAAACAAGACTATGAAAGACGGTTTCTTCCTGAAAATGTGAATACAAAGCACGTTCATGGAAAATTTCAAACAAATTCGTGGAAAATTTCAACGAATAAGTTTTTTATTATTACTGGATATATTATATATAGAAAATATATTCTTAAAATAAAAATCTGCGCAAATATATTATAGGTAGGTAAGGTACCTGCCTACAATTAGGAATTTGTCCGGATTTCAAAATATTTTTCTATAAGACATCCATTGATTCCATTTCAGAAAAGTTCAAGCTCGCATATAACTTAAAATCACATTTTTTCTTTAGATTACTTCGTTCAATTTTTTTTTTACGTTTACTCCAAGCAGGAGGCCCTTAGGAAAATAATTTCCCCCAGGACCTATGTCATCTTTGAAGATGCTGTGTGGAGGGTATTTTTGAGAAGAGGAAGGAGTGAAGGAGGAGGAGAAGGATATTGTAGGAGGGAGGAAACACAATGGCCGTCAAACCGCTCCACAGCCGAGCTGTTGAACTCAAGAATGAGTCGTAGAAACGACCTGTTCTCGTGTGACAAATGTCAACCATGTTGGGCGCGTATTTGACGTATTTCCCGGTGCCGAGGAGATCATTGACGCTTGTTACACGGAGCATATTCCATTGTAATACCGGTAAAACAAGGACAGCCTTCCCACCTGACGCCTGTGCTCTAAAGATTGCTAAGTTATGAGAATCTATCAAACGGACCGCCCAGTACCGGATTATCCTTTAGGCAGAGTAGGCAACTGCCTAGGGGCCCCGCATCGGCTGGGGGCCCCGTGCCCCGAGAAAAAATGACTTGGCGTCAATGGTGAGCAAGTACTTACTGTCAATTAGTGAGCAAGTACGGCACCGATTTTGGAAAAAGTCAGCTTTCATAATGTTTTATTTTTTTATTAGGAACATTTACAGGTTAATAACATTACATGCATTAAAGAAAACAACAAATTATAATTATTAGGTTAAAAACAGATAACTTATGTTCAGATCATGCACAAATAATAAAAAAGTCAATAATTAAAATAAATATTTAAACATAGTTGTATTTTACTTTCCTTCTATTCATTAAGCAGCATTACTTAGTATAAATGGGGAAGTGATTGTAGGTGCCGTGTGTGGTTTGTTTTTGCATTTGTTTTGTTTGATTTTTTTTTTGTTTTTATTTCTAATTATATGTTTAAAATATAAATGTTGTACAAGCTTTAGTGTGCACTAGCTATCTGCTTGCTAAAGTTCTTTGATTCTCTTCGTAGCAAAGTTGTCTGGAAGAGATCACATTAGTGATAAGACCGCTCATTGTAGGTACTGTTTTTTTAAATTTTTTTTACATATTTTTGTTTTTATGTAAGTGTCCTTTTATGTGCAATAAATAGTTATTTTATTGTATTTTATTCGTTTAATTTTTTTATTGAATGGGGTTGATGGCATACCTTCGTGATGTAGTTAAACAAAATTATTATGAATAAAATTACGTTGTGGTAGAAAAAAAAAATTTTTGAAAGTTAGAAAAGGGTAAAGTGCAGTGGCGGACTAATCCCGACAGAGGCAAAGCAGAATAAGCCCCCCCCCCCGTACTTTAAGAAGTTTATGTAAATTTACAAGCTTTTTATTCAGTTCACATGGGCCTCTGAGTCTGGGGGACCTTTAAAGGCCACCATGGTCCCTTGATCAAATCCTAAATAAGGCTTTAAGGCACCAGGACACTGTAAAAAAAGTCATTTTTTAAATTCATTTTCTGATAGATGCATTTGTTAATAAACTCACCAAACGTTTTAAGGTAATTCGTAAAATTGACGGAGATACTGGGTTTTATATGAAAGTTTGTATGTTGAATTATCCTTCAACAAAACTTTGATCGCGTTTTTATCGAAATTACGTTTTTCAACCTGGTTGACAACATATTAGAAAAACCATAGATCCGATTTGCACGCACTATATCTTAAACTGTTAGAAAATCCAGTCACCATGGAACCACTTACGGATTTTTTTAAAAAGCGTCCCCGTCTATTTTTCTTTTATTTAATGAAAATTTTTAATAAAAAATCAAAAAAAATAAAATTCGATGGTCCGCAATTTTTATTTTTTTAGATTTCAAAAATCCCCTACGTGGTGCCATAGACACTAGATTTTCGAACAATTTAAGAAATGGGATGTATAATTTTTTTTAATATGTCATCAATCAGGTTGAAAAAAGTGTTAAAAAAATTTCAAGAAAAACGCATTCATAGTTTTGCCGAAGGATAATTCAACATACAAACTGTTTCAAACGGTTTCACATAAAATACTCTATCGCCGTCAATATTTCGAATTTCTTTAAAACATTTGTTAATAGCATTTTTAACAAATGCATATTTCAGAAAATGAAATAAAAAAATAACATTTATTTTCTCGTGTCCTAGTGCCTTAAAGCCTTGTTTAGGATTTGATCATGGGAACAATGGGGCGTTCGGAGGCCCCAGGACCAGCGGGCCGCCCCATTCATCCCACCCTCCCCCCCCCCCCGTTGGTCCGCCATTGGTAAAGGGGCCCCGAAACGTGAATTGCCTATGGGCCCCGACATGGTTAATCTGGCCCTGGGACCGCCCGTTTCTGCAGAGTCGAAGTTTTTTTTTAAAGTATTTCGGGGCTCCAGACCAGAGGTAGCTGCAAATTCAACCGTGGGGCCCACTTGCGATTTGTACAAGCAGTTGTGTACTAATAAGTATCTGCGGGCCCTGTACAGTACGCCCATTTTCAGAAAGGCTAACTTAACTCTGGCTTCGATGGAGCCCCCATATCTGAGCTGGTCACTTAGAGTTACACCAAGCATATCAATGGAGGGTCAGTTCGGAAGATTGTTTCCGTTGAACTTGACTAGATTTTAATTTCTATCTCATGTAGACGTAATCAGATATGATTGGGTCTTTGAAACATTGAATTCGACGTGCCTCTAAATTAAATTATCGGGAAAGTACGTACGTACAGATTAATTTAACGTTTCGTTGTAACTTTTTTAATTATGAAATATTTTTCAAGAAATTTTGTGGCTAAAAAAAATGATTTTGTTCATTTTTTTTATTTTTAACTTTGTGAGTAAAAACTCAAATTATAATATTTAATTAAATTTTTATTTTTTATTTTTTTTTATTTATTTATTTTATACACTTTACAAATACAAGACAAAAAGTCCCGATAAACTACTTTTTAGCAGTTTGTCTAACGGGTTCTTTACGTTAAAGATCTTATAATAGTGATTTAATAGTTACATTTTTACAATTATATAAAATAAAATTGAATTTTTTACAGAAATATAGATAAAAATAAATTTTTGAAAACATAAATAACATTTTTAAAGTCTTTAGAATAATGTCATTGTAAGCTAATACAAATTAATTCTTTCCATAAGCCAAGTCTTCAGTAAATTCATCAATTGTTTGTTTTGGGCACAGTTTTTAATTTCAGCAGGTAACATATTTAAACAACTGGGAATCATGTAATTTAACGTTCTTTGTCCATATTTATTTGTATGCTTAGGTACAATTAGCCCTTCATTAAAGTTAAAACGAGTATTATGGTTGTGTTCCAGCCTGTTAATATATAAAGGATTATTTATGTGCTGAAATATAATTTTGTACCACAGAATTGCTCTCACTGAAAGAACTTTGAGACTCTGATAAAAGTATGGAATATTATGCCTTTCTTTGTATAAATTTTTTTCAGCCAATAATTTAACCAATGAATTTTGCACTGATTGAACATGGTCTATATTTGTTTTACAGGAAAATCCCCAAGCTGTTATTCCATATCTTATAACAGATTCAGCTAGAGATAAATAAATTATTCGAAGTGTGCAGATAGGAACAAAAAATTTTAGTTTATACAATCTGCTTACAATTGATCTTAGTCGTGCACAAACTTTGTTTATTTGTATATCCCACTTGAAAAAGCAATCAATAATAACACCTAAATAAACATATTCTTTAACTAGTTCCATATTTTCACATGTACACGTTGCAGGAATACCATTGTGTAAGCAATCTGATATATGTGTCTTTATTTCAGGTGTAATATATACCTTAACATTAGGGGATCTTATATGTAACAATTTAGTTTTTTTGGCATTTATGACTAAGCCAGAGTTATGAGACCACTTTAAGAGTTCAATGTAGTCTTTTTGTAAAAGATCTATACAAGTTTGCAAATCACTGCTAGAAATCACTAAAGCAGTATCATCCGCGTATACAAAGTACTTTACATGTCTAAAAATTAATTTAATAAAAGATACATATATAATATACAGAATTGGACCTAATATGGAACCTTGAGGAACGCCGGCAAAAAACTTCTTTTTTTTACTTAAAGAGTTTAAGAGTTTTAATTTCATGCATCGGTTGTTTAAGTAATTTTCAAAAAGTTTTAGTAGTTTTCCTCGTATTCCTATAATTTCTAGTATTTTAAGTAATTTACCATGATCAATAGTATCAAAAGCTTTCGAATAATCTATAAATAAGACTAATGTATGTTTTTTACAATTTAATTCATTATTTATCATGTTGGCAAATTCTGTACTCTTTTTTTTTTGGAAACCGTATTGATTAGTATCTATTATAGAAAACTCTTCTAAATATTTTATTAATTTTATTTGAATATATTTTTCAAGAATTTTTTCTAAAGATGGCAAGATACTAATAGGTCTGTAGTTACCCAATACAGTGTGGTCACCTCCCTTATATACAGGTCTTATGATGCTACATTTTAAGTCATCGGGGATTTTTGCTTGAAATAAGATTCTGTTTATAAAATGGGTTATAATTGGACCTAGGATTAAAATATGTTTTTTAATGTCGCTCATTCTGATACTATCAATTCCTGGAGAAGAACTCTTCATTTGTCTAACAATGCTTTCTATATCCGCCGCTGTTGCCCTCGGTAGGTACATGCTTTGAGGCATCGCCTCTGGTTCAAATTTAGTTGTCTTATGGTTGCACTTATGTAACATATTGTAAACACTTTCAGAGAAATAATCAACAAAATCATTAATTAAACCTAGGAATGAAGACAATATTAGCGAAACTCAATCAAAATCTGAAGACAGAAAAATCAGAAAAAGACATTGGTTCCACTGGGACTCGAACCTAGATACCTTAGCATTCATGGCCAACTGCTCTACCGATTGAGCTATGGAACCCATTTCCAATTCGATCACTTTTAACTGTATCAAACTTCGACTAAGAACTACCAACACTATCTTCATTTTTCTTAACGCACATATTATTGGCTGCTATTTTTATATATGATTGCAAGATTCAACCCGAACTGGTTCGAGTCCCAGTGGAACCAATATCTTTTTCTGATTTTTTTGTCTTCAGTTTTTGATTGAGTTTCGCTAATATTGTCTTCATTTAATTAAATATTATATTTGAGTTTTTACTCACAAATTTAAAAATAAAAATAAAAATATTCATCCTAGACTTGCAGAAAAGTAAATAGATGTCACGTATTAAAAATAAAATGGATAAATATTTATCCAGACACTATCTAGATAGCATTTAGTTCGGGTTGAATCTTGCAATCATATATAAAGATAGCAGCCAATAATATGTGCGTTTAGAAAAATGAAGATAGTGTTGGTAGTTCTTAGTCGAAGTATGATACAGTTAAAAGTGATCGAATTGGAAATGGGTTCCATAGCTCAATCGGTAGAGCAGTTGGCCATGAATGCTAAGGTAGCTGGGTTCGAGTCCCAGTGGAACCAATATCTTTTTCTGATTTTTCTGTCTTCAGATTTTGATTGAGTTTCGCTAATATTGTCTTCATTTAATTAAATATTATGATTTTGTTCATGTTTTGTGCTTCTCGCTGTAATCCTATGTAGTAACTGAAAACTTTTTGGTTATTTGAGATTCAAATTTTTATTTCATCCTCTATATTACTTTAAAACAATGATTAGAAGTTTTAATTTCCCGGTTTGCCATTACCCCTCAAATAATTGTACAAGTATCTAATAAAAAATGAATAGTTATATTTTCTTATCCCATTGATAAAGTTTTCGAGTTAAAGTTTTGTATAACGAGTAAATTGTATTTGTTTTCAGACCCGTAAACTTAATGTAATTACTTCAACTACTTTCACTACTTAAATGACTGGGAAATTCTATTCAGCAATTTGATATAAGCTAATTTCATGAAAACTTTAAATGTTAAAAGTTACATTTTACAACGATTACTTAAGTATAAGCCGCTTGAAAAGCTGAAAATACTTACAAAATCTTATTTCTTCTACGTTTGCTCCACACACGAGGCCTTGAGGAAATAAAATCCCTAAAAAAAGGTATGAGGGGTGAGTAGGAATCTGCTTATGTGTCCAGGAGTCCAGCTGGAGGGGTCAAAATTGTTGTTGTTTTTTTTTTCCTTTATTTTTTCCCATTGTAAATACATACATACAAAAGTAATTTTACATAATTTCTATAATACAGTAAGATGTAAATATAAGGTACAAGTAATGTAAAAGTTAGTAATAAGTAAAATATATAATAGACATGAGTAGGTAATGGGAACCCACTAAGGCACTGCCTGTGTGTGGGTAATATAAACAAGATTGCTTGTTTATTTACTAACTAGCTGGGTTACCCGGCTTCGCTCAGGACAATAAGATAGTGTTCTGGAATGTTGCACAATGATGTTCCCGATTCCCTATTCCTGATCATTCCACGACATACTCCGCCACTCCTTCCACAACTTTCTACAGCTCTATGGAACCTTCTAGAACTTTCCGGAAGACTGTTCTAGAAATTTCAAGAGGGTGAAACTTTCAGCCCTTATATCTTTAAAAGAACGCCCTTTAGGTAAAAACTGATACCCTTATTCCCTAGGGGGGATAGAGATCTACCACACCATATAACTCCCTTGATCGAACCGGAACTCGTTTATGATTTTTTGCGAGCTGCACGTTTTTTTGGACTTTCTTTTATAATATATGCCATATTCAAATAAATAAAATGTTACTCCTTACATGTCCTTTCCCGTGCGTTCCCCTCCAGCGTTCCACTTCCACCTTCCCCACCACCGCTCTCCCGCTCCCCCGTCCCGCCAACCCCCCTGGTACTGCATTTCTTGACTCCTCTCCCGCCCGGCCTGTAGCCGAAACTTTTTTCTAATACTAACAATTTTAAACTCGTGATATCTTTCTAATTAAATATCCGAATTGAAAAATTCAAAAAGTTAAATAAAGGTATTGAAGCTGTTTTGAATATGAAGTAATTTGTTTTGATAAGGATTAAAAACAAGATGCAAATAAAGAGCCTTTTCAAGAGGCGACATTTAAATTAATTTTTTATAATAAAAGAATACTTATTGTGGCATAACCATAATAGTTAGACATATGCTGTCTTGACTTTTTTTGTAAATAATGATGTGTTCTATAAAGTCGTAGTACATTATTTTATTCTATCATCAATAGTTTTCGCAGCGCACGTGATTTAAAGAATATTTTAGGTAATTTTTTTACACCCTGGGTTACATTATTGAAGTTTTAGTAAGGATGCATATATATTTTTTAAATATAATATGGCCTATGTCACCCAGGGATAGTGTAACTTCCCAACAGCGAAAGAATTTTTCAAATCGGTTCAGTAGTTTCGGAGCCTATTCGATGCAAACAAACACACAAACAAACAAACAAACAAACAAATATTACCTCTTTATATAGTGTAGTAGAAGATAGTAGATAATGATACATCAGTAAAAAATGTAAATTTTAAAATTTAGGCGTATTAGATTTGTCAAAAAATTTGTACATAAAAATGCAAAAGTCGGTCATTTTAAAAACATGTAGGATTACGAAAGATTTTTTAAATATTTATATTTAAAAAATCAGTAGGATTTATCGGACCAGTTAGGATTTCATCAGAGCCGAACCCTCTGATATGAAAATATCTGGAGTCGGTGAAATATTTTCCCATTATGTTTCTGGTGGATTGACGTATTGTTCTTGTATTGTTTTATTCTTATATAGTGCACTTACATTGCGTTAATTTACTAGATATTCATTTGTGGAAAAGTGTGTGGAAAGGTTTAGTCTTTCATTTGGGAAAGATTCAACCCGGACATAAAATCTGGAGCACCGTAAGGTTTAGAAAGGTTTATCTGTGAAAACGTTATAGTAAAATAGTGAAACATAAAATTTTCTTGATTTTTTGTTATTGTTTCAAGAAATTAAATAGAGTTAGAATTGTATTGAAAAGTGAAACTTGAAGGTTTACAAATAATTTATAGAAAAAGTGTTCCAACATCTGCATCATTCAACCATAATTTAAATTCTTTTATGTAAAGTGATACTTTATCTGTCATTTGAATGTGTTTTGGTAGAAGATTAAATGTACGAGGACCAATAAAGCTGCTATGTGTTTGCATTAATTTAGTATTGATTCCTCCCTCGATTCAGCTCGCCACGTAGATGTATCCGCCACCAAGCTCGGCTTTATGGAAACTATTTGGAGCGTCTTTTTAGGGAAAGGAAGTAGAGTTCTGTGATGGAAAAGATATGAGGAATGGGTAGGAATCTCGGTTCAGTGTATGATTCCATCCTTTCAATCGTGATGCATTGGAGTGGTTAAAGGATCTACCTCAACCAGTCTTTCCCGTTCTCGCCCGCTATGCCGTAGGTGGGCATATGCATTCGCCACGATCTAGACAAACTTCACCCTATGAACCCGGGCACCCCTGCGAAGTCGCCAAACAGACCGAAACATTGGGTGGCATATGGCAGAGGTGTTGGTTATCCAAAAAAATGTTTCCGGGTGGTAGAAAATTAAACAAGCTATGTAAAATTCAGGTCGGCCGTTCACCATCTATTAAGGTAACAACAAAAAAGACGTGACGGTGATTTTGGCATTACGTTTTCGTCTTAAAAAAAGGTAGTATGGGTGAGGTGATATATGCCAGAAAGTTGTCTTTTACGGATAGGGTTTTTCAAGGGTTGGGGTTGATACGTGACCGTGGAAACGGAATAGTTGGCAAGTACTGTTATTTCTGTATGTAACTTATAATTGTTGGTGGTCGCTACTAAATCTTTATTTTCCTAGTTGTAAAAAGAATCGTTTTTTGCATAACTTTGAAGGTGTCATTTCGGTTTTTCTGGAAACGATAAATATATATTTTAATTCAAAGGTTTATTCGTGACTTTATTTTTAATGTAAACTAGAAGCGCCTCCTCTATCTATTTTTACAATAATATTCTGTAAAAGCCTTTTTGAAATGAAACTTCTTTAGCATCGTTGTGATTTGAAACTCGACAAAACGGAAACGAACACTAAAAAGGGACAAACACAAACATTTGTAGGATTAAGCCTACGAGAGAATAAGATAGAAAGAAACATGGCCGCATTGGCCGCTATGATTATAAGCTTGCTTTTCAAGGCTCCTATAGGTTGAGATTGTGTGGTGAAGTTTTTACTTCTACCGCGTGTAAACTGCACTCGATTTTAATTTTTTTTATGTGAATACTGCACAATAGTCTCAACTGCACCCAATCGCCTGGAGCCAGAGAGACTATGGTATTACCAAATTGGTGTATGTTGTGAGGCTGAAAGTAAGTGCGAGAGGGGTGTTTTCTTTTATAAAACCTGTCAGAACTCAGAACTAGGGCAAAAATATTACATGTCTACCTTATTAACTATAACTTAAGTTATTATCATGTTTTGTCCAAGTGCAAGATTTTTTTTTCTTTGTGTGCCCTATCAGGTCCCCCCGACGTTGGCGATCTCTCTTGAAAAGGTCTCTCTGTCTTGCGCTTCCCGGAATAGCTCCTCCACACTTCTAATGCCGGTCCACTCTCGTATTAGTCCAGTCAAGAAAGGAGTTGAAGAGTGCGTGAGCAGGGACCTAAGCGATTCCTCCAAAAACTTGTTTAGAGTGCTTAGGGTGTTAACATAATAAAAGTCCTGATGTCTAAGTGGTGAGCTAGGGGGGAGGGGGGGGAAGGTCCCAATTTTCGGGTTTCCGCTTATATCACAAAAACTGTGCGTCGCAGAGGAAAATTTTTTTATAAAATGTAAAAGCTCATAAAATTATCTACAACTTTTATACTTTACGTAATTTTCGAAATTCCCGCTATTTTTGAGTTAGACGCTCCACAAATGTAGATATTTTCGAAAAAAAATATTTTACATCACATTTTTCATCAAACATTCCTTCATATCGTCTAAAATATTCATCAAAAAAAGAAATTTATTTTGAAGAAATTGTAATGATTTTAATTCCCTTTTAGAATATGCACATAAATCTCCGACCTGTAAATATTTACAGCAATTTTAAGTTTTTTCGTAAAATATCGTCATTTTCAGAAAAAGCAGTTTTTTTCTTATTACTGACATACAACTGACAGGAAACACAGAGGCCGGCAAATCGTTCCACTGCCGAGCTATTTAACACAAGAACGAATCGAAGAAGCGACCCGTTCTCATGTGACAAATGCCAACCATGTACATATGTTGGGCACGCGTTTGGCGTGTTTCCCGACCACGCACCGGTGTCGAAGGGATCAAATCTTGTGATTTGTACAGGGTTAGCAGTAGTTGTGTACTATTAAAGTATCTGCGGGCCCTGTACAGTATCTACGCCCAGTTTTTGGGAGTGTAACTTTACTCTGGCTTCGAGCTGGTCGCTTAGAGTTAAACCAAGCGTATCAATGGAGGGCCTGTTCGGAAGATTGCTTCCGTTGAAGGAGACCAGGTTTTCATTTCGATCCCTTTTATACGTAATCAGACATGATTTGGTCTTTGAAACATTGAATTCAATGATATTATTTTTATTGTAGAAAGCAATCACTTTGTGGTTTGACATATTTAATAAAATAAAATACTGTACAAATTAATACGGATTAATTAATTGAGTAAAGCGAAACCGGTGGGTTCAAAAAATTAATAAAACTCGTGGTTTTAAACAAAACAGTATTTTATTTTATTAGATATTATTTTTACCCCAAGAGAAAACGCTCTCGAGTTAACCGTCCATTCTTTGCTTCAAAGCCTTCCTAGCCGTTGGAGTTTGTGAGCCCTTTGGGAACCTGTCAACCAATAAGCTATCATGGAATGCACTGACATCCGCGTAACAATGACTTGGTGCACATGACAAAAGGTGGTTGATGTGCAACAAAAATAAAGTCGGGGACAGAACCGATCCCTGTGGGACGCCAGCATTTGTCAAACCCCAAAGATTTTGATGCCTTCGAAAAAGTTATGTAAGGACTTAAAACATTTTTTAAAGTAGGTATCTATCTACCTAGTGTATTGAAAACTTAAAAAATATTAAAAAACAAACAATAACAACAATAGCAAAACATATGCAAAAATAGTATAAAGTATCTGGGTGTCATTGTAGACAGACACTTAAAATGGAACGAACAAGTCGAAAATACGGTAACCGGAGTAAGAAAACTTATTTACATATTCATTAGATTGAGAACCATCCTATCATCTAGTATGATTAAAACTATTTATTTCTCTCTTGCTCAATCTGGGAGGCGGGATAATTCAATTTGGGAGGCGGGATTGGGTACCGCCGCCCCGGGAACCTTTATTGGATAACCAACACCTCTGCCATAGGTCACCCCAAGTGGTTCGCTACGTTTGGTGATTTAGCAGGGGTGCCCGGGTTCATGGGGTGAGGTTAGTCTAGGTATTGGAGGCGGATGACCAGGACACACTGAACCCTAGATTCCTACCTACTCCTTCCTTTCCTCAAAAAACCCTCCACACAGCATCCCCAAAGATGACATAGGCCCTGAGGGAAATTATTTTCCTCAGGGCCTCCTGTGTGGAGCTCATGCAAAAAAAAAAAATCAATTCTACAATATGGTATAATCGGGTGGGGGGGAACTTTCAAAACTAACCATCAACCTGTAGAAAGGGTACAGAGGTTGATTCTAAAAGTCATTATACGAAAACCATCTATATTTCCAACAAAACAGCTGTTTGACTCTTTTAGGGTTCTTAGTCTTAACAAAATTTTCAAAAAGAACTCACTGTTACAAATCCACAAAGATCATTTCAATACTACAACAACAATCACAAAAATAAGTAACCGATCAAGATCACGCGGCAACCTAGATATCCCTAAAATTAAAACTAGACCTTTCCAACACCACTATACTAATCAACGTATAAAAAATATTAATGCCCTCCCATATAAAATCAAATCTGAAGAAAATTATAAAGCCTTTAAATCACAAATAAAACTACTACTAGATCAACCCAACACAAATTATAAATTTAAATTTGACAGAACGAATTTCTCCGTTTATATTTTTTAATTACATTAAAAAAAAATTATAAATTAATATATTTTTCTCGTTTTCACATATCCTCTTAAAATATTTCATCAGCATTTGAACTGAAATGAAGAGATTATCGTTGTAACATCATTATGTACCTACTCCTGCACTATTATCAGCTAATCCAAACTTTTTATGGATTCCCACAACTTAACTAACTAACTAACTAACTAACCATCACGCCGTTTCCCCGCAGGGGTAGGCAGAGAGGACGGACCGCCAAACAACTCGGTCTTGGCACACACTCTTTGCCTCACTCACATTCATACATCGTCTCATACATTCTCTTCTATTATTCTGACTTTTGACATGGCCCGACTCAAGTATCTGATTCACTTGATCGTGCCATGTCTTCCTCGGACCTCCACGACTTCTTCTACCATTCACATTTGCGTCGTATATTCTTCTTACACTGCTTTCTTCGTTCATTCGCTCTACATGCCCAAACCATCTGAGGGTCCCTTTCTTAATCTTACTCATTATGCATACATCAGCCTTACATTCTTTGCGGATATCCACATTTCTCACACGATCATACATTGATCATTACACAAAAGTAATAAATCACTTCTTATTATAAATTGAGGGGGGAATCTGATCCAGCCGAGTATTATTTCAATGCGTTTAATTCAAAGATAAAACTTATTTTTGCTCACGCTTCTGTTACTTGTAAAGGTAGATTTTAACAAGAAAAAAACACTGTTGAAAGTTTTCAATTGTTAGAATCAACTATATGTACTTACCATCTAACACCTACCTATTATGAGAAATGTACCTAATAATATTATTTTTACTTCATCTATGTATATTTTACTTGTAATTATCTATACTACATGTATCATGTATATCTAATTTAGTAACTGCTATGTTAGTAAATTTCTTAATCAATATTTGTTATCATTCATAAGTTTATTTTCTTAATTTAAAAAAAAAGGTTATATATTTATATTATTTTTTCTTTATCTTTTCTATAATAGCACAACTCCCCAATTCAAACACGAGAAATGTTTTCTCTTTTAAATTGGGTAGATTCATTAACAAGAAATAACTTTATCTGTAATTAGTTTTTAAGAACCAAATATTTTCTTTCTGTAAATCTGTTATATATATGTATATTTCAAATAAAAAAAAAAAATATATATATATCTACACTAAATAAATAACGCCTCTCCATACAAACAAGCATAACTTTTTATGGATTCCCACAACTTAAAACTAATATTTTACACAAAAGTAATAAATCACTTCTTATTATAAATTAAGGGGGGAATCTGATCCAGCCGAGTATTATTTCAATGCGTTTAATTCAAAGATAAAACTTATTTTTGCTCACGTTTCTGTTACTTGTAAAGGTAGATTTTGACAAGAAAAAAACACTGTTGAAAGTTTTCAATATCTATGGATATAGATATTAAAGCGGCCGCAAGCGGAGGATCCAACCAAATCGGCTGGAATCCTGGAGTCCTTGGTAATCAAAATACATAAAATGTAAAAAAATATCTTGAGTGTAGAACCAGAGTTTGCCAAAAAAGTTATTGATTGCAAATATGGGGGACATAAAATGAAAATTGCCGCAAAAAGAGATTTTAATTTTGCAATAACGATCCAATAATAATGATTTTTATAAGTCGAGGATATTCCTCGTATAAATTTAATTTAAACTTTGAATGAAGAGAATCGGGTGAAAATTCGATCAACTATGAATCCAGCCAACTTAAAAAGCGTGGTTTTGAGAAAACACGTTTGATGTTTTCGCTTGTAACCGGGCCGGTACTGTTTTCGGTCGAATTCGATGCTATAACTTTGAGAATGTATTCTCCAGATGTATAGGAAGATTTTTAGGCAAAAAAGACGATTTTTTGGATCAGTTAGGTGAGACTCCCCTATTAAGCTAAACTTTACTTGATCTCTCTGCTATTTTTTTTTTTTAAATTTATTAAATAACAAAATAAATTTTGTACAAAAATTTGAGTAGACCCACAAAGCTGTCATATGGCAGCTTGTCTGCAGGTTGTAACGATTTAAACATTCTTAATGTAATATCTAAGAAAATATTTGTAAATACATTTATAGTTTTAAGGAAACATTTGAATAGATCGCATAGTAATATTAGACTTACATCTATAAATATATAAGATATTTCAATATACCTGCCTAATAACAAGATATGTAGGCAGCTATATTAAGATATTCAAAGATACATGGAGTTTTCGTTCATTAACCATAGTTTTATCATTTTAGGACATAGTCTCTCATTTTTTTCAAATTTTATGTTTTTATTGATTTTATTGAAAATCACTGGTATTAGATATTCAAGAGTAGGTACGGCTTCCATATTTATTTAATATTCGTTTTTAGGCCCTTTCCTTCTCTAAATGTTGTGGTATGTTTGTGTACAAGTAGGTGTTTGTACGGGCTTTCCCCCATATTATCCATAATAGTAGTGAACCAGTGGAGACCTTTTATTGTAAGTAGGCTCTCTGAGCCATATACATAGTAGTTTTAAGTTATGTCTCTGTTTGTAAATATTTGTTGTGACAATTTTTTTTATTATGGCAGTTTGTAAATTTTGAATATATTTAATGTAAGTAGTGCTTGCATGTCCCCAAGTTAGAAAACCATATCTAAGGATGGATTCGACCATAGAAAAATATATGAGTTTAAGAGTACAAAGATCGTCAAAAAAGAAGTACATTCGGCTATGTTAAATCAAGAAAGAATAAATATAGGTTTCCAGCGAGTCCGAGTCGAAGACAGCTGCCCAATCATGCAGTGCTATAAATACATGGGATACGGTCACTTCGCCGCGAGATGTACTGAATCAAAAGATCGTTGTCTACACTGTGCTGGCGAACACAAATCATCTGACTGCACAAAGAAGGAACAAAAAGAAGAATTCCGTTGCTGGAACTGCTTTAAAATGGCCAAAGGCAAAATTGAGGCACCAAAACATAGATCAAACGATAGGGACTGCCCCTACCGTACCATAATGATGTTACGCACAATGGAGAGAGTTGACTATGGCTAACTCAACTGTAACTACAGCATCCGGGTCCCAGGCCAGCATAAATGAATACAAATATGAGAAAATTGAAGATTATAAGCCAAAAAAAAATAGCCTTCGAATAATGTATCTTAACGCGAGAAGTATCAGAAATAAAATTGACGAGATTGAAGAAACTTTAAAGAGCATCACACCGACTGTACACGTACTTGCAATATCCGAAACCTGGTTGGAAGATGGTGAGGAGTGCTTCTTCAATATCGACGGCTACCAAAGTGCATTTGCGTCTCGCACCAATGAAAGAGGAGGAGGGGTGATTCTCTACACACACCATTCACTAAATGCTACAACTATTGAAAAACATTGTAGTGAAAATTCCTTCTTAGGAATTAATATCCGCAATAGAAATTTCAAACCGTTAAATATCTATGTTATCTACAGAAAGCCTACCTCAAACATTAACGAATTATTAATGTATCTTGAATCTATTTTAAATAACTGTAGAAATGATACCCTTATCTTCGGTGATTTCAACATTGACATTCTTCAAAAAAATAATACATCTCTTAAGTACATCAACACGCTAGACTCTTACAACTGCTTCATATGTAACACATCCTATCCTATACGAGTAACAGATACCTTTACTTCTCTAATAGACCATATCATCTCAAACAGACAAAATATTTCCTCAACTACTGCAAATATAGATACCTGCCTAAGTGACCATAACATTTTGATATTAGATTACCAAAACAGCTTGAAACATCACACTAATAATAGAATACATTCTTCTTCAAACAACACCAAAACCGATAAAAACATGTTAAAAGCATATTTCGAATCCCACAACTTTCCACACGAAACCACCAGTAATGCCAATGAAAACTTTAATAATTTTAATGAATACATCAAAACAGCAATAAAATCATCCCTACATAAATCTGAGTTACGTATAGGAGACCAACGGAGGGGTAATACTCCATGGTTTGATGCAAAATTAAATGCACTTATCAAACAGCGCAACAATGCGTTTAAACTCTGGAACAAAAATCAGCAAAGTGATATATTCACAGCACTGAGAAATAAAACAAGAAATCAAGTTACCAACTATAGAAGATATGCTAAAACTAAATACTACACGAATATATTTAAAGAAAACCTGCGTAATCCGCGACAGACATGTAAAACAATAAATGCAATTCTTACAAATAGTTCGACACCCCAGAAAGATGAAATTAATTATCTTTTGATTAAGAATGAAGAAATAACATGCCCAACACAGATAGCTTCAACTTTTAACAACTTCTTTATATCAGTTGGGGAAAACTTAGCAGCTACAATTGCATCATATCCAGATGATTCTATCACTATAAACACGGATCAAAAAGCAATCCAGTCCCTATATATGGCCAAAACAAATAAAACAGAAGTTCTCAGTATCATCTCTCAACTAAAGTCTAATTTTTTATTTTTTATTTAAGTTTTTATTCCAGCAAGACTGGGAGGGTAGTGCAATCCCAGTCTGCCATATTACATACGGAGTAAATAAAAAATCATATTATTAGGTAGCTACCTAATGAAAATAAAATTTGAACATAAATAACAAAAAAAAATAACCATAAAATTAAAAATAAAATGTAATTAAACAGAAATTAGAATACAAAAGAAAAATATATATATATATTTTATCGTCCATCAGGGAGGTCGCCTCATCATTTGCATCCATTGCTCATTTAGTGGGGAACTGAGCCACTCGGATGCAGCCACGACAATGATGTTGGTTGATTTCCGTGTCCTGCTCCAGAAGCTGGCTAGTTTAGATGGATCTCCAGGTTTAGATGGAATTACACCCGTGCACCTGCAAAGATATATTAGCTGACCACCTTGTTTTTCTTATTAATCAATCTCTGGATAGTGGAATCTTCCAAGATCAACTAAAGATAGCAAAAATAATTCCGATTTACAAAGATGATTGCAAAAAAAAATCCTTCTAATTATCGTCATATATCCATCCTCTCTGTTTTCTCAAAAGTTTTTGAAAAGGTTATTAAGCTTAGGCTCACTAAATATATCTTATCAAACAATTTACTCGTATCCCAACAGTATGGATTCAGAAACCAATCTAACACAAAATGTGCTGCTTTCGATTTTGTATATGCCCTCCAAAAACATATAGACCAGGGTAAGCATACTGCAGGCTTATTTATAGATTTAAAAAAGGCTTTCGATACGGTTGACCATGAGATACTACTAAAGAAGTTAGAACACCTAGGCATAGTAGGCACTCCCCTGAAGTTACTGTGTAGTTACCTCTCTAACCGACACTGTCAGACCTTTGTTGGAAAAGGGACAAGCAGTTTGGGAACGATAAAATGTGGTATGCCTCAGGGCTCCGTACTTGGACCATTACTATTTTTAATATATATAAATGATATTGCTAAATGGGGACTTAAGGGTACAATACAACTTTATGCAGATGATACAGTGATTCTTTATCACAATAATGATTTAAACGAACTAGAAAAGGAAATGGAAAGGGATATATCTTGCCTGGCAAACTGGCTGCGATTAAACAAACTTAGCCTAAACATAAAAAAAACACATTACATATTGTTTGCAAATAAAAAAAATGTAAGTCTTAATATAAGTCTTGATAATAACCGCCTTGAAAGGGCTGATGTTACAAAATAACTTGGCCTTTTCATTGATTCACAACTCACATGGAATCACCAATTTAAACATGTTCTATCCAAAATTACTCCTATAACTGGTGTTTTATATAGACTTCGCGGGTTACTTCCTCCCTCTCTATTAAGATCGATTTACCATGCTATGATTCACTCACATCTAATATATCTCGCCGGAATCTGGGGATTTGCTACAAAAAAAATGATTTCAGAAGTCCAAGTCGTCCAAAATAGAGCCCTGCGAAATATATTCAGTTTACCTTGGGATACACACGTCAAAGACATTTATAGAAACACCCAAATACTTCCTTTTAACACCATTCCCACTTTTGAAATAACAAAAACTATATTACAAGTAATTCAACACTCGGCACATTCCAACACTACACTCAATTACAATTGCGACGTACACCAACACAACACAAGAAATCACAACAAACTTCATATACCAAAAATCAAATCAACAAAATATGTACTAAGATCCCTAGAATACATAGCTTACACAAAATATAATCAACTACCCAACGAGACCAAATGTGCAAGTCAATGTAAAAAGACCCAAACTAAAATGCTCAAACTTCATTTTATGAATGACTATCTGAAATAATAATGTTGTGTATGTCCTATGATATGTCCATTTAATACATACAGCTATATGTTTCATGTAATGCGTATCATTCCCGCAATGAGTTTATTAACTCTTGGGAGTACAATGCTTTATATAATATACTAAATTCTGTATTGTATACTTTTAATAAATAAAAAAAAAAAAAAAAAAATGAGGCAAAATAAATTTTAATTTGTAAAAGTTACTAGCTAAGGATCGGAGCTGGTTACAAATTTTTGCCACTTGTTTATCCCACTTAAAATTGTTATCAACAATTATTCCCAGATAAGTATATTCATTTGTAAAATCTGTTTTTTCACAGTCACAAACATTAACAATTCCTCTATGTATACAGTCAAAGCTATGAGCGGTAGCGGTAGCTCGAAATAGAATTTGCTTCCTTGTGAAACTGATTTTCAAAAACGAATCATTTAATTTTGAAACTAACTTTTTTAGTGAACGAACCTGAAATTATGTTTTACTTATAGAATTTAATCCATTTCAGAATGTTGTTTAATAATAGACGGGTTATTCATAGTTTGCGAAATAAATTATAAACCGTAATGAAAATTCTTAGAAACTTCGACAGCACGTGCCGCTGAATTGAAAATGTCTCCTTTTTAGAAATTTGTGTTTGCATAAAACCAATTTAGGCTTCACATTTCATATTTTTTAGGTCGTTTCCGATATTCTGTGTAAGTTATGAAGATGAAATTTATTCAAAAAATTGTATAGTTTCCCACTAGTGTTCAGTGTTATTAGTTTTTTTATTACCTATCAAATGCGCAAACATTTGAATAGTAAAAAAAACTTCTTCAAACACAGCAAACTTATTTTGTGGCACTATTTTTTTTATAAACTTTATTTAAGTGCTTTTGGATATGAATTATTTTTATGAATGTAATTTTTTTTTTACAATAACTCCACACAGGAGGCCCCGAGGAAAACAATTTCCTTTGAAATATTTGTTTTGGTTCTCCCTTACAATAAACATTCACTTGCGAATACATGCGATCATATTTTAGGTTAGTGTACATTTTACGTTCGAACGTGATGTTTTCGGTATTTGCATTTCTTATTTAATTTGCATGCTTTCTTTTGTTTTGTTTTTCATTAAGTCGAAATTACTTGATGAAAAATTGATTGTGTGTCTTTCCTTTGTAGCTCTGGTTAAATTAATACGCTGGATCTCAAAAGCGCTTTGCATTTATGTCATTTTCAATACTTAATCTGATTGTGTGAAGCATTTATATAAGCTATAAAGTACTGTGTATAAAAGTTCGTAGAAAATGATTTTAACAACGTTAGGTAAGGTTAGGTGGTTTCTTTTGGAAAATTTGTCTTTATTAATTTCATTAAAGATTTTGCTTTTATATATTTTTATAGGTACTGTTAAACCTGTCCAAATGTTGATGTTTTATGGTCACTTAAAATGATTTTATATCAGAGTTGTCTGTGGAAAGTTATTGGCTAGTACATGAACTTATGGAGAGAGCATTAGTTCTTTTGTATGTCTGGGAGCGCTATCTTGTATGACAAACTTTTGAAATGGTTTATATGAAAAGTGGTATACAGTTAACTTTATTTATATTAGGTTTGCATTGTTTTTTTACAATAGCTCCACACAGGAGGCCCTGATAACGTAGCGAACCACTTAGGGCGACCTATGGCATGGGTGTTGGTTATCGAATAAATGGTTCCGGGGATGGCGGTACCCAAACACGGTATTTGATGAGACGGGGAGCGAGATATGTCATTAAAAATATTAAGCATGTTTTGATAATTTTCATACTTCTTCACATCATCACCCCGCGGCTTAAAATTTTTCACGAATAGTTCTGTCCAGGGCTTATTAGGTTCATGGATTCCTAGTCAATCTAACCCCCAGGTTTACGTTGATTTTCAAAGTTTAAAAAAATTTTCCACACCTTCGCTCTCGTCACTTACTCCAGTTGGAGTGCCATAGTTCTACAGGCTTCGAGATTGTTGAGGACCTGAGACTAATCTGCGGTATTTGAAATTATCTCTGTTGGTAATTAGCTACACTTTAAAAAAATATGTAAGTATTGAATTTTTATTTCCAAACGCAAAATGTGTTTTCGTACCACAATTCTAAAAATGAAAAGCGGTATTTTGAATTTTTAAATTAATTTTTAACTTTTCAGGCTGCATATATCTCCAAATTACGATTAGGGGTCTTACATAGACTGAAGCATCCATGGTTTCAGAGCACTTTCTTGCATGATCCCCTTCAATAAAATTAAGGAAACATTTTACAAGGTTTACCGCTTTTTTTTCGGTTTGTGTCTTTCAAAATGTGCCCCCAAAATCAGCCCGTGGGAATTTTGGCCTCAAATTCAAAATTATGTTTTGTTTGAAAAAAAGCCACGCTACCATTCTTCTTATGAGAAATTTTTTGCATAAATATTACATTCAAAAAGACTTCCCCGCCCCGTCCCCTAGTTCTCTCCTCAGGCTTAGTTATGTTTGCTGACTGCCTTTAGAGTCTTAGATTCGCCCTTGTATGCTGGGCAGTTTTATGAAAATAAATGGGCTAGACAAAGAAACCCACTGGAAAGCAGAATTATGTCATTTGACGGTACCTGTAATTTGGTACATTTTCGTGATCATTCTGCAGCAATTGTCCTTGTTCTAATAATGTTCTTTGCGTAAACTTTCCTCTTTAAAAATCCTGCAATAATAACATCCCGTTTTTTACGTATCTGCGCTAGTACACAGTAATTTCCTGGAGCGTACGTATGTGACATTATCAAAATTGGTGAATTGATGTACCCACATTAATACTCTTAAGTGCAGAGTGTGATGTAAAATAATCAAAATCTTTTCAAATACGAAGGAGTATTGAAGTAGGCTTATTTTTGTTGAATTACCTATAAATGAACACATTTGGGGGGGGGGGGGGGGTACCGCTGCCCCATTTATTGGATAACCAACACCTCTGCCATGGTTCGCTACGTTTGTTGACTTATTTTATTTTATTTTAGAGAAAGTTGACAGCAAATCGGAGATTACATAATAATACAGTAATAAGATAGTTAGTTATGCCAATTATGAACTTCCACTGATGATAGTAAATGATAAAGTGTGACATTGTAAGGGTGTTTTCTCAATTAATTTATTTTTTAGTTACAATATATGAAAAGGGGGGGGGGGGGGGGGAGGAACATAAAAATAGGATTAAGAGGCAAAGGATGAGGATATACAGGGATTGAACTTTCTAGTTTGAGTCATGTTGCTATGTGGTTTTTCGTTTTATGTCAGGTAAAGTCGAGTTAAAAATGTCAATGTAGTAATAATTTAAGTTAAAGTTAAATGATTGTTTGGATCTGTAGATAAATGAGTTATTTGGAGTTGGTCTTGCAAAGAGGGAGAATAAAAGTAAGCGACTGTCTGCTTTTGTTTTTTAAAGAATTATACATTTATATACATTATTTAAGAAATTTTTTGACCCGACTAGGAGGATTCCCGTTTTAGGACAGTCAAATAAGGATGAGTATTAAAATACAGAACATGGTCTGTAAATAATATAAAAATTAAAAAAAAAAAAAAAAAACAAAAATAAAAGATTAAAACATAGTGACTGTTCTATGTTTAGCAGTATTTTTAAAAAATAATATTATTTACTTAGGTAGGTCCTTAATAACATAGGATTAAAATAAATAGGTTATTTGTGTAAGCATTGCATATCATAGTCCTACACATATGGGTTGTATAAAATAAGAAAAAAAGAGAAGAGAAAGAATTTAAAAAAATAAATGATAATATAATAGTATTAACCAGGACATAAAATCTGGAGCACCAAAAAAAAATTAAATAACCAATTAATACAGGAAAGATAGCCGTGGTTTGCTTAGCATAGTTATTTAAATTATTATAAAAGTAATATAAACATACTTAAAAGTAAATGATTAAAACATAATGGTATCTTGTGTTTGCATTTCAAATTATAGTCCTACGTACACATTTTATACAAAAGAGAACTAGAAAGAGAACAGAAACATTAAAATTAATCAAGCAATTGATAGACGATTATTACTGTTGTTTGATTAGTATAGTATTAAAATAATAAGTATAATATGTAATTTTAACTGGTGTGGCATTGCATAAATCTATTAACATATTTTGTATAAATATGAATAACAAAGAGAAGAAATGTAATAAAATAAAATATCCAATTAAACATAAGATTAACTGCTGCTTGGTTGGCATTCTAATTTAAAAGTAATACAAATATACACATAATGATAAAGATTAGAACATAAAGGTATCTTTTACATGTTTTTTTTGAGTTATGGTTGTTGTTTTTGGTTTGTGTTTGATTTCATTTTTTGTGTAGTAAAAGTTCACTCTCCTTTCTACCTAATTGATGAAACCAATTAGTCGTCAATTTACGAACAACACCTGTGCTTTCCTTTTTCCAAGCATCAGGCATGAAGTTGTATAGTTTTGGACCTCAGAATCTGAAGTGTCTTTGAGCGAGAGATGTTAAAGTTGTGAGTGGTACAATTGGATTTCTCCGTGATGGATTTGGAACATGGAATGTTAGGCGTTGAAAAATATCAGGACAATCGATTAAGTTATGTGTACTTGTAACTTATTGTGACTTAGCAGGGATGTCCGGGTTCATGGGATGAGGTTTGTCTAGGTCTTGGTGGTGGATGCGTTTGCCCACCTACTGCGTGGCGGACCATACCTATTGGGTGAGAATGATTCATAGAGACCTTATGGTTTCTCCTGCGCCGGACTGGATCTATATGTCCGTCACTCAGGACAAACTGACGCCCAGATTCCTACTCACCCCTTATACCCTTTTCCTTTCCGGAACTTCTTCTCCTTCTTTTTCTAAAAAGACCCTCCACAAACATCCCAAAGATGACATAGGCCCTCAGGGAAATTATTTTCCTCAGAGCCTCCTGTGTGGAGCTAATGTAAAAAAATATACATATATATTCCAGTTATTATCGTGGATATTATTAAAAATTCTGTGAAGATTGAACATATCCCAATAACAACGAGGGTGTCATAGGAAATTCCATGAGGCTTTATTTCTACTACCAAAATGCAAACTACGATATATTCATTGGTAATAAAAAAATTGCTTTGCCGTGTGAAAATCTGTATGCAGAATAAGCATAGAAGTATTTATATATGGGATACTAGGAAAAAATGCTTGTTTAAGAGCTGAATACGAGCTAAACAATAGTCAGTTGTTGTTGTCACCAGCTACCCGCTTCCCTGCCGCGTTATTATGGACCGAGAGAACACCGAACTCCACAAAAATCACCTCAACCCAAGGCCAGGACACTGAATCCATTTGAATTGCTTTTAATATCGTGAACGGTGGACCTCACGTCGAAAAACGCATGTTCCCAATTTTCTGATATTTAACCTTTAACTGCTTACATGGCCCATGGGGGCCGCTCAGTTCTAGCAAACAATAATATTATCGAAATACTTCCCCTCCACCGCGTGAGACGCATACGCGCTTCAGTAGCTTCGAATTTAGTGACGCCAGAGCTGTAAGTTCTAAATTTATAAAATAAATTCATTTCAATGTTTTCTCTGACCCATCATCAGTACTTACGTGACTTTTTTCAAGTTGATTTTTACTGTATAAAAATAAACATTTACAACTTTACAAAATTTTTATATGAATACTTTATTCGTGACACTATTGAAATATTATAATAAAAGTGAGTTCATTGCTTTTATTTAGTTTAATACTGGGGCTGTCACGGCGTGGCAACCATTCGCGATGGAGCTTCCACTCGCCACACACGCCAGGTGTGAGTTACGCTCTGTAATTTGTTTTTAAACTTTGCATCGGCAAATCTGAATGATGTCACTGGGATTAATCCTTTGTCTCTAGGTTCGTGTATTGTATCTGAATCCCGTCCCCAGACACAATTGAGTTCAATAATTCTTCGCCATCGATGTCGTAGCACTCGAGGAATATGCGAACTGCTTCAACTCGTTGTTCTTTGTGATCTTCGGTGAGCATTTTAGGACTCACCTTGAGCAGACTTTGTGGTCTCCCATACTTTTTGTCAAAATCTAGTCAATAATGGTCTTACTGACATAAAGGATCATATCACAGAGCTCCCGAACCGTCACCCGTCGATTTGAAATCATTGTTTTTTCCACTTTGGCATTTTTTTCATCTGAAACCGATGGCCGTCCGGCACGCTTTTAAATTCTCTGCACCATTTGCGCACGTTTTCGCACTCATACACTATTTTCCGTACACTTCGAATAGCTGAAAATGAATTTCTACCGGGATTTTGTTCTTCGCACAAAAAATCTAATTATAGAACGTAATTCATACCTGGCGGGTGCGGCAAGTGGAAGCTTCATCGCGAACGGCTGCCACGCCGAGACTAAGTGTAGCAGAGAGTGCAGCTTTATGGGGATTTGGCGTAGGGAAACCAGGCTACATACCAGTTTTTCCGGATCTCGCGTAAAATTGTTCCTCGCGACCGCAGCACCTTGGAAACCTTATTTTACGGACAGCTCTCGTAGATAATACAGACGGATTTCTGATCTCAAGTGATTTTTGCCAAAAATTATTATATAATATCCAATTTGTCAAATATAAGGTACTTTATTAATAAAAAAGTATTTCATTTTATTTATATATTTAAATTTTCCAATAAATAATAATCTGTAATTTTTATGGATCTTTAAAATATAATCATTTAATGTAACAGGCCACCCAGGCCCCCGAGTATACGTAAAAAAAATCAAGTAGGCAGTTAAAGGTTAACCTTCATCCGCTTGTATCTACTAAGGTCACGCTTCCGCAAGCTTGGGCGGTAATTTGACCGCAAATCATTTTATATTATTTTCATGGATTCTGCTGCATTTAACGTCCATGTTTAGAAATAATTATAAATACTGAACTCCGACACACTACTGCAAACTCATAAATAAAAATCGTAATTTTTGTATGCAGGCACTAAATACCAACCCCCTTAACTAATAAACACGACTATTCGAAGGTCGACTAAATTAAAAAAAAATACTAAGCATTATCCAGTTGTGTGTGTGGACGCCAAATTTTGGCTATGCGACAGCTGATTTTTTTTTTTTTTTGAAATTGACTTCCTTGTTTTTTTGTAAAATTTGCCGTCTTACCAAATAATGTGTTTACATATTTTTTTATAAAAGTAATATAAAATCGACCATAAGTATTTTCCCCAGAATGGCTACATACCTATATGAAGAAAAATTATTTATTTACTACCATCTTTAACCGGAACCGGAACGTAACATTCAAATTTACCGAAAGACGAAATGAAAAACACTCGAGTAGTCCGAGTTTAAAAAGGACTTATATAATTAATTACGTTATTAATAGCGATTGTTTTGAAAGCTTCCTTTTCTTTTATTTACTTGTGCTTTATTATCTACGAGAATGTTAATGAGTCTATGTACCATTGATTGGTAAGCTGATAATTTATGGGACCAAAAATGAGTTGAGTTTGCGTTTATTGTTGTATCTGTAAAAGTCGGTTTTCCAAACATTTCGAAGGTATGTTTATTATTACTTCTACCAATTGTCAGATCTAAAAAATTGATTTTACCTTCAATCTCATGTTCAACTGTGAAGCAGATTTTATTATTAATGGTTTTGGCCCAATTAGTAAAGATATCTAACTGTCGGTTGTTGCCTTCCCAAAATATAAGGATGTCGTCTACGTATCTGTCATAGTATATTATGTATTTAGCTAAGAGAGATTTAATGTCTCTGGATTTTCTGTGGATTAGCCACAGTTTGAAAATGGTCTTGTAAACCGAAACAGCTGTAACAAAAATACATATCAAAATACTTGCAGAACTGGATAAATAACATTATCAAATTTGATTTGAATTAAATTTAAATGAAATAAACGGAGTTCTTCGAATTAAACATTAAAAAAAATAATAAAACAGGACATCGCTGCACTCATCCAAAATGAGTGGATGAGTATGGCGAATTTTACTTCCTATTAACTTTAAGTAGTTATATCTTACTAATCTTACTAATATTATAAATGCGAAAGTTTGTATCGATGGTTGGTTGGATGGTCCTTACTCTTTCACGCAATAAATATCGAATGGAATTTAAAAATTCTTTCACAAATCGAAAGCTACATTATTTTCGAGTGACAACGGCTTTACATATTGGTAAGCTCTGGCGTTATGAATGAGCTGTGGCGTTATGAAATTATGTATCATACGTTTTTTGTCCCTAACAAAATCGAGTTATTGCAAACGTCAAACAAATTGTTATCATGAAAACAATGTTTTTTTTTATTTTTATTTTAGGCTTAAAAATAGTGCTTTGTTGTGATTAAAAAGAGTACTTTTTTGGCGTCGTAGTTAATATCTACATATCTCTAAAAATGTTCTCCGAACAAAAAGCATAACGTTGCTATAAAGCATAGCGTTTGAAGTGGACTGTCATTTTTTTATTTTTTTAGGTTACTCTGGATTCAAATATGAATAAAATGCTAATAAAGGGAGGAGGTATTTTAAATAAATTTCTATTTCTATAATTTAAATATTTTCTAATAGATAATAGAATTTTTATTTGCGAAATGTCATTCTCAAATTTTGTAATTTTCTATAACAATAATTATTTTCTATTAGACAAAATAACAAGAATAATAACAATTATGCCAATAATTATGCCAGTAATTTCCCACTAATACTATGCGAGCAAAGCCGTGGGTAAAAGCTAGTAAGATATAATGGCATGTATAACACTGCTACAATAATTATATTATATGTATACATTTTATATCAATGATAAATCACTATATATTATAACTTTCGACATATTGTGATAATATTTATTGCCAAACAACGATCTTTTAGAATTAAGTTGCCATATATATTTTTATAGGATATTCCCACGCTTTACCATGTTCAATAACTGTATTGTGATTCCCGGGCACCATCAAGTAGCGTTTTTGTATGTTTGGAACCCAATTCAAAATAAACCGCCCTTTGTATTGTAGAAATCCCTGACCATTGAAGATGACAATTGTTGTGTATTTGATAAAAAAACTTCGTTTGTCTATTATGAGCAATTTTATTAATGCTCATGTAGTAACAGTAGCCCCGGAGAGATACCATTCATTCTTATTTAAATTTATATTTTTAATATTTGGAAAAATACATGAAAATTTTCAAATAAAAAAGGAGTGCATTATTTTATAAATAAATGTACTTGAAGTAAATGGATATAATATATTATCGGAAGTGTTTATATTATTATAAATATCATGACATTTTTGAATCCTGCTTGTAATTAAATAGGAGAATCGTCTTCTACACATATATGCATAAAAAAGAGTGTCTGTGGGCGGCTCTTTTTCACAAATCTTCGGTTTTGTTTCGAGTTTGATAAAATTTTGCTGACATGACTTTCAAAATAAGATGAAAGTTAATGCACCCGGGATTTAGAAAAATTACCCCATCCTCTTTTCTTACCCTTAAAGCAGAAAAGAGAACAGGCAACGCCGAAGGAACTTTAGCTAGTCTTATAATATATTATATAACCGACTAATCTGATTCAGTGTTCTGGCCTGTGTTGAGGTGATTTAGATTCCGCAAGGATGAAAATGTACGACTACAGGGGAAAGAATAAAAAAAACTTTCGGCATTGTCTGTCAAGATAAAAGGGTGTAGAAAAAAGTTTGTTTGAAATGGGCTGCGGGTTTCGAAGCATTCGGAATAATGGAAGGACATGCATGCGAGTGTTACGTCAATACATTCATACACGTAAAACATGTACGTGCGTACCAACTCTGTTCACTTCAAGCAGATAATACTGTTTAGTCGCACTCGTATTTATTTTTAGGTTAGGTATTTTTTTGTTTAAAAATTTACTCTTTTAAATAAATATAACCATACTAATGCAACTAATGAAACGGCAAATTTTGTAATTATCCGCGATCTTTCACTTTAATAACCTAAATATAATATCGCCCACTGACCCAAATGTGTCGACTTTATAATAAGATTATGTGAAGTTGATATTTTCGTTGATAAATAATAAGGATACAGAAAAAAATGTTCTGCTATTGCTCAAAAATATGTAACATTTGTTGAGCTGATTGTATAATGTATTACTTGTGTCTCTCTTTGCGTCTCTTGTCTCTCTTGTTTCTCTTGTGCCTCTTGGGTCCCTTATTTTTCTTGTGTCTCTTGTGTCTCATGTGCTTCTCGTGTATCTCGTGTCTCTCGTGTCTCTTGTGTCTCTTGTGTCTCTTGTGTCTCTTGTGACTCTTGTGTCTGTTGTGTCCTTCGTGTCTCTCGTGTCTCTCGTGTCTCTCGTGTCTCTCGTGTCTCTCGTGTCTCTAGTGTATCTCGTGTCTCTCGTGTATCTTGTGTATCTTGGATTGTCTCTTTAAGAAAAAGCCATTATGTCAAATACGTAACCCACGCACACACATCTCTTCACTATCGATGGTCGCTTTTCACACCTCAAACTACAAATCAAGGCAATATTATAAGAACAGCGTATTTCAGCGCATACCCGAAAGTCTGACCAGCGATTCCAGATTGTTTTTCTGTCTAATTCTAATGTATACGTTTTCGTTGTTAAAATGTAGATACATTTTGCTGAACGATATTTTATTTATTTAAAAACAAAAATGCACATTTCTATTTCGCAATTGATCAAACCAATGATGAGGCGGAGTGCGTATTACGTAACGCGCCGGTTTAAAACATTTTTTTTCCTGAATATTAATGAATGTAAACAATGATTCTTCTTCTTTCACTAGGCTCATCTGATTCCGGAATTTGAAGCAACTATTCTAAAGAAAAAATAACATACCGAGCTCTGGTAAGACAATATTTTTATTTTCTTTTTTTACTTCTGTCTAATGATTCAATATTTGGTTTGGCGTCCAGTTTTTAATGCAATACATAGTAATATAGAAAACATGAAAACTGAACATGCCTTTCTCAAATTTGCCAATCGATAGAAAACCTGTGTTTACTTAAGTCACTAAAACTTATTTAATGACTAGCTGAAGTCTTTGGCGTTGCCCGCACAGATTTTCGAAATGAGTCGCAGATAGTAATTTTTCTCGTGCAATAGTGCAAAACATCGTGAAGAAATATTGAAATTAGGCTTTAAGGAATGGGAAAAAGGGGTGGAGGTGTAATTTCATGTAGTCAGTGACTTACCTCCTGTTTTGAAGGTCTAGTGTGCAAACTTTCAAGAATCTCAGAATAAAACGTTAATTTAAATAAAAACAAATCCACACCGAGACACTGTTCCTTATATAACAAAATGAACATAATTTAATTAAAGTTAACCACTTTCCTAAATCAACGGAATGATGTCTTAAATGTATCATTCACGACATTATCTCGCAACAAAAAGATTCCCATTTCATTCCAGGCCTCTTTCACAATCTTCGCGAAAACAAATAACGGTCTAACCCGTACTCGGAAACGGAAAAAAATAACTTCAACGTCTGACGTGTTAAGTGACTCGAGACCGTAAACTATCTCGCTTGGGCGCATTCGCTTCCCTTGGCGATGGCGCCCGGAACGTCAGAATACGACTAAAGCAAGACAAAGGCTCGGTCACACGGGGCGACTTCTTGTAGCCGCAAGTTGTCAGTCACTCTGAACTATTGGAAGTAGGTATCTTTTCAACCTGCTGGAACTCATCTGTTAATGTTTTGGTTACGAACTTGCGCTTCCTTTGTAATATTTAAAATAAAGTGCTTACCTCTAGCTTGAATATCGAAAATCAAAAGTAGCATGAATAAAATGCCAACTCCGTAAATGAAACGAAAAAATATTTATGTAAAATAATAATCTTACCTTGACTTAACCAGTTTGTTACGACGAAATTGAGGTAGATAATAATATAGCGAGAATACTGTATTTCATTTACCAAACTTTTGGGCCGCTCCCCGAGGCCTGAATTTACGCTAAAGAATCAGTTTGAAAAATAATTTCGTTTTGGATTCATTTTCAGAGTATGAAAGCGGTTCAAAAAATACAAAGGAAAAGTTATAAATGTTTTTGAACTATAAAATTTCTGGTTCCATGGAAAAAATACTAGAGTTTTCAACTTAACAAAAGTGAACACAAAATTTCATCCAAAAAGGTTTCACATTGTAAAAAATTACTTTTTCCTGTCGCCATTGGCAATGAAAATCAACTATATAGGAAGGGCCATAAACATTTGCGCTTTTGTAGTCGTTCTAGCGGGGATTCCGAACGGGGGAGAAGAGCAGGGCCACTTATGCGCGGCTAGTCGCTTCTTGGAAATTTAGCCACAATGGATCGCTTTACGGGAGAGCAACGCGCTTTCTGGGAAAAACATTTTTACAAAAAAAATTATTTTGTTCTATTCTGTTCAACAATGATTCTATTTTGTTTTACAACACAATGATGCACGCTGCCTATTTCGTTCGCATCACCCTTACAGAGTATTTATCAGTGCCCAAGTTAAATTAAATTAAATCATGGTTTAAAAACTTTAAGAAAAATAGCACGACTCTCAAATTGAAAACAAACTTGGCGGCCATGGAGCAGGAGGGGTGAAGTAAACATGTCTGTACGAGACGATCCGAATATGTCAACTCGCAAGCGTTGCTTTGGCGATAGAAATTTTTAAACCATAGCAGTTCGTTAGTTACGATAATAGACTTGATGGTGCCACCTGCCATACTTCCAACGAGAGTATATCCATGGTTAAAGAAATTTTCCCTAACAAACTGATCTCACGTATAGAAGATATTCCTTGGCCTCCCCGCATCCCGGATCTAACCCTAGCTGATTATTTTTATGGGTATTTGTTTTTATATATATTATCTTATAAGTCGAGTCTACGTAAAAAATCAGCGACTATACTCCAA
The DNA here is from genome assembly GCA_917563855.2 of Limnephilus lunatus. Taxonomy (NCBI): domain Eukaryota; kingdom Metazoa; phylum Arthropoda; class Insecta; order Trichoptera; family Limnephilidae; genus Limnephilus; species Limnephilus lunatus. The sequence goes on from OU830593.1 coordinate 49,126,199, forward strand.
TTTAAAGAGAACATCCATCAAGAAATGGTTAACATAACCCGGGATTTGTGTCGACAAGTTTTCGAAAATCTAAGGGCCTAAATCTTGAGGAATGGTGAGATGGCGGCCATTTTCACGAAATTGTTTTTTATGAATTGATTTTCCAGAACATGTTTGTTCTTATCAATAATCATTTATTTAAAAATAAACTGTATTTTTTTACGTGGTTATTTCAAAAATGCAAATATTTATGGCACACCCTATATTATAACAAATTAGATTTTTAGGTGAAGAGCCACTTCCTCTTAAGAAAAAAAAAATAATGCTCTCACAGACTTAGAATGTGAATGACTTCATAAACATAGGTTCGTCTATAAGTGACGAAGCACACTGTGAAATAGAAGTGAAATTAAGGATTCACATAACAAGAGGCCATGAGCAAAATGCAGAAGATATTCGGTGACGAACGCATACAAAAATATATTATTTATTTATTTACTAAAAAAAACCACAGCACGACCGATAACCTGTTTTTCTGCGGCAACATCAATAAAACAAATTTATACTAAAACACGAAATATTACTAATAAGATTTGTCATTTCAAAATACGTTTTAAATCTGGCAACAATGCAATTTTTCATATCGTAAATATTAAATTGTTGTTTTCATTCATAGGCGCTAGGTGGCGGCGCCAGCGCATTCGTCGTTCGCGCTGAAAACCTATTAAGCCGCGAAAGATTTTTTGGCCCCGGCGATGTGTTTTGTAATATTACAAATGTGATTGTAATTTCTATTAATATGACTAATTCACTCTTTTATTCATATAATTGATATATTTACCGTGTTTTTTGTGGTTTTTCATAAGTTTTAGTGAAGTTATAATAACAATAATCGTTCGTTCAAAGTTGAAATGTCAAAAAGTATTTTATATGATACATAAAAATTCAAATTTACATTAAAGTAGGTATATTTATTTCATGAGAATTTCAAAAAAGTGGTGTTTTTTTAAATATTAATATGCAATATATGTGGTGGAAAACTTATAAAAGAAATTAACATCTTTAGAGATGTAAAAAATCTGGCTTTAATGACGGTTTTATTTTAAGGATAGTTTTTAGGCAATAAAAAAAAATTGAAATTTTTTATTGTTTTTTTATTGTATGCACGAGGAAAAAGTGAGGTGACAGTTTCATTCTAAAATCATTATATAAAAGGAATGTATTTTTTTAAATTTGATTTTTTAAAAATTTCTGTACACTTTCATCAAAAACTTTTTGGTAAGAATTTTTTTTCCATTTTTTCCGTGTTTGAATCTTAAAATATGGCAGTTTTGTCAGTCAGTTTGTCAATTGAATAAAATTTTCACGGGGTTTTTTCGTTAGGTCTATAAAGTTTATCAACATGAGAGTTTTCGATGCCCGTCTCACTAGGATATACCGATGTTGAGACAGGCGTAGAGGTATATAAAAGTACATAAACATAGTTACATACTTCCTCATCCTCAAATATTTCCCCTCTCCCACTACCTTCAGGCTCACAACACACCCCAATCGGGGATACCATATTCTCACTGGCTCCAGATGGTTGGGAGCAGCTGGGACTCCTGTGCGATATTCACATAAAAAAAGAAAAAGGACGGATCCCATGTATATAAAAGTATTTTTATATTTTTCCTGTAATGCGTATATTATTTTCTATATATGTGATTTGTTCGTCGTTGGAAAAAAATCCTTCTTAGTTTGTCTCAAATAATTGAACTTTATTCCATGAAAAAAAATCCAAAAAATTATCGAAGTTTATGATTACAAATAGGCGGAATTGAATCGTTTGCGGTTAAATTAAAAAATATATATTTGCAGGTTTTTTTATTGTGTATACTACAAAGACATAAATAGTGAAATGAAAGTCTTCTTACTAATTCCTTGTACAAAAGAAATTTGTTTTCCAAACACCGAATTCATTCAAAACTATTGGCGTTTCTAGACAAAATGTTTCGATGAATTTTTGTGATATCATTTTCATGTTTGATATAAAAATTTCCTTTTTTAAAAACGTTAATGTTTATTTCAAATACAGACGTCTCAAAGATAATTTTTATCAAGTTTCTAAAAAAGTATTTGCGACAACCTTAAAGCATTTCAAGTTATCATTGGGATTTTTAGGCAAAAATATTTTAATGGCTGACGAATTAATACGAGTGCGTCTTTTAAATTTAGATTTTATCCTTTAAATATTAGTAAGATTATTTAAAAGTCAACCCCACATTGTCAACCCTGAGTTTTTATGGATTGCCCCTATGAGAACATTATCTACTAATATCATAGAAGTTGGATCCTCTTTAAAGTAAACTGGAGTTTGTTTGGTTTCAGAACTAATAAGACGTACCCGTAATAATTACTGGTTACGTTGCTGACAGATTTTATGTTAATTATTGAGTTTATTATTTCCATAGAGAAGACCGAGTAAATAGTTTTGTAACACTTCACATCAGATATATTTTTACTACCAAACCTTACCTTTTTTTTCAATTTTATAAAAATATTTGTTTTACGTTGGCTCCACACAGGAGGCTCCGGTGAAAATTATTTCCTTCATCTTCATCATTTTTGTCTTCTTTGGGATACTTTGTGGAGGGTCTCTTCCAGGAAAGGATGGATTGTATCTAGGTCTTGTAGGTCTGACCTGATGTTGGTATACAATTTTACATCAACATCTTTTAACGATGACGGCCGGCGTAGTCCAGCGGCAAGGCTCTTGACTCGCAGTCCGATGGTCGCGGGATCGAATCCCGGCGTGGCAAATAAATTTTATTTGATTAATTTGTGTTATTCACAATTTACTCATTTAAAAATAGATAGATCGTATATTTGCCGCACGTTTCTTAGTGGAAGATACTCGCCCTGGTGTAAGACCACCATGCAGAATTGAAACGTTGCTTGAAATGGTTTTAACCATTTGGTGACCAGATCTGAATAGCTAGGGACTTTCTCACATTCCTCTTCCCTATCTCCTTCCAATCCCCACTACCTTCAGCCTCATAACATACCCCAATAGGGGATGCCATAGTCTCACTGGCTCCATACGGGAGCAGTTGAGACTCTTGTGCGGTATTCATATAAAAAAAAATGACATAAATTTATTTTAAAATCTTTACATAATTCCCAGAAAATAACAACAACCAAAAAATTGACAGTTTGGATGCTTTTCTAGCGCAATATAAACCTTTTTTATAAGATTAATATTTACTTACGCTTTATGTTATTAAACAACATCACTCTAATAGAATTCTTGTTAAAATCAGGTTAAAAATAGTGTCAGAAACAACCTAACTTTTTCATGACAGGAACTTCAAGTGCAATCTATAACGCAATGTGGCCAGCTCTTTCGCAGCCAGTTGACATTTTTTATTAGTAAGAATTCGAAAAAGAAATTTTACAGTCTTTTTTCAATGTCTATTAAAACACCGTTTAACGGCTGAGAAGTATTTTGTTTAGTCAGACTATAAACCTATAAGGGATTTGATTTTTTAATCTTAAGTTTTGTGTTTATACATTAAAAACTCAAAATGTTAAACCTATCTCTAAAACCATATACATATTTTAAAAAATTGCGCTTGGAGTGAAAATTTTTTTTTTCAAAGATTTTTGCCATAGTTGAACCTAAATTACTCACAGTCAATAAAACTCGAGTGAAATATTTTAATGTTTATTGTACATCAAATATGTTATAATTTATTTACATTGGATTTCAAAATACTTAAACATAATATTAATAACATTCATTTACTTCGTAACAATAGATACTTATATTGATTTGATCATTCATACTGTTTCTAGTCATTAGAGAAAAGATACAATATATATAAATATACCCTTTCAAAACACAATAATATTTACAGACGTATGTATGCAGAATCCATTTATACCACTAGATTTATTTTCACCAACAAACAGTTTCAGAAGAACCATGTCTTCATCGGGACCAAACTTTTAATGAGGTAAAAAAAACTTCTTCCACAACAAAAAGAGTTGAAGAAGATTTTTTCTTTTTCTATTTATACTCGTATTATTTTAGAGTTAACACAATCTTCGGATTATTCGTATATTGGTACATAATATTATGTACCCGTGTGCTTCCGACAGTGATATTTTTGCGATACGTCACTGAGAAACAGATCCTGATTTCACAAATGTATTGTTTTTAGCAATGCAGCACGTTCAGCACGCGTTGTTTTACAATTTGTTCTTTTTACTATGCTTACTAAAAAAATATTTTTTCATCATTTTCTATTGAAAATAATATTCAAAGAAATTTCAAAATTTCCAAGAAATTTTCATCGTAAATAAATTTAATATATGCTGTGTTCAAACAACGCATCTCTTTGAGTAGGTACTGTATTCGTGTCAACTCTAGCTGCGATACTTTTTGAAAAAGTTTTTAAAATTCGATTCAAGTTAAGATAAATTTATTGATGATGGGTGAACTAATTTTATATATTATGGGATTTAAAATTATGTGACATTTTGAGGTGAGAAAACATATTGTGTTGTAATTCCATGTATCACCGGAAATAACGTTTTCGTCGGTCATCTAAATAATTTGTTTCTCATTCATATATATTTTTAAAAGAATAATAAAGAATGACAAAGAAGACAATACTAATAATTCTAAACTAAACATGAAACAGAATATGATACAGAAAAATGAACAAGGTAACTAACGGTCGCAACAAGGACTCGAAATCAGGATCTCTTGTCTTACCGGAACACAGCACCATAATCAACCTATATTTTTTCTGTCATTTTTGTCGAGCGAATTTAAAATGCAGAATTAACAATTTATTTTAATTAACTAATTTATCGACAAAAATGATGGAAAAAATAGGTAATAGCCGTTGTATAATAGTAATAATAATAGAGTTGTATAAAGCGCTTTGTTCCTTTTATATTTTATGTGTCTTTTTTGTTTAATGTGTCGTTAAATTAATGTATTAGTATTATCTTTTTTTTCAATGGTAGGTATATTAGATCAATGGGTGTAACATTTAAAAGTTATTCCGATAAAATTTGTCAAATCAATTGTGATTTTTATGCATGATGGATAAATAATTTTTTACATCTTATGAATTTCATAATTTTGTGTCATTTTGGGGTAAAAAAAAATGTTCAACTGCATTTTCATGATTCACCAAATATTTGAATTTAACCTTTAATTCGCATTGTGTTCTAAGATTTACCATCCTACTAAAGCTAATATAATTCCGAATAAAAATATCATCATGGGATGGTCCATTCTCAGCTTCACCCCGTGCTGAATGGCGGCCGGTTGCTCTCCTGAAAAAAAAGAAAAATCAATTAACAAAATGGTCCAATTTAAATCCTGCACGATGAGTTCCCTAAATAAAATGGCAGGCCGAGAATTATTTAACTCCTCTTTTATCATTCAGGCATCCATTTTTTTTAACATAATTTTTTTTACCTCTCAATCATGCTCTCGACTAGCTATCCGGAGGTTGCGAGGTTAAATCCCGCCATGCGTTCATCTAAAATTCGTTTTAATATGTTTATTTTTTTAAGTATATTTTATTTAGCTATAAAATTTGACACCTTATATATAACATAATCTATTCTAAAACATTTATAATATTAAAATTTGGACTTCACAACATCGAGACATAATCTACGAAAAACTGCAAGACTTTTAGCCTCCTTAACATTAACGAGTTCGTTGAACATTTTAACCTTTATATTTATATTGTTTTGTGTTCTCGATAAATTTGTTTTAGGAAGCCTAAAATCGTTGTAGTCTCTCTCGTAGGATAAGAATGAACTGTACTATTTATTTTAACATTATTAAACATATAATCTGGTAACATTTTATTTTTTAACTTATAAATAAATACTTGTGTAATGACTAATCGTTGCCACACACTTGATATTGGCGTTGGCATTGCATGGTTTTTAAGTTTTTATCCTAGTATATTTGCTAGAGCATAATATAGACATCATGCCTCTGTTCTGAATTATTTCCATTCTTTTAACTTGTGTTTTATTGCACAGAAAGATTACACTTCTGCAGTAATTTAGGTGGGATGCTACAGTGGTGTTGTAGACCAATTTCCTTGTTTTAATGTCAAATTTTACCTTAATCCTACTTAAGAAATTAATCTTTTTTTGCAATTTTTTTAGATAAAATTTAATTTAGTGTTAAGTTTTAACTTATTGTCTACTTTGATTCGCAAGTATTTAATTTCTTCTACCTTTCAATATTTTGATTTTCTATATTAAGGGTATCAAATTCGTTTTTTTGTGTTATTTGACTATTTAATCATTTAAAATAATATATAGTTTATGTGCGGCATGGTTCTAGAGTGCAAGATACTGTCAGTATTGCCGTGGTTGCCCACTGTTCAGATATGAAACTTTACTTTCAATGGCTTGATATGAATAGCCAGGTACTTTTCCACCTTCCTCCTCCGCACCTCTTAACCCTCCCCGCTACCTTTAGCTTCACAACGTACCCGATTGGGGATGCCATAATCGGAGCTTGAGAGATTATGGCATCCCCAATCGGGTAGTATCAGACAGTTGGGAGTAGGGAGTTGCGGTATTACAAAAACATATTTTATAATTTTTATACGATAATTTTTTTAATAATGTGAAATTTCCAAATTTTGGGACAGACTTAAAGAACCGAAAATAAAAGACCTGAGAGTTGTGGGTGTCGAATCGTCGTTGATTACGGAATAGTCAGAGTTAAGTCTCAAAAACTGGTCGTACTGTACGGGGCCCGCAGATTATTTAATAGAACACAACTGCTAAATCTGTCGAAGTCGCAAGCACGCCCCATAGTTGAATTTGGCAGCCACCTCTAGTCTGGAGCCCCAAAATACCTGAAATAACCCTCGACTTACGCAGAAACGGGCGGTCCATTTAATAGATTGTTCTAACTTAACAAACGGATTGCAATTTTTAGAGCACAGGCGTCGGGTGGGAATGCTGTCCTTGTTCAACCGGTATTTTAATGGAAGGTGCTTCGAGGAACTAGCGTCATTATCCCTTCGGCACCGATGCCAAGTTGGGTAACACGCCAAACGCACGCCCAACATATGTACACGAGTTCGACTCGTTCTTGTTTTCAATAGTTGGCTGTGGAATGATTTGCCGGTCTCTGTTTTCCTCCTTTCTACAACTTGGGTCTCTCCAATGTTCATTCTTTCCTCTCCTCAAAAAACCCTCTACACAGCATCTCAGATGACATAGGCTCTGAGGGAAATTATTTATCTCAGGGCCTCTTGTGTGGAGTTAATGTAAAAAAAAATCGAGTGCAGTTCACATGCGGTAGAAGCGAAACTATACCCAAACAATCTCAACAAAGAAATTTAAAAGTGCGGTCATAATCAAAGCGGACAATAAGCGCAGACCTAGCGTCATTTCCATTTTATATCTGAACCAATAGGAGCCTTGAAAAGTGACAATATAATCAAAGCGGCCAATGAGCGCATTTTGATGCTTCGCAGGTGCCGTAATGCGTCATTTCCGTTTCGTCCGAATTCCAAATCACAACGGGGCTTAAGAAGTTTCACTTTAAAAAATTAAACTTTTAAAGAAAATTAAGATTTTTTTTTTTTTTTTTTTTTTTTTTTTTTATTATTAAAAACATACAACGAAGTTGCACTCCCATGAGTTATCAAAACTCATTAAGGGATCGCCAATTGGTACTTTTGAGAAGTTAAACCCAACTCAACCCAATATGTAGACACAATTTATGAATAAAAAATTTACAAAACATTTCACAGAAGCAACATACAGATACAAACATATGAAGAATCACTTTACAAATATTTCACAGAAACATGTCTTATAACATTTTATGAATTTGTATAACTCATTGACTCATTTGATTTATGTGCTTTGGGTTTCAAAAAGTTAAAATAGAGTTTCCTCCATGATGGACTAATGAGATGGACTAAGAAATGCATAGATAAAACAAAATCAGGAAAATACAATATAAGGTACGGGCTCAAAAATATACAGACCTAATACAAGATGTTTACATACAAATACATGACGAGATTTAAGTAAGGTATAAACCGCGCCCATCATACTATAAGTTTAGTATTTGAAGATAATTAGGGCTATCAGAACAGAGTTTGTACCTACTTATGACTCGTTTTCCAAATAACATTTGAAAAAATATGTTTTCAATATATCATTTCGAGATTTGTTAGAGGCATATACCTGTCTCAAATTTTCAGGCAGTTTGTTATAGTTAGTGTAGGCAATGTATTCTAATGATTTCAGTCCGAACTTTGTTGAGTGTATTTTTGATATGTGTAGTTTGTTGTGTTGTCGTGTATTATATTGGTGAACGTCGTTGTTATAGTTCAGTTTTATATTTGTGTGGGTGTTGCACTGAATAATATTTAAAATGGTGTTTGTTATCTCAAAGCTAGGGACAATCTTAAATGGCAATACAAGTGCGTGACGGTAAATATCTTTAACAGGTGTATCCCAAGGCAAGCCAAAAATGTTACGTAGGGCTCTATTTTGGATTATTTGCACCTCTGATATCATTTTTTTTGTAGCAAAACCCCAGATACTCGAAAGGTATGCCAAGTGGGAGTGAATCATAGCATAGTACAAAGATCGCAGTATGGCTGTGGGAAGCAATCTACGTAGTCTGTACATTACACCGGTCACTGGAGCAATCTTTGATTTAACATGGTCAAAATGGTTTTTCCATGTAAGCCGTGAGTCAATTAAAAGTCCTAGATACTTCGCGACATCTGTTTGTTCCAGTTTGTTTATTCCCAGGGAAATGTTTAGGCGTTGTCCTCTCCTATTCCCGAATAGCACATAGTGAGTCTTTTTAATATTAAGGCTAAGTTTATTAATTCTCAGCCACTCGGCTAGATGAGCCAAATCCCTTTCCATGTCCTTTTCCATTTCGTTTAAATTAGTATTATGGTAGAATAATATTGTGTCATCAGCATAAAGTTGAAGTGTACCTTTCACTCCCCAATTTGCAATATCATTTATATAAATCAAAAATAATAATGGTCCGAGAATCGAGCCCTGTGGTACACCACATGTTATATTTCTATGATCACTTGATTCTTTTCCAATAACAACCGAACAGCACCTACTCGTAAGATAACTAGATAAAAGTTTTAGACTGTTGCCCACGATGCCCAGATATTCAAGTTTTTTTAATAGAATCTTATGATCAACCGTATCAAATGCCTTTTTGAGGTCTATGAAAATGCCCGCTGCATATTTTCCTTGATCTAAGTGTTTTTGAAGAGTTAGTATAAAGTCAAAGGCGGCACATTTCGTGTTGGAGAATTTTCTGAACCCATATTGTTGAGGCGTAAGAATATTATTAGTTGCGAGATATTTTGTTAGTCTATTTTTAATTACATGTTCAAATACTTTGGAGAAGACTGAGAGTATTGATATTGGACGATAATTAGATGGATTTTTTTTGCAGTCTTCTTTGTGAATTGGAACGATTTTTGCTAGCTTTAATTGATCCGGAAACAGTCCACTCACTAAAGATTGATTAATTAGAATAACAAGATAGTATCGACATTATTCATAGTATTCAATTGTATTCATTTTCTGGAAAAATTATGTTCGTTTATTTGTGCGGAGGTTATATGTATTGTGTCGTCACACTTGCAAACATTGGTAGGGGACGATCAAATCCAGATATATACATTATAACACGTCAAATATTTTTTTTAAATATTCCTTATTTATTGAAATATACAATTGTGGGGACGAATCGTAGGTGTCGAAATATGGTCGAATAATTTTACTAACCAAAGTGAGTTTTTTTATGGGACAGTCACGCAAAAATTTAAATATAATGCTGGGTTCTGTTTTTTTGCGTCAGTAATGAAGGGAGGGAAATAAAAAATGGAAAACGTAGATCACATAATTTGGTCATTCAGATATGGAAAACGTGCCTAAGTACAACTGCCGAACCTATTCCATTAAACATAATGCGTGGGTAACTCGTTTTATGGGAATCTGACTGCCACCCTTTGATGAGGGAAGCTTACAAACTGGTTCTATTACAATGTGAAATTACGAAAGACTGTAAAAAGTCGTTTTTGAATCGCCTTATTATCATACATTCCTACCTACTACGTTTTAGATGAGCAAATGGGCCATTATGAAACGCGCGTACTCGTAACCAATATTTTCCGTCGGGAGCTTTCGTATCTATGTGTAGAGTTTTTTGAGGAGAGGACAGAATGAATTAAAGAGACTCCAGTTGTAGGAGGGAGGAAATGCAGAGCCCGGAAAATCGTTCCTCAGCTGACCCGTTAGACTCTGGAACGAGTCAAAGTAACGCCTTATTCCCGTGTGACAAACTAATATCAATCGTATACAAAAGTTGTGAGCGTGTTTGGCGTTTTTCTCGATATTCATCAGATCAATGCTGAATCCTCAGAGCATCTTCTATTGAAATACCGATAGAAAAAAGTCCGGATTCCCACCTGGCGTATTTGTTATAAAGATTGCCATCTTTTTGTTAAGTTAGGAGAATCTATCAAGCGTATATTATATTTTCCTAACGCTTTAAATTCGACAGCTTACATTTATAATTTATGTTACGTTCAGTGCATAACATGCCATAGGTCCAATGTCAAATTCGCGAATCCACATTTTTGCCCAGTTTTGAGTTAAATATGCCAGCATTTGTAATTTTAAACGGAGCCATACTCTGCCATTTAATTTATACCACGTATAAACTACAGATTCATTTAAGTTGGTTAAGTGATAATATAAATCGATTTATGAAATCAATTCCAAACTTCCAAACTTTGGTATTTACCCGACGATGTAGTGATTAACCTCCTTTACACCTATATACTTGTTTTTCACCGGTTTTCGTAGAATATGAGGTTTCATGTGTCGTAATTTTGTTCCAATTTGACTCAGCGAAGTTGAGTGCAATGCAGGATTTAAAAGGGCCATTTTTAAACACCTAGATGAGCCATTGAGGACAAACCCCACCACTCGTTAACTAGATGCAGATGCAGGGCATTGAACAACAGCAGTGCTATGAAAAGCTACAATGAATAAATATCACCGCTTCTGGAGGACTTCATCATCAATACTATAAGGGCTATCAAAAAAATCAAGTAGAACCAAAATAGTCCAAAACAACGCCTCGTACTTTGAAAGCAAGTTGTGCCATTCAATGTAATTTAGAAAAGTTAAACAATCAGAACACGAAAGCCGGCAGACAGTTCCAGGGCCAGCCTGTTGAGCATGCCAACGCATTTATGTACCTACTTGTGTGTAAAATTCAAGACCATGATTCAAGTAGCAAATGATTAACAAGTATATTTAAACAGTTCATGGTTACTTTACAAAAAAGGGCACCCATTACCAAGTTATTAGTAATCTCATCTTAGTCTTTACTCTCATTCTTAGTATTATTTTTTTATAAATGAAATATAATATGTGTTATTTACATTTACAGAGATTTGTCTTTGTTGTTACTACTGCTTGTGTTTTACGCCTGCTTATATTATTATTACTGCCTATGTTTATTTACTTATAGTCTAGGAGCCGACGGCATTAAACCTGTACTGATAGGTCTCCCAAAGTTCATACATAGAAATCGTTATGTCATTCATAGGGGAACACAAAATGGCCGTGCTGCCATGTCTGGGACCGGTCAAAGCCTAAAAAAAATTATTTTTTTAATAATTTTTTTGAGATTTCTGTAAATATAAGTCTCCCGTATTCTGATTGTTCCTCGTGACAGGGGAGGGGTAGGACTATACTAAAAAGCAGTGCTGCCCGTCCCCATAATGGGCCGTATCAGTTGCTGCCGAGAAATAAGAGACACCTTGGTACAGGTTATCTATACATATCGGTCTCCTCAAAAAACCAAAGCTTATCTGAAAGATCATCAATTTTTGTATTAAAAAAAAACACTGTTGCTATTTCCAAACATTGGATAAGACGGCGGCAGCAGCATTTGCTTTCGACACAGTTAACATGCATTAACAGTGTCCTTTACTAGAAACAAGCATATAATTAACTTCCGCTATTCACTCTGCGATGAACCCGTGATCTCAAAAAATGAATGTAAGGACCTAGGAGTATATTTAGACAGTAAACTTATATTTAATACGCACATTGATTCAATCACTGATAGATCCTACAAAATGTTGGGTTTCATACTACGTCTGAGTAAATTATTTAAAAATCCAAATACGCTAGTAATGCTTTACTCCTCACTAGTCAGAAGTACACTGGAATTTGCATCGCCTGTCTGGAATCCCAAATACACCCAATACGTCAATAATATAGAGCGCATACAAAATAAATTTATTAAGTATCTCGGTTATAAATATAACAATAATTATATCTGCACTCTCCAATCCCTGAAATCCAGGCGAACGGTAGCCGACATGACATTTCTCCATAAAATAATACATAACGAAATAGACTTCCCAGAACTCCTATCCCAAATAAATTTTAACATCCCATCTAAAAGAACTCGCCACACCAACCTTTTTTACACAACCAGTAATAATACGAACGCTGCAGCCAACTCCCCCATATCCCGCATCCTTCAAAGATTCAACTCAATTCAAACAAGTACAAATATCGATATATTTTTTGATTCCCTTCCTTTATTTAAAAAAAAACATTTCTAGCACACTGAACTTGCACACATAACACACACATCCACACACACACACACACACCCTTACCCCTCTCCCTCAATAATTTATTAATTAAATATAGGTAAAATGCATCACTTGTCACATAAAAACATATACTATAAAACAGCGATATGTCATTGGTACCAATTATTGTATTAACTCTATAACTTGTAACTACTTTCTAATATGTAATTATGTACTGTTTGTTTCTGCAAAATAAAATAAAATAAAATAAAAATAAAAAATAAAAATGTTAACATGCATGTCATTGGGTCAGGAATGAACTGAATGAAAATCTTTATTAAATATTTACCCACAATTTGAGGTATAAATGGATACCACCAATTGAATTTGGACAGCCGTCGAATTGGTGTTTCGCTCGCTATAACGTAATCGGAATATTTATTTTACAAGACTTCAATTCTTTACAGAAAACGCACGGGGTACATATGTTACTGTAAAAGCCCGTAATACGGTAAATCTTAAGATTTTCCGGTAAATTCTAAGATTTATCAACTTTTCAAACTTATCAAATTCACTTTGGTAAATCCCAAGATTTACAAGTAAAACCTAAGATGGGCTTTTACAGTAACATATTTATGAAAAATTGAAATAGATCATATCTAATTTAAAGTTATGGATAAAAATAATAAAAAAGATATTGTCTATGTGTACCCGTCACAACTGCTTTAAACCCACCTACTGAAGCTTTTCTACAATCCGTCTATTAACGGAACCTTTCAAACGCTCGTTATTGCTTTGAGTCAAAGGCTTTACCAAGGTGTCCAGGTGCCTCAAGCCAGGCGTGTCGCTACACTCAGCAGTTACACTTGCAATTTGTAACTTGTAGAAGCATATTAATTTAATAGTCCTGAACTGTGGTGCGATCGTTGTCAATCTGCAGTTGCACTCATGAACCAAAACAAGTCACCGATATAATAGATAAAACCTTCAACCACGTCCACATCCTTCCAAACACTTCAGACGCTTATTAATCTGAAACTTGCTGAAAATGATACGGATGGGTTTTTGTATCTGTCTAATTAGTGGTATACAAATATAATGTAATGAAATCAATTTATGTGGACCCGTGACAGAGGGTGAACAGTGGTGCATCCGGCACAATACAGAATTGTATGATATTTATAAGGCCCCTAGCATCTCTGCACATATGAGACTCCTCAGACTGAGATGGGCTGGGCATGTACAGAGAATGCCGGATGCACGCGTCCCAAAAAGAATTTTGACTGGATACCCAGGTGGAAAGAGAAAAGTGGGAAGACCCAGACTGAGGTGGGAAGACGAGGTAAGAGGGGATGCAGCACAGCTTCTCCAGGTACGAAATCGGAAGTCAGCCGCTGAGGACAGGAGGAGTTGGAGGCGACTGTTGCAGGAGGCCAAAGCTCGATATAGGCTGTAGCGCCATCGAAGAAGAAATCAATTCAAACATTACGCATATACGACTATCTTCGATGGTTCCATGACATTTGATCCCCCCTTAATTTGTTTCCCCGGATATTTGACCCCCCCTTGACATTTGACCCCCCCCCGACTTTGACCCCCCCGAAATTTGACCCCCCAACATTTGACCCCCCCCCCCGACATTTGATACCCAAACATTTGATCCCCCTACATTTGATCCCCGACATTTGATCCCCCCGACAGTTATTCACTCCGAAATTTGATCCTCTAAATCGAAATACTTCGGAGAGTCGAATATATTTTCACGCAAGATGCCTTCAGATATACCTAAGTATATCGACTTTGGTTGTACGGCCGTATATCCTCTTTGTATACTTACTGGAAGAAATAATCTTTTAGAGGATCAACTATCGGAGGGATCAACTGTCACCGGACCAATTGTCGAATCACCATTATAGTAAATTTTTGTTAGAGTTATGTACGTACCTACTCGTACCATATCTCAAGATTTTTTGTATTGTATTTTTGTATTTTTAAAATCGGATCATTTACTGATAATATTACTACCTAAGATTGAAAAAAAAACTAACAAGGTGGGTTACATTGTAATTTTAACTGACGATCCTATGATGTGATAAGATACATTGAAAGCTTGGTGAATTCTGATACATAAATTTAGTGTATATTTTACATAATCTACTACTCGTTCACCGACCTTTCACATTATAATAAAATCTCTTTGTAAAATCATCGAATAAAAACACAATTTTACCCATTTTATACACTTTTTTTTAAATAAAAAATAATGCCATTTTCGGCTTAATTTGGTGGTAATAGGAGATAAAAAAATAAAAATAAATTTCAAATCTTGTCGGGTTATTCGTAACCCGGGAATGTATTTCATTGTTACCGCTACCTACCAACCTGAAATTTTTTGTCAAATATTTTTGCTTTCTTGAAAAATGTACTTTATTTCATATTTATAAAATATTTGTAAGCTAGTCTGTCTCGACACAGGATTTCCTAGTGAGACAGGCAAGGCCAAAAAATATATGTAAACCTTTTTATATAGATGCACATAATAAATAAACAAACAAAAAAATTAGAAATAAAAAAAAAATAAATAAAAAAATAGGTTTCCTAATTACATTGCAACTGCTGCAAATTAAAATAAAGGATATGTTTAATTTAAATGCAATGTTGGACACTTCTGCAAGTATCTCACTACTGTCATACGATGTGTAAATAATTTCTTTGACGTACAATTGGAAACTTTCAGAAACAGAAACATATGGTTCAATTTTAGAAGCAACCGCAATTATGTTTGCACTTAAGATTTTTTCATGTGTTTTGGTTGATAATGTCACATTTTATGAATATACGACGCCCACGGTGGGTATAAAAGGCGAGATTGAAGTAGCAGTGGTAATGTATATATTTTTTTTACATTAACTCCACACAAGGGGGCCCTGAGGAAAATAATTTCCCTCCGGGCCTATGTCATCTGGGATGCTGTGTAGAGGGTCTCTTTGAGGAGAGGAAGGAATAAACATTGGTCTTGAAGAGACCCATGTTGTAGGAAGGAGGAAACACAGAGGCCGGCAAATCATTCCACACCCGAGCTGTTGAACACAATAACGAGTCGAAGAAGCGACCAGTTCTCATGTGACAAATGTCAACCATGTAAAAATGTTGGGCACGGGTTTGGCGTAATTCCTGACTATGCACCGGTGCCAAAGTGATCAATGACGCTAATTTTTCGGAGCATCTTCCATTGTAATACCGGTAGAACAAGGATATCATTCCCACCCGACGCCTGTGCTCCAAAGATTGCAATCCGTCTGTTAAGATGGGAGAATCTATCAATCGGACCTCCCGTTTCTGCACAGTGTCAAGGGTATTTTTTAAAAATATTTTGGAGCTCCAGACCAGAGGTGGCTTCCAAACTCAACCGTGGGGCGCACTTGCGATTTGTACACCGTTATCAGTTGTGTACTATTACGCCCAATTTTTGGGAAGCTAACTTTACTCTGGCTTCGATGGAGCCCCCGTATCTGAGCTGGTGACTTAGTGTTACACCAAGCATATCAATGGAGGGCCTGTTCGGCAGATTGCTTCCGTTGAAGGAGACTAGATTTTCATTTCGATCCCTTTTAGACGTAATAAGACAAGATTGGGTCTTTGAAACATTAAATTCAACGAGATTATTTTTACCCCAAGAGAAAACACTCTCGAGGTAACCGTTCATTATTTGCTTCAAAGCCTTCCGAGCCATTGGAGTTTGTGAGCCCTTTGAGGGCTTGCCAAACAAAAAGCTATCATGGACTGTACTGTCATCCGCGTAACAATGACATAATAATAATCAGCAAAAATTTGTTAAATTCTTCATTCTATGATTATAAAGTTATGTTATTAGCAACCGATTCGATCCTAAACTCGTCCATGTGCGCGTGTCACAAAAAATATCATTCGGAAAATGTGTTGTCTGAAACCAGTCCCGTCAGAAAAAAAAACAAGTGCGATTAAGTTTAAAATTACTTTCATTATAAGTGCTTATTGCGATTAAATTCCACTAAAAAACAGTTAAAAAATGTATTTAGCCTACAAAATTGTGTTATCATCTAATTTGAAATATTTTGCCTGGGTTTAGCCAGCGATAATTTGAATTTACAGAAGTGGATTTTTTACGACATTTTTTTTACGTTGGGCTTTTAATAAGTGGGCACCACACAAGAACTCTATTACCGTCACTTATTTAAGTGACATTGTGGGCGGGTTGATGTAGGGGATTTTTTAACGCAAGCCTTGAAAATACTTCAAGAAATAAATGAGCTGGAAAAAAATAATGCCGGTGGTTCACTCCACATGCGTGCCGTTCAACATAATATAAAAAACGAGCTAACGAACGACTCAATTTTTTCAAAAATGCTCCCTACATCAAATTTGAAGGATGTCGGGTTATATTATGTTATTACATCAGGTTTCAAATAAGGAAAAAATCTTTTTCCATTTACAACATTTCCTCCCAATTTCGCACGTTTTTTCATATATCTACTAGGGATGTTCAGAAAGTATGTGCACTGTGACCATAACGGGCTGTGTTTTTTTTGGGGGGTTGGGGGTAATGAGTGGTAGAAGGAGGTCTCTTGACCAGAACTAGCATCGCAGAACGTGGTAGTATGTAAACTCACGTTGTAGTGTCCAGTTGCGTGAAAGGTGTCGGCAAAAAATCCCGCCTATTGCTGTTATCTGCTTTTTACTCACGGAAGCAATAACATCTACAAGAAAAAAGGTGAGGATTTTTAAGCTCTATTGTGAATGGAGATGATAGTGGGTGACTCATTACACGCCTGAGAAAAAAGCAGTCGTCAACGTGGCGTCACACAAATCAGAAAATTGAAAACCACCATTTCGGGCAAAAAAAAATCATGGCCTCAGTGTGTTGGGACCGAAAAGGCATCATTTTGGTCGAATTTCAGCCTCAAGTTGAGACCATCAATGCAAAACAATATTGTGTACCCTGAAAAAACTCAAAAGCAGCATTCAAAACAAAAGACCAGAGAAGTGTGCTTTTTTTCACGAAAATGTTAGACATCACACAGCCTTAGCCACCAATACGATCATGGACTCATTTGATTGGGATGTTTTGAACCACTCCGCGTAATCCCCTGACTTGGCTTCTTCAGATTATCATTTTTTCACCTTCTTAAAGGCATGTATGTATAAAAATAATTTTTTAACCGACGAGCAGGTGCAGAAAGTGGTCCTAAAGTGGGGGAAGAAACTGGCGGGAGAATTCTTCGAGGAGGGCATAAAGAAACTTGTGCCACGGCTCACCAAATGCATTGAACGGGTTGACAATTATTTAAAAAAATATTCAACAAGTGTAGCAATACTATCCTGTAATTTTTTGTCTAATACAGTTTTTCAAAAAAAAGATAAAAATTCAGTACACTTTCTTTCTGAACATCGCTCGTACTATGTGTAAAATATATTATAGGTACTTCGAAACCTTACATAATTTGATCACGTTCCGGCCAACAAAGGTATTGGGCTCATATTGACATGCTGGATATGCCCACCCCTATTGCCCGGTTTCACACCGAGCACTCCCTAACCCCGTATTTGGAGTATATTAGAGGGATGGATGCGTTTCGGGAACAAATAGGGGTTGGAGGTGGCGTAGGACATCGGTTGTTTGTATGGCATACGACGGAGGTTATGCGAAGGCTGTGCGAGACCAAAACTAACCCGCACAGAGCAAACACACTCGAGGTCCCATCAAAGGAATTGATTGGTCTTGTATTTGTAGAAAATTGACTGATCTTAATTGAACCCTGACAGAAAATTAAATGAAATAATTCAGAAGTGAGATGCGGAGTTTTAGTTGATGCATCAAAAATAATTTGAAAATAAGAAGAAATAAGAGGCGATAAAAAAAAAATTCGGGTGTGACTATCAACGCCTCAACCCAGGCCAGGACCCTTAAATAGTTGGTCGACTATTTATATTATTTATAAGATTTTTTTACGGAATTATATTAAGCCATTCTATCTTTATTTAATCACTCCTTTATTAAATCATTTAACAGGTGAAATCAACTAGATTTAGTGTCCTGACCTGGATTGATGAAGTTTTGGTGTAATGTGACGTATCTGACTTACTGACCATCGATTCCTGAGTTTACTTGTAACTAAAATATACGTATATTCTACATTTTGACACTAGTTTGACAACATGTAGAATATACTTATATTCATAATATCGGGTCGCTTCTTCGACTCGTTCTTGAGTTCAACAGCTCGGCTGTTTCCCTTTCCTCACGAAACACAACCCCACGCCATTACCCAACTTTTATAACCAACTCCATCTGTTAAATCAAACCCACACCGCCCGCTGCCCGCTGCCCGCTGCCCACTGCCGCTTGGTAAGATATATTATATATTTCAACTAATTTACACAAAATCTTCACAAATTATAAACCTAAAAATTTTCCTCATGAATCACTCATCTATTGATGAAAACCGCATGAAAATCCGTAAAAAATCGAAATTTTAAAGATTTAAGCGCCCAGACAGCGGAAGCGACTTCATTTTATTATATGTAAAGATAAAGAGTTAAATGCAGTTTTATACTAACTATACATATAGTATAGTGATTTTTTGGGGTATTATGCCATATTATGCTACCTCCTTCTTTAGCCAACGTTTTAGACACTGTGACGGCCTCTGTGGTCGAGGAGCAAGGCTCTCGACTAGCGATCCGGAGGTCGCGGATTCAAATCCCGTCGTGGGCAGATAAATTTTATTTGATTGATTTGTGGTTTTTATATTATTTTAAAACAATTTAATCATTATTTAAAATAATGTAAGGTATACATACTTTCGGCATGTTCCAGAGTAGATACCTTCAGTATCGCCCTGGTGTAGGGCCACCATTCAGAATTGAAACGTTGCTTTAAATGACTTTAGCCTTGTTTGATGACTAGATCTGAATAGCAAGGTACTTTCCTTTTTCCCATCTCTTACTCCTTTCCACTTATCTTCAACCTCACAACATATCCCAAATGGGGATGCCATAGTCTAACTGGCTTCGAATGGGATCAGTTTGAGCTCTTGTGAATTATTCACATAAAAAGCTGCCCGAAACGTTGGCTAAAGAAGGAGGTAGCGTAACACGGTATAATACCCCAAAAATAAATCACGATAATGCTTTTTGCCGCGAAAATCTAAAACCATATCCGCTATATATTATGTTAATTTCTTTAAATATTTTTTGTTTTCCGGAACTTTTTTTTCTGACTCATGCACTAAATCATGTAAAGTCTATCATATTAAACTTTATACATTAATTAATACAAAAAAAAATTATCTACACTCTTTTCAAATTTATTTTTCAAAGTTCCCGAATGAAGTGGCTACACATGACGGACGATTCTGAACTCATTTCTTCAGTAATGATCAATCAGTTTACGTCCGTTATTCTACGTCAGTTTCGTGCTATGAGATTAAATATTTGTTGAGGCTAATGATCGATGTCTTACCATTGAGCACGTGTACCACGACCGTGCGCGGGTTGGCGTTGGACGGACTGCACGTGTACTTGCCCGAATCGGGGCCACGCGCACGCTGGATCAGCAGGTAGGAGGTGGTGATGTCACCCTTCTCCGTGATGACGCTCACCCCACCGCGGGGTGAGTCGTAGTTTATATCCTGGGGAAGACAAATATACATAATTAGAAGCAACGTTGTAGATTGCTAAAGGGTCTCTATCGCTAGCTTGTATATCATGAACTGAATTAGCGTGTAGGAGGTGGTGATGTCACCCTTCTCCGTGATGACGCTCACCCCACCGCGGGGCGAGTCGTGGTTTATATCCTGGGGAAGACAAACATACATATTAGAAGAAAAGTTGTAGATTGCTAAAGGGTATCTATGCTATGTCATGGACTGTGGTAGGAGATCGTGAAGTCGCCCTTGTCCGTGATGACGCTTATCCCAATGCGGGGCGAGTCGTAGTTTATATCCTGGGGAAGACAAATATTCACAATTAGAGGCTTAAAGTTAAATAGCTAAAGAATATCTATCGCTATGTAATGGACTGAATCAACAGGGGTGATGTCGCCCTTCTCCATGATGACGCTCACCCACCGCGGGGCGAGTCGTAGTGTGTATCCTGGGGAAGACAAATATAAGTTGTAGATTGCTAAAGAGTCTCTATCGCCAGCTATTTCATGGACTGAATTAGCGGGTAGGAGGTGGTTTTGTCACCGTTATCCGTGATGACGCACACCCCACTGCGGGGCGAGTCGTAGATTATATCCTGGGGAAGACAAATATACACAATTAGAAGCAAAGTTGTAGATTACTAAAGGGTCTCTATCGCCATCGTGGACTGAATTAGCGGGTAGGAGGTGGTGATGCCGCTCTTCTCTGTGATGACGCTCACCCCACCGCGGGGCGTAGTTTATATCTTAGAGAAGACGAATATACACAATTAGAAGCAAAGTTGTAAATTGCTAAATTGTCCCCATTCTCTATCGCTATCATCGACTGAATTAGCGGATAGGAGGGGGTCGCTGTTCTCCGTGATGATGCACACCCCACCGCGAAGCGAGTCGTAGTTCATATCCTGGCGAAGACAAATATTTACAATTAGAGGCTTAAATTTAGATAGCTAAAGGGTATCTATCTCCATATCATGGACTAAATCAGCAAATAGTGGTGTCTGCATAAGAGGGCAAGTCGTGGTTTATATCCTGGGGAAGACAAATATACACAATTAGAAGTAAAGTTGCAAATAGCTAGGTCCCCATCGCTACATCACAGACTGAATTAGCAAGATGGTGATGTCGTCTTTCTCCGTGATGACGCTCACCATGTCCTGGACATATATACGCATTTAGAGGCTTAAAGTTAGAAAGCTAAAAGAGAAAATAAGACAAATCAACATACACAACGAAGGTGCTGATACAGACAGCTAAAGGTTTTATATCGTAAACGTAAATTCACGGTTCTGCGCGATAGTGTAGCGACGTAAAGCGCCTGACAAATCTCAACGGCCAGAGAGATATCCAGCGGAGGGAGGTTCGAATCCAAAAAAATATACACTTTTATTTTTGTAAAATCAATATCTAATTTTCAAACCACTTTAAAATAAACAGGCAAACGAAAAGAAAGCGATTTTCTAGTTTTACTTCTACCGTGTGTGAATTGCACACTCTTATTTTTTTGTGAGAAAGGCATTATAAGTGCTAACTCTCCCACTTGATGGCGTCGAGACAAATTATGGCTACATTTTTTGGTGAAATACTTTAACTTGTCAAATACCAAAAATAAAGTTGGTTGTTTTCAGGTGAAAAATGTAATAAGCAGTAATTGTTGAATGAAACACTAGTATATATTGAGTTATTTGGCGGGTGGCAGATAAGCCGACGTAGCTCAGTTGGTAGAGCAGTTGACCGGATATCAGAAGGCCGCGGGTTCAAGTCCCGTCGGCGGCATTTATCGTTTCTCGGGAGATTTTTTCAATGTTGATGAGTGTTTCAGGCTAATAATTATTGCTTATAATAATTAATAAGAAAGATGGTGTTGTTTTGAAATTTGGCATTTAATTTCATTTCATTAAAAAAACCGAATATACAGCCTTTTAAATAACCGAAATAAGTCAATAAATATGAAAATTTTAGCATATCCGACATTGTTCTTCGGGACCGTCGTCGGGTCGATTTGATTCACAGCAAAAACGTTAAAGAAATACGAAATAATACGAAAGAAAGTAAGTGATACCCTTCTCCGTAATGACGCTCACCCCATCACGGTGAGAATCGTAAACATATGCATATTTTGCTGCATTTATATGTATCAAGGACAAGACAAATCAACACAATTAGATGTTTGAAATATTACAGATAGCTAAAAGCTCTTCACACTGCCGTGGTAAAATCAGTGTCCTTCTTGTGAATCTCAAGGAAGACATGGTGTTTTTACTTACCATGGCACAAGATATATTATTTGTATCATTTAGTGGAACAGTAGACACCCAGAAAGGGAAAACAGAAAGTAGCTATGTTATACACAAGGAGGAACACCAGTCAATTTTTTCAACAAGGTTCCATGTTCACCGTTTTCTAAATGCCAATATATATAAAAAAAATATTTTAAATACTTTTTAATAATTGAAAAAAGAATTCAGAATTTTTTTTTTTAATTTTGTGAAAGGTCCCAATTTTTTTTAGGTGGTCAATCTAATGATGCCACAATGTCTATCTCTCCCCAATACTCCGCTAGAGCATTTCGATCGCGGTAGAATGACGTCAGGGGCATTTGGTTTTGTTTTTATCACCAATAAAATTTACTACCAAGTTTTTCGAAATCTGTCACTATTCTAAAATGCCACTTCAAGCTTTATGTGTCGAGCTTTAATGTTTTATTTTTGCCTGTCTTTATAACTATACATTAATTCATTTTTTTGAAGCGTAATAGCTCTCTGGGCGGGTATTGCTAATATTTTTTAAAATGTTGGGCGATATGCTCAGGTGTTACGTATGTTAAAGGTATTCCCATGCGAAAATCTGTCATATTTTAACCTATTACCTCTAGTGAAACAATATACAAAAATAAATTTGCAAGAGCTCCATAAATCCAGAGTTTCTTCAGAAGTCTCGTCATGTTTTCCCATATTAAATAAGCGTCAACATAAACTAACTCTAACGAATACCCCACGCCTCCCTGAAGTGCCGGAAATTTTCATTAGACGTAATCAGCTCTTAACTTATTTAATTTTATATTATTTTGCTTACAGGACTTGGATCCTCCTACGAAAAAGTTGAAAGCGAACGTATAAGTGAATTCTTCGCATGGCTGCACGTCATTCCAGTACACTATAAAACATATTAGCATGTATTTTGTTAAAGCGTATTAATATGCGAGTTGAGTTTAGTAGTCCCTCGAACAAATTTCATAAAAGCTGGGTTAACGAACTCTATTTTGAAGCTAACGTAGTTTTTGAAAAATTATTAAAATTTGTGTATGTTTCACTGAAGAGAATTATTTACTTTTTTTCAAAAGTACAATTACTAGTTTTAATATACCGCGAGACGGCGCGAGAAGTGTGTTGTGTGTTCCAGTATTTTATTTTATATTATTTATGAGCATTTTAAACCGTCTTTATAAATTAATAAACATCAGTGTATGTCATTGGCCAATAAAATAACGAAAAACAAATGTAAGACCGTAACCATTACGTAGTATAAAATGAAGTCGCTAAAAATGTATGTACGCTTAGATCTTTTAAACTAAGCAACGGATTTTCATGCGGTTTTCACCAATAAATAGAGTGATTCAAGAGGAAGGTTTATATGTATAAAACATGTTTATTATAGTAGAGAAAACCCGAGAAATTCAAATATTCAATTCAGGCAGTGGGCAGCGGGCAGCTGGCAAGCGGGTGGTGTGGATTTTATAAAGATTGGGTATTGGCGTTGTTTAGGTTAGCCACAGCAACGTGTGTCTGTGTCTGCTAGTAGAAAAAAAAAAAAAAAAAACAACAATATACCTATTATAAAAAGTTCTGATAAAGGCATCTTCTTAAATCTACAATAAGTGTTTTATGAAATATTTCCAAGATTTACATTAAATTTGGAATGGATATCAATAATATCTATCTTTGAGGAAGTATCTTTTGGAATAACTTCTAAGAAGTGATTTTATTCGAATTCAATACTTAAAAAAGGCTTAAAAGGAAATATGAAGAGCAATAAAAAAAAAAAATCAATGAAATATTAAGTTTTCTGACACATTCGATCGAATGTTATTATTTTACGAATGTTGTGAATTTAGTAAGGTTCGTGTTAAACACATCGATGTCTGTACATAATGTATTAAAGGTGCTACGGCTTTGTCTTATAAATACATTTTCAAGAAAATCAGTTTTACCCTTAGGAATATAAAATGAGTCCGGAGGGTAATTCTTAATGGACATTTTGTAATAGTTCAAATTAATAAATTTCTTTGTTTTTACCACTATTATTGATTATAAAAAACCGACATGTTTCGTAAGCCAAGATTACTTCATCAGATTTAAGGTTTTGGAGACATAGTTTTCGTCATTTCACACGCGATAAGAAACATATTTCATAAACTTTTTCGGAACTCTCTATATTTGGTTTATAAGCAGAAAAATGATATCCGAAATAAGCCAAATTTTTCCTTAATTCTGGCGGAACTGGCACTATTTATAATAGTTTCCCACTGTGATGATCTCGCCTTTGGGCCTACGAAATGATTCTTTTAAAATTGAGAGATCAATTTGGAATTATATTCGATTTTGTAACAGGGAATGGTGTCAGCATACGACCCTCTGTTTCCAATTCATGGGGGTGATTTATGGGTCTTTACCACTAAATAACCACATGTGTTTACGTGGCCCAAGTGCATGAGAGCCCCGGCAAAGGCCATTCCTCACAAAACTAAGAAAGGACCCAGAATAACATTTAGAGGGATTTTTTCAGGTTCATTATCAAGTCAGGGGCGGCCGATGGATATTTGCCCGAGTGGTGACTGACTTTAACGCGAGCAGATTGGATTTACGAAACAATTATCTGGTGAATTTTCTATGGCAGTAGGAAATTGGAAATTAGTCAATAAGGATTGCTCGTTGGTGCATTTAAATATACTAGCGCGACGCGCCGATTACGGGTTGAAATATTTGACATATTTGTCAAAATAAGATTGCAGAATTCGTTAAATAGTGACGCACGCAGAAAGAACGAAAACGTGTACAGACAATGCTTATATAATGTTATTATATAACCAATAAAGTCGACGCAAGTAATTAGGATGAGTAGTGAATTGAAGTGCGCCACTGAGCTCCTCTTTTAAGCGCTATTGGGACACTTTATGACTCCGGCGCAGACAAGATTAGTTTGTATTCTGTTATCTAAAGGTTACACACAAAAAAATAGTAAACATGAAAGTTGCACTGATTTCTTGGAATTTGGGACCTAATGTGACAGAACACTATTAAAACGATTGAAATATGCATATTGGGAGATGTGTTTATCACTTAAGATTTGAAGAAGAGGCTAATATATTATTGAAACCACACAAGGAGATGGATGGAAGTCGGGGTAGAGGAGTGTTAGAGGACAGTGAGGGAAGGAACCTGGAGGCGCGCGGACGGGATAAAAATCATCGAGTTTTGATAAACGGCAGAGTAATAATTTGGTGCGCGTAAACCGGGAATAATTCAGATAGTAATATATAATAATAAAGACAGTCAGGGAAGGAACCTAGGGCCGCGCAGACGGGATAAAAATCATCGAGTTTTGATAAACGGCAGAATAATAATTTGGTGCGCGTAAACCGGGAATAATTCAGATAGTAATATATAATAATAGGTAGTCGGGGTAGAGGAGTGTTAGAAGACAGTCAGGGAAGGAACCTAGGGCCGCGCAGACGGGATAAAAATCATCGAGTTTTGATAAACGGCAGAATAATAATTTGGTGCGCGTAAACCGGGAATAATTCAGATAGTTATATATAATAATAAAGGAAGTCGGGGCAGGGAAGTGTTAGAGGACAGTCAGGGAGAGATCCTGTTGAGAATTAAGATCGTCAAGTTCTGAGAGTCGCGAGGAGACCAGCTCGGTGCTTCTAAATCATTTTAATTAAACAAAGAATAGTTCGTCTTTATTAAACAAAAAGAGTCTACGCGAATAAGGAAGTCAGAGATTGAGGCTTGCGAGTTCATATCTGTAAAGTTAGATAATATAATTTGTAAATTGAGGCGGTCGGGACGTACTTACGGGGCACTTAGCAGAGTCAGGATAAAACAAATCAACGCGAGAATTGTGTTCGACGGCTGCATCTTGGAATAAATAACTGCATGACGGGTTGTGTTTTAGAAGTGCTTGTTTAATTAAATATTATTGTAGTGAATTGATTTGTGAAATTATTTTGTGCAACAAGGCGAATTTGGTAAGTTTGTATAAAATTATTAACATATTTAGTACGGGCCTTGCAGGAAAGAGTCAATTAGGGTTTATATACAAGCCTTAGGAATCTAGGACCTTTTTTTTAAGTCGAGCGGAGCTTTGCACGTTTCCGGGTTGACCGGCTAGCAAGTACCTTTGTTGGGTGAAGTTATTCTTGAGACGAGACTGTTGTAAAAATAATAATTTGGGGTTCAATGGACTAAAATAGCATTTGAAGCACAAAGTGCGCTTTCGGGCAATAAATCTTAGACGAGAGACTTCATTTAAAAGACGGGATTTTGAAACCACAAAACAATAATAAAACCCTTTAAAAGTGCTTTGTTGGTGATCTAGAAAATTAGGTTACTGGGTATTCTCCAATACATAACGGGTACCAAAATACATAGGTATAGAATGTAGGTATAAATTAATTTGTAAAGCGCCTTGGAGGTGTTAATTATTATTTACGAGTTTCGTAATAATATTTTTAAACGTAGCTAGGGGACTATATTTAGGAAAGGGTTTTTGAAAAGGCATTGGGTAATTTAACAGTTTATAGAATGGTGCGTAGCATGGGCATCTTTGCTTACTAACAAAATCTGACATAATTAAATTCCCATTCCAAAAGTTTCCCACACCTTATTCCAAATTTTAGGTATCACAACAAGTCTACTACATGGGACTTTGCATAAACTTGGTTCGATAATTTATCATATAATCACCTTTGGTTCACGTTTAGGTATATTTCTTTCGACTTAGCAAAAAACTTTCATATTGTCGGTTGAATGCAGCCGTCGGTAGGTATTCACATTTTAGCGTGATGCGCTATATCCACCTACTTAATTAACAAACTCTTTTTCTTCAAACTTAATTGAGCGGGTTACGACTCGAGAATGGACGGCGGTTGTCGAATGAATTAACGGGTCCGGCTTTCCTATTTCACCATGAGGAAGTATCTCACGCGACTTTATCGGGGGCGATGTGATCGAAATGCAGGTGGGCTTACACTATTTTCCTAATGTGGAGGCGAAGTAAGCGATGGTCGTGTCTGGTCCGAGCAAATTGGAATCCCTTGTGATCACATCTCGGTAACGTGGATCTCGTACCCGCTCTAGACTGGATTGGAAGCGTGGCCGGAGCCATTCCATGATGTCGACGTATGTACGTCACTAAGGCATTGGGGGACTTCAGGAGAACAAAGGACGTGCACCCATTTCGCCCTCCCTCTACCGCCGCTCCGAGGTACCAGCGGATAAAAGTTGTCGTCGCGGGAGGCCAGTTTGATGCAGGACGAAGATTACGATCTGGCCGGACTACCTTCGTCATGGGGGAAACGAAGTGACGAAATTTGCGTGGGCTTCACTACCTTTTAGGTTACGCTCGTGTGGGGTCTGCCTTGTCGGCGGAACGAAGGGAACATGACATATGGAATCGTTTGGCAACCGATCGGCGGTTCTTTGTTGGAATCCGGATAAGTTTTCTTAACTACTTTTGGTTTACGCTTAGGTAGGTATATTTCCTTCGATATTCGATTTAGCCAAAAACTTTCACATTGTCGGTTGAATGAAGCCGTCAGTAGGTATTCATATTTTAAGCGTAATGCGTTATATCCACCTACATAAGTAGCAAAAGTTTTCTTAACTACTTTTTGGTTTACGCTTAGGTAGGTATATTTCATTCGATATTCGATTTATCAAAAACTTTCACATTGTCGGTTGAATGAAGCCGTCGGTAGGTATTCATATTTTAAGCGTAATGCGTTATATCCACCTACATAAGTAGCAAAAGTTCTCTTAACTCCCTCACACTAGGAATAGGGATCATCCAGCATCAGGGTGGGAAAGTACTCTGGACGAAAGTGCAGCGGGGGAAATAGAAGGGAGGGAAGCCGGATTCACGACCTGGTGCCTTTCATTCTTGGACCCAGCACCCTGGACGCCGAGCTTGACCTTCCTTCTTTGAGCTGATCTTTGAGCTTGAGGTTGGGGTACGCCTATCGTAGAGCATATGCCCGTAACACATATAGGGGAAGGTCCCAAGTTACGCTTGTGTATGTTATGCGAGAGGACGTATTTTTCATTCAAATCAAATACCGATGACCATCGCGATTGCAGGCTGGCGCATGTTTTGTAGCGTGCCTAGGAAAAACGTAATCATTATTTCTACTGGTTCGAGGCGGCGTGCTGGACGGAGAACGGGACTATTGAGGACATGAGTGACTGCCAAGGCGAGGATCGGTGACATCAAAATCTTCCTTAATTAAATTCATACATCGCCAGATCAGATGAGAGAGCGGCCCCACCGATCTCCTGACATTGCCGATTGTCTAATCAACTTCGGTTTAATGTTTATGCCGATGCTTTAGGAGTTAATGGAACTCAAGTCATCGGCATGCTGAAGAACTTCAACATCATCATCAATCCAGAGTAGGATGTCAAGTTCCAAAACCTCGTGCCACCCACACATTTCCTGAACAGTTCCTGACATCGGCTATCACACCATTAATCGGAGCAGACCCTCATATCAAACGGTATGAGATGACCTCTCATCATCATCATCAACATATTTATAATTTGGCGGCGTAGTGGTCGATATTATTCCCATTACCACTCTATGATCCAGAGACACACATCAAACCCTTTCCCGACAGAAGGCAAAACATGTCGATTTTCATTCGTCGCTTGCGACCTTAACATTCTCCGGAGGCGTTGGAATTGGAAGCTGATTCGGCGGTCTATGACCATCACCTTATCAGTTGGGCTATGGAGGAGTCCAATTATTTAAACAGCACATGTTCTGTCTCATGTTAATCCAAAATACCTACCCGTAGAATCAAATTAACAAAATAAAACAAGCTAGCTAACTAACAAACTGCATCTAGCACTGTAAGTGTAGAATTATTGCACTCCGTACTGCTTGAGTGTAAATCTTTTGTTAGAATGTACATAAATGTCAAATTATTTTCATAATAGCATTTTATAGAGCTGCAGAGAGTACGTGACATCGCATCGAAAGGTAGGATCTTCTCAATTCGCCGTTTGAATGTAAATTTATATATTAGATGCTAGGAGGGAAAATGCAGATTACTTCAATAAAAATAGTCGTCGATGAGCGTAGGTGTATAACAGGTGCTAGGGGAGGAAGCTGAACGAATATAGATAGATAATTAGTTAATTTTCAAGCTAGTCAGACTCAGTCATTGTTATTCGAAGCCTTGCAAATTGTAACACGCCATACCTAAAAGAACAAGGGTTTACCACAAATAAATTATTAATTAAATTGGATTAATTATACCAAACCACTAAAACAAAAAAGTACACAACGTTGTGGGATTAATTACAATTGATTAATTAAGAGCATCTCGTCACGTTTGCATAAAAGTATTACGTGATGGGGTTGAAAAGGCGCTGCAAAAGAAATGCAGGGGAGAGACGCGAGAACGGGCGAGCTACGAGCTTTTAAAGGCCGGACGGGGTTGCGCCTGTAGCTGTAGCAATGTAGTAGCATTTGGATTGAGGATAGGTTTTACTTCGTAATAGGGGGGGGGGTTTATCACACCACCAAATTGGTACAGATAACATTTCTAGGTATGTACATATGTTCGTATAAAGGTAGATTTTCGGAGTGGTAAAATATCGCTATTCAGAATGGAAACGCTATTTGAAATAGCTTAAGCATCGTTTTGTGACCAGATCTGAATAACCAGATTTCTTCCAACCTTTCTCCATCACAACTTCTTCGTTTGCCCACTCCTTTCAGACTCACAACATCCCCAATTGGGTATGCCATAATATCTCTAACTCGGGACATCTGGGAACAATTGGATTTTTTCTAGGATAAACACATTTTATTCCCTCAGACCTCGGATCTATATTGTCGGAAGGTCAAAATATTTCCACCCTGCAATAAAATTAAAATAAATGGAATATTTTAGAAAGCTTCTGAAAACTAAGAACTGTTTTAGAAAGTGATAAAATACGCTTTCAAATTTTATAATAAAAAATTTATAATTAAAAAAATTTATTGCAAAAATAAAAAAGTTTTAAAAATGGTTACCCTTAATTTTTTTTTAACTAAAATTACTGAAAACGAAAAACAATAACCAAACATATATGTGTTTTTGGGCAAATGCATTATAAACGTTATCGTCACCTCACTTTTTTGTAATTTCTTGTAAGAATAATTTAAAAAAATTCCCAAAATTTTATTCTTTTTTTTCAAATTGCAGTCGAAACTTTGGATTCATTTAGATTTAAAATGAAGCTTTGTCTTTCTTACACCGTTTGGACTTTAGACCATATTTCTAACCACAATGAGACAACAATTTTTATGAAACATATTGTTGTTGTTCCGAATAGAGTTAAAAAAATTACATTTCCCGGAAAGTGTGTCCAATTCTCATTTTTTTATACAAAATCTATTTCTTATCCATAGGTTCTAGGAGCTAACAAAAAAAGATTAAAAACGGAATAAAATAAACGAAAGCAATGTGTAGAAGGCATTCTACCAGCGCCGGTAGGGTGAAGGCAGAATTTAACGTTTTATTTTATTATTATAGCTTGAGCAGTATTATTCTTGTGGCCCTGTTAATGCTATACCGAGGAGTTAATTCACCGTAACCGTGATATTCCCGGCGTTAAGGTCGGGGTTTGAAGTTACCCCGCGGGTTGGTATAGCGGAGGCAGTCACTTTGAAGTTGACGAAGTTGCTTGATTTGATTAGATTTTCCGTTCGTCGCTGTGATCTAAGAAACAGCGCAATTTTTAATGAACAGTAGCGTAATCATCGGCCTATCTAGTAAATGAGTTAAGAAAGGCGTCTCTTTGAAATTACGCTTCGTATTTTCTTTGGTGGTGCCATAAAATATTTGCAGAAGAGAAAGAGAAAACGTAGAATGTTTTTCTGTCCAAAATTTTTTTAAACGCACAACATAAAATCAATTTTAAAAAATACGTTTTATTTTGAACTACGGGTAATTGTTGACAGAAAAAATAAAGGAATGTCACTTGACTAGCCAAGATGAAACTTACAATTAAAGTTACTTCAGAATAAAGTTACTTCAGCTTTTCAAATATCACGTCACCTTCACATCTGCCCTGACAGTGTAATGCCTTCAAAAACGTTGGCTATAGAAAGAGGAAGCTCAATACGATATAACACCGAAAGCTAAATCACGATAATATCTTGGGAAGTGAAAATCCCAAAACAAAACCAACATGTTAGTTACAAAATCTGTCAGATTAGAGATTTCGCTTGCTCAGGATTGGTTTGTACTATGTCCACGAAAACTTGTATTGAGAAATAAAAGTTTTGAATTTAAAAAAAATTATATTGTTGTTTTCATTATTTCAAACTCATTGATATAAATATTTTTAAAAAAATACACAGGTTAATCTATCTACAAGTAAAATAACAACATATCTGGTTGAATTTTGAAGGAACTAACACATACTGCATTAACATTTAAAAAAAAATACAGGCGTACAAACCAATCCTCAGCAAACGATTTGTTTAAAAATATTCCTGCTTGACATGTTATTATAAATAGATTCGTTATTTTTCAGGTAAACTTTCGAATTCTATTGGTACTCTCCCTTTTCAGAAAAGGGCATTAATCCTGACCTCAATGAGAAAGAAAATGGAAAGATTTTTATCCCCTCAGGCTAATATGTTCAGTTTTCGGAACAACTTATATAGGTCTGATAGAAATAGTTGTGTCTCTCTTATTATCGTGGTTGGAATACGATCTAGTTGTTAGAAAAAGAAAACACCACGCTTTACAATCAAATCTAAAAGCTAATTGCAAAATAATTAAAATATATAACTTCAAGAAACCAAAGTTTCCGACTGCATTTTTGAAAAAAAAAATTACTAAACACTAGTATTTTTTTATTAATTATTTTTACATAAAACGACAAAAAAGTAGTTGACGCTAACATTTATACTCGTAATTCATTTACCTAATAAAATACAAGTGTGTTCTAATTTTTTTCGTTATAAGTATTTTTATTTAGAAAAACGTGAGGTGAGTCATTTTTGAATTTTTTTCATCTTGCATTTAAAAAATTTATATTTAAGAAAATTAAGAATTATAAAATTTGAGAGCGTATTTCATAACCTTTCAAAAACAGTTTTTAGTTTTCGGATGCGTTCAGAAATATTCCAATTATTTGGATTTTATTGCACAGCGGAAATATTTTGACTTTCTGACAAAATAGGTCTGAGGCACGAGGGGTTAAGGAAAACGTTGGTGGCACATATGGAACAACGTGACTCAACGGCTATCGATGTTTCATGGCGAAAACGATATATACTAAATGACCCGACGGATTAATAACGTTTTATTATGACCACAAAAGTCCTTAAAAACCATTCTCATAAATATATATATGGTAAGCGCTGAATGTTGTTAAAAAAATTAGAATATCAATGAGGTTTGTCTTTGATATGTCAATTTTATTTTGTTAATGTTATTTAGGTTATTTGCGAGAACTTCGCTGACCTCGAGATAAAGTATAAAAATTTCTGTTATTTCTTTATTATTTTTGTTAGGCACTGCAATACGTTAATCACGATTCATTGGACTATTGACGATTTACCAGATTTTCAAAATAATATTAAATCACTCACTAAAAGCTACCTAAATAATTTATAAGATGATTTTTTTTTGTTCCTGTATATGCCATACGTATTAAAATTCTTCAGCCATTGATCAACTATTGCTTCTAAAAATAACTTTAGGTAGGTACTAGTTAGAACGTCGATATCGTATCTGAATAATAATCTGAATGGCGATTACGGGTACCGGTGACCTGAGAACGATTTATTGGATAACAAAAACCCCTGCCATAGGACACCCCAAGTGGTTCGATACGTTTGGTGACTTAGCAGGGGTACCCAGGATCATGGGGTGAGGTTTTTCTGGGGGCGATTGCGTTTAACCACATACTACGTGGCGGGCCGAATCGGGAGAGACTAGTTGAGAGAGACCTTTTGACCTTTCCAGTCGGACTCTCTGTTTGGAGGAATGGATTCATATATCCGTCACTTCTGGACGTACTGACTCCCAGATTCCTCATACCTTTTTCCTACCCAAAACTTCTTCTCCTTTCTGCCCTGAAAAAGACCCTCCACACAGCATCCCCAAAAATGACTGTGTGGAGCAAATTTTAAAGTTTTTATAAACTAGAAAAAGTTTTGTGTGTTTATTTTGAATCATCAAAACCATAAGAGCTTGCGAATTGTCATTGAACTGTAAAAAAATTATTCTTGTTTTCTGACGAAAGAAAAAAGGAAAAGGCTTTACATTATATAAAAAAAACTCTATTCCGGAGAAGTAGATACTTTCGGTTTCGCCCTGCTGAAAAACCACCATGCAAAATCAAAATAGCCAAGTACATCTCATATTTTCCTCTAAGTCCTTACCCTAAGAACTACCTAGCTCTGCTTCCACTTATTTTATTCGTTTTAATATTAATCATTGGATTTTCACCTCTTAATAACACTCTGGCTACGAAGATACCGTTCAAAATATTTCGTGAAATTTGTGGTATCTAATCGTTAAATTTGCCATATAAATATTTCCATAATAAACTAACTTCTTAATTTCTTCTAATTATTTTTTTTACCATTTCCATGCTATTGTTTATAAGTATATAGGTACTATTTCATTTTTATGTCTATTTTTTAATTTGGTTTTAAATTTATATTGCAACATTACATACCGTGTAACATATATATTATACACAATGTGCCGATAAAATTGTTAAATTAATGAATAAAACTTAACTTTGGTGTAAATAAATTTATTATTGGTAATAATGATTATTTTATATTTTTCAGTCCGCCTAAATTAAAATAATGTTTTCTTCGAACATTGCAAGAAAGCAATTAATTTTAATACATATATAATGAAGTGCTTTACCTAACTAATGGTTAGAGTATCTCCATATAATTCTAAAACTTTAATTAAAACATCAAGGTGGCTCTCAAAATTTTTATTAACACACTAAATAATACAAATTTGTTTATTAAACGCACGTCTTATAGGGAGGAAACTTTCCCACATTCTCGGAATTACGGGGAAAATTCCTTCCTTAATCCTGGCAACCCCAACTAAGACACGTTCACCATATACTCCTCATATACCTTTATCTTTTCCCCACCTCATGATTCGAGCCTGCGTTCATTATGTCTGTTATGATACAATAAACGCAAAATATGGGAAAATAGATCGGTCTCTTTCATGTAAGAAAAGCGTTTTCCAGGTTTGTAATAGGGGGATAAATGAAAGAGTGTACGAAAAAGAATTAACTACTATAAAATGGTGTAAGTTTAATCGTTTTCTAACTTTTAAACCAGCCTTTTTATGAAAAGATTGGTGTCGGAAAATTTTGATAAATATTTATTTCAGATCATATTTCGACTATCGAAATATATATTTTTTAAAATTGCGTGTGTGTTTGGGGAATCAAGAAGCTTGGTGATCAAAGTCAGCTTTCGGAGTGGGGTGTCCTTGATAAACAAGTTTTATAAACTTATTACAATTATGGTTCCATGAGAGTTGAATCCCCAATAGTTACCCCCCCCCCCCCCCCCCCTCCGGCATACATATGGCTGTGTTAAATATGCCGTCGTTTTAGAAAACATACGTTTTATCTATTTACACAAAGTGTATTTTTTTTACATTAACTCCACACTTGAGGCCCTGAGGAAAATAATTTCCCTCAGGGCCTATGGCATCTGAGATGCTGTGTGGAGGGTATTTTTGAGGAGAGGACGGAATGAACATTGGTCTTGAAGAGACCCATGTTGTAGGAAGGAGGAAACACAGAGGCCGGCCAATCGTTCCACAGCCGAGCTGTTGAACACAAGAACGAGTCGAAGAAGCGACCCATTCTCATGTAACAAATTAATGTGAACCATGTACATATGTTAGGCACGCGTTTGGCGTGTTTCCCGACTATTTACCGGTGCGGAAGGGATCAATGACACTAGTTCCTCGGAGCATCTTCAATTGTTATACCAGTAGAACAAGGATAGCATTCCTACCCGACGCCTGAGCTCTAAAGATTGCAATCCGTCTTTAAGATGGGAGAATCTATCAAACAGACCGCCCGTTTCTGCACAGAGTCAAGGGTATTTTCAGGTATTTTGGAGCTCCAGACCAGAGGTGGCTGCCAAATTGTCTACACTAAACTATTTACACTAAGTGTCTCCGAAGGGGTGAGCAGAGATAATATTCTTATAAAAAACAAATTTCATTCAAAAGCATCACCGATAAAATTACTTGTCTGTGTACTATGTATACCAGCGTATAAAATTATACAAAAAATTGACACCGTACATAAATTCGTTTGATATCCATACTAACTTATAATTAAAGGTATTTTTGAAGTCGTATTTCGGTTTGAAATCGGCAAACAATGCACAAAAAATTATAATTATATAATAATTATAATTTCGGGGGCCAACTAAATTATCACGTAAAATGATACACCAATCCCAAAGAAATATTGTAAAAAAATTCACGATCGAATATTCAAGTAGTCAGATAACAGAATAAGTTTATATCGATAGATATTGATAAACATATGTATTATAACTTGCGATTCTATTAATATTAATAATTATAATTCAGATAGAATTTTTAAAGTGACATTTAAATTCAATCAAGTTCTACAGTTCATTGAACCGGAGTTACAGACATAATCATAAATGAAAATAGTATTTTTAATTCAGTCAAATTTACTTCGAATCTGTGACCCCAGGATTTGGAGCAGATGATCTTAACTGATCATCCAAGAAAATTATGTATAATTTAGAAACGAAATCTATGGTTCAAGAATGGATAATTTTCTATGATGAGATCTAAAAGCAACTTCCCTCATGCGCGAAGAACACCGTGTAAACGAGGACGTTGCGTTTCTTATCATCTTGCCAAACCTCACGCTTCAGAGTATGTGTGCTCCGGGCCGCATGTTATATTCCCTATGCTGGGTGAAGGAGCCTGTTGAATAGTGGTTGACAACTGACGGCAAAGGATATCTACATAGGTCGCCAAGAAAATATAATAAAAAGCCGCACCATGTGAAATATTCCCTCATTTTGGAGAAAGTTCAGAACAAATTTCTGAGATTTCTCTGCATAGGAGAGTACGGCTACTACCCCTGGCTCTGTCCTACCATCTTTCTTTTGGGTATGCTCAGAATGAACCATCTATGGATTAGAAGGGATGTACATATTGCTACACAAATCTTCAGATTTATCCGTGGATGGTTTTAAAACTCGACTGTCATGGAGAGCGTTCATTTCTATGTTCCCGACAGTTATCGCCATCACTTTTCTATCTCCAAGCCTGCACGACTAATTTGCAAATGGTCATGCGGGTTGGGAGAGGAATCTTGCTGTTTAACAGAATCAATTCGGATATTGTCATATTTAGCATAAATGAAGCTGCCTTTAAAAGGCTCTGTTACACCAGTAAGTTATTATGCCTATTGTTTATATTTTTGTAATTATTCTTTACGTATGTGTTTAAAACCCTTTGCCACCGGCTTCATTTGAGCGTGTGTTTGTCTTTCAAAAAAATCCTGACAGCAAACAAACCTGTTTTAGGAACAAAACGGTGATGATCGAACGTGCGGGAGCTGCTTTTGTAGGGTACCTTCACGCGCACGCTTTTTTATCAGTAAGTCGCCCAGCACCACGGGATCGTAATTAAGAGCTTTACTGGTGGGGCCCATAAAAAAACTGGTGAATCTACATCACACACTAGCCCACTTTTTTTCATTTTGAGTATTTCGGTTTCTTTAATATTTTTTTTCTACTTATCGGGTTAAATTTTAAAAGACATTAAACAGCTAATGTAACATCTTAGTTTTAAAATTTGATCTTAAAAATTCTAGCTTCCGATTCGATTTACTAAAAAAAGTTGACACAAGCGATGGGGTGCTTCGTCAGGTAATAATTTAAATAATTACAAATTGTTGTATTTTTATGTCATTGATACGAGAAAATTTTACACACGAAATCGCAAAAATGGCGGAAGGAGCTGATCCTTCAAATGGATCAATTCAGACTTTTACAAATTTCATTTGAAATTCTAGGTGAGATTTTCCGGATGAGGCAATTTATAGAAGTGTTAACATCGCAAAGAGGTAAAAATATTTATTTAAGATGGAAAATTCCAAATTTCAATAGTAATTGGTGAATCATTGTCGATTTGGGCATGAAGAACTAATCAGTTGCCTTTATTCTGAAACGTAAATCTTTTAATAGGTTTTAAACAATTCCAAAAGATTTATTCTCCCGCTATATGGCAGAACTTTTTTTCATTTTTATGTTGACTTTTAAAACCAATAATATTGTGGTAATGAATCAATGGTACTGAACCCCTTAAATGTGGGTTCAAGCAACATGCTTGTCTTTTTATTGGCATTTCGGCTGTTGTGTGCTAACGTTGTTTGCGGAATTTGGAGCATGTCAAATAATATTGCCGGTAGGGTGGCCAGAGCTCTACACAGGGTGGAAAGAAATGCTTTGCACTTATTAAATGCGGGATGTAGTCGCAAATATATTGTGAATCAATTGGACTGCAAATAATGTGAAGACAGTAATAAAAAATGGTGTTTCATGGTGACACAATTAAGGAACAGTGGACACTGGAAGGGGACTTGACTCACCTTAATTTACCTTAGCAAGTTTTTATTATGTTTTTGTTATTACGGCATCGACAAATCACTTGGCTGACCACTTGGATCAGCGGTTTCTTTAGCCGAGTCGATATAGAACTGAGAGATCAGTTGATTTTGGCACTGGTCACAGTAACAAACTTACTGATTGCTGCTTGGGAGTTAATGTTCCACAATTAAACATGTAAATAAAATTGCCACATATTGTTAGAATGAATGGGTATTTTAGATTGATGGTTTCGAAGAACTTTGGAGACAATTTTAATGCCTCATTGTTAACATTATTATATGGTCACTGGACAAAAATATTCCCTAAAAGTGGGAACCACATTCATTTAAAAGAAAGTGGATGTCACCATTTCAACATTTTGACTCCTCGACTCCCAGTTAAACTCCGCTTAACCCCGTCCGCCTTTTTGTACCACAATTTCACCTAACCCGTTCGTATTACCGTGGTATTATCTTATTCTGCGATTATGAGTAAGGCGGTTATGTTTATTAATTTTGTATTATTTTTATTTTTTATTCATCTTTATTGATTAGTAATTACAGGCGCAGTTTATAACACAAGTAGTTTACAATATATATAAAAATTATAACAAAATTTACATTTAAAGTAAAAGACAATCGGCATCCTACCATTGGAAATACATTCTTATAATCAGGTTTTAATAAAATCGTTGATGTTTGATCTGTCTTGGTTGATGATCCAAAAATTGTTCTGATTTATATTAAAAATAAATGATTTGTGTTCTATCTAATGGCCAGTGAAAATGGATTGTATAGCTTTGTTGAAAATCATCTAAAATTTATTTAGCCAAAAGTTTTTTTAGCGAAAGGGATAAGTAGGAAATTATGCCCTTTGGTCCTAGTATCACAGCCGTTTGGATATTGCGAAAAACAGTTCTGTGTTGAAGAGGTATTCTAGTATGTTTTTGGCATAAAGTTGCATAGTGTCTAAAACACAAATTCTCCTAAACATCAGATTTTTTTAACGTGATTACCGCATAAGAATCCCAACTGCTTCCAACCGCCTGGAACCAGTGAGACTAAGGCATCCTCAAGTGGGGAATGTTGTGAGGATGTAGGTATTAGGCAGGAAAAGGAGATCGGTAAGAGAAAGGTGGCCAAGTGCCTGGCTATTTAGATCTGGCCACCAAACACTGCTAAAGCCATTTCAAGCAATGTTTCAATTCTGAATGGTGGTCTTACATCAGGACGATATTAAAAGTATATTCCATTTTAGAAGGTGCCGCAGATATGCCTTACATCATTTTTAAATGACTAAGTTGTGAAATAACAAACCAATGAAATAAAACTTACGTTCGCAAGCCAGGATTTGAACTCGCGACTTCCGGATCGCTAGTCGAGAGCCTTACCCCTCGACAACGGAGGCTGTCAAACTGCGGGAGATCGCTAGTTTTAGATAATCTTTACGATTAAAGCTCGGACAAAATGTCAAAAAATGAAAATAAAACATTAGATATTTCGAGAATTCAACGATGATTGGTGGAGACGCGGGTCTCGTAATTTCGTTTGCGACGTTTACGAACTGTTCGCAACAAGTTGTTTACGTCGTGGTAGTGATTACACAACATCTGATCAGTGTTCGTGTTGAAGAAGGGCCTAAATGTAACCAAAAGTAGTTAATTAATCGTATGCATAGTTATCCAAACGTGCTTATTTTGGTACACTACCCATATCAAACCGTTAAGTTATGTAAATCATTTGTAGGGATTGATCTACGCAACTGTATGTATTTCAAAGTCTTAGAATTCAGCCGTTCGAAAGTTCGGTCGTAAAACAATAAGGAAAACCAAAATACATGTCTCTAAACCCTTCACTGGAGTGGTAGATACTTTCAGTACGGCTCTGGTAAAATACCACGGTGCGGAATCGAAACATTGCGTTGCTCTCGTACCACTGGCCCTGGACGGTCGGGAGCAGTTGAAAGTCTTGTGCGTTGTCCACATAAAATAATAATTTAAAACATACTATAATAATAATACGTACAGATTTTATCTTACGTACATATTTTACAGACTTAAAGAAGTAATCAATATTGACAAAATGATTTATTTTTCTCTGGTGCAATCTTCACTCATGTACGGAATAATAGGCTGGGGTTATGCGCTTGATGCGTATATAAAACCTTTACAAATTATTCAAAATTATATTATCAAAGTTATGTATAATAGAAGTAGAACATTTTCGACATATGAGTTATACAAACAATCTAAGCTATTCAGTATCCGTAAACTATTTGTACTACAAACTATGAAATATACATTTAAAAACAGAAATAAATTTGAAAAAATGAAAACAGAATCAATATTAGAAATAATAATGTATGTTTATACCCCCCAAATAGATGCAAAAACACATCAGTTTCATTGGACCTCGTACTTTCAATATTTTACCAAAAATATTCAAGTAACGACTAAACTTCCTCATTTTCTAAAAGAGTTAAAATTATGGCCTTACAATACAGAAGTAGAAACATTATTTATTTAATTTATATCACTATATGTTTCTCACAAACCATACGCTTATAATTACACTATACACTTAGAATTACACTATACACTATTGTATACACATTTTATACAAATCGTTTAGACAAATCATAATCTTGTTTTACTTTATGTTTATACCTAGAAAGAAACAAACAGTGGTAATAATAACATAACGTATTTAACTATATTACCCACGCACAGGTTGCGCATTAGTGGATTCCCATTATCCTTTTGATTTTACAATTTTGTACATACTATGAAAATGTAAGAATTGAGAAAAATAAAGGAAAAAAAATAATAATTTAACTTTAAAAAAGTCTTGGTTGTATTCTATAAAACGACGTTGATCTATTTGCTTTCTCTTTTAACAAGATGACTTTGAGAATCAATAAATCACTCCGGCCAACTGTCTTCCCCGAAATCAGAGTTATCAATCTAAAGTATTCACGCTGTCTAAAAATATAGGATGCTTTGTTTTATGATTGCTTCTGGAGTTGAATATTTAATTGTAAACACGATGCTTCTGTTGGAACGCGCCCGGACTTTCCTCCCTAAAATAATACAGGTGACGCCGGATAAATTTAATTAAAAATCAATTTGTCGTCCCTTGTTTGCGTTCATAAGTCATATTTTGTCGGTATATTGACATCAGCAGGGTGTTGGCTATCAACGGAAAACAGAGTTTTGATTACAACCAACTTAATGAATGGATAGTACTTGGAAAGAGCTTTCGGCAATGGGCGAAATTTCTTGAAAAATAATTAAACTTCAGGAATTGTTAACGGAATATTTCTAATAATTTTTTTACATCTTTGAGTTACAGGTATACAGATTATAATTAGAAATTAATACCTTTAGAAACTCTAGGTACCTACTCTAGACCCCATTATATTATTATTTGACATGTGCCATCTTTGCAAGGGATTTCATAATGGAAAATATATATTTTTTATTTATTTTTATTTATTTAAGTACATGTTCAAATATTTTAATGCTACTCTTACATGGAAGCATTAGTTTGTGGCTGGAAGAGTGGTGTACAGGGTTTTATTACAGATATTTAATATTTATTAATAATACTAAGGTTACATACATACGTTAAATATATATGCTATCTTAAGAGGGAATAACCAGACAAAACCGGAAATATGTCATTTTTAAATCAAATTTTAGACGTATTTTAATTTTAGACGTATCTTTTCCACAAAAAATTATAAATTGATTTCGAAAGATTTTTCTTTTATCTAGTAAAGTTATGTTTTAAAATTTTCAGAAAATAAATTTATTTTTAGTAAGATACTTATATATTTTAGCGTAGGACGTTGGCAGATTTGTTAAATTTTCAAACAATATTTTGTATTATACAACACACATTTCAAATTATATACTTATGCAGTAAAATAAATCAATAAATTATCTGGGAAAGCTATGATTCAGAATTTAAATTTTAGTTTTAATAAAATCATTTAAAAAAAGATCCGCACACGTGTTTTGTGACGAAAATATTTCAGTTTGTCTATTTATTTACGGTCTTACAAACTTTTTTATATTAATTTTTTTTTTATATTCTTATTTTGCTTAGACATTATTTAAAAATTATAATTACTTATGATCAAAAATAATTACAAAAAGTACAAAATTTTAATCATTTTATCATCACGTCTTTTAGCATTTTTGAACGTAGCTATAAATGAAAGCAAATATTGTAAATATGTTGATGTTGAAATATGAATTTTCGGCCGCTGGCTGGTTAATGACCCTTAAGTAAATTACAGTGCGAAAGTAGAAAAATTGTAAGTCGTTAGGTGTTACATAATAATATGTATTTTACTACATGGAACCTATTTTACTAGATTAGATTAACGTATCTAAACATATATTAATAATAAAAAAAAATTAAACTTTTTAATATTTCTATTGTGGACTGACAATTCATGGCAGAATCCCATTATAAAATATTATAATAAAATAAATATAAAACTTTTTTCGCCTTAGATAATTTTAATTAAAGTTAAAAAAAAAAACACATTCTTTTATTATAATATATTAAAATTTAACATATTTGAAGAAGGTAAGGAAACTTTGGTATGAGTTATTCTTAATGATAAATCAGGCGGAAACATCTTTAAATTTATTTTTTTGAGTGTTTATTAATTGGATTTAATCATTAATGTTTTTAATTTCTTCCGGAAGTCGATTGAAAAAAAGTCTTTATTGGTAAATATAATAATTTTGTGCAAATGAGGTGCTTAATTTTGGGCATGGAAAATATATTTATGCCCAGTACAGTTTTCAGTTAGAAATTTATACTTGTCTTTTTCTTTTATGATTTGAATCAATGCAT
This sequence comes from Limnephilus lunatus, assembly GCA_917563855.2. Classification (NCBI taxonomy): domain Eukaryota; kingdom Metazoa; phylum Arthropoda; class Insecta; order Trichoptera; family Limnephilidae; genus Limnephilus; species Limnephilus lunatus. The sequence goes on from OU830593.1 coordinate 49,169,329, forward strand.
TTTCAGTGTACTTGAACGAAGGTATTTGGAATTCTTTGAATAATCGATCCGTTGGGTAGTCGAAAGGTTTTTTAATTATTAACCTCTGTACAACTTCGATTAGGGAACGATTAGTTTTATATGCGGATCCCCAACTAATGATAGCATATTGTAAAGTTGATTGAACCAAGGAATAATATTTTAAATATAAGTTTTTTGAGACGAAAAAATTTCTGATTAATTTGTATTTTTTTTACAACTTGATATATTTGTTCCTTCCATTTCAAATTATTATCGATAATTACTCCTACATATTTGATGGTGTTTATTGTTTTTTGTTTGGGATACAATCATTTTTATTATGTGTTTTGGAATTGTCATGGATGATAATGCCAAGTTTTTAGGGGTATCATTTGTGTGTATTGAAAATGGAATGACAAATGTTTTATCAATATTTAGTGATAGTAAATTAATATCGAAGAAATTCTTAAGAATATCTCCGGTGGATTCTTAAAAATATATATATCAATTTTCATATTTTTTTTAAAACTTGATATATCTGTTTCTTCCATTTCAAATTATTATCGATAATTACTCATACATATTTGATTGTCTTTGTTGTTTTTTGTTTGGGATACAATAATTTTTATTATGTGTTTTGGAATTGTTATGGATGATAATGTCAAAGTTTTTAGGGGTATCGCTTGGGTGTATTGCAAATGTAGTTACAAAAATGTGTAAATTAATGTCCGAAAAATTATTAAGAATATTTATGTCTTCGGTGGCTTTTAATCGACGGCATATGAAGTAATTTGGCTATGCATTATTTGAAAAAAGATTAGCCAAGGTCTTGAACTCAGAGTAAATGTCAATCGTGTACAAATGTTGGGCGGGCATTTTGCGTGTTTACTAACTATGCACCAGTGTCAAAGGGATCAGCGTGTTATGTCCTCGGAGCGTCATTCATTGAAATACCGGTAGAAAAAAGATAGCATTTCCACATGAAGCATGTGCTCTAAAATTCTAAATATTGCAAGGCGTTTGTAAAGATAGGGAACCTATCAAACGGACCGCCCTTTTCTAGACAGAGCCAAAGGTTTTATGAAGTATTTTCGGGCTCCAGACCAGAGTTGCCTCCCAAATTCAACAGTAGAGCATACTTTGTACAAAGTGAGCGGTTGGGTGTTAGCGATGTATAAGTTCAGCTGGAGTGGGCTCTTGAACTCGGGTTCTTCGCAGGAAGCGGATCCTACTCCTACTCCTTTTTCAAATCGACTACTCCCAGAGGACTCGGACCCAAGCCGGGAACTCGGAACCTGACCCCGAATGCATACACCGGCGTCGCGGTCCGCGCCACTGGCGAGTCGTGAGGGTTCTTTTATTGTCCGGGTTCGAGTTCTTGTGCGGGTTCTATGTGGGTCCGGCTCTGAGGTCGGGCTCCGAGGTCCGGCTCCGGCCGAACCCGTTGGTAAAGTTCACCACTTCAATCAGCTATATGCGAGAATCTCTATCTCTACATATTATAAATTAAAGTCCTCCTACGCGTCTGTATGTCTGTCTGTTCGCGATAAACTCAAAAACGACCGAACGGATTTTCATGAGGTTTTCACTAATAGATAGAATGATTCATGAGAAAGGTTTAGGCATATAATTTGTCAAGGTTGTATGTAAATTGGTTGAAATATATAATATACAAAGGAGAATGTCTGTTTGTGGTGGAGGAGTTGGCTGGCAAGCGGGCGGTGTGTATTTTATGTGTATGAAAATAAACAGATGGCGGTGGTTATAAAAGTTGGGTCACCATCCAGTAGATGGCGTTGTCTTAAGTTAGCCACAGCAACGCTCGTCCGGGTCAGCTAGAACTAAATATAAATACTGTTTCTTTTGCTCGAGTTAGTACACTTTTTATGAAATTAACGGTCCTCCCATTAAAACCTTTTAAATCCCTATTATATATAATTAATTAATATAATCGACTTTCTTCACCGACTGTTAAATAAAATAAATAAAATAAGCATTTTATGTCAATTTCGATGAGATGAAAATTCGCAATTATTTACGTAAATGTCAAATTTGACATGTATTGTGTCGCTGCTGACGTCTCGGCGACAAAAAAAGGATCTGTCGCGGCTTATCAAGGATTGATCAGCCGATTTACCCCGCTTATATTTGAGCGAGGAACGACGTACATAGCGAATATACGAACCAACTGATATGCGATATGCCGTATCCTAGCTATAAAGTTACTATTTTTTTATAAGTTTTTCCAAAAATAGAAAAGAAAATAATGTGGCCTCACTGGGGTATCCCGTTCTAAGGTCGTTTGTATATGATTTGGTATATGCATAATAAGTACATAATATGTATATGAATTATAAGTACATAATATGTACATTAATTTTATAAGTACATAATATGTACATGAATTATAAGTGTACTTATAATATGTTAAAATATTACGGGAGTACTGTTCAATATCCAGAAAAAAATACAATACAAGCTTTCATCTTTGTTAGGTTGCTAAATTGAATCTATATTCTTCCTCCTCGTGTTCATAATCCATATATAAATTGCTTCTTTTGAAGCCGGTTTTCTAAAGTTTTTTTTATTCCAATTAAATAATTGTATAGATAAATATTTGACATTTCTTTGTCCAAAAGTAGTTTTATTTGTAAAGTTTGATGGAGTATGTTTTAATGGGGATCTTGTGAATCGGCCCGAGTTTGTACGTAAAGTTATCTTGGTTTTTAAATGCGTAAATGAGAATAATTGTTTCAGTAACATTAAATTCAGGATTTCAACAACATGGTCTTCTACAAGAATTCTGATGGGGACCTAAAGTATAATTTTCAAAATTGCTTTTTGTGCTATGCATAGATGTGCATTATCAGTCAGATGACATTCGCTTGTATTACCACAATCTTATTAGGTTCTTCGTCTCAGTGATAACCAGGGAGCATTGCATACCCTTCTGCTATTAATTCTCCATGGGACCTAGATTAGTACTCGTCCGACAAGTGTTTTATGGAGATTAGTTTTGGTCCTTCTAGAGACAAGTCTCGCTTTGAATTACGAGTATCTTTGCAGACGGCAGTGGCATCTGTTGGATATGGTGATTATTCTGTTAAGTCAGCCCATTGTTGAAAGTTTTCTAAAAACAGTAGGTACCTACTATTGTTTTTTTAAGATTTAAACTCAATGAATTAACCCGGTGACTGGCTCAAACAACACAACCATCTGCGTCTGAGTCCCAAATGTTTTTCACTATCCAGAGCCAATTGGACTATGGCATCCCCAATCGGGGTGTGTTTTGAGGATGAAGAAAGCAGCGAAAAGAAGAAGGTGGAAGAAGAAGACTCCGAAGTGCCTGTCTATTTAGATCTGGTCACTAAACACGGCGTTTGCCAATTCAAGCATTTCGATTCTGAATAGTTGGTATTTTACCAGAGCGTTACTCAGAAAAAGTATATACCATCTCTGAATAAATGTATTTATAGAACCTTGAAAAAAAATCTTTATCTAGCAGCGATTTCACGTAAGTAAACTTTTTTCTTTGTTTGAAAGTTAGTAAAGTTCAAGGCAAAACAGATATATTTGTAACAGATAAAGTTTAAAACAGTACCTACCAGGAATTTTGAAATATAAATTGTAAAAAGAATTAAATGATATCCGCTAAGGCAAGTTGTCCTTGAAAATCTAAATTCTAAAAAGTGTATTTATATAATATTTTTCCTTTGAATTGTTTTTTACGTTACTCCCACAAATACAGGATTACTCAAAAAACTAAAATAATACGGAGAATAATAAGTCGCTCCAATTGGAATAGTCAAACAACAGCGGATTAAAGTTAAAAATAAACTCCCTTGGCAGATAAAAAAAACATATCTGGCAAACCCGTCATTCAAATGTATTTAGTGTACCTATTTCATTTTTGGAATAAACTGGATTCCATGACAGTTGATCCACCAACAACTGGTCCCCCGGCGTACTTATATACAATGTGCAGTCGCTTAAGAGAAAATATGGTATGCCTAATTACACAAAATATAACTAAGTGACCCCGAAGGAAAGTGCGAGAGGATGTCCCACCGAATAACAAAAGTATAAAACATATTGTTATTCAAATACATCAAGAAAAGATCTGCTATACACTGTGTACATCAGCGAGTAAGTACACAAACATCGACACTGTGTATAAATTCGTTTTATATTCATTCCAACTTTTATATTAGTACAAGAGTATTTTGGATTTTACTTTTGAAATTGGTAAATAATGCATAAAAATTGTAATTTTATAGTAAATATCATGGGATGTTTCCACAAACGAGGGATTCTGTTGAAAATGTACGGAATATTTAAAGATTATTTTTCTGATTTTAATCATCCTATTAAAAATATTTGTTTTTTATGTTTTCATTCAATATTATTGATTTTAAGAACGCTCTAAAACTGACAAAATCAAAACGGCCCGTTTTTCGCAAATGGGTTTGTGACGTCACAAGCGTAGATCAGCTAAACCAGCATAGATAAACACTGTCATTGAGCGTCCGCACTCATGACGTAACACGATAGCCAGGCCCCAAAATATCATTTTAGCGGTTCAAAAATGGGAAATTTTAACTCGCCGTAGAAAATTTATTCGTCAACATAAAAATAAAATAAAAATGCTGTAATCATCGTAATTTTTTTCTTATTTTAAGCTATAAAAAAACGTGGAAATACCCCATTGTCAGGTTACCAATATCTACAATGATGCGTGAAACGGCTGTAATCATATTTCATGAACAAATCTGAATAGTCAGATACTTCGTGACCTTCCACTCCCCCACCTCATTACCCTCCTCACTCCCTTTAGTCCCACGACGTACCCGCATTGGGGATATCACACTGGTACCAGAGTGTTGGGAGCAATTATTGAGACTCCTGGGCGATATTCTCATAAGCTTAAAGCTTCTAGTGACCTAATTAGATGAACGCTGTTGTAATACCTACTCAAACAGCACATACAAAACACATACACGTGCATAATGAAAAAGGCGCTAGTGTGTCCTTTACGAGTTGCGGGTACGACATTTCCATTAGTTTAACTCTTGTTCTGACAAAGGAAAGGCACTTTCGCTAGTGCTCGACATTTTAAATACTCGCATAGTAGTTTAAAACAGTGCAATAGATCTAATTAAGTAAAACCACAAAGCATTCATTTAATTGAATCTAATGAAAGCAAGATTTAACAGCCTAACAAACCTTAACATAAGCTTTAAACATAACATGAAACTATTTCGATTAATTTCCCTCCCTATTTCAAGTTCTGGCAATTCATTTAAGTTAGTTTGCTTTTTTTGTGTAGCGCTTTTATAACACAATCTTAATGCTTAAATTGAAATGTCAAGATTATTTATGATATACATAATACACTTTTAATAACTTATAATAATACTATAAGAAGACTATAAAAGCATTATCTTAAGAAGACTATGTATATAAGCATACCCCAAGCACAATAATCAATGTTAGGCATGATACTATTCTCCTCAATGGCTACTATATCATATTTTACTTCAGATTCTAAACGACTTACTTCAGATATCTTAACTATCAGTCAGAAGAGTGTTAACTAATAAATGTATTAACTTATTCAAAATTATTATTTTTATTCCAAAATCTATCTATCTATCAATCTTCTATTTATTATCTTGTCTATCTATCTTCTATATAAATAAAAATGAATCGCCGAAATGTACGTGCATAACTTCCGAACGACTGCACCAAATTGCATAATTCTTTTTTTTGTGTTCGTTATTGTCAGGACAAGGTTTTTATAAACTGCTGATGAGCTCTGGCATTGTGAAATTTGTTTAAAAAATTGCAATAGGTGACACGCGAGCTGTTTGAAAACTGAATGTACCGGGACTGAATGTATGGAATGGAAATCTAAAAATGTACCTTCCCATCAATCGCGGTCCAGCGCGTTGTGCTATGGATGGTACCAATAAAATAGAAAAGTGATGTAGGTACAATTTCAATTTGGGAGGCGGGTGTCGAAACCGCCATTTATTGGATAACCAACAACTCTCCCAAAAGTTAACCCAAGTGGTTCGCTACGCTTGGTGACTTAGCAGGGGTGACCGGGTTCATGGGGGTGAGGTTTGTTTGGCGGTGAATTTGTTTGCCCACCTACTGCGTGGCATTCTGGATTAGGAGATTGGTTGAGGAAGACTTGAACTACATCTCTAAATAGTTATCTTCTGTGGTGGAGATCTTGCATACACCAAAACCTCCCAGACACGCTGATAGCTACATCACATCACTTGTAAACACGTTACTGTACCTAACGCATATATTGTGATCTATATATGAACTTATTACACGCCCGTTAACATGTGATTCCTACGTCACATCGTCTACCCATTTGATCATATAATTGCTTAAAAAATATTTTCATAGGAAGTTACTACAGGATTTAGAAAATTCATTAAGTGTAGATTAATGTCCACAAAGCACAAAACATTTTCTCGAGGGCCAATGACATTCATCAGAATAGATTATATTTCCCTAATAAACGATTAATTTTTTCCTAAACTGTTAATTTTTTCAGTTGATAATATTGCTAATATATTCACTATTTCTTTATTTAAAAGAGTAATTCCGTTTTCAAAACAACTAAATTCTGGTAGTTTTTGTTTAAATAAGATGTGTACGGTTGTTCCTAATAGATCGCAATAAACTTGTTATTGTGACAGTAATTGTAGCTGGAATAACCCGGAGTCTCATACATATTAATTAGGTCAACTTGTATGTTCGCTGCGCTGATCATTAAAACGTCTAAACTCTCCACACGTATTAAGTACACATGCAACACATCCCAATTCTTATCTAATGATGTAATGTTTAGAAGAATGCAAATTAAATCCCTTGGATTGCCTTTTTAATTTTTTATTCACTGATGGAGATAGTTTGTCCTTATAGTTTACTTCATCTTCTTCTGCATAATTAGCCATATATTATATGTATATAATTCGCATTCTACATATTATGTGCTATTAATTTGTTCATTTACTACATGCACCATATGGACTTACTTGAGGCAATCAACAGATATAACCTAGAAACCAGACATTCTGCAAATCTTGCAATAATTAGTTTTAGTATGATGCACAACTCATAGTCATAGTGAATATCCCATTCCTTTCAGAATGCTATATTATACGAACCAAAAAACGTCAGCATTATTTGTCGACACGACTTATTCAAGATACCACACGGCAAACAAATGTTCTAGAACAGCACAGCATGATAAGAGGAATGGTGCTACTGAAAGAAATTTCTAAAACAGTGGATACATTTAATTACTTTAATAACCTTAATATGACTAACATTCCAAGTATTAAAAATGTAAAAATAAGATAACTTATACCGTAAATAGAAAAGTAATCTGTCGTACAATAAATATTATAAAAATTGGACTTCAAAAAATGTTCGTCAAAAAGTATGGTTCGATAATTGAGGTACAATAAAGTAACAAAATTAGCTATCCATGGTTAATAATGTAGTTTCAATTAAAATAAATTAATTATTCAGAAATGGTAACTAACCGTAGGCTTATTTACCTGGTTATCGTGGGTCCAGAAGATCTGGGGCGGCGGCTCAGGGGAGTGCCGGACGATGCAGGTTAGGTTGAGGGTGCTTCCTGTGTTGATGTACAGGTCTGGGCCGCCCACTATCATTGTGATGGGCTCTGTAACAAAATTATACATCTTTAATGGTAGGGAAATAGTTCGAAATATATCTAAATAAGTGTAATGACGACATGAAATTAAGACAAACAGAAGCCATGAAAGTAAGACAACAGAAATAAGATATGATATGAAAGAAAGACAACTGAAATAACAGACGAAATGAAAGTAAGACAAATGAAATAAAAGATGACTAAGACAGCCGAAATAAGAGATGATACGAAAGTAAGGCAACTGAAATAAGAGATAACATGAAAGTAAGACAACTGAAATAAGAGATGACATGAAATTAAGACAACAGAAATAGATACGACATGAAAGTAAGTCAACTGAAATAAGAGACGACATAAAAGTAAGACATCTGTATCCTGTAGATGTACAAATGCATGCATGGTTTTCTGGTCTCTATTCCATTATTACCTTATTGTTATAACCTTTTAAATTGTGTTTATTACAACTTGTCACTAATTTATTTTTCCGCCATTCCAATTTCACAAACTTAATGTAAAAGGCCATTTTAAGAAATTCCCGTCTTTTTATAATATATCTACTATCATAAGATACCGACGTTACCCAGAGCTTATTTTTGAGTTTTTCGTAATTAGATGTAGACAATTTTTTTTTTCTTCTTTTGAACGGTGTTTAAAATTTGATTTAGAAGTATTAAACTTTTTCTTTTAGGCTTGGGAAAAGGTCAAGAGTGCAAAATTGTATCAATCTCCGAATAAAACCGCAGATTGGTACAAATAATCAAACCACGGCGTCACACATATACCTTAATATAAATATAAACACGAATATATATATTTATATATATATATATATATATTTAACTAAATAAATAAATACCTACAAAAGATATGAAAAAAAAATTAGCTTGTTTTTTTTACGCCTTTGTTTGAATGATTTTCTCACAAACTGATGTTTTTGGCCTCTCAGAATCTTATAATAACAAGGTTCCATCATATTGCTGTTTCAGCTAGAGCCTTGTTATTCAAAGGGGTGGAGTCAATCTCTTCAAAATGTACAGCAATGGCGCTGGGATCGAGGTCGAGTGACGTTAGTGGCGTTTGAATGTAACATTAATTCATTTAGTTATACGAATATGTAACCATTTTCCATAAAACTTATTGTTTTAGAAATGAAGATATATACATATTTATTTAAAGTCATACTACTTTTAACCGAGTTCCCTATTAGTCGGATTATTAAAATGGTTTTTTAAGCGATGGATCCTTCTTAGTTATTCTAAAAATAAGTACATTTTATCATAAACTAGCTAGCGAGTTCCCAGCAGGTGTTGCTATGCCACTTAATAATAAATTGTTTCTCCCTGCGTGTCCATTCCCATTCGTCCTGTTCCCGTTCCCCTTCCGCCTCTCTTTCTCTCCCACATCCCATTTCCCTCCCGCCTTCCCACTCCGCCTTCTCTGTCTTCCCTCTCCCCACTCCCCTCTCCCGCATCCCCCGCCCCGCGAACCCCTCTCAAGTTTCCCACCCCCCTCCCGCGTCCCCCCACCCCCTCCCGCATTCCATACATTCAGTCCCGGTACATTTAGTTTTCAAACAGCTTGCGTGCCACCTACTGCAATTTTTCATTATGCCAGAGCTCACTGCTTATTTTATACAAACCTTGTCCTGACAATAACAGACACAAAAAAAAATCCAATTTGATGCAGTCGTTCGGAAGTTATGCGCGTACATGCATTTTGGCGATTCATTTATATATTTTTTAAATAGTTAGATAGATTATTTATGTTAAAAATATTTAAATGTCTTTACGAAAAAAAATGACTTTTGACAGTCATAATGTCAGTAAAATCACGCCTTTAAGTTGTAGTGTTCAATGAATCGCAGTGGTATGTCTTTCTCAACTAAAGTATCGGGTCAAATCACTTGGATTTTGCTTGTTTTATGCGACCTTGTTATTTCGCTGTGGGAGCCAAACAAAATCATAAAAACGACCTTTCGCCAAATTTACCCTTCATTTTTGAAACTAATATAATATTTTTACGGACTTTTTATTTGATTTATACTGCCTAGGCCAATAATAAATTTATTATTTCTCTCGATTTTGAATAGATCGTAAAATATCAACAACAAGACAACGAAATCAAATCTTAGTCCGGTAAACACATTACTTTATTCATGAAAGGTTAAGTCCTTTCTTACAATCTCGATGAAATCATTGGTAGCACGCTACATTGAAAAACTTTTATTATCAGACAACGTCACGCATTACTACTCAAGTACAAATATACGTAATTTAAAATAAAACAATTACTTAGCGAACACCACTTTATTTTTTACATTATACTTAATACCGACCGGGTTTCGCCAAAACTGTAGCTTCTTCTGGACAGTATAATACTCTAATAAAATGTACAAGTTTAGTAACATGTGTTATAAATAAAATATTACACTATCACAGTGGATTAAACAAAATGAGCTGAACTCCAATGGAGAAGGTAGGATTGTTGGTGGATGGAGGATTGGGACGAGAGTGCTCTTTGTAAATAGGGAACAATCTAAGTATCGGACTTTTATTTAGGTTTATTTGGTTGGAGATTACTTTGCTAGTAATGTTTTCGGCTTTCTTTAGCTTTCACACGAACAAAGAAACACCATATGGTTTCAAAGAATTTCTGCTGCATTTAAAAAATAATTTTTCACATGTCATGTCTAAATGCCCCGAAAAATCTCCAGCCTACAACTTCTAAAGACCTTCGTAGTCAAGCGGTGGAGGTTCTTGGCTACAGATCCAAGGAATCGCTTGTTCTAAACCCTGTGTGCACAAATAAACATGCATCTATCAAGTTATATAGTATAATACGGCATGTGTCTATCAAGTTCCAGATATATGGATGATATAGACTTCTAGCAAGTTCCAGATATATTAGGATTATCGAGATGGTAGATACTCTCATTAACACCCAGCATTCAAAATCGAACTGCGCATTGCTGGAAATGGTTAAGCCATGTTTAATGATCAGATATAATATATATGTAAATAAAATATAGTACAGAGTAATATAGTACAAAGAAATAGAAGAAAGAAAATAAATAATAATTAAGAAATGACGTAGTTTTTAGTTTAGATACTTCTATTTACCATGACGTCATATTAGCAAAATAACATTAGCACTTATTTTAAGATTTTTTCAAATACTTAATTTTTAGTTCAAATTCTTCTTTTTACCGTGACGTCATATTGCACTTATTTTAAGATTTTCTTTAACAAATGAAATCTTTTTATCACTAATCGATTATTTTTAACAGATACTTGCTTCTAATAATAACAAATAATATCTTTTAACTGTGAAATAAAACTACAATAGATAAATACCTAGGTATTCGATGGTTTTGGAATCTCTTGTTTAAAAATCCGTTACCCCTGACCGTCACAAATAATATTATTTCATCGTAACAACAAAGGTTTTTCATTAATTGAAAAGTTTAACTTCGTCGTATTCAGCAAAGCAGTTAGTTTCAAACAATTTTTAGCTCCAAACTGGGTAGTTCGCATTTTGTAATAATATTCCGATAAAATGTGCGTTCATAATTCCAGTCTATTGTATTTTAAGTACTGTGCTCCATACTCGGCCGAATTTATGCTGGAATTGCTACTTTGTGTGGACGTGCACGGTGGCACAAGTACGATCCTAAATGGTAATGATCCTTCCTTTCAACCAGAGACATGAAACACATCAGATGGGTTCAATTTCAGAAAACAAAAAAGATATTAAGGCATGGAAGCGAGCCGACTGAACCTACTTGATTTATGATATCAAAAACATCGGTGCCAATGTAACGCGTTTGGTGTGTAGGTAGAAACAAAGATGGGGAGCCGCTGTGCATATATGGTATTTTTAGTAGTAACGACGTTAGCGACACACTTGTTTTGCTCGTAGTTTCTAATATTTGGTCGTGGCCCTTCTCTCTTGTTTTTATTATATTTTGGTATTACCCGTGACAATAATAAGAACTCATACCTACAGGTTGTTGGGAGATGTCCTGACTTACTTTAATCTGTGATTCCTGACATTATTTGGAGTAAGACATTTAAATGAAATTTTGATCTTCGGTTACCTTTTCAGCTGTTTAAAAAAAAAAAAAAACAATAATTTATCATTTCGTTGCTCACTGGTATACCTAGTAACCGTCCAATAGTCCAACTGTCCAATACCTCCTGATTTTTTAAATGATTTAAAAAAAATCACAAAAAAAATCTATGCAATTAATTATTACCTGTTTGTTAATACTGCTCGCATTTATTAATAAATTTTTATTATTCGTAACTTAGTTTGTTTTATTGATATATGTACTAATAATTTTTTTTATTTAATGTTGTTTACAGCTGGAAAAATGTAATAAGCAGTTATTGTTGAATGAAACACTAGTACCTATGTATTGAATTATTTGGCGGGTAGGAGATAAGCCGCCGTAGCTCAGTGGATAAAAGAGCAGTTGACCGGATATCAGAAGGATACGGGTTCAAGTCCCGTCGGCGGCATGTATCTTTTCTCGGAAGATTTTTTCAATTTATTTGAGTGTTTCAGGCTAATAATAATTGTTACTAATAAAATTGTTCATTCCCTTCACTTAAGAGGCCGCTCTCCGAATTTCTACGGATTTCTCTAAGTTTTTAAGCTCTTAAAAAAATACATTTAATTTTTGAAGATAATATCTTTACATTCTCCACGCCAAAACGCAATTTATATGAAATTCCCTCGATAGAAAAATATCTGTTTCCGTTATTTTACAAGTTATATATTATGTATGAAATAATTCACAGTGTTTCATTAAATATTGTTTTAGACAGCCTCCCCGAGATTTTTGCCTTATTTTAAACGAGTCGTGTTTTATTAAAGATTTTTGCAGTTTCGTATCGATTTTGGCGCTATAAATGTTAGCGCTCTCCTCTAAAATTCGTAATTTCGTATCTCTCCATGTTCTTCTTTTTGAGGCCGGTAACGGAGCATTAACGCCGGTAGTAAGCGCTGAAAAGAAGAAGAAGCGGAGATATGTAAATATGAATTAAAGAGGGAGGGCGCCAATATTAAAAACAATAATATTTAAGCAAAAATAATGAAAATGTTTAATAAAACACCACTCCTTTAATATTCAAAATCTGAAATAACATTTAAAGAAGCACTGCGCAATTTTTCATACATATAGCTTGTAAAAAAAAGAAAAAACGTTTTTATAATAAGTTTCAGAGTACACTATGCGATTTTTTTTCCTTGGGGGAATTTCATATTATTAGTGTTTTAGCGTGGTAAATAAGTAGATATTATCTTCAAAAATAGAAAATTAAAAGCTTAAAGTGTTCAAGAAAATTATTTTATAAAACGGTAGAAATTAGGAATGCTGCTACTTAGCGGATTGGTCATGGTCAGTCTGCAGTTAATGTTAAGTTTTGCTATGGACAATATGAGATACTAAATAATATATAATAACATAACTTCTACTTTTCCCTCTTTTCTTCCCTCTACGATTCAATAAGATACATACACATCCCTTTCTAATAACATAACTATATACTTTCTAATAACATAACTATATAATAATAACATAACTTCTACTTTTCCCTCTTTTCTTCCCTCTACGATTCAATAAGATACATACACATCCCTTTCTAAACATTTCAACCGGTTTTTTTTTTGCAATACGGAAATAATATCTTAAAATAAACCCTTGTGTTTATGTATATATTTCACAATCAATTCGGAATACCTACATGAATAAACTTAAAGCTTTTTTATGACCTATAAGAAAGTACCAAACACATTTTTCCTTCACTATTACAATTTGTCAAAGCGTAATGAAATTAAAATGATTAAAAAAATCTGTTTTCAAGCGATTTTAGAGTGGGCGAGTCCTAACATGTATCCAACATATCTTTAGAATATTTTTTAAAAATTTTATACGCGCGTTTAACGTAGAATAAAATTAAACTGTGAAAAAAATAACAAAAATCCCATCTCAAATCGAACAGTAAATATGTTTTTATGTCTTATGTCTAAAAAGTAATAAAAATGATGTCAAATCAAATGGAATAACCTATTTTCAACATGAATTCTTTACTTTCCCTAAGTTTGAAGAACAATAAAAAAAGTAATTGTGTGGCTGAATACCTCCTTTATTTCACGCTGTGACGATATTCATTTTTTTACAAAATACACTCAAGTACTTTTTAAGAATTTTTCACTCATTTTCATGAAAAGATCAAAAGAAACGATTTTTCCTTCTTTAATTGTATCAATAATATGCCAAAGAGCTTTTCTTTCTGTCAAAGAAGTTTTTAAACCACTCTACTGTTAGTTATTCTTTAACATTCGTAGACAGATTTGTTTTATTACAATGAAAGTATTGATAGCCATTTTTTATTTGTTTTTGGCAATTTCGTTCAAACAATAAAATCGAAAATGCCCTAATAATTAAATTCCACAATTCCTACTTTAAATAAATAAATGATCAAAACAATATTTTTTATTGAGAAAATATAATGATTTATTTCCTTCTCTGTTAGTTTCCATTGCATGTAGGCATCTATGTTTTTTTCTAAATTTTTAGCTACTGGGACGTTGATTTTTTCTTTAAAACTCAAGTAAGCGGGACTGTAGACTGTAAACGCATGGATCTTTCAATTAAGACAAATTAAAAGAGTACTGAGAAATCTTCCAACAGAGGCGACTAATTGAAACAAATATTAGGAACTGTATAATCATGCATTTACATTGTGTTTTGCGTGCAAAATTGTATCTTCTTCGAGTTTTATATGTATCTTTACTAAGTATAAAATGAAGTCGCTCACGCTGAATGTGTGCTTAGATCTTTAAACTACGCAACGGATTTTCATGCGGTTTTCACCGATAGATAGAGTGATTTATGAGGAAGGTTTTTAGGTATATAATTTGTCAAAGTTTTGTCTAAGTTGGTTTAAATACATAATATATCTTGCCAAGCGGCAGCGGGCAGCGGGCAGCGGGCGGCGGGCAGCGGACAGCGTGTGCGGATTTGATTTAACAGATGGCGTTGGTTATAAAGCTTTCGTTAGCCACAGTAACGTGTGGCCGGGTATGCTAGTTTATAATAAAACAGTGTTTTTATGATGTAATCTGCCAGGTAAGTATGTTTTTTGTATCCATGTATACAATACATAATTAAATAGATCCCAGGAAGATATATACAGGGTCTTTCATTAAGAGCTTCATATCTTTAAATTTAAATAAAACAGAGTGTGTGTGAGATATCATCGAAATTTTTTTTCGTTTGAAAGGCCTATCGATTCCATTATGTATGGAATATAATATCGGTCAAATGTCTGCCGCAACTTCTCTGGGTGGCTCGCATCCGAAATGTCCAATTTTCCATGACTCTGGCGCATTAATCAGGCTGTATTTGACCGATGGCATGGCTTGTGTTGGTTTTGAGGGCCGCTGTGGTTTTGATTGGAAAGAAAACTGACTTCGTAAATTTTTTACACATTACAATCTTTCGACTCCTCAGCCCCAGAAGAGGAGTCGACAGATTGTATGAAATTGATAAGCCGAGAACCCAATGAAATTGATTAGTTGTTAGAGAAATAATATCAATATTTGAAATATTTTATAGATCTTACCAGAAGCGTATAAAAATTGCAGACTTCGGGAATACGGACATACCCATAACACCCTTCTATCGATTTATCTCTTCTGTAAGTATGTTTTATAAAGTTGATGACTTTTAAGATTTTCATTTACCTTTTTTTTGTACAGTTCAGTCCCACCTCTCGAAGTCAATACATTGGAGTGACTCTCCTCTCCAAGCTTCCGCTGTATTGGGTAATCAGGGCTGGTTGGAAATACCGGTTTCCGTTTTTTCTAGCGCACAAAAGAAAAGAAAATGACTACGGCCCTGGGACGAGAAAGAGGCGGCACTTAGATGAGAGAGGAAGCAACACTGTGCCTTAAAAGGGGGCAAAAACAGGTCGCGACATTTTATTTTCCTGCTTAAGCATTGATTTATCGCTTTTCTTTAAGTAGCTACCTAAACGCTCCACAATGGATTAAAAAAAGTTAACCCTTATTTTAATAAACTAGACACTCCACGAAGAGAATAATTTTTATTGTATGTTCCTGAATAAAATATTTTTTATTGTTTTGTCACTATCTGCATCAGCGACCTATTAAAATGTTCTATTATCTAATATCTACGCTATAAATTACGCACAATCGACAACCCAGCTCTTGTACCCTAATAAGAACACCTTTTTCTATCGATTTCTTCTTCTTCGTAAGGTGAAAGATAGTTATAAAGGTCATAGCGGAATTCTGAGGTTATTCAGCCATTCGATGGTATCGGTGCTGGTAGATTTACTGATTTGAGAAGACATTATAATATTATGTTATATTCAGTGGATTGTCTTTATCAGAATCTATTAAACCACATTTGTGCGTCATATACGCACAGCGATTGTGTCAGCACGAAACACGTTTAAGCCTCCGCTACCCAAATTTCTACCGATTTCTTACATATCTTCCTTAAACATTTGAAGTATTTAAGATCTTAAAAAATATATATATGTTATTTTTTAAGATAATATCTAGACGTGTTTTACGCCAAAATGCAAATTATATGAAATTCTCCCGATAGAAAAAAATCGCAAAGTATGCTCCGAAAATTATTATTAAGACGTTCATTTCACTTATTTTAGAAGTTGTATGAATGAAAAAAAACAGTGTTTCTTTAAATGCTCTTTCAAATGTTCTCCACGAGATTTTTCTTCTATTTCAAACGGGGTATGTTTTATTAAAATGTTTCACAATTTTTGCTTCAATTTTATCGTTTTAAATATATGGTACCTCTCTACAACATTCGTAATTACATATCCCTCCATATTTTTCTTTTTGAGCGGGGATACGGCGCCTTGAGCCAAGTTAGTCAGGTCCACGCTTCAGGGGAATTTAGAACCCTGGCAGTTTAGTATTGGATTCTGGCAGATCCAGGATAGTTTTGGTTCCACAACAATTTGGTTGTTTTTCCGATGTCAGCCATAGTTGAGTTTGCCACGATTCTTTGCCAATTTCGTGACTTATACCTAAATTTCAAAGAGTTTTCAAGATTTGAGGAAGTTGGCCGGGAGGTTTGCAAGATGATCAAAAGATAAAAAGGGAAGTTACTATTCACAGCCTTTTCATAATTTCATAAATTACATCATTTTAAGATTTAATCATTTAATATTATCAATCAACTCTCAAATGAGAAATATGAAACACAAAGATCAGAAAAAAATTGTTAGCATCTAGGAATTGAACCCAGGATATCAGACTTTCCGGGTCTTTGCTCTACCACTGAGCTAACTCAACCTTATCCCCTTCACTCCTGTTAAACTGCTTACTTCGACTAAGAACTAACATTATCTTCATTTTCTTAACGCAAATATTTTAGCTGTTATCTTTTTTTTTTTTCTCTACTATTAGTGACGTGCTACGCCTGTCTCTCTAGCAAATCCTGTATTGACAGCATGCTCAGTTAAAAATAGCAGTATATAAAAAAAATACAAAAAAAATGCAATATGACATTTAAAGTAACAAACAATCATCATTATTATTTTTAATTGATAAACTAACAATTAAACAAAATTTTTATGCATAGCACAAAGGGTAGATAACAAATATTATAATCAATAATTATCAGCCTGAAACACTCATCTACATTGAAAAAATCTTCCGAGAAAAGATACTGGCCGCCAACGGGAATTGAACCCGTGTCCCTCTGATTGCCGGTCAGCAGCTCTGACCACTGAGCTATGGCGGCTTATCTAATACCCGCCAAATAATTCAATATATACTAGTGTTTCATTCGACAATTACTTATTATTACATTTTTCCAACTGAAAACAACCAACTTTATTTTTGTGAGAGAGGTATTTTTAATACTAAATCTCCCGCTAGGTGGCGTCGAGACTAATTATGTCTGCATTTTTTGCTGAAATACTTTAACTTGTTGTTTTCAGTTGGAAAAATGTAATAATAAATAATTGTCGAATGAAACACTAGTATATATTGAATTATTTGGCGGGTATTAGATAAGCCGCCATAGCTCAGTGGTCAGAGCTGCTGACCGGCAATCAGATGGTCACGGGTTCAATTCCCGTTGGCGGCCAGTATCTTTTCTCAGAAGATTTTTTCAATGTAGATGAGTGTTTCAGGCTGATAATTATTGATTATAATATTTGTTAAACAATCATCATCTTACGAACTCTGCTATTATTATTGTGAATCATGATAAATTTATTGATATTGTTGAAGCAATGCAACTTTGGCATTTCAATTCATCTACAAAGGTCAAATCGATGCAAAGGTAAGGAACGAACGTCGATATTTGTAGATACGTTTCCCGTAATTTTGAAATGTCGACAAATAATGTCATCGGTCAAATGGCGAAACCTTTTAAATGCACTTTAATGTGCATTTCCAGACAATAACTGCTTAAACTTTGCAAAATCATGACAGACTGAATAATATATTATGACAAACTGAATAACATAACAATATTTACAAATAAAATGATATCAAAGAAAGCGAATCTTATAAGGTATATACGTATAATCCACCAAGCCTAATGTATATCAATGAGACGCGATAAAGATAAGCGAGGGAAGGATGAAAGTAAACCGGTATTTCAAAATATTCAGAAATGTTATGTCGGATTAGATTATCAGGATGCCTATCATAGAGCAACTTGTCAAATATCTATATAAAACGTTAATATCTGTCGTGCTCAGCTTAAAAAGCTATTGAGTTACCGGCACTCATTGTGGCGGTAAAAAGTTACGCTAACATTGTGGTCATTATGACCCTGTTACAATTGTTACTATTTTACCTTGTAAAAAAACCTTTAAAATTTGAAATTTATAATATATAACTGTATATGTAATGAGTAGGAGCAATAAAGAACACATTGGTAATAAATGAAATTTTTTTAAATTTTTAACTTTCACTCTCTTCTAAATTTTATCATCAATTTTTTATCAATATAAAACAACATCTCACAAAAATATACTTAAATTAAATCTGTACTACCTAACCTTTCTATCTTTGAAGTATTAATTACAGAAATAATTAGTCTTTCGTATCATAAGTCTTTTTTTTTAATTTTACACATATAAAATATGAAAAAAATATATTGGCACAAAGCAGCAACGTCGCCGTTGAGCTGGGTCATAATTACCCGGTCGCAGTTTTACACATGAGTTGCTCCTTGCGTGGGCGATGGACGACTAAAGTGAGATACAAGAAGGGGAGGGGTGATACTTAGCTGCAGCTACTGAGACAGACGGTTGTGGGCGGCTATTATTTCAAAGAAATTTTTCGTATTCAAAACGTGCAGGGTCATATTGACCCTGCCTCAATAACGCCGGGATAATGCTACAAAAATGATATCTCTTAGACGTATTAATGGTAAAACCAATAGTAAGAATGAAAAATAATAATAACCTTACAGGGGTCCAGCAAAATCTCACGTAACTTGAAAAAAATATACGAATTGGCACAAATTTATCTCACCGAGGGGGAGGAGGGGTCTATAGTGGAAGAAAAACTGCTCACGTAATTAATGGATGCCCCTAATACGGCGCCCTTGAGGTTTTGAATGGCGCCAGGAGCCGCCTCTGGACGCGGCACAGCTGATTCTTGACAGCCCGTATCTCGTAGCACTTTCTCCTCGTCACGGCTCCCATCCCCGAGTACACGACTATTTGCCCATGTTTCTATATGCCCCGATTATAATTTCCGTAAAATTGTACAGTTAGCTAATCTTACACAACCCATTGGTTAAAATAAAAATTGGAATATGAGGGTATTATCTGGAACCAACACTATTTAATTCATACCAAAAAAAATCAAAAGACTATAATCATTTAAACTTGGACTAAATGCCTAACTCCAATCATGGAAAATAGTTACAAGTCGAATGTGAATGGTTGTTATATATTTATTTTATTTTTTTAAAGAAATACAAACATTCCTGGGTTACAATTTTTTTTTGTTATTTATTTATTTATTTTTCTTTGTTTTATATTTTTTTAGAGAAAAATCAGTCCTTACTGGGTAAACTGATAACCTCAATAAGTCCTCCATTACGAAACAAACAACATTTTCCGTTTGGTGTGGTGGTATTAGGGGATTTTCAAATATTTTCGGGTTATTCGTAACCCGGGAATGTTTCTGTCTTTGAAAAAATCGTGCAAAAGTGTGCAATTCACACGCAGTAGAAGTGAAACTAGAAAGTCGCTAGATGTCGCTTTCTTTTATTTCGTCTGTTTATCTTAAAGTGGTTTAAAGATTGGATATTGATTTTACAAAAAAAAAGTTTATTTTTTCAGGGTTTGTTAGGTTTTGATCCTCCGCTAAATGCCTCTCTGGGCGCCGAGAGTCAGGCACTTTATACCGCGGCGCTGTCGAAGGCTTGCACGATGTCGTGAATTCACCGCATTATATTAGAACCGAGGATCGTCAAATAATAAATTTTAGTGACGCCCTTCCATTTCATCCGAAATTCAAATCACTAACGAGGCTAAAGAAGATTCACTTAAAAAAAGAAATCTGTGTGCCAGGATAGATTTTTGTGTCTTTAATTAACTGAAATTAATGAACTTTATAAATTTCCTAAACTGAAACGCCATTCCTAAATATTGACTGTGATAATAAGCCAAAACTGGTAATTGAAAACATAAAATAAACAACACGTGATTAAATATTATTATTTTGATAAAAGATAAAACTCGCGACGAGCTGTATTTATTTAACAAGGCATATAATTAAATCTTCCTC
Source organism: Limnephilus lunatus (assembly GCA_917563855.2). Lineage (NCBI taxonomy): Eukaryota > Metazoa > Arthropoda > Insecta > Trichoptera > Limnephilidae > Limnephilus > Limnephilus lunatus. The sequence continues at coordinate 49,189,859 of OU830593.1, forward strand.
CCAACCGACAATATTTACCTTGGTTGGTAATAAGCGTGCTAGGTTTTCCAAGGTAGTAACTAAATTATTCTATTTATGAAGGTACAACGCGAAACCCAATGTGATTTCTTACTAGGTAATCTGATACATTTTTCTCTTTTGGTCAGATATAAACAAACTTGTAAGCTGAATGGAATTATTCATTTAATAACAGCATTTAATAAGCATACTAGCAACCGAATTCTTGAACTCACATTGTATTTACTGTGAATTTAGTCATTCGGTAATAGTTTCAGTAACAAAACGACATATAACTCTATTTTGGCGCTCTTTAATTATTTTATCTACACAAACACATTCTCAAAGAAACTCTCTATTGATTCTGTTTTTTTTTTAAATATTTATATACCTTATTGTTTAAGCCCAGCTGTGCTTTTAAATGTTTTTGAAGTGAAAACTTCTTTAGCACGGTTGTGATTTGAAACTCGATGAAATGAAAAATAGCAACACAAAAAAGAGAAAAAAAACATACATCTATAGGATTTAGCCTGCGAGAGAATGAGATAGTATAATCGATAGCCCCTTTATGCGGTGCTTCGTAGCCTCCTCACTCTTGTCTACTTTAGGCTTCCGAAGGTTTAACTTCTACTGCGTGTGAATTGCACACTTTGATTTTTTTAATTACAATTCTTTTATAAAAACTTTTGGATGTTATTTCAAACAATGCAATATATCATTGAAGAAGAACATAATACTAACAATTCTAAACGAAATATGAAAAAGAAGTAGACACAGCAAAATAAAAACGGTCGTAACTGGGACTCGAATCCAGGATTACCCGTCTAATGGAACGAACGCCTTTACCAACTGTCCACTGAGATCACATATTTTTAAGTAATTTTTGTCAATTCAGAATTAACAATATCGAATATGCATGTAATTTTTTTTCCGTCATTTAGTTTTGGGGTGTTATGCCGTGGTGCGCTACCTCCTTCTTTAGCCAACGTATCGGACAGCGTTATAGTGTCCATCATCACGGCAGATGTGCCTTGCACTCGCTGGGATTTAAGCCCGCAACCTGCGGATTCGTAATCCAGAGATTTACACTTCGACCACGAGGCAGTGTAAATTTTAGTAGGTGTACCTCAGCAGTGGTCCACGACCTTTCAGTGAGCTGCAGTAGGTACTAAAATTGATGTTTTTCATTGTTTTTAAAAATTTAAATTTTTTGTACGAAGTTTTTTTTATTTGGAGAGGTCTTAGTTAATAAAGTTCAAATTTTTTTTTTTTTTAAATCATTTTCAGTTTTCTACCGCGTGTGAATTGCATAAGACAAAGAACATTTAACTCCTCGGCTAATTTGTTCGGATTTCGAGACAACTCATATAAAAAACATATCTCATAGAAATCATTCTCTCCCTTCTCTCCCATAGAAATCATTCTGGTTAGAAGTATGATCTAAAATCTAAACAGATCAAGTAAATATATTTTATAGGCCCGGAGGAAAATAATTTCCTACAGGGCTCATCTGAGATACTGTGTGGACGGATTTTTTGCGGAGAGTAAGGAATGATCATTGGTCTTGAAGAGACCCATGTTGTGGGAGGGAACACAGAGGCCGGAAAATAGTTCCACAGCCAAGCTGTGTCAACCGTGTATATATGTTGGGCACGCGTTCAAACTTATTTCATATTGTTGATAAATCTTCCCCTTCAATTAATTTTAATAATTATTTATAATCTGGTTTTATTGTAAAATAATTGGATTTAGTCATATATAGACGTTGAACATTAAAATGATCAATAAGAAGGATCAAGGAAAAAAATATTTTTGGTATGCCTCATTATTCTCCTCTGCCATTTCGCGTGGAAACAACTACTTCGGCTGACCTTAGAGGACTAATTTAAAATTGAAACGTTGCTTGAAATAGCACTAGCCGTGTTTGGTTACCAGATCTAAATACTTCCAACCAGGTACTTCCCCACCTTCCTCTTCCCTATCTCCTTTGCCTCCCTACTACCTTCATCCTCACAACATACCACAATTGGGGGTGCCATAGTCTCACTGGCTTCAGACGGGAGCAGTTGGAACTCTTGTGCGGTATTCATATAATTTTTTTTTTAAAAGCTGTCTATCGCCTATTTTTTTCGGACACATAGTTGTGATAAATATAAATCAGAATTAATGATTAAATAAAATAAACGGGAAAACATTTTTGTAAAGCAAACGTTTTTTTTCTTTTATAATGTAGGAGTGTTAAATTAGAAATCATCCCATGAGTAAGCATATGCTTAAATTAAAGGGTGTGTAGCACACAACCTGCGCAGAATATTATGTTTACCCCAGACGGCACGAATGTTTTCCCGCATTAAAACCACCATTACTGTTTTATCTTTCAACCCACAATATGAAATTACTGTCATGTTTTCTAATGTGCGGAACACTGTTTTTATAGTATGTAATTATAATGTCTGTAAGTTTTATCATATTGCGGATAGCTGGTATAACACTAGCGACAAAATTCTAGAAAAAAATAAATTAGATTTTTTCTGAAAATTTAAAAAAATGAAATTGCGTCTATGCTACTCGTTAACGTAAAAAAATTGTTTTTAATGCAATGCCATATTCAAAGATTTTAATTGTTTCTCCCTGCATGTCCTTTCCCGTGCGTCCCCGTTCTCCTTCGGCATCCCCTGCCCTCCCACGTTCCCCTTCCACCATCCCCGCCCATCCTTTCCCCTCTCCCATGCCCCCTTCCCGCAAACCCCCCTCCCGCGTTTCATTTATTCAGTCCTAGTACATTCAGTGTTCAAACAGCTTGGGTGCCATCTATTACAAATTTTTTAATTAAAACTTAAATTTTTCATATAATTATAACAATTATTCACTTTTGTATTATAAGAACAATCAATCGAATTTGGTGCCTAACATAGGTAGGTACCTATTTAAAACATCTATAATTTAAAAATCCATAGAAAATTAAAATATTAAATTACTGCCTGCTAAATTCATATTCATCAAACGCGCGTACTGTCAAATGTCCGAAGTTAAAATAGCCGTTAAGTTTTCTCAATTTATCTAATTTTCTGCGCAATTTTATTATTTTTTCTTTCCGTAAGAACCTTCTACAAAGTATTAGAAAACCTTTAAAAATATATGAATGAAATAGTTAGTCAATCTGAAGTTATGGCGTGACCAAGGGAAACGGGGATTCATTTTTATATTATATAGATCTGTCTCATTATGAATATCTTAATAGATCTTTATAACTTCTGTTGTTGGTTAAAGGGTTCGTGATTTGAAATTGTTTTATAGCGTTGTGCGTGTATTTATTCAAGTTCGATGAACTTCTAATTTTCAAATGTTGAATTGATAAAAACCATATCTGACAAGCGATAAAGTAGAGTAGTAAATTATCGTATTAATTAATAGTTATTATTAATTTATTCGAAATGTGTATTTCTTTCGTTGAAATGTTTAACCGATGTATTAATTTTTAAAGTTTACTATATTTTATGAAAAATTTCTTATGAATTATTTTTTTATGAATACTTTAAGCTTCAACAACGCTGTAATTGTAATATACCGTGATTTTCCACGGGTCTGCGTTATTATTAATCTAATTTAGTCAGAGATAGAAACGGGAGAGTCCATTTTAGATTTTTGTTGCGATAAGGCTCCGTGGTAAGCGTTAAAAATAAGAAGAAGGTTTCTTTGAAAGGGAGATATATAAATTCGAATGTTACAGGGAGCGCGGTAACATTAAAAAATGGTAATAATTGAGGAAAAATTGTGAAAATGTTTAATAAAACATCATTAGTTTAAAATGGATCAAAAATCTCTCGAAAGATGCCAAAGTTATATTTAAAGATATTCTGTGATTTTGTTCAACAGTAAAACATCTTAAATAACAGAATAAAATGTTTTTTTAATAATTTTCGCAGCATCATTTGCGATTTTTTTCTATCAAAGGAATTTTATATAATTACGTTTCCACTCTACAAATGTACAAACATTATCTACGATAATTACATATATTTTTTTAGGAACTCCAAGTGGTCAAGAGAATTATGTTATAAAACGGTAGAAATTAGGAAAGTAAGTGCTTAATGGTTCTGGTTTTTCATGAAACTCGCCTTTACAAACTATATTGTACGTCAAATGTTGCACGGTGTCAGTTGCATCACGTCAGTTGTATCGCGTGTTAAAAGCTTTGAAAGATAGGTCTAACTTCTACTTGTATTTGTGTTATTTATAGTGTTGTTACCTAGCATTGATCCTTGTACCCTTTTCCAAAATAATGATTCCCACCCACATTATTTTCTCAACCATACAAGTATTTAGTTGAAAATTAAATATCGTCCTGTCAGCACGTATTGTGAGCGTTGAATACGGAGCCTTTGTTCGACCGCGTCGAAACAGATAAGTACCATCGTGAGCTCGCGAGTTTAGTTGTGAATGTGGTAAACCAGCGGGACTTAGAAAACCGAAGGAAGAAAACAGGGTAAGTCGGTATTCCTTGACGATCCTCAGTCCTTCCACTATGCGGGTTTCTTTTTTAAGTCCCCAACACATAGACTTACAATATTTAATTTTCTTTTTAATTATATTTAAGCGACTTTTTCGTGACGCAACTCTAATGGCCGATTGTTTAACTGAAATTGAACATTTTATCAAATTTCGAAGTCAAAGTTCTGCGAAAGTTCTATTAAAATCTGTTATTATTTATATATTTTGTTATTTTTTATTATTTGTATATAAAAAAAGTTTGCTTTTTTTTGGCGTTGCCTGTCTCACTAGGAAATCCTGTGTCGAAACAAACGAGTTCACAAATATATATTATTTTTTTTTACATGAGCTCCACACAGGAGACCCTGAGGAAAATAATTTCCCTCAGGGCCTGTGTCATGTTTGGAGATGCTGTGTGGAGGGTTTTTAAGGAAAGGAAGAAGAAGAGGAAAGTTCTGGGAAGGAAAAGGGTTTAAGGGGTGGGTAGGAATCTGGGGTTCAGTGTGTCCAGGTCATCCGCCTCCAATACCTAGACAAACCTCACCTTATGATCCCGCGCACCCCTGCTAAGTCACCAAACGTAGCGAACCAATTGGGGCGACCTATGGCAGAGATGTTGGTTATCCAATAAAAGTTCCCGGGGCGGCGGTACAGATACATATTTACATTTATTATTATATTTTAATAAAGTAAATTTTTCAATAAAGCAAAAATATTTGTCAAAAATTTCAAACTTCTGGTTGGTAGGTAGTGGTAACAATAATGAGATACAGGATTATATTTGGGTGAGGTGACTAATTATATCGTACGACCTTTGTCGATGATCCATTGTTTGATCAGGATTTTGTATTTGTTAACATTATTCGATTGTCTTGTTTTGTCAGGTAGGTAATTGTATATTTTAGACGCAATGTATTTGAAATTTCTTTGACCAAATGTTGTGTTTGTTTTAGGTGTTTGTATGAGTTTTTTGGTTTTGTGCCGCGTGTTTACAATTTTTATTTATTTATTTAATTATAATGTATTACAAAAACATGGCAAGTAACACATTATTCCCAATGAGTTGAGAAAAAAACTCATTACGGGAAGGACAGATAGACAATAAGTACATTTTACACAGATATTACACGTTTAAAAAATACAACATATTGGAAAGGAAAAAAAAATGCATTGTCAAGAATAGAGATTTTAAAAATACTGAGAGACATCCATACACATTAAACATAAAAAAAAAACAATATTTTCTGTATTTTCATAAAATTATGTGTTTTATTTTTAAACAGATGAGTTAAGATTGTTTTGTTGTAAATTTGTCGAATATCTAATACATGGCTACAATACTTGTTATTACGGGAACTTTAAGAATAACTTTCATAATTAATTTTTGTGACTTCGATTAAGTGCCTGTTATTTTAATGTTAATTATGTGCCCGTTGCTTGACAGAACTGAAATATTGACAGGACTTGAATAGATCATTCACTGAATCTGAAAAATTACTTCGAAATTTGATGACTTGTCCAAATTCCTTGAAACAGTAAGTCCTTAGTAATTATAATTTTTTTTTTTTTAAAGAATGACGAACATTCCTGGGTTACGAATAACCTGACAATATTTCAAAATCTCCTACTACCACCACAATAAGCGAAAAATGTTTCTTGTGTCGTGATGGAGGACTTAGGCAGCCGAGGAATCGAAGACGGGACGCCTGGGTGGGACCCAAACGCGATGACAATTCAGCCACTGATCTGTTATTTCAACTAAACATGTTTTTTAATATCTTTTGAATGATGTACCATATCATTGAAGATGGAAGCAATGAAGGTAAGATGAAAGCAACTGCAAAATCAAAACATAATATAAAAAAAATTTAAGACACAGAAAAAAATAGGCAACGGTGGTAACTAGGAATCGAATCGAGGATCTCTTGTCTAACCGGCACAAAGGCCTCGACCAACTTGTCTATTAGAACCTATTTGAAAAACGATTATAATTAATCCCAAGCACACTATTTCGAACCATATTTTTCATCATTTTGAACGCTTACTATACTGGGCGTGCCCTAAGGGCAAACGGAATTTTCACATTTTTGTTTTTGTTCGTAAATGTGGCGTTAGCGACGTCACTTCGACCGACCGCGACGTCTGTGACAGCCATTTTACTGGCCACTATCGTTACCTAATATCTGAACCGTTACGGAATGCGTGATAATAATTATGATTGAAAATATTGATATTAGTACAATGATTAGAATAAAAAAATAAACTTTAACGTTTCAAGATAATGTGTCCGTTTTTGGAAACAACTCATACAGGTCTCATAGAAAACGTTTTGTCATCATTAGAATCATGGTGAGAAATTTGATCTAAACAGCGTCAGAAAGAAAAAAAAACCACGCTTTGTAATCAAATATATAAAACCACACAATGAGTAAAATGTACACCTTTATGTAACCAAAGTTTCCGACCACAATTACAAGAAGAAAAGAAAATCATTATTTTTACATGAAACGATAAAAAAGTGAGGTGTCAACAACTTTTTAATACGTTTGTCAAAATAAAATATGTGTGTGTTTTTATTTTATTCGTTATCAGTAATTTTAGTTAGAAAAAAACAAAAGTTTTTAAAACTATTTTATGTTTACATATAAAATTTGTTCATTTCAAAAAGTATACGTTTATTTTGAGTTATAAAAATTAAAATCGTATTTTATCCACTTTCAAAAAAATATTTTAGTTTGCGGATGCGTTCCGAAATATTCCATTTATTTGGATTTTATTGAAAGCGGAAATATTTTGAACTTCTAACAAAATATGCCAGAGGCCGGTGGGGTTAAATCTTCTTCATATTATATTTAACGCATTCCATAGTGTATGAAAATATCTTATTGCGTTCCGTCCTTTCTCGATTAGCAGGAGTTTTTGAAGTCCGACTTAGAGATACGTGAGGAACTAACATTATTCTCGAATTGCCATGGAATATCTCCGTAGAAAACCAGCGAAGATGGAAAATGGCTGTTTTCCTAACGTATGCGTAACGGATATCACCCCTACCAGTCCCACCGCGCACGGGCCAAACCAAAGCCTGGTGATACGGCCTGAGTTATGGGAAAATAATAGCGTTCGCGTATACCTACACAAATATACATACATAAAGAGGATTTCTTGAAGTACAGAGCTTCACAAACTTTTTGATTGGACCTTTAAGAAGATATTTTTCTTCAGCATCATAAAATCTTCTAGGAAAACTCTGTCGGTTATTGAGTAAAGATTTTTTTTGTACCAACTGCTCCCAACTCTCTGGAGCCAGTGATACTATGTCATCTACAATTGGGGTAGGTTATGAGGCTGAAGGTAATGTGGGAGGTGAAGAAGATGGGAAGAGAAATGTGAGGAAGTATTGACAAATTCTATGTTTAATCTTTAGTCATCAATAATAACAGGATTTTGAAATGAATGGATAAAGAAGAAGATGGGCAAGAAGAAGTTATAGAAGTAACAAGCTGAAATATTATAATAGTAACCCTGAAAAAGTTGAGCAAAAAAATCGAAAGAAAAACTTTGATTATTTTTCAAATTGTAAGTACGATATGAATGAGTTTAGGCGTTGTGTTTTGTGGTAAAACTTATATTTTTTTATTTATTTAATTTATTTTACAACATTCTAATCATCATTACAAAACAAAATTTCATATTTTATTGCATTTTTAACATTTGGGAAGATAGGTATTAAATTTTGGTTAACTTATTTAAAAAAATAATTAATTTGTGTTAAATGTGCACCATTCTTCTTGTCATTCAGTAGTAGAACATTCAGTGGTAGAACATCTGTTCTGCGATGTGGTATCTTGAACAAGTCATGTTCACGACTACGGCTGAATTTTTAAGGCAACTCTAAGATTAATGTCCTATCAATAGAGCCATAACTATATTTGATGGTTATTTGTGACGAAAATCGCTCTTGCCACTTTTCTACTTTCCTCTATTGCATCCCAAGTACTCCTGCCACGCCCCTGTGGGATGATTTATGGTCCTCCCGCTGAGAGACTTTTGCGATGCATACTATCTCCGTGTACATCACATCAGCGAGAAATTTATTGCCTTTCGACGGTGCACTAAACATACGAAAAAGAATGAATAAGAATGGATACACCAAAAGAAAAGGACCGTCAAACTTTCCTGATTCGGCTCTAGTTGCTATGTGTGCCGGGATAACCAGAACACCTTAAAACTTAACCTAATCATACCTATTTTGATTTATTTTTTTAACACTTTTTTAAAAAATGTCTGATTTTATGCTGTTATGATTCGTCATGGAACCGCATACCTACTGAATTAAACTGCAACTTCTCATCTTCAGAGTACGTGGTGCGATTCTTACAAATAAGTGCCCCAGGTGTTCCGGTCGCACCGGGCAGGAGTGCTCCTGGCTTTACTCGTAGTACATTCGTATTCATGGTAAAGGAATTGACCTACAAAACGATAATAGCTTCACCGCCTACCTCAAACCCCGTACGCTAGCTTTAAATCGCCAATGATGGATTTCCACTGTCGCTATTATTGTAGTGTCTATTCACTACTAGTTTTAAACATGCATGCATGTCATTAGTATAGTTAGTAAGACAACGTTTTGATGTATCCCAACAGATGGCAGTTAAATATTATATCAGAAGAGTACCATCTATCGTCTTCGTGTCTTATAAATGAATTGTTACGTGTTATTAATTGTGTTGAATCGGAGAGTAGGGCGAACGCCATCAGTCCGGCAGCTAGCAGTGTCAGAACTACTGAAAGCCTACTCAAGTAAGAACGACTAGTCCAGTTTAATATTCATTGTAATCTACAAGATAACTTCATAAATTAACTTGTAATCACACGAACCTCAAACTTATTTCTAAGTTTCCCAACACGTCTAAAGTTGTTAATAATCATTGAGATTCACGTTTATGGAGGTTACAACGGATCTAAGAACGTTATGTCTATCAGTGGTGGTCCGTGAGTTTTCAGTGAGCTCTAGAGTTCTAAGATTGAACAATACGACATTCAACTGATGATGATGTTGTAGGTGAACATGATTTTTTTTTTCAAAATTTCAACTTTTTGTATGAAGATCTTGAAGAATCCTGAAAATCTTCGTCCAAAAAGGCGAAATTTTGAAAAACAAAAAAAAAACATTTTCAGCTATAACAATGTCAATAACGTCATATTTGTCAATCTTAGTGCTCTAACTCACTGAAAACTCACGGTCCGCCACTGATGTATATATCACCCACGTTACTTTGGGAATCTTTGGTAAATACCAAAAAATACTAATGTATTCAAGGGATTTGCGTGAACCAACGTAAATCCTCGAGTTCACCTATAAGACGGATTTTCTTTGGAGCGTCTTAATTTTAATTTGAATAGGAGTTCGAATGAAGTAGGTGGAATTAATGGTGGTGCAAAGGGGCTAGTTAGAAAATAATACCTTAATGAATTGGTTCGTGAAAGCTTCAGGGGATTTGGCGCATTCTTATACTAGTATAAGAGAATCATGCTTTTTTGATGAGCTTGAAATTTCTGGCAGGTTTTTTTCTAGTTCAAACCTCAAAGTGTTCCCGTCTTTGAGGTTTCTAGCTTATCTCTGTAATAACTAAGAGGCACGAAATTTTTTATCAGAGTTGGTAGAGAGGATAGAAAAATACACAAATAAGTCTGGGTTGGAATTCAATCATTATTTCATGCAAACTCAAACATTGGCTTCTTCTCTTCTGTTATAGGTTTTTGAAGAATAGCTGTGTGGTCTTTTACATACAAAACTAATTTTGGATTTGAAGTCAAAATACCAAACCAAACTGAATAAGTTCATAAAAAAAATTCGGCAAATATAGATATGAGCTGTTTTATTTATTTGTGTTTTATTAAACAATACAGACAGTTAAACAAAAACCGTGAAAAATGATCTTTTTTTACTACGAGTAAAATAAATCTATTTTCAAATGTTTTTTTAAAACTTAGACAAAAATGGTTAACCTTGTCTCCTGGTGATAGGATCAACCACGTTACCAAATTTGTCAGATTCTGATTTTAATCAAACATTTATTTCGTACGTTAGTGTTTAGAAAAATGCGTGTAATACGTGCGTGTGTTTGTGTGTGATTGCCACAAATTGATATGATTATTTGTCATCATTGATAACGAGTGTCTATCTGTCGAGTTTCAGGTTGATCGGGTGTCGGAAAGTGGGTTAGTTTTCACTTCCAAGATTCCGCTTCAAACAAACAAAAGCAAAATTCAATTAGGTTGATGTAGAAAAGAATTTAAGAAATGATTGGCATTTTTTGGAGTATTGCATTGATTTGCTCTGTTGCAAAGCAGTACCTACCTAAAATTCTTTGGTCAAAAGTTATTTTGTATAATGCTGATAAGACAACTTATAAGATATTGCTGGCAAATATAATAGAGATAGCGGACATTCAACAGATTTTAAGGAACACAACATATCATCCCGGATGACATATAATAACGAAGACAGACTAAAGAACCTTGCAAGCTCTTATATGCTTACATAATTTTCCTTATATAATGCTGTCTCTCTCAAACAAGACGTCCGTCGAATGTTCGTTACACTAAAAAACTAAATTGAGGTCAATTTTGGGTCTTTCAAGACCCAAAATCATTTTGAAATGAAAACCAATTTTGTGTGAATCAATAACATAAATAATAACTTCTACATTGCCAACATGAGTGAAAAATAATGTAGGTCAGAATCCAGCAACCGAATGAAATCTCGAGAAATGTTTATTTAGTTCGCGAATTCGAGTAGGTTATTCAAAACATTTTCGGAATTTGGATGAAATGGACCGCACATAATAGTGTTTACGAACCCGTACACATGTTTGGTATTGGTTTATTAAAAAAATGATTTCTGCTGCGTAGTAATGCACTTGTTAACAGGTAACTATGCGATAACAATATCGATATCTCTTAATTATTCTGTGGAACAAACAACCCTAATCTTTGTAAGTTGTGATTAAAACACAATTTTTTATATTATGTAATTTCTTTGCCTTTTTTTAAGTAGTGACATTATTAAGTTTCTGCCCCCTTTCTCCATACCCGAAACATAAATCCTTTGTATGTTTTCGTGGCCCTGTTTCCTCAAGCCCTGAGGAAAATTTCCCTCAGGGTCTATGTGATCTTAGGGGATGCCATGTGGAGGTTTTTTAAGAAAAGGAAGTTCTGGAAAGGAAATAGGTATGAGGGGTGGGTAGGAATCAGAGAGTCAGTTGTCCAGGAGAGTCGGACATTTGAACCCATCCCTCCAACTGCTATTCAAGGCAATATGACAAAGAATTCTTGCTGGAGAGGTCAAAAGACTTCATAAATAGATCTCTCTCGATCCGGCCCGCCACGCAGCTGGTGGGCAGATACACGGCCGCCAAGACCTTGAGAAACCTCACCCACGAACCCGGGCACCCCTGCTAAGTCACGAAACGTATCGAACCACTTGGGGTGACCTATTGCAGAGATATTGGTTATCCAATAAATGGTTCCCGGGGCGGCGATAACCGTACCCGTCTCTCAAATTGAAAAAAAAGCGACGTCACCTATAATCGTCACCTATAAAGATGACGTCACCTATAATTTTTCGCTGGGACTAGTCTAGATTACTTTGTTACAAAAGCTCACGCTTATAAAAAAAAGATCAATCACCCGTTTTTTTTAAATTCCTGAAATCACCTTCATCAGATCGTTCTTTTATTTAAAAAATCATTAATCACCTTTTGAAAAATGCAAACTATCACTGCACGGCCGGTTTAACTCACTCGATTATTTAAAGCATTAATATAAAGTTAAAATGATCGATGTGACGTCACACATAATCGCGGCCGTTGACAATGATCGATTTGCCTACGTTTGAACTGAAAATTTTAGGGGTGGTATAAATATTAACACACACTCTGTTGTCCTATTATTTACTCCGGCAAAACAATCGCGCGTGGGAATCACTTGGTGCTGCGTGGGCTGCTTCATGGAAAATTTTAACCCTGTTCTTGACGTGACCCCGGTTGTTACTTTTTTTAATATGAATTCATATAAAAACTGACCATTATAATTTGAGGATGAGCCTGTTTCAGCGTCGAAGATGCTCTCTGGTGAAAAACTACCATTCAGGCTCAAAATGTTGCTTGAAATGGTTTCAGCAGAGTTCGTTAACAATTGTTTTGAATAGCCAGAAACTTCCAATCCAAACTAACTAACTAACTAACTAACTATCACGCCGTTTAGGTTAGGCAGAGAGGCCGGACCGCCAAACAACTCGGTCTTGGCACACACTCCTTGCCTCGTTAACATTCATACATCGTCTCATACATGCTCTTCTATTATTCTGACTCTTAACATGGCCCGACTCAAGTATTTGATTCACTTGGTCGTGCCATGTCTTTCTCGGGCGTCCCCGACTTCTTCTACCATTCACATTTGCGTCATATATTATCCTTTCACTCCTTTCCTCGTTCATTACGCTTACATCAGCCTTGCATTCTTTGCGGATCTCCGAGTTTCTCACACGATCATACATGGTTTTACCATACATACGCCTCAGGGATCTCATTTCTACAGCATTCAGTCTACTTTCATCCTTCCTCTGCCAGTTCCATGCCTCACTGCCATACATCAGGTTAGGTACCAGTACTCCATTATGGACGGCTAGTTTCGCGTCTTTGGACAGTTTTTTGTTGGTGCCAACGGCGTTCAATCCTCCATTAATAGAGTTACCTGCATTCACTCTTCTTTCAATATCTCTTTCAGCCTTCCCATCTCTCGTACATATACTTCCCAAATAAACAAACTCATCCACCTGCTCCAAGTATTCATTGTTCACAACTATATTGCATACTGTTTTCGTACTCTCTCTTCCAATCCTATTATTTCCATTTTATTCCCATCATCATTTGCTTCAGCCCCACAACATACTTCAATCAATTGGGGTTGCCATAGTCACAAAGGATCGTTGAGATCAGTTAGATCAGAACTCTTTTTAATAAATATAAAAGTATATAAATATCAATCGTGCAATAGGAACGAATGCCTTGCCACTTTGAACGAACGGCCTACGACTACGAACGAACTAATTGCGACTACGATCGACTTGCGACTACGAACGAACGACTTGCGACTACGAAAGAACGGCTTGCGACTACGAACGAACGGCTTGCGGACGGAATGGTGATCTTACACCAGGGCGATACTGAGAGTAAACAAAATATGTGTATTTTTACGGAGCATCGCGATTTTTGAACAAATGTATTGTACGAGGTATGTCCGTAAAATAAGATATCCAAGGTGCTGCGGTCGCGAGGAATGATCTGACGCGCAATTCAGCAATGTTGACGTGTAGCCTGGTTCTCCCACGGAAAATTCCTACTAAGCTACACTCTCTGCGACCCCAAGCCTCGGCGTGACAGACGTTCGCAATGGAGCTTCCCGACGCCGCACCCGCCAGGTATGAATTACGCTCCGTAATTCGCTTTTTTTGTGCAAATAACAAAACCCCGGCTACAAAAAACCACTTGAAACAAATCTTGTCAATAGTGGTCTTACGGACATCAGGGATCATGTCACAGAACTGCTGAAACGTCATCCGTCGATCTTCAAGCATAGATTTTTCCACTTTGGAAACCGATGGTCATCCGGCACGCTTTTCATAATAGACATCAGTACGGACTTTTTTTAAATTCTCTGCACAATTTGCGCACGTTTTTCCCTTTCATACACTGTTTTCCGTACACTTCACGTAGCTAAGAATGAATGTCTACATGTTCCTCGCGACCGCAGCACATTAAAGATATCATTTTACGGACAGCTCTCGTATATATAGTTTCGCAACAGTGATCGATGAACCGTTGGATGCAATTTTTTAGCCATAAGTTGTTATAATAGTGTTCTATTCTGTAATTAGAAGTAGGAATATAGAATTATATTAATAATTTGTACAACGCCCTTGAGGTGATTTTTCACAAAAACGGTGATATGCAAATCAAACTTTATTATTTTTATGACTTTATGCCCGGGTTAAATCTTCCCACAGGAAAAACTAAACCCTTCCACACACTTTTCTACAAATGATAATCTAGTCAATCCATGCTATGCAAGTGCATTATATAAGTATAATAAGTACATAACAATACAAGAACAACATGTTAACCTACCAGAGACCAAATGGGAAAATAATTCGCCGACTCCTTATATTTTCATATCAGAGGGTTTGGCTCGGTAGAACTCCTAACTTTTTTTTTTTTTTTTTTTTTTTTTTTTTTTTTTTTTTTTTTTATTTTTATTTAGTAACAATACATTTATTATATTTTACATTTTTATAGGAAACATGTTAGGTATAAAAAATAAGAAAATATATTCGTAGTCCTCCTCACTAGGAGATCCTGTGCTGAGGGGGACTATGCTTTGGATAAGTTTTCAGCGACTTCTATAGATTAACTTAAATAATAAATAAATAAATAGTTTGGATAAGGTTTTCCAGAAACTTCTATGACGATGTTTTAAGTATACATGTAAGTTCATTTTCCGATAGTTCCTTCAGCCAACATTTAATGTCCTTAATGTAGCTATTTTTTGTTTTAATTTGTTTGGTACTAAGTGGGAGTTTGTTATATAACTTTACTGCTAAAAATTCAGAACTTCTTTGTCCAAATGAAGAGTTACACTTTGGTATATTAAGTATGTCTGTTTGTTTGGCTCTGGTTTTATGAGCATGTGAGGTGTCTGCCTCTGAATAATTTTTGTGGTGATGTACTAGAATGTTTTTGGCATAGATTTTCTGTATGCTTGGAACATTAAACTGTTTAAAAATTTCTGTTGTTGACGTCCTTATGGGGACCTTCAGTATGGTCTTTATGATGCAATTCTGAGTTACCTTAAGTTGTTTTATGTGATTAGATGATGCTGCGCCCCATCCTATTACTCCATATTCTAGTCGAGAGTGGCATAAGGCATAATATACTCTCTTTAAATCCCTCATTGACAAGATGTTACGTAATTTTTTGAAGAAGTAGATGAGTTTTGTTAGCTTTTTTGAGGTAAGATCAATGTGTGAATTCCACTGTAGTTTTTCATCAATTTCAATCCCAAGATATTTAATGCTTTTTGTTTGGGTTAAAGACGGGCAGGAACATTGTGGAAAAGTATTTTGACATTCATGTAATTTGAGGTTATGCTCATTCATCGGTTGTCCTCGTTTGTTTTTGGAGAAAGTTAGATATTTAGTTTTACTAATATTTAATGTAAGGGAGTTTACTTTTAGCCAGTTTTGAAGTACAGCCAGGCCATGTTCCGCCTCCTTGTAGGTTCTTGTCCAATCTTGTTCGTGGAATATAATAACAGTATCATCTGCAAAGCTCATTATGTTTCCATTGATGGGAAGATTCATAAGGTCATTTATATAAATCAGAAATAGTATAGGTCCTAATACGCTTCCCTGGGGGACTCCGAATTTAATTGGTAGAGATTTGCTCTTTCTTTTACCAATTTGTACAATTTGTTCTCTTCCAGTTAAGTAACTTCTAAGTAGATTTAGGGTTGATTCGGTTATTCCATTTTTTTTTAGTTTTAAGTACAGTATTTCATGGTCAATTGTATCGAAAGCTTTTTGAAGATCAATGAAAACCGCTAACTGGATCGATAAAACCTACTGATCCCTCAATATGAATATTTAAAAAAATCTTTTGTTATCCTGCATGTATTTAAAATGGTTGATTTTGTATTTAAATTCTTTGACAAATTTAATAAGCCTAAAATTTGAATGAGAGAGCTAGGTATAATGCCAGCAGCCGAAATAACAGATGGTAATATTTTTATAGTCTGAGAATGCCAAATTCTTTAATCTCATTTCCTAAATCTGTATATTTTCCTATTTTTTCAGAAACAGATTTTTGAATTTTACAGGAATTCGGAATAGCGACTTCAATGATACCTATAAGTAATTTTTTTAAATTTTGTCGTGTATAACTATATCGGGTCTGTTATGACTAATTGTTTTGTCTGTTAGTATAGTTCATTATCATTATTATTATAAATAATAACAACATTATATGACATAAATAAAAGTACAAAATAAATGTAATAATAAAACAATAAATTACTCAAAATAGCGTCGGAAAACAAGACCATTTCTAATTAATATCTATTAATTAACTTTCCAATCCATGACAAAAATACTGAAAAATGTTCATGTCACACTGAATAAAAAAGCTATAGGATTGAAAATATTATGATTTTTGCTCTGTCGGACCATGTCAATCGAATAAAAGGTCACTACATGCCACTTTCACAAGAAATTCAGGTATCCTATTTTCATGACTCATAATAAAATACAGGTATCCTATTTTCATGACAAATGGGATGCTTCTACGAGGTATATTTTGCGTGCATTATTATCACGCGACAAAATCCTTTATCTTATTTGTCTTCGTATTTTTCCCCTCTATTCACCTGGGAGAATAAAGCTCTTACGAGATTACAAAAGAGATAGATACATCATCACGCACACCCACCGTAAAAATCAGTGGTTATATGTACAATAATATCTTTTGTATTAAAGATGTGGGAAAGAAATGGGAGCTAAATATTAATTTAGAAAGGGTAAACATCTTTTCAATCATATTATTGTTATTGTTGTGCACTCTTGAAGAATAGTTAATTAGTTTTTGTACTTGTATTTTCATCTTCTTCGTTAGCCAGAGGTGAGAGGGTGGAGGTCAAAGTGATGTATTGAGGTTACTGAGCTAGTCGACGACACCGGAGGTCACATGACTTACTACATTATATGAGTACCGAGATATCAAAAGCACAATGAGTCATTTTTTTAAGTATTCTATTGCTGTGATGTATAAACAGAGAGGGCAATCAGATAAAATATAATGAATTTAAAAATACCAGGGGCCTATTACGGCTCCATTGATATATATTTGATCATAATCCATCCTAAAAACTCAGCCGTCGGGCGTCGAAGCTAGATTATTAAAATTACTATAACGCCTGAAGCTGTTTAGTACCTATGTAGAAATTGTTATCAATGTCGGTTTTAAAAAATCGCCACATAATCGCACAACCGACACTGTAAAAAAACTGTCCACAGAGGCAGCCATTCGTCATTTACAAAAGTCAATCAAATAAATTATTTTTTCAAAACTGATTTAATGAATTAAAGTTTTTGATCGAAAAAAACAAAGGCTACCGTCTAACTGTGCCAGTGTCATTTCATTCCACTTTACAAAATTATTCATTTTAAATAGATAATAGCTTTATAATAGTATTGTAAATTAGTGTAATATAGTTTTAACTTGTATATTTGTTTTCACAGTAAGTATTTGTGTTGTGTAATTGGTTCTTCGGAGCAGTAAAGGTAAGACTTTTTTTTGTTTTGTGTCATTTAGATTTGTTGAAAAATGGTCCAAGAAAAACCACCTGATCCCCCAGATGACGGAGGTTTGCTATCTGAATCCTCGGGTGTTACGAAAAAAATGATCGCTGTTAATATTCCGGAGGCTTCGGACTTCGTAACGATTACGTCCAAAAAAAGAAAAATGGCTAAACCAACAGATAATAGAAATGCAACAGATTTTGAACAGATACATCGTAAAATACCCTCCACGCAAAACGACTCCATTCAAAATAATTCCTCTGTTTTACAGGATGTAATTCCGTGCACTTCTTCCTCAATCTCAAACCCAAGTCCACCTAACCCTTCCACCACACTCACTACAGCTGCCCCACTGGTACCCTCTATTCCTTTGTCACGTTTATATAATAATCTGGATAGACCTCCTTACATAACACACGTGACTAAAATTTCGAAGGATGAAAAACAAACAAATTTATATGATGTGGACTTTGGACATTTTATGTTTAAAAATAAAATCCATCCTGTCTGGAATGGAGTTAAATCTGTTGGCCGTAACCGTCTTTCTGTTGAATTCAGGACAGCGGCTGAGGCCAATAGCTTTGTAAAATCTGATGTTGCCAAAAAAAACTCGTACAACGTTTTTATACCTACATATCAGGTTACAAGGCTAGGTGTCACAAAAGGGATCCCACCGCACTGGTCGATAGAGGACATCCTGGAGAACATTACTGTTCCTCAAGGTTTCGGAAAAGTTTTAAAAGCGCGTCGTCTAAATTACAGGTTTAATACGGGAAACTCTGTAGAATGGAGACCCTCCCAATCCGTTGTCCTAACCTTTGACAGCAAAGACCTTCCACAAAATGTTACTATGTTTAACGTCTCTCTACCAGTAGAGCTCTATGTGTTCCCAACTGTGCAGTGCTACAAGTGCTGTAGATTTGGACACACAAAGAACCTCTGCAGATCAGAACCCCGTTGCTTCAAGTGCAGTTCATCCCATAGTGGCGATTCCTGCGATAAAACTGAGGAAAATTATAAATGTTTAAACTGCTCCGGAATTCACATGTCCATCAGCAAAACTTGCCCTGAGCTGTCAAGGCAGCGCAATATTAAACACACAATGGCCGAGAAGAGCATTTCTTATGCGGAAGCATCAAGAATGTTTAACAAATCCATTCCATCTTATTCTGAAATAACTTCGAAAAATTCTAAAAATTCCACCCCTTCTCAACCTTCATCTTCTTCATTTAGAAAAACTGTTGAACGGTATGTGAAACCTAGAATTCTAACAAAAAAAAGTAATACTAATCACGAATCCCTTCTGTGGTTCCCTAATGGACAACTTCCTTCCAGTTCAAATTTCAATACTTACCTAAAGTCATCTAGTAAAGAACAAAATTATAATATAGACATTAACTCTACACTAATCACCTCATTTTTACATATTTTACAAACTTTAAATAAAAACAACATCCAAATACCGTCCCACGTTGCTAAACAAATTACTAATATTATCAACTCAACTAGAAATGGCTCCTCTGATGAGGATTCTTCAGTGGAATTGTCATAGTCTTAGAAACAAGTCGGACGAATTTTTAAACACATTACACTCAAACTCAATTGCAGTGGCTGCCATCTCGGAGACATGGCTGGAACCGGATTCTGATTTCAGAGTCAGGGGATACCACTGTCTTTGAGACGACCGTCAAGATGGAAAGGGCGGCTCCGCTCTTTTCATTAAAAAATCATTACCATTCTCCCCAGTAGATGTAAAACCAATTGGTTGTCCTTTTCAAGTGACGGCCGCAAAGGTTTTTGACACTACAATCATTTCTTTGTATATATCACCATCTAACAAACCTTCAAAATCAATCCTGAAAGCAATGTTTTCCAAGGTCACTTCCCCTTCTCTTATTCTGGGAGATTTTAATGCCCATCACGGATTATGGGGAGCTCACAATTGTGATAGAATGGGCAGAGATATTGTTGATCTACTCGACGAACTAGACTTTTGTATCATCAATGATGGTTCTCCTACCCGTCTTCAGGTGCCTGGTCAGCGTCCCAGCATGGTTGATCTTACTATTTGCAATTCCAGCATTGCCGCATCCCTGTTATGGAAGGTTTTGGATGACCCTCATGGGAGTGATCATTACCCCATCCTCATTGAATCCTCAAATATTTATCATTCCAATAAAATTGTCAAGTCCAGTAGTCGAAAACCAAGGTTCTTAATGGCCAGGGCAAACTGGAATGATTATTCAAATCATACAAAGTTCTCCGTGCAAAGTCTACCCTCTCCAACTACAGAAAATGTTACGGAATGTTACGATTTATTGGTGTCTGCAGTCATTACGTCCGCAGAAAAATTTATCCCCATTAAAACGACACGTAACAAAGGGAAACCTCCCCCAGCTCCTTGGTGGGATATTGAATGCTCAGATGCAGTAGATAAGAGGAAAAAATATGCGAAAATTTATTCAACAAATATGAATATGGAGAACTTCCTTCAGTATAAACAGATTGAAGCTAAGACCAAACGTCTTCTAAAAAACAAAAAACGTCAAGGCTGGAAAAAATTTTGCTCATCATTATCTCCCGAAGTTCCTCTTTCAGTTGTTTGGAATTCAATTCGTCGGTTTAAGGGTTCTCACGTCCCATCAGTGACTCGACCACTCTCTTCACAGTGGGTGAAGGAATTTGCCGATAAACTAGCTCCTCAAACTGCAAGTAATTTTAATGAAACAGAATTCACATACTCATTTAAAACACGGGGTTGGATGGACACCCACTTCAATTTGACAGAACTTAGGGAGGTCTTAAACGATCTCACAGATTCATCTCCCGGTGTAGATGGAATTCCTTATAGCTTTATTAAAAACTGCGACGTTACCACATTAAACTATTTTCTTTCAGTTATAAATTTGATCTTTGACTCCGGCAAAATTCCATCAGCATGGAAAACTCAAATAATTGTCCCCATTCTGAAACCCCAGAAAGACCCTAACTCTGGACTTTCTTACAGACCTATAGCTCTGTCATCTTCCTTAGTTAAAATAGCTGAACATATGATTAAAAGACGCCTAGACTGGTATGTAGAAAATGAGAAAATTCTTCCCAGTTCTCAGTTTGGCTTTCGAAAAAGAAAAAGTACGATCGAAAGTGTGTCCATCCTGACTTCTGATATCCAGTTGGCCCTGGCCGATAATGAATCCCTTGTCGGTGTTTGCCTTGATGTGTGCGGAGCTTTTGACAACGTTTTACTAGATGTTTTATTTAATAAATTGTTAAAAATTGGCATCCCTCGTAAGCTTTCCAGTTTTATAATTAACCTCCTTCTTACCAGGAAAATTCAAATCCAGGTGCTGGATTCTCCTCCACTGGAAAGAATAGTAAACAAGGGTTTGCCTCAGGGCTCCGTCCTTAGTCCTATCCTTTTTAATATATATACCTTTGACCTGCATCGGAGTTTGCATCCATCTTGTAAAATACTTCAGTATGCGGATGATCTTTTCATATACATTTCAGGACGAATTATTACTATTCTGGAGGAAATAATTAACATTTGCATGAAAAACCTTGACACCTGGTTAACGAATCACGGCTTAGAAATTTCTCCGTCCAAAAGCAATGTTATCGTTTTTTCTAGAAAACGTGTTCCTCCGCGTATAACAGTCCAAATAAATAATTCAATTCTCCCTATGCAGGTACAGATAAGATTCCTTGGGGTAATTTTAGACTCTAAGTTAACATGGAACCCGTATGTTAATTTTATCATTAACAAATGTCAAGCTGGTCTCAACATTTTACGTGCCGTTTCACGGGTTTGGTGGGGAAGTCACCCATTCACCCAAAAACTTTTTTATAACGCATATGTTAGGAGTCATTTGGATTATGCGTCATTCCTCATTGAACCCACATCTAAAAAGAACCTCGCGAGGTTGGACCGTATCCAATTTCAAAGTTTAAGATTGATTATCGGTGCAATGCGTTCTTCCCCAATTAACGCTTTACAAGTGGAAGCTGTGGAGGCTCCTCTTCATTTCAGAAGACAGTTCTTGGCAGACAAGTTTTTATTTAAATGCTTAAGACTCTCTAATCACCCACTGATAGACAAAATTACTGCACTCACTGCTCAAGTAAAATCACTTCCTTATTGGAGGAACAAGTCAATCCCTCTTCTTGTTAAAAGTCTCCATACGTATAGTGCGTATAAACCCCTCTTAAATCCATCTGATAGACTTCCTTTATATGCTAACTCCTTTCGTATTCATTTACGTAAACCAAATATTCTTCTTTCTCTCGGCATAATTAACAATCACGAAGCTCCAAGAAAGCTTATCGAAATTTTAAATTCTAAATACTCCAACTGGAAAATTATTTACACAGATGGTTCCAAGTCTTCCTTATCAAACCATGTGGGAGCAGCATTCCATTGCCCATCAGATCAAGTCAATAGAAAAATCAAACTTCCAAAAGAGGCTTCCGTTTTCACTGCTGAATGTATAGCCATTTTTGAATCCCTCAAATACATTGACAATGATCACATTGGAAACTTTTTAATTCTCTCAGATTCCCTGAGTGCACTTCAAAAATTGAACTCTTCCCCCTTCCATTACCCAGAAGACGATTTCTGTGTTGGAATCCGCACTTTAATTTATAAATTAACCGACTCTGGCAAAGAAATCGTGTTGGCTTGGATACCCAGTCACTGCGGTATCCCTGGAAATGAAAAGGCAGATTCATTGGTGAAAGATGCCATTATTTCGGGGGATATTTTATATAATTTTTCAAACCCCGATGACATTTTCATTAAATTGAAAGAAAACATGATTTCCACATGGCAGAATCATTGGGATGAGTCTAGTAAAACAAAAGGATATAACTTTTTCATAATTCAGCCAACAATTCCTCCAAAACCGTGGTTTTCTAGACTCTCTTTGAACAAATTCTCAACATCCTCGATTTGCCGCATGCGGATAGGGCATTGCTGCCACAATGTTCACTTGACAAATATTCATGTTAAGAATTCTGCGGTGTGTGAATGTCGTCTTGGTGAAGAGGACCTCAATCATATTTTTTTCAGTTGCCCTATAAATAATTCATACATAAATTTCATCCCTCACCTTATCAGTACGGGCATAATGCCTCCCTACAACATTGCATGTCTGTTATCTTCTCAAAACAAACGCGTTTATAGAGTATTGGCTAATTTCCTGAATATTAACAGCATCAATTTGTAATTGTAAGTTTAGTTTAAAAATTTTCATTATTTAGTTTATTTTTTATGTATAATAAATTATGTACATAAGCATATTTATTATTTTCCTGTTACTTCCACTTGTTATACATATGTAAATAATTAAAATCATCTCGTGTTGTAAGAATTTAGCGTATTATTATTATTATTTGTATAGTATTATTATATAATGTAGATATGTTCTTTATACCAAAATTGTAAATATTGACCAAAAATACACTCACAAAATTACACACAAAAATCATTCACTTGACACTGGCCAGAACACTCCTTTGGGGTGAAAAGCCATTAAAAAAAAAAAAAAAAGTTTTTGATCGAAAAACAAAGGCTACCGTCTAACTGTGCCAGTGTCATTTCATTCCTCTTTACAAAAATATTCATTTTAAATAGATAATAGCTTTATAATTTTATTGTATATTAGTGTAATATAGTTTTAACTTGTATATTTGTTTTCACAGTAAGTATTTGTGTTGTGTAATTGGTTCTTCGGAGCAGTAAAGGTAAGATTTTTTTTTTGTTTTGTGTCATTTAGATTTGTTGAAAAATGGTCCAAGAAAAACCACCTGATCCCCCAGATGATGGTGGTTTGCTATCTGAATCCTCGGGTGTTACGAAAAAAATGATCGCTGTTAATATTCCGGAGGCTTCGGACTTCGTAACGATCACGTCCAAAAAAAGAAAAATTGCTAAACCAACTGATAATAGAAATGCAACAGATTTTGAACAGATACATCGTAAAATACCCTCCACGCAAAACGACTCCCTTCAAAATAATTCTTCTGTTTTACAGGATGTAATTCCGTGCACTTCTTCTTCGATTTCAAACCCAAGTCCACCTAACCCTTCCACCACACTCACTACAGCTGCCCCACTGGTACCCTCTATTCCTTTGTCACGTTTATATAATAATCTGGATAGACCTCCTTACATAACACACGTGACTAAAATTTCGAAGGATGAAAAACAAACAAATTTATATGATGTGGACTTTGGACATTTTATGTTTAAAAATAAAATCCATCCTGTCTGGAATGGAGTTAAATCTGTTGGCCGTAACCGTCTTTCTGTTGAATTCAGGATAGCGGCTGAGGCCAATAGCTTTGTAAAATCTGATGTTGCCAAAAAAAACTCGTACAACGTTTTTATACCTACATATCAGGTTACAAGGCTAGGTGTCACAAAAGGGATCCCACCACACTGGTCGATAGAGGACATCCTGGAGAACATTACTGTTCCTCAAGGTTTCGGAAAAGTTTTAAAAGCGCGTCGTCTAAATTACAGGTTTAATACGGGAAACTCTGTAGAATGGAGACCCTCCCAATCCGTTGTCCTAACCTTTGACAGCAAAGACCTTCCACAAAATGTTACTATGTTTAACGTCTCTCTACCAGTAGAGCTCTATGTGTTCCCAACTGTGCAGTGCTACAAGTGCTGCAGATTTGGACACACAAAGAACCTCTGCAGATCAGAACCCCGTTGCTTCAAGTGCAGTTCATCCCATAGTGGCGATTCCTGCGATAAAACTGAGGAAAATTATAAATGTTTAAACTGCTCCGGAATTCACATGTCCATCAGCAAAACTTGCCCTGAGCTGTCAAGGCAGCGCAATATTAAACACACAATGGCCGAGAAGAGCATTTCTTATGCGGAAGCATCAAGAATGTTTAACAAATCCATTCCATCTTATTCTAAAATAACTTCGAAAAATTCTAAAAATTCCACCCCTTCTCAACCTTCATCTTCTTCATTTAGAAAAACTTTTGAACGGTATGTGAAACCTAGAATTCTAACAAAAAAAATAATACTAATCACGAATCCCTTCTGTGGTTCCCTAATGGACAACTTCCTTCCAGTTCAAATTTCAATACTTACCTGAAGTCATCTAGTAAAGAACAAAATTATAATATAGACATTAACTCTACACTAATCACCTCATTTTTACATATTTTACAAACTTTAAATAAAAACAACATTCAAATACCGTCCCACGTTGCTAAACAAATTACTAATATTATCAACTCAACTAGAAATGGCTCCTCTGATGAGGATTCTTCAGTGGAATTGTCATAGTCTTAGAAATAAGTCTGACGAATTTTTAAACACATTACACTCAAACTCAATTGCAGTGGCTGCCATCTCGGAGACATGGCTGGAACCGGATTCTGATTTCAGAGTCAGGGGATACCACTGTCTTCGAGACGACCGTCAAGATGGAAAGGGCGGCTCCGCTCTTTTCATTAAAAAATCATTACCATTCTCCCCAGTAGATGTAAAACCAATTGGTTGTCCTTTTCAAGTGACGGCCGCAAAGGTTTTTGACACTACTATCATTTCTTTGTATATATCACCATCTAACAAACCTTCAAAATCAATCCTGAAAGCAATGTTTTCTAAGGTCACTTCCCCTTCTCTTATTCTGGGAGATTTTAATGCCCATCACGGATTATGGGGAGCTCACAATTGTGACAGAATGGGCAGAGATATTGTTGATCTACTCGACGAACTAGACTTTTGTATCATCAATGATGGTTCTCCTACCCGTCTTCAGGTGCCTGGTCAGCGTCCCAGCATGGTTGATCTTACTATTTGCAATTCCAGCATAGCCGCATCCCTGTTATGGAAGGTTTTGGATGACCCTCATGGGAGTGATCATTACCCCATCCTCATTGAATCCTCAAATATTTATCATTCCAATAAAATTGTCAAGTTCAGTAGTCGAAAACCAAGGTTCTTAACGGCTAGGGCAAACTGGAATGATTATTCAAAACATACAAAGTTCTCCGTGCAAAGTCTACCCTCTCCAACTACAGAAAATGTTACGGAATGTTACGATTTATTGGTGTCTGCAGTCATTACGTCGGCAGAAAAATTTATCCCCATTAAAACGATACGTAACAAAGGGAAACCTCCCCCAGCTCCTTGGTGGGATATTGAATGCTCAGACGCAGTAGATACGAGGAAAAAATATGCGAAAATTTATTCAACAAATATGAATGTGGAGAACTTCCTTCAGTATAAACAGATTGAAGCTAAGACCAAACGTCTTCTAAAAACGTCAAGGCTGGAAAAAATTTTGCTCATCATTATCTCCCGAAGTTCCTCTTTCAGTTGTATGGAATTCAATTCGTCGGTTTAAGGGTTCTCACGTCCCATCGGTGACTCGACCAATCTCTTCACAGTGGGTGAAGGAATTTGCCGATAAACTAGCTCCTCAAACTGCAAGTAATTTGAATGAAACAGAATTCACATACTCATTTAAAACACGGGGTTGGATGGACACCCACTTCAATTTGACGGAACTTAGGGAGGTCTTAAACGATCTCACGTACTCATCTCCCGGTGTAGATGGAATTCCTTATAGCTTTATTAAAAAACTGCGACGTTACCACATTAAACTATTTTCTTTCAGTTATAAATTTGATCTTTGACTCCGGCAAAATTCCATCAGCATGGAAAACTCAAATAATTGTCCCCATTCTGAAACCACAGAAAGACCCTTACTCTGGACTTTCTTACAGACCTATAGCTCTGTCATCTTCCTTAGTTAAAATAGCTGAACATATGATTAAAAGACGCCTAGACTGGTATGTAGAAAATGAGAAAATTCTTCCCAGTTCTCAGTTTGGCTTTCGAAAAAGAAAAAGTACGATCGAAAGTGTGTCCATCCTGACTTCTGATATCCAGTTGGCCCTGGCCGATAACGAATCCCTTGTCGGTGTTTGCCTTGATGTGTGTGGAGCTTTTGACAACGTTTTATTAGATGTTTTATTTAATAAATTGTTAAAAATTGGCATCCCTCGTAAGCTTTCCAGTTTTATAATTAACCTCCTTCTTACCAGGAAAATTCAAATCCAGGTGCTGGATTCTCCTCCACTGGAAAGAATAGTAAATAAGGGTTTGCCTCAGGGCTCCGTCCTTAGTCCTATCCTTTTTAATATATATACCTTTGACCTGCATCGGAGTTTGCATCCATCTTGTAAAATACTTCAGTATGCGGATGATCTTTTCATATACATTTCAGGACGAATTATTACTATTCTGGAGGAAAAAATTAACATTTGCATGAAAAACCTTGACACCTGGTTAACGAATCACGGCTTAGAAATTTCTCCGTCCAAAAGCAATGTTATCGTTTTTTCTAGAAAACGTGTTCCTCCGCGTATAACAGTCCAAATAAATAATTCAATTCTCCCTATGCAGGTACAGATAAGATTCCTTGGGGTAATTTTAGACTCTAAGTTAACATGGAACCCGTATGTTAATTTTATCATTAACAAATGTCAAGCTGGTCTCAACATTTTACGTGCCGTTTCACGGGTTTGGTGGGGAAGTCACCCATTCACCCAAAAACTTTTTTATAACGCATATGTTAGGAGTCATTTGGATTATGCATCATTCCTCATCGAACCCACTTCTAAAAAGAACCTCGCGAGGTTGGACCGTATCCAATTTCAAAGTTTAAGATTGATTATCGGTGCAATGCGTTCTTCCCCAATTAACGCTTTACAAGTGGAAGCTGTGGAGGCTCCTCTTCATTTCAGAAGACAGTTCTTGGCAGACAAGTTTTTTTATTTAAATGCTTAAGACTCTCTAATCACCCACTGATAGACAAAATTACTGCACTCACTACTCAAGTGAAATCACTTCCTTATTGGAGGAACAAATCAATCCCTCTTCTTGTTAAAAGTCTCCATACGTATAGTGCGTATAAACCCCTCTTAAATCCATCTGATAGACTTCCTTTATATGCTAACTCCTTTCGTATTCATTTACGTAAACCAAATATTCTTCTTTCTCTCGGCATAATTAACAATCACGAAGCTCCAAGAAAGCTTATCGAAATTTTAAATTCTAAATACTCCAACTGGAAAATTATTTACGCAGATGGTTCCAAGTCTTCCTTATCAAACCATGTGGGAGCGGCATTCCATTGCCCATCAGATCAAGTCAATAGAAAAATCAAACTTCCAAAAGAGGCTTCCGTTTTCACTGCTGAATGTATAGCCATTTTTGAATCCCTCAAATACATTGACAATGATCACATTGGAAACTTTTTAATTCTCTCAGATTCCCTGAGTGCACTTCAAAAATTGAACTCTTCCCCCTTCCATTACCCAGAAGACAATTTCTGTGTTGGAATCCGCACTTTAATTTATAAATTAACCGACTCTGGCAAAGAAATCGTGTTGGCTTGGATACCTAGTCACTGCGGTATCCCTGGAAATGAAAAGGCAGATTCATTGGCGAAAGATGCCATTATTTCGGGGGATATATTATATAATTTTTTAAACCCCGATGACATTTTCATTAAATTGAAAGAAAACATGATTTCCACATGGCAGAATCATTGGGATGAGATTATTATTTGTATAGTATTATTATATAATGTAGATATGTTCTTGATACCAAAATTGTAAATATTGACCAAAAATACACTCACAAAATTACACACAAAAATCATTCACTTGACACTGGCCAGAACACTCCCTTGGGGTGAAAAGCCATTAAAAAAAAAAAAA
Organism: Limnephilus lunatus; assembly: GCA_917563855.2. Taxonomy (NCBI): domain Eukaryota; kingdom Metazoa; phylum Arthropoda; class Insecta; order Trichoptera; family Limnephilidae; genus Limnephilus; species Limnephilus lunatus. Next base: position 49,218,522 of record OU830593.1, read on the forward strand.
AGTTTTTGATCGTTTTTTGATAAATAGCTAATTGAATAATTGTCGAAACTTTGTACCTGAATCCTAGTTCATTTAAAATAAACCAATGATTTTTTACTTGACACCGACGCTAACAACCTTATGAAGGGCGTGCCCGTGCATGGCAAATAGTAAACAGATTTTGGTCGATGTCAGTTATTGTCAAAGGACATTGCTGATTGCCGTCGGGCTAATGAAAGAAGAGTAAACACCGATAACGCTAACGAAACCCCCCAACGTTTCGATGTTGGCATTCTTAGGTGGGCGTGCAATGAATTTCCTTTACTGGTACCGGTGAAAAGTGCCCCTTGCATGTAATGGAGCATTTCTTTAACTGATTACTCTAAAGAAAGTACAAAAACTGTATACCAAAGAAGTGTTGAAAAAAAAACATATTTGATAGATTCTCCTGATCAAACTTATTCGCCGGCCTCTGTGGTCGACGGGTGAGGCTCTCGACTAGCCATCCGAAGGTCGCGGGTTCAAATCCTGGCGTGCGGAGGTATTCTTTATCTGATTTATTTATGTTATTTCACTCTTTAATCATTTACAAATAATCAAATCTAAAAATATTTATTGTACAAAAAAAAAATACAAAAGATGTAGCTTATAGGTAGACCCCATTTCTTCCAGTTAACCACATACATGTTATATTATAATGTTTATGCAAATTAAAAAAAAAAAACAAATATACCACCAATAAAAATACAAAAAAAGGGGTTTCATTTATGTGAGGTATTCACAAGGAGTAAAGACATTTGTTTACAAGGAAAGTGTTTAGTTTTTAGGTAGATTTGAATTTGTATGTATCTTGTATTTGTTTAATATTATGTGGAAGGTTGTTATATACTTTAATGGCCATGTAGTAAGGTCCTTTTTGGAATATTGTTTTGTTTGCTTTTGGTAGTAACAAGTTTTCTGTGAACTTTGTAGCGTATTTATGTGTTGAGTTTCATATACTCGTAAAACATATTTGAGTGGAAGACACTCGTGTCACCCTGGTGTAAACCTCGATTCAGAATGGTATCGTTGCTTGATATGGCTTTAGCAGTATTTGGTGACTAGATCTGAATATCCAGATACTTCCCCACCTTCTCCCAGTAAGGAAGACCTCATCTCCTTCTCCTATCTTCAGCCTCACAATATACCCCAATTGGGTATGTCTAGTCTCACCGAATCCAGGCGGTTGGAAGCAGTTTAGACCTTCGTGCAGTGTTTACAAAAAAAAATAATGACTGTCACTAAGAAAATAATCAAAACAAGTCAAAAGCCAATGTAAATCTAACAAAAATCTCATTATTATCCACTGTTATCAAGTTTAATTTGTAGAACTCCATTTTTTTTTCTTTTATATATTCAATAATATTATTATTCAATTAATAAAAACAGTTTATTTAGTAATATTTTTTATATACATAGCACTATTTATGTACATAGCAGAACTTGTTTATAAATAAACTGTTTTTATTAATTGAATAATAATATTATTGAACGTACAAAAGAAATAAAAATCTCATTATCACCCGTCTCTCAGAAGCCCCAGTGAAAAAAGCATGCTTATTGAGAACTGGATGATTTATAGGTAGTTGTCCATCGGCCATGTCAATGACGAGATTGATGGTATATTTCGACTTCCAATAATGCAGATAACTTGGATAATAATTACAAAGCTTCGTTTAGGGAGAAAAATCATTCCAAGGAAAATTTTAAGTACAAATTTATTAAAAGATTTTTTTTAAATGTATCTATATTGTGAATACATTAAATTAATGTGTATTTTTTTACTAGAGTACCCCACAAGATTTTCAACTGCTCCAAATCGTCTGGAAGTCTGGAGTGTGAGACTACAGCGTTCCCAATTGAGGCATGTTGTGAGGCTGAAGGTATTGAAGAGGGGTAGGAGACAAGGAAGAGAATGGTAGAAAAGTACCAGGCTATTGAAATCTGGTCACCAAATTAAAGCTATTTCAAGCAACCAAACTAAACTACAGGGGTATGTCGTCAAGCTGAATGGAGTGTTGAGAGGAAGATGATGTACCTATAAAGTACCTGGCTACTAAGGTATGGTCACCAAATACGGTTCCAGCCATTTTAAGCAACTCTTCAAGTCTGAAGTCTTTCACCAGGACGATACTAAGAACGGGTTGTTTAAAAAAAATGTAACAATTCATCAAATATTTGAAGTTAATTTTCACGTTCTGTGTCAGTTCTATTCAAGTTCTGTTATTAAAGCATTATAGGCCATTTGCTTTTTAAAACTAAAATAATCACAGAACTTGAATAGAACTTACACAGAACGTGAAAATTAACCAAATATTTGGTGAATCCGTCAATTTTTTGGAAACAACCCGTCCTAAGAATTTCATGACAACTCTGAATTAACTCAACTCAACACCTCTTTGAAAAAACGTTAAAAGATAAAAAAAAATCAGAAAAATAGCCCGTAACTTAACCTAATTCAACCTATTTAACTTTTTTTAAATATATTTTTTCAGCACTTTTAATGGCTTTTCAAAGGAGGTGTTGACTCAAGTTGGTTCTGAGTTATCCGGTCACCATACTAAGATACTGAAACGTACAGAAAAGATACTGAATACCACACAAGAGTCCCAACTACTCCCGTCTGGAGCAAGTGAGACTATAGCATCCCCAATTGGGGTATGTTGTGAGCCTTAAGGTAGTGGGGAGGGGAAGGAGATAGGAAAAAGGAAGGTGGGGAAGTACCTGGCTATTCAGATCTAGTCACCAAATATGGCTAATGCCATTTCAAGCAACGTTTCAATTCTGAATGGTGATCTTACACCAGGGCGATACTGAGAGTATCTTCCACTCTGGAACGTGCCGCAAATTTACTATATATTATTTTAAATTAATAAATAACTTTTTTTCCACGCCGGGATTCGATGCCGTGACCTTTGGTATGCGAGTCAAAAGTCTTATCACTGGACTACGCCGGCCGTCTTGAATGAATTAATTACGGAGTAACACAAATTAATTTAACCTACTTTACTTGCGTTCGCCGGGATTTGAATCTGTGACCACGGAGACTGTCATATTCTATCTACATTCCAAGACAGAGACTATGCGACATAACCTCAACCCATAAACATTTTTACATACCCACAACGAAATAAAATGAACAAAATATGTTAATTATTTTGAAACCACGTCGGGAGCCAAAATGTAACGTAATTAGAAGATGAATAGCTAGACTGTTTTAATTATTGAATTGAGTAACTTATTAAGAAGCTCAGGGTAGGTAGCATGTTATCATTCAATGATTCACAATAAAACAAGGATTTTACTATTAACTTTATTATAATTTAAGGTATTTTTTTTATATGTATACCGCACAAGAGTCCCAACTGCTCCCGTCTGAAGCCAGTGAGACTATGGCATCCCCAATTGGGGTATGTTGTGAGGCTGTGGGTAGTGGGGAGGGGAAGGAGATAGGGAAGAGGAAGGTGGGGAAGTATGACTACATGAATGGAAGACTACGTGTTGATTAAATTATCATATCTCAGGTCGTGGTTGCCTGCCCTAAGATGCCAGGCAAAATTATTAACATATGAGAAAGAATGACTCTACTGAATTTACTGTGGTAGTATGAAGAATTATAGTTTAGGGCGCCAATCGATTTCTAGGTAAACCACATGATCGATTTGTGGTAAATAACAAGAGTAACCAAGGATTATAAATTAACGATACGTGAAATGCTGATGGTTGAAGAAATGTCGCACGCCGCCAATCTCTGTCCGGAACGCCATGTTGCCTTCTCTAATGTCTGATCCTCACTGATCTGTGGTTAACACAAGTCCCAGCCAACCCGCCATAGAATAAAGCGAGCTGCTAGAAGATTACGCCGGAACCCTGCGGCTAGAAATTCTTGTATCTTCCTTTTCCGGGTAGGAAGTAATTTGTCGTAGCAGTATTCCAACTGCTACAATATAATATATATGTATATATAGAGAAACCGTTATATTACGTATTTATAAAATAATAAATTATTAATTAAATATTATAATATTATTTTAATAGAAGGTATCTGGTACAGGCTGTTGTTTAATTATAGCTTAATCACTTCGACACCTCAAAATCCATCAGGCATCTATTTACTTGCATCATATATTGTCACTCTAGCCGACCTTGAGTTATTTATTCAACGCAATTTTTAAAAACGTAAACGCCGCCCGGTCTATTATTTCGTCCGTAAGCACGTATTCTTTGAATGTCCATCTTTGGCATTCACAAACAACGTTTGAATTGAGAATTTACTGGAAACATGGAAGTGTTCTTACTCGCCACATTTTATTTTGAGTTCGTGAGGTAATAGCAGGTGTAGATGTAAGTAACATCCTTGGGTATTTCCGTTTAAAAAGCGGGTATCGTCTTGCCAAAAAAGTATACGGGTAGGTAATACCCGAAAAAGTCCACAGACACCTTTTTCAGTTTTAACTATTAATTATTATTATATTTGTGTTCACATAATTTTCATTAATTTCAGTTCCCTTAACATATAATATATTCTACCTCCGTAAATACAGAAAATACCCGTATGTTGCGCTTAAATTGTGTTTGCATTGGCTTATTCAGTATTATGTACGAAGGTAATGCTGTGCAATCCCTACTAAATGAACAAGAAAAAAAAATTCTACCCAATTTTTATGAACATGTTTTATTTTCCGTAGTATGTAATATTTGTGTAACATTTTAAACATAAGCGTTCTGTAAAAATGTAGGCAAATAATAACTTATATCTTATTTATAAGACACAAATAAGAAGCTGTTTTAGGTCATTTCATTAAAATTTCTCCGGTCCTGAAGATTCCTAAATTCCCCAGTCTTTCAAAATAAATAATATCAACTCTACTTTTGCCACCAATCTTCACACAAATGTAATACTTGTATCAATCAATAATGCAGGGTAACAAATGTAAAATCATTAAATGTTTAGTGTTCTTTCGTTCTTCTTACTATGCAAAGACATGTCATCTCCAAGCATCAATCTTAATATTATAAACTAAGGAAAACGCCAATCTATACCTGTTTTCTGGATCTAAGCAAGGCGTTTGACCGTGTACGTCATAATAAACTGTGGGAAAAACTAAGGAAAAGAGCAGTTCCGGAATATGTAATAGCGATTCTTTCAATTTGGCACACGCAACAAGAAAATATTGTGAAATGGTCTGGGGAGCTATCTAATCCATTTTATTTGAAAAGTGGCGTAAGGCAAGGAGGAAGCATGTCTCCGGTTCTGTTTAATCTATATACCGGTGATCTTATTAAAAAATTTAATGCCACGAAAATAGGATGCCATATACATGGAGTATGTGTGAACAACATTAATTACGCAGATGATATGGTTCTTCTTGCACCGTCACTAAGCGCATTACAGAAGTTACTAAGGATTTGTGAAAACTTTGCAAAAAACCATAACCTGTTATATAATACTACCAAGTCAGTAGTTATGGTTTTTAAAAACAAAAACGAAACCATCCAAACACCCTCAGTATGGTTAGATGACAGGAAAATGAATGTTTATCACAGCGTTAAGTACCTAGAACACATCATCACAGACGACCTTAAGGATATCGAGGATATGGAAAGGCAGAGAAGAGCGATATCTGTTAGAGCGGGTATGCTGTCAAGACGTTTTTACCTTTGCAGCCCAAAAGTAAAAAGAATATTGTTCAACGCTTTCTGTACCTCGCTGTACACATCAGAACTGTGGGTTGACTACACTGCATCCCAATGGAACAAGTTAAAGGTTGCTTACAACAACGCATACCGTCAACTTTTCCGCCTACCGAGATACTGCAGTGCTACGGAAATGTTCCTGGAGGGACGAGTGCACACTTTCCGAGCACTTCTCCGCCACCGCATGGGAAGTTTATGGCGCAGACTACGCCAATCGAAGAATGCAATCATCACCGCCATGACTACCTGGTTGGAGTCCCCTCTGATGGCCCTCTGGAGACGGGAGACTATGAAATACCCTCCGTAAACAGCTGCATGAATTAATTTTACTGTTTATTATTATTTTTCTCATGTTTTTGATGCTTATTCGCTTTTTTTTTAAATTTATTTATATGTTGTTATTTACTTTATTTTTATTTTTAACATTAACCCATTTTTTGTTTCAAAATATGGAATGTATTTCATTGCACTACCCCTGCATACATTCTGGAATAAACTTATTATTATTATTAATACGTAAAACAAAGTCGGGTTAGTTACACTATTTATAACTCGAGAACGGCAGGGCCGATTTTGATGATCTTTGATTTGTTGGATTTGTCTCCGCCCCGGAAAGGATAATAACTATTAAAACATCACAAAAATTAACGAAAAATATAGTTATTAAGAAAATTCTTTTCCCCATACATTTTGTATGGAACGAATTCTCATATTTGAAAGAGCAGCGGGCATTTTGTGATAAGTACCTATAATATTGAACTGTGTGTGAATTTCGAAAATTCAAAAATTTCAATTGTCAATGCGCTAATTGTTTTGCACTTGTTCTTAATCGTGTAATGCTGCCCCTCTTTCTTACACAATAAGTATCAATAGCCGAAAATGAGACAAGCGGTGAATGTAAGTCTGCACCCATCCAAGGTAAAGATACAATAATTATAATAAAAATCCCTCACACGTACAAAGAAAATGAAAAGCAATTTTTTTTAGATCAGCTCACACATGAGGCCCCGAAGAAAATTATTTTCCTCAGGACCTATGTCATCTTAGGGGAAGCTGTGTGAAGGGTATTTTTAAGGAAAGGAAGGAAAGGAAGTTCTCAGAAGGAAAAAAGTATGAGGGGTGGGTAGGAATCTGGGGTCAGTGTGTCCGGAAGTGATGGAAGTATGAATCCATCCCTCCAACTGCGGTGCAAGGCGATGGGTCGAGAGAGTCAAGCTGGAAAGGTCAAAAGTCTCTCTCGATCCGGCCCATCACGAAGCGGTGGGTAGACGCATCCGCCGCCAAGACTCGGACAAACTTCACCCCATAAACCCGGGCACCCCTGCTAAATCACCAAACATAGCGAACCACTTCGGGTGACCTATGGATGACGTATGACAGAAGTGTTGGTTATCCAATAAATAGCTCCCGGGGCGGCGGCACCCATACCCAAATATCCAAAATTCCCGTAAGTAAGTGGAAAAATAAGAAAATCATAAAAAATATAAATCCGTACACAACGCCATCTCTGATATTGACAAAAACAAAACACGGACAGTTGCCCATTGATGATTGCTTTATTGTGTAATTTTTAACTTAATAAAAAAACTGATTTAAATCCAACAGTTATTGATTCTGAGGCGGTACGAAGTTCGTCGGGTCATCTAGTTTTCTAATAAAATTTTCTTAGTCTTCCCAGGCTCCTTCGCCCTATCGGTCTTGAGTTCAACAGGGACTTTGGTGCTTGATGCTCGGTCATTCTCTATACAAGACCCAGCCACCGAAGTGTTCCCAGTTTAAAAAATTTTTGACGTTTTAAAATTACAATATTAAAAAAATGCTAATTCTGAAACATTGTGAAATCAAATCAAATGCAATAATAATAATTATGCAGGTTGATTCGTTGTACACAAACAATTTACACGCATTTTAAAGTGCACTTCCACCATTTAATAACATGAACAGGAAAAATCCCGGGATAAAATAACTTGGTGGGAGCTTTATATGCAGAACCAAAGCGAGCTTTTCTCGCTTGGCTTGGGGCGAGAAAACCACTCACAGTTGTGGAGCGATGAAAGAATTACTGAACGATTTTCCAAGAAACTCTCAAATATACTGAAATACTAAATCTTTCGCATAGTTTTTGTCTCAAAGTATAACATTTTATCAATAATAAAATAAACATAAAAAATAAATTTAATGATTACAAACAATAAGAAAATGAGTTATACTATATATGTAATACTAGCTAAAGTTCCCGGCGATGCCCGGGCTTAACATACAATTTTCGAAATCAAATGTGGACATTGACCTTCATTTGTTTTGAAGGTCACACGTGCAAAACTTTATCAACCTCGGCATAGAACTGTAAATTTGCATACAAATCAAATCCACACCGCCCGTTTACCAGCCCTCTCGTCCACCACATACAGATATTCTCCTATATATGTATATTATAAATGATTTTTTGAACTAATTTATGGTTTTTATGTTAATAGTCTTTTAGCGATTCTGAGAATAAATCCAAGCATTTTTAATCCCTTACTGGTAATGCTAATAATATGATTCAAGAAAGGTAATTTGGAGTCAAAGATAACCCCAAGGTCGTTGAATTCAAAGACTCTTTTTAGATTGGCATTGTTAATAGAGTAGTCGAATAATAAAGGGGTCTTAGATCTTTAATATGTGGAGATAGTTTACTTCTTAAAACTTTGCAAAATTACTTTATGGCATTATTTATAATTTAATTAATAACAGAACACTTTGTATAAACCACTTTTTAATAAACAATGTCGACATGTTGTTTTTTTCTTTTTTTTTTATTAAATAAAAAAAAAAATTTAAAAAAATGTTGAGATAGTGTTTATTATTTTATAATAATCTCGGAACCCAGTGAACCATCAAAGCCAAACAATAACTATTTCAATAAATTGCACAAAAACATAAGAGTACGAATATCAGAAAAAACTTTGATGAATTTTAAATTGTAATGTGTAAAACATCACAACAATCATATGTACATACATAATCTTTAAAAAAAAATCTTTCTTACTTTATTATCATAAAAAAGAATACCTATTCTTTATAGAAACAACGCCTACGTACTTGACGGGCTATGTACTATGTACTATGTACCAAAGCGGGGTAATCATCCTATTTAATAAATAATTTAAATAAAATAAAGGTATTTGAGGATTTTAACAGTTTTCGACTGATTTAATGTCTTCAAAATGAATGATAAATTACACGCTATGTTAATGAAAAATAATAGTGGGCGAAAATGCATTTCCAATAATCTCTCTTACTCAAGTGATCAGCCACCAGTGATTTTACGACAGGTTAGTTGACAAATACGCTTGGTCAGACGTCGCGGGTTCAATCCTGATAGCTAAGTCCTCCATCTTTATGGTACAATCAACATTTTCCGCATTGATGGAAGTGGGAGGAATAAAAATACTATCGGGATATCGTAACCCGAGAATGTTTATCTAAAATTTATCTAATTAGTTATCTGCTAATAAAAAAAATATTATTTTATTGTGAGAGTTGAAGAAAACTATGAACAATACTCTGAACATGATGAAGGACTTGCAAACGAGTTATCCTAAAAAACTACAGTTTATTATAGAGTTAAGAATTTGAGATCTTGAATATATTTCATTTATTGTATATACAAAATTACCTTTCTTGAGATTTCTGTGACAATAATATTTCATCATTGTCACTCAAATTGATCATTCTATGATAAATAATTATATTGTGGGTGGTTTGGTATGTTTATGATTATAATCGACCCATTTCTCCTTCCACTCCCATGTCAAGATTATAAGAAAAATATGTCTATAAAAATTTCTTGCCAACTGAGCACAAAGAAAATCAATTTGCCTCTTTTGACAAGTGAGTTGGCGGTATTTTCATTAAGAGAAACAGTAATCCACTTCAAACAAAGGAAGTCGCTTGTACAATAATTGTATTTACCAATATTGTAGATTGAAGTACGAGGAAGAAGTCTGAAGTGTACCAGAAAAATCAATTGGTATATAAATTCCCAAAATCAGGAACGTTCGTAAGAAATTGTTTTAACACTGTTTAAAAACAGTTTTAGGTTAAGTAGTGTAAGGTTACTAGAAGTAAAAATAATAAATATTTTACTCTCTTTCTGTTTTATGACAAGTTAGATAATTTTATTATTGTTTCACTGTGCTCAAGATTTTATTTCCACACTAAAATGTAATTATTTGAGTAGTATGTTAGTAAAAGAAGTAAGTTGTTAAAAGCATTATATATTTAGAGAGACGGAAATTTGTAATGCTGTAAAGGACAAAATATTAATTGTACAGGAGAGAAAAAATAATTCCATATTATGATTTTTATTATAAAATCACGTGGAATAGATCTTTCAGATTAAATTTTCATACCTTAAATTTCTTCAATAACAGATTGGAATTATTTTGTAATTTTTCAAAAAAAAACTCTTAAAATGCACGACGCCTCGTAAAGAACGCACTTATTTTCCTAGAAATGTTACAACAACGCAGGTCGAGAGAGAGAAAAAACTGAGAAAAAAGTCAAATACTACTCGTAATTTTTGGATTTTTAGTCCTTTACAGCATTTCAATTTTCCGCTATCGTGTGGAGTATTATTTTGAAGCGTTTTTAGTGCAATTGTGTGCTTTTTGTTTCAGTCTGTTTTTGGTGCTAGAATGTTTCTATTTCAGATCGCCCTATGTTTGGCAACCAGCTCTTTATTTGAGTTTGAAATGTTACGATGTTGATTTTTTTGAAAGAGAGTGGGAGTTTTTGTCGAGTTCAACTCCATAACTCTAGAATAATTTTTGTTCAAATGTTGCGATCGTAGTTGGTCGTTGGACGTGTTTTTGAACTTGGATCTAGTGTTTCTAATGCATATTTGTAAGCATTTCTGATATTTTTTTTAATATCGTTTTTAAATATAGCTATATATGACATTATGTTAAGATGTTGGAAGAAGTATAACTTTCATAATGGCTTTTTTTCGATTTTAACAAGTGAAATTATAATATTGTCATTCGCACTGCCGCATCCGATAATACCGTATTTTTTAATTAATTAATTTCATTCTACAAAAAAGAAAAGTACATTTTTCCTTATTTAACTAGAAATCTGTACTACGTACATTTTATATTACTTAACATCACAATAAAATATTATTTTCTTTCATTAGTTTGATGATTATGAAAAATTTAAATCTACCCACATTTTTTTCATTTTAATTTTTCTTTTTACATGAGTTCCACAAAGGAGGCCCCGAGGAAAATCATTTCCCTCAGGGCCTATGTCATCTTTAGGGATGCTGTGTGGAGGGTTTTTTTAGGGAAAGGAATGAGAGGAGATGTCTGGAAAGGAAAAGGGTTTAAGGGGTGGGTGGGAGGCCTGGTCATCCGCCTCCAAGACCTAGACAAACCTCACCCAATCAACCCGGGCAACCCTGCTAAATCACCAAACGTAGCGAACCACTTAGAGTGATCTATGGCAGAGGTGTTGGTTATCCAATATAGGTTCCCAGGGCGGCGGTACCCATTCCCGCCTCCCAAATTGTCACCTGGAATCATGATTTGTTTTGCTGAGGTCATTTCTGATTAATTAGAAAAGTCAAGTATTTATTTTGCCATAAAGTTTCATTTTTTCATACTTTTTATTGTTTAAGGCAATTCACCCTAAAAAGAGTGCTATGTGCCGTTATTTTCATATCTTAATTGGTTGTAATACATGGATTCGTAACCTTAAGAGCAATTAAACATCCGGTAGTCAAAAATAAAGCAGACGTAATTTTAGTTGTTGAAATATTTTTAAAATGTAGAAAATTTGGTAATGCGGGTTATTATAAAAATTGCTCAGTGTTTCTGTCAATATTTGCAAATCGAAAAATAACTTCTGGAAACTGAACATTTTTATTTTATTTTTATTAACTTTATGAGTAAAACCTCAAATTGTAATATTTGATTAAATGAAGACAATATTAGCGAAAATCTGGAAACAGGAAAAGATATTTCCACCTCTGGGACTCGAACCCTGGACCTTTCGCTTTCCGAGCTGCCAATAAACTATGCGATTAGCAAATAAAGACAATGTGGGTGGTTCTTAGTCGAATACGGTTAAAAATGACCGAATCGGATATCGACACCTTGGTGCAGTGGTCAGCGCATTTACCCGGAAAGCGTAAGGTCCTGGGGTTGAGTCCAAGAAGTGCAAATATCTTTTTCTGACCAATTTTAGTTGTCCACTGGATCTAAAGGATTTGTTTTATAGTTTTTATACGCATATTTATCTTGAAAAACGAATTCTTTAAGAGGTACGAACGGGAACATGGAAAAAAGACATAAATGTCTCATATTCAAGAAATAATGTTGTCAAAGCGTGTTTTTGAATTCAGTTACAACTGAAAAAATTCTTTGTCCACCTTTTTATTATTTGCGATTTCAATGCGAGCCATTCTCACGGAATAAAATAGATAGGTATATTAACAATGCGGTATTCAAATGGCAAATTTATTTTTATCTCCATAGAGCCGGCTGTAACGTATGAAGCTTTTATGAGTTTTCATGGCCATAAAACTGAGGAGGATTCAGCCATATAAATGATCGTCCATTTCTTTATTTCATATTTTAAGAAAGTTCGAATTTTCGAGATGTTTGTAACATGGTACCCCAGCCCCTTTCAGAGAACGGTCGCGTACGAGGTGGTTATTTAATAAGACGGCCAGAAGACCAACTTTTACATAAAATGCTGGTGGCATTTCCAGTGGCCGCACCATGAAGTTTTGGGGAAAGCAACTTCAGCGAATGTGCGAGGAGAGGCTGGGTCTTCAATGGACGTTGGCCATTGAAGTAGCCCGCACCAGGAACGCCTGAAGGTGCCTTGTCGAAGCGACATGGACCTGACCCGCAGATGACAATGATTTTATATGAGACGATAAAAAAGTTTAAGACTAGAGATCAAATTGTATAAATTTCTGAGATTATTATTGTGTCAAAAATTAAGATATCGTTTTTGTCTTCGGTGATACGTTTTTAATTATTAAAACATATTATTTATATTTCACACTAGCTGAAGTCCCCGGTGATTCCCGGGCTTTACACAGAGTTTTCGAAATAAAATGTAAACAATAACCTTCCTCTTGTTATGAAGGTCACATGTGCAAAATTTCATCAACCTCGGTATAAAACTGTAGATTTGCATACAAATCAAATCCGGAGATCCAGCTTGACACTACTGACATTTTCCTTTATATGTTATATATTTCAACCAATTTACATAAAACCTTAACAAATTGTATACCCAAACCGTCATCATGAATCACTCTATCTATTGATAAAAACCGCAGGAAAATTCGTTCAGTAGTTTTTGAGTTTATCGCGAACAGACGCGGTGGAGGACTTAAATTTATAATATGTAGAGATATCGTCCCACTGCACTGGCAGGAGCTTTAGGCTAGTGCGAGCCCATTTTACCACATGGTACGTATCGTTTAGATTTGGCAGAATTGCACAGTAAGATATTGTATGAGGGGCGAGCTTGTGTTGGCTCACTTGAAGAATTGGTGCGAATACCTCACAAGAACCCATTTAAAAAAAAAAAATTCTAACCCCCAGACCTCTAGATCCGATCGCCCACAGAAGTTGGCAAAGTAAAATATCTAGATAAGTGTTTTCTCAATAATATTGTAATTTTCGTAAGGCATATTCTTCTCCAATACTCTCTTAACTTATATTATCATTGGATTTTTCCTGTATTTGGCCTCCGACGGTAATGACGGCTTTAAAAGCGAATGGGGAACATTAGACCTTAGTTTACGTGAAATCTCTTGATGCGTATTATTATTTTAAATTGTTCCAGCCGTGGGAACTTTTGCCCTTCAAGTGTACGAATTTACACAAGGATGTTCGAATAATGATGGATTTAACTTTGTACCTACATAAATCACCACAGACAAGCGAGGTCGATTACTTCAAAATATGACGAGATACAAAATCGTAGAATAAAATGGATACGGTAATTAATTTATTCAAGACAAGATTATTGATTGAGATTAGCGAAGTCCTGTTTTACTCGGCCATTTGGCATATCACCTGTCTTTTTTTGTTTATTTCATTCCGGTCCCGAATCAAGATCGTGGTCGTTTTCGACACCTTTTATCCCGCTAGTCCCACCAGCATGAATATTTTTGTCAAAAATAATGTAATTTAGATGGTGAAATTGCTTTGGATAAATTGTATAATTCCTTGTTCGGAATAAAAAAAGATGTATTTGTGGTTTATAATTAAGTTAGTTGGTAGTTATTTAAGTACCTACTTACAAATCTTATGTATGATTTCAGGGGTAATTTTCGTTTCGATTGATTAAATAATAGAAAATTATTTAAATAAAAAAGATACATTTTTGGATGCGGGGTCTATATTACTGTTCACAGAACAACTAGTTATTAAAATGATAAGAACTTTGGAACTAAATACAATTTTCACCATACTTATAAGATTTAAGGTGTTTTGTTGATTAAAAAAAACTGGTTTGCTTTAAACCACACGACTGAAGTAAAGCTTTACTAACTTATAAAAGAACATATATGACATTGAAAACGCATTAAAAAAGGAAACGAAGCATGGGCATAAGTTGCACATGCTCCGTTTCCTTTTTTAATGACATTGATCACCGTTCGCATCGATTTCCGTTCGCATCACACTTTTCGTAACAATCACACTTTTCGTAACGCGTTCATCGTTTTTCCCAAGTGTCGAGCGTGCGTAAAGAAGTTTTACTTCAAAAAGTATTTTTTTGTGAATTATAGATACAACAGTAATGGATATGAACCAGTATTATTAGTGTGAAACCGTCCAAGGATTAGCATTGTTCCCTGACATTTTATTGCAATTGCAAAACTAACCTTGACAAACCTTAAAACTGTAAGTTTCTTTTCTTTTTGATAACTTTCAGACTTAGCATTTTCCATGGTTTCAAAATATGATTATTTTATATTCCTCGCGAATTGCAAATTCTCCGAATTTCGCGAACGCGTCTTTGTCGTATTCGTTTCTCTTATAGTCACATTCGTCATAATAACAGTAAGCGACGTTTTTCTCCCGGAGATGGAGGCAGTCTTTTCAGACACGTAACAAGTCTTATTAAAAGCGATATCAAAAATGGAATAAGAAATAAAACAATAAAATTTTCAAAAAACGACAAAAATTGTCCTTTTGCGAAAACAAAGATTTTATTTGAACGAAAGTTTTTTTTTATTTTAACATTGTTCATCGCCGAGCCCACTCAAAAGAAAAGGGCAAACATTTTTAAACGTTGTTAAAACAACGAGTTTTTTACGTGTAGTTTGTTTAACCTTCCAATAAATTAAACAAGTAAGTTTTTATGTGGGGAGAAATTTAAAGCTTTAATGTTTCCAGGGCAGTAAGGAATTTTCTGAAAACATTTTTCGACATATTAACTTTTTATTTTAAATAAGGGGTTGTATTTAAATCCATTGTTTTAAGGCATTAAAATGTTTGAATGAGACTGAACTCCGAGCAGATAATCCGTAGGAATGTTTTTATTACCGATTTGAAAGACAACTGTTTTCCTTTTCTGACTTGTTGACTAATCCGTCATGACACTTATTATTTGCCCATCTTTTGATAAGTTTTATGGAATATCCCCACATTTAAAAATTAATAGCTTTAATTCAAGAATAAGATAATGCCACGGAAATATGAACGGGTTAGGTGAAATTTTTACGACAATTTCACCTAACCCGTTCGTATTACCGTGGTATTATCTTATTCTGCGATCATGAGAAAGGCGGATATCTCCACGTTTTACCATGTTTGGCCGTCTTTTCGCTGGCTATATTATGTTTTGCAATGTTTTATTATATTTTACCGTCGTCCACAATATATATGACATATTTTACCGTATTCCATCATCTTTTTTTCAAACTTTACCGTGTTTAACTACGTAGGTTTAACCATGATTTGGCACTTTTTGCTGTATTTTACTGTACATCTCTACCTCTTTTTTAAACCAATTTAGCGTGTTTCATAGTGATTTTTAACTTTATTCCAACATATGTTACACCATACTCGTCTTACATGAGGTTTTATCACACTCCGCCAAGTTTTCCATATTTTACAATGTGTTACGACAATTTACTCAATTTAACTATATGTCTTTAGCGTTTTTTTTTCAATATTATTTTTGCGTATTTTACAATTTTACCATGTTTCATCAAGTTTCGCGGTTTTGTGGCTAGTTTTGACCAATGAGCCGTTTTCATAGACTCTGTAGTTAAAAAAATAGGATTTATGCTAAAAATTATTGACTGAACATGATGTTTCGAAAAAATCGAAAGTGTATCCATACGTTAAAATTCTGCCTTTATTTGAGACCATAAACTACCAGACCTTTTGCTAGTAATTTCAATTTTTGTGCTATAATTGACGGAACTAAACAAAAACAGGGCAAAATAATTTATTTAAATATCGTAAAAATGATATTAATCTTTTTTATCGAAATTTGCAACATTTACAACAAAAAATTACGTGTTTAGTGTAGTTTACAAAGGTTTATAAATTACATTAGAACAAAAAGTTAACAAACAGAAAAAATATTTACATATGAACAGAATAAAGAATAGAAATATGTGGTTATATAGTTGAGATTTCTCGTAACCCGCCTCAATAGGATAGCCTGTTTTGAGGCAGTAATTTTGTAAGTCAATTTATATTACTTACGAGTATGAACATACCTATATTTATATTAAAATAATATGTCGATAGGCCACTTGCATGGATTTCATAATGACTTGGAAAAAATCGTGTGGATAGATTTTTTTACTAAGATTCCGAAAATGTTACTAAATTTATTAAAAAAAAAGGTTTTTATTATTAATAAACAAATCCGTTTTTTGGGCTCGTGACATCACTACATGAAAATGTCCCGTCTCCGAAATATTCAATTTTTTTTTTAATTCCACACATTTTTTTTTATTTGGCAACACTTTGTTTCCGGCGAATTTTTCAATTTGGCACTAAAAATTCACTAGATTTATTGTTTGTTACTTTGCGAACTTATGTTTGTTTTGACGTTTTGACAGATGGGATAAAGTGAACGTCGTATAGATGCTTTTCGCAGCCTCTGACTTAGGAACATAACATGCTTCGTTATTCTCTTGTGCCATTCATGTGGACGCGTCATTTAAAAAAAATGATTTTCGGTTATGTAATTTTTTTTTTCACTCCCATAAAATTATGTCCCGTCTTTCAGGTTTATAAAAAAAGGTTCGATTTTTCGGATTGAAAGTTTAAAAAAATCGCCAGGGTTTTAAAAGTGCGATTAAAAAAAAAATGGAAAGTCTTGGAATATTTGCCTAAACAAAAAATAAATATTTAGTTTGGTCAAGTATTTCGACATATTGATTGTGATATTTAATGGGTGTTACAATAGAATGCAGCTTTGACTTACCTACAACCAGTAACGACATTGAATTCCCCATGGGCGGAGTGGTGCTGACTTGGCACTCATAGGTGCCAGAATCTCTATGTTGTGGTGACAGCACCTGAAACAAGCACAAACACATTATTTACCTTTTTTTATATTATAGTTCCACTATTAACTTTTTTTTACAATACCCTTCGGAGCCTATGTCATATTTAAGAGATTTTTAAAAGAAAGAGAGGAAGTTCTGGGAAGGAAAAAGTTATGAGGGGTGAGTAGGGAACTGGGGGTCAGTGGGTCCAAGAGTGACGAACATGTGAATCCTCCCCTCCCACAGCATGGCGATGGGTCGAGAGAGTCCTACTGGAGAGGCCAAATGGTCTCCCTCAACCAATCTCTCCCGATGCAGTCAATGCGGAAAAGCATCCGCCCTCAAGATCTAGACAAACCTCACCCCATGAACCCGGGCACCCCTGCTAATTCACCAAACGTAGCGTACCACTTAGGGTGACTTATGGCAGAGGTGTTGGTTATCTAATAAGTGGTTGCCGGGGCGGCGGTCCCCAGAATTGAATTTGCTTCATTTTAGCGACAAAGTCGTAAAAGTTTTACCATTTTTAAATCTATGCTGTAAATTGCTAGAAAATTGAATATTCGACTCTAATACTATATTCTAATTTATTTTTATATCGTTTCTATAAGTAATATTCTTTAAAAACCTTAACTTCAGTCGGATAAGCGAAATAAAACGTGGAAATATTCTATAGGGAAAATACTTTGGATACCAGATTTGCAGTTCTTTTATAAGGAAAGTTTTTTTGCAGTTTTTTTATTAGAAAAGCGCGACACTTTGACAAAGATAGCTTATATTATTACCTTGACGATTCACGATTACGAAACCGTGACGGCATAAAACAGGCAAAAAACCATTCGTTCCTTATCGATATAATGCTGCAGCCCTTTCAAAATATTAGATACACAGTGTACATATGTCTGTTTCCTCCAAAAGAAAAGAAAGTAATCATTTTCTTGCATCTCTCTAAGACACCGAACCGTGACGTCTCCGTAGACCTCTACAATACTGCATGCCGTGAAAATAATTTTGAAAGTTTGGAAAATAGTTACAAGGATAACATTGAAGTGTGAGTGAATTCCAAAAATTCTAAAACGTTAAACGTCAATTCGCTGATGGTTTTGATTTTATTCTTAAACATATAATGCTGAAATTTTTTCTTACACATTAAATGAGACAAATGGTGAAAGTATGTCCCCCCCTCCCCCTCCAATAAACTAAAATCATTATCGTAATCATCTCCCCCAAATATATAAAGAAAACTAAAAGCCATTCCCGTCGCCGTAGCTGAGCAGTAATAAGATATATCTGTTTCCTCCAAAGGAAAAGGGTAGTATTTTGGAGGAAACAGACACACGTATATTGTGTGTCTCATCTTTTGTCTCCCCATTATTTAACGCAATACTCAGCAGTGCAATGGGACAAACTGAGGGTGTGCTACAACAATGCATACAGGCAACTTATGCAACTACCGAGGTTCTGCAGCGCCTCCACGATGTTCACCGAAGGGAGGGTACACTCATTCCCAGCCTTACTTCGCCACCGACTAGCCAGCTTCTGGAGCAGAACACGGAAATCAACCAACATCATTGTTGTGGCTGCATCCGAGTGGCTCAGTTCCCCACTAAATGAGCGATGGATGCAGATGATGAGGCGACCTCCCTGATGGACGATAAAAAAAAATACATATATTTATTTTTTATTTTAATTTCTGTTTAATTTAATTTAATTTTTAATTTTATGGTTATTGTTTTGTTATTTATATTCAAATTTTATTTCATTAGGTACCTACCTAATAATATGATTTTTATTTACTCCGTATGTAATATGGCAGACTGGGATTGCACTACCCTCCCAGTCCTGCTGGAATAAAAACTTAAATAAATAAAATAAATAATGCGTAAGAAAGAGCTGCCGCAGTATCAGGATAAATAACGTATTTTAATGTTTTTTTGTGCCATCACAGTACCGTAATCGTGGAACATAGTAAAAGTGCTCATTGGGTTGCTAATATGGGAAACGACGATACAGGCTCTAATAAATGTGTATATTTATTTAACGCCCGAGAGCTTTTACAAGCCGTACATCTTAAACATGAAAAATTATAACTTTAAACGTGAGAAATGAAAATATCAAAAATAAAATTACAATAAATATACATTTTTTTAAATACACAGAACAGTTTGGTATTCTATATGATCCATAAAATTCACCACAGTAATGTAAAATATGTCAATGTTACCTAAATATGGGTTTTTCATAGTGTAAAACCTCTGTATCGGGGAATGAGAAAGTGGTTGAGCTTGTAATGCTACACAAGTGCTGCATAAGTCATGCTTCTTATATTTTGTGGTTCTTGTGGGTATGCTTAGGTTTAAGAGTTGCAGGAGTCAAATTTGGAGACAATCTCAACAGTCGAATTCGGAATTAAGTTTTTTTTTAACCTCTCAGGCTAATTTGTTCGCTTTCAGAACAACTCACGTAGGTCTCTTATAAATCGTTGTCTTCCTTATTATCCTGGTTAAAAATAAGTGGTTGGGTAATACACAGCTACACTTACTTACATTCATCTATACATAATAGACCTTTAACCTGTAATTAGTATTGTCACATGTTCCTTCCTACCCATCCTTATATACCAGTCATTTTTCTTACCCACATCAGTCATTAATCGACCTTCTCCGCATAAACATCTATATTCCGCATACCGCATTCTCAAACCTAATCCCGCATATTACAAGTAAAATACCGTGACTTATAGTCATACAAGTGCATAATAAAACCAGCCGAGATAGCAGAGAGTGTCAGAAGTTTCCGCAGTAAGTACTTTTTTCTCCTATTCCTTTATGTGCATTCTTTTTACGTGTGCAGTGGTCTTTCACATACATTTCACAACATTCAAGGTCCTTCGATAAGCATAGTCGCATAAAACATACATCAATAAGGTTTAAATGGTGTTATAAATAGAAAAAACAACACTTCATATTCAAATCTAAAAGTTTACCACAAAAATAATTAAAATGTTCAAATGTAACTAAAGTTTCCAACCTCTGTATTAATTTTAGAAAACAAATCGAAATTCAAATAGAGACAATATTTATTTACGAGTTAATATTGTTTTATAATAAATGAAATATTTTATAATAAATGGCTCAATAAATAACAAAATAATCTCAATAAAAACGTATTTTCTAACACAACACATATATTGTTTACATTATAATTTAAAGATTGAAAATCTCGAGCGGATTGCCTGATCCAAAATTTTAACAATATTGGAGACATTATTTCTTTATAGGTATAATATACTTAAAAATAAATAAATTATAATAGGTACCTACTTTCCTATTCGATATTATTTTATTTAAATCGTGTGGTCTGCTTTTTAACAAAACAATCAAACTAATAACAAATTTGCAAAAAAGTTCATATAATTATAATAAAGGATTTGCTAAATATTTAATTAATTTCGTTTGAGATTTTCTTTTTCACCTTGCAGAAATTAAGCCACATTCGCATTACAAAAAAACTGATATTTTTCGTCCGGCTTAATTAATAAATAATTAAATCCTGGTTGTTTTAGGCAAACAATTTCATATTTTCAATTCGACGAACGCTGCGGTGAGTTCAATTGTTTGCGGAAAATTGGATTACTCGTTTCTCGCTACTGGCAAATTACTCATTTTAAATATTTGTACGATATGCATCCGGCACATTTCCAACAATTTTGGATTTTCTTCGTATTTCATCAAACTTAATATGTATTTTCTATTTCGAAGAACTCACTAAACATTCACAAGTGAAACCAAATTCATTTAGTTTCATTAGCAAACTTTAAGTAGTCATGATTTTTTGCGGCCCAAATTAAGTTTTCAGCTTACTATGTTTTGGATTTTGGTATTCATATTAAAAATGAAAACAATCGTTTACGTTTATGTTAATTTAATTTAAATTTATATTAAATCTAACTCTCATTGAGGGTTTTGATACATTGCTTCAGAGTGACAGGCGCATGGCTGCACTAGGAATTTATTTTCACAATCGATTCCAACCTGTATATTTATTCTGCGTATTTTTCGGAATATCGAATGCCACTGACCAAATTTTAATAAGTGGAGGGTGAGTGCGAAGGATATGCAAGCACGTTTATAGTGGAGTTGGGAAAGCGAGCACGCCGGTTAAATAGGAGCCATTAAAAAAAAACTAGTGTGCTTTAGACCACACGACTGAAGTAAAACTTCATAATCTTATGCCGTCCATTAACAATATAACAATAACAGGAATAAAAATATCCCCATCCCCTTAACATCCCCATCAACTCAACTCAACTCTCAACTCTCAACTCTCAACTCTCAACTCTCAACTCTCAACTCTCAACTCTCAACTCTCAACTCTCAACTCTCAACTCTCAACTCTCAACTCTCAACTCTCAACTCTCAACTCTCAACTCTCAACTCTCAACTCTCAACTCTCAACTCTCAGCTCTCAGCTCTCAGCTCTCGCTCTCAGCTCTCAGCTCTCAGCTCTCAGCTCTCAGCTCTCAGCTCTCAGCTCTCTCAGCTCTCAGCTCTCAGTATCACCCTGGTGTAAGACCATCATTCAGAATTGAAACGTGCGTCGCTTGAAATAGCATTAGCCGTGTTCGGTGACCAGATCTGAATAGCCAAGTACTTCCCCACCTTCCTCTTCCCTATCTCCTTCCCATCCCCACTACCTTCAGCCTCACAACATACCCCAATTGGGGATGCCATAGTCTCACTGAATCTTGTGCGAAATTCATATAAAAAAATATATTTAAAAAAAGCGTGTCACATTTTTTCGTAACGTTTCATATTTTTTCGTCAGAATGGAAATATCAGATCACTCGACTTAGAGGGTCCAGACAGGCCAATGAAGTTGATTATCTGTTCAACAAATAAACACGGTACATGGAACTGTAGGTATGATTAATTTCAGCAGAAGTACCTGGAAAATTCTTGCTTACTTTAGGAACTCGGACACGTCCAAAACTTATTTTATCGGTTTATCCCCATAGTAGGAAGGTTTTACGCCAAATTATTATCATGAGTGAAACACAACTCTGAAAGCGTATGGTTGGCTTATTGACTTCGTTATCCACGCCTCGATCGTATTACCTGGTTTCAAGTTGCAAGTCATGGCAAAAGCCGCTTGCTTCAAACAAGAAGCGGGGGTTCGTGGTGTTGGATGGCTCAGTAATCCAAAACATTTCACATATTTAGAATGTTGAAGAAAATATTTGGTGTTGTAATAATAATTGAAGACTCCCTCCCCCCCGAAGAACGCTCTATATAATATAAACAATACAAAATAGTTTTTTGTGGATCAATACAATATTATGCAGGAACTAGACGTTTTTCTTTTATTTATGCTACGATTAATAGTTATTCGAATATTAATACAATCAATCTGCTGTGATTAATACCCAAGGTTCGTAGAAAATGCTTTTACCAATTTAGCTCATCGAGGGGGTAGGGCGGCGATTGGCTAAAAATTCGTGACATAGCTTGTAGTCCTTGTTCCACCGGGAAAGTTTAAATTAACTACAATGCAAGCGGCAGTGTTTTACTTTAAGCTACGTCACGCGTTCGAAAAGCGGCCCAATGAGTTTTTTTTCGAAAAAGGCCCGTATGAGCTAACTTGATGATCATTTTCTACGAACCTTGATTAATACCGACGATTAATTTTTTTCTACGCGTATAAGAATCTATTTTACCCAAAATGGCAGAACAAAAACTATCACATGGCTAGCTATGGCTAGCTCTACAGAAAAGGAAAAACGGATTACGCCAACGTACAAAGACACTTAGTTATATTATGTTGGTAGATATAGTAATTTTTTCTTAAGCCGACTGCTTATACAAGTATGTGGACTTTTGAATTTTCGAACTTCTCTCCTATGTACATGCATACCCCTTCAGGGTATTTAGTTGTATATTGTGGAAGTAGTTATGGCGCATTTTCAAAAATCCGACTGCATAAATAAGTATATTTATCCATACAATACACGCCATTAGGTTTGTGCGTATCGATGCCTTTTATAAAGATGGTTGCAAAATCTCACTGGGAAACATCAATTTGTCAATTGAATCAACGGGTCGCGCGATCAAAGTTTACCCAAACAATGTACGCTCCTAGGATTGTGTGTATTGATGCATATATTATAATGATTGATGCGAAACTTAGAAAGAGAATTTTGTTAATTAGTACCTATATATCATACCTCTAAGGATTTTTTAATCAACCGATTGCGCAATCAAGGTTAATAGAAGCTCTTAGAATTGTGTGCATCGATGCATTTTGTCAAACTAACAATCAACGGGTCGTGAAATCCAAATTGATCCAAGAACACACACTCTTAGAATTGTGTGTATTGACAGGGGGTCAACAATCGGAGATCAACTTTCGGAGGACCAAATGTCCGGGTTTCGAGCATTATGAAAACAGAATACCCGATTTCCTACTTGTACCACTATTTTTCGACACTGCAAAAAATAGGACAAATGTCGTAGACATCGCATGGGTTTTGTCCTCCAAAGTCGCGAATGTCATGGGTGAAATGAAATTGCCTAGCCAGACACTAATATTGACCTGACAAGTCACGAGTAGTTACCCAATAGCAATCACAAATTTATCTTTTAACATCTTCAGTTGTTTTCAATATTCTCATTACTGGTATTAGTATCTAGTTATAAAATAATTATGTACTCCCTATATGATATTTGAGAACTGCATTCAGTAAAATGAAATCACTCTTCTGCAATGACAATAACAATTAAAAACTAAGACAGAGAATGTTAAAATGTATGTGTGGTCGGTCTTGACGACATGGACTTTGAAAGTAAATACGATGAACAGGTTAGAGGCTTTTGAAATGTGGCTTCACCGGAGAATGCCGACATGATCACCAACATAGAAATTATCAGGCGGGCTAGAGCAGATAGAGAACTACTCACATTAGTAAAAGTCAGTAAAATTTTATATCTGGGTCACATACTTCGAGGGGAGAAATATCACTTGCTCCAATTAATATTAAAAGGCAATATGGAGGGTCGTCGAGTGTCTAGTAGGAGACAAATTTCTTGACTGCGAAATGTACGAGAGTGGACCGGCATTAGAAGTGTGGAGGAGCTATTCCGGGCAGCGGAAGATAGAGATACATGTAACACAGTGAACGCCAATGTCAGGGGGACTTGATAGAGTACGCGAAGAAGAAGAAGATATGATATTTCCGTGCAAATATATCTCCATAATTTAATAAATAAATAAAAAAAGTGTATGAAGTAAAAAGAGTGATAGGTATTTATGCTATATAATCTATCTACTTCTACTACACTATATAAAGAGGTAATATTTGTTTGTTTGTGTGTTTGTTTGCATCGAATAGGCTCCGAAACTACTGAACCGATTTGAAAAATTCTTTCGCTGTTGGGAAGCTACACTATCCCTGGGTGACATAGGCTGTATTATATTTTTAAAAAAATAGGCATCCTTACTAAAACTTCAATAATGTAACCCAGGGTGTTAAAAAATTACCTATCATATTCTTTAAATCGCGTGCGCTGCGAAAACTATTGATGATAGAATAAAATAATTTACTACGACTTTATAGAACACATCATTATTTACAAAAAAAGGTCGCGACAGCATATGTCTAACAATTATGGTTATGCCACAATAAGTATTCTTTTATTTTAAAAATTTAATTTAAATGTCGCCGCTTGAAAAGGCTCTTTATTTGTATCTTGGTTTTAATCCTTATCAAAATAAATTACTTCATATTCAAGACAGCTTCAATACCTTTATTTAACTTTTTGAATTTTTCAATTCGGATATTTAATTAGAAAGATATCACGAGTTTAAAATTGTTAGTATTAGAAAAAAGTTTCGGCTACGGGCCGGGCGGGAGAGGAGTCAAGAAATGCAGTGCCTGGGGGTTGGCGGGACGGGGGAGCGGGAGAGAGGTGGCGGGGAAGGTGGAAGTGGAACGCTGGAGGGGAACGCACGGGAAAGGACATGTAAGGAGTAATATTTTATTTATTTGAATATGGCATATATTATAAAAGAAAGTCCAAAAAAACGTGCAGCTCGCAAAAACTCAGAAACGAGTCCCGGTTCGATCAAGGGAGTTATATAGTGTGGTAGATCTCTATCCCCCCTAGGGAATAAGGGTATCCGTTTTTACCTAAAGGGCGTGCTTTTAAAGATATAAGGGCTGAAAATTTCGCCCTCTTGAAATTTCTAGAACAGTCTTCCGGAAAGTTCTAGAAGGTTCCATAGAGCTGTAGAAAGTTGTGGAAGGAGTGGCGGAGTATGTCGTGGAATGATCAGGAATAGAAAATCGGGAACATCATTGTGCAACATTCCAGAACATTATATTATTGTCCTGAGCGAAGCCGGGTAACCCAGCTAGTATTATATAACAAGATAATGAGATTTATTGAAATCAAGATTCCTGACCAGGAGGTTACAACTCCCACTGATGATAAAACGCTATATCAATACTATATTGACTAAATCCGTCATTAGGGTCAGATATAAACATTTCCGAGCACGGTTAACAATCGATGAGAGATATTCCGACCGACGATTGATAAATTTTAGCACAACCTCTATAGCATCAGAGAAGTTTCGGTTATTTGTCAATATACAAATATTTTAGAAAATGTCTTTTGTTATGCGAAATTACTGATTTTTTGAATTGATAAATTGAACTAACGAAGCTCTTAGAATTGAAAGAAGTCGTATACGTGATCCATAGACTTAAATAATGGATCTAAAACGCGATCAATGTATTCTGTTCGATCTTTGAGAAACTAAAATGGTTGAATTATGACTAAAGACCTCATTAACTAATTTTAGTGGCAACAAGTAATTACGAACTATCAATGCATATTTATATTAGTATTTCAATTCGTCATTGCCAATTTATTTTTCGATTTCGTATTTATCTCCTGTCAATATCGGTTCGGTTGTCAACAGCGAATCCGAGCTCGGGATATCGATATAAAATCATCTTAAGTTATCGATTTATCACAATTGGACATGATCGAAATGTAAATTTCATAACGATGATGAATTGAATTTCATTGTCATTTGTTATGGGTTGCCCATAATTCATACGAACATACTATACAAGCGGCAGGCAGCTGTGTGTCACGTGCTCAGTACATGTACATTCTCGCGTGATTATTGCTGTCCCTCTCAGGCTGGCAGAAGACATTACCATATATGGCTACACGGCGCGAAATCCAGCCAATGGCAGAAGACATTACCTTATAGGGCACACGTTCGAGTCTTCCGTCTCGCTCATCACGGACAGAGAACTCCGGCCACCGTTCACCGAAGCATCAGACCTATTCTAGAGAGCGGCGCGAGCAGTCGTACGTACTACTACGTACTGTCGGGCAGTATGCCACCCTTTGACGCGGCTAATTAAGTCTTCACTTACGATCTCAGTATGGCGCTATCACCACAGACGTCTGTATAATCCTACTGCCGCCTACTTTATACCATGGCAGCCCTGGCCGCCCGGTTTTTAATCCGCCTACATTGCCGATAGCCGCTTAATTCACCGTTATCACCCACCGGTTCGGTAAGCTGACCGAATCCGCCCACCATGACGCCGAGAAGCCGCCCACGCACCCCGAGCCGCCCCGTTCCTGCACCCGATCTATGAGCTTTGCTCTAGATCTCTCCACTTCGTAGGAAGCTGCCTGCATCCGTACGACGCCACGTGAGATTTTAAACCCTCTTATAGTATTTCCGAGCCTAAATTCAGTAGTATTTCTAGTGCCTCTCTCTCTCTTATGCTAGGCCTTAAACAGCTTACCTGGTTGCCTGTAATGTTCACCCTTGCATTATTGAATACATTTGAATTGTGCCTAAACCTTGTTTCATTGGAGTCAACCATCGACAGCTTCGGAGGAGCCCTACGACCCTGAGCTGAGCCTTCCAAGCCGAGGCATATTGCCCCCGGGGGGCCTGCTTAACACTTGTTCCCCCCCCGGGAGGGACATATTTCTGGAGACCAGAAGTATAACACTGGACCCAACGTGGCTCCAGTATCACCCTGGCCCCAGGAAGTATGACACTGGCGCGCCAACTGGGCCGAAGTCTTGTCGATTGTTGTCTCCCTAGAAACATAATTATGTAATCTTAGCTATAAATATTTTATATTTGTGCTCCCATCAACAACGGTAGTTCTGTGTGAATTATTCTAAACGTCGCGAGTCCGTCGGCTAGTGCTATTCGAGTGTTAGGTATTTTAAACATCGCTTATTACCGTAACGTCTTACGCTATTACGTTCTATCGCGGCAGTCAGAGTTGTTCGTCATTCGCGCGGAATTTTTTTTTAATTGAGTAATGAATCTCGTTATTTTAAAATCTCCGAGTGGCTGCTGTGTAAGTTGCGTTATTTCTTCCTTGAAGAGCAGTGGTTGTTTCCAATAAAAGGTAGTAACTACTGTCGGATTGTGCTCGTTCACATCCGTTCCCCTGTAATAGGAAGTTGTAAATACGACTGCCAGCAACTGCTCTCGTCTTATATTATTCGTCCGAAATTTTTTTGCTTTGTTCATTATAATAACGCATAATCATGGAGGCCACCATACCAATAATGGATAGAATATTAAATTTCGAGAAAGCAAACGCGTCGGTAATAAGAAAAATGTTGAAAGATAGAGGCGTAGTTCCCAAAAGGGCTTTTTTAACTTTACGGAAACAATGTGTTGAGTTTAACGAATCCTGGAAGTTGAATTATAAAATAAACGTTAAACGAAAAGTTCAATAAATAATGAGTACAAGTTATAAAGTTAGTTTTCGTTTCTCTCAATAGGTAGTTTTAAATCACAAAATGGAAAACGACGTTACATAATGTTATAAAAGAGAAATTTTAAAGCAACAAATTATTAATTTTCAAAACAGAATAAGTTAATATGGAAAGCTTCCCTTGTAATATTAGTTAAAGCCACAATTGTTATTTTTCTTCATAGAAGTTTTAATTTATTGTTAATACATTAGAATAAATTAGAATTGTAATTTTGATTGTTGATTGTCTAGGGCAGAGTAGCTAACTGCGTATTGGATTAATGAACAGTTCAGGACAAATGTAGATTAATAGCATAAATTTTAGAAGAAAAAAGGAATAAACAAAATTTAGTCAAAAGTTTTTTTTAGAAACAAAAGTTTAGGTACAGATCGGTTAAAATAGTAAAGTTCTTAGAAGTTTAATGATGTTTCGTTGTAAATCATGAGTGTCATGAACCCACGATTATGGATCGTACATCATTGAATTAATATTCCATGTTACACAAATTAGAAAACACAGTGTTGTTAAAGTAATAAACGTTCGGGAAGGGAACAAACTTGTATATAAAAATGTATATAAACAAGGCAACGTGTATATAAAATGTATATAAACAAGGCAACGTGTATATCAATGTATATAATTGGCTAAGTGTTTTTTTGGTTAGTTTAAGTTCTTGAAATCTATTTGAATTGCTTTCGTACTAAGTGGTAGGAAATTAAATAAATTAGTGAAAATCAGTAGAACATCATTTAAAGAATAAATTCCAAACTACAAGGTATATGTTACTAGATACTTGATTTTTCGAATGTTTATCTAAGGAAGGTTTAATAATAAAATTTTGTATATGCTATAGGTATTTACCATAGAGACAGTATTGGAACATGTTTTGTTTTTAATCGGGACTATCCCACTCTAAATAGTAGTATGCGGATAATAAAATAAACTATCGTTGGGAAAGACACTTCAAAAGAAACAAGTGAATAGCATCATATGTTCAAATTATCGTTTAAATAAAAAATAACGAAGAATTTTTAAAGTGAAATCCTTGTCAAATTTAACAGAATAATCTCTCGAATAAAGTACATTTAAATGTTTAGCTTCAATTAAGTTTTTTTTCATAAGAATGTAGGAATGATTTCGGCAACAAATTTACATGAATGAATAACAGTATAATGGAATTCAGGATAGAAAAGATAAAATAAGGTTTTTTTTTGGAAACATCTGTGGAAAATTAGTAAAACATAGAATTAAAAAGTAAACTACGACAGTTAAATTGATATTGTCATTTAGTAACAAAAACAAATAGTGAATAGAATCCAATTATTAATGTCTTACTTGTAATGAAGGAAAGGGTTATAAAATTATAAGAAATTGTCTTCTTCATTTTTTCTCGTATTCATAAATATGACAACGTGATCGTTGTTAGGAAATTATATCGTATTAGATATTGAGTTAATAGACTCAAGAAATGTACTACGGATACATAGGTACCCGCGTATACAATTCTGGTTTCAAACCGTTATAGGAATGCCTTCCTCAGAATTCGGGCAAAGTGGGATTGTTAAGATGTGAAATCTTGAACAAAAAAAAAAAGGAATTTGTGATATAGGAAAGAATTGGAATTAGAGAATTAACCCCTCAAGTAAGCTTTAGGTAATTGTAAATTCGTATAGTTTTGACATAGCTAATTTAGAAAAATGTCATGGCGCCCTTATAAAGTTAAATACAATGGAATTTTTTCTTAAACAAAATAATAGTAAAGTAAACAATAGATAAAAAAGTTATGAACAGAAAAGTTGAGTTTAAACTGAGACTTATAGTGAAAAGTTATTAGTAAAAAAAGTTATCATCGGATAATATTGTTAAATTAAGAGTAAATAAATAATAGACATGGAATTTTTTTAAAAAAGGAGTTTTCAAATAATCAGTCAAACAAGTAAAAGTTTTAAATTTTGGAAGTTGTAGTAAGAAGCAACGTCGTTAGCAATTCAGTTATGATTCATTTTTTTTATGTATATAAAATTGCTAGCTTATAACATGTAATGTTAAAGGTAAACACACGAATTGAATACTTAGGTATTTGAGCGACTTAGTCAGTGTGTATTACGCATCGTATAGCGGTGTTATAAATCTGTGTTATTAAAATTTGGAAACGATTCTTGTTAAATATAGAGTAACCTTTTAAAGAGAAATTTTATAGAAATTGTAGTATCATAAATTTTTTAAAATAATTAATGAAGTTCTGTTTTTTTGGATATTGTGTTATTTTTATGTGTTTATTTTGCCAAAGCACAGGCATTTGAGAAGGATACTGTATTTTTCTCATTTGTGTTGGTGAACTAAGGCAAGGTTACGGTTCTCTGAACGTAACGGTGTGGCCACACGGAGATAGACGTTTGCAAACGTATCTCTTGAAAACACGAGAGGATTATAGTATAGCCTGATAATTATACGACGCTATAGGAGAGATCCTTATAATATGCCAAACGCTATAGGAGGTATCCTTATAATATGACCGACGCTATAGGAGGCGTATCCTGAGAATTACACGGAGAGGAAAACAGGAAAACAGAACAGAGTATGGAAATTAGTTCACCAGTAGGAAAAGGAAATTGGTTACAAATTATAATGACACAGTAAATTTAAACACGAGATGCATGTATTGTATTGTCCTCTACATAAGGGTTTAAAATGCGAATATGTATCAGTTTCATTGATTACATGACTTAGTCAGCATTATTATCCATCATTGGATGACCTTAATAAAAAATTGTAAATTTATTCACGAGGTACATGTATTGTATTGTCCTGTATATACAACCCTAGGACGTCATGAACCCTAGTGGTTAGTACGAGGTTATAACGCATATAACTTAACCTTTGTTATTAGAAAAGTATACAATTCCTTTCTTAATGGATCGTCATCACAAGTGTTGACAATCCGGGACGCCGGTATGTCTGCACGTGAAGACTTGTGTTATTATTATTATTATTATAAAAAAAGAGGTAACTCACCTTACACTAGTGAAATTACTGATGCGATATTTAGTTCATTTATTGTAATGACTATTATTGGTAGTAATAATTTATTACTTTTCCATCCTAGTGCGTAGCCACTTAGGTTGTTTTTTTTTTAAAAAAAAAAATTTTTTTTTTTTAAATTTATATATGAATATGGTTACATAAGTATATAAATTCGTCTAAGAAACACGACACGATACACTGATTGAGGGCGTAGTTCAAGGAACCCTAAATTAGGCTAGGTTTTTCATTAGAAAAAACTGCGTAGGTATTCAGTATCCTGCCCGGGACCGAAGTAGAGACCTAATTTCTATTTTCGTGGAACAATTTGCATTCTAAAAAGTACTTAATTTTAGTTGCAATGAAAGAATATGCAAGCATATTCTTTTCTTTTCGTTGACAAGAGACGGCATAAGAAAATTCTTGTACAAGTGGTAGGTATAAAGGCACCTAGCTCTCATCATACTGGGGTAGGTCATTGGGTAGTAAGAAACTTAGGAACCTTATGGTTGTAAATAACCTTGTGTATATATTAATATAAGGTCATGTATAAATGGAAATATCATTTCAATTATAATTTTTTTTATTTTTTGTCCTTTTTTTTTTCGGGTTTTTCAATCTCTTTCATTGTCGAATTATTCTCACAGGTAGGTTAAATCGTTATGGTATTGGACATCTCACACGTTGCGATATAGGAGAAATTGGGGCGGTAAAACGTTCACAATCGGGTAGTTACCCACTCCTTAACGGGGTATGTCTCAATTCTAGCGTATGTTGGAGTGAATTCACGATGAAAAGGCAATGTAATAATAATATTACCACATTTTTGTTATCAGAATCGGCCCAATAGACAACACTATTCGGTTCACATAGGTTGTGGTGGTATCGAATTTTAACCTTCTTCCGCGATCATATAACAACGGTTACTCGTTGTGTGGTATTATAGAGCTGTTACAAGTCCGATAGGATGGAACTTGGGTATCGACCTAACGTGTCATTCGGCAGGTAAACTATAATCCAAAGCGTGATAGGATGGCTAAACTCCTTAGAATTAGAGCAGAAGGATTGTTGGAAACGCGAATTTCCGAACAATGGAAGTATATATGATTCCGGTGTTAGGAAGAAATTCGTTACTCAATTAAAAAAAAAAAAATTTTTTCCTCTTCTAATAACATTGTCGGTAGTATTAAATTTTCGTATTTTTTGGTAAAAATACGTGGCGTTGTTGTTATTTATTTTAATTTTTTTTTCTTCTCTCCTTACGTAGTCAAACCCTGAGAGTTTAAGTTGAGTTGAGACAAACTCGAATTGAAAGTTATTTAACAAAATTGTACTCACACACATAGAGTTTTTGGTGGGTAAACAAATGTATATTCAAGTGTTTTAATTATGATAAATGTAATTAATTAAATTACTATATAAATATTTTGTAAACACGTAATTGATTACTTCGGTATCAATATGGTAAGCCAGCGTGTAAAGTCCTTGCCATATCAGGACGCAATTGTACGGTAATTTGTAACTTGCTATATCACTGTATTCAAATAAGAAGTAGTACTTCTCGTAGTAAGAAGATTTAAGAGTATGCACCCAGTTGAGTAAATTAGCTCGGTAATGTCATAAAGTTATGTCATTCGGGTCGTATTGTTCTTATTAGAGAATAATGTAATTGCACGTATGGTCATTACGGTTCGTCTGGTTATTTTGGTGGGAACACCTAGAGGGTGTCCTATGTGGTTTCGTCGAACGCAAGTTCACCGTGAGGATTCCAAGGGATCTATCCGGTTTTCTATGTCGTTGCGGCAAGGGTATATTTCTAGTATACCAAGTACAGCGCTGTACGGGTCACCGAGGGTGAGTCGAGAAAACATGAGAGGATTCATATTATGCCTGAAAATTAATATTCATGATAGGTTTTGTAGCATTACCTTACAATTATATGCGAACATGAGAGGATGGTCGTTTATGCCTGATAATTAAATGCAAACCAGACAAACCATGACAAGCTGAGAGTGCGGGAAACTAACATTTGGGTTGGAATTGAATTGTGAAAATAGCATAGTGTATAAAAACAAAGTTGTATAATTTAAAAAATTCCATTGTAAGACGCGAATATGAGTGATTTCGATCATTTCATGACATTGGTCAGCGTACAATATTCCATAACAGGAATAAAGTGTATAAAAACAAAGTTGTATAATTTAAAAAAAAAGAATTCCATTGTAAGACGCGAATATGAGTGATTTCGATCATTTCATGACATTGGTCAGCGTACAATATTCCATAACAGGAATAAAGTGTATAAAAACAAAGTTGTATAATTTTAAGAATTCTATTGTAAGACGCGAATATGAGTGATTTCGATCATTTCATGACATTGGTCAGCGTACAATATTCCATAACAGGAATAAAGTGTATAAAAACAAAGTTGTATAATTTTAAGAATTCTATTGTAAGACGCGAATATGAGTGATTTCGATCATTTCATGACATTGGTCAGCGTACAATATTCCATAACAGGAATAAAGTGTATAAAAACAAAGTTGTATAATTTTAAGAATTCTATTGTAAGACGCGAATATGAGTTGGTTTCGATCATTTCATGACATTGGTCAGCGTACAATATTCCATAACAGGAATAGTGTTGGAAATTTTTTGTCTAATTTTAAGATTTTTACATGGTAGTAATCCTTCTCGGAAGGGTCATGTTTTCTTTATTTCTTCATGCACCTTCGTTAGCGTGTCTTGTATCGCACTAGGTACGTCACATTTTTTTTTAATTTCTTGAGAGAGTTGGCAACCTTTGTTCAGTTTATTGCTAGTTTTTTTTAGCTTGGCTCACAGGTAGTTAAAATTTTGTTGGCTCTTAGGTAGGGAGTGTTTAAATCCTGGTGAAGAGGTAGCTCTGTACCTCACATTGTGGCAATCATCGCATCACATGCTGTATGGAAGGTCGTGGTCCCCTGCATCAGCCTCGCTGCCTTTTCCCTTCATTTTTCAGGGGGAGGAGGGTAGTGTTATGGGTTGCCCATAATTCATACGAACATACTATACAAGCGGCAGGCAGCTGTGTGTCACGTGCTCAGTACATGTACATTCTCGCGTGATTATTGCTGTCCCTCTCAGGCTGGCAGAAGACATTACCATATATGGCTACACGGCGCGAAATCCAGCCAATGGCAGAAGACATTACCTTATAGGGCACACGTTCGAGTCTTCCGTCTCGCTCATCACGGACAGAGAACTCCGGCCACCGTTCACCGAAGCATCAGACCTATTCTAGAGAGCGGCGCGAGCAGTCGTACGTACTACTACGTACTGTCGGGCAGTATGCCACCCTTTGACGCGGCTAATTAAGTCTTCACTTACGATCTCAGTATGGCGCTATCACCACAGACGTCTGTATAATCCTACTGCCGCCTACTTTATACCATGGCAGCCCTGGCCGCCCGGTTTTTAATCCGCCTACATTGCCGATAGCCGCTTAATTCACCGTTATCACCCACCGGTTCGGTAAGCTGACCGAATCCGCCCACCATGACGCCGAGAAGCCGCCCACGCACCCCGAGCCGCCCCGTTCCTGCACCCGATCTATGAGCTTTGCTCTAGATCTCTCCACTTCGTAGGAAGCTGCCTGCATCCGTACGACGCCACGTGAGATTTTAAACCCTCTTATAGTATTTCCGAGCCTAAATTCAGTAGTATTTCTAGTGCCTCTCTCTCTCTTATGCTAGGCCTTAAACAGCTTACCTGGTTGCCTGTAATGTTCACCCTTGCATTATTGAATACATTTGAATTGTGCCTAAACCTTGTTTCATTGGAGTCAACCATCGACAGCTTCGGAGGAGCCCTACGACCCTGAGCTGAGCCTTCCAAGCCGAGGCATATTGCCCCCGGGGGGCCTGCTTAACACTTGTTCCCCCCCCGGGAGGGACATATTTCTGGAGACCAGAAGTATAACACTGGACCCAACGTGGCTCCAGTATCACCCTGGCCCCAGGAAGTATGACACATTCTTTGAATACTTGTGTAAGTAAGTACCTACTCGTTTATTTATGGGTACAAGTAATGAAAATTTAAACAGTTTTCCGAAAACTCACCCTTAAAATCCAGTCTTCCGTCTGTGGATTGTGAACACTCTGAAATCTCTGGTCCGATGTGTAAGTGGACCTCCCCACCGTAAGCAAGTGGAGGTCCCTGTGTCGAATCCAAGAAACCTGAAAACCAAAATAACATTATCACTCTGAATCCTGGACCTGACTTTCGAGGGGTAAGACTCTCGACTAGAAATCCGGGTACAAATTCCGACGTGAGCAAGTAGATTTCCTTTGATTGATTTGTGTTATTTCACAATTTATGTTTATATTAATTTAAGGGGAAGATTTTTGCAGTTTGTATATACATAATTGCTTAGTCATACTGCTGTCAACCAATGTTGAGTCGGAGAGGGCATTTTCAGCAGCTGGATACATTGCAACGGATATTAGATGCCCTTTAGCAGTAGCAACCCTAGTACACTTTGTTTTTTAAGAAGTTACTTTCAAAATCACCCGTAATTACTTTCTAATCTCCTTAAGCTATATTTTTTCTTTTGAATAATTTAATTTAAAAAAAACTGTTAATTATTTAATAAATAATATTAAAGAATAAATTTTTTTGTTTTCTTTCAAATAATATTTTCTTTTAATTAACGAGATCCCGAAAATTCCGAGATCTCGAATTTGCGATCTCGAGTCGAGATTGCATTCCCTAGGTATACCCCATTTGTGAGCTGGCTCCAGACGGTTGAGAGCAGTTGAGACTCTCGATAATCACTGATCACATTTTAAAAAAATTAAAAAAGAATACGGAAATGTTAAAAAATCTTTAAAATTTCTAAACGACCAATTTTAACACGTAAACCCATGAAAACATGCCGAATTTGAGCGAGTGTTGCAATTTCATCGTGAATTATTGTAATGTTATTTTTGTACGTGCTTAGATGTAATGCTTCTGGCTGAACAAAGTAACGGCTCAAATATTGTCCAGCTTGGACTGAAAAGCCTAATATGACGTACGTCGTACACAAAAAAAAATGTTTATTTCACGAGCTAATAATATATTAACACACGGACAGAATTACACTTGGAAACAATTACACATAACTGGAATCACACTAGTCAAAAAATGTGTTTTTTTTTAGGTTTCGGATTGTTTGTGCTAAATATGTTAGGTTAGGTGTTAGCTTAGGTTTTATGACGTATTTGAATTCGGTTTGTATTTTTTTGCAACAGCTCCACACAGGAGGACCTGAGGAAAAAATCCTTCAGGACCTAGTCATCTTTGGGGATACTGTGTGTGTGTGGAAGGTCTTTTAAGGGAAAGAAAGTTCTGGGAGGAAACAGATATGAAGGGTGGGTAAAAAATATGTCTAGGAGTGACGGACGAATGAATCGTTACAAGGTACAGCGGTACAAGGTGATGGGTCGAGAGTTAGGTTTCCTCGACCAGTTTTTTCTGGTTTTACAGAGTTTTCAAAATCAAGACAGTGACGTTAATATTTTTTAACAATAGCTCTACACTGGAATCCCTGAGGAAAAACAATTTCCACTACAGGGATGTCATCTTTTGTGGTGCTGTGAAGAGTATGAAGGGTGTGTGAAAGGTATTAAAGAAAGGATGGAGACAAAGATTTTTAGAAGGAAAAAGGTACGAGAGGTGGGTTTTATTTCTACGGTGCTAACCGATGACTTGAGAGATGTTATATTATGAGTTTCCCCCAACCACCCTATCACGCAGTAGGTGGGCAAATGCATTCGCCGCCAAGACCTAGACAAACCTCATCACATGAACTCGGGTACCTGTGCTAAGTCACCAAACATAGAGAACCTTTTTGGGGTGACCTACGGGTGTTTGTTATTCAATAAATGGTTCCCGGGGCGGCGGCACTCTTGTTTGTAATATGTTATTTTGCTAATAATAATAATCCTTCATGTAACGCATTTTAAATTACATGTTTATGATGGGTTAGCAACGAAATTAAAAGATAATTTAAACTAAACTAATAACAAATGAAATAGTAGGTTGTATGCACTTACTGTTTTGTTTCCAAGGTTTCTAATCTTACAGTTAAGGTAAGACGTCTTGCCCACCAGGGCTGTGACGTTCTTCGAGACAGACGTGTCGAAGTAGGGTCCGTGGTCCGCATGGACCAGATTCTCTTCTATCTCGTCGAACCCCTCACTCTGGTGGTCAGGATACATGGGCGGCTCCTCCGTGTAGATGTAGTTTCCAGAGGAATCTGAAAAAAATATTTATTAATTATTATTCAAGCATAGGCAACACATTTGTAATGCTCAAATAGTACACAACGAGCATCAGTAAGGATTTCAACCGACAGTTCCGACAATTCTTGGGGTTAAAGTATAGTTGTCATTTTGCTGTGCGATGATGTTTTTTTTTTTCAATTTAAAAGCAACAAAAAAAATTCCTTCATACGTTGCCACCGGGTAGTTGGAAACAGCCTAACGAGTTATCGCCTCGTCCCAGCAACACGCTAAGAGACGAGATAAAGCGCACAATCCGTTACGACGTGTAGTTTGATAGGTGGCTATGTATTGTACAAAAATATTTTGTAAGAGAAAATATCATCGGATAGCAAAATGAAATTTACATTTTTGCTTCGAACGTGCTCAGGGATCGCAGGTCAAAATTCCTGAATTGACAAATTGTGATGATGTGTCAAAAGCTCAAGAGATTTCAGCCGGTCTTGTTAAAAGTAGAGAATTTGATTCGCGTCCCAGTTGCAATCGTTACCTTCATGTTTTTATTGATAGTTGTTGTTGATATTGTCTTCTTCAATTATTAAATCATTAAAGATTTTCCTAATAAAATATAATGATTTTGATCACACCGATAACAATCCAACTAAATATTTTTCTGGTGCCGGAAAAGTAACCACATTTTTTTTGTTTGTTTTTGGTTTGCTGATTTAAAAAAAACATTTTTTATAATTTATGATACTTGGTTACTGCTGGTACCTCCGACTAAACAGTTCTAGCAAGCCACAGGCAAAAAATCTTGTACTTAATAGAAAATTTTTGTATTTTGTAAATAATATTAGTCTTTTTATTTTTGTATTGTTTGTTCGACCAGCAACCATACTACTTATTATTTTAGATGTTTATTTTCTTTAGTAATCGTACTTATCATAACTTTTTTGTTTATTCCCTAGTTAGTTAAATTGCTTGAAAACTTCAGCCTTATTCGTCGCTACGTTCAAGATACCACACTCTAGCACAGCGTAGCGTGACAAGAGGAATGGTACTATTGAATGAAATTTCTGGGAATAAGTAGGAATATATTTATTTCTCTTTAAATAACCGTAAAACTCATAACTATCTTCCCAAATATTAAGAATTTCAAACTAAGTAATCTTTTTCTGTAAGTTTATAAATAACATTCTACATCTCGAAAACTGAAGATGAGGCCTGACTTCATTCTGTTACATTGTTTATAATAAGTTTAACACTATTGTCAACATATGTAACGATTCCGGTTGTCTTTTAAATTTTTTTTTGTCAGGATTCCGGTCCTGTAGTACAGCACTCCTCTCTAAACGACAGCCGGCACATCAACATTCAACATCTCAATTGTAAATAGTGTAATATTATCAGTAATAAAACATAATCAAAATCATCTTGATATCTATTATTCAAATAACCTAGTAATTCAGTAAAACAACTTCGTTTTCGGATTATGCTTGACAAAATTGGATACAAACAGTTTAAAACATACCAGGCACTAAAATGTGTAATAGCCAGCAGAGGCGGCTCTATGAGCCCAGAAGTGGAAGGTCATTTTAACAAATGATATTATGATACAATATCAAATTAAATGTGATAATATTAGTTTGTAGGTACCTCACGAGTTTGAGAGTCAAATTTATCCATAAACATCAAATTACATTTAATATTATAAATTTTTTCTTGCGACAAGCGTAAAATGTGCAAAATCAACCCACGTTTACCAAACCATCTCTTTCAGACCCATTATATTCAGCATGCTCTCTTTCCCTCACGGCACTGACCCAAACTGTCTTCAGAAACCAAAAAAAAAATACTAAGTGGCATAGTGTCGTTTCGTTTATTGTGTGGTGCGTAAAGAGACAGAAGATATATCGGGGCATTTCATAATTTGACCAAGCCAATCATAATGCGTGGGAAAGAAAGCTTCCATTTAAAACGTTAAATGCCACTACTTGCCGCTGCCGGCTATTTCGCGGTGCATTTCAAATACATTAGAATAATACCAGTATTTTTGATTTGCTTAATATTTCATAATAGTATTATGTTTTTTCTGTAATCTTATAATTTTGAGAGGTTTTTGACCCATTGACCAGAGGGAAGAACCGCCACTGATGGCCAGTGAAACTAAAAAATTGTTTTCTTTTTACAATAAAATAAACAACTTTGTTGACAAACCAACCATTTTCATCATTAAAATAACAGCGGAATTGCTTTCCTGTTACAGCATGTAAACGTAATGACCGGAATGTTTATTATGTAATGTATTTATTTTTGTTTGTTATTTTAATTGAATAACCATGGCCCATTTAAGCTAGACCGTTCAGCATTTATCTACTTGTAAACTTGTTTGTTACGTTCCGGTTTCGGTTCCAGGTTGTGGCCTTGTTGGATACTTTTTATTTCACCAGAGTTGTTCGTGGTTCCTACTACAAGCGGTCAAATCTGAATAATCCAAACATGATACCTACCTACCGGCCTAAAGTAATTTTATAAAAATAAAAGACTTTGAGATAGTGTCATTTCTTTGAAAAAATTGTACAATTGGTTATTTGAAATAAAAAAAATACGTTAATTATATATGGTCTATAAACACCTAAGAAGGTAGGTATTTAAGTACCTAATTACAAATCTTATGATTTCAGAGGATGTATTGGTTTAGATTTATTATAAAACGGATAAAATTAGATAAATACTCATTCGGAATCCAGTTGTATTGATTACAGAACAACTGGTAGGTACAAGATTTTTATCATAAAAAACAGCTATTTTTGGTGTAGAATTATTTCCTTGCGTTTTCCCTATATTTTCGTGTAAATTTCGTCCAAAGTCTATGACGTCAGAAGGGTTCACACCAAGGTCAGAATACGGGTTCACCGAATGAGCCGATGATTTATGCAGAGGGGGCCCGTTCATTATCGTCCATTTCTCTGAGGGAATATGCCAATGGCGTGACAGAGCGATAACAATGTTAATCGATCCAGGTGAGGCACGATAGGCCATGCTATTGTCAGGTCTACAATGTTTTTGTCAGGCAATTATAACGGCCTTCTTTTGAATGATTAGAATTTTTTGACATTAAATTCACACAGGAGGCCCTGTTGAAAATATTTTCTATTGCCATCTTTGGGGATACTGTGTGGAGTGTATTTTTGTTGAATAGTAGGGGTGAACCTGGGTTCCTAATGAGACCCTTGTTGTAGGAGGGAGGAAACACAGAGGCCGGCAAATCATTCCTAATCCGAGCTGTTGAAATTAAAATGAGTCGTAGAACGTCAACTGTTTCTCGACTGTGTGCCGAAGGAATCATTGACGCTAGTTCCTCAGAATATATTCTATTGAAATACCGGTAGAACAAGGACAGCATTCCCACCCGAAGCCTGTGCTCTAAAGATTGCAATATGTTTGTTAAGATAGAAGAATCTATACATAATTATAAAACATTTTGGCCAACTTCCTGGGACTAGAATAGATTTTTTTTTTTTTTTCTATAAGAATATTTTTTTCAAATAATTATAATCGGGCATAGCCGAGAAAGCTAGATTTTTTAACAGATTCACACACTTCCTTCGTATATAATGTTCTTATCTTAAATAAATCTTCTTTTTCCCTTCTTTTCTAAATCATATTTGTTGCTTACTTTTTGATACAATTTACAACGTAATTATTTGTGATATTTCATCATTATGTCATTTTTGTGTGCTTTTTACCCAGCCATATCCCAATAGTGGCAAACAAACATGATAAATAGTCTTGACTTATTTCAAATCATATCAACACATGAGAAAAACGACACAATTGTGGTTTTTCTACGTGGCATCGTTCATGGGAGTTCACAATAGTTGAGATTGGGGAGAGTTTTCACAAAGAGAAATATCTACTCCAAACAATTTTTTTTATACGGACGTATCCAACGATAAGTATTATGTATTTTAATTTATGATTAAGCATTTTTACAATCATTTTTTTTTCTGTTTTCGGGCTTGTGAATAAAATGTTATTCGAATTTTGGAAAAATCTCTGTAACCGCTTCCTGCTTTAATATCCCGGATCATTTAAATTAATTATATTAATTGAACAATTACGAAC
This sequence comes from Limnephilus lunatus, assembly GCA_917563855.2. Classification (NCBI taxonomy): domain Eukaryota; kingdom Metazoa; phylum Arthropoda; class Insecta; order Trichoptera; family Limnephilidae; genus Limnephilus; species Limnephilus lunatus. Next base: position 49,259,972 of record OU830593.1, read on the forward strand.
TAATTTAATTAAATTAACGTGAACATCGATTATGTGATTTAAAATAATGACGTAAACATTTTTGGAAAATAATTCGCCTGGGTAGCGATAATATGGTTGGGTTGTTCGGGATTTTGTGAACTTTAAAAAAAGACCCTCCACACAGCATCCCCAAAGATGACATAGGCTCTGAGGGAAATTATTTTCCTCAGGGCCTTCTGTATGGAGCTCATGTAAAAAAAAAGTCTAAAGCGGCTTCTCCGGTTGGCGGCTGATGCGGCTGGTGGGCAGGCGTATCAGCCGCCAATGCATGAACACAAGGTACACAACCGATGAAACCAGGCACCCCTTTTAAGTTACCAGTCATTTTCATGACTTCATTGTCAAGGCTGTGTCCAACATCATTATCATGTCGGTGTCTAATGTCATTGTCGTGGGTGTGTTCAACATCATTGCCGTGGCTGTGCGCAACGTCATTGTCGTGGCTGTGTCCAACATCAATGTCGTGGCTATGTCCAACATTATTGTCGTGGCTGTTTCCAACACCATTGTCGTGGATGTCCAAAATCATTGTCAAGGCTGTGTCCAACATCATTATCATGACGGTGTCTAATGTCGTTGTCGTGGGTGTGTTCAACATCATTGCCGTGGCTGTGCGCAACGTCATTGCCGTGGCTGTGTCCAACATCAATGTCGTGGCTATGTCCAACATTATTGTCGTGGCTGTTTCCAACACCATTGTCAACAAAATAATTTCCGTGGCTGTGTCTAATATCATTGTCGTGGCTGTGTCCAACATCACTGTCTTAGGTGTGATCAACATCATAACCGTGGCTGCGGACAACATCATTGTCATTGCTATGTCCAACATACATAAGACGTGTCTAATTATATTAAGTTGATATTTAAGCCCTGATGAAGCTTGAGCTAAGCGAAACCTGGTTGGCTGTTAAATATTAATTAAAATAAAAGTGGTGTTTTTACAAAGTGTGTTTTTTTCATTTAATATGTTATGTGTTTATTTTATTCTCTTTAAATATAATAGTATTACATATTATATACCTCTCGTGTTATATGGCCGACTGGGATTTCACTATCATCCCTGTCCTGCTGGATTAAAAACTTAAATATAATAGACGGTCCGAACCCATATAATACAAACAACTACATCGATGGGAAGACGGCTCAGATATCTACCAGGGAGCCCTATTGTGGAACCAGGAGATATTTCCAACCTCACAATAACATCCCTGGAGAATTATAGATTTTCCACTGTCAAGTAATAAGTAGAAACACAGGATATAGGTACCTATTTATAGTACAATTGGCGTATAAGGTCTGAGTGTTTACGGAAACAATACGTACTTTAAAAACATTAATGTTATCACAAAAAAATATTAATTGATTTCCGCTGAAATTCGACTATTTAAAAAAACACAGTATAGTGAAAGCCATTTTCGGTTCTTTAATGAAATTATCACACAAAATCCAAACAGTTGCGCGTCGTGAATTCCATATTCACCTTTAAATTGTATTATTGGTTTCCCTGATGAAAATTAAATTTAGACCTTCTCCTTTGTGTGCGGCTTTCTGGAGCATTGTGGTGAATTTATTAGCAGTCTAAATATTATTCAATAATTTTATTGCCACCGACCGGAACGGGTAAATCTGAAGGCCTAATAATGTTATATAATGTTAATATTATTAATGTCTCAGATTAACAGGATTTTAGTCACCTATGTACAATAAATGGATATAGTTTTTCCTTATGGCCTCCTGTGTGGAGCTAACGTAAAAAAAGCTTCGTCACTCATTTTAACAGCCATAAAAGAAAATTTAAAAAAATCTTGGTAAATGAGTTATTTATAGTCTGTCAATTAAGTGTAGAAAATTTAGAAAATGGAACTTCGTAATTTGTAGGCTGACAACACAAATTTACCTGTCAAACATTATTTTAAAGTGCAATGACACTGAAAATACAGAACACTGTATACACATTTAAAAAAACATTTTTTTGTTCTTACAAAAAAATAATCGAAGAAGCACTGTTGTTAAGGTACCTACTTAATGACATAAATTTAATTAAATTGTGGTTTACAAAGTTATTGGATTTAATTTAATTTAACATAGATTTAAATTTAACAGTGGGTAGAAAGGAAGAATCATTAATGGCGAGTTTAGTTACACTACTTTAGATCTGAATGAGTTAAATATATTCAGATCTAAAATTAGAGGCATGATCTAAAGCACGGGCAACGCTAGGTACAGTTAATATTTTAAAAAATTGAGCAATTTCTAAAGTGTGCTTTATTTTATTACAATATCTTTATTCTTTATTGCGCTAATACAAAATTACAGAGGTATTTTATATACCTATATGCAATTCTAATTTTGAGATCAGTGGATATCTATGTTGCAATGAAAAAATATTTTTTCACTTTTATGCCTTTTTAATAAAAATGTAGGTTACACAGCTTTAGATTACATTATATTTATTATATTTTTAGTTTTGCCATTTTAACAACAGTGGCGCCCTCCAAAGTTTTCTATTCTTATTTGACAAACTGTAGTTGTAATTTTTTTAATCCCTTTCAATGACTTTTCAAAGTGGTATTTAAATGCCACAATTATAATTTTATCTTAAAGATTTTCCGAAGAAAAATAATAATTTATTATTTTAACCGAGATACGCCAAACGCAATGTTATTTATGTTCGCACAAGTTTCCCAATGATTTCCGTGGATGCGTTGTTAAGATCCTTCAATAAATATCCAAAGGTCTGGGTTTTGAATACTTGCGTGCGAAAGTAAATTTTATTTATAAAAATTACTTACGTTATTTTACGATTCACTCAATTTTTTAATTTTATTTAAGCATTATAATAATAATTGTACAAAAGGAAATGTCAGTTTTCGATATGCATATTTTGCGATTTCGCTTCAAAATAGAGTTATCCTCCGAATTCTAAAAGAACCTTTCGATTTTGAGAAAGGATTTTAAAAATTGAAACTTTCTAAAATGAGCCAATTCTTTATCGACACCGGAAATATTTTAAAAAAAACAGACGTTGTCTCTTTTAGAAGCAAGACACAATTAAATTAAGCAAACATAAAATTTATTTTCCTATTTGCGTTTTCATCATCATCATCAATAAATTTAAATGTTCGTGTGAAGCCCTGGTTCAACGAACTCCAGAATTTCTATTTATTTTCTTTGAATTTAGATGTCATTTTAAACATTATTGGGAACTGATTTTAATAAAGCGATTAATCATTAATCCTACAAAATAATTTCCCTCAGTGCCCATGTAATCTTTGGGGATACCGTGTGGAGTGTATTTTAACGGAAGGAGGGAGAGGAAGTTCTGGGAAGAAAAAAGTTTTTTGGGGGGGGGGGAATCTAGGGGTCAGTGTATCCAGGAGTGACGGACGTATGAATTCATCCCTCCAGCTGCGGTACAAGGTCGAGAGAGACCATCTTATATTATTATATTATATTATTCATCTGAACAGGTCAAAGGGTCCGGCCTGCTATGCAGCAATCCGCCGTCATGACCTGATGAACACACCTCACCCAATTAATCCGAGAACTTCTGCTTAGTCACCAAATGTAGCGAAACCTATCTAGAATATCTTTTTTTTTCAAATTTCCTTTGTAGGTACAATACCTTTTTAGTAGTAAGTTAAGTACCTACCTAGCTGTAACATAACAATTTTTTCAAATGTTTATTTTCATAGTATATATGTATGTTTTTTTGTTTAAATGTCTATATTATTATAATATTAATATTGACGATAACAATGGGATTTCGTGATTTTATTACGGGTCTGTGGTTTCTAGCTACTTTGCATTTTATGATCAATCCCTTAATTTTTTCTGGTCTGCGCTTCAACAGCAGCATTGAATTTTTTCACAATTTATAGCATAGATCTCAAATTCAACCTTAAAATTCATTTGTTCGCTAGAGTGGGCGGCCGTTAACATCGGCTTTTTAATCAAACAAGTCGCCCTCTTCTCCACGTATTCAAGTACATTAATTAAGTATTTTGGGCTCCAGCCCAGAGGCAACGACCAAATTCAATTATCGGACATACTTGAGATATCTGAAGGGTCAACATCTGGTCACTATTGAATACCATGCCGCCCTGTACACAATTTCACGTTTACGCCAAGATTTTTTATGCCGGAATTACTCGGGCTTCAAAGGAACCTCGATACTTGAGCCGAATGAAGATACGAGTACAACTCCAAGCATCCTAAAGGATTCTTTTTTTTCCCTTTTTCGTTCAAATAAAGTTTTAAAGAAAAAAATCTTTTAAATGTAATTGACGGTACTTTGGGATGAGAAAAACATAACATAATACTATGTTCCGTGATATCGCGTCCAAAAAGGTATTTGTTCGAATATTTTATCTTATTTTTTTATCAAAACTAAAATTAATTATTCTGTATTCAAAATATTTGTAAGTAGGTAGGTACGTAAATACGTACACCTACTTGGGCACTGTTTTTCACGGCCAAAAATATTTTCCTTACTTATTTTTGGGGTTTTAAGGGAAAGTAAGCAGAGGCATATTTGAATAAGGCAAATAGTGTGTGCCAAGACCGAGTTGTTTGGCGTTCCGTCATGTCTATGGGGACACGGCGTGATGATTTGTTAAGCAGAGCAAGTTCTGGAAAGGAAAAAGATGAGGGGTGGATTGGAATCTGCGGTGAACGCATCCAAGAGTGACGGCCGTATGAATACATCCCTCTCACAGCCATGCAAAGCGATGGGTCGAGAGTCCGGCTGGACTGGTTTAGGTTAGGTCTCCCTAAACCAGTCTCTCCCGATCCTGCCCGCCACACAGCCGTTGTCAAACCCGTTCACCACCAAGACCTATACAAACCTCACTCCATGAACCTGGGCACCCAAACGTAACGATGAATAAAAATAAACCACTTATGTAAGGTTGACCTATTTGGGTTTTTTGTCCTTTTTTAGTTGTCTGATTTTATTACAGCTCTTTGTTGTTGTCTGTGAATGTCTTTGATTTATATAATTTTTTTTTAAAAGCGTTTTGCTAAACGATAAATAATGTCAAAATTAATTAACCAAAAATCAATACATATCTACATTATGATATGTTTTAGAATTAAACAGACAGATTTCAAATAAAAATTATTACATCTTGTTCAGATAGAATTTTGAAATGGATATTTAACCGTATTGCCATCCTAATAATTAACGACGCTTAAGTGTATAATTAGATTGGCGTAAAGAGTAAAGCACTTAAGCGGAACATTTTAGTGACAGTCCTAGTCCTTTATTCTTGTATTCCATAGAAAATTACCACTTAACTTGGTGTTACAGGTTTTTAAAATTGTACTCTTTTCACAACATACACATTTATGATATTACTAGCGGAAACTCGTGAAAAATTAGGGGATATTTTCTCTAATTTTATTTTATTGTTTCTATTTCTTGCTAGGGTAATCACGATGAGTTACAGAACTCATTTTCGGACGAGAGGAACCTACAATTCATAAATGGGAGGAAATAGTTATAATTTTACATAGGTATTTGGATATAAAAATATAAGTTTCACAACACAGTATAGACGAAAAATAAAAGACAGGAAGTAGGACAAACAACAATAGAAAATAAATAAAGAAAAAATAAGAAAGTTGTCAAAATATGGATTATTATAAATGGAAATACTCTACTCTAATCTGCATAAAGTTGGAGATTATTTTTTTAATTTGAGCAAATGTATAAAATAATTCCATAAGTATACAAAATATAATGGTTATGTAAGATAAAGATATTGTATTTCTTAGTCCTCCTCACTAGGGGTTCCTGTGCCGAGGCGGACTAAAATTGTTTAATTGTAGTTTATGTATCTTCTATGTCGTTTTTAGTGTTTTCATTAGGGTGTTTTGTCGACCTCTTTCAGCCATATTTTTATTCTTGATTTCAACATATTAATTTTTTTAATTAGTTTTATGTCTTGGGGAAGAATGTTATGGAGTTTAGTTAAAAATAAAAAAATAAGTGTAGTTTCTTTGTCCAAATGAGGTTTTATAACTTGGAATATTTTTTTATGTCATTTTTAATTGATCTAGTGTGATGGATACGCTGTCTAGTAGAGGATTCAGTATTTTTGAATAGCTTCAATAATATATTTTTGGCATAAATTCTTTGCACATTTGGTATGTCAAAGCTTTTGAATATTTCAATCGAAGGCGTTCTAATGGGTACTTTCAGTATTTATTACGGTGCTCCAGATTTCATGTCCGGGTTGAATCTTTCCCAAATGAAAGACTAAACCCTTCCACACACTTTTCCACAAATGAATATCTAGTAAATTAACGCAATGTAATTGCACTATATAAGAATAAAACAATACAAGAACAATACGTCAATCCACCAGAAACATAATGGGAAAATATTTCACCGACTCCAGATATTTTCATATCAGAGGGTTCGGCTCTGATGAAATCCTAACTGGTCCGATAAATCCTACTGATCCCTCAATATAAATATTTAAAAAATCTTTCGTAATCCTACATGTATTTAAAATGACCGACTTTTGCATTTTTATGTACAAATTTTTTGACAAATCTAATACGCCTAAATTTTGAATGAGAGAGCTAGGTATAATGCCAGTAGCCGAAATAACAAATGGTAATATTTTTATAGTCTGAGAATGCCAAATTCTTTTAATTTCATTTCCTAAATCTGTATATTTTCTTATTTTTTCAGAAACAGTTTTCTGAATATTACAAGAATTTGGTATAGCGACATCAATGACATAAGTTATTTTCTTAATTTTGTCATGTAAAACTATATCGGGTCTATTATGACTAATTGTTCTGTCTGTCAGAATAGTTTTATCATAATAAATTTTATAAAATTCATTTTCTAAAAATGAATTTGGTTCATATTCATAATATGGTACATTACGGCAGTCAATCAAGTTATGTTTAATTACCAAACTTTGGTGAATTATTTTTAAAACTTGATTGTGCCTAAATGTATACTCGGACGGCGCTAATACAGAACATCCCGATATAATATGTTCTATAGTTTCCGGAAAAGCCAAACATTTTCTACATAAATCATCAATTTGATTTGCATCTTTGATGATATGCTTCCTATAATTTTTAGTATTAATGACTCTATCTTGTATGGCAAGCATAAAGCCTTCTATTTCTGCGCTCAACTCTCCAATACTCAACCATTTGTTTGACGAAAATTTGTCAACATATGTTTGGTTGAGATAATTGAAGTGTTTTGCGTGAAGAATTTTTTTTTGACCAGGAATCTAATAATTCCTGGTTGGTATTTATAAGAATGCTGGCATTCTCGTCGTATAAATTTAATGGTGAAATATTTCTATCTGCCTTTTTATTTATTTTTATTTAAGTTTTTATTCCAGCAGGACTGGGAGTGTAGTGCAATCCCAGTCTGCCATATTACATACAGAGTAAATAAAAATCATATTATTAGGTAGGTACCTAATGAAAATAAAATTTGAACATAAATAACAAAAAATAACCATAAAATTAAAAATAAAATAAAATTAAACAGAAATTAAAATAAAAAAGAAATTATATATATATTTTTTTTATCGTCCATCAGGGAGGTCGCCTCATCATCTGCATCCATCGCCCATTTAGTGGGGAACTGAGCCACTCGGATGCAGCCATGACAATGATGTTGGTTGATTTCCGTGTGAGTTTTTCAGTACCTTTGATGCGAAGGTCCCATCTAAGATTTTCATCAATTATTACTCTTCATATTTTATGTTTTGTGTTTTTTCTATGACTGGGCAGTGACATTGAAGATTATTTCTATAGAAATCGTGTTATTTTAACTCTAGTGATTTTGCTGGTTGGCCCCTTGAATTTATTGAAAAAGTTATATACTTAGTTTTGCTTATGTTAGGGTAGGCAAGTTGATTTTAAGCCAATTTCGAAGTGCACTAAACCCTTGTTCAGCCACATTAAATATGTCCGTCCAATTTTCTTCTTGAAATAATAATACAGCATCGTCAGCAAAACTGATTATGTTTCCTTTAATATTAAGGTTTGTTAAATCATTTAGTAGATAATGAATATAATCGGTCCCAGAACACTTCCTTGAGGCCATAGTTTAAAGGTAGTAGTTTGCTCTTTTGTTTGCCAATCTGTACTTGTTGTCCACGCCCTTTTATATAAGACTTCAATAAGTTCATTGTTGTTTCGGCCAATTCTATTTTTTTTAGCTTTGATAATAATATTTCATGGTCTATTGTATCAAAAGCTTTCTGGAGATCTATGAATAAAGCCAAACATTTTTTCCCATCATCTACATATGTTTCTTTATGGCTATGGCTAAAGCCATATTGGGATGGTGATAATAATTTGTTTTTTTCTAGAAATTTAACAATTTGTTTGCTAGTTTATATTATCATTTTCATCTGGCAAAATGCTTGTTGTTATTTGTTCTTTGATTTTCATTGCTAATTGTGACCCAATATTAGAAAAACATTTATTTACGTATTGAAGAACTTTGTCCGGATGTTTTGTGAAAGAGATTTGAGTATTTTCAATTGTTAATTCGTCTATGGTCTTGTAATTAGTGGATGGTTTTGCATTTGTAATTTCATTAATGATCTTCCATAATTTGCGCGAGTGATTTTTACATTAATCTATTTTCTTCTTATAATAGTTTTCTTTCACATTACGTATAACATTTTTGCAGATATTTCTATATCTTTTATAGTATCGCAGTATAAAAATATCACAAGGATTTAATTAATTTAATTTAATTAATTAATTTGATTTAATTTAACTTTTTTGTATAATTCGTCTCTTTTTCTAATGCAATTTATGACATTTTCAGTTATCCATGGTTTAAGATGTTGGTTTTTATGTGAAATTTGTATTTCTGTTGATTTGGTACTAGACATGATGGTGTGTGTTATACATTGAATGAATTTACTCCAGGAATTATTTGAATTAAGATTCTTGAGTCTAGTCTTAAATCCAATCTGTGTTAAGTAACTGTTGTTTTAGTTCAATCCATTTAGTTTCTGTCTTCTGCAGGAGAATTGGGTATGGTTGTGATCTTTGCGTTTTCTTTTTGTTAATGGATAAAACTGTTGTATAATAGTCGGTTATGGTAGAGGTGAATATGATAGAGTATATTGATTTTGTAGTCTTACTGAATATGTGGTTGCAAGAATTGCTGTCATTAGTAACTCGTGTAGGTTTATTTATCGTACTTTTAAGTCCATTGAAGTCCATGCAAGAATTGCTGTCATTAGTAACTCGTGTAGGTTTATTTATCGTACTTTTAAGTCCATTGAAGGCTAGGGTTTGTAGATATTTAGTTCTATTGGGATGACCATTTTCTAATATGTCAATATTTATGTCTTCGATAAGGAATATATTTTTTGTGTTTTTTAGTAGATTGACCTCATTAGAAAGTGTTTCAAGAAACGGATTAATATTAGTTGTAGCTGGTGATCGATAAAGAGCTAATATAGTGGTCTCATCACCCACTTTGATTTTTAAACAGTTTGCATTTGTGAATTTTACTTCTTCGACTTCAGATTTAATGTCATCTTTAATGTACACTGTCACTCCGTCATTTTGTGTATAATTCAATTTGGTTGCATGGGAGATGTAATCATTTATATGTAAGGGTAAATATTTATCCTTTATCCACCGTTCAATGAGAATAATTATATCTAGATTTATTTTCAGATCCTTAATTAGGGTTTGAAGCTTATCAAAGTTTTCTGCATGCATTTTCCTCTAATGTTTTGATGCATTATGTTAAAATTATTTCTTATGGATGATAAGTTTGCTAAGTTTGTTGTTAATGTATTATCCATTTTTTCAATCTAAATTAATTATGATTTATATAACTTATTAAATTATTTTCCCCATATCATCAAGGTGCTTAATGCAGATAATTTAATCTTCTTGTTTTTTTCGTATAAGTTATGACCACACATATTGGTATTTTTTTCTATGGCTAATTGTTTTGTTTTCAATGGTATTTCTTTATGATACGGGCTTAGTTCTTCCCCGATGAATATTGGAGAGGTCGTCAGATCCTTGATTTCTTCATAGATTATTTCTTTATTTTTATCAAGGAAGGAATCTCTTTGTCTTGTCAGAGAAGGTGGCAAGAAGTTTGGGTGGAGTTCCATTGCGTCTGTCTGGGACTCGGATGACTTCTGTAATATTCGTATGTTTAAGAGTTATCCCAGCTGTTGCATCAACTTTCCTTATAATTTCAATCGGTTGTTCTCTTATTTTTTGGGGAATGCCGGCTATTTCCAAATTGTTACACTTTGAAATGGTTTCAATTTCTGCCAATCTGATTTCAAGTTTTTTAGTGGTATTATTTTTTTCTTTCAGGTCATTTTTAAAATTTCGAAATCAGTTTGTATAACTTAGTTTAAGTTTTTTTTTTTTTTAATGCCAGTTACCCGGGCGTTTATTAACTTCAATAGTATAATATACAAATAATGTGCGCTACCCGACTCACTAGACAATTAGACAATATCTGTTCTGATCCGGGTAGCAGTATCTATCATTACATAAAATTTACAAAAGATAATCAATAAAGATAGGAATACAATAAAAAGAAATTAAAAATAATTTAAATATTACATATATATAATATTTTTTAGTGTGAATGAAATAATCAAATAATTTTTTTAGTGTGGATGTTTTTTTTTTCATATATATGTAAATATCAATATACAGCGTATATAAAAAAAAATTAACACGAACGGTTTGCAAGTAAGTTGTTAATGAAATTTCTTTTTTTGTTAATTAACCACGTATTAAAGTTTTTATATGTACGTTTTCTGTTGATTTGCGTTATATGTTGTGTTTCTTTTAAGAAAGTGTTGAATATGGAAGGTGCGAGGTAAGATTCATGTTTTTTGGCAAGAGTGGATTTAATTTTTGGCACTTGTAAATGATTGTTAGATTTAGCTCTAGTGTTCTGGGAGTGAGATATGTGTGAAGGTGACGATTTTATGCAATTTATATGGATAATTTTTTTTATGAATAGCTTCCTGATATCATGTATTTTATTTTGAATTAAAAGATTTTCAGTGGGATGAAGATATGGTTTTTTGAACATAGTTCTAATAAGTGATTTATGAGCTGTATTAAGTAGCTTAATGTATGTGTCTGCAGCTCCACCCCATGCCGATATACCATACATTAAAATGCTTTGACAAAGGGAAAAGTATACATCTTTTAGTAGTTTAAGTGACATAATGTTTCTAATCGTTTTAAATATATATATTTGTTTCCGGATTCTCATTACAAGTGAATTTATTTGAAGTTCCCATTTTAGTTTGCAATCCACTGTTAAACCAAGATACTTAATATTATTAGAATGCTCAATTTTTTCGCAGTCGCAGTTTGTGGTTTGTGATGTAGTACATGGATACAGATGTAAAAGTGGGACGGTTTTTGGTTGCCCAATATTGGATTTTCTGAATGTTAAAAATTTGGTTTTCGAGGTGTTTAGGGTAAGAAGATTTTTATCAAGCCATTTTTATCAAATTCTGCGCTTTTAAAGGCCTTTTCCCATGTTTGCTCTTTAAAAAGAAGTACCGTGTCATCTGCGTAGCTGATCACATTATAGCTGAGTGTTGGGATTTTAATATCAGTAAGACCATTAATATAGATAAGAAAAATAATTGGGCCTAAGACACTACCCTGAGGCACTCCGTACTTTATTTCTGCTGTGTCACTCAAGCATTTATTTATTTCAACTATTTGTTTCCTATTTTTTATATAACTGATGAACCATTTAAGCGGTTTTCCAATAATGCCAATATTTTTAAGTTTTTCGTATAGCATATCATGAGAGATGGTGTCGAAGGCCTTGGCCAGATCTAGAAAAACTCCAATTACTTTAGATCCCTTATCTACGTGTTTTACAATGAAGTTGGTTAATTCAGAAATTGCCTGTTCTGTGCCCATTTTTGCCCGAAAACCGAATTGATGACTTGAAAGTAAGTAGTGTTTGTCAAGGTAGGATAGCAGTCTTTTTTTCATTGCTTTTTTAGGAGTTTTGATAGAGAGTTAAGTAGTGAAATAGGTCTGTAGTTAGAGATTAAATGTTTGCCTCCAGATTTATGTATCGGGGTAATACAGGCAATTTTAAGTTTGTCAGGTACAATACATTGGGAGAAACTTTGATTAAATATATGTAGCAGAGGTATACCGATATACTCTCGTAGATTTATCAGGATTTGGTTAGATATGTTGTCCGGGCCAGGTGCGCAATGAGTTTTGAGTGAAAGAATGAACTCATTAATTTCTATTTTATTTATTTTGTAAATGTTAAAGAAATGATTTGGTCGCAAGGAAGAGCTTTCTTTGACTAGTAGTTCTTCTTTCGTGTGGTTCTTTGTAAGTATTTTTTCCGCTAAATTTACGCCAACGTTGGTAAAATGATAATTAATGTGATTTGCAATTTTTTTGGGTTCGTTTTTTGTTAAACAGATTTCCCCATCAACTAACAATTTATTGATATAAGTACTGTTCTTAGGTTTTGAATAAGCGGCATCTTTGATAACTCTCCATATCTTTTTTGTATCTCCTCCGGGACAATCTATTTCTTTCCTGTAGAACTCATGTTTCGCCTGCTTTAAGAGTCTATTACATAGGTTTCTGTATAATAAATAATTGTGTTTTAGTTTAATGTCCATTGGGTTATTGTTTACTCTTGCATGCATCATATTCCGTTTGTGTATACTTTTTACTAGCCCTGTTGTAATCCATGGTTTAATTTTAAGTGTTTTGTGTGTAATGTTTTTACGGGTTTTTATTATAGTGTGTTTAGTGGTAAACGTATTCAGAGTAAATAGAAATTCATTTAGCGCTTTATTTGGATCCGTTTCTTTTAGAGTTGTAGTCCAAGGTTCGTGACTTATATCTGAGCTAAGTGCTTTGAAATCTATGACATGCCATGACGTATTTGTACATATTTTTAATTTTTTTTCAGTTTTCAATCGCATGCCAAGTGTGGTGGTGAAATGGTCGGTAACCGTGGAATGAATAGTTGATGAAATGGTTTTATTTTTAATTTTAACAAAAATATTATCAATACAGGAGTTTGTCTCTATTGTGGTTCTTGTCGAAGAATTAATAGTTGACTGAAGGCCATAGTGAGCTAGAAGACTTAAATATTCGTTAGTTTTGGGTTTAGAGTTTAGAAGTTTTATATTTATGTCTCCTGCTAAAATGAGTTGTTGAGTATTTTTATTGTTTTCCATGAGGTTTTGTAAAGAATTTAGGAAAGGTGATATATTTTTGTAGCATGGGGGCCTATAAATAGCAAAAATAGATAATTCTGATCCTAATGATATTTTGACGCAATTTGCTTCTGTTAATTTTACTTCCGAGATAGAAGAGTTCAATGACTCCTTGATAAAGATAACTATCCCATCATTTTGGTTGAGTTTAGTAGTAGTGTGGAAAGTCGTATATCCCAATATGTTAATGTCAGTGAAAGTTTCGTCTATCCAACATTCGTTAAAAGGATAATATCAAAATGAGTATTTAGTTCTTGTAAAAATACTGCAAAATTGTCAAAGTTTTTTTTAATACTTCTAATATTTTGATAAATTATGTTCAGAGAGTTATTTTCGGAGACGGTTACTTTAAAATCTGTTGTATTGGTGAAAGTGTGTTCTACATTAGAAGATATTTCAAAATCAATATTTAGTGTTGAAGCCATTTTAGAGGAAGTATATTACATTCTATTTTATTTGTCGCAATATTAAATTCAGTAACCAGATAATACATACGTACATAAAATAAAATGCAGAAAGTGATTAATATTAAATCTATGCTATGAGAGCGTAGAAGATAAGGCTGCAGTCATGCATCTGTTTCGTGGGATGTGTCATTCGAGGTTGCACTTGTGTCACTTCCATGTTTAGTTTTTGCTAGTAAATTTTCTATTTCAAGGATGATATTTTCTGTGCGAATAAAGATCGCTCGCGAGTCTGCCTGTTGTCGAATGTAGACTCGCCCTGCCTTAACCCATACATAGGTGAAATTGTTCTTTTTTGCTATTTGTTTGGAGAGAAATAGCATACGTTTTGCGTGGGTGGTCAGGAGCTCGTTTACAAATATTGGCATTTTCGGTCCCGAGAAGCCTATTTTGCTGGTGTTGAGCCTGTCGGCACTATTTTCTGCTTTTTTGTTGTATTTTTTGGCTTCATTTAGAAATTCCTCGCGACCATTTGGATTTTTGAATTTTATAATTATCGATCTTGTTGCTGTTTTGTTTATTTTTTGTTTCTTTTTCCCGGCGCCCTGTATACGTCCTCAATGTCATTTTTGTTTAGTTATTTGTAACATCAATTTTTTTTTGTAATTCATCGTATTGAGCACTTATAAATTCAATGCTTTTTGTTGTTTCTGTGGTCTGAGATTCAATTTCGATAAAAAAAATTCTCTTCAAAGTTTCAATTTTTTTAACTATATAGTCGATAATTTTGTTCATGTTTATTTTTTCATCAGATATTTGGTTTTCGCTTCGAGTGCTAGACATCACAAAAATTAATTGTGTCAAAAATTAAAGTCAACAATGTTTTGTTTATGGTTGTGACTTTATTGCATAGATAAAACAAAGTTTTATATTTATATTTTTGATATCAGGTCATCAGTCTATTCTGGTGCGTATCTATGATTTCCTTTGGTCAAAAACTTTTAAAATCGATAAAATGCACTTTGTTTATTTGAGATAAGGAAAAACGAATTATTATTTATCTACTAGTTCTCCATAGAATGAGGTATTGTTTGAATATATTTAAACACTATTAAAGCACCTTTTTGCTTAAATTTATCGATATGTTCACTGTTGTTTTGTTGTAATTGTTTTAATATCCCACTTTGTTTGTCACTCACATATGTAGTTTAGAAATATCAACGGTCCAAGAATTGATCCCTGTGTCACTCCACATGTAGTTTTACCTAATTCATTCGTTTCTCCTGATAATTCTACTGCCGAAAAGCGATTTGATATAATAAGTGTAGGATTTGTGTAGCTGAAAATTTGTATAATGAACACGTCAGAACAAGAACAATTTCTGCAGAATGATCAAGAAAAAGTATTCACCAAAATGTACTAATTTTGTAGTTAGGTACTTCATCCCTTGATTGAATTCTTGTCATAACATTTCCAATTTTGTAAAAGATAAATAAAATTATGTTCTGTTATAATATTATATTACAAGGTAAGAACAGGGTCGGAAATGAGCAAAACGGCGCCTGGCGCATGTAAAAATCTGTGCGTGGCGGCTTGGCTCCTTGGCGGCTTGAAAAGTGGCGCCCGGAGCGGAGGAAAAGCCCCGTTCTGATTAGGCAATGAGTCATAATCAATACGGCCAATGAGCGCAGTTTGATGCTTCGCAGGTGCGTCATTTCCATTTTATCCGAATTACAAATCACAACGGGGCTAATGAAGTTTCACTTCAAAAATAATGGAAAAAGTATGGAATTAAAACAACATTATACAACAAATAAAAATATTGCATACATTAAATAATCAAAAAGTTTTACAAGAGGAATAACAAAAAAAAAAAATAATTACATTGTAATTTCTTGTGGAGGTTTTTGGTGCATCCAATTTTTTGTGTTCGGGAATTTAACCAACCGATTGCGACTTTTATAACAGCATTTCAGGAATTAAATGGCTTGTATCGAACGTTGGACGCTTTATGCCTCATTGAGGCATAAAAACAATTTACTCTACCTGATGTAAACATTTCGCTAGCACTGCAGGACCTCGGTAAACGAAACAATTGTCCATAATCGTTGCTGTATTGAACTCCGATGGCATTCCATTGTAGTTAGGTGTAGTTTATGTAACCACAGGTCTGCCTTTATTATTTTTAGCTATTACGATTGTACGTAGGTAGTTTGCTTTATATATAAACTAGCGATTTCAACAATTCCTGCTTATTACATTTTTTGGAGATAAACCGACGTAGCTCAGTGGACAGAGCATTTGACCGGAAATCAGAAGGACGCGGGTTTCAGTCCCGTCGGCGGCATGTATCTTTTCTCGGGAGTTTTTTTCAATGTAGATGAGTGTTTCAGGCTATTAATTATTACTTATAATAATTGTTACCCTTCGTGATATGCATAAAAATCTTGTCTTAAAACATTAGATTATCAATTAAAAATAATATTGAAATATTATTGATTTAAAATATTTTTCGAGGGCTTCAGGGTATTAAAATCGAGCATTCCTGTTAAGCACAATGATGGATACAGAAATGGGTAGTAGTATAATGAACTTATATATAATATACTTTTACCTCATACTGTACCCACTGTACGTTCACATAATATAGCGACTGGAAGAAAGCACGTTTCACTTCACTCCATTCAGGACCGAGGGGAAAGCATGTTTGCACGATTGTTTAACGTTCCCTTACTTCGTTCAATATCGTTGTCATCTCATCGTTCTTTCCTGAAAGTGACTTACATGGTTCACTGAAAAAAGGGTTCGAACAGAATCCCCTCCCATCTACTTCCCTTGTTATGGTTTTCTCTACCATGCCTTCTAGAATGTTGACAAGCGCATTAGCGAACAAATTTCAAGCTTACCGGTTAACGTGGTCGAAAGACTTACTTTGGTTTTCAACTTTTTTAAATATATTTTTTTTTTTAGTTCTATTTTCCAACATCAGAGTGTCAACCTAGTTGTTTTGAACATTCACTTTGCTTTTTGGTGGGTATAGTGATTAATGATTTATTTATGGTCTAAATATTGTTACAATTCATTCTTAAATTACACATCTGGCCACAGATGTAATATTTTTGTTTCTTTCTTTCTCCATGTAATATTTTAGTATTTTGTATATATGTAAAAAATTAATACTTCTTAACTCATATTTATAAATTTTAACCTCAATACAGGCTATTAGATAATTCTAGTGAGGTTATTTTTTTAATGTAAGGTGAGAAATTGTACTTTTTTTAATGCGATTCTCTATATTATTATTACGCATGGGTGACAGTATTAATAAAAAGTAACGATTGAACTAGCTTTACCCTAACACATTATTACATACATTTTTCAATCAAGATACATGTTTTAAATTTTAATTTACTTTAGTTAAATAACTCACAAAGATCATTTGAATTAAAACTGCACTCTAGGTTAGCTACGTAGTGGTAGTTGATCTCAGTATCACCCTGGTGAAAGACTGATCCGAAACATTGCTTGAAATGTCTTTAGCCGTATTCGGTGACCAGATCTTAATATTCATGTTGTTTAGTTCTGAAACAGCTTATGAACTAAAACCCATTTCCCAAAGTCGTCTCATTGTTAATCATCTCCATTTGTCCTTTTACTTCCACGAAAGGCCTTACCTAGTATAAAAAGAAGAAGAATATTATGTCTACCTACATGGCTGATGCTCAATATGATTGCAAAAAATTGAAAATACCTACATTTTAATTAGTCAAAAATTGTCGTGAAATGGTTCACATCTCTCTGTAGAACTCTCGCTTGAAATTCGTATGAAAATACTGTTTAAAACATATAAAGTGACGGTGAAGTTTAAAAAACCCTTGAGCTATCATCCTAGAAGACCAGCTACCAACATCATTGGATCCAAGCAGCATTTGACTTCAGAAAAGGTAGGACTTTCTCACTTCAAATACATCATCCTGTGATTGATTTAAAAAACGCCATCAATTATCTTACACATCTGAAATTATAGATTTACAGTCCATCCTTTAGTGTCACGATATCGTTCGTGACATATGCACTTCCGAACCTTCTTCTTTCTTTTCTTCTTACTTTCCCTTCAGCCTCACAGCTTACCCCCTTTGGTGATGACAGTCTCACTGGCTCCAGATAGTTGTGGAAAAAGCGAATATAAATCAGAAATTAAATTATGAGTTTGAGTAAAACAAAAATTAAAGGATAATCCTCAGACTACCTCATTGTTGTACTACATTTAATTGTATAAGTTAACTCTTTACGGCTAAGTACAAAACGCCAAAGCCTAAGTGTGAATAAACTTCTAAATGTGTTTTATTCCGTTATTTTCGCCCGACAGTCCTAATCTCCGTTTACTTTTAAGGGTAGATCAGTCCGCTACCCCTACTTAAATCTAAATCCTTCAGGAATGTTGTAGGGAAGTGGGTCGTTCTGAATCCTTCTTGTGCCGGCTCGTAAAACCAGAGGATTCAATGACGACAAAACGTGAAAAGCGGATAAAACATGCGTCACTTTCAAGTAGGCCTTTCTACTTGTGTGTAAGGCCATAGATTTATAAAAAATAGGGTTACACGACAAAACAAAACTATGACAAAACGATTCATTGAAAAATAGTGAAGAGATTAAAAAAACTAGTGTGCTTTAGACCACACGACTGAAGTAAAACTTCACTAACTTATAAAATAACATATGAAATGACATTGGGGTGATATATGACCATGGGGTGACCTATGACCCTGGGGTTACCTATGACCTTGGGGTGACCTACGACTGTGGGGTGACCTATGACCTTGGGGAGACCTATGACCTTGGGGAGACTTATGACCTTGGGGTGACTTATGACCTTGGGGTGACCTATGACCTTGGGGGTGACCTATGGCATGGTTATTCAATAAACGATTCCTTGTGCTCGCACCTCTCTCTCTTGCCCCTACAGTAATATACGAAATGTAACTCTCTCTCTTTCTATCTTCACAAACTTATATCTCCCTCTCAACTTCCGTTTGCCCGATCACACTTTTCGTAACGCTTTCGTCACGCATTCACCAGCTTACTCCCCAAGTCAAGCGTGCGTAAAGAATTTTTATTTAAAAAAAATTAACATAAGCATGAGCACGCCTAATCCAGCCAAAACTAACGAAAACTGAACTATTATTGAATGAACGTAGCGAAATCCTGTTTTAACACATCAAGCATTTCATTTATCAGTAAATTTCTTTGTTACGTTTCGGTTCCATTTCAATGTGGTGGCCTTGTTGGTTAGTACATTTTTATCCCACCAGAGTACGCATGATCGTGGTTCCTACTATGAGTCGTCAAATGGAAACAATCAACATTATGTAACCCACAGGTCTAGACAGGGCCGGATTAACCATGTCGGGGCCCCTAGGCAATGCACGTCTCGGGGCCCCTTTACCAATGGCGGACTAACGGGGGGGGGGGGGGGAGGGGTTGGAAGGGGCGGCCCGCCCCAGGCCTCTGGTCCTGGGGCCTCCAAACACCCTCTTGTTCCCTTGATCAAATCCTAAACAAGGCTTTAAGGCACCAGGACACGATAAAAAAAATGTAATTTTTTTATTTCATTTTTTGAAAGATGCATTTGTTAAAAATGCTCTCACCAAATGTTTTAAACCAAGTCTTAAACTCTTCAAAATCTAGTGTCTATGGCACCACGTTGGGGATTTTTGATATCTAAAAAAATAAAAATTGCCGACCATCGAATTTTATTTTTGATATTTTATGAAAAATTTTATGGAAAATTTTCATTTCATAAAAGAAAAATAGAGGGGGACCCATTATAAAAAAATCCCTAAGTGATAGCATAGTGACTGAATTTTCTAACAATTTAAAACTTAGCGCGTGCAAATTGGATGTATGTTTTTTCTAATATGTTGTCAACCAGGTTGAAAAACGTAATTTCGAGTAAAACGCGTTCAAAGTTTTGCTGAAGGATAATAATTCAACATGCAACCTGTTTTAAACTGTTTCATATAAAATGCTGTATCTCAGTCAATTTTACGAATTTCTATAAAACATTTGGTGAGAGCTTATTAACAAATGCATTTATCAGAAAATGATTTTTTTTTACGGTGTCCTGGTGCCTTAAAGCCTTGTTTAGGATTTGATCATGGGAACATGGAGGCCTTTGCAGGCCCCCCAAACTCAGAGGCCCGTGTGAACTGAATAAAAAGCTTGTAAAATTACATCAACTTCTTAAACTAGAAGGGGGGGGGGCTCATTCTGCTTTGCCGCCCCGGGCCTCTGACGGGCTTAGTCCGAAACTGCACTTTACCCTTTTCTGACTACAAAAATTATTATTTTTCTACCACAACGTAATTTTTTTCATAATTAATCTGTTTTTTAACTACATCACGAAAGTATGCCATCACTCCATTCAATTAAAAAAATAAACTAATAAAATACAATACAATAACTCTTTATTGCACATAAAAGGACACATTCATTCAACAACAAAAATAAGTTAAAAAAAAAAAAAAAAAAAAATCAGTACAATGAGCGGTCTTATCCCTAATGTGATCTCTTCCAGACAACCTTGGTACGAAGAGAAACAAAGAATTTTAGCAAGCAGATAGGAAGTGCACCAAGCTTGTACAACATTTATATTTTAAACATATAATTAGAAATAAAAGCAAAAAAAAAACTCAAACAAAACAATTGCCAAAACAAACCACACACGGCACCTACAATCACATCCACATTGATACTAAGTAATGCTGCTTAATGAATAGAAAGAAATTAAAATACAACTACGTTTAAATATTTACTTTGTTATTTGTGCATGATGTGAACATTAGTTATTGTGTTGTAACCTAATTATTATAATTTGTTGTTTTCTTGAATGCATGTAATGTTATTAACCTATAAATTTTCCCAAAAAAAAAAAAATGAAAACATCTTGAAAGCTGACTTTTTCCAAAATCGGTGCCGGAGTTGCTCACTAATTGACAGTAAATACTTGCTCACCATTGACGCAAGTCATTTTTTCTCTGGGCGCGGGGCCCCCAGACGATGCGGGGCCCCTAGGCAGTTGCCTACTCTGCCTAAAGGATAATCCGGTACTGGGTCTAGAGCAGTTTTGAAAACAAAAATTGTTATTGGGTTGGCGATTTTTCTTTGCACAAGAATAATTAATACTCGTACAAAATATAATTAAAATGTAACAAAAAATATTTATGGGTTTATAATAAATTAGATATTGTGTATTTTTGGATTAGATCTGTGTAAGAGAACATTAGAAACATGTCGTGTCGTTATTTTTCTTATTTTCGTGGGGTTGTTCTAATTTCTCTTACTCCGTTTATCTTTTATCAATTGATTTTCGTTATTAGTACATTATTTATTTATTATTTTCGTACATTTTTTTACATTAGCACCACAAAAATAATATTCCTAAGGGATTATATTTGGGGATGCTGTGTGGATGGTTTTTTGGAAAGGAAAGAGAGGAAGTTCTGGGAAGAAAAAAGGTGAGCGGGTAGAAATCTAGGCTTCAGTGTGTCCAGGTTATCCGCCGCCATAACCAGGCAAACCGCACCCTATGAACCCAGGAACCCCTGCTAAGTCACCAAACGTAGCGAGGCACTTGGGGTGATCTATGGCAGAGGTTTAGTTTAACTTTACAATTAAGTTTTTTCTATCAATGCAGCATTTTGCTTTTATCACTTATATTTTTATTTGAAAACTTTATGTAACCAAGTACACATATTTTTTTTTACAAAAATATGCACACATAAAATATAGAATTGTTTATAAATTGAGACTAAGATAAAAATAAATAATTTAAATAGGATTTATAAATCTCCATCAAAGCGCAACTACTATTTTCGAACGTGTCTCATCTAATAATGATACATCTATGGCTAGTAAGTTTGAGTGTATGAGTGGGTAAAGGTAGGAAAGGAGTGTTTGCTTTGAAGGCGCTGGGAAGTACGTTTAAAGGCTTTGTACTTGTTCGTAGTACGGCTTTAGAGGATGTAAAAACTGCTTTCATTAAAATGATAAACAGAGCGCAAACAATTTTAATGGTGCGGTTTTTGGTTGGTCCTTGTGTATTGTGATTATGTGGAGTAAGTTTAAATGTCCATATTATCGTTATATATAAAAATCTCGCGTCACGATGTTTTTTCGAGATAAACTCCGAAACTACTAAACCGATTTTGATAAAATTTGGCTTTCTGTGTGTAATTTGGTCCAAATTAGATGACAGGATAGTTTTTATCTCGATTATTGATCTCAATATTTATTATTGCAAATTAAATGTTTATTAAACGTTTGTTATAGGATAATACTTTGTAATTATTTGTAAGTCCCATAATTTTGTAACAGACTGCCATGTGAGTTAATTTATCGACACAACACTGTTATGGCTTTGTGTTTTGTTAGCCAAAGCAATGAGGGTCCGGGTTAGCTAGTGATATAATATATTCCTACACACACTAAAATTAATGCAGAAGCTTTTTCACTCTTTGTTGTTAATAATTTTTCTTTTTGATGCAATAACGCATTTTCAACGATTATTTGATAATGTGGGCATCACTGGTGCTCTGCCCGTTTTGAGCCCCCCATTTAAATTTTTTAATAAAATCCAGTAAAAAGCTAAAATGAAATAATAACTTGAAATAAAATAATGTAAAAAGGATGAAAATAAAAAATATTAATAATTGCGAAGGCGGTAATGAAAAAATTACCCAAAATATTTTGACGTAGCGTTATCTAATAAAATGTAAGATGATGATGATTTTCTTTTTAAAAACGGACAATTTCATGAATATTTTTTTCGCCGTCTTTATTGATAGTAATGAAAATCGTTAATATAAATTTAAAAATGATTTATAAAATAACAAGTGCGCTTTAGACCACACGACTGAAGTACTTCACTAGTCATTGGGGTGACATATGACATTGGGGTGACCTATGACCTTGGGGTGACCTATGACCTTGGGGTGACCTATAACCTTGGGGGTGACCTATGACCTTGGGGTAACCTATGGCATGGTTATTTAATAAATGATTCCTTGTGCTCACACCCCTCTCTCTTGCCCCTACAGTAATATACGAAACGTAACTCTCTCTCTTTATATCTTCACCAACTTATATCTCCCTCTCAAGTGAGAGATGAGTTGAGAGTCTCAACTTTCGTTCGCCTCGCCTGATCACACTTTTCGTAACGCTCTCGTCGCGCATTCACCAGCTTACCCCCCAAGTCAAGCGTACGTAAAGAAGTTTTACTTCAAATATTAATTTAGAAAATTAAATACCGCATTCCTAAAATTAACCATTTTATCCTTGTCCTAGTTGTTGCTAGTTAGCTTATCACGAGCTGAAACCTATATCAGCAGATATTTACATATAAGCAGTTCACACGCGGTAGAAGTAAAATCCTCAAAAAACTAAAATAGACAAGAGTGGAGATGCTACGAAGCACCGCACAAAGAGGAGACCGATAACTTAGAGAGCACAGCACAAAAATGAGACCTATTATTCTATCTTATTCTCCCTCTGGCTAAATCCTATAGATGTATGTGTATGAGTGTATGTCTCTTTTTAGGATAGCTTTTTCGATTCATCGAGTTTCAAAACACAACGGTGCTTAGGAAGTTTTTACTCTTTTCAAGATTTATAAGATTCTTTTGAAGATCTCAGCTATAATCCAAAGATCCCAAAGATGTGCTATTTTAACACTGATACTATCAATTTCTGTGTTTCCATTCTAATTTCTAGCCACTAAATACCCTGTAATCAACTCATTAGTCAAATTTAGGTAAATACTAGAATGTTGTTTATAAGGTACATATTTAGCAAACTAAATTAGACGATTAAACATAAAATCAGATTTTTAAGTGATTTTTTTTATTCAACCTTTTGCTGAATTGTGTAGGTATAGCGCAATCCTCGTGATTTTGGTCGTCAATACACCGAGGACCATGAACTGTTAGACGATGATTTCCTAGTGATAAAATGACAACATTAATTTCTTCTCACAGAGGCAATGAAAATCGTTTAATTTAAATAAAAGTCAAATAACTAACTGTGCAGTTTTCTGCTAAGGCATAGAAATCGAAAGAAAATGGTATTAATGTAAGATCAGATTTTAGGCGGTTTGTTGTTTCAATCTTTTACTAAACTGTGTATGGCGCAATCCTCGCGACTTTGGTCGCTAGTACGCCGAGGACTACGGACTGGTAAACGGTGTTTTTCCAGTGATTAAATGATAACATTAATTTCTTCTGACAAAGTAATGAAAACCGTTTAATTTAAATAAATATCAAATAACTGTAGTTTTCTGCTAAGGCACGATTCTGTGTTTACCAATTTAGCTCATCAGCCAACAGAATTATGGAGATTGGTTTACTATGTAAACAATACGGGAAGTTTGAATTGCATCAGGATGGCGAACAGTTCTGTTACAGTAATGTAAGTATATCTACCGTATTAATAACTGAGATATTGGTTTTTATTTTCGGGCTTACTTAAAATATATTTTTTTACAGTAGCTTCACATAGGAGACCCTGAGGAAAACAATTTCTTTCGGGCCTATGTCATCTTTGGGGATGATGTGTGGATGGTCTTTTTAGGAAAATGTTACTTAGAATGTTAAATCAGCCTCACGCCGTTTCTCCACAGGGATGGATAGATAGACGCCAAGCAAATCGGTATTGGTTCACAAATTCTTTGCTTCATTCGCATTCATATATTATAGTCTCAAACATGCCCTTTAGTATGTCAACTCTTAAAACGGCCTAATTAAAGTATTTGGTTCACTTGATCTTACCGTGCCTTCCTCAGATCTCCCCGACTTTTCTTTCACATTTGCGTCATAAATTCTCCTCACACACCTTTCCTTGTTTATCCATTCTACACACTTAAGTCATCACCACCCACTAACCACCACAACATGGCATGTGACAAACAATTTAATGAATAAAGAAAACTTTAAAAAAAATTTAAGCGTACAATTTTTAGTCTTACTCTTTACGCTTATATAAAGGGTCCGCCATCTAAAGTTTTTTTTTTCAACTAGTGCTTATTTCGTGAATGGTAACACTTAGCTCATGTCTGATTTGACAGATAATTAGTTTTATCCTTCCGCTGAGCAAATATGGTTGTGTATACGCTTGAACAACGCTGGGAAATATTCGCTGAGTGGGCCTGCGATCGACTTACAGAAGATGCCGATTTTGCCAAAAAAATCATCTTTTCGGATGAAGCTCATTTTGATCTTGGCGGGTATGTAAACAAGCAAAATTGTCGTATTTGGGGCACAGAAAACCCGCACGCATACATTGAAAAGCCGGTACACCCAAAACGAGTCACTGTTTGGTGCGGATTTTGGTCCAGAGGCATAATTGGGCCATTTTTCTTTGAAAATGAGCAAGGAGTGGCCGTTACAGTCAATGGCGATCGTTATCGGGCCATGTTGAACGAATTTTTGTTCACAAAAATTGAAGAAGAGGATATTGGCAACATTTGGTTTCAACAGGACGGCGCTACGTGCCACACAGCCGAAGCTACACTCGATGTTTTGCGCCCTGTTTTTGAAGATCGCATTATCAGCCGCAGAGCTGATGTCGTTTGGCCACCTCGGAGCTGCGATTTGACACCGTTGGACTATTATTTGTGGGGTGCCCTCAAAGATAAATGTTACGCCGACAAGCCAGAGACAATTGACGCTTTAAAGGACAATATTCGTGAAGCCATTGGTGAAATACAGCTGCACACAATCGATAATGTGCTTAAAAATTGGACCGATCGTGTAGGCTACTGCATGGCCAGCCGAGGCAGCCATTTGAATGAAATTATTTTCCATTATTAACCGGAAGGATTGTACTTATAAATAAAAAAAGAAATTTGAGAAAATATTCAGTAGTTTTTTTTTTATAGCATTTTCAAAAAAAAAAAGTTATTTGGCGGACCCCGTATTATCCATAAGTTAATATATGTTTTACCAGACGTACACCCCTCAGAGTTATATAATATATGTGTATAACAGTGGCGGTCCGTGACTTTTCATTGAGCTAGAGTTCTAGGATTTAAAAATACAACGTTATTGATATTGTAGCCGAAAATGATTGTTTTTTCAAAATTTCAATTTTTTTGAAGATATTCAGGATTCTTTCACTTTGGGGATGCGCCGCATCCACAAACTGAAAGATCTTCATACAAAAAAATGAAAAAAAAAAATATATATACATCATGGACATACAAATAAATGGACCTGCCCTGAGTGATAAAAGGCGTATTATTTTCCCCTCCCATTGGAATCATTTTATCGGAACCGGCTCGGCTTGCGAGAGCCTTGCGTGAATCTAAAAAATGTGACGTCATCATTCTTGTCCGGACCAGTGTCGAGCTCTCATCTGTATATTTTATGAAATAACACTGCAAAAATGGTGACTTGTGTTATTAAAACATGTAAAAATAGAAGTGACTATAATAAACTCAATTTTCGTATTACATTCCATAGGTAAGCATTATTTTAGGCTTATTCAGATCATATAATATGATAACACATCAAGATACATGGCGACGCGAAACACAAAGCCGCTGTTTCTTATGGCGACGCAAAACATAAAGCCGCTGTTTACTGAGGTAAGTAAATTATGAAGCATTTTTTAAAAGTGTCTCAACTAAATACGGAAAATAAATATTTCACTCCGAAAATAAGTGAAACTTTACTTTGCCAAATTTGGACTTCATATATTTGTTCATATCGTGGCTAGCAATTCGCGCTTCCATGTAAAAAGGTCGATTCATTCAAAAACAGATTTTACTTTTAAGAACTAAATAGTCATATTGTAATGCGAGATGCCTATATACTGTTAGGTTAATTTATTGGCGAATCACAGTCATCGTCCCTCTCTTCGCCCCTCCATAGTTAGTTTTTACCCCTCATCTGTATGTTCTGGTCTATCTATTTGTATGTCTATGATATACATGTATTTTCAGCTAGAACAACATGAATAACGATGTATTTTTCAATAATAGTCCACTAGACGGACCGCCACTGATATATAGGTACCTATTGAATTATTTTTTCTTTTATTTAATTTTGGAAACCGGGTGTTTTCACATCACTGTACACGAGCCACCCTAGCCGCAAAATGGGAGCTTTTCAGTGCACAATTGCAACAAAGGTGTAGCGGGAGAGATACAAGCCATTCCCGGGTAACTTTAGTAGTGACGGCCAAACTTTGTTCGGGATTATATTAAGATAATGCCCGCTCCAAAGTGTCAGTCACGCTCTGAATATGAGCCTCAAGTTTCTAGATGGATTTTGCGATGGCTTCAATATCGTATCATGTACTTAGCTAACTAGGTCAAGTTATTTTTGCTTTAAGATACAAATTATCAATGCTGATGGATTTTGACTTCATTGCCTAATAAATAGCCTTAATTGGACAATTATTTTTTTTATCAAAGGAAGCAAATACTTTGTGGTACGACATTATATATTAAATGAAAAAACACACTTTGTAAAACACCACTTTATTTGAATTAATAATTTTTTAACAGCCAACCAGGTTTCGCTTAGCTCAAGCTTCATCAGGGTATTATACAAGGTGCGGCAGTATAACTTCTTTTTTTTCAAAACTTAATAAAACCCATCGTATGAATTAGATTTTTTTTTTGTTTCTTTTATAATGTAGGCACATACATACATTTTTTTTATTTAGTTTTGAAGATCATATCAGGTAGGTGCCGTCCCCCATTCTCCATACATTGAGCGAACCGATTTCTGGCGTTTGTCAAGACTCTTGCCAGCATATCGGGCGTTATCCTGGCAATTTCTTCATGGATGTTGGTCGTTAAATCCTGTATGGTCTTTGGACGGTTCACACAAACATTGGGCTGAGAACAATCCCCGAGAATTGCATCAAAGGCCTTTGCATTCTCCTAAAATCACAGTGTGGTGTGCAATTTCCTCAAGTGGGATTATCCCTGGTTCTTTGAGGAAAATGAAGTAACAGTGATAGTGAATTCGGACCGGTATGTAAACATGTTACAGATTTTTTTTCCCACGGCTAGACGAGTTAGACTTGGGGGACACTTGGTTCCAACAAGACGGTGCAACGGCGCACACTGCAAAATCATCGATGGCTGTTTTGAGGGAACACTTCCCAGAGCGCCTCATCTCAATTAGGGGCGACTTGGAGTGGCCTGCCCGCTCTCCCGATTTGTCCCCTTTTTTCTGTGGGGTTTTTTGAAATCCCGTGTTTATGTGAACCGTCCAAGGACCATACAGGATTTAAAGACCAACATCCATGAAGAAATTGCCAGGATAACGCCCGATATTCTGGCAAGAGTCTTGACAAACGCCAGAAATCGGTTCGCTCAATGTATGGAGAATGGGGGACGGCACCTACCTGATGTTCTTCAAAACTAAATAAAAATAAAATTTATGTATGTGCCTACATTATAAAAAAACAATCAAAAAATTGTGATTCATAGGATGGGTTTTATTAAGTTTTGAAAAAAATAAGTTATGCTGCCGCACCCTGTATTAACTAAAGATAATTACATACAGACACATATATATATAAGAAATTAAAAAAAAATGAATGAAAGAGATAGCAACAGAATAGACGGCACCCTATTGGTTCCAGTAAGATATACAAATAGATAAGAGGGAGACAAAATTATTGCAGGATGGGCGGTTGGGGGGGGGGGGGGGGGGAGGGAAAGGGGACTGTTTCAGAAGAGGTTAACGGAATAAATTAAAAATGGGACTGTCAGTTAAATTGATATGATTATTAATAATATTTGATTTATTATTGACGGCTTTTTTGATTTCAAGGGCTTCTAGATTGTTTAATCTAATTCCACATCCATTTTCATGTAATATTTTAGTCCCGGAGGTTTTATCGAATGAGTGGTTAGTTTCTAGTAGATGTTTCGCGAATTCTGAAAAAGCATTACTATTTAAACATCTTAGATGTTCTTTAATTCTTATGTCTATATTCCGGGCCGTTTTTCCGATGTAAAAAGCAGAACATTCGTTACAATTAAGTTTATATATACCCGAGTGGCTAAGTTTATCGTCAATGTCTTTAGTGTTAATTAAATATTTACCTAAGTTATTGTTAGTGTAAAAGGCGGGCTTTATTTCCAATAAAAACTAATTCATAATTCTGGAACTTACTACCTTATGTATTCCTCTTTGCCCAGAAAACTAATGGAGGGAAACAATTAAACCAAGTCAGTGGACTTCCTCAATTTATCTTTAAAAAAATATAAAATATTCTTACTGAGGCAATTTAGTTATGTAAAATAAATACTTTATATTTCTTACTATTCATATGTAAAAGCCCCGGGGCAAAGCGTCAAAATAAAAAAAAAAATAGTCTGTCCCTATATCTTGAGTCGCAATCACCAAAGGCTGTGTGTGTATTTTGGTTTTCATCATGTTCAATAGATAAAGCCGAAGTTGCCTTCCCTCTGATGGAGTTATCTCACCTCCTGTGTGAAATCCTTTGTTGTCTCACGTATGGACCATTACAATCGTGTGTAATATGTTGGCCTCTCCCATAAATAAGTCAACAGAGTAGAGAATATTCTAAAGTGAGCCTAAATGTTGCCACACAACTTCACTATTTACGGATTCCTCATATTGTTTTACGTTTTTACTTTTACTTTATTACTATTTTAATGCTCAAGATTTCCGACTGCTAGTCCGGAGACAGTGTGACTATAGCATCATGATATATGTGACGTGATACTAAATGAGTGGGGAGGGGAGGGATATGTTGAAGATAAAGATTGAGAAGTATCTGGCTTCCGAATGGTGGTATTTCACCAGGCAGCGTATTTCCTTTTCCGTGTTCAATACGAGGCAACCATGCCTCGAAAACAACATGGGTTTGTAATGCCATTTTTTCTCCAAACCCGTGTCCAGTAGAAGGCAAGCGACGTCCTACTGTGCACGGGTTTGTAACGCCAATCCCTTCCCAAAACCGTGTTCAGTACGAGGCAAGCGTGATTATAACATAAAAAAAGAAGTGTGTGCATTCACGCACAATATAATGGATGGGCAATAAAACGCAAGCAGCCTTACTAATAAAATAAATATAAACACTTTATAATAAAGTACTTATAACATTTCATATTTACAATCTTATAAAATAAATTCTCTAAAATAAACTCGCACGTCATCATATTTTAAAAAACATCCCAGGTTTTGAATGGATTGTTTGGCAAAGCAGGGTTTGTCTAGTGCAGGGTTTCCCAAACTGTGTTCTGCGGAACACCAGGGTGCCGCCGAACCTGAATAGGGGTTCCGCGACAATTTGTCGGAAGAATTTCATTTAATGTAAAATACACATACTCATATTTCAACATTACTGATATTATTCACAAGAAATTATTACTTGTATAAATATTTCATATTTATTTAAATATTTCAGAAGGACTAAGCTTTGTGAAGTTGAAAGAGCCGTTTATGCTGTTATTGCAGTAGGTAAGTCTTCATTTTACATACTAAAAAAATTCTCTGAAGTTTATTATATGGTTTATAAAACTGTGATAAGAGTCAATTATGAGAACATCCGTGCGATGTGGAAACAATAACAATGGGATAACGAATCTGCATGTGTTTCACAAATTATCTGTTCCCAAGGAACCCAAACTTATTTTTTACGATCTCGACTTGACCTGGAAGAAAAATAATGTAAAAGTCAATCATTCTTACATCTTTGTTAGCAATTAGCCGAACTATAAACGCGCATGGTGCCGTAAATGTTGGTGAAAAAGTGAAAAAAATTACAACTTTTGATAAGTTTCCTCCCTTACGTGAATGTTTGAATGAATTAAATTTTAAAGAGGATGAAAAGGTTTTCAAAGAATTTTAAGAACACCTACATAATTTGAAAACAACTCTTTCGCAATATTTTCAGAAAACTAGTAAGGACAACTCCTGGGTTCGTAATCCATTTTCCGTGATAGCTAAATCAGTAGACCTAAGGGCAAGTGAATATGAAAATCTAATTTATTTAATTTGTGAGTCTACAAAACAAACTATTATTGTTTAACTTCCGTTTTCCACAATCTATTTATGCGAAGCAGGATTTTCTAAGTATGCTGCAAGGAAGTCGAAGTATGGGAATAAGCTCGATGCCACACCAGATATTAGAATCCAACTTACCAATATTGTGCCTGATCTCAAGAAGATATGCAATTCACAGACTCAAAATCGTCAGTCATTAGGCGCTTTATTTATTCCGCTTATTTGTGTATATTCTATTTTTTGTTTGCGCATTAACTATATAATATATATGTTGAATAACTTTTTTTTTAAATTTTTATTAATAGGAATTTTTTTTTGGATATAGGCAATTGATTGGCTTTTTGATAAAAAGAATGCTTTGTACCAAACCTAAAAAATTAGCTAAGTGTTCCGTTAAAATTTACGGGTTTGCAAAGTGTTACATTGCAGAAAAAGTTTGGGAAACCTTGGTCTAGTGGGTATGTGTAATTATTCTAATACATTTCGTTCCGCTGTTATAAATACAGGCACAAACTTGTCTATAATGCATTCACTTAACAAGCCTCGTACTGAACACGGGTTTGGGAAGGGAATTGGCGTTACAAACCCGTGCACGGTAGGATGCCGCTTGCCTTCAATTGGACACGGTTTTGGAGGAGAAATGGCGTTACAAACCCGTGTTGATTTCGAGGCATGGTTGCCTCGTATTGAACACTGAAAAGGAAATACGCCACCAGGCAGATTATATTTAAGATAAAATATGCGAAATGATTTACAAAAATCAATTTCAAATCGATTTTCCTTTCGGGTTTCGATCTTCCGACTTCTGGTTTCGGAGCCAGGTAGCTAACTGCTATGCCACGGATGTTATCAAATTTTATGGAGGTCTTCATTGACTACGATAGCCTGAAAAAGGATAACTACCTACCTGTATACGAGGGTCAGTCAAATAGTAATGCCTCCTATTTTTTTGTACTTAAATAAAGTTGGTTAAGTGAAATTTTGTAATTTGGTGCATTTACTCAAACCTTCTTCTACAATCTGCCGCAGTAGTACCTTTTTGCGTCAACAGGTAGTAGCAATGCAGTCGTTTGCAAAATGGCTGACATCGATGTTTTTAATAGACAGCGTTCTGTGATTGATTCTTGACTGTAGAAGGTGGATCACCCATTCGCATTCCCGAAAGACTGAAAAATATGTACCACGATGCAACAGTGGACGTCAGCACTGCTAGACGATGGGTTCGTAACTATAACGAAGCAGAGGGTCAAACACCTCTGACAAAAAGCGGAGCGGTAGACCATTGATTGAGGTGACTACACGCAACATTGAGCGAGTTGATGACAACATTCGTGGTAATCCCAGATAACTACAGATTTCGCATTCTCTCTCTCAATAAAGGCAGTGTGATGACGATTATTCGACAACTGATTATTCAACAAAAGTTTGTGCAAGGTGTGTACCAAGAAAGTTAACCGGACAGAATAAAGAAACAAGAAAAAATAGCCTTATAGCACTTGGTTTCCGGAAAAAATTGTGAGCGGAGACGAAATATGGGTCATGTTTTTGAACCTAAATCAAAGAGGTAGTCAATGGAACGGCATCACACAAACTCACCTAGGACAAAAAAAAAACAAAACTGTTTGATCGGCGGGGAAAGTTATGGCGATGGTGTTCTGGATGTGACCGTGTTTTTTACAATACTGTGATACATGCCCTTTTTTTACATAAGCTCCACAAAGGAGACCCTGAGGAAAATGATCTCCCTCAGGGCCTATGTCATCTTTGGGGATGCTGTGTGGAGGGTTTTTTAAGGGAAAGAGAGGAGAGTTCTGGGAAGGAAAATGGTTTAAGGGGTAGGTAGGAATCTGGGGTTCAGTGTGTCCAGGTCATCCGCCTCCAAGACCTAGACAAACCTCACCCCATGAACCCTTGTTAAAAGTTAGACCAAAGCTGTGGAAATGCACGTAGATTCTATTGAAAATAACAAATTAACGTCATTGGTGTAGTTTTCAACCCATATTTTATATCTTGACAATTAAAGGAGACAAAATAGGTGGCATTACTTTTTGTCTCACCCTAGTATTTAATGACTTTCACACGGGACTATAATAGGGAATGGCACTAGCCCATACATCAGAACTATGTATATGCACCTAAGTATAAGGCAAGATCTAAGCACTGAATAGCTTCTCTGAGGTCAGCAAGTCTTGGTTCTGTAATCAATTAGTCGAACCGTCTCTAGTAAATTAGGTCCCTCTATTAAGATCATGCTTTTAGCCAACATCTAGAAATTGGCCGGATTCAAACGGGTCTTACGAACCGAATTGTTTATGAAATCTATTTGTACAATATAATCATCATCATCACAAATTCTGATTGCGGTTGTGTGTCTGTCCGTTTAACTATAGTCCGATGGACTCGGATTTGCATTGAATTGAATTGCTTGTTTGAAGAATTCATTCGAGCAATAAAGTACCAATCAATAATATGATGTTCTTATCAGAAAGTTTATGAAATGTATTTGTATAAGTAATTATCATCGTTATGCAATCATCATCATCAAAAATACTAATGTTGGTTGTGTACTGTCTATCTGATCCCAAGAACCCGGATTTGCACTGAATTTAAGTGTGTAAATTGGAATGGCTTGTTTGACGAATTCTGACAAGTGATAATAGAATATTTTAATCAACCAATAATAGAATATTTTTTTCGTAAAATAATTTTATATGCCTTTTTTAATTAATTTTAATTGCCGGCAACTCAGAGAATTCAGACTATCCATTGAACTTTTACGTGGCCGCGCTTGTTGTATTTTAATACTTAAAATTTAGAAAAAAGTGTTAAAAAATAAATAAAATAAAATAACGGTGGATACATTTATTTTTAGTCTTTATTAATACAATATTGTATTTAAAAGTATAAGCATACCGTCATTCCCAATCTGCAGATACCCAAAATAAAATGTTTGTTTTAATTTTTGATTTTTTTTTAATGTTAGGTCCACAAAGGACGCTCTGAGGAAAATAATTTCCTTCGGGATCTATGCCATCTTAGGAGATGCTGTGTGGTTGGTTGTTTTAAAGAAAGGAAGGAGAGGACGTTCCGGGAAGGAAATAGGTATGAGGGATGGGTAGGAAACTGGGGTCAGTGTGTCCAGGAGTGACGGACATATGAATCCATCCCTCCAACTGCGCTGCAAGGCGATAGATCGAGAGATTCTGGCTGGAGAGGGTAAAAGACCTCCCTCCACCAGTCTCTCTCGATTCTGCCCATCACGCATCAGGTGAGCAGACGCATCGGCCGTCATGACCTGGACAAACCTCACCCGCATGAACCCGGGCATCTCTGCAAAGTCACCAAACGTAGCGAACCACTTAAGGTGACTTATGGCAGAGGTGTTAGTTATCCAATAAATGGTTCACGGGGTGGCGGAACCCATACCCGCCTCCCAATTTGATTGCCTATATTAAAACGTAGAACCGTCGAAATTATGTGGAAAACTCACTATTCTTCAATCTCAAGTCAACAAACTGTTTAAATGTGAAAAGTATTGAAAACAAAATGTGAAAACATGTTTTTCCACTAAATCACTGCAATTATTGTAAAGGTACTGCAGAATCTGAAAATTAAAAATGAGGTTATCTTAATAGTCTTGCGTTAGTATGATACTTAACAGTTTTGAGATTCCTTAGACATTAGAGAACAAAATTTCCAAAAATCCCTTCATATCCGCGGAGTCCATTGTTCGGTACACTTGTAAGACAGGTGGGGAAAGTAAAGCCGGGTTCAGCAGGGTTAAATTGTCACAGCGGGTTGTGGAAGCATCTGGAAGGGCTTTTAATAATAATAACACTTCTTGGTTAATTTTCATTGCCCCATTTGTGGAAAATATCACCGCAGGGGTGCTTTACAAAGCAAGAAAATACCTTCAAACTGTAGTTAAATGGCTTTAAACATACCTAAATACTCATGTAAAATAAAGGTGGTGTTATAACTTTTGCAAAAAATGTTATTTTATATACAAATACAAATAAAGGTGTAAAGTTTCGTATTATTGGAATAAACCAACAAGAATGATTTTTTTTCTGTTAACTGCACACAGGAGGATAATAATTCTCCCAAGCACCTTTGTCATCAAAAATATTGTCTGGAGGGTCATTTTCAGGAGAGGGAGGAGTGAAAATGGGTCTTGAAAAGACCTATGTTGTAGAAGGGAGGAAACACCGAGGTCGGCGAATCGTTCCACACCCGAGCTCTTGAATTCGAGTCGTAGAAACGATCCATTCTCGCGTGACCAATATTTGGCGTGTTTCCCGACTACGCATCGGTTCCAAGGGCAATGACGCTAGTCCCTCGAAGTATATTCTACTGAAATACCGGTAGAACAAGTACAGCATTCCCACCCGACGCCTGTGCTCTAAATAGGATAATCTATCAAACGGACCGCTTGTTTCTGCACAGAGTTGAAGGTTTTTTCCAGGTGTTTTGAGACTTCGGATCAGAGGTGGCTGCAAATTCAACAAGGGCGCACTTGCGATTTGTTTACGGCTAGGAGTTGTGTACCATTAAAGTATCTTCAAGTCCTGTACAGTAGGTACGCCAAGTTTTTAAAAGGCTAACTTAACTCTGGCTTCGATGGAGCCCCCCGTAACTGAGTTAAAAAATCACAAAAAAATCTCAATTTTTACAAGAAATATTCTTGTGAATATACTTTCGGTGGTATTTTTTCAAAATAAGGGTTGTAAGTTTATTATTTATTTGTTAATATGATGTTTTTGAAAGTAAGTTTTGATTTTCCCGCTGAAATCCTATTTTTATTAACTGAATTTCAAGCACACCGGTCCAATCTTTTACATCCGTACGACCATTTACTACGACACTCTTGGTTCAATAAATTGTCAAAAAGTTTGCGGTCTTTCTGACGATAATAAGAACAGAGCTTTTCTAAAATAGTGGTTGGACAAAATCTGTCTGTTTCATTGAACAGTAATTTTTTATTAAGTTTGATATAATGTTAACAAGGTTTTGGGAAAGCATTTGATTAATATTTGAATCGCCACTACCAAACAAAATACAAGAAATTTTATAATAAGTGTTTCTGGGAAACTGAAAGTTTTCAATTAGATTCCTCTCGGCTCAACCAGATATTTTACTAAGTCTGTAATTAATAGCCATTGGTCGGCTCTTTTTCTGGGCACTTCGATCAAAATATTCGAGAGATTATATTCTATTTTACAAAATACAAAACTCGTCCGTCTTACGTATTCAGCATCCCAAAATAATTGAAAAATTCTTTAGATGTGTGGTGTTTAATTAGTAGGGGCGATGATTATATTTTTTTCATCGAAAAAGTTTTTTTTTTGTTTTCATTGAGTGACTTTATGTTGTGAAGACTTAAAAGTCTGTATCATTTAAACTCTAGTTGGAATGCAGGTTTTTCCAAGAAACAGCGAGGGTATTCATCTTTCTAATAACTTAACTACAAAATGAGAATCTTTTGAAATTGTAAAAAATGACCACTCCTCTGGACATGTCCAGAGGAAGAATATTCTTATGTACGCAATATTCTTATGCCACGCAGTAAATTGGGAAGAATGAGGGAACACCTCCTTAACCACCTCCTTAACTTTTGTTGGAAAATGCCGCATAAATAAATGTATCTTTTTTTCAATAACATATTGTTTTATTATGGTTAGCGGAATTGTGTTGCCAAAAATCAGGAAAAATACTTTGGCACGTGACTAATAAGCCATTTATATTACCCCAGTAGTCCTGTTTGTGAATATTTTGTCACCTATATAATAAAAAAAATTGATGACTCTCAAATAGGTTTTACCAACCTAGGATGACAGTACCTACGTAATCTAAAAAAAAATATGACAAGAAAAATATTCTAGACTATGGCAACTGTTCTATTATTTAAATAAACTATGTATTGCTGTTACTGTTTTATTGTATTTATGACTTGGAAAGCATTTATTTTTCACTGTACAGAGATACAAGTACTATCCAGAGGAACATTACACAGAGACCACAGGGAACATACAGGGTATTGTTCCTCTGGACAAAACACAAGTTACTCTGGACCAAAAATAGAATCATTCATCAAAATATGTCATTTTATAAAATAAATTTCTAATAGTTTTGAAGAAAAAAAATAAAGTTTACAAAAAACTGGGAAATATCCAGAGGAACACGTATTGCCCCTGATAGTGAAAATATAAATATATCAACAATCTAGGTAATAGTTAATCAACTTTTGTAATTATTCTTGGACCCTTTACAACCAGGAAGTGTAAAATAGGGAAATATAAAAATGAGATTGTGCATCACTGCTCTAAATTAAATTTTTGGGCAGAGCTAAGTTCTTTCGATCTTCCTAAAATATAGTCTTCCTATGTATGGCTGATGACGTCGCTGATCGATGGTTGGTAACTCAAACGATGCACTCACGTATTTGTAACTTCAATATTGCACGTTATACGTATTCAAACCTCACTTGAAATTCTGGTCTACCTAGTAATAGGTATATTATACGTGAATCTCCGGACTAGATCCTGCCAGAGATTACTAGATACATGTCGTTATCTCTCGGGTATGGTACGATACATTTCAATTTGAAGTAAACGCTTTCCTGAGTACCAGCTAGCAGGGACCACGTATAATGTACAAGAATTTCATGTTGTGTTATGAGGGAGGATGTTATTGAAACCTTTTCTCTTGCTTTAAAAATGCCGACAAGAGATGACGTTTATTGATAAGCAAGAGTTAAATTACATATAATATTCTTCTTCTTGTCGTATCTCATAACGAAGGTTATCAATCATATTGCTTAATGTTAGTCTCTAATAATAGTCTTGAATATTTCCAACCATTTCTTATTATATTTAATTGATAAACTAACGTTAAAACAAGATTTTTATGCATAGCACAAAGGGTAGATAACAAATATTATAATCAATAATTATCAGCCTGAAACACTCATCTATATTGAAAAAATCTTCCGAGAAAAGATTTTTTCAATGTAGATGAGTGTTTCAGGCTGATAATTATTGATTATGAAATTATGTACTTTTTGTAATTATAATAATTGATTATAAGTATTTATAATTTGTCAATAATGTCTAAACAAAATGAGAATGTAAAAAAAAATCTTAAATATATTAGTTTGTAAGACCGTAAATAAATAGACAAACTGAAGTACTTTCGTCACAAAACACTTGCGGATATTTTTTTTATGATTTTATTTATACTAAAATAAAATTCTCAAACGTAGCTTTCCCAGATAATTTATTGATTTATTTTACTGTATGATTATATGATTTGAAATGTGTGTTGTATAATAAAAAAAATTGTTTGAAAATTCAATAAATCTGTCAACGACCTACGGTACATGGTACTATGCTAAAAATAAACACGTTTTCTCATAATTTAAAACGTACCTTTATCATAAAAGAACAATCTTTTAAAATCAGTTTATACTCCTTAACCAAGTCAGTTATTCCCTCTTAACCAAGATATTGAAGATGTATAAATGTAGTATCCCAAGATAAACTTTTTTTTTAAATCGTACTTCATGATATTTGCCGACTCTTTTTAATTATCGGCTTTATGTATTTTATTTTATTTCATCTTAGTATTAGTTTACTTTATTGATTGAATTATATAAAATTGTTAAATGGGGGTCTCGGCTCGGGTAAAGCGCTCGGTGAAACCCACATTATCGAAAAGCTCTAAAATATGTAATAAATAAAATAAATAATCTAACAAATAAAATAATGAACGTGTTTAGGAAAGATAAAGCAAATATTATACGGGCAAGAGCAACAGTACAAGAATATGATAAGAATTTATATTCGTAAATGCGTTTTTATCCCCGTCCCTCTCTATTATACAGTTTAAGGTGTAAGACTTCGAATAATGATAAACAAATAAAAAAAGTTTGATACGGATAAAATTATTATTATAAGCAATACATTAATGTACTATCTTCCACGTCAACGCTTTTTTTACACTTACATACTTTTAACTTAACTATTTGATTTAATCCTGACTTGATATTGGAATTCTTTGCGAGAAGACTAGACCCTAGCAAAAGGAATTTCCGACGTCCGGTCTACGTTCCTATGGAGGAATAAATTCCAGTCATCGATTGCCTCGTTTTTCGCACGAAACTCAATCACGTGATGTAGTTTTTTTTTCTTGGAATTTTTTTATCGACTCGAAGCATTCTGTGCTTGATAAAGCAACATTTTTTTAAGTTAGTATCAGGAAGTAAGCTTCGGTAGTAGAAACTTTTCGTAGAAATTAAAAAAAAAAAAACGTATATATTTCCTTCCTTTTATACTTTCGATATTAAAACATACGAAACAATTCGGAGAGCCTTTAGAAAACTAGAAGACATTATATTGCAAAGGAGAAAAAAATCTAGAGTTTTTGGAATCTAAATTACTCCATTGAGCAATTATTGAGAGCCTTTAGATCTCACAAAACTAGAAGATACAATATTGCAATGGTGAAAAAAATCTAGAATTTCTGGAATCTAGATTATTTCTTTGAGCAATTACTGAGAGCGCAGAAAATTAGAAGATACAATATTGCAATGGCGAAAAAAATCTAGAATTTCTGGAATCTAGATTATTTCTTTGAG
Organism: Limnephilus lunatus; assembly: GCA_917563855.2. Taxonomy (NCBI): domain Eukaryota; kingdom Metazoa; phylum Arthropoda; class Insecta; order Trichoptera; family Limnephilidae; genus Limnephilus; species Limnephilus lunatus. The sequence continues at coordinate 49,299,366 of OU830593.1, forward strand.
CAATTACTGAGAGCGCAGAAAATTAGAAGATACAATATTGCAATAGCGAAAAAAATCTAGAATTTCTGGAATCTGTATTGATCCACTGAGCAGTTATTGCACTGCCTGAAGCCATTAGATTATTAGAATCATGATTTGGTTTATAAAGCAAACGAGAAAAGAAATTGAAATGTTACGTAGTTATTATCTGATTTCTCTATTTTTTTGTTTTTTTTGTACATTTACTCACAGCAGGCCCTGAGGAAAATAATTTCCCTCAGGGGCTATATCATCTGAGATGCTGTGTGGAGTCTTTTTGAGGAGAGGAAGGAATGAACATTGGTCTTGAAGAGACCCATGTTGTAGGAAAGGGGAACACAGAGGCCGGCAAATCGTTCCACAGCCGAGCTGTTGAACACAAGAACGAGTCGAAGAAGCGACCCGTTCTCATGAGACAAATATCAACCGTGCACATATATTGGGCACGCGTTTGACGTGGTTCCCGACTATGCACCGGTGCCGAAGGGATCAATGACGCTAGTTCCTCGGAGCAACTTCAGCTCGGAGCAATCATTAAAGTATCTGCCGGGCCTTGTACAGTACGCCCAGTTTTTGGGAGGCTAACTTTACTCTGGCTTTGATGGAGCCCCCATATCTGAGCTGCTTGATTAGGGTTACACCAAGCATATCAATGGAGGGCCTGTTCGGAATGTCAGTTTTTTTCTGATTTGTCTATATGCGGTCACAAAGCATAGCTTAAACTATTTCATACGAAACTAATCGATTCTTGAAATTATGATGGTTTTAAACATACAGTGGGCGGACCCCCCCCCCCCCCCTCCCTCCCAGTTGTTGGAAATCAACTTGAGTCTTAGCTAGAGGAGGCTATGCCTGCAATGGACATACTCAGGACAAGGACGTATGCGCCTGTCGAAGTAGGTAATACATAGGTTCCCAATTCGAATAATATTAGACGATGAGATGATATTCGATTCACAAGACACAAGAGGAGACCATACTCTGCAAATCCAGATCTCTCCAAATAAAATTGAGCAAGTCGCATAATAAGCAAAATACAATGAGCACGTTGTGAAGTAATATATATAATAAATAGGCCAGGCGGGCAGAAATCTGTCCAAAACAAACCTTCTGTCCATGATCGGATGCAGCAATTCCTAAATGAAGGTTAATACCGCAAAAGCCGTTTCCGTGATTTTGTCGAAGCTCGTAAACTTTTTTTTTTTTTTTACGTTTTACAGTATCACCCGAACTCACGCCAAAGTGATTCGACGTGTTAAGATTTTGACATTTGTTTATTCATTGAAGAAGATAATACTAATTATATAAATGAAAATTGAAAGAGAAAAAGACATACAAAAATAGAAAAAGATAATGGTCGCAACTGGGACCGAAACCCAGAACATCTCCTCTAACTGGGACGATAGAATTGACAATAATATAACAACTAATTTTTCCATATCATGGGCAACTACCTTTTTCATTGGAAACAATCTTTCAAGGAAATGGTTTGTAACCTAGATAGCGTCTCGGGTAAATATATCCGATTTTATTTATACGGAACATAAATTTTTTATTCGTTGAAATCTCCCTCAACCATGCAAAAAAAAACATGTTTCCTTGGCTTCAACACATAACCGTAAATGATTCAAACCTTAACATAATTTATATTTTGTGCTGGTGCTGGTACCATCATGTGGATAAGAATCTCCTCTCAAAGTTAGTGCCATAAGCAGGCACTTGTATATTTTATTACTAATAGTTCTGTCCACAGTAGACCTAGACACGGTGTGTAAAACAGAAATCTTTACAGATATTTGACGAATGTATGTATATGAGAGAAATCGAACATCAATTATTCTCATGAACATGCGTAGGGAGTTGTGCCTGGATTCTTAGTTTCATTTTCGTTGTCAAAATTTCGGAAAACTTGCGTCGGCTTACATGACTTACTTACATGACTTACTTACATGACTCTTATAAAAACGTGTACTTCTTCGAAACAACAGTGTTTTTTACCATTTAATGGGAGTTGTCCCTCCATTTGCAATGGAAAATGGCTGCCATTGCCGTACATCCATTAGCGTGGTTGTCGCTAAAAAAACTGCTTCACAGTACCCACAGTAATTTATAACAAGTTGGCGCCGTCGGTAACGACACATTAGCGGCACCTGTGGTATAATAAAAAGGTCTTCTTCAATTAATGATCGATTTATAATTTAAACTCCAGTGATAATTCTATAAATGCAATTAGCAGGGATGATTTCTGCACTCAAAGATAAAAGCTTCGACCGAAGATAGACAAGGAACGAACAAAATTTCACGTCAATTAAATTAAGTGAGTCAGTTTAATTTAATTTGATCGGCAGCCATGTTTGAGAATTGTTAACAAATAACCGACATTGTCGATAAAAGCCAGGACTGGATGTCCATGAAGATCGTTGAGGATCTTTCCTGGCCTGATTTTATGATTCCAAAAGTAGGCAGTAAGTTTCTGTTTTGTGATTTTAACACCTTTTAATGATTGACGATGCATTTATACCGTAGATATATGCATTGCAATAATGTCTGTGAGAAAATTTAATGTAAGTTTGGTATGTTTTATTAATTCAAAAAACAATGGATGTAAAATTACTACGTCGTAAAACCAAAAAAGTTGCTAATAATGTCGCTGTAATAATATATAATGACTTTTGACAGACCTAAAGCAATAAGAGTTGTAGATACCCTCAGTATCACGCTGGTTAAAAATCACCATTCGGAATCGAAACTTAGCTTTAAATGGCTTTAGCCATGTTTATTGTCCAGATCTGAATGGTTGAATGCCCAACCCCAATCCATTTTCCCACTGGTAGGAACCTGCAGTCAATTAATTCATGAAAAGTGTTTGTTACTAACGCCGAGGCAAGGCAACTTTCTTCTTGGAGAACTTGTTTGTACAAACAAAATCTTTCCTAATGAATCATCTTTCCAGATCTGTCTTTTAACTCGTTTAATATGTAAAAAAAATCACTACAACTTTCGTGATAACGTAGATTTATGGTATTATATTGGAACCAAGTATCTACCCGTGAAATAAATAAATATTTTTTGCTATCTCATTCTCTCGCAGACTTAATCCTACAGATGTATATGTTTGTCTGATTTTAGTGTCGCTCGCTTGGGTTTCATCGAGTTTCAAATCATAACGGTGCTGAAGAAGATTTCGTAATAAATATATTTTTAAAATACTGCAAACTTGAATATTTATAATAACCAAACAGAAATAATTATTTTATCAAATGTCAGTAAACGATAATCAATTTGTATTTGTAACGTTTTAACGACTAAATTTATGTCATTTCCATTTCCACGGTTATTTTTTTAATAAAACGTATTGGTTCGTTCTGACGAAAAATGTGGTCTTCCGAAATAGGTCAACCGTATAAATTACATGATTTCCATAAAAAATAATATTAACTAGTTAAATTTATTGCAAACCGCAACAAATTTGCTTTTACCGAACATTAAATAATTGTTAGCTTATTTCGCAAAATTCCCTTTTTTAATCATAATTGCTTTTTAGATACCCTTTTGTCAGATAGTTTTTAATTCAAAAAAAGTGCTTCAGATTTTATGCAGAACGACTTTTTTTTTGAATTAGAGATTACCCTGAAAAGAGTGCAATTGTAGTCCACTTACAATAGATAATAAAAAAATTGTTTCTAAATTAAGCGGGTGAAATTTGACATTACAAAAGCACGATGGATGTATCAAAACATCAATCATACTTTTAATGCATCATCAATTATACAGATATTTGACGGACGATGCTTGTTTTAAAGAATGATGTAAAATTCCATTCTCGAGAAAATTCATTGAAAATGCTTTTGACAAAATATCCGGGACACAATATCCTCCGACAAAATATCCCTCGACATAATATCCCGAGGACCAAATATCCCATTGACAAAATATCTTCCAACAAAATATCTACTAAAACCTAACCTTACCCAACTTAACCTAACCTAACCTAACCTTATTTGACATTTGACTATTTTTGATAATTTATTGTCTTTATTGGATTTTCGTATTATTTTTGTCCATTTTACTATTTTTGAACAATAATTTATTGTCTTTAAGGTTGTCTGTATTATTTTTGTCCATTTTTTGTTAGTTTAGGTTAGGTAGTGTTAGGTTAGGTTAGATTAGATTAGATTTAGTAAGGTAAGGTTAGTTTAGGTTAGGTTAAGTAGATATTTTGTAAGGGGATGTTTTATCTGTAGGATATTTTGTCGGAGGATGTTTTGTGCGTAGGATATTTTGTCGGGGGTATTTTGTCGCGTGATGAAGTCGCGGAACCAAAGCATTCGTTAAATTGGTACGCTGCTAACCTCCATGACTGGGGTTACGAATAACCATACACAGGCAAACAAATTAGTGTAAAAGTGTAACGAATTACAGGAATTCATAAAAAAATTATGGGGAAAATTTTGAAAATGCTTGTCCGATTTTCAATCTTTTGTCTCCTAATTCAATTTCGCTAAATAACTTGTAATGGATATTAGCCTTTCCCGGTTATATTTTATATTAAATTACCGCACAAAGGTCCCAACTGCTCCCAGCTTTCCAGAGCCATTGGCTTCCATATTTGGGTAATGGTATGAAGCTAACCGAGTGGAATGGGGAAGAGATAGGCTTAGAACTATTATTAACTTATTTATTTTTTAGGTTCTCCATAAATCAGTTATACACCCAATTATTACGGAGAAGATTACAAAATTTAAAAGAAAAAAAAGTCAATGGGGCAGTTTCACTATGTTGTGAAGTATGTCAAAATATAGTTACTGAACTCTCTAGGTATAGGTAACATTGAAGATTTCAATACTTAATGCAGAATCATTAATCAGTTGAATTGCTCTGTTTAATGGCGCATTCTGAAAGGAAGAAGTTCTCGCATTCGGAGCATAAAAAAGTGCGTGGTATCTTGCACAAGTATACGCGTTAGGGACATATAGGTTAATATCCTTCAACAGCTGTCTATTCACGTCTTATCACTTAACACGGTCAAAGACATTCCAAGCAATCTTACGATTTTTAATGGCGGTCTTCACCATGGCGATTCTAAGAATAAAAACCCTTAATCTCAGAAAGCTGACTAAAATAAGGTGAGATTTTTAAATCTTTACATAGTATAGGGCAAAATCGCTTCCGCTGTCTGTAGGCTTAGATCTTTTAAACTACGCAACGGATTTCCATGCGGTTTTCACCAATAAATATAATGATTCATGAGGAAGGTTTAGGTATATAATTTGTCAAGATTTTGTGTAAATTAGTTGAAATACATATTTTATAAGTTGGCTTTATGGCGTTGTCGGTAGATGGCATTGTGTTTCGTTAGCCACAGCAACGTGGGTCCGGGTCTGCTAGTTAAAACATAAGATGAAGGTGTCGATCGATAAATAATAAACAAATAAAAAAATTTGGGTACCAGAGCTACGGTATTTTGGAGCGCAGCGAAGTCATGTTTTATTTCGGAAGTTATATAATTTTTAAATTTGTTTGTGTGCTTCGTTTTTGGTTCTAGGTGGTGGCCGCGTTGAATAAAAAAGATGGATAAATTTATAAAAACCTAATAACAAATAAATGTTTTTATTATTATTATTATTTCAGACTAAATTTTGGTTATGATTTATTAAATGGAGAAAATTAGAAACATAGGGTTTAACACGCGAGGATCTACTTCGATTGAATCTTGTAACAAAAAGTTAACACTACAATTTGATCGTTAGTGTGACGAATGAATGTTGTGATGTTTTGCCTGTTTTCGATGGAATATTTCAGTGGAAGCAAACCATCACCTGTTATGGAATATAAAGGGATTTTCCCAGATAAGTGGTTTGTTTAGCTGTGCAAACAACCTGAACACTTAACTCATCTTTGTTAATTGTGTGTTGTAATGAGTTGATGAACATTAAAGAGCTAATGGCTTTTTTTTTATTTTTTTATTTATTTATTTTATACATTTTACAAATACAAGACAAAAAGTCCCGATAAACTACTTTTTAGCAGTTTGTCTAATGGGTTCTTTACGTTAACGATCTTATAATAGTGATTAATTAGTTACATTTTTACAATTATATAAAATAAAATTTAATTTTTTACAGAAATATAGATAAAAATAAAATTTTAAAAACATAAATACAATTTTTAAAGTCTTTAGAATAATATGTCATTTTAAGCTAATACAAATTAATTCTTTCCGTAAGCCAAGTCTTCAGTAAATTCATCAATTGTTTGTTTTGGGCACAGTTTTTAATTTAAGCAGGTAACATATTTAAACAACTGGGAATCATGTAATTTAACGTTCTTTGTCCATATTTATTTGTATGCTTAGGTACAATTAGCCCTTCATTAAAGTTAAAACGAGTATTATGGTTGTGTTCCAGCCTGTTAATATATAAAGGATTATTTATGTGCTGAAATATAATTTTGTACCACAGAATTCCTCTCACTGAAAGAACTTTGAGACTCTGATAAAAGTATGGAATATTATGCCTTTCTTTGTATACATTTTTTTCAGCTAATAATTTAACCAAAGATGATTTGTTTGGTTCACGCGTATTAAATACCTACAACGACGTATACAATATTCGCCTGTCTCTGTGGTTGAGTGGTTACGATCCTCGACTACGAAACCGGAGGTCACGGGTTCAAATCTCGGTATAAGTCAGTAAATTGTTTTTGAATAATTTTTTTTTTCACAATTTATTCATGGTGAAAGCCTACCACTCAGAATCGAATCGTTGATTGAAATTACTTTAACCGTGTTTGGTGACCAAATCTTAACGGCAAGGCACTTCCCCACTATCATCTTCCCCATTTCCTTCCCCTCCCCGATACCTTCTGCCACATAATAGGAGACTCAGTAGTCTTTCTGACTCCAGACTGTTCGGTAAGCGTTATTTTCTCCTTTATACTGCTATTAAAACACTTTTCAGTTTTTAATTTATTTTTTATGTTGGATAACAAACCGTTGTACACATTTTTTACATGACGAATGTTGAATATGTTGTATAAACCAGATCCAGTTTCAAAATAAAGAAAAAGTTCTATTAACACCATTAAAAAAAATGTAGATTAGTTAAAATATATAAAAAAAATATACGCCATACAAACAATGATCTAAACAAAATTAATTAAAAAAGCAACATGATTGGAATGAAAATAAAGACATTTTTTTTTTAGAAAGACAAATATTCACGAGTTACAAATAACCCAACAATATTTGAAAATCTCCTACTACCGCAACAGTAAGCCGAAAATGTTGCTTCAGTCGCGATGGAGAACTTAGCCAGCCGAGGAATCGAACACGAACGCCTGGGTGGGACCCAAATGCGTTGCCCACTCAACCACTGACTTATCGATTTATAACACACAGCGATTGTAGGCTTAACTGTTGTTACCAATAATGCATTTACTTTAAAATGATGCTATAAAACTTTATGTGAAAGTTGTTTAATAGAATTTGAACAATTCTTCAAATTTGACAGTTAATTTTCCATTTTCGTAAAGGTTATATTAAAGTTCTATTAAAATGTCAATATTGGTCAGTTGTTTAACTAAACGGATATACTCGTAATAATACAACATGAATAGAACTTTCAAAGTATTTGAAAATTAACTTTGAAATGTGATGAACTGTTCAAAAATAGTGAAACAACTCCCTAAGGCGTGAAAAGAATCGTTCTTCTGATGAAATCCTTTCTAATTTAAAGGATTAAAGGTGCCTATCATTAAAAAAAAACATGATAAAAATTATATCTTAATTTAACACTCACAACATGTACCTGCTTATTCCCTTTTTAGAATAAAAATAAAAATAAAATCTGATCTTCAGAATTTTTTTTTTACTAATCATTTTTTTTATAGGGTAACCCACCTTCTTTGATCGCCAGTATACTAGCACAAGTTTCATAGAGTTAGAATAAAGCTTCAACAAGTATTCAAAGTTCTGGATCCTTCTAAGCTTCGTCCATTGATTATATTACGCGGCAAAATAAAATATCCTGAAGAACTTCATAATGAACCGAGATATTTATATAAAAGGTTCTGCTTACTTTGGCGAAAAATTGAGTTTCCGAACTCAATCTATCTCCAAATGTCGAAACTTCTCAAATTTTCCAGATTATTTTACACAATTCAGATGTTTTTTTAATTAACCTCGGATTATAATTTTCGTGCGATTTGTAATCTCTAATTAGGAATTCTGAGTGGTTCGATAATTTTATTTAAATAAGCAATTGAGAGAGAGCTAAGAATTTCAAATAAGCCTTGACGTTGTCAGATTGTCGGAGGTCGCGGGTTTGAAGCGTCGCGTCGCACTGAAGCTGACCGCAACGTCACAAAAGCAAAACCAACTGAATTAAATTAAAATATTCCTTGTTTCATAAATTACCTATTCTTTCCGAAAAAATACAGAATGCTTGCTTATAAAAGAACTAATAAAAAAATTTCGATATCGTCACCCTGGACCCTGCTGGGACTGCTGGAAGTTCATGATTGTACCCTTCTCTAAGTAACCGAGCGTCTACCCCCGTTAGTCGCCGTGCAAGTGGTAGTCGTGCAATCGTAGGCACAATCAAATCAAATTACTTGTTTAATTATGGACGCATAGGTACCTCGGGGTATGTAATTCAATTTTATAGAAACTTATGTAAAGTGATTTTTTTTATTTATTATAGTCAATTTTAAATATTTTTGACCGGGAAAACTATTGCCCGCGTTCGCCCGCATTGATCATTATTTCTTTCTATAAAACATACTATGTCTATTTAGCAGGCTGGAGAAAATTAAAACCATCTTCATCCATAACTATCTGTTATGACTTTCCGCAGAAGGAGCTATTTTTCTTCTGGTAATGAACTGACATTGTGAAATTGGCGACATGTTTCGGCGAAGTCTACGCTAGTCCTCACTATGATTGATTTTTAAAAATGCAGTGCCTTGGCAGAACAATCGGAATATAATTTCCATATTTGTGGTGCTACTCCCAATGAAAGGAATAATTTAACCCTTTTACCAAAGCATTATTGTTTCCACATATATAGCATATTTCGCAGTTGATTAGCTAGCTAGCTGTTAACATAAGTGGCGCCATCTTTTGGCATTATTATCAACTTGCTTTAATTCGGTTCTATTACGATAGTAGCTTAAGTCACAAACTTCACGTTCACAGATAGTTAGTTACATGTGGCGCGGCGTCAAAGTTGTACTCGGAGTCGGATTCTTAAATTTCAACCGTACAGCCGCTAGGGTATTAATGACATATTAATAATTAATTTGGGAGGCGGGTATGGGTACCGCCGCCACGGAACCATTTACTGGATAACCAACCCCTCTACAATCGGTTACCTCAAGTAGTTCGCTACGTTTGGTGATTTAGCAGGGGTGCCCGGGTTCATGGGGTGATGTTTGTCTAGATCTTGGCGACGGATATGAATGCGTGGCAAGCAGGGTCATTGTCATAGACAATGTGACTTCTCCGGCCGGACTCTCTCAACCCACCACCTTGTACCTCAGTGGGAGGGATGGATTCATAGGTCCATCATTCCTGGACACATTGAACCCCAGATTCCTACCCACCCCTAGTATCTAGTATCCCTAGTACCCCTAGTATCCACCGCCTGTCTCAACACAGGTATACCCTAGCGAGACAGGCATCGAATAATATATTGTAAACATCACGTATATAGATCAATAAAAAAAAAAAAAAAAAAAATCTTATTCCTTCCCAGATCCTTTCCTTTCCTTCCTTTCCATAAAAAGACCCTTCACAATTTTTTTTTTAATACTACATAACATAGTGTATTTGCAGCACGTTCTAGTGTAGATAATCTCAATATCGCCTTGGTGACAAACCACCATTCAGAATCGATACGGCGCACCGCTTCAAATGGAAACCAAATGTGAAGAGCCAGGTATTTCCCAATCCATATCTTACCTTTTTTTGTTTCTCCTCCACATCCTTCTATATAACAACATACCCGTAGATGCCTTAGTTCCACAGGGAGATTTGGAAGAAGTTGGGACTTTTTTTTTTTTTTAATAAGTTTTTATTCCAGTAAAAAAGAAAATAACATTTTCACTTACTTAACTAGAATATTGAATTTATACATAGTTTTTACATTTCATAACCTTAAATTACATTAGATTGCAGTACTAACATTTACATAACATTATATTACCATACTTTTTTCGTTTTGATATCATCTGGAAGGCAATTATATAAGTTGGCCCCCTCGTGACTAATTGATTGCTTACCGTAGTTAGTATGAATGGTGTTTAAACGTATGTTATCGTGTTGTCGTGTAAAATGTTTGTGTACTTAGGACGTTTTTATGAATTCTGTGTTTGTATGTATGAGTTTATTATTTATTTTGTATATAAGGAGACATATATTGTACTCGTATAGTTTTCTTAATGTTAGCAGTTTTGTTTCCAAATATAATTTTTTTGTGGATGTTTTGGATTCGTAGTGAAATAGTTTTTTGATTAGCTTATTTTGAATTACCTGTAATTCATTGATGTATGTTTCATATGCATTTCCCCAGATTTCAATCAGGTAATTTAGGTGTGAGTGTACGAGACTATAATATAAACTTTTTTTCAATTTAATTGGTAATAGATATGATAACCGGCTAAAAATGCTAATTAAGGGTGTGATTTTATCTTTTACATCTTGTACGTGTTGTTTAAAAGTTAAATGCTTGTCGATGCACAGCCCAAGATATTTTTCCTGTATCAGGATTTGCAAATCCTGTATCAGGACTCTTATGCGGTATCCATTAAAATGTATACCTTTATACCTACATCTAGGGACACGAAAAAAGTATCGATACTTTGTGGTATCGAGGACTTTTCCTTTCGATACCGATACTTTTACTCAATGAGTGCTTTTTGAAACGTATCGAAACCTTAAATTTTTTTGCTAAGTGGCTCATGTTTATGACAACGCCTCCTAGTTTAATTATAGCAAACCTTCTAAAAGATTCCTTTGCATAAGATGTTTTGTTCCAAAAAATATATATGTCAACACAGAAGCCTCTGAGACTCCACGTCTAGAATAGTGCTAAGAAAAAATAATGTCTTTTTAGTTCTTGTATTAACAGGGCAGCTGTGTTTCATTATTTATTCAATTACGCACGTTGCGTTGCGTATTTGTGAGTATCTAAGATAGCAATTTGTGAATTTACAGGTCTTTTTTATTATTGATTATACGTACTTAGATTTGATCGTTACTTTTTTCATTTCACTGGCGTTGACGTCCTTTTACCTTTTCTAACTAAAATAGATACTTGAATTTGAAAATTCTGAGCCCGGTCAGAACTGTAAATCAGGCCATTGAAAATGTACTCGATACTTAGTATCATTACCGATACTAATCATGAGTAAAGTATCGATACTTTCTATTAGACAAACAGTCCCTACCTACATCACTTCAATACAATAAAAAAAATTTAACCAATTATTAATTAGTTAATAAGTACTTTCCTTAACTATTTTTTTCCGTTTCCACATTTTCAATTTTTTTTCCCCAATCGTTTTTTAGTATTGCATTATTTTCAATATCGTCAGTCGTCATACTTTTTTAATGGGTTCACTCGCAAACACGCCTTAATGATCTCGCATACCAAGCCAACCACTTACTCTAAAAATATCAAACAAACATTTTTATTCTGGAAACTCGCGAAAATCTAGTAAAAAGTCATAGAACATCCATGAAAACTCTGTTATTTTAAGACCTTTAATAAGTACGAGTTTGTATATTGTACACATTGTATACCCGTCAGCTATGGCATTCTCTTGCAGTGCAAGTTTTGCAATAAATCAGGCACACACTTCAAAAGAATTTTCATCTTATATCAAAGTTTTCAGCATCATTCAATGAAACGTTGCCATCTTGGAATATGTTTGCGCTGAATAAGCAAACTTATACTCTCGTTAAAACCACCACTTCTTGGGGAAGTTCGAAGCTATTCAAGACTTGTTCATTAATTAGAGTGTTTCCGCGAGAAAATTTAATTTGTATGTGTATATTATTATTTTTTCTTCTTTTAGTACATTTTAATAAAATCACTATAAAGAAGTGTTCCTTCTTATATCGAAACAATTTTGATCATATAGACTAGATTCCATGTAGTAGGGACCTACTCGTTTTCTTCACATATTAAATGATAATAATTTGATGTAAATTTTTTTTGTACATTAACTCCACACAGGAGGCCCTCAGGAAAATAATTTCGAAGAAAGCGAGTCGTAAAAACGACCTGTTCTCATGTGACTAATGTCAACCGTATACAAATGTTGGGCGCGTGTTTGGCGTGTTTCCCGACTATGCACCGGTGCCGAGGGGATCAATGACGCTAGTTCCTCGGAGCATCTTCCATTGTAATACCCAAAGATATTCAAATACAAAGAGATATGCTATGATGTCGGCGCGACTGTCGCTGAACTACGGTCTAATGCGCGTAGTTTGCATACAAAAAGAATTTGTTCATTTTCTTGATTTTTTTAAGGTGTGAATTATTATTGGTTAACAATATAGTTTGAATACGGAAAGAATTTGTTCATTTAGTTAAGCGTTCGTTTAGTTTATTCGTTAATAGGTAAACAACACCGGCGACACCCGGAAACGCAGTCTCACGTAGTAAAAACGGCGGATAACACATCTCCTTATATTTCAATATATTTGGTAATACTGCTAGAACAAGGACAGCATTCCCACCTGACGCCTGTACTCTAAAGATTGCAATCCGTATGTTAAATGGTATTTGACAACCACTTTTTCTAGTCTTCCAATCTTCTTCCAGTTTATCAGTTTTATTTTTTAAACCCCTCATCACGCTACAAAGAATTTGAGGATTTATTGTATTTTCTATATTTCTTGGGCTATTTAACAGTTTTTATGATAATATAATGAAGAACCTCAACATTTTGTCCGCCGAAAATGATTTTCGGAGTGAAAAGCCCATTTATTTTTTTACTTTAACTCCTCACATGAGACCCCAAGAAAAATAATTTCTCTCAGGTCCTAAGACATCTTTGGGGTTGCCATGTTGAAGGTTTTTGAAGTGAAAACTTCTTTAACATCATTGTGATTTGAAACTCGTTGAAACGAAAAATAGCAACACTAAAAAGAGACAAATTTAGCCTGCGAGAGAATGAGACAGTATAATCGGTCTCCTTTTTGTGCGGTGCTTCGTAGCCTCCCCATTCTTATCTACTTCAGTTTTCTGACGGTTTAACTTCTACTGCGTGTGAATTGCACACTATTTTTTTTAATTAAAGGAAGGAGAGGAAGTTCTGAGTAAGGTATGGAGAGGTGAGGACCAATACGTTCAGGAGTAACGTATGAATTGTTATGGTTGCCCATAAATTCTACGAACGGACTATACAAGCGGCAGGCAGCTGTGTGTCACGTGCTCAGTACATGTACATTCTCGCGTGATTATTGCTGTCCCTCTCAGGCTGGCAGAAGACATTACCATATATGGCTACACGGCGCGAAATCCAGCCAATGGCAGAAGACATTACCTTATAGGGCACGCGTTAGAGTCTTCCGTCTCGCTCATCACGGACAGAGAACTCCGGCCACCGTTCACCGAAGCAACAGACATATTTCAGACAACGGCGCGAGCGGTCGTACGTACTACTACGTACTGTCGGGCAGTATGCCACCCTTCGACGCGGCTAATTAAGCCTTCACCTACGATTCAAGTATGGCGCTATCACGACAGACGCCTGTATAATCCTACTGCCGCCTACTTTATACCATGGCAGCCCTGGCCGCCCGGCTTTTAATCCGCCTACCTTGCCGATAGCCGCTTAATTCACCGTTATCACCCACCGGTTCGGTAAGCTGACCGAATCCGCCCACCATGACGCCGAGAAGCCGCCCACGCACCCCGAGCCGCCCCGTTCCGGCACCCGATCTATGAGCTTTGCTCTAGATCTCTCCACTTCGTAGGAAGCTGCCTGCATCCGTACGACGCCACGTGAGATTTTAAACCCTCTTATAGTATTTCCGAGCCTAAATTCAGTAGTATTTCTAGTGCCTCTCTCTCTCTCTTATGCTAGGCCTTAAACAGCTTACCTGGTTGCCTGTAATGTTCACCCTTGCATTATTGAATACATTTGAATTGTGCCTAAACCTTGTTTCATTGGAGTCAACCATCGACAGCCTCGGAGGAGCCCTACTACCCTGAGCTGAGCCTTCCAAGCCGAGGCATATTGCCCCCGGGGGGCCTGCTTAACACTTGTTCCCCCCCCCGGGAGGGACATATTTCTGGAGACCAGAAGTATAACACTGGACCCTACGTGGCTTCAGTATCACCCTGGCCCCAGGAAGTATGACACTGGCGCGCCAACTGGGCCGAAGTCTTGTCGATTGTTGTCTCCCTAGAAACATAATTATGTAATCTTAGCTATAAATATTTTATATTTGTGCTCCCATCAACAACGGTAGTTCTGTGTGAATTATTCTAAACGTCGCGAGTCCGTCGGCTAGTGCTATTCGAGTGTTAGGTATTTTAAACATCGCTTACTACCGTAGCATTCATTCCCACGCTATTACGTTTCTATCGTGGCATCTTAGCTATAAATATTTTATATTTGTGCTCCCATCAACAACGGTAGTTCTATGTGAATTATTCTAAACGTCGCGAGTCCGTCGGCTAGTGCTATTCGAGTGTTAGGTATTTTAAACATCGCTTATTACCGTAACGTCTTACGCTATTACGTTCTATCGCGGCAGTCAGAGTTGTTCGTCATTCGCGCGGAATTTTTTTTAATTGAGTAATGAATCTCGTTATTTTAAATTCTCCGAGTGGCTGCTGTGTAAGTTGCGTTATTTCTTCCTTGAAGAGCAGTGGTTGTTTCCAATAAAAGGTTTTAACTGCTGTCGGATTGTGCTCGTTCACATCCGTTCCCCTGTAATAGGAAGTTGTAAATACGACTGCCAGCAACTGCTCTCGTCTTCTATATTCGTCCGAAATTTTTTTTTGCTTTGTTCATTATAATAACGCATAATCATGGAGGCCACCATACCAATAATGGATAGAATATTAAATTTCGAGAAAGCAAACGCGTCGGTAATAAGAAAAATGTTGATGGATAGAGGCATAGTCCCCAAAAGGGCTTTGTTGTCTTTACGGAAACAATGTGTCGAGTTTAATGAATCCCTTAGTGGGCGGGTGGAGTCTCCTGCTATTTTATTAAATTCTCCAAGTGTAGCAACCACCCCAAAAACTAGTAATTCGGGAAACCTCGTTAACATAGTATCCTCGCCTACGCAAAATCACTATGAAAGGACTACCACAAGGTACGTTGAAAGAAAAATAGTTAATTTAACAAATTGGAAAATTTCTTTTGACGGGAATTCGGATGTCCGCGCTTTTTTAGACAGAATCGCCGAATTACAATACGCGAGGGGCGTTGATTGTCAAGATTTGGCTAGGGGTTTTGTCGAACTTCTCACTGGTTCAGCACTATTATTCTATAGGAAAATTTTCAA
The DNA here is from genome assembly GCA_917563855.2 of Limnephilus lunatus. Taxonomy (NCBI): domain Eukaryota; kingdom Metazoa; phylum Arthropoda; class Insecta; order Trichoptera; family Limnephilidae; genus Limnephilus; species Limnephilus lunatus. The sequence goes on from OU830593.1 coordinate 49,314,916, forward strand.
AACTAATCTAAAGTGGGAAGAAATTAAAACAGCCTTTTTGAAGAGATTCGAGGACCCGTCGTTTCAAATGACTGAGAAGTCGAAGTTATTTAACTTGTGTCAGAAAAATAACGAAAGAGCTGCGGATTTTATTTTGGAAGCTTTAGCTATCAATTCCAAGCTGAATTTGCCGTTAGAAGAGTCGGAACTTTTATCGTTAGTCACAAAAGGTCTCACGCCAGATTACGCACAACTGAAGATCGGTAAAAATATCACCAACGTTTCGGAGTTACAAGCATTATGTGAGGAGATGGATAAAATCAAATTCAGTCGCGCATCAAGTAAAAAGGCAGTCGAGCCGGAGGTCGTCTCAAGTTATAAGGAGGTTGACAGTGATTTGGGAATTAAATCTAAAATTCACCGTTACAAGCAAATGTATAACGTACCGGTTCGGCAGTATGTAAATCTAATATCATCCCTGAATGATAAGTTATCATCACCATTGTCTGAATTAGACTTAGTTCTTATAATTAAAAATGGGTTGTTGCACAAATATAGTAAACTATTCTCGTACGATGTGCCCTGTACTTGCGCGGAGGTAATACAAAGATGCGAGATCTTAGAAGATACTCATTTCGATAATTCCCAACAGAATCACAGGGTTAGAACTTTCGGACGTAATAAGAACCCACAGCTCGCGGCGATTTCACAAAGAACCACGGATATCGCTAATCGTGCTTGTTTTAAATGCAATCAAAACGGTCACTTTGCAAAAAATTGCAATAAAATTAACAGCAACAGCGTCCCGCGCCGTAGCCCACGATGGAAAAAGCCTGATTACAGCAGAGCAAACGATTTTCCTGATCTCTCTAAACCACCCCCGACTCATTGTAATTCGAATCAAAAAAACTTCTAGGCGGTCATTGCAGTCCAAAGCCATCAGCAGAGACAATCGAAAAGGAATGGAATGACTGGTTAGGTTACGTGAAGGTTTTTCTGAATACCGATCCACTCGAGGCAGTGAATGTGAAGTGTAGCGGAGATGGCCGGCCACATGTCACATTCAAAGTTAAAAATCGTGTTTTATCAGGTTTACTAGACTCGGGTGCGTCACTATCTTGTATAGGTGGGAATTTGCACAAACAATTCACGTCTCGTGCGCTGTCCCCTTGTGATCTGGTAATTACTACAGCAGATAACAAGAGACAGGAAGTTTCTGGCAAGCTGTCACTTCCAGTAGTTTATAACGATAAGTTGCAGACCATAGACTTTGTAGTGATACCTTCGCTCGGCCGGAAAATTATTTTAGGCGTGGATTTTTGGAAAAAATTCAACATAGCTCCAAATTTATTTACAGCAAATCAAAGTATTACGTATACTTCCATCTCAGAAGTTAACGTAGTAAGGTCAAAAAACGATCTCACACCCGCGCAACTAAAAATACTTAGTGATGTGATAGAGGAATTTCAATCCATATCTTTTGCTAAACGCGGTTTAGGTAAAACTAATTTGATCGAACATGTTATCGAAACTGAAGGAACCCCAATAAAACAACGTTATTACCCCCTGTCACCAGTAAGGTTGAAACAGCTAGAATGTGAGGTGGATAAAATGTTGGAATTAGGCGTAATCGTTAAAAGTAAATCTCCTTGGTCAAACCCGGTTATTTTAGTTCCCAAAAAGGACGGAACAGCTAGGTTCTGTTTGGACAGTAGAAGACTCAATGCTGTTACAAGGGCTCAAATTTATCCGTTGCCAAACGTTCATCGTATTCTTGATAACTTACGGCATGCAAACTTTATTACTTCCTTAGACTTGCTTAAAGCTTTCTGGCAGATACCCTTGCACCCTTCGTCTTGTGAGAAAACTAGTTTCGTAGTTCCAGGTAGGGGTACCTTCATGTTCGTAAGACTACCCTTCGGGCTACGTAATGCTCCTAGCGAACTACAACGCCTCGTGGACACCTTATTTGGTCCAGAATTCGAACCCAACCTTTTTGCATATCTAGATGATCTAATAATTATCTCACGTACCTTTGAAGAACATATTGAACTCCTTAAAAAGGTTTGTAATATTTTAAAGGCCGCCGGATTAACATTAAATATAGAAAAGTCGGAATTCTGTAAATCAAGACTCAAATATTTAGGTTTCGTAGTGGACAAGGAAGGTCTCCGAACAGACCCGGCAAAGATAGATACTATCAAAAATTTCCCCCGACCTCAGAATACAAAACAGGTAAAATCATTCCTTGGATTATGCAGTTATTATAGACGTTTTATCAACAACTTTTCAAATATTGCAGCCCCTTTAACTCACATAACTGGTGGTAAAAAGAACCTACCTAATTTTACGTGGAATGAGGAGATAGAAAAATCATTTTCCGCCTTGAAGAATGCCTTAATTTCAGCGCCGGTACTAAGCTGCCCTGATTTTAAGTTACCCTTTATAATACAATGTGACAGTTCCAATTTCGCCATCGGAGCGTGCCTTTCACAACAATTTGAGGACGCAGAACACCCCGTCGCGTATTACTCCAGAGTACTCTCTAAAACGGAGAGAAACTATAGTACAACTGAACGCGAATTATTGGCCATTCTCGACGCCGTATACAACTTTCGCTCGTACGTCGAAGGGTCAAAATTCACAGTGGTCACGGACCATTCAAGTTTAAAATGGCTTATGTCACTCGAGAATCCAACAGGTAGACTTGCCAGGTGGGGGACACGCTTGTCTCAGTTCGATTTTGACATAATTCACCGTAAAGGCTCCCTTCATGTAGTTCCAGACGTACTATCTCGTATTGAAATTACCCAATTAAATTCATTACTTGGCACGCCTGGCTCTAAAGACAAGTGGTACTCAGAGCTGTATAATAAGTGCGCCAATAACCCACAAGCTAGTCCTAATTTCTTAATACAAGGTAATAGGTTGTATAAGCATTGTAAAGCTGATTTTTCCTTACATACAGACTACGAATGGAAATTAGTATCCCCGGTAGAGGATAGACAGGCCTTAATCTCGGAATGTCATAATTCACCCACAGCAATACACCCAGGTGTGTTTAAAACCTTTAAAAAATTATCGTTAAGGAATTTCTGGCCCGGAATGTATAATGATGTAAAAAAAATTAGTGTCCAATTGCAATATTTGCAAGGCTTATAAACATTCAACTAAGCCAGCCTTAGGTCATATGTCCCACCCCAAAAACGTAGATCGCCCTATGCAAAGTCTTAGCGTAGATTTGATAGGTCCCTTTCCGAAAGGTTATGACGGAAACTTTCATATTCTGAGCGTGGTAGACGTTTTTACTAAGTACTGCTGGTTATTCCCATTACGCCACGCGACGGCAAAAACCATAATAGAAGCCTTGGAATACAATATATTTTTACCAATCTCTGTACCTAGAACACTCATAGTTGATAACGGTCGCCAGTTCACTTCAGGTGCTTTTAAAGCCTTCTTGTCTCAATACGGCGTTCCTGATGTATTTTATAATTCTTTCTATACTCCTATGAACAACACGGTAGAGCGCTATAACCAAACCATCGGAACCTCGTTGGCTATTTTGGTGGGCAACGATCACCGTCAGTGGTCAAAGCACGTCAGAACGGTACAAGCAGCAATTAATAATACGGTCAACCTTACTACTGGATACACCCCGTTTTTCCTCATGCACGGCTTTGAACAGACAGTGCATGGCACGTCACATTGGCGTATCTCCCCTGGTGCTAGTCAAAATAACACACAACCAGATACGGTAGTGGATTATGCAAATAAACTACAAGAACTTGTAGCCGTGTATGACAAGGTGAGCGATTCACTCGCCGCCGCGTATAAACAAAGTGCTTTTCGTTATAACACTAGACACAAGTTGGAATCCTATAAAATCGGAGACAGAGTTTGGAGAAGAAACTTCCCTCAATCTAAGGCAGGCGTATATTTTTCAGCGAAACTAGCACCCCGTTTTGTAGAGAACAGAATAAAGGAAAAAATCTCTAGCACGGTATATGTACTAGAGAATTTAAATGGAAAAATTGTCGGTAAATTCCACATTAAAGACATAGTAAAAAAGGGTAGTGACACCCCGGTCGTTGCAACCTTATAAGTGTTTTTATTTATGTTTTTGTTGTTATTTTCTCTGATTAGTCCGGTTATTAGTTGAGATATAATTATTACCCCTTAGGTACAACCCTAGGACGTCATGAACCCTAGTGGTTAGTACGAGGTTATAACACATATAACTTAACCTTTGTTATTAGAGAAGTATACAATTCCTTTCTTAATGGATCGTCATCACAAGTGTTGACAATCCGGGACGCCGGTATGTCTGCACGTGAAGACTTGTGTTATTATTTTTATTATAAAAAAAGAGGTAACTCACCGTACACTAGTGAAATTACTGATGCGATATTTAGTTCATTTATTGTAATGACTATTATTGGTAGTAATAATTTATTACTTTCTCCTAGTGCGTAGCCACTTAGGTTGTTTTTTTAAAAAAAAAAAAAAATGTTTTTTAAATTTATATATGAATGTGGTTACATAAGTATATAAATTCGTCTAAGAAACACGACACGATACACTGATTGAGGGCGTAGTTCAAGGAACCCTAAATTAGGCTAGGTTTTTCATTAGAAAAAACTGCGTTAGGTATTCAGTATCCTGCCCGGGACCGAAGTAGAGACCTAATTTCTATTTTCGTGGAACAATTTGCATTCTAAAAAGTACTTAATTTTAGTTGCAATGAAAGAATATGCAAGCATATTCTTTTCTTTTCGTTGACAAGAGACGGCATAAGAAAATTCTTGTACAAGTGGTAGGTATAAAGGCACCTAGCTCTCATCATACTGGGATAGGTCATTGGGTAGTAAGAAACTTAGGAACCTTATGGTTGTAAATAACCTTGTGTATATATTAATATAAGGTCATGTATAAATGGAAATATCATTTCAATTATAATTTTTTTTTATTTTTTGTCTTTTTTTTTTTTTCGGGTTTTTCAATCTCTTTCATTGTCGAATTATTCTCACATGTAGGTTAAATCGTTATGGTATTGGACATCTCACACGTTGCGATATAGGAGAAATTGGGGCGGTAAAACGTTCACAATCGGGTAGTTACCCACTCCTTAACGGGGTATGTCTCAATTCTAGCGTATGTTGGAGTGAATTCACGATGAAAAGGCAATGTAATAATTATATTACCACATTTTTGTTATCAGAATCGGCCCAATAGACAACACTATTCGGTTCACATAGGTTGTGGTGGTATCGAATTTTAACCTTCTTCCGCGATCATATAACAACGGTTACTCGTTGTGTGGTATTATAGAGCTGTTACAAGTCCGATAGGATGGAACTTGGGTATCGACCTAACGTGTCATTCGGCAGGTAAACCATAATCCAAAGCGTGATAGGATGGCTAAACTCCTTAGAATTAGAGCAGAAGGATTGTTGGAAACGCGAATTTCCGAACAATTAAAGTATATATGATTCCGGTGTTAGGAAGAAATTCGTTACTCAATTAAGGAAATTTTTTCCTCTTCTAATAACATTGTCGGTAGTATTAAATTTTCGTATTTTTTGGTAAAAATACGTGGCGTTGTTGTTATTTATTTTAATTTTTTTTTTTTTCCTTCTTCTCTCCTTACGTAGTCAAACCCTGAGAGTTTAAGTTGAGTTGAAACAAACTCGAATTGAAAGTTATTTAACAAAATTGTACTCACACACATAGAGTTTTTGGTGGGTAAACAAATGTATATTCAAGTGTTTAATTATGATAAATGTAATTAATTAAATTACTATATAAATATTTTGTAAACACGTAATTGATTACTTCGGTATCAATATGGTAAGCCAGCGTGTAAAGTCCTTGCCATATCAGGACGCAATTGTACGGTGTTTTGTAACTTGCTATATCACTGTATTCAAATAAGGAGTAGTACTTCTCGTAGTAAGAAGATTTAAGAGTATGCACCCAGTTGAGTAAATTAGCTCGGTAATGTCATAAAGTTATGTCATTCGGGTCGTATTGTTCTTATTAGAGAATAATGTAATTGCACTTATGGTCATTACGGTTCGTCTGGTTATTTTGGTGGGAACACCTAGAGGGTGTCCTATGTGGTTTCGTCGAACGCAAGTTCACCGTGAGGATTCCAAGGGATCTATCCGGTTGTCTATGTCGTTGCGGCAAGGGTATATTTCTAGTATACCAAGTACAGCGCTGTACGGGTCACCGAGGGTGAGTCGAGAAAACATGAGAGGATTCATATTATGCCTGAAAATTAATATTCATGATAGGTTTTGTAGCATTACCTTACAATTATATGCGAACATGAGAGGATGGTCGTTTATGCCTGATAATTAAATGCAAACCAGACAAACCATGACAAGCTGAGAGTGCGGGAAACTAACATTTGGGTTAGAATTGAATTGTGAAAATAGCATAGTGTATAAAAACAAAGTTGTATAATTTTAAGAATTCTATTGTAAGACGCGAATATGAGTGATTTCGATCATTTCATGACATTGGTCAGCGTACAATATTCCATAACAGGAATAGACCCTACGTGGCTTCAGTATCACCCTGGCCCCAGGAAGTATGACAGAATCCATCTCTTACTGTGGTTCTTGACGATCGGTCGAGAAATTTCATTATAGGTCGAGGAATGGCACTAGCTAAGTTAGATCAGATCTGAATAGCCAGGTTCTCTCATTCCCCTATTTGCTATCTGGATATGCTATTGGCCACTGCCCCACCGGCTACGAGCAGTTCAGAATGCTGAGCGGTAATCACGTAAAAAATATATGCCGAACTTTTTTTTGTCTTGAATATAAACGTTTGGGATAGGTACTTTCCAAATGTTTATTATATTGTAAATAGTTAGGTCCTAAAATCACCCAAAATCCTAATGTATAATAAAAATGATTTGAAGCGGAATATCCTCTTAGATTAAAAAAGCCGAGTTGGCAGACAGTTATCATAATTTCCATTCCAACTAATGCAAATCACTGCCGTTTTATATTCCGGCCTACTCGCTCGGCTACTGTTAAACGGGAACAATTCTCTCAAACTTTGGAATCCAACATTTCAATTAAATATAAGCTAAAGTTTCAAAGCTTCGGAAGGCTTCGCGGGCCAAATCGACCGCGGGAAATCCTGATATTGAGAAATTCACGGTACATTTCTCCAATTAGCCAACTTTATTGAAATTTTAATTAAGGGCTCGGGCGGATTGGAAAAAGAGGAAATACCCTTTTGTCGGCACTTAATCAAACCCATAAATCTAACGAATGTTATAATTTCAACTCATTTCGGTGGAACGTTATTTCTTGGCGGCTTAGTGAATTGGATTTGAGTCCTAAAACCACAGTTAGAGGCGGAATTGATACGTTTGGATTTAATCTTCACAGTCAGTAGTTCGTTCCAGTTTGGTTCCAGTCGTCTTAGCACATATATATACAATATAACACGCATTTTTATAGGTATTTAATAACATAATTTTATTGGCTTTTTTCAAAAGCTATTTTTTTTTTTTTTCTTTTTTTTCCCCATTGTATCTACATACATACAAAAGTAATTTTGCATAATTTCTAAATACAGTAAGAGTAAATATAAGGTTCAAGTTATGTAAAAGTTACCAATAAGTAAAATATATAATAGAAAAGAGTAGGCAATGGGAACCCACTAAGGCACTGCCTGTGTGTGGGTAATAAAAACAAGATTGCTATATATACATTAATAAGTATATGTAAAAAATGTAAATTTTAAACTAAGGGTTTAGAAATATAGTAATATGTGAAAACATTATAGTAAAATAAAATAAAATAGTGAAATAAAATAGTGAAACATAATTACATTGTACCTTCACCACCCACTAGCGATTTAGTGTTTAAAATATGTGAATTTGCAATAAATGAAGGCTAGATAGTCATATCTCACTAACAAATTTTTCATAATATTTCACGCAAGCTCAACAATAACAGCTAGCTTAAGAGAGATCATTTTGAAAATGAATCACAAAAAATCAAAATTTGCGTGACGCAAGTTATTTTGAATCGAAGTAATAATAATTTATGTATTGACGCCCTATTGGGCTTAAACATATCAAATACAAATAACATTTATAACAACAGTTCCTACATATAACATAATTAAAAAGATTACAAAATATACAAAAAAAGCATAAACTTAATATAAAAAATGGGAATACATACATCTAAAACTTATTCCACATGAATAACTTTAGAGAACTCGTAGGTACAACAATGCGTATACCGTCGAGCAACAAAAACATAAAAAAATCAAAACACATTAATTCCAAAGAGATATACACTGTGTATATATCTTCGATTAATTCTTACTTAATTACTCGTATGCTAATTGAATAAAAACAATAAAAAACAACAAACAAAACAAAACAAATAAAAAACAACAAACAAAAGAAAGTCGAAATAAAATACCTAAAATGATTTCTCACTCATTATTTACATCTAAAAAGTGGTGTACTAATTTGGCTTTAAATGAATCGAAGTTTAAATTAAATATGTCAGCGACATCAGTCAGTTCATTACTAAACCTATGTATTCTTTCTACCATCAGAATTCGTAGCGAAGTTATTGTTGTAAAATAAAATATTCCGTCTTCTATATTTTGGAGGTATGTGTAAAGATAACAAGTTTATAGCATCAGGGCAGTCCAACTTAAAATAAACAATTTTATACAATAAAAGGGGATAATAATAATAATAATACGGTTTACTTCAGCTCAACAGAGCGGTGAGTGCAATACTCTATCTTCTATATAAAATCTTACATCCAAATAAAATACATTACATAAAATTGAACATAAAATTAAATGGTAAACATATTCGAACTTGAGGTACAGTGGCTTGGGGGAAAATCTTCATCTGTGGTGTAGGGGTGTATTGATCTCAGTTAGCGCTGACTCGTTATCAAAGGAGCGAAATACAGCCTTCCCTCTGCGTACATCTGCAAGGCGCTGCATCGCTAAGGAAGGCCGAACAGCGCCCTACGCGTGCTTATACTATACTCGGAGTGTGTTCATGACGCCTTATGTTAAGATTACAATACACCCTAAAATTTATTCAGAATCTTAAGTAAAGAAGCCGTGTATACAAATAGAGTCTCGCGACCCTTGTATTGCACGGACCTACTGTCGAATTTGCCTATCAAAGAAAAGAAGAAGAAGACAAATAATGTGGGAATCTTAATGACGTAAGTGAAGAACGCGTGTAAACGCTCGTTGCACGGCGTACTGGATGAACCTACGGTGGAATTCACCCTTGCAGGCATGGAGATTAGACCTTTTCACCGCGTTCAGTTTAATTAATTCTGAGGAACGTGTTACAAATATTGAAAATGTGGGATGATGTCGCACTGCCGAAGTTATTAATTTATCGTCTAGAAAAATAAAATCTGGTGCTTACCGCTAACTTAAGTTTTACAACGTATTACAATTTTTTAAAGGCGTTGTACGTAAAATATATTAATGGTAAGGTATTGTTTTTATTAATCTTAAATACAAAGAACTTACATCCCCAGGACAACATCTGAATAAAAAAGTTAATATAGTTACTAATTCGCCGGAAATTAATAAAAAGTGAGTTTTGATCAAACAAAAATTATTAGGATTGTGTACCGCCTTAAAAATAAATTATAAATTAATCCCACTTTTTCTTTCAACCTATGACGTGCGGCTGTGCCACGTTTGCAATGGTGATTTTTTTTTAAAGTGAAATGATTTTTTTCTGATTTTATTTTGCGAGTAGGTACAAGCAAAGCATTTTAAGGAGGATAAGTTTGAACTTTTTTGCACACCGATAGCACCGAATTTCAAAAAAGTTTATCGAACTACGAGTCGTTTGAACTGATACCCCGAAATTCCCAACTACGCACGAATCGCAAGTCTACATTTTAACAGGATTTCCCTTATTTAGACTTGCAATTCAATTCGACAGTATTCTTTGCATTTTTTTTTGTTTCATTCCAATTATTCTAAGATTCATTTATTTTTTATCTTTTCCGTACACCATGACACAATCTCTTTAAGGAAATTTACCGGTACCTTGCTTTTTAACACAGCTTACGGGTTATATTTTATTTAGCCAATGCTAAGAGAACTGACAATTTGTATTCGTGAATAGTAAAATTATTGTACATGTAGAAATAATTCTTAGAATTTAATCTATTTTATTTTTATTATTTGTTTGTTGGCTCGCCAACAGAATACATCACATTTAATTATTACATTAAGCTTACAAATAGAACATGGTTACAGTGATAATTCCAATTAAAGGTGAGCACATCATTCATCTCAACATTCTTAATAAATGTACACAATAACTACACATTTACGAACCTATACATGTACACAGAGCATATTCCGGATACATACACACACACACGCACCCTCACACACACACACATGCATACATGTACATACATACATGCACATAAATATACAATATATACATATATATTTACATTTACGTGTTATTATAAAGAAACCTTTCAGTCGAGCGATGCTTTCTTTAGGGAATTTAATGTACTTGACGTTCGACAGTGTTACATAAAAACAATAATAATGAGTGGAATATCATAAAAGACATTCGAGATTTTTATGAATGGCTTTTAATAAGTAGTAGATGACCTAGATACGATCTCTCTCTGAGACTGTTCATAAAAACAAAAACAAAATGAAAACGGTCGAACACTAGTGAGGGCAGAAACGACCTTTCTGTTCCAACAAGCGATACAACGACATATCAAAAGGTATTCTCGTACGTCGGACCAAAATATTTATATTAAAATCCCTTCACAACCGAAACTATGTAAATTGTCATCCGTCGGTTCAAAAATAACAAAATGGTTTAGATTTAGGCTGGAAAGACTCTGAAATATTGTTAAAAAATGCCAATAATCTGTTAAAAAAATCTTTGCAATTTGATATTACGTACACATCAAAACAAAAAGTGTTTTAAAAATTAGTTTCTTAGAGTAGGCACTGGTTAAGCATTATAACGAAGCTTGGTTTACATCACTTTATTTTATATATTGTTAAATATTACAGTTTGAGGAATTACTCATAAAGTTAAAAATAAAAACAAATAAATTTTATTTTATATGATCAAAAATGATTTTCTGGCCTCTGGCTTTTCTAAATGACATTAAAAGTATTATGCCCGTTCAAATGCACCACAGATGGCCTCCGTTTAAACAATTCAACTCATCGGTTCGACTTGGAAATCCCGATTTGTTTCTCGCCATAGAGATATACTGTAGAAGCGCTATCTCGTACATAATTCTCCGAGATTCGAGTTCAAATCATGCACGAACAGGCCTTCGGGAAAGTGAATTTTAACTGAAGCCACCGCGTCGAAAGGCTCGGCCCACTTAACTTTACTCAAGCCCATGGTTTCATCCTTTTCCATCCTACTTTGATACGTCACACGCCAGCCACGGTTGACGGTTGTTGTTGTTGTATCTACTAATAGAGAAATGGAGGTACTAACCTACGATTCCGTTGAACCAATTTATTCGCTAAATGTCTCATCTATATATATATATATATCAATGTTTCTCGCGAAGTATTATAATATTATAATTGTGATGTGTTTTTTTAACGTGTGGAGATCAACTTGAAAAGCCGCCTTTACTGGAAGAAGCTCGTTTTACAGGTTAGCATCACTTTTATTCATTTAGGCGACTGCGAAATAAATTCTTAATCACTAATTTTAATGGTATAAAACACAACAAGTTTGGGGCTATTTCCAGGCTTATACAGGCACTGCCTAGTTAGAAACTACTGTTGACTGGGCCATAATGTATTCACGCCTGTATTACAACTTCTCCTCGACTTACGTGGTACTTGTTATATTATTATATGGTGTCGCTGTACATATATCCAGATGAATATTCATGTGTACAATATTTGGCTTAATGCGTTAACTCTGTAATCTTTATCTCTTAATCTTTACACCGCTCGTGTCTCTCAAAATGAAAATCTTATGTTTTGTAAATGTATTAAACCGCCTCATTTCCGTGCAAAGAATACCAACGGCAAACTGTGGTGCTAATAATCTGTTCACATTAAAATGTCTCGGCACTTGAGTGGTTTATTGGATTGGATGCCCTCTTCGGTTTTGAAATAATTATGGTACTATTTTATCATTTTCCATTTTCGGCGTTATATTCGTTCCGGTAACTGATATAATCGTTACATAAATATAAACTAGTAGTTCTTTGAATGGTGCAGATATTGCGTCCAAAAAAGGTGTTTCTAAATGACTCTTATTTTAGAAATTGTAAGATTTGTAAGCAGTTAGCTAAACAGGTACACAAATGTCCACCTACTTAATTTTAAAGAATTTATTTTATTCACAAACTAGCGAGTTCCCGGAATGCGTTGCTATGCACCATAGAGAATTTTTTCTCCCTGCGTTTCCTTTCCCATTCGTCCCGTTCCCTTTTGCCTTCCCTTCCCCCCACGCCTTCCTACTCCCCTTTCCCCTCTTTCCAGATTTCCTCGTCCCGCGAACCCCTCCCTCGAGCTCCCCTCCCCCCTCCCGCATTTTATACATTCAGTAATGGCACATTCAGTTTTCAAACAGCTCGCGTTCCACCAATTGTATCTTTTTTATACAAAATTCATAACGCCAGAGCTCACCAGTACGTATAGGAACCTTCGTGGGCGTGCTCACAATAACTCACCAAAGTTTCAATGCAATCCAATGAACGATTTAGCAACGCATAATTTCCTCATTATTATATATAGAAACTATCGCGGGCATCACATCAAACCCCCAAAGTTTCATCGCAATCGGATGAACGGTTAGCAACGCAATATTTCATGATACCAGAGCTCACTATTGTATATAGAAACCAATGTGGGCATGCGCACATCAAATCCCTAAAGTTTCATCGCAATTGGATGAATGGTTTAGCAACGTATAGACATCTCATACACACACTCACATAAATACGTATTTTGTTTTATATATATATATATAGTATTTGTTCATGTCAAATAAGCAATTATACAATATGTCAAAATAAATGTCACATCTCAATGATAATTTTTTTGAATCGTTTTTCAGACAGGTACAATAATATTGAAAAATGCGGATAAGAAAGTCCAAATTAACATAACGATTTCATATTTGAAAAAAGAATCTTTAAGTAGGACTCGCTCAACAACAAAAAAATTAATTAAGAGAAGTGTTTTGGAAAATAAACTCCGCGTTGGCTTCCTGCTACGACTGCGTCAAATAGGTCCCTTTGACAACTGCGAGTACCACGCAGAAACATTTCATTTCTTGGAATTTGTGTAAATCAAAAGAACAGCCAGTCTCACCACATCAAAGTGACTTCACAATTTTGATTGATTCTACACATGTAACGTGATGTTTACGATTTTCCGCGCGGGTTCAATTTACGAGCAAATAATTTAAACGTTGAAACAAAACACTCACAACATGTGTTACAAAACGCACCCAGGGAACATGAAAGGCTTTACGGTAATAAGGAAATTTATTATTTTGCTAGCTGGCTCCCGGCATGCGTTGCTAAGCCATTCAGAGAAATAAATTGTTTCTCCCTACATTTTCATTCTCATGCGTCCCCTTTCCCTTCCCGCGTCCTCTTTCCCTCCCACGTTTCCCTTCTACCTTCCCCGCCTTCCCTCTCTTTCATCACCCTTCCTGTCACCTCCCCCTTCTTCGTTACCCTCCCTCTGCTGCCTTCCCTCCCTGCGCTAAAATATATGAAATACACGCATTTTCAAAACACTCGCGCGCCAACTGTAGTATTTTTTAAATATAAATTTCATAACGCCAGAGCTTACCATTATATATAGAAACATTCTTCTGCTCATTAATATGCTGTAATATTTTTTAATCGATCCATCGATTATTTTCCGAGATTTGCAGACCCAAACATATGGAACCTAATTTTTTATTTAATGCCCACAGGGCTTTTATAAAAAAATAACACATCTTTACCATTATGGATAATAAGAATGGCTATGAGAGAAAAATAAAATAAGGATAGATAAACAAAGTTTAAAATAAAAAAAATACACAGCTTCAGAAAGGTTTACCGAAAAAAACAAGAGAAAATTTTGGAATAGGGTTGGTATAATTATTTCGTTTGGTTTATTTTATATAATAAAGAAATTGTGATATATTTTTTACGCCACCGAACTACTTAGAGCGTTAAAGTATTTACATATTTTACAATACTAACCCTTTGAAAGGCCCTACTTAGCATTAAGTAATTCAATTAAGCTGGATGTACTCTTTGAAAGATAAGAAGTGAAACGTAATTTATTTTTTGTATTTTTTTTTATATGAATACCGCACAAGAGTCCCAACTGCTCCCGTCTGAAGCCAGTAAGACTATGGCATCTCCAACTGAGGGTAGTGGGGAGGGGAAGGAGATAGGGAGGAGGAAGGTGGGGAAGTACCTGGCTATTCAGATCTGGTCACCAAACACGGCTAATGCCATTTCAAGCAACGTTTAAATTTTGAATGGTGGTCTTACGCCAGGGCGATACAGGGAGTATCTTCCACTCTGGAACGTGCCGCAAATATACTATATATTATTTTAAACGAATAAATATGGAAATAACACAAATTAATCAAATAAAATTTATTTTCCACGCCGGGATTCGATCACGCGACCTTCGGTGTGCGAGTCAAGCGCCTTACCGCTGCGCTACGCCGGCCATCATTTTTATTTTTTATTAGTAACAAATAGATACATATATTACAATTAGATTTTATACAGTAATTAATTACATTATATGTATATATATTTGATGTACCCCCATAAGTAAGCAGGTGTTTTGTTTTTTTTTACATGATTCAGTTTATGTTTTCAGTATAATTTTTAAGGTCAGTTTTAAAGTATTAGTATTCATGTTTATAATTTTTTCTGGTAATGAATTAAAAAATTTTACTCCGAGATATTTATGATTTAACTGTCCTATTGTTTTTTTACATTTTAGTAACTTTATTTTCAATACTATTTTTATAAATTTGTAATGTTGCATGATAAAAGTATAATGCACTTAATTTTCTGACCTTAAATTGTTTGAATAAAAGTTCTGACGAATATGAGTAGGGTTTTTTTTAAATTGTTTTTATTATTAGTTTTTGTGATATATAAATTGTTTGTATTTGATTTGTATATGTACCGCCCCATCCTACAATGCTGTATTGTATAATTGATTAACAGTAAGCGAAGTATGTGGTTCTAAGTAATTTTTCGTTTAAAATGTGGCGACCTGATCGGTCGCCCTCTTTAGCCACAATCCTTGCGCCGCCACTGATATAGCAAGCACATTCTCGAAAGGTACATACTACCTACATTGTAGTGTACGGCTACATATTTCGGGAAGCGCATCGAAAGGCCTCGACTCGCAGCCGTCACATTCTTACGGCCGCGGAATGTTCCAGAGGCTTCTCCGCTTTGCGCGGGCGCTCAACATTACTTGGCATTCCGGGTACTCACACGTTCGGCTATATAAAGCGCAGCGACACAGCGCTAGTCAGTCAGTCAGTTCCAGTCTCTAGTATCAGCAACATCACCAATACATAGACAGTGCATCGAGTGATAACGTTCCAGTGCGGTACCGGCCAGACTCTCGGCGACTCACTGCCGACTGTGCCGGTGCATCATCAACCTTCGAGGACGCAACATCTCTTAAGAGACACAATTGCCCACGACAAGTCCCGCGGCGGGCCTTCTTGTCACGTGCGCAGCAACTCCTCAGGTTTACCGCAGCCATCACGTCGGGGTCACCAGTTGAGGGAGCGAGCAGCGATCGGCAGAGACGGGGACGAGTAAAATGAAAGGCGTCAGTCGATGTATGAGTCAGTCTTTATTGCTGTTACGTAGCGATGTTGAATTTAGTGAAGTAACAGGGTAGACAGGAGTGATGATGGATACGGGGCTCGTGGGTGTTGCAGTGATGAAGGTCGGTGATGCAGTGGTGTAGCAGACCACGGGTCTGCATGTCGCCAGCATGTTGTTCTGCACCGTGGTAGTGGAGAAGACCTTGACGTCCGGGATGGATGCTCGACGCGGTGGTCGCGCTCTTTTATAATTATTGGAAAATTCGCCATTTGCTAGACTAAGGTTTATTATATGTGTTATGGGGAGAACTAAGTACGTTTTCATCGCTTTTATTGTCTTAGCATCAATGTTATTAAAGCCGGGGGCAGAACCTCCTTTTAGTTCCGAAATAGTTCTGTCAATATCGCCTTCTGTAACTGGGTCAAATTTATATATTTTACATTGTGTTATTTTTTGTGGATTTGATATTTCGGTCGTATTACATATAATAATATTAAAATATGTAGTTATTTAAAATATTACAACATTTTTTTGTGTCATTTTGTACGTTATATATTGATTTCCCATCTGATATTTCTGATATGTGCTTATATATATATTTTTTTTTTTTTCATTTATTGTTGACCAAATTTTTTTATTATTGTCTTTACATTCTGTTATAATTTTTGAGTAATGGTTGTTTAACTATGTAATCCGTCATTTTGATTTATGATTAATTTTTTCATGAGCAAAGTTAAGCATTTTTATTCTGGGCTTACATTTTTTCACTATTTGCTTTGTGGTCCGTTGGAGTTGTAGTTTTAAATTTTAAGTTAATTTCCTTGCAATTAATGCATTTTGATATTTCTTTTTTATTATTACAGTTATTTAAGTTATTTTCACCCGCACAATGAAGGCATATTAGTTTGTTCGGTGGTTGGAGGCAACGCATTGCTGTGTGTTCATATTTTTGGCAATGGTGACATTGCATTAGAGGGTTACAATCCTCTACTTTAATTTGGTAAAAACCAAGGTTTACGCTTTTTTCATAATTAGAAGATTTCTAAGATCTCCACTCGTTTTTATATCTTTATTTTGCAGAATTAGATCTGCTATAAATTCTTCTTGTGTATATTTTTCGTCGATTCCTTTAAAGATCATGCACGGTCTTTTTTATAAATGTTTTTAATATGTATTCCTTCAAGTTTTAACTTTATAATTTCATTTTTTATGTTGGCCATATCATCTGCTTTTTGTATATTTATTATTATTTCATTTTTTGATGTCTTCCTGATGCTACTTACTCCGATTCCTAGTTTAGATATTTTGACGTTCTTCATGATGGTTTCTTTTTTGTCTTCGTTATCATTTTTAGTTTAAATTATAACGGGGTATACTGGAATTTTAGGTGTCGTGTATTTTCCACTGGCGATATGTAAGTACTTTAAAAATTTCATTGAAAAATACGTATGGTAAATACTTATCTCCTTGCCCAGAAAAGGTCACAAAAAATCATTGATCCCATACAAAAATTAAACCCATCAACTCTTAATTTGACGACGCGAGAATTGAAAAATTAAAAAAAAAAATTGCAAAAATTAGTAATTATCACACTTTTTGGGGAAATTCTAAAGAATTTCCTATAATCAAGGTAGCATAATCACCCAATATGAAGTACCTTACGCATCTGATAGCTGTTACATAGAAAGTTCGTAATAAAACGGCAGTGATTTCTTTTTGTTGTTTTAACCGTACTAAAAATCCAATAATGCTCTATTTTTATCCGCCATATTAAGTTTATTGTTTTTCTTCGAACTAAACACAAACATTTATATATTTTAATTTCATAATCATGAATAATAACCGTACTACCTTGACATATTTATTTTTTTAAATCCCTTATTGTAAAAACAGAAATGCAGGCTATTTCACAATATTGTACCATATATTGTTAATCTATTATTATTTTTCAAAGGTGCCCTCTTCTTAAATCCACAAGCAAATGCTTTTAATGCAAGAACAATATAAATCAGAAGATACAAAATTTAAAGATGTAGGTACCAGTGGCGGCTGTTCCTAGAGGTCATTTGGACAATGACCCCCCAAAAATATGCAGCAATAATAAGAAATCATGATTTTTAATTTATTTTAATATTCGTGCAGATTGATATCAAAATAGCGGGTTCTATTGTCATCTAGCGGCCAAATAAGAAGTTATTGGATGTATCAACAGTGGGTCACTCTGAAATTTGTCCCCAAAGCTATCTCATTTCTCTTTCTTTGCTATACAGACAAAGGAGGTACACACTATCATATCTGGGGTATGCTTGGTATCATACAAAATATATTTTCAAGGGGTTTTGGGTCATGCCCGTGGCCGCGGTGCGACAAAGATACATACTGTCGATTGTTAAGATGTTATAGGGAGATGTCAAAAAATGCCAATCGCAATTTTTTTTGTGATAAACGTTGCCATCTTGAATATTAGTTCATGATTAGTTCGTGAAAGCGTGTTTGTCGTTGTTAACGTAATAAGCTTGGAACAATTTAAAATGTCAAATTCTGTGGATACGAGTATCATATTGAAAGAAATCATGAACAATTCATTGAAAGATAAAAATAAAGAAGTTAAACAATATTTGAATACGAAAAGTTATTATTGTTAGCGGATTTGCGGGTGCAATAATAGGAACATATTTATACTTTTTAACTCAACTTGTAACAGTAGACTGAGAGCGCAGTTAGTATTTTAAAACACTTTAATAAAAGATTTAAAAAATCTAACTATCTACATATATATAAAAATTACGTGTCACGGTGTTTGTGGTCGCACTCCGCCGAAATGGCTGGACCGATTTTTATGATTTTTTAATGTATATTTGGTAGATATGAGAATAGGGCGTAAAGTATATTTCATATCGCCAGGTGATTAGGGTGTCCCTATCGAAATTGATTGATAATTGACTCAATTTTTTTTACTATTTATCATTTTTTTTCTATTGACCCTCCACTTCTGGATCCCTAGAGCAACCTCTAGTAGGTACCAAATTTATACATTTTTATATAAAAAATTAAAAAATGAGTGGTTTGCCATGAGCAATATTAAATTCACTGTCAAGTAAAAAAAATAGTATAATTAATCAATTTTAATAACGACTTAAAACACGACGATCACAAAATAAATAATGTACTTATTGATTCTTGCAAAATATCATTTCGTACAAAATTTGGTGTAAACCATAGACAAAATAGATAGACGAGAACTTACAGAAGAGGGGTAAAAACCAACTATGGCGGGACGAAGAGAGGAAAGAGACTGTGATTCGCCAATAAATCAATCTAACAGTATATAGGCACCTCGCACTATAATATCACCATTTAGTTCTTGAAAGTAAAATCTGCTTTTGAATGAATAGACCTTTTTATATGGGAGCGCGAATAGCATGCCACGTTATGAACAAACGTGTGAAATCGAAATTCGACAAAGTAAGGTTCGCGTATTTTCACAGTTGAATATTTTATTGCCGTAGACACTTTTATAAATGTTTCATAATTTACTTACCGCAGTAAACAGCGGCTTTGTGTTTCGCGTCGCCATGTATCTCGATGCCATGTGTTATGTATGCCGATGTATGTATTATCATATAATGTGATATGAATAAACTTAAAATAAAGTAAAATAATGCTTACCTATGGAATGTAATACGACAATTGGGTTTATTCTCTTTTCCACTTCTACTTTTACACGTTTTTATAACACAAGCCACAGTTTTTGCCGTTTTATTTCTTAAAATGTACGATAAGAGTTCGACACTGGTCCGGACAAGAATGATGACGTCACATTTTTTAGATTCACGCAAGGCTCTCGTAAGCCCAGCCGGTTCCGAAAAAATGGTTCCAATGGGAGGGGGAAATAATACGCCTTTTATCACTTAGGGCATATCCATCTATTTGTACGTCCGTGGTGTACACGAATCTCATAGTCGCTGTGCACCCGGGCAGCTATCAGATTCCTAAAGTTTTCACTCGTACGGTTTGCCGTTGAAGCGCAACGACCTACATTATTTATGAACTATTTCTTAGATCAGAAAGTCCCGTAGTGGCTGAATTCATGAAGCATGTATGGAATTCATTTCGGACTGCTACCGGGTGGAATTTTTAACGCGGAATTTGAATAACGCGCTGTTTAAAGTGTGGTAACCTTTTTATATGAGTCCACTTCACAAACGCACTTTGGAGAAAATTGCCATTGGTTTACTACATTAATCTTGAAATATGTTCGTAATTCGTTTGATCACTCGCCCCATAATCCATGATTGCCGTAGGCGAATATTTGGCCGGTTGAAATGTCCTCACTTATCTGGTAATTTAGGTAAGGAAGAAAGGAGGAATATTCTTTCATGTCTCTGTCATTTGGCGAGTAACAGGAAAATTTGTCTTTCCGAAGTTTACGATTTACGTTACGTAATAATTCCAATAAAAATATTTTGACTTATGATAAGCAATAATGGTAGTATATATATTATTCTAATGCATGGGTTCTATTTTATATTTTCTATTTTATTTCTCGAAAACGTTTATTATTTGTTTATTTATTTATTTTACATTATAAGGAAAAGGATGGTATATGCAAGCAAAGACAAATAGAGAAAAAAAACGAGTGTGCTTTAGACTAGACCTCAACATTCCCATCAACTCAACTCAACTCTCAACTCTCAACTCTCAACTCTCAACTCTCAACTCTCAACTCTCAACTCTCAACTCTCAACTCTCAACACAACTCTCAACTCTCGACTCTCGACTCTCCACTCTCAACTCTCAACTCTCAGCTCCCATCTCTCAGCTCTCAGTTCTCAGATCTCAGCTCTAAGCTCTCAGCTCTCAGCCCTCAGCTCTCACCTCTCAGCTCTCAGCTCTCAGCTCTCAGCTCTCAGCACTCAACTCTCAGCTCTCAGCTCTCAGCTCTCAGCACTCAGCACTCAGCTCTCCGCCCTCAGCTCTCAGCTCTCAACTCTCAGCTCTCAGCACTCAGCTCTCAGCTCTCAACTCTCAGCTCTCAGCACTCAGCTCTCAGCTCTCACAGCTCTCAGTTCTCAGCTCTTAGATCTCAGCTCTTAGCTCTCAACTCTCAACTCTCAACTCTCAACTCTCAACTCTCAACTCTCAAATCTCAGCTCTCAGATCTCAGCTCTCAGTTCTCAGCTCTCAGCTCTAAGCTCTCAGCTCTCAGCCCTCAGCTCTTACCTCTCAGCTCTCAGCTCTCAGCACTCAGCTCTCAGCTCTCAGCTCTCAGCTCTCAGCTCTCAGCTCTCAGCTCTCAGCTCTCAGCTCTCAGCTCTCAGCTCTCAGCTCTCAGCTCTCAGCTCTCAGCTCTCAGATCTCAGCTCTCAGCTCTCAGCTCTCAGCTCTCAGCTTTCAGCTCTCAGCTCTCAGCACTCAGCACTCAGCACTCAGCTCTCCGCTCTCAGCTCTCAGCTCTCAGCTCTCAGCTCTCATCTTTTAACTCTCAACTCTCAACTCAACTCAACTCAACTCGACTCAACTCAAATCAACTCAACTCAACTCAACTCAACTCAGCTCAGCTCAGCTCAGCTCAGCTCAACTCAACTCGACTCAACTCAACTCATATCATTGATTAGCGTTTCACATTGATAAGCGTTTCATATTGATTAGCGTTTCACATTTTTTCGTAACGTTTCACATTTTCTTCGTAACGTTTCATATTTTTTCGTAACGTTTCATATTTTTTGGTAACTTATTTATCATTTTACCCTTAAGTGTCGAAAGTGCGTAAAGAAGTTTTACTTCAATAAGAAAGTAGAAGAAAATATAAATGTCAAGTCAAGTCAAGACTTTGCAAAAATTAGAGTTAATATAAAATATTTTCATTTGTTTAAAGAGCGACAGAAATCATTTAAGCTTATACCAAAAAAATGCAAGATCTTGACGTGAGTTGACCATTTTACACATTCTTAACAGTGGTGAATTATAACCAAAATAATCGAGTGCCGATTGAGGAAGAGCAGGTCATATTTGTCACATCTTTGTAAAAACCCGTAAAATATAAATCTACTACACTATATAAAGAGGTAATATTTGTTCGTTTGTTTGTTTGTTTGTTTGCATCGAATAGGCTCCGAAACTACTGAAACGATTTGAAAAATTCTTTCACTGTTGGGAAGCTACACTATCCCTGGGTCACATAGGCTATATTATAATAAAAAAAAAAATAGGCATCCTTACTAAAACTTCAATAATGTAACCCAGGGTGTAAAAAAATTACGTAAAATATTCTTTAAATCGCGTGCGCCGCGAAAACTATTTATGATAGAATAAAATAATGTACTACGACTTTATAGAACACATCATTATTTACAAAAAAAGTGACGATAACATATGTCTAACTATTATGGTTATGCCATTATGCCATAAGTATTCTTTTATTTTAAAAATTTAATTTAAATGTCGCCGCTTGAAAAGGCTCTTTATTTGTATCTTGGTTTTGATCCTTATCAAAATAAATTACTTCATATTCAAGACAGCTTCAATACCTTTATTTAACTTTTTGAATTTTTCAATTTGTATATTTAATTAGAAAGATATTACGAGTTTAAAATTGTTAGTATTAGAAAAAAGTTTTGGCTACGGGCCGGGCGGGAGAGGAGTCAAGAAATGCAGTGCCAGGGGGGTTGGCGGGACGGGGGAGCGGGAAAGCGGTGGCGGGGAAGGTGGAAGTGGAACGCTGGAGGGGAACGCACGAGAAAGGACATGTAAGGAGTAACATTTTATTTATTTGAATATGGCATATATTATAAAAAAAAGTCCAAAAAAACGTGCAGCTCGCAAAAACTCAGAAACGAGTCCCGGTTCGATCAAGGGAGTTATATGGTGTGGTAGATCTCTATCCCCCCTAGGGAATAAGGGTATCCGTTTTTACCTAAAGGGCATGCTTTTAAAGATATAAGGGCTGAAAGTTTCACCCTCTTGAAATATCTAGAACAGTCTTCCGGAAAGTTCTAGAAGGTTCCATAGAGCTGTAGAAAGTTGTGGAAGGAGTGGCGGAGTATGTCGTGGAATGATCAGTAATAGGGAATCGGGAACATCATTGTGCAACATTCTAGAACAATATCTTATTGTCCTGAGCGAAGCCGGGTAATCCAGCTAGTAAGTAAATAAATAAACATCTGTACGCCAGAAACATCGATAATTCTTCAACATCTTGTAATTTTCAGATGTGTTTCTGGTTGTGCAATAAGGAACTTCATTGAAATATATAAGTTTTTTGTGGATTATGGTGGTTCGTACATTATGCATCGAATTTTAAAACGATTTAAAAATCAACAGATTAAAACGCCCTGACGTCATTCTACCCTTTTCGCAGTGCAATACGGACCAGTATGGAGTGTAAACCTTGGCTCGTTTTACGAGAGAACAACCAAGCCAAAAAAATGCAAAAAATCATTTTACACTGATCGCTGGGTTATTCCTTACTATTTTGGTGAGTTTGTGTGCCAACTATTGTGAAGTAATCTATATTCAAAATCGAATGGAGCTCTAAACACTTCATTCCAGAAAAAAACAATCTCATGCATCCTATACGTACTAGAGGAATAAAAATATTTTATCGTCACATTTTGTTACGTTACTTATAGCTTAAATCCTCAATGGAACCACAGATTTCTAAACAATTTTACATGAAATTAGTCACCTACCGTGTGTAGGGCAACTAAACATATCTGAACAAAGTCCAATGATTCCACCATATAATATTATCTAACTGGATTCTAATATTAGATGGTGATGTATTCCACTAGTTCTGTGGAGCCAATACCTCCTCACGTATGCGTCCACGCTAGAATCTGAACTGAAACGGGAATGTACGATGAGGGCATTCTCCGAAGTATCTACGCGAGTAGGATAGGATACCCGCCATTCCTTCCACCCACATGCTCAAGTCACGTAATTCCAACTACCCACTTCTTAGTGATAGTGAGAGATATGACGGCATTAATCAACAAACAAATTAAAATACAAACAACATGCAAATATCCGACACGTCTGTCCGTAGGTACACGTCGCTACTGGAACCACGTGATCCGGATCGGCGTCGCCAGTTATAATTATTAATTTTTTTAAACGTTAAAACTAGAATGCTTTCATAACCTCACTGGCAATGTTGCTATTTCATTTTCGAAGTGAATACTTCTTTAGCACCGTTGTGATTTGAAACTCGATGATACGAAAAAGCGACACTAAAAAAATATAAAAAAATCATTGGCGGTCCGCGAGTTTTCAGTGAGCTAGAGTGCTAAGATTGAAAAATACGACATTACTGATGTTGTTGCAGCCGAAAACCATTTTTTTTTTGTTCAAAATATCTTTTTTTTGTATGAAGATCTTTGAGTGTGTCGATACGGATAATCCCTTGACTCAAAGAATCCTGAAGATCTTTATACAAAAAGTTGAGATTTTGAAAAAAAACATTGTTTTCAGCTACAACAACGCCAAAAACCTCAATCTTAGCGCTCTAGCTCACGGAAAAATCACAGACCGCCACTGAAACACATACATCTATAGGATTTAGCTTGTGAGAGAATGAGATACAATAATCGGTCTCCTCTTTGTGGCGTGCTTCGTGGCCTCCCCACTCTTGTTTACTTTATAGTTTTATAAAATACTTGTACCGCGTGGGAACTGCACACTTATAATTTATATGCTGTAATTATTTAATTGACCGTTTAGTTTCTAGTATTGATCTAAAGCACACGCATTGTTACAAACTATCTGACGAGTGGCACCATGTTCAAAGCCTCGATGACGAGAGTAGAGGCGACCTTGCCTGGTAGTGAGAGATTGGCGTCGCCGACGAGTTTACAAAATGACGGTAACATGTGTCTGTTCACGAACTATTTGGTCGCCAAGATACTCAAACCGTCGAATACCGGATTCTTGCATATTCCTGAGGAATGAGGGCTCAAGATTTAATACATTTTTACTAACATAACCAAACAAGGAACCAAAGTAAACGATATTCAGTGCGCAGGTACACAGGTACAAAAGTGTAAATACACGCCCCAACCGTTTATTAACAAACTAAGGACTCAAAGCAAATGAAATTCAGTACTCAGTGTAAACTCAGTGTAAATACACGTCCAAACCGCTTATAAACGTTTCTCCACACTAGCAATCAAAACTTTTTAAGCGATATCGATGATCCAGTCTAAGATCTAACGGTATAAATCGCAAATAAATGGATAAAGACTTGTTGATACCCTTAACATAAAATAATCACTTATCTATCAATTTGCATGTTTCATTTTTATTTTATAGTACGCCTTAGCCGATATAATTGGGTAAAACAAACATGCAAATGCAAAAACCTGTTAAAATAATAAAAATGTTCACCCGAGTAAGCCAATCTCTGTAAGTTATATGTCGAATCATGTTCCTACTTGTGAAATTTTTTTTTAAATTTTTTAAGTTTTACTAATTATTTTTTTAAATTATATTAATTGTATTGCCAAATGATGTTTGCATCATTCAAAAACTTTTTGTTTTCATAGCTGTTATTTCACGATTTTAATTTTCGTATCGAACCATCATTTTAACCGGCCTGTTTCCTCAAATAGTAATATTTTCTTAGCACTCGGCTTTTCCATAGAAAATGAGAAAAAAAGTTTTTCGCCAAAAAAACATGTTTCTACAATCAAAAACTTTGAGGGTCGGAAGAAAAGTCACGACACGCCGTTGGGTAACTTTTCTTCCTGTTTCTTTGTGATTTTAATGTGACAATGAAAGAATCTTATAAAGCTATTTGTCATTTGATTGTGACACGTTTGATTGTAACATGTTACAAGGACAGAAACATACGTTAAAGAAATATAATTTGAAGCCTTTACTGAAACAAATGTTAGCTAATAGCAATCGTTGTAGTATATATATCTTAAATATATAATGCTCGAGGTGCACTCGTAATATTACATCAAAAACGTGTAAAAAAATAAATAGCTTGTGGGATGACTGCAGTCGCAGTACTAAAGACACGAGATGCGGTGGGAGCACATATGGACGAAATATCAGGATCGTAGCAGGTCTGGACAAAGCAATTTATAGCACAAACTCCATCTCGCCCCTCACCCCGTCTTGCCCCGCCCTCCTTATATTAAAAAAAATAAATACATAAACAATTTCGGTAATATGGACAAATTCTTTGAGCTGAGCTTTTCCTTGGAACAGGCCATTTCATTGAATTTAATCCTAATATACTGGAAAGAGCCAACACTTTTTTCAAGAGGCCTATTTGTAGAGGTGATTGAAATCCACAAAACTTTAAATTATTCGTATCTTTTATGAACTGACACTTCGTTGTAATAGGCTTAAGTAATTCCAAAACTACGAAATTCCCTATTTTCACACAGCTCAGCTTTTCATGGTAGAAATAGGGAGAATTAATATTTAAAGATTATTTGTAACCCGGGAAAGTTTGTTGTTCGTTAATATAATAAAAATAAAAAGATTTTGTTTCATTACTTCTCAATAATCTCTTCATAAATATTTCATATTTTTATTATGTATTTCAAGTTTTGTATTTTAGTTTTCAATATTTTGTATTTTAGTTTTCAAATTTTGTATTTTAGTTTTTAAGTTATCTATAAATAATACTTACATTGTTTTTGATGTTGCTTCTGTGAATACGCAAATGTTATTACTGCAGACACATTAGTCTAGGGATATTTATATTTTATTAGAATTTATTTTATATTACCTGCAAAAATGTTTTGTAAATATCTTGTTTGTGTCTCAAATAAATAAATAATATTATTTTGTTAGTTTCCCAAATACATTGTTCCACATAATTTCTATGAAGTAACTTAATATGTTATTTTAAAGAGTTTTAAGTGTGTTTGATTAAGGGAAACGCATGTAACCAAGACCATTACGGTATAAATATCACGTAACACGTTAGGTTTACCCACGAAACAAAAGCCATAATAACAATGTTAATTGGCTTTGAAATTCAGAACTTCTATAAAATAATAAAAATAATAAAAAATTGTACTTTCATTTTAGTTACCATAGTTTTTATGCTCTTAAATAAATTAAAATGCACATATTATAATATTTCTTGTTACATTTTTGGAACTTATATATTTTTTTTACAATAACTCAACACAGAAGGAAAATAATTTCCACAATACATGCAGCTTCTGAGAGGCTAACTTAACTCTGGTTTCGATGGAGCCTCCATATTGTCACTTAGGACGGGTTCTTTCAAAAAAAGTTTATTTTCGCGTTATGTGTAAGTTCTATTCAAGTTCTTTTATTATATTATTATAGGCCAGTTGCTTCGTAAAACTGAAATAATCACAGCACTTGAATAGAAAATTCACAGAATGATCTTCAAATATTGATGATTTTTTTTTTGTACAAACCCATCCTTAGAGTTACACATAGAAAATGTGTTATGTTCTGACTGCAGCTAATAATGTTCATGAAAATCGATTTTAAATGTGATTTCCGGGTTGCAGGGACATTTTTTTTTAAATCACACCGGATCCACACATAGGTCCTGAGAAAAAATAATTTTCCTCAGGGCCTACGTTATCTTCTATGGATCTTTTTGTAAAACGGAAAGACTGAAGGTGGGTCTTAAAAAGATCCATGTTGTAAGAGGGAGGAAACGCAGAGGCAGAAAATCGTAGAAACGACCCGTTGTCATGAGACAAATGACAAATGTTGGGCGCGCATTTGACGTGTTCCCCGACGAAGGAATCAACGACGCTAGTTCAACGAAAAACACGTTTTATACGCCCGTTCTTAGACTTGGCAATTTTTATTTATTCATTTATTACTATTTTATATGCCCATGGGGCTTTTATGCTTGGAAAATAATATCTACATCTACAATTAATCAGGATTAAGTAAGAATAAACAATGGTTTTATATGGTTTACAATTGAATAAAAAAAATTAATAATCTAAACATTTTCAGAAATAATATTTTGACTTGAATGATTCTTTTATGCGGGTTTTAAACATTGAAAAGTTAAAAACATAGACATTATACGTAAATTCGTTTGATGTTTATTTGAAAATTTGAATAATGGAGACAATCATTATCTTGCTAAGAGTCTTTACGAACACGCGAACATATTGAAAACGACTTTGCTGATATTAGTTTGTATAATTTTAAATTATTCATGGAAAAATTAGTCACATGCTAAAATGTACATTTGTTATAAGTTAAAAGTAATAATTATCAAGAACTAACGGCCTTTCACACTAATGACCAAAATCTTATATGTAATTATATGGATGCAATTAAAAAATTAAGCTATAAATTCTGTACCTACATAAATATTTAAAATTTTATTTAACTAACTATCAATTACTTTGTTAAACCAGAATGGATGGACCGCCACACAACTCTGTCTTGACACACAGTCCTTGCTTCATTCACTTTCATACGAACTCTTTTTAACTCTAACTCTTGGCAGAGAAAGAGGAAGTTGGAAAAGTACCTGGCTACTTAGATTTGGTCGCCAAACACGGCTAAATCCATTTCAAGCGAAGGTTCATTTCTGTGGTTTTTCAACTGGATGATACTGAGAGTATCTTCCACTCTGGAAAGTGTGGCAAATATTTTTTGGCGCACGGTGTTATTTGAAACCCCGACCTCCGGATTGCTATTTAGGAGTCTTACCCTTCGACCACAGAGGCCGTAATTAATTAATAATCAATTACATACGTCGTAGAAATGCGAGGTTATTCCATTTGAATTTTGTGATATCAACTTATAAGTTGAGAGCGTTTAAAGTAGGTACTACCATTCACAGGCTATTTCCCATTTCCTAAATTCCCCCATCATTTTGGAATACTTATAAAACATTTATCTTGCTTTCATAGACTCTCTCTTGGTTAGCGATGTAATTTTATCAATTTTGATGAATCGTGAGGACAAAATAATTCGATAACGTAAAATACTCCAACGAACAATTATCGTATAAAAGTTCCAATCCAATTACGTTATTTTCCCAATCTTATGCACAATGAACGAACCAAATGGGAACAAATGAGATTTAGCTAAATTCAATGATCGTTAGAGCCATTCCAAACGACCCACCTTTCGTAATATAAATGGGTAATTTATTCTTAGGACCACATAGCGCAAGGGGAGACCTCACCAGCACAATTTCAGAATCGATTTTGAACATTTTTGAGGAAACAATAGAGTTAAGGGATGTAATAATTAATTAATAAACATCATATGATTTGGGCATAATTGCCTGCCACACTAATGAAAATTTTACGACGGTTTTCCTAAGGAAACTGAAGATTCATTAGCGTCTGTAATGGAACCAAAAAATATCTTTTTTTAGTTTAAATCCTCATCAATGACAAATGAAAAGGTTTTAAAAATTGAGCCCTTGCACGGAAGAATGTTGCGTCCAACAATATTCTTGTTTTGAGAAAAATTTAAAAAACCTAACCAGTTATTTATTGTTATCAAGTTTAATTTGTAGAACTCCATTTTAATTTTTATTTATTTTATATATTCAATAATTTTATTATTAAATTAATAAAAACAGTTTATTTATAAACAAGTTCTGCTGGTAATTATTATTACGCGTGACAGCTGTTTCGCCTTCTGAGGGCATTATCAAACTGTGGTCATGCCACATACAGACAATCTATTTATAGTATTTTTGGATAGGGTTGTACTATGACTCATTTCTAATTTCTGGTTAAAAATGACTGAAATTATTAATGGTTATTATTTTCTCAATAACTGTTATTTCCCACTTCGAATGAAAGTCGTTAAACAATCTAATTGTGAGTCATTCACAAATGTTGACTCATGGTTTTCTTTTCAAGTATAATTAGTTATTTAAAAATTGGTTTTGAATACATCTAAAAGCGGAGAGTGTATTATATTTTTTTGTTCATTTATTAAAATAGCTTTAGGATTATTATTATGTTTGTTAATTTCCAGCTGTTCTAAAAGATTAAGTTTACGACCTTTATTTTGGATGTGTAAAGGAGTTGGCTTATTATCATCGCTAAGTGAGTGATTCGCATCTAGGAGATGTTTGGCAAATTGTGATTGAATTTTATTATTATTTTTAAATGATCGCATGTGTTCTTTGAATCTAATATTAAAGGACCGGCCAGTTTGTCCAACATAAACAGCGTTACATTCGTCACACTGGAGTTTATAAATGCCGCTATTTTTAAGTTTGGGTGTTTTACTTTCAGTCGAAGTGGGAAATAACAGTTATTGAGAAAATAATAACCGTTAATAATTTCAGTCATTTTTAACCAGAAATTAGAAATGAGTCATAGTACAAACCTATCCAAAAATACTATAAATAGATTGTCTGTATGTGGCATGACCACAGTTTGATAATGCCCTCAGAAGGCGAAACAGCTGTCACGCGTAATAATAATTACCAGCAGAACTTGTTTATAAATAAACTGTTTTTATTAATTTAATAATAAAACTAACCAGTTATGTTTTATAACAGTTCATGTTTAAAATACATAAAATATACAATTCATAAGAGTTTTAATTGAAAAGTCGTCTAGAAAGGCAATTTAATTAGAGTTTATTTCTATAATTTACGCTGAATTTGTGGAATAATGTTGTATATAAAAATTTCACACACGACGTTATTCCACAAAACGTTTTTTTTTACTCTTCGTACCTTACACAAAGCAACATGCTCTTCTAACATGAATGTACACATGTCGTTGATGTATTTGAGCTTAAAAAGCAAAAAACGATTTGAATAAATGAAACCATTTAAGATTGTCTTGAGATCAGCGTATTATTCCACAAAACCGTCTCAACGATTAAAAACTGGCGTAATAATATTTTTCTGGACAAATTCTACTTTCCTGCATTCTTCAGCTTCTTGTCTTTAAATACTTTCTAGTTGAAGCTATGAGACGTTCGTTTTCTCCATTTATACCTATAAAAATAAACCACGCGCCGTGATTTAGATAAATGGCATTACATAACATTCTTCCACAAATCAAACTTTAAAAGGTTGCCACAGGCCTAAAAAAATTCATTACCATAATCCCTACCTTAAAAGATGTATTTTAATATGCCCAACATTATTCTTTCAATAACTCAACATTGATAGTTTAGTTGGATACAACATTATTAACCACCGATTCTTAGAATTGGCGTTTCTCCTACAGTGCGTCGCTTGAAGTGACATTTACGTGATTAGTCACCAGATCTGAATGATCAGGTACTTTCTAAGTATCCTCTATCACCTCGAAAGATTCATAAATAGCCATGTAATTGTAATTTTCTTAATCTTATTCATTATGCTTACTTCGACCACGTTTTTTTTTGTTCTCCACATTTGTAATAGGGTAGTTATATCACAACCTTACTAATGTTACCAAATGTGTTTACGCCCAAAGCCCACATTCTTTCGACAAAATATTACCAACATTAACTACCAGAGAACAAAGAAAAAACATTATTTGATTAAATGGTGATAACGAAAGATTTTTGAAGTAGATTGATGACTCGCCAGAGTAAGAAGGTTAAGGAACTCCATTTGGTTGAATTAATGTTTTTTTTTTATGTGCTGAAATAATAATTTGGAAAGAGAAGCAGAAGGAAAGATGGAAGTTAAATTAAGATGAAAGAAGTACCTGCTACGCTCTTCAAATCTAGTTTCTATAGCTAAACCTATTTCAAGTCAATTTTCGAGTGGTGGTCTTTCACTAGGGCGATGCTGAGAGAATTATCAATAACAGTTAAATAAGCATATCTGTATGACTGTTTATTATTGACAGATTCTTACATTTTTGTAAAATAAATCTAAACGCAGCTATTCGACGATTTGGTGAAATTATTTATTTAATTGTGAAATAAGTATTCCATTTTCTAATACTTCTTTTATTTATGTCCTTGAGATTTTCTTCTAATAATGCCTGTATCGGATCACGCTACACGCGCGCTATACGGTATACACATCGCTCGTCGTACGTTCCCATTGCTAATGTTTATTCATTCCATTCATTCATTCAATTTATTTCTTTCAGTTCATTCATTCATTATCTGCAAGATCTATGTTTGCTTCTTCCTTTCTTCAAAAAGATTCTCCATACAACTTCCCCAAAGATGACATAAGCCTTGAGGGAAAAATATTTTCCTCAAGGTTAACCTAAAAAATATTAGTATTCATTTACTTTAATAATGGTAATATTTGGATAATTTACAATAAGATTAACGCCAGAAGAAGTAGGAAGTTTTTACATATTATTATAATTTAAGAACACGGGAGCAAAAATGATCTTAATGAGTTAACTGGGTTTACGGGAAGGTATAGGATATCTCAAAAATAAATTAACGAAATTAATAGTCGATCTGTACCGCATTAAAATGGTTCATCATTCAACATTAAAAAGATTGAGGTATTAGGTTACCACTGACATTGTCCATTGGTAGGTAAATAAATAGCACTTTGACCATGTTATGAGTAGTTGCAGGAAATTGCAAAAGAAAATAATATACGTATTTATGGACATCAAATATTATTAGACTATAAACGAACAGAGAAAGAAAAAATAAAAATTGCAAAGTTTAAATAGAATGACGAATTTATGGAAATCAATATGTGAAAAGGTGAGTTTTTAGTTTGGATCTAAATTCCGCTGGCTTGTTTAAGCATCTCAATTCCATAAGAAGTTTATTCCTAGCCTTATTAACGGCGGTTTGTATTGCGATCGTTCATATCAAAGTTTGAGACTTTTTGATTTTGTGGTTGACTTTAACTCTGGGTAAAACTAGGTTTATTTATCTATTTTATTTAGTCACTGGGTGCAACGCGCCGCGAAGCTCAATTAAAAAACTTTATTAGTTACTCTCTTCAACGCCACTCAAAAATGCACCCAAGCAACTTTAAAACTAATCCTTTTCAACTTTCAGACTACTTAAAGGCTTAAACTTCAGAGCAGAATTATCGGAACCTTTAATACCCATTATGCTGCGTATACATTTGCGAATATGGCGCGAAACGCAGCTTGCGGTTGCTTCGGTACTTTCCCATTAAACCCCTGCCACACACAGCTACAAAATATAAAATTTCATCGCACGCCAAATAACGCTCTCCATACAATCCCATCAGACCTGTCACACCTAAGCGGTTTATGCGCAGATAGATAGATTGATAGTTTTATCCATGGACATTACAGATCTTACGCCGTAACCGCTCCTGATGCGATATGCGAAAATTTATGCGTCCCTCCTCTCCGCGGAAAACAGGAGAGGGGGTCATTTTAATTACGGAGCTGACTAAACGGGCGGATGACAGCTGTCAAATTGAAAGATACAGTCCAAAGAAATGACATTTCGTGGAAGCTCCCTAATTCATATGACCCCCTCTCCTACCATAGGAAGAAATATTTGAGAGCGTCGTGTGACGGTATAACACATAAGCGCTCGCGGTTTAACAGATAGCTTGCTTGCGCTTTTATCTTCGCGTGTGGCGCATGCATTATTCAAAGCTCGTGTTTTGTACTTAATCATAATAATAATAATATTTGGCTGATTTATGTAGCCCCGTTTTTGTAAAACATCACTCCAAGTGAACATTTGATGTTTTTACAAATGTAGTGTTTGTGCGTATAAATCCATTTTGAAAAATAGGCATGTGCCATGTATCTACAGTTTTCTGATTTTCGGTGGGGGTAACAAAGTTATGGTTAAAAAGCTTTTTTGGTAACTGTATCGTGTATTATTTGAAAGTCGTTTAAATACGTGATGTGTGTGTTTCCCAATATTTTCATTGATAATTTAGATGGGACTGGATTGAACTAAAATATAATCTCGTATTTACTTGTTCTGGAGAAAGTTGAGACATTCTAACCAAAAAACACCAAATAGTGGGATGATTTTTCCTCGATAACTCGTAAATAATTTTATGCCCGACTTAATACTATTTTTTTTTAATGTGCGTTTCAATTTTCTTGGTTTATGAATTTATATTTCCACCCTATCGACGTGCAGCCATTTCCTATTTGTTCTTTTTTACTTGTCTTCTACTTGCCTGCAGACTGAAGTCCGGAATAACCAAGTACATTTAAGACCCATTATCCGGCGGCCGAGAATTCAAATTTCGTCGAAAAGATGGTCTAGCGATCGAACCCTAGCGGCTGTGTAGGGCGGTTCCGATGAGAATAATTGATTATTCTCATATACCTTATAACTTAATTTGGATTATATTTCATTCAAAATTTTAGTATTTATAATTTGTAAATAATATCTAAGCAAAATAAGCGCGTACAAATAAGTATTTGTAAGGTTTTTCATGATTTTATTTGAATTAAAATTAAAATTCAGAAAATTGGCTTTCCTAGATCATTTTTTTTCCTAAAAACTTTTATGATTTTAAATGTATGTTGTATACATTATACTATGGTTGTATAATACAACACTTTGTTTGAAATTTAATCTAATCTGACAACGACCAACGGTTCAAGATAATTATTAAAAAAATTACTTTTTTTTTCAAAATTAGAAAACATAACTTTACCGAATACAATCTTTCAAAATTATATTTTTTGTAGAAAAGAGTCAACACATCTAAAATTTGAATTAAATACAATTTGATATATTTCCCGTTGATTCTGGTTATTTCTTCTTAAGTGTATGTATTAAGAATTACATTATACATTCATCCGCTAGGTCTTGCATTCACTCTTTCCCCAAACTTTCTGTGGGGTTATTGTATAATGCCCACGATAATGTGTTTAAAATGGAGTTATCATAATATATGTATTGAAGTGTTGTGCAATCGAAGATTTGGCCATAGCAGTTATTATAACAATTTGGCGGATGTGACAATAAACTTAGTTTTTTTGTTTTTGTTTTTAATGTTGCTGCTTTTCTTTGAAAGTAAATTAGGTCACAGAGGGCGTGTTACACATTAAATGACAAATTTTACACTATATATCAAATTTGTAAAAAAACGTTGCAAAAATGCTTTTAAACCTTTCACCATTGGAGACAAAAATTCGACCCAGTTTACACAAAAATCACCTTCCAAAATATAAAAATTGCTACCGTCTTCCTAATTGCTAGCTTAAATCCAATAAAAAAATAGTGTGCAAAGCCAGTTATACCAGCAATTGGAAAATGTAAAAAGGGACAATTTTTATTCCCCCTAGATAGTCAAGAAAAATTTCTGAAATCCTTGTATTTTCAAATATTCACAATGTCTGAAAGAGCTAAGCCATAAATAATCATAAGGCTTTGCTACCCTAACATTAAACCATTTTATTGTCGATGTTCATATTCATTTTCTATTTTGTAGTACGTAAATATCTTATAATGAGCATTTTAACATTTACTTAAACCATCTCAACTCTGACAAGTCACATACCAAAATGTGAAGATAACCTTCCAAACGAAATCTATCATTTAAATCTTACTTAAACAAAATATTAACGTTGAATCTTCAACAGAAGATAGGCCTATGATGTGTACTCTGTTTTGCTAGGCTTTTCGTTCCCTTGTTAGGCATATTAAAATAATAATCTATGTGCTTAGTTCATCCCTTGTGTATTCTGAATTACAAGTAACAATATAAGGTTGGTGGCCTTCGTAAAGAAATCCTTCGGTTCGGAGCTAAGCCCGCTGTTCGCAATTGAGCAACTTTTACTTTTGTTGAACTTGCCAGGCTTTCTTCTCCCGGTGGAAACGTTTTGACGTTCAATTCAAATAAGAAAGAGAAATAAATAAATTTCGAGTTAAAAGGAAGAAAGATATAAATTTTGGCTTAAAAAACTAATTTGAACTGACTTAGAGAAAAAAACTCGCTTCAAAATTACAATAAGAAAATAATGAATACGAAGTAACTTCTACACGATGGTAATTCCGGAGAAATGAATAATTAAGAGCCAAACCATTTTTAGTTCTTTATTCTTTTCAATAATAATTAAAGAGAATGAAACAAAAACGTTTTTTCTTATTTGAAAGTTTGGACGGGCCACGGAAATCTTACAAAGAGCAATTTGAAATGTAGGTACAATGTTGAATACAATCTTGGCCTTACTTTTGACTAATATAATTTGAAAAGTTGTAATGTGGTGCGGCGTTATGATTGAGTATCGAAAAGTCACCTTGAATTTCTTTGTTCTAAGCGGATGAATTCTTTTATAAATTCTAACATTTTAGCACAGTTAAATCGTAAAAAGTTTTAGTTTTTTGAGGAGGAAGGAAAGAGAGTTTAAAGAAAGAGATCAGAATGGAAGTACTGTCTTTTTAGATCTGAATATTATGCTATTTTTAAAATTATTTATTAATGCATTCTTTCAATAAATAAATTTAATGAAGAAATAGAAAAACATCAAAATGATTTAAGGCACCCAGAGCCAATTGCATTCATAATTAGGGTATGTTGTGGGGCTTAATGGAAGGAAGTGCGGAAATAATAGTATGAAAATATCAGTGTGTTCAGGAGTGACGGATGTATGAATCCGTCCCTCCAACTGCGTTGCAAGGCGATGTGTCGAGGTATTCTGGCTGGAGAGATCAAAATATCTCCCCCAACCAGCCTCTCTCGATACGGCCCGCCACACAGCAGGGGGGCAGACGCATCGGCCGCCAAGACCTGGACAAACATCACCCACTATGTACCCGGGCACCCCTGCTAAGTCATCAAAAGTAGCGAAACACTCGGGGTGACCTATGGCAGAGGTATGAGTTATCCAATAAATGGTTACCATGGCGGCGGTAACCATAACCGTCTCCCAAAATGCGAAATCTTCTTCTACGAATGCCTCAGTACTTCATCAGTAGACAATGTTTGTCTTTCTTTTAAAATAATTCAACAAAATTTCACTAACATGTTAACAATGTGAGATATCTTGTCAAAAAAAATCCAGTTTGCGTATAAAAATTCTACTTTCCTTTGTTGAACCAGTGTACATGGAAGTATGTATATATTATATAATATCGACCCTGTCGACTCTTCAAGATGTGTATATAACCAATTTAATCCAATTCCATTGAACACAGCACCTTCTCGGAAATAGATAAACGAAATAATACTAGTTGAAATTGTGAATTATCTTCGAGAGCAAAATATAATTCGGGTTTCCCCTTTGAAATCCAAATAACGGGGTTAGAGCTTTATTCTCGCATCTGAAGCTTTTCTACGGATATTGATTTCTTTATAGAATGCTTTTTTTCCTCTTCCGTTTAGCTTATTCTTCCTATTACCCGAACGCCTTAAGAAATGATGTAGAAGCTTTCATAAAAGAAATTATGGGAAAACAATGAACTCATTGTTCTTGGATAAGTGTAAGATGCTTGGGTTGAAAAACGATTTTTTTTTATGTGGTGAGATCACACTGTCTTAAGCCAGTGAAATTATGATAATCTTCTTATTTTTGTGAATGTTGCGAAGTTGAATGAGGTACGAGAGGGAAGAGAAAGGGTAGAATAAGTATCTGACTAAAACTAATATACAGAATGCCCAAAAAGTTAACGTTATCCCCTTTTGCAGTAAAATTACCATTTTTTTAAAAGAAAACCAAAAATGTAACGGAAACATCACATTTAGTTTAATGGTATGATGGGTCGGTATTTTTAGCAATTAAACAAAGTTATTTCACGAATCTGTCAAAGTTGTTTTTATATTCCAAATGAATAGGAACTTTTCATTTTTATTTTTATTTTTAACTGAATGATTAAAACCTCAAATTGTAATACGTGATTAATGAAAGAAAATATTTAAAAAAAACTCAATCGAAAATCTGAAACAGAAAAATAAGAAAAAGATACGGTCACATCTGGGCCTCGAACCCAGGACCTATGACTTGCCGGGTCAGTGCTCTACCAACTGAGCTAATGTGTCTCATGTGTGTAATCATGTGCTCATGTCTCATGTGTGTATTCATGTGCTCATGATTACACACACGGGACAAATTAGCTCAGTTGGTAGAGCACTGACCCGGCAAGTCATATGTCCTGGGTTCGAGTCCCAGATGTGACCGTATCTTTTTCAGATTTTTTTATTTCAGATTTTCGATTGAGTTTCGCTAATATTGTCTTCATTATTTAACTTTTAGTTTTGTTTTGAATTAAAATTGCATGTCTGTTAAGGAATGTGAGATAAAAATTAGAATCTTAGAAAATGGTATGTTAAAACTGTGGAGCTCGAAAAATTAACCACGCTGTCGTTTTTCACGAAATTGGTAAAAGTGCCAACATGTTATTTAATTATCGAAGTTTAATTAAGATCGTATTCTGGTCGGTCATTTGCCTGTCAGCTCCCCGAGGAATAACATTGACTTTTGGGACACCCTGAATAGTTTAAACCACTTTATACAGTTTCATTTCTGAATGCTGTTTCAGTTTATACACTGTTTTTACGTTCTTTATTCAAAATCTTTTTTAGTTTTGAGTGATACAAATAGGAGCAAAAAATGGCGTCTTGTCTGAACTAAAGATTCAATCAGAAAAAGATGTGCAAATTTCATGATGTTTCTATGTAAAATGTTTTAATGAAGTATTTGTATTATAAGGTTAAAGACTTATAATACAATTGTTTTGGAGAAGCGCTTACAAATTACAAATCAACTTGTTTTGTCGAGTGCCACACTGAGATTTTCAAAAGAAAAATACGTATTTTTTTCTTATTCCACTGCTACCAATTTGATCAAAATCATGGCAAGGCTTACTACATTTCATGAATACGTTATTCTGGTTGATGGAACAAAATAATGTATTGGTTTATGCTACTCGCACTCATTCCTTGCTCTACTATTTATACAATATATTCCTTGCGCACAGTTGTGTCATCCAATTTCGATAACAAGGGGTATTCAACCAAAATATCTCCCAAGAACCCAAACACATTGGCAGTAGTTACAAAATTACATATTATTCAACCATGCAGAAATAAATATCAATAATATACAGTGCCACTAAACTATTTCTCAAGACTTTTGTCGAGCCATTTTTACAATAAAAATATTGGATTCGAAACACATTTATAAAAATGTTTATCATTCCATTTCACGACTCAATAAATGTGCGTATTCCATATTTGCACTGCAAACGTCGTTTATAATAAAATTCGATTTCAAACATTTAACATTAAATATTTTAGAATGTATTTTTGTTACAGCTGTTTCGACTTAGAAGGTCATTCTCAAATGACTTTTTTTCAAATTACCTTGTAAGTCGAAACAGCTGTAACAAAAATACATACTAAAATACTTGCAGAACTTGATAATGACTTATTATTATTATTATTATAAAAAAGGAATTGAACTTGATGAATTTATAGAAAATGCATATTAAAATCTCTCTCAGGAACTTTCGAAAGTTTTTACAATACTACTTTGGCTTTTTGAAAATGCGTGTTTTATTATTTTGTGAAAAAGCTACCATGTCGTTAAAAACTATTAAAATTAAGAATATTTCCTTTCCGCAACTATCCAGGTACTTAACAGACACATTTATTAAAATGCTATCCTTTAAATGTATATGTATATTATTTTATAATTAAAAATATAAATTTATTGTATACTTATAACATATGTTTTGAATTGATTTTATGTTAGCAACCCGGTTGAACTTCGTATGCAATATACCTTGCTAAAAAATAACGAACAAGGCATCGTTAGAGCAAGAATTTGTAAATTTATTAAAATTTCTATTTTAATTGGATAGTGACGCTTGTCTTAAAATGGTGCGCATTACTGGTTTACATTTGCCCAATTTTATCAGTTATCTAGATTGAATATAACTAACTACCCCTCACCAATCTACCTCGAAAGTCAATAACTTAAATTGTTACAGTATTAAAAAAATTATATTCACATTGAATATTGTAATTGCCACTTCGACTATTTAATTATTCATAGCTTAAATTGTGAGCCAATCTTATTATACCAACCTTAGTAAATGTCACAAATGCTAGGATATTTTATTTTTAACTATTTATTTATTTTTTATTTAGTTAAGAAATTATTTGACTGCCCAGCTAGGAGGATTCCCGTTTTAGGACAGATTTATTATCATTAAAACCACAATCCATAGCAGGGGGAAAAAGGTGTAGGCGACTTTGCAAAACCAGACTAACAAAATCAGTCACAATAACTTTAAGGGCAGTAAAATAAAGAAAATCAAATATTTTTTATTTTGTAGGCATGACGTTAATCGGCCGTCATAGTCGAGGGGTAAGGCTCTTGACTCTTTTTTTTCCATTTTTTTTTCTTCGAAATCAAACAAAAAAAATAAATTATTGTTAGTTTTTGGGGTGTTATGCCGTGTTGCGCTACCTCCTTCTATAGCTGACGTTTCGGACAGCGTTACAGTGTCTATCATCAGGGCAGATCCGGTAGATCCGACCGGATATTTTTAAATTTTTTCATATTGAATTTAAAATATTGCAATTTTTAAACATTTAAGTACGAGTATATTTGAAATAACTATTTCTAAAAGGTCATTTTATTAAGTTTATAAAATGGTATTTATTTTCATGATAACTTCAAAAAGAAAACATAATATAAAGAAAATTTAAAATAACTTTCGAAATTCGGTGAGAAATTATTATTATCAACAGTTTGTACAACATATAAACAACCCTCTTAGGCAGGATAACTTTGGAGGTTAATATCCACCACTTACCCGCCCTGGTATAAGTAACAGATGGTTACTCCTTCAAGGCTCTCGCAAGGACTCTAATTTTTTTGAAAGAACGAAGCTACATTTAGTTTAGAACGAATTTAGACCTCCAATGTCCCTTCATACGTTGTTAGCAAGCAGTATGCAAGTGCTTAGCGGGAAATACAAGATACAATATGTGTTAGTATTACAAAATATAGACAAGACAATGGGACAGGTTGGTGAAAGTCCTCGAGGTGGCAAGCGCTGGGTGATTGTATCCAGCGTATCCTACAAGCACCTGTTTGGGAAAAAGACACAGTACAGAAGTAATACGAGCATGGCAAACGGTTGGGAGTCCTCTCCAATCAATTAACAGTCCCAGCAAGAATGCGCATGACGTTCGGTCTAGCCGTGAACCACACTCAGCTTCCGCGGTCCTTAGCCGGTTCCTGGGTGATGCCTCAAAGAAAAGTAAATGGGAGATTGGGGGGGAAATACCCGACGACCCTAAGGAATTCAGCGTCGAGTAGCCGGGGGCAAGGCGAAGGAGAGCCGTGGTCGCCCCACCCAAACCTCAAGCCTGCACATGTTGTTGGAGGTGGCACGAATGATTTTAGAGGGCACCGTGCCGTCGTCGACTGACTCCTGTTGACGCAGGGACGAGGTCTGGCGCACCCCCCAGAAGGGGAAAAAGAAACATAACAAAATAGATAGATGCAGTTCAGTTCAGCCTTCTGAGCGAAGCAGAGTAGAGGTTGTGAGACTAAAAAGAAAAAAAGAACATAGAAACCAAAACAAACGCAAGGAAAAAAAAAAACAAATTCGAGTATGTAAGTTGGGTCACAACAGTGTTTCTTGGAATAGGAAACTGGAAAACAAAAAATTTTACACAAAAATGATGAAAAATAATAAATAGGTATCTCGATAAAACATCGTCTAGCATAGCTTAGCGAAATCTAAAATAAACAATGCGAAAAGAAATAAAATAAACAAAAAAATGATAAGTCACACAAAAATAAAAGTAATAGAAACAAAATGTATACAATAGAATAAGATAAAGGTATATACGATAGAGATGATATAAAACAAAAAATTCTTGCAGTAGATGTAATAAAGTAATAAGGATGTCAGTGGATTCAGGAGCAGATACACGTGGCACCTACATGATTTTACAGCTATAAGCAATGAAAGTACCTTTCCGTGAACTATTGTATGCCATTTTCGATATTTTTTTGGGGTGTTTCGTGTTGCGCTACCTCCTTCTTTAGCCAATGTTTCGGACAACACTGCAATGTCCATCGTCAGGGCAGATCCGGCAGATCCGAGGAGGTAGCGCAACAAGGCATAACATCCCAAAATCTAACAACGAAAATACTTTTGGCCGTGAAAATCTTAAAACGTATCTATTGTTTGCCAGTTTCTATATTAGGTTCACATACATGTTTCACCCCGTTTATAAGTAAGCATGTAGAAGGTTATTATATATTTATGATGTTTGAATAATAAAACACGATTCTGTTTTTCCTTTCCCAGAAAACAGAAGCCAGGTGGTGAAGAGAAAATCTGTTCGTTCATAATTTATTAAGGAATCTGTAAAAATATAATATTATGTATACTTTTTGTCTTTTTTGACATATGCAACCACCCTTTTCTAGATCGATTTCATGAGAGAATTCACAAGGTTGAATCGGTCCGACGTATTACATTCACTTTCACATCGTGAATTCGTTTGCTTAGGATTATATCAAGTCTTACAATCTTCCTGATGTAAAGGGTGTTTTTTTTAGAGGTATACAAATTCAAAATGAAAAAGAAAACATGACAATAATTTTAATGACTCTGATATTGTTTTTATTTAATAGATAATTTTATGCCATTATTGGAATACGATTTCGGGCATATCAGCACCAAGGCTAGCTCAAATGAAGCACAATCGTGAAGTCCAATTTTCGACAACTTTATCGAACAACTGGGGCCATATATCGGCAATAACAAGGCGAATGTTGACTTCCAAATGGTCCAACGTCTCTGGTTTATCAGCATAGACTTATGACTTCACATACCCCCAAGTAAAGAAATCTAATGGTGTGAGATCACACGATCGGGGAGGCCAGTTCACAGGTCCGTTACGCGAAATTGTGCGCTCACCAAATGTTTCCCGCAATAAATTGATGGTGGCACCCGCCGCGTGGTATGTTGCGCCATCTTGTTGAAACCACAGCTCTGCCATTCAACTAAGGTACGAAGAAGTCTGTTATCATGGTTTTGTTTCTGTATAAAGAATAAAATCTTTGCCTCATAAATATATTATTTATTGGGAATAAATTAATTAAGCTTATAAGCCTCTTTTTATATTAATTAATGAAGAAGATAAGATTAACAACTCTCAATAAAAATAAATATGAAAGTTATAAAATGAGTGACGTATTTCTGGATTATTATGCCGCGTCGCGCCATCTCTCCTTCAGCCGACTCTTAGATTACACATGTGTCAATAAGGGTGTAGCGCATCACGGGAAAATTCACAAAACATTTAAAACCAAAAAAATTTTTAGCAGTGAGAATCTCAAACCATATTTGTG
Source organism: Limnephilus lunatus (assembly GCA_917563855.2). Lineage (NCBI taxonomy): Eukaryota > Metazoa > Arthropoda > Insecta > Trichoptera > Limnephilidae > Limnephilus > Limnephilus lunatus. The sequence continues at coordinate 49,357,982 of OU830593.1, forward strand.
AAAAATGAAGTAAATAAAGTTATTTTCAAGTTTAATTATACGAGAGTCAGGCAAAAAGTAAAGTTTCTGTTTTTATCTCCTTTTCATTGTCAATAAATAAAAATACAATTACATAGGTTGAAAACCACACTATTGCCGATTAATTTGTCACTTTGCAATATAATCTCCATCCATTTCCACATTTTTTGTCTATCTTTCAACAAGGGCATATGTCCCAGAGTGGAAAAAAGCACGTTCCTGCTTCCTAAGACATTGAAATTGATGCACGGAAGTTTTCACGACCTATCTTCAAAATGAATCCCACGATGAGCTACTTTTAGCAGCCCGAACAGCTAGGCCAGGCTGTATGCAGGATGGGGCAAGACTATCCATCCAATTTTCACAATCTCCTCAGGTGTAACGACTGGTTTGTGGTCTTTCATGTAAAAAAAATCATGCAAAAAAGAACATCCGCCATATATTTTGTTATGCGAAACACGTGCTTTAAACTTTACAAGGGTTGTGAAGTGTTAGAAAGAATTTATTGTGCATCCCTGCTCCAAAAAATAAACCATAATCAAACCTTCTGCATCCCAGAACACTTTCACCATGACTTTCCCTGCCGATTGCATAATTTTGAATTTTTTCGTCTTTGGTGAGTTTGTGTGATACCATTTCATTGACTGCCTTTTTGATTCAGGTTAAAAAAAGGTACCCATGTTTCATCTCCGTTCACAATTTTTGTACAGTTGCATCACCGTACATATTTTTCAATATTTTATGAATGCGAATGAGCGTTTTACCTTCTGCATTCAAGAATTCAATCAGAAAAAATTAGGAGGCATTAGTTTTTGACTGACCCTAGTACCTAAAGTTTTATATTGAAAAAGTTAATCTGAATAAATTGATTATTCATTCAGGACTTAAAGAAAAAGTCAAAAGATAACCCAGGTAAATATTTTTTTTAGGTTCATCCAAGACACCACCATCTGGGCTGTAAAAATATTCGGGCCAAAGTCGCACAAAAAAAATGGCAGCAAAAAATATAGGAACAAAAAAATGGAGTTAATGTTAGTAATTCAAATTCCCATTGATAAAAAAAGACTACGGTAAAACCTAGGGTGTCTTGAAAAAGCTAGCTTTGACATTTACAACAATAGCTAGATGCTTTAAATATAATGTTCACTTTAAAGAAATGACACAAGATGCCATTTTGTTCGCTATACATGTTTCCAAAAGAATATGTTCTTTAAAATAAAGTTTTGAAACATGGGGAATTTCTGGATTGCAAAGCCAATTATAAATAAATCAGGCCTATTAATATGTAGGATTCATACCGTCATAGCCAAAGGCCGTTCTGCGTATTGAGCGTCCATATTATTTAAGGGTCGTAGCAGTTTATTTGTTTTATTGAAGATGTAGTAGTAAGGGGTAGGTAACCGCAGAACTCCTGGGTCCCAGCGGAGCACCCTACCATTTAAACCACTAACCGGTAATGAGGGTTGACGATCTCTGATATTATCACTTCAAGTTTATCTTCTCTTACATTTTAACTACAAAACTAAACGATCCTGATATAATTCTATTACAATTACCAAGCTTTTACTTTTATGTGTGATAATTTTATTTATATATTCGAATAATGATTGAAGTAAGGAGAATATATGGCATGCTAGTGAAGTATTCAAGAAGTTAGATTGGTTCGACATGGCATGAGCAAGTGAATCAAAGACGTTAGTCTGACAGTGTCAAAAGCTAGAATAACAGTTGCCATACACCCGGTGAGACTACGGCATAACCAATTGGGGTATGTTGTGAGGCCGAAGGTAGTAGGAAGAGAAAATAGATGGGGAGGAGAACGGTGGAGAAGTACCTGGCTATATAAATCTGGTCAACAAACATGTCTAAAGCCATTTCAGGTAACGTTTCAATTCTGAATTGTGGTCTTACACCAGAGCGATACTGAGAGAATCTTCCACTCTAGAAGGTGCCGCAAATATACCGTATATTATTTTTAATTAATTCATTGTGAAATAACACAAATTAATCAATAATATTTATATGTGCACGCCGGGATTCTATCCCGCGAACTTCGGATTGCGTGTCAAGAGCCATACCCCTCGACTGTGAGTTGTACGGCGTTCCACCTCTAGATATACCGCACAGGGAAAAGGAGGATGATTCGATAGCTAGTTTTACTTTTTTGTAATCTTGACTCACGTATAAGTGTTCTGTAATAAAATGATCCATTGTTACAGATTGACAATGTTTTTCCGAAAACATTGTCAATCTGAAAAATCTCGCCATATTTTAAATTCGAATGAGAATTGGTATTACTCCATTCCCTCACATCTTTTAAATAACATGGGTGACTTCCTAGATTTTGTTTTCTGTGGTCTAAAAGTGTAAACTTGAGATTACATAGTTTTGGTTGTTCGTCTCTAAAAACAAGTCCTGTCAAGCCTTATATAAAATGGCCTCCAATCGTTTCTACATTCAATCTCTTTTAAGTTTGAACTCATATATAATAATATATATCAATAATATAACTTTGAGATAATAATATTAATAACGTTACTGCATGAACCCGCTTTCCCTCTCACCATCTATTGAAATGATGGCCAAGAAAATGCTTGAAGAAACAGTTTCAAAGGGTCAGAAAATGAGTACACATCTACTTCTAATTATCAGAAAAATAGGTACTAAGCGATGACTAGATAACTGAAAAATTCACGTTTGCGATATCGCGAATTTTCTTTTTTTTCCCGTGTGATTTTCTGGTATTTTAGAGTAATTAAGTAGTGTTATATGTTCTAAATATTTCTTTGTTTTTTGGTTTGACTATGCTAATTACTAGACTAGATTAATGCAGCGAACTTCACGCCGAAAACGCTGAGTAGTTTCATTGCTTTTGATTCGCATTCAATTTCAAGGCGGGTATGGGTACCGCCGACCGGGAACCATTTATTGGATAACCAACACCTCTGCCATAGGTCACCCTAAGTAGTTCGCTACGTTTGGTGACTTAGTAGGGGTGCCCGTGTTCATGGGATGAGGTTTGTCCGGGTCTTGGCGGCGGATGCGTCTGCCCACCAGCTGCATGGCAGGCCGGATCGGGAGAGAATGGTTCAGGGTGTCCCTTTGACTTCTCTCCAGCGTTCTCTCTCGGAACATTGCCTTGCACCGCAATGGGAGTGTTGGATTCGTACATACGTCACTCCTGGACACACTGACCCCCAGATTCCTACCCACCCCTAAAATTCTTTTCCTTCTCAGTACTTCCTCTCATTCCTTTCATAAAAAGACCCTCCACACATCATCCCCAAAGATGACATAGGCCCTGAGGGGAATTATTTTCCTCAGTGTGGAATTAATGTAAAAAATTAAAATTAAAATGAAATTGCTACAAAATTTCTATTTTGCACTTTTTTTCCGCAAAACACTAAAAAAGTTAAAATATCGTCACTTTTTTGCAAAATACCGCCACTTCTGCAAAAAAAATATCGCCTATTTTACTAAAAAAAATGCGAATTTCGCCATAAAATTACCCGAATTTGCTAATAATGAGGCGTGTGACATTTCATTATTTCTACGGTGGGTAGGGGTTTATGTTTTGTTGGTTAGGCTCAGCATTATTAATGGGCTGTTATAAAAAAAGCACGCAACTCATTCACAACGATTCAGATATTTTTATTAAAATTGACACTATTCGTTACACTTTTAAAACATCAACCACACAACTAATTTTACATTAGTTCGTGCTTAATATCTGAATATACACAATATATTTTTTAAAAAATTAACAAGCATTGATGGTTTCTGAACCTAGATTGACGAAACTACAATTTTATATGAAATATCTATTTCTTTCTTAAAGGTTTAGAGGACAAATAGGGTGAGAATTTTTCTGACGAATACATAAAGCATAATAGGATAAAAGGTGAAGTCGGGAATGACCCAAGAAGAACTTATGTACTTGAATCAGGTCACGTCAAGAGTCGGGGATAATGTACAGTAGTTTATCAGTAGATTCTTCCATCTTAACAGACGGATTGCAATCTTTAGAGAATCTCAATCTCATGGAAGATGCTCCGAGGAACTAGCGTCATTGATCCCCTCGGCACTGGTGCATAGTCGGGAAACACGCCAAACACGCTCCCAACATTTGTACATGGTTGACATTAGTCACATGAGAATGGGTCTTTTCTACGACTCGTTCTTGAGTTCAACAGCTCGGCTGTGAAACGATTTGCCGGCATCTGTGTTTCCTCCCTCCTACAAGATCAAGTCTTCCTACAAATGAACATGGGTCTCTTCAAGATGTTCACTCCTCCCTTTCCTCAAAAAGACCCTCCACACAGCATCTCCAAAGATGAAATAGGCCCGGAAATTATTTTTCTCAGGGCCTTCTGTGTAAAGTTAATGTAAAAAACAGCCAATTAATAAGAGTCAATGAAGCAAGGATTTAGCTGTGTTTCCTCCATTATAAAAACCAGGCCTCTTTAATAAATCCATTCCTACAGCTCCTACCTAAATCCGACTCATAACGCTGCCCATCCGGGAAGAAGGTTAGTGAGGTTGCTGAAATGGTGTAGGGAAGATACGCCTCCCCAGAGGCGGTTACTGACCTGACTAGGGGAAAAAATGATGTTGATGATTAATGATTATTCAAAAATTGAATGGACTACTTACATGTTCTTATGTACAGCATCATCAGAAGCATTACTTTCTGCATTGTAGAGTATGTTTAAACCAACGTAGGTCGTGCACTTCAATGTCAAAACACTATATTAATTATTTTAAATAACCGCATCCTCTTCGAATTAAGAGGCGACATCTCGACATCGAACCATTAAACTGTTTACTTCTACTACTGTTTCATCTACACATTCGTACGAGCCGTATAACACTCAATATCAATAAATTACACTAAACTTTGAACAGTTATTGAGGACACTGCATATTGTATATTCGTATACACTTGTATTTATTAAGTATAAAAAATATTTTTGATGAAATCTTTAAAATACTTTGCACTAGGTTATATTGTTAAATAACACACATTTCCGAAAGCAAAAGCAAAAAAAAATTAAGTTTAAAATCTTTTCACAATTTCTCAAAATAAGTAAACCACAAATTGCACAATCTTACTTTAACAAAATAAATCACTGGTAGGATGACGAAGAACACTATCGCTTACAGTTTTATCTGTGTATTTTTTCAATTTTTTTCTTCAGTGTTCTCCTGATTATATTGGTTCACTCGGTGAAAAAAATCTCCGATGATTAATGTGGGGTTATTCGTTGATTAGAGTAATGTTTACGCACGGACGCTGGGCGGGTATTACGTCGACGCGTGTTTGAGTGGGGACTTCGCGACGCCTACTGGAGGAAATAGGAGCGACGCGCGCCCCTCCCCCCTCCCCAGCCCTCCCATACCCCGCTCGCCAACAGACATCCCCCGAACCGACCGACCCCTCCCTTCACATCCCTCTGCCGCAGCTATGGTTTCTTCCACCCCGTGGTTGGTTTTCAAGAGGTTGTTCTATTTTGGTGAAAACTATCATCTTCTAAAAATCAAAATAAAGATTTCACACTCATTAATTTTTTATGACGGTTTTATTAAAAAGCTGTCATAACAATTTATTTGTTTGCTCACAAATAATTTGGTATCGTGATAAAATTGTAAACATATTTGAGGTCAATAAAAACGAGTGTGCTTTAGACCACAAGACTGAAGTAAAACTTCACTAACTTATGCCGTCCATTAACAATATAACAATAACAGGAATAAAAATATCCACATCCCCTCAACATCCTCATCAACTTAACTCAACTCTCAACTCTCAACTCTCAACTCTCAACTCTCAACTCTCAACTCTCAACTCTCAACTCTCAACTCTCAACTCTCAACTCTCAACTCTCAACTCTCAACTCTCAACTCTCAACTCTCAACTCTCAACTCTCAACTCTCAACTCTCAACTTTCAACTCTCAACTCTCAACTCTCAACTCTCATCTCTCATCTCTCAACTCTCATCTCTCAACTCTTATATGTCAACTCTCAACTCTCAACTCTCAACTCTCAACTCTCAGCTCTCAACTCTCAACTCTCAACTCTCAGCTCTCAGCTCTCAGCTCTCAGCTATTAGCTTTCAGCTGTCAGCTCTCAGCTCTCAGCTCTCAGCTCTCAGCTATCAGCTCTCAGCTCTCAACTCAATTCAACTCAACTCAAATCAACTCAACTCCACTCAACTCAACTCAACTCAACTCAATTCAACTCAACTCAATTCAACTCATATCATTATTAGCTTTCCACATTAATAACGTTTCATATTACAACATGTATCATGTATATCTATTTTAGTAACTGCTATGTCAGTAAATTCATTAATCAATATTTGTTATCATTCATAAGATTATTTTCTTAATTTAAAAAAAAAGATTATATATTTGTATATTATTTTTTCTTTATCTTTTTCTATAATAGCACAACTCCCCAATTCAAACACGAGAAATGTTTTCTCTTTTAAATTGGGTAGATTCATTAACAAGAAATAACTTTATCTGTAATTAGTTTTTTTATTATGAACCAAATATTTTCTTTCTGTAAATCTGTTATATATATGTATATTTCAAATAAAAAAAAAAATAAAATAAAATAAATATTGATTAGCGTGTCACATTTTTTCGTAACGTTTCATATTTTTTTGTAACGTTTCGATTTTTTTCGTAATGTTTCATATTTTTTCGTAACGTTTCATAACGTTTTCATCATTTTACCCCCAATTGTCGAGCGTGCGTAAAGAAGTTCTACTTCAAAAACATGATTTCACCGACTTCCTTTTTAGTTTCTCATGCGCCGGTACAGTGTTGGTACAGTTAAACCATCCCAACACCAGGTTTAACTGTCTAACGCACTAGCAATCAGAATACTGTAACGTTGTAGCGCAATGTAAGTTTCAATAGATCGCAAATAATATACAAACGCAGCTCGGCTTCACCAGCATAAAATAAATTTCTATCGATTTCCTTATTTTAAAGTTCTAATTAATAAGTATTCTCTGAATATATTATGAGTCCGAATATCTTATTTTCTGTCGGCTTTTCTGTGAAGTCGCAAAATGCTAAAAAAAAATTGAATTCAATAAATTGTGTCTTTGTATTTTTAAAATAATCTTATTGCACTGGTAAAATTAAATATGTATTGAATTGCTTAGTAATGCGGGGTAAGGAAGTGAAAAAATGGGAAGAACACAAACTTACCCGGTCCGTACGTAGCTTATCGATGCTTCTTTGGGTGGACACATCTCACGTCGTATCGCAATTGTCTCCCAAAATATTATAATAATTCACATGATAAAACCTAAAAGATTATCTGCGGCGGTATGACCGATTCACAATTATCGATGTATTTGCGGGTTATTTATGTTGCGTTGTTTCCATAAACAGCGATATTAAACAGTCATTTAGCAGGTGCGCAGCCACAAACGTTAGAACACTGAGGTTTGCAAGGTTCAAGAAATTGGTAAAGAAGGAATGCTTGTTTTAAGACAATTTAAATACAATTATTCAAAACCAATTAATTTATCTGTACCAGTGAAAACCCGAATCCTTTCTTTTGCTTTTAATTTATAATATTTTCACGATAACGTTCCCAATTCCAAAACGTTTCTTAAAAACTGAAATTTATAACACATTTAAAAAAGCTTTTTTTCTCAATTAGAAATATCAAAATGGAATGAAGAGATCTTCTAATTAATGTGATGCATTGTTCTTTCTTATTCGGCTGTAAGGAAAATGTACAAATAGTTAATTTAAGTAACGAAAGACATTTTACAAACCTGCCACTTAAGACCGTGAAGCCTCGACATATCGTCATCGCGAAAGAACTATGACTAACCCGAACGAAAAAATTAACCTCTTGTGGAGAAAATATTCTATGTGCCCTTAACTAATGGGGGCTGCGGAAGTCATACATAGATTGCTGAGGCTTCACTTCCCGTCTTTATTATTCAAACAAGATTTTTTTCTGAGATAAAGTCGTATAATTAAATGTCTAGTGTAGTACGACATTGTAAGAATGTAAGCTTTTGTTAATGCTCTTACATTTGACATTACTTATAGTTTTGCGGATGTCCAAATAGGATTTTTGGTAAGGAATGAAAAATAGCTACCTTTAAATAGAAAGTGAATCGTTTAGCATGTTCGGTTAAGATAAGATTTTCAAATGAAGTAGACTGAATACTAACTGTAGAAATGAGACCTCTAAAGCGTAGGGGAGTCAAAATTTTGAATGAAAGTGTTAAAAATTAGGAAGGCAAGGCTGAAGTAAGAGTTGTGGTTACGTTTAAAATAGGGACTTTTAGATGGTTTGAGCTTGTACAGCGTATATGAATGAAGAAAGAAGTGTAAGGAGATAACATGACGAAAGTTATCGGTAGAAAAACTCGTGTACAAGACGAACAAATATAAATGTGAATGAAAGAGTTTGCAGAGACAGAGTTTGTGGCGGTTTATTATCTATGTCAAGCCCTGGGAAACGGCGTGATGGTTGATTAGGTTGTTAGTTAATTTATGTAAACATAATATATTATTAGAATAATTGAGGAACGTTCTAGACTTCTAGAGTGATACTCTCAGTGTCGTAGTAGTGATATATGATGTTAACAGTGTTTAATTGAATAGCTAAACACCATTGAGCCGTCATCTTTCTCATCTCCTTTCCCTCCACACACCTTTCGGCCTCACAGCTTACTTTTTTAATGCTTTTTAAGTTGGGTTATTTCCGTGGAGAAATTGTATCCGTATTTAAACAATTGCATACAATATGTACTCAGATATTATTTACATTTATCAAAGACCACATGTTTATAAAGCCGTTCATCATGTTAAAAATCATTAAAATATTTGATCAAAGTGCAGTTACTAAATGAATAAAAATAGATTAAGAAAACATTAAGTTATTTATTTCTGTTCTCGAACATACACTTTACAGATTATTACATTGGTTTAAATAGATAATAAGTTCAGTAATAAGAAAAAAAAATGTTAATGATCCGTAACCGTATGTAAATAGGTTAGTAAATAGTAGTATTTTGCGAACACCTCACTAGGTGAACTTGTGGTGAGGTGTTTCCATATTTGGTAATAAGTGCTATTCTGTCAATATAAAATAGAAAAACCGTATCCTCCTTGATATAGTCAAGAAGGGCACTGTGAGTCGACCAATGGCGTCAGTATCGAATACATAAATTAAAAATGTCTTATTTAGTTATTCTAAGCATCTAGATAATGTTTAAAATAAATAATTGTCCTGATGAAAAGGTAGTTATAATTTTTCTATAGACCACACGCCACTGGTATAAACAATATTGTGTTATAGTTATAAATCATGATTAAAATTTGAAGGTTTAAAGGTTTTAATAAACATTTTACGTTGTGATTCTAATTCTAGAAAACAAAAACCAATTGATGATTTAATTTGTAATCTCGTTAGTTGGACGCGTTCAGCTGTCCTCAACACACACCCAGTCCCTCGGAATAGGGAATATGTAAATAACATCAAAGTAATTTCCAAGCGATCACAACTTAGAAGCATCGACTGAAGTTAAGAATGACTACCCAGATTATTATAAACTGTGAAAACGCTGGTAGTTCAGAAAGAAATTCAGTGAACTGTAGAACTGCGAATCGTGGAACTGCGAACAGTGGAACCGGAAACAGTGGAATGCGGAACATGTAAGGAAGACACATAAGTTATATCCGGAGCAGCAAGGCGGGGCTTAAAGTATACAAGGTCATTCGTTCGTTGTACTGTTGAATTTATTTGCTTTGGCTGAGATTCGCTCCTTTTTGAGAGTTGTTCCATTTTATCTAAGCCACGATGCTTGCTTTTTTAAAAACACATGTAGGTATTTTAAAGGCGTTTATTTTTATTTCATATTTAATTATTTTGTGTGTGCACCGCACAAGAGTTCCAAGTACTCACAGCCGTCTAGAATGAGTGAAGCTGTGTTGTCCCCAATAGGTGTATTATGTTATTATGTTACTGAAACAGAGGTGAAAATTATTTTTTTGCAATGTACTCATAGCTTAGAGTAGATGTACGATTGAAACTTTGAATTTTATGCCTAATTTTGAGGGCGTTTGTCGCTTATTTGATCGAGGTTTTGTTAATCACATTTGAACTTTTATCGAAAAAAATAACTTAAAAATAATAATAATATCTCACCTGATTTTATAAAACGCCAACTACGCAGCCGGCGTCTTGTTTTATAAATTATCATCCCAACAGTAAAATTTTCATTAAGATAGAAATATATTTTTAAAAAGAGTATCAATTTTTTAATTCGAACGGCAAGAGAATGAGAGCATTTGTAACAACTCATATAGAAAAAATATTTTTTTCAGAAAAACAAGTGGAAACACTTTCACAACAAATTTCCAAGGAAAGAGATTTCTTTAAAACTTTTAACAAACAATAAAGTAAAAATAAACCCATTCACCATTCGGCACGTGTATTTTCACAGCATAAATAACTTCTTGCAACTGTTCGATATTTCATACGCCAACACTAGCACCGATCCATAATATTCGTTTCGCATACGCCGTTTCCGCATACAAAATGTATTGCAGCAATTTCCTGCGGCGATGTTTCCAATTGGAAAACAACGAAAAACCTCAACATCCCCTATTTGCGGGTTTTCAATTTTGCCTCAGCTAAAACTTCTTTATTGTGTGTATATCGCCTGCCTCATTACGTATATGAAGTACTTGTTTATATTACACAACACATTTGTCCCAATTCCGTTATTTTCCGTATCAGAATGGTTTCCATTTTCTGAAACGCTCCGCACATAAATAATCGTAGCTCCCCATGCGAACGCTTTATTGCCATTTTTATGCTTAGTCATTTCTTGTTATAGTTTAGCGGAAGCCAAGCACACTTCTGATTCGCGCTGTGACAAGCTTTTCCTCTCTGTAGAGACGGTTCGGCTGTCCAAAGCTCTCAAAGAACTCTAAGAAGTCTGTTCTTAAGCATTTTTTTCTGAAGCTTTCTTCTGGACCTGCTACACTCTTGGAACAAAAAAATCGTCAAGACCACTGTCCTACGAGCTGTCAACCCCACATATACACGTCATTAACTTTTGTCGTAAGTCGTAAATAATACTAATATTTTATCATTATTTTAGGACTGTTTTGACAAAAATCATCCCAAGGTCACTTGAAAACATTGGATAGAGTTAAAAAGAGACCTTCTTGCATAAATCTAACATGAATAAAACAAAATTTATGAAAACTCATTAATCGCCAACTTATTGTGGCTTCTGTTGTGTATAAAAATGGAGGTTAGGATTATAGAAATAGACTTCGATACATGACAAGATTTATTAATAAAGAGATACAAGTAACAATGGATATTGCTACAACCAAAGTCTCAACTAGTGGAGTTCTGGGTTCGAAAGAGGGTGAGCGAGTAAGGGCTACTCTATATCAACCTCTGTCTATTGCCGTTACACTCTAGCATTACAGAGGAAAACTGACAACTTTATTATTCCACGACTACTAAGAGACTTCCCGACTGGTAGATACTATAGTATCGCCCGTGTGAAAGACCACCATTCAGAATTTGTAAAAGCGTTGTATTTAGTGCACATATCTGAATATTCTAATAACTTTCTCTTTCCCTTCTTCATTCCCTCGGGCTTTAGAATATACGCTAAATGGAGATGCAGTCTCTGGGACTCTCTAGCAGTATCACATAAAAACAAACCGATTTCTACTACTAAGTATGTTATAAATATATTAACAAAATGGTTGATTAATTAGTTTCAGTGCAATAACGTGTGCAAAGTAACACGTTATTAACAGATAATAAAAATTATAAGTTTTGCATCATGGAACTACGACCAAACTGCAAGGGACTTAAAAGCGGCGAAGCCAATGAAAGTTATACGATTGGTGGGTAGATAAAAATGAAGGCTGGGCGTCTACACTTATATTCTTAAAACCTTACCAGGTTAAAGGAAAACTTACGTAGACAGTAAATAAATTCGAAAATACTATTAATTCAAGCGTGCATCGTAATCCACTTGCATAGTCAAAACATCAAATTCCGCAGAAGTAATTTGCGCAGGAGCTTGTTTTGAGAGGAATATAAACAAACATCGACCTTGTATCACTTATTTTCGTTAAACCACCTTTATCGGCAAATATATCTGGCCATTTCGGCCAAACAAGACAGCCTCATTTGATGGACCGGGCGATAGGGGCTTTATGTGGCCGTGATACTCTCACTGGGGATACTGTCGCGACGGGACACGGGCATAAAGGCCGAAAGGCCGTTATTATGCCACAGGACTAAAAGGATTTCCTCGAAGCTAAAACTTTAATCAATTCGAACAATTCTTTTTTTTTGAGTCGGAAGCCCACGGGACGTGAGTTAAATTAAAATATTTTCGTAAAATGGATTAAAAAATTGTTAAATAAAATTAGCGGCAAGCACCAGCTTTTTTTTCTGCGTGATTAATTAGTACTTTCCGAGCGATTTAGTTACAAACATTTGAGATTTTAGTAATAATAGTATTTAATAATTTAGTAATTTCAGAAACAATTAAAATACACCCCATGTATGCATTTTTCGATATATCAATTTTCTAGAAAATTCGACCGTAGGTGCGTGTGTTGAATATGTTTGTGCACACCATCTTCTCTTACGTCGCGCGTTTTTCAGATTGTGAATTTATTTTAGAGAATTGTGATCTCATAAAAACTAACTAAATCTTCGGAGTTATTTCAACGTGTTTCAATTTCAAACAGACGGAAACAAAAAAGCAGCCCCAGGGGAGGTGGTAGCTAGCGGGCGAGGAAGTGAGAGTCCTTTATTAAAATGTACCATTTTTAATATCGAACTTAGTATTGGTTTGATTTTCAATTACTCTATTATAGGTGTTTTGGGCTTTTCTTACTTTAAGCACCTAAGTTATCCATGTAATTTTTTTACGTTAACTCCACGTAGGAGACCTTGAGCATACTATTTTCCTACAGTGTGATGCTTGGAGGGTCTTTTTGAGGAGAGAAAGGAATAAACATGGGTTTTGAAAAGATCCATTCCTAAAATCAGTTCAATTCGAAGAACTCGTATTACAAAATCATGTGTTTTTATTAAATTATCCCGACTTTTAATGTCTAGTTAAGGTAAGTATGGTGGTTTCTTAGCAAATTGCAAAAATTGAGTACCACATCAAATTCAACTTTATATTTTGGCCTGTAGTCCCGCCCACGGGTAGACTCCTCATTCAAGTTGGCGAAACTTTCCAAATCCCGATACGAGACTTGGACCAACTCGTGATGTAAGTTGGGCACCCCGCGATGGACCATTTGTCGGTCCATAATAAATTTAACCCCCCACCCCTCCCCGGAATACGAATCTCCGCGATTATGCCTTGGATTTTTTTTCTTGTTTTCCCAGTCGACTCGGGAAATGTCCTCGATAATCAAATTAGGAAATATTTAAGGGCACTTGCTTTTGATCATTTCTTATCGGCGTGGTAATGTGCGAAAAACGCCAAATTAGTTTTCTGGCGTCTTTTCATTTTGGGAGAAAACAATACTCCTATGTCATTGGGCTGTATTCCTACAGATTGGGCTTTGTCAAAAAATTATATCGACTCAAATTCAAAAACTCTCTCCTGCACACTTTTTTATCATTTCATACGACACGCCTTATGCGCCAAGTGCAATGTTTAGGTTGAGAGTTTGGCCTTGGGGGGGGGGGGGGGGGTGTACCACCATGGCCTTTTTGGACTTAAAACTGGATTTTATAAAACATTCTGGATTGCGTTCATTTTGTAAATAAATTAAATGTTGCATTTTTATAAGTGTTTATTACTAATCTACAAGAGAGACATTCTGGAAGAATCTTTCGACTTCTGAGCCCCAGCCAGGTCTTTTTGTGGGAATATCGCACCAGAGTCCCAACTGCTCTCAACCGTCTAGAGCCAGTGAGTCTAGGCATAATTGGGTATGTTGTGAGGCTGAAGGCGGTGGGGAGGAGATTAAATGGGAAAAAGGAAAATGGAGAAGCATCTTACTATTCAGATCTGTTCACCAAACACCGTTAAAGCCATCTTAAGCAACGTTTCAATAATTATGAGTGGGATCTTCCACCAGGGTGATACTGAGAGCATATTCCGCTCCGGAACGTGACGCATGTATACCATAATTATTTTATATGATTAAATTGTAAAATAACACAATTCAATAAAATAAATTTTACAAATATTATAATCAACAATTATCAGCCTGAAACACTCATCTACATTGAAAAAATCTTCCGAGAAAAGATACTGGCCGCCAACGGGAATTGAACCCGTGACCCTCTGATTGCCGGTCAGCAGCTCTGACCACTGAGCTATGGCGGCTTATCTAATACCCGCCAAATAATTCAATATATTATACTAGTGTTTCATTCGACAATTACTTATTATTACACTTTTCCAACTGAAAACAACCAACTTTATTTTTGTGAGAGAGGTATTGTTAATACTAAATCTCCCGCTAGGTGGCGTTGGAAAAATGTAATAATAAGTAATTGTCGAATGAAACACTAGTATAATATATTGAATTATTTGGCGGGTATTAGATAAGCCGCCATAGCTCAGTGGTCAGAGCTGCTGACCGGCAATCAGAGGGTCACGGGTTCAATTCCCGTTGGCGGCCAGTATCTTTTCTCGGAAGATTTTTTCAATGTAGATGAGTGTTTCAGGCTGATAATTATTGATTATAATATTTGTTATCTACCCTTTGTGCTATGCATAAAAATCTTGTTTAAACGTTAGTTTATCAATTAAAAATAATAAATAAATTTTACTTGCGCACGGCGGGATTTGAACCCGCGACCTTCGGATTGCTAGTCGAGAGCCTTATCTCTCGACCATGGAGGCTGTCAAATATTTCAATATTTAAAAATTTCCACCAATTTCATCCGAAGTTAGGGAAAATCGACCTTACTTCTGGCAAATAGATACGCCCATCGCACTTTGATCAGTTTATCCCGTTAATGCATGTTTATATTTCCTGTCGCAGCTTAATCTGTCGGTAAACGTTATAAAAGATTAAAAGATGACAAACTTTTTTTAAAACAAACCAAAAAAAATGTTATTGATATATTTAGTACTCATTGAAAAGAAAAAAAAAACACGCGAGTTTAAACAATATTGGGCTTAGGTTTCATTAATTTAATTTGCGAAAATCATTAAATAAAAAATGCGAAAATCATTGAATAAAAAATGCTTTACGCTAAAACAAGCCTCTCTAAACTTCAGTATCTCTTAATTGATCTATAGATTGATTCTTATTGTTTAACCTATCGTATCCTATACCATTGGCTTGCGTATACAAAATAAAATTTAACGGGTATTGGTACAAAACAAAACGCTGCGTTTAAGACCGGGATAGGAATCTTCCCTGTGGAACTCCGGAATAATGAGATCGTTAAGTGAAAAAATCCACATTCCTGTAGCGCCATTAGCACCTCCCTTGCAAATATTTACACTTAAATTAAACGACGACTATTCAAAGTTGTTAAGGTTATTTTATTGTTTTGTGTAATTAATTAATAATAATTTACAGGTAATTAATTACTCGCGCATTCCACGTTTTATGACTTAAGTATTTTCCGCATAAAATAATGGCAGCATTTCCAGAGGGTAGACATCCAGTGTGCTACTCTGGACAAAGGTGGAGAAAAACAGTGACAAGCAAACTAAACCCATCCTAACCTAGGAAGTCAAAACTGCATTATAATTATGTCAATACAAAATATATCTTGAAACAGATCTTGGTATTAGTGCAAAACTATCAAAAGATCAAACTATCAAACGTATCAAAAGATCTTGGTATACGTGCAAAACTATCAAAAGATCAAACTATCAAACGTATCAAAAGATCTTGGTATTCGTGCAAAACTATCAAAAGATCAAACGTATCAAAAGATCTTGGTATTCGTGCAAAACTTTTTAGGTGTTGCAAACTATGGGGAGTAGGTGACTGGAATAAGGGTGTTACTAAAAAAGGTGAAAAAATCGCACTGCATTCCCTACTGAATTTATGTTTTTAGTATATTAAAATATGTACATCTATCACTTAGATTGATTTGTATGAATAATGTTGAATTTGTAGAAATAAGATGTAAAATTATAACATTTAAAATTTATATGTAACTGTGAGAAAGGTACTCAGGATGCAAGAGCGAGACGGAAGATGAACGAGTATAAAAGAAGATGTTCGCCCTTGCTCTGTCTCCTTTATCACCAACAGCGCCGAAAGCTAGGATTAGCTGTAGAACTCATTATTGTGCAATTATAATTAATACTCGACACGCGCATTATTATTTCTAAACTATTCCCTGATCACGTAAAGATCCCATTGGAAATTAACAGTTTAACAGTTATAACAGTGGCGCAGCCAATACGGAATTAAATATAACGATTGCGAGAATCGACGCGCAAAAATTGCACGCTAAGCACGCGAGTTCAATAGTTACGTGTTGTAACATTATTTTCGGGTCGGTAAAAAAGGCCGGACCGAAATTAAAAATCTTCACTGGAAGGAGTGAAGAAGAAGGGGAACACTGGAGCCAGCCTAACTTCTCGGAAGGGGGAAGATTGCACGGGAGGGTCCAGGACTTCAAGAGCGGCAGCTGGGTGTCCAGGTCACTAGACGGGTCTGGAAGGAGCCATCGTCATCAAGGATCAAGAAGCGGTTTCCTGAGAGGGTCAACGGAGCAGTACAGATTGAGGAGGAATATCGTAGGGGAGTGTTTTTTTTTTTTTTTCTTTTCTCTCTCTTGTTGTATCATCTGGGTAGAGCAAACATGGAATCAGGAGGATTGGGGTCCTTCAGTTTGCGTGACGGTAACTGGGAGAATTTCAAGGTCCGCCTCGAACAGTATCTCCTTGTGAATGATGACAAATACGCATCAGATGTGAAAAAAAGGGCTATTTTTCTTAATGCCTTGAAGGATGACTGTTTCTCACTTTTGGTAAATTTGTGTATTCCTAAAAAAGTAACCGATGTTAAATTAGAAGATTTAATTTCTAAACTCAATGAGTATTGTAGCATGACGAAATGTTTTTTTGAGGAGAGGTCACAGTTTTACACAGCTAAACAGAGGAGTGATGAGACAATTCGTGATTTCGCAGTTAGGTTAAAGGCTCTTTCGGTTAATTGTAAATTCGGGAATAATTTGTCGGAGAAATTAAGAGATTTCTTTGTGCTAGGATGTAAGCCCGGGAAAGTCAGGGAAAAATTATTTCTTGAAAGTGAATCGTATACTTTCGAAAAGTGTGTCCAAGTAGCAGAGTGCATCGAACTCGTAGCTTCAACGCAAGCCCAAGGTCGGGAGTTTAACTCTGTTTTAGCAAATAACAGTGTCAGCAGTGGTCGTGTTTCACCTAGTTCATATGAAAAGAAAAGAGTAAGCAATAGATTCAACCGGATGAGTAGTCCACATAAGTCGCGATCGCCGTCGCCAAAGCGTAAATGTTTCGTTTGTGGAAACGATAATCATATTTCGGCGGATTGTAGATTCAAAGGCTATACATGTAGAATTTGTGGTAAAAAGGGTCATCTAGCAAAACAGTGTAAAAGTTTTTCAGTTCGTAAAAATGTGAATACCTTGTTTTCAGATACAAGTGTCGATAATATAAATAGTGTTGAACCATATTGTGTAGAGGTTTCTTTGGACGGCATTAGAAGTAAATTCATGTTAGATTCGGGTGCATCTTGTAGCGTGATTGGCAAGGATTGTTATTTCAATCAGTTTAATAGTAATAAGTTAGTGCATGAAAACATTAGTCTACGGGGTTTTGACAATACGCTCATCAAAGTAATAGGTGCATTTACTCCGCTGGTAGAGTATAACGGACAATGCCGCCAGTTAAAGATTATTGTTGTAGGTAGCTCTACGTTATCAATATTAGGACGAGACTTCATGGAACTGTTTAACTTAGGAATTACTGGAATCGTGAATTGTGTTAATCGAAATACATTAAAAGAGCGATTAGTAAAAAAATTTCCAGAAGTTTTTACGGATAAACTAGGCAAGTTTAATAAATATGAAGTTAATTTAAGGTTGAAAGATACCGCTGTTCCGGTGTTTGGAAATAATAGAATCATTCCATTCGCTTTAAAAGAAAAAGTCGAACGAGAGTTAAATACTTTAATCTCAGATGGAATAATAGAGCCGGTTCATTATAGTGAATTTGCGAGTCCTATCGTACCAGTGATTAAGAAAAATGGTAGTATTAGGTTATGTGGTGATTACAAGTCAACAGTGAATAATCAGCTGTTAATTGACAAGTACCCTTTACCTAGGATTGAAGAACTGTTAACCAAAGTCAATGGTGGGAAAGTTTTTGCAAAGATTGACCTCAAGTCGGCGTATAACCAGTTTGTTTTGAAAAAGGAATGTAGGCGTTTCACAACGATCAACACACATTTAGGGTTATTTCAGTATAAACGGTTAGTGTATGGGTTAGCTTCTGCACCGGCTATGTTTGCAAAAGCAATGGCAAATTGTTTGTCAGGATTACAGAAGATGACATTCTATTTGGATGACATTATTGTGATCGGGGAAGACGAAGAAGATTTAGAGAAAAACGTGTGTGACGTTTTAGAGAGGTTAAAAAGCTGTAATTTAACGGTGAATAGTGAAAAGTGCGAATTTAATTTAAAAGTTATTGAGTTTTTAGGTTATAAGATAAGTGAACAAGGGATTCAACCGTGTCAACGGAATAAGGAAGCTATTTTAAATGCACCGTCTCCTAGTGATTTAAATCATTTGAGAAGTTTGTTAGGCATGATTAGCTATTATCGTAATTTTATCCCAAACATGGCAAATGTATTGTCACCGTTGTACGAGTTACTTAAAAAAGATATCAAATTCCAATGGGGTACAGAACAGGAGAATAGTTTTGCGATTATAAAAAAAATTTTAACTTCGGATAGGATTTTAACTCATTTCGACGAAAATATTCCTGTGAAACTTGTCACAGACGGTAGTCTCAATGGTGTTGGGGCGACACTTATACATGTATTTCAGAATGGGTTTGAAAGGCCAATAGGTTTCGCAAGCAGAACTTTAAGTAAAGCGGAAAAAAATTATTCAATTTTAGATATTGAAGCAACTGCTATTATTTTTGGAATTAAAAAGTTTTATCAATATTTGTACGGGAGAGAATTCACCTTAGCTGTGGATAACCAACCCTTAGTGAGAATCTTCGGTCAAAATAGAGAAATTCCTAAAATCGCAGCGTCTAGGTTACAACGTTATGCGGTTATGTTAGGGTCGTTCAATTTTAAGATTGAATATGTAAAGTCGAAAAACAATTGTTCAGACTTTCTGAGCAGGTGTCCGATTGAAAAGGGAAGCTGTGAGGATAAGATAGAGTCTGGTTACATTAATTACTTCGAAAATAACGGGTTTAATTTATCTCTAGACGTGATAAAAAGTGAGACCGAAAAGGACGATATGTTAAGTCAAGTTAAGAAATTTCTTATCGAGGGTTGGCCAGCATCAGTAAAAAAAGTTCAAAATAGTAATTTTAATAGAATTTTCTGGGAAAAAAGGTTAGAATTATCATTGATAAATGGGTGTATTTTATATCAACATAGAGTTGTGGTTCCGGAGTCTTTAAGACAAGAGGTTTTAAAGATGTTACACAGATCTCATTTAGGGGTTTTTAAGACTAAAGGTATTGCGAAAAGTTTCGTTTGGTGGCCAAAAATTAATCAAGATTTAGAGAAAATAACTGAAAATTGTAAGGATTGTTTAGAAATTAAACCAGAATCTCAAAAGAGTTCACTAGCAGTCTGGCCATATGAACCTGAAGTATGGTTCAGGGTACATATTGACCATGGTAGCTTACATAACAAAAACTTTTTAGTTGTGGTAGACGCTTCTTCGAAGTGGATCGAATGCCTGGAAGTAAACAGTCTGTCTTCAAAAGAAAATATTGAGGTACTTCATAGGTTATTTTCGCAATTTGGTTTTCCAGCAACTTTAGTTAGCGATAATGGTACGTGTTTTTGTTCTGAGGACTTCGAAATTTTCTGTAAAAAAAATGGTATGGTACATATAACTAGTCCAATTAATCACCCTAGCAGCAACGGACAAGCAGAGAGTGCGGTTAAGATATGTAAAAATTTTCTTAAAAAAATTTGTAAACGTAATAGATTTCCATCAGACTATAAAGAGCAGTTGGGTAACTTTTTAACAGATTATAGGAATACCGTGCATGCAACTACAGGGTGTGAGCCATCATTATTGTTAATGGGAAGGAAAATTAGGACTGTCTTTGACTCTCTAATACCTAGGAAAGTGGAGGAAAGAACCAGTAATTCAGGTTCTTCTCGACAAAACAAAGTAATTCAAAAGGTTATTCAGAGCCAAGGCAATCAGAAAAGGCAATATAGGGGTAGAATTAAGACAGGTTTTGATGTAGGTCAGAAAGTGATGGCCAGAGATTTCAGATCTCAGGGTAATAGATTATGGGTCCCTGGGGTTGTAGTTGAGAAAAAAGGCAGCAAAATATATTTCATTAAAATTAACAATTCTAATATGGTATGGAAAAGACATTTAGACCAGATAAGGAAATTACATGTTTCATGGCGGGAGGAAGAGGGTCCTGAATTCATCGCGTCTGACACACTAGAACTGTCGACGGACGAATTGGATCTCTCCGGTATGTTGCGCAGTAGAAGCGACTCTAATTCTGTTTCTCCATGTTTCAGGTCTAAACCGTGGCATGGACGACTTCGCCCAAGATGAGACGGACGAGCGAGAAAGAGAGAAGAAACGGAAGAGAAGAGGAGAAATTATACTTAATTTTAAGTTACTTGAATAATGTATATTGTATTGTAAGAAAATGAAATATGTAACCTAATATTATATTGTATATTGTATGTAATGAAATTTGTAGCAACAGGAAAATGAAGTATGTAGTTAGGGAATTTTCAATTTTAAGTAGGGGAGGATGTGAGAAAGGTACTCAGGATGCAAGAGCGAGACGGAAGATGAACGAGTATAAAAGAAGATGTTCGCCCTTGCTCTGTCTCCTTTATCACCAACAGCGCCGAAAGCTAGGATTAGCTGTAGAACTCATTATTGTGCAATTATAATTAATACTCGACACGCGCATTATTATTTCTAAACTATTCCCTGATCACGTAAAGATCCCATTGGAAATTAACAGTTTAACAGTTATAACAGTAACTTAATTATAAGCACCTGCTGACAAGCCAATTCAATTGGCTTAGCAGGACTTGTTTGTGATAAAAATATATATATATATAAATAAATAAAAAAAAAATAAAAAAAACTGAAACAACCATCAATTCAATCTTTGAATTTAGGCTCGATCAATAGCTTATATCATTATACTAATCGGCAGGTAGCAGCAGGCCATTAAGAAAATAAGAGGCTGATTGTTGACTAAATACTAATCTGGCAATTGAAATGGAAATTTGGTGCCAAAATTATGGACTTTTATGAAAGTTTTCAGTTTCAGTTCAATCAAGTTGCGAGGAGAGGCTAGGTTTGCTGAAGTAGCCCAGAACAGGGGAGCCTGATTTGCCTTATCAAAGCGACGGGTCTACGGCTAGTTTGGATGAGGTTAAAAATAAGATATGATGAGCTACCAAAAATGATTCCAATTAGGAAATTCATTATTGAAACAATATTATTTATTTTGCATTCAAATAAATAATAATTCGAGAAACACAAGGAGAATAATAAAACTAATACTACTTCGATAATAATTTTAAATTACTGAATGTAATTTTAGTAGTATAATTTTTTTTTGTATTTCTTGTGCTTCACATAGCGCTAAAATTTAAACAAAGAACAATTCTACTAAATCGTATGAATATTCATTGGAACTTCCGCTTAAAGAATTTAAAATCAGAAAACTAAAAGCATTTTACTTCTATCACGCAACATTACAAATTTACAAAGATAATATTCGAAAGAGAACTGATATTAAAACCATTTAAAAAAAGAATTTTCGAACACACATCAATTAATTCAAAAATGTAAAAAAAAAACAATTGCTTCTTAATACTTTAATAGAAATCTCCACCTCCTTCTTCCCCGTCTGCTTCCCTACCTAACTACCTTCAGCCTCACACCATTCGCGTTTTCTGGCCATAGTCTCACTGGCTTCAGACGGGAGCAGTTGGGCCTCTTGTGCGGTGTTCAAATAAAAAAGAATGGATCAGAAAATAAATAACAATTTAAATTATTTAATTTTCACATTAAAAACGCACTGAAAATGTAATCCGAAATGAATAAACCGCCTCTCAAATTGTATATTGGTAAATAGTAAATACTATCCTTAAGACGGATTGTTTAAAAATTGTTTAACAATCCATCGACATTTTAACAATACATGTTCAAAACCTCTCCGTTCCGCATCATGTGAACAGTAGACTTCGCGTAATGTTGATTAGGATTTATTATTAGAATAACCAAACAATTTTGTAACATTGATACTATTCGCATTTTATACATAACGCTAGTGAGAAGCATTTTGGAATATAATTCTACGATTTGGGCTCCACATTACAATATCCATATTCAAGCGATTGAAAAAGTCAAGCATAGATTCCTTAGGTATATTAATTTTAAATTAGGTATTCCAAGAGAATCCGTAGACTATAATTTGTTATTAAACTGGACTAATCTCGTAAATTTATCAGATCGCAGAAAAATCTGTGATCTATTAATATTATATAAAATAATTCACTCGGTCCTGGATACCCCTGATTTAATAGAACTAATACGATTTCATTGCCCTGGTCGCGCTAACAATAGACTCACTCTACCGTTCTACTATAATAACACACATACATTATCACATTATTACTCACCAATCAGTCGATTACACATTTTGGGAAATGAACATGCTAACATCGGCGACATTTATTTCTTAAAATTAGCGCAATATAAACATGCAATCAAAAATTATTTTTCCAAAATGTAACTTTATATACGCAATATGGACATGTTGAAATGAAATGATCATATTTCTCTTTGTTCTTTTTTGTTATTTTTTGTTGTGATATACAAAATGATTGTATGTTATTTTAAAATTTAAAACTACTATTATGAAATAATATTATTTTTCTTACTGTTGTACTCTATTATATGTTTATTTATAAAAGGCAGTATAGCCGTTTATGTATTTAAAATAAAATAAATAAAATTATATACTCCGACCTGCCAACCAAACAAATTTACAGACAGACGAAATGCAAAGTGATCGATTCAAAACAGGACAGGAAATGCTATGTATTTCTGTTTTATGTCTGTATATAAAGTTGGTACTGATATTATATTATGTACAGACATATATTTCTTGTACTGTATTGGAATATATGTTATATGTACTAATATATTTTGTCTGTACTATATTTGTAAAATATCTACAGATGTTCAATAAATAAATAAAATAAATTAAGTGCAGATCTCCCACTTGCGGTGGTTGTAATGCACATTACACCACCTCACCTCTTTTGTTATCAAAGGTAAAGGTCTCGATAATGCTACCGAAAACTGTTGAAATTTGGTTAAGTTCATGCCCGCCAAGTACCGGTGTAGCTAGATTTAAATAACAATAGAAAATATATATAAATCACATTCCTGCATTTCTTAAAAAGCTCTCAATCGATTTCTTGTCGATGCGATTATCCCTTAAATTACCGCTAGCTACCTATTCTACGAAATTCATTCCCTGCTCTTTCTCACGTTCGGTCACCCCTAACGACTAGGGGTCTAATTGCATTGAGCTGGTAGCGAATTTTCCTTCAAGTCTTGAATTAATTCGAACCGATTTATTCGTGAGGTAGCCTGATGGGTGTAATTTCATTCCATTTGGAGCAGATTTATTATATTGCGTTAATCTTTTTTCTTAAATAATGGGAAGGATTACTTTGTTCTTTCTCGTGACGTCTCTACTTGTGCAATCTATTCCATGAACCTGCGGGTGCCTTGTGTTAAAGATCTTCACTCTTTTTAAAAAAAATTGTGGTTTTAGTCAAGCACGTAGTCCAAATTGGAATAGTCAGGAACTTCCAACCTTCTTCTTCGACATCTCCTTTTCCTCTTCACTTCTTTCAATAAAATTCGGGATGCCGCAGTCTCACCGGCTTCAGGCAGTGGCAGTTTTTGTGAAGAACTCTCGACCTGAAGAACCGTGTACTAAATTAAAGAATTTATTAATATATTTTTAACAATACTGAACAAAATCCACTACACCATTGGCAGAAAAACTATTTTACGCTAAGATAATAACATATATAAAAAATAAAAATAAGTTTTATTGCATTTTAGATGTAATTGGCTCTGGCTTGCCACTAAAACGTCTGCTTTTTTAGGAAAAAATACATCCCAAAACATGTAATCGCGTTATACTTTCATAAGATCAAAAACGTCCCGAGCGACCTTACATTTTAAAAGCTATATATCTCTCCTCCTCTCATGCAAACATATGTATTTTTTCTTATAAACAGAAAGCGAACGAAATAATGCTTCTTATTGTCTTGGAAATATGAAAGCTATATTTCATAGATGTTTTACAATCTCGATCCTAAGTGACAGTTTGACCAGTTTGGCGCGAAACTGAGGCTTCCGGATTGTGAGGTAAGAATATATTGAACCAAGCAGGCGGGTTTTAATAACAACGTAATTATGTAACATTAAGTGATGCTCATTTTAATTTAACCTCTTTACAAAGCAAAAAATCTGTTTGTCTAAAACAGAAAAAATCTTGGGCGTTGCCCTCAATTTTTACAAAAATCGAACCGTTTTTTTGAAATATAACTGTCAAAAATTTTCATCTTTAGTTATTGATAAATTAAATTTTCAATTCTGCGACCTCCGTGGTCGAGGGTAAGGCTCTTGACTACCAGTTCGGAGGTCGTTGATTCAAATCGCGGCATGTCAGTATTTTTTTTATTTTGTTTCATAATTATTAATTCAATTATTGCACTTGCGGCTCGTTTTAGAGTTGACGATACACTTAGTATCATCCTAAACAGATTTAAACTGCCAGGTTCTTTCCTTTGATGTATTGTTAGACCAACATTCAGAATTGAAACGTCGCTCGAAATGGCATTAGCCGTGTTTGGTGACCAGATCTGAATAGCCAGGTATGTACTTCCCCACCTTCCTCTCCCCTATCTCCTTCCCCTCCCCACTACCCTTAGCCTCACAACATACCCCAATTGGGAATGCCATAGTCTCACTGGCTTCAGACGGGAGCAGTTGAGACTCTTGTGCGGTATTCATATAAAAAAAATAGAAAAAATAAAATTATATTTGTTAAATGTACTTCTCCCCACCACCTCACCTCCCCAATACCTTGAGCCTCACAACATAGGCAGCAGTTGGGACACATGAACGGTGTTAAAAAAACGAGAGGACTTCTTTGTTCTCTATCTTAAATTCAGTAATGGCTTGAATTAAATTACTTTAATTCATCAGATGTCAGAAAAGTTCAAAATAATAATAACAATACAATCAATAATCAATTACAGCCCACGTATTGCTCCAATCTTATTACGTCATCGATGAGCCGCCTCGATCCACAGTGGACCGTCTAGAACACGCAAACTTAACAAAATTATTTTATTTATTTTAATAGTAAATTACAGAATGGTCATTTAAGAAGCGTCATGCAAGTTTTATAATATAAATTTCTGTTATTGTGGAATACATTTCCTGAGAACATTTTGATTGGGAAGTTATTATAATATTATGTAATTGAAATATCCCAAGTTGAACATTTATCATTTAGATGATTGTACCTATATGATGAGTAGCTAGAGATTGATTTTGAAAAAAAGCATGGTGTTTTAATTTATTTTATCACGATTTTGAAAGCTTCCGTCAAAAAATTATCAAATGTAATCAAGATATATATGAAGTAACAAACATACGCACTCTTTACTCCATCCAACTGTAAAAATCAAAATAATATATTGATATTGCGCTCTCATATAAAAATACGAATATATTCTCAATTAAAATTTACACATTTTTTTAAAGTACTTAAATTGCTTAAAAAATATAATAACGCTCACAAAACTCTTCTCTGTAAAATGAAAAAAGTTACACTAGGGTGTACATGGGTGCAAGTCGCATTATATGGATTTTAGTTAATAATATGGTATGCATTAATTTAAACCCATAATTCAGCTGACTAGGATAAATATAGTAAATATCTATTTTATACGGGAATTTTTTGTAAATTAACAAAATGCATATTTTTTTTATTTATTTAAACGCCCATAGGGTTTTTACATAGAATGCAGTATCTACAGTTCAACCAATATTCGTTGCATAAAATACAGGAGTTGTCACAAAGTCGGTAATGTTTAAAATTGTTCACATTAGTTTATGAGATAGGTAGAAATACATAGTTGGTCTATATGGCGTTTGAAGTTTGCTAAGTTTAAATTATTGTCAAATACATCCATATGAACGTCATATTGGAGTATGCGAATTATAGTTGGAATTAAATTTGTACGTACATAAAATGTTAATGTTTTTCTAGTTGTTCGTGTTGGTACCTGTAGATTTATTAATTGCAAGAGTTCACAAAAATCTTATTCACATTCTCTCATAAAATTAAATATTTAATTAAATTTTGATAACAAAATTATCGTCAAATAGTTGGTACATACTCATTGTAAAATATATCATATCCTTAAAAAACTAATTGTGTAAAACTAACAATTTTTTTCTATCGAAATATCCCTTTATGTGTTCCAATAATAGATTTGTTAATATCGTGAATAACTTTCGTCGAGCTGGAGAGTTCTATACGGTCTTTTGTGCGTTCCCGCACTCTCTCACTTCTCTAACCTAAAGTAAATAGGTAGATACTTTTGCAATACCCAATACCCGCTCTAACACATTAGTTAATTTAATAGTAAAATTTCACGGATAGAAATCACTTTGTTGTTAGATATAATTATACATATATGTATTTAATTACTCCGGTTTTTAATCCGCTTTGTTGAGTTATAGACACTAACCTAGTTTCGGTTCAGCGTGAATTTTTCTCAGGGCTGTCTGTATGCACTAAAAAAGTACAGAATTACAGAAAATTAGGAACCATACAAGAGAACATTTCTTTAACATTGATAAAAGCTGAGACTCTTGTGAGGTATTACTATAAAATAAAAAGTTCATTTTAATAAATTATATTTTTGCAGTAAGCATGGCAACCTTTTCTGGCAATCATTCTTCCCAACAGTTGGCCCGCCGACAGTAGATCCCCCCCCCCCCCCCCCAGAGTTGATCCCACGACAGTTGACCCCCTCCGAGAGTTGATCGGGCGGACAGTTGATCCTTCGGACAATTGATTTTCTAAAAGATTATTTCTTCAAGTATGCAAAGGGGAATTACGGCCGTATAAGCAAAGTCGATATATCTGCAGGCATCTCTATTTTTACGCTGGTGCATAGTTTATATAGATATGTATTAGGCTTTCATATTTTGTGACTAAATTTGACTAGACAGGTACATTTGCCATGGGAGACGTTGTGTCTCTTGTTGTATTTGGATAAAAAGTTATATTATATGCAAGTAGGAACCTTTAGCAGTTTTTTGCTAAAGTTCGGAGAGTCTAAATTATTGTTTTTTAAATATTCTTACAGCGGATTTTCAGTTAAGATGCCAGCAAAGATAACTGTTTGGATTTTGGTTGTACGGCCGTGTATTCTATATGGGGATCAATTGCCCAAGGGATCAACTGTCTGCTGAATCAACTTTCAGGAGGATCAAATGTAGTATGGATCAACTATCGAAAGATCAACTGTCAGAGGGGTCAACTGTCGACCGGCAAACTGACGGATTAACTATCGGGGGGATCAACTGTCAGATGGGTCAACTGTAGACCGGTCAACTGACGGATCAACTATCGGGGGGATCAACTGTCAGATGGGTCAACTGTCGACCGGCCAACTGACGGATCAACTATCGGGGGATCAACTGTCAGATGGATCAACTGTCGACTGGCCAACTGACGGATCAACTATCGGTGGGATCAACTGTCAGATGGCTCAATTGTTGACCTGCCAATTGACGGATCAACTATCGGGGGGGATCAACTGTCAGATGGGTCAACTGTCGACCGGCCAACTGACGGATCAACTATCGGGGGGATTAAATGTCAGATGGGTCAACTGTCGACCGGCCAACTGACGGATCAACTATCGGGGGGATCAACTTTCGATGAGCCGATTGCCTGAATCATGCTGAAAACAAACTGCGATATTAAAATATTTTGTTATTATTATTATTATGAAACTACCCGCATCAATAGACGATGTCTGTTCTGAGAAGGGTTTGAAATAATGACGTCTTATTATTAATATTTCAATATACCTGCGTTGGTCGTTAGTTTAATATTTGTCCTGACTACGTAAGGGTTCTTCTGAAATCGGTAGACAATTTGAATATATTTCATATTCGTACATGAGCGTTTTTCAGTAAAATATGGGTTATTTGCAAAAAACACCCAGCAAGATTCCAAAACATGGGTAAAGCCGGGTAGTGCAACTAATCGTACGTAATAAAACACAACATTTATCTAAAAGATCGCGAAAACTGTAAAAAAAAGGTGGGTCCAAACATAACACAAACAGCTGTGATGAGTGTAGGTCGTAGTTACGAGATATAGGTCACCTTAAAGTGAATATAGGTGCTATTTTTGCAATTTTAAATGCAGATCTTTACTTGTGAATACTGATTTTGCGCCATTCCTCACACATCTGTTAATATCCAGTTAGGAATATTTATGTTTAAAAAATATATTTTTCGATTCCCATAGGATAACGAAAACCGGTTTCGCCAAGGTTTCGACGGCTGTCCAAAATCACTGGCGGTGGTGCGCGTTTACATTCATAATTATTATGATACTAGTCTGGTGATTAAACAAATAAATCTGATGTGTGTTCAGGCCACATGCGTCCGAGTGGGAAGCATGGATTTTCTAAATTTACCCCTTTTTATCCCCTACCGCTAGTACATATCCTTTGCAATTCGTTCCTCTGCCCCTCCCTCGTCCCCCACCCCCCCCCATCCCTTCATCTTATTCATCTGCATATCCTGTTCCCATCCCGCGTTCCCCTTTACCTTCCCGTCCGACTGACCACCGCCGCTGAACTGTATGAAATTCAAACATTTTTCAAGCAACTCGCGCGCCAGAAACGTCGGTTAAAGAAGGAGGTGCAACGCGATATAATACCGAAAACTAAAATAGCCCTATTTTGTTTTAATGTCAATATCACGGGGTTACATCTCAGTTTTGTACTTGGTCTCCTTCCGAAATTAAATGCTGGCTGCGGTTTTCTCGCCATTCTTGTCCAGTTCCAATCCTCTTCCACGTAGTCATTCACATCTTCCTGTCATCTGATATTCTTTTTTTATTTCTGGATGGTCCGATGCTCTGTAGGGAACCCGCTTGCACAGCGCGGGTGTAAACTGTGCGCCCTAAAGTTTAAGTTCAGACTTACGGAATTCAATACTTCGTTTGTATGAAAGCACTATGAAACAATACATGATTTTCCACATGCAATCTTTTAAACCAACAGAATCTTACAACGGTCTCATGGACAATAACAACTTTACTGTCTGTATGATCCAGTTTCTAGCGCGCAAGGTCAAAGATTTTTTCTGGCATATACTTAAGTTTTTTTTTCAATAATTTGTGTTTTTTAACAATTATTATATAATCAGACATTTAGTACCCCCCTGTGATAATGACCACCATTCAGAATTAAAACTTAGTCTAAAATGACGTTTGGTGAACAAATCTGAAGAGCCAGGTTTTCACTCCATCCTTTAGGGTTCGGTTTACCGTTGTTTTTTTTACATCTGTTATGTTTTGTTATTGCCTTTTGTTATTACCTTATTTTATATTATAATAATGATGTGAATGATAAAACGTATTTGCCCATCAGAAGTCTTCAAATCCTCTATTTTCTTAGAAAGCGCTATGCCGTTTTTTGACTCTCTTCTTTTACACGCCTAAAATAATCTTTTCATTCCTTGTAATCTCTGCTCTGTAGCGTCACCAGCACTGGAGAGATTAACCGATAGATATGGGTAATACGTGTGTCAGTGTGCCCGAAGTAAGGTCAATTTTCCTAACTTCTTCTGAAATTGATCAAAAATTTGTAATTGACTGAGCGTAGTGATGCCTTGCTTTAACTTGACCGTTTTCATATTTTCTCAGCCTGTAAATTTGTTTTGCATTCCGTTTCCATTTTCTAAAAATCTGCTGCTTTAGTATTCAAGCAACCATTCAATTTGGGAGGCGAGTGTGGGTGCGCCGGAAACCATTTATTGGAAAACCAACACCTCTGGCATAGGTCACCCCAAATGGTTCGATACAGGGGGTTCCCGAGTTCACAGAGTTAGGATTATTTGGGTCTTTGCGACGGATACGTCTGCCCACCAGTTGCATGGCAGGCCGGGTCGGGAGAGATTGGTTGAGGTAAGTCCCTTTTACTTCTCCAGCTGTACTCTATAGGAACATCGACTGGCATTTCAATAGGAGGGATGAATTCATACGTCCGTCACTCCTGTACACACTGACCCTCAAATTCCTGCCCACCCCGTATACCCTTTCCTTTCCAGAACTTCCTCTAATTTATTTCATAGCATCGCCAAAGATGACAGGGCCTCCTGTGTGGAGCTATTGTAAGAAAACGCCTTATTTAGCCTAGAAGGCTAACTTTGACTAGTTTGCTTAAGGCAGAAACATACTTGCGTGTCGTGGCGTGTCGTGACCATAAATAAACCAATCATTGTCGTGGCTTGTCGACACGCCACGACCTACAAATATGTCTCTAATCACAATAAATGTATGAAACCAATGTGCTTCTGGCGCGTCACGACATGCCACGACACGCAAGTATGAGATTATGGTTCAATAAAGATTCTTTTTTCAAATGTGAAATCATTGTGCTTATTTGGAATTTCTTATTTGTATTTTTTTCAACGCGAAATCCACTGTTCATTTTTATTTTTATTTTATTTTATTTTGCAGAAACAAACAGTACATAATTACATATTAGAAAGTAGTAACAAGTTATAGAGTTAATACAATAATTGGTACCAATGACATGTCGCTGTTTTATAGTATATGTTTTTATGTGACAAGTGATGCATTTTACCTATATTTAATTAATAAATTATTGAGGGAGAGGGGTAAGGGTGTGTGTGTGTGTGTGTGGATGTGTGTGTTATGTGTGCAAGTTCAGTGTGCTAGAAATGTTTTTCTTAAATAAAGGAAGGGAATCAAAAAATATATCGATATTTGTACTTGTTTGAATTGAGTTGAATCTTTGAAGGATGCGGGATATGGGGGAGTTGGCTGCAGCGTTCGTATTATTACTGGTTGTGTAAAAAAGGTTGGTGTGGCGAGTTCTTTTAGATGGGATGTTAAAATTTATTTGGGATAGGAGTTCTGGGCAGTCTATTTCGTTATGTATTATTTTATGGAGAAATGTCATGTCGGCTACCGTTCGCCTGGATTTCAGGGATTGGAGAGTGCAGATATAATTATTGTTGTATTTATAACCGAGATACTTAATAAATTTATTTTGTATGCGCTCTATATTATTGACGTATTGGGTGTATTTGGGATTCCAGACAGGCGATGCAAATTCCAGTGTACTTCTGACTAGTGAGGAGTAAAGCATTACTAGCGTATTTGGATTTTTAAATAATTTACTCAGACGTAGTATGAAACCCAACATTTTGTAGGATCTATCAGTGATTGAATCAATGTGCGTATTAAATATAAGTTTACTGTCTAAATATACTCCTAGGTCCTTACATTCATTTTTTGAGATCACGGGTTCATCGCAGAGTGAATAGCGGAAGTTAATTATATGCTTGTTTCTAGTAAAGGACATAGTGTGGCATTTAGAAACATTGAGATCCAAGTAGTTAGCTGTGCAGTAGTTGCAGAGCCTATCTATGTCACTTTGTAGCTCTTTACAGTCCGATAGAGAGCGAACCGTTTTATAAATTTTCATATCATCTGCATACATTAAAAATTTAGAGTGTTGGAAGCATGAGCCTATGTCATTTATGTATATATTAAAGAGGAGCGGACCAAGATGGGAACCCTGAGGGACACCCGAGGTTGCTTTGATAATTTTGGATAAAACTCCATTTATTGAGATAACTTGACTACGATTGCTGATGTATGATTTAATCCATCTAAACAAGTCACCGTGTATTCCAAGACGAGTGAGTTTATTTAACAGAATTGAGTGGATAACGCGGTCGAAGGCCTTTGAAAAGTCGGTATACATAGCATCGACATGCACCCTTTCGTCCATATTGCTGTGCAAATAGTTGACGAAAAGGGCCAGGTTAGATGTTGTAGACCGATTTTTCATGAATCCGTGTTGGTTCTGTGTAATTATTGTTGTGATAGTCGGGTAAAGTTGGTCGTAAACGATTTTTTCGAGAATTTTACTTAAGATGGGATGTTGAGAGATAGGTCTATAGTTTGTAACGTCATGTTTGTCGCCCTTTTTAAAAATCGGAGTTATTACGGCAGACTTCCACTTATGAGGAAAAGTTCCTTCACTTAATGATTTTTTGAAAATTGCACTGACCGGAGGAGTGATATATTTACTACAGTTACGTATGAAGATACCAGGCAAACTATCTAAACCGGGTCCTTTGTTAATGTCAATGGATGAAAGATACTTGTAGGTGATGTCGTCATTGATTGTAATTGAGATTATAGATATATTATTCAGTGGATCAGGTTCGTGAACATCGGATGCAAAATTTTGGGTATGATCAGTGAAGACGGTAGAGAAATAGTCAGCAAACAGATCTGTAATCTCCTTACTATTGTGTGCGATTCTCGAGCCGTATGTTAGGTGTTCAGGTATGGAAGGAGATTTTCTTTGCGTTTTGACAAAGCTCCATATTTTTTTAACATTATTTTGTACGGCATATTCTAAATGTGAAATATATT
Organism: Limnephilus lunatus; assembly: GCA_917563855.2. Classification (NCBI taxonomy): domain Eukaryota; kingdom Metazoa; phylum Arthropoda; class Insecta; order Trichoptera; family Limnephilidae; genus Limnephilus; species Limnephilus lunatus. Next base: position 49,391,042 of record OU830593.1, read on the forward strand.
TGTGGTATGTGAGAGTAGCGATTTTCTTTTGTCGTTTTCGGAGCAGTGAAAAGGTTTGGTAATCTAGTGGATTCTTGTGGCGTTTCCAGGCTCGAAAGAATTTGAGCTTTTCTTTTGTAATGTTGATAAGAGCCGAAGAATACCACGTTGGGAATTTGTTTGGTTTCAGAATTTTTTTTGGAACAAAGTTATCTATTAAGGCGTCAATGATAAAATAAAAGCTGTTAACTGCCGTGTTGACGTCCTGTGCGTTTAAGACAGAAGACCAGTCAGTTTTTGATAGAGCGTCGTTGACTAGGTCATAGTTGACTTTATTGAATAATTTGATTGTCTGGGGTGAGGAAGTAGTTGTGGGGGAGTGAATATTGAGTTCGACTATTAAGGATGTGTGATGTGTATCCTCCTGAACCAGAGGGGAGTCGGCAGGAGAGACGCAGACCGTGGTGTTACAGAGCACTAGGTCAAGTGTTCTACCGTGCCTATTTGGAATGTGGTTGTATTGTTTTAAGTCCGAGTAAGATAGGCAGTTTAGGAGAGTGGTGGAGCAAAGGTCAGTACCGCGGGGATGATGTGTGGTGTTCCAATTGATATTAGGCATGTTGTAATCTCCGATTAGTAGGAAGATATCGTTTGGATAGTTTGTGGTTAGATCGGATATTCTAGACGTATGACTGTTGAAAAAAGATAATCGCTGAGTGTTTGATAGCTTTGGACCGACTCCAGGTAAGTACGAACAACAGATGTGAATATTAAATATACGTCGTTTTGGGTCTCTTAATACTAGTGAAATCCAAATGTCCTCAGCCTCCGAGCTCCACGACTCGCGTGAATGTACAGTAAATTATTTTTTTTATACCAATGGCGACACCGCCTCCTTTGGTTTTACCCGTGAGGGACGTGTCTCTGTCTTTTCTATAAATAATATACCTGGAATCGAAGAGCTCGTTGTCAGATATACTGTCTACTAACCATGTTTCAGTAATTAAAATTATGTCGAATTCATTTATAAGAACATTGTGATAAAACTCGTTCGTTTTAGTACAAAGGCCACGTGCGTTTTGGTAAAAAATGATTATTTTTTCCAACATTGGAGAAAGAAGTAAATTACCGATTTATTCATAGAAATACTTGTAATCTAATTTCTTTCTCATTCAGAGAAACAAACATTTAATTAGCTTGTCTATGACTTAGACGCTTTGCGAAGCCTTCTGTAAACTGAACGCATGAGTTTTCTTTAATTTCGGTTATAGATTACGGTTCCGCGACTTATCATCCCGCGACAAAATATCCTTCGACAAAATATCCTATGAGCAAAACAAGCCCCAACAAAATATCACCCCCCAACTAAAACTTAACCTAAGATTACACCTCTAGAGATTAGGTGTTCGGTGCTACCGAAGAACATAGACAGTTTAATTAGTTTCAAAATGAAGAGACGCAGTCTTTTCTTTATGAATACATTTTCAAGGCAGCCGTTTCTCCTTCAATGCACCTAATTGGGTACAATTATGCTGCGGAATGAAACGAAATAAGGCTTGAGACGAGGGCTGTTTTGTATGCACCAATTGTAATACTAACAGAATAAACTCCTTATTTCTCGTCTCTCACCACTTTGTTAATTAAATATAAAGTTATTTGTATAAAAAAAAACTGCAACTGAATGATACCATTTTATAGAAAATATTACTAGTACTAAAACACCACCGGATATATTTTTTTAAAGAATTCTAAGGCCTTATTATTCTCTCACAAAAAAAAGTAAAGTTTCAAAAGTAAAGTTCAGGTGGAAAAATGTAATAAGAAGTACGTAATTGTCGAATGAAACACTAGTATACATCGAATTATTTGGCGGGTATTAGATAAGCCGCCATAGCTCAGTGGTCAAGAGCACCTGACCAGCAATCAGAAGGACACGGGTTCAAGTCCCGTTGGCGGCAAGTATCTTTTCTCGGAAGATTTTTTCAATGCAGATGAGTGTCCCAGGCTGATAATTATTGCTTATAATAATTGTTACCCTTTGTGCTATGCATAAAAAAAATCTTGTCTTAAACGTTAGTTTATCAATTAAAAAAATAATAATAATGCCTAATTATTATTTTGCAAAATGTAACATTTTCATCAAATGACTAATACGCGATATTTTTTTTAAAGATAAATATTCCCGGGTTACGAATAACCTGAAAATATTTGAAAAAAATCTACTGGTTCCGCGATTTTTCATCTGACAAAATATCCAACGAACCCCCAACCAAATATCTACTAAAACCTAACCTAACCCAAAAAAATGACACAAAAATAATGCAGATATCCACTAAAGAAAATAAATTATTGTTATCTGTATTATTTTGTCCCATTTTATTATTTATTTTTTATTTATTTATTTATTAATTGTCAACGCCCTGATGGGCTTTTACAATACAAGTTTATAATTCAGAGACAGTTTTTTTTTAAACAAAAGATAAACTATATAAAAATAACTAGTACATGTCATATGAATATACAGATAAATTAATTAATGTGGAACGATTTACCAGCCTCTGTGTTTCCTCCCTCCTACAACATGGGTCTCTTCAAGACCCACGTTCAGTCCTTCCTTTCCTCAAAAAGACCCTCCACACAGCATCCTCAAAGATGAGATAGGCCCTGAGGGAAATTATTTTCCTCAGGGCCTCCTGTGTGGAGTTAGTGTAAAAAAAAGGAAAGATAATACATTACAATAAAACGATTTACAGTTAAATCTTTGATTCGATCTTGGGATGGGATGTTTCAAAAAAATTATCAAATATTTGAGGTGTGTTCAATCAAATGCAGCAATCTCCTTTTTTTTCAAAAGTGGACTAACAATGCAACTTTGTTATTGATTCACCCTATTACCTAGAAAAGCAGTTATTTGGCATTAAAACCAGCTCTTTATGCTTTTATCACTTTGTGAATATAATAATTACCTTTTGAATGCGTGAAAATTACTAAAATGAAGCGTTTTGCTTTTGGTTTTCTCAAGATAACGCATTTGGAGACTGCTGCGTTTGATTCTATACACCGCATTTGAAGTTCATTAATTTTCAGTACGTGAAAATGAACTTCAAATATTTGATGAATTGTTCAAATTTTTTTTAACATCCCGTCCTCAGAATACGTTAAATTTTTACGAGATTTTTTTCACTAGTGTGTTGGGCCATCAACGCAAATTCAATTAAAAATATGTACCTATTGTTGTACCTTCACAAAACACACCAATTTTTCTGTATACTTCAAGCACTACTAGCTCACCCTTAACTCGTCAAGAATGTCGAGTAGTGAGAGATTGTTGAAAATCAATAAAGACGACAGTACTCTGTAGACTCGTTGTAGAACAGTCTCATTTGTAGTATTTTACTCCCACTAATGTCGACGCTAACTTCTATTCCAAAGTAAATGCCATTATTTGTTCTTGTTGTTTATCACTCTCCAAATTCTTAAACATTCTTATCGAGCCATATCTAGAAATTTCTTTCCCTATATTAAATATTTTATCTCTGGTATAAACTCGGCTCCGACTTTCATATATAATCGTGAAATCTTCAAATTTGTATTTATTTTAAATTGATTTTTTTACATTAGGTGCACAGGAGGACTAAGGAAAATATTTCACCTCAGGGTCTTCGTCATCTTTGGGGATGTTGTGTGGATGGTCTTTTTTAGGAAAAGATGGAGAACTAGTTCTGGGATTGCAAAGGGAATGAGGGATGAGTAGGAATCTGGAGGTCAGTGTGTCCAGTAACGGACGAACGAAACTATCCCTCCCATTGCGGTATAAGGCGATAGGTTGAGAGAGTCCGGCTAGAGAGTTCTAGATTAGGTCTCCCTCAACAAGTCACTCCCGATCCACCCATCATTTCCCTCAAAGCATTAACTAGTATGTACTAACCCCGTCGGGTAAAATGTTTATAATAACTCACCAAAAAATTAATAAAGGCATTGGTACCGATATTGTAATTATTTCTAAAACTGTTTAGCACTTATTCTTCATCTATGTTCTGTTTGTTTCTAAAAAATTCAATTTTGGAGGTAGTGTAGACACCGCCGCCCCACTCATTGGATAACCAACACCCCTGCCATAGGTCACCCAGAGTGGTTTGCTAACTTTGGTGAATTAGCAGGGGTGCCCGGGTTCATGATTCCTAGACACATTGACTCCCAGATTTCTGCCTCTTTTACCCCAGAATTTACTCTCATTCCTTTCCCTAATAGAACCCTCCATACAGTTTCAGGATGACATAGGCCTTGAGGGATTTTTTTCCACAGGGTCCCTTGCGTGGAACTTGTAAAAAAAAAACAATTTTTATTTAAAAAAAAATCTATTGTTGTTCATAATGTCTTTCATAATTTTATTGCAAAGGTATTTGAACTACACCAAGTTTCTCAATACCTACAACAATTGTGAAAATTGGAAAATTTTGCTAGACTCCAATGCTAAATCCCGAACTTTTAATATACATAACTATACTAAAGTCTATATGACATTTTTACACTCACATTTATTAAATTCCAAGAAAATCGTTAAATTTTTACGGAGGGAATAAATGTTGCATATTTCTCCTATTCGTTATGCTCAGATTCGCTCGTATGGTACATATTTGTTTGTATTTATTAAGAAATTTCCTTTATTTCTTGTAGGATAAAGAAGGCGGCATGCTTCTGATGATTGATATGGGTTTTTATTATTTGTTTATGATATCCACTGGGAATGCGCGATGCTGGAAAATTAAGCGTGAAATTATTTTTCGTACATCACAGAGAGAAAGAAAAGAATTCGTTATTTACTTCGAGCCTTTTTTCTATTTAAGATGTTTACAAAAATAAAATTATCAAAAACATGATTGGTTTTTTTATTGATTATTGAAATGAAAAGTTAATTGCAAGAATAATATTGTTTTGACGGGAACACAATTACTTATATTGGAATATAATTTCTCATTTGCTAAATGCAAAATTATTTTGTGGCGTCATTTAATAAAAATAAACTAATTTAATAGTGAGGGAGATAAAAGTATTGTTTATTGACTGAGCGTAGTTATGTCCTGTTTTAACTTGATCGTTTGGCATTTCATCTGCCTGTAAAATTGTTTGTTACTTTTCGGTTTCGGTTCAAGGTAGTGGCGTTGTTGGTTACTTCCTTTTTCTCGCACCATGGAATGATCGTGGTTCCTTCTATGATCCGTCAGACCGGAATAATCAATACTATGGTGCCAAACGATCTGAAGAAAGTCTGAAAAGAAATATTGTCAATGAGATGGTGACATTTCTTAGACAAATTGAAAAATTTCTTAACCCTCGACCCGTCGCGTGGGGTCTTTTTTTCCCAGTAAAAAGTAAAGCCCAGGTTTTACAAGAATGCTAATTTTGTACATTTTAAATGTTCCCACTGATTCCTTTCTTTAGGTAGCTTCCTGATAATAATAAAATAAATATTCAGTCTGCGCATGTCCGATGTTAGATACAGACTTGCGTTTTGGCGGGAGGCTAAAAAAATCAACAAAATTCAATGAAAAACCAAGTTTATATGTTTTTTCATTGTATTTTGTTGATTTTTTTTTTAACAATAAAAAGTCTGTATCAATCTCAAATAGTTATAAGTTTGACAGTAATTGTTTAGATTTTTTTTTAAGTTTTCAATTAAAAAAATATGTTTCAAAATTATAAAAATATGTTGCTTAATGATTTTTAAGCTTTTACATTAAAAATTAATATTTAATTTTGCATATTGCTTTTTATTTCAATCCAGTCATTACCACCTGATAATAATCAGTTTAAATAACATGTAAGCTGTATCAAAAATTTATTTTTGGGGTCCTCGTCCTCAGTGACCCCGCGTGACATCTCGCATTATAAAAAAGGCGCAATGGGCGGAGGGTTAATTAAATAAAAAATAATTATAGAAAAATGTATTTCCGTTCACACTGTTAATATCTGTTTTAAAACATAATGTACATAATTATTTTCATGTTTGATGCCTGTTAATAAATCAACTTTTGTAAAGGAAAAAAACAATGCAGCCAGACCACAGAAAATAAAAACGGTGTCATTACTTTCGGCACTTAATAATATACTCGCGGGTAGTAAATTTTTCCATTTCCCTGCACGTTCTCTATAATTATTCATCGTGATTCCAGCCCGCGAATGCATATCAATTAATCACCCCCAAATGCGGTGATTTAATCTTAACAGTTTGTTATCCGACCCGACCCCACCCAACCCCACCCATTAGACCATTCCGTAAATGAGAGGAAAATATACACCCATTAATAAACATGATATAACTAACTAACCATCACGAAATTTCTCCGCAGGGGTAGGCAGAGAGGACGGACCGCAAACAACTAGGTCTTGGCACACATTCCTAGCCTCGTTTACATTCATACAACGTCTCATACATGCTCTTCTATTATTCTGACTCTTGACATGGCCCGACTCAATTATCTGGTTCACTTGGTTGTGCCATGTCTTTCTTAGGCGTCCTCGACTTCTTCTACTATTCACATTTGCGTCATATATTCTCCTTACACTCCTTTTCTCGTTCATTCGCTCTACATGCCCAAACCATCGGAGTGTCCCTTTCATAATCTTACACATTACGCTTACATCAGCCTTGCATTATTTGCGGATCTCCACGTTTCTCACACGATCGTATATAGTATATAGTTTTACCAAATATTCGCCTTAGGGATCTCATTTCTACAGCATTCAGTCTACTTTCATCCTTCCTCTGCCATTTCCATGCCTCACTGCCATACACCAGGGTAGGTACCAGCACTCCATTATAGACGGCTAGCTTCGCTTCTTTGGACATTTTTTTGTTGGTGCCAACGGCGTTCAGTCCTCCATTAATAGAGTTACCTGCATTCACCCTTCTTTCAATATCTCTATCAGCCTTCCCATCTCTCGTAAACATACTTCCCAAATATACAAACTCATCCACCTGCTCCAAGTCTTCATCATACACAACGATGTTGCACATTATTTTCGTACTCTCTCTTTTAAATACCATGACTTTAGACTTACTTACATTCATCATTAACTCATTCTTCATACATACTTCGTTCATCCTAGACACGAGAGACTGTAGAGCTTCCATACTGTTAGATATCAGCACCGCATCAACAGCATGCAATAGGCAACATACTTTCAGATTACTCAATTTCGCGTCCAATCCCAACTCTTTCAATTCTTGATACATTTTATATGTTTACATGATATTATTTTGTAAAATATTCGCAACCTGTAATACCATCCCTCAAGTACTTCCGATACAATTTTTCTAATGTGCGGCTTGTTTTCTTTCATTTTTTTTAAAATCATATTTTTGTTTATAATTTTACACCATTTGTCATAATTTTGTTTTTTATAGCTGTCTGATTTTTCGGAGATCTCTAGCCCGTTGAAAGGCAGGAGACAATATTTGTCCCAGCTCACATATGTCTCATATAAATCGCTGTAACTCCTTTACCTACAATTCTAATGAAAAATATGTTCTAAACGATGTTAGAAAAGCAAAATGCCACGCTTTACAGTCAAATCTAAAAAATAACCACAAAAAAAGTAAAATATTCACCTTTATGAAACAAAATTTTGAATTGCAATTTTAAAATAAAAATATGAAAAGACAAAAAATGAGGTGATAATAACATTTATACTACTTTTTTCTAATAAAATATGTATGCGTTAATATATTATTTGTAATCAGTAGTTTTAGTTAGAAAAATGTGCGGTGAGCCATTTAAAAAAATACATATGTATTTTTATATTTCGAAAATTATAAATTTATTTTGAATATAAAATTTAAAAGCGTATTCTATCCTACCTTTAAAAAACAGTTTTTAGTTTTGGGATATGTTGAGAAATATCCCATTTATTTTCAGTTTATGGTAAAGCGTAAATATTTTGACCTACTCAAAAAAAAAATGCGTCAAATTTCTGAAGGGCTAGTCCACCGGGTCTTAACCTTCTGAAAAAGCGACTATTTACTACACATTCTATTCCTTATTACAAAAAAAAGAAAAGAAGGAAAGAAGTGTCAGCAAATAATCACATTGTCTTTTGTTATTTTTAATATTAATCTTATCCTGACGAAGAAAACTTCATTTTCTAAACATGTTGATAATATAATTGATTAAATGGAGGTGTTTTTACAAAGTTATTTATTTTCATTTAATTAAAAAGACGCCACAAAGTGTATTTGCAAAGTTTGAAGAAGTAATGTTGGCTCGTTTATATTTGGTTTGCAAATGTAAACGAGCATTCATGACGAAAAAAAAATATTCCTAGACATGTCATTATTTGATTTTAATATTGGACTTAAATTTTTACATCAATAACTGATCAATAACTTAATAAATTATAGATTATAATAATATATATTAATTAATATATATAATAATATATATTATAATATAATAATATAATAATATATAATAATATATATTATTATATAAATTATATATAATAATATATTATATATAATATATATATTATAATATAATATATATATATTAAAATATATATATATTATATTATAATAATAATTAATTAATATTATTAATATATATTATAATTATAACTTAATAGATTATCAGATAATAAATATGTTATTATTGTTGCTTTCTAAAGATTGAATGACATGATTTTTTTATATTTCCATTTGCAGAAATTGTTTTACAAGTACAGGAATAAATTCACTTTGAAAATATAGGCTTCATTTATTCCCGAATTAGATTAATTTTTTATTTTTTTATTTATTCATCATATAACTTTTTATACAATTTTAACAGGTTATTCAACTACCACACTAGGCACATGTCCGTAAGCACCTACCTTTTCTATTTATCAAGAAATTTATTAAATATCGTTTTAAAAAATGACTCATTAAATGGATTGCTTTTAAAGAACCCAAATAATGACTCTTCGTGCAATCTCTCTGATTTGGTTGAAAAATATCTGGCTTAAGGCCAAAGTAGTAATGGATTTTACGCAAAAGATAACAAATAACTTTCAAAGTTCTGAGTTGAAGAACTCATTAATCCGAATCAGTTAAAACAGTTTAAAACAATTAATAAAGTTTCAATTTTATGTCGTTATTATTTTAAAATCTCACGCTCTGAATTTTGCAACGTGCCTGGAATTACACAACGGAATTGCACTAGTACCAAACGATTTTTTCCAGTATTTCAAAGCCATGATATGCATCGTCTTTCTCTACTTTACCTTTTTTATGTGAATCCTGCATAAGGGTCCCAACCAGAATCCGAAAATAGTGGGATTACTGCATTATCAATTGGCGTATGTTACGGATCTGAAAACAGTGAAAAGGTGATGAAGATGAGGGAGTGTAAGGTTGGGAAGTACCTACCTGGCTGGAGATCTGGTAGCCAAACATGGTTGAAGCTTTGCTCTAATTTTCCCGGATTTATCAGATGGCTTTACTTGTATAATATACAAGAGATATACATTGCATAGTTCACTGTTGCAATCGCTTAGAATCCGTCACAGTTATCTTCCTGATAAGAGGGCGACCGAAACATGGCCTACTTAAATCAAAAGGATTGAACTCCCTGAAGAATGGGCCGAACACGTGCGTTGAGCTCGACAGCGACCGAAACCTTTCAATATTATTGAAAGTTCACAAGATGCATTCTAGGGCTGGACTGAATTTCTGACACCGTTTGACAAAAAAACTTGTACTTTTTTCCATAAGACCTGTGCGCCAATTTAGAGTCCAGAAAGAACATCCACGGCATATAGTCATAACAGGGAATCAAGTGTGGTCAACACGCCAGTTTTTTTTCGGTCAGTGAAGTCAGGTTTTAATGGGGGAGAATTTTTTAATACCTGGTTTGGCTTATAAAGACGTGCTGCCTATATCAACAGCAAAATATAACGACCTGCAGTTTCTGAAAATGTTATGTAGTCCTGAAACGAAACGTTATTACGATGAACTTCCTCATGCTGCAAATATTAAAGAATCAGAAATGATTAAACCAATCATTTGGATACCTATCATTTTTTACTATAAACGCAGTGTATACAGTGATCATTATAGTACTGATTTTTGAAGACTTACTTAAGATTTTATAATTTTTATATATTAAATGTATATAAAATTATATACAAAATCTAAAATTCTTTGTATGTATGTCCGCTATGCGTTGCTATATTAAGCATAGGAAATGTTTCAAACTTTAAAAATACCTTTTTTCCACCCTCGCGAAGGTTTTTGAATTATTACAATCACATGACAATACATCTGAAAAGTTTTTTTAATCATTACAAAAACTCTTACAAAAATGTCACAATTTGAAAATGATATTTTTCAAACATCGATTGTTCAATAAAAATTCAATAGTCGAATAAACTTTTTAAATTAATTAATCGAACTCACTTATGGTACTAATCAAAATCGAATGCTAGAATCTAATTGAAAATTATGTTATCTTACAGTTATTATAAAGGCGAAAGTTTGTATGGACGAGTGTTATTGTTTCACGCAATAAACACCGAATAGAATTTAAAAATTCTTTCACTAATTGAAAGCTACATTATTTGCGAGTAATATAGGCTATATATATTGGTAAGCTCTGGCGTTATGAATAAGCTGTAGCGTTATGCAATTATTTTTCATACGTTTTCTGTTCCTAACAAAATCGAGTTATTGCAAACGTCAAACAAATTGTTACCTTGGAAAAATGTTTTTTTTTTTTTTAATTAGGCAATTCACCCTAAAGATAGTGCTTTGTTGGCGTCATAGTTAATATCTACTTATCTCTAAAAATGTTTATTGTCCGGACGAAAAGCATAGCGTTGCTATGTAATTATTTGACGTGGGCTGTAATTTTGTTATTTCTTTAGGTTTTTCTCTGGATTCAAATATGAATAAAATACTAATTGCTACTTGAGGCGAAATCATCAGAATAAATTAGGGGAGTAGGTACTTATAATAAATTTCTATAATTTAAATATTTTCTAAAATAGAATTTTTATTTGCGAAATGTCATTCTCAAATTTTGAAATTTTCTATTAAACAATAATTATTTTTTATAAGACAAATTAAGCAAGAATAATAACTATTATGCCAATAATTATGCCAGTATTTTCCCACTAATACCATGCGAGCGAAGCCGCGGGTAAAAGCTAGTTTTAAATATTATAATAATAATAATGATTTATTGTCTTCCTTTCTTTACACACATCTAGAGATAATGATATCCTCATTGGGATTTCCCGTGCTGAGGATTTCATTTACATATTTATTATAATTTAATTATAAGAAATTAATATGAATTAGTTATAAACATATAGGTATCATGTAGTATTTTTTTTAAATAATTATAAATTTAATAAAATTGTGTTTTTTTTGTATTTCAGTTCAATAGATTCGGTTTTAGTCCGTATTTTTATCAGTTTATTTTCTATTTCTGTTCTCACTATATTTAGTATCCAGCTTTTTATTTGAGATTTGAATGTTATACTGTTGGGGTTTTTAAGTGAGAGTGGTATTTTATTGTAAAGTTTAATACTATAATACAAGAAGCTTTTTTGCCAAAATGTTGTTTTAGTAGTTACTTGTTGGATATGTTTTTGATCATGAGATCTAGTGTATCTAATGTACGTGTTAGTGGTTATTTCTTGTGTTTTGTACTTATGAATGTAAATGAGTATAGTTGTTTGATATGATGTTAAGATTGATGAAGATTTCGTCAGTGCTAGTTCTTACAGGAACTTTCAGTGTAATTTTCATTATGGCTTTTTGAGTTTTAATTAGTGGATTTAGTATGTTTTTATTTGCACTGCCCCATCCGATAATACCGTATTCTAACAGTGATTGGCAGAGAGCCATGTAAATCTTGATTAAGTCTTTTTTAATGAGAACATTCCTGCTAGTTTTGAAAAAATAACTTAGTTTTTTAATTTTATTATTTAAATAGGTAATGTGTTCGGTCCATTTTAAGTTTCGGTCAATTTTTAGACCCAGTTACGTTATATGGTCAATGTTTTCTAATTAGGGACAATTACAATGCTCATTTAAGTGATGCTGGCTATGAATTTTCAAATTCAGGTTTTCTTCAGAGTTTTTTCTTATTTTTAACTTTGAAAGTGATGAATTTGGTTTTATTAGCATTAAGTGTAAGTGAATGGTAGTCTAACCAATTTATTATTCTGTTAAGTGTGTCTTCTGCTTTCTTAAATGTAATAGTTACCTATGTTAGGTACCAAATTTGATTGATTGTTAATATTCAAAAATGAATGTTTGTAACATGTAAAAAATAAAAATCTATAAAAAAAATTGCAATAAGTGGCACGCAAGCTATTTGAAAATCTGAATGTACCGGGACTGAATATATTGAACGCGGGAGAGGGGAGGGGATCGCGGCAAGGTGGTTTGCGGGAGAGTGGAAGGGGACATGGGAGGGGAAAGGGAGATGGAAGGGGAACGGGACGAATGGGAAAAGACACGCAGGAAGAAACAATTTATTTATTTGTGGCATAGCAACGCTTGCCGGGAACTCGCTAGTTAGTTTATAAAACCTTAAGAATGATTATTTTACAAAGAAATAATACGAAGATACATGTTCTTTAAAAAAATATATTTTCTTAGGTCTGAGTTTTTTTTTCTCCGTTTATAAAATTAAAACCCTAATATCCTTTAAACAAAAAAAACAAAGGACCTTCATCATTATTGCAATGGACCTTTCATGTATAGCTCTTCATAATGTCATCGGGATCTTTACTATTATGATAATTTATTCACTATTTTATTTCATTTCTTCTTTTATGTGAGTACCGCACAAAAGTTCAAACTGCTACTAACCGCCTGGAACCAGTGAGACTATGACACCCTCAATTGGGGTATGGTGTGAGGCTGAAGCATGTGGGGAGGGTTAGGAGAAGGGAACTTATCTGTTCAGATGATCAATAAACACGGCTAAAGCCATTTCACGCAACGTTTCGATTATGAATGAGGGTCTTTCGCCAGGAAAAATTGAACGTATCTGTCAATCTGGAACGTGCCGCAAATATACTACAGTTTTTTTTAAAATTAATTTCTTATGAAATTACTCTAAAAAATCAATGAAAATATTTGCACACGTCGGAATTTGAATTCGCGACTTCTTGATTCGTAGTATCCTATATATATCTATAAAGTTTCTAGAATCCGATTTTATAATAACAAATTTTTTGTTGTGTCTGGTTATACTGACATAAATAATATACTCGCATAAATGACATGGTTTACAATTTTTAATGTGTAAATGTTACCAGCATTCGAAATCTGTTGGAAAAAGATACTTTTCGTTGAAACATTATAAGAAAAAGTATTTATTTATAAATTTCAGTTCAGTTCCCACATGTGCAATTGTGCAAAATAAAATATTACCACTTACCTAATTGGCTGAGCTTAGCGAAGTCCTGTTTTAACTCGAATTACTCGAAGGTTTAGTTTATATTTTTGTAAATTGGTCTGTTATGTTACGGTTCCGTTAAAGATGGTGGCCGTTTTAATCTGTCGTGCGCCAGCCGACTGGCAAGGATAAAAGTCATTTCTCTGCATATAAGTAGCTATTCTAGAGAAAATGTTAATGATAGATTATATACTACTATTAAAAAAGTTATAATTTTTACAAAAAACATATTTTCTGTTAAGACTGTAAATATTAAAAAAATCGTTTTTCAAAAAAATAAGTACAATATTACTAAAATAGAATCTGCTGACATACTTAGCGTTAGATCACGAATGGTTAATGGTTGAGTAAATATATTTTTTTAAGTCTGGTCGACCGTCGAAATGCAAAACTTTAATGAACGCGAGGTCTGTTTACAGAAATACTAGTTTAGTTCAGTCCACTAAGATTTTTACTCCTGTATAATTTTTACTCCTGAATACTGAGATTTTTATTCCTGTAAATATAAATAGCCGATAGATCCGTGTATTGTAGTATACCTAGTGTTATCCATGTGAATGTGTCCGCTACATAATAACTAATAAATATGTATCTACCTAACGCCTTATAACATAATAACTTATAAATATGTATCTACCTAACGCCTTATAACATAATAACTTATAAATATGTATCTACCTAACGCCTTATAACAAAATAACTTATAAATATGTATCTACCTAACGAAAAACTTTAAGTTCCACCATACGTAAATAACAAGAGGCCACTGCCCATAGTTTAAATGAAAACGCCAAAACAAAGTTAAACAAAAAACAGTTCAATGAAACTGCCTAGCGGCAGTAGACAAGAATTTTCCACACTAGCGGCCAAATTATTGAAGTGTGTCGAAATCTGAAAAAAAAACCAAGCTAAAAGTACCTAAATTTGAAAACAAAACCAAAAAAGCAGCTCTGCTTCTACAAAATATACACATTTTACTATCATTTCCATAGCAGACTGAAATCGGTTAATATATACATATGTAGATGATGCGGCGAAGGATCAAATGATGTTGCGATGTTTGTGAACTGTAAAATTAACGATTTCGGTTATGCATTTTAATATGTTTGGAATTGAATCACCAATATCTCCACACTGCTTTGTACTCTTCATGGATTGAGTTTATTTCACTCGGTAGGTAATATTTAGTGAAGAAGGGAATGCGGTGATATTTGCTTTATGGAGTGAATGGCGTACGCGAACGGTAAGCAAGCTATCTTTTAGCGATGCGGACCGACGACGACTCGTGTCCCTTGCGGTGAAACAAATTCAAATGAACTATTGAAGTAGAGGGCAAACAATCGGTAGTTGCCAAAATGCAACAATAAACTAGCGCGAGCAATAGATATTAATTACATGGTAGTTAACGAATGTACGTAAGTAGGTAAAGGTAGAAATTATAATATAGTACGCAGAAAAATGGTCGCAGTTCAGAGTAAAATTGCAAGATTTCCGATACATTACGATTTGTATCTTACAACTTTGATTAATTTATGTTTTTATAATATTAATTTGCACTGCACTGTATCTAACCCACAAACTTTCTGTGCAAAATATAATGCACGAAAAACTACCCCACAGACGCGTGTAAACGTTAATTTATGTTACTATTTCCTTTAAAATCTGTTCCACCCCCGGCAGTTTCAATAGCTTTCCGCCAAATTTACGGCAGTGATCCAAAATCATTCCCGACATCCCGGATTTTCACCAGAAATCAAGTAAGTAGTTATGAATGAAAAGATCCGAATTACCTTTAAACGGGGACATTAATTTCGAACGAGACAGCTTACAGAATTCGACTGCGATAATATTTATTTTGCCATCAATGAACAGAATCGCTGGTTGGGCGGGCATGTAATTCAAATTGTAGGTAATTTTAGCTAAATACGGTACGGGGAATGGCACGAAAACGACTGGAACTATTCGAAGAATACCTTAAAAAGTATATTTATTCAATTTACAGAGGAACATTCATTATTCATTTATATAATGTTCATGGAAATCTTTGGGTCATTTGGAGCGAAAGTAAATCTTTTCCGTTGAAAGCTCCTGACTCTCGCATTCGTTTCTCTGAAGAGTACCTGCCTACCTAACCACCTAAACAATATTTGGAGTTATAAAAATAAGGTTTTTTCATTTACAAAATTCAGTTGGAAAGGACACTCTTTTATTTAAATAGCATCACATAAATCCATAACACATCAAAGCCGATTAAAAATAAATTAAGAATCGTGTTTGAGTGAGCTTATCAGGAACATTACAGCTCCGTCCGAAATGTTTTGGTTATTATTTGTTCCTTTTTAACTGACCTGAAATTGAGATTATTAAAAGAACCGGGTCCAAAGTTGACCCTTGTAGTATCTTCAGGCTCATTCGTGTTGATACCCGTCTCATTTTTTTTATTTACATTAGCTCCACCCAGGAGGCAGGGAGAAAAATAATCTCACTCAGGGCCTAGGTCTTCTTTGGGGATGCTGTGAGGAGGGCCATTTTAGGGAAAGGAAGGAGAGGAAGTTCTTGGAAGGAAAAGGGTGTAAGGGTGGGTAGGATCTGGGGGTCAATGTGTCTAGGGGTGTCGGACGTAAGGATCCATTCCTCCAACTGCGGTGTAAAGCAATGGGTCGAGAGAGACCAGCTAGAAAGGTCTAGGTTAGGTCTCCCTCAATCAATCTCTCTCGATCCGGCCCCGCCATGCAGTAGGCGGAAAAACGCATTGTCCGCTAAGACCTAGACAAACCTTATCGTAGAGAACCACTTGGGTGACCTATGGCAGGGATGTTGGTTATCCAATAAATAGTTCCCGGGCGGCGGTACCTATATCTGCCTTTAATAATTGACTAACTGAAATATCTAATAATTGACTTTGTTATTAAGTTTCGTTCGCAAAATTTTTACAGGAATATGATTAAAGATATTCGGCACGACAGTATATTTTACGTTTTCATACAAGACACAAGACGTGTCATACGGAAGATTTTTATGAACGGACGATTGTCGATGACGAGCATACGATCTCTCCCTGGGACTACCTCCGTTCCATACTAATGACACAATTAGTAAATAGTTTTAATAAAAAATTTAATTCTCTATTACAACATAGTTCATTTAGCATTTGCAAATGCACTGTGCATGATATTGAAAATATTAAATATAAAGCTACTTCTGTTTAAACGGTGAACTCACATTTATTAGGGGTGGGCAACGTTTAAACTAGAAAAACTTATGAAAACAAAACAATTTTCAGAAATCATAATATTACTGATGTAAGTTCTTAGGCAATTTATCATTGCTTTATTTAAGCACTAACTTTTACCCGTGGCTTCGCTTGCATGGTATTAATGCATAATGCTTGCTGGCATAATTGTTATTATTCTTGCTTTTTTGTCTAATAAAATATAATTATTGTTTAATAGAAAATTTCAAAATTTGAGAATGACATTTCGCAAATAAAAATTCTATTTTAGAAAATATTTAAATTATAGAAATTTATTTTAAGTACCTACTCCCCTAATTTATTTATATTTGAATCCAGAGAAAAACCTAAAGAAATAACAAAATTACAGCCCACGTCAAATAATTACATAGCAACGCTATGCTTTTCGTCCGGACAATAAACATTTTTAGAGATAGGTAGATATTAACTATGACGCCAACAAAGCACTATTTTTAGGGTGAATTGCCTAATTAAAAAAAAAAAACATTTTTTCCAAGGTAACAATTTGTTTGACGTTTGCAATAACTCAATTTTGTTAGGGACAGAAAACGGATGAAAAATAATTGCATAACGCTACAGCTTATTCATAACGCCAGAGCTTACCAATATATATAGCCTATGTTACTCGCAAATAATGTAGCTTTCGATTAGTGAAAGAATTTTTAAATTCTATTCGGTGTTTATTGCGTGAAAGAATAACACTCATCCATACAAACTTTCGCCTTTATAATATCTATAAGATAAGATGTGTTTGTATTTGCTTGTAGCCAGGTAGCTAAAATTTTCTTTGTTAATTTCGACTTTTTTCAGTTCGTACCTATTAGGTGCTTCGTATTGTGTTATTATTGGATAATAGGTAGTAAACAAATTAAACAAAAATATACGTAATGTAAGGTAATAAATACAATATGTATAAATACATCGTATTTTAAAAGACCATAACGCTGTTTCAATGCAGGGGTGCACCGTGTGCACCGATTCATTATTGGATAACAGTACAGTCCATGATAGCTTTTTGTTTAACAAGCCTCCAAAGAGCACACAAACCTTAATAGCTCGGAAGGCTTTGAAGCAAAGAATGGACGGTTACCTCGAGAGTGTTTTCTCTTGGGGTAAGAATAACCTCGTCGAATTTTAATGTTTCAAAGACCCAATCATGTCTGATAACGTCTAAAGGGGGTCGAAATGATAATCTAGTCTCCTTCAATGGAAGCGATCTTCCAAACAGGATCTCCGTTGATATGCTTGGTGTAAATCTGACCAGCTCAGGTATGGAGGCTCCATCGAAACCAGAGTTAAGTTAACCTCTCAGAAACTGGGCGTACTGTACAGGGCCCGCAGATACTTTAATAGTACACAACTGCTAACCCTGTACAAATCGCAAGTGCGCTCCACGGTTGAATTTGGCAGTCACCTCTGGTCTGGAGCTCCGAAATACCTAAAAAACCCTTGACTCTGTGCAGAAACGGGTGGTCCGTTTGATAGATTCTCCCATCTTAACAGACGGATTGCAATCTTTAGAGCACAGGCGTCAATGCTGTCCCTGTTCTACCAGTATTACAATGGAAGATGATCCGAGGAACTAGCGTCACTGATCCCCTCGGCACCGGTGCGTAGTCGGGAAACACGCCAAACACGCGCCCAACATTTGTACACGGTTGACATTAGTCACATGAGAACGGGTCGTTTCTACGACTCGTTCGTGAGTTCAACAGCTCGGCTGTGGAACGATTTACCGGCCTCTGTGTTTCTACCCTCCTACAACATGGGTCTCTTCAAGACCCATGTTCACTCCTTCCTTTCCTTAAAAAGACCCTCCACACAGTATCTTCAAATATGACATAGGCCCTGAGGGAAATTATTTTCCTCAGGGCCTCCCGTGTGGAGTTAATGTAAAAAAAGGTGGTTGGCAGAGAAGAAGAACCACCACACAGTGCTGTCTTGAAACACACTACTTATTTTATTCATATGTAATTATGGATGATTAATCTATTGTACAATAATAAAAAAAAACCTTCTATTGGTAATATAAATTATTTGTTTCACGTAAACGTTCCACATCTTTCTCGGATATTCTCAACTTCTACTTCGTATTCTCCTTGCACTCCTTTCTCCGTTTATCCGCTCAATTAACTACACCCAAGCTGTAAACGTTTCTCATATATTCATTGCGCTCACGCCTTGATTTTTTTTCCGCTTTTCCACATTGAGTCTTGACAAGACCTGACTAAAATATTGTTTTCGTCAATTATGTTTTCATAGGGCCTTAAACTATTATTGATAACGTCGGTATGCAATTTGGTCCAATGCAATACAATAAGGGCAATATAGCGAGGACCACGGTATTGCCTCTCTGGCAAAAGATATTACATTGCAACGCTAATATTTAACGCCGACTACGGCAATTAGTATGTAGAGCGTCTGCAGTACACACGGAAGGGGCAGAATTCAATATTACAGGTCAGTCGTGGACTGGATAATTTCAGAATTGGCCTTAATTTTTTGTAAATCCTCATTCCAGTGCAGCAATATTACAAATTCTAAATTCAATTAAAAGTCTTTACTTCAATACGTGAATACGTGAAAAAAAACGAACCTGCAGGTTTGCTAACCTCAAGTAATAAGGCATATCATTTAATCGATTTCCATTTTTTTATGATTGTTGATAACACTAACAATCTAAACGAAAATATGAAAGAGAACAAGACACAGAAAAATAAAAAAGATAATGGTTACAACTGGAACTCGAACCCAGAACCTCTCGTCTAACTGGGACGGGCGCCTCTACCAATTGGACCATTGCCACCTTCCATCAAACCGTCATATTTGTCAATTTTCATATTTCAAATTTATCTTCGACTAATTTTTCCATATTATTATTATTATTATAACATGTAATATATAAATAGAAATATACATATAGATTTATTACATTGATGGAAATAACCATCAAAATGTTATAAAAAGAGAATTGTTCTTATAAAAAATTAAATATTTATTTATTGAACTTATGATGAACGTCTTAAAATTTCCGGACACCTCAGAGAACAAACTGAATTAAGACGAATTCAAGAATTTAGTCTTTTATATGGAGGGCAGTTGATTTTGTTTTATAACACATCATTAAAATCTAAAAATTAAATGAAATATCACGTTCAAACATATCATAAACTTTATTCATTGAAGAAGAAGATAAAGTTTTCATTTTTGGAAGAACTTTATGATTAAAACCGCAAATTGCAATATATATTAATTTCCGATTATAATAACAACTCTTAAATGATAATGCGATACAGAATAATCAGAAAAAGAATCCTAGATGCCACCGAATATTTTTCTTTTTTTCCTGTTTCACGTTTTCGTTTGAGAGGCGTTAATATTATCTTCTATGATTTAAAAAAAGAAAGTTCTAATAAATCTGAATGAGACATGAAACAGACCAATACGCAGAAAAAAAAACGCTAATGGTCAGATCACAATGGCCAAGTGGTTAGAGGCATTGTTCCGGTAAGACAGAGATCGTTGATTTCACTTGCGACCATTGCCTTTTTCATTTTCCGTGTCTTGTTCTGTTTCACGTTTCGTTTAGATTTATTAGTATTGTCTTTTTCTTCATTTATTAAATATTAAATTGATAGGTACAACCTTAAAAAATTATTTAAAAAGTTATTCCAGTAATAAATAGCTTAAACCAGAGGTTCCCAAAGTGGGTGCCGCGGCACCCTGGGGTGCCGCGGACAGAAGTCAGGGGTGCCGCGAGACGCCCCTGATGTCTCTACTAAAAATCAAAATTGACATGAACGAATACAAACATTTTATGGAATGGAAAATCACCCGCGTGGCCGGTCCGCGCTCTGGGAATGGATTGGGTGGTAGGCACGGATACGGTTGTGGTGCTGCGCTTGCAGCGGCCGCGTGCCGCATTCACTTGTACTTTTTTCATTCAAGATTTCATCATTCAGTAAAAAACTACAAGTGTGGAAGAGAAAAGTGGGTGATGATGGAGGCAAATATTGTTTTCCAATATTGCAATAGTACATGGCCCATAGCGGAGTTAAGGTTTCAAGTAACTTGCTGAACCTTTTCACAGAGCACCTATCACAGTTAACTGGTTTGCCAAGTACTTCGCAGAAGACCAAGTGGATAAGTTTGTATGGATCCAAGATCCATTCCGTGCTCAAGCTCCCCAAGATTTTACTACGCAGGAAGAAGAAGATTTAATTGACCTTTCGACCGACAGCAGCCTAAAAATTAAATACGCTTGTTCAGATTTGACAGAGTTTTGGATATCAGTCAGAAATCAGTATCCGATTCTAAGTGGAAAAGCTGTAAGGGACCTCATTCCCTTTGCTACTTCATATCTGTGCGAAACTGGATTTTCAGCGGTTGCGGTTATAAAGAGCAAATATCGCTCAAAAACAAATGTGGAAAAAGAAATGAGGAGTAGCTGCCGTAAATTGTGCAGCGAGCTGCAGGCTCACCCGTCGCACTAAACGGTTTTTGTACTTGTATTATATTTGCATTTTTTTTGTAAGTTTTCCTATCAATAAATGCACTTATTCATTTTACGAGTTGTATTATTCAGTGGAGTAGGTAAAAAAAAAAGAGAAAATTCAAATTTTCTACTAAGGGTGCCGCAACTTGGAAAAGTTTGGGAACCCCTGGCTTAAACCTTTTATTTTTTCGGTAAAAAAATATACTCGTATGTAGACATGTATAATTAATAATTTGTTAATTTGTAGAGCGACGTTTTTTGTGAAAAATCATCCCAAGGACATACAATGTTAATTAATGTGATAGTTAACTTGCTTGAGAGGATGTACCGCCGAATAACAAAAGAATAAAAGATATTTTCATTCGAAGACATCAAGGGTAAAACTACTGTGTATATCAGCGTATAACAACTAGATCAAAAAGTTTTAGGACTTTATTCATAAAATCGAAAATACAAGTTTATTCATGAAAATTGATATGGTTCCCTTCAAACTATTCCCCATCGACTGCAACGCACTTAGCTCACTTGGACACGTCCGTTTTTTTCAACGGACAACGGACCGTCATTTTGTTTATAATGAATGTTTGTACACGCACCGGATAAAATTTTACGCCGGACCGATGTACGATGTGTGTAGCTGTGTACAAACTTTTGTTATAAACCATACAACATTGCAATTCCGGTAAAAAATGGTCCGTTTTCCATTGAAAAAAACGGACGTGTACAAGCGGGCTTATCCCAGCGCTTGATCTAATCCTCGAAACAGAATTTACAGTGTGTCCATGAGAGCCGTTTTCGATTTTTTCATAACATTCTGTTTGGAGCGTTCCGCAAAGCAGTTTTTTATGTCGATTGAAGAGGAAAAAGTCGCAGAGAGCCAGATCAGGTGTATTCGTGTTGTTTTTGGTTACAAACTCACGGATAAGGATTTCGTTGTGCGACATTCCGTTATTGTAGTGCAAAATGGATGCCATTTTTTGACTTGTCAGAGACAAAGTCACATGGTGGCCGGTCTTAAAACTTTTTGATCAAAATGTATGTACAGAAATTTGACTCTGTAAATAATTTCGTTTGATACCGATACCGACTAATTAAGGTACTCTTTAGACAATTTTAGGTTTGAAATTGGTAAAAAACGCATACAAAAAATATACTTTAAAAATTTTAATTTCGGGGGTCAAATGCTGGGGGATCAACCTTTGGGTCCCCTCGACTGAAAAAACCAACAAAATTTGCATTTTTTCAACCAATATTTTATTGTTCTATATAAATATATATCTTCTTTTTTTTTAAATTTTCTTTATGAAAGTAAAAATATAGAGCATACATATTAAGGAAAATATTCATACAAGTATTAGGTACATGATCACATACAGGAAACGAGTTAAAGTATATGAATCTTGTATCAATAAAAATAAAATAGAATAACAAATAAAAATAAATGAACAAATAATAATATTTTAAGGCCTTCTAATTGGTACTTTCAATATGGTTTTTATGTTTCCTTTTTTAATCGTATTTAGGTTGTGTAGTTACGTATGTGTAGCAGATCTCTATCCTATGATTCCATATTCAATTCGAGAATGACATAACGCGTAGTAGACCTTTTTCATATCTTTTTATTTACCACGTTTCTTAGGTTGATTGCGTACTGTGGTTTCCTTAGTCTTCCGGAAATTATCTACGAAACTGTTAAATATTCTGGCCTATTTGGTAGTGTCGGCCCACGGGAATTTCTAGTACGTCCCTTTCAGGGGTTCAGGGTATGTTCCGGTAACATATCATTAATTATTAATATCGTACATAGATATCTCGTACATAATACGCAAGGTGCACCGAGCAAGGTAAGCAGATGTTGCATATTCATTAATTAACACAATGTTAAAACATAAATAACCGTTCCTTGTTCACGGCCCAGGTAACGCCGGCGCCGGCCTGGATGTCACCAATAGCTGGAGCCACTTGCTGGTATGTTGTTTATTGCTTTAGCATATTCCTTAACCCTTCAGTCTTTAAAATATTTTCGCTTACAAGTTGGAACGACACGGTGAAATTTCGTGGAAATTCGGAATGCTTCAAAAGTATCTATTGATAAATGTGCGAAGTATTTATTTATTATTTTTGAAGTGAAACTTCTTTAACCCTGTTGTGATTTAAAATTCGGATGAAACGAAGTGCGTAACTAAAATTTATTATTTGACGGGTCCTCGGTTCTAATATAATGCGATAAATTCACGGCTCCACGCGAGCCTCCGATAGCGTAACGACATAAAGCGTCTGACATATATCAGTGACCAGGGAGACATCTAGCCAACGGCGGTTCGAATCCTACGAAATCCAAAAAAAAACAATTTTGTATTTGTAAAATCAATATCCAATCTTCAAACTACTTTAAGATAAACAGGCAAAAGAAAAGAAAGCGACTTTTAGCTTCAAGAAAGAGAATTATTTAAAAAAGTCACTTCACGTTTGATGCCGTTTTATACAATAAAAATATTTATATTTTTTTTACTTTCAACTGTGAACGAAAAATCCCGCCAATTTTTAATCTAAACCTTAATTATTTTTTTTCATCCATGTAAACCAATATAAATAGGTATTTGAAATACACTGAAAAAAAATATTATTTCTATTTCCAACGACGAACAAATGACATATCGCAGAATAAAAAATTTAAATATTTTTAAAATGTATGGACGCCCAGTCAGATCTATCTTTCAGAGGCACTAATGGAATATGATTTTTGTGGCTAGTAATGTCCTTCCGAAGCTTGATGGGTTAAAATTATGGTAATATGATAACAGAGATGGTTTTAATATCACATAAACCTGCTAACATTAAAATTAAGCAACGTTGAACATTATCAACAAGTGGCGTAAGGCAAGGAGGAAGCATGTCTCGGGTTCTGTTCAATCTGTATACCGATGATCTTATTAAAAAACTTAATGCCACGAAAATAGGATGCCATATACATGGAATATGTGTGAACAACATTAATTACGCAGATGACATGGTTCTTCTTGCACCGTCACTAAGCGCATTACAGAAGTTCCTAAGAATTTGTGAAAACTTTGCGAAAAACCATAACCTGTTATATAATACTACCAAGTCAGTAGTTATGGTTTTTAAAAACAAAAACGAAACCATCCAAACACCCTCAGTATGGTTAGATGACAGGAAAATGAATGTTTATACAGCGTTAAATACCTGGGACACATCATCACAGACGACCTTAAGGATATCGAGGATATGGAAAGGCAGAGAAGAGCGATATCTGTTAGAGCGGGTATGCTGTCAAGACGTTTTTACCTATGCAGCCCAAAAGTAAAAAGAATATTGTTCAACGCTTTCTGTACCTCGCTGTACACATCAGAACTGTGGGTTGACTACACTGCATCCCAATGGAACAAGTTAAAGGTTGCTTACAACAACGCATACCGTCAACTTTTCCGCCTACCGAGATACTGCAGTGCCACGGAAATGTTCCTGGAGGGACGAGTGCACACTTTCCGAGCACTTCTCCGCCACCGCATGGGAAGTTTATGGCGCAGACTACGCCAATCGAAGAATGCAATCATCACCGCCATGACTACCTGGTTGGAGTCCCCCCTGATGGCCCTCTGGAGACGGGAGACGATGAAATATCCTCCGTAAACAGCTGCGTGAATTAATTTTACTGTTTATTCTTATTTTTCTTATGTTTTTCATGCTTATTCGTTTTTTTTTTTTTTTTAATTTATTTATATGTTGTTATTTACTTTATTTTTATTTTTAACATTAACCCATTTTTGGTTTCAAAATATGGAATGTATTGCATTGCACTACCCCTGCATACATTCTGGAATAAACTATTATTAAATATACGGTGCTCCAGATTTCATGTCCGGGTTGAATCTTTCCCAAATGAAAGACTAAACCCTTCCACACACTTTTCCACAAATGAATATCTAATAAATTAACGCAATGTAATTGCACTATATAAAGATAAAACAATACAAGAACAATACGTCAATCCACCAGAAACATAATGGGAAAATATTTCACCGACTCCAGATATTTTCATATCAGAGGGTTCGGCTCTGATGAAATCCTAACTGGTCCGATAAATCCTACTGATCCCTCAATATAAATATTTAAAAAATCTTTCGTAATCCTACATGTATTTAAAATGACCGACTTTTGCATTTTTATGTACAAATTTTTTGACAAATCTAATACGCCTAAATTTTGAATGAGAGAGCTAGGTATAATGCCAGTAGCCGAAATAACAAATGGTAATATTTTTATAGTCTGAGAATGCCAAATTCTTTTAATTTCATTTCCTAAATCTGTATATTTTCTTATTTTTTCAGAAACAGTTTTCTGAATATTACAAGAATTTGGTATAGCGACATCAATGATATAAGTTATTTTCTTAATTTTGTCATGTAAACCTATATCGGGTCTATTATGACTAATTGTTCTGTCTGTCAGAATAGTTTTATCATAATAAATTTTATAAAATTCATTTTCTAAAAATGAATTTGGTTCATATTCATAATATGGTACATTACGGCAGTCAATCAAGTTATGTTTAATTACCAAACTTTGGTGAATTATTTTTAAAACTTGATTGTGCCTAAATGTATACTCGGACGGCGCTAATACAGAACATCCCGATATAATATGTTCTATAGTTTCCGGAAAAGCCAAACATTTTCTACATAAATCATCAATTTGATTTGCATCTTTGATGATATGCTTCCTATAATTTTTAGTATTAATGACTCTATCTTGTATGGCAAGCATAAAGCCTTCTATTTCTGCGCTCAACTCTCCAATACTCAACCATTTGTTTGACGAAAATTTGTCAACATATGTTTGGTTGAGATAATTGAAGTGTTTTGCGTGAAGAATTTTATTTGACCAGGAATCTAATAATTCCTGGTTGGTATTTATAAGAATGCTGGCATTCTCGTCGTATAAATTTAATGGTGAAATATTTCTATCTGCCTTGCATATTATTTTGTGCATTTCTGAACTATCAGCTTTCCTATGGAAAAAATTTCTTAGCATTTCTACCTGATTATGTTTTAAAGATGTTATTTTGACTATACCTCTACCTCCTAAATTTCTGGGTAAATTAATACGTTCTATAGCTGAATTTGGATGATGGCAATGAAATTTAGTTAATGTAGTTCTAATTAATCGTTCTAAGCTATCTAAATCTGTATTAGACCATTTAATTATGCCAAATGAGTAAGTTAATAGAGGTATTGCCCAAGTATTTATCGCCTTTACTAAATTTTTAGCAGATAGATTGCATTTCAAAATTTTTCTGATCCTAGTTTTAAATTTAATCCTAATATCATTTTTAATACTAGTATGATCTAATCTATTTGATTGCGGATATCCTAAATATTTATAAACCTCACCCCCTTTAATACTTTCAATTTTGAAATTTCTAAATATACCCTCGTCTCCATCTACAATTTTACCTTTCTCTATATGGATCGTTCTACATTTATCTAAACCAAAAGTCATTTTAATATCATCTGAAAAAATTTTAACTACTTTAATCATTTTCTCTAAATTTGGTTCAGAATTTGAATATAATTTTAAATCATCCATAAATAATAAATGAGAAATTATATTTCTCTCTCTAGTATTACCTTTAATTTTTATTCCAAACTTGCTTTTAATTAACATTTTAGATAGAGGATTTAATGCTAAGCAAAACCAAAGAGGACTCAATGAGTCTCCTTGAAAAATCCCTCTTTTTATTGGAATGCCCGGTACTATAATTTTCTTATCTTTCAAATTCAAAAGCAAATCGGTATTCCAAAATGCCATAATTTTTTCCAAAAAGCTAATAATAATTGGGTTAATTTTGTATATATTTAAAACTTTTATCAGCCACGAGTGCGGGACACTATCATAAGCTTTTTGGTAATCTATATAACAAATATGTAAATTACGTTTTTGGGTTTGAATCTGTTTTAGAATTACAGAATCAATAACTAATTGTTCTTTACATCCCATATGTTTTCTGCGACAACCTTTTTGTTGTTCAGATAAAACATTTTTTTCATCTAAATGAGTGTATATTAAATCTGTCAAGCAAGAGGTTAAAATTTTATATATTGTCGGTAAACATGTAATGGGTCTATACTGAGAGGGATTATTAATATGTTCGCTTTTAGGCAACATATAAGTAATGCCCTTAGTTAGAAAATTTGGAAAATTTTGAGGTTCTCTGACAAATTTTGAAAGATTTTTTGCCAAAAGGGGATGTAAAGTAGTCAGACGTTTATACCAAAAATTATGTATCCAATCGCAACCCGTGGCTTTCCAATTATGAGTATTTTTTATAATTTTGGCTAACAATTCAACCGATATATCAGAAAAACTCATTTGTTCAATGTCTGAACAATTGAGTTCTTCATTTTCTATCCACGGACCTGACTCATTATGTTTTATATCTTTACTCCAAATATTTGTCCAAAAATCGCGCATATCTGATTCAGATGGCAACGGATTATTATTATTCGAAATAATATTTTGTTTATCGTCAAGTTTTGAATAAAATATTTTCTCATTTTTCTGAAATAATCTATTATTATTTTTTTTATTATACGTATAATTATATCTTTTTAATCTACTAGCTTTTACACCTAATTTTTGTTTTAACAAATCTAATAAATCATTGATTATATTTTCATTATTATTACTACCAATGCTATAACCAAATTTTCTCCCAATTACATCTACATGTCTCAAAATATTCCTACTTCTATTTCCATTTTTATACTCTATTACTCTAGCTATGCTACTTCTTAAAAATACTACATCATTTTCTAATCTACTCTGCCATTCTGGTTTTCTATAATTATATGATCTATCATCAGAAGACGTTAATTTAACTCCTAACTTGTTACATATAGTGATAGCACTAGCATACACTATTGTATGAAGATCTAAAAAACTAATGTCATCAAATATAATTTTTGGTAAAATTATATTATTTAATTCAGAAATTAATTTAGATAATTTCTTTGACGTATGTAATTTTGGTAATTTTGGTCTAACTGTGGGCTCTATATCTATATATCTATTTATATTATTATGAAGTAAGTTAGCTAATTCTATAATATTTTCATCTAGTAAGTTTAAATTTGCAATGTTGATTTCCCTAAGATTATAAATAACGTCTAAGTTATTTGAGTCTACTGTAATATCATTGGATTCTTCGACTAGAATATTATCTGAACTATCTACGTTCAATGTATCTGATATAACATTACTACTCGTATTAACTTGCTCTAAATTATTTTCTAATTGCAATCTATCTGCTACTTCCTTTTTTATCTGATCTAATGTTACTACAGGAATTAAATTATTTTTGAAAATTGCCCTCTTTTGGTCTGCTAATCTTTGTTCGTTTACTTGGGCAATCGGATAATTTTGTGAGAAAATTAAATGTAATTTTTTCCTATACAATAACATATCTGTTTCTAATTTAGTTACATAAAAATATGAACGAACGATGAACATATTGACATCGTTCGTCCATTTCATACGCTGCCTAGGAATACCTGCTTTTGTTTTTCGTGGTCTTAGACTATCATTGTTCATCTGTGTAGATGACATAACAGACCGCTCTTCATTTCGGTTGGTTGTAAATGACATATTATCAATTTACAAAACAACACGAAAATGATTATTATTATTTTTATTTACGGTGCTCCAGATTTCATGTCCGGGTTGAATCTTTCCCAAATGAAAGACTAAACCCTTCCACACACTTTTCCACAAATGAATATCTAGTAAATTAACGCAATGTAATTGCACTATATAAGAATAAAACAATACAAGAACAATACGTCAATCCACCAGAAACATAATGGGAAAATATTTCACCGACTCCAGATATTTTCATATCAGAGGGTTCGGCTCTGATGAAATCCTAACTGGTCCGATAAATCCTACTGATCCCTCAATATAAATATTTAAAAAATCTTTCGTAATCCTACATGTATTTAAAATGACCGACTTTTGCATTTTTATGTACAAATTTTTTGACAAATCTAATACGCCTAAATTTTGAATGAGAGAGCTAGGTATAATGCCAGTAGCCGAAATAACAAATGGTAATATTTTTATAGTCTGAGAATGCCAAATTCTTTTAATTTCATTTCCTAAATCTGTATATTTTCTTATTTTTTCAGAAACAGTTTTCTGAATATTACAAGAATTTGGTATAGCGACATCAATGATATAAGTTATTTTCTTAATTTTGTCATGTAAACCTATATCGGGTCTATTATGACTAATTGTTCTGTCTGTCAGAATAGTTTTATCATAATAAATTTTATAAAATTCATTTTCTAAAAATGAATTTGGTTCATATTCATAATATGGTACATTACGGCAGTCAATCAAGTTATGTTTAATTACCAAACTTTGGTGAATTATTTTTAAAACTTGATTGTGCCTAAATGTATACTCGGACGGCGCTAATACAGAACATCCCGATATAATATGTTCTTTAGTTTCCGGAAAAGCCAAACATTTTCTACATAAATCATCAATTTGATTTGCATCTTTGATGATATGCTTCCTATAATTTTTAGTATTAATGACTCTATCTTGTATGGCAAGCATAAAGCCTTCTATTTCTGCGCTCAACTCTCCAATACTCAACCATTTGTTTGACGAAAATTTGTCAACATATGTTTGGTTGAGATAATTGAAGTGTTTTGCGTGAAGAATTTTATTTGACCAGGAATCTAATAATTCCTGGTTGGTATTTATAAGAATGCTGGCATTCTCGTCGTATAAATTTAATGGTGAAATATTTCTATCTGCCTTGCATATTATTTTGTGCATTTCTGAACTATCAGCTTTCCTATGGAAAAAATTTCTTAGCATTTCTACCTGATTATGTTTTAAAGATGTTATTTTGACTATACCTCTACCTCCTAAATTTCTGGGTAAATTAATACGTTCTATAGCTGAATTTGGATGATGGCAATGAAATTTAGTTAATGTAGTTCTAATTAATCGTTCTAAGCTATCTAAATCTGTATTAGACCATTTAATTATGCCAAATGAGTAAGTTAATAGAGGTATTGCCCAAGTATTTATCGCCTTTACTAAATTTTTAGCAGATAGATTGCATTTCAAAATTTTTCTGATCCTAGTTTTAAATTTAATCCTAATATCATTTTTAATACTAGTATGATCTAATCTATTTGATTGCGGATATCCTAAATATTTATAAACCTCACCCCCTTTAATACTTTCAATTTTGAAATTTCTAAATATACCCTCGTCTCCATCTACAATTTTACCTTTCTCTATATGGATCGTTCTACATTTATCTAAACCAAAAGTCATTTTAATATCATCTGAAAAAATTTTAACTACTTTAATCATTTTCTCTAAATTTGGTTCAGAATTTGAATATAATTTTAAATCATCCATAAATAATAAATGAGAAATTATATTTCTCTCTCTAGTATTACCTTTAATTTTTATTCCAAACTTGCTTTTAATTAACATTTTAGATAGAGGATTTAATGCTAAGCAAAACCAAAGAGGACTCAATGAGTCTCCTTGAAAAATCCCTCTTTTTATTGAAATGCCCGGTACTATAATTTTCTTATCTTTCAAATTCAAAAGCAAATCGGTATTCCAAAATGCCATAATTTTTTCCAAAAAGCTAATAATAATTGGGTTAATTTTGTATATATTTAAAACTTTTATCAGCCACGAGTGCGGGACACTATCATAAGCTTTTTGGTAATCTATATAACAAATATGTAAATTACGTTTTTGGATTTGAATCTGTTTTAGAATTACAGAATCAATAACTAATTGTTCTTTACATCCCATATGTTTTCTGCGACAACCTTTTTGTTGTTCAGATAAAACATTTTTTTCATCTAAATGAGTGTATATTAAATCTGTCAAGCAAGAGGTTAAAATTTTATATATTGTCGGTAAACATGTAATGGGTCTATACTGAGAGGGATTATTAATATGTTCGCTTTTAGGCAACATATAAGTAATGCCCTTAGTTAGAAAATTTGGAAAATTTTGAGGTTCTCTGATAAATTTTGAAAGATTTTTTGCCAAAAGGGGATGTAAAGTAGTCAGACGTTTATACCAAAAATTATGTATCCAATCGCAACCCGTGGCTTTCCAATTATGAGTATTTTTTATAATTTTGGCTAACAATTCAACCGATATATCAGAAAAACTCATTTGTTCAATGTCTGAACAATTGAGTTCTTCATTTTCTATCCACGGACCTGACTCATTATGTTTTATATCTTTTCTCCAAATATTTGTCCAAAAATCGCGCATATCTGATTCAGATGGCAACGGATTATTATTATTCGAAATAATATTTTGTTTATCGTCAAGTTTGGAATAAAATATTTTCTCATTTTTCTGAAATAATCTATTATTATTTTTTTTTATTATACGTATAATTATATCTTTTTAATCTACTAGCTTTTACACCTAATTTTTGTTTTAACAAATCTAATAAATCATTGATTATATTTTCATTATTATTACTACCAATGCTATAACCAAATTTTCTCCCAATTACATCTACATGTCTCAAAATATTCCTACTTCTTTTTCCATTTTTATACTCTATTACTCTAGCTATGCTACTTCTTAAAAATACTACATCATTTTCTAATCTACTCTGCCATTCTGGTTTTCTATAATTATATGATCTATCATCAGAAGACGTTAATTTAACTCCTAACTTGTTACATATAGTGATAGCACTAGCATACACTATTGTATGAAGATCTAAAAAACTAATGTCATCAAATATAATTTTTGGTAAAATTATATTATTTAATTCAGAAATTAATTTAGATAATTTCTTTGACGTATGTAATTTTGGTAATTTTGGTCTAACTGTGGGCTCTATATCTATATATCTATTTATATTATTATGAAGTAAGTTAGCTAATTCTATAATATTTTCATCTAGTAAGTTTAAATTTGCAATGTTGAATTCAATTTTTAGTTCATTTGATTATTATTATTATTATTATTATTATTATTAATCAGTAAATTAAAACCTTATCCAAATACTTACTTGGTACTGAATTGTAAAACCTTGGATATTCGTGAGATGGAGGTAGAAGCTTTAGCTCGAATCCCAACACGATGGATAAATAAAAATGTTTATAAATACATGTTCATATGTGTATTGTGAACGCTTACTTATTTTCTAACTCCTTGGCATTTCTCAAGCTCACAATTTTCTCAAGATGTTTCTGGCGAAAATCAGCAAGT
Source organism: Limnephilus lunatus (assembly GCA_917563855.2). Lineage (NCBI taxonomy): Eukaryota > Metazoa > Arthropoda > Insecta > Trichoptera > Limnephilidae > Limnephilus > Limnephilus lunatus. The sequence continues at coordinate 49,423,530 of OU830593.1, forward strand.
TTGCATGTTTGAATCAAAATGTTGTTTGTTTTTGGCTTTTGCTCTTGATATCCGATGATCAGATCTTAATAGCCTGGTAGTTCTCATGGTTCATTTCCCTGTCTTCGTCCTATTTCGTACATTTTTCAAAACAGACAGAGTCTAGTGAGGCGTGTAACGTACCTACATGCACAATTAGGTACTCACATTTAAATTCAATAAACGCTCGGGTTACTGGCAATTAAAAATAAACAAATGGAAATAGGAGTGGGGTTCATACTTAGATGGAAAGTTAAATGGAGGTGAAACTGTTCCTGTGAAGGCTTAATAAAAAAAAAAAATTATTTAATCTATTTAATTTATAATACATTATTGAAATTTTACAGTTATTACAAACATATTAATAGGATAAAATAGAAGTAGGTATGTTAGCTAATAGTCAAATGTTACAAAAATAATAGTAGAAACCTAAAATGAAAGTGAACAAAAACATGTCAGAGACTTTCAGAACTTCCTTTTTTTTGTTTTGATGCAGGACACTTTATTAGATAACCAACACCTCTGCCATAGGCCACCCCAAGTGGTTCGCTACGTTTGCTGAATAAGCAAGTCTGCCCGAGCTCATGGGGTGAAGTATGTCCGGGTCTTGGCGGCGGATGGCTGCCCACCTGTGTTGATAGGCTGGTTGATCTTATGATCTCTCAAGCCGTTCACTCTCGCCCCATCGCCTTGCGCCGCAGTTGGACCCCCCGATTCCTACCCTTCCCTCAAAATTTTTCATTTCCTAGAACTTCCTCTCCTTCCTTTCCATTAAACAAACCTCCATATTCCCAAAAATGATACAGGCCCTGAGGGAAAATATTTTCCCCAAGGCATCCTGTGTGGAGCTGAGGTAAAAAAAGGACGGAGAGGTTTTGAATATGTATTGATTGTCTCTTAGGAGAATACGCGCTATTAGTAATACGCGTTGTTAGTTCGAATTGTGGGTACCACAATTAAATATAGTGGATTCGAGTAGGTCTAAAAGGAAAACGAATATGTTTTATAACACTTACTGTCTGAGGGCAATGGTGTCTATGAATTAATTCAGTAATCTAAACAGTTCTACTCTACTTTTGCCACAAATCTTTTCATAAATGTAATACTAACAGTGCTGAGGGTAGCAAATAATGTAAAATCATGCAATGTCCAGTGTGTTAACTATAATGTCCTCCGCGTGCAAAGCCGTATCTTTTCCAAGCATAAACTTTCTAATTAAAGTGTTTTTATCGGAAGTGACCTGCCAGGTAAATACGTTTATGTATACATTTGTAAATAGTTAAATTAGATAGAACCTAAGAATTCTTAATAAATTATACAGCGCCCTTGATGTGATTTTTCACAAAAACGGCGCTCTATAAATTATCCAATTATTATAATTAATTATTATCATAAATTGTTCTCCGGATAGAAAGTAGCACAGTTAAGCTACAGTTAGGTAAGAACCTGCAAAGCGGGAAGTCAATCACGAGATTTTAAAACAAAAGTGTTATATAATAATATGTAATTATTTTAAAAGTTAAGTAATGAAGCAACATTTCAGTATTGTAATCGTAAAAACTAAAAAAGTTGTGGATCGGAATATTTTTAAAAGCTTATTACAATATTCCCCATTTAATTTCAAATAAATAATGTATCATTCGGTTAACTATGTTGTGATCAAACATGCGTGTATAAACGAATGAGTTATTTTTTAAATACCACAATGAACATCAAAACAATTTCGGCAACAGACAAAATGCCGGAAAATCATGTTAAACAAAATTTTCACGTTAATTAAATAATTTAATCAGGATTATAAATTATTTTAATTTCGAGTCCCAATAGGGAATTTGGAAAATCGGAATTTATGAAAGTAAACAATGTTATGTATTTAAAAATAATTATTGTAATTCATTTTAAAGGATTTGCTTACACTATTGAATGGGTTATCAGTACACGGATAAATTGAGTTACTCTGTGCTAATTCAATTCTGATAAACAACGGCTGGTACAACCTTTTAATTTTTTTAATTTAGGGGTCTAGTTTTTTTGGATAATGGCGAATACTCCCAAGAAACACTATTATTTGTATAAAATAACGGCATGTCAATTCAATCATGAAAAGATAATTAAACTTTTTATCTGCCCTGATCATGGACACTGTAGCGCTTTCCAAAACACCCCAAAAACAAATAATGAAAATAGTTTTGGCCGGGAAAATCTAAAAACCTATCAGAATTAAAGTTAGACACACTCCTACATTCACTTGCGCAACGTTTTACACGAGATACTTTTACTCTTCTGTTAGATACTCCAATTTTACCGTCTTTTTATCACACGCGCGTTGATCATTCTACGAAAAATCATATCCGTTTAGTCAAAATAATGGCACTTTTTTTTTTGTTTTACATTATCTCCACAAAATTTTATGATTTTCGAGATATTTTTAAATAATTTTTAAATAAGAGACAATCAGATACTTAATACTTATGTATTTTTTGGATTATTATTTGTCCTTCTTAGTTGTTTTATTTTTTTTATTTTCCTTGTGAACTCTTACTTACTTACCCTTTCAACTGAAATTTTTGCCATATTTACACAATAGGATGATATTGTCTTTGTCAATATTTATAATTCATTCAATTATAATCATCGTCTATGTGTATCTGCAATCTAACAAATTTCAGAAGTAGTTTTGCCTGATTCTAAAAACATATATTTATTTTCGAAATTTTGTTTATTTTGCGAATATTGAAGTAAATTAAGTAAGTCTACTTTACGATTAATAATTTTGAAAATATTAATTGTGGCGAATATGCTACTACTGCTGGTAAAATTTAATTAACTTTAAAATTATTGCACTTTAAATTTTCAATTGGAAGTTTTGAAAGTATTTAATTTGTGAATCTCAAAGAAGTCAACGTTGTATTTTTTCCATTAAACTTTAAAGTTTGAGGATTCAATAGAAGCGTTAAATTCGACTTTTCTACGAACTAACGATGAATGTAACATTTAAACTTAGTTAAAATAATAATATATGAGCATTTGGGATAATAAAAACACATGATGAAGTTCCAAAACAGCCCAAATGAATAAAACAAATCTGTATTTGATTTAATCATTTTGGGTTTCGAAACAGCTTTCTCCCGGTTCAGAATCAAGCAGCTTACCCTAACTTAAGTAGCCGGACTGCTACCGTTTTTGTTAACGTGCTTTCGAGAAAATTTTCTCCATTAGGTAAGCAGGAGTTACATCATATAAGTAGATATCTGTAAAAGGAACTATTCGTTTCATATCTGGAGATGGTCATATATTAATATACCATAATCGTACCTTTAGCCGGGTCGTCTTTACGGAAAATCCAAACGATTCAAAATATGACGCGGTAAAATATTTTCCAGTTCTGCCGGAAGGATAAAGAAAAAGCTTCAAAGCTTCGCTATCTTCTAATGGAGGCGACAAAAGAGCTCAGAAAGTGTTATATAAATGGACAGAGAATACTATTTGTAAGGGAATAAAATCGTTTTCCCAAAATTCTGCCTATTGGTGTGAAAGTATGTTTAGCACGAACCGGGATAAAAATATACCCTCCCTAATATTACAGAAAAAAGGTGGAATCATGTTTTTTTATCAGTAACCCCTGCAAAATCTTTTATTCCAATTCCAGAGACCATTTTAATAAAAAAAAAATTTTTTTAATCATCCACAAAAATTATTTTCTTCCGGCCTGTGTTTCTTGATAGCTGAACTGTCTAGATTCGAAACGGGACATTAAAGGAACTTTTCACTTTTATTTCATTGCTTACGTATTTGTTTTGAATACGTAAACATTTTTTTTTATAAATAAATGTCTGTCGCAATTCAAGTGAACCTAAGTAGGTACATAGAAACCCCTCCCACGTTCCCCTCCGCCCCCCGGGTTCCACTCCCCCTCTAGCGTTCCCCTACCCCCTCCCGCGTTCCAAATCAAATCACCAAATTTTCATCGCAATCGGATGAAAGGTTTAGCAACACATAGTTTCATGCGCGTGGGCATGCGCACATCAAATCCCCAAAGTTTCATCACAATCGGATGAATGGTTTAGCAACGCATAAGGAACAAACATACCAACTTACATACATGCAAGCAATCAAATATATATTTAAAAATGTATGAACGCATGTTTGTTCCTTATCAAAATTAATATATTTTAAGAAAATATTATTTTTAACCGGTTAATTTTTCCATTTTATTGTACGTTACCATAAAATTTTTGAACATTAATTTTAAGTCTCGATAAATTTAATTTAGGTCGGTAAAAATTGCACCAGTGTTTGCCTGATTACCACTTCAATGCTCGTTGTTACGAATATATTAATTGGATTAGTGTTTTGCGGAAAAACCATTATTTTGCGAATAAGTTTAATGTTATTATAATCAGTGTGTTATGATAATTGTTTGGGCAATAACTCAATTTTCTACTTTTTCGGCTGATCATTAAAATAATGTGACGTGTTGCCTCATTATAATGTATTAAAATTAACGTGATAAGTGTTTTGAAAAGAAGGACGAAGCATATTATTTTTTCTTAGTTATGCTAGGTGGTTAGGCTAGCTGATCGGTCAGTGGTTGAGTGGGCATAGCGCTTGGGTCCCACCCGGGCGTCGCATGTTCGATTCCTCGGCTGGATAAGTCCTCCATCACAACACAAGAAACATTTTCGGCTTTCTGTGGTGGTAGTATGAGATTTTCAAACATTGTTGGGTTATTCGTAACCCGGGAATGTTTGTCTTTCTTTTTAAAAATTATTTTTTTTAAATAAAAAATAAACAGTTTATTTGATAAATGATTTAGTTATGTGCGCATAACACCTTTAAGTAGTTTTATTGTATAAATTTCAAAGCTGGGTTCTGTTATATAAATGATAAAAAAAGTTATGGATTTTTGATAATAATTTATTAAAAAAATTATAATAAGTAAAATTTTGTTTGCGTTGATTTTGGGTTCGTTCCAAAACTGCGGGTACCTACTTCTGAGGAAAAATAACCATGACGATTGGTAGAATTAAAATAATGTATTTCTATTGGGTTGATAATAATTAATAATAATAATAATAAATAATTATTATTGTGTAATATAATACCAGTTATCAATAAAAATATTTAGCAATGGTTGTTCCTAAAACATTCTTAATAAGTGCTTAAGATAGTAGTTAAAGTATATTATGCGTAATAGAATAAAGATACTTAAATGTACTTAATAAATTTAAATAATATTTTTCCTTTTCTGTAATTTTCTTTTATCCCAGTGATTGAGGAATCTCCAATAAAGATCGAGGTTCATTGAAATTACAACTTACTTTATTTACGTTGGTTTTACCGTGAGGTTTAGAATAAATATTTAGCTGGACCAAACGTTCATTCTAGGTGCTCTAAGTTCTAAGTAATTCTGAAGCGATTGAACTCGATATTGAGGAAGCCCAGCTGTGTGTCAATAGCTGTTTCCGTAATCGTTCATGCATTATATACGAAAGCCGGCAGGTATCTACTACTTAACTGACATCTGTTTAGACACCTTGAAACTAACAACGTATGCTGAAGGATATTGAGACTACAATATAATCCTAAACTTTTACAAATTATCATAATTAAATATCTACCGAACTAGGAATTTTACGCCTCCAGAAATCCATGACGCAAACCCTGTATTTAAAATCTTACAATGGAAGTCCTCTCCGCTTTCAGGGCAACAATTTACCGCGACTAGTAATTTTATAATTTTACAGCGTGGATTTTCCAAAAATAAAATAATTAAGAGATTAAAAAACTTTTTGTAGCTGATAACTACTTTTCACAGCATTTTTGAGAAGATGTTTCACAAAATTATTAAAATAGTTACAGTGACGAGTTAGAAGAAAGAAAGGTGAGAGCCAAAAATTTAATTATTACAAATGTGCCCGAAAGTGTCATGGTGAATCAAATGGACCGGATTAAACAGGATAAAGTGGAAGTTTTAAAAATTCTCAACAAAATCGATACCACACTCGTTGAAAACTCTGTCAACGTCTTCCGCATTGGCGTAGTAAAACCAAATAAAATAAGACCAATGAAAATAATCCTTAATGATCCGTTGATTGTATTAAACGTATTGCGTAGAAAAAATATAGCTCTAACTCACACCGATTGCAAAATCTATTCCGACCAAACCCCTCTACAGAGGCAATACCTAAATGATCTTAGACAAACCCTGGCAAACCGTACCCTGGAAGGCGAAGTCGGACTTACTATAAAATTCATAAATAATAAGCCAGCAATAGTAAATGTCTCAAAAAACTAAAATCCACTATTGGATATGGCCTAACTAACCGAAAATGCCGGACCAAATGCCCTGATGAAATCAGAATCTATTATCAAAATACACGAGTACTTCGTACAAAACTGCATGACCTTAAAGTAACGGTACCTTTACACGGACACGATATATTTATCCTTACTGAAACATGGCTCGTTCCAGAAATAGAATCTCCTGAACTTGGTTTTACAAACCACAAGATATTTCGCCGTGACAAACCCAAAATCCAGTACCAAATCCAGAGGAGGCGGAATTTTAATTGCAATCAAGGAAAATATATCCGTGAAAAAACTAAGCACGAAAAATACCTCACTGGAGCTATTTGTACAAATTGTTACTCCCATGGAAAAAATCATCATTGGAACTGTATACATACCACCAAACTCCGACATCCAAACCTACAAGAAGCATTGCGAAGACATCGAATTTCTTATGTCAAAAAATCCTACATCGAAAATAATTATCGTCGGCGATTATAATCTTCCCAATTTGAAATGGAACTCTAGTGACAATGGTTATATTACAAATTGACAAATTCTCTGGTATACAAATACTCCATCTTAACATCCGCAGCCTTCAAAAAAACATAGAAGAATTTATACTCAATATAAATAATCTTAATGTAAAGCCGGATGTTATAGTATTAACTGAAACATACACAAACAGTGACTCACCACATTATAATTTAAGTGATTATATCTACATGCAAACAAACACAAACATAAATAAAAACAGTGGCATTGCGATATTCGTAAGTAAGAAATATAATATTGTTACACATTCAGAACACAACTTAGATTCATCAAACTGCATAGAAATCCATCTTAACCACAATAAAATCAATTATTATTTGTTAGCAATCTATAGAACGCATGAATCGAACGCTTATTTATTTATCGAACAAATACGAAATATAATATCAAATTTAAAAAACAAAACTTGCATAATAACAGGGGATTTTAATATCAATATTAACAAAAATATAGACAATAGAATTAAACATGAATATTTGAACTGTATGACTGAAAACAACTTTAAATCGTGTATAAATGAAAATACGCGCGAAATTCAAGGTCAGAAACCATCTTGCCTAGATCATTTTTGGACGAATATTAACACAAAAGATCTTCATAAAATAAAAACCATTGTCTGGAAAAATAACATCACCGATCATCATACGTGTATATTTTTGTACGAGGAAGAAAAAACAATACAAACAAAAAATAAATCAATAAAAAAATCATATACCAGAATAAATCTGCAAAAATTAATTGAAAACTTGAAAACGGAACATTGGCAACCTGTAATCAACTGCGAAGAAGTTGAAATATGCTCAAAGTACTTTGAAAACATTTTATCCAAACATGTAGAAAACTCAAAAACAGATATTCCATATCGTAATTTAGATAAAAATAAATACTTGAAACCATGGATCACACCGGGTTTATTAAATTCAATCAATGAAAAAGGTAAGCTTTACAAAAAAACAATAAAATTCCCAAACGACAAAAAAATAGAATTTAATTATAAAAAATATAAAAATAAATTGACACGCTTAATAAAAATTAGTAAAGATGAATATTACAAACATAAAATAATAAGTTCTGAAAACAATCCAAAAATAATCTGGCAAGCAATTAACTGTGCAATAGATAACAATAAACAAAAACATTCAATCAAGGTAATTGTAGACGAAAATGACGTAAAAATAAATGCAGAGGAAAACCCTAAAAAATGCGCGGATATATTCAACTCCTTCTTCGCGAAAGTTGGACAAAACCTCGCTAAAAAAATTAATGTAACAAAGGGAGCGACAACTCAACAAATTATTGAAGATATACATAGTGTAAACTCACTGTCCCATTTTAAAATGATCAAGGAAGTAGATATTCTAAACATTATTGAAAATATGAAAGGAGGGTCGTCACCGGGTTTTGACAACATAACTGCAAATATGTTAAAATCTATTAAAAGCCACGTGATAAAACCATTAACTCACCTAATTAATTTAAGTTTAAAAAATGGAATATTTCCGTCTAATTATAAGAGGACAATTATCTCACCTATATTCAAAAGTGGAAACGCACAAAATGTAACTAACTATCGACCAATTTCCCTCATTTCAAATATTGGAAAAATATTTGAAAAAATCGTAAAATCTCAACTAATGGAATTTATTGAAAATAACAAAATACTTCACGACAATCAATACGGATTCCGAAAAGCGCGCAGCACACAAGACGCGATTGCAAATGTCACATCACGCATATATAAAAACCTTGATATGAGCAATAAATGTATAGGTATTTTTATAGATCTGAGAAAAGCGTTTGACAGCATATCCCATAAAAAACTTATGAAAAAATTAGATAATTTGAACATTAATGAAAACGTAGCAAATTGGATAAAAAGCTACCTAAAAAATCGCCCTCAATGTGTCAAAATAAATAACATTTATAGCGACGAAGAGACATCTGAATATGGAATTCCACAAGGTACTGTGCTAGGTCCTATATTATTCATCTTATATGTAAACGGTATATTCTCACAGTCACTTCATGGTAGTATAACCTCTTATGCCGACGATACAGTACTTATAGAAAGTGGAATCACATGGCAAGTTGTAAAACAAAAAGCAACAGAAGACATAAACATACTTAAACACTGGTTTGATATAAATCTACTATCTCTTAATAGTGAAAAAACTCACGTTATACCATTTGCAATAAAATCAAAGGACGTTCCGGTAAATTTTGATATAATTATACATGACAATTCTAAAGATCACAAAAAAAATAACTGTAAAATAAACTGTTCTACATTAAAAATTTCGAATAAAATCAAATACTTAGGAATAACAATAGACAAAAACCTGAACTGGAAAGATCAAATCAACCTTACCGTTAACAAAATAAGGAAATTAATTTACATATTTTTAAAAATCCGAAACTTTCTCTCATTAGAAAATCTAACATCAGTCTACCATGCTATAGTACAGTCAAATCTCCAATACTCTGTAGTAAGCTGGGGAGCTGCATACAAAACAAATCTACTCCCTGTTGAAATTGTGCAACGTCTAATTATAAAAATTATATTGAAAAAACGAAGAGATTATCCAACTCACCTTATTTTTGAAGAATTTAAAGTATTAAAATTTAATGATCTAGTTCGAAAAAATATAATAATCCAAATAATAAAAGAAAAACAAAATCATAGCTTTTTAACTGAAAGTCGTACTCGTCAAAAGCATATATTTCCAACACAAAAATGTAACACCTCATTTGCACAACATCATTACACATATCTAGGAAAAAAATACTTCAATAGCCTACCTGAAAAAATAAGAACAATCGAAGACGATAAATGCCTACTAAAAGCAATTAAAGAGCAATTTAAAGTAAAAATAACAAATTGATAAAATTTATCATCATAACTTATATAACTTGTAAATTTGTTTTTTTTTTAAGTATCTACCACAATTAAATCAAAAGATTCAAAATATATTTTGTTAATATATTTTAAATATTTTTTCATCCCGATACTCGTCCCTCTTCTAATCACAAGCGTCTGCTTCTATAGAAGAGAAATATCATACAAAAAAAATAAAAAAATCAGTGAAAATTTATTATATAGTTTTATTTGTATAAAAAAAAGATAATTTTGAAATATAAATATTATATTTTATATGTTATTTTTGCTGTATAAATAATGTATCTTCTGTAATAAATAAATGAAAAAAAAAAAAAAAAAAAATTACTAACGAAAGTTCTAACGACCCAGCACGTGAAGTGATAGATATGATAAACTATTTAAATTTGCATCAACACAATTTTGTACCTAATATATGTGATCGCCTTCTAGATCTTGCCCTATCAAACAGCTCTAAACTGTGTGTTGAAATGTCAGACGATCAGCTCGTACCGGTGGATAATTATCACCCCCCCCCCTTACACATTATAGTAAATATGTACACAAACAAACCACCACTGAAACAAACAACACTCAACTTCAAAAATGTCGATTACGATTCCATTAACTACCAACTCGCTAATACAGATTGGTCTTTCTTGACTAATAACAGTGATAGCGAACAAATAATAGAAAAACTCTATGAAACATTTTCTGAAAATATAAAATCACATGTCCCCTCATATACACCAAAACTCAGAACATATCCAATTTGGTTCTCCACAGACCTTATACTCTTACTGAAACAAAAAAAACAGCTACACAAAAATTTTAAACTCACTCAACAAATCACCGACTACTCAAACTTCTCAGAAACAAGAAAGAAATGTAAAACACTATCTAAACTATGCTATAAAGCACACATCACCTCCGTTGAGAAAACTGCGCTAGGAACAAAAAATCTTTGGAATTTTGTTAAAAAATTAAACAATGAAAGTACAGACTACCCCCCCACAATGCATTATGATGGAAAAATAGCCAATAGCACCTTTGATATTGTTAATTTGTTTGCGGATCATTTCCGAAGTGTATACGAAGGTGAAATATCAGATAACAACGTACCATCATACACATATCAAAACACAATACATCTACAGAACTACACCATTACACAGGAATCATGCTTAAATAAAATCATTTCACTTGACCCTAACAAATCTGCAGGCCCAGATAACATCCCACCAATATTTTTCAAACAATGCGCATCTGCAATATCCGATCCACTCACCACATTATTTAACCGCTTACTTTCTTCTGGACATTTTCCAACCCGTTGGAAATCTAGTTATATTACCCCGATTCTCAAAAAAGGTGACGACACAGACATTAAAAACTACCGTCCTATATGTATATAATCAGCGCTCCCGAAAATCTTTGAATCCCTTGTTCTTGATTTAATTTATCCATCAATATTAAAAGTAATTGATAAAAACCAACACGGATTTGTTTCCGGTAGGTCAACTGCTACCAACCTGTTACTTTACCATAACTATATTACAGAATCTTTTACAAAAAAAAAAACAAGTTGACAATATCTACACAGATTTTTCAAAAGCTTTCGACAAAGTATCACATAAAATATTACTTAGTAAATTGTATGCCTTAGGACTGAGAGGCAAGTTGTTGGATTGGTTCTCAAATTATTTGTCTAACAGAATCTTATTTGTTAAAATTAAACATTCTTTATCTAAGTTATTATATGCAACTAGTGGTCTACCGCAAAGGAGTCATCTCGGCCCCATCCTTTTCTTAATATTCATAAATGATATCTATATATAAGCTGTTTCAACGATGTAGAAGTTCTGCTTTTTGCCGATGACATCAAATTATACAAAGAAATATCCAATATAGGTGACTGCCTAATCCTACAGTCAAACATCGACAAATTACAAAATTGGTGTGTCACAAATAACTTGTTCCTCAATATGGATAAATGTAAGACACTAACGTTTTGTCGAACAAAGACCCCACTATCTTTCAAATACAAAATAGATAACAAAATCTTAGAAAAAGTCAATGAAATTAGAGATCTTGGAGTTGTGTTTGACACGCAATTAAATTTTATAAATCACATACAACAAATAACCAACAAAGGCATGAAAACACTAGGATTTATAATTAGAACAATCAAAGACTTTAACTCGTTAGAAGTTATAAAAATCGTATATTTGTCACTCGTACGCAGCTTGTTGGAATACAATTCCATAGTTTGGTCCCCATATTATCAAATTCATATAAAAAATATCGAAAGAGTGCAGCACAAATTTTTAAGATTTATTAACTTCAAGTTACACATACCTATTCAACACATTAACTACACATCCTTACTAAATACACTTAAATTGCATTCCCTAGAAAACAGAAGAAAAATAAATGACCTAACTTTTTTGTTTAAAATTATTCATTCTGAATTAGATTGTTGCGAACTCCTTCCTGCATCTCATCGATTTCAGGGTACCCAATCGAGCAACAAGGCAAAACGTATTATTCTGCAACAATAATTCTGGGACGAACTACCATATACATGCACCTATTTCTCGACTTCACACATTAGGAAACAAATTCACCTCTAATATCGATGTATTTAACACAAGTTTACCATTATTCAAGAAATACCTGAACGACACTTTTATGTAGAATATTTTGATATTTTTTAAGGGGCATCACATAGGGGCTAATGCATTTATTCGTATAATTCTATATTAATACACAATTTATAAAACTTGTTACCATTTTATTTTTATGTATCTTGCATTTTGTCATGTATTTACAACTTACAACTTAGAAACTTTCTCCTTTATTGTAATGTATTATCTTTCCTTAATTTATGTGTAAATAAATAAAATAGTCCTCACTCAATTATGTTCAGAATCTTGGGGACCTTACCCTTTGTTCTTTTATAATAAGTTATCTATACGTTACACGTTTCTTTTCATCTATGAAGTAGCAGTGTATTTCTGTATTGGATGTTGTAAAATAAATAAATGAGTTTTCCGAATCTGGCGCCATCTCTCTTTTCGTATCGTAATTCAAATTGGGTTGTGAATATTCCCCAAGGAGGCAGGCTGATAACTTAACTCAATCTGTTCTTTCACTGCGTTGAATCTTTATTTGGAAGGAAAACAAAACTTTTGTCGTTATCTTAACTTTATAGCAGAAAAATATTTGCAAAAGTAGCTATAGCGTCTTAAGTACACAGTTCTTTCCGTCTGGAATATCTATTTAAAAGTAATTACTTTTGGCGGTCATTTTATCACGAACTTTGAGCCTAAACAAACGCGTTTTGCTGTCAACAATTAGGACAAAGCATTTGTTCAAAAATGAGTGAATGCAGTATTTTTGTAAAAGAATTTTTGATAAATGTATGGGTTAAGTTGTATATATTGGTGTGTTATGAAGTCAAAGAAATAACAATGAAAAGTGTTTGAAATATATATTTCATATCCAGTGCAAAAATTAATTATTTAGCTAAATGACTTAATTTTCCATTTTTTTTATTTGAATGCCGAGTGTAATATTTTTTTAATAATATTACTGACATGAGAAATAGGCTAACCAAAAGTTCATTTAAAAGTAAAATCATTTATTACATCCAATAAACATCTATCACGAGAATTTCATAACATATTTACATTTATACATACTGAATGTAAATACACTATATACTTCATATATTTACATTTGACTAAGTTTCACTTGCCTTTTTTATTATTATTTATATTTACCAATATGTCTTTTGTCAATTTGAAATTTATTTGTTTCAAAATTATTTTGTATTAATCTTCTACAATTATACTTGAATTGTATGAAAAAAACTAATTTTATTTTATTTTTATAACTGTCATTGTCATATTATGTAAACCAAAACCGAGATAACAACCACTCTGTAAATTGCCGTCTCAATACAGGCGTTTCACACCTAGTGAGATGGGCAATGCGTCATAACTGTAATCAAATGTGATATTAAAATAATGAAATAAATGAATAAATAAATAAAATAATCAGTTTTCGTTTTTGCGAGACAAGTTTCATTCCAGGATTTTTCTTGGGTAACTGAGTTTATTATAAATGTGTGTCTTCACAAGCCAGTTTATACACAATTTGTCAAGTGTCACTACACCTTCAATGGTAGCCCGAATTCGATGAAATATTTAAAAAGTTAGGTACGATTTTTTCGGGAACTAGAGTTTTGGGGAATTTTTGAGAAAGTGAAGACAGGTATTTTTTTGTTGTATTTGCCTTGAAAAAGAAAATGTTATATCATGTTGGCTTTTGAGAGAAATCTTCCAGAAGATTTTTTAATTATACATATATAAGACAATTTTTCTATTTGTTGTAATGTTTTATTAATAATGTGATATACAAATATCATGAGTTGCTTTGCTGACAAAGAAACTACAATTAAAGTTATTTGTCCGTCATCAAAATATTATACCACTTTGTAATTATAAACTTATTTTTCAATCTTCTTATTACTTCAATCTGTGCTACCCAGCTAGACAACCAAAAAAACCAACATCTATCATTTTCTGTCTCCATGACAACACCTTTTTAAAATTCGAACATAAAGGAATCCTATGCATTTCAAGGTAGGTATTCCTTTACACATATATTGGAGAGGACTGTATTATTATTCGAGGGCAGTAGTTTCGGGAAACTCGTTTGAAGAGTTGTGAATAAAGCAAATGTTCCTCTTTGAAAACTAATACTCATTAGTAAAATATGATATTTTTGAGGAAAGGTGAACACGATATGGTGGTGGTTTCGATAAACAAACAACTATTATAAATATCACAAATTTACGTATCTTACAAAATGCTTTTGATCATTCCACGTCTTAATAGAGGTCTCCGATATCTTTTAATATTTAGGTACTTTCACGTAAAACATTACCCGTGCACTATTTTCTTAATCTCGTTCATAACGCTTAAACCATTATTTGCGGATCTCCAAATTTGTGATACGGCCAAAGTTTCACTTAGAAAAGCCTCAGGGATATCATTGTACAACATTCAGTTCACATTAATGGAATTGACAGAGAGAAATTAATGCTCAACAATATTTTAACTAATATTTAAGACAAGATTTTTATGCATAACACAAAGGGTAACAACTATTATGAGTAATAATTATTAGCCTGAAACACTCATCTACATTGAAAAAATCTCCCGAGAAAAGATACATGCCGCTGACGGGACTCGAACCTGCAGTATTTCTAGAGTATTTCACTAAAAAAAGTAGACATATTTTATCTCGACGCCACCTAGTGGGAGATTTAGCACTTACAATGCCTTTCTCATATAAAATAAAGTTGGTTGTTTGCAGGTGGAAACATGGAATAAGCAGTAATTGTTAAATGAAACACTAGTACCTACATATATATTGAATTATTTAGCCGGAAGGAGATAAGCCGACGTAGCTCAGTGGATAAGAGCAGTTGACCGGAAATTAGAAGGATGCAGGTTCAAGTCCCATCAGCGACATGTATCTTTTGACGGGAGATATTTTCAATGTAGATGAGTGTTCATGCTAATAATTATTACTTATAATAAAAGTAATGTTTCAACTTCCTAACCACCTTTACTTCCCCATTTTCTTCCCCTTTAAGCCTTACAACATGTCCCGATAGCTGATGATATAGCCCCACTGGTTTTGGGCAGGTGACTCTTGAGCGGTATTCCGCAAAAATATATAATTTAATAATTTCAAATAATGGTTTATTGAAAAGTGTTGTCAATCACCTAGCTATTTACCACGACAGATTCGATAATAAGATTTTCTTAAACTTAAGCAGGTAAGTACTCGTAAATAAGATTGCTTTTCTCACATTCAGTTAGTTATACGTGAAGCTTCCCTAAATAAAGTTGTGAAAGTTTTATGATGACGTCACACGCTTTCACTTCTGGGTAGAGGGCCATTCATCATAAACCCGTGACGGTTGGAGGCTTTCGAGGACTCCCACTGGCCTATAGGGGAGAGGGGTTGACGGAGGATGAGGATGTGGGGATTGCTTTGAGGTTGCAGGGTTGTTAGTTTCCACCTCAATAATCAATCTGGCCGTTCTTATAAAAATGTGTATCACGAGTATCACCTAAGCCATGAACAGAGATCCCCACACGTGTTTTGAGTTGCCATCAAATGTTTTTTTTTTTTTTACTTTATCAATTTGGTAAACAATATAATTTGAGTTATAATTTTACAACCGTATTTTTTTTGCATTAGCTCCATACAGGAGGCCCTGAGGAAAATGATTTACCTCAGGGCCTATGTCATCTGGGATGCTGTGTGGAGGGTCTTTTTGAGGAGATGAAGGAATGAACATTGGTCTTGAAGAGACCCATGTTGTAGGAAGGAGGAAATACAGAGGCCGGCAAATCATTCCACAGCCGAGGTGTTGAACACAAGATCGAGTCGAAGAAGCGACCTGTTTTCATGTGACAAATGTCAACCGTGTACAAATGTTAGGCACGCATTTGGTCTCTTATGCAGTATACATAATTTGTACATATAACACCCTTCACATTTTAACCCTAGAAAGATAAATCTAATTTTTTACCTACTTTGACGATAATGATACGTCTTAAAAACGTGCTGAAGTTTAAATTTATATATGTGTTATATTATCATACTTACACACTTTAAATTTAGTTGAATAATTATATGAGGGTGTTGTACTTTAAATAAAACTAAAATAATTATAAAAAATATATTTTAATTAAAAAACAACAAATTATGTAAACCTTACAAATCAACTACAAAATATTAAGTATTTTTTTAAAATGAAAAATAATGTTTCGTTTTACGTCTAAATCGTATTTTTTATATGCTATGAAAGTTTAAATTCAAATCAGTCGTCGTACTTAAAAATAATATTTTTTTCTTTGTTCGCTAAATCACACTTATTCGAACAAGTCCGAAAGTTACACAAAAGATAGTCATACGTCTTTCGGGCGTATGGTGTATATTTTTATCTGTAATTATTGTACATATCGTGGTGACAACCATCTCACGCAAGCTCTGCTTGGCAACTGAGCTAACTGAGAGTGACATCGCGCTGCGTTGCAAAATTTAAAAAAGACAGCAATTCTTGTGTGTCGCTTACGTCGTAAATACGTAGATTATCTTTCTAATGTTAATGTATCTTGATTAAAATAAATTCACCTTTTTAATCACTTACGTCAAACCCCCAAAAAATCCATTGAGGAATCAAATCTAACGATTTTAATTTTATTTATGACGAAATAAATCCACCACAAAATCTTAAACACGTTTTAGAAATAGTTGCGCTTGAAATTTTCTCCGTTATCCGTTAAACTTAAGTCAGTTTTATTTGAAATTGAAGGTGTCGGTTTCTTCTCCAGTCGGGTGGTATTTTGTACGGATTTGTCAGCCTCTCGGGACTCCCGCGGTCTCGGGGTCTTCTGGCTCAGAAACTGACATGTTCCCGTGTAGTTCCTTTGTATAAATGCCAACCCCTCGTGTTATGTATTATATCTCGCGCCTGAATTTGAAATGTGTAAATATTGATAGATATATTTTGTTCAGAGAAAAATTTACTTTACAAACGGGACACGACAAAACATTATTTTTACGTTAATTTTTAGTTAACCCCTCAGGTCTCGGCCATATTTTGTCGGAGGTCAAAATATTTCCGCATTGCAATATAATCCAAATAATGGAATATTTATCAACGTATCCGAAAATTAAAAACTGTTTTTGAAGGATTATAAAATACCCTTTCAATTTTTATAATTAGAAATGACATATTATAATTTTTGGAATATAAAAATTTTACGACCAAAAGTAAAATTAAATTTAAAATGGCTCACCTTACTTCTAACTAATTAAGACACATACATATTTTATTACACAATGTATCATAAACGTTGGACGCACTCCCTTTTTTCGTCGTTCCATGTTAAAATAATTAATAAAAAATCAAATTGCGATCCGTAACTTTGGTTCTATAAAGGTGTAGGTACATTTTACTTATTTTGAGTTAACTTTTAAATTTAAAAATAAAGCATGGTGTTTTCTCTTTCTAACACCGTTTATGTTTTACTTGTCACTGTAATAGTAAGGGAGACACAACAATTTCTATGAGACCTATCTGAGTTGTTCCGAAAAGCGAAAAAATTAGCTTGAAAGGTAAATCTAAATGAGTTAATAAAGTTTACATTAAGTCCTAAGGGTGCTTAAGGGTCTTTTGAGGTTGTACTTAAAAATCGAACACTGAATGAATTCAAATCATCATTTTTGGTCGAGCTTATCGAAGACATTTTTTTAATTGTGATTAGTTTTGTAATAGCCCTTCACACTACACATGTACTAAAATCACATGTCTTTTAGTTAAATTATCGATTTTTTAGCTTGTTAAAAATTTTCCATTTTAATCATAGATCTCACAATACTCAAATAGTATACTTACTTGTAAAATTAGTTTATTCTCGCGTGAAAGAGCACGTCGAAAAATTTCATGTTAAAAGTCAGAATTCCGATTTTCAAAAGAACTGTATTTACAATTTTTTATTCTTTACAGGTTTTTTTTTTATTTATTTTAGCTAGAAAATATAACAAACCTCAAGAATATTTTTGTTTGTCTTTAGACATTATATTTTTCATATTATCAGAGAGAGAAAAAATATTTCTCTGAATAAAACTAGTTATCCTGGAGAAACGGCTTGGGATAGATAAATATATTTTTTTTTTATAAATATGGAAAAAAAATATCTGGTAAACGATACAATTTACTATAAACGTCGCTTGCAAAGATGCAAAGAACAAGTAATACATATATTAGGAAAATAGTGCCTACCTGATTTTTAAATGATTCCAGGATTCCTGATTCCGCATTAATTTGGAGAAATACATTTGGTTAAAATTGATGCTTATTGAGTAGGTACTTGTTCTATGGGCAATTACTTCTAGGCAAGTACCTACCTAATTTTATTATTTTCTTTTTTGTTCCATTATTCAAATAGTTCTATAGAAGAACAAAGGAAGGTAGCTTCCATTCTTACGTAAAAAAAATGTGTTCCAACAAGCAGATCACAATATAAATCTTATAAAAAATCAGGATTATGTAAATAAAAGAATAATAAATTATGACCAGACAAACAAACACAAAACAAGCGTTTGATTTACAAAAGTGAGTACCACAGAAAACCTCCACCTTAAATCAAATAAGAGCGTAAAAAACGCCATATGGTCCTTCGAGAAGCCGGATGAAAACCAGCTCATTCAGCCAGAAGTCCGTTCTACATCATTCTTATTCATCATTACATATTCCTAAGGTATTAAGGCATTATAATATAACTTGTAAAATCACGCGAAGAATTCGCCACCAAGAGCCACTCTTTTTGCGTGATATTATAATCAACAAGATAAAATATTGTCAACCTAATATAATTTAACCAGTAGGTAGATTCCAAATAATTTACTCTATGATTACCACTGATTATTAAATAATATAATTTATTTTATTGTAATCTATTTATTATTCGCTCCCGCAAAGGTGGAACAAACAAAAGTTTATTTTTAAATAATTTAATGTGTATGTTTGTGTAAAAAATTCTGCATTATGCCACAAACATTAAAATCACTGGTGAAGAAGCGCGGTGATTTGAAGGCACAATTAACAAGATTTAAGAATTACCTATTAAGTGATTCAGTTGATGTAATAGAAACGGAAACAAGATTGGAGGAGGTAAACACACTGTTAAATCGCTTTAAGAATATACAATCTCAGATCGAAGAGTTTGATAGTAACTCAGATGAAGAGGATAGCCCACTTGAGTGTTTTGAATTGCAATATTATCAAGTAGTGACGTTAGCAAAAAAATCCATAAAAAGCATTGAAAAAATTGATGATACTAACAATATTAAGATCCAATTACCTACATTTTCGCTCCCAGAATTTAGTGGTGATTATTCGAAATGGTTATCTTTTAAGGATGCTTTCGTCACGATAGTGGGTAATAATAAATCATTAAATAATTTTCAGAAACATTACTATTTGCGTGATTGTTTAAAAGGAAAGGCATCACAAATATTAAACGCACTTGAAATTACCCAAGACAATTTCGAAATAGCTTGGCAGGTTTTATCAAATAGATTTGAAAATAAGCGTGTAATAGCTAATCAACATTTAAATTCATTGTTTAAGCTCAAGGAATTAAAACAAGAAAATCACGTCGCCTTGAGAAGTTTATTAGATCAAACACAATTACATTTGAATTCATTGAAAAACATAGGTCTACCCACGGAGTATTGGGATGTAATAATAATTTATATTTTGGCCAACAAATTAGATTCCAATACCCGGATCTATTGGGAACAATATCCAACTAAAGAAAAAATACCGACATTGCAAGAATTTTTAAAATGTTTAACAGATCGAGCGATAGTCTTGGAAGCATCGGAAGCAACATGTTCCACAGCCAAACCAATATTCGCGCATCATAAACCGTCAAGTTACAAAAAGGAATCTTCAGTTTCATTATTGTCGCAAAGGTTGAAATGCATTGTTTGTAAGGAAAATCATAAGATTTATTTCTGTAAACAGTTTTTGAAACTAAACCAACATGAACGGTTTGAAAAAATCAAGCAATTACACGCTTGCATCAAGTGTTTAAATGTAGGTCATTCAACTAAAGAATGCAGGAGTAAGAATAATTGTAGAACTTGCGATAAAGCAGGACACAACACATTACTCCATATTTTCCCTAAAGAGGATCAAAACACTGAGAATGGCATGGATCAAGTACCAGTCTCAAACCATTCCACTTTTGGAGAAGCAGAAAAAACAATTTTGTTATCAACGGCAATGGTGAACGTTAAGGACAGTAATGGAATTATTCATTCAGTGAGAGTATTGTTGGATAATGGTTCTCAGGTGAATTTCATAACTGAACGATTTGCTAAAAAATTAAACATAAAATACAAGTCATTAAATATGCCGGTCTCTGGGTTACATAATAATATAACAAATGTAAAGAAGAGCCTCTCGTTTGAATTGTCATCAATAAACTCTAATTACAAAAAACTTGTTACTTGCTTGGTATTACAAGAAATCACCAGCAAGTTACCGCAGACCTCTTTTCCAAAAAGGGAGGCAAACATACCACCAGGATTGAAATTGGCCGATCCTGAATTTTCCACTTCCGGTCATGTGGATATATTACTCGGCTCCGAACTATTTTGGGAAATGCTGACCACTGATCAATTGAGATTAGGAACAACTGGACCTACGCTGCAACGCACTGAACTTGGATGGATATTATCCGGGCCAATTAGAATGTGCACTACAAAAAAAGAGCAAGAATCATCCTCGTGTCACTTATCTTTAAATATGATTCACAATCAAATTGAAAGATTTTGGAAACAAGAGGAATTGGTGTCCATCAAGCACCAAAATTATGAAGAAAAGGCTTGTGAAGAGAGCTTCAAGTCAACCCAAAAAAGGGATGAAAATGGGCGTTTCGAAGTAAGCTTACCATTCCGACCTTGTATAGATCAAATAGGTACTTCCTTGCCTATGGCAGAAAAAAGATTTTTAAACTTGGAAAAGAAATTATCTTCTAACATGGATTTGAAACTTCAATACATTAAATTCATGGAAGAATATGAAAACTTAGGTCATATGACAAAATTTGAACCAGTTTCAAATGAAGAAAAATCTTACTATTTACCTCATCATGCAATCAAGAAGGAAACCAGCAGCACTACCAAACTAAGAGTGGTGTTCGACGGCTCCGCAAAAACCTCCAGCGGGATATCAATAAACGACGCGTTAATGGTTGGTCCAATAATACAAAATGATTTATATACCCATTTGTTAAATTTTAGAAAATATCAAGTGGCATTGACGGCTGACATAGAGAAAATGTACAGGCAGGTCAACATTAGAGAGGAGGACCGCGTCTTCCAAAAAATACTTTGGCGAGCATCTCCAGAAGAGGAAATGGGCCATTTCAAGTTAAATACGATAACTTATGGTATGGGACCGTCATCTTTCTTAGCCACGCGTTGCTTGAAGCAGCTGAGTATGGAAAACGCTCAGTTATATCCTGAAACTAGTCTCATTTTAGAGAGAGATTTTTACATAGATGATCTAATTACAGGTGCAGACAATGTGGAATCCTGTAATTTGTTAAAAGAACAGTTAATCTCCATAATGAATTCGGCCGGTATGAACTTAAGAAAATGGCGGTCTAATTCTTCTGATTTGTCATCGGAGGCCGATCAGGCCACTGATATGGTAATTTTGGACAAACCAGAAGGAGAGAAAATTCTAGGCTTAGCTTGGAATTGCGAAAAAGATAGTTTTTTATATCACGTGGAACTACCGTCACATCCTATTTATAATAAACGGAATATTTTGTCACTGATTGCTAGTATTTTCGATCCATTAGGTTTGCTTGGACCAGTAACCGTGAATGCTAAACTTATTATGCAGAAATTATGGCAAGAAAAGATATCTTGGGATGAAGAAATACCTATAGAAATTCTGAAGCTTTGGAAAAAATATTTAGAAGATTTAAAAGGTGTAAATTCTTTTCAAATACCTAGAAAAATTATATGTAATCAAACCGTAAATATACAATTGCACGGATTTTGTGACGCATCTCAAAAAGCATACGCTGCTTGCGTATATATGCTATCCACAGACCAATCAGGAAAACGGCATTCTCAATTAATCACAGCTAAATCAAGAGTAGCTCCATTAAAAACGATTTCTTTGCCTAAATTGGAATTATGTGGTGCTGTTCTGTTAACAAAAGTTGTTGAAAAAGTAAAGGAATCCCTAGGTATACCTTTGGATAAAACATTTTATTGGTGTGATTCCACTATAACTCTATGCTGGATAGGAAATCAACCAGCGCGATGGAATACATTTGTTGCAAACAGAGTTGCAGAAATACAGGAAAGAAGCGAAACCAGTCAATGGAAGCATGTCAACTCCGAAGATAATGCTGCGGATATTTTATCAAGAGGAACCAGTGCTAAAAGTCTATTTTCTTCAGAAATCTGGTGGAGAGGTCCTAATTGGTTAACTCAAGATGAAGTAACTTGGCCGAACTATAAGGAAATTTGCATCGATCCACCGGAATTAAAAAACAAAATAAATTTAACCGTCAGTATGAATAAAGATTGGGAATTGTTTTATCGTTTTTCTTCTCTCACGCGTTTACAAAGAGTAACTGCTTATATCCTACGTTTCATTAATAATACAAGAAAAAAACATACATTTAGCGGACAACTTTCAATAATAGAATTAAACAAGTCGTTACAATCATTAATAACAGTCACTCAATCTTATTCATTTTCAAAAGAAATTAAAACATTAAAGGCGGGAAAAAACTTAGATAAAACCAGTCATCTCAGATCATTAAACCCATTTATACATATGGATTTATTGCATGTAGGTGGGAGATTGTCCAGAGGAAAACTAATACATGAAGCACAAAAACATCCGATATTACTACCTCACGATCACCCTCTAACAAAGTTAATCATTAAACATTTTCATTATACAAATTTGCATGTAGGTACTCAAACGTTACTAGCACTTATTAGACTAAAATATTGGCCTATAATGGCAAAAAATGCTATTAAAAAAATACTTAAAAATTGCATTGTGTGCTTCAAATGCAGTCCAAAAACAAGTCATCAAATAATGTCTGACCTACCAGAGGATAGAGTGTCACCATGTAGACCGTTCTCTGTTACAGGACTAGATTACGCAGGGCCAATCTTAATAAAGTCTGGAATCAGTAGGAGATCCAATTCAGTCAAGTCTTATATTTGTTTATTTATATGCTTCTCTACTAAGGCAGTTCATTTAGAACTGGTCACCGCTCTGACTACAGATGCATTTCTTAATTGTTTAAAGCGTTTCATTTCCAGACGTGGAAAACCTAGTAAATTGTATTCTGATAATGCTACTACATTTGTTGGAGCGAATAATGAATTGAAAAATATGTATAATTTATATGTCTCTCAAAAGGAAATAGCTAATTACTTAACTAATATGTCTATTCAGTGGGTTTTTATCCCACCTAAAGGTCCTCATCTTGGAGGTCTTTGGGAATCTAACATAAAAAGTGTGAAATATCACGTAAAAAGAGTGGCAAACGTCTCTTCATTAACATATGAAGAGATGTGTACGTTATTATACCAAATAGAGTCCTGCATAAATTCTAGGCCTTTAATTCCACTATCCAATGATCCCCTCGACCTCTTCGCACTTACTCCAGGTCACTTTCTTATTGGTGATAACCTGTCAGCTGTAGCTGAACCTGACCTACAACAGATTCCCATAAACAGGCTTAATAATTTCCAAAAACTAAGCCAGCTAAGACAGAGCTTCTGGTCAAGATGGAGAATTGAATATCTGGGAGAGCTGCAGCAAAGGACTAAATGGACGGATGGGAACCGGCGACAACTAAAGATTGGGGACTTAGTTATCATCAAAGACGACAACGCACCACCAAATTTATGGAGGATGGGACGTGTCATCACCACTCACCCTGGACAAGATGGGATAACCCGTATAGTCACCTTGAAGACGCAGCAAGGGTCTATGAAAAGGCCCATTACCAAATTGTGTCTTCTACCAATGGACGATGCTATCACATCTTAGAAGAACTGGATCAAAATAAACTACTAACATCTAAGAAGAGCAGTATAAAAAATAAGTCATCTTTACTAAGGCCAAGGATCAAAAAGAAGCCATCTTTCTTGAAGACAAGAACTGCAGAGGCTATCGATCGAGGATCAAGAAGATGAACATTTTATAATTTAGTGTTATTTTTTTTTCTTATGCATATCTTCTAATGATTTACTTCAATTTATTATATTATTGTTTCTAAACTAACTACAACAATCAATGGATGATTACGATATGTGTAATAGCTAGTTTCACCTCTCTTTTTTATTTTTTAAAAATAATTTATCTCACAAATAATAATAATCAATTTTAACTATTATAGGGTTCTAAAAAGAACTTTCATTTAATTTCAGCCCTTTTTGTCGGGGAGCTATGGTTAAAATTGATGCTTATTGAGTAGGTACTTGTTCTATGGGCAATTACTTCTAGGCAAGTACCTACCTAATTTTATTATTTTCTTTTTTGTTCCATTATTCAAATAGTTCTATAGAAGAACAAAGGAAGGTAGCTTCCATTCTTACGTAAAAAAAATGTGTTCCAACAAGCAGATCACAATATAAATCTTATAAAAAATCAGGATTATGTAAATAAAAGAATAATAAATTATGACCAGACAAACAAACACAAAACAAGCGTTTGATTTACAAAAGTGAGTACCACAGAAAACCTCCACCTTAAATCAAATAAGAGCGTAAAAAACGCCAACATTTTAATGGAATTTTGGTCTCTGGCAATTTTCTTTTAATTCTTTCACTATATCGTCACTGTTCACTCAATATCAACTATGTTTTTTTTAATATTTTATGTGAAAAAGAAGTCACCGGGACCAATAAAATGCCAACTTCATTTAAAATTATAAGCTCAGGTATCTGGTAAAGTAAGTCAGGTACGTTTCAACGCTCTTGCGTAGAGAGTCATTGAAAAAAGGATTTTACAAAAATGAACAATAAAAACAATTCGTCTTACATCGCATTTGACAACTTTTAAAAATCTTTAATTGCATTTCAGGTTTGTAAAAACATCGGAAACATCTGTGGGTAAGTTTTTTTTATTTTTTATAAAATGTTGTATATTATTAAATATTTATATTTTACAGGTAAGACAAAACAGTGCATTCTAAAAACAGTTTCACTTCAGATCCAGAATACCCAAAAAAATTATATATTGACGCAAAAAGTCAACATTAAGAAAATTATATGAATATGATACATGTCTTCTGATGTACAAAATAAATATTAAAATCATATATACAAACACAGAACTTTTTAGAACGTCTCAAATATGTACACACTTTACACGACAATACGATAACATGCATTTGAACACCATTCGTACTCACTATGGTAAGAAATTCGTTGGTTACGAGGGGAGTAATTTATATAATTGAGGCAACATTGAAAATTCTAGATGCATTTAAAAAAATTATTCATTTTTGTGTTTGATCGACAAAACAATGAAAGTGAATAATATTGGAACGTAAAGTATTTGTATATAATCAAGTAAAGTTGTAAAGTTTATAATTTTAGTTATTTCTAGCCAAATAAGTATAGTATATTAAAATATAAGTGGATAAACAGGTCTTTAAAACACGCGCGATTTTTCGAGCACGACGGCGTAGCCGAGTGCTCGAAATAAAGCAAGTGTTTTAAAGACCAGTTATCCACGAATATTTTACGCTATTTTTTTTTTATTGGTACACTTTGAAAACATAAATATTGATATTATTATTAAAAATTTGGAAATAAAACTATTAATGAATTCGTGATGTGACATCACAATATCTTGTTGTCATGGAAATGAAAAACACAAACATTAATTTGCAATCTGTCATATTTGACGTTTAAAATATTCCTGTCAGATTTATAGTTAAAAGTTGACATTTAGACTTCACATTTTGTTGATTTGTTGATGTTGCCATGGTAACTTTAAAAAACGCGCGTTCCATAAAGTGCGATTTAAACATGCTAGAGCGTACTTTAAATGAGTAAAAAAGGGCACCAATAAAAGAAAAAAAATTTTTTTTTTGAAATAAAAACTTTTTTTTTAAAATGCTTATATTCCAATACAGTGGCTTATTTTGTACTTGTACGTGCGACAAGCTTTGTTTCACATTCTATTATCGGCAGAAACCAGTACGGATTGACAATTTGTATTTAATTTAATTAAATGAAGACAATATTAGCGAAACTCAATCGAAAATCTAGAGACAGAAAAATCAGAAAAAGATTCAGACAAGTGACCGTGTGGGGGGTGCTTAAATTAGCGAATGTCAAAATATTTTGAGGTTATGTTGTGGTTGCTTAGTGTATTATTTTATTTTGATCCAGAAAATGAGTGACCAAATAAAAAAAATTCTGAGCGAGAGCTCCTAACTTTTCGACGGAGGAACAATTTTCGTTTTTAAAAGTAATGGAGTTGGTACAACTATAAAAAGCGTCACTACCGATAGAAATTGAGCACAAGAAACAAATTAATGAATCATCTAGATTACAAGAAAACATAAAAGAACTCAAACATAACATATCTATGAAATGAGGCAAAAACAGCTTCTGTTGTTAGATTTAAAAATAAAACAATTATCGGAGTAATTTTGTATTTTTATTTCTTTTATGTACCTAGATTGTTTTATTTTATTAAACTATTATAATAATGCTGTAGCTATAATTTAAGTTCACAACCTTGCAAAGTATTCTTCCATAAATATCAAAAAATAAAACCCAAATGTCCGTCGTGAATACAAATTAATAAATGAGACATATTTCAGCAATATTAGACGATCGGAAATCGGAGGAATAACCTAAAAAAAAATTGACAGAACTTATTCGCTAAAAATGTTTAACTCGGTTAAATAGCCGTTTTTGGGTATTTAACTTTTACAGTTCATTAAATTCATTTAACGACTTAAATTTTGTGGTGCAAGACGCCAAGTCGACTTAAATCAAATAATGTGTTTAACTTGATATTTAAACCAAATTTAACTTTTGGTGCAAGCCGCCCTAAGATTCTTTCTTTGGGGTTGATAAAGTGATTTTCCTGGTGACCTTTGGCAGAGGTGTTTGTTTTCCAATAAATGTTTCCCGGGGCGGCAGTACCAAACTGTAGATATTAGAAAGTGTAGTTTAATCTTATAAAGAGAATAATATCACAAATGTAGAAATAAAATATAAAATAGATATTGTAATAATAATTGTATAAGTTAAGTTTTGGCAAGATTATTTTACTTGGATCAAGTTACAAGTAAAATAATATCTACTTGTATTATGTTTAGCAATCCAATTCCTTATTTCGTGTTTTAATTTTGTCATTGTTTCTGGGTCCAGTAGTGGATTGTATAGGTAAAAATAAGTTTGGTGAAGTTTTTTTTAAGTGCGAGCCGAACCACGAATTATGAGAATGCAAACGGAGTTTCGCGGTTGCTTGGTTCCTTTCCCATAATTCATGACTCGGCTCACGCTTGTATTTGCAAATGTGTACGCAGCATTATTGTATGTTTCGTGCTAATAATTGTTCATGGCCCATCTTCTTTGTTCGATGATTGACTCATCGCTCCTGATGTGGGATGATTAAACTTAATCACTTTTCCAACAAACCAATCACGTTACTTAGTTGCTTACAGTTTACTTCTCGACACGTGCCTAATAAGGTCTCACATCAATCATCCTCAACGGCGAATTATCGGCCTGATCAGCCATCAAGCATCAACCATCAAATAATATCAACCGTCGGCCATTGACGGTTGTTGATTCTGGGCGAGAGTGATGAAGGCGACGAAGAACGTCAAATTTTAAGGTGGCGGAAGAAGTATTTTAAACGGAATGAGCCCCGTGCATGCAGTTTATTATTAGATTTTATTATTTCTTTATTTAAATAACAGTATGATTATAATCATACATAATTTGTTAAGTCTGAATCGCCAGGAGGAATTCCCGTATCGATAGAGACAAGGTTTTTTATTATATACGTATCCATATATTTTTTCTTACTTTTATTTTTTATTGAAAGAATCGTTAATACACATCAACAAACAAGTCCTGCTAAGCCAAATGAATTGGCTTGTCAACAAGTGCTTATATTTTAGTAACATATACATTTTAATGGTTATAATTTACATCTTATATAGATTCAACATTTTTTCATACATTTTTTAATACAAATCAATATAAATATTTTTTTGCGAAAGCCAATTTTTCACCATATATTTAACCTTATTCATCGAATTACATTGCTGTGTCAGGTACTAAATTAAATATCTTCGGTATGTTGTATTCAATCAAAAATGTCACCGAAGACCAAAATTTCAATTTCATGTTTTTTACCAAAAAATGTCGGAGATCACTGGTTAGCAAGTCAAATAGGTCTATTAAAATTCTGTATATAATGGACATTTTCTGTCGAGAGGTCAGATAATTTCTCATTATTTGCAATAAAATCAAAAATTTGTAATACTTATAAAGGTTTCTGAAAAAATAAAAATTAAACTTTTTTTGAAAGGTGGTGAAATACGCTCTCAAATGTCGTTAGTATGATCGTGTGAGAAATGTGGATATCCGCAAAGAATGTAAGGCTGATGTATGCATAATGAGTAAGATTAAGAAAGGGACCCTCAGATGGTTTGGGCATGTAGAGCGAATGAACGAAGAAAGCAGTGTAAGAAGAATATGCGACGCAAATGTGAATGGTAGAAGAAGTCGTGGACGTCCGAGGAAGACATGGCACGATCAAGTAAATCAGATACTTGAGTCGGGCCATGTCAAAAGTCAGAACAATAGAAGAGAATGTATGAGACGATGTATGAATGTGAGTGAGGCAAAGAGTGTGTGCCAAGACCGAGTTGTTTGGCGGTCCGTCCTCTCTGCCTACCCCTGCGGGGAAACGGCGTGATGGTTAGTTAGTTAGCTAGTAACACATTTGTTTTTATATTAAATTTTCTTAAGCAAACGTTATGAAAATGGCTTATATTACTTTGTTTGAAACTAAAATTACTTATAACGAAAACAAAATTAAAACACACGTATTTTACAACACATGCGGTACAAACGTTATCACCACTTTTTCGTCGTTTCATATAAAAATCATTAATAAAAAATTGCCTAATTTTTTTTTTAAATTGCGGTCGGAACCCTTGGTTTCATAGAAGCGTAATATTTAAATTCTTAAGTGGTTAACTTCTAGATTTTAATATAAAGAGTGTCTAGGAAACTATATGAGCTGTTCCAAAAAGCGAAAAATTTAGCCTGAGGGGTCAAAGTTACCATGCAAGATGCTCATTGTGGGTGTCAGCATATGAGATAATTTACTCTGATTGAGGTGAGTTCGATTACAACGCCCAATCACTTTATAAGACGCCTAGGAGTAGTTTCTTCTTTACCGTTAGTAGATGTGGCTTTGGTCTTGTGGATGACAAAGATTTTTAGTATATACATAATTAGTTACAATAAATAAAACAATACCCATGTAATGCCCTCAAACCTCCAGTAGTGAATAACACGAAGAATAATATAGTTATTAATAACCCTGATTACTGAAAATCGTTTTTCAGGTTAATATTTAACTTTCTTTTTGGTGTTACAATGCATTTCCTTATTTAAAAATTCACGGTAATTTTTATGTTTTGCGTTTTCATCGTAGGTTTTCCGATTTTACGTATGTTCGATTTACGTTCTACAAAAAATATTTTGTTGGTATAATTAATAAATATGTTCTGGATAATTTTGTTTCAAATTTGGTTCACAATATGATTATTAGTATTTCCACCGAACCGATTCATTAAAATATTAAATATTTATATTTACATAAAAAATGGCAATGGAAGGTTTAAAAGCTTTTTTCATGTTTTTTATTGGAATAACGATTAAATAACTTCACCCAGAAATGTCGCGTGACACAACTAGCAAACCTCTACTTATTATAAATTAAAGTCTGTTTGTCTATTCGCGATAAACTCAAAAACTACTGAACGGATTTTTATGCTTTCACAAATAGATTAGTGATTCATGAGGAAGGTTTAGGTAAATAATGTATCAAGGTTTTGTGTAAATTGGTTGAAATATATAAAGGGAGCGGGCTGTTTGGATTTGATTTGTACGCAAATTCCCCCGACAATTGATCGCCCGGAATGATAATTACTATAAAATTTCAAAAGTTAAATCAACTTCATAAGTTGGTATGAATATCAATCGAATTTAAAAACAGTGTTGATTTTTTTTATTTTGTTCTTATGCGCTGCTATACACAGTATATAGAGAAGCAGATCTTTCCTTGATGTATTTGAGTGAAAATATGTTTTATACTTTTGTTATTTGGTGGTACATCCTCTCGGCACATCCCTTCGGGGTCACTATGTACATATATTTTATGTTATTAGGTGTACCATATTTTCCCTAAACCTACTACATATTGTATATAAGTACGTCGGGGGACCAATTGTCGGCGGATCAACTATCATGGAACCGTCTAGACATACCAAAGTTATTGTAAACAGCCGTGGTTGGACCCTGAAACTAGAAAATAATGACTTTTGGCTTTTGGATTGTTGTGAGATCAGCGCATAATAAATTGTGAGGTCGAAGTAAAATCCAAAATATTTCGTAAAGTATAATAAAATAATTTGTATTTTATTCACAGAAGAGACTCCACTATTAATTTTAATTATTTCTTTCTCTTATACTTATCACATTTATTAAAAAAATATATACAACCTTTACATACAATTTAAAACAATATATATTTATTTTAAATATATGTTTATAACAAATCCTCGACGATGTATATTCAATTTTCAGAGGTTCTGGGTTCGAGTCCCAGTTGCGACCATTATCTTTTTCTATTTTCCCGTGTGTTGTTCTCTCTTAAATTTTCGTTTAGATTATTATTGTCTTCTTATTCAATGATGTATTACATTGATGGGAATATCGAAAAGATATGTTTTTTTCTTATAAAAATTGAATATTAAAATAAAAATATAAAAAGTCAATAATTTCATATCAATAAAATCGAATATAAGAGTATTTATCCGATACGCTATCTCGGTTACAAACCAAATCTTGTTTCCAATAAAAAGGGTAGTTGCCTATGATATGGAAAAAAAATAGTTGAAGATAATATTGAAATTGACTAATATGACGGTTTGACAGAAGGTGGCAATAGCGAAATTGTTAAACGCACACG
The DNA here is from genome assembly GCA_917563855.2 of Limnephilus lunatus. NCBI lineage: Eukaryota > Metazoa > Arthropoda > Insecta > Trichoptera > Limnephilidae > Limnephilus > Limnephilus lunatus. The sequence continues at coordinate 49,455,167 of OU830593.1, forward strand.
TGCCGGTTAGACAAGAGGTTCTGGGTTCGAGTCTTGTTTTGTTTCATATTTTCGTTAAGATTATTATTTTTATCTTCATCTTCAATGAAAAATATATTATTGCATTTCTTCAAAATGAGTTACTCATCGTAAGTTAATGTACGTTTGAGTATATATAAAAATGTTATTAATCTTTGATCTGCTGATTCAGGTTTAAATTTACAGAATATTACATGGTTTGTTTTTCAAATGGTTGGGAAATGTGTTACCCGATGTTTTTCAGTTTTACAGCGGGCAACCTTTAGCGGGAAAATTCTTCTTTTACGGCTCGCGTATTCTTTGGTAGGCATTATGTTGATTTATTCTTTGGATTATGTTGGTACACACGAGGGGTAATTCCACTAAACACACAACTCTTTGTTAAGTATTGAAGTTTTAAATGTAAACATGAGAGAATATGGATCGGTTTTGCGAATAAATATTTATTTAGTTATTGTGAAATATTTGTTCAACGGCTTTTCTCGTAGATCAAAAGGCTGAAACTTAACCGCAATTCGCAAATGCAAATAATAGAACTTCAACTATACAATTCTCCCCAATTTTTAGACCTCACTAAATTAGATATAATGTTTTTAACCAAGCAAATACATTTTTCGTATGATTTTATCTTCGTATCGTGTATTTTTTAAATATTTTGTTTTTGTGCGTTAACTCCACACCGGAGGCCCTGAGGAAAGTCATTTCTGTCAGAGCCTTTTCTTATATCTTTGAAGATGCTGTGAGGGGGATATTTTTGAGGGGAGGAAGGAGCGCGCATGGATCTTGAAGAGATCCACTTTATAGCAGGGAGAAAACACAGAGGCCGGCAAATCATTCCACAGCCGAGCTGTTAAACTTAAGAACGAGTTGAAGAGACCGAGAGAACGTGAGAACAAAAATACGGTAGATAAGGTTATGGGCTATTATTAAAGAAATGTCATAACTCTTAATGACTTTTCCAAGAGGTGTTGAGATGCCACTTTGTTGAGTTGTCGTGGAACCAAAAAAAATCTTATATTCAAGTCGGTTCCTCATTACTGAGGATCGTGACCCCTACTCCAATTTCCATGGTGGACAAGGCTTCTTTACTCCTTGCGGTCCAGCGCTACATGGAGATCTGCAGATACCAACGTACCAGACGCTAGTGATATTTGGCCACTCCAGCGCATTGGTGACCTTCCTCTGCTTTTGCTTCCACTTTGCCAGTGACTATGAGTTTCTCCAAGTTGAAGTCCTCAGTTTGAAAAGTTGAAAGCCTATTGTGGATGCCTAGCTCTTCCAGAATGAACACACTTGTACAACTTGCTGTCCATGTTATCGTGAGCATTTTTTTCCAGTACCACATTTCAAGTTTCAAAACCGTAAAAAATATGTTTATCGTCTAAATATAAAAATTACGGAACATAGTTTTGCACTAGAAATTTAAGGACCAGAATAATGGCCAGATTTTTGGATCACGATACAGAATGATATGAACTTACTTATTACCTTTCGTCTCTCTTACACTTGCCGAAAAACTATATCGCCATCCCATTTAAATTTTAACGTGATTAAGAAACACAGCAGACGAGAGACTTTAGTTGCGGAGATATTTGGAAAACTATTCCAAATTTGCACAAATTCTAAAAAAGTCTCCCAACTAAAAGTTCTCCGTGTATACCGTAATGGTTCCGCGACTTTATATTTCGCGACAAAATATCACCGACAAAATATACTCTGACAAAATATCCTACGGACAAAACATCCCCCAACAAAGTATCTACTGAAACCTAACCTAACCAAAACTAACAAAAATTGGGACAAAAATAATACGAACATCCTGTATCTGTATTATTTTGGTAATATTTTACTATTTTCGAACAATAATTTATTAACTTAATAGGATGTCTGTATTATTTATGTCCCTTTTTTGTTAGGTTAGGTTAAGTTAAGTTTTAGTAGATATTTTGTCGGAGGATATTTTGTCGGGAATATTTTATCGCGGGATGAAAACGTGCATTACCTACCGTAATGAATTTGTATAACCACAACTGTCTACACAACTAAAGTCTCTCATCTGCGAGCGTCATTAGAATTGGAAAGAATTTTTAAACAGTTTTTTAGCTAGATATTACGGTTGGCTGTTAATGGAATACCCCACCACTTGTGAAAGTTTTCCACGGTTTTCCATCATTCGTGTATTAGGAGAGTAGGTACCCCCTTTCGCGATAAGCCCCAGGGCCGAAATAGCTCCATCCTATCGTCGTTGCATCCCCCGAGGCTGATGGCAATGCTCGTACTCTATAACCCTTCGCGCGAATGTTTTTTGTTCCTTGAGTGGTCCTTGAAAGAGCTCTCTATTTGAAAACCTATTTTTCAAAAAGAACCGTGTTAAATTTTGCTTTATCCGATATTTATTTTGGATCAATACAAAAATAAACTACTTCGGTCTTGAAATGCATTTTACGGAAGGGTCTTAGTTTTGTGATGGGTATAGTAAAAATGATTTATAAAATTATATGTCCTCTCAAATGATTCAGCAAAATCCGTATTTTCATTATGTATTTAATTTTTTTTTAAAGTGGAAACTTCTTTAGTGCCGTTGTGATTTGAGACTCGATGAAATGAAAAAGCGACACTAAAAAGAGACAAATTCAAACATCTGTAGATTTACCCTGCGAGAGAATGAGATAGAATAAATAATCAGTGCTTTTAATTTTTTATAGTAATATCTCATAAGAGTCTCAGCTGCTCCCGTCTGGAGCCAGTGTGACTATGGCATCCCCAATTGGGGTATGTTGCAAGGCTGAAGGTAGTGAGGAGGGAAGGAGATGGGGAAGAGGAAGGTAAGGAAGTTCTTGGCTACTCAGATCAAATAAGACTAACGCCATTTCTAGCAACGTTTCAATTCTGAATGGTGGTCTTACACCAGTGCGATGCTGAGAGTATCTTCCACTCTGGAACTTGCCGCAAATATACTATTTACATAAAATTTATTTGCCCACGCCGGGATTCGATCCCGTGACCTTCGGATTGCGAGTCAAAAGCCTTACCGCGTGTGACACTTTTTTACACTTTTATTTTATGTTATGATTTATGTGTCAATATTTACACGGCAGGTTTATACAATAACATAATAATACAATGTTTCGTCGTTGATGCGTCGCAGGTGCAGTAATCGTCATTTCCGTTTTATCCGAAATCCCACATCGGGGCAATCACAGCGGGGCCATAGAAGTTTCACATAGAAAAATTCATCCTGCAATTCACACGCGGTAGAAGTAAAACCTTCAAAAAACTAAAGTAGAGAAGAGTGGGGAGACTACGAAGCACCGCACAATAAGGAGACGGATAGGCTACGGGGCACCGCATAAAGAGGAGACCAATTAAACTATTATTATCTCGCAGGCTAAATTCTATAAATGTATGTGTTTTTCATTTTTTAGTGTCTCTATTTTTCGTTTCATTGAGTTTCAAACCACAGCAGTGTTAAAGAAGTTTTCATTTCAATAAAATAAATTGTTGACGCGACTATATTCCTGCACCCAACCTACTATCCATGTAACTATCCGGGTAGCTATATGGATGGCCAATTTGCCCACGTGTTTCATTTGCAACAATAAATCATGGAACAATCAGTTCACTAAAGGAGCCCGTGCAATTATTAACTCGTATGGTGATATCTCCGTGAATTTAATATCGACTCAAATTAAGAAATCTCGGCAGTGACTTGCTGCTCGCTGGTGGTGTAGGAAATCTCCTACGTATGATTGTGTAGTGTGTAGAGTGTGAAGTGTATCAATAACTCTCAAAGCCATAATATTATATATTATCAACAAGAGTATCAGAAGACAAATGGTAAGTCAGTCCGTTACAATTCCAATCTTTACTAACTTCCGTAGTTGTGTCAACTTGAAACTTTTTTTAAATTAGTGAGTCCACAAATTGATTCACAGAATATATGCGACTACACAAATTTATCTTAACCATATCATCGGTAAGGTAAATACTAGTATATAACTCACAGTCCTCCTCACTAGTGATTCCTGTTTCGAAACTGACTGTAGGTAGAGTTGGTGTTAGATTGTGATTTCGTCATGTTGATCTCATCTTCGTGTTTGTTGATTTCCTCATCTTCATGTTTGTCGACTGTGTTTTCTGATTTCCTCATCTTAATGTTTACTTTGCGATATTTTGATGTCATTTTTAAAGTTTTTAAATCCATGGAATTTTTAATTTAATGTTGAAGGGCATCATACAATTTTTAACTAAGGAATTTATATTTATTTGCATAAGTAGATTGGAGATTTCTGTGTTATCAATGTAGCTGTGTTGGTCATTAAGGTAATCATTATTTTCCTTAAAATTTGAGCAATGAATTAAAAAAAACGACGAAGTAAAATATTCAAAAGATGCTCAATTCGGGAGGAGGGTATGAGTACCGCCATCTCGGGAACGATTCATTGGATAACCAACACCTCTGCCATAGGTCAAGTGGTGCCCAAGTGGTTCGCTACGTTTGGTGACTCAACAGGGCTGCCCGGGTTCATGGGGTGAGGTTAGTCTAGGTCTTGGCTGCGGATGCGTCTGCCCACCAGCTGCATGGTAGGCTGAATCTAGAGAGAGTGGTTGAGGTAGTCCCTTTGACTTCTCTTGCCATACTCTCTCGGAACATTGCCTTGCACCGCAGGTGCGAGGGATGGATTCATACATCCGTCATTCCTGGACACTCTGACCCCCAGATTCCTAACCACCTCTAATCCTCTTTTCCTTCCCAGAATTTCCTCTCCTTCCTTTCTTAAAAATACCCTCCACATAGCATTCTCAAAGATGAAATATGCCTTGAGGGGAATTATTTTTCCTCAGGGCCTCCTGCGTGGAGCTAATGTAAAAAAGGCGCTGTGTGAATTGCTGGCGTTCAATGAAGCACGTAAAATAAGATGCAGACTTCAGGATTGATTTTTCTACAAAAACTTAATTTGATGTCTTCTTTTCAATATTTTTTTGGCATTGCCAATTTTCCTATTTTTCTTTTTAAAACATAAGTTATTTACATTTTTATTTGCGCCGCCGAGTAAATATCGATCGCCATTGTAAGCTTGGTGTCTTTTATTTTTGTTCGGGCTTTTTTCACCTTCCACCCCTGGAGTGACCTAGACCTCGCCGCTCGACAGTTCTTAAGCGACGTCTCAGAAAAAGACCTTAAAAATCTAATCAGTCAGTTCGTAAGCCACACTCGTCTTAATCTGTGGCACCACGTGATTTACGGCTCACTGAATGCATAATTTTATTTCACCTTCAAAAACTTTTGAAAGTAATTTAGAGCCATTTTGGCGAAAAACTCCCCCAAGGGCACTTTACAAATTAGTGGAGTAGACTGAGGCAAAACCAAGAGTAAAACAAATTTCTTCAATTTCGTAAAACGCCATTTGGTAATGGAATCACCTCTTTTAATTATTATAAAGTGTACCGTTTTCACGCACATTTTTAAAAAGGCCACGATTTTTCCCGAACAGATATTCAGTGATTACTGTGTATATTTTTTTCTTAGATTTTTGTAAGGTGTTTTGACTAATTTTATTAATTAAAAGACTCTCGATTTCTTCATCGCGAATATCACGTATTATTTAAAATACTGTGTTTTTTCTGAAATGGTATTTTGCTTGCTTACCTACCTTATTCATGTTGCCTAAAAAATTATTGCACGGTGCTCCAGATTTTATGTAGGGGTTAAATCTTTCCCAAATGAAAGACTAAACCCTTCCACACACTTTTCCACAAATGATTATCTAGTAAATTCACCAATGTAAGTGCACTATATAAGTATAATAAATACAAAACAACACAAGAACAATACGTCAATCCACCAGAAAATATTTTAATAAAATATTTAATGGGAAAATATTTCACCGACTCCAGATATTTTCATATCAGAGGGTTCGGCTCTGATGAAATCCTAACTGGTCCGATAAATCCTACTGATCCCTCAATATAAATATTAAAAAAATCTTTCGTAATCCTACATGTATTTATATGATTAATTTCATTTCTCAAGGTACGCGCGGTATCAATTATTTAAAAAAAATGAACCAGCTTTCAAACATTTACGGTGCTCCAGATTTTATGTCGGGGTTAAATCTTTCTCAAATGAAAGACTAAACCCTTCCACACACTTTTCCACAAATGATTATCTAGTAAATTCACACAATGTAAGTGCACTATATAAGTATAATATATACAAAACAATACAAGAACAATACGTCAATCCACCAGAAACATAATGGGAAAATATTTCACCGACTCCAGATATTTTCATATCAGAGGGTTCGGCTCTGATGAAATCCTAACTGGTCCGATAAATCCTACTTATCCCTCAATATAAATATTAAAAAAATCTTTCGTAATCCTACATGTATTTAAAATGACCGACTTTTGCATTTTTATGTACAAATTTTTTGACAAATCTAATACGCCTAAATTTTGAATGAGAGAGCTAGGTATAATGCCAGTAGCCGAAATAACAAATGGTAATATTTTTATAGTCTGAGAATGCCAAATTCTTTTAATCTCATTTTTAAATCTGTATATTTTCTTATTTTTTCAGAAATAGTTTTCTGAATATTACAAGAATTTGGAATAGAGACATCAATGATATAAGTTATTTTTTAAATTTTGTCATGTAAAACTATATCGGGTCTATTATGACTAATTCTTCTGTCTGTTAGAATAGTTTTATCATAATAAATTTTATAAAATTCATTTTCTAAAAATGAATTTGGTTCATATTCATAATATTAAAATATTTATATTGATGAATCAGTACGATTATTATTATTATTGGAAAAATTAATACACGAAAGATAATTCCACGTTCCAGCTAAAATTTAAATAATTCACTTATTACTTTTTCCATTCTCTTCAATTCGTTGAAAATTTCCGTGATTATTACAGCATTTTATTGTTAATAAGTTTATTTCGTAAAACACCATTTTAATCCTTCGACTGGCAGTTTTTTGTGTACAATTTTTTCAAGTTAAAATTTTTTTATTTTTTATTATTTTAATATCTTTATTATTATTTTTATTTTTGAAAATGGTTTTAAAAACTTAGATAGCCAGATTTTAAATAAAATAAGTGGTAATAATAAAAAAATAAATTTTGAGTGTTTTTGTGATATGAAACGGACGGGGCTCGGAAATTTCCGTCGTTTTCCGGACGAACGCAGCACTTACGGCGACGGTGCAGTGGTTGTTTGAACTTCCAACCACTATGGACTATTAGGTAATCGTAAAAAGACTATTATTATTATAAATTTGTAAAATAATATGGGCATGCGATGGCGGCAAACGGCTCCGCGGCCAGTTTCCAGTAAGCTGTTTCGCGTCGAAAGGCTCTCCCGTCCGATGTGTACACTCGGAATACTCAAAATTTATTTTTTTATCATTACCACTTATTGTATTTAAAATCTGGCATTCTAAGTTTTTAAACCCATATTGAAATAATAATAAAGATATTAAAAAGATTTTTTAAAATTATAACTTTAAAAAATCGTAAACAAAAAACTGCCAGGCTACTGGTCGGAAAACCAAGGAAGTCATGAATGGGATGATCTAAACTACACCTTTTGATTAGTTTTAATCTTGCATTTGACCTAATCGATACAGCGCAAGCGAAACCGATATGAAACGGACGAGGCTCGGAAATTTCCGTCGTTTTCCGGACGAAAGCAGCTCTTACGGCGATAATAATAATAATAATAATATTTGGACGATTTATATAGCGCCGTTTTTGTGAAAAATCACCTCAAGGGCGCTGTACAAACTTACCATACATGCCTAAAATCTAGAAAGACTACAAGCTAGACAAACAATTAAAAAAAACTTATGGCTAAAAATTGCATACACCGGTTCATTGATCACCGATACGAAAATATATGTACAATATTTTGACCAATGAACGCGATGCTGCCTAACAATGAATTAATACAGGACCATACTTACTTGGGAGGTCGCTTGAAATTAACACTGTTTATTGTCTATTTAAAGAAATTTATATAGAGTTCGCACGCAGAGGACAAAATTGTGAACACATGTTGTTTAATCCTGAAAATATGTTAATATTAATATGGTGCGGTAGTTGTTCGAACTTCCAACCACTATGGACTATTAGGTTATCTTAAAAAGATTATTATTATAATAAATTTTCATAATAATATGAGCACGCGATGGCGGCGAAGGGCTCCGCGGCCAGTTTCCAGTAAATTGTTTCGCATCGAAAGGCTCTTCCGTCCAAAATACGCGGTCAAATATAGTAGTAGGGGTTTTAACCCAATATGCGCGGTTAGCTGAGTAACGATCACGTTAGGATGAAGCATGATGTATAAGTCTTCCAACGGTGGGCTCGGTAAGATTTAATGTCCTTAAAACTATTTATTTCTCATGCATCAAAAAAATAGAAAAGCATCGATATAACCGCTTTGATCACTACAAGTACTAAAGATAAGTGATGCAAAACATAGTACATTTTTTGTTAACTAGACAAGACGCAGATATAAGGTGTGTGCAATACTATACAATAAAACATATAATAAGATACAGTATTCAAAAGTCTTAAGTATTGTTGCAATCTAATAGTATAAATAAATCATTGATCCAACTCTGCTTTCCTTACATAAGTACGTGATTGATGAACCAATCAAAATTCAAATATCAAAATTAATAGAAGTAAGAGGAAGTGGTAACTTGATTGAGACTTTAAAACTTTTATTTAAACATTATAGTTGCTACGGTATTCAAAATTTGAATATGAGAGCAACTTACCAAAATCAGGGAAAACACTTCCGCAGCAGGTCAACCATGCTACAAAGCTAAATAAATTCAAAGGTTGATAGGAAGGCTCTAATGATTGACTTATTTTTTAAGGTTTAAAGCAAATCAATTACAATTAAACTTGTTAAATTAAATAGAGCGCGTCAACAGATTGCTGCGAGCTCATTTTCATTAACTAATGTATCGATGTATATATAGATAATACGAGCTTCCCAAACCTAGAAAAGCTAGAACCTTCCAAATTACAGCGACTAAACTCGCGATAGAAGCGCGCCGGTCTACCCGCAGCTTCTGGAACTTTTCTGTCTCCTCAAGGCACCGCACGTCTTTGTAAACGCCGTCGCCTCTTCACTGACAGTCAGTCTAGTACTCAATATCTCACCGCCGACTTGCGTCTCCTACCATAGTGCATCTTTCAACCTCCGCCCGCATGGCATCGAGAAACGACTACATCGCTACGACTTCACTCCACCACCGTTTTTCTCCACTAACCGGCCTGGAGGATTCACCACCGTTTACCTCTGCCACCACGGTGTCAAGCATCATCCTGAAGGAATCACCACCGTTTATCTCAATTATCTTGTTGTTGAGCCCGAAGGAATTTGCCACATCATTTTTTACCAGTCGCGGTATGAGTATCTTACTGGAAGACCACGAATCTGTGATCTTCACTGCCAGCTGACCACAACAGCATCATCAAGTATCTGCGCGTCGTGAAAGACAGCGGGTCAGATTTACACCCCGCCGTAATGTGACCTACCTGTTATGCATCCCATCGTGATACGTATGCACTACCACTCTACATAATAAACACAATGACATTTAATTTAAATGAAGACAATATTAGCGAAACTCAATCGATAATGTGGAGACAGAAAAATCAGAAAAAGATATTGGCACCTCTGGGACTCGAACCCAGGACCCTTTGCTTATACGGCAAGTGCTCTATCAACTGAGCTAAGGTGTCTATATGAAATTCGGTCACTTTTAACTGTATCATACTTTCGACTAAGAACTACCAACATTAACTTCATTTTCATAACGCACGTATTATTGGCTGCTATCTTTATATATGATTGCAAGATTCAACCCGAACTAAATGCTATCTAGATAGTGTCTGGATAAATTTTTATCCGTTTTATTTTTTAATATGCGACATCTATTGACTTCTCTGCAAGTCTAGGATGAATATTTTTTTATATTTAACTTTATGGGTAAGGGGGGGGGGGGGGGTTTCAATGAAATATTTTAATTATTTTCGACGAATTCGTCACTATAATATCGTCTATTTTCAGCCGAATGCCCACGGGATGTAAATTATTTATATTTCAGATTACTGAAAATGGAACAAAAAACTTTTTCAACTACAAAATTTGCTGTAACCAACTTTTTTTTCTAGACGATGAACTTGTAACTTCCCGGGAGATTCAGTTAGTAACATCTGAGATTTTGGTAAATCATTGTTCAGAATTAGTTAAAATATACCCCGCGGGAAAATCCATTTTCTAGGCCTGCTTGGGAAAATTCATCCGTAGGTCCGTCCAATATGCCATATATTCTTCACTTACGTGGTAAAGCTTATGACTTTACTTTAAAGTTTAAAGTATTGAGAATTCTTATTACATTTGGTTCGTAGGATTTTTACCCTCGACACACTACGGAGGTGTTAGGTCACGGGCACTCGGCGTTTCAAAGGTTAATCATCTAAACATTTACCTAAAGGTTTTTTCCACAAATTAAAAATGCTATTAAAAATGTGGAGGACTCAAAATTATTTTTAGCTCTAAGCAGCCGTAATAACTACTTATACTCGAAATTTAAATGTAGATCGGAGCCTCCTCACTCGCACATTGTTCATTAACTTGTTGTTATGATGATGAATACCTTGTTTGGCATGACTATGGTCTCGCGAACACGTTAAAGTGAGTTTGACAAATGATGACGTGGATGAAAATGAGTGTGCGTTATGGTTTGCGAACCCTTATTACTTTGGAACCATGCATATTATGTATGTATGTATTTACGCAAGCCTTGAGAAGGCTTTTCTCTTGCAGAGGTTTAATTAGTGCAAGGTAAACGTGAACGACCTCTGCGTCAAAGCCCTAAGGCGTTTGACTTTGCGTCCGGGGGTCATGAGTTTTTAAATTTGTGACCGATATGCACGCTTCGTGCAAATACAATACCGATGGCATAAATTAAAATTGTGGTAACTACAAAATGACAATTGTTAGGAAAACAAAAAAATCAATCTTCACAATTGAATGAAGATTCTAGTTTTATTATTACTTAATGCATTTTTTATTAAAGTGCCTATTTTAACTAGTTATCTAAAATCGACGATTATTTTTTCTATCGTGACTATAATATCGATAATTCAAAAAAAATTAAAACACGCTGATACAACATTTGGAAATATAACTAAAAATTATGTTTAATTTAACCTTTTAAATTCGACATTCCTTAAATTATTTAAATAAATTTAAGAATCTGGAACTTTAAGGCTGCCGGTTGCAATGTTAAAGCTTTCTGTACTAAAAATGAACCGCTTGTAGTTGTTTAGAATCAAAATGTAACAGCAGATTCACCTTTTTATTCCTTCAATTCAAATTTGGCGAAATGTAAAATGTTGAAAAGATATACATATAAAATATAAAGACAATTCGACACCTCAAAAACCTAACTTTATTATTTTAAATCTGAGAGCTACAACAATTTCATTTTTTATTAGAACAACTCTATTTTTATAACTTTTGAAGGTTATTAACATCAATGTAATATGTGGTTGAAGAAGAAGATAACACTAACGGATGACATGACAATCTAAACGAAAATATGAAAGAGAACAAGACACAGAAAAATAAAAATATAACAGTTGCAACTGAGACTCGAACCCAGAACCGGTAAGATGAGAGGTTCTGGGTTCGAGTCCCAGTTGTGACCGTTTTCTCTTTATTTTTCTACGTCTTGCTCTCTTGTTTTATATTTTCATTTAGATTATTAGTATTACTTCTTATTAAATAATCTACTACATTTTAACTGTAAACAAAACTGTGCATTAATATATCAATCGTCACCACGATTTGCTCTGTATTCCACATAGCAGAACGGACTTCTAGCCCAGCGTAGCATGATATGAAGCAATGTATGTAAGTAAGTATGACAATAACTGTTAAATGATATCCCTAGTAGTTCAACGTTGGCCTTCAGGTTTCAAGAGTTATTTTAAGCAAGAACTCTAAAATGTTTATTATTATAAAAGTAAAGTTATGTATGTATCATGTGAATTGTAATATTTAAAAAAAACTGCAGTGACCACACTCTAACTTTAAGCCACTGATTTGCTTTTATTTATTGTCCCATGCCACAAAACAACCTAATAACATTCGTATTTATGTAATTTTTAATTACGAAAGGATTACATAGTGACGTTTATTCGATAACCCCTGCCAAAAGTCACCAGAAATGGTTCGCTACGTTTTGTGACTTGGCAGGGGTGCCCGGGTTCATGGGGTAAGGTTTGTCTGGGTCTTGGCGGCGGATGCGCATGGAGGATTTTTTTTTTTTAAATATTTTATTGATTACAGATTTTTGTTTTTTTTTGGTTACCGCGCTAGGCTAATGCCCGTGTTGTGATTGGGAGAAACTAGTTCAGAGAGACATTTTGAACTCTTTCAATCCATCGTCTTGCACCACAGTGGACACATTAACCTCCAGAATCCTACTTAATCCTCACGCTTTATTCCCAGAACTTCCTCTCCCTAAAAGTCCTTCCGCACAGCATCTCCAAAGATGACATAGGCCCTGAGGGATTTTTTTTTCTCATCATTTTTCGTGTGGAGCTAATGTTAAAAAATAAACTTTAACCCCGGATATTTTGTATAGAATTAAGTAAAAACAGCATAAAATTATTTGATGTCTTTTCGCAGAATACCGCCAATATATTTATGTTGTATTTATATTATGAGAGGCAGTCTAACTTTGCATACTAAAGCGAGTAGCTTTTAGGGTAACAATTCGTAGGCGTAGCCATGTTTTGATTTAGGGTGGGGCAAAAATAAAAATGTATAGTAGTATCGAAACAAGTAGGCTTCTACAGTACATTCATGCATCATCCAATGAATTCATTTCAATATATTACAATGTTTACCTAATTATTAATATTTGTACTTAATGCATTTTGAACTTTTATTATGTTGGGTTTTTTAAATTTATTTTAGTTTATATGAATACCGCACAAGAGTCCCAACTGCTCCCGTCTGAAGCCAGTGAGACTATGGCATCCCCAATTAAGGTATGTTGTGAGGCTGGAGGTAGAGGGGAGGGGAAGGAGACTGGAAATAGGAAGGTGGGGAAGTACCTGGCTGTTCAGATCTGGTCACCAAACACGGCTAATGCCATTTCAAGCAACGTTTCAATTCTGAATGGTGGTATTACACCAGGGCGATACTGAGAGCATCTTCCACTCTGGAACGTGCCGCAAATACACTATATATTATTTTAAATGAATAAATTGTGAAATAACACAAATTAATCAAATAAAATTTATTTTTCACGCTGGCATTCGATCCCGCGACCTTCGGTGTGCGAGTCAAGAGCCTTACCGCTGGACTACGTGGGGTTTAAGGTAGGTTTGAGAAAGTGAAACTGTGGATTATATTGTATATTTCGTGAATACCTCACTAGGATAACCTGTGCTAGGGGTATTTACGTAGTTATGATTAATTGTGACAAGTACTTATGTGTTGTAGTATTTATGTTTATGTATTTATGTTTCTTTGGGCTCTGTGATTATAAAGAATATGAACGGAAGAAGGAAAAACCATTCTATGAAGTACTGTTTATTTGAAGATGCGACTCGGTCGACGATGTTCGACAATGTTCATTAAAAAGATAATAATGTATGCTCATAAAAATAAATATAAAATGAAAACAGTCGAACACAAACAACTAACCAGAAGTAAGGGCAGTAATGTCATTTCTATTCCAACTAGTAACATAGCGGGTTATAAAAGGATATTCTCGTACCTGGGACCGATATTGTATTACAAAATCCTTTCAAAACTTAAACTTTGTGAAGTTTCTTCTTTCGGCCCAAAAATAAAAAAAAATGGTTACTAGATTTGGGCAGGACGGAGCCAGAAAAAATATAAAAAATGTTATAAAAAGCGCCTCACATATCTCTTTTGTTTCCAAAATTTTTATTTTATTTTCTATAAATATTGTTTTTCTTGTGCCCAAATTTATTTTATTATATATTTAATTGGTTTCCCGAATTTTTCTTTTCTTTTCCTTCTCTTTTTTTCTTGAATACTCGCTTCGAAAACACTGTTTCTCGTATTTTCGATTTCTGATTCTAGAACCTAGTCTACTACTGCTATCTGACTGTATCACCTATTATAATTTTGTGAATGTAAACTTTAATTAATACCACATAATATATGAATGACTTAAATACCTAATGTAAACGAAACCTGTCAATTTGATTGTCCTAGAACGGGAGACCTTCCTAGTTGGACAGTCAAAGCTTCATTAAAATGCGAATGTACCTACTTTTATAACAAATAAATAAATAAAATTCATCGGCCGGCCAGGGTGGGGCAAACGCCCCACCTTGCCCCACCGTGGCTACGCCCATGGACAACATCGCGTATTTGCCAAGAAATTCTAAGAATGTTGCTTCATAAGTTTATAGTGCTTTTAATAAAGCCCACATTACCGGCGCGATACTCTTCGTACTTAAGTTACACTTAAGTTACTGGGAATTCAATTACCGGTCGGGTAATCCATCATAAATAATGCTCCCGGGCCTTGTAGGGGTACTGACGAGGCCGGAGATTATCATGCGAATGGTGACCCCTTATCAAGAAGTAAAGTAGGCCAACACGGCCTAGTGCAACTTTCACTTTCGGCTCTTCTACAAGTATTTTTAAAACTTCACGAATAATATTAATCCGTCTGGGCATGCTAAGGAATTCACCGAGCATTTCCGACGGTCGTATCCGTAATGTGCCGACGAATACACTTTGAATTTGCTAGCTTGAATACACCGGTTTTAATAATGACAAATAAAATTATTTTTTATTTGCCTGCCGAGTAAATAACGCATAATAAAATTATTCTAGACCCCAATTTCAACACGTGCAAATGTATCAATTTTATCATTGAATTTCAATATTTATTAAACTGAAAAATACTTCCGATTTTCAAAATTATAATCACGATTATAAAGTTATATATCAAGAAACTTTCTTCACCTTTCCCTTCTATATTTTAAAAACGATTTGAAATATATGTTTCGTAGTGTTTTTTTAACTGAATAAATTGAATTGAATCACTCTAACTACAGTTTGCATTCCTCAATACAACGTTTACATAGCCTTGGTAATAAATTATGCTGTATTTGCGTATAACTTTGTAATAATAATGTTATTTTGCATTGCATATAATAAAATTACATATATTAATTTACATTGCAATGTAAATTCATATTTTAATTTGTTTGCTTTAGAAACTTTAGAACTTAACAAAAAAATTGAATCTAAAATTAATTTAGTTAATAAAATAATAGCACCATGTAAATCACCTTTACTCGCGATGTTTCCATGTAATGTTGAATCCTCCCACCGTTCTCCCCAGCCCCCAAAATCCCCCCTTCCACTACCCCCACCTAATTTATTTTTTGTACTTGTATAGAATTTTTAAGTTAGTTTTAAGTTTGCTCGTGAATTCGACACAGATGTCGAAACCGGTCGTAGAAAATTTAAAATTAAAATAACAAATGTACATTGAAAATTAAAACTCTTCAAAACAAAATGTCTAGAAGTCGTTACATAGTTAATGCCAAACAAATACAAAAAAATGTTATTTTTAATCGGATAAAACGATTATTGTGCTGTGTTCAATGAAAAACATTTCTTTTGTTAGCTGTTTTATTCCGAACTATTTAAAAGTAATACAGTTATAGTCACAACTCGAAAAACTATGCTGATTATTTACCATCAAGACAACATCAGCTCAACACGGGTAAAGGAGGGTGCTATGGACAAAGACCTTCATGGTCATTTATGTGTGCGGATTGGTAGTCGAGAGCCTTACCCCTCGACTACAGCGGTCGTAAAATAAAATAATAATAATTAGGTTAGGTAAGTTTGGGTAAGGTTAGGTTAGGTAGAGTAAGATAAGGTTAGGTTAGGTTTGGTAAGGTTAGGTTGGGATACTACTTAGGTTGGGTTTGATTAGATTAGTTAAAAGAGCTTGTTTAAAATTTGGCGAGAAATCATTTGCATTGCAGTGGCCACTCTAAAGCTTAGTCCGAACGTTTGGCCAAACAACGCTCTCGATCCACGCCACGTGGGGAGCCACCCTGGTAAACACGTGCGTCTTGGAGTCCATGCTGGAGAAGGCATACACTCCGCTCAGCAAATAGGTACAGGCCACCCTGTCGGATCCGTACTGCTGCAAGGCGGAACCCCTGTTCACCTGCAATAACGCTTGCATTCAATAAGGCAGAAGGAATTACACACACTCAAATTACACGCGTTAAAATGACTCGTTCTAAAATTAAAAATATTATAATTATACGTGCTAAAATTTCACGCGATAAAGTTACATACAAAATGGCAGGTTCTAAAATTAAGCATCCTTAAATAACACGTGTTAAAATGGCACGTTCTAAAATAAAGAAAATATGATGACATAAAATGCTAAACTCACTCGTTCTGAAATTACACATTATAAAATAACAAATTTACAATTTACACGTGCTAAAATGACACGTTATAAAACGAATAGAGCATAATAACACCTGCTAAAATAAACACGTTCTAAAATTATGCGTCCTAAAATAATAAATGTAAATTTATGTGCTAAATTTATTCGTGCTTAAATTACACGTGCGAAAATTTAACATATTTTAAATTTAGTTGTCAACAATCACACGCGTATTTTAAATTCAACTAGCCATTAGACAGAACACTTTTTTTATAAAATCAGACACCAAGAGTTGGATTATCGGCTATCGGCATCAACTATTTTTATTTATAACACCTCCCAGCCTCGCGCCACTCCTGGGTGAGCGCTGGGCCCGAGCTCACTCAAGACCACGTTCATATTTTTTATTATTAATTTATTTGTTGTTTTTATAACTTTTTTTCCTATTCTACTTGTTTACTGTATAAATATGTAAATAAAGCTATATGGGACGTGTGGGAGTGCACTATTTTCCCAGCTACTGGAAAAAAAAACATTATTATTATTATTGTTTAAGTCACCCAATCGTGAGAGGACTATAATGTTTAGAAGAGATCTACTGTCTAAAGATGAACGAGAGTCGACAATGATAGGCAAATCTGGAAAATTGAGGTAGACACACGTCCAAAGCTTCATATGAAGAAAACTTACCCAGCTAGCTCCTCCATTGCTTGTCACTTTGGCGCAGATGTGAGCTGATTCCTTTAATCCATCCGGGATCTTCTTTGAACACTCTTCGTGGGACACCCTATCCACGGGGTACTGGAATTGCAAAATTTATTATTTTAAATACCCTGAGAGCTTTTATACACCATGTAGGTAGTACATCTTTGTTTGAGAAATTACGGTGAAAATTACTTTAAATCAAAAAATAATGGACGGTGAAAACTTGGAAAAATTTATAAAGATAAAAATATCTACGCCTCGAAGATATCTCCTGAAGAAAATGCCGATTTTACTTTTTTTAACGTAGCTCCACCACAAGAGGCCCTCATCGTCATCTGTGTGGAGGATCATTTTAAGGAAAGGAAGTTCTGGGAAGGAAAAAGTATGTGGGGTGGAAAGGAAACTTGTGGTAAATGTTTTTAGGAGTGACGGACGTATGAATCCATCCCTCCCAGTGCGGTGCAAGGTGATAGGTCGAGTCCGGCTGGAGAGGTCGACAGGTCTTCTCAACCAGTATTTCCCAATCCGGCCCGCCACGCAGGAAACGCATTGGCTACCAAGATCAAGACAAGCCTCACCCCAGAACTTGGGCACCCCTGCTAAGTCACCGAACACAGCCAACCACTTGGGGTGTTGGATATCCAATAAATGGTTCCTGGGGCGGCGGTACCCATACCCACCTCCCAAATTGGAAAGTTCCAAAAAGATGGCTAAAAAGGTGAATTTATAAAAAAATAGGCCAATTGCATCACATTTTTTAATTTTTTTTCTGGTTTAGGCAAATATTCTAAGACATTCTGTATTTTTTTTTTAATCATATTTTTGAAACCCAGGCGATTTTTTGAAAATTTCAATACGAAAAATCAGACCATTTTTTTATAAACCGGAAAGACGGGACATAATTTTATGGTTGCAAAAAAACGATAATTACATAGCCGAAAATCATTTTAAAAAAAGAACAAATTGTACGGGGTTCTCTTCGTAACATCTGTAAAAACACCGCCATCTTTATCAAAAAATCAAACCAAAGGATAAGTTCGCAGAGAACAAACAATAAATCTAGTGAACGTTAAACGCAAATTCAAAAATTCGCCGGAAATCAAAGTGTTGCCATATAAAAAAAATTGATCAGTATGGAATTTAAAAAAATTAAAGGAACATAATCGGAGACGGGACATTTTCATGTGGTGATGTCACGAGCTCAAATAATGGATTTATTTATTTAAAAATAAAAATCAACTATACATTTCTAAAAAGTTTTACAAACATTTTCGTAATCTTAGTAAAAACATCTATCCTCTCGATTTTTTCCAAGTCGTTATGAAATCCATGCAAGTGGCCTATTGTAAGATTATTGATTAACTGAAGCAAACACTAATAATTCACAATTTATTATTTTGATGAAAATGTATTAAATTAATTTATTTATTTAATTATTTGCATATTACATTAGGTTATAAAAATGACGTATTGCCCTTATCACTAGGTGTGAAACACCTGTGTTGATATGGCAATTTACAGAGTGGTTATTATCTATAATTTTGTTTTATTAATATTATGAAAATGAAAGCTTGATATAAAATCTTTTTTTCTTTCTAAGTAAATATACAATTCAAGTATGTTATATAGAACATTGCAGTCGTTATGAAATTCATGCAAGTGGCCTATTGTAGCACCACACACAGACTACTTCTAGTACTCTATATTCAAGTAATGTAGATAGCGTAGAAAAAACTTCAAATAACTCTTATTGATAAGGACACAAAATTTTGTTGTGTAATAAATAAAAAGCAACTAAAAAAAAACTTAAGGAATTAGATATGCTTTTCTATAACGCTATAATTTTTTTATCTTCTTACAAGTTTTTATCAATTTACAATTAACAATTAACAAACTTACTTTAGAGAAAAACCACATTATACTATTCTTCCACACTACAAAAAGGAAACATTATACAAAAAAAAAAAAAAAAAATTTTTTACCTTATAAAGGCATCATAATAATAAATGACATTAGTTGGATACGCTCAGAAAATTGTTTAAGTTCCGTGCCTCATTGACATTTATTAGTGCTGGTATCATAACTCAGTTGAGGATTAATTTCTCACCTTTTGAAAGCCAGTCCAGACCAGACCAGTCCAATTCCAATCAATCATAATAAGACCTTCATCAGACATGGAGGTGCCAGTGTGAAGACAGGCGGGTAGCACAAATTTCGATAGAACCACCCTGAAATCACATTTAAACATTAGTCTTTTAAGGGCTTTTAAATTGTACAGAGCGGTTCCAGTGAGAAAGATTAATTATTCTACGTACCAGCTTTTTAAAATTTTAATTCAATATCGATTTCATTTCATTCAATATTTGCTTTCATTTATACCTTCATTCAAAAATGCTGAAAGGCGTGATGATAAAACTATTAAAATTATGTATTTTTTGTAATTATTTTTTTATCACTATTTATAATTTTTCAATAATATCTAAGCAAAATAAGAATGTAAAAAAAATCTAAAATATATTACTTTATAAGACCGTAAATAAATAGAAAAAAACTGCAGTATTTTCGTCACAGAAGATAAATAAGAAAAAATAAATAATTTTAAATCACCGCAAGCTAGTGACTAAAGTTTAGTAGGAAATGTTCGTATGACCGCCTCCGCTCTCTTCTTTCTTCCATGATTTCGACCCATGATCTCTGGGTCCAGGGTAGATGTGCTTAACCGCTTGGCAACGGAGTTTGTCGGTATTGTTAATTAATTTTCATCGGGAAAACCTTAAAATTTACATAAAATTAGACATAAAATTGAACTCTGGTTCCCGCTCACGGACTCTTTTGTAACGTTAAAACAAATAATAATAATATCTCACCTTTTTGTCAATTGCACCAGTCCGATAGTACTGTATGACGAGGGGTTATCGGAATCGGGATGCAAAAGGGTTCTCTGTATGGGATATGCATTCGCATCGGATAAAATGGGACCTCCTTCCGGCCAACCGCCCACAACTGCAAAAGTTGGCTGGCTGTAAAAAAAACACAAAATAAAATAAAACTTTACAGTTAACAGTCACTTTGTGGTTATACATAGTTGTAAGTCGAATTAACTAACTTTGTTTGGACACAACCCCTTCCCCTTACGCTCCCTAGATCAGCGATCGGCAATTGGCGGACTGTGTGCCAAATCCGGCCCTCAAAATGCTCCTGAGTGGACGATTATTCCTTCTCGCTATGCGTGGTCCACCATTGGTCACAATCACATCGG
Organism: Limnephilus lunatus; assembly: GCA_917563855.2. Classification (NCBI taxonomy): domain Eukaryota; kingdom Metazoa; phylum Arthropoda; class Insecta; order Trichoptera; family Limnephilidae; genus Limnephilus; species Limnephilus lunatus. Next base: position 49,475,666 of record OU830593.1, read on the forward strand.
CGCTGGAAAGAAAAAATGCTAAAAAACCTACACAATAAGCTGTTGCTAAGCTTATTGTTTTTTTTTTTTATTGTTACTGCAATATTTTACATTTCATAGTAAATCCAGTAATGTTGGCCTCACTGGGTTGTTTACCCGTGCTGAGGCCTATTGTGTAGGTTCATCTTTAATGTCTTAGCTGTATGGCGCTTTAGCCATTTTTCCTTTCCAGCGTCGATACATATATTTTTATCCCTTAACATCCTGTATAGAGCATCTTTTAAACCTATGCCGATTTCGAAATTTTTAATAAAAAATTCTCTTCACCTTAGTAGGCAGTGCTGTCGTGCCTACGCGAAATATTCTATGTAAGGAATGCACGCTTCTGATAAAAGGTAAGGACTTACCTTGCAAGTTTCATGCACGAAGAATCGGTTAGGATCCACTCATCGGTGATAAGGGATCCGATGCAATACCAACCAGCGTGGTCGTTTATATCTCCGTAGCCCAACCTAGCCTAGAAAAACAACCAACATTTGATATAATAACATTAATTCTACAAATAATTCAACGTTCCTCATAAACCAACACTAAAAAATACGATATACCCACACCAGCTTTGTGGTATATTACCGACAGTTCTTTAACTCACTTTAGGAGGATATTTATGAAATGGGTAGAGTAATGGGCTTTTGTTATAAATCTGGTTTATTGATACTTCGCGTATACAGTTGCCTACGACAGTCGACCTATCTAGGAACTGGCTAATTGGAATCTGACGTGAGAGATCTGCTGAAGACTCTCTCTGAGCTGTTGGACCCTCTGTTGTCTATCACTTGTACTAAACTAGCTGCCTTAGGACAGTTCTTAGTATGCCAGTACTATGTGAGAAAACCGGAAGCTTTTAGATACACTACAAGCTTAAAATATGATCACTAAATAAAAAGCACTTATCGTCATCTACTCATACGACCAAATTTGGAAATAACTCATTATACTGCATTAACTGAATAAATAAGTTAAATTCTTAAGTTTGTTATAAGGATTAAAAAAAAAATTGTTATTAACAAGTTGTCCTCTCCTAAACACAAGCACTTGCTTTATTAAGAGAGTGTATAAAATATTTAATGCTATATTAGGTTATATTGTGTAAATGTAAAATAAATAAATATAAAAAAAAAAAATAAAAAACTCCTCGCGTATACGCAATACAAAGCATTTTTTTTTGTTTTTTTTTGTTTTTTATTTAATTATTTTCATATTACATTAGGTTATAATAATGACATATTGCCCATCTCACTAGGTGTGAAACACCTGTGTTGAGATGGCAATTTACAGAGTGGTTATAATCTATGATTTTGTTTTATTAATATTATGAACATGACAGGTTGATATAAAATCTTTTTTTCTAAGTAATATACAATTCAAGTATGTTATATGAACATAGCAGTAGGTACATGGTTACATATTTACACCAAGTAGGCATAAAGGTAAGAATGTTATTAAATACTCCTGATAGATATGTTTATTTGAGGTGATCAATGATTCTACTTTTAAATGCACTTTTGCTTTGAGTGTTTCTTATTTCAGTAGGTAGAGAATTGAATAGCTTTGTTGCATTATATTTAAAAGTTCTTTGTCCATAAGAGGTTTGACAAACTGGGATGTTAAAAGATTTTACATTTGACTCTCTTAGGGCTCTAGTGTTTGTTCGTTCCTCAAACATGTGTGTATTTTTAAATTGGTGAAGCAGAATATTTTTTGAATACAGTTTTTGCAGGTTAGGAACATTTAGTGTCTTAAAAATAAAATCAGTGCTCGTTCTCAACGGGACTTTAAGAAAAACCTTCAAAATTAGTTTTTGAATCTTCACTAAAGGCTCCAGGCAAGTATTTGTGGCACTTCCCCAGCTAATAATACCATATTCAAGTGATGATTGTATGAGAGCACAGTAAACTTGTTTCAGTTGTTTTATATTTAATATATCTCTAACATTTTTAAAGAAATAGACGAATTTCCTCAGTTTTGTCGTTAAGTTTGTAACATGTGCGTTCCATTTAAGAAGATCATCTATTTGAATACCAAGATATTTAATACTGTCAACTCTACTTATAGAAGGACAGGTACATGGAGTTAATGAGGGGTTACAGCTGTGAAGTTTAAGGCTTTTTTGTGAAGGCAAGAGCTTATTTGATATTCGAAATGTTAGAAATTTGGTTTTGTCTGTATTCAGGGTTAATATGTGAGCATTAAGCCAATTTTTAACAATACGAAAGCCATTTTCTGCCATTTTAAAGACTTCATCCCAAGATTTGGCATAAAATAGCAAAACCGTATCATCGGCAAAAGTTGTGATTTGTCCACAAATTTGTAAGTTACATAGATCATTAATATATACTAAGAATAATAAGGGTCCTAGGATGCTACCTTGTGGAACTCCACAAACTGTTTTTTGGGAACTACTACAGGTACTGCTTATTTTAACACATTGCGTTCGATCAGTTAGATAAATATGAAGTAATTGAAGAACTGTATCTGATATTCCTACCCTCTTAAGTTTATCTAAAAGTATTTTGTGGTTCACAGTATCAAACGCCTTTGCAAGATCAAGGAAAATTGCATTACCTAGGAAACTAAAACTTCGAACAACAAACAAAACAAAAAACATGGCAAAAGCTCTTAAAGGATATTTTCTCAGCAGCTTTATTAACCAGTGACACAAGCTTTCTTTGGAACTCTCAAACTTTCTAAATGTCTGTATGAAATATTCTTCAATTAACTGCGTCGAGTGTGTCTCGTTTTAAAATCTAACTGAACTTGAACTCCCCTTTAAATTCGTATTCTTGTGTGAAAATAATTTTCTTTAAGGCAATCCACTAGTACAGGAAAAAAATCGGAATCGGAATTCACGCCCTTTTATGGGAGGAGTTTAAAAATACTTGAGAAAAAGCTTTTGGAAAGGTTGGAAAAGATATTTGAGATTTTTTTTTCGTGTTGATTTCGTAAAGGCCGGTAAAAAACATTAATTCCTTTTTTATGCATTGTTTATTGTAATAAAACGGAATTTTTAAATTGATTTCACGAAAACAATTGGCGCGGAGCGTAACACGTCGTTTCTCCGCTCCGTCCGGAGGAGTAGTGACCGAAAATAGGGGCCGCTGCCAGTCGTTCTTCGGTGGACGGTATAAGGTTCACTTTGATATTACAAATTCGTCGGCTGCCGTATTGTCGCCGTGATGTCAAAAATACCAACGCGAAATTGCATATTATATTTTATTTTGTGAGGTTCGGGCGTAAATTTCATTTTTTTTTTGCGAATATCATAAAAGAAACTAAATTTATGTTATACACGCAGTATTTAATTGAAGCATCTATAATACTTCTAAGCGATCAAATTTTCACAAAAAAAGTATGATTTTGCATTATTTAGTATGGCTTCATCTTAAATTGAGTCATGTATTCCTTCCTGAAATAAATTTTATTAAATTCATTGGGAATAATGTAATATTAATATTACTGTAATAATTTTGTAGTATATCTTCACTAAATTTAAAAACAAATATATTGTAGTTTTCTTCACAAGAAGCAACTACTTTATGGCAAGGCATTATATTTTTTAATAAAACAAACATTTAGGGCTTTACTGATAAATATGTTTTAAATTTTACACAACTGATGAACAAAAATTTATTGAATATATATGCGATGCGATTTTATTTTTTATGCTTTGTGAGACTAAATGATAATCGCTTGCGCTAATAGTATTTAATAAATGTGACCTCTATACAGCTCACAAAATAAACTTTATAGGAAGGTCAAAATTGATATGAAAGCTTTGACAATCTAACTAGGAAGATATCCCGTATAAGAACAGTCAAATTACGTGTATTAGTTCACATTAGGTAGGTAGACGCTGTAATTTGTGGAACTTAAGAGATAATACGATAGCCGAGAAATTTTATCATTAGTAAGTATTTTACCAAACGGTTGATGTCACTGTCGCTCGTACTCACCCGGATACTGAGCTAAAGAGACAACTGCAACTCAGGCTGTTAATACTTAAATAAAATCATCAAAATAGAGGTTTTGTATTCCCTATTTTTCTCCTTCAAAACTGGACCAATTTTTAAGATTTTTCTTACTAACTGTATGAGAAGAAAATATTCTACGTATGTAAGTTTCGCTTCTTCTAAAAATATATTTTCTAGTCTGTATATTGTACGTCTGTTGATGGCGTTCAAACCAGGCTATTTTAATGATTTTTAGAGAGTCCTAACTCAAAAAAGCAAATCTACAATACATATTTTTTAAATTTGTACTAGTTTCAAAATTCAGAAAGGGAATACTTTGTATGGGAAAAAAACACCGCCCGGTTCCCTCTTGATACTAAATGTGTCATTTACTATACTGTCATTTACATAATTGTCAGATTCACAGTTTAAATACTAGGATCTAAAATCAATTAATCAACTAAATAGAGCATTAGTAGTAAAAAGCTACTGAGAGTTCAAAGTTAAAAAATAAAATTATGAGGTCTCAATGCCGTAAAGAAAAAATAAACTCATAGATTCATGATTATGAAAATAAAATGTTTCTTCGATGTATTTCTTCACCGAATGTTCTGCAGTTTTTTTGTGAAAATACATGATAGATTTGGGTATAGAAAATCATAAAAATTTAGTTAAACATTTTCGTGATCTATCTCTAATTTTCATTCAAAAAACATTATTTATCAATGAGTTCTTTTCCTTAAATGGAAACCAAGAATGACATATATCTAATTCTAATTATGATTCTCATAATACCTATGTATTACATTTCAATTGGAATTGGATTTAATTGGAAAAAAACTATATCATTTAAAAACAGTTCATTCATTCTTGGATACATTGACCCCCGGATACCTACCCATTCCTCAAACCCTTTTCTTTCCCAGATTTTCCTCTACTTCCTTCCATAAAAAGACCCTCCACACAGCATCACCAAAGTACCCCTCAGAGCCTTTTGTGTGGAGTTAATGTAAAAAAATAAATACATTCACACAAAAAATAAATGATAAAATCCTACCATGTGCGGATACTCTCCTGGCACTAAAACAGCATCAGTTTGGTTCTTGTCTGGTATCGGTGGACAGTTGTCTTGCCTAGTCCATCCGTTTTCTGTCTCCTTGCAAGGAAAAACCCTGTCGGCCAGGCTAATGCAATCTGCAAGAGACATTTCATAAAAGTATTTGCAAAGACCTGTGAAAATCTTGGGATAGCCATTGTTGACACCAAAACTGCTTAAGACGGAATAATAAATCAATAAATTTTTTATTCAAATCAAATTTGATATTTTCCGAACGAACTTTGTGATGAATCGCAGTGGATACGAAAATATAGTAGCTTCCACCTTACGAATGAATAAATAATAATTCAGAATTATAACGAAATCAACACACTAGCGACACCTAGCTGATTAAGTTTGATTGGGCCATGGAGACTGCAGAGATCTATAATTATTAAATTAATGTCAAGTTTTGATAAATAGAACACAGAGGGATCCAATTATAAACACTTAAGATTGATCTACCAATCAGAGAAGGGGGAGGTTACCTTTTTTCAAGACAAAGAGATGGACTTTGGACTAGACCATTAGTCTGAGATTTATGGGGTAAAAATCATCATCAACCCGAGAGATCAATACGCTTTAAGATAAACACAATCCCACGTTCGGTGCATTTGGTACAATGACCCTAATTGTAAAGGTAAATATTGAGTGCAACAGAGGAATCGACAACCGCAGTTAACGAACAAATAAATCCATATTATGTTGAAAAAATGATGCAATAAAATAGCAAGGAAATATAATGAACGGAAGATTAAAGAAAAGACCTGGAAAACGTGGGAAAAGCTACTGTAGGGATACTCAATTGCATAACGAGAACGTGAAGAACAAAAGGAGGCCAGATTCAGAGGAAAACGTACGTTTGATATTTAAAAGAAAGAAAAACGATGGAAATTAGGAATGTCACTTTTAAATGAAGCAATACGGTCAGGGAAAACGATTTGAAAAGAAAATCTAATAAAAAAAACGGACATTTAAACGGAAGTATTTATTGAACAATATAAGATTTCGACTTAATTTTGCGTTTTCAGACGAGTTTAAATAGATATCGTTATAAATTTGAAATAGGATGGTTATTCTAGTTATATTACGTTAGATTAATTCAAAGGAAGGGATCGTTTTTACGTCATTTGCTATGAGAAAATACTATAGACGATAGAACAAATTGCTGAGGCAATTGATGTAAAAAAAGGTTGTCGAGCTCACACACGATTTTGTTGTTTAAACAATAAGATTTCCGACATGGTTTTGGGTGATTATGATAGTCTTTATTGCTTTTGGGGCAATAAAAGTTAACATGGAACTTATGCAATGTTTGGATAAGATAAAAGAGATTAAATTTAACGAGTTAATATTAATTTCTTATTTACGATCCAGTACGTAGAAATCGAAAATATCAACATATGTCAACGATGATACTTTATGGGTTTTTGAGATGAAACGAGACACAATTTTATACGTTTTTATACGAAGCAATTAACCTGACACATATCCCAGAGTCAAATTGGAATTTTCTTCTATGAAAATTATGAAAAAATAGCAGATTGAATATTTATGACTAGAAGGTGAAGTTTTCTAAGAGAAGATAAACATTGGAAATTATACAAATGATGGTAAAGAATGAAGTAAAGATAATTAAAAGATGATTTCGGAAGGAAAACTCCGGAAAATTCCGAAACATCGATGAAAATAATAAATTTGGCTTGGAATATAACTAATCATATAGTTATGGACAATGACATAAGAATGAAGCAGAGAAATCATAAAAATAACGTCGTATATAAAATATAATTGAAGAAAAATAAGAAAATTCAAGTCTACGACGTAAGTAGAGACAATACAGTTAAAAATTGAATTGATTCATATAAGAAACATGAAAATGTGGGGAAATTTAGGAAAATGAATGTTGGGAAAAGCATAGTGAAGATTTCGACATGAGTTTGTTCGTGTTCTGGTAGCGATAAACCAAATTGAGAATTATATACAGTTTATTGAAGACGTACCTATTATATATTGAGAGAAAAAAGGACACAGAAATCATGATATTTTAGTTAAATTTGTAAGACCTGAAGACAAAGGAACGACGGGGCAAAATTTGACATAATGGTAGGTTCGACACTGGAACAATTTACGTAAGAGACAGAAGATTTCTAAAATCAAGGGGGCCGGACTTAACACGTTGATACGAAAATAACAGAATTGATATATGAAATCTCGAGTTGTTAGAGTTTGAATTAGAAAATCAATGAACGCGTAATTAAGATGTTCTAATCCTGGAGGTACATATAAAACTTAGGACTTAGAAGAATCGAGATCAGTTTTCGGTGTTAGTTGTCGGGAAGGAGTCGTCGGGGACCAATCGTCGGATTAAAAACGTGGAAGTTACGTGACGTAGCGTCTAAAACGGTTATTAGTTGAAAATTTCTTAAGTGTTGTAAAATTTTGAGACTTAGAAAAATTCGGAGTGGGAATTCTGGGACTTATAAAAATTACGGTCGTGATTAAATCTGTGGAGTGTTGAAAATTAAATAAAGTGTTTTATATAGTTTTACAATAAATTCAACTTGTCATTAAAATAAAAAGTTTATATAGTGTAGCGAATTTAAAAAGAAACAACAGTGTTTAAAGAATTTTATAACAGCATTGAATAATAATATATCTATTTATAAATTCAACTTATCATTAAAATAAAAAGGGGTCCTTCGACAACTGGCAAGGTTGATTAAAACGTCGCGCATGTTGTGAGAATTACCCTGGTAATTAATTAATAGAGTCTAGAATCAGTTTTTATACTTTAAAAATACAGTGGAAAAGTAGTCAGTTTTATACTTTAAAAATACAGTGGAAAAGTAGTCAGTTTTATACTTTAAAAATACAGTGGAAAAATAAAGTCAGTTTTATACTTTAAAAATACAGTGGAAAAATAAAGTCAGCTTTATACTTTAAAAATTCAGTGGTAAAATAGAGTCTACAATCAGTTTTATACTTTGATAAAACAGGGAGTGAAGTGCCTGGATAGGGTTAATCGTGCAATTTAACGGAGTGTATGATCTTATAATAAATCTAAAATCAGTGTTTGCAATAATTTCCGATTCAATAAAATCTAATAATTAATTAATTAATTACAAATTCAATGCGGGTGGAGTTTAATATAGTGTGTTTGAATTGCTTTAAATTTGTTCTATGAAGGTTAAAATAGAGTTATTTAGTCCGAGGTTATATAAAGAAAATTACAGTCTAATAAGTTTCATTAAATAAAAAAAAATTACGTTTAGGTCGAAAGTTGGAAATTTTATTACGAGATATTAATTATCGTTAGGTGACAACGCAATAATAATAATTGATCCGAAATCTGGAAAATACTTAGCCGAAGTTTAAATGAATAATCCAAGTGATTAATTTGCTGCTAAACAAAAGTGTTATAAAATAAAGTGGAAGGGGTTCTTTCAGTTTTGTTGTAATCTGAGTGACGAATAATATTTAGTTATTCGTTACAAAGGGATTCTAGTTCAAATTGGAAACATAAATAAAACTTTAGCTTTGTCCTTAAGTGGAATAATTCAAATTTAAAGAAAATCTTTAGTTGTTATGAAAAAAAATATATAATTTAAATTGAGAAAAAAAAAAATAAAACTTAAATATTTTTATAAAGTGGAATAATACAAATTTAAAGGAAATTCAAATTAATAAATTAATTTATTAAAGAGTAAATAGGCATAGTTATATACCACATAATAAAATTATATTCGAGCGAAAGATTATTAAGAATCGATTCCCCTCTTTAGATTGGAATCAAATATGGAAGGAAAGGGGAGGGAGGTGAGGATTGTCGGGGTTAATTAGATAGGATCGTTCTTCTTCAATAATAACGGCAGATATTAAAGGAAAACGTGAGGATTTTTACATCAGAGATCTATTCAAAGGAGAAAGGAAGGAGATGAGTTCCGGATCTTGTAGGATTAAATCGTTAAAAGTGGGAAGTCGAAATAAAAGTGCGATAAGTTACACAGGTAGTCTGGATGCTCTAATAAGTTTCTCGCCGATGATAGTAACCCGGGGGAGCTGAAATTAAGACATTAGAGCTTGGTGAGTCCTTACAATATTTAAGCTTTTACAGGTTCCTGCGGATATCCTGACACTGATGGACGTAACGCCAAGTAAGGGTAAATAAATAACTAACCAATTTATTAGCATTCGCATGTCACACCTCCCATACAGAATGAAATGTTGCTAAACAAATACTTAACACATAATTAGATAGAAACGCATCACTAAATCAATTTTGGTATCTTAGCGTATTTGTAAGATAAATACCTATCGTTTCTTTTCACTAGCACGATTAGGGTATGGTTATATGACCTTCGATAGTGTACCAAAATTTCGATTTGAGTTCAAGGCCATCCATTGACCCAGTCACCTAAATTCATTAACGAATAAACAAAACAAAACTTAACGTCAGGGACAAGTTTATCAATTATAGCTTGAGATGAAATCTGCGGTCAATATGTGAAGGCGACATTGACGTTTAAATTCACTCAATTCTAAACGACTTGATTTTACTAGAGCGACCGCCAATAGTTAGCATTGATTCAGCATGCAAAAATTTCGCAAAGTAAAGTACTGCGACTAGCTTCAAACTCTAAGAGAGCACATCACAATTATTCAGGAGGTCATTGATTCAATGTCGACTTGATTTATCTCATTTTTAAATCTTTCTTATAGGAAGTAGGTATCCAAGAACCCATAAATACCCATTATCCTAAATACCTAACACACGAGGAGCTAGTGACCTCATTTAAACAACAATGGTGTTCAAATACTCATACAGTCCTGAATCCTAACTTGTCTTCGAACGTAAACTTCAAGGCTTCTGTATGTAGGTATGAGCCATCTGGAAATGTAAGTGTCAACCTTTCTCGAACGGACGGCTTTGATCTTGTGGCGGTATTGTCGAGGTGGGCATGCGGGGAAGAGGAAGGACGTATGCGGACAGTACGCTGACGCGGCATTAAAGCCACAGGTTATTTGCATACCGTGAGTCTTGTCGAACCTGAAAGCAAACATAAGGTTCACGAGGTGAGTTTTATGTCAGCTAGTCAGAGGTGGAATGTAACGCTGGGTCGGTTACGTGGGAGGAAGGATCTGCCCGTCACAAGCTTACACCACATTTAACGGATAGAGGCATGATAAGGGAAGACATGAAATACCCCTTCTAGACTCAGTAGAGTTAAATTCAATCCGGCGGAGATGGAAGTCGGAGTGAGGCAGAAAAACGGCATGAAGACTTGGTATTCCCCCATCTGGCGTGAAGAGCCCCTTTCGTAACAAGAAACGCTCGTCGAAGAGAGTAAAACTCGGACTTAAGGATAAGCTTAGCAAACGTACTTGGGAGAATCCGGTTTGAAATTGTTGTTCATCGGTTTTCACTTGGTTAGCGGAGGTGCCGACTTTCAGCAAACATATTATCCCCTCCCCATATCCCTCCATTCCTGCTCTTTCAACAATTTTGCGAATACTAACCAATAGCACTAACTATGACTACAAACACATTATGTTAGGAGAAGTTGCAGACAAGGACTTCAATTGAGAAAACTGGACCTTCGAGTTCGATCATCCTAAGGTAAGGTTTGCTTTCTTGAAATGTTTAATTTATTAACTGTTGTTTATGTTATCGATGTATCAGCGGTGATAGGAAGAATTAAATAAACACACTAAATTCCTATGGAAATCAAATAGACACAAGGTTTAGGGCGGGGGTAGTTTATCAAACTCGGTTAAATATTCTAAAATAATAATAAATAAATTGATCGGAAAATTCTCACCCTTTCTCTAAAAGAATCTATGGGTTACCACACGTAATACATTATCTTCTCTACATATGTGTGCATATTAAGTATGCAAACAGATGTAAAATCTAAAACAAAAAAATTACACAACGCAGATTATAGAAATAATGTGAACAAAAATCTTAAATCTTGATTACTGTGAGAAAATCGCAGGGATTTAAGAAGATAGGGTAGGTTTAGCTAGATTATAAGGTATAGGGGTTTAGAAATCACGAGCCTGAGGTAGAAATAAACCGAAAGGAGGGTTGAGTCAGGCCATCATACCTAGTGGTGTGATCAGTAGGACATAAGGGTAGAATTATGAGCGTGGCTACGAGACAGGAGCTACGAGATTTAAACTACGAGGTAGAAGCTTAGAAAAGTAAATCAGCTAGGTAGGGTTCATCACAATTGGAGTCAAAAGCCAAGAGTGGCGGACCATTACAACTTGCAATACACTTATTTGGTCATTTTACAGGTATCACATAAGAGATTTTCAGGCAGGTTTTAGGTTATTTATTGAATGCAAGAACTTATATATTGCTCCTGAAAAATATGAAAGTTTCTTTGAAAGATACGTAGTATACGTAGTAGTAGTTTTTTAATATTTAAATGTTAACTATCTTCGATTTTATTTAAACAATAATATATTACTGGCATGTTTTTTATGTGTTATAAAAATATTATATTTCTAACTTACTGAGACATTATTTTGGAGGGTATACTCGTATTAAAATCGCACAATAATTTTTAATTGTTAAAAATAGAACAACTATTTTTTTAATACAGTTTAAATACAGTTTTGATATTTTCCCACAAAAATCTGCATCAAGCTTGTTTTGTTATTTTACAAGTACCATACATGAGATTTTAAGGAAGAAAATTGTGTCATAAACGAGTAGAAAGCCTTTAGTAAAAAAAACAATAATTATATTTGAACATGAAAAGCTTGATAAGTGGTGAAAAACGCAGAAAATTGAGATGGGCTTAAGCCATATATTTATATTTTTCTTATAATTTGTAATTACTGTAGGTTAGGTAGATGACCAAAAATGTGCATAAATAAATAATATTGTAAGACATTTGTGCAAAAGGTAATGCATATTTATGCGCGTTATAAAAATTAAAAAAAACGCATTACTTAAAAAAAAAATGAAAAAAAAAAAATGAATAATAATTAATTAATTAATGTTGGGGTTAAATATATGCGGAAGGTGGATTACAAGTAGGTACTTGATTGATGTGCTTCAGTTTTTAAGAGAAACACTATGGGACGTTTGAATGTATTATTTGTGCACACTGACAGACGATGTAAATTTGATTGACAGCGCCGGAAAGGAAAGGTTAAAAACTTACAATCCCAGGCCTTGTAGCCGGTTTCCTGAATGTTGACAATACCCGGCTTTAGCGGGGGACAGGAGGCGGGACCACAACAAACAGTTTCATCTTGACAAGAACACATCTGGAACAGAACACAATAAAACTCAAATCGTCTGAAAGTAATCTAAAATAGAAAAAGACACAGAGAATAAAGGTGCCTAAAGAATAAATCTGGCTTCCAAGAAATTGGGCGTCTTGTACAAAGTTATAAATTTTATTTAATGTTTAATTTTTGGGCTATTTAGGACTTTACCTGTGGATAAACACCGTCTCCAGCTAACTGTACGGCGGACGTGCAATTGGCGAAGTTCCTGCATTCTCCTGCTTCTCCCGTTTGTTTCACAATGCAAGCATTTCCTGAAATATATATATTTTTAAACATTGACGTAAAAGTTTTTACTTTCATTAAAGTTTCAATTAGAAAAGTCTGCAAAAAAATCAACAAATTTCGAAACAATATGCTAACCTTTCAAAGGTAAGGCAATAAATATTTGCAACTATGATACTTCATGGGACCGAACGGATACAATTTTAGATTTCACCAGATACTCGTTTTCTCTGGTATTATATGACCGATTGGATTTAAATTTTGGTTTTATCTTTCAAAAGATACTCTGAAGACAATTTAATAAAAAAATCCTGCAAAAGATCATCAAATTTATGCACAAAATGCGAAGCTGGGGGTTAGAAAACGTGCTCGTTTTCTGTGGTATTATATGACCATTTAGATTGAAACTTTTGTTTTATCTTTGAAAAGATGGCTTGAAGACAATTCTAAGGAAAATCTCAGTTAAAGATCATCAAAATTGGGGGCAAAAAGCGAGGCTTTGGAAAACATCGCGTTTTTCAAGCTACAGATTCAGAAACATTTAGTTATATTTTGTGGAAATAGATGTACAATATTTTCCCTAAAAAGACTGCATATTTTAAATAACGGGGCCTAAATGTCGGGATATCAACTGTCATGGAACCATCAAACAGGAATGCCAAGTCCAAACACAACAAATGGAGGAATATGAGATTAGAAAAATAAACAATTGACTCAAAAATACCTTCATATTGTGTTTCTTCTGCAAAAACTATTGATACAAAGCAAAGAAGAACGGTAATTTTAATGTACGACCACATTTTAAGCGTGTATTCAGATCACCACCTAATTTTCTACCTACGATATTAAATAAATAAAAGTTATATATATACAGTTACAGCAAATCCGATTTAGTACAAAATGATATACAGGGCCAAAAATAATATCAAAAAATTCGCAGTTTAATTTGTGTTATTTCACAACTTATTATTTTAAAACAATATGTATCTAGTACATCTGCGGCACATTCCAGAGCGGAAAATGCTGTCAGTATCGCCCTGGTGTAAGACCTCCATTCAGAATTTAAACGTTACTTGAAATGGCTTTAGCCGTGTTTGGTGACCAGATCTGAATAGCCAGGAACTTCCTCACCTTCCTCTACCCCATCTCACTACCTTCAGCCTCACAACATATCCCATTTGGCAATGCCTTAGTCTCAATGTCTCCAGACGGGAGCAGCTGGAACTCTTGTGAGGTATTCATATTAAAAAAGTACGATTTTACAAACTTTTTTTAAGAGGTTTTAATTAAGTTAATTGGCTCTAACTTTCACTCCATTTCTCCCTAGGGGTAGGCAGAGAGGACAGACTGCCATGCAACTCTGTCTTGACACGCACTCCTTGCTTCGTTCACATTCTTACATCATCACATCGTCACCCTTCTTTTATTCTACACACACTCTTCATATAATGGTATTTGTTTTACTTAAACCATGCTTTCCTCCGGCGTCCTCTAGTGCCATTCACTTTCGCATCAAATAATCTTCTTACGTCCTTTCTTCGTTTATCCACTCTACATTACATCGTATATTCCTTACACTTACATCTGCCTTGCATTCTTTCCGAATCTCCCCATTTTTATCACGGTCATGCATGGTTTTACCACACGTAAGTCATAGGAATCTTGTTTGACCAACATTCAGTCTACTTTGATCAGTGCTCTACGATTTCTGCGATCGACGCTTACATTAGTTTCTCTTCTTTGGACAAATATTTTAATTTGAGAATTTGTTTGAGAAATTGGCAATGTTGAATTGAAATACTAATCTAAATATGCATTGGGAGTCAGCAATTACGTTTTGATTAGTTAATGAGGTCTTTATTCATATTTCAAACCATCTTCGTTTCTCAAAGAACGAACGGGATAAACTGATCACTACTTAGATGCGTTATTTAATTTGGATCGCTTATACCACTTATTTCATTTCTCAGAATTTCGTTAGTTCAATATGTTCATTTAATAATCCAGAAATTTTGCATAACAAACGACATTATCCAAATAAATTCTATCGGATTTATACAGTCGGCCGCGCTAAAATGTATCAATAGTCGGTCAGAATATCTCTTACCAATTGTTGACCGCGATCAAAAATATTGATAACTGACCATAGATGACAGATTTGGTTAATATCGTATTCATACAGTATTTATCATAAACATGAATTATAAAACCATGCACAGAAAAATAGAATCTTTATAACAATCGGTTTTTCACAACACCCTGTATACATTTTTCGTTGTAAATCAGATAATCTGCATCGAATAACATAGATGTCATTTTATGATTGATTTTGAAAAATAATTTATTTAAAAAAATCACCATCCACTTTCACTAGATGTAAATTATTAGATAAACATTAGTTATCTGGTTTCACCAGATGAAAATTGAGATTAGATAAACATAAGTATTTTTTTTAATTAGCTTAAATCTTGTTTCTACGTCTGTAGTTAATACGTGTTTTTATTACCGCTATTCCATTAAATTTGGGAGGCGAGTATAGGTACCGCCGCCCCGGGAACCATTTATTGGATAGCCAACACCTCTGCCATAGGTCACGCCAAGTGATTCGCTACTATCGGTGACTTAGAAGGGGTGCCCGGGTTCATGAGGTGAGGATTTTCAAGGTTGTGGTGGTGGCGGGTCGCATTTGAAGAGACTGGTTTACGAAGACTATTAGGACTCATTCGGCCCATCGCCTAACACCGCAGTGGGAGGAATGGATTCGTAAGTCAGTCACTTTTCGATACACTAACTACCAGATTCCTACCCACCCCTCATACCCTTTTCCTTCCCAGATACTCGTCTCCTTCCATGTTAATTAATACTCTGGAAGATGTGAATTTATTTGCACTGCAGAGTGATTTGTAGGGCTCAGAAATAAATTATTTATCCTAATGACAGAGATCACTCTCTGAAAAGACAAATTAAAATACACTTTGGACAAGTGTTATTAAATAGATCGACGAAATAATGTAAATTTATTTCACTTTAGTTTGTTTTATAACAAGGGGCTTGGCTTTTCAAAATTTAGGCTCCAGGGTGGTAGATATTTTTAAATTCGCTCTGGCACAATACCGTAAATCTTTCAGGTGTCGTAGTTAAAATCTATATCTCTATATCTGTTCGTTCCAGAATGCGATTTTTTGTATTTAATTTTAAGTAAAATAATTATTCTTAATATTCATGTTATATTAATTTCGCGTAGTTCCCGTTTTTCAAATATGCAAACAAAATATTATCCCACGGTTTCTTCAAGTAAGGTCCCAACCTTGAGAAATAATATGTATTCTGGCTGGTATTATATAAATGCATTGCTTTGCAAAGATTTGGAAGAAAGTGTTAAATATTTAAATTGTTTTATTTTTAAGTAGGTATTAGTACGTTTCAAATAGGACCCTCAAATAGCACCTATAAACTATTTATGGCAGCCCCAAGGGAAAGTTTTTGCTGTCGGTCTTTTATGGCCCAACCTAAGAGGAACTTTTATTATAGTAATATTTGCAATATTTGTCTGTCCTTAAGTGTTTTAGATTTAGTTTTATTGGTAGCCCTTTTCGGCGACTTTTGAGCAATTGTTTTATTGCTAGATTTTAAAATCCAGTTGTGGGAACCGCTGAAATATTCTGTTCCAACAGTTAATGTACCATATTAATTATTTGTATTTGTATGTTTTTCTTTAAATATGGTGACGTGTTCAAGAGAGAGTTAGTATTGTTGTGACAGTTGAACTGGAAGGGTGGAAGGTACATGAGATGTCCTTCGATTGAGTTTGGAAAAACTGACAGAGATATCGAAGTAGAGACTTCGATATTTGTCAGTGTGGTGTGATCGGGGAGATCAACCGAGCAGAGGGGAAATAAGCCCTTTGCGTGAGTGTCGTTGTTAACGATTGAACTGGGAGGTACAAGAAGTACCTACAGTTCAGTATTGTAAAAAACTGATAAAGATATCGAAGTAGAGACTTCGATATTTGTCAGTGTGGTGTGATCATGAAGATCAACCGATCAAAGGGTAAATAGACCCTTTTGTAATAATTGTATTTTTATTGCATTTAATAAATTGTGTTCAAGAAGAAGAAGTGTTTTCCTGCAAACTCCATTCTGTTGTGCTCTCGTACCAAGATAGAAAAGAAACAATATCTAATCTAATCTAACACACTATATAAAGAGGAAAGATTTGTTTTTTGTTTGTTTGTGTGTTTGTTTGCATCGAATAGGCTCCGAAACTACTGAACCGATTTGAAAAATTCTTTCACTGTTGGGAAGCTACTCTATCCCCGGGTGACATAAGCTATATTATTTTTTCAAAAAAATTAGGGATTCTTACTAAGACTTCAATAATCTAACCCAAGGTGTAAAAAAATACCTAAAAAAATATTTTCATCGCGTGCGCTGCAAAAACTATTGATGATAGAATTAAATAATGTACTACAGCTTTGCAGAACATATCATTATTTACAAAAAGTGTCACGACAGCATATGTCTAACTATTATAGATATGCCACAATCAGAGTTCTTTTATTTTAAAAATTTAATTAAAATGTCGCCGTTTGAAAAGGCTCTGTATTTGTATCTTGGTTTTAATCCTTATCAAAATAAACTACTTCGTATTCAAGGCTGCTTCAATACCTTTATTTAACTTTTTGAATTATTCAATTCGGACATTTCATTAGAAAAACATCACGAGTTTAAAAATGTAAGTATTATAAAAAAGTTGCGTGGTCGCGCTCATCTCGCTCGGCTTCGTGCCTGGCGGGATGGGAATGATTTTTGGTGATGTTATAAGTCACATTCGATTTGTTTATGGTCGCCGGCTACTAACTCCACCAATAGATATCTTTTCTTTTTGCTGCATTTCTATGATTTATTTTCGTTGGATATTTTTCATTTCACGAATGTAAGAATATTAATTTGGGAAATCGCGATAAAAAGAAAAATGGGAGAAAAGGAACCGTAATTGGAACAAAATTACAGGTGGGAGTCTTCTTTTGGTTGTTATTTAAGTATTAATAAAGCATTTTTTGAAATGTATTGTTTAAATTGTGTTTTAAACTGTATTGTATGTTTCAGTTTTAAGAACATAACCACCCGGGATCTAATAATTGACGTTGTCCAAAATAACAATTAAATAATAAAAAGGTAAAGAGTTAAAACATTAATAATGAGGGCGGATTGCACCTTGCAACAACTATCTCTAATTTTATCTTAAATTGTATTATTCGTCTTGTTCCACGCAGTTCTAGTTGGTATTTTGTTAAACGCTATTTAGCGTCGGTAAAACAGTTACCACCGTTAACGTGTCGGTAAAACAGTTGCGTCGTTCCTAAGCACGCCACACACATACACTTTATGCGCAGCGGCCTGAGTGGCGAGGAGCGCAATCGCTCCGAAGTGTCCGTGTGGGGGGCGCTTAAATTTGCGAGTGTTAAAATATTTTGAGGTTATGTTATTATTATTATTATTTTATTTTCATCCATAAATTGAGTGCCCAAATAAATAAATCCTGGGCCAGAGCTCCTAACCTTTCGACGGAGGAACAGTATTCGTTTTTGAAAGTAATGGAGTTGGTACAACTATAAAAAGTGTCACTACAGATAGAAATTGAACACAAGAAACAAATTAATGAGTCATCTAGATTACAAGACAACATTAAATAACTCAAACATAACATAACTATGAAATATCGTACGAATGTTTTTTTGGGCGCTTTCTTCAAAATATTTAATAAGACGGAGAAATGTGAGCTCACTCTATGATATTATCGAAACCGGTAATCAATAGGTATATATTATAAAGAAAGTCCAAAAAAACGTGCGGACCCCAAAAACTCAGAAACAAGTACCGGTACGATCAAGGGAGTTATATGGTGTGGTAGATCTATATCCCGCCTAGGTAATAAGAGTTCCCGTTTTTACCTAATGGGCGTGCTTTTGAAAATATAGGGGTTGGAAGTTTCGCCCTCTTGAAATTTCTAAAACAGTCTTCCGGAAAGTTCTAAAAGGTTCTATAGAGCTCTAGAAAGTTCTGGAAGGAGTGGCGAAGTATGTCGTGGAATTTTCGGGAAAAGGGAATCGAAAGATCTTTGTGGAACATTCCAGAACACTCTCGAATTTTTTCCTGAGCGAAGCCGGGTAACCCAGCTAGTATGTAAATAAAAATGAATCTCCAAAATGTTTGTACGCGCATAACTTTCGAACGACTGCACCAAATTGCATAATTTTTTTTTTTCAGGGTTTGTATAAAACTGAGGGAGCGGGCGGCGATCGGCAGAGACGGGGGACGATGGAATGAAAAGGCGTCAGTCGATGTATGAGTCAGTCTTAATTGCTGCTACGTAGCGATGGTAAGTTTGGAGTAAAGTAACGGTGTAGACATTGAAGCTTTCACCCACCTATTCCCACCCCGGTATAGGCGACTTATGGTCGCCCCTTCGGAGTTCTCGCAAGAATCTAATTTTTTTGAATGAACGACTCTACATTTAAAATATGTAACGATTCTAGAACTTCAATGTCCCCGCATACGTTGTTAGAGGGCGGTATGCAGGCGCACCTACAGGAATGTACTGTGATGGTCAATTCTACAATTCTAAAGCCCATGAAGGTAATCACTGCTAAAGCAGTGAGCCCCATGGACAGTCAAACAAGGTGTTAGTAACAAAACTAGGTAATAGAGAAAATATAAGGAAAAAAACAAAATGAACGACAACCGTCATGAGTGGGAAGCTCATGGCGGCGAAGGACCACACAATGATCCAGCAGGCAGCACCGTGCACTGTACAAAAAAAAGGAAGAAAAAATAAACATATATACAATGTAGAACTGGTGATACCGAAATCCAGCCACCGGCAGTCCCAGAGACAGTGAAAAAGGCTGGTTGTCAGGCCTCCCGATAACCGGCAGCGTCGTCCGTAAGCCAGCTACCCGGTGGTGCCTAGACGAAGAGTGTGTGGAAATCAAAAAGAAGACCCTAGGGAGAGAAGCTTCGGGTCGCTGGAGGCGGGACGGACAGCTTTCGGATGACGTTTAGCCCTCTCCCCAACCTCTTCATGTCACGGGGGGTAGCGCGGTGGCCGGGTGCAGCCCCACCAGTTCCAAGAGATCGGCCATGGCACGTACACGGGGACACGTTCTAGGGTCCGACCCCTTAAATGGGGATAAGGACGATACAAAACGGGCAACGGAGTTCAGTTCTCTCACGTTAAACAAAACTAAAAGAAATGAAAAAAAAAACAGTAAAACAACCAAGAAAACCAAAATAATATGAGATAGGCATGTGCGTTTAATTACGCTATATGTATCCGGAACCAAAAAAACCTAAATTATAAATAAAAATGGCAAAAAAATAAGTGTAAAAAAAAAAAAAGAAGACAAGAGCGTAAAATCACGCGGACATGTGTGAACATAATAGTGCTAATAGGAAAATCAAGATGTAAAAAATAAAAAAAACAGCATAAAGTTACATATGTAAAAAAAAGCAAACTGTAAGAAAAAACATTAAAAATATACATACTGTACAGTATTAAATTATAAAAGTCGAGGGTATAAACAATAAGCATAAAAGTGTAAAATAAAAAAACAAAGAAAAAAAAAACAAAAAAAAAAACTGTCATCCTTGGCAAATTATGATGATAGAGTAATATGGGATAGTCCGTGGTAAAACAGGAACAAGTACACCTGGTGTCAAAGTCAACTAGTCAGCGACTCTAAGCTCAGGCCATCTCTCAACCCAGATCCTTGCAAATTTCTTCAGACACTCGAAGTTCGTCTTATTCGAAACCAGATCAGTATTCCATACTGGTCTGATAGGTACATCCAAACCATCGAGCATTTCCTCTCTCGCATCCGTCAAGATCTCACAGTGCCACAGAATGTGCTCGGCTGACTGGTTCGTCGATCCGCATGCGCAGTTGGGATGGGGAGACAGGGCGAGGGTGTGAAGTCTCCCCCTGAATTCCCCATGCCCGGACAGAAGCTGGGTGATGTGGTGGTCCAGTTGTAGATATGCCCCTTCCATTCTGATTTTAACTGATGGGAAGAAGGAGAAGGTCCATCTTCCCATATTCGACCTATCCCAACGGACCTGCCACTCTTGGAGCGACAGATCCCTCATTTGACGGAGCAGTCCAGGGAGAGTCCCCGGCCCACCCGGTGTCAGAACAACACCTAGGTGAGTGGCCGGGGTTCCTCTGGTTAATTTCTGCTTAGTGAGCACTTCCCTAATTTCCAGATCGATTGGCAATATGCCAGCCAAAACGGGTAAAGCGTCCGAAGCAACGGTTCTATACGCACCAGAGAGTGCCAGCAAGGGGGTTCGTTGGCCACGCTTGAGAGCTAAGAGAATCAGAGAGTTGTCCAGGCGGTGCTCCCACACAGAGGCGGCATACGAGACTTGCGCCACGTACACACACCTATATAGCGTTCGCAGAGCCGGATTTCGCAATCCCCACTCAGCTGTGGAGAGTCTCCTCAGCTTCAAGAAGAGAGCCTGGGCCTTGCTGGATACTTCTTTAACGTGAGCCAGGAAAGAGGACGATCGATCTAGTGTAACGCCTAAATATTTAACAGTTTCGCAAAATCGGACAGTAGAGTCCCCCATTTTGATGACAGGATTTCTATTTCTGCTGAGAAAGCCCTTCATCAGGAGGCCCTGGGTCTTGTGGGGAGCGAAGGTCATCTTGTTTCTTTTCCCCCAATCGAGGAACATATTCAAACCTTCACTGCCTTTGCTCTCAACTTCCTTTCTGCTGTCCCCAGCGACCAGATACGTTTTGTCATCAGCGTAGTCGACAGCGATACATCCTCCAGGCAAAGGTAACCTGGAGGAGTCGTCAAAGTTGATGTTCCACAGGTCAGGTCCAAGAATAGAGCCCTGCGGGCATCCCATGTCAGCTTCCCTCTGGATCAAAAAGTCTCCAAAGCAAATCGTGATAGTACGATTGGAAAGGTAATCGTCGATTGCTTGGAACAAAAGTTTGGAACACTGCCTGTTTTTCACCTTTGTCCGTATCATGTCCCACCACGCGTGATCGAAGGCACCAGTGATATCGAGGAAGATTGCAACTACATACCTCTTTGGACAAGCCTTCACCCAGTCAAGCACATACGACAGGGCGTGCACCGTGGATCTACTGGGGACGAAGCCGAACTGCAGGTCACTTGCCGGAGACAGGGTTTGCCGAAGTCGCTCTCGTATCAGTTTCTCCAGAATTTTGCCGAGTACCGGGAGGAGGGTAATTGGCCGGTACGCCTTGATGTCAGTCAGTGGTTTTCCGTTCCCCTTTGGTATGATCCGGAGCACGCCCCGCTTCCACTCAGAGGGGAAAACTCCTCTCCTCAGGCACGTGTCCATCACCTGGAAGAGCTCTTCCTTGGCGTGGACCCAGACTTGCTTCGCAATCACGCCATTGAGCCTATCATGCCCTGGTGCCTTCTTAGGACCCAAACCCTTAATTATCACATCAATTTCAGCTTTAGTTACTCTAGTGAAGTTAGCCTCTTGGGCGAGGTCTCTAGGTGGTAGCCGTGCTAGATTTCTAATCTGTTTATGGTGGTCACTTTCCCCAACTACTGACTCTAAAGGAACTAACTCGCCCAATAGTGTCTTGAGAGTGGAGGCCACGTCCACAGTCTCAGCGTTCCTCCCATCTGTTAACCCAATTACTGTTGACAAATACCGATCAGAACCTTTCCCGGATTTTCCAATCGCGCTGTGGATTTCCCACGGGTTGGCGTTACCCACGTCTTTAACCCAGTTATGCCAAGCAGCTCGTTTCGCTCGAAGGACGGCCCGTTTAAAGGCCGACCTGGCAGACCTGAGGCTCGCCTGAAGAGCAACCGTCTCCTCCTCCGTACAGTTGCCACTCCTGGACAGCCCCAGCGCCCTGCAGGCCCTCTTGAAGGCCCCCTTCAGCGAAGTCAGCTCAGGTGACCACCACGGCGTTCTAATACTTGTCTTCGGGTTTAATCTTCCTAAAGACGAGTTGGCGGCAGATACAACCGCCCTATTGAAAAAATTTCCCAAATTGTCCGGATCAGTAGCTGCTACGTGTTGAAAATCCCTTAACGTATCTCGTAGCGCTTCCCCAAAGTTATCCCAATTCGCCCTAGTGGTGTTGAAGTTCCAGGAGGATCTTGGAGCTTCTGTTTTCCTAACACCAACTGTAAAAGTAATCAATCTATGATCCGAATTTATTGCGCACTCATGGACTGTCCACTTTGATATCCTTGTCGCAACAGATCCAGAGCAGAGAGTTAGATCAATGTTGCTCTCACCATGTGTGTTCGAAAAGGTACAAAAAGAACTCTGTTCATTGATGATACTAAGACCTTGCGCAGCAATCAGGTCCTCAACGGCGTCTGACCGTTCCGTTCTACAATCACTAGTGTCGAACCATAATGGTGAGCGTGCATTAAAGTCACCTCCGATAACTATGTTACGGCCTTTAAGCGCGTTGAGCGCGCGCGTCAGACTCAGGATGTGGGGTCCTACCGGGTTCCCATATTTAAAGTAAACTGAGATCAAAAAGATCTCAGTGTCGCCAAATCTAATACATACACAGGTTTGGTACTCATCAGAAAAACCAGCCAGAAGGAGGGGGCTGATCAACGAAGTGTTGACCAGGACACCCGCCCCTGGTGAACGGCCAACTTCAAGCACCGCACCTGGAAAATTAATGGGTGTCTTACCTTCCCAGGTGTACTGTTCCTGAATGAGCAAAATGTCAATGTTGAGGTCAGACATGACCCTCAGCGCCTCCAGCGTAGCCATCCTGGATCTCTGAAGGTTAATCTGACCTAGGGAAAGGGGATTACGAAGAGCCATAATCCGTCATTCTAAAGGCTGCCTCCACTGCAGCTCTTTGGGCTGGGCAGTCCCTATCACCCGTAGGGTGATCTGCCGGTTTCTTGAAGCGCGTGCACGTCGCGCAGACAGCGGGTAGTGCCTTCTTGGGGCAAGTCTCAATGTCGTGCCCCAAAGCGGCGCAGTGGCGGCAGGACATTTGGTCTTGGGAGCAACTCTTTGAAATGTGTCCGTACTGGTGGCACTTAAAGCACCGAGTTGCTCCAGTGTAATCCCGTACGCGGCAAGCATTCCAACCAAGGAAGCACATCCCGCTGTCTAAAAGAACCTTTCTGGCGGCAGTACCTTTCTGGCGGATGGACGGTGTAGACAGGAGCGATGATGATGTGGCTCTATGGTGTTGCATGTGATGAAGGTCGGTGATGCAGTGGTGTAGCAGAACTCGTGTCTGCATGTCGCCAGCATGTAGTTGCGCACCGTGTTGGTGGAGATGACCTTGACGTCCAGGATGGATGCTCGACGCGGTGTCGCGGAGATGGCTGCGGTGAACCTGAGGAGAATGAAGTCTCAGTGGCTGAGAAGTTGCTGCACAGGTCCGGCACGTCGCCGTGGACCTGGCGGTTACCGCACTGGAACGTTAACACTCGATGCACTGTCTATTTATGGGTGATGTTACTGATACTAGAGACTGGAACTGACTGACTGACTAGCGCGGTGTCGCTGCGCTTTATATAGCCGACCGTGTGAGTACCCGGAACGTCAAGTAATGTTGAGCCACCGCGCAAAGCGGAGAAGCCTCTGGAACATTCCGCGGCCGTAAGAATGTGACGGCTGTTAGTCGAGGCCTTTCGCTGCGCTTCCCGAAATGTTTAGCCGTGTGCGGCGTGAAACACTACAATGTAGGTAGTATGTACATTTCGAGAATGTGTTTGCTATATCAGTGGCGGCGCAAGGATTGTGGCTAAAGAGGGCGACCATTCTGGTCGCCACAAAACTACTGGTGATTGTTTATGAAAAAATTATGAAAATTGTTTATAAAATTGCAAGGTAGCACGCGAGCAGTTTAAAAACTGAATGTACCGGGAAGGAATTTATGGAATTTGGGAGGGGGAGAGGTCAGTGGAACTCGGGTCGGGGGTTCGCTGGAGGGGTTAGAGGTAAATCCGGGAGGGGGGAGGGGAACCTGGGAGGGGGGGAACTCGGGAGGGGGGTTCACGTGACGGGGAAAGGGGGGGAGTGGAGTGGGGAGATGGAAGGTGGAGGAGGCGGATTGGGAACGCGAGAGGTGAAGGGGACGCGGGAGAGGAAGGAGAGGCTGAAGGGGGACGGGACGAATGGGAAAGGATACGCAGGGAGAAATAATACCTTTATTTAATGGCATAGCAACGTACACCGGGTACCAGCTAGTATGATAATAAATTCATTAGCTAGTTGAACGATTGCTGATTAGTAGATATATTAGTATAATATACAAAATAAGAGATAAATTAGATAGGTATCTTAATTTATTCACTGTTTTTACAATGTATAATAATTTATGCATAATACATTTTATGTGAATTTTAAAAAATGTGGTAGGAAATTTTGGTCTAGCTGCCAGTAAAAATGAATAATTGTGAGCGTAGAGTAGGTACATTTTTTAAAAACTATTAGCATATGTTCGCTTTCGACTCTCCCTTAGTCGACTGTTAATAAATAACACATTCCTCTGGTACATGCAAGCGTAGCTTTTTAAGGGAATAAATCTTTAAATAAAAAATGTAGATACAAAATTATGAAGATGAAATGCTTTATTTCATGAAATTTTATTGGTTACATATTTTCGTTTTTTTTTTGCTACCACACAAGGCTAATTCCCGTGTTGTGTTAGTCATACATTTTATATTAATTACCATACTAAATAAAAATTAAGAAATACATAAAAGTAAATGAAAAGTAAAGATGTACACATAATTATACACGTACTATTTATTCGTAATTATTACTCTGTTATCAATTACGTTCATGTTTTGTACAAATAAATGTATTTAAACAAAATTTTATTAAACCGCCAAAAGCATCTTGGAGTGACATTATTTGCCTAATAAATTCCAAAAATACTTATAATGTTATGTTATTATAATTTTAAAAAATCCGTTTATATTTCAATACAAATAAGGTATAATATTACCATGCATACATACACTGGATTTTGACCTATTTATGGGAAAGAAAATTTATGGTAGGTACCAAAATTCGGGCATTTACGGGACTTTCGTACTTTTCTTAGAAATACACGCTTCGTTTGAAATAAAACATTTAGTGCCTCGGTCAATTAATTTTCAGATTGAATTTTGAGGTCTTACGTAGATTTCTTAGCGAGGAAAATCCATTTCGGAGAAATCAGCCGAAATGAAGCGAATTTGCCACAAAGTTAAAATGTTATCAGTAATCAGCAAGATTATAATATTTAGAATTTCCGATCAAATCGATAAGTAGATACTAACTGCGTATATTTTAAAGGGAAAATGTTCCTTCGCCTAGTTGATTTACAACAGAAGTATAATAAATTATATTATAATACATACATGCTCTTAAGGATATGTAATAATTTATTTTTAATTTTTTGTTTTAATTGATATTATTATAAGCAATAATTATTAGCCTGAAACACTCATCTCATGGTAGAGCATTTGACCGGATATCAGAAGGACGCGGGTTTGAGTCCCGTCGGCGGCATATATCTTTTCTCAGGAGATTTTTTCAATGTATACGAGTGTTTCAGGCTAATAATAATTGCTTATAATAATTGTTACCCTTTGTGCTATGCATAAAAATCTTGTCTTAAACGTTAGTCTATCAATTAAAAATAATAATTAATATTTGAAGAGTTAAAGTATTTTTCCAAAAAATGTAGACATAATTTTTCTCGACGCCACCACTGCCTTTCTCATATAAATAAAGTTAATTGTTTGCAGGTGGGAAAATGTAACAAGCGATAATTGTTGAATGAAAAACTGGTATTTATTGAATTATTTGGTGGGTAGGAGATAAGCCGACGTAGCTCAATGGTAGAGCATTTGACCGGATATCAGAATAATTATTGCTTATAATAATTTATTTTTGCTGAGTTTGTTCAATCTCCTCGTATGACAAAGTAAGCCATGGGCTAGGGTGGGGCAAAAAATAAAAATCTAGGGTAGGTACCAAAAAAAGTGAGCTTCTACAACATAATACTTTAGGCTCTATGAATACAAATAATATGAACGGTAGAAGGAAAACCATCATATGAAGGGGTGCAAATTTGAAAATGCGACTCGGTCGACAATCCCGGAGGTCGTGCATCAGCCAGCCAGGGTGGGGCAAACGCCCCACCTTGCCCCACCACCGTGCGTACGCCCATAAAGTAAGCATACATAAATGATATTAGTTTAGGTTATAGAAACATAACGAGATGAACATTGATATACCTAATATATCTTATCTTAATAATATTATAAATGCGAAAGTTTGTATGGATGGTTGGATGGTCCTTACTCTTTCACGCAATAAATACCGAATGGAATTTAAAAACTCTTTCACTAATCAAAAGCTACATTATCTGCGAGTAACAACGGCTTTATATATTGGTAAGCTCTGGCGTTATGAATGAGCTGTGGCGTTATGAAATTATGTATCATACGTTTTCTGTCCCTAACAAAATCGAGTTATTGCAAACGTGAAAACAAATTGTTACCTTGGAAACAATGTGTTTTTTTTTTAACTTTAGGCTTAAAGAGAGTGCTTTGTTGTGATTAAAAAGAGTACTTTTTTGGCGTCGTAGTTAATATCTACATATCTCTAAAAATGTTTATTCTCCGAACAAAAAGCATAACGTTGCTATAAAGCATAGCGTTTGAAGTGGACTGTCATTTTCTTATTTTTTTAGGTTACTCTGGATACAAATATGAATAAAATACTAATAAAGGGAGTAGGTACTTAAAATAAATTTCTTTTTCTATAATTTAAATATTTTCTAAAATAGAATTTTTATTTGCGAAATGTCATTCTCAAATTTTGAAATTTTCTATTAAACAATAATTTTTTTCTATTAGACAAAATAACAATAATAATAAAAATTATGCCAATAATTATGCCAGTTATTTCCCACTAATACTATGCGAGCGAAGCCGTGGGTAAAAGCTAGTTTTAAATATATTTATTTAGTCTGCATTTTTACCGCTGCGTGTTTTTTGTATTATTTGTAAAATGTTCGCATAATTGCAACCTATTGCTCCTCGCACAACTCTAAGAGTTATCATTATTGTTAGACGATGTCAAAAGTAGCAAGGCTACCAGTTCATAATGGCGAGCTGATACCAATCCTGATGTGGGGAAGCGGGCACGGAACTGGCAGAATATGGGTGAAAGTAAACGTAATGCTGTAGAAATGAGATCACTGTGGAGTATATGTGATAAAACCGTTAACTAACTGACCATAACGCCGTTTCCCTGCAGGGGTAGGCAGAGAGGATGGACCGCCAAACAACTCGGTCTTGGCACACACTCTTTGCCTCACTAAAAACTCGAAAGAATGCAACACTCAGAGTGTAATGAATAAGATTAAGAAAGGGTCTCTAAGATGATTTGGACATGTGGAGCAAATGATCGAAGAAAGTCAAGTGAAAAAACATATGTCGCAGCGGGCGGTGTTTGGTTCGGCTTCGCCCATTTTAAGTGTCGGTGACCATTTTATAAATCCGATAGGAACTGGTTCCAAAAATAGCCAGTTCCTCGGATCCAGTGACAGATATTCACCGGGACAAAGTAACCGCGACAGACAATGACGTCATATATAATACATGGACGTGTGGTATTATTACTCACAACTGCCAATTACAATAAGTATCATATTTTTATCAATCTCTACATTCCCAGAGAAATTTACGAAATTACAATTCCAATAGTACTTACGCCTGCCAGCCGACGTTCCTCATGTTAGCTGTTAACTCAAGTGGCACCATCTCTTGGCATTATTGGCTACTTGCTTGAATTCGGTTCTATTACAAAATAGCTTTTTAATAAACTTCAAGTACGAAGATGGTTTTTGCATAAGGCACGGCGTCAGAGATGTATTCGAAATCCGGTTATAAAATTTCAACCATACAGTCGCCGGGCTATTAATACTATGCGATACTTGAGTTGGATCGTATCAAGAGAAAGGAAACAAGAGTGTGATAGAGATGACATATGAATGTGAATGAAGCAAGTTTTGTTGAATATCAGCAAACATTTATTCACTAACATCAAGTGCTGGATTTGAATTTCCATATTCTTTGATTCAGAAACTGAAAAATTGACTTTATCGCTGTTTGAGATAACAAAAGATACCATCATTATTCTCACTCTCATAAATCAATTACGATAAAAATTTGACAAACAAATAATTAGCGGGAGGTATAGATTAAGATATAAAGCACATTTTTTGAGATTAGTTTTTTACGAACTCGGCGTTATTAAAATCGTCCATTTATAATTGCGAAGCGAAGATATGTTGACCAATAGATAGTCGAGGATTAAAAAAAAAATAGAAAAAAATAAAATAAAAACACACACTCATACATAAATATATTACAAAAACACATACTTTTCACTCCAGAACATAACTGTCTATTCTTTTTTAATTTATGCGATCGATTATTTTCTAATCCCCCATCTAGATTATAAACTTATATCACTACCCTTCCCATTTTCCATTTTCCATTTTCCAAAACATTCCCATTTAACATAAGCATTCTTCATTTTTTCTCTTCACTTAGGTATTCTTTTTCTCATAAGTACAAAATTGTGTATTTATCTAAAGCTTATATGATATTTCTCATAATTACAAAATTGTGTATTTATCTAAAGATTATATGAGGAATTCAATTGTAACACATTTTTTCCTTCTTTAAATAATATGTTATATACTTAAAGAATGTAAAAAAAAAATTAATGATTTGAACTAAATTTGTCAATTTGACTGGCCTAAAACAGGATCCATTCCTAGTTGGCTAGTCAAAGTTTCCACATATGATTAATTGTATAATTTTTATCTGAAATATTTTTTACGGTGCTCCAAATTTTATGTCCGGGTTGAATCTTTCTCAAATGAAAGACTAAACCCTTCCACACACTTTTCCACAAATGAATATCTAGTAAATTAACGCAATGTAAGTGCACTATTTAAGTATAATAAATACAAAACAATACAAGAACAATACGTCAATCCACCAGGAACATAATGGGAAAATATTTCACCGACTCCAGATATTTTCATATCAAAGGGTTCGGCTCTGATGAAATCCTAACTGGTCCGATAAATCCTACTGATCCCTCAATATAAATATTTCAAAAATCTTTCGTAATCCTACATGTATTTAAAATGACCGACTTTTGCATTTTTATGTACAAATTTTTTGACAAATCTAATACGCCTAAATTTTGAATGAGAGAGCTAGGTATAATGCCAGTAGCCGAAATAACAAATGGTAATATTTTTATAGTCTGAGAATGCCAAATTCTTTTAATTTCATTTCCTAATTTATTATTATTATTATTATTATTAGCAATTAAAATTCCGAATCTCTTCTGACAGTAAAATTTGATGACTGTATGAAAGCATTCCAAGTATTTTCTAATTATGAAGTCACCATCTAAGCTCAGACGTTTACAGTATATTTCAAACCATCATTATTGTTTAGATAACCTTATGGTCTACTTAGTTTAAAGGTCTACTGGGGTGTGGATCTCCGTAGCGTCAACTAAGCGTTGGGGTCGATACAGCGTAATGGTCTGCGTGGAGTGTTAGTCTATATAACGTAGTATTAAAGTCGACGTAGCGGAGTGGTCTACTTGAAGTAGAACTAAAATGCGTACTGGTTCACGTAATGAAATACTCTGTCTGATCAGAATTCTGTCGATTGTAGAGTTTTACAAAGACTTTTTAAGTCAAATACAATTTGGGGTGCGGATGTGGGTAATGCCACCCCCGGGAACCATTTATTGCATAACCAACACCCCTGCTTTGACTTAGTAGGGGTACCCGGGTTCATGGAGTCATTCATTGTCTAGGTTTTATTGGCGGTTTTCCTAGCTGCTAGGTGGCGGCTGAGTAGAGACTTTTGGACAAATCCGTCATTACAGGACAGACTGACCTACTGCCCCCCATATTCCTACCCACCTTTTTTTGATCCCTAGAAGTTCCTATCCTTAGATACTATTATGGGGGTTTTAACAACATTCTATTTTTCATCTATTTTGTTTATTCCGAAAATTCAGATTGAAAAAAAAGGACTTGTTCTATTTTGGTACCGATTTTCGTACAGTTTTAGGATGGCGGATATTATTTGACGTATTTCATTTATCAATGTTTTACGTAACTGTAGTGAAAATATTGGATGTTTATTTTGTTTAATATTCAAAATATAAATAAAAATACCACGATATGTATTTATTACTGATTGTGTACCTTTCTGATTCGACATTTTATTTTGAGGAAATATTATACTGTACATACTTTACATACTCGTAATCAATATTATATTATAAAACTCAGAAACTAGTCCCGGTACGATCAAAGGAGCAAGGGAGTTATAAGGTGTGGTAGCCCTCTATCCTCCATCCATGAAGAAGGTTCCCGTTTTTACCTGAAAGGCATGCTTTTGAAGATAGATTAAGGACTGGAAGTTTCGTCCTCTAGAAATTTAAAGAACAGTCCAAAACATTCGAGAGTTTTTTATAGTAATTCCTCACAAGAGTCTCAGCTGCCCCCGTCTGGAGTCAGTGAGACTATGGCATCCCCAATTGGGGTATGTTGTGAGGCGTAAGGTAGATGGGGAAGTACCTGGCTATTCAGATCTGGTCACCAAACACGGCTAACGCCATTTCAAGCAACGTTTCAATTCTGAATGGTGGTCTTACACCAGGGCGATACTGAGAGTATCTTCTACTCTGGAACGTGTCGCAAATATACTATACATTATTTTTAATTAATTAATTAATAACACAAATTATTCAAATTAAATGTATTTGCCCACGCCGGGATTCGATTCCACGACCTTCGGACTGCGAGTCAAAATCCTTACCGTTTGACCACGTCAGAGAGTATTCGAGTATATTCCACAACATTCCAGAACATCCGAGAATATTCTGGAATATTGTGAAATGTTTGCAAATAGTCTGAAATATTATTAAATGTTCGGGAATAGTATCCCGGAACACCCCAGATCATTGTGGAACATTCCAGAATACTCTCGAATGTTGTGGAACATTGTGGACCTTTTGAAGCGTTTTTTGTATGGGTGGGGCTACCCATTGGTAGGGATATATAAAGCAAGATCCCTTCTGGGTTCGAACGTATGTTCAATCATAATATCGTATCGGTCAAGATACGGTTATCAGCAGGCAATTTCGATCAAGCATGGGTACAATTAAAATATCATCAGTACCATCATGAAGATTAACATCATCATTAGTATCACTAGCATCATCGTCCTGAGTGTTTGAATAAATTACAACTTATTACGATGAACGGTGAACAAAGAACGCATAAACAAAACATTGATTAGATAACGGCCAAACTCGTGACATAGTGACAGTGACAGATGCTTTCATGGTTGTGATTTATTATTATGTTCAAGGTCACGCCATTTTCTACGGATTTAGGACTGTCCCAAAATATTATTTCTTATCTAACGGCAATGGCATTTGATTTGGGAGCTTACGCCGCCCCTGGAACCATTTATTGGATGACAAACACCTGCCATAGGTCCCCTGCGGTTCACTGCGTTTGGTGACTTGGCAGGGGCGCCCGGGTTCACGAGGTGAGGTTTGTGTAAGTCTTTGTGGCAGATGCATCTGTATTGCAGGCCGGATCGGGAGGGACTAGTTGAGGGAGATCATTTATCCTCTTCCACAGGATTCTTTGATCCGTCGCCTTGCAGCGCAGTGAGAGGGATGGATTCATAGTTCCATCACTTCTGCAAACCCTGACCACCAGATTCCTACCTACACCTCATTCCTTTTTCCTTCCCAGGATATCCTCTCCTTCTTTTACTTTAAAAGACCCTCTACGCAGCATCCCCAAAGATGACATAGTAGGGAAATTATTTTCTTAAAGGCCTCCTGTTTGAAGCTTCAGTAAAAAAACTAACTGTTTGAAATTGTAAATATGAAAATAATGATGGTGTAAAGCGAAGATTTTTCATTTGAACCCGCCATTGGATTTGGTATAAAAAAGGGTGACCCGACACTATTTACCGATTTCAAACATAAAAAAATGACTTCAAAAATACCTTTTATGATAGTTTTCCATGAATATCAAACGAATTTATTTACGATGTCGTTTTTTTCTTATACGCTGGTGTAAATAGTATATAAACAGGCAGTTTTTCTTGTAATACCTAAGTGTAATTTATCCAAGCACTCAACACGATGATGGTAGTGATAATAATGATGATGTTAATTTTTATGATGGAACTGATGATAATGGTGATGATGATAATCTTAATGATGGAACAGATGATAATGGTGATGATGATAATCTTGATGATGGAACTGATGATAATGGTGATAATGATAAACTTGATTACGGTAGTGATGACAATGATGACGATGATGAAGATAAATGATGACAGTGATGATGATGATGATGATGATCTTGATGATGGTAGTGATGATGATGATAATCTTGATGATGGTAGTGATGATGATGATGATCTTGATGATGGTAGTGATGATAATGATGTAGATTATGACCTTGATATTGGTAATTATGATGATAGTGATGATGATGGTGATCTTGATGATGGTAGTGATTAAAATGATGAGGATGATGATAGTAGACGATGATAGGGATGATAATGATGATCTTCTTGATGGTAGTGATGATAATGTTGGTGATGATGACCTTGATGTTGGTAATAATGATGATGGTGATGATGACCTTGATGTTGGTAATAATGATGATGGTGATGATGACCTTGATGTTGGTAATAATGATGATAGTGATGATGACCTTGATGGTGGTAATAAACAAAATGTAATGAAGACACTTAATTATATTTTGTGTAAGGTATACTGTATTTTCCAAAAACCGACTGCATATCTTTATAAATGAATTTTTTTTTTAACTTTTGTCCATTATGCGTTCTTATAAATAAAATAAAATAAACCTTTAAACTGATTGCGATGAAACCTTGGTGATTTGTTGTATGCATGCCCGCGAAGGTTCCTATATACAATGGTGAGCTCTAGCGTTATGAAATTTTTTCCCATACAATTCATGCGATGAAACTTTCGTGAGTGGTTGTGCGCAAGCCCGTGAAGGTTTTATATATACTGGTGAGTTCAATAGTTTTTCGAAAAAGTGTGAATTTCATATAGTTTAGCGGCAGAGATGGAAAGGGGAGAGGGGGTTTCAGGGGAGGAGGGTGATGGGAATGCGGGTAAGGGACAATTGCAACGCATGCCGAGTATTCGCTAGTTGTGTATAAATTAGCTGGGGGCCGAAAAAAAGTGGCATGTAAAACCTACGTTAATATCGCCCTGATTAAAGACCACCATTCGGTATCGAAACAATGCTTAAAATGGTTCTATAAAGCACTTCCAAACCCTCCTCTTCTCTTCACCATCTCATTTCCTTCCTTAGACTTTTCATCATTTATTTTAGAGAGACGGCAGCAATCGGAACTTATAAAATATTTTAAAATAATTTTATATAATTTTTGTATTTATTTTCTCCATAGAAATGCGAAGGTATATGAACGAATTTAAATATCATATAGCTTCTGAACTTGCCGCATTAGTGACAATCACAATTAACAAAATTATTAGATACTATTGAATCTATTTCAAGAAATAAACATTGGTAAATTTCTAAGGCCAGAGAGTCTTAATATTTAATTCAGGAGCGACACAATTTGAAATTTTCCCTTTGAATATAATATCTTCCCTCACTATATAATTTACAGCCTCTGTACGAATTGCAGCTGATTATAATTCGGCCCAAAGTGAGCGGGCTCCCAAGGGGATTCAAATTAGGATTTATATGACAAGGGCCAAGAAATGTCCATTGCAAACAACGAACAGACAATTCCTAGAAGTGCCATTTTACAGTTAGCAATTGGAAAAAAAACTGATGTCGCCAAAAGGTGAGATCTTTACCGTTTTAAGTGATGAGGTTCCTCAGCTTCACCACTCTATACCTCTAGTGGAATCCTCGCACTCAAATAATTGCAAACAAATTAAGAAAAATCGTAAAAAAAAACAATTTTGCACTTTGTCAATCCATATTAGAATATGGAATCATTGTTTGGGGAGGAGCAACCAACTCAGCTATCGGTCATATGGAAATCTCATAGAAAACCATCTTAGAGGTAATTAAATTTAAAAAAACTTATAATGACTGACACAGACTAATATTTGACATTTGACACGACACATACGAATTACACATATACACGTACCAATTATGCATAATAACACGAATAAACTACATTTTTGATCAATCAAACCGATTTCAACAAACACAAACTATCTAGAATCTAGACAAACAAAAAAACTTAAAAAACTCCGAAGGTAAACACAAGAACAAGGACAAAGTCAACACAATAACAGAATTCAACAATATTTTAATCGATTCAAAAATAAGGGAAATAAAAAGCATGGATTAAAGAACCAAAGGGAAAAATTACAAAAAATATATATTGTAAAAGTATAAAACACCCATAACGATTTCTTTAATTTTCATATTTTTTTCATTACCGCTGCTATTGAATTTCATTTAAGTTTTATTTAATTTATTTCAATGTATTCTCATTTTATCTATTTATTTAATTTATTAAATTGTAAAATGAAGGCCTCAGCACGGGTAAAGCACCCAATAAAGTGCACGTTATCAAATAATATATTAATTTATGGTGTATTATTTTTTTTAAATGTCGGAATAAATTGACTGTAGTGTACATTAAAGAAAATTCAATAAATTATTTTCAATTATCAACATTCTTTCTTGAGTAGTTAATAATAATAATCAATATCGTTGGCCTGCCTAATACCTAGAAGTCAAAAGGTCATATGTAATTGGGCGACATATATTTTCTTATAAATCATTAAAGACTTCTAAGTATTTTCGATTCAGAGGGTCTGAATGATACAATAATAAACTTCTAAAGAGGGTAGGGTATTCCTGGTACTGAGAACTTTCAGTATTTCAGGATTTTCTTAATGCATAAGGGATTTAATGAGGGGGAACAGATAAATGGGTCGTTAGGATGTACTCGTGAACTGGTTCTCCATTTGGCGTGTCTGTCATTTTAAAGTCAATATTACATGGTGTAATTGGCAAAATGATTATGATTTATTTCTGGTAGTGTTCTTCGCAAATTTTAAGACCTTTTTTGTGGAATTAAGAATTTTTACAGTAACACAATAGCATCCTCGTTCTTGTGGTACATTATGTTGTGTGTGAATGAATATGTAGAGAAGATAATAGGGAGGTTCATTTTTATATTTTTTACATTAACTACATTGAGGCCCTGAGGAAAATAATTTCCCTCAGGGCCCATGTCATCTGAGATGCTGTGTGGAGTGTCTTTTTGAGGAGAGGAAGAAATGAACATTGATCTTGAAGAGACCCATGTTGTGAATATAATAAAAGCCTTTCCTCACCATAAAGAGACAAGACCTGT
This sequence comes from Limnephilus lunatus, assembly GCA_917563855.2. Taxonomy (NCBI): domain Eukaryota; kingdom Metazoa; phylum Arthropoda; class Insecta; order Trichoptera; family Limnephilidae; genus Limnephilus; species Limnephilus lunatus. The sequence goes on from OU830593.1 coordinate 49,511,811, forward strand.
TTAGTGAGGGAATGAACACAGAGGCCGGCAAAATTGTTCCACAGCCGAGCTGTTAAACACGAGAACGACTCAAAAAGCGACCCGATCTCATTAGACAAATGTCAACTGTGTATATATTTTGGGCACGCATTGGGCATGTTTCCCGACTATACACCGGTTCCAAAGGGATCAATGACGCTAGTTCCTCGGAGAGTCTCCATTGAAATACCGATAGAACAAGGATATCATTCCTACCCGACATCTGTGCTCTAAAGATTGCAATCCGTCTGTTAAGACGGGAGAATCTATCAAACGGACCGCCCATTTCCGCACAGAGTCGAGGGTATTTTTCAGGTATTTTGGAGCTCCAGACCAGAGTTGGCTGCCGAATTCAACCGTGGGGCGCACTTGAGATTTGTACAGTGTACTATTAAAATATCTGCGGGCCCTGTACAGTAAGCACAATTTTTGAGAGGCTAACTCTGACTTCGACGGAGCCTCCATATCTGAACTGGTCACTTAGAGTTACACCAAGCATATCAATGGAGGGCATGTATGTATGTAACAATGTTCGTAAGATTGCTTCCGTCGATGGAGACAAGATTTTCATTTCGATCCCTTTTAGACGTAATCAGACATGATTGGGTCTTTGAAGCATTGAATTGAACGAGATTATTTTTACCCCAAGAGAAAACACTCTCGAGGTAACCGTCCATTTTTTTGCGTCAATGCCCTCCGAGCCGTTTGAGTTTGTAGTCTTAACCATATTACAATTTAATGAACCCGGGCACCCCTTTAAAATATTAAACACAATATTGTTACTGTTACTCCAACGGGAGACTTTGGTTTATATTTGGATCACATTTTTCCACTAAAGGGGGTATTCTGGATATGAAAAAAAATCATATTTCAATAGTTTAGACGTTCAAAAAAATCTCCTTAAAAGGATTTTTTTGAAACTCGAATTACTTAAAGAGTTATAACCATTTTAGTGTCAATTTAGGAGGTGGGTATGGATACCGCCGCCCCGGAAACCATTTATTGGATAACTTACACCTCTGCCATAGGTCACCCCAAGTGGTTCGCTACGTTTGGTGACTTAGCAGGGGTGCCCGGGTTCATGGGGTGAGGTTTTTCCAGGTCTTGGCGGTAGATTCGTCTGCCCACCAGCTGCATGGCGGGCCGGATCGAGGGAGACTGGTTGAGCTTTTGACCTTGCCATTTAATATCCCATAGCCTTGCACCGCAGTTGGAGGGATGGATTCATACATCTGTAACTCCTGGGCACACTGACCGGTATATCTGTAAGACAACACGTAATGTTAATATTAGGATAAAGGAGCATCTTCGTTGCCTCAATAATAACGGTTTTTCAGAATTCGCCAACCATTTGATCGTTAAGATCATACGTTTTGTCATAGCACCGGTGCTAAAATCTTACATAAAAATGGGCATGGTAACAGACTAAACAATTTAGAGGCACTAGAAATTTAAAAAGCTGTAAAAACCAAAAGAAATATACTTAATAATCAATTAAACATATCAAGTAGTCCAATATTAGGTCTGTTTCCAATAAACCCTTAATAAAAAAATCCCAGTGCTCCTTACCACCAAGCCAGTTGATGCTTTGTTTCTCCAAATTTATTATTGTAACCCATTAGTCACATAATTATCTTTCGGTTTTTCCATTACTTGTGCACTTAGGTTAATGTATTTTATGGCCGTCGATGTGTTTGTTATAATTGTATTATGTTGTCTCCCTGTATATTTTGTTTTATATAAACACACATAATGACTTATTGTTTAGTATTAATTTGTACCCTGATGATGCTGGAGTAAAGCGAAACCGGTCGGTTAAAAAAATTAATAAAACTCGTGGTTTTAAACAAAACAGAATTTTATTTTATTAAATATGTCAAATCACAAAGTGATTGCTTTCTACAATAATAATAAGAAATAAAAAAAATTCTGGTTGCTAGGATGGTTGCAATCGTGTCTACCAGGGCGCTCCGTTTTTTTGAGACCCCCCCCCCCCCCCCCCCTTCAATACTCTGTAATTTTTTTTATGTGTTCTTTAATATTTCGTAAAATGATGGCCACTAAAAATATTATTGATTTTTTATTGCACCTGAAAAATACCTAAAATTCATACATCTAGAATTCTAGACTAGAATACCCCCCAGAAAGATTACAAAAAGATACTTGCGGGAAGTCGGATGCCAACTACATAGTATACAAAGACAAGAATAAATTCGGTGCAAAAATGGTTCTGGCAGTACCCATACATGCCTCGCAAATTAGATAAATGATTTGATGGAAGTATGAACGCCTACGCTGTCACCTGACTGGTGTTAATTATCTATGGCGCTCTCTCGTCTGTTAGATTGTGCACTGTCATGTACGTTGTACAATTATATCATATAAAATAAATAGTTATAGAGTCATAACTGCTTTTTCTTTCATTTCATCCGGTTATGGGCCGCCCCAAGCCTGCCGTTTACAGTTATTTTTGTGTTTTGAGTGGTAATTACAAAGTAAAAAGAGTGAAAATTGCGAGTATAACCTCACTTTGGTTACCGCGCTTGCGAGTAATTTTTTTTTCAGACATCTATTACTTACTATTGAATGTTTTAAATATAAATATGGCTGGAAATAATTCGATGATGTCAATTGAGAAGTTAACTGATCGTGACAGTTGGGCAAGTTGGAGTTTTGCGGTCAAAGCATACTTACAACACGAAGATTTATACAGTTGTATTTTGAAAGAACCAGTGGCTACAGATCCTAATTCAGTTAAACAAGACATCAAAGCCAAGTCAAAGTTAATATTATTAATAGACCCGATTTTATATGTACACATTCAAGTAGCTGAAAATGCAAAACAGGTATGGGAAAATTTAGCAAAGGCATTTGAGGACAGTGGATTGACTCGAAAAGTGGGTTTATTAAAAGAACTCATTAATACCAATTTAGAAAATAGCATTTCAATCGAAGACTAAGTAAACAAAATTATAACAGCCGCGCACAAGTTAAGGAATATAAAATTTCATGTTGACGATGAGTGGTTGGGCACATTAATGCTTGCTGGTTTACCAGAAATATAAAGGGCCATGATAATGGGCTTAGAAAGTTCCGGTATAAAGATTAGTGCTGATTTTGTAAAAAACAAATTACTACAGGAAGTAAAGACATCAGACACTACCGCACTTTATACAAACACAAAAAAATAATCAGTCCAAAAGTATTAAGAAAGGCTCAAGATGTTTTAATTGTTACAAGTACGGACATCTCAGTAAAAATTGTTGGCATAAGAAGACAAGTGATAATAATTAAAAAAAAAAAAAAACAGATAAAAATACAGGGTATGTTGCAGCCTTTTCAGCATCTACAACAAACTACTCTCATTCTTGGCATGTTGATTCAGGGGCATGTATGCATATGACCATGCACCGTGACTGGCTCACTGATATCATTCCCTCGTCTGTACCGAGCATCAGAATTGCTAATAACAAGGTATTAAAGGTTGAATGCTGCGGTAATGTGTGTATCAAAATAAATGCAGACAATGACAGCACCGATTCAATACAGGTGAGGAGTGTTTTATACGTACCAGAATTAAAAATAAATTTGTTGTCAGTTAGCAAAATAATTGAAGGTGGATGCAGAGTAATATTTACCGAACATGGCTGTCAAATTTACAATCCGAGTAACAAGTTAGCTGCAAAGGCCGAATTAATTAATGATGCTTATCTATGGCACCAGAGGATGGGTCACTTAAATTTCACTAGCCTTAATAAATTACCTAACTGTACAGAAGGTGTAAAGCTGTCACCAAGAACAGAAAATTCCAGTTGTGTTACCTGTCTTGAAGGCAAGCAAACGAGAAAACCGTTCCCCACTGAAGGAAGTGCAACCAGCTTGATAGAGCTTATTCACAGTGACGTGTGCGGACCTATGAAGCATACTTCAATTTGAGGGGCAAGGTATTTTGTAACCTTTATTGATGATTTTTTTCGGAGAGTACATGTATATTTTATTAAGAATAAGAATGAAGTATTTGAAAAATTTGTGGAATTTAAGAATTGAGTAGAAAATGAGTTAAGTACAAAAATGAAAATTTTAAGAAGAACTGAATACAAAAATAAAACTTTTGAAGCCTACTTAAAAAAACATGGAATACTGCACCAGAAATCTAATTCATACATACCAGAGCAAAACGGCCTCAGTGAAAGAATGAATAGTACTTTAATAGAGCGAGCTAAATGCATGATTTTAAATGCTAAGTTGCAGGTCACATTCTGGGCAGAAGCGGTAGCTACAGCAGCATATATCATGAACCGTTCTCCCACCTATACCTTATCCGATGTGACGCCCTATGAAGTATGGACTGGTAAGAAACCAAATCTAAGCCACATGAGAATCTTTGGATGTCCTGCAATGGTGCATATTCCCAAGAAAAAAGAACTAAGCTTGATGTTAAGTCACGTAAGTTAATATTTGTTGGCTACAGTGACAGTACCAAAGGTTACCGATTTATAGATCCTGAAACAAAAAAAGGAGTCTTGGGAAGGGATGTTGTATTCCTAGAAGCTTCTATTAAAAGAAATAAAGTGGACAATGTACCTGAAAAAGAAAAAGAAATTAGTAAAAAGGAAATAGAGATAGAAGAAAATTCAAAGGAAATGTGTGATGAAGTAAAAGAAAAGAATTCTGTTTACTTACCTTTGTATGATGAACTAGAAGAACCTGTGGAAAGAAATATCGATGATAAAATTAATGACAGAAGAGAAACACAGGCTGAATCACAAAGTATTTATATGTATTTCAGATGATTCTGATCAATATGATGACGTTAATGATGACACATACGTACCAGACAGGACAATTGACTCTCCACTGGAATCTAATATGACTCTGAGATCGCTGCTGAGGAGAATGAGATATTAAAATAATGATGGAAATGGTATTCATCCAAGTTCCTCGTCCTTAATGTGTCAAAATTCTGAGTCAACTATTAATTTACTAAACAGTGATTCACAAAGTCTACATGAAGCTCTTAACCCTTTGCTCCCCGACGGTACAAATTTGTACTCGCCTATAAAACTCATCGTATCTTCTATCCCAAAAACATTTTTTTTTATTATTATTCTTGGCAATTATTATTGGACATTCTTTTACAAGTCAGCCATTTTTTAAAGCTTAGTTTCGAAAACTGACACCAGGGGATCAGTTTTGCATTGAGCTGTCACATGGTTGGTTGAGTTATTTTATTGCTTGTTTTAAAACATAATTATTGTGATAATGGATTCAGGTATGTGTGATTTTATATATTATTAATATGCAATGAACATTTTTCTTCACACTAATGTTTATTTCGTGTATTAATATCCTTTCTCTTATAAAATATATGAATTTTTATAACCAGTACGATTTTGTACCGTCAGTGACTTGGCTATTTATTTTTGTAGGACTTTCGCAAGATGATATTGAGATGTTGCTGTTGGAAGATCTTCCAAATATTGATGTTCCGTCAGAAGTGGAGTCTGAAAATGATGAAGATGATGAATATGAACCCCGTGGGAATCAAACTACAGGTTGTGATGATATTTTTCTAAGAGAATCCGGTCAGAATACGTATTCTTATCATGAAAATATTTTGCCCGCGGATGCTCCTGGTCCTTCAAGTGTATCCGACTCTACTACTTCTCCATTTATTAGACTACCAGAACCGCAACGTAAGTGGAAAAAAAAGGATTTTGTTACCAATGTACCACCGTATCAATTTGAAGAAGGTGTCTCTGGTGATTTGTTTGAAAACTGTGAAACACCTACTGACATCTTCCTGAAAATGATTGATGATATTGTTGATCCAATTCTGTATCAATCAAATTTATATGCAACACAGAAAGGCAAAACATTGAATCTGAAGAAGGAAGAACTTTTGGCATTTATCGGGATGAATTTTCATATGGGTTATAACAAACGACCTGCATGGACCGATCATTACTCGTCAGCTATTGACTTGAACAATCCTGTAATGTGTTCCACAATGCCACGTAATAGATTTTCAGAAATTTTGGCTAACTTGCATTGCAATGATAACAAGAACATTCCGCCAGGATGTACTGACAAACTTTATAAGCTTAGACCAATGGTTGATAGTCTCAATAAATCTTTTGGACGATCGTATAATGGAACTAGAGAACTGAGTGTTGACGAATCAATGATCAAGTTTAAAGGTCGATCAGCCATGAAACAGTACATGCCCATGAAACCAGTAAAACGTGGTTATAAAATGTGGTGTATTGCTGACCAAAAGGGGTATATATTTAAACTTTCTGTATACCAAGGTAAGGATGAGCAACTCCAACAAGAATTTAAAGACCATACTTTAGGTGAGCGAGTTGTCTTAGGTCTGACCAAAGAGATGTGGGGTTCTGGGAGAATTGTCGTATTTGACAACTATTTTACGACTTTAAACTTGGTTGAAAGATTAAAAAGAGAAAATATTTTCGCCTGTGGTACAGTCAGGACAAATCGAAGGGGTTTGCCAATTAATATGATAGCGGATAAACTTATGAAACGTGGAGACTACGACTACCGATTCTCTGATATGGGTATTGGAGTTTTCAAATGGAAAGATAATAAAATGGTTCACTTGATATCTAACTACCATGGTAATGAGGAAACTGCAGTAAACAGAACCCAAAAGAATGGATCCAAGTTGGAGTTTACGTGCCCAACAATAGTTAAAAATTACAACCAGTTTATGGGAGGGGTCGACATGGCTGATCGTTTACGAGCACTGTATTGCGTTGACCGAAAATCAAAAAAATGGTGGCACAGACTGTTTTGGGGGCTGTTGGATGTCGCATTTGTTAACTCATATATTATTTATTGTAATTTACTTGAAAAAAAACCTCTAAAAGAGTTTCGAAGAAATGTCTCTATGGGACTTATATCGCAAAAGAAAATTGAAACAAACAAAAGAATCTCTATTGACGCTAAAAGTGCAGGCCCTTCAAAACGTAGAAAGGTTGAGTATTCAGTTGCCAAAGACGTTCGTTTGGGAAATAGAGGAATACATTGGCCAGTAATTGTAAATAAAAGAGGAAGATGTGAAGTTTGCAGTAAGAAAAAGATTCAGTCCAAGCCCAGTTCTACGTGCAGCCATTGTAAAATATTTTTATGTTTGAATGAAAAAAAAAATTGTTTTAATGAGTTTCATGATGTAAAAATATAATGTCCATTTTCTGTCAAAATTGTAACCTCTTAAAAAATAAATACTTAAAAAAGCATTAAATTTTTTTTATTACCTATTGCCTGACGGTACAAAAATGTACCGGATGAATTTTCCCTATAAGGAGTTTTCAGAAAATTCCAAAAAAAATCATAAATGTTTTTTAAGCTTTAAGTAACATATAATTACAAAAAAAATGTACAAAAGCCTGTGAAATCTATGTCTGGTAGGCAAAGGGTTAACAGTGAAAAAGCTGATGATTGGAAGAGAGCTATGGTGGAAGAATATCAGTCATTAATAAAAAATAATACATGGATACTGGTTAACTTACCAGAAGGAAAATCAGTAATTCCCAGCAGATGGGTATATAAAACTAAGATGGATGGCAATCGATATAGACTGGTGATCAAAGGATATAAACAAGTGAAGGGTATTGATTACAATGATGTATATGCTCCAGTGGTCCGTTATACTTCCATTAGATACTTGATTGGTCTTGCTGTCAAATATCGACTTAAAATACACCAAATGGACGCAGTCACAGCATTTCTACAGGGTAACATTGATGAAGAAATTTACATGTCCTTACCACCTGGCTATGAAGATGAAAATTAGTATGTAGACTGAACAAGTCAATATATAGACAGTGGAACAAAAAATTAAACCGTGCTCTGTTAGAAATTGGAATGACTCTTTCAAACATAGATCCATGCGTTTACTACCGTGTTTTGAATTTTGCTTTTATATAGATATATATAATAATAAATATTGCTTTTTATAGCGGTATATGTAGATGATATAATCGTATTATTTAATAATGAAGAAACCTCACGTATCATAACATTGAAGTTAAAAGAAAAATTCTGGATGAAGGATTTAGGAACAGCCAAACATTGCATTGGTTTTAGAATTTCACAAGATGAAAATGTTGATGAGATATCTATTGATCAATCCATTTGCATAAATATGATACTTACACGATTTGGGATGAACAATTGTAAGCCAATCTGGACACCCGCTGATGCTAATGTTAAACTGAAGAAGGCTGAAAGTCAACAAGAAATTGTAAATAACATTCCATATCAAGAAATAATTGGCTGCTTGTTGTACTTGTCACAGGGAACTCGTCCAGACATTACCTATGTAGTAAATTCTCTGAGTAGATATAATAGTCAACCTACTAGTGAACATTGGATGGCTCTGAAAAGAGTCTTGAAATACCTGAAAGCTACAATGAATATGAAACTGGTTTATAAACGGAATGCCGGTGAAAAAATTTCAGGCTATTGCGATTCCGATTGGGCAAATGACATTGAAGATAGAAAATCCTGCATAGGATACATTTTTTTTTATTTCAGGGTGCCGCAATAAGCTGGAATTCCAAGAAACAGCAGACCATAGCCCTTTCTACATCTGAGGCTGAATATATGGCTCTATCGTCGGCTATTCAGGAAGCTCTTTGGTTGAAACAACTGGCAGACGAGTTTCAACCTGAACTTAAAGGTACACCTATAACCCTTTACTGTGATAATCAGAGTGCGATTAGTCTTTCAGGAAATGCTGTTTACCACGCGCGCAGTAAACATATAGACGTCCGCTATCACTTCGTGCGCGAGAAAGTTGCTGCCAAACAAATCATGGTTCAATATAGATGCACTGGAGATATGGTCGCAGATATTTTGATAAAAGCACTCCACCGACCGATGCATGAAAACTTCACCTCATCAATGGGTTTAATTTTAAAGCGTCTGCGTTTAGGAGAGGATGATGGAAGTATGAACGCCAACGCTGTCACCTGACTGGTGTTAATTATCTACCGCGCTCTCTCGTCTGTTAGATTGTGCACTGTCATGTACGTTGTACAATTACATCATATAAAATAAATAGTTATAGAGTCATAACTGCCTTTTCTTTCATTTCATCATGATTATTGCATGAAAGAAAAACATTATAAACGCACGTGCTTAGGTACCTTATAATTTTTAAGTGTCTAAAAAAATTACAAATTAATCACATATTCCTCTTCCTCTCCCCTTCCTATGACCCAAAATTAATTATAATATAATAAAACTTCATTTCCGATGTACTTTGGCATAAGAAACCTCTGTGGTTTGAGTCCAGTTCAATTATATATTTATCACTGTACATGTATTATGTAAAAGCTGTTTGTTTCTTCCAAATAAATATTTAAAAATTGTTTGTTAAAAAATAATGTTTTGAAGGATTGTCCTTAAGTTCACTGAAAACAAAATAAGTCAATTTAATTCTGTTAAACGTTTTTTACATCACCTTGACTTTTTCACGGGAAAGTAAAATTTTAGTAGTAAGCCACCCGTTTTTTGAGCTAACCAGTAAAACAATGTTTATGTTATGTTTTTTTTAACACTGCACATTTCAAATGAATTTTACACGATATCTCGTTTTAATTACGCATTCTCTACAAAATGAGGTTGGTTATAATTGCGTTCATCTAAAAGGGGTGTTACCCAGATGTCACTCAGTGGTCGGTGACATATTTGACTAACGGACCAAACACAGGCTTATCAGGCGGGATGTGACCGGTGTGCGGATTATCCGGGATACGGGCTACCCGAACACTTTTTGTGCGAGCTTAATGTAATAACTAACGCAAGCGTGAACATATCGCACTGACGCTTCTAAATTGCCATAATTCAAAATACGTCAAAGATTAAATAATTAGATTATAAGGAACGCCAGAAGATCAAATGACGTGAAAGCGAACGATAGAAGAAGTCGGGGACGCATGAGGAAGACATGATACAATCGAGTGAATCATGTATTATACGTAGGTACCTACGTGAATCGGATAATTTTTTTTTACGTTAGCTCTATACAGGTGGCCCTTAGGAAAATAATTTCCCTAAGGGCCTATGTCATCTTTGGGGATGCTGTGTGGAGGGTATTTTTAGGAAAGGAAGGAGAGGAAGCTCTAGAAAGGGAAAGGGTATGAGGGGTGGGTAGGAGTCTGGGGATCAGTGTATCCGAGAGTGATGGACATATGAATCCATCCCTCCCACTGGATACACAATTACCTTGTGTATCCAGTGGGAGGGATGGATTCATATGTCCGTCACTCCTGGATCCGCAAGGCGATATTCCGAGAGAGTATGGCTGGAGAAGTCAAAGAGACTCCCGCAACCTCAAGACTCAAGACTCTCGATCCGTCCTGCCATGCAGCTTGTGAGTAGACGCATCTGCCACCAAGACCGAAACAAACCTCACCCCATGGACCTGTGCACCCCTGATTAATCACCAAACGTAGCGAACCACTTGGGATGACCTATGACAGATGTGTTGGTTATCCAATAAATGATTCCTGGGGCGACGGTACCCATACCCGCCTCCCAAATTGTAAATCGGGTCATGTCAAGAGGTTGGATGCAAGTAAACTGAATGCTATTGGAAATGAGATCCTTGAAGCGAGGTAAATCAATAAACGGTGTGTTATATTACCACGTTGGCGCCAGTGTTATATTAAAAGCCACGTTGGGCCCAGTAATATACAGTCACTCCCGGGGGGAGGAAGTACCTAGCTAGACGGGGGAACAAGTGCTAAGCAGACCCCCCCGGGGGTCATATGCCTGGGCTTGAGATGCTCATCTCAGGGGAAGGGTTCGGCCGCGCTCATCGATTATTACTCCAAATGAAACAGAACTTGGTTACAATACAGTTTTATTCCCTATAGGCATGGATAGAACAAGTACAGGGCAGAAAGTATGCGGTTTAAGACCTAGCCTTGGAGAGAGAGCGGCAAGCTAGTAAAAGGACTACTGATTCTGGGCTCGAAAGGACTATACGAAAGTTAGGAACCTCACGTGATGATGGGCGGCGGCAGGCAGCTTCCCTGCGTGGTGGGTGGGTCTGGAGCACCGCTCACAGACCGGGCCATGGCAATCTGGCCGTAGGCGGCGATGGGCGGCTCCTCAGCGTCAAGGTGGACTGGAAGCGGCAAGCTTCCCAACCGAGCGGCGGTTAGTGGGCGGCAGTTAAGTGGGCGGCTCGTCAGCCACAAGGGCGGACTAGAAGCGGCATGCTTCCAGGGCGGCAGTGGTTAAGTGGGCGGCTCGTCAGCAACAAGTGTTGACTAGAAGCGGCATGCTTTCAGGGCGGCGGCGGTTAAATCGGAACCGGTGTTATCACCATACTCGGGGTGTAGGTCGAGACTTAACTAGCGGCGCAACGAAGCGTGGCAAACTGCCCTTGTGTTCACGGAGAACCTCTCGCGGTCCCGTTCCAAACGTGTCTGTCCGCGACTCGACCGGTCACGGCTCCTCGCTCCTGTCGAGAGGGTGGGGGGGGACTCGATACTTATGCCCATATAAGGTGATATTCTGTGAGAGCGACTTCTTATTGGCCCGTTCCAAAATGCTAGTGACGTGCCCATATAAGGAGATTTGTGTGGTGAATCGTCTTCTTATTGGCCCGCTACAATTGCCTGCTGTGGTCAGCCCAGACATGCGTGATTGAGATCACGCTATGTGTGCGTGAACTATATCCGCTTGCTGGCTTATGTAGTCCGTTCGGCGGATTATGGGCGACCCATAACAGGTGATACACAAAGGTGAAGATAGAGAAAGAATGTATCTCTAATGTTTAGACGATGAATTAGATTAGATATATAGAGGGGATAAAAGAAGAAAAAATAAGTCAATCACCAATAGGACACAGGGGATAAGATATGAATAAAATAATATCGGTAAAAAATAAAGTAAGTAAAATCCTCAATAAGATTTTTATGGACTCAAGTCATATTTTAACACAAAATATCGATTTTAGACAGTAATCAACAAGGCAATATAAAACATTAACTGAAGAGTTTGCCTTTAACCTAATTATTTCTTACTATTAACAGTTTATAAGTTGGGAATTATTTTATATAATCGCTTAAATAAAAAAATTCACATGCAAGAAATTTATAGGAAAATATCTTGCATCTGAACATTTTTATTTTATTTTATTTGGAAAACCTACAGTAACAATAATTTATAATGCATCATTGTGTGTGTTATGTTTTTCTTATTATTATAAATATCTTCTTATTATAAATATAAATGTAAAACCAACAGTGATGAGGGTGGCAAAGGTAAAGTCATGCAATGTCCAGTGTTTTAAATATAATGCCCTCCACGTGCAAAGTCGTATCTTTCCCAAGCATAAACTTTCTATTAAGTGTGTTTTTCAGAAGTGACCTGCAGATAAGTATGTTTTGTATCTATCTGTAAATAATAACATTAAATAGAACCTAGGAATTTATAATGAATGGTAAAGCGCCCTTGAGATGATTTTTCACAAAAACGGCGCTCTATAAATTGTCCAATTTTTTTTTTTACGGTGCTCCAGATTTTATGTCCGGGTTGAATCTTTCCCAAATGAAAGACTAAACCCTTCCACACACTTTTCCACAAATGAATATCTAGTAAATGAACGCAATGTAAGTGCACTATATAAGAATAAAACAATACAAGAACAATACGTCAATCCACCAGAAACATAATGGGAAAATATTTCACCGACTCCAGATATTTTCATATCAGAGGGTTCGGCTCTGATGAAATCCTAACTGGTCCGATAAATCCTACTGATCCCTCAATATAAATATTTAAAAAATCTTTCGTAATCCTACATGTATTTAAAATGACCGACTTTTGCATTTTTATGTACAAATTTTTCGACAAATCTAATACGCCTAAATTTTGAATGAGAGAGCTAGGTATAATGCCAGTAGCCGAAATAACAAATGGTAATATTTTTATAGTCTGAGAATGCCAAATTCTTTTAATTTCATTTCCTAAATCTGTATATTTTCTTATTTTTTCAGAAACAGTTTTCTGAATATTACAAGAATTTGGAATAGCGACATCAATGATATAAGTTATTTTTTTAATTTTGTCATGTAAAACTATATCGGGTCTATTATGACTAATTGTTCTGTCTGTCAGAATAGTTTTATCATAATAAATTTTATAAAATTCATTTTCTAAAAATGAATTTGGTTCATTTCATAATATGGTACATTACGGCAGTCAATCAAGTTATGTTTAATTACCAAACTGTGGTGAATTATTTTTAAAACTTGATTGTGCCTAAATGTATACTCGGACGGCGCTAATACAGAACATTATTATTATTATTATTATTATTATTATTTTATTTAACCAATAAAAGGTTTTCACTGACGTAGTAGATAATGTACATATTTGTGGGACGTTTTATCTGAAATCATAAATCACCAAAATTTAATAAAAAAACAGGTTCGTTGAAAGTAAATATGCTATCAAACAGGGGTTTTTTAATTAACTTTTTGTGGTTTTTGATTTCTGATAAAATGTCTGGTCCACTTATAGGAACTTTTCCCTAGTTAAATTTAAAAAAAAACATAAGTCTATTTCTCAGTGATAGCAAGAATATCGCTGTCGGAAGCATGCGCTTAGGCACTAATACACACAATCCTACGTATATGCTGTTCATCTCAATTCTTGTAGTGCGACCTAAATTTCAAAATATTCGTTTTTTACTTATGACAGTGTTACTGCTGGAGTGCGAAATAATAAAACGAGATAAAAAAACTTATTTTGTTTGAGACCGTTTGAAGAATAATGAAAATTTTGAAACAATTATCGTGTACGACCAATAATATCTACTGTTGTTGCATATAATCAGGGACGGCATGTAACCAGCAGTGCATTTCAGATTTAAAATATACTCAGTACTAATATATTGTGTAGCAAAATTAATTAATGCGGGTAATTCCAATGTGGAAATTTTGTATGGATACCATTGTCAATTTGTATTCCTAAAAGTTGTGCATAATTCACCTGCTTTTAATACGCTTGGTGCATGCAACAATAGTGCACCAGTTGAATTTTATGCCTGCACTGCTCCAACTGATTTGCCATTATGAGGGTAATCTGTCATGTTTGTGTTACCATTTCGAGGCGAGCTTATTTTATACCGCCCGACGCTGTTCCCCGTAGTCTTGTAAAATAAAGTTTTGTGCACATCGGAATATGCACGACTCATTTGACATCACGAGTCTTGTACTAGAAGTCAGCTCAAAGAATGACCTGTGTACCTGGGGCACATATGTCGTTGTAAGTTATGTGAAGGCTGAAGATAAGCAATCAAATGCATAAATGCGCAAACTAAAGAATTGCCTCTGCATATAATTACATATATTAGATATTATTGGTGATTAAGGAGAAATAATTATGTTATAGTTGAAAGGTTGTAGTTTTAAAAAATGTTATTTATTAATATTTCATTATTTTTTTATTGATAAACTAATTTTTAACACTAGGTTTTTGTACATAGCACAAAGGGTAACAACGCCATTTGTCTCGACGCCACCTAGTGAGAAATTTAGCACTTACAATGCCTTTCTCATATAAATAAAGTTGGTTGTTTGCAGGTGGAAAAATGTAATAAACAGTAATTGTTGAATGAACACTAGAATATATTGAATAATTTGGCGGATAGGAGATAAGCCGACGAAGCTCAGTAGTCAGAGCATTTGACCGGAAATCAGAAGGACGCGTGTTCAAGTCCCGTCGACGGCATGTATCTTTTCTTGAGAAATTTTTTCAATGAAGATGAGTGTATGAGTGTATTATTGCTTATAATAATTATTTATATTTCCCCTGAAATTTTGGAGGCGACCATTATTACTATCATTTGACGATCTCCGTGTTCTTGTGGTTAATTTCCCTGGTTAAGAATTCAGAAGTCGCCAATTCGTAACTCGGCCTGCGCAAAGAAGTTAATATTATATATTTGTTTTTCATCTTTAAAAAACTTTTTTCTACTTTTATTTTTAATTGTGCTGAACAACTTGCCACCCCCGTGAGATCACTGTACACACTCACTATCAAATAAGGCGGATTTCCAACTATTTGGGAAAAGCTTCTGTAAAACTTGTTTTAAAAAGGAGGATAAATACAACATTGAGAAATATAGGCATTTATTAAAGCTATGCGTTTTTAGTAAAATAATGGAAAAAATCGTTTACGACCAACTCTTTAATCTGTTTAAAATCACAATTACCAACCCCCAACAACACATTTTCTCTTCAATCGAAATTAGAGCAGATCATCGATTTTGTTCTTAATTCTATGGACAAAAAGAAACAGATTGGCTCTATCTGTGCTGATCTTTATGGGGTTTTCGACAAGATGAATGAATCATAACAAACGTTTAAATAATTTCGAAAAAGTTAGTATAAGTGGAAATCTTCTCAGATAACTCTCATCTTCCAATAAAACTAAAAGTAAAGCTGATGCCATAAAAGTTTACATATCACCGATAAAAATCATTTCCTCGGGGGTACCAAGGTTTTCATTTGGGGCCCCTGCTCTTTAAGTTGTTTTTCAATGACATCAGACATATCATCAGTCATTCTGATTCCATTTTTTATGCTGACTAATCGAAAATAAACAAATTCATAACTCAGCGGAAGATTGCAAAAAAATACGAGAAGTAATTAATTAAATTAATGAATATTGCAAAGAAAATGAAATAATTCTAAACAGAAATAAATGTAACACGATACCTAACGTTTTCACGTGAAAGTCACACAATCACCCACATTTATCATCTGAACCACGTTCCCCTTCAACGAGTTGAAAAAATCGGAGACCTTGGAGTCTTGGAGTATTACTTGGTTCTAAATTACTGTATAAAGATCACATTCAACGTGTGGCGACCAGAACAAATCTTCGACATGTACATAACTTCCAATACTGTCGCCTTTCTGTAAAAATCATTGCGCCGCCACTGGGTCTGTAAGAATTTGCAAGACAAGTTATCTACCTACCCAGCGCTGTGTAACATTTCGGGAAACCGAAAGGCCTCGAGTCAACAGCCGTTCATCGTTACTGTAGCAGAATGTTCGATCTTCTTCGCTTCGCGTGCATTCGCAACATTACTCGGCGCTCAGGTAGTTACTTTCGTCGTATATATAAGCAGCAGAGGATCTTAGAAAAATCCCATACAACACACATTAGAAAAGCCCATTACCGTGTATGTGTAAGATCTCATCTCAAATTTGCATCTGTCATTCGGAATCCTAAATACCAAACTTATATTAACCGAAATTAAAATATTTGAACATTATTGTATTATTGTATTGTATTGTATTATATTACATAACATGACACGAGTTTAACCTCAAATAGGCCAAATTTACTTAGATTAACAAAAATCTTATTTTACAGCTAATTACGACTTTCAAAAACAACTAATAAGATGATGTACTTACTTATTAGCTTTTATTCCACGAGATCCGCACTTACATAGTCCGTATTATAATTTAAAAACATTATCCTGAAAATTATAAGATTGTTGGCAAATATAGCCCTATTCCGTCATAATTTTAATTGTTGAGGTCCTAAATAATGTTTCAATAAACACAACAACTATTATTTGACTAAAAAATACGAAAATAAACCAATAATAACACTAAATGTTGGATGGCTTTCAATACAACGATTGGTTTGTTTATGGTACAACTTCAATACTCTATCACTAGGTGAATGGTGAGCAGCATGTGATCAGTGACGTCACCACTCAGCATTACTCTTCATACCAACTTGATGCTGTGTTTCATCGAAATTATTAAAAATGCACTTTTTAATATTTTTTTTAAACTCTGCGTTTAATATTATTTAATCAAATTTATATATTCAGAACAAACGTGTATTGGTGAATATGAACACATTTTTTTTGAGCCATAATATTTTTCACTGGAGTTCCTTATTGGGGAATGTTGATGCTCCCTATTTGTAGTTTCATCATATATCGCGTACTTCAACCTAGCCTACTTAGATTTCTGGAATTAATTCATCCACAATGATATTTTTTAAATATATTTTTCAGAAAGTTATTTATATAATAACCAACTCATTTTTCTTTCATCGTACCCGAACAACATGTCTTTAAAAACGTAATATGTTTTTCACGAAAAAAATCTTTTTTTTTGTCAAAGGACTTTTAATAATAATTTGAGCGAGAATGTATGGCAGGTACCTAACTTATTTATAAAACACAAACTGACAATATTTAAATCTACCTCCCCCTCTATACAAGGATATTCCCATCATGGAGTACGAAAAAGTTCACCTTATTTTTTTTTTGCATCCTGAAATTCGGCATTAGAAAAAAAACACAATTTTGTTGCTTGAAAGTGCACTTTTAGCCATGTTTAGTGAAGAAATCTGATAAGTTAAATACTCCACTACTTCCCTCTTTTCCATCGCCTTCCCATCCCTACTCTTTTCAGTCTCACAGCATATTTAAATTGAGAAGCCATAGTCTCAATGATTCCGGGCAGGAAAGGACTTTAATGCGCCGTTCGCTATTTTTTTACTCATTTTTCCTCTACAATTTTATACAGAGTAAGCTTTTCTAAGCTTGATTTTACCTCTTTGTTCGGTAATTGTTGCCTTTGCTAAGACAAACATGTAGAATAAATGTTTTCCAGAGACATTTGCATAGAGAACGGCAAAATAAACGCTGCACACAGCATTGTTGTTCCAGCAAGCGAAAGCTGCTCCGTCCGACTGCGGGTTCATCAATATGTATATTTTTTAAATTGCCCGAGAGTAAACACTACAAGTGGTTTTCGCTCAGAGCTTACAAAGGGAAATTCCACCCGCGAAATAAAGCAAAGCTGGGTTTGAAGGAATATTTGGCAAATTATTGTTTTACTTTTAAGCTACCTGAATCAATGATCCGTTTGGAATTAGTACCTACTTGATATTTCTGACTTTATTTTTTGTGAGGTTCCTTGGTATTCAAAATCCGTTTTTGGTCTGCGGAAAATTTTTTTGTTGCTTATGTTTTTTTTTCGAAAACAAACAACAATTTTCATTTGTGAACAGTGCCGGGTAACTATATAGCCGAGTCAAATCCCAAACCCCCACCTCGACTCTTAACAGAACTCCTTTTCTGGAAAATCTTTGACAAATATAATATCAAATAGATTTATCAAATCAGAGTTAAGCTTTAGTTAGCTTTAGCTCAGTGAAAGGCAAAGAATAATCTGCTTAACTCAAATATGTTAAATTATCATAAAAAAATACAATGTGTTCTTGGCCATCTTTTCAAAAGACGGAAAAAACGAAGTGAATTTAAACCTAAAATCATTATTTAGATTGACATTTAAAAACTTTTTTTTGTTTTTTTATTACTTATCTATAACAAAATATATTTACATTGTTTTTTATGCCTGTCTCACTAGGATATACCTGTGTCGAGACAGGTGTACAGGTATATAAATTAATATTGTAGTTACAAGAATATTTAAGGTAAAATACATATCACTGTAGAAATGAGATCCCTGAGGCGAATGTGTGGTAAAACCATGTACGATCGTGAGAGAAACGTGGATATCCGCAAAGAATGCAAGGCTGACGTAAGCGTGATGTGTAAGATTAAGAAAGGGACTCTCCGATGGTTTGGGCATGTAGAGCGAATGAACGAGGAAAGGAGTGTAAGGAGAATATATGATTCAAATGTGAATGGTAGAAGAAGTCGGGGACGCCCGAGGAAGACATGGCACGACCAAGTGAATCAGATACTTGAGTCGGGCCATGTGAAGAGTCGGAATAATAGAAGAGCATGTATGAGACGATGTATGAATGTGAACGAGGCAAAGAGTGTGTGCCAAGATCGAGTTGTGTGGCGGTCCGTCCTCTCTGCCTACCCCTGCGGGGAAACGGCGTGATGGTTAGTTAGTTAGTTAGTTAGTTACATATCACTTTGAATAGAATTAGAACAGAAAGGTGATTGGAAGAGTGGTAAATCTTTTAAAGAGAGTTATTTTATAAATTTTAGACATGAAGTAAAGAAGTAAATTCTGCCTAATCTATTTATGGAGTTAAATTTGACAGGATTCTATTATTTTTATTTATTTTAAATGGGTTAGGTTGTATGTGAATAATTATTTCTGTCTGTGTGTGATTTTTTTTGCAGATGTTTGTAATAGTGTGGCGTCCAATACTTATAATCCACTTTTTTTTATTTCTTGTTTGAATTTTGTAAAGGAGTCAGTTTGTCTGATCGTAGCTGGTAGTGTATTGTATAGTTTACAAGCTATATATTTAGAGTGTAGTGTCTTTGTTCAAAGGTGGTTTTGAAAAAAGGAGTTTGAGAAGTTCTTTGTTTTTGGCTCGGTTATTGTGTATTTCTTGTGTAGCTTTGTATAATGTTGTTGTTTTTGTGTAAATTAATTCATATTTTGAGTAGAGCAGTTTTATATCCATAACATTGAAGGTATTGAAGATTGTATCAGTGCTAGTAGTAAGGGGCATTTTGAGAATTATTTTTATGATCAGTTTTTGTGCTTTCACGATGGGATCAAGGGCACTGGAATATGCATTACCCCAGGCTAAAATTCCGTATTCGATGTGAGATTGGCACAGTGAGTAAAATACTGTTTTTTAAAGTTTTAGGTTAAGGAAATTGCGTTTTTGTTTGAAAAAGTATATAGATTTGCGGATTTTGTTTGTAGCGTTATGTATATGTTGCTTCCAATTTAGGTGTGTATCAAATATTTGAATATATATTAACCTAAATATTTGACAATGTTTACTTGCTCTAGGCATAGGCAATCACAGTTCCGGTTTAGAGATGAATTTTTAAATTCGTGTATTTTTAATGGCGGGGTTAGGTTTGACTTTGGGATATTGGTGAGACTAGACAGTAAGTATTTTGTTTTCTGTACATTTAGAGTTAACGTGTTCGAGTTAAGCCAATATTTTACCTTTTGAATTCCTTCCTCCGCTTTGGAATATGCGGTAAGCCAGTCTTTCGCTAATACAAATAAAAACTTGATTTGTCAATTGGAAAGAGGATGTTGGTAAAAAAATATTGATTCCAACTTCCCACTACTAGATCACAGTAAGTACAATTTTTAGAGGCAAGCACGTGATTTTTAGAAAGGTGGACGGAGGTTTACGAGTTAGCGGGTCGCTGGTCCTAACGAAATATTCGGTAGGAGTATCGACTCTTATCGTCGGTGCAACATCTCAAACTTATGTAATATTGTATATCATTTCTATTTTTTATATATTTCTACAACTAGACCACAGACATAAAATCGATTATCCGTTCAATATTTAAAAATTATGCAATGTAAGGAAAAAAAATGTTTACTTCGAAAAGTCACACGAATGCGCCATAACACCCTTAGATATATTATGTTCCTTATATTGATGTGAGACAAGATGTCGCCAATTTACATAGAATCGTTCCACTCCTATTCCCCAAGCGGACCAATGAAAATTAGTATCTATCCAAAAAAAACATTTGAAATTTATTTAAATATTCATGTGTGATAAATTTTACTCGAAATAATAAAACAATTCTCTTAGTTCGGGTACACTGAAACGCTCACAACACACGGATTTTAACACAAAACTTATCGCTGGACCACATAGGCTATCGGGAAATGAGTCAGCACCGGATAAGGCCGGAACCCCTCAGGTCGTTGAATTCAAGCACCGGTCGTTCTAACTCTATCTTATTCCCAAGCACCCCCGTAGGCTTCATTTGAACTTTAAATAAAAATTAATATTGCACTTTAAAAACAACCGATGAAAGTTTTCCGCAGTGCGATTACAGTGGGCACAAAATAAAAGTTTGTTTTTGTGGTGAAAATATTTTTGAATTCTGCCACGCGGCGGAAAATACCAATAAAACTCAAATAACAAAACCCAGACTCGTAACAACACCCTTCTTATCATGTGTTATTCTCAATAACTACCCTCAAATTCACCTAATAACAGTATTGCAAACACTATAATTCAATCATAGACTTTGAAATAAACAGCTTGATGCTTTTGTGGCTTATTATGTTTTGTCAGCGTGTAGATATTATCTGGGCTACTCGCATGTATACAATTGAAAATTGTTGTAATATAAGACCGTATTATTTATTCATGGCGGTAAAGTGCAGTATTTATTTTTGTTTATTAGCTACCATACAGAATACATTATAATTATTACATTTATTTACAATCGATTACTCGAATTAAAGGTGAGCACACCATTCATATGAACATTCTTAGTATGTTGTAATACGTAGTGATAATTTAAATTACAAGTAGGTAGGTACATAAAACATGGAGGATCAAAATCAAATATTTGTAAATACATACGTACACATTTACTTATCTATACACAAAAATATATATGCATACGTGTGCACACTCTACACAAATATATTAATTAATTAACGGGAACATTGAAATATGAACAATTTAAAAAGCAAATTAAGTCCCTGAAATTGGATAATGATATATTGAACCTTCAATTTAATTTACCCTTACTTAAATTGAAATATTTAATATTAATATACTGTTATTGTCCTTCTAAAACTATTTTTTCTAAATTATGTACCTTTGTCAAGTAATATTTGTATTTATTTTCATAAGTTCTTTGATCATTGTTTAAACATCTCATTAAAACACTATTAATTTTTTTTGCATGTTAATACTCCTCCCATAAACACGAGCTCTTGAGCTCAATTTATGGAGTAGTAGTAATATAAAATGAATTATTGTATAGCCTTGCACATGTTATCATTTGTATTGTAAAAACAAAATTCTTGAAATAAAATAAATAAATAAAAAAATTAAAAAAATTAAATTCAATATAAATTAAGAAAACTTAAAAAATGTAAAACAATTTCTTTGCTCATTCTATAACCACATTTGCAGAGCCATCTGTGTTATTTATTGTTAACAAGTTTAATTTGTAGAACTCCATTTTAATTTTTATTCCTTTTATATACCTATTCAATAAAATTATATTATTCAATTTATAAAAAACAGTTCATTTATAAACAAGTTTTGCTATATAATTATTACTACCCATGGCAGCTGTTTCGCCTTCTGAAGGCATTATAAAACTGTGGTCATGCCACTTACAGACGATGCATTTATTTTATTTCTAGATAGGTTTTTACGATGACTGATTTCTAATTTCTGAGTAAAATTAATGAAATTATTAATGGTTAACTGTGTTGTATTTATGTAAATAATTGTATGATGAAGTTCTAAAATAAAGTTTTAAAAGCTTAAAAAAATATATATGAACGCATGTACATACATACGCGCAAACTACCTTAAAACCTTTAAATTCCAAAAGTCCGTAGAATCATCTCCTGCAGTTAGTGCACTTAACCCCCCATCACCGGACCTTGTATAAATACATTATGGTTCCATCACTGTTGATTGCCCGACAATTGACCTCCGGCATACTTTACAATATGCAGTTGGTTTAGGGAAAATACAGTATACGTTCCTACTTACACAAAATATAATTACATGTCCTAAGAGGTATTTATAGAGGATGTAACGCTAAATAACAAAAGTATAAAACGTATTTTCATTCAAATGCATAAATCAAGGATAAAACATCTTGTCTGTACTATACAACTGAACATAGCAGCATGTAAGTACAAAAAATCGACACTGTAAATAAATTCGTTTGATATCCATACCAACTTATTATTAATTGTATTTTTGAAGTCGGTTTGTCGGATCTCCATGCGTTATAATTTCATAATAATATGATGCCGGCGTCAAAAATTTCGACAAATTAGAATGTTGTATCCAATAATATTCAAGTTCCGTGATAAATTGAAAAAACGAAACCAGTTAGTTTCATAACATTTTACATTTAAAATACATAAAACATACAATTCTTAAGAATTTTATTTGAAAAGTCGTGCAGTAAGGCAATTGAATTAGGTTTTTTTTACTAGAATTTACGTTGAATTTGTGGAATAATGTTGTACATGAACACTTTCACTTACAACGTTATTCCACAAAACGGTTTTTTGCTCTTCGTACCTTCCAGAAAGCAACATTCTCTACTAACATGTATACATGTCAATGATGTATTTGAGCTTAAAAAGCAAAAAAAAATCAATATGAATAAATTAAAGCAATTATGTTCTAGATATTGTTTGAGATCAACATACAACATTATTCCACAAAACTGTTTCAACGGCTAAAAGCAGGCTTAATAATATTTTTTCTAGACAAATTCTACACACCTGCATGCATTCTTCAATTTCTTGACTTTGAAGACTTTCTAGTTGAAGCCATAAGACATTCGTTTTCTCCATTTATTCCCATTAATTAAATCATGCGCCATGATTTTGATAAATGCCGTCAGATTATATACATATTATATACATTCTTCCACAAAGGGGGCATACATTAATTACGTGAGCTCAAAAGCGGGAGGGGGGGGGGGGGTTCAGCAAAATCTCACGTTACTTGAAAAGAATATACAAAGTAGCCCAAATTTAACCAAGGGGGGGGGGATATAGATTAAAATAAAAATTGCTCACGTAATTAATTTATGACCCCAAATCAAACATTTAAAGGCTACCACAGGCCTAAAAAAATTCATTGCTATATCTCCTACCTTAAAAGATGCATATTAATATGCCTAACATTATTCTATCAATAACTCAACATTGATATTTTTGTTGAGAACAAAATTATTCCGGTCAAGGGCTCAATTGTTGCGTTGATTGAGAAAATCCATATAGAAACGCAGTGTTCGTTTCATGACGCTGCGATGCTTTCCATTAAAGCTATTTAACTGCTTTCGATGAACAGATTTCGTATTTGTAGATTGTTCAAGAAATTTCGTACCCGCTTTTTTCCGACCAAAATAATAATTGTGATAATATTTTTCAGCGCAGTTTTCATGTACAAATCATTTCAAAGGCGCCACAATGCCAAATGTGAAGTTCCTTACAATTTATAGGTAGGTAACAAAATGATTGTTTCAGAAAATATTCTTTGTCTCGTGGAATATGATTTGTTGGCTTATTTCTTCAAAGGTTAGCTTCGACTTGTTTACCATATTTTCTTTAATTTTTCTATTATTGTAATGACCACATTTCCAATATATGCTATCCATCGACCCACTTTCATCAAATTCTTCCGGAAGATACACTTTATATTATAAATTATATTTAATTTATTATTTTCTCTACTGGCAAACATCCGGGATCCGGGATTAATAATAAAATTATTGTAGCGTTTGAAGGAAGGCACTTATTTTTTTGTACTTATTACTTAGTTTGGTAGAATAAAATATTTACGCGATCGTTAAAATTAATTTATATGTATGTCTAAGTTTACTCCATCATGGTTATAATGTAAAAGAGTGTATCATTTCAAGAGCACCATGATCTAATGCTAGCTTAATCCTCCATCATTGTACAAGTAACGTGTTCTGCTAATAATTATGGTAAGAGGAGTTTCAAACCATATAGATGTATGATATTTGAAAATTAGAGGCACTTTTCGAACAGATGTAACTCTTCATCGTATTCTAATAGCGCGTATACACTTCCAAGCCGAACCACGAATTATGGGAAATGAACGGATAACCGCAAATGGCGGTAGATAGCGCAATTTGCGGTAGGTTTGTTCATTTCCCAAGATTGGTGCTTCAGCTCGCCAGCAAATATGCGCTATTTGGCAAAAATGAATATGCATTGTTTAACAAAACGGTCGATTTCGATCACAGAAATGAAGCTAATAATTTATATTGGGAGTCTGTCAGCCAGTTTTTCAGTATCCTCAGGAAGTATATCAGTCGGATTGTTTTGTCACATTTCTTACCCTGTACCAACTTGATGACAGTCATTACGCCAGAACAGTAAGTAGATTACACTGAATCCAAAAGGCTTAAGATAAAAACCTTAACCAGCAACAATGCATATCGTCAACTATTTCGCCTTCTGAGATACTGCAGCGCTATGATGGGTAATTTACTGGTGGGAGAGTGCACTCTTTCAGAACATTTCTCCGTCACCATACGGAATGCTTGTGGCACATACTAAGCCAATCCAAGAATACCGTCCTCTCTGCCATGGCTGCCTGTATCAAATGCTTGCCTGGTCAAACATTCTCCATAAGCGACTATTTGGATCATTTCCATTTATGAAATGTTTTGCATAGTATTATCCCAGTTTACCTTCATGAATTAAATATAATAATATTTATATTCAATTTTGAAAAGTTAGTGACGCCCGAAGAAGACACGGCGCGATCAATTTAATCTTATAATTATGTGTGGTAAAATGAAGCGTACCGTATGAACAAATTAAGGAGTGTAAGTGGAAGGTGGAAGTAAATATTAGAATAAGCGGAGGTCGCCGAGGAAGACACCCAACAATTTTATTACGCTTTTCTGTGATAAGGTAAGGCATATATAAATAACAGACGTAAGCGAAGTGGATAAGATTAAGAAAGAGATGCTGATTGTTTGGACGTAAAAAGCGGATGAACGTAAAAAACGAACGTGGAAGTGAATGGTAGATGAAGTCGAGACACGAAACGATAAAGTGAATCGAATACCAAAAAAAAAAACTTTTCCAGTTATTGACAATATTGCTATTTCCACTGTAAAACTACACCCAGTTTTCTAGAATTTAAAACCTCAACTCTTGAAGACAATATTAACCACTCTGAAACAAAAAATATTTTTTTGTGGCAACCCAATCATCATAAGATCGTTTGTATTTCTTAGTGTCAGCTGTCAAACTGAACAATCCGTAACAAAATGGGGGCCATTTTCTCATACTTTCTTATTTTCTTGTATTTTCCCACCACACCCCTCCCGTCACTCTTGCCGAGAATTATTGGGGCTGTCACACCCCGTGACGTCATTGCCACGTGTCGTGTCACAAGTGCCATTCCCGGAATTCCCCAGTAGGTTTCAAGTGCCTGGCGTGTTACTTATTCCCTAGCAAAAAGTGGGAAATTCTCAAGTTCTTGCAGTGTTCTCCGTAGCAGCTAAAAGCTAGTAGGTAGCAGGTGCCAAGCGAGGAGGGATTGTCGCATTCCACACTACCACGGTTCGTTGGCGGGGGCGTTTATTTTACTGTCTCCGAAAACATCACTCGCATGGCGTACAATTTATTTTCAAGCGAATATGGTTTGAGTGGCGTTGTGTAAAATTCCGTGTCAATTTGTGACATTTATTATTTTTTTAGTTAAATTTCAGAGAAACGGACGCGGTACTAGTTTCATCCCAAACAAAATTCACAACAATTTTTTTTCTAACTAAAGGCAGTGGAAATAATAATTATTATTAATCATTGAAGTAGAAGACAATATTTATCAATCGATAAACTTTCGGGATCTTTAGACATAATTAGGCCCGAATATTTTAAAGAGAAAACATTTTGCAAAGATAGTTATTTGCATTCGGGACGATGGAAAATACTACATACAAAAATAAAATAACAAAAAAATAAATGCAAGTTTTTATGATAGTTTTTTTTGTTAAATTGAAATGTATTTTTTATTAGAAAAAAATTAACATGTTCTTAATTTTTTTTTAATAAAAAATTGAAAAAAAAATGCTTAACTAATTTTTACATTAGCACCACACGGAAGGCCCTGAGAGAAATAATTTCAACCATAACCTATGTCATCTTAGAGGGTGCTGTGTGGAGGGTCTTTTTAAGGAAAGGAAGGACTACTTTCCGACAGCTGGCAAAATATTAAAATTGTTGAGTAAGCTTCGATTCCTAATGTGCATGCCTTACCTATCAACCATAGATGCTTTCTCCATTGCAGTATAAACATTTACATAATACTAATAATTTTTCAATTTTTATGGCGCCAGTTTTTGTGAAGAATGACCTTAAGGACGCATAACATATAATAATATTTGGGCCCTTATCTGATATAACGCAAAATTACTACAAATACAAAATTTTAACAGCAAACCAAAGATTTCAAGAGAGGTTCTCCCAAAAAAATTTCCCAAAATTTTTCAAAAAAGTAAAATTTTAATCATCATCGTCGTCATCAAACAGTATTAATAGCCTTGCGTCTGTCGTACACACTCGATTCAAACGGAAGTGCTGCCATCTAGAGATTATTAATACACTAAAAAAACTATTTTTGCAATTAGCTTTCGAATTCAAAAATTCGTTAAAGGATGGCGCCGCTTACATTAGCACATAGGTATAAGTACTACGGATTTGTAGAAATTGGGTGCCTCTCCGGATATGGAAAGATTGACGGAAATACTTAGAGTTGTGAATAATAGTATCACGCGGCTATATATTACATATGACGTCATTGCCTGTCGCGGTTACTTTGGTCCCGGTGAGTAGCTGTCACTGGATCACAGCGGATCCGATAAACCGGCTATTTTTGGAACCATTTCCTATCGGATTCATAAAATGGTCACCAATACTCAAACTAGGCGAGGCTGAACCAAAAGCCTAAATATTTTTTTCCCAGCTTCCAGACCAATCTTGACCAATATTTTTTTCTCAGTATGCCAGGTATAATAAACGATGAAAACGACCATATAAAGCTATATAAAGCTCCTAGATAAAATGAGAACGTGAAGAAAGGGAGTTATTCAACATTTATTATGCATGAATGGATGGGTGCAGGTCTAAAAGCATAAGAAAGAATGTTAGTTTCGAAATGGAATGTGATAATTTGTTGTTTTCCTTCCCTTACAAGCGAGAATATTACGAAAATAAAGT
Source organism: Limnephilus lunatus (assembly GCA_917563855.2). Classification (NCBI taxonomy): domain Eukaryota; kingdom Metazoa; phylum Arthropoda; class Insecta; order Trichoptera; family Limnephilidae; genus Limnephilus; species Limnephilus lunatus. Next base: position 49,539,593 of record OU830593.1, read on the forward strand.
TTCCTGCTCTTTACAATAACTTGCTTGTTAAAAATAGTAAAATTAATTAGCTCGAATGAGTCACAGCGCTGAACTTTCCGTATTAGAAACATGCATAAATGAGAGAGAAAAATGCAAAACGTGGGAATTAATGTAAAAGTGGGGAGTTATTAAAAAAAAAAGTTATTACTTCGTGTTCCCAAGAAAGGGAATTATATTTCTGGTAGGAAATGTCTGAATTTTTAAAGAATGCTTTATACAATGCGTTGGAAAGAGGCTATTTTTCTAAACATAATAAAACAAATAATAATAACAGCTTTTGCCGTAGCTAAAAATTCTCTTCAAATGATCTCTTCAATTTGGGAGGCAGGTATAGGTTCCATTCATTTGGATTGCCAACATCGGAGCCAATGGTATCCACGAGTGCTTCGATGCATTTGGTGACTTCGCAGGGGTGCCCGGCTTCATGGAGGAAAGTTTTTTTTTTCAGATCTTGGCGCTGGCCGGGGAGAGGCCGGTTGAGGGAGAGCCTTTGACCTCTTCAGCCGGAATCTCTCGACCCATCGCCTAGCAATGCAGTGGGAGTGATGGATTAATGTATCAATCATTTTTTAACATACTGACCCCGGATTCCTACCCTCCCTTTATACCTTTTTTCCTTCCACGATATTACTCTCCATCCTTCCTTTAAAAGACTCTCCACACATAATCCCCTACGAAGACATAGGCTATTTTCCTCATCGGCTTCTGTTTGGAATCAATGTAAAAAAATATCAGAGTGTTGAGAAAACTATATTTGAATCAAAGATTAGCTTTAAATCATAAAAATAATAATTGGTTGCATTATATTTGGAATTCGAAGTTAAGATCTGCAGATCTTCTATTTTTGATTGGACTTATTATGCAGAAATCTTGTTTACATTTCGTTTTACAATGTTTCTTATTAAATAAATAACTGCAGTGCCAGGCGTTGCTCGGACTTTATTACTCAGAGTTTTTCGAAATAAGATGCAGAAAGTAATTTTTCTTTTGTTTTAAACGTGAAGGGTGCAAAATTTCAAGAAGAAGATTCAAACTTCTTCTTTAAAGTGGGATGGGCGTCAATCTCCTTTCTCTTGTTGTAAAGGAAGCACGTCACACACTCTTCTTTATGTATATATAAATATATGATTTTGAAGTGTTAAATATTATTGATGACTATCATTATTAGATTTTGTCGTAAACTACTAACTAGGTATTTAAAACTAGTTAGACCATTATTCTTGAACAGCGAAATTTGTGTAGATAATAAGAATTATTAGAACAAATAACCCTTCAAAAATAAGTCAATTAATTCAATACATTTCTGTTTTACGTAATCGGGTAGATTATACCTGAAACTGACGGTTCTAATCCAGCTTATGAGGACTCAGGTGTTTCGCTGCCGACGAAATAGTTACCCATCTAAAACTTTACTGAAAAAAAACAACACAACCATAATATAAAATAAATATCACCATTTTGCAAATAAAAATTAAGAAAAAGGATCGTTTACGGTGTAGCTGCCACGTAGCGCGTATTTCCAAAACATATATCTGTACCTTATACTTATACCTTATATTTACATTTTGAATATCGAAATTTAAACATTTAAAAATACAATAATTAATTACTAATATACACATTGGAAAGATTATTTTATCTAGATTTTAAATTGCAAAGTATATGGGAATAATATCAAAATTTAAATATTTGGAAATAAAATTATACATTTCTATTACACACATTAGAAAGATTATTTTATCTAGATTTTAGAACAATTTGTTTTTTGCAAAGTGATAAAAAATAACCTATATAGAGGTGTATTGAAAATCTAAATTGTCGCTACCGCGACTGAACCGGTATGGGTTTTGGATCTACGCCCACGTAGCTGATTACACATTTGACCTTGAATACATATGACCTCAGTAGCAGCATCTACAAGGCGAGAAGGATATACGTCTGAGAAGGATATACGCAACGACGCGCGACTGTTTGTAAATGGCTGTGATTGCCGTTGATACTCGTTGTTACTATTCAGTTGAGAGTAGTTTTACCGCAAGCAAATTAAATAAACAGAGTGATTAGACTCTTAAACAGCGACGTAATCTAGACCCTCAGAAAGTGAATTCAAAATCTGATATAATTTATTAAAAATACAAACATTGAACTTATTATTGGTGCGAATAAGGAACATCTATATATATAAAAATCAAAATATGCTTATATATATTTACATGAGTATGTTTATGAGATGTCTACGCATTGCTAAAGCATTTATCCGATTGCGATGAAACTTTGGGGATTTGATGTGTGCATGCCCGCGATGGTTTCTATATATAATAGTGAGCTCTGGCGTCATGAAATTATGCGTTATGAGGAATGGGAACGGGACGAATGGAAAAGGATACGTAGGAACACAATTTCTTTATTAAGTGGCGTAGCAAAGCGTGCCGGTAACTCGCTAGTCTGTAATAAATATTTTGAAATATAAAATATGTAGGTAGACACCTTCTTACTCATAAAGAACAATAAAGCTTCGTATCTGAATTTTTTTATTTTTTTTATTTGATTATTCCAACAATTCATTCATTGATGTAGAAAATAATTAAACCATCAAGAGAATAAGACCTCTGACGTCAGAGGACCCCAGTATTAGCTTCATTACGTAACACCGTAGAGAGATTTTCCACTACTGTGACGTTATCTGGTTTATAACCACTTGTTCTTAAAAATCTGAACAAAAAACACACTTAAGATCATCGGATAAATGATTTACGCAGATTCTGCACAACGTGCTTCAAAAATACTGGAATTGAAGCTATTCAATGAAAATGATTAAAAAACGAAAGATTACAGTTGTTTATTATAAGTCGTACCCAAAGATATTGAAATACAAGTCACACCTCAATACTCGTTACCAATCAGCGGATCAAGAAAAATGTTTTTCTCTGAATCAACATTCGTAGATTTCTTCTATTAGACTATAAGTACTATAATATAATAAATTTGTTTGTGTGACCTCGTACATGCCAGTCGGCGCCACGCAGACCTGATAGCTAAATAGAAATGGATGACACCGATATTTCCTGCGCCCCCCATATTCAGGCTGCTCAGAACCAACACCACCTCAACCCAGGTCATTATACAGAATCAAGTCGGCCTCTTATTTCTGTAAGATCATATATACAGCCGTTCTCTCTTCTATTTATTTTCTTGGAAACAAAATGGTCGTTTATACAGCATGCTTAAATGTATGCTTTGTATTGAATGTATGTATTGCAATAATAACTATGCTAATCAATAATTATCAGCCTGAAACACTCATCTACATTGAAAAAATCTTCCGAGAAAAGATACTGGCCGCCAACGGGAATTGAACCCGTGACCTTCTGATTGCCGGTCAGGTGCTCTTGACCACTGAGCTATGGCGGCTTATCTAATACCCGCCAAATAATTCAATATATACTAGTGTTTCATTCGACAATTACTCATTATTACATTTTTCCAACTGAAAACAACCAACTTTATTTTTGTGAGAGAGGTATTGTTAATACTAAATCTCCCGCTAGGTGGCGTCGAGACTAATTATGTCTGCATTTATTGCTGAAATACTTTAACTTGTCAAATATTAATTATTATTTTTAATTGATAAACTAACGTTTAAACAAGATTTTTATGCATAGCACAAAGGGTAGATAACAAATATTATAATCAATAATTATCAGCCTGAAACACTCATCTACATTGAAAAAATCTTCCGAGAAAAGATACTGGCCGCCAACGGGAATTGAACCCGTGACCTTCTGATTGCCGGTCAGGTGCTCTTGACCACTGAGCTATGGCGGCTTATCTAATACCCGCCAAATAATTCAATATATACTAGTGTTTCATTCGACAATTACTCATTATTACATTTTTCCAACTGAAAACAACCAACTTTATTTTTGTGAGAGAGGTATTGTTAATACTAAATCTCCCGCTAGGTGGCGTCGAGACTAATTATGTCTGCATTTATTGCTGAAATACTTTAACTTGTCAAATATTAATTATTATTTTTAATTGATAAACTAACGTTTAAACAAGATTTTTATGCATAGCACAAAGGGTAGATAACAAATATTATAATCAATAATTATCAGCCTGAAACACTCATCTACATTGAAAAAATCTTCCGAGAAAAGATACTGGCCGCCAACGGGAATTGAACCCGTGACCTTCTGATTGCCGGTCAGGTGCTCTTGACCACTGAGCTATGGCGGCTTATCTAATACCCGCCAAATAATTCAATATATACTAGTGTTTCATTCGACAATTACTCATTATTACATTTTTCCAACTGAAAACAACCAACTTTATTTTTGTGAGAGAGGTATTGTTAATACTAAATCTCCCGCTAGGTGGCGTCGAGACTAATTATGTCTGCATTTATTGCTGAAATACTTTAACTTGTCAAATATTAATTATTATTTTTAATTGATAAACTAACGTTTAAACAAGATTTTTATGCATAGCACAAAGGGTAGATAACAAATATTATAATCAATAATTATCAGCCTGAAACACTCATCTACATTGAAAAAATCTTCCGAGAAAAGATACTGGCCGCCAACGGGAATTGAACCCGTGACCTTCTGATTGCCGGTCAGGTGCTCTTGACCACTGAGCTATGGCGGCTTATCTAATACCCGCCAAATAATTCAATATATACTAGTGTTTCATTCGACAATTACTCATTATTACATTTTTCCAACTGAAAACAACCAACTTTATTTTTGTGAGAGAGGTATTGTTAATACTAAATCTCCCGCTAGGTGGCGTCGAGACTAATTATGTCTGCATTTATTGCTGAAATACTTTAACTTGTCAAATATTAATTATTATTTTTAATTGATAAACTAACGTTTAAACAAGATTTTTATGCATAGCACAAAGGGTAGATAACAAATATTATAATCAATAATTATCAGCCTGAAACACTCATCTACATTGAAAAAATCTTCCGAGAAAAGATACTGGCCGCCAACGGGAATTGAACCCGTGACCTTCTGATTGCCGGTCAGGTGCTCTTGACCACTGAGCTATGGCGGCTTATCTAATACCCGCCAAATAATTCAATATATACTAGTGTTTCATTCGACAATTACTCATTATTACATTTTTCCAACTGAAAACAACCAACTTTATTTTTGTGAGAGAGGTATTGTTAATACTAAATCTCCCGCTAGGTGGCGTCGAGACTAATTATGTCTGCATTTATTGCTGAAATACTTTAACTTGTCAAATATTAATTATTATTTTTAATTGATAAACTAACGTTTAAACGAGATTTTTATGCATAGCACAAAGGGTAGATAACAAATATTATAATCAATAATTATCAGCCTGAAACACTCATCTACATTGAAAAAATCTTCCGAGAAAAGATACTGGCCGCCAACGGGAATTGAACCCGTGACCTTCTGATTGCCGGTCAGGTGCTCTTGACCACTGAGCTATGGCGGCTTATCTAATACCCGCCAAATAATTCAATATATACTAGTGTTTCATTCGACAATTACTCATTATTACATTTTTCCAACTGAAAACAACCAACTTTATTTTTGTGAGAGAGGTATTGTTAATACTAAATCTCCCGCTAGGTGGCGTCGAGACTAATTATGTCTGCATTTATTGCTGAAATACTTTAACTTGTCAAATATTAATTATTATTTTTAATTGATAAACTAACGTTTAAACAAGATTTTTATGCATAGCACAAAGGGTAGATAACAAATATTATAATCAATAATTATCAGCCTGAAACACTCATCTACATTGAAAAAATCTTCCGAGAAAAGATACTGGCCGCCAACGGGAATTGAACCCGTGACCTTCTGATTGCCGGTCAGGTGCTCTTGACCACTGAGCTATGGCGGCTTATCTAATACCCGCCAAATAATTCAATATATACTAGTGTTTCATTCGACAATTACTCATTATTACATTTTTCCAACTGAAAACAACCAACTTTATTTTTGTGAGAGAGGTATTGTTAATACTAAATCTCCCGCTAGGTGGCGTCGAGACTAATTATGTCTGCATTTATTGCTGAAATACTTTAACTTGTCAAATATTAATTATTATTTTTAATTGATAAACTAACGTTTAAACAAGATTTTTATGCATAGCACAAAGGGTAGATAACAAATATTATAATCAATAATTATCAGCCTGAAACACTCATCTACATTGAAAAAATCTTCCGAGAAAAGATACTGGCCGCCAACGGGAATTGAACCCGTGACCTTCTGATTGCCGGTCAGTAAACGTTAGTTTATCAATTAAAAATAATAATTAATATTTGACAAGTTAAAGTATTTCAGCAATAAATGCAGACATAATTAGTCTCGACGCCACCTAGCGGGAGATTTAGTATTAACAATACCTCTCTCACAAAAATAAAGTTGGTTGTTTTCAGTTGGAAAAATGTAATAATGAGTAATTGTCGAATGAAACACTAGTATATATTGAATTATTTGGCGGGTATTAGATAAGCCGCCATAGCTCAGTGGTCAAGAGCACCTGACCGGCAATCAGAAGGTCACGGGTTCAATTCCCGTTGGCGGCCAGTATCTTTTCTCGGAAGATTTTTTCAATGTAGAGGAGTGTTTCAGGCTGATAATTATTGATTATAATATTTGTTATCTACCCTTTGTGCTATGCATAAAAATCTTGTTTAAACGTTAGTTTATCAATTAAAAATAATAATTAATATTTGACAAGTTAAAGTATTTCAGCAATAAATGCAGACATAATTAGTCTCGACGCCACCTAGCGGGAGATTTAGTATTAACAATACCTCTCTCACAAAAATAAAGTTGGTTGTTTTCAGTTGGAAAAATGTAATAATGAGTAATTGTCGAATGAAACACTAGTATATATTGAATTATTTGGCGGGTATTAGATAAGCCGCCATAGCTCAGTGGTCAAGAGCACCTGACCGGCAATCAGAAGGTCACGGGTTCAATTCCCGTTGGCGGCCAGTATCTTTTCTCGGAAGATTTTTTCAATGTAGATGAGTGTTTCAGGCTGATAATTATTGATTATAATATTTGTTATCTACCCTTTTAGCTATGCATAAAAATCTTGTTTAAACGTTAGTTTATCAATTAAAAATAATAATTAATATTTGACAAGTTAAAGTATTTCAGCAATAAATGCAGACATAATTAGTCTCGACGCCACCTAGCGGGAGATTTAGTATTAACAATACCTCTCTCACAAAAATAAAGTTGGTTGTTTTCAGTTGGAAAAATGTAATAATGAGTAATTGTCGAATGAAACACTAGTATATATTGAATTATTTGGCGGGTATTAGATAAGCCGCCATAGCTCAGTGGTCAAGAGCACCTGACCGGCAATCAGAAGGTCACGGGTTCAATTCCCGTTGGCGGCCAGTATCTTTTCTCGGAAGATTTTTTCAATGTAGATGAGTGTTTCAGGCTGATAATTATTGATTATAATATTTGTTATCTACCCTTTGTGCTATGCATAAAAATCTTGTTTAAACGTTAGTTTATCAATTAAAAATAATAATTAATATTTGACAAGTTAAAGTATTTCAGCAATAAATGCAGACATAATTAGTCTCGACGCCACCTAGCGGGAGATTTAGTATTAACAATACCTCTCTCACAAAAATAAAGTTGGTTGTTTTCAGTTGGAAAAATGTAATAATGAGTAATTGTCGAATGAAACACTAGTATATATTGAATTATTTGGCGGGTATTAGATAAGCCGCCATAGCTCAGTGGTCAAGAGCACCTGACCGGCAATCAGAAGGTCACGGGTTCAATTCCCGTTGGCGGCCAGTATCTTTTCTCGGAAGATTTTTTCAATGTAGATGAGTGTTTCAGGCTGATAATTATTGATTATAATATTTGTTATCTACCCTTTGTGCTATGCATAAAAATCTTGTTTAAACGTTAGTTTATCAATTAAAAATAATAATTAATATTTGACAAGTTAAAGTATTTCAGCAATAAATGCAGACATAATTAGTCTCGACGCCACCTAGCGGGAGATTTAGTATTAACAATACCTCTCTCACAAAAATAAAGTTGGTTGTTTTCAGTTGGAAAAATGTAATAATGAGTAATTGTCGAATGAAACACTAGTATATATTGAATTATTTGGCGGGTATTAGATAAGCCGCCATAGCTCAGTGGTCAAGAGCACCTGACCGGCAATCAGAAGGTCACGGGTTCAATTCCCGTTGGCGGCCAGTATCTTTTCTCGGAAGATTTTTTCAATGTAGATGAGTGTTTCAGGCTGATAATTATTGATTATAATATTTGTTATCTACCCTTTGTGCTATGCATAAAAATCTTGTTTAAACGTTAGTTTATCAATTAAAAATAATAATTAATATTTGACAAGTTAAAGTATTTCAGCAATAAATGCAGACATAATTAGTCTCGACGCCACCTAGCGGGAGATTTAGTATTAACAATACCTCTCTCACAAAAATAAAGTTGGTTTTTTTCAGTTGGAAAAATGTAATAATGAGTAATTGTCGAATGAAACACTAGTATATATTGAATTATTTGGCGGGTATTAGATAAGCCGCCATAGCTCAGTGGTCAAGAGCACCTGACCGGCAATCAGAAGGTCACGGGTTCAATTCCCGTTGGCGGCCAGTATCTTTTCTCGGAAGATTTTTTCAATGTAGATGAGTGTTTCAGGCTGATAATTATTGATTATAATATTTGTTATCTACCCTTTGTACTATGCATAAAAATCTTGTTTAAACGTTAGTTTATCAATTAAAAATAATAATTAATATTTGACAAGTTAAAGTATTTCAGCAATAAATGCAGACATAATTAGTCTCGACGCCACCTAGCGGGAGATTTAGTATTAACAATACCTCTCTCACAAAAATAAAGTTGGTTGTTTTCAGTTGGAAAAATGTAATAATGAGTAATTGTCGAATGAAACACTAGTATATATTGAATTATTTGGCGGGTATTAGATAAGCCGCCATAGCTCAGTGGTCAAGAGCACCTGACCGGCAATCAGAAGGTCACGGGTTCAATTCCCGTTGGCGGCCAGTATCTTTTCTCGGAAGATTTTTTCAATGTAGATTAGTGTTTCAGGCTGATAATTATTGATTATAATATTTGTTATCTACCCTTTGTGCTATGCATAAAAATCTTGTTTAAACGTTAGTTTATCAATTAAAAATAATAATTAATATTTGACAAGTTAAAGTATTTCAGCAATAAATGCAGACATAATTAGTCTCGACGCCACCTAGCGGGAGATTTAGTATTAACAATACCTCTCTCACAAAAATAAAGTTGGTTGTTTTCAGTTGGAAAAATGTAATAATGAGTAATTGTCGAATGAAACACTAGTATATATTGAATTATTTGGCGGGTATTAGATAAGCCGCCATAGCTCAGTGGTCAAGAGCACCTGACCGGCAATCAGAAGGTCACGGGTTCAATTCCCGTTGGCGGCCAGTATCTTTTCTCGGAAGATTTTTTCAATGTAGATGAGTGTTTCAGGCTGATAATTATTGATTATAATATTTGTTATCTACCCTTTGTGCTATGCATAAAAATCTTGTTTAAACGTTAGTTTATCAATTAAAAATAATAATAACTATGCTAATAAAATTTTGATTATACACCCAAAAATCCGAAGAAACAACGCTTTCAAAATACAGGAAGTAACCAAAAAATATTATGATAATAGGTATTCAGATGTAAGTGCTTTGGATAAAATAAATATTTAAATTCATTTCCACCAGCGATAAAGAAAATGGACAACGTAAATGATATTTTTTTAAATCCTATCTTAGAAATCAAAGAAGGCGATTTCAACATTTTTTAAAAGAAACTGCATATGAACTAAAAATATAAAAACAATTATAATCCAAATCTAGTTTGCATCAGCAGAGAACCGTGTAGTGAGCAGGGCTAAGACAGACCTCACGGAATATCTTTTTGTTATTAACCCCCGACGCGACGCAAGGAGCACTGTTATAAGTTTGACCGCCGTCTGTGTGTCTGTATGTCTGTGTGACTGTCTGTGGCATCGTAGCTCCTAAACGAATAGACCGATTATGATGCGTTTTTTTTTTTTGTTTGAAAGCTGACGTGATCGAGATGGTTCTTAGCTACAATTCATGAAAATCCGTTCAGGCGTTTCAAAGTCATCAGGTCTTTTTTGTTTCGCGGGTTGCTTAAAATTTTGAAATTTTTTCTAATTGATAATAATGTATTAATATGTAAAAAATTATTAAATTCTACAAAAAAAACTATGTTGAAACTGAATTTATGAAAATAGCGTTTTTTGAAGAGAGCAGCGCGTTTTACGGCGCTGCAGCGGTGCGGAGAAATCATTGGACAACAAGTGAAGTATCCAGTGACGCGCGTGAGCGGCATGCATCCGCAGTCCGCGCCCGCGCCACTCCCCTCTTGCCGACGGAGGCGTCTACTAATATCTACAGAAATTCCAAAAACTGATTAAATCGGACTAATATCTATGAGAACCAAAGTGAGGACGAATATCTACAGCTCAAACTGCTGACTAATATCTATGGAACAGGTGATGTCGACGAATATCTACAGCACTGGCAGAGGTTGGATTTGCAATTATGTATAACATATTGGCATAACGTAATATTGCGTACGCAGTTTAAAAAACTTAACTTATGTTAAGTTAGGTTAGGTTAGGTTAGGTTAGGTTAGGTTAGTATTAAGCAACTAAAGTAATTTATGCTTTTCCGTACAACCTCTAGCTCAACTGCCCTCTGTAGATATTAGTCCCACCTAAGCTTCATAGATATTCGTCACCACTGGGACCGTCATAGATATTATCCGACCTTAGCTCTGTGGATATTAGTCTTCACTCTGAAGTTCATAGATAATTGTCCATCACATGAGCTGTAGATGTTCGTCCGACATACAGTCTGTAGATATTAGTATCTGGAGTCTTGCCGACCACTTAGTGAAATGGGTAGTTAGCCCAACACATGCTGCACAGTAAATACATACCTGCACAACACATTGATCGACTCTATCAGTCGTGTTAGTTATAGTTACAAAAGCTAGAATGGATAACAAAATCATACACGAAGATCTTAAACAAATAAGATGCCGACTTGATTCGGCGTCCTGGCTTGGGTTCAGGCGGTTTTGTCAGAACTCGACGTACGCAAACGTATAGAAAATTGCTTATTCCTCATTCAAATTGGGGAAGTTTCGCCGAGTATAAATTTCATTGGCAAATTTATTCCTATTATGCGACAAAACAGCTTGGAGGCATCTACACATTTTTATATGTGTATTTTTATAAGGTAAATGTATGTTCATAAAATATATTTTTTTTAAAAGCTTGTACGTAGACACTAGTAGTTCTGTAAACAGTAAAATAGAGCTTGTATCCAAAAAAACATGTTCTAATTTTCTATGAAAACAAAAATTTACTCTAAATTCGTAAAGTTTGTAAGTAGTTATTTAAATACTTACGTACTTAATTATGAACTGCTTTCGCATTTTATGAAAAAAAACAAATATATAGAGTTAAACCTACAGAGAACTAAAGTAAACAAAAGTGGGAAGGCTACGAAGCACAAATCACAACGCTCAAATCACAAGGTGAAAAAGAAGTTTTCGCTTCAATAACCAATTATAAAATTTGTCTAAAGAAAACCACTACCCAGTGACAATTCTTCTTCCAACGTCTTTTTCAGGCAGAGGTACCATAATACAGAAAACAAAACGTATAGGAATGTCCAAATTAACTCGACGATTTCACAAATTTAAGTGTGCAGTTCACACGCTGTAAAAAGTGAAATCTTCAGAAAACTGAAGTAGACAAGAGTAGGAAGGCTACAAATCACCGCAAAAAAAGGAGACCAATTGTTCGTCATTCTCTCGCAGGCTAAATCCTATAGATGTACTCTAGTGGACTTTAGTATGGACACTTTACGAGATTTCTTGTATTTTGTCGTTTGCCTTACAAAAAAAATAACTTATTTTGTTACGGAAGCCTTCAAAGTTTTTTTTTTCGTGTTCCTTGTGCTATTTTTGATTAATAAACATACCATACAATATGCCATATAGTGATTCAAAATTCCTATCGCTCTTTACGAGAAATGGGAGCAAATACCTTAAAAACAACCAATTTTTGAGAATAACGTTTTTGAGTTTTGGTTTTGGTTGTGGGCTCCAATCAGAATACTTCAAGATGCAACACGAATAAGTTTTACACCCGTGTTAGTCAGTCATCCATTAAAGAAAAATATTATGGTTTTTTTTAAATAAATATTATTAAAATGGCTCCTAAGATGCCAAAAGGTGTCGATCGGTCAACCAAAGAGAAGCACAGGTGTTGTACTTCGTGCAGAAGGCTACACATATGGAGAAATTGCAAAAATATTGGGTGGAGGAGCTACCAAGTCTAGAGTAAGAAAGGTTTGCCAACGCTGCAAGGAGACTAAAACTACAAAAACCGTCCGAAAATCGTCCAAAAGCCATAGATTATGCCACAAAATGAAATAAGCATATGTTGCCTTACCCCGCAGAACCATTGTCAAACATCCAAAGATTTAACAAGGTCATTAAAGCTGCTGGGCTCGATATTACTGATGTAACATTTAGGAAGAAATAAGGCAAGAATAATAAAAGTCTAACCATAACATGAAACCGAGGTATAAACGATTGAAATGGGCTGTAACACAAAAGGAATGGACCTCAAAAGACTGGGCAAAGGTGATATGGAATGATGAGACCAAAATTTTCACTTTTGAGAGTGATGGAATCAGATTTGTGCGTTACCATCAAGTTGAAGATTTGATACCAGAATGCACTACTGCGACAATGAAACTTCCTCTGAGTGTAATGGTGCGGGCTTGCATGATAAGGGATAGTTTTGGATGTCTGGAAGTGGTAGAAGGCACAATTAAGGCTAACAGGCATAAATATGTGATTCTGGAGCCAAAATTATTGCCCAGCACAATGATTTGTTCAAGTGTAACCGTGGTAAATGCAATTTCCATCAGCATGGACCATGCCACATAGCAAAACGAGCATGAAATGGTTACAGAACCACCATATTGTTATTCTATCCTAGCCAGGGAACCATCTGGATTCGAATCCTATTGAAAATCTCTGGTCTAGATTGTAAATACTGGTTTCTCGTCACAAACCCAGCAATAAAAGAGAAATAATTGAAGCGATTATTCAAACATGGTTCTATGTCATCAAACCTGAAAACTAGTAACGTTTAATGAACTCCATGCCTAGAAGAATTGAGGAAGTTATTAAACTTAAAGGATTTCCAAAGAAATAGTAGCGTTAAAATGTTAATTTGAAATATTATGCAAAATCTTCGAAATTATAAAATAATTTGTGTTTTGCCATGACGTTGTTTTATTCGGCATTTTTATTATTTTTCTAAACAAAACATTTAAATCTATTCAAAATATAACAGTATATTATGTGGTTGAATCAATTAGCTAACAAAATTACAGTTAAACACCAACGTGATTTAAAAAAGAACGAATGAATATCAAATACAAGAAATTTATAAAAAGTGTCCATACGTAAGTCCACTACTGTATGTGTTTGTTTTTTTTAGTGTCGCTTTTTCATTTCATCGAGTTTCAAATCACAACGGTGCTAAAAAAGTTTCCACTTAAAAAAGTCTTTACTGAACCATTAAAACGGCCACCAAGATAGACGAAATGCAAAACGGTCGAGTTAATAAGACATTAGTTATTATGTAAATTACTACAATTATTATTATCATAAATTATTGGAAAACCGTTTTTTTACCGACAAAATTATTTTTAAAGCATTATAACTATTCACTAGTGTTTAGCACTAACGTGCAGGTATACAAACATTTAAATTAATGAATGTTTAAAATAATAAAGTAACTTAAATTAATAAAGAACATGAAAACTTAAAAATTAACATACAAATGCATAAAAAATATGTTTTCGTGAGAAGATTTAAAAAACTACGACCTTACTACGAATCTAGGAGTCGCGGTTTGAATACTGACGTTCGCAAATTAATTTTATTTCAATTTGCAAGTGTTTTAATTAACACCGACAAATAGCAATAGGTATACACCAAATCACAATTTCTAGTATTTACGTAATTTCCATCAAAAGAACATATACTTGCTGGTATGCTTAATATCGTTTTTCCGAAAACTTATTTCCAAAAACATTAAATCGCTTTTTGCGTTTTTGGTTAGGTGATTAAGTGAGTTACTTAGTACCCGATTAGCATATGGTAGGAAGGAAGAATAATGATGTTATGGTAAATCTGCCTCTCAACACTGGTCTATCAATTTATGGGGTTAAGGACCATTATTGGATGGCAACCCTAAAACATTTATAGGTGTTTTGAAGTGATGGAAAATAGGCCGTGACCCAAATAGTTCCAAATGGGAATAATCTTATCGAGATGTGTACCGGCGTTATTATTTGGACTAGTTTCTCATGCTGAAATTTAAGCTATATTGGACAAACGATATCTGATATAAAATATAGATACGGGAAATTCAGATGTACCCGACAAGCGATTTCCACAATACAAATAGAAGTTATTATTTCACAAAATTAAACCAAAACGTGGCTAGTAGTAGCAAATACTCGTATGTCTGCATTTTGGGAGGCGATATGGGTACCGCCGCTTCGGGAAACATCTATCGGATAACCAATACCTCTGAAATAGGTGACTTCACTACGTTTGGTGACCTATCAGGGGTGCCCGAGTTCATGGGGTGAGGTTTGCCAAGATCTTGGCGGCCGATGTGTCTGCCGACCTGTGGCGGGTCGGATCGAGAGAGATTGGTTGAGGAGGTTTTCGACCTCTCCAGCCGGAATCCCTCGACTCTGCGCCTTGCACCGCAGTTGAAGGGATGGATTCAAATATTAGTCACTCTTGGACACACTGACCTCCAGATTCCTACCCACCCCTCATACCTATTTCCTTCTCAGAACTCCTCTTCTTCCTTTTCTTAAAAAACCCTACACACAAAATCCCCTAAGATGACATAGGCCATGAGGGAAATTATTTTATTCAGGGCCTCCTGTATGGGAGCTAATTTAAAAAAAAAAAAAAATCCTGTAATTTCTTATTTCTAACGATTTTCTTGTGTGACAAACGCATAAATATAAATTTGATCGAAATAGATATAAGACCGGGCAGCGTTTATGTACTTCAAAGTTGCGACGAATGCTACATTCTACTTCACAAGTGTGACAAAGATGACTAGATAAGCTAACTCGCTCATACTAAGGCGAATACGGAACGCTGTGCGAGACGACCCGCTACCAGTAGGTTGTCCTTTATCCACTTTCTACGTTCGCTATCTTACATTGCTTTATTTCGACATTTACCCTTCTCGGGTAGCTAAAAGCCTTCTAAATAATGAATTGTATTCATAGAAGTTCATAGTAAGTGAATTGTGTGAAAAGAAACTCCATATGATCTCTTTTTGTTCGCGAATGACTTTTGCACCTCTCAAAAGCACAGGAAAGGCCTTTCAAAAGCACAGTTCTTTTTTCACAAAAAAAAAAACCTGTAGCGATGTATTTGTAACAGCTGGTGACAGCTTGTCTGACGAACGAGCTTATGTACAAGACTAAACGCAGGATATCTTGAGTATGTCCGCCGGACTTATTTCACTGTAAAGAGCGTTGTCAAGCCTCGGCAACCCGAATTTCTACCGATTTCTTACATATCTCCCTTAAACATTTGAATTTTTTAAGCTATTAAAAAAATATATGTTATTTTTGAAGATAATTTCTAGATGCTGCCCACACCGAAATACAAATTATATGAAATTCCCTCGATAGAAAAAAATCGCAAAGTATGCTCCAAAATGATTAAAAACCAGTCGGTTTCTCTTATCTCATAAATTATATTTGTGAAAAAAATCACAATGTTTCTTTTAATGATGCTTAAGATGCTCCCCACGAGTTTTTTGCTCTATTTTAAACGAGTCGTGTTTTATTAAACATTTTAACATCGATTTTGTCGCTGTAAATGTTAGCGCGCCCCTCTAACATTCGTAATTTCTTATCTCTCCATCTTCTTCTTTTCGAGCCCGGTTGCAGAGATTTAACCTATCTTCACTTTTTTTTATTCATCAAAGCGGTTAGCAGGCATTTACCGGCGAAACTAGAGATGTCTTAGCTTACTTCAAGTTAAAATTGTAGTTAAAATTTGACCTTCGGTAATATTTTTTTAAATGCGAATATTTTCTCAGCAATGAACAATCAGATGATCTAATTGTTAGGTTAATTGTTAATTAATATGATCAATGTAATTAAAACTAATTATCTAGCCTTTTCAATAAACTCAAGAGGTTAACCGGGTAAAGAATACACTCTCAAATTGCACGAGTATCTAAACAATAAGTCACATTTCTCTTGCCCTATTATAACAAAGACATAAAGTATTAAATATCTAGGAGTGGAAATAGACGAAAACCTTAGATGTGACATACACATAAATGGAATCACTAAAAAGCTTACGAGACTTTACATTTCTTCAAAAACCTAAGAAACATACTACCTAGGAAAGACATCAAAAAATTGTTTATGCTTTATGTCATTCCCGTCTTATGTACGGAATTCTAGTATGGGGATCTGCTACAGCAAATCATATTAACCACTTAAATATTGCTCAGAAGAGCATTATAAAAACCATACTAAAATTACCCATCAGAACCCCCTCAAAAGATATTTTTAAGTGTTTTGACATTCTTAATTTAAAACAAATATTTGCCAAGAATATTCTTTTACATCATTTTAAAAACAGAAAATCTCCTAATGAAACTCGGATACATGACACAAGAGCCTCAAAAAAGGATATACGAGATATCCCAAAATTCAAGACAAGTTTTGGCCAAAGAAACCATATATATCTGGCAACCAAACTTTACAACATCCTTCCTCCAAGTTTGAAAAAGATAGAAAAGATAAATAAGTTTAAGGAAAAAATCAAAACATGGGTGAAAGAAATTAATGCAGACATACTAGAGAATGTATTAAAAACATCATAGAAACTAAATATCGGAAAATCAAAGAAATCTACCAGTCCGCCTCAGCACAGGACCACCTAGTGAGGAGGACTAAGAACAAACAGATTAAATCCTAAAACGGGAAACGGGAACGGGACTGTCCTAAAACGGGAAACCTTCCTAGTTGGGCAGTCAAAGCTTCCTTTTATATTGTTTTCTTGTATGTAATAAATGTAATAATAAATAAAAATAATAAAAATAATAAATAAATAGTTATATACATTATCATATCTTGTAATTCTCATTTAACCTGTAATTAAATAGTCACAAATATATATATATTTTTTTTTTAAATAAAAAAATTGAACGTAATACCATTTTAATATTATGTGGGTCCGTATTATGTGATTGCGATGGACTGAACACTTTTTGTTAAAAGGATTGATATACATGTATAATATTCGTATATTATTCCAACTATGAAAAACCTTTTAAAAAATGAAAACAAAATTTACAAATAATGACAAATAGTATCAAATTACGTAAAAGAATTAAAATTAGGACTGAATGATTCAGATGTTGAAAAGCTCTTATAAAATATCTGTAAATCTTCATGTTTCACACTTCACTTAATAAATGTAACATTATATACTTAACTTTTATATATAAACTAACATTAAAACTTGCTTGCTATTGTATTTTTGTAATTTTTTTTGAAATGTTAATTTATTAGTATTTTTTTGTTAAATTACCCACACCCTCACCCAGGCGGTACTTTTAGTGGGTTCCCATAACTTACATTTTTTTTATAATTTATACATATGTAATTTTTTTATAAATGTAAGCACTTATGTTGTAAAATGATTGAGAAAAATGAAGAAAACAAAAAACATAAAATACACTACCTGTTTTTAATTTATTTGGCAACCGATATACCTAATAGCCTGCTAAATACGCTAATTAAATATCATACGTCAATGAATTAAAGGGATGATTTTGTCTTTAATACCTTGTATGTGTTGTTTAAATGTCAATTGCTGATCAATGCACAGCCCAAGATATTTTTACTGGATCAGGATTTGCAGGTCATTGTTTTCAATTTTTAAGGGTACATGAGGAGGAATTATTTTACGGGTTGAGCTTAAGATCATGTATCCTGTTTTTTTAACATTCATTGTTAAAATATTTGATTGGAGCCAACTGGTGATTTTTTCTTGATCTGTTTGTGCATTTTCTAGTAATATAACTAGATCTTTACCCCAGCAGAAAATTGCTGTATCATCTGCAATAAAAAAACTTGACCATTTATATTTAATTGCGAAATATCATTGATGTAAATTTGGAACAGTAGCGAACCTAGTATGGACCCCTGAGGAACTCTATAGTTCATTGGAATGTAGTTGCTATTTTGATTGTCAATGCTAACGAATTGCTTTCTATTGCTAAGATGATTTGATTATATTAAGAGCAGGACCAACTACACCAATTTTATCGAGTTTCTTGACTAATAAGAATCAACATATTTAAAGAAACTAACTAACCATCACGCCGTTTCCCCGCAGAGGTAGGCAGAGAGACAGACAGCCAAACAACACGGTCTTGGCACACACTCCTTGCCTCGTTTACATTCATACAACGTCTCGTACATGCTATTCTTTTATTCTGACTCTTGATATGGCCCGACTCAAGTATCTGATTCACTTCGTCGTGCCATGTCTTTCTTGGGCGTCCTCGACTTCTTCTACCATTCACATTCGCATCATATATTCTCGTTACACTCCTTTCCTCATTCATTCGCTCTACATGCCCAAACCATCGGAGCGTCCCTTTCTTAAACTTACATATTACGCTTACATCAGCCTTGCATTCTTTGCGGATCTCCACGTTTCTCACACGATCATACATGGTTTTACCACACATTCGCATAAGGGATCTTATGATTTAATGAAGATTATAGAATATTAACCTCATGGTCATTTTTTTGGTATTTCGAAAGTCAATCTGTATGCGCAAAATTTTATGAACGTTAAAACGGATAATTTATAGGTTCTAAGGTAATCCTAAAAAATCCCAGCTTAAAAGCACGTTTTAAAATAAGTTTACCGTGGAAGGTGAGACGGTAAGTTTTGCAACGATCCAAAAGCTACAAGCTTTTATTTTGTGAACAAAAAAATCTAAGCTTTAGACATTTTTTATTTCGCTTGTCGGTTTAGCAATAGAGAAGGATTATCAAATTTATACAGCAATATTAAGAAAATCGTTACATTGTTTGGTCTCTGTAAAGCCCACAGCGCCAAAGTATAATATTACAAACAGGTGAAAGGCGAACAAAGCCCCTAATGTTAATTATTATTTGAGTTGAACGGTAGGCGAGTGGAGGGCGAGGAGAAGGGGGGCGGGGATAATCGAAATCCCGCTCCGTTAATCCATCATCCATATAAAATATAGCCTTTATAATGTGTAATACATTAACCCTCCATCTGGGTTAATTGTTTATTTTTTCATAGGTTCTTAAAAAATAAAATAATAATATTTGTAATTTTTACGACATAACTTGTTTTTCGTTGCCAAATAGAAAAGTAATTTTTGATCATCGAAGATGTTAACAAGCTCAATCAAGCCGCCCCTACCCGAATTTCTACCGATTTCTTACATACCCACCTCAAACATTTGAAGTTTTTAATTATTAATTGTTTTTGTGTTTAATTCGTAGAACTCCGTTTTAATTTTTAGAAATTTAATTAAATAAATTTGATATGTTATTATCGAGTTCTGCAAGTATTTAAGAATGTATTTTAGTTACAGCTGTTTCGACTTGTAAGGTCATTTTCAAACTGTGGTGAAGCCACGTACGGACGACTTATTTATAACAATTTAAATGTCAATTTATGAAGGTGTCCAAATTGATTTATTACCGGTAAATCCAATTTGCAGAGACACTAATCAAGAGAGTTATTAAGTGGGATTCCGAATCTTTCCCTTTTTGGTTTCACTTGCACTAAATGCAAGGGTTTTCTTTATTGATTTAGAATGATGTTATTTCTATGACTCATTTAAGTGCATTATATTGTTTAGGTTTGGTAAAAATACTAAGTAGTGGAGAATAAATAATTTTCCTTACTTTATTAATTAGTGTTATGTTGGGGTCATTCGTTCGTTTATTGATTTCTAATTGTTCAAGCAAATTTAATCTAAGACCCTTTCGTTCTATATGTAATGGTTTGGGCTGGTTGTTTTTAAGTGGAACGTGATTATTTTCTAAGAGATGTTCTGCGAATTTCGAAGCGGTGTTTTTATTTTTATAACTTCGTAAATGTTCTTTGAATCTAGTTGAGAATGCCTTACCCGTTTGTCCGATGAAAGCAGCGTTACAGTCGGCATTGTCACATTTTAATTCATACATGCCACCGTTATTCAGTTTAGGATTTTTACTTTTTGAGTTTTTAAGGTTTGTTCCCATATTATTATTGGTTCTAAAAGCTATATTTAAACCACATTTTTTAATTTCTTTTGCAATTTTTAAAGATATTGGGCCGAGAAATTCGAGACATACAAAATTTTTCTAATTTTTTATTTTGTACCGGATATAGTAACAACATTTAAAGTGTTACAGTTTTTAAGCTCTTAAAAAAATATGTGTTTTTTTTAAGATAATATCTATGTATACATTACTCACACAGAAATGCTAATTTTTATATGAAGTTCCCTCGATGGAAAAAAATCGCAAAGTATGCTCTGAAAACTATAATTTTCACGTCTTTTTCAGTTATTTTACAAGTTATATGTATGAAAAAATTCACAGTGTTTCTTCAAATGCTGTTTTAGACAGCCCTCAAGAGATTTTTGCTGTTTTTTAAACGAGTCGTGTTTTATTAAACATTTTCACAAATTTCGCTTCAATTTTGTCGCGCTAAGTATTAGCGCGCTCTCTCCGACATTCGTAATTATATATCTCTCCATCTTCTTCTCTTTAAGCCGGGATGCGGCGCCTTAAGAAGTAATTGCCAATATTTCCGCTATCAAATGAGGAGGTCATAGATACACGTATTTTTCAAGTTGTGACAAAGTTTGCGAAAAATTTTCTATGGATCAGTCATAAAACAAAGAAAAACACGAGAAATCCCATGTGGCCCGTGTTAAAAATCTAAATCTTAACTTAAATTTCATATTATGCAGAACAGTGTTTCACAATCATTATAAAATTCAAATGAGATAGCGATGTACGATTTCACGCAGATAAAGCACCATGCTAAATGGACTAGAACCAAAAGGTTCTATGTTAGTGGCGACTTTGGTTACCATTCAAATCTACATAATTTCTAGTGTTCTTCCTTAGTCGGGATGCGTCGGCATGAGATCGGCGCGGCGTTCCGCACCTAAACGGTTAACTTCCTTGTAAACCGTACATCAAAGTACCTACTCAAGAACCGTATTCATAATTCATATAAAGTAATTTATTTTGTTCAACATCCATACTTAGATTATAATAACAATCCAGTATTACAATGGCTGCGCAATATTTAACCAAATAACATTAATTATTGAGGACACGAGTATAAGAGTAATTTAACCTTCACTTATATGAGTTATTGATCTAATTGAACAAACCCTTTTGTGACATATTTTAAGCGGAAAAATCATCAACTCTCATTTCCATTGGGATAAAAGATTTGGCCACAAGCTTTATTGTTACTTTTATTAGATATTAGATAATTTTTTTGTAGGTGTGCGTTAAGTAAAGAATACCACATTAAGAATTCTCTTTTTAAGATTTATTAATGTCATGTAATTGTTAAATTATTAAATTTGCGAGGCGGGGTATAGGTACCGCCGGGAAAAAAAATATTGGATAACCAACACCCTTGCCACAGGTCATCCCAGTGGTTCGCTACGTTTGGTGGTTTTGGCTTAGCAGGGGTGTCCTGGTTCATGTGGTGAGGTTTGTCTAGTTCTTGGTGGCAAAATCATTTGCCCACTTACTACCTTGGTGGCAAAAGCATTTGCCCATTTGCCCAATCGGGAAAGATTGGTTAAGTGAGACCTTACCTAGAATTCTATTGATAGATTCTCTCGACCTATCGCTTTGCACCACAGCACTGGGAGGGATAAATTTATTTTTGCGTCACTCCTAGACACATTGACCCTCAAATTTCCTACCCACTCCTCACACCTTTTTCTTCCCAGAACTTCATCTCCCTCTTTTATTTAAAAATAACCTCCACTCAGCATTTTTAAAGATGATACAGGCCCTGATGGGAAATATTATTTCTTCGGGCCTCCTGTATGGAACCGATCTAAAAAAAAAAAGAAAATTGGTTTGATTGATTTGCCACACTGACAACTGAATTGTAAGAATATTGTAAGAATATTGTAAGATTATTGATTAACTGAAGCAAACACTAATAATTCACAAGGTTGGTCTCCAAAGTTATTATTTTGATCAAAATGTATTGAATTAAAAATATTTTTTCGATATCTCCAATATGGCGATATTATGAGCTTTCAAAGTGATAAATCGAGAAATTTCATTTTAGGAGGCAACCTCATTTCGCTTTTCCTATGCAAAATCTATGAAACCTTAGAAATCACGTCATATATAGCTACAAAGCGCTTGGACAACTAAGTGTTGATTTTACAATAAATAATAAATTTAATTAGTAATATGTTCAATTCTTTCAAAATGAAATTCTAAAGATATCGTTGACAAATTAGATACCATCAGGCCTCAGACTTATTTTGTTGGAAGATCACGTTTCGTAATAAAATCCAAATAAATAGAATATAGTTTTAGAAAGGTGATGAAAAACGCTTTCAAATTTAACAATTCGAAATAAACATAAAAAATTTGAAACATAAAATGCAATCATGAAAATTTTTAGAAATGGCCCACCATAACGTTTTTCTAACTAAAATTACTGATAAATATAAAAAAAAATAATAAAAAACACACACGTTTTAGGTAATTGTATTATAAACATTGTCATCCACTAACTTTTTTGTCGTTCCATGAAAATTAAAAATTCCCAAAATTTCATAAACTTTTTTTAAATTGCTGTTGGAAACATTGGTTTTATTAAGGCTTACATTTTAATTATTTTATGGTAAACTTTTAGATTCGAATATAAAGCATGGGGTTTTCTCTCTAACATCGTTTAGATCATCTTTTTAACCATGATAGTAAGGGAGACACAACGATTTCTGTGGGACGTATTTAAAAACAGGTCCCACACATATTCTACCAATATAATATGCTATAATGATGACACTTCAAAAAGACCGAAAAATTTCAAACGCTTTTATCTCCTTGTGCAAATTTGGGGCCAGACCACTTTGGCGCTGGTTATCTAACAGTTCATTACCGCTTTGAAAATAATAATTTACACAACCCCTTATATTCTGGAACTAACAACACATAGCATTCATTTAAACGAATAGAATGCACCAAACAACTCTGTACAAGTTCCCTTAGTAAGGTGTTCACAAAACACAACACCGGAATACCTCCACGTTTTCAGTAATTCCAATTATGTAAAGAGTAAGTAGGTACACGCGAAACTCTCTCACTTAACAACACTTTCTTACCGTATTATATAATCGTGTTCATAAAAAAATATTATGCTCATTCTGCGAGGACACAGAAAATTTTTACAATGTAACCTTGATTCATTTTATTAATTTCTTATGTATGTCTAAATCTGGTTCAATGAACTCTAGAACTCGGATTTAATTATAGGTTCTTAATTACTAAATCCGAGTTCTAGAGTTAGTTATTTACATTTACCCCATTAAAATTTTATTCAATTAATAAACGAGCGTGTATGTAAAACATTACTAATTCAAAAATGGTTCATGGAAAGAAATAAACATTGTTTACACTGAGAGGGTAGTTTTTCTCATGTGTACGACTGTTTCATTAATGATTTATGATTTCTGAACGATTTTTGGAATTTTTCCAAAGTATTTTGAATGTTCTATATATTTCTTATTTTTGAAGATGACGTAAAAACAAATACCATTTATAAAAATTAGATAAAATTACCTTTTAGATATGTGTGTTTGAAATATACTTAAGTATTAAAAAATTGACATATTTTACGATTCAAACACGGATCATTTTTGATGAAAATGCAGAGAAATTTAATTTAAAAAAAAAAACACAGTCCTTTTATATTATAAATTTGGAAGAAAACTGTCACCTCACTTTTTTCCTCGTGCATACAATAAAAAAAAAGAATAAAAAATGTCGAAGTTTGCTTTACTACCAAAAAAATTACCTAAAAATAAACCGACATTTAAAACGGATTTCTTGCATCTCTAAAGACGTTAATTTATTTGATACCAACCGTTTATTAGATATTAATATTATAAAAAACATCACTTTTAAGAAATTCTCATAAAATGAAGATCCTAATACCGGCTCCAAACACATGGCAAGACTCCGCAAGCGTCCACAAGTCCCAGCGTCTGGAGCGCGCGTGTGGCTTGGTTTGCGTAAGCTTGCGAGAGCTTGCCGCCGATCCGATCGAGGTCGGATATTTTGGCCACAAGCGGCAAGCGCTTGCGACAAACGCTGGTGTGGCATCCACACGTTGGTCCAACTCCAACAAAATATTAGAATATTAAATGAATTACCTGGTACCATTTCTATGGATTTTAATCATCCACTATCTTCTCTTTCGAATTCTTCGCTTTCTTTCGTTTTGTTTCGCTTTAAAATAGAAATAGCATTTTTCAAAAATGACAGCTGATGCAGCTGCTTCGACGTCCGCCATCTTTGGGCGCTGCGCGCAGCGAATGTACTGGCGCGCTTGCAAGTGTGGGGACGCCAGCCATTCGTTTGCCATAGCTTGCGTGAGCTTGCGACAAGCAGCTTGTCGCAAGGGTCTGGCCATAGCATAAAGTGTAAATTTGATTTTTTTTTGTAACCCATAACACAATTTTTTTACAGTTTAACTTTCTATATTGTACGATTATTGTGCTAATCACTTGATTAAAACTAATGAAAAACCACTAAAAATACGGTAAATATATTAATTGTATGAATAGAAGAGTGAATTGGTTACTTTAATAGAAAACATTAAGTAAAATCACAATATTTACTAACATCATCCCGCCATAAATATAGGTACCAAACTGTTTTTCAGCACGGGCCGCGGAGTACAAATGCGCTGGCGCGCCAATAACGCTCCTGGCGGAAAAGAATTAAAACAACCATTTTTACAAAGCAAATTATGGCCATATACAACGTTGCCAGATGTAAAATACATTCAATGCATTTTTACAACGTGACCGCGGAAGAAAGCTTATTAGTAAGTGATCGTGTTTTAGTGTATGCTGGGTTTATTTATGTTGTTGAAACAACTCTGGTTATCAGCCGTGAAAGTTTTTTTTTAGTAAGGCTGTTGGTATTTAAGTGCCATTTTCAAAGTCAGAACTGATCGTGTGAAAAATTAAGACAAGCGATAAAGTAGGTACTTACCTTTTATACCTGCGTATATTATTTTAACGGAAAATTACTATTATAGGCCACTTGCATAGATTTCATAACGACTTGGAAAAAATTGTGTGGATAGATTTTTTTACTAAGATTACGAAAATGTCAGTAAAAATTTTTAGAAATGTAGGTATAGTTTTTTATATTTAAATAAATAAATCCATTATTTGAGTTCATGACGTCACTACATGAAAATGTCCCGTCTCCGATTATAATCCTTTAATTTTATAAAATTCCACACTGATTGATTTTTTTTTTATATGGCAACACTCTGATTTCCGGCGAATTTTTGAATTTTCGTTTAACGTTCACTAGATTTATTGTTTGTTCTATGCGAACTTATCCTTTGGTTTGATTTTTTGATAAAGATGGCGGTGTTTTTACAGATGTTACGAAGAGAACCCCGTACAATTTATTGCTATTCGTGTGGAAAACGTTCTTGTTTTTAAATGATTTTCGGCTATGTAATTATCGTTTTTTCACACCCATAAAATTATGTCCCGTATTTCCGGTTTATAAAAAATGGTCTGATTTTTCGGATTGAAATTTTCAAAAAATCGCCAGGGTTTCAAAAATACGATAAAAAAAATGAGAGAATGTCTTAGAATACTTGCCTAAAACGGTAATAAAATTAAAAAATTGTGATGCAAGTGGCCTATTGCTTTTTTTTCGAGATTGGAATTACAATATCCCGTGAATCGTCACGTGTTTGCTCGCTAAAAATATTAAACTTCAAAACTTACCTACCAGGAACAAAGCCATGTGACATAGACAAAAACACCAACATGGGGTAATGTGCGTTAATTTCCACAGTGGCGCTAACGTCACAAAAACTACGTGTACACAAAACAATAATAAACATCAAAACGTTTATCTGCTGATAAGAACAAAATTCGAGGAGCACAGAAATACATTGCAATTGGTTATTTGTTATTGTATGTTATTTACATTATTCCTCAGTGACAATAGTTGTTAAAAATCACATAACGAAGAAATCATTTACGTGTTATTTTAAAAATACATTTTTTTATAATTGTTTCCATGATTTTTCACGGTTCCAATCTAATATTTAAAGTAACTTAATTTCCAGAGAGTAAAATCGTAATCAAGAATATGTCCATTAAACAACTCCGCATTTATTCAACCTCTCAATTTGATTATTTTTGCGTATTGCGTGCATATTTTTATATATTACCAGCTGGTACCCGGCAAGCTTTGCTATGCCATTTAATAAAGAAATTGGTTCTACCTACGCGTCCTTTTCCATTTGTCCCGTTCACCTTACTCCTCCCCTTCCTCCCCCCACGACCCCTTCCCCTCTCACGTTCCCACTCCTCCTCCTACACCTTCCCTCTCCTCACTATACTCCACCCCCCTTCCCCCGTCCCGTGAACCCTCCTCCGAGTTCCCCTCCTCCTCCCGTATTCGCCTCCCCCCTCCCGAGTTCCTCTCCGCCCTCCCGGGTTCCCCTCCGCCCTCCTGCATTCCATACATTCATTCCCGACACATTCATTTTTAAAACAGTTCACCCTCACCTTCCCCCGTCCCGCGAACCCCCTCCCGAGTTCCCCTCCCCCTCCCGTATTCGCCTTCCCCCTCCCGAGTTCCCTTCCACCTTCCCTCTCCCCGCTCCATTCCCCCCATCCCCTCCCCCACCCCTCCCCCAACCCTACCCCAACCCTACCCCAACCCTACCCCTCCCCTCCTCATACACCCGTCCCCCCTTCCTTCCCTCCCCCCTCTCAATCCCCCAACCCTTCCACCACACCCTCCTACCCTTCCTCACACCCTCCCCCCTCCCCCACTCCCCCCCAACCCTACCCCTCACCCCTCCTACACCCCTCCTACACCCCTCACCCCCTTCCTTCCCTCCCCCCTTTCACTCACACAACCCTTTCACCCCACCCTCCTTCCCTTCCCGACACCCTCCCCCCTTCCCTTCCCATTTCTCACATTCCCCACATTCATTCCCAGTACATTCAGTTTTCTAACTGCTCGCGTGCCACCTATTACAATTTTTTATACAAAGCTCAATATTAGTAATTTTGTGCAGTCGTTTGGAAGTTAAGTGCATACATACAATTCGGCGATTCATTTAGAGATAGGTATTAACTACGATCCCAACAACGCACTCTTTATAGGGTGAATAGCCTAATTAAAAAAAAAAACATTGTTTCCAAGGCAACAATTTGTTTGCTTTCTTCTGACGTTTGAAATATTCTGAACAGTTTATATGGGAAAATGAAATTGTTGTTTTTACCATATTCCTCACAATTTTTCCATATTTTCTCACCTTTTAATGCTTCACTGGACTACTACAAACATTTCAAAACCAAAATCAGCTAAATCGGCCTAGCTGTTCTCGAGTTTTAGCGACACAAACGAACACCAATTGATTTTTATTTATATAGAATAGATTGTACGGTACGAGCAGGTATTTTGGTAGATAATTATATATTTTTAATGATTTTATTTATTTTTATTTTACATTTTTTTCTGAAAAAGAAAATCAAACATTCCCGGGTTACGAATAACACGACAATATTTTGAAAATCTCCTACTAACACCACAGTAAGCCAAAAATGTTGCTTGAGTCGTGATGGAGGACTTAGCCAGCCGAGGAATCGAACACGGAACGCCTGGATGGGACCCAAACGCTATGCCCACTAAACCACTGACCAGTCATGTATTATGTTTTTTTAAAAGCTTCCTTTTTCTAAATGTGAAAAAGTTGAAACTATAAATAAATATACAGTAGTACGTTTATTTTATTTAATTTTGAATACCATAAAGTTCTAACTGCTTCCAGTGGTAATGTCATCCCTGGTCATCCCCAATTGAAGTGTATTGTGAGATTGAGATTTTTTTTTCATTAGCTCCACACAGGAGGCCCCGAGGAAAAAAATTTCCCTCATGGCCTACGTCATATTTGAGGATGTTGTGTTTGTGTTGGTGCCTAGCATTGCTCATTTACCTTTATTTTTTCCAACTTTTAATTTCTACCTACCAATCCTACCCACCTACCCACAAATCATACCTACCCATGCCGACCAGACAGTTTAGTTACAAATTATCCACTGTTCTGTCAACACATATGTTGAATACGGAGCTCTTGTACCGAACATTTTAAAGTGAAACTAATAAGTGAATGTTTTGTGTGGAAATATTACAGCCGTGCTGTGTGCAAAATATTACTCTAATAAATGTTTTGTAAAAACTCAAAAAGAAGAACCAGCGGATCAAAATTAGATAAGCGAAGGGAGAAAATCTGCGGGTAAGTTGGCAATCCCCAAATTTTTCCTTCCCTTCCGCTTTGCGGGTACATGTTGAAACCCCAACATTTGGTCGATTCGAGCCAAGATAAATTGAAAATTTTCATTAATTTAATATACATCAGGATTAAATTGTTCATAAAGTTGATCTGTGAAATGCGCATCAGCCGTGCTGTGTGCAAAAGTTTTCTGTAGGTAGTGAAAAAATACCTTACTGCTTACAAATTATTATTATTTTGATTATATACTGTGGAATTGATTTGATAATATTCTTTAAAGTGAACATAATTCAATTCTTCACAAAAATAGTTTTTTTTGTCGTAACAATGGCGGAGAAAAAGGCAGTTTTGTTAAAAAACCGATGTGACCGGATAGTTTCGAGAATTCGTGTAACACATGAGCTTATAGCTAACATTTACGATGATACAAAGAAAAAAGATACATTTCTGGTTAGATGTGAAAAGATAAAAGAGTGGTTACAGGAATTTGAATGGATTCAAAAGGAGATTGAAGAACAATTATTGGAGTTAGACAAAGTGAAAGAAATGTCTGATTTAGGAGTGATTGCTATTCAAGTAGATGAATGGTATTTTGATATATTGAAAACGAAAAACGCTATCAGTAGTAGTTTAGAAAATTCAATTGTTAAAACGCCAAATAATTCAACGGTTCGTGCTCCAATAATAAAGTTACCTACTTTTGACAGTGAAATTAAAAATTGGTGTACATTTCATTCTTTATTTAAAAGTATTATACACAATAATAATGCGTACACAAATGTAGAAAAATTTCATTACCTCTTATCGGTAATTACAGGGCCAGCACTAGGACTGATAAAATCATTGCCTCTTATTGAGGAAAACTATGACATAGCCTGGAATATTCTGGTAAATCAATATCAAAATTCTAGAATGCTTTTTACGCATTACGTTGATGAAATTCTTAATTTCAAATGCCTACAAACCGAGTCAGCGGCAGGTGTAGCACGTATACTAAGTAATTTTCAGGAGAATTACGCCGCGATAAATGCGATGAAAGTAGAAAATATCCTTGATAAATTCGTGGGTCACATTATAATAAGAGCAATGGATCCGACAACAAAACGACAGTTTGAATCCAAATTAGCTGACGAGGAGATTCCAGGGTCAGATTCAATTTTCGGGTTTCTTAGAAATCAATCACGCATGTTGGAGATGTCATCTCCACCTACGACAAAAGAGAAAAAAGATTCATTGAAAACGTTGTTAACGGCAAATAAGGATAATAACATTCGTTGTCCGTTATGTCAAGGTTCACATTTTCTTTATAAATGTGCAACTTTTACGTCATTAAGTCCCCTTCAGAGGAGGGACAAAATTAAAATTTTAAACCGTTGTTTCAATTGTTTGAAACAGCACCATATTAAAGATTGTGTTTCAAAGTTTACATGCCAGTTTTGTAATAAAAAACACCATTCAATGTTGCATATGGCCGCCGAACCATCGGGTAATAACGACTTAAATAATGTGGGAACAACCCTAGCAGCGACAGTTTTACAAAATGCACCGTGCGTATCTACTATATTACTGGGTACAATTCAACTTGAAGTTCGTAGCAAAAATAATGAGTATCTACCTGTCCGTGCGGTTATAGACAGTGGTAGTCAGGTATCTTTAATTACAGAAAGATGCGCCAAGCGTCTCGGTTTGTCAATAAAAGCAAATCGAATTCCACTTAACGGTTTAGGTAATTGTAGTATAAATTCTTTTTATGGCACAACAAAATGTTTTATAAAACCTAAAAATAAAAAGGGGCCTATTTTTCAATGTCAAACTATTGTGATTACGGAAATCACTTCTAATCTTCCGTCATATGATTTACCATTGAGTGTGACGTCACAATTTAGTAATTTAAAATTAGCTGATGAATCTTACGACAAATCAGGCCCAATAGACATTTTGTTAGGTGCTGACATATACTTGGATATATTTAATGGTAGACATGAAATAATTCGTGGATATCCTTGTGCAGTGAATAGCATTTTCGGTTACATTATAATGGGAAAATTAGATAATTCAGCATGTCAAACGCCTTTGTCATTGTTTGTTGGGACAAATTCCTTGAGCGATGATCTTAGGAAATTTTGGGAAATTGAAGAAACGCCTTCAATGTTGACTAATCCGGAAGACGAATTAGCCAAAACAATTTATGCTTCAAAACACTATCGAGAAATTGACGGGAGGTATGTTGTCCCGTTGTTAATAAAATCTGAAACTATGCCAGCACAGAATTCGTTCAAACTTGCCGAATCACGATTGAACAACTTAGAAATTCGTTTTAAGAGGGATCCCATATTAGCAGTTGATTACGGAAAATTTATAAAAGAATATGAAAGCTTAGGACATATGAAACGGGTGCCTCGGAACTTAGGTGCATTCTATTTACCTCATCATTGTGTTTTGAATCCTAACAGTAAAACAACGAAATTGCGGGTGGTCTTTGATGGGTCGGCAAAAACCCAACCTCAAAATTTATCTCTAAATGACCTCTTATTGAACGGTCCTAAATTGCAGACTGAAATTCCACGTATGATTTTAAATTTTCGTTTTCATAAATATGTATTTACAGCCGATATTTGTAAGATGTATAGGCAAATATTAATTATTCCAGCTCAGCGTAAATTTCAAAATATTTTGTGGAGAGAGTCTCAGAATGAACCGGTTATTGATTTCGAATTACAAACGATAACTTATGGGCTCTCTAGCTCACCCTTCCTCGCTATAAGAACCCTTCGTCAGCTAGCACAAGATGAAGGATCAAAATATCCTGACGCCGCCAGGGTTCTATGCGATGATTTTTATGTAGACGATTTGGTAACAGGGACTGACACGATTAGCACGGCCCTCAAACTCAAACAAGAAATCATTGCATTATTGCATCTTGGGAAACTAGAACTCAGTAAATGGCAATCTAATTCATCTTTACTTTTGGATCAGGTTTCGCAAGAATACCAGCAAGATGGTCATTCCTTCGATAACGCCGGAACTGATCAAACTGTGAAAATATTAGGCATTCAGTGGAATCCGATGACTGATAATTTTACCTACAAGGTAAACATACCTAGAAACGAGTTATGCACAAAAAGAACTATTTTGTCAACGGTAGCTCGTTTATTCGATCCACTTGGGATCATCACCCCAGTGACATTTTTTGCTAAATTTCTATTACAGGAATTATGGAAGTTAAGGGTTGATTGGGACGATTGTGAAGTTCCACCACATATTCGTAATATGTGGAGTAAATTTGTAACTCAGCTTTCATTACTTCGAACAGTAAATCTCCCAAGATATTATAACACAGTGGGCACAAGCCGTCTGGTCCTCATAGGATTCTGTGATGCCTCAGAGTTAGGTTATGCTGCAGTGGTGTATTTATTAGAGCGTAGTAATAATACCACTCACATTTTAATGGGGAAATCGAAGGTCGCTCCTTTGAAAACTTTGTCAATTCCACGATTAGAATTGTACGGAGCTGTACTCCTCACAAAACTTATACAGTATATTATGTCATCTGTAAAATTTACCGAACAAATAGAAAACGTTTTTCTATTTACAGATTCGACTATTGTACTAGCTTGGCTAAAAACGCCGCCCTATTTGTTGAAAACATTTGTCGGAAATCGCGTTGTCCAAATACTGGAAAATACACCAAATGCTATTTGGAAACATGTTGTCTCAGAGGAAAATTGCGCCGATTCAGGTTCAAGGGGTCTTTTTCCAGCAGACATTATCTCACACCCATTGTGGTTTACGGGACCAAAGTGGCTTAGTCAACCAGTGGCACACTGGCCGTGTTCAGGTGTGTCCAATCAATCTATCGAAGAGGTACCAGAAATCAAAACTGGCAACCTTAAAACCTTTTTTATCATCTCAAATCGTACCTAATTCAATTATTAGTAAATATTCTTCATTCAATAAATTGCAACGCGTCGTCGCTTGGATAATGCGTTTCGTTAATAATTGTCGCAAACTTCCTGGTACAGGTAATACAAACTCTACTTATCTTAGCTCTCGCGAATTAAATTACTCGCTTTTGAAAATTATACTTCTCGAACAGGAAACGTATTTTTCTGTCGATATATGTAACATGCGAAATAACGTTCCATGTTCAACGCAAATTCTAAATTTGAAACCGTTTCTTGATAGCCACGGTATTATCAGGGTGGACGGTCGACTCAAGTACTCCGATCTGTCTTACGAAAATAAATTTCCGATCTTATTACCGAAAAACTGTAATTTAGCTTATTTAGTTATAGATTATTATCATAAACTATATTTTCATATTGGCCCGCGAAGCCTTCAATTCACAATTCAGCATAAGTTTTGGATAGTAGCGGCACGAAATCAAATTCGTTCGCAACTTTCAAAATACATTGTTTGCCATAAGATGAAATCTTCAACGTTACCACCTCCATTGATGGCTGATTTACCACCCTCTCGAGTGCAACAGAGCCGTGTCTTTTCTCGAGTCGGAATTGATTTCGGAGGTCCTTTTACTTTGAAAGATCATAAACGGAGGGGAGCTAAAACGTCAAAGGGTTATTTGTGTTTATTTGTATGTATGGCAACGAAGGCAGTTCATTTGGAAGCTGTGTCTGATTTATCTTCTGAAGCCTTTATTGCAGCCCTTAGCCGGTTTACGGATCGTCGAGGGTTATGCTCAGAAATTATAAGCGACAACGCTACCAACTTCATAGGTACAAATCGGTACCTACTCGACATAAATAAATTCTTGGCATCACATCGTGATGTTATATCTAATCACTTAACTCAAAGTGGCATTATTTGGTCGTTTAACCCTCCGTCTAGTCCGCATTTTGGAGGTCTATTTGAAGCTGGGATTAAAGTCTGTGAAATACCATTTAAAGCGGGTAATAGGTGAGACCGTTCTAACTTACGAAGAATTTGCGACAGTTCTTACCAGAATTGAGGCCATCCTCAACTCCCGCCCTTTGTGTTCAATGAGCTCAGACCCTGAAGAATTAAATGGACTCACCCCAGGTCATTTTTTAATCGGTGGATTCTTATTGGGGTTGCCTGAATATGACTTTCTTGACACCGCGTCTAATCGATTAAGTAGGTGGCAACATCTCCAAAAAATGTCGCAACATTTCTGGAAACGTTGGCATTTAGAATACTTAAATACGCTTCAACAACGATCAAAGTGGTGCAAAATTAATCCTAACATGAAGATAGGGCAATTAGTGTTAATAAAGGACGATCGTCTTCCACCTATGAAGTGGTTGTTAGGACGAATTATCCATGTTCATCCCGGTAAGGATGGGATAGTTAAAGTAGCTACGGTTAAGACTCAAACTGGTTCGTTGGTTCGACCAGTGATAAAACTGTGTCCGTTACCGGTAGAATAAAGCTAGTATTAGTAATTATTCAGTATGTATAAAAGGGAAATGCCTATTCCATTTCAATTTTCGTTAATTTTATTTTATTTTATTTTATTTTTTTTTTTTGGATGCCTATACTCGAATTCTCGTTAGTATCCTACTCACATCATAGACCCGAGGTGTCTTTACAAAAAAAAATACAAATTTTCATTATTTTTCAAAATATTCTTTTTTTTTTTGTTTTCTTCGGGAACCGTACTCCCGACACATTCATTATTATTTTATTTGATTTTTTTTTTTTGAAAGTATCTTCGAAGCAGTACAGATACAGCTTGCATGAACAATTTATCTTGCTTTATATATATATATTTTTTTGTTGTACCCTCCATGGGGATTCTTTGTAATTTAATTCGATTTGGTTAATTCGATCAAATTAGGTGGGCGGAAATGTTGGTGCCTAGCATTGCTCATTTACCTTTATTTTTTCCAACTTTTAATTTCTACCTACCAATCCTACCCACCTACCCACAAATCATACCTACCCATGCCGACCAGACAGTTTAGTTACAAATTATCCACTGTTCTGTCAACACATATGTTGAATACGGAGCTCTTGTACCGAACATTTTAAAGTGAAACTCATAAGTGAATGTTTTGTGTGGAAATATTACAGCCGTGCTGTGTGCAAAATATTACTCTAATAAATGTTTTGTGAAAACTCAAAAAGAAGAACCAGCGGACCAAAATTAGATAAGCGAAGGGAGAAAATCTGCGGGTAAGTCGGCAATCCCCAAATTTTTCCTTCCCTTCCGCTTTGCGGGTACATGTTGAAACCCCAACAAGGGTCTTTTAAAGAAAGAAAAGAGAGGAAGTTCTGGGAAGGAAATAGGTATGAGGGGTGGGTAGGAATCTGGAGGACAGTGTGTTCAGGAGTGATGGACGTATGAATCCATTGCTGTACAAGTCAATGTTCCGAGAGAGTAGTCAAAAGAAGTCCCTCAACCACTCTCTCCCGATCCGGCCTGCCATGCAGCCGGTGGTCAGATGCATCTGCCGCCAAGATCCGGACAAACCTCACCCCATGAACCCGGAAACCCCTGCTAAGTCACCAAACGTAGCGAACCACTTGGGGTGACCTATGGCAGAGGTGTTGGTTATCCAATAAATGGTTCCCGGGGCAGTGGTACCCATGCCCGTCTTCCAAATTGAATTATACTCTCTGTCTTCCCTGACTAAACATTATACATAGCTCAATTATAATACAGTTCATAATTTTAAATTACGATGTAAAAGCACATCTTCGTGCCTTCAATTTAATTTGATTGTGATTATATGTGAAGCAAACCCAACAATGTAGGTACGTTTAAAATGCCAACACACGTGATGACTTTCTCGCTTATTCCTTTAAAAACGTTTATAATAATCACTTATTCCTTTAAAAACTTTTGTAATACACCTGCTTTTGCAAATTCTTCATCAAATTTTATTACTGATCATAATCTATTAGAATATAATCATAACCTTGACTGAACTAAAACTACTGGATCAAAGCAGAAGTGGTGAACCCGATAATATACCTCTTTTGGTTTTTAATACTTGAGCCACCAATCTAGCATGTTCTTTGTATTTGCTTTCCAATCTATCTTTACAAATATAATGCTTCCTACCAAAAGGAAATTCAGCTTCCTCATCCCTATTTCCCAAAAAAGTGATAAACCCGACTGGACAGATCTCATCACTTAACGTTACTAAAATCACCTTAATGTGCCTTAGTTTCTCTTCCTAACGAGTGAAAAAATCATTCTCCGTTGTTGAGAAACTGGGGGAGTAAACACAATCGAATACCCAGAACTTTTAAAGTCTTTGTCACTAGGCAGTCCAAGTTTTCATGGTATTCTGTGCGTGAATTAAATTAGGACTTGGGGAAAACAATCTTGTTTCAGTAATGAACGCAGATTCCCGTCTAATAAGGCCATTCATACCTTTTAAAATATGGTAATGGCATATGCAAAGAATAAAGATTGCTTGGTGGGAAACATTGACATAGAACCTTCCAGATGAGGCTAATAAAACTAATAATCTCAACGATATTTAAAAAAAAATTGGATAATTGTCGCACATAGTTTTATTAGTATATTAAAATATAAGTGGATAAACAGGTCTTTAAAACACGCGCGATTCTTCGAGCACGACGGCGTAGCCGAGTGCTCGAAATAAAGCAAGTGTTTTAAAGACCAGTTATCCACGAATACTTTACGCTATTTATTTTTATTGGTACACTTTGAAAACATAAATATTGATATTATTATTAAAAATTTGGAAATAAGAACTATTAATGAATTCGTGATGTGACATCACAATATCTTGTTGTCATGGAAATGAAAAACACAAACATTAATTTGCAATCTGTCACATAAGATTAATAGTTGACATCACAGTTTTTACTAGTTATTGTGTGTTGTAAAATGAGTTCTAACATTGATAATTTAAATACCAAAGCAGAATCGCGGTTAATACCTGAAAAATCCAAAGACGTTTATAAAAAAGAATATGAAAGGTTCATAACATGGATGGAGGAGCAAAACGTAGTAGATGTAGATGAACGAGTTGTGCTTGCTTACCTTCAGAAAATGTCGGAACAGTACAAAGCATCGACTATGTGGGCCATACATTCGAAATTGCAATGTCTGTTGAGGATAAATAAAGGGGTTGACTTAAAATCATTTGTGAAAGTGCATGCATTCATGAAGGCAATTAGCAAGAATTTAGCATTCATGAAGGCAATTAGCAAGAAAATTAGTTTCAAAAATTTTTGAAACATTTGTAATGTTTTATTTGACGTTTAAAATATTCCTGTCAGATTTATAGTTAAAAGTTGACATTTAGACTTCACATTTTGTTGATTTGTTGATGTTGCCATGGTAACTTTATAAAACGCGCGTTCCATAAAGTGTGATTTAAACACGCTAGAGCGTACTTTAAATGATTAAAAAAGGGCACCAATAAAAATAAAAAAAATTGTTGTAAAATGGCCACAGAACTGTGTTTCTTTCTTCTTAGAATGTGGGTCTTTTCAAACTCTTCCACCATCTTAAAGCACTTACTCTCAGCATCCCAAAAGAAGACTTACACCCTCAGGAGAACCTCGAATCCTCTCTCTCTAACTCTTCTTTCTAAAAATAACCACCAGCCATCATTTCCAAAGACGTCATAGGCCATAAGATCATAGTGCCAATGATATCTCAGCATCTTCAAAAGAAGATATGGGTTCTAAGTTTTTAATTCTTGCTCTCCATAAAATACCACCCATACAGCATTCCCGATTGCAACACGTGTCTTGAAAATAACGTCAGTTCCTTTTTACTCCCATTAAAAACGCAGAATCTTCAAAGTTGATGCATGCTCTCAGGAAAACCTGTCGGATCATTCGAAAATTGGACAACCACAGATAAAAGAAAAAAATAAAGATATCGCATTATAAGCGTGCTGACCATGGCCAAACTACTACCAAACTGCAATGAACCGACGAAACTTGGCGACAATTTTGTGCGCGCGAATTCATACTAGTAATCTGTACTAGTGACTGAATAACCTATCTAGTTTATACAACATGAAAAGTTTCTCAGTATTCTTGGGCCTGTGTCTGTCGTCTGAAGTATGCCTTTGTCCCTGCGTCTTGCCGTGGTGATTGTGGTAGGGATAAGAAAAAGGGCCATTGCGAACAAAAGTGTCCACGAAACAAGTCAGGCAAGCTCACGGCTCCAGGCCGGGCTCGAGACGGATGACGGGCATAATGCCGCCCATGAATAATGGAGCAGTTACGCGAACGCTAATGCCGACCATTTAATACTCGGTCATATCGTATTATATTATATTGCGTTCATGTTCCATAGCCGAAATCCTGCGCCAATTTACCAGCTGTGATTTCTGTCCTCCTGGTTCTTCGCTCAGAATACTCTGCTTCAAAATTGAAATTTTTAAAGCGTACCTTATCTTACCTTTTTTAATGTACATATATATTATACCCAGCTTTTCCAGTTTAAACGATTAATAACTCAAAGGTTGTGTGTTAAAAATCCAAAACTTCACTTGATATGTGATATTTTACAATTAATTATTATAATTTAATGTGTAGTTTTTTTGTGGCACGTTCCAGAGTGACAGATGCTCTTAGTATCGCCCAAGTGAAGTATTCCTTCTTGGAAACGAAACATTGCTTGAAAATGGCATTCGTCGTGTTAGGTGATCAGATCTGTACAGCCAGTTCCCCCTCCAATCGGAGATACCAATAGTCTCACTGGCTCCAGAGCATTTGGAAAGATTATGTGGTATTCGCATTAATTAAATTCTTTCTGAATTCGTCGATCAAGTTGCCTAAAACAAAATGAAGACATTATTGTCCTTAACCTACTTCATCCGTCGTAACTTAAACTCTTATATTTTTACAACACGAAAGAAGCACACTTTAGCTTTAGTTCAAATTGAACATTCATCGTAGGAACTAGGTTTGCAACACTCCTAAAACATCACAATGAAGAGATCAAATGAAATATCTTCGGGATGGTCGTGACCGTGTATCTGAAGTAAACATTGTTCGATCAAATTGTTCGATCAAATTGTTCGATCAAATTGTTCAATCAAGTTCAATTATTAACGAAATTCTTTCTTGAGCAGATAAACGATTGCATTACCCTACCTGGGGCCTAGAGTCAAAAGGTCTGACGAACTGGGTACCTAGCATGGTCGATCGATAAAACCTTAAATCAATACGATATTGACCAAATCCGTCATCTATGGTCAGTTATCAATATTAGCGATCGCGGTCAAAAATTGGTAACAGATATTCCGACCAATGATTGATAAATTTTAGCCAGGACTCAATAGTGTCGGATAAATTTCGATTAACTGTTAATATGCGAATTTATTTGAATTATGTTATTCGTTAGTCAAAATAACTGGCTTATTTAATGAATGTATGGAATTAACGAATATGTTTTTTTTTTAAAGAAGAAAACGCGATCCACGGATTTTATAATTCAACTAAGACGCGACCAAATTATTGCCTAAAGTGGTTGAAAAATGACTGAAGAAATTATTAACTAATTAACTCCCGTTTAGTGTCAAAAATAAATGCAGACTGCCAATGCATATTAAGATTAGTATTTCAATTCAACATTGCCAATTTTTTTATATTTTTATGTATTTTACTGGCGTTTGACGTTTCTGAATGTGAATTCATGGACAGATCCGCCAGTTTTGCTGGCGTATATCGAGTTCTTATTTATTCCCTACCAATATCGGTTCGTCTATCAACAGTGAAACCGTGCTAGGGATGTCGATATAAAATCATCGGAAGTTACACATACCGATCCGATATTGTAAAATTATCGATTTCACCATGCTAGAGCTCCTGAAGGGTGCTGTTGCCGTGGTGTCCGTGTGCCCGAAGGATTCTAATGCTAATTGACCTGTCAAACTAATGTGATAATTGGGATATCCCATTATTAAATAAAATTTTGATTCAACCTTTATTTATATGAAAATAACTTTTAAAAATGTGAAAACATTTTTTTTTAATCCTTATAGATCACACTTCTAGTAATTACATCCGTTCACTGTACCGAATGCTAATATCCAGTTCAGCGAATGGAAAAAAGATAATCTCAAATGGCACGACAGGGGTACGTTAAATACCCCTATGAGAGCTTGGAACTTTCCGTGTGGTGATAAATGCGTAAAATGTTTACGTAAAGCCGCGAGCCGCTTATATTTCCCTGGGACTTGCGGGAGATTGATTGCATTTTTAGCTGAAAAATAACTTGCTGTAACCGCGGAGCACCGAGGTGCGCATTAAGAAAACCGCACACGTTAAATAACTAAATCGCTCGATGTTTCTACCTGTCAGATGTTTATTATGATATGCTCAGATGCTTTGATAGTCGGCACATTATATGTGCACAGCGCTTAGTGCTATTATATGCAAATTACTAATATTCACTTGAATGTAAACAGGCTATCCGTTTTATGTTGCTTTTATCAATGGTAGATACTGTTTCGCCTTTCTGTAAGAACGGAATTCAGAATCGAATCGTTGCATTGTTTTAAATGGCTTTAGCATTATTTTGTGACTAAATTAAAATAGCTCGGTACTTCTCAACCTTCCTCTTTCCCATCTCCTTTCCATCCCACTCCTTTCAGTCTTACAATATTGTAGAAAACCCTAATAGGAGGAAACAATCGTGCCACGGGTTTAGAGCTCCGAAAGATAACTGTGTGGTATTCCCATGAAATAACTTTTTGTGAAATACCACCATGTAGGATCAACACTAACTAATTAACTAACATTGCGCCATTAACTGCCAAATAGCTCGATCTTGGCACACACTCCTCGTTCACATTCATACATCATCTCATACATGCTGTTCTATTATTCTGATTCTTGAAATAGCCTGACTCAAGTATCTGATTCACATGGTCGTGCCATGTCTTCCTCGGGCGTCCTCGACTTCTTCCGCCATTCATATTTGCGTCATATATTCTCCTTACACTCCTTTCCTCGTTCATTCTCTCTACGTGCCCAAACCATCTGAGCGTCCCTTTCTTGATCTCCACAGAATCAACACGTTACTTGAAAGCCGTGCTTAATTGGGTTTTCCATGGTCACGTGATAGTATAAATACTAGTTACTGAGATATCAAGTGCGTAAAGTCATATTTTTGAATGATGATTACTTTACCCTTTTCAAATGGAAAATAACGATATCGAAAATATGCGGGAAAATCCCCAATGTACCCCTTTCAACATTGTTATTTAATAATAAATTGGGCGTACCATTGAGCAGGGCTCCGGAACCTCCGGTCCGCAGGCAATCTGCGGTCCGCAAGCACATTTGGTCCGGCTCGCTATGAATAGCTACCCCAGAAACAAAAAGAAAAAATTCTCTTTAAAATAATACTGATCCGGCAAACATTGTTCTGCCATATAAATTATTTCTAGTAAATATTTTGGCTGTTAAATAAAAAATAACTGTGTAGGGATAGGATCTATGAAAGAAAGATCTTAGAAAGATTAATAGAGCACTGTAGTAAATGACCGCCGATAAAAACAAAAAAACATCAACCTTTAATTTTCTCAATTCAATGTATTTCATTAAAGTAACGGACATATTCATTGTTTGATCTCTTAAAAATTAAATGTAATGTGAAAAAAAGTCATACATTTTTTATCCTAAAGTTTCGTTCTGTTTAAAATACGACCGATGCCGGTTAAATTTGTTCATACAAAAATACTGAAATCGCGGTTAAAAAATGGGAGGGTTACGAATAAAAAATTTGAGGGTAGGGGTAGTAGGGTGAAAATTTGGGAATATAGGTATTTGGTGAAGCAAAAAAAATAAATACAAAAAAAAAAATTGTTAACAAAATATGAAAAAAATTCTGGATAGGGATACCCTGATCACCTAGCGGTGTGATATATATATACTTAACGACTTATTTTAATACCTACCAAATATACATTAAAAAAATCATAAAAATCGGTCAAGCCGTTTCGGAGGAGTGGGATCACAAACACCGTGACACGAGATTTTTTTATAAATATATATATATATATATATAGATAGATAGATTACTTGTGATTATAAATGTATAAATTTATAGATTGATAATTTTTAAATTGAATTTATAATGCAAAATATACAAAAGCGAAGTTTAAAGTGACAAGTTGCAAGGTGAAGTTTTAAAGTTGCGGAGTGAAGTTAAGTGAAAAGTTAGACAAGCAAGTTCATCAAAGTAAAGTAAATAGTAATTTTTAATTATACGGAAACAATATTAGCGAAACTCAATCGAAAATCTGGATAAAGAAAAATATATTGGCACCTCTGGGACTCGAACCCAGTATCTTCGGCTTTCTGGGCCACATCTTTACCAACTGAGATAAGGTGTCCCTATCCGATTCGGTCATTTTTAACTGCATCATACTTCTACTAAGAACTACCAACATTATCTTCATTTTTTTAACGCATATTTTATTGGCTGCTATATTTATGTATGATTGCTAGCTCAGTTGGTACAGCTGCGGCCCGGAAAGCCGAAGGTCCTCGATTCGAGTCCCAGAGATGCCAATATCTTTTTCTGATTTTTCTGTTTTCAGATTTTCGATTGAGTTTCGCTAACATTGTCTTCATTTAATTAAATATTATAATTTGAGGTTTTACCCATAAAGCTAAAAATAAAAATAAATAGTGGTTTTCAAATAAATAGTGTGAATTTCCTATCTATAATTCTTCTTTCGTATGGTGGGGGTCAAAGGGGGGCATCTAGGTCTGCGAGCCAGTCTAGGGCCTCAGGCGTTGCCCTGTGGACCCCATCAATCCCGCCGCGGAATGAATGGAGCGGGCATTCGTTGACCACATGTTCATTGGTCTGAACCGCACCGCATTCACACATCGCCGACTCTTTAAGGCCCCATCTATGCATCATGTGAGCACAACGGCAATGGGAGCTCCTTATTCTATTGATGGCGGTCCAGAGTTTGCGAGACAATGAGAGCCCAGGCTGTCTCTCAGTGGGGTCTTGAATGAGATGGGCGTTTTTGCCACTCAAGCTTCCACCTATCTTCTGGGATGAGAGGTGTTCGAAGGAGTCTTTCTCCTTCCGTCCAGAAGGGTTTTCGAGACTTCAAGCGGCATGCCGGGTGAAAAACGACATCATCGTGCAAAGGTATTGCGCTTTTTAGCAGCGCCTTCTTGTATTCCCTCAGTGTTGCAATCTGTCGCCTGATATTTGGCGGGGTTATGTTTGCAAGTACGGGGAGCCAAGGAAGAGGAGTCGATTTTAAGGTTCCGCTGATGGTTCACATTATGGCATTAATCTGAACGTCGACCATGGAGGTGTGGGCGCTTCTAACCCATACTGGAACACAGTATTCAGCTGCTGAGAAAACCAGGGCAATGGATGCCGTTCTGAGCATGTTGGCGTCGCATCTCCAGCTTGTACCAGCTAGCTTACTGACTAAGTTTAGTCTTGTCCTGGTTTTTTTGCCCACTGTTTCCATGTGTTTCCGGTAATTCAGGCTCCTGTCCAAAGTTACTCCAAGATAGCGGGGATGGGGGTCATGGTAAATATTTTTTCCATCAAACTGAACACAGAGTTTGGCGTTTGCCTGTGAATTACTGAGATGGAAAGCTGTCACAACTGTTTTCGACCCATTTGGCTTTAGTCGCTAATTGAGGAAAAATCCTTCCATAGCCTTGAGGTCAGAGTTAAGGATCTCTTCTGCTGCATTGGGGGTTTTGGCTTGGGCTGTGATGGTGAAGTCATCTGCGTAAGCAAATTTTCTGCCTTCAGTGTGAGGAATATATGTTAAAGAGCGATGGGGCATGCACT
Organism: Limnephilus lunatus; assembly: GCA_917563855.2. NCBI lineage: Eukaryota > Metazoa > Arthropoda > Insecta > Trichoptera > Limnephilidae > Limnephilus > Limnephilus lunatus. Next base: position 49,583,162 of record OU830593.1, read on the forward strand.
GAGCCTTGGGCAAGGCCATTATTCAGGGCCATTATACCATCTATAATTAATTAGACAATTAAAATCATTAACTATTTCCACGCATTTGATGACAATAAAGACGATAAGCACAGCGCCTTTGAGGTGATTTTTCACGAAAATCATTGTTAGCGAAAATCAGCCAAATATCATTGTTATTATAACATGTAAACGCGATGCCCACTCAAACAATGACCGGTCAGTGGTTGAGTGGGCATCGCGTTTGGGTTCCACCCTGGCGTTCCGTGTTCGATTCCTCGGCTGGCTAAGTCCTCCTTCACGAATCAAGCAACATTTTCGGCTTACTGTGGTGGTATTAGGAGATTTTCAAATATTGTCGGGTTATTCGTAATTGAGTTATTAGTTATACATAAATGCTGGTACGGAGAATAATCAAGCTTTCTCGATGGAACCTTCCAATACAGCTACAAGCGATAACGGCGAATAGTAGGAAGTATTTTGACGAAATCTGAATTTTGATTTCTCGGCAGTTGGTCAATGGGCATTAACAAAAAAATGATGGCTCGTTTAATTATTGGGTTATTGAAGTAGATTGCACTTCCGTTATGAAAAGCTGCTATACGCGAGTTTTAGTAGGAAATTGATTTACTTTTCATATTTGATGTTAGTTGTTGGGAGGAGGGTATAATAGTACCTTGTTTTAAAACTATTTACTAACTCCTCAGATAAATGCAATCCTCAACGATATACTTATTTCTGGGCAGTTTGACACCTATTACAGATATTAACTACTTACCACGAACACAAATCTCTCGAACAACCAACTATTACTTCAGTAAAAAAAGGTTACCTACCCCTGACTTAGAGGTTGTATCTACCTTATTTCACATCCAATATAAAATAACTTCAAAACGCGACACTGAATGGCTCATTTAACCGTTTTCCCTTCATAAATTTCAAATTTAAATAAATTTTTCGAACCTTGATATTAAAGACACACTTTATTACCTACACCCGGTCGTAAAAAACATAATCTTGTCAACATATTTCTAATATTTCGGATATGTTTTCACGTAAAAAATTTATCGTAACCTAGTAGAAAACCACCATTCGTGTCGAATATTTTCACTTCGGCTAAGACATGGAGAATCTTATTCAAGTATGGAGCATAGAAAAGAAAAACATTCATTATTGTTTTTTTTTAATACCCTGATCGTAGTTACCACCAGAATGGCAGGTAAACTCAGTATCGCCCTGGTGAAAGACCCCAATTCAATTGGACAAAGAATTTTTCAAATGGAAAAATTTTGATAATATTTTGCACTAGAGATATGTTTTCCAATATATTAAATTTGATATGAAATACTTTTCATCCATTAAACAGATGGCTGAAGGTCGTTTCTAGTTCGGATCTTAGACTATAAAGGTCGGTTAGTAGAGTTTTGCTAAATTGTACGGTACCTACACTAAACCTTGAGAATGTGTGCAAAAACTTACTTAACAGATTTGAAAATCGTCAAATATATTTGTAATAGTCAATGACCAATCGGCCAATTCTAATTCGCATCTAATCATACTAGATGGTATTTTTCGCATTGGAATTTGACCGATTTGATAAAAAATTGTTGAAATCTATAAATTTGATATATTTTGCAAATTGAAATTGTCCGAATGGACGAAGAATACTGTTCGATTGAGCCAATTTGACGATGTTTTGCGATGCTGATCTAGCAACGAAAATCCCTTCCGCCTCTTTTTCAGTTGACAAAAACAAATGTCAAATCACGGAATTCTACCTTAATAATATATTTTAGAAAGATTTTCAATAATAATAAAATTTCAGAAAGATGGATAGTACCTAACTACCCACAAAAATCACTAAATCTGATAAACAAAACGGTTCTATGACATCTCAGAATCATGCTATTTCAACACACCTTTGAAAAGTAATTATAAGTTATGAAAAAAATAATTGTAAAATAGCCCATAACCTAACCTTATATGACCTAATTAGCAATTTTTTTATACATGTATTCATCACTTTTAATGTCTTTTCAAAGGGGGTATTGAAGTTGCATGATTCTGAGTTGTCCGTTCACTGAACAAAACAATGTTTAAACACATTCTAAGAATATCATGTACTTTAATATTTCTCCAATAAAAAACTTGATTTTTACTAGAAATTCAGTGAATTGGAAAAAGCGAACAGAAATAAAATATAAAAATAGACCTTCGTGAAACAAGTTCTGTTGTTCGGGAATATTGCCTTTTATACGCATATAACGTAATAAATCTTGTATAGGCGGGGGTGCCCGAAGTACGGACCTAATCAAAATATTATTTATTACATCTGGTTCTCCAACTTAGCCACATACTATAAATATATTTCAGTAAAAAAGTCACTCAACTTGTAGAGAAAAATAGCACAACGGGCATAATAATACACTCTGAAGTTATTGTGCTGCTATTTTCATGGTTGCTTTATATATTACTAGCTTTTACCCGCGGCTTCGCTCGCATGGTATTAGTGCGAAATTTCTGTATAAAGAATTTTCCCACGTTAATGAAAAAAAATTTCCGTGATACAAAGTAGCCTATGTCATTTCCCATTCCTCCAATTTTCTCTGTTTAAAAAAAATCACATAATATAAACAACAAATAAGACAAATGAAATTCTCGTACCAACTTGTTTTTTTAAATTTTGATTTAACATTTTTTTTAATGTTTGCATACAAATAAAATATTAAACATCTGAATCGAAGTAGTAACTTATTGAAACTGCGATATTAATCCAAATTTGGGAGGCGTGAATGGGTACCGCCGCCCCGGGAACCTTTATTGGATAACCAACACCTCTGCCATAGGTCACCCCAGGTAATTCGCTACTTTGGTGATTTAGCAGGGGTGCCCGGGTTCATGGGGTGAGGTTTGTCTCGGTCTTGGAGGTGGTTGACTGGTAAATACTGAACATCAGATTTTATCCAAACTTAAATTTAGAGAAACGTCTCAAGTCTTGCGACTTTCATAGCTCGAGCTTTATTAGAGCTTTTGCTTAGATTCGACTTACGCTTTCTTGGCATAATTGTTATTATTCTTGCTGAAAATAATTATGGTTTGATAGAAAATTTCAAAATTTGAGAATGACATTTCGCGAATAAAAACTCTATTTTAGAAAATTTTTAAATTATAGAAATAAAAATTTATTTTAAGTACCTACTCTCTTTATTAGTATTTTATTCATATTTGAATCCAGAGTAACCTAAAAAAATAAGAAAATGACAGTCCACTTCAAACGCTATGCTTTATAGCAACGTTATGCTTTTTGTTCGGAGAATAAACATTTTTAGAGATATGCAGATATTAACTACGAGGTCAAAAAATTACTCTTTTTAATCACAACAAAGCACTCTTTTTAAGACTAAAATTTAAAAAAAAAAAAACATCGTTTCCAAGGAAACAATTTGTTTGACGTTTGTAATAACTCGATTTTGTTAGGGACAGAAAACGTATGATACATAATTTCATAACGCCACAGCTCATTCATAGGGCCATAGCTTACCAATATATAAAGCCGTTGTTACACGCAAATAATATAGCTTTCGAGTAGTGAAAGAATTTTTAAATTCCATTCGATATTTATTGCGTGAAAGAGTAAGGACCATCCAACCAACCATCCAAACAAACTTTCGCATTTATAATATTAGTAAGATTGTGTTACAAGTGTGTAATATTATATCGTTGAACTAAGCTTCTGTTGACAAACTACTCGCAGCAGCTCAGAGGGTAAAAAAAAACTTATTTTATAAGATTAATGTTAAGCAATATAATAAAATAAAAACACAATACCTCCAGTTATAATATGATGTGTAGAAATAGAAAGTATCAATTATTGTTAGGCTTATCCATTCAATGTGTTGTTCGTTTGTATGTGAAAATCCCTTTAAAAGACCCTTGCTTGTTATGTGGTGTACTGAACGGATAAAAAAAAGATTTTTTGGGAACGAAGAATGAAAAAAAAAAATAATACTTTAGAGCAGAGAAAACATTATCCAATTGAATCACGAGTCTAAATTTAAATGGCATTGATGAACCAATCTACGCACCCAGTATATTTTGGATATTTACAGGATAAGAGGGGACTTCTGGCGGGTGTTCTAAACTAATAAGAAAAACTCGATTTTCACTACTATCGGTGTTAACAGATACATTCGAACTTTTCCTCTTTAAAATGATTTGCTTGTACAACCCGTTAGAAGGTCCATTTTATTTGAAATGTAAGTTTTTACATACCGTTTAAAAAAAAACATGGTGAGCACTTTATCTAAACAATACATTAGAACATTTAAATTATACGGATAATGCATTTCACTGTGAAAACGTACTGTATAAAGAACTGGGTTGTACGGCGAATATTGCAAAAATATTGAAAAATAATGGTTTTCCTCTTTTTTGTTCAATATGGTATATTTTACCGGACGAACGCGTAAGCGATACTGGCAAACGTGTTTATAACACTGGATACGGTTATTAAAAATCGTAAACTACGGGAAGAGAGGAATATAACCTGTATTTTGTCCAGACATTTGTTTGTTGTGTTCGAAGGTTGTGATACAGGGTGCTTAACCTAGGCAAAACTAGAGAAAGTTCACAATGTATTTTAAAAAATCCGGAGTATTAAAAAAAAACAGGTAAACTCAAAGACCAACATTAAGAAAAGGAAGCATAGAGTATCTAAATATGCAAGCAGATGGTTTCAGAAGAAATAATTTGGGAGGCGAGCATGGGTACCGCCGCCTGGGGAACCATTTATTGGATAACCAACACCTCTGCGATAGTTCACCTCAAGTGGTTCGCTACGTCGAGGGAGTCCCTTTGACTTCTCCAGCTCTACTCTCTCGGACATCGCCTTGCACTGCGGTGGGAGGGATAGATTCATGCGTCTGTCACTCCTGGACTCACTGACCCCCAGATGCCTACCCACCCCTCATACCCTTTTCCTCCTCAGAACTTCCCCTCCTTCCTTTCCTAAAAAGACCCTCCACACACCATCCCCAAAGATGACATAGGCCCTGAGAGGAATATGTTATTCAGGGCCTGCTGTGTGGACCTAATGTAAAAAAAAAAAAAAAAGCAAATGGCAATAATTGTAATTTTAAAATGAACTAATCAGAAATCCTAAAAAATAAATGTATGTAGGTACCTCCCACACTAAATAATAAAACCAATTAGTTCATAAAGAAGAAAATTGATACCACGAAACATTTATACAGAATTAATAAAAAAAAATCATGGCTTGTAATTGTGTGGTCTCTTAAAGAACTCTAAAAGTCTGGAGTCGATTGTAAATCGAGCTCGTTGTTTGACTTCTTTCGTCTTCCAAACCAAGGGGGGGATCACAAAATAAATTAAGATTATACTCGGAGTGACATTTTAACACTTGTATTAAATTAGTTGCTCATTTATTAATTGCTTATATGTAAATAGTTCAGATAAACCTGCAAGAAAGTGAAATAATTGAATATGCTGGTTGAAAGGCTTTTAGAAATGGAACGATTGAGTTTTTGCAAGAAATTGATGATAATAGTTTCGAAATGATTTGTTTTCTCTTTCTGGTAAAAGCATAGAAAAAATGATACAAAGACAAATTTGCTGTAGAAATATTCAAATAAAATACGACACAGACGTTAAATTGAAAGTAAAAGAGTCCATAGACGAAATGAATTAAGATGAAATTTAAATATAAAATGACAGGTAGTAAATGAAGTTAAATATTTCAAATAGGACGATACAACACTCAACAATGATATTAGTAACTAGTAAATAAGTACATAATTTGCGTTCAAATTCTAATAATCATTGCGTAGCGTCGTGGTCTCCAGATAGTCTGCAATCAGGCGTAAACTGCGCCGCCTTTGCTAACGACTTTTCCTTCGTTAGTCCACGCCAAGGACTGGCGTACAATTAGAGAGAGGTTATGATGTTTTGAGAGGTATCCTTTTATAAGTAAAAAGACTTGTGTTTTGTACTGGATTTTGTTGTACTTCTTTATTCTGATTAATAAATTTATAGTGAGAGATTGATTCAATACTGAACACTTGACATGCGATTTTTAATTTTTTTTAAGCATTGTGAAAAGAAATCGAGTAATGAATAGAATGACTTGATTAAATGACAACACGCAATTATATAGACAAAAAGTGTTAGACTAGGCCACAGACAAAGAAGATCAAAGACACAAAAAAGTATTGCAATATTTGAGTAAAATGTGACATAGACGCGATAGTTTAGATTTAAGAGAGTCTGTACATCGAGATTTATTAAATGATAAATTAAAAGTGCTCATTGCTACAATGAAGTTAAATATGAAATAAGACAATCGCAACACACAACATCCAACAATAACTACGCATTCCCGTTGCCAAACTGCTTCTCAGCTTCTTCACCATTAAATCTTTTTGTCCTCTACCTTATTTTAAGATATTGAAAATAATTTATATTCAAACAACACGAATTAAAAACACTTATAGAAAAAAAAGGTCAGATGATAGCGACTGAAACTTGAACTTGCAACTCTCGTCTTGCCGGGACGATGTACTTGTAAAATTCGCTACCGAAACCCATTTTTCTACTGCCGCTTTCATCGATATGAAATTTTCTAGAAAATCTATTTTATTATTTTTACTTTACCGTTATTAGGTATAAGCTTCCACCTTTATGTTCATATGCAATGAACATATCCGAAATAAATCTTAGACTAGAAAGGTATTATTTTTATAGAAAATGTTTAACACGTTTTACATTTACGAGGTACATACATGAAGTGAATTTACATATATTAAATTACTGTTATGTATTAAATTGAAATTAAAGCACGTTGAAATTAAAGCACAATTGATTAAAAAATTAGTGAGTGTTTCGTAAATTAATTAACTTTCAATATTTTATGTAATTTATTATGAAAAACATATTGACATATTGGATAAATCTCTGTTTGGCTTACAAACCCTTTTAATTATAATATTTCAGGATGGGCGAATTTCTACTTTCTACCATAATGCGTACATTATTTTCTATAAATTTGCAACCTATTTTATCCAACAGAGGCTAGAAATTAAACCGACCGTTATTCCATTGTATGATTATTAACGAAGCCATTAAAAGCAGAATATTTATAGCTCGGGAGGCCCTCTGACGAGGTATAAAACCGTACCTGATTACATGGGGTCTAGAAAAGCATGGATTAAAGCAATTATAAGTTGCTTTGAATTGGATTATGTGTGTTATATCCAACTTCGTACCGCCTCAGAATCAGTTATTGTTGTGTAAACTTATTAGCTGAATTAAATTCAGCTTTTTATTAAGTGAAAAATTACACAATGAAGCAATTATCGATGCGCAACTCTCCGTGTTTTGTTTTGGTCAGTATCAGAGATGGCGTTGTGTACGGATTTATATTTTTTGTGAATTTCTTCCTTTTCCACCAACTTGCGGGATTTGCGTTTCATTTTATTTATATGTAAGAGGGAGATTTATTATAATTATTGTCCCTTGAGGTGATTTTTCACAAAAACGGCGCTCTATAAATTATCTATTATTGTATTTTTCCTTTGGAAGGGTGCAGACACACTTTCACTCTTGGTCTCATTTTCGACTATTGGCATTTAGTGTGTAAGAAAGAGGGGCAGCATTATATGTTTAAGAACAAAAGTGAAACAATCAGCGTAATGTCAATTTTTTTGAATTTTTGGAATTCACTCACTATTCGTAATTGTATTTATCACAATATTGCTGCAGCTCTTTCAAAAGATGAGAATTCGTTCCATACAAAATGTACGAAGAAAATAATTATCTCCATGATTATTTTTTCGTGATTTTTTTCGATATATTAATACTATTCTGCTATTCATCAGATAAATTCTAAATCCAACAAATCTAAGATCATAAAAATCGGTCCAGCCGTTCTTGAGTTATAAATGGTGTAACTAACCCGGCTTGGTTTTATATATTAAGACTTATTGTTAATATTATAATTGTTTTGTGACTTAATCACAAATGGAATTGGTGCTTGCTTTAAGAAAAATATAAAAAATATCTTTTTTAATCCACGGAAGCAGTAACTGTAATATATTTTTAGTCATCACTTGAAATGGTGCCATGGTTGTCACAATGAAAAAGATGGCGGAGTCGAATAGATTTGATATAGAACGGAGAGGTTTTGAATAGGATTATAGAAAAGGTCTGTAACTGTTGCAGTTCGATAAACGTTATGAAGCAATGACATGTGTTATGAAGGGTGCCATGGTTGTCTAAGTGGAAAAGATGGCAAATTCGAATAGATTTGATATATGACAGAGAGGTTTTGAATAGATATATAGAAAAGGTACCTGTATGTATTGGCAGTTTGGTGAACTTTATGAACAAATGGCGAGTCTTATGAATGGTGCCACGGTTGTTGCAGTGGAAAAGATGGTGGAGTTGAATAGATTTGATATAAGAGTAGGACGGATATGTTTTGAATAGGAATATAGAAAAGGTCTATACCTGTATGTATTGGCAGTTCGGTAAAGGTTATGAACTAATGGTGAGTGTTATGAACAGTGGCGGCCGCTACCCTGAAAATGTGGTGGTTCACTGATAATCCGTACCTATCAGATAACGCGTACTAAGCAACAATAGGTAAAAATGATTCCACTTATCTTATTTGGAGAGAAGGTCTATTCTAAGCTGTTTTCGAAGGGCGAAAACTTCTACATATCGCTTTTAAATAAAAAAATATTTTTTTTTGTTCAGATCTTTTTTCTGTACTAAGAAAATAGAAACAATACAATTTTTTCGTAAATAAATCTTGAATTTCAACCCAAAAAACTCTTTTTTTTACAATGTTTAATTTATTTTATTTTATATTTCATAAAATAAAATAAATTTGAAAGTAGTGTAAGAAGAATATACGACACAAATGTGAATGGTAGAAGAAGTCGGGGTCGCCCGAGGAAGACATGGTACGATCAAGTGAATCAGATACTTGAGTCGGGTCATGTCAAAAGTCAGAATAATAGTAGAGAATGTATGAGACGATGTATGAATGTGAGTGAGACAAAGAGTGTGTGCCAATACCGAGTTGTTTGGCGGTCCGTCCTCTCTGCCTACCTCTGCGGGGAAACGGCGTGATGGTTAGTTAGTAAGTTTTATATTTCATTATAAACAGTATACAAATATTATTTATATACAATGTATAAACAGTACGTGGGCAAAATTGTCAAAGTTACCTATAAAAAATTGAATCCCTTAATGATCTGCGTTTTATAATTTAAAACACAAATCAATACAATAGCAAATATATGTTAAATTTAGGTATTGACTGTACCTTTTGATTAAAAAAAGAATTATTCAGTTTGGTTAAGTATCTTTGCCGCAAATCCAAATTTAAGTTTGTATGATAAAGGCCGCCCGGTGGCACACGAATATAGCTTAATTTTTCATACATATTGCTGGCGTTACGCGCTGGCGATGTTTGGGATATTCGGTACAAAAACATAATTCGTTCCGCGTGCAATCGGCCTGCACGCGGGGAACAAGGCAGCTTCGCGTGGAACTTAGAGAATCCGCTCTCCCTGATTCACACTATATTAGGCATTATATTGGTAGGTGATGTTTTTAATGAGATTCATAGATTTTGTATTTCTCAGTAAGATATTATAAATTAATTTTAGGCGATATTATTTACCAGTGCTGCGCACGAACGCACTGTGCAGCCAGCCGCCCTTGGTTATGAATGGTGCCATAGTTGTTGTCACAGTGGAAAAGATGCCGGAGTCGAATAGGTTTAACCGGTATGTGGATATTTACATATAAGACTGATCATTTGAGTGCAGTCTATGGAGTTGTTCAGTGATTTAAAAGTATGTGAATATCATTAATAGTTCTCATTAAAAGTATAAGAATATCATGATAATAGTCCTCCCAGTAGAAAGCAGCAGTAGTTATATTTTGTAGCAAATATATCAATTACGGGATGTCTCAACTTGTATTGAACATATTTCAACAAACTTCCTTTGTACTTTATCCAAGCGTTGTAACTTAAAAGCATAAATATGAAACTGAACTATGCAGGGATCTCAGAAGGGAGAGTAGTAAAGTAATTTCAAAGACTAAACATAATGAAAAGTCCTTGTGTTACATACTACTACAAAATCTGAAATTGGCATGGCCTTGTAGTAAATCGTTTCGCAGCGACGATCAAAAGTAAGTTTCCAATCGAAAATAGCACCAAGGTCTTTGATGAGTGACACTCGTACTAAAACAATTTCTTTATTATTAATTTAAAAGAAGATATTAGCTGCTTTTACAATTCCCAAGGTTACGGCACCGCGACGCCCGACGGCACGAAAAAGGAAATATACGTGCGTTTCTTATCACAAAAATGCTGCAGCACTTTCTTACACACTAAATAATAGTAATACAAAGGATGAGGAAAACGATGTATGTAAGCTTGCTTCCTCCAAAAGAAAAAAAAACTTTTATGCAGTTCACACGCGGTAGAAGTGAAACCTTCAGAAAACTAAACTTCCAGAGAATGAAACTAATGCAGAGTATCGTTAAGGGATCTCCACACGGTACTGCCGCAGTACGTACTGCCGCAGAACTGGCGCTTTTGACTAGAGACCATACGATTTTTAGTCAGTTCTGCGGCAGTACGTACTGCGGCAGTACCGTGTGGAGACCCCTTTACCAATAAGTACTGTTACCGATAGTATTGATATCAAGTTTAAAGGTTATTCTATGAAGCACCGCACAAAAAGAACGCCGATTATTCTATCTCATTCTCTCGCAAGCTAAATCCTATAGATGTATGTGTTTGTCTCTTTTTAGTGTCGCTCGTTTTCGTTTCATCGAGTTTCAAATCACAACGGCGTTAAAGAAGTTTTTACTTCAAAAAGTAATCATGCATCTCCTTCACTCGTATTAAATAAAGAAATAAGATGGCGCGAGTCGTTGCCATCGCTGTACCGTTTCCGCGTGAATTGTAAAAGCAGCCATTGAATTCCGTGAATGTTAAAAACACATGAAAAACATTTTTTTATCGCAAAGTAATAATATATTTATTTCACACCACTAACAAGTCTATATATATTTTGCTTAAGGGTGAGTGTTTCACTTTGACATCTACAATCTTGAAAAGCTTTAACACAATGAGTTATTTTTTGTTCCAGCTTTTTACACTAAAGCCCATCTCACTCACATCTAAGTACTTAACAAAGCCTCGGTTTTGATTAACAAGCAAAACACCGTGAAGGTAATGTGGGATATCCCGTTTCCCGTTTTTACCGGGATTTTTAGGCTTACGCAATATTCCTGCGGAAGTTTCGTGCGCATAATGTACCCTGCCTTCTCGCATAAATATGTGTTGGTTGTTTGTATAAAAACTGAGCTTCATCATGCAGAATTTCGGCATAACTTTCCTGTAAATAACATAACTGCCAGCACTGAACACATATTCTCTAGAAGTGGAGTATTATCTATGAGAATCATTTTTGGAGTGGCATTACCAATGATTGGTAACAATTGAACAACCAAAGTTCTGTGCCTGCGCGCTCTTGTGAGGTTGTCGGAAACATAAAACTCAATGTTTTTTTATGTTATGGATACAGGTTTGACTATTCAGAAGGTTACGCTGTTTTCCTTCTATTGGTGACGCTATTAATACCCAGCATACTAAACAGAAAGTCTGATGGAAGGAACCACTAACCAAGAATAATAGCCTGAAAATTTGAAGATATATGATCATTCCCACCAGAAGCAAGTAAAAATTGGGCTTATCTCATGTCTGTGCCAATGTAGTGGCGTTGAATAAATGAAGAACGTATAGGTTACTTTTTACTGATATTTATTGGGGATCAGCTCGATAGCCAAAGAGGACAAATCTCGCTTCCATTATTTTATATCTGTAGTTCCCGATCTTTTTTTGACCAGGGACCACAATGACATTTATTTATTCTACCGTGTAAATAATATAAGGTACAATAATGATAAACTGTTAATCGCGTAATTAAACTCGTCCTTGCAATTACTATAATTTTGCAATTCAATGTGCTCATCTTTGACTCCTTCAGCTACATCTCCATCATTTATTCCAAAAGGGTTACGAATCAGATTTATTTATTTTTTATTTATTTATTTCTATTCTTCAACATACATACATATTACAGATAATTACATTGGTATACATAGATTTTAAGTTAAGTAATAAGGAAAAAAAATAATAAAATGTTACTGATCCGTAACTGTATATAGGTAAGTAGCTAGTAGTATTTTGTGAACACCTCACTAGGCGAACCTGTGCTGAGGTGTTCCCATGTTTTGGAATAATTGCAATTCTGACGACAAAAGTAGAAACACCGAATCCTCCTTGATATTGTCAAGAAGGAGACTGTGGATCGACCCATGGTGGCAGTATTGTATACATAAAATAAAAGATTAGTTTACCAGGATCTATATATACATGTATATATAGATCCTAACTACATAGCATCTAGTTTATGTACAGGATAGATAATAGTTTTGATAGATAGGTAGGTAAATTATTCTAGGGACCACACGCCAATGGAATGAATAATATTGTGATTTTGATGTTTTGTCTTAAAATAAAGTTATTATTGCCTACTATTTCTTTTTAATATTTGTTTTTGGTTATGTTTGGTTAGGTGTTATGATTTTTTGAGTAAATTGAATACCTTGTTGTTTGATCCAGTCTTTGATGAGTTTTTTGTGAAGAATTGTATATGGATTTGTAGTTAGTAGTTGTTTCAGTGTGGTGGGCATGAGGTTATATAGTTTGATTGCGTAATACTTGAAGTGTCTTTGCCCGTGTGAGGTATGAGTTATCGGTATGTTAAGTGTTTTTTTTGTAGAGGCCCTGGTTTTAATTGCTAATTGAGGTTGCAATTGAATGTGAAGTTTATGTTGGAAGAAGTATAGTAGTACAGCTTTGGCGTAGAGTTGTCTTATTGTCATGACGTCTAGTGTTTCGTAAATTACATTTGAGCATGTGTAGCGAGGAACTTGGAGGATTAATTTAATTGTTGCCTTTTGAATTTTTTCTAATGGATCTATTGCTATATTCGTTGCACTTCCCCAAGCAAGTATGCCATATGTAATAATGGATTGGCAAAGTGCAAAGAATATGGTTCTAAGGATTGTTATTGGAAATATGTTTTTTATTGTCTTTATCAGATGCATGACTCGTTTCAGTTTGATTGTGATGTAAGTTATGTGGTCAGTCCAGCGTAAGTTGGCATCTATTATAACTCCTAGATATTTTGTGTGGTCAACCCTTTCGATACGTTCGCATTGACATGTGCGAGAAGTTTGTCCGCAGTCGTGTAAGATAAGGTCTATGTGCGGTGGAGGTTGGCCTCTTTGTGTGATGCTGTGTGTAATATAATTGGTTTTTGTTGTATTTAGGGTTAGAATGTTGTTGTTTAGCCAATTTTTGACCACAGATAGACTTTTTTCGGCCTTTTTATATACCTCATTCCATGTTTCTGCCTGGCAGAGAAGTACTGTATCGTCAGCAAATGTTACGATTTTACCGTCGATATCAATGTCACACAGGTCGTTTATGTAAATAAGGAACATAAGGGGACCAAGAACGCTTCCCTGTGGTACTCCGTAACTAGATAGAAGCGGCTCGCTTACCATGTTGTTGATTTTAACCTGTTGCATTCTACCCGACATGAAGCTTTTCAGTAAGTTAAGTTCTATGCCACTAACTCCGACGATTTTCAGTTTATTGAAGAGTTTTTCGTGAGAAATTGTGTCAAAAGCTTTACATAAGTCTAAATAAATTGATATAACTTTTTTTTTAGCATCTAGGTTATGTGTAATAAACTCAGTTACAGTGGCAATTGCGTTTTCTGTGTTCCTATTTTTTCTAAAGCCATGTTGGTTTATTGAAAGTAATTGCTTATTTTCCAGATAGTGTTGTAGCTGTACTTTTATTGCTTTTTCAAGAATTTTTGATATATTGTTTAATAATGTAATGGGTCTGTAGTTGTTTACATTGTTTTTTGTTCCTGATTTATAAATAGGAATAACCAGACCTTTTTTTAGAATGCTCGGGAAAATTCCTTCTTTAAGACTAAGATTAATTACGTACGTTAATGGTATAAGCAATTGTTGGCTTAGTGTTATTATTGTTTTAGAGTCTATTCCGTCAGGTCCCGATGTTGTGTTATCCTTTAGGGATTGTATTATTTGTTTGGTGTCTTCCAGAGTTACTTTTTGTAGTTTGAAATGTCTGTCATTGTTTATATTAGAGCACTGAGTCATATGATTTCGAGGTTCTTGATTGTCGCTTCCAGTCGTAATTTTTTTAATATTTTCGGCTAGGCTGGCTCCGATATTTGTGTAATGTCTGTTTATGTAGTTAAGAATAAGTGTAGGATTTTCGTGGAAGTCTACTTCTTCGTCATTGATAATTAGCTTTTTGATTTTATCATCTTTGTTTTTTTGTGTATGTGTACTTTCTCTCAGAATTGACCAGACACTTTTCGGGTCAAAGTTTGCAGTTATCAGTTTGTTTCTGTAATATAATTCTTTGGCTTTGCGTATAATTAGCGAACAAATATTTCTGTACTTGTACTTGTTTGTGCAGTTTGTCCCGTTTTTTTATGCTATTTAGTATGCTTTGGGTAATCAAATGTTGGAAACCATTCGATTCGGTTTATAAGGTACAATAAAATGATAAACTGTTAATCGCGTAATTAAACGCGTCCTTGCAATTACTTCCATTTTGCAATTCAATGTACTCTTCTTGGACTTCTTCAGCTACCTCTTCATTATTAATTTCAAAAGATTTACGAATCAGATGTTTGAATCCATTTGATTAGGTTTATAAGGTACAATAATGATAAACTGTTAATCGCGTATATGAAATTTGCACACAAAAAACCAATTCCAGCAGTGTAATTGCCCGAATATAGAAAAAGTGTACCAATATACATACCTTGATCTTACAAAAGATGTCAACTTTAACTGGTCAAATCATATTGAAAATGTATGTAATAGATTAAGATCCATATTAGGAAAATTTTACCACCTAAAAAATTTTGTTAATAAAAATATATTATTTAATTAATAATATATAACTTTGTATAAACCACTTTTTTAATAAACAATATCGACATGTTTCAATAACAATGTTATCTTCTTCGGGATATGTTAATATAAGAAGATAACATTGTTATTGAAACATGTCGATATTGTTTATTAAAAAAGTGGTTTATACAAAGTTATCTCTTATTAATTAAATAATAAATAATGCCACAAAGTTATTTTGCAAAAATTGAAGAAAAAATATATTATACAGTATATACAACGCATTGGCAGAATCAATTATAAGATACGGAATAAATAGTTACGGATTAACGTACAAAACATACTTAAATAAAATAGAACAATTACAAATCCGTTTCCTAAAATTGATATCAGGCAAAAAAAAGTTCAGTTATGTGAAGGTGATTATAAAAAATGTTCTCCTTGTGTAATGTCCTCTCTATACACAATAAGGTAAATTACCAATTAACGCTAGATGAATTCTGGAATAAAGAATTCAAAAAACCTGTAAACCACAACTACCCTACTATAGGCATAGAGAAGCGCAAATGTTTATTATCAATAAATCTCAAAATGTATACGGAGATAGAACAAAAAGGCATAAAATTCCAGAAATATTTAACGCATTACCTGAAAATATCAAAAAAGAGACATCTAATTCAAAAATCAAAACAAAAGTAAAATCTTTCTACCTCCGAAGAACATGAAATCAAATAATATAGTTTTCTATTTTTTTTCTCACCGTATATTTGTACTGTGTACAATATTTTTAGTACAACGCAATTCATAAACATTATTAAAATTAGTTTGTCGTAATAATTAGTTTTTAATATTAAGAATTATATTTAGTATTTACTATGTAAAACTGAAAAGTATACTGTATTAAATAATTAGAAAAAAAAAGAGATTTCTTACAATCAAACTGATCAGTTTCGTAAGATTTGTAAAATAAAATATTGTAAAATTAAAACTGAATAAACATATTAAAAAAAAAATAAAAAAATAAAAAAAAAAAATAAAAAAAAAAGCATCCTTGCAAAAACTGAATAAACATATTAAAAAAAAAAAAACAAAAAAAGCATCCTTGCAATTACTATCATTTTGCAATTCAATGTGCTCTTTTTGAATTTCTACAGCTACCTCTATATCATTAAGTCCAAAAGGGTTACGATCAAAGGTTGGATACCATTCGATTCGGTTTTATAGTAAATGAAAAAAATGTTTCGTGGAACACATTTTAGATCTCGCGGACCACCTGTGGTCTACGGTCCACCGGTTGGGAACCACTGCTTTATAGTATAGACTCACGCAAGCATTCTATCTCGCTTGCGCTCTTTCTCTTTTGTGCATACATCACACATAGAAACATAAAAAATTCGGTTACCTCGGTTTATATCTTCAGTGTATACAGCTTTTCGATTCTTAGGACCCTGCTAACGGTTTTCTGAATGGAAGTACTAGATACTTCAAGACAAGCGTATGAATTTTTTTCATTGGAAGTAAGGAAAATTTTTGCCTATTTCAGGTAAATGAACACGTCCCCAATACACTTCTTTCGACTTGACTGTTCAGTAGCTGCGGTGTGTGCCGAAGGGCTTTTCCAGATGGTAATTTATTCATGTCAACGAACATTTGCGAGAACGGTTCATATTTATTTGTGCACTAGGTACTAGCACTCAACAATATCACTCGCTCTCTGTTCCTCGGGACATATCGTCGTACATTACTTACTTTCGTTGGGTTGTTAGGTTTGAGTTGGTATAGGGTTCAACCGACTGTACCACCTCAAATATCTCGTTTCCTCATTCCCTCCGAGTTTCAATCCCTTGAGGTTCGTAAAAGATATTTTTGTTATCTTCCTCTTACCGTGTTAGAAAATTTCCTTAGATAAGGCTTTCAATAATAACAAATTGTATAGCGCTCTTTCTCTCGACTTTCAGAGTCTGTAAGACGTACCTAAGTGTGGCATTCCCATACGAGGTTGAAGGGAGTGGGAAGGGAAAGAGATGGGGAAGAAGAAGATTGGGAAATATTTAAATCTGAAAACCACACGTATTTTATATATCGAACAATTTTTCTATTTTTAACAATACTGAATGTATCTACAACACTGGATTACTTATAAGAACATATAAAATTACACCTCGCACCCATGTTTTTAGCCTGCGATCCCTGGGTACAGAGTCAAGAATCTTAACCGCTCATCGCTTGAGGAGGTGGACTTTACCAGATAAATTAATTTCATGTTAATTTTTTTTTTTTCCTATTTTTTCCAATTATTTCTACATACATTTCAAAGATAACCTTTACGTAATTTCTAAATACAGTAAGATGAAAATATAAGATACAAAGAATGTAAAAGTTAGTAAAAAGTAAAAATATATATGTAAGACAAAAGTAGATAATGGGAGCCCACAAAGGCACTGCCTGTGCGTGGGTAATTATAAACAAAAATGCTAAATTACATCAAAAATTAAAAGTAAAAAATGTTAATTTTAAATTAAAGGTTTAAAAATACTGTAGTACAAAGTGAAAAATAATAGTTTTTGATTTTTTGTTATACTCGTAATTTCAAGAAAGTAAATAAAGTTAGTCTTGAAGTTACAGTAGAATTAATTTGAAAAGTGAGTTTAAAAGATTTATCAATATAAAAGAAAAGAAAGTGCATAAAAGTGTGCGTCCCGCTAAAACTCAGAAACGAGTCCCGATACGATCAAGGGAGTTATATGATGTGATAGCCCTTTATCCCCCATCCATGAAGAAGGTTCCCCTTTTTACCTGAAGGGCGTACTTTCGAAGATATGAGGGCTGGAAATTTCACCCTCTAGAAATGTAAAGAATATTCCAGAACATCCAGGAACAATATGAAATATTGTGGAATATTCTGGAATAGGGAATCGGGAATATCATTGTGGAACATTCCATAATACTCTCGAATGTTGTGGAATGTTCTGGAACATTGTGGACCTTCAAAGACTTTTTTGTATGGTAGGGTAATACAAAGCAAGGTCCGTCGTGGGTTCGAACGTCATTTCAATCTCATATCAACTCCCTAAGCGATGCCGGGTACCCCAGCTAATCTTCTTATATATATTATGAAGGCGAAAGTTTGTATGGACGTGTGTTCGTTACTCTTTCACGCAATAAATACCCAATAAATTTAATTTTAAAATTATTTCACTAATCGAAAGCTACATTATTTGCGAGTACTGTAGGCTATATACATTGGTAAGCTCTGGCGTTATGAATAAGCTGTGGCGTTATGAAATTATTTATTATACGTTTATTGGCAAAGCGTGTTGCTAAGTAAATGTTTGACGTGGGCTGTCATTTTGTAATATGTTTAGGTTACTGTGGTGATTTCTTTGATAGCAAAAATTCAAATACGAGTATTCTAATATGAATATTTAGTGTAAAAAAAAATAGGTACTAATCTACATTTTGACCTACTATTATGAATGCGAAACGGCGCGTATTTGATTGTTGATTCATTGGGTGAAGGGGTGGGGGGAGGGGGGGAAGGGGGTGGGGGGTAGTGCGGGGGTCGTGGCGGAGGGGTGGAGTGGGGGGGGGGGGAAGTGAGGGGGGGAGGCGAATATGCGAGCGAAGCGGGGTGCAAAAGCTAGTCTCTAATAAAACAAACTTTAACTTTTATAACAGTCTAATTTTTAACACACATGTGGTTTATCTTAACCTAACATAACATGAAAATCTTCTCTAACACAAGCAAAAGTAATTAGTAATTTATTCATGATCTATAGTGAATGCGTTCATCTAATCTAAAATCGAATTAATTTGCACGCTGATTCGTTTCGACCAACCATCGTAAACAATGCGCAAAATCCCAAACAAAGCATCACGACCGTTAACTACGTAATTCTGAAAACAAAATAAATAAAAGACTAGCCCAAATTCCAAATTCAAAAAACAAGTAGAGTGTTGAATAAACACAGCTCACTTAGAGATGAACAGTGTCGAGTTTGAGAACGGGCTTCCATGGATTCTGACTTCACTACGACCGACACCTGAACTTAATTCACACTCGGAGGGTGAGGATTGCGGATTTTCATTTAAAAATATCTTTAGACTACAAAAAAATATTCTAATAAAAGTCATTTGTGATAACAGAGTTTAACTCTAAAAGGCTGTTTGTACAATTGTTATTAATGTAATGCTTTTTTCTTGAAATAGTTATAAAAACAGAGTTTTTCTTATTAAAAAAAAATAATGTTAATTTAGACTTTTATAAAAATTCAAAAGTTCCATATGAATGAATTCGGAAATATTTATCCGAGACGCTATCCAGGTTACAAACCATTTCTTAGAATGATTAATTCCTATAAAAGGGGAAGTTGCCCATGATATGGAAAAAATAAATAGTAAAACATGCAATTTCATAATTTTCGTTCTTTGTCTTTGGGGTGTTATGCCGTGTTGCGCTACCTCCTTCTTTAGTCAACGTTTCGGACAGCGTTGCAGTGTCCATTATCAGGGCAGATCCGGCAGATCTGACAGATAATAAGTTTAAGATAATATTGGTAATTCTAAAATTTCGAAATATGAGATTGACAAATATGACGGTTTGACAAAAGGTGGCAATGGCAAGTGGCAATTGGTAATGGCGCACGTCCCGTTTAGACGAGAGGTCTGGGTTTGAGTCCCAGTTGCGACTATTATTTTTTGGAATAGATTATAACATTACTTATCTTCCATTAAAAGCATTTGCTTGTGGATGGAAGAAGAGTTTACATTTTATATATGTACAATCAATACAGCCACGTGTTTCATATGGTTCCATGACAGTTCATCCTGCGACAATTCATCCGGCGACAGTTCATCCGGCGACAGTTCATCCGGCCGACAGTTCATCCTGCCGACAGTTCATCCTGCCGAGAGTTCATCCGGCTGACACTTCATCCGGCGACAATTCATCCGGCCTGATCATTTAGAAGATTTTTTTCTTCAAATAAGTGTGCAAAGAGGATATACGGCCGTACAATCAAAATCGATATACTTATATCTGGAGGCATCTTGAGTGGAAATCCGCTGTAACCTAACCTAACCTAACAAATTAGTCAATTCACCCTAAAAAGATGGTGTTAATTTCAGATAAAAAAGTTATATTAAATGCAAGTAGGAATCTTGACGGTTTTTTGCTAAGCCGACTGCACGTATAAGTATGTCGTATTTTGTTATTCACGCATGATTCTTCTAAAAATATTTTTACAGGATTTCCACTCAAGATGCCTTCAGATATAAGTATATCGATTTTGGTTGTACGGCCGTATATCCTTTTTGCATACTTACTTGAAGAAAAAATCTTCTAAATGATCAGGCCGGATGAATTGTCGCCGGTTGAATTGTCGGCCGGATGAACTGTCGGCAGGATGAACTGTCGGCAGGATGAACTGTCGGCAAGATGTGTCGCCGGATGAACTGTCGCCGGATGAACTGTCGCCGGATGAATTTGCGCCGGACGAATTGTCGGGTCACCGTTTCATATATATAGGTACAGTTAATACACAGCTAATATACAGTTAAGTCACATCGCAATCGAGACCCTTTAACTAAAAGTCACAAACCTCGATGTACTCAGTAAGAAGAAAAACAGGTATAATTTTTAATGTGACATTCATTTATTTATTGACGCCCTTTTTTATTCAGAAATAGGGGAAGCAGCAGTTTTCCCGTTGATGATTTCTAAAATACTTTTGATAGAGTTCAACAATTTTACTTTATCATTAATGCTTCTGATTTCTACTGGTAGATTATTAAAGAAGTATTTTCCTTGGTATGTACAATGGTGTTGGGCAAAAGAAGTGTTTAGTTTGGGGCATACAAATAACTACATGTTTAAGTCTAGTACCATTTTCAGTTATGAATGAGTATTTATATTTTTCTTTTATAATTTGTACAATTGAATTTTTCACAAATAAGTTTTTAAAAACTTTTTGTGAAAAATTTTGGAACTTTGAATTCTTCGAATACGCGTTCAGTGGGTAAGTCTGGATTATCTTTTTCTATTTTTTTGTGTCATGTTCTCTTTCATATTTTCGTTTAGATTATTATTGTTATCTTCTTCTTCGATGATATATGTAATATATTAATGGGCATAACCTTAAAAAGTTATAAATATGAGTTTTTCTTATAAAAAAATCAAAATACATTGTCGCCAAGTAAGCCTTTTTTACAATTATTATTAAAACATCTAATTTCAAATATTTATATTAGTGTGCAATGGTGCTAAGTATAAAAGTTTATTTCTATGGTCGCGTTTATCAGTCGGTAATATTTCGATTTCTTCAAAGCAGTGCTTTTGTGAAGATATGTAATGCCGTATTGAGGATTCGTGAAAATTTAGAGTTCTTAGATTTAAAAAAAAAAATTAAAAGATGCACAAAAATTTTCCGGTTACGAATAATCTAAAAATTATTTAAAAATCCCCTATTATCACCACAGTAAGCGGAAAGTTATTTTATAATTTGGTGAGAAAGGAATTACCTAGAATCTTTGGATTTTTTTTTATTAAAATAAAAGATTCGTACACAATTATTTGTCTGCTAAGAATTCTGTAAGAGTTCTACATGCATTATGAACTACTTCCTCTCAATATTTGCCCTAATCTAAAAATATTATGAAAAAGAATAGCTTGACTATTTACTTTGAAACCTTTTATTTCTTTAATATATCTACAGTTGTCGTTTCTGGAACATCAAAAATTTATCACATTTGAAATTATTTGTTTTAATCTATCCTGAATTATTTGTTTACATTGTTTGTTTTGGAAGAGTTCATAGATAAGATCCTAGCGTAGTCTAGGATAGAGTTGAATGAAGAATAACATCTCCATTATTGTCACAACTAAAAACCTTTGATTCCTTATAGGCCCTTCTATTTCCACATTTAAGTAAAATGATTCTTTATTGATACGGAATCGCAATCAGTTCACAACTTTGAAAGTTGAAACAGTGGTAGTTCATTGTTTCATTTGAAATGATTGTTAGTTCGGGCATTAAGTTTGAATGAATGGTTTGATTGTGGCGGCGACTAAGTTAGCACTTCGGGCCTTCTCCCTTCCAAGGGAATCAGATGTACATAGAGTGCGCAAGGAACCTATTAAGTTTAACGATTGGGATAAACTTTCATGTGTTCTACTTCTATTCAACTAACTTCTATGAGAACACGAGATTTATGTGCAGATAAGAAATTCCATCGCGGTGTCATTACTAAAAAGCACAGCTTTCAATATTTTTAGCAGAACTTTTTATATCCCGTAGTAAAAATGTTTTCATATCAAAGATTCATTTAACGTTATCACGTAATGGGTATTATTTTTAATATAAAGTTTTTACATTACAAATGATTACATGTGCAAGGTTATACAACAATTATTATTTTATTCTACTACTCCATAAGTTGGCCTCTAGGAGCTCGTGTTTATGGGAGGAGTATTTATTTACATGCAAAAAAAAATAATGTTTTAATGAAATGTTTAAACAAAATTCAAAGAACTTATGAGATAAATACAAATATTATTTGACAGAGGTTCGTAATTTAGAAAAAAATAGTTATAGAAGGTCAATACAATTTTTTTTAAATAATAAACGTTACAGTTAAAGTAAGGGTAAATTAAATTAAATTAAGGGTACAATATATCATTATCCAATTTCAGGGACTTAATTTGTTTTTTTTAAATTGTTCATATTTCAATGTTTCAGTTACACTATTTTTGTCTTTGGATAATAATATATTGTACCTACCATCTTACACCTAGATACAGATAGTGGTGCTGAGTTGTGGTCGTTCTAAGCATATGGATGGCTATTAAGTCATTCGTTTTAAATCTATTGCTTATGCTGTCTGGGGGGTGAGTTTTTTTAATAAAATACTATTTATAAATTTGATATAAGACGTTTCTCTTATACAATTCTGTGATAGTTGGTACATTAAATTCCCGAAATACCTCTAGAGTAGGGAAGTCGTATGGTTTTCTTAAGATTATTTTTATAATTGTTATTTGAATTACAATTAAAGCTTCCTTACAGCCCATAGGCTGTAAGGAAGCTTTAAAGGCCCCTCCCCACCCAATAATGCCGTACTGTAATAAGGACTGATTAATGCAAAATAGACAATTTTTATGGTTTTCTTGTTAATATTTCGTATGTTATAGAATACATAAATAAGTTTTCTTATTCTTTCCACAGTGACATTGATATGATATTTCCATTTAACATTTTTATCTATTAAATACGTATTTAGAATATACCAATTTCGATTTTGTTGGTATCCGTTTTGTTTAATTGAGTACATAGCACACAAGAGTAACAACTGTCCAGCTCCAGAGCAAGTAGGACATGTATCATCCTGATTTGGGTTAAGTTGTGAGGCTAAAGGGAGCGGAAAAGAATAAAAAGTTAAAGATGAAGGTTGAGAAGTACCTGGCTATTCGATTCTGATCATAACTCGGGGTGTTTTTTTGAAAAGTTACTTTGTTATTTTAAAGTAAAAAATATTCAACAAAGTTTTTTTTTAATTAATTTTGTTTCAGTAATAATAAATACAGTTTTTAACGTAATATTGAAGATACTAATGAACCTGCGACTAAAGTCTTTTTTGAAAGAGCGAGACAATAACTGTAGGTAAATAAATATTATAAATAATTGTCCGGTCTTTCTTCTGTATCATCTGTCATTCAACAGTATTTTGACTAAAAGTCCACTATCCAACATCTTAATATATTATAATAAAAATAAAAAAATAAACTTTATTCCACTTAATTTTATTTGACCGTAACCGGTTTCAGCTCGTCAGAGCCATCTTTAGACTGGTACAAATAATTCTTAGTCTACGGTTGTGATGATCTCGCCTTTAGGCCTACGAAATAATTCTTTTAAAATTGAGAGATCGATTTAGAAATATATTTAATTTTGTAACAGGGTATGGTTTCAGAATACAATTCTCTGTTCCAACTCTTAAGGGTGATAAATGAAACCGGGCCATTACTAGGAAAAACACGTGTGCCAAAATACTTTGGTTGGAGGAGGAATCCTAATGGATATTTCAGGTTCATTATCAAGTCAGGGGCGGCCGATGGATATTTGCCCGAGTGGTGACTGACTTTAACGCGAGCAGATTGGATTTACGAAACAATTATCTGGTGAATTTTCTATGGCAGTAGGAAAATTGAAAATTAGTCAATAAGGATTGCTCGTTGGTGTATTTAAATATACTAGCGCGACGCGCCGATTAGGGGTTAAAATATTTAACATATTTGTCAAAATAAGATTGCAGAATTCGTTAAATAGTGACGCACGCAGAAAGAACGAAAACGTGTACAGACAATGCTTATATAATGTTATTATATAACCAATAAAGTCGACGCAAGTAATTAGGATGTGTAGTGAATTGAAGTACGCCACTGAGCTCTTCTTTTAAGCGCTATTGGGATAATTTATGACTTCGGCGCAGACAAAATTAGTTTGTATTCTGTTATCTAAAGGTTACACACAAAAAAATAGCAAACATGAAAGTTGCACTGATTTCTTGGAATTTGGGATGTTATGTGACATTTTTTGACTATTAAACGTTGATATATGCATATTGGGAGATGTGCTTATCACTTAAGATTTGAAAAAAGTGACTAATAAATTATTGAAACCACACAAGTAGATGGGTGGGAGTCAGAAGGCAGGGGGTTGGAACTGGATAGTCGGGGTAGAGGAGTGTTAGAAGACAGTCAGGGAAGGAACCTAGGGCCGCGCAGACGGGATAAAAATCATCGAGTTTTGATAAACGGCAGAATAATAATTTGGTGCGCGTAAACCGGGAATAATTCAGATAGTTATATATAATAATAAAGGAAGTCGGGGCAGGGAAGTGTTAGAGGACAGTCAGGGAGAGATCCTGTTGAGAATTAAGATCGTCAAGTTCTGAGAGTCGCGAGGAGACCAGCTCGGTGCTTCTAAATCATTTTAATTAAACAAAGAATAGTTCGTCTTTATTAAACAAAAAGAGTCTACGCGAATAAGGAAGTCAGAGATTGAGGCTTGCGAGTTCATATCTGTAAAGTTAGATAATATAATTTGTAAATTGAGGCGGTCGGGACGTACTTACGGGGCACTTAGCAGAGTCAGGATAAAACAAATCAACGCGAGAATTGTGTTCGACGGCTGCATCTTGGAATAAATAACTGCATGACGGGTTGTGTTTTAGAAGTGCTTGTTTAATTAAATATTATTGTAGTGAATTGATTTGTGAAATTATTTTGTGCAACAAGGCGAATTTGGTAAGTTTGTATAAAATTATTAACATATTTAGTACGGGCCTTGCAGGAAAGAGTCAATTAGGGTTTATATACAAGCCTTAGGAATCTAGGACCTTTTTTTTAAGTCGAGCGGAGCTTTGCACGTTTCCGGGTTGACCGGATAGCAAGTACCTTTGTTGGGTGAAGTTATTCTTGAGACGAGACCGTTGTAAAAATAATAATTTGGGGTTCAATGGACTAAAATAGCATTTGAAGCACAAAGTGCGCTTTCGGGCAATAAATCTTAGACGAGAGACTTCATTTAAAAGACGGGATTTTGAAACCACAAAACAATAATAAAACCCTTTAAAAGTGCTTTGTTGGTGATCTAGAAAATTAGGTTACTGGGTATTCTCCAATACATAACGGGTACCAAAATACATAGGTATAGAATGTAGATATAAATTAATTTGTAAAGCGCCTTGGAGGTGTTAATTATTATTTACGAGTTTCGTAATAATATTTTTAAACGTAGCTAGGGGACTATATTTAGGAAAGGGTTTTTGAAAAGGCATTGGGTAATTTAACAGTTTATAGAATGGTGCGTAGCATGGGCATCTTTGCTTACTAACAAAATCTGACATAATTAAATTCCCATTCCAAAAGTTTCCCACACCTTATTCCAAATTTTAGGTATCACAACAAGTCTACTACATAGGACTTTGCATAAACTTGGTTCGATAATTTATCATATAATCACCGTTGGTTCACGTTTAGGTATATTTCCTTCGACTTAGCAAAAAACTTTCATATTGTCGGTTGAATGCAGCCGTCGGTAGGTATTCACATTTTAGCGTGATGCGCTATATCCACCTACTTAATTAACAAACTCTTTTTCTTCAAACTTAATTGAGCGGGTTACGACTCGAGAATGGACGGCGGTTGTCGAATGAATTAACGGGTCCGGCTTTCCTATTTCACCATGAGGAAGTATCTCACGCGACTTTATCGGGGGCGATGTGATCGAAATGCAGGTGGGCTTACACTATTTTCCTAATGTGGAGGCGAAGTAAGCGATGGTCGAGTCTGGTCCGAGCAAATTGGAATCCCTTGTGATCACATCTCGGTAACGTGGATCTCGTACCCGCTCTAGACTGGATTGGAAGCGTGGCCGGAGCCATTCCATGATGTCGACGTATGTACGTCACTAAGGCATTGGGGGACTTCAGGAGAACAAAGGACGTGCACCCATTTCGCCCTCCCTCTACCGCCGCTCCGAGGTACCAGCGGATAAAAGTTGTCGTCGCGGGAGGCCAGTTTGATGCAGGACGAAGATTACGATCTGGCCGGACTACCTTCGTCATGGGGGAAACGAAGTGACGAAATTTGCGTGGGCTTCACTACCTTTTAGGTTACGCTCGTGTGGGGTCTGCCTTGTCGGCGGAACGAAGGGAACATGACATATGGAATCGTTTGGCAACCGATCGGCGGTTCTTTGTTGGAATCCGGATAAGTTTCTTAACTACTTTTTGGTTTACGCTTAGGTAGGTATATTTCATTCGATATTCGATTTATCAAAAACTTTCACATTGTCGGTTGAATGAAGCCGTCGGTAGGTATTCATATTTTAAGCGTAATGCGTTATATCCACCTACATAAGTAGCAAAAGTTCTCTTAACTCCCTCACACTAGGAATAGGGATCATCCAGCATCAGGGTGGGAAAGTACTCTGGACGAAAGTGCAGCGGGGGAAATAGAAGGGAGGGAAGCCAGATTCACGACCTGGTGCCTTTCATTCTTGGACCCAGCACCCTGGACGCCGAGCTTGACCTTCCTTCTTTGAGCTGATTTTTGAGCTTGAGGTTGGGGTACGCCTATCGTAGAGCATATGCCCGTAACACATATAGGGGAAGGTCCCAAGTTACGCTTGTGTATGTTATGCGAGAGGACGTATTTTTCATTCAAATCAAATACCGATGACCATCGCGATTGCAGGCTGGCGCATGTTTTGTAGCGTGCCTAGGAAAAACGTAATCATTATTTCTACTGGTTCGAGGCGGCGTGCTGGACGGAGAACGGGACTATTGAGGACATGAGTGACTGCCAAGGCGAGGATCGGTGACATCAAAATCTTCCTTAATTAAATTCATACATCGCCAGATCAGAGGAGAGAGCGGCCCCACCGATCTCCTGACATTGCCGATTGTCTAATCAACTTCGGTTTAATGTTTATGCCGATGCTTTAGGAGTTAATGGAACTCAAGTCATCGGCATGCTGAAGAACTTCAACATCATCATCAATCCAGAGTAGGATGTCAAGTTCCAAAACCTCGTGCCACCCACACATTTCCTGAACAGTTCCTGACATCGGCTATCACACCATTAATCGGAGCAGACCCTCATATCAAACGGTATGAGATGACCTCTCATCATCATCATCAACATATTTATAATTCGGCGGCGTAGTGGTCGATATTATTCCCATTATCACTCTATGATCCAGAAACACACATCAAACCCTTTCCCGACAGAAGGCAAAACATGTCGATTTTCATTCGTCGCTTGCGACCTTAACATTCTCCGGAGGCGTTGGAATTGGAAGCTGATTCGGCGGTCTATGACCATCACCTTATCAGTTGGGCTATGGAGGAGTCCAATTATTTAAACAGCACATGTTCTGTCTCATGTTAATCCAAAATACCTACCCGTAGAATCAAATTAACAAAATAAAACAAGCTAGCTAACTAACAAACTGCATCTAGAACTGTAAGTGTAGAATTATTGCACTCCGTACTGCTTTGAGTGTAAATCTTTTGTTAGAATATACATAAATGTCAAATTATTTTCATGATAGCATTTTATACAGCCGCAGAGAGTACGCGACATCGCATCGAAAGGTAGGATCTTCTCAATTCGCCGTTTGAATGTAAATTTATATATTAGATGCTAGGAGGGAAAATGCAGATTACTTCAATAAAAATAGTCGTCGATGAGCGTAGGTGTATAACAGGTGCTAGGGGAGGAAGCTGAACGAATATAGATAGATAATTAGTTAATTTTCAGGCTAGTCAGACTCAGTCATTGTTATTCGAAGCCTTGCAAATTGTAACACGCCATATCTAAAAGAACAAGGGTTTACCACAAATAAATTATTAATTAAATTGGATTAACTATACCAAACCACTCAAACAAAAAAGTACACAACGTTGTGGGGTTAATTACAATTGATTAATTGAGAGCATCTCGTCACGTTTGCATAAAAGTATTACGTGATGGGGTTGAAAAGGCGCTTCAAAAGAAATGCAGGGGAGAGACGCGAGAACGGGCGAGCTACGAGCTTTTTAAAGGCCGAGCGGGGTAGCTGTAGCAATGTAGCAGCATTTGGAAATCAAGTGAAGGTTTTACTACTACTTCGTAGGGGGGGGGGGGTTTATCACAGTTTTGCTAAGTGACCAGGAGGTATGGTATTACAAAGTGTTGCATTTTGCTGGGTTTTATACAATGACTTAAACAAGAAGAAAAAAAAAAAAAAAAAAAATTAATACAGTAGGTATAACGGTTCGCATGTCATCCGAAAATGACTGAAAACACAACGAAAAAAAAGTAAAGTACTAGGAAAATAGATGTGTAGCAGAGGAATTAGCAATAACGTTTACATTAGCTTAACTAGATAAAGATAGGAGAGATAAGACGATGATGCCCAACATCCGCTAAGACGCAGATTAAAGATATCATATTTTGAGGGAAGGAGCTCCGTACGGCTATAAAAAGTGGAACAAAACTTAACAAAGAGTAGGTGCTTCAACTTATGCATAGGTTCATTTGCTAACTAGATAAAGATAGGAGAGATAGGCCGATGATGTCCAACTTCCGATGAGACGCAGATTAAAGATATCATGTTTTGAGGGGGGTAGCGCCGTACGTCTATAAAAAGTGAAACAAAATTTATCAAGAGAGTAGGTAGTTCAATAATGTACACATTAGCTTATCCAGATAAATTTAGCAGAGGTAGGTTGATGATGTCCAATTTCTGATAAGACGCAGGTTAAAGGTATCATATTTTGAGGGGAGTAGCGCCATACGTCTATAAAAAGTGAAACAAAATTAAGCAAGAGAGTAGGTAGTGCAATAATGTACACATTAGCTTAACCAGATAAATTTAGGAGAGGTTGGTTGATGATGTCCAATTTCCGATGAGACGCAGGTTAAAGGTATCATATTTTGAGGGGAGTAGCGCCATACGTCTATAAAAAGTGAAACAAAATAAATCAAGAGAGTAGGTAGTGCAATAATGTACACATTAGCTTAACCAGATAAATTTAGGAGAGGTTGGTTGATGATGTCCAATTTCTGATAAGACGCAGGTTAAAGGTATCATATTTTGAGGGGAGGAGCGCTGTACGTCAATAAAAGGTGTAACAAAATTAACCAAGAGAAATTAATGATATCCAACCTTCGATAAGTATTAGTGAGAAAGGGTGTTACGTTATTAGGGGAGATAGTCCTTCAATGATGCATTCAATATCAAATCGCCGGGGTGATAATATTGATGTTAGTCAACCTTCAATTGGGATTGAACGTTTGGTAAATTGGATACCGTACGATTAGTTAAAAAATTATGCAATCGGACCAGCGTTGAGTAGTTCTGTTTACCAGAGTAAACATAGATAATCTACCCTAATCGTTATATTGAATAGAGATAGTTTAACAAAAAAAAGGGGCACCAACAAACGATAGAAAAAAGGGTCCCTTTCATTTTGAGGGTAGATCATTTAAACATTTAACACTCAGCGTGAAGAACAAAAAAAAAGGGAGGTCATTAAACCGAGTGCCGACTAGCGGAGATATGTGTCAAATAGGTTTGTGCGTTTAACGTAACGGTAAATTGAAACCCTTCATACAGCCGGTCATCACAAGAAGTGGGTGACAGTCGGAATAAAAGCATTATTTTGAAACGTAATTTCAAAATAATCTGTACAGGATTAAACGAAATTAGTTTAACTAAATAGTTCAAAGAAACAGAATCTGTTGAAAAAACAAAATACATGTAGAATAAACATTAGTGACGTGAGCCGGATTAGGCGTGAAGACAATGAAATCAAATTGAAGATGGGAGAGGTAGGTGAAATGTTAGACGACCTCCGATAAGTATAGGGAATAAAAGGTGTTCCGATGTGAGGGGAGGAAGTCGGTTCTTGATGGCAAATTAAATTTTTAAAAATAAATTGTTTGCTAATATTCAACCCGACTTACAGAATAAGCGTATCCAAAATGTTTAATTCTAATCATGCACTAGATTAAAAGTACTACAATAATAATTACGTACTCAAACGTATGAATCTAAGGAAATAAAAAAATGACTAGGTATTGTAGACAGTTGATTTCTCAGCAGTTAAAAATTTATAGATGATATTGGTCCCCAGTACCAAATTGTTAAATTTAGAACAACGGTCAGGTCCATTTTGGGCAAAGTTCCTTTAACGAAAAAACAAACAAAAAAAAAAGGAAAGGTCGTTCACACTCGTATAATTACGGTAGGGATATTTTGGAGAAAAAAAAAATACAGGCGGACCTTCGAGACGGCCATTATGTGAAACCGAAAGTACCGATTAAGGAGAGACGTACCGACTTAAGCGATCTAGACAGAGCCGAATTGGGGAAAACACTCTGGGTTATTTTATAGAGAAAAATACATTATGAGTTTAGACACAGTGAGACTTGGAGCATTGGAACATTTATAATGTTTAGTAGTAGATTGTGGAAGGGTTTACAAATTACGCAAACAGAGTTTATTGTGAAGCGGTGGGTATTTAAAATCAGCGTAAATAGGTGATAAAGTTAGGCAGAAATTAAAATTTGGATTAATTGGTTTAGAGGCAATAATAGATACCTAACTGCTCACATACTATATTGTCGGCTTATGTGGGGAGTACAATAGGAGACAGTTAGGGTACCATGACTAGGTACCGTTGTAGGTGGTAACCGGGACAAATTCCTGGAAATATGTAGGCATAACGCAAGGTACATTGACCGTAGTTTCAACATTAGACAAGCATTGGGCGAGGCCGAAGAAAAAACGGAATAGGGAAGGGATGCGATGACGTACAGGACAGGACCGGATTAGGAAATATTCATCATTACAATTTTGAAAAAAAAAGGGGCACAAAGATTTTAGGCGAGTCCAAACGGGCTGACTACTGCTGAAGTTCTGGAACAAAATAGGTGGTTGTAGTTTGGATTTATATCTACCTCCACTATTTTTTTCCATAAAGGGGAGACTGTGATGATCTCGCCTTTAGGCCTACGAAATAATTCTTTTAAAATTGAGAGATCGATTTAGAAATATATTTAATTTTGTAACAGGGTATGGTTTCAGAATACAATTCTCTGTTCCAACTCTTAAGGGTGATAAATGAAACCGGGCCATTACTAGGAAAAACACGTGTGCCAAAATACTTTGGTTGGAGGAGGAATCCTAATGGATATTTCAGGTTCATTATCAAGTCAGGGGCGGCCGATGGATATTTGCCCGAGTGGTGACTGACTTTAACGCGAGCAGATTGGATTTACGAAACAATTATCTGGTGAATTTTCTATGGCAGTAGGAAAATTGAAAATTAGTCAATAAGGATTGCTCGTTGGTGTATTTAAATATACTAGCGCGACGCGCCGATTAGGGGTTAAAATATTTAACATATTTGTCAAAATAAGATTGCAGAATTCGTTAAATAGTGACGCACGCA
Source organism: Limnephilus lunatus (assembly GCA_917563855.2). Lineage (NCBI taxonomy): Eukaryota > Metazoa > Arthropoda > Insecta > Trichoptera > Limnephilidae > Limnephilus > Limnephilus lunatus. The sequence goes on from OU830593.1 coordinate 49,615,241, forward strand.
GAAAGAACGAAAACGTGTACAGACAATGCTTATATAATGTTATTATATAACCAATAAAGTCGACGCAAGTAATTAGGATGTGTAGTGAATTGAAGTACGCCACTGAGCTCTTCTTTTAAGCGCTATTGGGATAATTTATGACTTCGGCGCAGACAAAATTAGTTTGTATTCTGTTATCTAAAGGTTACACACAAAAAAATAGCAAACATGAAAGTTGCACTGATTTCTTGGAATTTGGGATGTTATGTGACATTTTTTGACTATTAAACGTTGATATATGCATATTGGGAGATGTGCTTATCACTTAAGATTTGAAAAAAGTGACTAATAAATTATTGAAACCACACAAGTAGATGGGTGGGAGTCAGAAGGCAGGGGGTTGGAACTGGATAGTCGGGGTAGAGGAGTGTTAGAAGACAGTCAGGGAAGGAACCTAGGGCCGCGCAGACGGGATAAAAATCATCGAGTTTTGATAAACGGCAGAATAATAATTTGGTGCGCGTAAACCGGGAATAATTCAGATAGTTATATATAATAATAAAGGAAGTCGGGGCAGGGAAGTGTTAGAGGACAGTCAGGGAGAGATCCTGTTGAGAATTAAGATCGTCAAGTTCTGAGAGTCGCGAGGAGACCAGCTCGGTGCTTCTAAATCATTTTAATTAAACAAAGAATAGTTCGTCTTTATTAAACAAAAAGAGTCTACGCGAATAAGGAAGTCAGAGATTGAGGCTTGCGAGTTCATATCTGTAAAGTTAGATAATATAATTTGTAAATTGAGGCGGTCGGGACGTACTTACGGGGCACTTAGCAGAGTCAGGATAAAACAAATCAACGCGAGAATTGTGTTCGACGGCTGCATCTTGGAATAAATAACTGCATGACGGGTTGTGTTTTAGAAGTGCTTGTTTAATTAAATATTATTGTAGTGAATTGATTTGTGAAATTATTTTGTGCAACAAGGCGAATTTGGTAAGTTTGTATAAAATTATTAACATATTTAGTACGGGCCTTGCAGGAAAGAGTCAATTAGGGTTTATATACAAGCCTTAGGAATCTAGGACCTTTTTTTTAAGTCGAGCGGAGCTTTGCACGTTTCCGGGTTGACCGGATAGCAAGTACCTTTGTTGGGTGAAGTTATTCTTGAGACGAGACCGTTGTAAAAATAATAATTTGGGGTTCAATGGACTAAAATAGCATTTGAAGCACAAAGTGCGCTTTCGGGCAATAAATCTTAGACGAGAGACTTCATTTAAAAGACGGGATTTTGAAACCACAAAACAATAATAAAACCCTTTAAAAGTGCTTTGTTGGTGATCTAGAAAATTAGGTTACTGGGTATTCTCCAATACATAACGGGTACCAAAATACATAGGTATAGAATGTAGATATAAATTAATTTGTAAAGCGCCTTGGAGGTGTTAATTATTATTTACGAGTTTCGTAATAATATTTTTAAACGTAGCTAGGGGACTATATTTAGGAAAGGGTTTTTGAAAAGGCATTGGGTAATTTAACAGTTTATAGAATGGTGCGTAGCATGGGCATCTTTGCTTACTAACAAAATCTGACATAATTAAATTCCCATTCCAAAAGTTTCCCACACCTTATTCCAAATTTTAGGTATCACAACAAGTCTACTACATAGGACTTTGCATAAACTTGGTTCGATAATTTATCATATAATCACCGTTGGTTCACGTTTAGGTATATTTCCTTCGACTTAGCAAAAAACTTTCATATTGTCGGTTGAATGCAGCCGTCGGTAGGTATTCACATTTTAGCGTGATGCGCTATATCCACCTACTTAATTAACAAACTCTTTTTCTTCAAACTTAATTGAGCGGGTTACGACTCGAGAATGGACGGCGGTTGTCGAATGAATTAACGGGTCCGGCTTTCCTATTTCACCATGAGGAAGTATCTCACGCGACTTTATCGGGGGCGATGTGATCGAAATGCAGGTGGGCTTACACTATTTTCCTAATGTGGAGGCGAAGTAAGCGATGGTCGAGTCTGGTCCGAGCAAATTGGAATCCCTTGTGATCACATCTCGGTAACGTGGATCTCGTACCCGCTCTAGACTGGATTGGAAGCGTGGCCGGAGCCATTCCATGATGTCGACGTATGTACGTCACTAAGGCATTGGGGGACTTCAGGAGAACAAAGGACGTGCACCCATTTCGCCCTCCCTCTACCGCCGCTCCGAGGTACCAGCGGATAAAAGTTGTCGTCGCGGGAGGCCAGTTTGATGCAGGACGAAGATTACGATCTGGCCGGACTACCTTCGTCATGGGGGAAACGAAGTGACGAAATTTGCGTGGGCTTCACTACCTTTTAGGTTACGCTCGTGTGGGGTCTGCCTTGTCGGCGGAACGAAGGGAACATGACATATGGAATCGTTTGGCAACCGATCGGCGGTTCTTTGTTGGAATCCGGATAAGTTTCTTAACTACTTTTTGGTTTACGCTTAGGTAGGTATATTTCATTCGATATTCGATTTATCAAAAACTTTCACATTGTCGGTTGAATGAAGCCGTCGGTAGGTATTCATATTTTAAGCGTAATGCGTTATATCCACCTACATAAGTAGCAAAAGTTCTCTTAACTCCCTCACACTAGGAATAGGGATCATCCAGCATCAGGGTGGGAAAGTACTCTGGACGAAAGTGCAGCGGGGGAAATAGAAGGGAGGGAAGCCAGATTCACGACCTGGTGCCTTTCATTCTTGGACCCAGCACCCTGGACGCCGAGCTTGACCTTCCTTCTTTGAGCTGATTTTTGAGCTTGAGGTTGGGGTACGCCTATCGTAGAGCATATGCCCGTAACACATATAGGGGAAGGTCCCAAGTTACGCTTGTGTATGTTATGCGAGAGGACGTATTTTTCATTCAAATCAAATACCGATGACCATCGCGATTGCAGGCTGGCGCATGTTTTGTAGCGTGCCTAGGAAAAACGTAATCATTATTTCTACTGGTTCGAGGCGGCGTGCTGGACGGAGAACGGGACTATTGAGGACATGAGTGACTGCCAAGGCGAGGATCGGTGACATCAAAATCTTCCTTAATTAAATTCATACATCGCCAGATCAGAGGAGAGAGCGGCCCCACCGATCTCCTGACATTGCCGATTGTCTAATCAACTTCGGTTTAATGTTTATGCCGATGCTTTAGGAGTTAATGGAACTCAAGTCATCGGCATGCTGAAGAACTTCAACATCATCATCAATCCAGAGTAGGATGTCAAGTTCCAAAACCTCGTGCCACCCACACATTTCCTGAACAGTTCCTGACATCGGCTATCACACCATTAATCGGAGCAGACCCTCATATCAAACGGTATGAGATGACCTCTCATCATCATCATCAACATATTTATAATTCGGCGGCGTAGTGGTCGATATTATTCCCATTATCACTCTATGATCCAGAAACACACATCAAACCCTTTCCCGACAGAAGGCAAAACATGTCGATTTTCATTCGTCGCTTGCGACCTTAACATTCTCCGGAGGCGTTGGAATTGGAAGCTGATTCGGCGGTCTATGACCATCACCTTATCAGTTGGGCTATGGAGGAGTCCAATTATTTAAACAGCACATGTTCTGTCTCATGTTAATCCAAAATACCTACCCGTAGAATCAAATTAACAAAATAAAACAAGCTAGCTAACTAACAAACTGCATCTAGAACTGTAAGTGTAGAATTATTGCACTCCGTACTGCTTTGAGTGTAAATCTTTTGTTAGAATATACATAAATGTCAAATTATTTTCATGATAGCATTTTATACAGCCGCAGAGAGTACGCGACATCGCATCGAAAGGTAGGATCTTCTCAATTCGCCGTTTGAATGTAAATTTATATATTAGATGCTAGGAGGGAAAATGCAGATTACTTCAATAAAAATAGTCGTCGATGAGCGTAGGTGTATAACAGGTGCTAGGGGAGGAAGCTGAACGAATATAGATAGATAATTAGTTAATTTTCAGGCTAGTCAGACTCAGTCATTGTTATTCGAAGCCTTGCAAATTGTAACACGCCATATCTAAAAGAACAAGGGTTTACCACAAATAAATTATTAATTAAATTGGATTAACTATACCAAACCACTCAAACAAAAAAGTACACAACGTTGTGGGGTTAATTACAATTGATTAATTGAGAGCATCTCGTCACGTTTGCATAAAAGTATTACGTGATGGGGTTGAAAAGGCGCTTCAAAAGAAATGCAGGGGAGAGACGCGAGAACGGGCGAGCTACGAGCTTTTTAAAGGCCGAGCGGGGTAGCTGTAGCAATGTAGCAGCATTTGGAAATCAAGTGAAGGTTTTACTACTACTTCGTAGGGGGGGGGGGGGTTTATCACACGGTTTATATACATTACATTTGGGGTGGGGAGAAGGGTGGTCTACAAGGATTTTATTCAATTATTTTTGTTACTAAGTCAATACGACTCAGTAACAAAAATAATTGATTATGTGGAATAAAATTAAGTGGAATAAAGTTTTTTTATTTTAATCTATTATAATGGACTTCCACCACGAATTATCAGTTTCAAAAATAGATATATCCAACATCTTAGTTGAGAAATCGAATAATTGAGCGCACCTCGCAGGAGTGCGGCGGGATTCGTCGGCGGAACGTCTATCGCAAACGGACGCAACGATCACACTGAAGCAGCTTAGTAGCTGCTAAGCCGGATCACCGCTTGTTTTTAGGGGAAAGTCTGAGCTACACGCTAGTGCCACCACATTTCAGGAAATAATGTCCACGTCGCCGAAAATGAGGAACGGTTGTTAATTCTTGGCCAACCGGTATTATTATTATAAATGCTGTGTAGATTTAGAGAAGAGTGGTGCTTCACGATCATCCTTTTCCAACGCATTTACCTGTTTAATCAACGACAAACATTTATTTTAAGTAAGTTATCTAATTAAATTCAACAACACATCTAACGGTGCCTAAAGCTGCCAGATACTTGACGAAGTTGCCGATCACAATGCCTGTATAAATGACTCGGGCGATAAAACTTGGTTAAACAAACAAAATGTTTAATTCATTAATGAACAACTTTCAGCGAGATACCTGATTAAATTAAGGACTGAGGGAAGAGACGGCAAGTTTCGCTGCACAGTGGACAAGATATACAAATTAATTTATTATTTTTTAAGACAAGTGTTTAAAATTGCATACTTTTCTAATAAAATTCCTAATGTGCGCTTTTATAATTACCATGACGATCCACGGTTACGGTACCGTGACGGCAAAAAAGACAATAAACATATGTACTTTAATCGCTGTAATGCTGCAGCTCTTTCAAAAGATGAGATATACAATGTATGTAGTCTGTTTCCTCCAAAGGAAAAAAGTCATCATTTTCTTGCATCTCTCTCATACACCGTACCGTGACGTCCCCGTAGACCCCTACCAATACTACTTGCCGTGACAATAATTTTGAAAGTATGGAATATAGTCACAAGGATAATATTGAAGTGTGAGTGAATTCCAAATATTCAAAAACAATTATACACGGCAATTATAAAAGCGCACAATATTTAATAATTAAAAGTTCTTTTTGAAAAATAACATCGAAGGCGCTGGATGTAACAATAAAGTGTAAAAACCTAATCAATGATTTTTTTTTATTATTATGTCAACACTGAGTAGCTCCGATTTGAAATAAGGTTTTAGAACATTCGTGATTGAGTTTATGATTCACTCCCAAAATTTGAAAGTTTGTTTCTGACAGAAAATGTGCCATAATTATGTTTTTAAAAATTTGTTAGCAATAGAAGTTCGCATATATTCTACATAGTTTTAATTTAGTATCTAATAAATTGAAATGAACCATTCAGATATAATATGAATGCGGAACTGGTCCTTGAAGTTTTTTAAGAGATACATCGTTTTCGGCCTCCTTTTTATTCACAATTATTTATAGGACTGTGCATAAAATTAATTATTAGCTTGGACTGAGTTGTTGTTCTCCTAAGTACTTTTTATTATTCCCCTCACCCATGAAGAACTCGAAACGGTAATACGGCTACTGAAATCCATAGAAAATGTATATTGTTTGTGGTAGCAGAGCTGCATTTTCGATTTACAGCGGTTTACATCTTGAAACATTGAACCCTAGATTTCGCCACAATTTAACTGGGATTTGGTCGCTATTGTGGGGTAGGCCACTTAATTCATTTTCTGACCCAGTGTGCGGTAGATGGTAGTAGGTAGGTACAGGGGTATAAGGCTCCTAGAAGGCTATAGAATGTGTCAGCGCAGTGGCAACCTGGCAAATGAGAAATAAGGCTGTTCCCTGTTCGTTGTTCCCTGTTGGGGATGTTCAACGCCTACTTAGTACTTTGCATGTTTGTACATCACTAATTCGCCTTGCCTCTTCTGCCGGAATAAATTGAAAAACTTTTAGCCTACGTATAGGAAGGGTAAATTTGGAAATTTTGTTTTGTAAAATTTATAATGTTGCCGAATACCGAATATTGAAAGTTATTTTAGATAAGCTTTATGAATTGATTTATTATATGTTTACCCACTTAAGAGGTTAGTCATTAAAAACTGGCTTACAAGGTTATTATGGTTTACCATTTGTTTGGGTATAGTCTGTTAAATAAAAGTATGAAATATAAAAAAAAATGGAACTGCAGGCTAGCAACACCAATTTACCTGTGAAATATTCTTTTAAAGTGCAATGAAAATGAAAATACAGAACACTGTACACACATTTAAAAAATCATTTTTTGTTGTTGTGAAGGTACCTACTAAATGACATAAAACTTGAATAAATTGTGTTTTACAAAGTGATTGGCTTTCATTTAATTTAATATAATGTAATGGGAAGAACATCGCGGTACCTTCCCGGTGCCGGTCCCTAGTATAAATAAATACATCACCAAGAAACGGTAAATAAATTCATCAATTTGTTTTTCTTGGTCGCCATTTTCGTCCACAATTTATGATCCCGATCCGCATTGTCAGAAGTGTATTTAAATACAACATAATTATATATTATATAATAATATATTTAAGAGTATTGTTAAATTAATTTGAATTTATCAGTAGGTAGAAAGGAAGAATCATTAATGGTGAATTTAGTTACACTACTTTTAGATCGGAATGAGTTAAATACATTCAGATTTAAAATTAGAGACATGATCTAAAGCCCGGGCAACGCTAGGTACTTAAGCTTATATTAAATAAATGTGCACAATTTCTAAAGTGTGCTTTATATTTTATTACAATATTGTTATTCTTCATCATGTTAACACATAAATAAAAATTTTAACAAAACAAAAAACGACTTCAAAAAATGCACTGAAAGTAAAAAAATAATTTCGTACGATTGTTACTTTTGGAGTCGGTGTCACTACATACATAGGTAGTTATAGGTGAGATGTGGAGATCTTGGCTGAGACCGACTCCAAAAATAACAATCGTACGAAATTATTATTTTACTTTTTAGTGCATTTTTTGAAGTCGTGTTTTGTTTTGTTAAATTTTTTATTTATTTTTTTGATTTTTAGTGACGAGCGTGCGTATAGAAGTTTTACTTCAAAAAAAGAATCATCGAAATCTGTTGGCGTAATATTGAGTTATTCGTCCTGTAAGTAGCCCGTTGATGAACTACCTTACATGGGTTAGAATGACCTTGCGGCCACTCTTTGCTATAAACGCTTATGGACTTAGATACAATCTATGCTCAACCACCAAATAAGATCGGTAAACACAAAAAGCAATACTCACTGTGGTGTTTTCTGGCTTGTTGTTACTTGGCGACAGTCACAGGTTATCCATAAACGTGCGATATTATTTGTTCTAGTTTGAGTCAAATTAACGTAAGTGTTATAACTGTTAAACTGTTAATTTCCAATGGGATCTTTACGTGATCAGGGAATAGTTTAGAAATAATAATGCGCGTGTCGAGTATTAATTATAATTGCACAATAATGAGTTCTACAGCTAATCCTAGCTTTCGGCGCTGTTGGTGATAAAGGAGACAGAGCAAGGGCGAACATCTTCTTTTATACTCGTTCATCTTCCGTCTCGCTCTTGCATCCTGAGTACCTTTCTCACATCCTCCCCTACTTAAAATTGAAAATTCCCTAACTACATATTTCATTTTCCTGTTGCTACAAATTTCATTACATACAATATAATATTAGGCTACATATTTCATTTTCTTACAATATAATATACATTATTCAAGTAACTTAAAATTAAGTATAATTTCTCCTCTTCCCTTCCGTTTCTTCTCTCTCTCTCGTTCGTCCGTCTCATCTTATACTGAAACAACCCTAAATGTGTGTTGATCGTTGTGAAACGCCTACATTCCTTTTTCAAAACAAACTGGTTATACGCCGACTTGAGGTCAATCTTTGCAAAAACTTTCCCACCATTGACTTTGGTTAACAGTTCTTCAATCCTAGGTAAAGGGTACTTGTCAATTAACAGCTGATTATTCACTGTTGACTTGTAATCACCACATAACCTAATACTACCATTTTTCTTAATCACTGGTACGATGGGACTTGCAAATTCACTATAATGAACCGGCTCTATTATTCCATCTGAGATTAAAGTATTTAACTCTCGTTCGACTTTTTCTTTTAAAGCGAATGGAATGATTCTATTATTTCGAAACACCGGAACAGCGGTATCTTTCAACCTTAAATTAACTTCATATTTATTAAACTTGCCTAGTTTATCCGTAAAAACTTCTGGAAATTTTTTTACTAATCGCTCTTTTAATGTATTTCGATTAACACAATTCACGATTCCAGTAATTCCTAAGTTAAACAGTTCCATGAAGTCTCGTCCTAATATTGATAACGTAGAGCTACCTACAACAATAATCTTTAACTGGCGGCATTGTCCGTTATACTCTACCAGCGGAGTAAATGCACCTATTACTTTGATGAGCGTATTGTCAAAACCCCGTAGACTAATGTTTTCATGCACTAACTTATTACTATTAAACTGATTGAAATAACAATCCTTGCCAATCACGCTACAAGATGCACCTGAATCTAACATGAATTTACTTCTAATGCCGTCCAAAGAAACCTCTACACAATATGGTTCAACACTATTTATATTATCGACACTTGTATCTGAAAACAAGGTATTCACATTTTTACGAACTGATAAACTTTTACACTGTTTTGCTAGATGACCCTTTTTACCACAAATTCTACATGTATAGCCTTTGAATCTACAATCCGCCGAAATATGATTATCGTTTCCACAAACGAAACATTTACGCTTTGGCGACGGCGATCGCGACTTATGTGGACTACTCATCCGGTTGAATCTATTGCTTACTCTTTTCTTTTCATATGAACTAGGTGAAACACGACCACTGCTGACACTGTTATTTGCTAAAACAGAGTTAAACTCCCGACCTTGGGCTTGCGTTGAAGCTACGAGTTCGATGCACTCTGCTACTTGGACACACTTTTCGAAAGTATACGATTCACTTTCAAGAAATAATTTTTCCCTGACTTTCCCGGGCTTACATCCTAGCACAAAGAAATCTCTTAATTTCTCCGACAAATTATTCCCGAATTTACAATTAACCGAAAGAGCCTTTAACCTAACTGCGAAATCACGAATTGTCTCATCACTCCTCTGTTTAGCTGTGTAAAACTGTGACCTCTCCTCAAAAAAACATTTCGTCATGCTACAATACTCATTGAGTTTAGAAATTAAATCTTCTAATTTAACATCGGTTACTTTTTTAGGAATACACAAATTTACCAAAAGTGAGAAACAGTCATCCTTCAAGGCATTAAGAAAAATAGCCCTTTTTTTCACATCTGATGCGTATTTGTCATCATTCACAAGGAGATACTGTTCGAGGCGGACCTTGAAATTCTCCCAGTTACCGTCACGCAAACTGAAGGACCCCAATCCTCCTGACTCCATGTTTGCTCTACCCAGATGATACAACAAGAGAGAGAAAAGAAAAAAAAGAGAAAAACACTCCCCTACGATATTCCTCCTCAATCTGTACTGCTCCGTTGACCCTCTCAGGAAACCGCTTCTTGATCCTTGATGACGATGGCTCCTTCCAGACCCGTCTAGTGACCTGGACACCCAGCTGCTGCTCTTGAAGTCCTGGACCCTCCCGTGCAATCTTCCCCCTTCCGAGAAGTTAGGCTGGCTCCAGTGTTCCCCTTCTTCTTCACTCCTTCCAGTGAAGATTTTTAATTTCGGTCCGGCCTTTTTTACCGACCCGAAAATAATGTTACAACACGTAACTATTGAACTCGCGTGCTTAGCGTGCAATTTTTGCGCGTCGATTCTCGCAATCGTTATATTTAATTCCGTATTGGCTGCGCCACTGTTATAACTGTTAAACTGTTAATTTCCAATGGGATCTTTACGTGATCAGGGAATAGTTTAGAAATAATAATGCGCGTGTCGAGTATTAATTATAATTGCACAATAATGAGTTCTACAGCTAATCCTAGCTTTCGGCGCTGTTGGTGATAAAGGAGACAGAGCAAGGGCGAACATCTTCTTTTATACTCGTTCATCTTCCGTCTCGCTCTTGCATCCTGAGTACCTTTCTCACAGTAAGAAATTCACACAAAGCATACGATAAATAACGATAGGATGTATGCTTTGTCACGATAAGAAGAATAACACTTCAGCGATACTTTACGATAAGAGCGAAATGTCACGGTACGACACGTTACGATGGTTTTTAATAGACTGACGTATGGACTGACGATTCACGATAAGGCGGTACTTGACTTCTGTCTATGCCGTTGCTTAGGTACCCTTATTGTGCAGAATACCAAAATCGGGATTCCTTCCGATCCCAAAGGCGATCAGAACACAAATACGCACGAAACCCATCAGCGTTATGAAACACGTCCATTTGTCGCGCACATACTTATTGCAAATTTAAGACATATATGATTTTCTCATAGATCCCATTGTCAGAACTAGACTAAATTAAAATAGCACCACACGGGAAGCACCAGCTTTCTAATAAAAAAAAGAATCATCAATATCGGTTCACCCAATCGAAAGTTCTGAGGTAACAAACATAAAAAAAAAAATTGAAAAATATCGTCGAATTGATAACTTCCTCCTTTTCGAAGTCGTTTAAAAATTGCGAACGTTTAATAATAATATACCTTAGTATAATATAATAAATGGATAATTTGTAGAGCGCCGTTTTTCTGAAAAATCATCTCAAGGGCGCTGTACAATTCAATAAGAATTCTTAGGTTCTATCTAATTCTACTATTTTCAAATTGATACAGAAACATACCCGACAGGTCACTTCTGATAAACACACTTTAATTAGAAAGTTTATGCTTGGAGAAGATACTGCTTTGCACGCGGAGGATACTATATTTAAATAAAACACTGGACATTGCACGATTTTACATTTGCTTCCCCCATCACTATTAGTATAATATTTATGAAAAGGTTAGTGGCAAAAAAGGAGTTGATATTTATTTTGAAAGTCTGGAGAATTTAGGACTCTTTAGGGCTGGAGAATGTTTACAAATAGTATTTTTTCCTACATTTTTACAAATTAGTTATTTACAGTGTCACAGGTATTGAATGTGAAGGTGAAAGATTTTTGATTTTATGGACACGACTGAAAAGATGAGTTTTAAGTTTAGCGTATTTGCAATTCTAATTCTAATCTGAGATCAGTGGGTATCTATATTACAATGAAAAAAAAATTTTTTTTGTTCTATATTGCAATTAAATTTTCTTTTTCACTTTTATGCCTTTTTGATTTTTAATAAAAATTAAGGTTACACAGCTTTAGATTACCACCATGGTTAACTTTATTTTTAGTATTACCATTTGGACAACATTGGCGCCCTCCTGTGTTTTCTACTGTTATTTGACAAACTGTACGTTTTTTAACAAAAACTTCAACGGCAAAATGTATGTTAACTCCCGACCAGTTTTGCACATGGGGTCAATTATATCAATTACTACGACGCTGAAGGGAGTGAGTGGCCAGGGGAAGGAAATGTAAAAAAAATAGGTTGTACAGTCCGTTGCTTTTCAAGTCTGGTCATCTAACATGGCTAATGCAACTTCAAGCAATCTTACGATTCAGGATGGCCTTTCTCCATGACGGTAATTAGAAAATCTTCCGTCGAGTACGGAAAATTCTCGATAGTTCACCTCGAGTGTGCTTTATAATAATAATAATTTGTTTATTTGGAAAACAAACAGCTTTACAAAGATACATAAAAATAAAGAGTGCTAAAATAAAACAGTAAGCCTAAAAACATGTTTTCGATGATAAAAACTGATTATGATTTAATCGTAGTCGTATAACCTAGCCTAATGTACCTACAGGTAGTTTTTAATCACAAATGAACTTTTTAAACATTTTTAACTAACCTCGAATAACGGTAAAAAAATATTTCAGTATAAACATAATTTTTTTGACTTTGTTTGCATGTTTTTGAATGATTATTTAAATTATTTTTTTAGATTTGAACCTTTATTTGGATTTTTTTTATAATTATATATTCATTTATTCACGGTACATACATGCAGTCATATTACTTAGTACTTATAATTAATTGTATATCTATATATATAGTGTGTGTTGTAGTAAGTACATGTTGGTACGATGGAAAATAACAAAGGTATACAATACATTTAATATATGTAGTAATAAATTGACATTTATATTAATGTTACAACTAAGAAAATATAAATAAGAATGAATTAACATGTTATACATGTATTTTGAAAAAAAAGAATGTAACGGAAAAAAAGGATATTTATAAGATCAATTAAGGTGGCAGTAGTTTTTTTTAGATGAAAGCAATTTTTTTCTTACGTCTGGTAGAAAAAATCCTAAAATACAAAGTGAATATATGTATTTTCATTGTGTGTTTTGGGGTGTTATGCCGACACATCGTCGGATCTGCCGGATCTGCCCTGATGATGGACACTGCAACGCTGTCCGAAACGTCGGCTAAAGAAGGAGATAGCTCAACACGACATAACATCCCAAAAACACACAATGAAAAAGCTTTTGGCCGTGAAAATCTAAAAACGTATCTGAATATATGTAGTTTTAAAATACAATTTAAGAAATATAGTTAGATTGATTTAAAAGTAGAGTTTAAGAATTACAGATAAAGTAGTTTAAGGTGACTAAAATAATATTGGTGAGTACATTCGTATACGAATCATATTTTTTTACATGTATATATAGCACATATCCTACGAATAGTTCCAAGACTTGAGGCTTCCTTCGCGGGTTTTGGTAGGTTATTATAACGTGTTTGCCCCTTTATAAAAAACGCTGTTTTGTGTACACGTAAGTTTAGTTTTGGGAAGTCCAAAACCTCGGCAACTCTTCGAAGAATAATTGTTAACATTTTCATGATACATAATATTAGTCAGCAGATTATTAGGGATCGTGTAATTTTTAAATTTGTAGGTCATATTTATATCATTACTAACGCCTTATATATGATAATAAGTTGTTTAGTTGTCATCATATTTAAAATTATATGCGACATTATTTTAACCCTAGTACAACATTTTGCCTTTTAAATACATCCTCATCCTCTTTTTTTATATAAACTGTAGTTTATTATTTTGGGCTTTGTTACGTAAGACTTTAAAATTAGAATAATAATTTATACGGCCTCTGTGTTTCATCTCTCCTAGAACCCTCCACACAGCATCTTCGAAGATGACGACGAGAGAAGTCATTTTCCCCAGGGCCTCCTATATGGAGTTAATGTAAAAAAATGTAGAATAGAACTGTATACAACTGTATTTCTGATCCTTTGTAAGATTCCAACTGTTTTAGTAGAGTTGTGTATTATAAAGCGTTTGTCAAATTTTATTTTATCGTCTAATATACCAACCAAATACTTAAAACTGCTAACATTTTCTTTATTTCCTGCTCGTTTCTACCTTGGCTATCCACAATCAGAAACTTTATTTTCATAACATTCAATTTTAGTTTGTTTTGGTTTAGCCAAAGCGTTACATGATTTAAGTCAATTCGTATTTTCTCAGTGGTATCCTGTAAATTTTTACAGGCTGTATATAAAAATTTATCATCAGTAAATATTTTTTTGGCATAATGCTCTAATAGTCCAGTCAAGTTAAACATGAAAAGGGGGCTGTTCTTGCAAAAGGTCCCGTCATTCTGAATTTTTTATATGTTGTTAGGACCTAAACCAGTATTAAAAAAAAAATTGCAACTTCGAAAGTGCTGTGCGACCGGCGGTGGACCCAAAAAACTAGGAAATTTTCGGATTTTTTTCAGTTTTGGCTCAATATCTCAGAGAAGGAAGGGTCTGACTGGTATAGTTAGTTTACGTATTTTAAAAGTAGACTAAATTTCCTACAATTTGAGACCAAAGTGAGCTATATACAACCATTGGTTTCTAAGATACAGTTTTTCGAAAATAGGCCATTTTTTCCAAAAAGTTAAATTTTTTCGAAATGGTCAATTATTTTGTAAAATATTTTCTAAAAAACGCATCCTACGTCGAATATTATGTGAAATAAAGTTGTAGTAAATTTAATTTGCTTTCATTTAAGACTAGATTGATATCAATAGACCTAACGGTTCTCTCAAAAACGCCAGATAACCAAAAACAGTCATGCGTGGGTTTTGGGGGGAAATGCAAATAAACTGTTCTCACGTCTTTTTATGGTTTTATTTATCAAATAGTTACAATTTTTTTGTTTGTTATTGTTAACACATTTTTTATAAAAAAAAGATAAGATAATTCATCTATCGGGAATTACGTCATCTTCAAACCTTGTTTTATATACCTACATACTAAAATGCTTGTACAAACATCATGGTACGTACTATAAAGACAAATAACATGTACACAAAAAACAAAACTAATATAAATCATGTAGGTATTGTGTATTGGTTGCCAAATCATGTCTTTCTTTTTATCTTAGATGGCCCGGGCTTAGGCTCGCACGAAGAAGGTGTCTCGATATCTGTGATGGACGCTGAGAGAGGCGCCCAGTCTGTAGTCAGGTCATCTTCATCGTCCGAGCATTTCAGCTCCACATCCGGGACGTTAGTGCACAATTTGCCACCGCATGACTAACAGAGGACTGAGCAGTGGAGCCCAGCCTTTCTGCACGAGCAGCTCCCGGAGCATCCTTTCTTGCATTTACATGAAAATTTTGGCAGAAGGGCAGGAGGTGCGGGATCCACCGTGGTGGGGATGGGGGTGAGTCCCTGAGAAGACAGCTTCCACCCCCATTCAGTGGGATTCAAGTTGACTCCCTGCCACTTCTGCACTTGGAGATAGCACCTTGCTGCATGCTTGCCTGCGGCATCTTCCGTCGGTGGCAAACGGGTGAGGTTTATGCTTGTTAAAGTGACAAACGTCTTTTACCTCAGGATATCCAAAGTATCCCTCACGATGTCACCCCCATATAGAGCCACAAAGCACTTGATGCCTGCTTCACTCACGGCTTGTGGGGTGGAGTCTGGCCGAAGGAAGACCTCCACTTGCTCAGCAAGTGGTTCACTCTTGCTCAGAAGTGTGGAGATTTTGGTCTTTCCTTGGTCAAACGGTGCTGAGGTAGTATCGCACCCGGTAAACGCGTGGGTGAATAGTACCGTTCCTGGTAATCGCCGGTAGCCTTGGTGGTTGTAGGAGGTCGTAGAGAAGTGACAGCAACCATATTCACCCTTCGTGCTCTTCTGAAGATAGACGTTTGTCTCTTCAGCGCCTAAACCATTGGGAAGAACGAGCAGGTCGACGTCTTCTCCCACTATGACTACGACCCGATCAGCTACTATACTACGACCACTATACTACGACCCGATCAGCTACTGCTCTTTTTGAAAGCGCCATCATGACGATCTCTCGATCCGAATCTTCTTCGGCAACGGCCACATCTACTCCCTCCTTCTGAAAGGCGTCACAGAGAAGAGTTATAAGGCGTCTCTTATTGTTCTCATTGCCCAATTAAAAGCTCTTGAGCAATTTGAATTACTGTGGATTCATCAAACGTCAATTCGTAGCTGGAATGAGCTGCGTAGCGCCGGAGTCGTTCCGCTGTTTTGGTGTTTTTTTTGTAGCATCTTCGGGGCTCGAACCGTGCTCTTCCGCTACCACACGACCTTGTGCAAGAGGTAGCCACCTTCCAAAATGACGTGAGTGCTGGCATCTATCGGCGTGTGGCTGGAAAGAGGAGTGAAGGCAGAGTACAGAGTATATTTTGTGCCCTTGCACACCCCTTGTTCATTGAACAGAGACATCGGGAACGGGGCCAACTCATACTTGAAGTCATCCTTTAAATCCTGTTCAGATTGCTTTGCAATACACACTCACTGGAAAATTGTGAGCGGATCCACAGCCACTCTTCTGTTTTTGTCCGGCAGTTTAACGGTTGAGGTGATCGATACCAGCGTGGTAACTTTATTTTTCCGTTTTATTACTACCTTGTCGTACATTTGCTCCACAATTTTCTTTACTCCCTCCGTTCCAATTCTCTGAGCTGTATGGCAATTAATTTCAGGACCTGCCAGTAAACCACTACTGATAAAAATCAAACTGTCAGTTTTGGGAAATGCAGGGTGGAGAGCAAACCAGTTTTTTAGTTTTTCCACATTATCTCTGATGATTCGAGAAGGTCTCATGTCTACATCCTGCTCTCCAGTGGGACATGAGATGTTGCAAAAACTTTCTAGTTCTTCAAAAATGTTCAACACAAACACCATTCCTGTTATCCAGCTTGCCAGAACACTGTCGGAGATTCCCCTTCCTTGGGTCAACCCACCGTAGGTTTTCATGAATCGCATCAGCTTCTGCTCAATTGTTAGGTCTGACCACAACCCAGAACAAAACTTGTCAGACCGGCGAATGGTAAAGGATCCTTTTGTGAACATGTCGTATTCACTTTTATCCATCCGATCTTGTAGAGCCATCGTATCCTGAAGGTAGAGGTGCGCGCTCTTAGCATACAAAAAATGTCCAGCTGCGTGTAAAAAATGGAGCATCTTGTTGATAGTGTAAAAAATGAAAGTTCCAATCACCAACACGCTCTGTCTGGATGAATAGTTTTATCAAAGTGGTCATACGAAAGTATTGGACCCACAACTGTGATGTTGGACCGTATGCTTCAATTTTCTCCAAGGCACTTTTAAATTTTGCCTTTAGTATTTGGTAGGTATCAATTTCTTCTGCTGATATAGTGAGAGACCTTTCAGTGTCTCTCAGCAATTTATCAGTCTCGTCTCGCTCCTCAGGAGTTATTTCAACCTCATAAAAAACAATGCTGGCCAGTGTAAGGTTTGCCGAGAGACGTGAGAACAGTTTATTGCATTTCCCCCAAAACGCACTTATGACTGTTTTTGGTTATCTGCCATTTTTGAGAGAACCGTTAAGTCTACAGATATCAATTTAGTTTCACATGAAAGCTTATAAAATTTCCAACAACTTTATTTTTTATAATATTTGACGTGGGATGCGTATTTTAGAAATTATTTTACAAAATAAGTGACCATTTCGAAAAAATTTCACTTTTTGGAAAAAATGGCCTATTTTCGATGAACTGTATCTTGGTAACCAATTGCTGTATATAGCTGGTTTTAGTTTCAAATTATAGGAAATTTAGTTTACTTTAAAACTATATGACTGACTACACCGGTCAGACCCTTCCTTCACTGAGATATTGAGCAAAAACTGAAAAAAAATCCGAAAATTTCCTGGTTTTTTGGGTCCACTGCCGCTCGCACAACACTTTCAAAGTTGCAATTTTTTTTTTTTTAATACTGGTTTAGGTCCTAACAACATATAAAAAATTCAGAATGACGGAACCTTTTGCAAGCGCGGATGTACATCTTGACTGGAGTATAAACTCTAAACAGTAAAAATATCTAATTAAATGAAGACAATATTAGCGAAACTCAATCGAAATATAATTTGAGATTTTACTCATAAAGTTTAAAAAAAGGAAAAATATCGTTTATCGTTTCAAAAGGCTTGAAATATTTAAGTGGTATAGATCTCCTTTTCTTTTTATCTTAAAAAAAAAACATTTTTTTTCTTCTATAATTCTATATTACTTTTGTAAATCGATGGCGATGTAAACATGCACGATGGTTATCATTCAAATTTAAGGACTGTTCACCATTTGTTACTTCCCAATTTACAAATTTGATTGTGTCAATGTTTCCCCTTCATCCTGATGTATCATTTTAATTTTAACATCTTCCACATGTTTTTTTGTGTTTACAATCACTTGCTTATATCCTTTGCAGTTTAAATATGTCAAAACTGAGAGCTGATCGTGGACAGTACATCTGTTCCATTTAATATTTATCTTCGTTTCGTCTAACATTTTACAGTGTTAAAAAATATTTTCCTAAACTATTAAATATTTAGCAATAAAAAATTTGGGCATAAATCGCAAATATTTTATGTTTTCCCAATATTGTTTCACAAAATTGAAGATTTTACAACACACATAAATTGTTTATACGACAAAAGACATTTTTGATTGAAATATTGAATTCTCACAAAACGTCAAATATAATTTATTGCATCCATTTTTAGTGTGCCTTTCCGGCTTTATAGTACTTCATTGTCTTGGATTTTAGTGTATTTGTCTTACTTTTCGTACTTTATTAGGTAACGCAAACTACTCGATACGTCGTAAATGAGTATTTTTAAGAGACGCCGTTAAAATCGATATGCTTTTATTGACTATAAAGTGAAATAAAATAACGCAGATATGCTATAAAGCAGTGCGGCAGGCGCCAAGAGAGGGTGACCTATATAATATACCAACTATTCGAATTTGGGCAGAAATTTGGAGAAATCAATGGTGGACTTCTGAAAAAATATATATTGTGGACTTGGTTTTACATTATCTGTATATGAAAATCAAAATATATTGATTAAAAATATAGAGGGGAGGCGGTGAAGGCGGAGTGGGAACGCGTGAGGGGAAGGGGATACGGGAGAGGAAGGGAAGACCGAAGGAGAACGGGACAAATGGGAAAAGACATGCAGGGAGAAACAATTTCTTTTTTAAGTGGGATAACAACACATGCCGGGAACTTGCTAGTTTATAATATTTAAATTGAAACTTATTGTCAAATGTTGTACAATGTAAAATTAAGTTATTTTATGGTGTTTTTTGTTTCTCTCATATGCCTTTTAAAACTACATTATCTCATGGAGGTTGATAATAATAGAGTAATCAGGCCCATATATGGTTGGCAGCTCCTGTTTTATGTATTAGAAACATAGGATGAAAATAAAGGATATCAATGTTTTTTTAATAAAATGCTGTTATAGTATCAGTAGCGACATTTATTAATAATTAAAAAAAACAATGTTAATACGCTATGTAACGTAGTTTGTCATTAATCGAAGCCAAGTGAGTAGTACGACCTTAATTAGTCATTTTGCGTTTAAAAGTATACTTGGTATTACTTTTGGTTGCTCTAAGAGCTTCTTCGTTTTCTATGATGAAAATTTTCAAATTGTTTGCATTTCTTGTTGAAGTTCGACTTTATTTGTAGTTCCGGTTTTAGTCCACGTATTCGTACACAAGAAAAAAATCCTTTCGGCTTGGGCG
Source organism: Limnephilus lunatus (assembly GCA_917563855.2). Lineage (NCBI taxonomy): Eukaryota > Metazoa > Arthropoda > Insecta > Trichoptera > Limnephilidae > Limnephilus > Limnephilus lunatus. Next base: position 49,634,842 of record OU830593.1, read on the forward strand.
TTAGAAACTGGGATGGAAAATAAGCATTGTATTATTTTTAGCAGATTTTTGTTTTCATCCGTAGATTTGAGAATCTGAATCCAATTTTCAAAAACCCTATCACACTTATCGTAAGTAATTTTCGTCAGGAGAGGTTTTAATATACAGAACTCTTCATAAAATGCATCAAGGTTATCTGTGACATCGCGCGAAACCACGCTGATTCATTTTTTTCCAAATTAAAGAACAAAGTATTGTCCTCTATTGAAGATTTCAAATTAGTGGATAAGATCTGGATTTCGGTCTGAAATACAGGACGTCCTTTAATAAAGGACGTCTGGCAACACTAGGCCCATACAAACGCTAATTCAAGGCGTGTTAATATGAGCGCCACGAGGATGCCGTTTATTTAGTTCGGGAAGAATCTTGCAATTACACATAAAGGCAGCAGCTAATAAAAATATCCGTCTAGATGCGACCGAATCGCTTCGACCCTATCCCTTCAGTCATATTTAACTTCAACCACTTCATTTTCCTAACGGATATTTGTATTGGCTGCAATCTTTGTGTGATTGTAAGATTCTTCCCGAACTAAATGCCATCTAGATAGTGCCTTGGTGAAACATTTACATTTTTATTTTAATGCGCTTCACTTATTGACTGTTCCACAAGTCTAGAATGAGTATTTTATTTTGTTTATTTTTATGATGACTTAATGAGTAAAACCTCAAATTAGATATTATATTTAATCATTTAACGACATCAGTTATATCAGAGCCCCGGTGAGCCTAAGGACCTGGGTTCAATTCCTAAATGCGTCCGAATCTTTTCTTTGTTCTCCGTTTCAATTTTTCGTTTGAGAGTTGCTAATATTCTCTTTAATGATTAAAAACATTATTTGAAATAATGGTAATTGGGAACCATATTATTTGTTTCATGCTTTTAACATCGGTTTTCAGTTCAAATATTGTTTTTATCTAGAAAGACTTTCTGCTGTAAACACTGAAGAGATAAACCGATAGAGGTGTTTTGTGAGAGTGTCTACGTGCCCGAAGTTAGGTCACTTCTTTATAAATTTATGTGTAATTCATTGACCAAACATTTTCAAATATCGTATTGCTCTCTTTCTTTCGTCGAACGGAGTAAATAAATTATCTACCTATTTAACATGACTCTCTGGATGTCTAGAAATCGAAAAGATCTTTTTATATATATCAACGTTTTTTTCTAAATTTATTGGCGACATCTGTGTTCTTTATAAACCGGTGTAGATAAATATTCTATGGATTTTCTGTTCAATTGCTCTCAATGTGTCGCAAAAATTCTCAGATTTTTATGATCAGGGTAGGGTTTATAATAGGGTTTTCGTGGAAAACATGTTTTTTGCAATGTTTGGTTTCAAATGGTATACCAGTGTATCAGAATTACATGGGTAGTAAGAAAATAATATTAGAAGTATGTTTTTAAAAACTTCTGGGTTTCGCTAAAAATATATTTCTGAAGAAAAACTTTAGGATTAGGTAGATAATAAGCGTGTTTCGTTTTCCACGAAATGAACGATTTTTCTCCTTGTTTTGTTTGTAAAGATTATTGAAATAAGAATATATTAGGAATTAACTATATCCAGTTGTGTACAGGAAAAATAATATATATTATTATATGATATTTAAGGACGTAGAAATTTTTTGGCATCCGTGACTTCTTCACGAAATTTGCATTATTTTTTCACTATAATATTTTCACCAAAGTAAAAAAAAAAACATTTTCAGCTAGCAGAGTAATTTCCATCCAATGCTATGCGATTATATCCATTCATGTGGTTATGGATAAGTCGTGTAATTTCAACATCCTTTAACATATGTCGTTAGTATAGTTAGTTATACCTAGTTTTTGCAGTAGTTTTGTGGTGTCTCAATAGATTTTAGTTCCTTAGAAGTGTATCATCTATCGTCGTTTGGGTCTAATGTATGAACTGTTACGGTAACAGCTGAACGCAAATGGTAGATGGCTAGGCTTCATCAGTGTCGTGAGTCTAGCCACAGGATAACTTAGAGCCTCGTATAGAAAGGACGTCTGCTCCAGTAAAATATTCATCGAATATATTACGATAAACATAAATAAAGCAACTTGTAATCTCAAAGATAATTGAGTAGATAAACTTTTAATCTTAACCTCGGCCCTGACAACGACTAAGAACTACCAACATTATCTTCGTTATTATTATAACTAAGTTGTTGAATAACTTACTAACTAACCAGCACGGACCGCCAAACAACTTGATCTTGGCATACACTCCTTGCCTCGTTTACATTCATAATACATAATCTCATACCTGCTCTTTTATTATTTTGACTCTTGATATGGCCCGACTCAAGTATCTGATTCACTTGGTCATGTCTTCCTCGGGCGTCCCCAACCTCTTCTTTTTTTTAATATGTTTTTTTACAATATTTTATCTTACTTAAATCTTACAAAATGATCAATCGGTTTGACTGTAAGAATTCTACCATTCATATTTGCGTCATATATTCTTCTAAAACTCCTTTCCTCGTTCATTCGCTCTACATGCCTTAACCACCTGAACGTCCTTTTCTTAATCTTACGCATTACGCTTACATCAGCCTTGCATTCTTTGCGGATCTCCATATTTCTCACACGATCGTATATGGTTGTTTCTTGTACTATTAAATTCGAAACTAAGTTTAATTTCCTTAATCTATTGATACCTATGTAAGTATTAAAAGTGCACTGGTTAGCTAAATATTTGCCAAAAATTATAACAAAATTTTATTAAAAAAACATACAAGTCTTCTTCTAGATAACCCGATTTATTACGTATTATAATATCCACTGTTTGTTGGGATATTATTTCCTGCAATAGTTGCCAATGGGCGAGCATCGGACATAATGCATTGCGCCAAACACAATGGCTCTTCCGCCCCAACTCCGGACTCCAGACTGCCCAATGCACAGTACCTACATACCAGTGACCACCATTTGCGGGACATTAGACTCTAATAATATTATCTGCAATTTCGATATCGAGTTCACTTTATTTACAACCGGCTACTTGCTACTTCACACGTAGTTTGGCGATAGTAATAAAAAGCTTTGTTTCAGTCGTGATTGTGTTGTGTGCAATACAAGGTGTTTGAGGGTAAAGTGCAATATAGTCGCGTCGGGAGGAAATTCTATGTGAGAGCACACGTAAAAAGTAAGAAAAAATTTCTCACGTGATAATACAATCACTTTTTAAAAATTATATTGTGAGCAAGACTTGGAAATCGGGACGCATCTGTCAACTCTGCAATTACAACCATTCCATTCACCATGATTTTAAGCATGATCAATGATCATAGTTCTTGAAAAGCTATTGATATTCTTTTTTCAACTTTACGTTTTCTATTTATTTACTGTCGTACATCAAATTATAAATTCGTAAGTTGGAGACCAATTAAGTTTCATTATGTTAAATGTTGATTTTGTAATTGTTCTTAAGCAAAACATAATTACAAATGACAAAGAGAAAAAAAACATTATGAAGAAATACATACTATTGTAGTATTTAAAAATGAAAACGAGTGTGCTTTAGACCACACGACTGAAGTAAAACTTCACTAACATATAAAGGAAGAGAGAAAGAAAATGAGCGCGCGCACTGCTCTCTCTTGCTCCTACAGTGTGATACAGACAATAGGCCTGCACTGTGTCTTAGATATACGAAACGTAACTGGCTATGAGAGAAAGAGAGAAAGAAAATGTGTGCTAGCATCTCTCTCTCTTGCCCCTTTAGTATAAATACGAAACATAACTCTCTCTCTTTCAATCTTCTCTAACTTATATCTCCCTCTCAACTTCCGTTCGCCTCGACCGATCACACTTTTCGTAATGCTCTGGTCACGCATTCACCAGCTTACTCCTCAAGTCAAGTTTTACTTAAAATAAACTACAGATAATGAAAGTGTGATTTTTTCAAGAGCAGTGGTGAAACATGTGCGGTATTCACGTAAAAAAGGCATACATATAACAATAACTAGCTGACCCGACGAACTTCATACCGCCTCAAAATCAATAAATGTTGAATTAAATTCAGTTTTTTTTCAATGAAACCATTATCGATGTGCAACTGTCTGTGTTTTGTTTTTGTCAGTATCAGAGATGGCGTTGTGTACGAATTTATATTTTTTGTGATTTTCTTACTTTTCCACTTACTTAGGGGAATAGGCTACTTGCATGGATTTCATAACGACTTGAAAAAAATCGTGTGGAGACGAAAATGTCAGTAAATTTTTTTAGAAATGTATAGTTTTTTATTTTTAAATAAATAAATCCATTATTTGAGCACTTGACGTCACTAAATGAAAATATCCCGTCTCCGATTATGTTCATTTAATTTTGTAAAATTCCACACTGATATTTTTTTTTATCTGGCAATACTTTGATTTCTGGCAAATTTTGAATTTGCGTTTAACGTTCACTAGATTTATTGTTTGTTCTATGCGAACTTATCCTTTGCTTTGATTTTTAAATGACTTCGAAAAGGAGGAGGTTATCAATTCGACGGTTTTTTTTAAATTTTATGTTTGTTGTCTCACAACTTTCGATTGGGTGAACCGATATTGATTATTCTTTTTTTATTAGAAAGCTGGTGCTTCCCGTGTGGTCCCATTTTAATTTGGTCAAGTTCTGACAATGGGATCTATGAGAAAACCATATATTTCTTAAATTTGCAATAAGTATGTGCACGACAAATGGACGAATAACTCAATATTACTTAGATTTCGATGATTCTTTTTTTGAAGTAAAACTTCTTTATGCACGCTCGTCACTGAAAATCATATTATAAACAAAAATTTTAACAAAACAAAAAACGACTTCAAAAAATGCACTAAAAAGTAAAAAAATAATTTCGTACGATTGTTATTTTTGGAGTCGGTGTCAGCCAAGATCTCCACATCCTCACCTATAACTACCTATGTATGTAGTTACCTTGGCTGACACCGACTCCAAAAATAACAATCGTACGAAATTATATTTTTTTATTTTTTAGTGCATTTTTTTAAGTCGTTTTTTGTTTTGTTAAAATTTTTGTTTATTTGATAAAGATGGCGGTGTTTTTACAGATGTTACGAAGAAAACCCCGTACAATGTATTGCTATTCGTGGGGAAAACGTTCTTTTTTTAAATGATTTTCGGCTACGTAATTATCGTTTTTTCGCACCCATTAAATTATGTCCCGTCTTTCCGGTTTATAAAAAATGGTCTGATTTTTCGGATTAAAATTTTCAAAAAAACGTCAGGTTTTCAAAAAAACAGAATGTCTTAGAATATTTGCCTAAACCGGTTTTTTTTTTTTAATGTGAAACAAATAGCCTATTTGGGAGGGAAGTACGGGTGCTACCGCCCGGGAACCATTTATATAAGGACAGCCAAAACCTCTGTCATAGGTCACCCTAAGTGGTTCGCTACGTTTGGTGATTTAGCCCGGTTTCATGGGGTGGCGTTTGTCCGGGTCTTGGCGGTGGATGCGTCTACCCACCTGCTGCGTGGCGGGCTGGATCGAGAGAGACTGGTTGAGGGAGGCCTTTTGAACTTTCCAGCCGGACTCTCTCGATCCATTGCCTTGCATCCCAGTTGGAGGGATGGATTCATACGTCCGTCACTCCCGGACACACTGACCCCCAGATTCCTACCCACTCCTCGTACTTTTTTCCTTCCCAGAACTTCCTATCCTCCCCTATAAATACATAATTTCATAACGCCACAGCTTATTCATTACGCCAGAGTTTACCAATATATATTATATAGCCTATTTTACTCGCAAATAATGTAGCTTTCGATTAGTGAAAGAATTTTTGAATTCCATTCGATATTTATCGCGTGAAAGAGTAAGTCACATACATACAAATATTCGCATTTATAATATTAGTAAGAAGTAAGATATTTTATTTTTCCTTTGGAGAGGTGCAGATATACGTTCACCGTTTGTCTCACTTTCGACTATTGACATTTAGTGTGTAAGAAAGAGGGGCAGCATTATATGATTAAGAACAAATGCAAAACAATCAGCGCATTGACATTTGAGGTTTTTGAATTTTTGAAATTCACGCACAGTTCAATATTATACCTATCACAATATTGCTACAGAATTCTTTCAATACAAAATGTATGAAAAAATGAATATCTCTCATAACTTTATTTTTCGTGAATTTTAGCGATATTTTAATAATTATTATGTTATCCAGGGCGGAGACAAATCCAACAAATCAAAGATCATCCAATCCAATTGGTCCAGCCGTTCTCGAGTTATAAATAGTGTAACTAACCCGACTTCTTTTTATATATTAAGATTGAACTGATTAATTATTATACGACGGTTCGCATGATCAAGATTATTATTTTTGAAATGTTGGATGATACCACCCACCAATTTTCAATGGAAACCTTCAATGTAGGTATTCCAGTCTATCAGTTTTACCAATATAATGAGCATGAAAATGAGCAAGCATTCGGTGAATACATACTCCGTATCTTTATGAATACATCACTTTAAACATGTACTTTATTTCATTTTTGTTCTTTATTCCCACGTCGATATTTTCATAAAATTTGCACAATACAACTGTAGCGCAGATAAGTTTCCATGTAGATATGGAATCGGCTTAGAATAAGCTTCAAATATTAACCTGTAAATATTTTGCCCTTAATTTGATGTCTCATTTCTGAAAATATGACATTTTGACATCCCGATGTTCTCCTCGGGGACAACGGGACAAAGAAGGTATATTATGTGGTAGGTCAGGTTACATACAACACGGTGTTAAGGGTCTTACTTTAATCAGTTTATCCTGACATTATTTGGAGTAAAAAGTGTAAAAAAAAGTGGCATCCGGTGACTTTATTATTTTTTTTTCTTCTTAACCAACAAAAAATCTTCACTTCTCTCAGACTAAGAACCGCCCAGCCCCTCATCCCAGCCCTACCTACCCAATGCCTACTGATTTTTTTTCATTTTTTAAATTGAAAAAAAAAAAAAAAAATTTCATTGCCATTTTTTATTTTAAATAATGTCTAGAATCACTGTTAAAGTAAGTCAAGTACGTCCCTTAACACCCTTTACAAATCCAAAAACTCACCCAGATTATGTATACAAAATGCATATATATATCGATGAAATGCTATATATAACACTCACCCAGATTATGTATACAAAATGCAAATATATCGATGAAATGCTATATATAACACTCACCCAGATTATGTATACAAAATGCAAATATATCGATGAAATGCTATATATAACACAGGTTCGTAACATTTGTACGAAATTTTTAAATATCCTACTAGTGACCCAGTGAACGCCAATATTGTTTAATTCACTTCAATTTTTCTGCCTTATAAACGACTAGCTGGGTTACCCGGCTTCGCTCAGGACAATAAGATAGTGTTCTGGAATGTTGCACAATGATGTTCTCGATTCCCTATTCCTGATCATTCCACGACATACTCCGCCACTCCTTCCACAACTTTCTACAGCTCTATGGAACCTTCTAGAACTTTCCGGAAGACTGTTCTAGAAATTTCTAGAGGGCGAAACTTTCAGCCCTTATATCTTTAAAAGCACGCCCTTTAGGTAAAAACGGATACTCTTATTCCCTAGGGGGAATAGAGATCTACCACACCATATAACTCCCTTGATCGAACCGGGACTCGTTTCTGAGTTTTTGCGAGCTGCACGTTGTTTTGGACTTTCTTTTATAATATATGCCATATTCAAATAAATAAAATGTTACTCCTCACATGTCCTTTCCCGTGCGTTCCCCTCCAGCGTTCCACTTCCACCTTCCCCACCACCGCTCTCCCGCTCTCCCGTCCCGCCAACCCCCCTGGCACTGCATTTCTTGACTCCTCTCACGCCCGGCCCGAAGCCGAAACTTTTTTCTAATACTAACAATTTTAAACTCGTGATATCTTTCTAATTAAATATCCGAATTGAAAAATTCAAAAAGTTAAATAAAGGTATTGAAGCTGTCTTGAATATGAAGTAATTTATTTTGATAATGATTAAAACCAAGATACAAATAAAGAGCCTTTTCAAGCGGCGACATTTAAATTAAATTTTTAAAATAAAAGAATACTTATTGTGGCATAACCATAATAGTTAGACATATGCTGTCGCGACCTTTTTTGTAAATAATGATGTGTTCTATAAAGTTGTACTACATTATTTTATTCTATCATCAATAGTTTTCGCAGCGCACGCGATTTAAAGAATATTTTAGGTAATTTCTTTACACCCTGGGTTACATTATTGAAGTTTTAGTAAGGATCACTAATTTTTTGAAAATATAATATAGCCTATGTCACCCGGGGATAGTGTAGCTTCCCAACAGTGAAAGAATTTTTCAAATCGGTTCAGTAGTTTCGGAGCCTATTCGATGCAAACAAACACACAAACAAACAAACAAACAAATCTTTCCTCTTTATATAGTGTGTTAGATTTGGTGGTGTTAATGAGTAATCTGAGTTCTGTATCATAAAAAGAGTACTCTTTTACATATAACTGAATACTCAACTCAAAATTCGATTTTTTGGAGATGTTCAGACTAATCAACTGAACGATCGATATTTATAAGAAATAACTAAAGTGAGACATACATTTAGTGACACATAACGATCTTGTGAGCTCTAGATAAAAAAATAAATAAAACTAACGAAATAAATTACATAATTTTTGTCAGTATACATGTATATAGCCCAATCATTGATACCTTTTTTAAATTAATATGCCCTTTCCCACTACAAATTTCCTCACCCCTAAATCACCTCTTTTTTATTTAGTAAATATGTTTTTGAAGAGAAACTTATTTAACACCGTTAGTGATTTGGAATTTGGATGAAACGGAAATGCGTCACAATTCAGTTCTACACTCGGTTCTAATATAATGCAGTAAATTCGTGCCTTGCCGCGAGCGTTCCATAGCCCGGCGGCATAGTGCGTCGCAAATCTCAGCGGCCAGAGAAATCCAGCGAACGGAGGTTCGAATTCTACGAAATCCAAAAAGTATATTTTTATTTTTGTAAATCAATATCCAATCTTCAAACCACTTTAAAGTAAACAGGCAATAGGCAATATATTTCAATAATAAAAGAGAAGCAAGCGACATCTAACGACTGCTAGAATTTTTTTTAAATAAATTTATTTTTCTATGTAGGTACAAACAAAATTGATAACAGAGTAATATTATATTACATGTTATGTATGAAACATTTGATTTTCCTAATTTTTTATCTATATTTAAAAAAAAAATCAAATAGGTACTCGTATCTTCTCCAGGGATTTGTTTCCTTAATCGTTTTTCTCTCCTTTTACCATGACTTCTTCCATTTAATTATAAACGTGGTAAAGAATCAGTTTCGAGTAGTTTATTTTCGAATAAGAAAAGCAATGCAAGGAATACAGTATTGCCCTCGGCCCAGAGCATAAAATGTATATCCTGGCAACATTTCCTCTAGGAAATGGACGCTTACGTCTCCCCCGGAGATAAATTTTCACCTGCAGACGGGTTAATAATCCCTTAGCTTTGGATCAAGTAGACTGCAGACTTACCAAGTCTTAGGTATATTATATATGCGGTGGGGGAGATCTGCACTTCTGCAGTCTCTTGCATCTGGGCGAACGAACTATGTAAAATGATTTACTGTTAAATGTAAGTAATGGTTTTATTATCCAAGAAATCGACTGTAAACTTTGGGTCCACCACAGAATGAATAACGGGTGTGGGAACGGGTTTGGGAAGGGAAAGAACACTTACGTAGCAGAAAATTAAAACCGTGAACCTAAAAGACCCTGGACATCGCTATTGGAGAACAATTTGATGTCGCGAGATGAGGAGGAAGACTATGCGTGGAAGAGAATTAGAAGAAAAAGAAAGAAAAAAAAAACGAGTGTGCTTTAGACCACACGACTGAAGTAAAACTTCGCTAACTTGTAAAAGAACTTATGACATTGGGGTGACATTGACATTGAGGTGACCTGTGACATTGGGGTAACATATGACCATGGGGTGACCTATGACCCTGGGGTGACCTACGACCTTGGGCCTTAGGGTGACCCACGACCTTGGGGTGACCTACGACCTTGGAGTGAGCTACAACCTTGGGGTGACCTACGACCTTGGGTGACTTGTGGCATGGTTATTCAACAAATGATTCCTTGTGCTCGCACCTCTCCATAACACTTTTCATAACGCATTCACCAGCTTACTCCCCAAGTCAAGCGTGCGTAAAGGCCCGACAGTTCGACTCGCCATCGATCACCGTTCGCATCGATTACCGTTCTCATCACACTTTTCGTAACGCATTCACCAGCGTACCCCCCAATTCGAGCGTGCGTAAAGACGTTTTACTTCAAAAAAGCCTCTACCTATATTTTTAATGTCATATCCCATCCTTGTCTCATCTAATACCCAAATAATCATAAGGCGTTGTAATTCTTTCAGCAATATAAAAATTAAATTTAATTAGTTCGTTTTATACCACTTTACATACAATCATTTCAAAAGCTTATCATACAAAGTAGCTGCCAGGCAATTTCCCCTCACTCTAGATTTTGACTTTAATGATATCTATGGTTGTTTGGAAGGTTTTAGCAGGCTAACAGAGAAATGGGTGAACGCTCAAGCGGGTGGTAGAAAAAGAGGAGAGGTAGGACTCACCATGTTTTTGGAGCAAAATTCTCTTCTTCATCCAATTAATTTTCATTTGCAAAACAGGGGATTAGCGGTTTCTCTACGTACACGCGCGGTACTCACAAAAAAGCTGGCGACGAACTTCTTTAGGCTAGGGATTATTTCAGAAGAAAAGATCGGGTGAAGGACTGCTGCAGCTTGGCGCACCATGACTGAATTTTCAATTTACGTAGCCAAAAATGTTGTTATTCGAAAATGCGTACGAGAAGCTCACCTAAGAAAATCGTTCAAAAATTCCCTTTTAGGGTTAGTTGGGGTAAAGTGTCATAGACTTCGCGGTACTTTAATTAAAAAATATAAATTACTTCGTTTTGAATAACTTCACTATTTTGAATTAGTGGTACAGGTAGATAAAGCATATAAATGAGATTTAACTGTAAAATGATGATAATTGTTTAGGTTTTGACATTATAAATACATACGTAGTTCTTTTCTCTTAATCCTCACTTTCTTCAGAGCCAGGTCGCCAAGACTACCTGAAAAGAATGCGCTCGATTGAAGAAAGATGAAAAAAGGCAGACATAAATTTAACGTTTTCTCATAACTTATAAGATATATTTTGGAACTAGTAATGACGTGGAACTCAGTGTAATTTTTTTCTAAACTCTAGTTGAAATAAACATTTCAATTTATGTTTTCAACAAAACTAGAATTTTATAAAACATATACATTATTTTAAGTACGTTAAATCTGTTGTATTCAGAAAAATTGATGATTAAAGTACATACCTGACGCTTTAATATCCACGTTGAAAACTTTCAGATTTTTAATTAGGGAAATAAGACGAGCGTAGCTACCCCGTCAACAAATCAGGCGCAAATGAGAAATATAGGCAACGCGATACATATCTTAACTTTGCGCGCATGGGCAAATTATTATTGCGTTCACACAATAAATTCTTCGGTTTATTTTGAACTGGTTTATGGAGAAAGTTTTAAAAATATTTATGATCAGTTTGAAGACTGGCTGTCCTTGTGTGCGGTGGTATAATGTATTTCAGCTGGAAGGGGAGGACCTAGCTGAATACAGGGGAACAAGGTGGACGAATGATTAATGAAATGCAACAGTATTACCCCCAGTAACTATTAAGTACAGCGGTTTGTGTATATATAAATGAGAAGTTTATTGTACAAAATGACGTAACCAGATGTTGTACGGATTCGATGTATTATGATGCTGCTGATGGAATATAAAAGAGACCAAACGAAGACCACACCGGAAAATAATGAATGACAGTTGATCCAAATAAAATTGAAGTAACAGTGCGGTCGAATGCCGTTCCTGTGTATATTTCAAACTGCAAAATAATTTTAGCAACAATTCCCTCTGTCCAAAATTATAACGGTTTATTTGTGGCATTCAATAATCAGGAGTGTCCGCGCGCAATGAGACAAAAATGGACTTTTTTTCCTACGAAAATTTAACGATGAATGTCAGTGACAAAATACAACTTTTCAAACATTCAATTCTGATTTACGAAAATGACACTAGTACCTATTATATTCAAAATAAAGATTAATAGAAATAATAAATTTTCGTAATATAATTATAGACCTCTTTGACCTTACGAACAGCTAGCTTATTTTATTACGAACAGCTTAAGTTCGCTGATTTTCATAAGACTGCACGAGGCAGCTAAAAAATATTTAGTACGCAGCCAAATTAATCTTGTAAACCAACGGCTTATTTTTTTAAACATAAAATACAAATTTAATAGAGTTGTGGAAGATGCCCCGAATTAGGTGCCACGAGAGTCCTTTTTTATATGAACTCTACACAGGAAGCAAAAGAATTTCCCTCAAGGCCTATGTCATCTGAGATGCAGTGTTGAGGGTCTTTTTGAGGAAAGGAAGAAATGAACATTGGACTTGAAGATACCCATGTTGTAGGAAGAAGGAAACACAAAGGCCGGCAAATCGTTCCACAGCGGAGCTGTTGAACAAAAAACGAGTCGAAGAAGCGACCCGTTCTCATGTGGCAAATGTCAACCGTGTACATATGTTGGGCACACTGGCGTGTTTCCCGACTAAGCACCTATGCCGAAGTGATCAATGACGCTCGTTCCTTGGAGCATCTTCCATTTAAATACCGGTAGAACAAGGATAGCATTTCCACCCGACGCGACGCCTGTGCTCTAAAGGTTGCAATCCGTTTGTTCCTAGAACCATTATTAATATGAAACTGCGGGCACAAGTATCGTCAACCTGGTACACCCATTCATAATACGGAAAATCGTATCTGAGCACAGCTGCGGTGCCCCGCCTTTGTTTCTACCTACACACCAAACACATGACGTCAGTGAAGTTTGGTTGTAGGTCGGTCACACTCGGCACGCTTCCATGCCTATTATATCTCACTTTGTTTCCATTCTACAGCGCCATCTATATTTTTCTCCTTTTTTCGTAGCTTGGTGCTGCAAATCTCAATTTCGCAAATGTCTACATTTCCGTTTGTCGTAAATCAAAACTCGCGAACGCGCCTGCCGGGATGTCATTTTTGAAAATAGACGATACACGAGCATTAAAAATATTATTTCATTTGGAATACTTAATAAATCTTAATATTTATTTCCGTGTGTGAAATCCCCAAAGATTTTTTGAGGGTAAATTATAAATTTAAGTACTAAAACTAGATATTAAAAAATATATATACTATGGCAACTCTGAATAACAACGATCTTAGAAAATACATAGTAGATTCAAATTGTAAAAATTATTATATTTGACTTCCGTATCTGAAAAATACTTTCTTTTATAGATAAATTATTGTAGTATGTGCTTCTTCCGCATAGAGTTCTACCTAAGGCAGTGATAAAAAATAACAAGTTCGAATGTTAAATTTCTGAACACCATTTGATGTAGATTTGAAACATATTTCCCAGAAGCACAGTGCTTTCATAAAATTAAAATGATTGTCTCTCTTCTTTAAATTTATTATTACTGTGTAATATTTTAAACTAAATTTCGTACAAATAATTAACATTATTCTCTAAATCTCTACCAAACTTAATCTTCACCGCAATTTCCAAAACAAACTTCCCAGACAAAGTTCATGTGTAAGCAATTTGTTTCGACACACCTCAATTTTCATTATAAATTCATGTTTTTGTAGCGTTTATTTATTAAAATATCGTATAAATAACTCCCACAGAAAATTTATTTGAAATTTCTTAACAACGAAAGGGAACATCTGAGAGCGAATAGTTATCTGCGGTTTAGAGGCACTGTTATCAAAGAAAATTAATTAATGAAACTTTCAGATTTTCATATTGTAGTAACAAGCCTTACCACAAGTGTGGACGTATGTTATACTAGTGAGATTTATTTTTTTATTTATGGTTTTGTGTTTTGTTCGCACAACTACCAATACTTATATTATTTGTGGTTATGGCGAAGTACTGAAAAGTAATGCAAAATCTAGAGAATAAAAATATTAGAGAATAAAAATAGATGATTCCTTTGATAGTTCATTTTATAATTCCTTTTAAGTTCAGAAAAAAAAATAATGTAACAGGCCCTTAAAAACCTATTTTTTTCGAATATGGTTATATTGTATGATGTGGCAAATTAAGTTCTGTAGAATAGGATCGGAAAATATTTTTATATTTGTGTCTGAACTTCACAAAATAAAATAAAAACATGCTTTTTGGCGATGTTTTTGGGCATAAATCGAAGAAGGCGGCTGATGTTAAGCAGGAATTTCAACGTTATCGTCATCTATAAAAGAATATATGTTAAAGAACGTGGTGTACCTAAACAAATTTTAACAAAATATGGTTTATGGATTCTGCTTATTTGCATGCGATATTACTTTACGTACATTCGACTGATATGGTTTAAATTTGTTAGATACCTGTCGCTACCGTTAATTTGTAATTTATATTGATTTGTGAAACTTTTCTTAGAGGTGTATCATTAAAATCCATACATATTTTCATATTTCATTAGTACTACCAATGCATCTAAGCATTGCCTGAAATGGCTTTATCTGAATAGTCAGGAACTTCCGTAACTTCGTTTTCTCTCTCTACTTCAGTTTTTTCGCCATTCAGCCCTGCGACATACCTATATTGAGGATTGCATGGTCACTGTGGCTCCGGGCAGTTGGGACTCTTGCAGAATTGCATAATCCATAACCGTATTGACAGCCCATTCCTCTTGGAATGTTATGGCTTATACGTGCCTGAAAATTTCAGCCGTAGTCGGCGACACGACTTGTTCAAGGTACCATACGGTAGAACAGATGTTCTAGCACAGCATAGCATGACAAGAGGAATGGTGCTGTTGAACGAAATTTCGTAAACGCTAGATATATATAACTCTTCTTTAGATAGCCTCAAGATTTTTTAGTATAATAATCATCTTCCTAGGTGTTAAGACTGTCAAAATGAGAAAATTGTACGGTAATTGGATAATAATCTGTTGTACAATTTAAAAAAAAAAAAAAAATAAAATAAAAAAATTCATTTAAAAAATACACATGAAAAATTTTACAAATTGCTGAATCATCGTATTTATTCTATAATGTTTTAAATAAATAATCACACATTATTTATAAAACCAATCGTTTCCAACAACTTCGATAATAACATTATCTTTATTTAAAATCCAGTCCGAGAAAACTCATTCCGTTTGTAACAGCGCCGTATGACAAAATTTAGAAAGGAGTAGAAAGCTCAATATCAAAAGCCTCAAAGTGTCTACGTTTGTAACCGGTTCACTGTATGAGCATACTGCACCATTCAAGTAACAACCCTTATTGAAAATAAACTAGAGCCACCATGTAAGAAAATACGGTAAATAAATTTCTTGAGTAAAGTATGTTTAAGAGAATAGTACGGCTTTTTTGTGCAATGTAGAGTATTTTGGTAGGTTAGGTTAGGTGGAATAAACTCAGGTGGGGAAGAAAGATATCCAAAAGAGAATTAGGTAAAGGGGGTGCCGTGAACCACAACTTATCCCAACTTTCGAATTTGAGGGTTGCATACTTACGGGTAGTGCTTTATAGTCGTCCTTATCTGTACTGTTATTTTTTAGGTCAAGGTTTCTCGTGAACCCTTGGTAAAGGATTTTAATGAATCATTGATAACTTCGATCGTTATTTACTTCTTCGCGTGTTGATGTTGTCGAAGTGCGTACAACGCAAACGTGAATATTTTTACGAAATTAAAATGAACTCGGGAGGAGCTTTTGTATTGTGAGTTTATTCAGTTAATCACTATGCTAACTAGATTTTATTATAATAATGGATGTTGCAAGATTTTAAGAGAGCGAGATGGTTCCGTTTAATCGAAGTCCGGTCAATGGAGAAATACGACAGATTAAAAAATGCGACATTTTTGATAGGTATTGTTTTAGATTAAAATGATTTTTCTTTCGAAAATTTGGTATTTTGTAGGATGATTTTGTGATTTTTTAGTGTGGCATGCGCTGCGCCGTTTTCCTGAAGATACTCACACAACAAATCGAATTTTCAAAAAAAAAAAAAAATCTATTACAATATCGATAATGCCGTTTTTATGAATATTAGCATTCTGGCCTCTAACACACTCACTCTAAAAAAATCACTTATCGTCACTGCTTCTTTCTATCTATAAAAAAATTTCCACCCATCTTTCTTTCGAAAAAAAAAATATTTAATTATTATAATGTTTCTTCACATGATTTAATCTACTTCAGAGTTGAACCACATATATTTAAATGCATAAATAAATAGTTCATCTAACTTTTATTCAAATTTTATTAACATAAAATTGTATTTTTTGAATTAATATCAACAACTCGCAACGAAAATATAAAATACGTATAGAAAAAATACAAGTTTGCAGTTCACACGTGGTAGAAGTGAAACCTTCAGGAAACTAAAATATACAGAGGGGGCAGGCTACGAAGCACCGCACAAAAAGGAGACCGATTATACAATTTCATTCTCTTGCAGGCTAAATCCTGTAGATGTACGTGTTTGTCTCTTTTTAGTGTCGCTTTTTCGTTTCATCGAGTTTCAAATCATAATGGTGTAACAAGCCTTCACTTCAATAAATATAACAAAGTCCCGACAGCTTAATTTCGGTAATTAAATATTACAATAAAATATAGAATCTTCAATAATAAAAAGTTTATCCAAGTGTGTAAATAAAATTCATTTGATGCTCTTTAACTATAGATATTTTCAATATTGCCAAATCGAGAGAACAAATAATTGGCTGAAATATACATATTAAAATTCTACTAGACAAAAGCACTTGGAAAAATACGTAAAAAACAACAGTGAATAATTTAACAACAAGGATTATACTAAAATATATATTATTTATAGTTTTTCAATGTCTAAGAACTGTTGTGCAGAATTTAGAAGGATTTTTTTGCGCATTTAATATTATTATTTCATTTATTTTACAGTAACGCAACGGTCCGCCAGCCTCCTAAATTAAATCTAAAACTATACCAAACACATTGGAACACTTTTACGTGAATTTGGTGATCAGTGTGTAAAACCCTTAAAATCCAAGGAGTTGAGGGACGTACTTGACTTACTTTAACCAGTGAATCCTGACATTATTTGGAGTAAAAAATGAAATCGAAATTTTTGTCTCGGGTGACTTTTTAAATTTTTTTAAATTAAATTCAATTAAAAAAAACTTCCACATGTCGTCACTGGTCACTCATCCGAGTAATCGCCCAACCTCTTACCCCGCCCCCAACTCCAATAACTACTATTTTTTTTATGTTTTTGAAGATAGAAAAAAAAACAAAACATCATAAATGTCACCGGAGACCAAAATTTCATGAACATTTTTTACTCCAAATAATATCAGGAATCATTGGTTAAAGTAAATTACGTTCCCTAACACTCTGCAAATATAAATACAAACATTCTATTGAAACACACAATTACTTCAGTATTTTGTATATTATTAAATAACGTTGCTCTTAGCTCAACAGAGAAAAGCTCCCATTTATAATCTAGCAAGTTTGCGATATTGGTAATTGTATGTAAAAGCACAACACGTCTACATCATTTTAAGGGCCAGATTATGTAGATTCTAGAATTGATCCCATGAACTTTTTATCGAAAGTTTCTGAACGACACCGAGCGTACACTGAGCTCAATGTGACTTTACCCAATTTACATATAAATTGTTTTTCGATATTACTTTCAGGTAATTAATTAATAGGTAGATCCACCTTTCGCTCACGGGCTTGCCGCAGGCTTGGTGTATTTGGTTTCTAGGTAAACTTTAATTTATTAATCCTGATGTTTTTGGATATATCAGGCTACCTTTACTAAGGTTACATAAATATTTAACTACACACTTTCACGTTTATTGACACATCTGGGATGTAGTCTAGTGCTATCAGTACCGAAGTCAAGTTTTCCCACTATTTTAATATCATAAGAACCTCTAAAATAAACTCTATCAATTATATAAAGACTATAATGCCAATATTTTCGTATTTATGAATTAACAAAACCTTTATTAGGTATTTCTAATTGTATATTTTTTTCACATGAGCTCCACACCAGAGACCCTGAGGAAAATGATTTACCTCATGGCCGATGTCATCTTTGGGGATGCTGTGTGAGGGTTTTTTTAAGCGAAGGAAAGGAGAGTTCTGGGAAGGAAAAGGGTTTAAGGGGTGGGTAGGAATCTGGGGTTTAGTGTATCCTGGTCATCTGCTTCCAAGACCTAGACAAACCTCACCCTATGAACCCGGGCACCCCTGCTAAAGCACCAAACGTAGCGAACCACTTGGGGTGACCTATATCAGAGGTGTTAGTTATCCGATAAAGGTTTCCGGGGCGGCGGTACCCATTCCCGCCTCCCAAATTGTAAAATATAGAATAAGTGGAAATAGGAATAAATAAAGGTTTTTTTTAGAATCCCACCACAAAATTAGGACTGCTCAAAAATGCGACGTGGTGACTTAATTATTTGTATGGAAACCTTATAACCTCTTTTATTCAAGTTTTCATTTTTTCTATGGACGGAAAAAGTTTTTATGTTTCTATGAATACAAATCAGAAGTCGCACAAAAGTTCAAAATGCGCCGTGACGACGCGACGCGATGAGAAACGATGAATAATAATAATGTCATAATAATTTTGACCCAAAAATTTAAGATCGAATCATTTTCTTATTTTCTATGACGGACAGGTTTACTGCATTATATTTTTTACCTGATATGAACATTAGGGTGGTTGAAAACATTTAAAATCGTCTTTTTGATCGAGGCACCCTTTCATTATAGTAAAAAATATATAAACGTATTTTTTTCATTTAAATAAATTTTAGGGGTCGCTACCATTGATAAAAGTTTCGAAAATAAGCGCCGTTTAGGGCAATGATTGCAACGCTTCAGACCAATCATTTCACTTCGTGCAGAATTAAAAAAAAACGTAGATAGGTTAAACACAGACCTCTTTAGACCTCTCCAGTATTTAAAACAATATGAAGCATGTGTAAACCTGTTAATTAATATCGCTTGGGTTATAACATGCTTTTTGTTCTTAGACTAATTTTTTTATGATCTTGCCATATAATGGCGTCTTCAAGTAATGTGTTATTAAAACTCCGAAAATGATACACATGTATGGCTAATTGGACAGCTAATACAAACTTTGTTGGAATAAAAGTTAGAGTCTGTTAACAAAGTTATGAGTTTTTTTTTTAATCATAAAACTATAGTGAGGAAAAATTATAACTAATCTGCAACTTTTACTTGCAAGTATGTGAACAGGCAAGTATTCCTGCCAGACTAAAGAAACTTAAAATTTAATAAACTCTATAATAATATTTTATTGAGTGGCAAAAGTTAAAGAAACGTTCTGTTGTTAACAATATTCCAAAAATAAGGAAGAAAAGTTTAAAATGTCTGTTTGATATTGCTTCTGCCAAATGCCAACATATTGGAATCATTACCATCGAAGAAGACAGGCTGTTTCAACACATCCACAAATGAATAGGACGACCACGTCAGATAGGTGGTTTAGAGTGTTTAAAAAGTAGAAAAACGCATGAATAAGAAAACATAAAAAGTTTCACTGAAAAATGTTCAAATTGAATCAAAATCATTGGCCACAAATAAAAAAGAGGACTTTAGACAATGGATTCCAACACACGGACATCAATGTATGTTGAAGATGTAACCACAATAATGATTATTTTTGCAGTTAAAGCAGTTTCAACCACGGGTATTTGGGGATTTGGAACGAACACCTGAAAAGGTATGCTGCAGATTTAAAGCGCTTGCTGGACTACACCGAGCAAGATGGATGTCAAAGGTAATATATTCTTTAAAGATTTATCTATTTAGAGAAAAGCTAAAATTTACAAAGATGGAACTAAAACGCATTAACAAAGATGTTTACTTTATAATGGTTTCAAGCTCCTTGCACATGACCTTCATCAAATAATAATTTAAAGCTTTTGAAGGACTTGATGGCGTACGAAAAGATAAATCAATCGATGCTACGAAAAAATATGGGCCATATTTGCTATATATCTGAAGAGCTTGTTGGTTTTGAATTCTTCGATGGGGAAGTTTCATTGGAAACTAAACAGAGGACCAGCCCTCGATAGACAAGCTTTGGAAGATTATTCGAAGCGGGCAACCCTTGACAATGCTCTTACAATGCTCAGTTAAAAACTTACAAGATTGATTATAATTATAATTTTCAACACAATCGGAAACCAAGATGAAATCTGGCTCTTGAATAATTATTAATGTTTTGAAACGTTTCATGTCATTATTTCATTGATTTTAATTATGTATTCAACTAAATTTTGTAAAAATCTGCTTAAAATAAGAGCTCAGTTTAAATACCAACTTCTTATAATAAACCCTTCATTTTCACAGAACGTAGCAACCCCTCAAACACTACTAAAAATATTATAAAAAACTAAAAGTTTTTAGATATAAGGACACATCTGAAAGGGTGCACCATGCAAAATTAAAAAAAAAATCGATTGTACTTCACATGCGGTAGAAGCGAAACTTACCAAAACAATCTCAATCAATAGGAGCCTTGATAAGTGACACCATAATCAAAGCGGCCAATGTGCGCAGTTTGATACTTCACAGGTTCTGTAATGTGTCATTTCCGTTCCATCCGAATTTCAAATCACCGGGGTTAAAGAAGTTTCACTTCAAAAATCATAAGTTTTTGAAGCTTCCTGATCGACTTATTGTATCCATTTTTTGAGAATGTTACAAGATTGATGCGTGAAACGTATGAAAACAAAGATGAAAGTGGGGAAAGTGGCTGCTTATCCAAATCTGGTCACTAAATGTTTCCTGAAGAAGTGCATCCTTTTTATTTTGAATAGATTGTAGTCTCTCGCCAGGACGATACTTAGAGAATCTTCCTTCTTTAGAGTGGCATTTTAAGAAGATTTCACTCTATTGATTTACGTTTCTTCGCTTTGAATTCTCATTTCACGCCAGACAGAATCAAAGAACCAAAGAAATTGCATCTGCAAAAAATGAATCACAAAGCCTGTGTTACAAGTCAGATAGGGTGACAGGGCTAATTGGCTGCTGGAAAACTTGAAAGAACTTCTTTCTTTTTCTTATTTCCCTCTTCCCTCCTTTCCTCCTAACGCGCTTATTTCAGAATCTTTCTCCTTATCACGCCGTCCACGAGCGTCTCCTTTAAAATAGGTTTCAATAAAAAGATTCACCAAACTTCCGCAAGAAAAGTAACAGACAAGTAATTTGAATACGTCTGTAAAAAAGTTTGCGGCGTCAATGCTAAAAAAATGAAGATGATCAAAAATAAATTATTCAGATTTAAATGAACATAGCGAAAGAATAAAAGTTCTTCGCTTACAAGAATTTGGTGGTATCTTATTAAAAGAGGATTTTTTACAAGTTTTAATATAAAATCTATCCTGGTATTTTATTCCTTGGCGAGAGGTATTTCATTACTTATTCATGGAATTAATTTTACTATAATATTATTCTGAGAAACATTATTATTTTCCGATATCGGTAGGGCTGTAGGGCTGGATTCAATTCCGATATCAGAGGAACTAGCATCATTGATGCCTTCGGTTTCGGCGTAGGTACACGGAGGTAGAACGGGTCGCTTCTTCGACTCGTTCTTGAGTTCAACAGCTCGGTTTTGGAATGATTTGTCAGCCTCTATGCTTCCTCCTTCCTACAACATGGGTCATTCGAAGGCCTTTCTCGAAACTACCAGTTTGGGCCCCCCTACACTATTTTCTAAATAACGATAATAATATAATCACATCCCCCCCCCCCCCCTACTACATACGCGAGCTTAGATTAATTACGGGGGTATATCATATATATTATTACATAAAAAGTATTATAAAATTGAAAAATATTTAATTGTAAATTATGTTACTTTTTGAAAAAAGGTATTTAAAATATATGTTTTTTTTTAAATTACCAATTAAGCACTAGATGTTAAATTACTATTTTTCAAAAACTCGTGTTTTGCTCTCATCGGGACTTAGTTGTGAATGTAACAATGTTGTTTTATGTGTTTCTTTTATATTAGAATAAATCTCTCAGTGCCTGTGTCATCTTGGGGATTCTGTGTGGAGCGTCTTTTTAATGAATGAAATGAGAGGAAGTTCTGGGCAGGAAAAAGGTGTGAGGGGTGGGTAGGAATCTGGAGTTCTGTGTGCCAAGCTATTCGCCATGAGAATCGAAATATTTCTAGCGTTTATATTCCTACGCAGGTTTCCTTTAACGCAGGTACCTGCGTTATGGACATAAATAGATACAAAATGTAAATATTTCTTTCTATATCAAAGGCTTTAAGAGCAAATTTAACAGTTAAGATCCTGCGTTCCGAATTTCAACCACTTTATAACATAGTTCCCTTGAACATTTTAAGAATTTAAGCTCTTAAAAAAAACAGTTTTTAAAATAATCTTCATATATTTGCTGGGTCGAAAACCTAATTACATGAAATTCCCTCGAAAGAAAAAAGTTGCAAAGATGAATTTCTAAAAAAACACATTTGGTTTTCAGTCTCTATATTAAATATGTCATATTTTTTAAATATTTTCGCTTACCTATTTATTATAATTGTTTGTGTAACATTAGCACGCTCTCTCTAACATTTGTATTTACATATGTTATCCCCCTTTCAAATCATCTTCTTCTTCTTTTTAAACACTTACTACGGAGTCTTAAGGCGTGGTGTACCCGCTCAAAAAGAAAAGATGGAGAGATATGTAAATACTAATTGTAGAGAGAGCGCGCTAATATTTAAAACGATAAAATTTAAGCAAAAATTCTGAAAATGTTTGATAAAACACGTCTCGTCCAAAATAGAGCAAAAATCTCGTGGGGGATATCCAAAATAGCATTTAAAGAAACGCAATGAATTTTTTCATACTTATGACTTCTAAAAAAGTGAAGAAAAGTACTTATAATAATGTTCGGAGCATACTTTGTGATTTTTTTGTATCGAGGAAATTTCATATAATTTGCGTTTCGGCGTGGAGAACGTCTAGATGTTATCTTCAAAAATAACATAAATTTAAGAGTTTTAAAACTAAAAGTGTTAAAGGAAAACATGTAATAAATCGGTAGAAACGTGGGATGCCGCGGTCTTTACTGGCAAAAATGGTTTGTCTTTTATACGTTCCTCTTTTATTTAATCCGCTGGCGTCCTACCTCTAACACATGTTGAATGATCCTCAATTAGGTTTGTAGCGGCCCATCTATCGTATTTTGAATTCAATCATATTGAGTTGCGTGAATTGTGAAATTATTCACTCGGTTCTCCGGGGCAGAAATAGATATGTTTATCTGTAAATATAAAAATCAAAATATGCTTGGTTATAAATATGTAGGTTTGTATGTTAGATGAGTTGTCTGTGCATTGCTATATTAAACATAGGAAATGATCGAAACTTTCACAATATCTTCTTCCCATTATCGCGAAGGTTTCTGGATTATTACAACGACGTGACAATACATCTGAAAAGTTTTTTAATCATTAGAAAAACTCTTGCGAAACTGTCAAAAATGTCACAAATTGACTGTGACTGAAATGGTGACTCGCGTGCTGTTTGAAAATCTAAATGGACCGGGACTGAATATATTTAACGCGGGAGAGGGTAGGGGATAGGAGGGGGAGAGGGGAGAGGGAAGGCATGGAAAGTGGAGGGGAAACGCGTGAGGGTAAAGGGACATGGGAGGGGAAGGGGAGACGGAAGGGGAAGGGAAATGGGACGAATGGGAAAGACACGCAGCGAGAAACAATTTAATTATTACTCGCTAGTTTATTATAATTATAGTATACCCATAATATATTCAGTGAAAACGATTTGAAATAAAATAATTGAAATCGACTTAGAAATGTTATATAAAATTCAATAGGGAAGCAGAGCTGCAATTTAATTTTTTTTTTTTGGCTGTTATGCCAGAAAACGAACGAAAATCCGGATTTAACGGGGAAGACTCAATGTCAACGTAACAATATCATGGCTGACAATTTGTTCAAATACTGACACGTACCGGGAATCGACGTTTAACTTGAAAACAATCAATTGAATTATACCTAACATTCATTGTTATAATTCAATAACTTTATTGGATTACATAAAAACACTCTACATTTCATTAGTTAGAAGTCACGTGGAATATAATTCACCTATTTGGTCCCCTTTCTATAAAGTACACTCTAACAAAATAGTACGGGTTCAAGACAAATTTCTTAGTTACTTAAATTTCAAGTTCAAAATTTTCGGACAGCGTTTATCCGAAACGTTCAGGAGGTAGCGTAACAATGCGTAATACCCCAAAAATAAATCACCCTAACTTTCATTTTACGTATCCAAAAATACTTATTTTGGCTGTCGGTACTTTGGTACGGAAATGCTGGGACAATAAAACTTTCTGCAGGAAATCCTGTTTTGAATTTAATATAGAATTCAGACAAACGATAAAGCAGGTAGGTGCCTACCAACAATATTAAATTTTAAGCCACGACCCGTCGCGTGGGGTCTTTAAAAGCCCAGGTTTAACAGAAGTTTTCAATTTTTTTTATTTATTCTTTGCATACATAATATGGTTAAATTATTAGTGGATTTTTCGACCACCATGCTAGGCTGATGCCCGTGTTATGGTGGTCGAAAAATGAATGAATTAAATGCTAATTTTGTACATTTTAAATGTTCCCACTGATTCCTTACTTGAGGTAGCTTCCTAAAAGGGACTATACTTGACGCTAGCGCCGAGAAAATTCAGTCTGCGCGTGTGTGATGTAAGATACAGACTTGTGTTTTGGCGTGAGGCTCAAAAAATCAACAAAATACCATGAAAAATCAAGTTTATATGTTTTTTTCATTGTATTTTGTTGATTTTTTTGTTCTTATAATAATAAGTCCGTATCAACCTCATATAGTTATAAGTTTGATAGAAATTGATTAGATTTTTTATAGAGTTGAGTTGAGTTGATGGGGATGTTGAGGGGATGGGGATATTTTTATTCCTGTTATTGTTAGATTGTTCATGGACGGCATAAGTTTGTGAAGTTTTATTTCAGTCGTGTGGTATAAAGCACACTCGTTTTTTTAAAATATTTTTCTCTCTCTTGTTCTCTTTCAAATTTTCGTTTAGATTATTAGTGTTATATTCTTCTTCAATGATAAATTACTTATTTGACTAATTAGACCATAAAGTAATAACATTATTATTCAAAAGTAAAACAATCGCATAGCATGATGAAATGACTTAATGTCCAATGCATGCTTGTGTGGTGAACATATTATAACCTAACGCGGCATAAATCACCGGCGAGTTGTGTATGATGTGAAGTGTGCATAATGTGGACCATTACTCCGCGGCACACACACCACCAGACCGCACATGGCCACACCAGGCCACAAGTTGATGGAAACCAAGCCACAACACGGGCATGGGAAGAGGGATGAGGGACACGGGACGCGGGCAACGGGATGACCGTCAGATTTCATCTTTTTACGTCCACTTCGCAGGGGCGCCGCATGTTTTTTGCCCGATGTGGATGGTGCACAAGGGCTAGGAATCAAGGGGCGGCTCAACTGAATTTGTGTCTCCGCATTATACCATAGAGGACTCGAAACATCTATTCTCTTCAACGGCGTGAGAGTGCGGTTATTTTTTTTAAAGTGAAAACTTCTTTAGCACCGTTGTGATTTTAAACTCGATGAAATGAAAAATAGCGACACTAAAAAGAGACAAACACATACATCTATAGGATTTAACCTGCGAGAAAATGAGATAGTATAATCGGTCTCCACTTTGGGCGGTGCTTCGTAGCCTCTCTACTCTTGTCTATTTTAATTTTCAGAAGCTTTCACTTCTACCACGTGTGAATTGAACACTCTAATTTTATTTTACTAGTTGCTCTTTTGCATAGATTTTGTCTCTCCTCTAGCATCAAGAACGGAGCCCTGCGTGAGAACACTGGTCGGTATGTATTTTAAATTTCCAAGACAGCAATCATTTTTTCGTTATACATAATAATTCGACTGCATGAAAAATAGTTACAAAAAGGCTACGATAGCGTACCTCATACATAAATACTAATGTTAGCATTTTTTTCTTCATGGATTCTATTGCGTATTGCGTCATTTCTATAGCAAATTTTACTTCTAGATTACTATTCCACTATATTATTATGTACATCAAAATATTTGTAGAGTTATGTTGTGCTTGTACAGTCCGGGGTATTTTTTTAAAGAATAAGCTTCGATAACAGTACAACTGATAAAGATACCTAACTGATATTTAAAACGATTCGGCAAACTGATTGGCTAGTAATTTTTGTTTTAATTATTAAATATAATGTTTGTTTTAATTAATAATTTAAAATAAAAGCTTATCTATACTGCCCTTATAAGCAAAGAGGCAATATTTCAAATGACAGGAAAGAACGATTTTGACAATTCTAAAGAAATTCGCTGATCGTAGGCGGAAGCATGGTGTTTTAGAGGGGTAGTTTTTTTTTCCCAATGTCACTTTATTGAAAGATCACCATCGAAAATCAAATTTTGAATAAGTTGACGTTCAAGCTGATAAAAATCATGATTTCTTTTAACATATTAACACTGCTTTCTTCTCTTATCCGGTATAACGAAAAAATTCTTCCCAAACATGCAGACTCATCTGGTTTTCGGCTACAATTTGTGCTTTCTCTTTCAAAGAGCATGCTTTTTGATTTCATAGATACAGACACAAGAGACTTTAGATGTCTAGATCTTCCATTCTGGCAATGAAGATATAAGCATCGCTAATCAGGCAACAGATTAATTTCCAGGCTGACGACACCCGTTAAATATAGTAAAAATCATTTAAAAATAATTCTTCTCAGGGCCTAAAAGGGTATTTTTTTAATGGAAAGGAAGGAGAAGAAGTTCTGGATTTTTTTTATATGATAACCTTGTAAGAATCCCAGCCTCTCCCGTCTGGAGCCAGTGAGTCTATTTCATCCCCAATCGGGGTACGTTGTGAGGCTGAAGGTAGTGGGGAAGGGAAGGAGATGGGGAAGAGAAAGGTAGGAAAGTACCTGGCTATTCAGATCTGGTCACCAAAGACGGCTAAGACCATTTCAAGCAACGTTTCAATTCACACTCGGTACTCATCACACCTAAAATGCATAATTCTTACAACGAAAACAACTTTTGCACAGCGACCGTTCTCCCATATTTCCCCCAAAATGTTCAACGCACTGAGTATTGATACAAGGAAATCGAAAACTGATAAGCTTTATATCATAAATGTACAGGATTGGTTATTTACAAAGGGGAGGAACTATTTCAAAGAATGCCTGAAGTCAACAAATTAAATTAATTGGCTTTATTATTATTATTTTTAATTTTATTTTACATTCAAATTTTTTTTTTTAAATCTCTTGATAATGATGATATTAATATTTATATTCATGAATAATTTTCAACACAAGAAGAGTCATTCATTTATTTACCTATCTATCATGTATTTATGTACCTATTTTATTTAAGCGAAAAAGCAAATATGCTATCTACTTAATTGCGAAACCACTTAAAGAATTCGTTGTTATACAAAAAC
The DNA here is from genome assembly GCA_917563855.2 of Limnephilus lunatus. Taxonomy (NCBI): domain Eukaryota; kingdom Metazoa; phylum Arthropoda; class Insecta; order Trichoptera; family Limnephilidae; genus Limnephilus; species Limnephilus lunatus. Next base: position 49,662,629 of record OU830593.1, read on the forward strand.
ATTGTACTAAACTATGTATTAACCAATAACATTTTTTACATTTATGTAATTATATATTCATAATACGGGCATGTGCCTAGCGTGGTAGTCGAATCACCTGTAAAACTGTATAAAAAATTCTGTGATGAATAAAGAAAAAAATAAAATAAATAAATAAATAATTCTGAATGGTGGTCTTACATCAGGGCGATACTAAAATTATCTTCCACACATGGGTAAAAGTATGAGAGGTGGATAGGAATCCGGGGGTTGACATGTTTAGGAGTACGGACGTATGAATCCAAACTCCCGCTGCGGTGCAAGACGATTGGTTGAAATAATCCGACTGGAGGGGTCAAAAAGCCTCCAGTCGGGCATGAATCCGGGTACCCCTGCTTAGTATCAAAACTTAGCGCACCACGTGGGGCGACTTAAGACAGGGATTTTTGTTATACAATAAATGGTTCCCGGAACAGCGGTACCCATACTCACCTCCCAAAGTAAAATAATGCTATAAAGAGAAAAGTATTATAAAGAGTATGTTGTCCCCCTAGCGGCGGGCCTGCACTTCAGGGACTTGCGGGTGCACAAAATGGCGCTCCGTTGAGTCAGCAAGATGTCCGGCCATTAATCAAAGCCGAAGCCACTTTATTGACCTGTGCTGGTCTGAAAGTACATCAAAACCAGAGCGTGTACGTTTTTGCGAGATTTATTGTAAAAGTTTTTAATCAATTTCGCTCCCGACTGATATTTAGCCAACACACTGAAGCAAACACAAAGGGAAAAGTTCCCAAGGGGATAGTGCGAATTGTATCAAGCCGGGAGCGTATCTACCGAAATGTGAAGATTTCTAGAATCAAGGCTGGATTCCAATTACTTCAAGTAGGTACGCTTAATTGTCTTTCCTAATTTCTATTTTACACAATCTCAACCATGAAACAGAAATTATGTACTTCACACTAAAAACTGGCGAATAATTGTCGACAGCATCATAAAAGTATTACCATTTTCTTCTCATTAATTTCTACTAAAATATCTACCACAATCTCTCACAATCACTCTGGCGCAAAACATATTGTTCACCTAACCTAACGTAACCTTTAATGTAATTTATTGGATAACCACCACCTCTGCCAGAGGTCGCCCCAAGTGTTTCGTTAAGTGACTTAGCAGGGGTGCCCGGGTTCACGGGGTGAGATTTGTCTGCCCACCTGCTGCGTGGCGGGCTGGATCAAGAGAGACTGGTTGAGGGAGGCCTTGTAACCTTTCCAGTTGGACTTTCTCGATCAATTGCCTTGCACCGCAGTTGGAGGTGTGAATTTATGCGTCCATCACTCCTGGACACGCTGAACCCCAGATTCCTACCCACCCCTCATCCCCTTTTTCCTTACCAAAACTTCCTATCCTTCCCTTCCTTAAAAAGACCCTCCACACAGCATTCCCTGGGAAATTAATTTCCTCGGGACCTCCTGTGTAGAGCTAATGTATGTAAAAAAACACTTGGCCAAGTTTTTTTTTAATCACTTTTAATGACTTTTGAAAGGTGGTTCTGAGTTGGTTTCATTCTGAGTTTCCCAGTCACCATAAAAATATTTTTACGATACTCCACATAGGAGACCCCGGGGAAAAAATCCCTCAAAGTCTATGTCGTCATGGGAGGTGCTATGTGGAGGGTTTTTTTAGGGAAAGGAAGGAGAGGAAGTTCTGGGAAGGAAAACGTATGATGGGTGGGTAGGAATCCGGAGGTCAATGTGTCTAGAAGTGACGGACGTATGAATCCATTCCTCCCACTGCGGTGGAAGGTGATTGGTCCAGAAGTCTAGGTAAGATCTCCCTTAACCGATCTCTCCCAATCCGGCCCACCACTCAGTAGACGGGCAAACGCATTGGCCGCCAGGACCTACATAGACAGACTTCACCCCATGAACCCAGGCACCCCCGGGCACCCGCTTAGTCATCAAACGTAGTGAACCACATGGGGTGACCTATGGCAGGGGTGTTGGTTATCCAATAAATGGTTCTCGGGGCTGCGGTATCCCCTGCCCGCCAACCAAATTGAAAGTATGTAAAAATAAACGCCATTTTATTGTGCGTTTGACATTTTTAAGCATATGGTGAAGTAACCAAAATTCTTCGAACTGTGAACTTTGGCATCATCATTTTTGAAGAGGCGGAATTTTTCTAGGTCGTCGCAAATATTTTCAGCCATCAACTACATTTTAATATTTAGCTAAGGATCTTCAAAATTACATTTTATCTCTCAAAAAAGACACAACGCCTTTTATTGGAAACAGCAAAAAACTCGCGAGAATGGTGACCTCTGGCATGATAAATACGATATATGTTTTCTTTGAATAACGCAAACATTTTCAGCATGCATGATATTATTTTATTATTTACTTAATCATATTTCAGCTTGTGTGTTGCACATGCACACCCAGCACAACCAGGCTAAAATAAATTTTTAAAAAAACATTACTCTCATTAAAATAATATTTATTTTCATTTAGAGTTTTGAAGTGTCCATTAGGTAGGAATTCGCATATTAATTCTCATCCGCTCAACAGGGGTGTTTAAACTGTTAACTGGTAAATCCGTGTATTAACTACTATTTATAAGTCAAATAGCCTCCACTCCTGGCTCGGGAATATCTCCGAAATTAAATTTTGAATGTAAAGCTCGGATAGTACGAGTAAGTTGTACTCGCACGATATGCCTCGCCAAATTATTATTATGTTACCTTCATTATTCACCGTAAGCCACAACTTCGTATGAGAGGTGGTACACTCGAGGCCAAATTTATGTTCCGACGACATCGGAGCACGATGCGAACTACTTAAAAAGATTAATGTTATCAAATTTCACAGTTTATGCTTAAACGTAACTGCTTTTTAATAATGTATGATACAGGATGAAACAAGATGTCCTCGAAATGAGAGACAGAAGGCTCGGGATAGCTATGGAGAGGCAGACATCTTTTTATTCGTATATGGTGGAGGAATGATGGCTTCAGCGTCACTTCGTTCAGCAAGGGTGTGATGATATGGGGAAATTTTCTAACTTTTGTTCTGTTATTTGAATATGTCCACATTCATACCTTGTTTTCATCAAAATTATTGTATATTTACAAATAATATTGTACATTTTATTCCACGCTGGGAATTCACCTGTGTTGTGAAGGACATTTTTCAAGGGTAATTTGATTCAATAGATTCTAATACTTTAAGATGATAATATAAAAACATATAGACATTTAAAAAAGAACGCTAAATAAAAATACAAAAATTCAAGCAGTACAATTTCAATGCAATAAAATTTCGATATTTATCATGATTGGGTAAGTATAATTTAAAATTTAAAATATAGACGCAATCTTATTTCTTAAAAACAATTTGATATTATATACTTAGATATATAATTGGAAGATTCAAACCCAGATAGCAGCCAATAATATGTTCGTTAAGAAAATGAAGATAATTCTGATAGTTTTAGTCGAAGTATGACACCGTTAAAAGTGACCGAATTGGAAATAGACACCTTAGCTCAGTTGGTAGAGCTGTTGCCATGAAAGCAGAAGATCCTGGGTTCGAGTCCCAGAGGTGCCAATATCTTTTTTTTTGATTTTTCTGTCTTCAGATTTTCGATTGAGTTTCTCTAATATTGTCTTCATTTAATTAAATATATAAGTAATTGTTTCAATGATTTCAACACTTTTTAAGGGTTTTCTTTATGCCCGAAGTGTACACACAGCAAATGTGACTGCACTAGATACAGTTTAGTGAGGTCCACGACTTCCGAAGGGTAGAGAACCCTGGGAGTTTAATAGTTGGGTTCAAAGGTGCCAGACCAGGAACACTAATCAATCTATTCTGGAAGAACCAGACATCTAAAATAGGCTACAAATTTCCAAAGATACTTTGGAAACGTTGCTCGCCAAACTGAAAACCAGAACCTGGAAAACCTAAAAGTCTTTGAAAAATTAAAAGGTGGGGGAAGCTGAGGATGATCACAAATGAGTTGGATTAATCAAGTATCAGATGTAAACGGAGCATCCTCTCCTGTTCCCTCCGAATTGAATAATTTCTAATAAACTCCGCGATTATAACCAGTAAATATTTGTTTTTTGTTTGTTATAAGTGTCCCCGGAGACCGAAATAAGCTCAGGTTTAAGCAATTGCGGTTAAAGTTTGTCGTTGTTTATAATTGTTTGATCCTGTACGTACGCAGCTAACAAAAGCGTTAATAAAACTTATAAAGCCATTTCCAGGGTAAGAATCAAGATATTAGCAGTATTGTTAAGAGACTTTGGAACATTATGTAAAAATATTTCAACTACCTCTATGGCAGAACGAACAACCATGTAGGGCAGGGGCTTGAAATTTTGTCATTAGAAATTTTTATTTCGTGTTTGATACTTTACACATCTATATATATAAAAATCTAAATATGCTTGCTTGAGTATAGGTATATATATATAAGTATGTATGTATATGAGTATGTGAGATATCTATGTATTGCTTTATTAAGCATAGGAAATGTTTGAAACTTTAAAAATACCTTCTTTCCATCCTCGCGAAGGTTTCTGGATTATTACAAGCACATGACAATATACCTTAATTTTTTTTGAATCTTGAAAATGACATTTTGCAGAACAATGATTGTTCCATCACAATTCAATTTTTGAAACTCTTTAAATTAATGAATATACTTGTAGTACTCACCTATGGTACAAACCAAAATCGAATACTTTTAATCTAATCAAAAAATATATTTATTTTAAATATGTACTTATGTAAGGTACCAAATTTGATTGATTGTTCTGATAATATACAAAAATGAATGTTTGTAATACAAAATTTGTAAAAAAAACTGCAATTGGTGGCACTCGAGCTGTTTTAAAATGTGAATGTACCGGGACTGAATATATTGAACGTGGGAGAGGGGAGGGGATCGCGGAAGGCTACTTTGCGGGAGAGGGGAGAGGAAAAGCGGAGAAGGTTGAGGAGGGACGCATGAGGGGAAGGGGACATGGGAACGGGAGGAATGGGAAAAGACACGCAGGGAGAATCAATTTATTTTTTATTGGCATTGCAACGCACGCAGGGAACTCGCTAGTAATTTAAACAAAATCTCCAGACTTAGTAAATATTTTGTTTAAGTTTCAGGATGATAGTTTTCTCAGTCTCCCAGTATGGCTCTAGAAAGTAACGTATAATGACATAAGCCAACCGGTTCCATGCCAACTCAGAATGAAACCAACTGAAAACCACCTCAGAAAGTTAATTAAAAGCTATGAAAAAATAATTTTATAATAGCCGGTAACCCTAACCTAACTTAATTTTATATTTTTTTATCGTCAATCTTAATGATCTTTCTGAGGTGGTTCTGAGTTGGTTTCGTTCTGTGTTGGCCGATCACCAAACCAACCATGCCAAGTGACTACACGAACATTCTTGTTTTCATACCCTTCCCCTCCCCACTCCCACAGTTTCACATCATTCTCAAATTTATTGGAGGTTCTATAGCTCAGCTGGTTAAGTGCGGTAATAAAAAAGAAAACATTACTTTCTGGACATGAAAAGCTGTTAATAATAAAAAAGCTCAATGTTTTTAGTCGGTTTAGAAAACAGATTTCTACTAAAGACTAGATTTATGTTTATTACTAAGAACTACTCTTTTTTCGACAAATTATTGAAAGCCTTTTCGCGCTTATCCAAAACTAAACGGATATACCTAATAAGTCTTTCACAGTGAATCGTATATTTTAATAATGTATAGTAAAGGCCGTAATCTCTGTGGTGAAAAATAAAGCAATTAAAATTTTACGTTTAAAATTCTTGATTAATTGAGTATTTTTTTAATTATCCTAGAAGCTTTTATCGCACAATTCAATATTATTAACCTAATGTAAACCATTTGTAACAAATTTTTCATTTCCATATCATACCCAAAGAGTTAAACGGAATAAATAACAGTAACTGTTTTTATAAGAAAAACTTTCTTTTTATACTTTTTTGAAGGTTATTCGCATCAGTGAAATATATCATATTAGAATAAGTTAACAATAATAATCTAAAATCTTGGTTAGACGGAGAGGTCTGGGTTCGAGTCCCAGTTGCGACCATTGTCTTTTTCTGTTTTCTGTGTCTTGTTCTCTTTCATATTTTCGTTTAGATTATTATTGTTAACTTTTTCTAATATGATATATTTCACTGATGGGAATAACCTTCAAAAAAGTATAAAAAGAAAGTTTTTCTTACAAAAATTGAATATTCATTTAGGCTTTCGTAAAAGTCATGAATAAATTCGGATATATCTATCCGAGACGCTATCCAGGTTACAAACCAATTCTTAGAATGATTGTTTCCAATTAAAAGGGTAGTTACCCGTAATATGGAGAAAAATAATTAGTTGATAATAATGTAATTCTAAAATTTGAAAATATGAGATTGACAAATATGACGGCTTTGACAGAAGGTGGCAATAGCGAAATTGGTTAACGCGCTCGTCCCGGTTAGACGGAGAGGTCTGGGTTCGAGTTCCAGTTACGACTGTTTCAATGTGGGTTTTATGATATTAAAACACTTGTGACTTATTACACAGACGACATTTTATTCAGCTCTTTATTAGCTCCCTGACATTACACAAGTGAAGTAGACCATAGACATGTTACAATCATCTAGTCATAGTTTATTCATAGAGATGTGACATCCCCCTTCTTAATTTATAAAATAAAATAAAACATAAAATACATTAAAATTTCATATGTCACAATACCTATCCGGTTGTTTGACAACTCTTCCATATCTCGTAATATATGGATTTTGTGAATTATTTTCTCCCACCTGTCCCTCATCTCCAGCTTCTTTCGCTTCTTGTGCTGGATTAGATCGCATGGACAGATGGTCATTATTGATTCCAGTATTGTATCTGAGTCTTAAATGTATTCTATTTCGTCTATACCTATTACCATAATTATCTTCAATAATATAAGACCTGTTACATTTTAATATATCTTTAACGACAGCTGGTAGCCAATTACTTTTGGGATTTTTCTTAAAGTATACATGATCCCCTGTTTTTAACAAAGACAATGGTTTTACATTTTCATTATAATATTTGGAATTTTTTGAATTATTTTTATCAACACACTTTTTATAATCTGAAAATCTTACAACCTTAGGTTTTAATTTAATTTGAGTTAAAGGAATATTCATTCTCAAAGTTCTAGACATTAATAATTGAGCAGGTGACGGTAAGTTGGCTTTCGGTGTGTTCCTATAATGCAATAAAGCGATATAAGAGTCTGCATTTGTTTCTTTACACTTTTTTAGAATATTTTTTACAATTTTTACAGAACTCTCTGCCTGACCATTAGATTGTGAATGATATGGACTTGTAACTACGTGTTCTATATCCCAATCATATAAAAATGATTTAAATTCAATAGATTGAAATGGCGGTCCACCATCTGATACTAAAGACATTGGAATACCATGACGCGAAAAAATAGATTTTAAGTGTATTATTACATTTTTGGATGTAGAATCCTTATTCAATAAAGCAATTTCTATAAACTTTGAATAGTAGTCTGTTACAATGAGATAAATTACATTATTAAAATACATTAAATCAATACCGACTTGTTGCCATGGAAACTTATTTATTTCATAATTTATTAATGGCTCTTTCTGATTAGATACTTTAAATTTATTACATACTTGACACTGTTCAATTAAATTTTTGACATCCACAGTAATATTAGGCCAATATAAAATATCTCTAGCTAATCTTAGACATTTGTTTATTCCTTGATGTCCTTCGTGTATCTTATTTAACATTTCTTTTCTCAGAGATTGTGGAACTATTAATTTATTACCCTTAAAAATCAAATCATTAATGACATTAATTTCGTCTTGAAAGTTATAATATGATTTTAACATACAGTGAACTTTATCTTTACCATTTGGCCAACCTTCGTAATAATATTTTTTCAATGTTTGCATAGCTTCATCCAATGCGGTAGCATTACTTATTTTTTTACGATATTCTTCAGTGATAGCTAAGTTCATATAGACTGAATTGACATGACAATGTAGATCAGACTCATAATCAGGTATATAATGATCTTTCAAAGCGGCTCTAGACAAAGTATCCGAAATATACATTTCTTTACCTGGGACATGTACAACATTTAAATCATAAGATTGAAGTGCTAACATCATACGTTGCAATCTGGCAGGTACATCATGCAAAGGTTTTTTAAATAAATAGACTAAAGGTTTGTGATCAGTCTGTACTGTCACTCTGTTACCGTAAACATATTGGTGAAACTTATTACAACCAAATTGTATGGCAAATAATTCTTTTTCAATTTGAGCATAATTTTCCTGCGACTGCGTCATTGTTTTAGAACTATATGCAATTGGACGATTATTTTGCAAAATGACTGCACCTATAGCTGATTTTGATGCATCAACTGACAAAGTTAGCGGTATTTTTGGATTATAATGACTTAAAGCTGTTATATTTGAAATAGCTTCCTTCAAAATCTTAAAACATCTTTCATTATTCTCGTCCCATGACCATACTACATTGTTTTTCAATAAATTTCTCAAGATTTGTGACTTTTCTGACAAGTTTTCTATAAACGGACCTAGATAATTGACCATTCCCAAGAATCTTTGCAAATCTTTGACATTTTTGGGAGACGGCAACTCCACGATTGCTTTGACTTTCTCTTTGTCAACTTTTACACCTTCCTTACTAAAAATATAACCTAGGAAACATACTTCTTTGACAAGAAATTTACATTTTGACTTATTTAATTTTAAATTGACTTCTCTAGCCCTTTCCATGACTTTTCTTAACCTAATATTATGGATTTCTTCAGTTTCTCCATAAATTAGAAAATCATCAACAAATATTAAAATACCTTCTATATCTCCAAATAAATCTACCATAATCCTATAAAAAATCTCAGTTGCTGCATTTATTCCAAACGGCAGTCTTAAATATTTGTACCTTCCAAATGGAGTTTGAAAAGTACATAAATCACTACTTTCTTCATCTAATTTTAATGACCAAAATCCTGAATAAGCATCTAAATGCGAAAAATAAGCAGCTCCTATAAGTTTAGATCTAATTTCATCAATGTTTCTTAATGGAAAATGCTCTCTCATTATACAATTATTAAGTTTTCTAGGATCTAGACAAATTCTTAATTTACCTGACTCTTTGACTGTTATGACCACAGAATTTACCCAAGAAGTAGGTTTAGTGACCTTCTCAATGACCTTCATCTTTTCCATGCGATCTAATTTCTCACGAAGACTGTCTTGTAAAGCAAAAGGAACTTTCCTCGGAGGATCAACGCATGGGACAGCATCTTGGCGAAGTTTGAGATGAACGACACCATGTTTCAATGTGGGTTTTATGATATTAAAACACTTGTGACTTATTACACAGACGACATTTTATTCAGCTCTTTATTAGCTCCCTGACATTACACAAGTGAAGTAGACCATAGACATGTTACAATCATCTAGTCATAGTTTATTCATAGAGATGTGACAACGACCATTGTCTTTTTCTGTTTTTCTGTGTCTTGTTCTCTTTCATATTTTCGTTTAGATTATTATTATTAACTTATTCTAATATAACAGTAACTATATTTAACTTCGAACCTGCGCGGTATGTCGGTACATATAAATTTATTAAAAAATTACATACCTACATTTAAATTTATTGAAACATTCTGCTAAATTAACCGAACTACAAAAAGCAAAATACAGAAATTTTGTCGTTGAACATGAACTCTTGCCTAGTCGGGTAGTTACGCTAGTAGGTTACAAATGTCGTTTCATAACAAAGTAAGTAGGTATCAAAGAAATAAAAATATAAAAACCTATCTCTTATCACCCTAATCTATCTTAAATGGTTTTAGGGCACGCTATTCTACCACCCCTCGCACAACAACCTTTGCCATTACATTATCCGTAATACTCCAAGAAAATTAGACACTTTCTTTACACGATGAATTAGATTTGGATAATCCATCATAGAAAGAAATTTGTGACTAATTCGTATAATCACTGCCTTATTTTTTCGTTTTAAGATCTTCAACGTACAAATGATAGATTGGGGCGTCTGGATAGATATTATTGGAAAACCTAATAGTAGGTAGTAGACTTTACTATGTTTAATCTACATATCTTCTATATCTATATAAATAATAATGAATCGCCGACATGTATGATGTAGGCGCATAACTTCCGAACGACTGCACCAAATTGGATAAAAAAATTGTTTGTGTTTGTTATTGTCGGGACAAGGTTTGTATAAAAGAAGCGGTGAGCTCTGGCATAATGAAATTTGTACTAAAAAATTGCAATAGGTGGTACGTGACGGTGACGGTTGCTGTGACGGCAGTTTAATGTCCATTTGCTTAGCATTCTCACTAACATTTTTTTTTTTCAAAAATGATCTTTGAAAGCGAAAGATTTTTTTTGCTCATTTCTGAAGCCAAAATAATTTTCAGAACCATCTGACTTGTATTTTCATAAATTCATTTACATAATTCATATGCATGACAAAGTTCTAACATCAAGAATTTTAAATAATCATTTATTTTGAAATGTTCTAACATCACTTTCACTCTTTATTTTGTTTGTATCTGACAGTTATCGTTGTTACGAGACGCACTTCGTCACTTTGATTGGATAGGATTATAACTTTGCCTTACCATGTTCTCAGGTTCCATAGTTTTCTAAGACGAATTTTGGTAAACAATTTGACAATTTTTGATTTTGATGTTCAATCTTGTGTACCTAAAGTATTTCTGTTAATCATATTTTAATGGAAAATCTTTAAATGGCTAGGAAATAGCCAAGCTTGGAATTGCATTAGAACTAGAAATGAAGTAGAACCTTATGCTCTGAATTATTATGCCCTAGCTGGTTGCGTATGGTTTTATTTGCATTTTCTAAAATGGTAACTTCCCTATTCAATCCTATTTAAATATTATTATTTAAAATATATTTAATAAAAATGCTTAATATAAGATTCAACATCAAAATAAGAAATTTGTAAATGTATAATGAGTAAATAGTCTTTGCAGACTTTGACACCTCATATATCAGAACAAGGTAAAGTATCACCTTTTGGCGATCCTATTTGTGAAGGATGACCTTTGGCGAAGTGTACCCTTGGTAGGTAGACTGCAACTTACCATGCGTTCGGGCAATCCGCCCAAGTTTACCAATTTATCTGACTCCATAAATGTACCCAAAAGTCTACCGAGATATTTCAAATAAAATAACTAGTTTGCACTGAAGCTAATATTTATTTTAATTTACACACGACAAATTTATATCAGAAGGAAATATGTGGGAGACGATATCTCTACAGGTGAGAAGCGGACTGGACGGTCGGAAGACGAATGAATCTTCGGTAAATTTAACGAACTTAGCTCGGCGCTAAGTGACGTCGGCTGAGTTGCCAGCGTAAAAACTATTTTTCCTTTGTAGAATATCGTTCCCTACATACCTCCACCCCAGTTTGCAAAACGATAACAAAAGTAGGTGAGAAAAAGATAACTAATGTTATGTTATATACTTAAAATTAACATACTTAATTACAACATGTCGCATTTCACAGAATTGCTATTTTTATAAATTTATTACATTTCTAAGTTTGCATTAAAGTTTTGCTTGAAAGTTTGCATCGACAAACATTTTGTTTGGAGCACTGAGAGTTGTATGACCTATGATTGAATCATTATTTATTCATTTTATCAGGTTACTTAAGCTTAATGAGCAAGTAGGTACCTATATATATATACAAGGCAAGTATAATTCTGAACTACCAGAAATTATTAATATAAAGCAATTTCCCTATCATTATAATATGAAAATTCTTTTAAAAACTCTCTTGACACTATAATCGTGTACGAAATACATGTTTTTTATTTTATTCCTATTCTTAAACAATATAAGGTTGTAAACTTTTTACTTAATATAAAAAATATATAGTTGTGTTCATGAAACTTGGGTTAAATTATTTTATGTGTGGTATTATATCCATTATATATCTTATTTACTGTTACCGAACTTTCATGAACAAACAAGTGTATATTAATGTCAATTGCTTAACGAAATGTGATGTTATTGGAGGTGTTATGTATTTTTTAAAACATTTAGATATGGTATGCCTTAGTCAATGACAGGTATATAATTCACCTTTAGAACTATTGAGTTATGAATTTATAATAATTTATAATGAATTTAGTTAATAATAACATTATCACGTTTCCTTAAGCATTTGGAACGAATCATTATCGTATGATAAAAAAAATTTTAACCCGTTCAATCAGATGTGGACGTCAAGGAACATCTGGTTGCACGTGTTTGAAACCTTTTATTAACTTAACATTTTAACATAATGGAAAAACTAGGTAAATTTTTAAAATTAGGTACATGTAATATTTGTATTTAAGAATTCTATAACATTTTAGAGTATAGTTTTTACATTTTACTTTTTCATCGCAAAGTGCGTAATGTTCTAAAAAATTTATTTAGGAATGGAAATATGTAATTAATACCTGTTATATTGAGTGTGTGGTCAATATAAGACAATTTATGTTCCTATAATGTAACAGTGTTATAATAACTATAGCCTATTATCGTATAAAGTAAATACTCTATTACTGAAATATGATAAAGTACATGGTTAATATTCAACGCGTCTAGCGGAATGGTTTGAAACTTGGATAAGTTATTCATGTATGAATACATTAATGAGTGTTATAGGTGAAAGTAATATAGTAATATCTACAATTATTCATACAAAGTAATCTTTCTATCACTGAAATATGAAAAATTTATTACTCTTATGTGGCAAAGGTAAGTATGATACAGGATTATCTAAAAATTATTCATACAAAGTAATTTTCCTATCACTGGAATATGACAACATTCCTATTCTAAATATGGTGAAGGTACTTGTTTTTATTTTATTAATTTACAAAATAACTTGATAAGTTTCTTAAACTAGTTACATATAAAAATTTCATTCCAAAATTCTATAAAAGTTTTTTTTTTAAAAGAAAAAGTTGTATAAAATTTTGAAAATTTATAAAAACTTTAACGCATATAACCGAGTGGTTAGATTTACTATTTAAATACTCATCGCAAGCTGCGGAATGTTTTATTTTTTAAACAAGATAAGTATAAAGTTGTTTTACGATAATATGTGTTATATTGAGTATATGGTCAATACAAGACATATTACGCTCTGTTAATATTATGTTTGAAAATGACTATTGTCTAAGTACATACATTGTTTTTCACGCAATATAGTGTTAAATTTTTCTTAAAACTAGTTACATGGTTTACATGATTTTAAAAAATGAAAAATTTTCATTGGTTAAATGGTTCATCACTTTGATGACCAATATGTACTGTATAAAACAAATAATTTTAGTACTAGAGCTCAAAATTGTATTAATGTTGTAGACAATAGTACCAGTAATTTTACAAGTATATGGTTTAAGATATGCATTGTATATGCTTTTTTTATTTACTTTGTTAGTCATTTTTAATTTGATATGGGATCTGTAGGAAGGAAAAGAATTAATTATCTCTAATTTTGCCAATATTTGCTTTCTGACTTGTATCTGTCGGGAAAATGGACTCTTCGACAAGATCTTGTTTTCTTGATTTCTGGGAGTGGTTCCTGAACAGATGTGGAAGCTGGCGTGTTATCCTCTACATTTTCTTGATCCATTAGCACTGGCAGGTGTTGATTTGATGTTTTCAAATTCTCTGCAGTCGTCCGACGTAGTTGTCAGGTTCTTCCTTAAGAGTTTCATTGAAGAAATCTCATGGTGATTTTGGTGTGCTACCCAATGTGAGTTCAGCTGGGAACATTTTGTTGGTCATATTGAAGTATCAGGAAACATTAATTTAACATAGGACGAGGGCGGAGTCATCTTTTGCCTTAATATGATCGTCAGGTTGACTCTGCGCTTTCCCTACAATCCTTAATTGCTTGCAGTAGGACAGTTAGTCTCTTCAGATTGAGATATGGTGTCAGCTACTGTATTCTGGAATATGTGTGATAGTGCTTTGATATATAAATTATAGAAAATATTGAAGTAGAGAAGATGGCGGTAAAATCGATTTGTCTCTTTTAAATTAGAGATAGTAGCTATTGAGTTGTCCTTTAGTATTCCTTTTTCCAGTTGCCTGTTGCCTGTTTGCTGGAACTCAGTCCAGTTGCCTGTTGCCTGTTAGCTGGTGATATCTGTTGCCTGTTGCCTGTTGGCTGGAGCTGCGTCCAGTTGCCTGTTGCCTGTGTCTGTTATCCGTTGCCTGTTGCCTGTTGTCTGACTCTAATGGTCAGTTTCCTGTTGCCTGTGCCTGTTAAATGGCCAGTTTCCTGTTTGCTGACTCTAATGGTCAGTTACCTGTTGTCTGTGCCTGTTAAATTGCTACAAGTGTTTTTGTTACTTGTGCGTAAGTAAGGAAAGTTACGATGGACAGCTACTCTTAGCAAAATCACACTTATTGTGTGGCGTTGCCGTTGTTTTTCGAATTATCTCTATGAAATGTGCATGGTTGATAGCACTTATACGCCTTCTCTCCATATTTCTTGTGAAGTTTGCAAAATCCAGTTATGTTCCTGTTTGGAGACCTCCCGCGAGACCCTGATCTTGGTCTTCCAGCGGGGTTGTGCCTATATGTAGACTGGTTATAAAAATTTTGGCGAAAGTTTTGTCTACTTCGTCCTTGATAGTTAGATTGTTGATTGACATTGTATTGGTCTAACTTCAGTTGTTTAATTTCTCTTGTAAGTGTAAGTACATGTTTTTGAAGTTCTAGTAGCATCGAATTTTCAGTTTCTTCGGCTCGCGATGTGCTTGGTCGATTTTTATGATCAACTGCAGAACATTCTGATGTTTGGTATACATCTATAATTTTGTCTGCCACCGAAGCGAGTTGGTCGAGATCATTATCTGGCAGTGCGGACAGTATCGCCTGGACATGCTGTGGGAGTCTCTGCATCCATAGTGTTCTGACGATGGCGCTTTTTGCCAAAGCGGGTCCCGCTAACTCCAACATGTGTCTTAATAAACCAGTTGGTTTTCGGTCCTCCAACTGGATGCCTGTGAGGAGTCGAGTCAGTCGCTTCTCCTCAGAGTCTTGAAGACGTTCGATGAGGGCAGTCTTGATGCACATATACTTTTCTTGGCCTGGTGGATTAATTATTATGTCGCTTATTATCTGCAGGGTGTCAGTATCTAGAGCGGCAATGACGATATTGTATTTGGTAAAGTCGTCTTTTATTCGTGAATTCACGAACTGTGCCTCGGCCTGGGCAAACCAGAGAGCGATGTTGGTCTTCCAGCAGCTTGGTAAGCGTACCGACACATGGTGAACGTCCGATGGTGGTCCGTTGTTTCCTTCCATGTTGTTTTTGCTGGGTTTGCCTCTTGGACTTGTGAAAGGATAAGTTGCGCTTGATCCGCTGGTGTTTCCTTCGTTGGTTACGATGAGATCGCTTGGGTTTGATTCGTTGGTATTCTCTTCGTTAGTGTCCTTTCCGAAAGTAATCATGTCCCGATTTGGTCAAAACAATTCACAGCAGATATGGCAAATACGTATGGCAAAATTCAAATCAAGAGTATATGTATGGAATAGTTGTTTTTTAATTTATAACCCATATTAATTTAAAAATGGTATTTAAAATTGTTAGAAACTTATGAGAATTGTTAAAATTTTATTAAAATTATTAAAATTTTATTAAAAATGTTGAAAATAACTGAAATTTTGATATTTTACTTTGGATGTTGTGATAAAGTATTCAGTAAAGTTTAAATTGACGAATTCATCCGAATAGTTAAAATTTTAATTACTTGAAAAAAATTTCTAAAAAACTCATGAAATTTAATATTATCGCCGGAATGAAAAGTGCTAAACTTTAATAATATTATTGAAATACTCTAGCTGATGATCAATTTATTTGTAGGTAGTTACATTTCCGAGATGCGATTGGATTACATGAGTTCTGCAGATTTTTTAAAAGGAACATATGCAAGTTGTAACATATTGTATACGCATCAATTCATGTAACAATTTTTTACAATGCTGGAAAAAATGATAAGATTAATAAGAAACTATTTTTAAAACTTTCACGTGTCTGATGTGATGTATTTTTCATGAGATTGGTTTCCTGCCGTCCTTTGCGCTGGAAATCTGCCCCGCGTAGCTCGTACCGGTGTGCATCGGGCTTTACGCCGCGCAGCTGGGCCGGTGGACGAATTCCGGTTCCCTGTAATGGCCGTCCGCCAGCTGCATGATGCGTGATTCTCACTGAAATAGAGTGTACGAGCAAATTTAATCCTTTTTATTGAAAAAACAAGGAGAAATACACATTATTTATCAGGGATTTCATGAGACATCTAGATCGTTTCAGAAAAGATAGAACACAACGATTAAATACCGTTTTACGTCATAAAGTCGTAATTTATGGTGGATTTTACAATTCAGATTGCAAGATTAAATATATTATGTATGGAAAAAACAAAAATTGGGAAAAATCCATGTTTTAGCTGAAAATCAAAGCAATTTATTAATCATGTTATACGTCAATATCTTTTTGCAATGCCCATTTGGCGCTGTCATTATCGCAATAATTGACAGAATATGCGATGCACATTATTTGTGAAATTACTGAGTTCCCCCGGTGGCAATAAAACGAGATGGAAGCTAAGTTATTTTATGTAATTTTAAAATATGAAAGTGGCTCACCGGGTGTATTGAATCTCAGGATTCGTCTTCCGCTCGTCCGGTCGCTGCTACCTGTGAGATTTATTGTGTCGTCCCTCTGCGTGTTGTTTGGTGGTCACCAGTTTGGCGGGGAAGACTGTAGGTCACCAGTTTGGGGATGTGAACCCATGTAGGTAGACTGCAACTTACCATGCGTTCGGGCAATCCGCCCAAGTTTACCAATTTATCTGACTCCATAAATGTACCCAAAAGTCTACCGAGATATTTCAAATAAAATAACTAGTTTGCACTGAAGCTAATATTTATTTTAATTTACACACGACAAATTTATATCAGAAGGAAATATGTGGGAGACGATATCTCTACAGGTGAGAAGCGGACTGGACGGTCGGAAGACGAATGAATCTTCGGTAAATTTAACGAACTTAGCTCGGCGCTAAGTGACGTCGGCTGAGTTGCCAGCGTAAAAACTATTTTTCCTTTGTAGAATATCGTTCCCTACAACCTTTTCCAAATTAGGTGACGTACTGTTAAAATTATTATTTTTTATGTCAGTTTCATTTGTACCAAGTTTTTTTATTAAGTTAAGTCGAATATTTTTCAACATGCATACTTGTTCAAATATCACTTTGACTACTAAACAGTTCGGCTAGATCATTTATAAAAAATCAAATAAATATGAAAAATCATAATTGTTTTTATTAATTTTTCGTTTCCGCTTTATTTACCGATTTCCAAGGCGTCCTTTAGAAATGTAGCTATGAAAAATATGTTTTTAATCAACAAAAATAAACAACTGATTCATGAAACCCTCAGCTTCAAAGCTCCAGTAAACAAATATTTGTTTCCACTTAATAATGCCTGGTGCAGAATAAATAATTTCTTATCATTAATATTTCATAGAAATACATACTTTCATTTGATTTTTGCAACGTTGCTCCTGGCTAATATATATTTATCTAGATCGTGCAATTAGAGTTGACCCAAAATACGCACAGGCTTAGAATTATTGATATTAGTGCATATGTATACACTTCTGACAGTGACTTCATTTAAAAACGTCACTGAGAAACAGCCTTTTATCTTACCCGCTTATTGTATTATCGATAAATGGACGATAAATGCACAAGATCATCGAAATTGAATATATTGGAATTTTTTTTGTCAGAATCAGAAATCACTTCACAACAGCAATAATAATATGTACATACCTACAACTCAGAGTGAACACAATAGTAAGTCGAATGGCAAGTAACTGGAAAGGAACCACAGCAATAATATATTATGATAACTTGCAAAACGGTCAAAAAATTATTTAATGATAGCTATAACGTATTTTTAAGGGTCTTAAATTACATGAAAATATGTCTATATTATTAAAATTCTTATCAAATACATTACAAGCTCTGAATATAGGTATAAACAAAAAATTTAACAAAACAAAAACGACTTAAAAAAATGCACTAAAAAGTAAAAAAAATAATTTCATACGATTGTAATTTTTGGAGTCGGTGTCAGCCAAGGTAACTACATACATACGTAGTTATAGGTGATATGTGGAGATCTTGGCTGACACCGACTCCAAAAATAACAATCGTACGAAATTATTTTTTTACTTTTTAGTGCATTTTTTTTAAGTCGTTTTTTGTTTTGTTAAATTTTTTGTTTAGTAACGAGCGTGCGTAAAGAAGTTTTACTTTAAAAAAAACACTTTAATCGAAATCTGTTGGCGTAAAATTGAGTTATTCGTCCATTTGTCGCGCACATACTTATTGCAAATTTAAGACATATATGGTTTTCTCGTGGATCCCATTGTCAGAACTGGACCAAATTAAAATTGGACCACACGGGAAGCACCAGCTTTCTAATAAAAAAAAATCATCAATATCGGTTCACCTTATCGAAAGTTCTGAGGTAACAAACATAAAAAAAAAGAAAAGAAAAAAAAAATAAAACCTCCTCCTTTTCGAAGTCGTTTAAATAGCATTTTATCCGAGATTAGTCGAACATTTTTGAAGATGAAAAAGTGATTTTTCTCTGGTTCTAACGCCTGGGACTCTAAAAATAATCTCAGCCAAAAGGGACGAAGAATCAATAAAACCATTGATTATTTTATTATTTATTTATTAATTTTCAGGAAATCGGCAGTTTACATTTATTTCAAATTGTACCTACATAATATTAAATAGCCAAAATAAAACCAATTATGGATTTCCTCCTTGTGACTTTACTTCTACTGAGACAGCATAATAAGAATCAGTAAACTAATTTTTAAAAAAGCAATATGAATCCAAAAATTATATAAAACAAAAACAAAATATATATATAAAACATTTTTTTCTTATATAAATCGAAACATTACTAAACAAAAAATCTATCAATACATTGGTAGCCATGGAGAGAGGTTGTACATATAAATCAAATCATAACAGAAGTATAAACAATAAAAACATAACACTATTCACGAACCATCAGAGAAATATTCTTTTACGGACCTCTTATAATCGGTAAGTTCGCAATTGAAAATGTTCACATTGGATTATACGCTATTATATAACAATAACCTACATAGTCTGTTCAGGCAAGAATTCTGCTTACAGTTTGTCTTGCATTAATCCACCCTGAACAGGACAGAAGAGCGTTTTGAACATGCGGGTACATTGAATTGAATTTTATTTAGCAACTCTGGGCATTGAATATCGTTGTTAACTACTTTATACCGGAATTGTGCATCCATATGATGCCTTCGTACACTCAATGAATCAATTTTAAAGTGTGAAGCTGCCTCTGCATAATTATTAAATCTTAAAAAACAACAAAGATATTTTAGGAATTTGTTTTGAATTGCCTTGATTTTGTTTATGAGGATTTTGTAAAATGGAGACCTAACAACTGATGCAAACTCCTGATGACTTCGTACATAGGCAAAGTAGAGTTGCTTAATATTATTGTTACTATTAAAAAGTTTTGTGTTTCTTACGATGAAAAATTCAGAACCGGGCCGCAGCTGCAGCAATAGGGACGGCCGCGCGGCCTTTTTCATGCAAAACTTAATTTTGAATTGGAAGACAAGTTAACCCAACCTAATTGAAAAATTATTGTTTTATACAAAGATGTAGTAAATGTCTAGTAATGATATGTGCTACTTTATTTGTTTATAAAATGTTAATTAAAATTATTAAAAAAAATAATTTTACACTATCGTAATAAAATGAAAAAAAATAATAATAAAAATCGTTATAAATCCTGTTCTTAGGTAATTTTTTAAATTTATGTACGACAAATTTGAATCCCAATTTAAATTGCTTTTTTAATAGTGTTGGAAGTGTTTGTTAGTTGATGTATGTGGATGTAGAGTGTTTGATGAGGAGATCCTCTCCACGTCAGGCAGGATTGCCTTCATACCTTACCGATATTGAGGTTAAAATGCTCCTTGAGATCACGGCACTTCCAAGCCGTGATCTTGTGTTCAGGCTTATAATAATGATGATGTTTAATTGAAAACACTTAGTTATCCACGATATTAAGTTTTATTTAAAATATTATTTACAACGAATATACATTCGCGTACGAACTGGTAGTGAGGTAAAATTGCCGTGCAACCGGAGGGATCGAGTACTAGAAGCGGAATAATAATCTAATCGCATCTCGGGGCAATCGGTGACATTTAGTGCCGGTCATCTGGGATACCATACGCGTGAAAATAAGTAATGTGAATAAGTACTGCCATATACCTCCCCACCAGCGATGCACGCGAATAACAAAATATGGCATACGAAAAGAAAATAATTATATACACCTAAATAGGGTTTAGTATGTGTCTGAGATATACATATCTACAAAATATAAACAATGTTTTACATACTTGAAAATATAATTTTTAACATAAGTAGTTTTGTGAGCAATGCTAAATTTACATCATTAACTTAGAACATAAAATGCCTATAAAAAAGAAAAAATAACAAAATGTTTGAACGTTTTAAAATTAATATGTTATTTGTTTACAAGTCCTAATTATCGTTAGTAATAGGAGTAAGTACCTATTTCTCAGTCGGTATTGACCGATTAAAATTATTATTACTTGTTCCTTCTTACGGCTAGACATATAGTGTTGAGGTAGGTAGGTACTGCTAAAATGCATAACGGTTATTATTTACAAAGGCGAGTAGCTGCTGGCTGACTCGGTACATACTTATTATGCGTTTATACAATTTCAACGAAAGTAAACATAACTATGCGTAATTGAATACAAGTGTTATTTTAACGTGTTTTAAAATATAAATAAAATACATGAACCTTATTATTCGAAATTAACTTTATAAATCTTAGACTAAGGAGTGAATTCATTTTTAATCGAGGGAAAATAATAATTCGAATTCCAAGAGCTGTCTTTGTTTATTACCTGACTTTAGGTACATAAGTACCTCCGCAGTGGTATTGGAATGTCGAATTATTATTTATTATATTGTTAAACAGATACAGTTTGGTTAGCATTTATGACGGTCCGATCTAATATGTGGCTTCTTTTTAATAAGATAACACTACGTAAAATTAATAGATATCGGAAATTAACAGAAATTATATACAGTTTGGATAACTTATTTGCTAAATTTGATATACCTTACTAATCTTTTTAATTAGTTATTTACAAATAAAATGTAGTCTGTATACTGTTCAGAATTCGGGATACGAAAATGAATTGATATAATATTATTATTTGTTAGAAATACTGACTACGTAATAATACAATAATTTATATGGCGGTGTTTCGCTAGCTAAATACCTAAATAAACTTAGTTTTATTTCACAGTAGTGCATTAGAATTTTAATCAATTATGAGATACAGTGATACAAATCGTATAATAAATTTTAGATACATCAATATAAGTTTTCTAATTAATTTGTTTAAACGATAACTTTCTTCATTGAAGTATTGCCAAGTATTACTTTTACGACTGGTACCTTTCAGGAAAATGTACGTGTCTTCCACAGCGTGTTTTTCTTGTTGTTATTGTGGGCGGTGTGCTTGCCGTTTTTTGCGGTATTTCCTCAGAATTTTGGAAAAATGCAGGTTTGAGTCTGTCGACCGAAACTCTTTTAGGTTTTCCATTGATAGTTATAACGTATGTTTTGTCATCTCGTTCCTGAACTTCATAAGGTCCGTCATAGGGAGCCTCGAGTGATTTTCTTCCGCCGTCTGTGCGAAGGAAAACATGTGACGAGTTAGGTAAATCTTTGTGGACAAAAAATTTTCGATTGCTATGGTTACTAGTGGGAGTAGGCTTGATTTCTTCAAACCTTTCTTGCAGTCTTCTTATGTAGGTGTCAGGTTCTTCGCGGGGAGTTGTAGTCAAAAAATCACATGGTAATCTCAATGTTCTTCCGTAGGTGATTTCTGCAGGTGAGCATTTCAGATCTTCGCGAACGGTGGACCTAAGACCAAGAAGTATTAGTGGGAGGTTTTCCAACCAGTCCGGGTTGCTATAAGCCATAAGAGATGCTTTTAGTGTTCTGTGCCATCTTTCTATTATGCCATTTGCCTGTGGATGGTAGGCAGTGGTTCGTGTTTGCTTGATTCCGAATTTCCGCGTGAGGCTCTTGAACAGGCCTGACTCGAATTGTCGTCCCTGGTCCGTAGTGATTGTTTCCGGTACTCCGTGTCGAGCAATCCATTGTGTGGTTAGAGCGGTCGCTACCGTCTCTGCCGTCATATCCTTTAGGGGAACTGCCTCTGGCCAGCGAGTGTATCTATCTATTATTGTTAGGAGATATTTATACTCACTGCGAGCTGGCAGTGGACCGACCAAGTCAATGTGGATGTTTCGGAATCGATCTTCGGGAAGTGGATATGTTGCTGGATGTGCAGTTGTGTGTCGTGATATTTTGGCTTTTTGACAAGCGACACAATGTTTGGCGAAGGTTTTGATATCCTTTGACATCTTGGGCCAGACGAATCTCTGACGTACGCTATTAGCGGTACCAGCGGTCATCTGGGATACCATACGCGTGAAAATAAGTAATGTGAATAAGTTAAAGACAAAAATTTTTAATCGACACAGGAGCCGATATTTCAGTGCTACCGAGGACACATCGAATGGCTAAAAACACCATCACTACAGATACATACCGAATCCCACTGTACGGCGTCAACGGATCCCCCATAAAAACCTACGGTTCCCGGACTATTGATCTGCAACTCGGCCTACGACGTGAAATAAAGTGGACATTTATCGTCGCTGACGTCTCAAGAGCAATTATCGGAGCGGATTTACTGCATCACTACAACCTGAGTGTCAACTTAAAAAATGCTACCTTGACGGACCAGTCCACGGGACGACAGATTCAAGGAGTAAAATCTCAAGGACCCTCATCCGGTATCTCGACGATATCTACAAGCCAGAAGTACCGGGATATATTAAATAAATACCCGTCATTAACTCGTCCCAACATGCAAATCCAAAACGTTCAAAAACATAACGTCACACATGTAATTGAAACACGGGGACCTCCCGTAACAGAACGAGCTCGCAAGCTGGCACCACATCTCCTAGAAGCTGCCAAAAAAGAGTTCAGGTACCTCATGGAGCACGGAATCTGCCGCCCGTCCAAGAGTAGTTGGGCGAGCCCATTGCACATGGTTAAAAAACCCAATGGAGAGTGGCGTCCGTGCGGGGACTACAGGCGCTTGAATGCAAGCACAATCCCCGACAAGTACCCAATCGCTCAACTTCATGATTTTTCACACAAATTGAACACAGCGAAAATATTTTCAACAATAGACCTAAAGAGAGCTTATTACCTGATCCCGGTGGAAGAAGCCGACATCCCTAAAACTGCAATCATCACTCCATTCGGATTATACGAATTTACAGCGATGCAGTTCGGACTGTCAAATGCAGCACAAAGTTTCCAGAGATTCATGCATGCTGTCACGCGTGACTTAGACTACTGTTTCACCTACCTGGACGACATCCTCATAGCCTCCAAAAACGAAGAGGAGCACAGGAAACACCTAGATGCCCTTTTCCAACGCCTTTCCGACAACGGACTAGTAATTAATTTAAATAAATGTAAATTCGGTTTGCCCATTGTTGATTTCTTGGGACACACAATATCGCCGGACGGTATTACTCCCGTCAAAGAGAAAGTGAAAACCATCGTAGATTTTCCTCTACCCAAGACAGCCAAAGGTTTGCGTCGTTTCCTCGGGATGCTGAATTATTATAGAAGATTCTTGAAGAACTCTATCAACACACAAGCCAAACTCTTCGATTTCACGTCAGGATACAAGAAGAACGACAAGAGAATTCTCACTTGGACTCCGGAACTGACGGCCGCGTTCGAAGAATGCAAAACCCAGCTGGCCAACGCTACCCTGCTAGCGCATCACGACCCCAAGGCGAAAATCGCCATAATGGTGGACGCCTCTGACCTTGCGATTGGCGCATCCCTACAACAACTTAATAACAACGAATGGCAACCCTTAGGATTTTTTTCGCGTAAATTCACTTCTGCCCAACGTAAATACAGTACATTCGACCGAGAACTGACAGCAGTTTACGAAGCAATAAAATATTTTAGGAATGACATAGAAGGTGGAAACTTCACAATCTACACTGATCATAAACCTATAACATTTGCGTTCAACAAGAAATGCGCCTCAAGTTCCCCGCGACAAGAGAGACAACTTGATTTCATTGCCCAATTCACCACTGACGTTAAACACATTGCCGGTCATCTGGGATACCATACGCGTGAAAATAAGTAATGTGAATAAGTACTGCCATAATAGTTTTAATTTGTTATTATGCATTTCATCATATATTTCTACAATAAATATGTCATCATAACTATCATTAAATCACAAATAATTGCCTAAATTGCCTTCAAAATCTTAAAAAATTGTTTTTTAATGTCCTATATTTTATTATTTAAAACACAAATAAATAAAAGAGCACATATCCGTACTAGATATTTGCTATATATTTTGATTAAAAATATACTATTTTTCCATTTAGCTGGGTATTTTGGCCTCAAATCCAAAATTAAGAAAACCGTCATTCCCCTTAAGTATGGAATCTGTTCCACTTAACCTTTCCACTCCGTTCGGAACAAGAAGAATTAATTAGTTCCTCGTTTAACTTCTGCTTCTACATCTGCAAAATATTAATTAAATACAGCATATATTTAGTTGAACTGGCGTAGGAAGGATCAAACTAGACTGAACACTGCGAAAATGAGATCCCTGGCCTCAGGATATGTGTTAACAAGACTAGGAAAGCGAAGTTTAGAAAGCTTGAGCAAGTAGAGCAGATGAGCAGAGAAAGGAGTGTTTATAGTGAGTTATAGATACTTTCGGTACTACCCTGGTGAAAAACGATCAATAACCATCTTTTTACATTACAACACACAAATCCTTAAGAAAAAAAAATCAGGGCATATGTCATCTTTGGGGTTTGGGGTGCTGTGTGCGGGGTATTTTTAAGGATAGGATGAACAGGAAAGGCCGCGAAGGTAAAAATTATGATGGGTGAATAGGAATATGGGTAGTCCGTGGGTCCAGGAGTGACGTATGAATCCATCCCTTGATGAGTCTAGAATCCGGCTGGAGAGATCAAAAAATTCTTCAGCACGTTGTGATTTGAAACTCGATGAAACGAAAAATAGCGGCACTAAAAAGAGACAAACACCTACTTAGCCTGCGAGAGAACGATATAGTATAATCGGTATCCTCTGTGTGCGGTGCATCGTAGTCTCCCCACTCTTGTCTACTTTAGTTTTCTGAAGGTGTCACTTCTACCGCGTGTGATTTGCATTTTTTTTATCATCTACTTTGTATGCTATTTACTTATTACCAACATACCTATGTATATCAATATTATATTTACTTATTTGTATTACCTTGTTAATTATTTACTTATTATCTATTATTGTATTTATAGATACATATTATAATTTAATTGTTATTTATTATCTAGTTAAGTAAATACTTATTAACAATTATTATAATCAATAATTATCAGCCTGAAACACTCATCTACATTGAAAAAATCTTCCGAGAAAAGATACTGGCCGCCAACGGGAATTGAACCCGTGACCATCTGATTGCCGGTCAGCAGCTCTGACCACTGAGCTATGGCGGCTTATCTAATACCCGCCAAATAATTCAATATATACTAGTGTTTCATTCGACAATTACTTATTATTACATTTTTCCAACTGAAAACAACCAACTTTATTTTTGTGAGAGAGGTATTTTTAATACTATATCTCCCGTTCAATTCCCGTTGGCGGCCAGTATCTTTTATCGGAAGATTCTTTCAATGTAGATGAGTGTTTCAGGCTGATAATTATTGATTATAATATTTGTTATCTGCCCTTTGTGCTATGCATAAAAATCTTGTTTAAACGTTAGTTTATCAATTAAAAATAATAATAAATACTTATTATTTTATATTTAATTTACGTTTGTTATACCCTTTTTATCTTATTTACAATATGTTTTAAAAAATATGACGTGAGATTTGTCCGGATCTTCGCAGCGGGTGCGTCTGCTCACCTCCTGTATGGCAAGTAGGATCGGGAGTCTGGTTGAGGGAGATCTTTTGACCTCACCAGCAGGACTCTCTCGGAACATTGCCATGCACCGCAGTCATACATCCGTCACTCCTGGACACACTGTCCCCAGTTCCTAACCACCCATCATACATTTTTCTTCCCAGAGTTTCCTCTCCTTCCTTTCCCTAACATGTTCCTCCACACAGCATTCCCGAAGATGACATACGCCCTGAGGGGAATTAATTTTCTCAGGGCCTCCTGTGTGGAGCTAATGGAAAAAAATTGGAAAGAAATTCAGCATATTTGAAAACTTAACTTTATTTTTATTCTTTACTTATCTTTGCTTAGCTGTTATCATTCACTTTTTGTTATTTTTTGTTACTTATTCATGCTACCCCTCCTATCATTGTCAATATGATCACGGCCGATGAAAGCCGCCACAATTACTTTGTAACACTTATTTAGAAAAGGTGCAGTGGTTGTTTTCAACTTTCAAAGTAGGTACTGGTCAGCTGTTTCTTTTCAATTGAATGACAGTGGTGTTGATAAGTTTTTGTAATAAGTAATAATTTTCAAGATTAAATTTTATAAACTTCAGTTTTATATTTTCATTTTTTTTATAATTATCTATTGTAAAACTGCTCATCTTGACACATACTAACTAGCCTAGTGAGATGGTTTTTCCTTTTATATATTTTTTTGAATAAACCTACTTTCTTTCAACTATTTTATCCAATTAGGTCAATGAAATTGATTATATTTTCTTCAACATCAGAAACGAAAACTATTAAAACTAAATACAAACTGTTAATAATAGAATTTATACGGGAAAGCAGAACAACAAACCTAATTAAACAAAGCGCCTAGCTCTGCTTTGAGTTATTTAATTTATATATTGTACTGTACCCAGTCTATTGTTTTTCCATCTTGCATGGTCGAGTGTTTTGTTTTTGTTATTCTATTTAGGTGTTCTTTGTGGAAAAACAATAAACATGTAAAAGCCAAGCTGGGCGTTAAATTCAAAATAAATAAATAAATAAATACTCGCAAATTGTGGCTTCATTTTTTGTACACACTACTTATTTAATCAAAATTATCAGTACATTTCGAAACCAATGGTTTTTTCGTCAGGATGAAATGAAAATTAATAATGGACAAACACAAATAAATATTTTCTTCTTTAATCTTTGCAAAATAACTTTGTGGCATCATTAATTAAACAAATAAATATATTTAAAAATTATTTCAGAATAAATATACGTTGTTAATTTTGATTAAATATGTGGTGTATGCAAGGTGATTTGTTTTCATTTAATTGATGATACCTCGTCATCCGGTGTGAAGGTTTGTTTTTCGCTTTTCGCCGGAATTTTTTTTGTGAACTAAATAAAGATACAACTGCAGGCTTTTCACCACCCATCAATTCATATTTTGGGAACACTTTACAATTCTTACCGCCTGAAATCATCACTCATTGCTGAAATACACACAATTAAAATATACTCTTTTGCGGTGACCACGATTGCGGGCGATCTGCCTATCTGAAACAAAAAAATAAACGGCATTTTAATCTGTGAACTAGTTTTATTCAAAATATTGGAAGGTAATGTTTTGGCATCTTGTTGAACATTTGTTTGTGAATTTTGGTGTTTTGCTTGGTATTCAACAAGATGCCAAAAATTTACCTTAAAATATTTTTTAATAATCCTAGTTCACATCACAGATTAAAAAGCCATTAGATTTATTTGTTTCAGATAAGCAGAACGCCTGCAATTGTGGTCACCGCCATTTTGAAGACGAGTGTTGAAGTTGCCGAGTACTTCAGCACTGAGCGACGATTTCGGGGTGAAAAAAATGTAATTGTGCTAAAAATATAAATAAATATGGGTGAAAAGTTGGCAGTTCTCTACTTATTTAGTTCGTCAAAAAATCCAACATAAAGAGCCAATCACACGTGATGATCGACTGAAGAAACATTTCTGCAATTTTAAAATGCATGATCTATTTCACAAGAAGTAAGCAAAAATTGAGCTTGCTTCAGGTACGGACACGTCCCAGACCGTAAGAACAACTGCTTCACCTTCAGCTGTTTGATCAATCAAATCGATGTTTGATCAATCAAACCAGTATGGTGTAAATAATTGTGATATTTGATGCACATAGACACGCTCACAACATTTTGTATAGTTCATCTCTTCAGTAGTGGGAAGACTCAGTACTCCAACCCAGATTCTGAGTGTCTGTAGGACAACGGTAGTCGGAAATGGGATCCGAATTCCGAATTAAAAATGGATGAAAAGGTAAAAGCCGGAATTTCGTTTCGGGTTGAAACAATTCAAATCACAAAATAATTCTAAACGGGCAGGACAAAGGTTTTTTATACGACATACCACAACATGAAATAAGCCACTGGCCGTATATGAAAGTCTTCACATTCTTTACTTTGAGCCTGAATAAATTTTTTTCATTACTGTTGGTAATCAACTATTTTTTATTGTGTTTTTATTGTTTGACATATACTTTTTTAAACAATTAAATGTTATCATCAAAGCCAACTTTTGTGGTGTTTCCCACACTTTTACAATAGATATATATACCTATACGATTTCAAAGTTCATTGTGCTTTATTCTGATTGGTCAAGTGACATCAGGTTAGGTAAGGTTTATAATTAACAGTTATTAAATGTTTTAATAAACAGTATCTGTATTTTCAATCCCATTTTCAGTTTTAACAAAGGCAGTTAGTAAAAACTAGTTTTAACTAGAGAAAGCGCGTTACAACTAAAAACGGGTTTTAACTGTAATATATATATAACATAAGATAATGTTCTTCTTATAAGTGGCGTGCTGGGTCTGGAATGGCATTGCCGGATCCCAGTTTATAGAGCGCCTGCAGTGGCTCTATTTGAAGTAAGAAGGATGTGTTAAAAGTGCATAAAAGAATTTATCGCTCGACGATATTGCTTTTCAAAGGGTACTCCTACTCCTTTTTCCGGGTAGGATTCATTGTGCGTTCCACGTGAGACGGAAGCTGAAAAAATCTGTAGATGACGAAATCCTTTTATGTTATTAAATTAAATTAAAAAAACAAATTTTATACCACGATTTAATCATAAAAAAATGATGAACGTGTTTTAAAATCAAAGGTGTCTGGTTACGCCAATACATATACCCACACATACACACACCTACATAGCACACATACATACTGTTGCTGCTTGGGATTGGTATTAATATTGTTGCAAATCCTGTCCTACCTTGTTCCCAAAATCCGCACCTATAACTACCTTCACCACGTCAGTCTGCAATCATCAGCCCGCGCCGCAACATACCTATAGCCACCGTGCTCCCGCTACCTGCAACATTGACGTAATTTCGCCGTGTCCGCCGTGTAAACGAAACGCACGCTTATTGCTGTTTTCAGTGCCAATTGGACGGGGAGAAAGAAGACAAAATTGCCAGCATACAAGTTCTTTATCCTGTTTCGGTGAGTCCTTTCCTTTATATGCAGCATATGTTTTTTCCTCATTCCAAGCAGTAAACAGTAAAACAAAATTCAAGGTCCTTCGTCAGTCAATCTTCGCACATATCAAATCCACTCTACACACTATCTCACTCATCTTGGTCCTTCGAGCCGGATATTTTTGAACCATAATATTAGTAGATAATAATCCAGCAGAGTGTGAATACGTTTTACAATACCGCATATAAATAATTACCCGCATACCCGCAGTTTGATATACCTACATGAGTAATTTGTTTCTTTATACCTATCGTATTATGGTTGGAAATAACATATTTACCCGCTATTAGAATAAATAGATACAAGACACTGCTTTGATATTTATTTCTGATAACTCATGTAATTATATCTTGCTAATCAAATCGCATTACCTACCTTATAAATAATACGATTATTTCCTAATATTCGTATTGTTTATATTATTGGATTACATTACAAATAGAATAATACGATCGTAATATGTATAATTTGTTAATGATTTACCGACGTAGTGCACGGCGCATCTGTTAACCTTTCACAGCTCACCAGTCAATTTAACCCCGTGCGGTTATCACTGTGAAGTAATTAAATATTTATTAAATATTAATTAATTAATTCCGCATAAATAATACAGACACATTATTTTAACCGCAGTTTTAGTTGTTTATCGTCTCATATTTTGTAAAATATAACCGGAATAAATAAAATGGCTACAAGCGCGTCATCCGGGTCGTCTCGGGACGAAAGACGTCTCAAACGTTTAAATGCTAAACTATCAGCTAGCTTTGCAAGCTTACAGTCGGTGTATGACAAGATAAGGAAAGCTTCGGAAAGCATTAGCAATCGCCAATCTTTTTTGTCAGGCGCAACTACTGTTGAAAAAATTCGTTCTGAATTTATAACAATTTTAGATGAAAAAGTGGATTGCGAACTGGAATTGAATCCGGAAGCAATTGCTGAATACTCTCAATTAAATGCATTTGAAGAACTCTTCGGGGTTATTAAATATACCGAAGCAAATATGCTGTCCAATCCAGTTGCGAAACCTCGCCGTCAAATTAAGTTACCGCCTTTGGAAATAGCGTGCTTCGACGGAAAATTAGATAATTGGCCTCTTTTCTATGAAACATATAATTCGGTTATACATTTGAATGATTCTCTGGATAATGCTGAAAAGATGCAGTATCTGATGTCTAAATTAACCGGAAAAGCATTAAATATTTGCAAAACTATTACGCCTACTGGTACAAATTATCAAGTTATTTGGGACGCATTGTGTACTAAGTATAATGATCAACGCGTTCTTGCTGAATCATACTTTGACCGATTGCTGAAATTGCCTCCAGTTAACTCAGCCACGCCCGCTTCTTTAGAGAATTTCGCAGATGCATACTCCGCTAACATCGCCGCGCTGAAGCAATTAAAAATAAAAGACCTCGCAGAATTCATATTGCTACAACTGGGTCTTAAACGGCTTGACATAGAGACTGTAAAGGCTTTCGAATCTTCTATTAAAAATAATGAAAATTTACCTTCCAGCGCGGAACTAATCGACTTTGTAAGACAACAGCAACGAATTCTCAACCGCGCGCAAATTACGCAACCGACCTCGAGCCGCGTTGGCTCAAACATTAATTATACCGCTAAACCGCAAAAAACTAATTCCGCAAAGGCATTTATTAATGTCGAAAAAATCGATAATCACTCCATCGAAATTTGTTTTTGTTGTCAAAAGGGATCGCACCCTTTATACCAATGTTCTAAATTCACAAGTCTAGAACCACGCGATCGATTTAACTTTATTAAGTCATCGAATATTCGAGTTTGTGTGAACTGCCTCAGTACTAGGCACATCACAAAAGCTTGTAAATCAAAGAGTACATGCAAAACATGCGCGCTCAACCATCATAGTTTATTGCATTTCAAACAAACTGATGGGCGAAAGTCACAAACAGACCCAATACCATCTCCCGCGTTACAAGCAGATGCCGATAATGATAACTTAAATTCTTTGAATCCGGTTTCGCTATGTGTAACAAATTCATGCCCTAGTGCAAATACTACTGCACTCTTAGGAACGGCTGTTTGCACTACCAGAGACGCTAAGGGCCAGGTACAGACGTTACGGGCTCTAATAGATAGCGGCTCCCAAAGGGACATAATTACGCGCAAATGCTGTTCACGCTTGAATCTTACGGTGCGGTCATCTCCAAGTACTTACGTCACGGGAATAGGTGACGTAAGAAATGTGACAAATGGCGTAACTTGCTTAAAGTTACATTCCCGCTATGACATCACTCAGTCGTATACGATTAAACCATATGTAGTAGAAACTATAACCAGTGAGTTGCCTACTGTTAACATTAACCGTTCCTCTTTGTCGTATCTTGACAATTTGCCCTTAGCAGACACAACATTCTGTACGCCCGGTGAGATTGATATTATCTTAGGATGTGACATATTTGCTCGCATTCTAAAGGCAAACAAAATATCAGGTTCTCTCGGCCAGCCATTTGCTATTGAAACCACTTTGGGATATCTCATCTTGGGTACTGCCCCAACGATGATTGAAAACCCAAGTATAAACGCCACGCAATCATTTTGTACGTTCACGCAAAATAATGATTTTTGCCTGTCGCGCTTCTTCGAATTGGAAGACATTCCAGATGAGAAGTTTTTAACGCCTGATGAACAAGAGTGTGAGGACATTTTTAAACTCACTACCTCTCGTGACACGGCAGGTCGTTATATCGTCGCGTTGCCGTTTCGAAACAGTCCCTCTGTTCTCGGTGAATCGTTACCCGCCGCCGAACGCAGGTTTCGATCTCTCGAACGCCGCTTGATATCTCAACCCGCAATAAAGTTAGAATATGACAAAATATTACGCGAATACCTACAGAAAGGGTACATTTCGCCGGTCGACAATTCTGACTTACCTCATTACGTTATACCGCATCATATTGTAGTTCGTGAAGATAAACTTACTACTAAAATTCGCATGGTGCTAGATGCGAGTATGAAATCCGATTCGGGTTATTCGCTTAATGACATCCTACATACCGGAAAGAATTTACAAGGTGATTTGTTTCGCATTATCCTCAATTTCCGATTGTTCGCAATAGCTATAACCGCTGACATAAAACAAATGTACCTACAAATCGTAGTGCAAGAAGAATGCCGTCGTTATCAGCGCATGCTGTATAGATTTAACAATAGTGACCCTTTACAATTGTTTGAATTTAATCGCGTCACTTTCGGCATGTCTTGTAGCCCATTTTTGGCCATGCGTTCACTGCGTCAACTCGCAACGCATGAAAAACCTCGTTTCCCACTCGCGGCAAACTTGGTGGAAAATGGCTCATTCTACATGGATGATTTCGTCACCAGTTGCTCATCCGTCGAGGAAGCTACCGAGTTGTCGACGGAATTAATTCAGTTATTCGCTGCCGGAGGATTCGACCTTGTAAAATTCTCTTCTAATTCTCCAAAGTTTTTATCCACGATTCCTACAGCTCGTCGTGTTAAGGAACATGTGGAATTTAATCCCGATGAAAACCTAAAAATACTAGGGCTTCATTGGATACCCGCTTCTGATCATTTTGTATTTGTCGTACACACCGACGAAAGAACGTGTACTAAACGAAATATTCTCTCGACGATTGCTCGTCTTTGGGATTTGATGGGTTTCGCCGCACCAGTTGTATTATTGGCTAAGCTGATAATTAAATCTCTATGGGAGTATAACCTGGATTGGGACGATACTCCTCCTGAAACAGTTGTCACACTTTGGCGACAGTTTAAAAAGGAATTGCCATTACTGCAATCTATTAAAATTCCTCGTTTTTTAGGAATCGAACCCCAATGTGTATTAACGCTTATCGGGTTTTCAGACGCAAGCGAACGCGCATATGGAGGTGTTATTTACTTACATGTTTACTGTCCGAATACTGCTAAAACCACAATTAATTTATTATGTGCTAAATCCAAGGTCGCTCCGGCTAAGACGATTTCACTTGCGCGATTAGAACTATGTGGAGCGCTAGTACTTGCACGATTAATGCATACGGTCAGTAATACCTACACGTCAAATTCGAAAGCTCATACGACTTTAGTTTTTTGCGACAGCACGGTTGCTCTAGCTTGGATAAATTCACCGCCTGCAAAATGGCAGACCTTCGTTGCCAACCGCGTCTCACAAATACAAAACCATCTTGGGGCTGAATGCTTCCATTATATAAGAGGTCAAGACAATCCCGCCGACCGCTTATCGCGGGGTCTTACTCCCGCTCAGCTAATAGACCATCCGTTATGGTTTAACGGTCCCGTATTTGCCCAATTACCTAAAAGTGATTGGCCTTTACAACGTTTTGATACGAAATCGATATCTGATCCACCCGAATTAAAAACAAAAATTTTGATGTCCGTTCAAGACAATAACCGCCCTAAAACAATCGCTCCACCGTTATTGTGTGCACTAGCTTCTCGTGTTAGTTCATGGCCGAAATTAATTCGAATAGTAATTTATGTTTTTCGTTTCATTAAGAAATTACCACGAGCATTCGAATTAAGCCATATCTTAGTTGCAGAAATCGCTGTTATAAATTCTATACAGCAAGAACATTTCTCCGAAGATATAAAGGCAGTCAAAGATGGGAAGAAGGTTCGGCGAGCGATTGCGAAATTAAATCCGTTTCTTCATGACGGAATTCTAAGGGTAGGAGGCAGATTGAGTAACGCTGAAACAGAATTTGACAGTCGTCATCCCATTCTATTGCCCGCTCGGGATAATGTAGTCAATTTAATAATAGACTACTATCATATAAAGAACATACCGCAGGGCCGTTGTTAAACTCTGTCCCTTACCGTCACAATAGATTTAACGACATCTTAGAAGTTAGTTCATAATACTTTAATTTTTAAAAATCAATTAGATTAGTTTCATTGTTAAATAGGTACCAAACCCTACTAGTTTTATCTACCGCAGGTTCAGTATTATTTATTGAATCCTTTCAAGTCATATTTTTCGTTTCAATGTTTTTTATTCATTTTATTTCCTTGCTATATCAGTCATTTTGACCATTTGGTAAAGCATTTATATAACTTACATAATATTTTCGTAACTTTTACATAATTTATTACATTCTACCGCGTGTCATTATAATTTTGTTTGCGCATTGAAACGTATTGGCACTCTTTTGGTTTATGGAAGTGGATTCTTTCATCCCCTTCCAGGCGGGGGGCATGGTTACGCCAATACATATACCCACACATACACACACCTACATAGCACACATACATACTGTTGCTGCTTGGAATTGGTATTAATATTGTTGCAAATCCTGTCCTACCTTGTTCCCAAAATCCGCACCTATAACTACCTTCACCACGTCAGTCTGCAATCATCAGCCCGCGCCGCAACATACCTATAGCCACCGTGCTCCCGCTACCTGCAACATTGACGTAATTCCGCCGTGTCCGCCGTGTAAACGAAACGCACGCTTATTGCTGTTTTCAGTGCCAATTGGACGGGGAGAAAGAAGACAAAATTGCCAGCATACAAGTTCTTTATCCTGTTTCGGTGAGTCCTTTCCTTTATATGCAGCATATGTTTTTTCCTCATTCCAAGCAGTAAACAGTAAAACAAAATTCAAGGTCCTTCGTCAGTCAATCTTCGCACATATCAAATCCACTCTACACACTATCTCACTCAGTGTCTTTATCAGGATACGAAGTTTGTTATTTGCATTTAATTAAAATGACGCCACAAAGAGAATTTTTAATTATTAAAGAAGAAATTTCTTTAAAAATTAAAAATTGAATTTCTCATTGTCTTTTACATATTTATGGAAACGAGTATTTAAAAAAATTTAAATACGTAATGCACACACGATGCAATATTTACCCATGAACAAGAACTGTAAAGAAAATCAGTGCGAGAAGCAACTACATAAAAGGGAGCATGGAACCTCTTATTGTGTATATTGGGTGCGCGATAATTAATCCTGCTCACCAGGCCACGGTATTAAGTAACGAGTAACAAGTACAACCCAATGCGAATTTCTATTTTTTCTGTATGTTTTGGCGTAAAATTACTGTTTCCTAACATTGCATAATCCAGAAACTACTTGGAAACGCCATTTATGGCAAATATTCATAAATATATCATTGGAGTTATTTTATGGAAATATCGCACAGAAATCCTACTCCCGACTGGTCCCGACCGGCTGGAGCCAGTGAGACTAAGGCATCCTAAATCGGAGTAGACTGTGAGCCTTAGTGGGAGAGGAAGGATTCGAGGAAGTGGAAATTTGGGAAATACCTGGATATTTTAATCTAGTCAGGATTAAAGCCATTTCAAGGATATTCCGATTCTGAACGGTGGTCTTTCCCCAGAGCGATATTAAAGACGGTTTATCACAAAATTTGAAAAAATTCATCGCATATAAAAGTTGATTTTCAAGTTCTGTGAAAGTTCTATTCATGTTCTGTTATAGTATCGTTAAGTGCCAGTAGCTTCACATACCTGAAATAATAACAGAACATGAATGGGACTTTCACAGAATTTGAATATTTACTCCGAAATTTGATTGAATTATTCAAATTCTGTGAAATAACTCGCTCTAAGAGTATGTTACAAATAACTCTTGAGCATGTAAAATGCATTTACAAAAGGTGAGGTGTAATTTAGTTTTTCTTTTGCCATTTACCACCTTAATCATTGATCGAATTGTAGATTTCGTTAAACATTGAATTTGGTGTGGCTAGTGCGAATAAAATTACGATAATATTCGGTTAACTATTTAATAATTCATTCTGTATCTTTCTATTTTGACCAGAACTCGAAGGAAATAATTCACTCTTGTGATGGAGCCTCCGCCTCCGTGAGGGGAATGGTATTTTCCTCGTAAAACATTTTAACTAGCGTCTGTTTTCTTCGCAGAAATTCTAGAAGA
This sequence comes from Limnephilus lunatus, assembly GCA_917563855.2. NCBI lineage: Eukaryota > Metazoa > Arthropoda > Insecta > Trichoptera > Limnephilidae > Limnephilus > Limnephilus lunatus. The sequence continues at coordinate 49,699,411 of OU830593.1, forward strand.
ACGCTTACCGTTGTCTTTCTACGTCACGTATTTAATTTAATTGGTTTTATTCATTACTATGGGAAACATTCTTACAAAACTAAAAAAATACATATCTATGTCTTCATTTGGGAGCTGAATAGAGATCTGTTTGAGGAATTGAAGAATTAAGCATAGACCTTGAAGAGATCCAAATCGAATGAGGGAGGAACACAGCATTTTAAAACACATTGTATAGCGCTGAACAGAAAATCCCAGGAAGTGTAGTGTATGTAGATTAATATGTAGGTATTTGTACATTAGCTCCATACAGGATGCCCCTAGGAAAAATATTCCTTCAGGGCCTATGTCATCTTTGGGGATTCTGTGTGAAGGGTTTTTTGGTGAAAGAAATCGGAGGAAGTTCTGCAAATTAAAAATGTATGTGGAAGTGGGTAGGAATCTGTCCAGGAGTGACGGACGTATGAATCCATCCATCGCACTGCGGTGCAAAGTGATGGGTCGGTAGAGTCAACTAGTCTCTCTCGATCCAGTTCGGTGTCCACCGCCAAGACACTAGACACTAGAGTACTAGACAAACCTCACCCCATGAACCCGGGCACCCCCGCTAAGTCTCCAAACGTAGCTAACCACTTGAGGTGAACTATGTTGTGTACCCATACCCACCTCCCAAATTGCATAAAATCCATTGAAATAATAAAAAAAAATTAAAATATTCATTGAAACGAAAAGTAAAAAGGTGAATCTTAAAAAAATCATACTTACCCATAACCTAAATGTTACTTTCAGCGAACAGATACTTTAAATATTATATCCATATAAAATATTATTATTTGTGAAAAAGGGTAAGTACATGAGATTACATTAAAGCATTGATTCTCCTTTGGCAAATAAAAAAATATTGATTCTTAAAAAAAAACCAGTCTCGTCGGAGCAATAGAACAGGGCTAAGGCAGAGTTTAAAGGAATATAAAACCCGAGTAAATCTGGAATGTTATTCGAAGAGCCGGTAAACGGGGTATTGGGAGCTACTAGTGATTTGAAAAACTGCTGCCTGAGGAGTTGAAATGATATTCACAGATCATACATTATTGGGTTCCGATACTTTCATGAACTGCAAAACAAAAATATGAAAAACTGGTTAACGACATTTCGACGTGTTTTTATGGTTTTTGTCTTTATTTTATGGAACTGTTTAACACGCAAGAATCATTATTATCCAAACAAGAAAAATCGATTTGAAAGCGACCAAGAATCGAACTCTGGACCTTCCATTTGTGGAACGGATGCTCATTTCAATAAACTGTGCTACCGAAATCAGTTTCCATACTGTCGTTTCCACAAATTTCTTGAAAATCACTAAATTGCTTCATACTTTCTTCTGTTCTTTTATGTAAAGATAACATTAAAGATGTTGATATTCAATATTAGATATTCAATAATAGATATTCAATAATAGATATTCAATAATAGATATTCAATAATAGATATTCAATAATAGATATTCAATAATAGATATTCAATAATAGATATTCAATAATAGATATTCAATAATAGATATTCAATAATAGATATTCAATAAAAGATATTCAATGATAGATATTCAATAATAGATATTTAATAATTTATATTCAATAATAGATATTTAAAAACCATATATATATATATATATATATATATGTTATGGTTAAGGTTTTCACGGGTGTAAGATGTAGAACTACGGGTAAACCGAGACAATAGTTCTACATATATATATATATATATATACAAACTCGTACATAATTATAATATCTTATTATTTCTTACGATTTTATGTCCGGGTTAAATCTTCCCCACAGGAAAAACTAAATCCTTCCACACACTTTTCCACAAATGATCATCTAGTCAATCCACGCTATGTAAGTTCGCTATGTAAGTACGAGTATAATAAATACAAAACAATACAAGACTAACATGTCAACCTACCAAAGACCAAATGGGAAAAAAATTCACCGAATCCAGATAGTTTCATATCAGAGGGTTCGGCTCGGTAGAACTCCTAACTGGACCGATAAATTCTACTGGTCCCTCAATATAAATATTAAAAAAAAAATCGTAATCCTACATGTATTTAAAATTACTGATTTTTTGCATTTTTATATGTAAATTCTTTGACAAATCTAATGAGCCTAAATTTTGACTGAGAGAGGTAGGTATGTAGATCTTTTTTTATTATTTGGTTATTATTATTATTATGCAGACGTTTTGCCGTCCGATCCGTCTGTGAGACTATCATGGTTAAAGCCTCCGCAGTTCATAGACGGAAAGGTCGTCTAGACTCTAGGACTCTAGGCGAACGGAAACTTCTGCAATAAAGTAATAATAAGTTTTATTATTACCTTTGCCCGAGAGCAAATGAAGCTTAAACATGCTTGAGCACTGAGTGAAGAGAGTACTGATGTAGTTGACTGTAGTAGTTTCTAGGGATGGTTGATATCTGAAATGGGTTATCAATGCGGTTCCATTTACCAGGGAGGAGAACCGGTTATTTATCCAGTTTGCTTTGGAACTGATTCCTCAGAAATACATAAACATAAGGGTGGGGTGTTACTAGAGACTTTTTAGACTTTTTGAGAATAGAAAAAAATTCTAATTGGGAAAGGGGGCGTTAGAGAAATGCCGGTTTCAGTGACAGCAAAGGAACCAGTTCCAAGTAACACGAAGAGGAATATCTCTCTTTCTCTAGTAGTGTAGGAGTTGTAAGAGGAGGGTAGCCCCTGTAGTTACTTTATACTCCTTTATTCTGGGAGAATGGAAACATGTTTCAACGCTTAAGTCCTCGTCGTGCTTTGCTGAATTCATTCAGAGTATTATTTTATTCACGTGTAATTCTTCGAATGGTCTATTCTGTACAGTACTACATATTTCTCTGTTCTAATAACGTACTTAACGAAAATTGCGAAATGTTTTGCTGATTATTTCTATGAAAATATTGTGAGGAAAAAACCTTAGAATGTGGAGTTTTATTTATCAATTATTTTTTAATAATACATTTTAGTATTTGTTTATTTAAATAACACCTTTTAGCTGCAATTTAGCAGTTGTTTCTCAAATATTGCTTGGTTCCGTTTTACACATGACAGATTGAACATAGTTTGACAGTTCCATATTATTTGCATATGGACTGCTGAGGCTTTAACAATCGTAGACCGCAAGGTATTTAAATGTTTTTTTTACTTTATAATTCCCCTAATGGCCTGTGTCATCTTTGAGGATGCTGTGTGAAGAGTCTTTTCAAGAAAGGAAGGAGAAGAATTTCTAGGAAGGAAAAATAAGGGGTGGGGAATATTTGGGGGATAGTGGGTCCAGAAGAGACGGACGTACGAATCCATCCCTCCCACTGCGGTGCAAGGCGATTTCTGAGAGAGTCCAGCCATGGAGGTCTGCCTCAAACTGTTCCCCGATCCGGCCTGCCACACAGTTGGTGAGTAGACGCATCCACCCCCAAGACCCGGACAAACCTCACCCCATGAACTCGTACACCCCCACTTTTTTACAATAGCTCCACATAGGAGGCCCTGAAGAAAATATCTTCCCTTAGGGCCTATGTCATCTTTGGGGATGCTGTGTGGAAGGTCTTTTAAAGGAAAAGAAGGAGAGGAAGTTCTGGGAAGGAGGGGATAGTGGGTCCAGGAATGACGGACTTATGAATCCATCCCTCCCACTGCGGTGCAAGGCGATGTTCCAAAAGATTTCTGCTTGAAAGGTCACAAGGCCTCCCTCAACCAGTCTCTCCTGATCCGGCCAGCCATAAAGTTGGTGGATAGATGCATCCGCCGCCAAGACCCTGAGAAACCTCACCCCATAAACCCGGGCAACCCTGCAAGTCCCAAACGAAGCGAACCACTTGGGGTGACCTGTGGCAGAGGTGTTGATTTCCCGCGTAGCGGTAGAGTTAAATGGATCAAAATAATAACGGTTTCAGTATTTTTGAGTATTCCTATTATTATGGTTGATTTACCTATTGTTGTTTTATTTGATATAACCGTAAAAGATTTACTTTTTCCCGTGACCATCGGAATCCCCAGTTTTGGGATACGTTGTTAGGTTGAAGGTGGGTAAGAGGACGGTTGGGAAGTTTACGATTGACATCCACAGAGTTCTAGCATTTTTTATCAATAAGTGCTTGTAAAATAACTGGAATCGTTTGGAACTGAAACGAGGTAAAAACAATTTTTAAGAACAAATTCGTTATTAAACCATGTTACTGTAAAACTGTTGGATGAAAAGCGGTAAATATTAAAAATCAGTTTTTTGTTAATGTATGAAACTAAAAGATTTTTTCAAGTGAAAACGAGTACCGACCGTTTGAAACGTTAACAATTTTTTATTATTATTATTTTATTTTTTTTATGGATAAAACCGCAAATTAGTCAATAAATGCTCTCAGCGGTTAGCGCATTTGCCTTAAAAGATAAAGGTCCTGGTTTCGAGTCCCAAAGATGTAAATATATTTTTCTGTTTCCAGGTTTTCGATGGAGTTTCGCTAATATTGTCTTCATTTAATTAAATATTACATTTCTTAATTAGATGACATCATAACAGTTATCAATATCTCCATAACCCATACGAATGTAAATCGATCTAGGATGAAATACGTCAGGGACGTTTTTTCGATGTGTTTGTTTTGTAATCATTTTTTAAGATCGATTTATTAATCTTACGAACACCCACGTGTGTGTAATTAAACGTTTCAAAGTATTTTTGCAGAATCGATATGAACTTGACACAGATAGTGTATTGTTTTTTTTTTTTTAACTGAAGTTACTTTTGAATTCAAGTTTTTTTTATTATTTTTTTTACGTTAGCTCCCAGAGTCCTGGTAATATCAGGGTTTATGCCATCTGGGAAGAAAGGAGTATAAGGGTTGGTTATGAATCTGTGGGTCAGCGTGTCCAGGAGCAACGAACGCATGAATCCATCCCTTGTTGCTTCGTTCCTTTCCCACAATTCGTGGCTCGTTACGCCATATTTCACAGTGAATAGCAGTCCTGCCATAGTATTTAATTTCTGCTTTAAACTATTCATGTTGATAATTATCTCTGTTGCACTAGGATGGCCTGTGTGGCACCGGGATAAATTTACTTTTGTGGAACTTCTTACATATGTATTTATAATGTAATATTTTTTTCATATTTGCACATCTTTCAATAGCAAAAAAACGTGTTATCTTTGTAGTTCATAACTATTTTTTTATTGATCGGTGCAAAGAAAAATAATCGAGTTTACTTTCGTGAAATACCACCATTTAGAATTGAAATAATACTTTTCATAACATAACTTTAGGCGTCCGGGTTAAAGCGGGGTATACCCGCTCAAAAAGAAGAAGATGGGGAGATATGTAAATACGAATTTTCGAGAGAGCGCTCTAATATTAAAAACGATGAAATTAAAAATTGTGAAAAAGTTTAATAATAATAACACGACTCATTTAAAATAGAGCAAAAATCTCGCGAGAAACATCATAAATAGCATATAAAGAACCACTCTAATTTTTTTCATACATATGACTTCTAAAATAAGTGTGTAAAACGTGTTTATAATAACAATCGTAGCGATTTTTTTCTATCGAGGGAATTTCATATATGATTTGCGTTTCGGTGTGGAGAATGTCTAGATATTATCTTCAAAAATAACATAAATGTCTTTAAAAGCTTTAGAACTTAAAGTGTTTAAGGTAAATATGGAATAAATCGGTATATCGGCTTCATAATAAACTTCCCAGTCTTCCTCGGTCCTATCTTCTTCATTTTCCCACTCCATACAACCCCAGAATCTTAATCGAATTGGGTTTCTTGTACAGTATTCAAGTAAAAAAAATACAAGTGTGCAGTTCATACGCGGTTACAATCTTCGGAAAACTAAAGTAGACAAGAGTGGGGAAGCTACGAAACACCGCACAAAGACTAGACCGAGTATTCTATCTCATTCTATCGCTGGCTAAATCCTACAAATGTATGTGTATGTCTCTTTTTAGCTTCTTCGCTTTTTCGTTTAATCGAGTTTCAAATCACAACGGTGCTAAAGAAGTTTACACTTCAAAAATATTTTTGAAAGTCAGCGTATTAAACTGAAATATGAAAGTGGATGAATCAAGAAGTATTTATCATGATTGTTGGTCAAAGCAACAATTTTTAGGAGTACTTCCTCATTTCCGTCATGAGCTACGGATCTTTGATGTTTTATTGTACCTAATAGGAAAAAAAACAACGCCTAATATTTGGGTCTAGTTAGGTCTGTATTTTTTTAAACGTCTTTCTTTAAAATTTGATTGAACGAAAAGCACGATTTTAAATTGAATAATTTGTTTTATAGCACAATCTTGTAATCGGAGGGGTAATGTTATATTTCCTATATCAATTTGTCTTCATTTCGTTTATAAAATGTATTCACGAAATAACCCAGTGTGCAAATTTAAAATGCGCGGAAACTCATTGTCTCTTTAATTGCATGCCATATCTAGGAAACCAGATAACCATTCCACGGAGGCTTTATGCTATTTACAGCCAGGGTATTAGCTACGCGATGCATTTTTCATTTATGTATTTAATGTTTTTGTTTTATTTTGTGGAACTTCATATTGTTTCCATATTTAATTTATTTCAACGACCCTCCACACAAACAAACACATAGACCAACACCACAACACACATCATCTAGTGAGGCGGTAGCGTACATACATATATATAAAAGGGTTGCGAAATTAGAGATCGAATCGAAGGCTTAAGTTATAAATCTTCATTAACCGAAAGTACTACTTCACAATCCATTAAAAAAACATTGTTCTAAAGTTAACCGTGTTTTAACCTTTAATTTAAATTCGCTAAGAAGTTCATAATGAATGTCATAATTTCTTAACCAACTTAACAAGGTATATATTCAAATGTTCATTAAGTGGTATTTTTTTTTTTAAAGTGAGACAAACATTCCCGGGTCACGAATAACCTTACAATATTTTAGAATCTCCTACTACCACCACAGTAAGCGAAAAATGTTGTTTGTGTCGTGAAAGAGGACTTAGCTAGCTGAGGAATCGAACACGCGAGGCCTGGGTTGGGACCCAAACGCGACGCCAACTCGGTCAGCACCGGTAAGCACAAATAAATTTGAAAGTTTCACATGGAAAACGATGGTGCATTGTAACACCTCTATAACCTCTATAACAATGCCACCTCTATAACAAATTGCATCAATAAAATACAATCGTATTTCGACGAAAACTGTACTAAATTTTCCGATCATTTTTTTTTAAATTTCGCATTTAATTCAAAATTATTTGGTTCTCATTATAATATGATGTTATTTTGATATTAGATTCCCTTTTTTTACATTAACTCCGCACAGGAGGCCCTGAGAAAAATAATTTCCGTCAGGGCCTATATCATCTTTGAGGATGCTGTGTGGAGGGTCTTTTTGAGGAAAGGAAGGAGTGAGCATGGTTCTTGAAGAGACCCATGTTGTAGGAGGGAGGAAACACAGAGGCCGGTAAATCGTCCCACAGCCAAGCTGTTGAACTTAAGAACGAATCGTAAAAACGACCAGTTGCCTTCTAAGAAAGATTTTCTTTTAACATGGAATCACTTGCTTTTCAATATGTTATTTTTTTTTTTTTTCGAAACTGTTAAGGTACATTTTTTTTTGTTATTTATCTATTATTGAAAACGGTAATAACTTAGGCACAATGAATAATAACATTTTGTTTGATTTCTCAACACTTTGTTGTTCAAATATTTTTTTTCTACAGTTTTCCTCCATTTAACATTGGTTTAAATTATCTTATCTTAATTTTATTTTTTTGTAAACCGTAAAGGTATATTCTATGTGATATCTTCTTTATTATTGAAAATTGTATGAACTATTAACACAATGAATATCAACATTTTGTTTGATCTCTCAACACCTTGTTGTTAATTATTTTTCTTTTTTTCTACAGTTTTCTCCATGTATCATTGTAATTTTTAATTTTATTAATTTGTATTTACTTAACTGTTTAATAATGGCTGATATTTTTTGTGCGTTACTTTATTAAATTATGAAAATATTAACCCCGATATAGGCGTGCCCTAGTGGGGTTAATAATTATTTGCTAAGCAATATATTTCAATTGTGAAGAAACAATAAATAAATTTATTTATTTATTTATTTATGCATCTATACAATAAAGTTAACTTTTTTTTTTGGCCTTGCCTGTCTCACTAGGAAATCCTGTGTCGAGACAGACTAGTTTACAAATATTTTTTATAAATATTAAATAAAATACATTTTTCAATTAAGTAAAAATATTTAAAAAAAATTTCAGGTTGGTAGTAGTGGTAACAATAATGGGATACTGGAGGTTATCCACCGCAAAATATCCACCAAAAATATTTGACAAAAAATTTCAGGTTGGTAGTAGTGGTAACAATAATGGGATAGTGGATTATATTTGGGTGAGGTGACTAATTATTGCACGACCTTTTTCGATGATCCATTGTTTTATCAGAATTTTGTACAGGGTGCGCCAGAGAAACGTACTTATTTGAAAGTTCAATAAAAACAAAAGCACTGTAGTTATTGTTGTAATTCTTTTTTTATTTGAAAATACAATGTACCAAGTTTTTTTTCATACTGTCTTAAAAATTACATCTTTTAAATGGCGACCTTCATCGCGCATACACTGGTTAAGTCGTTTTTTGAAGTTCTCGTCCACTCTTCTCAGCATATCAATCGGAATATTGGCAATAGCGTCGCGAATGTTGTTCTTCAGGTGATCTATGGTCTGTGGTTGATCGACATAAGCAAGGGATTTCAAATAACCCCATAAAAAAATCACATGGAGTCAAATCCGGAGAGCGCGCCGGCCATGGGAGATCGCCTCGGAGAGAGATGAGGTGGTCGGGGAAATGTTGTCGCAGCAAATTCATTAAGTCTCGTGCTGTGTGTGCTGTGGCTCCATCTTGCTGAAACCACACGTCCTTAACGTTCATTTCTTCGAGGCTTGGAATAAAAAAATCCTCGATCATGCTCCTGTAACGAGCTGCATTCACTGTAACTGCGCGTTCATTTTGATGTCCATTTCTGGGTTTAGCGACACTTCCACACTCCCGAAATGAGTTGACCCACGACAGAATCGAATTACGGCCAGAAACGAGTCTGTGAGGAGGAATTTCGAAGCGAGCGCGAAAGGCACGTTGCGTACGTAGCAATAACTGAGCGACCGTTACAAAAGAAGCTCTCGACGGCGAAGGCCCGCTGCTCTCTAGATCACAGCATAATGGCAACTGACGAGAATGGGAAACAAACTTGGGGACGTCCCCCTCCAGATGCGCCCCCTACTGCCCCTCTACCTGCCCAACTCAACGGTCGGGAATTTTTTCAAATAAGTAAGTTTCTCTGGCGCACCCTGTATTTGCTAATATTATTCGATTGTCTTGTTTTGTCAGGTAGGTTATTGTTTATTTTAGACGCAATGTATTTGAAATTTCTTTGACCAAATGTTGTGTTTGTTTTAGGTGTTTGTATGAGTTCTTTGGTTTTGTGCCGCGTGTTTACAATATTTTGGGTATTTTCATAAAATGTATTTGTTTTATTTTTAAACAGATGAGTTTAAAAATAAAACAAAATAAATGTACTAAATAATGTTAAATAAATGTACTAGTAGTTTTGTTTGTTTGGCAGAACTGCATCTGTGGCGTATTATTGCTAAAATATAATTTTTTTGTGAAAAAAACAGCTTTTTTATGAATTTAATTTTTGGATTTGAGTGAGGGACAGTTAGTTTGCTGCCCTGGTGAAACCTGTAGGAACACAATATGATTGGCCAACTCTATACATTACCATTTATTGATAAAAATCACCTCGGTGTTTTAAATGCACACCCACCCATAAGGAATGCGAGAAAATTAACAGTTATGAACAAAGTGATTCATGAGATAATATGTTGATTTCTACGATATTCTTTAACCTATTATTTCTAATCTAAATAACTTTAAAATAGTATTTTTATATAATTTAATTTCTTAAGATTAAAAAAACATGTCATTTTTTTTGAAAAATCCGCAACTTTTGTGACGTCGCCTTCTTGTAATTTAATACTATTTTGAATGCTCAGTTGTACTGCCGCAACACGGGCGTGTGTCCTAGAATGGTGGTCCACTTGTAATAAACTATTTTTATTCCGGAATAAAAAAATAAATATATATATATAACTGAATTGCATTATAGAACGAATGGCATCAATAGAAGGTGAGATGAACAATTACTCCTCAGTCTCTCCGTGTAACGAGTCTCCCGACAAAATAGCTCGCCATCTCAGGAGATACCTCGCCGGTCTTTGGAGAAATTAAATCTTACAGTAATATCTCCGCTTAATGGGGACAGAGCTAATAAAGCGCAAATCGCGAACAAATTAACCTTCCAAAAGAGCTTCCAGTCTAAATTCAATTGTAACTGTGAGTTAGGAAGTAGCATGAGTACGATTTGCATTTGTTTTACGACAGGATTGCTAGCATTATATATTTATAACTAGCTGGTACCCGGCATGCGTTGCAATGCCATTCAAAGAAATCTGCATGTCCTTTCCCGTGCGTCCCCGTTTACTTCCACCTTTCCCGCCTCCCCCCCCCCTCCCCTCTCTACCCTCACCTCGTACCCCACCTTCTCTCTGCCTTTCCTCCCTGCCGCTAAAATACATGAAATGCACACATTTTTATTAATAACGCCAGAGTTTACCATTATATACAGCCTATGTTACTCGCTGATAATGTAGCTTTCTATTGGAGAAAGAATTTTTCAAATCGGTTCAGTAGTTTCGAAGCCTATTCAATGCAAACAAATAGACAATCAAATATTTACTCTTTATTATAGTGTGTTAGATGTGTTAAATAGTAAAAGGAAACCTGCGCCTGCGGGACTTAACGGCGAGATCTTTAATTCTAAGTCTAAAAGTAGGTTTTTTTTTGCATTAGCTCCACACAGGTGGCCTTGTGGCCTATGTCACTTTGGGGATGCTGTGTGGAGGATGATTTTAGGGAAAGGGCGGAGAGGATGTTCTAGGAAAGAAAAGGCAAGAGGGACGAGTAGAAATCTACGGGTTAATGTGCCCTGTAGTCCTAGCACCGTATCTATAAGGATTGATAGGATAACTTTCGGTAACTTCTGGTCATTCCCTAGCACGACTGCAGATCGCCAACGAATAAGTAACAGTTCACAATGACTAAGTGTTCTTAATATATTCGACGTCAATTGTTGTTTTAGCGTTAGCGATCTGCAGTTGTCCGAGGGATCAATGAGAAGTAACCGAAAGTTATCCTACCAATCCTTATTGATCGACCATGCTAGGGATCCAGGAGTGAAGGACGCATGAATCCATCCCGCCCACTGTGTTGAAAGTCGCGAAAGTCCGGCTGGAGAGGTCAAATGTCTCCCTCAACCAGTCTCCCCGATTCGACCCGACACGCAGTAGGTGGACAAACGCATCCACCGCCCAGACCTAGAACCTAGCAAACCACTTAGGGTGACCTATGGCAGAGCTGTTGATTATCCAATAAATGGTTCCCCGGGCGGCGGTACTCAAACACTGATTGGTTAAAAGTAAAGAGGGGTCTAAAATATATGATACTACTTCGAGTATAATGCCTGAAAGTTTCAGAAGTGAAGGATTTGTGAATGTAAGTATATATTTAAAATATATATATAACTTTAAAAATATGTAACACATAATGAAATTCGAATAATGAATAATGAATACGTAGACATTTTTTTATGTGTGCGCAATGTAGACAATGAATAAAAAATATTTTAATTTGATATACTTTTAATAAGTTAGAAATAGTTTTACCTTATCCTACTAGTCAGGTACTTCTTAAACTTTCCTCTTCACTCCTAATTCCCCTTCCTATTCCTGCAACTTCACAACACTCTCCAAATATAGTGAAACTGGTTCTTAGAATTTTGCACTCTTGTCTGATTCCACATAAAAGGCTTATAAATAAAATAAATTATCCTGATGGAAATGCAATCAACTGCACTGCGCACTACGTAAAGATTTCTAAGGGAAACCGATGATTCACAGTTCCGCTCCGTGGAGAAATAGCAGTTACTAATGAACCAAATAGAAGTACATTATATTCGAGTATACAGATCATTTTGTTTGTCTCATTTATTCGACATTATTAACTAGCAACAGAGCTTCTTCCAGTTCTGGACTCCCAGGAAACTAAGAAGTATTAAATCACCAGAATAATTAGTTTTCACATCAGCATTCAGTGGACAACACATAATTTATATTCATGTCTTCAATACCTGAAGAAACTAGTACGCAGAATCTTTACAAGGCTCCGTAGTAAGTGTTCAAAAAGTAGAAGATAATGGTTTTAAAAGGGAGATATGTAAAAATTAAAAACGATAATAATTAAGCGAAAATTGTGTAAATATTTAATAAAAACCAACAAAATAGAGCAAAATCTTAAAAATCGGTAAACCAGTCCATGAGTCACTACCCCCTCCACTTTAACCACCTTCAACCCGGGTACTCCGTTCTAGACATAAGAATTGATTTGCACTCACTTAGGTCTTAGCTTCTGGACCGAACAGACATGCGAAAGCTAGCAGTTTGAGACAAAAACTCAAGACATAAGGCCTCTGAAGATGGACAGTGAGATCTGTCCGAAACGTCAGGAGTTTAAAAGTCCTTCTAAGGACTACGTTACGCGGGTAAACCGAGAAAATTGTTCTACATCTTAAACCCGTGAAAACCTTAACCATAACATTTAAATTTATTATATATATATACTAGCTGACCCGGCGAACTTTGTACCGCCTCAGAATCAATAAGTGTTGATTTAAATTAAGTTTTTTTACTAAGTTAAAAATTACACAATGAAGCAATTATCAATGTGCAACTGTCCTTGTTTTGTTTGTCGGAATCAGAGATGGCTTTGTGTACAGATTTACATTTTTGGTGATTTTCTTATTTTACACTAACTTACGGGAATTTGGGAGGCGGATTTTGGGTGCCGCCTCCCCGGGAACCATTTATTGGGTAAACAACACCTCTGTCATACGTCACCCATAGGTCACCCCAAGTGGTTCGCTACGTTTGGGGATTTAGCAGGGGTACCCGGGTTCATGGGGTAACGTTTGTCCGGGTCCCACCCGCTGCGTGGCGGGCCGGATCGAGAGAGACTGATGGGGATGGATTCATATTGGATGGATATTCGTTCCATTCAAAATGTATGGGGAAAAGAATTTTCTTAATAACTATATTTTTCATTAATTTTTGAGATGTATTAATAGTTATTATCCTATCCGGGGTGGAGACAAATCCAACAAATCAAAGATCATCAAAATCGGCCAGGCCGTTCTCGAGTTATAAATAGTGTAACTAACCCGACTTTGTTTTATATATTAAGATATATATATATGTGTGTCTGTATGTAATTATCTTTAGTTAATATAATAGTCCTGATGAAGCTTGAGCTAAGTGAAACCTGGTTGGCTGTTAAATAATTATTTATTTAAATAAAGTGGTGTTTTTTCATTTAAAAATAAATAAATATTTCTATCCGCTGTCTCGAATGTTTCGTCTACATAATACCATTAAATGTGCCCTTAAAGATAAACGGTCTCACATATTTCTAAAAAAAATCAACACAATGAAACTTTGTGGAGAACAGTTACCTATGTAAGTGCCTTATTATCATGTCTTTTCTTTATTTCCTTCTTTTTTCTCTTTCTCTGCAGGTTATGTTTTATATTTGACACTACTATGTTTTATATTTATTTTTGACTAGCTGGGTTACCCGGCTTCGCTCAGGACAACATTCAAAAGTGTTCTGGAATGTTCCACACTGATGTTCCCGATTCCCTATTCCCAAAAATTCCACGACATACTCTTTCACTCCTACCAGAATTTTCTAGAGCTCTATGGAACCTTCTAGAACTTTCCTGAAGATTGTTCTCGAAATTTCAAGAGGGCCAAACTTCCACCCCTTATATCTTTAAAAGCACGCCCTTTAGGTAAAAACGGTTACCCTTATTTCCTAGGGGGGAGAGAGATCTACCACACCATATAACTCCCTTGATCGTACCGGGACACGTTTCTGAGTTTTTACGGTCCGCACGTTTTTTTTACTTTCTTTTATAATATATAATTGTTTCCCGGCATGCGTTGCAATGCCATATTCAAATAAATGAAATATTACTCTTTGCATGTCCTTTCCCGTGCGTTCCCCTCCAGCGTTCCACTTCCACCTTCCCCGCCACCGCTCTCCCGCTCCCCCGTCCCGCCAACCCCCGTGGCACTTCATTTCTTGACTCTTCTCCCGCCCGGCCCGTAGCCGAAACTTTTTTTAATACTAACATTTTTAAACTCCTGATATCTTTCTAATTAAATATCCGAATTGAAAAATTCAAAAAGTTAAATAAAGGTATTGAAGCTGTCTTGAATATAAAGTAATTTATTTTGATAAGGATTAAAACCAAGATACAAATAAAAGCCTTTTCAAGCGGCGACATTTTAATTAAATTTTTAAAATAAAAGAATACTTATTGTGGCATAACCATAATAGTTAGACAAACGCTGTCGTGCTGATGTGTTCTACAAAGTCGTAGTACATTATTTTATTCTTTCATCAATAGTTTTCGCATCGCACGCGATGTAAATAATATTTTAGGTAATTTTTTTACACCTTGGGTTGCATTATTGAAGTTTTAGTAAGAATGCCTATTTTTTTAAATATAATATAACCTATGTTTCCCAGGGATAGTGTAGCTTACCAACAGCGAAATAATTTGTAAAATCGGTTCAGTAGTTTCGGAGCCTATTCAATGCAAACAAACTAACAAACAAATCTTACCTCTTTATATAGTGTAGTAGATAGATTATCGTTATTTCTGTTAGTAATGTCTGTCATTATTTCTGTTAGTTTCGTCTGGTAACAACTAAACATTGATTATGCATTTTTTTTATTTAATGTTATCAAGTTTATTTTGTAGAACTCCATTTTAATGTTTTATTTATTTTATAATTCAATAATATTATTATTAAATGTATTAGAACAGTTTATTGTAAACAAGTTCTGCTATTATTATTATTATGCTTTACAGCTGTTTCGCACTCTGAAAATATTATCAAACTGAAAAAAAAATTATTACGTATGCTCTGAACATTTCTTATTGGAGTATCTATGTATATTTATACCTATTCCAACTGCAATTTTATCGCTGTGGGTGGTTTGTTATATTTATGCTGTAATAATTGTTAACGCTCTGTAAATGTTTCAAACAATAAATAAATATGTTTTATTAAATGTGCCTAATTACATTTCAGCTGAATTGAAGGAATAAAGAAATGTTTGTAATTCTCCCCACGAAACATATGTCCGATTGTCTACTTCTGAACGCGCAGATCAATGGGTGATCAGCTTCGAGTCGTGTGAGATCTGGTGCGGAAATATAGCGCTAATGGCGGAAACTGTTAATCCTGGAAAGAAAAATGTGTGTATAGAATTAAGTTTTCCTATACACACGTTATTGTATTGGTGGCTAAGGCTGTTTGAGGACGGACGTTTTCGTGAAATAAACACACTTCTCTAGCCAGCATACTCCTCCCTTTCTTTTGAATGATTGAGTTTTTTTAGGGTATCACAATATTGTTGTGCATTGATGGTCTCAAAATGAGGCATAAATTCAACCAAAGTGATGCCTTTTTGGTCCCAAAAAACTGAGGAAATGATATTTTTGGCTAGAAATTGTGGTTTTCAATTTTTCGACAGATGGGGATTTGGTGTGACGCCACTTTGACGACTGTTTTTTCCAGGCCATTTTTCTCCAATCACAATAGAGATCAAAAATCCTAACCCTTTCTTCTTGTAAGTATTATTCCTTCCGTGGGTAAAAAGCGGATCACAGTACTTGCCGACGTCTTTTACGCAACTGGACACTACAACGTGAGTTTACGTACTACAACATTCCTGCGATGCTCGTTCTGGTCAAGAGACCCCTACCACTCAGTGTTGCTAAACCTCACAAAAGTAAAACCCACCGCCCGTTATAGTCACAGTACCTACACTTACTTTCTGAACATGCTAAGAACAATGTCTTAAGATTATTACTAATACTCTTGTTCTTTCAATGTTAGACTATGAAGATGCAGTGTAGTTCCCTAGTCCCTCTTTATTGAAAAATAAAACCTGAAACAAATGCAACGTGTCCAATACAAATGTGTTCGATATCGCTAATGCCCCGAGATACGAGCATAAGAGTATCTCACCTAATCTCCATCGACATAGAATACTAAATATATCAAACAGAAGGAAATGTTTCAAATGTATACTTTGATGAATTTGAAGGTTTCTGCCTATCTGATTGATAGAATACAGTGGCATGTTCAATTAACAATTAATGACTTTAATATTGACACTACCATAAACACATCCTCTTCTTTAAATTATCTCAACACCTTAGAAACATACAATTTCTCAACACAAAACAAATCATTTCCCACTAGAGTCACTAACACAAGCAGCACACTTATAGATCACGTCATATCAAATAGACTAAATATTCCAACTACCGTATCAAACGTAGATGACCCACTTAGTGACCATAACATTCTTATTATTGATTTCAAGAATAACCTAAAAAAATGGTCTAATAATAGGGACAAGCCGCGCCTTACAAAACCTGTCATCAACAATATGGCAGTAAAATCCTATTTTGCAGCTAACAAATTCACCATCAATTCAACCAAACAAGAAGAGAGTTATAAAGATTTTATCGATTATGTCAAAAGTGCAATAGAAGCAGGTAAAACTACACCTAAAGAGAAAATAGGAAATCAACAACACCTAAATACACCGTGGTTCGACTCTAAACTGAATTCGCTAATCAAGGAAAGAACCCAGCTTCACAAACAAAGGAAACAAGACCCAGGTAATATGACTCTTGCAGTACATAAAAATAAACTGAGAAATTTAATTACTAATTATAGGAGAAGTTTGAAACACAAATATTATGTCAATAGCTTTCAAAAAAACCTGAATAACCCCAGAAAAACTTGGAAAACCATTAATTCAATTCTGTCTAACCGTGCACATAAACCCTCCAACACCATCGAATCTCTCATCATAAATAATTGTGAGGTTAGGGAACCCGGTCAAATAGCTTCAGCATTTAATGAGTTCTTCTTATCGGTTGGAGAAAAATTGGCAGCTGCCATTCCATCATTCCCGGATGACTGTAATACTATTTATGTAGAACCAAAGGCACGTCAATCATTATATATGGCTAGGACAAATAAGGGTGAGGTATTAAGGATCATCTCGAAACTTAGGTCAAATGCAGCGGCAGGTATCGATGGAGTAACCCCGTGCATCCTTAAAACCTGTAAAGAAGAACTAGCTGGGCACCTAGCGCAACTTATTAATTCCTCTATAGGCTCGGGAGTATTTCCCGATCAATTAAAGCTAGCAAAAATTATACCAATTTATAAAGAAGACTGCAAAAAATGTATTTCTAACTATCGCCCAATATCGGTTTTATCAGTATTTTCAAAGGTGTTCGAGACTATTATAAAGGATAGACTTCTAAAATATATCTCTAACAACAATATCCTAACACCACAACAATATGGCTTTCGAAAAAACTCCAGTACCCAATGTGCCACCTTCGATTTCATCTCGAACATTCAGCAGTACATAGACCAGGGCGAATACGTAGTAGCTATTTTTATAGACCTAAAAAAAGCCTTTGATACAGTAGATCATGAAATACTCCTACAGAAAATGGAACATTTGGGTATAGTTGGAAAATCTTTAAAGCTTCTCCGAAGTTACCTATCTGATAGATTTTGCCTTGTCGACATCGAAGGGAACGTAAGCGGCTTTGGAAAAATCACATGTGGAATGCCACAAGGCTCGATTCTGGGACCCCTACTTTTCTTACTATACATCAATGATATAACTAAATGCGGCATCTTGGGAAAACTTCAACTTTACGCTGATGATACCGTGATTTACTATCGTTGCAAAAATCTGAGGGAACTTGAATCTCTAATGAATAAAGATCTCGCAAAGCTAGCTAAAAGATTATATGAGCATGAATATTACTCTTGGAAATGAAAAGCTCCAAAATGTACAAGTAACGAAATATTTGGGGTTATTCATAGATTCTAACCTGTCGTGGAACTCTCATGTTGAATATGTAAAATCCAAAATTTCCCCGATTACTGGTGTACTCTATCGACTTCAAGATGTGCTCCCCATAGCTCTACTGCGTGCCACATATTATGCTCTGATCCACTCTCACCTAAGTTATCTGGTTAGTATCTGGGGCACCATTACTAAGAAACAAATATCCGAAATACAAGTAATCCAAAATAGAGCCATAAGAAATATATACCATTTACCATGGGATACACATGTCAAAGATATATACTCACTGACACAAATACTTCCCTTTACCATTCTGCCAAAATATAGCATCACCACTGCCATCCTACAAATAATTCAACACTCCTCACACACCAACACTAAACCAGCCTTTAATTCCGATATACACCAGCACAAAACACGATCCCAAAATCAAATACACTTAGCATCATCTACCCACACAACTAAATTCGGTATTAAATCATTACAATATATTGCAAAAAATATACAATACAATGCATTACCTAATGAAATAAAGCAACCAGTAGATAACAAAAAAAATTTAGTTAAAACGCTTAAAGAACATTTCCTGAAAATGTTTTTAAACCAGTGAATATTTGCTCGCCTTCATACATTTTTTTTAATGTTTTATGTGTATGGATGTCCTCAGTATTTCTAAAATCTCTATTCTTGACAATGCATTTTTTTCCCTTTTCATGTTGTATTTTTTAAACGTGTAATATTTGTGTAAAATGTACTTATATGTGTCTGTCCTTCCCGTAATGAGTTTTTTCTCAACTCATTGGGAATAATGTGTTACTTACCATGTTTTTGTAATACATTATAATTAAATAAAAAAAATAAAAAATAAAAAATTAGTCTACTTTACAACTCACTGGTGCTAAGTGTACTGGAGTCGAACTGTATTATCTGGGCCCCATTTGAAGCAGCCTATATTTTAAACATTGAATGAGTTCATAAATAAATCCTACGTTTTTTATTTTAACGCCTCTATGGAACATATCCATATTTATATCCATCGAGATTTATTCTAGGTATGACTAACTACCATTCTCTAGAAACTCGTAGATGTTTTGCGTTGCTAAAATACTTCTTTCAATTAATCAATGGCCTCGTCTCTAACGGTGAGATTCTGGCGCAAATCAATTTATTTGTACCAGAGTCTCACTCTCAGGCACGTCGCCATAACATATTATATTGTCGATTGAGTCATACAAATCTGTACCCGAATTCACCCGAGGGAAGAGCGATACGCTATATAAATATAATAGGTAAAAATTTCGACATATTCTTCGAAAAATTCAATGAGTTTGTAAGGTTTTTGGCTCTACATTCTCACTGTGAAAACGGTACTATTACAATTAATTAGATAAAATATCTGTAATGTTGTAAATTTTTTTTAACTCAAATAAAATAAAATAAAATAAAATAATTAAATCAAAAACAAAAACAAATTTTAAAAGATTTAATATTTATTAATATGTAGATTACCAAATGTAATTACATTTCTGTTGAATTGCACGAAAGTGTTGAAAAAATTCTTTAATTTAAATTAAATTTAAAAGTTTGTAATAATTATCCCCACGAAAAGGAGGTCCGATTGTCCATTTCTGATCGCGCTGATGAATGGGTGATCAGCTACGAGTCGTGTGGGATCTGGTGTGGAAATAATAGCCTTAATGGCGGAATCTGTTAATACCTGAAAACGAAAAAAAACTTTTATCAGGGAACTGTGTTAACTAATGCATAAAAATATTAAAATCATTATGGAAAAACTGCAATAGGTTATTATTAAATATTGTAATTTCATATTTTTCCAGATTATATTAGAAATTAGAAATCAGTTCATATGGGTGTTTCTATAAATCCACCGGCTCAACTAATAATCACAACGTATATGTTAAAAGGGAACACGCTGGGAGAAACAATGTATTTATTAAGTGGCATTGCAACGCATGCCGGGAACTCGCTAGTATTGAAATAAATGTCCCTAATTCCCATTGTTTAAGACGGCATAATATATTTCACTTGAATACATTTAAAAATAATATCCCCTTTATTAGCCCTCTGACCCCAATGTGTCGAACATATAATAAGGACTAGCTGACCCGACAAACGTTGTTCTGCCATATAAACTATTTCTAGTCAATATTTTGGTTGTTAAATAAAAAAATAACGAATGTATTGTGTGGGGATGGGATCTATGACAGAAAGAGGAATGGAGCGCTGTAGACGATGACCGCCGATAAAAACAAAAACGGCCGGCTTAGTCCAGTGGCAAGGCGCTTGACTCGCACACCGAAGGTCGCGGGATTGAATCCCAGCGTGGCAAATAAATTTTATTTGATTAATTTGTGTTATTCCACAATTTATTCATTTAAAATAACATATAGTATATTTGCGGCACGTTCCAGTGTGGAAGATACTCTCAGTATCGCCCTGGTGTACCTAAGACCACCATTCAGAATTGAAACGTTGCTTAAAATGGCATTAGCCGTGTTTGGTGACCACATCTGAATAGGTACTTCCCACCTTCCTCTTCCCGATCTCCTTCCCCTCCCCACTACCTTCAGCCTCACAACATACCCCAATTGGGGATGCCATAGTCTCACTGGCTTCATACGGGAGCAGTTGGGACTCTTGTGCGGTATTCATATTTAAAAAAAACACCAACTTAATTAGGAAAATTAAATAAAGAAAATCAATATGAATTTCGAAGAGCAATTGAGTATACGGTATTTTTTGTCAGTCCGTAATTAGCCAACACAAATAATCTCGATGGTTTGCCCACGCGAGAACATGATGCCGAATGAAATATCAAAATGACGCAACGCTTCTCGTGAATTTCTTGCGCATGTGTGGATGAAAGTTCTATGAAGCGGACGTAGCGCCATCTGTCATTCAACAACATAAATAATTTCGTTCGGTTTGAAATACGCGGTTAAATTTGTTCATACGAAAATAGTAAAATCACGATTAAAAAATGGAAGGGTGGAGGTGGGAGGGTTAAAATTTAAGGTTATAGGTATTTTTGATGCAAAATAAAAAAAAAATTGTCAAGAAAACAGTTTTTTTCTGGATAGGGACACCCTAATCACCTAGCGGTATGAAATATACTTTAAAGCCTATTCTCATACCTACCATAAGTAATATACAAAAAAAAAAATCATAAAAATCGGTCAACCCGTTTCGGAGAAGTGTGACCACAAACACCGTGACACGGGATTTTTATATGTATATAAGGAAGAGTGTGCTGAAGTTGATATTTTTGTCGATAATCTATTTGGATTCAGAAAAAAATGTTCTGCGATTACTAAAAAATATGTTGTGCTCATTATGTTACGTGTCAATTACGTCTCTTGCTCTTTGTATTATTTTTCATTAGAGTGAACTTGTAATTTTATAGTTTTCTATTGTTTAAATTCAATATTTACAAAAAATGTATAATTTTCCTGATTAGATTAATGTAATTGCTAACCTATTTGTGTATTAACTTAGTTTTATAACCGAATTGTTCTCATGTTACTGAGAACATCTGTAAAAACCCAGTATAAATAAATAAATAACTACACACAATTACTTACGCTTAATTTCTTAATTTTTACCGGTGAATTTTCCTGAGAGGAAAGTTTTTCCATCTTCGTTGATCAGATTGTAATAGAATGGTTTATTAGCGATGAATACGTTTGCCTGAGATTTTTGAGTTGGACTCTTGTTCTCCGCCACTTGCCCTAGAAAACAAACATGCATTACCAGTAGTCAAAATTCAAAAATCTTCATCTTCTTCTCCTTACCGTACGCTGTAATCATTGTATCCGATTTTAATTGACGATCATCAAGCTGTAAAAATGAAATATGAAGAGATAAATATTAAGGTTTTACCTTTAAACCGTGGATACTTCACAACATATGGGGAACTTTAAATAAATAAGAACTAATAATGATTATTAGGCAGAGGTGGCTCTAGGGGTCCAGAAGTCGAACCTCACGAGTTTGAGAGTCAAATTCATCAACATACCTACGTCAAATTACTATAGTAAATTATTTCATCCGACAAGCATAAAATATGCAAAATCAACCTACGTTTATCAAACCATATCTTTCAGACGAATAATATTCAGCATGCTCTCTCTCCCTCACGGCACTGACCCAAACTGTCTTCAGAATCCGAAAACTTTTTACTAAGCGATATAGTGCCATTTCGTTTATTGTGTGGTGCCTAAAGAGACAGAAGATATGATATCGGGGCATTTCATAATTTGACCCAGCCAATCATAGTGCGTGGGAAATTAAGCTTCCATTTAAGACGTTCGATATCACTGCTTGCCGCTGCCGGATCTCGCGGTGCATTTCAAATACTTTAGAATAATACCAGTGTTTTTGATTTGCTTAATATTTCATAATAATACATATTATGTTTTACTGTCATCTTATAATTTTTGGAGGTTTTTGACCAATTGACCTGAGGGAAGGACCGCCACTGCTATTAGGGTTCATTACATTTGTTTATAATATTTGCATATTTTTATAAATTGCTCAGTGTGCAATAACCTGTGACATAATAAGGAAATACGAAAGTGATGCAAAATCACCACCTCATACAAATGGCTTTATAAAACTTTAATGCATCATATTGGTTTATGATGCATTTTTTCTTTCGCTAGAGCATGTCATACTGGGTTTTACCGGTATACTATGAGAGCTTAAAATTTAAAACGTGTCTCCACTATGAAGATCTTGGTATTGTGTTTGATAGTAGGTTAATTTTTCATGCTCATATCGTAATTCACTGAGAATGGGTTTTGTCTTACGCACTACGAGAAATTTTAAAGACACTCGGGTTCTCAGAGTACTATATAATGCTTTGGTTAGGAGTATGCTTGAGCCCAAACCAAGTGAAGTATTCCCTCGCGTTGGAGAAGGATCTCAAGAAATTTTTGAGATTTCTTTACCTGAGGGAGTATGGCTACTAGCTGTGACTCTACTATAAAAACTTTCTCTTGGGCATGCTCGGTATGAACCGTCTACGGGTCAGAAGGGATGTGCTCATTGTAACACATTTCTTCAGACTGATTCGTGAATAGTTCGAAAACTCGGCTATCATGGAGAGCATTAGTTTCTATGTTCTCGATGATTATCTCCGTCACCGACAGCATATACCGTTTTATCTTCCGGCTTTCAGAACTTACCTGCCAATGGGCATGCCAGTCGGGAGAGCTGTCTTGTTGTTAAATAGAATCACTTCGAATATCAATATGTTTAACAGCAATGAAACACAATTCAAACGGCAAACTTTGTTGCTGTTAGTCTAAATCTTATCCAAAATATTTTTCTCTTTTAAAAACTTTTTGAAATTGTAATTTAGTACTGTTTTCAAAATGAATAAATTAAATTGAAATGAATCGAAATTGAATGATACAACACATATTTTACCACAGTAGTATATGGGCTCTTCGGGTCACTTGGGCTCGTTGCCGAGTTGTGGCAAAGATGGCCAAAGGTAGGTTTATGAAGACTAGGTTTTCAGTAGCTCTTCAGACTTCCCGAGAAGTATTATTATAATTACAATACGACAAAACAGTCACCGTGTTTCAACCATATAGTTTATAAGGATAATAAGCACTGGAGAATACAGGTCCCAGTATCTACCTATTTACCATATGAAGATATTCTCTATAGAGAATATAAAGGACATAATAATAATTGAAAAAAAAAAAATTTTACAACTATGATTACACTAAGAAAAACAGAAACATGTTGTATTAACTCGACACGTTCTAGAATAGTCTTCTGAGGAATGAGAGCCACGATCCGTTCATTAGACTTACCGGTGGTAATGGCGGCAGAAACTCCCTTCTCGTCCACATTGATTACGGTTTTCTTCAAGCTCTTAGTCACCCCCCCTTTGCTTTCAGGTTTGGCCATGACTCCGAGTTCCGCTTTGTCGGTGAACATGGTGCCCATGCCGAGCTAGTGGAAATACAAGTGTCTGTTTAGTACATTATAATGAATATGTACGCTTTTGAAACTCGTTGTGAAACAAAATTAGCGTCTTTAACGAAAAAATCTCAGGAAACTAAATGAGATAATGGATCAAACCGATTTAAAATGAACCAAGAATGTGAAAAACTAATCGAGCATTGAACCACCCTTAGATTCTGTTTATTCCAAATTATATTATTTTTACATTAACTCCACACAGGAGGCTCATATGGAAAGTAATTTACCTCAGGGCCTTTGTCATATTTGGGAATGCTGAGTGGAGGGTGTTTTTAAGGAAAGGAAGGAGAGGAAGTTCTAGCAAGGAAAAAGTATGAGGGGTGGTGAGGAATCCAAGTGTCAGAATGTCCGGGAGTGACGGAAATATTAATCCGCCCCTCCCGCTGCGGTACGAGACGATGGATCGAGAGAGACCAGCTGGAGAGATCAAAGGGCCTCCCCAAAACTGGTCTTTCCCGATCCAAAAGTGCCACGCAGGTGAAGGGCAGGCGCATTTGCTGCCAAGAACTGAACACACCTCATCCGATGAATCCGGGCACCGCTTCAAAATCACCAAATGTATCGAAACTCGGGGTGCCAGTGGCAGAGGTGTTGGTTATCCGTGGTTATCATAAGTGGTTAATATAAGTGGTCCCCAGAGCGGCGGTACCAGTGACGGCCTTCTAAATTCTATTAAAATCGCAGAAAGAACGCCAGATGGAGCCCCAGTAAAACGCTCTGGAGGTATATCGAGAAAAAGACAGATGTACTGACTGCGTGGAAGAGGATTGGAGAAGGAAGAGAAAACTGAAGACTGATGGAGAAGAGTGGTTAAGGGCTGGAGCTGATAGTAAACATTCTTGTGGACAGCAATCTGAACAGGAGCACTCACTTTGGTTAGGATGGTTTTATCCTCATAAGTTGTTTCGATGTGGAACTTGGGCAGGGCCACGTAGGCCATGACTGGTGGAGGCATGTTAACCCCGGAATAGTCAGTAACCTCGTCCTCCTTAAAGTGCTCTTCTTTGGGTATGGTGATGACGAGATAGTACCCACCTTTAATAGGCAGCCACAAGACCTGTGGATCAATCATACTTTATCATGAAATAATACGTAATTGTGCACTGCTTTCGCATATATAAATACACATTATTTTAACGAACACATTAAGTACGAAGGTAAAATTTGTTCTAACACAAAAAAAATTACAAATTTTAGCTAACCAACGTAAGCAGATGTACACGTTAATATGACAATACCAGTCAAGTACAATAAGCGTATAATAATCAAGTATAATTTCCACAGAAATCGTTGTAACTCCGTTATTGTTCTAGTGACGTCCCTAAAACAATAAAAAGGTCGATAATAAATCAAGCTGCTCATCCCTGGCGGATGTACCTAGATGTCAATAGAAATATATAAAAAGACCTATTCCGTCAGATACACGGTTGATACACATATTTTACCCGCCAAATTGCCTACCGGCCGCTGGACATGGTTAATATTTATTAAATATTCTTGCATGAAATGATTGACTCGCACACCGAAGGTTGCGGGATTGAATCCCGGCGTGTCAAATAAATATTATTGGATTAATTTGTGTTATTTCACAATTTATTCATTTAAAATAATATATAGTTTATTTGCGGCACGTTCCAGAGTGGTAGATACTCTCAGTATCGCCCTGGTGTAAGACCACCAATCAGAATTGAAATGTTGCTAGAAATGGCATTAGCCGTGTTTGGTGACCAGATCTGAATAGCCAGGTACTTCCTCTTCCTTATCTCCTTTCCCTCCCCACTACCTTCAGCCTCACAACATACCCCAATTGGGGATGCCATAGTCTCACTGGCTTCAGACAGGAGCAGTTGGGAGTCTTGTGCGTATTCATATAAAAACAAAGGCGAGGATTCCTTCTTGCCACATCTGGATCCCGAGATAAGGTTTTCACCACTTTACACCTTTACTTGTCGTTTTTAAATCGAATTATTATGTTACTTTACCTGTTTTTTAGAGGTATTTTGGTAAGGAAAATATTGCATAAACTCATGCATGGTGGGAAGAAGTATAGCCTCAGATTTTTCCGGGTAGAAATGATCATTCCAAGTGAAATCCGGGTTAAACTGCTTCTCAAAGTCGCCCTGCGAGAAGAAAAGTACAAACAATGTAAATTATTATTACCAAGAGTTTTATTATACCGGTCGTTATGTGAGCAGTAGACCTCGTTTCCAAAAAACATGTTTTTAATTTTCTCTTATTTAATATAATAACAAAGCCAAAATTTCCTCTGAATTCATAAGATTTGTGAGTTGGTAATTAAATACCTCCTACCTATATATTTATATGTAAACCATAAATATTTATAAGTAGTATTTTTTAAATTTTATAATTTTGTCCAATGAAACACCACCCTAGATTATTTTAATTTCAAGAACCTTGAACATCACCATCTCAACGATAATAAATCCAATTTTCAAACTTTCTTCAGACCGGTAGGTACCAGAATATTGTTTACTTAATCCGTTTTGACAGCTCATAGTAGCAGCCACAATCATGCGACCTGTGACTGAATAAAAAAAGTAGTATCCAACACGGCAAACATCTTGAGCCGGACTTGGACAACAAATTTAGCAAACAAAATTACGGACAGCAAAAAAATATAAAAGGTCGAGTTAAAACCGGTAAATAAATTTAGAGTGTTAATAAAATCGATACTAACTAACTAACTAACCATCACGCCGTTTCCCCGCAGGGGTAGGCAGAGAGGACGGACCGCCACACAACTCGATCTTGGCACACACTCTTTGCCTCGTTCACATTCATACATCGTTTCATACATGCTCTTCTATTATTCCAACTCTTCACATGGCCCGACTCGAGTATCTGATTCACTTGGTCGTGCCATGTCTTCCTCGGGCGTCCCCGACTTCTTCTACCATTCACATTTGCATCATATATTCTCCTTACACTCCTTTCCTCGTTCATTCGCTCTACATGCCCAAACCATCGGAGAGTCCCTTTCTTAATCTTACACATCACGCTTACATCAGCCTTGCATTCTTTGCGGATATCCACATTTCTCTCACGATCGTACATGGTTTTACCACACATTCGCCTCAGGGATCTCATTTCTACAGCATTCAGTCTACTTTCATCCTTCCTCTGCCAGTTCCATGCCTCACTGCCATACATCAGGGTAGGTACCAGCACTCCATTATGGACGGCCAGTTTCGCTTCTTTGGACAATTTTTTATTACCGCCAACGGCATTCAGTCCTCCATTAATGGAGTTACCGGCATTCACCCTTCTTTCAATATCTCTTTCAGCCTTCCCATCTTTCGTAAACATACTACCCAGATACACAAACTCATCCACCTGCTCCAAGCATTCATCATTCACAACTATATTGCATACTGTTTTCGTACTCTCTCTTTCAAACACCATGACTTTAGACTTACTTACATTCATCATTAACTCATTCTTCATACATACCTCGTTCATCCTTGACACAAGAGACTATAGATCTTCCATACTGTTAGAAATTAGCACCGCATCATCAGCATACAATAGGCAACATACTTCCAGATTACTCAATTTTGCGCCCAATCCCATCTCTTTCAATTCTTGCATACAATTATCCATGTATAGATTGAATAACCACGGTGAGATTACGCAGCCTTGTTTAACACCTTTTGTGATGTCAAACCACTCCGTAAAATCGCCGTTCACCCTAACACATGCAACGCTTCCCTCATATAGCGACGCAATTGCCTGAATGAGCTTCGTATTCACTCCGTACTTGGACAACACCTTCCATTGCTTTTTCCTGTCAACTCGGTCGTACGCTTTTTGTAGATCTACAAAGTCACAAAAGAGTTTCTGGTTTTTTGCAAGAAACTTCTCAGTGAGCATACGCAATGAGAAAATCTGGTCCATGCACCCCCTTCCACTCATAAAAGCACCTTGCACATCCCATATTTTATCTTTTGTTTCCATTCTTACCCTTTCAATCAATATTCTACCATACAGCTTGCCCACTGAACTAAGAAGGCTAATAGCCCTATGATTCCCACATTCCACACGTGACCCTTTACCTTTGTATAATGGCATGATTACAGCCTAATATTAAAAATACTTATTTATTTTGGTTTATTGACATTAGAAGATACAACCAATTATATTTACAAATCAGTAGGAGTACCTATTATATCCCTGATATTATAACTAATTATATATTAGCATTTGAGTACCAACCATAAAGGAAAGGGCATCAATGAGTACTACAAAGGAGTCCTTGTGCAAATCGGCAGGATTGATGAGGTCCTTGATTCCATTGTTGGTCTTACTCTCAACCTAAACAGATAAACAAGCTTTACAAGTGATCGATGTAACAAATGTTTTTTTTATTCAATGCATTCCTGCAAAGACAAGAGATTTGCCTGACAAGCGGTTAAGACGATCCCCTAGTCCTGGACCCATTAGGAATTGGGCGGAGCAAGCGACTTTAGCGTTGACCAATCAATAGCCAATAACGGTTTTCTGTTATTTTGCTGGTAGATTTTTATAGAAGCGACGCGAAAAGCAAAAACTATTCGGCTATTAGAGCTATTCGGCCCGAAATCCAGGCGGCTACTGACTGCTACTATCGCAGAAGGGTGAAATTTGCAGTTGAGTAACGCCTCTTTTAATTTCCTGTAAAAGAACATCGCCAAAGTTCATGTTTTATTTTTTTTATGAGTTCCGCCATAAATATCAATTTTTTGGGGATTATTATTAAAAAACTGAATTTACACATTGTTCAATAAAACCGTATCCGAAAAGGGGTTTATAAGTAGGAGCATTTACACTTGAAAGTGTTTTTTTATAGACCTAATACTTTATTTTTTTCTAGGCTTAGATGATGGAAGTTTTCTAAGGCCGAGATGTGTTCTGCTAGCAGTATTTAATTGAAGGATCTATAATACTTCTAAGGTATCAAATTTTCAAAACAAAAACACATGATTATGTATGATTTTGTATTATTTCGCATGGATTCATCTTAATTGCACGGTCACAGTAAAACAAGACATGTTAAGATATAACGTAACGTACTGTCCTCTACCGCCTTGTGCCTCCAAATGGCGCTTGTATTAAAACTGTCGAGTTGTCAAAGAAGTGTTTTGGTTGGTATAAAAGGCCGGTTTTCTGTAGTATCTTTCTCTTTTTAACGTTAATAATGCTTGTTTAGCGTTTAGTTAAAGAATGGGGAACCGGGCTGTACAAAACTATTTGTCTCATGTTAAAGTGTTTGATCATGTTTTAACCTAATAAGTTGTAAATAAAAATAACTAAGTTCAAATTCTCGGAGTGTTTTAAATGAAGAAAGGACCCCTAACAATAGATAAAAATTAGATTCTAGTGCTTGTTGTATTGTGTTAGCTTGTTTATCTCACCCAAGCGTTCATCTCGGCAGCTGATTCCTTTTGTTTGGTGAAGTTAAGAAATTCCGCCTCCATTTCGAAGTCAACTGCATTTTTCTTGAAGGTTGGGTTCAGCTGATCAGTCCCTGCATCCATATCAGAATTGATGTACACTTTAAGTGCCAACTTCGGGCCGTCTTTCGATTTCAGCTCGTCGACGGTTGATTTGTAGTCTGCGCTTTTCTGGAAAGAGTGAATAATCGTTAATTCAGGTAACAGCATATATATATATATGTTCGAAGGTTACACTAGTCTTAGGAGTAAATGCAGTAGTTAGTCCGGGAAACATCGTAGTCAAGGTCTGAGGAGACAGGGGCGATGAAGCCAACGGCTGAGAGGAGTATTTAATCCATGTGACTGAATTTGGCGGCCCATTAAAATCTTCTCCTTTTCTCAACTTCGCGGTTGGTTATACCCTCGGTTCTTGGATTACATTATAGGGGATACTCACAAAGCCAGAGCTGGGCTGGTAGAGACCATCGATCAGCTCCTTTTGGGTTTCTCCTTTGGCAGTGAGAGACAGCAAGGCTAGCAGAATATTCGTCGATACCGGGGATATGGCGATGTTTTTGCCGTCATATTCTTTGGAGACCACCTGCGATACAATGCAACAATAATTTTTATAACTTTATGAAATCTACGTCGATCAAATCTAAAAATTATTTTATCAAAACTTAGTTTTAATTGTGATATCAAAACTAATTTATAAAGTCAGTAAACTTATTTTATTATAATTTAAAATAAAACAATAACTTGATGAACACCACTTTTTTATTGTTTTATTTTAAATTATAATATCACATCACAAAGTAACTTCTTCATATGAACAAAAATTATTTTATTATGTTTCAAAATATCTAGACAAATGTTATATTTAATTTAATTTTACAGGATGTTAATGGACGTTATTGACTTACTTAAACCAGTGATTTCTGACATTATTTGGAGTAAAATATATAAATAAAATTTTGGTCTAGGGTAACTTTTTTTGTATTTTTTTTTTCTTTTCACCAAGCAAAAAAATCTTCCACTCGTCGTTACTGGTCACTCAGTCGATTAACCCCTAACCCCTCACCCAGACCCTATCTGCCCAATACATACCTACTGATTTTTTTAACGTATTAAGTTGAAAAAAAGAACTTCAAAAATGTCACCGGCAGCCAAAATTTCAATAAGTAATATATTTTATTTCAAATAATGTGAGGAATCACTGCTATGTATATCAAGTACACTGTATGTGAAGTACGTCCCTTAATACCCTGTACATTTTTATAAGATCCTTATACTGGAAACAGGTGGCCCTGAGGAAAATAATTTCCCTCTAGATAGGGATGAAATTCATGGAAGGAAATTGGTTCAAGGGTTAGTTGGAATCTGGGGTCCATGAAAGACGGACGTATGAATTTATCCCTCCCACTCCAGGGGTCAAAGGGAGTCAAAGTCAGCCGCCAAGACCTGGACAAACCTCATCCCATAAACATAAACCCGGACACCCCGGCTAAGTCTCTTAACGTAGCGAATAGCCACTTGGTAGGGGTGTTGGTTATACAACGGATGTTTCCCAGAGCGGGTTTACCCATATCCGCCGATCAAATTGGAATATTTATTTATTTGTTCACGCCCTCTGGGCTTTTACACAAGACAAGTCTTAATTACATTACTGTATTAAAATTGACATAATAATAATAGTTTTATTATACGAAAAAGAAAAACTATAGGTGATATAGTTATACTATGCTGTAAGAATAAATCAACATTAAAAGAACACGTAAAGTTATTGGTAAAAATAAACATAATGAGTTACAAGCAAGTAACAAGCAGATTATATTTTTAAAAAATTTTAATAGTGTATAAATTAAATTTTCAACGGAACTGAGTTTATTTCAAAGCCTATGTAGTCTTTAACGAGTTGGTGCTCGAAACGCTATATTTGTTGCCATTGTTAAGTCATTAACTAATTCAAAATAACCAAATCTCATGGTTCATCTGCAAGACACAAGTCGGTTAAGTTGAGTAATTTCATTAAACCTACATAATCAATTCACTGATGTGAATAGTTGCAATATTATTTAATGTCATTCGTGTTTATGTAAAATGTAAAAGCCTCATGAGCGTATACATAACTAAATAATACAAATTAAAATTAAAACCACAGTCGGAGTTTCGTTAATGTTCATTATTACAAGATACCTAGTGTCCGACCGAAACTGGTTTTTACGGCCGAAACCGAAACCGAAACTGAGTTTCGGCTTCGGTCTCAGGTTCAGCCGAAACCGAAACTTCCATATAAGGTCATGTTTTCGTGGAAAAAATTGTCAATCTTAATCAGTCAGCCTTTATTTTTAAATCATATATTAATCATTCAGTCTCTGATATTTGAACAAAAATAAACACAGCGTAATTATCACTCCATATTTCAAATAAATATTTATGCTTAAAATAATATTTAAAAAAAAATTGTAAGTATGGCCTATTTGAACATTATTAACTAATATTATATATAGTAAAAGGTAGAAAACAAAATAACTGTTTTTTAACCGAATTAGTTTAGGTTAGCTAAACAAAAAATACTCGTTCATTGAACAAAATAATTTCTTATAAAATTAAAACAAACACTTTGTATTTATTTATTTATCTGTTATAAAAGTAGGTACATTCACAGTTTAATGAAACTTTGACTGTCCAACTAGGAAGGTCTCCCGTTCTAGGACAGTCAATAACCACATTTCATGTGGTTATTGACTTGGTTCATTTAACCACATAACCAAATGATTTCTTCTAAACTTTGATCATATTGTATGGCACTCTTTTTAATGAACTCTATTTAGTGAATGACACGACTATGAGCGCGGACGCAGCAAAATGACACTTCGTGGCTCGCAGTTCAGTTTAACTAACCCGAAACTCGTTTTTGACCGAAACTAGGCCGAAACTGAAACCGAAAGTTCGGTCGGAAACTAAAGATACCTGAACAGACATTACCTCAAATACATCCTTGGCGAAGTGGTTGATGCTTTCGGTCAGCTTTGATTTTACATCGTTTCCGGCGGGGTTGCTACTCGCAATGCCCACAAAGAACACAAGAAAGAAAACTGAAACAAAAGAAATACATTACGTATGTCACTTTTAGGCAGAATTTGCCTAATAAAGATAGAAACTAATTGATGTAGCTATTAGGACAATAATGAACGGAACACTTCCACCTGCGGAACACCTCCACCTTCCACCAGAAGAAGACGCGTGCAAAGCGGGAGTGAAACGCCAAGATTTGTAATTCTTGATCCAGTTTGCAGTATCTGTAGCACGGGTGGAAGATAGCCAACCGCCAAAAGACTTCTTTACAATAATCTTTAGGACCAAGAAGTATTGAGAGATCATAGGTGGCTGGACGTTTTCTTGGATATAATAAACTGAAGGAAGACAGGAGGAGAGTGAAGGAAGTTGATACGTTCCCTAGAGGAGACAACTACTTCGAGAGCTGTTCGGATTATTATGGAAGAATCGTGTGAAAATTCTCTTGAAAATTTATAACCAATTTTAGGTTAGCTTCAAATCTACGACTCAAAAGTTAACGTATCCGTAACGTATTGATTTATCTAGTTTCTCGGAATGATTTTAAATGAATTTTCTATGGCTTTGCAGGTCACTTTCAGCAGCTGTCAATGGCGAAAATATCGATATTTTACGTTTTCAAAATAGTATAAAGGTCATTATTTCTGTGAAAACTCTTTTGAATTGTTTTTTTTCTTGTTTGGTACGTATTCAGGTTTTTGCAGAAATATAAAATCAGTTTACATTTATATGATTTTTTTATTCCAAAATGTTTTTTTTTTTTTTTCAGTTAGCTAATCTGGGAAAACTTCTTACGATATTATCATGTAATATATATAAATAAAAAGGTGTATCACTCTTTTGTTTTTATATCGATATTTGACCAAAACTCATCAAGGTTATTTCCGCGCGGTTTTTGAAATATCATCCCAGGTTCAATAGGTTGAAATGACAAACAAATGTTTTGATCAATCTCAGCTCCTTTTATACAAAGTTTTGTAACAAAATAATTGATACTTTACTTATCAATAATTCGAGTAAATGTTTATATTAAAGTTTTAAGTAATAAGAATTATTTTATTATACATATTTTTATTTTTAATTTAACGAGTAAAACCTCAAATTGTGATATTTAATTAAATGAAAACATTATCAGCGAAACTCAATCGAAAATCTAAAAACCGAAAAATCAGATCTAGATTCGGTCACATCTAGGTCTCCAACCCATACCTTCGCCTTGCCGGGGCGCTATACTACCAACTGAGCTAATGTGTCCCTATCCGATTCGGTCATATTTAACTGTACCTACAATACTTCGACTAAGAACATTATCTTCATTTTCTTAACGCATATTTGTATTGGCTGCTATCTTTAAATATAATTGCAAGATTCAAAGCCGAATTAAATGCTATCTAGATAGTGTATTGGATAAAATTTATCCATTTTTATTTTAATATGCGACATCTATAGACTTTTTCTTCAAAGAATTAAATCCTCAAATTGTAATATTATTTTAAGGATATTTTTTTAAGATAAAAAGAAGCTAAAATATAATAGAGAAAAATAAGCTTTAAGATAAAAAAAAAATGACTTTGTAAACGTGTTATAATTAATCACCACTACACAATTTGGTGTCAGGTGCATTTTTATAAATATAATTATTGTGAATGAAGAAAAACAGTCTACAAGCCACGGGTGAGTGGAAGACATAAACAACCTTTTTAATTTATATTTATGGCAATCAGCTAAAGGCATCAAAGAAAATAAAGTTCAAAAAGTAGCGATACTCATGCACATGATTGGCCCGAAAGGAGTAGAAAAAGACTCACAATTGAGAAAAATATGCTTTACGGAATCACATTATAATAAAACACAACCCTCGCTGTGCAAGAACTAAGTGCTTCAAACAGAAGGAAAGAGTGGCTAGTAGGTATAACCTATGTATTTCGAAATGTATACTTGAAGCAAGATTTTCGAACAGAAGGGAAAAGTGGTCAGTAGTATAATTGTATTCCGAAATGTATAGGTACTAGAAGCAAGTTCTTCGAATAGAAGAGAAGAGTCGCTAGTAGTTATATATTACGAAATGTATACTAGAAGCAAGTTCTTCGAATATAAAGGAAGAATGGCTCGTAGGTATGATTCCGAAATGTAAACTAGAAGCAAGCGCTTCGAACAGAAGGGAAGAGTGGCCAGTAGTATAATTATATTCCGAAATGTATAGGTACTAGAAGCAAGTTCTTCGAATTGAAGAGAAGAGTGGCTAGTAGTTATATATTACGAAATGTATACTAGAAGCAAGTAGATGTCGCGTTTAAAGACGAATTTTTATATGATATTAATTTATAAACATTGAAACAAACAGTTTTTAATGCGTGATTGTTGGCATAATTCAAGAAGAGATGTGACTGAACTATAATGTAGTTGGAGATAAGATAGAGTTTTCTTACCAGATATCATGCTGCTGAAGGTTGCCATGGTGGCTGTCTGCTAGAACACGACTGAGGAGATGTTGCTTCCTAGGGTATATATACCCTCAGCGGGCACTTGGCACAAACTGTGGGCCGGAGCTTTTCAAACATTATGGAAGCAATCAACCACTTGAATTATTATTTTCCTCGTTCATGTTAGCCAATATTTTCATGAAAAAATTTCTGAGTAGCTACATATTAAAAATGGTCTTTTGAGAAAAAAATTAATAATATGCAGCGAGTTGCATTTTCTTGAAATATTTATTAATAATTGAGATTACTGCCCTTTATCTAACTTAATAGTTTTATTTACCAATAGGCTATATGTCGATAGTGCAGGGTTTTATTGAGCGTCCAGATGGCGCTTCTGGTGAAATGTCTAATGTCAAGGCGTGTTTGTGTCATTCTTATAAAATGTTCACGTAAATTAGTTTTTCTTTTTCCTGTAAATAATTGAATAATAATATTCATTTAGGCTTTCGTAAAAGTCATGAATAAATTCGGATATATCTATCCGAGACGCTATCCAGGTTACAAACCAATTCTTAGAATGATTGTTTTCAATAAAAAGGGTAGTTGCCCGTTATATGGAGAAAAATAATTAGTTGATAATAATGTAATTCTAAAATTTGAAAATATGAGATTGACAAATATGACGGCTTTGACAGAAGGTGGCAATGGCGAAATTGGTTAACGCACTCGTCCCGGTTAGACGGAGAGGTCTGGGTTCGAGTCCCAGTTGCGACTTTTTCTGTTTTTCTGTGTCTTGTTCTCTTTCATATTTTCGTTTAGATTATTATTGTTAACTTATTCTAATATGACATCTATTGACTTTTTCTGAAGAAATTCAATCCTCAAATTGTAATATTAATTTGAGGATTTACTTTTTAAGATAAAAAAAATATATAATTAGCCCATGAAACCGGGCACCCCTGCTAAGTCACCAAACGCAGCGAACCAGTTGGGGTGACCTATGGCAGAAGTGTTGGTTATCCAATAAATGGTTCCCGGGGCGGCGGTACCCATACCCGCCTCCCAAATTGAGAAAATTTAAAATGTAGTATATAGTAGTTACAGTATATATAATTTAAGATTTTCTGTCAACTTTTCCAAAAAAAAATAATTTAAAATTAATTACAGAAAAAAAAATTTAACCCATTATAATTTCACGAATATTAAAATGTTTATTAATTCTATGTTTTGAAAAAACAATAAAATTTTTCAATTTCGCGGCAATTTATGAGATGTTAGAAGACATGATTGCCACGGTAGTAAAAACAATTTTTTTTAATTGCATAAAATAACTAGAAATAATTAATATTATGAGAAAACAAATAATAACTATAAAAATGTATTTTCAATATTCATTTTATTGAATAATCGAATGATGGAAAAGTTATGTAATAAAACAGTATCTGCGTAGGGCTTTACAGATGTTACCAGTGGTGGCGTTTTGAAAACTGTGTTATTATAATATTATAATAAAATTTTCAATTTGGGAGGCGGGCGTGCATGGGTGCCGCCGGAACCATTTGTTGGATAACCAACACCTGTGCCATAGGTCACCCGAAGAGGTTCGCTACGTTTGGTGACTTAACAGGGTGCCCGGGTTCATGGGGTAAGGTTTGTCCAAGGTTTGTTTGGCGGCGGATGCGTCTGTCCACCAGCTGCGTGGCAGGCCGGATCGGGAGAGAATTGTTGGGGGAGTCCCTTTGACTTCTCCAGCCGCGCTCTCTCAGAACATCGCCTTGCACTACAGTGGGAGGGATGGATTCATAAGTCCGTCACTCCTGAACCCCTTAGATTCCTACCCCAGAACTTCCTCTCCTTCCTTTCCTTTAAAAAACTCTCCACACAGCATCCCCAAAGATTTCATAGGACCTGAGGGGAATTATTTTGCTTAGGGCCTCCTGTGTGGAGCTAATGCAGAAAGTATATGTAAAGAAAATTGGATGATTGTGTTTTTAATTGGTTTATTTTATTATTTTCAGTATCTCTTATATCTATGCTTTTCACAGTATGTGAATTTCAATATGAAAATGCCAGGTTTCATTAAATTTAAAAAAACATGGTATCTGGTCTTTTTAGTTTTGACCGATCAGCGGCTGAGTTGGCATCGCGTTTGGTTCCCACCCAGCCGTCCCGTGTTCGATTCATCGGATTGCTAAGTCCTCTATTACGACACAACAGCAACATTTCCAGCTTACTGTGGTGGTAGTAGGAGATTTTCAAATATTGTTACGGGTTATTCGTGACCCGCAAATGTTTGTCTTTCCTTAAAAAAAAGAAAAGAGATAGCATTAAAGTCGAATTACGGTTCGGATACATAGAGCGAATACACGAAGAAGGGAGAGAATGTGTACTTTTCTTTTTTTATTAGGTTTAAATGTGATTTTTTTTGAAAAATAACAGCTTTTTATTTTATTTATTTATATAATATATGTTACGTAAATGTGACATTTACATAGAGTAGATATATTAAATCACCTATATTAATACTAGGCGGCTGCCTGTTTCATGGTAACAATTAGTATTATAAGCATTGACGTGTGATATCTGATTGATGATTACAAGCAATATTTATTAGCCTGGAACACTCTCCTACAAAAAAATCTCCCGAGAAAAGATACATGCCGCCGACGCGACCGGACTTGAACCCGCGTCCTTGTGATTTCCGGTCAAATGCTCTGACCACTGAGCTACGTCGGCTTATCTCCTACCCGTTAAATAATTCAATATATACTAGTGTTTCATTCAACAATTACTGCTTATTACATTTTTCCACTTGCAGACAACCAACTTTATTTATGTTTCACGATGACCAATGGAGTATAGTTACTTTGTATGAAATATGAAGTCTAGTGTAAACATATAGATTTAGTATAAATGATGTTGACAATTGGAAATATTATAATAAAAAGTAGAAAAAGGAAGGAGAAAAGAAGTAGATAAGCATTAGATTATAAAAATGTGCATAACCTTTTTTTTTCTTTTTTCAATATGTGTGCATGCAAGCACAGTCTAGCACACGTATATATATATATATAGGTGCACACATCTGTACAGACATGAACATACATATACATACCCATATATGCACCTGCTGTAAGGTCATAGAATGTTTCATAGTAATTCTTTTATATATAATTACTAGCTGACCCGACTTAGAATCAATAACTGTTGAATTAAATCAGTTTTTTTATTAAGTTAAAAATTACACAATGAAGCAATTATCGATGCGCAACTGTCCGTGTTTTGTTTGTCGGTATCAGAGATGGCCTTGAGTACGGATTTATGTTTTTGGTGATTTTCTTACTTTTTCACTTACTTACGGGAATTTGGGAGGCGGGTTCGGGCGCCACCTTCCCGGGAACCATTTATTGGATAAACAACACCTCTGTCATACATCACTTATAGGTCACCCCAAGTGGTTCGCTACGTTTGGTGATTTAGCAGGGGTGACCGGGTTTATGGGGTGACGTTTGTCCGGGTCCCATCCGCTGCGTGGCGGGCCGGATCGAGAGAGACTGGTTGAGGGGAGGTCTTTTGACCTTTCCTTGCACCGCAGTTGGAGGGATGGATTCATACGTCCGTCACTCCCGGACACACTGACCCCAGATTCCTATCCACCCCTCATACCTTTTACCTTCCCAGAACTTCCTATCCTTCCCTTCCTTAAAAAACCCTCCACACAGCATCCCCTAAGATGACATAAGTCCTAAGGAAAATAATTTTCTTCGGGACCTCATGTGGGAGCTGATGTAAAAAAAAATGCGTTTCATTTCTTTATGCGTATACGGGATTTTTATTATAATTATTGTATCTTTCCTTTGGATGGGTGGAGACATACGTTCATCGTTTGTCTCATTTTCGACTATTGCCATTTAGTGTATAAGAAAGAGAGGCAGCAATATATGTTTATGAATTTTTGGAACTCACTCACTACTCAATATTATAGGAACTTATCACAAAATTCCAGCAGCTCTTACAAAATATGACAATTCGTTCCATACAAAATGTATTGGGAAAAGAATTTTCATAAAAACTATTTTTTCGATAATTTTTGTGATGTTTTAATAGTTATTAAGTTATCCGAGCGGAGACAAATCCAACAAATCAAAGATCATTAAAATCGGCCCAGCCGTTATCGAGTTATAAATAGTGTAACTAAACCGACTTTGTTTTATATATTTAATTATTTTATTATAATATACTTACAACTTTGAATTTCACCATTGTTTTATTGGTTGAATTGAAGTAATCTTAGAAGTGAAAATTAACCCACTTCTGGCAATAGACTATTTATTAATTATTATATTATTCTATTAATTTCGGCAGATAGACTATTTGTCGACGACATTGCATTATATCACTCAAATTGATTACATTAAAATAAAAAATTACAGCTATTAAAATACGAAACAAATTTCGGTACTCTCCAACTGGGATTTATTTAAGGGGCCAACGTTGTTCAAACCAAAAAAATATGTACTTAGTAAAATTACTTTGAAAGAAAATTTTTTATTTAACGATTTTTTTATTAATCTTCATCACGAGGGATTCATGGAACTGGTTTTAATTAAATAATGATTGTAAAAAATAATAAATTAAAGCTCTGATTTTAATATCGATGGTTGATTTGTTTTATTGTATTAACGATCATAAAAAAGAAATTGATTGAATTTCACACTCGTACAAATAATGTGTCTTGAATAGAAAAACATTCCACATTCATTTTTTATGTCCGATGATAAAAATCTAGTTTCACAGTAGAAATAAATTACTATAGGCAATAACAACATTGTTATTGTAACTGCTTTATTGTCTGGCATAAGTTTATTAATTGATTAGAAATGGTTCGTGGATATGACATAATCCATAATACCCACTCATATTATGAGTAGTAGGCAATAAGTTAAAGACGTTTAACCAGCCAGCAGCGGCCGAAAATTCACATTTCATCGAAAGATGTTTTTACGATCGTACAGGGCGGTTCCAATGAGAAAGAATAATTATTCTCCGTACCAGCTTTTTAAAGTTATAACTCAACATCAATTTTATTTCATTCTAAATTTGCTTTAATTTATACCTACATCCAAAAATGCTGAAAGGCGTGATGACAAAACTATTAAAAATGTGTACTTTTTGTAATTATTTTTTGATCATAAGTATTTATCATTTTTTAATAATGTCTAAGCAAAATAAGAATGTAAAAAAAATCTGAAATATATTAGTTTGTAAGTACGAAAATAAATACACAAACTGACCAATTTTCGTCAAGAAACACATGTACTTACGTATATATTTTTAACGATTTTATTTTAACTAAAATTAAAATTCTGAAACATGCGTTTCCCAGATAATGTATTGATTTATTTTACTGCATGATTATATGATTTGAAATTGT
Organism: Limnephilus lunatus; assembly: GCA_917563855.2. Lineage (NCBI taxonomy): Eukaryota > Metazoa > Arthropoda > Insecta > Trichoptera > Limnephilidae > Limnephilus > Limnephilus lunatus. Next base: position 49,739,948 of record OU830593.1, read on the forward strand.
ATATGTATATGTATGGGTGTTGTATAATACAAAATCTTTTTTGAAAATTTAACAAATGTGCCAACAACCTATGGTATAACCTTATTATACTAAAAATAAACATTTTTCTCAAAATATAAAACATGCGTTTACTAGATAAAAGAACGATCTTTCGAAATCAATTTATATTTTTTTGTGGAAAAGAGTCAATAGGTCTATAATCTGATTTGAAAATGACATATTTCTGGTTTTCTCTGGTTAAACCCTGTAACATTTGTAATTATACAAACTAGCAGGCAAATATTGTTTACTTTTAACAGCAATTGGGATGGTATGTGTTTCGCTTTTATGTGAAACGGTTAACTTTGAATAGGTTTTTGACAGCCGGCGTAGTCCGTAGCGGAAATGCTTTTGACTCGCAATCCGAGGGTCACGGGATCGAGTCCCGGCGTGGGCAAACAAATTTCATTTGATTAATTTGTGTTATTTCACGATTAGTTCATTTAAAATAATATATTATATATTTGCACCACGTTCCAGAGTGGAATATACTCTCAGTATCGCCCTGGTGTAAGACCACCATTCAGAATTGAAACATTGCTTGAAATGGCTTTAGCCGTATTTGGTGACCAGCTCTGAATAGCCAGGTACTTCCCTACCTTCCTCTTCCCCATCTCCTTCCTTTCCCCACTACCTTCAGCCTCACAACATACCCCAATTGGGGATGCAATAGACTCACTGGCTCCAGCTGTGACTCTTGTGAGGTATTCATATAAAAAAATTAAAAAGAAGTGTAGACTTTTTTTACTTTAGTAGGGCAAGAATACTACTTAAATGTTTGTAAAATATCACTGCTTGCATACCATGGTGGCATAATGGACTACTAAATTAATGTGAAAATTCATCAGTAAGGAAGGGTACGTGTTATTACATCATTTATGGCGTTTGTCTAAAATAAATGTCATTAACTATGTATTAAACTGATTAGTTTAGGTACTACCTATAGATACCTAAAAAGTAGTAAAAAGATCTCCTGTATTATTTGTCTGTAAAGTTTAGGTACCTACAGCGTACATTGAAGAACTGTTATGTGCGAACATGAGCGCTAGCCGAGCCACGAAATGTGGGAAAGGAACAAAGCAACCGCAAGCAGCGTTTACAATAACTCGTTGTTCGGACCGACTTTTAATCCTTTTTATACGCAACAATTTATACAGAATGTAAAGGGACGTACTCGACTTACTTTAACCAGTGATTCCTGACATTATTTAATTTAGAGTAAAAAGTTTAAATGAAATTTTGCTATCCGATGTCTTTGTAGCGACCACGTTCGCCAGTACACCGTATAATTTGAAAATCAATTCGAAAAATATCAAGCATTTTTACTTGTTGGTTGTCAGGGAAAACAGATTCAGTAACCAACAAGCCAGCCTCAGTAAAAACCTTTGATTATGTAAAAACCATTCAAGACAACTCGGTGTATTTTTTAACACGCTTTTATTTTTATTATAATTTTTAAACAAATAAACATCTACATGATTCAATCAAGTGTTTAAGTTTAATTTAGAACACGCCTAGTTATTGTTGTCTGTCTAAACAATACCACTTAATCTTTTTTAAAAATATTTTTTCTTCAAATTCGAACAAAAAACAATTTCTTTATCATGTCGTCACTGCTCACTCAGCCGATTAACCAACCAACCACTCACCCCACCCTTAACTCTTCAATACCTACTGATTTTTAAAGGTTAAAAAACGAAAATCGTCACCAGATAGCAAAATTTCATTCACTTTTTGTACTCCAAAACCTTAACTCAGGAATCACTGCTATATTTATGTAGGTATATCAAGTATGTCAATTTACACCCTGTATAATAACGAACCAAAAAATACTGACATTAAACCAATTTACTCTTTATTAATGGCTTTTACATATCACTAACTAATAGACTCCTACAAGCCTTTAACCAGCCAGTGGCCGAATATCGCCATTTCATCGAAAGATGTTTTACAATCGTACAGGGCGGTTCCAATGAGAAAGTTTTATTATTTTCTATACCAGCGTTTTTAAATTATAACTCAATATCGATTTTATTTCATTCCAAATTTGCTTAATTTATACCTACTCGTACATCCAAAAATTCCGAAAGGCGTTATAATAAAACTATCAAAATTATGTACTTTTTGTAATTATTTTTTATCATTAGTATCAATAATGTCTTAGCAAAATAAATGCGCAAAAAAAATTTGAAATATATCAATTTGTAAGACCGTAAATAGATTATTATTTTTTAAAGAAGACAAACATTCCCGAGTTACGAATAACCCACCAATGTTTGAAAATCTCCTACTATCACCACAGGAAGCCGAAAATGTTGCTTGTGTTGTGATGGGGGACTTAGCCAGCCGAGTAATCGAACACGCTAGACAAGATAGACACAATAGACAATATAGAGAATTTTCGTCATAAATAAGTGTTCGGTTTTTTTTTTATGATTTGTTTTGAACTAAAATTAAAATTTTGAAACATGCGTTTACTAGATAACGTATTGATTTATAATATTGTATGATGATATGAAATATGTCTTTTAGATTTTTCATTTTAAAATGTAACAACATAATTATACTAAAAATAAACATTTTTTCTCATAATTTAAAACATGCGTTGACTACCTAGATAAAAGAACAATCTTTCGAAATCAATTTTAAATATTTTGTGGGAAAAAGTCAATACTTCTAAAATTTGATTAAAAAGTGACACATTTCCGGTTTTCTCTGGTTATACCTTCTTAACCATTAAAACGCCTAATTAGAGGTTACATACTAGAAATGCCACGAATAGTGATTTTGCCGAATACCGAATACCGAATATTCAGCGACACTTAGTACATTTCGCTGGTGATAGGTTCCGACCGGCATCATTGAAGTGCGTGTGGTAACTACGTATTTGTTTCATTTGCGAGTAGGTAGTGTCACAACGCGCATTATTTGTTGATTGTTACATCAAATTGTGTTACTTATAGTGTGTATCACGTCTGCTTATTCGCGAAAAGCTTTACAAAATGGCACCATTTAATAAAAAATCACCTATTTGGGAATATCACTTATTTGTAGTGAGGACAATAAATGTTAAATATTAAATTTATATGCATTTTTTCATCATTTGGTATTCGGTATTCGGCCGAATGGTTCGTAATATTCCGCCAAATACCGAATAGTAAAAAAAGTGGCCGAATAGGCCGAATACCGAATAGTAGCCGAATATTCGTGGCATATCTAGTACATACTGTGCATAGCGTTATTTAATTTATTTATATATAATCCCCGAATGATTTTACCGAACCATATTGTTCCGGTTTTTTGAAGAAGAATACGAAACGGAATTTTTTCTTATATTATAGATCATATTATTTGTTCATCTATAATTGTCTCAACGTATATAATCTATAATCCATTATTTCTGTATGTAAAGATTTTGGTTCGTTGTCTAGCGGAAGGTATTGTTCTCTAATACTGCGTACACATTTGCAATGATGGGATTATGGGAATGGAACTAATCAAGCGCGAAACGCCGCGTGCGGTTGCTTCATTCCTTTCCCGTAAATCGTAGTTCAGCTAGCGAGTATATATGCCACCTTATATATGGGCTGCGATGTTTATGTCAATTTTATTAAAATTATAAAATACACGGCACACGCCCTTTGAAGAATCTATTCGAAAAAGCCCTTCCAGTCTCTCGATGCAGTGATATTTAAGAGGACGGCGTTTTTTCCATACAAATGTATACTATGTTGTCTTGTTCATTTTTTACTTATCTAAACAATCTAAACTCAGTAAAAGTCCCGCAAAGAATCATCATTTAAGAAATATTTTAAAAAAAATCTACCTTCTCAACCATTGACGTAGGGTATACTTGTTTGAAGTTCTCAACAGAATCACTTTTAAAATTGTTTCCAGTACCAAAGGTCGATTTCAAATTCAAGCAAGCTTACCATAATGCTGATCTTTGCTGGAACGAGCTGCAGGGTTTTTCTTTTCTTTTTTTTTACTAAATATTTGTTGAGTCTAGTTTTTGCACTGTTAATTCGTGGTGGAATTCCATTGTAAGAATTGAAATTAAAAAAAAATTGAAATTAAAAAAAAAATATATTTGTTGATTATTTTTTTGCAATCTTTTTAATTCTAATTGCTTTATGAGTTTTTCGGGACTATTAGCGGTTGCAAATTTATGCAAATAATAGTGCGGACGATTGGTGTTGAACGCCACTACGGTCGCAGCGCACCTTCCGTTTTAGAGAATAGTTGATACGCTTTCCACCAACAAATTTAACCAAACATTATTATAGCACTCCACAGTATTGCTGTCTACATCATGTATTTTTTAAATTTTATTTTTTTATATGAATACCGCACAAGAGTCCCAACTGCTCCCGTCTGAAGCCAGTGAGACTATGGCATCCCCAATTGGGGTATGTTGTGAGGCTGGGGGTAGTGGGGAGGGGAAGGAGACAGGGGAGAGGAAGGTGGGGGAGTACCTGGCTATTCAGATCTGGTCACCAAACACGGCTAATGCCATTTCAAGCCGTTAACGTTTCAATTCTGAATGGTGGTCTTACACCAGGGCGATACAGAGAGTATCTTCCACTCTGGAACGTGCCGCAAATATACTATATATGTTATTTTAAATGAATAAATTGTGAAATAACACAAATTAATCAAATAATATTTATTTGCCACGCCGGGATTCGATCCCGCGACCTTCGGTGTGCGAGTCAAGCGTCTTACCGCTGTGCTACGCCGGCCGTCAATGTATGTATAAAACTTCGAGCATTAGATGCCAAAAGTCGAACGTGCTGCATGATTCTGGACATTATCGAGCTCGAAATTGGGTACAACCGGGCATACGTTTGCGGTGTTTCCCGACTATGCACCGGTGCCGAGGGGATCAATGACGCTAGTTCCTCGGAGCATCTTACATTGTAATACCGGTAGAACAAGGATAGCAATCCCACCCGACGCCTGTGCTCTAAAGATTGCAATCCGTCTGTTAAGATTTAAAGTAAGTAAAACATCAAAAATCGATCCAGTTTTGGAGAAAAAAAAAGGAATACTAAACCTCGATTTTGATGATTTTATTTAGGTATTATCAGCCTCAGGTGCTTCTTCGTGTCCCTTTCGCTCAGTATTTGGGGGAATAAGAGCGGTAGCGACAGCAACAGTTTCACAATAAAATTTATATTGTTCCAATTTCTCGACCATAGGGTTTCATCTTATTTCATAAAATGCCACTTTTTGATGAGGCTACTTCGTATATTACTATTAGTTCTAAAAGATTTAGGTTCAGACCGTTTTATTTAAATCAAATTTTTAAAATTCTACAAAAAATTCTAAACTTTTAAATTTATTTAATTTATTAGTAAAAACATGGGTTAAAAGGGGTACTTCTAAAAAATATGAAGATAATTTTTTGTCGAAGTTCTGATTCAGTTTCAATAATATTGTTTTCATGAAATTAAATATTACTTTTATTGATTGTAAGACCCAAAGAAAGTATTTTAACATCGATTCCGTGCTCAACTGTGACGCAGATTTTGGAAGAGAAACTTCTTTAGCCCCGTTAGTGATTTGAAATTTGCAAAGAAACGGAAATGCGTCACGATATATATATAACATAAAATAGAGACCTCAGCACGGGTAAGGTACCCAGTGAGGCCAACATTACTGAATTACTGTTGAAATGAAAAATATTGTATAAAAATAAATAAACGTACATATACACAGCAGATTTGTACTATCAGCAACAAAGCATACCGTCTAAAATTTTGCTTCGTTGATGTGAAACATATCAATATCCGAAGTGATTCTATTTAACAACTTGATAGCTCTTCCCACTGGCATGACCATTGGCAAATGGTCCTGTCCGCGTACCCCTGCGGAGAAATGGATTGACGGTTTTGTAGGTAGATGCATTATAGTGTAGAATCACCATTTATTAATTAAAACAAGATTGTAGCGAATCAAAGCGTAATTATTGTACCATTTTGTCAACCGGAAAATTCGATTAGAACATCAAAGAACACTTGGAGGCCCTTTGCAATGATGTTTTCTCCGGATTCGCCAATAATTTAATCACCAACAACCACCATTTTGATAATGACACACGAACCAATTTCAAAATTTCATTTTCAAAGGAACTATTCTACGTACCCATAAACACTTGGAATAATGAAATCCTTCAATAATAATGAGGTATTCATTAATAATCCATTAAAATTAATGTAAGCCTTCTTGTTTCTCTCCTTTCCTCCCTTATATAGGTATGCTTCAAATGTTGCTTCTCCCTCTCTTGTATACTGTAAACATTTTAACTACCTTTACTCTCAATGTACATAATTATATGTATCTACCGGTACCCGGCATGCGTTGCTATGCCATTTAACAAAGAAATTTTTCTCCCTGCGTATCCTTTCCCATTCGTACCTTTCCCCTTCCGTGTCCCCATCCCCTCTCACGTTCCTACTCCGCCCCCTCCTTCCTTCTCTCTCACCACTCTCCTCCCCCCCGTCCCCCGTCCCGCGAACCCCCCACGCGAGTTCCCCTCCCTGGTTTCTCTCTCCCTCCCCCCCCCTCTCCCGTGAACCCCCTACCCAAGTTTCTCTCCCCCCTCCCCCCTTCCGCATTCCATACATTCAGTTTACTCCATATTATTCCATACAACATCCCCGGTACATTCAGTTTTCAAACAGCTCGCGTGCCACCTATTGCTAGTTTTAGACAAACCTTGTCCTGACAATAACGAAAACAAAAAAATAAATTTGGTGCAGTCGTTCGGAAGTTATGCGCGTACATACATTTCGGCGATTCATTTTATTTATATAGATAGATAGATATGTAGATTTGTATAGATTTAGTAGAATATAGATACCGATTTTATAAAAACCTTATGAAAAATTTACAAACGACCTTCCATCTCCGGGCCACAAGTAAACTTAGATATTAATTTATCTGTTCAAGAATTTAAATTTACTTGATTGTTTAATCATTTTCATCATCTTACTATCTTACTTCTTACTAAACTAACTAACTAACTAACTAACCATCACGCCGTTTCCCCGCAGGGGTAGGCAGAGAGGATGGACCACCACACAACTCGATATTGGCACACACTCTTTGCCTCATTCACATTCATACATCGTCTCATACATGCTCTTCTACTATTCCGACTCTTCACATGGCCTGACTCTAGTATCTGATTCACTTGGTCGTGCCATGTCTTCCTCGGGCGTCCGCGACTTCTTCTACCATTCACATTTGCATCATATATTCTCCTTACACTCCTTTCCTCGTTCATTCGCTCTACATGCCCAAACCATCGGAGAGTCCCTTTCTTAATCTTACACATCACGTTTACATCAGCCTTGCATTCTTTGCGGATATCCACGTTTCTCTCACGATCTTACATGGTTTTACCACACATTCGCCTCAGGGATCTCATTTCTACAGCATTCAGTCTACTTTCATCCTTCCTCTGCCAGTTCCATGCCTCACTGCCATACATCAGGGTAGGTACCAGCACTCCATTATGGACGGCTAGTTTCGCGTCTTTGGACAGTTTTTTCTTACCGCCAACGGCATTCAGTCCTCCATTAATGGAGTTACCGGCATTCACCCTTCTTTCAATATCTCTATCAACCTTCCCATCTTTCGTACTTCTTACTAATATTATAAATGCGAAAGTTTGTATGCATGGATGTGACTTACTCTTTCACGCAATAAATATCGAATCGAATTTAAAAATTCTTTCACTAATCGAAAGCTACATTATTTGCGAGTAAGCTCTGGCGTTATAAATAAGCTGTGGCGTTATGAAATTATTTATTATACGTTTATTGGCAAAGCGTGTTGCTAAGTAAATGTTTGACGTGGGCTGTCACATTGTTATTTGTTTAGGTTACTAAGGAGATTTCTTTGATAGCAAAAATTCAAATATGGGTATTTTCATATGAAAATTTTGTGCACAAATATAAAATAGGTATTTATCTACATTTTGACCTAAGCCAACAGCTATACTAATATTATGAATGTGAAACGGAGCATATTTGATTGTTGATTGATTAAGGGAATGGGAGGGAGGAGAAGAGGGGAGGTGGGGAGGGGAGGGGTGGGCGGGCTGGGAGGGGAAGGGGGGGTTGGGGGAGTGTGGGGGGGGGGGATACGAATATGCGAGCGAAGCCGGGGGCAAAAGCTAGTTTGTTTAAATACAAAATTGTATAGAAGGCACTTCTAGTGTAATATTCGTTGTTCTAAGCTTCTATCCTTTTTGTAGAGACATCTAAGATTCAGTGACACGTTATAATAAAATACCTAATGTTAAAAAATAAAACTTCTTTAGCACCGTTGTGATTTAAAACTCGATGAAACGAAAAATAGCTACACTAATAAAAGACAAACACATGCATCTTAAGGATTTAGCCTGCGAGAGAATAGTATAATCGGTCTCCTATTTGTGCGGTGCTTCGTAGCCTCCCCACGCTTGTCTACTTTAGTTTTCTGAAGGTTTCACTTCTACCGCGTGCGAATTACACACTCTGTTTTTTTTAAATATATTTGTAGAAGATGGCTGAAGAATCTTCTTCTTCTTCTTCTTCGATGGCGCTACAGCCCATATCGAGCTTTGGCCTCCTGCAACAGTCGTCTCCAACTCCTCCTGTCCTCGGCGGCTGACTTCCAATTTGGTACTTGGAGAAGCTGTGCTGCATCCCTGATAAAAAAGAATGATGGCTGAAGAATAGTGACTTTTTTCCTTGTATATAATATTATGGTGCAAAAGCTGTCATGAGCGCACCTTTTTCAATTTTTCATTGCAAAAATATAAATATATCGAAAATAATGCAAATATGATAGATAACCTTTGGTTATATTATTTGAGATATTCACGGTCAAAAGTATTATCATGATTTATTTATTGGTTATTATATCGTGTTGCGCTACCTTCTTTTTCAGTCAACGTATTGGACAGCATAATCTTCACATCTGCCCTGACGATGGACACTGTCCGAAACGTTGGCTGAAGAAAGAGCCTTTGTCAGAATCTTAAAAATCGGTAAACCAGTCGCAGCTCTTTAGGGGTTTAGGCAAGGTTAAGTTATGTTCGTGAAAGCTTTTACCACAAACCTTACCGTAACCTCATCCTTGTGGTATTCTTCTGCCTCTCATTTAGTATATTTCATGTGGTGGGTTCATGTGGGAGTATACTCTCGAAATACGTAATATGACTCAATTAGCGTAACCCTTGAATAGAAACCTTATTTAAATACAAATAAAAAAGATAATAGAAAGTAATAAATGTAGAATAAAATTAATATGCAGAAAAATGCTCTATAGATTTATAAAATAGATAATAGAAAATAATATATGCATAAAAAAAATTTATGCAAGAAAATGTTCTATGTGCCATCGGCAATAAGCTAAAAGCCAAAAAATAATGAATAACCAGTTTTAAAATAAAAGTTTTTAAGCAGGTCTTAAAGCTAGCATATTAGTTTAAATAAAAAGTACAAAAAAAAAGCGCATTATTTTGTTTGTGCTTATTATAAACCTTCATCATTATTCGGCTATGAAAAACCCCGCACAATAGTGTTTACTGTCTCATTAGTTTCTCAGCAAATAGGTTTAACCTGTAATTAATCAATTTAGACATCTTCAAAAATTGACATTTAGAATCTTATAAATAAGTCGTCTCCAAAGTGTTTTGATCACAGTTTATAAATGGCCTTGTAAGCCGAAACAGCTGTAACAAAATTAAAAACTAAAATACTTGCAGAATTTGATAACAGCATTATTGAATTTAATTTAAATAAAATTTTTTAAAATAAATGGAGTTAAACACAAAAACAGTTAATACTGTTTATAACATGATAATATAATTTCTTGATAAATTTTTGGGTTACGACGCCATTGCGTTCCTTCTTTAGCCAACGTTTTGGACAATGTTCAAATGTTTGTAACTTATCCAAAAAAAACTTACCGACACGTTAATGGCCAATGTATCAAAAAGCATTTTTCACTAGTGTCAAAAGCCAGAGAGGAAATCGGGGAGTATATTTGTATTGAAAAAATGCCACCCGGTTTATAGAATTTTTGGTCATAATAATAGTTTTTTATAGAATTTGTGCATTTCATGTTTCTTTGTGCAACGTTATTACAAACTTCGATGAAACGACGAGGCTTTATAGCGCAACGCTGAGTACTACCCATTCACCGAAAGGGGTTACTAAAGATTTTTTTTAAATGTGTCAGCGCTTATGCTGTTTATACAGTTGAGCGATAAAGATTTCCGGTGTTCGCTTTTCGATTCTGCCATTCTATTTAATTAATAGCATACCTCCAAATGCCAATAAAATAAACGAACACACAAACTGCCTACTGGGGTTTGAAGCCAATGAGTTCACCTATGTTTCACCGTTTATCCCACATATTTAGGTTGAGAAAAAAAAAAGTTTAACCTATTATTCATTTTATTCCATTACCCAAATTTGGTTAGCCGTCGCTCGAGTAATCAAAAATATATAACACTAATTAATTAGTTCCATATTTACTATTTGATTTGTCGAACTTAACTTTTATACCTTAGTCATTATAGATTTATTTTTTTTATAAAATAAGTTCAAATAGGTAATTAAAAATCAACGTGAAAGCTGATTGTTCAAAATAAAAATAAACTTTTGGAAAATTAATATAAAAGTTTTTGAGAAACTGGTTTGTGTTTCGACTTATTTAGAATTTATTTATTTATTTCGACGTAGTCGATTGGACGGCGCGCGGTGCGGCGGCTGGTAATCTAGTGATAAAAAGAAGTTCTACATTTCCACAAACCCCGCTCGTTCAAGTGACGGTAAGATAAAATGTTATCGAATGCATAGAAGTTTAATAATAGGGTTAAGTACCCAACAATAAAAACAGTTAAGGCTTTATTAATGGTATCACTTAAGGCGATTTATTTTCCGATAGCATGCTAACTTACATTAAAAACTGAGTAATGTTTCAAGGATAAAATCACTGCTGGCGAGCTTGATATTATTACATTTTCTTTTCGTTCTTTACTTAACAAGTTATTTAGATTTGGCGGTTTTGTAAAAAATAAAAATAATCATATTTCTTGAAATTACTTGTTATGATAACTTTAGAAGATTGTACCCATTAAAAACATCAATGTAATATGTCATTAAAGAAGAAGATGATGCTAATAAGTCTTCAATAATAAAAATTATGTTAAAAATAAAAAGTGGTTGAGTATTGGAGAGTTGAGCGCAGAATTAGAAGAATTTATACTTGCCATTCAAGATAGAGTCATTAATTCTAAAAATTAAAGGAAACATATAATCAAAGATACGAATCAAATAGATGATTTATGAAGAAAATGTTTGGCTTTTCCGGAAACTATAGAACATATTTTATCAGGATCTGTATTAGCTCCGTCCGAGTATACATTTAGGCATAATCAAGCTTTAAAAATAATTCACCAAAGTTTGGTAATTAAACATAACTTGATTGACTTCCGTAATATAATACCAAATTATGAATATGAACCCAATCCATTTTAAGAAAATAAATTTTATAAAAATTATTCCGATAAAACTATACTAACATACCGAACAATTAGTCAAAATTAAAAAAAAAACTTATATCATTGATGTCCCTATTCCAAATTCCTGTAATATTCAGAAAACTGTTTCTGGAAAAATAAGAAAATATACGTAGATTTAGGAAATGAGATTAAAAGAATTTGGCATTCTCGGAATATAAAAATATTACTATTTATTATTTCGGCTACTGACATTATATCTAGCTCTATCATTCAAAATTTAGGCTTATTAGATTTATCAAAGAATTTATATATAAAAATGCAAAAAGCAGTCATTTTAAATACATGTAGAATTACGAAAGATTTTTTAAATATTTATATTGAGGGATCATTAGGATTTATCGGTCCAGTTAGGAGTTCTACCGAGCCGAACCCTCTGATATGAAAATATCTGGAGTCAGTGAATTATTTTCCGATTTGGTCTCTTTTGGATTGACGTATTGTTCTTTATTGTTTTGTATTTATTATACTTATATATTGCATTTACATAGCGTGGATTGACTAGATAATCATTTGTGGAAAAGTGTGTGTAAGGGTTTAGTCTTTCCTGTGGGAAAGATTTAACCAAAGAAACACCAAGATTTTATAAAGAAGCACCAAGAAAAACCTTTATCTAAAAATAAACGCGATTTCAATAGGCGGATTCAAATATACCCTAATATAAAGGCAATAAACAAGGCTGAATATAGAGCATGGCCCGGTTCAAAAGTATAACGATGATAAATAAATATGTATTTAAACATAAAATTATTTAATATGCATAAAAAGTCGAATCAAATGTTTCATAACACTTTAACTTTGTGAATTTCGTCGCTGGTGTAGATTGCCGTTAAGACTTTGTATTTACTTCGTTTTTACAGTTCGCAATAAACCTTCAATGATCGGGGTGTTAAAAGGACTTTGTATTTGATTATTTTCACTGAATTGTTTTTGATACTTTTTCTTCTTCTGATAATGGGAGATCAGGTTTTTTTACGTTGGAAGTTTTTGCCTCACGTACGAAATATCCGCAGCGGAATCCTAAAATGTGTGCGCTTTATGCGAAAAGACAATAATCACGGGTTTTTACGTCCAATAAAGGTAAAATTATTTCTTTTATTGTTTGAGAGTTTCAATGGAAGTATAAAAAAACTATTTTGCATCCCTTCGTAACAAAAGAATGACAATCTCTTGAAATGAGGCTATCATAGTTAAGGGTTTTATTTTTGGGATATTTTGGCGTAATACATCCACAGTGTTTGTAAAGAATTTGAAATAGGTGGTGATATCTGCATAACATTTTAGAGGACATTTGTTTGTATATATAAGACATACACAGGAGGTACATTATAATACAAGTTATGGATGTTACATTTTTACATGGTTACGTACCTATTACTTAAGTCATAGAATGTAAATTGGTAGTTATGAACGGATTTTAAAAACTTAATTAGCGAACGAACAAAAAATAATTAATTTATTTTAAAATTAAGAATTATATGCTCACTAAATTGAAATTGACTGATTAAGGTTTAGTGAAAGGTTAAGTGTAAGTTGTGAAGAAAAATTCTTGTTTTTCACTGTTGCTAAGAAAATTTCAATATCATAATATGTAAATTACGACGACAAATGATATTGACTACTGTTTATGTAATATTATATTAGTATATTATGTTTTTGTGATTTTTTTAAAGAAAGACTAACATTCCCGGGTTACGGATAAACTGACAATATTTGAAATCTCGTACTTTCACCACAGTATGCGGAAAATGTTGCTTGTGTCGTGAGGGGGGACTTAGTCAGCCGAGGAATCGAACACGCGATGCCTGGGTGGGACTCAAACGCGATGCCAACTCAGCCACTGACCGATCAATCACTGTAATTATTGTTATTGTATCGACGGTAGAGGCGATTAAAGATTACATTACGAGATAATTGGTTTGTTGGTCAAACCAACCTTTATATTTTCCTGGAAAAAAATGTTCAAAAACGTTTTACATTTATAGACAAACAAATTACTGATAGACTAACGTGCGTTTCTTTTACAATATCTTACCAGGCATAAAGCCTTAATTATTATATTACCTATAATGAAGGCAAGGAAAAACTGCTAGTCTTGATATTGACAATTTTACACGCGGACGAAATTTCTTTCACCAATGTTAGAATTATAAATCAATGAAAATGACTTTTCTAATCATTTAGTTCAACGATGAGGTGTGAATAAGTGACTTCAGGCACACGTGTTTTAAAAGCCCATGTTTTTTTACTAATCTTGTGTGAGTATTCTCCTTATTTTTGAAAGTTTCTCGAGCTATAAAAGAAAAACTTCATAATGGGAAAAAAAATCTGAATTTAAATCAAAATCAAAGAGTTTTTTTGTTATTATTAAATACAAAAATGATTTTGAACAATAATTATTGTTCACGTGATTTTTATTATGCAAACAGTAAGTAATCGTTAAATTATTTTTGTTGTGAATTTTACTCAGTTTCGCTATCATCTTCCACTTGTCCAGACATCAGGCAGTTTGTTGAAAAAAATTCTGGAGTAGGGGAGACCGGGGACAGTAGTACCACGGGTCAGTAGGACCAAGGCGAATAAGTCCCTAATAATAGGTACGTAGACTATATGTCATCAGTGGATAGCCTTGACACGTGCGAACAATCGTCAGTAGCCCGCGGAACCTAGTGGAACCCGGACGTTTGCAATTGGAAGAAGAAATTTTTGAGCCCTAAAAGTTACTTTTTTCGATTGCGTTCATTCTCTAATATTACAATTACTTTGTTCTGTTTGTTAGTATTTTGCTATCTACACATTTCTTTGGACAATTGAGTTTATTTTAGGACGGGTTTTGAAGCGTACTTGAGTAGGGATTAACCAAAAATTTGCGTTTTAATTTAAAATGACCCCTCGGAGATAGTTGTACCAATTTTTCCTGGGACGATTGTACCGGTACAATAGACCCCATGCTACAACTTAACCCGAGTTTTTTTTAAGATTCTGTCAGTACAGCTTTCAAGTCATAAATGAATGTTCGTCCGACATACTTCCAGTGTCCAAACCCCTTTCATTTTATGTATTTATGTTAATGTTGGTTAATTTACCATGTCAATGATCTCTACCTTTATAATATTATTAATAAATAATAACATATTGATAAGTCAGTCATTTTAAATTAAGTACATGTAGGATTACGAAAGATTTTTCAAATATTTATATTGAGGGATCAGTAGGATTTATCGGACCAGTTAGGATTTCATCAGAGCCGAACCCTCTGATATGAAAATATCTGGAGTCGGTAAAATATTTTTCCCATTATGTTTCTGGTGGATTAACGAATTGTTCTTGTATTGTTTTGTATTTATTATACTTATATAGTGCACTTACATTGCATGAATTTACTAGATAATCATTTGTGGAAAAGTGTGTGGAAGGGTTTAGTCTTTCATTTGGGAAAGATTTAACCCGGACATAAAATCTGGAGCACCGTTAAATTTTTTTTATTCTTACATATTATTTAATACCTACTTATACTCTTTTTAGTTTTGTTATTTTGTAAGCATTTTGGTTATTTTATGTTTGTTACTGTTTTTTTTGTGATAAATTTTGTATTTTCATCACTAAATCGTATTTGAATATACATATTTTATGGTTACAAGTTTATATTATAAATATTTTTATTTTAATAAGACTCTAATATGTAAAATTTTGAGCCCGTGTAGTTATTGGTTCGTTGTATATTGTCATAGAAAATGAATAAATATTATTATTGCAAAATGTATATAATATATATGCATATTGTTTGGGGACAATTGTACCGCGGGGACAATTTTACAGAGGGGACAATTGTACCACAATGTTTTCATACAAAATTTTAATTATTTTTTCTTCTCTTTTTCTTGCGTTTAAAACATGCTGCGGTATTAATATATATTTGTATTATATTTTTATTATATTAGAATAGTAAAGATCCTTAGTAACACTTCAACTGACGAATTCTATAAGAGTTTTCTTATGGTCAGATAAATGGTGTATTACATTCAATGTAATTGAAATTATGAATAGTAATTTTATAAACTAACAAAAAAACTGTTTTTCCTAACCGAAATTATTAAAATTGAACAACTTTATCGATGAATTCTGTGTTTTAATTTAAATTTCGCTACTGGTACAACTAACCCCGGGGTAGGGGTCAGTTGTAGTATTTCCCCCGATCTGTTCATGCGCTTATAGCTTTATTTTTATAAGATTGGGAATTATCATAGAATAATAATTTGGTAGACAACTAAATTATCTGCCGTTGAGTATGAGCATTTTTTTCATAAACATTATACCTGAGATGTAGAAAATGGTAAAAGTCAAATTGGTACAACTGTCCCCGGTCTCCTTTAGTTCCGATTTTTTTCTCATTTATGATTTTTTGGGTGCTGGTTACGAATTTCTCGTAGTTCTGATTTTTTCCTCATTTATAAGTTTTTGGGTGCAGGTTACGAATCCGAATTTTATCGTCAAAAAAGTGATTTGAATTTGAGTTGTAGTCAAAAAGCAAGACAAATTTCCCATACGCTTTTCACTTTTGTTTTCTTTAATTTACGCTGCTGTATCTTGGAGGTAAAAATTAACCCACTTCCCGACATTCGATTGAGCCGAAACGCGGCAAATAGACTCGCTGTCGATGACAATGTATTCTATCAACTTTAATATGCAATCACTGACAAGCACACTCACATAATATACGTTTTTTGTCTGAATTTAAAATAAATTGAAATACTTAATATACGAAATAAATTTATCCTATTAACTTTTGGATACAATCACTGATAAATACGCGTTTTTTTATGAATTTAAAATAAATTGAAGCACTTAATACACGAAATAAATTCATCCTATCAACTTTTATATTCAATCACTGATAAGCACACTGATATATATGCGTTTTTTTATGAATTAAAAATAAATTGAAGCACCTAATATACGGAATAAATGTTGGTTTTAAAAATTGGAAAATTTGGTAGCACGGTGGATTCCGAACACTGAGAAAGAAGGATCAAATCTCAATCAAACCAAAAAAAATGTGGTTGTGTAGGAATCTGGGGGACCACTGTGTCGAGAAGTGACGTACGAGTCAATCTCTCCCACTGCGGTGCAAGGCGATGGGACGAGAGAGTCCAACTGGATACGTCAGAGGGTTTCCCTCAACCGGCCCCTCCAGAAGCGGCCCATACCTTAGCTGGTGAGCGGATGCATCCACTATAAGACTCAATGAACCCAGGCATCCCTGCTTAGTTACCAAACATATAAATGAAAAATTCTAAATGGCGCTGATTGTGGATATGATAAATATCGAATGTTATTTAGTTTGATAAAATCCAAGCTCTCTCAAAATAAAGGAAAAAATAAAATCTTTCTTAAAAAAAAGTAATCTTAGTTGTGTCAAGAGTTATAAAAAACTACTAGATCCAAAATTTAAGAGTTAAAAAGGCTCATCTTGCGGTTTCTCTCGCTCGCCTTGTTAGGAGTTGAATAAAAACAATACATTGTCATAATTTTATCATTTTCCAAAGAGGGCGACATTGTTTCAAACGGATAACTATTTAGAATTGTAATGAGGTAGTTTGTGAAGATTTGTTATCGTCTCCCATGCCCGAAGGAATAGAAGACGAAGCAAGTTCACCAAGTTTTACAAAACCAATCCCCAAACACCCATCCGCGTTGTGACAACAATCTTATTATTATATTTTTGGAGTAGTTCGCAAAGTCATTTTAGTGTTTTAAGCTTTTGCTTCTTTCATATTAAATTTTATTATGAGCTTAAGTCAAAAAGACTCGGTTCTAACTCCTAACTAAATTGAATTAAAATTTTCAAATCAAATGGTGCCTCTGGGGAATTTTATGTGAATACCGCACCAGAATCCCTCTGTGCTGCTCCCTACTCATTGTGACTTCAGCCAGTGTGACTTTAGATCCCCAAAATGGGGTATGTTGTAATGATGTGTATTGTTTAGAAAACCGCCTTCTTTTGAATGCAGATAAATGTTCCGTCATATCTTATTCTCGAAAGAAAAACACTATACTATATCCGTACATAATTAAAAACAATCTTTTAAATAGGGTAAATGTAATTAGAGATCTTGGAGTTCTATTAGACAGTAAGCTGTTTTTTTCAATCTCACGTCGAGCACATCACGTCTAAGGCTTTGAAAATGCTAGGATTTATACTTAGAGTAAGTTTTGTTTTCAAAAATCCACAAAAATTTAAGATTCTCTACATATCATACGTCAGAAGCCACCTAGAGTATGCTTCAACAGTATGGAACCCTCATTTTTCTACATATAAATCAAATATAGAAAGAGTCCAGAAAAAGTTTTTGGAATATGTTTCGTTTCGCATGCGAAATGATGTAAATTATGTCTTTCTAAACCTCAAAACCCCTGATCAACGCAGAGATATCAGAGACCTAGTAATGCTTTATAAGATAATCCACAATTTTATTGATAGCCCTTACCTATTACAAAAATATTAATTTCGGATGTCCAATAAGAATTACTCGATCTCCAGACATATTTTATATTCCTAAGATCAATGCTAATTATCTTTAAAATGTGTTTATAAGAAGAAGCTGTAGCACCTTCAATAGATTATGCACAAACATTGACGTGTTTAACACGAACCTTGCTACCTTCATAAAATTCGTAAAAAGTAATATTCAACGGAAAACTTAATGTTTCATTAATTCCTTATCTTTCCTTTTCATTTTTTATTTTCATTACATTTTCTTTTTTGATTTCAGCAGTTTTCATTAAATAACCTCTTCAAAAATGTTACAGTATATATTACCATTGAAAATACATTTTATTAGATTTAAGTGAGTAGATGCACTTTTTCAGAACTGTTAATATTACATACGTATATTGTTTTGTTTGTTTTTCTTTTTATTATGGTCTCAAATTTTTATGTCGTTATTTTATTGGTCAATGATATGATTATCTCTAACACTGTTATATATGAACTTGTAATGACTGTTTATAACGCTAACAAATAAAATAAAATATAATAAAATAAAATATATGTTATGGGGAGAGGAAGGCGATGAAGAAGAGGGAGGCTCTTCAGATCTGGTCACCAAACACGGCTAACGTCATATCAAGCACTGATTCTGAATGGTTGTGTTTTCCAGGGCGATATTGAATACTTTTTTCTTATTTTTCAGTATTCATTGCATACATAATATGGTTACATTATTAGTGGTTTTTTCGACCACCATGCTAGGCTGATACCCATGTTATGGTGGACGATACTTTTTTTTTTATTATTTATTGAGTTAGTTTATACTACATGAATATAAACTAATAAGCACAATGTAAAATTTCATTTGATAAATTTAAATATTTTTACAGTAGGCATAACATTTCTTTTTAAATACATTCATTCTTTCTTCATTCTTCATACTTTCAGACATTTCATCATACATCTTTAGTCCTATACATTAGGCAGTTCTTTGATTTTGATTTCTTCATTTGTGGCATTCGAACTCTGTTTATATTTCTTGTTTCATAATTATGTACGTCTCTATTAAAAACAATTTCATCCTTAAAGTATTTTGGCATTTGGTTTTTCATAATTTTATATAGTAGTCTTTTATATTGGAATCCAATTAAGCTCCTCTCTCATTTGATTAATCCTTGCGTATTTGCCTTTTCCCAGTATACATCTCATAGCTCTTTTCTGTATAACTTCTAGTTTGTTTAAATTTCCTTCATTGGCCAAATATAACATCGTAGAGCAGGAATCCAAAAGTGGAGCAACAATAGTTTTATAAATGAGCTCCGTAGTGTTTCTATTTAATTTATGTCTTAGTCTTCTAAGAAAATTTTCCTTTTTTGATACCTTTTTTAGCACATATTAAAAGTTTGCTGTGAAAGTCAGTTTTGAATCGAGTATTACACCCAGGTATTTGATTTAATTTACTTTTCCAATTTTTTCACCATTAATTGTCAAATTTAACCCTGTGTTACGCTTTTTATTGCCTATTTCCATATATTTTGTTTTTTTTACGTTCAGTTTCAATTTGTTTAATTTCAGCCATTTTGATATATTTTGTAGATCTTCGTTTATTTTGTTAATAGCATCTATGTAATCTTCACACGAAATATATATTAAGGTATCGTCTGCAAATAGTCTAATTTTGCAATGTTTAATTGTTTAAATAATATCATTTATGTAAATTATAAATAGAATTGGACCTAATACTGACCCTTGCGGAACACCAAGGTTGTTTTCTATCGGTTCTGATTCTGAGCTTTCAACTTTCGTTACCTGTTTTTTTTTCCTGGAGATATTCTTTGAATAGATTCAGAGCTACGTCTGCTACGTCTTCTAGTTCAGTCTACTGACCTAAACTATTGAACAGATAATTTCTAGAAGCGTGATTTATACAGATTTAGAAGAAAAATGATTTCGTCCATTTACATAAAGCCGATTTTACTCCTAGGCCTCACAAAGGCCAATGGATTGATTATCTCTTCAAGAGAGACTTTAGATGTTAGAAAATTCTATTCCACAGAAGTAATATTATATTTAAATCACTTCGTGCACGCCGATACGCTCACAACCTATTTCTATCGGTTTGTTTGCTTGCTTGTCAGTGGATTCGGCATTTAATATCGAGATGCTTGGGAAAATTTCTTTAATTTCTTTCTTTAAATCATACATTGAATGTCAAAGAACGATTATTTTAAGATTTTGTAGGCATTTCGGCATTTGTTTGTGACTAGGTATAAGTTATTTTTGAAAAAATCTCACCCTGTTTGCCTGGTAAACATGATGGAATTTAGATAAAATAAAGAATAAAATGCTAAAGCATTTATTGTGTTGAAAATTGAAAATAATTCCAACTTATTTGAGTTTTAATGTTTGCGACAACGATGCTAGCATAAATTATCAACAATATTTTTTTTTTATAACTCATTTCACTATTTATTTGTAGTCTTTAGTTAAACATTAATGAAAAATAATTGATTCGTTTCAATAAACCACATTATTTTATTTTATTCCCCTTTGTTGAATTAATTGCATAGAAATCAATTAATTTTAATCTGGAACCCAACGGAAACTCACGTTTTTCATTATGGACCATATGATAAGTGGTGTTCATAATAATTAGCCAAACATTAATTAATAAGTACATACAACCGTGCAATCGGTAGGCGCATACTCTACATATACTCTATATCAGGGGTGAGGAACCTGCGGTCCACGAAGCTTTTTGGTGCGGCTCGCGAGTACTTTTGGTGCCTGCTGAAAAAAAATTACACTCAGAAAACGAGAACGGTTTTCTTTCATAGTGTTTCAGCAAAGTTTTTAAAGTTATTATTACAGACTGAGTTATTATTTCTGAATGCATTAGTCGACATTTATGTGCTTGCGTGAGCATGTTTCTAGAAATCAGGTTACACACAAACACATAAATGATCCAACATCCTTTCTTAGTTTTATCTTATTTTCTTATTATTATATGATAGGGAAATTAATATCGAAAAAATATGTCAGTATTTAAGAGAATTCTACTCAGGAACGAAAAAATATTTAAATATGTAGGAAATAATATATAATCTTTATGTACGCTACACTTCTGAAATTGCGGTTTACAGTTGGATGAATTTGAATAAAATAACATGAAAACAATAATAAACTGAAATTATCAAACAAATAATACGTTAATATAAAAAAAATTGTTTGAGTATGTTTTAAACGGAGACCGGCCAACTCGGAATGAAACCAACTCAGAACCACCGCTGAAAGGTCAATAAGACTGATGATATGTATATATATATTTTTTTTTAACAGGTTAATTTATGTTAGAGTTAACGGCTATTTTAAAATTATTTTTTCATGGCTTCTAATGACCTTTCTGGGGTGTTTCTGAGTTGGTTTCATTCTGAGTTGGCATGGAACCGTTTTAAACACCGAAATAGATACATTTATAATATCGATATCGTTTGTATTGTTTGCTAAACTACCTAAGCGAGGAACGCTTTGAAACTTAAAAAAGTTCCTCGTGTCTTGTGAGTCGATTTGGCGCACTCTTAAATTGACTACACTCAAGAGTTCACAACAGTTGAGCTCCGAATTTACAATTTAAAATAAAACATAGATCGCTTATCGCTTCGCCGATCCTCAAGTGAACATATCATAGGTGTAAATCATTAAAGGACGATACAACTAATCATTCTAAAAGAAACTGCACATATTTTTTGTGTCTTGTTCTGTTTCATGTTTCGTTTAGATTTATTAATATTATCTTCTACGAAGAAAATGATTCGTTTGGTTAACGTGCGAAGGAAAACAGTTCCATTGATTTAATGAATCGTGTTTTACGGCATTCTATCATATTTTTCTACCTACATATCTACACTACCTACTACCCTTGCGCGAGAAATATCGTTATTGTTAGATTCCTACTTTATGAAAAAGCAATTTTCTTTTAGAAGGATATCGTCTAGCGTTGTTTATATCAAGTTACCCGAGTAATATATTCACATGCTTTCTCCGCAAGGAATTTCCTACGAAATGAACTGAGTATCAGCAAAACATTATTTTATCATCACGGAAAAGTTTTGGAAAACTCAAGTTTATGGGTCACATTTAAAAGATGTGAGTTTTAATAGCGTCGAATAATAGAGGTTTACTCTCAATGGACCCATTTGTCACTGTTCTGTGTGGAAAAAACCTACATTATGTTGAAATTTAACTGCCGAATCTCGACACGCAGATAATGAGGAAATTTATGAAAGCCATCTTTTAGCGTAAGGGATTTGCGTTGTAACTTAAGCGGAATATTTCGCCATAGTGTGGTGCGGTGTAAACAGGCGCGGTAGACTTGGGATATTGGATAGCACACGGTTGGAATTCGAAAACATTAAAGTGCTATTATTTCTACGTACTTTCACAGTAGAAATCCCTGACCTAGTTGAAGATGTCTAGGGCTAAATAATAAAAAAACAACGAAAAGAAATCTGCGTGAAACCTGAGAGTTGCAAAATTAATTTTCAAGGAATTTCATGGTAAATAAAATTACATAACACGGCAATATTAAAAGAATATATCCTACTACCATGATTATATAATAAAATAAAGTGTGCTGAAGTAGACATTTTCGTCGATAATTTGTGTCTCTTGCCTCCCTTTGTATAATTTTTAATTCAAGTTTTTGTATAATAATTTTATAATTTAACTAGCAAGTTCCCGGCGAGCGTTGCTATGCCACTTAATGTAGAAATTGTTTCTTCCTGCGTTTCCTTTCCCATTCGTCCCGTTCCCCTTCCGCCTCTCTTTCCTCTCCCGCAACCCCTTCCCCTCTCGCGTTCCCACTCCGCCTTCCCTCTTCCTTTTCCCGCTTCCTTTTCCCCCTCCCACGTTTCCTCCCCCCTCCCGCGTTTCGCTTCCCACTCCCATCGCGGGAATGCGCACATCAATTCCCAAAGATTTCATCGCAATCAGATGATTGGTAAGCAACTCATAATTTCATAACGCCAGAACTTACTTTTGTATATAGAAACCATCGCGGGCATGCGCACATCAAATCAAGTTTCATCGCAATCGGATGAATGGTTTAGCAATGCATAGACAACTCACATACATACATAGACGGAAACAAACATATTTTGATTTATATATATATAGATTCAAATAATTGTATCCTTTAACTGAATAGATTTGTGTAATTTTATTTAACTATTTTTAGATTAACTCAGTTTTTATAACTGGAGTATTCTCACGTAAGAATGAAAATCTGTAAGAAACAGCATATATAATAACAGAAGGTGATGGAGCACTTAGCCAGCCGAGAAATTGATCGTATACGACGTCTGGGTGGGAAACAGTCGCGACGCCGACTCAGCCACTGATCAGTGGTCGTACGTAATTGATATTTGTAATTTTATTAAATGTATTATTAAATGGAGAATTTATTACTCTCAATATCGCCTTAGTAATATTACATCAAAGTTAAGTGATCAGATTTGAATAGCCAGAATCTTCTAAACCTTAACCTCCCCTTTCCCATCCCAATTTTCTTCGGGCATTTAACATATCCCAACCGGGGATGACAAGTTTTCACTGGGTGTGGATCGTAGAAAAAAGAATATAACACTATGTAGAAGTACCTTTCGTACAAATATGAATGATAACAAATGTACCAATAACTTATTATATTTTGGTTCTAGATCATTTAGCAAGCAGTGTATCACTAGCCTGAACTTATATATTCATCCCGTAAGAATGGGGTATTTCCACCTATTTTTTTTTATTGCTTCAAAAAATTAAGCAAAAAATTATGATGATTAAAGCATTTTTATTTTATTTTTATGTTGACGAATAAATTTTCTAGAGCGAGTTAAAGTTTACCATTTTTGAATCACCGCTAAAACGATATTTTGGGGCGTGGCTATCGTGTGACGTCGTGAGTGCCGACGCTGCCTGACAGTGTTTATTTGTGCTGGTTTAGGCGGGCGTAGCTTGCGACGTCACAAACCCATTTGAAAAAACGGGCCGTTTTGATTTGGTCAGTTTTAGAGCGTTTTTAAAATCAATAATATTGAATGAAAACATAAAAAACAAACATTTTTAGTAGGATGATTAAAATCAGAAAAATGGTCTCTAAATATTCCGTACATTTTCAAAAGAATCCCTCGTTTGTGGAAATACCCCATTTTGTAATCAAGGGGAAACACAGTTTTTAATGGAAATATATGCCAAAATCAGGCCTACAATTGGATCACGAAACACTCCCACAAGGCACTACTTGATTTATTTTTTATTCTATGCAGCGGACGGTACGAAATTGTTTCTATTTTTAAAAAAATAACCACAGACCAAAATGCCATCTACATGTTTGACTCGGCCTGTATACTTTAAACATCTACTTTTAGTCACCCAATCTTCACGACCAAGTCAGTTTAGGTAAAGTAAGGTTAATTTTAATTCAGCTAAAGTTTTTCTTATAGGTACCACCTACCGTCTGTTATCTTCCGCTACGTCATCTTTAAATTAAAAAAACTTTACTTTAGTACCTATCTGTCCAGCTAAGTTAGGTTAGGTTGGTTGTATTAGGTTAGGATAAATAAAGTAAAATTGGGTTTAATTCAGCTAAAGTTACCATCTTCTGTTACGTCCTATGTATAATACAAACCTTTATTTTAGTACCTATCTGTCCAGGGTACAGATGGGTTCGATTATGTTAGATTAGGGTAGATAAAGTAATATTATGTATATATCGATTTTAAAAAATTGGCCAATTAATTTGCTACACCCTATGTATTTTACAACTCTTTACTTTAACTAACTATAACTTTAATAACTAACTATCTTGAGTACCTACTGTTGGGACGCGCCGATTGATTTTATAATAATTTAAATAAAAATCATAATACAGTTCGTGCTTTATCGCTGTATCAGAACGTAAAGTACTCCATCATTAATGTATTAGCCACTGAAAATATAAACCTATTAGAAGTAAATGTACACTAAAATGTTTTGGCATGTCAGTGTGCCGAAAATAATCTATTATATATTTTTCCCTACCTACCCTACTCTAGTGAAATTGATCAAATACTTTTAAAGCTCACATCATCAGTCAGAGGCCAAATTTAGAATAACTAACCTACATTCTTGGATACCCCTTTAAAAAGTTCACTACAGATTCTATTGAAAAAATGTGCCACAATGAATTATAAACTTTATTGAAAATATGAACCATGACTGTCTAACGAAAAATCTAAAGTTAATAAAGCTGTCCGACAGAAAAGTGGTATCTGATGTCATTTTTATTTTCAATCAAGCATTAATTCCCTTATTGACAACCCTGTTTGATTGATTGATTGATTGGTTCAATTGGTTTCGATTGGAAAATTGATTTGGTTCACACATATAAAATACCTAAGCCCGAATTAAACCCAATTTCTTTAACTTGGGACCTAGAAGTCGGAAGGTCTTAGTTTACTTACAAATTCACACAAATCGCGCTTCTAGGGATAATCCGTTCGGTGGTACTAGAATTAAGCTTCCAGGCACCGAAAAGGGGTTTTCGGGTCATGGTCAGAATTCTCACATACACAGCTGCTAATTGAAAATGACACGTGCCGAGGATTTACAGTTAATATTGAGGGACAATTTCAGAGATGAACAAATACAACTTATCTTACTGTCGTGCTGTTTTACGCGTTGGGCTTGTCAAATAACGTGACTTTTTTTGATTTAACGACCATTTCATTTGCGAATTGCGAACATTCTGAATTTGTAAGATTTTAACCCGTAGGTATAATCACAGGCCACCAAATTTGACCCAGCTCACATAGGTCTCATATAAATCATTAGGTATATCTCTCTTACTGTCATGGTGAGAATTATGGTCTAAAGGGTGTTAGAAAGAGAAAACTCCAAGCTTTATATTCAAATCAAGATTTTAGCCCTAGAAAAATGAAATGTGCACATCTATGAAACCAAAGTTTTCGAATTTTGAGAAAAATGTATAAATTTCATAATTTATTATTCGACATTTTCACAAAAACGTGAGGTGATAAAGAAATTAATAATACATTTGCCAAAATCACTTTTTAGTTTTTAGATAAATTCAGAAATATTCCATTTCTTTGTATTTTATTGCATAGACGAAATTTTCGGATCCTCTGATAATTTTGGAGGCGGGTATGTGTACCGGGAACCATTTATTGGATAACCAACATCTCTGCCATAGGTCACCCCAAGTGGTTATCTACATCTTATCAGAGTGTGTAATTCACACGCGGTAGAAGTGAACTACAAAGTCGCTAGATGTCGCTTTCTTTTCGTTTACCCGTTTATTTTAAATTGTTTGAAGATTGGATATTGATTAGCAAAAATAAAAATGTTTATTAAAAAACTCCGTTCGCTAGATATTTCTCTTGCCGTCCCGGTCGCTCGTGCGGAGTTGTGAATTTACCGCATTAAATTAGAATCGAGGACCCGTCATACAAAAAAATTTTGGTGTCGAATTTCCGTTTCATCCAAATTTCAAATCACTAACGGATCGAAGAAGTTTCACTTAAAAAAATAATATACCCGTGACCTGAAGGGTTAAAAGTCCCCATAAGCTGTCACGTTGTGAGTTGGTAAATCCTGAAACCTCCATCCGCAATAATATTATTCGCTCTCTGTGATGGTAGTAGGAGATTTTCAAATGTTTTCATGTTATTCGTAATCCTGGAATGTTTTCCTTTCTTTAAAAAAAATAAAAGGTCGATTCTCTTTCCGCTTCAGTATTTTGATCAAATGTGGTATTTCTACTTTTTTATTGCTTAAAAAAATTAAGCAAAAAATTACGATGATTATGGCATTTTTATTTTATTTTTATATTGACGAATAAATTTTCTACAGCGAATTAAAGTTTCCCATTTTTGAATTACCGCTAAAACGATATTTTGGGGCGTGGCTATCTTGTGACGTCATGAGTGCGGACGCTCAATGACAGTGTTTATTTATGCTGATTCAACTGAGCTACGCTTGTGACGTCACAAACCCATTTGCAAAGAACGGGCCGTTTTGATTTTGTCAGTTTAAGAGCGTTTTTAAAATAAATAATATTGAATGAAAACATTTAAAAAAACATTTTTAGTAGGATGATTAAAATCAGAAAAATGATCTTTAAATATTCCGTACATTTTCAACAGAATCCCTTGGTTGTGGAAACACCTCATTTGAACGAATCATTGTGATTGTAACGTTAATTTTGTAATGCTTCTCAACTGATCTTGTTTTGATCATTAGCTAAAGCAGAGGTAAAAGATGTAAAAATATTCAAATTGGCAATGACGGTCGACTTGTGATGATTTCAAATGTTAAAATCGATAAAACTTAGGTCCCTAAGTGCTTTGTAATACTTGGGTGTGTGTTAAAACCGGAAAATAAAATAGAAATTAAAACATCTAAATCAGTAGAAAAATGACTTCATGTTCAGATAGAGTTCCATCCCCTACTGAAGAAAATCATTTAAAGACCTGGACAAGCCCATGATCCCGGGCACCCCTTCTAAGTCACCAAACTTAGCGAACCACTTGGGGTGACGTCTGGCAGACATGTTGGTTATTCAACGAATGGTTCCGGGGCGGCGGTACACATACCCTCCTCACAAATTGTAAAATATAAAAATTGTTAAAATAATGTGACTACTAATGTAGAAAAGCTAATCCTAATTTGAGGGCCGGCGTAGTTTAGGGGTAAAGCTCTTGACTCGCAATCCGAAGGTCGCGGGATCGAATCCCGGCTCGGAAAAATAAATTTTATTTTAATTATTCGTGTCATTTCACAATAAAATCATTTAAAATAATGTACAGTATATTTGCGGCACGTTTCAGAGTGGAAAATACTCTCATTATCGCCCTGGTGTATTGGAATTAGAATGTAAATTAGGAATTAGAATCCCCTATCTACAACCTCACAGCATACACCTATTGGGGATGCCATAGTCCCACTGGCTCCAGACAGGAGCAGCTGGGACTCTTGTGAGGTATTCATGTAAAAAATTTAAAAAGCCGTTAAATAAAGTTCATGCGCTTTCTTACTTTAAAACGATAAAATATTTGAATTTTTAAAAAACAACGCCAGCATTTATGTTCTTGTTTTCGTTTTATCTGATTGGAGTGCTTCTACATGACTTTACTTCATTTTATTGATTCATAAAGTAGGATCTTACCGGCTACCGGGTACTTACTGAGAGGATATTTTATTCGAAAACCCGAACTAGGGTTGGCACCTAACTGCTGAGGAAAATGTTAATAAACTGTTATGTGTGAAATAAATACGAGTATGACCAATGTGTTTTCGTAGCAAACGGTAAAAACAGAAACGAAAACTTGTAGTCACCAAAGATTTTTTTGTACTCATCACATTCAGTCACATTTGACTAACAATCATATTGACGTTTATCACATGTATGCACCCTGTTAAATGCAATTTTCGGTCCATTTAGGGGTCGTCCATTAATCACGTGAGACCCGAAAGGTGGGGGGGGGGGGGGTTTCGGGAAAAAATCACGAAATATCACAATGGGGATAGCGAACCACTTGGGGTGACCTATGGCAGAGGTGTTGGTTATCCAATAAATGGTTCCCGGGGCGGCGGTACTAATATCCGCCAACCAAATGTCCAATAATTAATGTAATATTTTATCAAACAACTGATCCTCAGAAATTCTAATGAAACATCGTTATTAAATAGCCAATCAGCGCCACTTTGTGTCTTTTTTGTATGTGAAAGATCTCTGCTAAATAAAATCGATTCTAGATCAGCTTCAGTCATGATATTGTTTTTTGTATAAAAGCTGAAACGGTCCTAAAACCAAATTGGATTCAAAATTATTTTTCCATCTTTATATACCACGCAAAATCGTCTAATTATTCCTGTAGTTTTTAATTGAACTTTTCGATTGGATTATTATTTTATTTATCTTAAGAGTAAATATAACCATACAAAATCGGAAATATGTTATATTTAAATCAAATTCTAGATCAACTCTTTTCTATTAAAAAAGTTGTATTGTACAACACCTATTTTAAATCATATACTTAAATCAAAACAGGAATATAAATCAATAAATCATCGACGAAAGCTACTCTTCGGAAATTTAATATTTGTTCAAATAAAATAAATTTAAAAAATCACGCACTTGTTTTGTGACGAAAATAGTTTAGTTTTCTGTTTATTTACAGTCTTACAAACTAATGTTTTTCAAAAAATATATAAATAGGTATATACTTATTTTACTTAGACATTATTGAAAAATTATAAATACTGATCAAAAAATAATCACAAAAAGTACATGATTTTATCACGTGTTCGAGCATTTTTATTGCTAACTTGAATTACCTAGGTTATATTAATTAAAACAAAATGTTGAATAAAATTAAATCGATATTGGGATATTAGTTAAAAATGCTGGTACGGAGAGTAATCAATCTTTCTCATCGGAACCGTCCTGTACAGTTGCAAGTTAATGGAGATTAAAAAGATCTCAGTAACATTGTTGCATACAAAAATGTATAACTATGTATTATTTAAGTGTATTTTTTTATCAAAATCTCCCGTTTTTCTTTCCAAATTGATTGGTTCCCCGCAAAATCGTAACAACTCCACCACAGATGAATGTGGACGGGTTGAGGTATAGGTAGGTAAGAATAGAGTATGTATAATAAATATATGGAGGCAGAAATGCTGCACAAATCGCACGACCGAATTAAGAGACGGGATCGAACCAGAGTAATCTAAAACCCGGTCTACACCGTTGTTTGCCATCCAATTCCGGTCTTTGGTTTTAAACCGGTATTAGCCTGTGTAAATTGCCCGATGCGGAAAGCAGGTAGGTACCAAAGTTGCATAATGTTGCAGTAAATGTCATGAAAATTGGCAGGTGTTCGGTTTTATGCAAAATCCTAACTTTTATGAATACAATTTTTTGTCAGAAATAAACGACCAGTCTGTTTACGCCTGTAATCTACAAGTCCCACGTCTCAATTTCCATGTTCCAACTTTTTCATTTCACGCAAATCAGAAATTAAAATACAGATATATAAATATAATATATCGATATATAAATGTATTGTCTTTATGGTAGCAGATGTGCTTTTTGGATTATTCATGTAATATTGCAAGAATTAGTCGCTTCGGGGGAGGGCCGTCAATATTAAAATTGATTATCATAACATTTTAATAATTAATGTTCCACAAACTAAACGCAAAAGCCAAAGAAAATAATTACGAAAATAGTTAAGCTAAATTAATTTTTTAATTATTTATGTAAAAACCCTATGGGCGTTTACATAGAATGCAGTACATGTTTTTTTTTTAATTGCAGTGAAAATAATGTATACTAGACGTGGGCAAAATTGAATGATTGAATTAAATGAATAAATTCAATCTTGTGACACACTCAATCTTATTCTCATTTTCAAAAGGAATTAAATCTTTATTTCTTATCCTTGGCCTTGCATCCTACGATTTTCGTGTTTGGTTTATTTATCGGAATTTTTTTTTAAGCTCTAAGTGCTTTTCAAGTCGATGTTGTTCACGCAATGTGTATCTGATTAGTAGTTATGCATTCGCAAAGACTTAGTTAGTGAATAGGAAATGTCAATAAAATCCTGCAATTGTCCCATCAACCAAAATCTACCCATCCTTCAATGTCACCATGACGGATGTAATTGTTGCAAGAAAAAATACCTAACTTTATAAGCGGTGACACTATGCTCATTGAAACTAACTCACTATGCTCAGTAGTCACCGTTAATTAATATCTAAGACAGGGCGGACTTTTATTTATACTATAACAACGACTGTGGAAAAAATTATGTGAATTGATATTTTAATATTGTGACAAAGTCGATTTGCAGTAAAGAACTCGCCATTATATATGTGAAATAACTAAGCCAGTGTCGTCAGCATAAACATAATGTTTTACGTGAGAGAAAATCAATATCATCGCAGTAAGATATATAATACACAAGGTAGGGCCTAGTGTAGATCCTTATGGCACGGATGCAAAGACGTTATTTTTTTGCTGTAATGATCTAAAAATTTTACACAAATCTTTCTATTTTCAAAGTCATTAACAAATAATTTATGTAGGTTTCCTGTAATTCCAATTGTTTCAAGAGTTTCCAGTAATTAACTATGATCAATTGAATCAAAGACCTTTGAATTATCAATAAATAAGACGAGTACATGTTCCCTTTCAATAAGATTATTATTAATTGTATTTGAAAATTCTTGAAGTTTGCTCTTTTTTTCTGTAAACCATAGTGATAGATGTCAATAATTGAAAATTTTTACTTTATTAGTTTTATTGATATATATTTTTCTAGGATCTTTTCAATTGCAGGTAAAATACTGAACGGTCTACAGTTTTCAATTTCACTGTGTTTACCACCTTTGTCAATGAGTCGGATGGTGCTACATTTGAGATCTTCTGGTATAATTGCCTCCGTTAAAATCATATTAATTCATAAGACAGGTCCTTAAATATCAAAATGTTTTTTGATATCAGTCATTCTAATTTTATCTATCCCCTGCGACTGACTATTTTTTAAACTTCTGACAATTTTTTCGATAACACATAGTTTTGCTTGTGTTAAGAACATGCTGTCTGGAAGTCTACGTTTTTGAATACGAGTATTTGAAGCGTTTTTATCACATCTATGTAATAATTGCCTAACTTTTTCAGAATAGAAGTTAGAAAAATTGTAAGATATGTGTTCAGTCGTTTGTTCTTTAAAGAAATATTTTGATATTACTCGGTCACAATAAATTTTGCTCTATCTACCTAACAATCTGTTTATTCCATCAGTGAGTAAAGGTTTATGAAGTTTGATGTGGGTATAACGAAAAAATCCCGCAAAGATAAGGCCAGTGCGTGGGTATAACCGGGATCAGTTATCTTACAGGCAGCACGTTTCAAAATAAAATAAAAGTTTATTAAATTACATTAAATAAGTATGTTATGTATTAAATAAGAGAGTAACAAAATGAGTCAACATAATAAAAAATAAAAAAATATATATATATAAAATGAGAGTAGGCACATACAGTACAAAGCAAACAAATTAAAAGAATAAAAACCAACGTAATATTTATTATGTTACTAAATTTTAATACGGCATAAATGAAAATATCAGAGGAAGTGAATTTATTTGCTAACCTTGTAGCCTTTGGCCTGGGGAATTAATTAAATAGTTTGCTTTCAACGTATCATTTTATTTATTTATTTATTTAATATAAGAATATTGTACATTGTATATTATTTTTGTGTTATTTCAACCGCCATGCTAGGGATGTCCCTGTGTTATGGCGGGTGAAGTTTTAAGAAAGTAAATTATACATGTTATGGTTGTAAAGTAAAAATTTAAGTTATACAAATTAGATCAAGTTGCAAATATTTTATATCATGGTTTTTAAATGTAATAATAAATATTTTTAATAATAATAATAGTAAAATTAAATAATAATTAGGTCGATAATAAAATTCAATGTGAGTAAAAGTTGTAGAATTATTTGTTAATTTAAATAATTGATGTTAAATTATACAATTTCATTGCGAAAGAATAGTAAGAATAGTATATAATAATAATTAGGTCGATAATAAAATTCAATGTAAGTAAAAGTTATAAAATTATTTGATAATTTAAAAAATTGTTGTTAAGTTATACAATTTAATTGCGAAAGAATAGTAATAATAATTAGGTCGATAATAAAATTCAATGTAAGTAAAAGTTATAAAATTATATGTTAATTAAAAAAAAATGTTGTTAAATTATACAAATTAATTTGATAATAATAGTATTAAAACTTACAATTCAAGTAACAAGTTTTATATATAATGGTTTCTAAATGTAAGGATCCATTGTGATAAAAGTTTTTTAAAGGTGTGGGGTTGGGATTCGGTTTTTATTTTTTCAGGGAGAAGGTTAAATATTTTAGGAGCTAGGTATATGAAATGTCTTTGAGCTGACGTGGTATGTAGTGTAGGTACGTTGTAGTGTCGGTTGGTTATTGTTCTAGTGGTGTAATTATGATGTAAAAGGGTTTTTTTCTTATATTTAAACATGAAGTACGTTAGGGTAGATTTTAGATGAAGTTGTCGTATGTTTAGGACATTACATTCGGTGAATAGTCGAGTGGAGGGGTATGTTGTAGGTCGCTTTTTGATAGCCCGTAATATCGTTTTTTGGGCTTTCTGTAGGGGATCAATAAATTTATGAGCACAGCCGCCCCAAATTATGATGCCATATACTAATAGGGATTGGCAGAGAGCATAGTAGACTGTTTTTAGTACTGTGGGAGTAAGGATTTTTCTAAGAGTTCTAAAAACATAAGACAGCTTGCGAATTCGGGGAGTTAGAGTGGCTAAGTGCTGATCCCAACGAAGATGATGATCAATTAGGACCCCCAGGTATTTTATATGGGATATTTTTTCCAAATTTGGGCAAGTACAGGAAGAGTAGGGTCTTGGACAAGAGTGAATTGTTATTTTCTGGTTGTTGGTAGGTTGGGTTGCAGCAGACAGACTAAAGGTTAAGAATTTGGTTTTACCAGCATTGAGGGTGAGGAGATTGTCATCTAACCAATTCTTTACAAGGCCTATGTCGTATTGGGCTATGTCGAATGCTCCTTTCCAATTTTTATGCCGAGCTATAAGCACAGTATCATCTGCAAAGGATATTAGTTTTCCCGTTATGGGTAGGTTGCAGAGTTTATTGATGTATATAAGGAATAAAATTGGGCCTAAAACACTTCCTTGTGGGACTCCGAATTGGATTGGTAAAGGGTTACTAAGGGCTACGTTGTTAATTTTCACGGATTGTGATCTGCCAGTTAGGTATGAGGAGAACCAGTTAAGAGTTGAATCCCGGATGCCTATTTGAGACAATCTTTCTAGAAGTATGGGGTGGGAAACGGTGTCAAATGCTTTGGCTAAGTCTAAGAATATGGCTAGGCAGGAATCGCCTTCGTTCAGGCTGTTTGTGATGTTCTCAGTCAATTCTAAGATTGCAGATTCTGTACTAATTTTTTTTGGAAGCCAAACTGATTGGGTGAGAGAATCTTCTGGGTTTCAAGATGGGAGATAAGTCTACTTTTAACAATTCTTTCAATGATTTTTGATAAGACACTTAGCAAAGAAATGGGTCTGTAGTTTTCGATATTTGTTTTGTCGCCAACATTTCGATATTTGTTTTGTCGTCAACAAATAACAACTCTGGAGTCTCTTGTCACGATTTGATACTCTAAAAATAATTAATTTGGTGCCATTATACCATTAAATAATACTGTTCCATGACAGTTGATCTGCCGACAATTGGCCCTCCGGCGTAATTATATTCAATGTACAGTTGGTTTAAGGAAAATATGGTATTACTAATTACACAAAATATAACTAAGTGTCCCCGAACGGATCTGTAGAGATGATGTATCGCCAAATAATAAAAGTATTAAACTTATTGTTTATATCAGTGGTTCCCAATCGGTGGTCCGTGGACCGCACGTCCGTGAAAAGTGGTCCACTAAACATTTATTTATTTACTACAAAAATCGAATCGAAAGGTCGCCAAAAGTTGATTTTTAACCTTTTTAGTATTAATGATGGAGAAGCAGCTGAAGAATTCCAAGAAGAGTACATTGCATTGCATCCCCCCCCCCTCGCTACGCCACTGATTGCAAGGACGCGTTTAATTACGCGATTAACAACTTATCATTATTATACCTCGTGGTCCCTGTGAGAGCAAATAAATGTCATAGTGGTCCCTGGTAAAAAAGAAGTCAGGAACCACTGGTTAATATGAAGCAGGTGCATCCGATTGCCATGAAATTTTGGTTAGGTATTTGTTGTACGCAAGCCCGCAAAGGTTTCTACATATATAATGGTAAACTATGGCGTTATAAAATTTGTATAAATGAAAATGTGTATATTTCATATATTTTAGCGGGAGGGAAAGAAGGAAGGAGGGGGAGGATAACGAAGGAGGGCGAGGGTTACGAATGAAGTGGTTCGCGGTAGGGGTAACGAGGGAGGGAGAAGGCGGGGAAGGTGGAAGGGGAACGCCGGAGGGAAAGGAGACGGGAGAGGGGAACGGGGACGCAAATTAAGGGAGAAAAGAATCGTTGAGTTCCAAAACCCGCCCTAATTAATTTTCTTACTTTCGAGTAAATTAATAAAAGCATGGTAGGCTGATGAATTTTCATGATTCCTTTTATTTTATTTTTTTACATATTAGAACGATCTAGTACGAACTGGATACAATTGTTATTTTATATTTAAATATTATATATTTGTAAAAATATATTTATTGTCTACCAGCGTATAAGTACAAAAAATCGACACTATACATAAATTCGTTTGATATTTATACCAACTTATTATTAACCGCATTTTTGAAGTCGGTTTTACGTTTTAAATTGGCAAATAGTGCTCGAAAAATATAATTTTGTAGTAAATATAATTTCAGGCCAACTGTCAGCGGATTGAAAATCGGGCCATCATTAAATATATATTGTAAATTATAGGATTAACCGGTAAAACTTAAGACTTACCAAATCCTGGTATTTTACCGTAGCATACCTTAAAATATATACCTACCACCAACGATATAATATATGTACATTGCACTTGATTATTTATTCAGGCCACATTGTCCGATGTTAATTATTTGTCATCGGTTTTCCCTATAGACGAAAAATATATACCTATTATAATATTTTGTATTAGGTCGTGTAGGCACAACAAGAATATTATACGCGGTGTTCTAGCTTATTGCGCGTAGTATTTTCTAACTAAAATTTGTTACGGTTAACGTGAAAAATGACCACATTTCCTCCAAGATAATTAATTTACCTAGCTGGTATTTCCAGGACACCAATATTAGTAGGTAAGTTGATTCTGCACTTAGCATGTAGGTATAAAAATGTATGAAAATATAATAGTACGTGTATTTTTTAAATAACGTCAGGTATTATTTGTTTTAAGTCATTCCAAGATTTGAAAAAATACCTACTGTTATATTACAAATGATTAAAATTATAATATTTTTGTAACTCAAAATGTATTATTAGGTATTTACTGCTTAGACTTGAAAATGTCTTCAAATTCCACGTTAACTGTGACGTAAAATGTATATTTTTTTAAATATAGCTAAAAAGTTTAAAAAAAATTCCAATTAATATTTAATTAAATGAAGACAATATTAGCTAAACTCAATCGAAATTCTGGAGACAGAAAAATCAGAAAAAGATATTGGCTCCACTGGGACACGATCTTTCTGTCTCCAGATTTTCGATTGAGTTTCGCTAATATTGTCTTCATTTAATTAAATATTATAATTTGAGATTTTAATCATAAAGTTTAAAAAAATTAAAATTAATATTCATCCTAGACTTTCAGAAAAGTCAATAGATGTCGCGTATTAAAAATAAAATGGATACAAATTTAGATAATTTTTCCCGATACTATCTAGATAGCAGTTAGTTCGAATTGAATATTGCAATCATATGTAAAGATAGCAGCCAATAATATGTGCGTTAAGAAAGTGAAGATAATGTTAATAGTTCTTAGTCGAAGTATGATGCAGTTAAAGGTGACCGAATTTGATATGGGTTCCGTAGCTCAGTTGGTAGAGCACTTGCCATTTTTTTATTTTATTTTTTTTATTATAAAGATAAAGTAATACAATACGACAAAATATAAATATTTTTTACAGAAAAAGAAAAGTCCCAATAAACTACTTTTTAGTAGTTTATCAATGGGTGCTTTTCTTTTACTTTGAAGATATAAATAAACTTATTTTACTTTATTTTGCAGTTAAGATACTTTTTTTTTGTTAAGATTTCTAATACAAATTATTTCTTTCGGCGAGCCAATTCTTCAACATAATAAGCAAAGGGTCCTGGGTTCGCGTCCCAGTGGATCGATCCATATTTTCTTCATTTAATTAAGAATTATAATTTGAGATTTAACTCATAAAGTTTCAAAAAATTCAAATAAAAGAAAGTTTCATATTAAGACAGTATTGTCTTCATTTGACACACAATCCCTAAGAAATTTGATCCATAGAGATTTGAAAAAAATTATGTCGACAGTTAACTTAAGACCCTTCCACTCCTAGGCTTTATACAGTAATGCGCGTTAGGTTAGGTTAGGTAAGATTTTAGTAGATATTTGGTTGGGGGATGGTTTGTCTGTAGGATATTTTGTCTGAGGATATTTTGTCGGGGATACTTTGTCGCGGGATGAAAAGTCGCAGAACCGCTTCGTACACCTCAAACGAATTGGATTATTTAGTAATAATTTTTTAAGGAAGGATAAAGATATTGGAGAAAAATTCGTCGTATCTATTTATTTATTTACGGTTCAAATGCCTTTAATTACAGAAAAAAACTATTTTTACATAAAAATGGAATACAAAAGAATTATTAAGTGTAATTATATGATTTAAATCAACTAAAATATTCAATTTTTGAAACAAAATGTAACCTAATAACTTTTCTCAAAAAATTAGTTAAATGCCTTTTTGTAAGTTTTTTCGGTGCTATTGAAAAATTTCTGTTACTTCTGCATATTTTTTTTAAGCTGTATATGCGTGGTATAAGGGAATACATAAACGATTTCGCATTGACATGATTATTGCAGTTTTAGTTCGTGTGACTCTATTATACATATCTATTACTGTATAAATATACTCTATTCATCAGTTGCTGTAAGAAAAAAAATCACTTCGGGGAAACGAACACGCCTATAACGTACTTATTCTCTTTTATATTTTCAGGGTATATCTCTTGAAAACTTGATTCCACGTAGTTATGATATACGATTTTCACGGCCAAAACTGTTATGGAGAATTTCTTTACGGGGTATAATGCCGTGTTGCGCTACCTCTTTCTTTAGCCGTAATCAAGCACTAAATAAATTTTTTTTTAAATCCTCGGCGCTATCTCCTTATTTAGGCTAAAAAGGAGATAGCGCAACACGGTATAACACCCTAAAAAATAAATCACTATAGTTAATTCCATCAAAGCTCTGTATTGAAAAGTTTTTTTTTAATAATTATCAAAATATTTGAAACAAGCTTATTTTTTTCTAAAATTTGCCGGCTTTCTGTGTTCGAACCTACCAATTTGAAAAACATATTATCGCAGATGATCCTCCACAAAATAATTCGATAAAAAGCCTGTTATCCGGAAGCTGTGAAAGGTTTTTTAGGCTGATAATCAATCAGAGTTTGTCTCCCTTAGAGCAGGAGGAGCCTCGACTAGTAATTAATACCCCTGAACAAAGGATATTTCACGCAGATGAAGCCTCAACATCCATCTCCCAGAGTCCACAAAGCTTCCGCAAGAGTGCAGCACCGTGGACAGCCAATCCCTAGACGTATAGATAAATTATAATAATGATTTGAAAGATAACCAATTAGTTCAACAAAGCTGTTTTTTTTTTACTAAAGAAATGATTCTTCTTCTTCTTCTTTGTGTGCCCTATCAGGTCCCCCCGATGTTGGCGATCACTCTTGAAAATATCTATCTGTCTTGCGCTGCCCGGAATAGCTCCTCCACACCTCGAATGCCGGTCCACTCTCTTACATTTCGCAGCCAAGACATTTGTCTCCTACCAGGCCCTCGGTGACCCTCTATCTTGCCTTTCAATATTAAATGGAGCAAGTGAAGACATGATATAAATCCTAAATCATTGTTTTACAAGAATGTAAATTAATTATGTGTACGTGTCAAAATTAAAATTAAATTAAATTAAATTTTTTCGGGATCAATCCCGAAGCATAATACTATGAGATCCCGTTCGAGATCGACGGGATTGGATGGCAGTAGCCAGCGACGTAAACAACGACTCAACTTCTGGTACCGTGATTAATACCACAGTAGCAAACACAGAAAACGAAGATGACTTGCCTCTTTTTATGACTAATACGTTACTTCAAGAGGAATTAGGAGAGACTCTGAGAGTATCTAAAAGTCCTTTTTCACGTGTATCCACGAGCTTAGATAAATTAGAGTCAGTCATAAAAAAAAGAAATTGATCTATTTGAGTGTGGAGGAACAAGGGGGAGATTTTTGCAGTTTGCATATAATTGCTTAGTCACGCTGCTGCCAACCAGTGTTGAGTCGGAGAGGCTGGGTACATTACACCGGACATTAGATGCCGTTTAGCAGATAGCATCCTTAATACACTTTGTTTTTTAAGAAGTTACTTTCAAAATCACCCGTAATTACTTTCTAATCTCCTTAAGCTATAGTTTTTCTGTTGATTATTTTTATTTAAAAAAAACTGTTATTTATTTAGTAACTAATATTAAAGAATAAAGGTTTTTGTTTTCTTTCAAATAATATTTTCTTTTAATAAACGAGATCCCGAAAATTCCGAGATCTCGCGAGATTGTAATTTCTAATCTCGCGAGATCTCGAATTTGCGATCTCGAGTCGGAATTGCATTCCCTAGTCAGCACTCACCTCAATGTGAATACAAAAAAATATACTAAAGTGCTCCCACAAGACTAATTGCAAAAGATGACTTGTTATTCCCAGATATCTAAATAAATACGTTCAGAGAATCTTTAAATGCAGTATCTCTGAAATTTACATTATGTTACCAATTTCAATAAAAAATTATTATAATTAAAATGGCTACGTGAAATAGATTTTTTGCGAGTGTGATGTTCTTTGATTTTCTCAAATTATATGATACTCAGTTCGTCAGGTTACGAATCGTGATATTTTATCGTATTGTTTACAATAAATATTTGACTGTATCAAACGTCCGTTCTAATGGATGTTCAGTGAATTTCTGGGGCAAGGGAACTATTTACTGCCTGTACAGTACATTTCTACGTAGCTTCGCGTTCGTTGGTATCATTGTACATATAGTTTCGTATCGGTGATCGATGAACTGGTTGATGCAATTTTTAGCTTTAAGTTGTTATAATAGTTTGTCTTGTTTGTAAGAAGTAAGATTGTAGAAATGTATTGTAAGTTTGTACAGCGCCCTTGAGGTGATTTTTCACAAAAACGGCGTTATACAAGTCATCCAAATATCATTATAGTACGGGAGGCGAAGCAGGGATTTTGGGATTTACTCAAGCGCGTCAGATTAACTAAGGGGAGATACCTCCCGACCCTGTTACGGACTACCACCATATATGAACCCATAATATTGGTGGGTACGGCTAGGAGAACCGATCAGATTAGTAAAAAAAAATCGATCCCTGTAGTTACTCGAGCGTGTCAGATTAAGGTATTGTGAGTTAATTACATACAGAAAAGTTAACATTTTAATAATCTGACGATTTGAACGTGACGTAAGAAAATTAGCGAGTCACAAAGTTGCAAAAAAAAAACGTCACGTGGATTTACTCGAGCGCGGTTCATTTTTCTTTTATTTTGAAAGAAATAATGTAAGGATCACGGAAATAGTATAATCTGACGATTTCAACATGTCGAAGAAGCTAAAATCATCATTGAATGTGGAGCGTACAGTGGCTGACGGCGATGAGAACTGCCCACTAACTGTTGAGTCCATAGACATATGAATATTACTAGACCTGCCCTATGCCGAAGACCGAAGAAAATTAATTTGTTTAAAAAAACATATATGTATATTTGTTTTTATGGTGCTCCAGATTTTATGTCCGGGTTGAATCTTTCCCAAATGAAAGACTAAACCCTTCCACACACTTTTCCACAAATGAATATCTAGTAAATGAACGCAATGTAAGTGCACTATATAAGAATAAAACAATACAAGAACAATACGTCAATCCACCAGAAACATAATGGGAAAATATTTCACCGACTCCAGATATTTTCATATCAGAGGGTTCGGCTCTGATGAAATCCTAACTGGTCCGATAAATCCTACTGATCCCTCAATATAAATATTTAAAAAATCTTTCGTAATCCTACATGTATTTAAAATGACCGACTTTTGCATTTTTATGTACAATTTTTTTTGACAAATCTAATACGCCTAAATTTTGAATGAGAGAGCTAGGTATAATGCCAGTAGCCGAAATAACAAATGGTAATATTTTTATAGTCTGAGAATGCCAAATTCTTTTAATTTCATTTCCTAAATCTGTATATTTTCTTATTTTTTCTGAAACAGTTTTCTGAATATTACAAGAATTTGGAATAGCGACATCAATGATATAAGTTATTTTTTTAATTTTGTCATGTAAAACTATATCGGGTCTATTATGACTTATTGTTCTGTCTGTCAGAATAGTTTTATCATAATAAATTTTATAAAATACATTTTCTAAAAATGAATTTGGTTCATATTCATAATATGGTACATTACGGCAGTCAATCAAGTTATGTTCAATTACCAAACTTTGGTGAATTATTTTTAAAACTTGATTGTTTTTATTATTGAATAGAATTACAATGAACAAAAAATAATATAGGTATAATGATAAAAAGAAAATCTCTTAGTGAAAAAAAAGGTTGAGAATGAGTTTTAATCGTCGTCATCATCAGTGGAATCGTCTTCGTACTGCAAATTCGAATCGATTTGGTCACCTTCATCAACGTCTTGCGTATCTGTAATCAAAAAATGGTTACGAAACTTAACAACGTTTATTTATTTCATGATATTATTATTACATTAAAAATAAAACATACCTGAATCTGGAGTATCCCCTAGAGTGTCAGGTGTCGTGACAATATCTTGATATGCGTCTGGTAAGTTGGTTGCCAACGAACCAAGTCATCTCCAACTTTTCATCCTCATTTTTCCACCCGAAATCTGTTGCTGGCATCTCAGTGACGACTCGACAGTGGGCATTCCTCCACAAGCGTGCGATGTATTGCGTTCGTAATAAATGCTGCCGTAGCTCCGATTGGCAAGGTGGTAAATTACCTGATATGTTTTATTAAAGATTTCTATCCTAGCTCGGTTGATATCAGCCAATTTTTTTAAACCATACAAATGGCAGATAAAAGATTCCATAGTGATAAATAATTCATCAACACTGTAAGCTTCGGATACCAAATTTGCAAATGCTTGTTGAAAAAGTACAGATCCCAAATATCGAAAGGCTTTTTTTTGCCTCGTCTGTAAAAAGCTGGATTGTAATCACATCCTGTTAGCGCATGCAGAGCTGGTAGCGCTTGTGAAAAGAGTAGACCGAGCTTCTTAAAAAGAGCGGTTATATCGATATATGTATTTCACTTATTAATCTTCTTTACATAACGAATAAACCAAAGCGTTGCAAATCTACGAACACGAACGTGCGGCAAAACGGTTAGGGTGGGCATATGCTGAGACATCAGTCGCGCAAGGTAGTTCAGTAACGGATTTGTTACGTGTCAAGAAATCTGGGAGCAACATACGCTGGTGAGGCAGCGCAGTTATGAATTCCCACACGGGCACTTCGAGCGCGCCACTTCTGGCCACCGCGCAGAAAGGTAAAGATCGAAAGTGAGATATCGGTTACAGGGCAGTTAGTTCACTGTGAGATTTTTCTGCGCGGCGGCCTGAAACTACAAACTAGACTGGCTAAATAGGGATAAAATCTAATTCTAAAACAACAGACATTCGTTCACCTTACACATTTGATATCTTATTTTGAAATAAGAACAAATACACCTTTGCTTATCTAATTCTTCGAGTACTAAGGAAGCAATCTTCCGCACAAGCCCTCCATTGATATGCTTGGTGTAACTCTTAAAAGTAACCAGCTCAGGTAGGGGGCTCCATCAATGTTAAGTTAGCCTCTCAGAAACTGGGCGTACTGCACAGGGTCCGCAGATACCGGCCGGCGTAGCCCAGCGGTAAGGATCGTGACTCGCATACCGAAAAATAAATTTTATTTGATAATAAATTTTATTTGATATAATCATATAATAATATTAGATAATTATT
Source organism: Limnephilus lunatus (assembly GCA_917563855.2). NCBI lineage: Eukaryota > Metazoa > Arthropoda > Insecta > Trichoptera > Limnephilidae > Limnephilus > Limnephilus lunatus. Next base: position 49,782,995 of record OU830593.1, read on the forward strand.
ATCAAATAATTTTATTTGATAATTTTAGCAGGTCTAGTAATATTCATATGTCTATGGTCGAGTAGTACGTTGACGGGCGCTTGCTATTTATATTCTGTCGCAGAGCCGGAGGCCCTTAGGCCGCGCGTTCGTGTACAACGCTTTGGTTTATTCATTGTGTAAAGAAATTTAATAAGTGAATTTTTTAAGAAGTTTAATTAAGCGATTTTATTTTAATCGTTATAATGGGTATATATTCTTTTTTGTTCATTGTAATTCTATTCAGTAATAAAAAATAAAAAAAATAAACTTAAAACTGTCAGATTAAGAAAACCCCTCCACATAATTGTCAGATTATAGGTCAGCACAACCAGGACATCAAGCTGAACCGTCTGTATAAATATCTGACGCGCTCGAGTAAGTCAAGGTCACGATTTTTTTTTACATTTTCAACAAACAGCCACGAGTTTAGGTTACGTCCAAATCGTCAGATTATTGAAATGTAAGCTTTTCTGCATGTAATTAACGCACATTACCTTAATCTGACACGCTCGAATAAATCCTTTTTTTTCAATTTTCTACCTCTTCATACGGCCACCCCCACCATTGAAGTCGTCAGATTTATATATTTCCGTTACCAGAAACACGTAGGGCGTATACGCTATTAATATCTGACGCGCTCGAGTAAGTCAATGTGACGATTTTTTTTTACATTTTTGATAATTTATACTCGCTCCCCCCACCACTGAAAGTGCATACATCACATAAACTTTTTTTCTTTTTAGTATCTAATCTTTGCAATCCAATAGGTCCCCACAACGCTCGAGTAACTACCCATTTAGCGTTAATTCCTCCCCTACTATTATTAACTGTACACTGAAGTTGCCAAGCTGATATCATCGGAAATATCCGAAACCGTTCGAATATTGTATACGAACGGGCAGCAGTTGACTCCCTTGTTGACGGCCGGCGTAGCGCAGCGGTAAGACGCTTGACTCGCGCACCGAAGGTCGCGGGATCGAATCCCGGCGTGGCAAATAAATTTTATTTGATTAATTTGTGTTATTTCACAATTTATTCATTTAAAATAATAAATAGTATATTTGCGGCACGTTCCAGAGTGGAAGATACTCTCTGTATCGCCCTGGTGTAAGACCACCATTCAGAATTGAAACGTTGCTTGAAACGGCATTAGCCGTGTTTGGTGACCAGATCTGAATAGCCAGGTACTTCCCCACCTTCCTCTTCCCTATCTCCTTCCACTTCCCACTACCTTCAGCCTCACAACATACCCCAATTGGGGATGCCATAGTCTCACTGGCTTCAGACGGGAGCAGTTGGGACTCTTGTGAGGTATTCATGTAAAAAAAAAAAAAAAAAAAGTATGACTTTAATATCTGTTAAGACTAACAACATCAGTTGAAAACTATTGAAACTACGTACATATTCGGACAGAGGGCACACCTGAGAAGATTTCTATTAAGCAAGATGCGAAACCATTGACAACCGTGATTTGGTGTCGATTAATAACATAAGATGCGATCCATCTATAGAGATATTACATGATGTAAGTGTAAGCAAGCCTAGCTATTATGCCCTTCAAATTTTGGAACAATTTCATCGATAGCCCATTCTTCTTGGGATATTCTGATTTACATATAGGTACCAGACCACCACAGCCGGAGTGAACAAGACCTGTTCAGAGTACCGAACGGCAGGACCCATGTCCTGGCAAAGCATAGTATGACGAGAGAGTGGTGATTTAAATGAACTTGCAAACCATTTGGATGTAAGTGACTGTTCTCTAAATGCCTTAAAACTACTTATTATTGCAGAGTCACCTGCCTAAATACTGATATGGCGCCTAAACTGTAGGTACTGTAATTGGAATAATATTCTGTTACACAATAATAACAACAAATTTTTTTTTTTTTTTTTTAAATATTTATATTGAGGGATCAGTAGGATTTATCGGACCAGTTAGGATTTCATCAAAGCCGAACCCTCTGATATGAAAATATCTGGAGTCGGTGAAATATTTTCCCATTATGTTTCTGGTGGATTGACGTATTGTTCTTGTATTGTTTTATTCTTATATAGTGCACTTACATTGCGTTAATTTACTAGATATTCATTTGTGGAAAAGTGTGTGGAAGGGTTTAGTCTTTCATTTGGGAAAGATTCAACCCGGACATAAAATCTGGAGCACCGTAAAAAATAACAACCAGGAATTATTAGATTCCTGGTCAAATATAATTCTTCACGCAAAACACTTCAACTATCTCAACCAAACATATGTTGAAAAATATTCGTCAAACAAATGGTTGAGTATTGGAGAGTTGAGCGCAGAAATAGAAGGGTTTATGCTTGCCATTCAAGATAGAGTCATTAATACTAAAAATTATAGGAAGCATATCATCAAAGATACAAATCAAATTGATGATATATGTAGAAAATGTTTGGCTTTTCCGGAAATTACAGACATATTATATCGGGATGTTCTGTATTAGCGCCGTCCGAGTACACATTTAGGCACAATCAAGTTTTAAAAATAATTCACCAAAGTTTGGTAATTAAACATAACTTGATTGACTCCCGTAATGTACAACGTAATGAATATGAACCAAATTCATTTTAAGAAAATTAATTTTATAAAATTTATTATGATAAAACTATTCTAACAGACATAAAAATTAGTAGTAATAGACCCGATATAGTTTTACATTACAAAATTTAAAAAAAATAACTTATATCATTGATGTCGCTATTCCAAATTCTTGTAATATTCAGAAAACTGTTTCTAAAAAAATAAGAAAATATATACATTTAGGAAATGAGATTAAAAGAATTTTGCATTCTCGGACTATAATAATATAACCATTTGTTATTTCGGCTACTGGCATTATACCTAGCTCTTTCATTCAAAATTTAGGCGTATTAGATTTGTCAAAGAATTTATATATAAAAATGCAAAAGGCAGTCATTTTAAATACATGTAGGATTACGAAAGATTTTTAAAATATTCATATTGAGGGATCAGTTAGATTTATCGGACCAGTTAGGATTTCATCAGAGCCGAACCCTCTGATATGAAAATATCTGGAGTCTGTGAAATATTTTCCCATTATGTTTCTGGTGGATTGACGTATTGTTCTTGTATTATTTTGGATTTTTTATACTTATATAGTGCACTTACATTGCGTGAATTTACTAGATAACCATTTGTGGAAAAGTGTGTGGAAGGGTTTAGTCTTTCATTTGGGAAAGATTTAACCCGGACATAAAATCTGGAGCACCGTAATAATGCGAGACAAAGTGCATTCTAAATGGGCTAGAAGCAAAAGGTGCTAAGTCAATGGCAACATCAGATTCCAATCAAAATCTATACATTCAATATTATTTGCTGCCTGCAAGCAATGCATGTGTATTTGTACCAACCTTGCTGTGATCCTTATAATTCTTCGAGCACACGGACACGCCTGCAATACACTTCTTTTAGTTTATTCTTTCAGTGACTGTATGTCTTTCAGATACATAGGTAGGTAGGTACTATTACCAGTACCTACCCACGGATAAATTAATTAGCGCTGGAAAAATAAACTCTCCCACTGACAACACTAATGGAACGCTAACAGATTCAAACTTTGACAGGCATTCAAAAACGGCGGTGAAAAGCTGCATTCTTTGTCTTTGTTCATAAATTCAGTGTCTCATTTTTAGGTTTTTTTAACGTTAGCATCGTCGGATACAAAAAATCTTTAGGAAAATAATATTCAGTTGTCTTTCGTATAATGAGATCAACATTTTCGTATTATTTCTTATTCACAAAATAAGGATGACAAATCTAATCTGACATTTTCATTAAGTAAGTTGTCCATCTAAAACATAGATTCTCAACCTTTTTTTGCCCACCGCCCACTTTGAGAATATAAATTTTTCTAGCGCCCCCCAACTCGTGAATCTGAAACAGCAATTGTCGTCACGATTATATTTACCACAACGGTGGTGGAGGGAGGGGAGGGGTAGGGGGTGGGGGGGGGGTATATACATAAAATAAATTTCAAGATATATGACAATTTCAAAAAAATTGAAAGACATTTCTGGAGTCATCCGTTTTTATCGCTTTTTGCTGTTCGCTGACGATCTAAAATTATTTATTCTAATAATGGGATGGGGCGAAATGGGATATAGTAATAATATATTTTTATTAATTTCTTACACCATTACAAATTTGACTTTATTATATATAAGAAATATGGCAATTTCAAAAAAAAATTCTGGCTGTGGTGAAGATTTCTTCAATGTGGAGAGACTCTTTCAAGAATCAAAAGAATTTTCCTTTTGAATCTCTCCTCACTGACGCCAAATATATCAATCTCGGAGGAGATTTGGTTCAGAAGCAATATACTTCTCCCTACCGGGAGAACCATTGGCAAGTTAGTCCTATAGGCAGGAAGATAGAATAATTTATGATGACGCTGTCTAAGTTAGTCATCTGGAACATAGAGACACACGCGCTCCAAAATGGCTGAGTACTCAATATAGCCTCGCAGCAGTCTGAATAAGTGGGTGGGGTGCACACCCCTCTCTTCTGAGCTGCAGGGAGTGAAGTCCCATCATGCCCAGAAGAAAGTTCGGCAGGTAGAGCCATAGATAGTGGTCGTACTCCCTCATGTGGAGAAATCTTAGAAACTTTTTTGGAACCCTTTCAAACATAAGGGATCATCCCACCTTATGAGGATTCTAAATAAGCGAACCACTCTCCAGCCTATTGCAGACCAGGGAGAAGTATAAAATCTTCAGAGCACGGGTATCGCGAAAAACTCTGACGGTTATATGAGGACGAAATGTCAGCTTACTTTCATACATAATCCCAAGATCCTTTATATTTGAAACTCGTTTGAGATTATGACCGAGCATAGTGTACCTGTGGTAGGTGAAACTGGAATGCTCCGCTAAAAGTCAGAACTATGTATTTCAAGACATTTAAATGAAGCTGGTTTCGTTGACTCCATTCTGAAATGTTATCAGCATCAGCTTGAAGACGCTGGCAGTCCTCAATATTTCTTATTAGAAGAAATAATTTTAGATCGTCAGCGAACAGCAAAAAGCGAGAAAAACGGAGGACTCCAGCAATGTCATTAATGAAAATAGAAAAGAGTAGAGGCCCTAGGATCGATCTTTAGGGAACCCCAGAAAAAACGAGAAATTCAGCAGATTGGAAGATTCCGTGTGTGACAAATTGCTTTCTGTTCTTGAGGTAACTTTTAAAAAATTTAACTGGGCAAGTTTTATGAGTAAGATATCATGATTCATAGTATCAAAGTCTTTGGAGAAGTCGTTATACGAATAGTCTACTTGGTATCCACTATCTAGGGACCTAGCAACATAGTCGGTGAAAACCATCAGATTGGTTTCAGTGGATCTTCCTTTCCTGAAACTATGCTGTTCGGGGATAATGTATGCGTCTATCTGTGGCATAAGGAGTTTATAAATTAATTGTTCAAATAGTTTAGCTGTTAGCAGGAGCTGAGAGTATGGCAACTGGTCTATAATTTTCGATTCACTTTTTCGAACCTTTCTTAAAAATAGGATATATTTTTGGAAGCTTTCCATACTTCAGAAAAAATAGAAGTACTAATAGCGAAGTTAATGATAAGACATATAATGGTGTTTTTAGGAACTCGATGCACCTTTTAATAAAAAATACGGGAACGAAGTCTGGTCCGATAGAGGGTGAGTTCTTCATGAGACTTATGGCACTCATAAGGTCAGATTCCGTAAATATATCGAAATCAAAGTTTGAAGCTCCTCTGGTAGTAAAAGTGGCCGTATTATTAATGTCTAGAAGTGGAGGGTCTTTATTGTAGACCGATTGAAAATGATCAGCAAATGCGTTAGCCACACTCAAGCCACGAAATTCTTGATTACCTTTTATCATGGTGTGTTCAAGACTACCATACTTCAGAAGGGATTTTATATAGTGCCAAAACATCTTGGGATCATACGTGATGTTTTCCTCGATTTCAGACACGTAGGCTCGATAGGCCACTCGAAACTCGCGCCTAACTAACGCTCGGTAAGAACTAAACAGATCATATTCACTCTGAAGGCCTCCAGTTTTCCAACGCTTATGAAGGGCGTGTTTGATCTCTATATTCGAGATGACTTCTCTGGAGAACCACTTCTCAGATACTTGCGACCACCACCGCTTGTCGTTAGCAAACGAAGCGCACTAGTTTCCTCGTTAATATCAATTAGGATAAACTTGTAAATCATTTTAATATTCTTAAAATTACGGCGCACAGCAAAAAAGACGTACGTCCTGCCGGCGAAATATCTGGAGCACTGAAGGGGTAAGATGGGTTTCTCTGTCTCTGTGTCTGTGTGAAAGTCTGAAACGCCCCCCAATTTGCTCTTGGTCTTCCACCGCCCCCCTGAAGGTCCTAAACGCCCCCAAGGGGGCGTTATCGCCCACGTTGAGAACCTATGATCTAAAAGATGAAAGCTCTCATGTTTTTATTTTCATGAGATACCTACATAAATTGAGTAAACTGGAAAGTAAGCAGATTTATTTGGGAAAAAGTGGTTTGACTGTGGTGACTTTGTCATTATTTTTATGGACTCTAGTTTTATTTGTCTATATTTATACAGATAACTAGAGCAGACCCGTGAAAAATTACGGGATAAAAATAAATAAAATTAATAATATATAAAAATGAAAATAAAAATGTATAAAACACGATAATTTTAACTGCCTAACCCCTCAGGTTAATTTGTTTGCTTTTAGGAACAACTCAAATAGGTCTCATAGAAATCATTGTGTCTCCCTTACTATCATGGTTAGAAATATGTTCTAAACGGTGTCAGAAAGAGAAAACCCCAAGGTTAATACTTCCTTCCTCCGTGGTTAATACTGAAATCTAAAAATTAACAACAAATTTATTAAAATATACACATTTATGATACCAAAGATACCGACCGCAATTTTAAAAAAAATTAAACTTGTGAGTTTTTTAATAATTATTTTAAAATGAAACGACAAAAAAGAGTTGACTATAACTTTATTTTACCACATTAAACGTTATATTAATACATTAGTCTAATAAAATACGAATGTCTTTTTATTTTTTTTCGTTATCAGTAATACATGTTTACAACGGAGAGCCATTTTTTAAACTTTTTTACGTTTGCATTAAAAAAAAATTATTTATCAAAAATTACATGTTTATTTCAGATTTTAAAACTTAAAAGCATATCATCACCTTTCAAAAGGTCTTTAGAAAGGTGATGATATAGTTTTGTTAGTTTTCGGATGCGTTTAAAAATTTTTCATTTTTTTGGATTTTATTACAAAACGGAGATATTTTGAACTTCCGACAAAATAGGCCCGAGGCCGGAGTGGATAGGAAATCATGCTCACCATTACCAACTAATTATTATAATTATTTGCTGCAAATATAAAAATATCTTTTTTACATCAAAACCAAAATTATATTTTTTGTAGTTCTTGGACATTTACCATGCAACAATTTCTAGACATTTTGTTTTAATGTTAATTAATTAACAAATGTACATGCAAAGTAAATTTATTCAAAACAAAATGAAATTATGTTTAAAGATAATATTACGAACTATCAATATCCTACTTTGAGATATTTACACAGTTGGGAGTCAGACCAACTCTTCGCAAAGTAGAATCCTGGTCAATAGTCGATTAAACCACCAGCAGATCTCTCAATTTGCATTGGGGTCCTTTGATGATTACCTGAACAGATGCAGGTTGAAAGGTGTTGCAATTCAATTTGCTATTTTCCTTGAAACCCAAGGCTGACCAAGAACACTTCCAAAAGCAGATAACTTAATTATTTAAATATGTATTTCGGATGGATGAACGCATAAGATATATTTATGTTATATACTTTTAACTGATTATCCATTTAAACAATATATACGACGGCCGGTGTAGTCCAGCGGTAAGGCTCTTGACTCACAAACCGAAGGTCGCGGGATCGAATCCCGGCATGGCAAATAAATTTCATTTGATTAACTTGTGTTATTCACAATTTACTCATATAAAATAATATATAATATATTTGCGGCACGTTCCAGAGTGGAAGATTCTCTCAGTATCGCCCTGTTGTAAGACCACCATTCAGAATTGAAACATTGCTTGAAATGGCTTTAGCCGTATTTAGTGACCAGATCTGAATAGCCAGGTAGGTACTTTTCCACCGTTCTCTTCCCTATCTCCTTCTCATCCTCACTACCTTCAGCCTCACAACATACCCCAATTGGGGATGCCATAGTCTCACTGGCTCCAGAAGGGAGCAGTTGAGACTCTTGTGCGGTGTTAATTAAAAAAAAAATATATACATATAAATAATAGCAAGTAATCCATTGGCTACGTTTGGGGCATTTTATATAATTGCCTTCCAGACGATATAAAAAAATAAGAAAAGTATTAGTATTATTTCAAAAATGTATGTATATTCCTTCAGAATTAAAAAAAAAAAAACAAGTTTCATGAAATTTATGTACCTTCTTTTTTTCACTTTTCTCCCAGAATACATTGAATATTTCATTGGAACAACTTTTGAAGGTTATACCAATGATTAATTTGTTATATTCCTCGATGATTTTTTTTTACCTATATGAATACCTCACAAGAATCCCAGCTGCTCCCGTCTGGAACCAGTGAGACTATGGCATCCCCAATTGGGGTATGTTGTGAGGCTGAAGGTAGTGAGGAGGGGAAGTAGATGGTTAAGATGAAGGTGGGAAGGTATCTGGCTATTCAAATCTCGTCAGCAAACACGGCTCAAGCCATTTCAAGCAACGCTTCAATTCTGAATGGTGGTATTAGACCAGAGCGATGCTTAGAGTATCTTCCACTTTGAAACGTGCCGCAAATATACTATATATTATTTTAAATGAATTAATTGTATAATAAGACAAATTAATCAAATAAAATTTATTTTCCCACGCCGGGATTCAATCCCGCGACCTTCGGATTGCGAGCAATCAATAGTTTTACCCCTTGACCACGCCGGCCGTCATGATGTAATGAATTACCTCTAAAATATACTAATTCCTAAGTAATGATTGTAAAATCTCTCCAATTCGTCCGTCATGACAGTCAAATTTCAAGGATCGATAAAAGAAACAAAGGTGAAAAGTAAAACAATTATTATTACGAAACCGCGCGCAAAATAAAGACGCCAACATCGTTCACCCATACTAGTACATATTGCATTTGTCCACAGCGGCGGCGCCCCGTCTTTCTTTCTCCCTACGCAGTAATCACTTAACTTTCATTGGCTCCGATCACCGCTTTAATAGTTCCTGTAGTTTTATCGAAGCTCTGCGACAGTCGGTATCCATTCCACATCTAACTTGTTTCTAATAACTATGATCCCTATCGCATCTAATAAAAAATATTATTATTTGTATATTTTCAGGGTTTTGTTTTCTCAACTAATTCTCTGTCCTCAAAGTATCTATTATTTAGATTTCCTCAACCGTGAATGTTAAAACTCCGAACTTGTATGGGAAAATCTATTCTTGGGGTGTTTACCTACCCCAGGGGACGGTCTTGTGGATTATTACCACGATCTAGCGGTAACTGGTAACTTCTCCGCCACTACTTTCTACCCCTTTCCCTTCTACCCTCGCCCTTACCCCCCGCCACACCTTTCCCTCCTCCCATACTACAGGGGTGAACTGTCTGGGAGCACCACAACATTGCCAATTTTGATTCTGGTGGGGTATCCTATACACATTTGGAGGGGACAACACCAATTTGGGAAGCATTCATTGGATAACCAACACCCCTGCCGTAGGTTACCCTGAGTGGTTCGCTAAACTTGGTTACTTTTTTTTTTTTTCCTGAATGTTCTTTCTATATTTACCTTGTTTATTATTTATCAAGGTTTATTTTCATCTATGAGTTTATTTTACTCTTTGTGTTTACTTTATATCTTTGCATGCGGGAGAGGGGTGGGTGTTTAGTACGCATGAGTACTTGAGGATGAGGGGAAGGATTTGGTCGGGTAAGGATCCTAACATGGGCTATTAACTGCTCCAATATTTATTTTACAGCTGGAGGGAACCATGGAAAACCTCAGCCGGAGCAGTGTTGAAGATCTGTAATAAAAATTTGGATGCCTCGTTAAGTGGATAGTTTCTTATCCATTTAACTTGGCCATTTTTTAGGAAGGGAAGTGTTCTTTTTATTTACCATCTTAAGTTTTGGTTCTAGTTTTGAAGTTATGGTGCATTTAATTTTATTGACGGGTTCAAATACGCGTGATTTTACTGTTGATATTACTTTATTTTAGTGTTGCTTGAATATCTTATCATTTAAGTTGGGATTTAGGTGTTGGGAAGTTAAAATAATTTTTTGGGAAGGGAAGTAAGTATTCTTAGTTGATTAGGTAAGTTTTGATTCTAATTTTGTAGTTAAGGTGCATTTAATTTTGTTGACGTGATTTTTATTGAAATTGAGAGAAGTGATCTTCTGGGTTACTAACGTAAGTCTTTACTCTAGTTTTATACTTATGGTACATTTAATTTTATTGACGAGTTCATAATGCGCGTGTTTTTAGTTTGTACATTATTTTTAATTTACGCATTCGGTGCATTTAAGATGTTATTTTTAATTACTAATGCCATGCGTGATTTTACTTTGTACGTTCCTTTGTGTTATTTTTTCTGCTCTCTTATTTTAGTCACTATAATTTTAACGTAGTTGATAAAGATTTTTCTTAGATATCCATTTGCTATGACATCCGGGAGATCGCTTATATTGATATTTCTCCTCTGGCTCTCTTTTGTTAGGTGCCACCTTTCCATAGAAAACATTGGGCAATCTAACAGCAAGTGCTGTATTGTTTGTTCCGATTGCTTATCGCATGGGCACGCTGGACTGTCCTTTATTTTGAACCTGTGGAGGTAGGATAGACTTGCTCCGTGACCGGTGAGAATTTGGGTGAGCTCGAACGTAGGGATTGTTTTCTTTCTAAAAATTTTGGCTTCGCTTATACTTCTGAAGAATAGTCGGGTTCCTTTTCATGTGTCAGAGTTTTTGTATCTCTGATCCCATTTTTCATGAATTGTTTCCTTTATTTTGAGCTTCGCATAACTTAGTGGAAATTCTGAGTAAAGTTTTCGGTTTTTGTCTTTCAGAGCTGCGTCCTTTGCTAACTCGTCTGCTCTTTCATTGCCATGTAGTCCATTGTGCCCTCGGATCCACATTATCTTGCAGAAAGATCCTTTATCTTTTAAACGTAGAGAAGAGCATTGTATATCGAATACCATCGGATTGGTAGGTGTTCCACACTCCAGTGCGTGAGCAGCGCTCTGCGAATCTGTTAGTACATTAATTTTGTCCCAATGTCGCTGTTGTTCACTGACCCACTCTAGTGCTTTCATTATAGCGAATAGTTCAGCTTGGAATACTGTGCAGTAGTCAGCCATGGGTAATTTCTTTGCTTTTATCTCTCCGCTTGTGTTGAAAACTGTGTAGGCCGCACCAAATTTTCCTTTAGCTTTACTTCCGTCTGTGTAGATGTCTATTTCATTTTCTTCAACGGATACTCTTTTATGCGTTTCGGGGAAGCTTACATTTTCCCCAATTTGTTTGCTCGGGTGAGGTAGTAGAGCCACCTTCACTACTCCTTGGTATTTCCGGTCACTTGGTAGTAGGTGTAACGTTCCGCTTCGTTTGGTCTCACCGATTAACTGAAGTTCTTTAAGCTTGAGGTCCAATGGAGTCAGGCCACATATTGCCTGTACAGATGTTAGTGACGTGATGCGATATGCTTTGCAAATTCTAATCCCGATTGCCCTTTGTATTCTATTGAGTTTAATTTGAATATTTTTTCTTTTTGCAGCAGAGGCCCAAACGGTTGCTGCATATGTAATTATTGGTTCAACTACTCCTATGTATATGATCCTTAAAATTTCTGGGTTTAGCCATAAACGCAAGTTTCTTGGTAATATTTGCTGCTTTTTTACATACCATGTCCACATGTTTGCTCCAGTTTAGATTGTCGTCTATGAAGATCCCCAGTATTTTGCAATCTTTTGAAATTGGGACATCTTTGCCATTCATCATAACCACAGGTGGTGGCGACTTTCTCTTTGTGATAAAGAGTACTTTTGTTTTTTCTTCAGAAAATTGGAGTTTTACTTTATTTCCCCAATCCGTTATTACTTGTAATGTATCTTTTATTATTTGCTCTAGAGCAGCTAGTTCTTTATGAGAAATCAAGAGTAAAACGTCATCAGCAAACGCTTGAATTCGTACATTTGAGTTGAAATTTAAATTTAAGAGTTCATCTATGACTACGTTCCAGAGAACAGGTCCACACGCCGAACCTTGAATGCAGCCCTTATTTGATTGTTTTCGAGCCGAGGCGCCAGCGTATATTGTTTCTACCATTCTGTCTGATAAGTAGTCTTTAAAAACCTTATATATATATTGACAGGGCAGTCTTTTTTGGCAATTTGTAATAGCAAATGGGGCCACCATGCGTTGTCGAAGGCTCCCTTAATATCCAAGGATATTAGACAAGTGTGCAGGCCTTCTACACTTGGTTACTTAGAAGGGGTGCCCGGGTTTATGAGGTGAGGTTTGTCCAGGTCTTTGTTGTGAACTTGTTTGCGCACCTACTGCATGGCGGGCGACTGGTTGTATTGTAAAAAATAAACATGTAGATACGGGTCAGTCAGACCGGTCAGTGGTTAAGTGGGCACAGCGCTTGGGTCCCATCCGAGCGTCGCGTATTCGATTCTTCGGCTGGCTAAGTCCTCCATCACAAGCAACATTTTCGGCTTTCTGTGGTGGTAGTAGGAGATTTTCAAACATTGTTGGGTTATTCGTAACCCGAGAATGTTTGTCTTTGTTTAAAAAAAATGTATTTTTCTTTTTTTGCAAAATCTATACTATTATTAGTTTTTTATTGTTTGTATTGTAGTGTAATGTAACCTTAAGGACGGTTTGTTTAAAATATTTGAACAATTCATCAAATTTTTTAAGTTACGTTTCACCTTCTTTGAAAGTCCTGTGATTATTTCAGTTCTATAAAGCCACTGAACTTGAAGAGATCTTACATAGATCGCGAAAATTAACTTTAAAAATCTGACGAATTGTTTAATTTTTTTTAAAGAACCCGTCCGTTCTAAGTTCTTTTCTTATAATATTTTTTTGTTTGTTTAATAAACAACTACCTTTCTCAGATTACTCTCATTGCAACTGGTAAGCGGAAAATTTGGTTTTGTAATGAGGGATGACTTAGATAGCAGAGGAATTGAACCCACGACATACAAGTTAGTACCAACCTAAAGAAAGTTTGACATAAGTAAGTCGGAGACAAAATTAGTTAAACACCCAAAAAATTATGTGTTCTGAAAGCTTTGTAGTCATCCCATCACATGGCGTTATGGGATGACTTTAATAATGCCTCCCCCTCCCTACCACATAACCTTGACGGCAAACAGTATTATCACACTCCTTGAGAGAATCGCTTTAGTCGACGCTTGCGTTCTTTACAATGACATTTTAAGAATGTAATCAACGGAGTTACAAAAAAAACTTTTGAATATTTAAGTAGAAGATACGAGCCTTATTTTTTTAATATTTGGTTTTAATACTGTGGCAATTTTTTTTTATCTTTTCATAAGCGTCTTCATTACTCGTCAACATTTTTTGGAAAATGAGTAAAATGATCCAATGTCCATTCTTCCTTTCTCAAGCCTTGAAATAAAGAACTAATTTTTGGAATAGCGTTAAAAACGGTACTCTTCGTAGATGTAGCTTTTTTAATGTACTTTACAAAGTTTTTAATTTGCAATATTAAAATTTTAATAAAATTTATTTTAAATCCCAGTGCTTCCCTGTTACCTTGGGTAGGTACAGATACAACTCCTACGGGTGGAACTGCTAAATTATTCAACTATTGTTAACTCTTCGGACCGGCTGTGATCGGATGTCAAACCTAATTAATTATATTCAAAGAGTTTATAGTTGGGAACTGCTTTGAACACGGTATGACACGTCACATTGGGTCCAAACCCCCGCTGGTGCTGGCTACACAGTCTGAGGTATACGAAGTGAGAGTGAATTATGTGAATAACGTTAATTCATTTTATGTATGGGATGAAACGATTTCTATGTTGGTACGCTGTGAGAAGTAAGCTGAGCAGGTAATTTATTAGGATTATTCTTAAACTAAAATGTTCTCAGACTTTCCGAAAGGAATTAACGTATGTTGGTCGATGAGCACAAGAACTATTGTAAATTCTTGGTAATTCCAAAAGGTAGTTGTCTATAGTAAACATAGACGCTGTAGTGTATTGATTATTCGTGTGGTTTCAGCTTCTTTCAAAAGATGTCAATAGATTAATTTGTAATACAAAGTTCTTTTTTTTAAGTCTATTTTATTTAGTTATAATATTTGACATCTCATATCTAATATATTCTTTGCTAAAATAACTGTAATATTATATACTGTCCACTTACTAAAACTTGGACTTCACAACATTAAGACGAAATCCACGAAAAGCTGCAAGACTTTTAACCTCCTTAATATTTGCAGTAAACATTTTGAAAGCTTTATGATAAAAATTGTTTTGTTTTTCCGATAAATTTGTTTTGGGAAGCCTAAAATCGTTGCAGGGTAAATACTAGGATTTTGATGACTAATCGTTGCGACACACAAGTAATTCAGTTGGTGTTACATGGTTTTAATTCTAGTATATATATCTGCTAGAGCACAATATATACCTCATGTCTCTCTTCTGAAATATTTCCATACTTTTAACTTGTACTTTATTGCTCTGAAAGATTACACTTGTGCAATAATTCAGGTTGGATGCTACAGTGGTGTCGTAGACCAATTTCCTAGTTTTAATGTCTAATTTTCCCTTTATACTACTTAAGAAATTATCCTTTTTGGCAATTTTTTTACTTAACCTTTTAAGTTAGTGTCAAGTTTTAATTTGTTCTCCATTATGATTCCCAAATATGTAATTTATTCTACTTCTTTCATTATTTTCATTGTCTATATTTAGGGTAATAGCAGAACCTTATTAGATTCTGCTATATCCCAAAAGGTTAGGAGTAGCACTTGAGTAGGATATCAGAAGAGTACCATCTATCCCTGTTTGTGTCTTAGGTACGAAAGTTTACGATGATGGCCGAAGGCTTCAGTGAGATTGGGCGGACTCCCACAGTCCGCTCGCCGCAGCAACGGTTTAAAATTCATTGTAAATATTTGCGATAACTAAATAAACCAACTAGTAATCACTCGAACCAATAATTTATTTGAAAGATACCCAATAATGTTCGTACCAGCTGATATTATCAACTAAATTCAACAAATTTAATAAAAAATTTCGAAAATAGCTTTTGACGTTGACGGCATCTATCTATTGTTACCAATGGCTAGTTGTATTTTGTATAGTTTAGTGCTAGCACGCAAGTACAGAATAATCTATTATATGCATTGTGATCGTGCTATTTGAGTTTATTTGGAGGGAGCTAATCGTCCTCTTTTATTGAGGCTGCAGAGTGAAGATGAAGCTTGAAAAGCTATACCTGCCTATGAAAAGAGCCGCATGCGGTTCGCGATCCGCAGTTTGTCGACACCTTGCATAATATATCAAAATGAGATCTAAAATACTAGCGGCAAGTCCAGCAAGAAGGTGTCTAGTTTGTCGTCCCATATAAAGCTGGATAGACAGCTCCAAAGGCTGTGCGAGGAGAGGCTAGACTTGGAAGGAACGGAAGCCGTAGGACAGGGACGCTTGGATGCATCTAGCGTCTTGTCGAAGCTATAACTCCCCTGACCTGAATAGGATCAGGGGAAGAAGATAAAATGATATGAGATCTTTAAAAGTTTAATGTGGTCTGAATTCATAAGTCTTATAACATCGCATTATTTATTATTTATTATTTCTCACTCCCTATTAATGCCCAGGAATGATTTTTCATAATATTGGGAATCTTAACTATTTAATATTAGAGTAAGATGCCTTAAGCCGATATATCTATCGGTTAAAATAGCGTTAACTACTAAAATTATATTTTTTTGTTAGAAATGTATGTGTTGTGTGTTTTTTTGTCCGATCTCCAATATTTAAATTGTAGCACTTTACATTTTATCATTTTTCATTATTTCCATGTATAGCCTCTTTTACTCACAATTTTGACGTGTTTTTCACCTTTTAATAATTATTTCGATGCATTTTTGTATTCTCTTTTTCATGTTTATAAATGCTCAATTTAATTTTTTGCAATTCATTCCACAAATTAAATACCCACTGTTCAGATCAGAATCAAAACTCTGCAAACTTCATATTCATCTGAATAAATTAAAGTTACAACAATATCCAAGTAAATCACAAGTGTTTTAACTTCGAGGTAAAGGATACCTCGCAAATCACAACCTCTCTCTGTACGCCAACCTTGGCGTGGAAACTAAGGAAATCAAAAAAGGTTGCTCACGCTGCGTAGACCTGACGGCAGATTGTCTGGAGACCCTTCCCTGGGAAGCTACATAGTATGAACGCATTAAAGGCACAATTTTTAAAAATCAGTATTATGACTATGACTATCTGAGACAGGATTTCTTGATTAAATTCTTTCTTTCTTATAAAATCATTCGCAAAATAAATAAAAAAAAACATTTTTTGGCTTGAAATCAAGCGATTCTAGACTCCATTTGATGAGCGACTTTTATGCCTATTATCTATATTCGTTGTGATAAAAGGCACACTTCTTTTTTTACTAATTAATGATATAGGCAAGACTATCTCTTTGCTGATGGTATCAATCTTTTCAGAGCTATTAAAAGTCATATCGATTCCATTCTTCTGCAGAATGATCTTGATTCAATCGTCAAACGGCTTACCCTTCGGCATCTAGAAATGCGGTGTCGTCTCATTCACAAGATCCAAAGATACATTTTTATTCCCCTACCACATTAATAAAAATATATTTACAAGCAAAAATGAGATTCGAGACTTTGGTGTGATTTTTAAGCAAATCTCTCTTTCAATTACAACATATCTGATATTGTCTCCCGCGCCAACAAAATTATTTCATTTGCATTTCATAATGCGAGATCATTTACTAATATTATTTTAATATGGAGAATAAATGTTCACGAACATCACACACCTGTTCGCAGCATCCTGGAAAATAGCTACATTAATTAATTGGGCCCCTTCTGAACCTTGTAAAAATCTTTAAAACCATATCCTAGAAATAGAAAAGTGCAAAAAAGTATTCTCAATCCGCCTATGTTGAAAGAGATTAACGTATATGTCCCTAACGCTTGCGCTTCTTTATTTACGGGAGAACTTCTGCGTATCAGAAAGGGCCAATAAACAGAGCGACTCAACTGAAACTGTAAGTGACAATGAAAATGTCCATGGTCAATGCAGTAACTGCTTAAAGATTCTGCATTGACCATGGACATTTTCAATGTCACTTACAGACATGTCACCAACTATCTTTTGACACGTTTCAAAAAATAGTAAAAATGCCCCCATGCACTTTTTAACCAGTCGGACTCATAAGCTTGTTTTCAGGATAATTTATTGTTGCCAGACATATGTATGACGTAGGAGGCGTACCTGACTTATTTTTGTAATCTTCCCCGTGATATATTGGTGTGAAACCGTTATACAATAAATAAATAAAAATATCTTTAATATTTTAACCACCGGCTTCGGTTCACCCTGAATCTTGATGAGGGATATACAAAAACATGTTGATTTTATATATATTTTATATACCCCTGAAAAAGGTTCACATTGAACTGAAACCGTTTGGTTTATATATTAAAGATATGCAATGAAGTGTTTTAATAAAGCAAAGTAATTTTAATGTAATTATTATAATATATTTTGTTTCTCGTAGTAATCTTTACAGAGAAAGATTTTTTTTAATGTCACAATTTTTTTAACTATCGACGAGAAAGGCTTCTAAAGGAAAATAAAGCATGGCGGGTTATTTTCCATTCTCCAGAAACTTTTCTTTTACGAACAACCAAATTCAAGCAACTCAACTTTGGGGTTCGAACATTCGTCAAATTTAGGATACATCCCTTTTCTTTCGGTGAAAGATTGAAGTTCGACATATTTCAGGATATTGACGCAAACGGATTCGGATCCAATCCAACTTTTGGGTGTCGGTTTTATCAAAATAATGATGAGCTTTTTCTCAAACATGCTGAGACGCAGCCATACTAGTGCCAATACTTCCTTGGGTTAAATCCAACATAACGACATGTAGATACATTAATTTCCATCTATGGACTTTTTTATTTTCAATTTAACGTTGTGTCGCATTTTATCTCAATATTCAACAACATTTTTTCTGCGTATAATTTTGTCTATGATTTTACTAGAAGCAAGATGTGATTGGTTTGCTTTATTAAATCACTCTACAATAATGCTATGTGTATTGTTTTTTTTTTTAATTTCTTTAATTGATTGGTAGAATTATCATTAGAGGGTAGACACTATCAATATCGCCCTGATGAAAGACCACCACCCAGGATCGAAACGTTGCTTGAAATGGCATTAATCGTGTTTGATGGCCATATCTGAATAGCCTGGTACTTTCCATCCACCTCTCCCCCACCTCCTTCACCTTCCAACTCTCATGAACCTCAAAAATACCCCAATTGGGGATGACATTGTCGCTCCGGTTTGTAGGAAGCAGTTGGGAGTGGGGGGTCTTATATCTTTCACAAAAAATGTTTCAAAACTTCTCGGCTTCACTATCTGTGTCTGTAACACTTTTTTTTCTAAATCAATTTTCTTATGGAACAATTCTTGAAATAAAAAAAACGTGAAAATATCAATATGAAATCTTAGCTTTTCAACAACTCAATAATAATTATTACCAAGAACAGATCCGTTGAAAACAGAGGATGTTATAATTGTGAGATTCATAAAGCTTTTTTACATTAATTTCACAAAGGAGGCCTCAAGGAAAAAAAATCCCTCAGGGTCTATGTCAACTTTGAAAACCCATGTAGTAGGAGGAAGGAAACACAGATGACGGCAAATACACCAAACGGACCCCCCGTTTCTTCTGCACAGAGAAAAGGGTTTTTTCAGGTATTTTGGAGCTGCAGACCAGAGGTAGGGCATATCTGGGATTCGCACAGGGTCAGCAGTTGTTTACTATTTGCATTTACAAAATATTTGCCTGTCGAAAATAAAGATTGTCAATTTTCTTATACTTATGGGTTTTGTTAATAAATAACATGTTATTTAAGATAGATCAGAATTACCTTTTGTAAACGCCTTTTTAAAGTAAACTTTAAAAATCAATAGTCATTCAGATTTAGATCTGACAATTTTTGACAATTTTAAGTACTGTCATAAATTGAAACAACAGAAATACAAATTTCAAATTATTATTATAATAAAATATTTTTATTACCTACTTTATCGATTGTCTGATATCACCAGTTCAAAATTTTAAAATCATCATGAAGGGAAAATTCAAATCACGCATTTATAACTAAAGCTAAATTATAGCTAAATTTAATTTTTTATACTAATTTAAGGGTGATATGCATCACTTTTCGATAAGTTACGCTAATCTGCACTTTTGGTACCTATGTGATTTAACGCCCTTCGAGGATTTTAGCTTTGTCTCGGCAGAATGCAACTACATTGGTTCCATGCCAACTCAGAATCAAGTCCACTCAACACCTCTTTGAAAAGTCATTAAAAGCTATGAAAAAAAATATTTGTAAATAGCTCATAACCATAACCTGAGGTAACCTATTTTACCAATCTTTTCATTTTTTTTTTCATCACTCTTAATGACTTTTCAAAGGAGGTTCTGAGTTTATTTCATTCTGAGTTGTCCGCTCACCAACTACTGTACTCTTGTTTCCTTTCTTCTCCTTAAACCTCATTCAATCCTTAAGACATCTAAACAGGGGAAGATTACCCAATCAAAATCCTTTTTAAGCGACCGCGTCGTCGCTTCTTTTAAATAAATCCCGTTTTAAAAATAATTAATAATAATTATATACAATGTAACACAATGTGTGGTATATAGGATTAGATGTGTAGTTTCAACGATGTCGTTAATAAAGAGTATATTTAGTTTTTTGGTGTCTCAACAGTAGTACCTTAGAAGAGTATCATCTATAATCATTCGTGTCTAATGCACGAACGGTTACGGAAATAGCAGATGGCTGAAATTATTTGAACGCCCAGCTTCAGAATAGTATGGATGTCTGGTCCGGTTAAGTAGGTACTCATCGTAAACCTTACGATAACGTAAATAAAGCAATTGGTAATCTCGACGAACCTCGACCTTTATTGGAGTTTTCCCAATATATTTTTAAATAATCTCAATCACGGGGATTAAAGAACATTAAACAATGATGGGCATATCAAGTAGCGAAATTCGGGCGTAATCCATACTCAAAACTACTCATGCCTCGGGTATATTTGAGAAGAACCCAATTAGTTTGCCAGATCTAAATAACCCTTTTGAAAACATGTTATTTTAGTAGGTAAATAATTCAATCAATCGTGCTTAAATTCTTTTTATACCCATATTGATTTCTTTTTCCGAGTATCGCAAAGCCAATTTGATGTTACAACCATTGCCTTTCGAAATACGGTAACATGAATAGCAATATAATTTTTTCCGCGAACTGGGAAAGCGGAAATCAAAATACTGTGGCAACAAAATTCTAATCCAAATAAATACTTACTGAATACAAAAGGTATTATGGCTATGTGAATTCAGCAGTCTTTGATAATAAATAAAGAGTTAGATGATTCATAAACTAGAAGGCGTTTTAATATGATACAAACGTAATAATTAATTCCATAAATTGTTCTTTACTATTTGAAACTACGACTCAGTAGACTTAGATATTACTTTATTGTCTTCTGATGCAGTTTATGGCGGGCGTTCATAAAGGCTAAAAATGGGAGCCCATCTTAAAACAAATTATTAAAAAATAAATATGAAAGGAAAAGGCGGAAGATGATAATAAAATTGAAGATCTGAGAATGAGAACAAGATAATGACCATAAAATCGAAAAACGTTTTCTCGGTTAATTAAGATTTTTTAAAAGCCTCTTTCGATGAGTTTAAGGACGAGATATGATGCATTTCTGCTTGTGGTATCAATAACAGCAAAAATCTATGTTCACTGAGAATGAGATTGATGATTCACTCAAAATTTAGGATTGGTGGTTCCAAAATGTACCAATAAATACGGTGAAAGAACCCTAAACCATATTGTATCAAAAATATTTAATAAACTCACAATGACAATTAAAAATTATAACGACTTTACTGCTTCAATCAAATATAATCTAAGGAAATGGTTATTAGATACTGATGATTCATATTGAAGCCCTACCGAAGCCCTTGTATTCCCAATTGGAATTCACTTTCGAATTAATGGAATATCAATATAATATTGTAATAATTCATATGAAATTATTTATTTACTTGTTGATTATATTCATTTGGTTATATTAAATTCGTTTGTACTTGTTTATATACGGCTTATACTGCTATTTATGTATTAACAACTAAACTATTCTGTAATTTAAACGATTTATCTAATTGTTATTTTATCATCAACATTATACATGTATGTTTGAAAATGTACCAGGTTATTGCATAAAATGTTGCCATTATTTACCTGCTGACAAACTACATGTAGTTTAGCAGGTTTAATGTCAAATGTTAATAAATTAAAAAAAAAAAAAAGAACGAGATATAAATTATTTACATTCGTTATAGTTCATATTTTTCTCAACAAAGACATTCATATTGGCTCGAAATGACACATCGGTTGGTACATCTGAGTTGATTAAAGCTCATTGATTATACCTCCCTCTAACTGTAGGAGAAATATTTGATGCCAGACAAATTTGGGTACGTAATTAATCCGTATGTTCCTACATGACCTATTTACACAAGTTGTTGTTTGTACCTACGTACTTGTAATATAATGTATTTATTATTATGTATTACAACCACCGCATACTAAGAATGTTGAAATGAATGGTTCACCTTTGATTGGAATTGTCACCGTAACCATATTCAAATTGTAAACTAATTTAATAATTGTATGTAATGTATTCTGTGGGCGAGACAACAAACAAAATTTTAAAAAGACAAATAAATTGAAAATGTATAATATGTATTACAACAACTGTCCACTGCCAAAAAAAATGCCAAAAAAGTAGTACCTTTGGGAAAACACAACATACATAGATCAATATAGGAATAACAAAGTCTGCTGACAATGTGCAGGGCAATATAAAAATAATGTTAGCTGAGATTGATGATGAACAACAAAAAGATTTACCTAGGCTATTCTTGTAGGTACCACGGGAGAATATCATTATCTAGACCAGAAAGCCTCCACGAACTTTTATATGATCGATGTAAATCCATAAATTCCAGGTATCATTTTATTCCACATCAAAAAAGGATTTGTTTTTCTAAATCGCAATATAAATTCTTTAAATGTTCAGAAGAGAATGTTGAGGTCAGTAAAAGTTATGTATTGCAAAAATTTCATCGTTTTAAATCTGGCTTTGTTATTAACGATATTCAGCGGGAGGCAATTGTCCTTCGTGATGAACCTCTAAATTCATCTAAAATAACTGAAGCACAAAAACAAAAAGCTTAAAAAAAATGATATACCTAAGTACCTAACTAATACAAAAAATAAAAAGCTTACAAAAAATTATGTACCTACCTAAAAAATCATTTTTAAAAAGGTTAATCGTACTCATTTAAAATATCTTATTAATTTTACAATATTTTGATTATTAGAAATTCAAAACTTCTTTAACTATCATCGTTCATTATTTTTTTTCCATTAGATATTAACTATTATTTTTCTTCTTCTTATCATTCCCAGATCTTCAATTGCCGTTTTGGAATAATCAAGACACTTATCGTCGTCGTGCCAGATTCACACTTAGAGACTACGACCCCTTGGTCAGCGAATTCTGAAAAAAATTACAATCTTCTTAGATATTTAAATTTTCATTTTTATTTTTATTTTTTTTATTTTATTGTAATATAATATATTAGTTACATATATATTTTACAAAATATTATAATAAAGGTCGTTATTGGTCATGTATACTTTATCAGAAAAGAGGAGCTCTTGTGCCTGATAAGGGAGCCACGATTCTTACTTAGGTAGTAAGTTATAATATGTTTTGTATAAAATTATTTACTTTTTACTGTAATTTTTTTTTGAAATTTTTTTTAATTTTATTTATTTGCTCTGATTGGTTGATGATACAGCGTAATTCAGAAGGGATTATTTCATTGTCAGGCTACCTTCGGGTAACCTTCCTGGATTCGTCAGCTATGTTTACCATTTTGGCACCAGCCAGGGTCCTTCTGAGGAAAAGATGGGTTCTAGAAGAAATTTTCAATTTTTTTATTTGTTCCATTGATTTTTTGTCCTTAACTTATACCACTTTGGAACCTAGCCAGGGGGACCGGAAGTATGGCCCTGCACACAGCCAAATAACAATGCACGCCTTGAAATGCCTTGATATCGAATATATTTTTTTTCTGCTTCAACAGATAAAGGTAGATGAAGATACTAATTAGATATGTGTATTCAGCTTTACGCCGGACACCGAAAACCCCACGATAAACTTGTTATCCACTTAATTACTACTTCAGATATAATTAACCTAAAGCAAACCACCGATCCGATTTCCTTGTGCAGTTTCTCTTTAATATCCTTTAATAGTTACTTGTTAGTTAGTTTAGTTTTTATCATTCCAAAAAGCAACTCAAAGCCCCATAACGTATCAAAAGTTTGGATAATACAGCGAGAATATTATGTAGAATATTAAGCATGGTGTATGCGGTTAACTTTAGACATACTCTAGACAAGTGCCAGCAAGAAGTAACAACAATATTTGAACTTTAATGCAAAAGCCCGATTTGTGAGAATTAGTTTATATCGTTTCCCCTTTAACTGTTAAAACAATTTTATTGTTTGCTGGTTGAGATTTGTTTCAAATGCCAGGAACGCGGTGTGTGGAGACGGCTATTGACTTGGGCAACTTTGCCCTTTGGCAGGACAGCTCATTTGGCATGACAACAATTTGGGACGCGGGTATAGCTACCGCCGCTCGGGGAACCATTTATTAGCTAACCAAAACCTCTATAACAGGTCACCTTAAGTGGTTCACTACGTTTGGTGACTTAGTAGAGATGCCCGGTTTCATGGGGTGAGGTTTGTCCGGGTCTTAGCGGCGGATGAGTTTGCGTGGTGGGCCGAATCGGGGGAGACTAGTTGACGGAGACCTTTAACCTCTCCAGCAGGACTCTCTTTTAACACTGCCTTGCACCACAATGGGAGGGATAGATTCATCCGTCCGTCACTCCTAATGGAAACACTGACCCCATATTCCTACCTACTCCTCATAACTTTTTCTTCCCCAGAACTTCATCTCCTTCCTTTTCTCAAAAGTCCCTTCACACAGCATCCCCGAAGATGACATAGGCCCTGATAGGAATTATTTTCCTCAGGGCCTCCTGTTTGGGGCTAATGTATTTTTTTTTCTTCAATTTTTTTGGAATCACTTTCCTGCCTCTGCATTTCCTTTTTCTTTGTCAAAAGATACTCCACACAGCATAACCAAAGATGCATGGAGTTAATTTCAATAAAGGAAGTTGTTTAACTATAGATCTAAATATGTTTCTGGGACCGAACGTAAGTTGGATCAACGACGGAAAGCTACATTCTCTATAAGACACTTGTCACTCCTTTCATTCCTAAAAATACCCTCCACACAGTTTCCCCAAAAATGCGTAGGCTCTGAAGAAAATAATTTTCCACAGGGCCTCCTATCACACAATTTTTTTTTTAAACAAAGAGTAAAATTTGGAGAGTTACCTTTATAAATATGACAAAACGGATAACCAAATTGGACATATTATTCATGGCGTCTGGAAATCCTTTGAAACTGTCTCGGTACAATGAAAGTTGCGATGGCCAATACGTGATACATGATACATTGAGAAATTATCGGAAAATTCTCGAAAATTTCGGAACATACGCGGCGTAGCAACAAAGCACGGGAAAGTCGGCCAAGCTTGTCAAATGAAAATATATTTGATTTTGTCCTTCTGAACCTTCATACTTGGAATCACTTAAGATGAAAGAAAATTATACAAATAACATTTTGTTAGTACCTACCTATTATTACCCCCCCCCACCTTCCTCTTCCCTTCGTCTGCAGTTGGGACTCTTGTGCGGTATTCATATAAAAAAAAATTAAAAAATTAAAAAGATTGAACCAACCAACCAAAAGTCACTTGGGTCATTTTTATAAAGAATATTTTTAGTCATCAGTCATCAATATAATCATAGTTAATGTAAAAAACGTTAGTAGGTGTATTGTATTTGCCATACAAAATACCTACTCGTATTATCTTAATATAAAACTACCCAATGTACCTATATATAAAAATAAAAATATGTTTGGGGATGTATAAGATGTCTACGCATTGCTAAACCATTTATCCGAATGCGATGAAACTTTAGTGAGTTGTTGTGAGCAGTCCCGCGAAGGTTTCTACATATACTGGTGAGTCTGGCATTATGAAATTTGTAAAAAAAATTGCAATAGGTGGCACACGATCTGTTTGAAAACTGAATGTACCGGGACTGAATGTATGAAATGAGGGAGGGGGGAGGGGAACTAGAGAACTAGAGAGGGGAGTGGGGAGAAGGAAGGCGGAGTGGAAACGCGTGAGGGGAAGGGGATGAAGGAGAGGAAATGAAGGCGAAGGGGGAACAAGACGGATAGAAAAGGACACGCAGGAAGTAACAATTTCTTTAAGTGGCATAGCCGCATGCCGGGAACTCGCAAGTGATTATTAAAATTAGCAGTCATGAAGTTTTTTTTACATTGTTCGCACACAGTATGCCATGACGAAAAGAATTTCCTTTAAGACCAATGTCATCTTTTGGGAAGCCGTGAGGAGGATCTTTTTTAGGGGAGAAAGGAATACCCATGTTGTAGGAGGGAGGAAACTTGGAGGCAGGCAAATCGCTCCACATCCGACCTAAAGTTGAGCTCAGGAAAGAGTTGTAGAAACGACCCGATCTCATTTGACAAATGTGCACCATGTACAAATATTCGGCACCCGTTTGGCGCCTTTCCCGATTATGCACTGCTGCCGAAGGAAACAATTACGCTCGTTACCCGGAGAATTTTCCAATGAAATACCAGTAGAACAAGGATATTATTCCCACCTGACGCCTGTGCTCTATAGATTGCTGTCTGTTGGGATGGAGCAATCAGTTTCTGCATAAAGTTTTTTTTTTTATATCTAGACACTTATTATCAGATATTCTCTCCAGACCTGAGGTGGCTACCAAATTCAACAGTGGGTCGCACTTGAGATTTGAACAGGGTCAGCAGTTGTGTACTATATGCAGTATCTGCGCCCCACGTACAGTAAGCCCAGCTTCTGAGAGTGTAATTGAACTCTGGTATTGATGTTGTCCCCGTGCCCGAGCTGGTCACTCAAAGTTACACCAAGCATTTTGGGAGGATTGCTTTCGTTGAATGATCCTTTTTAGACATATTCAGACATCATTGGGTCTATGAAAATTTTAATTCGACTAGATTATTCTTACCCCAAGAGGGAACTCTCTCGAGGTAACCGTCCATTCTCTGCTTCAATTCCCTCAGAGCTGTTGGAACTTTTGTACATAATTTCACAAAAAAGTCGTATTGCAAAGCTGTGGCAGCCATACGACAGTATATCGTTTCTCCCGCTAATAAATTAATAAATTATTATTTGCACCTTGTGCAAGTGCTTGTGGAAGTGCTTTAAAAGTGTTTAAATCTTTATATTTTTTCACTTTGGATACCGTTGTGATTTTGCGATTTTTATGGACAATTTAAAAATGGACTCGTACGATTGTTTTATTTGAATTAGAGTTTTCTACAAATTTTACCAAACTGATACGCGGTGGAATCCAAACCTTGCAAAAATGGCTCGCCCAAGTGAGCTTTAATTTAAGCTGTCTAGAAAATTTACCCAAATAATAATCCAGGGGAGGAATAATGGGAACATAGTAAACGGAGTAGCTGCAGATTGTATCCCTATGGTCGATGGCAACTTTCAAATGTTTGAATGAGCTGAACAAGTATCTATATTTTCGTTATTGGTTGTTGGGGTGTTATTCCGTGTTGTGCTACCTCCTTCTTTAGCCAACGTTTCGGACAGCGTTGCAGTGTCCATCATCGGGGCAGATCCGACAGATGTGTATAATAGATAAAAACGTATCGAAGATATCTAGATTTTGGAACTCAACATTAATGGAAAAGCCAAATATTCTTCCACTCTCAGAATGAATTATTTAATAACCTTAGTTTTTTCGGTTTAGACGCTAAATTACTAGTATTTACAGCTGGTGGGAACAGCTTCGTTTTTTAGCCGCGCGGTGCGCTGTTGGGCGAAGCTATTCGTGATTTGCGGTAGTACTATCAAGGGTCGACTAATCACCAATAATGTTTATTAAAACCCTCGCCGTCATAGTGTTCACAATTAAAAAAACATTCGTGCATTCATACTGATCATGAAGCTGAGGGATTCAGAAGATTGTATAAATACCA
Organism: Limnephilus lunatus; assembly: GCA_917563855.2. NCBI lineage: Eukaryota > Metazoa > Arthropoda > Insecta > Trichoptera > Limnephilidae > Limnephilus > Limnephilus lunatus. The sequence continues at coordinate 49,810,664 of OU830593.1, forward strand.
AGTAATTTAATCAATCCTCAGAGTCAATCTCTTCAGACATAAGTCTGAGTGGAGTTTAAGAGGTTAGTTTGAACAGAAGTGAGAAAACACCACTCAGTTTAACTGAACTTCTACAATAGCCGGGCCCCTCCAAGTTCCAATTTTCGAGTTTTCAATCAAACTTTGCAAAACATTTAACATAGCAAAAACAAGGGTTAACGTTTATTCTGTCCATTTTGACAATATTTTGTTCATTTGCACTTTAAACTTGTCTGGAATGTAATTATGCTAAGAATTGGTTCAATTTGTCAAATCTTAATACATAAATGAAATTTATAATTAAAGGTACTTATTACTTATACATACCTGTGTTTGTAATTGCATTATTTATTTTGAATTTTAATATGATATTATTTATTTTATTTATATTATATAATATGTATTAAATTATAGATTTTATTTCAAAGAAATTGAAGCATATTATGTTAAGTGTATTATATTAGAGGCACTGCTGAAAACAAGTTGCATTCCGGGAGATATCCTGAATGAATAGCTGAGCATTGGCCATTTTGTCAATAGAATCAATGATAACTAAACAAAATGTGAAACATTGTAAAAGTCTATTAATAAATACAGTTTTTTTTTTCAAAATTATAATTATTAAATATGGTAAAATTCTGTAAAATTTTTAACAAAGCAAAAATAAACATGGTTATACTTTCTAAAACATGGTTAAAAGTTTAAATATCGTAAAATATGATAACACATGGCACAATCAGTTTTAACACGCTAGTGCTAGAGCATGATGAAATAGGGTTAAATTTGTAAAATCAGCTCTAAGACTTGATTTTGGTAAACTTAACGGTAGATACGGTTAAACATGATCTCAATCTCATTAGGTTGTTTTAATGATGTGTGTATCATTTAACATTATCTTATGATGTGAAAATGTTTTATTTTTATATAGGTTAATAGTTTAATTTCATATAATCTATCCTACCCATTGACGTATGATATCTAGACGCGCCCTGTGAAATGCAAAATGACCCCAGTAGCCAGCAAAAGCAGGCTCACGGCCCATTTATGAAAAAGTGCCTGCATTGTTTTGCACCGTTTAGATCGCATAGTGATTTGTGTTGTACCTTTTATCGGTCTACAAGGTCTACACCGAAACCAATTTGTGTTCCAGCCGTCCGCACCGGAGTTAATTTTTTCAAACACAAAAATATCTAACTTCCGAATGTTGTACAAAGTACACACCGCGGACTTTATTTTTGAAAATGTAGTCAGCTATCTGACTACAACAAAAAAATAGACCTTACATATGTCTTTTAGACAGCGTTTTCATAAACGTAATAATGTTACAGAATTACTTTTGTTGCCATCAAAGTTTCCTACGTCATCAAATCACCACACTGCCTGTGTTCGACTACTAATACATACAAGGAGGGCTAGTATCACAATTTGGAAGAGTTTTCAAACTTTTTTAAAGCGCGACCCGCTTTTAGTAATAAAATAAATTATATTATTTCCATAAATTACAATTATAATTACATAAATTCACCACCAGCTGTTTTTTAGGAATGATCAACCTTTTTAGTCGAAGTATTATTAATGTATCCATTATTATTATGTACTTATGCGGACCTTGGTGGGAGGGTATGTACAACATAACCTGGTTAACTTTTTTGTCGGTGGAGTCGCAAACCTGCTTTACATATTATAAAACAATATTTGTTTAATTAAACTATCAAAGAGGGTAAAAAAAAGCTGCAGTGAAAATTTTATATCCGCAATGCCAAAAAAATGAATGATATCGATTTTTTTCATTTGGAAATGTTAAATTTTGGCGGTTGATTCAAAAAGGGCAAAAATTGCCAGACAAAATTTTTACTTCGTTAAAGGTCAAACCAGTAAATGGTGTTAGTTTATTTTCGTTTGTAATTACAATATTTATAAGTACAATATTTCGTCAAGATAATTTTTGTTATTTTGTAAAACTGAAACCTTTAAAATACATAAAACACAGATTTTAACAAAAAATCGTTGCAAAATTCTTTAATTAAGGTCGCAAGTTAAACAATTAACAATTACAATTAACACTTATAATTTAATTGTATGAAATTTCCCCCGATAGATAAAATCGTAAGATATACTCCAAAAAATATTATTAACACGTATTACAAGATATATAGGTATACGAAAAATTTCGTAATTCATTGTTTTTTTCAAATCCTTTTTGAGACATTTTCCGTGAGATTTTTGTCCTATTTCAAACGAGTCATGTTTTTAAGAATAGCGCGCTCCCTCTAACACTCGTATTTACGTATCTCCCCTTCCTCTTCTTTTTGAGCGCTTACTACTGGGCTTTAAGTATCCACTAATTTCAGTATTTTTTTTTATTTATTATACGCTAAAAACTTAATGTTTTGAGTAGCTGATTCAAAACTTTAAAAAGAAATTATAGTTTTTGGCTAATACCTTTTGCAAAACGGAACAGAAGCCTTTGAATATTTTTAGCGCAATTTTTTGATATTTTTTTGTAGTCAGTCCGAAAAGCAGTAAATGGGCTTGCGGACCGCTGGTTGCTCATCACTGTGTTAATGATGAGCAACCAACTTGGGTAGCCCACGGTGCATGGGCGGTAAAAAGATGATTTTTTCGTAAATGTTTTCAAGCAAATGATGATTGGTTTTTTTAATAAACTCATTAAGCTTACGAACCAACAGAAAAAAAATGCAGACGCATCTGCCGCCAAGACCTGGACAAACATCACTCCATTAACCCGGGCACCCCTGCTTAGTCACCAAACGTAGCGAATCACTTGGGGTGACCTATGGCAGAGGCGTTGGTTATCCAATAAATGGTTCCCGAGGCGGCGGTACCCATACTGGCCTCCGAAATTGAATCGCTTGTCAAAATAAAGTAAAAAAAAAAAAAATTCCAATTAAATTTATGAATGTCTCGTGACCCCCACTTTGAAAACCACTGTATACAGCACGGCTTGTCGATATTGTTCATGCGGCCAATCCGTGAACAACTATTGATGTATTAGTTTGACAGAATTACACAAAAGGATAACTTGGCGGTCAGTTGTATATTGCCGGGAACTCTGTATGCAAGACGGCGGAATTGGAAGAAGAGTTTTGTTGCGAAATTACTGTTACTGGCGTTATTTTATTCTGATTATTACTATGAGAGGGCTTGTCTAGGGTATACTTGGTCGAAGATCCTACCTAATTTAATGTGTGTTTTTTATTTCTTTTTTTTTCTTCTTTTTCTACCAATTTATGTTTTCTGTAATAATTTATGTTTTTCTATATATATACTTTGAATTTTTGCGGAATTTCGCTGGTGGATGCAGCCATATAATAAGTAATTACTTTAATAAAATGTGTATAATGGTTTGTTTCCCTAATAAACTAAAATAAAAAATGATAATAAATGGGAAAACATGAGAAAATCAGGTTTGATAGGCTAAAATATGGAGAAAGAGGGTTGAATACAGTTTAAAAGTAGTATACAGTCTAGTATGTTGTTCTAGAACTAAAAACCATGGCCACTTTCTCGAGTCAGATAAACGAGTTATCGTATTTTAGTACTTTTAGTCACGTTGTCAATCGCCTTGGCCTAGGCCCTAGGCTAATACAAAATGTTTCGTATTTGGAAATGAGAATTATTTGCAGATATTATTTGGCGTTAAATCCTTAAATGTAATTTTAACAATTAAATAAAATGGTAAGGCTGTGTTTGGTGATTATTTCCAAATAGGCAGGTACCGCCTAAATTTCGTTTTCTTCAACTCCTTCCTCCACCGCTCCCTTCAGCCTTGCAACTTAATCCAAAAAGGGGATGCCATAATTCCACTGATTCCGAACAGTTAAACAGGAAACATTCTGTGGATTTCTTATAAAAACAATATTTTAATATTGAACTTGAAACGAATAAGACAACACGCAATTTTTGCATTTACGTATCTTTGCACAGTATAAATAAAGTCGCTCCCGCTGTCGTTTTCCTGCGGATTTTCATTCTGTTTTCACCAATAGATAGAGTGAATCACGAGGAAGGTTTAAGTATATAATTTGTCAAGGTTTTGTGTAAATTGGTTGAAATATATAATATGTAAAGGTAGCGGGCTGGCAAGCAGGAGGTGTGGATTTGTTATGTATGCAAATTAACAGATAGCGTTGGTTATAAAGGTTGAGTAATGGCGTTGTGAATAGATGGCGTTGGTTTCGTTAGCCACCCATCTGCTCTAATTACCTAAATACGTAATATTGTACTTATCCTGTATACACTATATATATTTAAAAACTTAATTTCGTGCGCTAAGCAGAAAAAATAAAAGGAAAATAACTAAAACATCATTTTTTTATTAAAATAACTCTTTTTATAATACCTACTAATTATTATTAGTTATTCCCATCAATGTAATACATCATTGAAGAAGTAGATAATACCAACCAATCTAAACGAAATATAAAAAGAACGACCAATAAAAAAAACAACCTAAACGAAATATAAAAAGAACAACCAATCTAAACGAAATATAAAAAAGACGCAGAAAGAAAAAACTAACTGTCACTACTGGGAATATAACTCAAGATCTCTCGTCTTACCGGGACGAACACTGGTACAATTCGGTCGCTGAGGCCTTTTATTTTTTAGTCCCAGTTGCGACCATTAGCTTTTTATTTTTGTGTGTTTATTATTTTTCATATTTCGTTTAGATTTGTTAGTACTAGTATTATCTTTTTTAATGATATTATTGAAGATTCATTTCGTTTTTAGATTTATATTACCAATGCCCTTTGTTCAATAACATCGCTAATGTATTATTTGCTCATTAGATAATTTTACTCTCATTGATGATAACAAGGCACCCTATTAATTTGTTATTGTTTGTATTGTATTACATTGTCTAATTTGTTGTCAATATTGACAAGTAGTCGCAATAGCCATGTAACAGGCAATCGTAAATCAATTTTAGATTGTTTTGAGTAAATATTAGATATCTATATATCTTCTAAGAAAGAATTGATATCTTTAGTACTATTCAATTTATCATCACTTCATATATTTGATTTAACGTAATTACTAACATTTTATTTAATTAATGAAGATAATATAAGAAGCTCCCAGAAACTTATCCTTACCGGGGCGGTGCTCTATCACTGAGCTGATGGAACCCTATCGCCTTCGGTCATATATCTAACTGTATCATACTTTAAAGCTAAGGTCATGGGTTCAATTTCTAGATGTAACCTGTCTTTTACTGATGTTTCAAATTTTCGATTGGGAGTTGCTAATATTATTTTCATTAATTAAATATTACAATTTGGAGTTTTACTCGTTAAGTTAAAATTCCAATAAATATTCATTCTAGACATTTTGTAAAAAAGTCAATAAATATCACAAATTCAATAAGAATGGAGATATTTATCCAAGACACTAATCTAGGAAGCATTTAGTTCGAAATGAAATTTGCAACATACATAAAGAAAGCGGCCAATAAAAAGTGTGCGTTAATGTTGAAAGTTCTTAGTTGCAGTATAAGACAGTTAAATATAACTGAAGAGGACAGGATCCCATGCCCTCCGTGAAGGAGCACCGCCCAGGTAAGGCTAAAGTCCTAGATTCGATTCCTAGATGTGACAATTAAATATTATAATTTGAGGTTTTACTCATTAAGTAAAAAATAAAATTTTAAAAAATCATTTTAGTTAAAAACTTAAGGCGATTTTTAACTAAGACGACGCCCCGCAATATTATTATTTGAGGTTTTATTCATTAAGTAAGAAATATATTTTTTTAAATTCATTTTAGTTAAATCCTTAAGGCGACTTTTAACTAAAACAACGCCCAACATTATTATAATTTAAGGTTTTACTCGATGAGTAAAAAATAAAATTTAAAAAAATCATTTTAATTAAATGCTTAATACGATTTTTAACTGAAACGACGCCAGACAAATACCTAATAATAATTGGATATAATTTTAAATCAATATTGGATAAAATAAAATAAATAATAGTTAAATCCTTAAGGTGATTCTTAACGAAAATGACGCCGACAATATTATAATTTGAGGTTTTACTCAATAAGTAAAAAATAAAATTTTGAAAAATCATTTTAGTTAAATCCTTAAGAAGATTTTTAACTAAAACGACGCCCGGCAAAGCTTATTATTAAGTTCTTATATCCAATTATTATTATTATATGTGGCTCTCAGCGGAAGAGTGGCTCAACCCACAAAAATACGTAATCACCGAAAACATAATATTGTTATATATTTTTGTCATATCTATGAAGCCACAGTGGCCTAATTTTTGTTTCCACTATCATTTCAAAGATCCTTTGAAATCAGTGAAAACTAAAATTGGGCCACTGTGGCTTTATAGATATTACAAAAATATATAACATTTTGTGAGTTTGGCCGCTCTTCCTCTGAGCGCCTCATATTAGAGTTCTACAGGATTAATGTCTACAAAGGCTACTTCGACTTAAATAATAAATGCCCATGCACTCTTCAGTACGGACTGAAGCAATAAATTATAATATTAAGTGGATCCAACGTCAAGTGCACTTGAACAGACTACGAGGCGTGTTGAACACAGCAGCCTGTCTAATATATTATGTACTACTTGTACTTTGGAACAAAAATCGATCTTCTACGTGATTATAGAAGCCTGCATTGGCTTCCTGTCACAGAAAGAGTTAGGGCCAATAGAATTTCTCTCAAAGAACAATTCATCAAATTTCCATTCGAGTTCTGTTATAATTCCATTATTGGCAAGTTGTTTCACAGTACTTGAATAATCGAAACAGAATATTATTTAAATAAGTTCAATAAACTGTGTACCTAATTCCACAAGTCACACGAAGTGGTTCATTAAGTTTGAAAATTTAACTGGGGTGCCCAGATTCATTAGATGGAGTTTGTCTGCGTGGCGGGCCGGATCTGAAGGGACTGGTTTAGGGAGACCGAACCTAGACTTCTCCAGCAGGACTCTCTCTCTCTCTTATCGGCTTGCACCGCAGTGGGAGGGATGGATTAATTCTTACATCACTACTGGACACATTGAACCCCGGATCCCACCCCTCACACTTTTCCTTCCCAGATATTCTGCTCCTTCCTTTCCCTAAAAAGGCCCTCCACCCAATATCTCCATAGTGAGAGAATTTTCTCCTCAGGGCCTCTGTTATGGAGGAGGGAATGTAAAAAAAGGAATGTAAAAGTTCATAATGCGAGCGTTAAATTAAATACCAAATGAAACAAAAGAAATCAAATTAATGCGTAAATTGGTTTACTTTTAGCGCTCTTTGAATCGTTGTTCTTCAATGTACCCTATTGTTACTGTAATTAAGAACTTTCAGAAGATTCAAAACAAAAAACCTATAAAATTCCAAAGATCTCAGAACTATTAATTATAGTAAATAAATCGAGTCTGGACTTTAATAATCTTTATGTCGGACAGCGCAATACAAAAACTAATTATTACTTAAGCGATTGACTTTGGCTAAAATAAATATTATTTTTATGTTTCAAACTCATTAAACTTTGAACTTTATGACAACTTTTAGATAATACAACAGTTTCTTTTTAAATAAATTTATATACGATATGATTTGAGATTTTCACGGCCAAAAGTATTAATTTGTTTTCATTTTGAGAAATTATGTCGAGCTTCGCCTTAAGTGTGTGCTTAAGTATGTAGATTCGATACCGTGTTGCCAGCTCCAACCCTCTAAGAGCTGGTATTACAGTAGCATTTAAAATAATTTTCTGCTGTTTTGGATGCCAACTGGATGTTTGAAGAGCGGCCTTTGCAGGAAAACGTTCGCTTACAGGTTGATGCCATTTTTATGCATTTAGTTTTCGAGCTATTTATACGCCCTAGGTTTATTTGTACAAGAGCTGCTTTTTTTATTTATTTTATACCTTTTACCTGAGAAACCATTTATAGATTTCCTCATAATACTATTATATTATGTATCTATAACTTAAACAGTAATCTTACAACAATTAAGAGATATTTAAAGATGTTACATTATTATAACAGGAGGTAGTACGTAATATATGTCATTTCATAATGTATCATTACATTGATGCAGTTTTGTACTCATTTAATGTATTTTTTACAAATTTTTTATATTTATTTTTGTCACAATTGAAGATATCTATTTCTGAGAGAATGTTATTATACGAGTATGTTGAACACAGTCTTATAAATCAAGCATTTTTATTTGAATTTGTTTAACAGTGTTTTTCTTTTAAAATATTACACGATCGTTTGTGCCGTGTAGCTAGATTCAAATCAATTCTTTTCAATAATTCAAGACTGTCAGTAATGTTGACTCAAACAGTGACTCGAACAGTTGTCAGAACAGTGACTCGAACTCGATTAAGAAACTTCAAGCTCTGGGGTATGTTGTGCTCGAGGAAACCCGACCAAGTACGGAAGAACCATCAAACAACATCTCGCACGTGAACCACGGTGGTGTCGCGATAATAGCCCAACAAGGATTGCGGCTAACTAAAGTAGCTCTAGGTAGTTTTAGCACATTTGAGTACATTGGATGTAGGGTTTCTTCTTCAAGAGCGTCGTTTATACTCTGTACTCTGTACAGGCCCGGATCAAAACCAATCTCTATAACTCTCAGTCGGACTCTCTGAAACACTCATTATTACAGGTGACATTAATATTCATCTTGAGCGCGTGACATCACCAAACACTATTAAATTCTTAGATTTATTAGCCAGCTTTGGATGCTGCCAATGGGTTGACGTCCCAACTCACGATGCTGGTGGTACACTGGATATACTTATTTCAAAGAAGAGTGGTTTGCCGCTCTTAGCAGATGTTCGTGATATAGGACTATCGGACCATCGGCTAGTGTGCACTGATATTGATTTTAACCCGCCTAAAATACCATATAGAACAATAATATCAAGGGAATGGCGTAAATTTAGCTTTTGTGATTTTCTGGAAGAACTTTAGACCTCTCTATTATGTACACCCAATTTTTGGGAAACAAAGACGCCAACAGAACTTGTCGAGACGTACAATATAACACTTTTATCTCTATTAAATAAATATGCTCCGACAACGTCAAAAACACGTAAAGTTCGAAAGTCTGACGGCTGGTTTGATGATGAATGCCGAAATCAGAAAAGACTTATGCGGAAATTAGAGAGGTCATATAGGAAAAACTCTGCATTGACTTCAAGAGATGAGTGGATCCTTGCTCAAAAACAGTATATGAGCAAAATAAATTCCAAAAGGTCAGAATACTGGAATGAAAAGGTTGACTCTGAGCGAGCCAATCCAAGACGTCTCTGGAACTCAATAAAGACTGTTATTTCTGAAGTTACTGTTCCAGCTAAAATAGATATCACCCCGGATGCCTTCTCAAAGTTTTTTCGGGAAAAAATTGAAACCATTCGTGCTTCCACATCTCATGCCCCTCCGCCAATATTCACTATTAATTCTAAAGGAAATTTGTCTTCCTTCAAACCTACAACGCTGGAAGAAGTAAAGAGGATAATTTCAAGTTCGCCAAATAAGCAGTGTGGTCTTGACCCCATACCAACTTGGTTATTAAAAAAATGTTCCATTGTTTTAGCTCCATTCTTAGTTCATGTTTTTAATAAATCACTCAGTACAGGTGATTTCCCTGAACCACTAAAATCAGCTGTAGTAACACCAATACTAAAAAAGTCACAACTAGACTCCGATAACTTAGGTAATTATCGACCGGTTTCAAATCTACCTTTCGTGTCAAAAATCCTGGAGAAAATTGCTGCTGCCCAAATTACCAGTCACTTGAATACAAATAAATTATTAACAAATCGACAATCCGCATATAGAAGGTTTCATTCAACAGAAACCGGACTTCTTCGTATGCTATCAGATATAACTCTAGCCATAGAGTCGGGTAAGTTAGCACTTATCTCACTCTTAGACATGAGCGCAGCGTTTGATACGATTGATCACGACTTCCTCATTAAGAGATTGGAGGAAACATTTGGTTTGATTTCAGACACTAAAAATTGGCTGGCGTCATATCTATCCAATCGCTTGCAAGCCGTGAAGGTTGGAAATAAACTCTCTAACTTCGCAACACTTTCTTCAGGAGTACCCCAAGGATCCGTTTTAGGTCCACTTCTTTTCATCCTTTTTACAAATGATGTCGCCAAAATAATCGAGTCATTTGGTCTCTTATCCCACTGCTACGCTGACGATCAGCAAGTTTATTTTTTCTGCACTCCAAATGAAGTCGACAGTCTCAAAATCCGTGTAGCTGAGTGCCTAGAAGCAATAACTCGTTGGATGTCTTCAAACAAGCTAAAACTGAACCCATCTAAGACTGAGTTTCTCTGGGCGGCCACAAACAAACGCCAACATTTCATAGACAATTCACCTATTTCCATTTCCGGAAGCGATATTATTCCAAAGACAACAGTCAAACTTCTTGGCGTTAATCTGGATTCAAATTTTTCGCTTAAAAAGCAAATAAATATGACTGTAAGCAATGGTTTTTTTCACCTAAGACAACTCAAGTCAGTCCGAAGAAATCTTCCTATAGAAGCAACAAAACTACTTGTAAACTCCTACGTAGTCTCACGGCTCGACTACTGTAATCTACGCTAGCCTTCCAAAATATCAAACTGACAAACTTCAATCCGTGTTTAATGCAGCCGCTCGACTCATAACCGGAGTCTCTAAATATTCACATATTTCAGAACACCTTCGTAATCTTCACTGGCTCAAGTGCCCTCAAAGAATCCAGTACAAATTGTGCTGGATGGTGTTTAAATCAATTAATGAAAAGGCCCCATCTTACATCTCTGAACTATGTGTCCCAGAAAATACTGATATTATATTGACTGGTCTGAGGCAGTCAACCCTTAGATCAGCAACATCATCAGCTATAGGCAGACTAATGGAACCTAAACGCAAGCCAAATACGAAATTTGGAGATCGCGCTTTCGGAGTGTCTGGACCTAAGGCTTGGAATAAACTCCCACCGGAACTTAGATGCATAACAAGCCCAACAGAATTTAGGTCCAAATTAAAAACGTACCTTTTTGGGCTCTCATACCCTTAAATAAAAATACCTATCGGAGTATCATAAAATTTTGCTTTTGTTTTCAAAATAAGCTCATTACAGAACATTTTATATATTATAATTATAGTTCCCAATTATGTCCTCTGCGTGCGAACTGTGTCTTAATTGCTCTAAATAAACAATAACAGTGTTAATCTCTAGTGACCCTCCAGGTAAGTATGGTCTTGTATATATTTTCTGCCTGTACAGTGCATTTTTACAGCAGCATCGCGTTCATTGGTCAAATCATTGCACATATAGTTTCGTATCGGTGATCGATGAACCGATGGATGCAATTTTTAGCCATAAGATGTTGTTGTATATAGTTTAAAATAAGATTGTATAAATGTTTCATAAATTTGTACAGCGCCCTTGAGGTGATTTTTCACAAAAACGGCGCTATATGATTTTATATAGCAACACTGCATCTGAGAATTATCTACGTAAACTCAATGTATCTATTTTGGAAGAAAAAAATTGTGATTTTGCGATTTATAAGAAATGTATTTTTTGATTTTTTTCTGAATCGATTCAATTTTGTTTGTATGTAATGCATAAAATGGAAACCACACAGTTGACGCAAACTCTGGATGGCTTTGTACATATGCAAAGTATAGTTTTTTGATAATTTTTGAATTGATTTTCGACCGTTTTATAGTTCAGCAGGCCATTCGGCAGGTTATTCATTATTGTTAGGTAAACACTCCACCCCAATAGCGGGTAATGCAGACCTAGTGAGGGGTGTCAGATGTGTGTGTTGTCAAATGCTTTTAGGGTGACCCCTGATTAAATGATTGCCGCCACTCACACGGAAAACGTTTCCTGAAAGTGATCATCAATATCCTGGGCAGCTGGTGCTGTGATGGCCATCTGTAACTACATCACATGGAGGTCACCCTATTCAATATACAGGGAGAGCGCTTCTCAGATAAATACATGATTTCCGTCCCTTTTCGATGGGTAATTCAATTATAATGTTTTTCGAAAATGTGTCCAAGTTGATATAAATTGTTATCGAAAGATCACTAACAGCGCAACCGACCCCATCTATGAACGCCCGATAAAAATTGAAACCTAATTTTTTTGTTTTTTTTTTTAAATCCTTTATTTTCCCCAATTTTACATTTTATACATACATATTGTGAAAATCATAAGAGTAATGGATCCCACTAAGGCACAGCCTGTGCGTGGGTAATATAATTAAATAATATTTTGTTGTACATAGGAAAAACGAAACAGTGGGTATTAAGCAAAACATAATTAAAATTTGTCTAAATAGTTTGTACCAAAAGGGTATACAGTAGTGAACAGTGTAATATTAAGTGTAAAGTTTGTGTGAAAAAAGAAAAGTGATATAAATTATAAAAATAAAGTTTCAACATCTGCATTGTTAAGCCATATTTTTAAATCTTTTAGGTATTAGGGAAGTTTAGTTGCCAACTGAATATTTTCGGTAAAAGACTGAAAGTACGAGGTCCAATGAAACTGCTGTGCGTTTGCATTGTTTTGGTATTCGTTTGGGGGGTATAAAATACAATATTATTTCTATTGTTGAAGACTTTTTATAAGCCTACAAAACAAATAAAATATCAGGACTATAATAAATGCCTTGAGGTATGTATTATCTTCTACTTACGAACCCTTTTCGGATACAGTTTTACTGTAAATGTGGAGAATTGAGTTCTTTAGATTATAATTGGAAAATATTTTAATATTTGTGTCCGAACTTCGCAAAATAAAAAATTACTTGCATTTTGGCGACGTTTTTTATTTTTTTATTTCACAATTTTTGTTCATCTTCATTTCACACTTAGAAAAATTGATGATATGATGTGCCTATCTCACAGTTACAACATACGGAGTTCATAACAAAAATAAAAATAACAACAATAATTTTTCATTTAAAATAAATGGATTGGGAGAATACATACTTACAGATAAGTTTTAATAAAATCTTTAATGTTTGTCTTTTCTGATGATCTAAAACCATCTGCCTGATTTATATTGCAAACGATCTAAATTTTATTTATTTTTAACTTTATGAGTAATAGCACAAATTGTAATATTTTAATTAATAAAGACAATATTAGAAAAACTTAATCGAAAATCTGAAACAGAATAATCAAAAAACCCTACGGTCACATCTAGGACTCGAACACAGGACCTAAGCCTTGCCGGGGCGGAGCTCTACCAACTGAGCAAATGTGTCTCTATCCGTTTCGGTCATATAACTTTGTCATACTTCGACTGAGAACTACCAAACTTATCTTCATTTTCTTTAGGCATATTTTTATTGGTAGCTATCTTTATGTATGATTGCAAGATTCAAACCGAACTAAATGCTATCTTAATAGTGTCTTGGATAAATTTATCCATTTTTTATTTTATATGCGACATCTATTGAAGTCCTTGATGTACCTTTTTTCTGTTTCAGATTTTTGGTTGAGTTTCGCTAATATTGTCTTCATTAATTAAAATCTAAATTTTATTTGGCCAAAAGTTATTATACATATATACCAAATTCATTAGTGTAAAGATATCGTCATTTGGCGTTTTCGTTTTACGCAATTATTACATCCTGTATACCGAATACCTTTCTATGTGCTGGAAAACAGAAAACGTCTTATTTATCTCTGGAAAAACCTCCCTCCTACAAGATAATGCGAATCTATATTTAGCATTCGGACAGTTTAGTGATGGTCGTTATAGACAAGCATTAATTCAGACTAGGGTTGTGATGAGGTGGGTTAGGGAGAACCAAAACCTACCTGTACACTGTACACCATGTTTCTGGGTGATACCGCTAAAGGTCCCTTTTCTCAGTTTTCATTAATAACTCGAAAACTACTGCCTCTATTGAAAAAGTATTTTGGTACTAAATTATCTACATAAAATTCTCTGCAAAAAAGGTTTAGTACACTTTTTTGATAGGATATAAAATTTTAAAAAAAAGTTTTTATTTTTGAAAATGAAATGTTTATTGTTAAAAATCAAATACCTAATTAGTGTTTAAGGATGTATCGTGAACATTAAATTTCGTCGAAATCTAAACTTTCATCGTCATCGATGCTGTCTTCGACGGGGGCTCCGTTCGTACATGAGCCGAGGCAGCCGCAGGCAACGGAGCAGGCAATCCCTGCTTTGCGGCAACCGCAGCGCATCCCACACCCAGTCGTGCATCGGCAAAAGATCGTGTTCAAAATGGAGACGGGTGCCACAGGGTCGTTCGTGTGAGCGAGTGTTGCTTTGAAGCTCCTCTGATGGGAGGAAGAGTGGCCATGTCTGATTTGGGCTTCGTTGACGCTTTCAAAAATGCCGAGTACCGATGTTCTTGCCAGCCTGTTCAATATTCTCAGGTGATGCTGAGGGATCTGTGAATATTGCAGAAATGTCTTGGATTAATCAATCATTATCATACACCTTCCTCATATCTTAATATATAAAACAAAGTCGGGTTAGTTACACTATTTATAACTCGAGAACGGCTGGGCCGATTTTGATGATCTTTGATTTGTTGGATTTGTCTCCGCCCCGGAAAGGATAATAACTATTAAAACATCACAAAAATTAACGAAAAATATAGTTATTAAGAAAATTCTTTTCCCCATACATTTTTTATGGAACGAATTCTTATATTTAAAAGAGCTGCGGGCATTTTGTGGTACCTATAATATTGAGTAGTGAGTGAGTTCCAAAAATTCAAAAACGTCAAACGTCAATGCGCTGATTGTTTTGCTTTTATTCTTTCAAGCATATAATGCTGCCTCTCTTTCTTATACACTTAATGTCAATAGTAGAAAATGAGACAAACGATAAACGTATGTCTCCACCCATCCAAAGGAAAGATACAATAATTATGATAAAAATCCCTCACACGTATAAAGAAAATGAAAAGCATTTTTTTTTACATCAGCTCACACGTGAGGCCCCGAAGAAAATTATTTTCCTCTAGGGGATGTTGTGTGGAGGGTCTTTTTAAGGAAGGGGAGGATAGGAAGTCTCAGAAGGAAAAAGGTATGAGGAATGGGTAGAAATCTGGGGTCAGTGCGGGGGAGTGACGGACGTATGAATCCTTCCCTCGCAAGGCGATGGGTCGAGAGAGTCCAGATGGAAAGATCAAAAGACCCGGACAAACGTCACCCTATGAACCCGGGCACCCCTGCTAAATCGCCAAACGTAGCGAACAACTTGGGGTGACCTATGGGTGACGTATGACAGAGGTGTTGGTTTTCCAATAAATGGTTCCCGGGGCGGCGGCACCCACACCCGACTCCCAAATTCCCGTAAGTAAGTGGAAAAATAAGAAAATCACAAAAAATATAAATCCGTACACAATGCCATCTCCGATACTGACAAAAACAAAACACATTGATGATTGCTTCATTGTGTAATTATTAACTAAATTAAAAAACCGAATTTAATTCAACAGTTATTGATTCTGAGGCGGTACGAAGTTCGTCGGGTCAGCTTGTGTATAAATAAAATGAAACGCCACCCCGTCGCCGTCGCTGAGCCGTAGGTAATAAGATATATCTGTTTCCTCTAAAGGTAAAAGTAGTACTTTGGAGGAAATAGACACACGTCCGTTGTGTGACTGATCTTTTGTCTCACAATTATTTAATGTGTAAGAAAGAGCAACAGCAATATTAAGATAAAGAACGTACCTTTTATGCTTTTTTGAGTCGTCACGGTAGCGTAATTGTTGATCGTCACCGTAATAATAAAAACGCTCAATCTATGCTGGTACACCGAATTCTGTAGTTTCCGAGCATTCGGCGTTAGAGCGTTGGGAGTGTTAGAGGCCAATTGGGACTAATTAGGCCGGGCGCATACATCAGATTTTGCTTTCCGGTTGTCTGATCAAACAATCGGATCGTATAACCACCGCACACATCCGATTCGAAAACCGGATAGGTAATAAAACCGGAGTCATGCCCTTTTTCGTTCGATCCAATTCGGTGGTCTGACCGGATTGGACGGCTGGCGCGGACGGGCGTGGCCTGTTTTTATTACCGATCCGGTTTTCGAACGAATGTGTTCGGGCTTTCTTAAGAAATGTATGAAAACATCTGATTTATGCCCCCGGCATTAGGCGTACAAAAGAGGAACCTTTTATTAGCTTCTTGTATCATTTAAACATAATACCTACATCAATGTTTTTTTTCTAGCGTAATTGATTCGAAGAAGTTATAAGTTTCAACAAGTCTGTCATGAGCGATAGGGTTATTAGCCTTTAAGTTATTTTTTTAGTTCCACATAAAATAACATAAACAATGAACGTAATGGTTTTTCTTTTAAAATAATAAAAGTTTCTCATATATTTTTTTTGAACAATCGTTCTTCAAAATATCTTCGTTTTTTTTTGCTTGAACTCACCCTTCCTGAAAATGTTTTTTTCCGTGAAGGTAAATACGTTTATTCCAGAATAATTGATGATTGATCTTTATTGACGTACTCGACACCCTTCTCCTCCCCTAAAAGTCTGTTTCCTTCCCCCGGGAGCACGAAAGGCCTTGTTACCCACCGCATCATGTCAATTAGAGAACCTCCCCCACTCACCTATACGGCGTTAGGGCAGAGGGTGGATTTATACGTTTCGACTTAAGACAGGCGAAAAAAACGGCCAACTTAATGTCAAAAGGTGATGCAGAACTTTGTAATATTATTTGCGAATATTCGAAAGTAATTCGTATTTTAATTTCGGAGATTTGTACCGATTAGTTTATTCTAAGTGTACAAATAAAGCACATTTCGCAAATATTATTGTAACATTTCAGGATGTACATTTATCTCGTTTCATTTAACAATATTTTTTAATTTGTATATCTATTTTCGTCGATGTGGCGGAAAATTTACCGTGACCTCTGCGCTGAGATCTGAGATCGATGATCAAAACTCCCTCGGAAGGTTTTAGAGGTCTTCCGCTGGTATGACTTGGTCCAGGCTGATCGGTTTCATTTGATATATCTGTCAAATCCAATGAGAACTGCATTTCTCGGTTAATCTAAGCCTAATTGCGTGGTCGAAATCTATGGCGATTCCGATAAACAAATAAAATTCATTTTCAGCTACAACAACATCAATAACCACGTATTTTTTTAATCTTGGCACCCTAGCTTGGATCTAGCTGACTGAAAACTTACCGACCGCCACTAATGCTTATTGCTTCTTTTGAAGTCAGTTATTTTTTCAACGGTTTTTATTGCCAGAAGGAGGATATTAAATAATTTTATAGGGAAATGTTGGATTTTCTATGTCCAAAACACTTTTTAGTTATAGGTTGGTGGAATATATATTGTAATGAGAATCTTTGTGAATCGACCCGTGTTTATACCTTTGTGTAAAGTTATCCTGATTTCTTTTGATCCATCGCCTTGCACCACAGTTGGAGAGATGGATGCATGCGTCCGTCACTCCCGGACATACTGCCCTCCAGAAGAAAAAAAACTCTCCCTCAACCAGTCTCTCTTAATCCCGCCACGCAGCAGGTACAAACGTCACCCCGTGAACCCGGGCATCCCTTTCATTCCAAGTCACCAAACGTAGCGAACCACTTGGCAGAGGTGTTGGTTATCCAATAAATTGTTCCCGGGGTGGCGCTAAACATTCAATGCTCCGGGGCCACGCGTCGCATATTTTGTATACGCCTTCCTCATTACGACGTTAAGGTTTCGAGTTTATTTTAGGGTATTGTGTCGCCTTAATGCGTAAATTGAGAATATCTTTGGAATATAATTATTGCTTCAGAGACATTAAATTCAAGGCTTTAAAAACATAGTCTGTAGAAATTTTGATGTACTGATGAAAAATCAGTAATCATAATCACATTCGAAATAAAAAATTCTGAAGATTTCCACTTTCGTATTTTTAATGTGTATTCTCTTAATACCTTTAATTCACGTTTTAATTAAGTTGATTCTATTTCGACAGATTTTGCCATGTTAATTATAACTTTAAAAAAATAAAACCGATAGAAAAATTTATTCATGTGTGGGTTCGTGTTCCCTTGCTCATCTCTAGAGGCTTACGGCCGCTGTTCCCAATTCTACTAATCAACTGCTAAGCCGAAACTAAGGCACTAACACACTGCTCAAATGCACAACTACGCTCTTTCCAACACTGGAGGTTATCCACCGCATACCCGCCCCGGTATAAGTAACTTATGGTTACTCCTTCAGGGCTCTCACAAGGAAGCTAATTTTTTTTATTTGAATGTCTCTACATTTAATTAAACAAAACTAGACCCCCAATGTCCCCGCATACGGTGTTAACGAGCAGTATGCAAGTGCTTTATATGTACAGGTTAGTATTAAATAATTAAATAAATATATACATTACCTCTTTCTTTGGGGAAAAGCAGAGGGGAGAAATAAAATTTTCAAGTGTAGGCGGTATGCCTACCTTGCCGGTTTATTGTACATAAAAGACATCACTCAATTTTCATGTGGTTGCTGGTAGGGAGCGAGTGTGTCACAGATACACCCGGCAGTCCTGTTGAGAGGTGCATATTTTCAGGAAAGCCAAGTTTGAGATTGGTTTCCGCGCCCCTAAGCCGACTTCCTAGGAAGGACAGTATCGGGTTATCGGAGGCAGGGCGGAGGGTCCCCTTACTCGCGCAAGACACCCTTACGACCCACACCTCTCCCCAGGGGAGGCGCGGACGATCCATGAGACAGCGCTCCGGGTCTCTCCAGTGTCCGCATGCAGGGACGGGGTCACAATCCACCCCAATAAGCTCTTTCCAACACACAAGAATCGCTTAAGCATCGCTCAATCTAAGTATTAAGCTCGACTGAGCAAAGCAAAGTTATAAAAAGTGTCAACAGAGTGGCGCCAACGCCACGAGGTACCGAAGCGACGGCGGTAAAGATCAAGCTGACACTTTATTTTTTATATATTTTATACGTTTGTTAAAAAAATATAAAATGCCAGTTTATGGATAACAGTATTTAAAATAAATTATGTGTGTTAATAATAAATACAATAATTAACTCTTTAATATTAATTTATTGATGCCATTTTATTGTCTGAGAAAGTGGGCGGGGTTACTTAAGATAATCAACGATAAAATATTTAGGAACACGCGAATCGAGCGTTACCTTTAAAATACTTACAAATCGCTTAGCTGATTGCAGACTCAGATTGGTCGATCAAAAAGTTAGGAACAATGGCCGTTGGCGTCAATTATAAGGCGAGCTCCTTGGACGACTTATTTTGTTTCCAAAACAAGGGGTTGTTCGCATGGTAAATTTGGAGGTTAGACACGGAATAAACACTTGTGTTCGTTTACTGGTATATTATTTATTACGTATAAAAGTTCATATAGGTAAACTAACAATAACGTGAAATGATTTTTTATTCTGGCAGCAGGGCTTTTAGAAATGTAATCAACGAGTTCATGACATATGTAGTTTCGAAATAGCACTTTCGCTTCTAGTAAAATCATAGACAAAATGATACAAAGACATATTTGTTGTAGAATTGAGATAAAATGTGATACAGACGTTAAATTGAAGGTAATATATCCATCGACGGAAATAAATCAAGGTAATTTAAACATAAAATGACAAGTAGAAAATGATGTTTAATAATTTCAAAATAGGACGACACAACACTCGACAGTGGGAATCAGAACTGTATTTTATACCGAATATAAGAATTTGGTCGTTGAGTTAAGATATTTATATTATTAATATAATTATTCATCTACGAGATGCTCTAAGCAACACGATTCGAAATGATTTAAATAATAATAATAATAACTGGCTGCAGTAGGCTACGTCGTATTTACTGAGAAAACAAAGCGAGTCTATCTTAGTTTATAATTAGAAGCCTCTTCGGAATAATAATTAACTGGTTCAAAGTCTCGGGAGGGGAGGCAGATAATAATCACGTTCTCTTCAATTCGGGTATTTATCCTTTCACCAATTTGCACAACTATGCAATATAGTCGTTAATAGGTTAATCATTAATTATTATATTGTAGTAATTATATCCTTATTTAATTGGCGTTGTTATTCAGCAGTAACTACGTCAGTCTGACTTGAGGTAGTAGATACAGTAGATAGGCAACTCAGGATAAAGGCACATGGATAATCATAAAATTGTCTCCGCCCCGAATAGTTAAATATATGAAAATTAATTTTTTCATACTTTTTCTATGGAACGAATTTTCATCTTTTGGAAGAGTTTGAGGTAGACTTAATAAAATAAAATGTTATGTGCCTATAAAAACTATGAAATTGATTTATTTGTCTATTGCAGAATCAACAGTGAGATATGGGATAACTTCTTAGGGTCAATCATGTAAAACCAACATAAAACATGTACAAATGATTCAAAACGCCATGGTAAAGTTGCTAGTAAATTAAACCGTTTTTAACCAAAAGCGAGACATTAGTATCGTATATAAATCAATCAATGTGTGCGTGCTATTATGTGGCAAAAAATTGTATTGCAGCATATATCCGGCAGTCCGTATAAAACAATGGTGGATCATGCACACAATATGCGTCTCATACAAAATAAAGGAATGAAAGTACCTGTGTGTCAAAATAAATATGGTCAAAGAACCCTTGAATATATTATACCATTAATATTTAACAAATTTCCATACAAATTTAAAGAAAATGGCTCTATAACAAAATTCTTGCTGAAGTTAAAATCATGGCTCTTAGGGAGTAACCTAATGTATTAAGATTATATTTTGCTCTTTCTTACCATGCATTAAATTTCAAGAATGTGATAAACTACTAATGTATTGCTGTTTTTATGTTGCTCAACTTTTTAATGATATTTAAAAAATATATAAATATTTTCCTATTCCACATCACAATGTTGGTAGGTATGTTATATGTGTATGTGTATTTGGGTATATTGTTGGTATGCTAATGCGTTTATAATTATTAAATGTGTAGTTGTAACTCATCTGCGGAACTAATCTCCTGCTGACAAACTACTTGCAGTAGCTTAGCGGGTAAGAAATTCCAATTGTATACAATTTTTTATACAATAATAATAAAAAATATATTTATAATATTAAAAAGTGAGTGTTTATTATCTATCTTGGTACGAGAGGTACTTGGTACTTGGTATTTAAATATTAAACACTTTCTTCCAAATCTTTGCAAAGCAATGCATTTATATGATACCAGCCAGAATACATATTATTTCTCAAGGTTGGGACCTTACTTGAAGAAACCGTGGGATAATATTTTGTTTGCATATTTGAAAAAGAGAAACTGCGTGTAACTAAAATAACATGAATATTACGAATAATTATTTTACTGACTAAATAGGAAAAATCGCATTCTGGAACGAACAGTGAGTGAATTCCAAAAATTCAAAAACGTCAAATTCAATGCGCTGATTGTTTTGCTCATATAATTCTGCCCCCCTTTCTTACAGACTAAATTTCAATAGTCGAAAATGAGACAAATGGTGATCGTATGTCTGCACCCCTCCAAAGGAAAAATACAATAATTATAATATATCTCGGAAATGAAAAGCATTTGTTTTTTAAATGTCCATAAAGGAAAATAATTTCTCTCAGGATTTCGTCATATTAGGGGATGCTGTGTGGAGGGTCTTTTTAGGGAAATGAGGATAGGAAGTTCTGGAAAAGAAAAAGATATGAGGGGTGGGTAGGAATCTGGGAGTCAGTGTGTCCGGGAGTGCACGGTGCAAGGCAATGGCTCGGGAGAGTCCGGCTGGAAAGGTCAAAAGGCCTCCCTCAACCAGTCTCTCTCGATCCGGCCCCGCACGCAGCAGGTGGGCAGACGCATCCACCGCCGAGACGCTTACAAACGTCGCCCCATGAACCCGGGCACCTCTGCTAAATCGCCAAACGTAGCGAACCACTTGGGGCGACCTATGGCAGAGTTGTTGGTTATCCAATAAATGGTTCCCGGGGCGGAAACACCCGTACCCGCGTGCCAAATTCCCGTAAGTAAGTGGAAAAGTAAAAAAATCACAAAAAATATAAATCCGTACACAACGCCCTCTCTGATACTGATAAAACACGGACAGTTGCGCATCGATAATTGCTTCATTGTGGAATTTTTAACTTAACAAAAAAACTGAATTTAATTCAACAGTTATTGATTCTGAGGCGGTACGAAGTTCGTCAGATCAGATAGTGATTAATATAATGCCATATGTACATAATTTCTTGGAAGACATTACGTTCCCTTTCAATAATTTTCAATTAATATGCGAGTACATACAAGTGAATAAGAAAAATATTTTTACAAAGCTTTATTATGCATTTTTTGGAATTGGGTCTTAAATTTGAAGAAGAAATCTGTTTACTTATCAGAAGCAGTAAAATCCCTTCATTGTTGACGTTGAGCTCTGACATTCTGAAATAAGCAGAGTTTCATTGATTATAATAAGGAACTTCAGTTCGACAAACGTCAATTCCTATATTAATATAGAGGTTATATTCAATGTTTATTCGTACAACAAATATATTAACCAATATTTAAAAGTTATTAAAATGCCTTTGACGTCATTCGACAAGTGAAAAGTGCTAGAAAATTATATTTTTTCCTTTGGAGGAAGAAGACATATTTTCATCGTTCATCTCATCGTGGGTCTCACTATTTATCGTGTAAGAAAGAGCTACAGCATTTTTGTGGTAAAAAAACATACGTTGTTGCCTTTGTGTGGCTTTGTCGCGCGTCGCCGTAGGAATACTAAATGTGCCCATCAGAGACACATCATTTAATAGCATAATTCTAAAAATAAATCCGAAAAACACTGTTCTTTCTAGATGATTTTTTTTAGATGGCGTATAAATTATTATTCAAAAAAAGTAAAAAAAAAAAATGGTACAACATTGAAAGGGTTTAGAATTGGACCATAACATGTTTCGACATTTTTATTGTAAGTAATCTCCCTCATCACCATACTTCATTTGATCCATTGCTTACGGGACATCCTGTATATAATGCACTTAAGTGAATCTCTGAATAATCTATTTTGCATTTGGTTACCGGAATCAATAGATTGCGGATATATTGCAAGACGATAGATTGCCCATTAGAGCCTAATTCTCCTGCAGCAGGGTCTCCGAACTTGGTATCTGAACTGCGCTTCGGTACCTTCTACTTCCCATAGCTACTGACTAATGAAGTTACATATCGGAGAGTGAATTTTGCGAGCCGGTGTTTTCGGAAATACCATAGATAAGTTTGAATGGATAAAGCCTCGATTACATTGAGCGAGTTTACATGCTACTAGCCGGCGAATTCACTATCTGCTAGTAAACTCCTGTAGTGTAAAATCTGCTAGTTAGCTAGTAATATGATTACACTGAGTGAGTTCACTAGGAGATAGTGAATTCACCGGCTAGTAGCTTGTAAACTCACTCAATGTAATCGAGGCTTTACGTGGAGCTCCATACAGAGTGATAGAATAAAAATAAGGGTAGTCCAAAAACGCCCCGGTGAAAGACCACCAGAAGCGAAAGTTGGTGATGCCCTAAATGTCTCTTTTAAGATCAACTCCGCACAGAAGCCAAAGAAAATAATTTTTCACAAAGCACTGTGTAAGTTGTCTTTGAGGATACTGTATGGGGAGTCTTTTAAGTAAAGGAAGTTCTAGAAAGGAAAAAGGTATGAGGGGTGGGTAAGAATCTGAGGATCACTGTGTCCAGGAGCGACTTACGAATCCATCCCTCCCACTGTGGTGCAGGATGTTGGGTCGAGATAGCCCAGCTAGAGAGGTCAAAGGATCTACCTAAACGGCATCTTCCAAACCGGCCCGCCATGCAGTTGTTACACACATGCCTCCAAGACCTCGACAAACCTCACCCCTTATGAACCCGGGCAAGTCACCAAACACAGAGAAACACTTGGGGTGATCTATGGCAGAGGTGTTGCTTATCCAGCTGCCACCGAAATTGGTGTTTTTATTCACTAGATCTGAATAACCAGGTACTTTTCAACGTTATTTTACACAACACATTTCCCTCCCCATTCCTTCAGCATTACAATATAAGCCATTTGGAGATGCTGTTGATAGTTTAATTGACTCCCAGCAATTTTTTTAAGTACCTAATAGTTTTTTTTACATATTTCTATTTTCTTAGTAAGCAATGTGCAAAAAATACAGTTTTTTCTTAGAAATACATTTAAGCACATAAAGTATTAGGATACTAAACCAACAAACTATTAATGTGTATTATGTTGTAAAACAAAATTTTGATTCATTTTGTTGGCAACTATAGGAATATTTGAAAATAATTAAAAGTTTCGCTTTAGGCAATTTAACGACTCAATGACTAACAAAATTCCTATAAAAATATTTATCTTAATTTTATATCTGGCGAAAGGTTATTTGAAAGATTCGTTGTGACTTGTAAATTAATTGGAAATTAAATTTAAAAATTATCCCAATTGGCGAAGCTATATAATAAATACTTCAGGTATTATTTTTCAAATATTGGATATGAAAGAAAAAAAATTAAACAATTTCCAGACTCTCTGATTTCTATTCTATAATAAAATAATCGAAATAAATAAAAGCAAATGTAGTTTTAGGTTTCACAGAAACACTTGAGCGTTGCCCGCCCGGTATTATATTCCCCTGTCTACCCAACACGACTAACGATAAAAACATTCCATAAATCCACACATTCTATTTTAGAAGTGAATACTGAAGAGATATTTCCTAGAAATGTAACCAACTTACAACATAATACAGCAACAACTAAGCTGTTGACCGGTAAGTAGCCGAGTTGGTTCCGTGACTTTTCATCCCGCGACAAAATACCCCCCGACAATATATCCCCGACAAACTATCCTACGGATAAAACACCCTCCGACAAAATATCTTACGGACAAAACATCCCCAACAAAATATCTACTAAAACCTAATCTAGCCTAACCTAACCTAACCTAACCTGACCTAACCCAACCTAACCTAACCCAACCTAACCTAACGTAACCTAACCTAACCTAAACTAACCTAACATAACAAAAATAATATAGACAACCTGTAAAAACAATAAATTATTGTTCAAAAATAGTAAAATTTAAAATAAGATTAAGTTAGGTTAGGTTAGGTTTGGTATTAGTAGATATTTTGTTGAAGGATGTTTTGTCCGTAGGATATTTTGTCCTTGGGATATTATGTCGAGGGATATTTTTTCGGAGTAGGTCTATTGTGTCAGGGATATTTTATCGCGGGATGAAAACGCGCGGTACCGGCTGAGTTTGCAAGTGTGACGGGTTCAATTCTTCGGCTGGCTGAGTTCTCAATCACCTCACAAGCATCGTCTTCCGTTTATAATGATTGTATTAGGAATTTTTCAATTTGTGTCAGTATTCGTACCCCGGGAACTTTTTCATTCTTTTGAATTTAATTATAATATTTTTACGTGAACAATACAAATTAGGAAATTATCCCTCTGTCGGTAAATATACACCGTGCGCCATAAGAGAGAAAGAGGCAAATCTGTCCATGGACATCAAGTTATTAAAAAACGAACCAAGTGGACGTAATACACAACTGTGCAAATTTCATAATTGCGCTGCTTTAAAGCTTAGCTCGAAGGTTTTTTTTTCATGGCGATTTGTCCCATTGGCGATATTCCTACTTTTTAAATTATTTAACAGCAATTGGACAATTAAACTAACAACTGGATCTATTTCACGGAAAGCTCTCAGGTTTATGATGGAAATGATGTTGCGAGCTGAAAAAAACATCTTGAAAGTTCGATTCATATCGATTTGAAAGAAAATTTGTATCGCCAATGTACATATGTAAAACCTTTCAACTGCTGCAGCCCAGACAATTCAATTAAACTGAAATATCTGTTTTAGAAATAATATCGATACATATTTTAAATGTTTCGAGACTTTCAAGTTTCGTCTCCCATTAAATAACATACGTTCCATCATTCCCCTATTCAATTGTTGCCCAATTACCTGTCCCTTTCTGACAGTGTTGGAGTATATAACATAGTTAGTGACCTTGCAACAATTTTACCAGTCAGTCTGTTATGGGAGCTTGTGCACTGATAACCGAGTAATCTCTCAGTGCCATAATATCGATTCCCAGCAAAACGTCTAGGGGAAAAAATAAGGTAAGTCAGATTCCTTCCCAATTTCGCTATTCACCACGCTGTTTCCGTAATTGGGTCAATTTTTTTAGTATGGTCCAACTCACTGATAAAAAATTCAAAATTAATTCCAGGCAAATATTGAGACTACAAATACCATCATCAGTTTAGTTCGGGTAAACTGACAAGTCCACAATACGTTTCTATCGGTGAATCTGTTCAGTGGAAGTGAGTAGTGAGTATATCCCCCGTTGGCAAAAAGCGTCTCGTTAGCCGAGGGTGAAAACTGAAATTTTCAGGTTCTACTTGCTTATAAATTATGGGGCCCTTATGCCGTGTTCCTAAGTACATAAAACTACTCCGCCGAAAATTCTTCCAAATTTGAGCATATTTTGGGAAAATGTGCTGATTCGCCTACACAGATACCACCCCCAGAGGGTTTTTATTCCGATAAGCTATCAGAGTGCGGAGGGTTGTGAACTATGGCGAACGAGCATACCATAGTCTCCCAAACTTCATCCAAAGCTCAACGCCCCCTTTTCAAATACTTTCTTCTTCGGTGACCCTCCCCCTCTCCCAACACAAGTACAACGGAACAAGTACGAGCTATACAGAACAACTGTTATAGTGCATTTTGTGGGGCCCATTTAACTTTCACGAAAGACACGCTTCTGTAAGAACATATTATAATATACTTTGAGGTTGGTATGTGGCTCAATCTCGTTGGAAACCACAGGTGGTCATTCGCGATGAGAGGACATTTGGCTTCCATCTTACCTCGTTGAAGTGGCGCCGGCCAGCCGCGACATACGTAGAACGTAGAACTCCGTTTTTCTTTCATACACATCACTCAATGATATTATTCTTCAGTTAAAAAAAAGTTTATTTTTAAACAAGTTCTGTTGTGCAATTATTGTAATTATTATTTGTATATAATTACTGTGTAATGAGTGTAATTATTGTTAAACTGACTTCAATTATTATAGAACACAAAAATGCAGTATAGTATAAATATTATGCAGACAAAAATAAACCCCTGAGTCGTCCAAATTATTCATTTGGAAATACCTTACTTTAATGACCTTTTGTCAGATTTAAGCAAAGCAATACAAATTACAAACAATACAATACAATTGCAAACATGTAACTGCAACCCCTTAGAAAATGTAACCAACGTAAAATACCTTGATGTAATAATAGATAAATTTTTGAGATGGAATGATCATGTCAATATAGGAGACTTACCTATATCTTTAATGAACTCAGACACATACTAGACAAATAAAAATTAAAAACGGTTTATTTTGCAATAATCCAGTCTATGCTTTCTTATAATATAGTGTGCTGGGGATCCTGTCAAAAGACTAATATAGAACCACTTAATATTGCACAAAAACTGATTCATAAAGTTATGCTCAAGAAAAAATTTAGATATCCAACTAATTTACTTTATAAGGAATGTAATGTTATGAATGTCAAACAACTATATATTACACAAACGCTATTTGTAGATTTTTTAATAATATTGATATTTCAGAAAGAACACAGCAAATTCGTATTACTAGAGTTGGCTCTGGTCTAAACTTTATGGCAATTCATATTGAATCTTCTTTTGGTCAAAAAAATTATTTTTATTGTGCTCCACTCATATTTAATTGCCTTCCAGATCATATTAAGTCATCTAATTCCTTGAGCATTTTTAAAAAGACTGTCAAATTATTTGTGTTAGCCGAGGATTGTAAATTTTTTTTCACTACTTTATCATTTCTAAATTAATATCATGTTATTTTGGGTTAACTGTTTTTTTTTTCATCTTTCTCTTGCTAAATTAATAGCGCAATATATAAATTACATAAATATTTCTCATCTTAATTCTATGAAAATAAATATATTTTTTCTAAAAGTCAAATCTCAATATTATGGTCACCCTACATGCTTTCATTGTAATGTACTATCGCCTTCAGCTAATTAGTTACTAATCATACTCATAATCTGTAAGAAACATACAAGAATATTGTTCTTCAATAACTGTATTATTTTTGTGTTATTTTATTAAATTGTAGAGTTGTTAACCTCAATACAGGCTTGACCTAGTGAGGTTATAAACTGATTTGTTAACATTAGACCTAGGTACCATTTAAAGAAACAAATAAATAAATACGTGAGGTATCTTTAAATGGTAATTATTAATCATCAATAATATGAGATATTTGACTCGGAAATAAATAAAGGCGTATAATAAAACCACTTTGTTTTTCAAGTGCTATACCTATGCGTAAGTAATATAAATGTATCGCTTCGCTACAGTTTGATAAAGCCTGACGACGCGAGGTATTCTGTTCACAGGAAAACTAGTTTAAAATTTAAGGGAAAAAATATGAAATATTTGCAATTGACTAAAATCAGCACCTTCTTCTACTCACGCCACCCCTCTTATGTCCATCCGGGACCACTCCACTCTCCAGCGTTCCCAGGGGGGCGATATCACCGACTTTGGGAAACACTGGCTTACACGAATGATGCTATGCTGAGATTCGGTTTAATTCCGAAAAGAGAGACTTTTTATGTGAACAAATATCTAGGAAGAGATAATAATATACATTATACCTACGAGTTTTATACGTATACATATTACATTCATATATTATACACGTCTGACTCTGTTCGCCTGTATTATTCACATATTATACATGTTTGGCATATGAGTCAGTGTGTTTATTCGGATATTATACGTTTACGAGTCTCGATGCTGGTGTTATTGTCGTATTATACATGTCTGAGTCTGCACCAATGTTAAAAGTGATGATTCGGTATTTCCCCGGAACTTGGGAATGAATATGTAATCCTTTCAATTTATTTGATAAATGGGGTAAATGCTTTACATTATCCAAAAACGTGTTAATCCAAATTCATTCGAAAATTAAAATAACATGAGTAAGTGGTTTTATTTTTAATCATAATGTAACCAGAACTCCTCATCAATAATCAAATTAACGTAAAAATGTTGCGAAACCCTCGAAAAAAATTTAAGATAATGCATGCGTCAAATCCGGTAGTTTTGCAGACTTGTTTATGATGTTGGCCTAATTAATAATCCAAATCTGTGACCTCGAGCGCCGAACGCAACTTTGGTAAAAATCGCAAAAACCGCGAAAAAATCGCTTTTTTCAAATTTTGGCGATTATAACTCTAAAGGACTAGTTTTTGAAAAAACTTTCTTAAGAGTTTGTAAAGTAGACTAAATTTGCTACAATATGATACTAGAACTGTCTCTGTAGACCCAATAAATAGTTTCCGAGATTACCTAAGCCTTTCATTTTTAAAAAAAATTATCATTTTTTTCGAACTTCACAATTTTTTTTGCAATTCTGTCGTTCTGAATGAATTTTGACCCTGATTATATTATCGAAGTCCTGTACTTTTATGATGGGATGTTAAAAAATAAAATGAGAAGTGTGAACGATGATGTTTGAGCTAAACGACGAATAATGAAGTAAAATAAGATAAGTACAACAAAAGTTCATAAGTTTATTTGTTAAGAAATTGAGTAATATTCAAAATCAAAAAATTAAATTAATTTAGCCCTCTTGGAAGGTCCCTCTTGAGGTTCGTCCGTATCTTGATCGATGTATTGGAATGGCATGTCCCCATCAGGGGATGGTGATGAATCGTCGACGTCTTGTGCCCACAAGTCATCCTCCATTTCGACATCGGACAGATCGGCGCCTTCTGAGATATCTACTACTGCAACATCAGGAATATTGTCACAAGATGCCCCGCTGCAGTGCCTGCAGACTGATGAGCATTTTAATCCTGCTTTCCTGCAGCTGCACGCGTTCCCACAACCCTTCGTGCAGCTGCAAGAAATCATCCGCAAGAGGTGTTGTGGGGCTGCATCTCTGGTCATCATTTTGTGGTTGAAGCCTTGCGGCGTGGATATCCACCCCCAGGAGAGAGGGTTAAGTGTGACTCCCAACCACGCCTGCACCTGTAAGAAGATTGTACACGAGAATAGAAAATGATTAATGGAATGTAACTGATGCAAGGACAAATTATGTAACTGATGGTATGTATGTAACTGATGGAGTCTCGTGTAGGAGGTAACCTGGCTAGATTGAAGCTGGTTTTCGTCGCATCCCTGGCGAATAGTTGGTACCACAGCTCGTCAAGGTTGTGGATATTGGGGTTGCCTCCGTGTAGATCAATTGTGACTCGCTCTCCTGCTGCTGCTATCTCGTCAGGTGTAGAGTTGGTGTCGAGAAAAATCGCAGCTTGCTTTTTAACGTCCGGATTTTTTTCGACTATGGACATCATTTGCATCTTCCCTACGCCAAAGAAGCATGATGTCGAGTCACAACCACTAAAGGCATGGATGAAGATCAAAAGCTCAGGTTTCAAAGATATCATCTGATAAAGTCTGTAGAACGAGAAAAATGGGAGTGTACCCTGCTCTCTGAAAATGTTAACACAGCTCTTGAAATGTTTTCTGCATCACTAACTGCCCATATTAAACAAGCGTCTTCCCCACCAAAACAGCCTCCAACAAAAAAAATAAGCTAAAACCTTGGATTACGAACGGCCTTATCTTCTGCATACGTAAAAGAGACAGACTCCATAAACAAGCACTAATTAACCCAGACCCCCAAGTCCTACGTTTCTACACAAAAAGTACCGTAACATTTGCAATAACCTGATAATAATAACCAAAAAAAAAAAATATTTAAAAAAATTTAAGTTTCAGGTTATGGTAGTAACACCCCATACTTCTAGAAAGATTGTCTCAAATAGGCATCCGGGATTCAACTCTTAACTGGTTCTCCTCATACCTAACTGATAGATCACAAACTGTGAAAATTAACAACGTAGCTCTTAGTAACCCTTTACCAATCCAATTTCGAGTCCCACAAGGAAGTGTTCTAGGCCCAATTTTATTCCTCATATACATCAATAAACTCTGCAACCTACCCATAACCGAAAAACTAATATCATTTGCATATGATACTGTGCTTATAGCTCGACATAAAAATTGGAAAGGAGCATTCGACATAGCTCAATACGACATAGGCCTTGTAAAGAATTAGTTAGATGACAATGTCCTCACCCTCAATGCTGGTAAAACCAAATTATTAACCTTTAGTCTGTCTGCTGCAACCCAACCTACCAACAACCAGAAAATAATAATTCACTCTTGTCCAAGACCTTACTCTTCCTGTACTTGCCCAAATTTGGAAAAAAGTATCCCATATAAAATACCTGGGGGTCCTAATTGATCATCATCTTCGTTGGGATCAGCACTTAGAGAGTCTAACTCCCAGAATTCGCAAGCTGTATTATAATATGTTTTTAGAACTCTAAGAAAAATCCTTACACCTACAGTACTAAAAACAATCTACTATGCTCTCTGCCAATCCCAATTAGAATATGGCATCATAATTTGGGACGGCTGTGCTCATAAATTTAATGATCCCCTAAAAAATCCCAAACAACGATATTACGTGCTATCAACAAGCGACCGATACCACTCGACTCTTCACTGAATGTAATGTCCTAAACATACGTTAACTCCATCTAAAACTTACCTTAACCCATTTCATGTTCAAATATAAGAAAAAACCCTTTTACATCATAATTAAACCACTAGAACCGACACGACAACGTACCTACACAACATACCACGTCATCTCAAAGACATTTCATATACCTGATACTAAAATATTTAACCTTCTCCCTGAAAAAATAAAAACCGAGTCCCAACCCCACACCTTTAAAAAACTTTTATCACAATGGATCTTTACATTTAGAAACTATTATATATAAAACTTGTTACTTGTATTGTAAAGTTTTAATACTATTATTATCAAATTAAGTTGTATTATTTAACAAATATTTTTTTAAAAACAAATAACTTTATAACTTTTACTTACATTGAATTTTATTATCGACCTAATTATTTTTTTACGGTGCTCCAGATTTAATGTCCGGGTTAAATCTTTCCCAAATGAAAGACGAAACCCTTCCACACACTTTTCCATAAATGATTACCTAGTAAATTCACGCAATGTAAGTGTACTATATAAGTATAATATATACAAAACAATACAAGAACAATACGTCAATCCACCAGAAACATAATGGGAAAATATTTCACCGACTCCAGATATTTTCGTATCAGAGGGTTCGGCACTGATGAAATCCTAACTGGTCCGATAAATCCTACTGATCCCTAAATATAAATATTTAAAAAATCTTTCGTAATCCTACATGTATTTAAAATGACTGACTTTTGCATTTTTATATATAAATTCTTTGACAAATCTAAACGCCTAAATTTTGAATGAGAGAGCTAGGTACAATGCCAGTAGCCGAAATAACAAATGGTAATATTTTTATAGTCTGAGAATGCCAAATTCTTTTAATCTCATTTCCTAAATCTGTATATTTTCTTATATTTTCAGAAACAGTTTTCTGAATATTACAAGAATTTGGAATAGCGACATCAATGATATAAGTTATTTTTTTTAAATTTTGTAATGTAAAACTATATCGGGTCTATTATGACTAATTGTTATGTCTGTTAGAATAGTTTTATCATAATAAATTTTATAAAATTCATTTTCTAAAAGTGAATTTGGTTCATATTCATAATATGGTACATTACGGCATTCAATCAAGTTATGTTTAATTACCAAACTTTGGTCAATTATTTTTAAAACTTGATTGTGCCTAAATGTATCAATATATATTTAAAAAAATTTAAACTTGATTGTGCCTAAATGTATCTAATTGCTTAGCATTAAATCCCTTATCTAAAATGTTAATTAAAAGCAAGTTTGGAATAAAAAGTAACGGTAATACAAGAGAGAGCAATGTAATTTCACATTTATTATTTATGGATGATTAAAAATTATTTTCGAATTCTAAACCAAATTTAGAGAAAATGATTAAAGTCGTTAAAATTTTTTCAGATGACATTAAAATGACTTTTGGTTTAGATAAATGTAGAACGATCCATATAGAGAAAGGTAAAATTGTAGATGCAGACGATGGTATATTTAGAAACTTAAAAATTGAAAGTATGAAAGGGGATGACGTTTATAAATATTTAGGATATCCGCAATCAATTAGATTAGATCATACATACTAGTATTAAAAATGATATTAGGATTAAATTTAAAACTAGGATCATAAAATTTTTAAAAAGCAATCAATCTGCTAAAAATTTAGTAAAGGCAATAAATACTTGGGCGATACCTCTATTAACTAACTCACTTGGCATAATTAAATGGTCCAATACAGATTTAAATAGCTTAGAACGATTAATTAGAACTACGTTAACAAAGTTTAATTGCCATCATCCAAATTCAGCTATAGAACGAATTAATTGACCTAGAAATTTAGGAGGTAGAGGTATAGTTAAAATAACATCTTTAAAACATAATCAGCTGAAATGCTAAGAATTTTTTTCCATAGGAAAGCTGATAGTTCAGAAATGTACAAAATAATTTGCAAGGCAGATAGAAATATTTCGCCATTAAATTTATACGTCGAGAATGCCAGCATTCTTATAAATACCAACCAGGAATTATTTATATTTTTTATATTATTAATTCTTCACGCAAAACACTTCAACTATCACAACCAAACATATGTTGACAAGCTTTGGTCAGACAAATGGTTGAGTATTGGAGAGTTGAGCGCAGAAATAGAAGGGTTTATGCATGCCATTCAAGATACAGTTATTAATACTAAAAATTATAGGAAGCATATCATCAAAGATACAAATCAAATTAATGATTTATGTAGAAAATGTTTGGCTTTTCCGGAAACTATAGAACATATTATATTGGGATGTTCTGTATTAGCGCCGTTCGAGTATACATTTAGGCACAATCAAGTTTTAAAAATAATTCACCAAAGTTTGGTAATTAAAAATAACTTGATTGACTCCCGTTTATGAATATGAACCAAATTCATTTTAAGAAAATGAATTTTATAAAATTTATTATGATAAAACTATTCTAACAGACATAACAATTAGTAGTAATAGACCCGATATAGTTTTACATTACAAAATTTAAAAAAAATAACTTATATCATTGATGTCGCTATTCCAAATTCTTGTAATATTCAGAAAACTGTTTCTGAAAATATAAGAAAATATACAGATTTAGGAAATGAGATTAAAAGAATTTGGCATTCTCAGACTATAAAAATATTACCATTTGTTATTTCGGCTACTGGCATTATACCTAGCTCTCTCATTCAAAATTTAGGCGTATTAGATTAGTCAAAGAATTTATATATAAAAATGCAAAAGTCAGTCATTTTAAATACATGTAGGATTACGAAAGCTTTTTAAAATATTTATATTGAGGGATCAGTAGGATTTATCGGACCAGTTAGGATTTCATCAGAGCCGAACCCTCTGATATGAAAATATCTGGAGTCGGTGAAATATTTTCCCATTATGTTTCTAGTGGATTGACGTATTGTTCTTGTATTGTTTTGGATTTATTTACTTATATATTGCACTTACATTGCATGAATTTACTAGATAATCATTTGTGGAAAAGTGTGTGAAAGGGTTTAGCCCTTCATTTGGGAAAGATTTAACCCGGACCTAAATTCTGGAGCACCGTAATAAAAATTATTATAGAATATAATTATTATTACATTTAGAAACCATGATATACAATATTTGCAATTTGATTTAATTTGTATAACTTAAATTTTTATTTTACAACTATGTATATAACATGTAGGTATAATTTCCAATCTGAAAACTTCACCCGCCATAACACAAGGACATCCCTAGCATGGCGATTGAAATAACACAAAAATAATATACAATGAGCAATATTCTTATAATAAATAAATAAAATAAATAAATAAAGAGGATTTTGAAGTAGCGATGCTCGAATATATGACATCTGATGCTTTGCCTCTTCCACATTTATTGTAAAAAAATTCACACTCTTTTGATCGTTTGAGATCGCAGTAAGGATTCAGCAATTCAATGTCCTCACCAACGACTATCACTATATCATAGGTACAGGCAGCAGTTTCACTAATTTATTCATTCATCCGATCCGTATGCCCAAACCATCTAAGCAACCTTTTCATAATCTTAGTTATTATGCTTATATCAGAAATGCATTTTTAGCATTTTCACATGTTTTACTGCACATTCGCCTCAAGAATCTCATTTCTACAGAATTCAGCCCAAGTTTTTCCTTCCTTTGCCTATTTATTTTGCCGTCTTATTTAACCCTTCGCATGCGTGGTAGTGTCTGACAGACAGATATTGAAGCATTATTATATTAAGAAATCCATGATTTCGAAGAATGTGTTCAGTTTAATTCATTTCAATTTCGATACTGGCAATTTTTTTACATGTTGTCATAATGATCGTCGATCACATCCCTGTTGTAAAGCATATGTATGTAAGTCACTCTTGCAGTTGACACATTTGTTTATAGCACTCAATTTTCTTCCGTCAAAAAAGTCCCATTTTCCAAGCCAAAAAAGCGTAATCACAAAAAAAAACAATTTAAATATATCACTGAAAAATAGTTCCCGCGCAAACACAGTACGTTATTTTGGTTACGATTGTATTAAATTGTAAGTTTCGGGTGATCATAAAAAACGACATTTTCGTCAGATAAAAATTAGTTGTTTATTTGGTGACCGGCCAACTCAGAATGAAACCAACTCAGAACCACCTCAGAAAGTTTAAAAAAAAATTTAAATAGGTTAAGTTAGGTTAGGGTTACCGGCTATTTTAAAATTATTTTTTCATAACTTTTAATGACCTTTCTGAAGTGGTTCTGAGTTGTTTTCATTCTGAGTTGACATGGAAACGTTTTATTTATGGTTCATTGTGACGAAAGAAGTTATAATTTCTTACTTTTTTAAATTTATTTACGGAACGAAAATTTGAAAAAAGGAAAAAAAATGCATTAAAAAAAAAACAAATAAAAATAATCCGTTAAGTCTCGCCGGCTCACAAAGACCCCCCTTTAATAATTTCACCAGGCATGCGGAGGGTAATCTATATCAGAATGTATGCTTATATATAGAGTGTACCTATACTTTGTATATTATCGGTAAGATCGTCTACATAGTCTAAACTCTGTATTTCCATAATGTCATAATAATGTATGTTCGATCTTTGATCTATCATCACTTACCTACCTAATCGTCATTATTCTAAATACTACGATAAATAGCCGTCGTCCAGTCCTATTTTATTCATTCCCCGTAAAACAAGTACAACTAACAGTCCAATATCCGCACGCACGCACGGCCCAGTCAGTGGAATCACATCGCTCACACTAATAATGTCCCAGTTCGGTCGTGGATGGGACGGGTTCGGGGTTGGCCGGGTAAAAAATACCTATCATGTTACGTATCCGCGTTCGTGTCATTGTGTTTACAGCCCGCTGGAGTTTATATGCGGTCCACAGCGGAGCACAGCTCCTACCTACGACGTGGCCAGAATTATGATAGGGGTGCATCCATATAAACCACCCTAGATGTGGTAGACTCTCTAAAAATCACCCTGGTGAAAGACCATCAATCGAAATCGTAACGTTGCTTGAAGTAGAAAGACTCGTGTTTAGTGGCCAGATTTGATTAGGTAGGTAATTTCAAATCTTGCTCTACCCCATCCCTTTTATCTGCCCACTTCCTTAAGCCTCACAACTCTCCCAAATGGAGTTTTTCACAAAGTAATACAGAGTGCGGCAAAACAAACAGTGCAGTTTTGAAAGGCCGGTACATCTCGTGTGGTAGGAGTAGAAACCTGGGAGTGGACTCATTGTATCGGGAGGGTCATGCCGTTTTTAGTCGTTGCCACTGTTTGGTCCGGACTACACCGGGGTTTTGCCGTCCGCACGTATCTTGAAAATGATCAAAAATGGCGAAGTGACGAGGCCCACTTCCATCTCTGTGGAGCGGTGAATAAACCGAATAAACCAAATTTTCGGTAGTGGACTGAAAATAACCTAAGTCAACTTCACGAGTGACCTCTTCTCTCCTCAAAAGTGACCGTGTGGTGTACGATTTCGAAATTTGGGGTGATTGGGCCGTATTTTTTCGAGGAAAATGGATGAACCGTGACTGTCAAAGCTCAACGTTGTTTCCATGTTAGAAATTTTTTTTGAACCTCAATTGGAAGAAATAACGGAGGAAATAGATATGGGAGACATCTGGTTTCAACAGACACTGGTGCTACAGCCCATACTGCTCGAGTTTCAATGACGAAACTGCGACAGATGTTCCGTGCGCGCCTCGCCTCTCTGAGGGGTAGCCCGCACGCTCACTTCTTCCTTTAGGGCTATCTGAAGGAAAAAGTTTTCAAACATCGGCCTCACACCTTGGAAGAACTCAAGGATCGAATTCGGGAGGATATCGCCACTCTAACCATCGAGATGAGCCAAAATGCAATCGAAAACTTCAGAAATCGTCTTCATCAATGTATCGCTGCTAGGAGCCACCATCTTTCTGATGTCATCTTCAGGACTTGATGCATAAAACGGCATGATGTACTGAATAAGATAAAATCAACCCCATGTCTCTTAGTGACGCCATTTTTTAATAGCCTTTTAAAACTGCACTGTTTGTTTTGCCGTACCCTGTATTTTATAGGTTATTTTTCAGATTCTTTTAAAAAGCTATTCAAAACCGCATATTCTGTAACGATTCGAAATGGCCACAACGCCATTATGATATAGAAAACGTTACTGGCTGATAAGACGGCTGTTGGCGACCGATGATGGCATTGTTGGCCAGTGTGACGTCAACAACGACAATTTAACGAAAAAAAATTAAGATGTCGTTTAAGCCGGCAAATCAAAAACTGAATTACTTTAAATCGTTGCAGAAAATATATTTTTCAACCCAAAAATAAAATAAAAATGCTTTTGTTTTGCATCGTGTTTTTTCCGAGAAAAAAAAAACAGGTAAAATATCCACATTGGGGAAACCACACTCCTCTTGTGGAGTATTCGCGTAAAACGCATTATTAAAAAGATAATGATTCTTTCCTATTTTAAACGTGAATAAATAGAAAGAAACGATACCCTTGAATTTGATGCTGGAGAAGAATTCTCAGAATTCTATGGACAGAAGGTGCCTTAATCTATTCCATTCTGGAAGAATTAGGCATCCAAAATTGGCTATCGACTCTCTGCCTACAATGTTTCCTGAGATACTACTGTCGATACGTTGTTCGCCAAACTAATAACTAGAATCTCGAAAAGCTCGTGCACAGCCAAAGTGGGAGGTATAAGGAAGAATGAGGGAAAGATCATAGATGCGCTGTGGAGTGATCAAGTAGCACTGGCATCCGGAATGTCGGTGTCTGCGGCGCTTATTTAAAAGTTTAAAAATTTAAAATTATTAATATTTATTTCTCGGTGAAATATTACAAATTACTTGAGAGGACCAACACTCGTGCTTTGAATTAACATATTTAATGAGATCTCTTATTCAATTTTGATATTCATTTTGAACAATTTTATACTATCCACAATTCAGACTTTCCGATGGGGTATCTTATCGGCTACAAGGGTCAATCTCGGCTATTCATGTCATGGTATGGACACCTCAACTGCACAAGAAAAATCGTCGAATAAATAATGTCAAAGTAAATTACAACTGAACAGTAAAAAAAGCACACTGTTTTACCCGCGACACATATTGTTATGCGGCAGTTAATCGCCTTCGTGACAAGAGGATTTCTTTACACAATGTTTCTATTTTACTAAGCCTTTTTGTTGTTCATTCATTATAGCTGGATAAAAGAAAGGTAAAGTTGCCGGTAAATTAAGATAATTCTACGACTTCAAGACATCAAGATGAAATCGTACTTTCATCGTCATTGTATTGATTGAAGTTATTTTCCTTTTGCAGTATTTGGATCTAAGAATATTATTAACGAATGTATTGATTATAGTTGCATTTTATGATTTAAGATTCTGAAACTCTCTTTACTTTTTCCATTCTATTAACAGTGTTGTGTCCGAAAATGTGTTGCTTCCGTTCAAAAGGTCATCATTGTATACTTACAGTTGATAGATATGTAGGTATTCAGTAGCGTAGCTAGGGATGCCGGCCTGCCCCGGGTGCCACCCGATGGGTAGTGACACCCGACCGAGTGTCACCCCCAAGAGCACAGTTGGTGGCTCTATGCTCCCCGTGGAGTGCCCAGGGGAGAATGGAGAATTTTGTGTCTAACGGTATTTTTATAGGCGAAAGAAGCCTATATGTATGTAGAAATTCTTTATCCACCTCTCAACACCTCGGCTGTAGAACGATTTGCCGGCCTACAATATGGGTCTCTTTAAGACCTATGTTTACTCCTTCCTCTTCCCAAATAGAGCTTCCAAAGATGATATAGGCCCTGAGGGAAATTATTTTCCTAAGGGCCTCCTTTCTGGAGTTAATGTAAAAAAAAACTTTTTCAGTCTTTTCATTTTTTCACATTCAGTCACTTTGTGTCCAATATTTGTCTGAAATCGTTAGACCAGCTTGATCACCTTGATCGCCTTTTCTGCCCGTCTGTTGAATAGGTACCTTTCTTCCCGGTTTTGAAATTGAATGATTAACGTTTACTGAAGTTTCAAGAGATAGATGTGTAGTTATTGGTTATGAGTTATAAGTTATGAGTATTGGGGTTCGAGTTATGAGTGTTATTAAGTTGGGGTAATACTGGATGTTAAATTAAACTGTATACAACACACTGATGAAATTATCAACAAATCCAAGAAAGCTCTGGGATTTATAATTCGTATAACGAAACCTTTTCTCTATACTCCCTTTACACAGCGATCTGGACTCCTTTCTATCAAGCCCATAATGAAAGAATCGGAAAAAAAAAATTATACCCTTAAATTATGAACAAAACTTACACTTCTCAAATCACACTGAATCTATTAATGTTCACAACTTCAACACCCTTCATACACGACGCACAGTGTGGCAAGAGTGCTTGGAAGCACCCTTTATTCAGAAGGACGTTTTTAGTGAAAATTCGAATGTGGCATGGATGGTTATAAAAAAATAAAAAATATAATTACTTTACGGATGTAAACTTTATTACCTCTATATTATTTATATACAATTTAGTTAAATAACTACCAAAATATTTTTAATATTCTTCATGTCGTTAATTTCTTCGTGTCGTCATTACTACCATCATCATCACTACTATCATCAAAATCATCATCATCATCATTCTCATCATCATCATTATTATCACTACCATTATTATCATCCTGAGCACTTGAAATGAGATAACACAAAAGTACGCTAAAATACTTCGTTATTATTACTGAATGCTTCGATAAATTTCACCTATCATCTGTACCGACGCTTCTTTGGTGGGTGTGGTTAGCTTTTTTGGCAGCTTTCTTTTGCTCTTTATGAGAGGATCTGATGACAGCAACAACAAATTGAAAACATCAGCATTGGAATTTTCTGGGCTACATTTATGGCAATTTTTTTAAAATCCTTGTTTCATGCTTCTTGTGCCTCTTCTGTCAATTGACCTATCGACAATAATACAATTTTTATTTCTGGCCCGTGGGTGGAACTTTGTGCAGTGTGGGTGGAATGACGTACCACGGGTACTTTCGCTCAAAATATTTATTAAAATGTACAATATTTGGAATACATTGGAATATCTGGAATATATTGGAAACTTTGGTATAATATGAAACCAAAGTTTCCAAAGGCAATTTGAGAAAAAAAATTATGAAATTTTATGAATTTTCAATTCATTTTTTTTTAATTGATACAAAAAAGTGAGGTTACAATTACGTAACAATGTTATTAATTTTAATTTATAAAATATGAGGTGAACCATTTTGAAAAAAAAATGCATTCAAAAACGATATGTGTCTTTTTAGTAACAAAATTTGGAAGCGTATTTATCACCATTTCGTTTTTGGATACATTCAGAAATGTTACATTAATTTGGATTTTATCGTGAAGTGGAAAATTATTTGACCTTCTGTCAAAATATTCCCGAGGGCTGAGGGGTTAATTACTTTAAAAGTGCAAAAAAGGAGCAGAAATTTAAAAGTGATTCGTAAATAACAGTGGCTACTGGTTTTAAAAACGTCCGAATGGAAACCCAGAAGTGCCCGGAGCTAAGTATATCTCTAAATAAATCTGAAATTTTTAGATATCACATTTTTGTATTTGATTGATGTACGCTTTTACTCATAAATACAACCAATGATGTTAAAAATATTATTTATTAATATTATTTCAGTAAACACAGTGAGCACGCACTTTTTTTCGTACCAAGTAAAATAACAATAAACACCGACTAAAATCTCTTTTTAGTGCTTTTTTTCCAGTCAACTAGTATCCGAAGTGACAGTAAGACAGAGGCAGAGTAGAAGTGCCAAGAAAATAA
This sequence comes from Limnephilus lunatus, assembly GCA_917563855.2. NCBI lineage: Eukaryota > Metazoa > Arthropoda > Insecta > Trichoptera > Limnephilidae > Limnephilus > Limnephilus lunatus. The sequence goes on from OU830593.1 coordinate 49,852,252, forward strand.
ACAGTAAACACGCTTAAATTTGACAAATACACATCACATCATACATATTTAAAATTATTGTTCACCATTGACGCGCAGGTACCTTGTACTCTTCGCGCCTAGTGCCCGTCCACCACTACTAACTTAGTGAACGATATACCAGACTGCAAGCGACTATCCAGGGAAGTTCAACCAACTATTAATTTATTTTAACAAAATATCAAAACTCATTATGGATGCGCAAGCATACATTTCCTTGGCCAAAGATGCCATTAATGCATTAACCAACATTGTGATGGACCCAAACAATAAATTTACCAAGGAGCATATTGCAAAAATAATGCCTAAAACAAATAATATTCTTAGCTCCATTGGACAAATGGCAGCGAGAATGGCTGCTTTAGAAGGTGAATTGTCAGTATACAAAAATATTCCTCCTACAACAACACCTACTATTCCCTCAAATTTTCAAACCAAAAACGTTTGTGAGATCATTGCTGAGATCAATGAGCAAAATTATAGAGAAAAAAATATAATAATTTGTAACATTCCTGAATGTGAAGCATCAACCCAAACAGATATTATGAATAGTGATACCACCAACATAAAAAAAATTATTTTTGACTTGGACAACTCTACCAACTCTCTCGACCTGAAAATATACAGGATCGGGAAAAGGGATATAAATAAACCGAGGGGAATCAAAGTTGAGTTTCCCGAGTCAAAATGGCCTAAAATTTTACTCGGTAAAAAACACTCACTAAAAAATAACATTCGCATGTACCCGGATCTATCATTTGCGCAAAGGAATCAGTTAAATGATTTGAGAAACGAACTTAAAAATAGGCAATCATCAGGTGAGCAAGATATCACAATTAAATATATTAATAACAACCCAACAATTGTCAAATTATCTCCAAAAAACTGACGAATAACCTAAAATCTACAAAACTATCTATGAATATTTATTACCAAAATGTGAGAGGACTTAAAACTAAACTAAATGATTTAAGAATTAAATTACCGACCTTAGTATATGATGTCTACTGCTTCACTGAGACATGGTTGACCCCAGATATTAAAAATGGCGAGTTAGGATTTCACTCCCATGACACATATCGAATGGACCGCGATACCAATACTAGCAAAAAAAGTAGGGGAGGTGGTTGTCTAATTTCTATTAATACTAAATTTACCTCAAGAAAAATCAAATGTACAAATATCAACGTGGAACAACTATTTGTTTTAGTGACAAGCAAAAGTGAAAAAATTATAGTTGGTTGTACGTACATTCCACCCTCATCTGATGTCCAGCTTTATTCTAGTTACTGTCAAGAAGTAGAAGTATTGCGAAGAAAATATCCGGACGCTAAATTTATCCTTACAGGTGACTTTAATCAACCAACTGTACATTGGGATATTAACAACATTAATACTCGCACAAATTCCACTTCCAATAATGGATCTTCTGAACTTATAGAAATGTCATGTTTCCTAAATCTTAGACAAGTGAACTTTATATATAACTGTAATAATAATCTATTAGACTTAATTTTCAGCAATTCCAACAATATAAGTGTACAACATGCAAATGATAATGTTTCAACAATTGATAACTATCATCCACCACTTTTTGTTAAGTATATATCTAGACAAAATTTAAATTTAGAGTCTTTTAAAGAAAAATTAAATTTTTATAAAGCGGATTATCCCAAGATTAACGAGTTTCTCGCCAAATCAGACTGGAACTTTATTAGTAATTGTAATAATATTGATGATATAATAGAATCTTTTTACTGCATAATTAACAAATCAATTGAACTTTACGTTCCTATTACAAAATATAGGACATCTAATTACCCCAAATGGTTTAACAAAGAGCTAATTTGTACAATCCAGTCAAAAAAACTTGCACATAAAACATTCAAAATATCTCGAGCTCCGAATGACTATCTACTTTTTTCTAAATTACGCAAAAAGGTGAAAAACATATCGATCTCATGTTACAAAGAATATCTGGAAAATATTGAGCAATCGTTACAAAATAAACCTCAAAATTTATTCAAATTCGCAAATAATCTTAATAGTAATGAATCTGGTATTCCGTCCATCATGTACTACAATGGTAAAATTGCTGATACACCCCAAGGAATTACTGATTTATTTGCCGAATGCTTTGGCGAAGTATATGATCCAAACCCATCCAATAACCAAATACCTAAATTCAACTCAAATATTTCTATTGATTTCAATGACCTTGTTATTGATGAAATCGATGTTCAGCGTAAAATTACACTATTAGATACTCAGAAATCCGCTGGCCCGGATACCATACCTGCAATTTATTTAAAAAACTGTGTATCTAATTTAAAAGGCCACCTAACCAATTTATTTAATTTATCATTAGCATCAGGCCTTTTCCCACAAAAATGGAAGATCAGTTTCCTTAGTCCCATCTATAAAAAAGGTGACAAAACGGATGCTTCTAACTACAGACCTATCTGCATACAATCAGCAATACCTAAATTGTTTGAATCCGTATTTTTATCAAAATTTATGCTACAGGCTCGTAAAATCATTTCTCCTCACCAACATGGATTTATATCCGGTAGATCTACACTTACAAATTTAATTATATACGAAAAATATATATCAGACAATCTGAATTCAAGATTGCAAACGGATGCAGTTTACACAGATTTCAGCAGAGCATTCGATAAAGTTTCTCTAAAAATCTTATTAAACAAACTAGAAGTATATGGAATAAAAGGAAATCTACTAAAATGGCTTGAGACCTATTTAACATCTAGAAAACTATACGTTAAACTATTTAATCATATATCACACGAAATTGAAGCTTCAAGTGGCGTGCCACAAGGTTCTCATCTAGGTCCGATTCTTTTTTTGCTATTTATCAATGACATTGTTTCAATATTTGAAGGTATCCATTTCCTATTGTTTGCTGATGACTTGAAAATTTACACTATTATAAGAAATTTAATGGACTGTCTTGTATTGCAAAACAACTTGGATCGATTATATAATTGGTGTAACACAAATGATTTATTTTTAAATATTAACAAATGTCAATCTATAAGTTTTTCTCGAAATAAAAATCCAATACTCTTTCAATATCATATCAACAATGTTAATCTTTCTATAGTAACATTAATAAAAGATCTGGGTGTCGTTTTTGATAACAAGATGACGTTCGTCCCCCACATCGATGCAATCACGAATAAAGCACTTAAATATCTCGGTTTTGTGTTAAGAACGTGCAAAGATCTAACGTATATTAATACCCTTAAAACGCTATACATAACACTGGTCCGAAGCAACCTTGAGTATAATTCCTCTCTCTGGTCGCCTTTGTACAATGTACATTCACACAAAATCGAAAGAGTACAACACAAATTTTTAAGGCATATAAATTACAAATTACACATTCCCATAGAAAATTTAAATTATAATTATTTAATGAAATTGCTAAGACTACCCGAATTATCACAGCGAAGAAAAATCTGTGATGTTTTATTATTATTTAAAATCATTAACGGATATTTGGATAGCCCTGAACTAGTGAATATGATACATTATAAAGTACCCAACAAATACAACACTAGACTCCATGCTCCATTTAACATAGTTGCTTCTCGCACTAATTTTATGTTCAACTCTTGTATTCAGAGATTGCATCGTGTGGGGAATGAAACTTGCTCTACTGACATATTTATTTATAAAAACATCGCTCCCTTTAAAAAGCTTATATGCAGGCAGTTATATTAATATATTATAATTTCATTTATATATTAATCGCTAAAAAAATGTTTTAAACCACTGCCAACCGGTATGCTTCGAGTATGTTTGTAATCCTGTTTTGTGTAATATTGTGACAATAATTTGCTGAATCTACTGTAGCCTGAGCCCTAATAATTAGTTAGGCCATTTGTCTGACTTGCTTCCTTCTGCAGTTACAACTGTGAATAACAGATTAGAATTAAAATCATGTATACCTTTTGCAATAACTTGCTATAACATTACTTGGATACCTACTAACACGTATTCCAATACATCAAATTTCAATATTTATAGCTTACTTGGTACTTTGTTTTATGTCAGGTCTTATATAACCCTAGTATATTCTTTTTCTATTGTACGACTACATATTTATTTTGTATTTCTTTTCAATTTTATCTCATTGTACTTACAATAACAACTGTATCACTTCAGCGATATTACTTTTGTATACTTGTACATTCTTATTTTGTTCTTAATATAATACTGACACCTTTCTGTGTATCTCTGTATACTTTTAATCTCATGTAACACTTTAATGTAAAAGCCATTTTATGGCGTTTAAATAAATAAATAAATAAATAAATAAATTATGTGAAAAATAAATTAATTACCTGAACATGGTTGCTCCATAATCACCTCTGGGTTTATATCAGATATCTTCCGAAATAAATATTTAACTTACTAACTAACAATCACGCTGGTTTCCCACAGGGGTAGGCAGAAAGGACGGACCGCCAAACAACTCGGTCTTGGCACACACTCTTTGCCTCGTTCACATTCATACATCGTCTAAAACATGCTCTTCTATTCTTCTATTATTCTGTCCACTTGACATGGCCCAACTCAAGTATCTGATTCACTTGGTCGTGCCATGTGTTTCTCGGGCATCCCCAACTTCTTCTACCATTCACATTTGTGTCATATATTCTCTTACACTCCTTTCCTCGTTCATTCGCTCTACATGCCCAAACCATGGGAGCGTACCTTTCTTAATCTTACTCATTACGCTTACGTTCAGTCTTTCATTAATAGAGTTACCTCCATTCACCTTTCTATCAATATCCCTATCAGCCTTCCCATTTCTCGTAAACATACTTCCCAAATAAACAAACTCATCCACCTGATCCAAGTATTCATCATTCAGAACTACGTTGTACATTGTTTTCGTACTCTCTCTTTCCAATACCATGACTTTAGACTTACTTACATTCATCATTAACTCATTCTTCATACATACTTCATTCATCCTAGACACGAGAGACTGTAGATCTTCCATACTGTTAGATGTCAGCACCGCATAATGAGCATACAATAGGCAACATGCTTTCAGATTACTCAATTTCGCGCCCAATCCCATCTCTTTCTATTCTTGCATACCATTATGCATGTATAATGTATAGATTGAATAACCACGGTGACATCACGCAGCCTTGTTTAACACATTTCGTGACGTCAAACCACCCCGTAAAATCGCTGTTCACTCTGATACATGCAACGCTTCCCTCATATAGAGACGCAATTGCCTGTATGAGATTCGTATTCACTCAATCCTTGGACAACACCTTCCACAGTTTTTTCCTGTCAACTCGGTCGTATGCTTTTAGATCTACAAAGGTACGGAAGATTTTCTGTTTTTTTGCAAGATTATTTAGTGAGCATACGCAATGAGAAAATCTGGTCCATGCACCCCCTTCCATTCATAAAAGCAACATGCACATCCCATATTTTATCCTTTGTTTCCATTCTTACCCTTTCAATCAATATTCTACCATACAGCTTGCCCACTGAACTAAGAAGGCTAGAAGCCCTATGGTTCCCACATTCCATACATGACCCTTTACCTTTGTATAATGGCATGATTACAGCCCTTCTCCAATCTAATGACGTGTAACCCTCCTCCAAACATTGGTTAAAAAGTCTGCACAACCATGTGAGAATAAAATGGCTATCTCATTTGAAGTATTCGGCAGCAATGTTGTCGAAACCCACAGCCTTACCATTCTTCATACATTTAATTGATCTTTTTATTTCATCCATGCTGATTTTGGTAACATTCACTCCATCATCATTCATAACCGATTCACCGCTGGGATCACAGTCACCCGGGTTACTTTTGGAGACTTCCTGGTTATATTTCATCCATCTCTCTTTATTTTCATTCTCATTCGTCCACATTTGTCCATCTTTCGATTTTATCACTTTCATGCTTCCGTTCTCTGGACCACTCCGGGACCTTTTGACCTCCTTCCAAAACAGTTTAATGTTTTCTCGGAAGTAGTTTGTCATTTTGATAAATATTTAAACCTAACGGTAAGGCGTAAGGTTTACACTTGCACATTTAACAGACGTCTTGTCTTCACGGTCAATAGGCATGTACTGAGAGCGATTACAGGTAGAAAGGTTACCTGGTATGTAATTATGCTACAACTAAAGATGCACTTTTCAACAAATAAAGCTACTTTGTAATATTGCACTTTTTTGTTTATTGAATCGAAATAAGGTGTTTCTCCCCGTTGAGCGAAGATTGATTTTTGACCAAATTTAAAATTCTAAATAATGGCATGGACTCGCCAGAGCTAACTAACTTAATAAAAATTCATATTCCGACAAGATTAACGCTACAATAAAATTTATTTTATTTTCCCACATGTAGAACTACTATTAGAAAACATCCACAATTCCCGTATATGTGCGTAATATAATACAAAATTTCATAAAAAAACATTTTTAGCAATACCCTTCAGAAATATCGAATAGAAGTAACGCATACGATCTAAAATTAATACAAGAGCGTGGAATGTATCGGGAGCATCTCCTATCCTTATCCTTTATTCCCCTTCCTTTCCTTCTTACCTAAAATTAATTATAACAAAACTTCACCTCCAAGCAACTTTAACGTACCTACGAGACTTTTTTGGCTTAACTTCTTTAAATATTCATCTTTTTATTTTATGGATAAGCTGTTTGTCTCTTGCAAATAAATAAATTAATAACTTATGACAACATTAAACGATATATTTGGATAAATTATTTATGTAACGTCGTTTTATTGCCAATTATACTGTTTCATCAAATACTTTTTGTTGCTGTTTGTTTGACTTTCTTTCATTTTTGGTTCATTAAAAAAATAATTAGGTACCTGCCTAAAAAAATACTTCGACGTTTCTTAATTTTCGTGAAGTTATGAATGAATTACAATATAATTCGTTAGACATTATTTATTATTTTTAGATTGTTTTTTCAATAAATTTCAATAACTTTTTAAAGAATTCTTAAAAATGTGTTAAAATTCCGGTATGTTTTTTCTACTTAAAAATTCCGATGTTCAGTTTTAAATCAGTATTCTATTATTATCTCGGTTTAAAATATTTTAATATTACATCTACAAAATATTTTTAAATAATCTAATGAAAACAATTTTTAAATAGTCAGTCATTCTGAAAATCAAAACCTAAATGGTTTATCTATAACCGTCATTACAATTTGCCAATTATTTCAGGGGTTTATTTCAGTCGTATTATCAAATAATATATAGTTTCGGTACGACTTATTTATTACGACTTATTTATTACGACGTATTTAACATTAACTTATCAAAACTCACGAAGGAAACGTGTTCACAAAATTATTTACTTACGTCAAAAGTTATTATAAAGGGTGTTTATAACAATATGTTGATGTTTATTGAACCAATATTTATCTCAAAATCATTTAAAAAAATCCCATTGATCATAGATAAGTATAATAATGATTTGACAATAAAATTAGGCCATTAATAATTCACATTACTTGTAAGGTTTTTCCCTAATCAATAGATATTGAAGTGAGCTACAAACCCAAAGTAATTAGCCCACTGGAATTACAAAAATACTTAGAAATTCGACAGTCCAAAACGACTTAGTAACAAAAATAATTTATTAAAATCCTTGTAGACCACCCCTCTCCCCCTCCCCCATATGTTGTGTATATAAACCGTAGGCTAAGAACTATTTGTACCAGTCTGAAGATGGCTCTGACGAGCTAAAACCGGTTACGGTCAAATAAAATTAAGTGGAATAAAGTATTTTATTCGTTTTATTATAATCTATTATCTCAAAATAGTTTAGCGCAGCCATATATAAAGTTTCCTTCCGGCTACCAGATCCAGATTGCATTAACTAGTTATCTGTAGTTGCCTGTAGGACGTAAGTTACCGGTAGGTTGTAGATAGTTATTTGTATGTAGTTATCTGTTAGTGGTTAGTTAGGTATATCAGCCAGTTCATATGCTCGCATAATACGACGTTCCTCGCTCACATTTAAGCGGGCTAAATCTGCCGCTCAAGCCGTGATAAACCGGAGAATAGTTCTTCTTTTGGACACCGAGGAGCTAGTAGTCACATATCAAATCTGACATCTACGTAAATAATATTGGATACCTCCATACAATGAAGTCGAGTTTTTAAAGATTGCGAACATGCGATAACACTAACAAGCATAGATACAGCACTTACGTAAAAAGTAGTTGGGTTTTTCAAAGAAAAAGAAACACGTTACTCCGTTAAAATCATCGACCATCCGTGTAATACTGCTGATATATCTGGACTTACGACCAATATACGAATTATATTCCAAGCTGTGCTAAGCTTGACATTCCGTCCAAGCCAAGCTTAAAATCAACTGATATACCGGGCCATAGTGTTGGGGAAACTACACTGGGAAACTTACCGCCGCCCGGAACCATTGATTGAATAACCAACACCCCTCCCATAGTCACCCCAAGTGGTTCGCTACACATCTTGGATGCATTTTTGCCTCTTGACCTTTCCAACCGGACTCTATCGACCCATCGTCTTGCAATGTAGGGATGAATTCATACATCCGTCACTCCTGGACAAATTGACCCTCAAATTCCTACCCACCCCTCATACTCTTTTCCTTCACAGAACTTTTTCCCATAAGAGACCCTCCACGAAGCATCCCCATAGATGACAAAGGCCCTGGGGGAAATTGTTTCCTCGGGGCCTCATGTGTAAAGCTTTTATTCTTACAAAAGTATAAACTGTATAGTTTTAACTCTGGGTTGTCTCAAACTCTTAATAAAAACTCCGCGGTCAACAAAATACTTTGGACTTTGTTGTGATAGATTAAAAATGATTTCTGTGATATCTATTCGGCAGGCAATGGAATAATCTGGACCCCGACCTTAAGGTTCCCAGAGTATTTATTAAGTTATCGATCCCTACGATATTAGCTGCTGTACGACATCTATGGGTAACCGGGTCTCAAATATCTTTGGGGTTACCTGATAGACTACTATCCATCCAGTGCCATCTACGTGTAAACTCTTATACTAATATCTAGGATAATACATAGATACCCGTGGGTAGTTTGTTACTTAATAGTGTCCGCGCGGGAAACTACAGTACAAACAGTACCTACAAACACGCTACAAGCAATACAAACAGTACAACATAGAACTTGGCTGAAGTTGACTTTTCCCATTTACCTTTGGAGCTTAGTGGTGCAAAATGATTAACAATACCCAAAAATTTCTGGCTGCCGATATTCAAATTTCACATGTTAAATTATCGCAGCCTGGAAATATTTTGCTTAGGTTGTCTTTATATTTCATGAATTATTTAACGGGCCCCCATGCTTGCGATGAGATGAAAATCTCGTAAAAGTGTTGCGAAATCTATGGCACGCTAGAAGTTAGCTATGAATTGCCATATCATCAAAATTGCAGTTCTGCTCTACCTTTACTTTTTATTTATTTTTATTTATTTTTTTTTATTTATTTATTCAACGCCCAGAGGGCTTTTACAGTAATACAGATATAACAGATGATTTTTCAACAGATAGAGAAATGATAAGAATAAAATTAGATAAAAATGCACACAAGTCACAAAAATACAAAAATACAGCGATTTGATAAGTTTACAAAAATACATATATGTTTAGGAATAGTTTTGGAACAAGTTTTTTACAAGATCCACAAAATTCGCCAAGTTGATGTTGAATATGTCAACATCACTTAAATACTGATTTCCCATAGTGTGAAATCTTTGTATCGGAGAGTGGGCAATGTAGTTCCGCTTATGAATGCTGCAGTAGAATAGTGTGTTTTGTCGTGTGGTTACTGTCGGTATTCGTAAGTTTATGAGTTGTAGGAGTTCGCAACAGTCGAATTTAGAGTTAAGTATTTTGAATAAAAATGTCAAGTCGTTTATTTTACGTCTGTCTTCTAGTGTGTGTATTTTTAGAATATTTAGTAATAGATTATATTTTAAGTCTTCTAGTGGGATATTTAATTTAAAATTTATAAAACGCAGAAATTTTTTTTGTATTCGCTCAATATTATTAATGACGTATATACAAAAGTGACTTTATCATGAACAAAATACATCGACCTTTACACGAATCTTATAAAAATGCAGTGAAATAAGTGTTAAATCCTGTTAAAGTGACAATTGCGCATCGAATGAGATTACTCTCGTCTCGCGAAATATCGTTTTTAGTGAACTTTTGTCATTTTTTCTTAATGATAATATTATCAAATATAAACAAAAACATCTCTGATTATCTCGTTCATAAAAAAAAAATATCTTAGTAAAGAGAATAGTGGAATTCAAAGATACAATCTTAGTGAAAAATTATATATAATTATCTGTGTTCAATTTATGCAAATTAACAAAAAATAGTGATTTAAAAACTCGACTCGGTCGTTTCTGTATTGATCGCAAATCTAGTCGAGCTGGACTGATTGCCCACACTCGAGTTTTCAGGCGCAAAGCTGAATAACATCAATACTGTGTTTTAAATATTGTTATTTTTATGTCATAAGTTTGTGTTTAAAAAAAAACATGAATCGTCCTAAAAAACGAAACTTGAACACGATGATGTCTCCTAGTACAGATGATATGGGAGGAAAGTGCCTCATGATTGAGGATGCAGATGAAAACAACTCGGTTACGTCATCCAAAGGCTCAGACGTCACCGAAGCAGAATATCCTTGCGCTTCAGGAATAGATGTGTTAAACGAAGCTCAAGCACATTTGACGGCTCTACAAAACGTGTTGGCAGAGAAGCAATCAAAGGTCTCAAAAGACCAGCAGCTGAGGATTGCTAAATACGTATCGGAAGTCTTCAGATCCGTATCGCAGCTTTTATTGGAGCGCGAGACCATTCGTGCTGATTTAGCTACAGTGACCGCGCAACTAAAAATGGCAGAAATAAAAATCCGCCATGAGAAGAGGGAAAATCGACACCTAGAACAAAAAATAATTCAATTAGAATCTGATCTTGGACCGGTAATGAGGAGGGTGGCGGTGGCAACGGAGGCTACCCTCTCTTTTGCTGACATCGCCCGCAAACAACCTACTGATGCTCACCAACCCCCACCCATCACTCAACATGGACATCGCGTTGGACCACCAAGACCTGCCGTCTGCATCTTTCCAACGGATGCGGATGCCGCCAAGGACTCTGACGATACCAAAAAAATCATTGAGGACATAATTCGTCCATCTGAACTAGGCGTTCGGGTAACGGGAATCAAAAAAATTAGAAATAAAGGCATTCTGATAAACACGGTAACCGCGGGCGAACAGCAAAAATTACTTAATGCACCCTGCTTCGACAAATCGAGCAAACTTAAGGCCCGACTGCCGACAAAGCGACTACCGAGACTAATTTTCTTTAATGTACCCCGGGACCTGGCTGACGAAGAATTTTTAAGGATGGCTCTTACTGGTGTTCCCAACATTGAAGACATTGAAGGAACTATTGAGTCTTGCACATTAAGTCACTTGGCTGGTGCTCGTACAGGAAACACCTGCCATCGTATTTATTCAGTACCCGCTACCGTACGTAAATTTCTGGTGGAACAAGAAAAGGTATATATATGCTGGACTGTTTGCCGCGTCAGAGATTTCATTGGCCTTACTGTCTGCGCTAAATGTCACATGATTGGTCACTCATACAAATATTGTAGAGATACCAAACCAACATGTGGACACTGTGCCCAACAGAATCACACCGGTGAGGCTTGCCCGAATTCCTCCACCAAACCAGTTTGCGCAACATGCACCAGATTTGGAAAGCCTGCGGATCATTCAACTGGAGACAGGGACAACTGCCCGGCCTACATGGCTGCCCTCAAGAAAGACCTTGCTACAATAGATTATGGAGTGTAATAGATACGAACGCAAGTGCCTAACTATCGATGAATATACTCCTGTGAATAGCTGTCTTCGAATCATGTACATGAACGCGAGAAGCATCCGGAACAAATTTGACGAAATTGAAGAAAAACTCAGAGGAATACGCGATATTGTCCATGTCCTTGTCATCACTGAAACATGGCTTGATGTTGGAGAAGAAAAGTTTTTTGGGTTAAAAGGCTACAACTGTGCGTTTGCTTCTCGCCCCAAAGAGGGAGGAGGTGGTGTCGCCATATATGTACTGGACTCTATGAAGTACTCTATCATTGATAAATTTTCCAACGAAAATTCATTTTTAGGTATAAGTGTATGTAGCAAGGATAGGAAACCAGTTAACATTTATGCCATCTATCGGAAACCCAACCCTAACATACACGATTTCCTGACACATTTGGAAAAAATACTAGACAAAAGCAGACAAGATACATTAATACTCGGAGACTTTAATATTGACACTACCATAAACACATCCTCTTCTTTAAATTATCTCAACACCTTAGAAACATACAATTTCTCAATACAAAACAAATCATTTCCCACTAGAGTCACTAACACGAGCAGCACACTTATAGATCACGTCATATCAAATAGACTAAATATTCCAACTACCGTATCAAACGTAGATGACCCACTTAGTGACCATAACATTCTTATTATTGATTTCAAGAATAACTTAAAAAAATGGTCTAATAATAGGGACAAGCCGCGCCTTACAAAACCTGTCATCAACAATATGGCAGTAAAATCCTATTTTGCAGCTAACAAATTCTCCATCAATTCAACCAAACCAGAAGAGAGTTATAAAGATTTTAACGATTATGTCAAAAGTGCAATAGAAGCAGGTAAAACTACACCTAAAGTGAAAATAGGAAATCAACAACACCTAAATACACCGTGGTTCGACTCTAAACTGAATTCGCTAATCAAGGAAAGAAACCAGCTTCACAAGCAATGGAAACAAGACCCAGGTAATATGACTCTTGCAGTACATAAAAATAAACTGAGAAATTTAATTACTAATTATAGGAGAAGTTTGAAACACAAATATTATGTCAATAGCTTTCAAAAAAACCTGAATAACCCCAGAAAAACTTGGAAAACCATTAATTCAATTCTGTCTAACCGTGCACATAAACCCTCCAACACCATCGAATCTCTCATCATAAATAATTGTGAGGTTAGGGAACCCGGTCAAGTAGCTTCAGCATTTAATGAGTTCTTCTTATCGGTTGGAGAAAAATTGGCAGCTGCCATTCCATCATTCCCGGATGACTGTAATACTATTTATGTAGAACCAAAGGCACGTCAATCATTATATATGGCTAGGACAAATAAGGGTGAGGTATTAAGGATCATCTCGAAACTTAGGTCGAATGCAGCGGCAGGTATCGATGGAGTAACCCCGTGCATCCTTAAAACCTGTAAAGAAGAACTAGCTGGGCACCTAGTGCAACTTATCAATTCCTCTATAGGCTCGGGAGTATTTCTAGATCAATTAAAGCTAGCAAAAATTATACCAATTTATAAAGAAGACTGCAAAAAATGTATTTCTAACTATCGCCCAATATCGGTTTTATCAGTATTTTCAAAGGTGTTCGAGACTATTATAAAGGATAGACTTCTAAAATATATCTCTAACAACAATATCCTAACACCACAACAATATGGCTTTCGAAAAAACTCCAGTACCCAATGTGCCACCTTCGATTTCATCTCGAACATTCAGCAGTACATAGACCAGGGCGAATACGTAGCAGCTATTTTTATAGACCTAAAAAAAGCCTTTGATACAGTAGATCATGAAATACTCCTACAGAAAATGGAACATTTGGGTATAGTTGGAAAATCTTTAAAGCTTCTCCGAAGTTACCTATCTGATAGATTTTGCCTTGTCGACATCGAAGGGAACCTAAGCGACTTTGGAAAAATCACATGTGGAGTGCCACAAGGCTCGATTCTGGGACCCCTACTTTTCTTACTATACATCAATGATATAACTAAATGCGGCATCTCGGGAAAACTACAACTTTACGCTGATGATACCGTGATTTACTATCGTTGCAAAAATCTGGGGGAACTTGAATCTCTAATGAATAAAGATCTCGCAAAGCTAGCTAAATGGCTGCGAATAAATAAATTAAGCCTCAATGTCAAAAAAACCCACTACCTCACTTTCGGGAAAAAAGATTATATGAGCATGAAAATTACTCTTGGAAATGAAAAGCTCCAAAATGTACAAGTAACGAAATATTTGGGGTTATTCATAGATTCTAACCTGTCGTGGAACTCTCATGTTGAATATGTAAAATCCAAAATTTCCCCGATTACTGGTGTACTCTATCGACTTCAAGATGTGCTCCCCATAGCTTTACTGCGTGCCACATATTATGCTCTGATCCACTCTCACCTAAGTTATCTGGTTAGTATCTGGGGCACCATTACTAAGAAACAAATATCCGAAATACAAGTAATCCAAAATAGAGCCATAAGAAATATATACCATTTACCATGGGATACACATGTCAAAGATATATACTCACTGACACAAATACTTCCCTTTACCATTCTGCCAAAATATAGCATCACCACTGCCATCCTACAAATAATTCAACACTCCTCACACACCAACACTAAACCAGCCTTTAATTCCGATATACACCAGCACAAAACACGATCCCAAAATCAAATACACTTAGCATCATCTACCCACACAACTAAATTTGGTATTAAATCATTACAATATATTGCAAATATACAATACAATGCATTACCTAATGAAATAAAGCAACCAGTAGATAACAAAAAAAAATTAGTTAAAACGCTTAAAGAACATTTCCTGAAAATGTTTTTAAACCAGTGAATATTTGCTCGCCTTCATACGTTTTTTTTTTTTTATTTTTTTTATATGTTTTATGTGTATGGATGTCCTCAGTTTTTCTAAAATCTCTATTCTTGACAATGCATTTTTTTTCCCCTTTTTATGTTGTATTTTTTAAACATGTAATATTTGTGTAAAATGTACTCTTATGTGTTTGTCCTTCCCGTAATGAGTTTTTTCTCAACTCATTGGGAATAATGTGTTACTCACCATGTTTTTGTAATACATTATAATTAAATAATAAAAAAAAAAAAAAAAAAAAAAAAAAATGTGAATTTTGTAAGATGGAGACCAAACTACTGAGTTATATTCAATTTGGCTTCTAACTAGAGATACATATAATAGTTTAATGGCTTCTATGGAATTAAAGCTTTTAGTTGTTCTTAAAACGAAGCCTAGTGTTTTCATACCTTTGTTCATAATTTGGTGTATATGATTGGCGAAACTTAGTTTTTCATCCAAAATGATCCCAAGATCCCTCATTTCCGTGACTCTTTCTAAAGCTGTGTTATTGATGGAATATTCGAATAAAACAGGATTTTTATTTCTGAAGAAAGTCAAGGTTTTACACTTTTCTACATTTAAAAATAAATTATTTTGAATGCACCAATCTTTAAACTTACTAATATTCGACTGTAATATTTGGCAATGATTTATATCAGTTATTTTCTTGTATAGCTTGATGTCATCAGCAAACAGCAATACCTCGACATCATTGAAGCAATTGGTTATATCATTGATGAAAATGAGGAACAAAACCGGGCCAAGGTGACTGCCTTGCGGTAGGCCACTAGTAGCCCAGAACGCTTTCGACATCCAAGATTTTATTTTGACGAACAGTTTACGATTTAATAAATAGCTAGTAAACCATTTTAGCATGTTACCCCTTATTCCTAGAGCAAATAGTTTTTGGATTAGTAGTTTATGGGATACTTTGTCAAATGCCTTCGAAAAGTCTGTATATATGCAGTCGACTTGTTTATTTTCTGCAAAAGATTGTAATATGAAGTTTTGAAATATTGTTAAGTTAGTTGCGGTAGATCTACCTTTGATAAAATCGTGCTGTTTTTGGTCAATTAATTTTATTAATTTGGGATAGATTTCATCAAGGACCAGTGATTCGAAAAGCTTAGGTAGTACTGACTGTATACAAATGGGACGATAATTGGCTATATTAGTGTCATCTCCTTTTTTGTAAATAGGTGTAATGAAGCTAGATTTCCAGCGGTCTGGAAAGTGTCCAAGGGTTAAGAGACGGTTGAATAATAATGTGAGTGGTTTAGACAATGTATTAGAGCATTTTTTGAGGAATATTGGTGGAATGTTGTCTGGGCCAGCGGATTTGTCAGTGTCCAAGGAAAATAATTTCTGTTCGCAACATTTTTGTGTGATATGGCAATTTGTTAAGTGTGTGGTCTTGCTAAATTTGTATTCAGGTATTTTGTTATCTGGGGTTTCTTCATCATATACATCTTTGAAGAAGTCCGAAAAAAGGTTTACAATGTCCTGTGTATTGTTTGCACTGGTTCCATTCATTTGCATTATTGGCGGGTAGTCTGTGTTTTCATTGTTTAGTTTTTTAAGAAATTTCCAAAGATTTTTGGATTTAAAGACAGTGTCCTCGATAGAGGTTATATACATTTTGTAACATTGTTTGGAAAGATCTTTACATTTTTTCCTGGTTTCGCTAAAGATTTTATAATCACTTATGGATTTGCTTTGTTTGAATTTTTTGTGTTGACTCTTTTTTTGCTGAAGAGAGGCAGTAAGCTCTGATGAGAACCAAACCGGGTAGGTATAGTTTCTCGGTGTATAAAAAGGTACATAGGATTCAATAATATTAGAAAAGTATAAATAGAGTTGGTCTAAAGATTCATCAATGTTTTCATCGGATAAAAACGACCAGTCTGTTTTTGAGAGATGGTTGTTAATTGAGTCGAAGTCGGCTCGTTTAAAGTTTAGGACTCTTTGTACAGGTATTTTTTCATTTTCGCATGTAATATTTAATTGTATAGGGGAGGATGGTGATTATCTATCGGTAGGAGTGGATCATTTGAGAGTTCTACAGATATTTTAGGATAGTTTGATAAAGCTAAGTCTAATAAGCGATTGTTACTGTTATAAATAAAATTATGTTGGTGAAAGTTTAGAAAGTTTACCATGTCCAAAACTTCACGTGCACGATCGTTTTCACTTTCGTTTGTGATGAGACCACAGTTTTTTGCTTTCCATGTTAGGTTTGGTAAGTTATAATCTCCAAGGATAACAATTTTCGAGTGAGAATATTTTGATGAAATTGTTTCGATGTCTTCACAGTGGTTTCTGTATGTTTGAGGGTCAGAAAGTGGTGGTAGATAGGCCGTTCCAAATATAATTTTCTCGAGAGGAGTTGTTACTTGCACAAAAAGATGTTCGATGTTATTGTGTTTCGTGGTTAATTTTCTAGATGACAACTTCTGTTTTATAGCAATCAAAACTCCTCCACCTCTTGACTTGGAACTTGATCTGACATTTCTGTCGCAGCGAAATATTTTGTAGTTTGTAAGACCGAGTTCAGTTGATTTGATGTCAGAGTTTAGCCAGGTTTCCGTAAGTATAATGATGTCATGATGATGAGAAGATAGGGCTGCTCGTAGGTCGTCGAGTTTTGATCGTAGTCCTCGGATGTTTTGGTAGTAGATTTTTAAAGTTCTGGTTCGATTGTTAGTTGGAATTGCTTGGATATTTTTGTAACTTCCTAGTTTTTTGGCAGATTTGGGACAATTCTGGGCGTGGAGTTTATGTATTTTATGGTGACATCTTCACCATTTTCTTTCCGCTTCTCCAGTTGAACTCTCAGATCTTTTAGAAATTTTTGCTGCGCCGGAGTTGAGTCGGGATAGATTCTGATATTGTTCTTAAGAAGACCTCGTTTGCTTAGAATATTTCTCGATTGTATAGAATTCTCTAGTTCGATTTTTATTGGTCTAGGTTTGCTATTTGATAATTTACCGATTCTATAAAATTTTGAAATATTTTCATTTGCTGATTTGTCGATTTCACTGATTATACTGGTGACACTTGCCTGGTCGTCCAAGATCCTGCCGGCTTCTGTTGTCTTAATACTTTCAGGCACATTGCAAACAATAATATTTTTGGAACGCACTTGTTGCTCATTCATTTCCGAAATCGCCTCGCAGATGTCAAAGTTATTTTGGGAAGAATTTGCTCTAATATCCTTGTATGCACGCAGTTCACCTTCTAAGCTGGCAGTTTTGGATGCCACAGCTGAAGACATGCTACTTATGATATTATACTTTACATTATTATGTACATTTTTCTATATATGTAAAATATGTTTTCGAATTTATTTTCACAGATATCGTGTAATGAATTAAGTAAATAATATTGCTGTTTTCATTATGCATAAGAACTGAAAAGATAAACCAATGAAAGTGTGTTGTGAGCAAGCACACAAAGTAAGCTCAACTTTTCCTTACTTCCTGTGAAGTTGATCGAATATTTATTCGATCTTCGGTGATTGCATAGCGAACAGATTTGATAGAAGCATTATTATTTTACGTACAATCATTGCATTTTAGTAGAATTCCCTGTGGCAACGGAAAGACAAAATAATAGTGATGAAAATCAAATATATATAAATTTAATTCTTCTATATCCATTTAATTAATACATTCATTAAATGGGTTTTTTAAAATTATTTTTCTTTATTCATTGCTTTGATGAAAATATAATTTGCGGATTTTTCTACCACCATGCTAGACACATGCCCGTGTTATAGTGGTCAAGTTATGTTATATCAAGTCCATCGATATTTTTTTACATTAACTCCACACAGGAGGACCTGAGGAAAATAATTTCCCTCGGGGCCTATGTCACCTTTGAAGATGCTGTGTGTAGGGTCTTTTTGAGGAGAGGAAGGAGTGAACATGTGTCTTGAAGAGACCCATGTTGTAGGAGGGAGGAAACACAGAAGCCGGAAAATCGTTCCACAGCCGACCTTTTGAACTCAAGAACGATTCGTAGAAACGACCCGTTAACTGTGACTAATATCAACCGTTTACAAATGTTGGGCGCGCGTTTGGCGTGTTTCCTGACTATGCACCGGTGCCAAGGGGATCAATGACGCTAGTTCCTCTGAGCATCTTCCATTGTAATACCGGTAGAACAAGAACAGAGTTCCCACCTGACGCCTGTGCTCTAAAGATTGTAATCCGTTTGTTAAGTTCTTTGAATCTATCAAACGGACCGAATGTGGGTGACCATTTCCGATTAAGTAAATTGTGTAAAGTTCTACGCTTATATATTTATACCGCACATAGACAGCTTTCGGAGAATCAGATATACGAGCTAATCACTTGTTTGAAATTATTGACAAGCTCTCACCCCACTACACCCCGCCCTGCGAGCGTGTTTGTTGTTCCAGGGATTCTAAGGGATCTGGATGTTCATAACAAACCTAGGGTGAAGTTTCCAGATTATTATTAGTAATATTGCGTTGTTATTTTGATTGTAAACTGCCAATGTTCTAAACTTTGTCTGCTCTAAACAAACGATTTTTCAGTCACAGTACATCACTAATGTAATGAAATTAATAAAGTTGAATAGATTAAAAAAACTAGTGTGCACACGACTGAAGTAAAACTGGCGAGTGACCACACGACTGAAGTAAAACTTCACTTACTAATAAAATAAGAGAGAAAGAAAATGTGCGCCCGCACTGCTCTCTCTTGCTCCTACAGTGTGATACAGACAATAGGCCTGCACTGTGTCTTAGATATACGAAACGTTACTGGCTATGAGAGAAAGAGAGAAAAAAATGTGTGCTCGCACCTCTCTCTCTTGCCCCTACAGTAATATATAAAACGTAACTCTCTCTCTTTCTATGTTCACTAACTTAACTTCCGTTCGCCTCGCCCGACAAAAAACTTTTCGTAACGCTCTTGTCACGCATTCACCAGCTTACTTCCCAAGTCAAGCGTGTGTAAATAAGTTTTACTTCAAAAATCAACCTCTTGAAAAACAATTTTGTTTCACTATTTAATACTTCTTTTTTTCCATCTTCGATCTAGTTGCGCCATCACTTAGGCAGGCTAGTAGCCAATTTGAAGAAAAAAATGTTGGTTTGACTGAGGATGAAATCTTCTTCCCCAGGAACTGGCCCTCATCTGCTTTTAACTTTTAAAATGTATATAAAAAAAAAAAAAAAAAAAAAACGGTTTGACTGAAGACTGAACCTCTCCCGGGGGACTGACTAAAATGAGTGAACACCGCTATAACTCATAATTGGATGGTAACGATATTTAAATGTAATGTCATCCAATTTCATAAAAATGATTGTGTACATGAGAATCGCTAAAATACCGATATTATGCATTGTCATCGACAACGATTCTATCTGTCGGGTTTCAGCATAATTGGATGTCGGGAAGTGGGTTAATTTTCACTTCAAAGATTTGCATTCATTTGAAAAAAAATATGGAAATAAATACTAGTATTTTAAGATAATTTAAAAAACTGAATCAACACGTTGCTAACGGTATCGTTTCCACCAATAAGGAAGTTGAGTGAAAAATATTTTGACTTATAAAAAATATGTCCATGTAGATCAAAAAATATCGATTCTAAATATATAAATATATGTCTATATTGTTATTCTTAGAATTAATTAAACCTTCTTAAAAATCCATCAAAAAGCTACGAACTACAAACGCTTCATGAATGGTCGAAAGAATTCTGACGTCATCGGAACCTCAGTTTGTATGAAGAGCGGATCACCGAAATGTCTATGGTACATCTCTTTCTATTACACGAGAGATGGTTTGTGTATGATGAGAGAGGTGTATAGACCAAACGTCGTTTACTTATGGGCCAAACGGTTTTTCAATCTATCCCCTAAAAGTCTTTTTAAGTTTAGTAATGGGTGGTTTGGTATATTTAATGGTTTAGTAAACAAAGTTTATGTGATGCAAAATCTGTTTAAAAAACCACATACCATGTCAGAAATCGGATATATTCAAGGCCAGTCCGACTACCTACCAATCGTTGATTCTGACATGTTGATTTTATATTTAAGAGATAATACTGATCACATTAGTGCTGAAATTTGTGAAGTTAAAGCTTCCAAGTAAATACATCAAATTATTAATTGTTTTCATTTGTATGTTACAATAAATATAATACATTTTTACAGTATTAAATAATAATCATTACGTATTCTACCCATCTGACATCTGATTTTTCGCCATAAACTTCACTAGTTTTGTGCAAGTATATTAAATTTATTGATTGCGCAGAAAAGTCTCACAGTGAACTGCGCTGTAAACCGTTATCTTACTTTCGGTCTTTACATTTTTGCGCGGCGCCGGCGGCCTGAATTGGCGGGTGCCACTTAAACCAACGGCAATCGGCCAGCGACGGCAATACCGTGTTGTGAAGAGTTTAGGCGCGAGAAACAAAAATTCTACCTTTAAATATTAATTTAACTATGAAATCTTGATCAATTTTCTTTTTTTTAAATAACATCAATTCTGATAGACGGTTAACATTGATAAAAAAATTACTGGAATTCCTTATTGAAGAATTTAAAAAATCTCCATACAAAATGCCCAAGCGACGCGGTTTTCTCAGTTTAAATGACGTCACACCCACACCCGGTACAACCCGCCTCTTACCGCTCGGATTCCGCTCGTTTTGACGGGCTTAATAAAATTTAAACTTTGAGAATTAATTTTACTATGAAAACGAACTTTAAAAAAAAAAAAATAGCATTATTTTAGTTTGTTTTCATCGTTCCCTAGCATGACAGCAGATCGCCAACGAATAAGTAACAGTTCACAATGACTAACTGTCCTTAATTTATTTGACGTCAACTGTTGTCTGTACGTTGGAATTGCGGAGTTGTTCCTCGAAAACAGCTCCTATTTTGACAAAGTTCTTCGAAAACTCCCGAGGCGTGGAACTGTACCATATATTTTTCTAGTTGCTACTTCCAGAAACTCTAGGGTTTGTATTAAATCTGATTGCATGTTCATGGCTTTAGGTTTGAATGCGTCCCCTCAACAGCTGCATGGCAGGCCGGATCGGGAGAGAATGGTTAGGGAGTAACTTTGACTTCTCAAGCCAAAGTCTCTCTCGGAACAGCGTCTTTCACCGCAGTGGAGGGAGGGGGTGGATTCATACGTCCGAAACTGCTGGACACACTGACCCCCCAGATTCCTACCCACCCCCCATACAGAACTTCCTCTCCTTAATTTCTTTAAAAGACCCTCAACACAGCATTCTCAAACGGCCATGTGTGTGGAGCTTAAGTTAAAAAAAATGAGTTGTAGAACTTATGAAATGAGTGCAAAAATGTGTAATTTTAAGTACCTACAAATTAATTTTTATAAAGTTGTTCATTTGTTCATAATTTACATTGTTATCTATGTAGAAAAAAACGGATACCTATAATATTTGGCTTTAATTACAATACAAAAGGGGGTATTTAAACGAAACTAAAGTTTATTAAGTTAAAGTTCGGTGGAAATAAAATAACTTCGTTTTCGTATTTGGTCCCTTTCCGCAGTCTTAAAATGATTCACAGATTAAATAAAATACGAGTATGTAACAAAGCATCTGTATTTTGCGCATTTTTTTATTTTTATCAAGTCAATAAAGTAGAACAGTGTCAATACAATGCGATTCCCGGTTCTTATCTACCTCTCTCGCCATTCTCGTCATGATACTTGTCTAAATACTTCGATGCAATGCCAAGTATAACTTTAAACTAACCAGTAACGAATCGGGGTCACTTGGCAAAGGAAATCCGCAACTTATTTTGCAAATAAGATTGTAAAATAGCACTCTTGGAGCCAGCTCAATGTTCGATAGTAATAAAAATGACTAACTTGCTTTACCATTATGGCGTGTTATTACAAAAATTGTTTTACATTCCGTTAATTTTGGGGCATCTATTTGTAAGACCTGAACCATCTTGGCGTATCATGAAACTATAATAAATAAGACGATTGCCAAAGAAACGATCGATGGACGAACGATGGCAACGATCACACAAAGAAAAGAAAGCACCGCACAAAGAGGAGATCGATAGGCTACGATGCACCACACAAAGAGGGGACCGGAAGGCTACGAAGCACCGCACAAATAGGAGACTCATAATTCTCTCGCAAGCTAAATCCTATAGTATAGGTGTATGTGTTTTTCTCTTTTTGGTGTCGCTTTTTTCGTTTCATCCAGTTTCAAATCACAGCGGTGCTGAAGAAGTTTTCACTTTACTTAAAAATAATCAATATTATGGACAAACAATAAATATACGAGAGTGGACTGACATTAGAAGGGTGGAGGAGCTATTCCGGGCAGCGCAAGACAGAGAGACCTTTTCAATAGTGATTGCCAACGTCGGGGGGACCTGATAAGGCACACAAAGAAGAAGAAGAAAGACAAGCATTCCCGGGTGACGAATTACCGAACAATGTTTGAAAATCTCCTACTACCACCACAGAAAGCCGAAAATGTTGTGTTGTAATGGAGGACTTAGCCAGCCGAGGAATCGAACCCGCGACGCCCGGGTGGGAACCAAGCGCGATGCCCACTCAATCACTGACCGGTCTTGTTTATTTACCTTGCCACAAATCCATCACTTTTACCTACGTACTTTTTTAGTGTCTTCTAAATCTAGTTATTATTTACTGTTTTACTAATTTCAGAATATGAGTCGTTCGTTGTCATAATATTATCTCTATTCTTCTGTAGGCAAGAAATGGCAATTACAAGTCTTTGAAATTTGTCAAACTTAAATCACCGATTCTTCCCATTATTTGAAGTAAAAAAAAAATTTTTGGAACTTTATCATTCGACGTCGTTTTACGTTTTTTTCAATTTAAAATAAAAATTATTTCATATATCATCACTTTACGACCCTAACTGTCATGCCTACTATATTGATTTTCTCAATGTTTTAGGTAAATATTTTTTTTTATTTTTTGTTTATTAAATTTAGAAATATCATTTTTTCTAAAATAAAAAAGGCGCCAATATTTACTAATTTATTAGATTACCTAAGTTTTCAAGCAGCCATTTTTCAAATGGTATATTGGAGTAAAACGAGGTTTGAGAAAATCAATAGGAGGAGATTGGGGTTAGAGAACGGTGTGAGAAATAGTTTGTTGAATATTGTACTAATGTGTAATGGAAATGATAGGGAAAATGTAATTAGACAAACATAAACAGTGGAATTAGACGGGAAATTAATAAATGATTCATTAGAATCATTCATTATTAAGATCGTATTAATCTCCAATTTAGGTACAGACGAATAATGTTTTTTGTTTATTTATATCCATAATCTTTAGCATCTTCTAATACAGATAAATCCTAATTTCCTTTTTTAATGATTTATTACAATTATTTTAATAATGGCCTGCGAAAGAGTGTTAATAATTTTGACAAATAAATAAAGCAGAAAAAAGGGAGATGCGTCAATCGTTTAAATTGATTTAAATGGCTAACTAACTAACCATCACGCCATTTCCCCGCAGGGGTAGGCAAAGAGGACCGACCGCCAAACAACTCGGTCTTGGCACACACTCCTTGCCTCGTTCACATTCATACATCGTCTCATACATGCTCTTCTATTATTCTGACTCTTAACAATGCCCGACTCTAATGCCTGATTCACTTGGTTGTACCATGTCTTTCTCGGGCGTCCCCGACATCTTCATCCAGGAGAAGATTTAAATGGCAACAATAAAATATGTTTAAAAAATAAAAGGATATAACTTTTTTAAAGCATTTTGGTGCAGTTGCTCAAGTATTATTAATGTGTTTTGTACCTACCAACGGTTTTTTTAAATACATTTTATAATGTCAAATTTTTTTCTTACATTAATTAAAAAGGTGATGTTAGGTTACTACATGTTTCACTGAACTAGGTCCAGTGGACATATTTGAGATGTACTATGTTTTATATCTCACGTAAGTTAATCTAGCAGACAAGCTATCGTCAGGTGCCACAAACACGTAAAGGCATACATGGCTCATTTTTGTGAAAAAATGCTTTCCTGTGCTTTTGAGAGGTGCAAAAATCACCCACGAGTAAAAAACAGATCGTGCAGTTTCTTTCCATTCCAAAATACTCACAAATCACTTATTATTTCAATAAATACAATTCATTATACACGAGACTTTAACCACCTGAAATCGGTAAATTTCTAAATAAAATAAGGTGAGATAGCGAAGGGAGGAATACATAAGTATCTCTACTATTATAAACTAAAGTTCTCCGTCGCGTCCGTCTGTCTGTTGGCGATAAAATCAAAAACTACTGAACGGATTTTCATGCGGTTTTCATTCATAGATAGAGTAATTTATATTTTGGTAAGGTTTTGTGTAAATTGGTTGAAATATATAATATAGTGGTGGACGAGCGTGCTGGCAAGCGGGCGATGTGAATTTGATTTGTATGCAAATCTACAGTTTTATGCCGAGGTTGGAAGGTCACTGTCTGCATTTCTAAAACTCTGTGTAAAGCCCGGGCATCGCCGGGGACTTCAGTATAAGGACAACAGGTGACAGTAGGTTAGCATTCCGCACTCGTCAAGCTAAGTTACTGGCGTATCTTATAATCTATCACACACGTGATGTACGTGTAGAATGTAGTAAGTAATTCGCCGCAACGTAGTCCTATTTGGGTTAATTTTGTGAGCCAAAAAAGCGTATATTTATAATATTTAATGAAATGAAGACAATATTAGCGAAACTCAACATAAAATCTAGGTAACAGAAAAATCAGAAAAAGATATTTGCAACTCTGGGACTCGAACCCAAAACCTTTCGCTCTCCGGGCAAATACGCTACCACTGCGCCAAGGTGTCGATATCCGATTAGGTCATTTTTAACTTTTTAATTGTATCATACTTCGACTAAGAACCACCAACGTTATATTCATTTTTTAACGCATATTTATAATGTAACGTCAATGCACAAAAATTTTTAGAGGATTTTTTCGTCGTGGATTTAATATCTGTTTTCCGCCTATATAACGTAATAAGGGCCATTCATGTATATCGTACAGATAAATGTAATAAATCTTTTAATAAGATCAGGATTCACGAGAGAGATTCCTTTTGATGGATTATATCTTCGCAGATGACGTACAAATTGGCTGGTCCATACAAATTGGACGCTGGACACATCAGCAGCCTAGAGACGCCATTTGGAATGACTAATTGATAAACACTTTATCTCTGTCTACAATTGTTATCCGATGTCCTCTCTCTTCCACGACAGAAACTAAATTTAGGCACGCTGGCCGCAATTTTAGAAAATATTCCTTGTGCTAACTGTAAAACCATTTTTAGGAGCTAAGTTGGTACCTACCTATATAAATTCTTATAATGGTATCACGAGTTTCAGGGTTTGTATAATCGAAGATTCGAAAATGTAACTTAACCCCTAGGATACGACCTACTAAAATAGCAGTGCAGTGAAATCATGACAACACCTACAAATGAACTGCAATGTGTGGGAGTAGAGCTAGGTTTTAAAAGTTTTAATGCATTTTGTTATTGTCCATGAAAATTCGAGAGCAAAAAAGTTGATATTGTAGAAGCCTGTCAATTATTTCAAATATAATTTTCAATATTATATTTGGTTTTCAGATATTTACAAAATCCTACCCGTCTTCCATCCAAATTGTCCGGACTTTTGTACGTAGGTCGTCGAAAAATCGATTACTTGAACATTTTAATGGTTCCATTCAAACTCAGAATCAAGTCAACTCAACACCTCGTTGAAAAGTCATTAAAAGGTATGAAAAAAAATTAAAAACCCATACCCTAACCTAACCTAACGCAACCTATTTAACCAATTATGCATTTTTTTCATCACTTTTAATGAGTTTTCCAAGGAGGTTCTGAGTTGTCCGGTCACCATTTTAATACACTCGAACATTGACTCGAACAACACCATCAGTAGAGACCTAAAAAATTCGCGTTTACGATAACGCCAATTTTTATACGTAATTCGAATTTTACCTTTTTCACAGGATTAACGGGAAATTCGCAAATTTCAGTCAAATAACGCGATATTCACGGTAATTTCAAATAAAAAAGTAATGTCTAATTTAAATATTTCTTTGTCTATGGTTAGGATAAGTTAAGAAATAAAAAGGAAAGCAGCTAATTTCACGACGAAAACGTCGTGTAAGGTCATTCGTGAGTGGTTTGGTTAATTTATGGGTCATTCGTTTTGCGATGTTTGAAAATGTAGTATCCGCTAGCTTGCTTTAGCATGGCAACATTAACGGAAATAGCCGAACGCTTCCGATGGCACCCGAAGTCGTTAGTCGGAGGCAGGCAGCGCGCAGTACTTCGGCCGCTGAGCGCTCATTCTCTCGTACACCTTAGCATAGGAGATACTATTACACTGTAAACTTTATAACGTTAATAAACTCGTCTATTACGATCTTATTCTCCTCATTACAAATTCATTTGTTTGTCTTGTTATACGTCTATCAAGGACATTACAGAAAATGAGGCTTTCCGCCACTTTTTATGTGGTACCGCCGCCCCGAGAACCATTCATTGGATGACCAAACCTCTGCCATCGGTCACTCTAAGTGGTTCGCTACGATCCGATAGGTGGGTGCAGGGTCAGCAGGGGTATCCGGGTTCATGGTGGTAAGGTTTTTTTTCACATGCTTTTTTCCTCCCCAGAATTTCTTCACAAAATCCCTCCACACACCATCCTCAAAGCCCTAGAATGATACAGTCCTTAACGGGAATTATATTCCTTGTGGTCTCCTGTTTGGAGCTGATGTAAAAAAAGTTGGAAGCAAGAAGCAGAAAGAAATAAGCTGAGTAGAAAATAGTGAAAAACCCGAAAACAATTTGTTTGATAAAGAAAAATCCTCAATTATGCGGACAGTAAAACGACATCTCGTTTGGACAAATGAATTACAATAAAAATACCTATAATACTGAACAGATGATCCCAAGCAGTGTAGTGTGACTATGTACTATGTATACCGATTTTTTTTTTTAAATTGAGAGAACAAGATTTTTCGTGTCCTATAACTCAAACAAGCCAATGAAATATATTATATTTTATGTTTAAGAAAAAATTTCGACAAGAATTTCAAGATTATTTTAACCAGAAGTAAGGAAAAAAATAACTTAATTCGGTCACACGGACACACCCACAACACACTTTAGAAGTTTGATCCTTACTAAAGCAATCCACCTGGTCCCGAACTAATATCGACCTGACGAGACAAAATAGTGCTTGTATGGGACAAGTTAGTGCAGCCGCTAATACCATAAATTCAATAGGGCACCGGCACACATGGACACCTTGATCCCTGAGTAGTTCAAGTCTGAGTGCAGCTTGTAAAGGCAGCAAGAACTTTGTAGGAGCAGTAGGAATTTAGTCAATTAATGTATAATAATTAGTGTTTCTAAACCTACTGCCGCTGAGTATACAAACAGTGAAATACGCTCCACATAAAATTGCCAAAACAATAATAATTTGCGTGTAAATAACAACATAAAGTGACAAATAATAAAAATCAATTGGTGTTTCCAGTATTGAGCCAGTTAGATTTCTAAAATATAGCGTGTGCTGTGCAGTATTGTGATTTAAAAATATTAAAATAACAATTCAGAAATCATAAACACATCAATCGCGCAGGCGCATAAATAAATTTGTCATCATTATCCCCATTGGTCGAAAGTGTCGTCATTTACTCGCTATTGGCCCAAAGTGTCTCATTTTTGAAAGGTGCTTAACTGATTGCGGGAAATAGGCGTTATTGTAAATCTTGGAATAATAAATTAAACATCTGCAAAACCACTCAAACATGGATTTAAACGAAAACTCTCTCAACTATATGAGCAAAGCTAATGGTACATTTCCATGCTTGCCAAGCCTACGCAAACCTCCACACGCTCCAAGCGTACGCAAATCTCGCCTGGCATTTGGAAGCCGTTTACACGCTTGTGACTGCGTCAGTGAGCTACCAACACCCGAGCATGGCGGACGCCGAATTTGTGTAGGCTATTGCGTTTGGTTTAACATACTTTTATTTGAAATACAATCAAAGTATAAAAAAAAACAATATAATATTGTCTTGTATTATAAAAAAAAGTTATTCCAACAAAAATCATATGTTTTTTTATTGTAATAAATAATAAATCATCAATAAAAGATTATTTATTTATATTGACTTTTTAGGTAAATCCAATAAATTAAATTAGTGCATTCAAATTATGTTCTTATACATTTTAATAAGTCAGGCATGCCTCTTTCGTCATACATATGTCTCGTAATGTTAATTATCGATATACCGCATGGAGCAAAAACGGCGTGCATTCGCCGTCAGTTCTGAAATTACACTGAGCGTTTGCCGAAGCTTGCCGCTGGATCCGACCCCGACTGGATCGGCGGCAAGCTCTTGCAAGCTTACGCAAACCCTACGCAACCCTACGCAAGCCAAGACAAACGACCTGTTTCCACGCTGGCGTTTGTGGAGGTTTGCGTAGGCTTGGCAAGCGTGGAAACGGCACATTACAACGGAACTGTTGGGAACTACAGGAATGATGGCTGTACGTATGGGAATACTTGAAGGCGAATTATCAGCCTTAAAAAGTGTAGCAGTTACTCAGCCAACAGATGCTAACCCCACAAATCCTTCATCTAATATTTGTGACTTATTGACGGAAATTGAAGAGAGGAAGCTCCGCGCCAGAAATGTTATTCTTTTCAATGTTCCCGAGAGCTAACCTCAACTAACATTTCCGATGACGTGAATAAGGTTACCGCGGCCTTGAAAAACATTGATATTTCCTTTAATCCTCATGACATTAAAATATTCAGGTTGGGAACGAAGAAAGTCGGAAATCAATGTAGACCAATTAAGTTGGAATTCAAAGAGGAGCATTCAGTTCGGATAATTTTGATTAATAACAAAAAATTAAAAGATGGTATCAAAGCCAGAAATGATCAGACCAGCCAACAAAGAAAACACCTGATGATGCTACGGGACGAGCTAGAGTCTAGAAAAAATAATGGTGAATCAAATCTAACAATAAAATATATAAATAACCTCCCCAAAATCGTCAATGTTTTGCCAAAAAACTCCAACTAAATAAATGTAACATCTATTATCAGAACGTCAGAGGCATCAGAACGAAATTAAAGGAATTCAGAATAAGTGCCCCGACTCTCTCACACGATGTCATCATGTTAACGGAAACCTGGTTAACACCATCGATTTTCTCAGCGGAACTTGGATTGCCCGATCACCACATCTACCGAGTTGACCGTAGTCCAAACACCAGCTCCAATACAAGAGGGGGCGGAGTCCTGATTGCTGTCCACAAACGTATTCCATCAAAAGTGCTCAAAAACAAAAATAGTGACGTTGAACAAATATTCGTGTTGCTTGAAAATAAAAATGCTGTCAAATTAATAATTGGATGCATATATATACCGCCATCCACCGATACACGGCTGTATATGAATCATGTAGAGGATGTGGAATTTTTAAGGTTTAAATATCCCAGTGCCAAACTTGTTTTAGTGGGTGACTATAACTTGCCAAATATATCTTGGAACCATGATGACCCTGAATTGTCTGGTATTAATATGTCAACTGCCAATCTTAGTGAGAGAGAGATTCTGGGTATGTCGAATTATTTATCAATCCCACAACTAAACACTGTCACTAATATAAATAGTCGCATTCTTGATCTAGTTTTTTGTAGTGAGCCCACGGCTAACGTATGTAAATCTTTAGAAGAACTATTACCTGTGGACGTTTACCATCCTCCTCTGGATATAGTTATTCCCTTTGTTAACAACACTTATCTCAAAAATATCAAGCCATCTTATAACTTCTCTAAAGCAAATTTAAAAAAAATTTCTGATTGCTTAAATACAACAGACTGGTCCTTTATGGAAAATACAGATATTAACGATAATGTAAATAAATTTTATGCTCTTCTAAATGATGCTATTGCAAATTTTGTGCCTCTTCGGCATAATAGAATTTCTCATCAGTAGAGGAATCATCAGAGAATAATGATAGATCGTCAATAGTTTCAATATTTTCCTCTTCATCATCGCTGTTCATCAAAATGTTGGCGATTTCATCATCTCCTAAATCCATTTTGAGGAGGTTTTTCACAAAAATCACTGTCAGAGTAAAATCACCAAAAATGTCGTAATATCCGCTAACAAACACAAAACACAAATAATAATGATAAAAAACGTTTAAACATATGAATCACATTGCTCAAGATATCACAAAACCATGAAAAAGTTATTTTAATACGGGTTTACGTATGGTTGGACCACAAGAAAAATGAAAAGTTTAAAAACTATGGAATTTACAGGTTGACACACTGCTATTTACTTCGCTACAAACTAAAAATCACATTAAAAACATAAAATACACATATTTTACAAATATGAGCTCTAAAGTACTAATATACTAACTCTCAAAAAAATAATAACTTGGGTATTCCAACTACTATGAATTTCAATGGAAAAATTGGATGTAATGATGAAAACATTGCAAATCTATTTGCCGATTATTTTAAGTCTGTGTATGAAGAGGATATACCTAGCAACGAAATTCCAAAATTCTCATCGAATCTTAGCCTGGATATATCTGAAATACGCATAGAAATTAATGATATCAAAAACCATGTAAATTTGTTAGATGCTAGAAAAAATGCAGGACCTGATAATATTCCACCAGTGTTAATTAAAGAATGTTCAAATGGCATAACTGTTCCTCTTTTTCTAATTTTTAACCAGTCACTAAAGACAGGCAGTTTCCCTGATACATGGAAACACAGTTTTCTAACACCCATTTTTAAAAAAGGGGACAAAACGGACGTAACAAATTATAGGCCAATATGTATCCAATCATCGATTCCCAAGCTTTTTGAAAAAATTGTACTCCATAAAATATCTACAAATATAAAAAAAATTATAACACCCTACCAACATGGCTTTTGTTCAAATAAATCTGCACTAACCAATTTACTAATTTACGAAAACTTCGTATCTAAATCTTTAGCAAACAGGTGCCAGGTTGACTCAATATATACGGACTTTAGCAAGGCCTTTGACAAGGTGTCACAAAATATTAATCAATAAATTGGGGACACTTGGAGTTTATGGTAGCTTATTAATTTGGTTTGTTAGTTATTTGTCCAAAAGAAGTCTTAGTGTGAAAATAAATGTACAAATTTATAGCAACAAGTGGAGTGCCGCAAGGCTCCCATTTAGGGCCCATTTTGTTCATTATATTTATAAATGATATTGTTGATATATTCACAAATATAAACGTGCTACTGTTTGCTGATGACATGAAACTATATAAAGAGATCAACCACATTAATGATTGTATTACACTTCAAACTAATTTGACATATCTTTTTGAATGGTGCTCTATCAACAAACTAGCATTAAACATAAATAAATGTCAGTTCATTCATTTTTCCAAAAAAAATAATCCTATATTTTTTCAGTATTCATTAAATGATGAAAATTTAAATTGTGTTAATGAAATTATGGATCTAGGCATTATGTTCAACAGTAAACTCACCTTTGTATGTCATATTAATAATATTATCAACAAATCCCTAAAGACTCTTGGCTTTGTTTTAAGAGTTGCAAAAGATTTTAATGATTTAGGCACATTTATTATCTAACACACTATATAAAGAGGTAATATTTGTTTGTTTGTTTGTTTGTTTGTTTGTGTGTTTGTTTGCATCGAATAGGCTCCGAAACTACTGAACCGATTTGAAAAATTCTTTCGGTGTTGGGAAGCTACACTATCCCTGGGTGACATAGGCTATATTATATTTAAAAAAAAATAGGCATCCTTACTAAAACTTCAATAATGTAACCCAGGGTGTAAAAAAATTACATAAAATATTCTTTAAATCGCGTGCGCTGCGAAAACTGTTGATGATAGAATAAAATAATGTACTACGACTTTATAGAACACATCATTATTTACAAAAAAGGTCGCGACAGCATATGTCTAACTATTATGGTTATGCTACAATAAGTATTATTTTATTTTAAAATTTTAATTAATATGTCGCCGCTTGGAAAAGGCTCTTTATTTGTATCTTGGTTTTAATCCTTATCAAAATAAATTACTTCATATTCAAGACAGCTTCAATACCTTTATTTAACTTTTTGAATTTTTCAATTCGGATATTTAATTAGAAAGATATCACGAGTTTAAAAATGTTAGTATTAGAAAAAAGTTTCGGCTACGGGCCGCGCGGGAGAGGAGTCAAGAAATGCAGTGCCAGGGGGGTTTGCGGGACGGGGGA
The DNA here is from genome assembly GCA_917563855.2 of Limnephilus lunatus. Taxonomy (NCBI): domain Eukaryota; kingdom Metazoa; phylum Arthropoda; class Insecta; order Trichoptera; family Limnephilidae; genus Limnephilus; species Limnephilus lunatus. The sequence continues at coordinate 49,885,472 of OU830593.1, forward strand.
GCGGGAGAGCGGTAGCGGGGAAGGTGGAAGTGGAACGCTGGAGGGGAACGCACGGGAAAGGACATGTAAGGAGTAACATTTTATTTATTTGAATATGGTATGTATTATAAAAGAAAGTCCAAAAAAACGTGCAGCTCGCAAAAACTCAGAAACGAGTCCCGGTTCGATCAAGGGAGTTATATGGTGTGGTAGATCTCTATCCCCCCTTATGGGTATCCGTTTTTACCTAAAGGCCGTGCTTTTAAAGATATAAGGGCTGAAAATTTCGCCCTCTTGAAATTTCTAGAACAGTCTTCCGGAAAGTTCTAGAAGGTTCCATAGAGCTGTAGAAAGTTGTGGAAGGAGTGGAATGATCAGGAATAGGAAATCGGGAACATCATTGTGCAACATTCCAGAACACTATCTTATTGTCCTGAGCGAAGCCGGGTAACCCAGCTAGTGTTATATAAAACCCTTGTCAGATGCCAACTTGAATATAACTCAATTCATTCAGACAACATTGAAAAGATATAACGGAAGTTTCTAAGGTTCATAAACTATAAATTGCGTATTCCTATACTAAACATTGATTATAATTACCTCCTGGATAAATTTTCTCTGTTGAAACTTTCAGAAAGAAGAATAAGCACAGATTTAATACTGTTACATAAAATACTGCATTACAAAATTGACTGACCAGAATTACTTCAATTTATCAATATCCATGTACCCAAAAAATCATGTCGACATTTATTACCCTTTTACTTCAATAACACCAGGACACTAGCTTATCAAAATTCTCCGTTTCCTAGACTTCACAGTCTCGGAAATAAATATTCTAATCTAGGTGATATATTTCATCTTAAAACCAATCAGTATAAATGTTGCATATTCTATCACTTTTATTCATCTAGACACAAATAGATGTACATCATTTCTGCAGTTTTTTGTTTATATTGAATGTGAGATTTCTTATCATTTTTACATATGTACTTTTTATTTTATTATGTGGTTTTGTTTTTATATTGTATTACGTATTTTCTTTTCTCATTGTATTATATTTTCTTCATTGTTTTTATACTCAACTTATAAACTATAATGTAAAACCCATCAGGGCGTGTAATAAATAAATAAATAAATAATTTTTCCTCAGTACTATCAGATAAGGAATGACTATTTGTACCAGTCGCTTGTCTATTTATTTTTAGAAAAATTGTACACAAAATTTTCAACATAAATTTCGATTGGGGTAATTATTGTAATATTATGTATGATAGGGATGATAAAGTTACCAGCCTTATCTCCTCACGGACAAAGGACATTCTTTTTAGATGTCTGATGAGGCCGAATTATAATTAACATTAATTACATCAGTCTCACGTTTGAGGATGATTAGGATTCAAAGTATGTTTTTTTTACATTAACTCCACGCAGGAGGCCCTGAGGAAAATAATTTCCCTCGGGGCCTGTTTCATCTGAGATGCTGAAGGAATGAACATTGGTCTTGAAGAGACCAACAATTTGGGAGGCGGGAATGGGTACCGCCGCCCCTGGAACCTTTATTGGATAACCAACACCTCTGCCATAGGTCACCCCAAGTGGTTCGCTACATTTGGTGATTTTGCAGGGGTGCCCGGGTTCATGGGGTGAGGTTTGTCTTGGTCTTGGAGGCGAATGGCCAGGACACACTGAACCCCAGATTCCTACCCACCCCTTAAACCTTTTTCCTTCCCAGAACTCTCCTCTCCCTCCTTTTCCTTAAAAAAACCCCACGCAGCATCCCCAAAAACGACATAGACCCTGACGGAAATTATTTTCCTCAGGAGCCTGTGTGGAGCTGATGTAAAAAATAAATAAAAAAAGACCCATGTTGTAGAAAGGAGGAAAAACAGAGGCCGGCAAATCGTTCCTCAGCCGAGCTGTTGAACACATGAACGAGTCGAAGAAGCGACTCGTTCTCATGTTACAAGTTACAAATGTCAACCGTGTTGGGCACGCGTTTGGCCTGTTTCCCGACTAACCGGTGCCGAAGGGATCAATGACTATAGTTCCTTGGAGCATCTTCCATTGTAATACTGGTAGAACAAGCACAGCATTCCCACGTAGATGGGAGAATCTATCAAACGGACTGCCCGTTTCTGCACAGAGTCGTAGTTTTCAGTTATTTTGGAGCTCCAGACCAGAGGTGGCTGTCAAATTCAACCGTGGGGCATACTTGTGATTTGTACAGGGTTAGCAGTTGTGTACTATTAAAACATCTGCGGGTATATATATTGATTGTCTGAAAGAAGAATTTTTATATTTGAAAAGTTTGATCAAGTTCGTAAATCTAAATGTAAAATGTGTTGTACTTCGGGCATACTGACACGCATATAACAAGATTTTATCTATACTGGTTTGAAAGAAAACTTATATATAAATCATTTTGATTCCTAAGCATAAAAAATGCCAACAAAACTGATTATTTGTTGAAGAAAGTGAAAAAAAATTGATAAAATTCCGATTTTATCAATTTTTATTTTGATCCGAGAAGCGGTTTTATTTTATTTGTTAGTTTTCACAAATAAGTGTTTCAAAAATTTTCGAAAAAGATGATAAGACAGCTACCGGTCTATAATTGTGTGCCTCTGTTTTGCAACCCGACTTATATATTGGGCTCACCTTGGTGAGTTTCCAAGATTGGGGAAAGGTGGAAGTAGCAATACTGAGGTTTATTATATGGCACAAGGGTTTATATAGGTATTCCCCTAACGTGATGATAACATGTGGTGGAATTCCATCCTTATCTTTATACACTTCCACTTCCATTGTTTTACCTCGTCAGTGCTATCTTCATACACTTGTACACTTACCTAAAAAACCTTTCTTCGTGTAACGTTTGGGCACTTAAAAATGGGTTGAATAATTTATTTTGCTTGGTAGGTCGCTACTTCGAAAGGTAAATTTATTATTTTTTCGCTGTTTGGCCCCTCTTATATCGATAGCTAAATTGGGAACAGAATTGCCATCATTAACTATGTATTTGATCTACTAATGTGTCCTCAAGTGAAGAATCAAACAAAAAAGTTTTTTGTCACAGGGTACCCACCACCTACCTGTTTTATTGTGTTGTCGGATTTCTATTCATAGAAGGGTTGTCCAAGAATTAAAGACCTTTCCTCATTTTCGGTGACGCGGACATTATTTTTCACAATATACCAGCACTAGCGTATAGCTTAGATTTTCCCCTAAAAACGAGCGGTGCTACGGCTTGGTAGCTGCTTCAGTGCGAACTTTGTTCCCGTTTGAGATGGACGCTCCGCCGTCGAATCAGTCGTAGTCGTTCACCACCTAACCCCAAAATCTTTTTAATTTGCATCTTTTTCTTCACCTGAAGCAATATTTAGCCGGAAAACCTTTGGAGAACGACTAGGACGCGGAAGAAGAAGTGAAATCATTATTGGCGGCGGAGTTCTACGATAAGGGAATCAAGGAAACAAGTTCCACGGTTCACCAAGTGCATCGATCGTAAAGTCTATCTAAAGATTTATGTAGAAAAATAGTGGGAATATGTACTTAAAATTTTTTACGATTTTTTGGTAAATTTAAATTTTTTGTTATATTTTTGATTTTTCTTTAATTCATTCATGAACAACCCTCGTAATTTATTACATCTACCTATATTATTATTATTCTCTATATAATACAGAGATTCTGATATTTACACTATTGAGTTACTAATGATTCCACGTATCACTTTAATGTGTGAAAGCCTTTTTTAGGCGTAAGATATAATAACTGTCAAAAAGTAAGACTATATCATATTTTTTTATTATTATTAACCAAGATATTACAATATTTACATACAAAATACAATGTTCATTTTTTTTTGTATACACCACCTCACTAGGCTGAGCCTGTGCCGAGGTGGCAGGAATTTAAATTAATTTTGTTATCTTAATCTTGGAAGAAAAATAAGATAAAAAATATTGTATTATTCAAGTTATCTGACCGCAGTATGCAATGCCTTTGTCGATTATCCACGTATGAATTTTATGTTTCAGATATGCATTTTTTGTCACATTTTTGGATATCTTTAACATCTTTTTCAATTAAATTAAAAAAATTTGGAACCAGATTATGATAATTTCTTTGTCCATATGTAATATTTGTCTTCGGAGTCATGTGTTGATGTCTATGTCTTGTGTCGTAATTGTGTTGTGCAGTATGATGGTTTAGGTTGTATTTTTGGTAATGTATAGATATAATTTTGATGTACAGTTGCTGTATGTTCAATACAGCAAAGTCTTTAAATAACTGTATTGCCGAGAATCTAAAAGGTTTTTTAGTAATAACTTAAATTGAGGCCTTTTGCGCTTTGTTGAGAGGGTCCATATTAGTTTTCGCAGCACCATCCCAACCGATCATACCGTTGGTGATAATTGATTGGCTTAACGCGTAGTATATAGTTTTTAAAGTCTTCATTGGCATTATGTTTCGTATTTTCTTTAAAAAAATACCTATACAAGTTTTCTGTCTTTACTTTTTTATTTGTTCTGTCCACCTCAAATAGTTGTCAACGTAAATTCCTAAGTATTTTATCACCTCAGTCCGTGTTAGCGGGTTACATAGGCAGTTTTCTTTAGATGAGCAGTCGTGTTTGGTTAAATTTTCATATATATCATATGCCATAGTATTACTTTCATTCGGTTCAGTTTAAGTTAAGTTTTTTTTTAAATATAGTAGGTATTCGGGGTCGAACTTAAATGCTAGTAGTTCCTATTTTTTGAAAGCGCTTTTCATAGCAGAATAATTTTTAAGGTAAAAAGTACATCATAAAAACAAGCCATTTGAAGTAAAAAACCTACAATGTTTTTATAAACCAAATAACGCATTTTACTTTAAAAGCGTGTGTATATTAATAATAATTGACTGAGCATAGCGAAGTCCTGTTTCAACTCGACCATTTGGAATTTCATCTGCTTGTAAATTCGTTAGTTACGTTCCGGTTCCGGTTCAAGTTGGTAGCCGTTTCGGATACTATATTTTTTCCGCCAGAGTTCGCACGATCGTGGTTGCTACTACGAGCTGTGAAATCGAAATAATCTATAGTATATATCTACCGGTATGAAGTAAATTTGAAAAAAATGTCATTAAGGTGGTGACACTTCTTTGGACAAATTGTATAATTCCTTATTTAAAATGTATGGTTAATAATTGGTTTCAGAGAAAATAAAGGAACGAGTGATGCAGTATTGATGGTATTGTCGAAAGTTACTAGAGCCCTGGATCATGGAAACAAAGCCTTAGCTGTGTTCTTAGATCTATCAAAGGCATTTGACACGGTTTCCCATGGATTACTCTTCAAAAAATTATTTTCTCTTGGAATTCAATGTACAGCATTAAGTTGGTTCAAATCATATCTTAGCAATAGAACACAACAAGTAGAGATAAATAATAATTTAAGCTTAAGCAAACAAATCTCTTTTGGGGTTCCACAAGGTAGTGTACTTGGACCAATATTGTTTTTAATCTACATTAATGATTTATGTAATTTAGATATTCCAGGTCATATTGTCAGTTTCGCAGACGACACTGCTTTAATATTTGAGGGTAAAACCTGGAAAGATGCTTTTGAAAAATGTGATTCAGGATTAAGAATAGTAAAGAGTTGGCTAAATAATAACATCTTAACTTTGAATACATCAAAAACAAAATATATAACTTTTAGCATATCATCAAAAAGTCAGCCATCCTACATTCATAATCTAACTATACACAATTGTCTGCAAAATTGTAATTGCCACCCTTTAGAAAGAGTAGACTGTATTAGGTACCTAGGTGTAATTATTGATAAATATTTGAGATGGAACGACCATATTGATATGTTAACAAAAAATATCAGGAGACTTACCTATATTTTTAAAGAACTTCGTCATATATTGGATAAAGAGAAATTAAAATCTGTCTATTATGCCTTAGTCCAATCTCGACTTTCTTACAATATAGTATGCTGGGGATCCTGTCTAAAGTCCAATGTAGAACCACTAAATATTGCTCACAAATTAATTCTTAAAGTCATGTACAAAAAAAAATTTCGTTATCCATCTAAACTACTTTACAAGGAATCTAATGTTATGTGTATAAAACAGCTGTACATCATTAAAATAATTTGTAGATTTTTTATCAATACTAAATCTGCAGAAAGAACCCAACAAACCCATACCACTAGAATTGGCTCAACAATGAACTTTGTGGCAATACATACTAAAACATCTTTTGGCCAAAGAAACTATTTATATCAGGCTCCACTTATGTTTAATATTCTGCCAGATTACATTAAGTCTTCCAATTCATTAACTAAATTTAAAAATAATGTTAAGAAATTTATGTTGACTGATGATTGGCATACTATATTTTCATCCTTGTCCTTTTTTAAATAATAAGATTTTTTTTTTAAATAATAAGTTTTTTTTTTAAATAATAAGATATTTGAGTTCCAGTTGCACAAATCGAAGTGTCACCCTAGTTCTTTTGAACTTACTTTGCTTTTGGCAGGTATAAAATATTGTTACAAATCATTCTCAAATTACCCATCTGGTCTTCATATTATTATATTATATTATCATATTACAGTAAGTCAATAAAACTATTTAAATGGTAATTATAGATGGGTAATTAGTATGTAATATTAGTGTTTTGAAAGTAGCGTATTTATATTGTGTTTTGTATGTAAAATGCATCCTCAAATTATAATTATTAACCTCAATACAGGCATTAGTCCTAGTGAGGTTAATTTATGTAAAAAAAAAAAAAAAAAAAAAAAAAAAAAAAAAAAAAAAAAAAAAAAAAAAAACAACAACAACAAAATGTATGGTGAGAATATAAATAAATAAATAAATAATTAAGATCTTTTTTTTGACCCAAGGTCTACTGTTCACAGAACTACGAGTACTAGTTATTTTTTTATATATGTACGATGGGTGTGCTTTATAGGTGGTACTCTAATAAATTAACTCACTCGTTATTTTTTATTGACCTTGATGTTTAAATGCGATGTTTTTTTGTTAATCTCCCGGCCCACAGTTGCCCGGACTTAATTTCTAAGAATTAATAATAATGACAATTATTGTCTAACCTCGCTTTGCTAATTTAATTTATATTCCCTACTTTTTATAAATATACCTTTCATCTCTGAATTTCCCTTTCATTCTCTTAGGGGTAAAAGAAAAAGGGTCGTGGCAGAATTCGAAAATCTCTGAAAATAAATATGAGTTTTATCATATTCCATATGTGGAATAATAATAATAATTTTGAAATGTCTGCTGAAATGAAATTCCTAGTTTTGAAGTCTCTGTGAACTGTTTACTCGAGTCATCAGACCCAAATTAAAGTATGTATTACCCGATGTTTTCGAGAAATTTTACGATTGTTTAAAAATAGAAAAGGCTTATCAGATGAAATAAAAAGTATTTTTCTTCATTTAATTCTTAAATGTAATGTCTTGTTAAATTACGCTCCTCGAGATCGAATTCGGAGGTCGCTGTTTCAAATCCTAGAGTGCGAAGATAAGTTTTATTATCAGGATAATTATAGCCTTTCCTTTCCGTGGAGAGGCAAGGTTCTTGTGTTTGGTGAAGGAATGTTAGCTCAAAATAGTAAAACCATGTAAATTAGTAATAAAAAGTATTTTAAATAAATAATAAGAAAATATTAAGAAAATCGCACGATTTATCGATAACAGAAAAAAATGAAAACATGATCGGCTCTAGTAGTTTTAGGTAATTTTACAAAAAGCTGAAATTCATTAATATTTTCGATAATTTTAAGTTTTAAAGGAGGCTTGCTAAAATAAGTTATTCGGAGATGGAATATATAAGTGATTAATTTGGGACATTAAAGTTATTGTGATGTCTTGTTGATATAATATTAAAATGTTTTTTTTTCAAATACATTTATTTTCAAATATTACATGGTTATACACATTCTATATAGTTTTTTTTTCAAGAATACATTATTTACTACTATTTTGACAATAAGGCGGAGAAAACGAATGTAGATAAAAGTTTTAGTAATGATAAAATAACACAATTTTTTTTATATATTTAAAACTAAGAATAGATAATTAATAGAAAACAAAAAAAAATCATGTAATATGTATATATGTTTTTAAATATATGTATAAAAAATATAATAGAAGGAATGTAACAGAATGATGAGGAGGAGTTAATTGAGTTGAGAAATGTAGTATTTATAAAGATGAAGTGATTTAAATAAGTTATATATAAAGAGCTTTTATTGATTTTTTTAATATTTTTTTTTTCCAATCTTAAGTTAACTGGTAATTGGTTAAACCCACGGACTTAATTTATATGTCTATGGTTAAACCATTTAACTCAAATATATATAGTATTACTGTTTTTGCTAACGTTGGCAATAGGGAAAATAATTTCCCTCAGGGCCTGCATCATCTTTGGGGATGCTTCGTGGAAGGTATTTTTAATGAAAGGAAGTTCTAGGAAGGAATAAGGTGAGGGGTGGGTAAGAAACTGGGAGTCATTGTATCCAGGAGTGACTGACATATGAATCCATCCCTCCCATTAGTGATTGGAATGGGGACGACATATTTTAAATAATTCTAGGATGGGAAAAATTAGTCAAAGATAATATTGTTAGTTCTGAATTTGAGGTATTGGATCGACAAAAACGATTTAAAAATAAGAAGTTCCAATGGCCGAGTTGGTTAAGGCGTTTGTCCCGGTAAGATAAAGACCCTGGCTTCGAGTCCCAGTTGCGACAGTTAACTTTTTTATTTTATCTTTCTCTTGTTCTTTTTCGTATATTCGTTTTAATTTATTAGTATTATTTAATTTTTCAATGATCTCTTAGATTGTTTGGCAGAAAGGTTTGGAAACGTGATAAAGCAAATAAGTTTCAAGAAAGTGTCCTCTTGAAAGCGGCGTACATTGTACACCGCAAACTATACTTTGGATTCGAGTTCAAAATTGTATATACAGTCTTCTACGTGTATATAAATAAAAAAATGAATATTAATTTTTAAAAAAACATTAATCATTTGCTTCAAAATAATTACGAAAAATACACCCTTGTACCGCACACGAACCGTGTCGTGGTGCCTTAATGTTGGAATTTATTATATCTCACTGTTTTCTCCTGACATCTTTCATATTATGGTAAAAATAATGGTTTATTAAATGTATTAGATTAATTTGAAGTATAATGTAGGTACGCAGGTTTTAATTCTGTTTATGGAAGTGTTTTTAAATACACATTTTTTTTTTTTTAGTCCGTAAGTAATAAATCATAAGGTTCTCTGACGCGTGAGCAGACCACACATGGCGTGCATTATCGAAATTTACCCCCTGCTATCCACTACCGCTAGTGTGTCTCCTTTGCAATCCCCCCTTTCCCCTCGCGCGTCCTCTGCCCCGTGAACCCTCCTATTGCGTTCCTCTCGCGTTTCCCTTCAAACTTCTCCCCTCCCGCGAACCCCGCTATCCCTCACCCCTCACTCCTTCGTCACCTTCCCAGCGAACACCCCTCTCCCCGTTCCCTTTCTTCCTCCAGTGCTCTCCTTCAACCTTCCCCGCCTCCCCGCATCTTCCCCCCAACTGCGAACCCCCTCCTACTCTTTCAATCCCCTCCCCCCTCCTGGATTCTCCATCCTCTCCTGCCTTACACACATTTTTCAAACAATTCACAGGCGCGCATAGAAACGCATACGGGACGAATATAGAAACATTCATTTGAAATTAATCAATTAAAACAATTAATTATGAAACATGTATTTAAAGGTAAAGATTACATTTCAAATTAAATAATAGCATTAAAGTCCCGAAATCAGCCAACTATTTCTGTCCGTCCCTTCAGAAAGTGTCGGCGGCGTCGCGCGTCGTCCCATTGAGGGATGATCGTCCCATTTTGTTGATTTGTTTTTCCTCTGCTCTTCAATCTCCAGTTTGTCGACGGCCTCGCCTTTCACGACCTCCCTAAGCGCTTATTGGCGGGGCGCTTTCTCGAGACTTGGAGCGCCGCAAGCATGTAGGAGTTGTGTGCGGCACACACGGGCGTCTGATCTTTGGGGCGGCCAGAAATTATAAGTTTTTAAACACAAAATCTGAATTAAGTGGTACACTTAAAATAAAAACAAGACTTTAATGACAATTATTGCACTACTTTAGATTGAAAACCCTCCATGCCAGCAATTAACCAGTTTTGAAAAGTTTACGTAATCCAATATTCAAATGAAGATTTGAACTCCAACGGCAGCTGTTCCCAATCCTACTAATCAACTGCTAAGCCGAAACTAAGGCTCTACACTTCTTAAATGCACAACTACGCACTTTCCAAAACACAAGCATCCCTTAATTTAAGGAAGCCGGACACGTGGATTAAGCTCGACTGAGCAAAGCAAAGTTAGAAAAAGTGTCAACAGAGTGGCGCTAACGAAGGCGGCAAAGGTCAAGCTAACACTTTCTTTTTAATAAATTTTATGCGCTTGTTTAAAAAATATAAAATGCAAGTTTATGGATAACAGTATTAAAAAGAAATTATTTGTTTTAATTATATATATAATATTTAACTCTTAATTATATAATGATAATCAACGATAAAATATTTGGTAACAACGAGAATCGAGCGTTACCTTTAAAATACAAATCGCTTAACTGATGGTAGACTCAGATTTGTCGATCGAAAAGTTGGGAACAACGGCCGTTAATCTCACAAAAAACGTATAATTTTGCTATACTAGGATAAAAAATTTTTTTTAAGGATTTCCGCAATTTATTCTTTCTAAATAAATAAATATTATATGGATACCTCATAATTAACCTATTTTTTGGCTAGCTCGAGAACCGACTTAAGTACCTAATAACTTGAGTCCAAACTGCACAGAATCATTTGAACTATGATATTCTTGCTTTTTTAGGAGGGCCTATTTCAACTAACGAACTAACGAAGCTTTTTGCATTTAAAAAAAGTCATATCATATATATAGACTTAAATAATTCAACCAAGACGCGACCACTTTATTCCATTCGATCTTTAAGAAACGATAGAGGTTGAAATACAACTAAAGACCTGATTAACTAATTAACTCCCGTTTAGTGTTAACAAGTAAATGAGGACGGCTAAAGCATATTTAGGTTAGTATTTCAATTCAACATTGCCAATTCATCCATATTTTTATGTAATTGCTTAGTTGACATTTTGTAATGACCAGTCATAGAAAATACCTTCAGTGTTGCCAGCGTGTATCGATTTCTTATTTATTTCCTGTCAATATCGGTTAAGCTGTCAAAAGTGAAACTGTGCTCCGGACATCGATATAAAATCATCGGAAATTACGTCTATCGATCGGATAGTGTAAAGATAGCAATTTCATTGTGCTAGAGCTCCTGCTGGCTTGTACAAACAATTTTTGTGATGATGGAAGTAGAAGAATCTTCAAATTGAATACGCTTTCATTAAAAAAATACCACTGTGCAGTTCATACGCTGTAGAAGTGAAATCTTCAGAAAACTCTGAAGGCAGACACTGAAAAGTAGACGAGAGTGGGGAGGCTACGAGGCACCGCAAAAAGAGGAGACTGATTATTCTATCTCATTCTCTCGCAATCTAAATCATGTAGATGTATGTGTTTGTCTATTTTAAGTGTCGCTATTTCGTTTTATGGAGTTTCAAACCACAACGGTGCTAAAAAAGTTTTCACTTAAAAAACTACATGTGTGCAGATAAGTTTTTAGATTTTCACGGCCAAAAGCATTAGGTAGCGCAACACGACATAACACCCCAAAAACTAACAACGAAAATACATGTGTGCAGTTCACGTGCAGTAGAAGTGAAACCTGCAGAAAACTAAAGTAGACATGGGGAGGCTACGAAGCACCGCACAAAGAGGAGAACGATTATGCTACCTCATTCTCTCGCAAGCTAAATCCTAAAGATGGATGTGTCTGTATCTTTTAGTGTCGCTTTTTTGTTTCTTCGAGTTTCAAATCACAACGGTGTTAAAGAAGTTTTTACTTAAAAAATAAAAATAAAAAAGACAAGTGCGACAATTCTCGCGGCGGTCCTGCTTCCCAGGCCTCACCCGGCGTGGCACCTGCCTTACGGTGCGGGCGCCTGCCGTAAGATTAAGTAATAAATACTTAAGCACCGCACCGGGCGCTTCCCTCTCTGCTAAAGAAACAACCAAATTTTAATCCCCGTGTCATCAAATGTTTTACGAGCAAACTTTGTGCGTTATATTATTTCGTCTTTATTATTCTTTATAATGTTTATATTGCCGGTTTCCGCTGATTGGCGTCTTCCAGGCCGTGGAACCAAGAGAAAACTTCTGTTGGGTTGATGGTTAATTCTACCTTTTATCCTCACTTCACTTTATGTGATAACTTATGACAATTTATTTAAAAAAAAAACTGTATTTCGGTGACTATTTTAGCTATGTTCATGTTGTGTTGACCCATATCTAGTATGTTTATTAGTGCAGTTTAAGGCGATCCTACAGAAGTACAGGAAAAAATCGAAATCGGAATTCACGCCCTTTTATGGGAGGAGTTTAAAAATACTTGAGAAAAAGCTTTTGGAAAGGTTGGAAAAGATATTTGAGTTTTTTTTTTACATGTTGATTTCGTAAAGGCCTGTAAAAAACATTAATTCCTTTTTTATGCATTGTTTATTGCAATAAAACGGAATTTTTAAATTGATTTCACGAAAATAAGCGGCGCGGAGCATAACACGACTGCTCTCCGTTCCGTTCGGAGGAGTAATGACGGAAGACAGGGGGGCGGCTGCCAGTCGTTCTTCGGTGGACGGTATGAGGTTCACTTTGATATAACAAATTCGTCGACTGCCGTATTGTCGCCGTGATGTCAAAAATTCCAACGCGAAAATGCATATTATATTTTATTTTGTGAGGTTCGGGCGTAAATATCATTTTTTTTCGCGATAATTATATAAGAAACTGAATTTGCCACATTATGCAATAAAACCATATCCGAAAAAGTGTTTATAAGTAGGAGAGTTTTCAGTTAAAAATGTTTTTTATAGACCTAATACTTTATTCTTTTCTTAGCTTATTAAAAGACTTATTAAAAAAAATTGACCGATATTTTTAAGGGCCAAAGTATGTTCTACACGCAGTATTTAATTGAAGCATCTATAATACTTCTAAGCGGTCAAATTTTCAAAACTAAAACATACGATTTTGTATGATTTTGCATTATTTAGTATGGCTTCATCTTAAAAGGAACGGCTGCGAGGCCCTTTTTGGACAAACCTTAATTTTGAATTTAAAGCCAAAATACCAAACTAAAAAGAATAATAATTATTTTTGTAATCAAAAAGTTTTGGAAATATCTGACAGGATATGTGGTATTTTATTTATTATTTCTTAAATTATAATATACTAGCAGACCCAGGTACATGTTGCTGTGGCTAACGAAAAACAACATTACCCAACCTTTATAAAATCCACACCACCCGCTTGCCAGCTGCCCACCGCCCGCTGCCTGCTGTCCGCTGCCTGAATTGAATATTTAAATTTCTACTATACTACTATAATAAGCATGTGTTATACATATAAACCTTCCTTTTAAATCACTCTATCTGTTGGTGAAAACAGCATGAAAATCCGTTGCGCAGTTTAAGAGATCTAAGCGCACATACATTTTGAGCGACATCATTTTATACTATGTATGTAATGATGTTACTCGTAAACGATTAAGGGCTGGCGTAGTCCAGCGGTAAGGCTCTTGAATCGCACACCGAAGGTCGCGGGATCGAATCCGGAGTGGCAAATAAATTTTATTTGATTAATTTGTGTTATTTCACAATTTTTTGATTTAAAATAATATATAGTATATTTGCGGCAAGTTCCAGAGTGGAAGATACTTTCAGTATCGCCCTGGTGTAAGACCATCACCATTCAGAATTGAAACGTTGCTTGAAATGGCTTTAGCCGTGTTTGGTGACCAGATCTGAATAGCCAGGTACTTCCCCACCTTCCTCTTCGCTATCTCCTTCCCCTTCCCACTACCTTCAGCCTCACAACATACCCCAATTGGGGATGCCATAGTCTTACTGGCTTCAGACGGGAGCAGTTGGGACTCTAGTGCGGTATTCACATAAAAAAAAGGAAATCACTTTTTCATGATTTTAAATATTTTCATGATTTTGGCACTGTATGTGAATCAATTATAACTATAAAAAAAATAATCTTACCCTACCAACTGAAAAATAAATAAAAATTAAACATTAAAAAAAACATTTCTCTGCTTAGAATTTTTTTTTGTTAACAACGTAAATCGGTCGTTTGTAAATTGTATTTACGATCATCATACGTGCGAACTTTAGGCAAACTACAAGAAGAGTAGTATAGAAAAACTCCGGGTTCAGTACAACGACGCCTTCCGCATAATGTTTGGTCAGCGCTTCCCGGTTGTTCTCGGAGGGGCGAGTTCCTGGCTATGCAGCCCTTATTAGATCCAGGGTGGTAGGAATGAGGGAAAGGATAAGCAGCTCTGGAAATATCCTCAGCATGGAAGTCCGCTTCAGCCCATCATCCAGCATTGATGCAAACTGGAGAAAAATACTGGCTCATAATGTGGTCACAGAATCCTAAAAGCTAATTATTATTATTTTCTTTTTTTCTTTTGTTATTATCTTTATTTCATCTACAATCATATTCACCAGCTTTAATTTTTTAAATATTTTGTGTATGTATCATAACCCTTATGGAATGTGTGGGATTGCACTATTCTCCCCACATACCGGAATAAACATTTATTATTATTATTATAAAAAAAGGTGTATTTTTATAATTTTTTAATTTATATATTATGATATTTCTAGAGCAAAAAAGTTTTTTTTTTAATAATTGTCATTAACCCTAGAAAGATAATATTATTTTTACCTACCTTAAAGATAAAATCATACGTCTTGGAGACTTTCTGAAGTTTAAAAGTGAATATTTGACATACACATTCATCATAGATACTTACACAGGTAGTTAAATAATTAGTTTAGCGTTTTATACTTTAAATAAAACCAAAACAATAATAAATAATACATTGTAATTAAAGAAATAATATTTGAAGAAGAGTCGCGAACCGCCAATGTTAAAATCCCTTAGAGCTGAAACCAATTCGAAAATACAATCGTTGTCAGTTATTACTGCAAAGAAAATGTCAATCATATCCTCAGTCTAAAACTTAACAAACATAATTTTTTTGAAATTATTGCAAACTATGACTTAAAAAGAGTTGTTATAAGATGATGTTCTTACTTAGAAGCTTATCAGCTGGAGTCCCCGGCGATGCCCGGGTTTTACACAAAGTTTTCTAAATCAATTGTAGAAAGTGACCTTCCTCTTGTTTTGAAGGTCACATGTGCAAAATTTCATCAACCTCGGCATAAAACTGTAGATTTGCGTACAAATCAAACCCACACCGCCCCTTGCCAGCGCGCTCGTCCACCACACACAGACATTCTCCTTTATATATTATATATTTCAATCAATTTACACAAAACCTTGACAAATTATATACCTGAACCCTCCTCATGAATCACTATATCTATTAGTGAAAACCGCATGAAAAATTGTTCATTAATTTTTGAGTTTATCGCGAACAGACAGACAGCCGCGGTGGAGGTCTTTAATTTATAATATGTAGAGCTCCACGAAATTCTACCTTTACATAGTCAGTATTAAACTAGAACAACGTAATCAAATCCGCATCAACTAGGTATTGGAAAATTATCCGAATATAACCGATTTCTGCCCGTATTTTTAATAACTGTGGACCAAAATAATTTTTTTATTCCATTAGCATGTGAAACAACAACGAATAAAACTTGAAATAAAAACGAAACTTATGTTGCATTGGCTCAATATTCATAAAATACCACAATTAAATGTTGACTTATGCACAGGATCCGAGACCCGTCGTACCAACCAAACGTGTGAAGATGTTATATTCGTTTTTAAATTACGATTTATAGTTTTAATGTGAAGATGTTTTATTCGTTTTTAAATTACGATTTATAGTTTTAATGTGAAGATGTTTTATTCGTTTTTAAATTACGATTTATACATTCTACGCAAATAGTACAAAACTTTATACATTCTGAATCAGCATTATTTGTCCATTCATATGGATAAATATTTTTAAGTCATAATATTTTTTACTTGAGTTTTTTTTTTGGTACCAGGTATATATATACCAGCAGCAGTTGCGTTGACCTAGGTATATAACAAAATTCTGACAGAAAAGCCTCACCTGGGTAAAGAGGCAAGAAGTGCCTTGCCGCCAGAACTCACCATTCGAGAGTTTTAGTAGGACATAAAAGCACCGCCTTGAAAACAT
The DNA here is from genome assembly GCA_917563855.2 of Limnephilus lunatus. Classification (NCBI taxonomy): domain Eukaryota; kingdom Metazoa; phylum Arthropoda; class Insecta; order Trichoptera; family Limnephilidae; genus Limnephilus; species Limnephilus lunatus. The sequence goes on from OU830593.1 coordinate 49,901,821, forward strand.
ATGAAACTCAAAATACCTACAAGATTGTTTGTTCAAGCAGTAATAACAATAATAATAATCGGATAATTTGTAGAGACCCATTTTTGTGAAAAATCACCTTAAGGACGCTCCAAAGTACATTCCAATATCATAGAACCTAGAAGAAAACAAATCCAATCCAATGAGAAAGATTAATTATTCTCCGTACCAGCTTTTTAAAATTATAACTCAATATCGATTTTATTCTACCTACATTCAAAAATGCTGAAAGGCGTGATGATGAAACTATTAAAATTATGTACTTTTTGTAATTATTTTTCGATCATAAGTATTTATAATTTTTCAATAATGTCTAAGCGAAATAAGCATGTAAAAAAAATCTTAAATATATCAGTTTGTAAGATCGTAAATAAATAGACGAACTGAAGTATTTTCGTCACAAAACACGTGTGCGGATCTTTTTTTAAATGATTTCATTTAAACTGAAATCATAATTCTGAAATATAGTTTTCCCAGATAATTTATTGATTTATTTTACTGCATGATTTTTATATGATTTGAAATGTGTGTTGCATAATACAAAATTTTGTTTGAAAATTTAACAAATCTTCTGTCGACGACCTGCGGTATAACCTTATTAAGCTAAAAAAATATATATATTTTCTCATAATTTAAAACAAAGCTTTACCAGATAAAAGAACAAAACGGCTAAAATTTTTATTTAAAAATGAGATATTTCGGTTTTGTCTGGTTATTCTGGTTATTGGATAAATTGCTAACAAAACACACTACGTTTTTCGTAACAATCGAAATCTTTTAGTTGCAATCCAAAATCTTGTGTACTAACTACCTACGAACAGGTAAGATTAACGGGTAAAATTATACTACACTTTGTTTAAATACCAAAGAGATAGATACCTACTCTCAGTATCGCCACGGTGAAACACCACCATAAATCAAAATTCTGAAAATGGCGTACTTACCGCGTTTGTTGAATATTTCTGAATACATAGGAATTTTCAAACACTACTCTTCCCCATACCCCTGTCAAGTCTCAACATCCCTTTCTTGGGTTTGCCATACTCACATAGGCTTCGGGCAGTTGGTCCCTTTTTCGAAATGAAAACTTCTTTAGTGATTTAAAACTCGATGAAACGAAAAATCGACACTAAAAAAGACAAAAACATACATCGATAGGATCGAGCCTTTGTGAGAATGAGATAGAATAATCGGTCTCCTCTTTGAGCGGTGCTTCGTGGCCTCCCCACTCTTGTCTACTTTAGCTTTCTGAAGGTTTCATATCTACCGCGTGCTGCACACAGATATTTTTGTTCGTTCAATACACTTATTCATGTTGTTTTAATTCAATATTGATTCCTCCCTGTAGATTGTATAACAGGTGACGTAGCGCTGAATAATGTTTATTTTACAAATGTTTCATTATATTTAATGTACTAGAACGCCTATAACTGAAAACATAATAATAGTCTAGACAATCACCTTCGACCGAAAATACATATTTTGCAACAAAAGTGATTTCCTAATAAATAATCCTGAAAGAGAAATCTCGAATTACTGCCATCTACAGTTCAACATGTAAAGCTTTTTCGTTGGTTCATCGTTGGTTAGTGTTGGTGACGGCACACGCATCACATTTTTATCAATGGAAATTAATATACCTACCCGACAATGCAATATATGTTTACCATTTTGCTAATCTGCCACCTACCTATTCCAGAAATATGTAAAAATATCAGGTTGGTCCTTTCACGCTCATTTTTTATATCACCCTGTCAAGCTGAAAGTATTCTTTGCCATATAAAAGAAAAGCTTTTAAAAATTCCAATAGATGGCTATGTGCTCAAAAATATCGGCAAAGAAACGACTGCAATATTATTCCTGGTGCTGCCATCGAAAGATTTCCCGTGGGGAAAACAGGAATTATCAAAGTTTTAAATTTTAAATATTTTCTATTATCTTCATCCCTACATGAATGAAAGTTCCTGATTTCATCACAACCAATCTCAGATGATGAAAAATTTGTGTGAAAATGGAATTATAATTAGAATACAAGTAGGTACTTATTTGGAATGAAACCGCGAATGATAAGTACAGCAGGAATTGATAAATAAAATTAATATTTTATCAATGTGCCCTTCGTAATACTAAATTTCTTGGAGGTGAAAAGATTATTGTATTCTCGCTGGTAATAAAAAAAAATAATTTAAATACCAGTCCCTAGAAGGGTCCAATCAATCATGATTCGCTCTCGCGTGCCATGTCCGCAGTAAAACCAGACTGAAAACATGATAGGATGATAGTAATAATACCCACATTTTCATTTTCATCCCCACTCGGGAAAATCCAAGGTTTACCCATTGCTGAGTACCATTACGTACCAGTAAGGTACCGATTGGTCCCGAAGGTTGACGGCAGGGGGGTATAACTCCGTCAGTTTTTGTAACCCGGTCACGTGGTTTGCGACGTCATAGTAACGACTACCAATAGGAATCTTATAATTTCCATAGAAAAACTTTTGAGAACTTAGTGGTATGTAAAGTGGGATATCTATGGTATTATATGTCAAATAGCACGTTGGCCGAAACAATCCGAACATTCAAAACAACGAAATATTTTGAAAAAATTCTTCCTAAATATCGTTTCAGTGTCGGAGGCTGTGAGGATAGTGTTTTAGTTCGACATAGAGTACCTAACTGCGAAAATAATGAGAGTCGTTATGGGAATGGGAGTTGAGAATCGGCAGATCTGACTATTGCTTATCCGATTTTGGGAAGTTGTGGTTATGTTTGGTTCCCATTTCACTAATAACTGCAAAAATTCCAATGGCACGTTAAAAAAAGACGCTTGGGAGGAATGCAGAATACGCCAATGTCAGGGAATTTAATAAAAATGCACTTTCTAGATGAGAAAAGTGTGTAGAAACTCATTAAAAAAAGAATTAATGTGCGGAAAGCAAAATTGAGGGAGATACAGCCGATCAAAGTTTAATAAAATTTCACTACAATGACAGCCCGCCCGCCATCTTTTGTCACTAAACAACCCAAAGTACTACTACCACAACAACAGGTCAGGGATACCAACCCGCCCGTTGTCACTGATATGTTGGTATCCCTGAAGAGACAAAACAAGAGCCTAGATACGATTGTAGCCGACTTCGTGGGACACAGGAGGCGCGTAATTATGAAATTTGTCTAGCGGGCTTGTGTATAGCGCCGGATCTGCCCCCCCCCATAACCTAACCTAACCTTTCTAGCGGGCTTGTGTATGTTAACCCAGCCCTGGATCTGCCCGCCCGCCCCCCCCCCCCCCCCCATAACCTAACCTAACCTAACCTAACCGAACCTAACCTAACCTTTCTAGCGGGCTTGTGTATGTTAACCCAGCGCCAGATCTGCCCGCCCCCCCCCCCCCCCATAACCTAACCTCACCTAACCTAACCTAACCGAACCTAACCTAACCTTTCTAGCGGGCTTGTGTATGTTATCTTTACATTAAAAAACAGCCTACGTTTTTAAATGGTTTGTCTGGCGGGATTCTCCATTCCAGTGCCTATTTACATTATATTATTAATTCTGTTTTTCATAATTACGCGCCTTATAATTTCAATCGTATCTAGGCTCTTGTTTTTGTTTGTATCAGGTCTGGGATACCAACATAACAGTGACAACGATGGCGGGCGGGCTGTCATAGTATCAGTTCGCGAAGTGAAATTTTATAAAACTTTGATCGGCTGTATCTCCCTCAATTTTGCTTTCCGCACATTAATTCTTTTTTTAATGAGTTTCTACACACTTTTGTCATCTAGAAAGTGCATTTTTATTAAATTCCCTGACATTGGCGTATTCTGCATTTCACCCAGACGCTTTGCCGACCCTTAATCTTCATGGAATCGGAACACATCGGGGTTTACCTAAAGAAAACGTAAACGATCGTAGGATACCAAAATACAGGTGCGAATCTTTTGTTTGTTCAGTGTTCCTAATATAAAGAATTTTTTCCATACTTTGTAACTTTTCCCTAACTTCACCTAAAAATTGTATCTATTTTCGTTTTTAGACTTTATCCATATTCTACCTGGAGTGTCCAGCACGAATGGTGCCGTCCAAGACCACAATTACAGTTTAAAAGGTATAAATAATGTCTTCTCTATACTCTATATGGCATCAACCTATTTTATTCATAGAGATAGATGTTGATTCACTGAGTCTTATTATAAAGATATTCAATACATTTATTATTTCTTCAAACACAGCAATTCCATTAATATATTTAATATGACAGGCGCATATCCGAGACGCGTGGTCGTTGTTCTTCATTTATTTTCTCTTTTATACTCTGCACTGGTAGGATATAGTTCATAGGATGAGGCTGGGTAATGTAATGAATTTTTTTTTTGTTTCAGAACCAAATGTGTTCTACCTGGGCCGAGTACCGTGCGTTTTGCTGCCAAAAAAGTAGTGGAAGATTATACAGGTATACATCTGTATTTATATTTCATTAAAGGAGATAATATTCTATGTTTTGCTTGCGAACTTTGGTTAATGTGATGAATATGTTTATTTCAGAACCAAACATGTTCCCTGGGCTGAGCAGCGTACCGTGTGTGAATTGCACTCTGTTATTACATTGTCTTCAGACCTCTGCAGCCATACTCGGTCAACCATCGCCTTAGCCGCAGTAAGACGGATAGATTCATACATCCATCACTCTTGAACATATTGACCCCCAGATTCCTAACTACCCCTCTGTACATTTTTCCTTCTCAAAACTTCCTCCCTTTCCTTTCCCTAAAAAGACTCCACACCGCATCCCTAAAGATGACAATAGGCCCTGAGAGAATTTTTTCCTCAAGGCCTCCCATGTGGGCTAAAAATCTATCCAAACACTTCCTATTTTATTATTATTACTCATATTTTCATTATTTATGATTAAAAAACCTTCCCTTTCCAGGTGAAATTACTTAGATATTGTAATCAGTTCCATCTAAATGAGTTTGCACATGATTGTATTTCCATTTTTGTGTTATGTATAAAGCAATAAAATACTACATGCAATTATGAGTTTTTCATTTTATTTTTAAAATAATTTTTAGGCTAATGATTTGGGTAGGTACTAATATTGTGTTAGGTGGTATCTTTTTTTTTTTTTTTTTACTTTCCTCTATCCTTGTCGATGGTCTGTGACGTCATAATCGCGAAATGAGCATTATTTATGGTCAAATAGTGTTGAAGCCCGTTCCATACAAAAAGCCCGAAGATATCGATCTAGGTATTAGTTCATTTATGGTTGACGGACTCGCACGAATGCGGCCGACGTCACGGGGCGAGTATCCATCCCTTATTTTATTTGGCAACCTCGTTCCTGGGCATATTTAAAGCCTGATGAAGGTGTGCGGATCGCGAAGCTGCAGAGAAGTATTCTCGAGACCGTTATCTCGCGGCTTTATTTGACGTCGGCGCCAAAGTGGGAAACTGAGAGGAGACAGATTATTATAACGCAGCGCACCAAATGTAAAGGCGCATGCGTGAATTACGTCACTGAGCATTACGTAAACTCTCGGCTCGTGACTTTGTTCAGTTGATAGTCGCCATCTTGCATTGTGCTTTTCTGGCTAAATACATGGAAAGAAGGTTGCAGTGCGCGCTCCGCGTCTGTTCTCCGTGAACATTGACATAGTTAGTTCGTATTTTAGCTTTACCTATGAGTTTTCGTAGTTCGTCAATGAAACATAAACTTTTCAAAATGGAATATTTAGTGTCTTGTGTTGCCTTCGCTCTGCTATTTTTAGCTCATATTATTCCGTCGGAAGCGGCAGGTAAGAAATCTTCATTATTATTTAGTATTTTATTATAATGGAGAGTTTCAATAGTTTTTCATCCCATCCCGGTGAATCATAATGCAGCCCGTCAAATGTCAGTCATCTGTCATGGCATGTGTCACTTTGCCATAAACACCAGTCGACGGTCATTTGCGGACTGCGGGTCGTACTGCATTATGTCAAACTGCTTCACTTTAGACATTATTTACAAATCTTCGAGCTTACTCCAATTCTAATTCTTCAGTTCGGCGTGGTTTCGATTTTTGGTCGTAACGATTTTTCTTATTTCAAGGACTTTGGGGTGGAAGACCGAACTAGTAATCACTAAACACTTCATTGAGTGATCCGTCTGCACTAAACGCTAAACACTTTCCTTATTCCTTTACCCTGTAAGGGACAGGGGACAGGGTGGCTTACACTTCCAACGCGATTGATTTATTTATAAACCCACTATTTATCCATATTCTGAATTTATAAGCTACCTAGCTCAAATAAATTCCTAGCAAACGTCAAAAATTTGACAATCATAAGATTGCTAACGTTATCGGAAATTTTCGTAAACCTTTTACATGATTTTCATTCCTCAATCATAAAATGTGCCCCACAATTCTCTTAGGCTTTGCACAACGACTAATAATGTCATTTTTCATACAATCTGGGTTAGCCTATCTGTCACAAAATATCACCATTATTGATGCTCAACTTAGTGCCTATAACTTTACCTAAAATACTTTGACATTATATAATCAAAGCTAAAATAACACCATCCTGCCAACTTTGATCATGATCAATAATACGACAAAAACTTTTTTTATTTTTATTTCAAGCCAATTATTTTATTCCTATTATTCCTAGCCAAAACCACTACATATTTACCTTGAAGAGTTAGAACATTACAAAAATATCTATTTTTGTGTGACTCCATTACATTATAAATATCACATTGATTTTACAAATTTAACCATCGGATCTGTTTTTGGCTTTAGGGTCATTATGCTGTCTGTATTTATTGTAACTCAATGGCCTGTACCATCACGGGATTAAATAAGTCATATGCATTCTCATCATAACCTACATTTTTAATGTAATTGCATACATATATTAAATGAATTTAAGTTTTTACTGGAATTTATATTATAATGTTAAGCGGAGACTGAATAAATCTTATATTCTTTTCCTTCGTATGGTGGAGGAATGTTAGTAGTGGTAAACGTATGATGCCGAGGTTATTTAGCCATCATATGATCAGGAGTCACTTTATTCTGTACAGACGTGCCTCCGGGTAACTGGAAAAGGGGACATTCTTCTAGGATGTAATCTTTTGTTTGTATGTGTCCCCATTTACACATTTCACAGTCCTTTAGAACAGTGGTCGCCAAGACTTACTACCTCTCGAACTACTAAATTCATTATTTTAAATCCCGCAGACCACTAATAGGATTTTTTGTGTTAAATATATTTAGAAAAATATGATCAAAGAACACATAAAATGCACCTAGTTAATAATATAAAACTATTACTCGTAACCAAATTATAAAAGTTTTGTTAATAAACAAAAATTGTAAAAACAAAACATTTAGAAGTTGGTAATGATAATGTCCAACTTTCTCTGCGGACCGGCGAAATGTTCTCTCTGAACACCACTTTGGTGAACGCTGCTTTAGATCCCATTTGTGCATCAATATGCACAAACTAAATCACACAATTTGCATTTGATAAAATTCTCAAAACCAACATTAAAACCATAGAAAAGACAAGCTGTATCTATCAGTAGTAATACTGATACATACAGCTTGTACACTACTGATAGATACAGCTTACAGTATTTGTTTGAAATCTATGTAAAAATCTGACAAAATCTTGGTATGCATCAGAACATGATTCAGTGTGTGTAACGTTGACCCAATTTTACTTTAATATTGGAGTACAATACGTAAAAACGGATTAAATAGTAGCATTTCAGTCTGCACGTTGCAGTAGTATATAAAGTATTGATTTCCTGGACGTTCCAAAGGTCTGAAATCATGATAAGGATGCCATCATTTCTTAGATTAGAGTTTACAATCATGATTCAGAATCTGACCACATCTGTGGACATTTTATATTATATCGTACTATTGAGTTTATCGCAACGCAGGTTTAGTGTTGCCACAAACTGGTCAACTACATCGTACCTACTCGTTTAACTGACCTTACATTTCTAATGAAATCATAATAAAATATGTTAAATTTAATTTAGCCTTGTGTTTTGCACTTATTATTATTACTACTGACAGTTAACATATATGTTTATTAATACAAAAATATATGTTTTTAATTGACTGTACATTCATAACATTACATTGTATGTTCATTTGAATGGTAGAAACATTTGTTAGGTTGGTATTGTTTGCTACCATGAACTCTTTATAACTTGTGATTGGAAAATTAGTTTCTTTGTGTTAAAACCTAACAATTTATAAGTAGTACATAAATGGAAAAGTATCTTATTCTATGCTAAACAACCGACAATTGTATCCAAACTCTGATAAAATGTTATACACTGATACCATGTGATGTTCATTATAATTTTATTCATGTTCATGTTATTTTTTTGAATGCATTATATATTAGCCATTGTGGTGATTTTGAATACACCATTACTGTATTATAAGGTAAATTTGTAGTTAGTATTTTGTAAACTAAGTTAGACTAGTTGCAAAGTTATTTTGAATTTGCATATTATGAAAGTAATTGTTTATCATACCCCCCAATCTGTTCCTTTTGACTGTCATTTTTGTGGGTTTTGATTATTTTGAAGCATTGTATGAATGAACTGCTAAGCCCAAGTAAAATCAACCTAAAAACTATTGAAAATTTGATTTTACTAATATATTCAAGTCATGCCCAGTATCATTGTTGTCTACATATTCCCAAATGCTATAATTATAGGGTATTATTATTATCAATGTAAATGTTCTATAAGTATGCATTATCATCTTGTCTATTTGTATTCATTTTATCTGTCTCATTTAAATACATAGTTTGAGTGGTTATTTATATGCATTTAAATCAATAGTATTGTTATCTTTCTCAATTGAATTATTTCTATCTTTTATTTGAATGTATAATTTATTAATTTTCCAATCACATTGGTGCCATACATATTTATTTTAATACCACATAATATGTTTGACAAGATAAAGCAAATAATAATAGTTTGGAATAATATCCTGCAATAGTACTATCATATTGTATGCACTTAGTTGCATTGTCTACCATATAATTATTTGATTAAAATTATCTGTTCCCCTAGCGGCCAAAATTGAAACATTGATCTATTAGTCATTAGTGGATAGTTTGAGATAAAGAATGTAGAGATGCTATCTAAATCATTGTAGGTATTCTTTTGTTGTAGCCATAGCCAGTCTACCTACGTATGTGGATATTTTATTTGTTGAAACATGAACAATTGATTTTACTTTGCCATCTGCGTTGAAGTATGTAGCACCTTGAAATAATAAATGCATCACATAGTCATACGCGCCAGTAAATAAATTATGTCATGATGAGTGCAGATTAGTAAGCAGCAATAATAGTTGTGATCTTAGATCTTAGGTGAAGATTTATTTTAAAAGTATTTATTAAACTTAAGATGTACTATACAGACCTTTTCTTATTATGAAAATGAAGTAAGTCTCTGATCACTATGAAAATCAAGTTCGGTCCTTTAGATTGTTTACCGATTGTGCAACCCGCCGTACAATCTACAACTTTTCACAAACATTTATTTAGTTCACTTGATCGTGCCTCTAGTCATCTTGGAAAGTCCTCGGCCTAGAACTTTTCTTTCGTAATCTATACACTCGTGAGTCATAAATATATTTACTTAGCATTCTTTGTTTCTCGTCGTCCATTGTGCATTTTACTACAATTATGTATTTAATACGCGCATGTTTTTGTTATCATTTCAGTTATCTATTTGATTATATTTTGCATATATAATAGTAAGCCCATAAATAAGATAAACGTGTTATTAATATTGTAAAAAAATACCAATATTATGTGGGTCACACAATATGTTTCCAGAAATCGGTTAGGTAGTCCAAAATTGAAAAAGAATAATTATATTTGACATTCGATTACTTATATCATTCTGTCCTCCTGCGGTACACAAGGAGAATAATTCGCATTAATACAACCTGTCACTTACTTTGATTTCTTGGCATAAAGTACCTACCTACAAACTGACAATGCCGTACCTTTCTTGCATAAAATCATTGTTCGTGTTCTATTCTCCATTGCAAGTCTTTCTAAATCTTTGTCCGCGAGGTTAGAAAACTAATAATCAATTGTACGTATCTTCTGAAGTAGAATGTTGTTAATTCATTTATTTACGAAAAAGGGTTTTGTTGTATTATGATTTAATATAGTTATTTATTTATTAGTGTCAAGCCTTTTGTTAAAGTTACTCAGGAACAAAGACGATTTATTCTACGACCATATTATTTAACGAAACTACTTAGATGTTTTAAAATGTGTGTCTACAGAAATCGAATACGTCAGTAACAAGGTACAATATTTTCTTTTATAACGTTAAATCATCGAATGCAAATAAAGCATATTAATTGTTTTAACATTTCCTTTTTTATTGACTTCGAAGATTCAATTTTTATCACTCTCTCCAAAAAATGTTAATTTAATTGATCCTTTATCAGTTACACCAAATATAATATACCAACCGAAGTAAGTAATTTGTTCTGACGTCGATGAATTCATCCCTTTTATTTTAAAGTCTGGGTTGAAACTCGCTTGCAAATTTGAAAATAAAATGATCTTTTATGGACCGTTTCTTTCGCTTTTTTTATTTTATTTCTGTCTCTTCAGAAAAGAGAAAAACTTGAGATAAAATTTATTATATTACAATATAGTCTGAGACAGTGAACTGCGAAAACATTTAAAAGGGTAATTTTTTCTGATATCTATGAATGGTTCTAAGAATTTTAGAAGTGTAATTGTTTATTTTCTTTACAAATGTGTGCCCAGTTAAGAGTGTATAACCAGAGAAAACCAGAAATATGTCATTTTTAAATTAGTGTTTAGAGGTATTGACTCTTTTCCACAAAAATTTATAAATTGATTTCGAAAGATTGTTATTTTATCTAGTAAACGTATGTAATAAATGTTCAGAAAAAATGTTTATTTTTAATATAATAAGGTTATATATACCATAGGTCGTTGGCGGATTTGTTAAATTTTCAAAAAAGTACATGTATTATACAACACCCATTTCAAATCATATAATCATGTAGTAAAATAAATCAATATATTATCTGGTAAACGTATGTAACAGAATTTTAATTTTAGTTTAAATAAAATTATTAAAAAATATATACCTAAGTACATGTGTTTCTTGACGAAAATTGGTCCGTTTGTGCATTTATTTGCGCACTTACAGACTAATATATTTCAGATTTTTTTACATTCTAATTTTGCTAAGACATTATTGAAAAATGATAAATACTTATGATCAAAAAATAATTACAAAAAGTACATAATTTTAATAGTTTTATCGTCATGCCTTTCAGCATTTTTGGATGCAGGTATAAATTAAAGCAACTTTGGAATGAAATAAAATCGATATTGAGTTATAATTTTAAAAAGCTGGTACGGAGAATACCTTATCTTTCTCATTGGAACCGCCCTGTACGATCGTAAGAACATCTTTCGACGAAATGTGGATTTTCGTCCGCTGGCTGGTTATGCGCTCTTAATCTCGTAAGTTTTTTAAGTATGTTTTTGAAAGCATAGAACAGGCTTTTTTCATTTTGGGCAGTTTAAAAGCAAAAAACCTGGTGTCGTATCTAACATTGCAAAAATCCTCGAACGGTGGGTTCAGACCCGTTCAGGGAGGGCATCGTGACATTTGAACCGTGACCGGACAACTGAACAAAGTGGCACTTCATCACTCCTTTTTTAACTCCCGACGCGACGCAAGGTGAGGTGTTATAAATTTGACTTGTCTGTCTATAGTCTATGGCATCGTAGTTCCTAAACGAATGGACGACTGTGATACGTTTTTTTGTTGTTGTTTGAAAGCTGACGTGATCGAGATGGTTCTTAGCTACAATTCATGAAAATCTGTTCAGGCCTTTCAAGGTCATCAGCTCTTTTGTGTGTCTAGGGTTACTTAAAATTTTTTAAATGTTGCGTATGGTAGGTACAATAACTTATATTTTAAAACATTTTTTAATAATGTGGGCCTCACTGGGTGCCTTACCTACGCTAATGCCCCCATTTTACAATACAAAATTCAATAAGATATTAATTTAAAAAATTTAATAGAATACATAAAAATATATTTTAAAAGTCATTAAAGGTGATGAAAAAAACTAGGTTATATAAATATGTTACGTTAAGTTAGGATATGGGCTATTTTTTTCATCACTTTTAATGAATTTTCAAATGGGTGTTGAAATGCCACTTAGTTGTCATGGAATCCATTTGAAGCGCTTCTTCAATAAGGATTTTCTTACCTTAACTTATTTTCAGCTGGTGTCGTTTAAAATATAAATCTATTTAACTTTCAAAAGTAAGATAAGACGTCATATTGATTTTCTTAAATTGTTCACGAAGAAAAAAAATTCCACGACATCGAGCAAAGCCGGTTACTTCCACACTACTCGTTTTTATTGATTATAAATCATAATACATGAACATAGTTTTAAATGTACGGCTGTTAGATTGCTTTAATTCTGTGGTTATTGAAATGAGTTTCATTTTGATTAGTCTCAATTAAAAGTAGGTAGGTACCTACCATCAAAAATTATTAGGCTCCATTATTTCGCTATTTGCGTTGCGTTCTCAATTATAAAATATCCATGTGTTATTTTTGTTTCAAACATAGTATTTTGTACGTCATGTTATATATATTGTTAAAAATTAATAGGTAAGTCTATTTGTTCGGCGTTTTGGAACAACTCATATTGGTCTCATAGAAATCTTTGTATCTCCCTTACAAATATAATGAAAAATATATTATAAACGGTGTTAGAAAGAAAAAAACATCACGCTTTATATTCAAATAAACTCACCACTAAAGAAGTATGGACACCTTGAAACCAAAGTTACGAATCGCAATTTGAAATAAATTTATGAAACTTTTTATTTTTTATTACTTATTTTTACATGGAACGTCAAAAAAATGAGGTGACGATAATGTCAATAATATACTTGTCTAATAAAATATGTACTATGTGTTTTTATTTAGAAAAAATGTTAAGTGAGCCATTTTTGAAACTTTTTTATATTTGCGTGCATAATTTTAATATTTCAAAAATGAATTGTTTATTTCGATTTATAAAATTTGATTGCGTATTTTATCACCTTTCAAAAACAGATGTTAGTTTTTGGATACGTTTAGAAATATTCCATTTATTTGAATTTTATTGTAAAGCGGAAATATTTTTACCCTCTGACATAATCGGTCGAGTCCTGAGGGTTAACAGCTGTTGGATCCCTACCAAAGTTATATACTTGACTCGGTTGATACTGACTTTAATAATTTATACACGCAATTTAAGATAAGTTTCGTTAATTAGATAATAAAACATTTCCCTGTAAAGTTGTTGAACTTAATTAATTCTTTTGCGCGACTTCTAATTGCCAGTACTGAACTTTTTGGTTTTTATTTAAATCTATTATTATTATCTAATTTAGGGTTTTAGCAAGTTATGAAGCTAAATGTGATATGTGGCATTTCATTGATTCGGTTAATTTTAGGTTAGTACCGGAAAATAGTCAGATGTTTTACACTGTACCTATACAATTATAATATAGCTGCCGTCCAATGTCTTTCCAAGTTTACTTTGCCTGTTAAGTCTGCTTTAATAAATCTATAAAGTGAGAAATTCTAAATTTTTTTATTTTAATACCGCACAAGAGTCCCAACTCCTCCTGAATATTCAGAGCCACTCGGCAATGCGGCAAGTACTCTCTGGAACTTGCCGCAGTATGTTGTTATTTTTATATTTATTCTTCACATAAAACTTCACTGTTATAACATGTTTTATGATTTGTGTTGTTAGACAATATTTCATTCACAAATCATCACTCAATAAATTATATTAAGAGGAAACCCGGTTGCCGAGATATTTGAACAATAGGTATGTTATCAAACTGTTGCTGTCACTATCGCTCTTATTCCCCCGAATACTGAGGCAAAGTTACATAAACACCTCAAGCTGTTAATACCTAATAAAATCATAAAAATCAGGGTATTATACTCCTCATATTTCTCCACCAAAACTGGATCGATTTTAAAGATTTTTTACTAACTGTATTAAAAAAAACTCTATGTCCCTGCTTTTTAAAAAATACATTGTCTAGTTTGTATACTGAACGTCTATTGATGGCGTTCAAACCAGATAATTTTAACGAATTTTGAAAGGGTCCTAACTGCTATAAGAAGTAACTTATCAAAAAAATCAAAACGTACCGACACGTTAGTGGTCGATGTGTCAAAATCGAGAGAAGAAATTTACGAATACTTTTGTACAGTCAAAACGCCGCACGTTTACCCCTTAATTTCCCAGGATGATACTTACCATGATTTGAAAATTAAATCATATTTTGTCACTCTTCTTTATTAACATCTAGGCGCTTAGTTTCACAATGCCCTTGAAGTGATTTATTACATCTCTAAATAAAGTGTTTAACAGGTGATTGTACAAGTCATTACCGACATAGTCTCGTCGAGACAAATTCTCCGCATCGAGATAACAGTAACCGCTACCGCATCCCAGGATCACAAGCGCTAATATTACGCAACGCGATCTTCAGAATAAACCCCTGATATTGGATAAGGCTGCCGAATACTGAGTCACATCATTGCACCAACTTACTAAAAATAATAATTGGATTTTTTTTAAATAAGAGCTCCGTTTTTGTGAAAAATCACCCCAAGGGCGCTGTACAATTTATTATGATTTCTTAGGCTATATCTAATGTAATATTATTTACAAATAGATACAGAAAACATACTTATCTGGCAGGTCACGTCCGACAAACAAAATTTTATTAGAAAGTTTAAGCTTGGAGAAGATACATTAGAAGAGGACATTATATTTAAAACACTGGACATTGCATGATTTTACATTGCTGTTAATATTACATTTATGTGAAGATTAGTGTCAAAAGTAAAGTTGATATTTGTTTTGAAAGACTGAAAAATTTAGGACTCTAGCACTGGAGAATTTTTAATATTATTTTATATGTAAATAGTAGTTGTTACCCGTGAAAAATCACGGGATGTAACACCACTTGCTATGATCAAAACTGAGAAATTTTGTTGTTGCTAAATCCAAAAAAAATTTAAATAAGTATGGAATAAAAATTATCGTCTATAGTTACTTTATTGTGGGCATCATTTATAATTTTAAACTCTGTAGAATAAACTCTAACATCGACATTTCCAGATTCACTGCCCAAATTTATAAGTAGCTTTGTTTATGTCATTGACGTCATCAACTTGTAAATGCGCATACTTATCACACACACATACTTATTACACACATTTACGTTACACACGTCGCCATAATAAATATTCGTACCACGTGTACCAGGGTGTTGAGGAACGTACTTGACTTTCTTTAGCCGGAAATTCCTGACATTATTTGCAGTAAAAAATTTAAATGAAATTTTGGTCTCCTGTGACTTTTTTATATGTTTTTTTGATTATTTTTTTTTCTTAAATACAACAAAAAAAAATTCTTCCACCTGTCGTCACTCAGCCGAGTAATCGACCAACCCCTCACCCTCTCCAATACCTACTGATTGTTTATGCTTTTAGTTGAACAAAAACAAATGTTACCGGAGACAGACAAAATACCATTTACGTATTTTACTCCAAATAATATCAGAAATCACTGATTAATTAGTAAGTCAAGTACCCTCCTTAAAGCTGCATAAACATGCATGTAACCAAAGAGATAATGAAGCAACAGCACTTAGTTCCTTTCCCATAATTTGTGATTCGGTTCGCGTTTTGTTACATGCATGTACACGCAGTCTAATATTTCGTAGGTGTAACCACTTTGAAAAATTTAATATCTATAAAATCTCTCGTTACTGTAACGCATGTACTGCTTTGTTTCTATAACATTAAACAAATAGTAATTAAAGCATAAACGGAGGCCCTGCAAAATGAATTGTATTTTGTAAATATGAAGGATATATCAGGATAGGTTCGGGTATAAAGAACAAACTTGTTTGTATCCTAAAAATCAGCACATTTTCAAATATGAAAATTCTTATGCGAACAGATTTTTGATGTGAAACTTCTTTAGCACCATTGTGATTTGAAACTCAATGAAACGAAAACGAATGACACTCAAAAGAGACAAACACATACATCTATAGGATTTAACCTGCGAGAGAATGATATAGAATGAAACCTTACGTAGGTACGCACAGTACCTACGAAGCATTACGCTCTGTCATCCTGCGCGCATCGGCTGCTTTGATTATGAGCTGACTTTTTAAGGCTCCTATTGGTTGAGATTGTGTGGGTGACGGTTTCACTTATACCGCGTGTGAAATGCAGTCGATTTTAAAAAATTTGATTGGCTTGCTGCGGCCCTGGAGTCCAAAAATCTTAATGCAATCTGACGAAATGTGTTTTCTTTCAAATAAAAAATATATTATATATGTATCTTAATCCAACACCATTTTGCGAAGATTAAATCTTTCATAAAAACCTACTTTATCTGGATCTTTCTCATTTTCTCCGGAATTGTTATATTTGTGCCCAATCCATCTTCAATAATATTAAGAATTGAAAAAAATTAGAATGGTAATTGGCAACACCAGTTTTCATTCATTGTTTTCGCCAAGTAATTAAGGGTGGACCCTGTATTGTGCTCTTAGTTACAGAATATTTTTCACTTCTACTTTTAATGGAAATCTCGTACCTCAGACACGGCCTTAAAATCCTACAGTGGGGTATTTCTACGGTTTTTTTATTGCTTAAAAAAATTAAGCAAAAAATTACGATGGTTGTAGCGTTTTTATTTTATTTTTATGTTGACGAATACATTTTCGAGAATTTTAAAGAAGGTGCAGTAAAACCAAAGATGGTTGACGAAAACCTAAGAAGAAGCAAATATTAGACGAAAAGAAATAGCTAGCAGTGCCGAGAATATCCAAGAGAAAGAAGACGAGAAGTTCCAAGAAGAAGCAATAAGAGCCAAAAAGAGGCAAGAAGAGACAAGAACATCGAAGAAGGAGCAAGAAAAGACGAGAACATTCAAGAAGATATAAGTTGAGACAAGATAAGACAAGCAGAGGCCAGTAGAGTCAAGAAGAGATGAGAAGAGGCAAGAAGAGACAAGAAGAAAACAATTAGAGGCAAGGAGAACCGAGAAGAGACGAGTAGATTCCAAAAGAAACAAGAAAAATCAAGAAGACACAACAAGAGCCAAGCAGAGCCAAGAAGAGTCGAGAAGACCCAAGAAGATACAAGAAGAGCCAAGAAAAGACTTGAAGATCCAAGAAGAAGGAAGAAGAGAAAAGATCCAGGAAGAGGTAAAGCAGCCAGAAATAAATAAGAAGATCCAAGAAGAGCCAGTGGCAAGAAGAAGGAAAATATATTAAAAATAAAAATATAACGCTCAATCCATTCCTTTATTCCTGCCCATCCTAAATTCCAATATTGGCTTATTAGGTTTCCATGTATATCGGTCGATTAAACTCCAACCTCCTTCCTATCATCAGAGCACGTGTTCCAAGTCCTAACAAATCAGTGCCACCTGATGTACCGGTCTCACCGGGACAGGAGTGCTCCTGGCTGGGGATACGATACAATCGTATCTTATCGTATCGTACAGCGAGTTGAAGTCTTCCATTTTTGAATTACCGCTAAATCGATATTTTGGGGCGAGGCGTCATCGTGTGACGTCATGAGTGCGGACGCTCACTGACAGTGTTTATTTATGCTGGTTCAGCTGAGCGTAGCTTGTGACGTCACAAACCCATTTGCCAACTACGGGCCGTTTTGATTTTGTCAGTTTTAGAGCATTTTTAAAATCAATAATATTGGATGAAAACATAAAAAACAAACATTTTTAGTATGATGATTAAAATCAGAAAAATTATCTTTAAATATTCCGTACATTTTCATCAGAATCCCTCGTCTGTGGAAATACCCCATATGTTATCCCGTATTTTTCACGGGTCTGCGCTAATTTATAAAATTGTTCCTTAATCGCGCATATAATTTTCAGCCATTTATTTCTGACATCTGAGAGGCTTTACTTGGCTTTCCTTCCGGAAGAAGTGTTCTTATGGAGGCTCTATCTAACCCCTATCCTGTCATTTTTCGCTTTGACTAATTTCGAAGGCTTCGATTCGCAGAAGGCTGAACGACTTTGATTAATTATTTAATTAATCACTCTTCCCACCCTGCTGTAAAATCTTTGGTATAATATGTGTTGCGGTATATCCACCCTACTAGCGAAGGGTAAGTTAAAACAGTATTATAATCGAACCAATTATTGAATTAATCGAATTAATTAATGAATTAATCACCTGTTTTAGAATTCGAGGGGTCATCCGCTCATGTAATTCAAAAGAAATGTATATGCATTTCTCGTTTTGAGAAGACGAGGTCTGAAGATTATTTGACGAATTTTCGAGTAAGTAAATGTCAAAAATAATCAACATGAACTGTAATATCTGTAATCGTAAGTAGGCGTTTTTTTATTATGGATAATTTCTTTGTTAATACTTTTTGCATTAAAAAATATATTAAATTTGTAATAATTGCAGGGAAACATATTATCTTAAAAACACGGTGAAATTAGTAAAAGCTGTAGGCTTTGTATGAAACGAAGTTAATTAGTTGACGGATATTTATGACTTTTAAACTAAAATCGCGATTTTAGCGCATTGTGGTTCTTTTGAATTGCAGTTTGCATTGAGTCCAGGAGTAACGGATATATGAATCCATTCCTCCCACTACCAAATGAAGAACCCAATTACCTAATTTTTGCGCGTAAATAGTTGATACTTATAGTATTTGCTGAAATGAAGTGAAATTCCCATAATCCGTGCCTGAAAGTGCGACGGTTAATGTATTTCGTCCCCAAATATTCAATTATTCTGTACGTGTACATATACTGCCTCAATGGCTTTGCCTTAAATAGGTTCTTAATTTGGGAAAACTATGTATTTCATGCTTATTTAGATTGAAACGAAACATAAATGTCAAAATCCATGCTATACAACTTTAAACGTATATTAAATGAATTAATAATCATGTACATATACTTAAAGCATTTCTTGTTTTAAACTAGTTCAAAAAGCAATTGCAAGCCATAAACAATCACACAGATTTGGCTGGCGATTGCATATGGAATCGATTCCGTATCCACAAAATATACAGAATCGCTCTTCTGGTCACTAAACACGGCTAAAGCTATTTCTAGAAACGTTTCAATTCTTACTTCAGGGCGGTATTGAAATTATCTTCCACTCAGGAGGATAATCTGTCGCAAGTATATCATGTATTATTTTAATCGACCCACAATGGCCTACATATTATATAATTATAAGCATTATCACTTTGGCAGAGCGTCCGTCGGTGAATTTCGCCTCGAATTCCTTACAGCTTCAACAAATCAGATAGCTTCCCCCCGTCCCTCCCCCTGTGGCCCCGCGTGACCCCGTGGCATTTGAGCCTCCAGGGGGGGGGTTACCCGCTACCCCCAGTTCACCCCCCAGTGTTCCCCCGGTACCCACTGGTCCCCACGGTGTGCTGGGTGAGTCACACCCCCTCCCCTCCCTCCGCCCGGTTAACTGCCGCGGCCTGAAATACTACATTCGTTTAAGGAAATGTAAATGCATGGACCCTGGAGACGGTTAAAAGTTATTTTTGAATCTACATAATGTAGCCTCATTTTCCCGTACAGCCATGTCGGTGTGTTAGAGTGTGAATTTCGCTCTAAAGTCCCATCTGCCCGGAGCTAGTGGGACTATAGAATCCCCAATTATTCGGGTATGTTGTGAGGCTGGATGAAGTGGTGAGGGGTAGGATCCAACGAAAAAAATGTTGAGAAGTTCCTGCCTATTCTGATTTAGTCGTCTTGTAGACTCCTGCGTAATTCCATTAAAATTTAAATGTAAACCTTCGAAAATTTTCACTAAACACTCTTTGTAGATTTATGTGAGAAGATGCACTTTATCAGAATTGTTTATATCAGGTATAGGTATACATACATATTCTTAACACTGTCATATATGCATTTATAAAGACTGTAACGCTAATAAATAAAATAAATAAAGTGCCCGAACTGGCCGGAGTCTTTGGAACCATGTCATCCCCTGTTTTTTTTAGTACAACAACTTGAACAACTTGCCTTTTTTAGTATAGTCCCTCCTGCTACACGGAGTTCTTCAAGACTCTCTGATTCATCCCTTCGTTGCCTTATAAAGATCCTCCACACAGCATCTTCACTAAAACCTTGAGGCCCTGAGTTTTCCTTCATGTGTAGAGTCGCTATAATGTTTTTTATTTAATCCCGTTCTGGGTAATTGGTGATAAGGCCTTCAATGGCGCCCCACTGCAACTGTCACTGCATAACTCTGAATTAGGTATCTCTCTCTCTGGTTTCAATCCTGGGATTGGTTTGCAGCAATTTCCTTTAATTTTCTTTTCCATTCTTCCCTGTCTTGTGCGGCTCTTTTGAATTCTGCATATGATGAGCAGCGCACGTCCACCAGCAGGTCGTCCAGGTACTCTCGGCGTGGGCGTCCCCTAGAGTTTGTCCCCTCGGTAATACCCTCCATTATGGTATGCAAGAGACCTTCTTGTCGTATAACATGTCCGATCCATCTTGCACGCCTTTCGGACAAGGTCCTGAGCAGGTGCCTTCCTCCTTCGATACTTTGGAGAACCTCCTCATTTGTAATGTGGTCTCTCCAGGAAATTCCTAATAATCTTCTATAGGACCACATCTCAAAAGCCTCTAGTCTCCGTTTATCTCTTTCGGATAGGCACCATGTTTCGCAGCCGTACATCAAGATACTCCACACATAGGTCTTGATGAGGAGTATTCGCAGTTTTAGGTCTATATTATTTGATTCAATTACTTTCGATCTTTTATTGAATGCAAGCCTAGCCTGGTGTATACGGCTGTCGACCTCGCTCTTAGACCGACCGTCCCATGTTATTTTGCTCCCGAGGTAGACAAACTCCTTGGTGTTCTTTAGTGGAACTCCTGCCATCTCTACTCTCATCTGGTGTTGCGTTCGGCCTACAGTCAGCAGCTTTGTTTTGTCTTTATTTATCTTCATGTTGTAGTTGTTTTGAAGAATGCTTTGCATGGTTGTTAAGGCCTCTTGCAGTTCTTCTTCGCTTTCAGCAACCAAAGCAATATCGTCAGCAAACCTTATCATATCCACCTTTTGCCCGTGTATCTTTACACCTTTTCTGTGACTCATTCTCTCTCTCAAGTCGTCAATCGCACTCTGTATATAAACGTTAAAAAGAACAGGTGACAGAGAGCATCCCTGTCTCACCCCTTGTCTTATACTGGCTTCTTTTGTTTCATTGTCACATCTAATTATAGCGGCCTCATTCTTGTATAGCGCCTGGATTATTCGTCTATCTCTATATTTGATATCAATTCTCTTCAGAATCTCGAAGAGTCTTTTCCATTCTACTTTGTCGAAAGCCTTCTCCAGGTCTATGAATGCGATGAATGTGTTTTGGTTTCTTTTTATTCTTTTTTCTAGTAGTATTCGTAGCGACAATATTGCTTCTCTGGTTCCTACACCTCTTCTAAAGCCATACTGGTCTCCGGAAAGGATGTTCTCTACTTTTGGTTCGATTCTTTTTAGAATGATATTAGTCAATATTTTTGAGGCATGGGATATTAGGCTAAGAGTTCTGTGTTGTTCACATTTCGTCGTGCCTGCCTTCTTTGGTAATGCGACAATTAGGCATTTCTCGAAATCCTCCGGTATCTCTCCAGTCTTATACATTGTCTGTATCATTTTAAACAGGGCATCTGTAGTTCCTTTTCCTGCTGGCTTAATGAGTTCAGCTGGAACGTCATCGATTCCGGGTGCTTTCCCGTTTTTGAGGTTTTTCAGTGCGAGGTCAAACTCTTCTCTAGTGATTGGATCTCCCAAATCATCTGCGTCTACCTCATTTTCTCTTTCTATCAATGTTTCGTTGTCAGTATTTGCCTTTCCATTGTACAGCATTTCTAGATATCTTTTCCATCTCTCTCCTATTTGGTCATTTTCGAAAAGTATTTTGCCGTCTTCTCCTTCTATTGCCTTACCCTTTCCAACTCTCATCCCAAAGAGGTATATCAAATTAGGTATATCGAATCCGTATACGTATTTAGTAATAATTTGACATTATTTTTTCATAAGAAGTCATTACTTTGTGGTAAGACATTATATTATAAAAATAAAACGAACACTTTGTAATTAACCACGAATATTTATTACTTTATACATCGACCGGTTTCGCTTCGACCATGCTTCATCAGGATATAATAATAACTAAATGCTTTAAAATGTTTTATTTTTATAAAATAATTTGATACTTTATGTAAAGCCGTTTTTGTGAAAATCGTTCCAAGGTACGGTACTATTTACACCAGAGTCGTATTTAATATCGCCGTAACATGGAGATGTGCTTCTTGTATGGATGTAGTATATATGGATGTACTGCTATCTGCTAATGCAGTTTGTACTCTAATCTTGTAAATTGCACTGCCACGTTGTTGCCGCAGTCTTCGGACACCTACTATAAAAAAAATCTACCAATAATTTGAACTTAGCCCGTTGTCCCATTTTTCGGTAAGGTCAAAAAGGCAGAAAAGGGAAATTCGCTATGGTTTGCAGCGCAGCTTTTGTGTGACTTTTCCGAGCAGGGTCTTCGGTTATTGTCGATTCCTTACCCCTTTCGACCCAATGGGATCAGGGGCTTAAACAAAAATTTTGAAATTTTGACGTGCCGTCCTGAATTATCATGTACCCCTGATTTCAACGTAACGACAACATTACCAAGAGCAATGTGCGTTTACTTTTCGCTAATATTGCATTGTTTTCCTAGCACCTACTGTTAAATGGTTAATATAAAATTCACCAGTACAAAAAATGTGCCGTCATTGATTACTGTACCCCCGATTTCAACGTAGTTATCGACAGCTTTATTAAGCGAAACGTACGCTTCCTTACATTGTTTTTCCCCCGCCTCCCCTCTTTGCAGTTCCGACCTCTTCCGCCTCTGTAGGCAGGCATCTAGGCAGGCTGAAGAGCATCTGCTGGTAAATAGGGCGTTCGACGTATCTTCATTGTCGGGTGTCGATGCTGCCGTTATTATTTTTTCTTCTTCACTCGAAGTTTCGTGTCTCTATTAAGGCGAAGCTTAATGATAAATCAATGTTTTCGATTAATCTTTAATACGAATCGGTGTATTATAAATACCAAATATATGCTTTGGATAAATTAAAGCTTTACCTACCGTTTCGTTAGAGTAGAATTAAAACAAAAGTATTAATCATTTATTAAAAATATAAGCGTAATCTGCTAAAAATTTATGTTTTCATTATAAATCTATGAACGCATTTAAACAAACTTTTTTAATATATAATTTTATGGCTAAAATTATCTGTGACAGTTTCCCTTGATCAACTTTTTTATGTCTAATAAAAGTATGGTATTCACAAAATGAATAAAAATCCCTTGTGAAATCGTGACTTCTACACTCTCGTTTGCCAAGCCATTTTTACGCCTTTACCTATATTCGTGGCGATATAATAAGGCACATTAAGAAACATTTTTGGTTTGTGACTTTCTTTTAACTGTTCCACGTGCACCTTTATTATATCCCCGATCGCTTAGTGCTCGGATTTTTAATTATAATATTAATATAATAATAATTTTAAACTCTCGGTAAATAGCATGATCGACGTGCCATGTGTGGCACTGATATTATTATTATTGATTTTACGTTTATTTTTCCTTCACCTGAAGCCTTGCCTCCCTATTTACCCTTCCGGAGAGCACCTTTCTTCTCTCCCAGATCATTTAGTGCTCGAGAGATTGCTAATTATAATTTGTATTAATATATTAATGATTTAATAATAATAATTTAAACTGCTCGTAAATTGTGCGTTCGGGTGTCGGGTATCGATACTGCCCTTATTATTTCTTCTCCAACGAACCCTTGTTTCTCTATTAGAACGCACATTTCTTCTCTTCCCAATCGTTTAGTGCTCGAGAGATTTATGTGGGTGTCGTTATTTCGTGAAATATTTGTCGTTTATTAGTCTGCTCTCGAGTGAATTCTTATTTTCTGAAACGATACTAAACTATGGCTTTAGTGTTTTCCATTCACGTGATATAATACAAAGGTTTTTTCACATATGATTAAAATGAAAATGTTTTGTAATATATGTGTACCCACTGTGTGCCTATAAATGCTAAAATTAAGTTAAACAATCCATTGTCAAACTGCTGTCTAGCAGTTTAACGAGACTATTGCAATGTGTAACATCAGAGAAAAAATAAAGTAGTGTATTATATTATAAAATAAAATAACATTGTGGTCAAATAAGAAACTATTGGGCCCCTTTTCAGTTCAGTTTCGGAGGAGCAATTTGAGAATTAAATCTGAATGCCATATTTGTTTGTTTTTATGCGAATTTTCCCCGGAGTCAACCTCAACCTTGGGGATGCTGTGTTGAGGTTTTGTATTATATAAACGATTAGCAGTCTTATTTTCTTCATACTAATATTTAGGACCTCTATACCTATATTATTCTTTATCTCCGATTCTGACTAATTCCTCCAAGAAATCTATCCAGGGAGTTCGTAATTTGCGAACTTTTCTATGATATGCGTGTTCTTATTGGCTAAACCAATTCACATTGACCGCCTTATTGGCTCTTGGAAATTTTAATTTATTCTCGTCGCATAGTTAGTTGCACACCGCTATTACGGTTGATTGGTTGAAATCCTTGCAAACGAACTATTCTTTGATTGATGGTTGTTGACTCTTTTTCATTGTGGTTTATAGATGAGGAACGGGATTTTGTCGCAATTTTCTTCGACTGTGTTTGCACACTTGCACAGCATGCTGATTGTGAATTCCCAACTGCATAGTATGTTCATGTTTATTAGTCTGCTTTAAATGTTTCTCCAATGTGCTCGATATGTGAACAAATTATAAATGTCGAAAATACGTTATCGAAGTGCATTGAGTATGAACAGAGATTGAAAATAGTGATGACCTTGAACTCATTAATAGCCTCAACTGAGTTCCATGCCATATCAAGAATCCTCAAATTTATTAGATCATGTTAAAGGTAAAATATTTGAAAATGAATTCTTATATAAAGGACTAAGTCCCTTTAAAGAACATTTTAAGACAAAAAATAAATAATTTGTTTTTCAGTTTTTTCACAAATTTTGATCCGTAAAGTTGAATGACTATATCTATGATATTTGGAGCAATAAAAACTATCAATTATTAATTAGTAATGTTTAAATAACTGTACTCAGTGCTTCTTTTGTAGGTTTATTATTATATTTCTTTTAAGTTTAGGTATATGTATGTTTCTTTTTTTTTAAATTACTTTATTGTAAAACTGCATATCTCGATACAGGAATGCCCTAGTGAGATGTGCAGCTTATGTTTTCATGTATTTCTTATTTTTTTCAATAAATAAATAAAATAAATTGGTGAGTTCTGGCGTCATGAAGTTTATACGATCTTTCCTGAGTGGTATTTCTAGGTCGGAGCAACAATTTTCACTTCGCAATGTCATTTCCACCATGAGCATGTTTTTTGGTTTCATTATTGTCAATAATTGGACTTTTTTTTAATGTGTTGAAACGGCGAACGAAAAATCAATAGAAATATTATGTATTAATGTTAGTGTAGCGGAGTTTCATTTTCTATTTTCCGCTCTTTATGTAGCTCTGATCTTCGATTGAATCATAGATTTCGCAATACTTTGACAATAATTCTGTCGTTGAAATAGAAAACAGAGTTATAGATGAGTAGTCGTTAAGACAACAATTCTTGCGAGAAATATTAAGTTTGTGTAATCTAGTTTCAGTTCTTAGGATAATGATTAGCACCTGTAGTTACAGGGAATGCTGCTCTCTGCTGTACTGTGAGGTGCGGCCTTAATTCGAGGTAGCTTTTGTCTTTCAAAGAGAGAGAGAGAAGTTTTTCCCTATTCAACTTGAAAGCCAAGACCGTATAAAATTTGCATTGATGTATGATCTACGAGGGTTGATCCTACATTTAATATTTAAGATTTTTTTGGAAATAGGTACTGGACAAGATTCCCAACTGTCAGAAGATCCTGTGGGACTGAATCGTACCCAATAAGAGTATGTCGTGAGGTTGGAGGTATGCGGTTGGATGAGAAAGAGAAGATGAAGGTTAGGTAAACTAGGGCTGTTAACGTCTGTTAGGTAAACAGGGCTAAATCCATTTCAGGCTACGTTTAAATTCTAGACGGTCGTCCTTCACCAGGGCGATACCGAAATAATATAATAGAAAAATCTTCATTAATTTACTCCATTCATAAATTATATTAAGGATTTATAGACCCTTGGCGATAATGGAATCTATAGTAAGCTACTTTAGAGTTCATTATCGCACGACGTTACCGTTACCGTTAATATATTTCTATAAATAATATGTCTTCCAATTAGAAATCGTAATTCTGGTTTTGACTGTCTGTATCCCCGGTTCAAAGAGCTGCTCCTACCTATAATGCAATATTTTTAACAGAAAATTATTTTAATGCCGTTTTCAAAATTAGAACTGATTTACCAAGAATTCAGACTATTCCCATGAATGCTTTATTTTTACATGAGACACGAAGCGAATAATTTGTTTCCACTTTTTTGCCTCCAATTAGTCCGATTTAACCTTCCACGCACTAACGCTGAACGACCGGAAACTACAGACTCCGGCCGATAACAATGTAACACGTAATTTGAAAAAAAAAATTGTGTATTGTGCTATATCCATGTTAATTTGAAATCACCCTTAATATGACTTATGCTATGTCTCTCGTGTTGAGGGTTTGGTGGATGCACATTACTGCACGTCCCTCGTGTGCGTTTATTATTCATAAGTGCATTTCCCCGTGTACTCCCGTACATCAGCACCTGTGTTTGTATTGTGTTATGTTTGTTTACGCTGGAGTCACAGGCGATTGCAAATTAATTCTACAACCGTGCACAAACATCTTACAAAACATACAGGGTGTTGCAGAACACACTCGGAGGAATTTAACCAGCAATTCCTAAGCTGATATGAAATAGAAGGTTATCTCTGGTAACATCATTACATATCTATCCGCTTCGAGCCGGTTTTGCTCCTACTAAACTATTTTTTTACCTAAGGTCCACACAGGAGGTCCTGAGAAAAATATTTTCCTCAGGGCCTCTGTCACCTTTGGGAATGCTGTGTGGAGGGTCTTTTTAAGGAAAGGAAGGAAATACTGCGAAGTACCCCCTGGCGACATCTAACGTTAACTTGTCAAAACAGTCTGAAACTTGATGATGCAGGGGTGGCGGACGAGGAAACTCACAAGGTCCCGCGGGTGTCTCGCTGCGAGCTATCGCACGAGGGGCTCGCCGTCCGGCATTGCGGACCCCACGCGGCCAAACTCACCAACGGTAAGAAGTAGGGTTGGCGTCCCCTGCTTCTCGATTCCCATTAGAGCGATTGTCGCTAAGCTATCACTTCCCTGAAAAGCCAAGCTAACATTTATAGCTATACTACTGTAAAAGGTTAAGCTACTTATCGTATCTATTTTAAATATCCCGAGGGTATTTAAAAGTTACCCCTGCTTTTAAATTGCCAATGAAGCGATAGTCGCTAAATTACCTTAAAAACCCCAGTTAACAATAGTAGCTTAACTACCCAAAAGGTAGGAGGCAAAGCTTTCAATCTTTACTGAAGTACACTTAAAGCTCAAGCTATGTAGTAATCGTATTTAAAATTCTCTGAATCTAGTATAATGTTCGAAAAAATATCCTTAAACACTAGTACATAATAACATACTATTTCCTAGTCCGGCAAGTCCAGGCTGGCAATAGTCGCTAAAATATCCTGATTTACCAAACTACCAATATATATATTTTTTAAAACCCTTAAGATCAAATTAATATTAAAGCCCAATTAATGGTTGTATTAAAATAAAATCCTCAAATGCATAACTAGGTATCTACCAATATTAGTTTTACAAAGAAAGTCTAGTAATTGTCGATAAAATAACGCTATAGGCCACATTATTAATAGTGGCTGTTGTATCCTGAAAAGCAAATCTACTCCACGATAAAAAATAAGGGTAGAAATCCTTTACTTATTTATCTTTCCCCACATCCTCACACTATTGCAACTCAATCTACAATATAGTTTTATCTTGCATCGTTTCACTTTACCCCATTTCTCTAGCGCTGGAGAACTTTTCCTTTTAAAACGCTTCGTCTATGTTCACACCCTCAACCTTCCGTGCGCTTTTACTACTTTCTTTATACAAATACTTTTAGCCACACCTCAGATCATAGAATAAAGAATATAACACTAGAAGTGCCTTCCGTACAAATTTGATTGGAAATAAATGTGCCACTTAGTACCTCTTTATTCTAGAATTCTAGACCATTTAGCACGTGGTCTGTCTCTCTTACACTGACTTGCCTGAAATTGTAGGTATATCCCATAAAAATTTCGTAATCATGGTGAAATACAATTTTGTATGGAAATATAGGTCGAAATTGGGCTTATAATTGGATCACGAAACACGCCCACATGGCGCATCTTGTGTTATTCTTTATTCTATGCCTCAGAAAGCTCATATAAGGTGTACGTCATATCCACTCGTAACACCTAAGTCATTTGTGTTCCTTCTTTATCTCAAAATTTTTCTACTCATTATTAGATGTGATTATTATTCTGTTTAATATTTAATATTATTTGTATTCATTTTTCTTTCGTATTTTCACCTTTATACAAATATATTTAGCCACATCTCGGAAGACTAACGTGGCGGATATCTACTTGGAACACCTCAAGTCATTTATGTTCCTTCTTCATCTCAAATTTCATCTACTCGTTATTGTTGTGTTAACGATTCGATCGTATAATATATTATATGTATTCACGTTTGTATACTTATTCGTCTTTTGTTATTTTTCTTAATTTTAATTTCATCCTGACGAAGAAACCATTGGTTTCGAAATAGATGTTTACAGAGCGATTTGTTTTCATTTAATTTTATTATAATCCTGTTCACTTCTTGTCAACTGGAGGAAATATATCTAATTATTTTCATAATCAGTTCCTTTCCGTTTTGAAACAACCGGTATTATTTCAATAGTCATATATTATTATTATTATTTAGCTGCGTTAGACATGCATTTTAATCATCTTCCCATCATTATATTATTTGAGTACTAATTTGATAATGTTTAAATTATTTATAAATTGTGTAGATACTTCGTGCAATCATGAATCTATTTTTATAGCATTCGTTGAGTCAGCCTTCTTCATCATTTTACATACCGAACTAGGTCAAAAGAAATATTCATTGTCGACTCATTCTATTAATTAATTAATAATCTAGTCGCTACATAGTCACAACAATAAATGCATAGACTATTGGTTCATTTCCACGTAGTGTTTTTGTACGTATTTCGAAGTTTTTTCCCACATTTCATAGACTCTAAAAAAAACATTTCAAAAGAAAATGACTATTTTACTCATTGAAGTATGAAGGGTTTTCCTTTGACTATTGAAAAACGGACACTCTTTTTGTATTAAAATGTTTACTGTTTTCTATGTGTGCTTTTCGCTTCAGTATTCTTCGGCAATTTCGAGGTTAAAATATTTATCGGTGTATTGACTAATGCATTTTTGTTAATATACGTATTTTCCGAAAATGTATTCCTAGAAATATTTGTCTAATTCGTAGCAAAGCGGTAAGAGTTTTTAGTCTGAAATTGAAGGTTGGCATTCAAAACAAAGCGAAATACGAATCAATATATTTTTCTGTAATAAATATAACAGATCAATACATTATATTGGTATTAATATATTTTTACGCCAGTCGTTCCACAGTTAAAGTTTTGAAGTGAAATTTTAGCCTGCGCGAGATAGCAATAAAATATGTGTTTATTTCACGGGTACTCAGTTCCAATATAGTACGATAAGTCCACGATAAGTCCACTTCAAGTCTTCTTTAGTCTAGTGGTATAAAGCACCTGACGAACCTTAGAGGTCAGACATTCAGCAGACCGAGGATCGACTCCTACGGTATCAAAAAAAATTTGTTTTTGTAAAATCAATATCCAATCTTCAAACCACTCCAAAATGAACACGCAAAGAAAACACAAAAACGACATCTAGCGACTTCGAAGAATAAAACACAAATCCTAATATGATGACCAATATAGGAAAAGGTGCACTGAAATTCGAAGACAAAAATATGAAAAAAATCATCCTTCACATTCACCGGTTAGTAGTTAAATGGGCATCGCGTTTGGGTCCCACCAAGGTGTTCCTTGTTCGATTCCTCGGCTGGCTAAGTCCTCCATCACGATTCAAGCAACATTTTCGGCTTACTGTGGTTTTGAGATTTTCAAATATTATCCGATTATTCGTAACCCGGGAATGATTGTCTTTCTTTTAAATTTTTTTTTAATTTGATAAAGTGCTTCGAAGTCTCCCCACTCTTGTCTACTTTAGTTTTCTGATGGTTTCACTTCTACCGCGTATGAATTGCACACTCTGATTTTTTTATCGCATCTTTCAGAATGATAGCGTTTACTTGCACGGTCCTAGTTGCTTGAAATGAGTAGATTTATGTACGCTGTTAAAATTTAATAACTAAACTGAAAGTCTGATATTTTCCGCTCTAGCTCTTTCTGTTCTCCTTAATTTCCTTCCGCCTCAAAATATTCCTCCCTTGGGGGTGTCACAGTTACTTGCTCGGATCCGTGCAGTAGGAATTGAGAGATAAAAAAAATGCTGTAGTTTTTTTCTGGTGTTTCTATAATTTTATTTTTATTCTATTTTGTAAACTGCTCTCGACGTGATATTTCGATACATCGCAAATATTCTTGTTGCAAATTAAATCATATCAAAATAATCAAACAGTGAAGTACTGCATTTTTCTTTTAGTTATGTACCTATTTCAATTCCTTAAAATTTGTTGGTCCCCATTTCCATTGTACAATCCATTAATTTTGTATTTATTTTTTTATTAGAAATAATATATTACATAACTTTTATAATACATTACTCCCAATGAGTTTAATAAAACTCATTTTGGGATGGGCAACATTACACATCTAAAATAAAATTATATTTACCTAAGAACACGGAGATCAGTGAACAGTACGTAGATTTTTAAACGGATTGACTCACTTGATACAGGTAATTGAAGAATATACAAGAGTTACAAAGAAAGATAGCTAAATTCGTCACTGGTTAATAAAGTTGCTGAGAAAATATCTTTTTAGAGCCTTTGACAATATTTTTAGTTTAAGACATTAGGTAATGCGTTGTATTGCGTTTGTGCGACGTATTATAAGGAGTTAATTCCAAATTAAGTTGTATGAGTAGATGACGATAGGTGTATTTGGTTGTGTGTACATGGCTCGTGCCTTTATTTTTCAAATAACTCGTGTGTTTTTCTAACTACATTCATAAAATTTGTTCAGCATACGCGCAAAAATCAGTGATATCTGTTAGAGTTCGCGAAATAATTTTATCTCTTTTGGGGAAAAAATTACGCTAGATTTAAACAATATATTTTCGAAAGTTATCAATCTTCATTGTTTAAATTCATAAACAGACAGTCTCCGACAATTTGAAGAGATGAAGCTAAGTGTTGGGTGTGAGAAGACAAAGAACTGGATCACATCAACAAGATAAGCCATATATTAATTTGTTTATGTTTATGTTAGCATGTCGCACTTGAATCCCTAGGTCTGCTGTCCAACCGGTGTGCAACCATTGGACCGTGAGATGCTTATGTTTATTTTCCCCGGTTTTGTTTTTTTTTTCTATTCAGTTTAAAATCGGTACTTTTAGTGCATTTCAGAAGGTTATTCGTTATTCGTATACAGATGTATTCATACGAATGATATGGGATTACATGGGAGTTTGAATTGTGATAGGAAAGTTCGAAACAAGACGATCCAAGAAGATACATCTTGCTGTTGAACAGAATTAATTCGGATTTTGACATGTTTAGCGTTAGTGAAGCTATTTTTAGGAGGCAAACTCTATTAATGCTTGTATAGTTTGTGGCCTATCATTTATGTTTAATGTAATACTGGTACAAAATTTTATAATGTTTTTGAAATGATAAATTGAATTGAATACCATTTTGGCTGGAAGAGACAAGAATGGACAAGAAGGGTGGGTAAGCAGTTGGAAGATTCAAGAACAGACAAGAGGATACAAGTACATTATACATATACAAGTAGAGTCAAGAAGGGGCGAAAATATGAAAGATACAATAAATGGCAAGAAGATGCAAGAAGAGGCAAGAGGATCCAAGAAGAGGCAAGAAGTGACAAGAAAAGCCGCGAAGGGCCACGAATAACCATGAAGAGAAGATCCACGAAGAGCCAAGTGAAGACGAGAAAAAGCAAGAAGAGAGGACAAGAGGCAAGAAGATTAAATAAGAGACGAGAAGATTCAAGAAAAGGCAAAAAGAGACAAGACGAGCCAAGGAGAGGCAAGAGGATCCAAGAATATACAGGAAGTGCCAAGAAGAGACGATAATATTCCAGAAGAGACAAGAAGAGCCGAGAAGAGATGACAAGATCCAATTAGAGTCAAGAAGTTGCAAGTAGATCCAAGAACGAGAGGATCCAAGAAGATGCAAGGAGAGCCAAGAAGAGACAATGAGAGACAGGAAGTAGCAAGAAGAGCCAAACAGAGCCCAGAAGAGATGAGAAGATTCAAGAAGAGGCAAGAAGAGCCGAGTCGAGCTGAGGAAGAGTCGAGAAGATCCAAGAAGAGGTGAAAGGAGCCATGAAGTGACAATAAGAACCCAGAAGAGAAGAAGAAAGAACAGCCAAGAAGAGGCAACAAAAACCCTGCTATGGTAAGCGTATGGCGTAAAACATAAATAACGGCAAGCCGGAAACGAGAAGCTAGAAGCAGCAGGAGGTTAACAACCAAAAAATACATATATACGCGGGAAGTGAGAAGATGAAAACGGAAAGCAATAAGCTGGAAGCGAGAAGAAACCGGAAGCAAAATAAGCGAAAGGCGAGAAACGATATTTATATATATATAGAGCTCAATAATTTCCTTTATTCCTGCCCATCCTATATTCCAATATTGGCTCCAGGTTGACATGTATACCGGTCGATTAAACTCCAACCTCCTTCCTATCCTCAGAGCACGTGTTCCAGTCCTAACAAACAGTGCCCCCTGGTGTACCGGTCTCACCAGGACAGGAGTGCTCCTGGCTGGGGTGGTACAATCGTATCGTATCGTGTATATCGGAATTAAAGGCTGGTTTAGTGTTGGTGTTTGAGGAGTATAAATATATGATCCTGCCTCTCTCGGCATTATTATTTACTCGACATAGAATGATGTTTTTTTTAAAAGAAAGGCTAGCATTCCCGGGTTACGAATAACCTGACAATATTTGAGAATCTCCTACTACCATCACCGTGAGTGGAAAACGTAGCTCATGTCATGATGGATAACTTGGCCAGTTGAGAAATTGAACTCAGAACGTCCGAGAGGTTATAACAGAACTATCAGCGTTATTTTTTGAGGTGGAAACTTCTTTAGCACCGTTGAGGTTTGAAACTCGATGAAACGAAAAAGCGACACTAAAAAAGTCTAACATCTATACATCTATAGAATTTAGCTTGCGAGAGAATGAGATAGAATAATTGGTCTCCTCTTTGTGCGGTGCTTCGTAGCCTCCCCACTCCTGTCTAATTTAGTTTTCTAAAGGTTTCACTTCTACCTTGTATTGTAGATTCTGATATTTTTTTACACGAGTTCACACAGGAGGCCCCGAGGAAAATAATTTCCTCGGGGCATATGTCATTTTTGGGTATGCTGTGTGGAGGGTTGTTTTAAGGAAAGGAAGGAGAGGAGCGCTCTGGGAAGGAAAAAGGTTTGAGTGTTCACTATGCCCTGATCATCCGATGCCAATACCTAGACAAACCTTACCTCATGAACTCGGACACCCCTGCTAAATCCCTAAACGTAGCGAACCATTTTGGCAGTGTGTTGTTTATCCAATAAATGGTTCCCGGGGCGGCGGTACCCATTCCCGCCTCCCAAATTGCAGATATACGTTAACCTCCGAATAGCGTGTAGTTTTTTGCTTTACGCCTGCGGACATGGTTTTAAAAAGAATGATTGACTAACCATAATAAACCTGCACAAAGTGTCGCAGTGTTTCGCATTGCGTATATTTACCTACCACTTAACCTTGTTTACTCCTCGAGCCTCAGAGTGGCCGGACCCCGAGACCCCGAGCGGGTATTACTATGTCAAACATTGACGATAACGTTTTTTACTTAGTCGTTTAACCTTCGTTTTTATAAGCTGGAAAACTTACATTAAATCCACTATGCCAAGCATTCCTGTGAATTGTAAATGTTGCATGATATTGTTGTGTCTTCCGCAATTTTCTTGTAACGACATTTTGTATTTATCTATGTACTTAATAGAAATAATCCGCGTCATTCCGAATTCAGTTGCATCAATTGTACGGTAACCGTTAGTACATTTTCCGTAAATAGTATTTACGTTACTTTTTTAAATTTTTGTTAAGGACTGTGGCATTCCTGTGTCGAGATCTGCAAATTTTCAATAATTATAGTAAATAAAAAGTATAAGTAAACTTGAATAATATTAAAATAACTGACCTAGAAATTATTAAAAAAATAAACACTCAATTATTCAAACTAAAAAAAATACTTTTTCAAACTTCGCAAATATACTTTGTGGCGTCTTTATTAATATAATGAAAACAAATAACTTAGTTAGCACCACTATATTATTATTAGCATTATCGACGTGTTTCAAAAACAATGTTTTAGGAACAAGATAAGAGATGAATAATCCTAATCTCTTATCCTGACGAAAAAAACATTGTTTTTGAAACATTTCGATGATCGTTTTTAGAATTTCACAGTCAAAAGTATTTTCGTTGTTTGTTTTTGGGGTGTTACGCCGTGTTGCGCTACCTCCTTTGGCACATCTGCCCTGATGATGGACCCTATAACGCTGTCCGAAACGTTGGCTAAAGAAGAGGTTATCGCAACACAGCAACACGTGTTTTTGTTTCATATTATTTATTTAAATAATGCACAATACAATGAAGACCCGTTAAACGAGAAGATATCGTAAGTAAAAAAAGATAACGTTCTAAAATAAAGCATAGAATATATTTTATTAACACACTCGCTGACAGTATCTTCCACTCTGGAACGTGCCGCAAAAATACTATATATTATTTTTGATTAATTAATTGTGAATTAACACTAATTAATCAAATTAAATTTATTTGGGCACGCCGGAATTTGAACCCGTGAACTTCGGAATGCTGATTGAGAGCCTTAGCCTTCGACCACGGAGGCCGTCAAAAATATATAACAAACTAACATATATATTTAAACTTATAAAAGGACACATTAGTTTTTTAACTGAAAAAAAAGTATTACACCATGTAGACCCTAGGTTCTCAACGTGGGCGAAAACGCTCCCTAGTGAGCTTTTAGGGGGGGGGGGGTAGAAAACCCGAAGAAAACCAGGGTGCGTTGAGATGGCATAGTGAGTGGGCAGGTAAAAAAATATGGTCTAAAAGTACAAAAAAACACACTTATCACGTACTGGTAATCTTGCATGTATTACTATTATTAAGAATTGACACTCCATCATGAATACAAGAAGGAAGGAGGTAGAAACCCGGAACAACACCCCCCCCCCTCCCTCCACCCTTCCGTTGTGGTAAATATTATCGTGACAATAGCTGTTTCAGATTCGCAACAGATGACAAGTAAAAAGAATAGGGGGGCGCTAGAAAAAAAAAATCTCAAATTGGGCAGTGGGCAAAATAAGGTTGAGAACCTATGATGTAGAGTAGACCAGTGATTCTTAACGGGGGCGCCAGTGCCCCCTGTGGGCGTTTTAAAGGTCTGGGGGGCGTTTTAAAAATTTTAGCGTTTAGGGGGTCGCTGCAGAAGTTCAAGTGGGCATTGAGTCAAAATAAATTAATATGACATAAAAGGTAATAAATACGTAATGCGCAATTAGATTTCTGACGACGTATTGTAGTAGGAATTTTAAACTTTGTTTCGGGGGGGGCGTTAAATAATTTTACTTTGGTAAAGGGGGCTATTCTTTCAATACGGTTAAGAAACACTGATGTAAACGATGATTTAAGGCGGCTTTTCAAATTAGCACAATAACAACCGCCCACCTTACGGAATTATCATCGAAATCCATAATACTCCCTCTGGCGACTTTTCCGGAAGCACCCTTGAAAGAGGCTCTTTTCCTATGATCGGGCCGCTCCGTTTCCTGCGCGACTAGCGCAAGCCGGAAGCGGATGCCTCTCTAATTTACTACCCCGGCGCCGCCATTATGCAATAACTTTATTGGCGGTAAATTATTAACGTAACGGGTCGGCTGCACTCAATGAATACCGTCATTTGTTATTGTTTGTATTGTGTAAGATAATTCGCGGCCAGTAATAAATAGAATCCTTTGTCTTCCCGTGGTTGGAACGTTGCAACGTGTCCTGGCTTAATAAATTAGCCTTTTCGATAATTTTAATGCTGAATTTTTGCCGGTATTTTAGTTTAGGGGTTATTTTAGTTCTTACTGTTATAAATATATGGTAACTGCTCTCGGATGTGTATCTGATCCAGTTTAACCCTTTAAAAATCGGACTTTTTTGTCAGAAGGT
Source organism: Limnephilus lunatus (assembly GCA_917563855.2). NCBI lineage: Eukaryota > Metazoa > Arthropoda > Insecta > Trichoptera > Limnephilidae > Limnephilus > Limnephilus lunatus. The sequence goes on from OU830593.1 coordinate 49,938,625, forward strand.
AAAAATATTTCCCCTTTGCTATAAAATCATTAGAAGTAATCATGTAATTTTTTAAATATAAAAATTTTGAATGCAAACTTTAAAAAGTTTTAAAAATGATTCACCATACGTTTTATCTAACTAAAATTACTAATAATGACAAAAACACACACACACCCACGCACACACATATTTTATTATGAACGTTATAGTCACCTCACTTTTTTGTCGTTTCATGTAAAAATATCGTTTTTTTTTAAATAGTGCTCTGAAACTTTACTTTCATAAAGGTGTACATTTATTATAATGTGATTTACTTTTAGTTTTGAATATATAGCGTGTGGTTTTCTCTTTCCAATACCTATGAGACCTATGTGAGCTGGGACAAATATGATATCCTGTGATTAAACGGGTTAAATTTTTTGGACCCTGAAAACTGATAGGAGTGTGTTCTGGACATGTTCGTGTATCCGAAGTAACCTTGTTTTTTAATATTTTTAAGGTGGATTAACTTTTTGAGTAAAACCTCAATTTGAAATATTTAATCGTTGAAGATAACATTAACTACTCTTAAACGAAAAATACAGAGTGTGCAATTCACACGCGGTAGAAGTGAAACCTTCAGAAAACTAAAGTAGACAAGAGTGGGGAGACTACGAAGCACCGCACAAAGAGGAGACTTATTATATAGATGTATTTGTTTGTCTCTTTTTAGTGTCATTTTTTTTCATTTCATCGAGTTTCAAATCATAACGGTGCTAAAGTAGTTTTCACTTCAATATCATGAAAAAGAAACGGTAGAAAAATATTCGGTCGCTTCTGGGAATTGAACCCAGGACTTCTGCCTTGCTGGGCATTGCTCTGACTTTTGAGGTAATACGACCATATCAACTTCCGTCATTTTTAACTGTATAATATCTTAATCAATTATTTTTTGTCTCCTACTAAGAGCATTACCTACTTTTTATATTTCACATTTTTCGTACTTTTTTCCTTTTCCAAGATATTTATACATTTTTCATTTTATTTCTTACATTTTCAGTTTTCATTTTTACTTTTCACTTATTACCTACTACTTGATTCTTATTTCGTTGGCTCTACTTTTTACCTTTTACGTTTTACTTTATTTTTTACTTTACATTCATACTGTTACATTTTATTTATGTTATTGTTACCATTCGTATGTTAATTTAATTATGTTAATGGCACATGTGGTGCTATGTACGTGGAAATTAATAAACATTACTTCGACTGAGAGCCACCAATATTATCTTCGTTTTCTTATCGTATGTTTATTTGGGCTGCTATCTTTATGTATGATTGCAAGATTCTAACCTAATTAAATTGCAATCTACTAGGTGGTGTCTTGGATAAAAATGACATTTTCTTATTTTAATCAGCAAATTTATTGATGTATCTTTTTCCGTCTTTTTTGTTTCACATTTTACGTTGGAGGTTGTATTGTATTCAATTATTAAAGCTTATTTTTCCTTACTTTTTGTAAAATTAATTAAGTATTCTCAAATATCGAAATTCTTTCTTCAAGATTTTCAGATAATCGATTTTATTGGCCTCTCTGAGGCCGAGGAATCAAACCCCTGTGTGTAGTATTTATTTCCAAACACGTTATATCGCGTATCGAACTCTACAGATATGTAGTGAAAATTTATTTAAATTATTAAATTTAGCGAGTATGGCTTACTACCCGTGGCTCCCTATGTACTGACTTTCTCTTGCGTTTGCTCGGAGTAAACCATCTACGGGTCAGAAGGAATGTGCACATTGATTTGTGGATTATGATTCACTATTAAAATGACGAAAATGTATTATCAATATCAAAGCCTACGTAATATACTAACAGCGCTAAATTGTACGTTAAAAACATGACTATTTTTTTTTTATTTTCTTGTAAAACTGTTATACACCAATATATCATGGAAAAGATTACAAATTAAAATGGCATGGGGGCAGTTTTACTATTTTGTGACATGCGCGTCAAAATATATTTGCTGAACTGTCGATGTTCAATGCAGAATTGTTAAGTAGTTGAGTCGCTCTGTTTATTGGCGCGTTCTGATAGGCAGAAGTCCTCGCTTTCGGAGCATAAAAAGTGCATGGGATCTCCCACGAGTATACTTATTAGTGACATATAATTTTAACCGCTTTCAACATTTTATCTTTTGGAACAAGTTTGCAGCGAATTAAACAAAGATCTAACGACCAAAGAATACTCAAATGTGTAAATGCATTTAATTCGTTGTCCGCTTATTACTATGTCTAATTTAAGTTTTAAACATGCTCCGTGAATAAGACAACAAAGGACGACCTTAAACACCGAAGTTCCGACTGAATCATCTAAATTAGACACGCCAGATTTGTGTGAGCGCCCCCTGCCGGAGTTGACCCCGCTATCTACCGATGCCGACGCTGGCGCCTTTCCAAGATGCCGTCCCGACGCCGCGCGCCGGCCGCCTGGCCAGATGTCGCCTGCGTCACGCGGACCCGACGGAAACCAAACTAGACTCGGGGTTTCACGGAGGAGATTAACCGATAGAATGTGTACTCGGACATGTCTGTGAACCGAATTTTCCTTATTTCCGCTGGAATTGGTCTAAGTTTTTTTCACGTGTCGAAATTATTTCTTGGGCAGATTTTGGTGCTTATTTAATTTATTCATGTTACTAATTGTTTTATTTTCTTGTCCACAGGTAAGCTGTTGATCAAATACTTTGCTAAGATTCCTTATAGAGGAATCATTAAGGTTTTTATGCCATAAAAGTCTACAAGAGGTAAGTTTCGTATTTTATACCTTTTTTTAAATGTTTTCTTAATCGTGCTGAAAGTGTTACATTTTCAAAAACATTTTCTTTCAAATCGGTTGTGATCGCACTTCTAGATAATATCTGCCCGGTGGCTAGGGCTTTGTCAAATTATTCGTAATTTTTTAAAACAAACATGAAACAGGGCTTGTTGTTTCTTTTAATTCGGGTTCATCTGGGCACTATAAAAAACTATTGACTTCTTGGTCTTTGGTTTACAGTTACCTTTATCTTTAACCGCTCTCGAATGGGTACTTGTATTATTGTCTTATTTTTTAAAAGAATAACAAACATTCCCAGAATACAAATAACCTGCCATTATTTAAATTCCTACTTATTATATATCTATCTTAAACATAATCTAGATTCTAAAAATAACTGTCTATAGATCCTAACTGCAACTAATCTTTAATTTATGTATTCGATACTGCCGCCATGGGTCGACCCACAAAGCCCTTCTTGATAATATCAAGGAGGAAACGGTATTTCTACTTATGTCGACAGAATAGCACTTATTCCCAAACATGGGAACACCTCAGCACAGGTTCGCCTAGTGAGGTGTTCACAAAATACTACTACTAACCTATTTACATACATTTATGGATCATTAATATTTGTTTTCTTATTATTAAACTTATTATCTATGTAAACCAATGTAATAATCTGTAAAGTGTATGTTCTCTGAAATAAATAAAACAAAATAAGCGCTAATATTTAATGACAGACACGTAATGGCGTTGAATCGTTGGATGCTGGTGAACGAATGGGGACTGGAAAATGAATGAGGACTTAGCTAGCAGAGAACTGCCCGAAGCCAGTGAGATTACATCATCCCTGTTTGAAGAACTTGGATAGGCTGGAGGAAGTTGAACAGATAGTCAGATCTAGTAGTCAAACAATTTAAGCAACGTTTAGTTTCTGTTTTGCGGTGTCTATCCTCGGCCTTACTGGAATATCTTCCACTCTGGAGCAAGATGCAAATACGCTATTTATTAATTTATTTGCCCGCTTCCAATGTGTCCAAAGCCGATGACCCTACTGCCATACCACCGCATGCTTCGATAAATGAAACGAAAGTACGGTCACATATGGGACATATTGTCCATATATGTCTCAGATGTGACCGTATCTTTTTCTGATTTTTAGGTTTCAGATTTTCGATTGAGTTTCGCTAATATTGTCTTCTTTAATTAAAAATTACAATTTGAGGTTTTACTCGTTAAATTAAAAATAAAAATAAATATTCATCCTAGACTTGAAAAAAAGTCAATGGATGTCGCATATTAAATAAATAAAAAATGGATAAAATTATCCAAGGCACCATCTAGTTAGCATTTAGTTCTGCTTGCAATCGTACGCAAAGATAGCAGCCAATAAAAATATGTGCTAGGAAATTGAAGATAATGTTGGTAGTTGTTGGTCGAAGAATGATGCAGTTAAATATGACCAAATCGGATAGGGACTCAATAGCTCTGTTGGTAGAGCACTGGGTTCGTGTCCCAGATGTGACCGTATCTTTTTCTTGTTATTCTGTCAGATTTTAGATTGAGTTTCACAAATATTGTCTCCATTAATGAAATATTACAATTTGAGGTTTTACTCATTAAGGCTCCGTTACCGGCCCCAAAAAGAAGAAGCTGGAGAGATACGAAATTACGAATGTTAGAGGAGAGCGCTAATATTTACAGCGCCAAAATCGATGCAAAAACTGCGAAAATCTTTAATAAAACACGACTCGTTTAAAATAGAGCAAAAATCTCTTCGGGGCTGTCTAAACAGTATTTAATGAAACACTGTGAATTTTTTCATACATATAACTTGTAAAATATCGGAAACAGACTTGAAAATAATAAAAAAATTGAGCATACTTTGCGATTTTTTTCTATCGAGGGAATTTCATATAATTTGCGTTTCGGCGTGGGGAATGTATAGATATTATTTTCAAAAATAACATATATTTTTTAAGAGCTTAAAAACTTTAAATGTTTAAGGGAGGTTTGCAAGAAATCGGTAGAAATTCGGAGAGCGGCCTCTTAAGTTAAAAATAATTACGCCAAAGAAAATGGTTTTCGTTATGTATGGGTCCGGAACTGCAAAATTTTTCTTCGAAAAAACGATACATCTCCAGCGAAGCTAATCTCAAGTGATGCAGGCACCTTGGAAGGATGACATAGTTCTTGCATTTTTCTTTATTTTTTGTAGAATTTATTATAACCTAGATTTTAGCAAAACATTTATCTTTAAACTTAATGTATATCGCATCCCTCACTTTATCATCATAATGACATTTATATATATATATATATACTCTACTAAAACCCACACTAAATGTGATTCTAACCATCCTTATCTGTATTACCTATAATACTCACCGTCTTTACTGTCAACACATAAATACACAATTCGGCGTATTACCAATTACACGGCCACTGCATTTGCGACGGGGTTATTCCTTATTTAGTCTAGTTAATATTAATATCAACACATTTTTAATGAATACTTATTGTAAACCATGGAAAAAACTATTAATTTATTTTTTATCATATTGACTGGCCTACAAAACTTAATAACACTGATATATTATTTTTATTATTATTATTTTTATTATTATTATATATATATATATATATCACTACGTGATACCTAAATTTATAATTATAAATCTTTATTAATTAAGTACCTACTGTTTATATGCAAATTTTTATTTTCTTTTATTTACCTTTGTACTTAAGCAACACTTAAACTGATGTACTTCTTTTTTGTAGTTATAAATCTCAAAATTTTTGTTCAATAAAGATTATTATTATTATTATTATTATTATAGATATAGCAATCGAGACATTTTATAATGAATTAAACATTGTTATAAATCAATTTATACCTAGCAAATTTATTCAAGTACTAAAGTATCCACCATGGTACTCACCTGCCCTCATTAAAATAACAAGAGAAAAACGTAAATATCTATCGAAATTCAAGAAATATAATAATCCATCTGATTACGAAGCTTTCTCAATTCTACGAATAAGGCAAAAAAATATGTCCAAAGAGTGTCACCAAAATTTTGTTCTCAATGCAGAACGGAATATTCATCGAAATTCTAAATCTCTCTTTTCGTACATAAAATCTAAACGTACAACATCATCCATTCCTAGTACTATGAATTATCAAAACGAAATTGCTCATACCGGTCAAGAAATTTCGCAGCTGTTCTCGTCGTTCTTTTATTCAGTATACGAGAAATGTAATGTCCCCAATGTAAACTCTCATGCAGACCGCAGCGTTGCCGAAATTAGTGATTTAGAGATAAGTTATGATCTAATTTTGAAGTACATAAACCAAATCGATTCTAGCAAAGGTGCTGGTCCAGATGGAATTCCACCTATATTTATCTCCAAATGCTCAAAGAATTTAGCGTATCCATTATTAATATTATTTAAACGTTCGTTACAAACAGGTAAATTTCCTTCTATGTGGAAACAAGCATTTGTAACCCCAATATACAAGTCCGGTCCGCGAAATCTTGTACAAAATTACAGGCCAAAATCCAAACTATCAATTTTCTCAAACTTATTCGAAAAACTTGCAGCAGACCAAATCTCCAACGCATTAAAGAACATTCTTAGTGAACACCAACATGGCTTCAGAAGCGGTAAATCCGTCACTACTAACTTAGCTTGTTTTACGAACTTTATACTTCATAATATGGATAAGCGTATTCAAACTGATGCCATTTATACAGATTACAGCAAGGCGTTCGATAAAATTAATCATTCCATTCTGTTTAGAAAACTAAAACTCGCGGGTATCCATGGAGATCTACTAAGATGGCCAGACTCATATATCAGAAACCGTTCGCAAGCTGTTGTGCTAAGTGGTTTCAAATCAAATTGGGTCAATATTACATCAGGAGTTCCACAAGGATCAATTTTGGGTCCTCTCCTGTTTAATATCTATATTAATGACATTACAAGTTGTTTTAAACACTGCAAGGCAATTTTATATGCAGATGATATGAAACTATACCTTCCAATCGATGATATCGCGTGCTGCTTAAAAATACAGGAGGACCTTAATAATCTCAGCGAATATTGCAAAATTAACTGCTTGTTCCTAAACATAGATAAATGTTACTCATTATCATTTACGAGAAATAGGACCAAAATAATATTTAAATATTCAATAAACAATGTCGATATTAAAAGAAAAGAATCAGTTCGGGACCTGGGTGTTACCTTAGATTCCAAACTTACATTCCAATTACATATTAATAACATTGTCACTAAAGCCACCCAAATGTTAGGATTTATACTACGAACATCAAAACTATTTTATTTTCTCGATACATTTATTTTGCTTTATTATACCTATGTTCGTCCGCACCTAGAACACGCCTCACAAATTTGGAATCCAAGATATATAACATATGTTCATAGAATAGAACGTGTTCAGGAAAAATTTCTCTCCTACATAAATTTTCGGTCGTTTTATGCATTCCAATCAAATGAAGATATTCGTCAATTCTTTAAAATCCCGAAATTAAATTGTAAGAGAATTATTTCTGATCAATTGTTTTTGTACAGAATCCTAAATAATACGATATCTTCCCCGTATCTTTTACAAAAAATAGATATTAGAGTTCCTGGTCGCAATGGCAGAAACGTATCCCTTTTTATAACAGCCGCTCCAACACCAACTACTTACAAAATGAATTCATACATCGAACCTGCCACTATCATAACACACACCTCACATATACAGACATCTTTAATATAACTTTCAACAAATTCAAAGCAACACTATCAGATAAATGTAATGCATCACAACACACCACTTAACATCCATATTTATATTTATTTATTATATTATTAATCAGATTCCTTTTCCTAATTTGCAATATATTTTCATATTCCCTAATTACATACAAATCATCCATATACTATAAGATCATAAGCTTACCCTTTATTGTGTTTTTCTATATTTTATCATGCATTATTTAAGTATTTAGCTTCTCCTTACTATTTTTTTTTCTTAGTTTTTCTATATGTTTAATTTAGCTTCTCTTAACTATTTTTTCTTAGTTTTTCTTTATGTTTTTCTTGTCAGCGAAAAAAAAACAAATTTTATCAGCGAAAAATGTTTTTAGGCTTACTGTTTTATTTTAGCACTCTTTATTTTTATGTATCTTTGTAAAGCTGTTTGTTTTCCAAATATTTTATTATTTTTACGGTGCTCCAGATTTTATGTCCGGGTTGAATCTTTCCCAAATGAAAGACTAAACCCTTCCACACACTTTTCCACAAAAGAATATCTAGTAAATTCACGCAATGTAAGTGCACTATATAAGATAATAAATACAAAACAATACAAGAACAATACGTCAATCCACCAGAAACATAATGGGAAAATATTTCACCGACTCCAGATATTTTCATATCAGAGGGTTCGGCTCTGATGAAATCCTAACTGGTCCGATAAATCCTACTGATCCCTCAATATAAATATTTAAAAAATCTTTCGTAATCCTACATGTATTTAAAATGACCGACTTTTGCATTTTTATGTACAAATTTTTTGACAAATCTAATACGCCTAAATTTTGAATGAGAGAGCTAGGTATAATGCCAGTAGCCGAAATAACAAATGGTAATATTTTTATAGTCTGAGAATGCCAAATTCTTTTAATTTCATTTCCTAAATCTGTAATTTTTTTTTATTTTTTCAGAAACAGTTTTCTGAATATTACAAGAATTTGGAATAGCGACATCAATGATATAAGTTATTTTCTTAATTTTGTCATGTAAAACTATATCGGGTCTATTATGACTAATTGTTCTGTCTGTCAGAATAGTTTTATCATAATAAATTTTATAAAATTCATTTTCTAAAAATGAATTTGGTTCATATTCATAATATGGTACATTACGGCAGTCAATCAAGTCATGTTTAATTACCAAACTTTGGTGAATTATTTTTAAAACTTGATTGTGCCTAAATGTATACTCGGACGGCGCTAATACAGAACATCCCGATATAATATGTTCTATAGTTTCCGGAAAAGCCAAACATTTTCTACATAAATCATCAATTTGATTTGCATCTTTGATGATATGCTTCCTATAATTTTTAGTATTAATGACTCTATCTTGTATGGCAAGCATAAAGCCTTCTATTTCTGCGCTCAACTCTCCAATACTCAACCATTTGTTTGACGAAAATTTGTCAACATATGTTTGGTTGAGATAATTGAAGTGTTTTGCGTGAAGAATTTTATTTGACCAGGAATCTTATAATTCCTAATTTCACCATTAAATTAAGTTAAGTTTAATAATAATAATAATAATAATAAATTTTTTTACGGTGCTCCAGATTTTATGTCCGGGTTGAATCTTTCCCAAATGAAAGACTAAACCCTTCCACACACTTTTCCACAAATGAATATCTAGTAAATGAACGCAATGTAAGTGCACTTTATAAGAATAAAACAATACAAGAACAATACGTCAATCCACCAGAAACATAATGGGAAAATATTTCACCGACTCCAGATATTTTCATATCAGAGGGTTCGGCTCTGATGAAATCCTAACTGGTCCGATAAATCCTACTGATCCCTCAATATAAATATTTAAAAAATCTTTCGTAATCCTACATGTATTTAAAATGACCGACTTTTGCATTTTTATGTACAAATTTTTTGACAAATCTAATACGCCTAAATTTTGAATGAGAGAGCTAGGTATAATGCCAGTAGCCGAAATAACAAATGGTAATATTTTTATAGTCTGAGAATGCCAAATTCTTTTAATTTCATTTCCTAAATCTGTATATTTTCTTATTTTTTCAGAAACAGTTTTCTGAATATTACAAGAATTTGGAATAGCGACATCAATGATATAAGTTATTTTCTTAATTTTGTCATGTAAAACTATATCGGGTCTATTATGACTAATTGTTCTGTCTGTCAGAATAGTTTTATCATAATAAATTTTATAAAATTCATTTTCTAAAAATGAATTTGGTTCATATTCATAATATGGTACATTACGTGAAGTGTTTTGCGTGAAGAATTTTATTTGACCAGGAATCTAATAATTCCTGGTTGGTATTTATAAGAATGCTGGCATTCTCGTCGTATAAATTTAATGGTGAAATATTTCTATCTGCCTTGCAAATAATTTTGTGCATTTCTGAACTATCAGCTTTCCTATGGAAAAAATTTCTTAGCATTTCAACCTGATTATGTTTTAAAGATGTTATTTTGACTATACCTCTACCTCCTAAATTTCTGGGTAAATTAATTCGTTCTACAGCTGAATTTGGATGATGGCAATGAAATTTAGTTAATGTAGTTCTAATCAATCGTTCTAAGCTATCTAAATCTGTATTAGACCATTTAATTATGCCAAATGAGTAAGTTAATAGAGGTATTGCCCAAGTATTTATCGCCTTTACTAAATTTTTAGCAGATAGATTGCATTTCAAAATTTTTCTGATCCTAGTTTTAAATTTAATCCTAATATCATTTTTAATACTAGTATGATCTAATCTATTTGATTGCGGATATCCTAAATATTTATAAACCTCACCCCCTTTCATACTTTCAATTTTGAAATTTCTAAATATACCCTCGTCTCCATCTACAATTTTACCTTTCTCTATATGGATCGTTCTACATTTATCTAAACCAAAAGTCATTTTAATATCATCTGAAAAATTTTTAACTACTTTAATCATTTTCTCTAAATTTGGTTCAGAATTCGAATATAATTTTAAATCATCCATAAATAATAAATGAGAAATTATATTTCTCTCTCTAGTATTACCTTTAATTTTTATTCCAAACTTGCTTTTAATTAACATTTTAGATAGAGGATTTAATGCTAAGCAAAACCAAAGCCATCTTGCAATAACATCAGCAACATTTCCAGTAAGTCCTACTCCTTAGCGTCCTAGAGTGGTCATTATGATCCCGCGAGTCCCGGGCAATATGACCACTGACACTAACATCGTGGTCGTAGCAGATAAGGAGAGGGCGAATGGCGAGTTTCCGGCGCCATAAAACCGGATCAGCTCAGCTAAGGGAAGGTAACCCCTACAGAAAAATCCCTGGAGAAGGCAACGGGAAACCACTCCAGTATATTTTCCCAGCAAATCACTATGGAGAGAAACCAACCAATGGCCCCGAGTCCCGGGCGGCCCTTAAATGGGCCAGGGGTGCGAAGAATCTCCCGGCTCAAAATAGTGAATTCAAATATAAGATTAGGAACATGGAATGTTAGAAGTTTATACAGCGGTAAATTGGATAATACGATACAGGAAATGGAAAGATTAAAAGTGGATATTCTTGGAATTAGTGAACTGAGATGGACTGGCAGCGGCATACACCAACATGAGAAGGGAAATCTATACTACTCAGGAAGTGACCCGCAGGACAAAAATCGTCGAAACGGAGTTGCTATATTTGTCATGGAGAAGTATGTAAAATTTGTTAAGAATTTTGTACCCATCTCGGACAGAATAATATTATTACAATTACACTGTCAACCCATCAACATTAATATTATTCAAGTGTATGCACCAACAGCGGAAGTGAGATATGATGGTGATGTGGAATCTTTTTATGACTCACTAGCCAGTACATTGCAAAGTTTGAAAGGAGGAGAAGTCAATTTTGTCATTGGAGACTTAAATGCCAAAATTGGTGAAGGTCGCCGCTCTCATATAGTTGGTGAATATGGCTTAGGCATAAGCAATCAAAGAGGTGATAGACTATATGAATTCTGCCAGGATAAAAATATGGTTGTATTAAATACTTGGTTTAAACTCCCGAAAAGAAGGCTTTATACATGGAGATCACCTCAGGATGGAACAATCTATGATATTGTCAGGAACCAAATTGACTATGTGTTAGTAGACCATAGATTCAGGAACTCTGTAAAGAGAGTCACCACGTACCCTGGTGCGGACATTGGTTCTGACCATGTTTTGTTAACTGCCGATATTGTTTTATGCTTAAAACAAATAAAAAAGCCCAAAAACAAAATTAAAATGGATATCTCGAAACTCCAAGAAGAAGTGGTCAGAAATAAGGTATCTCAGACTTTGAACGATAATATTAGACTACTCCCTCGTGATCCATCAATAGAAATACAAACACAGTGGGATAACCTGAAGTCAGTTATATGTGAAACCTGTGATACAAATTTGAAAGCTGATAAGCAAATTAGAAAAAAGAATTGGATGATTGACCACATTTTGAACTTAATGGATGAGAGACGTAAACATAAACATAATGAGACACAATATAAAAACTTACAAAGAACGATTAGATGTGAAATTAAAAAAGCCAAAGAAGAATGGATGAAGTCACAGTGTGAAGAACTAGAGTCGTACAGTCGTAGTCACAATGCATTTAAACTTCACAAAAAATTGAAGGAAATTACAGGCACTTCTAGAAGAATTACTCCATCATGTTTAGTTGACGATTCCAATAAATTGATATTGGATGAAAAAGATATTTTACAAACATGGGAAAAGTATATTCACGATACATTCAAAGATATTAGACCTGACATTAATATTCCTAACGATCAATTGCATGGACCATCGATTTTAAAATCAGAAATTCTTCATGCGATAAAGACTTCAGAACATAGAAAAGCGTGCGGACCAGACGATATTCCAGTTGAGGTGTTGAAGCTCTTTGATAATGAAAATGTTGACTACCTGTTGAGGTTATTTAACTCTATATATGACACAGGGAATATACCCCAAGATTGGCTAAAATCCACCTTCGTGACATTACCTAAAAAACAATACCCTAAGAAGTGCAGTGACTATCGATTAATAAGCTTGATGAGTCATGTCCTTAAATTATTCCTTAAAATAATACATGCCAGGATACGCGATAAGTGCGAGCAGGACTTAGATGACACTCAGTTTGGCTTCAGAAATGCGTTCGGTACGCGTGAAGCATTATTTTCTGTCGACGTACTATTGCAAAAGTGTCGTGACCAAAGAAAGGAAGTCTTTGCCTGTTTTATTGACTACGAAAAGGCATTTGACAGGGTAAAACATGCTGACCTAATGAAAATGCTTGCGGATTGTAACGTTGACACCAAAGACCAGAATTTCATTAAAAACCTGGATTGGTTCCAAACAGCAGAAATAAGACATGGGAATGAGAGATCTAATGCAATCGCCATTCAGCGTGGAGTACGACAAGGATGTATCCTGTCGCCACTATTATTTAATCTTTATTCCAACTATGTCTTCAAAAGAGCCCTAAGTAATACCCAGAAGGGTCTCAAGATCAACGGAGTTGTCATTAATAACATAAGATATGCAGATGATACTGTATTACTAGCTGACAGTATCAGTGACCTCCAAGACCTATTAGATCTTGTTAATAATGCTGGTGAGCAACTGGGCCTAACAATCAACGTCAATAAAACTAAATGGATGACTTTTGGACGACTAGATCACTCTGGATCAATGATTCAGTTAAATGGTTGTAATGTCGAAAAGGTGGAGAGATTTAGATACCTCGGCAGTATCCTCACGGAGAATCTTGACCCAGATATAGAGATTAGGTGCAGAATTGAAGCAGCAAGAACTGCATTCATAAAAATGAAATCCCTCTTCTGCAATGACAATATAAGCTTAAAATTAAGGCAGAGAATGCTAAAATGTTATGTGTGGTCGGTCTTGCTGTATGGTTGTGAAACATGGACCTTGAAAATAAATACCATGAACAGGTTAGAGGCTTTCGAAATGTGGCTTCACCGGAGAATGCTCAAGGTCCCATGGACCGACATGATCACCAACATAGAAATTCTCAGGCGGGCTAGAGCAGATAGGGAACTGCTTACATTAATTAAAATCAAGAAAATTTCATATCTGGGTCATATACTTCGAGGGGAGAAGTATCACTTGCTCCATTTAATATTGAAAGGCAAGATAGAGGGTCGCCGAGGGCCTGGTAGGAGACAAATGTCTTGGCTGCGAAACATACGAGAGTGGACCGGCATTAGAAGTGTGGAGGAGCTATTCCGGGCAGCGCAAGACAGAGAGACCTTTTCAAGAGTGATCGCCAACGTCGGGGGGACCTGATAAGGCACATAAAGAAGAAGAAAACCAAAGAGGACTCAATGAGTCTCCTTGAAAAATCCCTCTTTTTATTGAAATGCCCGGTACTATAATTTTCTTATCTTTCAAATTCAAAAGCAAATCGGTATTCCAAAATGCCATAATTTTTTCCAAAAAGCTAATAATAATTGGGTTAATTTTGTATATATTTAAAACTTTTATCAGCCACGAGTGCGGGACACTATCATAAGCCTTTTGGTAATCTATATAACAAATATGTAAATTACGTTTTTGGGTTTGAATCTGTTTTAGAATTACAGAATCAATAACTAATTGTTCTTTACATCCCATATGTTTTCTGCGACAACCTTTTTGTTGTTCAGATAAAACATTTTTTTCATCTAAAAGAGTATATTAAATCTGTCAAGCAAGAGGTTAAAATTTTATATATTGTCGGTAAACATGTTGAATGAGATAGTGTGTGTGTAGAGTGGATTTGTTATGTGCGAAAATTGACTGACGAAGGACCTTGAATTTTGTGTTACTGTTTACTGCTTGGAATGAGGAAAAAACATATGCTGCATATAAAGGAAAGGACTCACCGAAACAGGATAAAGAACTTGTATGCTGGCAATTTTGTCTTCTTTCTCCCCGTCCAATTGGCACTGAAAACAGCAATAAGCGTGCGTTTCGTTTACACGGCGGACACGGCGGAATTAGGTCAATGTTGCAGGTAGCGGGAGCACGGTGGCTATAGTAAGGTATGTTGCGGCGCGGGCTGTTGATTGCAGACTGACGTGGTGAAGGTAGTTATAGGTGCGGATTTTGGGAACAAGGTAGGACAGGATTTGCAACAATATTAATACCAATCCCAAGCAGTAACAGTATGTATGTGTGCTATGTAGGTGTGTGTATGTGTGGGTATATGTATTGGCGTAACCATGCCCCCCGCCTGGAAGGGGATGAAAGAATCCACTTCCATAAACCAAAAGAGTGCCAATACGTTTCAACGCGCAAACAAAAAATTATAATGACACGCGGTAGAATGTAATAAATTATGTAAAAGTTAAGAAATTATTATGTAAGTTATATAAATGCTTTTACCAAATGGTCAAAATGACTGATATAGCAAGGAAATAAAAAAAATAAAAAACATTGAAACGAAAAATATGATTTGAAAGGATTCAATAAATAATACTGAACCTGCGGTAGATAAAACTAGAAGTAGGGTTTGGTACCTATTTAACAATGAAACTAATCTAATTGATTTTTAAAAATTAAAGTATTATGAACTAACTTCTAAGATGTCGTTAAATCTATTGTGACGGTAAGGGACAGAGTTTAACAACGGCCCTGCGGTATGTTCTTTATATGATAGTAGTCTATTATTAAATTGACTACATTATCCCGAGCGGGCAATAGAATGGGATGACGACTGTCAAATTCTGTTTCAGCGTTACTCAATCTGCCTCCTACCCTTAGAATTCCGTCATGAAGAAACGGATTTAATTTCGCAATCGCTCGCCGAACCTTCTTCCCATCTTTGACTGCCTTTATATCTTCGGAGAAATGTTCTTGCTGTATAGAATTTATAACAGCGATTTCTGCAACTAAGATATGGCTTAATTCGAATGCTCGTGGTAATTTCTTAATGAAACGAAAAACATAAATTACTATTCGAATTAATTTCGGCCATGAACTAACACGAGAAGCTAGTGCACACAATAACGGTGGAGCAATTGTTTTGGGGCGGTTATTGTCTTGAACGGACATCAAAATTTTTGTTTTTAATTCGGGTGGATCAGATATCGATTTCGTATCAAAACGTTGTAAAGGCCAATCACTTTTAGGTAATTGGGCAAATACGGGACCGTTAAACCATAACGGATGGTCTATTAGCTGAGCGGGAGTAAGACCCCGCGATAAGCGGTCGGCGGGATTGTCTTGACCTCTTATATAATGGAAGCATTCAGCCCCAAGATGGTTTTGTATTTGTGAGACACGGTTGGCAACGAAGGTCTGCCATTTTGCAGGCGGTGAATTTATCCAAGCTAGTGCAACCGTGCTGTCGCAAAAAGCTAAAGTCGTATGAGCTTTTGAATTTGATGTGTAGGTATTACTGACCGTATGCATTAATCGTGCAAGTACTAGCGCTCCACATAGTTCTAATCGCGCAAGTGAAATCGTCTTAGCCGGAGCGACCTTGGATTTAGCGCATAATAAATTAATTGTGGTTTTATCAGTATTCGGACAGTAAACATGTAAGTAAATAACACCTCCATATGCGCGTTCGCTTGCGTCTGAAAACCCGATAAGCGTTAATACACATTGGGGTTCGATTCCTAAAAAACGAGGAATTTTAATAGATTGCAGTAATGGCAATTCCTTTTTAAACTGTCGCCAAAGTGTGACAACTGTTTCAGGAGGAGTATCGTCCCAATTCAGGTTATACTCCCATAGAGATTTAATTATCAGCTTAGCCAATAATACAACTGGTGCGGCGAAACCCATCAAATCCCAAAGACGAGCAATCGTCGAGAGAATATTTCGTTTAGTACACGTTCTTTCGTCGGTGTGTACGACAAATACAAAATGATCAGAAGCGGGTATCCAATGAAGCCCTAGTATTTTTAGGTTTTCATCGGGATTAAATTCCACATGTTCCTTAACACGACGAGCTGTAGGAATCGTGGATAAAAACTTTGGAGAATTAGAAGAGAATTTTACAAGGTCGAATCCTCCGGCAGCGAATAACTGAATTAATTCCGTCGACAACTCGGTAGCTTCCTCGACTGATGAGCAACTGGTGACGAAATCATCCATGTAGAATGAGCCATTTTCCACCAAGTTTGCCGCGAGTGGGAAACGAGGTTTTTCATGCGTTGCGAGTTGACGCAGTGAACGCATAGCCAAAAATGGGCTACAAGACATGCCGAAAGTGACGCGATTAAATTCGAACAATTGTAAAGGGTCACTATTGTTAAATCTATACAGCTTGCGCTGATAACGACGGCATTCTTCTTGCACTACGATTTGTAGGTACATTTGTTTTATGTCAGCGGTTATAGCTATTGCGAACAATCTGAAATTGAGGATAATGCGAAACAAATCACCTTGTAAATTCTTTCCGGTATGTAGGATGTCATTAAGCGAATAACCCGAATCGGATTTCATACTCGCGTCTAGCACCATGCGAATTTTAGTAGTAAGTTTATCTTCACGAACTACAATATGATGCGGTATAACGTAATGAGGTAAGTCAGAATTGTCGACCGGCGAAATGTACCCTTTCTGTAGGTATTCGCGCAATATTTTGTCATATTCTAACTTTATTGCGGGTTGAGATATCAAGCGGCGTTCGAGAGATCGAAACCTGCGTTCGGCGGCGGGTAACGATTCACCGAGAACAGAGGGACTGTTTCGAAACGGCAACGCGACGATATAACGACCTGCCGTGTCACGAGAGGTAGTGAGTTTAAAAATGTCCTCACACTCTTGTTCATCAGGCGTTAAAAACTTCTCATCTGGAATGTCTTCCAATTCGAAGAAGCGCGACAGGCAAAAATCATTATTTTGCGTGAACGTACAAAATGATTGCGTGGCGTTTATACTTGGGTTTTCAATCATCGTTGGGGCAGTACCCAAGATGAGATATCCCAAAGTGGTTTCAATAGCAAATGGCTGGCCGAGAGAACCTGATATTTTGTTTGCCTTTAGAATGCGAGCAAATATGTCACATCCTAAGATAATATCAATCTCACCGGGCGTACAGAATGTTGTATCTGCTAAGGGCAAATTGTCAAGATACGACAAAGAGGAACGGTTAATGTTAACAGTAGGCAACTCACTGGTTATAGTTTCTACTATATATGGTTTAATCGTATACGACTGAGTGATGTCATAGCGGGAATGTAATTTTAAGCAAGTTACGCCATTTGTCACATTTCTTACGTCACCTATTCCCGTGACGTAAGTACTTGGAGATGACCGCACCGTAAGATTCAAGCGTGAACAGCATTCGCTCGTAATTATGTCCCTTTGGGAGCCGCTATCTATTAGAGCCCGTATCGTCTGTACCTGGCCCCTAGGGTCTCTGGTAGTGCAAACAGCCGTTCCTAAGAGTGCAGTAGTATTTGCACTAAGGCATGAATTTGTTACACATAGCGAAACCGGATTCAAAGAATTTAAGTTATCATTATCGGCATCTGCTTGTAACGCGGGAGATGGTATTGGGTCTGTTTGTGACTTTCGCCCATCAGTTTGTTTGAAATGCAATAAACTATGATGGTTGAGCGCGCATGTTTTGCATGTACTCTTTGATTTACAAGCTTTCGTGATGTGCCTAGTACTGAGGCAGTTCACACAAACTCGAATATTCGATGACTTAATAAAGTTAAATCGATCGCGTGGTTCTAGACTTGTGAATTTAGAACATTGGTATAAAGGGTGCGATCCCTTTTGACAACAAAAACAAATTTCGATGGAGTGATTATCGATTTTTTCGACATTAATAAATGCCTTTGCGGAATTAGTTTTTTGCGGTTTAGCGGTATAATTAATGTTTGAGCCAACGCGGCTCGAGGTCGGTTGCGTGAATTGCGCGCGGTTGAGAATTCGTTGCTGTTGTCTTACAAAGTCGATTAGTTCCGCGCTGGAAGGTAAATTTTCATTATTTTTAATAGAAGATTCGAAAGCCTTTACAGTCTCTATGTCAAGCCGTTTAAGACCCAGTTGTAGCAATATGAATTCTGCGAGGTCTTTTATTTTTAATTGCTTCAGCGCGGCGATGTTAGCGGAGTATGCATCTGCGAAATTCTCTAAAGAAGCGGGCGTGGCCGAGTTAACTGGAGGCAATTTCAGCAATCGGTCAAAGTATGATTCAGCAAGAACGCGTTGATCATTATACTTAGTACACAATGCGTCCCAAATAACTTGATAATTTGTACCAGTAGGCGTAATAGTTTTGCAAATATTTAATGCTTTTCCGGTTAATTTAGACATCAGATACTGCATCTTTTCAGCATTATCCAGAGAATCATTCAAATGTATAACCGAATTATATGTTTCATAGAAAAGAGGCCAATTATCTAATTTTCCGTCAAAGCACGCTATTTCCAAAGGCGGTAACTTAATTTGACGGCGAGGTTTCGCAACTGGATTGGACAGCATATTTGCTTCGGTATATTTAATAACCCCGAAGAGTTCTTCAAATGCATTTAATTGAGAGTATTCAGCAATTGCTTCCGGATTCAATTCCAGTTCGCAATCCACTTTTTCATCTAAAATTGTTATAAATTCAGAACGAATTTTTTCAACAGTAGTTGCGCCTGACAAAAAAGATTGGCGATTGCTAATGCTTTCCGAAGCTTTCCTTATCTTGTCATACACCGACTGTAAGCTTGCAAAGCTAGCTGATAGTTTAGCATTTAAACGTTTGAGACGTCTTTCGTCCCGAGACGACCCGGATGACGCGCTTGTAGCCATTTTATTTATTCCGGTTATATTTTACAAAATATGAGACGATAAACAACTAAAACTGCGGTTAAAATAATGTGTCTGTATTATTTATGCGGAATTAATTAATTAATATTTAATAAATATTTAATTACTTCACAGTGATAACCGCACGGGGTTAAATTGACTGGTGAGCTGTGAAAGGTTAACAGATGCGCCGTGCACTATTTTATTTTGCGTTTATTATCATTAACAAATTATAAATATTACGATCGTATTATTCTATTTGTAATGTAATCCAATAATATAAACAATACGAACATTAAGAAATAATCGTATTATTTATAAGGTAGGTAATGCGATTTGATTAGCAAGATATAATTACATGAGTTATCAGAAATAAATATCAAAGCAGTGTCTTGTATCTATTTATTCTAATAGCGGGTAAATATGTTATTTCCAACCATAATACGATAGGTATAAAGAAACAAAATTACTCATGTAGGTATATCAAACTGCGGGTATGCGGGTAATTATTTATATGCGGTATTGTAAAAACGTATTCACACTCTGCTGGATTATTATCTACTAATATTATGGTTCAAAAATGTCCGGCTCGTTTGGATCAAGATGAATGAGATAGTGTGTGTGTAGAGTGGATTTGTTATGTGCGAAAATTGACTGACGAAGGACCTTGAATTTTGTGTTACTGTTTACTGCTTGGAATGAGGAAAAAACATATGCTGCATATAAAGGAAAGGACTCACCGAAACAGGATAAAGAACTTGTATGCTGGCAATTTTGTCTTCTTTCTCCCCGTCCAATTGGCACTGAAAACAGCAATAAGCGTGCGTTTCGTTTACACGGCGGACACGGCGGAATTAGGTCAATGTTGCAGGTAGCGGGAGCACGGTGGCTATAGTAAGGTATGTTGCGGCGCGGGCTGTTGATTGCAGACTGACGTGGTGAAGGTAGTTATAGGTGCGGATTTTGGGAACAAGGTAGGACAGGATTTGCAACAATATTAATACCAATCCCAAGCAGTAACAGTATGTATGTGTGCTATGTAGGTGTGTGTATGTGTGGGTATATGTATTGGCGTAACCACATGTAATGCGTCTATACTGAGAGGGATTATTAATATGTTCGCTTTTAGGCAACATATAAGTAATGCCCTTAGTTAGAAAATTTGGAAAATTTTGAGGTTCTCTGACAAATTTTGAATGATTTTTTGCCAAAAGGGGATGTAAAGTAGTCAGACGTTTATACCAAAAATTATGTATCCAATCGCAACCCGTGGCTTTCCAATTATGAGTACTTTTTATAATTTTGGCTAACAATTCAACCGATATATCAGAAAAACTCATTTGTTCAATGTCTGAACAATTGAGTTCTTCATTTTCTATCCACGGACCTGACTCGTTATGTTTTATATCTTTACTCCAAATATTTGTCCAAAAATCGCGCATATCTGATTCAGATGGCAACGGATTGTTATTATTCGAAATAATATTTTGTTTATCGTCAAGTTTGGAATAAAATATTTTCTCATTTTTCTGAAATAATCTATTATTATTTTTTTTATTATACGTATAATTATATCTTTTTAATCTACTAGCTTTTACACCTAATTTTTGTTTAAATTATTATTATTATTATTATTATTATTATAAAAATAAATAAAAATAATCTATGACAGCTCAGTGAGCATAGTTCTTCGAGACCATCGATTGGTTTTCATTAAAATTTGGGTGTAAGACCCTTCTAGTGTTCTTCTTTATTCTGTTCCAATATAAGTACCTACGTACCGAATTTTTTTATTATTATTGAAATGAAAAACTTATTTAGTAAAGTTATGATTTGAAACTCGATTAAACGAAAAAGCGACACTAAAAAGAGACAAACACATACATCTATGTGATTTAACCTGCGAGAGAATGAGATAGAATAATCGGTATCCTCTTTGTGCGGTACTTTGTAGCCTCCCCACTCTTGTCCTTTTTAGTTTTCTGAAGGTTTCACTTGTACCGCGTGTGAACTGTACACTTGTATATATATATTTTTTTTTTATTTACTTTTCTTTGTTCTCTAATCGAAAAGGTAAAGAAACCCTGAATTAAGTCCATGTTTTCCTGTTAGATCTCCATTAGGTCGAATGCCGCCCGTCTGTGAATTTGAATGAATAATTTATTTTTGTCGCATTGAAGTGTTTAACATTTTGGTTTCTCTGAAAATATAAATCATCATACTGCGGGAAAATTGACGCTCTCGAGATGACGAAACGCCCTCAAATCGTCAATACTTCGTTTTTCGTCGCGTCATTGTTACTTTTCTGCAATATCATCTGGTAACTGAATTTCTTTTCGTGTATAATATCTCAATAAAATCAATGGCTTTTCGACTGTTCACCAACTATGTATATCTATATAAAAATCTAAAAATGTTTGTTTGTATGTATGTCCGCTATGCGTTGCTATATTAAGCATAGGAAATGTTTCAAACTTTCAAAATACATTTTTTTCACCCTCGCGGAGGTTTCTGGATTATTACAACCACATGACAATACATCTGAAAAGTTTTTTTAATCATTACAAAAACTCTTAGAAAAGTGTCAAAATTTGAAAATGAAATTTTTAAAACTTCGATTGTTCAATCAAATTTCAATATTCAAATAAACTTTTTAAATAATTGAAGTATTCACTTATGATACTAATCGAAATCGAATTCTTTGAATCTATTTATATTTAAAAAAAACTCCCATCAAAAGAATTTTTTTTAAACTTTAATGTTTTTAGCATTATTAAATTATGCTCAAAAAATGCACTACTCAAATTTAAAGAAAAATATGAATACCCTGCTGACCAACACACCTATTAAATACATCTTTTGGCCAGAAAAACCATAATTTCCTTGCTACAAAATTATATAATGCCCTTCCAATTGAAATTAAGGAAATACAAAAGTTTTAAAAAGATATCAAATTATGGTTAAGTAAACAGGAAGATGAGGAAATCATTAAAATTATAAAGAAAGCCCAACACAACCTGCAGACAACAAACAAAAATACTTTTATTTTATTTATTGTTTATTTTGTGAAAATCAAGAAACTAGAAGATGAGGAAATAAAAATCAACACTCATTCAGCAACATACAGTCCGCCTCGGAACAGGAATACCTAGTGAGGAGTACTGTAAACAAACCACTTGTAATTTTACTTTATCTTATATTGTCATTAAATAAAAAATGAATAAAAAAAATTGAAAATTATACATATTATTTTAAATAGGTATCTATAAATAGGTTCTTATCATATACAAAAATGAATGTTTGTAAGATGTAAAAACTAAAAATTTATTAAAAAAATCGCAATAGGTGGCACGTGAGCTGTTTGAAAATCAGAATGTATCGTGGCTGAATATATTGAACGCAGGAGAGAACGCGGCAGGTTTGTTTGCGGGAGAGTGGAAGGTGGAGAGGGAACGCGTGAGAATAAGGGGACATGGGAGGGGAAAGGGAGACGGAAGGGAAAGGGCAATGGGACGAATGGGAAAAGACACTCAGGGAGAAACAATTTCTATATTAGTGGCATAGCAACGCATGCTGGGTTATTATTATAAAACCGTTCGTGGTTCTTTCGTTCAACTTATGAGGGTAATTTTCTTTGTTTGATTGTTCAGAATATTAATGTGGAGAATTTAAAGTAGTTATGAGAACGGTACCTAACAATTCTTATAATTATTGTTTGTTTGTACTTCACCGCGTCATTTGAATTTTTAGTATTAGTTCAACTTCTATATTTAGAAGTAGTTTCGTGCATAATATTATTTTCTTCTGGGGTAGTATAAGATCTAATGATTGATTTATTATGAAAATAATAATTGGTAATTTTGTAATGTAATCGAAAATACTTATTTCGGTTGGGTCTGTAACTGAGATTCATTGCACTTTACAACTAGGGTTAACTTTGAATTAAATTGCAATTATCAAAATTCGAACTTTTTTTTACGTTAACTCCGCACAGGAAGCGCTGAGGAAAAAATTTCCCTCGGGGCCTATGTCATCTGGGATGCTGTGTGGAGGGTCTTTTTGAGGAGAGGAAGGAATAACCATTGGTCTTGAAGAGACCCATGTTGTGGGAAGGAGGAAACACAGACGCCGGCAAATCGTTGCACAGCCGAGCTGTTGAACACAAGAACGAGTCGAAGAAACGACCCGTTCTCATGTGACAAATTTCAACCGTGTACATATTTGGGCACGCGTTTGGCGTGTTTCCCGGCTGTGCACCGGTGGCGAAGGGATCAATGACACTAGTTCCTCGGAGCATCTTCCATTGTAATATCGGTAGAATAAGGATAGCATTCCCACCCGACGCCTATGCTCTAAAGATTGCAATCCGTCTGTTAAGATAGGGGAATCTATCAAACGGACCGCCCGTTTTTGCACAGAGTCGTGGGTATTTTTCAGGTATTTTGGAGCTCCTGACCAGAGATTTTTTTTTATTTATTTAATATTTGTTTGTTTTTACAATAATTATACATTTTTTTTTACATATTAAACAGATTTGTAATATTAATGTAATAAAAGCCTTTCCTCACCATAAAGAGACAAGGCTCTTGTGTTTGGTGAGTGAATTAGAAGATGGCTGCCAAATTCAACCGTGGGGCGCACTTACGCCCAGTTTTTGGGAGGCTACTCTGGCTTCGATGGAGCCCCCATATCTGAGCTGGTCACTTAGGGTTACACCAAGCATATCAATGGAGGGCCTGTTCGGCAGATTGCTTCCGTTTAAGGAGACCAGATTTTCATTTCGATCCCTTTTAGACGTAATCAGACAAGATTTGGTCTTTGAAACATTGAATTCAACGAGATTATTTTTGGCTATCTCTGGCTTCGATGGAGCCCCCATATCTGAGCTGGTCACTTAGTGTTACACCAAGCATATCAATGGAGGGCCTGTTCGGCAGATTGCTTCCGTTGAAGGAGACCAGATTTTCATTTCGATCCCTTTTATACGTAATCAGAAAAGATTGGGTCTTTGAAACATTGAATTCAACGAGATTATTTTTACCCCAAGAGAAAACACTCTCGAGGTAACCGTCCATTCTTTGCTTCAAAGCCTTCCGAGCCATTGGAGTTTGTGAGCCCTTTGGGGGCTTGTCAAACAAAAAGCTATCATGGACTATACTGCCATCCGCGTAACAATGAATTGGTACACATGACAAAAGGTCGTTGATGTGCAACAAAAACAAAGTTGGAGACAGAACCGATACCTGCGGGACGCCAGCATTTATCGAGTGTGAGGAAGAGGTGAAACCATCGACTGCCGTCTGAATCGACCTCTCTCTCAAAAAGTCGGCAATTCACATTCACAAGGATGCGGGAAGTCCGTAAGAAAGTAGTTTGTTGACAAGTCCTCGGTGCCAAACCCGGTCAAAGGCCTTGGAAATGTCCAGTCCAACCATTTGGGTCTCACCGAAACGTTCCAGGCACCGCCCCCAAACATGCGTCACATACGCGAGAAGATCACCGCACGAGCGTATGTGAGCAGTTTGTCGTTGATCACACATTCCATCACCTTAGACAGAACTGATGTGTTTGCTATGGGACGGTAGTTGGCCGGGTTGGAGCGGTCACCCTTCTTTAGAATAGGATGGATAACCGCTTTTTTCCAACCTGAGGGCACAGAGCCAGACATTAGGAACATTTTAAAAATCTTCGTCAAAATTGGAGCTATTTCTGCAGCGCTCCTTTGTAGTACCAGGGCAGGTATTCCGTCATGCCCGCTAGCTTTATTAACACCAAGCCCTCGAAAACATGGAGTACTTCCCGATGCCGGATCCTCAGCTTTTCCATATGAAAACCGCGCTGAGGAACCGACGTCAGGACAGCACCTTAGTCATAGAGGGTTGAGTTATCCTCAAACATTTTTCCAAATATGTTAGCCTTTTCGGTGGCGGTGTTTGCTAGTGAGCCGTTAAGTCTGGTAAGAGGTGGCAGACTGGATTTGCAGAAATTGCGACCTATTGAGCCCGCAAGCGACCAGAATTGCCTGCTGCCATGCGGGCACGCAGCCAGCTTTTTGATCTGCAGGTCGTACTCGAAATTTGACCTATTTATGATTCTCTTGGTTTCCTTTGCCATTTTGTTGTAGGCTGTTCTGTCTTCAGTTGTCACACCAGTTTCTTTAACGGTAGATTGAATGAAGCCATCCATCGCGGATGTGATGACTTCACCAATTTGCTGGGCACATCTTGAGTGATCCGAAGTCCGAAAACAGACAGCTGACCACGGGAAAGCATTAAAATGTGCCCGCAGACCGAACTAATCTGCTGATCTGTAGTGCCACACTTTTCTCTTCAGTCTCTCGTTTGGCGTTCTGAAGATTACGGGGATTGATGTCGTCACCAGGCAGTGGTCGGACGATCCTAAAGGCGCTGTGACTTCAATCTTGTAACCGTGTCACAGTGGACGGAATGAAGAAAAAACACGAATTAATTCTTTGCTGACTTAATATTAATGCAAAAAAATTTTTTTGATGTTATTAATGAATTATAACTACTAGCAGTTAAAAATCCGCTTTGCAGGTTTTTTCTGCTAGGCCCTGCGGGCGGCTTTTACTTCGGCTTCGCCTGGGCGAAGAGTTTGGGTGTAGGTAACCATTTTATAAATCCGATAAAAAAATTGCCACGCAGACGCAAGCCTATTAATACTGTTTGATTGATGATTTTGAAGAAAAAATATTAATTTACTCTTGCGTAGAAATTTACAACAATGAAATAATAAATTTTGAAGATACACAAATATCTAGGCAAATAAAACATATTAATTTTAAATTTTACATATTATATTTCATATCTATGAACACAAAAGACGGGCAACAATTTGGTTCATTAATATTTTAATCGAAAATGGTAGAAAATCTAAGTGCTAAAGGTGTATCCGTTGTCATTGGAGTCTAAATCATCGCTCAAATTTCCAGAAACATTGGACGAATTCTTAGCGGACTCAAAACTTAAGTAGGTAAACAGAAACATTTTTTTAGGAAGTGATCGCAAATTGCAAATTTATTTCTTATTATCTTTGGAGTTTTTTTTTTAAATTGTAATCTGATTGCTCTGCAGTACCTTGTAGATGAAGGCCGTGGGTTTTGCCATATGATAGTCATGCTCTTTGAGTTTCCTTCGCTAGAGTTGAAGTGGCATCAACAACGTTGTAGGGAGATTAGAGAGATCATGATATTTTCCATTACTATACCTTTGCTTGCTGTGACTGTGGCTACCATAGCCATCACAGCCCCATTTGTACATTTGTACAAACTCATTTCTGCTGCTAACTGGAGTTCATCAAGAGTGCGAGACTCTTACAGATCGTTCAATTTTTTCTTCCTTGATCTAGAACCGATTTCTTGAAATACTTTTATTGGTCTACCCAAAGATTTGGACACAAATATCATTTCTTGCAACCACTCTAAATTATCTTGTTTAAACCTCACAATAACAATTGCGGCTTTTTCTCCATTTCTTCATTGATTGTAGTGAAAAATACTTAACAGTTTTGTAAAATGTAGGGCTTGAAATGTTCGAACCTGCCACTATGTGGTATTTTTATGTTGGATAATTAATTAAAAACTTCTTTCATTTCACAGAAGTGGCAATTAATATACCCCGTACATTTAATACCTCGAATAATTCTCTCCGGGGAATGCATATATGCCTTCCTGAAAATAAAAACATTGTTCAAGGAAGGAGAAAAGAGGAACACAATTTATATATGACATAAAAGGTGAAACTTGAGTCTACAATATGTATATATTCATAACTGGGAGCAAACGATGTTTCGTTTCTAAATACTAATTGAAATAAGCACTTTAACAGTAAAAAAATACAAAAATAGTGGAATATTAGAAATTAGTTAAAATCTCACACACATGTGATATTGATATATAATTTATTACATTAAATAGAGAATACCTTGAAGAATGTCATGCATATCAAACTTTTGTATATATATCTAAATGTCACGTAATACACAACCGTCTCTGCTCACGCATAGGAGAGAACGGAAAAACTCGATGCCGAACATCAAATTTACGGCACACTTTGCGGCCTTGCCAAACTTCCGTCAAGCGCTAATGACATATTTAAATTAACACATAATGTGCAGAAACTATTGTGCTACACTAAAAAAAATATATATGTTTAATACAATAACGTTTGCAAAAACCACTTAATTCGGGTTTTTTCTCCATTTCGTCCACTGTGCGTGTGGCACAGTGGTTAAAAACAGGTCTAGCAGATTGGAGCGGTGGGTCTGGACATCAGGAACCCTTGTAGACTCCTGAACCATTTGCTCCAATCCGTGGCAAAGGGCAAAGGATTCCGCTTGTCGTCCAGCAGAGTCTGTTGATCCTAAGAACTTCAACCAAGGTTCGTTATGAACGTTGAAGTCCCCCAGGACCACAAACTCTGCCGTAGGGTAGCGGGGCAAGAGGTCATCAATAGTATCGCTTAGATGTTTGAAGAGTTCGGACGTGTCTGATTCTGATCTCTAAGGTTCGGTGAGCGGTATAAACACGCGTAAAATCTAACCGTACCGGCAAGATTGACGCGCACCCACATTATTGTAATGACGCATGATGATGGACACTGCAATGCTGTCCGAAACGTTGGCTAAAGAAGGTTGTAGCGCAACACAGCATAACACAACAAAAACAAATAACGAAAATGCTCTTGGCCGTGAAAATCTAAAAACATATCTGATTGTAATGAATCGATAAAGTATGTATTTTGTTTAAAGTTTCGTTTTTTAGTATCTATTAATAATTATTTTTACCACTGAGTTATTTAAAAAAATAATTCTATATTTGGAATGTGTATTTATTTTCTCTAGTTGGATTCCGTGATTATTTAAGAATCTGGACTTTTTACCATTTTCAAGGAAGCGTTATTTACCAACTATAATTCCGGCTATCTATTGTTTTTTCATGTGTCTACGTTTTTAATAATTTACAAACGACGCCGTGGCCAAAAGTAAACTTACAAAAGTGGTTTTACTGGCAGAATCGTGAAATAAAGTAATAAAATATGCCTCATTTACTTAAGTTCTTACCTGTACTGATATATACTGGCTTACGGACGACGCTGCCGGTTATCGGGAGGCCTGACAACCAGCCTTCTTCACTGTCTCTGGGACTGCCGGTGGCTGGATTTCGGTATCACCAGTTCTACATTGTATATATGTTTATTTTTTCTTCCATTTTTTATGTACAGTGCACGGTGCTGCCTGCTGGATCATTGTGTGGTCCTTCGCCGCCATGAGCTTCCCACTCATGACGGTTGTCGTTCATTTTGTTTTTTTCCTTATATTTTCTCTATTACCTAGTTTTGTTACTAACACCTTGTTTGACTGTCCATGGGGCTCACTGCTTTAGCAGTGATTACCTTCATGGGCTTTAGAATTGTAGAATTGACCATCACAGTACATTCCTGTAGGTGCGCCTGCATACCGCCCTCTAACAACGTATGCGGGGACATTGAAGTTCTAGAATCGTTACATATTTTAAATGTAGAGTCGTTCATTCAAAAAAATTAGATTCTTGCGAGAACTCCGAAGGGGCGACCATAAGTCGCCTATACCGGGGTGGGAATAGGTGGGTGAAAGCTTCAATGTACTGATATAAGATCCACCAACTTATAGTTTGGCAAGAAAGTGTAGAAATTTATTAATTTTGAACTAAATTTTTTCATTACTATGGTAACACCGAAATACTTGATTTGTCAATGACATTTCGTATGGCTCTTGCCTTTACTGAATTAAATTGTGTAGAAAACACTGAAAATCACTCGTTTAATAAAAAAAAATCATTGTTTTCCTGTGCATTGTTTGAATTGAATTAAAATTAATAAACCAATACGTAGTGGTGCAAGAGAAGTTATATACTGCGTTTTTCAATGCTGCCTAGCAGAATATTGCGCGACAAAGTTCCTATCTAATTTGGAAGATGTTTACAAACGAACTGCAGAAATGAATGGTATTTAGTATAGTTTTTTTAATAAATTTCATTAGTTTTACAAGATTAATGCCAATTTTCGAGCGATTATAATCATTACAATCTAATTTGAGGTTATGCTTAAAAATCTGAATTTGACACTTCTATTTGACAGTTAATATGCGGCCACAGGAAAAAGGGAATAACTCAATTAAAAAAATAAAAAAGTGCAATTTCTAAACTCATATAAATGTAACTTTTTTCTTATTTTTTTCTTTCTTTCTTTCTAAATGAATATTATCTAGTGTGTTTTTTTTTTTAATTATTTTTTTTTCTATAGAATAATAATTTTAATGATGTTTTCCACACATAGGTAAATCTGAATCAATGGTAAGATGAATCGTCAAGGAAGGGGAAAAGGCAGAAGGAAAATTTGAAACACCGGAAAACGGAAAATAGCATAATAATAATAATAATGTGTAATAGCATAAAAGTGCTGACGATTGGAAAAATTGTTGCCAAACACGTGATGAAAATTGAGGCAGAATATTATGCACGAGGCAGTACTATATATATATGTTGATATCGATGAACTGATAATACGTTTAGATGAAGATGAAGATACAGAAGAAGAAGAATCACATGAGGACGAAGACAATAATGTCGGGTGTTGAATTAATAGACTCAAAATTTTAAGTACCTGCGTTTTTATATCGAAATAAACGCCCACTTAAAACTTGTTTTGTTTTATTTTACTTCCATTAAATTCCAGTTTTTTGTGCAAAATTTTTGAAAGTGCAAATACGCTATGATATATGCATTTTGGCCGAAGTGTTTTTAAAAACATGCATTCATTGTCTTACGAGCCATCGTGGTGTTGCCATTTAAAACATAAAAAACGATCGCAGCGCCATCATTTATTTTCTACACTTTCTTGCCAAACTGTACACGGTGTAACATTTTCCGCTGACGTTATACTCCGATCTGATTTTAAGTATGAACGCTGTAACTGCTAAATACAGTACGTCACTAACTCATAAATCGCCTCCCTGTATTAATTTTCTCTGTGAGAATTCTCCCGGCTGATTCTAACGGTACGCCGCCGCTAGCTGCGTTCGTACTCAGTATTCACACATGTAAATGAGCAGTATACACAGAACTTGTGTGTATATAAATATGGTGGCACCCACCACCACGTGTGTATCGCATACCCCTTCAATACCATTTTACTCACACGTTGCGACGCTGTGTGTGCCCGATGACGTCACGCGTGCCGCCAGAACATTGGGCGGCCCGGGAGCTTGGGGGGGGGGAGGAGGCAAGGGGGTTGGGCGGTCGCCGCCCTGTGGGGAAAATCCGACACTGGCAACGCTTGCCGCATATTTTTCTTGACGAGAAATAGATTGTATTACTCGCTGTAGTCTTAGAATTTCATAAAAAAAAAATTAAATTTGTGGAATGATTTCTTAAAACTTTTTAATTGTGGCATATTCATTTTAATTGTATATTTTCGCTACCAGGCTTCGAACAGAAATTTATTTATTCTTCCTATATAGATTTGAAGACATTTCTACGTATTATTTAACGATTTAAGAGAATAAGATAAGCAATGTGGCAAATTGTCTATTTTTTACACTTTTCACCTTTTACCTAGAAATAAGTTTAAGGTATCAAAGCTTATGTTTTAAAAGTTATCACCATCAGATCTCTAGTTTTTAGCTCTATATGTATGGTATAATATATCTACCTTAGGACGGGTTGTTTAAAAAAATATATATAATTCCACAAATGTTTGAGGTTAATTTTCATGTTTTGTGTAAGTTCTATTCAAGTTCCGTTATTATATCATTACAGGCCAGTTACTTTATCAAACTGAAATAATCACAGAACTTAATCAAGTTAATTTTCACAGAACGTGAAAATTAACTTCAAATATTTGATTACTAGTTCAAAAAATTTTAAACTGCAAGTCCTAAATATTAAGAAAGAAGTGAAAGATAAAGACGTTTGTGATAGTTTGAAAAGAATAATGTCTTGGGGAATATCATTATTTATTTTCAGTTTTTTCTATTACGATATTATAACCACGCATCACTCTGACATTCACATCGTCGTTGCGCCAGCAACATCCTGTCGGAAACCAAATAAAAAAAAATTAAAACAAATTTGATCATAACATGAAAAACGAATTTCACCAACATTTGAGCAGTTTGATAAACTTTTTCATGGCGTATAAACAACACATGCGATTTAAATGAACAGAACTATGTATCTCTCTCTTTCACGGTGTAGAAAGGGATGAAGCCACCCAGGGACATCTCTGAAGCCGGGACTTCCGTCGTATACGCCGCGGAGTGGACAATATTTTTACCCACTCGGTATAAAAAATTTCTTCGTTGTCGTTGAATTTGTCTATTTTTCCGTTATAGTTTTTAATGATAGTGGGTGGTAACAGCTTCAGCAGAATATATCGCAGTCTATCGTAACCCGTGCTATAAAATACTCAATTATAATTATCTTTGTTTATGAACTGTAGCCTCACGTGTCCCGTTGGAAATTGATATACCTTTTTTATGTGACCTTTGACTATGTGACGCCTCACACGAGGTTTCCATCTGTGGTGTGCATAGGTCCACTACGGATATTGCCACCCACTTGGGCGACCTTTATAAAGGGGCTGTAGGAAGGAATCCGTTATTTCTTATCTTTCAAGGATGATTAGCTAATGGCATCTTCACTTGGCATTAAATGTGCAATAATACCATACCGGTAAACTACCAATTCTGTTCACCGCGCACTGCAACACCGTGATAATGGTGGAATACGTTTCGACGACATAACAGTACGCAAAGCGCCTCTACGTTAACCCCGTGATTTTTCACGAATCTTTTCTAGTAAATACACATTTATTAGTGGACCAAATTACATTGGAAAATATTTGATCCTGTCATTGTTCCATGGTTCGAACGGTGGGACTATACTAGTCTATCCTATTTCATCGCACGCTTTGAATCCTGCGGTATGGAAATGCGTACCTACCTTCCAATTGAAAATCTCTGTCTATTTTAACAATACAAAAAGCCACAATCTTTCCGAGGTTCGCTCGCTACATTTATAGTCTACAGATAAAAATGAAAACATTGAAAAGGCCTGTAATGAAACAAGGCCGCGCAATTACAAAGTACCTACTCTCATTAGGGACCGAAGGCACTTCAATATCGCGGAACACAAAGCAGACATAGACGACAAACGAATCTGTCTTCCACACACTTCCATTTTCCGTCCGATATGTACGTATTGTATTGAATTCGATTTTCTATTATTCTAGACACCGATTTTTTAATACTTGCCCAATAAATTGTTGGATTCATTCTGTCCATTGAGGTAAATCATTAGGAAATCAATTGCAAAGACAATTTGAAGAGAAACTGAATACCTATTATTTCATTCGGGGTGTTTCGGTATAATATGGTAGGCGGGAAATTTTCAAACTTTTTCAAATTCATAAACATTTTTTTTTTTTTTATAAAGAAAGATTTTTTTTTTTACAGTGACCCCCCAGATTCCTACCCTCATACCTTTTCATTAAATATATATTCAATGGGTTTATTTCTTCAGCATGACGAAAAAAAAAAAAAAAAAAAAAAAAAAATGCATGAAAATCCATATTTTTGTTCTAGTTTGAGTCAAATTAACGTTTATAATACTATGAAAATTTAGTTGGTCAGATATGAAAACCTATCAGAGTCTCAAAGTTCTTTCAGTGAGAGTAAAATAAAATAAAAAAAATTATTTGAATAAATAAATAAATGAAAAATTGTTTATCCCTGCGTGTCTTTTCCCATTCGTCCCATTCCTCATCCGCATTGTATATCAGCAATTAGAGGACTGGTGGGGTCCCCATTTAAAGGCCTTCTTTTTGTTGAAATATGATATTATCGAATTGAAAATCTCTTCATTCCTTCATAGCCACGCCTCCACCCCTATACCATAACACTAATACATTGTACCCACCCACTATTTTGTAATTGTAAGTCAGTACACGTTTGCCCTGAGGAAGGAACGGTCGTTCCGGAACCGGTCGGCTTGAAACAAATATAGAAATGGTTCAAACAAAGTAACATTGTTTCATTTTTCTATAATGGATAACCACAAAGTTATAGCTACATTCAAAAGTATTTACAAGAAGAGGAGATTTTCGTTATTTGTTAACAGCGTTAACAACATTACAATGTCCATCATCAGAGATGTGTTGGCTAAAGAAGGAGATAGCGCAACACGGCAACTCATCCCAAAAACAAATAACGAAAATACTTTTTTGGACGTGAAAATCTAAAAACATAAGAAGAGGAGAGTTTGTGCTGGACAAAATGTTAAAATACCTATTACTCTACCGGGAGATCCATAGTATACCTTCGCTCCCTGATTTAGTTACGTTTATATAATTCGTTGAGCACCGCACTTACTTTATTTCACACGTATTTTGTCATATACTGTTTATTATTATATCTACTAGATCGATATAACTATTATTCGATTCCTTTATCTAATCTCACTGGCGGCTAACGATGCCCTATCGCACCAACAAATCAAAAGGTGATGAAATGCCGAGTCGCTTCTCCGCCGTTGTTTGTTCTCTGAACCTTCATTGATTAGATATCGGTTCCACGACCTACTAGCTACTTGTTGTCAGAGGGTGTCCAATAGCCCAGTGTTTATTTTTACTTTACCTCTGAAATAGACGAAGCTAAGATCGAGGTCAGATTTAGTTTTAGATTGAATTCTTTGGAAGAAGAAAACTATTGTAGGTATCTACCTTCATATCACAATCATCACATCAAATTATATTAATAGCCTAGATACTGTACGGTTGAAATTTAAGAATCCGGCAAATAATGCAACTCTAGCGCCACGCTTTACGCAAAGCCGTTTTCGTACGTGGAGTTTTTATACAAATCTATTTTTGTAATAAACCAAATTAAAGCAATGCCAAACGATGGCGCCACTTACATTAACAGCTACCGTGAGGAGCATCGCCTGGCAGGCGTAAGTAGGTACTACTGGATTTGTAATTTCGTGAATCTCTCCGGATAAGGTGGGATTGACAATTATATTAATTTTATTGTAACTGGCAGTTGTAAATAATCGTACCACACGTCTATATATTTTATACGAAGTCATTGCCTATCGCGATTACTTTGTCCCGGTGGCCAGCTGTCACTGGATCCCAGTGAATCAAAGAACCGGCTATTTTTGGAACCAGTTCCTAACGGATTTATAAACTTGTCCCCAACACTAAAACTGGGCGAAGCCGAACCTAAAATCTGCAGTAAATAGTATGGCGGGCACTCACGAGCGGCGCGTGTGCTATGCGCATGAAACTCGAGTCGCTTGTTAGTATGCTCCATGTACAAATGGACTTATTCAATTAATACTGTCGCCGAGATATCACAGAAACTTCTTTTGGAATTAGGGGAACAAACAATTTGTTTACTTCTGGGGAATTCGTGTGCTAACTACGCCGCTTGTATTTGTTTATCAACGAAAAAGATCTATTATTTTTGTATTTACAAAGTCATATCTTGATGTCAATTTACGCCTTTCTCGAAACAGGTATATCCTAGTGAGACGGGCATCGAAAAACCCAATGTAAACTTACTTTATATAGATTAATAAATAATTAAATTAATCGGACTTGTTTGTTGAAGTGATGTATTTATTATTTGGCTCCAGAACCAGTGGATTTTTTTTGTCTTCTTTATTTAACTTTCTCCGTTATTAACCCTTTAAAAAATATATTTTTATATTATTACTGATGCCAAAGATGGTTGATAGGAAGGATCGTTTCAAAAAATTTTAAAAATTCAACAATTTTTTCAAGTTAATTTTCACGTTCTGTGAAAGTTCTGTGATTATTTCACTTTTATGAAGCAACTGGTCTATAAGGATATAATAACAGAACTTACACAGAAAGTGAAAATTAACTTCAAATATTTGAAGAATTTTTCAATCTTTTTGAAACAACTCGTCCTTAATATGCTCCTTTTCCAATGTCTTTTTTATAATATACTGTTTTCAAAGTAAATCGATACCAAATAATAAATAAACGTGTTTGTAAAATGTTGACATTATTTCAATATAATTAATAAATACCCTTTGAAAAAATAAATCCCACGGTATATCTAAATTGTATCCCGCAATGCCGCAGAGTTTGAAAAGGGTGCGGGATTCGCAAACCCTACATACAATCAATCTTTCAACTACTTACTCAACTCAGTTTTTTCCTACACCAAATCCATTATCTGTCTCCATTCTAGATGATTAGTTATTAGAGTTATTACAGATAAATACTGGTTGCCTGTCAACAGATTAATAGATTGTAGTATCATCTTCACCATTTCGTGCTTGGAAGCAAACAACTCATTTATGTTATTATTTTCCTTTTTTTCCATGTATCCATGTTTATCTCTCATTAACGTTTTTCTGGGTTATGAAATCAGCGTAGGTGAAGTATGATTACTTTTCTGTATCTGACTGGGCCTTTGGAAATACTATTAACCCGTATTTTTTAGGGTCTATAACAACTCATTTTTTGTGTGGTCTTTTTATGAGCCCAGAAAAAAAGTGTCAGGCCTATAAAAATTGCTTTTAATGCTCAAATTCTTCTACTTATGAACCCCTTTTCGGTTATAGTTTTATTGTACAATGTGGAAAATTAAATCCTTTGGAAAATGATCTTAAAACATTGATATATTTGTCCCTGAGCTCTGCAAAATAAAAATTAAACGCGCTTTTTGGCGTTGTTTTTTCGTGAATAAATCAAATCAGGCGGCTGGTGTGAACTGTAATTTAAACCTTATCGCCATCTGCATAAGGAGTGTTATTGTTACCGGCCTGATCCTGTATTTTACCCGATGTGGTAACCCACCTTGAACCTAACTCACCTTTAAGCGGAGTCTCCTTCGACCGAAGACATGAACTTTTGCTTACACATTACTATAAACAATGGGGGCGTGGTCTTGCACATTTTTGTATGCGTCTGCAGTAAGGCCACTCCCCCATTGCTAATGTTTATAGTAATGTGTATGCAAATGTTCATAAATTAAATGTTCTCGGTCGGAGGAGACCCTGCTTTATATGAACCGCCTTCTTCAGGCTGGTTTTAATATAATACTTCTTTTATTTTGACTGCATTAGAAGTAGTTGCTTCGGTTGTAGAGCTTTATTGGCTTATTTCGGCTTGTCTACCGACAAATGTTCTTGAACATCTTCCGCCACATTACGGTCGCTCACAGTATACGTTAGTGTATTTGCCCATATATACTAGCACGTTAACTTCTCGTTTTCACGTATATAAATTTCCCTCCCTCAGACGTTCCGTTCCGTACATGTAACTCCTGCTGTAAATCCTAATGATTTCGCTTGTTACCGGATCGACAACATTTCCCATCGGCATTGTATTTTCTATACCCTCATTAATTAAAAAAAAACTTATTTCATGAAATTATGAACATGAAAATGTTTAATAAAATTATTTCCTTTGACGCTTGTGAACATTTACCATAAATAAACGCTTAGGCGGTTCCCTCATGGGTCGGTAAGAAATCGACTTGAACGAGTGTTTTAAGACCGTGCGCAGAAAAGTCCTATAATAACTTTCCTTTTTTACGCAACATCTCGGTTATCAAAAAGTTCAATTCCTCGGCTAGCTAAGTCCTCCATCACGACACAAGCAACATTTTTCAAAATGTTGTCAGGTTTTTCGTTAACCGGGAATGTTTGTCTTTAAAAAAAAAAGACGATTCCTTACCGGCAACCCTTTTCTGGGTCATTTGTACCATATTTCAAAATATCATTTTAATGTACCGGACCGTTATGCCTCCCGATGTTATTTTATAGCATATTAAATATGTAATGCACGGACACATGTAAATAATATTTGATTTATTTATATTTTTTATTGCCGCATTATCTCTATTATCCTCATTATCTCTGCCTCATTAAAACATAATATTTGTAGTATTTAGAGCAAAACAAACAAAATTATCTTGAATTTTACTTTAGAATTTTACTATGAAGGAGGCTAGATCACAACTCATCTTGCAGCTACCAAGGGCATGGATTATTGAAATTCTAGACCCTTAATAAAATAACCAAAATATCTTACAAACTTATTCGTTCTAGGAGCGTCACAATTTCATACAATAAAATTGACAAGATAATAATAATATTTTTTCATATTGGGGTTAGCTATTTTATTTATATATATTTGTGCATTTCAAGATTTACATTATTTTTGTGTAGGCGCATAATGGTTTCTTTTCGAAAAGGGACATTTTGGCGTCCCGATGCTGTTTTCGGGGACGCCAGGATACTCTGCCTGAAAACCGGGACGTCTGGTCACATTATGTAGTATACCTTATCAGATAAGAGGAGCTCTTGTGCCTGATAAGGGAGCCACAATTCTTACTTACGTTTTATGTTATAAATTGTTTTGTAACATTTTATAAACAACAACCTATTATTTAGAAATATGTAAATGTGTTATTTTATTATTTACTCGAATAACCTTAATTTTTGATGAGATTTCATTCGAATGATTTATTTTCAATCACTTTTTCAAAATTAATATTTCGATTATGCTCACCGCTACATCTGCGTATCTTCCATTACTCGAGTCAACAAGTTTGTTGTTGTTTTGAAATAATTTTTCATGAAATCCTCGTTACAAAGTGAACCGTTTTTAAACGCGATTAATTTATTCATTGATTCAGTAATTCATATTCAAAAGCTCGTCGTTATTTCTGATCTTCTTGGTGCAAAGATTTTCCAGTGATTCAAATTCATAATTTTACTAGCGCAGGCAGACCCGTTAAAAAGAACATGATATTATAATTGTGGAATTGGTGAATCTCATTGCCTTTCAAAAAACAAATATTGTCAACTAGCTGCTTCCTGGCATGCGTCGCTGTGTCATCTAATAAAGAAATTGTTTCTCCCTGCATGTCCTTTCCCATTCGTCCGCCTCCTCCTCCTTCCCTCTCCCCACTCCACTCCCCCCGTTCCCCGTTCCGTGAACCCCCCTCCCGAGTTCCCCTCTCCCCTCCCAGGTTCCCCTCCCCCCCTCCCGTGAACCCTCTACCCGAGTTCCCCTCCCCCCTCCCGTATTCCATACATTAAGTTCCTGTACATTCATTTTTCAAACAGCTCGCGTGCCTCCTATTTCGTTTTTTTATACAAATTTCATAATGCCAGAGCTCACCAGTAGTTTTATACAAACCTTTTCCTGACAACAACCAACACCAAAAAAGAATTATCCAATTTGGTGCATTTTCTTAATAATATTAAAAAAACTACGTACATATAGGTATATTTTGTTGACAAATTGAGAGATCTAACTAACTATCCATCACGACATTTCCCCGCAGGGGTAGGCAGAGAGGATGGACCGCCAATCAAATCGGTCTTCACACACACTCCTTTCCTCGTTCACATTCATACATGCTCTTCTATTATTCTGACTCTTGACATGACCCGACTCAAGTGTCTGATCCTCTTGGTCGTGCCATGTCTTTCTCGGGCGTCCCCGACTCCTACTATTCACATTTGCGTCATACATTCTCCTTACACTCCTTTCCTAGAGATCTAATGATGTAATATTTTCAATAGTTTCTTCTTCCTTACGCTGTCCCAACTCATTGCCAAGGTAGGCAAGGTAGGTAGCTTCTTTGGTTCTTCTGGGTATCGCTTTCATCCAGGCCGTTTCTCTGTAATATTTAGATGCATTGAGTTATCCAGGGGTTATTTGGTCTTCATCTGGTTGACTGTCGATGAAGCTCCATAGACATTGCCTGCTGCCTGTGCTGGTTTCCGTCTTATGTCCCCGTAACATCTCAACTGTCGTTTCTCCAGCTTACTGCTTATGTCCGTGACACACAGACTACCATATAATAGTATATAATCAATAGTAATGGAGGATAGAATAGCAATCATAAATCATACAATGTCCATTCATTTTTAAACTTTCTAATAAAAGTGTGTTTGGAAATTGACATTTCAAATAAGAAAATAAGAAATAATTTTTAATCCACTGTATTAAAAATCTGGACATGATTCGATTATGGTATGTCTGATATGATATATGCTTTTCAGTTCCAATTTTGAAAAGTTCATTGAACTTAAATAATTTTACGCATTACGCAGGAATACAATTTCTAATCACGCACGCACCCACACATCGACAGTTATTCTGACAGTATTAATAGCCTAGCGACTGTACGGTTGAAATTTAAGAACCCGGCATCGAGCACAGCTGATATCTCAGCTGACATCGAGCATCTCGGACGCCGCGCCTTACGCAAAACCGTTTTCGTACGTGGAATTTGTTACAAATCGACTTTCTTAAGGCTCCGTTCCCGGCCTCAAAAAGAAGAAGACGGAGAAATATGAAATTACGAATGTTAGAAGAGCGCGCTAACATTTACAACGATAAAATCGATGCAAAAATCATTAAAATCTTTAATAAAACACGACTCGTTTAAAATAGAGCGAAAATCTCGCGATAATTGTCTTAAACAGCATTTAAAGAAACGCTGTGAATTTTTTCATACATATAACTTGTAAAATAACTGAAACAAACGTGTTTATAATAATTTTTGGAGCATACTTTGCGATATTTTTCTATCTAGGGAATTGTATATAATTTGCGTTTGGGCGCGACTAATGTCTAGATATTATCTTCAAGAATAACATATTTTTAAGAACTTAAAAACTTCAAATTTTTAAGGGAGGTTTGCAAGAGATCTCTCCGGGTATGGAGGGATGGATGGTATGATTATTATTGTAACTGGCAGTTGTGAAGTATAATACCACATTGTGATTTTTACCATGCATCTATACCTACATTATATATGACGTCATTGCCTGTCGCGGTTACTTTGTCCCGGTGAATAACTGTCACTGGATCCGAGGAATCGACTATTTTTGGAACCAGTTCCTATCGGATTTATTAAATGATCACTGATCACCAGAGCCCTTCACAATATGGCATTTATTTTTGCGAAATAAGGCACTAAAAATATGGCAATATGGCACTTATTTTAGCCCAAATATAGCACTTATTCGACTCGATATGGCACTTATTTTTCAACCCTCCCCGACCACCCCAGCTATTCTGAGAGGATAATAATACAACATACAAGTTACTTATACTTAAATTATTATTTTTTATTTATAAGATATTATTTACAAAGCTTTATATAAATGATGGTTTTAATTTAAAATTTTACATTTTATTTGTTAAATAACAACATCAGGTGTGCTGCAACGTTTTCCATGGAAAATCTCAGCCGTCGATCACTCAGAAGGTATTTCATTTTTGAAAAAGTCCTCTCCACATCGGCTGATGTTGCTGGGGCGTATTTCATAGCGAGGACATCAGCAGGTTTCCAGCCTTCCTTCAGAGTGGCTTCCTCACCAGACAGAAGGGAAACAATATTGTTGACTTCCTCCCACCCACAATTCCTATAGAGGACGGCCTTGATTTTCTCCTGGATCTTCTTCCCGGTGGCTCCTGGATAAACGGTGTCCGTAATACTTTTCATTTTATTGACACTTGCACTCAGCTGCACGCTTTCAGACTGAAAAGATTCAATTGTGCCTGGAATATCCTTGAAATTGGACTCAACAAAAAGAAGCTGAGGGAAGAGGATAGGATTTTCCATCAGTGCTTTGGCGGTTTTTACCGAAGCAGAATCGTCATCCAGCTCTTTGACTACTTGCTTAAAGCCTTCGAAGCAGCTGACAGCCAAGTGCCCCACCGAGTGGTCACAGGCTCTGGAGGCAGAGGAATGCCTGGCAAGTGCTCCCTGAAGACTGCGACCCTCCTTGGTGCCTTCAGGAATATTTTTTTCCCCACTGAGATTAGTTTGTTGACTTGAGGATGTTCTTCTCGCACAGCTTCAGCCACTCGATGGAGACCATGTGCCAGACACGTTTCGTGGATGAGCTTTGGATAGATGTCTTTCAGCGTCTTCCCTGCACTCAGCATATAAGATACGCTGTCTGTCACCAGGAGTAGCAGGCGTCCTGACGTTTTCCTGTGCTGCCAATAGCATACATTAAAAATAGCATATAAGTATAAAATTATGCACTTACTCAGTGCTTCTTGAACAGGTTGGGCGATAGTTGAACTGTTGGTTTTTTCCAACTGAGT
The DNA here is from genome assembly GCA_917563855.2 of Limnephilus lunatus. NCBI lineage: Eukaryota > Metazoa > Arthropoda > Insecta > Trichoptera > Limnephilidae > Limnephilus > Limnephilus lunatus. The sequence continues at coordinate 49,980,170 of OU830593.1, forward strand.
CACGTGGATCAGGCGACCCTTATGGGCTTTGTCAGCATGCAGTTTCCCCACAACGACGTTTGCAATGTATCGACCAAGTGGGTCAGTTGCTTCGTCAATGCTCAGCCAGATCCTGGAGTCGCCAATGTCTTTTCGTATCTCTTCCAATTTCTAAGATACTGAAGACTCTGACTTGCACCTCATTTTAAAATGAGCAAAACTAAACTTAGAGTTTTAACATGTTTTCCATTCGATTTTTTTTTTTAAAAAAGGAGTTTGGTGAAAAAAAAGGCAAAACATGGCATTTCCCAAAAAATCGGCAGGATATGGCATTTTACCGAAAAATCGGCAAAATATGGCATTTTTGTATGGCGCCATGGCAATATGGCATTTGAAGGGCTCTGCTGATCACCAACACTTAAACTAGGCGAAGCCGATCCAAAAGCCGTCCGCAGGGCCTAGCAGCAAAAACCTGTGGAATAGGTTTTTAGCTGCTAGTTTTAATATTATTCTTCTCATTTAAAGATTGATTGATGCATGTATTTATTCAATTTACTAATTTTTGTGTTTTGTCTTGTCCGCAGGTAAGGAGTTGAACTACGTCAATAACTATTCTAAGATAATTACACAAATGTCTTCAAGGTATTCGTAGATCATAAGACTTCAGTCGGTAAGTTTTGTTTTTTTGTAAAACTGCAGAATACAGAATATTTTTATGAACCCACATAATTCAACAGTGGTGTGGAATAAATTATTATTTACAATACAATATGAGGATAGGGAAGAGGAAGATTGAGAATTAACTTGATAAGTAACCTAACTTAATTAATTCGTCTGCATTTGTTTTTTTTTTATCAAAGGTTTTTTTTTTACATGAGCTCCACACAGGAGGCCCTGAGGAAAATGATTTCCCTCGGGGCCTATGTCATCTTTGAGGGTGCTGTGTGGGGGTTTTTTTAAGGAAAGGTAGATGAGAGTTCTGGGAAGAAAGTGTGAAAGAAAGAGAGAAAGAAAGAAAGTGTGTAAGAAAGAAAAAAAGTGTGTCTTAGTCATTCGACTCCAAGACCTAGGCTAACCTCACCCCATGAACCCGGGCACCCCTGCTATATCACCAAACGTAGCGGACCACTTGGGGTGACCTTTGGCAGGGGTTTTGGTTATCCAATACAGGTTCCCGGGACGGCGCATTCCCGCCTCCCAAAGGTTGTAGTTTTTCCGTGATAAAATTGTGTCAAATTAGAAAACCATGAATTTGTTTCTAAGTTTTCTATGTTCTATTATACATTTCATTTGATCTATAATAATTCTTACTCCTATTCTAACGTTCATTCTTCATCAATCCATTCCAAACATGTATTCGAAGTGTTACCGCAATCAACGTGTTTACGCTTCCTTAGTGTCTCCTACCTGCCAAGCGAAATTAGGCTGTATTGTGGTAACTAATTTGCTCTATTTGTCGACCTCTGGACGTGCTTTCAGTACGGATTGGTATTGCTAGCCTGCCTCTCGTCCAAATGGACTAAATTCTCAGCGAGTTAAAGACACTGCAATTGGTTTAGCAAATACTAGGGAGGCTGAAAAGTAATGCATACATACTTGTAAACTGCGAACGAAAACAAATAGCAAGATCGGGTTAAAAAAAAATTAAGTACGATTCTTAAGCTTCAAAATCATACATTTATTTTTCAACATAGTATTTGTCAGCCTTAACGCTTACTCATTTGTCCCAACGTGTAACAAGGTTTTTCATTACGTTACTGAAAAATTCTTCCGACATTCCTCGAATCCATGACTTGACAGCTGCCTTCACCTCATCGTCCGAGGTGTAATGATTATCCTCGAGGTATTTCTTGAGTAGAGGAATAAAATAAAAATCGCAAGGCAAAAGATCGGGGGAGTAAGAAGGGTGTGGAATCAGTTCAAACTTCAAGTTTTGCGGAAGCTCTAATCGACGCTGTTTGTTCTCGCCTGTGTAAAATCTTCGTAAAATCTGTACCCATCGTTTACAGATCGGTATCCTAATTTTCAAAAAGGAAGCTCACACATTTCTTGGATATTTCAAAATGGTTTTGAGTGATTCGCCGGTAATTTTTAATCAAATCGTGGAAGAGTTTTGATTGTTTATCGTCTGTATCAATGATCGTACGTCCGCTGCGTTTTTCATCAACAATTATTACTTTTCCAGGCTCACAATCATGAAATTTTATTACCCATCGGTTTACAGTAGACATACCAATAGCGTCGTCACCAAAAACATCATTTAAACAACGATGCATCTCAGTAGGAGTCACTTTTTCAGCAGTTAAAAATTCGTTAACAGCATGCTGTTTACGTTGCATTGACATAACACTAAAACACGTCTCCATACTTCCGCTTCTCAAAATACACGCGATGAATTCAACGACCTCAAACTTGCGCGTACGTATAGAGGAGGAATGTCACTTCCATATTCCATCTGGCGCGCTTCTGAAGGTCATTTTGTTCGCGCTGTACAAGCATGTGTGCATTATTTTTCAGCCTACCCACGTATAATGCACTAACAGTCTTTTAAATATATGTGTAGTTTTCATTGGCCTGCAGTATCACAATGGCTAATAAAAGAAAAGAAAAAATATATTTTGGAATACAAATTTATTTTATTTCTCGCATATGATATGTGCTGAGTCAGCGGCCTTGCCCGGCTGCCGAATCAACATCTTGATGAGTGCAAAATGCAAAACGTCTGTTTGACTTACAGTCCTATATTAAATGTTTTTGAAGTGAAAACTTATTTAGCACCGTTGTGATATGAAACTCGATGAAACGAAAAAGCGACACTAAAACGAGACAAACACATACATCTACAGGATTCAGTCTGCGCGAGAATGAAATAGAATATTCGGTCTCCTCTTTGTGCAGTGTTCGTAGCCTACCCACTTGTCTACTTTAGTTTTCTGAAGGTTTCACTTCTACCGTGTGTGAACTGAACACTTGTAATTTTTTTTTTTTTTTGGAGATAGTTGGTATTTGTTTTTATATGAAAAAATGTTTGAATGGGGGAAGCGCGACTTCACAAAGCGGAAAAAATATTTTGTTCCGCCTGTTTTTTAATAATTTCATTGCGGATGACAAAACTTTGAACAATAATTTGTGCAGTTTTATAATACATCTTTATTCCTGTCAAATATAAGTCATGTTTGTGACGCTATTATTCTTGTTCCTTCTTCTTTAGTTGTTCTGAACAATAAATTCGAATACAAATCTTCTACCAGAACTTTCTTTCCCTACCCAGAGCACTCTATTCTACTTCAATAAATATCAACGTCTCCAAGCATTTGTCGAAATTTCCAAGTTCTTCCATTCTAATCTTAACTATAAATTCTAAAAGTACTATAGTATTCTAAAACTTTCAAGATGTCTCAAATGATGTGCTCTGGGGTCACGAAATGTACACAGCCTTGTTCTGACAGGAATGTCTAGGTGTACGTTATTCTTTTGAACACACTGTAATTCCCACCACGAGCTACGGTGCTTTGAAATTTCCATCCAACTGTCATAATGACAAAAATGTCATATCTTCGATCCGGCATGCAATACTGCGAATGTGACAATTTTTTCAATAGCTATATTTTAATGCCATTCGGTTCGTAATTTTTGAGTTACAACTTGTGATTTGAAACTCGATGAAACGAAAAATAGCGACACCGAAAAGAGACAAACACATACGAGTACATCTATAGGATTTAGCCTGCGAGAAAATGAGATAGTATAATCGGTCTCCTCTTTGTGCGGTGCTTCGTAGCCTCCCCACTCGTCTATTTTAGTTTTCTGAAGGTTTCACTTCTACCGCTTGTGAATTGCATGTGGGAAGCGAACCAGCCAGCGATCTTCCGCCGCGAAGCATTCCTATTGGTTCCTCATACGCCAATAGGGATCCTGAATATCTCACGAGTCATCGCTCGCCGTGACAAATTTAACGGAACCATTCTGTTCTAGACTGCCGAAGAATTAACAACTTTGTAAATCACTTCTTGTTTGCTCTCACCATCATCTACAAATTCTTTATAAATATTAAATTATGGTTCGGTTGTAATCGGATGTAAATTGTTTCAATAAATTTGTAAGTACTGTATCAAAAAAATGCGACGACCGGCGTAGCGCAGAGGTAAGATGCTTGACTCGCACACCGAAGGTCGCGGGATCGAATCCCGGCGTGGCAAATAAATTTTATTTGAATTATTTGTGTTATTTCACAATTATTCATTTAAAATAATATATAGTATATTTGCGGCACGTTCCAGAGTGGAAGATACTCCCTGTATCGCCCTGGTGTAAGACCACCATTCAGAATTGAAACGTTGCTTGAAACGGCATTAGCCGTGTTTGGTGACCAGATCTGAATAGCCAGGTACTTCCCACCTTCCTCTTCCCTATCTCCTTCCCCTCCCCACTACCCTCAGCCTCACAACATACCCCAATTGGGGATGTCATAGTCTCACTGGCTTCAGACGGGAGCAGTTGGGACTCTTGTGCGGTATTCATATAAAAAATTTAAAAAAAACAAATGCTTATTTTATTTATACACACTCCATCCGTACACATACCCCCATATGCATATTCGGATTTTTTCTATAAATTTTTCTCTATACTGAACAATTTGTTTCATATCGCCTACTTATTGCATGCCGAATGATAATATTATTTGTTCTGTCGTTTTCAATCTTAATATAGATATAAAGTCGGGTTAGTTACACTATTTATAACTGGACCAATTTTTTTTATCTTTGATTTGTTGGCCTTGTCTCCGCCCCGAATAGCAGAATAGCTATTAAAACATCGCAAAAATTCACGATAAAAATAATTATGAAGAAAATTCTTTTACTCATTAATTTTTTATGGAACGAATTCTCATCTTTGAAAGAGCTGCAGGAATATTGTGATAAAGTATAATATTGAGTAGTGAATTAATTCCAAAAATTCGGAAATGTCAAATGTCAATGAGCTGATTGTTTTGCTGTTGTTCTTAAACATATAATGCTGCCCCTCTTTCTTACACTAAATGTCAACAGTCTAAAATGAGACAAACGGTGAACATATGTCTGCCCTCCTCCAAAGGAAAAAATCAATAATTATAATAGATCTCCATCACACGTAGACAAAAAATGAAACGCAATTCCCGTAAGTAAGTGGAAAAGAAAAATATCACAAAAATTATAAACACGGACAGTTAGTTAGTTGCACATCGATAATCGCTTCATTGTGTAACTTTTAACTTAATAAAAAAAAAACTGAATTTAATTAATCTAATAAGTTAACACAACAGTTATTGATTCTGAGGTGGTATGAAGTTCGCCGTGTCAGCTAGTTTTTAATAATAATATATTTTTTTAAATATAGTTTGACCGAGCCTTAGTAAGTACCTACTACTCTTATTAGTATACCTTGTAATCATTATATGACGATAATACATACACTCTCGAGGAAGTTTTAACGAGCCACCACTTATTGAGGCGAACGCATTGTTCCCGCGAGAAGTACCGCTCGAGGATAGACGACTGTTTAGTTACCGCAATACTGGAAGTCTCGCTGATTTATGGTCGAGTACAAGTTAGTATGAAGATACACAGATCGATAGATTTTAACAGGTTATTATTCTGACTGGTATCATTTACTTTTCCTCTTTTTCTCGCTAAGCCAATTATCGCAAAGGAAAAATTGTACCAACAGATAAATTAAGCCAGTTAAGTTAATTGAAAATAATGACGTACAGTGAAGTGAATAGGCCACTTGCATCACATTTTTTTTTAATTTTCCGGTTTAGGCAAATATTCTAAGACATTCTGTATTTTTTTTAATCGTATTTTTGAAACCCTTGCGATTTTTTGAAAATTTCAATACGAAAAATCAGACCATTTTTTATAAACCGGAAAGACGGGACATAATTTTATGGGTGCGAAAAAACGATAATTACATATTCGTTGTTAGTTTTTGGGGTGTTATGCCGTGTTGCGCTACCTCCTTCTATAGCCGACGTTTCGGACAGCGTTGCAGTGTCCATCATCAGGGCAGATCCGGTAGATCCGACGATGTATCAACGCTGTCCGAAACGTCGGCTATAGAAGGAGGTAGCGCAACACGGCATAACACCCCAAAAACTAACAACGAAAATGCTTTTGGCCGTGAAAATCTATAAAAAAAAAGGTCATTACATAGCCGAAAATCATTTAAAAAATAACGTTTTCCACACGAATAGCAATAAATTGTACGGGGCTCTCTTCGTAACATCTGTAAAACACCGCCATCTTTATCAAAAAATCAAACCAAAGGATAAGTTCGCATAGATCAAACAATAAATCTAGTGAAAGTTAAACGCAAATTCAAAAATTCGCCGGAAATCAAAGTGTTGCCATATAAAAAAAAAATTATCGGTGTTTAATTTTACAAAATTAAGGGAACATAATCGGAGACGGGACATTTTCATGTAGTGACGTCACGAGCTCAAATAATGGATTTATTTATTTAAAAATAAAAAAAACTATACACTTCTAAAAAATTTTACTAACATTTTCGTAATCTTAGTAAAAAAATCTATTCACACGATTTTTTCCAAGTCGTTAGGAAATTCATGCAAGTGGCCTATTATTGACGGCACTCACCCAGCCTCTTCAAATATTCAACCCATCTCATATGTAGGCTAACTATGCTTCTTTTTCTCAATAAAGGCACTGTGATATCAACGGATCCAGAATGTCTTCATTCCAAATATTATGATTGAAGGGGTTAGCAATGTTTTCTTCATTGATCAATGCGGGTCCTTTCCTCGAGGCTAGTTTCCCGCCCCCGCTCCCGCCCCAGCCCTTGCCGGCTATTGATTCCGCCTGACTTGTGGTAGCATTGACCTACGCGCGGCCGCCCATATCATGTTCCTGATTTACTACCCAGCACTTAGCTGTGGTGCCGCCGGATGGAATATCACCGACCGCAGATCGGAAAACTCATTAGAATAATTATTATTCGAGGTACAGTTATCCTGACGAACGCAGTACTCGTGCATTGCTTGCATGTATAGGTACAGCATCTTTAAAACTTGTTTTTCGGTTTCGAAAAAGTAAATTCTAGTAAAATTCAAAATTAAACGTTTAATGTAATTAAGAACACACTTTGAAACGAACACAAACAAAGTCATTTATTTTCCATTTTTCGCTGAAAACAATGTGATCCTAAGCAAAACAAAACCGATTACATACTTTCCTAATGGAATATTTCACCATCCTTTTGATACAGTAGTAACGATTGAAGAAAACTCTTGGAAAGAGGCCGAAATATCGGCAAATAATGTAATATGGATTGACGAAAACGTACTCTCTTTAAATGTTGAAAATACTCATTTTCTACCTCTGAGCCTAACAGAGAATATTTCAAATAAATTTATTTATTTATTTATTTATTTATACTGGGTTTTACAGATGTTTACATTTACATGAGAACAATCCACTTATAAAACTCAGTTATTATACAATTATAAAAATCTACAATTACGTACAATTAAATACAAATAAATACAATTAGAAAAACAAAAACATCACAAATTAAAATACAGAATTATATACAAGGTCAATCAAGTAACACATTACAATGAGTGGTAAAAGACATATGAAATACGCAAGCATGCATAGAGGGACAATTCACACAATATAATTAGTTAGTACTTTTTAACAGCGCTAGAACTTTTTTTTTTAAACTGTACAAATTATCAATGAAAATATCCACATCAGCGCACTCTATCTTGTTATACAGTCGACACATCTGGGTCAGAGGGCTGAAGTAGGCGATATTATTTTTAAATATATTAATATGAAAAATGTTATGGCGTCTTAAACAATGGGAATTGGGGACATTAATTTTAATACTGTTAAGACATAATTTTGTATCAAGATGGCCGTGAATAATTTTATGTAAACATATTAGATCAGTCAATTGCCTTCTAGTTTTAAGTGTATCAATCTTGAAGTAATCACGACGTACATCGTATGATCTGAGATGGTCGTGTAGTCCACATTTGAAGGATAACATTCTTAGTAATTTTTTTTGAACTGATTCTACAATGTTTTCATATTTGCAGTAATGTGGATTCCAAATAGTGCTTCCATATTCAAGTTTACTTCTAATTAAGGCATTGTAAAGAGTTAGAATTGATCGAGGATCTTTGAAAGGTTTACATATTCTGTGAATAAATCCCATCATTTTTAATGATTTGCACTTAATGTTGTTAATATGTACATCAAATATGAATTTAGAATCAAGAGTGATTCCTAGATCCCTTATTGAAGAAACTTTTTTGAGAATAATATTATTGATAACATAAGAAAAATCCTTTATAATTCTATTTCTAGTAAAGTTCAAAATGTAACATTTTTCAACATTTAAGTGCATATCATTGACAGTACACCAGTTATTGAGTGTGTCGAGGTCATTTTGAAGCAGCTGATGATCGGAAACAGACTTAATCTTACGAAAAATTTTAAGATCATCGGCGAAAAAAGCATAATCACAGTTTAATTTCGAGCCAAGGTCATTTATGAATATAAGAAAAAGCAAGGGGCCAAGATTTGAACCCTGTGGTACACCAGAAGTTACAACTATAGGGGATGATTTGTATCCATTAATAAGAACTAATTGAGTTCTGTTATACAAATATGATTTCACCCAGCGTAATAGGTCTCCATGTATTCCAATTTGTTCAAGTTTTTTTAGTAAGATGGAGTGGTTAACTTTATCAAAAGCTTTTTGGAAATCAGTATAAATTGTATCTACTTGTAATCTATCATTAAAAGAATTACAAACATAATTACAAAATTCCAAAAGATTTGAGTTGATCGATCTTTGAGGAACAAAACCATGTTGTCTAGTGCAGAGAAGGGGCTTAAAATGTGAAAAAATATTTTTATATATCAGAGATTCAAAAACCTTAGCAAAACAGGATAGTATACTGATTGGCCTATAATTTTTAATTAAAGATTGGTCTCCCGATTTTAATACTGGTACCACATGTGCTTTTTTCCACAGATCGGGAAAAGTTCCCGTGGTAAGGGATGCATTAAAAATGATAAAAAGCGGTAAACATAAAGAGTCTGCACAGCAACTAACAAAGAAAGGAGGAATATTATCAGGTCCTGGGCCCTTATTGTGATCTATTTTACTCAAAAAATATTTTATTTCATCTGCACTAATATGTATTTTACCCAAATTGTTTTGATTGTGTTCAGTTATGTTTGGCATTGAATCATTAGTAGATGATTCCGACTTGGTATAAACAGATGAAAAATATTTAGAGAATATGTTTGCTATATTTTCACCGTCATTTGCGGAAATATCGTCAAGATGCATTACTTTAGGTATACAATTAGTTTTTCGTAATGATTTTGAGTATGACCAGAATAACTTTATGTTATCTTGCAGACCACTTTCGACAGAGTTGATATATGATTTATAACATTCGCTTTGTATTTTTTTTGTAAATTTCCTTAAATAAGAGAATTCCCTATAATCTGACTCGTAACCATGTTTTTTTACCTTAAGTCTAACTTTGTTTTTTTTCTTAAGAAGAGCAATCAATTGCTGATTAAACCATACAGGATATTGATTTTTTGTTTTAGTACCATATTTTTTAAAGTATTTGTCAATTATTTCCCACAATTTTTCATAAAATAAGATTACCATGTTATTCACATTTTTATTTTTAAAAAGAGTTATCCAATTAACAGACAATAGATCCTGTCGACATTCATCAAAGTTTCCCTTCCTGAAGTTATATTTTGAATCACTTCTATTCATTTCTAGGAATTGATCTTTATTTAGTTTCACTATAATTTCAAATGAAGGGTGATAGTGATCCAATTTGGTTAAGCCTGGTGCTATATGTATATCAATGTTAACTTTATCAGAAAAAACAAGATCCAATAAATTTTCATTCCTATTTAGTAGATAATTAAATTGATACAAATTGCAAATTGATGAGAGATTGACAAGGCTGTGTGCTTTCATGCTTTTATAATTAGAAGGGGAAAGTACATTATTTTTGAATGAATTGTCAGGTAACCATTTAATTTCGGGCAAATTAAAATCACCAACAAAAATAAACTGCGAATTGGAAATTGAATACTTTAAATACAGATCCTGTAATTTTTCAATATGTTTACAATAATTATCAACGGTTACACTAGGAGGAATATAGAGGATGCATATAAAGATGAGCGAGTTGGAACGAGACTTAATTACAAGCCACAAATCTTCATTGTCACTCTCCCACTCCGTTTTTCTTGACACAAGAAGTTTTTTAGAAACGGCGGCTAGAACTCCGCCACCTTCTTTAGACACAGATTTGGTTGACTCACGATCTCTTCTAAATATTACATATCTATCATCAAACAATTCTTCACTAAATACTGTTGAGTTCAGCCATGTTTCGGAAAAACAAATAATGTCATAATTATTGATTAAAATATTATTGCGCACACTTACGGTCTTTGTTCGAATACCCCTCACATTTTGATATAATATATTTAATGCATCAACAGCAAGTACCTCGCCATCTATTTCGGTATGGTTAGATGCCATAGTCAATGGTGGAGAGGTCCTTCAATAGTGCTGCTTTGTAGGCCGGGCAATCCTTATCTCCGGTGGGGTGGGCACGTGAAGCTGCAGGCTTTCCAAAACGTGCGCATGTGGCGCAACTGGGTGCTGCAGCAGCAGCGGGGCAGGCCTCACGCGCGTGTCCTTCTACACCGCAATGGGAGCATCTCTTTGTATCTTTGCAATACTTGTGCGAATGTCCGACCATTTGGCAATTCAGACACACTGTAAGTCCAACAAAGTCACGCACACCGCAAACGGTCCAGTCCACAAATACACGTCCTTGTTCCACCAATGCATGACGAATGTTAGCAGGCACCGAGTACACTCTGTGGCAAGACGGTCCGGTTCGAGCTCCAGCCATATGACTTAGTTTGCACTTGGATGCACACTCTTTGAAGTCATTAGATTCAGAGATTCCGGAGAGGGCCTTCTCTAAAAAGTTCTCGTCCGTAAGTTCACGGGGCACATTGAAGAATATCATTCTAGGCTGCCTCTTAATTGGAAGACGGGCACTCAGCAAGTCGGAGCTGCATATAACAGGATCATTTAAAAGCCTTTCTTGTTCCTGGCTGCTGGCAGTGTGTATAATGACTCCTTTGTTTTTGATATTTTTTACTCCCGTTATCCTTATTCCTAACTTCGATGGCTTAACAATGTCCTTAATTATTTTTTTTGTGCCATCGCTATCATCAACCCCCGGTAGTTTTGGAAAAAAACATACAGATGGTCTTGGTTTCCCTATTTTGATGCTGGTACGAGTGAGTGGTGGGGGCAATGGGAGTTTTTTCTTTGTGACTTCAGCGAAAGAAAGGCTAGCCTCTGTCGCATCAGCCACTCGGCGCATTACTGGACCCAGATCTGACTCAAGCTGTTGTATTTTATCCAGCAGTTGCTTTGCATAGTTTTCCGCCATTTTCTTCTCAGCTTGCAAGACCTTGATGTTAGCTAGAGCCGAATTTAGGTCTCCTCTAAGTTCTTCCTTCTCTAGCAAAAGTTGTGCAACGGAGCCGAGAACATTTGTCACGTTTCTTGATACTTTAAGCTGCTGCTCTTTGGAGACTTTGGATGGTTTTTCAGCCAATGCGTCCTGTAGGGCTTTTAGGGCAATTTGGGTACCGGATAATGTCTGGTGTCCTGATACATGACTAAGGTCAGGGTTGGTTTCGGCTTCAATCTCCTCAGCGTCTGAGTCCGATTCTTCAGATTGGGAGGTGTAAGGGGAAGCAATAATAGGGCTTTTAACAGAGTTCTTTTTTTTAATTATTAATTATTATTGTATTAAATGTAAACATTAAAGTTCACGACAGAAATTGTCCACTTAAAATCACACCCTGTAACTCAAATTGTATACATATTAGTAGTTAAGAACAAATAAAATATCTCTGAATAATTATCGACAATAACATCAAATGGAAAAATCAATTAAACTCCACAGTAGATAGAATGAAGAAACTAATATATATATTTTTCAGACTTAGAAATACTATCTCATCAAATATATTAAAAAGAAATTTTCTTTGCACTTGCGCACTCTGTACTACAATATGGAATCATAGCTTGGGGGGTGCATATAAATCATCCCTTCGATATCTGGATCGATGATTCAGATATATATATTATAATATTATATTTCTGAATCCTCGATTTAAGTTATTATTTATATCTTTGGTTATTATTAAATGTCCCGTCAATTATAGAAGAATGATCGTTGTCACCCATTAATACGATTATAATAAGAAGCAAGTTACCACGTATGTTCCTTTGGAATGCTTCATGGTGACGTGGATTCGACTTCTGCCTTGTTTTACTTTTTTTATTTCGTTCCATTTGCAAATCGATATTCGAAAACTGTCAATACTAAAGCTGTAATAAAAACATCGGAGCAATAATTAAAAACAAATCCATTTATTACAGCTTTCACTCTCTAATTGAAACTAATAACGGTGAAGTCGAGAGCATCACGTGTCACTTTCATTCATTCATTCATCCATTCAATGTACCCTAAACGGTTCTTTGAGCTGCCTCTGTTGCGATTCGCCGCACCCCACAGCTCTTCAATTGGAGTGCGGCAAAATACCTACTGCAATTCCCTGGTTAATAATTATTTCACTCGCCGGATCAGTGTCGTCGCGCTGGTCGCGCTGCGTGAAATTACTTTTATTCGTGAAAAAGGTTCTCACTCGATAGACCTACCCGCACCACACACTCCTTCCACTCTACAAACTACCCTCAAAGCTCGCTTTGTGGATACATTGTTGTTTTTAATGGAAGTCAGTTCGATTTGAAGTGCAAAGAGTTTGAGCCGTATCAAATTGATGTTTTCAGAAACACTTGTGGTGAGAGGCAGTACACATACTTAAATAGCAATACTTTTAATTGAAGATAATTTGATTTATGCAAAAGATTTTCAATCTTGTGTTTGCTATAATATTTATGGTCCCCCTGGTGAATGACCATCATTTAGAAATTGGCTGCTTGAAATTGGTTACCTATCTTCCTCTTCCACCTAACCTTTCTCATAACATGCCTCAATCTATATGTTAGAGTTCAACTGATCAGAGGAGTGAATTATGAACGTTAGAAAATTATACCAAAAACACACAGTGTATTTGGCGGGTATTTGATAAGCCGCCATAGCTCAGTGGTCAGAGCTGCTGACCGGCAATCAGATGGTCACGGGTTCAATTCCCGTTGGCGGCCAGTATCTTTTCTCGGAAGATTTTTTCAATGTAGATGAGTGTTTCAGGCTGACAATTATTGATTATAATATTTGTTATCTACCCTTTGTGCTATGCATAAAAATCTTGTTTAAACGTTAGTTTATCAATTAAAAATAATAATTAATATTTGACAAGTTAAAGTAATTCAGCAAAAAATGCAGACATAATTAGTCTCGACGCCACCTAGCGGGAGATTTAGTATTAAAAATACCTCTCTCACAAAAATAAAGTTGGTTGTTTTCAGTTGGAAAAATGTAATAATAAGTAATTGTCGAATGAAACACTAGTATATATTGAATTATTTGGCGGGTATTTGATAAGCCGCTATAGCTCAGTGGTCAGAGCTGCTGACCGGCAATCAGATGGTCACGGGTTCAATTCCCGTTGGCGGCCAGTATCTTTTCTCGGAAGATTTTTTCAATGTAGATGAGTGTTTCAGGCTGACAATTATTGATTATAATATTTGTTACACACAGTGTAGTTTTGCTTCGTCACTTTTCTGTGTTTTCTATCCGTATTAATAATAAATAAATGGATACCTATAGATAATTTGGAGGACCAAACTCAGTGCAACATACTCGCTAATGAGACTTAGCTGAAACAGGTGGACAGATTCAAATACCTTGGGGTCGAATTCTCCGACGATGGTCGGCAAAACGGAAAAATTGATCGAAGAATAAGTGCGGCAATCAATGTGTTGCGTCCTCTCTACAGCTCAGTGATAAGGAAAGCCGAGCTGAGTATCAAGACAAATATGGCTGTGTTTAAAATGGTATACCGCCCGACGCTTACTTACGGTCACCAGATATGGATGCTAAATCAATTAACACGCTCTAGAGTCCAAGCTGCCGAAATTAAGTACCTGAGAGGAGTGGCAGGGGTTACGAAATGGGATCATATAAGAAATTCGACGATCCGAGAAGATCTAAACATTACAACCGCTGTTATTCTTCATAGAAAAATCGCAACTGAGGTGGCTTGGACACGTACTAAGAATGTCTGATGTCCGGATTCCTGGGAAAATACTGAGTGCGATTCAAGATGGTAGACGTCCAGTGGGCCGCCCCGGACACAGTTGGGCAAGGCTACTGCAGGAACTGTGTGAGGAGAGAATGGGACTGCCATGGACGGAGGCCGAACATTCAGCGCAAGACAGGGGTGTATGGAGGCGCCTTATCGATGCAGTAGGCCCCCGACCCGAATAGGATAAGGGGAAGAAGATGATGATGATGGATAATTTGTATAACGCCGTTTTTTTTAAATCACCCCAAGGGCGCTGTACGATTTATTATAAATTCGTAAGCTCTATTTAATTTTATTATTTACAAGTATGTACAGAAAACATACTTACCTTGCAGGTCACTTCTGATAAACATGCTTTAATTAGAAAGTTTATGCTTGAAGAAGATACGGCTCTGAACGCGGAGGACATTACATTTAAAACACTGGACATTACAAGATTTAACATTTGCTACCCCCATCACTGTTGGTATAAAACATTTATGAGAAAATTAGTGGCAAAAGTAGAGCTGAAATTTATTTTGAAAGACTGGAAAATTTAGGACTCTTTAGGGCTGGAGAATTTTTATGAAATGACCTTTACAAATGCTTACAATTAAGTATTCATAAACACGATGTGTTATTGCGAATATACGGGGACTATTTTGTTCGGATGTTTTTGACTCGGCGAATCCGAGTTAACGAATGTTAAATTATTGTGTTTTTTTTATCCCACACCCCGGGCTCGTTGTTACATTGAGACCCGCCTCGGGGCACGACCGGAACCCCGGAATTGTAGACCCGTGCCTAAACTGTCTCGTTGTGCCCCGTAAAACCCGTACGTGCCCCGTCTGTTCAGATATTTTATGCTGAGCCCACTTGTATTTTGTTTACACCATCGACATTATTATCAATGTGCGCTTCTGGGTATCAAATACCTACATTTTACGGGGCACGTTGGTTCTTTTTACTACTACTACGTTTCGATGTAAAATTCTCGAGCTTTGTTCGCGGAACAAGTAATCCGTTTTATGTTCTGCGTTCTCTTTCATTCGACATTCGCTACAATTTATTAGCCGTATTGTATTGCACAAATATTAATGCGTCGTGAATACATACAAAATTCAGACATAATCGTAATTTTTTTTAAATTTTATGATTTGTTTTGGTGCAATTTCACTCTCAGTACTTTTCTCCCGTACTTTTCTCCCGTACAATGCAATTGTTGCGCGGGGTGACCGGATAACCGCCTGTCTCAACACAGGTATATCCTGGTGAGACAGGCATCGAAAAACCCAATGTAAATATACTTTATATAGATAAATAAATCAGAAAAACTAAGAATCATGCAACTTCAACACCTCCTTTAAAAATGCATTCAAAGTGATTAAAAACAAAAAAAAAATGATTTAATAGGTTACGTCATGGGCTATTTTTTGCAAAAAAATTATAACTTTTAATGACTTTTCAAAGGGGTGTTGAAATGCCACTTTATTGAGTCTTCGTATTGCTGCATACGCATTATACCAGTACCTCTTCACTGTGATACTTCACCTGGCAGCCTCTTAATCGGGCAAAAAAACCGACACCAGACACACCGCCGATGAGGCGGTGAGAAGTAAGAAAAAGCAAGACGAACTCGCCTACTACACTGCCATAATTGTGCCCTCTTGGGTATTATATTTATATATCAGTAATTCTCTTAATGTGTTCTGTAATTAATATCTTCCCTGGGGAATCTCTCGACTCGCCTTTACGTTTCCCAATCAGCGACAATTATTCTGTAATATATCAGACTCACGATCGTCAAATTACCTTCCCAGGAGATTTGCATAAACCTTAATGTTCTGTTTAGCCTCGCATTTGAGGAATTACAAAAGTGAAAAATTATCCACTCTTGTTTTCATAAAAAAAATGTATGGTGCCATACAAACCCTGCTTTTGCAATAGTTGAAACTTGAAACACATGCTTAAATTTCAAATCTATAAACATTATTAATAAGCTTACAGTGTTACAACGCTTGGGTATCTAAGTGATCTCTCGTGCTAACATTTTTTTTTGTTTAGCATCTTGGCATGTCGAAGGTTAAATGACTCAATTATCATATAATTATTTATATAATATATAAAAATCAAGATATGCTTGGGGATATGAGTATGTGAGATGTCTATGTATTACTACATTAAGGTTAGGAAACGTTTGAAACTTTTAAAATACCTTCTCTCCACCCCCGCGAAGGTTTCTGGATTATTACAATCACATGACCAATACATCTGAAACGTTTTTTAATCATTACAAAAACTCTTTCAAAACTGTCAAAAATTACACAATTTGAGAATGACATTTTGCAAAACAATCGGTGTCCTCTTTGTGCGGTGCTTTGCACCCTATCGGCCTCCTCTTTGTGCGGTATGGAATAAAATGTAAATCATTTTTAAACCTCTGAAATCCTCAAAACTACTTAACATCCCGCAATTAAATACATCTTTTGGCCAGAAAAACCATAATTTCCTTGCTACAAAATTATATAATGCCCTTCCAATTGTAACTAAGAACACCATGGAGATACAAAAGTTTAAAGAAGGCATCAAATTATGCTTAAGTAAACAGGATGATGAGGAAATCATTAAAATTATGAAGTAACCCCAATGCAACCTGCAGACAACAAACCAATACTTTTATTTTATTTATTGTTTATTTTGTGATAATCAAGAAACTAGAAGATGAGGAAATAAAGATCAGCACCCATTTCAGCAACATACAGTCCGCCTCGGAACAGGAAAACCTAGTGAGGAGGACTGTAAACAAACCACATAACTTGGTATTTTTACTTATTGTGTAATTTTACTTTATCTTATATAGTCATTAAATAAAAAATAAATAAAAATAAACTTGGTAACAATATTATAATAAATAAACCCTACAATTATCCTACTCCTGATACTCGGCATCCTAATTCTATTTAAGTTTAGTTTTCTGAAGGTTTCACTTCTACTACGCGTGAACTGCAAACATTTTTTTTCTTCTTTTTTACGTATTTTAATTATATATCATTATTGATGTACGTATTTAAGGCTCGCGATAGCCCTGCGTCCAACTAGTACTAACTTTTTAGCTTACAAAGTACCTGATTTGAGTCTACCATTTTTATGCAAATACGGTTTGTGAACTGTTTTTATATCTAATTTGTAATTCACCGTTCGTTTGAAGGCAACTTTTAACGTAGTCTCGTTGGCTTGTATTCTGATCTCATTTTGTAAATGACTAAAGTTAACAAGTTTCCAAACTGAACGTCTCAGTTCCCAAATCAAATTATCCTTAGTTATACAACATACCGGTTCGTACTAACAGTTAGCGAATCCTTAACCGGTTCGAGCAAAACTGTTTGCAAAACCTTAACCGGTTCGAAGTGTTGCCCAGCTGAGTGTCGAAGTCTCCCAAATCATGTGGTTTTTAGGCACCGGTTCAAACTAACGGTTTGCAAATGTGAACCGGTTTGAACATGATGTTAGGAATACCTTACATGACATTTTAGCTGCGGTTGTGATATATTTATGGGCTCATCTACCTCTTTCAATACAAAAGTTTTTATTTTCTCTCTACGATGATTTCTAATTTTAGGTCGAATTTAATTCTTTTGTGCTTTTCTTCTGGTCGGGTTAGTTTGGAATGTTTCAAACACCTTAA
The DNA here is from genome assembly GCA_917563855.2 of Limnephilus lunatus. NCBI lineage: Eukaryota > Metazoa > Arthropoda > Insecta > Trichoptera > Limnephilidae > Limnephilus > Limnephilus lunatus. Next base: position 49,998,170 of record OU830593.1, read on the forward strand.
GGCTCCGCATCCGAGCTCAAAAAGAAGAAGATGGAGAGATATGAAATTACGAACGTTAGAGGAGCGCGCTAATATTGGAAGCGATAAAATCGATGCGAAAATTGCGAAAATGCTCAATAAAACACGACTCGTTTAGAATAGAGCAAAAATCTCGTGGAACGTATCTTAAGTATCATTTTAAGAAACATTGTGAAATTTTCACAACTATAACTTGTAAAATAACTGAAACAAACGTTTTTATAATAATTTTTGGAGCATATTTTGCGATATTTTTCTATCGAGGGAATTTTGTATACTTTGCGTTTCGGCGTGGAGCGCGTCTAGATATTATCTTCAAAAATAACTAAAATAAAGAGCTTAAAAACTTCAAATGTTTAAGGGAAGATATAGATATGTCAGAAATCGGTAGAAATTCGGGTAGCGACGGCTTAACAATTGACTTACGATCGGCGTCATTTAACTTTCAAACGGTGATTAACGGCCCGTTTCAGCTTTTGATCAATCAGCCTTCAAACATAACGTTCATTATTTTATACTTCAATCGCACACGTAGAGCCGAAGAAAAAAATAAATCACCACCTAACCCAAGCCGGCATTATAATACCCAGGTATATAAAGTAAATATTTGTTATAGATTTATTTTTTACGTCTGCCTGGGGTTGTAGTTTATTTACGGACTCATAAAACAGCCGCCTGTTTTAAAAGTAAAAGCATTTATACCCACATCGCTAACTGTGTAACTTGAAAACTTTATAACGAGCTTTTACTTGAATGAAACCACCGTAACGTGATTACTACACCTTTTTTTCAAACTTTTGAATTACCATTATATAGCCGTTGTTGGGGGTTCCGGAAAGCCTGTACTAAAATTTACTTTTTTATTGTTCTTTACACCAAGTGTAAACAGTTGATTCGCGGCTACGGATTGTGAGAATTTCCCACTTTGTATAAACTAGCTCAATATTTCCCGGTATTTCAGATATAAGTCATTGAATCACCGCGAAAAGCTTGAGACTCGAATAAAATACTTCTTTATATTTTCCGTATTCTTTGTTATTCTTTCTGAATCTTTTAACCCAGTTTTAACCCTCTTGCGGTCCCGGTAGGGCTGAAGTGTTACTAAGCCTTTTTATATTAGGTACTTATTAGATTACCCTTCTCAATGGTATCACCCCCTGTAATCGCAAAATGAAGCGGTTTCCAGTGTGGGGTTAACTTTACCGCACCGATAGCCGAATACATTCTAGCTGCTAGCAGACGTAAATCGCAAATTATTAAATTAATTTAAATATAGATTAACCATTACGGGTTCGTTTTAAATGTTCTGAAAAGATAATACGTGATAATAAGGAACTCCAGTGAAAAATATTATGGCTTTAAAAAAATATGCTCATATAGACCAATAAACGCTGATTCTGAATATATAACTTTTATTCAATAATATTAAACGTACAGTTTTTAAAAAAATATTAAAAAGTGCATTTTTAATATTCTCGTTAAAACACAGCGTCAGGTTGGTATGCTGTGTGGTGACGTCACGATGGTAATCACTGTAATGACAGGTTTATTTATGCTGTACGTCATTTGTATGGAAATTTAGGTATGACACAAACGAATGTTCTATATATTTCTTATTTTTGAAGATGTCGTAAAAGCATATACCTTTATAGAAACTAAATAGAATTGCCTTTTAGATTTTTGTATCTGACATATACGATCGCGTTTGAAAATTGCAGTATTTTAAGTTTCAAAATGAAAAAATCAAAAAAAACAGCTGACTGTAAATATAATCTATTAAATGGTTGAAAAATTTAGGAAAATTTAAAATTTTAAAGATACAGTCCTCTTACTTTATGAATTTGGAATAAAACTGTCACTTCACTTTTTATCTCGTTCATACAATTAAAAATGATAAAAAAATATTTTAATGATTCCGAAAAAATAACTTTAAAAATATGACATCTTTGATTCGGTGTTACGCAATTTAATGTGTTGATTTCTGTATTTTGTATTTATTTACACATGCATTAGTCTTTAACATTATTAAATAATATTACTTTTATGGAAGTTTTATTAAATTCACGCGGAAAAGTCATTAAAAAAAATTTTCAGACGTAACCTTAAACCTATCGTACAACGGAAATACACCAACAAAACACTATTTAAAGGACTAAAACTGAAAAAAAAGTAACGCAGCATTGGTACTTATGATGAATTACACTAATGTCACAGTGAATTGATCATTTAAACGTAAATTAACTTAAAACATAAAACTGAATTAACTTCAAAAACATAAAACTGCAAGTGAAATTCATCATGTCATTTTTGCGAAGCTTCTGATCTCGCCGTCGCCATATTGCCATTGCCCATACACCATAAATAGACCAATCTACGCGTTAAGATGGCCGGCGGCGCCTGCGCAAATCTATGTGAGATTCAATGAGACCAACATAAAAAACATGAAATGGAACTGTTGATGACGTCACAAAATACATCTTAAATTTGGCGGGTTTTTGAGGGACCTTGAAAAATTGAAACTTTGACAATTATTTTAACTATTAAAACTAACTCTAAAAAAAAAAAAAAATGTAGTTATTTAAGTTAGAAGGTCATTATTCATAAAAAAAAAAAAAAAATTGCACTGGACTTCTCTATTCTTTAAGTAGAACAGGAAAGAATAATTTTTCAATCAGAATTTTTTGGCGTATTATGTTTCTCTCGTATTGATCCTTTCAGTTTGATTTCTTTCGTTTTTTCATCAGAGACTTTCCGATGAGAGCCAATCACGAAACCAAAGAGTTCATAAGCGATTTGTTACGATACAAGTATTTCTTTGTTCTCGGGCAACGCTTTTCCAACTACTCCTTTTTATATTTTATTAAGGTTCCTATCCATGAAATCAAAGAGAGAGAGCACGATTTGAAGACCTCGGAGAAACACGTGGCATGTCTGGTGAACCAAATTTTCAAGGTCTCTCATGTCAATATGTCTGAATATAAAGAGTCAACAATGCATAATTTACTCTACCTGTCAAATGGTTGGGAGAAGTTGGGCCTCTTGTGTTTTATTCGGATAGAAACACGTGGCGTGTCTGGTGAACCAGATTTTCAAGGTCTCTTATGTCAATATGTCTGAATATAAAGAGTCAACTATTCCTAATATACTCTACCTGTCGGACGGTTGGGAGAAGTTGGACCTCTTGTATTGTATTCGGAGAAAAAGAGTTATATTATATGATTTTTTTTGTATTTTTACGCTGGTGTATAGTGTACATAGGTAGACTTACTACTTGAAATAGCTTTAGCCGTGTTTAGTGACTAGATCTAAATAGCCAGGTTCATTTTCCACATCCCCTTCCCCCTCCCACTACCTTCAGCCTCACAGCATACCAAAATTGGAAATGCCATGGTCTCACTGGCTCCAGACGGTTCGGAGAAGTTGGGCCTCTCGTGATGTATTCGGATAAAAAAAGTTATATTATATGCAGGAACCTTTAGCTGACTGAACGTATAAGTATGTCGTATTTTACTATTACCGCTTGCTCCTTCGGAGAGTCAAAAATATTGTTAGTAAAAATATTTTTACAGCGGATTTTCAGTCAAGATGCCTACAGATATAAGTATATTGACTTTGGTTGTACGGCCGTATATCCTTTTTGCATACTTACTTAAAGTTATAATCTTTTAGGGGATCAATTGTCAATTGGTCGACTATCTGAGGATCAACTGTCGGTGGGCCAATTGTCGGATCACCACTCTACCCTATTCCCGAATAAATAAGTATATCTGATTAAAAAGACTACTGAAGTATTTTGTATTAAGTTGGGTATTTACTGTCATTGATCCCGGTTAAGACTTGGAGTTTCTAACAAAGTTTTTTTATATTATCAGAGAATTTAGCCAAGTTTATTTTGTGGATTTTATTTTTTCCATATTGTATAGCCACAGGAGGCGAAACAAAGATTTTCTTTAGTTCGTTATTATAAATATCTATCATTTCTATGGTACCGTGTTTCCTGCCGAACTTTCGTTTAACACTGAATCCGAATTATAAACACTCGAGAATTTTGTTATTATATTACTGGTAAAACGATTTCAGAATGCACCACACGTTTTTAAAGCGTTAGTATTAATTTAACATGTCGTCTACTTTCTTTATTTATGAGTGTGGAAAAGGTGTTGCCACACAACCTTTAACTGAAGAGGTAGTGTTAGTGAATGTTTGACTAAAGTGGAGTTAAGTTCGGACCGCGTACCAGAGTTAGTATTTATTCTCCTTTAAATGGACTAAATGTCGTCAACAAGACTAACAAAACCCTTCTTTAACTTATTCCATTCAAAACTATTTATTAAAAATCATCTCTTTTTAAATCCATTAAAATTTTTTCTCTAGTTATGTAAAATATATTGTCTAGTTTTTATAATGAACGTTTCTTGATGGCGTTCAAACGATTTTTGTAGTGTCCTACTAAAACAAAAACAAAACGTACCGACACACTGGTGGTCGATATCCAGAGGGGACATTGCGGAATACGTTGGTATGGACAAAACGCTGCCCGGTTTCCTCTTAAACTTCGTTATTTATAAAATTATTTATAGCAAAAAATCCTCGACTTGGTTGGAAAAACGGTCCGAAGAGACCCGATTTTGGTGTTCAGCATTTCGGGAACCCAACGAGCATGCAATTTGCATACGTCATTTTTCCCTCAAAATAGTTTGTGTGGTAGATTTACTGACGTCTCGGATCAAAATTTCGAACTTACGAACTTCAACAGGGCGGACTCCCTCTTAGTTGAGAAAGCGAATAATTGAGTGCACCTCGTAGGTGGCGGGATTCGGCAGCGGAGCGTCCATCTCAAACGGACGCAAAGATCGCACTGAAGCAGCTACCACGCCGGATCATCTCTCGTTTTTTAGAGAAAGTCTGAGCTACACGTTAGTGCCATCATATTTTGAGAAATAATTTCCGCGTCGCCGAAAATCAGGAAAGGTCTTTAATTCTTGGACAATTTTATTTACATTTTGGGTTTCATTATGATGTAGGTATATATTTTTGAAAACAATAATTTAATCCATAAAATATATTGGTATTAGATTATTCATAACTAAATCTGTAAAAAAATAATACCTCATATAGCGATCTCTTTTTTATTTGGATCCAATTTGACAGCCTCTTTGACGGCCGGCGTAGTCCAGCGGTAAGACTCTTGAGTCGCACACCGAAGGTTGCGGGATCGAATCCCGGTGTGGCAAATAAATTTTACTTGATTAATTTGTGTTATTTCAAAATTTATTCATTTAAAATAATGTATAGCATATTTGCGGCACATTATAGAGTGGAAGATATTCTCAGTATCGCCCTGGTGTAAGACCACCATTCAGAATTGAAACGTCGCTTGAAATGGCATTAGCCGTGTTTGGTGACCAGATCTGAATAGCCAGGTACTTCCTTACCTTCCTCTACCCTATATCCTTTCCCTACCCACTATTTTCAGCCTCACAACATACCCAATTGGGGATGCCATAGTCTCACTGGCTTTAGACGGGAGCATCAGTTGGGACTCTTGTGCGGTATTCATATAAAAAGCTCGTCTCTCATTTAATTATTTTTTGCATATTTTTCTTTGCATACATTAAAAAAGTGAAGTCAAGGATATATTTGAATTTAGTACATACTGAAGTGGTTAAATCGCTCTTGTAACAATCAATGTTTTTTACAGAAAAAAAAATCAATACCCATCTCCCTGTCTTACTACATCCATGAACTATGAAGCCATATTGTTTTCAAAGGTTTACCTTAATCTAATAATGGCCCGACACCTACACTCCGACACCCTGTAACTCGGTTAGAATTTATAAATAAACTTGTCAGTTTATTTTTTATCAATTTGCGAGGCGGCTATGGGTACCGTCACTCCAAGTGGTTCGTTACGTTTGGTAACTGAGTAGGAGGTATCCGGGTTCACGGGGTTAGGTCTGTCTAGGTCTTGGCGGCGGATCTGTTTCCCACCTACTTTGTGGAGGGCCGGATCGAGAGACTGGTTGACGGAGACCCTTTGACCTTTCCAGCGGGAGTCTTTCGACCCATCTGCTTGCACCGCAGTGGGAGAAGTGGATTCATACGTCCGTCACTCCTGGACACCCTGATTCCTACCCATCCCTCATACCTTTTTCCTTCCCAGAACTTTCTCTCCTTCCTTTTCCTAAAAATTCCCTCCACACAGCATCCCCAAACGTAGGCCACGAGGGAAATTGTTTTCCTCAGGGCCTCCTGTGGGAAGCTAATGTAAAAAATATATAATGAACGACCGCAGGACTTCTGTGAACTTAAAAATTAGACAGCAGATATTATTTCAACAACATATTTAAGAAACCTACATTGTCTCCGCGCTGTTTCCCAGGGTGGGATGTGGCCTCTTCCACAAATACTCTCCACCCGCTGCAGACCCTCGCCGTTCACCTCCAGACCTCAGGCCTTCCCGTTCTGCCCCGATCCCCCTCACTTCATCCTCCATCTGACTGTTGTTCACTTACACTGGAGCACCTTATATGGTTAGATTACAGTCTACGAAACATCAGCAATTCTGTAAAAGTTATGTAGTTTTGTAGATAATATGTATCTCCTAGCCTTACCAGGACGAGAGTTCCCTGTTGCGGTATAATTAACGTGACCATTTATTTTCCCCCCAAACCGGGACACCGAAAAAAAGATAGGTACTTAATAATAATAATAAATGTGGACAACTTTTATATCGCTTTTTTCGCGAAAAATAACCCCGAGAGCGCTGTACCAAAGATGCTAGACTACAATTTATTTATCTTGCAGCCACCAATGGCATGGATGATTGAAATTCTAAATCCTTGAAAATTTAAAGAGGTTTTTTTTTACTAATAAACTAAATAAACCGATATGTTACATTCTAGTCCCTTAATAAATTAACCCGGCATCAGTACAGTCAAAATATGTAACAACGATAGCAGGGTTGGATCTAGAAGACCCGAATAAAAAACTCGCTATGATTTCAATATTTAAAAGAAATTTAGTAACATATTGCAATAATTTGATAAAACAACTATATTGTTTGCGAGATTTGGGGTAAAATAAAACAACATCTCAAAAACTATCTTTTAATGACATTTTTATAAAAGTATAATAAAATTTTAACAAAATAGAAAACCTCTGTCTTAAAGTTATAAAATTTAAATAAAACCTAAACTTTTTTCTCAAAATATGAACTAATATCATACATATGAATGAGATCTATAGTAGGACTAAGAATAATACATCAGTCCCATGAGTTAATCTTACATATTATCATTTGCATCTGCGCAATCTCCACAGTACAAAATTGCATGCTGACTGCAGAGCTTCGGACGTAAAATTTTCACAATCGGAGTCAGATTCTTCCAAAATTTTTAAAATTCGCTGCCGTTCACGTTCTTCACGATCCATAATTGCAAAGGTTCTGAAAATAACAAAAGAAATCAATTACATACTTTTTAAATAAAGGCGCGAAATTACGACACGAAATGTAAGGTTGGGTCATATTTACCTTTTTCGTGTTTAGCCACGTCTATCCACCGTTTCGACCACTACACCACTGAACAACGATAGCCCGCGGGGAGGGGAGATTGTTACCTCCAGCTACTGAGAAGTATGGCAACGTCGCACAAAATTTTTAAGTAATAAGCTAATTTTAAAAAGGCGCGGGTCAAATTGACCCAACTGTGCGAACGCCGGGTTAAATAAAATGTCTTTTAAACTTATTTGTTTTAGGACTCACACTTTCTTACAATACAATTGACAAGATAGTAATGTTTTTTGCATGTCATATTAGGGTTTGCTATTTTATATATTTCAAGATTATCGGTATGTTTGTGTAGGAGCATAATATAACGCGTGGCGTCTTTTATATTTTTTAAAATTCTACTGTGATTTTCTATCTTTTCGAAAACGGGACATTTTGGCGTCCCGAAGCTGTGTTCGGGGACACCAGGACACACTGCCTGAAAATGGGACTTTCCCGGTGAAAACAAGACTTCTGGTCATATTAGGTATAATATATATAATAAGTGAGCACAACCATCCTAGAATGGTCTGCTCCTGACAGAATTAATCGCTGTTTCATTCGCATCGCTGCACAAACGAGTCACGTTTCTGACGTCCCTCTGCAGATACGGCACATCCGAGATACGGGATGATACAGCGTGATACTGTTGCATTTCAAAATCTGTATAGGTTCATTTTATATCATTACTATGCAGACTAAAATTTGTTATGTATATTAGGATAATTGCGCGGTCGTTATGAAATAAGCTTAAACTAATGATTTTGGTTGTTTTGGCGTTACAGCGGTTATCTCGTTATAAGCGGGCTCGTTGTAGCCATTTTTTTTCTGTAGGTTTTATAAATATTTCAATAATCATTGCTTTATCCACAAAAACTGTTTAATTTTGTATCAATAACTATCCAAAAACATTTTAGTGCATCTAAGAACATTACACACTAAAATTAGTAAACTAGAAGAAAATAAGGTCAAACAAAATCTGACAGAAAGAGCGGTGAATACTATTTCATAACTAACGAATTGTGGATTAACGGTGGAACTATTTTTTTGGATTCCAATAAAAATGGTTTGACGGTGATATTTGGTTCGATAGAGCAGAGAATAGCAGAATTTTAATAAGCAACAACGAGCAGCGGCGGTTTGCCGGTTTTATGAAAAACACAAACATGGTAATTTGAAGTTTAACGTAGAACGCCGCTGTTTGACAGATGTTTTTCATTACGGAGATTACTGCAATTTTTTAGTAAAATGAAAAATGCATACCGTCTTGTCAAAGCAACACGATGTCATCCATTTTTTGCAATAGCAAGTTTCCAACATACTTTGGTTACAGAAAGAATTAACATTTTATTAAAAACCTGTTTTTTTACGTATTTAGACGGTGATGTGTTCTCATTTGGTATAATTTTCAAAATTTATCTACGTTAATAATTCAGACCCTCACTCAGATACAAAAATTCACTACTGTTTAACTTGTAACGAATATTTATGCATAAAGATTGTTAACTAAAAATATTTATTTATTTAAATGATTTCCGGAAATCCACAAGATGACAGCACTACGAACGCATACTGAATTATACGAGTAATCAGTACTGGCGGTTACATAACAAACTTGCGAATGGATAATATTTATATCTACATAATATTATTGAAGTTGTCGTGGGATTTAAAAAGATTCAGATTTTTTAAGAAAATACAAATTTGATCTGTAGTGCCAAAAAGGATCTACCTATTCCTGTATATATATATTTTTTTTATTTTACTTTCTAACGAATTTTGTGATTCGCTCAGAATTCCACAGTCTTTAACATTATCGATGTATTACGTTTACCATTTTCTCTTACATTTCCACCGTTTCGTTTTCGTCTGTTTGTGCTGTAGTTTCAAACGCCGATCCATCAATTGTTTATCTGCACATTTGTATGTGTCGTGATGTTGATAGAACCGACCAGGTACCGTTTTCCACTGAGTTGCATTTCTCATTCCCAAGCCGCAAGCTGCAGGTCATTCTCGCCTTCCGTAGAAAAATATTTAACAAACCCTCTTCAGTTTCGGCTCCGGGCTCATTTCGAATTCAAGCACGCTTCGTCTACAATTCCGACCGTTTTCTGGAGTGGAATAAGGGATCGGCGCCTCCCGGAGTGGGTGGTACGAAGCGATGCGGAACGATAGGCTATGTCATTGTACTATGTCATATAGTACAAAGCGACTGAAGTACGCTGTTAAATGAACCACACCTGCAGCCATTTTTAAACTAGATAATGCAGTGTTCGATTAATATCGTATTATGGTCTAAACTCGACGTCCAAATGCCGCGATAAGAACATAGATAAAGTAAATTATTTCCCCTTTTTCCGATAAATGTTTTTTAATCATTGTACATGAATGAAACTAATTTTACGTCGTTCGCAAATAAATCCCTTTTAAGCTCGATGAAACGGCGTCCAACCAACCTACCCGTGAAAAATCATTTGTACCTCCGCGAATGCCTCCAGTTCCGGTGTTAGTGTTTTATTGTCTATTGCGCGTCAGCAGGGGATGGGCGGCGGACGTGACGGGTGACGGTTGACGTGGGGAAACTGCACGTCAAGGGGAGGGTGGGTAAATGATAACCTGTGTACAGTACTAGTTCTTACCTGTTTTATATCTGTGTGAAAATTTTATTAGATTCCGAGGTGTTTGAACACTTTGTACAATTTTGAAGATCCGAAAAGAATGATGGACATTATTGAAAGAATTCTAAGGACTTTACCCTGTGACTCGGAAAGATACTCTCATTATGTCAAACGTTGCTTGAAATGGCTTTGGCCAATCCAAATAGCTATGTACTTTATTTTCTCCTTCTCCTTCCCACTGCCGTCAGCCTCACAATGCCTTACTTTGGTATGCCATAGTCTCACTGGTTTGGGAGCAGTTGTTACTCAAATAATTCAAGGCAGGTTAAATTAATTCGCAAAAAATGGTTCCTACTTACCCGTGAAAGGAGTTGATAATTATTTTTTTTTGTTATTCTATTTTTTTAATTGAAAAATTGTATGGTACAAGCAAAAACGTAAGACGCTCATCTCACTAGGGCATTCCTGTGTCGAGATGTGCAGTTTTACAATTATAGTATTTTTTACCTAGAGATATTGTATTTTTTACCCTTTACCGCGAGAGATCCAACGTGACATCATCGTTCTTGTATCTTCTGTCTTATTCGTTTACGCGCAAGTCGCGTAAGATAACGTCCGTACGACTCTCGCTGGGACAAAACTGTAAACCAAATATCACAAAGTACCTGTGGTGACTTCCATCAGCCACAGTCGAGGGGTGACATACTGACGTGAATAATAAATTATTTTTGATTATTACAATTATTATTGATTATTGCAAATTATTGTTGATTTTTACAAATTATTATTGATTTTTACAAATTATTGTTGATTGTGCAAATTATTGTTGATTATTTTAAATTATTGTTTGATTATTGCAAATTATTTTTGATTATTACAAATTGTTATTGATTATTACAAATTATTGGTGATAATATTTTTGTATGTATTATTAGTCCTGATGGTGTACAATAATCTGCTTCAAATCTATAATGATAAATGTACTTGTTTTAATTAAATTTTATTTATTATTCTAAGGGACTTTTTTATTACCATCCTTTCGTTATGTTTGATACCATTTTTAATATTCGTTTGGCGGTAGACCGAATATTTGTTAAAAATGGTATCAAGCGTGACGAACGAATGGTTATAATACCGGCTCTTCATTACATAGTATAAAATGAAGTCGCTCAAAATGTTTGTGCGCTTAGATCTTTTAAACTACGCAACGGATTTTCATGCGGTTTTCACCAACAGATAGAGTGATTCACGGGGAAGGTCTCGGTATATAATTTGTCAAGGTTGTGTGTAAACTAGCTGAAATATATAATATGTAAAGGGAGCGGGTCGGCAAGCGGGCGGTGTGGATTTATTTATTTATTGATTAACGGGGCTTTTACATATGAATGGTAAGAAATGTACAGTATTTATCGTACATAACTGAACTGCTTCAGTAACAATATTTTATACTTGTTTAAAGATAAATTGAAGATTTACACTGATTTGGTATAATTGTTTCCCTCCATTAGTATCCCGGGCTAATTAACAGATGGGATGGTTGTGTAATGGTGTTGTCAGTAGATGACGTTGTGTTTGGTTAGCCACAGCAACGTGTGGCCGGGTCTGCTAGTATATAAATAATACATTATCGGCAGCTAAAAAGAGAATTTTCGAACTCTATCTTGACCTGAATACAAAGTTGGAGTGCCCGAGACGAAGGTAAACATTTTTTTGCAGACCTACCCGATAAGGTGAAAAGGAAATTTTTGCTGGAGAAAAAATTTCCACGAGGTAAAATGCTGTGAATCGTTTGGATAGTGGTACTTCAGAAAAGTCATCCCTTTTTCAAAAAAGTATATTTCTTTTCATAAAATGCACTAGCGCTGAATACTGATAACTTTGCAGTCGTTGCCGAAGTCGCTATCGTAGTAAAATCCGTTGCGCAGTTTAAAAGATCTAAGCGTACAGACAGCGGGAGTGACTTTACTTTGTACTATGTAATAGATTTTGGTTTTAAATTACGATAATTTTTAATTTCCAAAAGTTCTCTCCTTTGTTCATTTTGATCTAAGGTACCGCATTATTTTGCTCACTTGGGGTTGTTTTTACCAATCAAGTTCGTGAAGGCGGCAAGTTTAGTAGGTACGTATATTATGTTATCCCTGAACCCAAAACGCATATATATGCTTTACAGTTTGGGAGGCGGGAATAAGTACCGCCACTCCGGGGACCATTTATTGGATAACCAACAACTCTACCGTCGGTCATCCCAAGTGGTTTGCTACGTTTGGTGACTTAGCAGGGGTGCCCGGGTTCATAGGGTGATGTTTGTCTGTATCTGGTGTAGGATGACCTGGACACACTGAAACCTAGATTCCTACCCACCCCTCTCTTAATTTTTCCTTAAAAAGACCCTCCACACAGCATCCCCAAAGATAACATAGGCCCTGAGGGAAATTATTTTTCTCAGGGCCTCCGGTGTGGAGCTACTAACTAACCATCACGCCGTTTCCCCGCAGGGGTAGGCAGAGAGGACGGACCGCCAAACAACTCGGTCTTGGCACACACTCTTTGCCTCACTCACATTCATACATCGTCTCATACATTCTCTTCTATTATTCTGACTTTTGACATGGCCCGACTCAAGTATCTGATTCACTTGATCGTGCCATGTCTTCCTCGGGCGTCCCCGACTTCTTCTACCATTCACATTTGCGCCGTATATTCTTCTTACACTACTTTCTTCGTTCATTCGCTCTACATGCCCAAACCATCTGAGGGTCCCTTTCTTAATCAGAGCTAATGTGGAGCTAATGTAAAAAATCCTAGGTTAAGTACTACAATATTGTATGTACCATAATATATTATGTATAAATCATCTCATAACTTATCGAATGATTACAAAATAGAAATATACGTTAATTTTTTTTTCTCTTATCCGTCAATCAAAACCCGCCCAGGTGTGTTGACTGTTGGTAAAACTGAAATAAACTTAAAATAATTCGTAAGGGGGCATGCATTAATTACGTGAGCTCAAAAGGGGGGGGGTCCAGCAAAATCTCACGTTACTTGAAAAGAATATACGAAGTGACCCACATTTACTCACCAAGGGGGGGGGGGGGTCTAGATTGGAAGAAAAACTTCTCACTTAATTAATGTATACGCCCTAATCTGCTCGTTCATAGATGGTGGTGATTTAATTATTTTAGGAAAAACCCTTTTTGCAAGTTACGCGGTTAAATATTAAGATGAATTGTTTATTTGCACCCGTAAATACGCTGTGTGAATATGAATAAATAGTTTTGTCCTTTTGTACGATTAGCGAAATTATCTCGACAATGTAGGTGCATCATAGTGATGATTATAAAGAGAAAAAGCGGGCAGTTGTGACTCTTGTCCGTTATCTGCGTTGTGTACCATAAGAGAGAAAGAGAAAACGTCAGTTTTGTTACTCCCAGAAATGATCAGTCGACATATCTGGGCAGATTGTCTGTGATGCTTAGCCAAATATTCCTACACACACGATGTATCGCTATACATTTCACCCCTTTGTTTGTCTGGTGCGCCGGGTGACGTCATTGATTGTCCGATGCGACGACTGCAGCGTTTGGCGCATAATTAAATTAAAATTAAACATTCGAGGTTAACGACTTTTTAATGTTTGTGACTCAATCAATTCAAATCAGTAAATAAATATCCCACTTCTTTTTAACACTATTTATTTTTCTGTTGTAGTTGCCTTATCAACATTCTAAATTATTCTAATTGATTGAAGTGAAGTGTCTGTAGTGAAACAAAGGCCGATGATAACACTGTACTGGGTGTACCCGTTTCCATGAAACGATCTTATAAAGGACAACTCAACCACCGGATGATAAGAAACTAAATTCACCATTGTATAACTTTATGTAATTCAGTTTATGTGCCGTTGTTACAGCCGTGGTAATGGAAACATCCATTGTTTTGGACCGCCTTTATTCTCTGGCTCCAAACTCAGTGTATATTTTTGTATTTTTAGCTTCGATACTTTAACTCAGCTAAACATTAATTTATCGCAGTTTATAAACATTCGAATGCCTGCTTTGTATTGATTTTTACGCTAGCGATTTGGATTTACGTGGCACCGATTTGCGTAGTACGTCGTAGAAAGCGTATTACGGTTCACATCAGACTATAGCCGGTATTATGAATGGTCAACCGTTCAGTGATTCAATCACCTGACGGTGTAAAAAAGTGTGTGTTTTAATTGATTCTTGTTTTTTTTAACCATTTTCCTCAGGCTAAATTGTAGCTCATTCCAATAATGTGGACCCAGCGCGTGCGTGTTCAACACTATGTCTCCAAACTCTATAACAATACGAGAGAGTTCAACCAGTTTGTTTGACGCATCGACTAAATAAGTGTATACAGGGCGTTCGATGTTAAAAATGACGCCAACATAAAATTGGTATCCAAAAAATTGGGATAAAAAAACAAAAATCGAGTGCAGTTCACACGCGGTAGAAGCGAAACTTTACCAAAATGAGCCTTGAAAAGTGAGGTCATAATCAAAGCGGCCAATGAGCGCAGACCTGGCGTTATTTCCGTTTCATATCTCAACCAATAGGAGCCGTGAAAAGTGAAATCATAATCAAAACGGCCAATTAGCACAGTTTGATGCTTCGCAGGTTCTGTAATGCTTCATTTCCGTTTCATCCGAATTTAAAATAACAGCGGGGCTAAAGAAGTTTCACTTCAAAAAGAAGATGCATTATCCCGCAGTCAAAAGATCGCAAGAAGCTTGCTCTTTATCCTTTGTTGGTCTGCATGGAGCAAATTTATCTAACTTCGCGCAAACTACGGCTAACTTTATGGTGATCATTTTCTAAACACAAAAATGAGGCAGTTAGAAATATTTTAATATATCGAAGGTTTGATGCATAAAGTTCCGTTGGACGTGAGTCGCTGAAATTTTGGAGCCTAAAACCCGGTGTATAAAATCTTTGATGTTGTATGTTTAGTCTCCGTGTCTAGTTTCTCATAAATAAGTTTTTACATCAATCTTCTTCAGCAATTTTGTCTTAACAAAGCAATTAGCGTGGTGTGGTATACTCTGTATCTATATTATATTTTATTACAATCAAACAGGGTCTCGTTTTAATTATCTCAATTTTGTCGTGCTCAATAATTCTATCCTCAACTTAAATCTCTCGTACCTTTCTTCTGACTTGTTCGATGATTTATGAGCAAAAATAGAAGCGACTCCATCTGTATGATTATCTCGCATACTTTGGTTAAGTACTTTCCTACAACGAACTTTTCAAAATAAAATATTTTACAGGCCAAACTTTGCTTTGTTCCTCTAAACTTTCACAAAATACCAAAGCCGTTTCACGCGGGCTACTGAGCTAGTAGGCCGAAATAATTTTGTATCCACACACGTATTTAACCCCTCAAACCTCGGAAGGACATTACTAGCCACAAATATGAGAGCCTCTGAAGGACAGATCTGATCGGGGCGTCCATACATTATAAAAGTATTTTTATATTTTTTCTATAATGTGGAGATGCTATACAATTAGAGGCGCTATTGCCTACTAATTGATACTCGTGGAAAAGTCTGTCGCTATTAGAAAACGATTCGTTAGAGCCTTGAGAGTGTTGTAGGTCAATTGGATATAAAAAACAGAACCTATTTTTTCGCTTCGTGTCTCGTCTAAATATAATACATCAATGGAGACATGTGTTTTTTCGTTGTTGGAAAGAGACAAGCATTATTCTCAGTTTGTCTCAAATAAGTGTATGATTAAAAATTATTTTTACGTTGACAGTTAAAAGTTAAAATATTTTATTTTTTTATTGAAGAAACGGTATTTAAAAGCGAAGTTACAGTTTTCTTACTAATGCCCAAAAGACGTGTTTTCTAAATATCGATTTTTTTCGAAATTATGGTCATTTCAAGTCAAAATGCTTCGATAATTTTTTTTTATCATTTTCATGTTTGATATTAAAATTTTATTATTTAGAAATGATGTTTATTTCAAATACCTACAAACAATTCAAATGTAATGGTATCTAGTTTCTTAAATAATGGTATATCCTTTTACGACAACTTCAAAAATAAGAAATATACGAGTACACATACATATTTTATATATGGCACATTTAAAGCATTCTGAAACTCCACGAAATTTCAGTGTCGTTGGAACTTGTATACTCGGGTAAAAATATTTTAACGACTGAAGGGGTTCATATGGAATTTTCTGGGCTACTGTAAACTCCTAACTATTTTAAATTTGTACACTGCAAAGTTCTAGTTTCTAGTTCTGGTGGAATTGGTTTTTAAGTGGCTACATAATTTTGCCGGTAGCGACGAATTTATTTGATTGTTTGGATTGATGATTGACAAATACATAGAATTACTATTAAACAGGCTTTCCGTCAACTACTCTCAAATCAAACAATCACTTTAATAACGTTAGATAACTTTTTTCAAAGAACGACTAGGTTACGAATAACCTGTCAATATTTGAATTCCTCTTACCGCAATTATCTTTGTGGTAAATATTAATTGTTTTTGTGTTTAATTTGTAGACCTCCATTAAATTAAAAAAAAATTTTAATTAATAATTTTATTTTCAAGTTCTGCATTTATTTTAGTATTTATATTTGTTACAGCTGTTTCGGCTTATAAGGCCATTTTCAAACTGTTAAACCACTTTGAGACGACTCATTTATACGATTTTAAAATTTAATACAATTAATTGTTTAATGCTGGAGCAGAGGAATAAACCCGCGATGCCTGGATGGGATTCCGACCTTTAGACCACTCGACCAACTAACCGATATTTACATAACGTATTATAAGAAATTGAGATTACTTCGACCACACTCGAAATAACTTGTTTTTAAAATAAATTTTAGATATTTTGATTCTCTTAAAAAATGTATTGTCTTCGGTGGAAATATTTGTTTTTTTTTCGAGGGGTAGCCAAGAATAAAATAAAAAAAACTATCTCATGAAATCTATCTGTGAAACAGTGCGGTCACACCGCGCTACGCAATGAATAAATCGTCCATTTCATTCATTTCCCAGCGGCGTCGTATATTATTTTCTTGACATTCGCCGCTTTTATTTATTTATTTTGAGGGAATAAGATATCCGATAAATTCCCTCGGAGATTTTTCCCTTCCATTCGTTGGGGAATAATCCGCCGCACTCCATAAAGTAACATCTCCCACTGACTTATAAAGCACACAATAATGCATACATTCTAGACCTCAACCTACGAAATCATCACATAACAAAAATGTACGCATTAAAAGTATAATTTAGTAAATTCAATTCTTTATATTTAAACATTTTCTATTAAAATATAATAAACTCAAATACTTCAACTAAAATTGTTAAATAGGTTACGTAAATTCGTCTTTGGAAACTTAGAAGCTTTAGAAAATCGTAAAGGGGTAGTTAGACCCCTATCCAAATAAAGTGATATATCCATAATGCGCCTCTAATTTTCGTTCAACTGTCAGATACACACAAAATAGAGAGTGTAGTGATGTCGAAACTTGTAAAATTTATGATTTTTGAAAATGTTTGATGTTAGAACTTAGTCTTACGAAAATACAACATAGATGGTTCTGAAGATTATTTTGATTATAGAAATGAGCAAAAAAATGCTTTCGCATTCAAGTTATTTTTGGAAAAAAAATGTCAGTTAGAACCCTATTCAAATGAGATGACGATATTGCTCTGCCGATACTATAAAGCCTCCACCAATTGGTAGAATCAAGACACATTAAGCAACGAAAAATTAATATTAGGGTAAGTTAATTATAAATAAAATAGTGATTTGTAAACATATATATGTACAAATAACTAAAATAAAATTTTTGTTCATATGAAGCAGTTACTTTGTGATGTGACATTATAATTTAAAATAAAACAATAACTTTGTAAACACCACTTTTATTTTTTATACTTTATGCCGACCGGGTTTCGCTACAACCGTAGCTTCTTCAGGGCAGTATAATCTCTACTAAAATTAATTTACAGGGAGATTGTTCTTTGTCAATACTAAGATTGTTCCCTATTGACAAAGAACACGCCCGTTCCCTTCCCAATTCTCCATCTACACCTATACCTACTTCCTCCGTTACTTGAGGAGTCCAGCCCATTTGGTTAAATCATGTATTAGTTATAAACACACATGTAAATTAATTTTAGTAGAGATTATACTGCCCTGAAGAAGCTACGGTTGTAGCGAAACCCGGTCGGCATAAAGTATAAAAATAAAAGTGGTGTTTACAAAGTTATTGTTTTATTTTAAATTAAAATAAAATTATTAAATTTATTTTTTTGCTAATCAAAATGTAGTTTGGTGATCATTTAAATAATCCCTAAACATCCCATAATAAATCTTATGAACAATTGTTCTCGTCAGATCCGAAATGTTTCGTAAGTCGTTTGCTTGGTAATTTTCCGCATTTCGCGTTTGACCCGTCAATTTACAATCAGCCGTTGAAGAAAGTTAAGTTGGCGCTTCAAATTCACTTCCCGATCGTGTACCATTGAAATGCAAAGCTCACGACCAGGCGAACTTTCTTTGGACCTAAAGCGAACTCCTGTAATCTAGTTCTACCTAAGTATATCAAAGGGTTAATAGGATTCTCGTTGACTTTCCCACCTCTTTCTTCCGATTTAGTAGAGTTTATATAATTGGGAAGCTATAAAGGCGCCCTGACTTGAATGGGTATAAAGGCATCTGGATCAAATTGGAATCAAGTTTTATATCGTTTTTTCGATTGTCTTGATGTGTTAGAATCCCAACTTCCCGGAGCCAGTTGAATTCTGTTTGTTTGGGTAGTGGTTGACCGGTGTTTGGGGAAGGGAAAGAGGATGGTTGAGAAGTGCTTACCTGGTTTATCCGATCTGGACACTAAGCAAAGCTTCAACCACTTCAAGCAACATTATTTGTAATGTAGGTTCTGAATGTATATGTCTTTCGGTTCAATTTTCATCCACTTCCCGAACTACCGAAATATGGGGAATTTTCGCACACGTGATAAAAAAGTTCACAGTACATCAGCATCATCATCACTCTTGGCTCTACAACCCCTGGTGGGTCTTGGCCTCCTCAAGGTCTCCTCCACTCATCTCGGTTTTATGCCAACTCTCCAGTTTAGAAACTACAGTACATGCAATAACAAAAATAATTAACCAATATTAAAGTTTTCTTTGCTTTATCAGTACGTGATTAGCGTGTTTTTCTTTTTAGACCATATTTTTTACCTTTCCACGCACTCACTTTGCCATCTCAACGCCCCCTAATTTTATCTGGGTCTTCTACTGCCCCCCCCCCCCCCCCCCCTTCCCCCTGAAAGTCTCAAACGCCCACACGGGGCGTTATCGGCCACGTTGAGTGTGGTCTAAAACGAAAAAGGGCCTCGGACACGCGAACTCGCCTTTTATGTCCTACGTTCGCGCATATGTTCATATGTTCCACTTCTTGTCATTCTAAAGTCTCCGACCTACGTCCAATTATAGAATTTGACCACCCCAGTCGCTTATTTGCTCCTCAATTTACAGCGACCCGTTTTAGGGCAGTGCCTGAGAAGTTAACAGCAATTAATAATATAATACCTCAAAAATGAATTAATCACCTCAATTAAACAGGCGCCCGTCCTTGTCCGAGTTATTGTTTTATGTCATGTTTACAGTAAATTCCGTGGATCAATGTTCGGCTGACCGAGATAATGCATGTCTTCGGTGTCATAGTGATTAATTTTTGGGTTATTACGCCGTGTTACGCTTCTTCATTTTTTAGCCAACGTAGCGGACAGCCTTAAGAGTGTCATCATCGGCAGATGTATAGATTGTAGTGAAATGTGTGTTAACGTTAATCCTTCAAGGGCCGGTATTTTAGCATTACAATTTAATAAATATTTATGAGGTTTTCGTCGTTTAGTTTTGGTTCATTCATCCGTTAAGTACAGGATAACTATTAAGCTTATCCTCATCGTCCCTGTTAATATTAATGGGGTTTTAATTGCCTCCGCAATTAGGTGTGCCCGACGATTTTTGTCTTTATTTATTTAGTTACAATGTAATATTTTTTATGTAGATAATAATCAATTCTTATATTAAAGAGATAATTAATAAGTTTTTTCTTAGTCCCCTCACTAGAGGAAGAACTTAACACAGTTTTTTTTTTCAAGTTTTAACTCTGCATTTTTTTTTCAAAAGTATTTTTAATCTTTTTTTTTATTTCTTTAAACCATATTTTTTAAAAATAATTTTGATTGTCCGTTTTCTTCATTGCTTGCGAAAGTAGGCTATAGATTTTACTGGAAAGGTGTTGTCCAAAAGCAATTTTTAATTTGTGTGTGTTCGTAACGTCATTCTAATTAGCTCTTGTGATGTTGCTTCGATTTTTAAATGCTTGAATAAAATATGTATTCTTACTGTAGATATTTTCCATGTTTGGGACTGCAAAACTCTTGAAAACTTTCTTTGTTGACGTCATTATGGAAACTTTTAGGGTTGTCATAAAATACGCCATGTAATACCTACTATTTATTTATTTACAGAAAACCAATGTAACTGTAATTAAACTTATATCTTTTAATAAAAAATATATAATTTATTAACTCTTCAGATATTCTCATTTTATAGTTAATAAATCGTAAAAATGTTGCACTCTTTCCGAAGACAACGAATAGCCACCATAATAATATGGATATATTGAGGAATTATATTCTTCACTAGAAGTCTCCGCACAAATGCACAGAATGGTATTTTGAAGAAGAATATTTTTATTTAATTTTTAGGTTGATCTTATTTCGAACTCTATTAGTTTCGTTCTGTTACTAGTAATCAATATACTGTATTATAAAAGAAAGTCCAAAAAAACGTGCGTCCCGCAAAAACTCAGAAACGAGTCCCGGTACGATCAAGGGAGTTATGTGGTGTGGTAGATCTCTATCCCCCCTGCAGGATGACGGTTCCCGTTTTTACCTAAAGGGCGTCTTTCTGAAGATTTAAGGGATGGAAGTTTCGCCCACTTGAAATTTCTGGAACAGTCTTCCGGAAAGTCCTAGAAGGTTCGATAGAGGTCTAGAAAGTTATAGAAAGAGTGGCGGAGTACCTATGTCATGGAATGTTCGGGGATAAGGAATCCGGAACATCATTGTGGAACATTCCAGAACACTCGAATGTTGTCCTGAGCGAAGCCGGGTAACCCAGCTAGTATAATTATATGTTTATGATATTATACAACTGACAGACTTTTAACAAACAAGAATTACAATTTGGCTATCTCGTACACCGTTCAATGAATAATCGAAGTACAAAGTGTCTTGTGATTTTGAAGAATAAGTTTATTTAAAGTACACCTTTCATTTAATTTATTCTAATTATCATGTGTTACAAGATAAGGTGACTTCTTTATAAATCTTGAAGTAGGTAATCGGCATTATGTTATAACTTGTTACGTTCATGTTG
Source organism: Limnephilus lunatus (assembly GCA_917563855.2). NCBI lineage: Eukaryota > Metazoa > Arthropoda > Insecta > Trichoptera > Limnephilidae > Limnephilus > Limnephilus lunatus. The sequence continues at coordinate 50,019,819 of OU830593.1, forward strand.
AAGTTGGCTATCTTGTTGATATGGCTGTAGTAATTAATCTCTTCGCCTTTCGGAAGGATGGACTTGCTGGTTAAATTTGACGACCCCAGTTTAAAGTTTATCTAACTATGTTAGTTGCTTTCCGATAACAACTCGGGGTGACGTTGACGATGAATAATTCCCTCCGAGTATAGTTGTTAGCTAGCTCCGGCTAGGGATAATGGAGAATTGCATTGAAGCATTTTTTTTTATACGACTGATCAACTTTAGGGATTCTGTGTGCAGGCTCTAGATGAAGTTAGCTAGGGTCTTCAAGAAACCCATGATGCAGGAGAGGCATCGGACAAACCGGCAAATAATTCCACTGCCGAGTGCTTTAAGCTCTAGGTACTGTTGTGTACTTTGTATTATTCGGCACGCATTTGGCCGAATTTCGCGTATCTTCCGGCTCTGAATCAATGACGAGGGTACCAATGACCCTTTCGGAGTTTATTCCATTGAAATATCGTGAAGCAGACACAGTACTCCCATCTGATGTCAATATTAAATTGCAATCCGCCCGTTAAGATATGGGGAATAAATGAGTTGTCCGATTTTAACACTGGGTCAAGAGATTTTTTTTTACCCTCCGCCCGTCGTGCGTTTTTTGTAACGCGAGGTGTCGCGCGGGGTCGCTTAAGACCCCAAAAATAAATATGATTAAATTGCTTTTACAGCATACATTTTATATGTTATTTTAACTGATTACAGTCAGGTGATAGTGACTGCTTTGAAATAAAAAGAAATAATAAAAATTAGATATTTATGTTCTATGCTAGAGCTTAAAAATCAACAAGGAACATTTTTTGGTAATTTCCAAACATATGTTTTTAATAGAAAAAAAAATCTAACCAATTTCTATCAAACTTATAACTATTTGAGGTTGATACAGACTTATTGATATAAAAACAAAAAAAATCAACAAAATACAATTAAAAAACATATAAACTTGATTTTTCATGGTATTTTGTTGATTTTTTTGAGCCTCATGCCGAAACACAAGTCTGTATCTCACATCGCACATGCGCAGACTGAATTTTCTCGGCGCTAGCGTCAAGTATAGTCCCTTTTAGGATATAATTAAAATGTAAATAATTAGCATTTCCGTTAAACCTGAGCTTTTAAAGACCCCACGCGACGGGTCGAGGGTTAAATATATCTTGGGGCTGTAGATAAAGTTGACTGCCAAACTCAACGGTGGGGTTAACTTGCGATTTGCACTGAGTCAGCAGTTCGATTTGTAGGTACTGTACGATTCTGATCTGAACAAAAATTCAGTTTATAAGTCCAGTGTACATGAATAAAACACGTATTTCGCTCCTTCGCACAAAGCCGACAAAGTCCCAAAAATCAAGTGGAAATAATAACGTTCGATGTGTTATTTTCCCCGCCTCGTAATCCCGGCTCCGTATATACAAACATTCTCTAGTTTCCTTTTGTTTCAACGTTTTCTTCGCCTAATTTTAGTTTGCTCGGATACAAAAGAATTGTATAGACCAGTAAGGTTATTTCTGCTTACACGAATCTACATCATTTAGACAAATTGTGTCCGGGCCAGCTAAGCTAAACCGTTTATGTTATTGTTTTCTGTATTTATCCCGGGCTGATGTCGATATTAAGTCTATCGTTGAACAAATTGGGAGCAGTTTGTGTAAACTGTTTACTATGAACAATCAATGGATATTCGGAATTTTGTTACTCCAGGATGAAAATGAACTGGTAAGGCGATATTTTCGTCTGCAGTAAATGTTATTAAGTCGATGGGAAATGCATCAAGTGGAAATAAAATCGTCAAAATCGAAGTTCTGTATTCCCTAATTTTTTCCTCCAAAACTGGACCGATTTTTTTTACAAACTGTTTTAGAAAAACATATTCTATATCTGTACGTTTTGTTTTTTAAATATATTGTCTAGATTGAATACAGATCGTTTTTTTTTATGGCATTCAAATCAGAGAATTTTATTTAATTATTTTTGGAGGGCCCTAACTCCTGTAAGAAGTAACTTATGAAAAAAAGAAAAACATGCAGACACGCTAGTGATCGATATCTGTTATTTTTTTTAAATATTAGCACCAGTATCAAAATTAATTGTCTTTCATTGGGTCTTAAAATAATTAGTTGAAATGAACAAATATTTTGTTTTAGCTACTAATTTTATTTATTTTACTTCGTTGATCGATCTTTCATATAAATTTCGTGATAATGCGAAGGCTAAGCCCGTCGTCCCAATGCTTGGTAAGGGCAAGGAATCGACAAAAACCGAAGACTCAGCGCAGAAAAGTAAAGTTTGCATCTGCCATTGTAGGACTTTTCTGCGAAGGGACTCCGTTTTATGTCGATTCCTTCCCTTTACTAAGCCAGTGGGACGATGGGCTGAGAAGTAAAAAATTAGGTAGGTCCATCCAAAAAGTAACATTGGCAGATGATTAGAATTAGTGAGTGAATTTTACTATCGTAATACGTGAGCCAATCAAATCAATGACTAGTAGCAATATGTATCGACGAATAGGCTAATATTGGTGTTATGTTTATAGTTGTATGAACACATGGCAAGGCCGCCGTATTATGCTGCGTATAAACAGGTAGGTATTACCGCGAGCCGAGCCGCGAATTATGCGCAAAGTTGCTTCGTTCCTCGTTCGTGGCTCGTTCAGCACTCGTGGCTCGGCTCGCGGTAACACCTACCTGTTTAAACGCAGCATTACGTTCTTCTTGTTCCGTTTGCACAAACTCTCTATTTATTTTTGTTAGATTTATTATTATTCGATTTATTTCGCGATTCGTATTTCGTCGGGTACAAAATAAAAATACTCAGCCGAAATGTTTTAGAAATTCTTTGGATTAGGACATTGATTGCATCGTAAAATGGGCGTAGTTTGTGTTAATCGTATTTACGTTTCGAACGCGTTTTTCTGAAAATTCCGTAAAAAATTTGCAACGTGCACATTTTTATTGAATAACAACCAAAATCAGCGTGTTTAATGTTTCACAATTTCAAAATTATCGTACTTAGTTTACTTAGGACATTTAAAAATTCTTGTTTGATTTTTTAGTATGAATATCTACACAGGAGTAGTTTCACCAACTGCTCAGCAAAGCAAAGTTATAAAAAGTGTCAATAGAGTGACGCCAACGCCAAGAGAAACCGACGCGACGGCGGCAAAGGTCGAGTTTACACTTTATTTTTAATATATTTTATACGTTTGTTTAAAAAATATAAAATGCCAGTTTATGGATAACAATATTTAAAAGAAATTATTTGTGTTAATAATAAATACAATAATTAACTCTTTAATATTAATTTGACATCGAAATTTTTTACTTTTATGCCATTTTATTGTCTATGAAAGTGGGCGGGGTCACTTAAGATAATCAATGATAAAATATTTGTGAACAATGCGAGTCGAGCGTTTCCTTTAAAATACTTACAAATCGCTTAGCTCCTCCAAAACTGTACCGATTTTTTTTACAAACTGTTTTAGAAAAACATATTATATATCTGTACGTTTTGTTTTTTAAATATATTGTCTAGATTGAATACAGATCGTTTTTTTTATGGCATTCAAATCAGAGAATTTTATTTAATTATTTTTGGAGGGTCCTAACTCCTGTAAGAAGTAACTTATGAAAAAAAAAAAACATGCAGACACGCTAGTGATCGATATCTGTATTATATTTTTTTTAAATATTAGCACCAGTATCAAAATTAATTGTCTTTCATTGGGTCTTAAAATAATTAGTTGAAATGAACAAATATTTTGTTTTAGCTACTAATTTTATTTATTTTACTTCGTTGATCGATCTTTCATATAAATTTCGTGATAATGCGAAGGCTAAGCCCGTCGTCCCAATGTTTGGTAAGGGCAAGGAATCGACAAAAACCGAAGACTCAGCGCAGAAAAGTAAAGTTTGCATCTGCCATTGTAGGACTTTTCTGCGAAGGGACTCCGTTTTGTGTCGATTCCTTCCCTTTACTAAGCCAGTGGGACGATGGGCTGAGAAGTAAAAAATTAGGTAGGTCCATCCAAAAAGTAACATTGGCAGATGATTAGAATTAGTGAGTGAATTTTACTATCGTAATACGTGAGCCAATCAATAGGCTAATATTGGTGTTATGTTTATAGTTGTATGAACACATGGCAAGGCCGCCGTATTATGCTGCGTATAAACAGGTAGGTATTACCGCGAGCCGAGCCGCGAATTATGCGCAAAGTTGCTTCGTTCCTCGTTCGTGGCTCGTTCAGCACTCGTGGCTCGGCTCGCGGTAACACCTACCTGTTTAAACGCAGCATTACGTTTTTCTTGTTCCGTTTGCACAAACTCTCTATTTATTTTTGTTAGATTTATTATTATTCGATTTATTTCACGATTCGTATTTCGTCGGGTACAAAATAAAAATACTCAGCCGAAATGTTTTAGAAATTCTTTGGATTAGGACATTGATTACATCGTAAAATGGGCGTAGTTTGTGTTAATCGTATTTACGTTTCGAACGCGTTTTTCTGAAAATTCCGTAAAAAATTTGCAACGTTCACATTTCTATCGAATAACAACCAAAATCAGCGTGTTTAATGTTTCACAATTTCAAAATTATCGTACTTAGTTTACTTAGGACATTTAAAAATTCTTGTTTGATTTTTTAGTATGAATATCTACACAGGAGTAGTTTCACCAACTGCTCAGCAAAGCAAAGTTATAAAAAGTGTCAATAGAGTGACGCCAACGCCAAGAGAAACCGACGCGATGGCGGCAAAGGTCGAGTTTACACTTTATTTTTAATATATTTTATACGTTTGTTTAAAAAATATAAAATGCCAGTTTATGGATAACAATATTTAAAAGAAATTATTTGTGTTAATAATAAATACAATAATTAACTCTTTAATATTAATTTGACATCGAAATTTTTTACTTTTATGCCATTTTATTGTCTATGAAAGTGGGCGGGGTCACTTAAGATAATCAATGATAAAATATTTGTGAACAATGCGAGTCGAGCGTTTCCTTTAAAATACTTACAAATCGCTTAGCTCCTCCAAAACTGTACCGATTTTTTTTACAAACTGTTTTAGAAAAACATATTATATATCTGTACGTTTTGTTTTTTAAATATATTGTCTAGATTGAATACAGATCGTTTTTTTTATGGCATTCAAATCAGAGAATTTTATTTAATTATTTTTGGAGGGTCCTAACTCCTGTAAGAAGTAACTTATGAAAAAAAGAAAAACATGCAGACACGCTAGTGATCGATATCTGTATTATATTTTTTTTAAATATTAGCACCAGTATCAAAATTAATTGTCTTTCATTGGGTCTTAAAATAATTAGTTGAAATGAACAAATATTTTGTTTTAGCTACTAATTTTATTTATTTTACTTCGTTGATCGATCTTTCATATAAATTTCGTGATAATGCGAAGGCTAAGCCCGTCGTCCCAATGTTTGGTAAGGGCAAGGAATCGACAAAAACCGAAGACTCAGCGCAGAAAAGTAAAGTTTGCATCTGCCATTGTAGGACTTTTCTGCGAAGGGACTCCGTTTTGTGTCGATTCCTTCCCTTTACTAAGCCAGTGGGACGATGGGCTGAGAAGTTAGGTAGGTCCATCCAAAAAGTAACATTGGCAGATGATTAGAATTAGTGAGTGAATTTTACTATCGTAATACGTGAGCCAATCAATAGGCTAATATTGGTGTTATGTTTATAGTTGTATGAACACATGGCAAGGCCGCCGTATTATGCTGCGTATAAACAGGTAGGTATTACCGCGAGCCGAGCCGCGAATTATGCGCAAAGTTGCTTCGTTCCTCGTTCGTGGCTCGTTCAGCACTCGTGGCTCGGCTCGCGGTAACACCTACCTGTTTAAACGCAGCATTACGTTTTTCTTGTTCCGTTTGCACAAACTCTCTATTTATTTTTGTTAGATTTATTATTATTCGATTTATTTCGCGATTCGTATTTCGTCGGGTACAAAATAAAAATACTCAGCCGAAATGTTTTAGAAATTCTTTGGATTAGGACATTGATTACATCGTAAAATGGGCGTAGTTTGTGTTAATCGTATTTACGTTTCGAACGCGTTTTTCTGAAAATTCCGTAAAAAATTTGCAACGTTCACATTTCTATCGAATAACAACCAAAATCAGCGTGTTTAATGTTTCACAATTTCAAAATTATCGTACTTAGTTTACTTAGGACATTTAAAAATTCTTGTTTGATTTTTTAGTATGAATATCTACACAGGAGTAGTTTCACCAACTGCTCAGCAAAGCAAAGTTATAAAAAGTGTCAATAGAGTGACGCCAACGCCAAGAGAAACCGACGCGACGGCGGCAAAGGTCGAGTTTACACTTTATTTTTAATATATTTTATACGTTTGTTTAAAAAATATAAAATGCCAGTTTATGGATAACAATATTTAAAAGAAATTATTTGTGTTAATAATAAATACAATAATTAACTCTTTAATATTAATTTGACATCGAAATTTTTTACTTTTATGCCATTTTATTGTCTATGAAAGTGGGCGGGGTCACTTAAGATAATCAATGATAAAATATTTGTGAACAATGCGAGTCGAGCGTTTCCTTTAAAATACTTACAAATCGCTTAGCTGATTGCAGACTCAGATTGGTCGATCGAAAAGTTGGGAACAACGGCCGGAAGAGTATTATTGTCTGCTAAGAGATATTCGAGAACGATAATTAAAGATAAAAAGAATTTGATTAAAGATACATGTGCTCACCTCAACGGAATTCTTGACCAATCATTTTGTTTCTGCATATTACACGAACAATAGAGATCTTATGAAATCATCACATATGAACCAACATACTTTATTTTTCTGGGCAGTTCCTGTGAATCCTGTCCGAGTTCCAGCCTGTAATGTGTGTGGAAATGAAGATGAGCTACGTTCAAATACATTTCGGAATGAGTATAGGTACTTAAATACAAAACTCGAATCGGTGAAGTGTTAAATGTTTTTTCACATATTAGTATTTTATCCTCCTATCATAATTAACACCATCATGACGTCGAAGCATTTCGCCTAATGGAGGCGCTAATTGCATTGTGTGTTGTGTTACTTGTTTATTGTGTTGATTTTTGTCACATTTTCTGATATTGTTTTTTCTGTTTTGTTTCAGATTCCGTGAAAGGAACTTATGACTACGACGAGAAATACAAATTATTCGACATCCGAGGCCCCCTAGTTCTCAGTTGTAATGTCACATTTGTCCCAGAAAAGCCATACGTATTAGAATGGTAAGTTTTAAATAATTTTTATTAAAGTCTCCGTGGTGTTACACTTTCTTTGAATCCAAATGTTTTAGGTAAAATTTTCAAGAAGGTTGATTTTCTGAAAATGACTACACGCCTCACCACTGGCACGTTGATAAATAATTAGTAAGCTTAAACATTTCCTTGAAGTGACCTTTTTTCATTGTTGACCCATAAGTAGTAGTTATGGTTCGACCAAACCTTGAATCTTGTCATATCAGGTTTTTCAATCCTTTTAAACTAAGTTGAAATTTAAGAATCCGGCTGAGAATACAGCTCTGATGCCGCGCCATACGGAAAAACCATCTTCGTACTTGAAGTTTCTTAAAAACCTACTTTTGTAATTCGGTTTCGAATTCAGGAATTCGTCAAAGGATGGCGCCACTTACGATAGCAGATCACATGAGGACGTGACCCTGGCAGATATAAGTACTACGGATTTGTAAATTTGAGTATCTCCAGATATGGCAAGATTGACGGTAATACTTAAGAGTTATGAATAATAGTATCACGCGGAGAGGCAAAGACGTTATATTACATATGACGTCCTTGCCTGTCACGGGTAGGTACTTTGTCCCGGTGATTAGGTGTCACTGGATCTCAGTGGATCCGAGTAACCGGCTAATTTTGGAACCAGTTCCTATCGGATTTATAAAATGGTCACTAACACTCAAACTGGGCGAAGCCGAATCAAAAGCCGCCCACAGGGCGTAGCAGCAACAACCTGCCGAGTGAATTTTTAACTGTTTTATTATTACTCTTAGTAATATGGAAATAGTTTACATAGCCCTTATAAATAGGCACAAGCCCATTGTGCTATCAACCACATTTCGTCTTATTCATTTGACGGTAGTCCAGACCTTTGATAATTTTTCATCAGGGTTATCAGGTTTTTGGCAATGTCTCCTTACACTACAATGTTGAGCTTTCTTCCTCTTAAACAGACATGTTCTTAGGTCTCGTTTGGACCAGGTATCTTAGGTAAATTTACATCACCATCGTTTCAGCGCTTCATCTCAGGATGGGATTTGATCTCCTCTGAAAACGCTCTCCACTGGCTGCACTCCTTTGCTATTCGCCTCAAGTCCATTTCTTTTCTTTGCATTTTATCCACCTTTTACCCACCACCATTATTTGGTCTGCCTCTGGGTCACTTCCTCCGGAGCACTCACTTGGTCATAATAATTTATTGGATAACCAACACCTCTGTCATACGTCACCCCAAGTGGTTCCCTACGTTTGGTGATTTAGCAGGAATGCCCAGGTTCATGGGGTGACGTTTGTCCGGGTCTTGGCGGCGGATGCGTCTGCCCATCTGCTGCGTGGCGGACCGGATAGAGAGAGACTGGTTGAGGGAGGCCTATTGACCTTTCCAGCTGGACTCTCGACCCATCGCCTTGCACCCCAGTTGGAGGGATGGATTCATACTTCCGTCACGCCCAGACACACTGACCCCAGATTCTTCCCTCACCCACCCCTCATACCTTTTTCCTTCCCAGAACTTCCTATCCTTCCTTTCATAAAAAGACCCTCCACACAGCATCCCCTAAGATGACGTAGGTCCTGATAAAAATAATTTTATTCTGGACCTCATGTGTTGTGGAGCTGATTAAAAAATAATTGCCTCTCTTTTCTTTATAGGTGTGAGGGTTTTTTTATTATAATTACTGTAGGTATCTTTCCTATGGATGGGTGCAGACATACGTTCACTCCCTATTGTCTCATTTTCGGCTATTGATACTTAGTGTGTAAGAAAGAGGGGCAGCGTTACACGATTAAGAACAAATGAAAAACAATTAGCGCATTGACATTTGAGGTTTTTGAATTTTTGGAATTCACGCACAGGTACTTATCACAAAATGCCCGCAGCTCTTTCAAATTTAAGAATTCGTTCCATAAAAATGTGTGGGGAAAAGAATTTTCTTGATAACTATGTTTTTCGTTAATTATTGTGATGTTTTAATAGTTATTATCCTATGCGGGTCGGAGACAAATCCAACAAATTAATTAAAGATCATCCAAATCGGCCCGGCCGTTCTCGAGTTATAATTAGTGTAACTAACCCGACATTGTTTTGTATATTAAGATTAGAAACTAAAAAACATTCTCTTAACCTTTTTATTCTTCGTGTGCCCTATCAGGTCCTCCCTATGTTGGCGATCACTGTGGTAAATGTATCTCTATCTTGCGCTGCCCGGAATGGCTTCTCCACACTACTTATACCGGTCCACTCTTGTACATTTCACAACTAAGACATTTGTCTCCTACCAGGCCCTCGGCGACCCTCTATTTTGCCTTTTAATATTAATTGGAGCAAGTGATATTTTCTTAACCCCTCAGTGTAAACTTTAAAAAGTTTTAAAAATGGCTAACCTTACGTTTTTTCTAACCAAAATTATTGATAACGAAAAAAAAATGAAAACACATACATATTTTATTAGTTACATTATTGTTTACTCACTTTTTGTCTTTACATGTAAAAATAATTTTTAAAAATTACCAAAGATTCTTTTTTTTTTTCAAATTGCGATTGGAAACTTTGGTTTCATAAAGGTGTACATTTGAATTTATTTTGTGGTTGACTTTTGGTTAAGATATAAATTTTGGATTGTTTTCTCTTTCTAACACCACTTAGATCATATTTCTAAACAAGATAGCCACTGGAGCGACCACGCGAAATACATAAATTGGCCTCGATTGCTCGAGATTTCCCAGAAGATCATTATATAAATTTTTCGCCAGCATTAAAAAATCGTAGCTTCGAATTTTAACATGGAGACGTGAAAACTTATTATTGTGCTATATAGCCAATGAATTAACCTGTATTTTACCGTTTATCTCATATTTGTAGGATTTATAAAAAAAATATTTTTAAAATCGTGGGGTTTATAACTGCGTTTTTTTTACTTTGAAACTGCCGTGAGGGGTACTTATTTGAGTCAACATAGAATATTTTCGATTTCCTTATGTTGTCTGTGGTATACTTGATAATTAAAGGTGCATATGTATGGAAAAAGGACTTAATTTTAACCGTAAACAGCTGATCAAAAATTTGGCGGGAAAAAATATATTTAAAACTATTTATTTTTAACGTCGTTCTAAAATAGTCTACGAAGTTCGGATTTTGGATATCTATGGTCATAATGGATAAAGCATTTCAAAAGCTTCGTTTTAAAATAAATGGCTGGTCATGGAAATGTTTTAAATAATTACAATAAATGTTTTACGAATGGTAGGAAAATGAGGTCCATTTTTGGACCGCTATCAATTTTAGAAAAATAAAAGTGGTCCATTTTTCGACAATCTTCGCTCCAGTGGATAGTAAGGGAGACAACGATTTCTATGAGACCTGTATGAGTTGTTCCGAAAAGTGAACAAATTAGCCTGAGGGGTTAAAGATATGTCCTATCACCTTCTATTGACCAACACTTGATCGCATCACATTCATCAGTCCTTATAAACTGTGTAACTTCATTACCATAAGTTGTCCTGTCATCCTTCCATGTTCTCACTTCGTTAAGATCTACACCCAATTGAACTGAACTGACCGCCTACTCCAATAATTTCAGGTTAAAAGACGACAAGCCAGTGGCGGATGTGCCGAGCTTGCAGGGGCGCTACAAGCTGCTGGCGCTGGAAAACAAGTTTGTGATCGACCGGACCCAGGAGGCGGACGGCGGCGAGTACAAGTGCCGGCCGCAGAATGCCAGCGAGGACATGGTTGCCAAGATCATCGCCGTCGGCAAGCCCGTGGCCAAGCTGCCGCCCAACACCAACGTGGTCGAGGGGGAAAAGCTCAAGCTGATCTGCGTCGCCGTCGGAAACCCCAAGCCAATCATTGAGTGGACTGTCGGTAAGTAGCATTGTAGCATCGTGTTTACTGCTTTTAACTCGTCTTTATCCAGCACGAATGCCTTAAAATTGTCTACATTAACACGACAAAGGCGTTTATCAATATTATTGGTGATTAATTGATGATCGCTAGAACGACCACAAATCTAATGTCATCTGATGGTTGGCATCAACTAAAGTACTGTCAGTTTGTCGACCCATCTGCCAAGCGATTCTGTATCTTTTGTGGATACGAAATCGATTCTATATGTAATATCCTGTCAGATTTGTGTGATTGTCTATGACTTGTGATTGCTTTTTCTACGGGCTGATTTGTCAGCTGTCAGCGCTGTCGCCGACTTCAACTAGTTTATAACACAAAATGCTATAAATATACATGATTATTTATTCATTTAATGTACGTTTAAAGTTGTATATTGTGGATTTGACATTTGCGAAGTCGGCGACAACGCTGACAGCTTACCAGGGTTGCCAATGTGCGGGGATTTCCCAAAATTGCAGGGAACTTGGGGATAAATTGCAGGTAATTTATTATTTTGTTTTCCTCAATTTGAGGAATTTGCCGGGTATTTTAGAAGATAAGCATTGGCAACCCTGCAGCTTATACATCAGCCCGTAGAAAAAGCAATTGCAAGCCATAGACAATCACACAAATCTGACAGGCGATAACGTGTGGAATCGATTCCGTATCCACAAAGGATACAGAATCGCTCTTCTGATCTGTAGATAAAGTTATATCAATAAACCTACCTAACTAAAAATTTTCACAGAAATCAAGATTATTGGGTGCTTTTAAATGTATTGACACAGATTTGAACTTGGGGAGGTAGAGATTTGACAGTTATTTATAATGTCAGCAAATGCCTAAAATAATTCATGCCATCAGTGTTGGAAAACAAACTTATATTTGAATTGGACTTTTTAAAGGACAAACAGTTCACTATGCTATTAATATATTGGGTCCTTACATATGAAATTGGCGTTTTGCCGTACTGGCAACTTTGATCTCAAATATCTTCTCTTTGGTTAGGAATTCCAAATTCAAATTTATACAGTTATTTACTCATGTATTTGTATTTCGAAAATTATAATTAATTTGTTTTTTCCTTAATTGTTTTTTTTCTTTGCGTCACTTAGTTTACAAAATGGAAAACTTGAAATATCGCGTTTTTTACAAGTACGAGTTCCACCGTGGCACCAGTGCTGCAGAAACGGCTCGAAGGATTAATGATGTGTATGGCGACAGTGCCGCAAAAGAAAACACAGTGCGTTTTTGGTTCCAACGTTTTCGTTCTGGAAATTTCGACCTGCAGAACAAGCCCCGTGGACGGCCGGAGACCAAAGTTGATAATGAAGAATTGAAGGCTGTTGTGGAAGCGAATCCATCGCAAACCACGTCCGAGTTAGCTGCAGGCTGCGGTGTTAGTGATAAAACTGTTTTAATCCACTTGAAGCAAATTCAATTATTATTCAGTAATAATATAACCAGAACATGAGACTGTAATACATAAACAAAATAATATTTTAAAATTCAGGGTCGTGTTTAGCCTACAAGAGAAACTGAATAGTTAGATACTAATAAAATCAATCGATAGCTTGCCGCGTTTTGAAATAAAATAAAATGTTTTTAAAAAACTCATCACGATGTGAAAATTACTATGTTACGGACACCAGTTCAAATTGAACAGAATATTAAATGGTAAATCGATAATAATTCAATAAACTCAAAACTAACGAAGTAATAGCTCACAGGACAATGGAACCACCGAAGTATGTGTCTTCTGTCGTTGAAACAAACGTCCAAACCCTCTGACTCCCTATTTGGAACTCGTTTCAAAAATAAACTTGGCCGTAGTATTTTTATCAACAGAAGAATCTATTCCATTTGTTCTAATTGGAATTAAAATCAATTTTAAATGATGTGTTGCAACCGAGTTACTTACTGGGTACTTACTTCGCATTATAATTTCAAACTGTTTCAAATACGGTCGAGGCCTGAGGGGTTAATACTAGCACAATGTTGGAAGTTGGAGACTCATGCCAATGTACATACACATAGTAAATATTTATTTATTATCAATGTTTGCTTTCTTCAGTATCACCTTGGGAGTACAATCAGTCAACATGTTTGTTTATATTTCCATCACGCCTTGTCCATTATCATCCTTACTTTATTTTTAAAACTTTTCTTTCATGTTTTGTTTTGTTATTGTGTGAGTTTTTTTCACAATATTCAATAATTTTATGTGTGTCTATATTGTATTCTTCAACAATCTTATAAATATAAAAATATACCACATTTATAATTTATTGTGTGCCATGAATGCTTTAATCATTTGAGTGACGATTGTCATCCGGGTGACAATATTAATATATTGGCACACAAGTTAATAGATATACATAATTTTGACTTGGGTATTATTAAATCTATTTTTCTTGCTTGCAACCTTTTTGATAATAAAATTGTGCAGCAACAAACGGCAAGATTTGAAGAGCTCTCAAAGATTTGTTTTTGATCATTCAGATGTTGACATCTTCACCCATATTTTATGTTTTTTATAATTTCTTGATACAAACTTCTTATCTGTAGTCATTGAAGATTGGTTTAAAACTATGATAGTATAATGATTACATTTAATTTTATAGAAACTCCTGCGTATTGACTCTGGAAAGGCAAAATGGCATTAAAGATGAACCCACACAATAAGCTATATTGTTTGTTTGTGCTTGTGTTCATCAAATTAAGTTTTGTAGAGTTTCCTATGTTCTGGGCAGTAGCGTAACTACAGGGTGGAGGGACTTGCAAAATGTCACGGGCCCCGCGGGGGTCGGGCCGCCATCTCAGAAGTACCTAACCTAACATTTTTAACAAAATTTAGTAAAAGTTATAAATATTATATATGTATGTAGGTACATAAAATCAGTGAAGTTAGACACACCTAAAGACCAAATTCAAATAAATTATTAATAAATATCTAGTAAAGATTAAATTCTTATTCCATTATAAATATGTAATACCTATGCTTTTGAAAATACAATTTATTGGATATTTAACAAAAATGCACACAATATTAGTAATATTGTTGGGTAACTTTTAAAGTGATTTATTAAAATTCAATTAGAACGTGACGATTTTTACTAAGGGGCTCTATCCAATGAATTTGTCACGGGCCTAAGATGGTATAGTTATGCCACTGGTTCTGGGACAAACAATGTGTAGGGTTCACCTTTAATGTCACAGCTGTATGGCGCTTTAGCCATTTTTCCTTTGCAGCGTCGATACAATTAACAAATATATGTAATTTTCATGAATAAATTTAATGTCCTATTAGTGACATTTGCATACCTGCAAGTCTTTGTACCTGATGCTTAGACAGTTTTGGCGTGCACATCATTAACATTTAATATAAGGAAATGCGTGGGTAGTAAATTGTTTGTTTTTAGAATGAATAATTCTCATTTGCCCAATATTTACGTGTTATATCAACCATTTCCAGGAAACGAGACATACAAAGAGAGCCGTGACCGTGTGATCCTGTCAGACGACAACGGCGTGACCAACGCAGTGCTGACTCTGGCCGAGGTCAATGTGGATGACAGGGGAGACTTCTACTGCCAGGCCACCAATGTAGCCAGTCGCTACGTCAACTCCACCAAGGACGGTACTTTCGTCAGAGTCAAGGGTTAGTCTTCTTACAACAACCATTCTCTTCCTTAACCATTGGACTGTTTTTCAAGCCAATGTTTGCTCCGAATCTCTCGAATGTTCTGCTTTTTCTGACCGTGTCTGGTCAGACACAAATGTAAGCTGGAGCTTTTTGCGATGGAATTTTAACCTTTGTTCTAAAAAAAAACGTTTAAGGGATATATCAAAATCGCTTGTGCTAATGTCACTGTAGATTCTACTGTTTGTTTCATGAATCTAGCCTCTATGACAGCTTACACAACAATTCAAAAAAATCGGAATTCTTTTTATTTGTGTTTTCAAAGTATAAAGCTCATTATTTCTCTGAAAACACCTTTCGATTGTTGTTTTTCATGTAGGGATGTATTTGGTTATATGTAGAAATAATAAAACCAAATACATAAATATATTTTTTTGACAGTTTGCTCTGAAATGGCTTTTTTTTTTCGATATATTAAGGTATTCTAGGGAAATGTCTTATGATATAAACTTGAACTAAATGTAAATAATAAGTTACATTATCTGGTAAACAGAAAATAATCTTTAAAAAATTAAAAGATAATTTTTATCACGATATTTTAACAAAACTCTTCAATATTTCTGAAAATTCTCACCCTACAGTTGGAGTTAAGTTGACATTTTCCTACTCCGTCGTTCGACAGGTTAATACACCGTACGTTCTTCTTGCTGAGGATGACAACCCACTCCATTCCACATGGTACTGCACCGCAGGGAGAGCCACATTAAGAATAATTTATGACGCAAATGCAAATGGTAGAAGTCGGGGACGCCCAAAGAAGACATGGTACGAACAAGTGAAGCAGATTACTTGAGTCGGGCTATAGCAAGAGTCAGAATAATAGAAGAGAATGTATGAAATGTGAATGAAGCAAGGAAGTGTGTGTGTACCAATATCGAGTGCCTACCCCAGTGGGGAACGGCATGATGGTTAGTTAGAGAATCTCTGAAAGAACGCAGTTGTCCATGAAATGTGGCAATAACCTTTACAATGTGGCATTCCAGACAAGCTGGCCGCCCTGTGGCCCTTCCTGGGCATCTGCGCCGAGGTGTTTGTCCTGTGCGCCATCATCCTGATCTACGAGAAGAGGAGGAACAAGCCCGACATGGAGGAGTCTGACACCGACCAGAGTCCCGACCAGTGAGTACCCCACTCCCTTTATCCCACCCACGCCAACTTAACCACTTCAAAACTCTAACAGCTTATAGATATTACTAAACAAAACATACGCTGAATTGTTTTTATTGGTTGAACCAAGTTAACTCAAGCCAAGACAAATGAAATATTATTCTCAACGCTAAAGAAGTTGTCTTGCAATTGGTGCATTTTCTATCCATTTGATTAAATTAATAATTAACCACATCAACAATAATTGTAAAACTCAAAGATTTTTTTTATTATCCATCTCCCAAACCAAGACAAACACTAAATTGTTGTTAAGCCTAGATTACATTGAGCGATTTTACAAGCTACTACTAAGTTTAGCTATCACTAAGTTTAAAAGCGGGTGAATTGGCGAGTGAGATTGTCATGATGGCACACAAAACTGTCCACTCGCTCAGTAGTAGCGTTTAAACTGAGCTCGTAGGTCGCTGCTAGCGCCACACCTATCCCGTAGAGAGGATAACGACGTCTGCGTGAACTAATTCTGTTAGATGTTTGACAGTCGACATCAGCTGTTTGTTGGCAGCCATTTTGAACGCATAGATAAATCAATCACGAGTAAGCGAGTAGCAAGTAAAGTTGACGACCTTTCAACTTTTTTCGTAGATTGTCAACAATATGCTAGTTAGCAAGTAATACGATTACACTGAGCGAGTTTACTGACAGATAGTGAATTTCCCAGACAGTAACTTGTAAACTCGTCCAATGTCATCGAGGCTTTAACCTTAACCCCTTAGCGAGTGAGTTTTTGCAAACTGAATGCTAAATTATGAGGTGTGCCAATCTATTGTAAACGTCGCATTTAAATTCAGTCTTTGAATAAAGATAACTTTTCTAAATATTAAAGAAGCCCATAGAAGATACAACTAGTCATGTTTATTAAAAAAATCTAACGTGGATTGACTTACAGGAATGAACTATACCTGTCATATGCCTTTGGGATCTTTTCATTATCACGAAAATGTTTGTCAGTGGTTAAATTTAACTTATGATGATGCTTAATTTATTTTCAAGTTTAGTCTACTCGAGCCGAGACAAATGCAGTACAGTTCTTAAAGTTTACAAACTGGACATATAATATTCAAACACCTTTGTAACTGGTCAGCATGCGCAACGTAGACTCTTTCCAGTGGCGCATATAAATTTATATTGTTGATGGTTGGTTATTAATTTATTTATACCAAATTTAAAGGCAATACCAATAATTATTTAGTTTAGAAAATTTTGAAACATAATTTTATCCTAAATTGTCCCCTTTCTTCACCACCATATTTATAATACATGTGTTTTTATTGTTTAGCATAATGAATTTTTTAAATTCATTAACGGACATTTATCTGTCAACTTTTTTGTTGTTAATTCTATACTGCAATGGATATTTTTCTTTTAATGTTTAGTTTTAAACAATCCTACTGATCTTTTTTATGGTTCATTTATTGTTTTGCTTTTGTTTAAAAATCATTATTTTATTAATAAGTCATTCTCAATCATTTGAAATTATTTGCGCGTATTGTATTTCATTTGAGGTCTTCATAAAAATGCAAAGGTTAAAAATCCGGCGTGATGACATTTGTAACTAGGTATACATAGATACAAAATAATAATTTTCATTAAAACCTTCACATTATCTGTTTTTTCCATGGATGTGAACGGTGTGTAAAATTTTAAGTTTCCTTGGATACAAGTCATCTGTTGCGCAAACGTCATCGCAGCGGGTTTCTGGCATTTGCATTTACGCAAACCTTTAATCTGCTTATTAATTACAAGAATCTGCATGTTCTCTTTTATACTGCTGCTGCATGATTTTAATTTTTTAAATTTCTATTTTAATATAAGTTACACTTCGGGGGTATTTCACCAACCTCCTCGTAGATTATCCATACGACAACGTAAATTTTCGATTTATTAAACACGGTTTGTTTATTTAAAAGTCTGAGTTAACTATTCGGTACTTGCACCTATGAATAGCGGCTACACATATAAAAAGTTAGCCAAGTTTTTTTACTTGTTGTGAGTATTTATTTATTAATATTCGTTTTCGTATGGATACACGATCACGAGAATGGTGAAATACCCCCTTAGAATGTTAGTTACACGTTGCAAGTTGCAAGTTACATTGAATGCTTATAATTTGTTTTGTGAAAATAAGTTATATTTTAACTGATTCTTCTGGTGCTCATTTCCATAATGTTTTTCTCATATGTGTATAAATAATGTCGTAATCTTCTTTTAGCTTACTTTTTTAAAATTTTAAATAGAGTTAATTGAATGTTGACGCAAACAACATTAACTTATTGACTTTTTTAGAATAAAAAATTTGTAGAAATTTTTTTTCTTAATTTCTTATTATTGTTTATAGCAATTTATTATTTCTACCTATCAATAAATTTTATTTTAATTATTAAATGTTTATTTTTTCTTTCTTGTAACAATTTATATTTGCTTAGAAAGACTAAGATCTTACTGGTATCTAATCTATATTTATAAATGTACCATTCTACACTATAAAATACATTTTAAAAAATCAACGCATTCCCAATGTGTATAGAATAATGGGTATTATTTTTAAAAGTCCTACACTTTCTTTACAAATGCATTATTCACACAAGACATTTTGCCCCAAATGGGATAGTACATATACTTTCTATGAAATAATCTCAAGTGATGGAAGTGAAGATTAAAATGGGTTTTTATTCTATAAATATTTAATTATATTTATAATTGTTTGTTGCTGAATTTGACTTGTCAGCCATTGCATTGTTTTAACATAATTTACTCTGTATTTTAATGATAATATTATATAGATTTTGTGAAGTCAATACCGTGGCATGATGTTAACACTTCTTATCCATTTTACACCATACTGAATATTATTTCTCTAAGGAAATGGAAAATCTTCTGATACAACAATCATTATAATAACATATTATTTATTATATTAAATTACTTTTTTATTTTATTTGAATTATCTAGAATAATTTATTTATTCTTACACTGGACATACTACATACACTCTACAAATATATGTACATTAGATTTTCTCTAATTTGCCACTATATAAATTAAAGTATAACCTGCTATAATAGTATGACATGAGTGTACTACCTTTATATGAAATTTTAAAATTTATGAATGAAGCAGTAGTTTTTATTCCATTATTCCATTAAATTAATATCTTTTCCAATATTCTTTATCTTGATCTATGCAGCTGTCCATGAAGTTTCACTAAAGCGCATACATTGTTTCAAAATTGTAGTTGCAACAACTATTTTTATATGAGTGGTATGGTTTTTGTAAATTTGCTGTAATAATAACATAATATGTAACTAAATGAGATCTGAGAAAATGAGCACACCATTCTGAAGCCTTCGAACAAGATATTGTGTGGTTTTTTTTTCAGATCATATAATTATTACATGTATTGTAAAATACTGTTTCTTTCTTCTTATCCTGTTAGTTGTACGACACTGCAAACATAGTGTCACCATTTTGTAAAAATTCCAAAAAAGTTCAAATCAATGACATTTTTCAGATCAAACTGTTTTTTTTTCTAGGTTTTATGTTTATAATAATAAAGTGTCTAGCTTTGTTTTTAGTTTATTCCATAAAAAAGATGCAACTCAAAATGATATGCAGATGTACCCTCATATAAAGTTTCCAAGTGAGAGGCTTTTATGCTATTTTCCTGTCCCTTGAAAAATAATTTTAAAAACGGCCTAATTTGTCCCACAAAAGAAGTTTTTTCTGGTCCCTTGGACAATCTTATAAGTAAGATTCACTGTGTATATCTTCAGCCATAAATATAATGGATTTTTTTTTAAATCTTGCAAACTAATGAATATTGTGTATAACAATACTGTCAAATAAGAGTAGAAAATATATGAGGGCGCCACTGTTGCCCAAATGGCAATACTAAAAATACAATCATGGTGTTAATCTAAAGCTGTGTAACCTACATTTTTATTAAAAATTAAAAAGGCATAAAAGTGAAAAAAAAAAATCGTTGCAGTACAGCTACCCACCGATCTCAAAATTAGAATTGCATGTAGGTATATTATTATTATACGTTTGCAATTTTGTGTTAACATAATAAAGAATAACGAAATTGTAATAAAATATAAAGCACACTTTAGAAATTGCTCACATTTATTCAATATTAGCTTAAAAGCACACTTTAGAAATTGCTCACATTTATTCAATATTAGCTTAAGAGTGAATAACCAGCACATGACAACTTCGATTCCGACACTAGCGCTAACACATCAGGGCTCGCGAGCGGGCGTTTTCAGAACTAAATTTCGTTCCGCGGCAATCCGAGTTTTGAGGGTTTTGTTCACTCGAGCTAGGGCTACCCGCTACTATTACTACTTTATATTACTATTCTCGCTTCCAGAATTTTAATTAGTAGTAGTTATTTGTAATTTGTATATTGAAGTGCATAAACATAAATAGATACAAGTGAAATGCGTAAACACAGTAGGTATTAAGTAGATAGCAACATGAATAAACAATTTGTTATATTCTTTTTAATATTTTGGTTTTTTGTTTTTCAATTGTATTTTACGGCCATTAGAGTGGAAGATACTCTCAGTATCGCCCTGGTGTAAGACCACCATTAAGAATTGAAACGTTGTTTGAAATGGCTTTAGCCGTGTTTAGTGGTCAGATCTGAATAGCCAGGTACTTCCCCACCTTCCTCTTCCCTATATCCTTCCCCTCCCCACTACCTTCAGTCTTACAACATACTCCAAATTGGGGATGCAATAGTCCCACTGGCTCCAGACTTGTGCGGTATTCATGAAAAAAAACGAGTAATATTCAGTTGGATTGTAAAAAATGTCGCATTTTGAAATATTTATTCGTGAGCATAATTAATAATAAGCACTTCAACAAACAGAATTAAAGCGCACAAACCCTTTCTTTCTTTGAGTGGCCTTGCAACGCATGCCGGGTACCCGCTGTATATAATGTTATATAGTGCAGGCGCTTGCATTATGATTCCCGGGACTTGTGATGGAACCATAACAGTTTAGTTGACCGCGAGGTTACAGTGCCCATGAAACGCATGCCGGGTACCCGCTGTATATAATTTATTTATTTATTTACGGACAAATAGTCCATTAACAATATAACAATAACACGAAAAACAAGCGTGCGTAAAGGCCCGACCCGCCGAGCAATCGATCACCGTTCGCATTGATTACCGTTCGCATGTCATTTTTCGTAACTATCACCACTTTTCGTAACCCATTCACCAGTTTACCCCCAAGTGTCGAGCGTGCGTAAAAAAGATTTACCCCAAAAAAATATTTTGGAGCAGTTGGGACTCTTGTGCGGTATTCACACAAGAAAAATTTAAAATAAAAAAAAATATTCGAAATTATAAAAATTTTTGCAAAAAAATATTCAATGAACATGAAAAATTGCGTTCGGGCAACCCTATAGATTTAACAAACATGAATCAAAGAATTCGTGTTTATTTCAAATTTCGTTTTCAAATTTCATTTCCAAATATTATTATTCAAAGCGTCGCGAAGACGTGCTCTCCTGGCCGCGTTTGGGCCCGTAATGAAATCTGAAATTTGTGTTTACGGGCTGCGATAAAAATGGTAAAATGCGATGTTCAAAATTATTTAAAATTAAATACTTCCAGAAATTATTTTACGATCAAATTATTTATGATTTGTCAATAACGTCTTAGCAGTATAAGTATGTAAAAAAATCCGAAATATATTTGTTTGTAAGTGCACAAATAAATGCACAAACCGACCAATTTTCGTCAAGAAACACATGTCCGTATATATTTTTTAATAATTTTATTTAAACTAAAATTAAAATTCTGAAATATACGTTTACCAGATAATGTATTGATTTATTTTACTGCATGATTATATGATTTGAAATGGGTGTTGTATAAGAAATGTACTTTTTTGAAAATTGAACAAATCTGCGAACGACCTATGGTATAACCTTATTATTCTAAATTTTTTTTTTTTTCTCAAAATCTAAAACATAAGTTTACTAGATAAAAGAACAATCTTTTGAAATCCATTTATAGTTTTTTGTGGAAAAGAGTCAATACGTCTAACCACTGATTTAAAAACGACATATTTCTGGTTTCTCTGGTTGTACACTCTTAAGTACCTAGCGTTGTCCGGGCTTTAGATAATGCCTCTAAATTTTGATCTGAATATATTTAACTCATTCAGATCTAAAAATAGTGTAACTAAACTCACCTTTAATGATTCTTCCTTTCCACCTACTGTTAAATTCAAATCTATGTTAAATTAAATGAAAGCAAATCACTTTTTAAAACACAATTTAATCAAATTTATGTCATTTAGTAGGTACCCTCACAATAGTGCTTCTTCGATTTCATTTTTTTAAGAACAAAAAAATGTTTTTTAAATGTGTATACTTCAGTGTTTTGTATTTTCAGTGTCATTGCACTTATAAAGAATATTTGACAGATAAATTGGTGCTGCCAGCCTTAAAATTTCTTAGCTCCATTTTTTATATTTTCTACCTTATTTGACAGACTTATATGTAATTTTCTTACGTTTTTATTTTTAGATACATAGTATTTTTAATGACTGGACAACTCAACAAAGTGACACTTCATCACTCCTTTGAAAAGTCTTTAATATTGACATAAACTAGGATACATTAGGTTAGATAATGGGCTTTTTTTATTTTTTAATCACTTTTAATGATTTTTCAAAGGGGTGTTGAAATGAGTTGTCATGGAACTTTGAGTTGTCTTGTAATGTGTACGTATTTTGTGCCTGCATCAGATTAATGTATAGGAGAACGTCTAAATGCTGTCTTTTCTTTGAAAATAATTTATTTGACGCTGTTCTTTAATTTCAAATAAATACTTTCCTTCCAGTACTCGCTAACAAAACACAATTACTTCATTATAATTTCAATAAGTACACAATATTGACAACTTTGTTCACTTGAATTAATCAATTTATATTGTCATCAACAACATTTAATTACAATACACATGTAAACAAATATGTAGCTGAATTTTAATGATTGGCTTTGTTGTAACTATGTACAGTGAAACCCTCTTAAGAAGTTTTCCAAGGGACCGGAAAAAACCAATTTCTTAAGCAGGAAAACCTTATATGTGGGAAAAATTAGGTCAATTTTGAGCCGAGGGACCGAAAAAACCAAACTTCTTAAGCCACGAAACGTCTTAAGAGAGAACTTCTTAAGAGGGTTTCACTGTATTGGTAGTTTGTGTCATTATTAGCATGTAGTATCTACTGATTATTATACTTATAAATCATTTTTTTATTTGCAATTTTTTGCTTTTACTTTGTTTATCATCTGCACATCTCTTCGGATGCTCATGAGTAAGCTTGAGATGTTTCAGTCTTCGTCACATAAGAATGACGATCAAATTGACTTTTGAACGATCCCCGTTAAGTGCCGATTCTTGGCCCGTTTTATCAAATTGTGATTAGCCATAAAGCATTATTTTTACAGCTGATCACCGTTTAATCAAAATGTGATATGGGCCAAAGGTCGGCGTTTAACAGGGACTGTTAAAATGTCAAAAATTCAAATTCTGAATTGTCAAAGAAATGTGATGAATTTGACAACACCCCATGCTAAGTGTTTTTCTTCTTTTGGCAATAACTATGAATGTGTAAGTTGCGCTGGCTTATTGAAGTTAGATATCTCTAGGATGGACGGTGGTTGTATTGTATTTAAAGTAGATCAGGTGCCCAATCTCATGGAAACATTGGATATTTTCAGGAAAAATACTCCAGACCACGGAAAGGATGTACGACACAGAAAGTGAGATAATCTAAAGAAACAGAGTGTATAACCAAAGCATCCAATAAACAGAAATGAATGGTTAAACAATGAACGGTGTTGCGTGTTGTGCATTCTCCGTATGCCGGAACCACCAGGAATACTTTTATTATTGTTGTATAACGGTCTTCTTTCACTCTCACCTAAGCCAAGTCTATGCAGTTCTGTTTCCATGGTGGAGTCGACACTTCGTACACCCAGGCCTGTGTGCTGGTCGAGCTGATGCTACACATTTTGCCATGCCTATACGGTGGTTAAGTTGATACTACTCATATAACCACGCCTGTATGATAGTCAAACTGATCCTACTCATATAGCCATACCCAATGGTCAACTTGATGCTCCTAATATTGGCGTGCCTATGTGGTAATCAAGTTGATACCACTCATATTACAATGCCTATATGATGGTCAGATTGATACTCCTCTTACTGCTGTGCATATATGATTGTCAAGTTGATACTAATCATATTACCATGCCTGTACGATGGTCATACTCGTGCTAATCATATTGCCATGCCTATATAACGGTCAAGTTGATACCACTCGTATTACCATGCCTATATGATGATCAGATTGATACTCCTCTTACTGCTGTGCATATATGATTGTCAAGTTGATACTAATCACATTACCATGCCTATACGATGGTCATACTCGTGCTAATCATATTGCCATGCCTATATAACAGTCAAGTTGATACCACTCGTATTACCATGCCTATATGATGGTCAGATTGATACTCCTCTTACTGCTGTGCATATATGATCGTCAAGTTGATACTAATCATATTACCATACCTGTACGATGGTCATACTCATGATATTCATATTGCCATGCCTATATAACGGTCAAGTTGATACCACTCATATTACCATGCCTATATTATGGTCAAATTGATGCTATTCGTATTACCATGCCTGTATGATGGTCAAATTGATGCTCCTCATTTCCATAGTCATATGATGATCAAATTGATGCTCCTCGTATTGCCGTGCCTATATGGTGGTCAAGTTGATACCACTCATACTACCATGATGGTCAAGTTTATAATGCTCATTTGCCATGGTAATATAATGGTGAAATTGACAACACTCACGTTACCATGCCTCTATTATGATGGCGAAGTTGATACTCCTCGTTTTACCATGTCTACATAATGGCCTTGTCACAAGCTATCCAAACATTCACTTTAATGCTACTCATTTTGCTAAGACTCTATTATATTGTATATGATGATCAAGTTGATTATTTATATCCACAAGCGTGTATGATGGTCAAGTTGGTGCCCTTCATAATCGCAAGCCAGCATGGTGGTCAACTTGATGCTACTCATTAACATATAAGCCAGTATAATTGTAATGTTTTATCTACACATATAAGTAATTGTATGTGTGTGAAATGTCCCTACATACTAAGGGTGTCTGATGGCCTGTAAGCCTATGTTAGTAAACGTCAACCGATTTCCCATTTTTTATTTTCAATGTAATCTTTTTGAACATGCTTTTTCACACTTTTCTGATACAAAATCTTCAAACCGGTCAAAATATTTTCACAAGTCTTGCTGTAGAAATGGCCCTTGACAGCGGCGCCTTCTTCTTCTCTCTGGCATGTTTTTTTTCAAATGCAAAAATAAATATTAAAAAAATCACTTCTTCAAACGCAGAAAACTTATTTTGTAGCACCATTTTAATTAAAAAATTGCTTATAAAACATCTTGGTTTTTTAAATAATAAGAGTGGTTAAAACTGTGGAATTAAAAGTGTAATTAGTAGTTAGTGTATTAGTGGTTAAAATGTGGTCAATCCGGGTGGATTGATTGGTTAATCCACTTCTCATCACGGTTAAAATTTGTCCCTGAACTCGTCTCTACTCTCATCACACATGAGAAGTTTCTGCTCGCCACTTTCAACCAAACGCCGTTAACATTCTCGGCACCCAATACGCATGCACCTTGTTCATGGTTATAAAGGGCATCTCCCACTGTTTTGTTCTAATATTCACTTCATTGATATCATTCAATACAAATCTAGTCTGTGAGAATGATTTCCTTTAATTTTTCTCTTTTTCTCGGTCACTACCAATAGTTTGGGCCCGAGGTGGTCATTACATTCAATGGACTCTTTTTCTTGTTTATACAATTGAGTCCGTCTTTTATTTATCGTGTATAAGATGGGAATTATTATTACCACAGACTCTGTCCAATTTTCCATGAATGTCGTTTTTTCCCAACCTTTATCACTGTGCAGTATTGAAATTTATGCAATTCAATGGAGAGCATGCCTCATTCTGTTGCGAATACTTTTTGACGGATGTTGTATGAGCAGTGAGAAACGCATTGACTTTTGAAAAGATAACATTGAAAAATAATAATTTGAAATGGGTTGACGTTACGTTTACCATTTGTGGCTCACTTTCCATCAGGTTCCCCTGGTGAGAGCAAACCTGTGCGACGCTTAAGAGAAAAGTTCATTGCTTGACAGTTGCCTTCGTTTTTTAGATGTGTCAAAATACTATTTTACAATTGTTAATTTATGATGTTGTATAATATGAAGATAATATTTATATTTGAAAAGTATATTTAACTGTTGGAAGAGCCTATGCCTATATACAAAACTGCCATTGTGTGTTACAATTTATTAGTGAAGTTTGCTACTGTAAGCTTGTGCTACTGTATATCCGAAATAAGACATGTCTCTACTGGAATGGGCATGTTTGAGTGTAGTGCCTGATGGGAATCCTTGGAGCATCGAGTTCCAACTTGTTGAGTGGTTGCCTCAATACATACATCTGATAGTATACATATAATACATCAACAAGTATTCTCCTTATATTATACTGTACTTGTCTACAGTCTCTATCACAAGTAGCAAGCAACAATAATAATACTCAATCATGGTTGCAAGTTGCACTTGCTTATTTGATTACTCTCATTGCATCGTTACAAAGTTACCTTTCTAGAACGGTTGCAATTATTTATTTTGACTAAAACATACTAAGATGCAATATTTGCATTAAAAGTAATGCAATAAGTAATAATATCAAATCATTTATTGACCTTTGATCAAATATATCTTCATAATAAAGTAGAAATAATAGAAAAAGAAAATTAATTTTGGTGAATCCATCTAGAAAGTCCCCTTTTGATAATATATGATTTGTTAGTACATAGGTGTAAGTACATGAGACCTTAGCTCTTGAATTGTATAGTTGACATAATAATATTATGTATGTTACATAATGTCAGGTGAATTAAGATGTAACTTGAATGACAAGCAAATATAAGTAGAATAATAACTCATCAAATGTTACTTAATTATTAGTACTTGTACTTATCTAACCTTGTTCAATCCAACTTTAGTACAGGTGTTGCTAATACAATATATTACCAACTGTACGCGTGTTGCCTATACAATACAGTACCAACTTTAGTACTGATGTTGCCAATACAATACCAACTTTAGTATGGGTGTTGCCGTTCCAATACTAACTTGCCAATACAATACTAAATTACCAATACATAATATCTTTGCATTAATAGCTCAGATTTAGTGAATGGATTATTATTTGTACTAATTCTTGTAATTTATAAGTAAATTGATAAAGATAATCTTTTATGAATAAGATTTACAGAAATATTTCTAATTTGGCCCTTCCCTCGGCTCTTGGCTCCAGGGATTAGTGTCGGTAGAAAGAATTAGGGTTCATTTGATTGACTAATATGTATAATCGTTATAAGCAATTCATTGCTGCCTCTTAACATAACATCTTATTAACTTGATTTAGAGTTCAGTGATACAGTTTATTTCACTAGAATTTTGTACCAAATAAAGTTTGTAGCTAATTAAAATTGCATGTACATAATTAATAAAGACCTAAAGTCCCTAACTTTTCACATCAGCCTCGATTAATGCAGCAATATTAAATCCCTGAGAGGAAACTCTTCAGACACTGAACAAAGTCTGGCATTGTAATACATATGTACATAACATGTATATTATATTTAGGTTAATATTAATTAAGTTAAGTAAACATATTATTAAATAACACACATTGTTATCGGAGAATGTTACAAATAATATGTTTTGATGCTACGGTGTGTGCGAAGAGTATTTGTTTTGCTGTCATTTAAATGGGAGATTTAGAAGAATTTTAATTATTGCCATTTCAAATTTTACAATCAAATTCGAATCTGAATAAAGTAATAATTATTAATATGAATTTATTCGCTGTAGATTTCTTTGAATTGTTAGATCAATTTTTTCAAAATATATATTTTTTCTTTTGCCTATTTCTTCATACATATGTTTTGAGCTTTATCCAGCATACCATTATATTATCTTATTATATAATAAATAGCTTTCAAGGCATATTATGGAGATGTATTGGTTGCTTTTAATAATTTGTGTCGGCATTATTGATTTTCGGTGAAATATTTTGCAAATTTCTAAAGTTTGATAATGTGTTCATAATGATGTAAATTTCAGTATGTTTAGTTATTTTAATCTAATTAAAATCTTTAATATTCAAATAGTACTTACACTAACACTTTTTATAAAAATATTCACTTGTTATTTACATCAGACGAGATGCTTGCTGGAGAGTAGTCTCCCAATGTTTGTACGTACTATGTACTAAGGCAGGATTGGGTTATTGGTCATTTCTAACCTAAGATAAGTGCTTTAAATAAGAACTTGGTTAGTTAGTTTTGTCGGAGCACAGCACTCGTTAGAAAGATACAATATCACGGAGGCAGACCCTTCCGAGCCATCCTCATCCTGCATGTAGCGGTTTACCTTAACTAATATTGAGCACCTCTACTAATATTACACTCTATAACGTCAAATATACTTATT
This sequence comes from Limnephilus lunatus, assembly GCA_917563855.2. Taxonomy (NCBI): domain Eukaryota; kingdom Metazoa; phylum Arthropoda; class Insecta; order Trichoptera; family Limnephilidae; genus Limnephilus; species Limnephilus lunatus. The sequence continues at coordinate 50,048,523 of OU830593.1, forward strand.
ATTAGCTAATTCTCTCCTTAATAATACATAATATATATAGTAACGGCCGCATGGATTGGTGGTGGATTGTTAGTTTGCTGGTAAATGCTGATAACTGCAGTGTAAGAAACGCACGCACTAACTCGCCCCCGACCACTTGGCAATAAGTCAGAGACTGCACTAGGTTCTGCTTCTGGTCCTGGAGTCCATCACGTCATGGAGTGGAGGACTAGACGGAGACTAGACGCTTGGTGCCATACTTGGTGTATTGTGTCATTGTATTTTCACCCTTTAAGCACCAATTAATTATTTCTAATTTTAGTACCAAATTAGAATAAACTCTTTGTTTTAACCTACATAATATATGGATAAAATAACATTAATTTATCAGCCTGCATGTTTGGTTTAATGGTGATTGATTTATTGACTTTTTGTACTTAACATTTTGATGTGAATCATTGATTAGATATATTTTTGTGAAATACCAATTAAGGCATGCATGCTTCGATCTTTTCTACTTATTTGGCTTGTATAATATAAATTTCTCATATTTTTATTAAAAAAAGAAACAATAGATTGTTCATTATGGAATTAATAAATATTATTGTATTGTTATAACAAAGTTGTCGTTTAGGAAATGAATGAAACAATGAATATAAAATTGCGGTGATGGAATTTGTAAAACAGTTCGCTCAACAAACTGCCATAGATTCTTGATTATCTTTACATTGTATTTGTTATTTTAATTTATTATTTGAATTGTATTCAATATTTTATATGTAAATATTTTGTGATCATACGACCATCAATCGTAAATAATTACGCTTTTATTTTTACTATTGTGAATCTTGGCTTCACTCGACATTAGATTTCTAAAATAAATAGTTTTTGTTTTTCGGTACAAGCTTATAACAAAATCATTAGTGAGTTTAGAACTTTGTTGAATTTGAAATGTTTTATTTTAGAGTTGCGACCGTATGAGAGACGGGAGCAAGTAGAATAATATATTGTATTATTTGTTTATCCAGAATGAATCTTATATTATCTCATTAACGGTTAATAAAACAAAATATTGATTATACGTGTTTTTTTGCTTCCTTTGTTTGTAGGAAAAAGGGCTAAGCTGAAAGAAGCAAGTCAAGCTTCCGGAGAAGCAGAACCAACCTGCGCCGAGCAACCCCCCCGCAGCCAGTGGTAGTCAAGTGGTCCTAACCCTGCCTCTGCTTCAGACACAAACAAACATCTTCCCTCACCTTACTTTACAGTGTAAATACACAGGCCACCACACTTCACTTACTTCATTTTTCTTTAATACTTATTATATTATTATTATACGTTCATTTTTATTGTTAAGTAATAAAATTTATTTTCTAAACATCACATTTAATGGTTTGTTTTTCAATTATTTTAACATTTTATACTAAACAAAAACCTTTCTACATAAATACCAATGATCGATCCGTTTACTTTTTCATAAAAGATTCCATCATTATTTGATCGATGAGCTGTCAGCTCAGTCGGCACCATAAATAAACTACTCGATTGATAACTTCGGGCTTTTTGTATGGAGGAAGTGTCAACACTATTTAACCATAGATATGCCAATAATTCCATGATTTGACGTCACACACCATCGATGAGCATAGAGGAAACTAAAAAAAAAGCAAAACCATAGACAACAATATAATTCTGCTTTGGAGCCTACCCAATTTATTAGTCTAATAAAAGGTTTGAAATGCCAAAATGTTCCCTCTAGACCAGTGTTCCGCAAACTTTTTATGTTCACGGTACACCTAACTAATCAAGAAATTTTAACGGTACACCAAAGAAAAAAAAACAAGGTAAATTTTGGATAGGATTGGCTAGGCTTATTACGAATAACGGCGAACTTTGAGGTAAAACTACGAAAACTGCATGTCATCATAATTTTAAAAAAACATCCCAGGTTTTGAATGGTTTGTTTGGCAAAGCAGGGTTTGTCTAGCCGGGTTTGTGTAATTATGATTGATATTTATCACATAACAGTGACAGAATGACCGCGAGCTGTCACCGAATCGGTTCAAGAAGTGAATTTTGATTTTACGCAATTGATAATTAAAATGCATCTTTTTCCGCCGCCACCAAGCCAAAAAGTTTCCTTTTATAGTAATTACGGCATATCTAAAGTTTTTTTCTAAAAATTATTCGTAATAAGCCTGGCCACTCCGAACCAAAATTTACCAAAGAAAATATTTTATTAATATTTATTATTAAAATCAATATAACATGAAAAGATGTTTAATGCGAAATGTGAGCCTGTTTAACTGAACACAGACGATCAAAATTTGGAACAATCGTTGATAACGCTGCTCGCATCTCTTCGTCGATCGTCCTCAGGCGTTTTCTTTTTTTTTTACTTTATCGTAGTGAGAGTTGAAAACCCCAATTCGCATAAATAGGTCGTGGCAAATGGCAATAGAATTGCAATAGCTCGCTTTGACAGCAGTGGATACTCATTTTTTACGTGGAGCCAAAAATGTGCTAACTCTGTTTCAGAAAATTTTAATTTTAGTGTCCGATCAGTTTTAAGCTCCATGAATTCTTCCTGCTCGTTTATTGGTAAATGTCCAAGGGAAATGCTTTCCGAAAATGGATTTCTTACCCAGTCCATAGGTTGCAGGTCACACTTAGGAAAATATGAATTCATTTTTTCTGCTAACAGCTCCAAGTGTTTCACTATCAAAGCCTGCACTTTTTTTTCTGAATCGGCAGCCATGACATTTGGAAACATTTCGTTACTACCATTGGTAGCGTGGCTGATCCATAGCACCAACTTAGCGCGAAAGCTTTCAATCTTGTCCGAAGACGTTAAAATGTTACAATTTCTTCCTTGCATTTTTTTGTTCAGCTCATTTAATTGAACGAATATGTCCGCCAGATATGCAAGTTTTGCTACCCATTCTTCTTTTTTAAATAGAGAAGCAAAGTCTGAACCCTGGGTTTCTAGAAATGTCTGGGTCTCATTTTTCAGCTCGTAAATCCGAGAAAGCACTTTTCCGCGAGAAAGCCATCGTACTTCTGTATGAAACAGAAGTGACTGATGATCTGCTCCCATTTCCTGACACAATGCATTAAACAGACGAGAGTTCAGCGGTCGCGACTTGATGTAATTGACAATTTTGACGACTTCTTGTAAGACAGACAACAATTCATCAGGCAGAGACTTCGTCATCAGTGCACTTTTTCACGCCACCTCCGGCCGCCGCGCCGCACAGAAAAGTAAAGACCGATTTACAGAACACTTTGTGAGAAGTGACGCGGGACTCGCGGCACACTTACAAATGGCCACGGCACACCAGTGTGCCGCGGAGCACACTTTGCGGAACACTGCTCTAGACAACAAGGCTACATCTGTTAAAGGTGCTGTCCTGAGAAAATGAGCATTAAAATATCTTTCTCTACAACTCATTTTCTCAGATGGTGCTTTGTCAGATGGAAACTCAGAGAAATCGAGATGTCTTAAAAATAAACTAAAATTACTTGAAATTTCAATCCTTTAAAGCAGGCGTGGGCAACCTTTCCCAGGTCTGGGGCCAAATTATCATTCTGTCTTCGAGTCAAGGGCCGGACCAAATTATTAAACATAGTAAATTAATATTAAATTAAATAAAACAAGTGGCTACTTCTCATATATTTTTATTTATATAATGAACGACAAAATATTAATACTGTATACTGGTTATAAAATCTCTCCCTGGAACTATTAATTTCATTCTCTATTCGCCGAGATGAATCAGGGCCGGACAAAATAGCTCGGCGGGCCGGGCGGTTGCCCATGTGTGCTTTAAAGGAAGAACATTTTCAAATATGATTGTGCTTTTATAGGATAGTATCAGTATATATACATTTCTCTGCTTAAAACAGAAAAATGAAAAGCACATTATAACATGTTTAAGTATCTTATTACTAATTTATAATTTTAAGTATTTATTGACATGGGAACATATGGATCACAAATGCAAGATGATTTACATTCATCATAACCTCCGATAGCTTTCAATACCTTTTTTAATAAGTCAGGTTACACCTCGTACGTCATTACATATGTCTGCTTATGTTGTATGTAGCTTGAAAGCTTATGGGTCGAGTGGTTAATAAAAATCCTATCCTACTATACGACCCTTTTGGCAGCAACAGGCACACTGCTGGGCTCTATCATATGCATCATAGGTTCTCAACGTAGGCGATAGCGCCCCCTTGGGGGCATTTCAGACCCTCGGGGATAGAAGATCAAGAGGGGCGTTTCAGACTTTCAGGGGGGCGGTAGGAGACCCAGAGAAAACCATCCCACCCCATCCCCATCCCATTACACCCCCTCCGTTGTGGTAATTATATCGTGACGACAATTGCTGTTTCAGATTCATGAGTTAGGGGGTGCTAGAAAAAAATATTCTCAAAGTGGGCGGTGGGCAAAAAAAAAGTTGAGAATCTATGATATGTGCTGCGGTCGCGAGGAACGACTTTACGCACAATCCTGCAACACTGGCATATAGCCTGGTTTCCCCTTGCCAAATCCCCACCACGTTGCACCCTCTGTGACGCTTAATCTCGGCGTGGCAGCCGTTCGCGATGGAGCTTCCACTCGCCGCACCCGCCAGGTGTGAGCTTCGCTCTGTAATTCGTTTTTACACTTTTGGCGAATCTGAATGACGCCACTGGGATTGTTCCTTTGTCTCTGGTGTCGTGTAGTATATCCTTAAGAATTAAGAAGAATTCTTCACCATCGATGTCGTAGCACTCAAGGAATTCGCGGGCTGCTTCAACCCGTTGTTGTTCGTGATCTTCGGTGAGTATTTTTGGACCCACCTCGGGCAGACTGTGGTCTCCCAAATGTTCTGTCAAAATTTGGTCAATATTGGGATCATATCACCGAGCTCCATCACCCGTCGATCTACAATCATTGATTTTTCTACTTTGGAAATTTTTTCATCTGAAACCGATGACCGTCTGGCACGCTTTTAAATTCTCTGCACCATTTGCGCACTTTTTTGCACTTATATACTGTTTACCGTACACTTCTAGTAGCTGAGAATGAATTTCTACCGGGATTTTGTTCTTTGCAGAAAAAAATTAATTTTAGAGCGCAATTCACACCTGACGGGTGCGGCGAGCAGACGCTCCATCGCGAACGGGTGCCACGCCGAGACTAAGTGTCGCAGAGGGTGTAGCGTGGTGGGGATTTGGCATAGGGAAACGAGGCTACACGCCAGTGTTGCCGAATCTCGCATTAAATTGTTCCTCGCAACCGCAGCACCTTGGTGACCATATTTTACGGACAGCCCTCGTACATCATATTTAACAAGGATCGCAAAATATCAGAAAATCATTTCCTTTCACTTAATATAATAGAGATGTATATCTTCATAATATTCTGTGTCCCTTATGTCGAATTGAATCAACATCTTTATTGCCTTCGACGCTGCATTTTCACAAGCAGATGTTCGGAATATTTACGCTGGCGACAGGACCTTATGCGTTTTGACAAGCAAACCACCAGAGAAGTACCACTCTCAGTTCTCAACAGTTTTTCCATGGACATTCAAAGTTTTCTATTGGACGTAATTATTTTTTTTTTTACTTTTAGCTCCACACCTGGCCCTGAGGAAAACAATTTCCCTCGGGGCCTATGTCATCTTTGGGGATGCTATGTGGAGGGTCTTTTTAGGAAAAGGAAGTTTTGGGAAGGAAAAAGGTATGAGTGATGGTTAGGAATCTGGGTGAAAACATGTCCAGGAGTGACGGACGTATGAATCCATCCTTCCCACTGTGGTACAAGGCAATGGGTCAAAAGGGTCTGGCTGGAGAGATAAAATAATAAGTCTCTCCTGATCCTTCCCTTATAATCCGTAGTATTTTTGGGAGAAACTAACTCCCTCGACAAATTAATATTAATTATGAAAAGTCTACCATGGTACAAAGCCCTCTTTTGAGGGTGAATTGCCCATTTCAAAATATAAATAAATCTACCAGGAGCACAGGAGTTTGAAAAGCAAAATAACATTAAATCATTAATAACATTAGAACATTGGGAGAAACTAACTCACTCAACAAATTAATATTGTTTATGAAAGATCTACCAGGAGCACAGGAGTTTGAAAAGGAAAATAACATTAAATCATTAATAAAATTAGAACATACTCACTCAACAAATTAATATTGTTTATGAAAGATCTACCAGGAGCGCAGGAGTTTGAAAAGGTAAAATAACATTAAGTCTGGGGGTTATTGCTAAAAGTGCAAGTGTATGTCAGTTTTAGATGTTGATTTAGGTACCAGAAAGTAGTACTAAATGTCCCTTAATTGAATTCTGTGAAATAACTATACCAGGTTCTGTAAATTGATTGAATTGTGGCACATCACCATCTAATGTAGAAGTCAAAAATACTGATTCAGTCTTTTTTACTCTGAAAATCCTCATTCCCGAGCGATTCACAAATTTGACATAGGCACTTCTAGCATTAAATTTTTTAAATATACGCCTGGTAACACACAATACTCACAACGCTGAATCTACGAACATTGCAGAATCCTAGGGTTTTCTTCTCCTATCAGAGGTTGGCAATCGTTAGGACAATCTTCACCCTGCAGGCTGCTTCGGAACAACTCAACAGCAAAACTGCACTGATTTAATTGGTTTATTATTTAAAAGGAAGGCTTATTTTAATATTTTGGGGAAAGGAAATAAAAAAATTATAATATTTTAAGACTATCAATATATTTGTGATGAATACAGAGCGAGGAAAGGACAAGAAAACATGTCTTAGTAAAAAATTATTTGGCATTAAAACTTTAATAAAACTATTTTGCCAAGAAATACTGTATGTTAGTCTAAAACAAAGTAAAATTAAAATAAATTTTAAAAAAACATTTAAGTAGATAATCATGTCGACCCCAACAACACATACACAAGAATGTGCGTATTAGTGCATATGTACACACTTCCAGCAGTGACGAAACATCACTGAGAAACATGCTTTTATCTCGCTTATGTCTACATGTGTCCAGTGAAAAAGGAAAGTGATCGAATTTTAAATTAAATAATAAACCTGCAACATTCTGTATGCAAACAACGCATATGTTTAAGAATGGTGTTATTGTCGACTCAACAAGTTATAATGTTTTTAACTAAAATTGTTTGTACTTTTATGAATTAAATATAACACTATGAGAATGAGAATAATTTATGATTTGTAAAATTTTCTTCAGTTAAGTCCAGGTAACAAAATTCAAGAAACATTTAAAACAATCAAAATATGTACGATTTGGGTGTTAACATTTTAAAGTTCCCCATCGAATCATATTATGTATTTGGAATTTCTGAAACTGAACTCAGAAGGAACCTGACAATATATTTTGTTGATTGATAAACAATATAATTTTTTGAGCTTAGGATTGGGCGAAAATCGGTTTTAAAGATATCCATTGATACAATAAATCACTTTTTGTGCTAAATCAAAACATCAGCCTTACAAACTGTTTACATTATATTAAGTTGGTAAACACAAATATAATAATCATATTATACTCTCTTAAACCTAGTTATACAAAGACACAATGTCTTCATAATAGGTAGTAGAAACAAAGGAGATGGGCCATGAACCATAAGTATGAATCCGCGCACACAAACCGTCTATCACTCGTACTACAATTCGTATCTACGCACAGTAGTACCAACTGCATAACTTTCATTGGCTTCTTTGATATTGAGTGCAGTTGGCCTTGCTTCCAAGCTATATCTCCCTTCTTTTCTACTATCTATGGTCTCCACAAATGAATGTATGACCAATATCAATGCGTCGCATTTGTTGGCAGTGATATTATTTTGCAATTAATTACAACATATTTAGAAATCTACAAATGTAAACATAACAATTAAAAATAATTCCACATTAGTCTGGAAAAATTATTGAAAAATACTTGTGCAAGACTCGATAATAGAAATAACAGTAGATAGATTAAAAGGACAGTGCTTCCATAAAACTAGAACTTTCTTAACATGAACTCGACTACTGCACTCCTTAAGTTTCCTCTGTCCGACCAATGCCCCCTACCTGTAAAGCCAACCTGCAGGCAACCCTCTAGTACTCTAGTGGCATAGACATGTTGGCTGCCAGTGTTCGGGCCTTTTATACAGGCGGCATTGGTCCGACTGAGCTTTTGCACAAGTCAATGCAAAAGCACATTCATATTGTCAACAAATTTGGAATTCTAGCATAGTGATAAAAATTCAATAAAATTAACAAAATATTATAATTATTTATAATATTGCCTCAAAACATTAATCCCAACAGAAAATAGAGCAGCGTATCAACAATAATAATAATATTAGACTTATTAACTCTAAAGGGAATTTTTGTAAATTACATTTTAACCAAATCTTAAATTAACTTTGCTTGAACCACAAAATTATTTAATGTGTTCAGGGTTTGGGAAGAACCCTTCCTTTGTCAAGAGTCAAAACAATACCTAAACTAACTACAAATACAAAAAGAAATATTAAACACAGTGAAACATATATAATTTTAATTTTTTAAAGACAAACATTCCCGGGTTACGAATAACCTGACAATATTTTAAAATCTCCTACTAACATCACACTAAGCGGAAATGTTGCTTGTGTCATGATGGAGAACTTAGCCAGCCTACAAAATGAACAAGATGCCTGGGTTTGAACCAGACTCATTGCCAACTCAGCTACTGACCGGTAAACTTTCAAGGTTTTCCAAAGGACAAAAAAAAACTTCTTACGTGGGAGAAATTGGGCCATTATACTTCTAGAGCAGGTTTCACTATATGTATTAGGTTCCTACAAAACAAGTTTTCATGCTGACGAAATTTTATTTTATCAGTTCATTGAAAACTGAAATTGAATAATCGCCAAAATGTGCAAATAATGTTTTCATAAAAAGGTTTTTTCCTGGTCCCTTCAAAAACCTTATAAGAGGGTTTCACTGTATAACTTAGTAATCAGTATAAATATTGGAACAATGCAAAGCAATGAAAGGGAAGGGAAGGGTATGCAAACGAGCATGTTCATCTATGAATAGGTTCATCCGAAACCCATACAGTAAAATTTAATGGTTAAAACAAAGTTTGTACTTGTTTAATTTAATCTACTAAGAGCAATCCACAATATACAAGTCCGCCAAGAAAGTGTATCAAAAAATGGAGGCCAATCATAACCTCACATTTAAAACTACCATAGTCTGTTTTATAATCAGTGTTGCCATAGTAATAAAAAATAAAAGTTTAATTTTAATAAAATTTTTCACTTTCTTGACGGTCATTACCTGCTTTTTACAAACATGGAATCTTAAACTGTACAAATGGGTTATCTACCAAGTAGTAGATCCTGGTGGTGGTGAGAACAGAGCTCTGGGAACAAACCTCGACTGCAGTCAAAACTGAATGGCACAGTGCACAAATGCATACTTTAGTGCAATTTTAAGTAACAGGCACATTTGTCGCATTTCCAAAACATCTCTCAAGATAATTTAATATCAGTAAATAAAAATTTACCGTACTAAATTCATCTATCATTATCTTAACATTGGTACATATTAATTTGTATTCATTGTGTTGCTTTAATCTTTTCAATTCTTTAAACTAGAATATCCGCCTTGCACTTAACACATTTGTGCAGTATGCCAAGACACAGTTAAACCCACATAATAAGGTTCCTCCAACAAGTTTTCAAACTTATTTTTCGGTCCCTTAATTTTTTAATTTATTAGGGTGTCCGGGGGTAAAGTGCACTAACTTCAGTAGCTATTCTACATCATAGTACAAGTAATAAAGTTATTTATCTTTTTTACTTCTATCACCGAGTAAAATCACCTCCCGAAGTTAGTACAATTTGCTCCCAGACGCCCTGTATAAGGTTCTCCCACATTATTCAGGATATTTGTTAAAAGTTATGAGTGAGTGTCACTGTATGTGAATTCCATTTCCTGATACTTCCTAACACATAATATTTATGTAATATTGGTAACTGGTTGACATAGAAAACTCAAAAATGAAGCATTTACACTTATCATAACCTTTGGTCTCGTGGAGGGTTTATATCTTTTATTTTACCTAAGTACAGTATAACTACACTAGTTAAAAGCTTTAAACAACTAAATTTAAACCAAATTAGATTACCCAAAGTGGCCTGAAGTATCAAACCATGTGAGATTAATAAAAATTTATAGCAAAAAAAGTTTAAACTTTAATTATGGCCGCTACATTTGGTTTGTTAAATTAACAGTAAAATAATATTAAATTACAAGTCCACAATCAAGTTGATAGATTTCTCAGATTTTCAGAATCTAATTAATACCACAATCGGTTTATTGCAGGTACGTATTATATTAATTTGATTCCTATTGTATACAGTGAAACCCCCTTAGGAAGTTTTTTCAAAATTCTATAAGAGAGTTTCACTGAAATATAATATTATATCTTTAATTAATTAATCATAAATAAGACCTTCTTAGTGTTGTAAGAGTCGCAAATCACCAACCTCAAACACATTTCAGTTGTAAATTGAACATTTGGATATGGGGAAAAATAATTTTCTTAAAAAAGCCACGTACAGTTTGTCACACTTATCTGTGCTGGAGGTCAAAAGTTGATCTAACGGACAATTCCTATATAATTTTTTTTTTTTTAATTCACAAAACTTTACACACATTTGAAGATCTCACGAAATTTTGAGGTCAGTGAATTTGCCTGAACAGGGCTGACAATGTTTTTTATAAGTCGCGCAATTAGAGTTGAGGCAAATGGCACATACTTAGAATTGTGTGTATTGGTGCACATGTCTACCCTTCCGACACCCTTTTGTCTAGCTTATGCCTACTTATTGTTATTAGCGACAAAGGGTCAACAAATGTATTCTATATCCGATTACAGAATTTTAATATTCATAAAGTTTTCAGTTATTTTTATTAACCTCTTCCCGCATGACGGCATCACCCATTGCAAGGAAATTCAAAATTTAACTTTGACTCCCGTTTTTTATTTTTCGTTGAACAGAGATTGTAAGTCTCAACCTATCCTTCACAAATTTTAGTGAAAGTCGTTGTTAAATTAGTCTGATGTCGACACTGCCCCTTTTACATAATTCTGCATGAATGAACACGGTATATCTGATTTTTAAAGATTACGACACGTGCCGCTTTGCTAAACAATAAATTTAAATTTGCAATGAAAAACATTGTTATTACAAGTAAGAATTTTTCAAACACCAATGAGAACTTTCTTGTTTTATTTTAGATTTTTTTGTGATAAAAAAAATACATTCATAACACTTAATACGGCATATGTCGGCATATCGCTTGCCATACATTACCAATGAGAATACATGGCGAATGATATGCTGAAAGAGGCCAAGCCAAATAATGCCGGCGCTTTTATAGCTAAGTCTGATGGTAACAAATGTGATTTTTTTGTATACAGATGACCCCGAGGGAAATAATTTCCCTCAGTCATTATTCCAGTACCCATACCCATCATGCAAAAAATGAAGGGAACCCGTGCGTCATGATTTCACAGAGTGTTTCCATAAAACTTATATTTACATCTAATTTATAAATAGCACAGGTTTTTAATAAATGAATGTCATCCACATGTAATGGATTTAATTTATCATTTATATATTTATTTAGATTCTAAGTGATAATTTATAGTTAACAAAAATATTGGTCCATTAATGCGTGACGTACACGCATAAAAATAATTATTCGTTCGTTATTTCTAGATTTGATAGTCATGCTGGAAGAGATTAATTTTCACTGGAATTTTCTTTTCTAAAGTTGAATAACAAGTTTGAAGCATGCTGTATGCAAGCAATGAAGGTGTGAGTACCTTGTTTGACTCAACTCTGGTCGCTATACCTATAATAATGATTGTGTCATTCCTCAAGGAAAAAGTATTCTACCTGACTAAAATAAATTCACTGCGCTTTGCAAAATTTGAATAGGGTCGGTGGTTGCATTTAGCGTTGTATTATATGTAAATATATTATGTTGTACACTTTATTATGTAATACACTTGTATATAAAAAAAATATATTCTAAAAAACAAAGGGTTGGTAATGTCAAAAGTTTGATTCATTCAAATTGACAATCGTGTCATTGAAAATATAATCCGTTTAAAAATAAATAAAATATTTTTACAATGTATATTTATGTTATAAGTAACACGCTCATTCACTTATTATATTTATTAAAACCCTATCCAAGACATGGGGAACTTAACATTACACATAGAATTTATTCCATTCTGAGAATATTTACATTCATGTTTGCATCCTCGGAAAACGCTTATTCATACCTAGTTTATAAATATGTACAGCAGAAAATACTCCCGCTCATATTACGTTCTCTTTTACAATATTGATGTCATGACGCCGTTATCTGTTGAAGAAAAAGTTTCAGTGAAAATGTTTGATCAATTTCCGCAGAAGTAGGGAAAAACTGAGCTTACTTAACTGGGCACACTGACACGCCAACAACACACTTCTATTGGTTTATCTCTTCACTGGCAAATGCCCATAAGACAGACAGGTGTGTGTCAATCAAAAAGTTGATTTCTTGGTGAGATTCAAATTTGTGAGAAGAAGAATGATGAAGCCAAAAATAAAAATAACATTAGAAGTTACGTACAAAATATTCAATAAACTCAAGAGATATCCCTATTGAGATGTGATATTTCAAAATATTTTGTAATCTTAGATTTAGATCAAATTATGCTTAAATTAATAGTGCTCTTTTATGTTTAACCCCCAGGCCTCGGGCCTATTTTGTCGGAAGATCAAAATATTTCTGTTTTGCAATGAACCATTATAAAATATATTACATATTATAAGCAATAATTATCAGCCTGAAATACTCATCTACATTGAAAAAATCTTCCGAGAAAAGATACTTGCCGCCAACGGGACTTGAACCCGTGTCCTTCTGATTGCCGTTCAGGTGCTCTTGACCACTGAGCTATGGCGGCTTATCTAATACCCGCCAAATAATTCAATATATACTAGTGTTTCATTCAACAATTACTTCTTATTACATTTTGTGTTTCAGGCTGATAATTATTCCTTATAATAATTATTACCCTTTGTGCTATGCATAAAAATCTTGTCTTAAAAAACGTTAATTTATCAATTAAAAATAATAATAAAATATATATTGTGTTAACTTACGACAAGTCAAGTAGCAACTTGTTCAGTAGGACATAAGAGCGGGGGTCTTCTGTACCGAACGTGAGTCTTATGAACATGATTAACAATGTTTAAATGCCCCCATGTCTCCTCCAAGGGTTCCCAGTACTTATTTGGTATTTAAGTACATAAAATAACAATACACAGTAGCGACACATGCAGTCCGGTATACGGAAGCCAAATCTTTGCTAACCTAAAATCACAAAACTATCAGGCAGTCACACGTCACACCAGACACCAGACACCAGATGGGATTATTGACACTGATGGCACCCTTTATCACTAACTTTATTTTCTATGCGAGAAGATAATACATAAAACTAACATTGAGATTACCAGGACTGAAATCCTCTAACTTTTATGACACATATTATTAATATAACCGCCACTGAATACGTCACGACTAAATACATTCGCTTTCCAAACAAACTTCCTCCTTAAATTATTTCACTATCATAATCTGTCAAAAGAAAAATTACAACATTAATTATACTGAGCGCAATCTGTCACCCAAACACGCAGCTATAATCATAATTAATTACACAAACCATGCTTGTGTGTTTCATAGAAACTCAAATGTAAATTTGCCTAACAACACTGTAACGTAAAGGTCTCGTTAAATGCTTTGTGAATTCTAGGTCTGTTTCATCTTTCCATCTAATTGTGATCAGCTGATACGAATAACAACACCGCACTTGTATTTTTCTGCAAATCAAAATTTGTTAAAAAAAAACTTAAACAGACCTAGAATCGACATTTTAAAAAAACAAAATGGCGCTGATTTGCCATTTAATAACAATGTTACATTTGAATTTCAGCGAAACATTCCATACTAAGAAATGATAATTCCAGGTGACAGAACTGGGATAAGGCTAATTTTGTATATTTTTTTATTTGGGCACTAACCAATTTCGCCGAACACAACGTCGGTTATAGTATGAATAAAATTATGGAATAAAGTGGCTAAAGTTTGTAAAGTTATTTCGACCCGATCGTAATACTCAATAATTATCAAAATAAAGGACGCTTTCTTTTGTAATCTCTAAAAATGGTAACTCATTTGCGGTAAGTTTACTAAAATTATTACAGACGTTGTTCAATATGCCGCCACGATTCAAATAAAATCCTGGAAAACACATTACACGAATTTTGGTTGAATTTGTTCAATGACTAGACAAATAACGGTTACGTCAGATCAACGATAATACTTAACAGAATATCCAATTTAAGTAAAAGTCCTTGTTAAATTCTTTGTGAATTTATTATGCCCAGACCTGAAAAAGAAAGCACAATATTATAATACAAACATGACAAAAATTCATGGCCTCCGTAGTTAAGATCCTCAACTATGAATACAGAAGTCGTGGATTCAAATCCCAGCAAGCGCAAATAAATTTTATTTATTTAATTGAGTTATTTCATAATTAATTTACATTAAAAAAATACCTATCAATAATGAAAATTTGAAATATAAAGGACAACAAATCCAAAGATGAGTAAATGTCATTTTTCTTAATTTTTTTTTTCTCTTTCGATCTGCATTATAGAAATATTTCTAGGAAAATAAGTGCATATTTTACGACGTGCATTTTAATAGAATTTTTTTCTGAAAAATTAAAAATAAATAAAATAATGTTATTAAATAAATTTACAAAAAATGTTAAGATACTGAAAGATCTGTTCAATTTTATTTTATAAAAAATCATAATTATAGGTCTACAAAAACAGGAGAATTTTATTTTGATTTTTTTGAAAAAAATAAAAAACTTTCTTTTCACTTTCCTGAACAATTATTTTGACCTTTATAGCATTTCAAATTCCACGATCGACATAACATTTTAAATTTGCAGCAAGATCCAGAGTGGTAGATAGTCTAATTATGTATCGCTCTGGTGAAAGACCACCATTCAGAATTGAAACCTAGCTTGAAATGGCTCTAGTGGTGGTTGGTCATCAGATCTGAATAGCCTGGTAACCTTCCTCTCTCCCATCCCCTTCCCTTCCCCACTTTCTTCAGCCTCGCAACATAGGTACCCCAATTGGGGATGCAATAGACACTCTCCTGGCTCCGGACAGTAGGGATCAGTTGGAACAAAAGTTGAGTGTACTCATTTTGAGTTATGACATTCTTCCTTTCGTAAGCAGAATGATTGAAACACAAGCACGGGGTAGGTTGGTAGGTGCTTACCCTCAAAGTGTAGTCCCAACTGCCAGTGGACAGCGCGGTGCCGTCCGGCGACACTTGCAGACACGACACGCGATTTTCGTGTCCGTACAGCAGACATACTCGCGCGCACTTCAGGGTGTCCCACACGTTCACTGTGTAATCGTTGTAGCCCGCAAACAGAAGGCGCCCTAAACCATCACACAGTACCATTAGATCAATATTTGGTTGCACAACTTATTACACAAGCCTCAGATCTCAGTATTATAAATATAAATTAGTATTAATAAAAATAAGCAAAATGAATGTAACTATAACCTTGAAATATGAACAATTCAAAAAGACCATTGCGGGGGTCAAGGCGTTCAGTGTGGGCCTTTTCTCACAAAAAGGGGCCAAGGAGCTTACTGCTCAATTTTTCTGTAACGTTCTGTAACATATTTGTGTAGGTTTATACACATAGTTTGATACCCATACCACCTACTTTCTTGTTCCATCAAAGACCTGCTGAGCGATTCTATATCTTTTGTGGGATCTATTTTGCGAGATCTCCTGTAAGATTTGTGTGATTTTCTATGGCTGTCAATTGCTTTTTCTATGGATGTCAGACCAGCTTCGTCAATTTGTGAAAGCTCACAGTTGAAATCTGACATCGACCCATAGAAAAAGCAAATAACAGCCATAGAAAATAGCACAATCTGACAGGAGATCTCACAAAAGATATAGAATTGCTCGGCTGAGCGACTTTGGTCGCCGACACTCTTAAAGGCCCAGGGAGTCTACCGCTCAATTCAGTAATCTCAATTCTGCTACTGGGCCACTTCAGTCGCCCGGCTCAAGAAGTTATAAGTACTTTATTTGGAAAACCAAAAGAGCTTTATCTCATAAAAAGGGGCCTAGGAGCTAAGTCCTTACGAATAGCTAATAAATAAATGTAACAAACGAATACTGAAACGGTACTTACCGCTTACAGAGAAGTCAACTGAGTTCACTCCAAATATAATACTTTCCTTGCTATATTCTGCAACCTCTTTGTCAGCTCTTAGATCAAACAGCCGGCACTGAAAACAGATTCAATTTATTTCACTACATAAAGTGCAATATACCGTCCCTACAAGAACTAAGAGATATTATTGTATCAATAGTAAGTAACAAATCTTCTGTAAAGACGGTTATAATAATATTTGAGCAACTCACGGTGCTGTCATCAGAACCAGTAGCAACAGCATCGCCGCTGGGGTGGAATTTGACACTGTTGACGTCGGACTGGTGACCCTCAAAGGATTGAACAACCTGCCCCGTCCTCATGTCCCAGATCAGCACCATCTTGTCGCAGCTCTAAAAAATACACAATATTCCTCATTTAAATGCAATATGCATTTCATCATTAACTCTTGCTGTGCCGATGCTAAATTTTCGAAATGCATCAGCTGATTATATTTTCGTAATAACTTATTTGTTTTTTGCAAAATGATATTTTGTAAATTATTTATTTATTTATTCATTTTCGGGAAATCGACAGTTTATATTTATTTCAGTTTGTTAAATAGCCAAAATAAAACCAATTATGGATTTCCTCCTTGTGACTTTACTTCTACTGAGACAGCATAATAAGAATAAGTAAATTTTTATTTTTTAAAAGGAATATGAATACAAAAATTATATAAAACAATTTTTTTTAAATAAATTTAAAACAAAAATTTAAACAAATTTCAAAAAAAAATTTAAAACCATTTTTTTTTTTTTAATATAAAACGAAAAATTACAAAACAAAGAATCTATCAATACATTGGTAGCCATGGAGAGAGGGTGTACAGTTTGTCAAATAAGAGTAGAAAATAAATGAGGGCGCCACCGTTGCCCAAATGGCAATACTAAAAATATAACCATGGTGTTAATGTAAAGCTGTGTAACCTACATTTTTATTAAAAACTAAAAAGGCAAGTGAAAAAAATATTTTTTCATTGCTATATAGATTCAACCACTGATCTCAAAATTAGAATTGCATTTAGGTATATTATTATTATACATTTTCAATTTTGTGTTAACATAATGAAGAATAACATTTTGCAATTTTGTGTTAAAATAATGAAATATAAAGCACAGTTTAGAAATTGCTCACATTTATTTAATACTAGCTTAAGTACCTAGCGTTGACTAGAATTCTAATAAACTGGAATTTTGGAAAATATAGGCACTCAAAGAACTTTGAATCAATTGAACTTTAAAAAGAAGAAAAGAATTCTCCACCAAATTTCGGAATTATTATTCAAATCTAAGTTAAGTTAAATGAAAGCCAATCACTTTGTAAAACACAATTTAATCAAATTTATGTCATTTAGTAGGTACCTTCATAATAGTGCTTATTCGATTCATTTATTTTTTTAAGAACAAATTTTTTTTTTTTTAAATGTGTATACAGTGTTTTGAATTTTCTGTGTCATTGCAATTTTAAAGAATATTTGACAGATAAATTGGTGTTGCCAGCCTAAAAATTTCTTAGTTCCATTTTATTTATTTTCTACTCTTATTTGACAGACTCTACATACAAATCAAATCATAACAGAAATAGAAACATAATATTATTCACTAAACATCAGAAAGATACTCTTTTATTGACTTCTTATATTTGTTAAGTTCACAATTGAAAATGTCCACATTGGATAATGTGTTATTATACCTATTGCATAGTCTGTTCAGGCAAGAATTCTGCTTAGAGTTCGTCTTGCATTGATCCACCCTGAACAAGACAGAAGAGCGTGTTGAACGTGCAGGTACATTGAATTGAATTTTATTTAGCAACTCTGGGCATTGAATATTATTGTTGACTAATTTATACAGGAATAGTGCATCCATATGATGCCTTCGTACACTCAATGAATCAATTTTAAAGTAAGAGGCTGCCTCTGCGTAATTATTAAACCTTATATATGACTTGTAACTTGTAACAAAGATATTTTAGAAATTTATTTTGAATTGATTCAATTTTATTTATGTGGATTTTATAAAATGGAGACCAAACAACTGATGCATACTCTAGATGACTACGTACATAGGCAAAGTAGAGTTGCTTAATGATGCTGATGCTATTAAAAAGTTTTGTGTTTCTTATGATGAAACCTAACATTTTAGAAGCTTTATTTGTGATTTGTCGTATATGAAGGTTATATTATAGTTTATTATCAAGAGTTATACCAAGATCACGAATATCTGAGACTGTTGCAATGTTGTTGTTTACGGTGCTCCAGATTTTATGTCCGGGTTAAATCTTTCCCAAATGAAAGACTAAACCCTTCCACACACTTTTCCACAAATGAATATCTAGTAAATTCACGGAATGTAAGTGCACTATATAAGTATAATAAATACAAAACAATACAAGAACAATACGTCAATCCACCAGAAACATAATGGGAAAATATTTCACCGACTCCAGATATTTTCATATCAGAGGGTTCGGCTCTGATGAAATCCTAACTGGTCCGATAAATCCTACTGATCCCTCAATATAAATATTTAAAAAATCTTTCGTAATCCTACATGTATTTAAAATGACCGACTTTTGCATTTTTATGTACAAATTTTTTGACAAATCTAATACGCCTAAATTTTGAATGAGAGAGCTAGGTATAATGCCAGTAGCCGAAATAACAAATGGTAATATTTTTATAGTCTGAGAATGCCAAATTCTTTTAATCTCATTTCCTAAATCTGTATATTTTCTTATTTTTTCAGAAACAGTTTTCTGAAAATTACAAGAATTTGGAATAGCGACATCAATGATATAAGTTATTTTTTTAATTTTGTCATGTAAAACTATATCGGGTCTATTATGACTAATTGTTCTGTCTGTTAGAATAGTTTTATCATAATAAATTTTATAAAATTCATTTTCTAAAAATGAATTTGGTTCATATTCATAATATGGTACATTACGGCAGTCAATCAAGTTATGTTTAATTACCAAACTTTGGTGAATTATTTTTAAAACTTGATTGTGCCTAAATGTATACTCGGACGGCGCTAATACAGAACATCCCGATATAATATGTTCTATAGTTTCCGGAAAAGCCAAACATTTTCTACATAAATCATCAATCTGATTTGCATCTTTGATGATATGCTTCCTATAATTTTTAGTATTAATGACTCTATCTTGAATTGCAAGCATAAAGCCTTCTATTTCTGCGCTCAACTCTCCAATACTCAACCATTTGTTTGACGAAAATTTGTCAACATATGTTTGGTTGAGATAGTTGAAGTGTTTTGCGTGAAGAATTTTATTTGACCAGGAATCTAATAATTCCTGGTTGGTATTTATAAGAATGCTGGCATTCTCGTCGTATAAATTTAATGGCGAAATATTTCTATCTGCCTGGCAAATTATTTTGTGCATTTCTGAACTATCAGCTTTCCTATGGAAAAAATTTCTTAGCATTTCTACCTGATTATGTTTTAAAGATGTTATTTTGACTATACCTCTACCTCCTAAATTTCTAGGTAAATTAATTCTTTCTACAGCTGAATTTGGATGATGGGAATGAAATTTTGTTAACGTAGTTCTAATTAATCGTTCTAAGCTATCTAAATCGGTATTAGACCATTTAATTATGCCAAATGAGTAAGTTAATAGAGGTATTGCCCAAGTATTTATCGCATTTACTAAATTTTTAGCAGATAGATTGCATTTTAAAATTTTTCTGATCCTAGTTTTAAATTTAATCCTAATATCATTTTTAATACTAGTATGATCTAATCTATTTGATTGCGGATATCCTAAATATTTATAAACCTCATCCCCTTTCATACTTTCAATTTTGAAATTTCTAAATATACCCTCGTCTCCATCTACAATTTTACCTTTCTCTATATGGATCGTTCTACATTTATCTAAACCAAAAGTCATTTTAATATCATCTGAAAAAATTTTAACTACTTTAATCATTTTCTCTAAATTTGGTTCAGAATTCGAATATAATTTTAAATCATCCATAAATAATAAATGAGAAATTATATTTCTCTCTCTATTATTACCTTTAATTTTTATTCCAAACTTGCTTTTCATTAACATTTTAGATAGAGGATTTAATGCTAAGCAAAACCAAAGAGGACTCAATGAGTCTCCTTGAAAAATCCCTCTTTTTATTGAAATGCCCAGTACTATAATTTTCTTATCTTTCAAATTCAAAAGCAAATCGGTATTCCAAAATGCCATAATTTTTTCCAAAAAGCTAATAATAATTGGGTTAATTTTGTATATATTTAAAACTTTTATCAGCCACGAGTGCGGGACACTATCATAAGCCTTTTGGTAATCTATATAACAAATATGTAAATTACGTTTTTGGGTTTGAATCTGTTTTAGAATTACTGAATCAATAACTAATTGTTCTTTACATCCCATATGTTTTCTGCGACAACCTTTTTGTTGTTCAGATAAAACATTTTTTTCATCTAAATGAGTGTATATTAAATCTGTCAAGCAAGAGGTTAAAATTTTATATATTGTCGGTAAACATGTAATGGGTCTATACTGAGAGGGATTATTAATATTTTCGCTTTTAGGCAACATATAAGTAATGCCCTTAGTTAGAAAATTTGGAAAATTTTGAGGTTCTCTGACAAATTTTGAAAGATTTTTTGCCAAAAGGGGATGTAAAGTAGTCAGACGTTTATACCAAAAGTTATGTATCCAATCGCAACCCGTGGCCTTCCAATTATGAGTATTTTTTTATAGTTTTGGCTAACAATTCAACCGATATATCAGAAAAACTCATTTGTTCAATGTCTGAACAATTGAGTTCTTCATTTTCTATCCACGGACCTGACTCATTATGTTTTATATCTTTACCCCAAATATTTGTCCAAAAATCGCGCATATCTGATTCAGATGGCAACGGTTTATTATTATTCGAAATAATATTTTGTTTATCGTCAAGTTTGGAATAAAATATTTTCTCATTTTTCTGAAATAATCTATTATTTTTTTTTTTTATTATACGTATAATTATATCTTTTTAATCTACTAGCTTTTACACCTAATTTTTGTTTTAACAAATCTAATAAATCATTGATTATATTTTCATTATTATTACTACCAATGCTATAACCAAATTTTCTCCCAATTACATCTACATGTCTCAAAATATTCCTACTTCTATTTCCGTTTTTATACTCTATTACTCTAGCTATGCTACTTCTTAAAAATACTACATCATTTTCTAATCTACTCTGCCATTCTGGTTTTCTATAACTATATGATCTATCATCAGAAGACGTTAATTTAACTCCTAACTTATTACATATAGTGATAGCACTAGCATACACTATTGTATGAAGATCTAAAAAACTAATGTCATCAAATATTATTTTTGGTAAAATTATATTATTTAATTCAGAAATTAATTTAGATAATTTCTTCGACGTATGTAATTTTGGTAATTTTGGTCTAACTGTGGGCTCTATATCTATATATCTATTTATATTATTAAGAAGTAAGTTAGCTAATTCTATAATATTTTCATCTAGTAAGTTTAAATTTGCAATGTTGATTTCCCTAAGATTATAAATAACATCTAAGTTATTTGAGTCTACTGTAATATCATTGGATTCTTCGACTAGAATATTATCTGAACTATCTACGTTCAATGTATCTGATATAACATTACTACTCGTATTAACTTGTTCTAAATTATTTTCTAATTGCAATCTATCTGCTACTTCCTTTTTTATCTGATCTAATGTTACTACAGGAATTAAATTATTTTTGAAAATTGCCCTCTTTTGGTCTGCTAATCTTTGTTCGTTTACTTGGGCAATCGGATAATTTTGTGAGAAAATTAAAAGTAATTTTTTCCTATACAATAACATATCTGTTTCTAATTTAGTTACATAAAAATAGAGTCTGTCAAATAAGAGTAGAAAATAAATAAAATGGAACTAAGAAATTTTTAGGCTGGCAACACCAATTTATCTGTCAAATATTCTTTAAAAGTGCAATGACACTGAAAATTCAAAACGCTGTATACGCATTTAAAAACATTTTTTTGTTCTTAAAAAAAAAATTTATTTAATAAGCCCTATTGTAAAGGTACCTACTAAATGACATAAATTTGATTAAATTGTGTTTTACAAAGTGATTGGCTTTCATTTAATTTAACATAGATTTGAATTTAACAGTAGATGGAAAGGAAGAATCATTAATGGTGAGTTTAGTCACACTACTTTTAGATCTGAATGAGTTATATATATTCAGATATAAAATTAGAGGCATGATCTAAAGCCCGGGCAATGCTAGGTACAAGCTAGTATTAAATAAATGCGAGCAATTTCTAAAGTATGCTTTATATTTTATTATAATATCGTTATTCTTCATTATGTTAACACAAAATTGCAAATGCATAATAATAATACATATACCTAAATGCAATTCTAATTTTGAGATCAGTGGGTATCTATACAGCAGTGAAAAAATATTTTTTTCACTTTAATGCCTTTTTAATTTTTAATAAAAATGTAGGTTACACAGCTTTGGATTAACACCATTGTTATATTTTTAGTATTGCCATTTGGGCAACGGTGGCGCCCTCATTTATTTTCTACTCTTATTTGACAAACTGTATGAACGAACGATGAACATATTGACATTGTTCGTCCATTTCATACGCTGCCTAGGAATACCTGCTTTTGTTTTTGGTGGTCTCAGACTATCATTGTTCATCTGTGTAGATGACATAACAGACCGCTCTTCATTTCGGTTGGTTGTAAATGACATATTATCAATTTACAAAACAACACGAAAATGATTTTTATTATTAGTTCCTACATTCCAGTAACCAAGCAACTATCGTTACCTAGTAATATCATTTGTTAATTGTCAAATTTATAGAATAATTAAATGATGTTTTATTTTTATTTCTTGAAAAGGTAATGTGAGACATTTAGAAATAGTTGATTTTGTTGGCAATAGGTAAATATATTATTTAAATCATGTTGTAAATTGACGCAATAGTTTAGACTTTTTATTGGCTTGTATAGCTTGGCATCATCAGCAAATAATTCTATTTCAGAGTATTTAACAACATTGACCAAATCATTGATATATAAAATGAAAAACAATAGTCCGAGATGAGAACCCTGCTGGATCCCAGAGGAAATTTCACTGAAATCTGATACGAAGCCCTTTATTGCTACTGCCTGTGATCTCTTTAGTATATATGATGTAACCCAACGAAATAAATTACCACGTATACCTAATGACCAAAGTTTTCTAAGTACATAATATCTATGCTTGTCTTACCAGAAAATGTGTTTATATATTTATGAAAATAGTACTAATCTATCAGAGGTAGTTTCCCCAGAATATTATATTACTTATATTCAGAGAATTTTTTTTGTTCCTATCGGCAATGGCAGCACACAAGAGATTAAGATATATTAGTGAACTTTGTAAGCATGGAAGAATATTTCATTGTTCAAACTCATTTCTAAACCACAAACTGTTAACATTTTGTGATATTAACGAAAATGGCAATACACAGGTTGTCCAAGAATTAAAGACCTTTATCCATTTTCGGCGATGGGGATGCATGTAACTATCCCCGGAACAAGCGGCGAGCCGGCTCGGTAACTGCTTCAGTGTGGCCTTTACAGTCGAATCCCGCCGCCTGTGAGGTGCGTTCAATTCTTTGCTTTCTCAACCAGAGGGGGGAGTCCGCCCTGTTAACATCCATCTTCGTCTCACAATCAACGTGATGAACCAGAGAAATATGAGGAAGTGGTGTGCTGAGTTTTCCAGTGGTAGAACAAGTGTTCATGATAAGGAGGGGAGAGGGAGGAGGTCCTCAATTTGTCCACTTTGTTGAAGAAAAATCGATGATAGAGTTCGTGGAGATTCTGGCCAACCGATGAGGACCCGGAGGAAGAGATGAGAACATTTTTACGGACGGCGGCGTCAGAGGTGTATGACAAGGGAATCAAGGACCTAATGTCACGGCGTATCCATGGAAATGGGGATTACATCGAAAAATAGTTAAATTTCATTTTTTATTTGGAAAAATATTTTTTTTTAATATTAAAGGTCAATGGAACATCATATACTGACATCTTCTAAAATAAGTTTGGTCATGTTCTTTGAGGAAATTCTAAGAAAATCTGGTATTCACCACACCTATTGCCAAAATTTAACATTTTGACTGGAGATATTTTGAAATTAAACCTGTCTATGCGGCTGTTGCCAATGTAATCATCGGCCGCTATCCCTGTATGTGGATGTCTCATTTTATGATTCATAAAGTTTCACAAAACACACGTTGTGTAAAACATGCCGCATGGTGGGATAGGTTGCGTTGAAAAGGTTAAAAGGGAAATTTAAAGCACTACGTATTTGAATGCAGTATTACTGAGGGCATATCTACGAATAATTTACTATGCGGCCGAGATTAAACTTTTCTCGTTGATTCCCTTCAAACTGCCTTTGACTCATTTAAATTACATAATTCCATAATAATCTGATATTACTGCATAAGTACTAATAAATTAAAATTTTAATATGAATATTTTAAATAATTACCCCAGAAACAAATGTATTGCCAGTTTCCGACGGAGCGAGATCTAACGCCATCACATCGGCCGCATGAGCGTGGAAACTTTGCAGCAGCTGGCCGGACTCCACATCCCACAGGGCACAGGTAGAGTCACCACTGCCAGTCAAGATCTGAAAACAAACGTTATTATCAGAAGAAGACTACTACACTTTTTCAAATACCTGAAATCATATTTTTTTAGTGCAATAACTTATTCAGTAAAACCTCAAATTGTAATATTTAATCATTTAAAACATTATTAACCACTCTCAAATGACAAATGTGAAATAGTTATAAAATATTAATAAAAAATTGATAATTATCCAATACACTAACTAGATTGCAATTCAATTCGGGTAGAATCTTGCAATCATATTACATAATAAAGATAGTAGATAAAATTCGGCATTAAGACAAATGAAGATATGTAATTATTATTTTTAATTGATAAACTAACGTTTAAGACAAGATTTTTATGCATAGCACAAAGGGTAACAATTATTATAAGCAATAATTATCAGCCTGGAACACTCATCTACATTGAAAAAAATCTTCCAAGAAAAGGAAGTTGGTTGTTTTCAGTTGGAAAAATGTAATAAGAAGTAATTGTCGAATGAAACACTAGTATATATTGAATTATTTGGCGGGTATTAGATAAGCCGCCATAGCTCAGTGGTAAAGAGCACCTGACCGGCAATCAGAAGGACACGGGTTCAAGTCCCGTTGGCGGCAAGTATCTTTTCTCGGAAGATTTTTTCAATGTAGATGAGTGTTTCAGGCTGATAATTATTGCTTATAATAATTGTTACCCTTTGTGGAAGATATGTAATGTTGATAGCTCTAAATAAAAGTATGATACAAAAGTTAAAAATATACAGTTAAAAATTACGTTAAGTTAAGTTGATATGGTGGAATCTTTCTCTGTCTTTTAAAAATATACAGTTAAAAATTACGTTAAGTTAAGTTGATATGGTGGAATCAGCTCATTAGTTCAATTCCCAGATGCGACCGAATCTTTCTCTGTCTTTTCTATTTCACCTTTTTTTCATTTGAGAGTGGTTAATATTGTCTTCAATGATTAAATAAATCATTTATTTCATTCATCATCGTCATTGCGGCACTACTTCCCAGGGTAGGATTTGGCCTCCTTCACAAATGCTCTCCACCAGCTGCGGTCCCTCACCATTTACCTTCAACTCCTATCACGTCCTGCACCGATCATCTTCCACGCATTCTCTCCACCTCTTCCTCGGTCTGCCTCTGGATTTCTACCACTGGAGCAAAAACCCCAGATTACCCACACATTTACAGTCCTTAGATTGTTGAGTTCTTAATTAATTAGTTAGGGAACACAAACCTGTTGGTCGGAATTAGGAAAAGTGCAGCAAGACATATAGCTGGTGTGTGTGCCGACTGTGCGTTTCTTGGCTGAAACATCTTCCTCTAAAGACAGCGGGTATACCGTCACCTTATTGTCAAGACCCCTGGAAAATAAAGACATTAATAAAAGGCACAAATATAAACAGTCTCGCGGATGGTTTGAAAACTCAGCTATCATGGAGAGCATTCATTTCTTTATTCCCGATGATTATCTTCGCCACCGACAACATAGTTCAACTGTTCTATCTTCCGGCCTGCAGGACTAATTTGCCAATGGTCATGCGTATCAACATATTTAGTGTTAGTGAAGCTGCTTTTAAAAGGCAAACTCTATTAATGCTTGTATAGTTTGTATGGTTACTGTTTACGTTCAATGTAATACTGTTGCAAATGTATTTTAAAAACATACTAAAAAGCTAAATTTTGTATTGTTTTTTAAAGAATAAAATTGAATTAAATAATAATAATAGTAATAGATCTCGCAACTCACCCACAAGCCACCAGATTCCCCGAGGGAGCATATGCGCATGCCATCACCCAGGTGGTGGGCATGGTCACCGCATGCTCCTTGTTCGTTGTGAAGGCGTCCCATATTATCATTTTACCATCCTGAATAAAGATTATAAATATTCATAAATCAATTGTTATACCCTGAATTATCATTACCCATCTCAGACACTGTCTAGTGAGATGGGTAACACAATAAATAAGTTATAATGTACAAGGAAAAATAAAATAACAAATGCCCGGTCTGCCGACAATGATATCTTAGGAGTAAGTGAATAAATTTTAGTGTTTAGATAGAAAGTATACTGAATGCAGTAGAAATGACATTCCTGAGGAGCATGTGTGGTAAAGGCATGAAAGACCGTATTACGAATGAGGATATCATTAACATTCTCTGCACTTGCAAAAAAGAAGACAATTAAATGTTTATTATTATTACAAAAACATTATGAGGCAATATGTGTATGAAAGTGGAATTATGCCAAGACAGGATTATGTGGCATTCCATCCTTTCAGCCTTCCCATAAAAAATTATAATATTTCTCTTATAGAACTTAATTCACAAGAGTGGTACTTATGAATCACTCACATTTGCAAATAATTTGCAAAGCTGTTTATTTACAATTTCCACAATAGACATAGAATGAAACATATGTATTACATTATGAATAGTTACAAGAACAAATTTTGTATGTTAAGGCTTCGCAACCGGGCTTGAAAAGAAGAAAATGGAGAGATACGAAATTACGAATGTTAGAGGAGCGCGCTAACATTTACAGCGACAAAATCAAAATGAAAATTGCGAAAATGTTTAATAAAACACGACTCGTTTAAAATAGAGCAAAAATCTCATAGGGAGCATCTTAAGGTGAAACAGATGTGACCATTCCCATACAATCTATTTTTCAACCGCATTTGAAAACTACAGATAATATTTTATTTATTTTAATGTCGAAAAATAATACTCATAATGAAATATTCGCGAACGAAAATTTCACAGTTCTATCACTTATAATAACCCAGTAATTAAATTAACAAAATTAATTATTTTGTGCAGAAACTGCTAGCCAAAATGCCCTAATCTGCGTTAGAAGGAGACAAACCTATGTGCGAGCCATACGTTTCACGTGCACGCTTTCAACCCATTCCTATGGTGTTAAAGTGGTCAGTATATTTGTAGTAAAAATGTCAATTTGCGTGGCGCGATTTGTTATTCTGATAGAATGTTCGTTTTGCTTTTTTATGAATGTTCCAGTATTACTCGGCGCAAGGAGCATTTGCGGTTTTGGCACGCAGTAAAAAAGGACAAATTAACTATATAATTATAGTGAGAACGACTGTAATTATTTAGAACTTTCATAAATCTCCAACTATCACTAGACGCCCGCCTAGTTATTTTGTTATTGAGACTTGCTAAACAATAAAATGCATAGATCGAGCTGGGTACCTACATTCTGTCCGATTCTCGTCCGTCTGCCACGAGTTTGAAGCTTTTTTCGACTTTGTACAACGCATTATTGTTATTCCATAAAAATGAGGCGTGCTCTTTATAAGAATCAAAAGTATTATTAGAGAGCATACTTGATCGAAGGTAGAGAGTGAATCCAAGACTAAGTTACAAATTTTTTTACAAATATTTTCTCGGTAACTACCTAACTAACCATCACGCCGGTTCCCCGCAGGGGAAGGCAGAGAGGACGGACCGCCAAACAACTCGGTCTTGGCACACACTATTTGCCTCACTCACATTCATACATCGTCTCATACATAGTCTTCTATTATTCTGACTTTTGACATGACCTGACTCAAGTATCTGATTCATTTGATCGTGCCATGTCTACCTCGTGCGTCCCCAACTTCTTCTACCATTCATATTTGCGTCATATATTCTTCTTATACTACCTAGGTACTTTCTTCATTAATTCGCTCTATATCCACATTTTCTAGGTACATTCTGTAGTAATTTATATAAAATTAAAATTAAATAATAAATATTTTGATTACTAATAAATATTTTAATTACTATTTTAATTTTAACAATTAAATTATTTTATTCTGCAGTAATTATTACATTCTGTAGTAATCGTGTAATTTTTACTAATTATCTATCACCGTTTTCTCGCTGAGAGGATGGGTCACAACATGGTCACAACTAAGAGTTGAAAGAGAATGTGAGGAATACGATTATTCACATTCATACACATCTCTTCTATTATTCCGACTGACTGTTCCCAAATAATTAATTCGCTTGATTGCGCCGTTTTTTGCGAAAAATGATCTCAAGAGACACTATACTATAATGTTAGTTGGTATCACAATAACAGAAAAAAAAATTGTTAGATTTCGCAGAACGAAAGTTGAAGTCGATTTTGTGTTTCTATTGTACAGAAATCGCGTTCTCACCGATATTTTTCATAGATTCTATGAAATAGATGATGTGGGATCCCAGTTTTAGCCTTGCATTCTTTCTTGATACAGTACACATATTATATTATCTATTTGACGCTTGTAGAACAATCATACACGGATTTACCACTCATACCCCTCAAGGATCTCATTTCTACTTGTACCCCTTCCTCTGCCAGTTTGAGTGTCAACAATTTTATGAAATCACACCACATACTATATTATTATGTATTGTGATCAGAGATGTGCAAAATGGGTACCCAAAATCATTTGAAATGCAAAATGGAAATGGGTCAAAACTTTTCCATTTGAAAATGCAAAATGCAAAATGGTTTTTAGGAAAGCATTTCAAATGCAAAATGCAAAATACCTATTTTCAAAATGCATTGAAAATGCAAAATGGTTTCTCAGGTCAAACGAGAGTAAAAAATAACAGCCTTCTTTTTACCTTCTATTAAAACAATTATTGCATTTTAAAACAACTTTATTATTTAATAATGGCCATCAACTTGTGGAATAAAAAAAATCATAGATACTGATACGTATTGTGTAAAAAAAATCTTGAATTTGAGTGGAATATAA
The DNA here is from genome assembly GCA_917563855.2 of Limnephilus lunatus. NCBI lineage: Eukaryota > Metazoa > Arthropoda > Insecta > Trichoptera > Limnephilidae > Limnephilus > Limnephilus lunatus. The sequence continues at coordinate 50,078,368 of OU830593.1, forward strand.
TAGTATCTATTATTAACTGAATAATGTCATTTTTAAGGAATTTTTCTTAGGGCCATCATCATTTGTGTAGTAACTCTCAAGTGAGGGGACATTCACCTGTGAACAATAAAGAAATACAGGACAGTGTGACAACATAATATGAGGTTTTCTAGTGCGCACCCATTATTTGACTATAGATTGTCACAGAAAACTCCATCAAAGTAGGCGCACTAGAAAACCACATATATTGTCTATATAATGTAGGTGTATTTTAAATATATACATAAATTATCTTAACTTTCTTTACCTAGTTAGTGGTCTTGGTCACATAAACCTTAGCCATTATTAGATTTAATAAGAACAAGCTTCTCAAAAACATCATCACTCATCTTTCTTCTATGCGGCCTCCTCATGATCATACCTCCATATGAAAAGAGGCGTTCAACTGGTGCTGAACTCGGAAGACAAGTACTGCATTTGATGAACATGTGCCTAACAGTAGGGTAGTCATGCAACATTTCAAAATCGGTTCTTTTGTCGTTTTGTTAAGGGTAACAAAACGATTTCACAATTTTTTTATTCTAGATTCCAGTGCGAATGATGCAATTTGCGCTACAGTGTCGCATCCATTTTTTAAAATGAAGTGGACTCCTAAAGAACAAAAGGACTGAGTCCGTTCAGTATTTTTACTACAAATAAGGAAATTAAAATAAAGTACCAGAAAATCTAATGTAACTCTACAAAGTGGAAATAATTGTCTTGTATTCCAACTTCCAATTTTTCAGTGGCGGAAACATTTCCATTCTCAGCAAATACTTAATATTTGTGATAATGTATTGACATCCCTCACATCCCTGAAAGAAAAAATATGCAGTATTTGGTTAAAATGCAGTTCGTATATATATTTATATAATGAGATAAGACAAGCAATGCCATACAAATTTTCGATCGAAACTGTCGTCCTCATATTGGTCTTCACTTGTATCATCGGCCGGCGATTGTATTTAAATTCTAATACTGAATAAAGTAATATAGCATTCTACATGATTTTCTTTGAAGCGTGCATACCTAGACAGTTCAATATAATAATATTAATTATCGTACTTACATGATTAATGTAAAACCAAAAACACCACGACCACGCAATAAATGAAGACGCGAAAAAGAAACAAGTCGAAACAAGCTACAGTTTAATTAAAAGTTTGACAAATTACGAAACCGCAAAAAAATTACGCGGGACTAATGTTGCCAGCGTAAAAAAATAGTAACTTCTATCAAAAATTTTATATTACAGCGTCTGCTTGGCAGGGCTCCTACTAGGGAGCAACTTGACATACGCAAATATTTCTCATATCGAGGTTGGACCAATTTACCGACAGAGTGAATATAGTAGGAAGAATGTTGCAAAAATGCATTTAAAATGGAAAATGCATTGAGAAAAGCATTTAAAATGAAAATGGAAATGGGTGAAAAGAAAAACCATTTAAAATGCAAAATGGAAAATACCCATTTTGCATTTTGCATTTCCATTTGAAATGGATTTATTTGAAATAAAGCACATCTCTGATTGTGATGTTGTGGGAAGCCGTGGTATCCTGACTTGAGCACACGACAAATTTGTTTCTCCATCTGGCAATTCTAACCACTTCGTTGGTTTGACAAATGCGCCCCATAGAAATGTAAGAATTAAATGTAACTTTTTGACTTATTCGCGAAATATTAGCGAGCAAGCAACGAGAGAATGCATGGTTAATGAGTAGGTATGTACCTACATCGCTTGTTATGAATAAGCCCGTTTAGCAAAAGCGGCCTCTAAAAAAAGGTCCAGTTAACACCAGCTCCCGCCACACATGCCGTTGTTCCCAGCCGGTTCCTTTTATAAATTTATTCAATCTTCCCAGGCGTTGATTTAATTTACTGAATACAACAAACCTCTATCTCGCGTCTCTCTTCCACGCATGCGGAACATCGTAAAATTTTTGAAATACATCGTTTTCGCGAATGTTTTTTGGTTGGGTAAATAAAAATGTTCTTTACCAACGCGCGCGGAGCTGTGGAAAATGTCTTTTGTGCATATTTTTTGCAATGAAATTGTGTATTTTTCACCCGTTCTCTACGATTATGTAATTATAGGTACCAATTTTTTTGTTATATAGATTAATATTACTAATATACGTTCGCGAACCAATAATTCATCTCAATATTAAAAAAGCATAACGTGTTAAAAGTGTTTTATTAGACGATATTGAAAATAGCACCATCTATCGGCGTAAAGTTTCTAAAAATATTTTGAGAATACCCTTAAGTATCATAAAGAAACATTGCGAATTTTTTCACAAATATAATTTATAATTTTAATTTTTCGAAGAAAACTTCTACGGAAAGGTTTTCACTTTGTGATGGCATTATTTATTTTAATAAAAAGACAAATAACTTTGTTTACATCACTTTTATTTGTACACAATCTACATGTTTAGTAAACAATGTTTACTTCATCAAGATCAAACGTATACTTGATACGTATTTTTTTAATGAAAAAATTTTCCCTTGGTACAATACATACAATAGATACATAAATATAATGAAAGTATATAAAAGCTTAATACAATTATAATTATTACAATTATATATATTTTTAAATTATTCTCCCATAATAAGCAAATGCTTGTGTGTATGGGAGGAAGTATTATTTGTTTGGTTATTTTGATTTTTTTATTTTTTTTTTATTGCTGTTTTTATTTATATTTAGTACTTTGAAATTTAGTTTATGTAAATAATAAGATAAATGTATGTTTATATAAATATATGCATATAAATAATTTTTATTATTATTATTATTTATTTATTTTTTAGTTAAGGTTTTCAGTATATTTTTTTAATTGTGTTTTGAAATTTTTGAAACTGTCACAAAGGGATCTTATATTTTCTGGTAATTTATTAAAGAAATTTGTTCCCAAGTATTTGTAGTTTTGTTGGCCTAAAGTTTTTTTACAAATGGGAATTGGTAACATGTATTTTTGCCTGAGATTTGCTGTGTTTTTGAAAGGTATGGTTTTGTTTAGGATATCCTCTTTGTAGACTTGTTAGGTTGAGTGATACAGAAAAAGTATTTAATTTTCTGACTTTAAATTCTTTGAATATGAGTTCAGATGGATATAAAAATGATTTTTTTAATATTACTTTAATTATTAGTTTTTGCGCAATGTAAAGAGATTGTGTGTGAGTTTTATAGGCGCCACCCCATCCTATTATACTGTATACTTTGATCCTGATGAAGTAAACATTGTTTACGAAACATGTAGATTGTGTACAAATAAAATTGATGTAAACAAAGTTATTTGTCTTTTTATTAAAATAATTTATAACATAATAGAAACAGACTTGTTTTTACAAATTTTTGGAGCATACTTTGCGATTTTTTTCTAGCTAGGGAATTTCATATAATTTGCGTTTCGGCGTGGGCAGAATCTAGACTTTATCTTCAAAAATGACATATATTTTTTTAAGAGCTTAAAAACTTTAAATGTTTAGGGGAGATATGTAAGCAGAGGCGGCTCTAGGGCTCCAGCTGTGGAAGGTCATTTGAAAAAAAAGTGATTAATCTTTATTTGATATTGAGAAAAATACCGATGCATAATATTTATATCAATTTAAAGATAGGTAGGGTCATGAATCCGCAACTCAAATTACATTGGTATTATTTGTAAATTGCTAAGTCGCTACATAATACATGTACTTGCAGGCACATCATTTTAAAAAGGGCACTTTTCAATATAGTTGTGCACACCAATAGTACCTAAGTATCCAAAATTTAAAAACAAAATTAGATTAGAAAAAAATAGACACCGGTACCTACCTAATATAAAAAAGTTTTTAAAACAAAAATTGTTTTAAATCAAGCTGTTTTCTATGTCCGTTGAAAATTGACCATAATATAATAAATAATCTTTGAAAAGATCTACTTCTCAATGTACCACCAAACTAAATTTGATATGTCGCAAATTACATCGATAACAATGTGAATAATTATTTCAAATCTCTCCCGAACTGTTCAATACAAAAACAACCATTGTTTCAAGCGAGACATACGTGCAAAAAGCAAAACCAACATAATATGTTTATATCACCATCTCTTTCAACAACACATAAGATTCATAATGCTGTCTCCCTCACGGACATAACCCAAGCGTCGTTAGGCTTCCTTCACTAACTATGCGGGGAAATTCAACTACAGGCAAAGTACATAGTGCCATCTCATTTGTTGTAAGGCGCGCATAGAGAGAGAAGATATCAAAGCTGAGGGCAATTTAAAATTGACCCAGGGAATACTGTGTGAATAGGAGCTTCCATTTTATGCAATAGATGTCACTGCTCGTCTACGTCGCCGCTAGCTGCCATTATTTCGCGATTCATTTCAAATAAAGAATTCGATGCTTTGAGCAGTTTGATCCGTAAAAATGTATTATTATTATGTCTTATAATTTTGGGGGGTCAAACACCCATTGTCCTAAGGGGAGAGCCGCCACTGTATGTAAGTATAAATAAGTAAGTATAAGTAACGTATAAATATAACAAAAATCACCTGAGAAGATGACACCATATGCCTCTTGTCCGGTGACCAATCAGAACACAGGACTTTAGCTTGATGACCTTTCAACACCCGCCTGGGCTTAATGTTCATGTAATTTATAACTTCCAGTCGTTCTGCTACCGTTGCCACTGCAAATATTATGCATTATTAATTTGCATTACTGCCACACATTTACTCATTGACTAATTAACAGCTTAGTTCAGAACTGAAACTACTCTTCCCGTAGAACTAGAACTGTTTACTGCGGAACTGAAACACCTTACTGTAGGACTGAAACCTGAAATAGTTCTTACTGTAGGACTGAAACCTGAAATAGTTCTTACTGTAGAACTGAAACTAATAATTCATCGGTAGAACTGAAACAGCTAGTACTGAAACAGTTTACTGCACGACTGAAACCGCTTACTGTAGGACTGAAACCTGAAACAGTTCTTACTGTAGGACTGAAACAGTTCTTACTGTAGGACTGAAACAGTTCTTACTGTAGAACTGAAACAGCTTACTGTAAGACTGAAACCTGGAACAGTTCTTACTGTAGAACTGAAACCTGATAGAGCTCTTACTGTAGAACTGACACAGCTTACCGTAGAAGTGTAACAGCTTACTGTAGATGTTAAAGCTAAAACAGTTTTTACTGTAGAACTAAAACTGATAATTCGTCAGACAGAAAAGGAGAAAAGAATGCTTTTTAAGTTCAACTATTATTAATCATTTGAGTGCCGATTGTCATCCGGGTGACAATATTTCAAGCCTATGCGGCCACATTCGGCACACAACAAGTTAAAGATAATTTATGGTATTTTGGCAATAAAACTAAGCACTTATTGGCATTACGGTGGGGAATAAGATTATAACACAGAATACTCACGTGTAACATCATTTAATTTGAGTCGTTCATCTTCGAGTTTAACTTTTAGAGCTTCCGCCTCTTTCAGGAGAGATTCCACCGTATCTCCGGGACTATTTATAATAACTGCTGTGTCGGCAGCCATTTTATTTTTAAATAAAATAAGGTGTATTCCTGCAAGAATCAAAAATATATATCACAACAATAACAACAAAAAATTGAATTTTTTTCTGAATCTAAACAACTTTTTTTATAAAGAAAGACAAACATTCCCAGATGAGGTTGGATCACTTGAACATTTTACCAATTGATCATTTTAATGCAGTTTTATCGTAATTTATACTTACAATGCTTAAGACTCTAAGCGCCTGTCTCAAATTACGCAAAAAAAAAGTATGTTGAAACATGTTTTTTTTAAAAACATGCCCTAATTTTTAAATGTTTACCTACTAAAATTTGAAGAAGTAAATTTTCCACATTGTACAGATTAAACAGTGTACAATATAGTTGTGAATGTGGAATATTTGTAGCAGATGGACGAGTTTGTGTATTTGGGAAGTATGTTTACGAAAGTGCAACCCACAATGGAGTGCTGCTACCAACCCAGCTGTGGCAGTGAGGCATGAAACTGTCAGAGGAAGGATGAAAGTAGACAATATTGCAGAAATTAGATCCCAGAGGCTTTTGTGTGCTAAAATCATGTATAATCGGGCGAGAAACGTGGAGATTTGCAAATAATACAACCCTGATGTGAGTGTAAAGAGTGAGATTAAGAAAGGGATTCTTACATGGTTTGGGCATGTAGAACGATGGAACGTAAAATATATATCACTTAAATATGAATGGTAGAAGAAGTCAGGGATGCCCAAAGAATATATTGCATGATCAAGTGAACCAAATACTTGAGGTGAACCATGTCAAATTCAGAATAGTAGTGTACTGCATATAATGCCAGAATGAGTTTATGTATAAGGGTATGCTTGGTTAACTATTTAAAATGAAAAAAATAGCAACAACAATAAAGAATAATAGAAGGGAATGTATGAGACGATCATTTTCAGATTTAGTAACATATACTATCAAATTGAGATTTTTATAAACACAAAGCCGTTTACTAGAGAATCGGGTATGTGCCTCGTGCGCTTTAATAAAATAAACAAATAATCGCATCATTTGGCATGTGAATTGTTGTTCAATCGAACTAATCGTTTAATCGAACTTTCTCGGTCAAATCGAGCCGTTTACTATGATGGCTCTTTTCGTGTAACTGGCCCTCTCATTTGGAATAAACTTCCCTCAGCTCTTACTAATATCCAGAATTTGGCAGAATTTAAACGGGCTTTAAAAACTAAATTATTTAAAAAATCGTACCATTCATGAATCCTAACATCTTTTCAATACAAGTAATATGTCATGTTCTCAAGTATCCGGTAATCGTTTGGTTTCGGTTTCCTCCTAATACTTTAATGTTTAATATCTGAATTTATTGTAAGAAGTTAGTGTATTATATTTTAGTTTAAAAGTTCTTGTTTTTTCCTGCGTTGCAATAACACTGTTATTGTATATTATTATTTTCCTCTCTGCTATAACAGCACTGTTTTGTTAATCTTTGTTATCTTGTCATTGTTTTGTAAATAATGTATATTCTTTATTTCATAGATATTATTTTATCAATATTTTGTAATGAACTCGTAGGGAACACTGTAGGATTATTTTTTAAATTTATTATAGTTAAGCGCACTTGAAGTGAAATGACACAAAACTGCGCTATACAAATATTACGTTATTATTATTATTATTATTGAGTTCCAATATCCTCCCTAATGATTTTTTGTTGAAAATTAGGTGTGAATGCCGTCCCGATTTCTGAACAGGAATGTGGAGCTGTCGTTGTCCAAAATCCTCCTTTCTTGATAAATCGTGTTTAAATATCTACCTGAGTTCCAAAACACTCCGTAATTGAGACAGCCAATCAGAAGGCAGCATTTTAACAAATTCAAAATAGTCACCAGTGTCTTTCCATACAAATTTTGGTAATTTGGTTAATTTTTGTCCTACTTATTCTACTAATTTCTCAATAAAATCATGTGCAATAAGGAACTCCAATGAAAAATATTACGGCTTTAAAAAAATATGTTCACATAGACCAATTAACGCTGATTCTGATATATAAGTTTTATTAAATAATATTAAACATGGAGTTTTAAAAAATATATTAAAAAGTGCATTTTTAATACTGTCGTTGAAACACGTTACCAAGTTGATATTACTAAAATATTTAGTGGTGACGTCACTTATCACCATAAAGTCATTGTACGGGAATGTAGGTATGACACAAGCCATCGTGTTAACAACATTTCATCTTTTTCGTCTATTTACATACTATATTTGTTTATTTACATACTCTTATAGAGATTTAGTTGTTGCGTTTATTGAAACATTATTTGGGCCTAAATAATTCAGTTTCAAAAATAAAGGTATCTCTTATTAGTTTATCTCTATTATTGAAAATATTCAAAAACTACTGTCCAAAAAAAATAGTAATGCTACTTCTAAGGAGATTCCTTCGAACTCCGAATTTCAAAATGGTGGCGAGTCGAACAGCTGATTGCGCGATCTTATAATAGTAGATGACGTGATTGATGACGTCACACAACCCACCATAGATACGGTGGTTTTGGAGATATTGAAAAATTAAAAGTTTGACAATTATTTTAACTATTAAAACCTCTAAAAATAAAATAAAATATGCAGTTATTTAAGTTAGAAGGTCCATTATTCATTAAATTTTTTTTTTTTAAATTGGCTCTATTATGTAATAATGGTGGCTGAATACCTTCCTGGTAATCGGGGAAGCTAATGCGAAAACCAGAAAAGTGGAAGAATAATTTAGATTGAAAAAAACAGTGTGTAAACAATTGAAAGTTTTACCCTAATTTCATTGAAGTTTCCAATGGAGTCTCATTTTTCTTTAAATATTTTTGACCATAACATATTTTTATAAAATTATATTTCCAATATTTTTTCTAGATAAAGTGAAGTATGTCAACAATTTGTTAAGAAAAATTATTGTATCAATTAGAAACAGTTAGAAAACCTAAGTTTCTACAAAAAATCGATGATACACAATATCTACAAAAATCTTCCAGAAATTACACATAAGCTTCTCATTTGAGTTTATGTGAAGCCAGAGAAAATTATATTGGCCTTTTTTTACATTAGCTCCACAAGGAGGCCCTGAAGAAAATAATTCCCCTCAGGGCCTATGTCATCTTTAGGGATGCTGTGTGGAGGGTCTCTTTAGGAAAGGAAGGTGAGGAAGTTCTGGGAAGGAAAAGGGTATTAGGGGTGGGTAGGAATCTGGGGGTCAGTGTGTCCAGGAGTGACGGACGTATGAATCCATCCCTCCCACTGTGGTGCAACGCGATATTCCGAGAGACTACAGCTGGAGAAGTCAACCATTCTCTCCCGATCCGGCCTACCATGCAGCTGGTGGGCAGACGCATCCGCCGCCAAGACCTGGAAAATCTCACCCCATGAACCCGAGCACCCCTGCTAAGTCACCAAACGTAATGAACCACTCGGGGTGACCTAAGGCAGGGGTGTTGGTTATCCTATACCTGCCTTTCAAATTTAACAATAAATGGTTCCCTGGGCGGCGGTACCCATACCCGCCTTTCAAATTTAATATAATGCACCATGACACGGTTCGCGCACGGTACAAGTATTGGTAAATGTTCCGCTATTGAGTCCACGCTCAAAACACACTTTAAAAAATTAAAATAAATTGTACTAGGTAGATAATAGTTAGTAATAAGTAGACATCGGATTATATGCACTAACAAAGTGCCAAAATATGCATGCAAATATGCACTAAAAAAGGCCGAAATATGCACCAAAAACGCTTGATATGCCTAAAATATGCAGAAATCAAAATTAAAAAAACATTTTTATTTTTATATACTTTAATTAATGACGATACAAAAACAATGACAAAAACAGCGAAATATTCTTAAAATTATGCATAGTTTTTGTGACAATATAAAATTAAGTGTTTTTCCATATTTTCCAGCGCAAAGTTGTGAAGTTTGTCACCGAGTATTAATTTGTACATCGAAAACTAATGTCATTGGACAAAATTTAAAATTTGGCACCATTTCTGGAGATACCTGTTTAGGCAGGATATGACCTATACCGTTGAGGCATGCATTAATGTTCTTTATATCTTCAAGACTCGGGTTTTTAAGCAAAAGAGCGTCTAAATTTTTACAAATCTTTTCCGTTATTGAATTAAAAAGGGCGTTTGTGAGTTCGATCATTGTTTCCAGTGTATTTCTATTGATTTAAATAGAGGAAGGTTTTTTGTTTCCAATTTATCTATGGCCTCTGGTAACTTGTGGAATTGTGTTGAGATGAGGCTGATATTCTGTTTAGTGGGTGCGTCTTCAAATGCTAGCTTGCTTGACTGAATTGCAACGGCCTCAGAATTGTCAAATTGACTACTTGTTTCCTTGACGAAAAGGAAACAAAATATGCATGATTGGGGAAAAAAGGTTAAAATATGCGTTAACGCCGTAATTAGAGTTATATACATTTGCATATGCAAATATGCAAATGCATATAATCCGATGTCTAGTAATAAGTAATTCAGTAACCGGAATTTAAAAATATTGCGTTTTAATGATTATTTTGTTAACTTTAAAAATGCGAAATGTCATTTTCCAAGGACCGCCATCTTTTTAAATAAGAAGGCCATTCTTGTGCCGTGTGAAACTGCAATACGCAAATTGTAAATACACACTACCAACCTAAAAATTCAAAAACATTTATGTAACCAGTTGTTTCAAATAACATAATAACAATTAATTGTTGTAAAATAACCTACCTTAATCGTCGGAATATGGGTAGTATGTTGTGCTGGCCATTTTAAAAAATGAGTGAATTCTCATTGTGTGGTCCGGCAAGAAAGTGCCCCTTTATACCGCCTGCTCACGTCAAGGCAAGAAAAACATCCAAGTTTTCAAGTAGTTTAACGGCTACGCTAGGTTTGTGTAACATGGTTTGTGATACAAAAGAAAGTGCCCCTTTATACCGCCTGCTCGCGTCAAGGCAAGAAAAACATCCCAGTTTTCAAGTAGTTTAGCGGCTACGCTAGGTTTGTGTAACATGGTTTGTGATACAAAAGAAAGTGCCCCTTTATAATGCCTACTCGCGTCAAGGCAAGAAAAACATCCCAGTTTTCAAGTAGTTAAACGGCTACGCTAGGTTTGTGTAACACGGTTTTTGATACAAAAGTGAGTATATTATTTATAAAAAATAATTACCGAAATTGTTTAGAGTTTATTTTAGAGAATTTATTTTATAAGTACTTTATAATATAGTGCTTATAAAATAAATTCTCTAAAATAAACTCGCATGTCATCATAATTTAAAAAAACATCCCAGGTTTTGAATGGTTTGTTTGGCAAAGCAGGGTTTGTCTAGCGGGTATGTGTAATAATTCTAATACATTTCTTTCCATGTTCTTCTGTTATAAATACAGTTACAAACTTGTCCATAATACTAATCCTACTTGCAGTACAAACCTTTCAAAACTTGGGTGTTGTTGAAAAGAAAAACGCGTGCGTGTTCTTTTATTTATTTTCGTTTTAGGTATTAAAATAATTACTTACATACGTAATTTGGCAAATCAGGTACTTTCGTAATAATATCGTCTATGTATCGCTTCTAGCTACTCGTTTCGTGAATGCTTTTGTTATTTTTAGGTTGGCTCATTTGCAAATTGCATGTAAAACATGTTTCACATGGAACACTTGTGGGTGGTTTGGTATATTTAAGGAACAGTTTCACATTTCATACAGGCTTGCGTCTCGCGTCATGCACGCGTAATAAGTGATGATTTTTTGAATTTACGAAACCTAACAAAATAATGATTAATACGCATTATTTATCATTTTTGAAGATTGAAATTCGTATTATTGTGTAACTGACAGAGAGTGATTTTTCCTTTTAAAAGTGCATATTTCATCGTCGTAATTAATAACATGGCGGTCCTTGAAAAATGACATTTCGCATTTTTAAATTTAACAAAATAATCATTAAAATGCAATATTTTTAAATTCCGGTTACTGAATTACTTATTACTAACTATTATCTACCTAGTACAATTTATTTTAATTTTTTAAAGTGTGTTTTGAGCATGGACTCAATAGCGGAACATTTACCCAAGTATTTATTGCATTTTTAAAGGCCATCTCGAGGGTAACATGTAAACATGTAAGTAAAAGGCTGTGGATAAATAAATTAAATATTTTGTACAAAACCTTAAAATGAAGTATAAAGGGAAATACCTAACCAGTTTAAACATAATATCAAAAGAGAGGATATCGCTAAAAATGTATTTAAAAAAATATTACAAAATGTGCACATGTCATAATTGAACGGAAGGTGGAAGGTCAAGCTACAAAACTATGTCTCACTGACTCAAATATTGACAATGCAAAGAAAACAAATTCAAGAAAATAATAAACTTGATAGTGAAACCAGTACTAAGTAACACATAATATTTAGTTTATAAAAAATTCCTAAAATACCTGAAGAGCTGAGGTAATACTACATTCAATAGATTAAAAATCATTAATGCCACCTTAAAGGTGAGTCATTGTGTGGTGAGTGGTTATACTTTATTGCAAAATCAAAGAACTGAAGAGATTATTTAATTTTAATCGAAAAATAAATACATGGTCGATGTACAAATGTACACCCCTGCGAATGGGATCAATTCAAACAATATAAAAGTCCTGTTTGTAAAGCTATATGTTTTTCATTAAAAAAACTACCATTATATATAAAAATTACCTTAAAATTGGTTTTGATGACAAATTAATACCAAAACATTCAATCAATACTATTCGCGAACCATTTGACAGGTATTTTTTGGACCACGACCACAGACAAAACTCGTGATTTTAAGCAAAGATATTTTAATAGGTATCATCGTCATCTGCGGCATCTACGCTATTTGGCTTTCTTTTTTCTCCTTGATGTACTTTTAGGTATTTTTTAACGAAGTGTGACATAAAATCATTTTTACGAACGCAGCGGACAGGAAAATATAATAATAAAAATTTTACCTAGCGGCGGACACACAACGGTGAAAGCAAAAGAAGCGTAATAAAAATTGGAAAGCCAGGATATTTTTGGCAATGACAAACGAACGAATGCGACCCCACATTGCAAGCTAGTAAAACTCAATCGCCGAGTCGGGCGAAAGGCAATAAACCTTTTTCGTTTGACCCTCGAGTCCGCCGCCGCCGATGGAAATAGTTTTCAAGATCTACACTAGGGCCAAGAAGGAAGACAGAGGGAGAATTTTCACCAAGGAGTCAGTCACCGTTTTGCAGGCCGGCCAGGCACTGCCTCGCTCCGCCACCAGAATAGTGAATCGCAAACCGACCAGGGCTCTGCAAACGTGCCGCGAAACCATGCGGATCGGACTCCCGACCAGGGGTACCCTACCAAGACTCTTCGTTTCAGCCCGACCAGGGCTCCACCGAGGCCCTTTCACATCCGCCAACTCACGGGACTTCCCGACCAGGGATTTGTGCAATTTCTACTTTGCACAAATTTTAATTACAAAGAACTTTCGTAACTTCCGACTTATGCAATAACTAAGTGTAAGAATAAATGAGTTAAAAGTGCCAGTGTATCAACCAGGACGATCATTTATGGTTTGTACGCGGAGACTCCATCATCAGCAACCAAAGGGAAGTGACTGAACATTTTATTATATTCACCGCCGAAGTGATCAGACTCTGAACAATTACATAAAGACTTTTACCCTAGAATTAAGCAAAGAGACATTCTAATTTTAAGAACTAATTAATTAAGTAGTTTTAAGACTAACACTAGGTTAACAATTAACACCTGCCTTTTTGTATCCTAATGTAATAGATGAGTCGTTTCGTAAATCAGTGGCATTTCTTTATTTGTTCCTCCTTATTTTTATAATAGTTTAAGTTTGAACCTGCCATAACTACGCGAGCGTATCATCCCATAAATATACCAAACCACCCATATACAGTTTGTCAAATAAGAGTAGAAAATAAATGAGGGCGCCACCGTTGCCCAAATGGCAATACTAAAAATATAACCATGGTGTTAATCTAAAGCTGTGTAACCTACATTTTTATTAAAAATTAAAAAGGCAAGTGAAAAAAATATTTTTTCATTGCTATATAGATTCTACCACTGATCTCAAAATTTGAATTTCATTTAGGTATATTATTATTATACATTTGCAATTTTGTGTTAACATAATGAAGAATAACATTTTGCAATTTTGTGTTAAAATATTGAAATATAAAGCACACTTTAGAAATTGCTCACATTTATTTAATACTAGCTTAAGTACCTAGCGTTGACTAGAATTCTTATAAACTGGAATTTTGAAAAATATAGGCGATCAAAGAACTTTGATCGAACTTTGAATCAATTGAACTTTAAAAAGAAGAAAAGAATTCTCCATCAAATTTCGGAATTACTATTCAAATCTAAGTTAAATTAAATGAAAGCCAATCACTTTGTAAAACACGATTTAATCAAATTTATGTCATTTAGTAGGTACCTTCACAATAGTGCTTACTCGATTAATTTTTTTTTTAAGAACAAATTTTTTTTTTTTTAAATGTGTATACAGTGTTTTGAATTTTCTGTGTCATTGCAATTTTAAATAATATTTGACAGATAAATTGGTGTTGCCAGCCTAAAAATTTCTTAGTTCCATTTTATTTATTTTCTACTCTTATTTGACAGACTCTACATCCTTTCTTGAGTCGTGAATTGTTTATTCTATTGAATGTTGACGCAAATCTCTATGCATCTCTATGCTTCGGCGAAACTGACATTTGTCTATGAAATAATATTTTTGAAATGTTTTCGGTTTGTTCCGTTTGGTTCCGTTTGTTCATTTGTTAATTTTGTTTTCGGTTCGTTACAGTTCGTTAGTAATAAACTTATTACCCAAGTAATACGTTCACCGTAAAATATTCATAACAATCATTCATCTAACAGTGCAGTAAAATGGATTTTCCTCTGCACGTTGAGGTGATCCAAAAGTTTTCTTCACCTTATTCGAAAGAAAACATTGTTAAACTTGTAAGTCCATACCTTCAAAGTTTGGCTGTTATTACTCCGGGAAATTCACTGGGCAAAGGAGATTTTGATAATTTCCCAGCAGTCGACCAACATGTGAGGTCTATCAACTTTTGTGATGTCAATCAATATAAAGAATGCGTGGACATGAAAAATACTGAAGCTATGTATCACGTATACAAATTAGACACCGTTCAATGTTCCACCGATACTATGGAAGGAGACAATGAAGAAGACTTGCCCGCTTTCAATTGCTGGCAACTGCCTTCTGAAGAGTTTGTGGGATTGTGGGAGAACCTTATATACGACGTAAAGGTTAAAGAAGATACATTGAATTTTGTGGAAACGACTCTTCTCTTCTCAGATAAATTGATTAATTCCAAAATAATCAGCTGGAACCGTGTTATGCTGCTGCATGGACCACCAGGCACGGGAAAAACCAGTCTCTGCAAGGCCTTAGCTCAAAAACTCTCCATCCGACTGGGACACCGATACTCCAGGGGACAACTTATAGAAATAAACAGCCATTCTCTCTTTTCCAAGTGGTTTTCAGAGAGCGGTAAGCTTGTCCTCAAGCTATTCAAGAAGATACGCGAGTACTTGGAAAACTCTGAATATTTAGTGTGTGTTTTGATAGACGAGGTCGAATCTCTCGCTCACTCAAGGACTGCAGCTTTTTCTGGGTCAGAGCCTTCCGACGCCATTCGAGTTGTTAACGCCATCTTGACTCAACTGGATCAGATACGAGAGTATCCTAACGTGCTCATTCTCACTACATCCAATATGACGGGGGCCATCGATCTGGCATTCGTGGACAGAGCAGATTTGAAGCAGTACATTGGACCGCCCTCAGATATAGCCATTTACCAAATATACCTATCCTGTATTACGGAACTGATGAGGACGGCTATTATCTCCCCGTTAGTACAAATGTTTGCTTACAAGACTTTAGAAGCTTGTAACTTCCAACTAAATGAAAGTACTAAAAATAGCTTGGAGCTGCTGGCCTTATCCAAGTATAGTGTGGGACTCAGCGGAAGAAGTCTGCGCAAGATCCCCTTCCTGGCGCACGCCTTGTTTGTCAGCTCCCCATCGGTCACTCTCACGGTCTTCCTCACGGCCATGAAGGAAGCCATTAAAAAGCACTTGGCCGATAGCGATGTTTTTGCCCAAGGCATTGAAAAAATTCATATAAACGGTTTTTAGCTTTTGTGATGTTAGTAAAATAAATATTTATTCATACTATTAAGAAAAGAAATACATACTCTATTACGCTATGAAATTTTATATTACTTTAAGAATTCTTGTGCTGTTGAACGATTTTAATGGTCGGAGCTACAATTTATTTCCATTCCATGATATATCTTTGTAACTATGATTATTTTCAACTTCTTCAAAATATTTTACTTAGTAAGTATATATTTATGGTAAGTTTCGTACTTATAAATATATGTAATGCTTAGAATTTATTTAAGGATGTGCATAAATTTTAAATGTAGATAAGTTTACTTTGTATTTATAAATTATCGCAACCCATCTTATTATCTGTCATTAAATATTTTAATTAAGTTTAAAAATACAATTATTTTTAATTTCATCTTAAACCTCGCTTATTAGAGCAAGCCGCCTGTTTTGTTTTGGCATTTTTTGTTAGAAAATCTTGAATAAACGTACCTTCACTGGTTTTAACAAATTGATTTATTTTAATTAGAAGCACATTTTACAGTAAAAACTTTTTCCCGACCCGCAAGCACTTTAAAAAAGTCCTTAGACCATAACTTAGTTGTTTTCTAGCTGTTTTTCAAGAGAGAAGAGACTTTTATTTAACAGACTACAGTATTTATAACCTAAAAGAACTAGCACAAACAAAAAACATATGTCTATGATGTACAGAAATCTGCTTTATCGACTACAATTAGCTTCGAAATTATACCGTCCAGTGCAGGTAGAGATCTGCCCTAATAATAAAGCTTCGAAGCGTTACGCTAGAGGCACGGACGTAGTTACAGCTTTGACAAGGGGGGTCCCCAAAGTAAAAAAAACAGAGCTCTAACGCCAATTAATACTATTATTTACAAATTAAACATTGCCAGCGACTATAACACGCAAGTATAGTCGCGGGTAATCTATAATATATAACTTAGGTTACTCTAAGTAGGCGCCTTTAAATAATGAGTTATATGTAATGCAAGTATTGCAATATTTATTAAAAAGTAACAAAGTTGAAACTTTAAAGTAATAAATTTAGTCTTTTACGTTTTATTGCTAACTGATTAATAATTTCTTTGGAATCAAGTTGCACTGCCAGATCTCAGTGTACAATCATTAAAGCCAGACCAGTAAGTCTTTCATCGCCTGTTTTATTTCTTAGGTAAGTTTTTAACCTCTTTAAGGTAGAGAAAGATCTTTCAGGGGTTGCAGTGGACACTGGGAGTGTGGCTAAAATAATGAGAAGCTTTTTTATTAAAGGGAAAAACTGATCATCACAGCCTTCATTTTCCCCACCCAGAAATGTTTGTGCAATCTTTTTAAGATTTTCTTTTATCCTGGAGTCATTACTGGTTTTTTCAGGTAGCAGCATTATTGTTTTCTACAATCGGCGCGATGCATGTAAATTTTTTTCTGTTGGACAAGTAAGATGGATATGAATGGGGGGGGGTCCGGACCCCCAAACCCCCCCCCCCCCCCCCCCTTATATACATCCGTGGCTAGAGGTCAGTAACCTTCACTTTTTTTGGGACAGAATGCTTAGGGCCCAATAACCAATTAAGCAGAATTGTATTACCTTTCAGATTAATTAGTGGAATGTTTGATTGGATTTAAATAATAAAGCTGCATAATATTTATTTACATAATACTTATTTTATTTCATTGGATAAAATATAATTTATTACATGTCGAGAATGAAACATTAACTCTATATGAGTTTGGTTTGGCTAATTTTTTTCAAAATTACTTACAAGTTCAAAATACTTTTTTACCGTCACAAATATTATTACTGGTCAAAGTCTGCACATCAGAGAGCCAAGAACCGCAATTGCACTTGTCAACTGATAACATTAAATTGTTCATACCATCAGAGTTACTGACCACAACACAAACACTATCAGTGTTACTGGTCCACAACCACAACCCATAGAACATTAACACCAGACTTGCAAAGGTTGCCACAACCACCCCCAATGTGCCATGGTGCTTGATGTGAAGGAACAGCGATTAGAGTTGAGCACAACCCACAGAATGTTAACATCGGACTTGCAAAGATTGCCGCTCCCCTAAGTGCTGTGTTACTGGTCCACAACCCACAGAACATTAACACCGGATTTGCCAAGGTTGACCCTCCCCAGCATGCCGTGGTGCTTGACGGCCACGGTGTGTAGAAACAGCAGAAGTGTGTGGATCAGGTTGTTGCGCCCCTTGAATAAAAAAAAACACTAATATTAACTTTGAAATTTGATAAATTGTTCAAATTCTGTCCTGTCATCCTGGACAGGAACAGAGCGGCAACTGACTAAATTCCTTCTTATAAATTCATTCCACAAAAGCATCCAATTCACTTTAGAGGTAGGCAGTAATGCATCAATTAATTTTTTAGATTCAACACTAACTTCAATAAATAACAGAATTGAATTCAACATTTTTCATAAATCGACGTACACAGATGTAACAATACATAACATGTCAAACTATCTGGTTTCACATAAAAATTCTGTTTATCATTCAATGGTGCACCGGCTGGTAAAAATCCCTTTATCTGTTAATTTCGCGATTGAACTTTAAAAAATTAAACAAATTGGTCTAAACAATGGTTATTCCACAGATTTAATTGATAAAATCCTAAATAAGATAAATGAAACAATGTTACGTTGTTTGAACCACTTGTATATTTGTTTGAAGCTGACCGGTTTCGGAACGACCATTTCTAAATAAGAAACTTAAACTCATTTCAACTAATACATTTTTATATGGTACAGCTGAAAATAATAATAAATAAAAAAACGAGTTTGCTTTAGACCACATGACTGAAGTAAAACTTCACTAACTTAGGCCGTCCATTAACAATAACAGGAATAAAAATATCCCCATCCCCTCAACTCAACTCATAACAACTCAAATCTTATCGTACTAGAATTAAACGTAATATTTCAGCAGCCCACAAAAACTATATCTTAAAGATAGAAAATAATGTGAAACACGATCCGAAGTCATTTTGGAAATATGTTTCTGATAAGAAACACGACAGAGGTCTCTTAAGTCATATTATCCTGAATGATTGCACTCACAAAGGAACCGACATACCGGAAGCTTTCGCAAAGTATTTTCAATCTGTCTATAATCAGCAAAAAGTTGATTTTGAATCATATGTGCCAGGACAGATTGGATCAACAAATGCTCAAAACATCTCCATTGAAAACGTTAATATCGTGGATTTCAGTTTAGCAGTAAAAAAATTGAAACCAAAAACATCGTTTGGTCCTGATTTAATCCCACCCTTTGTCATTAAGGGTCGGGTATCAAACCGCGCTAACGCTGCAGTTAGGTATTTCTTGTACTTGTAGACAAACACGGCCGCAGCTGGCCGCCTGCGTCTGACTAGAGGAGATGTGGGTATACTAGACACTACGGACTTACGAAATAAAAATATACTTGCCTTATAAAATTAAAATTTAGTTCCTACTATAATGGATACAGCTTAACATACTAAGAATCATATTGTGGAATAGCGTGGATAGCTCATAGAGACATTTGCGCCTGGGTCAAACTGCCCATTCACTGCAGTTAGGTATTTTTGGTAGTTGCAGCCGCTCGATCTACTGTGTATTTCGGTTAGATTCAGGCACGGCTGGTCAGTATTTTGATAAAATACAGAATAAAAATACACTTGCTTTATAAAAAAATTATTTATTTGCAACATAATTGATACAGCTCGACAGACTATAAATCATATTATGCAAGGGCAAGGATACATAGACTTTTTTTAACCCCTGGACCTTTACAGACGTCTTAGTTTTTGACTCAATGTGACATAGAATCTAATGGTGTTTTGATGTGGAAAAAATTTCTGGTTCAATTGCAGCTAACACTTTCCTAAAAAAACATATAAAATAAATTTATTTGTAATAATACAACCCAGAATTTACCCAACATCGAAATTCATTCAATTTATCAATGGATCTGACAG
This sequence comes from Limnephilus lunatus, assembly GCA_917563855.2. Lineage (NCBI taxonomy): Eukaryota > Metazoa > Arthropoda > Insecta > Trichoptera > Limnephilidae > Limnephilus > Limnephilus lunatus. Next base: position 50,098,120 of record OU830593.1, read on the forward strand.
TCGTTGTTTTCAATAAAACTTAGTGACTATTTGAACGGAATCGGTAGAGAACTCAAAATGGTCCTCGAAATTATGCATTTTGACATTAAATTCGAGTTCGGTGAACCTCAAACACCTTAAACCTGATTTTGAACCAAATCGTCAAAGTACTTAAGATATTCAAGATGGATGCCGAAATTTTGCATTTTGACATTAGATCCGAGTTCAGTGCACTTCCAAACGCCCGAATCCTGATATTGAACCAAATCGGTAGATAACTAAAGAAATTCAAGATGGATGCCGAAATGTTCCATTTTGACATTAGATCCGAGTTCAGTGCACCTCCAAACGCCCAAATCCTGATTTTGAACCAAATAGGTAGAGAACACGAGAAATTCAAGATGGATGCCGAAATTTTGCATTTTGACATTAGATCTGAGTTCAGTGCACTTCTAAATGCCCGAATTCTGATATTGAACCAAATCGGTAGATAACTAGAGAAATTCAAGATGGATGCCGAAATTTTTAGATGTCAAAATGCAAAATGACTTCAGTCCACCTTCAAACTACCTTTGATAGAAATCAGTAAAAAATTTAATATTACGTTATTCTCCTTTTCTTCCAGTGGGTGGGTCTATTTTTATGGCACGGTAAGCAAGGCTTCCTTTATTTTTACCCATTTTGAAGGTACCTGAAGTTTAAAAAAAAATAAAATCTGTAAATCAAGTTAAAAATAATTTATTAGATAATAATAAATATATTTTATTTCTACTTACCCGGTTACTGTAACACCTATCTCCTCAATGATTCCTTCAAAAATCAAAGAAACAGCGAACAAAATTGCCGCGAAAAAAATATGCGTGCTCCCACCGTGACCGCTTTCTCACAACTGAATAAATTCTGTGAAATTCAATAGACATTTAGACATCGCGCGGCGTATTATTTCTCCATACATTTTTGTATGGCGGAGGATAGTTGAAAAATTCAGAAAGTTTAGGCGAATTACAATAAAAATCTAGATACACTGAAGTGCTTTAAATTTAATAGCTTGTTTTAACATAATGGTTACTCTGAGATTACGGAAGGATTTTTGTTAAAAATGTTTACAACAGGTTCAGGAGAGATAATCGCGAAGGCCTTTTTCAACGTTTTAACTAAAGTTGCAGTATGTATAACTTATAGAATTTGTAAGATTACAGTAAAAAAAATTTAATCACTAGTAACTTTACACATTTTTCTAACTACCCGTATATAATTTTCTAGTATTGCTGCTACTAGATGCGGATTCTACTGATAATGCGGAGCGATGTTTTCCAAACCCGACCCTTAAGGGATGTTGTGAACCACTATCTAAGCCACTTCTACATTTATTTAATCTTACCATTAAAAACGGCATTTTTCCTAAATTATGGAAGCTGTCGAAAGTCACCCCCTTACCAAAAATGGTGACATGTGTCAAGCAACCAACTACCGTCCTATAGCGATTCTTTCCGCACCTGCCAAGTTATTAGAAATAATTATCCATAAATATGTTTATGCCAAACTTGAACCATTCTTGATCGATCAACAACATGGATTTAGACGTGGCCGATTAACTACTACAAATTTAATGGTTTTCACAGATTACATGGCGAGAGCACTCGATAACAATGAGCAGGTTGACACATCATACCATGACTTTGCGAAGGCTTTCGATAGGGTGGATCACTTAGTGCTCCTAAGGAGGCTCGAAGAAATTGGTTTTTCCGAAAACTTACTGAAACTCATTCTTAATTATTTGAACGAAAGGAAACAATTCGTGTTCTATGGTGAGTTTAACTCTAACACGTATGCTACAAACTCTGGTGTGCCACAGGGATCCAATTTAGGACCCTTATTGTTTTTAATTTTTATCAACAATATTTGGGAAAAAATCAAATTCGTCCGTTTTTTACTTTTTGCAGATGACATTAAACTCTTCTTGAGAATAAGATCTTTAGAAGACTGTAGAAAACTCCAGCAAGATATAAATGCAATTATTGACTGGAGTATCGATAATAAACTCGATTTCAACTTCCAAAAATGTTCAGTTATGTGCTTTACAAGGTCACAAAAGACCATATATTTTAATTATAAAATGAAAGACACGTCATTGAAACACATGGTGACTTACAAGGACTTAGGAATTGTGTATGACGCTCGCTTAACATTTCATGCTCACATTGAAAAGATCTGTAAATCAGCCACAAAGATGTTGGGTTTTGTCATACACAATTCAAAGGAATTGACCAACCTCACAGTTATAAGGCTGCTTTACTTTAGCTTGGTGCGTAGCATTCTCGAGAGTGGATCTCAGATATGGGGGCCAGAGGACATCGTGTACGTACTAATGGTCGAGAAAATACAAAAGAAATTTTTACGATACCTCTATATGAGAGAGTTTGGTTTTTACCCATGGCTGTTTCCAACAGCATTTATCTCAGGAATGCTGGGTATCTGCAGCCTTAGTTCCAGAAGAGATGTCGCATTACTGCTGATGGCTTATAAGCTTCTAAATAGTTTTGTATCGGTACCAGATATTCTGGCTGAAATAGGATTCTATGTCCCGGATAATTTCACGCGAGGCCGCCAACACAGGCTTTTGATTCTTCCTAGGTGCAGAACTAACTTACCAATAGTGATGCCCCTGGGACGACTCACTAGGTTAATTAACTGCCTCGCAGGAAATGTGGATGTATTCCACATTTCCTACAACGATTTTAAGCGTGAAATAGCACTTATGTTTTAACGAAATGTATTACTTTAACTGTAAATGTATTTATTATGTATCTTTTCTTACCGCTCTTGCAATGTATTGGTTTTATGCTGTTTTTGCAAATAAATAAATAAACTCAACTCATAACAACTCATAACACCTCATAACAACTCATTAATTAGCGTTCGCATCGATTAGCGTTTCACATTGATTAGCGTTTCATATCATCATTTTTCGTTACGTATTCATCATTTTACCCCCCCAAGTGTCGAGGGTGCGTAAAGATATATAAGATCATGCGCCGTTCAATGGCGCAGGATCTTATATATATCCAACTTTTCCTCACTTCGTACAAAAAAATTGCGTGCCCACACTAAACTTGCTAAAAAAACACTAAAGATGGAGATCATAAACTCAGACATTTACCAACTATGTTGCAATGATTTTCCACCGTTCTACATGGGTAAGACAACTAGAAATATAAATATTAGAATCACAGATCATTTAAGATGCTTAAATTGTTCCGATTTTGCTAATCATCTCATTTCCACAGATCACACTTTTAACCCGTCTACTTGTTTAGGAATAAATACATCCCAAAACGCATAATCGCGTTATATTTTCATAATACCAAAAACGTCCCAGAGCGACCTTACATTTTAAAAGCTATATACAGTGAAACCCTCTTAAGAAGTTCCCTCATATAAAGTTTCGTGGCTTAAGAAGTTTGGTTTTTTCGGTCCCTCGGCCCAAAGTTGGCCCAATTTTTCTCACGTATAAGGTTTTCCTGCTTAAGAAGTTTGTATTTTCCGGTCCCTTGGAAAACTTCTTAAGAGGGTTTCACTGTATCTCTCTTCCTCTCATGCAAACAAACATACAAACAAAATACATCATGTATTTTCTTTTAACCAGAAAGAGAACGAAATAATGCTTCTTATTGTCTTTGAAATATGAAAGCTATCTTGCATAGATATTTTACAATCTCGATCCAAAGTGACAGTTTGGCGCGAAACCGAAGCTTCCGGATTGTGAGGTGCGAATATATTAAACCAAGCAGACGGGTTAAAATTCTTCACCGTAACAATAAAAGCAAAAAATTAGATAACTTAGAAGCACTTGAAATCAGAAAATCCATAAACAATAATTCTAGTATTTTGAATAACCAAATTAATTTATCTTAAGTCCCATTCTAAATATTTTTCCAATAAACCGCTCTGTTATTGCCGGAAATCCCGCAATTACCCCTTTGCTTGTCTCCCATTCAAACACCTAAAATTTTTATATCTGTCAATATTCTATATATAGTTATAATATAGGTTAGTTATAATATTCTGCTGACGAAGAAAGGGTGCTTCCGAAACCGGTAGTGTAAATAAAATAAAAGTGGTGTACGAGACCTCTAGGCCTGCACAAAACTGTAGATAATAAGTGCTGGCACACAGAGACGCCCGACAATCGAAATGTCTTGATAGAGATGGGCTCTCGCCTTGACAGCTGTTAAAGTTCCGTAGCATGGTCACAAGCATCTATGCTGGACGGGCATCTTCCACCGTGCATTGTGAGTTGGAATACTCTTGCATCGGAGCATGTAGGCTGCGGTGGACGCTGGTTGCTAGTAATCGAGACGGGCTGCGCCCCAGATGGTGTATGTTCTCGTGGGTTGCTGCATATCTGGCATCAGCATCCAGGGGGTGGTCGCAGCAACTCACATGTTGATTGGTTTCAGGATAATCGGTCTGCTTTTATTGGGCGGGCTGCGGGTGTATAGCACGCCTGTCCAAATGGTGTCATTATTTGACAGGCGTGGCGTCATCATCAGGTAGGTCTGCATTCTATTGGGCTTAGTGGGGTCGCAGCCACTCACATGTTGATTGGTTTTAGGATAATCGGTCTGCTTTTATTAAGCGTGGCGGGAGTCCTTATCAGCTCAGGCATTATCATCAGGGCAGAGAGATGCAAGGCCCGATGCAAGGGAGCCCCAGGCTAGCAGCCCGGAGCAAGATGGCCAGGGGTAGCGCAGCGTCTTCGAGGGCTTGGTAAGAATCAGCAAGTTCAAAGGAGCCCGAGGGTGGCCATGGGGCTCAGGCATCAGCGTTTTGTAGGTATTATTCAGACGAATTCTTGAGGTGAAAGAGACTGCAGTCTTGAAGTTCCAACTGGTGACGACGATACTGACGTCTTGAATCGAGTAGGCGGTCTAAAGAGACTGCAGTCTTGAAGTTCCAACTTGTAACGGCGATACTGACGTCTTGAATTGAGTAAGTTCTGTAGAGGTATTGCCACAATAACTGATGACTGGTGACTGAATGCAGCTGCCCCCTTGGTACCGGCTTTTATAGTAGGTCAGGTGTCAGGTGATTCACGTTTTAAATGTTGGGACATCAATATTTTCGTACCGCCACGTAATGCAGATATAATAATGCAAGAATGATTTGGCTGTGAGTCATCTAGATTGCATCACACGTTCGATACAAGTGGTCTACAACAAATTTGTGTTTTTTTATTGTAAATTATGGCGAGCCACAAAGTTAATGCTTTTTGCAAATACTAAAGTTTTCCACTAAACCGTTTTACAGAACAGAAACCGTTAAATATTTTTTTATTTAGGAATGTGCATAAAGTCTGGCAGGCCGCATGTTGCTTACCGTTGGTGTAGATTTGTAGTTGGTAGATACCTGAAATGGGCTGTCACTGTAATTCCAGTTACCGGAGTCAAGAATTAGTAACATTCTATATCGTCGCAAGGAAGCAATACTGCTGTAACCGCCACTACCTACAAAAATACTTTATGAACACAATTTGCAGGTTTTTTTTTTCCTGCGTTGATCTATTTGGGTCCCATGACTCTACGACGATAAATAAGAACTGTACGACATTGGAAAAACTAGCCGTTTTGTCTACAATATGTTTTTTAACAGATGTACACACCTCAAAATCCTCAAAAAAAATTTCGTAGGTAGTGGCGGTTACAGCAGTATTGCTTTCCTGCGACGATATGAGAATTTGGTCTAGCGACATTCACATCTGATCAATTTCACCCATTAGAAACAGCCAATATGAAAGATAAAATTGATCTTACTGCCGCACTTATCAGAGAGGTGTGATGTGTGGTAGGATCCTACCTTTGGAATTTCCCTGGTCTCCTCCCCAATGATGAGGACGTAGTGTGGAGGGCTGAGGGAGCTCTGGTGGATGATGAGGGCATCGGGCCCCCTGCGCGGCTTGTCGGGCACCTTGCACAGGTGCTGCGTGGTGAAGGGCGGGTCCTCGGGATAGCTGTTCTGGCTCACCGGCAGCAACTGGGTGTCCAAGTACGTGGCCACAAAGTGCATTATTATCTATTCAAAGAACAATATATTTTTTTAAATTATCTTCAGGGACCTAATGTTGTTATATCGATAACTAATCAGAATAAAAACGACAAACACAAGCCCAGTTCTGATTGGGCAAGTAATTTATTCGAGTAGCGAGTAACTCACCACTTGACTGACCAAAATGCTTCTACTTACTAGTAAATCTATGGTGTTCGGACACGTTTAGTTACTAAAATACTCGCTAATCGACTAAAATACTTGCCCAATCAGAACGGGGTCTAAGGGCCATTTTTATAAACTTGTAACTGTTTTCTGTTGACTAACGGAACCTTTCTGTTTGTAACCTTGTTTTGGGTACAATAAACAAATTAGTATTACTATCGGTAATGCTTTGCCTGAAATTTACTTAATGGCTATATATTTGGTTGTTTTGATATTTTTCCATCTATATTATGGGAATTATCGCAAAATACATGAGCTGTCATGTTTATACAGATGTCTCATGAAGGTGATTATTTTCATCACTCCATACTACAAAGTACCCCATTACCACCCCTCACAAGGACAATTCAGAGCGACCATGCCCCAAGCCACTTCAGGTCACTGCGCAGAAAAGTCTCACACTGAACTGCGCAGTAAACCGTTATCTTACTTTCAGTCTTTACTTTTCTGCGCTGCGGCCTGAAGTGGCTTGTGGCACGGTCGCTCCGAAATGTGCTATTGACTTGAGTGCAGTTCTGCTAAGATGTACCAGGCTGCAGGCATCTCTTTTAATGGAAGGCTCTCGACTACAAATGCAGACGTCTACAGGTTCAAATCCAGACGTGCGCAAATAATTTTTTTTTAAATACTTTGTTAATTCATTTAAAATAATGTATACATATTATACTTGTGGCAAGTTTAAGAGTGGAAGATACTATCAGTATGGCCCCAGCGAAAGACCACCATTCAGAAATGAAACAATGCTTGAAATGATTTTAGCCGTGTTTGGTGACCAGATCTGAATTGGGGCTGCCTTAGTCTCACTGACACCAGAAAGGTTTGAGTATTTGGGACTCTTGTGCAGTGTTCACATAAAAAAGGCGGAATTTTCATTCTTACATAAAGCATTAGCATAGATAATGATAACTCACCGCCGAATCTGTTGGTAAGGTTTCATCCCAACTTTTCCCATGTAAATTTCCTCCACCATTCCATTTAAAGTCGCTCATGCAGCCTCCGGATGAAAGTTCTAAAAACGACAATAATTAGAGCTTCATTAAGGCCCAGATGTATGAATTCCTGTCACATTTGAAGTCGACACAAATCAGCAATCAACACCATTTTGAATTTCTTGACATTCGCCATTCATTCAGTAATTAAAATTGAACCAAACGCTCATCTTTCGTATGGTGAGAGTTCAAAGGGAATATCAAAGTCTGTAAGGAGTCACCCTGTGGACCTCTTCAATTCTGCCGGAGAATGAATAGAGAATGATAGTCTGCACCCCATTGCATTCACACATCACTGGCTCTTTCAGGCCCCACCATCAGTGCCATTATGAAATTTCGACATATGAGTTTCTGCCCAGAGTCAAGGGTTTTTTTTAGTTATTTTGGGGCCCCAGACCAAATGCACTAGGGGGACGCACTGGCAATTTGTACAAGGTTAGTAACAGGGTACCATTTGCGGGCCCTGTACAGTATGCCCAGCTTCTGGACCAGAAGGCCAACTTAACTCTGGCTTTGATAGAGCCCCCGTAACTTGTGGGTTGTTTTCTGTTTGTGTGTGTTTGGTTGTAAGATTGCCATACCGAGTACAGCCATGTCCGGCATTTAAACAGTTAAGATTTTTTCACCATATTCTTAACCTTAACGGTCATGCTTTACATAATTTCAATATTTCAATTTGCTAAAGAAACACCTTTAATTCTCTGCACTAGATACTCCTGATTGTTGGACAACTCCATGAAGGGCATGAGTATGGACAGAGTGGGCACGTGGTGCATTATCTGCAGCGTCTGGGCTGTCTTCTTCAGGCGGTCCAGACCCACGTGGCCGATCCGCACATCCGTCAGGCCCAGCTTCAGCAGAGCACCGTCTATCTCTTTGATCTCCTTGACGACGCGGGCTAATATCGTGGTCGATATCCACTGAAAAGATCAATACTTGAAATCCGAGTTGCCTGCAGACTATTGAATACATAAACCCACAAATCCCTGAAAGGTTAGACGCCCACCACCGCTCTTACTTTTAAAGGCATATCTTTTGTTTCTTTGATTTGCACTTTTTAATATTATTTTCAATTAAACATTACAATGAGGTTTAAACCCAAGTTAATCCTAATACGTATGTAATCGAAATTCTGTATTTGAAATTTAAGTCTGCCTATCGATTCTATATCTTCTGTTGGATCGTTATCGAGATAACGGGCGTGATCTCTGTCAGATTTGTGTGATTTATTTGCTTTTTCTACATACAATGTACAAGAATAAATAATCATGCATTTTTGCAGGAATTCGTGTTTAAAACGATATAAACTAAAATATGTGACAGTAAATATGTAAAAATTACACAAATCTGACAGAATATCACATCCTTTATCTCGATAACGATCCTACAAAAGATATAGAATCGCTCGGCTGATTGGTTTTTTTTTGGCTCACATCACATATTTTGTATTCTTATAAAAAAATAAAAATAAAACTTGAATCTATAACGCAGCTTTGCACTATTTCCCTTCTTCTTTATTATATGCTCACAATCATAAACCAGTTCAACAGGGAAAGCTGGGACTCTTGTGAGGTATTCACATAAAAATAAATATGTATTAGCGATAGATAATAATAATAACAGTCGGTCGACATTACATTTCTTATGTTTGCATTCCACTGTGTCAAGAGAAGAGGGTCAATTTGCTGGTTCGTCCAGATGTTAAGAGAAGAGATTTGCGGTGACTTGGGAGATCCTTCTTCATTCACTCCGGATGCGTGCGGAATTTCTGAGGAAAGTTATAAAAATACATATTTTACATCCACACAGTTGTTTTCAGAATGAAAAGTAAATTCATATCACACAATAAGGGTTGATCAGTATTATAAGATAGTATTAAATAAATAAAAATCTGTTAACCTATTTGGGACAACCGTCATGTGTACATACCAAAAAGACGAGCGTCATCTATACACGACGCAGCGTTAAACGGAATTTTATACCTTAATATATTGGTATATTCATACTCGATTGAGATGAAAATCGTACAAATACTATGTCCATATATCTTCGCGACATCTGTCAACTTATCAGCTATTCATAATGTTTAATTCTTATAATAAACAAATATACGAACTATGTAAATATTCCTAAAATTGTGCAATTGATTTAAACTCCCGCACGTTTTATAAGAATCTACAGCGCATGGTTAAAGAGTTACTTGACAGGTAGAAGCCAGCAACTCAAATTGGGAAAAATAGTAAGTAATTCACTAGACACTAACTTTGGGGTACCGCAAGGAAGCACATTGGGACCTCTTCTATTTATAATCTACATAAATGAGTTATGCGACCTAAAAGTAGGCGGAAAAATTATTACATTCGCTGACGATACGGTAGCTATATTTGAAGGAGACGACTGGGCTCAAACACATAAACATGCTGAAAGTGGAATCAATGCGATAAAACAATGGCTTGACAAAAATCTACTTACATTAAATATAGCTAAAACTAAATACATAAGATTCAGTTCAACTATAATAGGACAACCTAGTACATCATACACAATAAAAACACATAAGAATAACTGTAATTCCGATAATATTGATTCTAACTGCAACTGTGAAGCTTTGGAGAGTGTGAAAAACATCAAATATCTAGGCGTTATTATAGACAATCATCTTAAGTGGAAATTTCACATTGACAAACTTTCAATAAGGGTAAGAAAATTGATTCATGTATTCTTTGTATTACGAAACATAATCAAACAACAAGACTTAAGAAAAATATATTTCGGATTATGCAACCCCATCTTAACGTATGGTTGTATTGGTTGGGGAGCGTCAGGTAGAACAATTTTAGATCCATTAGTGAAGGCCCAGAAATCCATAATTAGAGTCATTATGCGTAAACCCTATAGGTTTTCTAGCGATCAGCTCTACAAAAAATTTTATGTACTTGATGTTCGTCAAAACTATATAAAAAAGGTTATTATCCACGTACATAAAAATGTAGAAAATCTTAAGCAAATTGACCATAAATATATAATAGAAGTCACACCAGAAAGGATCTCGTGGTCCCAGGGAGCAATTCGGCAAAGTTTCAAAAGACATATACATATCTGGGACCGAAATTGTATAATAAAATCCCACCAGAATTAAATATTAAAACATGTAAAATGGCATGCATCGGTACAATAATAACTAAATGGTTGATAGACTTAGGTAGGATTGAGTCTGAAAAATTATTAAATAATGTCATTTAAAACTTAAAATTACACATGGCTAACTATTAATGGCACAATCAGTAAAAACTTAGTATAGTATATTTAAACTTAGTATATGTATATTTAATCCACAAAAAAAAAAAAACAATATTTTGTTTTTTCTTTTTTTTTTACAGAAGACATTTTTGGCATTTTTCACCAGCATTTGGTTCCTTAGAACAGGCAATCTGCCTAGCTAGGAACTAATAACGTACAAGACATAATAACACTTGTACACATTTTAATATCTACAGTTATTTGAAATATTATTATTATTATGTAATTTTGCTGTATAAATGTAACTAATGTAATAAAAAAATAAAAAAAAAATAAAAAAATGTGCGTAGCAACGTTGGATCACGGCGTCGATGCCGCCGATTCATATGTTTGAACTCGGTGATTGTAACTAAACGTCAATATCGGAGCAATAAATCTGTCATCTGCGCACATTCCTTCTTCCTTAAGATGCAACTCGGATCAAGTGACCTGTAATGGCTGTCACTGAGGTCAGTATGTTGTTTTTGTATGGGATATTATGTTACATTATTATAATATTTTCGACAACCAAATGTTTGATCGTTGAATTTGATTTGTTATCTTTGAACTGTTTAGATTACATCTACGTCTTTGAATATTTATTAAGTGACACTATCTGCCCGTCCACGGGTATTGCAAATTCTTTAACGAAATCGAAGTAAAAAGGTTAATCATAGACAGTCCAAATCCCAAGAGCCAAAAGTAATTATTTTCTTGCATCTCTCTCACACACCGCAGCGTGACGTCTCTGTAGACCCCTAAAATACTACTAGCCGTGACGATAATTTTGAAAGTATGGAATTAGTTACAAGGAAACTATTGAAGTGTGCATTAATTCCAAAAAATCAAAAATTCAATGCACTGATGGTTTGTTTTTGCTCTTAAACATATAATGCTGCGGCTCTTTCTTACATACTAAATAACTAAATAACAACACTGGAAAATGAGACAAATGGTGAATGTATGTCTGCACCCACCCCCCCCCCAAAAAGTGCCAAAGTGAGGCAATGGTTTGCAGCGCAGTCCATCATGAGGTTTTTAACCAGGGACTTATCTCCATAATAATAATAAATAATAATAAATTCAATCCACACAGTGAATATAGAAAACTGTTTCTAACCACTATTCAAAGGCGCTAGCTGGTACTGATTTTTCTTGAACATGGGAGAGAGTTCATTGCCTGTTCTTGTAGAAGGGTGGTTCCAGAAGATACTCCTTTCTTTAGGGCTGTCCCCAGCAGCCGAGCTGTTGATTACTGAGTCGTTCTTCTCCATTTCTTCCGCATTTCTGAAATATTCATGTTGTAAACAATAGCACACAAATTATAATTATTTTTAAACAAACGTTCCCGGTTTACAAATAACCTAACAAAAATAATCTAAACAAAAATATGAAAGAGAACAAGACACAGAAAAAACGAAAAATATAATGGTCGCAACTGGGACAAATGGACCATTATCTTTTTCTGTTTTTCTGTGTCTTCCTCTCTTTCATATTTTCGTTAACATTATTATTGTTATCTTTTTCTTCAATGATATATGATTCCATGAATTATTGAATAACCTTCAAAATTATAAAAACAGAGTTTTTCTTATAAAAAAATTGAACCTAGCAAAATTTTAACTTTTTTAACTAAATCTTGATTGCATTCCTAATTAATTCAAATCTCAAATTATAATAAACTTAAAATCTATAATATTTAATTAAATGAAGACAATATTAGCAAAACTCAATCAAAAATCTGGAAACAGAAAAATCAGAAAAATAAATTGGCTCGAACGAGTCCCAGTGCAGCCAATATCTTTTCTGATTTTTCTGTCTCCAGATTTTTTATTGAGTTTCGCTAATATTGTCTTCATTTAATTAAAAAAATTAACTCCTAATTCCATCACTAATAATTAATTAAAATCATTATTCAATTTATTGTTACTAAAATATTGTTCTACAACTTTTGAATTTAAATTAACATAATACACCAAATATTATTGTATTTATATTTATTGTGAATAAATTGGTACATACTACACTAAATTATGCTGTATACAAAAAGCTATAATTTTTTCTTTCTTCTTTGACTCCACTTGTTGTCTAGGTGGGGTTTATATGCAGGTGGCGAGTGGCGGGGGTCGCACATCTCCTCCGTAGACTTTTTATGCCCTAACCGTGGCGTGGCTTGGACACAAAGTCTATGATATATAATATATTCTGATGTGTTTACCTTTGGAGGGTCTAGAATCATTCAAATAAATGTAGCTTCGTTCAATAAAATAGAGTCTTGACGTGTGCAGTGAAGGAGGAAACCATATGTTTTCTTATAACGCCGTTGGGAAAGTGGTGGGGTGTTTACATCAGCAATGTTGTGTTTACATCAGCAATGCTTTGAAGAGGTTAATAAACTCACCTCAAATACTCGCGAAAAGTCTGTTCATTCACAACGGAGTCCGGCATTTCATTAAAACTGAGTTGCTGGGGTTTGTAGTTGGGCATTGAGGGGGAGCCACGGCTGTAGACCCAGGAGGGTGAAGCCGAGCTCTGGTTCAAGCTCTCGTTCACCGTGGAGTTGGACAGCCAGCTGCGGGTGGACAGGTTGATGGGTGCGGGAGGGGACGATTCCAGCGGCACAGGACGGAAGGATGAAGGGGACTGAATTCTATACGAATTGTCTGGAAAAAGAAATAAATTGGATTAAAAAACATTAGATTTGCTCTTCTGGAAACAGGTAAAAAATGGATTTTCCCAAGTCAGTTCTTTATGTAAATTATAAGCATCTAAATAAAGAAAATTATAATTTGCAAAACAATTTGTGACCTTTGATGGTTATTGTAATAATATAGTTATTGCAATCCCGATGAATAATTGTCGAATGGCCGGAATCGAGGTTAGTTTGATTACTGAAACCTTAAGCATTTTTACAATTTACATGCCGACTTGTTCAACTGACAACTTCGAGGAATATTCTAACTGCCTTGCTTCCTTACAAGCAATAATTGACGATAAAGATTACATTAATACAATAATAATCGGAGACTTTAACGCCAATCCCGATTCACTCTTTGGAATGGAGCTAATATCTTTTTGTCAAGAATTTGAATATATATGTGCTGACATCGAAATTTTACCTTTGGATTCTTATACATATATCAGTGACGCACACGGCACCACCAGGTGGTTAGACCATTGTCTAGTTACGAAAAATATTCTGAAGCAAATTGTCGATATGAAAATACACTACGATATAGATTGGACAGATCACCGTCCTCTCGAGCTGATCTTAGAAACGGAAGGACTAGCAAAAACGGAAGTGTTTAATTCTGTATCGAGAGATCCAGCATTATGGAATCGGAATAATATACGGGATATCGGACAATATAACTCATGCTCGCAAATCCATCTCGTCAAAATTAAGTCACAAAACAAAATTCCTGAAGACGGTGGCAACCCTGCACGCACAAAAATAAAATACCTCTACGGGAGTATAGTAGACGCCCTTCGAGGCAGTGCCATTTCTGTATTTACCAAGTGCATTACCCTAAAACATAAGCAAGTATGTGGGTGGAATGAATATGTAGCGAATAAATACAATGAATCCAGACAAGCGATGTACACATGGATAATGAATGGGAGACCACCCGATGGTCCTGTCGCAGAGGATAGAAGAGCAAAGCGTGCTGCCTTCAAAACAGCACTTAAACAATGCCAAAAGAACTCGACTCAACTTCAGATGGATAAAATAGCAAGGGACTTAGACAATCGGGACTTCAAAAAATTTTGGAACAAGTCTAATAAACTGTTGAACATGCGCAGCAAAATCTCGTGCAATATAAACGGAGAGTCGAATCCGGAAGTAATTGCAAACATCTTTAAAGAACACTTCGCAACTACCACGCCGACTATTGACTCAAACGAAACGCATTTGACTGCATATGATGATATTGATCCCATCGTCACAACGAACATGATAAAATCGGCCATTAGTAATATGAAATCTGGAAAGTCTGCCGGGCATGACGGATTAAGCACCGAACACTTCAAACATGCAGGGGCAGCGATTATGGAACTAATGGCAACACTGTTCACCGACATCCTAAAGAGTGGCTATCTACCTAAAGACATGACAAAAACAATTATAGTACCGATAATAAAATCTAAACTGACAGACGTAACTCTACAGGAAAACTACAGACCGATCTCCATCGCCACAGCTATCGCTCGAATATTTGAACGAGTTCTCTTGGAACAAGTCGGATCCCACATAAAAACGAATGATAACCAGATGGGCTTCAAGAGAGAGTGCTCTACGGACTCTGCTATTTTTTGCGTAAAACGGACGTTGGAATACTACAGGAAGAAGAAAACATCAACTTATGCATGCTTTTTGGATCGTAGTAAGGCTTTTGACCGAGTTTCCCACCCCTTATTGTGGAAAATACTAAAGAAAAGAGGTATACCTTGGAAAGTGGTAAAAATTCTCTAAATTTGGCACCGTCAACAGGAAAACCTTGTAAAGTGGAAAGATGGATTTTCAGAACCTTATTTCCTAAAGAGTGGCGTCAGACAGGGAGGATGCATGTCCCCAATATTGTTCAACCTGTACATGGACGAACTCACCGACAGGTTAAACAATGCAAGGGTAGGTTGCCAAATCGGAGGACAGTGTTCGAACAACATCAGTTATGCGGACGACATGGTCTTGATGGCACCATCTATAAGGGGCCTACGTATTCTTCTGAAGATCTGCGAAGAGTTTGCTGAAGAAACAAACATGCTATATAACCCCACTAAAACGGCTCTACTGGTCATAAGACATGGACAAGGACCAAAGAATATTCCTCCAGCTACCCTGAACGGTGTGAACCTGCAGTTGACTGAAGTAACTAAATACCTTGGACACATAATCACCAGTAATCTGATGGACGATGATGACATCGATAGGCAAAGAAGAGCTCTCAGCGTAAAAGCAAACATGCTCAGCAGAAGATTCCGCCTTTGCAGTACCGCTGTAAAAAGGACGCTATTCCTTTCCTTCTGCGCAACGCTGTACACGTGCGAACTCTGGGCAAACTACAAGAAGAGTAGTATAGAAAGACTTCGAGTTCAGTACAACAACGCCTTCCGCATAATATTTGGTCTCCCCAGATATTGCAGCGCTTCCCGGATGTTCACGGAGGGGCGAGTTCCCGGCTATGCAGCCCTTATTAGATCCAGGGTGGCAGGAATGAGGGAAAGGATAAGCAGCTCAGGAAATATCCTCGTCATGGAAGCCCTCCTCAGTCCATCATCCAGCATTGATGCACACTGGAGAAAAATACTGGCACCTAATGTGGACACAGAATCCTAAAAGCTAATTATTATGATTTTATTTTGTTATTACCTTTGTTCATGTAAAATCACCTGCTTCTCTATTTAAAATGTATATTTTATAACCCTTATGGAATGTGTGGGATTGCACTATTCTCCCCACATACCGGAATAAACATTTATTTATTTTATTGTAATTGGATGGTTAATAATAATTTGTAATACCGTGAGAATGAAATAACCCATTTTTGAACTACTTCGAACAGGAGGAGATTATCAATTCGACGGTTTTTATTTTATTTTTTGTTATTTTTTATATTTGTTACCTCAGAACTTTTGATTGGGTGAACCGATATTGATGATTCTTTTTTTATTAGAAAGCTGGTGCTTCCCGTGTGGTCCCATTTTAATTTAGTTCAGTTCTGACAATGGGATCCATGAGAAAACCGTATATGTCTTAAATTTTCAATAAGTATGTGCGCGACAAATGGACGAATAACTCAATATTACGCCAACAGATTTCGATGATTCTTTTTTTGAAGTAAAACTTCTTTACGCACGCTCGGCACTAAAAATTAAAAAATTAACAAAAATTTTAACAAAATAAAAAAACGACTTCAAAAAATGCACTAAAAAGTAAAAAAATAATTTCGTATGATTGTTATTTTTGGAGTCGGTGTCAGCCAAGATCTCCACATCTCACCTATGTATGTAGTTACCTATAGTATCCCACGAAGATGGCTACGGTCATATTTAGCTCTTGTTGATGCATCAGGGATACCAACATAACATTGACGTACCTAATGGCCGCTGACAGTAGCCCAACCATACTCAACCTGCGGCCCGGCAAGCTTTTGTGTGCGGCCCTAAACACTTTATTATCAGGAACTTGATATAAAAAAACTATCATTCTAAATTTCGTATATCTTGAGATTCGTTTCGACTTTGACGCACAGATAGTGATACCCGAAAAGGATTGTCATTATGGTCCACATAATCTAGTATAAGAGTGAGATACGTTTTTAGATTTTCACGGCCAAAAATATTTTCGTTATTTGTTTTTGGGGTGTTATGCTGTGTTGCGCTATCTCCTTTTTTTCGCCAACGTTTCAGTTTTCGACAGCGTTGCAGTGTCCATCATCAGGGCAGATGTGTAAGAGTGTTGCTATTGCAAACGCTAGATTTCTTCCCAAAAAACAAATATTTGACACACAAGTACGCGCACAAATAATTTATAAATAAAAAAGTGCCACTTCTAGAAAATTATAAAACATAAAAAACTAGTTAATGTCACTGGTTAGACAGGTACCTACTTGAAAATTGCTACAGTGGCGTAGCTAGCAAGGGTGGCACCCGGGGCGGTTCGGATAACGTGGTGTCACCACACCCTCCCCCCCATTAAAGTTGACGAACACAAATTTCAACTTAAAAAAAAATTGGTCCGCCCTGGGGGGAGGGGGGGGGGGGGGATGCGGCCCGCGTAACTTTACAAATACATGATTGTGGCCCGAAAAGAAAAAAGGTTGAGTATCGTTGCAGTAGCCGATCGGTTCGCGAAGTGAATTTTGGTTTTACGCAATTGAAAATTAAAATGCATAATTTTCTGCCGCCCGAAATGCAAAAAGTTTCCTTTTATAGTAATTAGGGTGATTATAAAGTTTTTTCTAAAAATTATTCGTAATAAGCGTGTCAGGCCCTATCCAAAATTTACCAAAAAACATGTGCCCTGCAATGTGCCAAACAATTATGCCCTGATTGCTAATAAAAATAACCAAAGTTTGACCATTGCCAGTTTTTGAAAAATGATACCAGTGATTAGAGCATTATTTTTTTTATTTATTGATTAGTATCTTAACTATAAGGAAAATTTGTATTTTTGTTATATGTTGATTTAATTTTTTTTTGTTTGTTATTACTGATCTCATCTCTAGTTTTTTGATTTTAGTTACTACATACATTGTAATAACAAGTTCTTCATTAAAAATTACATTTAGAGTTTACTGACTAGTTCTATTTTATCGTTTTAAATGTAATTAAACTGTTTTTAAAGACTGCTGTAAGCTACATTGCCTAATTTCTATGCCATAGATCGGATACGGTAGCGGCCTCTCAGGCCGTTCGTCACCAGTTACGTTACAAAAAAACCATGTCACCAATCAAAGGAATGATTGCACTAGTACCCCTAATATCTACAGCAACCATGCTAGATAAATGAATACCCCTGTAAACAGATGAATTCGTTGAAGATCTAAAAGTAAGATAGCTGTGAGTATTTTATGTACTTGCCATGATCTTTGAATCCGAGCAGGCTCTTCTGTCTTGCTGTGACTAGGACAGGCGACATGATGAAGGTGTGATAAAGGTATCGCAGGCAGTGGTAGATAGCGTTCAATCCAAATACAATTGTTAAACAGTATTCTACATAGTGAAGCCACGTTGTGTAATATTGACATTTGTATTTACTGAAAAGAGAATAAATATTACTGGCGTTTAATATTATAGAAATGTGTATAATATATATTTTAAATACTTTAATTATTACTTACAGATCGTATATAAGAACTCCAAATAACACTGCATTTATGGATCCCCATTTAAGTGACGCTTTCTTTTTGTGCGATAAATATTTTAAATCTAATGTTTTTGAAAGTACAGGCATCTGTTTTGTCGAAGCCCTGAAAAAATAATACAAAAAATGCTGATGATTTCTAATTAACAGACTCACAAAAATAAATATTTTATGTCTTGTCATATTCTCTAATATCGTTTTTAGTCATAAAACTGATAAATTTATTCAGATTTTCAAAGCAGTGTTATGAAGGTTATTGTAGCAAGCTACTAGGAAGGGTGATTTCACATTATTTGAAAATAGTTATCTTTGATATGAAATATTGAACTAATACAAACATTTTTGTGTAATTTTGTCCCTTTTAAAGTTTAAAATATTATGAAGTGCAAATTACAAATATTTTTTTATAATATTAACAAAACAACTATAACGCCGCCATCGTAACCGCCAAAATCTGATTCATTTGCATTATTTTTCTATGGATATTCTGACAGCTCTACCTTACTTAACACATGTTCGTCAACTTTGGTAGAAGTAGGTACTTACTTTATTCCGGGATCGTTGAGGGCGGGGTTAAAGTGAACAGTTCTGTTTAGAGCCGTGGTCGTCAAACTGCGGCCCGCACAGTGGCGTAGGATGGCCCGCCCCGGGCGGCACTTTTAAGGGGAGCGGCAAATTTTCACAATAAATAATTATATAAAATAGATATTTTCTTGTAAAAATGTAAACCATTCCATTTCATATTTTTGTCGCACCTACTATTCGGACTAACTGAAATGAGCACGGATTTTTCATTACTTATTCGGTGACGAAAACGGGGAATCCCAATTCTTTAAATGAATACATAATAATTCATCTTCATCACTTAATAATTATATCTGGGACCTCGCAAACAGATTCACTCTTAATTTAAACCAGAAATGTGTTCAGAATGTAACGATTGAATTTCAGATGTGTATTCATCTGCCGATACATTTCGAAGGAGACCATTATTTTATTCTAGTTGCAGACTATGTAAACATGTGCTGCCAGAATCAAAGAGAAACCATTTTCATATTCTGAAAGAAGTTTTAATTCGCCACATACAGATTTAATGTTACCCGTCTAATCACAGGAAACGTAAATTGTCCCACAAATTTAATTTTAAAATAAAATTATATGAATGCGATAAAAAGTGAAGAGACAGTTTAATTATAATTTTTTTTAGAAAAGGAATCTGTATTTAAAATTTTAAGTTTATTCTATTAGCACTTTAATTCGAATATCCGCAGGTGTTTATTTTTGAGCCAATTTACATACCCAATATCAAAATTTTAATATTTAGAAACAAAAATGTTCTAATAAGCAAGCACGCCGAAATTTTTTTTTTATCTATATTTTGGAACAATTTTGTTTTTTGCAAAAGGTAAAAAAAAAAAAACAAATAAAAAGGAGCATTTAAAATGCATGGGAAGAACCAGGAATTTTGTGCGCAAACCTTGTCGGGTAAAAGTTTATAGATATTTTTTTCTTATTATTCGAATGGTTAAACCAGTTTTCCGATTGTAAAATTCCAATTGTGGATTCATCTGCTGGCACAATTCGAAGGAAAACATTATCTTTTTCAAAGTGCAATTATAAAATTATGTTGCAGACTCCGTATGTGTTGCCAGAATCAAAGAAAAACAATTTTCATGTTTTGAGTGTACTTTTATTTCGCCGTATACAGACTTAATTTAAACCAATTTTATGTTGAGAACGTAAATTTCCAGTTGTGGATTCATCTGCTGACACATTTCCATAGAAAACATTATCTTATTCGATGTGAAGTTATAAAATTCTAGTTGCAGACTATTTATTTAATGCCAGAATGAAAGAAAAACCATTTTCATGTTTTGAGTGTAGTTTTAATTCCCCAAATACAAACTGGTTTTGTGTTCAGAATACCACGATAAATTAAATAACGAGTTGCAGATTAATCGTGTATAGTTTTACATTTGAGTTGTATACCAAATGCTGCAAAATTCTGAGAAACTGATTGTTCGGTGTGTAACGCTTATTTGGGGACTCTAACCCAGAATCTAAGAAAAGTAAGTTAAAACCTGGCTTGCATTCTAAACACGGTGTAAAATGATGGATACTATTCTTGACTTGCGATTTCCGACAGCAGTTATAAACATTGTAATAGAATTTACAAAGATGATTTTCGTTGGAAGAATAGGTATTCGTCAAATGTGATTATTAAAAAAATCGGCTCGTATATAATTAGGTCGTAATAAAAAAATAGGATTTTCACATACACCACCCACCCCCCAACCTCCCCACCTTGAAGTACCCAAATAAGAAGGCGGCGAAATTTTTTGAACACATCTTAAGTAGATTTTGAACACGCGCATAGTGTACGTTATAGGTTCTCAACGTGGGCGTCTGAGACTTTTAGGGGGGCAGTAAAAGACCCAGAGAAAATTAGGGGGCGTTGAGATGGCACAGTGAGGGATTGGGCAGGTAAAAAAAATAGGGTCTAAAAAGACAAAAAAAAAGGATGCTAATTTAGTACTAATAAAGCGAAGTAAACTTTCATATTGGTTAATTTTTCTTATTGTATGAAAATTGAACCGAGAGATTCCATTAGATTCATATCTACATTAAATTGGATGATATGATCATTTAAATTTTTATTATAAGTAGGTACATAAAATATTATTTTTTATTATATAATATTATCATCATACGTGTATTATTATTTATTTTGAAGAATTAACACTATATCACGAATACAAGAAGGTATTTGAAAATTCGCAATTCGGTCGTCAATCCCAGCGGTCATGTATCGGCCAGCCAGGGTGGGGCAAACGCCCCACCTTGACCCATCGTGCCTACGCTCATGCCTGCTACTAGAATTTTATAATTTTGCACTTTGAATACGAGAATAGGTTCTTTTTTCCTTCGAAATGCATCAGCAAAAACAAGAAAAACCTTTTTCATGGCCCGACTGCAACTATTCATGTATAACATATAACCTCTGCCGTAGGTCACCCCAAGTGGTTCGCTATGTTTGGTGACTTAGCAGTGGTGCCCGGGTTCATGGGGTGAGGTTTATCCGGGTCTTGATGGCGGATGCTTCTGCCCCCTGCATGCCGAATCGGGAGAGAATGGTTGAGGGAGTTCCTTTGACTTCTCCAGCCGCACTCTCTTGGAACATCGCCTTGCACCGCAGTAGGAGGGATGGATTCATACATCCGTCACTCCTGGCACAGGACGCCCTGAGGAATTATTTTTTATAAAATATTAATTTAAATCAAATTAAATAGTGTCAATATTAAGTTCTGCAAGTATTTTAGTTTCTTATTTTATTATTGTCACAACTGTTTCGGCTTACAAGGCTGTTTTCAAACTGTGGTAAGACCACTTTGAAACGACTTATTTATATGTTCTATTTACCCCTGCCCAATTTCAATTTTTAAGGTGCCTAAAATGATTATCCGATTTACTGAGAAAATAATTGTGACAATACATTATCTATTTTGCAGGATATTTTCCCTATATTAAATGTTTATGCGTTTGTTTTAATGACGTTACTGCTATTGACTTATTTAAAATCCTTTTTTTTACAATAGCTCTACAAAGGAGGCCCTGAGGAAAATATTTTCCCTCAGGGCCTATGATCTTTGGGGATGCTGTGTGGAGGGTCTTTTAAAGGAAATGATGAAGGGGAAGTTCTGGGAAGGATAAGGTACGAGGGGTGGGTAGGAATCTGGGGTCAGTGGGTCCAGGAGTGTCGAACGCAGAATCCATCCCTCCCACTGCGGTGCAAGGCAATGTTTTAAAGGAGTTCTTCTTGAGGTCACAAGGTCTCCCTCAATCAGCCTCTCCCGATCAGGTCTGCCACGCAGCTGCTAGGCAAGCACATCCGCTGCCGAGACCCGGCCAAACCTCACCCCGTGAATCCTCCGGGCACCCCTGTTAACTCACCAAATGTAGCAAACCACTTGGAGTGACCTATGGCAGATGTGTTGGTTATCCAATAAATGGTTTCCAGGTCGGCGGTACCCATACCCACCTCCCAAAAATGTTATATTGCTTAGGTCTTGTGAACATACTGAGAAGTGGGGAATAAATAATTTTCCCTACTTTATTAATAATAATAATAATCTTTATTTGGAAAACAAACAGCTTTACAAAGATGCATAAAAATAAAGAGTGCTAAAATAAAACAGTAAGCCTAAAAACATGTTTACGCTGATAAAATTTGTTTTTTTTTCACTGACAAGAAAAACATAAAGAAAAACTAAGAAAAAAATAGTTAAGAGAAGCTAAATTAAACATAAAGAAAAACTAAGAAAAAAAAAATAGTAAGGAGAAGCTAAATACTTAAATAATGCATGATAAAATATAGAAAAACACAATAAAGGGTAAGCTTATGATCTAATAAGAGTATATGGATGATTTTTATGTAATTACGGAATATGAAAATATATTGCAAATTAGGAAAAGGAATCTGATTAATAATATAATAAATAAATATAAATATGGATGTTAAGTGGTGTGTTGTGATGCATTACATTTATCTGATAGTGTTGCTTTGAATTTGTTGAAAGTTATATTGAAGATGTCTGTATATGTGAGGTGTGTGTTATGATAGTGGCAGGCTCGATGTATGAATTCATTTTGTAAGTAGTTGGTGTTGGAGCGGCTGTTATAAAAAAGGGATACGTTTCTGCCATTGCGACCAGGAACTCTAATATCTATTTTTTGTAAAAGATACGGGGAAGATATCGTATTATTTAGGATTCTGTACAAAAACAATTGATCAGAAATAATTCTCCTACAATTTAATTTCGGGATTTTAAAGAATTGACGAATATCTTCATTTGATTGGAATGCATAAAACGACCGAAAATTTATGTAGGAGAGAAATTTTTCCTGAACACGTTCGATTCTATGAACATATGTTATATATCTTGGATTCCAAATTTGTGAGGCGTGTTCTAGGTGCGGACGAACATAGGTATAATAAAGCAAAATAAATGTATCGAGAAAATAAAATAGTTTTGATGTTCGTAGTATAAATCCTAACATTTGGGTGGCTTTAGTGACAATGTTATTAATATGTAATTGGAATGTAAGTTTGGAATCTAAGGTAACACCCAGGTCCCGAACTGATTCTTTTCTTTTAATATCGACATTGTTTATTGAATATTTAAATATTATTTTGGTCCTATTTCTCGTAAATGATATTGAGTAACATTTATCTATGTTTAGGAACAAGCAGTTAATTTTGCAATATTCGCTGAGATTATTAAGGTCCTCCTGTATTTTTAAGCAGCACGCGATATCATCGATTGGAAGGTATAGTTTCATATCATCTGCATATAAAATTGCCTTGCAGTGTTTAAAACAACTCGTAATGTCATTAATATAGATATTAAACAGGAGAGGACCCAAAATTGATCCTTGTGGAACTCCTGATGTAATATTGACCCAATTTGATTTGAAACCACTTAGCACAACAGCTTGCGAACGGTTTCTGATATATGAGTCTAGCCATCTTAGTAGATCTCCATGGATACCCGCAAGTTTTAGTTTTCTAAACAGAATGGAATGGTTAATTTTATCGAACGCCTTGCTGTAATCTGTATAAATGGCATCAGTTTGAATACGCTTATCCATATTATGAAGTATAAAGTTCGTAAAACAAGCTAAGTTAGTAGTGACGGATTTACCGCTTCTGAAGCCATGTTGGTGTTCACTAAGAATGTTCTTTAATGCGTTGGAGATTTGGTCTGCTGCAAGTTTTTCGAATAATTTTGAGAAAATTAATAGTTTGGATATTGGCCTGTAATTTTGTACAAGATTTCGCGGACCGGACTTGTATATTGGGGTTACAAATGCTTGTTTCCACATAGAAGGAAATTTACCTGTTTGTAACGAACGTTTAAATAATATTAATAATGGATACGCTAAATTCTTTGAGCATTTGGAGATAAATATAGGTGGAATTCCATCTGGACCAGCACCTTTGCTAGAATCGATTTGGTTTATGTACTTCAAAATTAGATCATAACTAATCTCTAAATCACTAATTTCGGCAACGCTGTGGTCTGCATGAGAGTTTACATTGGGGACATCACATTTCTCGTATACTGAATAAAAGAACGACGAGAACAGCTGCGAAATTTCTTGACCGGTATGAGCAATTTCGTTTTGATAATTCATAGTACTAGGAATGGATGATGTCGTACGTTTAGATTTTATGTACGAAAAGAGAGATTTAGAATTTCGATGAATATTCCGTTCTGCATTGAGAACAAAATTTTGGTGACACTCTTTGGACATATTTTTTTGCCTTATTCGTAGAATTGAGAAAGCTTCGTAATCAGATGGATTATTATATTTCTTGAATTTCGATAGATATTTACGTTTTTCTCTTGTTATTTTAATGAGGGCAGGTGAGTACCATGGTGGATACTTTAGTACTTGAATAAATTTGCTAGGTATAAATTGATTTATAACAATGTTTAATTCATTATAAAATGTCTCGATTGCTATATCTATATCAGTGTTATTAAGTTTTGTAGGCCAGTCAATGTTAGATAAGTGAGTATTGATTTCATCATAGTTTCCTTTGGCGAATATGTATTTTTGAGATTTGTTATGTACAAGCGTGGATAAGATATTGAAAGGTAAGTCAACATTTAACGCTTTGTGGTGTATGTCTTCTGGAACTAAAGGTAATTCAGGCAATAAGACTTTCAGATTTATATTAGATAAGATAAGGTCTAGTATTCTTTCATTAGCATTAGTGAAACTATTAAATTGTTGTAGGCCAGAGAAAGACAGATAATCTATGAACTGTGAACTAATCGTGGACTGATATTCTTCAGGAATAAGATATGAGTTATGATCATTTAGGGTCCATTTAATTTCCGGTAAGTTAAAATCACCAAGAATTATGAATTTATCATCCGGCAAAGACAACATTTTTTGATTAAGTTGCGTGGAGAAATTGAGCAATTGAGAATTAAATCGAAGATTTCTAGGAATATATACTGAGCATATATGTATGTTATCCATTCCACCTTGTTCCGAGGGCACCCGAATTGTGATCCAAATATCTTCATCAGTCAATTTCCAGTCATTAACAGTTGCGTTAATGTAGCGTTTTACTGCTAGCAGTGTGCCACCTCCTCTTGATTGACCTGTGTCAGCATAGTTTCTGTTGCGGATAAATACGTCATATCTAGAGTCAAAGAGTTCACCACTATTAATGTTATCATTCAACCAACTTTCAGTAATGCCTATTATATCATAGTCACTACACACAATATTTTTAAAGAAGATGTCAGTTTTAGTACGCAATCCTCTTACATTTTGATAGTAAATAGTGAACGCCATTAGAGGATTATATTAACCAATTTTATAAAATAAGTATGTAGATGATAATGATGAGTAAGAGGATTCGAATTATATAGAGTGTAGAGAAATAAGCTCGAGACTATCCTAATTAGTGATAAAAAATAAATTAATAGTTTTTTCCATGGTTTACAAAAAGTATTCATTAAAAATGTGTTGATATTAATATTAACTAGACTAAATAAGGAAGAACCCCGTCGCAAATGTAGTGGCCGTGTAATTGGTAACACGCCGAATTGTGTATTTATGTGTTGACAGTAAAGACGGTAAGTATTATAGGTGATACAGATAAGGATGGTTAGAATCACATTTAGTGTGGGTTTTAGTAGAGTATGTACATATATATGTAAATGTCATTATGATGATAAAGTGAGGGATGCGATATACATTAAGTTTAAAGATAAATGTTTTGCTAAAATCTAGATTATAATAAATTCTACAAAAAATAAAGAAAAATGCAAGAACTATGTCATCCTTCCAAGGTCTGCATCGCTTGAGATTAGCTTCGCTGGAGATGTATCGTTTTTTCGAAGAAAAATTTTGCAGTTCCGGACCCATACATAACGAAAACCCTTTTCTTTGGCGTATATTTTTGTTTTGTTTAGTAGCACCTTATTTGCAATAGTAAGGTGCTCGTTGATAAAAAAGCGTTGGTCAGTCCCTGGTAAATTGATTTCCTTTGTGGTAGTTGATTTCTTCTTTCTAGAGGCTGTGATTATCTTGTTTTTTTATATCAGATGAGACTTTCATGATAATGGGTTTAATTTTATTAGATTGGGAATCGCGAGGAGAGACACGTGTAATAAATTCTATATCATTTTTTAATATTTTCACATTTAAGAGTTCGCTAATGGATTGAGCAATTTCATAAAGATTCTCTCCGTTTCTCTCAGGAAGATTTCTTATTTCGATGTTGTTTCTTCTGTCATATTGATCACGCCTCAAGTTGTTCTCTGTCATTATGAGTAAAGTAGAATTTATTTCATCAATTTTGACTTCAAGTTTATTAATAGTAGCATTTTTTTCTATGTGATCATTTTTTAGAGTCACCAATTCATCATGAGTGTCACGCAGGGATTGAACTTCTTGTTGGAGACTGGCATTATCTTCTTGAAGGATTCTCACACATTCCAAGATTTTCTTGTACTGGTCTTTCCATTCACTAGACAGTACGTCTAATTTGTGCTGAACGGCATCAGTTGCAGTCTTGCTTTCAGAGCGCAAAATTTCCAATTTTGACTCGAAAAAGTTGATGAGGGAGTCAGTGTCAATGTTAATAATGGATTGATGCATCGGTGAGTCCAAGGGGCTGGATGTGGCCCCTAGTCGTCGCTTTAGTTCGTTTTACTCCAACAGACCATTTTTAGCGAAATTGAGTTAAGTATGCAGTAGTTCTCAGAAAGTCTTTATGTTTACAATGCAAGTGAAAAAAAAAATTTAAAAAAATTATGTAAGGGGTTTTCAAAACGCAGTTTGTCTTACATCCTCTAAAATGAAACAACATTTCGAGCGTATTCCTCCAACATCCACACGTTGGCCAAAAAGACCCCCCGTTTTCAAACCGGCCGTTTAATTAAATTTCATACAAATTTCTCCAACATCCAAGCTGTATCTTAGCCTACGTGTGAAATTTGAACTCTCGGTTCCGGGCGTATCTCTCTTACAGACCAAAGAGCCAATAGCGTCGCAGCTGAGAACCACGTGACCGCTCTCATTTCAAATATTTGGTCATTAGCCCCACGGCAGTAAACATCTTTACTTGTGATTTTGCTATTTACAAAGTTATTTTAGTGGTTTTCTGGGAGATTTCTCCACACAAAGTGCCTTATGATGTACACTGTAGAAAAGGATAAAAATTTCCAAGAAAAATATAGCAGGTAATTAATTTTTCATTATTTTCTCAGCAAATTGTTTCAACTGGCCGTTCGTTACAGGGTGGTTATAATAACATTATACAATATATTATATTATTATTATATAATATATTATGTATACACTGTAATGAAATTAGGTTTTTTCAATTTTTCCTGTAATATTTCACTATATGTAATGTATTATGTATACAATTATCTATACATAATATATGTAGGTATACATAATTGTACACATAATATATAATCGAAATACCCAATGTTATTATGTTATTATGTTATTATTACCCAATGGTACATTTAGTGTGTAGTAGCTGTATGTTATTTATCTACCTATCCGTAATTATTAAAATTTTGTGTAAAAATACCTGCGTATGATATTTAAAACAATTAAAAGAATAAGGACGTTGAATGAGCTTTTGTTTTAAGCACAATTAGTACCTAGTATTGGTATGTTTAACTACCTATAGGTAATTATTTAAATCTTTGTGTAAAATACCTATTTATGATATTTAAAACAATTATAAGAAAAAAAAAATTGAATGGGCTTTTGTTTTAAGCACATTTAATGCGTAGTATCGGTATTTTTATCTACCTATAGGTCCTATAGTTACGTGATTATTTAAATGTTTGTGCAAAATACCCATTTGTGATAGTTAAAAAACACAATTATTAGAATAATTTATTTACTATAAATTATTCTAATAAGGACTGATGTATTATAGTACCTAATATAATATATGTGACTATCTACCAAATCTTAGTGAAATCATTATTCTACTTTAGATACTTAAAACAAGCCAACAATTAGAAAAAGGTAATGAAGGAGTTCTAATTTTCGGTATATTTAGTTCCTAAAATATCTGTTTGTTTATCAACCTAATTTGTATGAAATTATTCTACTTATGATATTTAGAACAAGCCAATTATTAAAATAAGGAAATCAAATAGTTTTAATTTTCGGTTCATTTAGTTCCTAAAATATGTTTGTATGTTTATCAGCCAAATCTTTATGTAAAAATTCTACTTATGATATTTAAAACAAGGCAATTTTTAGAATAAGTACAATGAAGGAGTTTTTGTTTTGGGCACATTAATAGCTTCTTGTTTATCTACCTGTACCTAATTATTTAGATCTTCGTGTAAGAATGCCTACTTGTAATACAAAACACAATTATTAAAATAAAGGAGTATTAAAATAAAGGTGCATTTAGTACCTAATATTTATGTGTTTATCTAACAAACATTTGTGTCAGAATTCTACCTGAGATATTTAAAACATGTTTATTAGGTATTAGAATAAGGAAATGAAGAAGTTTTTGTTTTTGGTACATTCAGTATCTTATTTTAATCAACCAAATCTTCGTGTAACAATGAAAACATTTTTGGTATATTTAGTGCCTAAGATCAGTTGTATTTGTATACCTATAAATATCTTATTACTGAAATTAGAAATTGAAAGAATTGTACACTGAATGACAATGAAAGCATATCTATTATTTTATACATTGAGTTGCTAATATTTCTTATTTTTTTGTTTATTTCTTACCTATTCGAGTTTTATTTGGTTCAGAGCAATGAATTCAGAATGTCAATAAAAACTTTATTACTATTCGCACATTTTTAATGATTAGGAACCCCTTTCATTTGACTTTTTTACCTAGATCCATTCCCAGTCCCTTTATTCCAGCCGCTTTTGTAACCCTTCTAATAATTTGGCCCAACTAGGTGGTACTTCAAATATCGGAACACATTTGTTATGAAGCTAAATGTGGTTAGTGGTTAGGAATATTTTATGACCTCTTTTTTTACAAGGTCTATATTGTGTAATAGACGTAAATCGCGTCCCATGTGTTCGAACATAGGATCATTTTTAAAAAGAAGTCGTCGTACATTGTTTTAAATATTTCTAAAGAACTTGTATTTATCTATTGTGTTTCAAAATCCTTTGAGTTATCTTTTTATTTTAAAATGTTGGATACTACACTTCTGTTATCACGTCATGACGGCCTCCTGTGGTCGAGGGGTAAGGCTCTCAACTAGCGATCCGGATGTCGTTAGTTTCAAACCCAGCGTGCACAAGTAATTTTTATTTTGGTAGATTTGTATAATTTGGGGGGGGGGGCGGGTATGGGTACTACCATCCCGGGAACCATTTATTGGTTAACCAACATCTCTGCCATAGGTCACTCCAAGTGGTTCGCTACGTTTGGTGACTTAGCAAGGGTGCCCGAGTTCATGGGATGAAGTTCGTACAGGTCTTGACGTCTGATACGACTGCCCACCTGCTGCGTGGCGAGAGAGAGACTGGTTAAGGGAGGCCTTTTGACCTTTCCAGCCGGAATCTCCCGACTCTCGCCTTGCACCGCGATTGGAGGGATGGATTCGTATATCCGTCACTCCCGGACACACTGACCTCCAGATTCCAGATTCTTATCCACCCCTCATACCCTTTTTCTTCCCAAACGTTCCAGTCCTTACCTTCCTTAAAAAGACCCTCCAAAGAGTAATTATTATCCTCTGGGCCGCCTGTGTGGAGCTAATCTAAAAAAATATATATATTTCACAACTGAATCATTAAAAAAAGTATAATATGTAGGTATATGTGTTTTTTTTCTTTTTGTTTAAATAGTGAAATAACACAAATCAATACAAAAATATATATCATAAATATATATATATATATATATGGTGTATTTGCGGCACGTTCCAGAGTGGAAGATACTCTCAGTATCACCCTGATGTAAGACCGCCATTTCGAATTGAAGCATTGCTTAGAATGGCTTTAGACGTGGTTGGTGACTAGATTTGAATAGCCAGGTAATTACTAACCTTCATAACTGCTTCCTCTTCCCACTAAATCCAGCCTCACAAAATGGGGTATGCCATAGCCTGCCTGGGTCCAGGCGGTTGGGAGCAGTTGTATTAACATAAAAATAAAATCACGTAAATCAATCCAACCTTTCGGGTCGGATCATACTAAAGCTCGGATTTATACGCCGATATATGATAAAAATTATATGTGGATAATTTGAATAGCATTGTTTTAGTGCAAAAACGCTTTACAATATACATATTTCTTACATTAGCTCCACACAGGAGGCCCTGAGGAAAATAATTTCCCTCAGGGCCTAAGTCATCTTAGGGTATGCTGTGTGGAGGGTATTTTTGAAGAAAGGAAGAATAGGAAGTCCTGGGATGGAAAAAGGAATAAGGGGTGGGTAGGAATCTGGGGGTTTGTGTGTATAGGAGTGACAGGCTTAAGAAACCATCCTTCAAACTGCGGTGCAAGGCAATGGGGTCGTGAGAGTCCGGCTGGAAAGGTTCAAAGGACTCCTTCACGCAGTCTCTCTTGATCCGGCCCGCACGCAGCAGGTGAGCAGACTCATCTGCCGCCAAGACCTGGACAAAGCTCACCCCATGAACCCGGGAACCTCTGCTAAGTCACCAAACGTAGCGAATCACTTAGAGATACCTTTTTTTCTTACCATAGCTCCACACAAGAGGCCCTGAGGAAAATAATTCTCCTCAGGGCCTATGTTATTTTTGGGAAGGAGGTAGAAGAAAGTTGTGGGAAGAAAAATCTGGGGGTCAGTGTGTCAAGGAATGACGGACGTAAGAATCCATCCCTCCCCACTGCGGGTAATGCAATGTTCCGAGAGTCCTGCTGGAGAGGTCTACAGAGCTTCCTCAACCAGTCTTTCCCGATCCGGCCTGCCATGCAGTTAGTGGGCAGACGCATCCACCGCCAAGATCCGGACAAAACTCACTAAGTCACCAAACGTAGCGAACCACTTGGGGTGACCTATGGCAGAGGTGTTGGTTATCCAATAAATGGTTCCCGGTGCGGTGGCACCCATACCCGCCACTCAAATAATAACGATGAATAAACGTAGGACCTTTCTTATAACTAACGGTTGATGACTTGATTCATGAACGATTGCATTTACTGTGCTGCTCGTCAATCAACAATCAAACATGCAATAAATTAATCGATGAGCATATTGCCACCTGAAACATTATTTAATAAGTACGATTGTCTGAAAACATACGTTTTCATTGATGATTTAACGATGTTATTATTTAACAAAAACTTACTCTTGAAATTTGGTTCCCAAACAAATAACATATTAGGTATTTCTAAAAAATTGTCGAATGCTCTAAGAAACTATTTAAAAATCACATCCGAATATTTAGGTCTCACCGCGAAAACATAGGACACATACATCCATAAGTATTAAAGTTCAATTAATTGAAATGCTTTCCGATCTCCCTGTAATACCAAGCACGTTAGATAAAGTAACTTCACGCAAGAGTACGCGCTCTTGTCTAACATCCAGTGTCCTTTGTCCAATATCCAACTTTCGCAAACAAGAATTCGTCACTTTGGCC
This sequence comes from Limnephilus lunatus, assembly GCA_917563855.2. Taxonomy (NCBI): domain Eukaryota; kingdom Metazoa; phylum Arthropoda; class Insecta; order Trichoptera; family Limnephilidae; genus Limnephilus; species Limnephilus lunatus. The sequence continues at coordinate 50,130,159 of OU830593.1, forward strand.
AACATCCAAATTAAAAACGTGTTTTCTGCGTAATTTTATACATTTAGAACATATTGTACTTAAAAAAAACAATTTGTAATACTTTAACACATTTTAGTAGACTTACAATTTAGCTAATTTAATTTTATATGCCTTTTTCGTAAAAAAAACTTTAAAGCGCTGTTTCTCACGATTTACGTTTTGGTCTGTTGGAGTAATACGAACTAAAGCGACGTAGTGGTGAGGGAGAAGTTGCTGATGACGTTTTTTTCTTTGCACTGCAAACCTTGCCGCGAGATTTAGACATTTTGAATTGAATTAATCGGACAATCAAATGATTTGATCACTCAAATGTTTAGAAAGTCACTTGTTTTATAACTTTAAACTCAAAGATAAGATTTGTGCACTCTTGTAGACTTTGTAAGTATTAATTGTTTTTGTGTTTAATTCGTAGAATTAGTTTATTTAATTAATTTTGCGGGAGCAAAACAAAAACAAGCAGCTGTCACTTTAAAGTAATTAATTAGTGTTATATTAGGCTCATTCTTTTGTCAATTCATTTCTGTAATTGGAATGTGATTATTCACCGAGATGTGCTAATTTTATATAGACTACAGCTTTCTTCCTCTAGTTTAGCAAGGAGATATGTAGTTCATTTCTTAGTCAGAAGAGGGATAAGAGTAGTGTCATCTGCAAATCGGAGATTTGAGATTTTTTGGCTACCAATGTTTATCCCGCCTTTCCATCCATCAAGACCCTTATGCATTATGTATTCACCTTTAATATTAAATAACATTGGTGAAATTAAGCACCCTTGACTTACCCTTTTTTATTTTAAATGTGTCCGATTTTTGGGTGTCAACCTTGATACATTTGTGTCCTTTGGTGTACAGGAGAATGAAGAATTCTAGAAAGGGGAATATACAAGTATACCAGGAGCACATAATGCTGAAGAGGTAAGAAAACCTAAATACATAATTGTGTGAACATTAGACACACCTCATGTTAAAAAAAATGTTTCTAATTTTCTATCTTTACATAGTATAAAATAAAGTCGCTCCAGCTTTCAGTGCGCTTAGATCTTCAAAACTACGCAATGGATTTTCATGCGGTTTTCACCAATAGATAGAGTGATTCATGAGGAAGGTTTGTAGATATATAATTTATCAAGGTTTTGTGTAAATTGGTTGAAATATACCAGGGGTGGCCAACTTGATTTGACCCAAGATCTACCGTTTACTGAATTACCTAAATGCCGGGGGGGGGGGGGGGGGGGGGTACTTATATTTTATTATTACCATTTTAAAATAACTCATAAATTAGTGTAACTAAGAATATTTTTTTAATTTTTAGTCTGCCACTAGAGTTTTCCTTCGAAATGTGTCAGTTTCATGTGAGTTGAATCCACAACTGAAATTTTACATACTGAACCCAAAACTGGTTTTAAATTAAGAGAGAATCTGCTTGCGATTCCCAACTTCAATTAGTATTACTCTCATAATATGCTTTTCGTTTTTCTACGAATTACGAGTTTTGAAGAAAGATTTGAAACAAAATTTTTAACCCCACTCGAAATATTAGAACGATTTTCTTCGAAATGCTTGATCAGATTAATCCGCTACTGGAATTTTGACAGATCATTCGGAAGATGAAACTGATTTTAACCTAAGAGTTAATCTGCACGCGAGTCCTCAACTTAATTTATTCTACACCTTGAACATGAAAATGGTTTTCGTCCTTTTTTTGTACTTGGAACACATGGATGGTTTGATGTTCCATCGGAACACATGATAATCCATGAAACTTTCTTAAAATTGTCAACGCCCACGGACCTCCCTCAATAATTCTTAGTTATAAACAAGCCAAGGGGTCGTCCATTAATCACGTGATGTTTTTTAGCAACTTTTTGACCCCCTCCCCCCCCCCCCTGGTGATATGTGGTGAGGTTTTAGGCTAAACCTTCCCCCCCCCAAATCACCTGTATTTTTTTAATACAAAGTATAGGACGTTCACCTTTAGAAATCGTGCGTTCAATGAAAAATAAATACGACCCCCAAGCTCAAAACAACATAATATGGGGAATTCTTGCAATTCACTACAGACGCCAGTCGCCAGTGATCAAGATGACATTATTTTTTCACATTCATCAAAAGAAAGGGGATTCCCCGGTTTCGTCACAGAAAGTAATGAAAAATTCCATGCTCATTTATGTATCGGTTTGAATCGTAGGTGCAACAAAAATATTAAATGAAATGGTTAAAAATTTTACAAGATATTATTACTATTTATTGCGAAATTTTGCCGCCCCTTAAAAGTGTCGCCGGAGCGGACTGCACAAATAAAAAATATCACTATGATCAATGGAATTATTAAACGGATAACTGATGAATTCCATTTTTCAATTTTCAATTCAATTTTCTCGAAATCACTAAAACGATTTTCGAAGTCTGATACTACTGCCTAAATTTCTGCTGCTTACTTGTCAGAAATGAAATTGTCGGTAATATTTTTTGACAAATGTTGAATTATTTTCTTTTCGATATCGACTACCGTAGACACTGTTTGACTTTGGAATGCTGTAACAGTATTCATAATTTCTGTTAATGATTTATTCTTGCCTTGTAATTTCATATTTAATATGCTCAGTTATCCGGTAAAATCTGCTAAAAATGCTAAATCACATCGCTAGTCTAAATCACACAGTTGCTGATAATCATCACCCCTCTCTTCAAGAAAATTTGTTATTACGTCCAATAATATGATGGATCTGCATTTGAAAATCTGAGTTACGGGTCTGAGTAAAAGTATTGTTCGGGTGCGGGTTCTATTGGGTTCGAGTCCTTGGCCGGACCCGAGCCTCCGATCGACTGGACTAATGGCCGCGATCAAGTTGGCCATCCCTGAAATATACAATATATATGGCCAAGCAGCAGCGGACTGCCAAAAGGGCGGTGTGGATTTGATTTAACAGATGGCGTTGGTTATAAAGGTTGGGTAATGGCATGGCGTTGTGTTTCGTTAGCCACAGCAACGTGTGGCCGGGTCTGCTAGTTGTTTAATAAATCAAAACCAAAGTATCCTCTGAAATCATATGATTTATAAGTTAGGTACTAAGTACTAACCTAGAGTCTGTCAAATAAGAGTAGAAAATAAATAAAATGGAACTAAGAAATTTTTAGGCTGGCAACACCAATTTATCTGTCAAATATTCTTTAAAAGTGCAATGACACTGAAAATTCAAAACGCTGTATACGCATTTAAAAACATTTTGTTCTTAAAAAAAATTAAATCGAATAAGCACTATTGTGAAGGTACTTACTAAATGACATAAATTTGATTAAATTGTGTTTTACAAAGTGATTGGCTTTCATTTAATTTAACATAGATTTGAATTTAACAGTAGGTGAAAAGGAAGAATCATTAATGGTGAGTTTAGTCACATACTTTTAGATCTGAATGAGTTAAATATATTCAGATATAAAATTAGAGGCATGATCTAAAGCCCGGGCAACGCTAGGTACTTAAGCTAGAATTAAATAAATGCGAGCAATTTCTAAAGTGTGCTTTATATTTTATTATAATATCGTTATTCTTCATTATGTTAACACAAAATTGCAAATGTATAATAATAATATACCTAAATGCAATTCTAATTTTGAGATCAGTGGGTATCTATATAGCAATGGAAAAATATTTGTTTCACTTTAATGCCTTTTTAATTTTTAATAAAAATGTAGGTTACACAGCTTTCGATCAACACCATGGTCATATTTTTAGTATTGCCATTTGGGCAACAGTGGCGCCCTCATTTATTTTCTACTCTTATTTGACAAACTGTACCTAATTAATTACAAACCATACATTTTACGCAACGTTTTCTTTACTTCAAATAAGGAATTTTACAATTTGTTCAAAAAACGTCACTATCTCTGACAATTCTTTTAAAGGTAGAACTATGGTAGAACTACTTTCACGCACAAAGTATGTTAATTAAAAATAAAAATACCAGTGGAAAAGAGAGGAAACATGTAGAAAAATGGAGGAGCTAAAGTTTTTAGAGATGAAAATTATATTAATTTACCATTTTAATATTTTATATCCACAAAAAAGTATTAGAGATCAACATTATAAAAAAAGAGGTGTGAAAATTTGATTTTATAATAATAATTATTGCAAACATTTTATCTGATTATTATTAATAAATAAGAAAGAGTGTGAATTCTTATTTTTGTATTAACAGTGAAACCCTCTTAAGAAGTTTTCATGCTTAATAAGTTTGTTTTATTTTCGGTCATTTCAACACTGAATGCCCAAATTTATCGAACATATAAAGTTTTCCCACCCAAGAAGTTTTTTCCAGTCCCTTGGAAAACTTGATAAGAGAGTTTCACTGCATAACTATTCACGAATGTGTTAGCTCTTGAAGTGTAGGTTCCCCTGGTTATCCAGCATTAGTGAGCGTAGTCTCCGATTTCTTAAAGGCGTTGTACTAAGTACAATACTTTCATGTAGATGGTTTACAAGTGCTGAAAAGAGAGGTCAAGTCAAATATTAATATTATTATTATTATTATTTTTTTTTTTTTTTTTAATTTTAAAATAAACTTGGTTGTTTTCAGGGGAAAAAAATGTACGAAGCAGTAGTTGTTGAATGAAACACTAGTATATATTGAATTATTTGGCGGGTGGGAGATAAGCCGACGTAGCTCAGTTGGTAGAGCAGTTGACCGGATATCAGAAGGACGCGGGTTCAAGTCCCGTTGGCGGTATTTATCTTTTCTCGGGAGATTTTTTCAATGTTGATGAGTGTTTCAGGCTAATAATTATTGCTTATAATAATTAAATAATAATATAACTACTTGTACAACACACATATACACGTTCATAAAAAATCTCATCAACATATTAAAACATTGGTGTTTGGCAGTGGTGTGCAGTCTATAATGTCTAACGCCCAGTTGTTTTGCAGGAATGAAAATTTAACATTTGCATAAAAATGGCCATTCAGTGCCATTTGGTTGATTTGAGATTTAAAAGGTCCCGTTAACGCCTCTTAAACGCCAGCGTATCCATATGGAGACTATTTTTCTACACAAAACTAGATTTGGTAAAATATATGCCATTTTTATAAATATATAAACACATTATCTGGTAAAATAGTACAATTTACGTAAGTTGTGATGAAAACAAATTCAGATGGTGAATGCAAATTTTGTGGAAGCACGCCAAAAGTTAAATGCCGATTCTAAGTGTGCTTCAGCTTTCTATTAAATTAGCTGACAAGCTTACGCTGATCACAGTTTGTCCAAAAGCTGAAATGGGCTTAAAATCATCATTTAGCGGGAACCTTTCAACTGTCAAAAAACAAAATGGCGTTGAATGCCTATTTGATGACAATGTTACATTTGAATTTCTGTAAAACAACCCAATCTAAAAAGCTGCGCCTAGCTTAAGAAAAACGAACCATAAAAATAATTGTAGATACATTTGCTTTTTAAATCTCTAATCAATTTTTTTCCATAATTGTTCCATTTCTGTTTGTGGGTGTACCAGAGCAGTTTTTATCTTTTTGCAACATATATAAAAACTGAAATTGGGAAATAGATTTTATGAAGGTTTTGAACAGAAATGAGGTGGACAAACAATCCGTATGCTTTGTTCAGAAAGCCCCACGCCACCAGAATTGTTTTATTAACTTTATGTAGGTGCTATAAAATAATTTTATCAAATAAACAAATAAATTATTGATATTGGGAGCTGATATTAACTTACCATTGAATTTATCAAATAAATCACTTCTACCATACTGCTTTGCAAATCTGTAAAATATTCTCCACAGGAACAAAGAAGTGTAATTTGGGAAGTAAGTTGCCACCTCTTTCCAGTCTACTTTTTTCCAGGAAGAATAATTCTTTGCCTGCAAACTAAATAATTTAATGTTATTAGACACATAATGTTCCTTTTAGAACTATAGTAGGTAAGGGTTTCCAACCTATTTGGTATTTAACATTAATTTTCATGAGTATCGACTTCCAACAAGAATTTTTGATGTTGCCTTTTTTTAAGTTCAAAAATTAACCCATTGGCCTCAAACCCCGCCATCGTTGCGGGTGTACCATGCAATGTCGTAAACTCCAACCACGCTAGCCTGGCAGGACTGAAATATGTCGGCTTTAAACTGAAAAACGGACATATGTGTACCACCTGTTTTTTTAATTTTAAATGCCAAACGCACTATAGATATTTAAGCATTAATTTCGCATTATTGGCAATGAAACGTACCTAAAAATTTTTACCTGATATTTACGAATGAATTTTTGTTAGCGAACTGCGTCATTGAAAGTTTGTCAAAATGGTGAGTCTTGAAAATCTTGCAATGTGGCCTCCACTTCTCTGATTGCTTCGAGGACTATCACACAAAATTATTTTTTTAGTTATAAGTATACATATATATGTACGTAAAAAAAAAGTATGCCAATAGATTGACCAATGTACCATTTTTTTAATCGAAATAATAAAATTCCAAAAAAATGTTTTTTTTTTTAAAGTCATTTTTATACCTGGATTTAATCATATTATAATTTTATTTAAAAACACAAAATATATGTTTTACATGCCTTGATTCAGTACACAAGTAAATTAAAAAAAAAAAAATTATCAATTAAACATGTAGTAAAAGTTATACCTACTAGATTTAGTACACTACTAAAGATTTAAAATGTTTGGTACAAAATTAATACAGATGTAAAGGACAATTTTTTAGCTTAACAATTCGGGGGCCAATGGGTTAACAGATAAACAAGAATCCAGGAAAACCAATTTGTTCTATGACCAGTAGATAATTTTTTTTCATCCATATCTGTAACTTTAAAATATTGAAATAATAATTATGTATTTTCAAAATTCATAATCGGTATTAGGATCGACCAATCGCGATCGAACTCTTGCTTTAAGATATAAATAAATCACAGTACTTCATTCTGCACTCATTAAAGCACAATTGGCACTCATTAATATGTGGTTTGATGGGAAGAAAGGAAAGAATTGCATATAATTAGATAAACACATTAAAAAAAAAATTATGAGAAAACGGTAATTAACTTTTCGCACACAATTGTAATAACAGTTGCTGCAGCAAGAAATTAGCATTAATATGCGGCCGTACCAACCCTTGATATGGCAAGTTTATGGTTGCGAATAACATTTGGCTTAGGGATTATTAAAAAGCTGAGCTAATGAATGCGGCCAAAAGATTAAGCATTGTACATTGTATTTAATATAATAAATAGGTTTACTTAACAAACTTACATTTCCAAGAGCTTGTATCTCAGCACAGTCATGTAAATCGGTTCAGTGACAAAAATTTGCACATATAGTTTACTAAGCCATTGTACTTTCACCTGGAGAGGTGTCAGATTCATTTCTTTTCCTAGATTTCTCCAAATTTCAATATTGATTGGGGCTCTCAACACTTCAAGGTCCAGGCTTTCTGGGGACCTATCTTGCTGCTCATTAACCAGACGCAATAGTATTTTGATGAATTTTTCACACAATTCTAGGGTCCATTTGACCTTTTCTCCATTGGAGTTGGATTTTTCTGAAAACAAGAACAATATATTACAACCTTTCTCAAGGAGCTGAGCTTAATATAAAGTTATTTTTTTCTGTTGCTTTATCCATTCAGTTATATAAATAGAGTCGCATTCCTTCGAAAATAACTGTGAAATGTTGTTCCCGCCTACAGCCTATTCCGAATAGGTATCTGCATTATGGCCGGCCGCGACGGTATTCGGTCCTGAAATTTCGATTTACGCGAAATATAACGAGTTTTTACGATTTTTTCCGGATACGTATTTGAGCAAGGGCCGGCCGCGAAGGGATTCGGCCGCGAAAATTGGAGTTACGCGGTAATATATCACTTTTTTTTTTAGTTTAAAGGGATGGCTGTAACGGTAATCGGCCGCGAAAATTTGATTTACTCGGAAAATATGGTATACTCGATTTACCCAGGGAATAAGCGTATTATTACGAATTTATTCCGAAGAACCTACCCGAATTTGAATTTGCCGCCAAAAAATTAAATTTTCGGCGATTTTTTTTTTTTTTTCGCGAAATTTCGAATTACGTGGGAATTCGTTAATTCGAAATTTTATTTTTGATGTCCCGTGGATTTCGTTAATTCGAAATTTTATTTTTGATGTCCAGTGGATTTCGAATTAACGGGGTGCTACTGTACTTACAATACCTACACGTGTAATGGGATTGATTAATTCTTCACCAAAATATTATTTACCAACCTTTGAGTTTAAGATTTGTGATATATCGCCAAATAGATGGGGGGTCTCTTCCCAAAACACTTCCCAAGAAATGCTGTGTCAAATCTTTGTACTGTTCATCTGTCCGGTATGCTTCCACCATTAGCTTTTCATTTTCTGAAAACCTGTAACATCCATTCATCTTACATAAAGTACTGCAGATCTTCAAAATGTTGTCAAAATAATGCTGGAAATATATTTTTTTACATTATCTCCACACAGCACGTCGCCTCAGTTCTTAATTGTCCAAACGACCATTTGAAAATTATGCAGGAGGAGAAGGTTTTCTTTCATTATTTCAATGAAATATAATGATAGGTGTTTAAGATAAAGCTATTTCCGTAAAGGTAAAGGTCTCATTAGTTTAAATAGTTATTAGTTAAGTAATAAACTATCATTTTATACGCTTTATTTTCAGTTTTAAAGGCGATATTGAACAAAAACTAAAATGGTCGTTTGGACAATTAAGAACTGAGGCGACGAGCAGTCAATGAGGAAAAAAAACACTAAGGGTCTATGATATATTTGGGGATGCTATATGGAGGTTCTTTATATGGAAAGGAAGGAGAAGAAATTCTGGGAAGGAAAAAGGTATGAAGGGTGGGTAGGAATCCGAGGGTAGGTTCAGCAATGACGAACGTAAGAATCCATCCCTCCCACTGCGGTGCAAGGCAGTGGGTTGAGAGAGTCTGGCTGGAGAGGTCAAAAGGTCCCCTTCAACCACTCTCTCCCTATCTGGCCCGCAATGCAGTTACATACACGCTCTTGTTTGGTATCGGTCAATTTAAAAATCTGAAAGCACCAAATAAACTGGTTTGTGCTGCTCAACATAAAAAGCCAATAGAAAAAAAGTTTTTTTTCTATTGGCCCATAAGCACAGGCGGCTGACCCATCAAGTCAATTAGGCAATGACCCCCCAAAATTATAAGACGACAATAATCATATTTTGTATTTATAAAATATTATGCAAATCAAAGCAACGCTGGCCATAATTGATTTGAATACCGCCAAATGGCAAGCAGCGACACTGTCGGTGGCGATCATCTAATAGGTTCTACTCATTGCGCATGTACCTCCGCTCGGTCAAAAAGCCCTCGCTGACTCAACTTCTATCCCTGTATGCGCCATACAATAAACGTGACGACGCAGTAGCCCTATCGCTTAATATTACGCAGATGAAATTTCGCTAACTGGAGGTTTGGGTCATGTCTGAAAGAGGCTGATGGAGACAATACGATGAGATAGTTATAATAAGCCGGGTAGTTATACAAAGTAAAAATATTGCATAAAATAAACTTTGTTTTGAATTAATTGGAGTTTTGAAAATTCTTTTGACGTTGTCTGTAATTTGTGACGAATCATTATGTTTTTCGAAATTGTTTGATGTGATACTAAAAGAAAAGAGATAATTGCAATATGCAAATAATTGTGAGAAAGTTTCATCCTTTATTGCATTGCATGTTGTGTTGCTTATATCTGGACCCAGCGTAACAGCAATGGATAGGTTGTATTAAAACAGGAACTAACCTGCCCTTAGTCTTTGCTCCGAGACGGTGTAAGAAGTGATGGTAGACTTGTACGAGGATTCGATCGGGTAACCCCCGCGCCAAGAAAAGAACAGCTTTCTTGCGCGCCATCTGCAGGGTGCGGTTGTTCTTCTTGTTACGCCACCGCCCAAACACTTCAGGACAGTCGGGAAGATTGTACCTCTGAAATTAAACCATAGATAATACAAAATATAAACAAGGGAGATGGACCATGAACCATTATATGATTAGTATGAAATTGCGCGCACAAAAGTATCGCCAACATTGTTCACCCACACTACTGCACATCGCATCTACACACCGGCACTTTGTTTCTGCCTGCACACCAAATGCACATCTTTCATTGCATAGCCGCTTTGATAGTCCATACAGTTTGGCTGCAGCTCTGTGGCAGTCTGCACGCTTCCTTGCCATACCTCCCTTTTTCTATTTATTATTTATGTTTATGAATTTGATTTTGATTCGGTAAACATAATAAAATAAATATGGCAGATAGAACAATAAGTTTATGGGTTACATGGTATAGGAGCTATGCAGACCGGACCGGTCTACTAGACTCTAGTCCAGTGATTCTTAACGGGGGCGCCAGCTATGCACACTGAAACACTTTCTTAATTTGCAACAATTTGACAATTTCTCTTAAATAAACTACACTTTCATGCACAAAAAATTAAACTGAGGCGTAATACTCAATGTCAATCTAATAATAAAGTGTTTTATTTATACTTCCCCTCATTTTTTATTTGTAGTAGGTAATCCGTTCACGAGTGGAGCCTGGTGGTGGACAACCTCATCAGGAAACTCAACAACAGGGGCCTGTATACTCAAGGGTACGCGGATGACATTGCAATCATAATAAGGTGTTGGGATGCAAACTTGACCAGAGGTCTCATACGATCAACACTGGCAACAGTGGAAGAATGGTGTGAAGAAACAGGGCTGTTGGTAAACCCAGACAAGACAGAACTAGTAATCTTTACACGTAAAAGGAAACTAGAGGGATGGAGCAATCCAACCTTCTACGGAAAGGAGGTAGAACCCTCTGACACGGTTAAGTACCTCGGAGTCATCATAGATGCCAAACTGAGCTGGAAAAACCAGGTGGAAACTGTGGGCAGAAAAGCCTGTGCTCTCATGTGGGCAACTAGGCGAATCTGCGGCAGAAAGTGGGACTCAAATCCAAAATGATGCAATGGCTGTACACAGCCGTTGTGAAACCAAGAATCATGCATGCAGCCTTGGTCTGGTGGAGGAGAACAACACTGAAAACAGTGATGGCCACACTCAACCACATACAGGGACTTGCATGCAGAGGAATCACAGGATCTATGCGAACCAATCCAATACTAGCCAAGGGAGTGCTGCTGGACCTACCCCCATTAAACTTAGAAATAGAGGGGGCGGCGATGGCGGTAGCCTACAGGTTACAATGCAAAGGTCATTGCAGAGGTGAGTTGCCCAAAAACAGTCATACGGAGATCGGAACAAGACTAAGGGGAATTAGCCCGACAGCTGGAATGAAGCATTTCGGCAAACAAGCCGAATACTTCTTCAGACAGCAGTTTGATGTGTTGTACCCCACCCGGGAGGAGTGGGACATGGTCCCAGGTCCAACCTCCAGACAGGAACTAATCTGGTTCACAAATGGGTCCAAGATGGAGGAAGGAACGGGGGCCGGGGTATGTCTACAGGGATCCAAGAGGGAACTCAGTATACCTCTAGTAGGACACTGCACTGTGTTTCAGGCTGAGATGAAAGCCATCTTGGCCTGCGCACAGGAGAATATACGTATCGGGTACAGGAATAAGAACATAACTATTTGTTCTGATAGCCAGGCAGCCGAGAGGGCACCCGGAATGAGGCAATCCATAGTACTCATAAACGGACCGGACCCCAGACGGACCAGGAAACTACTCGATATGGACAGAAACTCGCTGAGGGAACTGGTAGGACTACTATCGGGACACTGCCATCTCAGGAGACACATGCAGCTATTGGGAGTGGAAAGCACCAATAGATGTAGAAAATGTGAAGAGGATGAAGAGACTCCAATTCATTTGTGGTGCCAATGTCCTGCCCTGGTGGGAACTAGGCTCAGATACCTGGGGAGACACATTGTAGAACCAGAAGACTTAGCCACATATTCAATGACAACTCTGGTGAACTTCATTGAAGGGACTGGGTTATTGTTATAGGATTAAGGTAAAATGGGAGATAGTACAATGGGCCTACGGCCTAAGTACTCACGGGAACTAATTGTAAGCCGTCTCCGCAATTAAAAAAGAAAAAGGTAATCCATTGCTGCGTAAATGGACGAAATTTTTTAATTTCGTTTTGGGGGGGGGGGGGCGATAATAAAGTAGGCCAGGGTTTAGACCAGGGGTGGGGAACCTGCGGCCCGCTAGGTCTTTTAATGCGGCCCGCGGGCACTTTCGGTGCGGCCTGTTGAAAGAACCACAAAAAATTACACAGAACGGGATGGTTTTTTCACGGTATTTCAGATGCATTTTTAAGACATTATTACAAAATCTTTACTAGAAAGTAGTTTAGATACAAATAAAAACGTGGTAAAACATCCCATTTTATTTTATTTTAATTTATTATTGTGAAACGAAAGTTAAATTTCATCGGTACTTTCTTGTACAGGACAGTTCCGATATTTCAGGATTGATGGTAACTCTTTTCGGAAGGAAATCTTAGGCAGTCTGTCATAAACATTATTTTCAAGTCATCGTTGCGGAAGTAAAGTGGATAGTAAATCATTTCAATCCTAATGAAGACTACTAATGCAACTACGAAGAAAAGATAAGTTGAAGCTGAGTGAAACGTGAAATCATTTGAAACTAAATTAAGGCTGTGGAAGGTGCAACTCGAAATGACACAACAACAACAACAACACAAACACGAAACATTTTCCAACACTGCAAGGATAAAAAAAACTTTCCACATCGTTTGAATACGCTGGTAACGCGAAATTAAGTGAGGCATTTAATGAGAGATTTAAGGACGTGAAAAGCAAGCAAACGGATTCGAACATTTTTGCTACACCGTTCAATGTGGAATCATAGAATTTGCCTGATAATCTTGTAATACTTTTATTTTCGTATTTTTATGTATGTTAAAATGGGTTAGAACTAATATTTAAAGTTTTGCTAAGCTTTTCGAAGAAAACCGTTCTTGCCTTCCGACTGCAAAAAATCGGAGGAAAACCATTTTCGTGTTCTAGGTGACGTATTAATTAAAGCTGGGAATAATCCAATTCGCTCTAACTGTAAAACCAGTTTTGTGTTCAAAATGCAATGAAAAAATTCGAAGTGTGGTATCATCTGCTTATGCATTTCGTAGAAAACCATTCTCGTTTTTAGAGTGCATTCATAAAATTCTAGTTGCTTTTGTGCTTCCAGTATTGGAGAAAAGCCACTTTCATGTACTGAGGGTAATTTTAATTCCCCGCGTACAGATTCACCCTATAACTGAAACCAGTTTTGTGTTTAGAATGCAAAGAAAACACATCAGGTGTGATTTCAGGTTGACAAATTTCTCGGATTGGAAGTGCATTTATAAAATTCTAGTTTCGTAGTTTGTGCTCCTAAAATTAGAGGAAAGTCATTTTCATACTCTGAGTGTAGTTTTAATTCCCCGCATCTAAATTAAGACTAGTCCTGTGTTCAGAATGCAACGAAAAATTTCAGATGTGGATATGCAGCTAGAATTGTAGGAAAACCATTTGCATGTTCAGAAGCTATTAATTAAAGAGTGTAGGCAGTTATGTAACTAGTTTTTTTAAGTAGTGCTAGTAAAACCAGTCCTTTTTTCGAATGTTCCCCCCCCCCCCCAGAGACAAAAAATCGTAGTGCGGCCTGCGGGTTAAAGTATGAATGTCCAAATGGCCCGCGATGCTAAAAAGGTTCCCCACCCCTGGTTTAGACCATAGGTTCTCAACGTGGGCAATAACGCCCCCTTGTGGGCGTTTGAGACTTTCAGGGGGGCAGTACAAGACAGACCCAGAGAAAATTAGGGTGTTGAGATGGCACAGTGAGGACGTGGGCAGATAAAAAAAAATGGTTTAAAAAAGACAAAAAAAAACACGCCAGTCTAATAAAGCAATAAACTAATAAAGCAATTAATATTATTGGTTAATTTTTGTTATTTTATGTATTTTAATAATTTTTATCACGTGTGTGAAAATTCACATATTTCGGTAGTTGTGGAAGTGGATGAACATTGGACTGAGAGATTCTATTACATTCAGATCTACATTAAATTGGATGATATGAGAATTTTTTTTTTATATAATATTATGATCTTACGTGTATTAGTATTATTAAGAACTGACACTATAATATCATGAACACAAGAAGGAAGGAGGTAGGAACCCGTTCTTAAAATACAAAAGAATTGCTTTTTCAACTTGCCAAACAATAATTGAATATATTTTTAATCAAATTATTGATTCTGTGACGGTGGAGCCCTCCCCCAATCAGTAAAAAAAAATTGAGAGGCTTTAGAAAAAAATAATAATCTCAAAGTGGGCGGTGGGCAAAATAATGTTGAGAACCTGTGGTTTAGACACTTACAACACACAGTCGTCTCCAATTCCTTCTGATGATCTTTTCCTCATCCAGGCTGAAGCGACCTCGGGCCCAGGGAACCCCAGATTTCACAATCTCCTGACGAACTTCCTCGCTCGGGTAACGAGTCACATCGGGGGTCATTGTATGAAGTATCGGAATTTCCCAGGTCATGACAATGTCCGATTGCGATAGAAGCTAAAAATAAAAATCATACATCGTTCAGCACGCAATACCGAAAATGTGATAATTTTTCCAAAAGTGATATATTTAAATTCTATTCCATTCATAATCTTTTTCTCTGCGCATGTTCTTCCACAGAATGCTGAACGTTTGGTAAGTTTTTTTTGGGCAAAACATTACATAGCGAGCGATGATTTTGAAGGAGAATATGGCAGATTATATTTTTTTATTGTTTACTAGCTGGGTTACCCGGCTTCGAACAGGGAGTTGATATGATACTGTTAATAATAACCAATGTGTAACACCAGTATAGAATCTCTATTAAATCGGTGACTTTTTAGCCAATTGAGGTCACCCAGGCCTCTATAAAAAAAAGAAAGCTTGTGAGCTCAAATTTGGGTGAAAAAATTGATCAAATGACAAATTTTTAAGATTGACTTACTAAAAACTACAGCAGTAACTCAAAAATGGCAATGCATTTCTTATAGCTCTACTATTGAAACGTAATATTAAAAATTAAAAAAACTAACGGAGAAAAATGCTTCATTTGTGACCATGATGCCGAAGAGAGTGAACAAAGGTGTAAATTTTAGAAAATTTCAAAAATGTCTGATTAACTCGAAAACTGTGGAAATTTGACTAAACATGATATTAAATTTCGGAATGGCCATCCACAGTTGAAAGGTTATCCACCACTTGTCGGAAACCCTATAGTACTTACCTATAATTAAAAACTTATTGCAAGTTTCACTTGCCTTTTTTCACATCATTTATCACTATGCCTTTTTGTCAAATTAAAATTTAATTGCTTGAAAATTATTCTTGTTTTGTCTTAGTCTTCTACATTCATACTTGAATTGTATAATTTTTAAAAAATACTGATTTTATTTTTAATTGTCATTTTCATAAAATTATGTAAGCTAAAACCTAGTTAATTATGTAAAAAAATAACCTCTCTGTAAATTGCCATCTCAATACAAGCGTTTCACACCTAGTGAGTGGGCAACACACCGTAATCAAATGTAATATTAAAATAATATATATATTTTTTTTAAAACATTATTTTTTGTGCACTTTCCTCGCAGACTTTTCTTAATAATTCAGGTACGCCTCATAGCTCATACGTATGTCTAGTAATGTTACATTGTCATGTAAACAAGCTTATGGGTCCGAGTGGTTAATATTTGAATGCATTTCATTTTGAAAGTGTAGTAAACCGAAATGAAAAAAGTAGCCTTGCGAGACAAATCACAGAATGGAAAAAGTAAATAATAATAGTAAAATATGATATTTACCTCGAAAAAATACTCATCTTTTGTATCTGAATTTTCCAGAGACAATTCATCTATTTCTTCCTCGGCTATCTTAAACTTTCTGTGACCATCAGTATCAGAAAACTCCAACATCTCACATTGAGAATCACTATCACTCATATCAACTAAGCTTAATGGCTGCATTTTTAATGTGATAACTTCATTATTATTATCACCAGCATTAGGTGAAGATATCTTCTTCAGTTTTTTTTTCTTTTTCGGTTCATCATTCGTCTCCTGTTTAATTACAATATTTTCTGATAGAGGATACAAAACCGTAGGCTCAGTAAAAGAATCCCTTAGTTTTTTCTTGGATACTTTAACAGGAACTAGGCGTAAGTTTTCATTAACAGTTTTGTCATATTTATGTTTTATTTTCTTTGGCGAGAACTTCTCCAATTCATTGTCGGTTTTATTTTCTTCTTTTATGGGAATGTTTTTAGAGATCCTCAAATGCTTCCTTTTAATTTCGTGAATTTTTTGTGGATCTTGGATAATTTTAATCTTTTTGTGTATATTTGGCAATTTGTTTTCTGCATCTATTTCTGGTTTTTCAGATTGAGTGTGTTTCTCTTCTTTAATATGTTTAACTTCAACCTCAGATGATGTTGCTATGGGAACTCGATTGATGATTTCTTCGGAAGTATCACCTTGTTCCCCCTCTTCAGATCCTTGTTCGTCGGAGCTACACTCAAATTTAGGAAAACTTTTGCTTTTAATTTTTACCTTTTCTTCTTGTTTAATTTGGCTCATTTTATTGGACTTCGCATCGGCTGTTTTGAAATCAGTTTTAATTTTAGAATGACGAAGAGCTGAATTTTCACCATCAGTTTTTAGCGGTTTTGTTTTAATTATTTGTTTTTTATTAACATGTTCGTCAGAACTACTTTCCCCAGAATCAGATATGTCATTGTGATGCATGTATTTTTTGTGCGATTTGAGTTTCTTTTCCATCGGACCACCCATTATCAATATACACTAATAAAAGTCTTCAGTATTGAGAGAAAACTCATAAAATGGCACGTAGGTGCAATATTTCTAGCTGTTAGCCTTTCTTCAAAAACTTTCTAACTTTCAAGTTAAACATACAGGAAAATATCTAATCTTTATTATTTTTAGAACTTATCTAAATAAAAAAGTTAGTCAGGTTATATAAACACATATTTATGTTTGAGTTTGACTTGGTTTGTGGTTTGACTTGTCATGTGTCATGTCAAGTGTCAATATTTTGAAACATGTTCTCGCAGGGTTGCCAATGCTTATTTTCTAAAATACCCGCAATAAATGTTCAAAATCCCCAAATTGGGGAGAGCAAAATATCAAATTCCCCACAAGTTTCTTCATCTTTCTGCCTTCAAAATAAAACAAAATTTTATTGAAAATAGCATTTTTTATTTATTAAAATTGATTAAAAGGTATTATTCCATACGCAATATAAGATTGAAAAATAGGTAACAACCTTACTTAGCAGGGGTGCCAGGGTTCATGGGGTGAGGTTTGTCCAGGTCTTGGCGGCGGATGCGTCTGCCCACCTGCTGCATGGATCAAGACTGGTTGAGCTTTTGACCTTTCCATCTCTCAACCCATCGCCTTGCACAGCAGTTGGAGGGTGGATTCATACGTCTGTAACTCCTGGGCACACTGACCCCCAGATTCCTACCTACCTCTCATACCATTTTCCTTCCCACGACTTCCTCTCCTTACTTTCCCTCCACACAGCATCCCCAAAGAGGACACAGGCCCTGAGGGGGAATTATTTTCCTCGGGGCCTCCTGTGTGGAGCTAATGTAAAAAAAGAAACGTCTGAAAGATTCTCCTAATTTTAACAAACAGGACTGCAATCTTTAGAGCACATGCGTCGAGTGGGAATGCTATCCTGATTCTACCAGTATTTCAATGGAAGATGCTCCAAGAAACTAGCATCATTGATCCCTTCGGCCCCGATGCAGTCAGGAAACACTCCTTGAAATTAGTTAGATCTAATCTTCTTATTTTTTACGAGTTTTGCGAATACGGTAGAAATGTAGCAGCAGGGGGTCCACCGAAACCAGTAAAATTTTGAAAGGGGTCTACGAGAAAAAAAAGTTTGGAAACCTCTGGTCTATTTGAACATATTTTTTTAAATCATAATATTTTTCACTGGAGTTCCTTATTATACCAAATTTAACACAAAAGAAACGGTTTATTAAACATTACCAACCATAAACTAAAATAAACAATTTTTCTAAATCTTCAACCAAAGCTGGATCTTCAGAAGCATCATCATGACGGCCAGTGTAGTCCAGCGGTATAGCTCTTGAATCGTACACCGAAGGTCGCGGGATCGAATCCCGGCGTGGCAAATAATTTTTATTTGATTAATTTGTGTTATTTCACAATTTATTAATTTACAATAATATATAGTATATTTGCGGCACGTTCCAGAGTGGCAGATACTCTGAGTATCGCCCTGGTGTAAGACGTAAGACCACCATTCAGAATGGAAACGTTGCTTGAAATGGCATTAGCCGTGTTTGGTGACCAGATCTGAATAGCCAGGTACTTCCCCACCTTGGAATATCTTCTTCCTCTTCCCACTACCTTCAGCCTCACAACATACCCCAATTGGGGAAGCCATAGTCTCACTGGCTTCAGACGGGAGCAGTTGGGACTCTTTAGCGGTATTCATAAAGAAAAAAAAACATCGTCGAGGAGAAGCTACAGCATATCATTAATATCATTCGGTTGATAGAGAGCATATTTTTTCATATTAAATGCCTGAAAAGAGGGCGGAATCCAATCAGCGCAGGCGGCCTGTGAAGCCAGGGAGGTTGTACGTGAGTTGTGAAAAGGCCGACACCTGACTTGAGGCGGGCGCCGTGTGAGGTCCCTAAAGTTAGGCGATTAAAAGGAGGGAAGGGGCGGTGGGCCACCTCTGAGAAGTGGAGGGGGAACAATGTCTTTTGTTGGCCTCTGAGGCCGGCTCCGCCCGACGGAGGGTTAAAGATATATCCATAGGCCAGAAAATTTCGTTTTTCTTAGCGTGTGGTTTTCTTTATTTATGTTCTTAGCTCTCTAAGAGAGACATTTATGTCCGTCAACAAAGAGCTTTGTTAGGAGCCCTGTCAAGTCAACTAATATCATTATTCATTATTTAAATATTTTGTTTCTCTTTATGATTGCTAATAGAGATACGTAATATGTATTTACGCCCGTCATGTTGCCCTCCGGTAGGAGCCCCGTCAATTAGGCCGGGCGCATACACCAAATTTTTGTCAGATGAGACAATCGGATCGGATAAACACCGCACACATCCGATTCGAAAACCGGATAGGTAATAAAACCAGGGCCACGCCCCTTTTCGTCTGATCCGATCCGGTTGTTGGACTGGATTGGACCGCCGGCATGGAATGGCGTGGCCAATTTTTGAAGTAAAACTTTTTTACGCATGCTTGACTTGGGGAGTAAGCTGGTGAATGTGTGATGAGAGCGTTCTAAAAGTGTGATCGGGCGAGGCGAACGGAAGTTGATAGGGAGATATAAGTTAGTGAATATAGAAAGAGAGAGAGTTACGTTTCGTATATTATTGTAGGGGCAAGAGAGAGAGACGCGAGCACACATTTTCTTTCTCTCATAGCCAGTTACATTTCGTATATCTAAGACACAGCGCAGGCCTGTTGTCTGTATCACACTGTAGGATCAAGAGAGAGCAGTGAGCGCGCACATTTTCTTTCTCTGTTAGTGAAGTTTTACTTCAGTCATGTGATATAAAGCATACTCGTTTTTTATTACCGATCCGGTTTTCGAATCGGATGTTTGCGGCCTTTCATAAGAAATGTATGGCGCGAAGGCCTTCCGGTTGTCTGATCAGACAATCGGGTGGAAAATTGTGATGTATGCGCCCGGCCTAAGCCGACTGGCATAAATAAACCAATCCACAGTCCGCACGGAGCTTTACTATTCTGATTTTTGATTGTCCATATCTATGGACTGGACTCTATGGTTTTAAATTTGAAAATTTGTAAAGTTCGTTTCGGTCCGTTTTGTTTTGCACTGGTTTTTGAGTAGTGACGCTTTTGCAATTTGTGACAGTTGTAAATAATATTATGTATAATCACTTAGAATAATTTATATATTATTAGCCGATACATTATAAAAAACTCTTTAGTTTAGCACAGTGAGTGTATGAAATAATGTCTCTTTCTAGAGTTCATTTGTCTTCCAAGCGTTTTGATACATCTTCGCAATCGAGTTCAAGTAGTTTGCTTACAAGTACGCCTGTACTTGGTCGACCAATACTAACGAATGAACCTGCACAATCTCCCATTGAACAGAAAAATAGCAGCCAGACAGTAATAACACCGGCGCGGGCGAATCCTGCTCCTATCAGAGGAAGGCTGAGCCTTTCGTCTGTATCTCTAAATGAATCGTCAAATTGTGGATATCGAACTCGTTCCCGGTCACGAATCCTTGAATCAAGTTCATTTCTAGACCAATCGAATACCCCAAAACGTAATTCAAAAACAACAGCTGTGAAAGTTCCCAAATTGGCTCTACCTTTGAAGCCCGAAGGCGACCACATTGGAAGTGAAAATGCTCTACCAAATGTAAAGAAATCTGGCGCAATGTTTTCGATTTTTAAACCTAATTATACGTCACCTTTGACAAGAAGTCGTACAGAGGCGTCGATTAGAGGAGTCAAAGAAAAACAGAGCACAAAGACAACATTTGGAAGATATGGGTCTACCGGGAACATCAGAAAATCTATCACTGACAACAAAGAGAGTAAGCACATAAAGTCTTTATTTAGTTATATTATTATACATCCTAATTCCCCCAATTTATTGCAGTAAACCGTCTCTCACTAACTAACTACCTATTGTACTAACGTCTTGCTTTGGATGGGGTGAAAAATGATTAGGAGGCCAACCCCATTGTGTTTAGTGTGACGGAACCATCAGAAACAATTTGCAGTGTAAAGTGGCTCCATGGAATAATTAATCAATGACTTCATCTAATCAACTGGGTACTATGGGATAACATCAGAGCTGAACCAGAATGTTAGCTTTTGTGTGGTTTTTTATTAAAATCAATTTATTCATTGTGCAGATTACTAAATATAATTATTATTATTTATATGTATTAAACAATATTTGTTGTTCTATATGAATATATGTATTTTCACACTTTAATTGGATAGTTTATGAGGCGAGGTTTGCCTAGGTCTTAGCGTTGGGTGCGTTTGCCCACCAACTGCGTGGCGGGTTGGATCGGGGAGAGGCCGTTTGAGGGAGACCTTTCATACGTCTGTTTTTGCTGGATACCTAAACCGACTCCTAGATTCCTATCCACCCTCATATACTTTTTCTTCCCAAAACTTTCTCCTCTTCATTTCCTCAAAAAGATCCCCAAAGATGATATAGACCCCCCGAGGGAAATTATTTTCATCAGGCACTCCTGTGGAGTTAATGAAAAAAAATTATACTATGTAATATAGTCTCCATAATCTCCATAACAGTTTACAGGTTTCTTCTTACACAACTAAACACCGAAAGATTCAAACAAATTCGTGCTTGATTTGACTCTAAAATCTCTCACGATTGTTAGTTTGGGCATTAGTTTAGGGAATAAAATTAAATATAGCACAATGGGCCCATGGCCTGAGTGCTTACGAAAGCCATGCAGACGTCTAAGACTTTCTTGATATATGTAATCATTTACAGAATGTATTTTAATTTTTCATTTATTTTCAGAAACTAAAAAAGGAAAAAAATCATCAAAATGTATCTGTAATAAAATCTTGGAAGAATGGGCTAGGTACCCGTTCATTGACCTTATTAAAGGATATCACAAAGAGTTTGACGATGAGGTGAACAAGTTTTTTGATTTACCAAGAGGTGACAGCTATTTTAAATTGATGTTGTGAACAATATTAAATAGTTTGAAAATTATTTGTAAAAAGTATTGGTAGAAAAGTATACATATGAAAATAGTATAAACATAATTCTTAAACCTTGAACTTAATCACACGGGTATAGGCATCACAACCAGAGTTGACCCAAGCACAATTCTCATACAGGTGCATCACTTTCATAAATAAAGTATCTTTTAAACTTCAAACTTTTAATTCCACTCAAAGGAAATTTCAGTGAAATTGGAAAAAAAGTTTGTTTTCAATTTAATGAAAAGAACACAATGGATTTTTTTTTACTTTGGTAAATTATTCTTTCACACTTTCACATTTGTTTTCTCTTTCTCGCTAACAAGACAAAAGGCTGTTTCACACTAATGTTTAGCAACGAGATCAGCTTAAATTTTTTTTAAAAATATTTATTTGAATGTTTTTTTTTTTGTAACCACATCTTGTTTTTTGATCAACTCTAATAAGGAAGTTGAGTGAAAAATATTTTGACTTATAAAAAATGTGTTCATGTAGATCAAAAAATATCGATTCTAAATATATTTCTATATTATTATTCTTAGAATTAATTAAACGTACTTAAAAAAATATTAAAAAGCTACAAACGAAAAACGCTTCATGATTGGTCGAAAGAATTCTGACGTCATCTGTATGTCGGTTTGTACAATCATTGGAATCATGACCGTGCATCACTTTCTATTACATTAGAGATGGTTTTTTTATGATGAGAGAGGTATAGAACAAACAGTTTTGATTGCTATTTTGTTATTAGTTTTTTTAGTTAAAGTAAAGCCTCGATGACATTGAGCGAGTTTACAAGCTGGGAAATTCACTACCTGTTAGTTAACTCGCTCAGTGTAATCGTATTAATAGCTAACTAGCAAATTGTGGACAATCTACGAAAAAAGTTGAAAGGTGGTCAACTTAGCTCGCTACCTGCTAGTAGAAGTGAGTCGTTCGCGAATGAGTCGGCTCAGTGAATCGGATTTTCATAAGGAACCGTAAGATCCGATTCCCGCTTCTCTTCCCGATTCGCCGATCTTTGCGAACGAGTGAGCAAGTGATCCGGTGAGCCGTATGACCTGTGGGAGCTGACAGATCAGTGTATCGTTCAACGGGTCTGACGACTCGCGGATCGTGGGTCACTACTGATATGGGTTGATTGTTCGTTCACAGATATGCGCCACTCCAGTCAGCCCTGCAGAAAAGTAAAAGATGAAAGTAAGGTAACGATTTACAGCTCTATTCACTGTGAGACTTCTCTGTACGGTGGCGTACCGTTGCTGCTAAGTGTGCATGTAATTACAGCTAGGTATACAATATAATAATATCGGAATTCATGCATGTATGCGTGCATTCGTGATGGCGGTCACATTATTTTATTATAACAAAAACAAGGATGAGTTATATTATTATTATGCCCATTTTTTATTTACAATAAATCATTCATTGTTTATTTTAAACTAGCAGACCCGGCCACACGTTGCTGTGGCTAACGAAACACAACGCCACGCCATTACCCAACCTTTATAACCAACACCATCTGTAATACACACCGCCCGTTGCCAACACGCTGCCCGCTTGCCATACCTCTTCCTTTATTTATATATTTCTACCAATTTACACAAAACCTTGACAAATTATATACCTAAAAACCTTCCTCATGAATCCCTATCTATTGGTGAAAACCTCATGAAAATCCGTTGCATAGTTTAAAAGATCTAAGCACGCAGACAGCGGAAGCGACTTCAATTTATACTATGTAAAGATAATTCTTGCTATCTAAATAATCGTTAAAAAAGTAATGTTGGTATTAAGTATTTACATGAGGAATTAAACAAAGATTATAACGCCTCAATTTCGTTTCCAAAACTCAATCAAACAAAGGATTTCTTGATTTAATTTTTTCATTATAACAAATGGGAATCCATTTAAAAAGGGATCTAAGAATCCAATTAAAAAGGGAACCCCAAAATATTAGTGTTTCTTTTTAATGAAGTGTTAAGAAGGGCTGAGGGTGGGGCTGGGGGAGATGGACTATGGTCCGACCGGTTGTTCAATCGAGGCGGTTCACTGAACTCGATCTTTTCATTGAACGAGACCTAATGAAGCAGCTCGCTCAACTGAGCCACTTCGCCCGCCACTACCCTCTAGTGTTTGCCCGAAGGTGACGACCCACCAATAGCTGATTTCGTAACTATCAGAATAAGTTCGCACGGGAGTCGTGATTATCACTACTGGCTAGCGTGTGGCGCTAGCTGTGAGCTCAAGATTTCTACAAAATGTCGACAGAATTGGTTCGAGTGGGAGTCCTTACTCAAAAATTCTAACTTTAAAAATTAATTTAACTATGAAATCTTGATCAATTTTTTTTTTAAAATAACATTAATTCTGATGGACGGTTAAAATTGATAAAAAAATTACTGGAATTCCTTATTGAAGAATTAAAAAAATCTCCGTATAAAATGCTCAAGCGACATACCGCTCGGATTCCGCTCGTTTTGGCAGGTTTAGTAAAATTTTAACTTGGAGAATTAATCTAATTATGAAAACAAACTTAAAAAAAAATACTAGTATTTAAGTTTGAATGTGAACAATTGATAAAATAAACAAATAAATGGACTCAACTTCATTATTATGCCAAAAAATACTGGTATAAGTTTGAATGCGAACATTGATAAAAAAAATGGACTCAACTTCACTATTATGCCACCTAGAACATATCACCACTGCGAATCACACCGCGGAAGTCATCTTAAAATGCCGTTGAATTGAAGCAAGCAACATTAATATATATCAGTATCTTACACGTGTGGGAAAAGACCTACAGTACGGCATAGCAGCTGATTTCTAAAGTCACAATTGATTCTCTTTTTCTTTTCATTTTCAGTATTTTTAATAATTTATTTACTTTCATCATCTCTCATCTTCTTCCCTTTGTCTTATTCCATTTGATGGATCGCCAGTCTGACGGTCTCCTTCCATAGCAGGCCCAGCCTTGTCTCTCACATCCTCTGGAGTTGCTTCTCCATCTATCTTTATATTAATTTTATTTTTTTCTTTCTTTACAGATGCACCAAAACCTAAACCAGGGGCAAAAATCGACACTGAGATACCACAAAAAAAGTTATCATCTGAAAAAATTATCAGCAAAGTAAAAGTATTACATAAACAGTCACTTGAGAATCAAATTCCAATAAAAACGCAGAATAAAATACTTGCAAAGCCAGTCATCAACAAACATGTCCCCAACAATAAAAAAAAACCAGTTGATTTGCCCGCTCTAAGAAAGGGACCTGCCCCACCTCAAAATAAAAAACCTGCCCCACCTCAAAGTAAAAAACCTGCCCCACCTCAAAGTAAAATACCTGCCCCATCTCAAAGTAAAAAACCTGCCCCATCTCAAAATGAAGAACCTGCCCCACCTCAAAGTAAAGAGCCGCCTGCCCCACCTCAAAGTAAAAAACCTTCCCAACCTCAAAGTAAAAAACCTGCCCCACCTCAGAGTAAAAAATCTGCCCCACCTCAAAGTGAAGAACCTGCCCTACCTCAAAGTAAAGAACATGCCCCACCTCAAAGTAAAGAACCTGCCCCACCCCAAAGTAAAGAATCTGACCTATCTCAAAGAAACATCACCGAAAAAGAAATGATTTCTTTGCAAAAATTTGCACAACCCGTCAATGGAAGGAAATCAACTAGAATTAAAGCTGCAGAAGTGGCAAGTAAAGAGAAACATCATAACAATACTGCAAGTAATAATTCAACCCCACAAGCAGGTAATACACCTCTTGGTCTAGCTGATGCTTATTCTAACAACAATACTACAGCAGATTCTTGCCATTGCATTGTTACTCGAATTTCAGATAATTGGTCCAAGCCTTCTTTCATACGAAGGAAATTGTATTCTCGAACTTCAGACTACGACGACAATGAGAGTACAAAGCAAGTTGACCGGTCATTCTTAGAAAAAAAAGACAAACCAAACTTGTATTCTTTGAACAAAAAATTGTCAAATTGTAAAAACATTGAATCAGTGTGTTCTTCTGTTGAAGACGGTGAACAATTAGAAGTCGCTGCCAAGGCTGCTGAAAATCGACAATACAGCTTAAGAAAGAATGTGGACAAGAAATTTACTAAATACTTTTGCGACGACAATGAGAAAATAATAGATTGCGCTATTAAAGATGCCAACGAAGCTAAAGAAAGCACTTCTAAACTTGTGAGTAACATTTTGAAAAATATCAATAGGCAAAACATCTCCAAGGAACATTCATCAGACGATACAGACAAAGTCACTGCAAAAGATCAGACCAATGATGAAGCCTTGAACAAAAAGACTAAGACAGTCAACCCAGAATTGGATGACTCGAGTTTTGATATATTCACTCAGAAAGAAAAAGATACTTCCAAGTCTCCTACTAGAGGAAAAGCTAAGTCAAAGGTGTCCAAAGCGCCACCCAAGAAAAAAATTATTAAACCATTAGCAAAAAAAGTTTTAGAAATTCCAAAAAGGCGATCTAGGGAAAAACCCAAAAATAAAGAATCTGTTCGAGAGGAGCCTAACGTCAAAATCGTAAAAAATTCTTCTAAAGCTTTGGAAAAACCTGCAACTGCTGGATCGAGTCGTAGAAATAAGAATAGGAGCATCATCGTTGAAAAAACATATTCCTACGTTTTGCGAAAATCTGATCAAGCATCGAAATATTCCAACGTGGATGGTGTGGTGTCCAACATTCAAAATAAAGATGTAATAAAGGGGACCAGAGTTGCCTCTAACGCACACATTCAGAAGGCTCTTGAAATCAGTTCCACACAAAGAAGGATTCAGATATCGCAGACGCACAACAGGAAAGACTTGGAAAACATGGAGCAGAACATAAATCATCGCAGGAAGGGTAATTACTACAAACATACTACATTGGTGGTTTACAAAGAAACTTTTTCTTGTACTTTTATATAATTTATTTATTATTTTCAATCAGATCACAATCAACATCGCCCCTTGGGAACTGCCAACAATGATAGTACGATAGTATTCAGAAATGGAAAGCTTATTCCTGGGAACTGTACGTATATTTATTTTTATTTTTGTGTAACACAAATTAGATGCTATAATTTTTTACAAGTGTCAATATTTGCTATCAAATTAATATTTTTTCCGTATTTTGATTGTTCCGTCTGTGCACATGCGTGAATGTCTGAATGTTCAAATATCACCATATTTTTCATAAAAATCTGCTTAAGTAAAACCAGGCAGAGGTCGTATTCACATCATCATGGAGTTAATATTTTATTTGACGCATATATTAATAAATTTGTGGAATCGAAATAAGTGCTCGAGTTAGTTCAGAGAATTTTATTTATTAATTTATAAGCACGTAATATTTACGCGTTCAGTCGAAAATTTATGTCTAAGGAAAAAATAAATAATGAATAAATTAAAATAAAATTGTACCGAAATAAAATTTTATTAGCTACATTTTACAAATAATAAAAAAAAAAAAAAAAAACATTTTCAGAGGCAGGCATGTATAAAGAACGGGCTGTTTAAAAAAAAATTACGGGTTCATCGAATATTTGAAGTTAATTTTTACATTCTGTGAAAGTTCTACCAAGTTCTGTTATTATATCATTATAGGCCAGTTGGCTCCATAAAACTGAAATAATCACAGAACTTGAATAGAACTTACACAGAATGTGAAAATTAACTTCAAAAATTTGATGAATCCATCAAATTTTTTGAAACAACACGTCCTAAGTGTTCTAAAAATTCCAACACATTTTCAAAATTGTGCGGTCACCTTACCATTTATTACATGGCATTTGAATTTGAAGCATTATAATTCTGAAAATAAGTCTTCCCTGAGAACTCTTAAACTTTATAACAATAATTAGCTAATTCCCGGCAGGCGTTGCTATGCCACTTATTGTCCTTTCCCCTTCCTCTCCCGCGTCCCCTTTCCCTCACTCATTCCCATTCCGCCTTCCCTCTCCCCACTCCTCTCTCCAATCCCCTCTCCCCCTTCCGCATTCCATACATTCAGTCCCGGTACATTCAGTTTTCAAACAGCTCGCGTACCACCTATTGCAATTTTTTTATTCAAATTTCATAATGCCAGAGCTCACTATTATACATAGAAACCATCGCAGGCATGCACGTGTCAAATCCCCAAAGTTTCATCGCAATCGGATATGGTTGAGCAACGCATAACATCTCACATACATTGTGGCAGAAACATATTTTCATTTTAATATACATAGCTATAATATTATTTTTACAATATAGTTTTGTATTAACCTCTCGGGCTAATTTGTTAGTTTTTTGGAACAACTCATATAGGTCTCATAGAAATCGTTTTCGTCTCCCTTACTACAAATGGTTAGAAATATGATCTAAATCAATGATACTCAACCTTTTTTTCTCTTTGGGCCACATACATGTATTTGTAAAGTTACACGGGCCGCAACACTGTCTGTGGTATGACGAAAAAAAAATAATCCTCAACCCCCCCCCCTCAACTAAGAAATATCCTTCTTCCATTTGACTTGAAACACTCTCTTTTCGTAGGACATTTTTCGATTGCATTTTGAAGACACTCCCCATTATGCATATTTAAATCATAACAAAACAATATGTGGTGGTTTCTAGAAGTGGCACTTTTATTTATAAATTATTTGTGTACTTGTTTGTCAAATATTTGTTTCTTGGGAATAAATCTTGCGTGTGCAATAGCAACACTCTTGCGTGTGCAATAGCAACAAATAACGAAAATACTTTTGCCCGTGAAAATCTAAAAAATGTATCTCTCTCTTATACCAGATCATGTGGACCATAATGACAATCCTTTTCGGGTATCACTATCTGTTCGTCAAAGTCGAAACGAATCTCATGATATACGAAATTTAGAATGATAGATTTTTTTAAATCAAGTTCCTGATAATAAAGTGTTTAGGGCCGCACACAAAAGCTTGGCGGGCCGCAGTTTGAGTATGGTTGATGTAAATGGTGGTAGAAAGAGAAAACACCATGCTTTATATTCAAACCTAAAAGTTAACCACAAAATAATTAACATGCTCACCTTTATAAAACCAAAGTTTCCGACCGCAATAAAAAATTAATGAGACTTTGGGAATTTTTACATGAAACGACAAAAAAGTGAGTTTACAATAACGTTTATAATACATTTGCCTAGTAAAATATGTGTTTTTATTTTTAATACATTTGCCTAGTAAAATATGTGTGCTTTTAATTTTTTTATCTTTGCAATATTTTTAGTCAGAAAATACGTAAGGTGAACAACCATTTTTAAGACTTTTTATGTTTGCATTTAAAAATTTTATATTCAAAAAAATATATGTCTATATCTATTAATAAATTTAGTTAGCATTTCATCACCTTTCAAAAACAGGTTTTAGTTTTCGGATGCTCAGAAATATTCCATTTGGATTTTATTGTAAAGCGGAAATATTTTGACCTTCCGACAAAATAGGTCCAAAGCCTGAGGGGTTATTGAATAAGTACGTAATTAATGTTAAATGTGTACCTCATCCTATGCATTACTGGCAATACTGTAATAATTCTACAATTCCAAAGAAACATATCGACGGTCCCGAAGAACATTGCGGGCTAAAAATTGAAAATAGTTTTTTTGGCTTAGTTTAATTTCTTTTTAATAAT
Source organism: Limnephilus lunatus (assembly GCA_917563855.2). Lineage (NCBI taxonomy): Eukaryota > Metazoa > Arthropoda > Insecta > Trichoptera > Limnephilidae > Limnephilus > Limnephilus lunatus. Next base: position 50,159,643 of record OU830593.1, read on the forward strand.
TAAAAGTCTGGATTTTTGAAATTTTGAATGAAATGCAAAATAACAAAACAACACTGTTTCATGATCTCAAAATTTCAGAAATGAAACTTTAAACAGCTTTCCTGCAGACTTACAAAATCACAAATCCGACATTGTTCTTCGTGGCTGTCGATGTGTTCGCGAAATGTCTATAGTAATATGATTCGACATTCGATGTTCTAGTATCTTCCGTCTTTTTCGTTTTCGTACAATGAGTGTGAGAAGGAAGATTTTTGTAAATGGCTTTTAGGACAATTGTCAATGATGTGCATACGATCTCTCCTAATTATTAGTATCAAATAAAACAACATCATAAATTTCTAGCTAATACAATTGTGTTTTTAATGATCCATTTACTTACGGAATGAATGGTACTGATGAAATTTATATATATTTTTTGTTTTTTATAGTTGGTGATAAGACATGTTTATCATCTCAAAGTTTCTACAACCACTCCAGTAACATAGACAGGGGGGCAGCACCTAATGTTAAACTGAATTATAAAACAAACTTCAAAGATCTTTATCGTGGAATTAATAATTTTGAAACCTTTGAAAGGTTTGTGCATCAGCCACTAGAAACTCCGTTCTCTGATAGAACAGCTATGAACATTGCCAGAGAAACAAGACAGCACATGGCACACAGCCAATATGTCTTTAAGAATCCTTCCAATGTGCTTTGGAATCCAAAACCATCTTTAGAATACACTGTTTGTTTGGGGAATAATTATGGGGAAGGTGCTTTCACCAATTCCACTTCTTCATCAAGCTTTAGAAAACAAATTAAACAAGGAAGAAACCCTTTTGACATGTCTACAAAATATGGCATGGAGAGAAATATTTCATCCTTAAAGCATGGAAGTACTGTTCCCATTAATAACAACCAGCTATCATTTTGCTTCCCCAAGAAAGGAAGTAACATCTTGAAGACAACAGGTCAAGACTTACTGCATAAAACGCTCAACAAAATGATCACCGGACCTGCGTACGCAGAAGAGAGAAATGTAAAAACTGCACGGAGGATATATGGAAGAGACAGTCAAATCAATGAAAGGATAAGAAATTCGCATATTATGCAATCCACCAACAATCAGCTCTCCCATGTTGCACGTGACAACTATCATAGAGAACCATTGAACACAAACTTGGGTGAGGGTGTTTCAGATTTTGGAGATTTCAATGATGACCAATATCAGATTCTCAACAAACAACACACAACTACTTTATCCAATCCGATGAGAAAGCACCCACAACCCTCGTACGGTGGTACCTTTGCTGATTCATTCCAGATTCCATTAGCAAGATCCGAATATCCAATCTCAAATACAGGGAGGATGCAAAATTTATATAAATTTGGTGAAAATTCTGAATATAGAAATTTCAATGCTCCGGAACCAAGGTCTAGAAGCGCTGGCCTAGGAAGGTCAACAGATATTTATTCAATCGCTGACAGAGTTCCAGAATTTCATTGTGATCAAGGGGAGATTCCCAGAGAAAGACCCCGCAATGCCTTCCCGCCTTCCAGACAAACCACACAAGTCAGCAATTATTATACTTCTCAGAATCAGTTAAGAAATCCAGCAGTTTTCACCAAACAATATCCACTTGATTACAATGAATCCGATGGCTTTAAAATGCCAATGGACAGACCGAGAAAACGGAAAATGATAAATGAGCCGTTAAATGATACGGAGAATGAATTGAAAAAGTACAGATTTGACGGTAAGTAATTCATTATTTTGATTTTTACACGTTTTAATACTAACTGAATTAAAAATAAAATTATGACATTCCTTTCAATATAAAAAAAAACAAAATTATTTCTTTTCAGATTCAAGATTTAGCATAGCTTCAAATATTGGATCGTCAACACATATATCTAGTGTCTGCAGAACAAAAGATACATTTTCAAACGGAAAATCTGTGGCCAAGACCGTCACGAAATCTTCCACAGCAATAAGCCCGGTAAAGAAAATAACCGAGAGAGCTATGGATATCAACGATGATCCTATGGTGATGAATGACAATCACGATGATCAGCACGGTGGAAATGGTGATGAAGATGACAGCAGATCTAATTATTTTTCCGACAATGAGCTCGAAGACACGGTTATTATTACAAATAATTACACTTCAATTAAAGATAAACCTAAAGAAAGTGTCCCTATTGTTGAAAAGCGACCACATCATGAGCACAAAGGCACAGTTGTTATCTCGAATAATTACACTTCAATTAAAGATAAACCTAAAGAAAGTGTTCCTATTGTTGAAAAGCGACCACATCATGAGCACAAAGGTACAGTTATTATCTCAAATAATTACACTTCAATTGAAGATAAACCTAAAGAAAGTGTTCTTATTGTTGAAAAGCGACCACATCATGAGCACAAAGGTACAGTTATTATCTCAAATAATTACACTTCAATTGAAGATAAACCTAAAGAAAGTGTTCTTATTGTTGAAAAGCGACCACATCATGAGCACAAAGGTACAGTTATTATCTCAAATAATTACACTTCAATTGAAGATAAACCTAAAGAAAGTGTTCTTATTGTTGAAAAGCGACCACACCCCCCAATCATTAAAGAATCTACAAGTGTAGCTGCAGCAGCTAATAATAAAAAATATGTTATCTGTGATGACGAGGTTTCAAACATTATCAGTAAGAAGAATAATGATCCCCGAAATGGAGATGATGACACATTCTACTTCAAAGGGTCCTACGCCACTACGTCTATCACCTCGGAAACTGCAGACTTAAATTCTATTTGCAGCAGTAAACCTTTTTCTTCCACTTTAAGAATGGAAAACTCCAAAATAGGTGCCGGTAATACTACGAGATTGGGTGCTGATTTTACAAAGAAATATAGTTTAGCCGTTGCGGTAGCAAAAACTTCAGCGCAAACACAAAATATAAACTCAGTGCCTATTCAGAAAAGCAATCCTGTTTTGTTTGACGGCTCATTTAAGAAACCGGCTGTCGTGGATAACAGATCCAAATTCTTGGAAAGTCCTACACCTAATATTGATGGCAAGGTTAGCAGTGAAGCTAATAATGATGACAAGACAAACAGGGTTGCAAATTGTTCGCCGTGGAGATTTTCTAAATGGTAATTTGATTTTATGTTAGGGCCAGTTGTTTCACAGGACTTACCAAATTTCAAAGTTAATACATATTCCAGTTCTGTGAATCAACTGACCTGTAAAATATGGAATAACAGAACTTGAATAGATCTTTCACAAAGCAATATTATCTTTGAAATTTGATGAAGGTTCAAGTTCTGTGAAACAACTGGCCCTAATTGTAATTTTATAAAACTTTATATGTATAATAAAAAAAATAACAGTACAGTGAAACTCTCTTGAAGTTTTTAAAGGGACCGGAAAAAAAACCTCTTAGGCTAGAAAACTTTATAAGCGGGATAAATTGGGCCATTCAGTCTTCAAGGGACCGAACAAACTTCTTAAGCACGAAAATTTCTTAAGAGGGTTTCACTGTATAAGAATATAATATAGTACCTTAACTTAGTACAAATATTTTTTTTATAATTAATTTAGGTTTATATGATTAGAATTTTTAGAATTCTGATGGTTCGAAAATAGATTAAGTATTGTATCATTGTTTTACATTACCATTGTTCAAATGATTTTAGTTTTACTTGGCTTATTGAAATATCGAATTATATTATTCATGCATGTTCTGGGTTCATTTTATGATGTAATTTTGATATACTTTTCAGCCACATGACGATATAGTTAGGGTTTTCCTTGTTTTTTGTAAGTATGTATGTGTTGCAAGATTTTAAATAATTTTATTATATATTTAAGAAGTGGTTTAAATCATGTAAAACCAGTGTTTATGTGAAGTATTAACAATATTTTATTTTGTAATATAGTAATGAGCGCATTACACTGTGTTTTTTTTCATACCAATCCCCATACAGAAACTATATCAGAACTCATATGAAAAATCTTTGCCTTACATAATCATTATTTTCATATTTACCGATAGTAGAAATAACATATTAGTACCCCCCACATGTAGAATGTAGAGTTCGGAGCGGGACGTGCCCCGCGCCACTTCAGGCCGCTGCGCAGAAAAGTAAAGACCGAAAGTAAGATAACAGTTTACAGCGCAGTTCACTGTGAGACTTTTCTCTGCGCGGTCGCCTGAAGTGGCACGTGGCGCGTCCCGCTCCGAACTCTACGTGTGGGGGAGACTAATAGGACTGTACTAAATCGTCAAAAAATGACAACATCTTGAAACATTACCATAGATCGCATGAAAGCATTTGTCCTTATCATTTGCTATTACTCTCAACAAATCATGAAAAGTGCATGCAAAATTTATGATACTGAACGGTAATATACTTCCACTAATAAACACATTACCTATAGGTTTTTACCAGTATGTATTTAAAATATGAAATATTTGTAAAAACAAAATATACATTTCCGTTTAATCAAACAATGACGGATGTCAAATACTGTCTGCCATCCTAAACTACAAAATAGAAAGTGTATTTTTCCATGTCGAATTTGTATGAAGAGATAACCCACACAGAAACTGGATGAAAAAAAGCATTGTGTAAACTTTTTTTAAAAATAAATTTTGCCATTAATATTTAGTATTGTTTTATTTACATTACACTACTTCAAAAGATTTGCAGGTTGGCGGATATTATGATGCATATACACTTGTGAACTGAACAACGAATCGTGGGAAAAGAACTAATCATTCGCAAGCAACGCGAACCATCACTTGTAAGTTGGTTTGTTCCTTATAATTCGTGGTTCAGCTCACAAGAATGCAAGCAGTATAATTCAATAAAAATGCGCATATTAGATGCCTGCCGAGCGGTTCCGTATCTTATTGGATAACAGACGTTATCTGCTGTCAGATAGATATGTGTGATTTTTACATATTTACTGTCACATATATCTTAGTTTAGATCGATTTAAACACGAATTCCTGCAAGTATGCATGATTATTTTTATTTTAATGTACGTTGCACATAGAAAAAGCAAATATGTAACACCCATAAAAATCACACAAATCTAACAGGAGATCACATCCCTTATGTAATAACAATCCCACAACAAAATACGGAATCACTCAGCTGGTGTGATTCTGAAATGTGCATAACTCCAGAATTGCAATCAGGGCTGGCCCTGAGCTAAACGGCTCCTGGCACTGCTAACAACCCCAAGGGGCTGTATTAGGTATTACATCAATTTGGTTCTTTGGCAAAGTCAGCACCCAGAGCAGACTGCTCGAGTTGTGCTTGCACAGGGCCGGCCCTGACTGCAATACAATTATTGGTATACAATATTAATAAAATATTACTTTTTTTTCGAAGAAAACTTCTTCGGAAAGGTTTTCACTTTGTGATGGCATTATTTATTTTAATAAAAAGACAAATAACTTTGTTTACATCACTTTTATTGGTACACAATCAACATGTTTCGTAAACAATGTTTACTTCATCAGGATCAATCGTATACTAAACTTAAAAATTAAATATAGATGACACATGGAAGGAAAGGGTAGGAGGGAGGGGGAGGGGTAAGAGTGGGGAAAGTTTATCAATTAGGGATTTCAAAGTCATTAGCAGGGAAAGACCGGTTAAGTAGGAAGAGGTTCAAAAGAGGGTTTATGAAAATTTGCTGCTTATTAATTATGTCTGCTTTAAAATCTCTAAATTATTTATCTGTGATGCCATAAAGCCTGTATGTGATATTTTAAGTCCATGGTTTTTGTCAAAATTATGATTATTTTTTATTTAATGATCTGCGAACTCAGACTCGCTGTTGCCATTTAATGCCCTGAGATGTTCTTTAACCCTTACTTCAAAGTTTCTATTTGTTCTACCTATATAAAAGCTATTACAATCTTTACAATCGAGTTTATAAACGCCCGATTTTTTTGTTTTGATGTCGCTGTCTTTGTTATTGAGGATGAATTTTTTTAAATTTGTTATTTGTATAAAATGCAGGTTGTATATTACTGGGAATATTTTTGCTAATTATTTTTGACATATCCGTTTTTAACAAATAGAATTCTACGCCATTGATTATTATTATGTTTAGAAAAATAATCAATGGTTTGCGGTTTATACCTTTCTTAAATCTCGTCATGTATTTGTATGTAAACATCTTGTATTAGTTCTGTATATTTTTGAGCTCGTACCTTATATTGTATTTTCCTGATTTTGTTTTTTTTATGCATTTCTTAGTCCATCTCATTAGTCCATCATGGAGGAAACTTTATTTTAACTTTTTGAAACCCAAAGTACATAAATCAAATGAGTCGGTTATACAAATTCATAAAATCTTATAAGACATGTTTCTGTGAAATATTTGTAAAGTGATTCTTCATATGTTTGTGTCTGTATGTTGCTTCTGTGAAATGTTTTGTAATTTTTTTATTCATACATTGTGTCTACATATTGGGTTGAGTTGGGTTTAACTTCTCAAAAGTACCAATTGGCGATCCCTTAATGAGTTTTGATAACTCATGGGAGTGCAACTTCGTTGTATGTTTTTAATAAAAAATAAATAAATAAAAAAAAAAAAGTTAAAAAAAGGGTAGATATATGTATAGTTTTAAGAATATCTGTTTATTCTTTTTATTAAGTATTTGATCTATTAGTTTAGTAGAATAACCATTATTAACTGCTATTTTTGTTAATAAAATAGAGAATAAGATTTTTAATAGCGGTGCGCTTTTACTTAAATACGTATATTGCTGGAAAAGATATGTCGATGATATAATATGTATTTGGTTAGGTACAGAAAGGCAACTGAACATGTTCTTAAACTTTTTAAATAAATTTCATAAAAACATTCAATTCACACTAGAAATAGGTAAAGAGAAGAGTTTAAATTTCTTAGATTTAAATTTAACACTAATAGGTAATAAAATAGATTTCAATATTTTCCGTAAAGATACGTACACCAATACTGTTATACATAATTCATCTAATCATCCTTTCACTCAGAAACTCTCGGCCTTTCACTCTATGGTTAATAGATTAGTTACGATTCCTTTGTCTGTTCCTAATTTTACTTTGGAATTAAATCTCATTAAACAAAGAGCAGTTAATGATGGTTATTCTACTAAACTAATAGATCAAATACTTAATAAAAAGAATAAACAGAAATTCTTAAAACTATATATCTACCCTTTTTCCAAACATAATAATAATCAATGGCGTAGAATTCTATTTGTTAATAACGATATGTCAAAAATAATTAGCAAAAATATTCCCAGTAATATACAACCTGCATTTTATACAAATAACAAATTTAAAAAATTCATCCTCAATAACAAAGACAGCGAGTTTATAAACTCGATTGTAAAGATTGTAATAGCTTTTACATAGGTAGAACAAATAGAAACTTTGAAGTAAGGGTTAAAGAACATCTCAGGGTATTAAATGGCAACAGCGAGTCTGAGTTTGCAGATCATTTAATAAAAAATAATCATAATTTTGACCAGCGCCGGATCTGCCATACGTTCAAAAACGTGCAAAAAACCTGGCGCCAACTCCGGAAGGGCGCCGTGAGAAAATAAATATTGTTTTTAAATTTAGTTATAATATTCCCTGAATCGTTTTAAAAATTACCCATAGTACGAAATAATTATTACGCTCTAGCAACACTTTCCAAAGAAACAGAATGCGCACGCATCAGGTTGAAATCAACGGTTTACGAATTTATAGTCAGTTACAGAATTTTTTTACAAATTCCATATATTTAGTTTAAACGTAAGATCTATTTTTCCATATATCTTTTACGACGAATGGGTGCGATCCAAATTCAATAACCAATCACAGCGCGGTATTTTTATTCTGGAGAATCAAACAAACCGACTTGCGCCTTTCAAAATGCTGACAATTTTAGTTAGTGTATCGTCCGTACGCTCGCTGTTGTTTTGTTTTGTACGATTTAAGTCTCTAGGAGAAGGTAGTTAAAGACCATTCTCTTATGAAATCTTCAGTAAATTCCATTAACAAAAGAATCACACAGTTTCATCATTGATTTGACATATTATTTGAAGTTCGTTAAATGTATAATTAATATCTATTAGATTTGTTGTTTTATGGGTGTCAGTGTAAGCGTCTTTCGTAAGCCTTTGATACCATACGTCAGTGTTTAGTGTTTGTTTGCTCAATTAGGTGTTTGTTCGCTCACCACAGGGGAAATGCAAGGTACAAATATGAGGTTATTTTCCCCACTCTTACCCCTCCCCCTCCCTCCTACTTTCCTTAGGAGGGAGGGGGAGGGGTTTTCCATGTGTCATCCATATTTAATTTCCTTCCATGTCATCCATATTTAATTTCCTTTCCTTCCATGTGTCATCTATATTTAATTTTTAAGTTTAGTATAAGTTTCATCCTGATGAAGTAAACATTGTTTACGAAACATGTTGATTGTGTACCAATAAAAGTGATGTAAACAAAGTTATTTGTCTTCTTATTAAAATAAAATATTACCTCTTTGAATTCTTGTGCTCTTGGTGGCAGTTAATGAAAACGAGCTCCTGGTATATTTTATGTCTACCTAAGTGAAAGGTATCAATATACATATATTTAAATTACCACTTCAGCATTTTGCAATCCTGGTTAATGAACTGAAAGTGATATTTAGTATTTACCCTTCAGCATTATGTGCTCATGGTAGTTTTTTTTCAATGCTTCTGGCTTTTACCTTTCAAAGGTGTTCTAGGCCATCATTTCAAATAATGGAGAGTAAAGGTGAATTTATATATTAATTTTATTCAAGTGGGAAAATTTCTAAATTATGTGGAAGATTGGAGTCGAGTTCAGACTTAGATGAGATGTTGGGAGGATGATTGGTTTATTTATGTTGGGAGACAATTTTAGATAAGGCTTGATATAAGAGAGGATATTTGTTTAGAGAGGAATAACTCCGCCCAAACATTGCGAGATCTATCTTTGAGGATGGAAAAAATTGCAGATAGGGGAATGTGATTTACGAGGGTAACAATAGGGTCGGATGCACCTTGTTTAGCCAAGGAATCCGCAATATCGTTATCCATGATGCCAACATGTCCATAAATCTAAATCCGAGTTTTTCCTATCAGCACTGGAATAAGGCATACAAAGTGATCATCAGGATGAAGAAGAGGACTGGATCTAAGTTTTTGGAGAGAACTGAGAGTCAGAGCGAACAAGGGAATGTTCAAAATTATTTTTGATTATATATGTATCACTCGGCTGAAAATTGGTTCAGAATTGAATGAAATATTCACTAGAATTATTGTGGTAAACGTTAATACCTATACCACAGACTCTTTAGTTAGATAATTTTTATAATACCAGCCTTTAGTGGATTATTCACAGGCGAGCATGGCGTCACAGGCTGAGCGAAGAGTATGTCTATATAGCTCTGTTCGGCGGACATTGTGTACAGAAATGCAGTCACCCGCCTGTGAATAGTCCGCTTATGGAAGTGGTTGACAAAAAAGTAAGGTTATGTTTGTACATTATTTTCTGCTTTTTGCATTCCTAGATATGAAGTGAAAAGGGTTTACATTATTTTGTCTATTAAACACAGCACTGAAAAATATGGTACGTATATTTTTTTCCACTTAAATAAATATATTAAAGTCGCTTAACTCATGATGAAATTGATATTGCGATCCAAGATAGCTACATTCCCTGTGAAATTCCAAACAGAAAAATCTGCAAATTTCATTACACCAGAGCTTGCCGTTTGCTAGTTTTTACTGAGAGAATAGATTTTCCATTTCGTGATGAATAATAATAATGTTTATTCCAACGTGGTTGTGGGGTGTGCAATGCACAACCCGCCATATTATCATCGACAACTAGCAACTATAAAGTTATCATTGTCAAGCTGTACAAGATAATTGTAAATTCCTAATTTAATTTAACCTTACCTAAACTGTAATATTTAATATTAAAAAATATAATATGTATTGTTATTGTCCTTCTATAACAATTTTTTTCTAAATTATGAACCAATGTCAAATAATGTTTGTATTTATTTCACAAGTTTACACATTCTATTAACCACTCCGATACATCGCGAATATGCACTTTTTACGTCTTAAACGACATGTCAGATTTACGAAAACTTTATGTTATTTCCGCTTCACAATTAAAGCTCTATAAATGAAACATTTCCGAACTTAGCCGAATACTAAAAACTGTTTTTGAAAGGATATGAAATAAGCTTTCAAATTACAAAAAAATATTAACATTTGTAAACATTAAAATTTAGAATGCAAACATAAAAAAAATGAAAAAATGACTCACGTGATGTTTTTACGTGAAAACGGTACTAAAATCACGGATTATATAAAAGACAATATTTATTCTATCTTATAAATGTATAATAAACAATTTGGTCACCTCGCTTTTTTATCATTTCATACAAGAATATTTAATTAAAAAATAACGATGTCGAACAGTGGATAGGCAATTTGGCGGTCTATCATGTATCTGACAGAAAAGATTTTTTTTATCTATTTCTATGGACATCTTGAATAGTGATGGGTAGCTTGATTTATTATGGAGCTTCTCCTTTTTGTTTTAGGGATGTCACTAGAACAATAACGGAGTTATGACGATTTCTGTATAAACATACGCGTTGACGTGTAAACACGCTTATTGTACTTAACTGATGTCGGCATATTAACGTGTATATCTGCTTATGTTGCTGAGTGGTTAAAACATTATTATTTTTTTTGCATGTCAATACTTCTCCCATAAACATGAGCCCCTAGAGCTCAACTTATGGAGTAGTAGAATAAAAAAATTATTATTATTTTATAACCTTGTATTTGTAATATAAAAACAAAATTCTTGAAATAAATAAATAACACAAAATTCACTATTTGTCATTTTAACTGGGGGAGAAGGAGGAGATAAAACAAAAGATAACATTTTTACTTAATTTTATTTAACATAATTATTTTCAAATCAGAACGTCGATTCAAGTAAAATACAATAAATGCAAATATTCACTTCAATACACTCGACTTGCAAGAAGAACTAAGAAATCTCAAGCTTGAGAATAATGACATGTTACGTATTATAATATATATATAAAAATATATATAGGCAAGTACTCTCATAATCGCACGCAGAAATAAGTATCCGAGATATCCTCTTCTTGCATTTGATTACTTCATATGAGGAAGGTTGTTTTACATCAAAGTGAGATTTTCTTAGATGTACCTCAACATCAACAAACTCTTACGCCTAAAATGAGATGATCATTTCAATCACTTTTAACCTTTATCACATTTATTTACATTTAAATTTCAAACAATCATGTTTTTTAATCAATATCATTTTTAATTTTCGAAAAAGTTATGTACAGTTTGTCTAAATAATGTCACCTGTGTTAGGGGACATTTTGGCTAGTCAATGTGATTAGAGGGAAACAGAAACAAAAACAATAAACAGGCTAATCTATCAATCAATTTAGCTTGAGATTTCCTAGTAATCCGTAAAAATACCAAAGCTTTTAAATATGTAATTATGTTAAAGATTTCACAGTATAACAGAGAGGTGTAACTTAATACAATAATTTAAACCTGAAACCATAGTCTTGATTTGGCAAAATCTGCATCTGATTAAAAGTTTGAAAAACAATTACATAATTGAATACAAAAAGAGGCAGCAAAGATTTGGTGGTGGGGAGAGAAGAGGCGGGAAGCAGGTTTGTTCGGTGGTGAGAGAATTGAATAAGAGTTGAAAAGCAATCAGTTTATACAGGTGCAAAGGGTTTAGTCCTTATTTGTTAAATCGTAGAAAGGGAATAATATAACTCTGTAATCTCTCCTCTGTTTTAATTTGACTAAAGATATTAAAGCCTTGGATAAATAATATGTTTTCTGTTTGTTTAACTTCTGGGGGCTGTGGCTGGGCGTGGTGAGAGAGAGATGGACTCAAGTCTATAAAAGCATAATGTCAAGGTGGATTAATCTAATATTCTTCTTCTTCTGGGCCGGGGGGATTGTCTCCATCTAATTCCTCGGGGGGAGCAAATCCATCCTAAACACAATGAAAGTTTTAACATTAGTTTGGTTTTGGTTTTTTGCCCAGCTTCGCTTTTACATACACTATAAGAATAGAATATTATGTAACGAGCTACTGAAAATTATATATTAATTATATAAACACATAATACGCAGTATATTTATGAATTAGTCTTAATGGAAAACGTATGTCTGCCAAAAGGAGAGCGGCCCAATATTCTCAGATAACAATTGCCCCAAATTAGTCCTGGATCTATCATTTTACATGACCCGGGTCGATGACAACCCACTGGCAAAGTGATCAGATACTTTTAAACACAGAAAACATGCTAAATGACAGATTGATCATAGTAGACCATAGACATAAAAGTGGTATTGACAGGGCATCTCGAGACTCGTTCTCGCAATGTAGAAATAGAGATGGTTAATCTGAAAAGGACTGTCACTGCAGTTCCAACCTGGACCACAAAATGTACACATCTATATCTATGGTCACTCGCCATGCCATCGTGAATGCTGACTGAGCTAATGGATCAAATTATCGAATCTTTTTTTGAAAAATGACCCGATCCATTACGTCAAATTTGATCACAATCAACCCAGGACTACTACTCCACCTTGAATTACTTACTCTACCTCCAGATAATCAAACACTAGAAGAGTCCAAGTATTTCATATCACCCACATCTTATAAAAAATATTTCTCAATTCAAGAATGCCCTAGTGAGATGTGCAGCTTATGTTTAAATGTATTACATTATTTTTCAATAAATAAATAAATTTAACAAATTTCCATAACATAAATAAATAAGAAGTACATTCTTTATTATCATTAATATAGTAATTACTAAAATGTATAAATCAACAACGTGGGCGGTGTAGATTATTCAAATTTTGGCTGATTTGATTCTGGACATTATTAAAAAAAGCACCTAATTAAATAACTTTAGTCTGCCCTAGCACAGGACCCCCTGGTGAGGAGGTTTAAGAGTGCATCTTTAAAGAATAGAAGATAAATATTATGTGGTGTAATGAGTGCAGTGAGTATCAATAAACATTTTAGTGAACAATAAATCTTGTGGTGTTGACTTAGTATACCCTCAACATGAGAATCCCAGAATACCAAATTTACTCGATACCGTAAACTAAAATGTGTTCACTGACCATAAAAACCTTTGAGCACATTAAACCATTATAATTTGAATTATTATTTGTGAAATTTTTGTGATTTCCTTCCAGAAAAAAAGTGCCATAGGAATATTTCAAAAGTTAAGAGTTATTATTAGCTACCACAGACATATGAATATACGTAGACCTGCCCTAAGTGATAAAAGCGTATTATTTCCCCCTCCCCATACCGGATCCATTTGGAGCCGGCTGGGCTCGCATAATGCCTGGTGTGAATCTAAAAAATGTGACGTCATCATTCTGGTGCGAACCGGCGTTGAGCTCTCATCGGTACATTTTACGAAATAACACGGCAAAAATGGTGGCTTGTTCTATGAAAACGTGTAAAAATAGAAGTGAAAAAGAGAATAAAGCCAATTGTCATATTACATTCCCCAGGTAAGCATTATTTAACTTTATTTTAAGCTTATTCAGATCACATAATATGATCAGTTTTAGTAACATATACTATCACATTGAGATATATGGCGAATGTAGGCGTTTCTCAAGTGTGCTCGTCGCTGTTTACTGGGGTTAGTAAATTATTAAACATTTGTAAAAGTGTCTTAAGTAATTACGGCAACAAAATATTCGACTCTGAAAACAGGCGAACTTTACTTTGCTGTATTTGGACTTAGCAAATTTGTTCATAACATGGCGAGCAATTCACGCTCCCATGTAAAAAGGTCTATTCATTCAAAAGCAGATTTCATTTTTAAAGAACTAAATGGTGAAATTATAATGCGAGATGCCTAATACTGTCAGATTGATTTATTGACGAATCACAGTCATCTTGCCCCTCTGCATCCTGCTATGGTTGGTTTGTACCCCTCACCTATCTGTTCTCGTCTACTTATATTCATATGTCTATGTTAGCTACAAAATATAAGAACTAAGTTAGTAATAATACCAAAAAATATATCTTATGTACCTCATTTAGTAAAACTGAAAAATATAAAAAAAAAAAAAAAAAATACAAATGAAGATCATTGGATGTTCAAAATATTTGAAAACTAATTAACACCTTCACCATAAAAAAATTACAATTTTCTGTTAAACTAACCAAATGAGTGAATGGAAGAAAAGGTGCTCAAAATAATTCAAACAAAGAAAGGTTTGAATAATTTGTTAGTGAAATACGAGTTTGATCATGCATACAATAAATAAGATACATACAAGAAAATTTTGAATCCCAAAATCAAATAATGAAATGAACGAAGGGGTTTAAAATATTATGATAAAAATATATAATGCTTTATTTAAAAAATATATATTGTTTCTTTTTGTATCTATTTAAGTCAAAATAATGTTCCCAGTTCTGACTTCACAAAGTGGTGGTTAACGGTAAACAGTATAAAGCGACTATGTACTATATAAAATGTACTACTAGAGAATAGAGTCAGGGGCTTGTGTCAGGTAAAACACACAACACAATACAAAACAGGGTGCAAACTTTGTTGCTCTAATACATTGTCAAATAACTTACAAAAGAAAAACAACTGCAAATTAGATGGAAGAATCTGTGGTAACATCTGTATTAAAACCATTTGCTTCCTGAAAAATCACAGGATCAAAACAAAAATAGATACATAAAACACAATGACATGCATTGAACAGTCGACGGAAACATGATTATCTCAAACAAACAAAACATGCCAACGTGACCCGATGTGCCAAACCCCCTTTTTACGTTTTGCACCCGCGCCGTACATAGCGCCCACAACTTAGGTTTAATTTGCTTTCATTTCAAATTATAATTGGCTTTCACCCTCTTCAAGGGTTCTTAACCACAGATTCCATCAGTGTAGGAATTTAAAAGCAGTCTAGGCGAATGTATTTTACAATAGTGTGAACATTTTATTTGATGCCCTAGCACAAACACATTGATAAAGATTTTATACATATTGGTAAATTTTCGATCCGCTAACCGTCCGTGAACTATTGTTTGTTATTTTTTTTTCCCCGTTATTTGTTTTTGGGGTGTTATGCCGTGTTGCGCTACCTCCTTCTTTAGCCAACGTTTCGGACAGTGTTGCAGTGTCCGAAACGTTGGCTAAAGAAGGAGGTAGCGTAACACGGTATAACATCCCAAAAACAAATAACAAAAATACTTTTGGCCGTGAAAATCTAAAAACGTTGGCGATCCGCAGTAGTCCTCGGAATGAAAAGTTACCAACATGATAGATAAAATATTTATCGATGTGTTTATGCTGGGGGGGAGATTCTGATTCCACATAAGGATTGTCCTTAACCTTAAAATTATTAATGACTTTTTCATTAACTGTGATTCCAGTTCTCTCGGACGACAGTGAAAACATCGCTAATTTTAAGGTTACGGACAATTCCTTATACTTAAGAACCAGAATCGCTCCTTAGGAACGATGCGATGTTGACAAGACTTGAGAATGGAAAAATTATATAACACTTGAAAAAAAAAGAGAAGATAATACATCTATGAGAAATAAAAATAAGTAAATTGTGATTTCCTTCTAAATCTCAATAAGTATAATCGGAGAGGTAAGTAGTGAATTTAGCAAATTAATGTAACAAAAAAAACATAAATATTAATTAAGAACAATGGTTAAATACAATGAAAAAGGTTCATACTAAGGAAACATGGGTGACATAAAGAGGAGGTTTAAGGAAGGTATCTGAAGTTAAGATGAGTGGTAGAGTCGGATGGGGGGGTGCTACATTACCTCTGTGGCGTAAAGAATGTCCAAGATCTTGGTGACCAGTTCTGAGCTCTCGGCTTCTTGGCATAAAACCTCCACGTCTCTTAATTTTCCAAAGTAGAAATCCCTTTCCTTCTCTAGTCCCTCCACTGTGAGCTTCATGTCGTGTAACTTGAACAATAGAATTAAACATTTATGATTAAAATGAATTCATGGAGACATTATTTAGACAATTGTTATACAACGATCCAGACAGGAAATTCCAAGCAAAAATGATTGATAAAAGATAATGACGGGCAGTTTAATTGATATTCAATGAGCCATGACATCTTCTGCAGTATTGAAAGAACATTACTCACCAATTATTATTAGTGAAAATATATCAACTTTAGTCAAATCATTCTATCTATAGCTGATTTTTGGTATGGGAACAACTGAATAAAGTGGATGTTCAGTCTGGAAATAACCAAATAAAGTTGATATTCGGACTGGGAATAACTGAATTCGGTCTGTGAACAATTGAATAAAGTGGATGTTCAGTGTGGGAACAACTAGATTAAGCGGATATTTGATCTGGTATGGGAACAATTGAATCGAGTGAATGTTTGGTCTGGTCTGGGAAGAACTGAATCGAGTGCATATTCGGTCTGGTTCCAGAATAACTGAATCAAGTGGATATTTGGACTGGTCTGGGATTAATTGAATAAAGCAGACATTGGGTCCGGGAAAAACTGAATCAAGCAGACATTTGGTCTGATCTTGGATTTAATTTTTTATTATTTTAATTTATCTATAAAGTATATTTACATTGGGCTTTTTGATGCCTGTCTCACTAGGATATACCTGTGTCGAGACAGGCTTAGAGGTACAATATCATAGTTAACCGAATAAAATGGATAATTGGTACAGGAAAGATTAAATAAAATGAATATTTGGTCTGGTCACAATTCAAAGACAGAAATTTGGTGTGGGAATAATAATAATTAATAAAAAGTGAAAAGTTCAATACCTGGCATGTTAATTCGTCTATTTTCAAGTCTCCCCCTTTTTGTGTTGGGGCTACTCTTGCAGCGGGTCTTGTGTTGCCTTGAACTCGGGCCACTGAGGAGAGTTACATACATTATTATAAAGAACAAAACAATTAAATTGATTGCTGGTATGTAACATGATAAATAAATGAGTTACAAAGCTTTTTACCTATTACAATAATTTAAAATATAAATGATCTTCATTCACACTTGGCCTAAGGGTCTTGGGGTCAAGGGAATCGAACCCAGACTCACAGATAATGTGTAAGTAGACACCCAAATAGAGACAATAAGTCATTGAATAAAGTTTAATACATATATCGTCGCCTTAGTTCGTATTTGTCCAACAGACTATGCATTAAAAATTTTACAGGAGGAGAAGGTTTTCTTTCATTATTTCAATGAAACATTATGATAGTCGTTTAAGAAAAAGCTATTTCCGTAAAGGTCTCATTAGTTTAAATAATTCTTAGTTAAGTGATTAACAAAATTTTTTTATACTTCATTTTTAATTTTAAAGTGGAGATTGACCAAAAACTAAAATAGTCTATTGGACAAATAAGAACTGAGGTGACAATATCATAAAAATGTAATTATTTTGACAAATAGAGAGGGAAGATAAAAATAATTTTGAAAAAGTAGAAGAAGTCATGCAAGTTTGTTTGTGCAGATATTGAATAAAAGATTTGCAAATATTCAAACTCTATTTGACTACTCACCATTCCAACATTTATAACTAAAATACATGCAGCTTTATACGGTTAACTTTGCAGTCGGTGGCATTGCTGACGGACGGGTTGTTTAAATAATTTTGACAAATTCATCAAATATTTGAAGTTAATTTTCATATTCTGTGTAAGGTTTATTCAAGTTTTGGAAATATTTCAGTTTTATGAAGCAACTGGCCTTTAATGATATAATAGAACTTGAATAGAACATACACAGAATGTGAAAATTTAAAATATTTTATGAATTCGTCAAATTTTTTTAAGCAACCTGTCCTTAATTTTAAAATATAGTTTGTTTGTTAGTTCCTCATTTGGCCAACTACAAAGTTAACCATGTCAAGCTGCACATGACTTGGAACACCATATATTTTTCAGCCGATTTCGGCTCAATTAACAACAAATTAACAAGGAAAAAAAAAACATGTTTTAAATCATATTTTTGCTGATGTGTAAGCTTGTGGTAACATTTATCGACTATATATATATTTTTTAAGACATTCAAATAACTATAGCAAATTATACTGTAGGCCTCTACTTGGAATTACAAATAATGAATGATGAACAATAACATGAAACTAATGGGGAAATGTCTCAACAACTCATGGTTTTAAAATACATTGAATACTGGATGGATATTCAATGAATTCACATTCCAAAAATGGATGTGAACTCATTGAAAATAAATAATAATATCAGACACACAAAAACGATTCCTACAAACGTATTAACATAAAATTTGCAATCAACTGGATTGCGACAAAATGAACACTTCTATTAGGGTAAAAGAAATTGAAAATGATTAATTCGGAGAGTGTTTTGAGAGATTCACACCATAGTTGAAATGCTTTTGTAAATTGAAATGTTTTTTATTAATGATTTTAAAAAATATATAGAAAAAGTAGTTTATTTACAGTCCTCCTCACTAGGGATTTTTGTTCCGAGGCAGACTGCAGGTTGTTGTATGGGCGTTACATCATGATTTCCTCATCTTCACTTTTTGGCGAAAATGAACTTAACTACCAAGAAGACACAAACATATGCGTACAAATATGACATCTCTAACTAACTCAATTCCAAAGATATTTACAAATTATTTCAGCAGGTTAAAATCAATTTTTCAACTTCGTTTATCTGGAAAAATCGGCTCATGGACATACAATAAACTTGTCATTGAAATGCTCCAATAGTTTTAGAGCCAAGTTGTCTAAAACTCACTAAACTTTTTTCACATTTATCGGAAATCAGTTTTACAGCTTGTAAGAAGTATAACTTATATCTTCGATACAAAAATATAAATTTTGGATTGTAAATGGTAGCTGTTTTTAATAAGGCCAAACTGCTGATAGATCTGTTGTAAACTCTCCCTCTATCCTACAAGCATTGCATGTAACAGAGGTTATAACAGAGAGAGAGATCGCAGTGGAGCTATCGGCAGGAGTATTATTGAGATGAAAATACTCTCAATTTGTTAATCAAATGCGTGCCACTTCTGGCTCCGCTATTAGTATATTAGTTTCCTTTATTTCACACCACTGAAGAGAGAAGATGAACTAATAAAAGTGCACTATGTGCGTGTCTTTGTACCCGAAGTAAGGTCAATTTTATCTTACCTCAGGCGAAACTGATTCTTAAATGAATGCCTGCCCGGGTTTTAAGAATTGAAAGGTTATTTAGTAAAGCAAGTAGATCATAAACATTAGAGATTTTCTGTTTAAGGTTTGTCATAAACAGCACGCATAAGATAAGGGAAGGGTTAAAATAGAGCTTTCAGTGGCAGAACCATAACAGAGTTGTTGAAGACATTTGTTTGTTGGGATGATGATATGGTGAAAGCTTTGTGTGGGTGTAAGCGTGTATGTAGAAAGAACATTACTGCTGGTGGGCTTTTGGGGAGTTTTCATGGGGGCGGCCAGCATGGGGGTGGGCTTCTTGACCTGGCCGGAGCCCCGGGGGGCCGAGGCGCCTCCCATGCCCATGGGGAGTCCCTCCCGCTGGCCCAGGGCGTCGTAGTCCGCGCCCCCGTAGTTGGCGTCAAAGAACTTCTTAAACCATTGCAGGAATTCAAAGTTATCCTGGAAGCGGCCCTTCACCAGCTTGTCGATTGGCACGATCTAAGGGCGCGGCGGGCGTTGGCGGAGACGGTGGCAGTGGCGGTGATGGAACAAAGGGAAACAAAACCATGTGAAAAACAACAAACAAATAAACAAAATAAATACTTTCCTTTCCTACTTTGAGACACAATGCACATTTTGGCAACAGAGTCCCAAATGTCTGGAGCCTATGGCATCCAAAATTGGGGTGTGTTAATGGGGAGCAGAATGAGATGGGAAGAGATGAGAAGGTGGGCAAGTAATTGGCTATTCAGAACTGGTGACCATTAAAGACATTTCAAGCAATGTTTCGATTCTGAGTGGTGTTTTTTCACCAGGGCCTATACCCCAAGGGCGCTTCACGTTGGATATTGAAGGTAGCATTTTCGAAGAAAGTGTGTTTTTAAATAACTTTTAAAGTTTTCAAATCCAGTTTCTGATCTCATTAACAGCAGGTTATTCCAAGAATGTGTGCCTAGCGAAACGAATATATTGCCAGCATAGGGGGGTTTGATAATGCGTGAAAGCTTAGACTGATAGGGCCCAATACGCACAGAACAAGTCCATGTCATTTTATCTATGTACTTAGTAAAGACATGAACTTTCAACCTTCAAAGTCATTCAAATCAAATACAATGGTTTTTCAAACAATTGTAAAATTGTTATTTTTCAGAAGACCTTATTGTATGAAATTTTAAAATTTCAGTTTTCATGAACCAGAACATAGTAAATTCAGAAGTGTGAACCCTATCTGCGGATTTTAGTGTACATCACTAAAATTCTGCCCTGTAACTGTCAATAATAATACAGTTTTTAGATTTTTTGTCTCATCAAAAACTGTTGCCAGAATGACATTTCTATCTCAGTCGGAACCGAAACTGTCAAGAAACGTGAAATCTTCACTGATGATAAAGGAAAGAATACACAAAATAAACATAAAAGTAATGTAATAATCTAGGGTGAGATGTGCGTGGTGGCGGTATTTGGTTGTTTGGCCCAAAGTGATGATTCTACCCATGCGGCCTATCCACTTACTGAAAGAGAACAACAGTTAACAGAGCAATGTCACACACGAGCCACTGGGACATCCGTACAATATACAAAATTAATGTTTACAGCAAAGCCTATATATATATATATATATATATATATATTATGTATAAATTAAAAATAGTTATAAAATATTCTTGTAAAAGGCATTTTCAGTCAATTATATACTTTTAATATATAATATTAATAATGGTGTAAAATAGGATACCCATAAACATACCGAATATTGATCAGTGTGACATTGAAATATGTTGGGACTAAAATTAGGAAAAGAAAGTATGTATTATGTTAAAATGTAACCAAAATGCACGCCATCAGTATGTACCACTTGAAGATAGAAAACTTGAAAATTAACTTTGAAATCTGATGAATGTTTAAATTATCCAAAACAACCCGTTCCGAGTTAACCGACATTACTGTATGAAAACTAAAAAGAAAAGCTCATGGAATATTCACATACAATTTTAAAACATGATTATCTCTGCACACGGACATTATAATCATTGTTCTTGTTTTGGCCATCACACTCTGTCGCCACTTGATTCGACTACTAAAATAATATTAACCTTAGGGGATTTGCGTGATTCATTTGGAACATCATTTCAAAACATATTGGGATTACTAATTGAGTGAATGCATTTGGAAATCAACAATTTTGTATATCCACTACTATTTCAATGTCACTTTAACCACATTCAGTAGTACTGTACTGGCAACACTTGTCTGCGTACAGATGGCATGGTGATAGGGGGGCCCCCCGAGCACGAGGCCCAGGTCGGGGGGAGCCCCGCCCAGGGGAAGTCCCCCACGAGCCTCGTCGCCCCGGTAATCCCGCCCATCATAGTTGGCATCGAAGAACTTCTTGAACCACTGCAGAAACTCAAAGTTGTCCTGAAAGCGGCCCTTCACCAGCTTGTCCACAGGAATGACCTGCGGAAGTCAAGGGCAGACCATCCTCTTCAGTTAACGGATAATGCTCCCAACAAGGTAACAAACTTCAACAAGAAAAACATATCCTTTTCTAGGACAAAATTTTATCAAATTGACGCACACTGGAGAAAAATACTGTCTTTATATCTTTATGGAATGTGTGGGACTGCACTAACCTCCCCACATACCGGAATAAACATTTATTATTATTATTTGTATTTAAATAAACAAAAATTTTAACAAAACAAAAAACGACTTCAAAAAATGCACTAAAAAGTAAAAAAAATAATTTCGCATTCTTCTACAACTTAATAATAAACTTACTTTTTCTAATCATAAATATGTAGGTACGATTGTTATTTTTGGAGTCGGTGTCAGCCATGGTAGGTTTGTCGCGCGTGCGACACTAGCACATCTCACCTATAACTATGTATGCAGTTACAAACCTACCTTGGCTGACAACGGCTCCAAAAGTTACAATCGTACCTATGTATTGATGAGTAGAAAAAGTAAGTTGATTATTAAGTTGTAGAAGAATACGAAATTATTTTTTTTACTTTTTAGTGCATTTTTTTAAGTAGTTTTTTGTTTTGTTAAAATTTTTCTTTATTTTTTGATTTTTAGTGAATCTGGAGTACACTAACTAATTTGTCTTACTTCAAAAAAAGAATCATCGAAATCGGTTGGCGTAATATTGAGTTATTCGTCCATTTGTCGTGCACATACTTATTGCAAATTTAAGACATATATGGTTTTCTCATGGATCCCATTGACAGATCTGGACCAAATTAGAATGGGACCACACGGGAAGCACCAGCTTTCAAATAAAAAAAGAATCATCAATATCGGTTCGCCCAATCAAAAGTTCTGAGGTAACAAACATAAAAAAAATAAATAAAAAAAAACCGTCGAATTGAGAACCACCTTCTTTTCGAAGTCGTTTAAAAATAAAATCATTTGAATACAGAACTACCAAGTTTTTTTTAGCATAGAATTTTAAAAAATATATATAATACAGTAGAATTCAGATATAACAACTTCGCTTAAAACGGCTTAACCGTTTTTAGTGAAGACAATGTAAACTCAAGTTAGGTTTCATAGTTAGGTACTAGGAAAACATATCCTTTTAGTACGACTCTGTTTTAACCTATCATTGGCCATCATTTACCAGGCAAATTTGGAAAAATTGCGCGGAAATTACCTTCCCGACTTTTGCTTAAATATCCATATAAATACGAAAATGAACTTATGTTGTTATTTTTCACACAAACCTGAATACACAACCTACATGAAAAAACACATTTCAAAGGTGATTGCTAATAAATAAATACCTTTAAATGCATTTGAAAAAGGAACAAAAAGTCCGCTTTCTCCCTACTTTCCAGTTTTGACAGCATTTCGAAGTCAGAGATAATTCAATTACAAATCGTGTAGTGTTGCCACATGCATGAAATCTTTAAAGCTACGAAGAGAGATATTGGCGCAATCGATTGTGACCTTATCTTTCATACAGTTTCTTTATACATAAGGGTCAAAATCGCATCCAAAATTTTTTTTTTTTTTTTCGACTATTGTTCCGCGCGCACCCGCGCGGCTCCGTCCAATCATAGGTTAAGCGACCAACTACTAAAGCGACCTATTTTAATGATAATTCGTCCGGTTAGAACGACGCGCAGTGTTTTTTTTACAAAACCTACATACCAATACCTCGTCGCCCAGCGCCTCGCCTACCCCCCGCGCGTTAACACCCATCCTTATTAGCACACGTAAATCACAGTCAGTGTTTATCATCTGTTGTGATTAGGTTAAAAGCTCGACATAATGAGTTCCCTGAAGCGAAAAATTTGTGAAAAAAATGAAGAAAAGAGTGCTATATTTCACCGTTTAGAAGCCGGTGAATCAAATGTAGCCCTCGCGAAGGAGTTCCACGTGTCTCATGTAAAAACAAGCTTATATTATCTGGCCGTTTTGTGCATCGTCCAGTTAGTATGATAAAGTATCGTTATATCTGGATTCTACTGTATACAGTGATATTGGTTTAAATAAAAAAAGTGTCACAAATCACATAGTAAAAGAACATTAAGCTAGTGAAAACATACAGGAAATATTGACCACAAATGGCAATCTCTGTTGCACCAGATGTCTGCTTCTAAATATGGTTTAATAGGTAGATATAATGCTGTACATTTATGGAAATCTTCATTTCATAAATAAAAACGCATTGCATGTGGCCATATTTTATACATTCTCAATGCTAATTACTTAATTTATCATAATTTAAAAAAAACAGTAAACTTACAGTATGATTCGAGTTCTCAAGTATAATAAAAATCTATTAAAATACTATAATTTGGAAAGTTGTGTTTCTATCCATGTTAAGAAAATGTGTCTTGTATGGTGAACTTTGCTAACATGAAATTTGTTAAAAAATCTTTGTAACTACGTACGAGTATTTTTAGCTGGCATGATGGGTTATGGAGGTTTAAAACATCCATTAAATTTTTGAAGAATAATACAGAATGTCTCATGTTTGTTGAAGTAAAACTTCTTTACGCACGCTTGACTTGGGGAGTAAGCTGGTGAATGCGTGACAAGAGCATTACGAAAAGTGTGATCGGGCGAGGGGAACGGAAGTTGAGAGAGATATAAGTTAGTGAAGACACATTTTATTTCTCTCTCTCTCGTAGCCAGTTACGTATCGTATATCTAAGACACAGTGCAGGCCTATTGTCTGCATCACACTGTAGGAGCAAGAGAGAGCAGTGCGCATGCACATTTTCTTTCTCTCTTCTCTTATAAGTTAGTCAAGTTTTACTTCAGTCGTGTGGTATAAAAAAACACACTTGTTTTTTTTTCAAAAAGAAAAATCTGTTCAAGTTTAATAAGTTTGTCTTTGCATTTTTATAACGAAAAAGTAGGGTGGTGCAGAAAAAAGTTACATTACATTTTTCAACTAGAGAGGGGACAGCATTTTTGAATATAGGCAGAAAAAGGATACAAAACTAATCAATAATTATTATCAAATGTAAAAATGTACAAAAATCAGATAACTATGTACAATTACCGTGATTCATAACACATTGTGGCATTGCTCTGTATGACAAATCCTTCTCAAATTGGCTTTGTATCTTAACCAAACCATTATCTATCACATTCCTTTTGTATAGTTTAAAACTTCCTTTTGTTGTTCATTTGTCACCCGGCACACTCATTATATTTGAACATAACATTTTCGGTGAACTCAATAACAGACTGTTGTTACCCACAGAAATAAAATTATCCAATCATGGTCATTATATAAGTGTTGAGCTAAAACGGTGACCACATTACACTAATAATACTGAAAATATCAAAGTCATTGCATTTGAAATAACACGAGAAACATTAATGATAAATGTAAAACACAGTTCTTGTCAAAAAAATAGCATCTTACAGACCTATTGACGTATTATTTTTACATAACAATTGCATTCAGATGTTACATATGTATGTAAGCAAGTCGAGCAACATTCGAAAATGAGTTAAATATATAAAAGAATTTATTTTTTATTTTATTATTATTGTACAACAGAATAATTCCAATTACAGTACAATTTAGTTACACCCTATCAGCATTTAGGCAAGTGACTCTTCAATAATATTTTTAAGGCATATAAAGAACAGTCACTTACATACATTCAAATTTAACACAAAAACCATGTTTACAATGAGCCCATACCATACGAGACGGTATCATATTGTAAAAATAAAATTAGATAGACCCTAAGAACTCATAATAAATTGTACAGCCCCCTTGAGGTGATTTTTCACAAAAACAGTGAATTATCCAATTATTATTAGTAAAGAAAACTACAGTGTAACAAAGTTTGTAACAAAAGCAAAAAGGTATGTATATCATAGAAATAAGTAATCAAATTTGAACAAACTAAACTGCCAGGTTTTATAAAAAAAATAAAAATTGTTGCATCAAGTTATAAGAATTCAATAAAAATATTTTTACTCTAAGTCAGGTACACCTCATAAGTCATACATATGTCTGGTAATGGTTTATTATCGTGAAAACAAGCTAATGGGTCCGAGTGGTTAGCAACATATTGACCCTTTTGTTTTTCAAATATATATACAGAAAATTTATCAAAAGATTGTTGTTGAACTAATAGAAAACAGTAATATTAAAAGAGATTACTAACCTTATCAACATTCATCTTTTTAAATGATGCCTGGAGTATTTTAAAGTTCTGTATATATTCGTGTTCCAGATTGGTTTTGAACTTGATTCTCTTCATGGGCACGGATCCGGTGAACAGCATATCCATGAACTGACAGTAGGCGGCTCCCGTGCACAACTCCTCGATCTTGGAGAAGCTGGAGGAGAGACAGTCATTGACCCACGCCAGCATGTCGTGCCGCGACAGATTTTCTGTCGTCACATTTGTTGAGTATACGTTGACTGCCATTATGCTATTATCTATTCTTCCTGAAAAGAGACAAAAAGCACATTTTATAAGAATATTAAATAGATTGGTTTTGCGAAGATGACGAAAAACTGTGGTGATATGTCCCGCCTCGATGAGAAGAAGACTCAGATACCCGAGAACCTTATTTTGGAACCAAAAGACATCACCAAACAACCAATGACAACCCCAGGGAACTCCATCAAGGGAGTGAGATACTGTCGCAGGAATAAGGTGAAACGATGGAGATAGCGCAATAAGTCTATGGCCTCAGTAAAATGGGATCTATGCAGACCAAAGATATTGAAATACAAGAGATATGCTATGATGGCTGCCTGACTTTCGGCGGATTACTACGAGTACCTAATGGGTATAGTTTGAAAATGGAAAATAGTTTTAAGGTTGTATTGATATATTGTTGCCAAGAAACACAGTCCCACCCAGTAAAAAAACTGTGGATAGCACGTATCTTATATTTCAATATCTTTGATGCAGACCATATTTGTATAAGACATAAAATGATGCCTTTCATAAAATCTCAGCTCAAGATCTTTGAGCTTACACCATTTCTTTGCCAACGGTCTAACAATCTTTTAATGCAGATGTCGAGGGTATAATATCAAGCAAAATTCTTCATAAAATGGATAAGCCAATGAATTACGGTTCACCGCACAATCATATTTCATATCTTTAAATATTATCAACTACACAACACAATTAAGTTTTTTCTCCAATTAATTAGCAAATAATCAACATTACTGTTGGATCTCTTGTAGACTGCCATGACGATTATCACTGAACGATTCAGATTGAAATATTGAGAAACTACAATACCGTGAAACTGTATATCCTTTGTGGCTTTGGGCTCCTCAATGCAATAGGCCACTTGCATCACATTTTTAAAAGAAAAATTCCGGTTTAGGCAAATATTCTATGACATTCCATTTTTAAAATTTTTTTTTTTATCGTATTTCTGAAACTTTCTTTCTGAAAAGATCGGTCCATTTTTTATAAACTGGAAAGACGGGATTTTATGAAAATCTTTTAAAAAAAAACTGACGTATTCCACACGAATGGCAGAGGAGAATAACGAAGCATACCAAAAATATTATATAAATATTTTTTTTCCTTAGTCCATCGTATTAATGATCAACGTCTATATATTATGACTAAATCCAAATGTTTTACAATAAAACCAGGTTATAAATAATAATCAAAATTAATTAAAGGGGAAGGTTTATCAACAATATGAAACATGTATGTAAACAAGTACGAAGAAGGTTCACATAAAATATATTAAGTTGGTATGTTTTTACAGTGAGATTATTTTGAACAGCCGAACATTCTTGTTCATAAACATACAACTTGATCTTGTGCCTCTTGTTTGATATTATCCAAATTTTGTGATTTAAATTATACATTATTTATGCTTTGAACCGCTTACTCGTTAATATGGAATATTTTTTTTTCCAAAAGTTAGATTTAGCTTTATTATTATGAAAAGTGAGTATTTATGTCGGGGGAGACAAAGAAACATGCAGAAAATATGCATTTAACATTTTAATTTTCTTTAAATTAATTCGCTTACGCAGTAACGAAATTTTATACTTATCGTTTTTATGATAGACAATCAATCAATGCTGCCAATCATAGAAAAAATATTATTGCCATATAAAACAAAGTGAATGGATTATTGACAAGTTTGTACCTGTATTTATAAAACCTGAACATGGAAAGAAATGTAATAAAATAATTACACATACCCGGTAGACAAGCCCTGCTTTGCCAAACAAACGATTGAAAACTGGGGATGTTTTTTAAAATTATTATGACATGCAGCTTTCGTAGTTTAAAACTCAACCTCGTAATTCGAAGTAGGTACTTTTTGTTTTTATTTTAACGAGAATTATTTTATAAGATTGGTACTTCCGACAAATGTCATATTTGATTGTCTATTAGTTAATTTGATTTTGTTAAAATCAGTACCATTACACTTTTTAAAAAGCCGCTACAGAAAGCATCTCTACGATGTTTACTTCATAACATCTGTTAAAACGTCAAAACAAGTAATAAGTTCGCAGGCAACAAACAATAAACCTAGTGAATTTTAAGTGTCAAATTCAAAAATTTATGTATATAAAAAAAAAACAGTGTGGAATTTCACAAAATTAATTGAATATTATCGGAGATGGAAAATATTCATGTAGTTACGTCAAGAGCTCAAAAACGGATTTATTTGACAAAAAAAAAACTATAAATTTCAAAAAAATTTTAGTAACATTTTTGTAATCTAGGTAGAAAAATCTATCACACGATTTTTTCCAAGTTATTATGAACTCCATGCAAGTGGCCTATTGCAGAGCTACTAAAAGACTTGGCACATATTACGCTTAGATAATCAATCAAGATAATTTACACAGCAATATCTAAAGGGACAATGCATCATTTGTCATAAAAAATCGATATTACAAATAATCCATTACTCATCAATACACATCGAATTATATGCACTCTTAAAAATATGCACAAAATCGATTTAGTTGATCTAATGCATGAACTTGAGCAGTTTGTAAGGCATTAACAATTATTTTTAAAATTGACTGTAAATGCTTGACTGGCCATTAAACTGCAAGAGAAAGGTACGTTATGAGGGTAATTAACCATGATTACAAATCAGTTGATTAATTATTAATGATAAAGGAATTGCAGAGTGCAAAAATGTATCAAATTCCACTTACTTTTGTTTGCACATAAGTAATAATCACAAGCATGCAGTCAGGTCAATATTGAAACATCTGCTAATCGCAGGGTAAACACTAAAGGAAAATATTGCATTGGTGATTAACCGAGAATGGAAAACATTGAGAAACAATCATTCTTTCTTAAGATTGAAGCCATATTAATATCTGAAAAATTGCACAATTCTGCAGCACATCATTTGGAAAAATCTCACATAGGTCTCATAGAAATCGTTGAATCTCCCTTACAGTCATGGTGGGAAATGGAAATATGATTTAAACTGTGTTAGAAAGAGATAACACCACACTTTATATTCGAATCTGGAAGTAAACCACAGAAAAATTTTAATTCGCACCTCTTTAAAATTAAAGTTTCCGAACATAATTTGAGAAAAAAATATTAAACTTTCTGTATTTTGTATTGATTATTTTTTTATGAAGTGACAAAAATCTTGCTAGAAAGTACCTACCCAAATTTCAAAATTTAAATAGATTTAACTACAAAGATATAACCCTTTTACACACACGTGGTTACACTCTCATAAAGGTAAATATTTTTTATTTATAATTTTTAAACACTGAATTAATTTATAAACTTATTAAATATGGTTAAATAAAAATATATGAATATAAAAATCGTTCAATAAATACATGTAATAAAATGGAACCATCAAATCATTTTGGAGAAACCTTTAGAAGTAAAGCAAAAATAACTTAACTCGAGCCATGATAACAAATAATTTATCAGAATGGTAAATTGTATACAGGGAGACTGGTACTTAATGGGAACATATTGAAGGTCAGAATTGTAAATTTAAAAAAAGCAATTTTCAATAGTTATTTACTTATCAAATCTTAAGTTCGATTATATCACGATTGTGAGCTCTAAATATACAATCTTACTTATACCTACATAAATTACAAAACTGATTTCTATTGGCTATGAAAAGATAATTTTTTTTTTTGTGCGCTTTGAATTTCTCATCCCGTGTTCTTTTATGGATCTCAAAACAAGTTAAGGGGAACGGTTGCGCAGGACTTTTCAAACAAAACTTAATTTTGGATTTGAGGCTAAAATACTTTACCAAACTGAAAAATTATTTTTTTAATCAAATGATATAGCAAATATCTAGTATGTGTGTTGCTTTATTATTTATGTTACCATCTACTGGATGGTTACCCAAACTTTGATAAATTAACTCACACCGTCATCTGTTCATTTGCATACAAATCAAAACCACACCGCCAGCTCTTGCCAGCCTGCTCGTCCACCACATACAGACATTCTCCTTTATATATTATACATTTCAACCCATTTACACAAAACCTTGACAAATTATGTACCTAAAGCTTCCTCATGAATTACTCGATCTATTGGTGAAAACTGCATGAAAATCCATTCAGTAGTTTTTAAGTTTATCGCGAACAGACGGACAGACAGAAGCGGCGGAGGACTTTAATTTATAATATGTAGAGACAGGTAATTAAAGATCAATTTTTCATGATTTTAGAGGCAACTTTGGCAATTATTTGTGAGTCAATGATAATTATTTAAAAAAATAATGTTGCTTTATTTAATACAGAAAAATAATTAAATATAAATAAAAAATAAAATATAAAAAAAGCATTTTGATGGGCGTAAATGCTAATTACAAACAACAGATCCATATTGTTAACAAAAATTTGTCACATACATTAAAATTTCTACTCAAAGAAATGCTTTTTTTACGAACTTTAATTTTTATTATATTTACTTAGTAGGTTGAGTTAAATTATATTTTATAATTTAAAACAAAAAATAAATAAAAAAGCACCTATCCATACTAGATATTTCCAATATCTATTTATTTAAAAAAAATATTATTCAGTTTAGTTAGGTATTCTGGCCACATTTCCAAAATTAAGTTTTGTATCGAAAACGCCAAGCAGCCGTTACTTTCAATAAAAAAAATTAGTTTATAAATTCCTTTGACATTTCTGACAAAAGAAAATATCTTGACAGTGTACATATTGAAAAAGTATTTTTTTCTTCACCATTTCCATAAAGTAAAGAAATATGTACTATGTTTTTTTCTCTCTAAATTTCACATCAAACGCCTTGTACATATAAAACATTAGCGTTGTTATCTTACAGTTCACTGGAGTGCTACAGATTGTATAGAGCAGTGAAACATTAGATGCATTCCCAACTGGCTATTATGTTTCTACGAGTGCTGACATTGCCACGAGCGCACAAGAATAACAATATTGAGTACAAAATGACTGACTGCACAGTCACAAAATTTAAAAACGCAAATCTGAGCATTTCGAATAATGCCTCTTGGCTTTATACATGGTGCCCGGAAATTAGTAATACAAGCGGGAAAACCGGTGAATCTCCATCATATTTGAAGACAATTTTGTGGTGTAGTTTTTTGACTTAGTTTAATTTTCAAGTAAATCGGGTCTTGGAATTTTTAGGTCGAATCTGAAGCAAAATCAGTCATTACAGGGCTACAATCAGCTGTTTATTGTCTTTTAAAATACTTCGAAGACTACACCCAACTCCAATAGTATCTTAACCCCAAAGTTTTTGAAAAAAAGGAGATAAATCAAAAGCGAAAAAAAAACAACTTGTTTTTAGGTTCTTTTATATAGGTACCAGCTTGTACTACCAGTTTCCGGACACCGTGTATATAGTAGATATTTAATAGGTAGAATAATGTCTAATGATTTTGTATAAAAAACCAAAAAAAAAGTATGTAATAATATACTACCTACCGTAAATAACTATGACATCATAATTATACTTATAAATCAACATAATATACGCAAATATTGCAGTTTGCAGCCTGCAGGGTGAATATTGCCCTGATGTTAGCCAACCTTCGATACGAGAGGCTGGTAGAAGACGAAAATATAAATCTCATAAGTAAACATCTTATAACTTTAAAACGGCACGAAGAAGTAGACGAGGAAGAATGTAAAAATGCTTTTATTTATCATTTTTTTTAAATTTTATTTACATTTCATCATATTTCTGTACTGAATAAAGCAAAAAAAAAGGAAGTTCATGGCTATTCAAATCTGTTCAGCATAAATAGTTAGTCATTTCAAGCAACATTTAGATTCTGAATGGTTATCTTTCACCGGGGCGATACTGAGAGTATCTACCACTCTGATGCATACAAATTATTATGAATCTGATCAAGTGTGACTAATGTAATAGAATTAAGTTGTTAATGGTATTTGTGTGTAATTTAGGCGTGTTGAGACAATAAATAAAAAATACCAATATGGAAATATGAACATCAATAATGGAGGTACATCATCTCAGGGGCATTGACCTCTCTAGCATTGACCTACCCATTCTGGAGATGTAGTGATGTCACCACTATAGAACTTGAATGGTCACATTTCTCACATCTTTAGCACAAGCATACAACACTGTATCTCACTCTATAGGTATTAAAAGAGGATAGAATACTAAACATTGCTGTCCTGAACTCAAGATAAAATTAAGATACAGAAAAGAGGTTCCCAATCTAAGGAAACATTTATGTTTATTCAAATAGAATACTTAATTTTATAGGGCACATTTTTTTACACTGAAAGCCCGGCACCCTCTGGTTTTTAATAGTGCCGGATTAGTGAAATTGTACTGTACTATCTTTTCTTCCCCTCCCTACTTCCTGATTCTTGTATCAACGCACAAGTATTGCAAATAGCAGACATAATATTTGATAGGATTAACACTGCAAAAAATAATTATTCTTTCATACATACTAATATTGCATTACAAATAAATGTAAAAGATCATTTGTCACATGCAATGCGGAAGGCAGTGTTTTTTTAAACTGTACGCCACATGAGACTTGAAAAATAAAGAGAATTTTTTTAAATAAATAACAATATTTATAAATACAACTTCAAGCTCAATGCCAGGTGGGTCAAGAGCTTGTTTGACCTAAAAAGTGGGTTGCACCTCCACACATTTTGAGAATCCCTGAGAAAGAGAGTTATTATTAATTTCCCAATAGAGAAGTTGTACTTGAAAATATCAGTTTTTTATACTAACATGCTTACTTACTTACTTTATGTTAGTTTGCTGCAAAAAGTCACACAGTGGAAAAGTATATTTTCTGTGAATCTGACATTTAAAGACATTTAGGTGGCATTTAAAAAAATCTGAAGAATTCTTACATTAGAAGTTCAAATATATAAAAA
Source organism: Limnephilus lunatus (assembly GCA_917563855.2). Taxonomy (NCBI): domain Eukaryota; kingdom Metazoa; phylum Arthropoda; class Insecta; order Trichoptera; family Limnephilidae; genus Limnephilus; species Limnephilus lunatus. The sequence goes on from OU830593.1 coordinate 50,192,763, forward strand.
GCCAGATAAAGTAGCCTAATTCCGCTGCACGCCTCAATTTTTTCAAAAATAACACTAGGTTTCAACTTAATTACCACAAATACAAATGTTTATGTCAGGGGAGATGGTAAAAGATGCATTTGAGTTCCAATTTTTGTCAATAAAAGTTATGTTTGAAGATTAGGAAATATATGTACATAAATTCTTAAAAAAGAACCCAAACTAAGAAGCTAATAATCTATTTCACCCGTGTTTTCCATCTCCCCCTACGTATACTAATTTCTAGTAGTAATTAAACTGAAAATGAGCGTTATTTTAAAAATATTTGCATGCATGCAGCAAAATTCGAAGACTATCAAAAGTAATTCAAGAAATCTTGTAAAATATTATGTTTGCAATGATCAATTTAAGTAGTGCGCCAAAAACTCAACAAAAAAGATAGTTTGTTCATTCAAATAGAATATTTAAGGTAAATTTTTGAGATCGCTGGCAATGGTTAATACACACGTTTTTTTGAAAAAATCTTTTGATTCACCTTAATTACATTAAAAGACAACTATTTGCATTGGGGGAAGTGGAAAATATTTCATTCTACATGGTTTGTAATACAAAAGAAAGAGCCCCTTTATAACGCCTACTCGCGTCAAGGCAAGAAAAACATCCCAGTTTTCAAGTAGTTTAGTGGCTACGCTAGGTTTGTGTAACATGGTTTGTGATTCAAAAGAAAGTGCCCCTTTATAACGCCTACTCGCGTCAAGGCAAGAAAAAATTTAGAATGAAATATTTTCCACTTCCCCCAATGCAAATAGTTGCCTTTTAATGTAATTAAGGTGAATCAAAAGATTTTTTCAAAAAAATGTGCATATTAACCGTTGCCAGCGATCTCCAAAAATTACCATATTTAATTTTCATTAATTGTGATTTTATGGAGTAAGGTATTTATTTGAAACCATATTGTTTCTATTTAAAGGTACGCAGCGAGAATTGAAAAAAATATCTTGACACACAAATGTGTAGAGGGGAGAGAGTACCATAGAGTCCATAGACCATAGTTCAATAACTTACTTCCCCGCATTCATACAAATTCTAACATAAACTTGCTAACCTAAATAGGGTGGACAGAGTGAAAAGAGCACCATACACCATTTATAGATGTAATTAAACTTTTTTTTTTCAAAATTAAAAGAATACCTAGTTTTAACCACTTTTACTGTTTATAAAAATGGTTAAAACTAATTATTCTATTAATTTTGAATTAAAATAGTGCCACATAATAAGTTTGCTGTGTTTGAAGAAGAAATTTATTTTCATTTTTTCAATAGCTCTTCCAAACCATCATTATTTAAATATGTGGCCTACAAAATTATTTTCACAGAAGCTCAATTTTATTATTCATTCACGACTGGATAATTTTTGGATGTGTAATGTGAATTTGTGCAATCAATAATGTTAATGAGAAACAGATGTATGCAATCTCAACTAGTTTTGTGTTATAATTTACATATTCCGTGGGTGCACCATACATCCTAACACATGCAAATCATCATTTTAATAAATTAAACAGATTAGAGATAGCTTAAATCTAATGAAAATGATTCTTCCTCCTAAAAGAATGCGCATTAACCCTTAGCAACACTCGCTATTTTCAGCCTACACAAATTCACTTGTGGGGGGACCTAGATTCCCCATAAATTTATGCTTCATAAAAATAGAAATAAGTCCCTTTTTGGGATTTATTTATTTTAAATCAATGAAAGACATATAATAAATCCAAGAAAACTGGTTTATTACAATTTTTACAGAAACATGACATTTATAGGAATTTCAAGCGGAATCATTTCATTTTTTGATCGAGCAGGAACTCTTAGGCCAGACAAATGCACAATAATATTATGTGCTCGGCAGTGTTTTTCCCCATTTGAAACTGATTATGTTATGAAATGCATTAGATGTACTGTCATTAAGATTTGCATTATCCAGGCTATCATTTTCCGAGTCACCAATGCATAAAAGTAATAAAATAAAAATTTCTTACCTAACTACACTTGTGGTGGTCAGCCCGGGCAATATCCTTAGTATCGACCTCTCGAGTGATACTAGGAATACATGGAGCCGCAAGCGTGTAATAAGGTTTAAAATAAAAGAAATATTTACGATAACCTGCTTGGTGGGGGACTCTACTTCCCCGCGAGTAGTTTTAAGGGTTAACAAGTGGTGTGCTGATTGTGCTACGGAGACCCGTTCTAATACCATACACACTAGAATTTTTTTCATTTTGAAAACTGTATAGAGGACAAAATCAGAATCGCTTGCACTAATAACACTGCCGATTCTATTTGTCTAAATGTCAAAATTCGTTTTTGTAAATGTTACTGCAAAAATGAAAATATTTAAGTTTTTAACGTTTTAACTTTGATTGAATAAAAATTGAATTTTAATGCATTTTTTACAATTTATCCAAACATTTGAAGTTGTTTCATGATGTAATTAAGTGGAAACGAGGTGTAATTTCCAAATCTATGCCTAATAAAAGTGTGGCGGCTTGTGGAACATTTAGGTACCAACATTTTACGATATAAATATGAAATATATTTAAATAATGAGATACATTACATAATAAACATAACGCAATTGAAAAAAGGTAGTTTTTTGTCTGATTTTTGGTAATTCTTCGGAACAAACGGTAACGGTTAATACGCACTTTTTTTTATAAAACTTTTAGATTCTTCTTAATTACCATAAAAGACAACTATTTGCATTGGGGGCGGTTGAATATGTTACATTTTTAATTTTAGTTACGTAAATTGAAAATTTGCTTTCACTGTCAAATCACTCTGCCATATTATTGTTATTTTAATATGTTGGTATTACTGATATTTTACATTGCACTGGCTGTATAAGATAACGAGTGGCTAGAAAATTAGTTATACCACCAATTTGTGTGAATTAGGTAAGCACTAATTTGGTTGGAAACATTGTTTGGAATTCTAACTTAACTAGATAAATCCTGGGGTGTTTTTTTTAAAGAATTGATGTTTAACGATTTTTTCTTTTGAATCACAAACCATGTTACACAAACCTAGCGTAGCCGCTAAACTACTTGAAAACTGGGATGTTTTTTTTGCCTTGACGCGAGTAGGCGTTATAAAGGGGCACTTTCTTTTGAATCACAAACCATGTTACACAAACCTAACTACTTGAAAACTGGGATGTTTTTCTCACCCCCCGCCTCCTTTAGGTACTATTTAATATTAAAAAAAGTGAAAATCAATGGTTTCTAGCCGTAGGTTTTTTCGGTTACGCGCCTTTGAATATATTGCCATGAAGTCGGTGATGGTATGATGTAGCCTTCCATATAGTATCAGTAATACCAACATAATAAAATGACAATAATCATTACAAATTGCATATGGTGAAGCGTTGTGTCTAAATACGAAAGCAAATTTTCAATTTACGTAACTAAAATTAAAAATGTAACATTTTCAACCGCCCCCAATGCAAATAGTTGTCTTTTATGGTAATTAAGAAGAATCTAAAAGTTTTATAAAAAAAAAGTGCGTATTAACCGTTACCGTTTGTTCCGAATATTTACCTGATTTTTTAGCAGGTAATTTTCTCACATCTTCAGCACTCCCTCTGAAGCTGTAAGCTGAAGATTTTCTGTTCTAGCTCTCCACGGTTAATAATAAAGAGAAAAATTATTCATACTGTGCAAAAAAAATACTTATATACCTATTTCGAGATAAGTAAATTTCGCTAACAGATGATAGTAGATATCACTCAGAATGGGAGATAACAAATTACAATGCATAATATTATACACTTGAGCTGATAATAAAAAAAATATATTGTATTACTTCACGATAACAATAAAACAATCCAGAGTCTTGTATTATTTATGCAATGACTAATTATTATTGGTTGTAAATACATAATAATAATGACCTTTTTTCACTGTCATGGTTATTGTCAAACAGGTTGATAGTATTTATAAGGGGGTTTAATGACCTACTTTTAAAGTATGTCATTTCAGATTCGAGAATTTCTTCTTAGTTTGGGATGCACTCTCTGTGGTTTCAGACAGGAAGTGAAATGAGGATTCATCAGATTTGGAGCCAACCAAAACAAGCATTACAATAATAATTAGTTGCTGGTCAAATTTTTTAAGGAGGTTAACCGAATGACTGACTTTCTGGGTCATTTGAACAAATCTAGGCTGAGAGGGATGATATAAACATAAAATAATTCGTAATCAAAGCTAATTGCAGATGATTCATTAACTAAATTCACGAAAAGGATCTCATCAGGACGCATGTCAAAATACGTGCGCAGAATTGAAATATTTTCACACAAGTACTTCAATTTGTTAGTCGCAACGTTTAAATATTTATAAAACTCGACGTTTCGAAGAGTGCAACTGTCGTAAGTATTGACAAACAATACCTTGTGCCGCGCAGGACGTTATGGAATTCCGTGAGGAGAACTCTTCGGATGGAATCCAAAAAGTACAAATCGAAAACCGTGACTAAATATAGGACCGCGCACCGCCGAACAACTCAAAACATAAAACGTACAAGTAAAAAATAACGTGACTACACCGAAATCAGTAGAATTACATTAATGCAACCGGCAAAATATCGCTAAAAATAGGCGAGTGGCCAATGTCGGAGAACGCAGATTAAGATGCAGTTTTCACTCGACGGTAACACGTAAAATATTAACCCGGAAATGTTTTTAATTCATGAATACACTAAACAATTGGACAAATATTAACACAAAACACATAATTACCTAAAAGTACTGATATTTGTCACACTGCGGGAGTGGCGAACACAAGTTCTTCCAAAAACTCTATTCTGACTTTTTGTCAATGTTGCCAACACAACATTACCCCATTACCGTTACAGTTTAAATCTGGTACTAGTACCTAAATGATAATGCTCATAGCTCGTCTACACTCTGCACTTCGGCCAAACTCACTGTGGGGCATTATTGATCTATTATTTTATATTTCCAATTTATTTTGTTTTTGTAACAATATCAAACAACGATATTTATAAATATTTTACTTCACTAATATTAACGATGTTAAAAACGCACGATTACCTGCCTAGTGAGAAACTATGGCCTATTTCGTTATATTTATTTACAGAGGAAAAAAATCTGAACGAAATAACAACACATTTTGAATGTTTTACTTGAAAAAAAAACGAGTGTGCTTTAGACCACACGACTGAAGTAAAACTTCACTAAATTATATCTCTCCCTCTTATCCTTATCCTCATCTTTATCCTCATCCTCATCCTCATCCTCATCCTCATCCTCATCCTCATCCTCATCCTCATCCTCATCCTCATCCTCATCCTCATCCTCATCCTCATCCTCATCCTCATCCTCATCCTCATCCTCATCCTCATCCTCATCCTCATCCTCATCCTCATCCTCATCCTTATCCAGCTTACTCCCAAAGTCAAGCGTGCGTAAAGGCCCGACCGTTTGCCTCGCCCGTTCACCGTTTGCATCGATTACCGTTCGCATCGATTACCGTTCGCATCACACTTTTCGTAACGCATCACACTTTTCGTAACGCATCACACTTTTCTTAACGCATTCACTAGCTTACCCCCCAAGTTGAGCGTGCGTAAAGAAGTTTTAGAATGCGTCGTCGTAGTATTTTGGGTCTAACTTTATTTCTTTGAGTGTTCCAAAATCATTTAGTTTGAACATGTTAAAAATCAAATTAGAGGGCAATGGATGGAATGGAACAATGCTAATTAATCCAAGGGAGTGAAGGGAGCCTACTATGCCTCGATACAAAGGGCTATCTGTAAAAAATCTAGTTTCAACAATTCCCCCTATTTTTACAAAACAGGAATTCTTTAACTTATTCAAATGTTCGTTTCCTTTCATTTTCACAGATTGAAATTTCTGTGATCTATTAACATACCTGTAAAGACCACGACCGTCATTTTGACGGCTGATCACTTTTTTCAAATTGGGAGGCGGATATGGGTACCGCTGCTCCGGGAACCATTTATTGGATAACCAACACCTCTGCCATAGGACACTCCAAGTGGATCGGTATTCGGGTTCATTGGGTGAGGTTTATCTGGGTCTAGATGGCGAATACGTTTACCCACCTACTGCGTAGCGGACCGGGTCGGGAGACACTTGTTGAGGGAGACCTTATCTTGTCCTCTTCAGCAGGACATTTCTCGTCGCGTTGCCTTGCACCGCAGTGGGAGGGATGGATTCATTCGTCTGTCACTCCTGGATACATTAACGAATTTTTCCTATTCTTCTCTCACACTTTTTTCCTTTCCAGAACTTCCTCTCCTCCCTTTCCCTAAAACCACCAATGCACACATAAATGCACACAGCATCCCCAAATACGACATTGGTCCTGAGGGTTTTTTTCTCCGGGGCTTCCTGGAAAAAATCTTGTGAGTGCAAAATGTTGTAATTTTAGTACAAGCATTGTTATGTTTGTACGATATCGAACCATTTTTTATAAAATGGAATGCACTCTCTGCAAATGGGTTTCTCACAATTATCACACTTGTCATTTATTTGGTTTATATTATTTTTGTTATTAATTTGGCACTGTCGTCTTTCAGAAGTTTTATTTTCTGATTTCTTTTCTTTTTGGTTTACATTAGCTCCACAAAAAAGTCCCAAGGAAAATAATTCCCCTCAGGGCATTTGTCATCTTTTGGGATGTTTTGTGGAGGGTACTTATAGGGAAAGGGAGAAGAATAGGTTCTGGGAAGGAAATGAGATATGAGGGGTGGGTAGGAAACTGGGGTTCAGTGTGTTCAAGATTGGAGGACTTATGAATCTGTCCCCACCACTGCGGTGCAAGGCAATGTTCTGAGAGTCCTGCTAGCAAGGTCTAGAGATCACCCTCAACCGTTCTCTGCTGAACTAGCCTGCCAAGCAGTTGTTTGGCAGACGCATCCGCCGCCAAGATCCGAACAAACCTAATCCCATGAACCCGGGCACCCCTGCTAAGTCACAAAACATAGCAAACCTCGTGGGGTGACCTATGGCAGACGTGTTGGTTATCCAATAAATGGTCAAGTCAAGTCAGTTCTTCAGAAGCAAACGCACCTGGATCAACTCTGATATTTGTATACTCTGTCCTCCAACAAGCCATGAAATAAATTTGGGCGAGAGTAATATTTTTTTTGGTATTTTTGTAAATTATGTGACAGTGACCAATCAACACACAGATCGAGTTCGAATGATACGCGATACCGAAAGAAAGAGACAGACACAATAGTATTATCATAAACGAGGAGGAATGGGTATGTTGTTAACTTGGGTAAAGAAGGTTGTAAACAAACTCAGCATTATGGCCCAAACCGTCACATTGACGGCGGCGGTCTTTGTAGGTATAAGTCAATATATCTCCAAAAGTAATTAAGACACGTACCTATTTTTTCCACCATAGTTGTTAAACCATAAATCTTGAAATGTAAAAAAAATCAAACCAATACAATAATTATTAAGCATTATATCGTCACTTTACTTCGGGCTGCCGTCAAAATGAAGGCTCCGGTCTTTCTAGTGTTAAGGACCGGTTTTATAATCATCCATAATCATCCATTCGTTACGCTTGATACCATTTTTAATGATATTTGTTTGGTGGTAGACCGAATATGGTATCAAGATAAAAATGGTATCAAGCGTAACAAACGGATGGTTATAAAACCGGCCCTGAGACGGGAACTTTAAATAACATATTTTTTGGTTGTCCCTCTTTTCTATCAAGTCTTATCTAAAATTGCTCCCCGTCCGTTCAATATCTCAACTCGTCTAAGTCTGAACTCGATTCCAATCTACCATTTATTTACGAAATTAGCTCATTTAAATAAAATGAATACACATAATTTCACTTTCACTCTCCACATAATTTGAAATGATGGTCTGAATAAAGGGCGAAAGCCAGAAACATTGAAAAAAAATTGTAATGATATGCTTTGCGATGAATAAGTCCATGCATCACACGGCCTGGCAGTAATATTATGCATACATAATATATCATAGTGGAGCATCAAGTTCTAAAAATATTATCTTCATCCAACAGTGAGCTTTGCGTTTGTCGTCAAGGGCGGATCCAGGGGGGGGGGTCACGGGGGGTCATGACCCCCCCTGGGCTGGGTTCAGGACCTAGGTGGACCACTACATAATTAAAATTGTTAAAAATGTTTTTATATATTTTTTGTCACAATATAGATTTTATTTAAGTAAGTACTTTCAATATTAGTACTTTTTACTTGTATCTATTATTATCAAAATTAAATTATAAATTCTTGTGACTTGACTACGACTATGTAACCCCCCCTGGCGCCAAAGCTGGATCCGCCCTTGTCTGTCCTACACACTCGATTCATAAATAGATACAAATGAAAGTGCTGCTATCTATACTATTAATACTCTAAAAAAGCTACTTTTGTAATTCCGTTTCGAATTTAAGAATTCGTCAAAGGATGCCGCCACTTACGTTAGCAGGTTGCATGAGGGCGTGCCCACCTTACTTATAATTACTACGAATTTGTAGAATTTGAGTATCTCTCCGGATATGGAAAGATTGACAGTAACACTGAGAGTTGTGAATAATAGTATCACCATATATTACATATGACGTCATTGCCTGTCGCGGTTACTTTGTCCCGGTGACTAGCTATCACTGGATCACATTGTATCCGAGGAACTGGCTATTTTTGGGACCAGTTCCTGTCGGATTTATAAAACCAAACTGGTCGAAGCCGAACCAAAAGCCGCCCGCCGGTGACGTGCTGTTAGTTTAAATTTATAATAATGCAAAGTGTAAGGAATTATTGATCACAATATTTTTTCGTGAGTCTTTAAATTTACTGAGGGCTTCCAATTTTGGTTTTATGCCAACGGTTCTAATTGAGATAGCATCCTTTCACCATCTTTTATATATAAAAAAGCTATTTACAAAAAATTTATAAGGATTATTTTTGTTTATTTATGTTGCCTACTTGATAGATACTTTAATATGTCAGGAAAGCCTCATAGGTCATACATAAATGTGTCTGGTAATGCCATATTATGTGAAAACAAGCTTATGGGTCCGAGTGGTTAAAAATCATTTAAAGGGATGTTTATTTCACATAATAAATAAAAAGCTTATGAACATTGTAAATTACATTTTTATTAAACATGCTTAAAAAATTTCTATTAATCAGATACCCACATCTCACAATATTATAAGATAACAAATCTTTTATATTTTTACTACTCAAAGTAGGCTGATTTCTTGTAAAGCTATCACAATTAGATTGGTAAATCCTTCAAAAGAATCTAGATATTTGAATAAAAAGATTTATATACATATAGGGTGTACACCACATACCGGAAAGATTTTACACAGCGGTCCCTGAGCATATTTGGAGTAAAAAATGTAGATGTGATTTTGCTGCCCGATGATATTTTTTTTCAAGTAAAAACAATAAAAATATTTTTCCATCACACTTTGCAACTGGGTGGTCAGGTAAAACGTAACGGGTCAAGTGGTAAGCACTCAGCGTTATTACAGCAACACGGTAACACATGAAACAGCATGCATATTACGTAATCTCATCGCGACTTGCATGAATGTGATGGGTGGCGACGTATGATTAAAAATATATATTTTTTGTTTTTTATTAAAAAAAAATCATCGAACAGCAAAATGAAATCCAATTTTTACTCCAAAATGCTCAGGTATCGCTGATTAAAATCCTTCGAGTATGTGACGTTACTTCCTGTATATGTACAGGGTTTTAAGGAACGTACTTGATTCCTGACATTATTTAGAATAAAAAATGTTAATGAAATTTTGGTCTCTGATGACATTTTCAATGACAAAATCATAAAAAATCAGTAGGTAATAGATAGGGGCAGGATGAGGGGTTGGGCGATTACTTGGTTGAGTGACCAGTGACGACATATGGAAGAATTTTTTTTTGTTTGATTTTGAAGAAAAAAATCTCCAGAGATCCAAATTTAATTGATGTTTTTTACTCCAAATAAAGTCAGGAATCACCGATTAAGATTAAAGTAAATCAAAAATGTCCTTTAATACCCTGTAAAATAAGTAGGTATGTTTACGTTTATTCTCATCATTTTATTGTACACTTCTACAGTATAGTAATTATTAAAAAATAATAATATATTATTGAAAAAAAATTAAGATTGGGGCGTTCCGAACACTATCACAATTTGAAGACCAGCAAATCATCAAACAGCGCCATTTTGACTTATGTATGGTCGTCCCAACCCGTCCCAATGTTCAGCTTTTGATCACATTTGGGTCAGATGTCAAGCATAACTTAGGTGAACTGATTTTTTTGTCACTGGTACCATTATGTATTTAGACATTGGATCCACAATGCCCACTGAAGAGATAAAACGGTGGAAGTGTATTTTGTGCTTAAAGTAAGGTCAATTTTATCAATTAATTATTAACAAAGATATCAGAATAGTATTCTATAATTTAATGCCAAACACATTCAAAATACCTATCTAGGTGTAACTTATTTCAACAATCTCCCAGATTATCAAAAATAATCATGAATTTCAACTTAAATTGAAAAATTAACTGAAACCATTGTAAGAGTTCATATCTATTGTTATTATGTATTTCTTTTAAATCTTGAAATCTATTATTGATAAATCTTTAGTTTTTCTTACTTTTCTTTTTATTATTATTTGAAATATTTTATTATTTACTTACTTACATGATTTCATATAATTGAGCGTTAACTCCCTCACCAAACACAAGAACCTTGTCTCCTTATGGTGAGGAAAGGCTATTTTTGTATACCTTTATAACATTGTATAACATATAATAAATATATACTTATTGTAAAAAACATACAAATATTAAATAAATAAAATAAAAATAACTCCAAGTGAAATAGATCCGACATTTACAAATATCGAAAGTCTTTCTATTTCTTTCTACAGAGTCCCTAAAAACGGGGAATATGATCACGTTGAGCATAATGGTCTTGCGATTATACTTTTAAGCTGACCACAACTTCATCAAAAGCTAAAACGGATCGAGAATCAGACTTTAATGGGGACCATTAAAATCTTAAAAAATTAAAATGGCGGTGATCGTCGATTTGATAGTCTTCAAGTGTGATATGAGTTTTGAACGAACTTAGAAAATGAGAGTAACAAATAAAACTTGCACAATATAGCCGTTGGAATTCAATTACCGCAGCACAATTATAAACACAGTCAGCATCTAAGACAAAAACCTTAATATTAACTGGTAGTCTCTTACAAATATTTTGCATAATACATTATTATTTTCTGACATAGTTATAAATTAAATAAATTATCACATTTGGGGGCAAGTTTCAGTAATCCCAGTGCATATGATGTCGTCCCACCCGCGCCATAACGGATTCCTCGGGTGCCACAAATATTGGATTTCCAAAGTCAACTATGAAATACTCTGGATTATCATTGTTGACCATCCCGTCGCTTTGGTGCTGGAACATTCCTGAAACATGAAATAGTAAATGTGTATGAGTAGCCAAGTTAAAATCATTAGCAATTAACACATTGGTCACAGAATTAATGAGCTAAGAAATTGACCTGAAAATTGACACTGAATTAATTTTGTACCAAAAATTGAAAATCTGTTTTGCTGTACTAAATCCAGTGTATTTTTTAAACCATATATTTTTAAATGAATTATTTTCTTTAAATTAAAAAAAAATCTTTAAATTAAGGTAGATACAGAAATTAAAATAAAAAAATATGAAAACATTATAGTATGTTTATAAGGAAACCAATATGTACTTTTACTTTTTTCATACGTTTTTTTTTAACAATTTTATTCATAAAGATACCAAAAACATAATATTCATGGATGAAATTTAATATATATTTTTATTTTAGACAAATATTTGGGTTTGCGTTTAAGTACCTGAGTTGCACACCCGGCTCATAGCCGGGGTTTGTGGCCAACGGGTTAATAATACCAGCATTAAAATTAATGAATTAATTTTCAAATTTTATCACAGCTGCAAAATGCAATTCATAACTTGAACAATATTGATTTAACGGCCCTTCACAGTAATGACCTAATTACAATATATTTTGTAAAATCCAAGATTCGATTTATTGAAAATTTAAGCTGTAAATTAGATTGCACACGATCGCTAAAGAAATGCAAGGAATAAACCAAAACGCCTAAGGGGACAGTTTGGATTGTCCCCCAAGTGAGAAATGGACTCTGATGGTTCGGGTGCTGGTCGGCTATTCGCTGTTCTCATACGCCGTACACTGTTCACTGTACGCGCGTCGGGTCACATTAAAATCACCCGGAATAATTTTTTGTATTTTATTTCTGCAAATGTGTATTACTTTTATGTTTAAAGAATTCATTCATTTTAGTGAAGACAAAGCATCGACTGTTATTTCCTTTAGTAGGTTTCGGGTGTAACTGGTGGGGACTGTCCCCATTGTCCCCCTGTGAAGAACCGCCAGTTATCTCTATTCTAGGGTATTTGGTTGTACGCACACTAATATGTACGCATATAAAATGTTTTAATGTATGTACCAACCAGATAAATTCAATGATGAGATGATGTCATCTAGATGCGCTTGGTCCAGGGTGACTCTTATCCTAATAGGGTTATCACGTTTGTCCATACTCCTTTTATTCCTCATCCTCATCCTTAATGCAGATGTCTTGTTGTTTCGGGGGAGCAGCGGGAGGGTGAACTCAGATTCTGACAAGGGAGTATTATCTTCACCAAACTCCTGCAACAAAATAATAATACAAACGATTAAATAAAATAATTACAGCACAAATAAATAGATAGAGAATTAGAAATCTTGTTTCTCAAAAGAATCGTTTTTAAGATTTTTGTTTTTATGTGAATACATTACAAGAGTCCCAGCAGCTTTTGTCTGGAGCCAGTGAGACTGTGGCATCCCCAATTGGGGTATGTCGTGAGGCTGAGGGAAGTGGGGAGGGAAGGGGATGGGGAAGTGAAAGGTAGGAAAGTGGTTATTCAGATCTGGTCACCGAACATGGCTAAAGCCATTTCAAACAACGTTTCAATTCTGAATGGTTATCTTTCACCAGGGCGATACTTTCCATAACGGGAAAGTGCCGCAAATATATTATATATTATTTTAAATGAATTAATTGTGAAACAAGAGCCTTACCGTTCGACCAGGAAGTCCGTCAGCATTTAGCAATGTTAGTTTGTTACATATTATATAATTGATTGATTAGATATTTGACATATTAGATATTCGATTTTGGTTTGAAAATAAGCGCATAGAAATATTTTAGTTGTTTTAATTAAATATTGCAAGTAGAACACATATTTGAAATTAAAATGATAAGAGTATCTTTTTAATTATGTATAAATAAATAAAAAGTATCAGACCTTTAAAAATGCTTTACGTTCAAAATCTCCTACTTATGAACCCTTTTTCGGTTACGGTTTTATTGTAGAACGCGGAAATTAAATTATTTGGAAAATGATTGTAAAACATTTAAATATTTGTGTCTGAGCTTCGCAAAATAAATTATAACAAACAAAATGGCATTTTTAAATTTTTTATTTCTTACATGAGTTCCACACAGGAGACCCTGAGGAAAATAATTTCCCTCATGGCCTATGCTGTGTGGAGGGTTTTTTAAGGAAAGGAAGGAGAGGAGAGTTCTGGGAAGCAAAAGGGTTTAAGGGGTGGGTAGGAATCTGGGGTTCAGTGTATCCTGATCATCTGCCTTCAAGAACTAAATAAACCTCACTCCATGAACCCGGGCACCCCTGCTAAATCACCAAACGTAGCGAACCACTTGGAGTGACCTATGGCAGAGGTGTTGGTTATCCATTAAAGGTTCCCGGGGCGGCGGTACCCATTCCCGCCTCCCAAATTATGATTGGCATTGGTTTTTTTCAGAAAATAATCCAAACCGGGCAGCTGGATGTGTTAAACGGGAATTTAAACCTTATTGCTATCTACATAAGGGGGCATACATTAATTACGTGAATGTTTTTCTTCCAATCTAGACCCCTCCCCCTCCCTTGGTGAGATAAATTTGGGCCACTTCGTATATTCTTTTCAAGTAACGTGAGGTTTTGCTGGACCCTCCCCCCCCCTCCCCTTTTGATCTCACATAATTAATGTATGCCCCTTAAGAAGTGTTATTATTAGCCGCCTGATCCCGAATTTTACACAACGTGGTGCCTCACTTCAAGGCCAATTTCTTTTTTTTTTAAATTTTTTTGTTGTTTATTGAAAATTCTGTCAGTGGGAACAAAATTATTGTTGAGTAGAAAATGAAGGATAATGTAATATAGTTTTACAAGGTAGCCCGGTAACCAACTTTGGTCAAAGGCTTCCTTCAAACGTCTTCTATTGGCACTATCCTTGTTTAATTTTTAATTTTCTTACCAAACATTTCCCGCTGATGCAAAAGGCAGATTTGGTTTTACTGCATGACGTTCCGAAGGGAAACCATCCTTCTTGGCCATTGACTAAGTAGAACCGGCGAGTCACCGCCTCGTCTTGGCAAGCTATACGACACGGCCTGTCTGGATCTTCTGCAAGTTTTCAATGAAACAGCACAAATTAGAAACAAAAAACTTAAATGTTGAAACATAATTATCGGAGCAATAATAAATTTCAAACAATACGTTTAAAAAAACATTCAGAAAAAAAGTTGTGCAGTGAGAATCAAACTCGATAAACGATGGGTTTGGGTTACCAAGTTCATAATTATAAGTAAGTCCTACCGACTGCGGGTGATATTTGCATTCCAACTCCGGATAATCTTCTCACTCGTTCTTTGTACTTTGTGCACACAAACGTGGCATGCTCGTGCGGAGTTTTCAGATGTCCACATCCCTAGAAAACAAACAAATGAATTTAATAAAACATTAAATAAAATGTCCGTCATTGAGTCCTGGTAAAATAGTTTCATCAAATAGCTCTAATGTATTATACAGACTATCAAAAACTTAAAAATACCAATGAGTATCCTAAAATTAAATGAAATTGGTGAATAAATGAAATATTTTGATTGTTGCTAAATCAGACCTTAATTATTGTTCATAAATCCTTTTTGAAATAAAATTCAATTCTGAACTTTTAGTGAATAAGAGATTTCCCATACTTTTTTACATGTAAGGGGAAATATTGTTTAAAAAAAAGTGATTAAAACACAGCTTTTATATTATCTACTTCATTAATTTTCTAAGATTTTCTCAATATTTTCAAGTTTGTCATGGAATCTAGATGTACTGCGAAGAAGGTAAGAACATAATAAAAAGTGCTGAATTCTCACAATCTCATCTGGTTTACACAGCTGTATGCTGTTCTTCGGAGCTGTGCCCTTCTGCTTGACGAGTCGGATCCCAGACCCTGGGGAGACGCAGTGGTAGTGGCAGCCACTGGCCTGCAGCCACTGCGGCCCACTGGACCTTCTCCAGGGTCCGCTGCTGACGGAAGTTGAGGAGGATGCTGATGAGGACTCCTCGATGTCCCGGGCACACTGGCCAAGACTGCTGGAGAATTCTGGCTCTTCAGAATTGGAGCATCTGAACTCCTAAAAGAAGAAATCAAATCAATGCTAGGTTTTAATTCCACCGTGGTAAAAATTGTATCTAAAACAATAAAACATTCAGATATTACATATTCAATTATGAGTGCCATTTCAAGAGCGTTAAATTAAGCTCTTCTTACGATGAAGTACATAAATATTACCTAATAATGCATTAATTTACAATTCTGGTGAATTATTATAAATATCGATGCAAGTTTTGCACAAAAATTAAATGCATCAACTATTAATTTTAATAATAAATAGGCCCGAAATAGGCATAAACTTAGGGCATGCAACCCTACCTCCACTTTCCTTCTAATACCTCCCCCCTTAAAAGAGTTGAGGTTGTAATAAATAAATAGTAAATCTTACAGAACACAGGCCACTGATACAGTGCATAGGCTTATTCCCCTGCTTAGTAAGGCACGTGGTCCCATCGGGAAAGGTCCATCCCCTGCTCTTAATTCCACCTCCGCGGGTGTGGCACCACACTGAACAGCCATCAGCAGCTAGAAAAACAAGTGAACATGATGTAGACAGCCCTTTATAATAACAGTGATACCATAGTAATAATTATGTAGGTACCTGACTTAATTATGTTAAGTTGGGTCAAAATTGATTATAACAGTATGTATGTAAAATTTTTTTGGACATAACAAGGTCAGGTCCAAGGAGTTTAAAGTATTTATATCATAAGAAATAGATACCTGCTTGACTATGTTGCATTTAGTTAGGACGAAATTGGTTTTAATATAATTTATAATAACATCAATACTCACATAAAAATAAATGTGTGTATATTTATATTTTATGATAAATAAAAAATAAATCTAGGGGTTATGTTTTAGGAAAAAGGGAAATTAATTTAGAGTCATTATGGCGCGTTATCGTTTCATTTTTTCTGTAATGTATTTCATAGAATCTATAGAACACGGTAACACCTAATAGAAATTGAAATCTAATGTTGAATCAACTTTAACTTTCGTTCTATTCTACGTAGAATGGTAGAATTGACCATAGAATAGAGCAAGTTTGAATGAAATAGAATAGAGAAAGAGTGTGAATGCGCAACAATCTATTCCTTTCCATTTTCAAATGGTTTGTTCTGTGAAATATACTTTATTCATAAAGTAGATCAGGTGGGTTCCAAGCTTTATATTACAGTATTTATAATATTTTATATGAAAATCAAAGTTGTTTTGAAGGAACCATTTGGTTCCGAACCCAGAACAGAATTCATTTCGTAGAAAACCTAGTGGTGTGTGTAATGTGCTATTTAATTATTTGTAGATAAATTCAAAAGGAGCCTATTATATTTCCTTGGAAATTTGAAGCAATATTCCAATTTCCCTGAAACATTTGCTGGGATAACTGCCTGGGGTTTGTTTACTGCAGTAACCCTCACTTATGTTGTATGTAATCTTTTATTACTTACCATCTGAATTAAGCCTTTGGAATCCTGTTCCTATCAAATCTGCATCAACTTCTCTTGCTCTAAGGCAAATTTGATCAGAAAATTCACTTATCGTCATGCGGGGCACATTTAAACACTGGAAAACAAACAATCAAATTAACCATAGTTATTAAAAAATCACACATTTATAAATTAAATGTGTTGAAAATGATGTAGATTATTGCTTTACTGGTACCTCAGAGGCAATACACGTTCGGTATTTTTTTGAAAAACCATCACAATAGACTCCTCCATGTTCTGGCCTGAAATTAAGAAAATATTTTTATAGATTTGAGTTGAAGTCAATAATTACCCCATTAGGCTATCAAATCTCTTAAATACCTCCGACAGCATCCTCAAAGTGCACACTTCCTTTTGGAACCAATAAACTTGCATATATAAAAATAAGATTTAAATTAAACTAATTTGACTGAGAAAATGAATGATTGATGTAGGTGCCAAAAGCAAAGATAAAAGCGCGAACAGCTACCTGATGAACCGCGAGCGCTTATGTGTTGTACCGTCCTCGGGGGCCTTCAAACGCCTCCATGTCCCCTTTATCAAATCCTTAACAAGGCTTTAATCCCATTAATCAGCGGCCGAGAATTTAAATTTCATCGAACGATGATCTTGCGATCGTACCCTTGCAACTGTACAGGGCGGTTCCGATGAGTAAGATTAATTATTCTCCATACCAGCATTTTAACATAATAGCTCAATATCGATATTATTTCATTCACAATATTTGCTTTGATAAATACCTAAATTCAAAAATGCTCAAACTCGTGATGATAAAACTATTCAAATTATGTACTTTTTCTAATTATTTTTTGATCATACGTATTTATAATTTTTCAATAATGTCTAAGCAAAATAAAAATGTAATTTTTTTAAAATATATGCGCGGATCTTTTTTTAATGATTTTATTTAAACTAAAATTAAAATTCTGAAACATATCTTTCCCAGATAATTTATTGATTTATTTTACTCCATGATTATATTAATTGAAATGTGTGTTGTATAATACAAAATTTTGTTTGAAAATTTAACTAATCTGCCAACGCCCTACGGTAAAACCTTAATGTACTAAAAAAAACACTTTTTCTCAAAATTTAAAACTTAGCTTTACTAGATAAAAGAACAGTATTTCGAAATCAATTTATAATTTTGTGGTGAAAAAGAGTCAATACGTCTAAAATTTGATTTAAAAACGACATATTTCCGGTTTTGTCTGGTGATTCCCACTTAAGGCGGACACTGAAAAAATTTTTTTTTGGTAATTTTATTTTTTTATTTTATTTTCTGAAAGACGCAGTTGTTAAAAATGCTCTCACTAAATGTTTTAAAGATATTCGAAAAATTGACGGAGATACAGCATTTTATGTGAAACAATAACTTAGTAAACACCACTTTTATTATACATACTATATACCGACCGGGTTTCGCTACAACCGTAGGTCTGGGCAGTTTGTATGTTGAATTATCCTTCAGCAAAACTTTGACTGTGTTTTTCTCTAAACTTTGTTAACACATTTTTTAACCTCCATACATCCGATTTGCAGGTCTTAAACTGTTTGAAAATCTAGTGTCTATTTCACCTCGTAGGTGAATTTTGT
This sequence comes from Limnephilus lunatus, assembly GCA_917563855.2. NCBI lineage: Eukaryota > Metazoa > Arthropoda > Insecta > Trichoptera > Limnephilidae > Limnephilus > Limnephilus lunatus. The sequence goes on from OU830593.1 coordinate 50,211,410, forward strand.
TTAAAAATAAGGAAAAATGGCGGACCAACGAATTTTAATTTCGATTTTTTATGGAAAATTTTCATTGTTCATAAAAAAAAATAGAAGGGGGCCCATTATAAAAAATATCCCTAAGTGGTGCCATACTGACTGGATTTACTAACAGTTTAAGATTTAGTACATGCAAATCGGACGTATAGTTTTTCTAATATGTTGTCAACCATGTTGAAAAAGGCAGTTTCGAGAAAAACGCGTTCACAGTTTTGCTGATTGTTAATTCAACATACAAACTGTTTAAAATGGTTTCATATAATATGCTGTAGGCAGGGCTGGGCAGTATTTGAATTACTTGTAATTGAAATACGTATTTGAAATACAAATACATATTTTGTACATATTTGTATTTCAATTACTTCCTCAAAATGTATTTTGTAATTGGTATTTCAATTACCTGAGGCTGAGGTATTTTGTAATTTGTAATTCAAATACTTATGGCTTCAAAATACATTTTCAAATACATTTAGCGATCTTAATAATGATAATGAAAAATAAACTGACATAGATAAAACATAGACTGAAAACGCTAGAATCCAGAGCAAAATATGTTAATATTTAGAGTTACAACACTGTTGTATTATACTTGTCATTGCTTTGTATTGTACATTTTTGTGTCATAGTATTAGATTAAGCACTATAGGAATAATTTTACTGAATACTAGATTAATTTTAAGTTAATTACAGTAGAGCGCACTTGAAGTGAAATAAAACAAAACTGCACTACCTATGCAAATATCATGTTATTATAAATTATTATCTAACACCTGGATCCTATAAAAATTTACAAAAATTTCCCACAAAAATTTACAAGTGGAGCGGAGATAAGACGTGTCTTCTGAGCAATATGATTGGTCAATTTTTGAACGTCTGTGTTTCAAAGGGAATAACCAGACACAATCGGAAATATGTAATTTTTAAATCAAATTTTAGAAGTATTGACTCTTTTTCACAAAAAATATAAATTGATTTCGAAAGACTGTTCTTTTTTTATCTAGTAAACCTTTGTTTTAAATTTTGAGAAAATATGTTTATTTTTAGTACAATAAGGTTGAACCGTAGGTCGTTTGCAGATTTGTTAAATTTTCAAACAAAAGTTTGTATTATACAACACACATTTCATATCATATAATCATGCAGTAAAATAAATAAATAAATAATTTGAAAAAGCTACTTTTCAGATTTTGAATTTTAATTCAGATAAAATCATTAAAAAAAGATCCGCACCCTTGTTTTTGACGATAATACTTCAGTTTGTCTATTTATTTATGGTTTTACAAACATATATTTAAAAAATATATATTTTACTTACCACTTTTATTTTTCTACGATCGACTGCGGTCCAAAATTGGACCACGTTTTCCTACCATTCGATACAAAATTATTCCATAATTTATTGAAATTATTTCAAACATTTCCACGGCCAGCCATTTATTTTAAAACAAAGCTATTGAAATGCTTGATCTATTATGACCATGGATGTCGTAAATCCGAACTTCGTAGATTATTTTAGAGCGATGTTAAAAATACATTTTTAAAATATTTTTTCACGTCGAATTTTTGATCAGTTGTTTACGATTAAAATTATTTTTTTTCATTAGTATACCACAGAAAAAATATAGAAATCGAAAATGTTCTATGTTGACTCGAATAAGTACCTCTCACGGAGTTTCAAAGTAACAAACACGCAGGATTCACGCGGTTATAAACTTTACCTTTTTTTTAATAAATCCTACTATTATGAGATAAATGGTAAAATATAGGTTAATTTATTAGCCATATAGCTCTCTAATAAGTATTTATGTTTTCATGTTAAAATTCGATAGGTATGATTTTTTAATGTTTGCGAAAAATTTAAAAAATGATCTTCTTGGAAATGGCGAGCAATCGGGGCAAATTTATTTATTTCACGTGGTCACTCCTGAGGTTAGACATAACGAAAAAATTATAAACACTCATATTCAAAAAACAATACAAACAGTAGATAATTTTAATAGTTTTATCATCATGAGTTTTAAGCATTTTTGAATGTAGGTATTTATTAAAGCCAATTTTGAAAGAAATAAAATCGTGATTGAGTTATTCTACTAAAATGCTGATATGGAGAATAATTAATCTTTCTCATCGGAACCGCCCTGTACAGTTGCAAGGGTACGATCGCAAGACCATCGTTAGACGAAATTTGAATTCTCGGCCGCTGGTTAATGGCTCTTAACACTGCTCAGCTTTGCTCCTATGGAAACGCACCACAACGCAGTATTTTGTATTTCGTATTTTAAATACTTTCGAAAAAGTATTTTGTAATTTGTATTTTAATTACAGCAAAGCATGTATTTTGCCCAGCCCTGGCTGTAGGTATCTCCGTCAATTTTGCAAATTTCCTTAAAACATTTGGTGAGAGCATTATTGAGAAATGCATCTTCAGAAAATTAATTTTAAAAATTGTCAATTTTTTTTACAGTGTCCTGGTGCCTTAAAGCCTTGTTTAGGATTTGATCAAAGGAACGTGGAGGCGTTTGGAGGCCCCCCAGAGTCAGAGGCCCGTGTGAACTGAAGAAAAAGCTTGTAAAATTACATCAATTTCTTAAACTAGGGGGGGGGGGGAGCGGTTCATCCAGCTTTTCCACCCCGGGCCTCTGACGGGCTTAGTCCGCCACTGCCCTTTACCCTTTTCTTACTTCCAAACCTTTTTTTTTCTACCACTACGTAATTTTATTCATAATTAATCTGTTTTTTTACTACATTTCGAAAGTATGCCTTCACCCCCATTCAATAAAAAAATTAAACGAATACAATAGTACAATGAGCGGTCTTATCACTAAAGTGATATCTTCCAGACAACCTTGGTATGAAGAGAAACAAAGAATTTTAGCAAGCAGATAGGTAGTGCACACTAAAACTTGTACAACATTTACATTTTAAACATTAGAAATAAAAGCAAAAAAAAAACAAAACAAATGCCAATATAAACCACACACGGCACCTATAATCATATCCCCATTGATACGAAGGAAAGTAAAGTAAAATACAACTATGTTTAAATATTTGTTTTAATTATTGACTTTTTATTTATTATTTGTGCGTGATGTGAACAGTTATTGGGTTATAACCTAATTATTATAATTTGTTGTTTTCTTAAATGCATGTAATGTTATTAACCTATAAATGTTCGTAATAAAAAATTAAAACATTTAAAACATCTTGAAAGCTGACTTTTTCCAAAAGTGTGCCGGAGTTGCTCACTAATTGTGAGTCGAACCGTTGACGTAGGTTATTTTTTCTTGGGGCGCGGGGCCCCCAGCCGATGCGGGGCCCCTAGGCAGTTGTCTACTCTGCCTTAGGGATAATCCGGTACTGCACACGACGCTATCAAATATTTCTTCCTATGGTAGGAGAGGGGGTCAGATGAATTAGAGAGCTGCCCAGTGGCGTACCTTGGGTATCAGCCGCCCGGGGCGGAGGAAAATTTTGCCGCCCCCCCCACCCTATATAGGTACTTCTTCAGGGAGGGGGGGGGGGGGGGGGGGTAGTAATCCTTTTTTTAATTTTTTTTTTAAAAATATTTATTAATTAAATCTGTATGCGGTGAATTAAAACTACACTCAGAACATGAAAAAGGTTTTTATTTGACTCTGGTGGCACATAACTTGTCTGGAAGAATTTTATTAAGCACTTCAAATAAGTTTTTTCTTCGAAATGTGTCGTCGGATGAATTCACAACTGGAATTTTACATTCTGAACATAAAAGGGGTTTTAATTAAATCTCTAAGCGGTGAATTAAGACTACACTCGGAACATGAAAATGTTTTTTCTTTGATTCTGGCGGCACATAAATTGTCTGCAAGAATTTTATAAAGCACTTTAAATAATATAATGTTTTCCTTCGAAATGTGTCGTCAGATGAATCCACAACTGGAATTATACATTTTGAACACAAAACTGCTTTTAATTAAATATGTATGCGGTGAATTAAAACTTCACTCAGAACATAAAAATGGTTTTTCTTTGATTCTGGCAGCACATAGATAGTGTGCATCTAGAATTTTATAACTGCAATTCGAATAAGTATGCACACACCTGTCAGCTATTTAACTTTTCTGTGATAATAAATTTAAAATATATCACCGTGATATATACGTGGAAGAAAACCGTATAAGTGTAATTTTTTGTGCGCTTTCAGCAGGGCGCACAAAGCTTCACGAATATAAAACACAAATCGACTATCAATTAGAGCTAAAATGATACTGTTGCCATTTACATTTTTATTTAACCCTTCGAATAATAAGAAAATAATATCTGTAACCTTTTGCCTGTCAAGGTTCGCGCGCAAAATTCCTGGTTCTTGCCATGCACCTTAAATTTTCCTATTTATGGGTTATTTTTTAGCCTTTTTGCAAAAACAAAAATTGTTCTAAAATTTAGATAAAATAATCTTTCCGATGTGTTTATTAGAAATCAACTTTTTTTTTTCTAAATATTAAAATTTTGATATTGGAAATGTAAATTAGCTTAAAAATGCATACCTGCGAATATTGGAATTAAAGTAATTAAAATAGAATAAACCTCAAATATTAAATACAGATTCCTTTTTTTAACAAAATTTGTAATAAAACTGTCACCTCACTTTTTATCACTTTCATACAATTTTATTTTTAAATTAAATGTTTGTTACGTCAAAAATTGCCTCGAAATAAAACCGTCACTTATGATCGGGTTTGTAAAATATCTCAACAACATAGCTCATATAATCCTAATACAATGAGAAGCATTATTTCTTTGGCTCTCTAACATAAAAGAAATCACAAATATTTGCATGACAGGAAGAGAGATATATAACTTTTAATAATGCACGGTCGCTCTGGGACAATCTGGGTCTCTTGTTATTATAACGGCATATGATGTTTTGGGACAACTTGGGTCTCCTGTGATTAGAAGGGTTAAAAATAATGTATGTGTTAGAAATAAAAACAAAACGTCTGTCATTAATATTTTGATTTTAACAGTCTAAAAAACTTAAGAAAGATGTTAAGAAACTATAAACTAGAAAAAACTTTTAAGTCCTGACGCGAGAATAGAACCCGCGACTTCCCCAATCCAAATTTTTACAAGATGATTATTGATTGTGAAATTTTGCCGCCCCCCCAAAAGTGCCGCCCGGGGCGGGCCGCCCCCCCCGCCCCCCCCACGGTACGCCACTGGAGCTGCCACGGCCACGAAATGCCATTTCTCTGTACTGAATCTGTCAACTTTACAGCCGTCATCTGCCCATTTACCAATTCTCCTGTTTACGGCAGAGAGGGGGTCGCATAAGTGACAGCAGTGGCATGGGTGGTACCCGGGGCGGATAACGTGGTGTCGCCCCCCCCCATTTAAGTTGACGCAAATTTCGACTACATAAAAATTAAAAATTGGTCCGTCCTGGGAGGGGGGGGGGGGTGCTCTCGGGGGTGACAATCGGTCGGGTCTCACCCGGGGCGGACCGCCTCCCCTCGCTACGCCACTGTGTGACAGGTCTGATAGGATTGTATGGAGAGTGTTTTGTGCGTGCGATGATCTTTTATCTTCGCATGTGGCACCCGTCTGATTCTAGACGGCACAAAACCAACACAAAACATAATCTCTTTATCACAATAATGCTGCAGCTCTTTCCTACACACTATATAATAGTAAGACAAAAAATGTATTTTTTTTCATTCATCTCCCTCACTAGCATTAAAGAAATGAAACGATGTTGCATAAAAGTGCCCAACCTGATAGTATTATTATCTTAATGACTGTACAGTTTAGGATTGTTGTAAACGGAAGTAGCGCCCTCTGTTATTTTCATAAAGAACCTTTGATGTTTTCACACAGCATCCAGCTTTTACAAAACTTGGAATTCCTCAGTTTCAAAACGACCCATTTTCTGATGATTTTTTTCCTAATTTTCCAATTTTCCTGGAAGAAATCTTTCGAATTTTTCTCCAAGGTACAAAATTTTTATAACATTAAAAAAATTCTAAACTTCACACAGGTAACAAAATAAAAAAATAAATATTTGTAAAAATTTCCCGATCTATTTTCAGACCCATTTTCCGAGTGAATTTTTTACGATTTTCCAATTTTTCCACAAGAATTTTTTTCAGAAAAATAAAAATTTCCCAACATGGAAATTTTCCAAACTTCACATCAAATGTATCAAAAAAGTAAATCTCTAAAAAAATTCCCGACATATTTGCCGACAAATTTTCCAATTTTCACCGAAGAATTATTTTTAGAAAAATAAAGATATCCAACATCAAAAATTTCTTCGAATAACAAAACCAAAAAGATGACGCTCTAACCCTAACCAAACATAACAAACATCCAAAGTCAAATAAATATAAAAATTGAAAAGAAAAAATCAAAGTTATTCCTGTAACGTTTTTTTTGTCCCAGTGACTGCCACTGGATCCCTTGATATTATTTTTCCAAGGTACCAGATATTTTCGGAGTCGGTTTCTTTTGGTTTTTGAGTTCTCAAACCGATTTGGTTAAATATTCATTCAAGTATTCTGCACATTTCGTTTATACTCTCTCTTTCAATTTCATGAAGAGAAGAGTTTATAGCTTAGTCCGTCCCTGATAAAACCCACCTAGGTTGATCACACCTTCTGCTGGCCACTGTAATCCCGCTACTGCCCTGCGACAGGCGGCCCCCGTCCGAGTGCAGGCAGCCCGAGGCGCAGTCCAGCCAGGGCCCCCAGGGGCTCCAGGCGCCGTCCTGTGGCAGGGGCGCCGGGGCGGCACCCACATCGCGGCCCCCAACGCGACCGACGCATCTGCCGCCGCGGCACCACTAGAAAAAAAATGAACAAAATTAATTGGTAGGTAGGTACTGAACTAAACCTGAAAATTAACGATTTTTTTATGAGTAGATAGGTATGTTTTAAAGGGTTCCATGCCAACTCAGAACCACCTCAGAAAGGTCAACAAAAGCTATCAAAAAATAATTTTAAAATAACCGGTCCCCCTAACCTAACTTAACCTATTTAACCATTTTTTTTATATTTGGTTTATCAACACTCAATGACCTTTCTGAGGTGGTTCTGAGTTGATTTCATTCTGAGTTGGCCGGTCACCGTTTTTATGAGGGATACGGAAAGAAGCCATCATCGACTGAGCGTAGCGTTGTCCTGTTTTAACTCAACCGTTTGTCATTTCATCTGTCTGTAAATATATTTGCGTGTTTTGTTTCCCTTTCCGAAATCTGCTGCATCCACTTCATTATTCAAGCAAGCCTTACTTTGACTAGATGGCTAGGTGGTTTAATTTGACTACGGTTCAGTAGGTAAAGATTCTTTTTTCAAATGTGAAATCGTTGTATTTATTCCTATTTTCTCAAGGTTCTACAAATGCGTTTAGTAAGGTTAGCAGGTTACAGGCCTATTTCGAAAACAAATTCGTAGCTTATAAAGACCTTTTTCGAAAAAAACTCGTTCGGCCGCTTTCGAAATTTCGAAGGCCTGACGTAGCTTGAAGTAAAACACTGCCACTTGTATTGCAGTTAATTAAGATTTTTAAATCACCCAGTGGAACATGGACTTTTAGCCAATCCCAGGTCTACCCCCTCTATGAGCTAACCTTGTTACGCACCTTTTCTACGAACCTTGGGACTTCTTTGCATATTTTCAATATTATCGTACCTACTCCTACCTGCCTTAAGAGAGTTTGAAAAAAGAATTGTAATTTGAATAGTTGTTCTTGGACTTTCTTTGGACAAATTGTATAATAAAAAAGTTGAATAAAGTATATAATGGTTCATAAAGTAGGTAGATATTTAGGTATCTACTTACCTAAATATTTTGATTTTAGAAGAATCTATGGTTTTGATTTTTGAAATAAGAGAAAATTAGAATATTTATTTAAAAAAATACTTTTTTGGAAGTTAGGTCAATAGAACAACTAGTTTATTGGATATTAATCAAAATAATTTCGGTAAATATGCATTTGGTCCACCTCACGGATAATACGGAACGTTTGGTTGTCGAAGTTTGATGCACGGATAATACGGAATGTTCTTTTTTTAGGTTGAAGTTAAACAGTTAAACTACAAAAGCTTCATGTCATCATAATTTAAAAAAACATCCCAGGTTTTGAATGGTTTGTTCGGCAAGGCAGGGGATGTCTAGCGGGTTTGTGTAATTATGATTGATTGTCTATGAAATAAAAGCGGTGAAAATAAAATGGCGTCACCGCGCAAGTGAATTAATTTAAACGAAGTTAAAATGTTAAATGCATATTTTTTGCATGTTTTTTTGTCTCCCGCGACATAAATACTCACTTTTCGTGATAATAAAGCTAAATATAACTGTTTGAATAAAAAATATTCCGTATTAACCGTGAAGCGGAGTAAGACATAAATAATATAATTTCAATTTGCCAAAATCGGAAGTTAAGCATATCCTCACAAATGAATGAATTATTATTTTCCGAAATCTGACGCTCTGTAGGGCTCTGTGGACTTCAATACGTTCGAAATTCGGAAATACTTTCGTTTGATTTAATTTTCATAAAATTTCTTCATTTTTACTGTCAAATCGTTTGTGTTTACCTTGTGGTCTCCGCATCTAGTCCCCTCGAGGGCGGGATGTGAGGTCCACGTATAGCGCTCTCTGCGGCAATGCAGGTCTCTGCAGACTTCGGACAGTGGCTGCTGGGAGGCGTGACTGCTCTCTTTACCGTACTTCAGCATGCCTGGAAATAAGGATCGTCAATAACGATATTGGGAGATAGTGTGTCATCTTAAAAATATTCGAAAACCTTTTGCAGTTATTCAATAATTTTACTTTTGTCAATATCGCCAAGCATTACATCTGTGTGAGCATTGAGGTTGCTTCTACTTTTGTTGCATTAGGTACTCTAATTATCGTAAATATTTGTTGCATTAGGTAATAAAATTATCGTAGGCTGCGTTATTAAAGGACCTCTCCACCATCGATTATGGCGTCTGATCATACCGCAAGAGATTGTGAGGTACCTTCTTTTAATAGTGTTGAAACATTGCGCATATTTTATCAAAATGTAAGGGGTATTCGTACAAAGACCACAAGTGTACGCAATGAGATTCTAATCAATAATTATGACATTATTTGTTTTTCTGAAACATGGCTGAACTCAACAGTGTTTAGTGAAGAACTGTTTGATGACAGATATGGAGATATGTAATATTTAGGAGAGATCGTGAGTCCACCAAATCTGTATCTAAGGAAGGCGGCGGTGTTTTAATCGCCGTGTCTAAAAAACTCCGTGTGTCTAGAAAAACTGAGTGGGAGAGCGTAAATGAAGATTTGTGGATTATGATCAAGTCCAATTCTCATTCCAACTCGCTCATTTATATTTGCGTCCTTTATATTACTCCTTGTGTAACTGTTGAAAAGTATTGCAATCAGATTGAAAAATTACAAGACCTGTATTTAAAGAATTCAAAATCTAATTCACAGTTTATTTTTATCGGCGATTTCAATTTACCTGAAATTAAATGGTTACCTGACACTTCATTTAAAAAAAATGTACTTTCACCTTTTGATTATAAAAGTCAGAAGGCGCACAGTCTTGTCAACCTTTCTTCAATTTGTAATTTGAGTCAATTCAATTATTTATTAAATAAAAATGAAAATGTATTAGACCTTGTCTTATCTGATAAAATTAACGTAGATCTACATGTAGCCCCAGGCTTAACAAAATTAGATAATTATCACCCCTCATTTGAAATCATCGTAAAACAAAATAAAAATCATTTCTTAGAAACTAATAAAAATGACTCCTCAAAGTACAACTTCAGAAAGGGAAACTACGATGAATGTCGTCAAGATCTATTAGCCGTTAATTGGATAACTCTTTTTAAAAATAAAAATGTTAATAGTATGGTTGTATTGTTTTATGAGAAAATTTGGGAAATAATTGACAAAAATTTAAAAAAAATATGTTTCTAAATCAAAAAACCAATACCCTGTTTGGTTTAATCAACAATTGATTGCTCTTCTTAAGAAAAAAAATAAAATTAGACTTAAGGCAAAAAAATATGGCAACGTTTCAGATTATAGAGAATTCTCAAATTTGAGGAAACAGGCCAAAATAGTACAAATTGAATGTTATCAATCATACATCAACTCTGTTGAAAATGGTCTGCAAGATAATATAAGGGTATTCTGGTCATACTCAAAATCATTACGAAAAACAAACTGTATTCCCAAAGTAATGCATCTTGATGATATTTCCGCAAACGATGGAGAACACATAGCAAACATATTCTCCAAATATTTTTCATCTGTGTATACTAAGTCGAAATCACCTGATAATGATTCAATGTCAAATATTTCTGAACACAACCAAAGCAATCTCGGTAAAATTCATATTAGTGCAGTTGAAATAAAATATTTTTTGAGTAAAATTGATTCCAATAAGGGTTCCGGACCCGATGGTATTCCACCTTTCTTTGTCAGATGCTGTGCTGATTCATTATGTTTACCACTATTCATTATTTTCAACGAATCTTTAACCTCTGGAACTTTTCCTAACTTGTGGAAAGAAGCCCATGTGGTACCAATTTTCAAGTCGGGTGACCAATCTTTAATAAAAAATTATAGACCAATTAGTATACTATCATGTTTTGCTAAGGTTTTTGAATCTCTGATATATAAAAATATGTTTTCTCACTTTAAGCCTCTTCTCTGCACTAGGCAACATGGGTTCGTTCCTCACAGATCTATTACCTCAAATCTTTTGGAATTTTGTAATTATGTGTGTAACTCTTTTAATGAAAGATTACAAGTAGATACTATTTATACCGATTTCCAAAAAGCTTTTGATAAAGTTAACCACTCCATATTACTTAGAAAGCTCTATCAAATAGGAATACATGGAGACCTATTTCGCTGGGTGAAATCATATTTATGTAACAGAACGCAACTAGTATTTATTAATGGATACAAATCATCCCCTATAGATGTAACTTCTGGTGTACCACAGGGGTCAAATCTGGGCCCCCTTCTTTTTCTAATATTCATAAATGACCTTGGTTCAAAATTAAACTGTGATTATGCTTTTTTCGCCGATGATCTAAAAATTTTTCGTAAAATTAAGTCTGTTTCTGATCATCAACTTCTTCAAAATGACCTCGACACACTTAATAACTGGTGTATTGTCAATGATATGCACTTAAATGTTGAAAAATGTTACACTATAAACTTCACTCGGAATAGAATTATAAAGGATTTTTCCTATGTTATTAACAATACCATTCTTAAAAAAGTGTCCTCCATAAGAGACCTAGGAATTACTCTTGATTCTAAATTCATATTTGATGTACACATTAACGACATTAAGTGTAAATCATTTAAAATGATGGGATTTATTCATAGAATATGTAAACCTTTCAAAAATCCTCTATCAATTCTAACCCTTTACAATGCCTTAATTAGAAGTAAACTTGATTACGGAAGTACTATTTGGAATACACATTATTGCAAGTATGAAAACATTGTAGAATCAGTTAAAAAAAAATGCTAAGACTGTTATCTTTTAAATGTCAATTACATGAACATCTTAGAACATACGACAAGCGACTTGAATACTTCAAAATTAATACACTTAAAATCAGAAGGCAATTGACTGATCTAACATGTTTACATAAAATAATTCACGGCCATCTTGATACTTCATTGTGTCTTAGCAATATTGATATAAATGTTCCCAATTCCCACTGTTTAAGACGCCATAATATGTTTCACCTGAATATATTTAAAAACAATATCGCCTATTTTAGCCCTCTGACCCAAATGTGTCGACTATATAATAAGATAGAGTGTGCTGAAATAGATATTTTTGTCGATAATAATTTATATGGATTAAAAAAAAATGCCCTGAGATTGCTGAAAAATATGTGCTAATTTATTATGTACCTATCATTTGTGTCTCTAATTGTGTCTCTTATTTTGCCTCTCTTTAATTATTATTTGAGTAAACTTAGTATTTTAACAATTTCTATTCTAACTGTTTATGTTTTATTTTATCTAAATTTTATTTAAACGGTTACAAAATTTATGATTGTATTATTTGTATTATCTAGTTGATTGTATATAAATTCTTACTTTATTATATAATTCTTATTTGTATAATTAACTGAGTTTTTATAACTGGGTTGTTCTCACATGTGTGTGAACAATCTGTAAAAACCCAGTATAAATAAATAAATAAATAAATGACAAAGCACGAATCGTTCAATCGCTATTTTTTTTTAATTCAGGTTGTCTTTGAAGCGAAATCGCCCACAGAAGTTTGGAGTTAGAGATCTATTTTTATTCTGATGAGAGCGCTCCGCAGAAGTTTTCTTACATTGTTGGTCAGCTCCAAATCGTTCTCCTGGCAGAAGTCCCTCAGCGCTGTGGTCCAGTTTCCCCGCAGAACTGCCATGGTCTAGCAAACACTTGGACTGCGGAGTACTGAAATTAGTTAAAAACAAGACATCATTTAGAACAGAATAATTCATCGATTTTATCGCGGGTTCAAACCTCTTCGACCTTCATTATTGCACAAACAACATTTTTCACTTTTTCTGTCAGGTTATTGGTAGCCCGGGAATGTTTGTGGCCGTTGCCAAAAATGAAAACTTAGAACAGAATAATTCATCGATTTTATCGCGGGTTCAAACCTCTTCGACCTTCATTATTGCATAAACAACATTTTTCACTTAGCCCGGGAATGTTTGTGGCTGTTGCCAAAAATGAAAACTTAAGTAGATAGATAGGTACTTACTCCAAGAAGTTCTGAAGGGACCTCCGGCTGCAGGGGGACCAGGTGATCTTGCCGCTGCCGAGAGTGGGGGACATGATGTAGCTACTGGGGTCGCATTCGTTCTCTGCCAGGGGACCATCGTGCCGCATGCCCAAACTGAAAATATCAAATAGTTCATATAAGTAAATAGTTAGGAAAGTTATTTTGACTTGAAATATAATGAGATTTTAACAAACTTACTTGTGTCCTATTTCATGGGCTACCACGTAGACGCTTTCGAAGTGTCTTCCTTCATTCACCGTACAACTGCTGGTGACGGTGCACATTCCCGCTACTGGAGCCAAGCCTGTAAAATGAAATATTATTTTAATAAAACCAAAAAATAACAAGACTCCTTGTTGTTAGTGCCATAAATTTTATGGATTCAACGAGAAAAATATAATTCGGAAAGACTCTCATGAGAAACTAAAATAATTCATTGACTCACCTACTACTTGACTGCTAACTTTTCCATGTTTGCTGACAACGTAGAGGTCCAGTCCTGTTAGAATAAGTGCATGGTCCCAGTGAAGTGGGTCTGAATCTCCCGTGGGGTTTTCGAGCCTCTGCCAAGCACAGAAGTTGCTCAGGAACCTGTCGATATCGTGGGGCCTCTTCAGCTCCACGGGATCCTCATGAAGAATCTCCAGCCTTTTCAGTACAAAGTTGACCGTCTGTCCCAGTGTGGGATCGTGATAGAGCAGCTGAACTGCGTTGATCATGGCCAGAACGAAACGCACAAGTTCTCGCTCTGTGTCTTTTGGATAATTAATAACCATATGCTTGTGCAAGTCCCTATCAACGAATACCGCAGTTTCAACAAAAATTGCTGGAACCAGCGATCTTTTATGTCTATTTTTTTTGCCATATTCAGAAGTTGCTTCTAAATTACTTAAATTATTGTTATTATTTAGTGTAGCATTTTCTACATTTTGGTTTACGCGTTTATTACTTTCTTCAGGTTCTGCTTGAGATTTTCTCCTGTATTTGCTCCACTTGTGAATCTTTCTAACGTTTTCTTGGAGTAATTGATTATTTTCTAAAACACTTGTGGTTTTGTTATTGGTTCTCGGGTCCACTCGGAGCAGAGTTGCATCATTTGTGCTTCTCGCTGATCTGCGGATAATGACATGATGATGATTGCTTTGTGCGGTAAATCTTTTCGGCATTGGATGCACGCTGTAGAAACTATTGTTATATGCAATGATTCCCCTCTGAAAGCAAACAACGATAAGATCAATTTCAAGGACATTAAATACAGATTTATTCGAAGTAAATTGCAATTGAAAGTAATAAAACCATGTGATGCGGTTCCATTTTAACGCTTATGTAATACTCCGGAATATAATAATGACTATTTTGCTTCCTGCATCAGAAGACAATACAAACTACGATTAAATTATTATTATTTTATGGATGAGGCGATGTGTGAATTTTGGCAGTATTTGATGCCAAAGCCACTGACTTCTCGTTTATTTGATTTCACTGTGTTCACAAATTAGCAGCTTCAGGATGATAAAAAAACTACATTATCTTATTAGACGACGCTTAGTACAATTGGCTTCAGATAAGATCGCAAATAGATAAAATCCCGGAAGAGTTTGAAAAAGAATATATCACTAAAAAGTAATGCTCTTGTACCCACACTTAAGTGAACATTAACTTAAAATTAGAAAAAAGTAATTGCTTCCAAATAATGTGTCATATGTACCTATAATAAACCCCCACATACTTACTGTAAAGCTATTTGCTAATACAATAATATAACAAATGTAAATTTTAAATAAAATTGGACCCAATTGCGATTCTTGAGAAACACCCATAATATTTTCATTTGGTTCCGATATCAAGTTTTCAACTTTAGTTACATTTTTGAGTCCGCATATGTTATGATATGATATGATATAATCCTCTCCGACTTAGATTATCTCCAAAAACATCTGAAAACTGATTGCTCATAATAGTCATAATGAAACAAAAATCGCAATTAAAGTCGATATTTCCTTACCACCCCTCCGCAAAAAGACAGAGCCGCAGTATCACTCCTAAACATGCAGTCCTTCTCATCGTGATGCATCCGCTTCTCTCCCGGTTCAGTCCTGTTGGCCCAGCGCCGCACCAGCAAGAAGTGGGGGTCCAGTAGGTCGGGGGACCTGCGGAGGCGGAGTCCGAGGGGCGCGTGCAGGGCGGGGGACTCCACGGTCACGTGGTCGTGGGGCGCGTGGAGGTCGTTGGTCGCGTGGAGGTCACGCTTGCCGCGGCCGTGACGCTTGATGACGCCGAGGAAGATACTGCCATCTGGATTGTAATGTAATACGTCATTAAAAAAATTAATTAAAAATCTAACTACTAAAGACTTAATATTGATTGATAAAATGTGATTACTAGGTCCCCCTATTAAAAAAAAATATAGTGCAGGCATATCATCAACCATCTGAAGCCAGCAGCTTATGGCATCCCCAATATTAAAGAATAATATATTATAGAATATTGATCGGAGAGAATGGGAAGGGGTGAAAGAGTCAATAATTTAAATTGTTCAATGCGTATGCATATATACATACATCCACACATACTCACCCTCACACACACTCACACACCTTCCCACTACACACATCACCCGGTAATTACTTAATATGCATACCATAAATAAGACACTACAATAAAACATGAAACACATAATAAGTACCCACCATGAAATATACTTATTAATTGTAAATTGTTTTCACCAATGTAGCTAATGTACCATACTGTTTATTTCTGTTTATAAATAAATAAGAGACATGGAAGAGAAAGGTTGGGGAGTATATGTCTGTCTGTTATATCTAAAGTATTTAGCGAATACTAAATATAAATGAATAAATAGAAATGCTAAAAATATTCACTTCAGGGTAGTAGAACAGCAGTATTAGATCGTCGATTTAATCTTGAATGAGAATAGATTGCGCAACCTTTCCAATAAATAAATTTGTAAAATTTTGTAATATTATTAAAAAAATTAAAAAGTAATTGAAATGATTTGAATAATTTGGTCGCCAATGCAGAGTGACGATTAACTGTCTACCTCCTTAAAAACGAATACGCAACCTAGCGAATGGGCAATCAATTTCTTTAGATATTCATTAACAAAAATAAACCAATTATAATTTTTCAATTTGAACGATAAATTCATTGTTCAGATCGCAATTATAAAGGCAAATTTCTCAGCATAATTTTCACAATCACTTCTGCTTTTCAATTCCGAAAGCTTCCTTTCTTTGGTTTGTTATAAAAGGCATCACTCAAGAAAGTAAGTGAGTAGGTAATACCTGCCATTCATGCATTTATAAATTGTATTTTTATTCGCTAATTGCTATAATACATTACTTTTTGAAATGTGTAACGTAATGTAACCCGGTAATTCCTTAATATGCATACCATAAATAAGACACCACAATAAAACATGAAACACATAACAGGTAGGTACCCACTATGAAATATACTTATTAATTGTAAATTGTTTTCACCAATGTAGCTAATGTACCATAATGTATGTTTATTCCTGTTTATAAACAAATAAGAGACATGGAAGAGAACGGAGGATGACTTTAATCTCAAATTACATATATGTCAAGAAAACTATCAAAATTAAGGCTTATCATGCCACTGTCCTAACATAGCACACTCCAAAAGTATCAAATATCTTGGTATTGAAATTGAGGATAATCTCCGATGGAACGCACACATTGAAGTACCTAATCACAAAAAAACTCACCAGGTACATTTACTTCCTTAGAGCCATCCGTAACATCCTCAACATAAACGACATTAAGAAAGTGTACTACGCTTTATGTCAATCACAAATAGAGTACGGGATAACTGGAAGGGGATCTGCCTTGAGCACTCACATGGACCGACTCAATATAGCCCAAAAAGGAGTACTAAAGACAATTTTGAAATTAACGGTTAGAACTCCGATAGAAGAATTGTTTCAAAGCATTCAAGTCTACAACATACAAAAACTTTATGCTAAAAATATTTTATTTAAAATTTAAAAAAACATATCAGAATACTCCACTGTCCAACATAGATACACAACCAGGACAATAAACCAAAATATTCTAGCTACAGCCAGTTTGAAAACATCTTTTGGACAAAGAAATATGAAATTCAATGCGACAAAACTATACAACGCTCTACCAACTCAAACAAAAAAAATATCAGAAATAAATAAATTTAAAACAAAAGAAAAAATATGGTTGAGAGAACAAAGTGAAAATTAACTATCAAACATACTGAAGACCATGTAAAGACAACTAGATACTAAATACAAATGTGGAAAAACTACAGGCCGCCTCAGAACAGTAAACCCTAGTGAGGACTGTGAAAAAAAAAAAAGTACTTTATAATACCTAAAAAAAAAATGTACCTTATAATACCTTAATATAATATAATTTATAAATACATTATGTAAAAATTTTGCTTTAGATACTAATAAAAAAAAAAAAAAAAAATGTAAGTGCAAATGACATTATCAATACGTTCTGTCACATTCTTAGCAACGAGGTTTTGTTCAGTTTTGAATTTAAATGTGATTTCAGCGTTCAGCTTTTGAGACTATGGAATCTAATCGTTTGGGGAATGTTCAGTAGTTGTAGACACCATTTCATTTATCTGCCATCTATTAACACGGTACAACGCCCCAAAAATAAATCATGATAGTTGGAAATACCTGCTCAGTTTCGTTTCAAATCTGCAGGTTACTGGATATAAATACATAATACATACCTATAACCAATGACGTTAATATATAACGTCATTGCCTATAACCATTTCAAGTGAGGTTTATGTTCTGGTTGGAAGTCTCCCACTGGGGTTGTTATAAATAATAAAGTTCTTATATCCAGAATACCGACCGATTAGTGGCTGAACTAAAATCGCGTCTGGGTACCACCCAGGCGTCCTGAGTTAATTTCCTCGGCTGGTCCTCCATCACGACACAAGCAACATTTTAAGCTTACTGACTTTTTCATCTATTGTTTGGTTATTCGTACCCCGGAATGCTTAATAAAGAACTTACATATTCACCATAACAAAAAACAAAATATTCTGATTTTAGGTTTACAGTTTATTTGTAAGCAGAAATCAATGTCCAAATGAAAAAAGACTAAATAATTTTTTTTACTTTTATTTTATTTATAATTTTTGTTTTGATTCATTTAAAAAAAAAGAAATTGAGTAGAGCATTTTTTGAGTTTTACTATACTGAAAAACGATTTCATAGTTTTTGAAATTTTCTATTGCTGATATTCTTATGCGTAAATAATTTTCCGGATTATTTTTATTGTTACTTTTTGTATTTTAACGAGCTGTTTCATGTGGGTGTTTAAGGGAAATCTCCATTCAATAATAATATATTTTATATGTGATTGGCAAAGAGCGTAGAAGACTTTATAAAATCATTTTTTTACTTAGCATACTCAGCGTATGTTGCCTATCCAAAGTAGTACATGAACTTTACGAGTTTCTTTGTAATGTTATTTATGTGGGAGTCCTATTGAAGATTTTCATCGATTTCATTTAATGCTTTTAGAGTGAGTTATAGTGAGGCAGTGGCATGATAAAACTACCCAATTCCTCTTGTATGTGCACAATATAATACAAAATTTCACAGCATTGACATTTTTAGTAAAAACCTAAAGAAATATTTCTTCATTCATTTTCATTTTCAAATTCATTTTTCTTGTTTTATCTATTAATATTTCTTTAGTTTATTATGTCAGCTAAACAATAGTAAAAAATGTCGTGGTATAACTGAAAGTATTCTAGAATATGAATATACATATGTATTATTTTACCAACAGAATAGTCAACACTATAATTTACATGTAAAAACATTATCATACTGGAATGTCCTAAAACGGGCAATTGCCTAGTTGGACATTTTAAGTTCACTATATTGTATTATGTAATATTTACAAACAATAAATAAATAAATAAAATAAATAAATAAATAAATATCGACATGAAGTAACGAGTACGATCGATTATTAATATGAGAATATATCGTGAGCATCTCCTATCCTTTTCCTTTATTCCTCTTCCTCTCCCCTTCCTATAACCCAAAATTAATTATAATATAATAAAACTTCATTTCCGATGTACTTTAGCATAAGAAACCTCTGTGGCTTGACTCCAGTTCAATTATATATTTACTACTGTATTTGTATTATGTAAAAGCTGTTTGTTTCTTACAAATAAATTATTGTGTTAAGATCTGGCAGATTTAATTTGTATTAGGTATTTCACAATTTATCCATTAAAATAACATATCGGTTATTTGCGGCACATTAGAGTGGAAGATACTCTCAGCATCGTCCTGGTGTAATACCATAATTCAGAATTGAAAAGTTGTTGCTTGTTTGGTTACCAGATCTGATTAGCCAGGTTCTACCTTCCTCTACCTAATCTCTTTCCCCTCCCCACTACCTTCAGCCTCATTTCTCAACTCGGGATACCATAGTCTCACTGGCTCCATACGATTGGGAGCAGTTAAGACTCTGGTGCGGTATTCATATAAAATAAAAATAAAATAAAAAGATAGGTATGTTAATCCTAATTTTACAATGTGTTGTGTTGCAATATGTTATGTGACAATATGTTAAGTTACAATATGTTACAATACTATTCACTATTTACTAATACCTAATCCTTTTTAATTTGAGAGGCGGCCGGACCTGGGGACCGCCGCCCCAGGAACCATTTATTGGATGACCAACACCTCTGTCACAGGTCACCTTTGCTGGGGTACCCGGGTTCGTGTGATGAGGTTTGTCCAGGTCTTGACGGCGGATGCGTCTGCCCACCTGGATTGAGAGAGACTAGTTGAGGGAGGCCTTTTGAACTTTCCACCCGGATTATTTCGACCCATCGCCGTGCACCGCAGTTGGAGGGATGGATTCATACACCGGTCACTCCCGGACACACTGACCCCCAGATTCCTACCCACTCCTCATACCTTTTTCCTTTCAGAACTTCCCATCCTTCCCTTCCTTAAAAAAACCCTCCGCACAGCATCCCCTAAGATGACATAAGCCCCGAGGGAAATTATTTTCCTCATGTGTAGAGCTAATATAAAATAAAACTACCACGTTCTCCCCATTCATTGAATTTTTGATAATTTTGATAAGTATCTACTTCTTGAAAACTAGATATTAGTATTGGTTTATCATTTTTCACTTTTCCGATGTACACAATTTTGACTGTTTAACGAGAGTGATATACCATGTCTTTATCTTTATTAGATAATGCAAAAGAACCCCTAATATTTTAGTCGTCCAGCACTCCCGAGTTACTTGGTTTGAAAATCTCTGAATGGATTACCATTAATAATTTTATTACAGTTTATTTCATCACGATTTCCGGTAATTTGATCAAAATGAAAAGTAATAACTTTTATTAGTATCCTCACCTTACCTATTTTCAAAAATTTCTCTCTTTGGAATCTATGACTAGCTGACCCGACGAACTTCGTACCGCCTCAAAATCAATAACTGTTATGTTAACTTATTAGCTGAATTAAATCTGTAGCGGTATGGCAAAACTTGATATGTCCGATTTTTTTAAGACGATCATTAAAAAAAGGTATTCACTAAACAATTAGCTAATACCGGTTAAACGATATTAATAAATTTCATTGCACATGTAATTTGGTAAGTTGAAAAAAATATTGACAATTCACTTGGAACATTTCAAGAAATTAGGGGGCCTTTCAAACTTTCAAAATCCTCTACTGAAAAATTAGGCAAGATTGACATATCAAGTTTTGCCATACCGCTACAGAAATTCAGTTTTGTATTAGGTAAAAAATTACACAATGAAGCAATTATCGATGCGCAACTATCCGTGTTTTGTTTTTGTCAGTATCAGAGATGGCGTTGTGTACGGATTTATTTTCCACTTACTTATGGGAAATGCGTTTCATTTTCTTTGGAGGGGTGCAGTCATACGTTCACCATTTAATATTCACTCACTATTTAATATTATATTTATCACAATATTGCTGCAGCTCTTTCAAAAGATGAGAATTCGTTCCATACAAGATGTATGAGGAAAAGAATTTTCTTAATAATTTTTTTTCGTGAATTTTTCCGATGTTTTAATAACTATTCTACTATTCAGGGTGGAAACAAATCCAACAAATCAAAGGTCATAAAAATCGGTCCAGCCGTTCTTGAGTTATAAATGGTGTAACTAACCCGACTATGTTTTATGTATTGAGATGTCATAATACCTTCCTATTAAAAATATGCATTTTCAGGTAGGTAGTTACCTATATTGGACTTTCGGGAAATTAATTTTCTGCAAGACGGCCTTCGGGTATTTTGTACGCCCCATGTACCTACCAACCCAATCTAGATAGGCACTTATATTCAAACGCCCGAGGTTAAGTGTTTTATTAAATTGAATTCATCAGATGCATTGTTCGTTTCCTATAACCCACAACCGCCACTCAATACTAACCGCTATTACAGGGGTGTCAAAGATACGGCCCGCGGGCCGCATGCGGCCCCGAGGCCCTATCATTACGGCCTGCTACCATGTGACAATATTATGTCACGGAGGACAGAACCTTGACAAAATTGGATCAACTTTTGCACAGAATTTAACAGTCGTTTTGAAGAATTCCCACTTTTCAACAATCCATTGACATTTGATGCTGTACAGGCACCAATTCATTTTCAAATGGAATTATAGATCTCCAATCTGACAGTATCTTAAAGGATAAATTTAAGGAAGTTAATGTTACTACATTTTATCCGCAGTATTTCAAGAGTTTGAATAATTTTCCAAATATAAGAAAGCATGCAGCACGCATCCTGTGTTTGTTCGGTAGTACCTATTTATGCAAGCAGATATTTTCCGTTTTGAAAATAAATAAGAACGAACATCGCTCAAGGTTTACGGATGAACATCTCCAATCGATTCTTAAAATAACTACCACGAATATAATATGACACCCGACATCAATGAGCTTATCAAAAACAAGAGAAGTCAGGTGTCCGGCTCAAGACAATTTACCATTTTATCCTCCTTTTTAACTTTAATGGAAATTTATAATAACTAGGTATATATATTCGGTAAGGATTTTAATTTTAAATTTTGAGTCTGGCGAAGTTTGATATCCCTGCGCTAATAGGCAGGTACCCACGCAACGTAACTGCCAGACTCTAGGTTATTTAACGTCTGGATTGTTCCGCTATCTGCGGAGTGATTACCCAAAGCATTGCAGACGCGGAAACCAGCATTGTTCTGTCACATCTTCTGCCAACCAAAACCATCGGCAAGAAGAAACAAGGCACACGAACGTCGATCACGGATCGGCGCAGTAGACACACGAGTGTAAGCAGTAGGCATGCACCGCTACGAGTTATTATCTGTCATTATTATTATTTGTCTATGGAATAGAGATGAGAAACGGTATTCTGGTAACGGAATGTGGCATGATAGTGTTGACGTAATTCGGTAAAAAAATTGCAGTTTTTTTTTTCAATTGTATACAGTCTTTCCTTGAACGAAAATCACTAATGAAACCAATTTTATTTCTATCTGTGAGTAGATACAAGAATACCTATACATTTCTACGACTGACATAATTCTTTAGAGTAATCTTAGAGTTAAGCTTACTTAGAAAAACAGTCAAACTAACAAATAAAAGCTCCCATTAGGGCGTAATATATGATTTAATTTAAACGCTTACAATAGTCGTCCGCTTAGCCATAAGAGCTCTATGTTATCTTGTTTGATATGTGTACCCAAATAAAATTTAAATTTAATCTAATAAAAAACCCAATCAGATCCTTTTGAAAGATCGCCCCTGTAGCCATTCCCACAATTTAATAGGTAGACACTTGGTAATTTCTAATAAGAAGCACATTAATGTCTAAAATAATTTACATAAAAGAATAAATTTATCAGATGATTTATTTTTGGGTTGTTATGCCGCGTTGCGCTTCCGCATTCATTAGCTAATGTTTCGGACTGTGTTACAGTGCCCATCATCAGGTCTTTCAGGGCCGGAATTTCGAATATAATTCGTTAATTTATTATGGTTCTATTATAGGCATTTAGTTTTAGTGTAGCCATTAAGTACCTACATGATACTAATCGCCGTTATACACGACACCTTTTTTCAGCCCGATTCCAATTAGAGACAAAGTCAACATTTTTCGCTTTAAGCGATCGCTGTTTTCATCTCTATTTTCATATCTAAGATTTCAGTAGGCACCACAACAAACAGTATGGTTCATGTGTTGTTTGCAGTGATGACAATTGAAATCCTAGATATGAAAATAGAGGTGAAAATAGCGATCGCGTAAATCGAAAAATGTCGACTTTTCTCTCTAATTGGAATCGGGCTGAAAAAAGGTGTCGTGTATAACGGCCATAAGAACTATTAATCTTAGTCCCGTCGCGTCGTCTCTAATAACGGGCATTTTATGGATTTCAATTGCCTCTGTCATTAGGCGTGCTCGATGCGTCTTGGGTCTTCCAAGGACTTCAGGAAGGACTTCATTTGTAGATGGACACTGTAACGCTGTACGAGACGTTGTCTAAAGAAAGAGGAAGCGCAACGCGGCATAATACCCCAAAAATAAATCACGATTGTAAATTCATCAATTTGAAAGAACAGAGGTCTTATTTTTGGCCTGGTTTGCATTTTAGTTGTATCTTAAACATTTAAAAAAACACTTAGAAACAGTGTTAAATCGGTGTTAAATAGAAATAAAACAACATTGCTAATATAGTATAGGTACTGAACACAGTAGGGTAGAACTGGGGACGATTGAAACACGTTATAATTGAAACATCTCAATTTACTCGAAAACTATAATACCTAAGAGTGTGATACAACACTCGAAACTCCGTCAGGTCTGTTGGGACGTTTCTACAAAAGCGCAGTAGCCGTCGAGTGACTCAATCGTGCATCGGGGATATTATTGAATTTCGCACTAAAACTTAAATATTTAAGACATTATTGCTTATCTTATAACTCATTTTACTCTCGCAGCTTGACGAAATGTTTCATAACATTATCTTCTTTATCTATTTAAGAGTATTTATAATGCATTTGCGTGGCGTTAATGTCTATTTAAAAGGCATGTTTTTGACTTAAAAGCAGAAAATGCAGCGTGGGAATATTTGAAACAACTCGTGTGGGGATGATTGCAACGTTTCAATCATAACCATGTTTCAATCGTCCACACTGAGAGAAAATTTAAAAGTTATAATGAAAAAAGGTCAGAAATTCAAATCATTAAGTATTATTTAAATTCAAATCATTAAGTCTAATGTACTTCTGTGATCTTGGTTGATGAAGTCGATCTCATTCGACCACATTTGACGTCACACACCCTCACGTGACAATTTCGTAATAACATATCTTTATTGATTTTTTTTACATTTATAACAAAAAAAAAATCAACGTTAATAGTATACATTGTTTTATCAATTATGTAAGTACAAAACAACAGAGAAAAAAATTATGTTATGAAGAAAGTGTGTTCCCTTTCTCAAGAAACCGAGGTTGCAAACTATGCTATAAAACAGCCAACATTTTCCTATTTTGGGCAATCTTCAAAAGATTTAAGACAATTGGCATTTGATTTGACCACACGGTACAACCTGGCAAGGCCAGATTCATGGTACACAAATGGGATGGCCAGAATAGAATGGCTCGGAGGATTTTTGCGCGCCATCCAGAATTTATTATCTATGAGATGTGCCACGAGTATGGCACAAGCAACAAGTTTTAATTGACATAATGTTGATGAATTTTTCAACAATTTAGCGAACGTTAAGGATAATTTTAAATTTGAACCAAAGGACGTCTATAACGTAGATGAGACCGGTGTCAGAACTGTTCAAAAACCTAATCGGTTTATAGCCAGGAGAGGAACTCGCAAGTAGGTGCAGTAACGTCGGCCGAACGAGGAACTTTCATAACTGTCTGTAGCGGCAAATTCCGCCGATGTTCACATTTCTATGTATCAATTAAGCCATTTCTTAAAAGATAGTCCGATTGGTAGTATCGGTACCACGAACAAATCTGTCTGGATGCAAGAAGAAGATTTTACCAAATTTCTTATTCATTTTCAAAAATACACCATTTCGTCCTTAGATGGCAAAGTTCTTTTATAACTTGATAATCATTCATCGCGGTCGAATCCTACGAAATCAAAAAGGAATATTATTTTGTAAAATCAATATTTAGTCTTCAAACCATTCCAAAATGAACAGGCAAAAAAAAACTACACCTAGAGACTCCGAAGAAGAAACCACAAATAAGATGACCAATGTATAGGAAAAGGTGCACTGGAATCCGAGGACAAAAATATGAAAAAATCACCCTTTACATTGATAAAAAAAGTGCTTCGTAGTCCCCACTCTTGTCTACTTTGGTTTTCTGTATATTTCACTTCTACCGCATGTGAATTGCACACCCAGATTTTTCTTTTCTTTTAATAGATAATATTTAATGGTTTAATAGATTTAATGCCACTTAACAGATTATTTTTAAAAAAAATTCTAAAATATTGCGATATTTTGTATAATGATGTCACATCCCAAACCATAAATTCAATAAATTTTTAATTTTTCGACTTCTTAATTGTTGAATTTTACATACAAAAAATGCTCGTAATTCAGAGGTAAATTCTACATTGTTATGATTGAAACAGTGTGATGGTTGAAACAAGCACTTTTGTATGAAAGCAAAAAACTTATTTTTAATACCGTTCTATTCTGCTCCAGGATAATATCGCAGTAAAAGTATGTTGATTATGCCAAATACTCATAATAAGTATAACTAAGAGCACGTAAACATAAATAATAAAAAATATATTTAAAGTTGTTTCATTTCAAGACATTTATGTTTATAATACTTGTGATATGTTTAATCACTATTTATGATCTCATTGAGTACTGTTGTAATAATGAAAATGTTTAAAATTGATTAAAATTATTCCAATTATTCCATAGATATTTAGAGTGTTTCAATTATCCCCACATAATGTTTCAATCGTCCACACTATGGGGATAATTGAAACAGTTTTCCCCATCATCTTTAAGTGGTCATTGTAGCTTACCAGTACGAGTTGTAACCATCCAATAAATTTAATTTGATAAATCGATAGATCATAGAACATTTGGTATAAACATCTTATCCATAATTACAAAAGAAATATTACTACACCTAGTTAAAGTAAAAGTGTTTCAATCATCCCCAGTCTACCCTACAATTCGCCCTGAAAGGTATTCCCAACTAAGAACTTTCCAACAACAAATACCAAAAGAAAAAGGCCTTTTCGTAAAAATAGCAACCGAAAACTATTCGTTTCTGGTTTACGCGGAAATCGGAAGTAACATCAAGGCACTTCATCGGATGCGGTAATTTAGTTTTCTTGATGGGAAAACCACTTCGGAAAAACCCAGGGTAGTTGCTTTGTGAAAAATGATTTATTTTGTTTAATATTTATTTTGTTTACTGTACAATTGTACATAAATCATATTATGTTCTTTTTTAACCTAAAATTTTATCAACCTCACTATTCTGTATTGAGGTTAACATTTACCATTATTAACCTCACTAGTCTGTATTGAGGTTAACATTTGAGTATCGAGAACAATTATGTGTTTTTGGTCAGAGATTTCATATAATATTATCAACCGACGTACTTATCTTCTTTTCTGGCCAACGGGTAAGCGAAATTATTGTGTTGTACACAAATACAAACCGACTACAACACGGGCAAAAGTGCCCAGTCTGGTAGTCGCTGTAAAAAATATTTAACTGCATACAGATAATTAAAAAATTATCCATATATTAGTGCAAATTTCAACTATAAAGCAGTAAATCTGTTTACCAAATATTAAAAAAAAACTCTCCAGCGATAAGCTAAGGCATTATGCAATTTCCACTTTTTTCCGTTTCTAACACCGATCTATACATATTATAACATAACCGATCTATCTCTCTCTCTTTTCAATCCTGGGATTGGTTTGCAGCAATTTACTCTAATCTTTTCTTTCATTCTTCCCTGTTTTGTGCGGCTCTTTTGAATTCTGCATATGATGAGCAGCGCACGTCCACCAGCAGGTCCTCCAGGTACTCTAGGCGTGTGCGTCCCCTGGAGTTTGTCCCCTCAGTCATACCCTCCATTATGTCGTATTACATGGCCGATCCATCGTGCACGCCTTTCGGACAAGGTCCTGAGCAGGTGCCTTCCTCCATTGATTCGTTGGAGAACCTCCTCATTCGTAATGTGGTCTCTCCAGGAAATTCCTAATAGTCTTCTATAGGACCACATCTCAAAAGTCTCCGTCTCCATCCATCCATCTCTAGTCTCCGTTTATCTCTTTCGGATAGGCACCATGTTTCGCAGCCGTACATCAAGATACTCCATACATAGGTCTTGATGAGGAGTATTCTCAGTTTTATATAGGTCTATATTATCCGATCTATATCTAACCTCATAACAACATTTCCTTCGCGAGCTACCGAGCTTTGAAATGTTCAAGATACTAATAAAAGTACATATACATGCACGTAGGTACCTTCAAGGTATATTTCATAATATTGATTAAAATGGTGAAAACCTGGGGATTTCCGGGAATTTAGTTTCGAATATTCCTTAAACGGGGAATATTGGGGGAATTATCATTTAAATAGTGAAATCTCAATGTTTACCGGAAATTTACATATCACTAGAATAATCACCGAAACGGGGAATGTTGCGGAAATTATCATCTAAATGGTAAAATCCCCAAGAATTCCCAGATTTTACCCATAACTTGGATGGGAATTTACCCATCACTGGTCTAGAATATTCTCGAGACGGAAAATATTGCGGGAATTATTGTCTAAATGGTGTTATTTTTGTGAATTCCCGGGAATTTGTCTAACACTAGTGAAGAATATTTCCAAAACAGGGAATATTGCGGGAATTTTCATCTAAATTGTGAAAAACCCAGGAATTGTGTTTTTTCACCCATTACTAGTCTAGAATATTTCAGAAACGGGGAATATTGCTGGTATTTTCATCTAAATGGTGCAATCCCCAGACTTACCAATGAGGTTTATCTCCTACAACGAAATGTCATGTTATTTACCAAGTACCAAGTATTTGAACTTATTGCATTTTGGATAACACCAAATGGTACCGAAGATATTGTAAAACGTAAAAATGTTGATATATTTTCGCAGCCGGCCGATAAGCGTGTGGTATCATCAGTACCGGATTATCCCTAAGGCAGAGTAGGCAACTGCCTAGGGGCCCCGCATCGGCTAGGGGCCCCGCGCCCCAAGAATAAATAACTTGCGTCAATGGTTCGACTCACAATAAGTGAGCAACTCCGGCACCCATTTTGGAAAAAGTCAGCATTCAAAATGTTTTAAATATTTTAATTTTTTATTACGAACATTTATAGGTTAACAACATTACATGCATTAAAGAAAACAACAAATTATAATAATTAGGTTATAACCCAATAACTGTTCACATCACGCACAAATAATAAATAAAAAGTCAACAAATATTTACACATAGTTGTATTTTACTTTACTTTCCTTTGTATCAATGGGGATATGATTATAGGTGCCGTGTGTGGTTTATATTGGCAATTGTTTTGTTTTTTTGCTTTTATTTCTAATGTTTAAAATATAAATGTTGTACAAGCTTTAGTGTGCACTACCTATCTGCTTGCTAAAATTCTTTGTTTCTCTTCATACCAACGTTGTCTGGAAGGGATCACTTTAGTGATAAGACCGCTCATTGTACTGTTGTAATCGTTA
This sequence comes from Limnephilus lunatus, assembly GCA_917563855.2. Taxonomy (NCBI): domain Eukaryota; kingdom Metazoa; phylum Arthropoda; class Insecta; order Trichoptera; family Limnephilidae; genus Limnephilus; species Limnephilus lunatus. The sequence goes on from OU830593.1 coordinate 50,240,067, forward strand.
CATTTTTTATTGAATGGGAGTGAAGGCATACGTTCGAAATAAAGTTAAAAAAAAACAGATAAATTATGAATAAAATTACGTTATGGAAGAAAAAAAAAGCTTGGAAGTTAGAAAAGAGCAAAGTGCAGTGGCGGACTAAGCCCGTCAGAGGCCCAATCGGAAAAGCCGAATGACCCCCTCCCCCCCGTACTTTAAGTTGATGTAATTTTACAAGCTTTTTCTTCAGTTCATACGGGCCTCTGACTCTGGGGGGCCTCCAAACGCCTTCCTTTGATCAAATCCTAAACAAAGCTTTAAGGCACCAGGCCACTCTAAAAAAATGACATTTTTTAAAATTAATTTTCTGAAGATGCATTTGTTAATAATGCTCTCACCAAATGTTTTAAGGAAATTCGTAAAATTGACGAAGATACCTACAGCATTATGAAACCATTTTAAACAATTTGTATGTTGAATTTACGTTCAGCAAAACTTTGAACGCGTTTTTCTCGAAACTGCTTTTTTCAACACGGTTGACAACATATTAGAAAAACTATACATCCGATTTGCATGCACTAAGTCTTAAACTGTTAGTAAATCCAGTCAGTATGGCACCACTTAGGGATTTTTTTAATAAAGGGCCCCCTTCTATTTTTTTTTATGAACAATGAAAATTTCCCATAAAAAATCGCCATTTTTCCTTATTTTTAAACAAAATTCACCTACGTGGCGAAATAGACACTAAATTTTCAAACAGTTTAAGACTTGCAAATCGGATGTATAGAGGTTAAAAAATGTGTTAACAAAGTTTAGAGAAAAACACATTAAAAGTTTTGCTGAAGGATAATTCAACATACAAACTGGCCTGAAGAACCTACGGTTGTAGTGAAACCCGGTCGGCATATAGTATGTATAATAAAAGTGGTGTTTAATAAGTTATTGTTTCACATAAAATGCTGTATCTCCGCCATTTTTTTGGAATATCTTTAAAACTTTTGGTGAGAGCATTTTTAACAAATGCATCTTTCAGAAAATGAAATAAAAAAATAAAATTACAAAAAAAATTATTTACCGAGTCCGCCTTAAGTGGGAATCACCAGACAAAACCGGAAATATGTCGTTTTTAAATCAAATTTTAGACGTATTGACTCTTTTTCACCACAAAATTATAAATTGATTTCGAAAGATCTTTCTTTTATCTAGTAAAGCTATTTTTCAAATTTTGAGAAAATATGTTTATTTTTAGTACATTAAGGTTTTACCGTAGGGCGTTTGCAGATTTGTTAAATTTTCAAACTAAATTTTTTATTATACAACACACATTTCAAATTATATAATCATGGAGTAAAATAAATCAATAAATTATCTGGGAAAGATATGTTTCAGAATTTTAATTTTAGTTTAAATAAAAGCATTTAAAAAAAGATCCACGAATATATTAAAAAAAAAAAAAAATTGATTAGACATTATTGAAAAATTATAAATACATATTATCAAAAAATAATTTGAATAGTTTTATCATCACGAGTTTGAGCATTTTTGAATTTAGGTATGTATCAAAGCAAATTGTGAATGAAATAATATCAATATTGAGATGCAACGGTACGATCGCAAGATCATCGTTTGACGAAATTTAAATTCTCGGCCGCTGATTAATGGCATTAAACCTTGTTAAGGATTTGATAAAGGGGACATGGAAGCGTTTGATGGCCCCGACATCATGGTTAATCCGGCCCTGGGTATCATGGTACTATGGTCAAACCGTCTCCTTCACGAATATAGATGGGATGCCCAAAAAATTATTTCCCTAGATTTCGAGGTGAAATTTCCCTAGATTTCGGGGGTACTACCTTGGCAAATCAAAACCCGCGTCGGGGGGGGGGGGGGGGATAAAAATCAAACGCAATCACTGAAACTGAAGAAAAATTCTTTTAATAAACATAGATAAAAACGTAACTTGAAACCCAAATTAAATATTTTTTTTAGAAGTCATCTTTTTAGGTGCATAATATCATTTTGAGTTGTCAGTGTTTTTAAAACAACATTGCTTGAATGTAAGTACATCAACAATATTTAAGATTCATTGGAATTAAAAAAAATACGACTAGCAATACCAGTTATATTGTCCTTTCTTATTGAAATTTCCCTAGATTTTGTGCTGATTTCCGTTTTCCCTAAAAAAAAAAATCTCCCCTAGATCTAGGGAGATTTCCCTAGACATCACATCAGTGGTCACTACTGTCATCAGCAAGCATTGAGTCACATCTAGCTAGAAGTCGGGCGCTCTCGCAAACTGGGGCGTTTAAGCAAGTCAACATATAATATGCAAAGTCAACATATAAATATAACCAGTTAGAACAAAGTCATACCTCCAACAGCGGTGCAAGGCGATGGGTCGAGAGAATCCAGCTGGAAAGGTAAAAAGGCTTCCCTCAACCAGTCTTTCGATCCACACAGCAGGTGGGCGGACACATCGGCTGCCAAGAACTTGACAAACCTTACCCCGTGAACCCGAGCACCCTTGATAAGTCACCAAACGTAGCGAACCACTTGGGGAGACATATGGCAGAGGTTTTGGATATCCAATAAATGGTTCCTGGGCGGCGATACCCAAACCCGCCTCCCAAATTGTAGACATGATAAAGACAACCTCATTCAGAATAAATTTCTTAATAAAAACAATAAACTCACGACTTTGGGGAATTTATGTTAGGTCGGGAATATTCCCGAATGCACATCACTAGTTGGGACTAAAAATAAAGAAGGGACCCATCCAAAAAATCTGTTCGACTTTCAAAACATCGGCAAATAAAAAGTGTAACAAAAACATCGAAAATCTCGCAATACAGTAATGGTAGCGATAATTTTTAAATTTGATTCTCAAAAATCTATTGTTAACCTTGATGATGTATATGTGTACCTACATTATATTCTGTTGTTAATGTGTAAATGTTCTAACAAATCAGACCATCTCCTTCCGCTACACACATAAAACATTAAAAATAACCACGCACGAGTGTGCATTATGTCATCATGCATGGTAATAAACCAACTAAATAGGAAATAAAGATTTGCATGAAAATAATTAGACCGAATTATTGTAAAGTTACCGTGAGTTAGATATTATGCCATACAATTACGGATAATCAGTTCAACGAAACCAAAATTCAGCTTATGTATAATGCTTGTTCGGCGAATACGAAAACGCAGAAAAAATACGAGACCGTCTGAAAGACCACCATTCCGAACTGAAACGTTGTTTTAAATGGCTTTAACCGTGTTTGGTGACAAGATGTCACTGAATACTGGATCTCTTCTAGATCTCCTTCCCTTCCTTACTAACTACAGCCTCACAGCACACCACAATTCGGGTTAACATAGTCTCATTGGCTCCAGACAGTTTGGAAGAGTTTGGACTCTTGCGCAGTAGGTACTCACATAAAAGTGTGCAGTTCACAAGCGGTAGAAGTGAAACCTTCAGAGCACTAAAGTATACAAGAAAGGGAGAGGCTATGAAGCATCGCACAAAGAGGATATCGATTATTCTATCTCATTCTCTCTCAGACTAAATCCTGTAGATATATTTTTTAGTGTCGCTTTTTCGTTTCATCGAGTTTCAAATCGCAACGGTGCTAAACAATAAATCGACAAAGTTAGTCATTCTAATGCTGCGTGTAAACACGTTGGTTTTTCCGCGAGCCGAACCACGAATTACGGGAAAGGAATGAAGCAACCGCAAGCGGGGTTTCGCGTCGTTTGCCGTTTCTTCGTTTCTTTCCCATTATTCGTAGCTCGGCTTGCGTTGTTCATGTTCATGCATGTATGTAGTTTCGTTCATGTTCGTGCATGTGTGCAGAATGAGGTATTTAGCGAAAATAAAATTGAAAATAACTGCCAATAGCACAGCCATAGACGAATTAAAATAGAGTACCTATACCTACATTTTCGTCATTTTTTCATGCGATTTCTTAGATTTGTCCTTGAATGTTGATTTCGAAGTACTTAACACTTTTACAACAGTGTGGAGGGCAGTTAACAAATAATTACCTAGATTTTGTTGCTTCCTTCCAAGTGTATTAATGACGTTTGACGGTTCAGTTGCGATTAGGGTCATAACCCCTTTAATAGTGAAAGAAACATATCTTCAGTTTACTTACTCCTAGTTAAAAAGAAAACGCAGTTGTCGTAAGCTGTTAAGTTGTAAATTTACAGACAGTAAAAAAAAATTCAAACCGTCAAACAAAAATTTATTAGTAAAAAGAATTCGACTTCGTTGAGCAAATAAAAAAATCATTTTTAAACGCGAACAATACTCTGTTTCCCAAGTTTTGGTTTATTTTTTTTATTTTTTCGTGAATTTCCGATGACGTTTTATGAATTATGCGTTTGAATCCGTGATAACATGTTGTATTTCTTGTACAAAAACAGAAGCATTTCACTAATAAAGATATTTCGCGTAATTCAACCGAAAGGATTATTGGGTTACAGGATTTTTATATTATTCGCTGATCAATCGTATTTTTATAATTGCTCTAGAATACTTAAAAGTTTTAACAAAATTACTGTAATAACGAGTAATCGCCGCAAGCTGGAAAGTTGGTTTTGATCGCATTGCAGCGATAAAATAATACAACATTCCTAATACAATGATACAAACCGATATACTAAAGGATCTTTAACAGGTTCCTCCTGATCCCACTTTTATTCCGCGACAAAATATTACCGACAAAATATCCTTCGACAAAATATGTACTAAAATCTACAAACAAAAAATGGGAGAAAAATAATTCAGACATCCTGTAAAGACAATAAATTATTTTTCAAAAATAGTAAAATAGGACAAAAATAATACAAACAACAATAATTTATTGTCTTTAGACGATGTCTGTATTATTTTAGTTTAATTTTTTTGTTAGGTCAGGTTAGATTTTAGTAGATATTTTGTTAGGGGATGTTTTGTCCGTAGAATATTTTGTCGGGCCCTTTCCCACAGTGTCAACGCATTCGCTACGCCACGGCAAATCACATTCCTGCAAACTTGTAATCTACGCAACATTACAAATGATTAGAACATCGCTTGGACGGAATTGCAATGGTGATTTAGAATGTTCATCACGGATGGATGCACAGCGACGAAGAAGTAAATACAGTCTTTAGCCGTAATATCAATGCACCACACTTACATTAGGTAGGTAGTGAGTTCACAATGTCTTGGAAGTATAAATTTTTGTCGTAATAATTTATTATTGAAACAATATTGACATTCTGCAGCATTTTGGAAACTCAACGAGCACGCAATTTGCATACACCATTTTTCTTTCAAAATCATTTGTATGGTGGTAGACTTATCGACATCTGGGATTAAAATTGCGATCTTACGAACTTCATCAGGGCTTCCCTCTTAGTTGAGAAATCGAATAATTGAGCGCACCTCGCAGTCGGCGGGATTCGAGTGGACATGGCAAGCGGACGCAAAGATTGCACTGAAGCAGCTACCAAGCCGGATCACCGTTCGTTTTTTAGGGGAAAGTCTGAGCTACATGTCAGTGCCACCATATCTTGAGAAATAGTGTTCTGATATTATCATAATTAAGAAATAATGTTCACGTCGCCGAAAATAAGGAACGGTCTTAAATTCTTGGACAACCCTAGTACACTGAACATGTACTTTTTAAATTATAAATGTTGCAATTTTCGTTAAGTTAAGATAAATATTATTATAATTCAAACAATGAATTATAATAAAAAATCTTTTCCATATTTAGAAATAAACAAATCTGATTTTAACCTGGTTGGAAATAATTACCTATGTTGTTAGTCAAAAAAAATAAGTGACTAACTTAATAAATCAACCTTTTACAACTTAACCTTTAAAAATAGTTTCACCTTACTGTTAGTGATATACTTTCAAATTGATCATACCGGACCTAGTTACCAAATAATTACCCAATACATTGACTCTCTAATGGTAACCTTCGGAAAAGTTACAGACCTAGTGTTGCAAATTTCTTACATTATTTATCAACTTATGGTTAAAGTCTAGTTTCGAAGTATATTTTATGAGCGCACTTGAAGTGAAATGACACAAAACTGCGCTATACAAATATTACGTTATTATTATTATGAGGAAGCTAAGCTACCGCATTGGGTAAAAACGTTAGAGGGTCATTATCAATCTGGCAGGCGTGTATGGGTACCTACTGCCGCCCGGGAGCCATTTATAGTTTAACCAAAAACTCTGCCAAAGGTCACCCCAAACGGTTCGATACCTGGGCGGATGCGTCTACTCCCCTAAGGCGTGGCGGGCCGGATCGAGAGACTGGTTGATGGAGGCCTTTTGACCCCTCCAGTGGGATTCTCTCGACCCATCGCCTTGTACCGCAGTTGGAGGGATGGATTCTTACTCCATGGACATGCTGACCCTCAGATTCTTACCCTCCCCTCATACCCTTTTCCTTCCCAGAACTTCCTCTCCTTTCTTTCCTTAAAAAGACACACCACTGACACCCTGAAATGACAGGGCCTGGTAGAAATTATTTTCCTAAAAAACAAAATGTCTCTAGGTTAAGGTAAGAATGAATAATAATTTTCACACAATCGACACATTTGCAAAAGTCGCTGTTATGCTTCCAGCCGAGTATTTCGTTTCTAATTTGTATTTATAACACGAACAGCAATTTTTTGTTACGCAAATTTAATTCCGCTGCCATTATTTAGGAAGACACACGTATCAATCGGCAGACAAAATAATGCATCAACAATGGACATTGCATTGTTATTTATTAGTTTATCCGAATCTTCTGACAATGGCTGACAGCTGCTCTCTGTTGGTCGCACGGTGGCTAGTGGCCACTACCAGGGCACATTACACGCGTTTATTATGAGAATATTTAAAAATACATTATTACACCTTGTTGCTACGCGCGATTTGGCTTCCAATTTTTAGGTTCAATTAAGCTTCCACAGCGGCCAAATGTAGAATAACTGATGCAGGTACTTCATAATGATAAAGAAAAGAAATTCTATATTTGAAATTTAAGCAAAAAGGTGTTTGTCGTTTGGATCACGAAACACGCCCGCATCCCATTTCTTGTGTTTTTTATTCAATGACTAACGAGTTCCTGGCATGCGTTGCAATGCCGCTTAATAAATAAATTGTTTCTTCCTGCGTGTCTTTTCCAATTCGTCCTATTCCTCTTCCTCCTCCCCTTCCTCTCCCACTTCCCCTTCCCCCCACGCGTTCCTCCTCCACCTTCCCCGTCTTCCCTCTTCCCTCTCTCGTTCCCCCGTCCCGCGAACCTCCCTCCCGTGTTCACTTCCCCTCTACCGCGTTCCATACATTCAGTCCCGGTACATTCGGGTTTGAAACAGCTCGCGTGCCACCTATTGCAATTTTTTTGTACAAATTTTCATTTTTCATATATTACAAACATTCATTTTTGTGTAGTATAAGAACAATCAATCAAATTTGGTACCTAGAATAAGTATCTACCTATTTAATATACCTATAATTCGATTAGATTCAAAGAATTCGATTTTGGTTAGTATCATAGGTTAGGTGAGTACTTCAATTAAATTCATTATCATTTGATTGACATTTTTGTCAGTTTTGTAAGAGTTTTTTTAACGATTAAAAAACTTATCAGATGTATTGTCTGTGATGTGGTTGTAATAATTCAGAAACCTTCGCAAGGGTGGAAAGAAGATATTTTAAAAGTTTCAAACATTTCAAACGCATAAGGCACCAGACCAGTGTAAATTTATATATTTAAATCAGAGTGTGTAATTCACACTTGGTAGAAGCGAAACCTTCAGAAAACTAAAGAACACAAAAGTGGGGAGACTACGAAGCAACGCATAAAGAGAAGACCGATTATACTATCTCATTCTCTTACAGGCTAAATCCTATGGACGTAAGTGTTCGTCTCTTTTTATTGTCGCTATTTTTCGTTTCATCGAGCTTCAATTTACAACGGTGCTAAAGAAGTTTTCACTTCAAAATAAATTTTCAGTTTGGTCGGGTATTTTGGCCTTAAATCCAAAAGTAAGTTTTTCATGGCAAAGGCCGCGCAGCCGTTCCTCTTAAGTTAGCTACGAAATTACCGAATGCTGTAATGGTTGTGATTGTTCATTTTACTGTATTTTCTGTGAGATGAACGCAAATAATATAATTTTCGTGAAATAATATTGTTACAATGAGTTCCGCGTAGTTTTCAGTATTTCCACATCGGCGTTACGATTCATATCCGTGAATTACGTCGAACAAATGATGCCCGAGTCACAAGTGAACTTTGTTGTTTGATATTACGTGATTTATGCGACTCTCACGAGAGCGGTATACTCTCATGGCTTGGCCCATTTCAGTATATCGCTCGCCATACAATCCCATTGGGAACGTATGGTGGGATTGGGTGAACCGTATGGTTAAATAGGCCAATCCATGAGAGTATAGCGCTCGCGTGAGAGCTGTACTAAGAAGAAACACATTCGCCGAGAAATATAAATAGGTATTTTACCAAACTGTTGCTGTCACTGTCACCGTTACCCCCGAAGAAGCGAAAGGGACAACCGGATCTCAGGATTATAATTCCTAAATAAAATCGAGGTTATGTGTTCCCCATTTTTCTCCTCCAAAACTGGATCGATTTTTAAGATTTTTTTACCAACCGCATTAGAAGAAAATATTTTATGTCTTGTATAATAAAATATTCTTGCTTTCTTTAAAAACACACCGTCTAGCTCAGTGGTTTTTTACCTGGGTTTAATCGAACTCCAGTGGGTCAGTCAGTGGGTCAGTCAGTCAGTCAACTCGGTGAGTCAGTCTCGCGGGTTCAGCGGAGGTCAAGACACACCCCAGACTCGAATGGTTCGGTTCGATTTTCAATTAAGAAGGGTTCGGTGAATGCGCATATGAAACTGGTGGAGGTCAGTACCTCCAACAAGGTTAAGAACCACTGCTCTAGTTTGTAAAATGAGACTTTTGTTGATGGCGTTTAAACTAGGCAATTTTAACGATTTTCGGAGAGCATTACTACTATTTTTATTTAAAAATATTTGATATACCAACAGAATAGTACTGAAATGAAGCATGCTAATATCTAGGTTACATCAGATTTCCACATGAATTTTATAATATAGAAGTGAGTTCAGTGATTTGAAAATGTCAATTAAAATTTTTTCATAATAAGTTGTTTAAGTGGGAATGGGTGGGGGTTGGTTTAGTTGAAGTATGTATTCCAAAAATAAAATGCATAACCCAGAAATGAAGTTCGTTGAATGGTGTTAGTTGGATCTACGGTTGTGAAGTTTCGAGAGATCGCCTGTATGACTTTAAGGAGTGTGGTGTGGAGTTGAAAATGTCAAAATGTGAATAGTGTGTATTTAAAATGTGTGATATAAGAAGTAACTTATCAAAAACCGATACGCTAGTTGTCGATATCCGTATTATTAGATTAGATTATCAGAGAGGAAATTAAGGAATACGCTTGTTTCGACAAAACGCAACCCGGTGTTCTCTTAATAACGAAAGTTTATTTTAGTATATTTGGAAGTCATTCACTCCAAGGTGAAAACTAGACTAGACATGTTGTATCATTTTTCTCTTCACAATTATTTTATTAACAGTATTTTTTAAAACTCACCGCCACTGTCATCGCCAACTAGATGTGACCATTCGGCTGCTGAAAGAACTTCTTTTAGTGATGCTCGATCAAGCTGAAAATAAGGTAAAACAGTATTGTTATTGACATTTTGAAATAAGGGTGAATAGAATGAATGGAATGCCCTAAGTAAAACATACCATTTTCCATATATATACCAACAATACTCAATGCTTTAATAATTATTTATTGGAAAAGTGTATCTCTTTTGTTTAGAGGTTTGAGAGATTGTGGATGGATGACGTAATTTTTAAAGTTTAATCGAAATGTAACTTTCTTCTTTTGAAAGTTACATACAGAAAAAAAACATTTCAGAGGAAACTATTTATTTATTAAATACTTTCAGCTTCAAAAATCCTACAATTATAATATCGCGTGATTTTTCAAGATGTCGAAGATGTTCTTTTATTATAATAGGAAACGGCCTTCATTTGTCTACAAAAAGTACTGCATGTGTCAACAAATATATTAGAGTATTTCAGTTTATGATTAAATAATTCGCTCATTCTTCGGATTGGATCCCTGACTTCAGCATTTGTAGACGTCGGGCTAGTGTGGAATAAGTCATTAAACCTAGCTGTTCTCTCAGGTGGAATTTTAAAGTTAACTAGTTTGAGTAAAGTCAGACATCGTTGATGCAGATTTTACTAATATTGATATCAATAAATACGTTTTTGATGTTGTACGAGTATTGCTATATTAAGCATAGGAAATGTTTGAAACTGTCAAAATATCTTCTTTCCACCCTCGCAAAGGTTGCTGGATTATTATAACCACCTCTTCCTCGCATTCGATAAATGCTGGCGTCCCACAGGGATCGGTTCTGTCTCCGACTTTGTTTCTGTTGCACATCAACGACCTCTTCTCATGTGCACCGATTCATTGTTACGCGGATGACAGTACAGTCCATGATAGCTTTTTGTTTGACAAGCCTCCAAAGAGCACGCAAACCCCAATAGCTCGGAGGGCTTTGAAGCAGAGAATGAACCGTCACCTCGAGAGTGTTTTCTCTTGGGTAAGAATAACCTCAACTAATTTAATGTTTCAAAGACCCAATCATGTTTGATAACGTCTAAAAGGGATCGAAATGATAATCTAGTCTCCTTCAACGGAAGCATTCTTCCAAACAGGACCTCCATTGATATGCTTGGTGTAACTCTGTATGACCAGCTCAGGTATGGGGGCTCCATCGAAACCAGAGTTAAGTTAGCCTCTCAGAAACTGGGCGTACTGTACAGGGCCCGCAGATACTTTAATAGTACACAACTGCTAACCCTGTACAAATCGCAAGAGCGCCCCACGGTTGAATTTGACAGCCACCTCTGGTCTGGAGCTCCAAAATACCTTTAAAAAAACCCTTGACTCTGTGCAGAAACGGGCGGTCCATTTGATAGATTCTCCCATCTTAACAGACGGATTGCAATCTTTAGAGCACAGGCGTCAGGTGGGAATGCTGTCCTTGTTCTACCGGTATTACAATGGAAGATGCTCCGAAGAACTAGCGTCATTGATCCCCTCGGCACCGGTGCACAGTCGGGAAATACGCCAAACACGCGCCCAACATTTGTACACGGTTGACATTAGTCGCATGAGAACGGGTCGTTTTTTCGACTCGTTCTTGAGTTCAACAGCTCGGCTGTGGAACGATTTACCGGCCTCTGTGTGTCCTCCCTCCTACAACATGGGTCTCTTCAAGACCCATGTTCACTCCTTACTTTCCTCAAAAAGACCCTTCACACAGCATCCCCAAAGATGACATAGGCCTTGTGGGAAATAATTTTCCTCAGGGCCTCCTGTGTGGAGTTATGTAAAAAAAAAAAACACATGCCAATACATCTGAAAAGTTTTTTAATCATTACAAAAACTCTTAAGAAACTGTCAACCGTGTCACACTTTGAAAATGACATTTTGCAAACTATCGATTATTCAATCAAAATTCGATTTTCGAATAAATTCTTTAAATTAATTAATTTAAAATTGAAGTACTCACTTATGATATTTACCCAAATCGAATACCTTGAATATAATCAAGAATTATAGGAAAGAATTTTAAATAGGTAAGTACCTATGTTACGTACCAAATTTGATTGATTGTTCTTACAATATATAAAAAGGAATGTTTGTAATGAATGAAAAATGAAAATTTGTATAAAAAAATTGCAATTGGTGGCACGCAAGCTGTTTGAAAACTGAACGTACTGGGACTGAATATATGGAACGCGGGAGAGGGGAGGGGAAGTTATATATGGAAACGGGAGGGGGTTCGCAGGACGGGGGAGTGGGAGAGTGGAGAGGGAAGGCTGGGAAGGTAGAGGGGGAACACGCGAGGGGAAAGGACATGGGAGGTGGAAGGGGAACGGGACGAATGGGAAAGGACACGCAGGGAGAAACAATTTCTTTATCAACTGGCATTGCAACGCATGCCTGGAACTCCTTAGTAAAATATAAAAATAGTCATAATTATCACGTACTATTCTTACGTTCAATTAAATCATTAGATTGTGTAATAAACTAGGAGCTAATTTGAAAAGGCAGTTGTGTTACTTGTAGATTTCTACGAAGATACCAGAGACAAGTTAGTGGAGTGTGATAGAGTTGTTGCTACTACAACGGATGGCTACGCGTTACATAACGGAATTATTTAAACTTTACGGTATTAATGGAAGAAACGTCACGATCGCTCACAACGATGCTATTTAATTAGCGTGAAAATGATAGTTGGTCAATTAATTAATTAACAAGCTACATTACATGGCATAATATACCGAGTCTGATTGTCGTTTGGTGAGAAGAATATGTGGACCCGTAAAAGAGGGGGAACAGCGGCGCATCCGGCAAAACAAAGAACTGTATGATATATATCATGCCCCTAACATCTTAGCCCATATGAGACTCCTCAGGTTGAGATGGGCTGGGCATGTACAGAGAATGCCGGACACACAAGATCCAGACTGAGGTGGGAAGACTAGGTAAGAGGGGATGCAGCACAGCTTCTCTAGGTGATAAACTGGAAATCAGCCGCTGAGGACAGGAAGAGGTGTGGGAATGTTGTGGGAGGCCAAGGCACGATACAGGCTGTAGCGCCATCAAAGAGAGAGATTTTCGTTTGGTTTGGTTCTTTAGTACCATATCAACAAAGAAACGATATTACTCGATTTTTGAGAAGGAGAGCCACTTAATTTTTCTTGAGCTAATAATAATATTACTTCTTCAAGTCTATTAAATATATTGTGTTGTAGGTATAGGTTTGAAGAAAATATTGAAAATCTTTGTAGAAGACATTTATCCTGGGGATGATAATAACGGACGTAATAATCTTAGGTACCTACAACGTTCTTGCAGCCATAAATCGAGACCTTTAAAGTCAAGACTGAGGTCGTGAAAATAATAACATTTTCTCTAATTATATTGGTAGTTTACAAATTGTATGAAGATTTTACACTTTTAGATTCGATTTGGTACTAATAAAAAAAATATCTTTTTTTTTTAAATCCGGTAACATTGCATTGAACAACAAAAACTATTTTTGCTGTTAGTTTAAATCTGTTTATCTCGTATAAAATATTTTCTCTTTTAAAATCGCTTTATAATTTTAATTGTCTTTAAATTGAATAAATTGAATTGACTTTTTTTTCCCGCTAGATTCGGAGGGTAACAGTTTTTAATGTCTAATTATATTAGTATAATTTAATATATTTACAACTTATTTTAGTCATTTTTCGACAGCTTTATTAAATTAATTATACAGTAATTGTTTGTTGTAAATTGTATTTGCTTTTTTGGTCAAATGTGGAATTAAACGAATATTCAAATAGAATTTTATGTACTGAAGTGATTTTTTTAATAACTTCTTAAATGCCTAATGCATGTGTTGGTAAAAATGTGTCCCTGAAATAAACGTTTGAAGATATGCAGGCAAGGCGTTCATAATGATAGTTTTTCAATGATATCTTCTGGGAAATAAAATAATTAAAAAAGCATGTATTTTTTTATTTTATTTTATGAACCGCTTATAAAAATAAAGTTACAACTTTCTTGCAGATTGATGTACATCGTGTAGACTCCCACAAATATTTACATACAAATATTATATGTGCACTCCTCGTCCATTTACAAGCAAATGCTTTTAACGGAAAAGCAGTATAAATATAAATAATGAGATACAAAAGAACCCATTGTAAAACCTGAATAATTTATTATATATATATTATTATTTTATTGTAAAAAACAGAAAAATTAAAATATCCGCCGTGTGTAACAAGCTTCATTCTAATTAGGTACATACACTGTATCTACATCTGTATTCTTTGGAAGAGATCAATGCCATGTCACATACAGAACCTGGCGTGCGGTTCTAAGGCGGCCCCTAGACGATCAATTGTATTGAGCAACATTACGAATTGTGCAATATTATTGACTGTTTGGGGTTAATATTGAAGATTGCGCAATGATTAAACAAAATTTTGAGCGAGTTTAATTTTTATTGTACAATATTTTTCATTGCATTGTGTAGGGTTAGAATTGCGCAATATTTACTCGAAAATACTAAAATTAAAATACTCTAAAACATTGCGCAATATAATTCATCAACATTTTTTATTGTTTATTGGGCAATATAATTGATCGTTTGGATTCTAAGCACCTTTCAATATTATTGTACAATAAAATATATTGTACAATAATAAAATATATTGTACAATGTTATTGTAGCGTCTTGGGGCCGCCTAAGACTTTCATGTCTTTGACAAAATAAAGTCTTTGGGGCAAAACGAATCGGCGAATTAGAGACTTTCATTTTTATTTAGTTGCCGGCAACCCCGGCGTTTTTTTAATTTTCATTTTACATGTACATAGGTAATATAACATAACCTCATACTAGGACTAAATATGTATTGAGATAATGCAATTAGTTTCGAGAGCGACAGCCTTCGTGGCCGAGGAAACGGTCCCTGTGTACGAATCCTGAGGATATACCTCATACAGGATACAGGTAGGTACTAAGTGTATTGTACAAATTCTTTGCACTTAGGTAGATATAGTAATTACTGCATCTAAGTGCAATAATTTGAATTGAAAGTGGTCGCAGAAAAAGTAACTACACCATGTAAAGAGATTGGCACTTAAAAGCTAATGTATTTTTGTTGGCAAAGAAATGTTTAAAAACATATTTATATTATTGCAATAAATGGCGGTAAAAATGGTTATATTGTGGCGGTAAATTGCATAATATCTAACACGTTTTCTGGAAATAAATAAATTCCTGTTATTGGTTTTATTTCCTATCGTATTTGCATGGAAAAATGTTATGATTTATGGATTTTATAACTTTTCCGACAGCTGGTATAATATAAAGTATTGAGTCACCATTAAGTTGGCAAGTAAAACCCTTTTAGCAATTCTCTATGGTTAATAACCGCGATAATCATTCAATATTCTTCGTTATTTAAACGAGAAACCGGGAAAAATATATGTATTTTTTAGTAGATTTTCTCCTTTACAGCTATACAGCTGCTTTTCAATTTCGGAGACATGTTGAAGGGATAGGTATCTGTGGTTGGAGGGAAAAATTGAGATACTGATCCGCAGATTTCTCTACACCCCTCAAACCGTTATCTTTCTCAGAACTTTCTCTCCTTCCTCTCCTTAAAAATACTTACACACAGCACTTCCAAAAGATAACACAGATAAACTAATTTCATTTAGGGCCTCCTGTGTGGAGTTAAGGTAGAAACAACGTTTCTCAGTAGGTAATATCTCAAGACACATAAAAGAAAAGAAATGGTGTACGATAATAACAATGTTTCTAGAGGTGTGTTTCTTTTTAAAAACACTCCACTTTGTCAAACATCAATCACAAAGCATAATTATTATCAACACATCTCGACACTTTCCACACCTATCATGTTATTATCTACAAAAGCGCACTGGTATAATAAAAGGCTTGGAAAATTGCAGACCGCCCACAATTTGTAGTTAGTTTAGGTTGGGTACCGGATACTACAGTATTGTAGTATAAGCCTAGGAATTGCTGGTAAAATCCGCCGGGTAGTTACGTCCTATTACACTCCATATCGGTATGTTGTAGAGATCGAATGAAAATAAAATACCTACTGCAATGGGTTGTTAACTCATTAAAAAAATTTCCTTTGAGCAGATTGTAGGTACCTACTTACAACCAAGCAATAGAACATAATATTCGAAACGCTGCACCTCGACAGAGTTGACAGTATGTACTTATAAAGAGTTGTACGGTTCTTTCAATTCACACCATTTGTAAAATACATGTTATAATACTCGTATACAACATAGTCAAGCCACAGAACTAGGTTGATATAGATGTGCAAATTGCTTTAAAGAGAATTCGTTTGACAAAAATATCTTGATGGCATATCTAGTTAACTGCATCTGTCTCTCTATATCCTAAGTGTTCTTCAGGTCGTCTATGATTTACTGACCTGCTATGTTTTCCACATGGCAGAACGGACGTTCTGGTCCAGCACAGCATGACAAGAGGTATGGTTCTACAAAATGATATCTCTAGGTCTCTTGGCATTTTAAGGATTATTGGAATTATTTCATGTGTATTGTAATAGGATTACATAAATCTATATTACACGCCTAATTCGTGCATATATCTTTTGATAAATTTGCAAATTTTCAGAATATCATTGTAGTCCGTAATTCAAAGACCAATGATCTGATATGCTGAGTGATATGTCAAAAAGCTGACATTAAGCTTTGTCCATTGCGCGGGCAAACGCCAGAGTTTTGACAGTCCAACACAACAATCAAGGTCATAATTTTTGCCAACACTCAAGGCCATAACTTTACACCAACATCGTTTGGGGTGAAGTTCGCGCGGTCCACACGATTTGACAAGTGATCTGAGGTACGGACGTGTCCACGGCATGCACACTTGACGTTTGACGTTTATATCAATATTAAAATGCGTTCTGATGACAAAAGAGATGCATCAGGGAGAAAACACAGATATTTTAATAGATATTTATTTATCAGGAAAGATTTCCGACTAATACGCACGACCTAAAGTTACTATTTATTAAGAATTTAGAGTGAATACGTTTTGTTGCTACGTAAATAATTACGTAGCATCAAAAATAGAATATCGATTTACAATGGTCAATTTCTCCCGTGTCTCTGAAACCGATTAATAAATTAATAGACTTTATTTACAAGTGAGTTCACGAAAGAAATAATCATCCATTACGACAGTGTGTTTATTTACAACTTAAAATCATAATTATTAGGTCCGCGCACCAAAAAATTTGACGTTTATCGTTTGCATAAATGTTAAAATGCGTTCGATGTAGAAAAGATGCTACCTGCATCAGGAAGAAAACACAGATCAGGGTTTATCAGGAAAGATTTCCGACTAATATCGATTATTGCACCAATGACATTATATAATAACGTCATTTTATTGCACGACCTAATTTAGAACTATAGAATCTAAATTCTATTATCTATCTAAAATCTATTTCTACTCTAAAGTACGTAAATATTTACGTCAACAACAGAATAATTATAAATATTTGATATTATATTATCAAATATTTCTATTATTATATTATATTTAGGTATAATAATATTTTAAACTCGTGATTATGTTCGCTCATACATAGCACATAACCACAAAAATCCGTTCCGATTTTTCTACATACACGGACCGCACCGCGCGACTTCTGTCAAAAAATGAATTCTCCCCCCCCCCGCTCGACCCCGCCTGCCTTCCCGCTTCACCCGGGATGAGATGTTTAAGTTTTGTTTTCCGCCGAACACGGGAAGCACAAACACTGCGGCCTTGAGTGTAGGCAAAAATTGTGACCTTGATTGTTGTATAGGACTGTCAAGCAAAATTCTGGCGTTTGCCGTCGCAATGGACCCCGCCTTACAATGACAATGGTTTTGTCGGACGTGTGAACGCCATTAGTTCCAGCGGGAGTTCATCGCTAACATAATGGCAACGCGTCAAGGTTCACATACCATTTTGCTAATAACATAAATAATAACCATAAAAACCTCAAAATTAAACAAACGCAGGAACAATGAAGTCATCGAAGAAATATTGTGATACCGAATATTATCAGAACTGTCAACTATGCCCTTTTTCCTTTCCCACCGCTTCGGAAACTGTGTTATGGTTTGTTTTGATGTATTTTACTTTTAGAGAATAATTAATTGCTAAAATAAAATAATTAAAATAAATAATAATAATTTTCGTAAGCATTACAAACAATACAATCTATTTTTTTTATCTGTCACCTTCCGGTTAAAATCGAGTCAGTAAGGAGAGATTCTCTCCAAAATCAATATGATTTTACTAATGAATCTCTCCTCACTGATTGAGGTTAAATATATCGGCCGCCGCCGCGCCGTGGTCGAAGGTCTTGACTCCCAATCCGAAGGTTGCGGAATCGAATCCCGGAGTAGGCAAATAAATTTATGTTATTTCACAATTAATTCAAAAAAATAATGTATAGTGTATTTGCGGCACTTTCCAGAGTGGAAGATACTCTCAGTACCGTCCTGGTGCAAGACCACCATACAGAATTGAAACGTTGTTTAAAGTGGCTTTAGCCGTGTTTGGTGACCAGATCTGAATAGCCAGGTACTTTTCCACTCTTCCTCTCCCCCATCTTCTTCCCCTCCCCCTCCCCACTAACTTCAGCCTCACAACATACCCCAATTGGGAATGCCATAGTCTCACTGGCTCTAGACGGGAGCAGCTGGGACTGTTGTGAGGTATTCATATAAAAAAATCGATATCAAGAGTAATTTGGTTCCGTAATAAGAAGTGGGGAATTTTTATAGTTTTCAAATGGTCATTATCTGCTAGTTTGAAAATAAATTCAGCTTTCTAAGAGAATGTTATGCTTCTAGTCTTTTATGCATTAATTATTAGAAACAAAAATATTATTTACAGACAAATGATTAAGAAACAAATTGATATAGATTTAGACAGAATCGGAAATACACTAGTTTTTACCTAGTTTACCAAAGAACTCGGAAAAAGATTATCTACCAACCGGAACGGTGAAAAGTTTCTAAAATGGATCGGTAATAATATTTCACGCAACGATTGGACAAAAACGAATATCTATTTTACTGGCTGTTATCGTAGTAATAATTTATTATTTTTAATGATGATACCATTTCACTGCCGATTAACATTCATACTGTAATAAACACGAAGGCCATGATGAAAAGAGAGGGGTCGATGATGGCCTATCGCTATGGTTTTAAAAGTTTGTAGGACGAAGTACGAAAATAATGACCAAGTGGTTGGCTTAGTGAAAGCGACCTAGAGGTAGGCCGAGAGGTGTACTGGTTGAGGAAAAGGATTTATTTTTATTTTATTTATTTTTATTTAAGTGCATAAAACAGGCATTATGCCCAAAAATTTATATACATGGATGATTTAAGTAACAGAAATTATAACAAAAATAGTATCAAAAATAATTAGTTACTCGTAAATACGCAAAAGTGAGTGACAAACAAGAACAATTTATTATTGGCACCTGCTGATGGGACAATGATTTAGTAGGTACAATATTTCCTGTCTTTGAATAAAGGGCTTCATCACAATATCAGCTTTATACGATTGATGATAAAATATATTTGTGAAGTGTTTAAATGGATTATTAAAAATGTCAAGGATAATGATTGAAGGACTGGATACGAATGGTTAAAGAATATAAGCCAGTGGAGAGTATTTTTGAAAGAGGCCAAATCACATCAGTGACACTGATGTCGGATGAAGAAGTACTAGCAGATCTACACCCATGACCCATGACTAAACGGTATAGAGAAAAACACCGCGTCTTTTGGCGCAAGCAACATGACACTGACACGAGTAGAGGTCATTCGAGAAGAGATTGAACCCGTACTAATCTGAGGTCACCGGAGTTAAGAGCATATTATAGGGGCAGAATTGTAATTTGCTGAAAAACGGCTCTCTAAAACGGCTTAATACTACCTTTCGTGTGTCATTCTCAGACTTGATATTTTTTGTTACCAAATAATGGACTTTTATTTTTCAATCTGCTTATTTTTTTTTGTAATTGATGTAGGCATTCGACCATGAAAAATAAAAACATTGATACACCATACAACCCGCTTTTAAAACTTCAGTCTATGTTTATCGCCTTAATAATGATTTTATACAATATTTTTAATTTAAAATATATACATAATACATACATCTATAAAAGTACGGCCTCTTATTCTCGTTATGATATCTGTGGATTTAACAATTAAATAAATACTTCCTTTTTTACGAAATTCTAACACATTTCACAGCTCGTCATTCATTCCGGGCTAGAATCTCCCGTCGGCAAGTAACGAAACTATACGCTCCTTGTTTGTTAGCGTATATATTTAAAAAATGCCATCAAAACGCATTGTTAATGGCTCTAAAAATAGAATACCCAATCACTTGAAGCACTGCAATAATCTCAGGAAGCTACAAAAACAGTAAGTACTCGAAAATTCTCTTTTTTGGTGTAAATTTTGACAAACTGTATTTTTTCAACTGCCATTTTGTTCCAGACACTTAAAATATAACATTTAACTTGCGTATGCATTCCAATTCCGAAACCGTTAGGACAAACTTCATGTGGCAGGTGCACGTTTTGCAAGTATGTGTGAGAATTCATTGTCTTTAAGCTGTGTACACACACATAGCTACAATATACGTGGCGTGGGGTATTTCGGCATATCGCTCGCCGTACATTCCTTATTGGAATATATGGCGAGCAATAGGCTGAAATACGTCAAGCCACATATATTATAACTGTGTTTGTACAAATCAACGCTAATCTGAGAGTGTAATCGGTTTTTATGTACACAGTGTTTGGTAATTAATACAATAATTACCCTACATTGCTAAAGGGGAGTTATGGGGTAGAATTATGTAAAAATACAAAATTTTGGTTTTAATTTCTTGAGTTCTGATTGGCCATGGCAATACATTTCTTAATTAATGGGATGTTTTTTTACTTAGTTTTTTTTTTGTTTTACTTTTTTTACTTAGTAGAAATTAGTTACATTATTATCAGTATAAGGATCATACGATACGATACGATACGATTATACCACCCCAGCCAGAAGCACTCCTGTCCCGGTGAGACCGGTACACCAGGGGGCACTGTTTGTTAGGAGTGGAACACGTGCTCTGAGGATAGGATTAGTATAAGGATCATGTATAAAAAGTTTATTGCCGTTTATATATTTTAATCTAAAATTTCAAATGAAGTCAATAATGTGTAAATGGTGTTGGAGAAACGGACAAAAAAAACTTTGAAAGGAAATTAACAAAAATATCGCCTTTCTGCGTACACGTAATCATTCACACATTGTCAAATCAAAGATATTCTATATTTATTTATTTAAGGAACATAAACAGTCTTAGTAATAAAATATACATAAGAGGATGGCAAAAAAACAGACCAATTATTAATGTTCACAGATAGGTATTTAGAAACATAAAAGTATCTGAATGTAAACTAGAAAATTTAAGAAAAACAGAAAAAATAAAAACAGAACTAAGCAGCAATTTAAAATTCATTTTGGTTGGAATTAGTGTTGCATCTATCAATGTAGAAAAGGGTATTTTGTCTGCTATATCGAGTCGGCGTGTGGAAATTTATTTTATTTAGCAGCTCCGGGCAGTCAACTTTTGAGTTAATAATTTTGTACAGGAGCATCTGATCAGCGACAAGCCTCCTAACGAGCAGTTTCGAGATTCGAAAATGTTTCTCGATTTCGTCGTAAGAATTGTATATGTTGAATGATTTAAAATTGAGGAATTTGAGAAATCGCTTCTGAACTCTTTCTAACCTGTTAAAATAAACAATATAGCGCGAGTTCCAAACCTGTGAACAGTATTCCAGGTGAGGACGAACATGTGAATTGTAATTGTAAATCTTAGTGTTTTTGAAAAATTTGCATGTTCTCAGTACAAAGCCTAGACTCTTTGTTGCTTTGGTGACAATATTATCAACGTGTTTATCAAAGGTAAGTTTAGAGTCCAAAATAACCCCGAGGTCACGTATATAATCTTTATTTGTTAACAGCGATCCAGAAATGGTGTATTCATGCAGTATTTTTATATGGTTACGTGTGAATGTGACTTTGCAACATTTGGAAATATTGATAAAAAGCTTATTTCTGAGACAGTAATCCGTCAGTCGGTCAAGATCTTCTTGTAAACGCACAGAACAGTCATGGGAGCTTATAGGAAGGTATATCTTCATATCGTCGGCAAATAGTAAAATTTGAGCGTTGTGAAAACATGTCGTAATATCATTTATATAGATAGAGAAAAGCAAAGGACCCAAAATGGACCCCTGAGGCACACCAGAAGTAATGATTTTCCAGATGGAAGAATATATGTGTTGTGTTGTAAAGTTCCAAATAATAATATTATTTTTCTCTTCGTAGATCAAAACATGATTTATCTATGGCAGCCGGAAAAAAATACTCCAAACAAGGTATGCTTCAAGTAACGAATGAATTTGAGTGCGTTGGAGTCCCGGGAGGGGGGGGGGGGATTTTTAATCTTTATTCCTTAATGTTTTTTTTTTGCTTTTTTATTTAGGAAAAAATACAGCAACATACGATAGAACCAAATGAGCCTACCGTAAATATTGCACACAGAGGACCAAACTTGGAAGATTTAGAGCACGAGGATATTCTTATTGGTACATCAGCCACTACTGTCGAAAAGGTACTTTTATACTTATTGCACTTCAAATATCTCGCATTTACTATTTGTCACCTCATTGGGATAGGGTTCTAACTTCACTTAACTTGTTCTGTGATATGAGGTGTCAAAGTTTGAAAAGACGATTTATCATAACCTATTTACGTATATTCATAACCATAACATATCGGAACACTTTTTTCATGCACCTGCGTCAGCCCTTATAAAATATATTGTCGAAGGGCGAGAATTTTTTTGCCTTTTTATGATTTTGATGACACGTGTTCCCAACATCGTGATAGTAGGTTCGTATTTTACCAAAATTTATACTAATAATCTCAAAATCAGATTGAATAACATGGTAATCAGTTTTTTATTTCTACATTGTTTAGGAGCAAAAAAACAGCAATTCTTTGGCCAAATTACCTGTGACCGAAGACCAAGGATGGAGCTGTGAAGAATCGGAGCAGGAGCTTATTATTGAAGAGGCGATAGAAGAAAGCGATGATATTTGCGTAGAAGGGCGGAGAGTAGTACAATTTGATTATTTTTTTAAACAACTCCAATGTATAAGTCAACATGATTCCCTTTTTAACTGCAATTTAAAGCATTTGCGAATTAACTCCGAAAATAGAAATGGTTTGAACTCTACTTTTAATTTAAAATGCGTGCTATGTGGTAAAACTTTTAAACTAAAAACGTCCGAAAGCCTACAAGAAGGCATTG
This sequence comes from Limnephilus lunatus, assembly GCA_917563855.2. NCBI lineage: Eukaryota > Metazoa > Arthropoda > Insecta > Trichoptera > Limnephilidae > Limnephilus > Limnephilus lunatus. The sequence goes on from OU830593.1 coordinate 50,263,155, forward strand.
GCATCAACGAATCTTTTGTATCGGGATTAATGAGCATAGGATCGGGTTATTCGGGCATGGAAGAGCTATGTGCTACCCTTGAAGTTCCGTCCTTATCTATTGCTGGATATGGAAAATGCCATAAGAAGGTTTGTGAATGGTGGGAGAAAACCAAATTTACCAGTATGGCTGCGGCAGCTGACGAAGAAAAAAAACTGGCTATTCAAAGCGGCGATGTTGACGAAAACGGGACGCCGATGATCACTGTAGTAGCTGATGCGTGTTGGTCCAAGCGATCTTATAAAACCAACTATTCTGCCCTCTCAGGAGCTGCTACGATTATCGGTTACCGCACAAAAAAAATTATTTACATGGCAGTTAAAAACAAGTACTGTACAACCTGCGCAAGAGCTATAAATTTGAAAATTCCTATACCCGAGCACATGTGCTTTAAAAATTATGTTGGTTCTTCAAGCGGAATGGAAGCTGAAGCAATTTTAGACGGCTTCCAACAATCGATGAGTATGTACGGTCTTATATATTCAACCCTCATTGCCGATGGAGACTCCAGTACTTATGCCAGAATTAGAAACAGTCACCCGTATCCTAATATTACAGTACAGAAAATTGAATGCTCTAACCACTTAATTCGAAACTACAGCAATCAAATTGAAAAAATTACAAAAGATACCGGCTTTCCTTTGGAGTTTAGAAAAATTATTTCAACCAACAAACTTCGTCTTAGGAAGGCGGTAGTCGGAGCTGCAAATTACAGGATGCAATCAAATAGTACTTTGGACCAAAAAATTATCGATTTAAGGAAAGATTTATTAAATGGACCCAAACATGTTTTCGGTGAACATAAAGATTGTTTACCATACTTCTGCAAATTTAAACTTGATCCGAATAAAATATTAGACTACAATCACGTTCCACAGTTACAAAGCAATATTATATTTTCAAAAATTATGGATGCTAATTCTCGACTTGTCAGTAATGCCCGAAGTCTAGTATATTGTTTAGACAGTAATATTGTTGAGAGTTTTAATGGAGTTATTGCAAAATTTATTGGCGGAAAAAGAATTAATTATTCTTTTAAACAGTCCTATATGGGTCGTTGTGCAGCTGCAGTAGTTTCTTTCAATTCCAAGCGACCTTATTATTCTTTACATAAGCAGATTTTCAACAGGAGTCCTAGTAATTTTTTAAAACGGTTAGAATTGAAAAGAACAAAAAGAAGAATGGCTTCTAAAACGAACGATAAAAGATCTTTAAGAAAAAAACAAGGGAAAAATTTACTTACAAAATCAAGAGCACCTGATAACCATTATGGCGAATTGTGTGAAAAAACGGATATGGAACAAGATGCATATGAATGTGCTAAGGCAGAATTCTTAAAGCTACTCGACATTTCACAAAGTGAAAAGAAGGCAGTCGAAAGACGAACTGTCTTACAGTCAGATAGCGGAGAGTGGCTGGAACGCAGAAGAAACATGTTAACAGCTTCTTTATTTGGTAATATCTGTAAACGAAGTCAATCCATAAGTTGTGCTAATTTAGTAAAAACAATATTATACGGCCGCTCTCTAGATAATATAAAATCTATTCAATACGGTAGGGACCATGAGCAAGTTGCAAAAAGGCAACTTTGCATTCAAGAAAATATTGTCGTCGATGACTGTGGATTATTTATTGATGACATTTTCCCATTCTTAGGAGCCACCCCAGATGGTTTGGTAAATGACAGTACAATATTAGAAATTAAATGTCCGATTTCTGCTAGTGGGATGCTATTTGAAGAAGCAATAGCAAAAAAAAAAATAACGTTCTGGAAGCAAGATAAAAAACAAAAAATTTTTTTTACAAATACAAATCACAACTGGTATTATCAAGTACAGGGTCAACTTCACATTTCCAATAAGACTGTATGTATATTTGCCGTCTGGTTTGGTGAAGCAATTCCATTAAAAATAGAATTAATAAAAAGGGACGACAAATTTTGGGGAGAAAAAATGGAAAGCAGATTAAGTACTTTCTTTATGGATTGTTTATTACCAGAAATTATAGATCCAAGATTTAAAAGATCTATGCCCATTCGTGACCCACAATATATTATAACCGCCTTGGAGAAAAAACGAAAAGCAGCGACACTAATTCGAACAGAAAAAATTAAGAAATGCAAGAAAAATCTATTACGGGATATTGAAACTAATATATGAATGCATTGTTATTTTGTCCATTTTTGTACTATTTCGTAATACGGAATGTATTGCATTGCACTACATCCGATTGTTCTGGCATCATGAAATTATGCGTTGCTAACTGTTCATCCGATTGCGATGATGCTTTGCGGAATTTATGTGTGCATGCCCGCGATGGTTTCTATTTATAATAGCGAGCTCTGGCATCATGAAAATGCTTTACTAAACCGTTCATCCGATTGCGAGGAAACTTTGGTGAGTTGTTGTGTGCATGCCCGCGATGTTTTCTATATGTATATGTAGTGATTTCTGGCATCATGAAATTATGCGTTGCTAACCGTTCATCTGATTGCAATGACACTTTGGGGATTTTATATGTGCATGCCCGCGATGGTTTCTATATATAATAGCGAGCTCTGGCGTCATGAAAATGCGTTAATGAACCGTTCATCCGATTTCGAGGAAACTTTGGTAAGTCGTTGTGTGCATGCCCGCGATGATTTCTATATATATAGTGAGTTCTGGCATCATGAAAATATGCGTTGCTAACCGTTCATCCGATTGCGATGACACTTTGGTGATTTTATGTGTGCATGCCCGCGATGGTTTCTATATGTATATAATAGCGAGCTCTGCCGGGAACTCTCTAGTTCTGGAATAAATGATTTTTATTAAAATAGAGTGAGTGTCGCTGCAGTTTTGTCATGGTTTTCTGCAGCCTTGCACGACAACTACTGCCATGTTAAAAAAGATTATTGTTTAGTTTACTAAATAACACAGAAAAATTTAATAAATATATAAATAAAAAAGAATCTTTCTTTTATTTCTGGTAGTCAATATTATTAATGATGTTATTAATGTATATATTCTATGCAATATACGTTTCCAAATAATTTGGGGATAGTAATAATAATGATGAATTCTAGAAAATTTAATATTGTTTAAAAAACAATAAACTACTGAATATTTAGAAGTAAAGAAAAAAAAATCGACTCCAAATGTGAACCACGAGATTCCAATCGCCGTTTATAATGGAAGCCTGTGGGAAAGGACCATGAACAAGCAAATGATGAAACATTTATAAAAAAGGATCATGCTAAGTATTCTACCAACATAATAAGTTCCATAAACAAACCACACTTTGCTATTAGTTTGTTTTTTTACTTCGATATATTTTTAAAATACTGTGCTTGTCTGTTCATAACGCAATATGTGTTTATAATGGAAGCATATGGGAAAGGACCATGAACAAGCAAATGATGAAACATTTATAAAAAGGATCATACTAAATATTCTACTAACATAATAAGTTCCATAAATAAACCACACTTTGTTATTAGTTTGTTTTTTACTTTGACATTTAAAAATACTGTGCTCTTCTGTTTATAACGCAAGTATAATGTTGATCTTTTAAAATTCGGGAAGACACTCCTACCGCCATCTAGCGATGTGAAAAAAAACTAATTTTGACAGCTTACGGATTTCTCCACGGGTATAATATCCCTTTAAGTAGCACATGTCCGCGTCTAGCGCCTTTTGATGGAAGAAAGGATTAAACTAATGATATAATAGGAAAGATGTTTGTATAATAACTGTCCAAGATACTAGGCCAGGCATTTACTCCGCCAAAGAAAGTGACGAACTAGATCTTGGTATATATTGGAAAATATAAATATTAACCGTCAAGTGGCAATGAATTTTACAAATATGAAACCAATACATTTTAAAAATTTACAAATTTAAAAATTTATAATTGTAGTAGAAAGAATCGGTATCCTAAATGTAAATATCTATCCATTTGCTAAATTGCGATACAAATTGTAGGAGTATCTGCATGAATAGTGAAATGAAGTTAGTTGTAAGAAAAGACACCGTTAAAACAAGTTCAGAATATATTTCTTGGCACATTTAAAAACATTCTAATATACCGTCATCCCAAAGCAACACTGGGATTTCTTGAAAGAACTGTTTAGAAATATAATCAAGCTGCTTATTGTGGATGAATATGGGCTTGTTCGTGGTGATAATTTGAATCGTTGAGTTCCAATATCCGCCGTAATGTATTTAGGTCAAAAATGCAAACTGATGTGGTTTCTCACAAGGAATACGATGCTGTTATTATTTCCAAAATTCTTCTAGTTTCTTAATAAATAGTGTTTAATTACATAATAATAATAATATATATCTTTATTCAACAAAATTTGCAAGATTTATAACAAAAAAAGAAACGTACATATTCAGTGTTAATATTTACAATGGTTTATGTAAGTACAAAAGATTAGCAATAGAAGATAAAAATAAATATGAACAGAAGGTACCTACTTGAAGAATAGAAAATAGTTATAAATTATGGTTTTTCGTAATCCACCTCACTAGGCTAGCCTGTGTTGAGGCAGTAATTTTTAAGTCAATTTATATTTCTTATTAACATACCTACACTTATATTAAAATATAATCATACAATAGATTGGTTGCATTAACAATAAAATTTGAATAATAACAATCAGTACATTGGTTTAGTTACGAATTTGGGTGAGCGCGCCGGTAAAGGCCCTATCATTATTTTTTATCCAAATTTTTATGTTATTTTTGAAATTTTTTGTGAATCACATTTTTTTACTCTATATGGAAGAATGTTATAAAGTCTTGATGCAAGGTATCTGAAGCTTCGTTGACCAAAAGTAGTATGCGTTATGGGAATTTGAAGTAAGTCTCTGTTATTGTTTCGTGTATAGCGTGTATTTAATCTTTTTTCATAGTATTTATGTATATTTGTTTACAGATGATTGAGGATTGTTTTTGCGTATATCTGCCGAACGTCAAACACATTCATAATATTAAAGATAAAATTCGAGTCTGCAATTAGAGGTAGTCTAAGGATTATTTTTATAATGGTTTTCTGTGCCTTAATGATTGGGTCTAGTGCAGATGCAGTGCCACCTCCCCATGCTAAGATGCCATACTCAATAATAGATTGACAGACTGCAAAATAAATCATTTTCAAGTGTTGTAAGTCGAGAAAGTTTCGTATTGTTCTGAAAAAATGCATTGTTTTTCTTATTTTGTTTGCAACTATTTGAGAGTGAAGATTCCATTTGAGATATGGATCAATGGTGAGGCCGAGGTATTTTATCTGTGTAGTGCGCTCAATGTAAGGACACTGGCAATATTCATTGGAATTTAAACATGTGTGTATTCTAATAGAGGCATCATCGTGAGGTTGTCCTATAATATTTATGCTTGATGTGACGTATTTAGTTTTCTCGGTGTTCAGTGGGCCTATAATAATTAAAACACTTTTCCAAATATATATAGGTATCAAACATTTAAATAGAAAATAACAATTGTATCAAGTTATAACAAGATCGTTTAAAAAAATAAAATAACTGAAATCATGAAAACTCATCAGCCTACCATGCTTTTCATGATTTACTCAAAAGTAAGAATATAAATTGGGGCGGGTTTTGGAACTCAACGATTCATTCATTCCAAATTTTTTTTTAGGATTTACATGCCACAATATTTTTTCGGTTTTTGTAATATTTTGAATACGGTAGAGTGTATTCAAACGGGTAAAGACTAAACTCGCCAAGTAAAATTCAAGTCTGGAAGAGATAGAAGGCGGAACGAAAAGGAATTAACGTGGGTTAGATTATAATAGTTAGATTTGGCTTTGGGGTGATCCCAATTCTGTTGAATGAGACTCATTATTTTTGCCTTGGCGGTGACGTTGAGATTCCCCGATTATCAGATTCAGGTCCAATAGACCCCTTGCGGTACAAACCGGGTTAGATCCGAATCCGACTTTCAGTCTCTGGACCGTACATAATACAGTAATACAGTAATCAGCCGACACTCTTACCGTGTAATTTAACTGCCGAGGAATGCGATACCAGTATAACATGAGTATAACACTAATTACAGACTTTCAGAACAGCACGTTTATGTATTCATTTATGAATGAACGTCAAGGCCGATTGAAAGAAAGAATAGAGAAATTGTATCCGTTATTTTTTATGGATATTTTATTATACCAAATCTAGCGCTGTTGTGATTTTCCAAGGTACATTATGAATGAATATTTTTGATTATTTTTTAATGGCTATTATTTTTTTCAACGATGAGGAATTTTGATTATTTTTTGATTTTATTGGTAGATTCTACAAGTTGGTTGTAACTGTTAGAAAACGAATTTCTTACCTTTATCGACTGAAAGTTAAGAGCGACCTACTAGAAATAATAATACGTGAGCTACAAAAAAAAATAATATATATTTTCCACCATTTACTTGGATAACACAAATTTCCGGGCTTTCCACCACGGTTTTTTGGACTTTTACGAAGTATTATTTCTATCCATTTTTAGCTGTAAATTAGGTTTATGAATCAGTGGTTCTAAACTGACGGCCCAAATAGCCATATAATTGGCATGCTATGGTTTTCGAAATACGAGTATTGTATAAAATCTCAAAATACATTTCTAAAAGAAGAAGAATTAGTACGCCAAAGCCGTGGTTTAATTTACACTAAAGTTTATAGAACGTTGAAATATGAATATATGTCAAATCATAGACTAAATTGCCATTATGTTCAGTCTATGATTATAAATTTTATTGTTCTATATGTATTTGGACGGTTCCGAAGAACAATGGATCTGCAATTTTGTGATTTGTTTAATGATCCATTTCTGCAATGTTACTGTTAATGATGTCAAGAAATACAGAATTGAGGAAAAAAATACACTTCATTTACTATTCCAAAAATTAAGACTTTTAAATCATCAAAAGGAAATAATAATAAGCAAACAAAACAATTATTTTCGGCTTATCTGACATTGTTCTTCGGGACCGTCGATTTTTTTATAATTCAAAATTTTTCAATGGTCTCAATTTAAATTATTCCTTATCTACAATTGTTTCAACGACTCGAGCGACAGCGTGATTTTAAACTTTTTCCTCCGACAGCTCGTGATTTTTTGGAGATCGTTTTGAATATTTTCCGCCCACATTAACAAAATCATATCTTCGAATTTTAATACGGAGACATACAAACACAAACTGATTATAGTTCTATATAGCCAATAAATTCATCCATCTTTTGTCGAATATCACATATTAATAGGATTTATAAAAAAATATATACCTACATATTATAAATTCGTAAACATTGGTCCAAAAACTTTGGTAAAAAATATGTGGTCCAATTTAGGACAGCTGTCAATCGCAGAAAAATAAATACGGTCCATATTTTGATCTTCGTCGCTCCGCTCCAACTCTTATATATCAAATCTACACATCATTTATCAATTGCTCAATATGAAAAGACAATATCATTTTTGAAACTCGGGCGAGGCTTAGCAGCAACAATTGTGTGGTATAAAAATTATGTTGGACGCATCATCGGCCACATTAATAACTTATCAATGGCCCGATCTACCTTTCATCGTCGCATCTCTGTAGAGAGTTTTGATAGAATCTCTATTTATACTTCTAGAGAGATGAGAGATAAATTTTCTAGAGATTAAAGATATTTCATTGGCGTAAGTGGACCAGCGATAATAAGTGCTTTGCCGCTGCACTTTATGTCGGCAATATATATCTTATTGCTTTATGATGGAGGTAAAAGTAGGTTACCACTATAAGAAATTCAATGGCAAGGACTTGTGAGAGTAGCTTTGGTTTAACCTACTTGCGAATCAAATGTATTATTTATCGATTGAAAGCGAACGCACCAATTATGTTTATGGAATGCTTTCGTTTTTCTAACACCAATCTCTAATGCGCTTTTGCTATTTATTTGGAAATCGTTGAAAGTGTGTTAAACTCAATAGCTGACAATAATAGTTCATGGCGAGACTGATCGCTATACATGCCAGTTAGGCACACTGCAAAAGAAGCCATAAAGCAATTAGATTTGTTAGCATTATTTGTCATGAACTGTAATGTTTGTATTTTCTATGTGAAGCTTGCCATTGTAACCACGAGCCTACGTAAAGGCAAGGTTCGCTAAAAAAACTATTTTTTTCTTAAACTATTAAAAAGATAACATTCATATCTGAAGAAGAAGTACCTACTTATGAATAAAACAATATAACGCCATAGATTTTCTTCAAAAAATAAGTTTTAACTCTTTTAGGAAGACCAAAGAACTCTTTGGTGGCACAATGCTCCAAAATTCTTCAGAGAAACGGCCTGGATGAAGGCGACACTCAGAACCGAAGAAGCTACAACCTGAGAACTAGAAGAGCCAAACCCAACAGCCTATCTAGGCGATACGTTGGGACAGCGCAAGAAAGAAGCAGAAGAGTTAATTATTATCGGTCGTTGATTCCAATCTGCGAGAATGAATTAATGTCATTTTAAAATTCAAAAGGCCTGACTAATATAAACGTGTTTTAAATTTTATACAACTGATAAACTACCATTAGTAAAGGTTGTTCATCTTAATGTTGAAATACTCAATACGACGTCGAAATGAAAAATAGTCTATCAATCAATACCCAAAATGCATAAAATAGTGGCTTATGTAAAACGGAATTATAATAAATAGAGATGGAAGATAAAGTCCAATGAAAACTTCAATTTTGTACCTACGTAAGTAATTCCAGGTGAACCAAAAATTTAAGGTATTTGGGAAGTAGAGGAAAGCATTAGTGGTATTCTAGAGCAGAAGTTTGTGGTATACCATCTCTCAGATTACTGTTGTAGAGCGAAAATCAACCTAATATTTCCTCGTAATAATAAATTGAATTTGGCTCATTGTGGAGTTCAGTGAAGCCATTATTATTTGTAGTTGGTGAGGATAGCCAACCTCGCTGCATATTGAATGCAAACCGAATACACTCCTTTGTTCAGAGTAAATTAATTCAACGCTACAGTTGAGTGCCTTGTCATTTCCACAAACATAAAACATTCGAAGGCTTCTCCAATTTAAATAAACAACATCAAAATTTCATTAACATCAACAAAATTATTCGATTTTTTTTACTGTGAGGCAATTGCTTCGGATATCAAAATGAAGGCGTTATTCCCTGTCACGTTCAACCGGTAAAATTACCGAGTTACTTATTGAAAATATAAAGGTACCGTAAATAAGTTAATGTTGCCACGTATGAGTTGACATCTAAAAAAAATAATACAGTTATTTATTGAAGATATTATAACGATGAGCACGGTTAAAAGTTCATCTGAGAAACCAATTTTTGATACCAACATATTCCGTTGTTTCTAATTCCGTTTAGGCCTCAGGGGCATTTCTTCAGAAGTGTGTCATGATGGTAAAATCACGACAAATTCCTCTATTCATTAGGAAAGTGTTTTAGAAAAAATCACAATTTCTTTGTTTGGGTAGATAATTTTGCCATTAGGGAAACTTCAAATAAAAAAAAAATAATAATGACCCATCTAAAACGTTAATATTAATTAGCCAATAGTACAGATATACAAAACTATCTTACTGCTGGAAGAGTGGAGCGGAAAATTATTCGCATAGAATTAAATGAATTATGCCAATCTCAAAGAGAGTGATGGGCTGGCCATTCGTTAACCCCCGTAAACATTGGGTATAGCCGCCTCGGGAACCATTTATTGGATAACCATGGTTATCACCCCTGTCATAGGTCACCCCAAGTGGTTCGCTACGTTTGGTGATTTAGCAGGGGCGCCCGGGTTCATGGAGTGAGGTTTGTCTGGGTCTTGGCGGCGAATGCGTTTGCCCATCTTCTGCGTAGCGAGTCGGATCCGGAGAGACTGGTCGAGGGGGACCTAACCGAGATCTCTCCTGCCAGACTCACTACCAAGACCTCCTATGATCCAGAAGGTTTTGCTCCCTATCCATTGGCTTGCACCGCAGTGGAAGAAATGGATGAACACGTCCGTCACTTCTGGACACATAGACCTCCAGATTTCTACCCACCCCTCATACCTTTTTCCTTCCCAGAACTTCTTCCCCTTCAGTATCCCCAAATATGACATAGGCCCTGAGGGAAGCTAATGTAAAAAAATGCAATTAATATGTTATGGCAGGACACTTAATGACAGGATGATCAAGTGGAAGCGATGCAGAAGCATGTCGAGGAAGAGGAAAAGGTGGACTGATTGGATGAACATTGGATCAGAATAAGAATATCTGAGGATTGAATACCGAAAATAAATAGAACATAAAAAACAGCTTTACGCTACTGTCAAAATTGCATCTGAAATTAAAAAGACAACCGAATAACACATTATTGAAAGCAGAATTCCTAAAAGTAAGAAATAACATCACTACAGAAAAACGAAACTTAAAACAAAGACTACAGTGATCTTTTAAAAAATGCGAAAATAACAGTAAAAAAACTTGGAAGTTAATGAATAATATTCTTAAAAATCAGTCTAATACTTCGAATAATTTTTGTACTAAATTAATAATTAATGATGAAATAATCACTAACAATGTAGAGACATGCGACCACTTTAACAATTTCTTTTGCAACATTGGCTCCTCCTTAGCTAATAATATACGTAAAAAAGTCGTACACAAACCAGCCAATGAAATAACATTAGAACATGATAGTATAGAATCTTTATATCTTCAACCAACAACAGAATTAGAAATAAGCAAACTATTAAAATCATTGAAATCAAATACGAGTGCCGGTTACGATAAACTCAAATACAAGACAGTGCTAAGTCTCTCAACGGAATTGGTTCCTATATTATCAAAATTGATTAACCAATGTTTCAAAGAGGGAACTTTTCCAGACAGCTGTAAAATAGCCAAGGTGATACCAATTCACAAAGGTGGGTCCGAAACAAATACCTCAAACTACAGACCCATCTCAATCTTACCAATCTTATCAAAAATTTTTGAACGGGTAATCTACGAAAGATTAAACAATTTTCTCATTCTTTTATAAAAAAAAATATGGCTTTAGGAAAAAATCGAACACACTTGCGGCAATAAAAGACCTTATCAATAAACTTAGGAGCAGTATTGATGGTGGAAATTATATTTTATCTATACTAGTTGACCTTCAAAAAGCCTTTGATACAGTAAGTCATGATATACTTCTCAAGAAACTCGAGAAACTTGGTGTAGTTGGTCCTGCTCTTAATCTATTCAAATCATATCTTAGCAATAGAAAGCAATTCGCAAGCATTAATAATCAAAATAGTAAGCACCTTCCAATAAACTATAGAGTTCGGCAAGGATCCATACTAGGGCCACTACTGTTCCAAATTTATATCAATGATATTTCGCAATTAGAATTAAACGGTGAAATTTGGTTATATGCAGATGATACTGTAATATTCTACTGGGGTAAAGATCTAAACATACTACTAGAAAATTCACAAAGTGACCTAGAAAGAATTTGCAGTTGGCTCCAATCAAATATCCTAACAATGAATGTAAAAAAAACAGGATACATGATTTTAAGCTCAACCCGTAAAATAATTCCTCCTCACGTACCTTTAAAAATTGAAAATAACGATTTGCAAATCCTTATACAGGAAAAATATCTTGGGCTGTGCATCGATAAGCATTTAACTTTCAAACAACACATACAAGATGTGAAAGATAAAATTACACCCTTAATTAGTGTTTTTAGCCGGTTATCATATCTATTACCAATTAAATTGAAAAAAAGTTTATATTATAGTCTCGTACACTCACACCTAAATTACCTGATTGAAATCTGGGAAAACACATGTGAAATATACATAAATGAATTACCGGTAATACAAAACAAGGTAATCAAAAAAATATTTAACAATAAGCCCAGAACATCCACAAAAAAATTATATATGGAAACAAAACTATTAACATAAAGAAAACTATATGAATACAATACATGTCTCCTTATATACAAAATAATCTCGTACACACACACAGAATTCATTAAAACGTCTCAAGTACATAAACACTTTACACGACAACATGATAACATACATTTAAACACCATCCACGCTAACTATGATAAACCATCCATTGCCCCCCTCGTTACGAGGGGGACAACTTATATAATTGCCTCCCAAATGACATTAAAAGCAAAAATAAGTTGGGTAAATTAAAAAAAAAAATTATTAATATTTATTCTTGATAAACAAAATAATGAAATAGAATAGCGCTGTATTAAAATATTTAGTTTATCTTAATGTGTATGATTATTTCTAGTTAAATGAGTGAAAATGTAATTTTCTTTTAACTGGAATAAAAAAAAAAAAAAAAACACGTGCAAAATCAAATGAGTGTAAAGCCTCGATTACATTGAGCGAGTTTACAAGCTACTAGCTGGCGTATTCACTGTCTGCTAGTGAACTCGCTCAGTGTAATCATATTACTAGCTAACTAGCAAATTTTACACTAAAGATGTTTACTAACAGATAGTGAATACGCCGGCTAGTAGCTTGTAAACTCGCTTAATGTAATCGAGGCTTAAACAAATCAAAAAAGTCTATTGTAAATAAAATAAAAACAACACTTTACAGGAATATGGTTGAGGGCTACTGTATTACACTGTAATGTTAATTCGGTTTATAAAGAAAAGAATTTGATATGAGTGCGAGCGGCTGCAGTTGGTTGCGCAATCCAGAACTAACGTTTTCCATTAAAAACCCGCCGCGCTGATTTGGCGCGTTCACTTTTTCCGCAGGTTGGAAAATAATGGTGCCAAATTAGTGATGGGCAAATTCGAAGCATTTTAATAATAATCGAATGAAGTTTCGAAAAACTATTTTTTTACTCTCCCTCGACATCTCTGTGAAGAGAATAAGACATCGACTTCAAAGCAATCGAAATTAAATAATTATTTTATAATAATTGAATTTTACCTGTATTTAAAAAAAAAAATTATATATATATATATATATATATATATATATATATATAAAATAAACATTTATATGATATAATAATTTAAGTACATGTACAAAAATATTAATACCACTCTTCCATGGAAGCATTAGCTTGTCTGGAAGAGTAGTGTACATTTTTTAATGCCATAAAATAAGTAAATTACAATGTGAAGGTAAAAAACAATAATTTGTAAGTTTGGTGTTATGTAATTATAAGTATCTACTATCAAACAATTTGATTGTGTATTTAAATAATAATTCTATAAATATTGTTATTAGTTATTAAAAAAAAAACAAAATTTAACTTTTTTGAAGAATGGTGTATCACTTGGAAACTGAGATATAAGTTATTCTCAATTTTAAATTCGTCGGAAATTTTTTTTTTTGAGATTTATATTAAATATGTATTGATATTTATTTTTTAAAAACTCATTCCAATAGTTAGATGTACGTCATAGAATAAAAAATATATAACACTAAAAGTACCTTCCGTTCAAATTTGAATGGGAACAAATGTATCACTGACTTTTTGGTTCTAGACCATTTAGTGCGTCTGTCTCTCTTACACTTGCGTGAAATTGTATATCGCCATCCCATTTGGAAATATAGGCCGAAATTAGGTCTATAATTAATTATTAATTCACGAAACACGCCCACAAGGCACTTCTTGTGTTTATTCTGTGGTGTAGGTACTGATAACTAGAAGTTCTGTAAACTGTGTAGACCTAACGAGAAAAAAGTATGTTTCTAATATTATCTTATTTAATAAATCAAAACCAAAATATCCCTCAAAATCATAAGATTTGTGAGTAGGTACTTGAATACACGGCTACTTAATTATAAACCATGAATACACATATACATATTATATATAATTTATGTAATATTTAAATGAAAAAAGTATAAATATAGTACTATTTGTCCAAAGAAACGTCACAATTTTAATAACAATTCTATTTTCAAACTTTATTCCGACCGGTTGGTACCATGATATTGATTATTCCGATTTGAACTCTGGCGGGATAAAAATGTAATATCCAACACGGCCATCATCTTGAATCCGAACCAGAAGGTAAGAGAAATTTACAGACAGATGGAAAGCTAAATTAAATGGATTAAAATACGCTTTCGCTACTCTCAGTCAAAAATAATTTTAAAATGCGATTCAGATTATCAGCTATCTTTGTAAAAAACAAATACCCACTCGTAATAATAATTGATAATGCACTCGTTCTTGTTATTTGTACGGTTGCATAAAAAATACCTTACACATAATTTCGATTACATGCTTGGTAGACATTGGATACGACACTAAATATGTATGAAATGAGCAATTTGACCAAGAAATAACCGCATATTACGGGCACGTGCCTAATCTTGTAGTCGCAAAACACAAAAAAAACTAGTTGTTTTGTTGAAAATACTATAATATTTATTTATTTACTTTACGCTGCTCTTAGTGTTTTACAAGATCTGAACCTTTAAAGATCCAGGTTTTCCGAACCCTCCTACATCCTTTCTACTACACCCCATCTCACTATATTTACACTTTTAGGGGTGTCATAAATATGCTGGTTCCGGGCAGTTGGGACTTTTGTGTGGTAGTCTTCCTCGACATCATCATCATTATTATGGCGCCGCATCCCAGAGTGCCTTTTACCCTCATCCATCAATTTTTTTCTCCAACTTCGATTTTCGGACGCTTTACACGACACCTTTTTTGTGCAGATTCCATTCAGGAAATCTTTCCTTACTATTTTAGTATGGCGCGCTTTATTTGACAGCAGTTATTATTTTACCTAACTATTAATTTACGAGGAACTTTTGGGCGTTTATTTCGACATACATATTGCATACCTAAATATTGTTAAAAATATTATAGATAAAATAGACCGTTTATAACTTAGCGCAAGGGCGGATTTAGGTGGGGGGGGGGGAGCACGGGGGCACGTGCCCCCCCCAGGATGGTATTTTTGTGTACTGTGGAGATTCCATTACAGTACATACTTAGAAGCAAATCAAATTATCAGAGTTGTTAAAATAACAGAAAGAACATGAGTCAAACTTTTGTCTATTTCTGGCTGGAATTTTGTTCGTTGCATCCTATTCATGCACTTGCAAATGAAAGATGATAATCAGCGTTTGCGAGAGCGGTACGGTCGGGAGAAAGCGCGGTCGGAAATGCCCCCCCCCCATTAAAGTTGACAAACTCAAATTTCGACTTCATAAAAAATTGGTCCGTCCTGTGGGGGGGGGGGGGGGAATTGTGCTCTTGAGGGGTACCCCCCCATCGGGGTGGCACCCGGTGGCCCGGTGGCCCGCCCCCCCTCCGCCCCTTGTGCCCCCCTCAGAAAAAAATCCTGGATCCGCCCTTGACTTAGCGTGTTTCTGTTAGGTGTTGTGAAATTCGAATACTTTTATCATTACATAGTATAAAATGAAGTCGCTGGAAATGTTTGTGTGCTTAGATCTTTTAAACCACGCAACGGAGTTTCATGCGGTTTTCACCAATTGATAGAGTGATTCAAGAGTAAGGTTTATATGTATAATACATGCTTATTATAGTAATAGTAGAGAAAAGCCGAGAAATTCAAATATTGCGGTTGCTTGGATTTTATAAAGGTTGGGAATGGCGTTGTGTTTCTTTAGCCACAGCAACGTGTGACCGGGTCTACTAATTTTATTATATTTTAACATTTTGTGACATATAATTGCATAGAACAAATGAAGAACTTTTTCGTAGCACCTTGAAATATAGCTACATTATCTGAAATAAAACTTTATTAATAAAACTATAAATATCCCAGAAATGCAAAAAGTTATACAAAAGTTAATTAATAAAATGCATTTCCTGTATATGAATGCTCGATTTGAACACCTCAGAAGCCCGCCGAGAAATATTTTTAGGTAAACATTTTTAATGTAACATACTCAATCCACACATGTTGAAAGAGGTTTACTCGTACTCTTGTACAGTGTACACGGGTGTAATGTAGATTCATCAGTTTTACTTTGTACTGCGAGTTTCCGAGTATCATGTATATAAAGTACGATCTTATTCTTAATAATCTTATTCTTCTTCTTCTTCTTCTCGTGTCCTATCCATTCAACGGACGTTGGCTATCATGTTGGCTATGCGGACTTTGTTCACTGCGGCCCGGAACAGCTCTACAGTAGACTGTGGACAAAATACTGTCTCAGGTTTTTCAGCCATGATGTTCTCCTTCTTCCAGAGCCACGTCTTCCAGCAATCTTTCCCTGCATTTTGAGATGTAAGAACTCGTACTTCTCTGAATGTCTCATCACATGTCCTGGATATTGAAGTTTTCGGATTTTTATTGTTTTTCTTTGATCATCCGAAAATCTTTTTTATTCATTTTCTTTATTCATACGTAATATCTTCATTCGTAACTCTGCCCATCCAGCTTATTTTGAGTATTCTTCTGTAGGTCCACATCTCGAATACCTTAATTCTTAATGATACTACTATATAATTATGTAGTTGTATTATATTTGTTTTAGCTTCGTTAATCACATTAAGAACTCCTAAAAAACGGAATAATGGTTTATTCAATTTCGCCTAACGAACAAATCTAGAGTGTTTCCTAAAAAAATAATAAGCTTAATTTAATATATGTTTTTGTGATGAATTTTGTCCGTAATAATCGTCTCGAAATAGCTATTGAATGTTCATCTAAAATGACGTCACAGCTATACATAATAGTATAGAATAAATACATCTAAGACAGACTTCGTACAAAAAAGGAGGTCGTTAATCTATTTTTTTTTTAATATTCCAAAGAAAACGGATATTAAATTTTACAGCCACAAATACAGCAGCTTTTTTATGTCGTTTCGCTCTTTGAGTTATTTTCTTGCAAGTTCATTAAATGAGTTTATAGTTTCGTTGGGATAAAAAAAACCGGTTACTCCGAATGCACCACTTTCTATAAATTTAACCTAAAACAGACAAACAAGAATGAGACAGGTTTTTCGTCTTAATATTATAAACACGTGCGGTTTCATTTCGTCTGGCAGGAGAAATGACTTGATTTACATATCCTGGAAAGTACATTTTTTTATGTGAGTATCGCTCAAGAGTTTTTTTACATTAATTCAAACAGGAGGACCTGAGGAAAATAATTTCCCTAAGGCCCTATGTCATCTTTGGGGATGCAAGGAATAGAAGGAGTGAACTTGGGTCTTGAAGGGAACAATGTTGTAGGCAAATCGTTCCTGTTTGCTTAAGCAAAGCCGAGCTGTTGAACTTAAGAACCAGTCGTAGAAACGACCCGATCTTTGTGACAAATGTCAACTGTGTACAAATGTTGGGCGCACGTTTGGCGTGTTTCCGACTGTGCACCGGTGCCAAAGGAATCAACGACAAGGGAATCAATATAGTTCCTTGTAGCATCTTCTATTGAAATACCCGATGCCTGTGCAATCAAACGGACCGCCCGTTTCAGCACAGAGTCGAGAGTTTTTTTCAGGTATTTCGGGGTTGACTGCTAAATTCAGAACAGAGGTGACTGCTAAATTCAACCGTGCAATTTGTATAGGGTTAGCGTGAGTTATGTACAGTGGCGTAGCGAGGGGGGGGGGGGCGCACCGCCCCGGGTGCCACCCGACTGAGTGTCACCCCCCAAGATCACAATTCTCTAGCCACCCCACCCTCCCTATGCCACTGGCTATGTGTACTATTAAGGTACCAGCGGGCCCTGAGAAGTACGCCCAGCTTCCGAGAGGCCAACTTAAATGTGGCTTCGATGGAGCCCCTTACCTGAGCTGGTCACTTTGTAACTCTAAGTGACCAGCTTAGGAGACAGTGAGACTGTAGCATCCGATTGGGGTATTCTGTGAGGCTGAAGGTAATGGGAATTAGGAGGAATCTCCCCTCTGGAACGTGCCGCAAGTTTACGACTCATAAAGGCGGATTATTACATTATTATTTATTAATAGATGGTTCCCGGTATGCGTTGCAATGCCATATTCAAAGAAATGTGTATGAGCAAGGTTTCATTAAAATCCATTCAGCAGTTTTAGCATAAAAGTAACAAACACACGTACACCCATACAAACTTTCGCGTTTAAAATATTAAGTTAGCTACTTCTTCTTCCTTGCACTGTCCCAACTCATTGCCTAGGTAGGCTGTTGGGGTCTACTCTTCTCGTTCTCAGGTTATAACTTCTACGGTGCTGGGTATCGCTTTTATCCAGGTCGTTTCTCTGTAGTATTTTGGAGCATTGAGTCATCCAGAAGTTCTTTGGTCTTCCTCTGGATAACTGTCGATGAAGCTCCATAGACATTGTCCGCTTCACTTTATGATCTGGTGGTCTCTTATTCGTTATTATACTACCACAAAGAACACAATTTTTTGTTCCGACTATTATCTTTTTCATTTTTCTGTGTCTTGTTCTCTTTCATAATGTTCGTTTAGATTAGTAGTGTTATCTTCTTCTTCGATGATATATTACATTGATGGGAATAACCATCAAAAGGTATAAGCAAGAGAGTTGTTCTTATAAAAAATTAAAATAATGATTATTTTTAAATCTTAATATTTTTTATCACGTAGAACTCTGATTAATAAAGAAAATGATGATATGTATGCAATCGTATGGCCTTGCATCAAAAGTGCATTAGATTTATCAGAATTTATAACAATTATATTCTTACAAGGAGTTGGATTACTTAGTACTTAACAACCATAACATTATACATTTTAATAACTTCTTTACCTATGAATAAAACCACACAATATTGTGACACAAAGGAAGAAGATAAAATCAAAAAGTGGCGTTGTTTTTTCTTTGATAATATGTTTTTTCGAAGGTCTGCGCAGGTTGTGAAATCTCCCATGTACAATATTATTCATAAAATTATATGACTCGTTCATTTCTTTATCAATGCAATCTTGATGGGTAATTTGTTTCATAACATTTGAATAACGATCCTTGAATTTAATCAGTTTTCATAAACATACCAAGTTAAAGGAAATCAAAATTCTATGTATGTTAGTTAGATTTGTAATAAAATTAAATGATAATAATTATATTATTGACGTTTATTGTAATAGTTATTATTATGACATGGGAACTGATTTTAAGTTTGAAATTGAATGGTAAATGGGATTTTAAATGTGTATATCCTTCAGTTTACAAATCAGGTACCTAATTATAAGAATTGTTACACACCACATTTTTAGAACTCCTATGTATTTCTTTGTAGGAAGTTAATTTTAGTTTTTAATTAGCTTACCTACTAGTTATTGTGATAGACCATGAATATTTAAATAATTATTTTTAAAATTACTGTTAGGTTCAATGCGCAGTAGCTTGGAGAAATTTGTTGTTGTTATTATTGTTGGTATTTAAGGCCTGGTGTTGGAGTACTTAAGGCCCGGTGTACCCGCTCAAGTAAGAAGATGATGGCGAGATATGTAAATACGAATGTTGAAGGGAGCGCGCTAACGTTAAAAACGATAATATTTAGACGAAAATTGGGAAAATGTTTAATAAAACGCGACTCATTTAAAATAGAGCAAAAATGTCTAAAATAGCATTTAAAAAATAAACTGAAAAATAACAATAAAATAAATAACTTGTAAAATAACAGAAAAAATGTGTTTATGATAATTTTCGGAGCATGCTTTGCGATTTTTTTCTATCGAGGGAATTTAATATATTTGAAGTTTCGGCATAGGGAATGTATAAATATTATCTTCAAGAATATGTTTTTTTAAGAGCAAGAATATGTTTTTTTAAGAGCTTTTAACTTTAGATATGTAAGGAAAATATGTAATAAATCGGTAGAAATGCGGAACGCCGCGCTTTAACATGAAAAAAATCTCTAGGATACATTTTAATAGGAACTACAAGATATTATTGTTTATTGAAAAAATAAACAATACTATACAAAAGTCAGTGGTGCCATCGACAGACTATGGCATCCCTAAATGGGATATGTTGTGAGGTTGGAGGTATCTATGAGGATAAAAAGATGGAGAATATGATAGTTGGAAAGTACCTGGAAATAAATGTGAATACCGCACAAAAGTTTTGACTTCAGAGAATGGTTGAGAGAGTCCATTTGACTTCTCCAACCGTACTCTCTCGGAACATTGTCTTGTATCGCAGTGGTAGGGATGGATTCATACGTCTGTTACTCCTGGACATACTGACCCCTAGATTCCTATCAACTTCTAATACCATTTTCCTTCCTGAGAAGAATTACTTTTCTCAGGACCTCCAGTGTGGAACTAATGTAAAAAAAAGTCCCAACTGATCTTAACCGTCCGGATCAGTGAGACCATGGCATCCCCAGTTGGGGTAGATAGTAGAAATATTGTAAGTCATTGGCAGGGGAATGAGATAGGTAGAGGAAGGTGAGAAAGTACCTGGCTATTCAGATCTAGTCACCAAACATGGCTTAAGTCATTTAAAGGTTCAACACTGAATGATGGTCTTACACCAGGGTGACACTGAGAGTATCTTCCACTCTGAAACGAGCAGCAAATATAGCTTATATTATTTTTAATAAATTTTTAAATAACACAAATTAATAAAAATAAAATTATCTTGCGCACGCCGGGATTTGAACCCGCGACCTCCGGATTGCTAGTCGAGAGCCTCACCCCTTGATCACGGAGGCCGTCAAATAAATACTTTTCTTTTTAAAATATTTTTTTTCCCACGGCTTTCTGTAAAGTAATTGATATAATATAATAAATTAACCCCATTGTTAAATGATATGCATTTAAAGCAAGTCAATTAGATAGCGCTCTTTAACCTTGGGTCGGAATAAGGTCGTGTTGTCCTGCTGTTAATCTGTGTTTAGTGACCGCTAATTACAAGTTTAGCTCTCACACTTATTTCAACACAATGCACATTTCAATGTTCGCGCAAAGGTCCATCATTGTAATGTGTGTTCATTATTTATTATGTGTTTATATATTATTAATATAATCATGCAAATTAGTTTCTTTATTATATTATCTTGTCTCTAGGTTAGATTTTAGATTGATGGCATTGAAGTCCGTGATGTAGTGGTTATAGTAGTTAAAACAGAGTGGTTAAGATACTCGGTTACGAATCTAGAGGTCACGGGTACAACTACCGACGTGCGCAATAAATTTTATAAATATCTATGTTTTATATCGCATAGAAATTTTTAAAAGGATATTCATGACATTTATTTTTTTCTTTCTTGATCAGTCTATTCATGTCATATAAAATACCTAACAAAGTGTTTTAAAGAAAAAAAAATACTTCTCCAAATATTAGTTGACCCTCTTTTCCAAAGTTGTGCTATTTATATGTAATTTTTTGTAAAAAGGTTTTTTTGTTCCTCCTAAAAAACCTGTGTAAAATGAGAGACGCGGTGTTATAATGAAAGCGACGATATATGTAGCATAACACACAATAAAGTCTGAGAAATAATAATGAGATATGCGTTATTCTTATGCGAGAAATGCATATCTTTGGAGAAATGTATGACATTCTATTCAACTTTCTTCAAATAATAAAACAAAGATTATAATAGGAGCATAACTATATATAAATATAAACTGTATACTTGCTACTTAATGAATCTTCGATAACTATTAACTATTTTGTTACTAAACTTGGTATAAATGGAGCGATGATTGATCAAAACATTTGTTTGTCGAAAACATGGATCATGCATAGTTAAAGAAATTCGAATTCAGATACGTGGTGTTACAATGTGGGCGACGATATGATGTTATTACCAATCAGAATCCAGAATTATGTGCAATTTTCAAAATTCTAACATGAATTTTAGCAATCCGTGTTTATTCACAAGAATAAGATATACGCAAGTATTTATTATTTTTATTTTTTAAAGGTTTATATAAAAGGATAGGTTGTACGGAATATTGGTGTTTTGGAATCGGGGGTACCATATTCACTGGTTACGAACAGCTGGGAGCGGTTGGCACTCTAGTGAGATATTTGCGTAAAGGTCAGTTAGTTGCATTGCTTTAATTTTTAGTCGGTAGGTACCTAATTACAATTAATAAGTCCGATGACGTACCTATAAGATACGATTCCAAAAAAGCCGATTAATTTTGATTCGATCTACGCCTAGCAAAAAATGGTGCCATTGAAAATATATAACGTAGGTAGGTACTTACTTAAAAAACTTGTTTAATCCGTTATAAGCCCAGTGACCCGATCAATACGGGAGACACTTGCAAGTATTATCGGTTGGTCAATAAAGGCATTAACGGAAAACAAAGAGCCGTGAATAAATCCGTATCGATGTCAAACAACGCGAACTATTCGATGGTAGGATGACGAATCAAGATCCAAACTGAAGGAGCTTTGCCGAGACAATGTGTGGGTATAGGTATAATAATGTGATTTTATCTTGAATACAGGGTTAAATTCATGTATCTAAGATAATATGCGAAAGTAACCACTATTCATAATTTCCACGATTGTTTTTAGCTTAGCTTGATATTGTAGGATTCAGGTACATGAAGGCTACATCAAAACTAAACGCCGAAAACCACATTAATTTAACTAATTATTGTATACTGAAATACCGATATTGAAAAAAAAAATTACGGGCGCATCAAAGTATTACTTCTACATAAGAGTGGAAAATACTCTCAGTATCGCCCTGGTGTGAGATCACCATTCAAAATTGAAACGTTGCTTGAAATGACTTTAGACGTGTTGGTGACCAGATCTGAATAGCCAGGTACTTCCCCGCCTTCCTATTCTCCTCCTTCTCTCTCCTTCTCTATCACCTTCCCCTCCTCACTAACCTCAACCTTCATTGGGGATTGGCTCACACTGGCTCCAGATGGCAGCAGTTGGGACTGTTGTGCGATATTCACATTTAAAAAGGCACAGGGGTGCCTGGGTTCAGGGGGCAGGTTTGTCCGGGACTTGGCGGCGGATGCGTCTGCCCACCAGCTCCATGCCAGGCCGGATAGGGAGAGAATGGTTGAGTCCTTTTGCCTTCTCCAGCCATACCCTCTCGGAACATCGCCCTGCACCGCAGTGGGAGGGATGGATTCATACGTCCGTCACTCCTGGACATATTGACCCCCGGATTCCTACCCACCCCTAATACCCTTTTCCTTCCCAGAACTTCTTCTCCTTCCTTTCCTAAAAAGATTCCCACACAGCATCCTCAAAGATGATATAGGCCCTGAGGAGAATTACTTTCCTCAAGACCTCTCGTGTGGAGCTAAATTTAAAAATAAACTTCACTACAATCTACACATCTGCAATGATGATTGACATTGGTCATTCTAAAGCCGTTGTCCGAAACGTTGTTAAAGAGGAAGGAAGGCAATACTTCGTAATAACTTAAAAAATCAAACCGAAATTAACCTAACCCAAACTAACCTGAGTTATCCAAACCCAACCATCCCTCGATATGACATGTTGTGATAAGAGAGGGTGCCAGGCAGGCTAATAAAAGTATGGAATACTTGAACACTTCATATCTGGCGCATGTGTTTCTCGTAAATGAACACACCTTGATTGACGTCTTCGTGAATAATTATTATTTTACTACCTAGAACGGATGGCTGCTTCATATTTTTATTGTATTGGGATTAGTTTTTGTTGGGGATGATTATTTATGGTTGCAATTCCCTTTCTGAAAATCCAATCTGTGGTACTTACCAGCCTTTCCATAGGAATCCTACCACGCTAGAGATCAAGTTAAAATACGCGTTGCCATAATTAAAGAATTTAAAAAGATTGAGATTTATCGTACATGAATTTGATACCTGTTAGAAAATCAGAAAAATATATCTCGAGGGAAGAAATACACGAGGTGCCCATTTATATTAATTTCATACTCTAGGGCCTGGAGCATTAATAATATGTACAACTCCACTAACATTTACTTGTTTTGGCTGGCAACTTTGGCCGCTAGAGGCTCTAGTGTAGCATTTTTAAACTTTTAGGAATAATTTCCCTCGGGGCCTATGTCGTCTTTGGGGATGCGGTGTGGGGGTCTTTTTTGTGGAAAGGAAGGAGTGAATCCGGATCTTGAATATACTCATATTATAGAAGGGAGGAAACGCATAGCATAATCATGCACAAAATGCACACATGGTATAATCATGCATAAAATGCACACATGGTATAATCATGCACAAAATGCACACATGGTATAATCATGCATAAAATGCACACATGGTATAATCATGCACAAAATGCACACATGGTATAATCATGCATAAAATCCATTAAAATTAAATAAAACGAAGCCTCACCACTCGTGCCCCTAGGAGGCGCTATTATTGCCTACTGCCATCAAAATGTATGGGAAATGTCAGAAGCTGGAGATATTGCATTTTTTTTTTTTTTTATTGTTCGAAACATTTTTAAAGTTACAATTTTACAACATAAAATAATACAATATTTCAATCTCTCTCCTAATAAAGCAGATGCTTGTGTTTAGGAGAGGACAACTATATATTTATACATCTATTTAAATTTAAAATATTATTACAATTTTATGAATAAATACAATAAAAATATAGGTAAGTAATGAATGATACAAAGTAATGATAAGCAAAAACATAAAATCTAAACAATAAGAAAAGTAATGAGTAAAAGTTACAGGTAAGTTATAAATGATTTAAAATTGATTAATGTCAGCTGAAGTCCCCGGCTTTGCAGGGCTTCAACCACAGTTTTAATCAGATGCAGTCAGTAATTTTCCTCTTATTTTCAAAACTATGGTGCAAAATTTCTTAAGGAAGTATAAACATTCTGCTTTAGGGGTGAGAAAAGGGGTGGAGTCGTTTTGCGAAATATCACGTTGACGGTGACCTTCCTCTTGTTTTGAAGGTTAAGCGTAGAAAATTTCACCATTCTCGGAATAAAACTATAGATTTGAAGAATATATTACACAGAAAAAAGTCAATAACTCATTTCGCACAAACCTCACATTTTCACATCATTGTGAATTGAGATTTGCCCTACTAACTATTGACCATGAACTATATTAGAACAATTTTAATTATTCAATAGGAACTTGAGATCACATTTATTATGATTCATGTTTGGGTTTTAGGAACTTGCTTATAATGGCTGCATTGTTTAACGATATTGTACATTTTTCACGGGTATCAAATTACACGTTAAGGTGGCATGTAATGCCTTGTGGAGAAATCGTTAAATTTGTGTGGATTTTAGTTTACTTTGCCCAAATATCTCAAGTTTAGCGAATCAATTCGTAAAAAAAACCTTGAAATTAGAACGAAATTATTTTATTAACTATTTCGGTAAATATGAAGATATCTAATCTAACACACTATATCTAACATCTAACACACTATATAAAGAGGTAATATTTGTTTGTTTGTTTGTTTGTGTGTTTGTTTGCATCGAATAGGCTCCGAAACTACTGAACCGATTTGAAAAATTCTTTCGCTGTTGGGAAGCTACACTATCCCTGGGTGACATAGGCTATATTATATTTAAAAAAAAATAGGCATCCTTACTAAAACTTCAATAATTTAACCCAGGGTGTAAAAAAATTACCTAAAATATTCTTTAAATCGCGTGCGCTGCGAAAACTTAGGATGATAGAATAAAATAATGTACTACGACTTTATAGAACACATCATTATTTACAAAAAAGGTCGCGACAGCATATGTCTAACTATTATGGTTATGCCACAATAAGTATTCTTTTATTTTAAAATTTTAATTAATATGTCGCCGCTTGAAAAGGCTCTTTATTTGTATCTTGGTTTTAATCCTTATCAAAATAAATTACTTCATATTCAAGACAGCTTCAATACCTTTATTTAACTTTTTGAATTTTTCAATTCGGATATTTAATTAGAAAGATATCACGAGTTTAAAAATGTTAGTATTAGAAAAAAGTTTCGGCTACGGGCCGCGCGGGAGAGGAGTCAAGAAATGCAGTGCCAGGGGGGTTGGCGGGACGGGGGAGCGGGAGAGCGGTGGCGGGGAAGGTGGAAGTGGAACGCTGGAGGGGAACGCACGGGAAAGGACATGTAAGGAGTAACATTTTATTTATTTGAATATGGCATGTATTATAAAAGAAAGTCCAAAAAACGTGCAGCTCGAAAACGAGTCCCGGTTCGATCAAGGGTGATATGGTGTGGTAGATCTCTATCCCCCCTAGGGAATAAGGGTATCCGTTTTTACCTAAAGGCCGTGCTTTTAAAGATATAAGGGATGAAAATTTCGCCCTCTTGAAATTTCTAGAACAGTCTTCCGGAAAGTTCTAGAAGGTTCCATAGAGCTGTAGAAAGTTGTGGAAGGAGTGGAATGATCAGGAATAGGAAATCGGGAACATCATTGTGCAACATTCCAGAACACTATCTTATTGTCCTGAGCGAAGCCGGGTAACCCAGCTAGTTATTTATAAGGATCTAAATCACGGACAAACCGGGTAGAAAATTAGTAACCCAATACATTTTACCCATAATAGTTCAACAATGTTGAAGGAAATTCAAATTAGGTACGATTTAAATTTTCACGGCCAAAAGTATTTTCGTTATTTATTTTGGGGGCGTGATCCTTCTAAGGCTAGGGACTCACGGAGCGATTTTTACCCGCGCCCGCCGCGGTTGCGGGCCCGCAGCCTTTGTAGAATGCAGATATTTATGTAAAAAATTAAAGCACATTTCACGACGCGTTTTACGCCCGCGGCGTGTGCGATTGTTTGCGGGTCCCGCTGCACCGGCGGTCATCTTGTACCGGCGGGCGCGGGCGCGGTCCCGCAACCGCGGCGGGTTGCTCCCGCGCGCTCTGCGATCGGTTGGCGGGCTGATCGTTTACTGCCCGTCTTGCAACCGCCCGTCTTGCGGTAATCAACCGCCAAGATTGCGATCGATAACCGCAACCGCGGCGGCTGCGGGCCCGCAAAAAACTCCGGTCTCGTGAGTTTTGAAAATAAAACTCCATCCCGCAACCGCGGCGGGCGCGGGTAAAAATCGCTCCGTGAGTCCCTATCCTTAGGCTCCTTCTTTAGCCAACGTTTTTTTTGGACAGATAAATCGAATTAAAAATTACAAATTACAAAATATATTATTGGAAAATATACCGTTTTTACCGAAATTTAAACTAACATGGAAAAAAAATCTAAAGAACCCATTAATTCCATTACGTTACCCTGCAAATATTTATTTACCGACATTTTTAGGGGCTTTTACATATAAAAATAATTCATAAAATTATAAACAATTACGTTATTTGTATAATTTTTTAATGACTTTTTGGAACGTAACTGAACTGCCCCAGCAACAAACTTTTGCGTTTTTTAAACGATAAATTGAAGATTTCCACTGAAGAATCCACATTATTATTCTATTCCATTAGTATTTTGGGCAATGAGGGGTACATATTAGGAATGGTAGTTAAGAATTTCTGCACTGAATAAAAAATCCCGACCACTAGTATTAGTATTGGTGAAATTTTAAAAATTAAACGTCAAAGTAACGAAACGGAAAGCATAAAAACGTGTACAAACTTTGGCGAAAATTTTCAAGTATTTCTTTGTACTCGTCATTTTTTATGGACATTCTATTGCGAATTATGTATTGTTTGTTTCGTTCGGAGTTCACTCACGCTCTATCCAATTGCAAAAACATGTAAATTGATGGGCTTTGTGCATGTGGTTCTAAAATTAGTTCTGTGTTTTTAACCGTGCAAATTTTCATGCTCGAAGGCATGGGAATTTTGTTTACCGAACGTGTTAACATTGTGAGCGAGTGGTTTACGCTCTTTCTAGTGCTAATCGGCTCGGTTCATTCCCCCGCGACTTTTCCATAATAACTAACTATTTTGATATATTTAAGGTCGTTTCCGTTGAAATTATAGGTATTAGCGGCGCCATACTCCACAAAATTAAAATATTACATTTCATTTACTTATTCAAAACAAATTATGTCTAACGAAAATAAACCTATTCTAACCTAAGCCAAATGAACCTAACCCAAATGATCATAACCCAAATGAACTTATTCAAAACAATGGTTTTTTCTAATGAAAATAAACATATTCTAACCTAACCCTAAACCCATTTTAACCTAACCAAACTTATTAAAAACATAAAGAAGTTAAGTTAGGAAGCTGGAGAATGAAACAAAAAAAATATTAAGAAGTTTAGTTAGGAAGCTGGAGAAGAAACAAAAAAAATAAAGAAGGTTATTTAGGAAGCCGAGGAATGAAACAACAAAAAAATAAAGAAGTTTAGTTAGGAAGCTGGAGAATGAAACAACAAAAAAATAAAGAAGTTTAGTTAGGAAGCTGGATAATGAAACAACAAAAAAATAAAGAAGTTTAGTTAGGAAGCTGGAGAATGAAACAAAAAACAAAAAAGTTTAGTTAGGAAGCTGGAGAATGAAACCAAAAAAGCATTAAAAAGAACATTGTCGAATTGATTCACGAGTCTAGATTTAAACAGAATTGATAAACGTCGCTAAGCACCGCTTATCTTCGGGTAGGAGGGGACTGCGGCTAATATTTCGATTACTTTATGAAACTTACGACACTATCGGTGTGCACAAATACATTCACAGTTCTAACATGTCCCCACGAAATTTAATTAATGTACGTTACCGACAGCAGTTATTTATTACGTCAAGATAATGAAAAAAGAAGAAATGTGACTGATAAACTGACTTTACAAGTTTAAGTACAGGAGGTCCAGAGGAAAATATCTTCCCTCAGGGCGTATGTCATCTTTGGGGATGTTGTTTTGAAGGTCTTTTAGAGAGGAAGTTCTGGGAAGGAAAAGAGTAAGAGGGGTGGTTATGAATCTGACGGAACCAATGATAATTAATTTATGAGCCGGACAGAGCTAATAAATCTTATACACAAGGTAAACTGTTAAATTAACGATCTTTCTTAAATATTCACTACTCTATTTAATATGACCCAAATTGAGGTCACTGAATCTCAGGTAATGAATGGGCCCAGTCGAAATTTTATTTTACATTATATTCAATATATAATGAAAAATCAGAAGTAGACCAGGTGCAAAACATAAAATAAATAAATTGGTAAATTAATGCATAATAAATAACAGTACATTTAATGGTAAGAAAAAAAATTGTGAAATTATGCGCATTAAATGAATTGGTAAATTTATGCTTATTAGATAAAATGGTAAATTTTTATTTATTTTTTATATTCAATAATTTTATTATTAAATTAATAAAAACAGTTTATTTATAAACAAGTTCTGCTGGTAATTATTATTACGCGTGACAGCTGTTTCGCCTTCTGAGGGCATTATTAAATGTACTGTGTTTGTCATTAACAAAGAAATAAATAAATAAATTATCAAACTAGGAGTTTGATAATGCCCTCAGAAGGCGAAACAGCTTTCACGCGTAATAATAATTACCAGCAGAACTTGTTTATAAATAAACCGTTTTTATTAATTTAATAATAAAATTATTGAATATATAAAATAAATTAAAATTAAAATGGAGTTCTACATATCAAACTTGATAACAATAAATAAAATGGTAAATGTATGTATGCATTGTAAATAAATTAAACGTGAGAAATAAGTCTAGTCTACGCATATTTTGAACATTGGTAAATGTATGAATAATAAATAAATTGGTACATTTATGCATAATAAATAAATTGGTACATTTAAGCACAATAACTAATTGGTAAATACATAGTAATAAAAATTGATAAATTTACGAA
This sequence comes from Limnephilus lunatus, assembly GCA_917563855.2. Classification (NCBI taxonomy): domain Eukaryota; kingdom Metazoa; phylum Arthropoda; class Insecta; order Trichoptera; family Limnephilidae; genus Limnephilus; species Limnephilus lunatus. Next base: position 50,292,867 of record OU830593.1, read on the forward strand.
TATTAGGTACGTAATGTATGCCTAATACCTGGATTGATAAATTTATGCTAATTATATTTTCCAAATAAACCTTATTTTAGGTGGTATTACGTTAAACTTGAGAAAAGCAGTTGTACAAAATAAAAATTAAAATGTATTAACAAACATCGCAAAATGTGTTTCTGAAACATGTTTACATCGATGTGGAAAAAACTTAACTTGAAAAATAGCGTTATATCAAAACTTTTTCAAAGCTTTAATTGAAAAAAATAAGATAATTTAAAATAAATACCTACGTACATCTGAATATATTTATCGCATCCATGCCAATTCGGAATAAAATCAACTCAACACCCCTTTGAAAAGTCATTAAAAACTTTTAAAAAAAAACATTGAAAAATAGCCCGTAACCTAACCTAACGTAACCCATTTTTTAATCTATTTTTTTCATCACTTTTAATGACATTTTAAAGAAGGTGTTGAGCTGATTTCATTCTGAGTTGTCCGGTCACCGTATTTCTCATTACATGTAGGATAAAGCAGAATTATGCAGATAAATTAATTAGACGATTAGATTTAGTCCGTTTTTTTTTGTTTGGCGGATGTTCCAATCAACGACTTGTTAAACTTTTTATAAAAAAACCTGAACAGAATCCGGATGCATGTTTTTCAGGAGAATTATTATCTGCTTGCTGAGAATATCTTCAAACAAAAAAAATGGTAGGTATGTTGTTATTATTAATCTCCTCAGAGGAAAACAAGATCCGCCAAAACAACTTGAGATAATGGTCTACAAGGTTTCCGGTTCACAGATATGTTGATTTTGCCATAAATAACAAATAAAAAAATCAGCACCTTCAACAGCCAGCTGCCTAGCGTCGTTGTACTGAAGATAATAGAAACAAAATATGATATGGCATTGAAACGTTCTGACTGTCGCTGTCGGATCAAACTGCACGGGACACGTGTAGGTAGAAATGATGTGCATAACGATTTGCAGAAGCATAATTCCTTGAGACTCAAGAAAGTCACTGTGTTTTTATTGATCTCGGCATATGGGTGAACGATATTGGCGACACGCGTTGTGCGCACGCTTTCATTGCCCATCTCCATGGTTTTTATTATTTAGTAGCGTAGGTAGGCACGTGAAAAATTACGGGATATTACAATTGTAGGATTTGTGAAGTTGAAACAATATATAAAATATTACCTTTTACCTTTCAAAATCAGGTGTGTGAATTCTCTTTATAATACAAAAAAATAAATATAGGTATCTACAATGCAAGAATATATAATAAAAAGATTTTAATTTGATTTGGGCATTTCAATAAAAAGAGGGATTTTTCAAGGAGACTCATTGAGTCCTTTGGTTTTGCTTAGCATTAAATCCTCTATCTAAAATGTTAATTAAAAGCAAGTTTGGAATAAAAATTAAAGGTAATACTAGAGAGAGAAATATAATTCCTCATTTATTATTTATGGATGATTTAAAATTATATTCGAATTCTGAACCAAATTTAGAGAAAATGATTAAAGTAGTTAAAAATTTTTCAGATGATATTAAAATGACTTTTGGTTTAGATAAATGTAGAACGATCCATATAGAGAAAGGTAAAATTGTAGATGGAGACGAGGGTATATTTAGAAATTTCAAAATTGAAAGTATGAAAGGGGGTGAGGTTTATAAATATTTAGGATATCCGCAATCAAATAGATTAAATCATACTAGTATTAAAAATGATATTAGGATTAAATTTAAAACTAGGATCAGAAAAATTTTGAAATGCAATCTATCTGCTAAAAATTTAGTAAAGGCGATAAATACTTGGGCAATACCTCTATTAACTTACTCATTTGGCATAATTAAATGGTCTAATACAGATTTAGATAGCTTAGAACGATTAATTAGAACTACATTAACAAAATTTCATTCCCATCATCCAAATTCAGCAATAGAACGTATTAATTTACCCAGAAATTTAGGAGGTAGAGGTATAGTCAAAATAACATCTTTAAAACATAATCAGGTAGAAATGCTAAGAAATTTTTTCCATAGGAAAGCTGATAGTTCAGAAATGCATAAAATAATTTGCAAGGCAGATAGAAATATTTCACCATTAAATTTATACGACGAGAATGCCAGCATTCTTATAAATACCAACCAGGAATTATTAGATTCCTGGTCTCATATTCATAATATGGTTTATAATATATTCATCAACCAAACATATGTTGACAAATTTTCGTCAAACAAATGGTTGAGTATTGGAGAGTTGAGCGCAGAAATAGAAGGCTTTATGCTTGCCATACAAGATAGAGTCATTAATACTAAAAATTATAGGAAGCATATCATCAAAGATGCAAATCAAATTGATGATTTATGTAGAAAATGTTTGGCTTTTCCGGAAACTATAGAACATATTATATCGGGATGTTCTGTATTAGCGCCGTCCGAGTATACATTTAGGCACAATCAAGTTTTAAAAATAATTCACCAAAGTTTGGTAATTAAACATGACTTGATTGACTGCCGTAATGTACCATATTATGAATATGAACCAAATTCATTTTTAGAAAATGAATTTTATAAAATTTATTATGATAAAACTATTCTGACAGACAGAACAATTAGTCATAATAGACCCGATATAGTTTTACATGACAAAATTAAGAAAATAACTTATATCATTGATGTCGCTATTCCAAATTCTTGTAATATTCAGAAAACTGTTTCTGAAAAAATAAGAAAGTATACAGATTTAGAAAATGAAATTAAAAGAATTTGGCATTCTCAGACTATAAAAATATTACCATTTGTTATTTCGGCTACTGGCATTATACCTAGCTCTCTCATTCAAAATTTAGGAGTATTAGATTTGTCAAAAAATTTGTACATAAAAATGCAAAAGTCGGTCATTTTAAATACATGTAGGATTACGAAAGATTTTTTAAATATTTATATTGAGGGATCAGTAGGATTTATCGGACCAGTTAGGATTTCATCAGAGCCGAACCCTCTGATATGAAAATATCTGGAGTCGGTGAAATATTTTCCCATTATGTTTCTGGTGAATTGACGTATTGTTCTTGTATTGTTTTATTCTTATATAGTGCACTTACATTGCGTTAATTTAATAGATATTCATTTGTGGAAAAGTGTGTGGAAGGGTTTAGTCTTTCATTTGGGAAAGATTCAACCCGGACATAAAATCTGGAGCACCGTAAAAAAAAAAAATATTAATTAAAAATAAAATAATGCACGGCCTACTTTATGGATTGTCTGCAATACAATCAGTTTCAATTTTGAAAATTAAAAGTTCATTGAATATTTCAGGAATACGATAGGAATATTGCGGTTCCATGCCAACCCAGAATGAAACCAACTCAATCAAAAGCTATGAAAAATTAATTTTAAAATAGCCGGTAACCCTAACCTAACTTAACATATTTAACCAATTAAAATATTTTTTTTACCTCTTAATGACCTTTCTGAGGTGGTTCTGAGTTGGTTTCATTTTGAGTTGGCCGGTCACCGAATATTACACATCCACGTGATTCACCGACAACCGAAATTAGTATGTTTTATGATTGTATTCTCCTCTTTATTTACTAAGGCCTAATTGATTCGCAGCTATTCGCGTGCGACAAAGTCCTCAAATGGCCATTCAACGCTCTTTTGTTTTTTTACAATTGAAAGGTCCCCATTAAATTCGAATTTCGTTAAAGTCCGTTTTTTGCTTTTGAATAAACAATGTTTTCTTAAACGCTTTATGCAAACAATTTTCTTGCATGGATCCAAAGGCTGTGTGGATCTTAAGAGGCTATAACTCTTCTCCACAAAAAAAATTAAATTGATTTACAAAAGTCTAGTAAACGTATGTTTTAAGTTTTGAGAATTTTTTTTTAATTTTTAGTATCTATAATAAGGTCATTGGCAGATTTGTTAAATTTTCAAACAATATTTTGTATTATACTTACAACACCCATTTCAAATCACATAATCATGCAGTAAAAATCAGAATTTTAACTTTAGTTTAAATAAAATCAGTAAAAATATATACGTAGGTGCATGTGTTTCTTGAGTAAAATTGGTCCGTTTGAGTATTAATTTGCGCACTTAACAAACTAATATATTTCAGATTTTTTTACATTCTTATTTGGCTTAGACATTGTTGAAAAACGATAAATAGGTACTTATGATAAAAAAAAAATAATTACAAAAAGTACATAAATTTAATAGTTTTATCATCACGCCTTTCAGCATTTTTGGATGTGGCTATAATTAAAGCAAATTTGGAATGAAATAAAATCGATATTGAGTTATAATTTTTAAAAGCTGGTATGGAGAATAATTAATCTTTCTCATTGGAACCGCCCTCCACGATCGTAAGAACATCTTTCGACGAAATGTGGTTTTCGGCCGCTGGCTGGTTAAACGCCCTTAAGGCAATTTCTGTGTTTTTCAATGATTTTGAAAAACTTTTCGCTAGATGTTTCAATATTCATTCATTTTTGCAGCTGCCTGTAGGTCAACGTGGCTTTACTAGGAGTGTTATTGTATGGGAATACAGTGTACTTCCTGTGTAGGTCATCTGCGGCAGGTACCATTTCGGGTCACCGCAATACACACACACAGAATAGCCATTGTTCTAAAGAAGAAAATGAATTGTTCTTCTTAGAGTGTTTTGTTTAGAATAATGTTGTATTTGTCTAAGAATTTTATCGTGGAATAGAAACTAGAAGGAAAGTTTCACCCATTTTGACCTGTGAGACATTAAAAATACTTGTATATCTCCATCACCTTCGGAGAGAATTTTTCGCTAAAAGGTTTTGTTTCAGTAATAATTTACATTTTGCGCGATCTTTGTTATTTCCGTAAATTAGGATTTGGAGGTAAAGGTACAGTAAAACCGACAGTGTAGTACAAAATGACAGAAGAAAGACCCTTGACTTTTAGTCCACAGGTCGCGGGCTCAAATAGCAACAATTCTTGAATACATTTAAAAAATTAACACGCCAAGAATACCTATGTATATTTGTACTTAAAAAAAACGTTTTAAAATTAAATACTCTCGCTACTGCCCTTGTCAAAGAATGCCCAAAGAGAAGTGGCTAAATGCATTTACACTAACAATGTTAAAAACCCTGGTACCTACTTCCCAACCTTCCGCCAATCATTAAAATAATCTCGTCGACTTTAATGTTTCAAAGACCCAATCATGTCTGATTACGTCAAAATTGGATGAAATCTAGTCTCGCTATCATTTAAATGACGTTTGCAGTTTTTTCTCCAAAAATGCTCTGGAATTGTTGGTTAAAATCCTTTAGGTACATGCTGTTATATATACCCTGTTCACGTGGAATCCTAACATAATATAATTTTATTTTTCTGAGAATATTATTTATTCTCATAGAGTCTCACCTAAGGTAGAACGAACGGCTGGCTGAAAAGTGCTGTTGAATCCTGTAAATGTCGGGTAAATGTTCTTCGGATTTCCACCGTGTACAAAGTAAGAGTTCACGGTGCAAATAGAACAACAGATGAGCGGATAATAAACAATGCAATACTATTTTTACTTCTGATGGTCGGAAGAAAAAATGAGTTATTTGCTCCGGGAACATCTCGCAGTAAATTATTCAGAGTTTTGCTGTATAACTGAGATATTATTTCATGTTTACATTGATAATGAAATTATTATGAATTTTCTCACCATACAAATACAAAATTTTACATTCACAATGATTTTATAGGATACTATCGTCTGCTTTCTCCACTAAGTAAGTTAATTAACATTAATTTACAATGAATTAATTATTACCGAGCGATGAATTATTTTATCAACAATTAAGGCAGGTCTTAGAATTACAAAAAGAGTTTGCAGGAAATCAGTGAGACTTTAGCATTACTTTGGGGAACTTTGGGAGGCTGAACGAAAATAAAGTCGTAAGTAGTGGAAGGATAAGAGAAATAAATTAGGAACATAATTGATTAACCAGATCTTGTTTTTAATTAATAATTAATTTAGCAATAATCCTTATGACTGCTGTAAAGCCAATTGTGTATTACTATCACAATAACTTAGGGTATGCTATTTCAAAAAAATTTAAAAATTTATCAAATATTTGAAGAATTGGTATTGACCGCCAAATGCACCTTAAAAGTGTTATACAATATTTCTAAATGGTGCAATTGAAGATTTAGGATAGAAATCTCAAAACAACCCGGAAATAACAGTAGCAGCTTTTCATCCTGAATTTAATTAATACAGAATTAAACAAAACATGTAAACCACAACTACCCTACTAGGCATAGATACCCTACCAGCACAAATGTTTATTATTAATATATCTTAAAATGTATACGCCACGGTGATAGAACAAAAAGGCATAAAGTTCCGGAAATATTTAACGCATTACCTGAAAATATTAAATATGAGACATCTTATTCAGAAATCAAAACAAAAGTTAATTCATTCTACCCCCGTAGAACATGAAAACAAATAATATTGTGGACAAATACCTAGATCTATAAAAAAAAAATAATATTGAAAACAAATAATATTGTGAACGAATACCTAGATTTTTTTTTTATTTATTTATTATTTTTTTTATTTTTTTTTATTTATTTTATATATTCAATAATTTTATTATTAAATTAATAAAAACAGTTTATTTATAAACAAGTTCTGCTGGTAATTATTATTACGCGTGACAGTTTGATAATGCCCTCAGAAGGCGAAACAGCTGTCACGCGTAATAATAATTACCAGCAGAACTTGTTTATAAATAAACTGTTTTTATTAATTTAATAATAAAATTATTGAATATATAAAATAAATAAAAATTAAAATGGAGTTCTACAAATTAAACTTGATAACAATAAAAAAAAAAAAAAAAATGAATACCTAGATCTTTTAACCATTGTTAAAAATAAAATAATTACTATCGTACATTATGCTCAAAAGCATTTTAATAATTAGTAAAGTATTTTAATATAAAGTATTATACTTTTAAGTAATTAATATGTATTACGCACCAAAATATCAAAAATTTAATAACACTTACAATAAATAGGAAAAATAAGAGGTTTCTTACAATCAAACTGATTGATCAGTTTTGTTAGGCTTAAGTAAGATAAAATATTGTACAATTAAAAATTGAATAAACATAGATAAAAAAACACAAAAAACTGCATATTGAAATGTTGCAAGTTTTTCGACGTCCCCCCTCCTGTCCCGACACGACCCTAGCCACTTATGGCAATCCCATGCATGAATAACCTCGATGGTTTAATATTTTTAATAACCGTAGAAAAATGATCAGATTTGTTGGAGATTGGCGTGTACCAGGTACCAATAATTGCCTATATTAATAAATCAGCACAAATTGCGAAAGGAGGTGCGAAGGAAACACAGTAAGAATAACCTTAATTCATTCACAAGGTAACGAATGTTCCGTTTCCAATAATAAAAGGTACTAATGGCAAAAAATGACGGTTTGGATATCATTGTCAGAAAACAGAAACTCTGACCTCTAGTTCCTCAGCGGCAACAAGAAATACATACTTACCACAATGGTTCCATTGCCACGTACAGTGGCGGATTGATCACAGGAAAGGGTTAATTAGAAATTAGAAATTATAACTATTTTGAAGGAAATTATAACCTTCAAAAAAGTATAAAAAGAAAGTTTTTCTTATAAAAATTGAATATTCATTTAGACTTTCATATAAATTCAAATGTTCCATATAAATAAATTCGGATAGGTATATCTATCCGAGACGCTATCCAGGTCACAAACCAATTCTTAGAATGATTGTTTCCAATAAAAAAGGGTAGTTGCCCGTAATATTTAATAACAGAAATTTCTAATAAGGGCTTAGAAATGTTGGGATTTATAACTAGGCTAACTAGAAATTTTAACAAAATAAAGTGTATTAAACTGTTATATTTTGCATTTGTTAGAAGTCAACTTGAGTACAATTCTCCCGTCTGGAACCCATATTATAATACACACGTACAAGCTGTTGAAAGAATACAAACAAATTCTTACGTTTTCTAAATTTTAAAATGGGTATTCCAGCAATTATGTTGAACTAAAACACTATTTTAAATAATATGAATATGCTCAAATTGTCAGACAGAAGAATTTTCACAGACTTGGTATTTCTTTATAAAATTCTAAATGATTTAGTTGATAGTCCATTATTGCTTGAATTAATAAGCTTCCGGATTCCTCTACGTATCTAATACTAGAAGTCAGGATTTATTTCAGTGCAGAAATTCTGGAACTAACTACCACATGTATTCCTCTTTGCCCAGAATACTAATGGAGGGAAATAATTATACCAAGTCTGTGGACATCTTCAATCTTCAATTTATCTTTAGACAAATACAAAATGCTGTTACTGAGGCAGTTCAGTTATGTACAATAAATACTGTATATTTCTTAGTAAAAGAAATATATACCTTTTATATTTGTTGGTAAAAGAAATATATAGTATTTATATTTTATTTAATCAAAGTGTAATTTTTAAATTGTATATGTAAAAGCCCCGAAAAAAGGCGTAAATAAATAAATAAATAAATAAAAATATGGAGAAAAATAATTAGTTGATAATAATGTAATTCAAAAATTTTTTTTTTGAAAATATGATATTGACAATTATGACGTTTTGACAGAAGGTGGCAATAGCGAAATTGGTTAACGCACTCGTCCCGGTTAGACGGAGAGGTCTGGGTTCGTGTCCCAGTTGCGAACATTGTCTTTTCCTGTTTTTCTGTGTCTTGTTCTCTTTCATATTTTCGTTTAGATTATTATTGTTAACTTATTGTAATATGATATATTTCACTGATGGGAATAACCTTCAAAAAAGTATAAAAAGAAAGTTTTTCTTATAAAAAATAGAAATTAGACTTTGACTAGATCATTTTTATGCCATGGAAGACAAACAGTCCCAGGTTGTGAATAACCTGACCTTACTTAACTTGAATTCCTCCAAATACATCATTATAAGCGAAAAATGTTGCTTGTGTAATGATGGAGGACTGACAGAGAAATGAACGCCTTGGATCACTCGGTCACTAACTTCGGATATTGGAATTATTATTCTCATTATTATTTCGATTCTCCGCTCGGACGAAAAGAAGCAATTCATGTGTTGAGAGAATTTCAGTTAATCGTAGTATTCATATCGTGGTAAACAATTGGTACCTATATTAAAAGAATTACTTGTCTTATGTAAAAGTTATTTGCTACGTGAGGTGGCCTAAATGTGTAAAATGCCAGAAAAGTGAACTCCTTGAAAATTTTGCCATAAATGCAGTGGAAAGATTTCCAGTTGGCCAAAATTGCTGTTAGAGGAAGGCTGATACTATTTAAAATCGACTGAGACCCCTGAACAGGTACTCCAGTCTGGAGGTACTTTATCGAAGCATTGGGTCTCTGACCTGACTAAGGCAAGGATAATAAAATTATAATTATGACGATCATACGACTGACGTCTAGTATGAAAGAGATCGCACGTGGGAGAGCGAGAAGAAATCAGTACAGTCTTTTGACTATTATCCGACCATACCAATTTGAATAAAAACATTAAATGAACACTGATAGTCCATCGGGCCATTTCAGCCCTGGGCAGAAGTCTTAAAATGGTTCCTCTGCCGTAATGGCTGTCTTTTGTTGGTGTAAACTCGAGGAAACCACCGACCGTAAAGACCATAAAGTGATTGTGTTGAATAAACTTGGACCACAATCACAAGAAGACTTGGCTTCTACCATTCCGTGCATAATTACACGAGCTGTATGTATGTTCACCGATGAACTTCAATGCTCCTCAGGAGAACATAGGCGAATCTTCGAACAATGCAAGGCAATCATAGTCTCACATGGTAAATGCACATGACATCGCTTTGTTATTTTGCTATCTTTAAGAAATTATTATATATTTGCTATCTTTAATAATGCCTAACAATCAGTTAATAGTCTTTGACGAAAATATGATGAACGTTAATTATTCCACTTCCGCGCGTATAAAAATACTCTTAGGTCACATGGAGAGATTTTGAGAAGATGAAATGAATATGAGTAGTTGGTATTAACCATGTCGAGATATTATTATGTTGGTATTTTTACCTTGCACTAACTTAATAATCCTTGGCACAGAGAAAGATGACGGTTCATCCCTAAGCTTGACCTAGAACATGACAACGTGACCTTCGTATCTTTGTAGACAGTTGGCAAAATGATGTCTCTCACCACATTCAAACAATACATAATAATAAATTAGTTTGTCTACATTATCCCTGCATTATATTATCATGTGTCAACATTTTTAAAATGAGGGGACTCTATCGGGGAGGGCAAAGATATTCAATATCTTTGGGTGAGGGATCGCCAATCAGAATCAGACCAATGATCGTAATACACGAGCCCGATTTTCAGCCCGATTCCAATTAGAGACAAAAGTCAACATTTTTCGATTTACGCGATCGCTGTCTTCAACTCTATTTTTATACCTACGATTTCAGTAGGCATCACAACAAACAGTATGGTTCATGTATTGTTTGCAGTGATGATAATTGAAATCCTAGATATGAAAATAGAGGTGAAAATAGCGATCGCGTAAATCGAAAAATGCTGACTTTTGTCTCTAATTGGAATCGGGCTGAAAAAATGTGTCGTGTATAACGGCCATTACGCTCATAAAACGTGAAACCTTCCGAATAGTTGTTAAGTCAAAGCTTCCTTATAATGTTTATGTATTTTTTGTATCAAATAAATAAATAAATAATTGACTGATAGTAAATTTGGAAAGCTTCGATCATCTTGCAAATTGCAACATGAATACTTGATATCAATGAATGGAGAGATTAAACGGTGTCGATATTAGACATAAATATCAATTAACTTACGCTTGTAAAACGCGACCTGGTGAAAATGTTTGTTCGAAGTGCCTACACTAAATACTATATGAAATTAGCGTGACTGATTGCATACACGCATCATTGGTTCACTTTCGTTGGGAAAAGTGCAGAAAGTTGCCAGGAAGAAAATAGTAACTAGTGTTTACTACGACATCGAAAGCTGCGTAAACACTTTCGGTACTTACTTAATGCATACAGAATAACGGTACATTATTTATTATTATAATAAATCTACAACCGTAGCGTTTAGAAACACCCGAGTTTAATGGCGCGGATTGTAAGACCGTGCATGGTTACACTTTCACACAGGGTAAGGAATCAAAAATATTAGACTGTGCAATTCACACGAGGTAGAAGTGAAACCTTCAGAAAACTAAAGTAGACCAAAGTGAGGAGACTACGAAGCACCGCATAAAGAAGAGACCGATTATGCTATCTCATTCTCTCGCAGGCTAAATCCTATAGATGTATGTGTTTGTCTCTTTTTAGGGTCACTATTTTTCGTTTCATCGAGTTTCAAATCACAACGATGCTAAAGAAGTTTTCGCACAAGAGTCCCAACGGCTCCCAACTGGAGCCAGTGAGACTACCCCATACCCCAATCGGGGTATGTTGTGAGGCTAAAGGTAGTGAGGAGGGAAAGAAGATGGGAAAGGAAAAGGTGGGGAAGTATCTGGCTATTCAGATCTAGTTACCAAACATAACTAAAGCCATTTCAAGGAACGTTTCAAGTCTGTTGTATGGTGGTTATACACGAAGGCGATATTAAGAGTATCTTCCATTTCACTGCAAATACACTATTTATTATTTTTAATTAATTCATTGTAAAATAAAACGAATTAATCAAACAAATTTTATTTGCGCACGCCGGGATTTGAACCCGGTACCCTCGGATCGGATCTCCAGTAGATCAAATTAAAAAAAGTAGGTCAAATACACGAATCAATCCGAAATCTAAGATATTACAAATTGGGAAAAATAGACAAATTATCTAATCTAACATTATTCCGATAACCATTTTTTGTCGAATCCATCTTTTTATTATTTAAAAAAAAGATTATCTACTTGCTAAAATACCGAATTATGTAAATTATTCGACGAAAGAACAGTCAACGATCCAAGTAAGTATATCACCGCACACAACTTATGTAATATAACAAATATATTTATGTAACCAGCGAGTTCCCGGCATGCGATGCAATGCCGCTAATAAAGAAATGGTTTCTCTCTGCGTGTCTTTTCCCATTCGATCCGTTCCCATTCCGCCCCCTCCCTTCGCATGTCCCCTTACTCTCACGCGTTCCCGAATATTAGATTTGTAAATAAAAAAAATAATTTCATTTAAATTCTGTCATGCGTAGGTATATAGGTACACCGAAAGCCAAATGTTTGTAAAAATTCATTTACTTCAAGAGTTTATTCGAAAATCGATCAATCAAATTTGGTACCTAACAAAGGTACCTATTTTAAATACAAATTCTTGATTCGATTCAAAGTATGAGGCGAGTACTTCGAATAAATTCATTCATTTAAAGAGTTACGAAAATTGAATTTTGTTTTAACAATCATTATTTTGCAAAATGTCATTCTCAAATTTTGTCATTTTTAATAGTTTTGCAAGAGTTTTTGTAATGATTAAAAAACTTTTCAGATGTATTGTCATGTGGTTGTAATAATCCAGAAACCTTTGCGGGTATTTAAATAAGGTATTATCAAAGTTTAAAATATTTCCTATGCTTGATATACCTAGCAATACATAGACATCTCACAACATACCCATATACATAGCAAGAAGAAATAATATTTTGATTTTTATATGTAGATATGCACAATATGTATGTATAAATTCACGATGTAGATACGAGGGACGTAGTTCACGCTAGATATATGAATATACCTACTTATACTATATCCCACAGTTTGCGGATAATTAATGGCGCGCGGATAAACCACTCTGAGTGAAAGGGTTATTGAATCTGGGCCAGTTAATTGGGACAAAAATCATACTTTCGGATACGGAGTTCCTACCCAGTAGTCACTAGTCACTAGTGCATGGCTGTTATTTATAATATTGGGTTTTAATTTATAAAGCCGGAAGGAGAAGAGATATTCTTGATTGACGAGCTGACTAGACTGCAAAATAACGAACCGTTTAACCAATGGTTGTGCAAAATGTTTGTGGAAATATTAAATACAGCACGTTGGCTCCATACTCCATTTCATGTAATGGCTTCTCGCACTAATTTTGCAATAATTCTTACTGCTTCTCGCAATAATTCTTACTTCTTCAAACCTCACAAATACAATTTTTTTCAGGTTCTCCATAAAACAGTTATTCACCAAATTAAAAATTTAAAAAAGAAAAAAGTCCATGGGTTCAGTTTCACTATGTTGTGACGTACCTATGTCAAAAGATAGTTACTGAACTTTCTATAGGTAACATTGAAGATGTCGATGTTCAATGCAGAATCGTCAAGCAATTGAATTGGTCTGTTTAATGGCGCATTCTGAAAGGAAGAAGTTCTCGCTTTCGGAGCATAAAAAGTGCGTGGGATCTCCCACGAGCATACGCGTTAGGTACATATTGGTTAATCTCCTTCAACATAGGTGGATTCAGTACAGTACCGGAGATCACCTTAAAAAAACGTTTCCGAAAAAATATTTTTCGGTGGGCTTCTAAGGTATTAAGATCGAGCATTCCTGTTAAGAACGTTACGATGGATTCAGGAATGGGTAGTATGTATATTCCCTCATATAAAGGTAACGCATAAACCTTTTTGTATTCTTTCTATTTCTAGGATATGGTTTTGTTCAGAGGGGGCCCAAATAATGGAGCTGTATTCCAGGATGCTGCGGACAAGTGCTTCATATGTTCTTTGTATTGCAATTCAAAGTGGCGTCATTATTGATTTAATGAAAACAATGTAACTTTGTAAACGCCACTATATTATTAATATTATCTACATGTTTCTAAAACTATGTGTTCTTCATCAGGATATGATAAAAATATATTTTATGATATATTTAAATATATTGTTCTGTTTCTTGTTCTCTTTCACATGTTCGTTAAGGTTATTAGTGTTATCTTCTTCTTCAATGATATATTACATTGATGGGAATAACCTTCAAAAGTTATAAAAAGAGAATTTTTCTTATTAACAAATTGAATATTCATTCAGACTTTTATAAAAAAGTTAATATTATGTTCCACATAAAAAAATCGGATATATTTATTTACAAAACCATTTCTTAGAACGATTATTTCTAGTGAAAAGAATAGTTGCCTATAATATGGAAAAATCATTCTTCATCATTCTCATTTTTTTTTATTATTTCATAAATTTTTACAAGTTACATAATACAGCCAATTTTTTAAACTACCATACTAGGCTATTGCCCGTGCTGTGGTAGTCATATATGATACATTATTTAAAATAAACATGTAATAAAATATATAAAAAGGAAAGAAAAAAAGAACATATTTAGGGATAAATAAAATTAAATATAAATACTAATACAGATAAAAATATAAGAATTAGAAGAAAGCTGAGAAAAAAGTGTATAAAGATATTTAAAAAAAAGATTGAAATAAAAGATAGAAATAAAATTTGTCAAGTATTCTTCCCATTGACGTATGATATCTTGGTCGATGATTATGTTTATGTTCAGTTTTGAAGTTCTTTCTGCGAAAGAAATAGGAGAATATATGCGCCAGAGTAGTTTTTTTTTTAAATATAATGTTAAGCTCTTATGTGTTTTTTGAAGAAATCTCTTCCTTTTTCAGATATCCAAAGTTTTAAATGGGATTTGAAAAGAGATTTAGAATTATGTGACTTTATGTCGGCACTCAAAGCATTATATATTTTAGGAGCGATGAACCAGAATTGTCTTTGAGCGAATGAGGTTTTAGTTTTAGGGACCACGCAGCCCAGGTTTGATGAGAAACGAGTGTGTGCTTGATGTTGTGGAGCAACCAGTTGGTTTTTTTGCCATGTGTAACATACGCTAATCTGAGTAAATAACTGTCGAATATCTAAGACCTTGAGTTTAGCGAAGAGTTCCTTTGATAATATTGTTATACTAAAAAAAAAATTAATATGAGATTGACAAATATGATGGTTTGATGGAAGGTGGCAATGGTCGAATTGGCAGAGGCGCCCGTCCCGGTTAGACGAGAGGTTCTTATATTTTAAATTTTCTGTGTCTTGTTCTTTTTCATATGTTCGTTTGGATTATTAGTGTTATCTTATTATTCAATGACATATTACATTCATGGGAATAACCTTCAAACGTTATAAAAGTAAAGTGGTTCGTATAAAAAAATATTTTAGAATACTTTAGATTTGTACACTACACTTGATGTTTTTTTTCACAAAAACGGCGCCATAACAGTCTTTATTATTATTATTATTTCATGAAATAAGATGTGTTTTCATACGTACATTTATATTATTTATAACTGAAATATTACTAAATAAGTCACCTTGTGATATACGTTACACTGTTATTGCATGCCAACAAATTACCTAAATAATTAATATTTTACCTTTTCCAGCACTTTGAAGTTTTTCAATTCATTTTGGCTCAGACCATTGACCCACAATCATGAGTTAATAGAGATTATATACCAAAACTCTCAAAGCATAGTTACATATTATTATAACGATATAGGAATGACCTTCACACATTTCGGGTATTGACCTAACATTTGCATAATCCTATTTATACCACAAACGAAACTATTCAAAACCTTAAAAATCAGGCTACCATCAAATTAATATAATGGTAATAATAATTATCTGCCATCACGTCCAACGACAGCAGCGCTCAATTGTTGTAATTTTAACATGGACAATATGGACATGTACACATCGGATTCGGTAGTGTTATTGACTCTATGTTACTATACAGGATGATTCAGATCGATCACGATACCAGCGATTCTTGAGCTTATTTGCAGAAAAAAAGATGACATTTTGCTAGGTATTGGCGATATTTATAAAATATTATTTATTTAAAAAAATGTAGTTTATATCACATGTCAATCAGTTTGGCAGTCACTCAGAAGAGCGATTCTGTATCTTTTGTGGATACGGAATCGATTCCACACATAACCGCCTGTCAATGTGATTGTCTATGGCTTGCAATTGCCTTTTCAATTAGTTTCAAACCAGAAAAATGCTGTAAGTACACATGATTATTTATTCATTTAATGTACGTTGAAAGTTGTAAAGCATATATTTGAGATATGTAAAGTTTCGTTTCAATATAATTTTTTTTCATTTTAAACTAAAAAAGAACCTGCCATGCGATTCTGTAGCTTTTATGCATACGTAATCGAATCCATACGTCCCTGTCAAATTTGTGTGATTGTTTATGACTTGTAATTGCTTTTTCAACTAGTTTAAAACACGAAATGCTTTAGGTTTCCTACATGATTATTTATTCATTTATTGTACGTTTATATACCATTAATTTGACATTTGCGAAGTTTCAATCTAAATACGCACGATTTGCCCAAACTAAGAACCTATTTAAGGCAAAGCTATTAAGGCAGTATACCAGGTACAGAATAATTGAATATTTCGGGACGAAGTACATAATTATTCCACTAACCACCGGACAGTAATTACACTTCATTTAAACAATTACTATAAGAAACAAGTATTTACTCGTACGTGCACAAAATAGGTTATTAGGTTCGTAATTTGGGCAAACTAAGTAATTCATGCGTATTTAGATTGAAACTTCGCAAATGTCAAATTAATGGTATATAAACGTACAATGAATGAATAAATAATCATGTAGGAAACCTAAAGCATTTCGTGTTTTAAACTAGTTGAAAAAGCAATTGCAAGTCATAGACAATCACACAAATTTGACAGGGACGTATGGATTCGATTACGTATGCATAAAAGATACAGAATCGCATGGCAGGTTCTTTTTTTGTTTTAAATGAAAAAAATGGTCACACTTAGGAATGGCTGCGCTGGTTAAAGTTTTCGGGTTCTATCTGAAACAGCCTGTATATTGTGATTATGTGCGTCTGTGTGTGAAGTGAGTGTCTATATGTATGATAGGAGTCATTATGTTCGGTGGTCAGATAAACCAGATCGGCTATCAGCAAATCAAACGGCCTAATTACGTTTTGATTCATTGTTGCACATCAATATTTAAAAAAAAAACTGGGCGACGAATGAAATTGACCTTATTTGAAGTTACTTGCTACCCGGTTTCGTCATGTACGATCAATCGATCATAATTTCAACAATATATATATTTTTTCATTTGGTGGGGTATTTTAACCCCTTCAGTCCTGAATTAAAACTGGCTGTAGTAGATCATAATAATTATTGTTTGATAATAATTGTTAGCGTTATTTGAAAAATTTTGTATACCATATTTTCTGTATACCAAAAATTTAACAATCTGTTAAGTTTTAAAATATGACACAAAAATTAAACATTGAAAAAATACCCTCACAACATACATAAAAAATCGGAAGAAAAGATCGGTCGAGATTAATAACAAAATCACCTTTCAAAATACAAAAATGGCTACCGCGTGAAATAGTTGCTAATACCCAAATAAATGCGAACAAAGTCAGTTTTACCAGCTATTAATTAGATAACGAAAACCGTCAGTTATTATTCGCTCTAGATAGTGAGGGCGGTCGAGGGGTAAGGCTCTTGTCTCGCAATCCGAAGGTCACATTACAAAAGATAATTTTAAAAACTAGTTTAACATCGTAACTTTATAAAACAGAAATTTTATTTGTTCGTTTCATGTCTGAAGCTGAAAAAACACTCGAACGGTGAGCTTTGGCGTAATGAAACCATCAAAGTTTTTGAAATTTATTTCTGGAACTTCATATTCATCGCAACTATTTTCAGCTCTTAATTTTTTTTTTAATGTGTCTTACATGACAGATCAGACCGTGTTTATATTTGAAAATACATAAACTACAGAATTTTTCCCTCTTTTTCCCCAACTGTAGGTTGTGAGGCTGAAAGTATTGGGGAGGAAAAGGAGGTGGGTAAGTCCCTGGCTATTCAAATATGGTAACTAATTTTGGCTAAAGCCATTTCAAGCAACGTTACAGTTCTGAATGGTGGTTTTACACCATTGCTATACTGTGAGAATCTTTCACTTAGGAACGTGCCGCCAATGTACCGTATATTATTATTAATGAAATTGGGAAATGTAAAAATTATTTTTTAAAAACGCCGGGATTTGAACCCCCGACCGACGGCTTGTTCGACCACGGAGGCCGTCAAAGTCTCATACCTACAAACGAGTGATAGGTGAATCGCTCAGTTGATGAAAAAAATCATGTTCGTGCACACATACATAACATTGCTTTCCATTCTATTCGAAATGAGCTATTTTTTCATACAAGGGCCAATCGTGCGTATTGCATACATAGGTATATATCGCTGAAATTTCAAAACTATGATATCAAGATTAAAAAAGTAATAAATTATTTCACAATAATGAAAGTCACCCAAAAGAGTTGAAACGCACGACCCGTTGGCTATTTGTAATAGTTTATATTGGGAGGTTGAATAAAAAACATAACCTGCTTTCAATAACATGCGGTGATCTGACACTGAAATCGGTCTCACGGCCACAGGTTATGCATCTAAAATTTCTAAACCGCTTTTTTAGTAACTTAACGAGGAACTCCTGTCAACTTAATAAACAATATTCACTGTCTAACTTTAATGCAAATTTTTAAAATTGTTGAATTAAGATTTCAGAAGGATTAATTTATGTAATGTAATTATTTGTTGGGAAACTTAATGATTAAAAACTCTAATTATAATATTTAATGATTGAAGTAAATATTAGCGACCCTCGCTCGAAAATTTGAAAAAGAAATATCAGAAAAAGATAATATATGGTCGCATCTAGGACCTTGCAAAGGGTCTGCTCTATCCCTAGATGCGACCGAATATCAATTTGGGAGTGGGCACAGCCGCCCCGGCAACCATTTATTTTATAACAATCACCTCTGCCATAGGTCATCCCAAGTGATTCGCTATGTTTGGAGACATAGCAGGGGTGTCTGAGTTCATGGGGTGAGGTTTCCGGAACCCTAGAATCCTTACCCACCACCTTTTTTCTTCCCAGAACTTCCTTCCCTTAAAAATGTAACAAAAAAAGAATCTGTTTATGATTTTTTCTAATTCATATTTTTAATTAAGATTCGCTAATATTATCTTCTTCAGATTTTATGTCCGGGTTAAATCTCTCTCAAAGGAAAAACTAAACCCTTCCACACAATTCTTCAATCAGTAAATTAATATTATTTTAAATTAAAATTATTTTTGCCTCCAATCTAAAAATATTTATTGTAATTCACAATGTTTTTCACGGGAGTTTCGTTTAACTGATTATTTGAAAGCTCGGATAGAAAATAATCATTCCTCCAAGAAATGAATTGACATCATCTGGCAAAGGAAGGTCTGAAGTAGACTGAATGAATGTATTAGAAATTATAACCCCTCAGGCAAAATAAACTATGTGCTCTAAGACGATGTATATGTAGGTTCCTGCATATACCATATTATGAACGAGGATATCAGAAAATACGAGTTTAGCAAGCCGATGTTATCGTAGTGAAATAGGCCAACAAATTGTGAACTCATACCTTATGTTATTTGCCCACGCTGAGTTTCCAACCCTAGACCTCTAGTTCCATAGAGCTATGGAGTTTATCGGCCTGTCGTGAAGGTGAGATGAAGGGAGGATAGACGGAGAAGGGAGAGCAAGAGTAAGGAAAGACAATGACTCCGTTCAGTGGATAATTTTTTGAGTCAGATCAAAATGTGAATGTGGATCGAAACGAGGTGTAGGTAATAATCAATTGACGGAATTTAACACAGTACACAAAAAGGTAAATATTAAGTTTTATTAAAAAAAATTAAAACGTTCTTATTTTAGTTGCACTTTCAGAAAATGGACTTTGAAGTTTTTCATTTTCACAGTACGTGTAAGTGAAATGTTGGGTGTATTATGTATACATTAAGGACCATTAACCAGCCAGTGGCCATGAATTCAAATTTCGTCAAAAGATGTTCTTACGATCGTACAGGGCGGTCCAATGAGAAAGATTAATTATTCTCCCTACCAGTTTTTTTAAAATAATATCTCAATATCGATTTTATTTCATTCAAAATGTGCTTTAATTCATACCTACATTCAAAAATGCAGAAAGGTGTGATGATAAAACTATTATTTTTTGATCATAAGCATTTATAATTTTTCAATAATGTCTAAGCAAAATAAGAATGTAAAAAAACCCTTAAATATATATATAATATATGTCTTACAAACTGTAAGACCGTAAATAAATAGACAAACTGAAGTATTTCCGTCACAAAACACGTGCAAGGATCTTTTTCTTAAATAATTTTATTTAAACTAAAATAAAAATTCTGAAACACAGCTTTCCCAGATAATTTATTGATGATTACGATTTATTACTGCACGATTATATGATTTGAAATGTGTGTTGTATAATACAAAATTTTGTTTGAAAATTTAACAAATCTACGATATTTAACGACCTACGATATAACCTTATTATGCTTAAAATAAACATATTTTCTCATCATTTAAAATTTAACTTTTCCAGATAAAAGAACAATCTTTCGAAATCAATTTATACTTTTTTGTGGAAAAGAGTCAACACGGCTAAAATTTTATTTAAAATAACATATTTCCGGATTTGTCTGGTTATTCCCTCTTAACATGAATCAATAAAAATAAAGAATCTATTCATACAAGTAGAATTAGCAGGAATTATAATAATATTATCCAACGTTTAGGGCTCTACATAACTTACCCACGAATGTACTGTATTAGTTCAGCAAAATTAGAAACCAAGTCTCTGAATATAATATTCATGATAGTTTGAGATGTACAATATTTTTCTGGATGATATATTTTTATCACATGCATTCCACCTAACATTGTACCTAATTAACCCAACCTGCCTGTTTTTTTAAATTTATAATGTGTTCGAGTATTTGTGTATAAAAGTGCATATCAGTATAAACTTTAGTATGCTTATTACAGCTATTTAAGATGCCCCATTTTTCTGGATTTTCTACATCTGTCAGTACCTACATTTAATCCAATAAACCTTTTTTCTGTTATGTTCTAATATTTGGGCGAAAAAGTGTATCTCAGTATAATCTCTTTGCTTAATATAACAATGTTAGTTTGAGATCTATCATGTTTTTAGTGTTCTATTTTTATCACATCCAGCCACCTAACGTAGTACCTGCTTAACCCAATAACTCTGTTTTTTTACTTGCATATTATGTTCGAGTACCTGTCTGTGAAAGATTCGTTGCTGGAGTAAGTAGAAACAATTACATAATATTAATTCATTCTTATTACGTAGGTAACACGCACCTCCCCAACTCATATTCAAATAAACAAACTATCTGTATCATTACGTACTACCTATACCTTCATCATTGCATGTCCCCAATGCACCTACGAGAAAAGGTGGCGAAATCAGGAACACAATAATATATTCATGTACATTACATGCATTTGTTTGGGTTGTAACTGACCGGGCCTATAAAACTCTACATTTACTAGAAAATATAATGAATTAATTCGATCATTCAATAGCATAATACTGTCCACATCCACTAAGCCGCATGCAACCGAATAAAATATCATAACATAGAAAACCATTTATATTTCAACACGAAGTGAACAACTGTGTCAAATTTCTCGTATTTCTATGTTCTATACAAGTATATATCTACCACTTAACCAAATTAAACGGTTTTTAAGGTTGGTTTCTAACACAGACTGTGGAAAAAATTTATCTAACCTAGGTATAATTTTTTATAACGCTTAAAAATGATCTAATAATAATGTTTTATTCCAGGATGTGCGGAGGGTAGTGCAATCCCACAAGTCACGTATAGTTGTTATACATATTTATACAACAGATTTTAAGTAAAGAAACAAGAAACACTACAACACGGGCATGTGCCTAGTGTGATGGCCAAAAAATTACCCATTTACTGTAACATATAAACTTTACTGAATAAAGAACATTAAAAAAAAAGGAGAATGAATAGAAAAGACAAAAATGGTTATAAAATTTTATTTTAAATAATCAATTATTATGTAGGACGTGGTCTGGGGTGAGCTCAGGCCCAGAACTCGCCCAGGAGTGGTGTTTAATGCCGGAAGGCTGTGGTCACCACCGTGTTGTCGAAAGCCATAAATGGCCTCATACATCTTCGATGAGTGACTATGGCGGGCGAAGTAGATTTGATTTTTTTTTTCAAGACTACAGTTATATTCCGAGATTGATGAAATTTTGCATACATTACTTGAAAGTCATGTATGCAAGATGATGATCAATGCTTACATGAGATTTCGAAAATCCACCCTCATTCTCTTATCCAACAACCACTTGAAGCAGAACTTTGAATTTTCTTGATGAAATTATGGGTAGGTACTTGACGTTTAAAATAAAGAGAAAATTTGTCTACACACGTTTCCGAAACACTTTGCATAAAGCCAGAGCAACGCCGAGGACTTCAGCTGGTTTACAATAATATTACTTAATAGAAAAAAATTAGGAGTGGTAGATACCGGAAAACAAAAAGTGGATATAATTTTTTCCTCAAATAAAAACAATAATCAAAGTTCCAAGGTCAATCTTCTAATGATGGTTGGAGGCCTTGAATCTAACGCCCTGAAATATATTCTTTACAGATTGTTAGTAATAATGAAGTAAGATAACGTACACAATGAGTTATTCTGTAAAAATTGAAAAAATGTAAAAATTGTATATCGTATCTATACATAAAATGAATGGTTATTGAAAGTGTTGGTTAAGTACTATTACGTTTTTAAACGGCGAATTGTTCATGTTAATGGCTTATTATGACCACGGCAAGTAAATAATAATACTAACAAAAAAAGTGGTAGATTTTCTTAGCATCGCACTGAGATCTTTTTTTTAAAGATCTATAAAGATTGTTTGAAAGTTGTACTTGGGGACCACATCTTAATAGCCGGTGCCTCCTAATATTTCTCTTTTTAATTTCCCTCTCCACTCAACTCTTTTCAGGGTCACAACATATCCCGATTGTGAATGAACTAGTCCTGGCACTTGCACCGTAAAGTGAGAACTCTTGTATAACGATTTACCTGATATTACTTTTTTGTTAATGAAGACTAAAGGATAAATACGTCCATCTCTAGACTGTTATATTCACATGGACGTGACTGTCTAAAACCGGTCCGATCAGAAATAATGAAAACAGCTGAATAAAGTTTAAATTGGTATTGGTAAATTCCATCAAGTAGTGAAAAAATAAACATTGAAGAAGAAACTGGGACACGAACCCAGGATCTCCTATCATACTGGGACACAGCGCCTTAACCAACTCGGATATATGATAATCTGAGACTCTACCTAGGTTACAAATCTTTTCAAGAACCTTGTAATCATCAAAAAGATAGCTACCAAAAATATGGGGATCAGTTTTTTTACATTAGTTCCACATAGGGAGGCCCTAAAGAAAATAATTCCCATCAGGGCCTCTCATCTTTTGGGATGCTGTAGGTAGAGGGTCTTTTTAGGAAAGGAAGTACTGGAATGAAGGGTGGGTAGGAATCTAGGGGTCAGTGTGTCCAGAAGTGACGGATATATGAATATATCCCTTCTTCTGCGGTGCAAGGCGATTTTCCTATTGCAGAGGTCAAAAAGTCTTCCTGAACCAGTCTCTACCGATCTGGCCTATCACCCCATGAACCCGGGCACCCCCGCTAAGTCACCAAACATATCGAACCACTTGGCGTGACCAGTTGAAGTGTTGATTTTCAAATAAATGGTTCCAAGGGCGGCGGGACCTACACCCACCCCCCAAATTGTAATTTAGGATAATATTGTTAATTCAGAATTTTGAAATAGAGATCGACAAAAATATAGGTCCGAATGGCCGAGTTGGCGCTGGATCCGGTAAGACAAGAGATCTTGGGTTCGTGTTCCACTTGCGAACGTTACCTTTTTATTTTTTTGTTAATTGTTCTGTTCTGTTATTTTTAGATTTATTGATAATATCTTTTTCTTCAGTGATACATTAGGTAAATTGATGGGTATAACCTACAAAGGCTTTTAAAAAAGTTATTCCATAAACGTTTTGAAAAATTCTACAATAATTTTTAAAACTTTGGTTACGGATTTATATAAGTAACATAATAATATTTTCATGCGCTATTTCCATTTGCAAACATAAACATTGCATTTTGTGCATAAGGTAATCGATACATTGTACTCATGACGTCATGACAACAATTATTACTGATGACAATTTTTGGTAAAGTATGCGCGATGATTGCAAAACTTTGATCTGAGATTGCAAAAGATTTTTATTTTATCAAATTAATATAGCATGACAATATCAATTAAACCTCAATAAAAATAATATTTGCCTCCTGGTTTTTTTTGAGTAATTAAATGGTAGCGTTTATATTTTCTAATTGCACCAATTCTCACGTGTATTCTGTAATCAGGTGCATTCACATGCTTTTTATTGCATTACCGTGTCATATGACAATAATTATTTGAAGAAACGATCTCGGCTAAGTGAAATGTAACTCCAAACTCACGAAAGAGTTGAAAATACGAAATATTTATCTATTGTGAGATATTTAGAGACAATTTAAGAGTTACGACAGACAAGTATGTAGAACTCTATTCTCCTCATATGGTGCTGAATTTTGCAACCACTCTGTCACACGTGAGTGCAATATTTAGTGATTGCAAAACTTCACCATTTTCTATTCGAGCTTTCTAGATTATGGCTAGTGATTAATGTTTTACACGACTACTTGGTGTGTTAGTAATAAAATTTACCCCGCTTTTATACCTAGATGTCATTAAGTATTATTATACTTGATTTTAGACGTGAAAGTGTTTAAAATTATACAAATTAATTTTGTAATTCTACAATAAATAAAAAATAGATAAGTTAATTTATATTACCTGCAATTTTGTTTGGTTTAGTTGGAACGTATAGAATTTTGTAAAATATTGAAGAAATTGTATATTTGATTCGAAAAAACGCTTTGCTTTATGCATTACTGTAATAACCGTGCGACTGAGGTCGTAAGAGTCGGAGAGCTAGAAGAAAGAACTATAAAATAGTGTGAACGGTTGTCCAATGTCTCTTCTTCATTACAGTCTCTTATCTAGTATTTCGGCTTCCAAATTCGTAGCATAATTAATGTTTTTAAATCGTTTTCAACTTGCCCTTAATAATACAGAAAATTCGCGAGAAGAAAGCAGGTAACCGTTCTAACGGCGAGATTTGACGTCGCGAAATCGTGGAATTACAAAGCAACTTCATTTTAAAAACGATAAAATTCTGGAACAATGACGTCTTGTGTCATGAAACTTACATTTTTTCTAACTGAATTTTCTAGGTCAACGCGACGATTTTTAAGTTCGAAACCTACTTCGTCCGAATTATCGATTTTTAGAATGTTCCAAAATTAGAATTTTTTAATTATTAAATTAGATTATTATTTATTAGACTACTAGCTGACCCGACGAACTTCGTACCGCCTCAGAATAAATAACTGTTGTGTTAACTTATTAGCTGAATTAAACTCACTTTTTTATCAAGTTAAAAATTACAAAATGAAGCAATTATCTATGCGCAACTGTCCGTGTTTTGTTTTTTATCAGTATCAGAGATAGCGTTGTGTGCGGATTTATATTTTCTTACTTCTCCACTTACTTACGGGAATTGCGTTACATTTTCTTTGCACGCGTGAGAGAGATTTATTATAATTATTGTATTTTTCTTTTGGAGTTTGCCTCATTTTCGACTGTTGACATTTAGTGTGTAAGAATGAGGGGCAGCATTAACAAAAGCAAAACGGTCAGCGCATTGACATTATACGTTATTGAATTTTTGGAATTTACTAACTATTCAAAATTATACTAATCACAATATTGCTGCAGCTCTTTCAAAAGATGAGAATTCATTCCATACAAATTATATGAGTAAAAAATTAATATTTTCGTCAATTTTTTCAATGTTTTAATAGCTATTTTGCTATTCGGGGCGAGACAAATCCGACAAATCAAAGATTATAACAATCGGTCAAGCCGTTCTTGAGTTATAAATGGTGTAACTAACCGGACTTTGTTTTATATATTAAGATTAATTGCTTTGTTAATATGGGTGAAGAAAGCAAGTGCAGGAGTTTGTCCACCATGGAAATTGGAGTAGGGGTCACGATCCTCAGCAAATGAGGAACCGACTTGAGAAGAAGAATTTATTTGATTATTAAATAATAGATACGGTACTGTTTAAAAATGTATTTATCTAAAGTACCTACCTATATCAATTTTAATAATAATAAGCAAATATTTTAGTTTTTATATTGTTTAAGATGTTTCGGGTTCAAGGCCGTTATTAACGCCGATAGCATGAATGGAGTTCTGCGAATTAAAAATAACAATATATACCTATAGATAAATATATTTGGCATCCATATTCTTGTACATATTTCGTGATATTAACTTCGTACAAAACTCCATGGCAATATTTTGGTTGCGTGGCTAAGAGCAATTTTATTTATACTTCTGTCGTGACCGAAAGAAATAGAATGTTTGAAAAATCGAGGACATTTGAATATTGAATGGAATATAAAACCAGAGACTCGTATATAATAACTCAAACATATTGCTCTGACAACTTCTCATTGTAACTTTAAACTTTCAAATATACCACGCGACCCATGCAAAACCATTCAAATCCATCATCCATTCATTCATTTTTACCACGAAATTCATTGAAAATTTTAATCATAGATCAGACAATCTGGCTGTTTAAAAGCAGCGATACTCCCGGACGGTGATCTCTGACGAAGAAATGAAATGAAATCTGAAATTTACACAACTTTTTTTCCATCGTAAAGCTTCAGATCAATGTAATTTTTTTCAGCACAAGAATCCCAACTGAAGAGCGATTCTGAATCGTTTGTGAATTGATTCCATAGTAATCGCCCCTCAAATTTCTGTGATTGTTTATGGCTTACAATTTTTAATTAAATTACTTTCAAACTTTTAAATTAGTTTCAAACTAGAAAAATGCTGTAAGTATACATGATTATTTATTAATTTAATGTACCTACGTTTAAAATTGTATAGCATGGATTTGACATTTGCGAAGTTTCGTTTCAATCTAATTACGCATGAATAACTGAGCTTGCCCAAATTAAGAACCTATTTAAGGCGAAGCTTTTGAGGCAGTATACACGTACAGAATAATTGAATATTTGGGAATTACACGTCATTTCAACAATTACTACAAGAATCAACTATTTACGTGCAGAAAATAGGTTATTAGGTTCTTAATTTGGGCAAAATAAGTATTACAGGCAAACTTGGATTGAAACTTCGCAAATGTCAAATGCATGGTATACAACTTTAAACATATGTTAAAAGAATAAATAATCATGTATACTTCAGCATTTCGTGTTTTAAACTACAGCTGAAAAAGTCATTGACAGCCATAGACAATCACACAAATTTGATAGGCGATTACTATAGAATCGATTCCGTATCCACAAAAGATACAGAATCGCATGGCTGAGCAAGTGGGACTTCGGCATCCCCGACAACCCCAACCTACCTTTGTTGAAGGATGTGTGAGGCTATATATATATGTTATTCAAATTGATTCTGTACAACAGCAATGCAAGCACCTCACCATAAAATTCATATTAAAATTCGAAAAAATTCAGCGAAGGTCTCTAAAATTTATTATTTTTACGATCTCTTCAGAGCAAATTAACTAAATACATTTTTTTATTAAATACCTTTATTGTACCCACACTTGAAAATCGGCGAAAGATAAGCGACAAAGCGACCCGTGTTTCTCTTTTAAATTGTAAATCTCCACTGTTGCCAACTCCTGTTTGTAGTCAATTTAAGAGTATCTAATCGACTCACTAGGCATAAGGATATATTTCAATGTCATAATTCACAAACAAAATACCTATAGTGGTAAAATCGCCATTTTTCCTAAATAGTTCAGCAAACAAATATACAAATGATATCGACATTTTAATGTAACAATTTCTATGTTTAATTAAATCATACTTTTATATATTTTTTAAACTTTTTTTTAATATCAAAATATCGTTTCTGATAATTTCAGTTTATTTTTATTTTTAACATTTTTCTATTAAATTTTATCCAATTTTAGAACACTGTAATGAAAAAAAATATTTTTTCAGTCTACCGTTTATTAATAACTACTCATGTGTAAAAATTTATACACCCAATGTAAATATAAATAAAGAAAAGATTTCACCCTCCACCGGGCACGACCATTCGTACCTAGATACATTTTTAAACATTACTAGCTGAAGTCTCCGGCGATGCCCGGGCTTCACACAGAGTTTTCGAAATCAAATGTAGACAGTGAATTTCCTCTTGTTTTGAAGGTCACATGTGCATCAACATGTTTCATCAACCTCGGGATAAAACTGTAGATTTGCACACAAATCAAATCCACACCGCCCGCTTGCCAGTTCGCTCGTCCATAAGATACAGACATTCTCCATTATGAATTACAATTTACACAAAACCTTGACAAATTATATACATAAACCTTTCTCATGAATCACTCTATCTATTGGTGAAAACCGCATGAATTGGTTCAGTAGTTTTTGAGTTTGTCGCGAACAGACAGACATACAGACGCGGCGGAGGACTTTTTTATAATACGAGTATGTAGAGATACATTTATCTCAACGAAACCATTTTATTTTATTCCGAACGCAATGAAAGACAAAAGGCAATGAAAAATCATAAAATTATTTATAGATATTGTGATTTTCATTTCACAAACATATTATTAACTATGTGAATACTTTCGTTGTTTTTCACTCGTCTCAGATTTCATTTTTCAATGAATATTCATGAGATACGTATATGGGAATAACATTTTACCGCGAACAATGTCGCTATTTCTTTAATAACGGAGCCTTAATTAGGTTAGTTATTTACGCTGGTATGGTAATATTTTGCTTTCATTTCAGACGAGAAGGAGAAGGTGGTAGTAGTAATTCTTTCAAAAGTGGCATTAATTAAGACATTAAGTGAGAGAAATACGGAAATTGAAGAAAGTGGCAAATTATATAATCTAACAGTAAATCTTACGTTCCTCATTCTCTTATCTACCATTAAATCTGCTAACTAAGATTAATTGGATCATACACGTTGTGCACGGAAAAGTTACAAATTACAATTTTTGCATAGAAAAAAGCATCCAAATTTTATATTTTTATTATTTTAGGACTGTATTAGTTACGGAGTTAATTTTGAAAAATTTGGTCATATTTTCAAATTTCGACAGAAAAAACGCATTTTATCATTAATTGATTTTAAATTTTATATTTCAACATGTTTACCTACCTAAATATTATCTTACTAATATTATAAACGCGGAAGTTTGTATTGATGTATGTGTGTTTGTTACTCTTTCACGCAAACACTACTGAATGGATTTTAATGAAACTTTATAATAATATACAAAATAGCTCATACATCAGAATAACATAAGAGCTATGGTAAGCTCTGGCGTAATGAAATTTGTATAAATGAAAATGTGTGTATTTCATATATTTTCACGGCAGGGAGAAAAGGCAGGGGAAGAGGAACGGGGGAGGTGGGGTTCGCGAAGAGCGAAGAGACGAGGGATGGGGAAGGTTTTTTTTACGACGAGTAGACGTTAGACATACTTTCCATCATGGCATCTTCTTCAATGAAAAAATATCTGATTTTTTTTTACATGAGTTCCACACAGGAGGCCCTGAGGAAAATAATTTCCCTCAGAACCTATGTCATCTGGGATGCTGTGTGGGGGGTCTTTTTGAGGAGAGGAAGGAATGAACATTGATCTTAAAGAGACCCATGTTGTAGGAAGGAGGACACACAGAGGCCGGCAAATCATTCCACAGCCGAGTTGTTGAACACAAGAACGAGTTCTCATGTGGAAAATGTCAACGGTGTACAAATGTTGGGCACGCGTTTGACGTGTTTCCCGACTATGCACCGGTGCCGAAGGGATCAATGACGCTAATAAGATGGAAGGGAACGGGAACGCAAGGGAAAGGACATGCAGGGAGAATAAATTTATTTCTTTGAATTGTTTTGCAACGCATGCCGGGGACCGGCTAGTCCTAAATAAGCTAGAACAATACCATAATACGTAATTTACAAACTTAATGCATAAAAATGAATGTTTCTTTGTTTGTCTCGTATGCGTTCTTATACCATTCATCCGATGGCGATAAATCTTTGATGATTTGTTGTGCGCACGCCCGTGAAGGTTTCTACATATAATGCTGAGCTCTGGCGTTCGAAATTTATGAACATATTTACGAACTAGGTGGCACCCAAGTTGTTTGAAAAACGTGTGTATTTCATATATTTTACCGGAAAGGATCGGTGGGAGGTGGAGGGGAATCCGGTAGGGAAGTCTATGGCTCTCATTGGCTCCAGACCTCTAACTGGGACTCTTGCGAGGTAAAGAAGGAAACATATTGTCCGAGAATCTTTGCATCTTTAGACATACCGTAGTTTTGTAGAAAATCATAAAAGTATTTTTTTATTTCATATTCTACTTGTATGAAAACAATCTAAATATACCGTTTATCATTAAAAAAAAACAGAGATTTCGCATCCAAAAAAAAAAAAAAAAGAAAACAAAAAAGTTGGATTTGAAGACATTAACCTCGCATTTTTTTCGCTGTATTGAAACAAAGACATTTCACGTCGCCAGCGACAGTACCGTTAGATTAAGGTTCACATCCTTCTTACGCTAACAATCTTTTCTTGGTTTTTGGTCATTAGCATTACTATCATTAGGGCAGACGCGCAAAATAATTCGTTACTTTAAATTCTACGAATCGCGTCGATAATAGGTTTTTGTTAAATCTAATGACACCATCAACGGATACACAAAGACTTTTTTGAGGTTATGAACTCGCTTACAAACATTTATAAAAACTAAAGTTAAACATTTATAATAATATTATAGAAACAATTTGAACGATATGGCATGGCGGAGTCAATGATGGTTTGGTATTTTTTTAAGTGAAAACTTCTTTAGCATCGTTGTGATTTGAAACTCGATGAAACGAAAAATAGCTACACTAAAAAGATGCAAACACATATCTGTAGGATTTAGCCTGTGAAAGAATGAGATAGTATAATCGTATCTTCTTTGTGCGATGCTTCGTAGTCTATCGATCTCCTCTTTGTACGTTGTTTCGTAGCCTCCCTACTCTTGTATACTTTAGTTTTCTGAAGGTTTTACTTCTACCACGTGTGAATTGCGCACACTCTGTTTTTTTCTGAGGGGGCCCTGAGGTAAACAAATTAACTAGGGACCATCTTTGGGGGATGCTGTACGGAGGGTATTTTTAGGGAAAGGAAGGAGGGGAAGTTCTGGGAAGGAAAAATGGTAGGAATCTGGGGGTCACCCTTGCTAAATGTAGTGAACCACTTTGGGGATGGTGTAAGGAGTCTATTTTAGGGAAAGGAAGGAGAGGAAGTTCTAGGAAGGAAAAACGGTAGATATCTGAGAGTACGCGTGTCCAGGAGTGTCGGAAGTATGAATACATTCCTTCCACTGCGGTGCAAGGTGATGGCTCAAGGGAGTCCGGCTGGAGAGGTCAAAAGGACTCCATCAACAAATATCTCTCCATGCAGCCCGCTACACAACAGTTGGGCAAACGTATCCGACGCCAAGACCTAGACAAACCTCACCCCATGAACCCGGAACCCCTGCTAAGTCACCAAACGCAGCGAACCGCTTGGGGTGACCTATGGGAGGAGTGTAGGTTTTCCACAAAATGGCGGTACCCATATCCACCTGCCAACTTGAAAAGCGTGTACTGTGTCGGTAGAACCATAGCGATTTGCAGAAGTATGGGTGAACGATGTTGGTGAACGAAGTATGGGTGAACGACACTCTTTTGTGTGCGGTTTCATATGAATAATGGTTCATGGCTCATCTACTTTGTTTTAATTTTCTATTATCTAGTGATACTAACTCGGCAGCTGCACGGTCTCAAAATGTACCTGCTTAAAATTTTTGAACAATCGCCCAATAAAATCTGGCCTTCCATTATGCTGTCCCATGAGATATCTGGGAACTTAATTCATCAGTTCCTCAAGTTATTATGAATCAATTGTTCTCGAACATTCGTCCTTCTAGTTCTGCAGATATGTGCCTTCCAAAAAGCTGTATTTTTCATTCAGATGTTCAAGCAAACGAACCATGTCTAAGTATCATGATCAATTCTGTACCCTAAAGCCCTAAAGGATAAACCATAGGTAGGTACTAAGTAACTAACCATACATAAGTCCATAGCTAAGTCTAAAGCTATGTGTGGTTTATCCTTTAAGATACAGAATTGTATGATGTTATGATAGACACTAATAAACATAACGTGTATTTTTATAATAAGACAATACTTGTTAATTAAAGAAATCTCTGAAATTCCGTAAATCGATATCTCTGAATTGAAATTAGTTTTATTGTACACTGACCATTTACAGCTATTTTTTAAAAAGTTCACATAACTGTTAAAAATCGCTTACTGGTTACGGTCGTACGGTAACGTTCGTCAATACGTAGAATTAAATTCCAGGAGCTCTGGCACAGTGCAATCGATAACTTTATAATATCGGATCGATAGGCGTAACTTCCGATGATTTTATGTCGATACCCCAAGCACGATTTCACCGTTGACAGCAAAACCGATATTTACAGGCAGTAAATAAGAAATCAATGTGCGCTGACAACACTGAAGGTATTTTCTATGAATTGACACTACGAACAAACGTCAAGCATTTCGAATTGAAATACTAACCCAAATATGCATTTGCAGTCCGCATTTACTTTTTGATCTAAACGGGAGTTAATTAGTTGATGCGGTCATTAGTTAATGAGTTAATACTAATGTTCAACCATTTCATTTCTCAAATATCGAACGGAATAAATTGATTGCGTCTTAAATGCAATATTTAAGGCTATTGATCGCGTATACTACTCCTTTCATTTCTAAGAGCTTCGTTAGTTCAATACGTTCATTAAATAAGCCAGTAATTTTGCAGAACGATTGACATAATTAACAAAAAAATTGTGTACATTGATAGTTAACCGGAATTTGTCTGATACTATGGAGGCCTCGCTAAAATTTATCAATGAAATATCTGTTCACAGTAGACTGTTTTCGCAAATATTGATATCTGACCATAGATGACGAATTTGTTCAATATCGTATTGATATATATATATATAGAATTTTATCGATCGACCATGCTAGACCTTCAGGAGGGCTGTTTAAATGTTAGTCAACTCTCTCATCTTATTATTTGTTTCTATTAGGTAGATATTTGTTTCAAAACTCGTGATTTAAACTCGGGTAGTAAAATTACCCAGATGATTTTATAAATTCAAAGGTCAGTAGCCGAACATGACCTTCAGCTCTGCAACAAAAAGAATTGTGCAATTAATTGTGTGTTTTTCTGAATGCACCGATGATTTCATTTACTTCTTGTAGGCTACATTTTACAACAGGCACTTCTTGGTGCTTGACTAGCATTTAACAAGCGCCCATATTGCATTTACCGTAGTGTCACCGAGATATTTTCCAACGAATGAACATTTTAATTTTACTGTTAAATGAATAAATTATACATTTATTAGGGATATCGTATATGGTGCGTAGGTGACATTACATAGTTAGGATTTAAAGCAATTTTCCGAAACAGTAACTCCATGACTCTTATAATCCGCGGGTAAAAGCTAGTCGTACAAAGGGGTAACAGCACGAAGCCAAAGAAAACATCTTCGTGGGTTCGTGCTAGAGAAAAAAAAATCATCAAACAGCAAAATTACATAATTTTTTTAACTCCAAATATGCTCAGGAATCGCTGGTACGCTGTTAATCTTCGGGTACGTGCTGTCTCACCCCATATATAGCCACTGGTGAGATAATTCGGTAGAAGTTGTATCAGTTTTATCTTACTTCGGGTGAAATTAACTAAACATTTTCTCTTTTGGCAGATTTAGTATAGATCCCCATCTATTTGGTGTTTTCTATCTTGTAGAAGGCACTGTTTTCCAAAAATAATTATCATTTTCATTG
This sequence comes from Limnephilus lunatus, assembly GCA_917563855.2. Classification (NCBI taxonomy): domain Eukaryota; kingdom Metazoa; phylum Arthropoda; class Insecta; order Trichoptera; family Limnephilidae; genus Limnephilus; species Limnephilus lunatus. The sequence goes on from OU830593.1 coordinate 50,327,006, forward strand.
TTGTGTTCGTAGAAAAAGAGGTTAGTCATAGATGGCACTGATAACAGTAGAGCTGGCGTTAATGCAGGGATGGGGACATTGCTACAATATATATATTATGAGGACCTCATAAGCCCTGGTTATCTAGAATTATATCGGTAACTTCTCATCGTTCACTAGCATGACTGCAGATCGCCAACGAATAAATAACAGTTCACAATGACTTAAGTGTTCTTAATATATTCGACGTCAACTTTTGCTTTTGCGTTAGCAATCTGCAGTTGTCCTAGGGAAAGATGAGAAATTACCGAAAGTTATCGATACAATCCTTATCGATCGACTGTGCTGAATACCCTGGACGGAGTTTTAGTGCGAATTCGTATGAATGGTAAATCAAAGTGGTATATAACGAACAGTTTTTGAAGTGAATACTTATTTAGCACCGTGATTTGAAACTCAGTCTTCTCTTTGTGCGGTGCTTCGTAGCCTCCCCACTCTTTTCTACTTTAGTTTTCTGAAGGTTTCACTTATACCGCGTGTGACTGAACATTCTGATTTTTTTGTATATTTTTTTTGTATTGTTAATGCATTTATAACGGCTTATATTTTTTTTTTGGCATTCGATGAGACGGGAATATGTCATAGAAAAATTTAATCAGGTTGTGATAATTTTTAAGGCATCTTCCCGCTCACTCCGAGGCTTTAAATTTTTTCTTGTCAAGGTCTTGTTAGGTACATGGCTACGTACGATTGCGAGCCCAATGTCAGGACCCAGAATCATTTCTACTGTCTTCTAATAAAGTCAGGGTTTTGTTGACCCAGGAGTTTTTATTTAAACAGTTGTGAGACACCGGCGGTCCAAAAATTCTATGTCAAAGATTTAAATTCATATTATAATGAATTATGAATTAGGAAAGCGAGAAATTTATTAAAATAAATCTCGAAGTGGAAAGTGAGCGTTAAATGGATGTAAATTCCCCGGTCTTCTCGATAACATCATTTCATAGATCGTAGTTAATTAATTTTACATAGAGCTTAACTTTTAATAATCACTAGTTTTTACCCGTGAAAAATCAGGGAATGTGACTTGACTTATCAAGATGAAAACTGTCAAATTTAGTTTCCTCAAAAACATATTTAAAATCCTCTATCTATTATCTATCCCACAGATTCTCAACCTTTTTTTGCCCACCGCCCACTTTGAGAATATTTTTATTTCTAGCGCCCCCTTTCTCGTGTGAATCCGAAACAGCAATTGGGGGCGTAATGGGATACCACGGCAGGGCTACATTTTCCACAACGGAGGGGGCGTAACGGGATACCATGACGAAGGGGGCGTAATGGGATATCTTGATGGGGCAATCTTGCCGCAACGGAGGGGGGGTAATGGGATGGGGAAAATATTTAAGTCGTGGCGTAACTTATGGATAGCCCCTAATTGGATAGAATGGGCAAGATAGAATGGGGTGGGATTTAATTAATTAATTGGGCAAGATAGAATGGGGTGGGTTTCTCAGGGTCTTCTACCTCTCCCCTGAAGGTCTGAAACGCCACCAAGGGGGCGTTATCGCCCACGTTCAGAACCTATGATCTATCCAAATAAAGAGTATCTGCGGCGGGTGGCCTAGTTTTGTTTTTGTATACAAATCTACAGTTTTATTCAGAGATTGATGAAATTTTGCAAACTTCATAACAATAGAACTATTTACTTGAGATTTCGAAAAATCACCCCATCCCCTATTCCCACCCCTTAAAACAGAATTTCAATATTTATTGTGATATTATACATGACTTTTGATGAAATTTTGCACACTTCATTTTAGGAAAACTTATTGTAATAGTTTTTTTAGAATTTTAAAAAATCGTCTTGCAAAATGTAGATTTTATAGTTTGGTACGTTGGTACCTACTTTATCGCGTATCTGGATTCGAAATTATTCTTTTTACAATTTCATATTTTTCACAACACTCAACACACTTCAGGGCCATTTTTTTAAAGTATCACATACGTACATACCATGAAAAAATATTGGTTAATTGTTGTATATTTTCTCTTACACCCCTCCTTCGATAATTAATATAATTAAAATAATATAGTTAATAAGAATGTGCAGTAAGAAGGCGTGATACCGAGAGCCACCCGTTCCATGTTTTTGTATTGGCGCTCGTAAACGGGTCGGTGCGGACGGGGTTGTGTACTTCTTGCCCGAATTCTTGGTGTAGGTACCTACGCAGACAACGCAGATTTCATACAGACCCGCGAGGGAGCGGGCTTATTCTTATATACTTTTCAATTTTTACGGCTCTGTTCCTAGAGTTATCAGGTTCGAAACGCTATTAGTAAATTTTTAATACAAGCAATACACTAATGATTTAATTAACGATGAAAATCAATTAATCCCGCCATATTTCCCTAGCTCTTCGTGTACAGCACATTCGTGATCTTCAAAATTGCACTCAAACGTGAGCTTGTCAAGCCAATTACAGCGACAAGCAAATTGAAGCCGTACTTTTATTACAACATAATTTTTCACGAACGGTTGAGCAGTTATGATGAAACGTGATTTGCCTCAATCTGAAAGTATTGCCGACACGAGTCATATTGTGATCTTCCCTGGTTTCGTCTTAAATTTTTAAAATTCCGTTTGTTTGTGATTACTGCACAAGAGTCGTAACCGTCTGGAGCCAGTTGGACTGTTATGAAACTAACCGGTATTTGCTTTATTTTCAAACAAATGCAAGTAAGTACCGGCAATTTTATTAATTGTCAATTGTCTCTGGTTCATTTTCGAACAACCAGTAGGCGGATATACTAAAAATGGGGTACAGGTACAGAGGGGCGTTATGTTTTTGGTTCACTTTCCGGGCGAGCTCCTGTGGGCTAGATGTTCGCCGGTAGTCATTTAAGGAGATCCAATAGTACAGGAAAAAATCGAAATCGGAATTCACGCCCCTTTATGGGAGGAGTTTAAAAATACTTGAGAAAATGCTTTCGGAAAGGTTGGAAAAGGTATTTGAGAATCTTTTTAACAGGCTGATTACACATTGTTTATTGTAATAAAACGAAATTTAAAAATTGATTTCACGAAAACAAGCGACGCGGAACCCAATACGTCTATTGCCCGCTCCGTCCGGGGGAGTACTGACAGAAAATAAGTGTTGCTGCCAGTCGTTCTTCGCCGTGATGTCAAAAATAACAACGCGAAAATGCATATTATATTTTACTTTGTGAGGTTCGGGCGTAAATTTCAATTTTTTTGCGCATTTCATAAAAGAAACTGAAAAGAGGTTTATAAATAGGAGAGTTTTGACTTCAAAGTGTTTTTTTATAGACCTTATTATTTTTTTTTCTAGGCTTATTAAAAGACTTACAAAAAAATGACCGATATTTTTAAGGGCCAAGATATATGTTCCACACGCAGTATTTGATGGAAGCATGTATAATACTTCTAAGCGATCAAATTTTCAAAAGAAAAAGATATGATTTTGTATGATTTTGCATTATTTAATATGGCTTCATATTAACTACCATGTTTTAATTTAAAATAGTTTTCGTCTCTATGAAAGATCACCGAGAGTTGTGATTTATTCTCGTGAATTCGGTTCATGATTTAACCCGCGGAATTCGGAGTTAATAAACTCGCAATTCAACGCTATTGGTGAATGCATTTAATTCAAAATTGTGTAGTTCAAGCCTTACACCCGTTTTCACAAGGCTAAATTCTAACTAAAAACTTATTCTAACATGAAAATGGTAATTAATTTTTCAGTCTGGGACGCGGTTATAGGTACCGCCGCCCTGGAAACTATTTGTTGAATAATCAACACCTCTGTCATAGGTCACCCCAAGTGGTTCGTTATGTTTGGTGATTTAGCAGGGGTGCCCGGTTCATGGGGTGAGGGTTGTCTAGGTCTTGGAGGCTGATATATTATAACTTAGTAAAGCCTAAGCCACAACCGTAAAATTAAAAATAATATAATATATTTACAATAAAAATTCATTTTAATACTTTATACACTTTTTTATGGCTTATAGGGGAGAGTACAATTTCCCTGATCCCGCAATTTGACTATCTATTCAGGTAGAACAGCCTAAAATAAGACGAAAAATTTAATTATAAAAGTCTAAATGAATATTCAATTTTTATTAAATATTCATTTAGAATGAGGGTTAGACGGAGAGGTCTGGGTTCGAGTCCCAGTTGCGACCATTGTCTTTTTTCTGTGTCTTGTTCTCTTTCATATTTTCGTTTAGATTATTATTGTTAACTTATTCTAATATGATAAACGTTTTTTTTTATTATTATTATTATTATGTCAAACCACAAAGTGACTACTTTATACCAACATATTAATAGTTATCCCTTCTTTTGGCCGCTTGCAGAGTTAAGTCTGTCAAATTGTAACTATAACAGTAATAATAAAAATATTCGGATGATTTGTAACGTGCGTAAAGGCCCGACCGTTCGCCTCGCCATCGATCACCGTCCGCATCACACTTTTCGTAACATCACACTTTTCGTAACGAATTCACCAGCTCATCCCTCAAGTCGACTGTGCGTAAAGAAGTTTTACGTCAATAAAATCTAGTTCTTACCTACCAAGATAAAGATTAAATGGGAAGTGAAATTAATTGTTTACAAAACGCAGACCTGTAGAGAAAGTTCAGGTCTGGGAATATATCAGACACATACATCCTATTAATTATTTAGCATGCTAAAGTATCCATCAAAGTGTGCAGAGCGGCGGTTGGTAAGTTGGTAGTTAGTTGGTAGATAGTGTAGTTGGTCGGTAGTTAATCTCGCCACGGCGCGATGGGTTCTTTCTCTTGGAAAAGTTCTAACAGATCATTTGCATATTATTATCCAACGAGGAACTTTTACTGTTTTCAGAATCTATTAAAATGGTACCTACTTAATTTTCTCTAAAATTGTAGTAAAATTCATAATGAGATGACAGCAACATCTTTATAGAACAACAAAACAGGTACTAAGTTTGAACATTACAAGACCGTCGTTTAACCGGAAAGTAACTTCTTATTATTTTTTAAGTGAAAACTTCATTAGCATTGTTGTGATTTGAAACTCGACATCAAAAAGAGATAAACACATATCTATAAGATTTAGCCTGCGAGATAATGAGATAGTACCTATATAATCGGTCTCCTTTTTACCGGTTCTTCGTTGCCTATCGGTCTCCTCTTTGTGCGGTGCTTCGTAGTCTTCCCACTCTTGTCTACTTTAGTTTTCTGAAGGTTTCACTTTTACCGCGTGTGAATTCTCCCTTTTTTATTTGGATCGTTTGATTAAATGTTGACCTCTATTACGCTCGGCGGTATAATGATTTTTCTACATAATTTTAATTTGAATACATTTGATTAAATTAACAAACTTGAAATTTCACTCAACGTTGATGGGCTGAGAATAAGCGGTTAATAGAGACCGTTTAAAAATATCAAATTGGGGCTGGATTTCTGTTTATTTGTAACGACATCAATTATTGTGACAGGACTTCAGCCCAAATCTGTACTAATACCCATAGACATATGAATTCATATGTCTATGGTACTATCGCGAAACAATCTTACTACATTAATATATTATTATGTATTAATTATGAAGGCACTTACTTCAACTATTAGTATTATATGTGTTATCTCTACTGCTAAACTTTTTCATGTAAATTTTTTACCCTTTGGTTCTACATCGTGTTGATGTACAACACTGTTTTATGGAGACTATGAAAAAAAAATATAAACCATATATATATTTTTTTAATTTCTCCTAAAACATCTCGACCGTTCAATTAACTAGGTAGGTTAGGTATGATAACTTATTACAAAATAACATATTTTGAAGCCCTTAGCTTTCAGAAAATCCAGTATAATTTTTATATTTATTTATAAGATACATGTTACATATATTAGACATTTACATAGATAAGATTTATTAAATCACCATACTAGGCAACTGCCTGTTTCATGGTGATTAATTAAGGATAGTTACTTTGATTGTAGTCTAGTGTAAACACATGGTAAAATTGGTTAAGTTAAAATTAAAAAAAAAAAACAGAAAATATATAACTGCATTCAACGTGCTGCACTTCGTAATGCATTAACGTTCCTAGATAGTGGCTGGTAGTGGATCAAGTGATAATATATAAATAAAACTAACATTATATTTTTTCAGAAAAGCACAAGAATTTATTATAGTCATTCATAAAAAATGGTTTTGTTTCGAAAGTTCATAACTGGGCTTCAATAACTGACTTTTCTTAGATAATCGTACCATAAAAAATAATTACTTACATACCTACACGTTTTTTTGTGAAATATCCTACGTACACAATTATTAACCACAAAATTATAAACGTTAACAAAATGAAGTTTTTTCTTAAAAGTTTACGAAATTATTATGCAAACATTCGCCTTTTTTAAAAGTGTATTAAGATATGTAAAATATTTTTCTTTGATGCGGTTCATTAAATGAACCTCAGAGAGCAAATAAATTAGAGGTACCTACCTAATAAAATACATACCGATTTTATTCGTGTATTATGATATCTGCCAATGCAAACCTTTGGGTAACAGCATTTTAATTTATTGCTACAATTTTCCAAAGGAAAAACTTGTGCTAATCACAGAGGTCTGAGGCAAGCTTCATGATTTTTCCGCTTTTCGACTTATCTAATTGCTTTTGTGTTTATTTTGGTTAAATATGATTTTTGAAGTGAAAATTTCTTTAGCACCGTTGTGATTTGAAACTTGATGAAACGAAAAATAGCCACACTAAAAAGAGACAAATTCATACATCTATAGGATTTTGCCTGCGAGAGAATGAGATAGTATAATCAGTCTCCTTTTTGTGCGGTGCTTCGTACCCTCCCCACTCTTGTCTACTTTAGTTTTCTGAAGTTTTTGCTTCTACCGCGTGTGTATTGCACACTCTGATTTTTTTAAACTCAAATAAATTAGTATGAAACTAGCGGATATTCTGAATTCTTAGCAAATCAGTTCAAATTTAGAAAACGGATATTTAAATAATGTTCTATTAAGAATCATATTATAGGTAGGCACTATATAGCTTGTCTGAATTCTCCAAATAAACATTCTTAATATTGAAAATGAGGACACTTAAATTCAAAGCAAAATTTCTAAAGTTCGTTAAACCGCTGTTACAGACCGAGTCACAAAAATTTTAATTAATAAAATAATAAAGATAAACCTACCTTCACATTTGACAGATCCGACAAACATCCCGCCAGAAGTTGGAGAACTGCGGCGCATGCGCACCACCCTTGCGCGCGCATCGCAACCCCTCACCTCTCCCTTGGGGTTGCCAGGCCCATGGAAAATACAAACTTTCCTCAGCCTCAAACAATACGCAAGTACTTTAATACGAAGATTTTCTAACAGGAATCCATTACTATTTTTATTGCTGTAACATCCCGCACAATATAATTGTATTTACATAAAAAAATTAATTTTAAAACACTTTGAATTTCACTTTGTAACACTGTGATGTAATTTTATTTATTTTATTCGGGTAGGAACTATTATACTAATGATTTACAACCGCTAATTGTTTGATTCTTTTGTGTTGTTTTTACCGGCGCAAACTTTGTAGTTAATAATGATTTTATTCGCCGATTTTATTGTTTTTTTAGAGAGTGGAGATCGCGTGCGTATTCAGTCAATGCTACCGCGGCAGTGAGAGGAAATGTGGTTTGGTTTTGTTATTGCCCCCCGCTAATGCGCTTTTTGCACTCCCACTCGCGTGGCTGAATTCAGTTTGAAAACACAAGAGTCACACGATCACAGTCTTTCAGGTGAATGTTTCTCATGAAAAGTGCACCCACCGTGCACCCTTGGGAAAAATAAGACAGCTTCAGTTTTGTGGTAATAATCGTATTGGTTTACGGAGGTCGCGGGTTAGATTCCTGCTAAAAGATGTAGGTACAATGTACAATGCATTAATAAACTCTGTTGGTCTTATTAGCTGCATAATAAGCTGGAAACGAAGAGGGAGTGGAAGCGAAGTGAAATTCAAATATATTACAATGAAGCATTTCCTCGTTTAGGAAATTTGCATTTAGGAAAAATATCAAAATAAATTTTAATATTAAAGTTTCCTGGCGATTTCGAATTAGTAGTGAATAAGATTATAATCCGATTTTTAAATCTTCCAAAAAGAAAATTTTAATATCTTAAGATATTTATATCAATCCACTGCTAAAGTTGGCCAAAATAATGAAGAAACAAATTGAGAGCACCAAGATAGCTGAAAGGAAAAATAATGAAACTTTAAAACGATATTTGGGTTCTAGTGAATGTTGTTCAAAATTTTTGTTAAATAGTCTACATCTTACTATAAGGAAAAAATAATATTCGAATCAGTTGTTTATAACCAAATAATATTTGCTACTAGCTGACCCACGCTTTGCTGTGGCTAATGAAACACATCGCCGTCTAATGGATGGTTACCCAACCTTTATAACCACAATAAATCAACTCATACCGCCATCTGTTAATTTGCAAACAAATCATATCCACTCCGCCTGCTTGCCAGCCCGCTCGTCAACCACATACAGGCATTCTCATATTTCAACCAATTTACATAAAACCTTGACAAATTATACACCTAAACCTTCCTCGTGAATCACTCTATTGGTGAAAAACGCATGAAAATCCGTCCATTAGTTTTTGAGTTTATCGCGCGAACAGACAGATAGACGCAGACCATAAGTTTAATTTATAATATGTAGAGATTTTGTGTTTATGAAAATTACCTACATATTAAAATTTATCAAATAAGCCATTCAGATAGATGTTATATCAGAATAAAACTACGTATGGATTATTGAGAAGCTCGCTAAAAAAATTAATTAAAATAATAAGAAAATGTTAAATGATGTTGAAAAAAAATCAATTGTATTTTTATAAATTTATAAATTTTAATTAAATAATTCATACATTCATTACAAAAACTATTATTCATGGACAGTTATTTTGCCGTCATAAACAAAAAGGCTGCTGGAAATTTTCACTAGTCCTTTCATGTTTATCAACCTATTATAATAAAAAGTAGGTACCTACATCAGAATGTGACCTTTGAAAATTTTCAGCTGCCTTTTTGCTTATGACTGTAGTATTTTCCCTCTGGTTTAGAAATTGAAACATTCGACAAAACTGTGATTCATAATATTAAAACGGCAATTTTAGATTAGGTACCTACGCGAACAATATTCCCTTCAGCTCCGTTGCCTTGAAATCTGAAAGCTTTGGTAAACAACAAACGTTTAAAAATAATATCTTGCCTGCAATATAACATGGCAATCTTCTTCTTTCACCGGTAAAAGCAAAGGGACCATAGCACATTGCCGGCAAGAAATTGACGAATTTTGGAATTTTGTTGGTTAACAAGAGTCCTACGCCTCCTTCGGACGTTTCAGTTTTAGTTTTAATCAACTTTTATTGAACGATATAAAATGAACAAGATTTTATTCATACGTTTCAATTTAAATCGAATCTAGCTTTTCGAAGATGGTGTCAACTGAAATTATTGATTAGTGCGTGAGTCTCTGTAATTTCTGATATTTTGCGAAACAAATGTGAGAATGTGTTGTTGAAAGGCACAAAAACGTCGTATTTGGATTAGAAATAGATTCTAAGAAGAATTGAATTTGGCGCATTTAATACTATTTTGAAAGAGATGTTTTTAAAACATTAGAACATACCGAAGGATATCTAAATCATCATCATCACTCTTGTTTCTATAACCCATGGTGGGTCTTGGCCTCCTCAAGAGTCTTCCTCCACTCATCTCGGTTTTGTACCAGCTCTCTCAAGTTTAGGAGTTCCAAGGTAGAGTCCATTTTAATAATCCAGGCTCCTTCGCCCTAACGTCACAAATTTTAAAAGAACAATTTGATGAAATTTTACTTTTCTAAAATTCAAGATAAATTTCAAAAACAGGATACGAATGCAAGCCGCATTAAGAACATTGTCAAAATAAAACTGCAAAACAATTGAGATAACTGTCAACGGGAGATTCATTTCAAGTCTTCACTTTTTTGCTTTCATTACTAAAGCTAATTTCTTCTTGCCCACGGTTCTTAATGTCTTATTTTTTATGTCTACTGTAGTCATTCTCGCAAAACCCGTGTACATTATTTAATGTGTGTCACGGGGATTTTTATTTTCACAAATCTTGCATTTGTTCCCAAAGACAATGATGGCTTTGGTACTGATCAGAATACGTATCTAAACATCGTATCATCCGACCATTTCAATTTGGAAGGCGGGAATGCGTACCGCCGCCCCGGGACCCTTTATTGGATAACCAACACCTCTGCCATAGGTCACCCCAAGTGGTTCGCTATGTTTGGTGATTTAGCAGGGTTCATGGGATGAGATTTGTCTAGGTCTTGGAGGCGGATGACCAGGACATACTGAACCCCAGATTTCAACCCACTCCTTAAACCATTTTCTTTCCCAGAACTCTCCTTTCCTTACTTTCCTTTAAAAAAACCTCCACACAGCTCCCAAAAGATGATATAGGCCCTGAGGGAATTTATTTTCCTCAGGGCCTCCTGTGCGGAGCTCATTTAACAAAAAATTCAGATATTTTTTCATTGAAGAAGATGCCATGATGGTAAGTATTTCTAACGTCTACTTTCGCCCGCAGGGAACTAAAAATCGCAAGCGAGTTGAAAAATATGTTCACATTAGACCGGGCGCTAGAGGTAGTTGAGTATGCAAAATGTGAGGACCGCATTCCATTAATGGATTTGTGTTAAAAAAGGTCAAAGATTAATAATGTGGATCTTGCCGGTTAATTTTTTGGTCCATTTTTTTTTATCCCGTCTTAGGGGGGGGAGGTCCCAACTTTCGGGTTTCCGCTTATATCTCAAAAACAGTGCGTCGCAGAGGAAAAATTTCTGAGAATAAGTAAAAGCTCTTAAAATTATGTACAACTTTTATTCTATACGTATTAACTACGTACGAAAATGAAAGATTGTTCAAGAAAACTAAGAAATTATCGGATCGTACACAAAAAGTTAAATTTTACAACTTTACAGATACTCCTGCGAAATCAAACAAAAATACTTCCAACAAGAAATTGCAAGACGTAGCAGATATAACAATTTTCCAAAAATCATTCATGGTGGCTTCTTAACGTGGATTTGATACAAAGATATTAGCATCTTACGAAATATTGAATTACTAGAAGTATCTCTTTGACAGTGACGGATTTTATAGGAAGTCACCAAAATCGCAGCTCGTCGTTGAAATTCAAAAAATTATAACTGTGTATAATTATAACCTCTCAAGAAGATATAATAAATTTAAATACTTTCAAAATTTATATTGTTGGTGGTATGGCACTTGTTCATAAAATCCAGTTAAATAAGTTCAATACTTTTGGTGATTTTGCCGAGGCTTTATTCAAAAAAATTATGCAATTCTTTACGTTGAAAGGCGTGAAGAGAATATATGTAATATTCGATAGATATGACGACATTTCGATAAAATTTATGGAGACAAATTTAGTAAAGGCCAAATTATTAAAAATGTCATAATTTCAAGCCATTCAATAAAAATTCCTGCTGCTGATTGTAAAGCTTTTCTTGCAAACAATCAAAATAAATTACAACTTGTTCGATTTCTTTGCACTAATGCTCCAAAATATGGACTAGTAAAAGAAGATTGCGAGATGTACATTTGTGGAGGATTCGACGATCCAACAAAATGTTGAAATTTTTATTTTTATTTTCAACTTTTATGTGTAAAAACTCAAATTATAATATTTAATTAAATGAAGACAATATTAGCGAAATATTGGTTCCACTGGGATCTTTTTCTGATTTTTCTGTCTTCAGATTTTGATTGAGTTTCGCAAATATTGTGTTCATTTAATTAAATATTATAATTTGAGTTTTTACTCATAAAAGTTAAAAATAAAAATAAAAATATTCATCCTAGCTAATAAGTCAATAGATGTCGCGTATTAAAAATAAAATGGATAAACATTTATCCAGACACTATCTAGATAGCATTTAGTTCGGGTTGAATCTTGCAATCATATATAAAGATAGCAGCCAATAATATGCGCGTTAAGAAAAATGAAGATGGTGTTGGTAGTGGGTACTTAGTCGAAGTATGATACAGTTAAAAGTGACCGAATTGGAAATGGGTTCCATAGCTCAATCGGTAGAGCAGTTGGCCATGAATGCTAAGGTATCGGGGTTCGTGTCCCAGTGGAACCAATACCTTTTTCTGATTTTTCTGTCTTCAGATTTTGATTGAGTTTCGCTAATATTGTCTTTATTTTGTGAGATACTTGAATTACAATCAAACCACCTAGAAGCTGATACAAGAATGTTTTGCCACATATTACACGCAGTAAGGATTCAATCTGCTCATATTATTATAATCAGCGCTGATACAGATGTGTTCGTCTTGGCAATTTATTTCAAAGACAAAAATACCTAAATGCGCACATCAACTGAAAATAACATACTTTTTACAATACAATATACATGTTACATTTTTGTACATTTTTATTTGTAATTAAAAAATATATTTTACAGTTCACGAGAAACATGTAGATACACATATTTATTTAATTAACACGAAATTGGGTGTCTTGGGCTCAGTGGCGGACTAAGCACGTCAGAGGCCCGGGGCGGCAAAGCTGAATGAGGCCTCCCCCCCCCTAGTATAAAAAATGTATGTAATTTTGCAAGATTTTTATTCAGTTCACACGGGCCTCTGGTCCTGGGGTCCTCACTGTAAAAAAATGTTTTTTTTTGTATTTCTTTTTCTAAAAAATGCATTTGTTAATAATGCTATGTGATGATCTCGCCTTTGGGCCTACGAAATAATTCTTTTAAAATTGAGAGATCAATTTAGAATTATATTTAATTTTTGTAACATGGAATGGTTTCAGCATACGATTCTCTGTTTCAATTCATGGGGGTGATTTATGGGTCCTTACCACTAAATAACCACATGTGTTTGCGTAGCTCAAGTGCACGCGAGCCCCGGCAAAGGCCATTCTTCACAAAACTAAGAAGGGACCCAGAATAACATTTAGAGGGATTTTTTCAGGTTCATTATCAAGTCAGGGGCGGCCGATGGATATTTGCCCGAGTGGTGACTGACTTTAACGCGAGCAAATTGATTTGCGAAACAATTGTCTTGTGCATTTTCTATGGCAGTAGGAAATTGAAAACTAGGCAATAAAGATTAATCTTGGTGCATTTAAATATACTAGAGCGACGCGCCGATTAGGGGTTAAAATATTTAACATATTTGTCAAAATAAGATTGCAGAATTCGTTAAATAGTGACGCACGCAGAAAGAACGAAAACGTGTACAGACAATGCTTATATAATGTTATTATATAACCAATAAAGTCGACGCAAGTTATGAGAAAGAGTATTAGATTGAAGTACGCCACTGAGCTCTTCTTTTAAGCGCTATTGGGATAATTTATGACTCCGGCGCAGACAAAATTAGTTTGTATTCTGTTATCTAAAGGTTACACACAAAAAAATAGCAAACATGAAAGTTGCACTGATTTCTTGGAATTTGGGACCTAATGTGACAGAACACTATTAAAACGATTGAAATATGCATATTGGGAGATGTGTTTATCACTTAAGATTTGAAGAAGTGGCTAATATATTATTGAAACCACACAAGTAGATGGATGGGAGTCAGGGGGCAGAGAGTTGGAACAGGACAGTCGGGGAGAGATTCTGGAGACGCACGGGCGAGCGAAAAATCATCGAGGTTGAATACACGATAGAATAATAACTCTGTGCGCGTAAACCGGGAATAATTCATAAAATTAAAGGAAAATAGTTCACGCGATTGAGGGGAGTCAAGATTTGGTCGTTGGAAAGCAAGGTTTAAATTAAGGGATCGAGGTCCGGTAGTCGCGAGGAGACCAGTTTGGTGCGCCTAAATCGGGGATATTTCATTTTAATTAAACAAAGGAAATTCCGTTTTATTAAACAAAAAAGAGTCCACGCGAATAAGAAAGTCAGAGATTGCGGCTTGCGAGTTCATAAAGTGCTTTAATTAGTGATTAATCAATCAGTGCACGAGGGATGCTGGTTTTGGATTGTGATTCGTGCATGTCAAGGTTTTGTGTGCATGAGAGGGGTAAGTTTGATAAATTGAATTAATTATTAACAACATTAATGTTTGGATTTCGTACAAACTAGGGTTAAAACAATAGAATCATCATTACTCCCGAGTATTCTAATTGTCTATAATTGTTCGTCTAGCTTGTATTTTTCTAGATTTTAAACATGTATTATAGTTATATAGCGCCTTGAGGTGTTTTCCATAAAATCGGTGCCATGTGGATCGTTCAAATATTAGTATTATTATTATGGCTACTTTAATGGGGCCTTTAATAAGGAACCATGTCATCTAAGTCGGATGATTTAATCGGAAAATTATAACGGTAACATTAAAAAAAAGCTATCGGGTAATTATCGGTAATCGTAAAAAAAGGAGCGTTCCCTCCGTAAGTCGATCCGGAGCTGCCTGATGTTGACCGGCGACGATTCTTGAGACAATACCGTTGTAAGATAATAATTTGGGGTTCAATGAACTAAAATACTATTTGAGGCACAAAAGACACTTTCGGGCAATAAATCTTAGACGAGAGACTTCATTTAAAAGACGGGATTTTGAAACCACAAAACAATAATAAAATCCTTTAAAAGTGCTTTGTTGGTGATCTAGAAAACTAGGTTACTGGGTATTCTCCAATACATAACGGGTACCAAAATACATAGGTATAGAATGTAGGTATAAATTAATTTGTAAAGCGCCTTGGAGGTGTTAATTATTATTTACGAGTTTCGTAATAATATTTTTAAACGTAGCTAGGGGACTATATTTAGGAAAGGGTTTTTTGAAAAGGCATTGGGTAATTTAACAGTTTATAGAATGGTGCGTAGCATGGGCATCTTTGCTTACTAACAAAATCTGACATAATTAAATTCCCACTCCTAAAAATTTCCCATATCTTATTCCAAATTTTAGGTATCACGACAAGTCTATTACATAGGACTATACATAAAATTATCGTATAATCCTCACCTTTTGGTTTACGCTTAGGTAGGTATATTTCATTCGATATTCGATTTAGCAAAAACTTTCACATTGTCGGTTGAATGAAGCCGTCGGTAGGTATTCATATTTTAAGCGTAATGCGTTATATCCACCTACATAAGTAGCAAAAGTTTTCTTAACTCCCTCACACTAGGAATAGGGATCATCCAGCATCAGGGTGGGATTGTACTCTGGACGAAAGAGCAGCGGGGGAAATAGAAGGAAAGGAAGCCAGATTCACGACCTGGTGCCTTTCATTCTCGGACCCGGCACCCTGAAAACCGAGCTTGACATTCCTTCTTTGAGCTGATGTTTGAGTTTGAGCTTGGGGTACGCCTATCGTAGAGCATATGCCCGTAACACATATAGGGGAAGGTCCCAAGTTACGCTTGTGTATGTTATGCGAGAGGACGTATTTTTCATTCAAATCAAATACCGATGACCATCGCGATTGCAGGCTGGCGCATGTTCTGTAGCGTGCCTAGGAAAAACGTAATCATTATTTCTACTGGTTCGAGGCGGCGTGCTGGACGGAGAACGGGACTATTGAGGACATGAGTGACTGCCAAGGCGAGGATCGGTGACATCAAAATCTTCCTTAATTAAATTCATACATCGCCAGATCAGAGGAGAGAGCGGCCCCACCGATCTCCTGACATTGCCGGTTGTCTAATCAACTTCGGTTTAATGTTTATGCCGATGCTTTAGGAGTTAATGGAACTCAAGTCATCGGCATGCTGAAGAACTTCAACATCATCATCAATCCAGAGTAGGATGTCACGTTCCAAAACCTCGTGCCACCCACACATTTCCTGAACAGTTCCTGACACCGGCAATCACGCCATTAATCGGAGCAGACCCTCATATCAAACGGTATGAGATGACCTTTCATCATCATCATCAACATAGTTATAATTTGACGGCGTATTGGTCGATATTATTCCCATTACCACTCTATGATCCAGAAACACACGTCAAATTCTTTCCCGACAGAAGGCAAAACATGTCGATTTTCATTCGTCGCTTGCGACCTTAACATTCTCCGGAGGTGTTGGAATTGGAAGCTGATTCGGCGGTCTATGACCATCACCTAATCAGTTGGGCTATGGAGGAGTCCAATTATTTAAACAGCACATGTTCTGTCTCATGTTAATCCAAAATACCTACCCGTAGAATCAAATTAACAAAATAAAACAAGCTAGCTAACTAACAAACTGCATCTAGCACTGTAAGTGTAGAATTATTGCACTCCGTACTGCTTGAGTGTAAATCTTTTGTTAGAATGTACATAAATGTCAAATTATTTTCATGATAGCATTTTATAGAGCTGCAGAGAGTACGTGACATCGCATCGAAAGGTAGGATCTTCTCAATTCGCCGTTTGAATGTAAATTTATATATTAGATGCTAGGAGGGAAAATGCAGATTACTTCAATAAAAATAGTCGTCGATGAGCGTAGGTGTATAACAGGTGCTAGGGGAGGAAGCGGGATGAATATAGATAGATAATTAGTTAATTTTCAAGCTAGTCAGACTCAGTCATTGTTATTCGAAGCCTTGCACATTGTAACACGCCATACCTAAAAGAACAAGGGTTTACCACAAATAAATTATTAATTAAATTGGATTAACTATACCAAACCACTAAAACAAAAAAGTACACAACGTTGTGGGGTTAATTACAATTGATTAATTGAGAGCATCTCGTCACGTTTGCATAAAAGTATTACGTGATGGGGTTGAAAAGGCGCTGCAAAAGGAATGCAGGGGAGAGTCGCGAGAACGGGCGAGCCACGAGTTTTAAAGGCCGGGCGGGGTTGTAGCTGTAGCACTGTAGCAGCATTTGGATTCAAAAGTTAGACGTTACTTAGTAGCTACTACTTCGTAGGGGGGGGGGGGTTTATCACAGCTATCACCTAATGTTTTAATGAAATTCTAAAAAAAATCAAGAAAGTTTTAAACCGTTTGTATGTTGAATTAACCTTCAGAAAAACTTTCTACGCATTTTTCTCGAAACTACGTTTTTCAACCTGGTTGACAACATCTTAGAAAAACTATACATCCGATTTGCATGCACCAAGTCTTAAACTGTTAGAAAATCCAATCACTATGGCACCACATAGGATTTTTTTTTATAAAGGGCCTCCGGGTTTCTAATTTTGGGGCCCCCTATTTTTTTTTAAGAACGTTGAAAATTTTCCATAAAAATTCGAATATAAAATTCGCTGGTCTGCCATTTTCCTTTTTTTTTAGATATGAAAATTCCCCTCCGTGCTGCCATAGATTTGAATGGATTTTCGAAGAGTTTGTGAATTTTTTTTTCAATGCAAATTTAATAAAAATATATGTATAGTTTTATTTAATATGTTGTCAACCACGTTTAAAAGCGAGTTAAAAAAGTTTCGAGAAAAACGCATTCAAAGTTTTGCTGAAGAATAATTCAACATACACATTTTCAAATGGTTTCATATAAAATGCTGTAAAAAACATTTGGTGAGAGCATTGTTAACTTCGGAACATATATATTTATATATATATTTGTTTACAGTGTCCTGGTGCCTCAAGGCGCCATATCCCCGCTCAAAGAGAAGAAAATGCAGAGATATGTAATTACGAATTTTGGAGAGAGACCGCTAATATTTAAAACGATAAAATTGTGAAAATGTTTAATAAAACACGACTCGTTTAAAATAGAGAAAAAATCTTTTGGGGGCTATCTAAAATAGCATTTAAAGAAACACTGCGAATTTTTCAGTACATATTAACTTGTAAAACAACTGAATCAGACGTGTTTATAATAATTTTCGGAGCATACTTTGCGATTTTTTTCTATCGAGGGAATTTCATATAATTTGCGTTTCGGCGTGGGGAGTGTATAGATATTATCTTCCAAATAATATAATATATATATTTTTAAGAGCTTAAAAACTTCAAATGTTTTAGGGAGATATGAAAGAAATCGGTAGAACTTCGGGTAGGCGCGTGGCTTAAAACCTTGTTTGACAATACATTAGAAAAACTATACATCTGATTTGCATGTACCATGCACCAAATCTTAAACTGTTCGAAAATCCAGTCACTACAGCCGGGGCCGTCCTATTCTTAAGACGTATAGCCAACTGCCTATGGTGCCCCGCATTGGGTAGGGGACCCTAGGGTAAGGGGGCCCCAATACATGCATTGCCTAGGGGCCCCGACATGTTTATGCTGGCCCTGGCAGGGCCCTATTGTCCATAAGGCAGTGTAGGCTACTGCCTAGGAGCCTCGCATCGATCGGGATGGGGCCCCGAGACGTGCATTGCCTAGGGGCCCGACGTGTTTTAGCCGGCCGTGGCAGGGCCCTATTGTCCACAAGGCAGTGTAGGCCTCTGCCTAGAGGCCCACATTGGACAGTCACCCCTTAGGTAAAAGGGCCCCAAGGCGTGCATTTCATAGGGGCACCGACTGTTTAAACCGATGTTTAAACCGATGATTAAACCGATCCTGGTAGGGCCCTATTGTCCATAAGGCAGTGTAGGCGTCTGTCTAGGGGCCCCGTATCGGGTAGGGGCCCCGAATTGGGTAGGGGTCCCGAGATGTTGATTGTCTAGGGGCCCCGACATGTCTAAGCAGGGCCCTATAGTCCATTAGGCCCACATCGGGACGGGGCTCCTGGGGTACTGGGGCCCCGAGGCTTGCATTGCCTAGGGGCTCCGACATGTTTAATCCGGCCTGACTATGACCCTATGTAGGGATTATTTTATTAATGACCCCTTTTTTATTTTTATGAACGATGACATGAAATTTACCATTAAAAATCGAAAATAAAATTAATTATATTCCGTACTATCCATAAGACGTATAAGCAACTGCCTAGGGGCCCCGAATTGGGTAGGGGCCCCTAGAGTTAAATTGCCCCAAGACGTGCATTGCCTAGGGGCCCCGACATGTTTAAGCCGGCCCTGGCAGGGCCCTATTGTCTATAAGGCAGCGTAGGCCACTGACTAGGGGCCCCGCATCGGGTAGGGGCTCCGCATCGGGTAGGGGCCCCGAGACGTGCATTGTCTAGAGGCCCGAAATGTTTAATCCAGCCCTGACTATGACCTTACGTAGGGATTGTTTTATAAATGTCCCCGTTCTTTTTTTTTCTTATGAAGGGTGATAATTTACCATAAAAAATCGAAAATAAAATTCATTAAAAATAAAACGCATTCAAAGTTTTGTCGAAGGATAATTCAACATACAAACTGTTTTAGAATTTGGTCAAGGGAACATGGTGGCGTTTGGGGGCCCCCTAGGACCGGGGGCCCGGGGCGGGCCGCCCCCCCCGCCCCCCCCTTAGTCCGCCACTGCTTGGGCTTATGGTTCGACGATTCTTATACAAAGAAATATTTTCTATGATGCCATTTATCTGCTGAATCCCTGGCTAAAAGCATATGCGATATTTTGCCAGCATTACATGCTGTAAATGGCTGCGATACTACTAGCAGATTTAGCAGTAAAATGCAATGTTTGAAAGCTGCGTCTGAAGATTTTGTACAAACAGCTCTTATGTCTTTGGGAAACCTTGACCTACAGAATGAGCAATTGAAATAGTAAGAAATAGTTTGCACATATTTATTTTCAAGAAAAAAGTTATTTGCTGATGAACTCAGACATAAACTGATTTGTCAAAACATAGGTTTCGGTTTTAATTTGATGAAAGTGATATGCACATCAGAAGCTTTAAACATTTATTTGGAAAAATTCTCATCAAACACAATTACAACCCATTGATTATAGTTTATTTGGTTATGAAAATCTGACGTCCACGACAAATGACTAGGTTGTCTTTACCAGTCATTAATTCAACCTTGTAAATGTACTGCTAATTGTCGTACAATGTCTTGCAGTTGCAAAAAATCAGATTTATTTTGTATTTCTCTTTGTAAATGTATCAATAATAAATCTTACTAATATTATAAAAGCGAAAGTTTGTATGGATGGTTGGTTGGATGGTCCTTACTCTTTCACGCAATAAATATCGAATGGAATTTATAAATTCTTTCACTAATCGAAAGCTACTTTATTTGCGAGTAACAGGGGCTATATATATATATATTTTTTTTTTTTTTTTCTTTATTCATTATATAATTTGTGTACAGTTTTACAGTGATTCAACTACCACGCTAGGCACATGCCCGTATTATGGTAGTCGAATTATTAATATATAATTATATAAATGTAAGAATTGTTATTGGTTAATACATAGTTTAGTTATGTACAATATTTTTGTATAACAACGAATTCTTTAAGTGATTTCGCAATTAAGTAGATAAAAAATAATAGAATAAAATAATAGATAGCAATAAACAATAATAATAGATAAAAAGTAATAGATAGCAATAAACCATTCTTATTGTTGGCTGCTTTTTCGCTTAAATGAAATAGGTACATAAATACATGATAGATAGATTTATAAATAAATGAATAACTCTTCTTGTGGAGATGTTGAAAATAATTCATCCAAATTAATATGATCAATATCAAAAGGTTTTTTTTTTTTTTTTTTAATTTTTAATTTGAATGTAAAATAAAATAAAATAAAATTAAAAATAATAATAATAAAACAAATTAACTTAATTTGTTGACTTCAGGCATTCTTTAAAGTAGTTCCTCCCCTTTGTAAATAACCAATCCTGTACATTTATGATATAAAGCTTGTCAGTTTTCGATTTCCTTGTATCAATACTCAGTAAGTTAAACATTTTGGGGGCAATATAGGAGAACTGTCGCTGTGCAAAAGTTGTTTTAGTTGTAGGAATTATGCATTTTAGGTGTGAAGAGTACCGAGTGTGAATTTTTTTTTGTGTTTTCTCCATCAAATCATTTTTCCATAAGAATGTGAGAATTGTCTTTATGTATAGTTGTCGGATGTCTAACACTGTGAGTTTTTTAAAAAGTGGCTCTGATGGGTGTGATGGGTTACATTTGAATATTATTCTCAGCAGAAGTTTTTGAATTAAGACCATGGGATAAAGAATTGACATAGCACATCCTCCCCATCCCACAATACCATAAGTAGCAATTGATTGGAAAAGTGCAAAGTAAACACATCTCAGTGTTTGTAGGTTAAGAATAGATCTGAGAGAGTAGAAAATGTAGCATAATTTGCGAAGCCTTTTTGTTGTAGAATTGATGTGTGCCTCCCAACGCAGTTGATCGTCAATAATAACCCCCAAGTACTTAATTTCGTTTGATGTTTTTAGGTCATCGCATGAGCAATTCTTGTGAAGTGATGTAGGCGTGTTAGGGTTCTGTGAACATGAATGTATGGTAAGTTTATGATAGTTTTGGGGGAGATTTGGTTTCCGTATAGAAAAAAGTAGGTATTTTGTTTTATCAATATTAAGAGTGAGGAGGTTGGAATCTAACCAGTGTTTTACTACATTTATGCCATAGTTTGCTTTTTCAAAGGTTGAATTCAAATTTTCACCTTCAAATACGATAACCGTGTCATCAGCGAAGGATATTATAGTGCCACCAGTATTCAAATTGCATAAAGAGTTAATGTATATTAGAAAGAGAAGTGGGCCTAATACACTGCCTCGGGGCACTCCATACGTGATTTGTAAACTTGAACTTCTGTACTCTTTAGCGGAATTGATAATAGTTGACTGGGATCTGTTTGTAAGATAGCTCTTAAACCATTCAAGCGGAATCCCTTTTATTCCTATCTGCAAGAGTTTTTTCAGAAGTATGCGGTGAGATACAGTATCAAAGGCTTTTGCTAGATCCAAGAAAACAGCGAGGGTTTTGCGACCTTTATCGAGGTTATCGGATATTAATTTAGTAAAAGCTGCAATTGCATCTGAGGCACTACGACCTTTGCGGAAGCCGTATTGATTTCTTGACAAGATTTTATTGTCTTCAAGAAATTTGTAGAGTCTTCGTTTTACAGTTTTTTCAATTATTTTTGAGATCGGACTCAGCAAAGATATTGGCCTATAGTTGTTCACGGATGATCTGTCCCCTGTTTTAAAGACAGGGATAATTGTTGAATGTTTTAGGGTGTTTGGGAAAAGGCCAGTTCGAAAACTTAGATTCGTGATATGTTCAAGGGGTTTCGTGATGATTGGTTTAAGGTGTTTAATAAGTTTAGTGGATATATTGTCAATTCCCGTGGAGTGTGTATTTTTGAGTGAAGTGATGATTTCATCGATTTCTTGTTCTGTTGTTGGAGTGAGAATGAAAGGGTTATAACTCATATTATCTAGAGAGATATTGTTAAGCTCTGGCGTTATGAATAAGCTGTGGCGTTATTAAATTATCTATTATACGTTTATTGGCAAAGCGTGTTACTAAGTAAATGTTTGACGTGGGCTGTCAATATTATTTCTTTGATAGCGAAAATTCAATGAGTAATTGTTTGCCCACTTTACGTATGTTTCTTTTTAATTTCGCTGTTTTTATATATATGTTAATCTTTTTTTAAATTAATAAATATGATTTTATTACTTTTATTTCGTTAAAAGATGGACCAAAAAATTGACCGGCAAGACCCACATTATTAATCTTTGACCTTTTTTAACTTAAATCCGTTGACGGAATGCGGTCCTCACATTTTGCATACTCAGGGGAGCGGGAAGGGACCATAAAAGATGTGTTTTGTTATTATTTGGGATGTCAGAAAATAACGACATTTTACGAAAAAACTTAAAATTGCTGTAAATATTTACTAGTTGGTGATTTATTTGCATATGTATATATATTCTAAAGGGGAATTAAATTCTTCATAACTTCTTTCCAATAAATTTCTTTCTTTGATGAATATTTTAGACTTAGACGATATGAAGGAATGTTTGATGAAAAATGTGAGGTAAAATGATTTTTTTTCGAAAATATCTACATTTGTGGAGCGTGTTACTCAAAAACGGCTGGGATTACGAAAATTACGTAAAGAATAAAAGTTGTAGATAATTTTAAGAGCTTTTACTTATTCTCAGAAAATTTTCCTCTGCGACGCACTGTTTTTGAGATATAAGCGGAAAACCGAAAATTGGGACCTCCCCCCCCCCCTCATCATGTCTTATTATATTTTTTTTTTACATTAGCTCCACACAGGAGACTGTGAGGAAAATAATTTCCCTTAAGGCCTATGTCATCTTTGGGGATTCTGTGTGGTGAGTCTTTTTAGGAAAGGAAGGAGGGGAAGTTCTAGGAAGGAAATGGGTATAAGCGGTGGGTAGGAATCGGGGGTCATTGTGTCCAGAAGTGACGGATGTATGAATCCATCCCTCCCACTGCGGTGTAAGGCGATATTCCGAGAGAGAAGGTACGGCTGGAGAAGTCAAAGGGACTCCCTCAATCCTCCCTCGAACCGGTTTGCCATGCAGCTGATGCGCAGATGCATTCGCCGCCAGGACCTGGACAAAACTCACCCCATGACCCCGGGCACCCCTGCTAGGTCACTAAAGGTTGGTTATCCAATAAATGGTTCCCGGCGGTACCCACATCCGCCTCCAAAAAATGTAAATTATATTGTCTTCGTTATGCATTGACGCAAATGTGCGAAATATGTATTTAAAAAACAATGCAAGAACCTTAAAAAGAACCCACGTAAAATACACGAAAAAAAAATTAATAGCTTTCATTAAATATAAAATTTTATACAAAGTGCCTTACAATACCTACCTACCTTGGAAAGCTGTTTGTGAAATCTCAATACAATAATATAATTATTTATTTTAGTATTTCAATAATAAGAAATAGTGAGGTTATGAAAATAATTGCATCACAATCGTATTTTCTCACACCGTAATGGAACCTTAATTGACTGATTTGGCGTAGCAACCATATTAAATAATTTATATCTTTGTAAGAAATATTAATAGTAGTGAATACAATCATACATAACTACACAGGGGCAATGTATCTACAGACATAATTGCAGTTTTCTCTGTGTGTTACGATAGTTTGGAGATCTCATCGACAGAGCGGTAAGGGGGCATCCATTAATTACGTGAGCAGTTTTTATTCCAATCTAGACCCCCCCTTCCCCCTCGGTGAGATAAATTAAGGCCAATTCGTATATTTTTTTCAAGTAACGTGAGATAATGGATGCCCCCTAAGCTCATAGGTTCCGGAAAGAACAATAGTGTATTTTTAATATTTATTTCAAATATTTACAGAATAAAAATAGGTAGGTCCATATTATTATTATACATTACCAAAGACCCGTAAAAAATCCTGGGATCATTGTAGGATTTGTGAAGCTGAGGGGGCTTTTCACCATCTTCTTCATAGATTATCCATAGGATAACGTATATTTTCGATTTACGATATATTTATTTATTAAGTTGGAGTTTACTATTCGGTACTCGAACCTATAAATAGTGGCCATATAAATTCCGTATAAGTTAGCCGAGTTTTCTAACTATTACGAGTATTTTATTTTTATAAATATTCTTTGTAGTGTGGATAAGTAAAAAGGAGGATGGTGAAAATATTTGGCACAGAATCATTGCCTTTCAAAAGACCGTTCCAAATTTACATGTCGAGTGAACACGGTTAGTAAATTTGACACATTACGACTTTACCTACATAATTTATCGCTTACCTTAATCGTTCCCATGATCAATTCCAATTTTGAAAATCAAAGCGAATCCCAGTTCTAGAGTTTAATGAATCCGAGTTACACATAGACACTGAGATACACCGATTAAATGCAAAATTTACCGAAACTGCATATTTTTTCTGTCTCAAAGTGGGAGCGAGTATTGACCACTATTAGAAATACGTCGCGGGTTTAAAATGGATTTTACTATGTTTAGGCTATCGACTGTCTACACACAGCGAAATTTAAGATAGGTACTTTGGATACCTTGCTCGACAAACTGAAGACTCAAACCCGGAGAAACTCACCATCACTGGCAAATAATAGGCTCTAATATCGGTTTTCACAAAAGTTTCGATTTTTTTTGTAAGTAGGATGCATTTTTCTCTTCCAGGTGATAATTGCAACGAAGATTGTTTTTTGGTACTTATGTGGGTAGGGAGGTGCTAATGCTAAAAGTACAGTTTTGTAGAAATTTGTAATAAAAGTACCTACCTGCTGTCGCACTGTGCTATAAGGTCGAAGCCATGTCGAAGCGATTTTTGGGCGTGGCCCGTATCACCATGTCGCTCTCCATCATCCCTTATAATAGACATCACACATGACAGATGATATCGATGCTGGAAAGGATAATTGGCTAAAGCGCCAAACAGCTGTTATTAAAGATGAACCTACACAATAAGCTAAATTGTTTATTTGTTCTGGTGTTCATCAAATCAAGTTTTCTAGAGCTTCCCAGAACATGCGGGAAACTCTAGAAAACTTTATTGAGCATAAAAAACAATGTAGCTTAAGCCATTTTTTCTTTCCAGCACCGATACGTTATAAGAGTGGGCGTGACCTAGATGATATGCCGTAATCTGATGCGACCCCCTCTCCTGCCGTAGTGATCACGCGGTTGTCGGCTGTCAAGGTGACAGATCTCGTATCCCGTCGGGGAGGGGGGGAGGAGGGGGGGGGGGGGGTGGATAAAATATAATCTTCATAGCCTCGCCGTAAAAGTTTTATGTTGCATTTAAATGACAATACCGAGGGTATGCGAGAGCTGATTTATTATAGATATATAATAAATCAGTTCTCCCCCCCCTACCTGCACCGCTCTGACAAAAAATCGAGATCGCTTCCGCAGTGGCGGACTAAGGGGTTGGCGGGGTGGGGGCGGTCCTGGGGGCCCCCCAAACGCCTCCATGTTCCCTTGATCAAATCTTAAATAAGGTAAAAAAATGTATTTAATTTTTTGAAAGATCCACTTGTTAGGAATGCTCTCACTAAGGTGAATCCGTTAGAAACAATTTGTGTGTTAAATTATACTTCATCAAAACTTTGAATGCGTTTTTCTCAAAACATTTGTAACATGTTTGTCAACCTAGTTGACAACATATGAAACAAACTATACATCCGATTTGCATTCACCAATTCTTAAACTATTCGAAAATCCAGTGTCTAGGGCCCCTAGGCAGTGGCCTACACTGCTTTGTGGACAATACAGCCCCGCCAGGGCCGGCTTAAACATGTCGGGGCCCCTAAGCAATGCATGTCTTGGGCCCCCTTTACCCTAGGGCCCCCTACCTGACGTGGGGCCCCTAGGCAGTTGCCTACACTTTTTATGAATAATACGGCCCTGGCTATAGTGACTAGATTTTCAAAGGCAGTGACCTACACTGCCTTGTGGACAATACGGCCCTGCCAGGGCCGGCTTAAACATGTCGGGGCCCCTAGGCAATGCACTTCCCTGAGCCCCTTTACCCTAGAGGCCCCTACCAGACGCGGGGCCCCTAGACAGTTGCCTACACTTCTTATGGATAATACGGCCCGGGCTGTAGTGACTGGACTTTCGAAGGCAGTGGCTTACACTGATTTTTGTGGACAATACAGCCCTGCCAGGGCCGGCTTACACATACCGGGGCTCCTAGGCAATGCACGTCTAAAATTCCCTTTATCCTAGGGGCCCCTACCCGATGCCCCTACCCTAGGATAAAGGGCCCCTAGGGCAATGGCCATCTTAAACATGTCGGGGCCCCTAGGCAATGCATGTCACGAGGTCCCTTTACCTTAGGGGCCCCTGCCCCTCGTTGGAAATAGTGTGTATGTTGAATTATCCTTCAGCAAAACTTTGAATGCGTTTTTTAACTCGTTCTTCACTCTGGTTGACAACATATTATAAAAAATATACATTCGCCTGTATGAATTTTTTATTGCATTTGCATGTACCAAGACGTGACTGTTCGAAAATCCAGTGTCTAAGGCACCAAGTAGGGGAATTTTGATATCTAAAAAAAAGAAAAAATGGCCGACTAGCGAATTTTTTATTCGATTTGTTATGGAAAATTTTCAGCTTCATAAAAAAAATAGAAGGGGGCCCTTTATAAAAAAATCTTATGTGGTGAGATAGTGACTGGATTTTCTAACAGTTTTATACTTGGTGCATGCAAATCGGTTGTATAGTTTTTCTAATATGTTGTTAAACAGGTTGAAAACGAAGTTTCGAGAAAAACGCGTTCAAAGTTTTGCTGAAGGATAATTCTACATTCAAATTGTTTAAAACGGTTTCATATAAAATGCCGTTTCTCCGTCAATTTTACGAATTTCCTTAATACATTAGGTGATAGCATTATTAACAAATGCATATTTTAGATAATGAAGTTTAAAATATACCTTTTTTATAGTGCCCGTGTCTTAAAGCCTTGTTTAGGATTTGATCAAGGGAACACGGAGGTGCTTGGAGGCCCCCCATGACCAGAGGCCCGTGTGAACTGAATAAAAAATATTGTAAAATTACATCGACTTTTTAAACTAGGGGGGGGGGGGGGGCACATTCAGCTTTGCGCCCCGGGCCTCTGACGGGCTTAGTCCGCCACTGCGCTTCTGGTGACGCAACACAACGCACCATGACACGTAGGGATACACTAATACATAAATATACCAATCCCTAATGAGTATTTCTCAAAAAAGTGTACATTCTGGAAAAATAAAGTGTGCCTAGAAACAGTTAAAAAATTACACATGTTTTTAATTAATCATACAAAAAAAAAATGCACCATTTTGTAGAATATTTATTAGGCTTTAAAATAACGAAGAATAAACATTACAATCGTATTAATTCACAAATATTTAAATGTTTTTAAAAATTACGATTTTTACTTTCCATACAAAATAAAATTGCCACCCTACCCACCTCATGTGTTTATACTTCATAAAATGCGATAATAACGTTATAATATGTGAATTTTTTTATGTTTTAGGGTCTTAATTAAATGTAGTTTCTGTACCAAGTAATTTTCTATAAGGTTTCATAATAAATTAATAATTTAGACACAAAAATCAAAGTGAGACATAGTCATTTACTTTTTAGTTACTACTCTTTAGTTACGTTTTATTTGTACTTCCACCGTAATTTTTGAACCCATTAATTAAATTTTCACGGGCAACACTAGCTTCTTTCTGATTGGTTGTTGGTGTGACGTCTCCGCCATAACATTAATTGTTAAAATCAGTAACAACGTGTTTCTTTAGTGGGACTACTATTTCGAGACAGAAAATATTATAGCCTTTTTTCACAAAACGGTAAGTCTTTTTCTACTAATCTTTTTGTAATATATGCGGTACGAACATTGCTAAGCTTACATATTTACAGTTTTAAAATTTATCAAACCATTGTTTTTTTAAAACCCTATTTTGTCTAATTCTTATTACAATTTCGTAACGTTTATTATGAATTTCGTAACGTAACGAAAAAGTAGGTACAATGAAAAGCTGAGTGTATACAGTTACAACCTGATTTTTATTTTATTTATCATAAAGATAAAGTAATACAATATGACAAGAAAAATAAAAATATTTTACAGAAAAAAAGGAAAGTCCCAATAAACTACTTTTAAGTAGATAAGTTTTTAGATTTTCACGGCCAAAAGCATTTTTGTTGTTAGTTTTTGGGGTGTTATGCCGTGTTGCGCTATCTCCTTCTATAGCCGACGTCCGAAACGTCGGCTATAGAAGGAGGTAGCGCAACACGGCATAACACCCCAAAAACTAACAACAAAAATACTTTTAAGTAGTTTGTCAATAGGTACTTATGCAGTTAGAATTTTTTGTGTTAGGTTCCAATACAAATTATTTCTTTCGGCGAGCCAATTCTTCAACATAATATTTGTTTTACCATTTGTACATGTTTTAATTTCAGTGGGTAACATATGTTTCACGTAGTCCAGCGTTATTTGTTCAAGTTTGTTTAAATGCTTAAGTTAAGAAGAATATATTACTGTTAGTGTGTCTGTAAGCATGTAAGTTGTCCCTTTCAAATTGGAAGCATTTTATTGAATTAGTGCCTCAAGCTTATATAAAATATTTTTTAAATAAAAATTATTATTACTTACTCTTATAATACCGGCTACAGGATAACTTTTTTTTAGGAATGCCTCCAAAAACTAATGCCGGAAGGCAAAACGCTTCATAGAAGTTTCTTAGAAGAAACTTCAAACAAAATTACCAAATGTGTCTATGGCAGAAAAAGATACCTAAGGTGAAAAAAAGCTAATTTTGCTAAATACAATTACAGATTCTTTAAGGACAGAGTTTCATAAAGCACATCCCAGAGAAAAGAAAGTACTAACGGATAGGGCGGATAACGTGGTTGGTGTCACCCCCCCATTAAAGTTGACAAGTTGGAGGGGGGGGGGGGGGGGGGGGGTGGCTAGAGAATTGTGATTGCGGGGGTGCCACCCGACCGAGTGTTACCCCCCCCGTCGGGTGGCACCCGGGGCGGTCAGCCCACCCCCCCCCCCCCCCCCCTCGCTACGCCACTACCCTAACAATAGATACTTACAACGTGTATTGGGTTGTGAGTTTATGTATGTTTGTAGTATGTAGGTACAATAAATTTTTAAAAAGTGATGGATAATTTTACGTACATTTAAATAATACAAAAAAATAAATTTAAAAATTTTGTATGTATATAACAAGCTTTATGTTTACTATTTAGTTACATCTAGGGACTATTTCGTAACAAACTTTTCGTTACGTACATTTATTTTGAGAAATACTCTAATATAAACCTCACCATGCTAAATGTATGAAACCGATACCGTTCTGACGCGTCACGACACGACGCGTCAGGCAAATATAAGCCCACCATTATTTTGTGTATAATTGGAATCAAAGCTATTGAAATATAAGAGACGTGCTATCGGCAGATTTTACTGTGTGGGACTGTGTTTTCTGGCGTGAACGAATTATTTCCGGATTCCGTAGTAATTGTTGAAATGAAGTGTAATTTCCATAATCTGTGCTTCAAAGTGTGGCGGCATATGGAACATTTAAAAAAAAGTCATTGAGATGAAGCCATAAATAATGCAAATTCATGTGTTTTTGTCTTGAAAATTTGATCGCTCAGAAGTATTATAGATACTTCAAAAACGCTGCCAGTAGAACATATCTTATCCTTAGAAAATATGATTTTTTTTAAAGTAAGATAAGATAAGTCTTTTTATAACTAGAAAAAAATTAAGTATTAGGTCTATAAAAAACACACCTTTAAGTGTAAATTCACTTACTAATAAACCCCTTTTCGGAAATGGTTTTATTCTGTACTGTGGCAAATAATAAAATAAAATAAAATATCTATCAAGACGGTCGGTACTCGACGAATTTGGATTTTTAAAGTGAACCTTATGCCATCGACGTAAGAACTGTGAACTTGACACACCCGTTTTGAATCAGTTCCGCCCCTTCTGCGTGGGTAATAGACGTCCCAAGACTCTGCGTCGCTTGGTTCCGTGAAATCAATTTTAAATTCCCTTGTTATTACAATAAACAATGCGTAAGAAGGGGGTTAATGTTTTTTACAAGCCTTTATGAAATCAACATATAAAAAACATTTCTCTAATACCTTTTCCGACCTTCCTCAAGTCTTGTAAAGTATTTTTAAATTCCTCCCAAAAAGAGGCGTGGATTCTGGATTCCGATTTCGATTTTTCCTGGACTATTGGATTACCATAAAAGTGATGAAAAAATATATAAAAAAATTGTTAAGGGTTACGTTTAGCGTTTAGAGTTATGGGCTATTTTAAAACTATTTTTTTCATAGCTTTTAATGACTTTTCAGAGAGATGTTGAGTTGAGTTGATTCTGAGTTGGCATGGAATAAAAAAATGATATGTTTTGTGGCGACTAGCAATCCCCGGCTGCCTGATAAGTTTGTAAATCATCTGTAAATATTGAACAAGGCTCAATTTTCCAAAACAATGCAAACAAGAAATATAATTATATCATCACCTCCACTTGACACTGGCTAGAAAACTCTCTTAGGTTGAAAAGCCATAAAAAAAATAAATTATTACCTTTTTCATTTTTGGGTTGTTATGCCGTGTTGGGATTTTTTCGATGTTTTGAATGCACAAAGTTACAGTGACCATCATCAAGGCATATGTGATGGATACACGCTGTCTGAAACTTTGGCTAAACTGTACAAGGAGGAAGCCCAACATGGTATAATTAATTGATGTAATTTTTATTTTTTTATTAAATAAAACATACAACGAAGTTGCACTCCCATGAGTTATCAAAACTCATTAAGGGATCGCCAATTGGTACTTTTGAGAAGTTAAACCCAACTCAACCCAATATGTAGACACAATGTATGAATAAAAAATTTACAAAAACATTTCACAGAAGCAACATACAGACACAAACATATGAAGAATCACTTTACAAATATTTCACAGAAATATGTCTTATAAGATTTTATGAATTCGTATAACCGACTCATTTGATTTATGTACTTTTGGTTTCAAAAAGTTAAAATAAAGTTTCCTCCATGATGGACTAATGAGATGGACTAAGAAATGCATAAAAAATAAAATAAGGAAAATACAATATAAGGTGCGGGCTCAAAAATATACAGACCTAATACAAGATGTTTACATTCAAATACATGACGAGATTTAAGAAAGGTGTAAACCGCGCCCATCATATTATAAGTTTAGTATTTGAAGATAATCAGGGCTATCAGAACAGAGTTTGTACCTACTTATGACTCGTTTTCCAAATAACATTTGAAAAAATAGGTTTTCAATATTTCATTTCGAGATTTGTTGGAGGCATATACCTACCTGTCTCAAATTTTCAGGCAGTTTGTTATAGTTAGTGTAGGCAATGTATTCTAATGATTTCAGTTCGAACTTTGTCGAGTGTATTTTTGATATGTATAGTTTGTTGTGTTGTCGTGTATTATATTGGTGAATGTCGTTGTTATAGTTCAGTTTTATATTTGTGTGGGTGTTGCACTGAATAATATTTAAAATGGTGTTTGTTATCTCAAAGCTAGGAACAATCCTAAATGGCAATACAAGTGCGTGACGGTAAATATCTTTAACAGGTGTATCCTAAGGCAAGCCAAAAATGTTACGTAGGGCTCTATTTTATACTTTTGGCAGTGAAATTCTCAAATCATGAATCATAATTCTTATTTTTCAAAATAACTCGTGATTAGTGACGTAAAGTACAGGTAAGTACTCGCAAAAATTTCTGCAAATAAGTACTTAATATTTATTTTACTGATTGAGCTGACAACACTGGTTGGCAATGACAACGTGAAATTGTTTGACAATCCGTAATCCGATGAAATTTTCTCCTTAGCTCTCCAAATAATATTTTTTTCTTTGTCTGCTTTTGATTCCCGATTTCAATAATGGAGAAGGCCGTACTGTTCCAAAAACAGATCAGGGACAATGCTCAAGATCTCCACTCGTACATGAGCGACTTGAGCAGTTGGGAGAAGGACATGAAGAGAAAAGAATCAGAGCTCACTGGTGAACCAATCGAGCAGGTCGTCAAATTATACCACATATTTATAACTGAAAAGTATTTTTATAACTAAGTCGACGACTCCTTACATAAGTGCATATTTTTAATAATCATTTATGCTGAAAGACAGGCATTTGTATGATCCATTCGTTTTCGAAAGTTGACTTGAACCATTGGTCGTAAATTTTGCAGTATATTCGATAGTAAAAATTATTTGTTTGGCGTTATAGGAACTTCCTCCAGTGAGAAGCAAAGCCAAGAAAAGCAAACCTGTCAATTCAAAGCCTAAAAAGGAGAAAAAACTAGCTGGATTTGATTATTCAGCCTGGGATAAATTCGACGCGGTTAGTATTATAAAACATCAGAACATAATATCCAATAATTTTGGCATTAGAGTACATTATTTTCGCACTATTTCATTACCATACCAAACTGTTCGAACTAAGAGTGAGTGAGAGTGAGGTTATGTTAAACCCAAACAACAAACTGTGTCAAATTCTAAAAATAATGCAGATCCATTGTTTGTAAACTGGTTGGCACCAAATTCATTATTTAGTGAAGACCATTTGTTATTGTCCAAAACCTTAAAATAACTAGTTAACTGTTTACCTATTTTTATTTATCAAAACAATATTAGCTTATCCACAAATTTTTGCAATATTTTCTGTGTCCCTAAATTACTTAAATAATTCTGGATCTTTCATCTATTAAACATTGAGAGATTAGCATTGTAAAATATCTATTTCGATTAAACATATTATTCCCACATAATACCTACGTAAATACATAAGCGTGCTAGCGAATTTCATTTTTGTCATTATTTTGACTTCCTTTGTTCTTGGTTTCAAGGAGAAAGCTTGTGAGCTGGTAGATGAAGAGGATATAGCACCAACTTCTTACGACAGTAAAATGAGCGCTCAACAAAAACTAGAGAAACTAAAAGAAGAAGCACATGAGGAAAAAGAAAAGGTTGGTAAAGAGACAGTCCATATTCATTTGACCTTTCATTTTCATTTATCCACAATGGGTCAGGAAATCATTTCCTCTATAAAACACTCGGAACATAAATTATGTTTACCACATCTCCAGACAAGTTCAGGGCGTCATTTCCAGGTATTAAAAAAATTTGGCAAGCACACTGTGAGATTGCGATGCCATATTATTTGTGTGACAAGAATGTTAATTACCAGTTTAAAATTTACAGACGATATTGTGCTCAACATTTTGGAATATTACCTGACTTGAATACAAAATATGACTATTAGCCACAGACACATACGACACTAAGTGCCCAAAGTGGATCCGGTCAAGTGGAATTCACTGGTTATATCTACACTCAAGACTTATGCGTGGATCACACGCACTGAGTAGATGGGCGAGTTAGTGCTGTCGGTCGTGTAAACACATCACCGAGTGCTAGGCCGAGTAAAAGGGCCAGACAGTCACTCGGACCCTGTTCTACTTACTAGGCCGAGTGCCCACCCCTGCACTTCCCTGCACTGACTCACTCGCCCACTCGCCAGGTATAAACATGCACTCGGTGTGTACTTGCCACTCGCCACTCGGCACACTGATGTCGCTCGGATCACTTTGTTAAATTATCTTTTGGCTATCCATTTGTCTCGCTAGTCTGCAGCGTCGTAACTGAACTGACTGACTGACTCAGTGCCAAATTAAAAATACCTACTCGTTCACCCAACTCTCTCGGCCTAGTATCATTTTACTGTCTCGCCCATCTACTCGGTACATGTGATCCTGGCATTAGAACTGCTAACTGTATAAGGATCTTCATTTTCAAATAACTGAATAAAACACATGCAACCGCCACAGCAAGACAGCATACTCTTGGCTTAAACTAGATACAATGGTCTTCTCTCTGCCCCATGCACCTCTCCACAATGAAATGAAACATGCTTTGATTTCTCATTTCTATGGTCCTGCCAACTCTATTATTATACACCGTGTTCCACGTTCATACTGCAGAACTATAGGGTTGAATTCATGAAAAACTTTTTCATTATTGCCCAAATAAAAAAACGACAAATTTCTTATTTAGTTCTGTTTACAAAATGTAACATTTTTGGATGTCGGTATAAATTAAAGCAAATTTGGAATGAAATAAAATCGATATTGAGTTATAATTTTAAGGCTCCGTTACGGGCCCCAAAAAGAAGAAGATGGAGAGATACGAAATTACCAATGTTAGAGGAGAGCGCTAACATTTACAGCGCCAAAATCGATGCAAAAACTGCGGGTAATTTTTGGAGATCGCTGTCAACGGTTAATATGCACCTTTTAAAAAAATCTCTTGATTCACCTTAATTACATTAAAAGGCAACTATTTGCATTGGGGGAAGTGGAAAATATTTCATTCTAAATTTCGATTACGTAAAATTAAAATTAGCTTTCGTCTTGTGAGATTGTACGCCATTAGCTATTTCGCTGTCACTTTGGTATGTTGGTATTCCTGATACACTTGAATGTATAACGAACGGCTAGAAGATTTTGAAGGTACCACGAAATCTGGAAAGGTAAGTACTAAATTATCGGAGTTTTGGGAATAAAATGACGGAAAAAAACATGTTTTAATTTCGGTAATTATTTTTTATAAATAATACATTCACTTTTGAATCACAAACCATGTTAAACAAACCTAGCATAGCCGCTAAACTACTTGAAAACTGGGATGTTTTTCTTGCCTTGACGCGAGTAGGCGTTATAAAGGGGCACTTTCTTTTGTATCACAAACCATGTTACGCAAACCTAGCGTAGCCGCTAAACTACTTGAAAACTGGGATGTTTTTCTTGCCTTGACGCGAGTAGGCGTTATAAAGGGGCACTTTCTTTTGTATCACAAACCATGTTACACAAACCTAGCGTAGCCGCTAAACTACTTGAAAACTGGGGTGTTTTTCTTGCCTTGACGCGAGCAGGCGGTATAAAGGGGGCACTTTCTTTTGTATCATAAACCATATCACACAAACTTAGCGTACGTAGCCGTTCAACATCGCAGAAATAGTTGACTTATAAAAATAAAAATTTAATGTCAAAAAAAATTCAAGCTAATAAATTTTAATCAACGCACGCGCATGTGTATTAGGTAAGTACCTACTAATTAGGCGCAATTTCAGTTTTATAACATTAAAAAAAACGCCCGCGCGATTTTGTCTCTAGCCGTTGGTTTCCGTTTGAAGTCTGCTACGCTTTGCTCTAGCATCTTTACGTACAGTAACAAGAATACCAACATAACAATATGACATTTGAAAATAATGTTTGAAAATGGGCGGTCTCGTTTCACAGAACGAAAGCTAATTTTAATTTTACGTAATCGAAATTTAGAATGAAATATTTTCCACTTCCCCCAATGCAAATAGTTGCCTTTTAATGTAATTAAGGTGAATCAAAAGATTTAAAAAAAAAAAAGTGCATATTAACCGTTGACAGCGATCTCCAAAATTTACCAAACTGCTAAAATCTAACACACTATATAAAGAGGTAATATTTGTTTGTTTGTTTGTTTGTGTGTTTGTTTGCATCGAATAGGCTCCGAAACTACTGAACCGATTTGAAAAATTCTTTCGCTGTTGGGAAGCTACACTATCCCTGGATGACATAGGCTATATTATATTTAAAAAAAAAATAGGCATCCTTACTAAAACTTCAATAATGTAACCCAGGGTGTAAAAAAATTACCTAAATTATTCTTTAAATCGCGTGCGCTGCGAAAACTATTGATGATAGAATAAAATAATGTACTACGACTTTATAGAACACATCATTATTTACAAAAAAGGTCCTGACAGCATATGTCTAACTATTATGGTTATGCCACAATAAGTATTCTTTTATTTTAAAATTTTAATTTAAATGTCGCCGCTTGAAAAGGCTCTTTATTTGTATCTTGGTTTTAATCCTTATCAAAATAAATTACTTCATATTCAAGACAGCTTCAATACCTTTATGTAACTTTTTGAATTTTTCAATTCGGATATTTAATTAGAAAGATATCACGAGTTTAAAATTGTTAGTATTAGAAAAAAGTTTCGGCTACGGGTCGGGCGGGAGAGGAGTCAAGAAATGCAGTGCCAGGGGGGTTGGCGGGACGGGGGAGCGGGAGAGCGGTGGTGGGGAAGGTGGAAGTGGAACGCTGGAGGGGAACGCACGGGAAAGGACATGTAAGGAGTAACATTTTATTTATTTGAATATGGCATATATTATAAAAGAAAGTCCAAAAAACCGTGCAGCTCGCAAAAACTCAGAAACGAGTCCCGGTTCGATCAAGGGAGTTATATGGTGTGGTAGATCTCTATCCCCCCTAGGGAATAAGGGTATCCGTTTTTACCTAAAGGGCGTGCTTTTAAAGATATAAGGGCTGAAAGTTTCGCCCTCTTGAAATTTCTATAACAGTCTTCCGGAAAGTTCTAGAAGGTTCCATAGAGCTGTAGAAAGTTGTGGAAGGAGTGGCGGAGTATGTCGTGGAATGATCAGGAATAGGGAATCGGGAACATCATTGCGCAACATTCCAGAACACTATCTTATTGTCCTGAGCGAAGCCGGGTAACCCAGCTAGTCTTTAATAAAACACAACTCGTTTAAAATATAGCAAAAATCTCTTAGGGGCTGTCTAAAACAGTATTTAATGAAACACTGTGATTTTTTTCATACATATAACTTGTAAAATAACGGAAACAGACTCGAAAATAAAAAAATTTGGAGCGTACTTTGCGATTTTTTTCTATCGAGGGAATTTCATATAATTTGCGTTTCGGCGTGGGGAATTTATAGATATTATCTTCAAAAATAACATTTTTTTTTTAAGAACTTAAAAACTTCAAATTTTTAAGGGGGGTTTGCAAGAAATCGGTGGAAATTCGGAGAGCGGCCTCTTAAAAAGCTGGTACGGAAAGTAATTAAACTTTCTCATTGGAACCGCCCTCTACGATCGTAAGAACATCTTTCGACGAGATGTGGATTTTCGACCGCTGGCTAGTTAAACGCTCTTAACCACTTGAACGAACATCTTAATAATTTAAAAACGAGTCAAGCGACCGTGAGCATTCACTTTGGAAATTTCCCGCACTCACGCACAAAAAAATCATACCTCCGAGTTTTAATATGGAGACATACTTATTGATTTTTGTACTACATAGCCAATGAATCCACCTATATTTTAATTTCTCTCTCATATTTTTAGAATTGATGAAAAAATTATTAAAAAATCGTTAACTTTTATGTATGCCCAAATTCTGCCTGTTAGTTCCTTTGAAATTGCAATTGAGTGGTACTTATTCGGGACAACATTGGATACTTTATATTTCTCTATGTTATCTATGACCTACTTGATAATTAAAGATGCAAATATATACATATTGTTAAATATATTAGTATTAAATATATCAAATATATTAGTAGACTCAATTTTTAATCATAAACTGCTATTTGGAAGTTTTGTATGTGAAAATATTTTCATAGAATTTGGGTTCGCGGACTGTCAAAATTGAATGCACTAAATTAGGATGTACATTTACCTCAAAGAACTGGTATTAAATTACAAAGAGGCACTCACTGTCTACAATTTTCAATAGAATAATCTTGATTCTTGCTTTATTTAGTTCAATGAATCATTTTACATCAACAGCTTATTTCACATTTAACACACTCAAAGGCGGAGAATTCACTTTGTTTAGAAAAAATACAAACACTTTATAGATAGACAATTCAATTACACCGGTACATAAATATGTAATAAAAATCGATTAAAACCAACACCTAACCCATTTTAACAAGTGCGCTTTCGAGAACAAACTTTTATCAACTTGAGAATATTTTATTTATTTATTTTAGACGTGTGTAGAGTCGGCTATAGGAAGTCGATTTGAGACATATATTGATAAAATGGGAGAGTATTATATCAGCTTTCTATTAACGCAAACTGCAGATCGCGGAAAGATTTGAAATTTTTTTTAGAAAAAGTAGATAAATTCGCCACATTATGGCAAGCGATCGCACGTTTAGCAAGTTTGTAATATGCCAAAGATCACTCGAGTGGTTAAACGATAATTGGAACATGCTTCCAAATAAATAACTTCTGTTGTACTCTCGTGTGTCTACCTGACATCTCTCAAAGATTATCATTATTATTATCATATTATTTATCAGAACAAGTGCAAGACTCGAAAAAGTAAAAAAATCTTTTTGGATTTTTTCATAGATTATCATGAATAACCACCCCCCAATGTTTCGCGGTGTGAGCGTGGAACACAGTGTATTCGCATAATATAGGTTAGTGGTTGAGTGGGCATAGCGCTTGGGTCCCACGCGGGCGTCGCATGTTCGATTCCTCGGCTGGCTAAGTCCTCCATCACAACACAAGCAACATTTTCTGCTTTCTGTGGTG
The DNA here is from genome assembly GCA_917563855.2 of Limnephilus lunatus. Lineage (NCBI taxonomy): Eukaryota > Metazoa > Arthropoda > Insecta > Trichoptera > Limnephilidae > Limnephilus > Limnephilus lunatus. The sequence goes on from OU830593.1 coordinate 50,365,891, forward strand.
GTAGTAGGAGATTTTCAAACATTGTTGGCTTATTCGTAACCCGGGAATGTTTGTCTTTCTTTAAAAAAAATAAATAAATAAAAAAATATTGTTTTTGTCTCCATGCAGAATTTAACAAAGTAAGTCAACTGGCATTTTCAAGTTCATTAATAGATACTAATTTGTTTGCTTTAATTTTTCACAGGGCAACACATTTGTAAAGCTGCAGAAGTGGGACGATGCGATCGCATGCTACACTCGAGCAATAGCACTTAACAAGTCTGATGCGATATATTTTGCCAATCGAGGATTATGCCACCTTAAAAAAGAAAAGTAAGTTTTCAATAATTGTGTGTTAAAAGTAACATTTAAGATTTCTTGTTTTTATTAATTGTTCTTCTTATCCTATTGGTGCGTTTCCACGCTTGCCACGCCTCCACAAACGCCAACGTGGAAACAGGTCGTTTGTCTTGGCTTGCAAGAGCTTGCGAGTGCTTGCCGCCGATCCAGTCGGGGTCGGATCCAGCGGCAAGCTTCGGCAAACGCTCAGTGTAATTTCCGAACTGACGGCAAATGCACGCCATTTTTGCTCCATGCGGTATATCGATAATTAACATTACGAGACATATGTATGACGTAAGAGGCGTGCCTGACTTATTAAAATGTATAAGTACCTACATAATTTGAATGAACTAATTTAATTTATTGGATTTACCTAAAAAGTCAATATAAATAAGTAATATTTTATTGATGATTTATTATTATTTATTACAATAAAAAACATATGATTTTTGTTAGAATAACTTTTTCTTTATAATACAAGACAATATTATATTGTTTTTTTTTTCTTTGCTTGTATTTCAAATAAAAGTATGTTAAACCAAACGCAATAGCCTACACAAGTTCGGCGTCCGCCATGCTTGGGTGTAGGTTGCGCACTGACGCATTCACAAGCGTGTAAACGACTTCCAAATGCCAAGTGAGATTTGTGGACGCTTGGAGCTTGTGGAGGCTTGCCGAGCCTCCACAAGCGTGGAAACGCACTATAATATCTTAATTCATTTGGCTTTCTGATGTGGACAGGTAATGTTATGATATCCATTACAAGGCTGAAAATACACAAACTGTTTGAAGCAGTCAATAGTCAACAAGTATCGACAGCCTCAAGCAGTGGTTTCTTAAAACTGCACACCAGAGATTCACAGTATTTCTTGTATTTCAAAAAAAAGTTTCTATGAGAACTGCAGATCGCTACGCAGTCTCAGCTTGAAGCTGTCTATATTGACTGCTTGTAGCACGCCGTCTATTTCCAGCCTAAATTAGTAATTACAGCATGAACATCAATAGTAACATGTATTTAGGTTAGGGTAGCAGAGCCTCATTTCATATTTTTTCTATGAGAACTGCAGATTGTTATGCAGCCACAGCTTGAAGCTGCCTATATCGACTGCTTGTAGCAGTCCATCTATTTCCAGCCTAAATTAGAAATTACAGCATGAAAATCAATAATAAAAAGGATTTAGTTTTGTGATTGTTTTATGGAGACTACGAAAAAAATAAAAATCTTTTGTTGAATCTGGAATTTGCAATTCTTTTACAATTCTTTCTACAGATGTACATTTATATCTCTGAAAATGAATGAATAAATAAATTTGATATAAAACTTGAATTTCAGTCTCCACGCGGCAGAAGCGGACTGCACCAGGGCCCTAACGCTGGACCCAAAGTATGTGAAGGCCCTGCAGCGCCGCAGCTGTGCTCGCGAAGCCCTCGGCTCCCTGCGGAGCTCCGCCTCTGACCTGCGTGAGGTCCTGGAGATTGAGCCTAACAACCTGGCCGTCAGGAAGCAGCTGGTGGCGCTCACGCAGCGAATGGGGACCAAGGGGGTACGTAGATTTAGGTTCCATCGCAAAACAGATCAGTACATTAAAGCAAAATAAAAAAAAGGACAAAAACAACAACAAACCTAAACTAATCTAATCTTACCTAATCTAAACTAACCTAATCTAAGTTTACCTAATCTAACTTAGTTTAGATTTCAACAAGCATATTATGCATGACATGAAAGAAAACATTTGTAACCGTATTCGGTGACAGCAAGGATGTTAATTTCTTCAAATGACAACACTATTTTTGTTATTTTTAATTGGTAAACTAAAGTTTAAGACAAGATTTTTATGCATAGCACAAAGGGTAACAATTATTATAAGCAATAATTAATAGCCTGAAACACTCATCATGTTTTCAGGTAAAAAAAAAAAAAATAAAGTTGGTTGTTTTCAGGTGAAAAATGTAATAAGCAGTAATTGTTGAATGAAACACTAGTATATATTGAATTATTTGGCGGGTGTGAGATAAGCCGACGTAGCTCAGTTGGTAGAGTAGTTGACCGGATATCAGAAGGACGCGGGTTCAAGTCCCGTCGGCGGCATTTATCTTTTCTCGGGAGATTTTTTCAATGTTGATGAGTGTTTCAGGCTATTAATTATTGCTTATAATAATTGTTACTATTTTTGTTGTTTTTTTTTTATTTTTATTTATTTATTATTGTAAGAATAGTTATTACAAATCACAAACAAGTCCTGCTAAGCCAATTGAAATGGCTTGTCAGCAGGTGCTTATAATTAAGTTATATATAAATTTTAAATGTTATAATTTTACATCTTATATCTACAAATTCAACATTATTCATACAAATCAATCTTAATCAAAGGTAAAAGGATGTAACTTTCTGAATATTTAGAATAAAAAAAGAATATGTAAATGCATATACGCAAAAATACTCTATATGAGGGAAGCGTTGCATGTATTAGGGTGAACGGCGATTTTACGGAATGGTTTTACATCACAAAAGGTGTTAAACAAGGCTGCGTAATGTCACCGTGGTTATTCAATCTATACATGGATAATTGTATGCAAGAATTGAAAGAGATGGGATTGGGCGCGAAATTGAGTAATCTGGAAGTATGTTGCCTATTGTATGCTGATGATGCGGTGCTAATTTCTAACAGTATGGAAGATCTACAGTCTCTCGTGTCTAGGATGAATGAAGTATGTATGAAGAATGAGTTAACCACTCCGATACACATCGCGAATATGCACTTTTTACGTCTTAAACGACATGTCAGATTTACGAAAACTTTATGTTATTTCCGCTTCACAATTAAAGCTCTATAAATGAAACATTTCCAAACTTAGCCGAATACTATAAACTGTTTTTGAAAGGATATGAAATAAGCTTTCAAATTGTTATGTTACAAATAAATATTAACATTTTTAAACATTAAAATTTAGAATGCTAACATAAAAAAAATGAAAAAATGACTATCGTGATGTTTTTATGTGAAAACGGTACTAAAATCACGGATTATATAAAAGACAATATTTATTCTATCTTATAAATGTATAATAAACAATTTGGTCACCTCGCTTTTTTATCATTTCATACAAGAATATTTAATAAAAAAATAACGATGTCGAACAGTGGATAGGCAATTTGGCGGTCTATCATGTATCTGACAGAAAAGATTTTTTTAATCTATTTCTATGGACATCTGGAATAGTGATGGGTAACTTGATTTATTATGGAGCTTCTCCTTTTTGTTTTAGGGATGTCACTAGAACAATAACGGAGTTATGACGATTTCTGTATAAACATACGCGTTGACGTGTAAACACGCTTATTGTACTTAACTGATGTCGGCATATTAACATGTATATCTGCTTATGTTGCTGAGTGGTTAATGATGAATGTAAGTAAGTCTAAAGTCATGGTATTTGAAAGAGAGAATACGAAAACAATGTGCAACATAGTTGTCAATGATGAATACTTGGAGCAGGTGGATGAGTTTGTTTATCTGTGAAGTATGTTTACGAGAGATGGGAAGGCTGATAGAGATATTGAAAGGAGGGTGAATGCAGGTAATTCTATTAATGGAGGACTGAACGCCGTTGGCACCAACAAAAAACTGTCCAAAGAAGCGAAGCTAGCCGTCCATAATGGAGTGCTGGTACCTACCCTGATGTATGGCAGTGAGGCATGGAACTGGCAGAGGAAGGATGAAAGTAGACTGAATGCTGTGGAAATGTGATCCCTGAGGCGAATGTGTGGTAAAACCCTGTATGATCGTGAGAGAAACGTGGATATCCGCAAAGAATGCAAGGCTGATGTAAGTGTGATGTGTAAGATTAAGAAAGGGACTCTCCGATGGTTTGGGCATGTATAGCGAATGATCGAGGAAAGGAGTGTAAGGAGAATAAATGATGCAAATGTGAATGGTAGAAGTCGGGGACGCCCGAGGAAGACATGGCACGACCAAGTGAATCAGATACTTGAGTCGGGCCATGTGAAGAGTCGGAATAATAGAAGAGCATGTATGAGATGATGTATGAATGTGAATGAGGCAAAGAGTGTGTGCCAAGATCGAGTTGTGTGGCGGTCTGTCCTCTCTGCCTACCCCTGCGGTGAAACGGCGTGATGGTTAGTTAGTTAGTTTTAGTTAGTATTTTTGTAAGGGTGTAAATGTGTATTTGTAAGGGTGTAAATGTGTAAACTCCAGTAAAATCAATCATGTTGATTGATCTTTATAGACACTATACATATATATTTTTTTAATTTTATTTTAACTACCACTGTTATCCTCATAATATAATAGCCACACACAGGCTTCGCCTTCGTGGGATTTTTTAATTTTTTTTTGTTATTATGTATTTAGGGTAAAGCGAGGTTATTGGTGATATTTTTGATTTATCGTAATATGCTTTGAAAAATAAGGATCTTAAAAATTTACAAAATTGTTTATTGTTTAGGTACATTCCTTCAGCACATGTTTTGAAAAGAAAAAAAAGATACTAATAATTAACATAACACAAGACAACTTATAAATGTAAATCACTAAAAGATATAGGTAATTTGGTTATAGGCAGGGCGTGCACAGAAATTTTAGTGAGCTAGAGGGCTAAGACTGGAAAATACAACATTATTGATGTTGTTGTAGCTGAAAATGATTTTTATTTTTTTCGAAATTTCAATTTTTTGTATGAAGATTTTTTTATCAACATCATTTAAGTCGAATTTTTCAATCTTAGCACTCTAGCTCACTAAAAACTCCGTGCACGCCACTGGTTATAGGTAAGGTAATTTGGTTATAGGGGGTGTTTAATTTGGTAATACTCCTCCCTTCAACTGTAAATAAGTAAAATAACAACGAATGTATTTTTAAATCTTTAACGGGAATATAAAATATTGATTGCACATGAACCCACTTTACTTCCGTTTTATATTGGTCGTCTACTGAAAAAGTTTTAGAGCTTTGGTTTTACGTTTGGAGACGTCATCATAAATTCATTCAAATTCCGATTCCAGGCTACTTTCAATGAATGATGCACTCCGGTATCTAACGGCTGCAAAAGGTGGCTTGTATGGAGCAGAAAAAGTGAAAAAATATATTTTGTTTTGCTTTGCTATCTCAATGACTCCAGGATTGATGTGTGAGGCACGAGAATCCTTAAGTAGAACTACTGGTCTCTCTGGTGGAATTGAATTTATAAAAAAAATCATTTTGGCATATTTTTTATGAAATCAATATTTAACGAATTAGACATAGGTAACTTGGTGACAGGTAATTTGGTGAGGGTAGGAAATTTGGTGATATAAATGGACGAAAACAACATTAAAACTGTTCTCAGACTTAATATGCATTATGATAATTCACCATAAAACCAGAAGTTGAATTATATAAAATAATAATAAATTTTAAAAATCATAATTCGTTAAGTCAAAAAAAAAACATTAAAAAAAACTTAATATTACCCACAAATAAGCTCCCACCAAAAAAAAGTACCACAGCTGCCACTTTCTTTAATTGTGACTATTCAGTATACTTTTCTGATTAAAATAAGCTATAAAACGTATACATACCTTCATAAATCCCAGAATATTTGATAAATTATAATTTGAAGTCACCACAGCACATCTGACAGTGATAAAATAATTTTCATTTGAATAAAATTATTTTCTTTTTTCCCGACCACGCAAAAACTTCCTAAGTTGATTTATTATGGTTCACAGGTCTGTTGTTCATCTATGATTCGAATTTCAAAGCTCTGTACTGCATGGTTAATTGAATAATGCCAAAATTCTACTGTATCACCACATTACCTCTATCACCATATATCCTTGCTTTACCCTACCTGTTAAATGTACCAAAAAACTTTGCTAATAAAAAAAAATAAAAAAATCAGAATTCGCCATTACTAAATGTTGCTACGGTTTCAAAAACTTTGTTCCACTTTATTAATTTATTCATTTTATTGTCAAAATGTATTTGCAAATGACTCGAAAAAGTGTCAAGTATTACTGTTATTCTATAAATATACATCAGAATTGTTAGAATGCATTCTAAAGCCTGGATCACAAGCACCGAGTAGAGTGGCGAGACAGTAAAATTATACTAGGCCGAGCGAGTTGGGTGGACGAGTAAGTGTTTACACGTATTTTTTAACTCGCCACCGAGTCGGCCAGTCGGTTTGGTTTCGACGCTGCAAACTAGCGAGACAATGGATCGCAAAAAGATTAGCTGCGAGTGACGTCAGTGCGCCGTGTGGCGGATACGCACCGAGTGCATGTTTACACCGACCGGGTGGGCAAGCGAGTCAGTGCAGGGAAGTGCGGGGAGGTGCGGGGGTGGGCACTCGGCCTAGTAAGTAGAAAAGGGTCCGAGTGACTGTCTCGCCCTTTTACTATGCCGAGCGCTCAGACTAGTACTCGGTGATGTGTTTACAAGTACCGAGTACTTGGCCGAGAGCACTGTCTCGCCCATCTACTCGGTCTGTGTGATCCAGGCTTAAGGGTTGTTTCTTTACTTCTTTTGGTAATACAAATATATAATAATATGTAGGTACATCTTTATATATTCAGTTATGACTTCTGTTTTCATCGTAATCATCATTGCGCTACACCACAGGGTTGGCTGTGGTCCCTCGATATCTGCCTCCCAGTCCTTCCTGTCCTACTCCAATCCTCTTCGATCCAGTCTATCCACCTTTTCTTCAATCTGCTCTGGGTCACTTCCACTGGGAAATCCACTGTAGGAACATCATAATGATTTTTTTGTGGCTCTCTTATTTACTGGTTTGTTTATCTGTTGTTTCTTTAGCCTAATTCCAAGTCTTCTCCGGCCACAACTCCTTCCACAGAAGAAGCGCCAACGAATGGTTTGCTGCATCCTAAAACTGCCGGTGGTGATACTAAAAAGGCTGTGATTAATGAAACCGACAAGTCTCCCAACGGACCACCCAGTACTGAAGTCTCCGGTCAAGTTCTACCCATAGCGATTCCTCCACACCTTAGATCTAAGGTAAACTAAATATTTTGAAAAATTTATTTGACATCTAAAATTAATTAGATACTTAAAATTATTTTGATGTTTAACCTGCGGAGAGCCGGATCAGCCAGATTAGTATGCACTCGCCTGCCAGACGAAAATTACGGAGTTTTGTTAAAAAATCAGACCAAAAACTAATGAAATTGTATAAAAATTTGGATTGATTTCTGTTTACCAGATAATATATCTTAATATTGTTGTCTTGTTTATATCGTAACACATTTCCCCAGAATAGGTAACTTTAACTTTAAAAAAAAGAATAACCTCCCAGTTGGAAGACAACTGCCATAAAAATAGATTTACACAAATGTATAAACTGGTATTATTATTTTTACATAAACCTGAATACATCCCCTATCTGAAAATCATCAATCAAAAGGTCTTTTCTAAAAAATAATGACCTTTAGACTACTTTTAAAATTCAAATATTTTCATTTTTGCAATGCCGTTTTACATAAACGAATTTTGACATTCATAGACAATATTTGGTGATCTGTCATAGAGGCTACATTCATGAAATAAAGGCAAAATCGGCAATACAATTTGCGCAAGCTATTCTGATTTTGTTCTCTATACAGTTTTTCAAAGCATAAAAGTTAGAATTGCATTCTGGCATGGTTGCTATTAGAACAGGTCTCCGGAGTACCATCAGTGAGTTCAGCCATTAAAACAAGGCCTCCGGAGCATGATTGGCACACCGCTCGTTAAAATCCACAAATTCGCTTGATGTTTATATTTCACTTGATATTTCTAATTTTGTTTTTGCAACACCTCACAAGAGCACCCCTGTCTTACAGTGTAAAGATAGAGTAGTAACTGTACAGTGTAAAGACAGAGGAACCATGTCACCACTTGGTTGGACAGCGTTGTGAAACGGATTAGGGTAGGGACTCTAGCAAGAGATTTATTTATGCAGAAATTGCAGAAGAATGCTTGAAGAGACCCGGATTTTATGAAGGAGGAAGAAAAAATGCCGGAAGCTCTCGGAAGCTTTCCAAGTACACAAAAAATTACTCAAAAAATTGACCTTTCAATTTCATTTGACATTTAAATGCATTTGACTTTTTAAATTAATATCGATGTTTAAATCATTTGAAACTGTGTTTCATTTTATTTAAAAATTTTAATTGACTCAATTCAAAGATTAAAATACGTACAGACACAATACATTTTTCATTTCAAATTTAAAATTTCAAATACATTTCACATCTTGCCATTACAAATACATTTGTCATTAGCTAAAAATTGAAAACCTCCTTCAGAGGCAGTGACGTTTTTCTCTAAAAAAATGTTTGAGCTTTGAACTCCCATACGAAGGGTAAGAAAATAAAGCAGGGTCCATTGGGCGGGCAAACGCCAGACGTTTGACAGTCCAACACAACAATCAAGGTCATAAATGTTTAACAATTTTTGCCAACACTCAAGGCCATAACTTTACACCAACATCGTTTGGGGTGAAGTTCGCGCGGTCCACACAATTTGACAAGTGGTCTGAGGTACGGACGTGTCCACGTCACGCTTACACTTGACGTTTATATCAATATTAAAATGCGTTCTGATGACAAAAGAGATGCATTAGGGAGAAAACACAGATAATTTAATAGATATTTATTTATCAGGAAAGATTTCCGACAAATACGCACAACCTAAAGTTACTATTTATTAAGAATTTAGAGTGAATACTTTTTGTTGCTACGTAAATAATTACGTAGCATCAAAAATAGAATATCGATTTACAATGGTCAATTTCTCCCGTGTCTCTGAAACCGATTATTAATTTAATAGACTTTATTTAGAAGTGAGTTCACGAAAGAAATAATCATCCATTACGACAGTGTGTTTATTTACAACTTAAAATCATAATTATTAGGTCCGCGTACCAAAAAAATTTAACGTTTGACGTTTATCGTTTGCATAAATGTTAAAATGCGTTTGATGTAGAAAAGATGCTACCTGCATCAGGAAGAAAACACAGATCAGGGTTTATCAGGAAAGATTTCCGACTAATATCGATTATTGCACCAATGACATTATATAATAACGTCATTTTACTGCACGACCTAATTTAGAACTATAGAATTTAGAGTACGTAAATATTTACGTCAAAAACAGAATACAGTGAAACCCTCTTAACCCATTACCTCCATGATTTTATTTTTATTTTTATAAACTTGAATCATTATTATAACCCGATAGTATAGACTTAAAGGAGTGCCCAAAATCAGTTTTAGAATTTTCCGCCCCCCCACCCTTTCACCAGAGCTTCTAGAAAATTGATGCTCAAACGCAACGCTTGGAGGTAACCCCCCTAAGCAAAATGTACGTCAACTATGGGTAAAATGCAGTAAACTGTATGATTTATATTGATAATTTAAAATAAATAATTGCCATTGTTTATAATTCAATGAAAAAACAATTTATTAATGGAAAATACGCAAAATAACAAATAATTCAATATTAGAAAAAACATTAAAGAATGAGGAAAACTAACCAAATCTAACCAAATTATTCTCTAAGTGATACCGTTCGAAGCAGTCAAAATGAAGGGCGCGGTTGCAGGCCCGGCATCGATAGACCGTTGGATTTTTTTTACACAGAGCACAACGAATACGAGTTTCTCCACGATATGGCAAATGAAATTCTTGCATTCGAGGCACATGATTCCCATCTTCTGCGTCATGGCCTTCTTTTACACGAGATTCTCCGAATTCGGCATTGACCTGATTTGGAAAAGACAATAAAAGAGTACGGGTAACCTCCACACGGAATGCCTTCTGGGAAGGTTTTCTCTGTCGCCTAGTCATCTGGTTTCCCATAACATGCTCGTACTTCCTCAAGAAGCATTGCAACTTCCATCCATTTACAAGAGCGCTGCTGAGGCAAGATACAAATAAAGGCCAGTACCACTTCTTTGACCGAATGTTGACCCGATAATTTTGAATACCATTATCATGGAGGTCTACTCCACCCATTCCTAAATTATAATTTCGTATTGGCGCCGGGCAATCGATTTTTTTTTGTATGCTTCCTCCGAAACTTTGCCTTTTTTGTCCTTCTTCGATTTCTGCCAACGCTGCACTTGACTTACTGGCTCCATTCGATCATAGTTCGTGGCAACTGTTACTTCACGGTTGTCCTGCGAACGGCATACGAGGATTTGGTTTTCTACGTCTACCACCGCATCAAATTCACCTGTAATTATAAAAGCGGTGAGAGGTACACTTTGACTAGGTAAATGAACGCTATGCACAAGGGAAATAAATATAAAAGAAAATGTTACCTTTAGGCAATTGCTTTCCTGTCTTCAACTTTCCTGAAGCTTCAAGGTTAGGGAAGCGAACTGGTTTACATGTGCCAGTAGCGCACATTCTCTTATCCTTCAGGATACACATCAAATGGTGAGATGTGAAGAAATTGTCCATAAAAAGCTCATGGCGTGCGGGGAACTCTATATATTCCATCATAGACAGTACGACGGACGATCCCTGACCTAATTCGGGGTCGTATGTATCAGATGCTCCGGAATACGGCATTGCTTGGAACAGGTAGCCTTCGGAGGAAGCAAGACACCAAATCTTGTAGCCAAATTTGATTGGCTTATTCTGAATGTACATCTTGCAAGAATGTCGACCGAAATATGGCACCATTTGCTCGTCGATGGAAAGTTTTTGTGCAAAAACACTAAATTGAAGATATTTCACGTTCAGCATGTTGAACAATGGACGAACCTACAAGGAAAGATGGAACGATTAACTTTAGTCGAGAATAATAAATATAAAAAACTTTATGTTATGGCTACTATACCTTAGCCATTCTGTCGGTTTTATCTAGATTGTTGTTATCGCAAAAATGTATATAGCGCTTTATAAGCTCGAAACGTGGTCGTTTGATTCCCTTTTTGATGATGCTTACACCCAAGGTCGGGTCAGACGAATAATAATCTGTGGTAGATGGCAATGTATTGTAGCCGGTCAACACAAGAAAACCAAGAAAACGCTTCAATTCGTATATATCTAACTGGAATTCGGTATTGCTTTTAAATCGAGCGTATTTGATTGTACTCTCAAGAATAAACTGAAGCACTTCGTCATCAAAGAATAATGAAAACAATTGGAAAGCATTATAAGACTTCAACTTTTCGTACATATCTTTATGCACCACATTCAGCGGTTCAGGAACGCAACAGATATGGCTGGTGTTTCTTTTCAATGCCTTAGACCACTTTTGTTTATAGTGAGACTTCTTTTTGTACTGTAGTTTTGATTTTTTGGCTAGTGGTGCATTTGAAATAGATATTCGCAAGGTGTTACGACTTGTACCAGATGATGTCGAAGGCTGATTCCAGTCAAGGTCATTAGCGAAATCATCTGGTTCATGCTCGGCATGGCATGACTCATCAATTTTCTCAATTTCGATGTTGCGCTCGATAACGAATGTGCCGGCAATATCTCGAAAGTTATCCACCTCCGCATCTTCGTTAAATGCCATCAAATCATCGTCAATATGCTCTTCGTCCGTCTGTTCATCGACGTTCTCTGGAGGAATCACAACAACAGCGCGCACATTATTGTGATCACTTTCACAATCGCTAAAAGAGCGCTCCAACTCTGCTATCATTTCATCGTGATTTAATGGTTTCGTATTATAACGACGAATAAGAGTCGAAGAAGTAGGTATTTTCGACATGTTTGATCAAAATATACGAAAACCGCAGACAAACTATTATTTTAATAAAAATCACTCACAAAAACACTAAAAAACCGTATTGTTTGAAGTAAAGTTAACCAAAAACGTATGTAAACACTGTGACAGCTAACCTCCAAACGTTGCGCGCAGGCATCAACTGATTTCAGTGACATCTAGCGGTCATCTTATGCATAAAATACTATGTTGAAACAGTGTTGCCAACCATTTAACCTTTTGATAACAATATGTGATTCACACATGTTTTATTTTTTTCTGTTTTAATTTTTTTTTTTTTATTTCAAAATGGGTCTATTTTCAGGGTTTTAGTAAAAAAATTATTAAAAATATAATAATTAATCAAATTAATTAAATGATGTTAATTATTGAAAGCTAACATACCAATCTGTAAGTGCTGCAAAAAAACTTGGTGGGATTTAGCTTTATTCACAGTAAAAAAAAATCATACTTTTCATCTATTTTTTTGATGCCTATAGACATCGTCATGGAGGTAATGGGTTAAGAAGTTTTCCAAAGGACCGGAAAAAATAAACTTCTTAAGCAGGAAAACCTTATATGTGGGAAAAATTGGGCCAATTTTGGGCCGAGGGACCGAAAAAACTAAACTTCTTAAGCCACGAAACGTCTTAACAGAGAACTTCTTAAGAGGGTTTCACTGTAATTATAAATATTTGATATTATATTATAATTTTATTATCAAATATTTCTATTATTATATTATATTTAGGTATAATAATATTTTAAACTCGTGATTATGTTCGCTCATACATGGCACATAACTACAAAAATCCGTTCCGATTTTTCTACATTCACGACCGCACCGCGCCACTTCTGCCCGCCTGCCTTCCCGCTTCACCCGGGATGAGATGTTTAAGTTTTGTTTTCCGCCGAACACGGGAAGCTCAAACACTGCACACATTTATGGCCTTGAGTGTTGGCAAAAATTGTGACCTTGATTGTTGTATGGGACTGTCAAGCAAAAGTCTGGCGTTTGCCCGCGCAATGGACAAAGCTTAAGACAGACTTGTATTAAATTTTACCACACTTTAAGCACAGGCCATTCAAATGCTAAAAATTCCACATGTCCGAATAATACTGCTCAAGAGCAAGTCCGAAATGAATCCCATGTCTGCATTATGAATTCAGCACATATGGAACTTTCTGTTCTAGGTAAAAGTTTAATTGCAAAATTAACCATATGTATGTAGGTATTTAATATATTTCTTATTTTTTCCAGAAACCTCTTGTCAGAATTCCAGTCATGGAAATTCCTCTAGGAGTCTCTAACCCCAAAACTACTCCCAAGTCACCCGCCGACCTTCTCCAGAAACAAGTCCTGATCCACAATCCAGATGACAGTATCCATTTAGTCGAAAAGGAATCCAAGATCATCAAAGCAACCACCAAACTGTCCAATGGACTCGGCGTAAACTGGGAACAAAGCCAGAATATCATTAATGGAAAGCAAGATATAAACGATGTCACAAAAAACGTTACCAGTATTGCAACAGAAGCTGTTACACAACATGTTATGAAAACCATTACCAAAGATGCGCTGAATTCTAAAGTAGTATTGAATGGGGTACAGAATATTGAGTCCATTGATATCAAAAGTCTGCAGTTGGATGAAGTAAATACTCCTCTGCAAGTGCCTAAGTCTTCAGTGCAATTCATATCGCAGTGGAGAATGCTCAGGGGCAGAGACAAGGAGAGAAGCAAATATCTCAGGGTAAGAAATCATATTTATTAATTTGTTTACTATGTACGGTAGAATCCCGTTAATTCGAACCCGATAATTCTAAAAACGCGTAATTCGAAATTTTGGTCAAAAAAGTCCCCAGAAATTTTTTTTCATATAAAATGATTTTTTGATTTGAAATTCGTTAATTCCAAATTCTAAATATATTTTTATCCGCACACGAAAATTTGTTTGTGTAATTTGAAAAAAAACAAGTTTTGCAAAAGAAATCATATAATTTCGTAAATCTAAATCTGACAAGACAGCCGTGGCAGTAAAACTCCGTAAATGTCGATTTACGCGGTTAACATCGTCCTAATCGTATTTTGTAAATCTGAATCGGTTTACACTGGAACGTCTTATTTTTACGAATTTACTTCGATTATATAATTTTAAAGGGTCAGCTGTGGTGGAAATCAGCCGCAAATTTTCGATTTATGAGGAAATTTATTGTATTTTTCCAAATTTACTTAAAATATCTGAATTCGCTGGGCCGCCTGCAGCGGTAAAAGGCCGCGAAAATTTGATTTACACGGAAATTATTGGAATTTACTTAGAATATCTGATTTACGATGACCGGCTTCGACGGAAATCTGCTGCGAATTTTCGATTTATGTGGAAATATAATTTTTTTTAAATTTATTTTGAATAGGGATTGAATTAAATTTGAATAGCTGGCCGCGGCGGTAATGAGCTGTGAAAATTTGATTTACACGGAAATTATTGGTATTTTTAGGAATTTACTTAGAATATCTGAATTAGAATGGCCGGCTGAAATACAAGCGTCTGCGTACGGACTTTTGCTTGGTCTTAGTTTATTAACGTCTCTAGCAATTTACGAATAAGCATTTGCTTGTATTCCAGGCGATTCCCCCCAACCAGCTGCCGACCATCTTCCAGAACTTCCTGGAGAGCGATACCCTGTCAGAGATGGTGGCCACCCTACACAGTGGCGAGGACTTTGTGCAGGCCAACTCCAATGCCCTCCCCTACCTGCAGAACCTGGCTGCTGTCAAGAGGTTCAGTGCTCTTGCTATGTTCCTCTCCAAGAAGGACAAGAACGGTAATGATCTTTATCCTTTCTAGATAGTAAATTCCTCTTCTTCTTCATAAGCCTTTTGGCCTTTAGCTTTGAGTGTAGTTCATCAACAAAGTGCAGAAATTTTTTTAAATGAAGCAAAACTTTTTCATCACTATGGCAAGACCGATATAAGAACTAATTATAGTAGATCCAAATGTGTGGTTATCATTGACTCGAATTTGACATTACACAGTATGATTTTGGACATGTCAAATGGCATAACTAAAACTTTCCAAAGCAATTATCTTGCTAATAAAAATTGAAACACATTTGAATACATATTAAATTTCTTTAATGTTGATTATGATGGGTATTTTACCATCCTCCTCATAGATTATTCAAATGATAATGTTACTCGATTTATTTATTTAAAAAGTCCGAGTTTATTATTCGATACTTGAACCTATGAATAGTGGTTGTATATAGTATAAGTTAGCTGAGTTTTTTTTACCTGTTGCGAGCATTTATTTGTCTATTTATTAATACTCGTTATCGTATGGACAAACTATCAGGAGGATGGTGAAATACTCCCTTAACCTTTTACTGGGATAGGGAATATTATAAACACGAAAAACATATTCCATACTACATTTGGTCTTCCTATTACAGCATAAAGTCTTCAAAATCATACTTTTTTGTTGTTTAACTACCCCACATTCAATTAAAATATTTGTGCACAAAGCTGTAAGATTTTTCGGGGTAAAAAGAATGTTATTTCGTAGATGGAAACTTTAAAACTTAGAAGGGTATCACTGTGTTAATATGTATTGAAATTTTGTTTCCAGGTATTTTGGAAATACTGCAACGGTGCCAGAAGGCCAATAAGTGTTCAAAACAAGAGTTCACAGAACTGAAAACTAAATATGAACTTTAATATGTATTCTCGTATATATTTTTATAATATGGAATTATCTCATGCAATCGGATTACATATGTACCTTATGTCTTAAAACAATGTATATTTATTTGCTCGAATTTTTTTTCACTTCAAATAAATGAACAATGATACAATCATATTTAGTTTTTGTTTTACTGCATTGATATTTTTATGTATTATTATTATTATTATTGGTATACTTTCACACTAAGTCTACTGAGGGGCTAGATGTCTAGCACAGTGAAATCGATAACTTTACATATCGGATCGATAGCCGTAACTACCGATGATTTTATATCGATTTCTCGAGCACTGTTAGCCAGACGATATGGTTAACAAAAAAAATAAGCAATCGATATATTTTGGCAACACTGGAGGTATTGTCTATGAATTGACATGTCAAAGGTCAAACAGTTCCGTAAAAATATGAATAAATTGACAATGTTGATTTGAAATACTTCTCTAAATAGGCATTGGCAGTCCGCATTTGCTTTTTGACACTAAAAAGGGAGTTAATTAGTTTAGGGCGTTTAACCAGCCGGCGGCCGAAAATCCACATTTCGTTGAAAAATGTTCTTACGATCGTACAGGGCGGTTCCAATGAGAAAGATTAATTATTCTCCGTACCAGCTTTTTAAAATTATAACTCAATATCGATTTTATTTCATTCCAAAGTTGCTTTAATTTATACCTGCATCCAAAAATGCTGAAAGGCGTGACGATAAAACTATTAAAAGTATGTAGTAATTATTTTTTGATTAAAGTATTTATCATTTTTCAATTATGTCTAAGCAAAATAAGAATGTAAAAAAATCTTAAATATATTAATTAGTTTGTAAGTGCGCAAATAAATACACAAACAGACCAATTTTCGTCAAGAAACACGTGTACGTATATATATTTTTATGATTTTATTTAACCACTCAGCAACATAAGCAGATATACACGTTAATATGCCGACATCAGTTAAGTACAATAAGCGTGTTTACACGTCAACGCGTATGTTTATACAGAAATCGTCATAACTCCGTTATTGTTCTAGTGACATCCCTAAAACAAAAAGGAGAAGCTCCATAATAAATCAAGCTACCCATTACTATTCAAGATGTCCATAGAAATAGATAAAAAAAATCTTTTCTGTCAGATACATGATAGACCGCCAAATTGCCTATCCACTGTTCGACATCGTTATTTTTTTATTAAATATTCTTGTATGAAATGATAAAAAAGCGAGGTAACCAAATTGTTTATTATACATTTATAAGATAGAATAAATATTGTCTTTTATATAATCCGTAGTACGCGCGCGCGCCCGAATGTGGGTAGTCGTATGTTGCCGGATCGCTCCCGCCGGTAATGAAAACGTCATTAGAAGTGACAGCGCGTATTCAAGCGAAAACAGTCTGCTTGCCACAAACTTTTTAGCACAGAGAAAGGCACCATGAACAAACCTAAAGCATCAAAACGGAGGTGATGGTTATAGGAAGGGACCAAACTCAGTGCAACATACTCGCTAATGGGACTCAGTTGAAACAGGTGGACAGGTTCAAATACCTTGGGGTCGAGTTCTCCAGCGATGGTCGGCAAGACGGAGAAATTGATAGAAGAATATGTGCGGCAAGCAGTGTATTGCGTCCTCTCTACAGCTTAGTAATAAGAAAAGCCGAGCTTAGCACCAAGACAAAGATGGCAGTGTTTAAAACGGTATACCGCCCAACGCTCACTTACGGCCACCAGACATGGATGCTAAATGAACGAACACGCTCCAGAGTCCAAGCTGCCGAAATGAGATACTTGAGAGGAGTGGCAGGAGTTACGAAAATAAGAAACTCGACGATCCGAGATGATCTAAACATTGAACCACTGTTACTCTTCATAGAAAAATCACAATTGAGGTTGCTTGGGCATGTACTAAGAATGTCTGATGACCGAATTCCGAGGAAAATACTGAGTGCGATTCCAGAGGGAAGACGTCCAGTGGGCCGCCCTAGACACAGTTGGGCGAGGCAACTCCTGAAACTGTGTGAGGAGAGGATGGGTCTACCATGGACAGAGGCCGAACAATCAGCACAAGACAGGGACTTATGGAGGAGCCTTGTCGATGCAATGGGTCCCCGACCCGAATAGGACAAGGGGAAGAAGATGTATGTATGTATGTATATAATCCGTGATTTTAGTACCGTTTTCACATAAAAACATTACGCGAGTAATTTTTTCATTTTTTTTATGTTTGCATTCTAAATTTTAATGTTTACAAATCTTAATATTTATTTTTAACATAACAATTTGAAAGCTTATTTCATATCCTTTCAAAAACAGTTTTTATTATTCGGCTAAGTTCGGAAATGTTTTATTTATAGAGCTTTAATTGTGAAGCGGAAATAACATAAAGTTTTCGTAAATCAGACATGTCGTTTAAGACGTAAAAAGTGCATATTCGCGATGTATCGGAGTGGTTAAACTAAAGTTAAAATTCTGAAACATACGTTTACCAGATAATGTATTGATTTATTTTACTGCATGATTATATGATTTGAAATGGGTGTTGTATAATACATGTACCTACTTTTTTGAAAATTTAACAAATCCGCCAACGACCTATGGTATAATCTTATACCAAAAATAAACATTTTTTCTGAAAATTGAAAACAAACATTTACTAGATAAAAGAACAATCTTTCGAAACCAATTTATAAATTTTTGTGTTTTCTCTGGTTATACGCTCTTAATCAGAACTTTTTATTTTAAAAACTTTCGTTTCTCCAAGCCTGAACCAATGTAATCATTAGCCTGAACGGATTCAACTCACTGCGCACAATACTTTTTTAAATTCTAAAAGCTTTATTGGTTCAACTCCGTTCGTTAATAAGCCAGTACTTTTGCATAATGAATGACATTATTCAAAAAGATGTGTATATTGACAGTGTTAACCGATGCTTATCTGATACTGTGGAGGCCGTCTTGTAAAATTTGTCTATCGGCCATCAGAACATTGCTTATCATAATAGTCCATCTGCAAACGATCAATTGGCCCAGCTCTATTGTTTATTATTTTTTATTGATAAACTAAAGCCGGGTATAGATTGCTGTAACGTAATGAAAGAATTTGCCGTCCACATTGTCGCAAGTATCATACAATGTAACAGAATTCCCATAGTGTGGACGCCTTGCGCTCACGAACCGTGCACACTACGCGCACGAACAGAGCATTTCAACTTGTGCGCGCCGTAATCCGCCAAGTGTCGGTTTTTTCGTCGAACACAAAGGGGCGCGCAGTGTGCACGGAGCGTCAGTGTGGACAGGTTGTTTGTGTCTATACCGCAGAACGCGCGCGAACAATGGAGGACTTGTTCTCGGCAGACTGAGCTATGTTCATTGCGCGCATACCGGAAACAGATTCGAGTAGGTACATTTTTTTTTTTTTTTTTTTTTATTTGAAATATACATATATATAACAGATTTACAGAAAGAAAATATTTGGTTCATAAAAAACTAATTACAGATAAAGTTATTTCTTGTTAATGAATCTACCCAATTTAAAAGAGAAAACATTTCTCGTGTTTGAATTGGGGAGTTGTTCTATTATAGAAAAAGATAAAGAAAAAATAATATACAAATATATAATCTTTTTTTTAAATTAAGAAAATAAAGTTATGAATGGTAACAAATATTGATCAATAAATTTACTGACATAGCAGTTACTAAAATAGATATACATGATACATGTAGTATAGATAATTAAAAGTAAAAATAATATTATTACATTTCTCGTAATAGGTAGGTGTTAGATGGTAAGTACATATAGTTGATTCTAACAATTGGATTAGCTGATAATAATTGCAGGAGTAGGTACATAATGTTAAGTTACAACAATAATCGCTACATTTCAGTTCAAATGCTGATGAAATATTTTAAGAGGATATGTGCAAATGAGAAGAATACATTAATTATAATTTTTTTTTTTTTTGTTAATTAATGAAGGAATTAAATGATTAATTTTGAACTAAAGTATCAAATATCATAATTAAAACTTGATCAATTACTACTAATCGGTACAAATTCGTTCTGTGAAATTAAAATTTATAATTTGTGTTGGGTTGATCTAGTAGTTGTTTTATTTGTGATTTAAAGGCTTTATAATTTTCTTCAGATTTGATTTTATATGGAAGGGCATTAAAAAATTTTATACCTTGATAGGAATAGTGGTGTTGAAAAGCACTAGTTTTAACTTTAGGGATATCTAGGTTGCCACGTGATCTTGATCGGTTACTTATTTTTGTGATTTTTGTTGTAGTATTGAAATGATCTTTGTGGATTTGCAACAGTGAGTTCTTTTTGAAAATTTTGTTAAGACTAAGAACCCTAAAAGAGTCAAACAGCTGTATTGTTGGAAATATCGATGGTTTTCGTGTAATGACTTTTAGAATCAACCTCTGTACCCTTTCTACAGGTTGAAGGTTAGTTTTAAAAGTTCCCCCCCACCCGATTATACCATATTGTAGAATAGATTGAGCAAGAGAGAAATAAATAGTTTTAATCATACTAGATGATAGGATGTTTCTCAATCTAATGAATATGTAAATAAGTTTTCTTACTCTGATTACCGTATTTTCGACTTGTTCGTTCCATTTTAAGTGTCTGTCTACAATGACACCCAGATACTTTATACTATTTTTGCATGTTATTGGTAAGCAATTGCCATCGTTGCATTCCTTTTTATTTTCACATTGTGCTGAATGGATTTTAATAGTTAAATTGATCTCGACATTTTTTTCTTTCAAAGAGAATGGAATAAAGTAAGTTTTCTCTGTATTTAGTGAGAGACAATTTAGGTCAAACCATGTTTTGAGAATGTTTATATTGATATTAGCTATACTCATTGTTTCCTCCCATGTTTTTCCTTTAGTGATAACAACAGTGTCATCTGCATAAGATATGATATCTCCAACAATGGGAAGAGTGAACATTTGATTTGCATATATAATAAAAAGGATTGGACCGATGACAGTTCCTTGTGGTATACCAAATGATGATGTTTTGGGTTCACTTAATGTATTATTTATTTTTACATATTGTAGTCTCTCTTTTAGGTAACTTTGGAACCATGATAGTACTGCTCCATCCATTCCAATTTGTTTTAGTTTCTTATTAAGTTTTGCATGTGATATGCTATCAAATGCCTTTCGGAGATCGATGAAGATTCCAAGACATTTTTCTCCATTATCTAACTTTTGCATTATTGTAGATGTTAATTTAGCAATCGCATCTTGGGTGCTGAGATTGTCCCTAAATCCAAACTGGTTTGGGCTTATTATCTTTTTATCTTTTATGTATTTGTTGAGTTGCTTTTTAACAATTTTTTCGTATATTTTTGCTATGTTTGATGTGAGTGCTATGGGACGATAATTGGAAATATTTTTTTCGTCTCCAGATTTAAAAACAGGGGTGACAATGGTTTTCTTGTAGTTGTTAGGAAATACACCCTTCTTCAGACTTATATTTATTATGTGAGCAATTGGCTTGATGATTATGTCACATACGGCTTTCAATGTTTTTACAGTTATGTTGTCATAGCCAGGGCTTGCTGATCCCCGTAAACTTAATATAGCGTTTTCAACTTCTACGTCAGTTACTGAAGCAAATGTGTGGAAACCTTCTTCAAAAATTGAGTTTTGCTCTGGTTGGGGAGTTTGTTTGTTGGCTGGTGTAATATTACGAGCAAGATTTGAGCCGACATTAGTAAAATAATTGTTAAAAATATTACCACAGAGTTTTGGATTTTTTTCGGTGTCAGTGTTGATTCCGTGATGAGTAATTTCATTAGGTAATTTTTTTTTTGTGCTTTTGTTGGTTATTGAATTGATGATTTTCCAAAACTCTTTGCTGTCTTGACCAGCATTTTTGATTTTATTACGAAAATACTTTTCTTTTGTCAGTCTAATTAAAAGCGCAAGTTTGTTACGGTATTTCTTGTAGAAGGTGTTGAGTTTTTCATCATTAGGGAATTTTTTAGACTGGTGGTAGTATTTTTCTTTATTTCTGATTGAAATCACTAGTCCATAGGTTATCCATGGCTTTATTAATCTGTGCTTAGATTTTGGTTTAGAAACAATTATTTGTGTTGATAGGTTTATGTGGTTTTGGAAAACTGTTTCGAAATTTTCAGCACAGGTATTTGGATTTTCCGATTCAAATATTGATGCCCAGGTTTCGATTTTAAGATTTGCTCTTAAAATTTCCATATTTAAATGTTTTTTTTCATATTTTATTTTGTCTGAAATGTTAGAGTTGGTACTTCTTTTATCGATGTTATTAACGAATATACAGGTGTAGTGATCAGTTATGCTGGTTTTCCATAATATTGACATGTTTTTTTCATTTTTATTTGAGTTGCACCATATGTGATCGATGCAGGAAGGGATTTGTCCGCCGACATTCCGTGTTGCATTATTTATAAATGATTTATAGTTTAGCGACGTCATTACATTTATATAATCATCTTTCGTTTTGCCTTTAACCGCTAGCCCAATGTTGATGTTAAAATCACCTGTGACAATGTTACAAGTACCTTTTAAATTTAGCAATAACTGTTCCAGTTCTATAATGAAACTGTTTGGATTCGATCCGTGCGTGCGGTAGATAGCTATAATATTGTATACAACTTCATTCACTTTTAAGTTCAGTTTAAGACAGTTTGCTAGTTTCATTTTAATTTCAGTGATTGTGATGTTATTATATTTATTTAAGATGAATACAGCAATGCCACAGTTCTTATTAATATGCATTGTGGACGAATAATATGTATAGTTAGGGATGTCGTACAGTGCGGTAGCATTATTTATATTTAAGTGTGCTTCTGTTAAAACAATGATGTCCGGTAAAGTTTCAAGGAGATTTAATGATAATACAAATCCGTCGAAATTTTTTTGCAAACTCCTGATGTTTTGGTGTAGAACAATGAATGCATTTGGGACTTTAATTAATAGTTCGTTACATTGTTTTGAATCTTCGCAAGTGTATTGTGAAACATCCGTTAATTTATCAATTTCCTCGGTTAGAAAATCATCCATTATTTATTCATAATCGATTCTTTGCTGTGCTATGATAGACATTCTCTTTCGGTAAGTACACATTTCACTATTTGCACTATGTTGGGTATTGTTTTTTGTTCCGAATAATTTATTGTTATTGTCACAGTTGTAGCATTTGACACTATCTTTGCTTTTTTCGCATTCGCTAAATTTGTGATTTTTTGAACAATGCATGCATCTGGGTTTATTCATTTTATTTAGGCATTTAAGGGATGTATGTCCGAATCCAACACAATGGTAGCACTGCATTAAAGGGTCGCAATCCTCTATGTGCGCCCGGACAAAGCCTATATTGATTCTTTGTTTATGTAGTAGCATTTTCCGGATTGGGCCTGTTGTTTCTATTATTATATTACGGAGTTGATCACTTTTTCTATTTTTTAATATTTTCGTTACTTTAATGGATTCATTTGTTACATCGTTAAGTTCACTGTTTTGTAGAATAAGATCGTTCAGGAAATTATCTTCGTTATACTCTCCTCCGACACCCTTAATAATCATGCATGGTCTCTTCTTTTTTAATTCCGTTGCCGATATTCCATTTTTATTTTTATTTATTTCAACTTTCAGTTTTTCAGCATCTTCTTTATTTGAGCAGGTCATAATTATTTTATTATTTGTTGCTTTTTTAATTCCACTTATTCCAATTCCAACATGCTCGGTTCGTGCGCGCGCTGCGTCCACACTTATGAAATGTTCCTTTCATGTTACATTGCATGTTACGTTACAGCAATCTGTACATGGCTTAATGTTTAAGACAAGATTTTTTATGCACAGCACAAAGGGTAACAATTATTATAAGCAATAATTATTAGCCTGAAAAACTCGTCTATCTAAATTGGTTGTTAGCAGGTGGAAAAATGTAATAAGCAGTAGTTGTTGAATGAAACACTAGTATATATTGAATTATTTGGCGGGTAGGAGATAAGCCGACATAGCTCAGTGGCCAGAGCATTTGAACAGATCAGAAGGACGCGGGTTCAAGTCCCGTCGGCGGCATGTATCTTTTCTTGAGAGATTTTTTCAATGTAGATGAGTGTTTCAGGCTAATAATTATGGCTTATAATAATTGTTACAGCTCTATTGTGACCGTTGCATAATGCCATAGATATGAATTTGTGCAGACTGGGCGTCTCAAGTGATTCAAGTCTCATTCTTGCAATACCGAAATAAAGATTGTTATTCAGAAACTGAAATGAATTGTCACTGCGGTTTCAGTTACCGGAATCTGCGAATTCCATGAAAAATGATTCATGAAACATGATTCATTGAAAAATTATGGCAATTACTGCCTACCACTTTTATTGCTGTATCTAGTTACTATCAGGAAGAGAGTTAAAAACTGTTAATGGGATCAGTAGATTAAACTACCAAAGATGAAGATATTTAAATGCAAATGTCCAGAGAGTGAATGATAAATAAAAAATGGTCAATATAGTGAAACCCTCTTAAGAAGTTTTCCAACGGACCGGAAAAAATAAACTTCATTAAGCAGGAAAACCTTATATGCGGGAAAATTGGATCAATTTTGGATGGAGGGACCAAAAAAACCAAACTTCTAAATTATTCATTAATAAAATAATGTTGGCACCGCCGGATCGGGAGAGAAAGGTTGAGGAAGTGTTTTTTTTTTATTTATTTTTATTTATTTATTTTTTACCATGCGTACAAATGCCTCAAGCATCATTCATCTTGAACATAAAACCAAATTACGTTCAAAGTTAAGAGAGCACTTCTTAAGAGGGTTTCACTGTATTTGGCAATGAAAGATGAACTCAACACGATTCTATGAAGAGAGCATAGAGCCTGTTTTGAGGAAAGAGGTGCTCCTTTTTGAAAACGCAGGTATCTCAGAGGGAGTTCAGTTACCTCACGGCTTCTTGATAACAGTCCTACAGACTAGTGTGGCAGCAAAGAGAGACGTGCTCAAATGCTTGTTAGGCCACATGAGGGTGACAGGACTCTCTGTAGTCTGTTACTCACGATCTTATTTTTTTTATCAAAACCTTCTTAATTACATAAGTATTATGTTAACTTTTCAATGTTTTTTTTATAATATAATAACTGGTATGAAAGATGATAGATTGACAAGAATTTAACACCCTTTAATAAAAATCCTGCAGGATTTCTAATTCTATCCCGAAAACATTCACAAAAATAATTATGTGCACACAACACGCTTAAAAAAAAATTGGAAATACAAAGCATGTTCGGAAAGTAGTGTAACTGAACATGCCTCGTATAAATCAAAGTTTTCCCAGAATTTTGAGTATCTCCATTCCACATTTCATAAAAATATTTTATTATTTCAAAATCATTGATTTTTAGTACAACTGGTTACTGATTAGCTTATTTAAAAATATCCAATTTATTAATCCAGCAAAAACTAGTTTTGTTAAAATAACTGCTTTCCGAAACTATTTCCTTTCAAAATAACCGCTTTCCTAAACTAGTATATTTATAAATAATTTATAGTTTCATAATATGGATTCACCGTTAAAACAAAAAATAATCTGTATTCTTCCAATGTCAAACAAATTTTAGGAACCTTGAATTGATTTGGTGAGTGAATACTGAATAAGATGCTAATGTGTATTCTTAAAATAAATAGTCAGCATATTATGTTGATAAGACACTTTACAACATCAACCAGATCAGTGGCACCTTTAGAGTGGACATTACATAGTTATGGAAGATATAATTCTGAAGACTACACCTGAGGTATGCTTATTGCTTATTATTTTAATTAATTTAATTTTTTTATATTTATTAATGACTATTTAAAAAAACAAAGTAAAGTAGTTTTTGTCGTTATTTGTTTTTGGGGTGTTACGCCGTGTTGCGCAACCTCCTTCTTTAGCCGACGATTCGGATAGCGTTGCAGTGTCCATCATCAGGGCAGATCCAGCAGATCCGACAGATGTGTAATTGTTGGTGGTGAAATGTGTGCATATTTACTTGGAAGCGATACCATGTTGCCAGCTTCAATCCACTATGAGCTGGTAGGTATTACAGTATAAGAGAACTGCGATTTCACTAAATCGCAGTATTTACATTAGCCTGGGGCACGTCCACGTGAGAACTGCCGACGGAATTGGCGACATCTTTTGACGAATTCTACAATTAGAAAAATGAATTAAAATGGTTAAAGCGAATGTAAAGTAGTATTGTCAGTCCTCCTCACTAGGGATTCCTGTTCCGAGGCGGATTGCAGCTGGTGTCATTGATGTTACATAATGATTTCCTCATTATTATTTTTTTTAATTTTCACATTTTGTTTGTTGATTTCCACATCTTCATCTTTGTTGACTGTAGGTTATGTTGGCGTTGCTTCATAGTTTTAATGATTTCCTTATTTTCATGAGGCATGTTTTATTTTAGATATTTTTTCATTGAAAATAAAAAAAACTGTACTTGCATATGGTTCAAAACATGATGCCATCATGCATCTGAGGAAGGTCGGGGAAACTCTCATGGGACTGATTTGTCGAAAATTATTGCTAATTAGTGATTCAATTAATTTTTAGCATCTTTTCATTTTTATAAAAATTAATAATATGTTAAAATTAATAATTTTTTTTAATAAAATTGAATTTTTTCTGATGTTTCTTGTTTCCTGTTTTTTTTCAAATACATATTATTTAATATTAATCTTAAAAAATTCGTAGCAAAATAATAATCACCAGGATTATTTCTATAATTCATTCTTCCAGAAATTGTAGTAATAATTTCTTTCGAAGGACAACAATAGAAATAAGGAAATGAGGCATTTGTTTCCATTTCAAGAGAAGTGACAAATAATTCTTACACTTCACAAAGAAATCTTATTTTTATATATGTAGAAATGGAACTTACATATCCTGGTGGTCATCACCTTACTGCTGGGGATGCTTGCGATCTACATCTTCCAATTAATCGTTCAATGGAGAAGATGGGTGTCCAAAATAAACCTTTTACCAGGACCAGATGGGATCCCGATCTTCGGAAATGCTCTGCAGGCATTTAGGGACGAGAATGGTAAACTAAATTAACTTTATTACAAATCCCTTCAACCTTACTCTTATACTCTAACTAAAAAAAATAAAAATAAATACCCTTACTATTGTTTTGCTATGTCGTGCAACTTCTATTGAATATATGTATACAGTTTATTGCATTCAAATTAAATTTTTCAATCATTCCAAAAGCAAAACAATTAATCTCAAACTTTTTTTTAAATTCAGCGAATTTCTACTTTTCTTCCTCCATACTCCACATTTCACATGTTTCAAAAGCCAAAATAACTCTTTTTGTTTTTTACCGTCCTCAGATTATGGAATTCTATGACTACTCAGTGTCTCTCTAGATTCTGGATGAAGCTAATGAAAAATGTTGAATAATGTGTAATTTTCTTAATATTCAAAATATTTTTTTTTTCAGCTATATTCAAAAACCTTTCCGATCTTGTAAGAAAACATGGTCCAATATTTCGTTTCTGGTTTGGCCCAGTTGCCACAGTTAATATAAGTAAAGCTGAATATGTAGAGGTAAAAAACAAAGTCCTTGGTTCAAACAATTTACTAAATATTATTATTAGCATTTTATTATTTTCAAGTGCTTAGTTCCAACTGGTAATAAATGAGCCCTTGCCCGGAATAATATTGTATGCGAAAAACTATCAGTTTTGAGTTATTGATAAAATACCAGTACTCATTTAATTGCTTTTCTTTACTTGTTTTCATGTATGTGTAACTTTAGAGTTGTACGTTTATTGTATTTTAAATATAAAATGTAATGAAAAATAACTGGTTTTGTTTTTTTATCTTTCTCAAAACAAGAACATTTTTGGATCCAACTTTAATCCGGGCAAGGGCTCAAATAGAATGCTGGTCCAGTATGTGAAAATATTTAACCTTCTATCTTAAAGAATAATCTTATTTCTAAAATAATATTAAAAGAAACGTCTGCTGTATGAGAACAAAAAAACATAGTTCCTGATTTTTCCTCACGACCGTGAACCAAATTCATCAAAACCTTTGGATACCACTTCATTTGTGTATTTTCCACGAAGAGTAGCAGGGAACATAAATACATTGTAGTAGTAGTGAAGTATAAAAATTTAAAAAAAACCAAGGCAAATAATATCAGTTTTGACAAGCAAAATATTTATTACTTTTTGGTTTAAAAAATAATAACGATTTTTTCCTACATACAATTTTTTTTCCGTCCATTTATAAGCTAACCTAACCTAACATTCTGACTGTTCAATTTAAAAAAATCGAATCTCTGACTTTTTCTATGAAAAATTTGTAATATTATTGTTGGTGCTTCAATTTTTTAGGCAGTTCTGGGATCTGCAAAAAACAACGAGAAATCGTTTGTCTACACATTTTTACATCCTTGGGTTGGTCAAGGTATCCTTACTTCATCAGGTAAGATTACATTATCTTTTTATTTAGTATTTGCCGAATTTTTGTGCTAATAAATACCACATTAATTTATATAGTACGTCTCAATAAGAGTGCATGATTTAAATGTTCAATTACGCGACACCCTATACAGGGGCGGATAATGTGGTTGTCACCCCCCCTCCCCCACCAGAGGCTAGAGAATTGTGCTCTTGGGAAGTGACAGTCGGTTGGGTGTCACCCCCCCATTGGGTGGCACCCGGGGCGGGCCGCCCCCCCCTAGCTCTCTACATAAGTAGAAGTAGTAAGGTAGTAGTAGTAGTACTGCATAGTAGTCCAAATGTATAACAACATCCCGAATGAAATTACTGAGATAGAAAATATAAATAAGTTTAAAAACGAATTACAAAAGTATGTCTACCTCAATTTATAATGTCTTTATTTATGTGTAATATTTAAATAATGATTATGTTTGCCAACCAATGTAAATGTTTATATCTTTATAAAATATTAGTGCACACAAAGATGTGAGCTAACTTAAGATTAATAAATAAATAAATAAATAAGTACTACACAACTTCCGATTTACGCAATAATACGAGTAGGTCGTAACCACTACTGGGTTTTTGATAATGTGTTCCTCAAGATGAATAAGAACTTAGGTATATTTAAGGAAATCTGAAAAACTTAAATGAAAATGACTACTATGTATTTACAGATATTGTAGTCTGCGTAATGCCGATTTACACTTTGATTAGTTTATTAGTGTTAGGGTAAAACCAAGAAAGATGTCACCCTATTATGGAAGAATGATAATAAAATAAAATAATACTAATCAAAGTGTCAATAACGTCTTTGTCCTTTGTTGAACTTTTATTTAAGATCTTACTGCGCTATTGGGGTGGCGGAATGATAATAATGATAACGAAAGAACAATAATTTGACACAATGTTAGTATAAGTATCTTTGTTGACAGGTTATAACGAAGAGACACTGGACAATTTCACGTTATCTATAAAAATACATTGTTGTTTCTCTTTTACGCTTTCTTTCTTATACAAGATGTCAGTAGCAGTCAGGGCTGGGCAAAATACATGCTTTGCTGTAATTGAAATACAAATTACAAAATACTTTCTCTCATGTATTTAAAATACGAAATACAAAATACTTTGAAGTCGTGTATTTGAAATACAAAATACAAAATACAGTATTTTAACCATTTTTTATTTCAAATACAAAATACAAATTACAAAATACAAAATACATTTGGTTTTGGTAGAACCTTTGGTTGCAATAAATTGTCGTAAGTGCACTTATGGGTGCGTTTCCATAAAAGCAAAGCTGAGAAGAGTGAAACAGAGATGTGCAAAAATTGTATTGCTCAGAAGACATATCTCATCTCCGCTCCACTTGTAAAGTTTTGTGGTACAGGTTTTAGATAAAAATAATTATCTATTATTATAATAACATGATATTTGTATAGCGCAGTTTTGTGTTATTTCACTTCAAATGCGCTCTACTGTAAATAGCTTAAAAATAATTTAGTATTCAGCAAATTATTCCCATAGTGCTTGATCTAATACTATAACACAAAAATGTGCAATACAAAGTAATGACAAGTATAATATATAGTGACCGACCGAAGCTTCGGTTTTGGTTTCGGTTTTGGCAAGTTTTGGCGGTTTTCCCAAATTGGGAGGCGGGTAAGGGTACAGCCGCCCCAGGAACCATTTATTGCATAATCAACACTTCTTCCATAGGTCACCTTAAGTGGTTCGCTACGTTTGGTGTCTTTGCAGGGATGTCCGGGTTCATGGGGTGAAGTTTGCCCAGGTCTTGGGGGCCATTGCGTCTGCCTGCCTGCTCCATGGTGTGCAGGATCGAGAGAGACTGGTCGAGGGAGGTATTTTATCCTCTCCAGCTGGAATCTCTCGACCTATCGCCGTGCACCACGTTTGGAGGAATAGATACATACGACCGTTATGCCTAGATACACTGACCTTCCGATTCCAACCCACCCTTCATACCTATTTCCTTCCCAGAACTGCCACTGCTTCCTTTCCTTAAAAAAACCCTCCACACAGCATCCCCTAAGATGACATAGGCCCCGAGGGAAACTATTTTTCTCAGGGCCTTCTGTGTGGAACAAATATAAAAAAATAATAAATAATTATTTTTTCACATACTTCAATTTTTGTTTTCTTTATTTCATTTAACATGTTCATTAAGAATATTGTGAATATTGTAAAAGCAGTTAAAATACTCTGAGGTTAGTGTTGATTATTGTCAAATTTTTGTTCCAAGAAGTAGTTAACATATTTTGTTATTTTTTGTTTGTTTTATAAAAGTAATATCAAAAAAATAAATAATAATTTTTTCACATGTACTTCAATAATTGTGATTTTATTTCATTTAACGCGTGTTAATTGTCTCTATAAGTGTAAAAATAAGCCTAATTTCAGTATACAATAGCTAAAAACGAATCGGTTTCGGCCAAAACTGAGACAGACACCGAAGATTCGGTTTCGGTAGAAAGTCCTGTTTCGGTCAGATACTAATAACATAATACGATACAAATAGTGTTGCCAACTTACTCGAAATATTAACATATATTGCGCTGGATTCTAACGTTTTTAGTCTATGTATTATCTACGTCAGTTTATTTTTCATTATCATTACTAAGATCGCTAAATGTATTTGAAAATGTATTTTGAAGCCATAATTTTAAAAAGTATTTGAAATACAAATTACAAAATACATCAGCATCGGGTAATTGAAATACTAATTACAAAATACATTTTTAGGAAGTAATTGAAATACAAATACAAAATACGTATTTGTATTTCAAATACGTATTTCAATTACAAGTAATTCAAATACTGCCCAGCCCTGGTAGCAGTTCATTATAGAAAATAAAGAATTATTTACTTACATGATTATTGTTCTGCGCAACCGCTTTCTTTCTGAAATAAGGGTAATCAATGAAAAAATAATGGTTTTATTATAAAGGTTTAATGGAACCTACATTATAATCTACTCATTCGCAGATGGCGCCAACTTAATTATTTCAATATAAAACACTTTTGGCAAGTTAGGCTTTAACCACTGGAGTGACCACGCAAAATAAATAAATTTTCCTCGATTGCTCGAGATTTCCCAGAAGACAATTTTTTAAATTTTTTGCCAACATTAAAAAAATCATGCCTTCGAATTTTAACATGTAGACATAAAAACTTAGTATAGTGCTTCATATCAAGTATATAGCCAATTAATTAACCTGTACCTTGTATGAAAATGTAACCTTTACCGTTTATCTCATATTTGTAGGATTTATAAAAAAAATATTAAAAAATCGTAAAATTTATAACTGCGCGAATCCTGCGTGTTTGTTACTTTGAAACTGCCGTGAAGGGTACTAATTCGAGTCAACATAGAATATTTTCGATTTCTTTATGTTGTATGTGGTATACTTGATAATTAAAGGTGCATATCTATGGAAAAGGACTTAATTTTAACCGTAAACAGCTGATCGATCAAAAATTCGGCGGGAAATAAAATTTAAAAAAATAATTTTTAACATCGTTCTAAAATAGTCTACAAAGTTCGGATTTGCGACATCTGTGGTCATAATAAATAAAGCATTTCAATAGCTTCGTTTTAAAATAAATTGCTGGCCATGGAAGTGTTTTAAATAATTACAATAAATTTTTCCGAATGGTAGGAAAATGTGGTTCAATTTTGGATCGCTTTCAATCGCAGAAAAATAAAAGTAGTATTTTTTTTACCATAATCGCTCCAGTAGTTAAATGTTATGATGAATTAATTGTTTGCATCCATACATATTCAATATGAATATGAATAAATAGTTTCGTCCATAAACAAATTCAAATCTTTCAATAAAGGCTAACAAATACAATAATGGATTGAGTCTCCGATATACAAAAATGGATTTGTTAGCCTTTTCTGAAAATTTGGTTTTGTTTATGGTCAAAACTATTTATTGATATC
Organism: Limnephilus lunatus; assembly: GCA_917563855.2. Classification (NCBI taxonomy): domain Eukaryota; kingdom Metazoa; phylum Arthropoda; class Insecta; order Trichoptera; family Limnephilidae; genus Limnephilus; species Limnephilus lunatus. The sequence continues at coordinate 50,398,141 of OU830593.1, forward strand.
CATATTGAATAGGTACGGGCGCGAACAATTAATTCACCTTAATATTTTAAAGCATAACTTGCTAAAAGTGTTTTATCCTAAAATCATTAATTGGCGCTGCCTGGAAATGCGTAGATTATAAAGTAGGTTCCATTTAACCTTATGAATATTTTCAGAAGAGATGAGTCATGATAGAGTTTTGTTTATCTCTTCATGCCATAAAATTTTTTCCAGGAGAACAGTGGTTACATGACAGGAAAATGTTGACCCCGACATTCCATTTCAAGATTCTGGAGATCTTCAATGATGTGTTTAATGCCAAGTCCAAGATCCTTGTTGATAAACTAAAGCTTCAATGCGGCACTGGGAAGCCTTTCGATATTCATCCCTACGTCACAGGAGCTGCCTTGGACATTATTTGCCGTAAGATTTTTGAATTGTAGATTGTCACATTATAATTATTTCCATGTTTGTTGTTGAAATTTGTTTCAACCGTTTTTATTTGTTTGCAGAAACTGCTATGGGTATAAATATCAACGCACAAGAGGAGGAACCGTTGGAATTTGTGAAATCCATTTACAAGTAAGTAATAATATCTCAATCTAAGTAGGTACTTAGTAGTCATTATCTATTTAGGTGTGAAAATAACTGTAAAATTTGTAAAAAAAATATTGTGTATACTGTTGTGAAGAATTTATGAATAATTGATAGGTACTCAATTATTTATCTCACGAGAGTTCTGTTTTAAACTATTTTAATCTGCCAAAAGGCAAAAGGTAAATGATCAAGATTTTAAAGAAAATTCTTGCTGGCAAGGTGTTGCTGTCAAGATTTCAGTACCTATTTTCTCAGTTCAGAAACCCAGGACGGCTTTGGCTGTGGTCAAATATGAATACATTGTTGCATTATTAAATTGGTTTACTTTTTAATTTTTAGAGTACATAGAGCGATATGCATTCGGTCTAGGAGACCCTGGCTGTTCCCCGACGCTATCTATTATCTGACCCCTAACGGCAAGGAGTTTGTGAAGACTCTGAAGGTGTTGCATGATTTCACCTACAAGGTCATCGAAGAAAGGAGGGCCTCCAGAAAGACTAACCCTCAGAAGAGTATAGAGAAGTCTCTGGAAGATGACACATTTGGTAATACGAATATTTTTTCAGCTGTCAACTCATCTTAGATTCACTGTTTTTACAATCCTTGGAGGATTTTGGCTCTTGTATGCCTCCAGAAAACGTCTCCAGTACTGTCTCCTGATGATTTCCTTCAGTTCTTAATTTCAAAGGCACACCGTCCAAACACCTTCCATTCCACACCATCCAGACACCTAAGCAAAGGTCTTCCAATTCCTAATACTCCTTTGTCGCGTAGGTTCAGTTTTATTATGCACGGTGACTGGAAACTAGTGGTATAAGCTAATAACTGAGGAATCTACATCACATAACGCAGATAACCCAAAAATAAATATTTTTTTATATAATATGTAAAAGTGCTTAAAAATAAACAGTTTATTAATTTTGGAATATTTTGTTCATTTTGAACAATTTATTTTAGGTGATAAATAAATGTTCATATATATTTTCAATTTTTTTTGGAAACTTTAGGGTTAACTACTTTATGCCAGGGGTAAAATATATTTATGCCCACTGATAGTGGTTCAAATTGGTTCGAAATTGCTTGGAACAACCACCCGCAGTCCCCTCTTACCTCATAGTAGTCCTACAATACAGTACCACACTACACAAGCAAGAATATATTAAAAATGATTCTCAAATAACAACATACATTTCTTTCTGCATTCGGTGTTAGTTTAACGTTTGTCCCGAATGGTTCTCCTAAAACCAGTTGATAGTAAAAAAAATGTGGTGTTTAAAAGTAGTTTGTTGAACTTAATTAAAATTATAATATTATAATGTTGGTACATAATATTTTAGGGAAGAAATCTCGTGTGGCGTTTTTGGACATGCTCCTTGATGCACAAGAAAATGGATCCGATATTTCCGACTCTTCCATCAGAGAGCAAGTTGATACGTTTATGATTGCGGTAAGTTCGGCCTCACATAATTTATGCATTTTTTAAATATTAGAAAGACACAACGCCATAAAAAAAATTACCATATTACCTAAGTACGAGTATGTATATGGTTGATTGCTTCTTAAATACTATCGAAATTATACTTTACCTGGATGCATAAAATTTGTAATTTTTTTGTTTTTTAATGACAGTAACAAATAATTATAATATGTTGCAGGGGCATGACACAAATGGATCTTCTATATCTTGGACTTTATATCTTCTTGGCTTGTATAAAGACAAACAGGTTGGTTTAAAAATACTGTTTTACTTTTTTGTAGCTTCAAGAGCGTGTAATTAAATGCTGAAATACCTACCTAAAAAGCATACATTTACAAAATACAATTCAAGATTCTTACAGCCAATAAATAATACTTAGTTATGTTGTTTGACTTCAGGGATAATAAACATACACACATGCTGTATCAGCACATACTCAGAAGGCTTTTAACCAGCGGTTCCTGATCATATTTGGAGTAAAAAACGTAGATATCATTTTGCTGTTCAATGCCATTTTTTCGTCAATTGAGAATGAAGAAAAAAAATCCATCACACGTCACTAGTGGATAACCTAAGGAAATAAGCACTCCGTCTCTTCCAACCTCATCTCACGGACTAGATGGTGCTTGTATCACGTGATACACTGCGTCCTGTGGGAGTGTGATCAGTGATAGAAAAATACAGTTAAACCCTCTTAAGAAGTTCTCTCTTAAGAAATTTTCATACTTAAGAAGTTTTGTGTTTTCAATCCCTCGGAAAACTTCTCAAGAGGGACTTTATTCGTTTTTGAAATCAACATTTTTACTCCAAATATGATCAAGATTAAAGTCTTTCAGGTATGCATTCTGGTATGTATTCCCATGTACAGTTAAGTGTATACATAACGGCAATAGAGTTGTCAGGCCCATACAGACATAAATTCAAAGCATGTTCAATTTTGTTGTAAAGAAGGTGCGTGTTCAGTTTGATTCGGCTCTTTCCGGTACCGACACAATGCCGCGAGTATGCTGCCCCGCTGTGGCGGTTAATCTAAACTTTCCAATGTGGCTCTTGCTATATCTTTGGACACAAGCCGCCATTTTAATCGGTTTTATTCATATAATGATATTTTATCCATCTTTGATTCTGTGGTAATAAGTCGTGTTGCGCTTCTTTCTCAAGAGCCAACGTTTTAGCCAATTCCAGTGACCATCATCGGGGCATTTCTGCATTTCTTTAAGTCGTGATGTTGTTTCAGGAGCTGGTATTCCAAGAGATCGATGAGATATTTAAAGGGGAAGACAGGCCCATGACAACAGCTGACTCCACAGAGATGAGGTACCTTGAGAGGGTGATCAAAGAGTCCCTCAGGATATATCCTTCCATTGCGGTCATCGGAAGGAATCTGGCTGAGGATGTCCAAATGGGTAAAACATGTCTAATTATAATTTACCTAAATTGTTACTACCATCATATTTGATCGATGGTGATTAACCATAGAATAAAGAAAATGTGGGCGTGTTTCGTGATCCAAAAGTCTGTGCAATCGAACCTTAAATTTCAATTATGTAGAACTGTATTTCACACTATTCTTTTAAATGGCGAAGAACACCTGTTATTGGTGTACACAGGTTCCTATATTTATAATTTCGTGATTACCTACTATTACTAGCTCCGTACTATTTATGTTGGTCACTCTTCTAGAACCATCATTACGTTTAATTTCTTTATTATTTTAATTATTTACTTACGTTTAATTATTTTTATAAATAAGTTTGTTTCTTTGATGTAACTGTGGTTTAAAAAGAAATCTAAGTAATTTTAAGAAAAAAATCTGAACCTTTTATGGCCAAGATCACCCATCGGTCCACATCCGCAGAACTTAGCGAATCGTGCAGCTCTTCAGTCATTCACCTACATATTACTATGCTGGACAAACTTTCCAATCTTTAGGATGAAAGCTAAATTTAATATAACTAACAAAAATAACTGTGTTTCTTCATAATTTTGAAATTTTCATTTCGATCGAATGGGATGGTTACATGCGATGTCAGGCAGTGCAAAAGAGATAGAGCATGTGCTAAATGGGTAAGAATCAAAAGGTAGTCAGTGGCCACATCGGTCAGTTGTGTTTTTTTTTTACACTATTTACACACAGAAGTAGCTTAGGAAAATAATTTCCCTCAGGACCTGTGTCATATTTGGGGGCGCTATGTGGAGGGTTTTTTATGGGTCATTAGTTTAAATTGTTTGCACAAATTTCATAAAATCATTGTTTGTGTTCCAGGAGACTTTGTGGCACCGGCTGGAGTGGGAGTCATGCTCCAGATTCACGAGCTCCACCGGGACCCGCGCTTCTTCCCCGACCCTGACGTGTTTGACCCTGACCGCTTCCTGCCCGAGAGGTCAAGGGGTAGACACCCTTACGCCTACATCCCCTTCTCAGCCGGACCGAGAAACTGCCTTGGTGAGTTTGTGAAAGGGTTCATTTTATAGTGATTCTGTCGAATTAGAGGTGCTTACCTCCATAGATAATAGAAACAAGGGAGATGCACCATGAATCATAATTAGTATGAAACAGTGAGCATCAAATTGTCACCAACATAGTTCAAACATACAACTGCAAATCGCATCTACCTATGTACGGCAGTGCAACGCCTTTGATTCTACCTACACACAATTCTGATAATTTTCATCTAACAGCCAGGCATTTCACCATCTTCCTCTTTCCCATCTCCTTCCCCTTCTCTTACTCTCTAGCTTCACTACATACCTCAATTTGTAAAGTAAAAGTCACTGGTTCCGCTTAGCAGGGAGCAGTAGGGACTCTTGTGCGGTATTCATATAAAAAAAACTTCTTTCAGACACTGTACCACTTGTGATTCAGTGTCGTGACAGTGAATTTAAATACATGCATGCGTCGAAATAATTCACATACTTGCATACATACATACAGTAACACGGTATCACTCCAACTTACATAAATACACACTTCATCACAAGTAACACATCCGCCCTGATGATGGGCATTGTAACGCTGTCCGAAACGCTGGCAAAAGAAGGAGTAAGGATAATCTAAAAAATAATCATGATAATATTTTTACTAGTATTCAACTATTGCTTGATACTTGCTTTCACTTTTCTAGTGTGTAAGTATGTACATCGCATGCCTCTCGGAGTCTGGTAGAATCTATTCACTGCTTTGATAGTCTGGTCAGTTTCTCGGTGACCGTTAGCATACCTCCATGCCGTATCTCCGCTTGTTTTTATTAATTATCAAACTTTGGTTCAGTGCTTTATAACTCTAGTATTTTGTTTATGTTATGCAGGTCAGAGATTTGCGATGGTGGAACAAAAAGTGATCTTATCCAGCATCCTCAGGAAGTACAGAGTGTCCTCGGTGGACCGAAGAGAAGATCTGGTCCTCAGCTGTGACATTGTCTTGCGGCCCATGCATGGCTACAACATTCTACTGAATGAAAGAATATAGTTATTTTACTCTCTCACTTTGGTTTCAATCCTGGGATTGGTTTGCAGCAATTTCCTCTAATCTTCTCTTCCATTCTTCCCTGTCTTGTGCGGCTCTTTTGAAGTCTGCATATGATGAGCAGCGCGCGTCCACCAGCAGATCCTCCAGGTACTCTCGGCTTGGGCGCCCTCCAGAGTTTGTCCCCTCGGTCATACCCTCCATTATGGCATGCAAGAGGCCTTCTTGTCGTGTTACATGGCTGATCCATCTTGCACGCCTTTCGTACAGGGTCCTGAGCAGGTGCCTTCCTCCTTCGATTCTTTTACTATAAATTATAATATAATTATAAATAACTAATAAATTATCACATTACGAAATACCTTATTAATATAAGATACTTTTTAAATTATGTTATGGTCCTTCACAGAACAGAAATTCTAATATTATTAAAAAACTTTTTAAACACATTTTTTATAATATTTATATGAACACTGCATCAGAGACATATCTGTCCAGAGCCAATGAAACTGTGGCATCCCCATGATGAGTGTTTTTACCTTTTTTACATACATTCAAAATGAGTATGTTGTCGTTCCACGAATATTTACAAAATTCTTTTACAAATAATAATCCACGAACGAAGACTAAAAATATAGGTACTTACCAGTATAAAAAAATATATTTATCGAAAATAAAGATGTTGCGACGTGTTGGACACATCGTTTTCATTTGTATGTATAATATTAAAAAAAATAAAAATATCATACATAAATCATATAAGTCCTCCATCACAACACAAGCAACACTTTCCTCTTTCTTTGGTGGTAGCAGGAGATTTTCATATATTTTCAGGTTATTCGTAACACTGGAATATTTGTCTTTCTTTTTAAAAAAAAAAAAATTATTTACAAGCTTAACACTGGTGGCCCTGAGGAAAAATAATCTTTAACTTGGTCATCTTAGGGGATGCTGTATGGAGGGTTTTTTTAAAGGAAAGGAAGGAGAGGAAGTTCTGGGAAGGAAATAGGTATGAGGAGTGGGAAGGAATCTGGGGGTTAGTGTGTCCAGGAGTGCAGACATATGAATCCATCCCTCCAACTGCGGTGCAAGGCAGGCTCGAGGGATTGGTCAAAAAACCATCTCTCTTGATCCGACCCGCCAAGTAGCAGGTGAGCAGACGCATCGGCCGCCAAGACCAGGACAAACCTCAATCCACGAACCCGGGCACCCCTGCTATGTCACCAAACGTAAACCCCACTTCGGGTGACCTATGGCAGAAGTGTTGGTTATCCAATAAATGCTTTCCGGTAGACGATACTTATACCCGCCTCCCACAATATATTTTTTTATATAAAAAAATTACTTTATTTCTACACGATTAGTAAAGTCAGATGGTAGATTTTCAAAAAAACGAGTGTGCTTTAGACCACACGACTGAAGTAAAACTTAACTAACTTATGCCGTCCATTAACAATATAACAATAACAGGAATAAAAATATCCCCATCCCCTCAACATCCCCATCAACTCAACTCAACTCTCAGCTCTCAGCTCTCAGCTGTCAACTCAACTCCTCTCATATCATTGATTAGCATTTCACATTGATAACGTTTCATATTGATTAGCGTTCCAGAGTGGAAGATACTCTCAGTATCGCCCTGGTGTAAGACCACCATTCAGAATTGAAACGTCGCTTGAAATGGCATTAGCCGTGTTTGGTGACCAGATCTGAATAGCCAGGTACTTCCCCACCTTCCTCTTCCCTATCTCCTTCCCATCCCCACTACCTTCAGCCTCACAACATACCCAAATTGGGGATGCCATAGTCTCACTGGCTTCAGACGGAAGCAGTTGGGACTCTTGTGCGGTATTCATAAAATAAAAAAAGCGTGTCACATTTTTTCGTAACGTTTCATATTTTTTCGTAACGTTTCATAACGTATTCATCATTTTACCCCCAAGTGTTGAGCGTGCATAAAGAAGTTTTACTTCATAAAGCGTTATTTACTATCTATGTATCTATCCATACATATAAATATTCGATACTTCTATGTAGGTATGTATTATGTATATAAGTGAGTTGTCTATGTATTGCTATATTAAGCATATGAAATGTTTGAAACTTTCAAAATACCTTCTTTCCATCCTAGCGAGGGTTTCTGGTTTTGTACCGGACGTATTTTTAAGATTAATTATAGCATAATTTATTTTTAATTTTATGTAATATTTTATGACAGAATAAACATATTCACGGGGTCAAGCAGTCAGCCTAAGACAAAAAATAAAGCTTGACCCCAACCCTCTGTGTACATACCTACACACTACCTTATTTAAATTGACTTTTTCCTTTGCACAAATTCGATCTGTGCGAAGCCGTTCCTATACAAACCTTCGCACGGGTCCAATTTGTGCTAATCTCTATTATTTACACTTGCACAAATTCAAATTTGTGCAACCTATGTATTTGTATCTTTATAACACTTGCACAAATTCGAATTTGTGCAACCTATGTATTCGTATCAGTATAACAGTTTTGCACAAATATAAAATCATTCCAATTTGTGCAGACTGTTCATACCCTATGTAAAATGTAAAATGTAAAATGTGCAAACTCACATAATAAACGAATGATCGGAGAGGCATCGAGAGTAGGTCGAGATAAAACTCTGTGGCGTTCTCAGCTTCGTTGCGCAATAGCGAAACGAACGCGGTGGCGTTTTACAACTCTAACAGTCAAAATTCTAAGAATTTCATCTCAGTTCGTAGAATTGAGATGAACAAAGGACTGAGATGGGCAGACTCCCGTCTCTGGACCCTTTAAATACGGCTGTTAGACCGCCAGATCGGCAGAGCTCCAGATCTCATCACCACAACAGCATCTCGCCTTCTCTTCTGCCTTCTCCGATCGACCCCTGGACAACTTGGACTTTTCTTCTTGGCCCTGGCCGAACCGCCCTCCCTGAAGACTTCGAAAAATACAATTGGTCGATCGCCTTTTTCAAGGCGAAGGTTTCCCCTCTACCTCTACCCCCCTTCCGCCCCCCTTGCCTTCTACCTTTCTCCCTACATTTACCCAATTTTCCTGAAATCTCCCCACTTTTCCCTCTCCCTACATTTTTTCCTCACTTTCTCCCTAGGTGTCGAAGCGGCCAGCCGGCAACTTCCCACTTCATCGTCTGTGCGGCTGGCGACTACAGTGCCTGTCCCGTACAGTTTTATTACAACTACATGACAATACACCTGAAAGGTTTTTGAATCATTACAAAAACTGTTGCGAAACTGTCAAAAGTGTCACATTTTGCAAACCATCGATTTTTTTTTTTTTTTAATCAAAATTCACTTTACTTATAACAGTTGTATGGTTTAATATGGTACATGAGTTATAACCGTCATCTTTGTTACATTTTTTGTTATGTACAATTATTATATCAATGTTAGGGTAAGTTCTAAACTTATTTATTGAGAATATAATTTATTTTTTTTGCATTTTGTAAGTAGGTTTGTATCGAACCAGTTTTTTAGGATTTGTATGTCATTAATTGCATTTTCCTTTACAATTTTAGAAATTATAATTTTTTTTTACTTCAAATATTAATGAATGTATATTGAGGTAGCAACTGCAGACAACTGCAGCAGCCATGTGGCAGCTTCGCGGGACTACCGCAGGACTACCCTTTATTGTCTAAATTATGTATTATATAAAGTGTGTTTTGTTAGAAATAATAAAGAATATAAATAAAACTTGAAGTAATAAGTAAGTAAGAATTATAGTCATTTTAAATAGGCACCTGTGTTAGATACCAAATTTGATTGATTGTTCTTATAATATACAAAAATAAATATTTGTTATACGTGGTATACAAAAATTAAAAATTCAAATAAAAAAATTGTAATTGAAAGCTGTTTGAAAACTGAATGAACTGGGACTAAATATATGGAACGTGGGGGGTTATTGGGATGGAGGAGCGGGAGAGGGAAGAAGGAAGGTGGGAAAGGTGGAGAGGGAACGCGTGAAGGGAATCGAACATGGGAGGGGAAGTGGCGGAGAAAGGGGAACGGGACGAGTGGGAAAGGACACACAGGAAGAAAAAATTTCTTTCCCACGCCGGGAAATCTCTAGTAGATTTATATTTTCATGTTCATGTTTTGAAATTTCTTTGGGAATACATACACTTTACTTCAAACACTTTTGAAGTGTTGACTGTTTACTTGGTTGCATCAACCAGTGAAGTTTCCGCTAATAATATGTATTTCGTTCTATATACTCGTATGCACTTATGAAAAGACTAAGATAAAAATACTCTATTACAGCGAAAGGCAAAGATAATGTTCTGCTATATAGGCTCCATAATATCTCTAAGCCATCACATTTTAAATTTTGCGTTACTTTGCAGTTAATTGTAATAAGGTTCACACTTTATTTATTTATTGAATTTTTTTTACAAAACTAAAACATCCCAACATTAACGAATATAAAAAAGTAGGGTAATTTTTGGAGATCGCTGGCAACGGTTAATATGCACTTTTTAAAAAAAAATCTTTTGATTCACTTTAATCACATTAGAAGGCAACAATTTGCATTGGGGGAAGTGGAAAATATTTCATTCTAAATTTTTTCTTGCCTTGACGCGAGTAGGCGTTATAAAGGGGCACTTTCTTTTGAATCACAAACCATGTTACACAAACCTAGCGTAGCCGCTAAACTACTTAAAAACTGGGACGTTTTTCTTGCCTTGACGCGAGTAGGCGTTATAAAGGGGCACTTTATTTTGTATCACAAACCATGTAGAATGAAATATTTTCCACTTCCCCCAATGCAAATAGTTGTCTTTCAATGTAATTAAGGTGAATCAAAAGATTTTTTCAAAAAAAAGTGCGTATTAACCATTGCCAGCGATCTCAAAAATTTACCAAAAGTAGATATATTCGAGGAACATTTGTGCGGCCCCTTTCCGCCCGTTTCACACAAATAAGAAATATTATACGAGCATTTAAATTATTATCGAACAGTATTAGGTAATAGCCTTGCGTCTGTCGTACACACTCGATTCACAAATAGATGCAAACGGAAGAGCTGCCATCTATATTATTAATACGATAAAAAAGGCTGCTTTTGTAATTCGGTTTCGAATTCAAGAATTCGTCAAAGGATGGCCGCATGAGGACGTGTCCCCGCTAGGTATAAGTAGTACTTATTAAGTAGGTACATCGGATTTGTAGAATTTGAGTGTCTTTCCGGATGTGGAAATACTTGGATTGACAGTGAATAATAGTATCACGCGGTTATATATTACATATGACGTTATGGCTTAATAGAGTATCGTAGCGGTTCACTTACTTAAACGAATACGGTGCCATGTATGTTGATCCGGCTTTAAACAATAATGACTCCAAATGGTTTGCAGAAAGCTTTAAGTTTATTTTATAAAAACACAAATAATTATACACGATCAACATTACATAATCAGAAGGTTTACGGGAATAAGTTTAATGCGACCTACATTGAGAATAGCGAAAATCGGAATGCTTGTTAGGCGGGGTTGTCGTGACAACCAGTGTTGCGATCCGCTTTGGGATGCCTGTGATAAAAAATCCGCCAGTACTTAATTATGTCGGTACTTATTCCCACAATGTCATTGGCTGTCGCGGTTACTTTGTCCCGGTGACTAGGTGTCACTGGATCACAGTTGGTCCGAAGAACCGACTATTTTTTGAACCAGTTCTTATCAGATTTATAAAATGGTCACCAACACTCAAACTGGGCAAAGCTGACACAAAAGCCGCCCGCAGGGCCTAGCAGCAAAAACCTGCGGAGGGAGTTCTCAACTGCTAGTATGCAATAATTTCCCAAGTCACTAAAATCACGAAACATTAAAATATTTAATGGCCTACATTTAATAATTTAAAGCAAAAATAAATAAAGTAGCTCGTACATGTACTAGATATTTGTTAAACCTTTTGATTACAAAAATAATTTTTCAGTTTGGTTAGGTATTTTGATCTTAAATCCAAAATTAAGATTTCGTCGCTTTAGTTCGTATTTGTCCAACGGACCATTAGAAATTTTTTCAGAAGTAGAAGGTTTTCTTTCATTATCTCAATATATCATTATGACAGGTGTTTATGATAAAGCTATTTCCGTATAGGTAAAGGTTCAATTAGTTTAAATAATTCTTAGTTCAGTGATTAACTATCCTTTTTTGTGCTTTAATTTTAAAGTGAAGATTGAACAAAAAATCAAATGGTCTGTTGGACAAATACGAACTGAGGCGACGATTTGTAAGAAACGGGGGATATTGGACCGAAACACCACGCAAACGTTCCTCTTAAGCCGCGGCATTCCGCATTTCCACCGATTTATAAAACCTACCAGTACTTACCTACTCTTCTTTGGGATGGTCCGATGCTCTGTAGGAAAATCGCTTGCATAGCGCGGGTGTAAAGTTTAAGTTTAGACTTACGGATTTCAATATTTCGTTCGTGTGGAAACACTATAAACCAATACTTTTTACTTCAATGGCAAGCCAGAGATAACATACTTCCCTTGAACACTTTCAGTTTTTTTAAGGTCCTAAAAAATGTTATTTTTGAAGATAATATCTGTAGCTGTAATATATCGTTGTCGAGCCGAAACGTTAATTATATGAAATTCACTCGACAAAAAAAAGAAAAGAAGTTTGCTCCGAAAATGATTAAAAACACATTTTGTTCTCTTACCTATTTAAGATGTTGTATCTATGAAAAAATCATAGTATATCTTTAAATGCATCTTAAGCATTTGTCGAGAGATTTTTGCTCTATTTTAAAACGAGTCGTGTTTTATTAAATATTTTGACTATTTTTTCACATACGAGTACATCATTTTTCGCAGTATGGGTACATTCGTATTTACTTATCTCCCTTTCTCATTTTTTTAACGCTTTCTACCGGACCTTTGTGTTTTCAACATTGGAGTTGGCAATAGGTATTTTATTTAGACGCGTGACAACCATAAACAGAGCAGGGGATTGGTCTATTTATGCAGAGCAGGGTGCACAACAAAGCTGAAAGATGTTTCACGAATCTCTATAAGATTAACGGTAGTAAAATATGATAGGAAACAAAAAAAATCATTATAATACAATTGCAGGGAAATGCCTCAACTGAAAACGTTTAAATATTCAGTTATATGTGAATCACTAGAACAAAAAACATTTCTAGCACCTTTTAAGGATTAAATACTAAAGCTTGAATAAGTCACAAGTTAATAATATGGAGTCATAAAACACCGTTACTGAGCAGGGTTGCCGATGCATATGTTCCAAAATACCCACAACAGATGTTTAAATTCCCCACAATTCCTCACAAGTTCCTCCAAAATGAAACAAAATTCTATTGAAATTAGCATTTATTTTTTAGGCATTTTCGGATATTCCCTTTCATTTCTCGGCTTTATATACAGAAATTTGCTTGAACATTTGCTGCTAAAAGAAATGAATTTACCGTTCATTATATAAAATATTAACAACCATTTTAAATATTTTTTCAATATGGTTGGATAATCAAGAAAAGCACAGAATTCCCGTATTTTCCTTATAAAAAAGTTCTCTCAGCAAAATACCTAATTCTTGAAAAATCTTATAAATTTCCTGCAATTTGGGGAATTCCCACGAATTGGCAACCCCGTTACTGAGCATGGACTAGACACCCTAGGAATATCTTTCATAGACAACAACATAAGAACTCCGCAAAGTAGATAACAGCGACTTCCTCAAACACCTTCGGCGGTAACCAAACCGCCTTATGTATATTATTTGCTCGCATAAATTTATTGTTAAAGCTATGAAGAGTTGCACGGCAGATTATACGCATCAGGAGTATAAGGATCACCTCGGGTTGCGGGCTGCGGGCGTCCGGCGTACGGGTTTACCTACCTCTCATCGTGGTGAATGCATAACCACCAGCTGTTGGTAATGCAATTTGCAACTATAATACCTGAACTGCTTTACTGTGGTGCATTCAACCTGAATTACTGCACTATTGGACGCTTTAATATTTCGTTTACCGTTATTCTAAAATGCAGCACATACGACATTTTGGAGAGTTCGTGTTGAAAGATTTATAGGAGAAGGGAAAGGTAAAGGGAAAGAAGGGAAGTACGGGATATTCTGAAGGATGATTCTGTAACTTTTGTGTTAACTTTTGCGTTAAGGCAGCGTTACAAAATAATTAAGACGAAAAGGCAAAATCAAGGATATCGGAAGGCGTCCGTAGTGCGTTATCGTTCAGACGGATGGTTCTGTACCTTTTGGGACAACGTAACCGCGTGTTAAATCTACCGTAGGCACCTATAACTTTTTTTTCACGTACGTGTCACTTTCTGACAGTTTTCTTAAATACATTATTCCGTAGCGCGCTGGCGAACTAAATTATTCGCTTGTGTTAAAAAGCCAAGAGGAATATAAACGCCAGAAATATTTCGATTCTCATGCCTTCAAAATTTTAATCTAGGGTCTTATTTGCACGAGGCAAATAAGCGAAAAAGTGGTTTTTATTTATTTTGTGCATAATTTTATAAGAACGAAGAAGTGTTAGAACATATAAAAGCTCAAAAATAGTCTTAGCCATAAAGGGGTATTTTTTAAAATTGTTTCTTATATTTCTTCATAGTTAAGTCATGAAAAAACATTTTTTTTTGGTGGTTGACGCTTATATTTTTTGTTATGTAAATAATAATTTTATTGTAATTCCAATACATAGAAAAGCTAGTAAAAGCTTCAATTTATCCGTAGCATATTGTTTTATGTTCATAGTGTAAAACGATTCGTCGTAAAGATTAATCTAAATAGTATCTAAATAGGATTTCACGTATAGCTTCATCTTGATGACGGTGCGTTTTACCGTAATCCTTGTTTAGAGATGCCAGTCGCGGGAAAATTTGCGAATCGAATGTCATCGCGAACAAATATAAAAAATACAACAAACGAATATTTGGGCGTTTATCAAAAATTTTGGCTACTCGAAAATGACGTGTCCTACGATTTTCAACAAAATATTCTATAGGTTATTAATTTAAAACATGTTTCTTAAAACAAGTCCTATAAACCTTACCTACCTTACTTTTGCAAAATTCCGAACGCAGAATATTAATGTTTGCCCAGTCCCTGTTTTACATTGTGTTAATTTAAATGGTCATATCTTCCAAATTCATTAATATACCTTACGTTTAGCAGAGTAGAGTTCAAAATAATAAAAAAATCGGTTTTATTCTGTGTGAAAATGATGTAGGTGAAAAATTCCGCAACGCTACGACAATAAATCGATTTTGAACGAAAAATTACTTTTAAAATCATTGTGGGAATCGGTTTATTTTGATAAATAGCAACATTTGCACTATAAACAATCGCCGTCTTAGTTTTGAGCCGCAGTGTACGTCTTATGTGACACACTGAGTGGTTGGGCGTCACGTTGTGCTGTTTTTATTTTCCACCACGAACTTGGTTTTTGTTGGTAAGTAATAAAGATTTTACTTACAGCTTTTGAAGGTTAATTACTTAAGTCATTTAGAATATGATTAAATATGCCAATTAGTGAAATCTGTCTTAAAAATAAGTGCTTTTTGAGTTTGTTTCTATACCGGCATCAGAAGTTACATCAAAAACCCGACGTGAACTAGTGGAACGCAAAATGTGACGTAATGGAACTATTAAGCATGGTTTACTTACCTGTCTTTATAGTTCCTAACCGTGACGTCTTTTTCATTAACGTCACTTGTCCTATTGTGTTGTGATAAAAGATTTAACTTGGTGAGTTGGGGTAAGTGACATTTTGGGGGAAGAACATCTAGGCCTTCTAACTTCTTTGAATACAATATTCAAGCGCTGCCATCTATAAAGAATATGTTGTAATTAGCTAAATTCTCACTCTGACGTATAGATGGCGCTGCTTCATAAACACAGAGAGTTGTTACAGAGCTTCGAATTTTGGCAGTTGGTTTTAGTCAGTGTTCGAGTTGTGAGTGCTGCCTTAATTTGTCTATAACTTGACAGAAACTTGTGCTAGGAAGCTACAAATTGGTGAGTACTTTATAATTGAATTGAGGTTTGATATGTATATATTTGAATTATGAATATCTTAAAGAATTATGATTTATAAGACTAGATTTACTTCCCCCATAAAATTACGTGCTGGGGTAAGATCTACTAAACTGTAAATCCACTTCCCCCTGATATTTTTGTATGGACCCAAATGTTACTAGTGATGTGCATACTACTTTAAAAAAAAACGAAACGTAAGCTTAATTAGTACCATTAGAAATATGATAAAGATTAACAAAAATAATCCATGTTTGTAAGGAACATGGATGTAGCTTTACTTCATTATCGATATTATAATGTTTATGAGTGGGTACATTAATGTAACAATACTGTTCTTTCAATACCTATATTATTATGTGTTATTTTTTAACACATCATAAAATTATTAACCTCAACACAGTGTCCTAGCGAGGTTAAATATATTGCAATGAAATTTATAAAACCTACCATGTAAACAAACATTGAATAAAATAAATAAATAAATGTATTTTACAAACGAGATTAATTTGTTTAGAATAATGCTCAAAGATTAGATTTATAAAAAAACATGATAATTTTATTATCCGTACAAATTTAAAATTATATTACTTGAAAAAAAATGCGAAAGTGAAGACTAAATTGTGCCATTGAATTTACCATATAGTAGCGTTGTGGAATAGTTTTATTAAGAAAAGATTTTATTTAATTTAATTACTTTTTTGAAGACTGTTTAATTTAAATGATAGTGATAGTTTAATAAATAATTAATTAAAATGGTAAATATCGGTTGGGACTGGACACGCTTATTACGAATAATTTTTTAGAAAAAAACTTTAGATTCGCCTTAATTACTATAAAATGAAACTTTTTGGCTTGGGGGCGGCGGAAAATAATGCATTTTAATTTTCAATTGCGTAAATTAAAATTCACTTCGCGAATCTACACGATGTCAAATCGCGGCTGTCAGGTACGTCACTGTTATGTTGGTATCCCTGATACATTGCAAATAACTGAATACTACTGTGGCCAACTTCGTGGGATACGTAAAAACACGGTTAAACTACGAAAGCTGCATGTCATCAAACTATAAAAAAACATCCCAGGTTTTGAATGGTTTGTTTGGCAAAGCAGGGTTTGTCTAGCGGGTTTGTGTAATTATGATTGATTGTCTGTGAAATAAAAACAAATGTTAGTTCTTTGCAATGTATCAGTGATACCAACATAAAAGCGACGTGCCTAATGGCCGCTGACAGTCACCGATCTGTTCGCGAAGTGAGTTTTAATTTTACGCAATTGAAAATTAAAATGCATTATTTTCCGCCGCCCCCAAGCCAAAAAGTTTCCTTTTATAGTAATTAAGGCGAATCTGAAGTTTTTTTCTAAAAATTATTCGTAATAAGCGTGTCCAGTCCGAACCGATAATTACCCTTCATTAAAACATTGATTTCCTACTAAATAGTAGACTTTTCTTATTTATATTTACTATTTTCACGAAGTTAGATATAGATATTATAAACTCAATAAAAATCGTTTATTACTAAAAAAAAATTTTTTTTTTGGTGGAATTCCATTACGTAACGGACAATTTTTTTTTACTAAATGCCCATTTTTGAACGCCTTTTAGGCTTATATTAAAGTAGTTTTTAATGGTATTTCGTGTTTTTAAGTAGTAATCCATTAATTTAACACATGACAGGTATAGACAAGCCATAGAAAAGCACAGATATTTCACAGCTAATGGCGGACGCATTACGCTATTTTGCCTTACGACGGATTTTGCCCTTTTGTCTCGCTGTCTTAACGCAAAAGATAACACAAAAATACAGAATCACCCTTCTGGTAAATAAACATATCTAAAGCATAAGTTCATGGGGTGAGGTTTTTTCGGGTCTTGGCGGAAATGGCGCCTGCCTACCTACTGCGTAACGGGCCGGATAGGGAGAGACTGTTTGAGGAAGACCTTTAACCTTTCCAGCAGGACTCTCTCAGAACATTACCTTGCACTGCAGTGGGAGGTATAGATTCATATGTCCTTAATTCCCGTACACACTGACCTTCAGATTCATACCTTTTTGCTTCTCATATCTTCCTCTCTTAAATGACCCTCCACTCAGCATTTTCAAAGTTGACATAGGTCTTATGGGGAACTATTTTCCTAATGCAACCAAGCTACAATCGTTTTGTGTTTGGCTTCCCACTTTGAGATTTATACCCCGCGTCCAGTATTAATGCCATTGGCTACAATTGTCTTGAGTTTGGCTTCCCACTTTGAGATTTATACCCCGCGTCCAGTATTAATGTCATTTAATGCAACCAAATAAAAAGATATACACAGGATATTCTTGGTTAGAGTGCACTAATTTCGTAAGGTGATGGTAGAAGCAAAAAGCTAACTTTTCCGAAATTCTTCCGCCTTCCTCTTCATTTTTGCCTTTCTCGTTACAGTGGGATGTTTATTTATTACCCCAACGGACACTGTAGCTCATTAGGACGCGATTGCCTCCCCATATCGCGCTGTTCAGTTTAAACGAATGGCCGAACCGGCCCTGCCCTTCAGTACGAATGCGCAAAAAATGTTTTGAAAAGTGGCGCAAGATTATTCTACCAATGAGTACGATTCAGCTTCCCTTTTTATGTCAATAATACTGCTGACATCTATGATATTCCAGTGACATAACATCCATCTATCCTTTTTATATTTTATATCGATTCTTTGTCTCAATTTTGGCGGTTAAGCTGGGATCCTACAAGATCTCTTATGATCTCTTATGATCTCTTATGATCTCTTATGATCTCTCATGATCTCTCATGATCTCTTATGATCTCTTATGATCTCTCATGATCTCTCATGATCTCTCATGATCTCACATGATCTCTCATGACCTCTCATGATCTCTCATGATCTCTCATGATCTCTCATGATCTCTCATGATCTCTCGTGACCTCTTATGATCTTTTATGATCTCTTTCATAGAATTCAACACGAATTTTTTTTTTTTTTTTTTTTTTTTTTTCTTTATTTTTTCCCATTGTATCTACATACATACAAAAGTAATTTTACATAATTTCTAAATACTAATTATAATTTTACATAATTTCTAAATACAGTAAGAGTAAATATAAGGTACAAGTAATGTAAAAGTTAGCAATAAGTAATATATATAATAGAAAAGAGTAGGTAATGGGAACCCACTAAGGCACTGCCTGTGTGTGGGTAATATAAACAAGATTGCTATATATACATCAATAAGTATATATGTAAAAAATGTAAATTTTAAACTAAAGGTTTAGAAATATAGTAATCTGTGAAAACATTATAGTAAAATAAAATAAAATAGTGAAACATAAATTTTGTTGATTTTTTGTTAAAGTAAAGAAAGTAAAAAAAGTTAGAATTGTATTGAAAAGTGAAACATGAAGTTTTTCAAAAAATTTATAGAAAAAATGTTCCAACATCTGCATCATTCAACCATAATTTTAATTCTTTTACGTAAAGTGATATTTTATCTGCCATTTGAATGTGTTTTGGTAGAAGATTAAAAGTACGAGGACCAATAAAGCTGCTATGTGTTTGCATTAATTTAGTATTGGTTTGGGGGGAGTAAAACATATTATTAGTTCTTTTGCTAATTCTATTTTCATTTTTTACGAAGCAATTTTTATTTTTATATATATATTTCATAGTCTGCAATATAAATAATTTACGGATATTGAATATTTTTGTCTCTTTGAATAATAACTCTGTTGAGAATGTTTTTTTTCTATTATACATAACTTTAATAATGCGCTTTTGAGTGGTTTGTAAAGGCTTAATAAATGCATCAAGCGCACCACCCCATCCTATAATGCCGTAGATTATTGAAGATTGAACCAAGGAAAAGTAGATCATTTTTAATTTGTCGAGATTGAGTACTTCCTTAAGTCTATAAAATGTGTAAGTAAGATATCTTAATTTCGAGGTGGTTTTATCAATTTGAGATTTCCAATTTAGATGTCTATCAATAGATATACCTAAATATTTAATATTTTCAACATTGACAAGTTCATTGCACAGTGAACATGTTTCTTGATTGCAACTCGTATTGTGGATTCTAATTTTAAGGTTATCGTGAGGTTTGTTTTTAATGCTTTTATAAAAAGTTAAATAAAATGTTTTGCTGTAGTTTAGAATGAGTTTGTTACATTTTAGCCATGTTGAAACAAGTGCAATACATTCGTTTGCCTTAGAAAAAGTTTCAATCCAAGAATTTCCGTTTACTACTATTGCCGTGTCATCGGCGTAAGAAATAATTTTTCCTGGGATCACAAAATTACATAAATCATTTATATACATCAAAAATAGAATCGGCCCAAGGACAGTTCCTTGCGGAACTCCATTTTTTATATGTGCTTCTGAACTATAAAAATTCCCAATTTTTGTTTTTTGTGTTCTGTCTGTAAGATAGTTTGTCAGTATTTTTAATGTGTCTTTTTTGAAACCTAGTTGAGTTATTTTTTTAATTAGTAATTTATGATTTACAGTATCGAAAGCTTTTCTCAAATCTAAGAATATAGCAAGACATTTCTTATTTTTATCGATAGATGTGTATAATTTTTTTGTTAAATCATATATTGCATCTTCAGTGCTTAGATCTTTACGAAAACCATATTGGTTTTGCGATAGAATATTATATTTTTCTAAGTGTTCTATGATTCTATTTTTAATGCATTTTTCTAATATTTTTGATAGGTTTGAAACAAGTGAGATTGGTCTATAATTATCTAATTTATGGGCTTCACCAGATTTATGAATTGGTATTATGGTGGAGATTTTAAACTGTTTTGAAAAATGACCCTCTTTAAGGCACATATTGAAAATATGTTTCAGAGGAGTTAAAATATGTTTTTTAATTTTTTTTTAATGTATTACTAGATAATCCATCAGTTCCCTTAGAATTAGATGGTTTTAGGCTATCTATATATTTTTCAATTTCATTTATTGTGATAGGTGAAAAATATTCTATAGGGTTGATTGATTCATTATCTGCAATTGATTGCGAAGATGTCTCTATGAAAGTATTATTATCATTCATACTGGATGATTTAAGTACCTCATCTACTATATTCGTAAAGAAGTAATTGAAGTTTTCGGCAATGGTAGATTTGTCAGTTATTAATTTGTTATTGATTTTAACCTCATTTACAACACTTGAAGAAATATTTTTTTTGTTCATAATTTCATTTATAATATTCCATGTTTTTTTACTATCATTTTTAGCGTTTTCAATTTGTTCACAGTAGTATTTCTTTTTACAATTTCGAATCAGCCTATTGAGTAAGTTTCGGTACATTAAATATTTTGTTTTCATAAAAGAAATTATTCTGACATTATTATTTTGGCAAGCTATTTGATATTTTAACATTTCTCTGTATAATTTGTCTCTTTGCTTAATTGAGACAATTAAGCCAACAGTAATCCATGGTTTGATTTTTTTATATTTTCTGTTTGTTACAACAATTTTACTTTCACTTTTTCGAATATTATCTTGTAGAGTTTTATAGAAATTTTCTAATGCTGAATTTTCTAATTATAAACACATAGTAGTCAAAATAAATAACTGTCGATATTGCAAGTGACTAGAAATTTTCCGAATTTCATAAAAAAATTGGGAAAAAATTAAAATATTATGATCCTAATTAATCATTTTCATTGAGCGTGCCTATTTTCTAAAAAGGGACATTTTGGCATCCCGACGGTTTCCTTTGGGACCGTCCTTGAGGTGGGATGCTGTATGGGGGGTCTTTTAAGGGAAATGAATGAGAGGAAGTTCTAAGAAGGAAAAAGATATGAGGGGTGGGTAGGAATCTGGGGGTCAATGTGTCCAGGAGTGACTGACATATGAATCGATCCCTCCCACTGCGGTGCAGGATCTTGGATCGAGAGAGTCCGGCTGGAGAAGTCTACGGTAGGTCTCCCTCAACCAATCTCTCCCGATCTAGCCCGCCATGCAGTAGCTCTAAAAAATATCCAATTATTATTATTATTAACGGGGCAGAATACCGGAAAACGGACGGTTCTGATTAAAATGGGACGCACGGTGACGATATTATGCATTTACCATTTAAAAGAAATAATTTATCACGCAGAATCGTTCTTTATTTATGTGGAGGATTTTAATTTTGAGCCATGAACAAATCAGACATGGTTGATTACTTGACATGAATAATTTATAGGTTCTTTTTCACATTTATACGTATTGTTTTTAATATAAACGGAAGTTAAGGGCACTAGTTGCAGAACCCACTCAGATGACAGATTCTCGGCCGCCATATTGGGGAAAATGACAAACGGGCTCAGTCGGTAACTCTCAACATGGCCGCTCCCTGATTTATCGACGAGAGATGTAAATTATGGAAATTATTTGATCGTTTATTGCTTGTGACTTGCGACATAGCTTGGGTGAGCGGAAAAAATCAAGAGTAATGTTACAAAATTAATAATAATGACGTTGAAAAATTGAACGTCTTGCAACAATCTGACGCCATCTAGGAGGATTCAATCGAAAAAATAAATCGCAAGTAATGTAGATCTGCTACCCTAACATAATTTTTTTTTGTCCATTTCAATATTTTAAGTTCTAATTCATATCTTCTAAACACCATAGAATTTTCATTTTAATTAAGTTGACTTTTGCGTTGATACGAGTAAAATTTAATCTGGCTTCCAAGAAACTGGACGTATTGTATAAGCCTAGCAGATTCGTCAATAGTGAACACTGAACACCTGATAAACCTGTACATCTCAAGTACGCCCATCAATTGAATTTTCGAGCGACCTCTGGGATGGATCTCCAAAATACTCAATAAACCTACTTGATACTATGGAAAGGAGGGCGGTCCGTCTGATTTATTATTTGACATCTCTAATGCACAGACGCAATGTAGGCACGGTGAGTCTGTTCTACAGGTATTTTAATTGAGCCGGCTCTAAGGAGCTAGCAGCATTGATCCCGGTGCGCGTGAAACTCGGTGGACACATGCGGAAATCCGTTCACAGTTGATGTTGGCTTCATGAGAACTTCTTCGACTCGTTTTTTCCTCCTTCATATGATCCGGACCTCTTCGAGACCCGCATTAACAAATCCCTTCCTACAGTCCCTTCCATAACCTGCCTCACAACGCTGCCCAACCGGGTGGCGACATAGGTCCCCTGCCTTTATATCTGTACAGACAGGGGCGCTCCTGTGAGGTGTCACAAAAACAAATGATATCAGATCGGTATTTAGGTACTATTCAGAGAGGAAGATACTATCAGTAGCGAGCTTGTGCCATACCATTATTCACAATCGGAAAATTGCTTGAAATGAATTTAGAAATGTTTGGAGACCAGATCTGAACAACCCGGGTTATCCCCATAAGTCTCATCTTTATCATCTCCCGTCTACCTCCAGCCTCACGACATACCTTAATCGGGGATGGCGTAGGCCCACTGGCATAAATAAACCAAACCACCCACCCCACTGGTTTCAGACTTGTGTTTTACCTGTAAGTACACTCAGTACTACGGATTTACACTATTTGTGCGACTGTAGGCACTATTTGTGAGACTGCTGTCTGTCCCAGTTCAAAAAATAATCATTCTTCCAATAATAATCAAACAGTAATTTTACTACGTTTAAGACCTCAAATTAAATCGTTAAGACTAAATGATAATTTACCTAAATTAGCACTTTCCTATAACATTTTTTTTAAATTTATAAATGAGGCATTGGGTATGTAATTAATATTGTATGTTGCTCACTTAGTAATTATTACCACGAAGTTAAATGTCGCAATTTTATATCACATCAGTTTTAACATCTCTTTTGACAGTCTCTGTATTCTTCTTGATGAAGTTATAAGAACCAACGAACGTGTCAGGAATAAAATAATGATTGGCGCATTTAAAACAGGCTTAAATAATTACAACCATAAAGCCTTACTTTCTTGCAAATGTATCTTCATTAACAACAAAAAAACAAATTTCGGTTGTGACTGTAACTCCGGTTGAATAAACTTCTTTCTTTATTCATTTTAAAGCTATATAGCAGTTTGTCAACGCGTTCGTAATAACAATCTATTTGAGAGGAGGGTATGGGTACCGCCGCCTTGGGAATTGTTTATTGGATAACCAACACCTTTGCCATAGGTCAGCCATGCGACGTTTTGTGTATTTGATTTTGTGATCATATTTTGTGCTTGTGTATGTCGGAATTAAAGGCTGGTTTAGTATTGGTGTGTGAGGAGTGTTGAATTATTTGAAGGATGGCAGTAGTGCTGTTATATTGTATTGCTGTTATATTATATAGTGATGTTATATTTTGTCAGAATCGCAAAGGTTTATAACTTAGCATGAGTGACCAGGTTTATGGGGTGTGATTTGTCTAGGTCTTGGCGGTGGATGCGTTTGCCCACCTACTGTGTGGTGGTCGGAGCGGGAAATCGGTAGACGTTTTAACGTCTCCAGCCGGACTCTCTCGATCCAAAGCTTTGCACTGTAGTGGGATGGATGGATTTATACGTCTGTTACTCCTGGACACATTGACCTCCAGATTCCTACCCACCCCTCATACCTTTTCCTTCCCAGAACTTCATTTTCTTCCTTTCCCCAAAAATGAGGCAAATTCTTTTCCTTGGGGCCTCATGTGTGGAGCTATTGTAAAATGAAAATAAGATTTTTTGAAGTGAAACTTCTTTAGCGCCGTTAGTGACTTGAAATTTGGGTGAAACGGAAATGCGCCACAACACTGTTCTACACAAATACTCGGTTCTAATATAATGCGGTAAATTCGCACCTGGGCGCTTGACTTCCATAGCGTAGTTGACAAGGTGCCTGACAAGTCTCAGCGCCAGAGAGACAGACATCAAGCGAACAGCGGTCGAATCCTACGAAATACAAAAAAACATTTTTATTTTGTGAAATCAATATCTAATCTTCAAACCACTTAAAAAAAACAAGAGAAAGAAAATAAAGCGACACCTAGCGACTTTCTAGTTTCACTCCTACCGCGTGTGAATTACACACTCTGATATATTAAAAAAAATAGTATTTGATTGATAACATTTAAAATTTCGAATTGTTTTATAGACTCCGTGGCGCAACGGTAGCGCGTCTGACTCCAGATCAGAAGGTTGCGTGTTCAAATCACGTCGGGGTCAAAAGGTAGAATACATTTTTTAATTGGTCGTTTATAAGTTATAAGTCATCTATTTTCCACAGGGCCTTCTTTGTAATAAAAAATATTACTATTCAATTTATAAAAAAATCAACAATTTTTTTTACTACGCATCTACATGGTTTGACTGATGTTTCAACATTGACCGAAATCAACTATGCCCGATTTATATCGGGCCAAATCGTTGGTAAGATCGACATTTAATTCGTATATTAAGTGCTTTAATTTTTTCGAATTTCAGAAAAATGCGTATATGTCTGTGATTGCCACCAAAAGTTTATGAAATGTTATCGAAAATGAGTTATTTAAAAAAAAATTATATTACCTGTGAAGTAATATAAAAGAGTACCTGTATAAAACCTGTATTTTTTTTGTTGTTTTTTTTTTTAATATAATAGTGGATACCGGTACCAAATAAAAATGTTCCATTTTTCCTGCAAATCCTCCCTGTGAATTGATGCCACCTTTTGGGATATTTAGAACCGATTTGCCGCGTCCCGTTCCCGCCCCTTCTCCAATATCCACCCCCTCGACCCAACATAGGCCACTTGCATCACATTTATTAAAAAAATTCCGGTATAGGCAAATATTCTAAGACATTCTGTATTTTTTTTTTTTTTAAATCATATTTTTGAAACCCTGGCGATTTTTTGAAAATTTCAATCCGAAAAATCAGACCATTTTTTATAAACCGGAAAGACGGGACATAATTTAATGGGTGCGAAAAAACGATAATTACATAGCCGAAAATCATTTAAAAAAAATAACGTTTACCACCCGAATAGCAATAAATTGTACGGGGTTCTCTTCGTAACATCTGTAAAAACACCGCCGTCTTTATCAAAAAATCAACCAAAGGATAAGTTGGCATAAAACAAACAATAAATCTAGTGAATGTTAAACGCAAATTAAAAAAATCGCCGGAAATCTAAGTGTTGCCATATCAAAAAAAAAATAATCTTAAAAAATTAAGGGAACATAATCGGAGACGGGACATTTTCACGTAGTGACGTCACGAGCTCAAATAATGAATTTATTTATTTAAAAATAAAAAACTATAATTTTCTAAAAAAATTTAGTAACATTTTGTAATCTTAGTAAAAAAATGTTTCCACACGATTTTTTCCAAGTCGTTATGAAATCCATGCAAGTGGCCTATGCGCTACACGACTGACTACGTCTGATTTCGAAAATAATAATATAACAATAATTATTAATTATAATATAACATTGTTCAGATAGACTAGTCTCCGGAGAAGAAAAAAGAAAATTGACAATATTATTTGTGAAAATCATTAATTCTGAGGCAAATACAGTTAGCTTCACAAATCCTACCATAAATTATTATAAAATTCCGTTGACTCATATCTCGTACGTACCCACTAATTGTAATTGGTATAATGATAACATTTTGGGAAACGTTATCTGTATCTAAAAAGATTATTCGATCGCGGTTTAATTTGAACGAGGTTACCTCATACGGGGATGTAGCTCAGTGGTAGAGCGTTCGCTTTGCATGTGAAAGGCCCGGGGTTCGATCCCCCGCATCTCCAATTTTTTTGTTGTTGCTTTTCTGATTTTTTTTCTTTTTTCACAAAGAAAATGTTTTTTCAACAAAGTGGGATTTTAACACCCCTTTGAAAAGTCAATAAAATTTATGATTTTTTTTTTCAAAATATTTCATAACCTAACCTAACGCAACCTATTTAACCAAACAAAAACAAAAAATCATCACTTTTAATGACTTCTCAAAGGATGTGCCAAAGTTACATAATTCCTGAATTGTCCCGTCAACAAATACGGTAAAAATATATTGCATTTATATATCATACAAATTTATTATGCAGCTGTTTTAGTTTGAACATTTTTTTTCAATGAGTTAAATAATAATAATTTGTGTTAAATGGGAGGAATTTTTGAAATATTCCTTGGAAATAAATGAAATATAAAATTAAAAAACAGAACAATGTCAAAAAAAAGTTTTTTTAGGAACAAAATTGAAAACTTTCGAAGACAAAATTTAATAATAATATCTAATTGGAATATTGTTGCTACTAATTTTGATACGTATTTATGAAAATCCGATAATATCAGTATTGGGATGAGTTGTAGCCAGTTTTGTTGTCAGTTTTGCGGTAAATATTTACATAGTTAATACGAAGAGCAAATGTAAATATTTTTTCTGGTCAACAATGCCACTAACTGCAAAGTTAAGTTAAAATTTGGCAAGGAATTCATTTTTTTAGTTGGCTATAAACCATCAGCGGAAGATGATAAAATGGCCACTGTAAAATATTCAGTGCACAGTAGTTGACAACCGAACATGAAAAACTAAACACAGCCTACCCTTTGACAGTGACCCGACAACTGATCCCCGACAGTTAGCCCCTCGAAATTATAATTTTTATAAAAATCAAAATATCCTTACCTGGGTTGTATGTATTTATATGAATACATATTTGAGTATATGAAATGTCTATGTATGGCTATATTCTTCTTCTTTATGTGCCTTATCAGGTCCCCCCGACGCGACGTTGGCGATCACTCTTGAAAAGGTCTCTCTGTCTTGCGCTGCCCGGAATAGCAATATATGGCTATATTAAGCATAGGAAATATTTGAAACTTTAAAAATACTTTCTTTAAGCCCCCGCGAAGGTTTCTGGATCATTACAACCACATGACAATACATCTGAAAAGATTTTTAATCATTACAAAAACTCTTAAGAAACAATGATTGTTAAATCTAAATTCTACTTTAATTTATTTGAAGTATTCGCCTAATACTTTTAATTGAATAAAGAATTATAGACATTTTAGATAAGTATCCATGTAAGTTACCAAATTTGATTGATTGTTCTCATAAAAAACAAAAAATGATGTTTAACTTCTTTGTGCGCCCTATCAGACGTTGGCGATCACTCTTGAAAAGGTCTATCTGTCTTGCGCTGCCCGGCATAGCTTCTCCACACTTCTAATTTCTAATGCCGGTCCACTCTCGTATGTTTCGCAGCCAAGACATTTTTCTCCTACCAGGCCATCGGCGACCCTCTATCTTGCCTTTCAATATTAAATGCAGCAAGTAATACTTCTCCCCTCGAAGTTGACCCAGATATGAAATTTTCTTGATTTTTATTAATGTCAGCAGTTATCTATCTGCTCTAGCCCGCCTCAGAATGTCTGTGTTGGTGATCATGTCGGTCCATGGGACCTTGATCATTCTCCGGTGAAGCCACATTTCAAAAGCTTCTAACCTGTTCATGGTATTTATTTTCAAGGTCCATGTTTCACATCTATACAGCAAGACCGACCACACATAACATTTTAGCATTCTCTGCCTTAGTTTTAAGCTGATATTGTCATTGCAGAAGAGGGAAATCATTTTTATGAACGCAGTTCTTGCTGCTTCAATTCTGCACCTAATCTCTATATCTGGGTCAAGAGTCTCAGTGAGAATACTGCCGAGGTATCTAAATCTCTTCACCTTTTCGACATACAACTATTTAACTGTATCATTGATCCAGAGTGATCTAGTCGTCCAAATGTCATCCATTTAGTTTTATTGACGTTGATTGTTAGGCCCAGTTGCTCACCAGTATTATTAACAAGATTTAATAGGTCTTGGAGGTTACTGATACTGTCAGCTAGTAATACAGTATCATTGACCTATCTTATGTTATTAACGACAACTCCGTTGATCTTAAGATTCTTCCCGGTATTACTTAGGGCTCTCTGAAAGACATAGTTGGAATAGAGATTAAATAATAGTGGCGACAGGATACAGCCTTGTCATACTCCACGCTGAATGGCGATTGCATTAGATCTCTCATCTCTGGTGTTTGCAACCAATACAGGTTTTTTTAATGAAATTCTGGTCTTTGGTGTCAACGTTACAATCCGCAAGCATTTTCATTACGTCAGCATGTTTTACCCTATCAAATGCCTTTTCGTAGTTAATAAAACAGGCAAAGACTTCTTTTCTTTGGTCCCGACACTTTTGCAATAGTACGTCGATGGAAAACTTATAGACTGGTTTGCAAGCTATCTATCTGATAGAGTACTACTTGTAAAAATTAATTTGTTCCTTTCCAATCAATTTATAGCTACTAGTGGTGTACCACAAAGGTCTCGTTTGGGCCCAATTTTATTTTTACTGTTTATAAACGATATTGTTGATATATTTGATAAAGATGTAAATGTGTTACTTTTTGCAGATGATTTAAAAATATTTAAAATAATTAATATCGCCGAAGATTGTATGTGTCTACAAAATAATTTAAAGAAGTTAATTAATTGGTGTTCTCTTAACAAACTTTTTCTGAACACAAATAAGTGTTATTCAATAAGATTTTACAGAATAAGTTAACCAATAATTCATCCGTATGAACTGAGACCTGGGCATAATTTTCGACTCTAAATTTAACTTTATATCCCATATAAACACAATCAGTAATAAGGAATGAAAATGCTTGGCTTCATTTTTCGAAATTACAGAGGTTTTAGAAATATTTCAACTTTAAAACTTTTGTATACATCCTTAGTACGTAGTCAAGTCGAATATAACACCTCCATCTGGTCTCCCCATTTAAAAATACATTCAGATACAATCGATAAAAATCAACACAAATTCCTAAGACACATAAATTTTAAACACGGTATTTCCATTGAAAACATAAACTATAATTATTTGATGAAAGAATAAAATTAAATTATATCCGACTTAATATTTATGTTGATACTACATTATGTCTTAACAGTATGATGCCATCTTGATACTACATTATGTCTTAACAGTATTGAAATTAATGTCCCCAATTCCCATTGTTTAAGACGCCATAACATTTTTCATATTAATACATTTAAAAAAAATATCGCCTACTTCAGCCCTCTGACCCAGATGTGTCGACTGTATAACAAGATAGAGTGCGCTGATGTGGATATTTTCGTTGATAATTTGTACAGTTTAAAAAAAAAAGTTCTAGCACTGTTAAAAAGTACTAACTAATTATATTGTGTGAATTGTCCCTCTATGCATGCTCGCGTATTCCACATGTCTTTTACCACTCATTGTAATGTGTTACTTGAGTGACCTTGTATATAATTCTGTATTTTCATTTGTGATGTTTTTGTTTTTCTAATTGTATTTATTTGTATTTAATTGTACATAATTGTAGATTTTTATAATTGTGTAATAACTGAGTTTTATAACTGGATTGTTCTCATGTAAATGTAAACATCTGTAAAACCCAGTATAAATAAATGTTCAAAATTGGAAATGGTAGAATAGACAGTCCTGATTTAACTAAGCTCGTCGATTTTCATATACCCACTAGAGCACTCGCTCCAAAATCCTGTTTAAATGTAACAACAACAGGACTGAGTATATGAAACACTCGCTTATACCTAGGTTACATGAAGTCAATAAAAGATACGCAGATGTGGCGGATCTATTTAACTGCACTGAAGCTAGGTACAAGAAGGCTATTCTATCAAATATTTTCAATCAATATTAATTTTATTTATACTATAGTACCTATTATGTAATTTAAGCTCTTTGTGTCATTTCTCAACCAAATGCCACATTAACTGATTCTCTCTTTTTTATTATTTCTTATGTACAACTGTGATTTTGTGACATGTAATCTGTATTTATGGTATATTTATACCGTAAAAAAAATTAACTCACGCGAGCTATTTGAAAACTGAATGTACTGGGCCTGAAGATATGGAACGCGAGAGCGGGGTTGGCGGGACGGGGAGCGGGAGAGGGGAGAGCGAAGGCGAGGGAGATGGAAGGGGAACGCTGGAGAGGAATGGGGAGGGGAACGAGGACGCACGGGAAAGGACATGAAGGGAGAAAAGACTAATTTCTTTGAATATAGGATTGGAACGCATGCCGGGAACCAGCTAGTAATTATTATAAAATTAATTTGTTTTGGGCCTTATTACCAATTTCAAACCTAAAATCGACTTCAAAAATACCAAAAATAATTTGGCATGATTTTATCAAACGAATTTATTTAGTGTCAATTTTTTGTATTTATACGCTGGTAAAAGCAGCATATATTCAAGATACAGTTTTATCCTGTGGTGTATTTAAATGAAAATGTGTTGTTTACTTTTGTTATTTGGCGGTACATTCTCTCCGTACAGTTATATTTTGTGCTGGTAAACCGTATTTTCCCTAAACCGACAGCTTATTGTGATGACCGGTCAGTGGTTGAGTGGGCATAGCTCTCGGGTCCCACCCGGGCGTCGCATGTTCGATTCCTCGGCTGGCTAAGTCCTCCATCACAACACAAGCAACATTTTCGGCTTTCTGTGGTGGAAGTAGGTGATTTTCAAACATTGTTGGGTTATTCGTAACCCGGGAATGTTTGTCTTTCTTTAAAAAAAAAAAAAAGTTTTACAGAAGTACGCCGCGGCCGGGGGCCAACTGTCGGCGGATCGTCGTAGAGCGCGCGCCTCTAGTCACATGATATAGTTTTGTTTGTTATTTTAGTTCAGGTTTATAACAATTTCCATTTAGGAGGGTATTTTCAGCTCTAAGCTCTATTAATTAATCTGAAATAATTAGGCAGATTAAGGGATAGGAAAAGGAAGGAAGCGAACGGAGAATACCTCTATCACTCCCATTAGTCACCCCGTGCTGCGGGATTATGGTTAACCCCTTCAATGCCGCGAGTTAACCATACAAGGGTACTATTCTGGTTGATCGCGGATTAAGTGGATTACTTAATAAAACCTTGTTAGTAAATTATTCATTGCTGTAGCATTGGTTGTGGATTTAGAGGTTGTAGGCTCGAAATCTGTATCGGAAAAACTAAATTTGTTTTTGAAGTAAAACTTCTTTACGCACGCTTGAATTAAAGAGTAAGTGAGCGTTACGAAAAGTGTGATCGGGCGAGGCGAACGGAAATTGAGAAGGAGATATAAGTTAGTGAAGATGGAAAGAGAGAGAGTTAAGTTTCGTATATTACTGTAGGGGCAAGAGAGAGAGAGGTGCGAGCACACATTTTCTTTTTCTCTTTCTTTCATAGCCAGTTACGTTTCGTATACCTAAGACATAGTGCAGGCCTATTTTCTGTATCACAATGTAGGAGCAAGAGAGAGCAGTGCATGCGCACATTTTCTTTCTCTCTTCTTTTATAAGTTAGTGAAGTTTTACTTCAGTCGTGTGATCTAAAACACACGACTGAAGTACAGTTTTTATACGAGATTTGTCACTTCTTTGTACCTCGGACCTAGGCATGTAGAAATTGAATCTGGCATTTTATATACATTGGTATATCGTCTGTAAGTGGCTCCACCACAGTTTGATAATGCCTTCAGAAGGCGGAACAGCTGTCACGCATAATAATAATAATATTTGTTAGGCGTCACAGCTGACAAGCAGAACTTGTTACTAAATAAACTGTTTTTATAAATTGAACTACGAGTTCCCGTCATGCGTTGCTATGGTTTCTCCCTACGTGGTCTTTCCCATTCATCCTCGTTCTCGTTACCACGAGAACGTGAGCGTGTGAACAACAACTCACCAAAGTTTCATCGCAATCGAATGAATAGTATAGGAAATTATTTCATAACGCCAGAGTTCACTATTAGCTATGTATTGAAACCATCCCCGGCATGCGCACATCAAAACCCCAAAGTTTCACCGCAATCTGATAAATAGTACAGGAAAAAAAATCATAACCCCAGAGCTCACTATTATATATAGAAACCATCCCGGGTATGCGCACCTCCAATGCCCAAAGTTTCATCACAATCGGATTAATGGTTTAGAAACGCCTATAACAAACAAGCAAGCAAGCTAACATCACCACAAAAATCAAAACAAACACCCTCGCGAAGATTTTTGGATTATTACAACCACATGACAATACATCTGACAAGTTTTTTAATCATTAAAAAAACTCTTATGAAATTGCCAAAAATGTCAGAATTTGATAATGACGTTTTGCAAACCATCAATTGTTAAATCGAAATTCAATTTTCGAATACTCTTAAATTAATGAATTTAATCGGAGAAAGAACGTGCCTAATCAAAAATTATATTTATTTTAAATAAGTACCTATTTATGTTAGGTACCAAATTTGAATGATTGTTATTATAATATACAAAAATGAATGTTTGCAATATATGAAAATTGAAAATTTGTAAAAAAAATTGCGATAGGTGGCAAGCGAGCTGTTTGAGATCTGAATGTACCGGGACCGAATATATTGAACGCGGGAGAGTGGAGGGGATCGCGGGAGGGGGGTTCACGGGAGAGGAGAGTGGGAAGGTGGGGAAGGTGGAGAGGGAACGCGTGAGGGGAAGGGGACATGGGAGGGGAAGAGGAGGCGGAAGGGGAACGGGATGAATGGGAAAAGACACGCAGGGAGAGACAATTTATTTATTAGTGGCATTGCAACGCTTGCTGGGAACTCGCTAGTCGAATATATAAATGAAGTTTTTTAAATTAAAATGGAGTTCTACAAATTGAACTTGATAACCACTGCAGCGCTTTTTGCCACAATATGGCACCATTTAAAATATCTCGGATTGCTTTGCTGTCAGTTTTAGGCAAATTTTCCTTAGATGCCTTAATTTTTTTTCAATTTTTCCATCTTAAAATTCGGAGGCATGATTTTTTTAATGTCGGCGGAAAATATTCAAAATGATCACCAAAAAATCACGAGCAATCGGTGGAAAAATTTAAAAATTGCGCTTTCGCTCGAGTGGTACTAAATGGATTGTGGTTATTATGCACCTCTTTCCAAAGCGGTCCCTATCAGTGGCGGTCCGTGAGTTTTCAGTGAGCTATAGTGTTAAGATTAAAAAATTCGACGTTAGTCGTATGTGGATGTGAATGTGGTTGCGCCGCATCCACATTCTGGAAGATCTTTATTCAAAAAGTTCAAATTTTGAAAAGAATAAAATTCATTTTCAGCTACAACAACATCAATAACGTCATATTTTTCAATATTAGCACTCTAGCTCACTGAAAACTCACGGACCGCCACTGGTCCCTAGTTACAGGAGTAGCTGCGTCCTGATGGAAAAATCAGCAATCCGATTAGAAGTGTTGCTTCTAATTGATTTTGATACATTGAATAGCCAGTTGCCACTTTCCAACTCTCACAACCCTCTCTTTTTCGACTACGAATCCGAAGGTCACGGATTTAAATCCCGCATGCGATAGTAAATGGTAAAGTAAAGTTTTCACTGAATTGGTATTTCCGTATAAAATTCTAAATGATTTAGTTAATAGTCAGGTATTGCTTGAATTGATAAGCTTCCGGATACCATCTTCGTCATACTAGAAGTCAGGATTTATTTCAGTGCAGAAATTCTGGGACTAACTACCATATGTATTCTTCTTTGCCCAGAATACTAATGGAGGGAAACAATTGTGCTAAGTTAGTTGACATCTACAATTTATCTTTAAACAAATATAAAATATTGTTTCTGAGCAATGAGCATTGAGCAGTTCCGGCTCGCAAACAAACAGTACCGTTATGTACAATAAATACTGTATGTTTCTTACCATTAAAGCCCTAAAAAATGCGCCCCACTCCTTCCTCTTCTCTAAAAGACCCTCCACACAGCATCCACAGATCCCTCCTGTGTGGAGTTAATGTAAAAAAACAACAACAAAAAATCAGCTTTGCAAAACAATATTTTATTTTGAAGTGCGTTAATGTCATGTAATGTGAAAATATTTTCGGTCTATATTCTGACACTTCTCCTAAAAGAATTACATTGAAAAATGTCGGAGGCTTTAGAATTTAATAATTACATATATTATGTACTTTATTATTCAGAGTGGAAAATACTCTCAGTACGCCCTGGTGAAGACCACCATTTAGAATTGAAACGCTACTTGAAATGGCTTTGGCCATGGTTGGTGACCAGGCACTCCCCTACCTTCCTCTTTCCCATCTCCTCCCTCTCCTTATTACCTTCAGCCTCACAACATACCCCAATTGGGGATGCCATAGACCCACTGACTCCAAACAGTTGGGACTCATATGCAGCATTCACACAAAAATCATTTTTCTGCCGCTCGAGGCGGATGGGACTCTATTGCGATAAAACATGTATTTTCAATTATTTATCCTTGTATTAAAAAAAAACTAACGCACGTACAATAAACAAACACAGATTTCTGTTATCAACTCCATATTTTATAAAAGTGATAATTTAAGTGACATTATGTATTTGTTTTTCCTCCTCTTCGTTCATAATAGAATCGCTGCCGTAGAGAACTTCTTGGACATAAGCCAGCATATCTGATGTGATTGTGCTTTTTCCTCTCTCCCGCACTCCTTTGTAGTTGGCCGCCCTCATCATCTTGGCTGCGTAGTAGCTGGCCACCGCTGCGGGCAACATGCGTCCATGGGTGGACGTTATATTGGCAGCGATGGAGTTAACAGCCCAGTAGTAATAGACGCCTGTCGCTCCAGCAATCATGTCTCCTTGCCCCGCTGATCTTCTGAACGACCCGCCTTTGCTCAAACTCCAAGAAGCAGTAGGATTTGAGCTGATACCCATATCGGTGCAACCTTTGCGAAAGAACAACACATTTTCACCCATCTTGTCGAAATCAATTGACGTTTGAGCGTTACTGAAATCTCCAGCGTTTTTAATCATTGGGTAGAGCATCTCAAATTCAGCACCATTCGTAATCCAAATCACTCCTGGTTCTGGGTACTTTAGGAAATTGTTAACAACAGCTTGAGTAAGGAAGTAAGGATCCAGATCTAAGATTAGGGGTTTCTTCAAAGTTTTGCATGCCAGTACGACTCTGGGGATTATGATGTTGGCTGAATGGACCTCTTTATCTAAGCCTGGTCCCATGACGACGACATCCATGTTGTTCAGCTTACTGATGAAGATTTCTACGTTTACATCATGAAGAGGGTGCACCACCACGTCGGGGATCATGGATTGTAAAGCGGGCCCCGCCAGCTTGGTACAGAAGATGTGTACAGAATCTGCACCGACCTAGAAAACATAAAAAATATCGTCTTATTCGTGTTGGAAGAAGGTTGGTTGAGGATAATTATACAGAAGTTATTCAGTCAGTCTTATATTATGTATTGGGAGTCATTTGACTCAGCATAGACGGAAAACTTGTAGATAGGACATTCTGCTATGATAATGTTCTGTTTGAAGAATACGAACACGTGAAAGTAGAATGATATCGTCATAAGAGTATACAGTAGATGAAAAACCATAATAATAATGGAACAGAGTAATGAGCGAGTCGTACCTTATAGGCAGCCATGGCTGCAAAGTACGCGGCTCCAGTGTCTTCCACCGATCCTCCTACTATTCCAACAGTTCCCATAAAACCCTTTAGTTTGTCCATATGAAATTCTGGTATCACCATTTTGGAGTAGCTCCTAACGGTTTCATCATCTGTTGGTCTAGAGAATAAACAAATAATAAAACATTTAGAAAAACTATGAGTAATGCATTATAACAAAAACATATTTGGAAGAGAATATCAGATTGACTGTTCGAGTTGCCTGTACGTACCTAACGAGGAGTCTTTAAAAAAATGTTTTAAACAATTGCAGAAATTAGTTTTTAATTGTTCTAACATTTCATAGTTTCACAGTTTTGCTGTAAAAAAACTCTTTACTGCACTAATCCTAGGGTTTGGTTTACAGGATTTTCCTTTTTCTTAAAGATATCCGAGATTGAATCCATATGAAACATGTGCAGAGTAAAACAAATAAAACAAACTAAATAACACAAACCCGCAAAAAAAATAGGACAATAAGAAAATGACACAAATAGTACCAGAACCCACATCTGTTAAAGTTGAAATTGTGACAATTGCCATTATTTCTTCAGAAAAAATGTTTCAAGAAGACATTGATCGTTTTAATTATGACGAGATATTTTCTTTTGATATTTTGTGATCCGTTGTGATAGTGTATTGTACACACAGATGGTCTAATGTCTGTAACCTTCATTTTGACGGTTTCCCGATGCAATATTTCGATTAATATTTATTTTCATAAATTTTATTTTTGTTTACCTTTCATGATATATGTTTTAGCACACAAGGTGATAAAAACAGTTTACAAGTATATTATTCCCTTTTGAACATTAATGCCTACAAAGAGAGCCACCGTCAATAAGACGGAAAGCCATTAAGGCGTCGCAACCGGGATCAAAAAGAAGAAGATGGAGAGATGTGAAATTACGAATGTTAGAAGTATTTTTATTCTATTAATCTAATATTTAAAGCGACAAAATCGATGCGAAAATTGTGAAAATGTTTAATAAACACGACTCGATTAAAATAGTGCAAAAATCTTGCGGGGGTTGTCTTAAACAACATTAAAAGAAACACTGTGAATTTTTTCATACATATAACTTGTAAAGTAACTGAAACAAACGTGCTCATAATAATTTTAGGAGCATAATTTGTTTTTTTTTTCTGTAGAGGGATTTTATATAATTTGCGTTTCGGCGCGGGGAATGTCTAGATACTAAT
Organism: Limnephilus lunatus; assembly: GCA_917563855.2. NCBI lineage: Eukaryota > Metazoa > Arthropoda > Insecta > Trichoptera > Limnephilidae > Limnephilus > Limnephilus lunatus. The sequence continues at coordinate 50,435,387 of OU830593.1, forward strand.
TCCATTTGCGGAAAATTTATCTGATATTATGAAAAAGCAAATGTTTGTACTAAATTGTTATGGCACATAATTGAATAAAATAATCAAGTTCATTAATGACTGTATTAATTTATTTTTTATTATACCTAAATTAGCGATAAATTTACACTGAAATGTTAGCAGCCGTCAAAATGTATCGAGCAGTACATGATCTTTCTTAATATCTCAATTCCATTCTATTCCCCTCGTGTCATGTACTTTGCGGTGTCTCTTCAATGTCCAAAACCACCAATATTTTCTTTTCATTTCTAAGACAGTTAAGTTCTTCAAATGACAATAAGATACTCTTGACAATAAAATACTCTTAAGACTCTTGGTTTTGTGTTGAGAGCTGCAAAAGATTTGAATAATTTGGGCACATTTATTATGTTATATAAAACCCTTGTCAGATGCCAACTTGAGTATAACTCTACGTTATGGTCTCCCTTTTAAAATATTCATTCAGACAACATTGAAAAGATTTAACGTAAGTTTCTAAGGTTTATAAACTATAAATTGCATATTCCTATTCAAAGCATTGATTACAATTGCCTCCTTGATAAAATGTCACTATTGAAAATTTCAGAAAGAAGAATAAGCACAGATTTAATACAATAACATAAAAACTGCATTACAAAATTGACCGTCCTGAATTACTTCAATTTATCAATATCTATGTTCCCAAAAAATCATCCCGGCATTTATTTCCCCTTTACTTCAATAACACCAGGACACTAGCTTATCAAAATTCTCCGATTACGAGACTTCACAGTCTCGGAAATAAATATTCTGATCTGGGCGATATATTTCATCTTAAAACTAATCAGTGTAAATGTTGTATATTCTATCACTTTTATTCTTTAAGACACAAATAGACATATGTACCTACCAAATGACTTCTATGTAACTTCTATTTTGTTTTATAGAATCTTTTAAATTCCATTATATGCGTGAGGATTCTTAGTTTCTGATTACAATTTTTGTCTTTATTTTTATATTTTTCTTTATTGTTTAAATTTTTAAGTATTTGCTTTGATACAAATAGTTTGTAAAAAAAAAGAAAAGCCTACTAATGCGCGTAATAAATAAATAAATAATACAATAAATTTTGAGAAAACAAACAACAAAATGTGTCATACCGATGGGTCCTACAAGCGCCATGCCTTTGATAAGCAGCTATGTTGGACGTTTCACTATTCACATACGTTATAGTTAACACACACACGACCAAAAATAAGAATTCGAAAAAACCTCTCATATTGATTTCAATGACTAATAGTTGCCCATTTAATGAACTACTCCAGAGTTGCTGAATGTCAACTCCTTACAGCGGGAAAGAGATTTTGACTGCTATGTTCATGCATGAAGTGTGTACAAATTGATAAACTTTATAATATGAATATTTTATCAACTGACCTCTTGCTCTCGATAACAGGAAATTTTGAGTATAAGATTAATATTAAATTACTGCGCTCAACAAGATCTTGGGGAATTCCGATGTGCATCATTATTGTTTTCAAAACATATTTATCCTGGAAAAAATATAAAATTATGACTATAATAGTTTTGAATGCCAAACCTTTTAAGTCAGCAGTTTTTGCAATGCCTTAGTGGCATTGAGTCAAAATAAACTAATTTAAAAATGCATTAAATACCAATGTTTTCTAATTTTTATTTTGATTTAATTAATATTTAACCCGTACAACCGTAGTAAATACGTAGCCTAGCCAAATCCAAGTCTCACATTTAGTTAGTCTAAGTACTCGTATATGTTTGCAGATTTTTTTAAAAAATACTTCCTCTATTATTGTGATAAATTTTTGGGTTATTATGAAGTGTTGCGCTTCCTTTTTAACTTCGGTTTTAGTCAATCTTTCAGACAACGTTACAGAGTTATTTTAAAGTCATAATATTTCTATAAATAAAATCAAAATACTTTGTTTTACGTCACTTTATTGATATTTTGTAGTCTACCGGTTTCGGTACCTTCGTACCATCCTCAGGACTGTTATAAAAATACTAACAATTACAGAATAATATAAATACATGTATACAAATTGTTAAGAAAGAAAGAGGCAGTAAATTAGAGTGGGACAGTGCGACAGTTGTGGGAGGGAAGTGGGGGAGGGGAGTGTGGGATAACGGGAAACATACTTTTATTAAGGAATATAAATTGTTAAGAAAGAAAGAGGCAGTAAATTAGAGTGGGACAATGCGTCAGTTGTGGAGGGAAGTGGGGGAGGTGAGTGTGGGATAACGGGACAAAGTATTTTCTTTTTTTATTTATTTAAAATGTCAAGTCACAATGAGTTTGCTTCTTTTGAAAAATTCATAATATTTGTCACTGATTATGATATACAGAACCGAAAAAAATCGGAAACCTGACCCAACCCAGAGGCAGTTACACAGTTACAACCCCGTCAAAATAAGGTCGCTTTTAATCGCTGCGTTGGTGTAGAACTCTTGGATCTCTACGTAGGTGTAGGCAGAAAGGGCAGTTGGTTTATCTGCTTTTCGAGCGTTTGGTAAATGCGCTTTCACACGCATCTAAATGCTTTTCTGCTGGTCATTTTATTTGCGAGATGACGCGATACAGGCCAATATTCATGTTCTTCGCTGGCCGTGAATAAGATAGTCCTTTTTCTTAACATTTGCACATTATATTCTGGATTGGCTTTCGAAGCACCAAAGTGACACTAAATCGACCGGTAACATATTTTTTTATCTTGATGGGTGATCGCATGAAAAAACCATTGATATACGTATGTCATAAATAGAATAGGTCCCAGTGTGCGTCCTTGAGGTACACCATTTTCTAGTAATTTGCTGACTTGTTATGAAACTCTGTAGAGGATGTCTTCAATCCCTCTAATATTCTATAATACGTTGAGGATTGAGTTTATTACGAATTTAACAATAAATTGTTATTTATTATAAAATATACGGGGGGGGGGCACTATTCAGATCTGGTCACCAAATACATTATATGTGAAATAACAAATTAAAAATGAATTGGACACGCTGGGATTTAAACCTGTGACCTCTGGATTCGCAGTCGAGGATATAAACAGGTCTTCTCTTTGGTTGCTGCTAACATTACTGATTTCTTTGTACAGGTAATAGCGAAATAATTGCGCATCTAGTGCAAATTATATCGTTGCTTCTTGACCAGACACTGCGTTCTTCTGGCGAGAATTTCCCATAACTTGTTTATGTGGTTTGCACAATGCACATCAGCGTTTAGCATATTCCAAGCTCCTTTACACTGTACTTTATACCTATCGCCGTCATGATAAGGTTTAGGCATCATATAAATACAGTCATGCTAAACAGTGACTTTTCTATGTTGGCTACGCTGCCATGGCTGATGCTAAAATCAGGATTAAAAACCTTTTCAATTATTGTCACGCCATTATAAGGAAGTTGAGTCCATTTTTTAATTTTTTTTTTATCAATGTTCGCATTCAAACTTAAATACTGGTATTTTTTTTTAAGGTTCGTTTTCATAGTAAAATTAATTCTCAAAGTTTAAATTTTATTAAGCCCGCCAAAACGAGCGGAATCCGAGCGGTAAGAGGCGGGGTGTGGGTGTGACGTCATTTAAACTGAGAAAACCGCGTCGCTTGGGCATTTTGTATGGAGATTTGTTAAATTCTTCAATAAGGAATTCCAGAAATTTTTTTTATCAATGTTAACCGTCTATCAGAATTGATGTTATTTTAAAAAAAGAAAATTGATCAAGATTTCATAGCTTAATTAATATTTAAAGGTAGAATTTTTGTTTCTCGCGCCTAAACTCTTCCCAGCACGGTACTGCCGTCGCTGGCCGCTCGCCGTTGGTTGAAGTGCCACCCGCCAATTCAGGCCGCCGCGCAAAAAATTAAAGACCGAAAGTAAGATAACGGTTTACAGCGCAGATCACTGTGAGACTTTTCTGCGCAATCAATATACTTGCACAAAACTAGTGAGGTTTATGGCGAAACATCAGATGTCAGATAGGTAGAATACGTAATGATTATTTATGTATAGTCTATGGTACCGCTACCGCTACCGGTCGTGTTTACAACCGCTCTATTAAAATGTCAACAAAATGCGAGTGTCGCGTCGTAATTAATGAGTTGCTAACATTCATACAAAATAAAGTGGATGTTCTAGACGAAGTGAGCATTGTACAAATATGCTCCACAAGCTTTCAAGAGGACGAAATTGAAAGTGCCAAATGCCTTCTGTTAGAAGCCGTCCCTGGCCGTCGCGTCACGAGAAAAGGCGATGGTAAAATAACAAAAACATTGCAAGACATAATAAAGATCGTCAAAGAAACAGATCCAGACCAACTACCGACGTTTGTGGCCCGAGATCTCAACAAGTTGCCACCAGTTACATTCGACCACATCGACGTCACAAGGTTTCTTAAAGATTTGACATTGCTAAAAGCCGAAATAGCCGGAAAGGCGACAATATGCGAGACAAACGCCTTAAAACAGGAGCTCTGTGAATTAAAAGGAACTGTCAGTCAAATCACACAAGAAGGGTTCCGTTTAAATAATAAAAATCCAACACCGAAGACGAATGCTAGTCAGGAAAATAAGCAAACAAATACACAGCACCAGCCATGGCGCATTACGCCTCACGGACGACCATTACCGACATCTAGCGATCCGGGCTGTACGACGGCTCGAGATTCAGCTGAACAGGCCCGAAGTAGAACGGAAAACGCCGAACGCGCCCGAATGCCACCGCTAAATGTAAACAATAACAATAGCGACGATACAAATGAACGAAATGCGCAGGATTTTACAGTGGTTGTGAATAAACATCGCAAAAAGAGACTTTTAAATAATCGGGGCACAGGATCCAATGCAGGAAACTTAAAAATAGCAAACCTTTCGATAGGGCTATATGTATCTCGTTTCGCACTTGAAACGAGCACAGAAGATGTTAAGTCTTTTTGCGATAATAAAGGTTTAAATACTAGTAAAATTGAAATCCTTAAACCTTATAAAGAAACCCCATTTAAGACATTTAAAATAATGATTCAGCAAAGTGACATTAAAACTGTAATGAACCAAGACTTCTGGCCGCGAGGCATCGTTTTCAGAAGATACAGAGAAGCCGCTGAGCGAGTTACGAAAGAAACTAAACAAAATGAATAAGCTCAACATCACTTCGATCAATTGCCGATCTGTAAAAAGAGTGGAAAAATTTATTTTCGATCTCTGTACTACAAACGATATTATTCTATTACAAGAGACATGGCTTATACCGACCGATTTAGATTTTCTCAGCGAAATTCACCCTGAATTCATGAGCTATGGTAGTTCGGCGGTAGATATTTCAAATGGTCCACTGCGAGGAAGACCATACGGCGGGCTAGCCATACTATGGAGGAAATCATTCAAGGCAGTGACGATCGACTGTGAAACTCCCAGAATCATAGCGATTGATATCACACTCGACACTGGAACATTACTTGTCATGTGCGTATACATGCCGGTGGAAAACACTGATAATCTACCAGAATATTTATCCTGTCTCTCGAAATTGCACACGATAATCGAGGAAAGGGACAACCCAAATTGTATACTTTTGGGAGACTTCAATGCTGATATGAATTCGCCCTTCGGACGTGAGCTAAAATCGTTCTGTTCAGAATATAACCTCCACATTGCGGATGTTGACATTCTCCCGCCTGACTCGTACACATATGTAAGCGATGCTCATAATACAACTAAGTGGCTCGACCATTGTCTCGTAACTCAGGCGGTACATAATATAATTGAAGACATGTATATTGACTACCAGTCCGACTGGTCTGATCACAAACCAATGCACACCACTTTACGAACTACAGGGCTACCTACATATACTACAAGTTCTTCAATAGTAAAAGATCCATGCAGATGGCGACCCAAAAGTCAAAAACAAGTGCAGTCCTACTCCAGATACGTCCAATTATCAATAGGTCAACTAGAGATAATTCGTGGAACCGACATTGCAATTGACAGCACGATGATAAATGAAAAACAAATCGATGATCTATATAAAAACATTGTACAAGTATTACGTACCTCAGCAATATCTGCGTTTAATATAGAGAGAAGGCCTACGACTGGACGAAGATGGAAGACTGTGGCTGGTTGGAATGAGAAAGTTGCCTTACATTATGAAAGATCAAGAAATGCGCACATAAAATGGCTGCAGAACGGACGACCCACTAATGGTCCCATTATGGAAGCTCGAAAGCAAAGTCGATCGTTATTTAAGAAAGAATATAAAAAATGCCAAAGAAACTTCGAGCAGAACAAAATGGATAAAATAGCAAATAGCCTACAATGCAAAAACTTTTCATCTTTTTGGAACAAAACTAATGCTATATTGAAAGCAAAACATACCGCACCGACCAATATTGATGGAAAATCTGAAAATAAAGCTATAGCTGAAGTTTTCAGGAATACTTTTTGCTCCGCACCAGTTCAACCACAAACAATGGATGAAGAGTTTTATACACCATTGCATCAATCAAAACAACAGCCGTCCATTGTCATCTCTCCTGAGATGATTCAGCGAGCAATACGCAACATGGCAGGAGGTAAATCTGCTGGTCACGATGGACTTGTCATAGAACATGTGAAGCATGCGGGGGGATATTTGACAACACTGCTCGCCTCTCTCTTCACTGCCATGATTGGGCTTGGACACATTCCGAAAGAACTGACCAAAACCATTATAGTACCGATCCCAAAAAGTCGCCAACTAAACCTGACATCCTCCGTTAATTACAGGCCCATATCTCTTGCCACCATAATAGCAAGAATATTTGAAAAGGTGATTTTAAATTTAACGGAAGACAAGCTCATTACAGAGGATTCCCAAATGGGCTTCAAAGCTGGGTGCTCTACTGATACAGCCATATATAGCATGAAACTATCAATAGAATATTACAAAGCCAGAAAAACATCGGTATATGCATGCTTCCTAGACCTAAGCAAAGCTTTTGACATGGTTTGTCATGATAAATTATGGAAAAAACTGACGGACCGACAATTACCACCACAAATTGTAAATATATTGAGTATATGGTACAAGCAACAGGAAAACTTCGTCAGATGGAATGACAGCCTGTCAGAAGCAGCAAAATTAAAGTGCGGCGTTAGGCAAGGAGGCTCAATGTCCCCAGTGCTGTTCAATGTATATATGGACGAACTTAGTAAAATACTGAACAAAACAAGAATCGGATGCCACGTTGCCGGAGTATGTATGAATAACATAAGTTATGCAGATGACATGGTCATACTAGCCCCATCAGTAAGGGCAATGAGAAAACTTCTTGCCATATGCCAAGCATACGTCGATAGTCATGGTTTGATTTACAATGCCAAAAAATCATCATTGCTGGTGTTTAAAGCAAATACTGGTCCTACTGTCATTCCACCTATTCTCCTCGGCGGAGACACTGTCAAAATCTGCAGGGAAATAAAATATTTGGGGCATGTCGTCACTGATGACCTAAATGATAAAAATGACATAGAACGCCAAAGAAGAGTACTCAGCGTTCGAGCCAACATGCTCGCCAGGAGATTCAACAGGTGCAGTTCTCCTGTGAAGAAGCAAATATTCCAGAGCTACTGCATGAGCTTTTACACCAGCGAACTTTGGACAAGATACTCACAAGGCGTCATGAACTCACTTCGAGTACAATACAACAACGCATATAGGGCGCTATTCGGCCTACCTTGGCGATGCAGTGCCTCGCAGATGTTCGCAGAAGGAAGGGTACATGGGTTCGCCGCCTTGATGCGCCACAGAATAGCCGGGGTGAGTCAGCGCTACCAAAGATCGGAGAACACTCTCGTCCAGGCCGTGGCCCAGTGGCAGGGCGCGCCTCTTCACCAAACATGGAGAATACATCTGAAGCCCCCGTAGTAGATATACGATTACGTACTAAATATGTAGATGTATATATATATATTTTTTTTTAATCTTTTTTATGTTATTTGATTTTTTATCTGGTAAATCCGTTTTATTTAATGTATACTTTTTTATGGCTGACAGAGTATTGCACCCACCGCTCTGTTCGGCTGAAATAAACGTTATTATTATTATTATTATTATTATTATTATTTAATACTCTACAAATGTATTATATTTATTGTAACATACAAATATAATTATATAATATAATATATAAATTCACCTTTCCCTTTCTCTGTAATTTTAAATGATGGCCTTGAACACCCTTGAAGGGTGAAAGCCAGAAATAATTGAAAAAAACATACAAATGAAGACAATTAATAAATTGATGTATTTACTTGGAAGCTTTAACTCCACAAATTTCAGCACTAATGTGATCAGTATTATCTTTTAAATATAAAATCAACATGTCAGAATCAACGATTGGTAGGTAGTCGGACTGGCCTTGAATATATCCGATTTCTGACATGGTATGTGGTTTTTTAAACAGATTTTACATTATATAAACTTTGTTTACTAAACCATTAAATATACCAAACCACCCATTACTAAACTTAAAAAGACTTTTAGGGGATAGAACGCAAAACCGTTTGGCCTATAAGTAAACGACGTTTGGCCTATACACCTCTCTCATCATACACAAACCATCTCTCGTGTAATAGAAAGAGATGCACCATAGACATTTCGGTGATCCGCTCTTTATACAAACTGAGGTTCCGATGACGTCAGAATTCTTTCGACCATTCATGAAGCGTTTGTAGTTCGTAGCTTTTTGATGGATTTTTAAGAAGGTTTAATTAATTCTAAGAATAACAATATAGAAATATATTTATATATTTAAAATCGATATTTTTTGATCTACATGAACATATTTTTTATAAGTCAAAATATTTTTCACTTAACTTCCTTATTCTAGCTTAACCTTCGATTAAATCATGTAATGTGCAGTAGCTTTAGGTGAATTTTACCGCTAGTAAAGAAAATAGCAATAAATTATAAGTTACTGAAATATTTCTCTGAATTGCTTCAGTTAAATATCGCAATTTATTCGTCACTTCCTATGATACACGATTTTGTTCAAGTATTTTGGCATAAAATCCAAATTTAATTTTAGTATGAGAAAGGCATAAGAGAAAGGCCGCGCAGCCGTTCCTTGCAACAGCTGTTGTACGCCGATATTGTTACGTTTGTAAATATTTAATTTTTGTTTGTCACATAGCACTCTCTTTAGAGTGAATTGCCATAGACAAAAAAAAATTGTTTTTCGAATTACGTCGATTAACTGCCAGATGTCAATGTAGTGCCGTTCTTGTTGATTATATAGTTGTTAGTGTAAACACCTAACGATTTTTTGCTTTTCAAACATATTTGATTGGTTTAGTTGTAGATAGATAATAATAATTTTTATATTAGTAAGTAATTTTGTCGTCAGAAGTTTTTTAAACTAGATTATCATAGAGGGAGTAATCTTATTATAGTTTATCTAACAAATTGCTCCTGAGGCTACCGGCTACTGACTACCCTGAGGCCATCCTAAGGCTAGGACGATGGATGGTTTGGTATATTTATGCTAGGCTGCTTCCCCCAACTGCTGTCTCTGGGAATCGTTGCTTCAGTCAAATGATATTGTTAAATATTATTGTTGCAATTTAAACCTCCAGTTCGGCAGTTGAAAATAAATTTCATCCCGGTCTATTGAATGTACTCGATGCTTACATTCTATGCACTCTTCCATTAAAGATAGGTACTCACAAATAGAAGCGATTTGTGTGCGTGTCTGCGCGCCCAAAGTAAGCTTAATTTTTCTCTTCTTCTTGTGAAATTGATCAAATACTGATTACTTCTTGAACAATTAATTAGATTCATTGACCTATTTAGGGAACAGGAGTCAAAAGATTACATTTCTAGGGATTTTGTGTTCTATGACTAAACCCTTGATTATACGACCCTAGCCCAAGGCACGCTTCATAATGGCGTAGGTTAAAGGGCACATACACTACATACAGGGCCGCGGCGGGAGGAACATTTGCTCCTACCCCATTTTTCAATAATTTTTAATATTAAAAAAAATTATAATAATTTTGACTGCGCTTTAAAAATGTACCTACTATTTTAAGCAACTCTTTCATAATATAGTTAGGTTGAAAAAGGTTTGGAGCAGTCAATCAACGCATTTAACTGGAAAAAATTAGGATAAAGCTGAATTTTTGCAGGTGAAAGTACCTACCACTGAGAGTATCTATTGTCACAAAAGTCTCCACCCCCGCTTGCTTCCCCCCTGTGGCCACTCAAACATTGAAATTGTAGGGTTCTACTAAAGTCATTATATCTCCTAAACTAAAACATATGCTAGAAAAGAATTTCGACCAACGAACTTTAAAAAAAAAAAACTTAATAATTATACCTATTCACGCAACTTTTTGTTATTTGCAATAGTTTGGCGAGTAAAAATGTTTTGTAAAAAATTCTTTGCAAAATTTTGTTTTTAAGATGAATTGTTGTTTCATCTGAGGGAATATAAAAAAATGTTTCAAACAAAATATTTGGAAAATTTAATTAGCTTTAAAATGATGTATAACATTACTTACTTTTTATACTTGTAGAAATTCTGCGGTGCCTGCAACGATGCGCAGCGGCAGGGGATGTAGGTGACCGATTTGTTGTGCATACGTTTAAATTGAAAAATGAGTCATTAATTGATTTCAGTTTATAAAAAACTGTTTTTATTATTAAATAACACACATTTTTCACTTTTTTACTTGTTACATATATATACCTTTTTATATTTTTAATTTTTGAACTTATAATTTTTGAGATATCTTATGAGTAGCTACTTTCTTTATGTTTTCTATTTTTTTTTTTAAATTTAATACAATCATAAGGGTGCCTACATTAACATGATAATATATATTTCAAATTATAAACTAGACATGTTTACCTTTAGGAGAGTTAAAAACTCGTGTGTAGAGGGGAAAAAATAAAATTTTATAAATAATTAAAAATTACAAATTAACATTCAGCGTGAAGAAAAAAAAAATTGTTGTACGTATAAAAGTGAAAAAAACTTTTTGTATATAATAATATAATGTTAAATATTCAAAACAAAATATTTAAAATAAAAATAAAAAAGTACTACTTAGATACACTAAAAAGTAATAGAATAAGAAAATAATAAGATGCCAATTGATTCTAATTAGCTAAATTGTTATTGTATTCTTATGATATACTCTAGATCAATGATTATTATATGTAAATTTAATTATATTAATGGCACATGTTGTGCCGTATGCATTGAAATAAATAGTAATTGAAACATAGTACCTATGTAAGATATTACAACATAAAATTAATGCCTCAACACAAACTTGCCTAGTGAGGCGTGTTATGCAAAACCATAAATAAAATTATTGCAATTTGGGAGGTGGGTATGCCTACCGCCGCCCCGGGAACCATTTTTTGGATAACCAACACTTCTGCAGTAGATCACCCCAAGTGGTTTGCTACGTTTGTTGAATTGTGTACCTTAATGAGAAAAAAAGTAATAATCAATTTTATCTTATTTTTATCTCGTATTAAACGGGCGTTCAATTATTATTGTAATTAGTGTTCCGCCGGTTTGTGATGATATTAATTAGAAGTGCAGTTTAGTCAAACAATTAACCTTAGTGATGAATGTGTAGTAGTGGATGAGTTTCGTGAAAACCTCCAACATTATAACTGGTGACAATCGGTGCAAAGTGGAATGTTGAATTTGGACAAGAGATACCATTACCTGCCCTCAGTGAGTTTATGCTTCCTTTTTTAATACCTTCAAGAAAGTTCCCAATAGATGATGCGGCCCTGATTATAGGACACATTGCGTAAGCCAGAGGGCCCAGCCATATTAATCCGGCCCTAATCGGGCGCATATCTCTTAGAATGACAACACGCTTATGCAGTTCGCAAAAGACTGGCTTTTATTAGTAATAAAAGGTTTTAACAATCTTGTTAATAGATGGCGTTAGTAGTTACATTTTTAATTTTGATATGGATATTAATACCCCCACTTATCAAAATAAATTAAACATACAGTTTATTCATTGCATACAACGCCAAGCAAACTCATGAAATTGTAAATATCTCAGTTTTCGTTTTGCATAGTTCCAATGTATATGACCATAACAATTATTAAATTGGCTAAGATAGCTGACAGAATAAGCAATGTCTGGTCTCGTTAATACGGCTAAGTACATTAAACTTCCAATTAATTTTTTTGGTAAGGAACATTAGGTAAACATTTATCTGTTGACTTATCCAAATTCAATTTAGGCTCAATTGGAGTACTTTGTGTTTTACAATCAGACATCTGAAATTTAGAAATTAACTGTTCAATATATTGTTGTTGATCTACAGTAATAACATTTTTATTTTTATCTAAATTAATTCTCATGCCTAGATATTGTCTAACAGGCCCTAGGTCCTTTAACTTAAATTCTGAACCTAATACATTTTTTAATTTCGTAGTTTCAACCTCACTGTTAGAAAAAATTAGAAAATCGTCTACATACAGTGCTACAACTATTTTAATTTTACCATTCATTTTTGTAAACAAACATGGTTCATATTGACTATTTTTAAAATCTAATTTAGTTAAAACCTCTTTAACTCTTTCATACCATGCTAGGGAAGATTGCTTTAATCCATAAATGGCCTTTTTTAACTTCAATACCTTTCCCCCACTTTTGTTTACAAAACCTTCAGGTAATGACATAAATAAATTTTCATTCAAGTTTCCATTTAGAAAAGCAGTACATACATCTAAATGAGTAATACTCATTCTCATCTTTACACTAAGGGCAAACAATAATCGTATGGTAGAATGTCACACTACCGGTGAAAAAGTATCTGTGTAGTCGACACCAGCTTTCTGTGAAAAACCTTTAGCCACAAGCCGAGCTCGAAAACGCACTTTATTTTCAATATCAATTTTTTTATTAAGCACCCATCTACACTTCACTATCGTCACATCACCCGGATTATCAACAAGCTCCCACGCCTCACTCTCCTCAAATGACTGCAGCTCCTCAGCCATTGCCTGCTTCCACTGCTCCTTCTCTGGCCCCTCAAGAGCCTCTGCGAATACAATCTCTTCAGATGCTGGAAAAGTACTGGAAACACACATGTTACTAAAACCATATCTTTCTGGTTTCTTTCTCTGACGCGTGCTGCTTTCTGTTACCTGTTCGGGTGGTTCTGTTGATTGAACTACGTGTTCTGAGACATCTTGTGTTGGAAATTCAGTTAGTGTTTCATTGCCATCATCATATATTAAAGAATCTGAAAAGCGATCAAAAGGATCCTCAGTTTTTGGAATATTCTGAGAAAATTCCCCCACTGAATCACTACTCTCTTCCACCTGATTGTCTTCTGTCGTCTCCTCATTAGGAATCCAGACGGCTGACTCTTCATTGGTTAACATCCCATCTGTCTCATCCTCCATCACTATGACATCTCTGCTAATAATAATGGAGTTCTTAGTAGGATTATACACACGATAACCTTTTACATCCTCACCATATCCTGTTAAAATATGTTTTGTGGCTTTCTTATCCCATTTTAAACGTTTTTGTTTAGGAACATGCACCATGACTTTGCTGCCAAACAAACGCAGGTGACTTAAGTCAGGTTTTGATCCATACCACAATTCATATGGTGTTTTTTCCAATCCTGATGCAATAGACCTGTTTTTCAAATATACAGCAGTATTAGCTGCTTCTGCCCAAAATTTTTTGTCTAACTTTGCATCATATAATAAACATTTAGCTTTCTCAACCACTGTACGGTTAGCTCTCTCACAAAGTCCATTTTGCTCTGGTGTATAATAATTTGATTTTTGATGTATTATACCAGCCTGGTTTAGGTAACTCTTAAAATCCTTATTGCAAAATTCTAGACCATTGTCTGTTCTTAATATTTTAATTTTCTTACTAAGTTGATTTTCAACAACTGATTTAAACTCTTTAAATCTGTCGAAAACTTCACTCTTCTGCTTCAGAAAATATATGAACGTCATTCGACTATAATCATCTATAAATAGCAGAAAATATCGAGCTCCATTTAAAGAATTTGTTTCCATCGGACCGCAGACATCACTGTGAATCCTATGAAGCGTTTCTGTACTCCGCTCACCCACATGAGAAAAGGGTAATCTCATTTGTTTTCCCTCACAACAAATAATACACTGAGACTTGGTTATGTCAATAGTACTCTCATAATTCAAACCATCCACAACACCGTTTCTCATTTTTTGCATATCTTGACTGTTAATGTGTGCTAGTCTTCTGTGCCATAATTTTCCACTGACAGGAACAGTCAACAAACAACTTTGTGATTGTAATCTCAATTTGTAAACACCTTCTGACAAATCCGCAGTTGCAACCAAATCATTGTTTTTGTTTCGAATATAACAATGCTTCTCTTCAAAAATGACATTATTTCCATTCTTGATAAGTTCACTTACGGATAATAAATTGGTTGTCAAACTAGGCACACAAAGCACATTTTTAACTGTTATATGATAATTTAATTCCGAAACAATTTCGACATCTCCGGAACAAACAACTTGCACTTTAGATTCATTGGCGACAGTAATTTCTGGCAAATACGGCGTTGTATTCATATTTTTAACCCAATCTTTCTTCGCCGTCATGTGTGCACTTGCCCCCGAGTCGATGTACCATGAATTCTTGTTATATTTTCCATTCAGGAAAACAACATTAAAAACACATTTACTTGTATTTTTCTTTAACAATGGACACTGGTTTCGATAATGACCCGTCTGTTTACATTTGTAACAAGTGACATTATTGTCAACCGTCACTTTTGAGTTTATCGATGATACCGCACCATTTTTAAATCTATGCTTTTTGCTATTATTTGCAACGAATGCAGCGCCGCTGGTATTCACGTCATTCTGTGAAATCTGCATATCAAGCAACTTAGATTTTATTAAATCGGTGGTAATCTGCATACCCGAATGCTCCACCGCCATAATCATCGGCATGAATTTTTCTGGCAAACCAGCTAGAAGTAATGATCCGATCCATACTTCCGTAATTGCAAATCCTGTGCCTTTTAATCTCTGAGCTGTTTCGACCACTTGTGTGACGTATGAAGTCATGGAATCACAATTTTCTTGTCGTAACGAGATTAAATGTCTTAGTAAGGATATTTTACGAGAAAAACCTGAGTCATCAAACATAGACCTCAGTTTAATCCATAACTCTAAAGTTGTTTTTGTTTCCTTAATATGCACGTACAATCCAGGTTCAATAGTTAAAACTAGCTTCGCCTTGGCCCTTGCGTCATCTGATGCTTTTTTCTCGAAATTGGCATCTGGTTCCGACTTAATATAGTTCACCAGATTGTCAAGCACCAACAGATTTTCGACTGCAAAACTCCACTGATCATAATTCTGGCGTCCTGTCAACTTCTCAATGCTTTGAAAATAGTTCACTGCCATATTTCAACGAAAAATCAACAATTTTCGACTGTTTTATACTAAATTCACACAGTAAAAACCGAAAAATATAATGGATATTTGCCCATAACCTCTTAGAATGACAACACGCTTATGCAGTTCGCAAAAGACTGGCTTTTATTAGTAATAAAAGGTTTTAACAATCTTGTTAATAGATGGCGTTAGTAGTTACATTTTTAATTTTGATATGGATATTAATAATATCATTGTGGTGTAACATGGGAATAATCATAATATTAATAGGTGATTGCCGGGATAATTACCATCGTACTAGAGTAGGATATGCAACTGTATTACGGTACTGCATTTGTCGGCGAATATTGTTTATATCCAGGGATAATTGGCTTTATCTGTTTTTGGAAATCAAATAAAATCGTAAATTATGACCGTTCCATTGTTAGGAGTGCGTTGTGAGAATGACTGTGTGCCCGGAGTATTGTTACGTGTATCCTCAATTCGGGCGAAATTGATAAAATATTTCCAAAAATCAAAATATTTTCTTGAGTTTTCTGCTGATAAACTGATTAATGATCTCCGTAGGCTTGGAGGGTACAACTTCCCACTGCATGAGCATGTTATATTTCATGTTAAGAATTCCCACTGTATGAGAATATGGTAATGTTACATTTCTTCTTACATATTTCCACATGATAATATAGTAAAGTTATATTTCATGTAACCAATTCCCACTGTCTGAGAATATGTTGTTATATTTCATAATAAAAATTCTCACTGAATATGCTAATGTTATGTTTCATATTACAAATTCCCACTGTATGAGAATATGGTCATTTTATACTACATATTACAACTCTATGAGAATATGGTAATGTTATATTTCACATTACAAATTCCCACTGTATGAGAATATGGTAATGATATATTTCATGTCACAAATTCCCACTGAATATGGTAATGTTATATTTCATATTAAAAATTACCACTGTATGAGAATATGGAAAAGTTATATGTATTTCATGTTACAAATTCCCACAATACACCAAAGTTATATTTCATGTTACGAATTCCCATTGTTTGAGAATATGGAAATATTATATTTCATGCTACAAATTCCCATTGGATGGGAATATTGCAATGGGAATAATACACGTTAATCTTATATTTTTGACCTGTTTAGTTAGTCTAGGTGTCAAAGTACTTACCAACGTTTTTTAAGGGCATTAACCAGCCAGCGTACATACATACTGTACCTACACAGTTTTGAATATCTTAGTAGCATTGTATTTAAAACTTCTTTGCCCATAAGAGGTTTGACAAACTGGGAAGTTAAAAGATTTTACATGTCACTGTCCGCTCTAGTGCTTATTCGTTTTTCAAACATCGAAATTATTTTTAAATTGGTAAAGCAGGATATTTTCAACGCATTTTTTTCAAGTTAGGGACATTTAGTATCTTAAAAATAAAATCAGTGCTCGTCTTCAAGTGCGGGACTTTAAGAATAGCCTTCAGAATTAGTTTTTGAATCTTTGCTAAAGCCCTAAAGCAAGTAGTTGTAGCACTACTGCAACTGATAATACCATATTAAGAATTAAATAAAATTAAATAGAAACACTACGGAGCTCATTTATAAAACTATTGTTGCTCCACATTTGGATTACTTTTTTTTTTTTTTTTTTTTTTTTTTTTTTTTTTTTTTTTTTTTTTTTTTTTTTTTTTTTTTTGTTGTTTTTTTTTTTTTTTTTTTTTTTTTTTTTTTTTTTTCATTTATTTATTACAGAAGATACATTATTTATACAGCAAAAATAACATATAAAATATAATATTTATATTTCAAAATAATCTTTTTTTGATACAAATAAACTATATAATAAATTTTCACTGATTTTTTTATTTTTTATTTTGTATGATATTTCTCTTCTATAGAAGCAGACGCTTGTGATTAGAAGAGGGACGAGTATCGGGATGAAAAAATATTTAAAATATATTTACAAAATATATTTTGAATCTTTTGATTTAATTGTGGTAGATACTTAAAAAAAACAAATTTACAAGTTATATAATTTATGATGATAAATTTTATCAATTTGTTATTTTTACTTTAAATTGCTCTTTAATTGCTTTTAATAGGCATTTATCGTCTTCGATTGTTCTTATTTTTTCAGGTAGGCTATTGAAGTATTTTTTTCCTAGATATGTGTAATGATGTTGTGCAAATGAGGTGTTACATTTTTGTGTTGGAAATATATGCTTTTGACGAGTACGACTTTCAGTTAAAAAGCTATGATTTTGTTTTTCTTTTATTATTTGGATTATTATATTTTTTCGAACTAGATCATTAAATTTTAATACTTTAAATTCTTCAAAAATAAGGTGAGTTGGATAATCTCTTCGTTTTTTCAAGATAATTTTTATAATTAGACGTTGCACAATTTCAACAGGGAGTAGATTTGTTTTGTATGCAGCTCCCCAGCTTACTACAGAGTATTGGAGATTTGACTGTACTATAGCATGGTAGACTGATGTTAGATTTTCTAATGAGAGAAAGTTTCGGATTTTTAAAAATATGTAAATTAATTTCCTTATTTTGTTAACGGTAAGGTTGATTTGATCTTTCCAGTTCAGGTTTTTGTCTATTGTTATTCCTAAGTATTTGATTTTATTCGAAATTTTTAATGTGGAACAGTTTATTTTACAGTTATTTTTTTTGTGATCTTTAGAATTATCATGTATAATTATATCAAAATTTACCGGAACGTCCTTTGATTTTATTGCAAATGGTATAACGTGAGTTTTTTCACTATTAAGAGATAGTAGATTTATATCAAACCAGTGTTTAAGTATGTTTATGTCTTCTGTTGCTTTTTGTTTTACAACTTGCCATGTGATTCCACTTTCAATAAGTACTGTATCGTCGGCATAAGAGGTTATACTACCATGAAGTGGCTGTGAGAATATACCGTTTACATATAAGATGAATAATATAGGACCTAGCACAGTACCTTGTGGAATTCCATATTCAGATGTCTCTTCGTCGCTATAAATGTTATTTATTTTGACACATTGAGGGCGATTTTTTAGGTAGCTTTTTATCCAATTTGCTACTTTTTCATTAATGTTCAAATTATCTAATTTTTTCATAAGTTTTTTATGGGATATGCTGTCAAACGCTTTTCTCAGATCTATAAAAATACCTATACATTTATTGCTCATATCAAGGTTTTTATATATGCGTGATGTGACATTTGCAATCGCGTCTTGTGTGCTGCGCGCTTTTCGGAATCCGTATTGATTGTCGTGAAGTATTTTGTTATTTTCAATAAATTCCATTAGTTGAGATTTTACGATTTTTTCAAATATTTTTCCAATATTTGAAATGAGGGAAATTGGTCGATAGTTAGTTACATTTTGTGCGTTTCCACTTTTGAATATAGGTGAAATAATTGTCCTCTTATAATTAGACGGAAATATTCCATTTTTTAAACTTAAATTAATTAGGTGACTTAATGGTTTTATCACGTGGCTTTTAATAGATTTTAACATATTTACAGTTATGTTGTCAAAACCTGGTGACGACCCTCCTTTCATATTTTCAATAATGTTTAGAATATCTACTTCCTTGATCATTTTAAAATGGGACAGTGAGTTTACACTGTGTATATCTTCGATAATTTGTTGAGTTGTCGCTCCCTTTGTTACATTAATTTTTTTAGCGAGGTTTTGTCCAACTTTCGCGAAGAAGGAGTTGAATATATCCGCGCATTTTTTAGGGTTTTCCTCTGCATTTATTTTTACGTCATTTTCGTCTACAATTACCTTGATTGAATGTTTTTGTTTATTGTTATCTATTGCACAGTTAATTGCTTGCCAGATTATTTTTGGATTGTTTTCAGAACTTATTATTTTATGTTTGTAATATTCATCTTTACTAATTTTTATTAAGCGTGTCAATTTATTTTTATATTTTTTATAATTAAATTCTATTTTTTTGTCGTTTGGGAATTTTATTGTTTTTTTGTAAAGCTTACCTTTTTCATTGATTGAATTTAATAAACCCGGTGTGATCCATGGTTTTAAGTATTTATTTTTATCTAAATTACGATATGGAATATCTGTTTTTGAGTTTTCTACATGTTTGGATAAAATATATTCAAAGTACTTTGAGCATATTTCAACTTCTTCGCAGTTGATTACAGGTTGCCAATGTTCCGTTTTCAAGTTTTCAATTAATTTTTGCAGATTTATTTTGGTATATGATTTTTTTATTGATTTATTTTTTGTTTGTATTGTTTTTTCTTCCTCGTACAAAAATATACACGTATGATGATCGGTGATGTTATTTTTCCAGACAATGGTTTTTATTTTATGAAGATCTTTTATGTTAATATTCGTCCAAAAATGATCTAGGCAAGATGGTTTCTGACCTTGAATTTCGCGCGTATTTTCATTTATACACGATTTAAAGTTGTTTTCAGTCATACAGTTCAAATATTCATGTTTAATTCTATTGTCTTTATTTTTGTTAATATTGATATTAAAATCCCCTGTTATTATGCAAGTTTTGTTTTTTAAATTTGATATTATATTTCGTATTTGTTCGATAAATAAATAAGCGTTCGATTCATGCGTTCTATAGATTGCTAACAAATAATAATTGATTTTGTTGTGGTTAAGATGGATTTCTATGCAGTTTGATGAATCTAAGTTGTGTTCTAAATGTGTAACAATATTATATTTCTTACTTACGAATATCGCAATGCCACTGTTTTTATTTATGTTTGTGTTTGTTTGCATGTAGATATAATCACTTAAATTATAATGTGGTGAGTCACTGTTTGTGTATGTTTCAGTTAATACTATAACATCCGGCTTTACATTAAGATTATTTATATTGAGTATAAATTCTTCTATGTTTTTTTGAAGGCTGCGGATGTTAAGATGGAGTATTTGTATACCAGAGAATTTGTCAGTGATGATTTCGTTGCACTCTTTTGCACTTTGACTATTGAATTCACTGATTTTGAAGCAGTTGTCCAGTTGCGTGTTTACGAAGTCATCCATAGTAGTTTGTTTTTTTTTTGTTTTTATGATATTGTAATATTTTTTTTAGTTCTTCTATGTATGTGGTTAAAGCAGAAGAATGTGTCCGATAAATAATAATTATATTAAATGAATAATTTATTAAATTTATCTCTAAGTTTAATAAATTGACAATATTCACCATTATTTCAATTACACTTGTGACAGCGTAAATATTTGATATAAATATGGCAACGCCGTTATTTCTGTTAATTATATATTTTGTTGCGTAGTACAAGTAACTCGGTATATTATAATTAATTTCATTCGATGAATGCGTTTTTGATAATATTATAGAGTCAATTCTATTTAATTGTTTAATAATTATTAGAAATTCTTCGAATTTTTTTTCCAAAGATCTAACGTTCATGTGTATTATTATTAGGCTGACTGTAGGTTTTAAATCATTAAAATCGTTTGTTTTATTTACCGTGTTTAAAATCCTTTCATCTATTTTATATGAGTTATCTATTGCGTTTATTATAAATTCGTTCATTTTGAGGTAGTAATAATTATAACAATAATGTTGGCGCTGGGAATACACTTCACATTTGCAATTATAGTACGTATTATATGTGTGTATATTATCACTGCGTGTTAACACTTTGCGGGCGGGCTTTTGGAAATATTTTTTTGAAATATTGTAGATATTATTTAGGTTTTCGTTACACTTGTAATTAATAATATGCATAATTAGTCGTAATCGATGCGATCCCTCGCAATTTTCAGCATTTTGTTTCTATAGTTGCACTTAGTACTGTTGGCTGTGTGGTCCGTGGTGTTTTTTTCTCCATATTTAGAATTTTGTCTGGTGCAGTTTACACACGCTGGTATTGTTTCTCTTCCCGGACATTTTGAAAGGATGTGGTCGCCCATGCAGTGTGGGCAAATTGGAGGGCCGGTTCGGTGTAGGCACTTTTTAGCTGTATGCATGAACATACAGCAATGAAAACATTGAGTTAATGGACTGCAATCTTCAATTTTTACTCGTTGAAACTGTATATTTAGTTTACCGAGTGCAAGAAGACTTTTCCGCATTTTGCCACTGGTTTCCAAGATGTAGCTAGTGAATTGGCGCTGTTGTTCATTTACGTTTGTATTTTTTATTTCCGTTATTAGTGTGATTTTATTGTCTTCACTTTCCTTGTAAACATCTTCAATTCCTTCGTTCTGGGTAATTATTCCGCAAACTATTTCGTCTTCAGTAAGATTTGATTTTAATCCTTTTATTATTATTTTTGGTCTTTTCTTTTGAATTTCATTTACCACCAATTCGGTTTTCAGTTTTTTTATTTCGGCAGTTAGAGTATTTGCATATTCCTTTTTTGGGCATGATATTATTATTTTTTCTTCTTTTGTTTTTCTCAAACCATTTATTCCTATCTTTATGTTGCTTAAATTTATTTCTTTTTTTATTATCTTTTCAATTTCTTCTGCTTTAGCATTATTTTTGGTCGACGAAATGATGATTGAGAATCTCTCTTCTTCTCGAGGAGTAACTTTAGTTGTTGATAATACCTGGGCATAGGATGGTATTGTTGCGTTTTTCATTATTTTTTCAATGTTTCCCACCAGTTGGTCGTTTTTTTCAATTAGTTTGTCTTGTAGTTGAATTATTTGTTGTTGCATTTTTAATATATCAGATTTTACTTCATTATCAAGATCACCAATAATTTTTTCGATGTTGGTTTTGGTTTTCGAGTCTTTAATCGTTTGGATTTTTTGAACTTCATTTTTCAATGTTACTAATAATTCTTCTACCGTCATGAAAGTGTTACGGTAACGCGAGCGCTAGGACAGTACCGAGGCGCGGGCTGCCGTTACGAGCGTAAGAATATTACTTATTACTGCTCTACGATGTTATATTTGGCCAATGAAGGAAATTTAAACAAACTAGAAGTTATACAGAACAGAGCTATGAGATGTATACTGGGAAAAGGCAAATACGCAAGGATTAATCAAATGAGAGAGTAGCTAAATTGGATTTCAATAAAAAAGACTACTATTTAATTTGTTAATTTTTGTGCATAAAATTATGAAAAACCAAATGCCAAAATACTTTAAGGATGAAATTGTTTTTAATAGAGACGTACATAATTACGAAACAAGAAATATAAACAGAGTTCGATTGCCACAAAAGAAGAAATCAAAATCACAGAACTACCTAATGTATAGAGGACTAAAGATGTATGATGAAATTCCTGAAAGTTTGAAGAATGAAGAAAGAATGAATGTATTTAAAAATAAATTTTATGCTTACTGTAAAAATATTTAAATTTATCAAATGAAATGTTACATTGTGCTTATGAGTTTATATTCATGTAGTATAAACTAACTCAATAAATAATAATAAAAATATTCAAGGGATTATTGTACAAGAGCACAGTAAACTTATTATGGGAAATAGCGTACGTCCTCGGTAGTATAGTGATAAGAAAATTTAGATTTTAAGAAAACAATTCTGTTTTAATAACTATTTTCAAAGACCGATTACTTTAATTCACTGAAACAATAGATGGTTCCGAATTTCGTATTTAAAATAATGCCGATTCATTGTTGGGGCTAAAGGCATCACTAAAGAACAAAAACGCTCTTTAGGTATTGACATTCCCGTCTCAGTGTTCAGCGAACGTATAATCAACTATCCCACTATCTTTTATCATCTATTCCGGAACGAATTAGCCCTCCTCCTGTCAAGAAAATGCTTTCCCCTTTTCTGTTAAAGTTTTCCCATCAGACTACATGACTTTGTGATTTTCGGAAGACACCTATTTCAGCGTACAAGCGTAGTAGTTTGTTCGTGATTCGACATTTCACATTCTAGTCAGTCTACAAAAATATTGACGTTCACCGTAAAAATTGTTATCTTCCAACATTATATAATATTACACTCGTAACCAATTAATTATTAAATAATCTCGTCGTGGTTGAGTAGTTGCGTTGTGGTAGCGTTAATGCTACGGACACACTTGCTTATTCGAAGCCAAAGAGCATGCTACCTTGTAGCATGTGTGTCAGTGACGTTGCTAGTAATGAGCATGCTCATTTGAAGCCGAATGGGCATGCTCACAAATCAACAGCTGTTTGATTAATGAGCATGCTCATTGGATTATCGGGTGGAAGGGGAAGCCTCTATGCATGTGTAAGCAGGCTAGCTTATGAGCATGGTCATTTCAATCCGATCTCAGTTCGCATCTGCGCATTCTTTGCAAAGATGTCAAAATAGCCCGCTGGGGAGGCGAAAAAACTTTGTTTATCGTGGGAAAATTTTTTAGATTTTCACGGCCAAAAGCATTTTTGTTGTTAGTTTTTGGGGTGTTATGCCGTGTTGCGCTACCTCCTTCTATAGCCGACGTTTCGGACAGCGTTACAGTGTCCATCATCAGGGCACATCCGGTAGATCCGACGATGTGTTTATCGTGATTTATTATGGGAATCACGAATATATTTGGAACACTAGGTCACTAAATACCCACAATTTATTTCCAAAATCCCCAAAAGTTCCTTTACCTCCAAAATGAAACCACATTCTATTGAAATTAGAATTTATTTTTCGGATTTGTTGACATCTTGGAACCAAATCAACCGTTTTATTTTCTTTCATCAGAAGATTCTTAAATAATTGCATTGCAAGCAATAAGATTATTTTGTTTAGTTCTTGGCGAATGGAATTGACTCAATTTGACATTTATTTGACATGAGCATGCTTATTATATAGCACGTGTGTTCAATTGTTGGCTTTGAGCATGCTCATTCATGAGAAAACTCAAACCAAGCCTGCTCATCATGAGCAAATGTGTACAGTTGACTATTTGACATGAGCACACTCATTAAGGAGCATGCTCATAAGCCGGCTTGTTAATGAGCAAGTGTGTCAGTACCTTTATGGATTTAAAAGGGGTGTTCGTTTCAGCCCTTCTCCTGTAAGGGGGCTAATGCCGTTTTAGAACCCTATTTGTGCATTATTTATTACAACTATTATTTATAGTTTAGATATTTGATTGAACCACTGAATAGATGATTCACATTAGAAATGCCTTCCTTATTGGTTTAGTCGCCACAGACTTAATACATTTTGGTTCTCTAGCCCGTTTAGCACGCGCTCCCTTGTCCGACATCGCATATCGCCACTCCATTTGAATTTCATAACAATGATGAAACTACGAAAAATAAGGCCGATTGGCCAGACTTTTGGATCGTCAAACACGTCCACATTGTATTTATTGTAATCTTCTTTATTCTCTGGATTGAATCATAGATTGCGCAATACTTTTACAACAACTCACCAGTAGTAGCAGTCAAAATCTATGACCATAGTAAGAACAATAACTAAGAGAGGAAGGATTGAATATGTGTGTTGGAAGCTCATGTTGTAGCGAGGAAGCACAGAGACCAGCAACACGCCTACGAACATAGTAAGAATAAAAACTAAGGAATACATATATTTATCATTAGTAGCAGTTAATGCCTATGTACATAGTAAGTACAAAAACTAAGGAATGTACTTATCAGTAGTAGCAGTCAATTTTTACGAATATAGTAAGAACTAAAATTAAGGAATAGATTAACAGTTGATAGTAACAGTCAATGCCTGCGAACAATTTAGTTATACCTACACATTTACCAGTTGTAGCAGTCAATGCCTACGAACAACTTACAACTACTAAGAAATAGTCAAATAACAGTAGCAAACAATGCCTACGAATACCTTGGAGCAACTAAGAAATAGACATTTACCAGTAGTAGCCAAAGTCGTAGTTGATGCCTGCAAACAACTTAGAACAACTAAAAATAGACCCTTTATATTAGCAGTCAATGCCTACGAAAAACTTAGAACAACTAAGAAATAGACCAGTAGTAGCGAGCAATGCCTACGAATAACTTAGAGGAACTAAGAAATAGACACCAATAGTAGCAGTCAATGCCTGTGAACAAAATAAGAACAAAACCTAAGGAATGGACTTACCAGTAGTAGCAATCAATGCCCACGAATAACTTAGAGTAACTAAGAAATAGACACTCCAGTAGTAGCAGTCAATGCTTACGAATGTAGTAAGAACAATTAAGAATTAGACTAGAATTAACAAGTATCCAATGCCTACGAAGCCACTGGCCACTAGCTAACTGGTTATAGTCGTTCATTAACACTAATCACTCTATGTAAGCTGGGAGTATGTCCGCCGCTGGCCCGTCTGTCTGCTGTTAGCCGTGATGGCTTGTGCCCGCCTAATCTCTTCCAATTATCTGCCGTGGAGCCATTTGTCAAGTCCGAGCCTGAAATGGATTAATAGGGTCTCCTGATTTATTGGGAGCCAATTGGGAACAGGTGTAGTCAAGTCTCTCTAAGTGGATTGCTACTGGATATCTATGCTGGAGTTGGGAGTATCTTTGGATCTGTGGACAATGGGGATATCTGGTCACGATGTTTGCGTATCTTTAATCAATCGGATTAGTAAGATATGCATATGCATATATTAATAGTTTATGTACGGCGGATAGCATTAATATTGTATTACATCCGATATACTAATGTACTCAGTGATTCGATGCAATCTGGTTGAGCCTGATTGATTAATTATTTATTAAGGGGTCGTCCATTAATCAAGTGATGTTTTTACCAACTTTTTTGACCCCCTCCCCCCCCTGGTGATATGTGGTGAGGTTTTAGGCTAACTCCCCCCCCCCCCCAAAATCACGTGTATTTCTTTAGTACAAAGTATAGGACGTTCACCTTTAGAAATCGTGCGTTCAAAGAAAAATAAATTTCCCCCCCTCGTGATGTTTCGTGATTTTTTTTCGACCTCCCCCCCCCTTTCGAGCCTCACGTGATTAATGGACGACCCCTAACATGTAAACAAACTAACTAACTAACTAAATACTTTGCAAATACTCGTAAATTGAAAAAATGTTTCATAAGTATGTTTTTTGTAAACTAAAGAGATAAAAGTTTATGGTGGGCATGTCTGTGTGCACGAAGTACCTTAACTCATATGTTTTTTTTCTTACTTCGATAATAAACTAGTAGTACTATCTTCTTTATAATAATAGTCATTAGTAAACATCGCTTCCCAAATGCATATTTTTTAAATTTCGCTTATTTTAATACACCTAAACCAAAATTTCCTCCGAAACCATATGTCTAGGGATATTTTGTCGGACGATGGAAACGCGCGGTACATAAATACCTACCTACTTAATTATAAACCGTACAAAATTTAATGTAGCTTTAAAAAAAATTCTAATAAGGAATTCTACATTTTGTCCAAAGAAACGTCATTATCTCAATGACAATTATTTTTTCAGACAGGTACAATAATATTGAAAAAAAAATACGAATAATTCACAAATGAAAAAATAATCTTTTCTGAATCATTAAAATGGCCACCATCATGAAACGGAACTGGAACGCGCAAGATCAATTTAGTGTGAGTGTTAGAAAGTGCGTTTTCTTTACTTATTAATTTCCGAGATTACTGAGTGAGGTTCGCCCGCCATTGCCTTCAAACATGCAAATCATGGCTCATGGCTAGCATCTACTAATCCCAATACAGGTAGCGATGCCGACAGTAAGCACCGCAGAAGATGAACGACCCCGGGGTGCGAGGATCGTGTTACCGAGTAGGACCAGTGCCCGCTCCCCGGTATCTGCGGCTTCGACCTGCCAATAGTGCCACTTGAGGTGTTTGTGAAGATTACCTGACCAGACCAGACTGCCCGGGACCATCATTCAATCATTTGACACGTGAATGATTGCGATTATGTAAGGGACAGTGGGATGATGGCGATTTGCGGGTAACCCTGAACGATCGACTTGTTTTTGGGGTATTATGTCGAATTGCGCTACCTCCTTCTGTAGCCAACGTTTTGGATAGCGTTACAGTAATCGAAGTTTGTGTGTGCGTTTATGTAGATGCGTTACCTTGTTGCCAGCTCCAATCCTATCTTAAGAGCTGGTATTACGGTATATTTTAGAACTAGCAGACCGGGCCACACGTTGCTGTGGCTAACGAAACACAAGGCCATTACCCAACCTTTGTAACCAACGCCACCTGTTAATTTGCATACATATCAAATCCATTCCGCCCGCTTTCCAGCCCGCTTCCCGCTGCCCGTTTGCCAGCCCGCTTCCTTTATATATTATATATTTCAATTTACACAAAACCTCGACAAATTATATACCTAAACCTTCCTTGTGAATCACTCGTTTATTGGTGAAAACCGGATGAAAATCCGTTGCGTAGTTTAAAAGATCTAAGCGTACAGATAGCGGGAGCGACTTTGCTTTATACCATAGATTCTCAACCTTTTTTTGCCCACCGCCCACTTTGACAGAATATTTTTTTCTAGCGCCCCCCAACTGCATTTACGGGGGGGGGAGGAGGGGCGATGGGTTTCCTGAAAGTCCGTTTTTATTTTTTACATACTAGGTAGGTACCTAATATGTAAAAAATAGTCGCGATTCTGAAACAGCTATTGCCACGATTATATTTAAATGTGTAATTACACTGTAATATTACGTAATCGTAAGAAAGGCTATGACTTCTATCATATTTCTGAGAAGAAGATTGTTTTAATGATAACAATTAAAACGCATACTTTATTATTAACATTGAAAAGATGTTGAATTTATAACTTATCTTATCTAATGGTTGAATTTGATGCGTTTTAAGAAGTTTGTTTATATTAGGCTCGATTTTACTTAAAAACAAACGTAAGTCGCCGCATCAGTAATATGGAGCCTATTTTTCTTTTTGGTTACCAACGTTGCTAAAGCTAAATAGGACGATGGGAATGCTAGTAAAAATCGCTAAACTATCGACCATAATCCTGGGTACAGTTGCGAAATCGGCTTCTGCAGCCAAAATTCTTGGTAGCCATTCTTAAATTTAATTTTTAATTCCTCATTTGTCGTCAGTTCTATTAGTTCTTCTTCTAACTGGGATGATCCTGCTCTGTTGATATTTGAAAAAGGATCCAAAACCCCGTCTGGTATGTCCACGTTAAATATCCTGGAATCGTTCCTTGAAATCCCTGTGGAGGTTTTCCAAGTGTTGACAGTAAACAAGCAATTCGTCGTTCTGGAATCATACTGCTGATAAATTTGGGAAGTTATTAAATTCCCGTATATGAGGGTTTTTTAGAAAAAGGAATGAGATGAAGTTATGGGAAGAAATAATGTATGAGGGGTGGGTAAGAATCTGGGGTCGGTGTATCCAAGAGTGACGGACGTATGAATCTATCCTTACCACTGCGGTGCATGGCAATATTCCGAGAGAGTCCTGCTGGAGAGGTCAAAAGATCTCCCTCAACCAGTGTCTCCCGATCCAGCTTGCCACACAGTTGGTGGGCAGACGCATCTGCCGCCGAGATCCGGACAAACCTCCTCCATGAACCCGGGCACCCCCGCTTAGTCACCAAACGTAGCGAACCACTTGGGGTAACCTATGGCAGATGTGTTGGTTATTCAATAAATTGTTCGGGGGCGGCGGTAAAATTGCACTCATTGGTACTTATTTGTGCAAAGAAAATGAGAATGTGAATATCCCGGAATCGTTCCTTGAAATCACTGTGGAGGTTTTCCAAGTGTTGACAGTAAACAAGCAAGTCGTCGTTCTGGAATGATACTGCTGATAAATTTGGGAATTTATTAAATTCCCGTCTGCCGATATTTCTTTTGAATAATAGTAGTTTGGATACAAAAGCTGCAACGTAATTTTTTGTTTTAATCAAATTTAAGTCGTCGCCTTGAAGTTGGAGATTGACAAACAATTTAAACAGGTCTGTCAAGTACGCAATATCGTTTTTCGATGAGGTTAGGTTGTCGCGCAATTATGTGTCTTTGTGTCCTAGGAACTCTATCACAGACTCAAACAGATTGTAAAATCGAGTCAAACAAGAACCTTTTGACAGCCAGCGCACCTCTGTGTGAAGCAGCAATCGGTTGAAATCTTCATCATTGGCAATGCAAAGCTGACTAAATAATCTGTCATTCAATGAGTTACTTCTGATTTTATTAAGTGCTCTGATAACATATTGCAGTGATGTATGTAGGCGTACACTCAGATTTTTCGCAACCAAATGCTGGCGATGAATTACGCAATGCACAGCAAGCAAGTCAGGAATTTTATTTTTTAAGCACGCTATGAAGCCTTTGTGACGCCCTTTCATAGCTGGAGCGCCATCCGTAGCAGCTGACAAAATATTATTAAAAGAAATTTTCTTTTAGTCACAAAACTTTTCCAGTATATTAAATATGGTTTCTCCTTTTGCATCTGTTTCCAAATTTGTAACAAACAATAGTTCTTGACATATTTTCTCATCTTTGATGAAGCTCACGTATGACAATAGCAATGCTTCATTGGTTGGTAGAGTGGACTCATCCAGCTGAATTGAAAATCGACAAGACTGCAGATGATTGCTCAATGATTCTTCAATGTTTTCAGCCATTTCATCAATTCGTCTTTGCACAGAACTATTGCTCAAAGGAATTTTTCGGATATCTGCAGCTGGTTTATGGAGCGCAGTGGTAATTACTTCTTTTACTGCTGGTAAAATTAAATCTTCCCCAATAGTATATGGTTTGCCTGTTTTAGCAATCAACAATGAGATATTGTACGAAGCTCGAAGTCCATCATCGTTATGCTTAGAAGCTGTTGAAAATTATACTCATATAGTTGACTGAATTTTGTACTTCTTTTTTATGTCTTGAAAATAGGTCACATCTTTGTCTTTCTTATCCAGGTGGATTTTATTAAAATTATCTTGAAACCTAGAAGGCTTCATCGCATGGATTTGTGGGATCCATACCATATTGCCGTATCTTCTTTTTAACTTCCGACATGGGTTTTTAATAACAAAAATTAACCAATATTAAAGTTTACTTTGCTTTATTAGTATGTGATTAGAGTGTTTTGTTTGTCTTTTTTAGATCATATTTTTTTACTTGCCAACGCCCCCCTGTGCCATCTCAACGCCCCCCAATTGTCTCTGGATCTTCTACCGCCCCCCTGAAGGTCTCAAACGCCCCCAAGGGGGCGTTATCGCCCACGTTGAGAACCTATGCTTTATACTATGTAAAGATGGTTTTCTGCATTAAATTTTGGTGTAGACTTCATTTAACGGATACCAACAACTACAGAGCCTAGCCTCGTTGTCTTTATAAATATTAAAAGGATTGTTGTGAGTTTCAATGTCCTCCGTAATTAGGCGTGATCAATGCGTTTTGGGCTTTCCCAGGACTTCATAACAAATCCAAAGTAATATTCTCGGCAATAATTGCTGATTTGTCAGAATGGAGTTTGTATGCTCGAAAGTGTCTGCGATATCCTTTCGGAGAAGGTCCGTTCTGTCTGGTCACCGTGTCACATCCGGAACAACTGAGTTTGTAAACTCCACCTGTATCAAGAGGAAACTTGGCTTTTGCAGACCGGAACAACTGAGTTTATAAATTCCATCTGATCAAGAGGAAGCCTGGCTTTTGTAGACTTCAGAAGGTCTTATATTTTTTTCATAGTTTTGAAGACAGACTTGGTGCTTTCTTTTCCCAATATCCTAGCTATTGTCATATTGTGTGAACATAATGCAAGACAGCATTTTGACTCTTGTTCAAAGTTTGTGATAGATTTCGCCATTACGATTTACCTTATCTGTATTACGGGATAACCGTTTTACTGTAATATATCTTTTAGCTATATAAGTTCTGATCCGATTTTCGATTGTTCGCATTTTCTGATTGCTTGGGTCACCAGCGAATGGATAAGTCCTCTTCTATCCTACTATGCTGGGTGGCGATGAGATTCAGTCAGATTCAGTCACATGATATAGTTATTTTCATTCAACTTTACGAAGTATGGGATATTATAATTTTTTGTAGGATTTTTGAAGCTCACAGTATTTAAAAAATATATTTTTACCTCATGATCTTTCAAAATACGATCAGAAATTTACCTTTCGAATTAACAAAATTACAATATCTGACAAAAAATTAAAAAAATCAGCAGTTATCAAAATAAATAGCTTCCAATAGCTGAGTGATTCAAGACGATGTCCCGGTAAAACAGACATCCTCGGTTAGATTCCCGGTTGCGATAGTTACCTTTTTATTTTCTGTGTCCTTTTCTGATTCATGTTTCGTTTAGATTTCTTAGTGTTATCTTTATCTTCAATGATTATTTTTTTACATATTTTTTATCATGAGGTTTGTATTGTTTTTTCTCAAAGAGAAGATATCAAGAAAGAAATAAAAAAAATATTTTTTCGTTCGTTTTTCAGGCGTTCGCCATTACCCCACTCTCCCCTACAGGGCTTTGATTTTATCTTAATTAACTTCTGATGTTATCAGTATCTGCATCTATATCATAGATTCTCAACATTTTTTTGCCTCCACTGTGAGAATATTTTTATTTCTAGCGCCCCCTAACGCGTGAATTGAATCCGAAACAGCAATTGTCGTCACGATTATATTTACTACAATGGGGGCATGGATGTAACGGGATTCCAAAATGGAGGGGGCGTAATGGGATACGACGATAGGGATACATTTGCTACAACGGAGGGGGTGTAATGGGATAGAGAAAATATTTTTGTTTTTCTGAGGGTGTCCTACCGCGCCCCTGAAGGTCGAGAACCTATGATCTTTACTCTATAGTTCAAACTAGTCAGCGATTATACAGTGTTAAGTGACGAACTTGACTTACTTCAACCAGTGATTCCTGATTGGACTAAAGAATTTTAGTTAAATTTTGGTCTCCGATAACATTTTTTCTTTCTACAAAACATAAAAAAGGTAGATATTGGACAGTTGGAGGCGGAATGAGGGTTTGGTCGGTTACTTGGCTTTTTTCTAAAAAACATTAAAAAAATTGTAGGAGTTAGTTGGAGGTGCGGTGAGGGGTTGGTCGTTTACTCGGCTGAGTGACCAGTGAGGACATGCAGAAGACTTTTTTGTTTGATTTTGAAGAAAAAAATGTTGAAAAAAAAGTCATAAAAAAGTCGCTGGAGACAAAAATTTCTTTAACATTTTTTACTCCAAATAATGACAGGAATCACTGGTTTGTAAGTCAAGTACATCCCTTAACACCATATATAAGTTTCAAATCTATTGCTTAGTTTTATGTTTAACGAGAAATGTCGTCTATTATCGATACCTTGATTTAATACTTACAGTTATTTCAGATTATATTAAGATCTCTTATTTTTTAAGTTGGAGACAAATGGGTTTGGATACACTTTAGGATTTTTTTTGTTGATAAAGACAAACATTCCCGGGTTACGAGTAACCTGACAATATTTTAAAATCACCTGCTACCATCATAGTACCTACGCGGAAATTTTTTCTTGTGTCGTAATGCAGGACTTAAGCAATTGAACTTTCTTCGCCCGGATGAGAACCAGACGCGATGCCAACGCAGCCACTCACCGGTTCAATACTCAAAGGAATAATAAAGCATTATCCTTATTTCGGAGCCAACTCGAAGACTTAGTCAAAAAATAATATTCATTTATATTCAGCACAATACTATTTCAAAAAAATACGGTTAAAATAGGTATCTAAGGCCGTTTGAATCAAGAGAAAGCTGAATATTCTCTTAAATTTAAATTATAACCGTCAGTTAAAGTAAGAAGGATGTCACATAGAACCATGCGCAGTTTCAATTGTACTTTTGCTAAAGTTATTGTTATTGGTGTGGCCAGTCTAAAAAGCAGAATATTCCTTGAAATCATTAAAATAAACGTGCAGCATTATTTTTTTGGTGCGGCTACTTCAAAAATTAATTTTGAAAACCACAAAAGCTGTCCCGTCAAAATATCTCGCCTTATTTTGTATCGCGTCAGCTTTGTTCCTATAAAAATATTTGTGTGAATATTTAAAAATACATGACTTCCTATTAGAATATATTATACGATTTTACACGCAAAAACACATTATTTACCTTCCAGTAAATTGAAGGTAAATTTAAAAAAAATAATGTGACACATTTTCCCAAAACTTTCGGTTGTGCGATAAAAAAAATCGGAATTGTTCCAAGTAATCATATTATTAATATGGAGTCGATTTCTTTTAAATTTTCGCTGCAAGACACATTAACCGAGGAATTCATCGTCACCATCATCATCTTCTATAACTATAATATTATTAATCATGATTATTAATCAATGTTGGAGCGAACAATTTCGCACCTTACTTCCAACAGAATTGACAAATATACCAAAATGGCCTATTATTGTAGAGTAACTAACTAGAGGAAAAAAAAACAAAAGTTAAAAGCGATGTAAAATAGACGGTTAAATTGATGAAAAAACACGTTTTGGTGAAATTTAAATTTAGCTTTTACTTTAACTCTTACTTTTACTGTAACATGCGTCGAAACATAAGGCCTGATTCCACTGCAGTAATTCCCTCCTCAGCTGGAGTTAAACTTCTTATTTTAAATTACGATTAAAGTTGGTTTGTATTAACCTCCGTCTAATAATAAATGATCGTCGATTAGCGCTTTTAAATTTTTTGACATTTGAACGGTCCCCGTTATCGATAATCGAATGTGTCGGGGGTTAACAGTTCGCACCTCCCGACCTAAGTAAAGCCTTCGGGCCTTTCATCATGCAATATTTTATTCCTTATCGGATTTAATTGCGGATTGATTTCAGAAGCACCTATCCTAAGTGTTTATTTATGTAAACTTGTCCAGGTTTATCGTATAACTTCAGCTCTATATCTTATCTAAGTATTGAGATATGCGTTAATGAGACTAAACAGCATTTATTTTATTTCCACTTATTGATAAAATATAATCTATCTATTAAATTGTTAATTAATAAACCTGTAATCGGCGGTAAATGTAATCAATTTAAAGAGGTTGGAACATTTGTATACTGGAGTGCTGGGATTTCTAT
Organism: Limnephilus lunatus; assembly: GCA_917563855.2. Lineage (NCBI taxonomy): Eukaryota > Metazoa > Arthropoda > Insecta > Trichoptera > Limnephilidae > Limnephilus > Limnephilus lunatus. The sequence continues at coordinate 50,469,825 of OU830593.1, forward strand.
CAGTGTGAATTGCATAGTAGATATTGCGTTGGGTTTTATTTCAACCAAACCATTAATATACCTACTGGTTTCGCACTTACACCTCAGATATATCACACAAATGTAAAAAAAAATGTCTTGATTTATTTTTGGGTTCTACCTTATTCTTTTGCAATCGTTTCGGACAGCATTAGATCATCAGCCGATCATCAGGGCAGATGTGTAATCCGAAGATTGTGGTAAAGTGTTTATGTAGACCGTGTTGCCATCTCCAACTTTCTTATGAGCTGGTTCAAAGAATAAATTAAATGAGGTTTTCTTCGTTTAGTTTTGGTGTAGCCGTCAACCACCAGATACCAAAAATTATTGAGCTTGGTCCCGTCATCGTCATCTTTACATAGTATAAAATAAAGTCGCTCCCGCTGTCTGTGCGCTTAGATCTTTTAAACTCCGCAACGGATTTTCATGCGGGTTTCACCAATAGATGACTGATTTTTAGGAAGGTTTTTAGGGATATAATATAATTTGTCAAGGTTTTTTGTAAATTGGTTAAAATATATAATATATCTGGACAAGCGGCAGCGGGCAGCAAGCAGCGGGCTGGCAAACGGGCGGTATGGATTTGATTTAATAGATGGCGTTGGTTATAAAGGTTGGGCAATGGCGTGGCGTTTGACATCCTTTTCGAAAAAATCACTTTTCGACATCAATTTATCAAAGCCTTACAGATATACGCCATCTTGAATATTCCCTGATTTTCCTGCATTCGCTTGATGCATTTTTCATGAGATGTCTAGGCTTTCAATTGCACAGGCACAGTCAGCGCTCCGCATGTCCTGGTCCCGACATCTGACAATGTACAATTTGCATTATTTTCCCGAGCATTGTGAATTGCGGATGCTGCAAGTCTCGCGAGAGATCTTCTTTCTAAAGGCTTGTGTGAATCTTTGCAATGTGTTGACATAATAAAACGTCAACCGTCACTTGAATGCAAAAATATCTGAAATTTTTTTTAACAAAATTTTGAAAACCATTGACTTATTTTGTGGAAATTCTCAATTTGGGAGGCGGATATGGGTACCGCCGCCCGGAAAGCATTTATTGGATAACCAAAATCTCTGCCATAGGTTACCCCAAGTGGTTCGATACGCTTGTTGACTTAGCAGGGGTGCCCGGGTAAATGGGATGAGGTTTGTCTGGGTCTTGGCGGCGGATGCGTCTGCCCACCAGCTGCATGGCAGGCCGGATCGGGAGAGAATAGTTGAGGGAGTTCCTTTGAATCCAGCCATACTCTCTCGGAACATCACCTTGCACCGCAGTGAGGGATGGATTCATACGTCCGCCACTCCTGAACACACTTCACACTGCCCCCAGATTCTTACCCATACTTAACGCTCTTTTCCTTCTCAGAACTACCTCTTCTTCCTTTCCACACATCCCCAAAGATGACATGGGCCTTGAGGGGAATTATTTCCCTCAGGGCCTCCTGTTAGGAGTCAATGTAAAAGAAAACACAAGAATTTTTTTCTCATTGCCTCCTGTATGGAGCTAATGTAAAAAAAAAAACAAATATTCAAGAAATTATATTAGTAAATTCAAATTAGCCTTACGTAATACACAAATAACTATAAAATAAATTTTATTTCACGAAGTAGAAAAAACTCGCGAATGATGAGTTCTGTCATGAAATTTTGCTTTTGGTAGGCTTATTTATTTATTAATTCATGTTCGAGAAATATACATACAGCTTACTTACATTTTATCGGTTTGTACATAAAGTGTAGCATATAACAAAAAAAAACAATTATCGATATCCTCCTTGTGACTTTACCCATAATAAGACAACGTACAGATATTTTTAGAAAATTAGATAAAACAAAAAATCGCTTACAATAAGTAGGAAACTCGAATTGCTACCAACCAACCAAAGTTAGTAAGGCTATGGCTTCCCCAATTAGGGACTATTGTGAGGCTGAAGGTTGTGAAATGAGATGGGCAAGAGGAAGGTGGGGGACCTGGCTATTCAGATCCATAGTCACCAAACACGGCTGAAGCCATTTCAAGCAACTTTTCAATTCTGAATGGTGGTCATACACAAGGGCGACACTGAGAGTATCTTCCACTAGTCCTACATTATACTTTATTACTATGGTCATAGTAGTCATTTATTGGTATCCATAAAAACACAGGATGTGGGTATATAAATCAAATTTAATTTACAACAGAATCAGATAAACAAGAGAAAAGTTAATCATGAAATATAAAAACAAACTTTGATGGATTTTTCACATTATAATAAGAATAAAATAACTTAGTTTGAATTCCATTTTATTTATTTCTTTAATATACAAAACCGACCGGTTTCGATTCAATCTGAACCTTCATCAGGGTTATACATATAAAACATATTAATATAATTACAGAGTTAGGCCCTCCGCTTATGGAGTAACTTTTTTTTATCCATAAAAATTTTGAATCGTATTTAAATTGTGTTTTTTTTATGCCTGTCTCACTAGGATATACCTGTGTCGAGACAGAGACTGAAAACAAAGTAAAACTGGCTGGTAACCAAGCTTCTCTCACGGCGCAGCTCAAGTTTACGATTTCAGTAATTATATCAGCTTGTTTAACAAAAATATAATGTATTATTACCTACTTAAAAATTTATCATTTACCATATATACCTACATGATATATAATAATTAAGTTTAATTAATAATTTATCAACCTCCTGAACCAAATCGATATTATTCCGGTTAGATATATCGCAAATTACTCGAAAACTGACAGCTCGTGAGGCGCAACCATGGCAACCTGGCAACAGAAACGCGCCGGTGACTAGCTCGGCGAGTTGCGAGAGACTGGTTGCGACGCCGTTGACAACTGGTCTTTGAAAAGTTGCGTAGCGCGCAGACCGCCATTAAAATACAAAGGATAGCGATTTGAGTTGCCAACTGTTTTTTTTATCAGTTGCCCCGTGAGCGGATGGACTTACAGTGTATTTATGGGTAACATAGAATAGGGAGAGGGAACATCAACTTTGGTGGTGGGGCGAGGGGGGAGGTAGGTAAGAGAGAGAGGGGGTTAAAGTAGTTGTAGGGAAGGGGAATATATTTTAAATGAATATTAATAACTGTTAATGTTGATTAAGCTCGAAATTGATTCCGCTTTTGATATTATGTTACCGTAATTATCACATGGTCTGTTCAAACAAGAATTCTATTTACAGTTTTTTTTGCATTGATCTACTTTGAACAGGACAGAAGAGCATTAGGAGTGTAGAGGCACAATAAATTTAATCGTATTTAGTAAATCCGAGCGTCGAATGTTTTTTGTTAATTAATTTATACAGGAATACATCTATTACCATTTAAATTTTTAATTTATATATTTCTATATATTACAGTATTTACCTAATTATTAACATTTTTACATATTGCAATTTTATTAAGGTAGGTTTGAGAAGGTGAAATTGTATGTGGGAAATGTTGTATGTTTCGTAAACACCTCACTAGGAGAACCTGTGCTGAGGTGTTTACGTGTTTATGAATTAAGTGTAACAAGTATTTATGTGTTGTAGTACAAAGTTATATTTTCTTATTTTTTTTTTAAATTTTTAATGGGTAATGTGCATTGATTATTTAGAATTAATTAAATGGAGAGTTTGATAACTATGGCCGCTTCGCCACTGATACCAGATTTAAAAAGCTCAATAAAACAGTTCTCAAGCTTTGGGCGTGAAGCTAGAAAGATAAGCGTCAAGCCAGAAAGCTTTAGAAAGTTCTCGAATATAAACTTCACAAAATCTTCTTGTGTGGCGCTGGACCCTACACAATAATTACACTCGGAAAACGTAAATTACATTGAAGCCTTCCGACTGCAATTATTGCCCACAAGCTGCTTTATAATGATACCGACGCAGTGTGGCTAATGATTGATTGATTCAGTTGATTAAAAATGATCTTCGAAAACTGATCTTACAGGTAATACTATTTTCTGTGATTACACTATATAAATTAACTTGTTTTCACCACTAAACACTAGCGCAGACCCGTGGAAAATCATGGGATATTGTACTTCCAACTGGGAAAAAGACAAAAAAAATCTATTTTCAAAAACAGGATAAAAAACTAGTACATACATTGCAAAAGTGGAAAAGGAAAATAAATTGGCCACTTTTTGTGGGTCAAAAAAGTTTACACACAGTTAGAGCTAAATTCGTTAAAGGACTTGTGGAAATTATCTAGGTACATTTCTGGCGAGGAAGTTAATTAACCTAGTGAGTCTTCCCAGGGGGCATCACCATTGGTAAGTTATTTCTGCACCTGAGAAGAATCAAAAGCGTGTTTAAAGGTACTAGTCTACCACTACTATCCTACTGTATCACATATTATAATTTTGTGAATTTTAATTATACTTAATATCACATATTATATTTAATGTACCTAAATACCTAATGTAAACGAAACCTGTCAATTTGACTGTCCTAGAACGGGATACCTTCCTGGTTGGACAGTCAAAGCTTCATTAAACTGTGAATGGACCTACTTTTATAACAAATAAATAATAAAAATAATTAAATCCATAATTTAGGTAGGTATGTACCTAGTTTTTTCCAGAAAACATTTATATACGATATTCAAATTTAAATAATATCTACACTAGTGACTTCAAAGTTAACCATATCAAGCCGACTGCCGTCATTTTTTACATTAGCTCCACACAGGAGGCCCTGAGGAAAATAATTTCGTTCAGGGTCTATTTCATCTTAATGGACGCTGTGTTGAGGGTATTTTTAATGAAAATAAGGAGAAGAAAAAGGTATGATAGTTCTTAGTAATCTAGGTGTCAGTTTGTTCAGGAGTGACGGACGTACGAATCCATACCTCCAACTGTGGTGCAAGGCGATAGGTCGAGAAAGTCCGGCTGGATAGGTCAAAAGGCCTCCCTCAACCATTCTTTCTCGATCCGGCTCGCCAGGCAGAAGGTGCAAAACGCAAATCCTTAAACGAAGGGAACCATTAGGGGGTGGCAGAGGTGTTGGTTATCCAATAAACGATTCCCGGGGCGGCGGTACCCATACCCGCCTCCCAAATTTGAAATCGGAGGTCGTAAGCAAAAATGGCAGCTGAAATGTTTCAATGGTCACAATCATCAACCTAATTAATATAACAAAAACGTGCTAGAACGTGACCATTGAAAATTACCAGTTGTCTTTTCGCGAGCATATTGAAAATTGATAATCATTCCTTCGGCTGAAGGGTTGTCCATCACTGGTGTAATATAACCTTCCTATGTACATACATTAATCACCTTGATGGATAGTCGGACAGATAAATGAATATTAATATTACGAATGTACATAAAATCTGGCCAGTAATTAAACGCCCGCTCGTATTATATTACGTTGTTTGAACGTGATGTGATTTTTGAATTTTGAAACGAATTAATTTTCCTATGAAGCTAAATTATGTTCATGGAACTTTGGAGGAAATATAGTACCTACATACAAGGAGCCAACGAAAGACCCTTATCGATTTTTTTTTCTTCGCATGTTTTTCTTTTAGAAAGGTATTAGAATAATTACAAATACCCGTTAGACAAATCCTGCTCGCCGTACCAACCATTAAAAACCTAGGATGTATATCTTATTTAAAAGAAACACGCGTGCCTGTTCGTTTTATTTATTTTCGTTCTAGGCATTAGAACAATTACGCATACCCGTTATTAAAACCCCGCTTGCCAAATGGACCATTCAAAATCTGGGATGTATTTAAAATAAACTTTATTCATTGCATATTATGGTTACATTATTTGTGAATTTTTCGACCACTGTGCTAGGCTGATGCCCGTGTTATGTCTTATTAAAAAGGAAAACGAGTGCGCGTTCTTTAATTTATTTTCGCTCCAGGTATTAGAATATTAGAACATTTCCTAGTTACATAAACCCTGCTTGCCGTATAAATCATTCAATATCTGGGATGTTTATCTAAAGAGCCCTTCAAAACATAACTTCTTGCTCATAATTTTATTTTGGTAATATATAACAGGAATACCAACATAAAAAAGTAACAGGAATTATTGTGCAAATTGACTCGGTATCGATATGCGAAGTAAATTTTCATTTGACGCAATTGAAATTTTAAATGTTTTTTTTCCATTGCTCCAAATGCAAAAAGCGTTATTTTATAGTAATAAAGGTGATTTCAAGATTTTTTATAAAAAAATATTCGTATTAAGCGTGGCCAGTTCGATCGAAATTATGTTTATCAAAGAAACATTTGGAAAAATAACGTTAAAATCATGGAATGAAGATTTAAAGGTATTTTTTCTTTTGTAATTTCCATAAAATTACTATAATTTTTATGAACGCCCTCGTAATTTGCAATTTAAGTTACTAGTGCCTTGCTAGAAACATAACGAACATAATGGAAAAGCTCTTAAATATCACGACGTGTAAATGCCGAATGAAACATCGAGACGTCTGGACGCGGGCGTCCAACGTCGCGACGCGGCGCTCAGCTTGTCGTCGTTTGTAAGGCCGTCCCACAACCTTCCTTATGGGGGTTCTTTATACGAGTTTTATTTTGTGTTGTTGACGTAATTGAATATTTAGAGACTGGATGGGCTATTCGTGCCAACAATGTTCTCGATGCTTTAGATTTGTGTGAAAGATCTTCTAAATAATACTAGTATTATAGTATTTTATGTTATTCTGAATAGTATTTTATTAGAAAATGATAATTAAAATAGACTATTTCATCCATTAATTGCTGTTTATAAACATGGATGAGATAACTTGCCAATTATTAATTTAATCTCTAACAAGTATCACTACATGATATCAAATACATATGTAGAGGCTGTTACGGAAAGTTCTCGGCTTACTTTGACCGGCGTACTTAACTATTTGGAATAAAAAATATAAATGAAATTTTGGTCACCGCCGACATTTTTTTTTGGTTCAACTAAAAATAATTAAAAAAATCAGTAGTACCCGTATTGGACAGTTAGGATCGGGGTGAAGGGTTGAACGGTTGCTTGGCTGAGTGATTAGCGACGGAATGTAGAAGATTTTTTTGTTTCATTTTGAAATAAAAAAAATGAAAAAAATAGTTACGCCGAAGAGCAAAATTTCGTTCACATTTTTACACCAAATAATTACTGGAATCACTGGTTAAGTAAGCCAAGAACGTCCCAACTTTCTGTCTTTTCTTTTAGTTAGGTTAATTATTATCTTCAATGTACAATAGTACAATTTGAGGTTTTACTCAATAAGTTATTCCATCTTATATTATAAAAAATTATTTGTATCGCTCTATGTATATTTGGTTAGTAAATAAATATATTTTTGAGGCCCGGCGTGGTCTAGGGGTAAGACTCCTGACTCGCAATCCGAAGGTCGCGGGATCAAATCCCGGCGTGAACAAATAAATTGATTAATTTGTGTTATTTCACAATTAATTCATTTAAAAATAATATGTAGTATATTTGCGGCACGTTCCAGAGTGGAAGATACTAACAGTATCGCCCTGGTGTAAGACCACCATTCATAGTTGAAATGTTGCTTGAAATGGCATTAGCCGTGTGGTGACCAGATCTGAACAGCCAGGTAGTTCCCCAGCTTCCTCTACCTCATCTCCTTCCCCTCCCACTACCTTCAGCCTCACAACATACCCCAATTGGTGATACCATAGTCTCACTGGCTTTAGACGGGAGCAATTGGGACTCTTGTGAGGTATTCATATAAAAAAATGTTATTAATGGTTGACAAATTGCACACATCAACACATCGATCATTAATAACACAAAATTAAACGTGCTTTAAATTTAACCAATGACTGTGTGAAAAATATTTTTTTATCATTCAAGCCAACACAAACTAACAGTTATAAGAGTATTTTCTAGAACAATCAATAAAACACAGTGACCTACATAACTCAGAGGCCATTGTGAATCTAGAATTCGCCCTACGATAATAAAGTTCAATCTGGGGAAAAGCAAAGGCCACCCTGGCTGTAGGTCGTAGCTACATATACACACAAGTAGGGTGATCTGTTGGCAGTTTCAGAGGCGCCATTCAGGCGCCATAAGAGCGGCTCGGGGAGGCTCCTACGTCGGATATGACGCAACTGAATAACAGAGTACGTAATAGTTGTTTTCATTCTGGAAACGTCGAAGCACGGTGATGTTTCTTTCCTCTTAAAAAAAAGTTTTCTTATTTATTTTGATTAGCGTCATTAAGGTTGGTGTATTTTTAAATGAAAAAGGAAAATAGAGGTCTTGACAGATGTTTAAAAAAATTACATAATTATATTTAGGTGGTTTGATTTAGTCCATAAAATTATTGTGATCGTAGAAGTCCAAAGACAATTTTTTCAATATGGTGGTAAATGTTCAAAATTGTAATATTTATTTTCTAGTTTAGTTTCTTTCTAGTAAAGCTGATGATATAAGATCAAAAAATTGCGAAATAGGTATTGTTAATTTCAGATTTGGTTACCAATTAAATATGATACCATTTAAAGCCACTTTAGTTTATAATTGGCGATCTCTTGCTATTAGTGTAGTATACCATGACAGGAAATGCCGCTTTTTGCAATGACTAATGTGTGTACCTGCATAACTGTAATATTTTATTGATTTAAGTAAATAGATACATTTAAATTATATGCTTGATCTTGTAACCCTGGGGTCTAGGTAACCCGCCAAAGAGGTAGCCTATTTTTTTTCATAAAGTAATGGAATCCAATAACTCGGAAAAAAGTAAAAAAGTAGAATCGTCAATGGTAATGATTTAATGCTTTGGGTTTACACATATTTCATTCAAAAACTTTCTCTTACATATGAACGTCTATTTATCGAAATGTTTGGATATATTACCGTCATAAAAACATCTTGCATCGATGGTTATTACCCGAAGACTTACATGGATCACTTGACAAATGCGTTCCCTTTTAACAGAGCAGTAGAGAAAAAAACCCAAGAAAAATTTGTTCATATGATACACAGATTGGTTACCTTATCAAATACCAACTTCTCAGCAGAACTATCTACGATAAAACAAATCGCAATAAATAACGGTTACAATTCAAATAGAGTAAACAACATTCATAATAATAATATTGTGGCGACCAGAATATAACAACTAATAATAATCAACCTTTTCAACGACGTAGAATCTTGTACATCAATATTTTTTCTCAAAAAAGCGTTAAAAATCTGACATCAGATATTAAATCAGTATTTTAATATAATAGTTTTGGTAAACTTTCAATGAACGGTAAGGACAAGGCAGATAATTTAAGCCACTCGCTTACGCGTTTTAGATTGGCATAACGGCATTAACATTAAAACCCTTGTCAAAGAACACCAATGATATTTACACAGTAATGGCTTCTCGAAATTTGCAAACCATCTTATTGAAATAGACAATAAATTCGATAAAAACTCAGGATTACATTATTAAATAAATATATATTTAAAAAAAAAGTATAAAAAAATTAAAGTGGTGCTTACAAAGTTATTGTTCAATTTTAAATCAAGAAAAATTCCTTATAAAATAATAATATACTTTTTTAAAAGTGCAATGTGTCGGGTTTTGAAATTCGATCTTTGTATCATAGGCTAAGGATCTTGCCACTCTTTCACGTGGTCCTTTATTACAATATAAACATGACGCTAATTTCAGAGAAGTGCATTGATAAATGATGTTGAATTCTCAGAAATACAGATTATTTTAAAAGGATTTTCAACATGAACTGATTGCTCATAATGTTCATAGAATGAAGTCTCTGTCGGTACGCTGGTAGCTATCTTTATCATTCCCAAAAGCAAGGTCTAATTAATGTCGGTATTTCGAAATGAGATAATGATTGTTTAATTGAAGCTTTCGGCAAAACTTCCGGCAAAGGTTTTAATTGTCCTCCAAGGCAGCTGAATTCCTTCTTTCATCTGCACTTAAAAGTTTCCAAATTGTTTGGTCATTGTGTGGTCCCATAATACTCCAAGAACTAATTGATTTATAAAATCTTAGCGTGCTAATTAGTCACTAGCCCTAATTAAATTAATAAAATCTTATATTTATATATAATCATTTAGTGGTTTGAAAATAGATTTGAAATACTCGTATCAACAGTCGTTCATTTTCTTACCTTATGGTCGTTTTACACGATTTTCTTTCGAATTATGGATTCCGGCTAAAAAAAACGACGGGTTCTATTGTGATTTAGAAAATACTAGTAATTCGATTTTTGAAGGCTGTCAATGTTTATTGCAACACTCACGGCAGCGCATACGCGTCGGATCGCGCATTTTTAATAACGGAGCGATTTATAAAAAACGTTATTCTGTTTCGAATGTTCCTTGCAATTTCGTAGTTTTTACATATTCAAGTGTTTCAAGCCGTGTCCGATTTTTGCCGATTTTTGAATAGTCAAATATGGTAAAATCTGTCGTTTTTCATTATTTTGGTAAATATGCATAGAGTCCACCTCACGAATTTTGATGCACGGATAATACGGAATATTCCATTTTTAACTAATAGAAAAAGACAATCAAATATGACATTTGTTAAAAGTACCTACCAATCTTATAAAATAAATTCTCGTTAAAATAAAAACAAAAAAGTACCTACTTCGAAGTATGGGATTGAGGTTTAAACTAAGAAAGCTACATGTCATCATAATTTAAAAAAACATCCCAGGTTTTGAATGGTTTGTTTGGCAAAGCAGGGTTTGTCTAGCGGATATGTGTAATTATTCTAATATATTTCTTTGCATGTTCAGGTGTTATAAATAAATACAGGTACAAACTTGTCAATAATGCATTCACTTTGTTTTATGTGGCAATAATATTTTTTCTCTGATTGATTGTCTATCATAAAAACGGTAAATTTAAACAAAATTAAAATGTTAAATGCATATTTTTTGCATGTTTCTTTGTCTCCCCCGACATAAATACTCACTTTTCATAATATTAAAGCTAAATCTAACTGTTTGAATAAAAAATATTTCGTATTAACGAGTAAGCGGTTCAAAGAATAAATAATGAGTTACTCTTCGGTATTTGAGAATTTCTCGTGTATTTTTTTATGATTTGTTGACGGCCACAGCAAATGATAGATGCTTTCATGTTATCTAAGGATGATCCATTTGATACCATTTTTTCAATAGTTCTATCTCAAAATATTATTACTTCTAAGCTTGGGAAAATCTGGATGATATCGTAAGTAAACATTTTTCACATGGTTCCTAATATAATTTCCATATGATGATCTGTAACGTTACACGCCCATTAGGAGGCTGAAATCAAAGCGACGCGCGACGTCGAGAGAAAACCATTTTTTATTTATTTATTCATTAGTCGTCATTACAGTAAACATACAATAAATCAACGAAACTGTGGTTCATGAGAAGTTTTCAAAAAATAATTTAATACTGCTTTTTATGACCACCAAATACTTATGTAATCACTAGACATCGGATTATAAAACAAATTGCCAAAATATGCATGCAAATATGCACTAAACGAAGTATGCACTAAAAACTCTTGATATGCCCAAAATATTTATTCTCAATGCAAAATCAAAAAACTATTTTTATTTTCATATGTTTTAATTAAAGACGATACGAAAACAGCGAAATATTATTAAAATTATGCATAGTTTTTTTGACAATATACAATTAAGTATTTTTCCAAATTTTCGAGTGCAAATTTGTGACGTTTGTCACCCAGTATTAATTTGTACGTTGAAAACGACCTCTCTATGTCAACTGACGTCATTCGATAAAGTTTAAAATTTGATGCCATTTCTGGAGATACCTGCCGAGCGATTCTATATCTTTTGTGGGATCGTTATCGAGATAACGGACATGATTTCCTGTCAGATTTGTGTGATTTTTACATATTTACTGTCACATATTTTAGTTTAGATAGCTTTAAACACGAATTCCTGCAAGTATCCATGATTATTCATTCATTTAATTTACGTTGTACATAGGAAAAGCAAATAAATCACACATATCTGACAGGAGATCACATCCCTTATCTCGATAACGATCTCACAAAAAATATAGAATCGCTCGGCTGTTTAGGCAGAGTATGACCATGGTATGACCTATGCCGTTGATGCGTTGATGTAGTTCTTCATGTCTTCAAGACTCGGGTTTTTAACTTTTTACGATTTTTTTCTGATATTGTTTTAGGAAGGGCTTGGCGAATTCGATCATTGTTTCCAGTATTTCTATTGATTTAAATAGAGGAAGGTTTTTTGTTCGCCATTTTTTTATGTTATCTGGTAACTTGTGGAAATGTGTTGAGATGAGGGCGGTATTCTGTTTAATGGATGCGTCTTCAAATGCTAAATATGCACGATTTGGGAAAAATGCTAAAATATGCATTAACGCCGTAATTAGAGAGTTTTATGCATTTGCATATGCAAATATGCAAATGCATAAAATTCGATGTCTGGTAATCACGCATCTTCTTGAATATTATCTTTAATTAATAGGTTTCGCATTAAATACTGGCTTAAGTAATTATTAAGGTTGAAGTAGAGAGAGAGTTCGATATAGAGCAGTCAGATCGATCGAGTTCTAATCCAGTGTCGGACACCTACAGACTTATACATTCTGAAACCGATTTACGTGTGTGGTGAAAAGGGTTCCACGATAACTCAACAAAGTGGATTTTCAAAACCCCTTTGAAATGTATTTAAAAGTGATGACTAAAATAGCCAGTAACCTAGCCTACTTTTTAATTTTTTTCATAATTTTTAATGAAGTTAAATCTTTATTGAGTTGTATGGTCACCGGTGAGATGGTAGGTACACAGGTTCCATAATATTCATGTGGATAATATTTTAAATTTTACATCTTGTGAGTTTTCGTAAAGTTTTCGAAACTGCGGCTCCACTGTATTAGTGGTGGTTTAAGGTGATGCAGAGCCAAGCCCTGTGCAACACACTCGAAGGACCAGTCACGAAACTACGTCAACCGTTAGGTTTTTAAAATTTTATTTTTATTTATCTATATAAAGTATGTTTCTGGGAAGACCAAGATTAAGATGGAGCGACAACGCCCTCAAAGATATATCTACGAGAGTACGAGTATCTTGGAGCTTCTTAACGGGAGAGGCTAGCACAAAACCGAGATGAGGGGAGGAAGACTCTTGAGGAAGCCAAGACCCACCAGGGGTTGTAGAGCCAAGAGTGATGATGATGATAAAGCATGTTTACATTAGGTTTTTCGATGCCTGTCTCACTAGAATATACCTGTGACGAGACACGTATTTGTATCTATATGGGATGATTAAGTTTGTATGCACTCGAAAAGCCTGATGGACAGTGTTAGCCAATGGTTCAAATCTGGGCTTCTGGAACATAAGATAAGTCCTGATTGGAGTATAGGAACAAGAACTCACCCTTCGCAGTTGGGGCCACACTTCTGCTGGTTCTAGATTCTTCAACTTCACTATATTAATCTTCAAAATGATTTATTGAAGTTCACAACAATATAAATTGATACACAAAATCGCAATCTTTCTCCCTCAGTCGACGTTATGTTACCTCTCTCAGGTATTATTTTACACTGATAGCCCTCTTCAATGATACTGTCACATTTTAAAGTTAGGTATTTTTCTGCAACAATTGCATCGGTCACGGTGACATTTTAAGGATGGGAAGATTAGGAAGATGGGGTAATTGCAGGATTTTATCGATATTTACTACCCACCGAGTCTTTGCGAATGCAAACCTATCAATTCCATCCATATTGCGTGAACAAAAGTTAACAGCAATTAGTAAGAAGATTTTCTCGTTTTATCCTGTCCGTCTTCTCGAAAGAAATGTTACGTAAATAACATTATGTAGATAAAATACTTTTCACATATGATTTCCACGCTTTTTTTCTGTACTAAGTGCTTAAAAATAACCGTTCCATAATGAAAAAAAAGCAATGACGAACCTCTATACGCTCGCTGTAACTACCATGTATATTTTTTATAGAAGCCCTATCAATTTAATACACCGACTACTTCATATTAATTAATTATGAATCTATATCATAACAACTAACAGATTGCCTACATATACCTAGAGAGTATCATGGTGATGTAATTAATATTTTCACTCTACAAATGCGATTTTTATTCACAGCGGGTCTTACGGAAATACATTCATATTGTACTGGCAGTATCTATTGATGGATGTGTATGACTAAATAATGAAATTATGTTCGTAATTTGTATAATAAAACCCATACTATTTTCAATTAAAATAAGCTCTTTGAGATCTTCCGAAATTAATGAAATTAAAATCCGGAAAGAACAAAGACGAGTATTCGAAATGATTTATCATTAAAATTTTCAATCGTCGAAGTGAATTGTGTTTCGAAAATGACTAAGATATTTTATGTTTTTTTGTTTTTCAATATTTAATCATCATCATCATAACTGTGAGATAAAGGTTTAGTGTACTTTTGTATGCTTCCTTCCATATTAATCAATTTTCAAGTTCTTTAAGTGCCTTCGCACGCGATTTTCCACCCCGGGTTATGTTACATAATACACGGTGTCTGGACACTCGTAGTGCAAGCGAGTAACTGGTCAATCTTTTAGGTGGAATTTTAAAAAAAATGTATATTTCCAAAATTAATAGATTACTTAGTTTTTAAAAAATCGACACTTTTCATGAGCAACCCTCACTTTTTCAGGGTTTTCTTAAAACTAATTATAAATAATAGACATAGACAACGGAGTCAATGGAAAGGTGAGAATGGGTAGAAGGTAGCGGAGCAATAGGGCACAATTTACAAGGTTAACAGGTTTAATAATAGGTTATTTGAAAACAATTTTTGATTATTAATAATATTTAAATTCGCTAGATGTCATTCAATAGATGTTGCGTATTAAAAATAAAATGGATAAAAAAATATCTAGACACTATCTAGATAGCATTTAGTTCGAGTCGAATCTTGTAATCATATATAAAGATAGCAGCCAATAATATGTGCGTTTAGAAAATGAAGATAATGTTGGTAGTTCTTAGTCGAAGTATGATACAGTTAAAAGTGACCGAATTTGATATGGATTCCGTAGCTCAGTTGTTAGAGTACTTGCCATGTAAGCAAAGGGTCCTGGGTGCGTGTCCCAGTGGAGTCAATATCTTTTTCTGATTTTTTTGTCTCCAGATTTTCGATTGAGTTTCGCTAATATTGTCTTCATTTAATTAAATATTTAACATCGCATTCCTGCTCTTTCTGATTTCTAAGACTTCCAATTTGTCCAAATTATTATTGTTTAAACATCTGAATGATTCTTTATCCTTATTTTAAACTTTAATTTTGAATTAAAATGGTGCCAAAAAATAAGTTTGCTCTGTTTAAAAAAATTGTTTAACCCTTTATTGTCGAAAAAATGAATACATGTTAAAAAAAATCAAAAAACTTACCTGGAACAAACTTTGTTAAGTTCTCTACGTGTACCAAAGAACATTATTTTAGTGTGATTTATATAGGAGTGTCGAGTTCCGAGTGCCAACCCCTGAAGTGAAGAACATTGTGTTGGAATTTTAACAAAATATATAAAATCACCTGAAAAGGACCCTAAGGTGTCCCAGGGGCCCTATACCATTCTCCTGGGATTCTGTAAAACGCAGTTTTCACGAGAACAACTTTTTCACACCTACAAACTAGTACAGAGAATGTAAACCGTGCCGTGTTTATCGTATCCGAAGAAATCGATAATTTTTATTATGCGTTGTTCTTCAGGGAAAATTTCCATTAAAATTCCGGTAAAACAATACCAGTGTTCGCATTTTATGGATGAGCTTTGTCAGATAAGGTTTAAGTTTTTTAAGTAGAAACTACAGGAATCCGACGTAGATAACAGGAATCAGAACTCTTGCAAGGTGACAAATACTTGCTTGATACAAGTATTCGCAACTTTTGGATGAGTTTTTTCAGTTAAGATTTAAGTTTTTTAAGTATAAAATTTACAGGAATCCATCGTAGATCACATAAATCAAAACTCTTGGGAGGTATATAACTGTTAAAGGAAACCTTCCTACATACTATTATTATGTAGGGGTAAAATAGGAAATGATTGCCCACTTAAGAAAATTTTGTGAATGGATGTAGGTTTGGTCATAAACAGTACCATAATATTGAATTAATTAAATATTAAGTCATTCCATCGATTACATCACACCATAACTGCGATGAACTGTGGTTTTCTTTGATGAAAAATACTTCTCACATGATCGGGATACAATGATACTCGGTTCGTCAGGTTAAGAATCGTGTTTACTTATCGTCTGGTTTACAAATAATGTTTAACTGAAGCAAACGTTCGTTCTAATGGATGCTCTTTGTACTTCTAAAGCAAGGGAACTCGGCACTGAAGGTTTCCAGCAGCTGTCAATCGGATGTTGTCGGCTTTTTTCGGAACTTTTCGGGTATTAGATATGAACGGACGACAACATAATTGACTCTATTGTCCAGTACAACTTTACTGACATATGTCGAGACACCTCAAAACTATATATAACAACCTTCTCTAACAATATCTGTTGAAGGACATTGAAACTATATAAAACTACGTACTACATAAATACCACAGAAATTATGCCTAGCAAATTCTTCTATCGATTATAATGTTACACCGTAACTAAAATATATTTTTTTAAATTAACATAAAATATAGCTTATGATGTGCTATGATATTCACTTGTTTGTAGTGATTCTCACAATAACGACAGAGATTATGAACTTTAGTGATTCGATGAAATTCAACCAACCAGATGGTAAACACTTAATTCTTTTGTCATATTATCAATAAATAACCATTATATTGGGTAAATCATTATATCTGATTTCACTTCCCAACAATGGGCAGTTTATGCAGATAAGGCGGTTTGTCGATTCACATTGAACTACTGGATTCCTGGGAAATATTAACATACGTTAGTGCGAAAAGAACAAACAAAGTGAGAGTGGGCAATCACTAGCGGCGAGCAATCATAGTCTAGTTTACCCTACCATTACTTTAAAAGTAAAGCAAGAACGGTCAAACGGGAAACATTATATATAAGTAAAGACTAAAGAGTCAAGAGACCTAAGGCCGATAGCTGATGGCTTCATTACGACCCTGATTACTGGTTTCGGGCGAAGCATTAAATCATTACCATGATTAACTGGTCTGGTTTTGACAAATTACAGGTTGCAAGTCCGGGACTATCAGTGTTGTCGAATTATCGGGTAATGACTGTAAAAGGCGACTTCTTTCACAGCTTTTGGGTAAAGCACTTTCCAAGAATGATGAATAACTTGATTGCGAAGAATGAATGGGTGCATTTATTGTGTGTTCGCTGACTTCTTACTAGCGGCTCGGTGATAAAAAAATTTGGTGTAATGCGTACGGTGTACCTACTGAGCAAATGAGCGGCGTTTTCACATAGAGAAATATCTACGAAAAGTTTTTTTTCGTGATTTACAAGTGAATCATCACAATATTTCAATATTAGGGGCCCAAAATTTCATGAAAAACTTTAATGGATTCCATGACAACTCGGAATCAACTCAACTCAACATCTCTTTGAAAAGTCATTAAAAGCTATAAAAAAATTCAAAAATAACCCATAAGCTAAACTGTTTATCCCATTTTTTAATATATTTTTTTCATCATTTTTAATGACTTTTCAAAGGAGGTGTTGAGTTGAGTTCATTTTGAGTTATCCGGTGACCCTTTAAATGTTAAGTCACTTATAGACAATATGATAAATAGGTAATTGGAAAATTGAATACATTTGTGAACAGTCATCATTATTTAAAAAGAGGTTGAAAATTGAAAATTGCGAACTTAGAAAAGAGAAATATATCCTTTTATATTTGCAAAAAAAAAGTTTTCGTAAAGCGAAATTTAAGCACATTTAAGTTCTACAATAAAATTGTTTTCAGTAAAAAAATATTTGCTTCATCTTTTAAAGTACCTAGTTAGACCTAAAATGTAATAATAGGAATTCTTATAAACTAATCTTTGATACATACGTATGAAAAAGCATAAGAAATATATCTTGGAATAAATTTTGATAGGGAATCTGATATACAGTTTCTTCCTTTATATAACCGTAATAAAATAGGTAAATAATGGCTCTTTTACATTGTACACTTACCACTTTTATATAAATTTAGGTAAGTAGACGTTTCAATTTGTGAAAATGTATCATTTTTCACACAAAGCAGCTAAATACATTGATTTTTGAAAATCTGAATTTTTTCATTGTGTGGCACCTACGCATAGAATAAGAATAAAAAAATTCAGAGCATGCAAATCACACGTGGTAGAAGTGAAACTTTCATAAAAAGTATGTAGACAAGAGTGGGGAGGCTACGAAGCACCGCATAAAGAGGATACCGATTATACTATCTCATTCTCTCGCGGGCTAAATCCTATAGATGTGTGTGTTGGTCTCTTTTTGGTGTCGCTATTTTTCGTTTCATCGAGTTTCAAATCATAACAGTGCTAAAGAAGTTTTCATATCAAAAACTTTTGGGGTAGATAGATATCTCTAGTGCGAAAACGCTCCTCAGTTTATGATTAAATCGGAGAATTAAATCCATAAATCATCATAAGATCTGAAATACGACTATGGTACTAATAATCTCTACTATTTCCGGGGCATTGCATCGCCCCAACAAGGCTGGGCTCAATTCGTAGATGTGACCGTATCTTTTTTTAATTTTTATGTTTCAAATTTTCGATTGAGAGTCGAGAAAGTTTTCGAATATGTCTTCAGTGATTAAGGCTCAGTTCCCGGCCCAAAAAGAAGAAGACGGAGAGATATGAAATTAAGAATGTTAGAAGAGCGCGCTAACATTTACAATGATAAAATCGATGCAAAAATTATGAAAATCTTTAATAAAACACGACTCGTTTAAAATAGAGCAAAACTCTCACGATAATTGTCTTAAACAGCGAACGCTGTGAATTTTTTCATACATATAATTTGTAAAATAACTGAAAAAAACGTGTTGATAATAATTTTTGGAGCATACTTTGCGATTTTTTTCTATCGAGGGAATTTTATATAATTTGCGTTTGGGCGGGACTAATATTATCTTCAAGACATATATTTTTTTAAGAGCTTAAAAACTTCAAATGTTTAAGGGAGGTTTGCAAGAAATCGGTAGAAATTCGAATACCGGCCTCTTAAATATTATACTTTAAGGTTTTAATCATTAAGTTAAAATAAATAAAATATTTAACTAGAATCAACGTACTGAAGCTTCATGCGTTTTTGTGAATTGTGAAATTAATAATTGAAACATTATCAATTTTTTTCAATGAATGTGAAAAGAAGACGCAGAATTTTAACCGGAGCAGACTATTTTTTTGGTTGAAGTAAAACGGTTAAAGAAAACAGTTTGGTATTGCAGTACGATGAAGATGTTATACATGCGAGATAATGATCTATGAAAATTTCACTGATATAATTTTATAAGTAATTTTTTAGATTGTTGGCAAAAAAACTATCGGAATGTTTTGAAAGCAAGTATTTCAGTAAATTTAGAAGGCAGGCACCTACCTATTAACATGTGATCTTGAACAGGATAGTCATAAAACATAATAATCCATCCCTTTTTTACTTAAAAATAATACATACATGTGTGCTTGCTTAGAGAAGTATCTATGTTTTCTGATTTAAGAATAATACAATGGACGGCTCAACTCAAAGCTGCACAAGTTCGTTACACGTTAAATGATAATAAAATAATGTTTAAAAATTAATTAATGGGTGAGATCATAAACCTCACATTCCATTGATAAATTCAACATAGACGAGTAGTGCAGTAACCTCCTGTGTTCATTTTTCAATGTTCCAATTTATTAGATACCACTTGCTGTGTTACAACACTCAATACATTTATTTTATTTTTGTTATTTTCATTGTTTGGTCTTGGTAATCGAAACTTGGTGAATTTTCTCATACACAGGGTGTTAAGGGATGTACTTGACTTACTTTATTAACCAGTGATTCCTGGCATTCTTTTGAGTAAAAACTGTAAATGAAATTTTGATATCCGGTGATATTTTTGATTTTTTTTTCAACAAAAACATAAAAAAATAGTAGGTCTTGGACAGTTGTGGGCGGCGTAAGAAGTTGGGCGGTTACTCAGCTGAGTGCGGAAGGAACTTTTTTGTTTGTTTGTTATATCTTCCGGAATGATGAGAGGTTAGGAGCCATCCACAAATTACGTCACACGAATTTCATGATTATTTTACCTCCCCCCGTCCATGTCACACATCGTCAAATTTGTGAGACTCCCACCCCCCTAGTGTGACCATCACATATTTTGCAATTTTACACCAAAATATAATCAAAACCGTAATTCAAAATTTATTTTAAGTAAAAATATTTAAGTTTTCGTTTACATTTAAGTTTTGCGTTTTAATAATTTAGATTTTTACATGTGACGTCACAGAGCTGATGAACCTCCCCCCCCAAGCTCCTTATCACTCAGTGTCACACTTCTCTACTCCCCTCCCCCCATTACGGTGTTACGTAATTAAATGGATGGCCCCTTAGTACATTTCAACACATCTCATAAAGTATATACAAAAAAATAAAAACACGTAAAAAAAAACACTAATACTATTATGTTTAATATGGTGACCGAACAACACAGAATGAATTCAACTCAACACCTTTAAAAAGTCATTAAAAGTGATGTAAAAAAATATTAAAATTGGGTAAATATCGGTTGGGACTGGACACGCTTATTACGAATAATTTTTTGAAAAAAAACTTTAGATTCGCCTTAATTACTATAAAAGGAAACTTTTTGGCTTGGGGGCGGCGGAAAATAATGCATTTTAATTTTCAATTGCGTAAAATTAAAATTCACTTCGCGATCCGATCGGTGACTGTCAGCGGCCATTAGGCACGTCGCTGTTATGTTGGTATCACTGATGCATTAACAAGAGCTAAATACGACTGTTGCCATATTCTGGGATACACAAAGGCGCGGAATTATGAAAACAGAATTAATAATATAATGTAAACGAACCTCTAATCAGAATCACTTCAGAGTCTAGCTGAGGCACTGGAATCATGTTGGATTTCGTCGTCATTATAGTTGGAGGTGTTGGTGTTCGTCGTCATTATAATTGAATAATAGAAATAATAATAGAATGGAATCATGTTGGATTTCATCGTCATTATAATTGAAGAAAATAAATAATAAAAAACAACACAAAAACAACTACGGTTTGTACATTTCAGCAGCCATTAGGAAAAGTGAGTGGAGTCGGTCTTTATTTTTGGGCACCGATCTTTTCCACAGAAATTCGCAGAGATATCCCTCATAATGGGCCTTTTTCCTCCCGAATCTGGGTACATTACCCCTCACATCTCTCCAGCACCGCTCGATATTTTGAGTGTGTGCTCCGGTTTCGTGGTCTACAAAATTTATACTGTGGTTTACATTTAAATGGACGAAACCTTCATCTTTGAGGCAGTCATACGACTTCCAGCAATCGCTTATGATCGTGGTGCCCGGCAGTATATATTCTTTGATTATTTTCAACAAAGTTTCCTTGGAGCGATCCTCTACTCCGCAGACAAACAATTTCTTTGATCCCCTCTCGAATCCACCGAAAATCCATTTTCCTTCCACTCTTCTGCCACGGTTGTTCTTCCTTTTTCCGATCTTCGCTTCATCTATCTCCACGGTAACACCAACACCTCCAATCTGTTGCTTCATTTTATTACACCACATCACGCAAACTTCCCGGCAATATGAAGACCAGTCCACGACCGTTTCACATGTTATGTCCATTTCTTCCATGAGGAAGGTCGTTCTCGGAGGACGCATCATCGTCCAAAATGCGACGAAGTTGCATATTTTGGCGATGGTGAGAGTCGATTGGCCAAAAAACGTGCCTTTTCTGGTGGAAACTGAAAAAGTACACCTTGTTTTGATCCGCTTGTGGCCCGAACTTACCACGGAAGTTTTTCTACAACGGTACATAGAATTTGAGAAGCTACACGCCTTTCCGCAAATATCGCATATTTTCTCGCGGGAAAGCACTCCGTGGCTTCGTAACCATTCGAACATGGTATCATCGTTTCGAACGATATCAGCGAACTCCAAGATTCCGATAGCACATGTTTGGCAAGACATTTTTTGTAGAAGATTCGGCAAAAGGTCTGTTCGGCGAAACAAATAGTCGGAACTAATTAAACACATGGCTACCGGAAACAAAAAACCGGAAGGAAGAAATAAACGCGTAGGAAACGTTGGCTAAAGGAGGTAGGTAGCACAACACGGCATAACACCCCAAAAACAAAAATATTCTGAAACCAATTGTGTTTTAAATGTACAATAGGTTTTCAGACAAGTTTTTTTACTTCGAAAAATTTTTTTTTACATTGAAAAAAATTTTTTTACATTGAAAATTATTTTTTTAAGTAAAAAAAAAAAAAACGCCGCGTTTTTTTTTTTTTTACTTAAAAAAATAATTTTCAATTTAAAAAAACTTGCCTAAAGGCCTTTATTTATTTAATATTCTAAATTTCGTCAAAGTAGTGCTTACCTAATATGCATGTTTTACATTTTACGTAACTTCTAGCTAATCGTTATTTTATGGTAACAAATACATACGAATAGAGGTTTGTTAACATAATAATTCTGCTGTGTTTTCATAATTTCGCGGTATTTCGTGTAGGTATCCCACGAAGTCAGCTACAATCGTATTAGCTCTTGTTAATGCATCAGTGATACCAACATAACAGCGACGTGCCTAATGGCCGCTGACAGTCACCGATCGGATCGCGAAGTGAATTTTAATTTTACGCAATTGAAAATTAAAATGCATTATTTTCCGCCGCCCCCAAGCCAAAAAGTTTCCTTTTATAGTAATTAAGGCGAATCTGAAGTTTTTTTCTAAAAATTATTCGTAATAAGCGTGTCCAGTCCGAACCGATAATTACCTAAAATTGTTAAAATAGATTATATTGGTTAGGTTACGTTCTATTTATTTTTTATATAGCTTTTAATGATTTTTCAAAGAGATATTAAATAATCACAAGGTATCACACCACAAAATATATAATACTTTTGTAATGTGAGGTTTAGGCTACGGGTTACGGGACGGGCTTAAAAAACAGCTATAGGCTGAACCGCTAAATATCAAGTGATACTAATAGTTGACTCATCTCTTTACCAGCACTACCGCTTGAAATTCACTTTCCACCGCAGACCGAAGTGTTTAGTTCTCGATTATTGAAATCAAATTGATTAGGGGCAATTAACTGACGATTGAATTATTTCATTCCATCCTGCGGGAAGCGTTTACCGGCTAGCGTGGAAGATAATGACTACATGCCTACAACCATTGACTTAGATTATCTAGGTACGCCCTGCCCTGTATACTGTACAGAAGATAAGTCTAAATACAGCCCAGGGGATATGCCCTCCTCCACAAATGTTCTCCACCAGCTGGGGTCCTTAGGAATTCATATATCGTCCCCAGCTTTGGCCTTTACAGACCTATCTTTACTTCGAACTCCAGGAAAAAAGCACGACTATAAAAAATAAATGACGATTCTGAAAATATATTATTCATTGTATCTTATTAAGAAAACTCATAAATCGATTGTGAAAAAAAATCCATTAGATTCAAATGTCTCAATCCTGGGTGTGCGACTGCAAAATTACAAGGCTGGTGCTTATAAAATATTTATTTTTATATAGGGTCTTTCATTAAGCGCTTCCTATCTTTAAATTTAAATAAAACAAGGGGTGTGTGAGATATCATCGAAATTTTTATGCGTTTGATAGGCCTATCGATGCCATTATGTATGGAATATAACATCGTTCGAATGTCCGCCATGGCTTCTCTGGGTGAGGCGCATCCGAAATGTCCAATTTTCCATGACTCTGGGCATAAATCAGGCTTTTGGCTTAAGTTTGTGGCCTATTTGCATAGACCCGCGATTTAAGAAAACCCCACAAGAAAAAGTCTAATGGGGTCAAATTGCACGATCTCGGTGGCCAGTGACCTCCACGTGAGATGACCTTGCCCTCAAATCACTCGTGCTGGATGTCCATTGTTGCGTGATCTGTCTGGCACGTAGCGCAGTCCTGTTGACACTTCAAGTCGTTGGTGTCCATATCATCCAATTCAGGCCAAAATAAGTTCATTAACCTATAGCACTCGCCATTGACGGTGATGGCCTGGTCAACGTTGTTTTCAGAGAAATATAGATCGATGACGCCGCCAGCCCAAAACCCACATCAAAGAGTGAATTTTTCGGAATACATTTGACGCTCTTGGATCTCTTATGTTGGTCTACGCGAATAAGTCACAAACCATGGCGGCCCTCAAAGCCAACATAACTCATGCCGTTGGTCAAATTCAGCCTGATTTATGCTCAGAGTCATTGAAAATTGGACATTTTTGGATGCGCGCCACCCAGACCCAGAGACGCCATGGCGGACATTTGAACAATGTTATATTCCATATACACATAATGGCATCGATAGGCCTTTCAAACGAATAAAAAATTTCGATGATATCTCACTCACAATTTGTTTTATTAAAGATACCTAAATTATTTTAACTGATGTAAGAAACCGACAAATATTTCTATTTTGAATGGGTGGGTAAGGCAGATAATATAAAAAATTGAGAGGTCTAAAAATTGTCACAGTTATTTGAATATCAGAAGTAGCTGACGACGTGATATTTTTTTAGTACGATTTAAAAATATGATGTTGTTTTCTTACTCGTGACTGCGAACATGTTGCCGTAAAGGCCATCTCGTGTTTCCCATATCACTGCAATCAACCGGTACAGCACGTCGGTGATGGTAAGCTATACTAGTTCACTGTTGAATGTAACATAAAACGAATTCGTATCAGCTGTACGCGTCTAATGGTTGGAAAACTACCTCTTAATCCCGGTCAAGCCAGCCCAATTGGAGCAGTGTTTACTGAGATCATACCTATGTCATATCCGGAAATGCTGTGCAGAGGGTTTGTTCACGCAAAAGCCGAGAAGTTCTTTTAGGCCGAGCTGTGGCCCTATGTCGTAAAAATACAATCCATTCTCTTATTGCGATGATGCGGGGCTATGCATCGATGCAGACGTTAGTTCTTTGGTTCAGTACAACGGGTTAGAACAAACAAAACAACCTTACCAAGATGGCAGGTTGTAGAGGAATCTTTCAATTGTTATGGCTCTACCTACGTATAATTTTTAAAGTGGTATTTAAAAAAAAGTTAATGACATGTTAAAATGTACCTACAATATGTACATGGTAATAATTTCACATTAGATGTACCTCCATAATTATCAAATCTTTAGTTGACTGCCCTAATTTATTAGAATTAATATGTATTAATGTACCTGCTAGACTAACACGTAATAAAGATATTTTCAATTTTAACAATACCCTCGATACTAACTATTGTATTAATTCACCAATCCCTAGAATGCATAGCCTTGCAAATAAACATTGTGAATCTATAGATATATTTGGTGTTGACAGTTTTGCAATTTTCAAGAGACAACTCATCTCTATTTTATCTGTTAATAATTAACTTTTCTTATTTTTGTTCTTTTCATAAAACCTCCTCTCATTTAAAATCTTACCAGTAATTTAAAACCTTATTTTATTTTATTTTGCTGTTCTATTTAGTTCTGTTTTATCATCGTACATTATTATACACATATAATTGTTTGTTTATACCTACTAACTAGCTTTTACACATTGCACTTTATTGTATTTCTGGTCTTATTACTGATTTTTTCTTATTACTCATAGTATTTCATTTCTTTTATGATGTTTAATTTTTTTATGTTCTTAATTTCTGTTGTAAAAGCCCGCTAGGGCGTAAATAAATAAATAAATAAATAAATCATAAAGCTATGCTTTGTGTATGAATGATATGTTATTATTTTCGTTATTTCTTTATTTATATATTTCTGTATTCAATTTATGTTTTAATTGGGTTTTCATAAAATTGTTATTTCTATTTCTGATACTATCTGGTAATGTATTAATTAAATTTACTCCAATAATTGATTTGCCCTATTGTCTTTTTAACATATCGTAGTTGGTTTAACTGATCCGAGTTTTCTATTATTTTAAAATGATGTTGTTTTAATTATAATTTTTATCTTTGAAGATTCGTAATGTTGCATTGTAGAAATACAATGTGTTTAGTTTTCTGATATTAAATTCTTTAAAGAGAAGTTCTGATGAAATTGTACATGGTTTAAGTAGAATTTTTTTTAATATTATTTTTTGTGCCGTATAGAACTGTTTTAAGTTTTTTATAAGTTCCACCCCATCCTATAAAGCCATATTGTACTATTGATTGGCAGAAGGCAAAGCACGTCATTCTGAGTAAATCTTTATTTGGGATATGAATTAGACATTTAAAGACATGTGTTTGTTTCCTCGCTGTGTATTTCAGTATGTATGTATAAGTGTATCAAGTGTGTGGACCATTTTATGCATTGGTCTGTTGTAATGCCTAGCTATTTTAATTCGATTTTACTTTCTATCACTAAGCACGAGATATTGCAACTATTCTGTTGTGTATTTGTCATAGAGTGCATTATAATTTTTATTTATTGGGTGTTTCTTGTTTTTTTTTTATTTTATGAAAAATGGCGAATATAACGTTTGAGTAAAATGGTATAAAATATTTTTGTCTTTTATAGACAGGTGTGTGAGGGGTATTGTCAGATGTAATATTCTGAAACCGTTTGGCACCATCTCCATAAAACTGTCTGTGGCCGAGGGATCTTAAAAACCTGCAGCCCCTGATGCGGCGGCATTGTTACCAAATAGGCGATTAACTGGTCACATATCACTTGCGAATAATTTTTGCATCATATGTCAAACACGTACAAGAGTTTACATGGTGACAAAAAAACTTGTAGAAATAATCGTAGGTTATATAGTTTCTTGGAAACATAGGGGTGTCCGGGTTCAGGAGTGAGGTTTATCCAGGTCTTGGCGGCGGACGTATCTGATCCGAGAGAGAATGGTTGAGGGAGTCTCTATGACTTCTCTAGTGTACTCTCTCGGAATATCGCCTTGCACCGCAGTGGGAGAGATGGATTCATACGTCTGTCACTCCTGGACACACTGACTCCCTGATTCCCACCTACCCCTCATACCCTTTTAGAAAAAACTTAATTTGCTTTGAGGACATTTTTGAAGTAAAACTTCTTTACGCACGCTTGACTTAGGGAGTAAGCTGGTGAACGCATGACGAGAGCATTACGAAAAGTGTGATCGGGCGAGACGAACGCAAGTTCAGAGGGAGATATAAGTTAGTGAAGATAGAAGGAGTTACGTTTCGTATTTCCTGTAACTGTTTTTCTCTCTTTCTCTCATAGCCATTAAATTTCGTATATCTAAGACACAGTGCAGGCCTATTATCTGTAGCACACTATAGGAGCAAGAGAGATCAGTGCGCGCACACATTTTCTTTCTCTCTTCTTTTATAAGTTAGTGAAGTACTTCAGTCGTGTGGCCCACACGTTTTTTTTCTAGTGTTTTGTCCGTTATACTGAAAATTATAAAAATTTTCTTCGAATATTAGATCCTGTGCCCATCACTATCACCGAAATCAAAAATTAAACCAAAGAACCCCTTTAATATAAATACCGAGAAACTGAAGATTTTACCTCAATATAGTGGGATTCGAATAAGTTTAAATATTTCATTAGATACTTGTTCCATTCCTATTTCAAATTCAAAATATCCCGAGTATTCTGATACATCTTAGTGCCATCGCCACGATGTTAACTATTCACTGATTCCGTAATCATCTCCAAGGTTTGCAATAAATTAAACAGACAAACAAATCAATATCACAAAAACAGTTTATCCTGTTCAATCGGTCGCTTTCCGGCCATACTGAATTGCCAGTTTTTGCTGAAAGTCTTCAATAATTTACTGACGTTTTATGACTGCACCCATTGACATAAAATGGATGATCCTGTCTTTGTCCATAAATTACTGATGTAGAGTCAAGCGATCTATCATGTCGTTTCTACGACTCGTTCTCCAGTTCAACTCCGCGGCTATGAAACGTTTTGCCAGCCTCTGTGTTTCCTCCCTCTCATGGGTCCTTCAAGATCCGCGTTCATTCCTTCCTCTTCCAAAAGACCTAGGGAAATTATTTTCCTCAGGGCCTCCCATGTGAAAAATAAGAGTTCTTCTTAGCAAAATTCATCGTAATACCTTTATAACCGGCCCAGAATGCCTCCATTTAAACTAGAGGCTTTAATTTTAATTTGAATTCATTAATTTTTTCACTGAGACGACATTTTAAATTTAAAATTACCAATATTTCTTGATTTTAGAGGGAACTTGGGCAATTATTTGTGAGTGATTGATAAGTATTAAAAAAATATGTTTAAACATAAAATAAAAATACGAAATTGAACCAAAAAATATTTTGATTAACGTATTTAATTTATAAATGACCTATTAACGTCGGAACACAAATTTGTCACATAAATTCAAATAAATACCTAAAAAGCCCTTTTTACGATGTTTTATTCCATATTTTATTATATTAAATTAGTAAGGCAAGATATATATTTTTTTAATTATAAATAACTCAAAAAAAAATCCTAAATGGCCAACAAAATGAAACAAAATTAAATTCTTTAATTCACTGTATATAAACATTTAAAACAAAAATAAATAAAAATCACATAACCGTTCCAATTACTCAATATAACTTTTGATTTTCTTAGGATTATGATTTTGATTTTTTTTTATTAATAAAAATATTTTCACAAAATTAAGTTTTGTACGAAAAATGCCGCGCAGCCGTTCCTCTTAATTAGTTAGTAGGATACGTAAGCAACACGATCGATGTCAATTCAATTTACCTATTAAGTTAGTCACTTACGTGCATACATATCTATGTGACTTAAGACATATACAATACATGCATACATAACCAATACACCGGGTTAGAGATGCGAATTAGCATCCACGTCCCTTTTATTATACCTACCAAGTTGACGGCTTCTGACTATTTAATGTTTGAAAAAAGTGTTTCTCCGCGTCTTGAAGCGATTCTTATGACCGCAAGAGGCCTTCGCAGAAGCTGCAAAAAATAAGACGGTGATCTCCAACTGATTCAGTGCAGTAAAAACAATGCATCCTTGAATATGTAAGTGCATTTAAAATGGACGTTCGCTTCTCGAGAATAATTATCAGATGAAGCAATAAATCAACATCACCACACCCGAGCTCGGTAAACATCAACAATATTTTATTATGTGGAGCTATCTAGTGTGAAATGAAACATTTATAGCATGAAGATAGCAGTTATTTATTGATTATTAAAACCTCATAATTAGGCGTCAATTATTATTTTTTTCTATTAAAGGTCAACTTCAAAATTTTCACAAACTGCTCGTTCATAGATGGCGCTAATTTACTAAATTTAGGAAAAAAAACTATTTGCGCCTCTCGTCTATCGCTCGGTCGGCGCCGGCGGTATCCGGGAAAAAACCTCGTTTTCATATTTTTATATGCGATTTTCCCTCTTATGTATAAAGAAACTGTATGAAAGAAAGGTTGCGCTAATATCAATCCGGAAGATACTTTTTATTTGATCAATGTAGCTTCTCTGAATGCTTGCAAATGAATGTTATATTACGTTTACACGTCGCTTTTGGTCAAGAAATAATAATATTTTTCATTTTCAAAGGAGCATCAAGGTCATTATTTCTTTGAATTGTTTTTTTTTTCATGTATGGTATGTATTCAGTTTGTGTAAAAATAATAAAATCTGTTTAAATCCGTATGAATATATTTTTTTGACAATTGTTTCCAAAAAAGGGAATATATATGAATAATAAGAGATTTGGTAAACAGAAAACAATCGCAAAAAAAAAACAATTGCTATGTATTAATATCGATATTTGACCAGAACTCATCAAGGTATTTTTTGTGCTGTTTCATAAATGTCATCTCACATTTAACAGGAACTCAACAGGGCGAAAACAAATAATTATCTGTTTGTGTTTTTTCCAGAAATATCTAATTATATTTGCGCCATCTATAAAAGAGGAGATTAAGGCCGGTTGCAGTGCACGACCGACGGTCGGTGCGTACGGTCGGTCCTGACGATCGAATACCATCGACCGACCGTCGGTGCGTACCGATTAAGCGTTGGTGATTAAGCGTTCGGTGTCGATATATTTGTTCATGTTCCAGTACGAAATCACTTTTTAACGACGATGATACAAACATCCGCATGATCGGTCCACTGATCGATGCAACACGCGGATCGATGCATTGCTCGTCGGTCGACCGACGGTCCGCATGCGCACACGCTCGACCGACGATTTTCGTACGCACTGCGTAGCGATATACGCATGCGTACGGTCGGTCATGCACTGAACGATTTATGAATTTTTATACAAATGACAAGCGTGACCGCGACGTACGCACCGACCGTCGCGTCGGTCGTGCACTGCAACCGGCCTAAGAATAATTTTAAGTATACCCTTAAGTACCTAGTTATGATAGGAAATACACTTATATCTCCTAGTGACTATCACCTCACTACAAATACATGAAGATGTCATTTTGATTTCCGATGACACTTTTTTTGATTAAAAAACAAACAAATAAATACCATCTCACGCCGCAACTGAGTAGTTGGGTTCAGCCGATGTCCTCCGTGGTCCCGAGGTAAGACTCTCGACTCACAATCCCAAGGTCACGGGTTCGAATCCGGCGTGCGCAAATAAATTTTATTTGATTAATTTGTGGTGTTTCACAATTAATTAATAAAAAAAAATGTAATGTAAGAACACCATTCAGAATTGAAACGCTTAACCAAGGATCATGAAATATAAGCTTTAGCCGTGTTTGGTGACCAGATCTGAATAGCCAGGTACTTCCACACCTTCCTCTTCACCATCTCCTTCTCCTCACTTCAACCTTCAGTTTTACAACATACCCCAATTGGGGATGCCATAGTCTCACTGGCTCCAGACGGGAGCAGTTGGTGACTCTTGTGCGGTATTCATATAAAAAAGCCAGCACGGGTCACGCGTTGCGCACTGCCTCTCGTTCTAGCAGCACGGTAAGAGAGGAGAGAGAGAGCGCACATATCACGTGAATTCGTCGCTATGCATAGCAGAGTGACAATGGTGACGTGTGATAGTAACATTTTAATTGTTTTTACTTGAAAAAAAATTATAGAACAGCAAAATGACGTCTAAGCCTTTGAGCCAAATATGCTCAAAGCTTTTATAAATAAATAATAATAATAATAATACTCGGGTCACTGGAGCCAGGATGCGGCTAATGGCCTCCGACAACACGATGGTGACCGCAGCCTTTCAGCACCAAGCGCCAATCCTGAGTGAGCGATGGGCCCGAGCTCACTCACGACCACGCCCTGCATAAAAATGAATTATTTACTTTTGTTATGATTATTTTTGTTCTATTTATGTTCTTGTTTCCTTACTGTATAAATATATAAATATGTATAACTATATGGGACTTGTGGGATTGTACTATCCTCCCCACATCCTGGAATAAAGAAATATATATATATATATGTGATTTATGAAAATATTCTGAATTTGGCTACTCACTTACGACATTTTATTTTTATTAATCTGCTCGGGATTTACTCATTCTTAACGAATCGGTAATGAACAACCGAAAACGGAAACCCGAAAACGATCGTGATTTTTGATAGTACGTGGTATCCCGGGCGGCCTTCGAAATTTGTGTACATGTAATTTGATTTAAATGGGTTCAGCCTTTCTGACTGTGGTCTTCAATTAGATTCAATATCAGGTATAATTTTACTTACAAAAAAACGCTCCAATTTTAAGAGATCGTGAAGTGTGGTGTCTTATTAGGATTCCGACGTGAATCATGTTAATACGAGTATACTATCTACTAGCAGTTCTGTGACCAGTAGACCACGCTTCCAAAAGGGTGTGTTTCCAATTATCTCTTATTTAAAAAAAAAATCTTTGAAATCATGTTAAGTAATTATAAATATCAAACTAAATTAAAAATATATTACCTTACATTTATTTCTGTGCCCTAAAGTTTAAATTTTTCAAGACCCCCTGAAAACCACAGTGGTGGGTCGTGTGACGTCATCAATCACGTCATCTACTATAAGATCGCGCAATCAGCTGTTCGACTCGCCGCCATTTTGAAATTTAAAGTTCGAAGGAATCTCCCTAGAAGTAGCATTACTATTTTTTTTGTACAGTAGTTTTTGAATATTTTCAATAATAGAGATAACTAATAAGGGATACCTTTATTTTTGAAACTGAATTATTTAGGCCTAAATAATGTTTCAATAAACACAACAACTAAATCTCTGTAAACAGTATGTAAATAAACGAATAAAATGAAATGTTGTTAATACGATGGCTTGTGTCATACCTACATTCCCGTATAATGACTTTACAGTAATCAGTGACGTCACCATTAAACATTTTAGTAATGCCAACTTGACGGCGTGTTTCAACGACACTATTAAAAATGCACTTTTTAATATATTTTTAAAAACTGCACGTTTCATATTTTTAATTTATTATTGATTTTTTATTCCAGTTAAAAGAAAATTACATTTTCACTCATTTAACTAGAAATAATTATAAACATTAAGATAAACTGATTATTTCAATAGAGCGCTATTCTATTTCATTATTTTGTTTATTAAGAATAAATATTAATATTTTTTTTTTAAATTTACCCAACTTATTTTCGTTTTTAATGTCATTTGGGAGGCAATTATATAAGTTGTCTCCCTCGTAAACAATGGATTGTTTACCATAGTTATTATTGTAAAACTGGTTATCTCGATTCAGGAATGCCCTAGTGAGATGTGCAGCTTATGTTTTCATGTATTTCTTATTTTTTTCAATAAACAAATAAATAAAAAATAGTGTGGATGGTGTTTAAATGCATGTTATCATGTTGTTGTCGTGTAAAGTGTTTATGTACTTGAGACGTTTTAATGAATTCTGTGTTTGTGTGTACGAGATTATTTTGTATATAAGGAGACATGTATTGTATTCATATAGTTTTCTTAATGTTAATAGTTTTGTTTCCATATATATATATATATATATTTTTTTTTTACTAATAAAACTTATATATTCAGAATCAGCATTTATTGGTCCTATATAAACATATTTTTTTTAGGCCATAATATTTTTAACTGGAGTTCCTTATTACATTTTTTTTTCAAAGATATGTCACCATCTCGATGACAATTCTTTTTCATTCTTTCTTCAGGCCGTGTGAAACATAACATTGATTATTAGTAGAACAAACTAGAAGTACAAATCACGATCATTATAGGCTGTTTAAAAACGTAAACTAGACCAACATCTTCAATCGGAGCCGGAACTAAACCAACAATTTACAGAAAGATGAAATGTTAAATGGTCGAGTTAAACATGGCTTCGCAGGCTCAGTCAATCAAAATATAGAATTTTACCTAAATAAAGCAAAATACGAACACATATGTTATAACTGCCTCTACATACCTAGTTTTTATAGTAATGCGCGTTTTCATCCCGCGACAAAATATCCTTTGACAAAATATCCTGTGAACAAAACATCCCCCAAAAAAATATGTAGGTACTAAAACTTAACCTAACCTAACCTAACCTAAAAAAATGAGACAAAATAATACAGACATCCTGTAAAGACAATAAATTATTGTTAAATAAGTAAAATTTTCAAAATTTTAAGCAACCCCCGGCACTAAAAAGAGCTGATGACCTTGAAACGCCTGATCAGATTTTCGTGAATTATAACTAAGAACCATCTCGATCACGTCAGCTTTCAAACAAAAAAAACGCATCATAATCGGGTTATTCGTTAAGAATATACGATGCCACAGACAGACACACAGACAGACAGACACACAGAAAGTCAAACTTATAATACCGCTCCTTGCGTCGGAGGCTAAAAATAGTAAAATCGAAGAAAAATAATACAAATAACTTTTTTTATTTATTTATTTTATTTTTTTTTTTATTTATTTATTTATTTATTGTTTGAAAATATTACATAATACAATATAGTGAACTTAAAATGTCCAACTAGGCAATTGCCCGTTTTAGGACATTCCAGTATGATAATGTTTTTATATGTAAATTATAGTAAATTATAGTGTTGACTATTCTGTTGGTAAAATAATACATATGCATATTCATATTCTAGAATACTTTCAGTTATACCACGACATTTTTTACTATTGTTTAGCTGACATAATAAACTAAAGAAATATTAATAGATAAAACAAGAAAAATGAATTTGAAAATGAAAATGAATGAAGAAATTCTGTTGGTAAAATAATACATATATGTATATATTCATAATCTAGTATACTTTCAGTTATATCACGACATTTTTTTGCTATTGTTTAGCTGACATAATAAACTAAAGAGATGTTAATAGATAAAACAAGAAAATGAAAAATAAAAATAAAAGTAAAGAAGGAACTTTTCCTTTAAGGAAAAATATCACGAAGAATTGAGCAATTTTCGAAGTTACTTTATGTAAAAATACAGTTACTGTAATGCTAATATAATACCAATATAAATTAAAATGTAAAGAAAAACAAAAATTACAATTCAATTACTGTTGTTTAGCATATTCTCGCATTCAGCTCTCCCCAAGACCAGAAGCCAATTAGTAACCTGCATACGCAGAATATTAGTACTCATTGCCTTCCATGCATCAGGTATGAGATTGAGCAATTTAGGGCCTAGGTATGAGAATTGTCTCTGTGCTAAAGATGAGGAAGTGGTGGGCGGAACTATTGGGTTTTTTTTTGCATGTCTTGTATTATGACAGTGGTTTACGGAAGCGTAGTGGTGCCTCTGTTTTTGAGTGTGTAATATGATTTTCCTTATGTATAATTGTCTTACATCAAGAACACGAAACTCTGCGAACAATGAATCGCTGGGGTACCTGAAAGGTTTTTTCAGTATGACTCTTATAAGCGATTTCTGGGATTTAGCTAAGGGATCGAGTATAGTTTTAGCACAACCGCCCCAACCTAGGGAAGCATAGTCTAATATGGAATTACACATTGCAAAGTAAATTCGTTTCAAATCATTTACGCATAGAATATTTCTTATTGCTATGAACAGATGTGTAAGTTTCCTGACCTTTGTGGAAGTTAAGGCTATATATTTGTCCCATCTCAGAAATTTATCAATGATAATTCCTAGGTATCTTATATTGTCCACACATTCTAAGGTATTACATTTACATGTAATAATGTCGTTGCAATGGTGTATTCTAATGTTAAGGATTTCTTGTGGTTGACCCGCTTGAGTTGAACTGAAGCAGATGAATTTCGTTTTATCCGAGTTTAGAGTGAGGAGATTACTATCTAGCCACTGTTTAACTTTGTTTATGCCGAATTCAGCTTTACTGCAAGACTCATTCCAGGTTTTGCCTTCAAATAAAAGTACTGTATCGTCAGCAAATGTAATTATGTGGTCTGCAAAGGAAGTATTACATAAGTCATTTATATAAACATTAAACAGTATGGGACCTAGAGTACTTCCTTGCGGTACGCCATATTTAATATTGGCTGGATCACTTAGAGTACCGTTAATATCCACTCTTTGGCTCCTGTTTTCTAGGTAACTAACCAACCACTTGAAAATTTGACCCTGTATCCCAATTCGCTGTAGTTTATTCAGCAGAATTTTGTGCGAGATAGTGTCAAATGCTTTAGCTAGATCTAAAAAAAGTGCAATGCATTTACTACCTTTATCTAGGTTATTGGAGATGATTTTTGTCAAATTAGCGATGGCGTTTTCAGTGCTTAAACCTTTGCGAAAGCCGAATTGTCTACTAGAAAGGATGTTGTTATTTTCTAGATAATGGGTGAGACGGTTTTTTACAATTTTCTCCAAAATTTTTGAGACCGAGTTGAGCAGAGAAACCGGCCGGTAGTTATGTATCAGTGATTTGTCCCCACTTTTATGCAGTAAAATGACGATTGACTGCTTTAAATGGTTAGGGAATTTCCCTGATTTAAAGCTTAGATTCGCAATGAACGCAATCGGTAATGCTATGTATACTTTAATGATTTTTAGAAGATTCGATGAAATCTTATCGGGACCACATGCTTTTGATGACTTAAGGTCGTCAATTATCTTCATGACTTCGTTAGATGACGTTGTGATTGAGTCTATTTTGTGACCGATATTAGGGATAGTTAAATTGGCGAGAGCGGTTTCTGATTTCTTACACTTATCGAGAATTTTTTTCGCAAGTGTGTCTCCCACAGATGAAAAGTAACAGTTTGCAAAGTTTGCCATATCTTTGGGAACTTCAGAGTTTGATGTGTTAATGTATAGCGATTTAATTTCTGAAGATTTATTGATTTTGGATTTGGTTATGTTGCGAAAGGTATCCCAAAAACGTTTTGGATTGCAGTTGTTTTCGTAAATGAGTTTCTTATAATAATTTTCTTTCGCCGATGTAATTAATTTCTTACACAAATTCCTATACTTTTTATAATAACATTGTAATACCAAATTCTCAGGATATGTTTTTGCCTTTTCATGAAGATGATTTCTTCTGTGAATCGATTTAACTAGACCCTAATATATAAATTATCTAATGGAATTTTCTTCGAGTTTCGTCCACACCCTGGGACATAGTCAAATAAATATTTAGAGTGTACAATCCAAGCCTATCTGTAAAATTAATATCTTTAAAAAATGTTCATATTTAAGGGTATGCACCACGCCATGTAAAATCGGGATCAGGACGCTGACAATAACACCCCTTATATAGATGGCCATTTTGATTTATTCACGAATAAAACACCGCCAAAAAGCGGGTTTAATTTTATTTTGGGAAGCTGAAGCACACATATTTAAATGTTTTACTATAATTTAATATGTGTAAGAAGAATATATGACGCTAATGTGAATGGTAGAAGAAGTCGGGGACGTCCGAGGAAGACATGGCACGATCAAGTGAATCAGATACTTGAGTCGGGCCATGTCAAAAGTCAGAATAATAGAAGAGAATATATGAGACGATGTATGAATGTGAGTGAGGTAATGAGTGTGTGCCAAGACCGAGTTGTTTGGCGGTCCGTCCTCTCTGCCTTCCCCCTGTGGGGAAACGGCGTGATGGTTAGTTAGTTAGTTAGTTAGTTACTATAATTTTCTATGGAATTTAATTTTCCATTTTATACAATAATACCATAACCGAAAACGAGTTCGTAGATAGGAGATTTTGATGTTTAAATCAATTTTTATAGGCCTGATGCTTCGACCGTGAAGGCTTGATGCTTTAGTTTTTCAATGCTTATAAAGAGACTAATAAAAAAAGACTCGGTTATTTCAAAGGCAAGTACAGTCTGTCAAATAAGAGTAGAAAATAAATGAGGGCGCCACCGTTGCCAAATGGCAATACTAAAAATATATTCATGGTGTTAATCTAAAGCTGTGGAACCAACATTTTTATAAAAAATTAAAAAGCCATAAAAGAGAAAAAAAAATATTGCAATACAGATGCCCACTGATATCAAAATTAGAATTGTATAAAGACATATTATTATTATATGTTTGCAATTTTGTGTTAACATAATGAAGAATAAAAATATTGTAATAAAATATAAAGCACCTTTAGAAATTGCTCACATTTATTTAATATTAGCTTAAGTACCTAGCGTTGCCCGGGCTTTAGATCATGCCTCTAATTTTGTAGTGGTGTAACTAAACTCACCATTAATGATTCTTCCTTTCCACCTACTGTTAAATTCAAATCTATGTTAAATTAGATTAAAGCCAATCACTTTGTAAAACACAATTTAATCAAATTTATGTCATTTTGTAGGTACCTTTGCAATAGTGCTTCTTCGATTTAATTTTTTTTTAAGAACAAAATATGTTTTTTTTAATGTGTGTACAGTGTTTTGAATTCTCATTGTCATTGCACTTTTAAAGAATATTTGACAGATAAATTGGTGTTGCCAGCCTAAAAATTTCTTAGTTCCATTTTTTATATTTTCTACTCTTATTTGATAGACCCTATATGTTATACTGGAATTTATTTAAAACATCTAAAATATATCTAAGCAATCTAATTTTCAAATCTAAATCACATAATTTTGCGTGGCTTCCAACCGAACAATAAAGTTTTAATTGATAATCGCAATATTTCATTTATTACCCATAGGATTGATATGTTTATTACATCTTTAATGCTAAGTATTAAATAACTTTTTACTTTTAAGTATGAATCATTGTAATATGAATTTAATACATTCTTAAATATTTATTAAGTCATAAAAATTCATTTTATTATTATCAATTTTCATCGTAGCGCCATTTGCCTTACGAGTTT
Organism: Limnephilus lunatus; assembly: GCA_917563855.2. Taxonomy (NCBI): domain Eukaryota; kingdom Metazoa; phylum Arthropoda; class Insecta; order Trichoptera; family Limnephilidae; genus Limnephilus; species Limnephilus lunatus. Next base: position 50,508,235 of record OU830593.1, read on the forward strand.
GCTGGGCCGGCATTCTTGAAGTAAAGCAACTTAGTAGTAGAAGCCCTTTAGACGTGGCGTCATTCGATATTGTGAATTATTATTGAAGCATTAACTACCGCAATATCGTCTGGACTCTTGGTATCAGATATTGCAATATTATAAAAAAATTATGTTCGGAGGAAATTGTAAATAAAAACCATCATAAAATGTGACAATTATTCTAGATATTATATTATACCTAAACCATTGTAGCTACCTACTTGCAATTTCCAGTAGGTACCTACCCAACTACCTATATACCTAATGGAAATCTATTTTCAGGAATTAAAAAATTTATTCAAATATTGGAACACTGAAAAAAGCAACATTTTTTTTTTTGATTCTTCCCTCCATGCTGCTTGGTGATTTGTTGTCAATTGTCTTTTATAATTAAATAATAATTGTATATATGTATACCTACAATAAATCAACTTACACAACAGTGTAATCAAAAGCATGCAAAATCGGATTAGTTCCTAATTATCTTTGAGTCATTGTTTTGCGTAGTTTTTTTTGTAGATATTTATGTGTTAAGCTACATTATTTTATAGTTGCACCGGTTTGTCACTTATTTATAAAATTGTTGCTTTTATAATTGTGTTTGAATTGCCTAAAAATATGCATGCCTTCCTTTTCAAACCCAGAAACACCAAACCCACAAAACAAAACTTCGGTGCTCCATTGGTCGGACGCCACGAAAGTGTTTTGAGAAGTTCGACTATGACTTGAAATTATTATATTATTTCTTTCAATTTTTTCCTGTATTGTCAATTTGGGAGGCGCGTAAGAGTACCGCCGCCTCGGGCGGGAACCATTGATTGGATAACCAACACCTCTTAAGGTTTTGTCCGGGTCTTGACAGCGGATGCATCTGCCTACCAACTACGTGGTTCGGGAGAGAGAGTTTGAGGGCGACCTTTTGATCTGTCCAGCAAGATTCTGTCGGAACATCGCCTTGCAGCACTCGCGTCACGTTACTCCTGGACACACTGAGCCCCAGATTCCAACCCACCCCTCACATATTTTTCCATCTCAGAACTTCCCTTCCGTCTTTTATTGAAAAGACCCTTCACACAGCATCCCTAAAGATGACACAGACCCTTAGAGATTATTTCCCTCTGGGCCCCTTGTGTGGAGCTAATGAAAAAATAAATTGGTTGCCATCTTTGCATAATTTAATATTTTACAATTTTTAAATATTTTACGCCTTCGGGCATAAAAAACGACGCGACCATAGACATATGAATATTAATCATATGTCTATGGATGCGACAAACTTATTTAAGAAATGGGATTTTTTTTTCTTGTAGGCTTTGAACCTATGAATAGTAGCTCCATACGTATATAGGATAAGTTAGTCGAGTTTTTTACCTTTTGCGAGTAATAATTTATGTTTTTAATAATATTAATTATCGTATGGATAAGCTATCAGGAGGATTTTGAAATCTTACCCCTTTAGTGTTACAAATCGCCGTGAAGCTTTGCATCGACTCAATACGTAATTTTGCATTAATTTGCTCTCAGCGCAGCCGGAGATTGCAAGTCTTGAGTTTTATTAGCAGCTAAATCGAGATCGGGCGACATAAAAATATATGATTTACGCTTGTATCCTGGATATATTTTAATGTTTCTTTAATGTGAGGGACACTTACCCATGGTTGCAATCAAAATCCTAACTAATAAAATAGCATATCGCAAATTCCAATGATAGAGTTTCAGTTTATATTCAGTAAAAAAAACACACTCCGTTTAGACGACTCCAGATACTAATATCTACAGCCTGTATGTCGGACGAATATCTACAGTTCATATGTTGGAAAAATATCTATGAACTTCAGAGTGAAGACTAATATTTACAGAGCTAAGGTCGGATAAATATCTATTGCGGTCCAAGTGGTGACGAATATCTATGGAGCGTAGTTGGGAATAATATCTACAGAGGGCAGCTGAGCACCTAACTAACCTAACCGAACCTTACCTAACCTAACCCAACCTCTGCCAGTGCTGTAGATATTCGTGGACATCACCTGTTCCATAGATATTAGTCAGCAGTTTGAGCTGTAGATATTCGTCCTCACTTTGGTTCCCATAGATATTGTTCCAACATACCTCGTATAGATATTAGTCAGAACATGGATTCTCATAGATATTAGTCCGATTCGTTCAGTTTTTGGAATTCCTGTAGATATTAGTAGACGCTTCCGTTTAAACAAGTATACTGAGTTTTACTATAACACGTTTTCTTTACGATTTTGCACTTTTTACTTCTACTCAGCTGGAGACCGACCGGGTCCGAGTTCTTAGGTTTTAAAGGAACTGCTTGTCCCTCTTGCGAATTAGAAAGAAGAAAGGATTAAAATAAATGATATTGTATTTATACACAGCGGGTTTAAAAAGCTAATACTGTAAAAAAACAACTGTCAGTGTTTTTACAAATAGCTTACAATAACGCTATTTTTATATTTTCACATCCAAAAGTATTTTCGTTATTTATTTTTGGGGTGTTATACCGCGTTGCGCTACCTCCTTCTTTAGCCAACGTTTCGGAGAGCGTTGCAGTGTCCAACATCAGGGCAGATCCGTCGGATCCGTCACACATCTGTCGGATCTGCCAGATGTGCCCTAGTCGGTAGTGAAGAGTGTTATTGGTGTTTGGGGTGTTATGCCGTGTTAAGCTACCTCCTTCTTTAGCCAACTTTTCGGACAGCGTTGCAGTGTCCATCATCAGGGCAGATCCAGCAGATCCGTCGGTCCGTCACACATCTATCGGATCTGCCCTGATAATGGACATTGCAACGCTGTCCGAAACGTTGGCTAAAGAAGGAGGTAGCGCAACACGGCATAACACCCCAAAAACAAATAACGAAAAAATAAAATAACACTCTTCACTACCGACTGAGAGAGAGAGATCTGCCCGATCATATAGTAAGTAATTATTTTTATTTTTTTCATAGGGGTGTTGAAATGCCACGTTGTTGAATTGTCATGGAACCACAAATCATCAATATTTTAAATGAGTAAAACACAATTAATCAAATAATAATTTGCGAACGCCGGAATTTGAATCCACGCCATACATCCGCTCGGCAAGTAAAGAAGATTCTTGGTGGACCCGAACCATTTTTTCTTTCTGTACGTTTTTTAATTCATATTATATTTAAATGTTGTTTGTGAATTTTTCGGTCGATATATTTTCACACCACTGACCACCAGGTTATCCCGGATGAAAACACTAATAACTTACATCCATAAGCCATCGAACATCAAACGGGAAGCCTCGTATCGAATGACTTGCCATTGGGAGGCAGCTTACCCGCCGTCTAACCACTATTTAAAAACCCATAAACAGTCAATTGATATTCTGGGGATAACCATACAGTGGAGAAGTGATTTTATTTCATTTACAAAATTTAAGATTATAAAATTGTCTTCTTTATTTTTATTAGCGCTAAACCGTACTAAATTACTTATTTAATGTCCACAGTGAGTGCAATTTACTGCGCACGATGGGCGCTGACATTTTTTAAAGAATATTGTTCGGCTGAAGGAAGTTGTGCAATGGTGGAAGATGTGTAAGAGGAATCCGAAACAGCAATTGACCACGATGAATGGGGCATAATGGGATACCACGATAGGATTACATTTGCCACGACGGAGGGGGCATAACGGGACAGTGAAAATATTTTTGTGGGTGGGTGACTCCTAATGGGATGGGATGGGGAATAATAGGTTGGGGTGGGATGTGTTTCTCTGGGCCTCCTACAACCCCCCCTGAAAGTCTAAAACGCCTTCCAATTTTCTCTTGGTATTCTACCGCTCCTCTGCAGGTCTGAAACGCCCCAAGGGGCGTTATCGCCTACGTTCAGAACCCATGTACAAGCAGGTACCCGGCATGCGTTGCAATGCCACTCAAAGTCCTTATGGAATCACAATATTTTTATTTTTTCCACCTGGTGCGTACACGAAGAAATCAGAAGGTTCGACCCGTGAGCAGGTCACATACAGCTCAGTGTGAGAAGTACGGGTTTTCTAAATTTACCCTTTGTTTTCCCCACTCTACTAACACTACGCCTTCTTTGCAATCTCTCCTTCGGCTCCTCTCTCGACCCCCCCCCCCCCCCTCCGTAGCTCCTCCTCTGTGTATCCTTTCCCATGCTAAGAGGTGGGTATGAGGAAGGTTGCAGAATATTCCTGAATCTTGTCACCAAACACTTTTAATACCATTTCAAGCAAGTCAATTTTTCGAATCTGAGCTAATCTTAAATCAGTAGGTTTTACGTTTAAAATAATCAGGATTCCTTTGGCAGCCGGGAACTTAAATATATATATATGTTGATGGCGATGGAGAGAACTTGAACCTGAAGCTATAATGACCACTGACAGAGTGGACTCCACTAGAAGCAGAGGAAGATCGCCGATGAGTTGGACTGATTATATACTAGTAGTATACCTTACTTTGGTGTCCTGCCAGTCTGCTACTCCCTACGCAGCGAAGGACCTGAAGAGTGGAGGAGTCTTTTTTACCAGGAAAAGGAGTGAGGTTTAAGATCCGCAGCAATGAAATAACGATTAAAAATGAAATACGTACGTAATTATTTTTTACCCGCCGCACAGTTAGTAGTTTGAGGTATTTAGCTCGACTTTATTATTTTAGTATGTTTTTGGGACAATATAAATTATCATTATATGAAAAAATTGTTAAAAAAAATATATTGCTCGATTCAACCTGGTTCAGACGTTTTTATACTTACAGCAATCTATTTATATAAAAATTTAGGTTTCGTATGTTTACGTTCGCAAATCTCGAAAAGTAATCGATAGATTGACTCAATTTTTTTACAGAACATTGAATTTTAGCAGAAGAGTGCTTATATAGATATATAATGGTAAGCGCTGGCTTTATCAAATTTGTAAATATAGATCTGTATATCAAAAACCGCCTTGGTGCTGAAAAAATTAAAAGTTGTTAAAGTAAACCCTGAATATATCACAAAACTAAAGTTAATTTGATACATTAATGTCCATTAAATACAGAAAACGTAAAATTTTGTCGGATACATTTTTAAAAGTCTCGTTGAATTCTAAACTTAAAGAAAAAATACGATTTGGAAAATGGTTACTTCAATATTTTTTATCAAACTAAAATACAAGTTAAATAATTATAATTATCCCCTGATTTCCTAGATTCCATCATAAAGATTTAGAAAAACACAGTAGTTATTGTTCAATTATCAAGATGACGTGCACACGTACACCCGCGTAGAGATCCAAATTACTAGTCCGCATTTCGACGTTGTAAGTTTTTGCGGTGTTGTCGTGACGTCGCAAGCAGCTAAAATGTTTTTTTTTTAATTTCTAGAAAGATTAGACATTTAGGTACCCAATTAAATTAAAATTAAATCCAGAAAGAAACTTAGAGATTTATAATAAAGTCGAGCTAGATACGTCAAATTACTAACTGTGCGCCGTGTTTGTTACCGAGTGATCACCAGCATTGTAATAAGTTCACGTTGCATTTTGTTATGTAGGTACCGCAGTAGAAATGTCTGAAGGGATGTGCTCATTTGCTAGACTCATTCCTTGAGACTCATTCGTGGATGATTTGAAAACTCGGCTATCATTGAGAGCATTCAATTCGATGTTATCGATGGTTATCTCCGTCACCAACACGATAGACTGTTTTTTTATTATTTTAAATTATCATTTATATATTTAACTTAAAGTAGTGCATATTTGTATGTACAGTGGTTACAAATGTTCTAATATGAAAATTACATATAATATTGCGTATAAACAGGTAGGTATTACCGCGAACCGAACCACAAATTATGGGAAAGGAGTGAAGCAACCGCAAGCTGGGTTTGGCGCCGTTTGCGGTTTCTTCAAATTACTATAATTAAAAATTATACTTCACACATTTCGTCACTTCTTTTTAAATTTTCACGTATTTTTCTGTTCTTGTATATTGGTCGGTATTACTTGGAAGATCTTCAAAGACACTCTTTATAGTAACGAGTTCTGATATTTAGACTTCTTTCAAAAGGGAAGTCTTTTTTCTTCTCGTAGAGTGATTTGATTACGTTTGTTTTTATTTTTGTCTCCCAACCTGCAAGACTAAGTTGCCAATTAATGGACTTGCCAGTCGGGAAGGCAATCTTGTCGTTGAAAAGAATTAATTCGGACATCGACAAATTTAGCATCAATAAACCCGCTTTTTAATAGAAAGCTTTGTGGCTGATAATATAAGTAGTTAGTATTTACTTTTATTAAAATTGACAGTATTTATTGTTTTTTTTTCTATATACACATATGTAAATCAAAATATGCCTGCTTATATGAATATATGAGATGTCTCTGCGTTGTTAAACTATTCATCCGATTGCGATGACACTTGGGGGTTTGATTTTGCGCATGCCCCCAATGGTTTCTATATACAATAGTGAGCTCTGGTGTAATGAAATTATGCGTTGCTAACCATTCATCCGATTGCGATGAAACTTTGGTGAGTTGTTATGAGCACGCCCGCGAACGTTTCTATATATAATGGTAGCTCTGGCATTATGAAATTTGTATAAAAAATTGCAATTGGTGGCACGCGAGCTGTTTGATAACAGAATGTACCGGGACTGAATGTATGGAATGCGGGAGAGAGGAGGGGAACTCAGGAGGGGGATTCGCGGAATGGGGGAAGATCGAGATGGAAGTGGGGAGAGGGAAGGCGGAATGAGGGGAAGGGGACGCGGGAGAGGAAGGAGAGGCGGCACGGAAGAATGGGAAAAGACACGCAGGGAGAAACAATTTCTTTATTAAGTGGCACAGCAATGCATGCCGGGAACTCGCTAGTGAATAATAAATTGAATTGATAGAATTTAAATCAACGTCTCGTTAAAACACTTGTTGTTAGGTAGTTGTTGTTTCCATTCCAGAAATTAGCGAAGAATGCAATCAACAAGTGCAGGCGCTCTGATTATCATGCTGATGCACATGCAAAGGAATCACGTGCATCCCGCTGGCTTCCATACAAGATGGATCGTCGTGATCATTGCCAATATAAACAAGTCCGTCAATAAGGTCGGGGAAAATGAGAAATTTATTCTCTTTAAAACATTGACGGCGTACGTGGTCGAGGTATAAGGCTCTCGAACACGAATCCGGAGGTCGGAAAATAAATTTTATTTGGTTAAATTGCGTTATTTTACTTGAATTGATTCATTAAAAATAATATTTATTCCATTGAAAATATAAACTATAACCGTTTAATAAAAATCTAAAATTAATAAAGCTGTTCGACAGAAGATTGGTACCTGATATCATTTTTATCTTTTTTTTTAAATAAGTTTTTTCAGTTTTTAAGTGTACAATATTTTATCTTACTTAAATCTTACACAACTGATCAATCAGTTTGATTATAGCCGCTGGAGCAATTTCGGTCGAAAATGGACCATTTTTATTTTTCTGCGATTGTAGCGGTCCAAAAATGGACCACATTTTCCTACCATTCCTAAAACATTTATTGTAATTATATAAAACATTTCCTTGGCCAGCCATTTATTTTAAAACGAAGCTTAGATGTCGTAAATTCGAACTTACGACTTCGTAGACTATTTTAGAACGATGTTAAAAATAATTTTTCAAATATTTTTTTCCCGCCGAATATTTGATCAGCTGTTTACGAATAAAATTAAGTCCTTTTCCCATAGATATGCACTTATCGTTATCATCAAGTATACCACAGACAACATACAGAAATCTAAAATATTCTATGTTGACTCAAATAAGTATCGCTCACGGCAGTTTCAAGTAAAAAACACACAGGATTCGCGCGATTATAAACTTGATGATCTTTAAAATATTTTTCTTATAAATCCTACAAATATGAAATAATCATTAAAATACAGGTTAATTCATTGGCTATATAGCACTGTGATAAGTTTTTATGTTTCCATGTTAAAATTCGAAGGTAAGATATGAAGGAAATCTCGAGTAATCGAGGCAGATTTATTTATTTCGCGTGACCGCTCCAGTGGTGAAATTTCTCATTTGTCCTATTTATTTGCTTACAATTATACAATTAAATGTTTGATATTTTGGGCGTAATACATAAAAATTACTTAATAGTATAATACTTAATATTAAAATATATGTAATTATTATAATTCTTAAGAAAATAATGTACAATGGTAATTATTTTATTTTTAACAATAGTTCACAGATCGGTATTCATTCACAATATTATTTGTTTTCAATATTTTTTTTTCATAGATCTAGATATTTGTCCACCATATTATTTTTTTTTCGTGTTCTACGGAGGTAGAATGATTTAATTTTTGTTTTGATTTTTGAATAAGATGTCTCATTTTTAATATTTTCAGGTAATGCGTTAAATTATTCCGGAATTTTATGCCTTTTTTAAAATCAATAATTTTCTCATTGACAGCCATGCATTTCATTTCACGTTCATAATAAAGTCAAATGAACTTAAAATATCTTTCACTGCAATAATAATGTTAATTCCAAATCGTTTATAAACTCCCTTATACCATGAATACACAGCCTGGTTTTTTTAACAATAACAAAAATAAATAAATTTTACCTGTTTGATAAATAAAGTCATAAAAAGACGTGAGAATAGTTCATTTGCATTTCCCCCCAAAATCCCCTTATGACTGTTTTTGGCTATCTGCCGTTTTTGAGAGAAATGCTGGGTTTACTGGCACCAGTCTGGTCTCAAATGATAGCTAATTAAATTTACTACAACTTAATTTTATAATATTTGACGTTTAATGCGTATTTTAGAAGACATTTTACAAAATAAAGGACCATTTCGAAAAAAATCACTTTTTTGAAAAAACTGGCCTATTTTCGAAGAACTGTATCTTGGGAACCAATGGAGCTTGTTCTGGTCTCAAATTATAGAAAAAATAGTTTGCTTTAAAAGTCTGTGGAATGACTACACAGGTTACCGGTTCCTTTACTGAGATATTGAGCAAAAACTGAAAAAAGTCCGAAAATTTCATGTTTTTTTTGGTACACGCGCGCCGCTCGCACAGCACTTTGGAAATTGCAAATCTGTTTTTAATATTGGTTTAAGTCCTAACAACACATAAAAAATTCAGAACGACCGGACCTTTTGCAAGCACGGATGTACAACTTGACTGGTAATATTAACGCGGAAACGGTACGGTGACGGGAATGGCTCGCGAAATCTCATTTGTAATACCGGTGAGGGAGAGGCAAGAAAACTATTACTTTTCTTGCCTCTCCCTCACTCGTCTACTACATCTACTACACTATATAAAGAGGTAATATTTGTTTGTTTGTTTGTGTGTTTGTTTGCATGTTTGAAACTACTGAACTGATTTGAAAAATTCTTTCGCTGTTGGGAAGCTACACTATCCCTGGGTGACATAGGCTATATTATATTTAAAAAAAATATATGCATCCTTACTAAAACTTCAATAATGTAACCCAGGGTGTAAAAAAATTACCTAAAATATTCTTTAAATCGCGTGCGCTGCGAAAACTATTGATGATAGAATAAAATAATGTACTACGATTTTATAGAACACATCATTATTTACAAAAAAGGTCTCGACAGCATATGTCTAACTATTATGGTTATGCCACAATATTTACCTAAAGGGCCTGCTTTTAAAGATATAAGGGCTAAAAGTTTCGCCCTCTTGAAATTTCTAGAACAGTCTTCCGGAAAGTTCTAGAAGGTTCCATAGAGCTGTAGAAAGTTGTGGAAGGAGTGGCGGAGTATATCGTGGAATGATCAGGAATAGGGAATCGGGAACATAATTGTGCAACATTCCAGAACACTATCTTATTGTTCTGAGCGAAGCCGGGTAACCCAGCTAGTATTAAATAAATGGGATGGCGCGATCCATTACCGCCGCCATGCCGTTTCGGCGGGAATTATAAAAACAGCCATTAACCTGATAATAAAATTTAGTTAATTTAAATCATATCGATCTCGGAAATTTGATGTGCTGTAAAGGACAAAATGTTAATTGTTCATGTTCTTTAATTTTTCAAAAAATCATGTTTCTAATTTTTGTAGACCTTTAATTATGCATTTTTATTATAAAATTACATTGAGTACACATACTTAACATTTTTCGTAAATTTCATTAAATTTGAATTATTTTTAATTTTTCAGAAAAAAAGCACGTTATAAGAGACGCACTTATTTTCGTAGAAATATTTCAACGACGCAGATTGAAATAGAAAAAAAGCATAGAAAAATGTCATTTTTAATTCAATTTTGGATTTATCTACATCATTTCAAATTTCCGCTGTCGTTATCACTTTGATTACATTGTTTAGTATGTAATTTTTGTAAAAAAATGTTTTATTCTGTATTAGAATAAGTTAAAAATAATAATCTAAACGAAAATATGAAAGAGAAAAAGACACAGAAAAAACAGAAAAAGACAATGGTCGCAACATTAGTTTTATTCTGTGTTTACACGGTATAAATATACCTTAAATAAATATGTACATATAGTGAATTCCGGTGAAAGACCACCATTAAGAGTCGAAACGTTGCTTGAAATGGCGTAAGCCGTGTTTGCCAGGTACTTCCCCACCTTCATCTTACCCATCCCCTTATACCATTCCAAATTGGGAATGCCGTAGCCTCACTGGTGCCAGACTGTTGGAATCAGTTAGGACTCTGGTGCGGTACTTGTATAAAAAACAACAACAAAAAACTAATCAAAATCAAAAAATTAATTGCACAAATAAAAATACAAAAGGTGTAGCTTATGGGTAGACCCCATTTTTTCCAGCTTTTTTTTTAAAGAATGACAAACATTCCTGGGTTACGAATACACTATTTGAAAATCTCCTACTACCACCACAGAAAGCCGAAAATGTTGCTTGTGTTGTGATGGAGGACTTAGCCAACTGAGGAATCGAACATGCGACGCCCGGGTGGGACGCAAGCGCTATTCCCACTCAACCACTGACCGCCAACCACATAAGTGTTATATTGTAATATTTATTCAAAGAAGAATATTATAATGTTTATACAAATAAGAAAAATACAAATTTAGAAATAAAAACACAAAAATATGTGTTTCATTTATGTGAGGTATTCACTTAAGGTGTAATGCCATTTGTTAAAACATTAAAACCAAACAATTACATGTTACATTATATGAGAAAAAAAACTAAAAATAAAAGAAAACATTTGACATCACAAAAAAAAGAGTTGATTTACGTAAGGAATTCATTAATAGTATAATGACATTTGTTTAGAAGAAATGCTTTTAGTGACGATTTGAATTTGTGTGTATCTTGTATTTGTTTAATGTTATGTGGAAGGTTGTTGTATACTTTAACGGCCATGTGATATGGTCCATTTTGGAATATTGTTTTCTTTGCTTTTGGTATTAATAATTTTTCTGTGAATTTTGTAGCGTATTTATGTGTTGAGCTTTTTTGTGGGAACTTGACTGTTCCCTTTGAGTGCTGTTGGGACTGTCATCAAAGCATAGTTTTGGTATAAATTTAGTATTTTTCTTAATCAAATATTTTTTAGGGTTCGCAATCCCGCAAATTCCTCACAAGAAATTCTCGCAACTTCGTGGGATCAAATATTGCTGACATCCCGTGGGTTTGCGGGATTGCAAACCTTATAATATGAAACCTTTATTTAATGTTAGTCTATTTCATAAAATGTGAGAGCGGCCCACATTTATCAAATCAATAATTGTTTAAATCTTACAGCGCTTTCCATATTTACCGACGACACGCTTTGAAAACCCAAACAAACAAATAAATATGATTTTGCACTTTAAGCGCCATGTTTTCTGACATTACAAGATGGGCTGTTTGTCCAACGGAGCGGACACGACTGGCAGGTGAAATCCGAGTCGATTCGTAAAAAAAGGGACGAACCCGACATCCTCTACCTTCCTCCTCGCTTAATTGATCGTTAAAATACCTACACGAATATATTCGGCCATGCGTTCTCAAATCTGGAAAAAAGTTTGAATTATAAAATGGCTCAGCAGACCGGCTTTTGGACGTTTTAATGATTCGGCCATTACTGGAATTGTTTTGTGTAATTCGACCCGTGATATCGCTTTACAACAACCTCTCAAAGATGCATTCGGATAATAATAATATCCTATCTACCCACCTTTTGTTATATTATGATCTAATGATCTAGAAACAAAGATTGAATGAATGCAATATTCATGTCTGATAAAGTTTAGTACTAAATCGACTGTGTTTAGATTTTCGTTAGGCTTTATTTCACAACAAAAAAATAAAGGTGCAATTCACAAGCGGTAGGAATGAAATCTTCAGAAAACTAAAGTAGACAAGAGTTGATTTACTTTTTTTTGTATTATTACGACTCGATCCTTGGTCCGCTGAATTTATTTATTTATTTTGATGCAATATGTTACATTTCATAGTACAATCCACTAGTGGCTTAGTGGCTTACCCGTGCTGAGGCCCCCATTTTATAATATGACCGGCCACTAAGGTTCGTCAGGCGCTTCATACCACTAGAGTCACTAGACCAAAGGAAGCTTGCGTGGGACCATGGATTTATCGCATTATATCACGTGAGAACCCGTTTATTAAATAAATATTTTATTGCAATCTCATTCTCTCGCAGGCTAAATCCTATAGATGAATGTATTTGTCTCTTTTTAGTGTCGCTTATTTCGACTTTTAGATCTTGCAATGATTTTCAATTTAATTGCTTTTTTTAATTTGGTCTTTAGTGTGGAGGATCAACAAAAAGTTGAAGAAGTTATCTGAGTTCGTCATCCAAATATTTGCCTCATCCATTGCCATCATTGTTTGTGAAATTCAAATGGGTTGGAAATCTACGACAGCGACGTCAGGCGAGTGTGACACAGCGCTGGGTTATGCGCTAACGGTTCCGCGACTTTTCATCCCCCGACAAAATATTCCTGACAAAATATCCTCACCTAACCTAACAAAACCTTTTGGCGTTAAATTTAAAATTTACAATTTAAACCTAACCTAACCTAACCCAACAAAACCTTTCGGCGCCAAATATAAAATTTAAATCGAAACTGTAAGTTCCTTGCTCTGTCTCCTTCCTTCCATGTCGAGGGATGTTTGGTTAGGATGTTTTGTCGGAGGATATTATGTCGAGTGATATTTTGTCGGAGTTTTTTTTTTCGGAGGATATTTTGTCGGAGGATATTTTGTCGGGGATATTTTGTTGCGGGATGAAAACGCGCGGTACCAAATGAAAAAGCTCTTATTTGTTTAGAATGCACTTTTAGTTTTCTTATTTTTTCTATGGTTTTAGCTCATTGATATCTAAGTAGTTACTTACTACCTAGATATCAATGAGCCTAGATAGTAAGATTAGTAAGATAGTAATATCTTACTATCTTACTAATCTTACTAATATTATAAATGCGAAAGTTTGTATGGATGCATGGATGTGTCTTACTCTTTCACGCAATAAATACCGAATGGAATGTAAAAATTCTTTCACTAATCGAAAGTTACATAATTTGCGAGTAACATAGCGTTATGAATAATCTGTGGCGTTATGAAATTATTTATTATACGTTTATTGGCAAAGCGTGTTGCTAAGTAAATCTTTGACATGGGCTGTCATTTGGTTATTTGTTTAGGTTACTATGGAGATTTCTTTGAAAGCTAAAATTCAAATATGAGTATTCTAATAAGAATATTTAGTGTCGATACAAATATAAAATAGGTACTAATCTACATTTTGACCTAAGCCAATAGCTATACTAATATTATGATTGCGAAACGGAGTCCGGGGGTGAGGGGGAGGGGGGGGGGGTGGACGAATATGCTAGCGAAGCCGGGGGCAAAAGCTAGTAATATTATAAACGCGAAAAATTGTATGGATGTATTTGTATTTGTTAATCTTTCACGCAAAAACTACAAAATGGATTTTAATGAAACTTTTCAATACATCAGAGTAACATATAGGCTATAATTTATAATGCTAGCTAGAAAGGGGACGCGGGAGGGGAACGGGGACGCAGGGGAAAGGTGATTCAGGGAGAAAGGGAGAAACAATGTATTTACTTGAATATGGCATTGGCATTGCAACGCATGCCGGGAACCAGCTAGTTCATAATATTACACAATTGGGTTTACGAAAAATAAGTCCCTCTCAATTTACGCTCAGTCACGTAGTAAACAAAAATGCGTGTTGTTGACTCAAATTTAAACTCAGTTTTATGGGTAAAACGTTCAGCGTCGTTTACATTGGAGTCTGCAGACAATATTATGACGCTGCTCCGATGCAAATGGTTTTAATCGGTAAATTTAATTCAAGGTAAGTACCTCACCTTGAATTAAATTCATGTCGTAATTACTTATCAGTTTAACACTGTAGGTAGTAAATTTATTTTAAAGCGTTACAAATATTGCTCCTATTTTACAACGACTCCGTGGCGCAACGGTAGCGCGTCTGACTCCAGATCAGAAGGTTGCGTGTTCAAATCACGTCGGGGTCACATATTTTTTTTTTTGCGATAAATCAAATCTGCCATATTTTAGGCATTATCGTATTTTCTAAGATTGTAAAAGTTTCTTTGAAGTAAAATTTTTATTTTATTTTATTTCAGTACAAAAACAGGCATGATGCCCAAAAATGTACATGCATGCTTAAATACATATTATTATTTTTTTTTACTTAATATGCCAAAGTAAATGACAAACAAGAATGGGTAAAAGGAAGCACACAAATAGTTTATTAAATAATTTATTATTTGCGCCTGCAATTGAGCTGATGAGACACTGATTTGGTAGGCACAATATTACCTGCCTTTAAATAAATGTTTTCGAGTTGAGAGGAAAAAGCTATGGAAGGTATTGTCCAAGTATGGATTGAATACGAATCTCATATAAGCAATTGCGTCTCTGTATGAGAGTTGTTGCGCAAGGCTGCGTAATGTCTCCGTGGTTATTCAACCTATACATGGATAATTTTATGTAAGAATTGAAAGAGATGGGATTGGGCGCGAAATTGAGTAATTTAAAAGTATGTTGCCTGTTGTGTGCTAATGACGCGGTGCTGATTTCTAACAATATGGAAGATCTCCAGTCTCACGTGTTTAGGATGAACGAAATATGTATGAAAAATGAGTTAATGATGAATGTAAGCAAGTTTAAAGTCATGGAATTTGAAAGAAAGAGAGTACGAAAACAATGTGCTACATAGTTGTGAATGATGAATACTTGGAGCAGGTGGATGAGATTTTGTACTTGGGAAGTATGTTTACGAGAGATGGGAAGGGTGATGTGAGATATTGAATGAAAGGTAAATGCAGGTAACTCCATTAATGGAGGACTGAACGCCGTTGGCGCCAACAAAAAAATGTCCAAAGAAGCGAAGCTAGCCGGTAGCTGGTACCTACCTACCCTGATGTATGGCAGTGAGGCTGAACTGGCAGAGGAAGGATGAAAGTAGATGGAATGCTGTAGAAATGAGATCTCTGGGGCGTATGTGTGGTAAAACAGTGTTCAATCGCGTGAGAAATGTTGAGATCCGCAAAGAATTCAAGGCTGAAGTAAGTGTAATGAATAAGAATAAGAAAGAGACGCTCAGATGGTTTGGGCATGTAGAGCGAATGAGCTAGGAAAGGAATGTAAGGAGAATATATTACGCAAATGTTAATGGTAGAATAAGTCGGGGACGCCCGAGGAAGACATGGCACGATCAAGTGAATCAGACACTGGAGTCAGGCCATGCTAAGATTCAGAATAATAGAAGAACATGTATGAATGTGAACGAGGCAAGTAGTTTTGTTTGTTTGTTTTTGAATATTTATTTAGATGTATGCAAAAATTTTTTCATACATCTAGTAAGAAAATATAAACAAATACAATTGATACAGTTACATTTTTAAAATACATTTTAAGAGGAAAAAAAGAAAAGATTACATAAATAAAAATACATTTTGAGGAAACAGATATGACAATAATATTGGTAAGATTATTTTGAATCAAAAAACATTCTTCACATATAATGCACACATCCTACGAAAAGTTCTAAGACTTCAGGAGTGTGGGCAAGATCGAGTTGTTTGGCGGTCCATCCTCTCTGCCTACCCCTGATTAGTCAGTTTTAAATAAAGGACTTAACAACAATATCGGCTTAATATGATTAATGGTTAAACATTTTTTTAAAGTGTTTATTAAATAACTTTTTATTAGCGCTTAGAATTTAATTATTAAAGCAGTGTATATATAGCGTTGTAATTTCTCGAAGTTCGCGGTTCATGGTAGAAATATCCTATGTTTGTATGGAAGGCTTTAATATATGTAGAAAATGTATTTCGTGCTCTTTGTTGATGTTTATTTGGGATAAAATGTTTGGTGGATTAATTGAGGCATGTATAATTTTCTGGAGAAACAATACATCAGAAAGTTAACGTCTGGCTGTCATAGAGTGTAGTTTACAATACAAAATTCGGTCATTATACACTCCATTTAGTATGCACCTATGAGAAACTGAAAAAAATTGTGGTATTCAATATTACAATTTTTTTTTTAAATTATTGACATATTTTTGAAAAAAAGTTAACATTTTTTTTCCAATAGCCTGATTGTAAATTTTTGTTTATTTAAATCATATTAGTATGATAAACTGTTATGTAAAAAAATATTTATTCTGTATTTAAAGGTATTTCGTACAAATAAATAAATGTTTCTGAATTCAAGTGGCAAAAAATTGGTAGATTAGCACTCGAATTAAGTATGTATGTATTATACAAAGATATAGGTACGACGTGAAATTCTGTTGACGTTATAGTGCAGATAAGTACCTATGTACTAAAAAGTTGTTTGAAGTGGTGGTAAGTCCTTATCATGTAAGTTAAATTACTCATAATGATTATTTCATATCACTTGATCAATTTTATACAGGAATACGTGACCCATTTACCGAGAGAGCCATTCAATATATCTTTCAACCTGTTCTTTTAAATATTAATAATGAATGTAATTTAATGTAATAGGCATTGGAAATTACGTGCTATATTTCATGCCGCCCTTCGAAGCCTACCTTCTTTGTGTTTTACGCCAGGGGGCGTTGTTTTTTAAAAAAATATTGTATGAATATACGTTACTTAATGCACGACAACAATTCCAAAACCAACAAAATATATATTTTAACTCTTGCTTAACCAATTATTTAATCACCAGTAGAAAGTTTAAGTTTCGTTTATCAAACTCCTTCTACAATAAATTATATTTTAAACTAGGTAGGTACTGTATTTTTTTAATAATACGTTGCCCAGATATGATTTGAGATTACGCGTATGCGGTTAATATTTGTTTCACGAGAATAGATAGTTTTTTGGACTCCTTATTGAGTTCAAAAGCTCGGCTGAGGCCGGCCCTTGTGTTACCTCCTACAACATGGAACTCAAGAGCCATGATAATTCCTTTCACTTCTCAAAAAGACCCTCCGCACACAGCATCTCCAAAGATAATATTATTAGGGAAATTAATTTCCTTTGGGATTCCTGTGTGGAGTTAATGTAAAAAATACCACACGAATTGATACCATTTGAAGTATAGTAAATAAAATAAAATAATTACGCAACAATTAATCACAATACGCATGTTACCTACCTGCGTTCTTACCACAGGGTGCCAAGTAATATGCGGGTAAGTACAGTTTTTTTTTTAATTTTGTGATAATGAGAGAAAAGCCAGATCTTTTTAAAACAATTTTCTTGGATACTCAGAATTACAGCAAGTAATTACCGAGAATTAAACACATTTTACAAGGCAAATTGCGAGCTTGTATCGGAAAACATATATCAATCATCGGCTTCAAGATATCAAGCTTAAGTCATCAACGATTCGAAACAGTGAATGAGCTTTTAAAAGCTAAGAGCTTTGCACAGCAGGGGCTTTCAATCACCAACTAAATCTTATTACTATTTCTGTAACTTGGGATTACAAGAGCCTTAAAAATAATATAGCGGATTATGCATTGTAGGAATACTTTAAACACCACCCAACAAGGCCGGAATAAAAATATCAATTTTATTTTTATGAGAGAACCTTCGACGTTTGAGATAATCAAGCTTTATTTATTGAAGAAAGCAAACACTTTGTGACTTGACATCATACGAATGAAAAACGTTATTTCTTTAAAACCACTTTGTTTTATTTATAATCGTCGATCGGTTTCGGTTGAACTCAACCTTCACCAGGACATAGATATAAACAATATATTACAGTACAGAGGAAAGATAAAGAAAAAGTTTTATTTATTTATTTTAGATGACTTCCATTAATTTAAGAAATAAACTTTAAGATAAAATAATACGGAATGATGAAGTTGCGTGGATGTTAACACGTTGACTTGTATTTAAATACATGGGCCAGTATGTATAGTTTAAAATAGAAATTTTGGTTATGCCTCCGTCTGTAACTCCGGTTCAATGAACTATAGAACTTTTGCTTTGACTTTAATTTTCCGTTTCAAAATTGGAAATATTTATTTGGAGAAATCAATAAAGTACCTACTTATAATACAATATTTTTAACAGATGAAATTGTTTTTAATAGACATATGCATAATTATAAAACCAGAAATGTAAATAGAATTAGATTGTCGTATGTCTGAGAAAAAAACAGACTCACGTAACTACTTAGTATGTAGTGGAATAAAATGTATGATGAGTTTTCTGAATGTCTGAAGAAATAATGTATTTAAAAAACATTTCTAAGCTTACTGTAAAAATATAATAATATCAACATTGATAATAAACATAAAAATAAATTGTAGCTTCCAAATTATTTGTGCGAGAACCGTAACCGTACCGTTTTATAATATATTTCCCTTGAACACAGTTTCTAAAAATATAAATGTTATTTTTTAAGATAATATCTATACATTTGCCATGCCGAAACGGTAATTATATGAAATTCCCTCGATATAACTGAACGCAAGTTTGTTCCGAAAATTATTATATTCAGGTTTTTTTCTTTTATTTTTACAAGTTAAATGTATGAAAAATCATCAGCGTTTCTTTAAATGCTATTTGAGACATTTCCATGAGATTTTTGCTCTATTTTAAATGAGTCGTGTTTTATTAAACATTTTCATAATTATCGCTTAATTATTATCGTTTTTAATATTAGCGCGCTCCCTCTAATATTCGTATTTACATATCTCCCCTTCTCCTTCTTTTTGAGCGCTTGCCACCCGCCTTATGGTTAAATTCCTCACGAAAGCGTAAGTTGCGTTTCGGAATCATTTTTAAATATCAGTTGAACTTACTAGCAATACAAAATTTTCTGAAGTACCTTCATAGTATTACTTTAAAAGCATTTTGTTCTTTTAAATACATCCAACTTAATGCACGAGTTTCCATTTGCAAATAAGGCGTCGATAAGAAGGCTTTTATTTACACGTAGAATTTTAATATGTATTATTATATTGAGTACCGGATAGGTGGTTTCATTTCTCAAATTTTGGCTATCTTCCATCTGAGAAACAACACTCAATATTTCTTATTGAATGTCTACAAACACCTGAATGCTGTTGTTTACAGTCCATTAAACAACAGCTGTCTACACGGTAACATAATTTCTGCATTTCAGAGAAGCTATCTGATTGGCGATCGCTTAATGTGGGCAAGCTAGTACGAGTTACTTACTTACAAACACTGCGCATTAAAGTTGTCTTATTGGATTAACCAACTGCATTCTACCTAAAAACGTATCGCAGATGTACCTAATGCATGTGCCACACTATGAAAGATCATTTGGCTTGCCGTATTTCGTTAGTTCTTGGCGTATAATATTATTGAATTTTTGGAGAAGTATTTGGATAACAAGTTGGTTTGAGTCGTAGTTGCATCAACAAACGTAATTGTAAACTTTTTTCCTTCTTTATCTTCATCTGAAGGTCTAGCATGGTCGATCGATAAAAACCCGATGTTAATACGATATTGCCTAAATTCTTCATCTATGATCAGTTGGCGTTATTTGCGAGCACGGCCAACATATGACTCCGACAGTCGGTTGATAAAATTCGACAAATTTAGCGCGGTCTCCTGAGTGACAGATAACTTTTTTTTTTTATTTGAATACCTCGCGAGTTCCATCTGCTCCCGTCTGGAGCCAATGAGACAATGGCATACCCAATTGGATATTTTGTGAGGCTGAATTATTAATGGGGAGAGGAAGGAGATGGGAAGAGGAAGGTGAGGAAGTATCTAGCTCTTCAGATCTGGTCACCAAACACGGTTGAAGGCATTTCAAGCAACGTTTCAATTCTGAATGGTGGTCTTACACCAGGGAGATACTGAGAGTACCTTTCGTCTGGAACGTGATGCAAATATACAATACAATATTATTATTAAGCCGTCAATACACACAACTTTTTTTAATAATGTCGTTCGTTATGCAAAATACCTGCAAGGAGGTGAACCAACGACGCTCTTGAAATTGAAATAAATCGTGTACGCGATTCATTGACCTAATTATACAAGTAGGTACAATTAATTAATCGATCTAAGACGCGATCAATTTATACCGCTTGATCTTGGAGAAACGAAAGTGGTTCAAATATAAACACATTATCTAGTAAGATGGTGAAACTATATAAAAACATTATCTAGTAAAATGGTAAGATTTAAAAAGAACCATTTTGCAAAAAAAACAAGTAAGTTAAAACCAAAATAGACTCTGCTGATGCACAGCAGGTCACAAAATACACCCTGGCCCATTATGGAGTATTCTAAAGGAAAGGATTCTATTGATGATTATTTTATATGGATTACAACGTAACCAATCAAAGTCTGTAAGGAATTATAATCTGTCATAGTAAATATTCGATCGGAATGGCAGGTCGGCTTTCAGAGTGGCCGATCTCACCACAGATATCCCTCTGCTGCCCACTACAGATGCTGCGATAACATGGGATTCCGACATTGTATTTAATGTACGTCCGGAGATTATTTATTTTAGATTAAACAGATTTAGCAACCGTGCAAAAAAGAATAATTACTTTAATAATTTTTGTTTT
This sequence comes from Limnephilus lunatus, assembly GCA_917563855.2. Taxonomy (NCBI): domain Eukaryota; kingdom Metazoa; phylum Arthropoda; class Insecta; order Trichoptera; family Limnephilidae; genus Limnephilus; species Limnephilus lunatus. Next base: position 50,529,299 of record OU830593.1, read on the forward strand.
TAAAAATTGCTTTAATAATAAGTTATGATAGGGATCGTAATTTTATTTTAAATGTGTCACGATGTTTTGAAGTGCTTTCAATGTTTTTTTTTAAATACTTTTAACTCATCGTCACTTCAGTTGGTTCTAAATGACATTTTTTTCAAAAATGATCTTTGAATGCAGAACCATATCTTCAACTCATTAGTGTAACCAAAATAATTTTCACAGCCACCTGTGATCCGTTGATATTTATATGACAAAGTTCTAACTTCAAGTTCTTAAAGCTTCCATTTATTTTACAAATTTTAACAATACTTTGAACCTTTTGAAAATGTCACTTTGTTTGTATCCTAACGTTTGATCGTTTTTACGAGGTGCTGTGTAGTTCGTCACTTTAGTTGGATAGGGTTCTATTTTCGCCTTACAGTGTTCTGAGGTGTCAAAGTTTGCGAAGGCGAATTCTCATATATTATGTTTAATAATTTCCGATTTTGAGATTCATGTGCCAAGTATTTTAGTTCAACAATATTTAAAGGAAAATATTTAATTAAAACGTGGCCCTATCTGGGAATGGCATTCAGGAAATGTAATTAGAATCCTGTGCAAAGACTTATTATGAACTGTTTTCATATGGTTCTATCTGAACGTTTGGGTATGTTCTAAAATGATGGTACCTATTTATAAATATTATTATTGAGTCTTGAGGTAATATATTACAGTATGATCAATGTAGTTTTGTTACTTAGAATAAATCTCGGTTAGCTGTTAGAAACTTCGTGTACGAAGAAGGTAGCTACATATATGCCGTTTAATGCCATCAGTACAAGCACACAAATAAGACGAGAATTTGACTACTCATCCAGAGGCAAAAGTCTCGATGTACGAAGTTATGAATTTACCTGGCGAATCACTAGATGAAATTAAATTAGAAGAAATTATAAACGAATTTAATTAAAATTACTTTTTAAAAACAACTTTCAATTACGAAACAATGTCATTAAATTAAACTTTTTTTTTGTAAACGTTATATATGTAATAAGGATTGTATAGTACCTAGGTAACCATCTATCTATATAAAAACCACAAATGAAATTAAACTAAAAAAAATATCATACTTTCTTTGTAAAATGAATGGATTTCCTTGTGAAAATGGGCCTGATTTTAGGCGTCAAGAGCTCCAAACGAAATTACACCAGATGGCGACAAAATACTTATAAACCTCTCCATAATGATCCACTGAATGAAGTCCGAAGACCACATACAGATTCCTATGTTAGGCCCTCGTTAGGCCACATACAGACCTCTATATTAGGCCACACACAGATCTTGTGTAAGTAGTATTGTTCTATTACTATCCCCTGGCGCTACTATGTCTCCTTTACAACCCCTCCCTCTCCCTCACCCCTTCATCAACCCTCCCCTGCATATTTTTTTTCGCGTGTCCCCGTTCCCTCCCTGCCGCTGAAATGTATGAAATATACACATTTTTCAAACAACTCGCTCGCTACGTATTTTTTTATGCAAATTTCAACACCAGATCACCGCACCATTACATACAGCAAATGGGGCATGCGCACAACAACTCACAAAAGTTTAATCGCAATCGGATGAATGGTTTAGGAACGCATACTGGGAAAACAAAGAAACATTAATTTTTATATATAAAGATAAGTTCTTTCGAACAAGATAAATTATTTCGATAAATAACTATTAGTTGTCTTGGAAAGCAAATTCCTCTTTTTTACTTAGTGCCGTTTGCAATAAGGAAGCAATTGAAGATTCGACCGATAAGGAAACTATCTCTATTCAGTTATTAACTCAAAGCCTTATAAAGCAGTAGCTTGCGTTACATAGAAACTGTTTCCTTTGTGCAATAAAATTACATTGAAAAAAAAACTCTTGATTAAAGATTTTTTTAAGTAGTTCCGTAGATAGAATCGGAACAATAATCAATAATAGAAATAAATTTTAAATTTCCTCCTTGTCATGCATATTCAGATTTGTTTGTGTACGGCCGATGACAACAGCGCCACTTTTTAGGTCTAGCGGTAAATTTGTAAACAACTTTTTACAGGAAATTCTCAACCGCAAGAAAATGGAAAAAATGTGTTAAACGAAGTATTATTTCATAAACCAATTTACTTTTGTAGAGAGATGCTTCTTTTGTTGTCTTTGTTGGATCTTTGCGTTTAGCGTTTCTCACAATTCTTGGTTAGGTTTTGATATCGACAAAACATAACTTTTCGAGAGCTATGAAATAACTTACGGCTATGCTAACTTGTCAATTATTAAAAACGTTTACTGTTTAAAAGTGAATCCAACTGTGAAGTATTTAGACATTTAGAGAAACTCATTTTACATATTTTTTTTAGTTATACTAGCAAACAATACCAATCAACTTTAATATTGCAATTTGGGAGGTGGATATGGGTACCGCCGCCCTGGTAACCATTTATTGGATAACCAACACCTCTGCCATAGGTCATCTCAAGTGGTTCGCTACGTTTGGTGACTTAGCAGGGGTACCCGGGTTCATCGGATGAGGTTTGCCCATCTGCTGCGGGGCGGGCCGGACCGAGAGAGACTGGTTAAGGGAGGACTTTTGATCTTTCCAGCCAACTCTCGACACATCACCTTGCAAGGTAGTTGAAGGAATGGATTCATACGTCCGTCACTCCCGGACACACTGAACCCAGATTCCTACCCACCCCTCATTACTTTTTTAATTCCCAGAACTTCCTGTCCTTCCCTTCCTTAAAAAGAACCTCCACACAGTATCCCCAAAGATGACATAGGTCCTGAGGGGAATAATTTTCCTGAGGACCTACTGTGTGGAGTTCATGTAAAAAAATAATCTACTCGTACCTCAATTAATCAACAATCTACTCAAACGTATTTAAGCATTTTCACAATAATTATTATTTATAAATTGATTTAAACTCCTGAAAATTTTATAAACTTTTCAAATTTCATAGTCTTCAAAAGACTTTTTTTTACATGAATACCGCACAAGAGTCCCAACTGCTCCCGTCTGGAGCTAGTTGGACTATGGCATCCCCATTTGGGGTATGCTGTGAGGCTGAAGGTAGTGGGGAAAGGAAGGAGATAAGGGGAAAAGGAAGGTGGGGAAGTACCTGGCTATTCAGATCTGGTCACCAAACACGACTAAAGCAAGACTATCTATATATTATTTTAAATGAATAAATTGTGAAATAACACAAATTAATCAAATAAAATTTATTTGCCACGCCGGGATTCGATCCCGCGACCTTCGGAGTGCGAGTCAAGAGACTTACCGCTGGACTACGCCGGCCGTCAAAAAATGCGATACAGATGAAATTACGACCTAACATATTCAACTATTGTTATTAAATTAATATTCTTCATATTATATTACAATAAACTTACAACTAAATTAACATCAATTCCCTTATGTAGAAATCCTCGTATGCCTCCTAGTTTCCTTCCGGCACCGCTGTCGCCCATTAACGCCATCTATTATTCCAGCCCACAACCTATGTACAGATTTCACTCATTATTTTCCGCCTCTGCAACCTAAGAACACAGTTAGTCTCTGAATACCGCTGATAGTTCCATTCTAACTTCTCCCTCTTTCTCATAAATGACACATGTCACAGAAAGAGAGATTACAAGTCACAACAGAGCTCTCAGCGGCAGGACCACAGAATTCAGAAGGTATACAGCAAAGAGGTAAGCTGTAACCTATCCCTTTTATCATAATCAACACATTTGATAGAAAGAGACGTAAAAACAGAGCTCCTAGCAGCAGGACCATAATAAACAGGTACCTATCTGGAACATCGCAACATCTCCAGGAAGTAAACAGGTTCCGTTGAAATCTATTCAAATCTTCTGAGTGAGCTCGAGAGGAGAATGTTTATACAATGTTATTATAAGCAACGTGCAACGGTGGCAAATTAATTTAGTTGTACTACATAGTCAGTAATAGTGATGATTTCATTTTATTCGAATTAAGTTTTTTTTAAATTGTGCTTTTCTGATACGTTGATTCATAATTTTGTTCTTATTTGGTTTTCAAGACAACAAGTCCAAAAGATCGTGGTACTTAAAAAAATCAAAATCTACCATTTAAATATAATGAAATATAAAATAAATAAATAAAAAACTATAAAAAAGCATTTTAATAGGTTTGAATTTAAATTACAAACGACTGATTTACTTCAAATTAATAAATTACTTTGTTTTTACAACTATAATAGAAGAAGTGACTAATTTACGTTGGGACACAATTTTTTATTGTATCTATAAATTATAATTATTTTTAATTTTTATTCATTATATTTACGTAGCAAGTTACGCAAGATTTTTTAAAAATAATTACCATTAAGTCGCAGTAAAATTGTCAAAGTTGGATCTAAAATCATGGATAATTGAATTCTTTAATGACCTATATTCTGTAATATAAAATACAAAACTCAGGATAATTTGTTCGGTTTTCGGAACAAATCAAATAAATAGGTCTCTTAGAAATCGTTGTGCCAACCAATCATAGTTAAACATACGAGCTAAACGATGTTAGAAAGAGAAAATACCACGCTTTATATTCAAATCTACAAGTTAACAACAAAAAAATTACAATGCATACCTTTATGACACCAAAGTTTTCAACTGCATTTTGACAGAAAATTATGAAATTTTGGGAATTTTTACATGACAAAAAAGTGAGTTGATTAAATCCTTTATGATACATTTGCCTAATATAAATAAAATATGTGTGCGATTTTTTTTTTCGTTATCAGTAATTTTAGTTAGAAAAAACGTAAGGTGAGCCATTTTTTAAACTTATTTTGTGTGCATTCAAAATTTTCATATTTAAAAAATTATACGTTTAATACGAATTGTAAAATTTGAAAGCGTATTTCATCACCTATCAAAAACAGTTTTTGGTTTTCGGAATTTGTTCAGAAATATTTAAATTATTTGGATTTTATTGCAAAGCGGACATATTTTTTGAGAAATTGGGCCGGATGCCTGAGGGGTTAAGGCGCCACATCCGCGCTTAAAAATAAGAAAATGGAGATATATGTAATTACGAATGTTAGAGGAGCGCTCTAATATTTGAAGCGATAAAATCGATGCGAAAATTGTGAAAATGTTTAATAAAACACGACTCGTTTAAAATAGAGCAAAAATCTGGTGGAAGGCGTCATAAATATAATTTAACAAGAAACATTGGGATTTTTTTACAAATCTAACTAACTAAAATAACTGAAACAAACGTGTTTATAATAATTTTGGAAGCATACTTAGAGATTTTATTCTATCGAGGGACTTTCGTTTTCGAACTTGCGTTTCGGCGTGGAACACGTCTAGATAATTATCTTCAAAAATAATATAATTTTTTTAAGAGCTTAAAATGTTTAAAGTGCCGTAACCGGCCTTAAAAAAGAAAAAGATGGAGAAATATGAAATTACGAATGTAAGAGGAGCGCGCTAACATTTACAGCGATAAAATCGATGCGAAAATTGTGAAAATCTGAAAAAACCCCTCGTTTAAAATGGAGCAAAAATCTCGCAAGGATTAAAGAGCATTTAAAGAAACACCGTGAGTTTTTTCATACATTTAACTTGTAAAATAACCGAAACAAACGTGTTTATAATCATTTTTGGAGCATACTTTGCGATTTTTTTCTGTCGTGGGAATTTTATATAATTTGCGTTTCTGCGCGGAGAATGTCTAGATATTATCTTCAAAAATAACATATTTTTTTAAGAGCTAGAAAACTTAAAGTCTTAAAGGGAGATATGTAAGAATCGGTAGAAATTCGGACAGCGGCGGTTTAAGTTTTGTATTAAAAAGACCACGCGCCCTTCCCCTTATAACATAATGACTAAATAGCATAATGACTTTCATCATAATATCCATAATCATTATGCACCGTTTAGTTCACAGAAAACGTTCAACAATATTAACGCAAAAAATAAACAAAAAAACGTGTAGGAGGATACTAAGAAAATATCTGATAATGAGTTAATTTCTTCACAAAAATAATTATAGAGAGCGCGCAAGTGACGGTCCGTAAGCCTGTTGCAATTTTCACCATTAATGCACTGACCACGATTTTCTCGCAATTATTCTCGGTTGTAAATCTAAACTTTGCGGCGATAATAAGACAAGTAATAAGAAATACCAGTTTACGTGAAATGAGATCCTTTAATTCACGCTTCATACCTCACCTCACACTTGTCGGTTCTTCTCACTTGTACTTATTCAACACCTCGCCGTACAATGATACGATCCCCCTCGACGGCTTCGACACCTTGATTTGTAACTCTATCCCGTGGCTTTCAAGGGCCCGGAGTGGCACAGGATTAAGTCAACTTTTATTTAATTACTGGCTGTTGGATGCTCGACAAGCACAATGTAGAAAACTTGAAATTTGGTATCGTTACGAAGCTAAGTGTTATCAAATGGCAATGTAACAAAACTATATAACTAAATGCCCACCACACTGAAGCGATTACTAACTACAAATACATGTACAATTCGTCACAAAAAACACACCAAAACTGTATCAAACAACAAGGTATTCAATTTACTCAAAACATTATAACACCTAACCAAACATAACCAAACCCAAATATTAAAAAAAAGTAATAAAAACATTGTTTTGAGACAAAAAAAAATACCACAATTTTATTCATACTAGTGGCGTGTGGTCCATAGAAAAATATACCTACCTATTTATCTAAAACAAAATCTAGATGCTGTGAACGACTGTATATAGTATATATATAGATCCTAACTGCAACTAATCTTTAATTTATGTTTTCGATACTGCCGCCATGGGTCGACCAACAGTGCCCTTCTTGACAATATCAAGGAGGATACGGTGGTTCTATTTATGTCGACAGAATAGCATTTATTCCCAAATATGGGAACACCTCAGCACAGGTTCTCCTAGTGAGGTGTTCACACAATACTACTAGGTACTTACCTATTTTCTTACAGTTACGGATCATTAATATTTTTTTTCTTCTTATTACTAAACTTATTATCTATGTACACCTATGTAATAATCTGTAATGTGTATGTTCAAGAATAGAAATTTAAAAAAAAATGCAATAACATACATCTGGTAACACTGATTTATCGCAATAAGCTAGTAGAATAAGTAAAAGTTATGTTGGTAAAGCCTCGATGACACACGGCGAGTTTACAAGCTACTATCTGAGAAATTCACTATCTGTTAGTAAACTCGCTCAGTGTCATCGTGTTACTTGCTAACTAGCAGATCGTTGACAATCTACGAAAAAAGTTGAAAGGTCGTCAACTTTACTCGCTACACGCCAACTCGTGATTGGTTTATTTATGTATCCAATATGGCTGCCAATTAACAGCTGATTTCAACTGTCAACTGTCTGAAGAATAAGTTCACGTTATTTCCACTACTGGCACTAGCAGCTACGTGCGAGTCCAGTTTCCTACAAAAATGTCGCGAGATACTGAGCGAGTGGACAGTTTTGTGTCATCATGGTAATCTCACTCGCCGATTCACGCGCTTTTAAACTTAGTATATCGTAGCTTGTAAACTCGCCGTGTGTCATCGAGGCTTAACACTAAATTGACAGAAAGCGTGTGTCAAAATAATAGTATCTCTCTGTGTGTGTGCGCTCTGGTGCAATATACGATTTTTGGTATCAGCATTAATTTTTTAGAAATTTAAATAAATTTAAATTTGATATGTTTTATTATCGAGCTCTGCAAGTATTTAAGAATGTATTTTAGTTACAGTTGTTTCGGCTTGTAAGATCATTTTCAAACTGTGGTGAAGCCACGTACGGACGACTTATTTATAACATTTTAAATGTCATTTTATGAAGGTGTCCAAATTGATTTATTACCGGTAAATCTAATTTGCAGATACACTAATTGAGAGAGTGATTAAGTGGGATTCCGAATTTTTCCCTTTTTGGTTTCACTTGCACTAAGTGCAAGGGTTTTCTTTATTGATTTAGAATGATGTTATTTCTACGACTCATTTAAGTGCATTATATTGTTTAGGTTTGGTAAAAATACTAAGTAGTGGAGAATAAATAATTTTTCTTACTTTATTAATTAGTGTTATGTTGGGGTCATTCGTTCGTTTATTGATTTCTAATTATTCATTTTTACCAAACCTAAACAATATAATGCACTTAAATGAGTGCATTTATAGTGTGATTAATTTAAATGTGACCACGCCGACTGTAACGCTACTTACATCGGACAAACGGGTAGGGCATTCTCAACTAGATTCAAAGAACATTTACGATGTTATAAAAATAAAAACACCCCTTCAAAATTCGCAGAACATCTCTTAGAAAATAATCACGTTCCACTTAAAAACAACCAGCCAAAACCATTACATATAGAACGAAAGGGTCTTAGATTAAATTTGCTTGGACAATTAGAAATCAATAAACGAACGAATGACCCCAACATAACGCTAATTAATAAATTAAACTGTAAAAAACATACATTAGTCTTATTTATAGATTATTCGAAAGCTTTTGAACTCGATAATAACATATAAAATTAAATTTAATTAAATTTCTAAAAATTAAAATGGAGTTCTACGAATTAAACACAAAAACAATTAATAATCAGCATTTATTATTTATTTATCACTTCAGGTTATGGGCCCAGGCATATACACCTTGATTAATTATATAAAACTTGCTGAGTTGTGAACAACTGCTGCAAATTGATTGACCGGCGAATTAAGGTTAGGTTGACATCACGCCGCGCCGCATAGTTGTGCAGGAGGAAGGCAAAAGGGAAAATATCTTGCAAGGTGTTCTGGTCAAGATAGATTTGGCCAAGTTGGAAAGATGGAAGGCAACCAAAACGTATTGAAATTGGAATGTTCGAGAAACTGGAATGTTTGGAAGTTCCAGACTATAGTGCTGTTGCGTGGACAAGGATGGCTGAATACAGTACCTATACAGAAGGTTGAAGTACAAAACCTGAAGAACATGCACAGAAAATTAATATCTATCACTTCACTAAGTATTTCCTTAGGTACTTAATTCCAAACCTTTATCTTACGATCAGGTACTTAAAAAAGAAATCGCTATAGGCAATAAGTGTTTTAAACAAAGTAATTGTTTATGAATAAATTCATATAAGTACCTACTTACATTTTTAGATACATTTATTTGAATTTCACTTTAGTTTTCTTGATTGAATGTCGCGGAATCTGAAAGTGAAAATTAACCCACTTCCTGACATCCGATTGAGCTGAAACTCAGCAGATCGACTCGTTGTCGATAACAATGCATTATATTAACTTTTGGTGGTAATCATGCACAGAATATGCGCATTTCTCTGAAATTCAATGACATTACAGCACTTAATACCTATAAGAAATAAATATCGGTCTTATCCATTCGGCATTTGGCTCAGTTGGGAGAGTGGTTAACTCTAGTTCCAGTGTAGGAAGGTTCAATCCTGAGTCAAACCAAAAAAATGCCTTTTAAAGACATTTGAAAACAGATGTATTATGGTTAAAAAACTGTTTTTGGCGGATTAATTTTTTTATTAATTCCCTTCAATTTCTGCGAAAGCTTCTTCCAACTTCCAACCACAAAAGAAATCATGCAGTCATCCAATATGATTAATGATTCGTGAAAATAATCCTGTAATATTTCAAAAAAATAAAGGCCCGATTGAGAATATATAATATTTAGAAGGAAGTATAATTTTTCCAAATAGCAATAATTTTTATTTGAAATTAATTCAAGATAATTGTGTGTACCACTTTCGCGTTAGGGACACACATATTTGTTAATCAATAATACCTACTATATACAAAAAAATCTAATAATTATTTTTGGTTGACGTGTTGGCTAAAGAAGGAGGTAGAGCCACACGGCATACTACCCCAAAAATAAATCATTTTAATGCTTTTGGCCGTGAAAATCTCAATTCGTAAATACAATAATTCTACAGCATACGTCTTTTTCTTTCTTTCCAGCACAAATCGGAATCTAGAATCTGTACAATGCCTGTTATCGCTTTCTCAACTCAATTTATTGACTTATAAATTATTAGCACCTTGAGTCATTGGAATTGCACGTACTAGAGCCGTGTAAAAGGAGTGGATTGCGAAAGCTACAATTTAACTAACTCGCAGAGATATATATTTACCATAATTCAATATACTATCTACCACCTTATTCTCCCTCTGCCTCCATTCTAATGCACCTCGTGAGTTTCTCTGATAGGTTCACTCGCTGCGCCGGTGAATTTCTCTTCTGTCTTGTTGTTAATATATTTTTTACAAAGGATCATAATAAACTAATCTCTGATCTATGGAGAGATTTTAACTATTGGTACAAATACGGCGAGAATTTTTATTGTGATTTATTTAATACTAGGGAGTTTCCAGCATGCGTTGCAAAGCCATTTAAATAAAGATATTGTTTCTCCCTGCGTGTCCTTTCCAATTCGTCACCGTTCCCCTTCCGTCTCCTCTTCCCCTCCCGCGTTCCCTCCCACCATCCCCGCCATTCCCTTTACCGCTTCTATCCTTCCCGCGAACTCCGCTTCCCCGCCTTCCCCTCTCCTTAAGGCACCGCCTTCCCCTCTCCTTAAGCCAGGTATTAGATAAGCCGCCATAGCTCAGTGGTCAGAGCTGCTGACCGGCAATCAGAAGGTCACGGGTTCAATTCCCGTTGGCGGCCAGTATCTTTTCTCGGAAGATTTTTTCAATGTAGATGAGTGTTCCAGGCTGACAATTATTGATTATAATATTTGTTATCTACCCTTTGTGCTATGCATAAAAATCTTGTTTAAACGTTAGTTTATCAATTAAAAATAATAATTAATATTTGACAAGTTAAAGTATTTCAGCAAAAAATGCAGACATAATTAGTCTCGACGCCACCTAGCGGGAGATTTAGTATTAACAATACCTCTCTCACAAAAATAAAGTTGGTTGTTTTCAGTTGGAAAAATGTAATAATAAGTAATTGTCGAATGAAACACTAGTATATATTGAATTATTTGGCGGGTATTAGATAAGCCGCCATAGCTCAGTGGTCAGAGCTGCTGACCGGCAATCAGAAGGTCACGGGTTCAATTCCCGTTGGCGGCCAGTATCTTTTCTCGGAAGATTTTTTCAATGTAGATGAGTGTTCCAGGCTGACAATTATTGATTATAATATTTGTTATCTACCCTTTGTGCTATGCATAAAAATCTTGTTTAAACGTTAGTTTATCAATTAAAAATAATAATTAATATTTGACAAGTTAAAGTATTTCAGCAAAAAATGCAGACATAATTAGTCTCGACGCCACCTAGCGGGAGATTTAGTATTAACAATACCTCTCTCACAAAAATAAAGTTGGTTGTTTTCAGTTGGAAAAATGTAATTATAAGTAATTGTCGAATGAAACACTAGTATATATTGAATTATTTGGCGGGTATTAGATAAGCCGCCATAGCTCAGTGGTCAGAGCTGCTGACCGGCAATCAGAAGGTCACGGGTTCAATTCCCGTTGGCGGCCAGTATCTTTTCTCGGAAGATTTTTTCAATGTAGATGAGTGTTCCAGGCTGACAATTATTGATTATAATATTTGTCATTATATAAAAGGTCTGTATTTTTTAAATTTAAATTTTTTATAATGTTTTGGTATGATTTTTTTTCCATTTTTTCCGTGTTTGAATCTTAAAATATGGCAGTTTTTTAAAACTAAATTGTATTTCAAATACACAAATCTAAAAGGTGATTTGATCTAGTTTTTAGAAACGGTATTTGTTTTTACGACACCTTCAAAAATAAGAAATATATAGAACATTCAAAATACTTTGGAAAATTCCAAATTTCGTTCAAACATCATCACTAAAACAGAGATAAACTACCCTTCCAGGCTGTGCAAACAGTGTGTATTTTTTTCCAAGAACAATTTTTTAATTAGTAATGTTTTCACATCCTCGGCCGTTTGTCAATTGAATACATTTATCAAGGGGTTTTTTAGTAAGGCCGAAAGTGTTTAAGGGAGATATGAAAGAAATCGGTAGAAATTCGGGTGGCGACGGCTTATGTGGCTTTGCAACATATCCCGGGAACTCGCTAGTATTTTAATATAATCTGTTATAAATAAATTATTAACCATGAAAGTTCAAGTTATGCCGATCGTATCAGGAATTTGTTCCCACAAAGGTTCCTCCATTCATTGGCATTTCTTACACTTCACTTCACACCGATCTTCGTCGATACCATGACAAACAATTATTGTTGTAAATTGATTTAATCTTATTTCAGTTCCCATAGAAATCACCACCGCATAAACTACCATAATAATTGTAAAATGTATTGATTTAATTATGAACTAAAACAATTGCACCAGCTATTTATAATGGGCATAACAATAATTAGTCCCGGTGATGGTTTATTGTATTTTATAATTGTTTTTATCAATTTTCTTGGTAATGACCGTAAAGACGATTATTTTATTGTTATATTCTTCTAACCGAACAATCGCAAGCACATTAAATCGGTCCGTAAATAAGAGTATTGAAAAATAACAATGAAATTTTTAATTTTAATTTTTAGCATAATTTATACTAAATTTATATATTTACACTAGACTTCATATTTAACACAAAGTAACAGTACTCCATTGGTCACCATGAAACAGGCAGCCGCCTAGTATGGTGATCTTATATATCTACTCTATGTAAATGTCTTAATTATGTATAATGTGTTTTATAAATAAATAAATAAATAAAATTGTCGATTTCGTATCCACCGAATGACATTGTAAACTACTTTTTATTTACGAATTAAACCCATTTGTTGGTTGGTCAAAACCTGGTTGGATAACTATAGACCTCTTAAGAGTTAATAACCAGACAAAGCTGAAAAATGACATTTTTGAATGAGCTCATAGACGTGTCGAAGCTTTTTACAGAAAAACGATAAATTGATTTCGAAAGATTGTTATTTTATGTGGTAAACTTATATTTTAAATTTTGAAAAAGTCAACATTTTTTTAATAAAAAAATAGTTTTACTGTTGGTCGATGGCAATATTTGTTAATTTTCAAACGAGTCAAGTTATTATACAATACATATATCATACCAAATAGTAATACAGTATTATAAAACTGTTCATTATCTAGGCAAAATATAATTTAGAATTTTAATTTAATTTCAAATATAATCATTAAAATAAAAATCCAAGCACCCGTTTTGTGCCGAAAATACTACAACTTGACTTATTTATTACACACTTACAAATTGATTTCTCTCGGAATTTTTAACACAGAAATTTAACTTAAGACGTTATTGAAATATTAGAAATAATTTTTAACCAAAAATATTTTCTCGAGTATATAATTCTGTTGAATTTGCGACACGCTTTTGTGAATATTTTATTCTGTATTTTGACGCGCACGGCGCTAAACAAAACTCTTAGTATCTGTCGATTCACGGCAGCGAGCGGTTGTGTTGTCCGCGCCGGTCCAGTTCATAACATTTTAAATTTATTCGTCCGCTTAAAATGGGGAGAAAAATCAATAAAAAGAGAACTTTCATAAAAAAATCAAAATTACCACACCAAAAACATAACTGGGAGAAATATAACGAGAAAAAACAAAGATTAGTAATATTTAATTATCAATTTACATTGTACATACCTTATATGCTACAGGGTCGTTGGAACGAATCTGTCAGATTTATTGTGTATTTTTTATAACATGTTGTTTAATTTTTAGAGAAAAGAATCAACATTCTAAAGTAAATAATGACTGTAAAGTATGTGCAATTCAAATTTTTATTATATATATATTATTATGTACGCGTAAATGGGCTTCGACAATGATCAATGAAAATGGGTAATAACTTCAATACATTGTGATTCATGGATATTACGGTGACCGATTTATCCGTTTATACCGCGGAAATTATAAACTAGCAATACTACCCAGCCTTACCGTGTATAGGTACACGGTGTCGGGAAATACGTGGTACATTACGGTGACCGATTCAATTGTAATTACCGCGGTAATTTTTTTTTTTTTTTTTAAAACTTTCTTTATTCATTATATGTATAATGTGTGTACAGTTTTACAGGTGATTCGACTACCACGCTAGGCACATGCCCGTATTATGGTAGTTATAAACGATAATTTACTAGCATTAATACACGCAAGCAACATTGCCTTATATACACGGTGGCGGGAAACCCGTGGTACATTCCGGTGACGTAATTATAAACAATAATTCACTAACACTAATACCCGGCGTTGTGCGAATTATACGCTCGCAACATTACCTTGCATATGTATGTCGTAGGCCGATCGTAAAATCAGGCAGATCATGTTGCGCCTAGCCACATCATGATCTGATGCATCGTGAAATGGCGGCAGATCGTGATGTGCCTGAGGCACATCGTGATCTGCCTGTTTTTACGATTGGCCTGCGACATATACAAGGTGTCGAAAAATACGTGGTAAATTACGGTGACAGGTTCATTGTTATTACCGTGGTAATTATAAACAATAATTTACTTGCATAGCCGGCGTTGCGCGAGTTACACGCATACTTCATTGCCTTGTATATGTCGGCGGTCGATCGTAAAATCAGGCAGATCATGGTTCGCCTAGTTACTTCGCGAAGTGCCTGGCAGCAGATCGTGAAGTGCCTCAGACGCATCAAGAACGGCCTGATTTTACGGTTTGCCTGCGACATATACACGGTGGCGGGAAACCCGTGGTACATTACGGTGACCTAATTATGAACAATAATTTACTAGCATTAATACCCAACGTTGCGCAAATTATAGACATGCAACATTACCTTGTACACACGGTGTCAGGAAATTCGTGGTAGAAGCGGAAAACTGAGGACTCAAATTTCACCACGGGAACAGAAGCTTTTTACCATACTTTTTCTTCTATTTTTAACTTATTTATTTTTCTTTTTACGAACATATTAATTTATAAACAATAATCTGCGTAAATCGTCCTCAAATTCAATTTGATTCTGAATCTACTTTGCTTAAGACAAGTTCGTCCAGTCAATGAATAATCCAAAAGGTTTTAGGGTGCGTGAGCAGGAACCTAAGCGATTCCTTCAAAAAATTGTTAAGGGTGCTTAGGGTGTAAACATACTAAAAGTCCTGACGTCTAGGTGGTGAGTTAAGGGGTGGGGGGGAGGTCCCAATTTTCAGGTTTCCGCTTATATCTCGAAAACGGTGCGTTGCAGAGGAAAATTTTCTGAAATTAAGTAAAAGCTCATAAAATCATCTCCAACTTTTATTCTTTATGTAATTTTCGAAATCCCAGCCGTTTTTGAGTTACACGTTCTACAAACGTAGATATTTTTGAAAAAAAAACATTTTACCTCACATTTTTCATCAAACATTCCTTCATGTCGTCTAAAATATTCAACAAAGAAAATAAATTTATATTAAAGAAGTTGTAAAGAATTTAATTTACTTTTATAATATAATTATATATATATATATATATATATATATATATATATATATATATATATATATATTGATGCAAATTAATCTCCAACCAGTAAATATTTACAACAATTTTAAGTTTTTTCGTAAAATATCATTTTCAGACAAAGCTGTTTTTATCTCATTACTGACACAAATTTTGTTCGTTCGCCTAATAATACGTGTGACCACAGTTTAAAGCCAATTTTTAAAGAAAGTAGAAAAAAATAATATCACTTGAAAATTTTTTAATTGTATTTTATAATGAAAATTATAATTATCTCATGACAAAATTTTACGAAAAAACTTAAAATTGCTGTAAATGTTGACCGGTTTGAGATTAATTTGCATTTGTATATATATATATATATATATATATATATTCTAAAAGGGAATTAAATTCTTTATAACTTCTTTAAAATAAATGTATTTCTTTGATGAATATTTTAGACGATATGAAGTAATGTTTGATGAAAAATGTAAGGTTAAATGATTTTTTCGAAAATGTCTACATTTGTGGAGCGTGTAACTTAAAAACGGCTGAAATTTCGAGAATTACGTATAAAAAAAAAGTTGTAGATAATTTTACAAGCTTTTACTTATTTTAAGAAAAAATTTCTCTGTGACGCACCGTTTTCGAGATATAAGCGGAATCCGAACATTGGGACCTTCTCCCCCTCCCCCCGCTAGCTCACACCTAGACGTCAGTACTTTTAATATGTTCAGACCCTAAGCACCCTAAACAAGTTTCTGGAGGAATCGCTTAGGGTCCTGCTCACGCACTCTACACCTCCTTCCTTGACTGGACTAAAGGTGCACATCAGCGTGGAATAGAAAAATATTCCTATTATCGTTTTCCAGTGATTTCGAAAGTTTACCCACATCCATTCACATTTTATTTTTATAAGATCTTTATTTGCTTTTAGCAAGCATTCATTTGTCATTTTCTATTTTTCTTTAGCTCTCCGGTAGGTTGTTTCTTTTTTTACCCTTAGATTAATTTAACACACTAATTTCGGTAATAATTATATATTAGAAATGTGTACTCGCTTTATTTAATTTTTTGACAGATGATTTTTGAGCTTACTAACGACGTTCATTCGAAATGTAAATTTCTGACGCCTCTCTAATTTGTCCAAAAAATATATTATAAAGAAATTTGATACTGTGTTTTTGAATGGTTATGGATCGTGTTTTATATTAAGAACGACTGGTGAATCCAAATCAATATTTAAAAAAAATTGAAACGCTCTTTAGAAGAACTTAAACTTTCTCTGGTTAGAAGTTACTTTCTGTTAAACAGTGTTTTAGTAACACATTTAATAAATACTGTACAATTTCTGTTTTGAACTATTACTAATAAAAAATGTCTTTAACTGGCTGCGAAAGAGAGGCTAGACATATGCATGCACCATGCGCGTGAATTTCCCGTAAAAAATATGGTTTTAATTTGTGATTGTGTAATTCAAATCGTGTTTTTGTTAATAATTTCTGTTATAATGACCAAGTCTCTAATATATTTGTATATTCAGTATATTTTATATTATTTTCAGTTTTATTCTATTAATAATGCCATAGAGACATAGTCCCTGTTAAGATCAATGCACTAAGTGAGCCGTGGAACCAGGTCTTCATTCCCTTATCGTTCAACTCCGCCGTCAAAAATGCAATCAACTCTCCCTCCGCATCCTGGTCGGTCTCCAAAGATTTTTCGTCCATGTGTTGCTTCAGGTGAAGAAAGAGGTGTAATTCATGTCATTCATTGCCTTTTTGGTAGGGTTAGGTGGTGAACCCATTTTTTAATCCAAAAAAGTTTCGCCTTGGTTGGAAAAACAGTTCGAAGAGATCCGAGCGCATTTGCGCAACGAGCATTAATTTGCATACTCCATTTTTCCGTCAAAATCATTTGTGTGGTAGACTTACTGACATCTGGGATTAAAATTGCAAGCTTATGAACTTCAACAGGGCTAACTCCCTCTAAATTGAAAAAGCGAATAATTGAGCGCACCTCGCAGGGGGCGGGATTCGACAACGGAGCGTCTTTCTCAAACGAACGCAAAGATCGCACTGAAGCAGCTACCAAGCCGGATCACCGCTCGGTTTTTTGGGAAAGTCTGAGCTAACGCTAGTGCCACCATATTTTGAGAAACAACGAGCAAAGGTAGTTAATTCTTGGACAACCTTCACATTATTGTATTGCGGTCTGTTTTCACTGTACAACTACTAACAGTCCTACTGTTTTTATATTTTCAAGTTCTGTACATATATTATGTAGACTATACTAAAATATATGCTTGTTGCTATATATTACATATTTTTTTTTATTAAAATGCTTCTGTTTTTTTGGTTATCTTTATTTATAGTTGAATTACATAATTTTGGTAAAAATATAAACGTTAAAAATACATTTTACTTTTTTTGACATTAGCTCCATACAGGAAAATATTTCATAATAAGAATAAATATGTCATCTTTGGGGATGTTGTGTCGAAGGTCTTTTTAGAAAAAGGAAGGAGAGGAAGTTCTTGGAAGGAAAAAAGGTATGAGGGGTGGGTAGGAATCTGGGATCGGTGTATCCAAGAGGATGTATGAGTCTATCCTCACCACTGCAGTGCAAGGCTTCCGAGAATCCTGCAGGAGAGGTCAAAAGATCTCCCTAACCAGTCTCTTCCGATCCGGCCTGCCACACAGTTGGTGGGCAGACGCATCCGCCGCCAAGATTCAAACAAACCTTATCCCTTGAACCCGGGCAAGTAAGACACCAAACGAAACGAACCCCTTGGGGTGACCTATGGCAGAGGTGTTGGTTATCCAATAAATGGTTTCCTGGGCGGCGGTACCCATACCCGCCTCCCAAATTGGGTTCTGGATTCTGGGAAGGAAAAAGGTACCAGGAGTGGTAGGAATCTAGGGGTCCAAATTGAGTTCCGTTTCCCAAATTGGGTTCGGGATTCTGGGAAGAAAAAAGGTATCAGGGGCATGTAGGAATTTGGGGGTCAGTCCAAGAGTGACGGACATGAAAAAATCTATCCCTCCCACTGTAAGGAGATGTTTCGGAGAGTGCTGCTGGGTAGGTAAAAGATCTCCCAGGTCCAACCAGTCTCTCCTGATCCGGCCTGCCATGCAGTTGGTGGGCAGGTGCATCCGCCGCCAAGATCCGGACAAATAAATGAACCCAGGTACATGGGGTGAGGTTTTTGAAATTCAATTTAATTTAGATTACCAACAATAATCTCCCTGGTTCCCGGGCGGTAGTACCCATACCCGCCTCCCAAATTACTGATAATACCTATTGTGAGAAGAATAAATATGTAAAAATGAGATATTTCTTACAATCAAACTGAATATCACTCAGTAGAAATACAATTAAAAAACAACAACAGAATACTCATAAAAACATTTCAAAAATCAAGAAATTTGTATATTACGTAAGTACCTATTTTATACCCACTATTTTTACGCATTTCACTTGTATCTATTTATGTTTATGCACTTCGGTAAACAAATTACAAATTACTACTTATTCGGAAAAAGCTGGAACCGAGAATTCAATATCGATGTCGTCTGAAAGTCTGAACCATCCTATAGATATCGCCAGTTGAGTGGGATATGCTGCTTGCGGCGGAGCGAATGTGGTATTTCTATCTCGTTCTAAAAAACTTCCGATCGCGAGGCCGTCTTTTGATGAAATTTGAATTTTCGGCCGCTGGTAATGCCCTCTTAAGTATTCATTTTATTTTTAATTCTTTACATTTAAATCGATAAAGATAAATTTTTATGTTTAAAAAACGTTTTTTTTCAATCTAATATTGTACGAGTGTTTGTTTAAATCCAACATTATTATTATTAAAAGAATTTAGTTTTAATACGTACAAAACATGACAAATAAAATACAGAATAATTTAAAATATTAAATTTACAGAAAATTTTGATGAATTTAAAAATAAATACTTTAAACCAAAAGTATTATGTCGGATTCAACAAAGTGGCATTTTCAAAATTCCTTTGAAAACTCATTAAGAGTGACGAAAAAAATAGCCCATAACTTAATGCAACCTATTTGTCCTAGTTTTTTAATGAATTCAAAGGAGTTATGAAGTGCCACTTTGTTGAGTTGTTCGGTCACCGTTTAGAGACAATCAAAGATTAATTTGGTTCTCCTGAGCAATTGATATTGAATTGACTTAAGACCTTTTTCCCACCCACGAAAAAAATGGAGAATAACTAAATAAAATAATATAATAAAAGTTTTTTTTACATTAGCTCCACCCAGGAGGCCCTAATGAAAATAATTCCTCTCAGGGCCTAAGTAACCTTTGGGGTTGCTGTGCGAGGGTCTTTTAAGAAAAGGAAGGATAGGAAGTTCTAGGAAGGAAAAGGTATGAGGGGTTGGTTGGATACTGGGGGCCAGTGCGTCCAGGAGTAACGGGCGAATGAATCCTACCCTCCCACTGCGATGCAAGGCGATGTTCCGAGAGAGGCCTGCTGGGAAGTTCAAAAGGTCTCCTTCAAACTGTCCCTCCCTACCCGTTAAATAATGCTATGCAATAGGTGGGCAGGCGCATCTACCGCCAAGACTCGGACCAACCTCACCCCAAAAATCCGGGCACCCCTGCTAGGTCACAAAACGAAGCGAACCACTTGGGATGATCTGTGTCTAAGATGTTGATTATCCAATAAGTGGTTCCCAGGCCAGCGGTACCCATACCCGCCTCCCAAATTGTAGTTAGGTTACAGAATTAATCAATACTTTTTAAATACTAATGACCAAAAATCAGGAGGCTATGGACCTTTACGAAAACGCTCATTAAAAGTTAGTTTGGACTACGTCTTGTGATAAAGACAGAGAAAAGAAAGAACGAATGTTAAATCTAGTTACTTAGAACACGAAAATAACGTAACATTGTACTCAATCAAGGTGATTAATATTAATGTTATCTGTTTTGTTTGACCTCGAATTTAATTTTGCTCGACCGAAATAGAATCTAATCAATATTATTTTTATTTGGTTGAATATTGATCTAGTTTTGTGTATAAGATTTTATTGCGATTGAAAACATGCTCCAGTTTACGCATGGACTCCGTGGCGCAACGGTAGCGCGTCTGACTCCAGATCAGAAGGTTGCGTGTTCAAATCACGTCGGGGTCAAAAGTTCATTAACATTTTTTTTGACCTTTTGTCGTCGTGTTATTTTATTAAAATACATTTCCAATTAAAGTAGTACATTTCGAATCGAATATTTAAAATAAATTACGTCGGTAAAAGTAACCGTTAAATTTGATTCTGCTCGATAGTGACATAACATTATTTATAATAAACGTCTTTATCTCAAAGCTGTACAATAAAATTGTGCATATTACATTTTTTCTTCGTATTCAAAATCACAAGCACCTAGAAATATGTATAGAAGAATGTCGTATACATTATAAAAATGAAAAAGTGCAAAAATATATGGACATGTTTTTTTCTTCATTTTATGTGTGAATGTATGTAATATAGGTGATAGTCAAAGATATTGAAATAAAATTATGATAAGTAGGTATTCAGTTATTTAGTCGATTTTTGGCAACAAATTGGTAACATCTTACTTCTCGTAGAAAATGTTGTTTATAAGATTATGTAAATATAAGCAATTTCATTTTTCTGGTTTTTTATTCCTTTTTTATTCTTTTTTTACTAAATAAATTTCAGGTAAATTACATGTAAAACGGTATTATTTATTTATATATGAAGTTTTAACATTACTCTTCCATTAGAGCGACGGCTTGTGGTTGGAAGAGAGTATATATTTGCAGTAATTATAAAAACTTTAAAAAGGGTAAACACAAGTTTTCGACAAAGACACCACCATTGCTAGGCAATAAAAGCATTCCACAATCTTTCACTCGATACAAAAAATGGGAAAACCAAAAAAATTCAGATAGAAAACTAAAATATGGATTAAAGCACAAAAAAGGCAACATTACAAAAAAATTATAACGCTATAGAATAATACATACATTCACAATACCATAACAAAAAAACATCATTACATACAGTCTTATCCCTTAATATTAGGCGATTTTACTTATTTTTTCATTACCACATTCACGTATGAGTATTTCATTTTATTTCATGGAAGTTTTAATTTAATTCATCAAAATGTATTATTTCATTTTCATTTCATTTCATTTCCCTAACTGTAAAAAGGGGGGATGAAAAACGTATAAGGCACCCAAAGATATTCAAAACAACATCTTTGAAGGCACCCATTGATACCATCATTATTAAATAATATTTTAAAATGTAAAGTTTTTGCATCTAATATAAATTTAAAAAATTAAAATATTATCGTTATTATTTCATTTAAAATATAAAAACTAGATAAATATTTATCTACATTTATTGTATAGATATTTTACTGCTTGCATCGGGTTTCTATATTATTCTAACAGGCATATTAATTTTCAAGCTAGCAAAACCTCACATCTGAATTTATCTACTCACCATATTATTTATCCAAATTTGACAAAACTCAGTAGGTATTGCCATAGAAATGAACAATAAATCCTGCAATATGTTGCAAAAGTGTGGTTTAATCACGAATGGCAATTGAAGAAAGGAAGAATGGAAAGATTACTTTTGTTAATACGAGTGCCTACCTACTTGTTATAACTTGCTTTACAAAATGATTGCTAATTTCCGTAACTTTGTTCGGTGTCAGTAGGTATATACTATATATCTATCTTTTCTCGGTAAACTTCAGGTCAGCTTTATAAATTAACTAGCTGGGGTACCCGGCTGCGTATTTTCAAAACCTATACCGATTCAGTCGCGGTAGGACAATTTTCATTTTTAACATCAAAATTTAAATATTTAGAAATCAAATTATTAATTTCTAATTCACACATTACTTATATATAACTTTCCGGAAGACTGTTCTTGAAATTTCTAGAGGGCGAAACTTCCAGCCCTTATATCTTCAAAACCACGCCCTTTAGGTAAGAACCAGAACCGTCATCCTGGAGGGACGGTAGATCTACCACACCATATTGATTTTTTTATTTGTTTTTTATTTGAAATACATACCTACATACGACAGATTTACAGAAGAAAAATACATAGTTCTTAAAAACTAATTACAATAAAGTAATTTTTTGATAATGAAATTACCCAATTTAATAAAGAAAAACATTTCTCGATAAAGAAAAAAGATAATTTTTTTTGTTGTTTGAAGTAAGAAATAAATAAAACTTGTAAGAATGATAACAAATATAGATAATGAAATTTACTAAAATAGCAGTTACTGAATTAGATGTACAGTACATAGATAAATAAAAGTAAGTATATAGAAGTAGTAAAATAAAAATATTATTACATTTCAATTAATAGGTAATTGGTAGGTGGTAAGTACATAAATATGATTCTAACAGTTGTAATGGAAATAACTGATTATATTGCAAGACTGGGTACATAATAATATGTTGCGACAATAATCTTATGTAACTTCCTTGATCGTACCGGGACTGGTTTCGGAGTTTTTGCGGTCCGCACGTTTTTTTTAACTTTTAAAGTATACAGGATGTCCGGAAATAAAGTGCATTAACTTCGGGAGGTGATTCTACATGATAGTATAAGTAAAAAATAGTATTTTTCGAAATTCCAACTTTTATGCGTAGTTTTGTGTTAAAAAGATAAAATTAGTCCGGCGTGTACGGCCAGATTTATTATTTTCCGCTGTTACGATACGGACCAATCACAACCATGCTATGTTGCCACAATCGTGCCCGGCCGGCTCTCAGCAAGTAATATCGTACCTCACACTAAGGATTTTTAGTAGCTACGTCTTTGTGTATAGGAAAAAAATGCTGGAATTTCAGAAAAAGTTGTTAATTTAAACTTTTTTACTCCTACCATTATGTAGAATCACCTCCCGAATCACCTCACTTTACCCCGGACTGTTTTTAGTGATCAAACGCATAGTTTTTAGACATTTTGTAAAATGATATGCTATAATAATTAAGCCCTTATTCGAATGTAGATTACTCAAATCTTTTAAAATTATGCAATTAATAATTCCATTCACGACATAAAGCCCCTGTTCGACATTGATACCGTTTGCTTGGGATTTTGACAGTACTGCATATTCCGATGAGGAGTATGTAAATGGTTAGGTAAAAAAAGATGCAATGATAAATTGATAAATTTGATCAATAAAAAGGTACATGGAAAACAAATAAGTGTAGGACCGAAGATATAGACCCCCTTTGGACATGTTGTTTGTTTAAGGTACCAAACCACTGTAAAAAAAGTTTTTTTTTTAAATTCATTGAAAGATGCATTTGTTAAAAATGATTTCACTAATTTTTTAAAAGAAATTCGTAAAATCGACGGAGATACAGTATTTTATGTAAATCCGTTTGAAGCAGCTTGTATGTTGGATAAGTTTTTAGATTTTCACGGCCAAAAGCATTTTCGTTGTTTGTTTTAAACAAACAACGAAAAAAAGCTTGTATGTTGAATTATCAGCTTGTATATTGAATCCGGAGGTCGCGGGTTCGAACCCGGCGTGCGCAAATAAATTTTATTTGATTAATTTGTGTTATTTCACAATTATTTCATTTAAAATAATATATAGTATATTTGCGGCACGTTCCAGAGTGGAAGATACTATCAGTATCGCCCTGGTGTAAGACCACCATTCAGAATTGAAACGTTGCTTAAAAATGGCTTTAGCCGTGTTTGGTGACCAGATCTGAATAGCCAGGTACTTCCCAACCTTCCTATTCCCCACCTCCTTCCTCTCCCCACTACCTTCAGCCTCACAACATACCCCAATTGGGGATGCCATAGTCTCACTGGCTCCAGACGGGAGCAGTTAAGATTCTTGTGCGGTATTCACTGTAAAAAAAAAAAATCCTTCAGTAAAACTTTTTTTTTTTTAACGCGTTTTTCTCGGAACTATGTTTTTCACTCTAGTGGACAACATATTAAAAAAAAATCCCGCAGGGCCTACGTCATCTTTGGGGATGCGGTGTGGAGAGCATTTTTTAGGGAAAAGAAGGGGAGGAAGTTCTGCGATGGAAAAAGGTATGAGGGGCCGGGAGAAATCAATGTGTCTAGGAGTGACGGACGTATGAAGGGCGATGGGTCAGAGAGTCCGGCTGGAGAGGTCTAGGTAAGGTCTCCCTGAACCAATCTCTCCCGATCCGACCCGCCACCCAGCAGGTGGGGAAACGCATTGGCCGCCAAGACCTAGACAAACCTCACATCATGAAACTGGGCACCCCTGCTAAGACAGCAAACGTAGCTCACCACTTGGGGTGACCTGTAGTAGGGGTGCTCGTTGTCCAATAAATGGTTCCCGGGGCGGCAGTACCCGTCGTAACCGTCTCCAAAATTGAAGAAGTTACGAAGAACGCGAAATTTCACGGTACTCGTTCTTTTTTTTTGTTTCCCACATGTTTACATTATAAATTGCTAAAATGAAGGAATTTAAAATTTTATTATATTTTGCACTTTTCTGCTTCTGCATTTTCTAAACTGATCAAGTCATTAAAACATTATTTTCTTGTTTTATGAAAGTCATCCAATAACTCTCTCTACATAATCTTGCATCATATATTTACATATAATAATGGTGACCAGACAACTCAGAATGAAACCAACTCAGAAGCACCTCAGAAAGGTAATTAAGAGAGATAATAAAAAATATTTAAAAAATTGGTTAAACAGGTTAAGTTAGGTTAGGGTTACCGGCTATTTTAAAAATATTTTTTTTATAGCTTTTAATGACCTTTCTGAGGTGTTTCTGAGTTGGTTTCATTCTGAATTGGCATGGAACCTCTAATAATATGGCAATATACCTATCTGTTTTCCCTGTATTTTGGCGATTCCACCAACGTGTACCAAACTTGAACTCAAAGAATTTAAAAAAATGTATATTATAACTAGAAAATGTGAAATTTCTTTATATAAGTAGATGTATTATTTCCATTCTATTTTGGATCGGTCAGGTGTGCTGTTGTCTGAATTTTCTTGTTTTAGAATAAACCTATCTTTATTTTTACCTGTCTACACTTTGAATAACATTTCCTGAAACTATTTAGTTGATCCTCATTATAATGAAGTTTTTGTTAATCCGTCACTCTTTCCAAATTAAAAGTTCAACGTACTAAAAGCTTCTTAGCAGAGAAAAAAACCAACACGTCTGGCGTCACGCGGGATTTTGCTCTTTATACAAACGATTTTCAAATTAAAACCCATGATAATCGCATGTCTACTTAATAACTTTGGATGAATAATAATATTAATTATTATTATTAACGGAAAGGGTGTTTAGTTATTATTATGCTTGTCAGTTTGAAGGCGGGAAAGTACACACATAATAAGCAATACGTTTAATCCCGGATGATGTCCAACATTGAGTCATGCTTGTGGTAAATAGTCAGAACCGCTGGATTTCGAAACATTTAATTTTTTTAGGACCCTGTGATCTTCCCCAGAATCAATGTTATCTTTCGTCATTTGATTTAAGTCAATTCAATTACTTACAAAATTGCAAATTTTAGTGCGTTATAAATACATTTGTAAAAGAGTATTACATAAAACGTAAGCAGTATAGGTAAATCAACTATACTAGCATTATTATAGCTTGTCTTTTAAAGGCAACTTCACTAAAGCTAAATATGTCGATATCCGAATTGATTCTGTTCAACAGCAAGATTGTTCTCCCGAGCAGCATTTGACCGACCATTGGCAAGTTAGTCCTGCAGTCAGGGAGATAGAATAGTCTATGCTGTCGACGGCGGAGATAACCATCAGGAACATAGTGCATGCTCTCCATGATAGCCGAGTTTTCAAACCATCCTCGAATCAGTCTGAAGAAATGATGTGTAGCAAAGTGTCGTCTGAACCGACGATTGTTCATTCCGAGCTTATTCAAAATAAAGTCGATAGGACATAGCCACGGGTAGTAGCCATACTCCCTCATATAGAGAAATCTCAGAAATTTCTTCTGAATTCTCTTCCAACATGAGGGAATAGTTTTCTTGGTGTAGACTCCAAATTACCGGTCCATTTTGAAGTCCACTCCATACTAAGGAACTGAATAAACTTATGAGAACTTTGGTAGCTCTGAAATTCCTAGCAGTGCGTTAACAAACCAAGCATTCTCAATGAAATGCAACAAGCCATCTCAATATAAGCATAAATGTCAGCTTATTGTCAAACATGATTCCAAGATCCCTCGTGGTGAAGACACGTTTTAAACTTCGGATGTCCATTGTAGATCGATAATAACATGTAGGTATGATAAGTTTTAGTGATGCTATTTGATTGGTATTTTAAGGAGATGAAGATTTCGACCTTTGTTTGAGGAAACTTGTGTTGTATTATGGATGAAATATAAAAGAGTCAAGTGATTTCGTTTGCGAAATATTGAGTAATAATACGATCTGTTTTTATGCGGTAATGGCAATGACGAAGTATATAAACGTTAGAAATGCATTTGGCGTATCTCCCAGTTGTGCAGCGGAATGGAAGGAAAATGATATTAGTTTTTCGGATTATCTTTAATTCAAAAATATAAATAAAACTCTCCTCCACAATACGAAGAAGAATGTATTGCTGGCTTTGGACAGAGACTGTTGTTGAAATAATTCTCAGTTAGTTCGACGAACCTAGAAAAGAAAAATACGATGCTGACACATCGCGTCATTAGTCAAACGATACATTGAAAAATTAAACCAAACAACCAAAATCTTTCATCACACCGGAGAAGCCATTGATATTAAATTAAACTTGTTGGTAAATAGTTTAGGTCGTGATACTTATTCAGTACTTAAATTAAATGGTTTTATCTCCCACAACAATTTATTTACTGATGACATTTTTATTATTATACAACCGTTATCTTGTAAACCAGAATGTTTACTATTAGTTGACCAGTTTTTTTCAATCAGTTTTTTAATATGTATGTACGTGTCTGGTAATCGCCGCATTCCCGCGTGGTTTATTTGCATTTAATTAAATTCATTTAGTATCAGGAGATTTTGTCTAATTACGTGATAACAGGTTTACAGAGAGCATTGAACTTGAATAGATCTTATTCAGTGGCGTTATAACTGACCAACCCAAGTTTAACACAGTTAAAGTAGACTAAAAATGAACTTTGTCGTCAAAGTTCGGCGTTGCTATAACCCATTATCATTATCGAATAAAATGACAGTAGTTCTTTTCGCCTATTTATTGTGGCAACCTTTAACCAGACTTAAGATACCTTTAATAATCCATGGAACTCTGAAATTTGCAATTTCTAACTCATTGGATTGATTTGCAATTGTTAGCTCTAAATTGATCTATAATTTCATTTAGAACATGAGCAAAAAAAAACATAAAAAGTATTTAATTAAGACGGGACGCCACTTTGTTCATTCCAAATTTTCAATTGCATCTAAAAATAAGATTTTTTATTTAACATTATAACGTTTTTACAGACGTTTTCACTTACAGGAGAACAATCCGGTTATAGAAAATCATACAAATAGTTAGGTACATACAATTTAATAAAAAAACAACTCAGACAAAGGGTACCTACATACAATACAAAATTATATAAACAACTCACTCAAGTGAAAAATATTACAAAGCGAGGCAAGAAACACAAGAGACGCAAAGAGAGATATAAGTAACAGGTACATATAACTAGCTCACATATCTTTAACAATAACAGAACATTTTTCCGACTATCGATGAAAATGTCTACTTCAGCACACTAGATCTTGAATTGAAACCAAGGGAGAGATAAACTACTTTGGATGCATATCTGTGTGCTCAAAGTAAGTAATTTTTTCATCACTTCTGACGAAATTGATAAAAAAATTCCAATGTCAACATAAATTAGCGAAAATAGAAAAAAAAATTATTGGAATAACTCTTGTTAGTATAAATTTTAAAGGTTATACCCATCGATATAATATCACTGAAGAAGAAGATAACATTAATAAATCTTAACGAAAATATGAAAAAGAACAAGACACTTTATTTTTTATTTTGTCTTGTCTTCTTCTTTCTTTTTCAACGAATGGATTAATTTAGGTCTTCAGAAATTTTGCGAAAACGTTTTCTTTTACGTTGGTATAGATGACCCTTCTAAGATTTATCTTTACAGTGGTTGAAACTCTAACGAAGCTTGGTAGTAAAGCTTGTTATTCATAATACCTCGTTTCTTTACAATTCACATGAATCTATTCATGTAATTTCCAAATCGAAATAACATATTTCTAAGCGGTATTTAATTGGGAGGATTAAAAAGGCGTTACCACTAAGCTGTGCCGAGCGGACGCTGTTAGCAAACGTAACATAGGATAGAGCCAGGCCTCTATGTAGCCGTAGATTTACGTGGCCCGGCCTGGGCCGCATAATATAATTTGGGCATGTAAAACTAATTTTTAATTTCTCGTATTACCTGACCCGCCCATTACGGCGGGTTCGTGTGACCTCGAGATAATGGGTTGCAGATGCCACCAAACTGTGGCACGCGGTAATAAAATAATTTTCGAAGTGATATTTCTATAGCCCCACTGTGATTTGGATTTCTGATGAAACGGAAATGACGATTACTGCACCTGTGACGCATCAACTGCGCTCATTGGCCGATGATTGTGATGTCACCTTTAAAGGCTCCTATTGGTTGAGATACGAAACGGAAATTACGCTAGGTCTGCGCTCGTTGGTCGCTTCGATTATAACCTCACTTTTCAAGTATTGGTAGAGATTGTTTTGGTAAAGTTTCGCTTCTACCGCGTGTAAACAGCACTCGATTTTTTTTATCAAAATAATTTAAAAAGACCACGCACCTCCTGGTTTTAGAAATTTGTTTTGTAACTATAAAAAACAATTTATTTGATTATGTATAAAAAAATTATTTTAAATATCTAATTTACTAATTTAATTTATTTAAGAAAAATATTAAAGCTGAATTAATAATTAAAACAATATTGTAAATAAATGCAAAGAAAAGGAATAAGTGTTTTTCTAATTTATAATTCTTGAAAAACAGTTACATCATTTCAATAATAGTATTAATAGCCTAGAGACTGTACTGTTGAAATTTAAAAATCCGGCTAATAATGCAACTATGACGCCGCGCCTTACGCAAAACGGTTTTCGTACGTAGAGTTTGTATACAAATCAACAAATGCCAAAATATGGCACCACTTACGTTTACAGCCAGTGTCAGGAGCATCGCCTGGCAGATGGAAGTAAGTACTACTGTATTTGTAATTTCGTGAATCTATCAGAATATGGAGGGATTGACGATAATGTGATTATTATTGTAACTGGCAGTTGTGAATAATAAAACCAAATACAACGCGTCTATATATTTATATATTACGGTTACTTTGTCCCGGTGACTAGGTGTCACTGGATCCCAATGGATGCGAGAAATCGGCTATTTTTGGAAACAGTTCTTATCGGATTTATAAAATGGTCACCAACGCTCAAACTGGGCGAAGCAAAAGCAAAAGCCGTCTGCATGACCTAGCAGCAAAAACCTGTTACGACAATAAACAATAACTACTAAAATAACTAGTAGTTATTGTTTATTGTCGTAACGGAGAAAAAGTAATTAAATAACTCAATTTTTTTTTTAAATACTAACATCCCACGTTTTATTTTTTCTTCTCGGGTTGGAATTAACTCGGTTTAATTTTTTTAAAACTAACATTCCGCCAAGAGTTTATTTTGTAATACTTGTTGTTGATGCAAAGTGTTGTGTTTTTTTTTAAATTTATTTTCAAGCGAAACATTAATTGCGAAATATTTTATAATAATAAACGAAAAAAATGCATTGATGTCCGGCCACATAGGTTTTCTCAAAATACGTATATAAAATAAGTAAAACAACATTTTCCAAGATTTATAAAAACCAAAATATGTTAGTTAAGAAGTTATCAGTCCAAGCTCGAATAATGTCAGAAAGTAAAAAAAGGAAACACTAATAAAAAGTTTGACAATCGCGGGTGAGTGTGGTTCCCCAGGTATGCTCGAACAAGGCTTTTAGTGACACGCCCACCAATGGGCGGTTCTTTGGAGCACCTGAACAATACTGAACACTGACTTTAACACACACCACTACACCCATTATTATACACACACAACTAAAGCAATATGGACACTCAGTCAACAATTAAAACAATCGATTTTATGGACTCATGATTTTGGTTACCGAACTTTAAAATTAAGTTAGGTATGTTATAACTTTATAAGAAAAACATTGGGTTTTTCTTCATTATTCTGATGCCCTCAGCCATCGAATTTTGGCTATCAAAATGGCAATCTTCACTTTGCAGACTGCAGTTCGCAACCAGGTATATAAAAGTTTTATATAATTATTTGTTCCTTTTTATAAATTGAATTCAATATCACCTTTCTTTTATCCCGCTACGCTGTGCTAAAAAATCTGTTGTGCCGTTATTGATGACAACCACGCCTGAAGTTTTCATGCACATGTAAACCACCATAACATTCCAAGAGGAATGGGCTATCAACAGAGTATTACAATATTATATCAAAACCAAGTAGGTATTGCAAGATTTGCGTAACATTTGGTTTTTAGGCTAGATCTATTTGTTGTCTCAATTAAGTCCATATGTTAAATGAACACTGGAAAAGTTTGATTCGTCCGCTTATATACCTATATTATTCCCGAATTTATTTGGAGTAAAAAATGTTAATAAAATTTTGATACCTGGTTAAATTTTCGTATTTTTCCTCCTAAAACTTAAAAAAATCGGAAGGTATTCGACACGCAAGGTCGGGTGAGGGGTTGTTTTGGTTTGTAGAAACAAATTTTAAAAAAATCGTAAAAGGATATCTGGCAAAATTTCGACCTTTTCGACCAATTCGATTAAGAACATTTTTTTTTAAAGCCAGACATAAGAAAATCTCCTAATTTTTTTAATGATGCTTATCCATGAGGTGCCTTCGTTATTCGATTAAAAAGAAGAAAATAGCCTTCTCATCACAGGTTAATGATATGGATCCGCTTCAGATAATTTCTGTGGTGGCTGAGGAATGTTGTTTAATTTTCTTAACATGTTTCTGTTGTATAAACATTTTCAATAATGAATTAAATCTTCTACCGTTATTTTTTTCACCGAGTTCTGATGAGGATTCTAAATGTACTAATGTACTAAATGTACTAAAGCAGTTTAATGATGGAAGCATTTGACATCAGTTTTGTTAATTAACGGATAATTGTTCTTATGTTTTGAAATATCTTCTACTCACTTGTATTCTATTTTACTAGCTTTAATTCTCCACAGAATATTTACGTAAAATAATTCTACGTACTTGTTTGAACTCTCTACCCCCATAGAATAACGTACATAAATTTGAATGGAAATAAATGTGCCACTAACTTTATAATTTTTTGGTTGTAGATTATTTAGCATGCAGTCTGTCTC
Organism: Limnephilus lunatus; assembly: GCA_917563855.2. Taxonomy (NCBI): domain Eukaryota; kingdom Metazoa; phylum Arthropoda; class Insecta; order Trichoptera; family Limnephilidae; genus Limnephilus; species Limnephilus lunatus. Next base: position 50,561,220 of record OU830593.1, read on the forward strand.
TCTTACACTTGCCCTTAGTTGCATATCGCCATTCCTTTGAATTTCATAATCAAGATGAAACACAATTTTTAATGGAAATATAGGTAATATGATCACGAAGTACGCCCACCAGGCACCTCTTGTGTTATTATTTATTCTATGTCTTCCTCTAATTTCTTGTATTCTCACCAGAATAGACCTTTACTTATTTGCTTGAACTCTCATTGAAGTAGACTTCCATGTACTTCCTTGATCTCCGCGGTTATTTTCATCTATTTTCCTCAGAATAGACTTTTACGTATTTGCCTAAATTAACTTAATCAATTTTCTTGAATTCTCTTCTACTTGCTGGTTTTTCTCTTCTGCTATTTTCTTATTATCTGAGGTTAAGCAATTGTCTTTGTATTAGAGATTAAGACTTAATTTCTTGCATAGCGCAAAAATGTATTACCGGCACTGCGAAAATCGAGTAGATATGAAGTGTATTTATTAGGTACATGGTACATGACAGGATACAAAGATAAGTTAAAACAGAAAATAAATTCTTCAAGTTCCACATATTCCTAAAAAACAGAAATATATTACTGCACGAAATAATATGCATAAAAATAGCTGGAAATAAATTAGCGAACACAATATCCGAAGCATTTTAGAATTGGCATTGGGCCAATTTATATAATAGACGAAAGAATGTTTATTTTGTTAAATTTTAAATATAGGGTCTTCAAAACTTGCCATGACCTTAAAAAAATCACATAGCAAACCTTCGAAAAGATAAACTGTACTAGAAGAATGTACAATTTTATCACCTTACCCTTTTACTAAATTTTGCAAAAGTATTTTAACGTAGATATGAACAGATGATTGATTCTTCGAGAATATTTTATTTCAATACTAGCTAGTTCCCGGCATGCGTTGCTATGCCACTTAATAAAGAAATTATTTCTCCCAGCGTGTCCTTTCACATTCGTCCCTTTCCCCTTCTGCCTCCCCTTCCGTCTCCCCATCCGCCTCCCCTTCCTCTTCTGCATCCCCTTCCCCTCACGCGTTCCCACTCCGCCTTCCCTTTCCCCACTCCCATTTCCCGCTTCCCACGTCCCGCGAACCCCCCTTCCGAGTTTCCCCTTCCCCTCTCGCATTCCATGTATTCAATCCCGGTACATTCAGTTTTCAAATCTCGCGTACCACCTATTGCAATTTTTGTATATAAATTTCATAATGCCAGAGCTCACTATTACATATAGAAAACATCGCGGGTATACACACATTAAATCCCCAGTTTCATCGCAATCGGATAAATGGTTTAGCAACGCATAGACAACTCATATACTCGTATATACCCAAGCAAACAGATTTTGATATATATATATATATAAATTTTAAAGATCGTTTTACATATCATAAATAATTATTATCTTACCGCTAACCCGAGGTTTTTGATTAGAGTCAATGAATAGGCTATAATTATAATTTATTATTATTGTAAACAAGAATCAGTATAATGTGAGCTTTGCTGACTGGGTAGCTGTAATTGTAATTAAAATCTAATTATTGCCTTTTCACATGTGAATGATGCGCATCTATGTAATTAATTTTATATTGTAATTTAAGGCGCGGTAGTAAGCGTTCAAAAAGAAGAAGAAGGAGATATATGTAAATATGAATGTTGGAGGGAGCGCACAAATATTAAAAATGATGATAAATAAGCAAAAATTGTGAAAATGTTTAATAAAACATGACTCATTTAAAATAGAGTAAAAATCGCTTGACAAATGCTTACGGTGAATCTGTCATTTTTTTCGCACCCACAACATGTTTTAACAGAACAAAATGTATTTTTAATCATTTTCGGAGCATACTTTGCGATTTTTTTTTCAATCGTGGGAACTTCAAATAATTACCGCTTCGGTCCTAGAAACTTAAAAACTTAAAGTGTAAAAGACAAATATGTTACAAAACGGTAGAAATTCGGATAGGGGGGGGGGGGGGGTTGAGCATTTCTACCGATTTATTAATTCCTTAATTCTTGCATTTATTGTAAAGAAGTCGTGTGTTATTAAAGATTTTCACAAATTTTCGATTAAATATTATCGTTTTTAATATCAGCGCACTCTCTCTAACATTCGTATTTAGGTATCCCTCCATCTTCTTCTTTTTTACCATGCCTTCTTTAATAAAATAGATAACTTATAAAAAAAATAAAAAAACACTTAAATTTATTGGTCGTGGCTCTAAGCTTTATAGATAAACGAAAGCAAGAGTCACCACTTAGAATAGATATGATTTTCACGGTCAATAGTTAGTATTATCGTAATTAATTTTTGGGTTATTATCCAGTTGCGTTTCCTCCTTCTTTAGCTAACGTTTCGGACAGCATTACAGTGTCTATCATCCGGGCACATGTGACAGACATATCGGACGGACACAGTAACACTGACCAAAACGTTGGCTATGGAAGGAGGAAATTCTACACGGCATAATAACCCTAAAATGAATCACGATGTTCATTTATTTAGACGGTTATTTGATCTTCAATTTCAGGATGATTTATCTCTCTTTGTAAGAGATTTTATTTTATCAAAAAAAGCTACTAAAAAATAAACAAAGTAATTCAAATATCTAGCAAAACATCCCCTGTTAAATCATGTTTCTAGCAAATCGAAAATTTTAATTTTTTTCTAAATTCTCACATAGGTATGATCATTGATCATATTTAAAAAGAAATATTGTTTACTGACGTTAACAGTGTTGGATTTTAAAAAAAAATTAACAAAACAATCTCTTTTCCACAACATTAAAAATTCCTAATTATGATGACCAGAAATAAACATAAATTCTTAAAAAAAAAATATTTATTATTTTTGGGGTGTTACGCCGTGTTGCGCTACCTCCTTCTTTAGCCAACGCTTTGAACAGCGTTACAGTGTCTATAACAACAGGGCAGATGTGTGATGTATACTGTATCGCTGGCGGAAACTTTGGCTAAAGAAGGAGGTAGCGCAACACGGCATGACACCTCAAAAATAAATAACGAAAAAATTTTGCCGTGAAAATCTAAAATCATACCTATCTCATTTAAAAATTATTAATCAATTTTAATTAGTCATTAAAATTAGAAATTGGATAACGTTGTGGATAATAGATTTTTTGTTAATCTTTTTTTAAATGCAACACTGTTAATGTCAGTGAATAATTTTTATTTTTAAATGTGTTCAAACCTACAATAAATTATGAATTAAAAAAAACATTTCAAATTATGAAAATCCACCAAGTAGACTCTTAACAGTATAAAAAACCTTAATAAAAATATAAATAAACGTAAATTTAAAAAAAGGATATCTCCGCCATGACAGTGTTTTACCACTGCCGTGACCAGGAGTCGAACCTGGGTTACCACGGCCACAACGTGGGGTCCTAACCACTAGACGATCACGGCTATCGGAGCAGTTATCGGTAGCGACAAGAAACGGCACTATATTCATACAGATAGCAAAATATTTTACTTTCACTTTGCTTTCAAGACAAGTTTTCAGTACAGCTTGATTCCATTATCTCTGTCAGTGGCGTCGCTAGTGTAGGTTTTATATTTAAAATATAATTCGTTCGTTTCATCATACACGATTGTAATCTTTATGATTCTCCACGATGTGCTTCACAGGTTAAGAAATTGAAGTTGCACTGGTTTCTGCCATATCAGCAATATTAATGCAACCGATATATTTTAGTATATATATTTTAAACTAAATTTCTGCCTCAGCACAGGCTAGCCTATTGAGGCGAGTTATAAAACACCTCAACTATATAACTATGCATTTGTATTCTTTAATCTACCTTTAGCCTACAGTCCATATGTATATTATTTTCTGTTTGATAACTTTTTGTTATAATACAATCTATAAACCATTGTAAACTATACATAACATGTACCTACTTCTTTAGTTATAAATATTGCGAATTTCGTTAAATAAAGATATATTGTTATTATATAGGAAAATAATCTAAATTTTTTAGATCTTGTAAATTGGAAAATATTGAATTCTTACGTAAAGGAAAATCTTCCAATACTAGACACAATAATAAACATATTTATATTATAAATATCGTGTAAATGCAGTGCTAAATGGTGGGTCCATATTAGTTTTAAAAAAAATCTTTAAAAATGGATGAGGCAAAAGCTGGTAACCAATAAAGGCCGCAAAAAAGGTCGTCTTTGGTGATGCTGTGTGGAAGAACTTTTTAGAAAAGGAAATAATAGGGTATGAGGGGTGGGTAGGAATCGAGGGTCAGTATGTCCAGGAGTGATGGACGTATGCATCTATGTTCCGAGAGAGTCCTGCTGGAGAGGTCAAAAAATCCCTCAATCAGTCTCTCTCGATTCGGTCTGACACGCAGTCGGTGGGAAAACGCATCCGCCGCCAACATCCGGACAAAACTAACTCCATAAACCACTTGGGGTAATCTGTGGCAGGGATGTTGATAATCCAATAAATGGTTACCGGGGCGGCGGTACACATACCTGTCTGAAAATGATAAAAGTGCTCTTAGTTATGGATTTCACACCATTGAAAAAAATTGAATAGTGCCCATAGGGAGATATGGCATAAAAGCGTTCCAATCGTAACAGAGCTACCAAATTGCATGGACTGTCAATCAGCGTATCCAACGAATGTTATAAGTTCGGTGTGTAGAAACAAAAGCAGAGCTGTGTTTAGATGCGATTTGCAGTAGTACGGGTGAACGATGTTGGAGACACTTTAGTGCGCGCGGTTTCACACTAATAATAATGGTTCATGACCCATCTCTCTGTTTCTATTATTACGAATTCATGGAAAATAAAAGCCAAAAAGTGAATATTTAATATCAGATATTTTATTTTATTTAAACGCCCGTAATGCTTTTACATATAATGCACTATGTCTTTTTTATTAAAATGATAGTGAAGAGTTGACAAAATAACGGTAACATAAAATAAAAAATATAACAGTCGACAAAATTTAAATAACGTACATTCTCCAAATCAACGGTAATATAAATAAAAAAATGTATAAAGTTGTTGTTCAGTATAGTTTATAAACTAGGTAGAAATAGTTCGCCCGTACGGCGTTTGAAGTTTGCCAAGTTCAAATTTATTATTGTCAAATACATCCATTTTGTATAAGTATTTGTAACCAAGCTATCGAATAAAAAGGTTTGTTTATTTTTCGAATATTTTGATATCGAATTGGAATAATTACTAGTAAAATCGACAGGTACCTAATTTATAGATTTATGTGCTCCAATGTTGTGTTGAGTTTAAAATTTATGAAACTATTTATTTATTTATTAATATTTTATTGCTGATACCTGCTAAAGACAAATGTGCATCATCTCCGCTCAGCTGCCGTTTTAGTTTCAATATTTAAAATATCTCTCTTAATCTGTAATCGATTTGACGGGCACAGAATCGTATCTTATTTCAAGGGTCTGGCGGGAGATTACTATCGGCGTCAGTCAACTGAAAAAAAATCAACCCATTCGGCCTTTGGCAGTTACGCCAAGAAACTTGGTTTATATCGGAATTTTTCAAGAAAAAAAGTAAGGTAATATACCTGGAATTTACACACTGGACAAATGTACAGGATTGGTAGCATTATGGCGACATCGTATCCACTTTCAATTTCATCGCAATGAAATTACGTAGGTTATTATAAATACTTTTAAATTTAAGATGTTTTACTATTTATTAGCCATCTTACAAATTAGATTCTTACTGGCCGGTTCAACAATGATATGTTAAATACGGCCTTAAAATTCGGGATCAGGCCGCTAACAATAACACTCCTTATGTAGATGACGATAAGGTTAAAATTCCCGTCTGACACACCAGCAACCTGTTTTGATTTGTACAAGAAAAAAAAACCGCCAAAACGCGTGTTTTATTTTGTTTTGAGAAATGAGGCACAAGTTTTTAAATGTTTTACAATCATTTTCTAAAAAAAATAATTTTCTATATTATTTGCGATAAAACCATAACTGAAAAAGTGTTTGTAAGTAGGAGATTTTGATATTTAAAGCAGTATTTATAGGCCTGAAACTAGATTTTTCAAGTGCAAATTGTGTTCTAATCGTAGTATTTAATTAAAGCAACCAAAATATTTCTAAGCATCTAATATTCCCACATTTTGCATTGCCTTATAGTGCCCCTGAGGTGATTTTTCACAAAAACGGCGCTCTACAAGTTATCAAATTATTATTATCGCCTTTAGTCTGCTTTAAGGTCGTTTTAACTATAAAAAACTGGTATTAATAAAATCTATCTGTATTCGTAAGTACAAATACTCATCACTCATAATGTATATTGACCGAAAAATGTCACATACATGCGTTAATTTACCTCTAACTGCTAGTTGCATTATGTTTATTAATAAATAGCTGTACAAAATAAAATAAGCAGATCTCGGGTCCAATGGGTTGGCACATAATTCTTTAGTAATTTCGCCTTATCAGGTTTCAAATTTGCACTTTGGCCAAGTATACCCTTAGAGACTGCGAGTCTGCCGCTTACTTACATATATAACTATACATATGTGGGCTGTATAGACGCTTTCATGCATATATACAACCCAAGACACACTGAATGGAAAATCCGTAGTAGTTTGACCTACACTGATTTAAAAGAATTTCGCCAATTTATGTACTTAAGACACCCGACCCAGAAAGGCCATTAAAATAATTATTTATGTGTTCCTGAAAGAATTCCTAGTTGAAAGTAGAAGTACTACCTAGTGAAATTAGGTGTTAATTTTTCATTCATTTATATTATGAGTGAATGAATGACCGGTCAGTGGCTGAGTTGGCTTCGTGTTTGGATCCCTGCGTGTTCGATTCCTCGACTGGCCTCCATCAAAACATAAGTAACATTTTCCGCTTACTGTGGTGATAGTAGGAGTTTTTTTTATACATTGTCAGGGTATTCGTAACCCGGGAATGTTTTGGAACCCGGAGTTTATTGGATAATCAACACCTGTGCCATGGGTCACCCAAAGTGGTTCGCTACGTTTGGTGACTTAGGAGGGGTGCCCCAGAGGTTTGTCCGGGTCTTGGCGGCGGATACGTCTGCCCACCAGCTGCATAGCAGGCCTGATCGGGAGAGAATGGCCGAGGGAGTTCCTTTCACTTTTTCAACCGTACTCGGCACTTGCATCGCACTGGGTGGGATGGATTCATACATCCGTCACTTCTGGACACACCGACCCCCAGATATCTACCCATCCCTAATACCCTGTTCCTTCCCAGAGCTTCCTCTCCTTTCTTTTCTAAAAAGACTCTCCACACAGCATCCGAAGGGAAGCAACCACGAGCGCCGAAGGGTTTAATGACGCTATTTCCCCGGAGCATTTTCCATTGAAACACCAGGAGAATAATCCCATACTTTTCTCTCTTCTTCATATTTTGATCAGTTTCATCCAAAATAAGGGATAATTGAGAATTCGGTCGCACGCATACACCCACGACACATTTCTCTCTGCTAATAAATTCGCCATTTCCACTTGGTCTCTAAATGGTGGTTTTGTCATGGAGTTTTGAATTTTTACTAAGAGCAGTAAATTAGCAAAGGGACACTTTCAGGGATGCCTGTCGCGCCCTTTTGACCCCGGCCCTCGTCTTATTGCAGGTCATTTAACGATCATATTAAAGATGTCACAGTTGAACGTGTAATCTGTGTTTAAATCGCATTCCCTGGGGCAAGTGCAATGAATGCATTCTTGGCAATGATATAACATAAACAAGGTGGACCCGTTGCCGAAGAAACTTATTTCAAAACTTAACGAAAAAATGTTATACCTACTTCAACAAAATCTATAATAATTCTTTGATATATTATATAGTAAGTGCCAAATTTTTATGTTGACCGGACGTTGATACAGAAATAGTTGCAATAGGCGAATTTTTGCTCCGAAAAGCGGCATGCCTCCTCGCCCACGACTTTCTCTCTCGCACGTATGTTTTTCGCATCTCTTTCGCTTACGGTCATTTTAAAGTCAGTAAAGTGACTGTACCTGCGCGAGAATAGAACGTATCAAGTTCATGTCTGCATTTACATAAGTTTCGTACGTACTGTACGATCGGATATATCATATCTTGGGTATATCGATTAGGTTATTTCGAACATTTTTTGGTGACCATCAAGTCAATCGCGACGATCAGGGCATTTTTTCAAAAACATTTAAGTGCGCCTCGTTAAATGCTGATGCCCAGTCAGTTTCAGCTATTGATGACTTTGTGATCGTCTGATAAAGTTTACCAAACAAACCCATTTTATGCGTGTTAAGTTATCATAATATGTTCAAAAGCAGAAACGGGACGATAATCAGTGTTTAAGAGCGTATAACCAGAGAAAACCAGAAATATGTCATTTTTAAATCAGTGTTTAGACGTATTGACTCTTTTCCACGAAAAATTATAAATTGGTTTCGAAAGATTGTTCTTTTATCTAGTAAACTTATGTTTTAAATTTTCAGAAAAAATGATAATTTTTAGTATAATAAAGTTATACCATAGGTCGTTGGCGGATTTGTTAAATTTTCAAAAAAGTACATTTATTATACAACACCCATTTCAAATAATATAATCATGCAGTAAAATAAATCAATACATTATCTGGTATACGTATGTAAAAGAATTTTAATTTTAGTTTAAATAAAATCATAAAAAAATATATAAATACATGTGTTTCTTGACGAAAATTGGTCCGTTTGTGTATTTATTTACGCACTTAGAGACTAATATATTTCTTTTTTTTTTACATTTTTATTTTGCTGAGACATTATTGAAAAATGATAAATACTTATGATCAAAAAATAATTACAAAAAGTAGTTTTATCAACACGCCTTTCAGAATTTTTGGTATAGGTATAAATTAAAGCAAATTTGGAATGAAATAAAATCAATATTGAGTTATAATTTTAAAAACCTGGTATGGAGAGTAATTATATCTTTCTCATTGGAACCGCCCTATACGATCGTAAAAACCCCTTTCGACGAAATGTGGATTTTCGTCCGCTGGCTGGTTATACGCTCTTAACGGAGACCGTTTACAAATTGATGTTTGTTTAAATTTGAGGGCCATCAAATGTAACCGCCTATTAGAAACACCTTATACGTATAAAGTTTGAACGAAAAACTAAAATTATTATTTTAATATATCATGATGTAATGTTTCGTATTGCTTTCACACAAAGTATTGAACTTCGTAAGTCTAAACTTAAACTTTATGAACATGATGTAAAATATGCGCCGATAAATTTTCCAGCTGCAATGTTGTAGAACATTTAGCTGACTATTTTATTGAGGTATATTTTCACCAGAAACTGAGGACTCGGAGAAATTCATAGACATTGTCAAAGTCTTAGCCGCACTCGCAAAATGGAAGTCAGAAGAAGCAAAGGAAGGTTACCAATGCGCTGGAGTGACGAAGTATCACTGGCGTCCAGCAAGTCGGTATTCTCAGCTCTCCATGCAGTGCAGAACCACGAGGAGTAGAGGATCCTTGCCTTTCATGGAAATAGGAGTAGGAGTCACTATCCTCAGCAATGAGGTATCCGACTTTAGAAGAAGAATTTTCGCCTTTCAAAGGCCGATCTAGCGGAATACAGGGTAAAAATTTTCATGACGTTAAAGCCTCTTTTTAAATTGTTAGTCGTAATTCCAGTCGATCTGCACAACAGAAACACTACTGGGTTTATTGTTACCGTAGTAGGTGGTAAGTAATATAAAGGTAATGGTGCGAAAGATGATATGGCTATGTCGTATATTAGCGTACTTAATGGCCTTAACTAATTCGCTCTTAAAATGCTAATTGTTTTTTGACTTGGGTGGTCGTAAAATCACTTGCAATATTGTATACAAACCTTTTATACAACTTTTTTCCACGGAATAGATGGTACATATCAGTGGCTTACGGTCCATAAAGGCTGTACCTATCCCAAGAAAATTGTAAAAATATTATGTTTTTACGGTGAGTGCGGATTGCTCAGCCATATATCCCATAATGCAAGGTCAGTCACTGGGATTCGCGATTCAGTCACTGGGATTCGCGGTTGACCTAGAGTTCTTGCGTGTATGGCTGAGCGCTCCGCACTCTAAACACTCTATCTTAAAAACGGTTAAGCCTTTAAAAATTTATTTAAGACAAAATTTGTAAAGAATTTTATACTCTACAACTTTTATAATAAATGCAAAAACGACTCGAGGCAAAGGAAATGAGATATTTTCAAAAAAAATGATTTTCGCTACCTTTGACCTTGAATATCTAAAGACGCTCACACGTGACCTTATCGTGAGACTTTGGACACAACATGTAAAATGCTAAAATAAAAGTTTGTACAAATTTTAAGCTTATTCCGTTTCATTCCAAGTTGAAACCCCTAAGGTAACTGTACTACTATTCTTTAGATACTGTTTTATAGTGAATCGATATTATGATCTCGAGGGACATAGCGGGCGGTAATCACTGTACAGGCAAAGATTCGATTTAATCGCACTGAGAGTTAATCATTGCACAGGCTTCTTTTACCGACTCTTGACTTCTGGTGTTGTATTTTGGTGAATCGATATTAAGATATCGAGGGATACAGCTAGTAATAATCAATGCACAAGCACATAACAGATTTGTAGTAAACGCACTAACACTAAGGCATCAATTGAGAATGTTCACTGCAACGGTTTTCTTAACAATACAAACTGCACAATAATTTATGTGTTGTAAATGTCACACATCACATATATTGGCTACACACACACTGTCAGATAGGGACAAGTGATTGTATAATATGATGGATGGAGGAATGAGGGAACATCTGTTACAGAGAGATACATTTAATCGTGTCAACAGGTACTAATTTTCTTTTACACTATACCAATTTAAATCTAATAGTTCTTTGAACAGCATACTTCGGGTAATGATGATTACTCCGCCATGACCACTCGCAACAGTCACAAGTCACAACTCACAACTACCATGTATTCCGGCAGAAGAAAAAGTAACTATCAAACACGGCTACCATCTCGACAGGATTGACCGAAGACGGGACACACTCACACATTTATGATATAGATATGAAATGCAATGTGGTCCAACTAAAATGTTTTTATTTTGTGATCCTACAAAATATTTCTTCATCTTAGTTCTCAATTGTCCAAACGACCATTAGAAAATTTTATTTTAGGAGAAGGTTTTCTTTCATTATTTCAATGAAATTTATTATAGGTGTTTGAAAATAATAATAATAATAATATAACCTTTATTCATTAATAGATTTTTTCACAATATTAAATACCTATTTTGTTCTGTTTCATTGATTCTATTGACGCTCATTGCTCAGCTACGATTTTCAGCAGTGCCTCCAAAGTGATAAATCTATTTCCGTAAAGGTAAAGGTCTCATTAGTTTAAATAATTCTTAGTTAAGTAATTAAATATCATTTTTAATAATTAATTTTTATTTTGGAGATTGAACTAAAACTAAAACGGTTCTTTGGACAATTAAGAACTAAGGCGACGATTGGAAGAAGGAAGAATTATTGGGCGGACGAGGAAGAAGTAATGATAGCTCACGGAACGGCTTGAAAGTTGTTCAATGAATATCATTGTTACAAGCCCTGAATATAACGTGATTCCGTTACAAGAACTATCTACTCCAAATCATTGCATAAATTATCTGCATTTTAATTGCAGCAGCAGTAAAACTTAATGCATCTAAGAGGGCAGAGCATACTTAATTTTTTTTTGGTTTCAAATTTGAGATAATAATATTGTTATTCATTTCTCGAGTTACCAGTTTCTTCTCGGAACTGTGACAAGATATAAAGCAGACGGAACATTTCATCACGTACTCGGGTCGAGGGATAAACGAAATATAATATTCTCGAGATGTCGCGTTGTTTCTACTACAGGTGGTGCAATCTAATTTTTTGCGTACTAATAATCTAACACGCGTTACTTACACTATTTTGGAGACTTAACAATGAGGATACCTACGTAATCCAAGAACATTTTGAATTGAAAACTTTTTTAGCACCGTTGTGATTCGAAACTCGATGAAACGAAAAAGCGACACTTAAAGAGACAAACACATACCCACATCTGTAGGATTTAGCCCGCGAGAGAATGAAATAGCAATAAAATATTTATTTATTCACGTGTTCTCGGTTCCAATATAATATGATAAATCGAAGGTCCCACGTGAGCCTCCGATAGAGTAGTGGTATAAAGCGCCTGACGAACTTCAGCAGCCAGACATCCAGCAAATCAAGGGACGAATCCTACGAAATCCAAAAAAAAAAAAAAAAATTTGTGCAATTCAATCTTCAAACCAATACAAAATGAACAGACAAATAAAACATGAAAAACGACATCTAGCGACTCCGAAGAACACACATACTAATAAGGGACCAAAAGTATAAGAAAAGATGCACTGGAATTCGACGATAAAAATATGAAAAAAAATCATCCTTCGCGTTGATAAAAAAGTGCTTCGTAGTCTCCCCACTCTTGTCTAGATTTGTTTTCTGAAGGTTTTACATCTACTGCGTGTGAATCGCAAACTCTGTTTTTTTTAAAATAGCAAAATATGACAACCTCAGAATGAAATAAAAATTGAACTCTTTGAAATGGATTATTTCAATGTACCTAATTTAAATAAAATCATACATGGTATATAGGTATCTATAATTTGGGAGGCGTCGGGTATGGGTACCGTCGCCGTTGGAACCATTTATTGGAAAACCAACACCTCTTCCATAGGTCACCACAAGTGGTTCGCTGGTTTGGTGACTTAGCAGGGAAGCTCATGTTCGTGGGATGAGGTCTTTATAGGTCTTAGTGGTGAATGCTTCTGCCCACCTCCTGCGTGGCGGGCCGGACTCAGAGAGACCGCTAGAGGAAGGCATTTTGACTTATCCAGCCCAACTCTCTCGACGCATCATTATTTATTTTTAATTGCGAGGTCAGTGACCCAGCGAAATGTATGCAGGAAGGCAGATGAACCGTATTTTAGAATCAGTTTAATAATAATATTAGTCAAACAAAGAGCTCTACTCTTAGACGCCTATATTATAAACATATTCAAGATTCAATTCCTTGGTTAGCCAATGAATTCTTAATAATTCCACGTATTTTATTTATAGCCAGCCTTTATTGCACTGTTACAGTGTTTGAAGTCCGAAAGATCGTCAAAGGCATAAGTTATATCTGTAATGTTCATTCAATATTCACATTGCATCGGGCCTTTCTCAAATTGATTGTAAATTCATGACAATTCAAGGACTTTATGTACCTGCGAACTGTTTTACAGATAAGAGGTAAAGGTTTAACTGTTTGAGTAAACATAACGTCAAAAACGCCATATATTGGTCACTGTAGACATGGATTTATATCCACCTTTCCCATATCCTTCCCTCCCCTCACCCTTCAGTCTCTTAACATAAACATTGAGGAATTGGTATGAAATTATTCCACTCTTCGGAAAATTATTCGGACAGTTCAGACCTTTAGAAGGGTTCCACACACAGCTATAAAAGATAAAAGATCATCGCACGTCTAAGAACGCTCTCCATACAATCCCATACAATCCCATACAGACCCGCCACATATAGCAGATGATGTGCTCGAAGCTTAAAGTTAATATGCCGTAATCTGCCGTAACCGCTGCCGAGGCGATATGCGAAAAGTTATGCGACCCCCTCTCCGCCGAAAATAGGAGAGGTGATCATTTTAATTACGGAGCTGTCTAAACGAGCGGTTGACAACTGTCAAGTTGATAGATTCGATACAAACAAATGGCATTTCGTGGCAGCTCGTATAGGAAGAAATATTTTATAGCGTCGTGTGACGGTACAACACATAAGCGCTCGCGGTTCAACACACGCGGTTATTCACATTCAAAATTTATCAGTTGTAGGCTAGCTTACACTCATAAGTAAAATTTACGACTTACGTAAGTTTTTGACAAGTTGCTCACAGGAGCGTTCCGCTTATGCATCCGACTTATGGTAATGAATGCTCACGGAAAATGTTCAACTTATCTAAGCGCTCATATAGCAACGATAGCGACCGATTACATCTGTAAATTTATTTGCAGTAAGATGGCTTCCTGTCAACAACGATTTGTTGCTGACAAATTTAAGCGATTATGTCAATAAAGGCGAAAAGGTCCAAATAAGGTGATAGAATATATGATCTGAAATAGAAGCTGGCTTAAAAAAAACAATTCTCCACGCGCTTTTGTGCCGTTATACAAGTTCTTTTTTAAAATTGTTTTTAGTTTTATCGGAGGATGAAAAGGATCCGGAAATAGAATAATGAATATATCATGAATTGGAATATTTTTTCAACTACAACAATGCAAATAGAAACGTTTTTTTTATAAAATCTCCAGATTAAAAAATATCACCTACCACTCGGTGCACCAAGTGGTAAAAAGTAAGAATAAAGAAATTGCTTATAGATTATTAAGAAAATGGAAACAACAAGAGGGCGCTTGACATTTACTACGTAGAAATAACAGCTCGTATGGTGATAAAAACGAACTCCCTTCTCCCGTATACCCAATACAGACGACACGACATAAAACGGAATGTGACAGAAAAAGCTCCCGTCTGAAACCGGGTGGGTGCTTGAACAAGATTTTTTATTAAATTTTGTACGAGATAAGTTGTGTGTTCTTAACTTGTTTGTTTTATGGATGAAGTGTTGGTAATTTATTTGTGTTTGACAATGTGTTAAACAAACTATTCGCACTTCGACGTTAAGTGATGATCATTTCCTTCTTCTTGAGCAAACATTTCGAACAGCCTTACGATGTACATCATCAGAACAAATATCAGTGGAAGGATGGACGCTATCCACAAAGCTGCATTAGAATTGAGAAGGAAGCGAGCAGTGGCACAATTTCAAACACTATAATTGGAGTAATATTATTGTCCGTGAGCAGGGACGTAGCTATAATATTCGCCCGGTGAGTTCGACCCTAAGGAAGGGGGGGTCGATCTTATAGTGGGGGGGGGGGGGGAATTGAAAATTCATTGAAAAGTTTTTCGGGTCTTCGTCTTACCACAACATATTGTTATTTACATCACAATTGATAAAAGAGATGGTGCAAATAATATTTTATAATCCCTACCACACATCGGCCTCAGTATTGTGTACGAAAAAAGAGAAGAGTATTAGATTGCATTGCTGGAAAATACAACAATGTTGTTGCACCACCTTTCTTGAGTTGTAAATTTATTTATTTTTCTATATAAGGTATATTTACATTATATTATTCGATGCCTGTCTCACTTGGATATACCTGTGTCGAGACAGGCATTGTAATAATAAGTTGTGGTAAGTAGGTAGATGTCCCAAAAAAATTGAGTGTTCCTTTCACACGCGTTACATGTTAAACCTTCAGAA
Source organism: Limnephilus lunatus (assembly GCA_917563855.2). Taxonomy (NCBI): domain Eukaryota; kingdom Metazoa; phylum Arthropoda; class Insecta; order Trichoptera; family Limnephilidae; genus Limnephilus; species Limnephilus lunatus. The sequence continues at coordinate 50,576,634 of OU830593.1, forward strand.
AACTAGAGTACACAAGAGTAGGGAGACTACGAAGCACTTTTTTTATCAATGTGAAGGATGATTTTTTCCATGTTTTTGTCTTCGAATTCTAGTGCATCTTTTACTACAGATGTCGTGTTGGTAATCTTATTAGTATTTGTGTTTTCTTCTTCGGAGTCGTTAGATGTCGCTTTCTTTTGGGTCTTGTTTTGTCTGTTCATTTTGGGGTGGTTTGAAGATTGGATATGGATTTTACAAAATATTTTTATTATTTTGGACTGTGGGCTTCGATCCTTGGTCCGCTAAATGTTTCGTTTCCGTTTCACCGAGTTTCAAATCACAACGGTGCTAAATAAGTTTTCACATCAAAAACTTTCTTATAAATTTTCCAATCCCTCTTTTATCCCTTGCCCCATCCCAGGATCTAACCCCCCCCCCCCCTCTTAGAGTGGTCCCCCCACCTGAATGATATAGTCACGCCCTTGGTGGATGACAATAACAATTATTACAATCTCTGAAAAAAAACAATATTAATATTTTCGATAAAAGCCGATTTACTTTAGGAAAATCAATCGCGTAAGGCATTTATTTACCTTTAACATTTTTGTTTCCCCCACTTTAGGTACTTGCAGAACTTAATAACATCATAATAAAATTGATTTGATTTAAGTATTAAAAAAAAATCTCAGAATCATTTGCTTTTGACGACTTAACCCTGCATTACCCGCAGTTCTCACGTCATATTTTCGGGCATGCTCATCTTATCGGGCAGTACCATCAAACATCACGAGAGACAGCCATGTTTTATGTTTTACAGAATCAACAAAATTCCGTGTCAGGAGATCAAACAACATTTCGTGGGGTTCAACTAAAACATTCACTGGCGGATGGAGTTTTATTGCCAGGGAGGTATTATTGTAGGCACACGTTCTTTCAACTATTGGTCTAGTCTGGTGAGATTAAATGATAATAATTGGAAGACTTACCATTCCTCATCCATTAAAGGCCTCTTCGATACCGACCAAATTGTGTGACTAGATTCAATCAATCAATTAAAAAATTTGAACATGCAGCTCTGTTTTTGTGAATACTGCACAACTATCTGGAGCTAATAAGATGTCATCCCCAATCAGGGTACGTCGTGAGGCTGAAGGAGGTAGGAAAAGGAAGGGGATGAGCAGAAGTAAGGTTAAAATTTAAATTATTAAAATATGAGATGAATTGATCGCTAGTTTGGTTTTTATTGTTCTATATCATGTAAAAACGAGCAACCAAGATGAATAACGCATTTTATGCTGTAATCGTTTAACTCTGACAAAACTTTATTCAAAGTATTTAGAACATTACGTTCCATCTTTACAACCTACACAAACATCATCAGTGCAGCTCAGTTTTTTATTCCACCCAAGATTGGACCATTTGAAATGTGGCAGGAGCTGATGACAAACCAACAGGTAAACCATAACACGTATTAAATTGTGCGCAAATCTTTGCTAGAATCTGACAAAGACACCTGTAAATATGCAATGGTTAAGTCTTATTTACAAACTACTTGACAACCAGAAAATTTATTAAAAATATCCCCCGGACATGGAATAGGACTTTGATCAATTCTCATTTGTGGATTGAGTGTAGATTTTAAATCTGAACACAAACGTAATTTTCTATTTTGTTTCTATTGGAGAAAACCAAATACCATATTTAACTTTTGAATTGATGCCTTATGCCGCGCGCCGGCCTTAATCGGGCCTCATACGCATTGTGGAAAACTGGAGTTGCATTATTTTTTAAAGTTAAATTTACGGAAAAATCTTTAATTGGTAAATTATTATTAGTTTTTGAAAAAGAAATTAAATATTTTAGGATCATTTCTCGACAATGTTTGACTTATTTTTATTACTGACAGATAATGAATTTATAGTAGTATCATTAATGATATTTAACATTAAGGAATTTACATTTAATTTAATTCCTACTCAAAACAGCAGACCACAAATTTATAATAACCGTTACTGGTATAATTAGAAACATTTGAACTTTTATTTTAATGGCTGTTTTGACTATTTGATGTAAATTAATTACGATAGAACTGACTTACTGAACAAGTTTTGAAAAATAAATATTCATCTTGTAAATTGTTAAGGTTGACGAACTCCCTGTGTCAGTCATAAAATACATGTTTATACCATTTATAAAACAAATTAATGTTAGCTGTTTCAGACACAGTCATATTTAAAACATTCACTTTATTCACAGATTTTACATGATTAATAATTGATTTTGCACTAGAACCAAATTTTGATGGATGACCATATATTACACATGTAATATTTCCGATTTCTTGACGGACATGTCTCTGGTTGATGGCTAATAAAACAACTCTCTCATTTTTTCCTGGACTTTTGACGTGATGGAGATGAAGTCTCTTGACTTGATAACCTTGAACTTATTTGACCTTGATAAATTCTCCGACTTGGACTTGAACTTTGTTGACGTGAAGCGTGACCTTTTGATGAATTTGTTTTTTGAAGTGAAGTTTTTGACTTGAATTCAGAAACTTGTCTATGTAATATTTGAGCTGAACTGTTATTTATTGCTTCCATATTCTTGACAATATTTTCCGATTTCTCAAAATCAATTATTCATCTTCTGATTAAATCCACCTGGTCATTTCTTCATTTTTCAAACCATACACTTATTCATCCTTCAGGGCTGTATCTAGAAATGCTCTGATTTTAAGACATTATAAGACTTTTAATATCTGAAATAAAATTTTTTCTTAACCAATTCCTTCGTTAGGATGTTGTTGACGATTGTAAAACTTATACCTTCGAGCTATTGTACATTTTTATTTTCAAACTTTTCTGTAGAATTGTTACAATTTTACTATAGAACGCTCTTTTTTATTTTTTGGAGAAACCTTTCTGTAGAATTGTTACAATTTTACTATAGAACGCTCTTTTTTATTTTTTGGAGAAACCTTTCTGTAGAATTCAAACTAATTTGTAGAATTGTTACAATTTCACTGTAGGTTATCTCTTCTATATTTTTAGGAGAAACTGTTCTGTAGAATTCAAACTGTCCTGTAGAATTGTTTTAATTACAATGTAGGTTAGCTCTTGTAAATTTTTCGGATAGAGTGTTGCTTTTAACATTTTATGTATTTCAGCGCTGGTTATTAATTATGCATAAATTTACAATTTTGTCTTTTTCCGGAAAGTTTATAATTTTATAATAATTTTCTACAAGTTACATAAATATTCCGAAACTTTCACAATGAGATTCGTTTTGCGGCGCTGGTGTAGTATTATGTTGACAGATTTAATTTTCGACATTTTGATAGATTTTATTTTTTCACTGTTAATCAAAACCACTTCACAACATTCGTTTTAGTTTTATTTTTCTGATTATCATCGTTGCCAATTTATATGGCTGCAGTTTGATTGATAAAAAGAAGACGAGTTACTTATTAGACGATTTGAGACTTGTTACAAGTTCAAGGATAAACAAGGATAAGCGTCAGGTAACGCGGCGGAACTGTCTGCATATGACAGCTGGCCTTTTTAACAACTACCAACATATAAATAATAATCTCTACATGTCTCTACATATATTTACATAGTATAAAATAAAGTCGCTCCGCTTTTTGTGCGCTTAGATCTTTTAAACTACGCAACGGATTTTCATGTGGTTTTCACCAAAGAGTAATTCATGAGGAAGGTTTTTAGGTATATAATTTGTCAAGGTTTTGTATATATAAAGGAAGCGGGCTGGCAAGCGGGCAGCGGGTAGCGAGCAGCGGGCGATGTAGTGTGGATTTGATTTAACAGATGGCGTTGGTTATAAAGGTTGGGTAATGGCGTTGTATTTCGTTAGCCACACCAACGTGTGACTGGGTCTGCTAGTTATAAATTAAAGTCCTCCGCCGCTTCTGTCTGTTCGCGATATACTCAAAAACAACTGAACGGATTTTCATGCGTTTTTCACCAATCGATAGATTGATTCACGAGGAAGGTATACGTATATAACTTGCTGAAGTTTTGTGTAAATTGGTTAAAATATGTAATATTTAAATAAGTTAACAATAATAATCTAAACGAAAATATGAAAGAGAACAAGACACAAAAAAACAGAAAAAAGACAATGGTCGCAACTGGGACTCGAACCCAGACCTCTCCGTCTAACCGGGACGAGCGCGTTAACCAATTTCGCTATTGCCACCTTCTGTCAAACCGTCATATTTGTCAATCTCATATTTTCGAAATTTTGAATTACATTATTATCTACTAATTATTTGTCTCCATTTTACGGGCAACTACCCTTTTCGAGTCCCAGTTGCGACCATTGTCTTTTTTCCGTTTTTCTGTGTCTTGTTCTCTTTCATATTTTCGTTTATATTATTATTGTTAACTTATTCTAATATGATATGTTTCACTGATGGGAATAACCTTCAAAAAAGTATAAAAAGAAAGTTTTTCTTATAAAAATTGAATATATCTAATATTTATATAAAGGATAACGTTTGTATGTGGTGGATGAGCGGGCTGGAAAGCGGGCGCTGTGGATTTGATTTGGGAAAAAATTCGGTTTAGTGGCGAAATTCCTAAAAAATCAAACTAATTATTTTTATACTAACTATGGGCCAGGGAATCCGAATCTGAAAGAATTAGGCGGCGGCAAGCAATATTAACTGAATTACACGACTTTTAAATTTTCAATACACACATACGAAAACAGCCATTTTAAAAGCATTTTGACACATGAAAACCATAGAAACCATAGAAAAACAACAATTTAAGTGTGGCCATTAAACAATAATATCATCGAACATACCTTATAAATCAAATAACCTAATCTAACCTAATCTAACCTAACCTAACCTAACCTAACCTAACCCAACATGGTTTGTGCCCCTTTATACCGCCTGCTCGCGTCAATTTAAAAAAAAACATCCCAGTTTTCAAGTAGTTTAGCGGCTACGCTAGGTTTGTGTAACATGGTTTGTGCCCCTTTATACCGCCTGCTCGCGTCAATTAAAAAAAACATCCCAGTTTTCAAGTAGTTTAGCGGCTACGCAAGGTTTGTGTCACATGGTTTGTGCCCCTTTATACCGCCTGCTCGCGTCAATTTAAAAAAACATCCCAGTTTTCAAGTAGTTTAGCGGCTACGCAAGGTTTGTGTCACATGGTTTGTGCCCCTTTATACCGCCTGCTCGCGTCAATTTAAAAAAACATCCCAGTTTTCAAGTAGTTTAGCGGCTACGCAAGGTTTGTGTCACATGGTTTGTGCCCCTTTATACCGCCTGCTCGCGTCAATTTAAAAAAACATCCCAGTTTTCAAGTAGTTTAGCGGCTACGCTAGGTTTAGGTAGCATGGTTTGTGATACAAAAGTGAGTAAAATTTATAAAAAGTAAGTACTTAAATTATAAACATGTTATTTTACGTTATTGATATTACTGCTTAATGGCAACACTTAATTTTATGGTTTCTATGGTTTTCATGTGTCAAAATGCTTTTAAAATGGCTGTTTTCGTATGTGTGTATTGAAAATTTAAAAGTCGTATAATTCATTTAATATTGCTTGCCGCCGCCTAATTCTTTCAGATTCGGATTCCCCGGCCCAAAGTTAGTATAAAAATAACTAGTTTGATTTTCTAGGAATCAGAATGCTTCCAAAATGGCCATTTTCCTATGTGTGTAAAAAAATTTTTTAAAGTCGTATAATTCAGTTAATATTGCTTGCCGCCGCCTAATTCTTTCAGATTCGTATTCCCCGGCCCATAGTTAGTATAAAAATAACTAGTTTGTATTTTTAGGAATTTCGCCACTAAACCGAACTTTAGCCTTGATTTGTATGCAAATCTACAGTTTTATGTCGAGGCTGATGAAATGTCTACATTTGATTTCGATAACTCTGTGTAAAGCCCGGGCATCGCCGGGGACTTCAGCTAGTCATAAATTAAAGTCCTCCGCCGCGCCTGTTGTCTGTTCGTGATAAACTCAAAAACCACTAAACGGATTTTCATGCGGTTTTCACCAATAGATAGATTGATTAATGAGGAAGGTTTAGGTGTATAATTTGTCAAGGTTTTGTGTGAATTTGTTGAAATATATAATTAAAGGAATGTGGATGGTGTGGATTTGTATGCAAATCAACAGATGGTGGTGTGAGTTAAAAGGTTGGGTAACCATCCAGTAGATAGCGTTGTGTTTCATTAGCCGCATCAACGCGTAGTCCGGTCAGCTAGTAGTTAAGATTTTATCATATTTTTTAACGAGAATCGTAATCAGTTAGCACAATGACTTATTTTTTCGCATTGAATCAGTTTTTGAAGCGGACTACAATTAATTAACCGCCATTAAAAATGCTTGTTTAAAGCGATGTTGCACCAACACGAGAAGGAAATAATAGCGTATTATTGATAACAGTTTTGTAATACGAACAGGCCGGCCATCTTCCCAAAGGCCTTGCTGCATGATCTGAATCTCAAAAAACAAAAGAACAGGTTCAATGAGTAATCGCGTCCGCCATAAGCAAGTGCACATATTCAGTCAACTGGTTTTGCTGAAAGATCCATCCAAACCGATCCAAAACTCGTTTAGTAGAATGTCACTAGTCAGTCCGGCATTCCTCCCATTCACACGCATTCCGAAAGCTTTTATCCTTTCCATTTGCAAGCGGGAATTCCTTTCTAATTGGGCTGGCTACTGTATTCCTGCGGATGAACATTTCATTGCGAATTTATTTATTGCCCTCTGTGCATCACCAAAATGACTGCCGCGGACCGGCGGAAAATGTCGCATTATTCGATACGCGATATCGATTCGCGGCTCATTTTGATCGCATCAGAATGGTGGTTTCTTTCGATGGTCTGTAGAATCATTTGCCGCAGGGCGACTTGAGGCCCATCCCAAAAAGCACAACTCAAAACAACGAAACAAAGAACCCACACTAAAAAAAAACATTCAAACACTCAAATCAGTCGACAGATTCAATCATTTACCTAAGGCTTTGTTGCTCGGGTGCGCGTTGTTTGACAGGTGAATTGACTGAGTCGGGATGGCCCAAGAAGCTCGCTTTGGAACCAGTTCGTTAGTTCAAACTTGCCGCCGGTAATCGGATGACGTGTGCGCAGTCTCAGACCTGCAATGAAAGAAAAACACGCGGGCCAATCGGGCCGTTGAATTCAATTTCAAAATTTGAATTCGCGCGATTTTTTTTAAAGTTTCAAATTTGAAAAAGTTCGTTAAATCTTAAGAGTGAAATTAATAATATTAGTTTGGTAAAGTTGTGTGTTAGGTACAAAGTGTTTTCGTTGTTTTAAATCGGCCAATCGAAAGATCGCAAACTAGTTGAGTTGGTGCAGTGAAAAAGTAAATTTAATGAAACGAGAAACGAGTACTGCTTTGCAATGAGTTAGTCGAAAAATATTATTTTCCTGTATACATTCAACAGTAAAGTTAACAAAAAGGATTAAAAAGCTTTGAGTAAGTTAAAATATTTTTTTGTAATTCTTGTCGAAAAGCTGCGATGGAAATCGCAATATAATAAATTATCTTTGTTAATAATTATTATAAACCTGTCCCGGTTATTTAAGATGATAGCTACGTATTTTCGCGTTCATATAAACCAGTTTTGTGTAACACAGCGAATAGGTATTATAAATTACTGTCGGAGTTGTCACCCTATGAAGCGCACACAAAGCATCTAGACGTGAATGTCAAAAGCTTATATTTATGATTATTAGTAAGTCACATTGAGAGCTTTAAATTGCACTAAAGCTTTTAAATATATGTACGTGCTTGCAATAAGCAGGCGTTACATTATATTAATGATATGGAAAAGTTGAACGATCGCACTTAATTTATTGTAGATGGTGAAATATTTTTTAAGCTTTACTAATAGAAGAAAATTCAAGTTCAGTATAAAAAGGGAAGCAGTAATTTTCTTATGTATAATGAAAAACAGAAAGGTGTTTTTCATTTTTGACACGACATTCTGTTAATAAAATAACAATAAAAAAACAGAGTGTGTAATTCACACGCAGTAGAAGTGAAACTTTCAGAAAACTAAAGAAAGAAGATAAGAGTGGAAAGGATACGAAGTACCGCACAAAATGGAGACCAATTATACTATCTTATTCTCTCGTAGGCTAAATACTTTAGTTGTAGCCATCTGGAATAGAAGCTATATAAAAAAGAAGAGGAAAAATAAAGATTAAAAAATATTTGGCTATTTTAAACTGACGGCCTCCGGAGTTGAGTGGTTACAATCCTTCGCTAAGAATTCAGAGATCACGGGTTGCGCAATAAATTTCATTTGATTAATCTGTGTTTTTACACAATATACTCATTAAAAGTAAAATCTAATATATTTTCGACACGTTAGAGAGTGGTAGATATTTTCAGTATCATACTGGTGAAAGACTTACATTCATAATTGAAACTTTGATGGAATGTCGTGTTTGGTGAGAAGATTTTAATAGCCAGCTACTCCCCCATCCTTCCTCTACCCCATCACTTTCTCCTCCTTACTACCTTTAGTCCCGCAACGTACACAACTGGAGATGTCATAGTCGCACTGGCTCCAGACGGCTGGGAGCGCAAAATTATGTTGGGTAGCAAAGCTATTTATCTAGCTAATTTTTTTTTTACAATTTGCAGCTTATTTTTTATTGAATCACATTCGATTTTAACAACCCTTTTACATAAAAATTTGTCGCTAGTATTGAGGGACGGTAAAGGAAGACTTGCAGTGCAATTTAGTATTTTATATTTTACAATTTACAATTTAATATGAAATAGCATAAGGATAACAGAATTATTAACAGGCGTTCTAACAGATTTATCTCTGTTGCCCTGCGTAGGTTCACGTTTAAAACCCCATCAGCAGACTACATGTTATCTTATAATTAGATTTTCAATGTTGCTTGATTACTCCGCAATGCAACCACAACTTAATCACACTTCAAGCAGTACAGCCTCTCAAACGGTGAGCTTTTGCACTAGGAAATTTGCTCAGCTTTTGTATCTGTATTCAATCAGTTCAACAAGTGCTAAACAGCGATGAAATAAATCAGCCCACCTCACGGATAATACGGAACGTTCGTGTTGTCAAAGTTCGATACACGGTTAATACGGAGCGTTCCTATTTTTTAATTAATCGATATTTGTCGGAAATACCAACCTTACAAAATAAATCCTCGTCAAAATAAAAACAAAAAGTACCTACTTAAAATTATTACCATTACTGTATGGGTTGAGGTATAGCTACGAAAGTGCATGTCATCACAATTTAGATATACATCCCGGGTTTTTAACGGTTTGTTTGGCAAGCAGGGTTTGTCTAACGGGTATGTGTAATTATTCTAATACCTTTCTTTACATGTTCTGCTGTTATAAATACAGGTACAAACTTGTCAATAATGCATTTACTTCATAACATGAATAAATTATTGTTTTATATGGCAATAATATTTTTTCTATGATTGGCAGCATTGATAGATGATTAATTGTCTATGAAAATAAAAAGGGCGCGGTGAAGTTCGTATACCGCGCAAGTGAAATAATAATAATAATAATTGGATAATTTATAGAGCGCCGTTTTTGTGAAAAATCACCTCAAGGGCGCTGTAATAATAATTTTAACAAAATTAAAATGTAGCATGCATATTTTTTCATTGACCTTAATACTCACTTTTCGTGATACTAAAGCTAAATTTCATTGTTTGAATCAGAAAAAATGCGTATTAACCAGTAAGCGGAGTAAGACATGTTACGAAATCGAGCTACGACCCCTTTCTTAAGAAAACATTCACAATTATTTTCACGAATCATCCATCCATCAGCGCTCCAATCTAAACATGAGTCAATCTAACGTTATAAATAAAAGTAAAAAAAAGTTAACCTTTTTTCATTCAAGATTTAAAAATAGTTTTTTTCTGTTTCAATAATCGAAAAACTTCATCTCTTTCACTTATTGTTGATGGTTTACGAAATATATAATTTTATTCATTAGTCAAAAAACAGTCTGCCGTCATGAAATAGACGGATAGAATTTCCACGCCAACTCACCCATTGTCAGTATATACAACAACCTTATTTAATAAACAAATAATCGATGGGCACTTTTACTTGCAAATTTGAACCGAAATTTAAAATTTGAATCGAATTTTATTGACAAATAAAAATTGCTCACTTAGTAATTTTTAACATATCTTTTCTCACAATAATATAAGAATGTATACGAACCGCCGCGCGCCACTAGATTTATGCACCTGTATTAAACACGGCTTACCTTTACACACGAGTAATAAATCGCTGGCTTTAAATACCGACTCGTGACAATCCTTTAGAACCCAATAATTTGTAACAGGTATTTTAATAAATTAGAGCAGTTATGTAGGTTATATCAATGATGAGTTATCTTATGGATCATTTGCAGTAATTTTATTTTTATTAAAATTATCATGCTCCACATTACCAACTGTTCTGTAAAACTTATTTTTGAAACCTAAATGCTAAATAAATTGTACAGAAAATACATTAACACTGTGAACATAGGCACCTGAAATCTTCATGTTTATTTTCTGTTTGTCTTTCTATTTCATTGTTTGAGTGTTTATAAAATTGTTTCGACTTTAATATAAAATGTTATTGCGTGTAGGCATACCGCCGACATATTGGTTATAACCTCTTATCATAAATAGAAGGCGGAGTTACAACTGAGCTCTCTGTGGCAGTACTAAAATAATTTAATAATTCGGTTCTATTGCGATAGTAGCTTAATCAGTATACTATCCTGTTTTGCTAAAGTTTTTGAATCTCTGATATATAAAAGTATTTTTTCACATTTTAAACCCCTTCTCTGCACTAGGCAACATGGGTTTGTTCCTCAAAGATCAATCAACTCAAATCTTTTGGAATTTTGTAATTATGTTTGTAATTCTTTTAATGAAAGATTACAAGTAGATACAATTTATACTGATTTCCAAAAAGCTTTTGATAGAGTTAACCACTCCATCTTACTAAAAAAACTTGAACAAATTGGAATACATGGAGACATATTACGCTGGGTGAAATCATATTTGTATAACAGAACTCAATTAGTTCTTATTAATGGATACAAATCATCCCCTATAATTGTAACTTCTGGTGTACCACAGGGTTCAAATCTTGGCCCCCTGCTTTTTCTTATATTCATAAATGACCTTGGCTCGAAATTAAACTGTGATTATGCTTTTTTCGCCGATGATCTTAAAATTTTTCGTAAAATTAAGTCTGTTTCCGATCATCAGCTGCTTCAAAATGACCTCGACACACTCAATAACTGGTGTACTGTCAATGATATGCACTTAAATGTTGAAAAATGTTACATTTTAAACTTTACTAGAAATAGAATTATAAAGGATTTTTCTTATGTTATCAATAATATTATTCTCAAAAAAGTTTCTTCAATAAGGGATCTAGGAATCACTCTTGATTCTAAATTCATATTTGATGTACATATTAACAACATTAAGTGCAAATCATTAAAAATGATGGGATTTATTCACAGAATATGTAAACCTTTCAAAGATCCTCGATCAATTCTAACACTTTACAATGCCTTAATTAGAAGTAAACTTGAATATGGATGCACTATTTGGAATCCACATTACTGCAAATATGAAAACATTGTAGAATCAGTTCAAAAAAAATTACTAAGAATGTTATCCTTCAAATGTGGACTACACGACCATCTCAGATCATACGATGTACGTCGTGATTACTTTAAGATTGATACACTTAAAACTAGAAGGCAATTGACTGATCTAATATGTTTACATAAAATTATTCACGGCCATCTTGATACTACATTATGTCTTAACAGTATTGAAATTAATGTCCCCAATTCCCATTGTTTAAGACGCCATAACATTTTTCATATGAATACATTTAAAAATAATATCGCCTACTTTAGCCCTCTGACCCAGATGTGTCGACTGTATAACAAGATAAAGTGCGCTGATGTGGATATTTTCGTTGACAATTTGTACGGATTTAAAAAAAAAGTTCTAGCGCTGTTAAAAAGTACTAACTAATTATGTTGTGTGAATTGTCTTTCTATGCATGCTCGCGTATTTCATATGTCTTTTACCACTCATTGCAATGTGTTACTTGAGTGACCTTGTATATAATTCTGTATTTTTATTTGTGATGTTTTTGTTTTTCTAATTGTATTTATTTGTATTTAATTGTATGTAATTGTAGATTTTTATAATTGTGTAATAACTGAGTTTTATAACTGGATTGTTCTCATGTAAGTGTAAACATCTGTAAAACCCAGTATAAATAAATAAATAAATAAATAAATCACAAACTTCACGTTCACAGATTGTTTCCATATGGCGCGGCATCAGAGTTTTTCATCCTTACAGTCGCTAGGGTATCAATACTGCCAGATTGGATAACTTGTATAGCACTGTTTTTGCGAAAAACACCTCAGGAGCGCTGAACGATATGATTACCCAGGCTCTACCTAGTTTTAATATTAACAAACAGACACAGAAAACAAACTTACCTCTCGGATCACTTCAGATAAGCACACTTTTTTTTTAGAAATTTTATGGTCGGAGTTGATTCGTACGACTTTGCATGCAAAGGATAAAATGCTTTAAAAAACTGAATACTGCATGATTCTATGTATTATCCTGTTTTACCCTCCATTAAAATTGATATTACAAGAATAGCGGAAACTTAAAAGGGTGTAAGTGTCATTTACTAAAAAGGAGGTAGACGGGAATCAAAGACAACCCTATTTTATTTGTATGCCAACGGACGTATATTTTCATCCCTCACACTTTCTTAATTTGGCAAAATTCACAAAGTGGGAGGGATGAAGATATATGTTCGTAAATTCATTTGTTCCCTTTTAAGTTTTCGGTATTTACATGTATTCGAAGGTCAGTGGCAAAAGTAGAATTGATATTTATTTTATATAATAATAGAATTTTTGTGAAACGACCATAAAAACTTAGAAATCCTTCTAAGGTGTATGTGCGAAAGTCACTAACATATCAATAGTTATTTAATTATGTACAATGTCGTGGACTACGTCTATCTGATGAATTCTAAATTGAATTGTGACTGTAAAATCTCTCGAATCTGTGATCATTCTTAGTATATATAATATATGTAACAGTCCATTCCAAGCTTTAAATGCTGACAGTAATAATAATATTATTACGAGCATAAAGGTTCCTATTTAGATTTATGTACGTAAATACCACTTTAGTGTAGTATTTTTCTATTGATTACGCTTTTAATTAAATATTTGCGAGACAAATACAAGCATCCCGTTAAGTTTGAATTTTCACCCTAGAAAACAGGACTGCTAATATTACCAACGTAGCTATACTAGAGTTCGGTTTATAGATTATTTCACATTATATTATTATTATATGCACATATTCAGTGAATACCATAAAATAAATAAATAAATGCCTCTTAATTGTACCATAAAATATTTTAAATCACAGATAATATCTTTGCGGATCGCTATTATATCATAAACTGAAGAGCTTCTAAAGCACAGGAACGCATTTCCATTTGCGTTCTACGGGAACTCAACAATACATGGTTTAACATTATTAGTACCTACTTGAAATTACTCTCTGTACCCAGTGTATATTGGCGGTTTAACCAACTTTTACTCCAGGTGTGGGAAGAAGTTGCGTCATCGTGACCACAATATATAAATTTAATGTGTTTACACAGAGCTTAAGTTGTATTTAAATTTCTATTCCAATAGGACTGGATGGATTGTGCAGTATCCAATCCTACCACATAACAAAAGAAATAATAAAAACTAGAAAGCAGAGAAAACTTATAGCGATTATTTTTACTTTACTCAGTTAATTTTACGATTCATGTTAACTTCACGGTCCTTCAAACGAAATTTTAGGTTCAATCAAAGATAATTGCTATAAATAAAAAATGAACTCGAAATTGCAGTTGCTTTTCTCAAAGATTCACAAATTTTATTTCGATTTTCAAGATAAAAAAAACTATTAATAAAAAACTAATGTAAATATACAGTAGGTAATTAAAATATTACTGGAAATCCATACAAATTAAGAGGTCTAATTAAAAACGTTTAATTTATCCAGTCCCTTTGACGTACCTTTGGAGACAAAAGAGATAACATCAAATAATATCTTTCATAAACCACACAACTGTAACAATTCACCAAAATTCATCGGAAGTTCTATTATTATTAAAGTGCCTACTGTGAAACAGCTGGCTCACAATGAAATAATAACAGAACTTGAATATTAACTTTGAAATTTGATGAATTGTTCAATTTCTGTTAAACAGCCTTTTAAACTTTTCCGTTAGAGATTTTTACATCTCGTGTTGCATGGTATAACACCTTCTAGAAAAAGATATTATCGTAAAGAGTAAGGTCGTCTGAACAGCTTCTGATCGTTGCTAAGACAGAAACTGCAGCATGTTACATACCTATTGAAAGAATTAAAAGGTGAAGGATAATGAAGGAAAGGAATTAATACGAAAACTGTTTCGTTAAAATGATTGGTTGTTTATAGGTCGATAGCGCCGTTTTGGAAAGGAAATTAAAGTAATAAAACATCAAAATATATAGCCTCTAACAGCATGTACCCGTGGGATTTTAACCAGCGATTCCTGAGTATGTTTGGAGTAAAAAATGTTCAAGTCATTTTGCTGTCCGATGTCATTTTTTTTCTATTAAAAACATTACAAATATTTTTCCATCACACGTCGCAACTGACTAGTTAGATTAGGTTAGGTTAGTTTTTTTTCGGTGCCCTCTCCTATCAGAGTTTGGCTATAGATAGGGCAATCTACACCCGGCAGCTCATGTTTGCGACTGCATAACACATTTTCATTTCCGCACTTCGTTAAGAGCATACTGAAAACAATTCATAAGCCGCTCTTTCATAGATTACGTAAAAATAATTCATCTTAATATTTTAAAGCATGACTTGCAAAAAGTGTTTTTACATACAATAATTAAATAGCGCCATCTATAGAAGAGCTGATAATCATTTATTTTTTTAATTTTGAATCTAAAACTATTTTCTTATCGCTTTACAAAGGCAACTACCAATGTAATATTAAATATGGATATTTTGCTAAATGTACAAAATTACCACAAAAGAGAAGAATTTTTATAAAATAATGTTATTATTTTCTAATATATTTGAGTTTCAAACGAATTGTTTAAAAAAAATCACCTGTTTCTTTAACTGTCTTGCTGAAACTACCACTCTGGCTTAAAAAGAACTAATTATCAAATAGAGATTACTCAGGCATAACTCCGGTCGCATTAAAACCTTCGGAACCTTTTGGAATATTTTTTGTATTTGGTTTTAGTGTCAGAGTTATCTACAAGAGATAAGTCCACCCTTTCAAGCAACCGACGTAAGTTGAAAGGTTTTTTGGATTTGTATAAGTTAAGAAATTTGTATCTAAAATTCGTAACCTTAAATAATCCAAAAGCTCTTCTTTGAAATATTTTTTTGTAATTTTAATAGATATATACATTTTTTAATCTATGTATGTATATAAAAATTTAGGTTCCGTATGTTTGTCTCCGCAAATCTTGGAAAGTAATCGATGAATTGACTCAAAATTTTTACAGAACATTGCATTTTAGCAGAAGAGTGTTTCTCTCCATATATAATGGTAGGCACTGCCTTCATGAAATTTGCCAGAGTGGTTTGAAAATGTGTATATTTTACATATTTTAGTGGTAGAGAGAGAAGGCAGGAGGGGGAGGGTAACGAAGGAGGTGGGGATCGTGGGAAGGGTGACGAGGGAGGGAGAAAGTGGGGAAGGTGGAAGGGGAACGCAGGAGGGGAAGGGGACGCAGGGATGCATAGAATGGACATGCAGGGAGAAACAATTTATTTCTTTGAATGGCATTGCAACGCATCCCGGGTACCAGCTAGTATTTTTTATAAAAATAAATTTATTTTGCACCATTCGTGATATATACCTAATAGTATAGTATAGCAACAGCGATATTTAAATAATCTATTTACCTTCAATGTACCCTTAATAGTTGGTTATTCCATGCAATCACTTAGAAGTAACATTATGTTAGTAAAAATACTTTTCACTTCAGCAATGAACTAGAAGTGAGGGGTGTTAAAAGTGTGAGAAAAAAATGGTTAAGATGCTATAGTTAAGATAAAGCATGTTGATACTTTATAAAATTATTCTAATTTTATTAGATGATACGGTTCTACCGGTTAAGGCATAACATTTAACTCTGGTTCTACTGATATAAGTTAGGATTCGATGCGCGTATCTTCGATCTTTTGGCTATAAATGAAGTAGTTTTATGGAATGAAAACTTTTAAAGAATATTCCCCTGCTGTAGCAAAAAAAGAATACCTACAAAAAATATACATCGATTTTGTCATTCCGCAGGGATCGATTTATGACTTCTTTTAAATCAAACATAAAATAAATATTCATTATTAAATCTCGATGCCAAAAAACCACAAAGAAAATGGTTATTTAACTGCAAATTGATAAAACGGACCGCGTGTTGGGTAAATTTCCCAAAATGATCGTTATCTTCCCATCGAAAGGCAGAAATCATAAAATACGAAATCTTTAAACTACTGCGGTTCACGAATTATCCAAGTAATTCTGGTATGAATAGAACATTCGGATGAGATGGTAACGTTTACATCTCCGCCGAATTATACCGCCCTGGGACATGGAAATTGCTTTACAAACCGAAACATTGGAAATAAATTACAGTGTGTTGTTTTATTATATCAGTCAGCTGTAGAATTATTTAATATTTAGAATGGGTTATAAAAATGTGTTCATTAATAGATAGGTAAATGATTTGATCTGTTTCATAGTTTATCAGGAGAGAAAGGTTGGAAATGGTTGCTTAACAAGTCGAAAAATTGGAAATAAATTACAGTGTATTGTTTTATAGATCAGTCAGCTGTATAATTATTTAATATTTAGTATAAGATATAGAAATGTGTTCATTATTTGATCTGTTACATCGTTTATCAGGAGAGAAGTGTAGCAACGGACCTATTGGCGATTTTATTGCATCTGTCTTAAGTAATTATGTTTTTACATTATGCATACATAGAAAGTTTAAGATTTGAAATAAAGTTTTATAATTTTGGCGACCTCTCCTATCGAAAGATGGCTATCGTTAGGGCAATCGTAAACTAAGCAGGTATTCATCTGGAACAATTCTGCGGAACTGCACTTTATCAAAATGCTAATTTATTATTTGGAAACTGATCGAGTGAGTGAATACAATGATATTCCACAACGAATTAAATGTATTAAAATTTGATCTACTTTGTCATAAAATACACCATTGTTTTTGGAATGAATCATTGTTCAGACGGTTCTGCAGCATGCTGTTCAGGTGTTGGGTCGCCACCGCAAGATATTCGGTCCTGCGGTCTGCTAAAGAATCGTCGAATCAAATAATAATAGAAAGCCGATCCACATTATTATGGGAACTGGTTTTTTCACACGCTGGGAATAAAAACATTGAATCTACCGCGTTTTTACGTCAATTTTTTTTATATTATTATGTGATGGATGGTTCAGTGGGCCCTTGATCAACAGATAATTCCTGGATTGATCCATACTGGTTTGGAAACTAATTTAGATAAGATCTATTAACACTGACATTGTTTTCCGTTCGTGAAAGATTTTCGATATATGAGAATTTTTGATCATTTACAACAAAACTAAGGAAAAATTGAGCTTAGGTTCTTCGGGCATAATGACATGCCCACAATACGCCCTTTATTGTAATTGATTTATCTCAGTTAGTTAAATTGCTATTTTATTAATGCTCTTCCCCATAAGTCTTTTATATAAATTCAACAAGATTCGTGTTTCGCTTCATTAATTGAATATGACATTTGAAAAATCCCTCATTAATTTTTCGAAGCTTAATACATTATTGATTGAAAAGAACATTGAATTGACGTGAGGGCTCATTTCTGCCAATGAATAATAATGTGTTCCTTAAACGTAAAAACATTTTTGAAACGTTGCAGAGACCACTACACATAATCGAAATATTGCATAAAATTGTTAAAAAATTAGTTGATTAGATCTATGCAATGGCTAGGCACATCGATTATACCGGTTAGTGGTTGAGTGGGCATAGCGCTTGGGTCCCACCTCCTGATGGGAGGTGGGACCCAAGCGCTCCTCCTGTCCGATTCCTCGGCTGGCTAAGTCCTCCATCACAACACAAGCAAATTTTCGGCTTTCTGTGGTGGTAGTAGGAGATTTTCAAACATTGTTGGGTTATTTCGTAACCGGGAATGTTTGTCTTTCTTTTAAAAAAAAAAATCTTCCCCTTCCCCTTTTCCATCTGCTTCCCCTACTCACTCTAACCACTCCAACCACAATCGGGGGTATCAAAGGTCCACTGGCGCTGGCTTGACGCCGAGTAGTTACATATGAAGAGGTTTAAAATTTGGCTAATTTTTCAAAAGTTAAAAAATCTTCTCCTTGCTCCTAAGTCCTCCATCATTGCATAAGCAACATTTTCTACTTATCTTGATGATGGTATGAATTTTTCAAACATGGTGGGATAATTTTCATTTGTCTTTCTTTGAGAAAAGAACGTTTAATTTTTTAAAACAAGTTGATTCAACTTTGTAACATTTGATATATTATACAATTTGTTGAATGTCGTTTTTTTTACTGTAAAATTTCGTGTAGTATATAAATAAGAAGATAACTGTTGAATGTAAAATTCGTCGATCCAATTAGTTGTTAGCGAGTGAATTAGCATTTCAAGCCAACACCAAACTTCAAAATAAACCGCTTTAGGCACTGTGGATGCTGCAATAAATCCTAGCGTGACATAACATGAAACCGTGGATTACAAAAAGCCGGATGCAGGAGAACTATGAAATGAGCACAAATAAAACTTTAAATGAAAATAAAATAAACTAAAACGATCAATGTATGGAAAATCAGTTTTTTAAAATATTAAATACATCTGTTGGTAAGGGGGTTCGTGTACGTGTATACGTACACCTCAATTTATTCACAATAATCAACCAGTTTCAAAACCAGTGGTTTCTTTATCACGAAATAACATAAACTATAGTATACGGTACCTGTAATGTGCCGGTGATGAAGAAACCAATGGTTTTGAAACAAAATGAAATTAATACATATATATAGGAAAAACTTTTTATTTATTTTTAATTATTTTAATTTAATTGTTACAATTGGTCGAAATCGAATTTATGAAAATAGTGTTTGTTACCACTGTCTTTGTCTGTGCGCCCGAAGTAAATATTTTTTAATCACTTCTTAAAAAAATTCTGCTTGAACAGAATTTTCTATTTCTTAGGCATGTGTGGGTACCTAGGAGTCGAAAGGAAATGCCTGTATATAAAACTGGCTTCTTTCTTATATCGGTGCAGAAATAGAATAAAGAAGAAAGGTATATAGAACACACTTCTTGGCGTTGTCTTTTTTTTAGATTAGCTCCACACAGGAAAGGAGGAAAATAATTTCCCTCAGGGCCCTCCCTAAGGAAAGGTGGAGATGAAGTTCTAGGAAGGAAAAAGGCGTGAGGGTGGGTAGGAATTTGGAGATCAGTATGTCCACCCTCCCACTGAGGTGCAAGGCGATGGGTTGATAGTGACCTCCTCAACCAGTCTCTTCAAATCCGTCCCGCCACGCATTAAGTAGACGGACTTATCCGGAGACAAGACTTCGGCAATCCTCACCCCATAAACCCGGGCACCCTTGCTAAATCACCAAACCTTGCGAACCACTTGGGGTGACATATGGCAGAGGTGTTGTTTATCCAGTACCCGAACCCGAAAAAATCAAAAATTGTTCGATGAGTCTTGCCGACAGGCTTGGACCTGGAATTTTTTTTTTCAATTTGTATATCAGATCACAAAATGTTTTGCCGTGTGCAACAAGCATCTTGGAGTCTTGTTTTTTTTTTTAAGTTTAACATCGACCTATCTGATCTTCATAGCTTATGTTGAAAAAAATACGTTGACAGTGATATGATGAACTTAGAAAATCACGTTGAAATTTCACAAGACTGTGCATGACACAAGAAATCAATGTTTTGTGACTTCTCCTTCAGATTATGTCAGAAAAACACATTTTTCACCATAATACGTATATTTGTGCATATGTTTATATTCTATGCGGTTTTTATATTCTTTATGAGATGATTACGTTGAATAAACGCTTAAATTAATGTTGACATTGAAATAGACACTGTTCTGAAAAATGACGTCATTGACCTCTGAGACATATTTTCCATAGTTATTTCATGATTTCTCAAAAATGACACTATAATAATTGGGCTGTATTCAGTATTCATACCAACGTTAACTAACAATTTCTTAAAGGCAATAGACTATTGAACCAATGAAATCCAAGAAATTTTGTATTCTAGCGCAGACCTGTGAAAAATTATGGGATATTATAATTTATTGTAGGATTTGTGAAGCTATATATGAATAAATTAAAAAATTGTCAATTTTAGAGACGATTTGATTTTCCTTTCGAACAAACACCGTTAGTAAACTTTAAAACTTACGACACTATTTTGTCAAAAATCTAAACAAAAGAAATACACCTTTCAAATATACTGTCATAAATTAATTAAATGATGTTTATCGCTTGTCTGAATCATTCCAACTTTAAAGATATGGTAAATCCCTGTTCCAGAGGTCATTGAACCGGAGTTACCCACAGGCACACGAAATTATTATTTTGAATAATTATTAAAAACCTTTTTATAACATTTTTCGAATAAGAAGCAGTCCAATTTACTGGTACTAGGTATATACCACATTTGAAGACGAATAAATTGTCGACCAGCACCATTTTGAACGTTTGGCAGTTGAAAAGTCCCGGTTAAATTCAGATATTTATGGTCCGTTTCAACATTTGATAAAATTGTGATCATCGATACATCAAGGCGGTCATGTTGTTATGCTTGTCATTTGATCACAGTTGTGCTAATAAGATGAAATACACCAAGAATCGGAGTTTTACGGGTGGGTACCGTTCAAATAGCAACAAATTAATTGCTTATAATTTGAGAATTTTTTGACCACCATGTTTGAAATACGTCAAACTTGATAATAAATATCCTTTTCCTTTGATATCTAAAAATTGTTATTACTTCTCTGTCAGAAGGATGAAAATTTGTGCCAGTACTTCTATGAAATTTGAACCGAACGTTCCATGCTGTTAACTTTTTGTAACTTTGTAACTTTGAAACTTTGTAACTTTGTAACATTGAAACTTTGTTGCACGCGCAAAGTGAATCCACGATTTTCGACGCTCATACGCGTATAATATGTTTAAAAAATTACCTTATATTGTTTTGAGTCTGCTGTTTCGAAGCTAGATATTTTTTACTAATCAAAAACCCAATGGCCAAATAGAAATATTAGTGATTGATGTTGTAAAGTAAATATATAAATAATCGAGGAAGTTGTTAAAAAGCGATTAGCTAAAATTTAGATAAATCTTTGCAGCGTTGATATAGAATGTAAAGATGAGCGTTGGGTTCTCATAAATTATTGAACCAAAGTAATCAATTTTAATTGTTTAGTTTTATCAAAAACGCAACAAAAAAGTGAGGATTTAAAAAATAATTATTAATTTTTTAACAAAAGTATTACGTTTTAAAGCCCGGTAATACGCGATCAAAAAGAAGAACGAGATAAATGTAAATACGAATGTTAGAGGGAGCACGCAAATATTAAAAACGATGATAATGAAGTGAGAATTGGGAAAATATTAAACACAACTCGTTTAAAATAGAGCAAAAATAGGGAAATGTAGCAAAAGAATTAAGCACTGTGAATTTTTTTCATACATAGGTATATAACTAGGTATAAAATAACAGAAAAAACATGTTTGTAACAATTTTCGAAGCATATTCTGCGTTTTTTTTTATTGAGGAAATTTCATAATATTACCATTTGGCGTAGCAAATGTAGAGATATTATCTTCAAGAATAAGTAACAAATATTTTTTAAGAGCAAAAAAACATAAAGTGTTCAAAGAAGGTGTGTTATAAATCTCGGCATCTCGAACTTCTACCACAGAAGGTGGTAGAAGTTCGAGATGCCGAGTTTTAACTGGTCATGCTACGAGTCTAGTAAGCATGTTGTTGTGTTTTGATGGCCTCCGCGGTCGAGGGGTAAGACTCTCGACTGCGAATCCAGAGCTCGCGGCTTCAAATCCCGGGGTGCTCCAATAATTAATAACAATATGAATTTGTGTTGTTTTAAAATAATAAATTCATTAAAATCAATTCATATCTAGTACCTATATTCTGGGCATGTTTCAGAGTAGTAAATACTCTCAGTATCGCCCTGGTAAAAAATCACCATTCATAACCGAAGCTTTTTCTTGAAATTGCTTTAGCCGTATTTGGTGACCAGACTTGAATAGCCAGGTACTTTCCCAACTTCTCTGCCCCCTGTTCCATTATTCTTCTTCTTTCGTATGGTGGAGGGTCAGAGGGGGACATCTAGGTCTGCGAGCCAGTCTATGACATCAGGCGTTGACCTGTGGACCTCATCACTCCCGCCGGGGAATGAATGGAGCGGGCATTCGTTGACCACATGTTCGGTGGTCTGCACCGCACCGCATTCACACATTGCCGACTCTTTAAGGCCTCATCTATACATCATGTGGGTCCAACGGCTTTGGGAACGCCTTATTTTATTGATGGCGGACCAGAGTTTGCGAGGCAATGAGAACCCAGGCTGCCTCTCAGTGCTTCCATTATATTATCTACCTTGCCCCATTCTCTTCAAAACTGTCCTTGCTACGCCCATTGAGTCAGTATTGTTTATTTGCAGAGGTCCTATCTTGTGCAGTCTATATCCAAGCACATGGTTTCCAAAACACTGGATGATGGACCCTGTAAACGTGATTTCTTCTTTGTCTGACCCCGAGACATCAATAACCCCACGAGAACCGAAACGTGATGAGTGGTCCGGTGATTTGGATGATGACTGGGTTATAATGTCAGTTCGGCTTGTTGCTTTAATGCCCAAACAATATTAATAATGTTTTCTTTTGGTTAATGATTTCATAACATGTAATCCGGTCTTTCTTGTAAACGTTATTATCGATGATTTTTAATACTGTGGGTTTTTCTATCACGCAAACTTCAAATGACAATAAAGGTAACCTAACTTGGGAGGCGTTATTTCATTGATTCGAAATTCATCCGTGAAGTTGCCAATACTCTGCGATAATATTTTTTTCCAATACAAGATGCTCGGTGGAATTTGCATAAAGTGTAATTTTATCGATGTAATGGTGCATCAGCGTAAATTAATTCCTTTATAGATTTCCCAACTGCAGTAATCTTCCTCCAGGATGACCAATGGCTGCAATGGCTGAACGAAATGCAGTCCTTCAGGAATTTTTCGGCTGCGCCAACTGTAGTGATCTGTAATTGATGGGTCACTAAGATTTCTTCTGTTAGAATATTCTATAATTAGACGTGGGTTTTCTTATTTCTTCATTTTATTGCGAGAGCTGTACAAGGTGTTGCTTCCGTGAAGCCTACATAATAAAAAGGGGCCCGAATGGACAACAGACACGCCCTTTTATGCGTTCAATCGTGCTGTCTCACTCATACTTGCCTGTCTTTTTCTTACCTTAAGACATACGTTCACCACAATAACCAACACCTCTGCCACAGGTCACCCTAAGGGTTCTCTACGTTTGGTGACTTAGCAGGGGTGCCTGGGTTCATAAGGTGAGGTTTGTCCGGGTCTTGGCGGCGGATGCATCTGTCTATCAACTACGTGGCAGCCGGATGCGGAGAAACTGGTTGAGGGAGATTCTATCGGAACATTGCCTTGCACCGCAGTAGGAGGATTGGATTAGTACGTCCGTTACTCCTGGGCATAATGACCTCAAGATTTCTACCCACGCCTAATACTTTTTCCTTCCAAGAACTTAGTCTCCTTCATTTTATAAAAAGATCCTCCACACAGCATTCCCAAAGATGATATAGCCCCTGAGGGGGATGACTTTCCTCAGGTCCTCCTGTGTGGGGATAATCTAAAAAAAAACATACACGAATAATAATAATTTTAATATAACTCGTAAAAGACTTGGATGTTTTGAATGCATGTACGTTCTTATTACTCCATGAGATGAATGATGAGATCTGGCAACAACTGCTACCTGCATTGTATTATTGCGATATTGCCAAATTTCTTCTGTGTTTTTTTAAGTTTTTAGAATTGACAATAAATTGCGACACTGCAAAAGAATTCCACTAAGATTATTTCAATTTTGGGTATGGTGTGTGACTGAAGGAATAAGGAAGTTGAGTGAAAAATATTTTGACTTATAAAAAATATGTTCATGTAGATCAAAAAATATCTAAATATATAAATATGTTTCTATATTGTTATTCTTGGAATTAATTAAACCTTCTTAAAAATCCATCAAAAAGCTACGAACTACAAACGCTTCATGAATGGTCGAAAGAATTCTGGCGTCATCGGAACCTCAGTTTGTATGAAGAGCGGATCACCGAAATGTTTATGGTGCATCTCTTTCTATTACACGAGAGATGGTTTGTGTGTGATGAGAGAGGTGTATAGGCCAAACGTCGTTTACTTCTGGACCAAACGATTTTGCATTCTATCCCCTAAAAGTCTTTTTAAGTTTAGTAATGGGTGGTTTGGTATATTTAATGGTTTGGTAAACAAAGTTTATGTAATTTAAAATCTGTTTAAAAAACCACATAACATGTCAGAAATCGGATATATTCAAGGCCAGTCCGACTACCTACAAATCGTTGATTTTGATATGTTGATTTTATATTTAAAAGAGATAATACTGATCACATTAGTGCTGAAATTTGTGGAGTTAAAGCTTCCAAGTAAATACATCAAATTATTAATTGTGTTTATTTGTATGTTACAATAAATATAATACATTTTTACAGTATTAAATAATAATCATTACGTATTCTACCCATCTGACATCTGATGTTTGGCCATAAACCTCACTAGTTTTGTGCAAGTATATTAAATTAATTGATTGCGCAGAAAAGTCTCACAGTGAACTGCGCTGTAAACCGTTATCTTACTTTCGGTCTTTACTTTTTTGCGCGGCGGCCTGAATTGGCGGGCGGCACTTCAACCAACGGCAATCGGCTAGCGCCGTGTTGTGAAGAGTTTAGGCGCGAACACGGACGTACAAAATATATGGACATGCCCTTACGTGTTAAAAAACGTGTTATTTCCCCCTCCCATCGGAACCATTTTTCGGAACCGGCTGGGCGTGTCCGGACCAGTGTCGTGCTCTCATCGTACATTTTACGCACGGACGCTGTATGTCTATGAAACACATACTGACATCGAGATACATAGCGACGCGAAACACAAAGCCGCTGTTTACTGGGTCAAGTAAATCATGAAACATTTGTAAAAGTGTCTACGGAAACAAAATATTCCACTATGAAAATACTCTGAACCTTACTTTGCGAATTTGGATTTTACACATCTATTCATACCGTGGCATGCAATTCGCGCTCTCATATAAAAAGGTCTATTCATTCAAAAGCAGATTTTACTATCAAGAACTAAATAGTGATATTATAGTGCGAGGTGCCTATATACTGTTAGATTGATTTATTGGCGAATCACAAGTCTCTTTCCTCTCTTCGCCCCGCCATAGTTGGTTTTTACCCCTCATCTGTAAGTTCTCGTCTAGTTATTTGTATGTCTATGGGCGCGAGAAACAAAAATTCTACCTTTAAATATTAATTTACCTATGAAATCTTGATCAATTTTCTTTTTTTTAAATAGAATCAATTCTGATAGACGGTTAACATTGATTAAAAAAATTACTGGAATTCCTTATTGAAGAATTAAAAAAATCTCCATACAAAATGCCAAGGCGACGTGGTTTTCTCAGTATAAATGACGTCACACCCACACCCCGCACAACCCGCTTCTTACCGCTCGGATTCCGCTCATTTTGGCGGGCTTAATAAAATTTAAACTTTGAGAATTAATTTTACTAAGAAAACGAACTTTAAAAAAAAAAACTATACCAATATTTAAGTTTGAATGCGAACGTTGATAAAAAAAATGGACTCAACTTCGTTATTGGGAAGGAAAGGAGATGGAAAATAAAAAAAATTAGAAGTAGTTAGTTGGCTATTCAAAACTAATTAACCGGAGCTATTTTGCATCTTACGGGGAACTTTGCGTAAAGAAGAACTTATACTGATACACGATTAAGTCTTAAATCAATTGGTAAGTTACAATAAAAAATGTTAATTGCATTCAGCCTGATATAAACCACACCTAGCATCCGTATACCTTATCCAACCACCCAGTGAAGCCTCAAAGAAAGTTGGTTGAATAATGGAGTGAGTATGTTCTCTATCTATTTATACAGGTGCTTACAGGGTTTTTCACACGATGCATTGCTGCCCCATGAGCTTCTTGAACGAGTTTTATTTTGCTTTAACTATTATTTTTGCTTGTATTACTAACCTGATTTGTTGTGTTATGTTTTTTCCTGATAAGTACTTGCATACTGCTTTCTAACAACGTAAGCAGGGACACTGGAGGTCTAGATTCGTTAAAAATAAATAAATGTAGTTTCTTATACGCAATAATAATTAGCGTGAAACACTCATCAACATTGAAAAAATCTCCCGAGAAAAGATAAATGCCGCCAACGGGACTTGAACCCGCGTCCTTCTGATATCCGGTCAACTGCTCTACCAACTGAGCTACGTCGGCTTATCTCCCACCCGCCAAATAATTCAATATATACTAGTGTTTCATTCAACAATTACTGCTTATTACATTTTCACCTGAAAACAACCAACTTTATTTTTGTGAGAAATGCATTATAAGTGCTAACTCTCTCACTAGATGGCGTCGAGACAAATTATGTCTACATTTTTTGGTGAAATACTTTAACTTGTCAAATATTTATTATAATTTTTAATTGGTTAACTAATGTTTAAGACAAGATTTTTATGCATAGCACAAAGGGTAACAATTATTATACGCAATAATTATTAGCCTGAAACATTGAAAAAATCTCCCGAGAAAAGATAAAATATCTTTTCTCGGGAGATTTTTTCAATGTTGATGAGTGTTTCAGGCTAATAATTATTGCGTAAAATAATTGTTACCCTTTGTGCTATGCATAAAAATCTTGTCTTAAACATTAGTTTACCAATTAAAAATTATAAATATAGTTTCTTTTAACAAAAAAATTAGAATCTTGTAAGAGCCTTGAAGGAGTAACCATCTGTTACTTATACCAAGGTGGGTAAGTGGTAGATAACCTCCAATGATACTGATTCACGGGGGTACCGAAAAATAGTTTTTTTTATGGAATTGCACGGTACCTTATGCGGTGGTATCCAATGAGATAAGTCACTCCCTCATAGAAGTTATTTAACTTTTTTTTTAACACTAGATATAACTAATTTGGAGACACACAAGTAAACTACAAAGCTTGGTTGGCCATAGGCCATACTTCATATTATTTTACCATTAAATTTCAATAATACTACCTACTCAAATTATTCAATGTTATCCACACTAACCCCGGTTTACGATACATACAAGTATTTAGAAAATATTACAATGAAACATAAAAAAACATCTTATTTACTGAGTAATCAAAAAGGACAATCACCACCAGTCGCCACCAAATTCTTCTTCACCCGATCAACACTTTACAAGTCGAAGTACATTCAGAACAACACCGCAACCCGCGAGCTTTTTAGTATGGACTTCTCGGGCCGTAAATACAGAAGATTGTGCTTTCTTGATACAGTAAATAAAACCTTAAAGACAGGTGTAAGTCGTATTCGGAAGGTACCGCCTGCCTACAGATCTTCAGAACCTACATTGTTGCATACTTCTGTATTCACCGTATTGTATTCCATAAAAAAACATCTTTACCCTTCGTATCGACTCAACTCACTTTTGTAGAAAGTGGGAACATTTATCAAAAGTTCCACAGTAAAAGCTCTCTGTAGACATGCGAATAGTACTTTTCTGAGATCTTTTTTTCGAGTGACCGTATTTTGCTTTACTTTTTTGTGTTTTGTTCGAGTTTACGTAAACAGGTTGCTTAAAAACGCCGACAAGCAAAGGTCCTTTAGAATGATTTACGTTAATTTAATTTCTTGAAGAATTATTAATAGTTTTAATTTGATAATTGTGACCTTCGGAACGGCTTATATCTCCATAATGTATAACTTAATTGATAAAAGAGGTAGAAAGAAATATAATAGCATTTTTATCAGTCGCTTTTAGAATAAATTAAAATTTAAAAGTTGAAACGTGGAAGCAATTTCTTACCAGCAGTTTTCATCACATTTTATTAGAAAAATATTGCACTTCGTTGATTACTTGTTAAATTAAAAAGTCGTGCTATTAAGCACGATATTTAAACATTTTTTTTATAGAAGACAAACACTTCCGGGTGACGAATAATCTGACCATATTTGAAAATTTCCAACTGCCATTACGGTAAGCGGGAAATATTGCTTGTGTCGTGATGGGGGACACTGAACACACTACACCTGGGTGGGACCCAAACGCGATGCCAACTCCGCCACTAACCGTTGAATTAATGACACACTTATTTTTGCCAATTTATAAATACATAATATTAGATTTCAATTAAGGTTCCTTAATTTTAATAAAAAATTTTTGATAGTAGGTAGTCTAAAATCTATTAAATCGCATTTTAAAGTAATAAAAACAGTGATAAAGTAATAAGAACACAAAATTTACCTATTATAATTTAGCAAATTTTCATCCAATTTTTTTATTACCAAGCTTTTATTTGTATCTGTTATTATAATAATAATTCGCTACTTTTGGTAATTTAGCAGGGGTGCCCGGGTTCATGGGGTAAGGTTTGTCTAGGTCTTGGAGGCGGGTGACCAGGACACACTGAACCCCAGATTCCTACCCACCCCTTAAACCCTTTTCCTTCCCATAACTCTGATCTCCATACTTTCCTTAAAAAAAACCCTCCACACCGCATCCCCAAAGATGGCATAGGCCCTGAGGGAAATTATTTTCCTCAGAGCCTCCTGTGTGGACCTCATGTAAATAAAAATTAATGACTTGACACATTCCATATTTAAATTTTGTCGTTAATGATTCTATGATTTAACTACCCTAACACATTTTTACTACATTTAACACAATAGTTTCCAAATTCCAGTAAGACTTTAACGACAGCTGATTGAAGATTCTAGCTGTCCAATATTTTGAGAGATTATCTTTTAGAAACGAGATGAGGATAGTGGTTTTATCGAAATCTGAACAATATGCCGTAGTAATATTATTATTGGTTTCGATTAAGTCCACATTACGGTTACGCACTTGTTTCCCACCGCGTCGAACCGTCATATATTTTTTTCAATTCATACATATATGGGCGGTACAAGTCTTGTGATTTTAATTCTTACTTTTAAATTGTAATGAAAATCGAACACAAATGAATCAAGTTTTTCAAAAGCTATTAAATAACAATAAAGCTTATTTTAAATTCAATGTTTTTCTCTTACGATTTTGGTAGCTTTTTCTTTTCGCAAACTACGATTAAAACCGGCAACATTGCGCGTGTGTTATTATAATATATTCCGCTGATCGTAAATCGAGGGAAGAGCGAGTCGAACGTATTTACGACCGTTGAATATGGAACAATAATGCAAGGCCTGCCTTCTATGAAAGTGGCTTACAAGGAATACCTCGAGCTTTCGATCTCTGTCTCGAAGAGACCTTACCTAACCAAATAACTGGGAATAGGTAGATGATAAGTTGTTCGTCACTGCCTGTCTTTGAGATGAATTTGCGTAGTCTAGTAAGTAAATAATCGTACTTAACTCTGTTGTAGAGCGGTTGGGTTTTGGACGGGGTCGCGAGTCAGAAATAGACAAAATGCAATTCCATTCAAATTTAAAAAATATATATTTTTTGTCTCAAAAGCTAAGATAACCTTAGTAGGGGTTATTTAAAAAAATTTAAGCAATTCATCAAATATTTGAAGTTAATTTTCATATTCTGTGTAAGTTCTATTCAAGTTCTGTTATTATATCATTATATCCAGTTCTAATAATCACAGAACTTGAACAGAACTTTCACAGAACGTGAAAGTTAACTTCAAATATTTGACGAATTGTTAAAATTTTTTGAAACACCCAATGTTCAATCAAAACATAACTTTAAAACAACAATAACTAAATAATAAATGGTTGATTGGCTTGGGTAGGATTGAGTATGAAAAATTATTAAATGTCACTTAAAACTTAAAATTATACACAGTTAATTATTAATGGCACAATCAGTAATAACTTAGTATGTATTTAATCTACAAAAAAAAAGAACATTTTCTTTTGTTTTTCTTTTTATAGAATACATTTTTGGCATTTTTCACCAGCATTTGGTTCCTTAGAACAGGCAATCTGCCTGGCTAAGAACTAATGACGTACAAGACATAATAACACTTGTATACATTTTAAAATCAACAGTTATTTTGAAATATTATTATTATGTAATTTTTCTGTATAAATATCACTAATGTAATTAAAAAAAGTAGAATTTAACGTTAAATCTAAATTGCTGGGAACGCTATGTAGGTTTGTACTACCCAGAATTCTCCTCACCTTTTGTTTGCAGCTTACAAGATTACCCATACGCAGAGGCCTGAAAAAATTGGGTTATTAGTGGCGAAATTCGCATCATTTTTGTGAATTTTTGGATAAAACTGTTGGCAAAAGCAGTAGTATTTTACAACAAAAGTAAAAGTTAAAAGTTTTTTTTTAGAAAGTCGAAATATAATTTGTATTACATTTAACAGCTATTAAATTCATATTGGTCAAAATCATAGACCATATTTAGAAATTACGAATATTCTCTTCCTATTTTATGTGCCAGAATATCGCTTAAAAATACGAAAAATCGCGTTTTCTGCGAAAATTGCGAATATCGCTTGATTGTCGTGAAAAGTCCAAATTGGCATAAATAAATAAGATTATCGCAGTGGTGAAATTTTTTCATTGATTTATTTTACAAACATTGATTTCTTTCATGTTCTTTTTTAACTTCTGTATAGTAGATAGTATAAAACGACCTCAAGTAAATAGTGATAAAAAATAATATTATAGCATTAAACACGTGTCAAAAGGAAAATAACTTTTAATTATTGACGTAGGAGTTGAAAGCTAACATTAAGATGTGTAATTGGCAAAGAATATGCAAAATTCATTGATAGGAGAATGTGATAAAAAGGTCAGTGGCTGAGTTGGCATCGTATCTGATTCCCATCATGTCGTGAGTTCAATTCCTCGGTTGGCCAAGTCCTCTATCACGACGCAAGCAATATTTTACGCTTATTGTGGTGGTAGAAGGAGATTTTCAAATATTGTCAGCTTATTCGTACCTTGGAAGTGTTTTTTCTTTCTTTTAAACACCAAAAAATATCAAAAAGGTTACACTCATTGTTAAATATTGAACACTGCATCATCTACCCATCTATGTAGTTATTGCTTCCCATACTTTGTGCTATAGAATTTATAAAGTTCAACCAAAAACTATTTTGCGATGAAAATCACCTATACGCATGTGAAGTTAGTTTAATCAGCACAAAACATGGCGCCTATCGTAAATATCATAATGAACTCGAACTTATGATAATATGTACGCCCATAAAAAGAGACAGGATATTTCGCACATCAAAAATAATACATTTTGACTGATAAACGTTCATAAAAACTTAGTTGATCGATCTTTTGGCCATAAATTTAGCGAATAAGGCAACAGCGGGTTTATTAATATATTTTCCATTTAAACAATCTACAATCATTTATAAAGGATTATAAAGTAACCCAGACAGATACCTGCGTTATGTAGGTTCTGATATAATCTTCTCAATGTTATTTTTTATGCTATTTTGCCAGGTCTTGCTTAGGACGTGGGAGTATCGTAAGAGTGATTGATCTATCGGCATGCTTAATGTACGTTGGATATCCGTTAACTGACGTGTGTTTTTAAATCAAATTTATTCCAGATTTTAGAGAGGGTCTTGAGTCGTGAAGTATCTTCGTACCTTGAGATCCTTTTTATGTGCCTGTCTCATTAAGGATAAGGCACATTAAGGCCATATTTTAAAAACCTTTTTATTTATATTTTGTTTGCTGAACGGGTTTGATTTGGAATCCAGCTTTATCAGGTTTATAAACTTAATTCATCTTAAAAACATTGTCAATTATAGATCAGTTTTAGCTGAGAGGGTGACATATAGGAGATAAAAATTAGAAAAAATCTGAAGCCCCTAAATTCCTAATCCATTTTTGCCTTGCGTAAGTCCCTTAACTATGGTGAACTTCATACTTGTCAACAAATGGATTGAAAAAAAAACAGGGTGGAAAACCTATTAACACATTTAAATATACATTGTGTCTATCAATTTTAACAGCGGTTACTTTAGATTATATTGAATTATAGATATAGTAAACCTAGTTTAATTCGAAGGAGAGCATCTTTATCTTAAAATTTTTCTTTAATTAGCGCAAATCTGTGAAAAATTACAGGATTCGATAAAAATTATAGGATTTTGTTGTTGAAAGTCTTAATAAAAAATTTCCTTTCAAAGCAAACATTGCCAATTTTCTTTATAATGTAATAATTTTTTTGGTTGACAGCTTATAGAGGCATCAAACAATTTACCTTTCAAATAAGTATTATTATTTGACGACTGGCGTGGTCCAGGGGTAAGGCTCTTGACTCGCAATCCGAAGGTCGCGGCGTGGGCAAATAATTTTTATTTGATTAATTTGTGTTATTTCACAATTCATTTATTTGAAAAATAATATATAGTATATTTGCTGCACGTTCTAGAGTGGAAGATACTCTCAGTATCGTCCTGGTGAATCGTTGCTTGAAATGGCTATAGCCATGTTTGGTGACCAGATCTAAATAGCCAGGTAATTCCCCACCTTCCTCTCCTTCCCCTCCCCTTTACCTTCAGCCTCACAACATACCCAAATTGGAGTCTCACTGGCTCCAGGCGGGAGCTTTCACTTCATAAATGAAAGCAACTCAAAAACCTCAATATCGTATTTACTGCCGTCTTTCTTGGAAAAGTCGATATCATCTACCCATTCGTAAATACAGGTTTAGTGAAAACGCAACAATTACCATTGTTACCTATTTGTAAAATAATGGCACATTCTTTTTATTTGCCTATAGGAATGCCTGATTTCTCTGTAAGGAAATCCTTGCGCAAACGTTAATTAATTAACGAATAATCTTGTCGTATACGAGATAGCAGCAGAATAAAATAAAACGAAGAATAAACTAAACGATCCAAGTTCCGAGGTTTGCATTTAGCTCTAACGACTTCCTGCCTCTGGGATTCTATGGCTGCTCCTTGCTTCTTCTGCTAGCGGGAGATTCAGTTGCGCTGCAGCCTTTATCAACAACCATTCTACATGCCATCTAATAAATGTGTAGGGAATAAAAATTGTGAATTAAGACAAATTATTACATTTTTAATTGTTGTTTTTATAGAAGGCTTTAAATAAATACGTATAATTATTATGATGAATGGTTTTCTTCGAGACTTTTATGGAAAAGCAATGACGTGTAAAAAACAATTTATTGATTTCAACAAAACGAAAAAAGATTTGTCCTGCCGTTGATAGTTATGGTGTAACTTCTCTTTCTGTAACATAAGTCGTGGTCGAGAAAGAGACAGAGATGAATATTATGCTACATAAAATAAAGAAGAAAATGGGAAAATACAACAATGAAAATAATTAATAACGATGCTAGGCTGTTTGATACAAAAATTCAAATGGTATGGAGAGCTACGATGTCAGGCGAGAGTAATTGAGACAGAGCGTTGGGCTATTGGGCTAAATGATACATTTTTTTTCATTAACTCCGTACAGGAGACCCTCCCTAAGGAAAATAATTTCGTGTTGTGTGGAGGGTCTTTTTTAGTAGAGGAAGGAGTGGAAATGGGTCTTGAAGGGACCTATCTTATCAAAGGGATGAAACACAGTGGCCGATAAATCGTTCTACAGACGAGCTGTTAAATTCAAGAACGAGTCGTAGAAGTGATCCGTTTTCATATGACAAATACAACCGTATATATATATATGTTGTGCGCGCGGTTGGCGTGTTTCTCGACTGCACACCGGTATGGAAGCGATCAATGACGCTAGTTCCTAGGTGCGTCTTCTATTGTAATACCGATAGAATAAGGACAGCGTACCTATCTGACGCCTGTGCTCTAACATTGCAATCCATTTGTTGAGAAAGAAGAATCTATCAAATGGGCCGCCCGTTTCTGCATAGAGTCAAGGTCTTTTTTAATTTGTAATGGAGGCACTTCTAGATTTCTTCTTTGTAACATAGATTATATTGGAATTGTCAACTATATCTAGCCTACCTAGTATCTAATCTATCTTTATCGAAAATAAATTGTATCGTAAAGTTATAAACTTTTATCTGAATCATCCAAAACATATCGAAATCGTCGTGAAATTTGCAAGTATTTTGATCGGGAATTTTCACTTAAACCCAACAAATATCAGCTCACAAAAATTTCCATCATGTATGTACAACGTACATTACGAACAACAAATCAATAGTGTACAGTTTTCCCAGTCAGAGGTCGCACGTAACCTTTCTACTATCTTTTGCTTTTTTCATTTTCATTCAAGACGTGCGAGAAGGAAGATTTTTCGACGATGACATACGTGCGACATCTCTCTTGGGCTACTTCAAAGAAGCGATAGTATTGGTTCCACCTTTCGACTTTCCGTTATTGTCCCCCAACGCTCCTAACGCTCTAACGGCGAACGACCGGAAACTTTCGAACCCGGTTCCCGTGCACCGCTTATCGCACTAACCTGGGAGATATTAGTACGCAATAGTGACTCTAATTGCATAGCTCTATGATTAGAGTCCACCGACTATCAATCAAGCATCCTGTATATCGACCACACCCTAATGGCTGTCTGTTGAAAGCTAAATCATTAACTAAATTAAAATTTTAACCGTCAGTAAAAGTAATAAGGGTATTAGGTACAACCACGCGCTGTTTCAAGCGTACTTTTGCTAAAATAATAATTGTTAGTGTTGCCAGTTTAAAACGCAGAATATTCATCGAAATTATGTGAAAAAATACACCACACAACTTTTTGTTGCGGCCACACAATAAATTACAATTGAAAACTAGAACAGTTGTCAAAAAAACCGGCTGTATTTTGTTTCGCGTCATTGTATAATCTGACAGCTTTGTTCATTTAAATATATTGGTATGAATGTTTCAAAATAAATTATGACCCATATAAAATTATAATAAATAATTCGGGATTGTCCCAAATAACAATTATGTTTACCTACACGGGATCGAAATGTTTTTGGTTTTCGGTGCACGATATATTCGATGAGGAATTCATATTCTATAATATTAATCATGTTTAATAATCAATGTTTAAGTGCGCAATTTCGTACTTTACCTACGACAGAACTGTCAAATACGTCAAAATGGCGGAGTCACTCTAGACCTCCAGAGTAACCGACCGCCCTTGAGGTGATTTTCTCACGAAAATAACGCTATAAAAGTCATTACAAATCGCAATTGTAAAATTATTAGTTGTTCCGAATATTTTCAAACAGAGACATAATACACCATTACTGTTTCAGAGTGCTAAAATTTTACCTGTTAAGGCAATACTATGGCAAAAAATTATAATTCAGTATATATTTACCCAGCAGCATAAAGAGAAATTAGAACATAAATACAGCACTAGATTCACGCGCAACGACAGGTTAATAGTTCCGAAATTTAATAATAATTACGGACAGAGAACGTTTGAATACAATACACCGAAAATATTTAATTTATTACTTGATACTATAAAGCAATGTAATTCTATGAATAAGGTTAAATATATGCTGAAAAATTGGCTATCGGAAAAAAAATATTTAAACTTAGATTGATTTGTATGAATAATGTTGAATTTGTAGATATAAGATGTAAAATTATAACATTTAAAATTTATATGTAACTTAATTATAAGCACCTGCTGACAAGCCAATTCAATTGGCTTAGCAGGACTTGTTTGTGAAAAAAAAAAAAAAAAAAAAAAATTCAATTATTATTATTTAACTATCGGTTTTCGAAAAGTAAAAGCAAAACTTAAAAGTGACATAAATCAGGGGGTTAAATTAATTGAAATACGCATTTTTGTGATATTTAGCTGTAGCAATTTCTTTTACTCTTACTTTTACTCTTGCAACCGTTGAAACAGACGACGGCCCTAAAGCTATGATCAATTAATCATTTTTTAAATTAATATTTAGCGACAAGTAGTTTATGTCCAGTTTGTGGTAGGTCTCTAAAACTTTGCTATTCAAAGTTAATTTAAACTTTTGCTAGTATTCAAAGTTAATCTAAAACTTTGTTATTCATCAATGAATAAACACATCCAACTAGAATTGTTGTGGATTCAACTCGGAGCAGCCAGGTGAATACTTATTCATGCACGTATGGTCAGACAAACAGACAGACTGGAAAGCAGTGAGAAATGACTAGACAACAACAAACTCCCCGCGGTCCATAACAGCATCTGATCGAGATGGTCTTCTCTCGCGTTGTCTGCCAGGCCGGTTCTAGCTATCTCCATTCTGTTTCTGCTAAATTACGATTATTTTAACAGATTACATCATTAGTGAATACTAGATGAAGTCCTTGGTTGCTGTGGTATTACGCAGAGTTTTTCAAATCAGATGTAACAGTAATTTTCCTCGTATTTTTAAAATCAAGTGTGGAAAATATCATCAAGGCGTATCAATATTCTTCTTTAATCTAAAATCTCTGGTAAACAGTTACCTTTCTTTTGTTCTGAAGGACAGTTTTGCTCAATTTCATCAATTTAGAAAAAAAACTGTAGATTTTTACATAATTGCGTTTTTTTTACATAATTGATTTTTTTACATGATTTTTACATAATTGACAGTTTTGCTCAATTTCATCAATTTAGAAAAAAAACTGTAGATTTTTACATAATTGCACATCATTTTAACGAACATTATTCATAGACCAGAGACTATACGGTTGAAATTTAAGAAACTGGCTAAGCATGCAACTCTGATGCCGCACCGTACGCAAAACTATCTTCGTACTTGAAGTTTGTTAAAAAGCTAGTTTCGTAACAGAACCCAATTCAGGCAAGTAGCCAATAATGCCAAACGCCACTTATGTTAACAGATCGCATGAGGACCTGCCCCTGGCAAGTACAAGTATCTATTACGGATTTGTAATTTTGAGTATCTCTCCTGATATGGATACGATTATTATTGAATTGGCAGTTGTGAATAATAGTACCACGCGGCTATACATTACGTATGACGTCATCGCCTGTCACGGTTACTTTTTTCCGGTGACTAGCTGTCTTTGGATCACAGTGGATCCGAGAAACCGGCTATTTTTGGAACCATTTCCTATAGGATTTATAAAATGGTCAGGAACACTAAAAATGGGCAAAGCGGAACCAAAAGCCGCCCGCAAGGCCTAGGAAAAAAAACCTGTGGAGGGTGTTTTTAACTACTAGTATTTATAATATTGATTCTATTGACAAATGGGTCACTGCTAAGATTTCTCCCGGAATGCTGATTTTTAGCAGCGTCTTGTATAAAAACAAAGCCATTCACAGGCAATATTATGTATGTACATAAATGTAATAATTATAAAGAAGATAGATAGAAAAATATTGTTATCAATAATGTAAAGAGCTGGTTATGTATAACTTTAAAGAAGTAATTCAAAACAGTCATTAGAAATGATTTAATCTATGATATCCACTTAATTACGATTTCTCTATTAAGAAAATGTTTTTTCAAGAGCAACCCGGATTCCGACAATAACTAGAACATTTCTTACACCGATTTTGTATTTAATTTCCCTTTGGAATCTATAATAAATTATTATTAAGAAAGGTATGCATTCATCGTAAACAGAATAGCTCACCACCACGCACTTTTACTAAGGGTTAGGCAGAGAGGATTAAATGCAATAATAGAGTTAGTATTCATATTTTTTCAATTCAAAATAATAAACACTTCGATCTAACCACTCATTATTTAGATATAACCGAAAAGGTAGTGGGGAGGCGAAGGAGATAGGGAAGAGGAAGGTGGGAAAGTACCTGGCTATTCAGATCTAGTTACCAAACACGGCTAAAGCCACTTCAAGCAACGTTTCAATTCTGAATGGTGGTCTTACGCCAGGGCGATACTGAGAGTATCTTTACTCTGGAACGTGTCACAAATATATTAAATGTTATTTTAAATGAATAAATTGTGAAATAACACAAACTAATCAAATAGGTTTATTTGCCACGCCGCGCGCGCCGGGATTCGATCCCGCGACCTTCGGAATGCGAGTCGAGAGCCTTACCGCTGGACTACGCCGGCCGGAAATGCTCCCTAACAAGGGTTTAATTAAAACTAAATTAAATTTGACGTCTATTTTGTGATTTACTTTTAAAAAAACCCTGAAGAAGTGAGCTCACGAAGCATGTTGGTTGTATCTAAACATGCAATAAAAGAAGTGTTCAATATCTAATATTTAAAAAAAAGTCGGGTTAGTTACACCATTTATAACTCAAGAACGACTGGACCGATTTTTATGATCATTGATTTGTTGGATTTTTCTCCACCCCAAATAGCAGAATAGCTGTTAAAACATCGGAAAAAGTCACGAAAAAAAAAAAAAAATTTTTGCATCATAAATTTTGTATGGAACGAATTCTCATCTTTTGAAAGAGCTGCAGCAATATTGTGATAAATATAATATTGAATAGTGAGTGAAATCCAAAAATACAAAAACGTTAAATGTCAATGCGCTGATGGTTAGGTTTAACATATAATGCTGCCCCTCTTTCTTACACATTAAATGTCAATAGTCTTAAATGAGACAAACGGTGAACGTATGTCTGCACCCCTCCAAAGGAAAAATACAATAATTACAATAAATCTTTTATTTTGAAGAGTTTTAATTTTCGATGTGCATTTTTGTTATAAAGTAACAAATGTACATTGAAAATTAAAACTCTTCAAAACAAAATGTTGAGAAACTGTTACATAGTTAATGCCGAAGAAATACAAAAAAATATACTAAATTTCCCTCACACGTGTAAAGAAAATGAAACGCAATTCCCGTAAGTAAGTGGAAAAGTAAGAAAATCACAAAAAATATAAATCCGTACACAACGCTGTCTCCGGTACTGACAAAAACAAAACACAGACAGTTGCGCATCGATAATTGCTTAATTGTGTAATTCTTAACTTAATAAATAAACTGAATTTGATTCAACTAACAAGAGTTATTGATTCTCAGGCGGTACGAAGTTTTCCGGGTCAGATAGTTTTTAAATAAAATAGTGCCTCAAAATATTGTGTGTTTAAAAGTGTTTAAGGAAGAATCTTTTTTCTTCTTTTATTGTAATCAATACGTAAATAAATATATGTACCCACTCTAAAGTAATGTATTTAATTATTTTAGTTGGGCTTCAAAATTTACGTAATATTTTCAGTTCCTATCTTCAGTAGATATTTAGTTAATGTTCAAAAAAATAACTAATAATTGTATCGTTTTTACTTAACTGGTCCGAGCAGACTAATATGACAGACTGTAAATTCATTGACTCAGGTCTATTTGACGTCTTCTGCATTTAGATACTTCAAAGAAATATCATCCCAGTCTGTTTTTTGGTGGAATAATATTATTCGGGAAATATTATAAAAATTAGTGTCAATAAATCTTTTTAAACCTTTCGGAAGTGCTTATTTAAGTATTAAAACATTACACCTGCCTTCTTCTATTCGTATGGCAGTTACGTCAAAAATTTGGCACTTCAAATAATCTAATCTAATGTTTTTTTTGTTTCAGGTGAAGTGTCATAGCTGCGATTTGAAGTATCAAAATCCTTCACGTACCGAAGCGGATTTAGTAGAGTTGATTATTATTCATGTGACACACAATTTTCATGTGACGTACACATGTAACGCTTCGTGGCCAGAGAATCATAATAAGTACTTATTTAAATAATCGTGTAGTATTCATTTTATCCCCTTAACACAAAAAATAATTCTTTCAAAATTCATTATAAACACAAATAATATGGTTTCAAAATTTCCATGCGAGTCAAATTACAATGGCGATGTTTTCACGAATGTTTTACGGCCATAATTTATAACGTGGGATTAACATAGTAATGCCTGCGATTGTGATAACAAATGAAAACAAATCGTTTTTTTGTATTTAAATCATAAATTAGATATTGCTTTTGGGACGACAGTGAAAAAATATTAAAAATTGGTTTGAATGGTAAATCTAATCGGGTTTCCTAATAGATTTATTGAGTCACGACGTAAAGTGCTCCGGGGTGCAGAATAGTGAGGAGGAAGTTGTTTCTTCTACTGCTTTCTCGATGTTTCTGGCGTCTGTAGTTTATACCTTGGTCAGTTATCATAACTGGCTGGAGGAATGTGACCGCTCTCTGAAACTAGTAACGCGGTATTAATTGATTTAAAGTCCATGGAAGACAACATAAAGCTCTACCAATTAGTGATTGTGAGAAATGAAAAACAAAACTAGGAGCTTTTTATTTTGATAAAAGTTAAATATCTAAATCACAGAGGCTATCAAAAATTGTGTAATGTTATTTATAACTAAGTGAATTCAAATTCCAGTTTTTGTAAGAAATCAAAATAACAAAACTAGATAACATTTTGATTTGATCAACGTTTTTAGTAAATCAGTGATTATTATAACTGAAGTACAAGCTTTGAGGTAAAATTACAAGTGTATAACAGCAAGTGTTGTTTAGTGAATCACAGTGATTAAAACCAAGTGATTTTAAATTCCAGTGATTTCGGCTGCAAGTCGTGATTGATTTGCGAACCGAGTGGTGATTTTAGTGCTACGTCGTGATCTGTTGGTAGTGAATTAGCGTGTTGATCCAGTTGCCAGTTGGGCGAGGGTTTAGATGCAGTTCTCTGTGGATGATGAAGAGATCCAAGTCCTACGGGTGGCTACAACAGCTGCTTAAGGTCAAGTCCTCTGAAGGGCAAGAGGCTGAACCGTCGGACGAGGAGGAGTGGCCGCAGACCTCCACGGCAGTCTCAATCAACTTGGAAATAAATAGGTGAGCGACCTTTCATTATTTTGAAACTCTTATATTTATCGTCTACTTGCTCCTGCATAAACACTGCCTTGATACTGATTTCTTGATCTCGGTCATGTACAGAGACTGATTTTAATAAATTGATGATTATTCTTGGTGATTCAAATTACATTAATTGGTGTTTGAGGTTGTTATCCTTTTGCACTCCGTCCTCCTTCTTGAACTAACATTTGGGACGTTATTAGAAGTTCATCCTTTTGGTTTTGAAAATATTAGATTACTATTCTGTTGCTTAAAGGATAAACCACTTAAGTCCATAGCAGTTGCTATAGAATAAACCACCTTATTTCACAGCAATTTCTATGAAATTAAGTGGTTTATTCTATAGCAATTGATATGGACTTAAGTGGTTTATCCTTTAAGGTACCTATAGTATTGTACTAGATTCCTAAGCCCATAAATTGCCGCGGAAAATCTTGACTGTTTTTTTTTGTAACACACTTACTTTTATGTGTGTCATGTTATCTAAATATACAACTATATGCACGTTACATTTATCGTCAAGCGTTACTTGCATTTCATAAATGTAGATTATTTTTCAACTAAACTCCTTTATTCCCGCCTGCCTTGACACAGGTATATATCCCAGGGAGACAAGCATCGAAAAACCCAATATAAACAAAGATACTTCATATGAATAAATAAAAAAAATTAAACATAAAAATAAAATTATATAAATTTGTATTCGGTGCTTTTTTCTTAGTTTGTCAACTATCATAAACATACATCCATTTTCACATTTTGTTTTCAATTTTTCCATTTTTTTCCAAATTTCATGCATAATAAAACTTGAAACTTACTATTTGGTAGTTTTTTGAGATTGAAAACTTATGCACATTTGTGAAAAAGCATTAACTTTGTGGCTCACCATAACTTACAATAAAAACAAAAAGAAATTTGGTATACTTAGACCACTTTAAGTTTATTTTATTCTGTGAATAAAATGAAAACTTATTATTTGAAAAAGTGAATCGTAAAACCATAACGATATTGGCCAATATTTTAACAACACAACCATGACACACTCCAACATATATAACATCTAGAAGAGTACAACCTACGTGTAACATGACACTACCTACTTACCTGGCTTTAATCATAACAATAAGAATAATAACGTAAGGTTCAGCTTACAAATTACGTAGAGTTACAATAAACGAGAAAATGTATTTCGAGAAGTCGAGGATGATGTCACGAGACATTCGCCTTGATTCAAATTGCTGTCTAAATCGACGATACATTACAGTAACGATGGAAATATCGACAGGAAACACGATGAATTTGACGTAAACAACATTTTTGTAAATTATTTTTAAAAATCATCACCGGGAAATGAACGGTATATAATCAAGTTATTCAATGCATGTGGCTGCTTTTGGATGGTTTTGATGAGATATGGAAATTGTAATACGGATAAATCTTAATAAATATCTAATTAATGTTATTTATGGACGCTATTCGTTGGGTTCTTCCGTTGACGATGAGCGACATGTTTAATTTTATTTAAAAAAAAATCGCAAAATCTTTAAGGAATTTAGGAATTTATTTTTTAATTGTTGATTTATTTTAGATATTTTATTTTAAATTCATCTAAGATAATAATCCGATCTATAGGTACTAAAATTTAACCAGGTAGGTTCTTTATAAAATTTCGGAATATCTCTACATATTATAAATTAAAGTCCTCCGCCGTGTCTGTCTGTCTGTGCGCGATAAACTCGAAAACTACTAAACGGATTTTCATACAGTTTTCACCAATAGATAGAGTGATTCACGAGGAAGGCTTAGGTATGTATATGATTTTTCAAAGTTTGAGTAAATTGGTTGAAATATATAATATATAAAGGAGAATGACTTGGCAGGCGGGCGGTGTAGATTTGATTTGTATTCAAATTAACAGATGGCGGTTGTTATAAAGGTTGGATAACCTTCCAGTAGATGGCAAAATCATTATTATTGCGAAAACCTGTACTTAGACGTTGTAAATGTGGGTTTTTATTGCATATTAAAGTTCTATTCAAGTGTCTACATAAATTACGAAAAAAACCACGGAAGCCGTCCGTTTTTAAGTGAAAACCTCTTTAGCACCGTTGTGATTTGAAACTCGAAAAAAGAAAAATAGCGAAAAAAAAATAGACAAATACATACATCTATAGGATTTAGCCTAAGAGAGAATGAGTATATTCGGTGTCATCTTTGTGAGGTGCTTCATAGCTACCCCACTCTTGTCTACTTTAGTTTACTGAAGGTTTCACTTCTACTGCGTGTGAACTGCACACTCTGAACTGCACGAATTTTGTAATGTGAATACTGCACAAAATTCCCAATTGCTTCCAATCGTCTGGAGCCAGTGAGACTATGGCATCCCCAATTACATTGAATCTGAAGTTGGGGAGCCAGAAACAAAATAGATGCGATTTACAATAGTACCTGTAGCGATGTTGGCGACACATATCATACTAATAACAGTTCATGGCCCGTCTCCAATATTTCTATTATATTTATAAGTTCAAGTCAATAAACATATTTATTATAAATTCACTAAAAGCTATATCGAATTAACACCTAAGTTATCTTTGCATCATCTCACTTTGACTTCATTTTCACGATTACTTTAAAGAGCATTCGGACGGATGCAAGAA
Source organism: Limnephilus lunatus (assembly GCA_917563855.2). NCBI lineage: Eukaryota > Metazoa > Arthropoda > Insecta > Trichoptera > Limnephilidae > Limnephilus > Limnephilus lunatus. The sequence goes on from OU830593.1 coordinate 50,620,596, forward strand.
ATAGGATTGGATTATTTCTACAAAGATGAATGGACCCAAGCCATCATTATTTAGCTTGTCGGCTTGTTCGGTAAAAAATACCTCAATACCTTATCTGTACATTATGTAGAACCGACGTCTAAGTCTTCCTTGTAAAACGTTCCCATCGTGTCTTTGGATCGGAGAACATGCGTTGTTAGCGGTAAACTTTTGTCTAATTAATCATGAATTGTGAGACTAATTATTATTAAAACAGCCGTGTTCTGTTTGTTTATCACACCTAGATGCTAATTTATGACCCTTCATTAAATGCATATGTAGTGGGGTATCGAAAAAATTTCGGGCCCCTGGGCAAGCTTAAAAAATGGCTGCCAATCCGATTCCTAGGTGTTCTAAATATCAGTCATACGATGCATTATAAAAACGGTTTTACGTCGGTCACCAAACTGAAAACGGTTAAAAGCCGAGAAGCAAATGTATCAGGATCCCATAAAGGGGTTGTAGGTTTATTAACTAGCTAGCTAAGAATACTCCATCATCGCGAAAGCAAATTTATTTTTGGTCTATTATATTGTTATAGTGTAGGAGTTTTTCAAATATTTTCATGTTATCAGAAACCCAGGAAATTTGGGAGGCGGGTAAGAGTAACGCTGCCCCGGGAAATAACACCTCTGCCATGGGTCACCGTCACCCCAAGTGGTTCGCTACGTTTGGTGACTTGGAGTGAAGTTTGTCCGGGTCGGCTGCGTCGGATGCGTCTGCCCACCAGCTCCATTGCAGTCCGGATCGGGAAAGAATGGTCGAGGGGTTCCTTTGACTTCTCCAGCCGTACTCTCTCGGAAAATCGCCTTGCACCACAGTGGGAGGGATGGATTCATACGTCTTACGTCACTCCTGGACACATTGACCCCCAGATCCCTACCCCTCCCTAATACTTTTCCTTCCCAGAACTTCCTTTTCACACAGCATCCCCAAAGATGACATAGGCCCTGAGGAGAATTATTTTCCTCAGGGCCTCCTGTGTGGAGCTAATTAATTTAAAAAAAACCTGGATAGTCCATGTCATTAAGATACACACTCAAAATAATAATGATATCGTTGCTTATCTCTGAAGGAATACATACATTTATAGAAGTCTGTTGTCGATGTGTCCTTCTTCCAGAAGAAAGGTAAAATTTACTTTACTTCTGCTGAAATCGATCAATCATTTTCAATTTCAAAATTCTGTTATTAACAAATAATCGATTTCATTGGCTTGTCTGTGATCTAAGAGACGAAAGATCTCTCGTAAAATGACGATATCAGTTTTCTTACACGTCCTAATAAAGTCTACATATAACCACGAATCCCACTCACAAAGTAGTTAAATATTCATAGAAAATAGAGTAGGCTTAACAGGTATTATTTTAAATTTAATGTATTTGTGATGGAATATTATTGAAAATTAATAATATGCATTTACGTTTGTATAAGATTACAATGCAACCACGCAAAAGTTCTTATTTGTGGTATAACATAACGATAACTTTTTATAAATTAAAAACTATCAAATTTTCCTAGATTCGAATATATTTGGTTTCATAGTAATATAGGGCAATAAAATAAATAAATATTTTTTGTATTTCTTGGGCATTAACTATGTGATAATTTCTAGACATTTTTAAATGTTCATTGAAAATTAAAACTCTTCGTAGAATGCACCCGTGAATTTTTCTTTCAAATGTTATTTGTTAGGTAGGCATTATTCACAATTTTTTAGATACATGTATTTTTAAGGGAGGTATCAATTACAACTATTTAATTGCGTCTATTAAAAGGATTTTTTTCTACGCCTCGAAGACATCTTAATATAATCGAAGATATTTAAAAATTTAAAATTTTATTTTTTATAAGGGGAGACAAATACTCCCGGGTTATGAATAACCCGACAATATTTACCACCATAGAAAGCTGAAAATGTTGCTTGTATTGTAATGGAGGACTTAGTCAGCCGAGGAATCGAACTCGCGACGCCCGGGTAGGACCCAAAGGCGATGCCAACTCAGCCACTGAACGGTCCAAATATTTGTATTAATTTCTAAAAAGTATAGGTCTTACGTACTTAACTCTAACACAGCGAAGTGTTAATTTTATTTTGGAAAAATGACATAATGGATATTTGTATTAAATATTGTGATTTATTTTTGGGATATTATGTCGTATTGCGCTAGCTTTTTTTTTAGCCTACATCTGTCCCCGAAGTCCTGGGAAGATTAAAAACTCATAGGAAGCAATTGAAATTAGCAAGAATCCCATAAATATTAATGAAGAAAATTGGGCTAAACTCAATAATTCTTGGTATCTGGTAATTGGTGGCTATCTAAACCAATTTAAATTATACTGTAAAACTCGTATCAGCTCGTAGAGGATTGGAGCTTGCAGCACGGCATCGTATCTACGTTTGCACAAGCTTCACCAAATTCATATTACATATCTATCTGCCCTGATGATAAACACTGTCCTAAAGAAGGAGGTAGCGCAACACGGCATGAATTTATCAAGATAAATACTTTTGGCCGAGAAAATCTCAATTCATATATATTTTAAGTATAGGTAGTACAAGCCTGTCTTACTTTTACTGTTCCGGGCACTTCCAACGATTTCAGAGGCACCTGCCCTTCTTCCCTGATGGTAACGCCACTGTATTTCATGTACAAGTACAGGTTCAATTAAACACCTTTTCTCTGTGAATTTGAAAAAGTGATTGATGACTTTAAACGTTAAATTAAATATTTTAAAAAGAAATGTCTGCCTATTTGAACGTTGAATAGTCCATTAAGATAATTTATTACAATTCCGGGCAAGATTTACAATCGCTTACAAATGATTATAGATTGAGAACGGTTTTTTAACATAAACTTATTTGCTTCTTTTAAAATGCCTTTCTTCAGGTCGGCTTGGTGAATTTTTATTTCAGCACTGTTTTTATATAATTTCTGACAGCTAGGCCTTGCGTTACAGATATAAACACAATTTTAAGTTCGGTGCTTGACCTGACGTTTAGTTTTTTAGAACTTCTTCTTGGGGTGGAGTCGACACAGAATATGTTTCTAAAACTAACGTCCTTGTATGATTGAACTTGGAAAACTCTAAACGTCCTCTGTGGTTCAGTTCAGTATTTGGAAAGGACGACAGTTTAAAATTAGACAATTGACCCAGGGGAACGATAAAACTACAACAGAAGGTATTATAAAATTCTTTAAAGCTCCTAACGGATTAAGATTAGGTTCTTCGTGATTATAAGTTGATTAATTTACGTTGTCGTAAGGTTTATATTTAACTAGCTGGTACTCGGCATTCAATGCTATGCCATTTAATAAATTGTTTTTCTCTGCGTGTCCTTTCCCATTCGTCCTCTTCCCCTTACGCCCCCCTCCCATTCCTGTCCCGCGTCCTCATCCCTTCTCGCGTTTCCACTCCGCTTCCTCCACCTTCCCTTTTCCCACTCCACTCCCTTCCTTACCCCATCCCGCAAACCCCACTCCCGAGTTCCTCTCCCCACTTCTAGGTTCCCCTCCCCCCTCCGCGGTTCCCCTGCCCCCCCCCCCCCATCCCCCCCTCCCGCGTTCCATAAACTAATTCCCGGTATATTTAGTTTTCCAACAGCTCGCGTGCCACGTATTGCAATTTTTTATACAAAATTCATAATGCCAGAACTCACCAAACAATAACAAACAAAACAACAAAAGAATTATCCCATTTGGTCCAGTCGTTCGGAAGTTATTAAGCGCGTACATACATTTCGGCGATTCATTTTTATACAAATTTCATAATGCCAGAGCTCACCAGTAGTTTTATACAAACCTTGTCCCGACAATAACGAACACAACAAAAAAACTATCCAATTTGGTGCAGTCGTTCGGAAGTTATGCGGGAACATACATTTTGGCGATCCATTTTTATTAATAGATATAAATTGTACACATAGATATAAATATTTAACTGGACTAGACGTCCGTACTAAAGGTGGCTGTTATTCTGAAGCTGGGCGCCCGTTTGCCCCAATTGTTCGTGCATTAGACACTAGCGACGATAGATGATACTGTTCTAAAGTACTACTTAACTGATATCTTTTGGTTATCTAAATACTACAAATAACTATTTATACAAATTGTATATGTTGAAGGATGTCGAAACTACACGTCTAATCCTGTATAATACATTTATCCCATGCTTTTTTTAAAATTCAATTCTCGCCAATTTGGAACCGGCAGTACAAAGTTTACATAGATAGCAAAGAACATATTCAAAACAATTTTATAAAATATCTTACCTTCAAATTCAACAATAACTTTGAATGCACATTTCAAACTTTGCAAAAAAGGCGAGCAATAGCTGATTTGACATTTATACACAAAATTTTAAATAATAATATTGACTGTACTGATATTCTTTACCTAGCTAATTTTAACATACCCTTATGACGTACACGCCATATAGAATTATTCCATACGTTTCATTGCAAGACAAATGCAGCAAGTAATTCACCAATCAATCGTGCTCTGCATATGTTCAATAATATTGGTCTAAATTCTAAATTCTAACATCGACATTTTCTCCGATTCAATGCCTAAATTTAAAAAGAGCAACATGTCAATAATATAATTTGTTTAATGCACATACATACATACATACTCTCTCTCTCTCACACACACATACACACACACCTTCCCACTACGCACATCTACATACCATAAATAAGACACTACAAAGAAATACATCAAAGGTACGCATCATAAAATATAACTAATAATTGTAAATTCTTTTCACCACTGTAAATCAACTACTGTTTGTTTCTGTTTATAAATAAATAAATAAATGTAGTTACAAATATGGGTGCATTATAAATATGAATGGGTGCATTATATCTATATTATATGTAAGGGAATATTAAACAGGTGAATAGTCTCCTTTGCATATTCGACCACCTCACAGCAAAGTTAGAGATGGTTGAAATGCGGAACCGTTTCAATTCAAAGCACCATTCAACGAATATAATAGGGCGTGATCTATGAAGATATTTTTATGAACATACCGTTCTTAGAACATGAATACGTTGCTACAGGGTTATTAAGGAAATTATACATTTTTTATTACAACCTCCGTGGGGCATTGGGTACAGTGGCGCACCGTGTCTTTTAACTGTCGTGATTTTAGTAGATACCTTTAAGTATGGAAAGTATATTGAGAGCATCAAATAGAGATTACTCTATGCACGTAGATAAACATGAAAAAAATGCAGAGAGTAAATATTTTCGTTTTTGTAAAAATGGTATCGCAATAAAAAAACATTGAGTTTCAGAAGCTTAGTTTCGGGTCCTGTTTTAAAATAGTATGAAACATATTTTGTACCTTAGTTTATAGGACGGCCGGCGTTGTCTAGCAGTAAGGCTTTTGACTCATAATCCGAAGTCGCGGGATCGAATCCCAGCGTGGGCAAATAAATTTTATTTGGATAATTTGTGTTATTTCACAATTAAGTATTTAATTTTATTTTTATTAATTTTTTTATTTATTTTTTATTCAGTTAAAGATACATAAATTACAGTAAATTTTAAATGATAATTAATTACATAATATGTATCCATATTTGACTTATCCCCATAAATAAGCAGGGCTTGTTTATGAGGATAAATCAAATATTTAAAATAATACTAAATTATTATCCATGTACATTAGGTTTGCTGACTTCAAGGCTTTTATATCAAAATGCTGAAAATTTTCGTTGATTTGTTGCCTTTATTATGACCCTGTACAAGGATAATAATTTAGTATTCAGTTCGTGTTATATAAGTGACGACCTCAGACTAGCGATCATTTATTATTTATTATCTTCATTCGTGCATTCTGTTTTCTAAAGCCTAAACTTTTACTCTCATGTTGGTTTCAACGCAACTATGCGGCACTCCTTAGACTTTTGCAATAATATCTAAAGATGAATTATTATTATACTCAATATTTTGATCTCAAATAAGGCCGGGCCTAATATATTTTGTTTATAAAGCTGAGTTAAACCTACTTCAGTTTCTCAACATTGTTTTATTTTAAACTGAATTTCATATATTTATTGTTATAAGTTTAATCCGCAGAACTTCATTACATTCTTAAAAAATATACAATCAAAACAATTATTTCTTCAATCGTTGCAAAATGACTTTGTGGCATTATTTATTATTTAATTAATAAGAGATAACTTTGTATAAACCACTTTTTTAATAAACAATATCGACATGTTTCAATAAATAAAGGATATATTTTGTACGTCCGTGAGGATATGTTAATATAATATATATTAACATATCCTGAAGAAGATAACATTGTTATTGAAACATGTCGATATTGTTTATTAAAATAGTGGTTTATACAAAGTTATCTCATATTAATAAAAAAATAAAAATAATAATAATTAAAAAAAACAATTATTATTTGATTTAAACAGTTTATTCATAAAAAAGTAATTATTATTATGCGTGACAGTTGTTTCGCCTTGTGAAGCCATTGTCAAACGGTGGTTTGGCCATTTACTGTAGATATATTTATTTTAATAGATTATAATAAAACAAATAAAAAACTTTATTCCACTTAATTTTATTTGACCGTAACCGGTTTCAGCTCGTCAGAGCCATCTTCAGACTGGTACAAATAATTCTTAGCCTACGGTTTATATACATAACATATGGGGGAGGGGGAGAGGGGTAGTCTACAAGGATTTTAATGTATTTGTTTTATTATAATCTATTATAATGGACTTCCACCACGAATTATCAGTTTCAAAAATAGAAATATATTTATTTTATTTTATTTATATATATAATAAATATATTTCTATATATTTAATATATTTTTATTTATTATAATTTAAAAAAAAACTAGTTGCATTTATTATTATTACCTACACCTTAACTGATTTCCGAATAAAATTTTGGAAATTATTAATATTTTTTAATTACCCTGTAAAGATTCCCCAATTAGTGCTTGCTTAAATTTGATTAAAGGTCAACTTAAGATTATTAAGTGAGATGTTTTCAAATAATGGCTCAGTTGTTTCTTTTTCCCTGCAGAATTAAGTATTCTTGTGTTCTCTAATAATTAAACTCAGCTTAAACACATATAGTAATGGTGAGCGAATTATACTTTTAGTTAATTTATCAAACTAGCTTTCGGTTTTTTAGAATTTTTATTATTTTAAAGCTGCTCTAAAATATTGAGTTCCTAAACAATAGGTTGGGCGATTAATATTCATGATTCTACGCCCATATCGGTCGCTATTTCATCATTATTCATATAAACCCAGAATATTTTCGTATTTGTAATTCAATAATTTATAATAATATTGTGGTTGCTTGTTGTTCGTTGCTTTTTGCACGCTTTTTTTATTTTTATATTGATTAATATTATATATGAACGGTCAGTGGCAGTGTCTGACGCGTCTAGATCCCACCAGGTATCGTGAGTTCAACTCCTTGTATGGCTAATTCATCCATCGCGGAACAAGTACCAATTTCCGCTTCCTGTAATGGTAGTAGGAGATTTTCAAATATTCTTTATAAATTCATATATGATATATTTTTTAAAAATCCTTTTTAATTAGTAAGTAGATGTTCTTCTTCAGAAATGTTTATATTAGGTATTTTGTCATGTTTTATTTTTTTTTTTAAATTTCGGTCTTTAACGTGAATGTCACTCTTTCATTTATTTATCAATGATACAAATTTTCCTAACTAACTAACTAACTAACTAACTAACTAACCATCACGCCGTTTCCCCGCAGGGGTAGGCAGAGAGGACGGACCGCCAAACAACTCGGTCTTGGCACACACTCTTTGCCTCACTCACATTCATACATCGTCTCATACATTCTCTTCTATTATTCTGACTTTTGACATGGCCCGACTCAAGTATCTGATTCACTTGATCGTGCCATGTCTTCCTCGGACGTCCACGACTTCTTCTACCATTCACATTTGCGTCGTATATTCTTCTTACACTGCTTTCTTCGTTCATTCGCTCTACATGCCCAAACCATCTGAGGGTCCCTTTCTTAATCTTACTCATTATGCATACATCAGCCTTACATTCTTTGCGGATATCCACATTTCTCACACGATCATACATTGTTTTACCACACATACGCCTCAGGGATCTCATTTCAACAGCATTCAGTTTACTTTCATCCTTCCTCTGCCAGTTCCATGCCTCACTGCCATGGAACTCTACCTCCCGGCAGTGAGGTTTACCAACACCAGTTTTAAATAATATAATCATGCAGTAAAATAAATCAATACATTATCTGGTAAACGTATATTTCAGAATTTTAATTTTAGTTTAAATAAAATCATTTAAAAATTCACGAAAATTGGTCCATTTGTGTATTTATTTGCGCACTTACAAACTAATATATTTCAATTTTTTTTACATTCTTATTCTGCTTAGACATTATTGAAAAATGATTAATACTTATGTTAAAAAAAATAATTATAAAAAGTACTTAATTTTAATAGTTTTATCATCATGCCTTTCAGCATTTTTGGATGTAGGTAAATTAAAGCAAATTTGGAATGAAATAAAATCGATGTTGAGTTATAATTGTAAAAAGCTGGTACGGAGAATAATTATTAATCTTTGTCATTGAAACCGCCCTGTACGATCGTAAGAATATCTTTCGTCGAGATGTGGATTTTCAGTCGCTGGCTGGTTAAACGCCTCTAACCATTCGGATCCATAAGCTTTTTTTCATAATAATATAGCATTTACGAACATAATATGTACGGCATACATGACTTATTAAACATGAAATGGAAGTCAGTATAACTATAAAAGGGAGTGATTTTATTCAATTCAAACTTCTGAAAGCATAAAAGGAAAAGTAAAGAAAAAAATCAAATATTTAGTTAATGCTATACATATTCGATTGAATGTTATTTTTTTAAGAGTACGAGGTATATTTTATTTTTGTAGGTCAGACATTTCTAAGTTTAATTAGGTATGAACATATATTGTGCCGGTAAAACAATTTATTATTATCAAAAATGACTTTACAACTATCTACCATTAAAAATAAGCAAATATATGAATTTAAAAACAAAATCAACATTTAAAACCAAAATTTCAATTATTTCATTTCGCTATAATGTAGATTTAAACATTCTGTTATGAAATCGTGTGAATGTTTGAATTATTTTAAAGACTTTTAGAATTGGTTTAAATCCATGATAATAAAAATTAAATGGTCCATTTGTGTCACATAAACTTTTCGAAAATGGAATAAAAAACTTTGTGGCTCATTTACATTTTAACTGTTGCTCACATTATAATTTAACTGATCAAAAAACCTGTCTCATGATTTTTTTAGTCGACCGTTTAATTTATTTCCCATCATAATAATATAAGACTAAATAATTATAGTCGGGCATAATTTAGGTTAATGAGTACTTATTTATATGTTCATTTCTTTTGAGAGAAATATGAATAGATAGAAAGGTTGAAATCTCAAAATCAAAGGCGGAAATTAAGCTCTCTGAAATGCCAAATGGTCGAGTTTTCACTTGACCATTTGGCATTTCATTTGTCCTTAATTGATTTTCATAATTTATTTTTTGTAATTTAAAAAAATATGTATGGTTTATAATTAAGTGGGTAAGGATTTAAGTACTTAGGTACTTGGAAATCTTACGGTTTCAGAGGAAATTTTGGTTTTAATTTGCTAAATAAGAGAAAATTAAAAATATAATTTTTTGATCGCGAGGTCTACAAACTGTTCACAGAACTAACTGTAACAATTCTTTTTTCATTCACATTCATATATCGCCTCAATAATTATGGTCTTCTGTTATTCTGACTCTTGACATGATCCGACACTAGCATTTGGTTCACATGACTGTGCCATGTCTTCCTCGGCCTCCCCGGCTTCTTCTATCATTCACATTAGCGTCATATATCTTCCTTACACTCCTGTCTTAGATCATTTGAAATAAACTTCCCTCAGCTCTTACTAATATCTAGAACTTGGCTTAATTTATAAGAGCTTTAAAAACAAACTTATTTAAAAAAATCATGAATCTTAACTCCTACTTAATATACTTTAATAAGCCATGTTTCTCAAGTTTCCTGTAAAGGTTTGGTTTCGGTTTCCTCCTTACTGTACTTTCATGTTTAATGTGCACTCAGAATGTTTCTTATTTCTAAACGTAAACTGCCTCCTGTTTGTATTATATTTTAGTTTTAATGATTCTTGTTTAATGACACCGTTATTATTTATCATTATCTATTGTCCTGTGCCAAAACACACTGTTATTATTAATTTTGTTATCTTGGCATCGTATATACTGTATATTCCTTGTTTCATATTATTTGATCAATATTTTGCAAGGGACACTATAGGATTACTTTTAAGCTTATCATAGCTAAGCGCACTTAAAGTGAAATAACACAAAACTATAAAAAAATTATAGTTTTGTGTTATATTATCATTATTATTATTTATTCATCTTACTCATTATGCTTACGTAGTTCTACTATCATGTATTGTTTTACCTTCCTCTGGGATCTCATTTATGCAGCATTCAGTCTACTTTCACCCTTCTTTTTCCAGTTCCACGACTCAAAATCGTACATCGAAGTAGGTACCAGCAAATGGAAAGATTTAAAAGAATACATATATCACTTACCAGAGACTTGCATGAGACGATGCATGAATGTGAGTGATGTTAAGTGGCCAGTACCAAGACAAGAGTTGTGTGGTCGTCCATCCTATCAGCCTAACCCAGGGGAGAAACGGTGTGATGGTTACTTAGATAGTTAGAGTCTAAGTCTAACATGAAATAACACAGCTTTCATCCAGAAACATCCTCAGGGCATTAAAATTAAAGCTTTAATATTCCATGGCGAATGATAAATTTATGACCAGCGGTCATCTCGTCTCAGTCATTATTGTCAATATTTCTTAAGTGTTGCCATAACTTCAGTATCAGCAGTGTAATTTAAAAATTTAACGCTTTTTTGAAACCACTTTGTTTAGTTGAATTTAATGAAAGGAAATTGAAATGGGAAGGATGTTGGCAATCGTTATTTTATTTGACGGCCTGTCAATCAGTCATTGCGTTTTAATGATGTTATATGGTATGTTTATTTAATACAGGAAGTAACTGGTAAACTGTTGTATACTTTCGGTTATGATTCTGCTTTCTATATATCTACGTATATACATGTCTATTTAAATATTTTCAATACTCATAGTTTTGTCTACTACCCAAAAGTAGAATGTCTGCCTGCTGTCTAATTTTAGACTCTTTAATCATTATTTTTTTTTTTTTTTACAATTTTTTTTATATGAATACTTCAAAAGAGTCTCAGCTGCTCCCGTCTGGAGCCAGTGAAACTATGACATCCCCAATTGGGTATGTTGTGAGACTGAAGGTAGAGGGGAGAGGAAGGATGTGGGGAAGAGAAAGGTGGGGAAGTACCTGGCTATTCAGATCTAGTCACCAAACACGGCTAAAGCAATTTCAAGCAACGTTTCAATTCTGAATGGTGGTCTTACACCAGGGCGATAATGAGAGTATCTTTCACTCTGGAACGTGCTGCAAATATACTGAATTAAAATGAATTAATTGTGAAATAATAGAAGTTAATCAAATAAAATTTATTTTTCCACGCCGGGATTCGATCCCGCGACCATCGGATTGCGAGTCAAAAGCCTTTCCGCTAGACCACGCCGGCCGTCAATGTAAAGTAAAGTAAACATAATGTATTATACTTAGGTGTTAGGTATGTTATTATTAGAAACAAATTATTCAATATTCAAAAGGTTTATTATAATTGTAAAACTTTTTCAATAATATTTTTCTCATTAAACAGGGTATAGCCGTATGTACCCGAAGAATTGTAACCAACTATTCCGTAATATATTTTAAGCAAAAAATGTTGATGTCATTTATCTGTCCAATCATTTTTTTCTATCAAAAGAAAATTCTATCACCCACCACAACTGATTTGTTGGATTCAGCCAGCACGGGTCACGCGATGCGCACTCCGTCTCGTTCTAGCAGCGAGGCAACAGAGGAGAAATAGCTCAAATCACGTTATCCCTTTGCCACGCGTAGCAGTGTGATCAGCGGTGTAGTGTGATACAAACACATTTTTTTGTTTTTAATCGAAAAAAAATCATCGGACACCAAAATGACGTAAATTTTTTTTTACTCCAAATATGCTCAGAAATCGCTGGTTAAAATCCTGCGGGTTCGTGTTGTTACATCCTGTATCTTATATAATATAATATTTTTCAGTAATAATGTTAGATTTGCCATTGTTTTATTTTATTTTCTTAGTTTTTTTAATATTTGATATTTTTTTGCTCTCTTGCTCTTTCTAAAAAGTTTATTTTTCTGCGTTTCTCCGATTTTTTTTTACATGAGCATTGCTCTAAAAAAAGATGTAGTGTATTATTAAGTAAAAAAAAGTTATTTACCTTGTATCTGTAATTTGTATCTCATTAAAATTAATAAAGAAATTTTAAATATTATGAGGCGTGCATAATTTAAATATGTGTATTACTGTAGAAATGATGCAACTATATGCAGTGGCGGTTCGTGGTCTTTTTAACAGGGGGTTCAGAAATCCAAGAGAAATTTTTCTAATCAAAATTTACTTTTAGAGGAATTAAATTGTTTAATGTTTTTTGCAGCAATGCACGTTGCTAATTATTATTGTTTTTACAACAAGAATAATTACGTAGAATATATAAGTGGACGCGAAGGCCATTTTATTTTTATTTTCCAACCTTTTTTCATGAGTATGAGTATTATTTTTTATGTACACAACACTGCATTCAGCGATTGTGTAAAAAAATTACGACAGAATATTAGCGACAAAGTTGGTGGGTGGGTGGTTTGGTATATTTATGGTCAAAACAATACTGAAGTAAGTTCAACACAAAATTACATAACTAGCGACTTGACAATACGACCTTTGCCGAAAATAATCTAAAAAAGAGGTATTTAAACGCTAGAAATATTTTGATTCTGACGCCTTCAAAATTTAAAATCTTCCTTCTTTTTTGTACGAGGAAAGTAAGCGCCAAAGTGTTTTATTTATTTATTTTGTGCATAATTTTATAAGATTGAAAAAAAGTTTGATCATACAAAACGTCAAAAATAGTCTAAGCCATAAAGGGGTATTTTAAAAAAAATCGTTTCTCGTACTACTTCATAGTTACTTAAGTCATGAAAAACATTGTTTTAGTAGTTCACGCTTATATTTTTTGTAACGTAAATAATAATTTTATTGTAATTCCAATCCATTAAAAAGGTAGTAAAAGCTTCAATTTATCCCTAGCATATTTTTTTGATGTTCATAATGTAAACCGATTCGTAGTAAAGATTAATCTAAATAGTATCTAAATGAGAGTTCACGTATAGTTTCACTGTATAGTTGCATGGTTGCATCCGGCGCAAAGGCAACTTGTCACTCTCCGACGGACTCGATCGGTAATACTCGTGAAAGGTCGGAGATCACATGATATCCATAACACGGGATCGCGGCGCCAAAGCGGGAATGAATTTGGCAAAGAAATGGATAGTTTCGTTCAAATCACCGTCAGAGGGGTCTGTATGGGCCAGGATGTTTTTGTAAGGAGAATTTTGCGCGCGACCACATCACGTACCAAATGGACATAGGTACCGATTTCGATGCGGTGCGCGGTGGCGCGAGTTTAAAATACGGATTTTAATGGAGCCCTATTAATGTGATTATAAACTTGTTTTATAATGATTCCAAACTTGTTTAATAATAACATTATATATTATTATAAAACGAGTTTGTTTTATTTTATCATCTTTCAATGGGGGTTCACTGCACAAACGCAATATTTTAATATTGAATATTTTAAGAATTTGAGAATTTTGGATTACAAATTGTGGATCGTTTGCATTATTTATTAGGTCTCTTGAAAATTGCATTGACTTTCTGCATTTAGTTTCTGGACAACAAACGCAACTATTACCTATTCGTAAAAATCATTAACTTTGTGGCTCGCCATAATTTACAATAAAAACACATAAAAATTTGTTGTAGACCACTTTTATTTTACACTCTACCGGTTTCGGAAGCACCCTTCCTTCGTCAGAAGAATATTATAACTAACCTATTATACAGAATATTGACAGATATACAAATTTTAGGTGTTTGAGTGGGGGGTAAGCAACGGGGTGGGGGTAATTGCGGGATTTCCGGGGACAACAGAGCGGTTTATTGAAAAAATATTTAGAATCTGACAAAAAGATAAATTAATTTGGTTATTTATTTTTTTATTACGGTGCTCCAGATTTTATGTCCGGGTTGAATCTTTCCCAAATGAAAGACTAAACCCTTCCACACACTTTTCCACAAATGAATATCTAGTAAATGAACGCAATGTAAGTGCACTATATAAGAATAAAACAATACAAGAACAATACGTCAATCCACCAGAAACATAATGGGAAAATATTTCACCGACTCCAGATATTTTCATATCAGAGGGTTCGGCTCTGATGAAATCCTAACTGGTCCGATAAATCCTACTGATCCCTCAATATAAATATTTAAAAAATCTTTCGTAATCCTACATGTATTTAAAATGACCGACTTTTGCATTTTTATGTACAAATTTTTTGACAAATCTAATACGCCTAAATTTTGAATGAGAGAGCTAGGTATAATGCCAGTAGCCGAAATAACAAATGGTAATATTTTTATAGTCTGAGAATGCCAAATTCTTTTAATTTCATTTCCTAAATCTGTATATTTTCTTATTTTTTCAGAAACAGTTTTCTGAATATTACAAGAATTTGGAATAGCGACATCAATGATCTAAGTTATTTTCTTAATTTTGTCATGTAAAACTATATCGGGTCTATTATGACTAATTGTTCTGTCTGTCAGAATAGTTTTATCATAATAAATTTTATAAAATTCATTTTCTAAAAATGAATTTGGTTCATATTCATAATATGGTACATTACGGCAGTCAATCAAGTTATGTTTAATTACCAAACTTTGGTGAATTATTTTTAAAACTTGATTGTGCCTAAATGTATACTCGGACGGCGCTAATACAGAACATCCCGATATAATATGTTCTATAGTTTCCGGAAAAGCCAAACATTTTCTACATAAATCATCAATTTGATTTGCATCTTTGATGATATGCTTCCTATCTTGTATGGCAAGAATAAAGCCTTCTATTTCTGCGCTCAACTCTCGTTATTATTTAGGGATTTTCTGATTTCAAGTGCTTCTAAGTTATCTAATTTTTTGCTTTTATTTTTACGGTGAAGAATTTTAACCCCTGTGTCCTTATTAAAAGTGTGATCTGTGGAAATTAGGTGATTAGCAAACTCTGAAAAATTATTATTATTTAAGCATCTTAAATGTTATGTGACTCTAATATTTATATTTCTAGATGTCTTACCTATGTAGAACGAAGGACAATCATTGCAACATAGTTGGTAAATGCCGGAATGGCTAAATTTATGATCTCTATCTTTAGTGTTTTTTAATAAGTTACCAAAATTGTTATTAGTATACATAGAACGCGAGTTTGATGTGGGCAAGCAAGTTTTTTGTATTAAGTGAAGAAAAGTTGGATATATATAAGATTCTGCGCCATTGAACGGGATGGCGAGTGTTTATAAAATAAAAGTGATTTACAACAAATTTATATGTTTTTGTATTGCAACTATTACCAGCTCACAATATTATTGGAATAATTGGCTATTGAACTTACAAATTCATGCAATATTTTATCATTTGTATGATAAAAGCAAGAAAAAGCATTTTTGTATTTCTTCGGCATTAACTATTTTATATAAAAATTTGTTACTAATTTTTTTTTAAATAACCGTTGTTAACCACCTTTCCTCGAATCCTCCCACACTCCCTCCCCAACGCTTCAATTCCGCAACCCCCACCTAATTATAAATTCAATGCAATGATTACAAAGAACTAATAGTGCATGTCACTCAATTTCATAAACATTATTGTTTAAAAAATCAAAACGTAAAAAACGAAGTTTTTGACTTTTTTACTACAGTACGTCTATTTTCAAATGTCAATTTTTTTTTGGTTTGACTGAGGTTTGAACATTCTGACCACGCGACGAACTCTATTTTCAAAAGTATTTCAAAACTTAAAAATATATTTATTTTTGGTTTGGACTTCCCATCCAGGAACTGGAGTTGACAACTCTATCAACCCCGCTAAATCCCAAATGGATTATACCCGCATTTATTGGACTTATTAAGGGCTTTAATTTCTTCCAATTTCGGAAAAATATGAATGTGTCCGCGAGTGTAAGTGTGATTGCCTCCAAAAGTTGATAAAATGCTTTGTCAAAATAAATAAAATGATTATTATAAGTAATAATTATTAGCCCGAAACACTCATCTACATTGAAAAAATCTCCCGAGAAGAGATACATGCCGCCAACGGGACTCGAACCCGCGTCCTTCTGATTTCCGGTCAAATGCTCTGTCCACTGAGCTACGATCTCCTGCCCGCCAAATAATTCAATATATACTAGTGTTTCATTCAACAATTACTGCTTATTGAATATAATCCACCTGCAAACAACCAACTTTATTTTTATATGAGAAAAGTGCAAAATCTCCCACTAGGTGGCGTCGAGACAAATTATGTGTTCATATTTTGGTGAAATACTTTAACTCGTCAAATATTAATTATTATTTTTAATTGATAAACCAATGTTTAAGACAAGATTTTTATGCATAGCACAAAGGTACATACACTTATAATAATTGTTACCCTCCGTGCTATGCATAAAAATCTTGTCTTAAACATTAGTTTATCAATTAAAAATAATAATAATAAAATGATTCTTAGGTTTTTTTTTTCTGAAAGCTTTTTAGGTTTGAGAGTGAACGATTTGATTAAATATAAATTAAAAAGTTGTTTTCCTTACTACAAAAATTACATTTTAATTTTTAAAGTAAATTATGGAGTTTGTATTTAGTAGGTTGGTACGTATTCCCAATATTCCCATGTCCCACAATCGCCGCGGTTTGCGGGTAGTCGTACAGTTGGCTCGCTAGAAGTCATTATGTGATGCAAATTATGGGAAAAGGTAGTGAAAAAAGGCAACGAAACAATATGCAAATGTATACATGCCTACCGTTCATTTTTATCGCAATCTTCGACACGCCATCTCGTAGTGAAGTTTATAGCTTTTTAAAAATAACTTTACTTTGTCGGATAAGTTTTAATGAACTCTGTACTGTAATGTATACAAAACAATGAACACCGATGGTTGTAAGTGAACTGGAATCATACCAGTCACGTAGGTTTCAAATTCATGAAGTAGTGTCTCTACTGTCTCTTTCCATTTCGATTCCTTGTATTGTCAGTAAGGAACCTTGCATTTGTTGTTCTTCATAAAGCGATCAACATATTTATGTCGCAGTCTACGTACTCTGAAAAAGAAACATGTTCCTCACTAAAAGTACTGCTTAATAGTACGGTCATCTCCAACAAAATTCCACGTAACATCAAACACAATGCATGGTCTATATTCTGTATGATCTACTTCTATATAAATTGTTACTTAAAATATTCCTTCTGAATAAATATCACTACACTAACTTACGAATGCCTACTTTGAACACATATATTGAACAGGTACTAACCATTTAATTTTATACTTTTGAATGTATCTATAACTTTGTGGTTATCCGTTATAGATCCGTTTAGACAAAGTAACATTGTTTATTCATTTAATTTTAACCTGTAAATTTTTGGGGGTTCAGTTTTCGATTCGGCCGCGCTCATTACAAATATGATAATACCTAATATCAATCATTTTGTGAACTGCTTACTGCGGTTTAAAGCCAATGAATTCATCTGGATTTCACCATATTTTTAGGTTTCATTAATTTTTTTTTTTTTAATCATTAAATAATTTATAAAAATCACCCACCCAAATTTGGGTAGCTTTTGCTGAAGTGGAAATGTGAATCTTTCTTCTTTCTCTTATCCTCTTTCTGTTTTATAATATAAGTAATGTAATTAAATGATCTTTATCGTAATAATGTCCACTATATTTCACATGTTTTTTTATATTCCTTATTTTTAATTGCAAGAAATAGATGTACCTATTACCTATTAGCTTTATCCTTTATTCTGGTTCCATGACAACTCAGAATCATGCAATCGCAACAGCTCCTTTGAAAAGTCATTAAAAGTGATGAAAAGATGGTTAAATAGGTTACATTAGGTTAGGTTATGGGCTATTTTTCAATTGTTTTTTTTTCATAAAACTCTTTATGATTCTGAGTTATCATGGAACCAGAAATTCACATTACAGAAAATGCTGTTTTGGATTTTGTTATATTTTCTTGACGAATAGAGTTAGGTACCTATAGCGGGCTATTTACTGTTGTAAATACCTCACCCAATGATTATTTTGCTTTGAATAAATACACTTTGTAAAATGATTAATTAATAACGTTTGTCCATTTAACCATAGTAGTTCAATGGAGAACCTTCTAATTTCAATATTAGACCTAAGTTTGTGTAGAGCTTCATGGATGTATTCCATCAAACAATGAATGGGCCGAGACAATGGTGTGAAGTCACCTTTGACCTTAACCCATCTATCAGCTGCGTGTCGTAGTTGAACGTAGTCTTTAGTCTTTAGACTAAACGTTTTGGTGTATTTTACGAACTCTTCATTAAAAAAACTTTCATAATTAACAGTTCATACCTAATATGAAAATTTAAGCGTACGGGTAGGTACCTACATCTAGTCTCACCGAAGAGTGAAGAACTTTATAGTCATGAGCACGTCATGGAATTTTCACCACCGATGGTTTTTAGAATTAATACTCAATATTTTCAGCTCGATTAGTCATTCCATTGTCGTTCGCTCAATGGCCCTCTACACTAGCAACCATATTTTTGTGAATTTTGAAATCTAAAATTCAAGTGAAGATAGAAAAAAAATTATAATGCAGATTTACCGTTTTGTATTCGCTAAATAATTTAAAATTTATAATACCTTAAATAAATAACTTAAACTTTATAATACACGTTTTGCCAATTTCCAGCTTCCTCGAAGATCTGACTAAATTTATCTGAAGTGTGGAGAGTAAAATAAATAAGATTTGCTAAATATTATTTTTCGTTTCACAAATATAAATTAGTCATAAGAAATAAGATTTCTATTTAATAGTGTTGATGCCTTGAGTAGGCATTAAAGCTGTAACGGATACATTGAATCAGGAAGTATCCACATCAAATCCCGTAATTTACTTTGATAATATTAGTAATGCACAATAATGGATTGTGAAAAAATGAAAAAGATTTTATCGCAGTAACTATTATTTTTTATCTTTATAGCCCTCCTAGTGTGGCTTAATCAAAAGTGCAACAATGACGATGCGCCATCTAGCGAGATTGTCTAAAAACAGGAATGTCCACCTCCCGATAAGGAGAATCGGCCGCCCGGGTCCGAAGCGTTGAATAATGCATATTACGCAAGTGTTCGGGAATATCAGTCGACGATTCCTGCCTTACCCACGCCCCAACCTGTAACATTATTGACCATCACTCCTCTTTGGGAGCCACATCACTCTTCCTTCTAGGCATTATAAGATTACCGCTGGAGATTCGCCATTAATGAGATGGTTTATTACTGATTACTAAGCAGATATGGATCTTTATGATACGATTAATCAAAATACTTGTAATATTAAAATGTTGAACATAAGTCGATGATTCCTGCTTTATCCACACCTCAACCTGTAATGTTAGCTATCACTCTTCAGGGCATTCTGTGATTCCTGTTAGAGATTCGCTGTTAATGAGCTGGCGGATAACTGATTACTGAGCAGAAATGGATCCTTACTACACAATTAATCAACATCCTTGTAATATTAAATTGTTGAATATCAGTCGGTGATTCCTGCTTTATCCACACATCTTAGCTATCAGTCCTTTTTGGGCGCCACCCGCATTACTTTGTTCTTCAGAACGTTACGTGATTACTGTTAGAGATTCGCTGTTAATGAGGTCGCTGATTACTGATTACTGAGCAGAAATGGATCCTCACTACATGATTAATCAAAATGCTTTTAAATAAGTTGGTTCGTTTTTGAGCCACATTCTTAACCCAGCGTTCAAGAAATATTATTTGTGACAAGAAAATATATTTAAATATGTATTTAAACAAAAAAAAATTTCTGTTTCAAAACTTCAGTATATTTTTCAAATGGTTAATAGTTTATAGGTTTTGCAGGAATGAAAAAAAATCATTACACTATGGACTCCATTTAAAATTATACATGCAGGATAGTTTGTAATTTTAAAGTTTTCCTTGGCAATTAAAAGATTACTTAGTTTTAACCAGGCACCAATGTTTATTATCTATCTAACATATCTAATCTTCTAATCTAACACACTATATAAAGAGGTAATATTTGTTTGTTTGTTTGTTTGTGTGTTTGTTTGCATCGAATAGGCTCCGAAACTACTGAACCGATTTGAAAAATTCTTTCGCTGTTGGGAAGCTACACTATCCCTGGGTGACATAGGCTATATTATATTTAAAAAAAAAATAGGCATCCTTACTAAAACTTCAATAATGTAACCCAGGGTGTAAAAAAATTACCTAAAATATTCTTTAAATCGCGTGCGCTGCGAAAACTATTGATGATAGAATAAAACAACGTACTACGACTTTATAGAACACATCATTATTTACAAAAAAGGTCGTGACAGCATATGTCTAACTATTATGGTTATGCTACAATAAGTATTCTTTTATTTAAAATTTTTAATTAATATGTCGCCGCTTGAAAAGGCTCTTTATTTGCATCTTGGTTTTAATCCTTATCAAAATAAATTACTTCATATTCAAGACAGCTCAATACCTTTATTTAACTTTTTGAATTTTTCAATTCGGATATTTAATTAGAAAGATATCACGAGTTTAAAAATGTTAGTATTAGAAAAAAGTTTCGGCTACAGGCCGCGCGGGAGAGGAGTCAAGAAATGCAGTGCCAGGGGGGTTGGCGGGACGGGGGAGCGGGAGAGTGGTGGCGGGGAAGGTGGAAGTGGAACGCTGGAGGGGAACGCACGGGAAAGGACATGTAAGGAGTAACATTTTATTTATTTGAATATGGCATGTATTATAAAAGAAAGTCCAAAAAACGTGCAGCTCGCAAAAACTCAGAAACGAGTCTCGGTTCGATCAAGGGAGTTATATGGTGTGGTAGATCTCTATCCCCCCTAGGGAATAAGGGTATCCGTTTTTACCTAAAGGCCGTGCTTTTAAAGATATAAGGGCTGAAAATTTCGCCCTCTTGAAATTTCTAGAACAGTCTTCCGGAAAGTTCTAGAAGGTTCCATAGACCTGTAGAAAGTTGTGGAAGGAGTGGAATGATCAGGAATAGGGAATCGGGAACATCATTGTGCAACATTCCAGAACACTATCTTATTGTCCTGAGCGAAGCCGGGTAACCCAGCTAGTTATTTATAAAAAAACGACACGTTTCGTGAGCAATGTCCATTTTCTGAGGGTTTACACAAATAGACAGACTTAAAGGTGTCAATGGAAAGATGGGAAGGGGGAGGGGGGTAATGTGGCGTAATTTACAAACGGAACAAGTTTAACAATGGTCATTTAAAAATACGTTTTAATTATTTATAATATTTTATTCCATATTTACGCTCCTTCTAATTTCAAAGATTTCCAATCTGTCCAAATGAACATCATTCAAATTACAATGTATTAATCAAAATCCAATATTAAAATCAAAAGTGTGATTCGTCTCCAACAAACTCAGAGAAACTGTTGTTGTTTAAACATTTCATGATTTCCATTATTCTTATTTAAAAGAATCCGCAATCAAAATTTTAATTTATAGATTCAACATTTTTAAATTTTTATATTTATTATTTGGATAACATGCAGGAAGAATTTCATTTGGTATATTCTTAGTTATGGAATTGCGAACTTTTTATTTAAAAATAATATTTTACTCCATTTTTTCCCTTTCTAATCTTTTGTGAAGGATAAATATCCAAGGATTTAAGTAAGTTTTCTCTACCCTTTTAGCAATGGGAAGGTTAACAAAGTGCTTATGATTGCTTTGAGACCATATTATATTGGTCGATGCATGAAACAAAAAAACTTAATATTCCAAATTTTTAACTTATATTGTATTAAAAATAGCATTTCATATTTTCCTACAAAGCTCTAGTAAATTGTTGAATCCCCTCTGAAAAAACTGCACAAGCGCGTATATATGCTAAGAGAAGATGAATATGTTTTATAAATATATTCCATCTCGTTTTGGATTCCAGCACTTGTAGTCACATTCTTTAACGACTTGATCCATAGAAACTTAGTCATTAAAACTGCAAGAATTTCTCTCCCTTGTTCAAGCCACTATAAAGGTAGTAACACGAGACTAGACGTAGACATCACCGCTGTTGACTTTAACATACCATTCATAGGTCCATCAAAATCACGGGGAGTCATTGGCAAGTTGTAGATTTATTCGACTGAATAGGAATTGAGGATAAACTTTACTCTTTGCACGATACGAACTATGTTTCATGCGAATTCCCGATGAAAAGGCATTGATTCGAATGGAATCTTTCATAGACATCTCAGAATAGCATGTGTGTTAAAATTTAGTATCCAATTTGCACTGCTCATTTATTTTCTGAACTTATTCTGATAAATTATTAGGTTTTACTTGGTACAGTTGTTGTTCTTGGTGTTTTAATGAAATAATGAATTAATTGTCGAAACATAATACGAACCGCGTGCTGTATTTTTCAATATTCTTTAAAATATTCTCCTACTATTTAACAAAGATTAAGAAGTCGTCAAGCTAATGTTTTTACGAAGAATATCGTAGTTATTTTAAACATATATATTATCGATACTAGTTTTTTTTTTTTTTTTTTTTTTTTTTCATTTATTTATTACAGAAGATACATTATTTATACAGCAAAAATAACATATAAAATATAATATTTATATTTCAAAATAATCTTTTTTTGATACAAATAAACTATATAATAAATTTTCACTGATTTTTTTATTTTTTATTTTGTATGATATTTCTCTTCTATAGAAGCAGACGCTTGTGATTAGAAGAGGGACGAGTATCGGGATGAAAAAATATTTAAAATATATTTACAAAATATATTTTGAATCTTTTGATTTAATTGTGGTAGGTACTTAAAAAAAAACAAATTTACAAGTTATATAATTTATGATGATAAATTTTATCAATTTGTTATTTTTACTTTAAATTGCTCTTTAATTGCTTTTAATAGGCATTTATCGTCTTCGATTGTTCTTATTTTTTCAGGTAGGCTATTGAAGTATTTTTTTCCTAGATATGTGTAATGATGTTGTGCAAATGAGGTGTTACATTTTTGTGTTGGAAATATATGCTTTTGACGAGTACGACTTTCAGTTAAAAAGCAATGATTTTGTTTTTCTTTTATTATTTGGATTATTATATTTTTTCGAACTAGATCATTAAATTTTAATACTTTAAATTCTTC
The DNA here is from genome assembly GCA_917563855.2 of Limnephilus lunatus. NCBI lineage: Eukaryota > Metazoa > Arthropoda > Insecta > Trichoptera > Limnephilidae > Limnephilus > Limnephilus lunatus. The sequence goes on from OU830593.1 coordinate 50,644,191, forward strand.
AAAAATAAGGTGAGTTGGATAATCTTTTCGTTTTTTCAAGATAATTTTTATAATTAGACGTTGCACAATTTCAACAGGGAGTAGATTTGTTTTGTATGCAGCTCCCTAGCTTACTACAGAGTATTGGAGATTTGACTGTACTATAGCATGGTAGACTGATGTTAGATTTTCTAATGAGAGAAAGTTTCGGATTTTTAAAAATATGTAAATTAATTTCCTTATTTTGTTAACGGTAAGGTTGATTTGATCTTTCCAGTTCAGGTTTTTGTCTATTGTTATTCCTAAGTATTTGATTTTATTCGAAATTTTTAATGTGGAACAGTTTATTTTACAGTTATTCTTTTTGTGATCTTTAGAATTATCATGTATAATTATATCAAAATTTACCGGAACGTCCTTTGATTTTATTGCAAATGGTATAACGTGAGTTTTTTCACTATTAAGAGATAGTAGATTTATATCAAACCAGTGTTTAAGTATGTTTATGTCTTCTGTTGCTTTTTGTTTTACAACTTGCCATGTGATTCCACTTTCAATAAGTACTGTATCGTCGGCATAAGAGGTTATACTACCATGAAGTGGCTGTGAGAATATACCGTTTACATATAAGATGAATAATATAGGACCTAGCACAGTACCTTGTGGAATTCCATATTCAGATGTCTCTTCGTCGCTATAAATGTTATTTATTTTGACACATTGAGGGCGATTTTTTAGGTAGCTTTTTATCCAATTTGCTACTTTTTCATTAATGTTCAAATTATCTAATTTTTTCATAAGTTTTTTATGGGATATGCTGTCAAACGCTTTTCTCAGATCTATAAAAATACCTATACATTTATTGCTCATATCTAGGTTTTTATATATGCGTGATGTGACATTTGCAATCGCGTCTTGTGTGCTGCGCGCTTTTCGGAATCCGTATTGATTGTCGTGAAGTATTTTGTTATTTTCAATAAATTCCATTAGTTGAGATTTTACGATTTTTTCAAATATTTTTCCAATATTTGAAATGAGGGAAATTGGTCGATAGTTAGTTACATTTTGTGCGTTTCCACTTTTGAATATAGGTGAGATAATTGTCCTCTTATAATTAGACGGAAATATTCCATTTTTTAAACTTAAATTAATTAGGTGAGTTAATGGTTTTATCACGTGGCTTTTAATAGATTTTAACATATTTACAGTTATGTTGTCAAAACCTGGTGACGACCCTCCTTTCATATTTTCAATAATGTTTAGAATATCTACTTCCTTGATCATTTTAAAATGGGACAGTGAGTTTACACTGTGTATATCTTCGATAATTTGTTGAGTTGTCGCTCCCTTTGTTACATTAATTTTTTTAGCGAGGTTTTGTCCAACTTTCGCGAAGAAGGAGTTGAATATATCCGCGCATTTTTTAGGGTTTGTTTTTATTTTTACGTCATTTTCGTCTACAATTACCTTGATTGAATGTTTTTGTTTATTGTTATCTATTGCACAGTTAATTGCTTGCCAGATTATTTTTGGATTGTTTTCAGAACTTATTATTTTATGTTTGTAATATTCATCTTTACTAATTTTTATTAAGTGTGTCAATTTATTTTTATATTTTTTATAATTAAATTCTATTTTTTTGTCGTTTGGGAATTTTATTGTTTTTTGTAAAGCTTACCTTTTTCTTTGATTGAATTTAATAAACCCGGTGTGATCCATGGTTTTAAGTATTTATTTTTATCTAAATTACGATATGGAATATCTGTTTTTGAGTGTTCTACATGTTTGGATAAAATATATTCAAAGTACTTTGAGCATATTTCAACTTCTTCGCAGTTGATTACAGGTTGCCAATGTTCCGTTTTCAAGTTTTCAATTAATTTTTGCAGATTTATTTTGGTATATGATTTTTTTATTGATTTATTTTTTGTTTGTATTGTTTTTTCTTCCTCGTACAAAAATATACACGTATGATGATCGGTGATGTTATTTTTCCAGACAATGGTTTTTATTTTATGAAGATCTTTTATGTTAATATTCGTCCAAAAATGATCTAGGCAAGATGGTTTCTGACCTTGAATTTCGCGCGTATTTTCATTTATACACGATTTAAAGTTGTTTTCAGTCATACAGTTCAAATATTCATGTTTAATTCTATTGTCTATATTTTTGTTAATATTGATATTAAAATCCCCTGTTATTATGCAAGTTTTGTTTTTTAAATTTGATATTATATTTCGTATTTGTTCGATAAATAAATAAGCGTTCGATTCATGCGTTCTATAGATTGCTAACAAATAATAATTGATTTTGTTGTGGTTAAGATGGATTTCTATGCAGTTTGATGAATCTAAGTTGTATTCTAAATGTGTAACAATATTATATTTCTTACTTACGAATATCGCAATGCCACTGTTTTTATTTATGTTTGTGTTTGTTTGCATGTAGATATAATCACTTAAATTATAATGTGGTGAGTCACTGTTTGTGTATGTTTCAGTTAATACTATAACATCCGGCTTTACATTAAGATTATTTATATTGAGTATAAATTCTTCTATGTTTTTTTGAAGGCTGCGGATGTTAAGATGGAGTATTTGTATACCAGAGAATTTGTCAGTGATGATTTCGTTGCACTCTTTTGCACTTTGACTATTGAATTCACGGATTTTGAAGCAGTTGTCCAGTTGCGTGTTTACGAAGTCATCCATAGTTGTTTGTTTTTTTTTTGTTTTTATGATATTGTAATATTTTTTTTAGTTCTTCTATGTATGTGGTTAAAGCAGAAGAATGTGTCCGATAAATAATAATTATATTAAATGAATAATTTATTAAATTTATCTCTAAGTTTAATAAATTGACAATATTTACCATTATTTCAATTACACTTGTGACAGCGTAAATATTTGATATAAATATGGCAACGCCGTTATTTCTGTTAATTATATATTTTGTTGCGTAGTACAAGTAACTCGGTATATTATAATTAATTTCATTCGATGAATGCGTTTTTGATAATATTATAGAGTCAATTCTATTTAATTGTTTAATAGTTATTAGAAATTCTTCGAATTTTTTTTCCAAAGATCTAACGTTCATGTGTATTATTATTAGGCTGACTGTAGGTTTTAAATCATTAAAATCGTTTGTTTTATTTACCGTGTTTAAAATCCTTTCGTCTATTTTATATGAGTTATCTATTTCGTTTATTATAAATTCGTTCATTTTGAGGTAGTAATAATTATAACAATAATGTTGGCGCTGGGAATACACTTCACATTTGCAATTATAGTACGTATTATATGTGTGTATATTATCACTGCGTGTTAACACTTTGCGGGCGGGCTTTTGGAAATATTTTTTTGAAATATTGTAGATATTATTTAGGTTTTCGTTACACTTGTAATTAATAATATGCATAATTAGTCGTAATCGATGCGATCCCTCGCAATTTTCAGCATTTTGTTTCTATAGTTGCACTTAGTACTGTTGGCTGTGTGGTCCGTGGTGTTTTTTTCTCCATATTTAGAATTTTGTCTGGTGCAGTTTACACACGCTGGTATTGTTTCTCTTCCCGGACATTTTGAAAGGATGTGGTCGCCCATGCAGTGTGGGCAAATTGGAGGGCCGGTTCGGTGTAGGCACTTTTTAGCTGTATGCATGAACATACAGCAATGAAAACATTGAGTTAATGGACTGCAATCTTCAATTTTTACTCATTGAAACTGTATATTTAGTTTACCGAGTGCAAGAAGACTTTTCCGCATTTTGCCACTGGTTTCCAAGATGTAGCTAGTGAATTGGCGCTGTTGTTCATTTACGTTTGTATTTTTTATTTCCGTTATTAGTGTGATTTTATTGTCTTCACTTTCCTTGTAAACATCTTCTATTCCTTCGTTCTGGGTAATTATTCCGCAAACTATTTCGTCTTCAGTAAGATTTGATTTTAATCCTTTTATTATTATTTTTGGTCTTTTCTTTTGAATTTCATTTACCACCAATTCGGTTTTCAGTTTTTTTATTTCGGCAGTTAGAGTATTTGCATATTCCTTTTTTGGGCATGATATTATTATTTTTTCTTCTTTTGTTTTTCTCAAACCATTTATTCCTATCTTTATGTTGCTTAAATTTATTTCTTTTTTTATTATCTTTTCAATTTCTTCTGCTTTAGCATTATTTTTGGTCGACGAAATGATGATTGAGAATCTCTCTTCTTCTCGAGGAGTAACTTTAGTTGTTGATAATACCTGGGCATAGGATGGTATTGTTGCGTTTTTCATTATTTTTTCAATGTTTCCCACCAGTTGGTCGTTTTTTTCAATTAGTTTGTCTTGTAGTTGAATTATTTGTTGTTGCATTTTTAATATATCAGATTTTACTTCATTATCAAGATCACCAATAATTTTTTCGATGTTGGTTTTGGTTTTCGAGTCTTTAATCGTTTGGATTTTTTGAACTTCATTTTTCAATGTTACTAATAATTCTTCTACCGTCATGAAAGTGTTACGGTAACGCGAGCGCTAGGACAGTACCGAGGCGCGGGCTGCCGTTACGAGCGTAAGAATATTACTAGTACATGGATAAAAAATGATTATGACCGAATATGTGCCAATTATGGAGAAAAGTAATATTATTGTCCAATCAGGGACTCCGGGCAATCAGGGCCCCGTAGGTCGGAACGGAGCAGCCCGCGGGCAGCAAGTTGCCGATCTCTGCTCTAGACTAATCCTTGTTTTGAAAACTAACGTTTTTTAATAATTCAAATTTAAACACTTTTTCAGGTTTTGTCCTGTTAAGCCTTAGTTAATTACTATAAAAAGTAGTCCTATAAACATTTTTACTAAATTTATCGCCTTTAAAAATTAATAGTTTATCGAAATCAGGTTTTAGTTGTTTTACAATTATGAATCTAAGAGGTAGATCGTTACAATGATGATTTGACGTTTTTAATTGACGATTAGCCATTTCATGGCGACATTATTAAGAAACCGAACCTGTAAGATAAAAAAAAATTGCGAAATTCTTCATCATAAATGTTTCGGATCCTTCCACGACCAGTGTTCACTGCCGTGCAAAGCACAACAGAGGTATCCCAAAGTTTTTTTTTTAATTTCAATTATTTATTTCAGATGTTTAAATGTTTTTTTTATTATATAGGTCACACTTATAATGAATTAATTTGCAACATGTCATATCTTCAATTTTAACAATGATTTTTTTTACCACAAACTTCCTCTAGAGAAATAACATTGCAATAAAGACTACCACACACAATATATAATGCAGATAGAAAATATTAGACTAAGAAGATTGAACAAATCAAAAAAAGTAGAGAGTTGTTTACAAAAAATATAAAATGTACCTACCTAGTAAGCAAATTTAAAGAAAAATGTAAAAAAATTGTAAGAAATAAGCAAAATGTAAAAATGTAGGTGTAAATTAGATCCAAATGTATCGTTTTAAGTTAAATAAATAAATGAAAATACCCGAGTTTTATTTTATTGATTGATTTTTATGTATCCCTTGAGTATTTTTTCTGTAACCATTTTTAGGTAATAAGAAAGCTAGTGAGTGGCACGGATGTGAAACCGGCAGCAAATAAATAAAATCACGAAAGAAAAGTATATTCTGAATAAAACTCTTCGAAACAAAATCATCAAGAGCCGTTAGATATTTCTTAGATGCCTGATATTGAAAAAGGTAAAACCCACTTTTAAGTGCCTAGTTTTTTGAACTACAAAATTAGAAATGTCTTGAAAATGAATAACGACATTTATATGAAACGGGCAAAAACGTAGGCACCAGCCCCTCCAGATCTTAGCACTGCATTAAAAGAAATTTATCCACTCTCGACCAAGATGGTTAAAACGGAATTGCGTTACAAAATAACACCTTATTTGCGATCTGTTCCCATCTTAGCAAGATAAATGTAGAATCAAAGGCGGATTTGATCGCACGCTTTACTTGGTCATGCAATGCTTATAGCTCTAATTGACAGGGAAGCAGGAGATGGCGGAAGATTAAATGTGATTTACGGACTCGTTCAGGCGATTCTGCGCTTTGTTTTAGCAACAATTCACGCTTAGAGGTCTCCTTTAACGTCTTTAAAAATATTTTTAAAGTTTAAATCTTCAGGTGTGTCGAAATCTCTAAACTTCATTGAGATATTTATTTGAAAATGGTCAATAATACCTCCAATTATTCAGATTTTCGATGTCAGCAATCATCTTATTGTGTCTATAGTTTTTTTTGTTAACTGAAATATCGAATAGGTAGGTACTTAAATGCTTTTGAAAAATAATCATTTATTTTTCGCCACATTGGGTCGACAAGTTTCTAACTGAACATTACCTTATTCTGAGGTATGGGATTTTAAACATTACAATGTCAATTCTGTATATTGCTGAGTTTATGGTTCGATCTGATTTGTAGTATTTTAGTTCTTCATTACAAACGACGATCTATTTAAATTTTAATATATAAAACAAAGTCGGGTTAGTTACACTCTTTATAACTCAAGAACAGCTGGACCGATTTTTATGATCTTTGATTTGTTGGAATAGCAGAATAGCTATTAAAACATCGGAAAAATTCATGAAAAAAAAAGTTTGAAGAAAATTCTTTTCCTCATAAATTTTGTTGGAAACGAATTCTCATCTTTTGAAAGAGCTGCAGCAATGTTGTAATAAATATAATATTGAACAGTGAGTGAAATCCAAAAATTCAAAAATGTCAAATGCCAATGCGCTGATTGTTTTGCCTTTATTCTTAAACATATTATGCTGCCCCTCTGTCTTACACACTAAATGTCAATAGTCTAAAATGAGGCAAATGGTGAACGTATTTCTGCACCCCTACAAAGGAAAAATACAATAATAATAATAAATTTCCCTTCACGAATAAAGAAAATGAAACGCTATTCCCGTAGGTAAGTGGAAAAGTAAGAAAATCAGAAAAAATATAAATCCGTACTCGACGCCATCTCTGATACTGACAAAAACCAAACACGGACAGTTTCTAATTTATTAAAAAACTGACTTTAATTCAGCTAATAAGTTAACACAACAGTTATTGATTCTGAGGCAATACGAAGTTCCCCGGGTCAGCTTGTAATTAATTTAAATACAAAACACCACGTAAACAAAAAGGCAATGCATATTTTGAATCCAAATATATTTTGTTTCTATCTATTAGGAATGAAATGGCCGTTGAACAGGGTTCAAAGGAACTACAAAACCAATGAACATTTGTGTCTCATCTTAGAATTTTGCCAAATTAACACTGATCGATGGACTGAAACATTATTTTGGCTGTAGAAATAAGCAAGAGAAACGGTTTCTCTTACAGGTAATTTTAGAGATAAATTAATATAAAGTAGTTCAACCAAAATTATACCTCAGTATTATTGTATTAGAGGGAGTAATTCAAATATTCCCAGGTTACTAGTTATCCTGGAATGTTCTTTCTTAAAGAAACATATGTTCATTATACAAAAAGCGTTATTTAAATGCGTTTTTACATCGAAAACTTTTCTTCACAATAAATTTGTGCTTTGAGTCACCATACCTGATTTTTAGACTACACCTACGAGAAAGCCTAAACGCTGTTTGATTATTTTCGCTTCGGACGAGACCAAAAAGTACTCGGGCACGTAGGTATTACGCTCAACAAATAATAAGATTACCTATTCGAATGTTGCAACCATTCGGGCGATTACTTTGGAAATTCATCAGATCAAAGCCGCTGACAGCCGTGATAGTTGCTGACCTCAAATACGGTCAAATAACTCTTCAAAAACCAAAGGCACCACATCATAGTGTACTAATCAATGTTCCAAATATTTTGTAACAAACTTCTTGGTAATGCGTTTTTTCTAATCAGGTGTATCTTTTTGGTCTTCTTTGGTCTCCTATACAACCTCCTCAAAATGCACAACTTTGCTTACTGGTGAATTTGCAACATCAGTTTAAATGATTGTTCTTTTCTACTTGGTGTTGCTATTTTGATAGTATTTGGTCTGGTGCCCCAAGTAATTAGTCTTGATTTGTGGGTGTACCTATTTCAATCACAAAATGAGGCAAGTTGAGGCGTATCAGATTATTTTAATTTGTCGCTTTTTGTTTTTTGTCGGTTGATTTGAATTAGACCAAATAAACCGAGTGCGTTGGCAGCACGTTTTTATTTCGTGCCTTTGCGGTCTATGTGTAGAGTTTTTTGGCCTTTGTCGCATTGTGGTCGCCTTAGCGTGAATGAAACACGTAATACACGTTTAAATAAGTATCAGCATGACATTCAATTATTTATTTATTTATTACAAACGTGAACCACTTTTTATAAGTGTTATCGAACTCCACAATTAATATATTTTACTTCTCCAATAATTGCAAATTCACTTTGTGACAAAATTTTAATTAAATGAAAATAATGTATGTACTTGATTTAAATCACTGTTTCATAAAAATATCTACATGTTTTAGAATGTTTAAATATTTTAATTTGTATCGAAAAAAGCAAACACTTAGTGGTTTGACATTACATTACAAAATGAAACTAGTTTTTTTTGTTTAAAACCACTTTATTTGAATTTGTAATCATCGACCGGTTTCGGTTGTACTCAACCTTCTTCTCGACAATAAACATATAAACTAAATTATAGTACAGATGAAGTTTTAAAAGGTAAGCATAATAGAAAGAGAGAACATATTTATGAGAGGGAGGTCTTGAGATGGAGACTTTGTACATACATTCTATTTACTTTGCACATCTAAACTTCCATCAGAAATTAGGCCGGCCTTCTACACTAACAATAACTTAGCCAAATTTTAACACAAAAAAGAATTGATACACAATAAAAATAGCGAAGTTTTTATTGTTATCAATTCTTTTTTTTTCACTGTAAACTTTTTTTCAGTGTAAACACCGGGAAAATATCCACGAGTACATTTGTATAATTTTTTATTAAGAAACTTAATTAAATAATAAAAATAAAATAAGATTAGGCAATTGAAGGGTGGAAGAGATAAGAGGAAATGGAAATAATTCAGGAATAATACTATTTTTATCTGTTCACACCAAATGCCAAAGAAATAACATTACAATATCTTTTACCTGATAAAAAGGTGTTAAATTTTACGGTCCACGTTTTTGGATTGTAAATTATCAAGAATCCTGATATACGCAGGAGGAATATTTTTTACAAATTAAACATTAAATAAATATAGGAGACATAAAGATGACAAAATAATGGTTGTAATGACTTTTTTTTTTAATGGATACATTAGGCACTTATTTTTTATTAGCATTATTTATTAATGTTGATAATCAACATTGTAAATCTCAGTTAATGTTGTTGCTAAGTGAGACATTTGAATATTTAGCTCTGACATAATAAATACAGAGATAATTCTGAGTAACCGAAATACGTCAGGTATACAAATATAAGCTTTGTTTCCTTAAGTGACATCTAGAAGGATGAATTATACAGAGTTTCCTGTTAATACACGATCACACTTGAGAGTTAAAAATAGAGCGAATTACATGCAGATAAAAACACGAAAGCGTGGCGTTGACATTCACAGCTAAAGAACTGCAATGCGATTCTGTATCTTTTGTGGATACGTAATCTCCTGTCAAATATGTATGATTGTCTATGGCTTGCAAATGCTTTTTCTACGGACGGACTGATATGTAAACGGATGGGTTTATTAATGACGTCAGCTATCGTATTTCAACTAGTAACAGTTTACATGATTATGTATTCCTTTTAATGTGAGTACTTTTAAAAGTTGTATACCATGGATTTGAAATTTGCGATATTTCAAGTTAAATATAACTTATTATTGTATAACCTATTTTGGGCACGTAAATAGTTGTTTCTTGTTAGTGGTTGTTGAAAAGAATCAAAACTTTGCAAATGTCAAATCCATAGTATACAACTTCAAACGTTCTTTAAACGAATAAATAATCATGCATTTTGTGTTTTAAACTAATTGAAATACGACAACTGACATATCAGTCCATAAAAAAGGCAATAGCAAGCCATAGACAATCACACAAATTTGACAGGAGATTACGCGTGGAAATGATTCCGTAACTACAAAAGACACAAAATCGCTCTTCAGAAGAGCAATCCTTTATCTTTTGTGAGATCGTTATGAGTTAACGGATGTGATCTCTTGTCTTGTGTAATTTATTTGATTTTTCTATGTGCAACTTACATTAAATTAATAAATAATCATCCATACTTGCAGGAATTCGTGTTTAAAACGATCTAAACTAAAATATGTGACAGTAGATATGTAAAAATCACACAAATCTGACAGGAGATCATGTCCGTTCATATCGATAACGATCCCACAAAAGATATAGAAACGCTCGGCTGGTCAGTTTTACAAATTACCGAAAAGTTCATCTCTTGCACGATTTACCGGCTTTTGCTTTACAAGACAAGGGACTCTTAGAGATTATGATTAACTTCTCCCCCCCCTCCCCCTCTAAAAATACTTTCCACAGTCCACACAGCTTCTACATTTCTGGAAGTGCTGTAAAAAAATAGTAGCATAAAGGTAACCACGTTGGATGCACAACTACGTTTTTTTTACCTGGAAGTACTATAAAAAATAAAGCATGTACATTATTTATTACTTATATTTGCGACACTTTCCATAGTGGTTGATACTTTCCGAAAGATAACAAACATGAATCTAAACTTTGTTTGAAAAGCTTTAGCTGTGTTGAGAAGCCAGATTTGTGTAGCTGTGCACTTTCCAACCTTACAAATTTCTTTCTTTTCCATTACTGGATTACTTTTCAGCCTTCATACCACAATTGCCTCATATGTGGACAGTTGGGTATTTTGTATGGTATTCACACTAAAAAATAAATAAGCGTTCGACCTCTTGGTATTTAATAAACTTCGAGGAATAATAATTCGAATAAAGTTATTGTTAAGTCTACAATGGACCATGTTTCCAGCATCATTGATGCAACGGTCGGACAATGAACTGTTAAAATATAACAATCAGGCCCTGGGGTTATGAATTTGAAAGTCTATGTGGGACGTAGAAGAACAGCCATAAACAACATCAGTACCTTCTCTTTCGTAAATGTATTTTCGCTGAATTCAAATGGCCTGTAATTGTTACTGATTTGGAGTGGTTTTAACGAATTTACTGCTTAAACGGGTTTTGTAGTGGATATTTATGGTGATTTTTTAAACTTACAATAGCGAAAATTTATTGCATTGTAATTTATGAGCATACATTACATTACCCTTTCAAAATAAATTTTATCATAAATGCGGACTTTAATTATCCGATTGCATGAGCCATTTTTGATCTGTTACTAGAGGTAACGATAGTTGTGATGCTGAGTTCATCGCCGGGATCAATCACAATGTTCTTCGTAAGGTAGGTTTTTATGTAGTGTCGGCTATTTTTGTTAAATTGTTATTATGTTTGCTGGTGTTCACGGTACCTTTTGAAAGAACTACTTTAAAATGATGTGTCTTTATCGTATTCAGATTTCAAACTTATTTGACTACACGCCCTTCAGCCCTTGAGGTGATTTTTCGCAAAAATGGCGCTCTACAAATAATCGAATTATTATTATTCTAATTACAATAGACAAACGTAATCCTTTTCAGATACATTTTTTTATTGCTTGAATTCTGCTAAATAAAAATAGTTCACACATTTTTAGAGCTCTAAAGAACAAAAGCAATTGTAAAATATCTGAGTAATCGTAGAGGCGGAGTTGTGATTGTCAATAGCTAATAAATGTATTAAAATGCCTAATTAATAAAAGCAGAAACCCGCATACCACCAAACATGGTCTCTTTTATTGAACAAAGTGCTCTAGAAAATTCAGGTAATCAGATAAAATTGGGCTTTGCAAGCAGAAAGAGTGCTCCACATAATAAAGGTTCCCACATTATCTATATCATAACATTAACTGTTTATTTTCGAGTGAGTAAAAGTGACCATGAGAGTGTGAGTGTGAATGATGTACTATCGAATAGATATGAGATAAGTTTGGGTAAGTTGGTAAACTAAATATGAACAAGTGTAGGTGAGTTAAGATGAATTTGAGTGAGTGAGTGAAGGTGAGTTGGTATTGAGTATAGGTGAGTGTAGGTGAGTTATTATCTATAGAACATGGGAGAGTGTGGGTAAGTAAGTATTGGAATTGAGTGAGGGTTGCTTAGTTACATACATAGAATTGAATATGAGCCAGTGTAGGTGAATTAGTTTTCAGTATGAGTAAATATCGGTGGGTTAGCATTGAGTGTGTGAGTGCGAGTACCTCTTCTTATTGGACTTTAAACAGCCGAAGTTGGGTTTAAATTGTTACCATTGTGCATTCGACTGAAATTTAATTGGATTAAAGTTACGTTGAAATTTTTTTCACTTGGTTATTGTATCGGTTTCGCGATGCGCATCAAACTTGAAACGTAATCATCAACTAGTTAAGAGCGTACCGAATCATTTGACGTAAATAACCTTAACCCTTTCAGACCGTATTGAAAATACCGCACATTTGAAAATACACAGATTTTAGATATTTTTCGTCACAACTAAACCAAATAAAAGTTGGTGGTTTTCGTTTTCCAATTGCTAGTATAAGTGCCTGTGTGCGAAATACATTGGATTTCATCCATTCGTTCAGGCGGTAGCCATTTTCATGTCTTGATTTTTGTATTTAATGTTCACCGTTTTTTCCCTCAAGTTTTTTACTGAAATTTTGAAGGTGTGCTTTCAAGGTTATTTTTTTAATGTAATTTTATTAAATTTAATAAAATGTTAATTTTTTGGAGTACAATGTAAAGATTTATATGCACCCTCTGAGATCTAATATTCTTTCAAATATAAGTTGTAATATTTAAAAAAAAAAAATTGAAAATAATCGATATTGAGTTCGTAGGGTGATTTCTCTTACTCGCATAACTTCATTTTTTCCGCAGTAAAAAAATCTCGAAAGGCGGTTATGCCCTGCGGCTGATCAAAATTTTATAAAAATATGAAATAGTATTGAACCGGTGATTAGGCCAACATGCTTGACGACTGATCAATTTAATAAATTTATTTTTTTTGTTCGTAATTTATATTTTATAATATAATTTGATAATGTTGGTATGTACCAGTCAGTCTAAGTCTTTTAAGTACTACCTTTAAGATGGTTTTCCGTGCGATTTACATGGAAAAGGATAGCTTCGACCGGTCAGTGGTTGAGTGGGCATCCCGTTTGGGGTCCCACACAGGCGTTCCATGTTCGATTCCTCAGCTGGCTAAGTCCTCCATCACGACTCAAGAAACATTTTCGGCTTACTGTGATGGTAGTAGGAGATTTTCAAATATTGATGAATATTCTTACCGGGAATATTTGTCTTTCTTTTAAAAAAAAGGTGAGCTTGTTGTTCCCCCCCAAACAATGATTCCATATTCTATTATGGATTGACAAAGTCCACAATATATTGTTATAGTTTATATTTGTTTCTTATTTTTGGAAAAATGTGTATTGTTTTGAGACTGTGTATTTATTTGTAACTTGTTTGATATGCTGTGTCAATCTGAGGTGATGGTCAATTATGAGTCCTAGATATTTTAGTTGGTCTGTTTTTTCTAGAGTAGGGCAATCGCACATGTTGGTGTTTATACATTTGTGTATTTTTACGGGGTTTGAATTGTTTTTTGCTGTCCCCTGTCTATTTGTACTGTACGTTGCGAATTTGGTTTTCGATATGCTTAGTGAAAGTATTTAACCATAATATTTTCACTCGTGTGCTTTCTGATTCCGCTAGGTTGTACACATTATTCCAATCTTTAGGTTTACGGAGTAAAAATGGGTCGTCCGCATAACTAACTATTTCACATTATTTGATCAAACGCTGTAGCGGGCCGCGAATTAGCGTTGTTAGAAAAATTATAAAGAAAATGTAAGATATTCGCATTAGCTCTCACAGTTGATTGATCGTCAATCCCATGTGACATAAGTCATTAAAACTACATACTCGTAAGTACGTTTAATTGTACACTTGGTGACTTGCATCAGCATTTAATTCAACGATATTATACATATATGCAAGAATACAAGGCTTACCGCTGATAGCTCCTTTGTATGCTCTTCCTCTTTCTCATAAACGATGCACTATAATCTGAGAGGGAGCTTTCATTGGCAGGATCAAAACTAGAAATTACGCTGTTAAATCACTTAACTCCGACGACTATAATTTTCCTGGACGATTAGCCATGGACAGCTGGTCTTGCTGACAGGTTTCATCCGTATAACACACACTTTGTTCCTTCTTACAGGTACCCTCTTTGCATATCTCCGCAAGGTTATGCAGACACTAGCTGTCTCTGGGTAATTAGGTCTGGGTAATCGGTGTGGTCTGCTTCATCTCTCCTGGAAATAACATAAAATAGATTTTGCTCCTGCAGGAGTCTGAAAGCAGCAGATATTCACTTTGTTTTAGTGATATGAATAAGTTCTGTATGAGATATTTATGACTGATAGTAGTTCTGGTGGCAAAGCGATTTACCTCTCCACAATTAAATACTTCTTGTATCTTTATTCAGTTCATTACATTGATCCATATACAATGAATTTAGAGCAGATTTGTTACACCTCTCGGATGGTTGCTGATCTTCTGCTGTTTTGTAGCTATATATGACTGGTTAACATTATTTTTCATTTGCAGAGCAGCTTGGCAGCGGTAGGTGCCTACCTACACACAACAGTAATTATTATTAATAAATTAATAATTTATTCGATCAGCTGTTGTACAACGGTGCAATTTACCAGATTAGACATTTATGGGTATTAAACTAGAAATAATCTACTCAACTTGGCAACTTGAAACAGCAGAAATGCGAATGTTTAGATGGTCGGCAGGAGTATCATTAAAAGATAAGAATATAGCCTGGGTGTCACGACATAAACAGTAAGCTGGATGAACGACAGTTGAGAAGGTACGGGCATATAAGACGGAGAACACCAAACTATACAGTAAAGCAGGCAATGTCTATGGAGCTTCATCGACAGTCTTTCAGAGGAAGACCAAAGAACTCCTGGATGACTCAATGCTCCAAAATACTACAGAGAATCGGCCTGGATGAAGGCGATACCCAGAACCGAAGAAGTTATAACCTGAGAACGAAAAGAACCGATTCCAACTACCTACCTAGGCAATGAGTTGTGACAGTGCAAGGAAGAAGAATAAACTAGAAATAATCTTAGATTTGTCAGTCTGTACTAGTGACGTTGTTGCGTGAAGATATATATTTTTTCAGATATTGCAATAATTTGTAAATTAAATTTTAGTTTATTTGACCGATCATCGTTTTTTATGAATTGAGTTCACTATTACTCAAGCAAGGGTCTCTTTAAAAGGATTTACCCGCACTCGGTTCGAATTTGCTTATAATGAACCGATTAATTTATCTATTTTTTGGTGTCATTGAACGAAAATAAAATGTAGTTATTTCACTACTACAGTATGCCAAAGATGTAAGTGACGATTTTTACAAATAATGGTGTAATTGTAAGAACCTACCTATTACACTTTTATTAGAGGTAATATGACAAATTAAAATATTTATTCGAATTCGAATTAAAAACTACCGACATCTACCTATGATGTCGGTAGATGCCCCAAAATTGCCCAACGATAGCCGAACTCCGATAGTTGAGGATGAACATTTTTACATTTGAAATTTGACTGAATTCCTTGAAATAAAATCTGATTATTATAATTATTTATAAATCAACCACAATTCACCGCAGCCCCGGAAACCATTTATTGAATAATCAACAACTCTGACCTAGGTCACCCCAAGAGGTTCGTTAAGTTTGGCGACTTAGCAAGGGTGCCAGGGTTAATGTGATTAAGTTTCCCCGGATCTTGGCGGCGAATGCGTCTACCCACCCATTGCGTGACAGGCCGGATCGGGAGAGACTAATTAACGGATACCTTTTGATTTTCCCGCCGGACTCTATCAACCTATCTGACCGGATTCCTACATCCGTCACTCCTGGACACACTGCTTCCCAGATTCCTACCCACGACTCATATCTTCGCAGAACATTCTCTCCTTCATTTCCTTTAAAAGACCCTCCACACAGCAAGCCCTAAGACGATGTAAGCACTGAGAAAAATGATTTTTCTAAGAGCCTCCTGTGTGGAGCTAATATAAAAAAATCAGTTTGTTGTACCTACTTCCTTCATATATTTTACACTTATCATCATAAAAGTCCGTCAACCACCGAACAGATACTCTCTAGAAGTGTGATCTCTACCGATTGGAAAGTAAACTATTGTCACCAACTTGCATTAGACCTTTCGATCCCCAGGCTGGCTAATACAATTGATTATTTGGTCGATTTTGATATTTCAAAAATCTTTATCAATATCATCCCAATTAAATGAACATTGACCTTTCTTCGTTCACACCGGACACGCCCAAAACAATTTCCATCAATTTACCTCTTCGGTGATGACAACCATTGAATAATTCAATAAAATATAATATTTATTCTTATATTGATAAACCTGAAAATGTTAGATAAATTATTCATCGCAATTTCAATGACAAATTGTTTTCAATCACGCTGTAGGCGTACATAGCACAACACTTAGGCAATTATTGTTGATTCAGTTTTTTTTGTCCCGTTGATGGCTTCGCCCGGTTGACAAATGATCGTTGGTTTTTGTCCGAGGAAGATTGCTATTAATTAATTTAGCCACAGCGCTGTTATCAACACTGTTGTTAATGTTGTTAACTAATGGTTGCTACATCAATCTCTTTGGTTCTTTGTCTAAATACTTATCGGTTATATTGATCAGTGCATTTTAATTATTACTTTAACTGGTCAATATACTTTGTTTCTATTGCGTACCATTTTTTGTATGAGGTAGAACTACACTGGAATTGAATTATTTTGTATGCGTACAGATCACAAGTACCTGCGCCCTATTTTTTAACAATGTGATATAAATAAAAGTTGTGGTAAGTAAGAGGTCCCGAATAACTTTCTTTCAAATTTTTCAACCCACACCCTCCCTCTTTAACCCCCTTCCCCTTCCTAAATAACACCATTGGTCCCTTCGGAAACAGTGTACAGTGGAAACACTCTAAGCGCGATCCCAACCTTTGTATACGGTTGACAATTTTTTAATTGAGAATAGGTCGTTTTTAAGACTCCTTCGCATGTTCAACAGTCCGGCTGTGCAATAATTTGCGGGCGTCTGTTTTTCGTCCCTCCTACAACTTTAGCATTTTAATGACCCAGATCTATCATTTCCTCAAATTGAGCCTTCACACATATCCCCTGATAAGAAATGATTTCTCTCAGCGCCTCTCGTTTAGAGACGATATTAAAAAAAATCTTTTCAATGAGGAAGGTCAAGATAGTGTTACGATTAAGAACTTAGTTTTTTGAGCATTTCTTTTAAGCGTTAAAATTAAACATGCAATGATTTTTTTTAGCATATCGCCCAAGAGTCCCAACTGCTCTCGCCTGGAGGCATTGAAACTTTGGTATCCTTATTTGGGGTATGTTATGCGCATTGGCGCACGCCAGGATTTGAACCAGCTACCTTCGGATTGCTAGTCGAGAGCCAATGTGGGAGGCGGGTATGGGTACCGCCGCCCCGGGAACCATTTATTGGATTACTAACACCTCTGCAATAGGTCACCCCAAGTGGTTCGCTACGATTGGAGACTTAGTAGGGGTGCCATGGTTCATGGGGTGAGGTTTGTTCGGATCTTGGAGGCGGATGCGACTGTCCACCAACTGCGTGGCAGGCCGAATCCGGAGTGACTAGTTGAGGAAGACCTGTAGACCTCTCCAGCAGGACTCTCGGTACATCGCCTTACCCACAGTGGGGGGGATTGATTCATACGTCCGTCACTCTTGGACACACTGACCTCCAGATTCATACCCACCCTTCATACCTTTTTCATTCTCACGACTTCTTCTCCTTCTTTTCACTAAAAATACCCTCCACACAGCATCCCCAAAGATGACATAGGCCCTGAGGGGAAATTATTTTTCTCAGGGCCTCCTGTGTGGAGCTAATGTAAAAAAAGAAACACCTCGACCATGGAGGCCATCATTATGTTACGATCTGTAAAATGAGCAACATGCTGATTTTGACGTTAAAAATAATAAAATTGCATCATTACATACTGTTTAATCTTATTAAAGACTATGTACCATTCCATTTCCAATTGAAAACACAAAGAAATCAATCGGATTGTTGAAATAATAGATCGTATCTCTGTTATCATTGTTTTTGCAAGTAACATCCGAATGTGATTATTCTCGACTATGATCTGATTCCAGACTTAACGCGCACCACAATGTCCCCCTACTGTTTTCCTACTAGCGAACGAATTACTTAATAAGGCAAAAATCGAAAACATAATATTAAAATCATAATCTTAAATAACTTAAAATCATAATCTTTTATCTTAATACCAGGTACTTAATAAGTATTTTTACATAAAGAAATGTGTATGTGCGGGCGGCGAGATTTGATTTTCATATAAATCTACAGCTTTCTTCTAAAATTGACGAAATTTTGCACCATCGACCTCCAAAACAAATGAAAGAGAATAATCAATCCAACATGAAAATATTACAACCGATTTTACGTACAAATTTTACGTGTAAAATACGACATAGCAACGAAGATGGGAAAATTCATACAATTTTAATAAAATCATTTCTTACCACCTAATGTTAGTATGTAAAATATAGTTTATCATTGCACCACTCTGAACAAGCTGAAACCGGTAGCGGTAAAAATGAAATAAGCAGAAAAAAGTTTAAAACTGCTTTATTGTATTATTATATTGGAATTACACACCAGTATCAAAAATATAAATCTTATAGATATTATAAAGGCGAAAGTTTGTATGGATGAGTGTTATTCTTTCACGCAATAAACACCGAATAGAATTTAAAAATTCTTTCACTAATCGAAAGCTACATTATTTGCGAGTAACATAGGCTATATATATTGGCAAGCTCTGGCGTTATGAATAAGCTGTAGCGTTATGCAATTATTTTTCAAACGTTTTCTGTCCCTAACAAAATCGAGTTATTGCAAACGTCAAACAAATTGTTACCTTGGAAACCATGTTTTTTTTTTTAAATTAGGCAATTCACCCTAAAAATAGTGCTTTTTTGGCGTCATAGTTAATATCTACCTATCTCTAAAAATCTTTATTGTCCTGACGAAAAGCGTAGCGTTGCTATGTAATTATTTGACGTAGGCTGTCATTTTGTTATTTCTTTATTTGGATTGAAATATGAATAAAATACTAATTCCTACTTGAGGCGAAATCATCAGAATAAATCAGGAGAGTAGGTACTTAAAATAAATTTCTATCAATTAAGTATTTTCTAAAATAGAATTTTTATTTGCGAAATGTCATTCTCAAATTTTGAAATTTTCTAATTATTTAACAACAACAATTATTTTTTATAAGACAAAAAAGCAAAAATAATAACAATTATGCCAGTAATTTCCCACTAATACCATGCGAGCGAAGCCGCGGGTAAAAGCTAGTATGAACTATTTTGGGTAAAAAAAAAAGAATTAATCATCAAAACGGTTAATTTACAAACATACGAAATGCAAATCGGTCGAAAAAATCAGAATTTTGCTGCGCTCAATCAATAAAACTTTTCGACTCCTAAATGCCAGACTTCTAGAGGCCAATGCATTTGCATGATAAATGAAAATGTTTGATCAAATTCTTCGGAAGAGAAAAAAAATGTGTTCTTGATGAAAAACGGTACTGATTCAACAATGAATATGGACACTGTTACTTCGTTCATGCCTATAATATACTTCTATCGAAATATTACGTCTAAATCAGTCAAATTCTGTAAACATCGAAAAGGCCACTGCAATGCCTCTTCGATGGTTACAGAAGGGCGAGTTCCAGGATTTAGTAATAACCGGGATTTCAGGACTGAAGGGAGGGATAAACCACTCCAGAAACTTTCTCATCGTAGAATCCCGTCTGACTTCAGGATAAAGCTTAGAATCTCGATCCTGAATCCCTGACATTGGATCTTGAATCCCTGACATTGGATCCTGAATCCCTGACATTGGATCTTGAATCCCTGACATTGGATCCTGAATCCCTGACATTGGATCTTGAATCCCTGACATTGGAGAAAGATACTGGCTCCCACAATCTCAGATCCGATGGACCAATAAGAGCTTAATAAATGATTTTATCAAATTTTTATGAATACTCATTATCAAGTGATACTACTGTTTTTTCTCTGATTTTTATTTGACAATATTTTTCTTTCTTTCCGGTGTTTCTTTTCTGTAGATTTTATTTTAAATCTATTTTATTTTGAGTTTTGTCTCTGTTCCATCTTTACTCTTATCTATAATTATGTATAACCTATGTTTTCAATATATGTACTCACACAATCTATGGGACGTGTGGGATTGCACTCACTTACCCGCATCCTGGAATAAAGACAATTATTATTATTATTTTTAAATCTTCGGTGCTTTAATTGGTCGTACAGCTTATTAATCGTTAAAAATAAATCGAGTCAGTTGAGAATAAAGCCATACTATTTGCTGATTCATCCGAACTACTTTATCCTTCCTAACGCAGTAGTCTAAACAACGTATTTTTTGTAAGCAGAGCCGAAAAAAACCCGCCTTATTAAAATGCCATAGCAGCAAAATAAAACCTTTTTTAATATTAATTATTATCATTGGTTTCTCGTATTTTTTGTGGTGGGGTGTTAACCTTTGGTAGGCGTTTCTTTCTGGGTTCCTCAAGTCGTGGGTTCGATTCCGAGGGTGATAAAAACTAGTTTCTTCTCAACGAAAGCGGCCGGTACTCATTATGGCGGTAGAAAAATACGATAATTTGTAAAATTAATTAAAATTAATCGCTCCAGCCGGACACTAAATTACTATAATTTTTTTACGATGTTTTGTTTAGATATATTATAGATACCTATGTTTAACGGACGTGAATATATATATATTTTTTATTTATTGTTATCAAGTTTAATTTGTAGTACATTTCAGTTTTTTACATTTTTTTGTTCAATATGATTATGCATTCAGTTTATAAAAACAGTGTATAAGCTGTGTAAAATTACGCATGACAGCTGTTTAGTCATCAAATACACTGTATTTATATCTTGACTAATATTATTATTGAATATATATAAGGAAAAAAATGTTTAAATGCTGAAAATACTAACAACCTGAAAAATCGAATCTTTGGTTATGAAAAATATGTTAATGACTTTAATATGGGGCAATGCCTTTTTTGATATAGAATAAAATATAATCTACTAATATTTCACAGCTCCAATATATGGAAATGATGTTGCAAGCTAAAAGTAGTTGTAACGTTAACGAAGGAATTCCCGACAAAAAAGGCTCAAAACCAAAAAAAAGATTCTATGTAACACAATTAAAAACATTTTCTAAAATGAAAAAATTAGGTACCATTTTCAAAATCACATATATATTGTCAGTTGCAAAATTGGTACGTGTGAATAAAAATATAATAAAATAATAATATTTTAAATACTACAAAAGCTGACGTGCCGTAGAAACAGGAATTCCTTTACGATTCAGAACCTTACATACCTATACAGGTAGCGTTTTATTACCATTGTCGAAATTTTAGCTTTGGGCGGGCCGCAAAGTATTTTATCACAATAATTACACCGAGATGTTTCTGGACCAGCGATGAAAAGCAAAAACACAATACACTTTCAGGACGGGTCCTTTTCGTGTCTGGCATGTTGAGTTACCACGGATTTATGAGCAGTTTTTATTAGTCACCCAATCAATGTTATGTCTATGGCTCTTGATGAAAGGTCGGCATATATTTTTTATTCCATTATAATTTATGTCAATGGTAGCAGTATTTTTATAGCCATTATTATTGGCGGCAAAAGAGATGGAAAAATGCTCCTTACATTTCTACCCGTGAAACGTTAATTTTAGTGATTGAATTAAGTGGCAGTGAGTTTGGGAGACATAATTTAATAAATATAAATCATTTCCCTCACGGCCTGTGTCATCTTAGGGGATGCTGTGTGGAAGGGAAGGATATGAAGTTATGGGAAGGAAATGGGTATCTGGAGGTCGATTTATCCAGGAGTGACGGACGTATGAATCCTTCCCTCCAACCGCCGCGCCGCCGTGCAAGGCGATGGTTAAGGAGAATCCGGCTGGAAAGGTCAAAAGGCCTCCCTCAACAAGATTTAATTCATATTAAATGAATGTTCCACAATTATTAAATATACATTATTAAGAAGTTAAGTATTCAAATTTAAAACTTCAGTTATGCATTAGAGTTGCTTATTTTTTCAATTTTTTATAAGAAAAACTCTCTTTTTATAACATTTGAACGTTATTCCCATCAATGTAATATATTATCATTGAAGAAGAATATAACAATAACAATCTAAACGAAAATATGAAAGAGAACAAGACACAGAAAAATATGACGGTTTGACAGAAAGTGGCAATGGCGGAATTGGTAAACGCGCAAGTCACGGTTAGACGAAAGGTTCTGGGTTCGTGTCCATAATCTTTTTCTGCTTTTCCGTGTCTTTTCCTCTTTCATATTTTCGTTTAGATTATTATTGTTATCTTCTTCTTCACTGTTTATTTTTTCTTTATAAAATTGTTCGTAACATGTTTGACTTCTCTGAAATTCGTTGGTTAAGTAATTGACTTTCGTGTATGTACCAAGTAGAATTGATAATCAGAATGTACCTTACCAATTATTACAATACATGTACCAAAGCAGTATTATTTTCGCCATGAATTGACTGCATAGTTCAGGAAATGAGAAAATACCACGGGTATTAAATGTCTATTATGTAACTATTAACATTGTTGCCATTCTTAATAGTCCTTGTACAGCACTCAAGAGTTTATCTTGCTTCTTACTTGATATTATTTCTTTATTTTTTCATTTGGTAGGTATTTTGCATTTTTATTGAAGTGAAAACTTCTTTAGCGCCGTTGTGATTTGAAACTCGATGAAACGAAAAAGCGACACTAAAATGGGACAAACACATACGTCTACAGGAAGCTTGCGATGGAATGAGAATAATCGGTCTTCTCTTTATGCGGTGCTTCGTAGCCATCCCACTCCTGTCTACTTCAATCTTCTGATGATTTCACTTCTACCGGCGTGTGAACTGCACACTTGTATTTTTAAATTTTTTTATGTAAATACCTCACAAAAGTCTCAACTGCTGCCGTCTGGAGTCAATGAGACTAAGGCATCCCCAATAAACTGAAGGTTTTGGGAAAGTGAAGGAGGTAGGGAAAAGGAAGACGGGGAAGTACCTGGTTATTTGGATCCGGTCACAAAACACGCCTAAAGTCATTTCAAGCAATGTTTCAATTCTGAATAGTGGTCTAAAACCAGGGCCATATTGAGAGTATCTTCTACTTTGGAACGTGCCGGAAATATAGGTTCTTCATAGTATTTTAAAGGAATACATTATGAAATAAATCAAAAAAAAATTTCTTGCGCATCACCCTTCAAAGCATGATATTAAGTATGGTTTAAAACCTTTCTTGATATGACGAAAAAATACGATTCGTATATTAAATTTAACTCATTAGTGACAACATGATCCAATTAAGTTTGCAATTACGATGTTCAAGATAACTAACAATGTATATTTTCCAAATTTGACAACAATCTTCATAATTTGGCTGAATACAATAGATGAGAACAAAATCGTGTAATATGATTAGTACCTTTAGCTTAAAATAAATAAACATATTTTTCTGAGAAGTTCAAGTAAATTCACTACATTATTTTTAATCTTTTATAATACATTCATACCCACCTATGTTTAGGTAGTTTTGAGTTTCAAAACACACTAAAAAAGACTTATTATAAAGCCTTGAGTCTTTATCTTAATTTTTCAATTGAAAAAGAAAAGTATTTGGCATCCAGTTTTACAAAAAAAAACTACAATCTCTTGATGTCATCTTTCTTTTTCTTCGACAGTTGCCTTCAATGTTTCACTTTAGCTGATCCCTTATCCCTTTAACGCTTCAAAACCTTGCTTACTGCCCCCTGACTCAAGCCACATTCTCTCGAATGTCTCTTGGTTACATAGACGTGTGTTCACTTAACGTGACAATCTTTTCGCACTTTTAGAGCGTGATATCCATCACGAAAGTTAGACTAGGCAAACTAACTAATCACTGAATACACAGCTTTGAATGATAAAAAACATCAAAAAATTAGTTTGAAATTTCCAAAAACAATTTCTGACGACGGACAGAGAATTATAGATTATGTTTTTAATACTTTGACAGCTGTCAAGTGACATTATAATGTTGCAATATGCAAAAATGCAAAATATCAGAATGAATCCGTTAATTTGCATAATACTGTATTTAAAAAAATATTATATTACAATGCCTGGAAAATCCAAAGATCAAATTTGAAATAAAGTGGCTAAATGAAATAATTATTTCGACCTTGACGTTCCAGATGGAAAAAGTTGTGCAAATTTCACTGCGCTAGAGATCATTCGAGAATTTAATACTTCCGCAAATCGATGCAGACAAAATTTTTATGGATTTCGTGTCAGCCCATCCCAAGGACTGAATTAAATTTGTGTTCGGTTCGGTAACACGTGTATCTTATTAACATAAAATCTTCTGAATATTGTCGCTGTTGTAAAAATTCTAAACTTGTACAGATGTGTAAAAAGGTACAAATAAAAACCCAATCATACGAGCCAAGTGTTATGATTAATAAATTCCCGCGACCTTAGATTAGTACAATTTTATATTAGTTATACTACATTTCTAACATCTTACACAATCTTACGATACTGAATCCCTTCTAAATTTTACCAATCCTTCTAAATTTTACCAATTTAAAAAAAAAATGTTTTTTCGATTTGAATATTGCTGAAAGATAAACGACTAAGCTTACTTAATAAATGCTTGTTTAAATTTCACATCATTACAAGAAATGATTGATGAGAAAAAAGTATGCGAAAAAATGCATTGTGTTTAATAAATTTTCCTTTCAAAGAAATGCGTGCCTTTACGATGTTGTACCTACATATAGTAAGAACTTTCTTATACTATAATGAGAATTTAAAAATCATTGTGAGATGTCATGATAAACAATACATCATACGGTTGTTATCTTTCTCTTTTGAATTTTGACATGGAAATCAGATGCGCTACAAGATATTATAAAAGCAAGTCATTATTAAGGTAGGAGATGTTGCTTGCTGATTGTGGATTTAACAACTTGGTAATCTGGTCTCGGACTTGTTAATAGGGCGAGAGAAATATAGTATTTTTATAATACGTGTAATATATTATGATTGTTACTTATTTTGTTCACGAAAAGAGCCGCAATTTGGTACCTACACGTTTGACCTCTCGAACATAAACTTTGAAGGCAATAAAAGTAAGATTTTTTTTTCTTATATTCCCGCTGTTTCCACTCAAAAAATATTTCATCTTCTTGCCGAATCACAATTTTAGACAATATAATATTTATTTTGTAATGTATTGTAATATGTATGTATAAACAAAACAAAAAAATCCCATTACTTATCTGGAATTCCTGTGAAGAATTGCGACCAGGTAACTAGTCTTGCGTACTATAAATTAGGTGACGGGAACAGGGGGGCGGAAGGAACGGACCATAAAAGAATTCACCAAAACAATAAATTAACATAATGTTTCGGTCTGAATAAAAACAAAAGGTACAGAATTTTTTCTTAACATAGAAATAGCGAATCAAACATAACACTATAAATACCATTTGATTTTAACTCAATAAAGCAATATTTTACCACCCCTCTGTAAAGCCATTAAAGCGATGAAAAAAAAATTGGTTAAATAAATTAATTTAGGTTAGGTGACGTGCAAATTAAAAAAAAAACCTTTTAATGTCTTTTAAAGAAGTGATGACGTTGCACGTTACTGAGTTGTCCGGTCACCGTTCCCGAAACACTACAATATGTAAATCATTTGCATTTGCACTAGGTACACTTCATATTTTTTACTTTACGCTACATAATATGCACAACCTATAATAGAATAAAATATTTTTCATTATTTTGAATTTAACCAAATAAAAAAAAAGGCCAGCAACTTTTGATCTGTTCGGATATATGTATGTATAGCATTTAAAACAACGATTCGATTATGAAGTTTGGTCTCTCATCAATGCATTATTGAGAACATATCCCAATTGGAGACCGGATAATTCAGAATCATGCAACTTTAAAGCCTTCTTTGAAAAATGATTAAAAAAAGGTTAAATATGTTACGTTACGTCAGGTTATGGGCTATTTAAAAAAAAATTCACAACTTTTCAAAGGGGTGTTGAAACGCCACGTTGTTGAGTTATCGTCTAACACTCCCAACTCATAATCTCGCAATTTATAAAAAATTGAGAGATTGCGACAAAATTATTTTATTTTATTTTCTTCTCATGGAAAAAACCATTTTAATCATATTAATAAGCTTATTTTGGCTCTCATCGGGGTTTGAACCTGCGTCGTGAAAAAATTTACATCCATGCTGTTAAAACTGGCAATTTTCTCTGTGCCATGTAGTCATAAAAAAAATATTCCAGTAGTTTTCGCCATATTGGTACGTTAATTGTATTAAAAAATGAATTTTATTATTGTCTTTCCGTAGCGAAGTATCTGTAATTCTTTGATTAAAATCTATGTATTTAAAAATAAAAATTTGCTTTTTTGTATTTATATGAGTGTGTATATAAGATGTCTATGCGTTGCTAAACCATTCATCCGATCTTGTTGAAACTTTGGGGATTTGATGTGCGCATGCCCGTGATGGTTTCTATGTACATATAATAGTGAGTTCTGGCATCGTGAAATTATGGTTTGCTAACCATTCATCCGATTGCGATGAAACTTTGGAGATTTGATGTTTGCATGCCCGCGATGGTTTCTATTTATATACTGGTGAGTTCTGGCATTATGGAATTTGTATAAAAGCAATAGATGGCACGTCAGCTGTTTTTAAAACGGAATGTACCAACACTAAATGTATGGAACGCGGGAGAGGAAGGGGCGGCGGAAGAGGAACGGGAAGAATGGGAAAGGACACGCAGGGAGAAATAATTTCTTTATTAAGTGGCATAGCAACGCTAGTACATAATAAATAGTTTTTTTAATTGATCTGCGAATACACTCTTAGATATGTAATTTGCCATACATTCTGTCCTTTCTTTAGTGAAATTAGAACAAGTGATGTTTTATGTACTGCGATTCAATCTTTGATTTAATTTTCACTGCAAAAATATTTCCAATGTGAACATTCCTACTTACTTGTTTCGAAGCTATGCAATGCTAATTTGAATCAAAGTCAGAAAGGGTTAACTTCTTACCAGAACTAATAAGTAGGTACTCGCGATATAATTATTATTGAGTGTACGGCCCATATAAACCCCTCACTGAGATATTTCCGCACTTATTTATCGGCACTAAAAGGGTTAATTATGATGTCACGTAAATAATTATCAATTTGTGATATAATTATTTACCTGACCACTAACCTGGTAATTTGAACAGCCTGTATTGGACTGGCAAGACTTTTTTCTCTGATTTTTGAACCGGGTCTTTTTCTATGGACTTTCTTAAAATTTCACCGTCAGGGAACCGGTGAATTTTTGACGAGGTCACTCAACAAGATGTTTTGAGTTTATTATTTAACTTTTTCGGGCTGGATTTTCGGTTAATAATGTGTGTGCCGCTTGTGAAATGGTGAATTTGATTTCTCCGCATGCGTAACCTTTTTGGGTTTTTGTTAAATTTGAAGTACGATGTGTGTGGCCATGTGGCTCGGGGAATCGTGCTGAGATTCCGGATAAATCGCAAACCATCTGTTTTGGAGATGATAAATTCCGCGCAAAACCACCACGGGGATATGCTCCGGTTTTAAAACTGTGACGCTAACGATTTATTTGTGGCCCACCGTCGGAGGAAACAGCCTCGCTAAAATCACCACGCTCTGGCACCAAGATGGCGTCCCTCGCGCTTGTAGGAAATAACCTGGCATTTGGCCTTTAGCGCCCTCATCCCGGTACGTGCTCGTCGGATCCATCTGGCCCGGACTCCTGGCCGTCTGGAGATTCTTCGCGAGATGTTTGCCCCCTTCATCCGGAGTCCTCCGTTGGCGATCGCAGGATTGCCTGCCGTCACCTTCCGTTCGCCGTTTTCCGTAATAGATTCGCATGTTCCCAGAAGAATTAAGTATTGGATGCATACTTTTTATGCTTCATTTTAAGTTTCATATATTACACGGATCAAAATGCTTGGGGCATTTTAATGGTTGCTTCATGATTTTAGGGGTTCGATAAATAACGTAATTTAGAGACTGTTTTGTGTTCGCTTTTTTTTATTCTTACTAAAAGATACAATGTTTTCAAATACTTTACAGTTATTAGGAATCTTTATGTATAGGACGGTAATTTAAGAGACGAATTTGGGCATACCATGTTTAATTTTTTTAATCACACCCGTCTGCAAAACAAATAGCAACTGGTTAAAACATTTTAACAGTTGATGTACTAGCTCCATCCAAATAAAATCTATTATTTTCGTTATTTTTTTGTGGGGTGTTATGCCGTGTTAAATTGTCCGAGACGTGGGCTAAAAATGAGGTACCGCAACACGGCACAACGGAATTTTAATTTTCCATGTACATTTGTTACTTTAAATTTTTAATCTTTTGCTAGTGAATGACACGGATTTGTCGAAATCGGTAGAAAAAAAATTAAAATTTGTACATGTAAAATTAAAACTCTTCAAAACAAAATATCTAGAAATTGTTAATGCCCAAGAAACACAAAAAAAAACACTTTTGGCTGTGAAAATCTAAAATTATATCCAAACCTATTATGTTCTTTTTGCATTTTTTTCTTACATACCTACTTTCTAATTTCTCACCTCTTTTAAGGTATCTATGTATTTTTCAAATATTTCAATACAGTTTTTATAACACGGCTTGAAAAGCGCCTCTTGGGTAAAATTTCACAAAAATTACACCGCACTAAAGAGTTAATTCTAGCCATTTTTGGACGTTTAAAAAATCGTTAAGATGAGTAAGGTAAACATCATGTTTTTTCAAAAATTTTACCGAGACAAAAAACATTACCAGCTTCTTCGTTACGAGTATTTCCTGCATTTCTCAGCACGCAATCTTGTTTGTTTGTTCAAACATACGGGCATAAGCGTCGCATTATAATTGTTCACTTTAACGAAATAACTTATTCACCTCGCCAGGAGATCTTTCTTATTTTGTTTCGGCCAATTACTGCCGCGGTACCAACACCAATTATGTAACAATCTTCTTAATTTCCCTGTGAAGTTGGTTTAAGGGACCATGGAACAAGATGGTGGAGAAGATACCGACCATTAAATAATATTTGAAGGTTCGAAGTGGCCAAGATGAAAACAACAATAAAAAACACTAAGACAAAAGCGTGCGTGACCGACGAACGAGGGACGCGGTGTCAAAGCGGGGTCGGAAACATGGTGTTAAAGTATGAAATTCTAGCATATTCTGTTCTTCTTTTTCTTGTTCTTGTTTTCATTGGCTTACTTGTTTGTCTTTACGTTCTTCTTCTCGTGTTTCTTCATTTACTATATCTGTCACCTGTCGGGGGTTGGTTGACGACAGTGTGATATTCGTCGTGTAGACTACTGCCTAAATCAACTCTATCAAAACTGCATTAATATAAGTCACACATGTTTCTAAGCCATTATGTGTGGTTTCGTCCTATACATCGTCTTCCATCTATCTTCACCTAGGTTTAGTATTTGGTGCAGCCAATCCATGTAAGTTTCTTTTTGCAAAACGCAATATCTCTACGACTGTTTAATATTTGTTGAGGGTACTTTATGAAAGCTTCTTTTGATTAACATTTAGAAAGCCTATATCCGTGGTAAATATTTGGTTTACGGTTTCCGAGTAGATATAACCATACTATTGAACTGCGCAAATTTCAAACGTAGCCTTCCAGAAAAAATTGTCGTCTATTTTCGATTTTATTTAAGCTTGAAGACTTTTAAAAAGGTGAGATGTCTCGTATCTGCCTGTGTGTGTATTTTCTGTACCAAATAGTTTTAATTTGTGAATCTAAATTGATGTTTGAAATGTGCTTTACAGTCCACATTTTAATAAAAATTGACGTTGACACGAAAACAATAATTGAAAATATTTATTACTTGACTATACCTGATTATTTGTAAGGTTGACCAAGGCTGATTCCTTTTATGGTTTGTAATTTGGAAGTGTGGGTTTTCCAATTGCTTATTTACTCATAATTTTCATGGTGCAGAAAATAATTGGGCCCTTAATTGAAGTTTCACATTTAAGTAATTTGGAAACACCTAATTTAAACAACACATCTTAAAATTTTGTGAGAAAAAATATGATGTCTGAATTCTTAAGAATGGTGGAACTTTAATACAACCTAAACTTTCATGATATATATGTTTGATTTTTTTTTGATTCTACGGATTCTTTCGTAATCCTCTAACTAGCTAGGGCTTTGCAATGCCCTTTTATGTTTCTGACTAACTAGTATTCCTTTTTACTATTACCTTCTGAAGGTTGTATTTACTTGACTGAATTTACGTTACATTAGTGTCATTGTGAGAAAAAAGTCTTAACTGGAAAAAAATCTCATATGTATGTTTGCAAAAAGAACTATAGCAATAGCCAATGTATTGTTTTTGTATGATATGTATTGCTGCGGCAACATTCTTTTAAACCGTGTAGAATTTTCCATAAAACGAATTAATACAGAATTTGAGGTTTTAAATCCATTTGAAACGTTCAGGAACTATTTAAAACAAATATACATGCGTGGTTTGAAACTTGAAAACTTATATTGTATGTAATTGTATTTTAAATACTGAATATAATAATATACCAATTTATCGCTGAACCTCTGAAAGGCATTTCCGTATAATGGAAAAAATGTATTACGATGTAAATTGCCTTATTAAGTACGTTTAAAAAAAATGTTTTGAAATTACTACAATGAAGAAAAAAGCTCAAAAGTTCGTTAAAAATAATGAGGTCCTTTTATTTACAACACAAAGACAAAGCTCTAAAGAAGCTAACTTTTTATGCATCTTTTCATACATCCTCTTTGTCTCAAAGATACGCACTTCAAAATTGGAGGTATTTATAAAAGTAATGACCGCAATCCATTTATACAGGTTTTGAAATCATTTTCATTAATTTCACGTTTTTGTTGATTTTATTATTAAAAAAATGCTAAATCAGTTGATCTGTTTTTACAATTTTTTTTTTGTTGAATTGTGTCGAAGAGTTGTTTCGGTAAAATCAACACAAAAGCAAAATTCAAATAGTTAACTTATTGTTGCAATTCAGACGTTATTGTGAAATACTAATAGTAAATCGATAAGTTATTAGTATCAAAACAATATTAATTTATGACTAAATGCCTATAATAATGGCCCGATTATAATGAATAGTGTTTGCTCTGCTGTAAAGATTAGTGAATGCGTGCTGGCATTTTCATGAAGTGCCCGGCGTCGACCAGGGGTTAAGCAGAGTTTTTCGAAATCAGATGTAGACAGTAATTTTCTTCTGATTTTGAACAAATTTTTGAAGTGAAAACTTCTTTAGCACCGTCGTGATTTGAAACGGAAACGAGTGACACTAAAAAGAGATAAACACATACATCTTTAGGATTTAGCCTGCGAGAGAATGAGATAGAATGAAACCTTACCTACGTACAGTACCTACGAAGCGCGTTCTGTCAAGCCGCGCGCATTGGCTGCTTTGATTATGAGCTCACTTTTTAAGGCTCCTATTGGTTGAGATTGTATGGGTGAAGGTTTCACTTCTACCGCGTGTGAACTACACTCGATTTAAAAGAAATCAAGTAAAAATATCTGATTTAAAAATTGGGATAAGAGGTTGAGAGTGATTTTCAAAATCTCTTGTGTACAGTGACCATCCTCTTATTTTGAAGGTTAAGTGCGCTAAATTTTATCATTCTTAGAATAAAACTTAAGCTTTTTATCCAAATCAAATTATTTATGTTTTTTGTTTGGTTATTGCTCTCTTCTTTTACAGGCCATTTTTATGGTGCCATTAAGCAAAGTATTGGTGTGACTACTCGCTTTAAGTATTATTTGATTGTAAATACATGATTACTGTTGAACACCTATTGAAGTCTTCTTCTATTGGGAGGTCCACTATTATTCATCGTTAAACATCTATTTAGCTAAGTAATGCTCTTGTAATCCTAACTTTTACGATCACGCTTGGATTAGAGTAATGTAATTTACCGTCCTATGTAAATCGGGTTAATAAGATGGTTGGATGTTACACATTACACCATGTTAAATCTAAAAGCAATACCCGTAATGATGGGTTGTGAGGAATTCCTCATTTAAATCGTGTATTCGTATTAAAAATTAAGTATCGACACACCCAGTTTAAGCGATCGGTCCATTGGTTATTAGTTGTTATATTATAACGCCATCTAGCGTAGTTTGTTTTTTATTAACTAGAACGGGATGTATTTTTTATGGTAACATGATAATGCATTATAAAATAATTCAAGCACGTCGATGTTTAATATTAATAAAACAATAGAAAAATTGATATCTTTCCTTGAACATTCTTTTCGGCTATTTCCATTAGTATTTTTGTAATTTTATTTGACAATTATCCATTGAATTTCCAATGCATCTCTGGATTGAGATATTTTCAAAATAACTTCCATTTACTAACATATATTTGCATCTAAGGCCATCCCTCATAGAGAAAAGGAAAAAAAAAACAGTTGGCTTCACGATCGCTATCCACAAGAAAGGAACTTGTGAATTACATTAGCGGTCCGCACACGGGCAACTTATTAAAGACCAGTTGTCAAGGGTGACCAGCAGCGCTGGCCTTAAATTTTTTTGCGGCTGTCGCGTTTCAATTGCCTTATTCACAGGTTGCCATGGTACCGGATTACGACCTGTCAAGTTTTTGAGTAATTTGTGATATGTCAGATCAGAAAAATACGGATTTTATTTAGGAGGTTGATAAATTTAGTGGTGCTATGAACTGAGTTGCCGACCAGTTTTCGGTTTCTCCACGAGCGATGGCCCTAAGTCATGAAGCAGTGGTTTTTTTTATTTTTATAATTTATTGAGTTAGTTTATACTACATGAATATAAACTAATGAATATAAAGCACAATGTAACATTTCATTTGATAAATTTAAATATTTTTACAGTAAGCATAACATTTCTTTTTAAATACATTCATTCTTTCTTCATTCTTCATACTTTCAGGCATTTCATCACATCTTTAGTCCTCTATACATTAGGCAGTTCTGTGATTTTGATTTCTTCATTTGTGGCAATCGAACTCTGTTTATATTTCTTGTTTCAAATTATGTACGTCTCTATTAAAAATAATTTCATCCTTAAAGTATTTTGGCATTTGGTTTTTCATAATTTTATGCACAAAAATTAACACATTAAATAGTAGTCTTTTTTATTGGAATCCAATTGAGCTCCTTTAGTGGTTGGACATCTTTTGGGTCTTAAGTTTTACAATTATTATTGAAATAAAATCAAAATAAAATCTTCAGTATGCTGGTTACATCAAAAACAAACCACGATAAAAGCAAGTTTATTCACTCAAGTTAGATATTTTGGCATAAATCCAAAACAAAATGCTATTTGTAGTGGATAGGCTAAGATAAGAAATTAGGATAAGAAAAATAAGAAAAATAATTAAAGGCTGTAATGCTTTCTTGTACATTTTCTAACGAAGATTAAGATTTTTTACATTAAATTCACAAAAGAGACCCTGAGGAAAATTATTTTCCTCATGAAAATATAATAAGCTAGAAATTAGAAAAGCAAGATCGATAGAAAAATGTGTTTGTTTTAGGGGAAAAGGCCGTATTTTTTAACTATGGCAATTAAAAGCTAAAATCGTTGAGTTTATATAAAACCTAATAATAAGCACCATTTAGTTTCCTGTTGACAACAGTTCGTATCAGTGCGTCAATAAATACAATTAAAACAGTAAATAAATTCAAATTTCATAGATGACTTAGTTTGAATCACTTTTTTTATTATAAAAAACCGACATGTTTCGTAAGCAATACTTACTCCCTCAGGGTTTACATAAAACTAATTACAACAACAAAAAAACATTGTCAATAATAAGGAGAGAGATTTAAAAATTGCAAAATCTGGAATCTCTAAATTAAAGCGTAAAGATTGTGGAATCTTTTATATAGGTAAAACTTCGAGAATTTTCGAAATAAGGATAAATAGCATCTGAGATGTTTAAGAGGAAAAACCTACACAACCGGAAATATGTTATTTTTAAATCAAATTCTTGCCGTATTAACTCTTTTCCACAATCCAGCAAAGCTATGGTTTAAATTATAAGAAAATATGTATATTTTTAGTATAATAAGGTTATAGCGTAGGTCGTTTGCAGATTTCTTAAATTTTCAAACAAAATTTTGTATTATACAACACACATTTCAAATCATATAATTATGCAGTAAAATAAATCAATAAATTATCTAGGAAAGCTACTTTTCAACATTTTAATTAAATAAAATAGTTTAATCAGTAGTTTAGTTAATCAAAATAATTTTTTTTTAGTAGTTTAATTAAATAAAATAGTTTGATTAGTTTAATATTAGAAATAAAAAATATTATACTTCAGTTTGTTCATTCATTTACGGTCTTAAACACTCAAAATTATAAATAGTTATAATTAAAAAATAATTACACAAATTACATAATTTTAATAGTTTTACCATCAAGCCTTTCAGTACTTTTGAATATAGTTATAGCAAGTTTTGAATGAAATAAAATCAATATTGAGTTATTATTTTTGAAAGCTGGCACGGAGAATAATTAATCTTGCTCATTGGAACCGCCCTGTATGATCGTAAGAACATCTTTCGGCGAAATTGGAATTCTCGACCTCAGGCTGGTTATTGGTCCTTATGCAATAATAGCTTCTCGGAGTATCACATTTTTTACTTTAATAATGGAATTGAGTTACGACATAGTAATTTTAATGGTGTTTATTTAGACAAATTAGAAAGAGAGTAAATATGAATTTAAAAATATTATAAATAATCAAAAGATAATTTTAAATGACCCATTGATGACTTTGTTCTCTTTGTAAATTATGCCCTTTTACCCCCTTTTCCCTTACCACTCCCACCTTTCTATTGACACCTTTAAGTCTAAGTCTATTGTTGCAATTAGTTTTAAGTAAGCCCTGAGGAAGAAAACATTGCTTACGAAACATGACGAATTTTATAAACAAATAGTTGGTTCCTGGCATGCGTTGCAATGCCATATTTAAAGAAATAAATTGTTTCTACCTGTATGTCCATTCCCGTGCGTCTCCGTTCCCCTCCCGCGTTCCCTTCCCCTCCCGCATCCCCTTCCCCTCCGCGTTCCCCTTCCACCTTCTTCGCCCACCCTCTCCACTCCCCGTCTCCCCCGTCCCGCAAACCCCCCCTTCCGCGTTCCTTGTATTCAGTCCCAGTACATTCATTTTTCAAACAGTTCGCGTGCCACCTATTACAATTTTTTTATTCAAATTTTCATTTTTCGTATATTGAAAATACTAATTTTTGTATATTATAATAACAATCAATCAAGTTTTGGTACCTAACGTACCTTCTTAAAATATCTATAATTTAAAAAATCAATAGACAAATCAAACACGCGAACTGTCAAATGTGCGAAGTTAAAACAGTCGTTAATTTTTATGAAATTATACAATTTTCTATGCAATTTTCTTTCCATAAGAACCTTCTATAAAGTATTAGAAAAATTTAAAAAAAATATGAATGAAATAGGTCAAGTCGTTCTGAAGTTATAGCGGGACCAAGGAAAACAGGGAGCTAAAACTAAGTGATTTGGAATTGAAATGGTGCTACAAAATAAGCTTGCTGTCTTTGAAGAACTAAATAAATTAATTTAATAATCAATATTAAAATGTACATTACACGAAGGCCTATATAACAATACCACAAAATAGTTTTACCGAAAAGACTTCACCAATGAATATTTTTATGCGAGCCATTATGCATCATAAAAATGTTTATTACTGGCTTTAATTGACGAAACACTTTTGTTGGCCAGTGGTTCAGTTGAAAGCCGGAGGTGTACATTGTTGATTCACTCCTGATAAATCCATTATATCCAGCCATTGCAGCATTCAAGTCACGAAATTCAAGACACTAAATATGTAAATATTAATACGGCCGATATAACTGAGAATTTATTACGATCTACAGTAACAATTCAATGTATGATTTTTTGCTACGTTTTCTTTGTCTGCCTTTGTGTTTCCTTATTTTCTTCTTCAAAACCCAGGTTCACTTTTTATTTTCCTCATAGAAAATAAGAAGTGAACCAGGGTTTTGAATTTCATAGATCCTCCTACAGCATTCCATTTAACAGCCGGCGTGGTCGAGGGGTAAGGCTCTTGACTCGCAATCCAAAGGTCGCTGGATCGAATCCCGGCGTGGGCAAATAAATTTTATTTGATTAATTTGTGTTATTTCACAATTCATTTATTTAAAAAAATACATAGTATGTAACATATCTATTTCGTGAGCAGGTACTGCGCAAAGTAGGTACTGTTTATTATCTATTGATTATTATTTTTTTTCTGATTTTAACTTTGTTGGTTGGCAAAACTGGAAGGAGACCGGAAAGAGGTCATTCAGGGAATCATGGCGGAAGACACAACTTAGATTTTGTGCGGGGGGAGTGTTTTTCGGGGCGATTGGGAGGATAAAGTGAGATACTAGTGCTATGTAGCCTAGAAATATTATTTTTACACGTCACGTGAGTGTGTGACGACTCAAATGGCATTGAAGCCTATTTATTTTGTTTAATCCCTCGCCGGATGCCGCGAGATAGATTTATCCGCGTGCCGAAGTCAATTTAGACTGGAATCCACGGGTGATGTACTGCCCGCAAGGGTTCTTTTGCTGGTGGTTCCTTTGGCCGGTGAGATTTGCTCATGCCGCTTGATGGGTGAGAATCTGCTGTGCCTGTTTTGTTGGGAGGACTCCCTTTAACCGAGCGGCCTCATGACGTGCTGGACGACGTTTTGGGGATTGCTGTTGACGTTTGGAGGAGAATCACGACGACGGGACGTATGCGGTATTAATAACTAACCGTAATTTTGATTTAACTCTCTCTCTCCTAATCTATTGATAGATGCTAAAGGTATTTATGTTCTTTTTGATAAGCCTTCTTTGGTGATGATTTTCCTTGCAAAGTGCAATAAAGTATTGTTATAAATTTCACTGGAAAAATAGGTGCTTCATTTATATGCATGACCTCAAATCCCTGACTCCACCATCCTGAGAAGGATGTTCTTTTGCTCTAAGATAAGCTGTCGGTTGACAAAGGTGGGTTACCTATATCTCCCTTGGTATTACAAGTATTCTGGCACATATACATATATTTACGGCACATTCCAGAGTGTAAGATACTCTCAGTGTCGCCCTGGTGTACCATTCAGTATTGAAACGTTGCTTGAAATGGTTTTAGACGAGTTTGGAGAGCATATTTGAATAGCCAGGTAATTCCCCACCTTCCCCTTTCCCATCTCCTTCCTTTCACTACCTTCAGCCTCACAACATACTCCAATTGGGGATGTCATAGTCTCACTGGATCCAGATGGGAGCAGTTGGGACCCTTGTGAGGTGTTTAAATAAAAAAATCACCAAAGATGACATAGGCCCTGAGGAAATTATTTTCCTCATGAAAATAATTTTTCCTCAAGAAAATTTAAGAAATCTGAAAACGACCTACGCTATAACCTTATTATACTAAAAATATACATACTTTCTTATAATTTAAACCATAGCTTTTCTGGATTGTGGAAAAGAGTTAATACGGCAAGAATTTGATTTAAAAATAACATATTTCCGATTGTGTAGGTTTTTCCTCTTAAACATCTGAGATGCTATTTTATCCTTATTTCGAAAATTCTCGAAGTTTTACCTATATAAAAGATTCCACAATCTTTACGCTTTAATTTAGAGATTCCAGATTTTGCAATTTTTAAATCTCTCTCCTTATTATTGAGAATGTTTTTTTGTTGTTGTAATTAGTTTTATGTAAACCCTGAGGGAGTAAGTATTGCTTACGAAACATGTCGGTTTTTTATAATAAAAAAAATGATTCAAAACTAAGTCATCTATGAATTTTGAATTTATTTTCTGTTTAATTGTATTTATTGACGCACTGATACGAACTGTTGACAACGGGAAACTAAATGGTGCTTGTTATTAGGTTTTATATAAACTCAACGATTTTAGCTTTTAATTGCCATAGTTCAAAAATACGGCCTTTTCCCCTAAAACAAACACATTTTTCTATCGATCTTGCTTTTCTAATTTCTAGCTTATTATGTTTTGCTAAATGCCTAACAGAGACATTACTACATTGCAAAATTTTTATGGACCGATTTCAGTAGTTCCACATAGTTATAAGGTAAGTACCTATAATAAAAAAATAAATTATTGAATGAGCGTAGCAGTCCTATTTTAAATCCATCGTTTGGCATTCCATCCGTCTGTAAATTTGTTTGTACGTTCCTCTTCCAGTTTAGAAAATG
This sequence comes from Limnephilus lunatus, assembly GCA_917563855.2. Classification (NCBI taxonomy): domain Eukaryota; kingdom Metazoa; phylum Arthropoda; class Insecta; order Trichoptera; family Limnephilidae; genus Limnephilus; species Limnephilus lunatus. The sequence goes on from OU830593.1 coordinate 50,682,895, forward strand.
TGCTGCATCCACCTATTATTCAAGCAACAACATTACTATATGGCTAAATTTGAATAGGTGGCTAACTTTGACTGAGCTTTTCAATACTGTAGTATCTTCCTGCCAGAAGAAAGTTTGAAAAATGAATTGTCATTGAGATGATGGTAGCGTATCTTTGGAAACATTGTATAATTCCTTAATTGAAGTAAAAAAATATATTGTTCATAGTTAGGTAGGTATAGGTATTTTTTAGTTACTTAAGAGGTATTTATTTTACCTAATTACAAATCTTAAGATTTAAGAGGGAATTTTAGTTTGAAAGAAAAATAAAAATAGGAACATACTTTTACGATGCGAGATCTGCTGTTCACGGAACTACACAATTATTTAAGAAATTTAATTAATGTTCACGTTCTGTGAAAGTTCTATACAAGTTCTATGATTATTTTATGAAGCAACTGGCCTATAATGATATAATAACAGAACTTGAATGGAACTTACACAACATGTGAAATCAACTTAAAAAAATTGATGAACTTTTAAAAATTTTTTTACAATACATCCTAAATACTTGTAACCATATAATGTGTCACGAGATCGACAGTTTGGTAAAGCCCCCTTGAAGTGATTTTTCATAAAAAATGGCGCGATATAAATTATTCAATTACTAGTCGTATTGATGACCATTGTAACAGAACTGAATAGGAACACATATTAAATTTTTTTAATTTTATAAAGATGAGCATAAAAACAAAAAATGTTCTACTTAAACTCGGTGAAGTTTCTTGTATAAGCGTGAAACGCAGTTTTTAGCCTTGATTCTTCGAAATTATGTTGGAAATGGTGGTAAACATCAGCGAACCGAAGTAATAATAATTCTAGCAAACGGCAATAAAAAATTATGAATACCTGAACACCTTCCAGGTGATGGAGTATCGTCAGTTTCTCGACATTAAAAATGTTTAATGATGTATTACCTGACGATTATGTCGATACTCGATACGTTAATGTAGGGTACACGAACTATTTATGGGGGGTCATAACCCCATTAATGCAGGGCAGTATTAATGGAGTTAACTAAACAGGTTTAAACCATTAAAAGTTAATCCGGTCTCTGTTATCTTTAACTAAAACTAAATTATTTTTTAAAGATTTTCAAATTTAATTGCAATTTTTGCCCGGATAAAGTGGCTATGTTAATAATTTCCGAATCCTAACGATGTAGTTATTATTGGTCGTGGAACCTGTCTAGAATAAATAAACAACAGATATCGGAGATAACTAGAAACCTTCCACTTTTGCAAAAATGTTTAATAAAACATGACTCGTTTAAAATAGAGCAAAAATCTCGTGGGGAGCATCTTAAGTATCATTTAAAGAAACATTGTGAATTTTTTCACAAATAAAATTTATAAGATAATAGAAACAGACTTGTTTTTAATAATTTTTGGAGCATGCTTTGTGATTTTTTTCTATCTAGGGAATTTCATATAATTTGTGTTACGGCGTGGGCAGTATCTAAACATTATCTTCAAAAATAACATATATTTTTTTAAGAGCTTCAAATGTTTAAGGGAGATATATAAGAAATCGGTAGAAATTCGGGTTGTCGAGGCTTAAGGCTCTCATCCAGCAATCCGAAGGTTGCGGGTTCAAATCCCGGCTCCGCAACTAAATTTCATTTTATTGATTTGCAGCACCTTCCAGATTGGAAGAAACTCTCAGTATAGCTTTGGTTTAAGACCACCATTCGGAATTGAAACATTGCTTGAAATGGATTAAGTGATCGTATTTGGTGACCAGATCTGAGATTCAGAAACTTACCCGCACTTCCTTCTTCTCCCCACACCTTCAGCCTCACAACGTACCCCAATTGGAGATGCCATAGTTTCACTGGCTTCAGGCGGTCGGGAGCAGTTGGGACTCGCGATTAAAAAAAAAATGGGTAAATTTAGTGTTGTGTTCAATTCCGTAAACTCGCAAATCCAGCACATGAAAATCCCGAGAATGCACGGGATCAAATAGTGCTAACATCGGGATTATCACGGGATTGCTGGATGCGGGATTGCAAACAGTGTTTATGATATCATATTATAAATTATCGTTATCATTGGTCAGATTTATACGCCGCCATATATTCATAAAAATCCCCCTCAACAACTTTACGCGGTTGTTACACATCAGACAGGATACACCACAGAATGCTTGATGAAACAGGAAATCGAATTATGTTTGGTATACCTACAAGTACAGGAAATCCAATTTAATTTATACCTATAAATTAAATGACCCCAATTTTGTCACTATTTTACCTTTAACTTTATTACTATTACATGACAATAACTTACTATTCATTTTGAAAGTTTTGCAGGGAATAGTATTCTTAACAACATCTAGAAATGTACCTACTTAATTGTACACACAACAGCCACCCACGGGTATGGGTATCGAATTCCCATGAACTATTTATTGGAAAATCAACATCTATGCCATAGGTCACCATAATTTGTTCGCAACGTTTAGTGACTCAGCAGGGGTGTCCATGTTCGTGGGGTTTGTTTGTTTTTGAATCTTTATTTCGATGTACCTACGTAAATTTTTTCATATATCTAGTAGGAACATATAAAAAAATACAAATTTTGGAGATACGCAATACATTCACAAATACATGGAGAAAAAAAGTTAACTAGACAAAAATACATTATATAAGATAAATAGGTGACTAAAATAATATTGGTGAGTATGTTCAACAATCAAAAATAATTTTTTACTTATAAAGCACATGCCCTACGAAAAGTGCTAAGACTTGAGGCTTCTTTTACGGCATTTGGAAGGTTATTATAAAGTTTTTGCCCTTTATAAAGCGCGCTGTTTTGTGTGCACGAAAGCTTAGTTTTGGGGAGCCTAAAATCTCTGCGTCATCTCCTAGGATAATAAAATTATGAGGTTTGTCCGGATCTTGGCGGCGGATGCATTTGCCCACCAACTGCGTGGTAGGCCGTATCGGTAGAGACTGGTTGACCTTTTGGCAGGAATCTCTCGCAACATCGCCTTACCGTGGTGGGAGGGATAGATATGTCCTGCATTCTTGGACATATTGACCATCACCCCTCATACTCTTTTCCTTCCCAGAATTTCCTCACCTTCGTTTCCTAAAAATACCCTCCACACAGCATCCAATGGGATTTTTTCCTCAGGGCCTCCTGTATGGAGCCAATGTAAAAGTTGATTAGAAATTAGGTAAAACAATAAAAAATAATTCTCACTGTCAAATTCACGCGATTCCTCCAGAAAATCTTCAGTTACCCAAATTTCAAAAAGTACCAGTTCTGTACAAATTACCTTGGGAGGGTTGTGAAATTGATTGATTCGCACATCATCCATCACTTTTCATTCGGGTCCTTCTTGACGCTCGAGGCGTTGTTGGTCCTAAGTGCAAGATGCACTAACCGCCTTGCGTTCGCATTACGACGGCCCTGCTGCGGCTAACCTGCAAGTTGCCCAGTGGCATGGCAACATAATAATTCAAACGGGAAGTTAGATAAGATGTCTACTCTCAGTGTTACCATGGCAAAAATACGCTGCTAGTAACATTTACAGCATTTTAAAATGGCTTTACGACTAGATTTCATTAAAATGTGCTTTGAATACCAAACCGTCTTCAAGTGAGCAACAAAAAATAATATTTGGATTATTTGTCTAGCGCCGTTTTTGTGAACCAATGTATTATATTTTTCTTACTTCTTACTTCTAATTACACACTAGACAAACCATTATAACAATTTATGGCTAAAAATTGCATCCACCGATTCAACGATCATTGATACAAAACTATATGTACTATGCATTTGACCAATGAACGCGGTTCTGCGTAAAGAATTACATGCATTGTTTTATTTTGTACTCTGAACAGGCAGAAAATATAAAGGACCATACTTCTGGGGTCCTAGCATGGGCGATCAATAAGGATTGATAGGATAACTTTCGGTAACTTCTCATCGTTCTCTAGGACAACTGCAGATAGCTTACGTACAATCGATGTCGAAAATATTAATCATTGTGAATACTCAGTCTTTTTGAACTCTTTCTTATTCGTCAACGATCTGCAATCATGCTAGGGAACGATGAGAAGTTGCCAAAAGTTATCCTATCAATCTTTATCGATCGACCATGAAAGCACCTCTGGGAGGTCAAATAGGATAGATAATAATTTAGAAACGTCAAGTAGGATAGATTATATTTCTACTCTTTTAAAAATTATTCTAAATATTCGATCAATTAATGCAGCGTTTCGTCTTGTTTTTAAACAATTTAATGCGTCGGTTTCAACTCATCATGGAATTTAATTTGCAAGCTAAAAATAGTTGATCATTGTATATCATCAATCATATTGATGATTTACAATGATATTGATCATTAATAACTATTGTGTTGATCTTGAAATTTTAGACTTTAAAGGCTGAGGAAGTTTATCCACATCAAACCTCAGTGTGCGAAAGTTTTTACTGTTTTAGATAAGCAAACAGATGTCTGCTTTGTGGCATTGAAACCTGAATGTTATTGCGCGGGTCTGAATCCCCAGGAAGATGCTCGTTTGCCAGGAGCTGGCTACGCCACTGGATGTGCACTTTCCCACATGCACCGGCCCCTAATGACAAGGCAACCCCGCCGTAAATTCATATCTGTAGAGTAATGACCCTTGGCTGATGAAGACTGCAGTGCCGAGCCAATGCACCAATGCACCAATGAACGGCCGGTACCGACTCGCCACCGCTATTTGTTATTATTAGCTCTCGAGCTTTTTATCTGCATATTAATTTAATGAGTTCGTGTTTACGACGAGATTGCGGGTAACGAGTATGCAACCGACAATATGCGATGGTTAACGCTATTTTTGTTTTAATCGTGCGGCTTATTTCTATCTTCCTGTCAACTTCAAGGATTTTTATGTGAGTACCAACTGCTCCCAACCACCAGAAATAAAATTGCATTATAATTGATGTCGCTTTCTTATCTGATGACATTTATATTTTTAATAAAAAAAAAATAAAAAAAAAACAATCTACCACACGTCGCCACCGCCACAAGACGCAACGACTAACGTGAAACGCATTCCGTCTCTTTCGAACAGCACCGTACAAATTTAAAAGTCGAGGGAGACCTTTTTACCTTTACAGCAGGACTCTCTTGACCCTCCGCCTTCAACCGCAGTGGGAGAGATGAATTTAAACATCCATCGCACCTGGATACAGAGACCTCCAGTTTCCTACCTACCTGCATATTTTTTCCTTCCCAGATCTTCCTCTCATTCCTTCCCTAAAAAAACTCCTGTGAAATAACCAAATATTTTCCTCATGGCCTCCTGTATGGTGCTAATGCATTGTTGATCGATGCGCTAATGTATAAAAAAAAGACAGAGTGCGATTCAGACGATCCGTTGCGAGTTGTGACAGTGGCGACTCGCTAGTTGATACGTATGAATTTGATTTATTTTTTAATTGAAAAAAAATGTATCACCGGACGGCAATACGACATCTACCATGTTCTTTTCAGACATAAAAGTGATATGTTTGAGGGTGGCTAAAGCTATTCCTCATCAAAATTTTGAAATGAAAATACCCTTGCCTATTCGAATATCGACATAGTTGTAGTGCTTCAAGAAGCTCTAAAGCGGACGGACACAGTCAGCCGCATAACAACATAATTGACAATTTATATATAAATGTCCACTGAAAGAGACGCCTACCTACCTAATTTTTAGAGATTTTATGATTATGTGTTATTTGAATTTTATTGATTGATTTTGAATTTTAATTACAAAATTGATTATATTTGAATTTTTATTTTATTTGAATTCCTTTTTATTGTGTGTATAAATATCTATTAAATAACTATAAAAACCAGCTGCATTTTGAATCCGGAATGTACAGCTCAGCAGTTAACAGGTCAATGAACTATTGACAAATACATGTTTAATTTTTTAAATTTATTATCATTACATACACTTAAGTATTTTTTTATTTTATTTATTATAAATTGTGTATTATTATAAAAATAATCATCATAATATAATAGCTTACAAAATAGTGTTATGTGTACATTTTTAAGTATTTCTACCATGAAGAGAACTAGCTTTAACTTTTTTAATATTTTTTGTAGGAACTTAAAAAATATTAAAGAGTGTAGAATGTGAGTTACTTTTTTGGTAGGTTTTAAAAAATATTTTGGAGTGTTCAATATGAATTAATTTTTCCATAAATATTTATATAAGATTTTTTATTTTATTTATTATAAATTGTGTATTATTATAAAAATAAACATAATGATATAATAGCTTACAAAATAGTGTAATGTGTACATTTTTAAATATTTATACCATGAAAAGAACTAGTTAATAGTTCATTGACTTGTTAATGTGAGTTACTTTTTTTTGTAGGTTTTAAAAAATATTTTGGAGTGTTCAATATGAATTAATTTTTCCATAAACATTTATCATTATTATATTATCTTTCCACAAACGTAAAGCTAACGAAAGCATTGTGTGAAAATTTCTTTCTAAATCCACTGTTTCGATGATTTAAGTGCGTTTTTGTGGGTACATCGATCGTCCAGTCGATTAGTCGGAGTACTCTGAAAAATCGAAATTTGTTTTGAGTATGCAGTTATATGTAAAAGTATGTCATATATCTAGTAAAATACTCAGATTACTCACAAACACCACCAAATCAATTATAATGCAGAAAAAAATTGTAATAAAATAAACTAAAATTGATTTTTTATGGGTTACTAGTTCTAGTTAGGAAATTTCAAAATGTCATACTAATTTACCGGACCGTTATACTTCCCGATGTTATTTAATAGCATATTTAATATGTGTAACTCAGTAACATGTAAATAATATTTAATTTATGGTAAGCTTTCAATTATTGCTTTCTTCATTATCTCAAAAGTTAGTATTTGGAAATGTCTGACTAAATCAACTGGACGGTCGACATTTTAAAAATCGCATTTATATTTTAAATTATGCATGCATGATTTTAAAACCTTTCTGTTTTAGCAAAGAATTTATTTTAAACAGTTTTAATGATCTTTCTTTTTGTTTCGTCTTCTCCAAAATATAAATGCATATTATATTACCAGGCGCGCATACATTTCAAAAGGTTAAGCAGTCGAGAACAAAAAGCAGGTTTGCAAAAGAACGCGGTATCGTGATACCGTAATATCAAATTATTGATTCTTTCAATTTATAAAACCGAACTCATCTCGAAATTGGATTTTAAAACCGGCCATGTAACCTTATAGGATATAACCCCAATTATTATCTCAATATTTCAGCGCGTATAATTTTAAAATAATATTTTAAGATCACGAATGTTTTTTCTCGATGGCGGAGACGAAATATCTTGATATGAACATTTATTTTGCAAATTTGCAATCCAATTTATGAAAAATCGTGTTATTCTTAACCCGTTAGGTTAAAGACGGGCTGTTTCCCAGAAAATTAAATGTATCGTTGTCATCAAATGGCCATTCTGCGCCATTTGGTTTTTTTGACATTTGGTAGATCCCCGTTATATGCCGATTCTAAGTCTGTTTCAGATTTGACTAAATTGTGATCAGCAGAAGACCTTAAGATTGCTTTTCAGCTTATTTCATTTTGAAAAAAAATCTGAAACGCTTCTTAAATCGGCGTTTAACGTGAACCTTTCAAATGTAAAAAAAATAAAATGGCACCGTCGTGATTTGAAACTCGATGAAACGAAAAATAGCAACACTACAATGAGACAAACACAAATCTACAGGATTTAGTCTGCGAGAGAATGAGATAGAATCTTCGGTCCCCTCTTTGTGTGGTGTTTCGTAGCCTGTCGGTATCCTCTTCGTGCGGTGCCTCTTAGCTTCCCCAATCTTCTGTATTTTAGTTTTCTGAAGGTTTCACCTCTACAGCGTGTGAATCGCGCCTGTTTTTTTGGTATAGGAATCAGTAATAAAATTTGGCTGTGAAGTTTTTACGTGATCGCTCTCATTTCTTTGATGGGTCAGCAATTATTTTATTTTATACTTTATTTTACTTAATCAGTAAAACCTCAAATTGTAATATTTAATTAAATGAAGACAATATTAGCGAAAATCAAACGTAAATCTGGAAACAGATTGCGGCCAGCCGAAGGTCCTGGTTTCGAGTTCCAGAGGTGCCAATATCTTTTTCTCATATTTCTGTTTCCAGATTTTTGATTGAGTTTCGCTAATATTGTCTTCATTTAATTAAAAAATATTTTATTTATACTAGCGCAGACTCTTGAAAAATCACAAGTTGGTCCTAGAAGCGCTATTGCGTACTTATATCTCACTGAAACGTGTTCCATTATAGCCAACGACGGATTAATGAAACAAATGACAATTCTACAAAACACAGCTATGTGAACAATATTGAAGAAAAATAGCTACACTTCAGCCAAGAAAATGTTGAAGGAGATTAAATATCTTGTCATTTAAACATATTATTTACTTCAATACTATATTGTTAATTTACAAAATAATCAATGGCCATATGTTAATTGAATTCCTAAGAAAAATTGATAAACTACAAATCAAACATACACATGAGACGAGGAAAAGAAATGAACTAAGACTCCCCTTCAGGAAAAAACACAGAGTCAAAAGTCATTGATGTACGGAGCATTGAAGATATTTGGAGAATTACAAGAAGAAATAAAATTGGAAGAGAGCATTAAGGCGTTTAAACTTAAATTGCGAAGATATGTGATTGATTTGGTGTAGATGTGTTATTTTAAGTGTATGTATATATTGTATATATAAGGATTGCATTAGGACATAGATAACTATGTACCTATTTAAAATACCGCAATAAACAAATAAACAATTATTATCTCGCTAGTAGCAGTGCGCAGGGACCGGATTCAGTCGTTCGGCATTAGAGCTTGGGAGCGCTTGTGGTCAAATTGGACTAATTAAAGATAAAAAAGTGGTATCTATTTTTTTTCGTTTAGTTTCTTATCTTAATGTTATACATCAAAGAGGATTGTCTGAATTCTCAACAAATCATTTTTAATTTAGAAAATTGCAAATAAAAATAATTTTCTGTTAAAAATATTATATCGATGGAAGGTACTTTATCACATGTCTGAATACCCAAAACAAATACTTTCAATTTTGAAAATGATGACACTATAAACATGAACAAAGAGTTACAGACAGAGGCACAACCGAAATCGGTATTTTTAATATATCACTTCGGTTATCTCCGCGCGCGAATTGTTTGAAAAATGAGTGTATTTCATAAAGTTTAGTTATAAAAGGGAAGGATAGAGGGGGACGAATGGGAAAAGACACGTTGGGAGAAAAAAAATCTTTATTTAAGTGGCATTGCAACGCATGCCAGTAACTCGCTACTACTATAATATAAATCCTTATGGTCTTCCCTTTCTTTTTCAATCGTTCGAGTATATGTAGGTACTTATATAAAAAAAACGTTTTTTTAACAATAATGTCACATAAAACTTAAAATTTTACATGCTTTACTATTAAATGGCACAATCAGTAAAAACTTAGTACAAATTTAATCTACAAAAAAAAAAACATTATGTTTTTTTTTGTACAGAATAAATTTTTGGCATTTTTCACCAGCATTTGGTTCCTTATAACGGACAAACTGCCCAGCTAGGAACTAATAAAGATGAACAAGACATAATAACACTTGTACACCTTTTAATTTTTACAGTTGTTTTGATCTATTATTATTATGTTATTGTTGATGTATAATGTATCTTTTATAATAAGTTAAAACATAATTTAAAAAAACAGTCTGTTATTTTTGACATGGTTTATGATATTTGTCTTCATAAATGAACGGTGGAACCGCATCACATTTGTTCAAACTAAATACGTTGGCGCGCATTTATAACTTTTATTTTAAAACCTTGACTACCTTCGTTATAGAACGGTTAATATCCTTGCTTCAGGGCCCAGAAGTCATGAGTTCAAGGTTAGTAAAAGTTGAAATAAATGGAAACAACATGTATTTCAGCTTACTTTGTTCCGTTGCAGAACATCAGTTGGTACTATTCTAGTAAAATAGCGCAATTACCCGAAAGATTATTTAATGGTCTGTCTATTTCACCAAACCAAAAAACATGGTTATTCATTCGTTATTTTCTATGTTTTGTAGTTAGCCGTTTATTTCCTCTTCACTTTACAATTAAGGGCATTACAATCAAACTCACGGCAAGGTTTCTCTCGCATGGTTATATAACTAGGTAACTCCCAAATCAGCGTTTTTGAGTTACACACTAAAAGCATAACTCCATTATCCTCTATAATTCTATGTGAATACTACACACAGAAAAGTCGTAACGCATTGGAATCATCAAGTTATTTAAAATTTAGTTTTTGTATCTCCAAAAAACGACATAATTTATGTAAATGGGTAACTCTAGTTATCACAAGTGTTTTTCATGTTTTAATTAGGAAACTAGACTTAGCTGGTTGTAGCACTAAAATTTATGGAATTGCTGTTGCTTTCATTGTATGTGTCGCAACTAGGTAAGTCATTCCATTTGTAAATAAATATATAACAAAAAAATGATTAGCCATTTTCTTATAAATATAAGTATTACGGTTCCCAACACATCAATCTACGATTTAACCATACTTAATAGTATAAATATGCAGCAGACGTTTTATCAGATTGATTACCATCTCATAATTCAATTTCCCAACAAAGCCGATTCCAGTTGTATATAGAGGTAAAATCACGATATCATAATAGAGAGGTAAAAAAATAAAATTATCAAAATGTGTTGTAGATCCGCTGAATGAATGGATTAGCTTTCGATGGATGACTTTCCAAGAACCCAATTTAATTTTAATGGCTACCTGCTCATCAACTTGCAATAAGTTTCCATTGAAATCTAAAAACGACAAAGTTCTTGAGTGGCAACATACGAATCAAAATAATTGATGCATGCCTAGCAAAACAAGTAAATAAATCCATACGAAACAAGTTTTGTAAGCCGCATTTTTGATTGGGCCTGAACATAATGATGCCTTGTATCATTGTTTGGCATTAGAGGTGTCCAAAAAACCAAATAATTGTACAAAAAAATTGTTTGCTGCTTAGACCGGGGAGATGTTGAATAGAATGCTTCAATCACTCTTCGATCAGTGCTGTAATTTAATCATCAGAATAGATGATTCTACAAATTTACTTGGCCGATGAGTTCATAGAATGAACACTGTAGGTTCATTGATGTGGAATGCACGAGGCAGGTTTTTGTAAAATCGCATTATCTATATAAAACCATGTTGAAACTTAATTTGTTTTTCTTCCAGGTATTGGTCACCAAATTGTAAATTCTCACCTTCATCTAAGTAAATTTTTTCTCAAATTTTAGGTTAAGGGAAACCATATTTTCTGTGTTTGATATCTTTTCTTTAGAGAATTCTTAATTTTGTTATAAACATCCGTAGTCGTTATGGCGGTATGTTTGCTTGCATGTTTTAAATCACCGGGAATAACAAATATATGTCCATCGGGTGTCTCGATTGAGGTAACACAGATCACATTGCTTTTTCCATCCGATGCTGCTGACACTGTAAATGTGAATCTTAATTTTTCCATTTCTAAGGTTATTGTTTTTTTTCACTAAAATTGTAGTTTTATAAGACAATTTGTCTATTTGATGTAATTTTTTATTAATAATGTGACATACAAATATCATGAGTTGCTTTGCTGACAAAGAAACTACAATTAAAGTTATTTGTACGTCTTCAAAATATTATATCACTTTGTAATTATAAACTTATTTTTCAATCTTCTTATTACTTCAATCTGTGCTATCCAGCTAGACAACAAAACAACAATCATCTATCATTTTCTGTCTCCATGACAACACTTTTTTAAAATTCGTACATAAAGGAATCCTATGCATTTCTAGGTAGGTATTCCTTTACATATATATATATGTATATATATTTTTTATTTTTTTATTTATTTATATTAATTAAGTTTATTTATGTACACAACATAAAGAGGGTTGGTTAATGTAAAACAAATAAATTAAAGTAATAATAAATTTTCATATAGAATGAAACAAGTAGTTTGTTTAAAAACCACTTTATTTGTGAAATAAAGTGGTTTTTAAACAAAGTATTTGTATTTAAACAAAGTATTTGTGAAATAAAGTGGTTTTTAAACGAAGTACTTGTTTCATTCTATATAATGTCAAGCCACAAAGTGTTTGCTTTCTACCATAATAAATTTTCAATTTCGTTATAATAACCTTTGAAGGTTGTACGCATCAATGTAATATTAATCATTAAAAAGAAGATAAAATTAATAAATGTAACATAAAAAAGAACAAAACATAGAAAATAAAAAAGGTAACGGTTGCAACAGGGACACTATATATTACTAGGTTATTATTAGTAAATTCGTTAAAACTTTGTAATCTGGGAAATATTAGTAAGGGTAATATTGTAAATTCTAAATTTGATACATAAGATCCACAAAAATAACGTAAATAATTAGGACTCAATGGCAGAGTGGATTAAGGCATTGTCCCGGTAAGACAGAGATCTTGGAATTGATTCCCAATTATGACTGTTATCTTTTTGTTTTCTGAGGCTGGGTGTGTTTGATATTTCGATTAGATTTATTAGTATTATCCTGTCCTTCAATAAATAAATAATAAATTATAAATTCCAACCATCATATAATGATGTACGTAAACAAAAATTTGATGCACGTTAAAAAATGACACAAAAAAAGTTTCAGTCAAGTGAATTCAAGTTCAATGGTCAACAAATTTGCACACGAGGTAGAGGAAAGGTTATGTTGGTTATTTGGAAAAGAATATGGAAAGTTTCTTTCTCATTAGACCATTTGATTGTGGTCAAGATAGAAGATTCTAAATGATATGTAGGTGTTAAATAAAGGTAAGATCATACTAGGTCGACGTACGCTTCGTAGACGACACTCTATGATATCTGTACTACTTACAATCCATACATATTCTAAGAAAATAGATGCTGCAGAGTGCACAACCACACGCAACGCAATGTGTGGCCAATGTGATTCTGAGGCCTCTATTTCCATAGAAAATGTATGGATTGTAAGTAGTTCAGATATCGAAATGATATCGAGAAATACATTGAACCAGTATTTAATGCAAGTATTGCAAACAATGTGAATTCTAGACAATATAGACAAACCATTCGGAATCAAGACGTTGGCTTTGCTTGAAATGGCATTCGCCATGTTTGGTGACAAGATCTGATTAGAAGTACTTTCCACCATGGTTCCATTGCTCCAGACATTTGGAACTCTTGTGCCATAATCAAATTACAAAAAATGTTATTTCCATATAGATACATACGTGCCTAAGTATGTTATTCACTACGTGAGCCAAACAATGATAATTTAATTCGTTTATCAGCCGAAGTGGAGGGTTCACCTTGTGATCTTTAAGTCAATGCGAAGATTTCTCAGTTCAATGGAGTGACAAAGGCTGTCAAAATCGATTCGTTAGTGGCCTATCTGTACAAACACGGATCAATAGAAGATGCATACAAGACTCGTTGTGGAAAATAATATCTTCAGAAATTAGAAAGTAGTGGAAGGTATATTCTGACAGGCGGTCAAAAGCTTAGGAACTAAAGATTTTTTTCTTCGTATTGTAATTTTTTGAATCAGGAATGACTTTTAGCGTAATAGGCCACTTGAATCACATTTTTTTTTAAAAAAATTCCGGTTTAGGCAAATATTCTAAGACATTATGTAATTTTTTTTTAAATCTTATTTTTGAAACCCTGGCGATTTTTTGAAAATTTCAATCCGAAAAATCAGAGCATTTTTTATAAACCGGAAAGACGGGACATAATTTTATGGGTGCGAAAAAACGATAATTATGTAGCCGAAAATCATTTAAAAAAAGAACGTTTTCCACACGAATAGCAATAAATTGTACGGGGTTCTCTTCGTAACATCTGTAAAAACACCGCCATCTTTATCACAAAATCAAACCAAAGGATAAGTTCGCATAGAACAAACAATAAATCTAGTGAACATTAAACGAAAATTCAAAAATTCGCCGGAAATCAAAGTGTTGCCATATAAAAAAAAAATTTATCAGTTTGGAATTTTACAAAATTAAGGGAACATAATCGGAGACGGGATATTTTCATGTAGTGACGTCACGAGCTCAAATAATGGATTTATTTATTTAAAAAAAAAAAACAAAAAACTATACATTTCTAAAAAAATTTACTAACATTTTCGTAATCTTAGTAAAAAAATCTATCTACACGATTTTTTCCAAGTCGTTATGAAATCCATGCAAGTGGCCTATTGGTGACCACATCTAATTATTCAGGTACTTCCCAATCTTTCTCTTCAACTCCTTCTCTCTGTCTCAGCTTCCAGCCTTACAAAATACCACAATTATTATTGGGGTTGCCATGGTCCTACTTGCTCCGGGCGGTTGGGAGCATTTGGAACTCTAATATTATTCGCGGTATTCCAATTTTTAAAAAATTCTCACGTTTATTTGTTAGCTTAGCTTCAAAACAGAATAGGCAAATATTTGCATGTTTTTCAATATTAATCAGAATTTTATCAGACGAAAATATGAGGCATAACAAAAAATACCCATAAAATTTCTTGATTATTCTTCTGTTATTATTTTAATTGCTCGTGTAACCGTTAAAAATATTTCAAATTTTTCATTACCTACATAAAATTACTTAAAATACGATTTTAAGAATAGCAGTCAGTCGAACTTATTTTTAAGACACCAGGATAAACCATGATGTTCATAATATAAACCAATGTCAAGAATGAATCGATTATATAATAAATACTGCAATCATAGTTTTAGATATATTTTAGAATTCACTCCAAGAACCTACAAACGATAATCTCCCAACTTCAAACCACTTTAAAATAAATTGATTATTATCTGTCCAAGACCGAATTGCAATTTATTTTTATTTTTATTTATTTATCTATAAAAAGTATATTTACACTGCGTTTTTTTATGCCTGTCTCATTAGGATATACCTGTGTCGAGACAGACGTACAGGTATGTAAATGAATATCGTAGTTACAAGAATATTTAAGGTAAAGTACATGTGCATTTGAATAGAATTAAAACAGAAAGGTGATTGGAAGGGTGGGTAAATCTTTTAAAGAGAGTTATCTTATAAATGTTGGAGCTGAAGTAAAGTAGTAATTTAAAAATGATCCATCAAATTCAACAGATCTTAAAATGTGAACTTGCATTAGGCACGCCTCAACATTAGTTTTAGTTTATTAACGCCTTTTTAGGGGCATTTATACATCAATAGTAAAAGTTATAAAATATTTATTAATCATAACTAACCGCCTCAGTAACAATATTTTGTTTTTGTTTAGTGACAAACTGAAGTAAATCCACTAAATTGGTATAATTATTTACCTCAATTAGTATTCTGGGCAAAGAGAAGTACATATGGTACTAAGGCCCAGAATTTCTGCACTGAAATAAATCCCGACTTCTAGTTTTACGTAGTAATACCTAAGTAGAATCCGCAATTTAATTAATGCAAGCAATTCTGGACTATCAATAGCGTCATTTAAATTGTTATATACATAGAAATATCAAGTCAGTGAAAATATTTAGTCTGACAATTACGTATTCGTATCATTTAAAAAGTGTTGTAGTTCAACAAAATTGCTGGAAAAACATTTTTTAAATTTCTTACTTTCAATAGCTCCCACATGAATATTATTATACGGTTCCAGATGGGAGAATTTTATTCAAGTTGACTTCTAACAAATGAAAAATATGACAGTTTAATAAACTTAGTGTTTGAAATTTCTAGTGCCTTAATTATAATTTCCAACATTTGTAGGCCATATATGTAAGACTTCATTGGTTTATTTATTCAGTCTGTTAAACGAAAACGACTTCATGCTATTAGTTTTCTTTCGAAATTGCTTTATAGGCATAAAAAACCGTCAGCTACCTCTTGGCCGTCAATGCAGGTTTATTTTCCATGTAAACCTGCCAGCGCTTATTAAAATACTCGTTCAATGCGAGTACCTACATGGTGCACTCACAGATCTCTACTACGCGACCACACTGTAGCTATACATATATTGTATAAAGCGTATGCTACATATTATTGTAAGTACATTTTGTAGGTATTCAAGGTGGGAGTCTTGTGCAGAGATGGATTGTATCCGGGAAATTTGGTTCATAGTCATTTCAATTCACTGTCTCATTTTTCTTTAACATTATCTCTACACAGGAGTTTTGAAGAAAAAAAATCCCTCAGAGACTAAAGCTTTCTTCGGGGATGCTGTGTGGAGGGTCTTTTTAGGGAAATGGAAGGAGATTAAGTTCTGAGAAGGAAAAAGTTTGAGGAGTGGGTCGGAAACCGGAGGTCAATGTGTTTAGGAGTGAAGAACCTATGAATCAATCCCTCCCATTGCGGTGCAAGGTGATGGGTCGAGACAGTCCGGTTGAAGAGGTCAAACGATCTCCCTCAACCAATCTCTCCAGATCTGGCCCGCCACGTAGAAGGTGGTGTAATACCACGTAGTGTAATACCTTTATGCACCTCACAACATGAACCAGGGCACCTCTGCTAATTCACAAAACGTAGCGAACCGGGTGTTGTTATCCAGTAACTGGTTCCCGGGGTGACGGTACCCATACCCGACCACAAGTTGAAATACAATTTTATCATTATGAATCTTTACATGATCGACTTAATTTGGGAGGTGGGATGAGTACCAACACCCCGGGAAAAATTTGTTGGTTAACCTACACTTCTGCCATAGGTCATCTCAAGTGGTTCGCTACGTTTGTTGACTTAGCAGGGGTGCCCGGGTTCATGGGGTGAGATGTGTTTGTCCACCTACTTTGTGACGGGAGAGACTGGTTAAGGGAGACCTTTTGACCTCTCCAGCCGGACTCTCTCGACCCACCGCCTTGTACTGCAGTGAGATGGATTCATGCATCCGTCATTTCTCCTCACCTTACTTTCCTTAAAAGATCCTCCACACAGAATTACCAAAGATTACATAACCCCCTGTATGGAATATATAAAGAAAACGTGTTTAATTTACTTGACCTGTGTCTTTCTGTTTGAATATGTTTGTAAACCCATTGCTCATTTGGTTCAACTTTAAAAACGCGTAATTTGATTATGTCCAATCTCCCTCAATGTTGTTAAAGTTAACCTTTCGACCTATCCCACCAGACTTAACATCCTATTAACTATTATGTACATATTTGGTGGTTTTTCGAGGAATCATTGGTGGGCATATAATTAAGTCACGTACCCAATTTAAATCGTATCTCCCAAGGCGGGTGACCTTCAAACTCCGACAGGGGTCACAGGATCTCGGATTAGAGTTAGAGATCTCAGATAGTGCTCGGTGATGGGTTATTTGGGGCTGGGCGGTAATGTTAGTAATTATGGACACGATACTCAAAAGCGAAGAGAATTACAGACGTAATGCGTGATTACTTTGGCGTTTTGTTATTATTGAAAATTCTAATGTTTTCAAATCAGGGAAATAAATATTGCTATAATAAAAACAATTGTACCACAATGGGGTATTTCCACGTTTTTTTATTGCTTAAAAAATTAAGCAAAAAATTACGATGATTATGGCATTTTTATTTTATTTTTATGTTGACGAATAAATTTTCTACAGCGAGTCAAAGTTTCCCATTTTTGAATTACCACTTAAACGATATTTTGGGGCGTGGCTATTGTGTGACGTTATCAGCGTGGAGCCTGACTGTGTTTATTTATGCTGGCCAAGCTTAGCGACGCTTGTGACGTCACATTCCGATTTGCCAACCACGGGCCGTTTTGATTTTGTTCGTTTTAGATCATTTTTAAAATCAATAATATTGAATGAAAACATAAAAAAACAAACTTTTTTAGTAGGATGATTAAAATCAGAAAAATGATCTATAAATATTCCGTACATTTTCAACAGAATCCCTAGTTTGTGGAAAAACCCCATTATATAACGAAAAAAACTTATAGCTATTTAAAATAATATTACTTTTTTTATCAAAGTGCATACAATCTTCATAAATCATTTGTTGAAAATCATATATAAAAATCAATATTTGTTTGTTTGTTCGTATTTTATGCGCTGCTATACCGTTCATCCGATTACGATGAAACTTTGGTGCTATTTTTTTTTTTTTTTTTTTTTTTTTTTTATTTTTTTTTTTTTATTATAATATAAAATATGAGTTACATATTAGCATATAAATTATAGTATACATTTATATAATGTTATAATTAGCCTACATGTTCATGTTCGAATGTTAATACCACTCTTCCATAGAAGCATTAGCTTGTGTCTGGAAGAGTAGTGTACATTTTTTAATGCTATATTATATTATGAGTTCTTAAATTAATATGTGAATGTAAAAAACAATAAGTTGTAAGTTCGGTGATATGTAATTAAAAGTATTTTTCTACTAATAAACAATTTTACTATTAGAATAAAGTATCTTGAGTTATTGTAATTAGTTGTTAAAAACAAAACAAAATTTACCTTATTTGAAAAACGGGGTATCACTTGGAAACTGAGTTATAAGTTGTTCTTGAGATTAGATTAGTCGGAAACTTTTTTTTTTTTGAGATTATCTTTAAAAAATTTTTTAACTGAGTTTATTAATTGGATTTTATCATTTATTTTTCTAATTTCATCCGGTAATCGGTTGAAAATAAGTCTTCCTTGATAAGTATAATAATTTTGTGCGAATGAAGTGTTTAATTTTGGGCATGAAAAAATATATTTATGTCTAGTACGATTTTCAGTTATAAATTGATACTTCTCTTTTTCTTTTATAATTTGAATCAATGTATTTCTATTGTACAGATCTTTGAAAGAAGGTACTTGGAATTCCTTAAATAATTTATCCGTTGGGTAGTCAGATGGTTTTTTTAATATGATTTTAATAATTAGCCTCTGCACAACTTCAATTGGGGAAAGATTAGTTTTGTATGCGGATCCCCAGCTAATGATAGCATATTGTAAAGTTGATTGAACCAAAGCGTAATATATTAGATATAAATTTTTAACAGATAAAAAATTTCTGATTCTTAAAAATATGTAAATCAATTTTCTAATTTTTTTTACAACTTGACAAATTTGTTCCTTCCATTTTAAATTTTTATCGATAATAACTCCTAAATATTTTATTGTGTTTGTTGTTTTTAATATTGTGCAGTTTTGGATACAATAATTTTTACTATGTGTTGTAGAATTATCATGGATGATGATATCAATGTTTTTAGGGGTATCATTTTTGTGTATTGCAAATGGAATTACAAATGTTTTATCACCATTTAGTGATAGTAAATTTACGTCGAAGAAATTCTTTAAAATATTTATGTCTTCGGTGGCTTTAAATGTTACTTTTTCCCAAGTTTTATCGCTAATTATTAGTACCGTATCATCGGCGTATGAAGTAATTTGGCCATGTAGTGGTTGAAAAAAAATGTCATTAACATATATGGTAAAGAGGATTGGTCCGATTACTGTACCTTGCGGGATTCCAAAGTCTGATATTTCTTTATCGCTATTAATCTGATTTATTTTAACGACTTGCGGTCGATTTTTTAGGTAGTTCGAAATCCATTTAATCGCATTGTCTTTTATACCTATATTGTTCAGTTTTTTTAGGAGAATCTCATGGGATATACTATCAAAAGCTTTTCTGAGATCGATAAATATACCGGCACATTTTTCACCTTTATCCAATGATTCGTTGATGTATGAGGTTACATTAGCAATAGCATCTTGTGTGCTAAGTGACTTTATAAAACCAAACTGGTTTTTATGAAGAATTTTATTACTTTCTAGGAAACTGATCAATTGGTTTTTAACAATTTTTTCAAAAATCTTTCCAATGTTTGAAATTAGACAAATTGGGCGGTAGTTAGTTACTTGTTGTGGATCTCCAGATTTATAAATAGGTGAAATAATTGTATTTTTATAGTTTGTCGGAAATATTCCCTCTGTTAAACTTAAGTTTATCAAATGAGTAATTGGTTTTATCAAATAAATTTTCATGGATTTTAGAAAATGTACTGTAATATGGTCAAATCCGGGAGACGAACCTCCTTTCATGCCTTCTATTATTTTTAAAATTTCACCTTCTGAGGTTGTTTCAAATGTTGATAAATTATTTTGATTTTGTACATTTTCAATCGTTTGTGTTTTCGGGTTAAAAGATTGATTGATATTTTTCGCAAGATTTTTTCCTACATTAGCAAAAAAAGTATTAAAAATGTTTGCACATTGTTTAGGTTGAATATTAGCATCTATGATTTTATTTTCATGTTCAATGTATTTTATTTTTTGTGTTTTTTTAGTGTTATCCATGGCTAAGTTGACTGTTTTCCATATTTGTTTACTGTTATTGTCTGTAGAAAGTATTTTATTTTTGAAATAGTCTTCTTTATTTTTTTTGATACAGTTTGTTAATTTATTTTTAAATGTTTTGTAAAAAGTGTATGCTTTTTCATTTAGAGGATTTTTCAATGCTATTTTATAAAGTTTTTCTTTGTTTCTAATTGATATTATAAGTCCTTGTGAAATCCAAGGCTTTAAAATTCTTAGATTAGGTTTAATGCGGACTGTACTTTCAGTAGTTGAATTTTTTATGTGTTGAGATAATATATTTTCTAAGTTTTTTGAGCAAGTCTCGGTATCATAACTATTTAACACGTTGTTCCATTGTTCATTTTTTAGTTTTTTGGATAAAATTGTCATATTTGTGTAGGATTTTGTCTTTGTTAGATTAAATTTTTTATGTTTAATTTTGTTATCATACAGAAGAATGCATGCATGGTGGTCAGTTATATTAGTTTTCGAAATAATTGATTTCATTTTGTCGATATCTTTAATATTTATATTAGTCCATATATGGTCTAAACAAGATGGTGTGTGATTTTTTATTTCTCTCGTATTTTTATTAATGCACGATATGAAGTTAAATTCAGTCATGCAATTAATATATTCATTTTTGAAATTATTTTCTACGTTTTCATTAATGTTTATATTGAAGTCTCCTGCAATAAAGCAGAGTTTATTACTGAATTTTAACAGTATGTGTTTAAATTCATTTATAAATGTCGAGATATTCGAGCCGTGTGTTCTGTAAACAGCTATTAAGTGGTAGTTTGTTTTGTCGAGTTTTAATTGTATTTCAATACAATTTACTAGATGTATTGGATGTTCAGTTATTTTGACAATACTAAATTTATCGTGAATGAATATGACGAGACCACTATTTTTATTGATGTTAATTTTGGTTGTAAGATAATTATATTCTGGTAAATGATAAGTAGGTGATTCGTCATTAGTAAATGTTTCTGATAATATTATGATGTCCGGTTTTTTATTTAGATTGTTTAATTTTAGAATTAATTCATCCCAATTTCGTTCCATACTTCGTATGTTTATATGAAAAATGAAAATATTATTGAGATTCTTTGAGATTATGTCATTACATGATTCGGTGTATACACACTCATATTCTTGTATTTTAAAATTATTTTCTAATTCATTAGCTATGAAGTCATCCATTTAGATATCATCTTTTGGATATTCAGATGTAAATATATAAGACATTGAGAATAAACATAGGATACTTTTATAAACAACTCTTAAATTAATATTAATATTCATTCCTCTGTTGTGTAGATGCAAGTAATTTTTTGTAATATTTACAATTAGTTGGAACAATAAAAATATATTTTCATTTTTTAGCACACAAAATTTATAGAAGTGATAGGGCAAGATATGCGCCAGTAACGTAAATAATAATAATTTTACTATAATAAATGTATAAATAAAGCATCGAATCTTAATATTTTTCAGTCTTTCATACTGGGATGTTGTCATTATTTTATCTATTTTCTGGTTATAGTTTTTTATCCTCAATAAATATGATGTCTTTAAGTTGTTAATTTTTATAAAATTTATACTGATTTTATTTTTTGTAGATTGAGAGATATACATATTATGAAATGAAAATAATATAAAATGCTTATGTTTTGACATAGACAGGAGATAAACAGTTTTACATACGAGTAGATGAGATATTGAGACTAGACATATATGGTCTAGACAAGATGGCGTTTGATTTGGTACCTCTCGGGTATAGTTATTAATGCATGATTTGAAGTTGTGATGAGTCATCATGTTCAAGAATTTATTTTTTTCTAATGAATTATTAGTATTTGAAATGTTTATGTTAAAGTCTCCACATATAATCGTAAAAATCTTTGTTAATTTATTCAGGTATAGATAAAGTTCATTTGTAAAATTCGTTATGTTTGATTTGTGTGTACGATATATTGTTATGATTCTATAAATAGAATTTTTAAATTTAATATCTATTTTTAAGCAGTTGTCAAATTCAATATTAACTTCTTCTGTGTTTATCACTTCACAATCGTCGCGTACGAACATAATTTTTCCACTATTTTTGTTTATAGATATTTTGGTTGCAATTCCTTGGTAGTTGGGTAGCGCACTTATGTATTGATCGCTGTTGGAGTGTGTTTCAGTTAACCCTATGCATACCGGTGATATGTTTAAATTATTTATGTTTATTAATAATTCATCTAGATTTCTTGAAAGGCTTCTTATGTTCATGTTTAACACTATAATAGCTGTATCAGTATTATGGCACCATTTGTTAATTTCGGTAACGTTTTCGCATATTTCTTCTGATGTATTGTAGTTTTCGTCAATTTTTTTAGTAATGTAATCATCCATGTTTAGTTGTAGTCGATTCGTTCCTTTGCATATTGTAACATTTTTATGCGTTGTTTGCATTCTTCATTGTTGGCTTTATGATTTGTTGGATAAGAACTCTTTTTTATCAGGTTGTTAGTTGTGCAGTTTATGCACTTTGGCACTTCATTTTTGTTTTGACAGTCTTTTAGTCCGTGATCTCCAGCGCAGTGAGGGCATATAGGTTTTTCGTTTATTCTTAGACAACGTGTGGCTGTATGGCCATATTTCTGGCAGTGGTAACATTGCATTAAAGGGTTACAGTCTTCCACTTTTATTTGGGAGAAACCCAGGTTTACTTTTTTTTTTTTAATAAGTAAGTTTCTAATATCTCCAGTGCATTCGACGATAATGTTTATTTGTTTATATTTTTTAATGTTGATTGTTCCTCTTATTTTGATTTTTTCTTCTACATTTAATGTTTTTATGTCTTCGTTTTGTAGGATTAAGTCATTCAAAAATTCTTCTTTATCATAATTCTCGTCGATTCCTTTGAAGATCATACACGGACTTTTCTTTTTTAATTCGCCCACGTTTATTCCTTCAAGGTTCATTTTTTCAATTTCATTTTTTGTCTTGATCCTGTCTTCTTCTTTGTTAAGGTTGATAATAAGTTGGTTTTTCGATGTTTTCCTGATGCTAGCAATACCAACGCCAGTTTTAGAAATCTTTACGTTCTTAGTTATTATTTCCTTGATATCTTCTTTTTCGTTTTTTGAGCTTATAATGATAGGATATAAAACCGGGGATTTGTGTTGCGCGCTAACTTCAGCGTATGTTTTAACAATTTGATTTGTTGAAATTATTTTTTCTAATTTTTGGCAGTAATTTTCATTATTTTGAATTATTTGGTCTTGCAATTGAATTATTTTATTTTGTAGTTTCAAATGTTCACATTTTATTGCTTCTTCCAGCTTTTTAATATTGTTTTCTAAACCTTGTTTTATTTTAGAGTCTTTAACAGTTGTTATTTTATTAACATCAGTTCTTATGTCTTCTATGATTTCCTCCATATTTAGATTTGTTCACTCCTTCGGGATGTGTGGTTATTGAATTTACATGGCTTATTAAAAACAAAAACAAAAAATCATTAATAAAAATAAAAAATAAAATTTTCGCCGGAGTGAGTTTCGAACCGAGTGCCACAGCTATTTACTTAAATCGGGCAAAAAAGCAGTTCCGACGCGTTAGTCCACAAGGCTACGGGCCTTATTCCACGTCCCGGTAAGAACACTCGTATTTATTTGTGTGACGGTTCCCGTGGACAGCGCGTCGAGTTACTTATAATGTCTTTATTGTCGCACTAGAATCCTTTATGTTTTTGTAACTTGTTTAATTAAACACATATTTTTATACTTCCGTGTGGAAAGATTAGAAGGCAATTAACACCCGTCGATAGCGCGTTAAAAACTGCGCAGGACTGCACTGATTGTAATGTCCTACTTCACTTTTTATCACACTTTTAGGTTTATTATTGTAGAGGTTTTCAAAATACGTTTGACGTTTACGAACTTCTAAGTATCTCTGAATGTATATGTTGTGCCAACGTCTACAAAGCTTATTAGCTATAAATAATGGCGTTATGAAATTTGTATAAATGAAAATGTGCGTATTTCATATATTTTAGCGGCAGGGAGGAAAGGCTGGAGGGGGAGGGGAACGGGGGAGGTGGGGTTCACGGGAGGGGAGGGGAGGGAGGAGGAAGGCGGGGAAGGTGGAAGGGGAACGCGGAAGGGGAAGGGAGGTAAACGGGGATTCACGGGAAAAGGAATACAGGGGAATCAATTTATTTCTTTGAAAGGCATTGCAACGTATGCCGAGTACCAGCTAGTATCAAATAAATTAATATTAGTTATGTGACATTTAACTATTTATACACAACGAAGACCCGCACCTATCTAAATTTTTATTTCATAAATGTACATTACTTACATAATTTAAAAAATTAACGTGTGTAATTCACACGCGGTGGAAGTGAAATCTAAAGAAGTCTTCGTTTAAGAAAAATTAATTAATAATTTATTGTTAGGCCAATATATATTTTAAATTAAAATAGTGAAATAGTGAATGAACAAAGAATGTTATTATATTGTATTAACTTTGCAGAGATGTATGTAGTAAAATGCAACAATTAAAAATGGGTTTTCCGATAAATGATCGCCACATTATGAATGCTCATATTTCCAAACGGACTGTTTTCATTTATAAAATAATTTAAATCATTTTAATCTAGGCCCATTTCAAAAGAACGCAGTTTTAATTGCTGACAGTTCACTTGGTTAATCACGAAATTTCTAGAATCAAAAGTATTTTTCAATTTATTCTCCTAAAATAAAAATACGTAAAAAGCTTCAATCTGTGTGCAATCATTTTAAACGCCGCTTCCTGCCCGAATGTACATTTATAATTATTTCGACTGTTTGTACCTGCCTTACAATTATCAGCTAACGAGCATCTAGAGAATGAATTTAGTATGTAGTAGATACCTAGAATAAAATACTTTGTTAAATGTTTACCCAGTAGCGGACTGTTAAATAGTTAATACATTTTTAATTCATTTATTGAAGATGGTTCTTAACTTTTCGTATGAGCCATTTGTTACTGTTTTTTTAATACTTTAAGTATTACTTTTTTAGGAATCCCAACTGCTCCCGACTGTCTTCAGACTATGACATCCCCAATAAGGAAGTTGAGTCCATTTTTTTTATTTTTTTTATCAATGTTCGCATTCAAACTTAAATACTGGTATTTTTTTTTTAAAGTTCGTTTTCATAGTAAAATTAATTCTCAAAGTTTAAATTTTATTAAGCCCGCCAAAACGAGCGGATCCGAGCGGTAAGAAGCGGGGTGTGGGTGTGACGTCATTTAAACTGAGAAAACTGCGTCGCTTGGGCATTTTGTATGGAGATTTTTTAAATTCTTCAATAAGGAATTCCAGTAATTTTTTTTATCAATGTTAACCGTCTATCCGAATTGATGTTATTTTAAAAAAAGAAAATTGATCAAGATTTCATAGTTAAATTAATATTTAAAGGTAGAATTTTAGTTTCTCGCGCCAAAACTCTTCACAAACAAGGTATTGCCGTCGCTGGCCGATCGCCGTTGGTTGAAGTGTCACCCGCCAATTCAGGCCGCTGCGCAAAAAAGTAAAGACCGAAAGTAAGATAACGGTTTACAGCGCAGTTCACTGTGAGACTTTTCTGCGCAATCAATAAATTTAATATACTTGCACAAAACTAGTGAGGTTTACGGCGAAACATCAGATGTCAGATGGGTAGAGAATACGTAATGATTATTATTTAATACTGAAAAAATGTATTATACTTATTGTAACATACAAATGAACACAATTAATAATTTGATGTATTTACTTGGAAGCTTTTACTCCACAAATTTCAGCACTAATGTGGTCAGTATTATCTATTTTAAATATAAAATCAACATGTCAGAATCAACGATTTGTAGGTAGTCGGACTGGCCTTCAATGTATCCGATTTCTGACATGGTATGTGGTTTTTTAAACAGATTTTGCATTACATAAACTTTGTTTACTAAACCATTAAATATACCAAACCACCCATTACTAAACTTAAAAAGACTTTTAGGGGATAGAATGCAAAACCGTTTGGCCCATAAGTAAACGACGTTTGGCCTATACACCTCTCTCATCATACACAAACCATTTCTCGTGTAATAGAAAGAGATGCACCGTAGACATTTCGGTGATCCGCTCTTTATACAAACTGAGGTTCCAATGACGTCAGAATTCTTTCGACCATTCATGAAGCGTTTGTAGTTCGTAGCTTTTTGATGGATTTTTAAGAAGGTTTAATTAATTCTAAGAATAACAATATAGAAATATATTTATATATTTAGAATCGATATTTTTTGATCTACATGAATGTATACTGTGAGGCTGAATATAATGGTGGTGGGGATGGAGGTGCGTAAGACGAAGATGGGGAATTGCCTGGCTATTCATATCTGATCACTAAACATGGCTTAAGCCATTTCACGCAACGTTTCGATTCTGAACGATGGGCCAGAAGTATCTTCCCGCTAAAATACTATGTATTATTTTTAATGAAAAAAAGTGAAATAACACAAATTTTTTAAATTAAATTTGCTTGCACACACCGCGATTTGAACCGACGACCTCCGGATCAGTAGCTAAGGATCGTAAACACGTCATGCATTCTTGAAGTGATAGCACCGTTATGATTTGAAACCCGAGGAAACGAAAAATAGCGACACTAAAAAGAGACAAACACGTACATCTATATGATTTAGCCTGTGAGGAAATGATATAGTATAAACGGTCTCCTATTTGTGTGGCGGTTCGTATCCTCCTCACTCTCGTCTATTTTAGTTTTCTGAAGGTTTTATTTCTACCGCGTGTGAATAATTGCACATTCTGTTGTTTAAATTTAATTTATACACACAACACATCTTGTAATAATTTTCCCCCGACTTTAAAGAATTTGGAAAAGTCCTAAAACAATTTAGACCCCTATGAATAATAACATTTTTGAATTTTGTGTTATTAAAAAAACTCCATCCCTGGCTTAATTATTTCAAAGATAACGAACACTATTTTTGAGCTCCGACAATAATATTACAAGAAATCTTACAAGAACATTAGTCATAATCAATTTGGGCAGAGATTTCCGTTTTTCTGAAGAATTGCCATTACTTATAAAAAATCATGCTTTTTTATACTTGCAGGATATGGACAGTTTACGTTATGTACGTTTTTTTACGACGCTTAAACACTGGTCTTTAGGTAAAACGATAGCAATTAGGAATTGTGAGATATATAATTGCATTTTGAGCAATTAACAATAAAGCAACACCACCATAGCTTTCAACTACCGCAAAAAAGTTTATAAAAAATTACTAGAAAATGGATAAGCTCGGAATAGATTTTTTTACTTTATCAATAAATATGTAATACTAGCGAGTTCCCGGCATGCGTTGTTAAGCCACTTAATAAAGAAATTGTTTCTCCCTGCGGGTCCTTTCCCATTTGTCCCGTTCCCCTTCCGCCTCTCCTTCCTCTCCCGCATTCCCTTCGCCTTCTCCACCTTCCCTCTTCCCACTCCCCTTTCCCGCTTCCCCTGCCCGCGAACCCCCCTCCCGAGTTCCCCTCCTCCCTCCCATTCAGTTTTCGAACAGCTCGGCGGGCGCCTATTGCATTTTTTTATACAAATTTTATAATGCCAGAGCTCATCAGTATATATAAAAACCTTCGCGGGCGTGCTCACAACAACACACCAAAGTTTTCTGGCAAATGGATGAACGGTTTAGCACACATTTTCATTACGCTAGAGCCCACTTTTATATATAGAAAATATCGCGGGCATGCACACATTGCACACATCAAATCCCCAAAGTTTCATCGCAATCGGATGAACGGTTAGCAACGCATAATTTCATGATGCCAGAACTCCCTTTTATGTATAAAAACCATCGCGGGCATGCACACATCAAATCTCCAAAGTTTCATCACAATCGGATGAACGGTTAGCAATGCATAATTTCATGATGCCAGTATATAGAAAGCATCGCGGGCATGCGCACATCAAATCCCCAAAGTTTCATCGCAATCATATGAATATTTTAGCAACGCATAGTCATCTCATATACTCACTCGTATACTCATATACACCCAAGCAAACATATTTTTATTTTTGTATATATAGATTAGATGCTCTAACTCCCTATCCCAACTACAAAAAATTAATTATAATGCAATTTCCACACCTACGCATAAATTTTCTATTAATTGCAACAAGCTCAGCAACATTATTGTTTTATATATTGTTCAATATATAACACAGTAATGTTCTAACAGTAATGCTTTTCGCATTCAAAGAAAGATCTTGCACAAGTAAAACTTAAGATGCAATTTAATAAACACACTCTCTTAACTATCCCACACAGTCTCACGAACAGGTTCAGTTAATGGTAAGCGATATTTAATTACGCCGATACTGAACACATTTTCAATAAATATAGGAAGTTACTGGGAGATCGTGTGTACGTTATGCATACAATAACGTGAGGGTAAAATATAGTTTGAATTAAAGGCCTTTTTAATGTGGAATTCACTTACATAACTAAAGTAAACTGTTTTCCGAGAGATAATGTTTATGTTTAAAAGATTTCTTAGAAACACGGTCCAAATAATAATTAGAAGGTACAGGCTAATCTAAAGCATTATCTTAGTTTTATGTTTTTATTTTTTAAATTTTGTAATAGAGTTTTTTATGTGAATAAATAGGGTCAAACTGCTCCCAACCGCCTGGAGCCAGTGAGATTATGGCACCCCCAATTGGGGTATGTTGTGAGGTTGAAGGTAAGAGGGGAAGGGAAGGAGACGAGGAAGAGGTAGGTAAGGATGTACCTGGCAATTTCAGATCTAATCATCAAACAGGGCTTAAGCCATTTCAAGCATCGTTTCAATTCTGAAAGATGGTCTTAAATATAGCTCATATACGTGGTGTCGCAAATATGTCTTTTTCAATGATAAATTTGTGAAAATACATAACAATAAAATAAAATATACATATGCACGCCGGGGTTTGAACCCGCGACCTCCGGATCGCTGGTTAAGAACCTTGCCCCTTGTAATGATGCGTATTTCAAAGCTCAACCCTTAAAAGGTTAACAAATAAATGTTGCTGATTTGAAGATATTCGCTTTACAGTGTTTAAATAATGGACTATTTGTCCGTAAAACTAAAAATAAATAAATATAGGTAAAAAAATGTAAACCTTTCATTAATTCAAATCAGAATTAAAGTTACTGTACTATTATTATATATTTTTTTAAGGAATATAAGCAATAAGCATGTCTAAATTTCAACTACCAGTCTGAAAATGTCCGTAGTAGGATGAAACCGGTCCTGGTAATAATAAATAAGTGGAACAAAGTGAAAAAGTTTTTTAATTTCAATTCTAAGCATGTCTGGGTTACGAATAAAGTGACAAAAATATGATTTTTTTTTACTAATTAATTACTTATCACAGTAAGCGAGAAATATTTATTGTATCGTGATGGAAGACTCACGACGCCAGGGTAGGACCCAGACGTGATGGCAACCAGCCACTGACTACGCATTACAAGTAAAAACATCTTAATCAATATTATGCGTCCCGGAACAGGCAATAACGTCTAAGGATGCGGGAAGCTTAAAATTATAGCATATTTAATAAGTTAAGCTCTAAACGCCCGGGTTGTCGACAATAAAATCATAATAATTATTTCTGACCTGAGCTTTTATAAGCTCGCAATGGCTTTGACTGAAGTACACACACATGAGATTGACTGTATAATGCTTGTTGACGCGGCCACCTTGAAGTTGTGCATCAGGCGGCGGTCATTCGATACTACCTCTGATATATCGTTTTCTAATACGGAGGCTACTATAAACATATTATCCATACAATAATAATTTACAGATATTTACGACGGTGATGATTTCTTAATACTTTACATTAGAACATTGAAAAGCACATATTTATGATAAAAAATGATTCATTGCCCAAAGCTGTATTTTTAATGGATGTGAATAAAATAGGGGGTAGCACAGTGAAATAAGTTATGATTTTTTATCCACTTGGTTTAGATACTTAAGGGTTATGTTAAGAAAAATTTATTCGACTCTAGGACAATCATGTCTTTAAATCCACTTAAAACTGCTCGTAGCAAGACTTGTGTTTAACATTTATTAAAAATTCTATTTAGATATATATATACGCGATTAAACTTCATAAGTTTTTATTTTATTTATATATAATTGATCAATATTCATGTTTAAGTAGGGGAATAGCACCATTAAAATTTTAAAATTAATATTTCTGGTTGTAGATTTAATTAATTAATATGATAATCGGATGATATTTCTAACATGAGCCAGTGGTCTATAAAATTGATTTAAATATATAGTAAAATATTTCTTACAATTTCATGTTTTCTGAATATTATTATTTTTTATTGGTATATATTGAAATATGCAATGATATAATAATGACATATAAATGCAATGATATTTATTAAAAGGTTTTTTAAAATAATAATTAAATACTCCTACATGAATAATATAAGATTGATCAGTGATAACATTATAAATTAATTCGATAATAATAATCACTATTAGAGGTTTTGCATAACTTGTCTCACTAGACAAGCCAATAAAGTCAAGGCGTTCATTTTAGTAATTATGCTAATAGGAATTGTTTTAATAATAATAATAATTGCATGATTTGTGGAGCATCGTTTTAGTGTAAACTCACCTTAAGGGCGAGTATATTTCCATAATACTATACCTTATTACTAACTAAAAACTATAGAAACTATTTTAACAACTTATGGCTAACATATTGCATCTAACGGTGCGTCGATCACTAATAAGAGTTAAGATTCACACAGTTTATTGTTTTTTTTTTAATTAATTTAGAAATCGTTCGCACACAGATTCCATAATTGGGAACACATGTTATTGGAAATGTTATTAGTTAATCCTGATATTTTATAAGTAATTATTTATATGTTCTATGTTCTTTAATGATCGTGTTCAGGAAATCAAATGCAAATTTTATGATGGGCGGTACAAATTCAGGGGCGTGCACTCCATATAGGCAAATAAGCACTGCCTAACCTATCGTATTTGTAAAATATAAGCATGTAAATAATATTATAATTTATTAAATTATTGCTAAAAATAAATACACACTTTCAAAAATAAGCGCGGAAAAAGCTCTGCAACCGAAACTACGCGAGCGCCACATTATTAAACGTAATACAACAAAACGTGGCATAACCTTTAACTAGAAACTACACTAGCGCCCTCAGACTGGTCCACTAAAATGCGGCCGTAAGCAGGGATATGTCTGCATGGAGCTAATTTCATACAAGATTATAATATCAATGTTTACGAACTGTCGTTTTGAATTTGATTGCAGAAGTTTTTTTGTTAGTATGAAGCAGTGCTTTCTAGAACAAAATTAACAAATGGCAATTAGTGATGACAGTAACATCTGTAGTTTTCTATTATGCCAACCAGTTGTCATGCAGTTGTCTTTCACAAATGCGAATTGTCAGTTCAAAAACGTTTCTCGTACTTTAATTGTGAATTTATCCGGTAAAATATGGAAATTTTAACCCGTGAAACTTGTTGTCGTGAAGGAAATAATGTGTGTTTAAGTTATTAAAAAAACAATGGGTTTTCTCGGTTATCTTTCAACGAAAAAAAACGAATAATTTGTGTGTGGAGACGTACGCCTAGACGTATCGATTTGACATTTAAATAATATTTCCCGTAAAATTGTATGATGTGTGAGACAACGCCAACCGCCTTTATCAAGGCCACCTCGGATATCCAGTCATTGGCTTGTGATAATAGGCATAAATGAAGCGATTATTTGGATATTTCATGTGGCTTAGATAATCCAAACCTACATAATCTGCAACCAGCAGCAAGCACACTTAACGAAAACGTGTAAGAATGGAGTTATCTGTGGTAAGGTTTTTATTTATTTATTTGAATCAATTCGGCAGTTTTCCTACTGCCTACCCTGATCAAAAACTCTGTGCACGCCACTGGGTACAATAGTACCTATAATGATTTAATTAAAATTTATATTCCTAAATGTGAATCGTCCCTCTGTAAGAGATATATGAGGTGTAATGACTACCATAGTACGGGCATTTGCCTTGCTTGGTAGTCGAAAAATCATGTAAAAAAAACCTGTAACAAACAAAATGAATAAAGAAAATTTTAAAAAAAGAATGCTTCGAATAATATAATGCTGGATATAACGAAGGAAGCTAATAAGCTGGAAGTAATGTTTTTTAAAAAGATGAACTTAATAATAAGAGGTAGGGCTAAAGGGTAATAAAAAGAAGAACTTAATAATAAGTCCTAGAGGTGCCAAGGCAATGTCTTTTTCTGATTTTCGATTGAGTTTCGCTAATATTTTCTTCATTTAATTAATTTAATAATAAGTTTTCGAAAGCTCATTATTGCTATTTAGATTTAGTTATTTAACAATTTAACGTTTCCAGAGCTTTTCCTGCAGCGTTTTCATCTGGGGATTTGTTTATATTTTCGGATATATTCCTTGGATTGACTGCAACAATTATTTGACCCTTTGTGAGTGCTAAAAAATTCCTCTTACCCCGATGCTGTACCTACCCAGGACAAGTAATAATTGTGGACATGTCTTATAAGTAAACAACACTGACCAGAAAGGTCTAAATAACCCTCTTCCTAACGAGAAAATTAGTGCTGAATTAAGTGCAATTCTATGATCATTTAGATATCAGATTATGATCTTGTATTGCATCGGGGTATGTAAAGGAAATGGCATTCTTAAAAACCGATTAAATAAATCGAGGTTTCAGGTCTCGATTTGCGTGGGGGGTATCTTTCTTGGAATGAATTAACGACCCTCCACTTCTTGCTAAAGCACCTGTCATGATCTGAGATTCAATCGAAGAGCTAAGCTAAAAAATATATAAATAAAAATGCATCTTTACTGTCCCAACTAATTAATATTCTTCTTTCGATTTTAATATTCAATTTTCCTTTTTATATTCGCTAAATATATTTTATTGAACATTTATCGGCTGCCTACTCCTAAAAGCGGCTGATGTGGAGGGTCATTTTTTTTAAACCGGTCGGTAAAAGTCAAATCTGCCAACAATCAGACCAACAATCTACAGAGGCCGTCTACAATCCATAAATACTAATTCCTAAATATCCTCATATATTAAGGCGTGTGTGAATGCATTGTTTATATTGCTTACATTAACATTTGGCTTCATAAACAATAAAAAAAAATCATGCACCGTCATGAAATTAACATTGTTTCTTGTAAATCTCCATAAAATTTAATTTATTAGATCGTAAACATTAATTTAATATTTGTGAGGCGAGTATGGAAGGCGAATATACGGGTACCGCCACCCCGGGAACCATTTATTGGATAACCGACACCTCTGTCAAAGTCACTCCAAGTGGTTCGCTAGGTTTGGTGACACTAACAGGGGTGCCCATGGTCACGGGGTGAGGCTTGTACATATATGACTTGACGGCACAAGCGTTAGCATCCCCTAAAATTAAATATGTTAAAAAAAGCGTTTATTAATTTGTGTGATATCCATTTTTGTGGCCCTTTGTTTTTGCATGTACCTGAAGGATTTGAACCAGCGGTCACTGAGTATATTTGTAGGAAATAATGTAGACGTCATTTTGCTGTCCGATGATATTTTTTTCACTTCGCCACTGATCACACCGCTACACGTCGCACGGAACATGTGATCTGCGCTCTGTCTCGTTGTTACCGTGCTGCTGGAACGAGTCGGAGGGCGTATGACGTGACCCATTATGTTCTACCCAAATGGCGAGGTGTGATGGAAAAATATGTTTTTGGTTTTTAATTGGAAATAAAATCATCGGACAGCAAAATGACATGTTAGTTTTTATCTCCAAATATGATCAGGAATGGCCAATTAAAATCCTTCAGGCTTATGCTGTTCCACCGTAAACAGAATAAATCCCTAAATTCGACGAGGAAATAATTACTCTCCGATCTTTTGGAGCAACGTGCTGATTTTCTTCATGCCAGATAGAGTCGTAGAAACATTATCATCATAACATCTGATCGTCAATTTCAGTTCAGCATCCGAAAGTTCATGTTGCTTCATGCAAACAATTCTTTGGTTTATAATTAAAACTAGCTATCCACGGCTTTGCCCGGGCTTAATGCAGAATTTCATGTAGATAATGAATAAATGTTAAATAAATTAAAATTTACTGAATCTCAGAATAAAAATGTAGATATGCATAAAAATGAATCCCACATATCACAGAAAGATACTCCTTTATTTATATACATAGATACTAGATGAAGTCTCCGGAATTGTCCGGGTCTTATGCAGAGTTTTCGAAGTCAAGTGTAGACTGTAATTTTTCTCTTATTTTGAACGTTAAATGTGCAAAATTTCATCAAGAAGTATCACAATTCCATTTTAAAGGGTTGGAAAAGGGGATGATGTTGGTTTTTCGAAATCTTATACAAACAGAAGGTCTAGTGTACAAGTTTTAATTAATCTCGGAATAAAAATGGATATATGTATACAAATCATATCCTCTTCACCGCTATAGATACTCCTCATAATATAAATAAATGGATTGTAATATACCAGCACACAGAATGAAACATTCAACTCATTGCACTGTAGGCCAGCAAAAAACTACTTCAAAAGATGAATATTTGCAAAAT
This sequence comes from Limnephilus lunatus, assembly GCA_917563855.2. NCBI lineage: Eukaryota > Metazoa > Arthropoda > Insecta > Trichoptera > Limnephilidae > Limnephilus > Limnephilus lunatus. Next base: position 50,718,013 of record OU830593.1, read on the forward strand.
AAACAATTCATTTGACAGAATATTCACCTGGTAGGATAGGAACCTTTCAATTTAGCCATTATATAAATGACTCCAATCTACTATGTAAGTCACCTAGTACGCGACTTAAAATAACACTTACCAGTCTTCATTAATCGGACTTGGATAAAATAAATCTTTTTCGCAGTTCTTAATTAAGCAATTCACCTGGAACCCGATGTGTTGTCTCGATATGCAAAGAGTGAATGCCCTAAATCAATCAATGTAGAAAAAGGTGACATTATTTTTAATGCTTGTTTTGTGAGCTGCAGTTTTAAATAATGACAGCCTTACTTTTCCCAACCGTTTAACCGTGTTTTAGTTACACATTGAATAAAGACTGTACATTTTCTATATCGAATTTTACTACTAAAATGTCTTTAACTGTGCTGCTAAAGAACTGGCAACATTGCATTTTGGTGTACTGGCCAATGATGGCGATTGCGCAGTGCGCGTGATTTTGTCGGCATAATGTCAGTTTTGGTTTGTGATTCAGATCATGTTTCTATTCCAATGGCTAATTCACTACTGCATTAGTATAATTCAATAAATTTACTATGAATTGTGTTATTTTTCATCGGTTTTAATTCATTAGTCATGTTGTGAATTTAATTTTGTCACCGGAAATGCTAGGTAATTTCTGATACATTTTTAAAAATTGAATTTTACTGAGTGAAAATATAAACACTTCAATAAAAGTAATATTTTTAAGAAAATAAATGCCTTATGCACGTGTAAATTCAAGAAATCAACGTTTAAATTGCGCAACAATGAATCCGAAATGTCAGTTTTTTTTTTATTCTCAAGGAATTGTTTTTAATTTTTTTAATAACTTTATAATTTACGAACCAGATAAAAGTGGAGTGAAAATAAAGGGACTGTGTTTTTTTTTTTAATATAGAGTTTTCTGACATTTTGCAACATTTAAATTAAAATTGTGGAAGCTTTTTTTCCAATTTTTTCATGTTTGGAGTTAAAATAGTGCAATTTTGAATTTTAGTGTATTTTAAATACAAAAATTTTAAAATTAATTTTATCTGATTTCTAAAATCGTGTTTGCTTTTACGACATCTTTACAAATAAGAAATTATATGCGACATTTAAAATACCATGATAAAAAAATCCGAAATTCGACGTGAAATTAGTAAAGTTTCGCATACACGGTTGTTCATCAATTATATAAAATATTCACGTTTTTAGTATGGCTGTTAACGTAGATATTTATTTAATTACTTTTAGAGTTAAGAGTGTTTAACCAGAGAAAACCATAAATATGTCATTTTTAAATTAGTGTTTAGACGTATTGACTCTTTTCCACAAAAATTTAAAAATTGATTTCGAAAGATTGTTATTTTATCTAGTAAACGTATGTAATAAATTTTCAGAAAAAATGTTTATTTTTAATATAATAAGGTTATACCGTAGGTCGTTGGCGGATTTGTTAAATTTTCAAAAAAGTACATGTATTATACAACACCCATTTCAAATCATATAATCATGCAGTAAAATAAATCAATATATTATCTGGTAAACGTATGTAACAGAATTTTAATTTTATTTTAAATAAAATTATTAAAAAATATATAAGTACATGTGTTTCTTGACGAAAATTGGTCCGTTTGTGCATTTATTTGCGCACTTACAGACTAATATATTTCAGATTTTTTTACATTCTAATTTTGCTAAGACATTATTGAAAAATTATAAATACTTATGATCAAAAAATAATTACAAAAAGTACATAATTTTAATAGTTTTATCGTCACGCCTTTCAGCATTTTTGGATGCAGGTATAAATTAAAGCAACTTTGGAATGAAGTAAAATCGATATTGAGTTATAATTTTAAAAAGCTGGTATGGAGAATACCTTATCTTTATCATTGGAACCGCCCTGTACGATCGTAAGAACATCTTTCGACGAAATGTGGATTTTCGTCCGCTGGCTGGTTATGCGCTCTTAATGTAGATATTTCGAATTCAATATTTATAGTACTGATGTTTTCACTGAGCATAACTTTTTTTTTGAAATCATTAAAATTAAAATAAAAGGGAAGTAATTCCACACCCGCCATGGGTTTTGATTCATAAGACAAGCATAAAAGCATGACTGTTGTGTTTGTCAGCTGACACCAATTTTATTGAAATCTGAAATGGGCCGAAAATCGGCGTTCAACCAGACCATTTATTTGGCTGTCAATCAAAATGTAAATTTCATTAAATGAAATCATATCAAAAACGCAAAACAGTACTTTTTTTTAAAATTAACTCCACACAGGAGGCCCTGAAGAAAATAATTTCCCTCAGGGCCTATGTCATCTTTGAGGATGCTGTGTGGAGGGTCTTTTTGAGGAAAGGAAGGAATGAACACGTACTGTCCGTATCCTTGCTATGTACGACATTCCTCGCTCCAATTTAAGCGGGCTAAATCTACGCTTAAGCTTTGCTAAGTCGCAGAACAGTTCCTATTTTAGACGCCGAGGCGCTGGCAGTCATATGCCAAACCTGACATTTCGTAAATAATATTTGAATTCTTCGCACCTGAATTTACATAAATTGCCTAATTTTATAAGTACATAAAGACTAATATATTCGTCGAGCGATGAGAAATGACGATGTTATTTATTGATAATCAATTAAAAATAGTCTGATGAGGGATTTTAAAAGAGTCAATGTCAGGACAGTTTGTTTTTCTAATGCCTAGTTTTAAGCGGTTATTTTCATTATTAGTGCAGCAAAACAAATACATATTAAAATAAGAGTACTTGCATATAGCACCATGCTGATTGAAGTGTGGAACTTTATCAAAAATAAATTAACTTTTCCCGGCCAATAGAGACGTCTCGGTAAAGATAACATACGTTCAAACACCATTAATACTAACTACGGTAAGCAATCAATTAGTTACGAGGAGAGAAATTTATATAATTGCCTTCCAGATGATATAAAACGAAAAAAGGGTGTGCAAATTCAAAAAAAATTATTCATGTTTATTCACAAAAAAACAAAGTAGTGAAAGTGAATAATATCGTATGGTAATAATGTAATGTAATAGTAAGTACTGTAATATAATGTAATTTAAGGTTATGCAATGAAAAAAAAAAAATTAAATTCTAGTTAAGTAAATGAAAATGTTATTTTCATTTTTACTGGAGTAAAAACTTATGAAAAAAAAGATGATAGTAGAGAGCGTAGATAAACCACTTATGTAGATCTGTTTTACAAACAAAAAAGAAACACGCTCCTCTATTAAATTCATAGACATCTGTGACGTCTAGGCTATCGACTTATATACGGATTATGTACAAAATAAGGAAATTAATTTACATATTTTAAAAAATCCGAAACTTTCTCTCATTAGAAAATCTAACGTCAGTCTACCATGTACAGTAAAATCTCCAATACGCTGTAGTAAGCTGGGGAGCTGCATACAAAACAAATCTACTCCCTGTTGAAATTGTGCAACGCCTAATTTTAAAAATTATTTTGAAAAAACCAAGAGATTATTCAACACACCTTATTTTCGAAGGATTTAAAGTATTAAAATTTTATGATCTAGTTCGAAAAAATATAATAATTGAAATAATAAAAGAAAAACAAAATCATAGCTTTTTAACTGAAAAACGTACTCGTCAAAAACATATATTTCCAACACAAAAATGTAATACCTCATTTGCACAACATCATTTCACATATATAGGAAAAAAATACTTCAATAGCCTACCTGAAAAGATAAGAACAATCAAATGCAATAAATGCCTACTAAAAGCAATTAAAGAGCAATTCAAAGTAAAAATAACAAATTGATAAAATTATCTTAAAAACTTATATAACTTTTAAATTGGTTTTTTTTAAGTATCTAACATAATTAAGTTATAAGATACAAAATATATTTTGTACATATATTTTCAAAATATTTTCATCCCGATACTCGTCCCTCTTCTAATCACAAGCGTCTACTTCTATAGAAGAAAAAAATCATTAAAAAAAATAATAATAATCGGTGAAAATTTATTGTGTAATTTATTTTGTATTAAAATTTTTTTTTTTTTTTTGAAATATAAATATTATGTTATATTTGTCGTATAAATAATGTATCTTATGTAACAAATAAGAAATAATAAAAAAAATTCCAAGCTGTGCTAAGCTTAACATTCCAACCAAGCCGAGTTTAAAACCAATTGATACCTATACCAGGCCTATGAATCTTAGGGTTTATTTCGTTGTATTTATTGATCGTAAAATATGAAGAAAAAAAGTTACGGTTACTATTGTGTGGCAATTTGTTTTGAATCATGTATGTACAGTTGAAGTATTATTGAAATACAAGCTAAAGGTTAACGATCACAACAATTCTTTTTTTCTCTATATACGTGCTCCTAATATAAGATGCGCTAGTGTAAATGTGGAAACCAAGAAAAACCGAATGAAATTAACGTAGTTTCAATTAAGCATAGTTTTTTTCCCACGAAAAAGTGCCAGACAATTACCATTCTTTTTATTTTAAACTCATTAGATGCAAAACAAATCTCTCAGGCATAATTAGCATAACTATTAGCTGCGCTATCATTTAGTGGTTTAGAGATGTTGATAATTGTGACTCTATCTAGAAAATAAATCGAGGGAAAATAATTTTTTTAATCTTTTTAAGAAAAAGCGTCGCTGACAAACATTTTTATTAATAAGTAAGTAGTAAAAACGTTTTCCACGTTTTTATCTCATCAAAAAGTATGGTGAAAATTTTGTATTTTTTGGTAAGTAAATCATAAAATACTGTAATGTTATCACCCTATTCAACACTGAAAAAAACATTTGTAATTTTGGACAGCTGATTAAAAACCTTGAAAACCATTAGAATAGGAAAATGTATTAGATTTTAAAAAGAAGTGACGAAACATTTGAAGCATCAATTTTTCTTTTTTGTTATTTGTAGTTTTAAATTCTGAATTTAGTAACATTATTGCTACAAATTATGTACTTTTTTAATTAGCGCATTATTTAACCACGATTAATAAGTATGGAGGTACTATTTGCAGTTAAATAAATAAATAAATTTAAGCTTCGGATTCAAAAACAAAAATATTGCCGTGCTTTTTAATATATATTTTGTATATAATACTCTTTAAACGTTATAAAATTCTATGTGTCTAAAGCCAGTGGGACTACGGTAATCCCAATTAGGGTGTGTTGTAAAGTTGAAGGTAGTGGTTATGGAGGTTATGGCTAAAGCTATTTCAAGCAACGTTCTGTGGTAATCATTCACATGGACGATACTGAGATTACTATTCCAAGACGATACTGAGATTACTAACACGAAGCAAGATATTAAAAATATAGATCTACTACACTATATAAAGAGGTAAGGTTTGTTTGTTTGTTTGTTTGCATCGAATAGGCTCTGAAACTACAGAACCGATTTGAAAATTTTTTTCGCTGTTGGGAAGCTACACTATCCCTGAGTGACATAGGCTATATAATATTTTCAAAATAATTAGGGATCATTACTAAAACTCCAATAATGCAACCCAAGGTGTAAAAAAATTACCTAAAATATTCTTTACATCACGTGCGCTGCAAAAACTATTGATGATAGAATAAAATAATGTACTACGACTTTGTAGAACACATCATTATTTACAAAAAAGGTCGCGACAGCATATGTCTAACTATTATGGTTATGCCACAATAAGTATTCTTTTATTTTAAAAATTTAATTAATATGTCGCCGCTTGAAAAGGCTTTTTATTTGTATCTTGGTGTTAATCCTTATCAAAATAAATTACTTCACATTTAAGACAGCTTCAATACCTTTATTTAACTTTTTGAATTTTTCAATTCGGATATTTAATTAGAAAGATATCACGAGTTTAAAAATGTTAGTATTAGAAAAAAGTTTCTGCTACGGGCTGGGCGGGAGAGGAGTCAAGAAATGAAGTGCCAGGGGGGTTGGCGGGACGGGGGAGCGGGAGAGCGGTGGCGGGGAAGGTGGAAGTGGAACGCTGGAGGTTAACGCACGGGAATGTACGCACGGGAGTAACATTTTATTTATTTAAATATGGCATTGCAACGCATGCCGGGAAACAGCTAGTTTAATAATAAATCCACAACTTTAGTTAAACGTTTTTTTAATAAATTGATAGTGAGTATTGCTGTAACATTTTAGTAATGATTGCAGATATAATACTATAATCGATCTCGAGCCAAATGCGAAATGTGATTTATATCTAAAGCTGCGTACAGAGCATTAACTGTGTTATGATTTACCTCGGGTCATTGTTGTGTCACTGTGTGTATTACCTGGGCGGTTCTGAACGAAGCCTTTTGACGCACGTTGCACGATTTGCATTCAATGAGGAAATGTATGGTAAAAATAATAGTAAATGTTGACGAAAGGACCTCCTGCTCACAAACAAGTGATTACGGAATAGTTTGTGACAAAGTCTAGAATCTAGACATTGCCAGACTCTTAGATAAACCGCAAGATTATTAAAACGGATTTCAGAGAGTCAAAGCAAATTTTGAATAATTGATGACTTGGTGTTAGGTAGAAGAAGTGGAGGACGCCCGAGGAAGACATGTCATGATCGAGATAATCAAATACTCAGTGGGGTCATGTCAAAAGTCAAATTGATTTTATCGCATGTAACTACTATGTATGTCCTATATTTTTCATATTTAACTACTCAAAGTTCTGTCCTAACTCTAGGAAGAAAATAATAATAATGATAATTGGATAATTTATAGAGCTCTATTTGGTGAAAAATAACCTCAATAGCGCAGAGATTTTGCATTTCTGCTGAAGGCATATAAGCTTATGAAGGGTTTATTATCAACACCAGACATTCTGGCTAAAATAGGATTCTATGTCCCGGATAATTTCACGGTAGGCTGCCAACATAGGCTTTGATTCTTCCCAGATGCAGAACTATCTCACCAATAGTGATGCCCCTGGGAAAACTCACTATGTAGGTTTATTAACTGCCTCGCAGGAAATGGAGACATTTTCCACACGTCCTATAACGAATGTAAGCGTGAAGTATTATTTAGATTTTAAGCCTATTTCGTTGCATAAGAGTTTATCTGATCTCATTTGTTTCTTCAAAATTATTAACTGTATAATTGATTCTCCAATATTTCTACAACTTATCGCATTCAATATACCTTCTCGTAGACTCAGAAAGCAAGACATGCTTTTCCTCAACCAGCACTCGGCTAATTATGGTTATAATTCACTACTCTCCAGAATGTGTAGAATAGTCAACTCACGTCAAGACCTTGATTTTTTTTATATAAGCTTAAATGATTTTTGTCACTCTTTAAACAATAGATGATATAATAGATTATAATAAAACAAATAAAAAACTTTATTCCACTTAATTTTATTTGACCGTAACCGGTTTCAGCTCGTCAGAGCCATCTTCAGACTGGTACAAATAATTCTTAGCCTACGGTTTAAATACATAACATGTGGGAGAGGGGGAGAGGGGTAGTCTACAAGGATTTTAATGAATTATTTTTGTTACTGAGTCGTTTTAGACTTTCGAATTTCTAAGTATTTTGGTTATTCCAGTGGGCTAATTACTTTGGGTTTGTAGCTCACTTCAATATCTATTGATTAGGGAAAAACCTTACAAGTAATTTGAATTATTAATGGACTAATTTTATTGTCAAATCGTTATTATACATATCTATGATCAATGGGATTTTTTAATTGCTTTTTGAAGGGATGCATGTTTACATTGGAGTGGGAATGGTCAAACCTAAATACATATTTTAATTTCAAAATTATTATGAAAATTATACCGGATAAAAACCTGGTGTTTCAGTAAATGATTCTAATAGCTTATTAATTAAAAAGTTACTTTTTGAAGGGATGCATGTTTACATTAGATTAGGAATGGTTTAAACTAAATACATATTTTAAATTTCGAAATTATTATGAAATTTACAATGGATACAAAAGCGGAGACTTAGCAAATGATTCTAATTGTTTATTCATTACAAAGTTAGGGTCTATTTTTTTAGTTAAGCGAGTAATTTCTAAAGATTCTAGTCTATCTAGTTTATGACCTTTATTGCAAGTATGAAGAACTATAACATCTCTGTCTTTATCAAACGAGTGTTTATTTTCTAATGAATGTGATGCTACATTCGACAATTCTCCTTTGTCATTCACCCAGTTTGTAAAGTGTTCTTTAATTCGGGTTTTGAATGATCTCCCTGTTTGACCAACGTAATACGATGGGCAGTCAGCGCAGTTTACTTGGTAAACGCCTGAGTTTTCAAGTTTTTCTCTCTTTTTAGACGTTTTACTGCTCAAGCTTGACAATAATAATAATAATAACGTATTATTTATATAGCGCAGTTTTGTAATATTCCACTTCAAATGCGCTTAATTATAATAAGCTTAAAATTAATTAATTGACAAACTAAAGAATATGCTTGAGCCTTTGTAAACTTTGCCGAAATTATTCGGAATGTATGCAGATTGTTGATTTTTCTGCTGACCCCGCTTCCGACCAAAAACAATTTCTATTCATAAACCATCAGATGCATTATCTTATTTGCCGGACTGTACAAACATTATTAAAAAATACTAGTACTTCCATGTTCATTGTGACTGCTCTATAGCTTTATTGGACATTTACGATTCTCAGAGCTTATGGAGGAAATTTCGCTTAATTAATTAACTCGTAAACCCAAGAATCTTAAAACATGTCCAACCAAAAATAACCAGGTTTAATTATTATGGATTTTACATATTGCATTCATTATTATTTAATTGTATTATTTTATTTATTTTAAACTTTATGAGTAAAACCTCAAATTATAATATTTAATTAAATGAAGACAATATTAATGAAACTCAATCGAAAATCTGGGGACAGAAAAATCAGAAAAAGATATTGGCACCTCTGGGACTCGAACCCATGACCTTCTGCTTACATAGCAACAGCTCTACCAACTGGGATAAGGTGTCTATATCCAGTATCATACTTCGACTAAGAACTACCAGCATTATCTTCATTTTCTTAATGCACATATTATTGGCTGCTATCTTTATACATGATTGCAAGATTCAAACCCGAACTACATATTAAAAATAAAATAGATGAAAATGTATCCAGACACTATCTAGATAGCAGTTAGTAAAAAAATCTTCGGTCCGGCTTTGGAGGAGAAAAATAGAGAAAACAAAAAATCGATTTTGATTATTTTATTTAAGCATTGGTATAAACTGAGATGCAGTTATCCCTTTCGCTCAGTATTTAAGAGGAATATAAACGCTAGAAATATTTCGATTCTTGTGATTTATTAAATCTAAAACCGAGCGCCGTGCACCGTCATATTTCGGTCTGATTTGCACGAGGCAAGTAATTTGAAATAAATACTGTTGCTATGACGTGGTGCTTGCAATACGTAAGAAACGCCCAGCGAGATCTCCGTTCGCCGGTGCTTTTATACATACCTTGTTACCCGGTGGATGAATACCGTCAATTCTATTTTACCAGCAGCGGCCGTGGCGTTAGCGTTGTTGATATTATCGAGAATCCTCAAACTATGGGGAATGCTAATAAAAGTAAATGTTTATAAAATTTGAATTGATTTTATTTATTTACAATCTAAAAAATTTTATGAAAGTGAATTATTAATACATATTATTTTAAATACATATAAATATTAATAAAAAGAAACTTGATTCAAGTTAAATATAATATGTATATATGTTAAAAAATGTAACTAATACGTACTTTTATAAAACTAGGTATAGGTATGTACTTTTATCAAATTTACATACACTTTTAAAATACCCAAATTACATATACTCAAATTTCCACATCTAAAATTTTTGTAAAATTCATTTACAAAAATAAAATTTTTGGAAACAAATCAATAAACCAATCTCAGTATTAGAAATTATGACGGAACAACTCACAGCTAGGTTTAAAAATATTCCACATTAGATACATCAGTTTATTGAAACATACACTTAAAAAAAACGGTGAAAATAAATAACTTGCATCTACATATGCTGAATTTATCCTAAAAGAGCATAATTAAAACGAATGCAATATAATATTACAAAACTAGGAATATATACTATTATCAAATTTACGTACACTTTTATCAAATTTCCGCATTTAAAATTTTTGTAAAATTCATTAACAACTAAATTTTTTGCAAATAAATCAACAAACCAATCCCAGTATTAGAAATGATGACGGAACAACTCACAGCTAGGTTTAAAAATATTGTACATTAGATACATCAATTTATGGATACACACACTTAAAAAAACGGTGAAAATAAATAATTTGTTTCTACCAATTTTGAATTTATCCTAAAAGAGCATAATTAAAACAAATACAATATATATCGCGGGTTCAAATCCCGGCAAGCAAATCTCAGTATTAGACATTTTCAAGGAACAGCTTACAGCTACATATATTTAAAAATTATTCTTTTAAAATATTAATCCTACCGATATTGAATTTAAGCATTATATTCGTCAACCTAAAATTTCTCAAATGATATAACATTCTGAACATCAAAAGAGTTGAAATCAGGAATAGTTGATGCTGACTCATTTTCGGTATTGATATCATTTTGTAACTCTTTTGATGATTACGTTATACCGTTATGCGTTATAGACCCGAATAGCTAGATATTTCTCCACCTTCCTCTTCCCAATATTCTTCCCCTCCCCACTTACCTACAGCCTCACAACATACTCCAATTGGGAAAGCCATCACTGGCTTTAGACGGGAGCAGTTGGGACTCTCGTGGAGTATTCATATTAAAAAAATAAACTGAATTTGGGAGGTGGGTATGAGCATCGCCGCCTCGGAAACCTTTTATTGGATAACCGTCGTACCCCCAAGTGGTTCGCTACGTTTGATGACTTAGCGGGGGTGTGGTGAGATCTTGGCGGCGGCAGCGGTGGATGCGCCTGCTCACCAGCTGTTTGGCAGGCCAGATCAGGATCCTTTAGGATATTGGCCAGATCAGAAAACATTTTATGCATCTATGTTTTAAATGTAAGAATACCCACTCTTCAAAGCGCGATCGAATCCCGGCATGCGCAAAAAAAATAAATTATTTTATTAATTTGTGTTATTTTACAATTAATTAATTAAAAATAAAATATTAAATATTTGCGGCCTTATTATATAATATGGTGTAAGACCACTATTCTGAATTGAAACGTTGCTTGAAATGGCTTTAACCGTGTTTGGTGACCAGATACCCTATCTCCTTCCCCTCCCTACTACCTTCAGTCTCACAAAATATCCCAATTAGGGATGCCAAATTTTCACTGGCTCCAGACAGGAGCAGCTGGGACTCTTATGAGGTATTCAAATAAAAAAATTTAAATAATTAAAATATAATTATAATATATTTAATAATAATAATAAATTTAAATAAATAATAATATATTTAAATAAATATTTCAATATTTTGTACATTATATCATTATCTAATATATAGATAATAATATCATGTACAAACTACCGAAATTATATTTTTTAATAGTGAACTCAGAGTTCTGAGCCAACGAGTACCACAGAGGTCGCCATTACCTCTCACCGGTGTTTTCCTTGACAGTGTTCAACAATAGCCTTCTAAATTTGGTTATAAATATTTCATATGCGGTTCGGCGATTAATTTCCCTGTGGTTTCCCCGTGGAGAGACATTCAAGTTTTTCTGCTTAAAAAGAAAAACGAAACTACAAATTGTGACAAGTAAAACTCAGAAAAGAATAGTTTCTTGCACGATCAGAATAAATATTTTTGGTAACAATGCGGAAGATATATTAATCATTGTATTTGTAGACAACCCTATAACATTCAAGACAAGTGTAAGATTTTATGTACGTTTAAAATGTGAATTTTCATTTATGTATCAGGCCAGATCCTATCCTCAGGCCAATATCCGAAAAAACACAAACTAACCTTCGCTGTTTGAGAACCAAAAATGCTCGCTGTAACGACGAATCCGCTACGTGTCTACGATTATATTGCTAGTAAAAAACTTCGAAAACACAGGCACAGATCCCACGTCCGTTTCTGGCCACGGCTCGCGGCATTATGGTGGAATACAAGCGTTGGCCGCAGATCGTATGAATTAGTACGGTTCTAAAAATTTAACGTAAGCGCCAAAGCGGTTTTTATTTTTTTTGTGCATAATTTTATAAGAACGAAAAAAAGTTAGAACGTAGAAAACGTCAAAAATAGTCTTAGCCATAAAGGGGTATTTTTTAAAAATTGTTACTTACATTCCTTCATAGTAAAGTCATGAAAAAACTTTTTTTTTAGTGGTTTACGCTTATATTTTTTGTTACGTAAATAATAATTTTATTGTTATTCTGTTACGTAGAAAAGCTAGTTAAAGCTTCAATTTATCCGTAGCACATTTTTTTATATTCGTACTGTAAACCGATTCGTTGTAAAGATTAATCTAAATAGTGATTTCACGTATAGCTTCATCTTAAGGAAGTAAGAGAGACAGTGATAACTCCAGTTTTGTAAAATTATTGTTAAAATTTCTCGGCGACCGAATTTCCTGTTATAAGATTTATTTTATACCACTTCCAAAATAGGCACTATTGCATTATTTGTCTGTTTTTCCCATAGGCTTCGTTGTATGCATAAATGTTCAACGCGCGGTGAGGCACAAAACCTGACAAACCCTTGTCGGGTTTTTCTTCAAGTCGGTCGCACCAACGTCGAAGGCAATAAGCATCGGTGCAAAAAGATGAGTGGACTGTTATGGGGGACAGCATCATGAATATTCTCATTTTATGACATTCTGTGATTATATACCTGCACGGAGAATGCAGTTTTACGATGACATTATTATTAACCATCCAATCAAGCCTTATTCAGTTCCTACATACCCACGAGAGACAAATAGGTAGATTATATTAATTACTTAATATCCGGTGATATTATTGAGTTTCAAGACAAAAGTTCAATAATTTCCTGCTTGTTATAAAAAAATAATGCAAAAATAGTTTAAAAATTCTCTTTTTTTTTTAAATTGATTTTACAAGATCTGTCAATGGGTTCACTATTGTCACAACTTCCGAAAGTACGCATGTTATAGGTCCATATAAGTCTATTCCATATTTTGCCTATTTAATAATAATAACCATTTGAAAATAGCATATATTTGGACAATACATTATTATAAATATCATTTATTATTATTGTAAAATCCAAAATTTCCCCGATAACTGCTGTGCTCTACCGACTTCCATTTGTGCTCCCCATTAGTTTAATACTGAATGCCACATATTATGCTGTGATCCACTCCCACCTACGTTATCTAGTTTGTATCTGGGGCACCTTTACCAAGAAGCACATTTATTTACATTGATGATGGTTTGTATCTAACATTTTGGTGATTAGTCGATCTTCGTAAACAAGGCTGCAATCGGCAATGGCTTTTAAAAGTCCCAATCGACTAAAAGCGCCTAAGCTCATGGAGCCCGGACAAAGTTGTTTACATATATTATGTGTTTGGTGATCTGGACCTCTAGAAAACTGATTATACTAAAAAAAAATCCAAAAAATCACCCGCTAATTTAACCGAGGATAGTTTATTTTTATTACTTTTAATTAAAACACATGTATTATTTGCAAGACAAATAACTGAATTTACAGGAATACCGGAAACAATACAAACCAGAGTTTCACGTTAATATAAATAAAACGTCTGCATGATTCACTATTCAGAAAATTCTTCGCTCATAAATGTCTTCGACCACAATTCTTTCATTGCGGTTACATTTCCTACTTCGCAATTCATCGCTTCAAACCTTCGTTTGTTACTTGCCTTGAAATTTGTTGTTCCATAAATGTCTAATATTATTAAGGCCGGTAGATGTTTCATCTATACCTATCATTAGAGTAATATTTCAAATCCAGAAAATAAATGTGAAAAAATATATTTTATAATCATTACATAGTATAAAATGAAGACGCTCAAAATTTTTGTGCGCTTAGATCTTTTAAACTACGCAACGGATTTTCATGCGGTTTGCACCAATAGATAGAGTGATTTAAGAGGAAGGTTTAAATGTATAATACATGCTTATTATAGTAGAGAAAAGCCGAGAAATTCAAATATTCAATTCAGGTAGCGGCCAGCGGGCAGCTGGCCAGCGGGAGGTGTGGATTTTATAAAGGTTGGGTATTGGTGTTCTGTTTCGTTAGCCACAGCAACGTGTGGCCGGGTCTGCTAGTTTGAAATAAACGGATTAACAATAAAACACTGAAGTAGATTATAAAAAGATTACTATTGTGATTGCATGTTGCACGAATGCATCGGATACTATGGCTCTTGGATAGTTGGTATTAATTTTCAAAGTGGTCATATATTTCAAGTACATTATAACGGCTTTGAACACTTGTAAAATACTCAGTGAAGATTCCGTTGCAAATAATTCCAATCACATTGTTAAAAATTAAGAAATATGTACCTACGTGTGCGGCAAGGAATTTTTAGGGGAGTTAATTTGTGGTCAACAAATAATTTTGAGTGTAGACTTATCCAAAAAGGCGCGTTACACCCATTGTTTCTTGAAACAGTTTTTTTGGTATTCAATTTGTGGTCGTTATTTTGTGGAAACTAAATGATTCTGGATCCAAACTGGATACTGAAAACAAAGAAATATTAATTTTAAGGAGCTGCTCGTTTAAACTTTTGTTTCATGAAACAGAAGCTGTTGGTGTTTTTTTTTTAAATTATGGTTTTGTAATGTTTGTACGAAAAATGAGTTTAGACCTGAATGAATCATTGAGTTTCAGAAATTTTGTGCTTTAATAACGAAATTATTGTTTCATGAATCAATATACTTTTACGAAGATCTTCATACAATACCTAAATAACAATTTTAGGTTAGAATAATTCTAGAACCAAATGTAACATTAAAGTTTCTAGAACCAAATGTAACATCAAAGTTCGTTTTATCCTTTGTTTCACGAAACAGAAGACGATGAAAATCTTAAACGAATATGTTGAGGATTTACCTCAAATTTATTCGTTTAAGATTTCAATTATCAAGGATATAAATGCGATTAAAAATTTTCAGCTTTGATAAAATATGATTTCGTAGTTAACGTCGTCTTATATTTTCTGTACGTCCTTAGAAAAAATTTTAACCATTTAAGAGCATTTAATTGTATTTCATTTTTATGGTAAAACTACTATTGCAAAAGCAGTTTTTTTTGACGCCACCCTTTTTTCCTTGATGAAATGAGAGTTAATGTTTTTTCTTCGGTAGTATGTGACAAATAGAGACGGACAAGTAGACCAATAATATTTCTCAAAAACGAGTGTTATTCCATTTTTGTGGTAGTGGCTTTATTTATCGTGGGCGAAGAATGATTCACTTCCCAAATAATGTCCAGTTTTCAGAAGTTTCGCAATTGAACCATTGCTTTAGAAGAAGTCATTTTTAGGGAAGAAGGAGTGTTTTTTAAAAGGATCATTGCAGACAAAAATATATACCTTGATTAAAAAAAAACATCGAGTTTCAAAAAGATGCGCATTTTACGCTATGTTCAAAATAATTTTAACTTTTTAATGGTGTTTCTGGTAAAACATATCCAATGTATCTTTTAACCATATGTGTTGACTTTCAATTACAGACAGCTCACTAGTATGGCGGCGACAAGACGTTCGACTTGTCGATTCATTTTATACAGAAAGCCGCAATTTTACAACAAGTTATGGATTTATTGAAGAACCGTCATTTTCTTTTATTATTTGACCACCTGCGTAAATAGGTTATGGACAGCGCCTTGACAAGAAGTGTCAAACAATTAGTTTGAGAATTATTGCTTTTTATTATCCCACGCGTTGGCTGATACCATAGCAATTATACATTTGAAAGTCAATTGAGTATATTTACGGTTAATCGTTTTATTTGAACGTAATTCTAGATCTATAACGGGTGAATAATTGAGCATGGTATAAAATTTATTTCTTTACATTATAAGCGGCTAATGCCATAAACAGTTATTGTATAAAAATTATTATGGTACTTTGTATCAGAAATAGAGGTCACTTCGGAGCTATCAGTCGCAAAAAAAAATTACAAATTAAATTTCAAAAGGTGATTTAAAATTGCTGGTTTGTTGATGACCGGTTTTTTTTTTCACTCACAAGAAATCCACGTGAAAACATTGGAGAAAAAAAATGGACAAAATTTCGAGGGGTAAGGCTCTCGACTAGCAATCCGAAGGTTGTGGGTTCAAATCCCGACATGCGGATGATTAATTTGTGTTATTTCACAATTTACTAATTTCAAATTACTATAATAATCATCTTCCTAGGTGTTAAAACTGTAAAAATGAGAAAATTGGATAATAATCTGTTGTACAATTAAAAATATATATTTATTTGCGGCACGTTCCAGAGTAGAAATACTCTTAGTATCACCAAAGTGTAAGACCACCATTGAGAATTGAAACATTGCTTGAAATGGCTTTAGCCGTGTTTGGTAACCAGATCTGAATGTCTAGATACTTCCCCACCTTCTTCTTTCCCATCTCATTCCCATCCAACTAACTTTCAGTCTCTCTGGCTCCAGGTGTTTCTGGGAACAGTTGGAACTCTTGTGAGGTATTCACGTTAGTATCAGTTTGGTGAGGTAGTACCTATTAAACTAGAATTTGGCATTTGCGTAAAATAGACTTAGATACCTGTAGCTATTGATCGTTTAAAAATCATTCTTAAATCTGAATAGCCAGTTATGTACCAACTTTACAACCACTTTTTCCCTCCTTTCCTTTCTTTCTATCACTTCATACACCATATCTTATAATTATTAGTGGCAAAGTCTTAGTTCTTATGAATTCGGCAGATGCTCTCTAGCGATATTTATTTTTTTATTTACAAAAAATGATTATATATCAATATATATTATGGACACAGAGAGAAAAATGGAGTAAATTTTTTTCAGAAGCCTTTTTCCCACACGTTTTTTATTGGTGTTGAAAAGAAACATGTTTTAAATTCAGTTTCTGCTGAAAATGATCGAGACTTTCCTGCTAGCAAATAAGATCGTCCAAGTATTGTATATTCCAATTGATTTCTTTTCTGAAACAACTGTTCAGTCTTTTTCAATGTGTATTTTATTCATACGATTACCATTAAATTACATCGAATTGGTTCTTATAAAACCATTAATGTTTCATGGAATGAGTTGGGTACGAAACTTATTGAATTTACTCGATAAATTATTGAAAGATATGCATGTATACGTTATTATATATTTCGTGCAATTAATAATGGCATAAATAATAAAGGAATGTCAGGCAGATCAGAATGTACAATGCAATTTAAAAAAAAAAAACAATTCTTGCATACATACATTAAGGAAGAAATGGAGTAACTGATAAATTACACTTGTGGGCAAATTTTTTATATCGGTACCTACTAATTTCGGTGCATGGGTTCGTTTTGGTATATAAGATTTTATTTTAATGACCTTTTAATTAAGTATAAATCATATCAGACGAGTAAGATACCTACCAAAATTATATTATATTAAAAGATTTACCCGGCAGGGCAATTCAGATGAACACACTATTATTATAAAGTTCCAACATGGAGAAGATAAAAATTTATTTATTTACATATATAATTTGGACATATATTTATAACAAATTACAAGCAATATAGCCTAAGACGTTATAATTGTACCATTTATGCAGTGTATATGCAATGCAATCTATTTTTTTTATCCACTTCATTCAAAAAGCACGTAGCTCTCCCCACAGGTGAGTTCATAAATAAATTAGTGCAGCTTGCTCTACCATATAGGAGGTTGTTATGACGTCCTCGAGAGTGAGATTCTGGTACAAAAACCAGCTCCGCTCCAGCTCCGCTCCAGCTCTGCTCCAGCTTCGAGCTCTGCTCCAGCTCCGCCCCAGCTCTGCTCTAGCTCTGCTCTAGCTCTGCTCTAGCTCTGCTCTAGCTCTACTCTAGATCTGCTCTAGATCTGCTCTGCTCAAGCTCTGCTTTAGAGCAAACCCGAGATTAACAATAAAATGATTGGAATTTTATGGACTAATATTTCTTAATTAATGAATAATTTCCAAAAATGTACCCTTTCCTGTCGTCCATATTTCACCTGATCGGTTTCACCTTTCTACGAATTTCTTAAGGCTGGTCCATTGAAACAATAAAAAAAGCACTTCAATATTTTTTTACGAAATGGGTGACAAATATTATTACTATAAATATTAATAGCTAAAATAAAGATTTAAGCATACCTACTACAAAACAGAATCGTTACCATTTATACGAATTGAGATGAGAAACAAGAAAATAAATTGAAAACCAAAAAACGAGGAAAACAATTAATTTAATGAAAGCAACATTTTCCCATTAGTCTCATCTCTCCCGTAATTAGCTAAACGTATGCCAGTGCTGTTTGTAAATTCCGTAAAGTGCACTAGGTACCTCCCGACTGACTATCACGGCCACCGCTTCTGTACTACACGAGACCATTAAATCATAACTAAATGCATGTGAACATCGCAATACACGCAATCCTCTCGCATTAATGCAACATACTGCATGTCTATTAAAACCGTTTCTTGTTCTTTCTTATGAAGGAAACCCTCCAAACCTGCTATATTTTGTAGGACTCCATTTAAATTTTTATTACCTTTATATATTCAATAATATTATTATTTAATTTATAAAAACAGTTTATTTACAAACAAGTTCAGCTACTTATTTATTATTACGCGTGACAGCTGTTTCGCATTCCGAAGGCATTATCAAAATGTGGTCAGGCAATTAGATGGTATATTTATATTATTTATAGATGGGTACTTATGATGAAAAACTTGGTGCTTTTATTTTTTTTACCAATGTCTTTTATGATTTCCGAGTAAAATTTCGGAAATTATTAATGGTTTTAACACTTTTAAATTTTCCCCACTTACCGCATTGTTTAAATTTGACTTACGGTCGTCATCATCTGGAAGCTATGGCGAATCTGGAAGATATGGCGATCTGGAAGCCTAATTAGGTGTTCTGCAGTAAAGTTTCCAAATTCGATGTAACTTCTATTCAAGTTCTGTTATCATTTAGTTATGAAGCTACAGGCCCACATACACATAATAACAGAACTTAAATAAAACTTTCACAGAACTTGAAAGTTAACATTGAAACATGATGAATTGTTCTATTTTCAAGATCTGTAAATGACCTATTCAAGTTTTGTTATTAACCAAGTACTGTGAAACAACCGGCCCACGAGGAAATATTGACAGAATTTTATTATAACTTTCACAGAACTCGAATATTGAGTACGAAATTTGTTGAATTATTGAAATTCTGTGAAACAGTTTACTGTTTCATAGAATTTCAATAATCAGTCTAAAGGATTATTTTACAAATCGATTCAAATGTTTCTTTTTGATGTGTTGTAAAAGTCAATAGATCCGTAATAATGAAATTGAATCGAATTCACTGAATTAAATATATTTTTAAAGAAAAGTGACTTTTAAACATTTGAGTCGATTCATGAACGTATCTTGTAGATAATTCATCGAGTTTGACTCATAAAGACATACGACTCTTCCTGCATAACGATACATTCTAGGATGTTTACACAATACACCCATTACCATTTATTATATTTATAAAACATTGATCAGCGATATCCGTCACAGTAGTAAATTGCTTATTTTTTGTACAATTATACAGAGAATAATAATAATAACCACACAAGGAAGTGCTTTATTTAATGCTGTTCCTTACAGGACAACTGCATTTTATTGCATCTCCGAAGAAGTGCAGTTTAAATTCCTTCTGATCGGTACAGCTAGGACTTATGATGAAGATATTATTTTAATTGGTATAATGATTCCTGTATTACGTTCTTACGTCTTAGTTCATTTAGTTAATTAGCTCTGAATAATACATGTGTTAAATGTGATGTGGAAATTACTATTGATTTTATTATTTAAGCAACGCTGCAAAAAATCAGTCATGAATGATAAGGATAAGGCAACCAACTTCTTTTATTAGCTGTGGAGCTTCCAAATACATAAAAACATTAAAAAAAACATCCAATTAATTATATTTCAAATTAACCCGTGTACCCGTACGTACAACGAGCAGAAACAATCATACATCTTGGTGAACTACTAGATTCCAAAATGTTATTTTAGGATCATATTGAAAATATTTTAGAAAAACCTTTGCAATTGGCATTATTGTACGCACTGCGATGCCTTTTACTGTAGCACATACAATAATTTTATTTTGTTGTGTATGTAATGTGTAAGGTCAAAACCCTAGGTCGCCTCAGTAATTTGGAATCCTCAATATCAAACATATTTATTGATCGAATTGAAAATATCCAAAACGAATTTATAAAACATCTATTTTATCGCTTTATTGACCATCGGCTTAACCCTACCACTTTATATAAACACAGACAAATCTCTGATTCTTACTCAAAATGGTGAACTGTATTTTTTGCGATATTATTAATTAATTTATAATGCATATTTTTTCTTTATGTCATTTGTAACATGTTGTGAAGATATAAGTTATATTGATTGGACTTATGTCCTCTATAATGACTATAAAATACGGATCCTGGGTTTCTAGTCGGCGGGCTGCTGTGCACGTTCAGGACCTGGTCCGGTTGCTGTGAGTATCCGAGGAGAGAGAATTCAGCGGTCCAAGGAAGTGCAAGGTCGGAAGTCAAAAGCGATTGCAGAGTTCATGCCGGAAGAAGCGTTCCAAGAAGATAGAGGCGATCAGAGTAGAAGCGATGATGAAAGTTCGGATTAGACTGATTTGAACAGAGTTTGGCGCTCCATATATATGCTGTGGCTTAGCCGTGCGCGATACTGGTTCGCGCTGCACAGAATTACCTTTTGAATGTTGGAGCATTTCTTTGCAGCTTCGTGTATCCTTATATAAGAATGAAATGATAGTATTGAATTATATAAGCAAAACCACTCTTTTGCCGCTCTATCTCATGTAAACCACTTCTTTCTAGCATTTTTATTAAATTCAGTAAAACTTTTACAATGTTAACCAGTGGGTGTTTAGCCCGATGTCAGTATGAAAAAACCCGTATATCTATTTAATGGAAACATTCACATATTTAATTTTATCTTAACAGTATGGACGCGAGACCAGCCTTTTAATCTATATATTTTTATTTGAAGTAACTCCTAGCAAGACTTGCGTAAATTCAATATTAATTTTACACAAAAATGTTCATAAAGGGATAATTTGCAACCATATTAAAAACGAGCTCTGTGATTGGCTGGCCGTTCTAGAGCGAGATAGAGGAAGGGGGTGAGGTCAAACCTACTGTGGGCACGCGTTGGCTGGAATGGTCAGGGAGGGGGTAATAGCGTAAATACCCATCGCATCTGGATGCCATCATTATTTCTAGGACAGCCATAGAGATCACATATAAAGCTATTTGCTGTTTATTGGTAGATTTCACGTTCGAAATATAAGCACTAAATCAACATTTAACTTAATGGAACTTAATTGGCATACAACATACAAATGTTTGTTTTTTTTTATTTTTTTAATGTAAGACTGTTTGTTTCATATTATATTTTCCTATAAATAAATACAAAATTGAAAACAATAAATTTATTCATTACACTATAAGAAATATCGTCTGCATGGTTAATTGTTTCAATTGTTGAAATAGAACAAAAAACAGTGCTTGTCTCGGCGAGTTTAAGTAGTAAATTTATTTTATATTTGACAAAAAAACATTGGTCATTATTAACAACAAACCCTATATAAAGTCAGCAGTCAGTTCAAAGCATTTCAAGAGTTACTCGGTTATGGAAAGCCCTTCTCGCGGACTGTAATGATCTGCCTCTAGGATGCTCAATGGTTGCCCAACTGTCCTTTTTTGACTGTACAACTGTAGTTCTTCTTCGGTTGCTGCTGCGCCAACTGTAGTGATCTATTCTTGATGGTCACTAAGATTTATTTTGTGTTAATAGTCAATAATGAGGCGTGGGTATTCTTATCTTCCTTTTATTGGGAGAGCCGTACAAGGTGTTGCTTCCGTGAAGCCTGTATAACAAGACAGGAGGAATGGACAACAGACACGCTCTTTTATGCGTTTATTCATGCTGTCTCAGTCACACACGCATGTCTCTTTCATGCCTTAAGAATTTAGTTCACCACACTTATTGTCCCCAGTCGCTGTATTTCTAGACTATACCACATAGATTTTCAACCTTTTCAGGGAAGTTTCGAATCTTCCTTCTTCTCTTAAAATTACCCAGGTAAAAGACCACCATGCAGAATCGACACGATGGCTAACATTTGGGAGGCAGTAATGAGTACCGCCGCCCCAGAACCATTTACTGAATAATCAACACCCCTGCCGTAGTTCACTCCAACCAGTTCGCTAAATTTGGTGACTTAGCAGGAATGCCCGGGTTCATGGGGTGAGGATTATCTAGGTCTTGCGGTGGATGCGTTTGCCCGCCTACTGCGTGGCAGGCTGGATCGGAAGAGACTGGTTTACGGAAACCTTAGACCTCTCCAGCCGTACTCTCAACCGATCGAAAGAATGGATCCATACATCCGCCACTCCTGGAAACACTGACCCTCAGATTCCTATCCATCCCTTATACCTTTTCCTTCCCTGAACTTCGCCTCCTTTCTTTCCCTAAAAAGATCCTATACACAGCTTCCCCATAGACATATATAAATGCTTTTATCCGGGCCTCAAAAAACAATAAAAAATTGCTTAAGCCGTATTTGCCGACCAAGAGAAATTAATTAGAACTTCCGTGTTGAAGGCGTCTAACATCTCGTCTTTCTTTTTCATAATATTATATAATTAAGTAATAATAATCATCATTATTTCTCCTTTCTCGTCACAAGTGTAATGTTGTTCCAAGAAATTTGATCGATGGAATACCTGAGCTTTGATATTCAATAACATACCAACCTCTTTCTTCGAACTTGCAAAAAAACATCGTGCAACATCCTCTCACGCGAGCAATATTATGTTTCCTCAAGCAGACTTTTTTATAGAGATTTTTAATACCAGACTGTGGCTTGGTACAGAGTTATACAGATGATTGCAGGAAGCATATTGAATTGACTAAGACATAAAATGTTGGCAATAAATGACGATCTTCATTATAGCGATTCACTCCAGCATCCAACCATTGTAAAAGTAAAGAAGAATCTAATGAAATCATTCGTAAACATAAGATATAAATCGCATGAAAATATAGCCCTGTTTTCTTAAAATAAATTCTTTACTGTTGATATTTATGATACAATTTCAAATTATTAGTCTTTGTTTACTACTCTATACCAAAGTTACCTCAGAGAAACGACAGAATTATTAAGATTTTTATTGATCAGAGCGTATAAATAATTTTATTTAGAGATCATTAATGGAAACCGAAAAAAGAGAATATTTGTTAAGTTGGCGAAGCTGTTTATTATTTTGTTCTTATTTAGTACAAGTTTATATATTCATTATTTATAAAATGTTTTCACTGCCCAACTAGGGAGATTCTCGTTTAAGGACAGTCAGCTTTGTTGCTGGGATTTATTTATTTATACAGGGTGCTAAAAAGGGACGTACTTGACTTCGAACAGTGATTCCATTTTTTACTCTAAATAGTCTATATAATGTCAGGAATCACTAGTTAACGTAAGTCAAGGACGTCCCTTAACACCCTGTATAGTATTAAATTAATTTACATAAGTTTGGTCCATATTTTACGTATGTGTACGTGAAAAAACACAAGCGAAGTGGAACTACAAAAACACCAATCAGTGAGTGATGTTTTGTTGCCGAAGTACGAGTACCTCAATAAGCAAGAGAACGGTTTCACAATAGGAACGATTTTAGAACCATGGTAAGGTCTAATATTTACGAACCGAAATCAGATTGAGAATTTATTGGGTTGTAGAAATGTTTAAAGACATTTCGAATCGAGGAAATCTAATCGCAATAAAACACTCATCAGACCAGTGCTGTTTTTTCTGGAGATGGGTTGAAAAATCGGATATTTTGAGTGGAAGATTACAAAAGAATCATTTCATTCCTACAAGAAATTGTAATGTACAAGGTCCATATTTGAGTTGAAGAGTTATGCATATGAGGTGGCTCCGCTGATCAGGGCAAGCAGCGAAATTGGAAAATAATTGACCACTAATCCAGACTTCTTTATATTCATAATAATAATTATTATTATCTGGTAACAACAAGAGTCCATCTGAAATTTTGGCTAGAATTGACTTTTTGAATCAAAAATGTTAGTTTTTCCTTCTTCAAAACACTATCTTAATTTCCAATTAATTCGTTGATAATTAAGCAAAAAAGTTCTATTTAAATCACATAATTTTTATTTTTTAAAAGATTTTTTTTCTGACAACTTAGTTCTATCTGCCCTAGATAAAACATTTTTGGAGCAACATAGTTTCATTAGTGTTGTACTTCGGGCTTATCACTTGGGACAATAAGTTTCCATCAAGCAATTTCGTGAAACTGAGAAAAAAATTGATTCTTTAAAAATTTAACATGCAGAATGTACTGTATTTTTTTTTTTCAATTTATTATATTTTATGCAAAAAAAATAAGTTAATAATTATGTGATGGAACTCAGTTGTCCGTTTAGCTGATTTTAAAACAAAAAAATTCTTTCTGTATTTTTTGCAAAGCTTTTTTTATTTACTTAACGCTACTTTTTTGCCTGGAATGTTACAAAACATTAAAATATTTGAATATCAATAAGTTCTTAACGTATCAATATAATTATTATGTTATGTTCTTAATATCTATGTTATATCAATAAGTTTTTCATATAAATATTATGTCAAATTTTATTATTTTTGTATGTGTTGGTACTTTGGAAACTCAGTCGTATGCAAATGGCAGATGTAATGAAGTAGAAATATTAAATTAGGTAAAAGAATAGTGTGTAGGGTAATATCCTTCTTTACCTTTCGGGAAATGTATGCACAAGGAACTGGAGGTAGTTAGCGGTGGACCGGCTTAGAGAGGCTTCGTAGACGGATACTGTAGGCAATCCATTAGCTACGCAGTAGGAAAAAAAGTGAAGCACTTTGGTCATGTAAATAATAAATTATTATCATTCCTGTTTTGTACGCCATAAGTTTTACAAAATTGCTAAAGCATGTTTTTTTCTTTTTGTTGCAGGTAAGCTTCTTTTGAATTATTTTGGATGTTCACATTGATATTCACCGGTCATGTTACATGGCAGTTCTACTTTTAAATAAGTCAAGTAGTTGAATAAAAAACGTATGTGGCGTTCTTAAATCTTTTTGCTTTTACTGTTGCTTTAATAAAATAAGTTCTGTTGTTCGCTCTGTAACATTTAAATACATTAGACATAATCAAACAAAAAACCTAAATTAAGAATATTAATAACTTCTTTATTCATCTAGGCTCCTGATAGCAATCGGAGTAAGGCAGCAGTCTTAAAGTGGTTGTACGAGAAGAGGGATGTCAGAAGTAGAGTGGATTATAGGAGTCTGAAATTCTCTCACGGGAATCCATATCTGGTTATTTACTTTTGTAATTTTATAATCAATAATTGCAGTCCTGATTAATTAATTTCCAAGAACGATTTATTTTTTGCTGAATCTTTGTATCTAAACCGTTCATAATCGAACTACAAAACAGAATACAGTACCCAAATATATATAACAATACACACGGGGGGGGGGAGGGGGGGGGGGGGGGGGGGGGAGGGGGGGAGGGGGGGTTCAAAAGTACCCCGAATTTACAACACAATGTAGTTTTAAACCTTTAATGTCATATGCTAAAAACGAATAGTTTTGAGACCTGCAACATTATAGTCTATATTTCTTAATGTTTACAACTTGAAAACACCCTTGTGGGTATTAATCATTCTTGGAATCCGCACAGATTACAAAAGCACTAAAATATAAAATAAAAAAAATATTCTGTTCATTAAAATGAATTAAAAAAAACACAAATAAAACCATTAAAGATTAAAAAAGTTGTCCTATAAAAGGTTAAATTTGTTCATTATTATCCGTCAAAATATTTGGTTAAAATACCTGTTTTTGCAAACAGGCGGCGGCTTTCGTACGGATAAGGTGTATCATCTTCCTTCCAACAATCAAGTTAACTGCAAAAAATAACCTGTACTGTTGTTTTTGTTTATTTTGAAACCTTTACAAAGTACCAATTTGATATAGTTATAATTATAAAATCAAAAATGCATAGTTTACGA
Source organism: Limnephilus lunatus (assembly GCA_917563855.2). NCBI lineage: Eukaryota > Metazoa > Arthropoda > Insecta > Trichoptera > Limnephilidae > Limnephilus > Limnephilus lunatus. The sequence goes on from OU830593.1 coordinate 50,744,308, forward strand.
TTTGCTTTTCACTGTATAGAGATGTTGCGGGATCTGCTCTAAACACTAATTCGACCCTATCTCATTTGGTGATATTTAACTGTATATTTAACTTATTACTTTATATTTAACTTCAACTATGAACTATCAACATTTTCTAAAATTTTGCTAACGCAAATATTTTTATTGGCTGCTATCTTTATGTATGAGAGGAAGATTCTTTCCGTACTAAATGCAGAAAAATTCTTGCATTTTTTAAAAATTATATTAGCTCCCTGGGGAAAATAATTTTCCTCAGAGTCTATGTCATCTTGTTTAGAGGGTTTTTTAAGGAAAGGAAGGAGACGAAAACCTGGGAAGGAAATATGTAAGAGGGAAGGATAGGAATCTGGGAGTTAGTATGTCCAGGAATGACGGACGCATGAATCCATCCCTCAAACTGCGGTGCAAGGCTATTACGTCTATTAAGAAATTTACCCATTGACCTAGTAGAATATTTCATTCAATTTCAAATCAATTTTCAATATATTCAACGATTGCATTGCAATAATTAAATCCCTCAAATATATCCTCCAATAAGTCCTCCATCACGACTCAAGCAACATTTTCGGCTTACTTTGGTGGTAGTAGGAGATTTTCAAATATTGTCGGGTTTTTCGTAACCCAGGAATGTTTCTTTCTTTTGAAAAAAGAAAATACATATATACATATATATATATATATATATAAAAAAAAATAACCCGAGAACTAAAAATTAAATATAATTTTTTCAAAACTAAAAAAATCTTTTTTGTTTTTCAGTTTTATATTTTTTCAGAACAGAGCATTTCACCATTATTGGTCATTTTAATGAAGAGCTTTTGTAAATTGGTTAACATACATAATCTTTCTAGAATGTTTTAAAAGACTTGCACATCGATACCTATATATATATATATTTCATATGTTTCCGTGTTGATTTCATTATATTTTAAGGTTTGCTTCACCCACAATATCGTGTTCCTTCTTGAAGTATCAAGTTCTTTGGTCCCACAGCCCAGAGTCGTATTAATTTTTTCACTTGAAAACGGAGACTGAGGCGCTGAAACCGGATTTTCTTCTTTCCAAAATGGGCGAAGAGAAGATGCCGAGAACTCGAGCAGAAAAACTTCTTATCAAGTTTAGTGGACTCGGTTAAATAAAATGAATCAATCATGCACTGGGGATCACAGCATCTTCCAAATGAGAGAATGATGATATGGGCAAATTAGTATATATTGGAACAGATGACTTTGTTAAAAATCTGAAATAACTGTTAATAAGTATTACTGAACGTCAAACATATTGATGTCAGTTGTATGTGCTGATGTGCGTGGATGTAAAACTATCCTACGTAATGTAAAACGAAAAATTATTCAAACTCAAAAAACTTTTATTTTTTAAAATTAGAAATGATTGTGAGAATCAAGCGATAAAGTGCGTACCAAAATTAGTAATTATATATTGGAAATATGTAATTTTTTCGTTAATTTATTTGACAGATCTAAATCTGTCAAATATTGATACTACATTACATCAGAATCACCGCAGATTTTTAAAGTTTACTAAGAGTGTTCACTCGGAAGGTGTATGGATTTCTGATAATCTTTCTAATAATTTTTTTGATAGGCAATGTGATCCTGAGACAAATATTTTATAAATTCTTTCATCTTTTTTTTTGTATTTCTTGGGCATTAAATATGTAACAATTTCTAGAAATTCTTGTTCTTAGTTCTTTAGAAATTAACAAAAAAATTAAATCTAAAAGTAATTTAGTTAATAAAATAATAGCATCATGTAAATCACATTTACTTACGATGTTTCCAAGTAACGTTGACTCCTCCCACCTTTCTCCCACTCCTCCAAAATCTCCCCTCCCACTACCCCCACCTAATTAATTTTTGTTCTTGTATAGAATTTTTAAGTTAGTTTTAAGTTTGCTCGTGAATGACACGGATGTGTCGAAACCGGTCGCAGAAAATTTAAAATTTAAGTAACAAATGTACATTGAAAATTAAAATTCTTTCATCTTCACTAATCCAACAATTATAAAATCCCGTGATTTTTCACGAGTCTGGCTAGCAACAGTACCTACTTACTATCTGTAATGCTCGTGAGTTGAATCATTTTTGTTTAATTTGAACATGTTATTTATTCACTGAATTAAGTATATTGGAAAATAGTAACTAACAAACCATCACACGGTTTCTCGGTAAGGATAGGCACATATGATAGACTGCCACACAACTCTATGTATAAGCACACACTGCTTGCTTCATTCACCTTCATACCTACTCTTCTGTCATTCTCATTCATGACTTGATGGTGCCATATCTTCCTTAGGTATCTCGAACTCCTTCTACAATTCACTTCAACGTCGTAATATATATCCTTCTTACACTCCTTTCTTTTTTCTTCCGCTCTTCTTGGCCAAACCAACTAAGCGACCCTTTCTTATTCGTATTCATTGCATTCTTCCCGGATCTCCAATAAATGTAAATTGGTACATTCTTATTAACAGAAAATTATGTTTGTAAGGTTGGCAGAGATGTATTTTTTTCACCTACTTTGTTATGCCTTTATATGAATTTGAACGCCAGTGTAAAGAATTGCTAATATTTCTTCTGTTAAATTAATACAACCAACCAGAAATTTTTATACCCAAATTTAATTTACAAAAAAACAAATTAAGATACCATGGACTAACTCTGAAAAAAAGTTATTTTATTTTTAAACAGATTCTCTTATGATATGTAGCATTAATCTAACAATGCACCGTTAAAGTCAAATAACTGGCCAAAGAAAATAGGAGCATTATAATATTTCAGTCATGAAATTCTTCCCACTTTCTTTGTCGTTATATTATTCAAATAGAGAGAGATTTATACGTAGATGCATTACCACATTCCCACCGAAAATCTTGGGACACAAAATATTATTCTAGACAAAAAAAATGTCGGTATATTTCGCTCGTTTTGCTAGCCCGCAGCACTTTTCCCGCAGTTACTTTAACAAGGACAATGACGGGAGCCATTTTGTCAGATGGAAGATAAAAAGGGAAACTGTAATACAGGTTACCGTCCGCACTCGAACCTCTCAAAATAAAATATTTAAAGTTCACTTTAGAGGTCAAAATCATGAAAATTGTGTTTTGTTGTTGATTTTGACACGTTTTAAAAGACCTAGGTATGTTGTATTACCTATCTAGATACTATCCGGCTTCACCCGGATTTTTACCATTATTTTTCGATCTTTTTTCTGATTGAACAATTGAAAATATAGAAAAAGCAATATGGCGTCTGATGTTTGTACGGTCGGTAACACTTCATTATCAAAATGAATGTGCGAGCTCAAAATGTGCGGATTCATGGGGTGAGGTTTGTCCGGGTCTTGGGTGCGAATGCGTCCGCCCACTAACTGCACGACTGGCCGGATTGGGAGAGAATGGTTGAGGGAGTCCCTTTGATTTCTCCAGCCGTTCTTTCTCGGAAGATCGGCTTGCACCGCAGTGGTAGGGATGGATTCATACGTCCGTTACTCCTGGACACACTGACCCCCAGATTCCTACACACCCCTAAAACCCTTTTCTTTCCCAGTACTTCCTCTTCTTCATTTCCTAAAAAGACCCTCCACACAGCGTCCCCAAAGATGACATAGGCCCTGAGGGGAATTATTTTTCTCAGGGCCTCCTGTGTGGAGATAATGTAAACAAAAATGTTACCGTTGATGTAAGTGGAAATAAATGCCAGCAAAACATTTCATAAATACTATTTTGTTTGTGTAGGCTGCTATGATGCGAAATAATAAGTAAAATTTATAAACCTACTTCAAATTGTATGTTTTAAAAAAAAGGTTACTGTGGTATTGGTAACACTATCCGAGAGTGTGCTCTAACTACTGAGCTACTGCGTTAACCTCAGACCTGCCGTTTTTAAGAACTATTAAGCCGTGGTTCTTTAATTCATTTTTCAGACTTCCTTCTATGTATATACGAAAGTAAATAAATGTTTTTTTTGAAATCTTTGGTTTTCCTGTGTTGAATTTATGCTCAGTGTATTTATCTGTATGGTGATTTCCGAACAAATAGAGACCCTCAAAGAGCGGTGAAGGTCGATTTGAAAGAAAACTGAAGTAACCAATTTAAATAAAGTCGTTGGATTCCTAAAATAAAAGAAAAAGTTTAGCATAAAAATTTGGTACCTATCTACCTAATTGAAAAAGTTAGTAAGAAAAAATGACCTTATTTCAAACAGAGTCATGCCAATAACACTCTAGGTACTATTGGTATATATGCGGATCCCCAGCTAATGATAGCATATTGTAAAGTTGATTGAACCAAAGCGTAATATATTAGATATAAATTTTTAACAGATAAAAAATTTCTGATTCTTAAAAATATGTAAATCAATTTTCTAATTTTTTTTACAACTTGACAAATTTGTTCCTTCCATTTTAAATTTTTATCGATAATAACTCCTAAATATTTTATTGTGTTTGTTGTTTTTAATATTGTGCAGTTTTGGATACAATAATTTTTACTATGTGTTGTAGAATTATCATGGATGATGATATCAATGTTTTTAGGGGTATCATTTTTGTGTATTGCAAATGGAATATATCATAAGTGATGATGGAAATGACCTTTTTTTTAAATTTGCAAATAAAATGCTTTACAGACCATTCACGTTAAATCAGGTTTTCACCAACTTGTAGGAATAAAATGTCATTCTGAAGACCATCGACTTTGAGCCAATTATAAATCATTTGAGTGAAAAAAAATCGTGAACCGTCGATATAATGGAAAATAAATAATTCATATTGTGCCATGTCCGTCTGCATCGTGTACCAATTAAATATCGTTTATGTAATGTTGAATTGTTTTTCCTGTTTTAAGTTGTGTTAAAAGGATGTGTTTGTTTTTCTTGTCATTTAAAAAAAAAATTGAATCTTCCAATGTTAACGGCCGTTTTACAGTATGTTTTTTTATACCGATCCCTGTATGGATATTTTATCGGAGCTTGTATAAAAAAATCTTTGCTTCGTTCGATCATAATTTTCATACTTACGCTTTCTTTGCGCATATATATTTCGTACCATTGGAGAATAAATAATATTTTGGGACAGTACTAATCATCAAAAAATGGTAACAATTTGAACATAAGTAAGCAACATGAAAGCTTGCCTTTGTCGTTGTCATAATGTAATGTAAACTTAAACTGTAAACTTCACCCGCCATAACACAGGGTCATTCCTAGCATGGAGGGAGAAATATCATAAAAAAACTATACGTACTTTCGATTTTTCATATATTAAATAAATAAATACACTTTAACAGTGAGTAATAAACAACACTTAATAATAATAATAAATAATATTTGGATGACTTGTATAGTGCCGTTTTTGTGAAAAATCACCTCATAAATAATACTATCAATATTTTAAATATAAAACGAAATAAAGATGTAACATTTCCACATAATAAAGCTATGCAAAACAATTATAGACGATGTCATATAATAATAGATGTCAAAAAATTTCCCCCTTAATCTAAAACTGGTAACATCTTAAACTGTACGAAAATAGGTACCTTCCAAATCAGTCGTTTTCTTCCACTCCGAAACCACCCGAAAAGACAACCCTTATGGAAATTGGACAAAAAAGTATCGAGTATAACTCTCATGTCAGAGGGAGGGTGGTGCGGTGTAAAGTTTAAAAAAACCCAATATTAAATTTCTCTGTCATTTCCACTATTTTACCCTTTGGTTTCACCTAAAACATACTTTTAAATATGGGTAAAAAATATTATGGCTATAGTCTTTAATTTTGGACAATTAAATTAATATTTTAACGCTTCCGATGAAACGGACGTTACAAGCTGAAAATAGTTGCGCTGATCTAGTTAGTTCAGACAGAAGAAGGTGTGCAAATTTCATGATGTTAGAACTCACTATTTGAGAGTGTTACAGCTTCAGACAAACTGATTGTCTATTTTATAGAAGATTAAAGAGAGATTATTTTGCAACTCCATTTAATATAAATTTATAATAATACTTGATATTTCATGTATAATTTTAAAATATTAAATGACAGATATAAGTTAAAATTTGAATACCTTAAATTCCAACTCTCTCGTGTGGAAGCCAACAATTTGAAACGGTACCAAGATTCGCATACCTAGGCTCCCTGATAACAAACGACAATAATACCACTTAGGAGATCCAGAAGCGCATAGTGAACGCAAATCGCTGTTATTTCCGCCTACAAAACCAAATAAAATCCAGAAAGCTGTCCAGAAACATCAAGATATTAGTGTACAAAACACTTATCAAACTAGTACTCACGTACTTAGCTGAGACTTGGATACTAACTAAGAGGAATGAACGAGCACACTGGACCTTTTTTGAAAGGAAAATTTTGAGGCGTATCTTCGGACCGGTTTTAGAACATGTATTTTGGAGCAGACGTTACAATAATGAGCTATATACTCTGTTTAAAGAGCTAAACGTCACAAAATTTATAAAACTGGAAAGACTTCGGTGGCTGGATCATGTAGAGAGAATGACCGACCATCAAGCACCAAAGCTCCTGCTGAACTAAAGACCGATAGGGCAAAAAAGCCTGGGAAGACCAAGATTAAGATGGAGCGACAACGTCCTCAAAGATATATTTACCTTGGAGCTTCTAAACTGGAGAGAGCTGGCACAAAACCGAGATGAGTGGAGGAACACTCTTGACGAGGCCAAGACCCACCAGGGGTTGTAGAGCTAAGAGTGATGATGATGATGATAAGTAAAAAATAATTAAAACCCACGCTCATGCTTTGCCTTTGTGGGATTTTTTTGATAAATTTTGTCATTTCCTTTCATGGGGTATTTTTACAAAATATGAATACCAATAAAAATGTGTTGAAGATTTAAAGTTTATTTTGGAGATTCCGATTCATCGTAGTATTACAAATGTGTATTTTTAAAATTTGCATTCATAATTATTGATTTAAAAAACCGCTTATATAGGAAACGCCACTGGCTGGTAAGACGCATGTCACCAAACGTTCCCCGGCGTAGCGTTAACACCACCGAAATCAAGAATAAAATGCTTTTTGGCATCAAATCGAAATTGGCACATTTTAAATCGAGAAAATGTACTCGTCAACTCGAAAATACTTTCATTACCGAAATTTTTTCGAGAACATAAAAAAAACAGTGGAAAAAATCTATTATGTAGGTATTTACATTTATTTTATGTTACCCTGTGTATTATAACTGTTCTTATAAATTTATAAAAAACGGAAAAATTAACACGATTAAATATTAATAATCTATATATGTAGGTACCTTCCATCGGATTTTGCTTATGACCTTGCTTTGTATTGGGTGAATATGTACTTAAAATATAAATAATTTTTCTCCAATACTCAAAACCAAAAAGTAGGTATATTTTTTCCAGTATACCTAAGTATTATTTGACAGTACATAATTAATAAATAGGATAAAAAACACCTCTCAAAAATATCGCTCATAGCTACCTTCCTTTTGCAGTCTTTCAATTAATGTCGTAAAACGTAGCACTGTCCTATCCGACATTGTTTTTAATTAAGTCATTTATTTAATCTCCTCTGAAAAATGCCTCGATTTAAAATCAGAAAAGATTGTACAGTTTCGAAAAGTTCCGAGGTGGAATAATATTTGAATTTAAAATAGGAACGAGTGGCGGATTAATGGCGGGAAAAGGCCTGCGGTCGTATCTCCGAGCCCATTAATTATTATTTCACGTCTGTTCGGCGTATGTACAGATACGCCGGCAGTACTGACTTAAAACGTACCAAACTAGGGTACATACCTTTGCAAAATGGCGTATCTCTTGTGGGTAAGGACTGAACATTGACGACGCTTTGGATTTTTGCAAATTGACCTGGTAACTAAAAGCGTAATGATGAAGTAGTATTTGAAATGACGGTTCATTGGTTGAGGAATCCGAAAAAAAACGTTAATGCGAATCATCAACCAGTTTTAATAGCCTAGAGACTGTACTGTTGAAATTTAAGAATCCGACTAAGAATACATCTCTTACGCAAAATCTTTTTCGTATGTTTGTATACAAATCTAATTTTGCAATAGAACCGAAGCAATGCAAAAAGATGGCGCCACTTAAGCAAACAGCTAGCGTGAGGAGCATCGCCTGGCAGGAATAAGTACTGTTGGATTTGTAATACGGAGAGTTTGACGAAAAATTGATAATTATTATTGTAACTGGCAGTTATGAATAATAATTCCACGCGTCTGTACATTATATATGCCGTCATTGCCTGTCACGGTTACTTTGCCCCGATGACTAGCTGCCACTGAATCCCAGCGTATCCGAAGAACCGGCTTTGGATTTTTGGAACCATTTCCTATCGGATTTATAAAATGGTCACCAATACTCAAACTGGGCGCAACAGAACAATTTATTTTCGGTGTTTTACTCGAATTTGAAAGAAAGCTAATTGTGAGCTGTAATTTTAAGCCAATAATGGTTTTTTAATTCGAGGTCATACTCCTAGTTCGCGAATTCGCTTGTGTGAAAAACTTATAGGAGTTTTATTTTATTTTATTTATTTACCATTGACGTTGCTGGATGTGAGATATTTTATTTTATCTGTGTTTATTATACATTCAACAGCAACAAAGCTCATTACTGCAAGAAAACATAAATTACTCTAATAAATAGTAAATTAAATGAACATGATTTAAAAGTACCATGTGCCATTGGAAATATTACGGAATAAAATATCCAGCATCAACTCAAAAGTTTGCACGAAAACATGTTTTAAAATTATTTTCAGTCCTCCACGGTCTATAATCTCGGGAAACGCATACTTCGTCGACGTTCGCGTATGTACCTACTCTCGATCTCGAAATGCTTGACAGGAATTGAACGTTTTTTAAACGCAGGGGTTGCCAGATTACGTTATAATTATTATAAATTAAATGTTTTCCAGATGTTGTGAAGAATTACGTAAACTGCCTTTATTAGAAGGTAGAGTGCACGTAAAAAATTACTCCATGCATTCAAGCGGTAAGCAAGACAGTTATTGATGTGAGGACGAGTTTACTTATTAAGGTTTTTTTATAACCTCTGTGATAGAGTGCTACCTTAGCTACTGACTTGACTACGACCCAGCGGACATTGATACCTACCAATAAAAATATTGTTTTCCATTAACCTCAGGAGTAGTGAAATACGTTAGATTCCTTAAAAAAATAACACATTATGTGATTGAAAGTAGGTACAGCATTTAGAAAATAAATAGATAAAAATAAAAAATATATAGAAAATACTTATACCTTATAAAATGTTTTGAAAAACGTTACTCTTAAAACTTCTGCTGAGCTATTCTATATCTTTTGTGGGGTCGTTATGAGATAACGGACGTGATCTCCCGTCAGATTTGTATGATTTATTTGCTTTTTCTGTCTACAACGTACATTAAATGAATAAATAATCATGTATACTTGCAAGAAATCGTGTTTAAAACGATCTAAACTAAAATATGTTACCGTAAATATGTAAAAATCACACAAACCTGACAGGAGATCATGTTCGTTATCTCAAAACGATCCCACAAAAGATATAGAATCGCTCTTTTGAACATTTTTAGATAATGCTGTGATAAATTAATAATCGTGATGATTTTTGAATGCCAAGAGTTTTATACTATCATTTTATTTCACTTGGTTTATCTCTAGTGGTCGGAAATCGACATCAAATATGCAGCACCTTACATTATATTATTTTCATGAAAATAGCTGAATACATTATATTACAAAAGGAGCCAAAATATTCAATGAAAATGAAATTTCGGCTTATAAAAAATTAACTCAAATTTTTTTTTCTCTATTAGAAGAAGTTTTAATGACAATTTACCCAATGAAATTGTAAATTTATATAATATATAAGAACGCTGGTTTGAGTCCCATCCCGGAGATTTTTTCAATGTAGATAGGTGTTTCAGGCTAATAATTATTACTTATAATAATTGTTACCCTATGTGCTATGCATACAAATCTTGTCTTAAACTTTAGCTTATCGATTAAAAATAATAAAATAAAATAAGCATGCCATAAGCATCGCTCAATCAAAAGTGCTAGAAATATTACTTAATAGAGGAAGTATTTACTACAAGCATTTTTTATTTTAAATTCCGTAGCCCAGACCTGATGGTGTGTGTGGTGTATATGCAAATCAAAATAAAGCGATAAATCTAATGCCACACACTTATGTCTCACACTTAATTCACTTTTAATAACAGCCCTACAGCGATTACATTCCTGATTAGACTCATTTATAACATTTAAGACTGTAATTGATAAAGCATTCTGAGTGGCTCAAGCAACCTGTTATTATAAGAACTTTAATTTAACCGGGGATTCGTTTTCTAGCATGGACGATTTGCTTTAAGTGAGATGAATAAATGGTCCATGCTTCGTACGTGCATCTTTAAGCGCTCATATCCACTGAAAAGATAAAACTCACTGGATATATTATCTTCCACGTAGTGAAGAATGACTAATGGAAACCAAAATCATCACTGACTTAGTATCTTTTAATTCTAGTCTATTTAACACACGCTCTGTCTCTCTCAAGTGGAATATGCAAGCCAAAAATGTGCATATTCTTAGATAGCCTTTTGTATCACTACGAATATAGGTAATAGGCATAAAAATTGCTTTGCTTACAGAGTCTAGATATGGTCTATTTTGGCGGAAAAGTGGTTTTTATTTATTTTGTCAATAATTTTATAACGGGAAAAAAAATAAGGAAGGTAAACTGTCATAAATAATCTTATCCATAAAATTACATTATTAAATAGATTTTTCTTTCATGCGTTCATACATTTTTAATGAAATAATACATTTTTAGTAGTTTACGCTTATATTTTTCAAAAAGTCATTAAAAATAATTTTTTCATATTAAATGAAGTATCTCACTTGCACCTCAGAACTTGTTTATAATAAACTGTTTTTATAGATTAAATAATAATATTATTAAATACATAAAAAAAAAAAATAAAAAAAATGGAGTTGTACAAAATAAACTTGATAAGGATAAATAAATAAATTAAATTTTAATTCTACTCAAGAGAAACGGTAGAATGTATGAGTGAGCGCGTCTCTCCAGGAAAATTTAAGTCTTTACCGCGGGGATGCTGTACTGTCTCAAGTGTTAGAAGATGCTCTCACTATGGCCCTAGAGAAAGACCATAATTCGGAATCTAAACGTCAGCGTTCCTTGAAACGGTTATGTTTGGCGAAGAAATCTGATTTTCCATACAAAGCCTTCCCTGCACGCTTTCGCCAATACTCTAATTCTATAATACATGGGGGTACCATGGTTACGATCATTTCAGGAACTTTGAAATCTTGTGCAGTTTCACATAAAAATTGAGATGCGCTAATTGCAATGCAACGTATTATTCTCGACGAATAAGACGACGTATCCCCGCTCAAAACGAAGAAGATGGAGAGATATGTAATTACGAATGTTGGAGAGAGCGCGCTAATATTTAAAACGATAAAATTGAAGCGAAAATTGTGAAAATGTTTAATAAAACACGACTCGTTTAAAACAGAGGAAAAATCTCGCGGGGAACATCTAAAATAGCATTTAAAGAAACACTTTGAATTTATACATATAACTTCAAAAATAAGTGAAATGAACGTGTTTATAATAATTTTCGGAGCATACTTTGATTTTTTTTTCTATTGAGGGAATTTCATATAATTAGCGTTTTGGCGTGGAACGCGTCTAAATATTGTCTTCAAAAATAACATATATTTTTTAAGAGCTTTAAAACTTCAAATGTCAAAAACCTTAAATTTACCGTATCCAACTATAATCCCACGATATCCTCTGCTAAACTTGTACAACAATTTTTTTTAAAGAAAAATCTTATTTGTGAGCAATTTGCTGTTTCCAGATGTTTTATAGTGTCGAAGTCGTTTATAATAGTTTATAAAACTGATGAAAACGCATCAATCATCCCAACTCACCCACACAACATAATCAAAACGACCTTTTTATATATTATTCAAGTCAAAGATCATTCCAAAGACCGGCAATGAATGCACTTACACACAACGTTGGCACCGTAAAGTTGAATTTCATGAAGACGTTTTTCATAAGCTTATTTTAAAATCAGATTTACTTCCATTAGAATCGGTTTAGAAGAAGCAGGATGGAATAACTCTCTCCTTTACGTTTTAAAATCACACTTTTTCTTATTGTCTGTGGCGAAAACTCAAAACTCAAGGCAAAATTATGTAAGCCAATACAAATGAAAAATTAATATTTTACTTCAGCTGTAAAATAAAGATGTATGAAGTAAATCAGATTTTTTTTTCACAAAATAATCACAACATTTACGTTTAAATTTAATTTCGGAAATATAAGAATTTATGGCGCGTACTTATACACTTGCGAGCCGAACCAGGAATCGTGGAAATAATATGATCCGGTTCGTTGGGAAAGCGGTTTGTTCATTAAGTTTGTTCGGCTCGCAAGTGTACACGCGCCATTAAAGTCAGGGGCGAGCAGCATGTTAAGCGAACCCCGGAGAATGTCGAAATGTTGAAAGCTATCTAAGCTAATGTTCCTATTATTTTCAGTAGGTCCTAGCTTTTATAGTGTGAATACCGCACAAGCGTCCCAACTGCACCTAATCATCTGAAGGCAGTGAGACAATGGAATCCCCAATTGGGGTAAGTTGTGAGGATGGCGGTAGTGGGGATGGTAAGAAGATGAGGGAGAGGAAGGGGAAGAAGTGCCTGGCTATTCAGACCTGGTCATCAAATACAATTAAAGTAATTTCACGCAACATTTCATTTATGAATGTTGATCCTTCACCAGGGCTGTACTGAGAGTACCATTCTCACTGGAACACACCAAAAAAATACTGTAGTAAAACAATACAATTTAATTAAATAAAATGTGTTTACGCACTCCGGGATTTGAACCCGTAAATTCCGGTTTCGTTGTATATGTCTTTTAATCACACGAATATGTTTGACTGACAAGTTATGCGACCAATTTCGATAGTTCTTTTCACGCGCACCGACAAAAATATTTAAATAATATTAATATTGTTTTATTAAATCCATGATAATACCACGCATTTCTCATTCATATCACCTGATTAACATTACTATGATAATGCCTTGTCAATTAGGTTTAGTGTCCAACTTAAAATTGAGTGGCAAAGGCGAAATTAATTGCTTAAAATTATTATTACTTGTTTAACGTAGGCTTACGTAGGTGACATTTTTCATAAAACACATTTTATTATAAACTAGCTGACCCGGTAAACTTCGTACCGCCTCAGAATCAAGAACTGTTGTGCTAACTTATTAGCTGAATTAAATTCAGTTTTTTTTATTAAGTTACAGTAAAATTACATAATGAAGGAATTATCGATGCGCAACTGTCCGTGTTTTGTTTTTGTCAGTATCAGAGATAGCGTTGTGTACGGATTTATAATTTTTGTAATTTTCTTACTTTTCCACTTTCTTACGGGAATTGCGTTTAATTTTCCTTATACGTGTGACGGATATTTATTATAATTATTGTATTTTTCCTTTGGAGGGTGCAGACAAACGGTGAACGTTTTTGAACCTATTTTTGACTGTTGACATTTATTGTGTAAGAAGAGGGGCAGTACATATTATATGTTTAAGAACAAAAGCAAAACCGATGTATGGAGACAAATCCAATAAATCAAAGATCATAAAAATTGATCTAGCCGTTCTCGAGCTATAAATGGTGTAACTAACCCAACTTTGTTTTATATATTAGGATTATTTTTCTTATCATTTTATTGGAGATTGTATTAGTTTGTATAATTACATAATGTCTACATTAAATAATTATGAAAAATTATTAAAAACATAAACAGATTTAAGCGACGTCATATTTAAAAAAAATTATTGTATTAATTGGTTCTATGATTTCACTTCAAAGTTAGGCTCTTTTCGGTACGTTTCTGGACCACTTTCAAATCAGATGGCTTTAGATATGTTTGAAAACTAGTTACGAATAGCCAGGTACCTACTTCCAAATATTGTTCTTCCCCCTTGCTATTGCCTAATTTTTTTGCTTGTAGTGTCTGCGTGGTCCCTTGCTCGTCTCTGGAGGTCTGGAATCGTTTGTAAAGCGAGCTCTTTGTATGACTTTTTTGATTCCAAAACAAGGGGTTGTTCATACAATAAGAGATTGAGGTTAGATTCGGAATGAAACACTTGTGTTCATTTACTGGTATATTATTGACTAGCAGACCCGGCCACACGTTGCTGTGGCTAACGAAACACAACGCCATTACCCAACCTCTATAAAATCCACACCACCCGCTGCCTGAATTGAATATTTGAATTTCTCCGCTTTTCTCTACTATAATAAACATTTATTATACATATAAAACTTCCTCTTGAATCACTCTATCTATTGGTGAAAACCGCATTAAAATCTGTTGCGTAGTTTAAAAGATCTAAGCGCACTTACATTTTGAGCGTCGTCATTTTATACTATGTAATGATGATGATTGCTTATAAAAGTTCAGATAAACTAGAAATAACTCTAAATGATTTTTGATGCTTGCTGCAAAGATTTTTATATATGGAATGAACGAGTTTTAGAAAGAAATTCACAACAAAAGGTTTCGTTATTTGAAATTTTTCGCTTCTGGTAAAATCATAGAAAAATGATACATAGACAAATTTCCTGTAGAATATTGAGATAAAATGCGACACAGGTGTTAAATCGAAAGTAAAAGAGTCCATAGATGGAAATAAATTAAGATGAATTTAAATATTAAATGAAGTTAAATATATCAAAATGGGACGACACAACACTCAAGAGTGACAAAGTTCAACTCGTTCCAGACTTTGCAATTCTTTAGCAGTATTCACATAAAAATGATAAAATGTAACACAACTCACTACACCTACATCATAGTTGTAATAACTTCACCTAAATGCTACTCCTACTAAAAATGTTTTTTTTATACACGAGAGAAAACCGGTTCCATCACAAAATCAATCAAACTCATTTCTTTCATGACTTATCTTAATACCATTTACTCAACTAATTAAAAGCTGGATTAAAATATCGTGAGAGCTATTTTATGTATTTGACTTTAACACGCAACTGGTCGCCCACTGTTGGTAACATAACCAAAATGGTTCGTGACTCGTGTCCGGTGTCGCCTTGACAAATAGGTCGATTTAATCTAGATTGATCGTGCTTTTATTGATTAATTAAATCCCCTCCTAGGTACAAAGATTGTCGAGCCGTTTTTCTAGGAACAAAAAAAAATATTTTTTTAATGGTTTGTTATGTTTTATGGATGAATTCAGAGTTTAACGATTTAAAAAAAAAAGTACGATATTAAAGGCTTTGGAAAAATCTACTTCAATTAGAGCTTTTATATATTTGCGCACATTTATTAAATAAATAAAATTCTGTTTTAATTACGTAATTCATCTCTAGTTTATGATGGGTCGACCCCTTACTTGGGTTTTAATACCTCTCCTCTCTCGCGTTTCGATCTCCGGACGGTAGACCCTTCTCGTACTTTATGATTCGCCAATAATGTCTTGAATCATGACTCGTTTTCCCACCCCTGTGACTGAACACAGCAAAAGGCTTTCTCCTTCCGGGAAACTTTACAATAAACCCTTTCCTTTACGTTGTGTATTTTTTGTTTCAAAGGTTCTAGAAAATCTAGAATAGGTATTTAATGTCTATATGTGGTAACTTTTGGTTCTTTTAGGTAAGGTGTGGAAGAATTTCTCTGCATCTTTTGAACGTATGAAGGATACTTACTTTCTAAATCTATCTTAAATATGTCCCCATTACGTCCCTAATAATGTACGCTGCTTTAATACTCTCGCAGTACCCCCTGTAGTTCTTGGAAGTCTATAATGTTGATTTTTTGATATACTTCCTAGTTGATTTTAAAATACGTACCTATAATATTTAATTTAGTTATTTGGCGGCTCCTTTGCATCGCTCTCCATGGCTGGACCCTACACATAATTGTGATAATATTATATTGTTAGTAAACGCAAAATTCGTACCTAAGATGGAAGGGATAAGGGAGGGATGGATAGAATGGATCATGCATTTTTTGCAATCTAGTACTGGCTCCTCCACTTGACCAAATTGACCAGGTGGTCGGCTCTCCGGACACGACCTCCCGACCAAAGCATGTCAAGGCTATACCCATGGCACCCAAAAGATCTCTTGACGACCAACCAGATACCCGGACCCTTCCATAACTAAGGAAGGACGGCATGCCTTCAAACCTTTCCCGATCAACCCCAGTATCGAACACCTCCGGGACTACGTTACTGGCTCTAGAAGGGGTAATCCAATTCGTCCCTTGTCAAGGCTCTATTCGCGAAAATGTGGCTACAGCTTGTGATAGACAGATCCATCCTCCTGCGTGACCGGTCCAGGTGTAAAACCACCTCTAGTAGCGAACATAGAAGTTAAGTATTGTCTAAGCGCTATGTTTGCTTCTAGGTCGATAGGATTAAAAAATGTGCAGGCGCTGCAGGGTTGTTTCCACAAAATGTACTGCTTACGCTCCTCCCACACTACCTTGCCGGCAACCCGAGATGCTTTTGGCCAAGACGCCTCCGTCAGCGAACCGCGTCCTTACATACCGTTTGGCAACTCATTTCATATCCGTATCGTCACGCCCATTCTCTCGACACGGTTCCGCGAAAGGGAATTGCTTCCAGCACCTCGCGTGACCCGATCAGTCTATGGTGAGCATCCTCTCCTAACAGGACAATGTGGGAAGACCCTTACCGATGGACCACACATTGACACATATGTATAGCCTCGGTGTCATAGTCACATTGTTCAACCATAAAGTTTAAAAGGCGCAATTCAACAAATAGGAATTCAAAGGAGTACCTGTTAGTTTTAAATTTACGTTTCACTCTCGGAGTGTTTAGGTTGCAGGCGGTCGCTTTCTATTGGGTATGTCGTATACCCCGATGGACTCCCCATTTGGTTGAGGGTACAACACTCGTTCATTTTTTGCTCCCCCGCCAGTGCCATCAGCTGTCTGAAAGAAAAGGTCACTGTCCTTGGTGATAACACCGTTGAACATATCCTGAAATAATATTATAAAATTTTGTCATTTATTTAAATCTTCAGTTTCCCGAGGCAGCTTCGGTTCTGTCATCTCCGCGTCGCGTTCCGGGATGGCCTGGGAATTTAAATTAGGTATAACAACTTACCGAGTACGTAATTGATAAAAATCCCGGTCGGAGATATACACGACCAATTGTCTTAATTACGTATGCCGTAGACCTGTGGAGAAAACAAAACTTCCTACGAATTTCATACTTTTATTTGTAAACTAAATATGGTAAATAACCGCTCGACGCCGTTGGTGTGAGCTTTCACAAATTGAACGTTTTCGTAAATTACTATTGGAATTAAAATATACCAAATTCGATATCATTCCTGACTCCCGAACCCTTGCTGAGATTATTTAAATCTAGTTAAGTTTATTATTAATTTCTTTCTTTCGCGGACTATCACGACATTTTTATAAAAGGGATGAAATTTTATTATTGCAAAACTAGGGCCATTATTGTAAACCTAGAACGACTGTTTATTACTTGATCCGTTATTACTTTAAATTAAGTTAGTTAAGTCGCTCCCCATCCGAATTAGCACCATTTGTTATTATTATTAAAATTCAAGGCCGATATTTTTATTTAGGGTAAATATTTATAGATATCTTTTATCTCTCTACATAATAAACGATAACAATCGCGAACTTTTACCGACGATTATTTTTGTGAATAATCAACACAACACCGGATAAGATATAAGACCGTCATTCTCATAATACGTATTTACCGATTTTTATTTCGTCCGATCGATTGGTTAATTATTATTATTAGAATTATTGATTTAATTTATAACCCCTTTTAATCGATTAACACTTTTCACCACTGACTCGTGAACTAAGTCATGTATTTTCCACTGAATCTAATTCACTAACACTTGCAAAGCATAATCAACAAAGTTAATCCAACACTGCACAGTCTCGATTTTGCTAAGTCCAGCAATCAATTCCCAACACTTTCCGATACACGCACGATTTTCCCAGTCCTTCTTCACCCGAGATATCACTCCGAGCTCCCCATAATAAGTATTTACCGATTTTTTATTTCGTCCGGTCGGTTGGTTAATTATTATTATTAGAATTTATTGATTTAATTATTATACCCTTTAATCAAATTAACACTTTTCACCACTGTCTCGTGAATCAAGTCATGTAATTTCCACTGAATCTAATTCACTAACACTTGCAAAGCTTAATCAACGAAGTTAGTTCAACACTACACAGTCTCGATTTTGCTAAGTCCAGCAATCAATTCCCAACACTTTCTGATACACCCACGATTTTCACAGTTCTTCTTCTCCCGAAATCTAGCACCCAACTCTCCCATCCCTGACCAAAATACGTCTTTTATACCCCGTTTCTCCCATCAATCAAATTTAAATTTTGCAATTTACAACCTTATAAACGCGTAATATCGTCTTTGTCCCATACCACTTTCCTATCCCGCCGGTTACTCCCTTTTCCTTCCAACGTCCTGTTCCAACCGACCTCCTTCCTACGATGACACTCCTCTGTCGCAATCGATTAGGGGCGTATTTGGGTCTAAACATCTAATTCCCACTCGAGTCTCCGCATGATTAGTGGATATAATCCACCTTTTATCGTGTGAATAATTAATTCAACTTTTCTCGAAAATCTATAGTGTCCGTTCTATCCTTTTTTAATTCGCTTCCAAATACGGTGTATCCTGAATTTTCTATATAACTGCCCTACTTTCTTGGCTTAACCCAAATCCAATTTCAACTCATTAACCTACAACATATCCCGACAGTTATCTATTAAGCATTCATTATTATAAAATTCTCCCAACACGTCACTGCCTAGATATTCCGACGTTTTAACATTTGGCTATGGATTTTCTAATACATTTGTGACTGAATATCCTTTATCGAACGTACCGCTAGTGTGCACACTCAGCTGTGTCCGTTTCTGGCTATATGTCGCGTTTCTTGTGTTCGTATACAATTTTTTATTTCTCGCGTTTGCAAATGCTCATGTGCAAACTCTATAATCACTTGACCCACTTACCAGCAAAGTCGTGATGCTCATAGGACCTTATTTTATAATAATCTAAACTTTTATGACCTCGATTCTCCTTTCTCACGGGCTATAACCACTGCCAAGATCCCATTCCAATCCTGCATTCGAACGTTTTTTTTCCCTTTTTCCTAGTTCCTCCTACATATTACATCCCTCTCTGGCACCAAAACCGATAAATCTCCCGTAGTTACTCGCCTAGTGATCAAGAAAATACTTGAGTTTTCAAATAATTTAAAATCCTGACAGGTCGTTAAATTTTATGCTTTTTCACTAATTTCTTTCTCCTATCATCTGTATGTAAAATCAAGTGGTGATTTCAGCTTAATGCGTACCTTAGATACCCAAAATCATGTCAGATGTCTCGCACTTGAGACCCACTTAAAGAACAAGAGATCGTAAACCTTCCCTCCCCTCTAAACTAACGGACAAAAATCCAATACAAAATCTTAGACTTCATATGGTCACTAACATGAATTGATTTCCCTCGACTACCTCGAAGAGATCGGCTCCTGTGGGTTTTCCACGTCTAACACTTTCCCCCATCGTCTACCTGCAGAATCTGCTAGATATTTGTCTGGAAAAAGCGGTGAAGACCGTCAATGTCCACTCCCGTTTCACGATTACTAAGTAATCGAGATCGCTTGCTACTTTAGTTAATCAGTGCATGATCTTTGTCCTTTTGAATTTTCCGCCACCGAGATCCCCGCAAAACTTCCCGATTCCAGACGTGAAATCAACTGTTGTCGATTCCCTCCTGCTCCCATAAAAATGCGATTTATGACCAAGTTAGAAGTGGTTCTATCCCCTTAAAATATCTGCCCGACCAAACCGTGAGATAATCTTGGAATCTTAATTTTGCAAATCCCTCACCCCACGCCCCCGGCCTGTGATTGGTTTAAGACGCACCTACTGTCCTCACCTCTATTCTGATTGGATAGTCGTTTTTTTTCCTAATTGCTTACACCCCTTCGTGGCAAGGAAACCCCAAAAGTTTAAAAAGATTCCTTTAATATTGATTTTAAAACCACCCGAAAGATGTCGATAGTGTGATCATATTCTATATTTAAAAAAAAAAATTTACCCACCTATACCGGAGTGAAACAGGTTCATCACAAGTTTTGAACAATCACGATGGAATAATTGCATTTTAAATATTTTTCTGTCAAGAGCTTTATATAAAACTAGCGAGTTACCGGCATGCTTTACAATGCTACTTAATAAGCAAATTGTTTCTCCCTGCATGTCCTTTCCCATTCCTCCCCGTCCTTCTTCTGCCGCCCCTTCGACCCCCGTATCGACCTTCGTACCCTACCTCTCACGCGTTTCCCCTCCACCATCCCCGCCTTCCGCCTCCTTTCTCCCACTTCCCCGTTCCGCCAACCCCCCTCACGCTTTCCCCTACCCTTTCCCGCGTTCCAAATATTTAGTCCCGGTACATTCGGTTTTCAAACAGCTCGCGTGCCACCTATTGCAATTTTTTTTTACAAATTTTCAATTTTCTTATATTAGAAACATTCACTTTTATATATTATATATTTATTTATACTGGGTTTTACAGATGCTTACATTTACATGAGAACAATCCAGTTATCAAACTCAGTTATTACACAATTATATTAATTATCATGGTCTGGAGCCCCAAAATACCTAAGAAAAACCTCGACTCTTTGAAGAAATGAGCGGTCCATTTGATAGACTCTCCTAACTTGACAGATGGATTGCAATCTTTAGAGCACAGGCGTCAGGAGGGAATGCTGTCCTTGTTCTACTAATATTACTATTGAAAACGCTCCGAGGAACTAGCGTCATTGATCTCCCGGCACCAGTGCACAGTCGAGAAACACGTGAAACACGATTCTAACAAATATACATGGTTGAAATTTGTCACATGAGAACGAGTCGTTTCTAGGACCAGCTTGAGATCAACAGCTCGGCTGTGGAATGATTTTCCGGCCTCTGTGCTTCCTTCCTCCTACAAAATGGGTATCTTCAAGATCCACGTTCACTCCTTCCTCTCCTCAAAAAAACCAACCAAACAGCATTTTCAAAGATGACTTAGGCCCTGAGGGAAATTATTTTCCTCGTGAATGAAATTTAATGAAAAAAAAACAAACAATAAAACATACATTTATTTTTATATACGTATATTAATTTCAAAAACCCAAAAAATGCACCGTATAATAATGGAACCACGATATCAAGACGTACAAAATCTTTGTATAATAAAATTAGAGCCTCGATCTTACATTTCACAATGAAGTGACGGATACAAAGGATGCGCGTTCACTGTGCCCTTTTCGTCCAAAAAATTATTTATAGAATTTTATATTAAAATACTTAACTTAGAAACTTAGAAATAGTAACAATAACAAACCTAACAATACAAGATTTCTTATTTTGATGATAATTTGGAAAGATAGGCGTATAAAATAATTTTAAGGTTATTTACAAATTAATGAAATATATCTACTGTTTTAGAAATTTTATTAAATAGCACCAATCCTCTTGTCGTGCTACATACGCTGGGCTAGAAGCATGTCTTGCCTTGTGGTATCTTGAACCCTCCCCATTGCGGTGCAAGGCGATGTTCCGATTGAGTCGTGCTGGAGAGATCAAAAGGTCTCCCTCAACCAGTCCCTCCCGATCCGGCCTGCTACGCAGTTAGTAAGCACACGCAACCTTTGCCAACATCTGGACAAACCTCACCCGATGAACCTGGGCACCCTTGCTAAATCTCCAAACGTAGTTATTATCCATAAACTGTAAATCAACCGGCCCATGACAAAATCATAATTAAACTTGAATAGAACTTTTACAGAACATGAATTTTAACTTGATGAAATTTGATGAATTGTTAAAATTCTTTGAAACAACCCGCTTTAAAAATGCATTTAGTTTGGTTAAACTGAAACTACAAACGACAAGTTTGTTTTTCGGCTGTTGTTACACTCATAAGAATTTAATCTCCATTGTAGAGGGCCGTAAATCAGTCCTGGATTTGTTAATAGGCCGTATATGCCCCTAAAAGTGAGTGAATATGATAGGTGGCAACTTCTAAGAAGGAGTAAGGGGTGGCGCAAATGATGTAGCCTATACTTATGAAAAGTATAAACCCGCTACTGCCGTAAATGCAAACATTGGCGGATATGGATGTACCAATAATAAAATTATTTTGAAATTTTTTAATGAAAATTTTCAATTTGTTCCGTGTACACAGTTATCCAGCGTTACCAAAATTCTCATATCCCCAGCATTATTACCTGCCTTTCACCTAGTTCTATAAAAAATACCGTTAGCAAAATAGCCAATTTAAACCTGTAGTAGGTATCTACCTAGATATCAATTCACTTACCAACCCAAACGCTTAGCTTTTACCGGCTAGTTAAACAATTTTGTACGTTTGACCTACCGCATAACAGAACTCTGTTGAATAGAGTCCAATTATTATTTATTGAATACCTGAAAGTAACACCTCAATGCTTTGGTGATTGCCACTCCTCTTTTGCCTGTATCGGCTCCATGAACCTTTGTGAAAGTCTGGCCTTTGGGATGTTGTTACCATTGTTTATGTTGACTCATTCGCTTTTCTGTGATTCGGAAATCAAAATGCTTTATTGCTGCCTTTGGTAAAGAATATAACAGGTGAACCGATCGCCTTTTCACGTCTTCACCCTTTTTAGCGTTTCCGCCTGAGATTAGTAGTATCATTTGTTGTACTTCTATCTTGAATATCTCACCCATTGATTCACGTTTCCACATGAGGTTAGTATTCGCATTTACGTATCTAGTACTTACCCAAGATGGCAATCGACGTTATCTTATTTCTTTAATCTTTAATATCTCACCCTTTTATTCACGTTTCAACATGAGGTTAATATTAATATGTGCCTAACTCTTGGTCGAAGGCCTAACTAGTACATATCCATTATATCCAATCTAACTTCTTTTATATTTAACATCTCATCATTTTATTCACGATTCCACATGATGTTAGTATTAACATTTGCTTATTTATTAATCACCTAAGATGGCAATCGACATTATCTAAATTACTTAATCTTTACCATCTCATCCCTTTATTCATATTTCCACTTGAGGTTAATATTAACCTTTTCGTAACTAGTACATACTCCATCTAACTGCTTTAATATTTAACATCTTATCATTTTGTACACTTTTCCACATGATGTCAGTGTTAACATTTTCATAAACAGTACCTAGCCAATATGGCAATCGACGTTATCTAACTTATTTTCGTAACTAGTACATACCCAATCTAACTTCTTTAACATTTAACATCTCATCATTTTATTCAAGTTTCAACAAGATGTTAGTATTAACATTTGCGTAACTAGTACTTTCCCAAGATGGCAATCAACGTTATCTAAATTAATTACCTAATCTTTACCATCTCATACTTTTATTCACGTTTCAACACTAGGTTAATATTAATATTCCCATTCTAACTAATTTAACATCTTATTATTTTATTTACGTTTCCAAATGATGTTAGTATTAACATTTGCGTAAATAGTACCAATTGAAGTTATCTTACTTCTTTAATCTATAATATTTAATATCTCACCCTTTCATTCACGTTTCAACATGAGGTTAGTATTAACATTTGAGTATCTAAAATATTTAATCTTAAGTATCTCAGTGTAAGCTGTGAGCTCTGGCGTTATCAAAATTTCGTCTTCAGAATTTTTGTGCATCCACTACATGCCTTTAGCTTGCACGATCGTTTCCATCATTAACGATGATACATATATAGAATCTTTTCCATCGCATAAATATCTCGATATTAGGTAAATTTCATATTCTTATAGGTCGTCACTGTGAGTTTTGCGTGATGTTGTTGTTTAAATAATGAGAAAAAAAACACTCACTTTACAAACAAAACAAAGCGAGCAGTAGATTGTGAACTTGTTTGATTTTAAAGTTCTGTTCAAGCCTATACGGAGATCTGTATACTCCCGGGATCGCCCCCTTTGAACGCCCGTATTCAGAATCGAAACTTTGCGTTGCTTGAAATGATTTTAATCTGATTTGATTGTGTTGCTTGAAATAGCTTTAACCTGATTTGGTTGTATTGCTTGAAATGGCTTTAATCAGATTTGTTTGTGTTGCTTGAAATAGCTTTAACCCGATTCGTTTGTATTGATTGAAATGGCTTTAGCTCGATTCGTTTGTGTTGCTTGAAATGAATGGCTTTATCCTGATTTGTTTGTGTTGCTTGAAATGGCTTGTTTGTATTATTTGAAATGGCTTGTTTGAAACGCTTTAAATGACTTTAACCTGAATGTTTGTGTTACTTGAAATGGATTGAGGCTGATTTGATTGTGTTGCTTGAAATGGCTTTACTCAGATGTGTTTGTGTTGCTTGAAATGGCTTTAATCCAATTTGATTGTATTGCTTGAAATGGCTTCACCCTGATTTGGATGTTTGAATGTGAATGAATGTGTTTCAGGATGAGATATTCCCTTCCTTCATCTTCCTAAATCCTTCCTCTACCTAATCCTTCATCCTCACAACATGCCCGATTGAGGATGCCGTAGTCTCACTGGTTCCGGATAGTCAGAAGCAGTTGGGGCTCTTGCACGTCACTCACATTCAAAAGGTATATTTAATAAATAATTTATTCTGTCTCTTGATATTAATCGAGAAGTTTTATTTCACCTGCTGTAAAAGCCATTCTAGCGATTTTTACATCACAGATGGATGCTAAAAGCCAACGGCATCTTTATTGTTCCAAACAAAGGACATTCAAATTTAAAAATACCGTTCCTTTTAGCGCTTTGCAATCTCCCGCTTAAAACCCACACAGCAGGCGAACTATTATGCCGCCGCGTTATAACTTTAACACGCATTGCATTTCTGTTTTATTCATTGAAATCTGTGTATAGAGCACGGGTTAAATTTTAACGCAGCCGCAAGAATAAACACGAAACCTGTGCGCCGTAAACGGTTTAGATGCCAGGAACAGATTGAAGTTATTTACGATAGCTTTTTTCTGCGGACAAGTAAATTTTACAACGGAGTAAAAGGTCAGTGTTGAATTTTTTTGCAAGTCAAATGAATTCACATTGTTGGAACAACCTTTTGGATGAGTGTCAAATTGCTGCAAAATTTTAAAGATAAATTTTCGTCTTATGCAGCGCTCTTTGTCTCAAAAGCTCGATTATTAAGAGCGTTTTAGTATGAATACCTATTCAAAATTCAAATATAATTTTTTTAGCATATCGATATTCCTTTTCTTCTAATTCGTCTCATCTGAGCGTTCTTAGAAGAAACGCATTATATATAAATACTTTTTTATGAATTTTTTATTAAGGTGTGTTTATTCCTTGTAGTAATTTTTGCCCGCCTATCTTGATTTTCCGAAATATTAATATTACACAGGTAGGTAGGTACCCAACGATTTATCTGCTCAAAATGAATGTTTACAACAAAGAAATCGAGAAGAGGTCAAGGGTTTGTAAAGGTGAAGAAAGGGTGTTAAGTTATGTAGAAGCATAGCATTTGGCTGTTGATGAAAGTTAAAGACTCTTTAGTTTTACCTTGCAGGTGGCGTTACATATTTCGTATTTCAACATTATACTGCAACTTCACAGTTTAACATCATCCAGCATCATCACTGTGAATCTTCACTGCATGTTATAACTTTATACCTTAATTTTACTCACTGAGCAATTATTTAACTTACAGTCCAACTTCACAATTCTGCAACTTTGCACCGCACGCAACATAGCAACTTTACATGTCGCTGTATCTTTACACTGCTGGTCGCAATTTTACACCACGTGCTGTACGAAGTATAAACTGTAATTTCATACTGCAAATTCAGAGTGCAACATAACCCTTCACCTTCGCTATCCATGCTGTAACTTTAGATTACACGCAGCACAATGCTACTTGTCACCCACTGAGTAATTTTACAGTTCAACTTCAGACCAAATGCTGCACTTCACATTACACGCAACTACGTAACTTCACACTGAATGCTGCATCTTTACACTGTATGTCGCAACTTAACATCACATAATGTACAATTTATCAAACTACATTTCATACAGCAATTTCAGAGTGCACATTCACAGTTTAATATAACCCTGCAACTTTACGATCCATGCTGTAACTTAACATTGTTGCACAATGCTTGCTACTGACTGAGCAATTTTACAGTTCAACTTCACTCGCAAATTTACACTGCACACAACTACGCAACTTCACACTGAATGCTGCATCTTTACACCGCATCTCGCAACTTCCCATCATATGAAGTATAATACATCAAACTTCAATTTCATACAGAAACTTTAAAGTGCACATTAATAGTTTCATTGCAACTTCACGATGCATTCTGTAACTTTACTTTACATCCTGCACAATGTTACTCGTTATTAACTGAGCAATCTTACAGTTCAACTTCAGACTAAATGCTTTAACTTCACATTGCACGCAACAACTTCACACTTCATGCTTCATCTTTACAATTCAGCAGTATATACAGTACCATGCTACTTGACACTGCACTATGCTCCTTACCCACAACGGCAGAATGCAAAGGAACACTTAAAATGTAAAATAACAGTGCGCAGTAAGCTTGTCATAATTTCTCGGAACTATAACACTGCATTTGATCGCAACAACAGCGAACATCAAACTAAAATTGTAGCTTCTTTCGCACTACACGTAATGTGCAGCCATAGGATTATCGGTAAGGATACTGGGGTATAGTTTATGGCCGACAACCAGTTCGTGTCCTCCCACCAGGGTAGGCAGGTGAAGGGATAAACTATGTTGGGCACTGGCCTTATAATATATCTTCTGCTTTGTGGGATTTACTGCACCTAATACACGCTTTATCGCGTCGCGCCTAGAATAAAACATTATTTTATGGAGGGCGCATTGTAAGATTTCACGGAAAGACTTGTAGAAGAGATCCAACAAGTACTATTTACATACAGTATGAAAATGCCTTCACGATGCATCCGCAGGGTTTCCTGGTATAGAATAACAACACGTTTCGCCAGCTGTGGTGTTAGTTTGGTAAACACCATTTTCCATTTTACTAAGTTACCGAACTGTCAGAAGTTCCTCGACTACTTAAATAGAGGTCACGGTTTGATTCCCAACTTGCGCAAACAAATGAAATTTAATTAATTTTACAATTAATTAATTAATATTATTATGTAGCATTTTAAAGCGGTAGATGTTCTCAATAAATCTTTTGTAAAAGAGCAACATTCAGAATCGAAACGGTATTCAAGTGCAAGGTGATATGGTGAAGTTTATCCGGGGTTTGGTGGTGGATGCATCTTCCCACCAACTGCCTGGCAGGCCGGATCGGGAGGAACAGGTTGAGGAAGACCTCTTGACCTCTCCAGCAGGACCCTCTTGGTACACCGCCTTGCATCGCAGTGGGAGGGATGGACACACCGACCCCCAGATTCTTACCCACTCTCAATACCTTTTTCCTTCCTAGAACCCTTGCTCTCTCAAAACAGCATTCCCAAAGACGAAATATGCCCCGAGGGGAATAATTTTCTCCAGTACCTTCTGTGTTGAGCTAAAGTAAAAAAAAACTTGAAGAGGCATTAGCCGTGTTTGGTGATCAGATCTGAATAGCCAGTTATTTTCTCTTTCCCACTTTCCCTCCCCACTCAATTCCCCAAATTGGTGGGGTTTAAATAGTTCCACTGACTCCGAGCAAATTCGGTATTCTTGTGCGGTATTAACTTTAAAATGTCTACCTTCATCATACTATCTATCCAGGTTATTTTAAGGAAGCGCCTATATAATAACGTTCAAACCCGTCTATTGTTTGGTTTCACGAGTATGACGGTACACATGCCAAATCTATTTTATATTGACATCAGTTTCAGTTTCAATTTTTTTTTATGTACCAAAAAAAAAGTTGTAACAGCAAACAACTTTAGATCTTAAATATAACTAGCTGAAGTCACCGGCATTGACCAACTGTACGAAGATTTTTTTTCTACGTCTAATTTGTAATAATTGTAATTTTCTACTTATTTTGAACATCAAGTAGTTATGCAAAATTTCATCAAGAAGTAGATACGAAATTCCACCTCAAAGGGTGTGAAAATGAACTTGAGGTGGTTTTACAAAATACAGTGACCTTCCTCATGTTTTGAAGGTCATGTATTCAAATTTCATTAATCTCAAAATAAAACTGTAGATTTGTATTAAAAAATTAAACCTACTCCGCCCACCCGCCCAGCAGACATTCTTCTTTATGAAAACAGTTGTTTAGATTTTAGGGTTAGTTAGTTCATTGGGGTGTGTAGATTTTATGATTTATCTTTATTATCATTGATGTTAATGAATAACTACTTATGAATAATATCTATATATTATCTGTATGCATTATTTACGATTTAAGTAACTGTTCATAAATAAACATGCTGATAAAGTTATACCGTGCTTTTAATCATTTTACAAAAAGTGACAATAATTTATGTTTAAGACCCCAAAAGGCCGTATCACTTTTTCTTTTCCTTCCATTTTCCATTTAAAGCAGGAGAACAAGCCGCTAATTGCATATCGCCAACCATTTCGGGGCCGCTTGATTGTTACAGAAATAATTAACAAAATATTTCTTCTGGTTTAATTGTCGTCTTAAATTCTCTTTCTTCGGCGGAAACAAAGGAATTCCTACATGAAATCGACTTAAAATAGTGACAACCAGTAATTGAGTAAATAATTAAGTGTTTTATAAGTTCGCTTTTTTGTGTTTTTAAACAGTTATGCTTTTGGATATGATTTGAGATTTTATAAATTTGTGATTTTATTTTCAACCATAGAATCTAGATAAAATCTGGAATATGCAAGGAAAAAATCTTACAAATAATATCAAAGTTTTTTTTTTTTTTTCATAAGAAGCAATTATTTTGTGGTTAGACATTATATTATAAAAATAAATAAAACAATTTGTATTTAACAACGAATTTATTTTGGTATATATCGACCGGTTTCGCTTACATCAAGCTTCTTCAGGATATAAATAATAATAACTAAATGTTAAGTGAGAGCTATGGCTTATATATTAGTTGAGTGACAGAGGGAGAAAGAAAATGACCAAAGAATATAATTAGATAGAGACAAAGTATTTGACAGAGGTAAAGTGGACCAATTGATTATCCACTTTACCTCTGTCAAATACTTTGTCTCTATCTAATTATATTCTTTGGTCATTTTCTTTCTCCCTCTGTCACTCAACTAATATATAAGCCATAGCTCTCACTTAACATTTAGTTATTATTATTTATATCCTGAAGAAGCTTGATGTAAGCGAAACCGGTCGATATATACCAAAATAAATTCGTGGTTAAATACAAAGTGTTTTATTTATTTTTATAATATCGAAGTTTATAAATCTGTATTCGAAATTTTGTGATTGATGACTGACGATATGAATGTAAGTTGTAAGACGTAATATAGAAATATCACGAATCCAACGAGTCCCAGCTGCTCCCGTCTGGAGCCAGTGAGACTATGGAATCCCCAATTGGGGTATTTTGTGAGGCTGAAGGTAGTGGGGAGAGGAAGGAGATGGGGAAGTAACTGGCTATTATCTGGTCACCAAATACGGCTAAAGCCATTTCAAGCAATGGTGAATTCTGAATGGTGGTCTTACGGCAGGGCGATACGGAGAGTATCTTCCACTCTGAAACGTGCCGCAAATATACTATATATTATTTTTAATGAATTAATTGTGAAATATCACTAATTAACCAAAAAAAAATTATTTGCCTTCGCCGGAATTCGATCCCGCGACCTTTGGATTGCGCGTCAAGAGCCTTACCGCTCGACCACGCCGGCCGTCAATTGTACAATTTACTACTTTTTTTAAATCGTACCTGCCCTGAGCCAGTAAGTCGACCTAAGCATTTCCCTCACGGCAGGTGAATAGTGCTAATAATAATGCTAGTCGGATAGTTTATTAAGATGAAGCCAAACTAAATAATGCAAAATCATACAAAATCATATGTTTTTGTTTTGAAAATTTGATCGCTTAAAAGTTTTATAGACATTTCTTGTCCCTTTAATATTATCGGTCATTTTCGTTTAAGTCTTTTAATAAGCCTAGAAAAAAATAAAGTATTAGGTCTATAAAAAATCACTTTTAAGTGCAAACTCTCCTACTTATAAACGCCTTTTCGGATATGGTTTTATTGTTTAATGTAGCAAATTCAGTTTCTTTTATAATAATCGCAAAAAAAATATATTTACGGCCGAACTTCACAAAAAAAATACAATATGCATTTTCGTGTTGTTATTTTTGACATCACGGCCCTTATACCATCCACCGAATCACTAATGCCTAGCCACACCCATTTTCTGTCAGTCCTCCCCCGGCCAGAGCGGGGAACAGACGTTAGGCTCCGCGTCGCTTGGTTTCGTGAAATCAACCTGAAAAAAAAACTCCAATACCTTTTCCAACCTTTCCAAAAGCTTTTTTTCAAGTATTTTTAAACTCCTCCCTTAAAGGGGCGTGAATTCTAATTTCGTTTTTTTCCTGGACTATTGGATCGCCTTAAGCTTCAACATCACCGCGCTGAAATGTTGTTAGATTGAAAAGAGTGGCAAGGGGAAGAACGTGGGACAGAGGAAGATTGGGAAGGCTCTTCTGATCTGTTCAATAACCAAACAAAGATGAAGCCACTTTAGGTAAAATTTTGATACTGAATTTTTGTCTATCAGCAGAGCAAGGTGATAATTTTTCGTAAAATAACAAATGAAGAAAAACATCGTAGCTTAAGCATAAGAACTGTTAGCAACAATCAGCAATTTGGTTTTAGAATCCACATTAAACCGGTAACTACTATTTAACAACGGCAGTAATTTTATTAGTTATTTTGTCAAATTCATTCCAAAATTATTAGGTATTACTTTTCCGCTCAACGAATCAGGAACACATAACAGGAAGGAAGGAACTTTTTAGGGGTGACTTTTCCTTGTTTTTGTCCCCCAACGTCGATCTCCTTATCTTTCATCTCCTGGGGGGATTACTACGGTGGGGAATGCTAAAACGCAGGTTGTCTGACGGCATTTAAGAGAAATTTTTTTCCTGCTGCTCTAAAGGTTTTCTTAGTAAATACAACGTTTTTTCAAAAGAATTTAAATAAAATTTCCATATTTTTGTTGAAAAAATGTTTTCAGTAACTGAATTATACCTTATTAGATTCTTAATAAGGTATAATGCAGTTACTGAAATATGTTACGGTAATAAAAATATTTGACACTTAAATTTGAAAGTTTGTTAAAGTACCTATTGCTAATAATGTTGTGTATTCTCTTTTGTTGTAGGTGAGCTTTTCTTTGGATTTACTGGCAGTATTCCTTTTTTATCATTTGGTAAGTGCACATATTTTTATATGAATTATTGGTAATTAATGAAAACTATAATAAACTATCGTCAGTTTACGAATAAATAAATCACAATCATCAAAATACATGGGCGGTAGTTTTTTCTATGGTCTCCGGTTTTGAATTAATGTTTTATATTTTTTAACCTATATTTAGTATTATTTACAGTGAAATGCAATAATAATAGAAGGTTATAAAATTTTACCCTTTCGTACATCTATGGTGCCAATTACTTTGATAGGAAGA
Organism: Limnephilus lunatus; assembly: GCA_917563855.2. Classification (NCBI taxonomy): domain Eukaryota; kingdom Metazoa; phylum Arthropoda; class Insecta; order Trichoptera; family Limnephilidae; genus Limnephilus; species Limnephilus lunatus. The sequence continues at coordinate 50,776,173 of OU830593.1, forward strand.
AAGCTGATTTTTTTCTGTAGCCAACATACATCGCTAAAAACCCAATGAAAACTCTGTGATCTCGTGTGATCTTTATTAAAAATACTATATATAAAGATTAAGTGGAATAAGGAGAAATTAGATTTTTAATATCATTTCCTTATCGAATATGATAAATAAAAATATGATCCATATTGTGAAACTGTAATTAAAAGACTACATTAAAATTTGGCAGAAACTTTAGCAAATATTAATTTAATAACGTAAAAAAAGAATCCTGAGAACTATCGTAATACTAATGTTATATAAATCGTACCCAAAATATTTTCCTTCCACAATTTAAAATTTTTTATACATATTTATCTTCTCCTCTGTTTTTTTGTATGGTTAAGGCTTCTTTTAGAACCATCCACGCAAGGTAAGCTTTTTATCCTAATCCTCCGAAATCACCCTAAGAAGCTTGTTAAAACAATGGCCGGTAAGGGTTGAACGGATTGTCGCGGGCTATACGAGATAAGGCTGTACGAGATGAGCACAGTCTGCTCTGTATGGAGAACGCTTAAATGGAGCACAATCTTGGTCTGAAATATCTGGCCAAAATTACTCTGGACAGGGATGCAGGGAGGAATTTTCTTTAAGAATCGTTAGAAAATTATTTCGATGTTATTACAGCAGAGTTATAACTAGAAAAAAAAAACTAATTGTCTCTATGGACTGACAAATTATAATGTATCCGTATTTCAGCAGGATTTTGACTTGTGTTTCGCTATTTTGTTATTTGCATTTTCAAGCGTAGTTTCTGAAATAACCATGTAATGTCCTTTATTGGTATTTTTCGGGTTTTAAGAGATAAATAAATTACAAAAAGACAGGAAAATCTCCAGGACACGAAAATATGATACAACATCAATGAACCAAAAACTATATTATAATTTTGCGGAGTTTCGAATATTAAAAAAACTAATCATAGACCTTTCTCAGAACTAACTTTCGCAGTTGTTATCTAATTTATTAATCCCCCAACAAGTCCGGTCTACATCACAAAAAAGACTAGTTTTTTTACTTACGGTTCAGTCTGTGAGATTTCTACAAAATTATATTGTGTTGGGCTTGTATTTTATTATTCTATGATAACAGTTTACATTCAATTTGAAAGTCGATAAAAACGATTTAATACACCAAATATTTTTTTGATTAGTTCACGCACTTCTGAACAACCACGGCACGCCCACGGGTTTCAGAAAATAACTTATAAAAATACAAGGCAAGATTTATTCATGTTAATCGAATAAAATATATGGCATCGCTTATGAAAGGGTTAGCCATTCAATGAATATGTGTGTCCGAATGAAATATCTATATGAATAATTGAAACCAAGCGCGTTTTCTCAGCAACGTATTTTGACTATATTTTTTTATCTGAGATAAAATAGTCGTTTTAGCTAAAAGAATTATTTTTAGTTACAATTTTAAAAGGGATTTTTTAATGTCAACACCACACAAGAGTATCAACTGTTCCCAGATGCCTGGAGCCAGTGAGACCATGGCATTCCAAATCGGGGTATGTTGTAAGACTGGAGGTAGTGGGGAGCAGAAATTGATGGGTTAATGAAAGGTGGGGAAGTTACTGGCTATTCAGATCCGGTCACCAAACAGGTCTAAAGCTATTTCAAGCAACTCTTCAATTCTGAAGGGTAGTCTTACACCAGGACGATACTGAGAGTTTCTTTGGACCTGGAACGTGCTGCCAAAATGACTTATATTTTATGAAAGGATTATAATTGTGTTCAAATAAAATTAACTAACGCACGTTAGTATTTGAACCTTACCTCTCGACTATGGAGGGCGCCAATAATCATCATTATTACTCAACGATTAAAATATTTCCGCAATCGCAATACTTATTCCTTTAATTAACAGATTTTGCCTAGAATTTCAATTTAAACTCCGAGATCTAGACTAGACAAAATCAAAAAATTTCGGTATTTGAGTTTGATCATTTTCACGATAAGTAAGGAAAAATTGCGCTTACTTCAGGCTTTCGCTCATATTTGCCACACTTCCATCGGTTTAACACTTTAGTGCATTCCATTAATATGGACGAATTTTGATATCGCATAACATAAAAAGGTTGAACCATTTGCAACTGTAAATATTTTTTTATCTTCTTACTTCGGTCCTGAATTTTCAGTCCAAATCTCATAAAAGCACAATTTTATTTTACGACCTGGCCACCTTTGTCGTTTTAGCGGCGCAAAAAAAGCAAATGATATTACCATCTCTGTCTTCTTCTCTCTCATGACCGCTTATGAAAAATCACAAAGTAAGTAATAACGTTGGTCTCTTTCCCCCGCCTTTTAATACATTTTTACCGTTTAAGAAAACATTCCATTTTTAAAATACTTTCCCCATATTTTCATGTCCCGCGAAAAAGTTATCACAAAAGTCTTTAGTACTATAAAGTCTTAAGTGAGTTCTTGCCAACCGATTTTAGACATTATTATCATAAATTATAAGGTTGTGATTTGAAGGTGGAATTTATGATGCATAAATCTAATATTTTAGAAACTTTTAAATTTAAAACTTACGTGAACGGATTTTGAGATTTATGAAAGCATTTTTCATCTAGTAAGTGCCTTCAGGCAGTATTTTAGGATTGTTATATCGAATTTCGTACATTTTAGGTTCTTATTTTGGCTTTTGTATATTGTAAAACATTTCGCTGAAGTTAGAGCATTTAAGATAAATTCATATTATACATTATGCAATTCTATGCATTCTTGTAACTTTGATGTATTCTTATATTGTTAAACTATGTTATTTTATATAAATATATCAAACAAAAAGACAACATTGTTACCTAAATTAGTTCTGTTAATCTTCTGTACGTAGAATTGTTTATAGGAAATGAATGCAATACATTTTTAGTTTTCTTGTAAATATAAAGAATATGTTAACCCCACAGGACTCGGGCCTATTTTGTCGGAAGGTTAAAATATTTCTGTTTTGAAATATAATCCGAATAAATAGAATATCTCTGAACGCCTAAAAAAAAACTAAAACTAAAAGCTGTTTTTGAGCGGTGATGAAATGCGCTATCAAATTTTAAATAATTGGAAATAAACATAAAAACATTTGAATGCAAAAATAAAAAGTTAAAAAATTGCTAATTTTATGTTTTTTATAAGTAACAAAAAATACTGTTTAGCGATCATTCAGTTTATTCGTTAATTGGTAAACAACTCCGGTGACACCCGGAAGCGCAGTCTCACCTAGTAAAAACGGCGGATGGCACATATCCTTATATTTCAATATCTTTGGTCATATGCATTATAAAAATTATCGTCAACTCACTTTGCGTTTTATTAAAAAAATAATTAATTATTAAAAAAATATCCAAAGTTTTACACATATTTTTTAAATTGCGGTCAGAAACTTTGGTTTCATAAAATTGTAAATTTGAATTACTTAATGGTTTACTATTAGATTTGCATATAAATAGTGGTGTTTCCTCTTTTTAATACCGTTTAGATCATATTTGTAACCAAGATAGAAAGGGAGACACAACGATTTCTACGATACCTATTTGAAGGACCTCCGAACAGATTCAAATAAATTTAAAAAGTTACGAAACGCAGTAAATAGAAAATGCAGCTGTGGTACCATTACATAAACAAAAATTCAAGTTGGAAGGGGAAGAAGATTTTTTTTTTATTATTATTTTTTTTTATTATTGGTCTATATACGTGATGTTTACAATATATTATTCGATGCCTGTCTCGCTAGGGTATACCTGTGTTGAGAGGAGTTGTTGTTGGAGGAGGAATGTTAAAAGGAGAAGGCTTAGACATATCAAACTATTCAGTTCCGCTCAATAAACACAGGGTAAGAAATTTCAATCATATTTTCTCTTATGAATGAGGTGGTTATGAATTATAATATGCAACTAGCTGGTTCCCGGAATGCGTTTCAATGCCATATTCAAAGAATTTTTTTTTTCTCCCTGCATGTCCTTTCCCGAGCGTCCCCGTTCCCCTCCCGCATCCCCTACCCTCCCACGTTCCCCTTCCATTTTCCTCACCAACCCTCTCCACTCTCCCGTTCCCCCGTCCTACAAACCCCCCTCCCGCGTTCGATATATTCAGTCCCAGTACATTAAGTATCAGTCCCAGTACATTCAGTATCATTAAGTATAGCTCGCGTGCCACCTATTACAATTTTTTTATTAAAGCTTTCATTTTTCGCATATTACAAATATTCATTTTTGTATATTATAAGTAAATATAATCAATCAAATTTGGTACCTAACATAGATAACAAATTTGATTGATTGTTCTTAAAAATATCTATGAATTTTTTAAAATCATAAATCATTTCATCAATTCTTTTAATACAAAAAAAAAACATCTGCCTGCTAAATTCAATTGTATCAAACGCGCGAACTGTCAAACGTGAAATGTTTTCTGAATTTTTTAAATTTTCTGCGCATTTTTCTTAATTTTTCTTTCTGTAAGAACCTTCTACAAAGTATTAGAAAACTTAAAAAAAAAGATGAATGAAATAGGTAAAGTCGTTCTAAAGTTATTGCGTGACCATGGGAAGCAGGGATTCATTTTTATATACCACCGATATTAATCCATTGCAAAAAAACGCATGACTATGTATTGGGTAGGTACCGCATAACTTTTACAAAAGACTTTACATATTTTGGTCCCGCCCATTTGAAGGTGCTTGTAAATAGTAAAGGAGTGGTCACACACAACTAATTATGATCATTATGCCGGTCTCTGCGTGTGGTCCTAATCACCTGCCTTGTTTATTAGACGTACGAACAAAGACACCTGCCGAATGTGCGAACTTACTTTACATTCCCAGGGCATGCTGTGTGTCTGTGATGTAATTTTAACCAGAAATTAATATTTACCTAATAAAATGTGTGTTTTGTTCTTAATTTTTAATTTGCTGGCACAGTAGGATGCTTCCTTTTAAAACCCCACTGACTAAAGTTGTGGAAGTTGTTTGATTTTCAAACAAAGCGTTCTAAGCGCTCACGACCAACTTTTGTTGCGGGCGACTTTATTTACGGGCAACAGTTGCGTTGCGGCATCAAAATACAATGCATTATGGAATATTATCGCGCGATGCGATACTACGTAGACTTTTTTTGGATTTGTATGCATTTTGAAATACGTTAATTAATGCAAATGATTTCTTTCTTATTCATTTTTATTATGTTTACGATGAATGCAAGATTTTTTGAAGATCAAGATTTTGTTAAACTTCTATAGCCCCGACGCACACAGCACCTGCGAAGTATCCGACTCCTATCAAGGCTCCTATTGGTTGAGATATAATACGGAAATGATGCTGGTCTTTTGATTATGACCTTACTTTTCAAGGTTCCTTGGTTCTTTATTGGTTGAGATTGTTTTGGTAACGTTTCGCTTCTACCGCGTGTTAACTGCACTCCAATTTTTTTAACATCGTCTGCACACAGGAGACCCCGAAGAAAAAAATCCTTCCATATCATCTTTGGGGATGCTGCGTGGAGGGTCTTTTTGAGAAAGAAGATCTTCTGATCCAACCAGCCACGCAGTAGGAGAGCAAGAGATTCTCCCCGCAAACCCGGGCACTCCTGCTAAGTTTCAAACATAGCGAACCACGGGGGGGTGACCTACGGCAGGGGTGTTGGTTATATAATAAATAATTCCCGTGGCGGTAGTACCCATACCCGTCTCCCAAATGGATTGTAGAAGTATATAATAATGGATTTTAAAATTCGAAGTTCCGGCTAGATATAATTTGGACTTAAAAACGCAATCTAATTTTTTGATTATTTTTAAGCCATTAATTTATTATTTTAAGTCAATAACTTTTTATTTTCATTTATATGTTCTTGTTTATATTGTAATAGCTTCAAGTTAGATTAACTTCGGTTTTATATTCTCAGCTTTTAAATTTCATTATGATTCTTTGACAAAATTATTATAAAGCGCCGCTGAGGTGATTTTCACAAAGCTGCGTTTTATAAATAATAAAAAAAGTTATTAGTTGCGTGACTTGCTTGGGGTTGAACCATTTGGTATTTACACGCACTTTTGGCAATCTTAAAAATGTAAATAGAAACGACATCATCTCTTTATCGATGTTTCCAAAGACAATTAAAACCGTTTTATTACGAACAAAAAGCAGTCTTTAGCATCTATGGAAAAAGATATGTTACTGGTTTCGGAATGACGTACAGTCCATCATTAATTAGAAGCTTAACAAGTTTCCTTGTAAGTATTTTATATGGTAACTCTTCATTAAAAACGAATAAAAATTGTGTTATTGAGGATGCGCGGGTCGTGTTTCACCAATAAAAAAAAATGATTTCAAATAAGATTGTATAGAATTTCATTGGTTGACAATTTTAGCTTTTAATAGTTTATAAACCGTAATTTGGAAGGCGGGAAAAGGTACCGCCAGGCACGGAACCATTTATAGGATAACGAACACCTGTGACATTGGTCACCCCCAAGTGATTCGCTACGTTTGGTGACTTAGCAGGGGTCCCCGGATGGAGTGAAATTTGTCCGGGTCTTTACGGTGGGTACTTGGGCCCACCAGCTGCGTGGCAGGCCGGAACGGGAAGGACTGGTTGAGGGAGACCTTTTGACCTCTCCATCAGAGCTCTCTCGGAACACCGAAGTGGGAAGGATGGATTCGTACGTTCGTCAATTCTGGATACACTGACCCCAGATTCCTACCCACCACTTACACCCTTTTTTCCTTCCCAGAATTTCATCACCTCCCATTCCAAATTTACAAAAAGGGCAAAAGGTCTTGACCTGACTCCATGCGGAAACTTTAATTTTTCACGGACCGACGCTAGACGTAATAAAATGCTAATTTACGTTCATACATAGGAAAGTACTTCGAATTCCTATCTGATTGAGATAATCTAACATGATGGGAAACAAGAAACAACGATTACAATCAATGCTCGGAATTCCAACTACTATGTCGGCGAACCCATTATTCAGGAGTGCATATAAATAGATGCAACGTGTTGCACTATTCGCTCACACTGCGAAACTTTGGGGATGATAATCTAAGAAAAAAATCTAATAATTTTTTCTAAGCAAAGCAGTTAAAATGACCAATTATTTTTTTAATGTAAAAATAAATTGTCTAGTGTGATCGAAGCTTTACTTTTTCGAATTGTGATGAACGCGTTCGTACAACTGATAAGCGGTAGGTACGTGCCTAGTAACATCGGTTATTCGTTTGGAAACATATTCCAAATATCGTTCGAAAGATAAACAAATACATTAGTTAGTTTAAGATCCGAACTAGAAACGACCTTCACCCATCGCTTCAATGGATGAAAAGTATTTTAAATCAAATTTAATATATAAGAAAACATTTAATTAACTACTCCAAAATAATGCCCAGTATTTACTAATGCATCGCTAACCTTTTCTTTTACACGAATAAATAGCATACGCGCTTTCTTTCAATAAATATTTTTTTAATTAATCATTTTCTTGCCAGGAATTTTTTAGACAACCCACTCGAGATATGTTTTCTAATATATTAAATTTGATATAAAATGCAGAAAAAGTTCGGTTTATGGGCGAAATTCCTAAAAAATAAAACTAGTTATTTTTATACTAACTTTGGGCCGGGGAATCCGAATCTGAAAGAATTAGGTTGGGGCAAGCAAATATAAACGAATTACACGACTTTAAAAATTTCGATACACAAACAATCTGCAATGAATTAATGACACATCTTTTTATGGGCGATACTCCGAAAGAAGAAATTTAATTATCTTTATACTAACTTTGGGCTGGGAAATCCGAATCTGAAAGAATTAGGTTACACTCGGCAATATTAACTGAGTTAAACGACTGTACAATTTTGAATTCACAAACAATATAAAAGGCCATTTTGGACGCTTTCTGACAATAAATATCATAGAAAAAACCAAAGATATTACATATTAACATATAAAATTAAGTGTTGCCATAAGCAATAATATCAATAACGTAAAACTTTCGACACGATACTTCCTCACATGATAATTCATCACATAACTCACATTAACCTGATGAATTATGACTATCTCAATGGCCGTATTCTTAGACCAAAAGTGTGAAAATTCGTAGTCTTAAAAAGTTGTGACGTAGACCGGTCACCAATATCAATGTTATTATATGAATCAATGTGAATACATAACAGCAGAAAAACATACCTTATAAATCAAACAAGTCTTCTTCGTCCGTTGTATCCTTGTCAGACTCACACGTCTCCAAGGGTTCCTGATGAATACGCGGGTCATACAAGAGCCCAGCTAAACGGTAAAACTCCAGAAAGTGCCCCCTTCGTAGCGCCTACTCGCGTCAAGGCAAGAAAACATCCCAGTTTTCAAGTAGTTTAGCGGCTACGCTAGGTTTGTGTAACATGGTTTGTGATAGAAAAGAAAGTGCCCCCTTCGTAGCGCCTACTCGCGTCAAGGCAAGAAAACATCCCAGTTTTCAAGTAGTTTAGCGGCTACGCGAGGTTTGTGTAACATGGTTTGCGATACAAGAGTGAATAAAATTTATAAAAAAATAATGACTGAAATATATAAACATGTTTTTTTACGTTATTGATATTATTGCTTAATGGCAACACTTAATTTTATATGTTAGTATGTAATATCTTTGGTTTTTTCTATGATATTTATTGTCAGAAAGCGTCCAAAATGTCCTTTTATATTGTTTGTGAATTCAAAATTGTACAGTCGTTTAACTCAGTTAATATTGCCGAGTGTAACCTAATTCTTTCAGATTCGGATTTCCCAGCCCAAAGTTAGTATAAAGATAATTAAATTTCTTCTTTCGGAGTATCGCCCATAAAAAGATGTGTCATTAATTCATTGCAGATTGTTTGTGTATCGAAATTTTTAAAGTCGTGTAATTCGTTTATATTTGCTTGCCCCAACCTAATTCTTTCAGATTCGGATTCCCCGACCCAAAGTTAGTATAAAAATAACTAGTTTTATTTTTTAGGAATTTCGCCCATAAACCGAACTTTACCCTAAAATACTTTTCATCCATTAAACAGATGGGTGAAGGTCGTTTCTAGTGCGGATCCTCTACTATGAGTAAATTCAAATTAATGTTATTGTAGAACAGCTGACCGCGCACGGATAAATAATCAATATTATTAATGGTGTATTTATACGAATTTTTTGTAGTTTCGCTGTATGCGCGTAGAATACGATCTATATTTATAATAATTATTGTATGCTTTTCTGATTACCTGACTCTAAATATTTATGTCAATAAAGCCGGTATTTCTTGAGAAAATACTTCGGAGTGTTTAGTATTGTATAAGTAATGAATTATTATTATTATCAATTCCGACAATGACACGCCTGGTGGCAGAGAACGGAAACAACACTCGCGGAACGATCGTGGGAAAGTGCTTTTGATCGCCCTATTTATATCATTGTTTCATACCATAAAAAGGTGGTTTTGTCAGTGATTTCAACAGAGCTTTTATTTAGTACTAGGTGAAAGTCTTTTTATGCCGTGAGTGGCCAGTGCCAGTGGGACTATGCCATCGCCAATAAGAGGTATTATAAAATACATATATATTTTTTTATTATTATTTTTTTAACTTTATGAGTAAAAATCCAATTATAATATTTAATTAAATGAAACCCGAACTAAATGCATTGTCTGGATAAATATCTTGTTGAATCTTGCAATCATATATAAAGATAACAGCCAATAATATGTGCGTTAAGAAAAATGAAGATAGTGTTGGTAGTTCTTAGTCGAAGTATGATACTGTTAAAAGTGACCGAATTGGAAATGGGTTCCATAGCTCAATCGGTAGAGCAGTTGGCCATGAATGCTAAGGTATCTGGGTTCAAGTCCCAGTGGAACCAGTATCTTTTTCTGATTTTGATTGAGTTTTGCTTATATTGTCTTCATTTAATTAAATATATTTTATTTTATTTATTAATTTTTATTTTAGTAATTTGTACATATAATTTTACAAAATTTCTAATTAATTATAATGATTCGTATTGCAAACTAAATTTTATGTAGTACGCAAGGAGAAGTCAACAAACATGAAAATAAGGAAATTATCAAACATAAAAATAAGGTTTAATTAATTATGAAGATAATATTAGCGAAACTCGATCAAAAATCTGGACACAGAAAAATGAGAAAAAATTTTGAGGTTTTACTCATAAAGTTTAAAAAAAATTAAAAATAATGGTTACTAACTTGAAGACGAGGAAATCAGCAAACACACTAATATTACTCAACAATTTGGGAACCGCCGTCCCGGGAACCATTTATTGGATAATCAAAACCACTGCCATAGGTCACCCCAATTGATTCGCCACGTTTGGTGACTTAGCAGGGGTGCTCGGGTTCATAGGGTGAGGTTTTTCCGGGTCCTGGCGACGGATGCTTTGCCCACCAGCTGCATGCCATGCCTGATACGGAGAGAATGGTTGAGGGAATCCCTTTGAATTCTTCAGCCTTATTCTCTCGGAACATCGCCTTGCACCGCGGTGGGAGGTGTGGATTCATACGTCCGCCACTTCTGAATACACTGACCCTCGGATTCCTACCCACCCGTAATACCCTTTTCCTTCCTAGAACTTCGTCTCCTTCCTTTCCTAAAAAAGACCTTCCACACAGCATCCCCAAAGATGACATAGCCCTTTAGGGAAAGTATTTTCCTCAGGCCATAGTCCGCCTCGGAACAGAGTGAGGAGGACCATGAATATAACATAACACTATGCAGGTATTTTAATAGTTTTTAATAAACAATAATAAAAATGGAGATTGGAAATAGAAAGATTGGGAAGACTGATTAACAACGTCGACGAATTTCTTTCCCCAACAGATGCAATTTGCAGCGATATAAATTAATGATTTAGACATTTTTTACCTTCTTGGAGCAGGAACGCCAATGCTATATGATAAGACAAGTTTATGGAGGAAGGAAATGAAAGATGGATACCTATCTGCTCAATAATTTGGTTACTAAACAAAGCTAAAGCCGTTTTTAGAACCATTTCATATCTAAATGGCGGTCTCTCTCTTGGACGATGCTGAGAGTGCCTTATTACCAGGAATGATTTTGATTTGATTTTGAACAGTAAAAAAAGTTAAAACATGTATTTTGCCGTCGCTGAGATTGTAACTTTAGATAGAGATTCAAGAAGTTTTACACTGCAACTGATGTTGTCAATAAAAAAAATATCTATACAACTTTTCTTTACGATTTTCGAAAGTTCTTCTCCAGTGACTATAGTTCAGTAGATTCTAGTTCTTTACTTTTGAGTAACTATAATTAAACCCGTGATTAAGCTTTAGAAGACCCTCCCGAATGTGTTTTATTTTATCTTTGAATTATATAAATGTTTGTCGTATTCGAAATACGGTCACGATTGTTTTGAAAACCGCTGTCGTTTGAAATGCGTCAGTCTGATTAAAGGCGAAACGTGCTTTAGCCAAAAAGCCTTTAAAAATCAACACGTACCTTTCATACACACGCCATGCATAATGCATACTGCATTTGAACCAAGTGCTAACGCCAGCAGGCGTAACAACTATCGCGCAGAATAAGCTGCAGAAACACGACAATTTTTTTTATAAAATAGAATATAGAAATCGATAGACTACCGTATTAATGTTAGGGTGGCAGGGTTATAATTCTGATGTATTGACGATTTAAAACTTATATCAGTCGAGCGATTCTATATCTTTTTTAACGGACGTTATCTCCTGTCAGATTTTTTGATTTATTTGCTTTTTCTGTGTACAAAGTAAATTAAATGAATAAATAATCATGCATACTTGCAGGAATTCACATTTAAAACGATTTAAAATATAAACTAAAATATATAAATAAAACATACAAATCTGACAGGATATCACGTCCGTTATCTCGATAACTATCCCACAAAAGAGATTTTTACATTATTTTTACTTTAAAAAGAAAGACAAATATTCCCGGCTGACGAATAACCCAACAATGTTTGAAAATCTCCTACTACCACCACAGAAAGCCGAAAATGTTGCTTGTGTTGTAATGGAGGACTTAGCCAGCCGAGGAATAGAACACGCGACGCCCGGGTGGGACTCGAGCGCTATGCCCACTCAACCACTGACCGGTCATAGAATCGCTATGCAGATTCTATTAAATCAAGTATTGCGCAATACTTTTACTTGAATCTCGCCACTAGTAAGGAGTGCTATTTAAACCAGGCGCCCTGTAATACGTGCAATTTTTGCCCGTTCATAAATATTGCCATTAGAGATGGTTGTCACCGAGACCGCTTCGGGACCGTTTCTTTATCAAGTTCCTTTCGGAACCGAAAAACAAAAATATTTATTCATTTCTGATAAATATGCCAAAAGGAACCGGTTCCAAAAACAGCCCGTTCCTCAGAAAATTAAATCGAGAGTTTCAGCGACAGCAAAGGAACTGTTTCCAAGTAACGGAACGGGAATATCGACCATCTCTACATAATTGCCATCATTAAGATAAGGTGCCGCGGCCGGCAAAGCGAATGCGCACCATCTTGAAAAATAAATATTTCATTTCGTATTACATTATTATAATATAAAGTCGGGGCAACTCCAGTGCGAATGCCGGGAGCGGTAATGCCTTATCTTATTCGAAATAACTTTTTAATAAAAAAGTTTTAAAAAAATACAAGAATGTGTATGAAGTAGCTCCATGGTCCCCAAACTTTTTCGATTCGCTACGCCCGCTCTTGTTCATCCAGATTTTCTGAAGGCTTCCTTTGTCAATTTTTAAAAGCATCCAATAGTTTTTTTTCATGGATCATTAGGTGAAATAAGTAAAACACATTTTAGAAAAGAAAAAAATAAAGTGAGTAGAGCGTTGACACATTAATATCTAAGCCAAAATGTACATAAATAAGACAATGTCAAAAGTCTGGACAAAGATTCGATGAAGTCCAAGAATTTAGTCTTAGAGAAAATATTATATTTATTAACCACTGACGAAAATCATTGACTTGCACCAAGAATTTAACGCTTCGATCAGTAAAAATAAATGATAAAAATAATGACAACACTCTGGACAAAGGAGAATGGTGTTCATAATAATAGTAAAATATTGATTGAGAAATAGCAATTCATTATTTCGGAGTCTATGGAAAGGGATGTTGACCTGAATGAGTTGAAACAAAGAACAGAAGAGTAAATAATACTGTTGATATTTTAAAATGCACATTCACACGTAACCATAAAAAAATACTGCATGAATACACCATTTCTGGATCTCTGTTAACAAATAAAGATTATATACGTGACCTCGGGGTTATTTTGGACTCTAAACTTACTTTTGATAAACACATTGATAATATTGTCACCAAAGCAACAAAGAGTCTAGGCTTTGTACTGAGAACATGCAAATTTTTCAAAAATACTAAGACTTATCTGATTCTGTACAATTCACATGTTCGTCCTCACCTGGAATACTGTTCACAGGTTTGGAACCCGCGCTATATTGTTTATGTTAACAGGTTAGAAAGAGTTCAGGAGCGATTTCTCAAATTTCTCAATTTTAAATCATTCAACATATACAATTCTTACGACGAAATCGAGAAACATTTTCGAATCTCGAAACTGCTCAATAGGAGGCTTGTCGCTGATCAGATGCTCCTGTACAAAATTATTAACTCAAAAGTTGACTGCCCGGAGCTGCTAAATAAAATAAATTTCCACACGCCGACTAGATACAGCAGACAAAATACCCTTTTCTACATTGATAGATGCAACACTAATTCCAACCAAAATGAATTTATACAAAGGGCATGTAAATACTATAATAATAAACTTGCACATATAGACACACTTGCTGACATATTCACTGCTAGTTACTGTCGTTACAGAATTTCTTTATTACATTCTATGTAGGTGCGAATAACACATATTCATGACTAAATTCATTGTACCTAATATTATTATATTACTTGCGTGGCAACTTTCCCTTATCCCTCTCCTCCCCTTACCCGTCCCAACCCAAATACCTATTTCGCAGTCTATTTAAGTATTGTTTTAATTATTTTATTATTGTTTATAACATGTTTATCACTTGTTGACTTAACATCTGTATTATTATTTTTTTTTTAAATTGCTGCTTAGTTCTGTTTTTATTTTTTCTGTTTTTCTTAAATTTTCTAGTTTACATTCAGTTACTTTTATGTTTCTAAATACCTATCTGTGAACATTAATAATTGGTCTGTTTTTTTGCCATCCTCTTATGTATATTTTATTACTATGACTGTTTATGTTCCTTAAATAAATAAATAAATAAATAAATAAAATGCAAGTTTTTTTACGTTTTTTAAAAAAATGTTTAAAGTTTGTTCAATTTCAACTCGCCTCTTTCAAGTCCCAACTTTCAAGCAATTCCTAGCAAGATATTATAATTTTAGAATATCCGTTAGAAGTTGTTCAACAGACTGAAATTTGACGAGAGCTATAAACTTCAACAGGTGTTTGTATTAATGATAATAACTATTTGTTGTCTTATCCCCTGAAAGCTTAGGCTGGAGTTAATTAATCACCACCGGATTTCCATAAATTTCTTCACTTAGGCAACTTCACCACTCTGGCGGTTCTGTTTGTTGTTCTGTGATTAATCACACTATTATTTAAGCGACGTTCTGCAAAATGATTTTATGCGACAAAACAGACTTGAAAGGTGTTAGCGTGAAAACACCTCATTCCTCTGAAATCTCCCTGTTGTGTTATGATACTTACACTGAAGTTGTTTTAGGCGAATCTGTGTGCCCAAAGTGTGATAATTTTTCTCTTACTTTTAATACTTAAATGAGATCAAAAAATTCAAAATTCCGAAACTCTTTATTGGATAGATTTTGAATCACATTGGCTTGCTGCCCCTGCTGGGCATATGAGTCAAAATGTCATTAATTAAATCGGCTACAGCAGTTTTCTTTTAAATCGGTAAAGATCTCACCGCAAAGCATTTGTGTTCATTGGATACGAACAATATCGCATTTACGGTTTTTTCATTTTTACAAAAATCGAAAACTAGATTAAAATCGTGGACATTTTTTTAAATATTGGCTTGTTGTCAGTGTACCTTTTTTTTTTTACAGTGAATACCGCACAAGAATCTCAACTGCTCCCGTCTGGAGCCAGTGAGACTATGCCATCCCCAATTGGGGTATGTTGTGAGGCTGAAGGTAGTGGGGAGGGGAAGGAGGTGGGGAAGAGGAAGGTTGGGAAGTACCTGGCTATTCAGATCTGGTCACCAAACACGGCTAAAGCCATTTTCAAGCAACGTTTCAATTCTGAATGGTGGTCTTACACCAGGGCGATACTGATAGTATCTTCCACTCTGGAACGTGCCGCAAATATACTAA
This sequence comes from Limnephilus lunatus, assembly GCA_917563855.2. NCBI lineage: Eukaryota > Metazoa > Arthropoda > Insecta > Trichoptera > Limnephilidae > Limnephilus > Limnephilus lunatus. The sequence goes on from OU830593.1 coordinate 50,791,579, forward strand.
ATATTATTTTTAATGAATTAATTGTGAAATAACACAAATTAATCAAATAAAATTTATTTGCGCACTCCGGGTTCGAACCCGCGACCTCCGGATTGTGAGTCAAGAGTCTTAGCCACTGGACTACGGAGGTCCATTGTCAACCTATTAGAATGTTTCTTATGTGGCAATAAGTAAAGTCTAGCAAAAAATGTATACTGTAATTTCCTTATACCAAAAGTGACAACGTTATTATCCTTATAAAATAATTGCGTATAATAATGTACCCGGAGGCGGGACATTTGACCTCTCCAGCCGGACTCTATCGACCCATCCATCACCTTGCATTGTAGTGGGAGGAATGGATTCATACGCCGTCACTCCTGGACACATTGAACCCTGGATCCCTACCCACCGCTTATACCTTTTTCCTTCCAGGCACTTCCTCTTCTTCGTGTCCCTAAAACGACCCTCCACATAGCAACCCAAATAATGACATAGGTCCTGAGGGATTTTCTTCTGAAGGCCTCTTGTGCGGAGCAAATATATATATATTTTTTTTTAATTACTTTGCTTGGGTATTTATTTATGTTAAGAACTACTAGTTGAAGCACTAAGCGCAACGCGGATTTCATTCTGCTGTAAGGGGTAGGAAAGGGGGATGGGGTGATAGTTTTATATCTCATCAATAAGGAGTTTCTTCTTGTTTTGAAGGTGCAGAATTGTGCAGAATTTCATCAATCTCGGAATAAAATTGTATATTTGAATAAATAACAAATCTTTCACAAACACTCTTTTTTATATAACAGAGATTATGTTGAACATTATAGAGAAGGTACTTTATCGATGTATGGTAGGTACTTGTATTATTTTCGGCTTCTTTCTGCAAAACGCTGATCATTATTACGGTGGTTAACTTTGTAGTTTAGTCACTGACTACATTAGCTCTGTTATGTTGGTAATATCGTTCTCCCAAGATGGCGTTGTTGGTATATGTAGGATAGAATTATTATTATTTGCATTTTGTCAACAACTTCCGCTGCTAATTTGTAAAGCATGTTTGTTAATTATTACACTAGTCTCATTTCGAGCATGCTAATGTTGTATACACACACATTTGATTAGATTGGAAAACAGAATATGTTAGTTTAAATGGCAATAGTTCTGAATTCCACGTACACCATAGTATTTTTTCTCTAGTAAACATATATATCTACATATCTTTCAAGGTTCAAAACTAAAAAAAAACATCTTTTCACAACAGGATGAAAACCAAGGATGTTTGTAAACTCCTTGATGAAAACCAACACTAAAAACTTATTTTTGTTAATACAGTCGATCTGCTTATTTACGACACCACAGAACCCTAGGAACCCTGACATTTTGTCCCGAATAAGCGGCTGTCCTAAATAAGCAAAATTCCAAAAATATATTTACTGAGATTTTTTATATATATCTAAATTACATTATTTCGAGTGCTCCCGAATGTGTGTGTGTTTTTTTTTTTTTTTAATAGTGACAGTTTTGATGAGAATTACAAGATATTATGATGTATATAAATATTTCATCTGTTTGTTCTTAGTCCTCCTCACTAGGTGGTCCTGTGCTGAGGCGGACTGGTTTAATTTTCTGTTATTTAGTCTCTATGATGTTTTTAATACTTTCTCTAGTATGTCTGCATTAATTTCTTTCACCCATGTTTTGATTTTTTCCTTAAACTTATTTATCTTTTCTATCTTTTTCAGACTTGGAGGAAGGATGTTGTAAGGTTTAGTTGCCAGATATATGTGGTTTCTTTGGCCAAAACTTGTCTTGAATTTTGGAACATTATAATTCTTAAATATTTAATAAAAGAAAATTAAATATTTACTAATTATAGATACAAATAACATCGCTAGTCGCCTAATAACTCCAACGTGAAGAAGTTTAATTTTGCATGAGATTGAAAAACACCTTTTTTACCAGGAACACGAAACGAGATTAGGTAGATACCATTTGTTTGATTTTATTGTGGTCATTAATAAGATTATTTACATAAATAAATATTATGAGGAGGTATAACTTCATTTTCTTCATTCAAAATTGTTTTTTTCAGTCTCAAAAATATTACTATTCTCACATAAATAATTATCTTATTGTAACCCAATCCCGAAAAAATTGACATCTCTTCTTCTCACCCACGCCGCAAACTGCACTCCCGCCCTTCTTCGTTTACACTGACACGTTTTGCACTGACTTCAGATCAGAATTGGTCCAAATTAAACGGAATGGTGTCCCAGATAACCGAAGTAAATTAGTATTACTTTAATTATTTGGGTTTTGTCCCATGTAACCTACTGTCCCAATAAACAGGTATAGCGGTAATTAAGCGGAATAGGTAATTGTAGATACCTTAAGGATTATCTTACAAAACCTACATTCTTGATAAACTAACTATAATCAGGTTTTTGTAATCCTTGACTTCTAAATCTGTCTGTGCAAATCTGACTTTGTCAAATTAGCTACGGTTTTTGAGGTTTTAAGGTGGTACATGAATTTAACGGAGGGGACGTAGTCAAAGGCACCTACTAGATTTAAAAATGCCCTTCAAACATATAAACAAAAAAAATGTTTTACGAAACCAAGTTCAATTAATAAAGACGAAGTAAGGAGGTCATGGTTTTTTTATTTTTTCAGGGAATTAAAATCACATTAAGATGTTATAAAAAGGCATCATTTTTGCGCAGTTGTTTTAATCAATTTTCAATAACGATGCTGATGGTATTTTTGCAAAGGCATTCTTAAATGTAGCATTAGGAAACAGATAAGGTGGCCACCGTACCTACATAATAATTTTAATGTTCTACATGTTTGACCTCAAAAGTTGGGAGTATGAGGGATCAATTTCATAAAATTAACTTTAGAGGTTATTTTAAAATATCATTCATTTATACGCATAGAATGGATTCTATCCTATGCATAATAATTGAATGGAATTCATCACAAATTTGCACTCACCACACACACACACTAATTAAATTCTAAGACAAAAAAATATTTTGCATCGTGCTAAAAAAAACTCTTGTTATAAATTCATCTTGTAAACGTACCAACGTACACCTATCTATATATTATAGAAAACAGGTATTTGCTTCACTCACATCAATTCTTTTTTTTTCTATCGTTTATCTCAATCCGCGAGGTAAATTAACGAGAAGCGGCCAGTCTTTGATTTCCCAAAGGTATATTTATAAATTTCCTCTATGCGTATCGTTTCTCAACATTCCTCCCTCCCCAGTAAGGTTCTACTTAATTGTATGGCGTCATAAAATTCTCACCCTTCATCTAAATTAATATCATCCCTTCTTTCTCTGTTTTCTTACAGCGGAATATTGCTATTCGAAGGTATAATATAATATTTGTACCTACTTTATTCTGCTCAGCAGATATTTGATACAGAGAAAACGTTTCGCATGAAGTTAGTCAGGGTCCAAACTTTTTTTTAATCTTGTGTTGTTTGAATTAAACATTATTTTGTAATGGTAAGTTTTATGAAAGAGTAGGCTTGATTTAAAATAAGATGAATTACTGTGAGAGAATATCGTTTGAGTTTTCTTTTAATACTCTGTCGAAGTATTTCTACGATGTTATACATAATTAGCAGACTTGGGCACACGTTGCTATGGCTAACGGACCACAACGTCATCTACTGTCAACGCCATTACCCAAATTTTATAACAAACGAAATCTGTTAATTTGCGTACACATCAAATCCATACCGCCCGCTTGCCAGCCCATTACCTTTATATGTTATATATTTCAACCAATTTACATAAAACCTTGACAAATTATATACCTAAACCTTCCTCATGAATCATTCTACCTATTGGTGAAAACTGCATGAAAATCCGTTGTTTAAAAGATCTAAGCGTACGGACAGCGGGAGCGACTTTGCTTTATACTGTGTACAAATATATTGTAGCTGCTGCAAGCAGGTACCGTCTCATAATTTTAACACCACATTTTATTAAAACTAATATCAATAATTACAATACAATTTACATTATGTTCAGCCGTAGCTATTTTTAAAAAATTTAACACCTTACATGCTTTTTCAAAAATATAACAAAAAGAAAAATCAAAATAATGGTCGATGTAAATATCATGGTAAAATATATGTAAATTCTTACTACAGCGGTAAGAATATAAAAAGGCAACCGTGGTCGTGCGATATCGATGTGTTTATTGGCTCTTCTGAAAGTGATATTCTTGCCAAACGTCACTGAAAAATAGCCACTTGTCTTGCTTAAGCATACTTATTGCGATAAGCTAGAAAGGGACACAAACGTGTTCCTGTACCTACGATTATCGAATTTTAATAAGTTTTCTAAAAGACTGCAGTTATTCGAAAAGGTTTATAGTGTCTTCTTTTTATTATTTTGAACATATAATTTTTTCCATTTTCACCGAAGTTTTCTTTTCCGAAGTCAAAAAACACGTTTTAAATAATATATGTAAGCAAGTAATGCTTCTTACATCGACTAAACAACAACTTTAGTAACACATTTTACATAAATATATAATCTTTTTAGTAGTTTCATCTCAACACATAGAAATTAACTTAACCAACGAATTTTGTAGTGATAACTTAATTTTGTCTACTTAAGCTACTTCAATTTTACGATATGAAAGGATTAAACAAATAATAAACAGTGTAGAAACATTTCCTCCGAGGTAGAAACTTACAATGATAGGTGATAAATAATAAAAGCACTGAATCATTGCAACAGTTCCGCGGTAATAACTTACTCTGCCTGGGGATTTTCATTTCCTCCGAGCTGTAATAATGACTCTAGTAGGATCATTATTGCGTGCAGCCACGCAGTTGGAACCCCGCGGTCAAAGGAAATGCATGCTCTTTAAATTGCACCTGCATTTTAAATTTGGAATCATGTTCTAAATATATCTTTATTGGCGGGTAATTAATTAATTATGTTCGGGATATGCTTGTAAAATATGGCGACGTCATAAACGTAGATTTTATATGAATTGATATAAATGCTGGAAAATGTTAACCGACAAATATTATCCTGCCAATTATGGCATTATCAATAGCACGCATTTGTGTTACGTTTGTCTCACGACACGGGAAATGGGAACAGAAAAACCCATTAAATATAAGTTATAATAAGAAAGGACAACTGATTTTTTAATGTTAATACCACCCAAGTGTCCCAATTGCTCCTAATGAGACTATGGAATCCCCTATTGGTGTATTTTGTTAGACTTAAGGTTATGTGGAGGGGAATGAGACAGGAAGTGGAAGTTGGGGAAGTACCTGTCTAGTTATACATATATATTTTTACATTAGCTTCACACAGGAGACCCTGAGGAAAATAATTCCCCTCAGGGCCTTTGTCATCTTTGGATGCTGTATGGAAGGTTTTTTAGAGAAGGAAGAAGAGGCAGTTATGGGAAGGAAAAAGTATTATAGGTGAGTAGGAATCTGGGATTCAGTGTGTCCAGGAGTGACGGACGCATGAATCCATCCCTCCCACTGCGGTGCAAGGCAATGTTCCGAGAGTGTACGGTTGGAGAAGTCAAAGGGACTCCCTCAACCACTCTCTCCCGATCCGGCCTGCCATCAGCTGGTGAGACCCGGAAAAACCTCACCTCATGAACCCAGGCACCCCTGCTAAGTCACCAAACGTAACGAACTACTCGGGGGTGACTTATGGTAGAAGTGTAGGTTATCCAATTCATCGATAGCCATACCCTCCTCCCAATTTAGAAGATTATATAGATCTGGTCACCAAACACGGCTATTTCAAGTAACCTAAATGGCGGTCTTATATCATAGCGATTCTGAGAGTATCTTCCACTCTGAAAAACTTTTTTTATTAAGAGTAATAATTTTTTGGTTTTAATCGAAAGTAGTAATTTCAAATATAATAAATAGTGTTTTTATGTGTTTAATTATGCAGAAAACTACATTACCACAGGCGATACATTTATAGTTAATATTTCGCCTAGCAAATAAAATATGCACTCAGTCACGGAATGGGACGAGTTTTTGTTTAATATCCTAGTTAATAACATAATCGAGTGCATCCTCGCAGTTAATCAACTGATACTTCTACTAGAAATATCTGAGATATTATTAATGATTTGTGTGCATTTGATGTCCTGCCTCGGGCGTTTTGAAGCGGGCCCCGTGAAGCGGCCCAAGGTCACCCGGTCGGTTGCTACGCCAATGGTGTAAAGTTTTTTTTTTCTGAGCTTTTACGCACTTGCTGTGAAAGATCTGAAATGTTTTGCTCTTTTTCATTTGCGTCAATCCTCACATTTAAATATTTGCGGTTTCTAGTTCATAGCTGATTTTTCATAGGAGATACACTTTGTCAAATAAGAGTAGAAAACATAGGAGGGCGCCACTGTTGTTCAAATGTCAATACTAAAAATATAACTTTTCGACCACCATAACACGGGCATCACCCTAGCATGGTAGTCGAAAAATCCATTATTAATGTAACCATATTATGTATGCAATGAATAAAGAAATATTAAAAACAAAAACAAAAAACTCAGGGTGGAAATGTAAAGCTGTGTAACCTACATTTTTGTAAAAATTAAAAAGGCATAAAAGTGAAAAAAATATTTTTCAATGCAATATAGATAGATAATGACACTGATTTAAAAATTAGAATTGCATATATATTATTCCTTTACAATTTCGTATTAATATAATGAAGAATAACGATGTTGTAATAAAATATAAAGAACCGTTTAGAAATTGCTCACATTTTTTTAATACCAGCTTAAGTACTGAGCGTTGCCCGGTTTTTTTTAACTCATTCAGATCTAAAAGTAGTGTAACTAAACTCGCCATTAATGATTTTTCTTTACTACATACCTGCTGTTAAATTCAAATTTATGTTAAATTAATTTAAGAAAATCACTTTGTAAAAAAACACCTATTAATCAAATTAATGTCATTAAGTAGGTACCTTAACAACAGTGCTTCTTGCATGTTAATTTTTTTACTTTAAATTTTTTTCTTTTTTTAATGTGATTTACAGTGTTCTATATATTCAGTGTCATTGCACTTTAAACTAATTTTTGACAGTTAAATTGGTGTTGCCATCCTTCAAAGTTTATAGTACCATTTTTAATATTTGAAGGGAAAATCTTCTACGTTATATTTTCTTTGCCAGCCCATTATTTAAAAAAAATTTTAAAAGCAAATCATTAGGTTTCAAAATTGTATTTATGATATATCTATTTAATATCACTTCATCACATTTCTATAAGTCATATAACTAGGGCAAACCCGTGAAAAATCACGGGATATTATGATCAAAATTTAGAAAAAGACAATTTAAATCATTTTCTTTGAAAATATTATGTTATAATAGGTAGGTACCCACTAGACCGCTAGCCGAATCCTTCACACAAAAAGTTCCAATATTGAAAGTTACACTTAAATTCAAAGCAAATCCGAGTTATAGAGTTCACTGAACCAGAGTTATAGATAACCGAATACAGTATTTTTTATGATAATTATTTATAATACGAAAACGTTAGCAATACACAACGCAGGGAAAACACACCGCCATGACGATAAAATCCCACATGCCGATCACACAATAAACTCCCTCCAAATTCTGGTCACGTGCTTCCATTTCAATATGGCCGCCTGCTTTTGGCGGTAAATTGCAATAGTTGCCAGCAAACGGGCGGTGAGTGAAATGAATGTAGTCTAGCGGCTATTTTCGCCTCTGGCAATGTATTATCTCCCGATTTGATGAGACCAGGCATGATTTGTGAGGTTAACCCTGCGATAATTTTTGTGGATTTGTGATTTTGTCTGTTGGGAGGTTGGGAGACTAGAGTTTTTGAAGTATAAACAGGATTTTTTGTGTGTCTCAGTTATTTTCAAGAGAAACATTTTTTTTGTTGCTTATATAATCATTTGTATGTGGGTAACTAACTTATTGATTAAAGTAAAATTCTCATCCAATAATTAAAATAACACCTAACAAATTAATAACTGCAAAAAATAACTTTTTAGTAATAAACCTACACATCATTTCCCTTTATAAATTCGCGCTATTGTATCAGGTATCAGGAATACCAATTCCGCCAAATGTCTCATTGTAGGTACTAACAAGATTTAACATGGCGCCAAGTCTGACGTCAAATTCCGCTTATAAAAGTTTTTACCGAATACATATTTACAAAAATGCAAGTTTTCCACCTTTCTCGACATTGGTATAAAGTTGTTTTTTTGTATTGATGATGTAAGACAGTTTTTTTCAATAATTTGTGCGCGGAAAACGAGAATTTTATAAATAATATCTAGCTGGTTCCCGGCATGTGTTGCTATGCCATTCAAAGAAATAATTTGTTTCTCCCTACATGTCTAGCGCTAATAAATAAATAAATGAATGTCCATTCTCATGTGTCCCCTTCCTGAGTTAATCCATCGATTACTTTCCGAGATTTGCGGATATAAACCTATGGAACATAGGTTTTTTTTAATACAAATTTCATAACGCCAGAGCTTACCATTATATAAAGAAACACTCTTCTGCTAAAATGCAATGTTCTCTAAAAAAATTGAATCAATCCATCGATTACTTTCCGTGATTTGCGGACCCAAACGTATGGAATCTAAGTTTTTATTTTTTATACAAATTTCTTAACGCCAGAGCTTACCATTATATATAGAAACTCTCTTCTGCTAAAACGATATATTCTGTTAAAAAATTGAGTCAATCCATCAATTACTTTCCGAGATTTGCGAACGCAAACATAAGGAACCTAATTTTTTATGTCTATAAGATAGATAAATAATAATATTTAACTAATTTATAAATCGCTGTTTTTGTGAAAAAATAATCTCAAGGGCGCTGGCTGATCTTCGTTTTTCAACCAAAAAAAGCAATATTTCATTTTTCCAAAAAATATTTTGCTGATTCTTTTGCATTTTAGAGACAATGATTATGTTTTATAAAGGTTATCATCGATAAATCAACCTAAAGTTTTTTTTTGTTAAGAATCACCAATAGTACATTATAATAAATAGCAGCTTTTATAATTTTCAATGTCGACCCAACAAAACGATTTCTTATAATTTTTTTTTCATTTTGTATTTTGTTGTTGCATCATAATTTCCGAAGTAATTCGAGCAAGATTTTTTGAAAATTAATTTCCATTTTAAAATATTAGTTCATTTAAAATTGGTAACCAAAATTGACCTCTTTTGAGGCTAGTATTTTTGAAGTGAAAACTTCTTTAAAACCGTTGTGATTTGAAATTCGATGAAACGAAAAATAGCGACATTAAAAAGTGGTAAACACATATATCTGTAGGATTTAGTCTGCGAGAGAATTCGATAGTATAATCTGTCTCCACTTTGTGCGGTGCTTCGTAGCTTTCCCACTCTTGTCTACTTTATTTTTCTGAAGGTGTCACTTCTACCACTTTTTTGTTAATTTTTTTAAATTTTTTTTTAATACAAACAAAAAATTACTGATTTTAGTGGAACGTGCCCTGACTGCGGCCTTAATTTAGTTGTCTTCACAGCCTTGGTAACCAAGGCAATTATAGCCAGTGTATTGGTTTTCTTGCAATCTTTGACTTATTAATTCTTTAATTACAGTAATTGCAATTATTATAGCATCACCTTGCGTGTTACGGAGCCTCATTGGAGCGTGTTTTAAAGATGTATTTACTTATTAGATAATGCGTGGAATGTGCGCAATTTTCCATCTTCATAAATACCAATAAGCAAGGAATTTTTTTATTTTTTTATTATTTTTTTTTTATTCTTGGCAGAGACGGTTTACGATTAGTTCCCGTGAGCACTAGTGCTATCTCCCATTTTACTTCAATCTTTTAACAACAACCCAGTCCCTTTAATCAAGTTAACCAGAGTTGTTATTGGAAATGAAGCTATATCTTCTGGTTCGACAATATGTCTTCCCAGGTCTCATTTTTCCTCTTCGTCCTTGGTTCTCTGAAGGCCCCACGAGGGAAGAGGGCTTCATCTCTCCTCTCCACTCCTTAGTTCCCCGATGGCTCGACGACGGAGAGTCCATCTCCCCTTGGTTTCCTTAAGGCTCCACAAGGGAAGAGTCCACCCACCTTGGTTTTCCGAGGGCCCCAGGAGGGAAGAGGACTTCATCTATCCTCTTCATTCCTCCTTGATTCCACAAAGGCCCCAAAAGGGAAGAAGACTTCATCTCTCCTCTTCACTCCTCCTTGGTTTCACAAAGGTCCCAAAAGGGAAGAGTTCACAGAAATGGTCTCATTTCTCCTTCTCACTCCTACATGGTTACCTAAAGGCCCCACATGGGAAGAGGATATCATTTCTCCACCTCACACCTCCTTGGTTCCTCGAAGGTCCCACGCTGGAAGAGTGCCCTTCCCCTTGGTTCCCTGAAGGCCCCACAAGGGAAGAGTTCATGGAGGTGGCCTCAGTTCTCTTCTCCACGGCTTCCCCCTTTAGTTCCACCTACAGGCCCCAGGAAGGAAGTCCACGAAGGTGGCCTCAGCACTCCTAGGTTCTCAAAAGGCCCCTAGTTTTCGAATGATCCAATTTTTTGTCCCGGGAAATAGAAGGTCCACTCCAGCAGAGCCCGAAGTGCTGAAGTAAGGTCTAAATACTCCGAGATGCGACCTTGTTTCTTGGAGACACCGTTCGTGACACTGTTCCCCAGGACATTCAGCCTGAGCACAGTAGCTCACACCTTGGCTCGGGATGGCTATTGCAGGTTTGTGTTTCCACTCCTTGAGTGATGGGTTCACCACAATCCCTACCCTAAATTTATTTCATTAATCATTTACATTTTTTCCTTTTAACTCCTTAGGTACGATATGCCAATGTACAGAATGTCACTTTATGCTTCTTGAGTGCGGACATGCCGATATATACAGGGTGTTAAGGGACGCATTTAACTTACTTTAACCAGTGATTCCTGATATTATTTGGAGTAAAAAATGTTACTGAAATTTTGAAATCCTAAAGTTCCAAAATGACATTTAAATTCAAAACAAGTTTCAGTTCATTGATCGTGAATTTCACTCTGGAATAATGCATTCACAGACAGCCGAAATTAGTAAGTTTGATGTTGGTATATTATTAAAAAACTTCACGCGTAAAAGAAAATTTGTTAAAGTAAATTATGACAAAAAAATAATGCAAATGTGATAAAATTGGAATGTGTTCGGTAACTTAAATTTTGAGGATCATTGAAAAACTGGATTCTCGGTGGTCGTAAAGGAAATTTTCAACTGCATTTGGAATCTTAATTGAACGACCTCCGTGGCAGAGCGGCATTAGTTTTGAACCCAGAGGTCTCGGGTTTGCTTTAATTATGGTTTTTTAATAATTTTTTGATAAAAAACTATTGAAACTTTGCGTGAATTTGTTTTATTTACCTATTACTAGGTCAAAGCATTCTAAGCACAACAAGTTATGTTGTGTAAATATTATTACGCGTTACAGCTGTTTCGCCTTCTGAAGGCATTTTCAAACTGTGGTGAAGCCATTCAAGCACTTCAGAAAACACATTGTTATTTTTCATCCCTTATTGATTTCCGAATAAAACGTCGGAAATTTTTTAAGGTTTTTAATCATTTTTCAAAGTTTGATATTAATTAATGTCAACCAAGTACATATGTGTGTGTTTCCCGACTAAGCACCGATGCCGAGGGGATCAATGACGCTAGTTCTTCCGAACATCTTCTATTGAAATGCCAGTAGAACAAGGATAGCATTCCCACCCGACGCCTATATCCACATCTGAACATTGAAATCGGTTTATATCATAATCCATATTCCGGCAGAGTATTAAAAAATGTAACATTCTTATTATTTATTTATTGTGTCAAATTAATAAGTATAACAGTTATTTTACATAAAACTAAAACAATTAATAAAATGAAAAAATGTTAATTTTATCCGGTAATCAATGTTTTGTAATATATAGTTTATAAACCTCAAAAACTTATGTTAAATCTCTTCAATGCTGTCGGAATGAATATTGTAAAAGGGAGACCACAATGTAGAGTTATACTCTAGTTGGCATCTGACAAGGTTTTTATGTAATATGATAAATGTGCCTAAATTATTGAAATCTTAATAATTGGTCAATGAGGATCTATTAGAGATCCATGAGGAAGTCCAACTCGTTTATAGGCAATTAGCCGAAATATTCTTACGTTTAGTCGGGGTTTTATCCCCGTAGAGCCAATACTCATAGTAATTAAGATAAGATTCGGACATCTTAATGGCAAAAGTCAATTTGGGCCCCGCCATGGGATTTCGGCCTAGAAGCTGTGTGGTCAATGTGTTGTCTTAACAATTATTGATTGTATAATTGTGAAGGATGTAGCAGGACAATATATTTTTATTCTTTTAACCTCAGCTTCCTTTTTATTTTCATATTTTTATTTGTATTAGTATTTGTTTTTAGTTTTATTTATCCCTAACTATGTTATTTTTTTCTTTCCTCTTCTTATATTTTATTATCTGTTTATATAAAATAATATTTCATGTGTGACTACCACAACATGGGCAATAGCCTAGTATGGTAGTTAAAAAATGGCTTAACCGTAACATGTAAACATTTATGAAATAGAAAAAAATAAAAAAAATGAAAAAAAATATAAATAAAATTATTAAAAGATAGTTGAAAAGTTTGGGGGAAAGTAAAAACTTGACGTACTAAATGCTTTGTGTACCTTTATATTCTGCGTGTATTGATGTAGCGTGCTTTAAACTGAAATATTTCAAGGTCAGTTAGCAGTCATACATTTATCGATGTTGGATATTTTTAGGCCTGGAACCACTTTGCACAGATCTCATGATGCAAGTTGCACAGTTGTCCGAAACGTTGGCACACGATGTTCCAAATGGCTCAAAATTTTGGAAAAACATGCATCTTTACATAGTATAAAATGAAGTCATTCCAGCTGTCTGTGCGCTAAGATCTTTTAAACTAGGTAACGGATTTTCATGCGGTTTTCATCAATAGATAGAATGATTTATGAGGAAGGTTTTTACGTATATAATTTTTCAAGGTTTTGTGTAAATTGATTGAAATATATAAATAAAGGGAGCGGGCTGGCAAGCGGGTGGTGTGGTTTTGATTTAACAGATCGACCCTTTGTAATAACAAGGTTCCATCTGTTGGGGTAACGTCATGCGATAATGAACACTAAAGCAGCATACTATAGATCCCATTAGCGCATGAGTGTACATCGATAGATGGAACCTTGTTATTCCAAAGGGTTGAGATGGCGTTGGTTATAAAGGTTGGGTAATGACGTGGCGTTGTGTTTCGTTAGCCACAGCAACGTGTGGCCGGGTCTGCTATTTTATCATAAATTATAACGCATTTAAGTATGTTTTAACCAGCATAGCGTGGATCTCTCTGTTTTGTCGATATTCAAGCAAGTTGCATCATAATCTATCTATTTATGTATAAAGCGGTGTGAATTTAATTTTTATACAAATCTACAATTTTATATCATGATTGATGAAACTTTGCACACTTGATTTTCCATACAGGAGAAAGGTCACTATCTACAGGAGATTTCGAAAAACCACCCCCATCTTACATTCCCACCCCTTTAAGCATGATTTTGATAAATCTTCATAAAATTTTGCACACTCTCACGTTCAAAATAAGATGGAAATTACTGCTTTCATCTGATTTTGAAAACTCTTTGTAAAGCCCAGGCAATACCAGAAATTTTAGTTAGTTGGAGATAAACTAGACTATAAGTTTTTATATTTCACATTGATATTATTCATTTTTTAAGCTTAGGGAGATAATCTTAAAATGTAGAAAAAGCTTATTCTAAATCGCTTAGATTTCTTAAAAAAGTTTTTAATTATTTTTTTTTTGTGCATTACAGATTAATATAATCCTATTACAATACACGTAGGTAACATATATACATAACTTTTTTCAATAATACATATTTTAGAGTCCTTGCCTAAATTTATTCTTGAAACCTTCAAGACTAATGTTGAAAATGTCAAGAGACCTAGAAATATCATTTAGCAGTACCATACCTCTTGTCATACTGTGTTGGGCCAGAACGTCTGTTCTGCCATGTGGGATATAGAACAAGTCGTGGTGGCGACCCTGGCAGTAGTTGTTCGGTACGAACAATTTATAGCATTCTAAGAGGTATGGGCTGTCAATGTAGTAGTTTATAATTTTGAAAGCTGTTACTGTTAGGGTCCCATTCCTTCTAGATTGGAGACTTTCGAAGCGCGTTTCAGATAGCAAATCTAGATGATGCATAAATCGCGGGTATTCACCATGCATTCTCATATAAAGATACCTTAGAAATTTTTTTTGGATTTGTTCTAATAAATCTATGTGTTTTTGCTGGTATGGGGCCCAAACAGCAGAAGCGTATTCTAATTTTGATCGTATAATGCAGTTGAACATCGATGTCATTGCTGCGGGCTTGGAAAATTGTTTACTTATTCTTATCACAAATCCAAGAAGTTTGTAACACGATGATGTCAACTCCACTATATGATCTGAAAAAGTAAGTTTGGGATCAAATGTAACCCCGAGGTCCTTGATGGATTTTACTGATGACAATATTTGATTATTTAATTTATAATCAAATTTAATCGGGTTTTTGGAACGCGTATAGGTCAATATAATATATCGCGTATTTTAGCAAATAGAAGCTATTAAAATAAGTTAAACACATTCAAAAACATTTTTTCATCAAAAACTTAATCAGATAAACTAACTCCGCCGTTGGACGACAATAATATTATAAGATACTATTACCATTTGATTGGAGGAATTATTTTTTTCCTTGGGAGATAATTTCGTGGAATTTTTCGGAAAGCCTACTACGCACGTAGGCATTCAAATTACCTACCTATTTAATCGTACGATTATTACTATAGAGTTTCAGTATAATGATGTTTTGATGACTTGAATGCTACCGCATACGCAGATACCGAGGTGGTGCTAGTATTATTAGGTTCGTTATTTGCAACATGACTCCAGTTAAATGTCGCACAATTAGAGTCGATGCAAATAATACACGCATTGTATTTATTGGTGCTTATAATGCTTTCAACAGTAAAGCATCACATAGAATAGCATTTTATTTTGTTCACGGACTTCTTATTATTTAACGTTAGTTTAAACCAATTTAAATATTCTAGAAGTTTTTTCAGTTGCTAAGAAAGTTTTACATTGTTTTCTTTTTAATAAAAAACATTTTTCACTTCACTGGAATTTTCTTTTCTGAAATCGAATAACATGTTTTTTTACATTAGCTCCACACAAGGGGCCTTGAGGAAAATAATTCCCCTCAGGGCCTATGTCATCTTTGGGATACTGTATGGAGGATCTTTTAAGAAAGGAAGGAGAGTTTTTGGGAAGGAAAAGGATGATTAGAATAGGTTGGAATCTGTGGGTTAGTGTTTCCAGTAGTGACGGACGTATGAATCCGTCCCTCCCACTGCGGTGCAAGGCGATGTTCCGAGAGAGTACGGCTGAAGTAGTTAACGGGACTCCCTCAACCATTCTCTCTCAATCTGCCATGCAGCTGGTTGGCAAACGCATCCGCCGCCAAGACCCCGACAAACCTCACCCCATGAACCCGGGCACCCCTGCTAAGTCACCAAACGTATATAAGTTGGTATAATTTTATTTCGATGCACCTTTAAACGCAAACTTTTTGGAAGAACGCACTCAACACTGGTCCAAATAAAAAATATAATTATTCATGTCATAAAGTTCCGTAGGAATATCATAATCTTTCATTGGTTATATTATTTTATGAGAAAAACTCTTGATGTAGCAAAAGACAGGCCTGGAATAGTCTTTGTAACCGGTCTACCATATCCTTTGGCTTTTCCTAATTATTAATGCCTTAAAATTGTCAACATGGGCACGATAAGAATCATTTTCGGTATATTTTTAATACTTTTTTGCGTTAGCTCCACACAGGAGGTCCTGAGGATGCTGTGTAGAGGGTATTTATAGGGAAAGGAAGGAGAGTCAGTTCTGGGACGGAAAAAGGTATGAAAGTTGCGTAGGAATTTGGGGGTCAGTGTGACTAAGAGCAACGGTCGTATGAATTCATTCGTCCCACGGCGATGGGTCGAGAGTCCGGCTGAAGAGATCAGACGGTCTCGGTGGATAAACGCATCCGCCACCAAGACCTAGACAAACCTTAACGCATGAAACCGGGAACTCCTGCTAAGTCATCAAACGTTGCGAACCATTTGGGGTGACATATCGCAGGGGAGTTTGGTTATCTAATAAATTGAGGCGGCATTGCCCAAACCCGCATACCAAATTACTCGACTTTTACGAGCACGACTGCAATATAGTCAAGGATCATTATTACTATGTCATTGACTTTTTTTTCGTTATTTGTTTTTGGGTGTTATGCCGTGTTGCGCTACCTCCTTCTTTAGCCATCGCTTCGGACAGCGTTATAGTGTCCATCACCATGGCCGATCTTTCTGGGACCCTCAGGAATCGGCCTTGATGGACACTGCAACGCTGTCCGAAACGTTGGCTAAAGAAAGAGGTAGCGCAACACGGCATAACACCCCAAAAAAAATAACGAAAATACTTTTGGCAGTGAAAATCTAAACACGTATCTATGTCATTGACGTTTGAAAGTTGACCCCATGAAGGAATGGACCCATGATTTTTTTCTGAATAGTACAAGAGTTCCAACAGTCCGCAGCCAGTGGAATGGTGACATCCCTAATTGGGGTATGTTTTGAGGGTGAAGGATGGTAAGGGAAAGAAGAAGAAAAAAGGTTGGAAGTACCTGGATACTTATTCCTGTTCGCCAAACACGACTAAAACCATTTCAAGTAAAGTTTTTTTTTAACGGTTAACTTTCTTCTCAACCGTACCGAAAACATCTACCACTGGTACTGTGATGATGTTCGTAGATCTGAAACTTGAGGAGCGAGTGGAAATAAAAAAGATCACAATATCTTATGTAAATCTCACTATTACTAACTCAATAAAAGCGTATATATGTTTACATTGAAATATTTTACCATATTAAACGTCGCGATATAGACACCCATCAAGATTGTTTTAAGATTGTATATTTTAGTATAATTTTTAATACCTGATTAAAAAAACATTTGCAAAATGCCTACGTTCTCAGACTCGTCTTGTGGTTCGAACCTTTCAACTGCCAAATTTAAAGTCGTAAAATAATATTGAGAGAGAATAAAATGAAGATTCAAACAGTGAGCTTGCCGTATTTTTTGTTGTCTGGAGAAGACATATTAACCGCACCTCGATCTTCATCTTGTATGTTTAGTGCCGTTTAATCAAAGAAACTTGAAAGAACTTTGGGATTTTTTAGTATAAGATAGATAATAGAAAATGTGGCAACATAAAATAAAAAGAAAGAAAAACCATATATCCATTTGATATATTTTTAAGCTTTGACAGTAATCTTGCAGCACTTATCAGTCAGAGTATGATGAAACTTGAAAAAAAAGATTTTCAGTTGTCGCAATTATCACAATTTATTCATAGTCGCAATCGTATCTGTAAAATAGAAAATCTGTTTGTCTGCAGCTTAAAAAATTGTCAAACAGCAAGATGAGCCATTCACTTAATCGGTTCGCGACTGTTCTTAGTTCAGTTTTTACAAAGATGATGATAATTTCATGAGCTACAAAGCCTTGAAACAATCTCTTAAAATAAGGCAAAACGCCTCACTTTCCCGGTTATTCATTAAAAAAACTTAAATATTGTCTTAAAACTTAAACCATTTTTAATTAGAGCAATCCGTGAAGTAGGTTACTATGGGTAAATATTGAATCGAATCTTGCTTGGGTAGTGATGTACTGGATAAGTACAAAATAATATTTAACTTGATATTTTTTTTTTTTAGAAATTGTTGAATGAAACAAACAAAAAACATGCAAAGAACATTGTCTAATTGAATCGCAAGTCTATATTAAACGGAATTGATAAAAGCAGCTACACACTCAATCCTTGGGCATTTGCAGGGTAAGACCAGCAGTAATGACTAATTCAGGTACAGGGGCTCCATCAAAGCCAGATTTAAGTTAGTCTCTCAGAATCTGGGTGTATTATAACGGTCCAACAGTTACTTAAAAAACTTCTGACCCTGAACAAATCGCAAGTGCGCCCTACAACTGAATTTGGCAGCCACCTCTAATCTGGAGTACCAAAATTCCTAAACGGTTGATTGATTCCCCTATCTTAACAAGCAGAATGCAATATTTAGAGCACAGGCGTCAGGTGAATATGCCGTCCTCGTTCTACCGGTATTACAATGGAAGATGCTCCGAGGTACTAGTAACTTTGATCCCTTCGGCACCGGTGCATAGTCAGAAAACACGCCAAACGCAATATATGTACGTGATTGAAATTTGTCATGCAAGAACGCGACTCATTCTTGAGCTCAACAGCTCGGCTGAGGAACGATTTGCGACCTCATTGTTTCCTCTTTACAAAAACATGGGTCTCTTCAATGTTCACACGTTCCTTTCCTCAAAAAGAATCTCCACACAGTATCTTCAAAGACGATACAGGCCCGAGGGTAATTATTTTCCTTAGTTCCTTCTGAGTGGAGTTAATGTAAAAAAAAAACTTTTTGAAGCTTTCGATACTCTTGGTGTGCACAAATACATTCAAACACGTCCTCTTTAAAATCATTTGCCTGGCTTCTACCTACCTTCTCCTACCTACATAGTCAGTACTGAAAAAAAAAATTCCAACACTTATTGATGGTTCACCTTTCAGAATTCTCTTCAAAATTATCGTAGGGACATTGACAGCGCAGAAAAAAGCTCAACCCAAGTTACAATAAAGTACGTGGCTATATTTATCTCGTTTGGCCATCAAGTTATTCGCCGGCAGCCGCACTTATCCTAAACCCAACCCGCGATACCATCTCCCGTTCAGCGCTGACAGCATAGGCCTTCAAATATTTTCTGAAAGTCTTCTTCATTGAACAGAAAATCTCTAGAGGCGTATTTTATACCTACTGATTTAAAATATTTTGAAATTATATTTTTAGATATACATATGCGACTAGCTGCTAACCCTATTAATCTCAAGTAGTTACGCTTACAATTCAATTTAAGAGCCACCCTGGATCCTTGCAATACATTTTAAGTTTATTTATTTATAACTAGCAGACCCGACCACACGTTGCTGTGGCTAACGAAACACAACGCCATTACCCAACCTTTATAAAATCCACACCACCCGCTTGCCAGCTGCCCGCTGCCCGCTGCCTGAATTGAATATGTGAAAATCCGTTGCGTAGTTTAAAAGATCTAAGCGCACAAACTTTTGAGCGACTTCATTTTATACTGTAGTGATGAATATTTGAATTTCTCGGTTTTTCTCTACTACAATAAGCATGTATTATACGTATAAACCTTCATCTTCAATCACTATCTATTGGTGAAAACCGCATGAAAATCCGTTGCGTAATTTTTTTAAACTGATTTTTTATTTATTTTTTTTGATCTAAGCGCACAAATATTTTAAGCGACTTCATTTTAAACTATGTAATGATTTATACCGCACAAGCGTCTCTACTGCTATCAACTTTCTGGAGCTAGTGGGACTCGTGGCATCCCTATGAGGGTATTTAAAAAAGTAAACAATGATGACGGCATTTTTATGTAGGCGAATAAATTTTCTACAGCAATTTAAATTATGACATTTTTTATATCTATTGGTGAAAAAATCCGTTGCGTAGTTTAAAAGATCTAAGCGTACAAACATTTTGAGCGATTTCATTTTATACTATGTAATGATTAATAAACTAAAAATGTACTGTTTTACTGATTTTTACAGGTTTTACTCACTTATGTTCTCACTGACTTATGAAAACAGTTATAAAAAACTCAGTTAAAATACAAATAGGCACAATCATTTACATAAATCTAATCAGAAAATGATACATTATTTGTAAAACTTGAAATCGTTTCTAAATAATGATTAAATAACAAAACAATTAAATAAATACTTGATGAACCTACTTGAATCTGTAAAAGGAGGGCGGTCCGTCTGATAAGGCGAAATGTGGGCATTCTTAATTTGTTCTGCAGTTTTAATAAGGAGGTAGCAGCATTAATTCACGGTGCACCGGTGCACGTCAGCGAAACTCGACGGACTTGATGTTGGCTTCATGAGAACGGGTCGTTTCTTCGACTTGTTTTCATGTAAGTCTGCTTTTATGTGGAACGAGCTACCGGCATCTGTTTTTCCTCCTTCGTGTAGTTGGGCCTTTTCAAGAAACGCGTTAATAAATCCCTTCCTACAGCTCCTCCCTTAACCCGTCTCACAACGCTGCTCAACCAACACTACACAGACGGGGGCGCTCTTGTTGGGCGCCATATATTTAAAAAAAATGCTAAAGACCGTTTAGGACCTAGGTCCCAGACAGGTCAATTTTATTTATACCTATTTACACATAAAATAAGATAAATAATTGATATTTCAGATGTTGATTCTGACAATCACTCCACACAGAATCCCAATGATGACATATGCCGCGACGAAAATTATTTTCCTCAGGATCTCCTGTGTGGTTCCAATATAAAAAAGATAAAATTAAGCTTACTTTTGGCACATGAACATGCCAACAGCGCATTTCTAGCGATTTTTCTCTTCAGTGGACCTCTCTAACAAGCTTAGAAGTGTTGTGATCTGTCAGGAACAATAGCCGCGGACATTGAAATATTAATGTTGGTCTAGGAATCTTCTCGGCCTATTCATAAAATAATAATATTATACCATCTCTCATTCATGAGAGATCTGGTTTATTCATGACTCAGATCTAAACTGATGCATAGCTGAATTTAAAGTAAGGAATCCCTTCTATACATTGCTCATAGTATTTTTGTTAAATGAATTAAACTTTCTAATGAGTAATGGGGAGGCTCACTTTATGCATTTATTAAGCATCACAGATATATCAAAAGCATGTTATTGAAGTTAAATTTAAAAAAAAAAATGTTTATCGACTTAGGTACATACCTGGGTATTTTTCACGAAGAACCTTATATCTAATATGTTTAATTTTTTCTACAAACTCGAAAAATTATTTCCTAAATAACCAATATCGAAAAAGCAATACGACAAATTAAGTATTTTATAGCCCGATACCAAATTAGGTATATCTTTTTCACTTAACTACAATTTTGTTGCCAAAAACCTACCGCAAGTTCAAAATTTACAAAATTTACTTATCTATATAATCTTCATGATGTATTTTTTAAACTTCTAGGTTTATACATATGTGACAAAGAATCTATATTTAGTAAATTAAATTAATTATAATATACAAGTATGTAAAATAATAATTATATTAGGTGATATTTTTCGTAAAAGTTTGGAAAAACGGAAATACAAGTAATGGGCAATCGTATTCTTTGCCAAGACTTGTACAAACCACACTCCATAAACCCGGACCCCTTCTACGTCACCAAATGCAGCGAACTACTTGGGAGAGACCTATGGCAGGGGTATTGTTTATCCAATGAATAGTTCCCGAAACGGCGGTAATCGGACCCGCCTCCCAAAATGTTATAAAAAAATTAGTAAAATTTAATTTATTAAAATTAAAATCAAAATTATTAATGATTAAATTATTTTTTATATGATATATTATGCCCGTTAATATTAATACATGCAAAGTGGAAAATCAGGCCCCATGTTTCTTTAAGAAGCATGCGCCCAAATCCAATTCCTTTATTTACCTAATTATTTAGCATTTATCTACATTTTTACCTAGCTGAAGGATGTATTACAAGGTAGTAAGTATGTAAATTCTTCATAAAGATGTCAAAATAAGTATGTTAACATAATCATAAATAAAGATTTGTACCTGGGACCATATTCTACCAAATAGTTAAGTTTCTAACTAATTTACGATGTAATTTTCCTTTCAAGTTAAGAGTCAAAATAATTTATCGTATTCTCAAGCGTGTTAATACCAATTTGACTTACGATTTTCGTTTAACGACAATTCCTGAAATATTACAAGCATTAGTGGTAAATGACAAAATTCTCATAAAATAAAATGTCATTAAATGTTAATTTATCGGACATCATTCTGTGTGATGAAACCTCCTCAAGCCTCCAGATTTACAATGATTGGTACTATACTAGGATGTCCTATCGGTATAAAATTGAACCGCGTTATTTTCTTCTGAAAATATTGGTAATAATTATATAGTATGTAATTAATTCAATATCTCGCAGGTTCGGTGTATCTCTATATGTCACTGAGAAAAGACAGCCAGTTTCACATTTATGAAAATAGCCAACAAGGATAAGAACGTCGATTGAAATGGCTTTATCTATTTTAGGTAATAACATATGTTATGTATATTATGTATATATAACAATACCCTAAGAAGTGCAGTGACTATCGATTAATAAGCTTGATGAGTCATGTCCTTAAATTATTCCTTAAAATAATACATGCCAGGATACGCGATAAGTGCGAGCAGGACTTAGATGACACTCAGTTTGGCTTCAGAAATGCGTTCGGTACGCGTGAAGCATTATTTTCTGTCGACGTACTATTGCAAAAGTGTCGTGACCAAAGAAAGGAAGTCTTTGCCTGTTTTATTGACTACGAAAAGGCATTTGACAGGGTAAAACATGCTGACCTAATGAAAATGCTTGCGGATTGTAACGTTGACACCAAAGACCAGAATTTCATTAAAAACCTGTATTGGTTCCAAACAGCAGAAATAAGACATGGGAATGAGAGATCTAATGCAATCGCCATTCAGCGTGGAGTACGACAAGGATGTATCCTGTCGCCATTATTATTTAATCTTTATTCCAACTATGTCTTCAAAAGAGCCCTAAGTAATACCCAGAAGGGTCTCAAGATCAACGGAGTTGTCATTAATAACATAAGATATGCAGATGATACTGTATTACTAGCTGACAGTATCAGTGACCTCCAAGACCTATTAGATCTTGTTAATAATGCTGGTGAGCAACTGGGCCTAACAATCAACGTCAATAAAACTAAATGGATGACTTTTGGACGACTAGATCACTCTGGATCAATGATTCAGTTAAATGGTTGTAATGTCGAAAAGGTGGAGAGATTTAGATACCTCGGCAGTATCCTCACGGAGAATCTTGACCCAGATATAGAGATTAGGTGCAGAATTGAAGCAGCAAGAACTGCATTCATAAAAATGAAATCCCTCTTCTGCAATGACAATATAAGCTTAAAATTAAGGCAGAGAATGCTAAAATGTTATGTGTGGTCGGTCTTGCTGTATGGTTGTGAAACATGGACCTTGAAAATAAATACCATGAACAGGTTAGAGGCTTTCGAAATGTGGCTTCACCGGAGAATGCTCAAGGTCCCATGGACCGACATGATCACCAACATAGAAATTCTCAGGCGGGCTAGAGCAGATAGGGAACTGCTTACATTAATTAAAATCAAGAAAATTTCATATCTGGGTCATGTACTTCGAGGGGAGAAGTATCACTTGCTCCATTTAATATTGAAAGGCAAGATAGAGGGTCGCCGAGGGCCTGGTAGGAGACAAATGTCTTGGCTGCGAAACATACGAGAGTGGACCGGCATTAGAAGTGTGGAGGAGCTATTCCGGGCAGCGCAAGACAGAGAGACCTTTTCAAGAGTGATCGCCAACGTCGGGGGGACCTGATAAGGCACATAAAGAAGAAGATATGTTATGTATTAACAATCTCTGTTATTTATTAACTTAATATTGATAATAGCCCCTATTCCCTTCCTCTCTTTCTGTAGCATCATTACGTAATGGTGACGTCAAAGATCCAACGAAACCTTAACAGCAATAGGCTTTTATATACCGTTTGTTATGAAAATATATTTCATACTCAAATATTCATGGTTTCATAGCATATCTCGTCACAATGTGAGTCGGATTATTTTTCGGTAATTGTAGATGATGCATTAGTAACACTGAGGTGGGCGAAGAATAGTTTTTTTTTCGTTTACGCACTCTGGAATGTGGGAAAGGAGGGAGCTGTTCCGCATTCAACTGTCAACCTTTTATTTTATATTGTTATCTTTTAATAAATAATCTCTCAAAAATAAAAGCCGGGAAACGAATGGAGATTGATGATCGCGTTTTGCCATGTCGCAGTGACCGATAAAAAATGTGAAAGAAGTTATCTTTACCCACGTTTATTAATAAAATGACCGCATCAATAAAAATACCGCATGCCGTTTTTTTTTTTTTTAATTTTGAAAGTGAATCAATCGGAATAACGACGATCGTGCTTGGAATCGGATTCCTGATTCTAATGTCGAAATTGTAATTGTCGATTTTTCCAGAAAATCCAATTCTGCGGACTCGTTTCCTATATTTTGGTCGCCGATCGCCATCTCGCGTCCTTGCATGCACGAGCCAGTATTGTCTCACCATGTTTGAGACTGCTGCTGTCGATTCTCAGGGATTGTAGCCATTCCCCATCATACTACCCGTCAAATATACACTACCCAGATGAAGATCTTCGCCGGCTTGTCCCTCGAAGAATTGGTTAGATAATTAATAGGGTGTATCTCAGGTCGATCTCGATAAGTGATTATAAGTACCTACTAACAAGTAAGTCATCAATACAGTTATATTTGGTGAAGTTGAACTAAAACTCAAATATTTTTATTTCACACCAAATGTGTGAAATAAAAATATTTGAGTTTAAGTTCAACATATAATATTCAAAGTCATATCACAATGCCCGCCCTCTGAGCAAAAGGAACTCTTCTCTGCCCTCCGTTACACCCTGGGCTAGGAATGGATCAAGGGTCAGACATAACTTGACTCCATGTCAAGTTTTGGCGCTCTCTAAACAGTAAAGTTTGACTGTTGATTCATTCCGGCGTAGCACGCTCCTAATAACAAAAACCACGTAAAACCACTTACTATCAATGCATAGTAAATAGTTGATTATCATCATCTGTGAAAATTTTAAAACTGTTTTTTTGTAAGGGGGTAAATGTTTAACCTTAAACAACAAATCGTAAATAAGTTACAACATTCACATTTTTAAGAAACTCCTATTTATTTGGCTAGGTACGTATTTACTTTATTATACAGTAAACAATTTACGAATATCAAATTAATAACAAACCCCATGTTCAAATACAATATCATCATTTGCATTGCAATTCAATGAAATCTTTAACATTAGTAAAAACTATAGGTATCGCCTATATCACATACCATACCTGAAATCTTTTGGTGTCAAACAAAACTTAAAGGCTGTTGGGGTCGGCTCTTCTCGTTCTCAGGCTATGTCTTCTTCGGTTCTGGGTATCACTTTCATCCAAGCTGTTTTTCTGTAATATTTTGGAGCATTGTGTCATCCAGGAGTTCTTTGTTCTTCCTCTGGATGACTGTCATGAAGCTTCAAAGACATTGCCTGCTTCACTATACTCTATACACGATACTCCTGCCGACCATCTAAGCATTCGAATTTCTTATTTATCTATTTTTTTATACCTAAAATCTTTTATTATATAAAATTAAAATAATGGTAATAAACAATTTTTATAATTTTTATTTTATTTTTTATATGAATACCGCACAAGAGTCCCTGAAGCCAGTGAGACTATGGCATCCTCAATTGGGGAATTTTGTGAGGCTGAGGGTAGTGGGGAGGGGAAGGAGACGGGGAAGAGGAAGGTGGGGAAGTACCTGGCTATTCAGATCTGATCACCAAACACGGCTAATGCCATTTCAAGCAACGTTTCAATTCTGAATGGTGGTCTTACACCAGGGCGATATTGAGAGTATCTTCCACTCTGGAACGTGCCGCAAATATATCACATATTATACTTATCTATCTGATATCTATTATCTATCTTATTATTATCTGTATCTTCCACTCTGGAACGTGCCTCAAATATACAATATATTATTTTAAATAAATAAATTGTGACATAGCTCAAATTAATCAAATAAAATATTTTCGATCCCGCAACCTTCGCTTCGGTGTGCGAGTCAAGCGCCTTACCGCTGCATCACGCCAGTCGTCATTTGCAAAGTTTGAAGAAGTATAACCTAAAATCGCTTAAATTAGCCTAGCCGTAGCTATCTAGTTAAAAACCGGGGTCATTATAACAAAAAAATCACTAGACTTATCTATTTTTTTTAGTTATCGTAGGGCTGTTAAAATTTAAATCAATGCTTTTAGATAACACCAAAGCACCCGATTAAAAATCGACTGTATTTAACAGCCGACGGTATACAGTTTTTATGGATTTATGTAATTGAATATTTTATTAGATCATAAAATACTTGGGCTCGATTTCAAACTGACTTATCTTAATTTATAACTCTTTATGAAGCATTCCGCTTCGTTAGGGTAAGTGAATCCGTATTATCTCTAGTCTATTTATAATAAGTGCTTAGGTATAGGCTTACCAAATATCGTTAAACTCTAAATTATAATGAGCAGTTTTATGTTTGATATCCACGGAAGATTTCTTTGTGTGGTATTCCCATAAAACATTTAACGACTAGATAACTGAGTGCTTTAAACGATGTGAAAACAGGTATTTAAATTGTACACCTTTGAAATACCGAAAATTAATATTGATTCTCCGTAAGACTTATTATGGAAGAATGCATTTTATTTTCATTTTTTAGAATTATATTTGATTGATATTTGTAATATAATATTGTACTTACGTTAGAGGTAGAGACCACCTGTGTTTTGTATAAAACATTGGATTTTCTGCGGGTAACAACGATTTAGTCCTGGCTTAAGTATTTATGTAGATCCTGTTATTAGTAAAGTAAATTAACGTTTACAGCAAAGCTCGTAATATAAAATAAAAATGGCTTTGCTACCTGCTGAAGAACCCAAATCAAACGACCTTTTTATTTCCAGTTAGATTGTTATTTATTTATGCATATAATGTTGATTCATCGAATTCCCGATAAAAGTTTCGTTTCGGGGCCAGTGCTTCAATATAATACCATCTATTGTATAACCAACACCCCTGCCCTAGGTCACCCCGAGTGGTTCGCGACATTTGGTGACTTAGGAGGGGGGCCCGGGTTCATGGGGTTTGGTTTTTCTAGGTCTTGGCGGCGGATGCTTTTACTCATCTACTGCATGGCAGGCCGGATAAAGAGAGTCGGGATGAATAGGGATGGATTCATACGTTCGTCACTCCTGAACACACTAACCCCAGATTTCATCCCACCCCTCATACTTTTTTGCTTCCCAGAACTTCCTCTCCTTCCTTTCCAGGCCCTGAGGGATTATTGCTAACTTAGGATGAGTTGTTCTAAAAAATTGAAAATTCTATTCAAGTTCAGTGATTATTATTTTAGTTTTATGAAGCCACTGGCCCATAATTATATATTAACAGAACTTAAACAGAACGTGTTAATTCACTTTAAAAATATTATGAATTGTTCAATCTTTTTTTAAAGAACCCGTTCTTTTTATGTTGCCAACTCTTCCAAATTTCGTTACGTAAATACTTTAAGCACGTGTTGTTTAAAAAAAAATTGAACAACATTCATCAAATATTTTAATTTAATTTTTTACCTTCTGTGTAAGTGTTCAAGTTCTGTTATTACATCATTACAGGCTAGTTATGTCGTAAAACTGAAATAATCACAGAACTTTCACTGAACGCGATAATTAATTTTAAATATTTGGTGATATGTTATTTTATTTTTAAACAACCCGTCCAAAGTGATTTCACTTATTCTTCTTCTGATAGCCTTTCATATCGAAGGTCGGGTAAGCTTAGGTTCACAAGGGAAATCCTCACCTAGCCGGCTGCAACCCGGCACAACCCAGTTAAACTGCACGCGCACCAGTAACATAGCGCTACTGAACTTCCTCTGTTACTTCTTCTATTAACTTTTCTTATTACTTATGTTAAAGCTCAACCCATAACACGTAACCTTCATAACCTATGGAGGTTGAAGACTCAGACTTAGGAGACAAAACTTAGGAGACCATGGGAGAAAAACTTCATTTTCCCAGGAGCTTAAAGATCCTTGGCTCCTTAGTGGTGTGTGTCAGAAATTTAGATAAATAATAATCAAATGCAACCCAACTAAAAGTTCCCTTTAATGATAATATAAATGAATAATTAGATTATTTGTATCGGTAAAGCGCCGTGTTTGTGAATAATAACCCTTCCTATTAACTTCAATATTACATCTTAGGATTTATCGTAATTTACAGGGTGTGAGCAGCACGTACCCAAAGATTTTTAGCGATTCCTGAGCATATTATAAATAAAGTACAGGACAACCAAAAAATTACATAAACACCATAAAAATACACGAATGTTTAAATACTAACATCTGCAGTTGCCCTTCTCTAGAAAAAAACAGAACAAATAAAATATCTAGGAATCAGAATTGACCATAACCTTAGATGGACACATCATATCAAACAAATCACAAATAAACCCCTCAAAACAATACACATTTTTCTAAACATAAGAAACATATATAAAATAAAACAAATGAAAACAATATATTTTGCATTTTGTCAGTCAATAATAGAATATGGAATAATTATCTGGGGAGGAGCAACAAACTCAGCTATCGATCACTTAGAAATCGCGCAGAAAACGATCTCAAAGGTTATACTTAAAAAACATAGACTGACTGATACAGACCAAATATTCAACAGTTGTGACGTACTAGATATACTCCAATTATATGTTAAAACACAGCTAAACTACATTTTTTACCAGAAAAACAAATTTCAACAATCTAAAAATATCACTAACAGACCAGTTAGACAATCGTACAAATATAACATAAAAACTCCGACGGTAAATACAAGCTTTGGACAAAGGCACTATAAATATCGTGCTATAAAAGCATTCAACAGTCTTACTCTTGAAAATAAAATGGAAGGAAACAAAAATAAATTTGTACTCAAAATTACAAAATGGATTAAAGAACAAAAAGACAATATTACCAAAATTTCATAATAAAATAAGAACACATAAATACACGTAACACTCAAAACCAATATAAAACTCACATCAATCACAAACACACAACACATAATACATACCGATTTTAATTTTATTTAAGCAATAAAATAATTCATTGTACATATAATTTTAACTTAATTATAAATTTTAATTTTTGGTTTATTTTGTTTTATAAAATGGAGGCCTCAGCAGTGAGGCCGACATTGCTTAATTATATTTGAAATGTAAGATATTATACCAAATAAATAAATAAATATTCCTAGTAAAAAAATAGATGTTATTATGCCGTTTGACGATATTTTTTTTTCATTAAAAAAAAAAAAATCAATCACACGTCGCGTCGCCAATGAACACACTCCTACAAATCGGAACGGGATCATGTGATACGATCGCTGTTTCGTGTTTTACAGTGTTGTTGGAACGAGACGGTGTGCTTAATTTTTTTTTTTATTTTAATAAAAAAATTTGTTACATACATATAAATATATGCAAATATTACAAAAAAACATTTCTTTTATAAATCGTACCATTCATGAATCCTAACATCTTTTCAATACAAGTAATAAGTCATGTTCTCAAGTATCCGGTAATCGTTTGGTTTCGGTTTCCTCCTAATTGTACTTTTATGTTTATTGTCTGAATTTATTGTAAGAAGTCAGTTTATTATATTTTAGTTTAAAAGTTCTTGTTTTGTCCTGTGCTACAATAACACTGTTATTGTATATTATTATTTTCCTCTGTGCTATAACAGCACTGTTTTGTTAATATTTGTTCTTTTGTCATTGTTTTGTAAATAATGTATATTCTTTATTTCATACGTATTATGTTATCAATATTTTGTAATGAACTCGTAAGGAACACTGTAGGATTATTTTTAAATTTATTTTAGTTAAGCGCACTTGAAGTGAAATGACACAAAACTGCGCTATACAAATATTACGTTATTATTGTTATAAAGTAAAAAGAAGGAACTATATAATTAAATACGTAGCTTTAAGATAAACAATAATATACAATTAAACCAAAAAAGATATTACAATAGTATGCATAGATGTATGATATCAAAAAAAATCCCACAAAGGCATCGCCAGTTCGTGGGTATTCTTGTGTTTTTTTATGCAGTTAAGATTATAAGTAAATTACATAATTATGTTTTAAAATATTTATAGAACAAATAATTCCGTATTTACAAAACTAAAATTAGGAAAAAAAAAACAAAAGAAGGTTAAATAAAAATTAGGGATTTCGTGACCCTTTAGGCTACACCCGACTACTCGGTTGCGACGAGTGATGGAAACCAAGAAAATATCATCAGAAAGCAAAATGTCATCGTAATTTTTGGCTTGCTTAGAAAGTCCTGTTTAAAATCCTTTGGAGACATGTTATTTCACCATGTTGATAAAATTTTATTACTTTATTAAATCTTACATACTTTTACGCATGTCAAGATTTCAACACAAACGTTACCTAAAACTTTTTAGAATCCATATATTTATATCAGTACTGAATGCATTGCAATTATGTACGATACCACTCGCTTGTTTTTCAAGTTATTGATTCCTGTTCCTCATTACTCTATCTTTAAAATTATTTAATGCTCTGCATTCACGCTGCTTTCATATAACATTCTCCATTCATTCTTTCAATGCCTACATAAATCCACCACAAACATGAGAACGCTGTCATCTTTTACGATATACGGTGCAATTAACAAGTTTAGAATAAGTGTAATTAACCAAAGGACTTACATTAACGATTGCATGTCCTAACCGAGTATCAAGTAAATATTAATTAATTATTCAAGTTGGCAGGCAGGGTACTGTTGCTGATAACTCCGTTTGAACTTCTCTTTCTGTTGTAGGCGTCGTTTATGAGAAAGAGGGAGAGGTGACGAGAGACCAACGGTATGTACGGGCCCACGAAAAATAAATTATTGGTCTGGTATTTACATTCCATAGCGATGATATTAAGATTAATAAATCGATAATGAAATATTACATTATCCTGTCACGCACGTATTTATATAAAAAAATTACTAATACTTATATTAAATAAATTATTGATCTATAAATATAGTAAAATAAAACAAACTGTTTGGTACAATTAAAAAATAAAACTTATTATGAAAAGCTCTGTAAGTTCGTGGTGCGATGACATTGTTAGTTGAAAATAGTGGTGTATATGTATACTTCAACAGAAAATTATGTGCAAAATGACGCGAGACCTGACATTTCGAGAGTCTCTGGTGCTTTAGAACGCCTAATTATACTTCACTGATAATAGAAAAAATGAAACTACAAATAATTTTTTTTTTTTTTGTAGATTTGTCAATAAATTTGTTTGTAGTTTATTAAATTGCATTTTGAGGGCAGCAAAAGATGGGACGTTGTGAGGCTGGAGGTAATAAGAATGGAAAGTAGGTGGGGAAGGGAAAGAGTCTATTCAGATCTGGCCACCAGACACCAGTTTCCAGTAAGGTTTCTATTCCGAATTGTGATCTTACACAAGGGCGATGCTGACAGTATCTTCATACCTAATCGCATGTCTCCATCAATTTATACATGTATAGGTAAAAAATCAATATATTTTTCGATGTATGTGAGTTGTCTATGCATTGCTATATAAAGCATATGAAACGAATGAATCTTTCAAAATACCTTCTTTCCACCCTCGCGAAGGTTTCTGGATTATTACAACCGAATGACAATACATCTGAAAAGTTTTCTTATGATTACAAAAACTCTTATGAAACTGCCAAAAATGTCACCATTTGAGAATGACATTTTGCAAAACCATCGATTGTTAAATTAAAATTCAATTTTCGAATAAACTCTTTAAATATAAGAATTTTATCGAAATACTCCCCTATGCAATAGTACCTACCATATGGTACTAACCAAAATCGAATACTTTGAATCTTATCAAAAATTATATTTATTTTAAATAGGTACTTATGTTAGGTACCAAATTTGATTGATTGTGCACACGAGCTGTTTGAAAATCGGAATGTACCGGGACTGAATATATTGAATCCGAGAGTGGGGAGGGGATCGCGGGAGGGGGGTTCGCTGGAGAGGGGAGAAAGAAAGCGGGGAAGGTGGAGGGGGAACGTGTGAGGGAAAGGGGATATCGGAAGGGAAGGGAAGGTGGAAGACGAAAATGTAAAAATACACGCAGGGAGAAACAATTTATTTATTGTAATTGTAATTTCTTTATTAGTGGTATTGCAACGCATTCCGGCAACTTGCTTGTGTTCTATGTTCGTAAGCTTCAAATGCAACTTTTGCCATGCTAAAGGATAAAACCGGGTTATTTCTCTGTTTTCTGCATCTTATCGAATATTTCAGATTTTAAGAAACTCACTAGAAAAGTAAATTGACTCGAAGGATTAAATACTTATTATTAATTGATTAAGAGGAGTTAAACATGACATTGGATGTCTGGTTCAAATATCAAAATAGAAATGTCATAACAAGACCTTCTTCTCCAGGATCACTTTCACTGTAGTAGCAGGGGCGTGCCGTGAAATTTAACCGGTATCATTGGACAATTAGAAATGGTTTGATAATTTTCTTAATTCTCTTTTTCATCTTAATACATAACGTATTACAAAGTTGTGGTATTGGTTTAAACCTAATGTATAACATTATTCTATTTGCAAATCAATTGATTGGTTGTGTCAACACGACACCCGTATATACAACGCGCTGAGCCGCTCCCACTTGGAAGTAAGATTAAATACTTCAATTGATGGGAAGGCCCGTACACTTCATTTTGACCTCTTCCCATTAGGATAGGCTCAACGCTTTATGCGAATATCGTGTGGACGGAAACGGTTCCTTAAAAAGTTGATATAAAGTTAATTAAAAAGGTTTTTTATATGTATATTAGAAAAATCATGAGATATTTTGTGTGGGATTTGTGAAAATGAAAGAAATTATAAAATATATGCTTCTTTCATAAACGAATATTGTCAATTTTCTTCACAACAAAATTATATATTTTTTTGTTGACAAATTAGACAGACGATCAGATATTTACCCTTCTAATGAACACCGTAACTAAACTCGAAAACTCATGATATATGTCAAAAAGTTAATCAAAATAAATACATATGTAAATTACTAAATTTTATAAATAAAGGAAAAATATTTTTCTGAATATAGATATGTACCTTGGCTAGTCTATACAACCAAATTTGAAAATTAAAATTACACTCATATTGAAAGCAAATTAAGTTCATTGAAAGTGAAAAATTTCAAACGAATGAATAACCAATATTTCACGAACTGATAACCGAAATTAGTATTTTTAGCGAGAAAATCACGGGACATTATAATTTAAATTTTGAAAAAGAGAATTAAAATAAAACTATTTGCAAATCCTTTAATTCGCTGTGTCCACAAGACGCGACGCCCGCACAACGCATTGGTCTGTTCACAACTACTACATAAGTTAATAAATAATAGCTGCTTGAACATTAATGGGAAGGACAATACACTTAATTTTGGTATTTTACTAATTGGGGATGGCTCAGAGCTT
The DNA here is from genome assembly GCA_917563855.2 of Limnephilus lunatus. Taxonomy (NCBI): domain Eukaryota; kingdom Metazoa; phylum Arthropoda; class Insecta; order Trichoptera; family Limnephilidae; genus Limnephilus; species Limnephilus lunatus. The sequence continues at coordinate 50,825,116 of OU830593.1, forward strand.
TGTTCATACCTGGAACTATTGATGCCAAAGAAAAAAATACAAAAAACCAAACTTTTGTAGTGACGCACGTGGAAAAGGTTCTTCGGAAAGCTGCTGACAGTTTAATATTGTATTTTATTATAAAAAAACTGTTTTAGAAAAATTAGTAATTTGGAAAATTATATCATAGGTAGGTACTTCATTGAAGGGAAAGCCAATTAAGAGAACTGTCTTGAGACGCGCACGCTGTTTGCTGCTTGTTCTAATTTATTCAATGTCAGTTGCAGCTTTGTATAGCGTCCTGGGCCTTGGGCTCTGGATGCATCGCGGTGGCAGAATACTTCTAGAGGGCATATATGTATACAGAATATTTTAGTTGGAAAATTGTAGTTCAGAAGAAATAATATTTACAATAATAATTGAACCTGTGCAATACAATTGTAATACAAATTACAAATACAATACTATTTTTTTACATAAGCTCCACGCAGGAGGCCTTGAGGAAAATTATTTACCTCAAAGCCTATGTCATCTTTGTTGAAGCTTTATGGAGGGTATTTTAGAGAAGAAAAGGGAGTGTTGGAAGCACAAAGGTTGGCAAATCATTCCACAGCCTTTTTCTCCTTAATAAATTTAAAAAAAAAATAATAATAACATCTTGCTCATGGTAGCGACTGGCGACACCGTCTGTACTGAATTGCAGGAATTTCCCGTATTTTATTTTGTGCATGGATTGTTTATGACTTATGACTAACATATATTCAGCGAGAATCACTTCAGGGAAGTCCGTGAGTGATGCATTAGACAATACTAGGAAAGTTTCATTCTACAATGAAACCTCAGTGTTCCAATTCTCATTAACTTAATATAATATATGTTTACTCTTTCCAAACTGTAATTTTAGTGCTTATAAATTATATCATAATTTCTCTATACTTGTCATATCAATGTAGTTGGTATACGTGTAAGAGTTTTTGTAATACATGTGATTATTAGATTGTAAAACATATAATATGTAGGTACATGGCTTTTTATTTATGTTGTTACCTGTACAACACGCAATTATGAGGATTGTCCTTGCCGAAAAGTTGTTTTAAATTACCATATATTTCAGTCTTTTAAATTTAAGTACCTAAATAAGGGGGCGACGAAATTTTCCTCCAACATGAGCGGCTGACACCCACGCTATGCCACTTATCATATTAGGTACTATTATTTGTTGGGAACGGTTGGGTTTAATAATATCATCAAAATTGTTTTATTTAATCTATAATCTTTCTTGAATCCTCTTCACTTCAACAATCTACTGTCCTTCTGGACAAGTGGAACAGCCGGCCTAGTCCACGGCTTCTTTCCACACCTAACGAGCGCCGCAGCCTTGAAAAGACCAGCATCATTACTATTCTTCGTAATTCGCAATCGACAGTGGTTGTCTGTGAGGCAGCTCTCACGATGTTTCTCTATTTAAAGTGGCTTGTTGCCATTGTGTTCTTTATATTATATTATAATATACTATGCACTGCCGTGATAAGTGCAGTAGATACGTGCCAAGAAGATGCACATCCTTTCAATAATTGCACAGATATCGACAGCCAATCTAAGTTGATTTAAGCGCACGATAATGCAACAGGTAAAAGCAATCATCATGTTCTCTTCTGACGATAAAGAAATACTTTACCTAAGTATTTTTGTACATTATTTTGTAAGTTTTTCATTACATATTCAATTTACGTTTCTTGATTATGTAATAGTTGTCACGAAACAGAGGTGAAAATTTCAGATTCATTTATAAGAAAGATAAAATATTCCAGGGGAACGTATAACTTGACAATATTGAAAATCTCGTACTACTTTTAATTTTTGATTTTTATTTTATTTTATTAGGGAAACCAACAGTTATTCATATTATAAGGTAATTACATATTACATGGTTGCTTTAACCAGTGAAGTTTCCGCAAAAAAAAAAATAAAGTATAAAAACATAGAATTAAAAAATTAAAGAAAACACAAAGTGGAAGAAAAAAGTAAAAAATGTATATATACAAGAAAAATGAAAAAGCACAAATTAAAGCATGTGGGATAGAAAAGATGAAGTTAATAAAAAATTAATACATTTTCACATCATAAAATAACGTTCAAGGATGAAAAAACGTTTTTTTCACGAAAAAACGGCGCTATGTAAATCATCCAAATATTATTATTAGATATTATACAAGGAAGTAAAAACAACATAATGAGAATGAAAAAATAACATACAGCTGGGGTGGAGGGTTCGCAATTAACAATTTGTTTTAATTTTTTCTATTATGTTTTTAATAAATTGGCCTGAGGACAAATGGAAAATATCAGCTTCGTAAAATATATCAACGTATTTTGTGCACGTCCTTCGGAGAAACACTACCATGATACAAAATTAATACGTTGCTTGTGCCATCATGGAGATCTTAGCCAGCCAAAGAATTGAGCTTACAGGGCTGTGAGAGCAAAAGTTTCCCGTGTTTTATAAATTAACTCTCTCCACACACTTTCTTCCTTTTTATTATTGTTAATCAAGCATTCATGTTCAACCTGTCTTTTTATGGTTTCCACTGTATTGATAATTTTTTGTTTTATGTAATTTTTCGTTTTATATAATTTATAATAATTTGGGAAGCGGTTTGGGTACCGCCACCCCGGGAACCATATATTGGATAATCAACACCTCTGCCGTGGGTCACCCCAAGTGGTTTACTACGTTTGGTGACTTAGCAGTGGTGCCCGGGTTCATGAAGTAAGGTTTGTCCGTGTCTTGGCGGCGGATGCGTCTGCCCACCAGCTGCATGGCAAGCCGGATCGGGAGAGAACGGTTGAGGGAGTCCATGTGACTTTTCCAGCCGTACTCTAGCGTAACTTTGCCTTGCTCCGCAGTGGGAGGGATGGATTCATATGTGCGTCACTCCTGGACACACTGACCTCCAGATTCCTACCCTCCCTTAATACCCTTTTCCTTTCCAGAACTTCCTATCCTTCCTTTCCTGAAAAAACGCTCCACAAAGCATCCCCAAAGATTACATAGGCTCCGAGGGGAATTATTTTTCTCAGGGCCTAATGGAGCTAATGTAAAAAAATAATTCGAGCGCAGTTTACACGTGGTAGAAGCCAAACTTTACCAAAACAATTTCAACCAACCGTAATTTCCGTTTCATATCCCTACCAATAGGACCCTTTAAAAGTGACATCATTATCAAAGCGGCCGATGAGCGCAGTTGATGTGTCGCAGGTGCACTAATCGTCATTTTCGTTTCATCCGAAATTCAAATCACAGCCGTGCTATACAAGTTTCACTTTAAAAAAATCGATTGCAATTTACATGCGGTAGAAGGGAAACTTTACCAAAACAATCTAAACCAATACTTGAAAAGTGAGGTCATAAAATCAAAGCGACCAATGAGCGCAGACCTAGCGTAATTTCCGTTTCATATATCAACCAATAGGAGCCATTAAAAGTGACATCAAAATCAAAGCGGCCAATGAGCGCAGTTAATTCGTCGCAGGTGCAGTAATCGTCATATCCGTTTCATCCAAAATCCAAATCACAGCGGGGCTATAGAAGTTTCACTTGAAAAAAATTTTAAATCGTACAATTTAATGTTCTGTAATAAAACTAAGTTAAACTTTAAGGCCAAAACTAAACCGAAAAACGCGTACTACAAAGACCTATAGATCCAAAGATAATCGTATTATATTACCTTTGTATAGATCAGATACCCGAACGTACGACGTGTATAGAAGCATTAACCAAATATTACATCGATCTCGCTTGGATCCAGTCACGCTTGAGTAATACAGAAACCAGAAATATCAGATCAAACAGATCCGTCTTCTAATTCGGGTCTTAAACTCCCGTAAAAAGGAATTTCGAGGTCGTTCATCTGTCTGTGAAACGATTAATCATAATTAAAAATCCATATATTTTTTCTTACATGTGGTACTGACAATCAATCATGAATCGGCTTGCGCTTGGATTACTCAATCTCATATAAACTGTATGAAATAAATTCACGGTAAAGTTTTGTATTTCGATCCATGAATTGAGGTACTCGCAGGTTTTTGTAATTATTTAGTAAGGTTTACATATTATTGAAAAGAATATATTTTTCAAATGATCAGGTGCCTATTATAAATCCTTTATAATGGTTAATTCATTGATTTAAGAAAGTTTTGAGTTTTTGTTACGTGTACCTATACACATTATAAAAGAACGACTTCTAAGTAAGTATAACATCTCCTTCAGCTTTGATGTGATTTTCGTTATTTGGCTAAACTTTGGTTAAAGGACGTAGCGCAACACGGCATAACACCACAAAAACAAATAACGAAAATACTTTTGGCCGTTAAAATCTAAAGAACGTATCTTTGATGTGATTGGTTGTGCAGGATTTTACCAGCTGTATTTGATTGTTGTGAAACTTTTTTTTATTTCGATCCTAAAAATTGTAGTTAGTAATAATACAAATAATAGTTGGATAATTTGTGTAGCGCCGTTTTCGTTTCGAAAAATCACCTCACGGACGTTCCTACGAATTAAAAATGTTTTAAATATATCGATCGAAATATAGGTATTATTCTTCAATTTTTACAAGAATAAACTTCAATTTATACGTTGTTTCAAAGTAACTCTCTCTTTTTTTATTTACGGAAAACATTTTTTTTGTGTATACGTTATTGAAATTATATTTGTCACTATGTTCTTTTTTTAGGCGAACTTTATTTCAGGTACAGAAAAGAGTACCATTTCATATTTTTTCGAAGTACCTACACGAAGTGCGCGAAACAACACTTATTATTATTGATGAATTAGATCTTGAAACACTCTTCCTATAAATTCTATGTAAACCTTCATGCTTAACTTTTCAATACAATTCTTTTGTAACTTCAAGACTAACTTTATTTACTTTTTTGAAACTATTACAAAAAAAATCAACAAACTTTTATGTGTCACTTTAATACTAAAACATTTTCACAGATATCTTTATTTTAAACCTTCACTTTAAAATTAACATTTTTTACTTGAACCTATTGAAATAATTTAGCACTTTTGCTTATATTACCCACGCATAGGCAGTGCTTAGTGGGTTCCCATTTACTTTTTTCTAACTTTTACTTTACTTGTATCTTATTTTGTGGTATACATACTTAGAAATTATTTAAAAGAAAAACTTTTGGATTGTTTGAAGATATAATGGGAAAAAAGAAAGGCAAAAAAAAGTGTTGAGAAGTAAAAAAATAAAATAAATGTCAATTTTAACAAATATGTACGATACATCACGTGTTTGAAAATGAGTGCCAACGTGAGTTACTGACGGTAACAGGAGTTTTTATTTTCCATATTATGTTTTATGTTCGTTTGTCGCTAATATCCTTTATCTCTTTTTTCAGGTATGGCTGATAAATGTAATTTCCGCTTTGAGAGGAGAGTTAATCGCATTTCGTCTCCCAACGAATTACGGTAAGCTCTTTTTGATTCGTCTGTTTGATTATGTGTGTAAGGCATTTTTCCATGACGGAAACAAGTAATTTTTTAATATTGTTTCTATTAATTGCATGTATCAAAATATTTGGTTTTCAAACATATTACATCGAAATTAGTTTTCATTTTTGCGAAGGAAAAAATGAGCTGAACGCAATCAATCGTTGTTGGTTTCAAATATTTAAAATTAGTTTTAATTGTAATCCTAAAACTTTTTTTTCTAACAGAAATAATTTTATTTAAAGCTCTCCATAAACATTTAACACTTTCGGAAAACAGGCTTGAATAGCTTAGCACGAGAAAAATTAACCAATTTTAGCAAAGTTAGATCGGTTTAACGTGACAAAGTTTTAAATTGTTGACCTATTTTTCTCGAGCTTTTGGCATTTGATCTTTCTGTAAGTTTGTTTGTTACGTTCCGGTTCAACATAATCGCCAGGATTCTACCATTTTATCAGAGTTCGCATGTTTGTGGTTTTTACTACGAGCTATTGACCTGATATTTTTTTACATTAGCTCCACACAGGAGGCCCCGAGGGCAAAATCCCTCTGGGCCAATTTCAAGGAGAAGAAGTTCCGGGAAGGTAAAAGGTTTGATGGGTGGGTAGGAATCTGGGGATCCAGTAGTGATGAAAACATCCCTCTCACTGTGCTAGGCTATGGATTGAGAGAGAGAGCCACCAAGTTCTGGACAAACCTCATCCCATGAACCTGGTTCACTAGTTACTTCAGGAAACGTGGCGAATCGCTTAGGCCGACCTATGGCTTTGGTTATCCAATAAATGTTTCTCAGAGCGGCGGCGGTACATATACCCGCCTCCCAAATGAAAGATAGTTGATTTGAAGAAAAATATGAAAAACAGAGTGTGCAATTCACAGGCGGTAGAAGCGAAACCTTCAAAAAACTAAATTAGACGCGAGTGGGGAGGCTTCGAAGTACCACAAAAAGAGGAGACCGATTATACTTTCTCATTATTTAGCAGGCTAAATCCTGTAGATGTAGGTATATGTTTGTCTTTTTTTAGTGTCGCAATTTTTTGTTTCATTCAGTTTCAAATCTCAACGGTGCTAAAGAAGTTATCAATTAAAAAATATCTTTGGATAAATGACATAATTCCTTATTTGAAATGTTACTTAAAATCATTATGGTTTATTGTAAAAACGGTACGCTTTTAAGTACCAATCTACTTATAAATCTTATGATTTCAGATGAAACTTTGGCTTTTGATTTATTAAGAAAAAATTAGAAACACCCTTTTTCGGACGTGAGGTCTGTTCGCAGACATAGTAGCTAAATATTTAAAACTTCGATCGATTTTCAAATAAAGAATTTGGTTAACTCAACCGTTATTGGCTGAAAATGATTAAATAATCTCATTTCATTTCAAAACTTAAGTCACACCCTTTATACTGAATTCAGTATCTAACACTGTAATTTCAACTTTGTTATGACAAATTTAAATCCGTGCCATAATTTAATATTATTTATAAATTATTCGCATATGAATAGTGGAAGCGAACAAGTAGCGATTTACGAAGCGGTTATGTCTTCGGCAGTCTGAAACAGAATGGTCTTTTTAATTTTTCCCGGCACACGGTGACTGTGTGGAAATGTTAAGGGATCGCTATTGCCGTGTGAGGAACCAATAAGAATGTTTCCGCAATTCAAAATTGCTGCATCGTTCGCTGCCACAACTTCAACTTATACAAATTGACCAATTGAAAACTTTAAAAAAATGACCACTCATTGGGTCCTAATAATAATAATTCAGCGAAATCTATGACTTCACCACTTCAAACATGGATTTGCCAAATCTTAGTTGCTTGACTTAACTTCACAGGAGTTATTCACTATTCATGCAATCGTATTTGTCTAACAAGTTGTTTTTATTGTCTCACACAAAGAGTTATTTTAACATCCGAAGTGTCATCAATATTGTCAGAAGAAGATTTTAAGTAGGTACCTATTATCACTATAAGCACTTAACTACTTAAAATACAGTATTGATATATATTTTAATATCTTAGGTACACGGTGTTGTTATATTTTATTTTGTTTTGAAGAGCTTTATTTCACATATTCATTTGTTACTTAAAAATTATTAAAGAAATTATTAGGTGGGGATAGTGGAAGTGCTGATTTTGATGGTGGGGGGGGGGGGACAATTTTTCCTTGTTGTTTTTACTCCTCCTATCGTATAATTTTGATCTAATTTTTAACTCATCAGGCCTCGCGACTCTTTTATCAGAAGGTCGAAGTTTGCAATAAAATCCAAATAAATTGAATATTTCTGAAGGCATCTGAAAACTAAAAACTATTTTTGAATGCTGATAAAAATACGGTTTCACATTTTTTAATTTGAATCATTTTTGATATATAAAATAATTTAATACAAACATTAGAATGTTTTAAAAGTGGCTCACTTTACGTTTTTTATAACTAAAATTATAGATAACAAAAAAATTAAAATCGTTTTTTATTAGGCAAGCGTATTATAAAAGTTATCGTCAACTCTATTTTTTGCCGTTTCGTGTAAAAATTATTAATGTAAAATTTCCTAACTATCATACATTTTTTTTCAAATAGCGATTGGTTTCATAAAGGTATACATTTTAAATGATTTTTTGGATAATTTTTAAATTTGAATATAAAGTGTGGTGTACTCTCTTTCTAACAATGGTAAGAACATATTTCTAACCATAATAATAAGGGAGCCACAACGAATTCTTTGAGACCTATATGATAAGATTAAGATTCCTTATGATTGACAGGGATGTGTCAAAACCGGTGGCAGATAAATAAAAAGTAAGTAACTAAATGTGAAATAAAATTCTACAAATCAAAATATCTAAAAATTGTTACATAGTAAATGCCCAAGAAATACAAAATATTTTATGTTAAGATGAAGCCATACTAAATAATGCAAAATCATACAATTTTTTTTTTTTTTTTAAATTTGACTGATTAGAAGTATTATAGATGCTTCAATTAAATACTGCGTGTAGAACATACCTTGGTCCTTAAAAATATCGGTCATTTTTTTTAAATAAGTCTTTTAATAAGCTTAGAAAAAAATAAAGTATTAGGTCTATAAAAACATTTTCAACTGAAAACTCTTCTACTTATAAACACTTTTTCGGATATGGTTTTATTGCATAATGTGGCAAATTTAGTTTCTTATATAATTATCGTGAAAAAAATGATATTTACGCCCGAACCTCACAAAATAAAATATAATATGCATTTTCGCGTTGGTATTTTTGACATCACGGCGACAATACGGCAGTCGACGAATTTGTTATATCAAAGTGAACCTTATACCGTCCACCGAAGAACGACTGGCAGCCGCCCCATTCATTCGTCATTTTCGTGAAATCAATTTAAAAATTCCGTTTTATTACAATAAACAATGCATAAAAAAGTTTTTTACAGGCCTTTACGAAATCAACATGTAAAAAAAAATTCTCAAATATCTTTTCCAACCTTTCCAAAAGCTTTTTCTCAAGTATTTTTAAACTCCTCCCATAAAAGGGCGTGAATTCCGATTTCGATTTTTTCATGTACTAGTGGATCTCCTTAACTTACTATTCATTTTATAGCTTACATTAGTCGGTAACAGTTCACAGAAATATATGAAGACCGTTCTTATTTTATTGTTTTCTATATTCATTTAAGCAAGTATCACTTTAGTTGCATCGTACGTCTCGCTTAAAGTGGTCCGCTGAGTATATTACTACCCTCCTATTTCCGAAATCTTAGGCCTCCCCCAGCAAAGGGAAAGTTTTATGTCCAAAGGGGTGGTTATACTCAGTGCTATGGTTAGTAGGGGTTGGGCTGTTGAAAGCGATTTGTTTCTCGAGCGGTCAGTTCAAAATCGAAAGCCAGATGGCCCGAATGACCCTAGTTTTTAGTTAGTGTTATGAGGGTGGATTGAACTACCCTTTGAATCAAAGAGCTGACGTGCGAATGACCGGGGCTAACAAAAGATATATTAAAACGTTGAATTCAATAATAAACTACTTTCTTGTTTTAGCAGAATTAGGTCATATTTATTTTAAGAAAAAAAATATTTTTCATTGGTTTTATCATATGTTTGACTGTCTAAAATTCTAAAACGTTGGCTAACGAAGGAGTAAGCGGAGTTCGGCTTATACCTTCGTAACCCCATCATATTTATTTTGACAGTTATATTCCTGAATCTAATCAAACTATTTAATTTAATTTCTCACCTCTGTGGTCTAGGGGCAAGGCTCTGGAGGTTGTGGGTTCTAATCCTGGCCTGCGCAAGTAAATTTTATTTGTTTGGTTTATTTTTTCACAATTTAATTATTTAAAATAATATAAAGTATATTTGCGGCACGTTACAGAGTGTAAGATACTCCCAGGGTACCGCCCTGGTGAAGACCACCAATCAGAATTGAAAAGTTGCTTGAAATGGCTTTTAGCTGAGTTTGGTAACTAGATCTTACCAGACGTCAGACCAGACTATTCAGTCAGGTACTTCCCCACCTCCCTCTTCCCAATCTCTTTCCCCATCCCTCTAACTTTGGCCTCACAACATACCGAAATTGCGGATGCTATAGTCTTAATGGCTCCAAGTTATTGGGAGTAATTGGGACTCTGGATCCATTAATATTAAAATTAATAATTATGGTTTTACTGCCATTATGTATGGTTTATTTGATATAGAAAACAAATAATTTGAAAGAGTCGTGGATATTTCAAAGCTTAACCACTCGGACCCATAAGCTTGTTTTCACGATAATATAATATTATCAGAAATATGTAAGACGTATGAGGCAATTCATTTAAAAAACTAAACTAATTTCTAACAATAATTTTATTCTGGGTGCATGCAGGTGCTCTTTTGGGGTGTATAATATATATATTTTATTTTGGGATGTATGTATAGCCATGCATCCCTGTTAAGTCACCAAACGTGGCGAACCACTTATGACAGAGTTTTTGGTTATACAATAAAAATTCCTGGGGCTGCATTACCAATGCCCGCCTCCCAATTTAAAATCGTTGGTCAGGTGTCGCGTGCAGTTCATAGGTTTAAACGTTATTATGTATTTAGAAGTGTGCTTTTAACTTCAATAAAAGTTAATTTCCCAAAGGTTGGTGATTTACAATTTTTTTTCTGTTAGGGCTTCACGTCAATTGTCTCAAGTTTTTTTTTTTAAATTGTAGCTTATTTCCAATAATTAACAAATCCACCTTGAAAATGTCACTTGTCATGGTAAGGATTCATGAGTCATTAGGGGTTCTCAGATCCGTGACGCAAGATAAATTTTGGCTTCCTCGTGTTGTTTGAGTCCACCGGTACGAGAATAGTCAAACCCCAAATTTTGCAAACCAAATAAATTAATGCGATTGAAATTTTGAAGCTTTATTATATTATCAATATTATTAAAAATAATAATTTTGGTGATGTGTCTCTACGCATCTTCGGTTCAATGACCTCTAGAACTGGGATATGCTTTGATTTTCAAAATTTAAATTGATTGTGAAAACCCAAAAACTAACAACGAAAATGCTTTTGGCCGTGAAAATCTAAAAACTTATCTGATTGTGAAAACGTTTCAGATAAGCGATAAGTCGATATTAAGATTATTTTACTAAGGAATAATAAAAAAAATTAAAGATGTGTAACTTTTAGTTTTAGGCATTTTTTTGCAATTGTTTCAACTTCATAAATCACACAATAATTATTGTCTGTACCTATATACATATTTAAATGTATTATTTTAGGATATTTTTGCGGTCAACCGTGTTTTTGATTAAATATCTTTAGGATAGTATTTAGAAAAATTTCAAAAGGAGTGGTTTTGATGGTGAATTTGCAAATTCATCCCTTTCCTTAAAAATTAAGGTTGATTCTTTTTTCTCTTACAGTAATTAATATCATAAATGGATTTTGAATAAATATTGATTTTTCAAAAGGGTGACGGTTATACCACTCAGGTGCTCGATTTTGTAAAATGCTAAAAATGTAACCAAATTAAAAAAAATTTAAAAAATCTTTGGCATTACATCACGCACGACATTCTCCATTCCCACAGAATTAAATGAGCAATTTAAACCCTTTACGTTGGAGAGTTCATTAATATGAATTCCGTGAAGTATCATCAATCACAACATGGATTCAATCATCATATTGATTGAGATCTCTGCGCACTTCATTCGAGTACCGTCTACTCGACAATGTAAAAATATCTATGGATTTGGTAGCAGGTGTTTTTTTTTCGAGAAAGTTAAAAAAGGTCGAGTCATGTCTTCCCAGAAACAAGTTGAAGAGGAAGTCTACCCCATTGATAATGGAACATTGAGGATATCCACACAATATTACTTAGATATAATATACTAATTAAATACCTTACTTTTAATTTAAAAACTAAATGGACCCCTTTAGAAAGTTTTCTGAAATCTTTGATGTCGTTTATTTACACAAACAAAGTTAATTAATTTTTGAAATTTTTACTTTCTTGGCCTTTCAAGAAATTAAAATTATCGATGATTAAAATAATCATTGAATTGCTATACTCTTTTAATAATTTTATCATAACGATAGTTTTCTGTCAATGCTTTGAGCAAATTTCAAAATGATTTATAACAGAACAACTAAAGTAACTACTACTCACTATAAAATCAGAAATATACAGTTTTAGAAAAACTATACTTTACTGAGCAACAATTTATTGTCAGACCGCTTTCTAAAAGTAGTAACGCCGCGTTTAATTTACTATTATTTCGATGGTAGATGGTCCAGTCCTAGTAGAAGGATCTGAAATCTTCCATCGGAACCTTTACACAATCGAGAGATTGGTTTTACTTAGATTGAATCATTTTCATTGAATGGTGAAAAATAATCGAATAAAACGACATGCAAAAATGTGTGTTTCCTCCCATTTCACCATGAGAGTTTTTAAAATACTGGTAAATCCATTGTCTTCCTTGCAAGATTCCTTTATCCTTGGTACGAAAATCTCAGATATGACACTGGCTGGATAAAAAAATACGGTTGCAGTTGACACGCGGTAGAAGCGAAACTTTACCAAAACAATCTCAACCAATGAAGAACCAAGGAGCCTTGAAAAGTGAGGTCATGATCAAAGCGGCCAATGAGCGCAGACCTAGCGTCATTTCCGTCTTATACCTCAAGGAGCCTTGATAGGAGTTTGATGCTTCGCAGGTGCTGTTATGCGTCATTTCTGTTTCATCCGAATTCATAATCACAACAGGGCTTTAGAAGTTTCACTTCAAAAAAGGTTGGATCCACCACATTACTTTTTTTTTTCCATGGAGAGTAGAATATCTACAATGAGTATAACATGCGAGTATTACGCCAAGATTAAACCAACCTAGCACATACAAATAACCTATTGGCAAAATGCCATCATTTTGAGAAAATTTGCTTTCTAGTCAACAAGTTTTAATCCAATAGCTGTATCCATCCTGATAGAATAGTTATTTTATCAACATTCCATTCCGAATTCCCCCGATTCGCCGATTTGTCAGTGGCGCGTGTAACAAAATAGAAGAAAGGTTGGCAGGATAGGAAATAGAAATATCTACACATATAACTATTACATAGTGCCGCACCTGGGCTAGTCAGTCTACATCAGAACTAACGGAACTAAGGAGACCCCTCATGGGACCCCTGGGGTACACCGCCGAAATACAGAGGCGGTAATAATGTTTTATTGCTATTTAATGATTAATTCATAACGTTGTTTGTTTCTTATGGTGGTATTTAAAAAGTTACGTGATATTCTTTTTAGCGTGCTCTCTAGTTTATTACGAGTATATTTAATGGCAACAACGAAGTGGTTCATATAATTTATTTATTTATTATTGTTATACGCCCATAGGGGCTTTTACATAGATTATAAATAAGTTTTACAAAAGTTATCGAGTTAGAATTTATACCAAAGTTATAAAAGTGAAAAATTAAAAAATAGTATATACAAGAAGTTTATGAAGAATATGGCGTAAAGAAATATTTTAAACAATATAATATTTGAGTTATCGAGTTAGAATTGATACCAAAAGTTATAAAAGTGAAAAATTAAAAAAAAATTATAAGTAGTTTTTGAAGAACATGGCGTAAAGAAATATTTTAAACAATATAATATTTAGATATCGAGTTAGAATTTATACCAAAATGTTTAAAAGTGAAAAATTAAAAGAAATATATAAGTAGTTTTTTGAAGAACATGGCGTAAAGAAATATTTTAAACAATATAATATTTAGATATCGAGTTAGAATTTATACCAAAATGTTTAAAAGTGAAAAATTAAAAGAAATATATAAGTAGTTTTTTGAAGATCATGGCGTAAAGAAATATTTTAAACAATATAATATTTGACAATAACATAATATACAACATTAAAATAACACATCAAATTGTTAAATATATTAAACCCGTTACAATAATTTGTAGGATTCCACAAAGTGTTGGTTTAATTTGCATTTAAGATTATAAAGAGAATCAGAAAATACATTTCGATAATATCCTGTAAGTCTAGAAAATCTGTTATGTTTGTTTTTTAGTTTTTTGCTTGGGTTTTGATGATTTTGGGAATTCCGTTGAAATGTTTGATTCGTAAATCGACTTCGCCCTTTTCTTTCCTCTCTTCTAATTCCTTCCAGAGGTCAGTTAAGTGATGTCTTTGTTGTAGAGTCCTGTCAGGTTTGATTATAATTCCATTGGACAGAGTGGTTTTGTTAAAGAGTATTAGTTTCGCCTGTTTGACTTCTAATTTAATTGGCCTGGTTTTGTTTGGAATTTTACTTCCAAGCCTGTAAATTTTCACATCTTCTAGATTGAACTCGCTATTAATTTCACTAATAATAATGTAAAAGGGTGAAAATAAAACCACCATTTGCAGGTGCATATTTTACATAGTACGTAGTATGTGCACAAAATATTGGAGGTGGTTCTACATTACATACTAATAAAAAATATTATAATGAGTGAAAAACAAAACTGTTCCGCTTTAGTAAATTCCTATATTTTTTATGAAACTTCTACTTACATAAAAAATGTTGTGAGGTACAATTTTCTAAATAGGATTCCTACTCAATACAAGTAATTGTAAACAATAATAGAAGTAAAGGGTAAAAACAGCCAAGATAAATAATAAATAAGAGCTGAGAGCATTTATTTCAATTTCGTTTACACTTTTCGTTAAAATATTTCGATAAATACCTAGGAGATGCTATGAGTAGGTAAATAACATGTTAATAATAACGCGGGATGAAATCATATTACGATGATTAAAATAAAGAGTTTTAATGTTTAGAACCGAATAATTTTGTTAATAACGCGATGTTATCAGACAAGGTTTGAAACATGGAGGTAAAAATAGTATGTAGAAACTACGATGTTATCATTAGCGACATCCGAAACAGAATGACGTTTGTTTTTTTAAACCGCTCCCTCATTGAAAATGCGAGGTTCAATGCGCATGCGCGCAATGTGGCAATTCAATAAACACTGCCAACATTAAAAAAATCGTGGTTCCTATAATAACATATAGGTGATAGTAACAACATAATGCAGGTAAGAGTATATATCAGTTTAAAAGCAAATATTTGTTTAAATTCTAATATAAGTTAAAAGGTGAAATTAGGAATAAATGATAAAATTTTAATGACGATACATGTATTAAATTCTGGCAGAAAAATGCAATTGGCTGCACGTTTGAGGTTTTGGTGGCTTCACCGGAGTTGCCATGGCGACCGACAAGTGGTTTAAGGCTGTATGCGAACATCGCACAATCCGACGTCATCAAGTATTCAGGCTGCGTCCTGTGTCCGAGGGGTACGGGGAATTCTCCACCGTTAAATTTATTCGTTGTACCATCTTTTCAATAGTACAGAATTAAAAGATAAAACCCAGTAATACTTTCACGTAAAAATATCATTTTCGAAAGGACTCGGAATTTGAACTGAGGTCAAATAATGTAGCTTTTGTTTTTATTTGGTTGACATTATTGTGAATAGCCTCCATACCGTAGATTATTGGTTAGACGTTAAGCATCACAAATCTAGGAATTAACCGAAACTATCCCAAAAATATCGAAAACTCAACTATTTGGGAGGCGGGTAAGGGTACCGCCGCCCGGGAACCATTTATTTAATAACCAAAACCCCTGTTATAGGTCACCCCAAGTAGTTTGCTACGTTTGGTGACTTAGCAGGGATTCCCGGGTTCATGGGGTGAGATTTGTCCAAGTCTTGGTGGCGGATGCATCTACCCACCAGCTGCACGTGTAGGCTGGGTCGGGAGAGAATGGTTAAGGGAGCCGCTTTGACTTCTCCAGCCGTAATCTCTCGGAATATCACCTTGCACCGCGTTGGAGAGATCGATTCATACGTCCGTCACTTCTGGACACACTTACCCCCATATTTCTACTCAACCCTCATACCCTTTTCCTTCTCAAAAACCTCCTCTCCTTCCTTTTCTAAATAGACCCTAAACACAGCATACCCAAAAATGACAAGGGCCCTGAGGGGAATTATTTTTTTCAGGACCTTCTTTGTTGAGCAAATATAAAAAAATTTGAAGATTTGAAGCTAATTTCTAAATTATAATCGTTAAATATCTTTTTCATGTAAATCACGACGATTCTCGGCCACGCCCGGAGGGCTGACATAAATTAGACGTTAAATATAAGTTACATTATATATATATATATGTTTTACATTTTACATTCCTAAGAAATTACAATTTATGTTGGGTAAACGGTTGTTTATCAGTTAAATAAAAATTAAAATCAACTTTGTGATTAATATATCGACTATTTAACCATGTAAATCGATATAAAATATATTTACATGCCTGCAAACCGTTTTTTCATGGTTAACACCTTATTCTACGATTGAATCTTACATTTCGTAAAACTTTTATAATAATTCGATCGATAGTTTGAAGGATCGCTAAACCAACTTCACGTAGATATACATATTGTATGTGTTGTTTTCCGCGGTAGGCTTTTTTTAACAGTGGAATGCACAATGCACAGTTCGTTCGTTCTCCCGTCCTCTGTTACTTGGTTCAAGGATAACGCACTGTGTTCCCAACAATGTTAACTCCAGTTCCGGGTAGAACGAATCCAGTTCTTGCGGCATTTGTGGAGCATGCCATACCGAACTTTCGTGTTTCAATTTTACAAATAATGCTATCTTAAATAACACAGTGACTACGTTATAATAAATTTGAATGCAGTTCATAGGCATCTACTATTTTCTTTTATCTCACTGGAATAATTTCTTTGTCAAGGAAGACCTTAATATTATCAATATTTAATTGCTTATTAGAAGAGGTGAAAAAACCACAATTACCTATATTTAACTAGCTGACCCGGCCACGCGTTGCTGTGGTTTACGAAACGCAACGCCATCTACTGTTTGGTTACCCAATCTTTATACCACCGCCATCTGTTAATTTGCATGCAAATCGAACGCACCGCCTGCTTGCCAGGCCGCTCCCTTTATATATTATATATTTCAACTAATTTGCACAAAACCTTGACAAATTATATACCTAAACCTTCCTCATGAATCACTCTATCTATTGGTGAAAACCGTATGAAAATCCGTTCATTAGTTTTCGAGTTTATCGCCAACAGACAGACAAACGCGTCGTAGGACCTTATTTTATTTATTTATTACACGCCCTGATGGGCTTTTACATTATAGTTTATAAGTTGAGTATAAAAACAATGAAGAAAATATAATACAATGAGAAAAGAAAATAGTAATACAATATAAAAACAAAACCACATAATAAAATAAAAAGTACATATGTAAAAATGATAAGAAGTCTCACATTCAATATAAACAAAAAACTGCAGAAATTATGTAAATCTATTTGTGTCTAGAAGAATAAAAGTGATAGAATATGCAAAATTTATACTGATTGGTTTTAAGATGAAATATATCACCTAGATTAGAATATTTATTTCCGAGACTGTGAAGTCTCGGAAACGGAGAATTTTGATAAGCTAGTGTCCTGGTGTTATTGAAGTAAAAGGGTAATAAATGTCGACATGATTTTTTGGGTACATGGATATTGATAAATTGAAGTAATTCTGGACAGTCAATTTTGTAATGCAGTATTTTATGTAACAGTATTAAATCTGTGCTTATTCTTCTTTCTGAAAGTTTCAACAGAGAAAATTTATCCAGGAGGTAATTATAATCATTTTTTAGTATAGGAATACGCAATTTATAGTTTATGAACCTTAGAAACTTCCGTTGTATCTTTTCAATGTTGTCTGAATGAATATTGAAAAAGGGAGACCATAACGTAGAGTTATATTCAAGTTGGCATCTGACAAGGGTTTTATATAACATAATAAATGTGCCTAAATCATTAAAATCTTTTGCAGCTCTTAAAACAAAGCCAAGAGTCTTTAGGGATTTGTTGATAATATTATTAATATGACATACAAAGGTGAGTTTACTGTCGAACATAATGCCTAGATCCATAATTTCATTAACACAATTTAAATTTTCATCATTTAATGAATACTGAAAAAATATAGGAATATTTATTTTGGAAAAATGAATGAACTGACATTTATTTATGTTTAATGCTAGTTTGTTGACAGAGCACCATTCAAAAAGATATATCAAATTAGTTTATAATATATAGAGATGATGTGCTCCAAAAACACACTTGAAATAGTATAGAGGTAGGTAGGTTAGTACTTCTTAGTTATGAAAAATGTTTTAGATCTTACAAAGTTCTCGTGTAGTAAGTAGGTAATTGGAAATGTTCGCGCATTTCATTATTTTGACGCAAAATAATATATCTACACATACATCACAGTTGAAATGTCATTTTTATTTCTATTTCCATCTTTTGAATTAATTAATTTTTTGCGTATTGTGGGATGTAATCAAAAAGTGAGACAGCTACGGGAATAGCTTGGTGAACAGTAAAATTGGGAACGAATCTGACTTGCCTTATTTTTTATACTGCACCTTTTGGTAAAAATCGATAATACGACACTAATGGTCAAAAATGCTTAAGCGTCACTTAATCATCACTTAGTCTAGATTAAGTGATGCTTAAACAGTTTTGAACCTTAGTTTTGGCTTAGCAGAATTGGGAACAGCGGCCGTAAGGGATCACTCGGTTGATCACTGCATCACCTTCCATAACAGCCTTATACATGTTGCAAGGTCACTAAGGTATGTATTACATTACTGTCTGAATGGGACAGGTAATTGATTAATAGATTGGATGGGGGAATGAGGGGACTCATGTTGAAGGGAGTTGCATATAGTTGCATCAACATGACTGGTATGGGCATTTTCATAAATATATACTGCGAAATTTTTGAAAAAAATCTGAGGAATAAACAATACTTTTTAATCGAAAAAATATCATTATATTATGCGATACGATCGATAAGGATTGATAGGATAACTTTCGGTATCTTCTCGTGTTCCATAGTATGACATAATAAGTAACAGTTCAGAGTGACTGAGTGTTCTTGATATATTCGACGTCAACTGTTGTTTGTACGTTAGCGATCAGCAGTTGTCCCAGATATGCTAGAGGGCCTGAAGAGGCTTTATCGGAAATTATTGAAAATTCTACGCTGAAAAAAATAAATGCTTCGTAAAAAAATCACTTGCTCCAAATAATATTGACAGGAAAGATAGAGGGTCACCGAGGGCCTGGTAGAAGACAAATGTCTTGGCTGCGAAAAGTACGAGAGTGGACCGGCATTAGAAGTGTGAAGGAGCTATTTCGGGCAGCGCAAGATAGAGAGAAACTTTCGTCGGGAGTATCTGATAGGGCACACGAAGAAGAAGTAAAAAAATCAAAGATTAAAAACAAAATGCTACCATTAATGTTCGAAATTGGTATGCATGACGTTATAAAATGAATAGTTAGACATACCTAACATATTCAAAGTGTTAATTTTCAAAACCTGTTAATTACGCTGTGCATTCCTAATCTAAATTCTGCATAGACGTCAATGTGCTCACTGCTTACTGCAGGTTGCTCCGATGTTTAGCATAATAGCGAAATGCGCTCTGAATAGTCAATTCTGTTTCTGATGAAGCCTGAATCCATTTAATTCGCTTATTCATCTTCGTCTCAGCATAATATGTTAATAAATCAGTCATTATTTTAATAAAGGAAGAATTTATAACATCTTCTGACAAACTTTATTTACGTCTACAATTCTCATTTTTTAAATTTGCACCCGGAGAGCATACAGATGCAAGTCCAAAAGGGTAAATGTTCAGGAGAGCCAAAAAACTATTTTTTTCTGTAACTATGGTCTCATAATTTCTTCGAATATCCATGCTGATTGATATCAAATAAAGCAGTTATTAAATCAATTAGTTTTGTTTTAAAAACAAACAAATTAAACGAAATATTTTATATGTAAAGCCTTTAAAAAAATATTGTTTAACAAAAACGCTACAAAAACATGGGCTCGAGTCCTTCTGCTTCAAAATGAAATGGAATATTTTGGCGTATTATGAAAGGATCAATGTTTGAAAATTGTTTAGTTCCATAGAAAGCGTAGTAATGTTAGAGGCATAAAGATGCAAATGGATTTGAGTCCTAATACTCATAATGCAACTAAATCATAAAGATGCAAGTCCATGTACATCTTTCTGCTTCTAAAATAGTTGTTGCATTTAAAGTAGTTGCATCCGTACACATTTTTGAAAATTCTATTTTTCTTCATGTTAGGACTTTTATCTTTCTGCTACTGATAAACATGATAATTTACTTCAAGTCTGTATCAAAAACTCATTTCTTCAAATTTTGGACTTTCTCGGTGCAAGTCCAAAATATGAAGAAATGAATTTTTGATGCAGACTTGAAGTAAATTATCATGTTTATCAGTGGCAGAAAGATACAAGTCCTATCATGAAGAAACATAGAATTTTCAAAAATGTGTACGGTTGCAACTACTTTTGATAATATTTTGCCACTATTTTCTTAGCTGTATCCCTTTCTATAGGTGTTAATTGTTTTTGTGTTTTTTTAATTCTTTGAACTAAATTTAATTTTTAAAGACTTAATTTTAAATTTAATTTAATAATGTTATTACTAACTTCTACAAGTATTTTAGTTTTTTATTATTGTGGCATCTGTTTCAGCTTACAAGGCTATTTTCACAGTTTGAAAATGGTCAAAATTTGAAACAGCTGACACAATAGTAAAAAACCCAAAAATACTTCAAAAACTTAACAACAATATTAATAAATTTAAGTTTTTATTAAATTGTTTTCATTGAATAACATATTTAAGTTAGATTTTTTAGATGATTTTAAATATTAAGGCTTCATAAGAATTTGAAACGGATGACAATAATAATAATAAATGTTTTATTACCTTCATTTTTTGTTATAAGTAGAGATTGTTCTTAAAATTGAATTATACGAATAATAGAAAAAAGTTATAAATAAATTACGTAGTGTTTTTTAAAAAAAAATAAAGAATTTGTCAATTTCTTCATATTGTTTTAATTGATATTTAATTACATAAATTGATATACCAGTACACTTGCAAAAAACTTTTTTATTTTCCTATTGAATCAACGTTTGTTGCTCTATCTGAAAACGAGTATATATTTTTATGCCATTTTTTTTAAACTTGAGAAGTTTATTATATGTACATAGAATCTCGTAACACAAATTAAATTTATTATATTAACGAAATGTTTAAGCATGATGTTACATAAACGTTGGCTACTTAAATAAAATGTATAAATATTTACAGGATGCGCTATTTTTAATTAATATGTGATATATTAATCGTGGGACAAAAAAACATTACTTTCAATAGCATGGTCATTTCTCGATCTCTACATGGTGATAAATAATCCGTTTTCTCTATCTAATTAATAATTCTTGCAAGAATTTAAAAAAACATAACAACATTTTTTCTTGCATAATAATACGTGATGTTACTTGCAATTCCACACGGCGTACAACCCATCCCAGAACAATGGCGGTTCTGGAATTAATAAAACCAATAAACAAGCGTACTAACTTCACCCTTGTCTGCTTGTCAAACAGCATGTACCTACTCTTTTTCTTGGCTAGGTATTTACTTACATCGGGAAGACGTTAACATTGACGCTGTTACTCTTGGGAATTTCCAACTAAGCGTGTGATCAATCCCGCCTTGTATGGAAGTGAGTTATTTATGCATTGGATTATACAGGTATTTAGTTACTATGTCCCCTGCGAAAGTTGCATAGTCATGCTATAATTATCTAAAGTCTGTACTAACCAATTTGGGAGGCGGGGATGGGTACCGCCGCCCCGGGAACCACTTATTGGACAACCAGTATCCCTGCTATGGCAGGTGTCACCCCAAGAGGCGGGCTATGTTTGGTGACTTTGGTGAGATAAAAAAAACGTAATTTGATTTTGGGTTAAAACACATAAGTCCGCTTTCAATACATGGATAATATGGAATATTCCTTTTTTAATTAATATACAATTAAATATGACAATTTTCGAATGTACCGACCTTACAAAATAAATTCTTGTCAAAATAAAAAAGGACCTAATTCGAATTATTCCCTGTACTACTAGAACTGGGTTGAGGTTCAAGCTGTATGTCATCATCATTTAGACATATATCCCAGGTTTTGAATGGTTTATATGGCAAGCAAGGTTTTGCCATATAATTCATTCTAATACTTTTCTTTCCATGTTCATCTGTGACAAATACAGGTCCAAACTTGCCAACAGTACATTCACTTCAAAACATGAACAAATTATTGTTTTTTTTCTAAATTATTGTTTTTTTTCTAAATTTTCCTATGATTGGCAGCATTTTAAGAAATTTAAATATTAATATGGCGTATTACCGTTCATATCGCGTAAGTGAATTAATTTTAGCAAAATTAAAACATAAAATGCATATTTTTTCGTCTTTATCGACGTAAATACTCACTTTTCGTAATAATGAAGTCAAACTTAACTGTTTGATTAAGAACTTTTCCGTATTAACCGATAATCGGAATAAGACAAGTTTAATCGATTTTGTTTGAAGGGTTAAAAAAACAGTTCCTATGGTAAAGTTTGCACATAATCTAAAACATGATGTAGCAACAAATAATATTGTTAGAGTTTTCACTGCCCTCCTCTGAAAACTTCTTTCGCACCGTTGTGATTTGATATTCGATGAGACGAAAAATTACGACATTAAAAAGTATTATTTTTTTTTTATTTTTATTTTTTTTAAAAAGAAAGACAAACATTCCCGGGTTACGAATAACCCAACAATGTTTGAAAATCTCCTACTACCACCACAGAAAGCCGAAAATGTTGCTTGTGTTGTGATGGAGGACTTAGCCAGCCGAGGAATCGAACATGCGACGCCCGGGTGGGACCCAAGCGCTATGCCCACTCAACCACTGACCGGTCAAAAGTATAATCGGTCTCCTCTTTGTTAGGTGCTTCTTAGCCGCCCCACTCTTGCCTACTTTAGTTTTCTGAAGGTTTCAATTCTACCGAGTGTGAATTGCACACTCCTTTTTAGTGTTTGGTCTCAAATTTTTAAACATTGTTTTCATAATATTTGCAATTTGATTATCATTCTGTTATCTCAGTCATGTTTTTACTTTGGTTTCAAATATTCAAGTATCTGTTATTTTTTTGTTTGTTTTGGTAAAACCTATAAATCATGTATATAAATCGTCAAAAAAAAGTCATCTTGTCACTTGATGGGTAATCCCTTCCTTAGGTACATTCATACATCATTGGCGCTAACATCCTCTCTAGGGAATATTCCACTGCTTTTTCCATCCAATTATGCCCACAATTGCAGTGATGCCTTTCCAGTACTTCACACCATCCAGCCACCCCGGAAATTAATTTCGTACATATTTGAAAATGCACTAAAATTCAACCGAAGTAAGACAAACATTGAGCTTACTAGAAGTGGTAAAACCCAAAACATTTTCATGGCATTTTTTTCTTCATTTATGGAACAGGTGTGTTTTTATTATACTGATATTGTAATAGGTAGAAATAAACATTTTCTCAAACTCTTATTCCAAGACCTCGCGTGAGGAATAAAAGTCTTATACCCTCACACGTCTCAGCAGGTTTTTTGGATTAGAGGTTCTTCTTAATCCCGAGACTACACATGGCCATATTAATCCCAATGAGTCGCTTTGAACTCTGGTCACGTCTCGTGTTTATAGAAAAATATTGTTAGCAATATAAACGGCCACAGAACAAAATGCTGTGGCGAATGTGAGTATTTGTTTTTAGACGAACATGGGTATGATATTATAACAGCTGCATTATTTACAAATAAATCCTGGCAGTTTTTTCCACTCCACTTCTGAAGAAATCCGGTAGTTTAGAAGTGGATAAGTCGTCGATCAAATTTTGAAAACATTTTCATTATTAAAATGTATATGGCCTATGTATACAAACACTTTGCACAAATATTAAAATAACTACAAACAATTCTATTACATTAGCATAATTATGACAAAATAAATCACTACCAAAGCGTACTTGCATTTGAATGAGAAAAACATTAAGGACTTAAGCATATGAATAAATTATATTATTTCGCTGGCCGACGAGAATATAGACGATTTTGCAATAAGTGAATGCTCTCGACCGCTATCCGCCTTTACCAGATATGAATGTACAGTTTGACATACTTAACTTTACAGGAGGCCAAAAAGATTTATTGATGGCGTGATAGTGTTTGGCCATAAAAATATTTTCATTTAGATGTCTTCAGATTTCAGCATGTATGTGTTGTTGTGATACAAAGGTTAAAAAAATCTATTAGAAGTGACGAATGAAGCATTTTTCTCAAGACTATGGCATACATACAAGGACTAATAACCAGCTCCAGTGTACTGATTCAGTAGAATAAAACGAATTAAAAAATTAAAAAACAAAAATAATGCTCCGTAATCTTGTTTTACCACCATGTTTTTGAACTTTTGGATTTTGTTGTGGTTTTCTAGGAATGTTTAACGTGATTTGATATTTTGATGTGACTGTGATGTGATTTTGATTGAATGATATTTGATTGATATTATTTTGATGTGTTGATGATGGGATATTGATGAACTTTGTTGTGATGTTGAAGGGATTTTGATGTACTTTTTTGTGATTGTGAGTGTTGGTGTGATTGTGATGTGTTTTTGATGTAATTTGTTTTGATATTGTATTTGATGTGATTGCGCTGTGTTTTTGATTGAATTTTGTGTATTTTAAAGTGATGCAAATATATGGATGAATATTTTTACCTAGGTCAAATAAATTCTCCCTTGGATTTAACCACAAAATAAATAAACAGACGTATTGGAAATGCCTGGAAAAAAATATTGGGGTTTGAAAGAAAGAATGAAAAACCGAGAAACTTATATAACTATCAAACAGAAACTTTTTTATATCTGCATACTTCCTATACTTACTTATGGTTGCCAAACCTGGACACTCATAAAAATTCACAATAAGAAGCTCGAAACTTGTCGAAACTCCGTGGAAAGAAGTATGTTAGGGAAAAGACTGTCCGATGTAATAAAAATTGAAAACATTAAGAAACAAACAAAAACAAAAGATGTTATTAAAATGAATAAAAAGCTATAGTGGAAGTGGTCACCATCAAAGGAAGTGAAAAATGGTCAAAATTAGCAATGAATTGGTTCACAAGTGACATGAAGAGAAAACGAGGTAGACCATTTAGACGGTGGGTTGACGAATTAAAAGCCGTAGCAGATGGTACAAGGACAAGATTACCTAATGAAAGAGAGAAATGGCGAAAGTTGGAGGAGGCCTTTGTCAACTAGTGACATACAGACAGGTATTCGATGCATAGTAAGTGTTATAAATGTGACAAGTTTATTATAAATAATGTAATATATTTTAATGTCTGAATAATAGCTATTATTATATCATTACATTATAAAGTGATGCTGATGGAATTTTGATGTGCTTTTTGGTGATTTTGAATTTTTATGTGATTGTGATATAATTTTGATAAATTTAATGCATGTTGATGTGATGTTCATGGGATCTTGGTGTAGATACTTAGCTGTGATTTGTATTTTAATAAATATTTGACATGATGGTGTTTTGTTTGCTTGAATATGTGAAATAATTTTAACATAACATGCTAAGTGGACACCCAATTGCCTACAAAGGTTCAATTCATATTTTCTACTGTTTATAATATTTGTAATTAACATTATTGATAAAATTTTGTGATGTTGATCTATGTTGATCAAAGTTCCAAGATAAAAAAAACATTATCCTCTCAAAGTACCAGATTTCGCGGAATTAAATATCATGATTGGAGGCTGTAGAACTGTATGTATAGACAGAGGAGCACGATTAATCGCACTATGATGAGTTAATACGCCAAGTCTGATGAGAGGAATGCGAGGAACCAATAATTTATTATGTGTCGATCGTTGCCTAATGGGCTTATTTTTAGCCATTGGTCTTAAAATAATGATGTTATGAATTTTGCTTACAGACATGGCGTATTACTTATCGTACTTTAAACGCGATTTCTGATTGCAATCATTATTATTTAAATAAACGAATATTGGATCTTTAAGATTCAAAATTGTAAATTTAGCATCTCTACTTAGAAATAAAACCTATTATTGTAATAATGAGTGATTTCATACAATAAAACTGAAAATAAATACTAATGATATAATTAAGTTTTGTAAGACTTATTTAAAAACAAAAAGAAGTAGGTTTTGAAATCAGTTTTATTATAATTACTGGTTAAAATAGGAATAAACTTTCACGTATAGCAATCACTTGGTGGGAACACATAATTATAATTAGCAGAAAATAGCTTTGTTCGGATTATATTATAAACCAACCTTTTCGGTTCCAACAATTAGATTTGTTGAATAGCCCAATTTTAAATGTGTTCCCTTTCTTCCGCCTCCTCTAACATTATTTCTCGTACCTACCTCCCCCTAGCCTACCCGCTATAGTTGATGTTCTATCTCCATCTTTTATGTTTACAATGCAATGGAAGTTTGTAATTATTTAGCTTGTTTTTATCAAACCCTGAGGAAGGAGCAGGCGGAACCGAAACACGCTAAAGTGTATCCAAACAAAGTTATTTATTTAATAATAATTAAACGGAATTCATTATAAGTTCATACACGCTCCACGATTTCTTGGGATGTACTAGTATTTTACTACAAGACAACACATCTAAAAGTAGGAAAGAGTATATTGCTCCTGAACCAAATCTCCTCCGAGATTGATATATTTGGCGTCCGGTGAGGAGAGAATCAAAAGGGAAACTGTTTCGATTCTTGAAAGAGTTTCTCCACACTGACGAAATCTTCACCACTGCCTGAGATTTTTTTGAAATTGCTTTATTTCTTTAAATTTATTTTATGTGTAAATATTTTTAAACAATTTTTTTTAAATATTTAAATGGCGTTATTTCTTACATGTAATAAATTGTAATTGTGTAAGAAATTAATTAAATTTTTTTATTATTATTATCACAAATTCAAATAAACGGTAATGACACAAGACTGTCATCATATAATAGTTATTCTTCAAAGATATTTATTTATTTAGTACCTATCTATGGAATGCAAATCAATTTAAAAATCCTGTTCAGAAGATTTGACAATGTTAGAGCAGGCGATGTAATGTAGAAAGAAATAACTCTTAGGTCAGTCGCATCATCAACCATCGGAATGTTGAAGGAACCAAATGACGGCCTCCGTGGTCGTGGGGCAAGGCTCTAGACTAACTAATTCGAAAGTTACGGGTTCAATTTTTAATTGATTGAATTTCACAATTAATCATTAAAAATAATATAACATAATA
The DNA here is from genome assembly GCA_917563855.2 of Limnephilus lunatus. Taxonomy (NCBI): domain Eukaryota; kingdom Metazoa; phylum Arthropoda; class Insecta; order Trichoptera; family Limnephilidae; genus Limnephilus; species Limnephilus lunatus. The sequence continues at coordinate 50,852,464 of OU830593.1, forward strand.
TTTGCGGCACATTCCAGAGTGGGAGATACGCTCAGTATCGTCTTGGTATAAGACCACCATTTAAAATTGCTTAAATTTGCTTTAGACATGTTTGTTGACCAGATTTAATTAGTCAGCTACTTCCCTACCACCCTCGTTTTCCTTCTGCTTCTCGTTCACACTACCTTCGGGTTCATAACATTCCCCATTTGGGGGTGTCATAGTCTCACTGCCTTCAGTAGGTGGGAACTCTTGTGAGGTTTTCACATAAAAATCACTTCAGATACTAAGTTAGTACCTACCCAAAGACCCTCACAGAATATATATTATTTTGTGCAATAGTGCATAAAGGGCAAAAACTGTATAATAACATAGATACCAAATACTGTAAAGGAAGCCTCAAGCCTTAGCACTTTTTGTAATACATGTGCTTTACATGTAAAACATAATTTTGATTATTGAACACACTCACCAATATTATATTAGTCACCTAGTTATCTTATATAATACATATTGGCTAGTAATCTTTATTCTTTCTTAAAATGTGTTTGTAAATGTTACTGTATTGTACTGTTCTTAAATTGTATTTTTTTTACATTTTCCTACTAGTTGTATGAAAAAATGTAAGTACATCTAAATAAAAATTCAAAAACAAACTAAAAAAATGCGTCGATGCACTGCTACACAAAAAATACCCATCCCATTCACAGTCCGCTATGTAATAAAAACTAAATGAGTTCATGTATACAATTATTGAAGGGATTTATCACAAAAACGGCGCTATACAAATTATCATTTTATTAACTTCTTTCCAATTACCTAGATCCTAATATAGATGATACTTTCACAGTAATACAAATGTGAGCTTGTTTCTATGTGAACAGATTACGTTTCTCTTACTCTTACTTAGATATCCGTAGATAGATATTGACGTAGCCATATTCATCAAATGGTCCATAAAATACGACATGATGGACACACTCGTCAACCAAATATGTCGTTTAAGGATTTATTGTTTTCCAATGGAGAAGAAAATAAGGTTTTCTCCGAGTCTTAAATTTAATATGGACAAGCGCGTATCGAAAGATTTATGATGTATCTGCGTTTGGAATCAATATGATGTATAGGTACTGTGGTAGAAGATAGAAGAATGCAGAAGTTAGGTAGATGGATTGCTAATCGCGTTAGATTATCTTAATAAAGGTGAATAAAAACGATTTTTAAAAATAAATTTATAAATAACAGCATAAGCGTTATGTCACAAATAAGTTAAAATGAACATTAACGTCAATAGTTTAGTAGATAGGTACAAAAATGTAATTTAATAAGAAAAACTTTCTTTTATAACTTTTTTGAAGGTTATTCCCCTTCAGTGAAATAAACACAAGCCCTGCTTAGTCAGTGAAATACACACAAGCCCTGCTTACTTATGGGCGTACATCAAATATATCTACCATGTAATTAATTACTGTATAAAATTTATTTGTTATTTATGTATCTATTTATTACTAATAAAAAATAAAAAAATAAATTTTGTTTTTTTTAATTTTTTATTTATTTATTATTGTAAGAACAGTTATTACAAATCACAAACAAGTCCTGCTAAGCCAATTGAATTGGCTTGTCAGCAGGTGTTTATAATTAAGTTACATATAAATTTTCAATGTTATAATTTTACATCTGATGTCTACAAATTCAACATTATTCATACAAATCAATCTAAATATAAATATTTTTTTTCAGATAGCCAATTTTTCAGCATATATTTAACCTTATTCATAGAATTACATTGCTTTATAGTATCAGGTAATAAATTAAATATTTTCTAATAATATATAATTATAAATATATATAATTATGTACATAATTTATGTATCTATTTGTTACTAATAAAACTTACATTTTTGTCATTTGAGAAGTATTTGTAATTTATGTACCTATCTATTTTTTACTAATTAAAATAAAAAATAAACTTACATCTAAACGAAAATATAAAAGAGAATAAGACACAGAAATACAGAAAAAGACAATGGTCCCAGTTGCGACCATTGTCTTTTTCTGTTTTTCTGGTGTCTTGTTCTCTTTTATATTTTCGTTTAGATTATTATTTTTTACTTCTTCTCATACGACAAAAATTTAAGTCAAAATGTTAATTTCATTTAGCAATACAAGGGCTTCAGTAGGGCATCAATATAAATCTTTAAAAGCCATTTTCCTACATCTTATTTGACTTTAAAAGTATATCTTCTACGTATTATAGGTTCTACAATTTAGGTTCCGTATGTTTGTGCCCGCAAATTTCAGTACGACTAATCAGTGGATTGACTCAAAATTTTTACAGAACTTTCCTTTTTTTAAATTTTTATTTTAGCAGAAGAATGTTTTTTTTATATATAATGGTAAGTTCTGGTGTTATTATATTTATATATAAAATTTACCACGGGTGGTGCGCATGTGGTTTGAAAATGTGTGCATTTCATATATTTTAGCGGCAGGGAAGGAAGGCAGGAGGGGGAGGGTAACGAAGGAGGTGAGGTTCGCGCGAAGGATGACGAGGGAGGGGAAAGGCGAGGAAAGTGGAAAGGTAATGCAGGAGGACAAAGGAACGCGGGAAGAGAACGGGACGCATGGGAATGAACATGCAGGGAGAAATTTTTTTTTATTTGAATGGCATTGCAACGCATGCCGGGTACCAGCTAATAATTAATATGAATTCGTGATTCTAGATCATTAAATTTTTTTACTATAAAGGTGCATTTTTTATTCTGACTACTTTTTACCTCCTAATTTTAATTTCCTGTCCAAAACCGCCAACCTTTGCTTTTCAATACAAAAGGCAGGGAACTTTTAAATGGCAATGAAAATATTTGGTATCCAAATTCGAGTAACCATTCCAAATCTTTATCTTACACTACCCTTTCCCCATTTCAGCTTTCCCATTTCTTTGGAATTCCATGGTCCGTTGCCCCTAATCTTAAAATTTTACGCAACAAATGCGAAATAAAATCGTTAGCGTTAGCGCATAAGACTTTGTTTCAAACCAATACAGTACATAATTTTTTTGTAAAAAATTCGTCTCACGACCGCTTCTAGTTTTCTGTATATTTATTTAAATAGATCGTCCCTTAATACCTACATTGGTTGGTAAAATACATTTTTCAAATACTTCTTGAAATGCATAATCTTCGAAAATAATACCATAAAAATTACTAATTAATATTTTTAATTTCTTAAATTGTCCATGAGGAACTTTGAAAAATTGACAAAACAGAAGAGATTAAACCACTAATCGAAAGCGATTTTAAATAATTTATTTAAGCGCGTTTTATATACTCGTACATCTCCATAAATGCACGTAAATTAAATTACACACTATATATTGACAATGTACATAAAATAACAAACATTCTGTTAATTTCTACTATCAAGCAACACAACTCACCAAGCTCGTAATTATCGTAATTCAGTGGAAATGTTCACATTTACATATTAAACTTGTCTTGCTCTTTGACATTCGAATTACTCTTCTGCCCAACAAGCGTTTATACTTCGAAGAAAGGAGCAGCCTACCTCACTTAAACATACATTATCAGGAACACTGAAGAGATCAACCGATATAAGTGTATTGTTTGCATTTTAAATCTGTGGAAAGTAAGGTCACACTTCCCTTACTTCGGGTGAAATTATTTGAAAACCATTTAAATTTTGATTTAAAAAATTGTAATGCGCGTTTTCATCCCGCGACAAAATATCCCAGGCAAAATATCCTACGGACAAAACATCCTCCCACAAAATACCTACTAAAACTAAACCAAACCTAATTTAAACAAACAAAAGAATGGGACAAAAATAATTCAGACATCCTGTGAAGACAGTAAATTATTATTCAAAGGTAGTAAGATGGGATAAAACTAATACAGATAACAATAATTTATTGTCTTTACAGGATGTCTGTATGATTTTTTTCCCATTTTTTGTAAGGTTAAGTTGGGTTAGGTTTTAGTAGAAATTTTGTTGCGGGATGAAAAGTCGCCGAACCATAAAAAAATAACAGCGAATCACTTTCACTGACTTGTGGTCTAGGAGGATTATTTTCTTCAAAGCTCTGTTCTCTTTCGTCATTCAATCAGATACACTTCTAGAAAATATCTGTTCAGTCTTTAGGAACAACTCGTATCAGGATGATTAATTGAAATACTGTCTGTAGTAAGGCGAATAAAAATGATAAATGCCTCCATATTTTAAAGGCCATTGTTACAAATGAGGTTGTTTTAACACGGTTATTAAGGATGGGTCAAATCGGCCTTTAGTGATGTGCGGTAAGTGATTATAGACACAATCGCTTTGTTTTGTCAACGAGTTAAATAACATAAGTTTACTTATTGTTAATTTATTCAGTTTTGACGCATCCGATATTTTGTTAAATTAATTTATTTTTGGAACTAGGTAAAAGTTAAGTAATTTCTAAAGGTAGCTACGTACGTATACGCGTCGTCAACGTGATATTTTATAAACAGTGTCACTGCAAGTAGCCTTTTTCGTGTGGAACAATCCCTACTACTGCTCGTAATCTATGGAGCTATGGCATCGATATGTTATACAGTGGAATCAAAAAGGAGAAAAGAAGGAGATGGTTGATTTACCCGACTATTTAGAATTGATCATAAAACAAGGCTAAGTCTTTTAAAATAATGTTTGATTCTAAATGGTTGTATCACACAGGTGGAGGCCTCTATAAAATAATAATAAACGTAGTAAAAAAAACCACATGCGTGCAGTTCATACGTGGTAGAAATGAAAACTTCAGAAAACTAAAGTAGACAAGATTGAGGAGGTTACGAAGCACCGCATAAAGAGTAAACCGATTAAACTATCTCATTCGAGATGCGTTTGTCTCTTTTTAATGTCGTTTCCATTTCATCGAGTTTCAGATCACAACGGTGCTAAAGAATTTTCACTTCAATAAGATCGTTGACATTGAAAAGCATGGTAAACCAGATTTTTAACGTATTAATGTAATTTGGCTTTTAATAAAGCGTTACAAGAAACAATTTTTTAGAAGGAAGAAAAACTTCTACAAGTATCTACCGATGCCGTATTTTGCTCGGCAATCACAATATATGTTCGGTGGTGTTGTCTTAAAAACGAACGTTTTAACAGTGTTTGGCATTTTTAGAATCAACGAATTTAATGGCATTAAAAAACTGGGTGTGCAATTCACACGCGTTAGAAGTGAAACTTTCATCCACACAATCTCAACCAATACGAATAGCCTTGAAAAGTTAGCTCATAATCAAATAGGCCAATGCGCGCAGCTTGACAGAGCGCGACGCTACATAGATAATGTACTTAGGTAAGGTATCATTCTATCTCGTTCTCTCGCAGGCTAAATCCTATAGATGTATGGGTTTGTCTCTTTTTAGTGTCACTCGTTTCCGTTTCATCGAGTTTCAAATCACAACGGTACTAAAGAAGTGATCACTTCAAAACACTTTTAGAAAAATTGTCACATTCGCGGTATTGCATTCCAAAGGAAGTTATCATACTAATGTTTTGTAAATATACCCAAACATATTCCGTAAATTTTATTAAATAAATAAAAAAAGTCAATGTTTGCAAAATGATAAATGTATTCAAAGTTCACAACCCATTGAGAATTACAAAGGACGACCCTTCAACACCGTTCATATTATGAATCCAATATTTAGTGATGGAGGTCGAGCGATAATCGGCACAATCGTTATTATTTGTAAACATGAATCGTTACAAATGACACCGGTCCCTCGCGGCGACCGCTACCCGGCGGCTTTGCGGGATGTTTCCTCGGACAATCGATATCGATCACGGTCCGATGTTTTTGTACGAGATGACACGGCATAATGTAGAACGATTATTGATTGCTCGACGGGGTATTTTTTATGTCGATTGAGATGATGGGATCAAGTCACAACACTAAATCTTCCAGAGCTTATATCTTCTTACATTCGTTTTCATGGATGGCTCTTATAACGTAAATGGACATTTGATTTTAAAAATGATTTTGTTGTTTTTAATGTGAATACTACCCAAGTGTCAAGTTTCACGGATCCCGTGGGATTATGGCATCCCCTGATGTTGAGGTTTATTTTTAGGCCAAATGAGGGAATGCAGATGGGAAAGTGAAGGTTGGGAACTACTTTGCTCTTCAGATCTGGCCACCTAGGTACCTAGGATCTCGATATATACATATAAGTACATATTTCATTTTGCTCTTCAGATCTATCCACCTAGGTACCTAGGATCTCGATATATACATATAAGTACATATTTCATTTTGCTCTTCAGATCTGGCCACCTAGGTACCTAGGATCTCGATATAAAAATATAAGTACATATTTCACTTTGCTCTTCAGATCTGGCCACCTAGGTACCTAGGATCTCGATATATACATATAAGTACATATTTCATTTTGCTCTTCAGATCTGGCCACCTAGGTGTACCTAGGATCTCGATATATACATATAAGTACATATTTCATTTTGCTCTTCAGATCTGGCCACCTAGGTGTACCTAGGATCTCGATATATACATATAAGTACATATTTCATTTTGCTCTTCAGATCTGGCCACCTAGGTACCTAGGATCTCGATATATACATATAAGTACATATTTCATTTTGTTATTTTAATGAATACAAAATTTTCCTCTAAAATCATAATAAATCTTCTATGGCTTATTTTAATCAATATTGATTTAAAATGAAAATTAAACAAGGAACTCAGGAAGGACGTGTTGTTTCACAGAATTAAAACAATTCTTCAAATTTCAAAGTTTTCGAAAGGAAATAGATATAATGCTTTGAAAATCTAAAATCAAATCGGTTTATTGAACACTTGCAATTAAAAATACAAAACCACACTTCAATAAAAACTTACACGTATTCACACAATAAAATTATCAAAAAAGCTTGGATCACACCTGGCCTACTTAAATGTATAAGAAAAAGAGACAAGATCCATCAGCAAGTAAAAAACAATCCTTATGACTTGTAACGGACGTGTCGTCGTCCTTACAAGACTGTAAATTTATGAGGGCACCGGTGGCTGTGCACTCCTTCCCTTTTGTGTGCCAATGATGATTATTGAAGCTGGCCTCCCTACATCCAGTGGGTGGTGGCCCTGGATGCGCCTAGTTTCTGCCTGGGCCTGGTTGCCTTGGGAGTACCCAGAGTTAGGGCCGGCTGTAGCGGCAGGCACCAGGCACTCGTCCAGGCAGAACTTCAGCAGGAGGCAGCAGGTCGTAGGACTTCCAGAGGTAGGAAGTAGTAAAACAAGAAGAGTAGAATTGAACTTTGAACTGAACGAACATATTTATTTGGAAATTTTCATAACATTTAAGGGGTACTTGTACCCGACAGCGTTCGGGCAGTATTTATTAAAAAAGTGGAGGGGATTCACACCTCGAAACAGAATGGTTTAAATAGAGCGGCCAAAATGTCGGCCCTCTATTTTGCCGATGTCGCCTTTGAAGGCGGTCGCTTAAAATGTGTTTTTTATAATAATTCTACAGAGTTAATTGTGTACATATGTGTTCGTTATTATACAGTAATCATGAAATAAACCAATTGTCTATTGCTAGATTTTTAGTTAGAGACGTTTAGCTCATTTTTTAGCTAAATCGCATAAAATATAAATTGATTTGCCGTTTGGCTGAATATCTGGTTATTTACAGTTACAATGTTATTTTTACGAGGTCCCCCGTAAGATGTGTTAATGAAACCTGTTTGTTTCACCATCTTACGGGGCACCTGGATTTTTAAAATCGGAAAAACGTATTTTTACCGAAATTTTTCTAAGTGTTTTTTGAGGGTCATTTATTGCCCTAGTTTGAGTAATTTAAGGGCTAGAGACTCAGGCTCTCTTTCCCTCGATGCCTTGTAGGACTGCGGAATGAAATTTCTTAGTTTCATTATCCTACAAGGATCGTAAGTTAAAATATTTAACAATATGTCAAAAAAAAAGGAAACATAAAAAATACGTTTGAAATTATAAATTGAAAAATGTCCCTGGTGGCAACCTGAGCATGATAGCGTTTATTTGTTGCACCGGGGGCATTGTACATATAAAAATGAAAGTATTTTATTAATACAATATTACAATTAGAATAACTTTTAAATTCTAATTGGAAAACAAACATAAAAATATTTTCAACGAAAAAGATCGCTGGCGGTACGGTACTAACGAGCTCAGTGGGCAAGCGGAATTTTTGGATTTCGGGCGAAATCTCAAAAAATGACCACTGAACTGTAGAGGATACCGCCAAGGATGTTTTTCGTTGAAAGAACATTTGAGGGTACGTAACACGTCGGTTACATGACTTTTCTTTAAAACTATTTTACAAAAACTATAGAAACATCTGCTCCAATCTTACTAAATCGGCTAAACAAAATTACTACAGATCTAAAATAGATCAATCCAATAATAATCCAAAACTTATCTGGCAAATAATTAAAGAAATCACCTACACAGATCAAAACAAAACAAACCCATTGGAAGAAATCAACACAGATAACGGTACACTCTCGGTCAACAAAAACGTACATAAACTAATTAACTACACAAACAACTTTTTTGCAAACATAGGCTCGAATTTAGCGAACAAAATAACCAAACCTCAACACTATAACCCGAACATAAACAAACACCCAAATCCACAAAGTATTAAATTTGCCCTAAAACCAATCACCAAACAAGAACTAACACTAATGTTATCTAAATTCAAATCAACATCCTCATCTGGTAGTGATGAAATCACAATGAAAACAATAAAATTCTTACAAGATGAAATTACCGAACCGATACTCTTTCTAATAAACAAATCTATCACAGAAAGCAGATTTCCATCTCAACTCAAAATAGGGACTATTACACCAATCTTTAAATCAGGAAATCATAAAGATATCAATAACTACAGACCAATCACAATTCTAAACACATTATCTAAAATCTTAGAATTAACAGTTAAAACTCAACTCGTCGACTACCTAGAATCAAATAAACTATTATCACCAAAACAATTTGGATTCAGAAAAAATTTAGGAACATCCAACGCCATAGCCTTAGTAATTGAATATATTAAAAATTCTCTAGACTCTCATAAAAAATGCATTGGCATATTTCTCGACCTTTCTAAAGCGTTCGACACAATAAATCACTCACATCTTTTTGAAAAACTAGAGAACATAGGAATTACTGATAATGAACTAATATTTTTAAAAAGTTACATGGAAAATAGAAAGCAAACTGTGAAACTTAACAACATAACCAGTGAGTGTATTGACGTCAAATTCGGGGTGCCTCAAGGAAGTATTCTGGGTCCGATTCTGTTCCTTATTTATATTAATGACCTATGCCACATAGAATGTGACGGAGAAATCATCAGTTTTGCGGATGATACTGTTCTCCTAATAAATGGGAAAAATTGGGCAGAAACATTTAAGAAAGCAGAAGACACACTTAAAAGAATTAAAAATTGGCTAGACTACCATTCACTTACACTTAATGCTAATAAAACCAAATTCATCACTTTCAAAATAAAAAATAAGAAAAACTCTGAAGAAAACCTGAACATGAAAATTCATAGTCAGCATCAATTAAATGAGCATTGTAATTGTCCTTCATTAGAAAACGTTGACCATATAACGTATCTGGGTCTAAAAATTGACCAAAACTTAAAATGGACCGAACACATTACCTATTTAAATAATAAAATTAAAAAACTAAGTTATTTTTTCAAAACTATCAGGAATGTCCTCATTAAAAAAGACTTAATCAAGATTTACATGGCTCTCTGCCAATCACTGTTAGAATACGGTATTATCGGATGGGGCAGTGCAAATAAAAACATACTAAATCCACTAATTAAAACTCAAAAATCCATAATGAAAATTATACTGAAAGTTCCTGTAAGAACTAGCACTGATGAAATCTTCAACAATCTTAACATCATGTCAATTAAACAACTGTATTCTAAAACTATACTCATTTACATTCATAAGTACAAAACCCAAGAAATGACAACTTACACGTACATTAGAAACACTAGATCTCATGGTCAAAAACATATCCAACAAGTAACTACTAACACAACATTTGGGCAAAAAAGCTTCTTGTATTATGGTATTAAACTTTTCAATAAAATACCACTCTCACTTAAAAACCTCAACAGTATAACATTTAAATCTCAAATAAAAAGCTGGATACTAAATATAGGGAGAACAGAAATAGAAAATATACTGATATCAAATACAGACTAAAACCGAATCTACTGATCTGAATTATAAAAAAAACACAATTTTATTTAATTTTTAATTATTTAACAAAATACTACATGATATCTATACGTTTATAACAAATTCATATTAATTTCTTATAATTAAAATATAATATGTAAATGAAATCCTCAGCACGGGAAATCCCAGTGAGGATATCATTATCTTTAGATGTTTGTAAAGAAAGAAAAACAATAAATCATTATTATTATTATTATTATTATTATTATTTGTAATATAAATAAATGTATTATTTTCCCTTATTACCTTTCAATCATAGCTGCACTGTTTGACAAAAGACAAACCTGCATAAATTTTCATAATAATACTTAGTAGCTTATTTATGTCATTTGAAAAGATTCATTACTGCCAGGTGGTCATTTATCGCAAATACTCATACCGTTGTCCGCGACGTATTGGCACGCAACGTGATATGGCCATGTTGACAGCGGAGTTATTCCGGCATATTGACAGAATAGAGTGGAACAACCTTTCAGCACTGACTGACAGTATAAAAAGTAGTAGTTGTCCGGGTTTTCACGTAATCCTTACCAGATAAAATATGCAAATACTGCTGCATTTTACAACTACGCATTTGCATATTTTTGCAAAACCCTCATCATCGTCGGTGCTACAAGTTTTTGAGAGTTCTTACGTATTGTTAAATATCTTCACTCCTAAAGTATTTTTTCTCCAAGAAACCGTTAATCCATTGGGAATTATACACTTGTACGGGAGTGTTTCAATGAAGTGCAGTAGTCTTAATAAAACGCGAATTTGACGGAATATAAAAAAAGCATTTGAGCAAAAATCTCAAATTCTTAAAAAAAAAAACAAAACACTTTTAATGTCTTTTAGAAGGGATGTTGAAATGCCTATACTTTGTTCAATTTTCATGGAACCACTGTATCTGATTCCCAATGATTGTACGCACGAGGGTTATTCAACACAGCAGTTCATCTAATATTAGGTGCCACCAGATTTTTTCAAATCATCCCTTTCTACGTAATTGCCTACACGCAGTGGCATTCGAGTCGCAGAGAGAGTTCATTTAAAAAATTGTCTTATAGTGGAAGAATGTGGAGTATGGGGAACTGAACGGGGTGACACCATCGTAATGACTGATCTCTGCATGAGTGATAATCTTACTCAGAGGCAATTCATGCTCAGGTCGGTCAAGTCTGATTTGTCGAATAGAATGGTTGAACCCTCTCGTATGCATGTTTAGCATTTAATGTTCTGGGATTTAAAAATCATTTTTAGATCACTTTGTGAATTAACCTGAGGACAGAGACATGTTTTGAATAGTGGTTATATAAATATTGATTTTTAAAATTTAAATGGCTATTTATTTATTGTTTGAAACGTTTAAAGAGTGTTAACAATTATTTCATTAGTTAAATTTTTGATGATTGCCATTGAGATGTGCATCGATATTAAGCACGCTTAAAATTAGTAGGTTCTCATTTTTTATAGGTCTACAAAAACAGGAGATATGATTTTTCACGATTTTGATGAGATATGATTTTTGACGTTCTAATTGTAGGCCTACAAAAACAGGAGATATGATTTATTGAAGAAAAAAAACTTTTCGCTCTCCCAAACAATTAATATTTGTCCTTTACACCATTTCAACTTTCCGCCATAGTTATATATAGCTAATTGAAAACACCTATTTAAAAAAAAAATCCTCTGCATTTTGTAAAGTGTCATTGAGGTATTTGAATCACTAAATGGCGCTGTGGTAAGTTCACCAGATAATATTATTATGCTCAACTCTTTAAAATATCACGTCTCTTATATTTTTATTGCCAGCCCTGGTGATAAAATGAGATCAACCAAACGAATGAAACTGATTTTATTTCCACAATTTGCCGACAATGGTGAAACATCTACTGACAAATTTATGAGAAATTCTATTCTGTATTGAGTAGCTTTGCAAATTCTGAACATTCGAACAAAGGATGCAACTACTCTAAGCTGGACAAGTCGACCACCTCTATATAAGTATTATCGTTCTGTGCCGTCCATCTGATAAAGGAGCGGTCTGCAGAAACTACCCTTAGGGTATAGATGGTACTACCCCCCTATACTTCGTTCACTGAGAACGAAACATTTTCTAAACAAAGTAAAATATTTCAAGAAAGGAAGAACGATAGGTTAGTAGAACCCCCGCCACATTTGACAGTCATTTGAACGCACCATAATTTGAAGCGTAACCTCAAGAGAAGTGTCCTCAAAATAAGCTTTACATAGTTTAATTATCATTAACTATTAACGCCAATAAAAGTTGTTTTTTGTAAATTTCCTAAAGTGGTGAAGTTGTGAGCGTTCAAAGTGATTTTTTGCTGTTGTTTAATTTTGGAAATTATTTCCTCTCCATGAACAGAGTATATTGAGAGTCCGGGCTCACGGAATGAACTAACAAACTAACCTCTGCATTGTCCATAGTACCAACACTTTCAGGAGACGGAATTAATCCCAATATCTCGCTGCAGAGGGTAAGTTTTAGCCGAGTATTTCATCCTTAACTTAGAATTAATTTGGCAATGTTGATTTTGAGATATCTTTGAATATTCAAATTCTAATCCATAATCCACTATTATAATACTCGGTTTAGTACAAAGGGTAGGTTCCTGTCTTGCCGGTTGATTTGTTCCTTTGAAAGGATAGTTCTTGTGTGTTTTACCCCAGACAATAATTTGACAATTATTAGGGGTTCGTTGTGGGTTGTCAATGTGATCGAGATTATTTAAAGTGATGATCGAATTAAATGCCGAAGGTTACATAGGTTTCATATCACACGCCTAGTAAATGACTATTGTATGATCAATAGCAGTTAAATGTCGGAAAATACGCTTTTAAAAATTAACATTTTAACGGAATTTTTACGGATTCTTACGGAAAAATGTAGATTTAGAATTTAGATTACCGTCAGCTTCCTCAGGGCCGGTATTTCAGTGTACTCAGGAATATACATAGTAAGTCAATGCGACTATAATAAGTCATACAAACATAATAAGTCAATACGAATGTAATAAGTTAATATAATTAGTCTATATGAATATAATAAATAATATATATGTTGATCTAAAATTGGTAAATCTTAGGTTTTACTAGTAAATCCTAAGATTTACCAACTTTAAAAGTTGGTAAATCTTGGGATTTACTGGATTATCTTAAGATTTACCATAGTTCGGGCATTTACAGTAACATATACAACATAATAAGTCTACACGAATATAATTAGTCAATAAGAATATAATAAGTAATACAATATAATAATTTTATTTATTTTTATTTTATTTATTTGTAAGATCCTACTATCAATAACACTTATCCTGACGAAAAAAAAATTGTTTTTGAAACATGTAAATAATGTTAATAATAAAGTGGAGCACACTAAGTTATTTTTTTTTCATTATACAATACAATAATAAGTCAGATTGGATGTCAAAAGACCTAACCCGATAGCAACTTGAGAAATGCAAGAAATATCTAAAAGCAACTGAAATACCGGCCCTTTTGGGTTATTTTGAGTTTGATTAATCAACAAAGTGAAAGGTTAAATATAAAAATATCAATAACAGTTGATAGCAAAATGCTATTACATCGTTTGAAAGGACAAAGCGTGAGTGAAAGGGGCATTGTCTCTGAACGTTTTGATCAAACGACATTTCAATGTGCATACATAATTACAGATCTGATTGGAACGCCTGACAGAACAATCCTGTGGCTTTGTGGCTGCACACATAATATAATATGAAAAAGAGCGCAGTATGATCTTAAGTTGACAGAATATACAATATTATGGAAATAATGCAGACACCTGGTGGTCTAGCAGGAATATCTGATAGTATTGACACAATTAACAATATCGGTAATAATTAGTCTACACTAATAATTGGTAACGCAAAAGTTAACCTTGTACATTAATTTAATTGTGATCGATGAAAACCGTTTTCCTACGAAATATTAGCACTATACAAATTAAATAGGAACATAGTTTTATACAGTAAGGTCATTTACCATGAAAAATTGTTTAAAAAGCTTCCCTTATAATTTCAATATCCACAATATTTTCAAATTTATCCATTCGGACAGTTCTTTGTCAAACCGGACAATTCCAATCTTTAAAGATAATTCCATTGTCGAAAATATCTACAAATTTGTCCATTCGGAAAAGCTTTGTCAAGCGGATAATTCCAAAGTGTAAAATATCACCAAGTTTGCCCTTCAGGTAACTTGGTGATATTTACAAACGCTTTGATAATTAAAATTATTATAGATGTCAACGCCTTTAAGACAAACAAACCTTTGCAGCGCCTCGCACGGCGGCTATGGGAATCATGTATGGCTGACAATATAGTAAAAACCTTCTCAGATAGCAAAAATAAATAAATTCTCGTATATATAGAAACCATAAAGAAAGACAAAGATATTCGTTAACTTTAACTGTGACGTTTGAAATTGGTGGGACCAATACGTTTTTCCAGTGGGCTTCGATGCTGAAATCTGGATTCTGACAATGATTATGTTGTTGAATCAACCCGTTACCAAGTTACCAGAAGTAATAGAGTACTAACTAATCCAAGAAGAAGCTGTATTATCTGTACTTAGCGAGGCAATCTCCCGTCATGTCCGAAGGCGCCCTGTTAATGGGAAGTGATCCTCCGATCCTCGGTTCACGCAATAATTAATTCCCGATAACGCGATCTCAGCGGGAGTGCTGGGTCGGCGTGATGGACGCGTTAGAAAATATGTTTTCACAGAACCCAAGGCAGCCTGGTTACTTGTTATCAAAAGTGACTGGATATTTTTCTATTAATTGGTTTTTTTGTTCCACGTGATGCCGCATAAGATTTTGAAGTGTCGGTAGCTAATGGGAACATGGCAGAGTTGAAGAAACTTTTAACATTGTTTGGGAAGATATCACTATTCAGAAAATAAAAGTTTTTTTATTAGTTTGAAACTGTTTAGTTTCCAGATATGCAAAGCTAAGCATTTCCCACTTTTCATCTTTCTCTTATCCTTTCCCTCGTGAACTTTTCCCACAACGTTTCCCACAACTTCCAACAGTTTTACTTTCATTATTAGGACTTACAATAGTATCAAACTACGACATTCATATGTATATGTTTTTTGAACGTGCTTTTATTTTAGAAGTAAATTCAAATATTTTTTTACCTTTCTTTGGTTCAGATTGGTTATAAGATATGTTACGTTACCTTGAGACGAATGAAACTTTATAATATTATTATTTATGTATTACTCGCCCTAGTTCGTATTTTCATTATATTTTATAGCAGTTGTTTGTATCGTTAAATGTATGTATATTATACTTACAAATTGAGATATTTGGGAAAATATAAACATAACGAAAATAAAATACTTGGTAAAAATCTTAACGAAAAAACTAAGAATAAAAACTAAAAAATAAAATATAAGAGATAACACCGACGTATATTTCACCTCTCAAATAGATAGATAGATACTCGTAATATAACAACACTAATGAAAGGTAAACAAAAAATCTATTTGGTGCTTCGACCAATCATACGTCAATGATTTGGTGTCTAGAAAAATAAAAGTAACAGAATAAGCAACATTAGTTTTAATAAAATGCACTAATTCTCCCAGATCAGATTATTACTTTCCTTGACTGTGAAGTCTCGGATTCGGGAATTTCGATAAGGCAGTGTTCCGGTTGAGTAAAATAGTAATAAATGTCAGCAAAATCTTTTGGAAACATGGATACTGATTTCCTGTGAGCTGTTACGTATTTTAGTTTAGATCGTTTTAATCGGCGAATCTGATACTAATAGAAAAAGCAAATAACAGCCATGGAAAATCACACAAATCTGACTGGAGATCTAGTCCGTCAGGAGATCTCGATTCCACAAAATAATCGCTCGGCAGGACTGGCACAAATTATTTTAATACAGTTTTTTAATGTAAGTAAATGATTGAATCTGTGCTAATTCTCCTTTCTGAAAGTTTTCATACCGATATTTTGTCGATTTTCGTTATCAATGAGTTGAATGCTATTTTTTTCGCTTTGTAAAAAAATAGTTGAAAGCATTAACTTAGAATTTGATTTTACACAAGAGTTATGTATGAAAACTAACAATTACTTTGTTTTTATGGTAGATAAACAATAGTTTTTGTTTCGTTTTGATAATAATTTGTTGTGAATCGTAGTTAGTTGCCTTAAATCAAGATTTTATTTATATTATAATTCTAAGATAATCACTTTTTACAATGATTAAGTTACATATTTCACGATTAGTTATTATTAATTCAAACTATGCCCGTTGTAAATTCAATAATAAATCTTTCAAAAACCACCGTGTGTTTACAATCTCCGCCTGGTGCTTTCAGACGCAACACATGGGTTTAGTAGGTACGAGTATTATAAATAAGTTGACGATGGTTTTAAAACCAATACGGTAACACTAACACTTCAGGAAGGAACGGTAAACTTCTTCAGTAAACAGGTAGGTACCGTGTGTGAGCCGTCATTTAGGCACTAAATAATATCAATAAATTTAAACATTATTTTTTTAATTTTTAACTTTTGAAGGTTATACTTAATAATGTTACATTGATCATTGAAGAAGAAGATAATACTGACAAATTTAAATGAAAATATATTCAGTTTTCGAACAGCTCGCATGCCACCTTTTACAATTTTTTTATTCAAGTTTTAATTTTTCAAATGATACAAATATATATTTTTATATAGTATAAGAACCATGTATCAAAATTGGTACCTAACATGGGTAAGTATTTAAAATATCTATAATATACTTGATCCGATTCAAAGTATGAGGCGATTGTTTCAAATAAATTCATTAATTTAAAGAGTTTCGAAAACGGAATTTTGATTGAAGATCATTGTTTTGCAAAATATCATTTTAAAATTGTGTCTTTTTTGACAGTTTCGCAAGAGTTTTTGTAATTATTTGTCTTGTGTTTGTAATAATCCAGAAACCTTCACGGGGGTGGAGAGGAGGTATTTTGAAAATTTCAAACATTTCCTATGCTTAATATAGCAATACATAGACATCTCGTATAATCATATAGGTACTCATATACTCATGTATTCACATATTCACATACTCATGTACTCATATAAATACATATCCTCAAGCAAGCATATTTTGATTTTTGTTTTTGTAGATTAAAAAAAAATTGATTTAATATCCACACACTGTACCAGTACAACATGTAGTGATAAATGTGTCCAGTCACCGTTCCCCACCGCGCCGAGAGGCCGACAATTAACCTTTCGGCGGCCCGGCTCCGGAAGACGCGCTAATCTCGGGAACAAGGCGCCCTGCCCTTTTTGTCCAGGCTATAGAATTCCTTTCGTGGCACCGGCACCAAACCATGGTGTGACTGAACCCCAACATACCATACATACTACTGTGCACAGGTTTAAAAGTCTACTTTGCAGGTTAAAAAAGATCTGATTTAGAGAATGATCGATTTAGTATCCAATGCAAACGAATAACGGTATAAAAATTTCAAACAACGTAAAAATTCCAGAAGGACGTAATAAATTGCCATCATCTCTACATATTATAAAATGAAGTCATCCGCCGCATCTGCCTATGTGTTTGCGATAAAATCAACAACTACTGAACGGATTTTCATGCGGTTTGCACCAATAGTGATTCATGAGAAAGGTTCAGGTATATAATTTGTAAAGTTTTTTTAATGTAAATTGGTTGAAATATATAATTAAAGGAGAATGTCTGTATGTGGTGGACGAGCGGGCTAGCAAGCCGGTGGTGTGGATTTGATTTGTATGCAATTTTTCAAATGGCAGTGTGAGTTTAAATGTTGGGTAACCATCCAGTAGATGGCGTTGTGTTTCGTTAGCAACAGCAACACGTGGCCGGGTCAGCTAGTTATTTACTAAATAAAACACTCCGTTATTAACCGCAGTTCTTTGAAGCTTGAGCTAAGCTACACCTGCTGATTATAAAATATTATTTATTAGTAATTGTAAAATTACTTTGCAGCGTTATTTTAATTAAATGAAAATAATTGCCTAAGTTTAAACCACTATAATAAATAGAATATCTACTTACGTATTTCAGAATGAGTAGTTCATTCACAA
The DNA here is from genome assembly GCA_917563855.2 of Limnephilus lunatus. Lineage (NCBI taxonomy): Eukaryota > Metazoa > Arthropoda > Insecta > Trichoptera > Limnephilidae > Limnephilus > Limnephilus lunatus. Next base: position 50,870,882 of record OU830593.1, read on the forward strand.
GGATACTTTATTATTATTTTAATTTAATATGTTGAACAACTTCCCGACATCCGATCAAACTGAAACTCATCATATAAAACAGTTGTCAATGACAATGAGATGTCAATTGCCTCCCCGATAATCACGCGCATACGCGAGGACATGTTCTGAAATTTTAAGAAATTAAAAAGCACTTAGTGCTTGGTGTTTTATTTTATTATGTGACTTATACCATTTCAATGTGGGTACCATAGTCCTACTTTACACTGGCAGTAAGTTAAAATATAATTTTCATTTTTGCGTATTAAATGCAGAAGAAACCATTTTGCAGACATTGGAATACAAAGGTAGTGCTACGGAAGAAAAAAGAAAAGTTACTATTGTAACCATGTGACCTTTACGACAAAGAATGCAAGGCCAGTGTAAGGGTACCATTCAATGACCTCCGCGCATTTTTAGTATCTAAATGAAATGCTGTTTTTCGTTTATGTTCTCAATGTTATTAAATAGTAGAAATAATAATTCTCAGTTATTTAATTATTGTTATCAAGTTCAAATATATACATATAAATATTTTTCTAATTTAAAAACGGTTTTATTTTTATTTTTTTTATTTATTTATTTTATACACTTTACAAATACAAGACAAAAAGTCCCGATAAACTACTTTTTAGCAGTTTGTCTAACGGGTTATTTACGTTAAAGATCTTATAATAGTGATTTAATAGTTACATTTTTACAATTATATAAAATAAAATTTAGTTTTTTACAGAAATATAGATAAAAATAAATTTTTGAAAACATAAATAACATTTTTAAAGTCTTTAGGATAATGTCATTGTAAGCTAATACAAATTAATTCTTTCCATAAGCCAAGTCTTCAGTAAATTCATCAATTGTTTGTTTTGGGCACAGTTTTTAATTTCAGCAGGTAACATATTTAAACAACTGGGAATCATGTAATTTAACGTTCTTTGTCCATATTTATTTGTATGCTTAGGTACAATTAGCCCTTCATTAAAGTTAAAACAAATAAGTTCTGCTGTACAGTTATTATTATTGTTATTATTTTTTTTTATTTATTAAGAAGGAAATACAGATACAGATGTCAATTGACAAGAATATACAAAACAATAAATAGAGAACTCACCTGCATCCAAACTATTTCTCATGAATTAACAGCGGATAAGAACACAAATATTTTTATTAATAATTAAGGAAAAGTCGTATGTATATAGGTACATAAGAATATGATTTTACAAATAGAGAGATGAAAAAACTACTCGTGATAGCTGTTTCGTGACCGCGTGTTTTCTCCCCGTGGCAAAATATCACCTGACATAATATCCCAAGGATAAAATATCCCACGGACAAAACATCCCCCGACAAGGAAGGAAGGAGACAGAGCAAAGAACTTACAGTTTCGATTTAAGTTGTAAATTTGGCGCCGAAAGGTTTTGTTGGGTTAGTTTAGGTTAGGTTTAAATTTTAAATTTATAAAGAAACCAAGTTACATGAATAAATATTTATTTGAATGAAGTGAATATTTCTTTATCACCGTTGTGATTTGAAACTCAATGAAACGATAAAGCGACACTAAAAAGGCCAAACACGTACATCAATAATTAATAATAATCGGTCTTCTTTTGTGTGGTGCTTCGTAGCCTAACCACTTTTGTCTATTATTATAAGCAATAATTATTAGCCTGAAACACTCATCTACATTGAAAAAAATCTCCTGAGAAAACGAAGGGACTTGAACCCGCGTGCTTCTTATATCCGGTCAACTGTTCTTTATCCACTTGAGATTTTTTCAATGTAGATGAGTATTTCAGGCTAATAATTATTGCTCATGAATCACTCTATCTATTGGTGAAAACCGCGTGAAAATACGTTGCATAGTTTAAAAGATCTAAGCGCACAGACAGCGGGAGCGACTTCATTTTATACTATGTAAAGATGTGCCATACGCAGTTTTTACTGCGTAGGACTGCGCTTCCTGGTATCGCCGATATTTTGTACCAATTAACGAATAAACTAAATGAACGAATAAACTAAACGAACGTTAAACTTAATGAAGAAATGTTTTCCGTATTCTAACTTTATTTTTAACCAATACTACTGCAAACCTTAAAAAAATCAACTACATGAACTAATTCTTTTCGCATGCTATAATAACTACTCCAATTTTGCCGACATAACCGCGGGCATCATAGCAAATCTCAATATCTTTGATTATTACGTTATTAGTGTAGGTATGCCAAGACGTTGAAATAAAGCATCACTGCCTGCTGCTAAAGGATATTGGCGAGATCGTTAGTGACACGAAATCTGGATAGAAACAATAGTAAAAAAAACTAACTCATTAAAGAAAAATCTAATAAAACATAAATTTTTTGTAAAGAAATTTCCTTAGAGAAAAAACTCTCAAATTTTTGGATAACCTTGTTTGTAATCACAAAACTCGTAGGTACTATTCGAAGTTGCCAAACACAATCTGCTCTATATTCCCGCTGTGTCTCCTCCGTGCTACTTGTTATCGGACACGTTCTCCCTTTGTATCGAGTTTCCAAAGGAAAGTTCCAAGCTGGAGGATAGAACGTGAACGTTATGCACGTGAGTTAGTATGTACGGACGCATTACGGCCCCGACACGCGGCTCTTTGAAAGCATGAACATAGTTTGAATAATATATTATTCCTGAGTTTGTAGTTTACGGTAAGTTTGGATGATTTTGAAAAGGTTTCAAGTTTCGTATCTAAATATCAGGAGGTGCAATTCATTTCTTTAAATGAAACTTCTTTACGCACGCTCGACTTGGGGGGTAAGCTGGTGAATGCGTTACGAAAAGTGGTGATGTTACGAAAAGTGTAATGCAAACGGTAATCGACGCGAACAGTAATCAATGTCATTAAAAAGGAAACGAAGCATGTGCAACATTTGCCCAGCGAAAAAAAGACGCACGAGAGTGTACAAATGCAATAAACCATATTGTCTGGAATGTCAATGTCAATGTCATAAGTTAGTGAAGTTTTATTTTAGTCGTGTGGTCTAAGTCTAAAACTCGTTTTCTTTTAATTAAAAAAATTGTATATTTCACTATTCTAGATTTTTAAATTTAAAAATAGTTCATGTTGTAATGGGGTGAACCTGACCTATTCGACTAGATCATTTCCTAGATAATAATAATGATCGGATTATTTCTATATCGCCGTTTTCGTGGGAAGATTACATCTATTTGGGATGCGGGTACGGGTATCGCCGCCCCGGGAATCATTTATTGGATAATAAACACCTTTGCATAGGTCACCTCAAGTGTTTCGCTACGTTTGCGGACTTAGCAGGGGTGCCCGGGTTCATGAGGTAAGGTTTGTCCAGGTCTTGGTGACTGACGCCTCTGCCCATCTGCTGCGTGGCGGGCCGGATCATAAGACAGGTTGAGGGAGGTCTTTTGACCTTTACAGCCGGACTTTCTCGACCCATCGCCTTGCACCGCAGTTGGAGGGATGGATTCATACGTCCGTCACTCCTGGACACACTGACCCAGAGATTCCTACCCACCCCTCGTACCTTTTTCCTCCCAGAACGTCCTATCCTTCCTTTCCTTAAAAAGACCCTCCACACAGCGTCTCCTACGATGAAGATAGGCCCTGAGGGAAATAATTCTCCTCGGGGCCTCCTGTGTGGAGGTAATATAAAAAATAAATAAAAATCAAGGTTGCAAGATGTGTTTTTATGTTTATGTTGTGAGGTTGGTACACAATTACGGTTATTAATTATTTATTGGTTTTTATTGACTGTTTGACTGATAACAAACAACACTAAATGGTGGAACAGGGATGAATATACATGAGAATATGGCAATAAAAAATATGAATATATTTTTTATTGCCAATATAATATATATGTATAATCTTTTATTGCCAATATAATATATATGTATAATCTTTTACTAAATAAAATAAATAAATAAATAAATTATTAATTATGAAGAAAATAACAAATAAAAACCTAGAAAAGGTTTTGATGAAACTCACGATGTGTCAACTTATTTATTTATTTATTTATAAACAGAAACAAACAGTACATGAGAGTGAGAAAAAATTTACAATTAATAAATATAATTCATGGTGCATGGGTACCTGTTATGAATTAACAAATGAATTGTTTTTATGAAGACGACAAAATTTACCCGAACTTGACTTGAGTTGACAAGTTTAGTATTTTCGATATGTTGAAGTAGTTTCATTTTATTTTTTGAATTTTCTTCTACATCGCACACTATATACATACATACCTACATACTTACCATAGCGGTCCGCAGTACGGCAGGTACAATTTACACGTTAATCGACGGCTTTTGGATGAAAGGAAGTCATGATAATATTTTGTTTATTCTTGTTGTTAACATATTTATCTTCAAACATTTTTACAACAAGGCGGAAACCAATTATACGTAAAAATTGTTTGGAATGGTCATTAGATAAATTATTGCTTATAGAAAATTAGGAAAATTTTATTTAGCCCCCCATTAGATTTCAAAGGCAATTTCTGGTAAATAAATTAGTAAAGAGAGCGTGTTTACAAGAGAATCAAACATGTAATTATTAATCATGTCATTACTGCAAGAAGCCTAAAATTAATGTAAAACTTTATTATAAAAATAAAACACAAACACTTTGTATTTAACCACGAATTTGTGGTTAAATACAAAGTGTTTGTGTTTTATTTTTATAATATAATGTCTAACCACAAAGTAATTGCTTCCTATGAAAAAAAAAAAAAAAAAAAAAAAAAAAAAAAACTTTATTCACAAAGAGGAAAAACGTTTGACACCGGTTTATAAGTGTGGTTGTCGTAATTTACATTCTTCATTCACACAATATAACTATTTATACAATCTCGCTATCAGGTTTGTGTTTGAAATTTAGGAGATGTGATGGAAAAGTTTTTTTATTTATATCTAGACGTTTAATAGAAAAACTAATAGAATTTTATGTGTATTTATATTGATTTGAGAAGAGACTGTGGGCAGTTTTCTCCTTTTGGTAATGTTTTGAGATATAAGGTGTCAGACGAGTGTAAATGAGACGTAGTGCTGGGCTATTAGGCTAAACGGAATATTTGTTTCCATTCAAATTTGTGTGGAAGGCACTACTACTTTTCTTATTTAATTTATGAAATTAGCTATTTTCTTTCGAATTGGTGAAAATACATCACACTTTCAAAGACTCTAGATGTCGAATATTGTACAGTATCAAAAAACTCCTTCATTGAATCTAGCTAAGCAATCCCGTTAAACCCTCCCACCGCCTCCGAGCTAGATTATTTCTTTGTATTCCAAACAGGTTTAGTTCCAGCAAACTAAACCGTTTCATTAATACACATCTCCCGCCGCTGCTTCGCTCCTGGTATAGCGAGTTGACCAGGGTTAATTGGGGCCACTAACCACATACGCTAGAGGAATGAAAAAATGGATATCATTTTGTACCTGCACCTTTGTGTTACAGGTACACACAATACTTCATTATTTAATTTGTTTGCGGTGCGGGATGGTGTTGAAATTACTGACTGTTTTTATTCGAGTTTGGTTGGACTGACGTTTTTTTTACGTGGCTAGAATATGTTTTGTTGAATGTACTTGGATGTTGATCGTACTTGGGTGCAACCTGCGTTTATGTTGTCATTCATTTTTCATTCCTTTTACTTAAAGGTATTTTTGTTTCTTAAAACTTGTTACAAATTACATTAAAAGAAAAAATTTTAACATTTGAAACGTCTTCATTTATTTGTGATGATTTAAAAAAAATTCGTCGAACCAGATCTCTTTTGATGATGCTTTTTAGGTATGTGGGATATTATGCCGATTATAAAATGACGTATGGCAGTGAGGTAGGGAATAGGCAGAAAAAGGATGAAAGAAGACCGAATGCTTTCGAAATTTGATCGATGTATGGTAAAATAATGTTTAAGTTTTGTGAGAAACGTAAAGTTTCGCAAAAAATGCATGGCTGATGTATACATAATGATTAAGAGCAGTTGGAACTCACAGAAAAAATTGTTAAAATATTATTCTTGTTATGAATATTGAACATTTGTCTCACTGGCTCCTGGCGTTTTGTAGCAGTTGGGACTTATGCGGTAAAAAAAAAATATGACTATAACATAGTCATATAAAAAGTATTTTTTTATATTTAACGTGCTTTCTTGCATACCTACCTTTGCGGTGCGGCGTTACAATATTTTTTTCGGTAGAACACTTTCAAGGTGATTACTTCTTCAATAATTGAGTCAACAGCACTTCCAAACTGCATAGCATGATTGATCTATTCACTAAAAGTTACTTATCTTTGACGTGTAACATAAAAAGTACAATTTTAAAGGAGGAGCGTTCGATAAGTTACACGCCATCAATCACAATGCAATTGCCTTTAGCGATAATCCCTCAGAAGTGGGCTGGGCAGGGGTGAGAATATTCGACCGCCCCTCTTTACCTTTTTAAAATCCTTAAAGCTATAAATCTTCCCTTAGCCATTGTGAGAAGGCAGTGTTAACCTACCCCTAACTTGAAGGAGGAGGTTTGAATTGTATCGATTGAAACAAAGGCGATTTAGGGGTGCAAATGGATTTGTTGAACCCTACTCCTGGCTTTTGTACCTACAGGTAAAATGATCCGCTTAGATATAAATATGTTTCCTCTCTCTTCTAATTCTGCAAACACTCCCAGGAAGGTATTTATTTTAAATACTTACGTAGTATACTCACAGAAATTTTGGTCAAACTTTATGGCAGGCAACCTTTATTTAAAATAATATGTAGACACATTCTCGTCTATTTTTAAAGAAAGCAATATCTCTATGATTTATGATTGAAATACAGACGTTTGCCTTTTAGGCTGTCGTAGAGTCAAAATTACTTTACAATTGTTTTTATTCTACGGAATCTTCACTGGATGTAACAATTTAGTAATTTGACATAACAATTTCAATCCATATTTTAAGTACTTGCCTTTGTGTTACCCGAAAACTATATAACCTGGTGCAAATACAGCAAGACTCGGAATATGTAACTGTTGAAATTGAGTTAAGAAAATATTAACCCATATTATTATTAGTAGGTAAATATTATAATTTATTGGGATTATCTTTTCAACTTATTTTAGACTTGAAAAATTGGTCAAATCCTGATTTTTTTACAATAGTTCCACACAGAAGACTCCAATGAAAAAAAATCTTCAGGGAATGTATCACCTTCGGGGATACTGTGTGGAGGGTCTTTTTTAAAGAAAGGGGGGGGAAAGGAAGTTCTGGGAAGAATAAGGGATAAGAGGTGGATTGGAATCTGTGAGTCAATGTGTCCAGGAATATGAATCCATCCCTCCCACTGCTGCAATAGATCTAGAGAGTCCTGCTGGAGAGGTCTAGGTTAGGTCCCCCTTAACCAGTCTCTCTAGATCCGGCCCGCTACACGGTAGCTGGGCAAACGCATTCTCCGCCAAGAACTAGAGAAACCTCACCCCACGAACCCGGGCACCCCTGCTAAATCACAAAACGTAGATAACCACTGGGGGTGACCTATAGACAGGGGTGTGGGTTATCCATTAAATGGATGTTTCTCAGGGCGGCGGTACCAATACCCGCCTCTCAAAGACATCTAGTTAGGTGAGATTTTTCAATGGTCGGACACGAGAGTCGAAATTGAGCTCGCAACTATTATTTTGTAACACGTATCATATTTGGAACAAGCTCATTTGCCAACGGCCATGTATAGTACTCGTATTTGGGGCCAGAATAAGCGTTACTTTAATGGATATATCCCATAATATCCTTTCTTTAGAGGTGCTTTTGGCTAGCACTTAAAATAAAAAAAAAAGCTTTGGTGTTATGAGCAATTAGCAGCAATTATCGCCTCGCTGCCTCCATAAAAGCTTCCCGAAGTTTCTTCCACCTCCCGCATCACGGCTGATTTTGTCGATTATCAGAAAGGGATTATCAGGGAATCGAACTGGATAATTATAATATATTGAACTTTAAAAACAGCTTAATCTGAGATATTATGTGAACCACCTATAGAAAACATTTTCTATTGCTAATCTTGTATTGAACTTTAAGGAGGGCTGGTATAAAACTTGAGGAATAGGGGAAAGGGGGTGTTTTAGATTCCGATGGGGGGTAAAAAGGAACTAGGGGTTGGAAGTGCTGGATTAGGCAACTTTCATCCCCTCGGCGTTTTGAAAAAAGCCACTGTGTTTAAAGCGCTCTGTGATATCTTTATACTCGAATTATTTTATATTTTTCTTTATTAGTATTTGGGGAGAGCACGAACTTTTTCGTATTACAAGCCGTGAATTCCCATGGTAAAGTGACATAATAATGTCGTATAAATATTTTATTTATTTCACGCTTGATATGCGATAGCCTACCTTGAATAATAATAATAATAAAAATAACGTAGTATTTATGTAGCGCAGTTTTGTGATATTTCACTTCAAGTGCGCTTAATTATAATAAACTCCTTACAAAAGTTGATTAAATAATGTGAAACAAAGAATACACAGTACATATATACAAATCGGTGCCAAAAGAAGAATATTAACAACAACAGTGCTGTTTTGGCAAGAGACAATAGATAATGATAAACAATAACGGTGCCATTAAACAAGAATCGTTAAAACTAAAATATAATATTAAACAGGAGGCTGTTTAAGTATAGAAATAAGACAAATTTTTAAAGCTCTTTTGAATTCAGCCAAGTTCTGGATATTAGTAAGAGGTGAGGGAAGTTTGTTCCAAATGAGCGGGCCAGTTACACAAAAATATCGATCAAAGTAAACGGCTAGATGAACTTTGAACTTTCCCTTTATCATTTATTTATTGAATACTATAATAAATTTACCTCAAACTCAAGAAATGACTCTACTTACAAAAAAGTATCTACCGCATAGAATAGCAGATTGTGTAGTTCCTGTCATAATAAATCGGTAAGAATCTTCATTTGAGTTAAAGGGTTCAAATACCCATCAGAGCGCTACAAAAATAAAATATAATTGTATGGTTCTTCAGGTAAAAAAATTTACGATTAATTTAATTTCACATTCGTATAAAATTTGAACCTGAAACGTTGCTTTAAACTTAAAACGCTTTGTTTGGCAATCAGAATAGAACAATCAGGTAGATACATAACCTTCCTGTTATATTACTTACTCTATTCCTTCCTCCGTGTGTTCACCTTTTCCTTCTCTACTCCATCCCTTTTTTATTTTGCCTCGCCAGCATTCATTAGACCCAGTGGTTAGCTTATCACAAAAATGGTTATTATGAATAAGTAGTTGTGTTGGTTTTAGTTTAATTTTTTCGCACGGGTTAAATTCATTTTCATATTATATTATAATTCTTACATTTTTAATATTTTAAAATGGGAATTCCAACAATTATGTTGAACTACAACAATATTATAATATAACATAATAACGACCTCCGTAGTCCAGTGGCTCAGACTCTTGACTCACAATCCGGAGGTCGCCGGTTCGAACCCGGCGTGCGCAAATAAATTTTATTTGATTAATTTGTGTTATTTCACAATTAATTCATTTAAAATTATATATAGTATATTTGCGGCACGTTCGAGAGTGGAAGATACTATCAGTATCGCACTGGTGTAAGACCACCATTCAGAATTGAAACGTTGCTTGAAAATGGCTTTAGCCGTGTTTGGTGACCAGATCTGAATAGCCAGTTACTTCCCAACCTTCCTCTTCCCCACCTCCTTCCCCTCTCTACTACCTTCAGCCTCACAACGCACCCCAATTGGGTATGCCATAGTCTCACTGGCTCCAGACGGGAGCAGTTAAAATTCTTGTGCGGTATTCACTGTAAAAAAAAAAAAAAACTTTTAAATAATATGAATATGCCCAAATTGTCAATCAAACGAATTTTCACTGACTTGGTATTTCTATATAAAATTCTAAATAAAATTCTAAATTGGTCCGGTATTTCTTGAATTGATAAGCTTCCGGATTCACTACGTAATACATTATAGATATCAGGATTTATTTCAGTGCAAAAAAATTATGGGACTAACTACCATTTGTATCCCTCTTTGCCCAGAATACTAATTGATGGAAACAATTATACCAATCAGTGGACATCTTAATATCAGTTCAGTTATGTAAAATCAATACTTTATATTTCTTACCATTCATATGTAAAAGCCCAAAAAAAAGGCGTTAATCTGCTATTTTTTGAAACCCGTATTTTGTCAGTAGGTGTTAGAATATCCGGTATAAAACGTTCATTTGGTAGATATCTATAAGACAATTCTGAAAAATGTTTATTAACCACTTGATATAAAGAGTGCAGATTCATATGAAAACAGTTTAATATTTTCGACAGATATTTTTGGGTTATGTTCACTATCTCACGATTCAAAGTCTTGTTCGTTACCACTAACCTAAGAAAAAATCATTTTTTATCATTAACTAGCTTTTATTTTATCATTAACTTTTACATTTTTTCGATCAAAAATCTCCTCCGCCTTATTATTTCGCGAAATATTAAGTAAAAGCGTGTTATAAGTTATAAGGCAAACCATTTCCTCATTACGCTATGCAAATTTATTCAAAACATTTGTTTTATGTTCTATTCTTCAAAAACCGTTCAGCAAATGAGATGAAAATTGTGAAAAGTTCGCCTATTTCACAAAACAACACACTTCCAAGCTCTGACTTAATATTCAAAGCGACATCTCAACTTTCGCGGGAGAAACGCTTTTTACGATTAGTCGACTGTTTGAAGAAGTTGCTCTTGTGATAATTTATGGTTGCTTTTATTCAGTTTCGTTTAATTTTTATTTTTTTATTTTTTTATTTTAGAGAAAGTTGACACCAAATCAGAGATTACAAAATAATACAATAATAAGATGTTAATTATGCCAATTATGAACTTTCCACTGGTGGTAGTGAATGATAAAGCGTGTATTTATTTATTTAATTACATTGTAAAGGTATTTTCTTAAATAATTTAGTTTTAGTTACAATATATGAAAAAAAAATGGGAAGGGGGGAAGAGGAACATAGGAATTGGATTAAGAGGCAAAGGACGGGAATATATATGGATTGACCTTCCTAGTTTGATCATGTTGCTTAGTGAGATTTCGTTTTATTTCACGTAACGTCGAGTTAAAAATGTCAATGTGGTAATAATTTAAGTTAAATGAATGTGTTAATCTGTAGATAAATGAGTTATGTTTGGAGTTAGTCTTGCAAAGAGGGAGATTAAATGTAAGCGACTGTCTCAGTAAACAGTCGCAACAGTTTGCGATTTGGAACGTGGAATGATAGGCGTTGAAGAAGATCAGGACTATCCATTAAGTTATCTGTAATTTTATATTTAATTACCGAATCTGTTTTATTTCTTCGACAAGTTAGCCTCTGTATTTTGAAGAATTTTACAGAATTTTACAAGTCTTCATTACTAACATGAGACCGAAAAGAGCGGAAATTGAGATACCTTAAAAATCTATTTTGAACACTTTCAATTCTATTTTTATGTACTGCATAGCCTGGGTTTCACACTTGAGATGCGTGAATATAATAATATGTTATATAATAACATATTATACAAAATAATATGTTGCAGAAGAATTTGTAGAACATTAATAGGTATTAGTAAATTAAGCCCCCTAATTTTTGTTTGTAATTTTTTAGTAAAAAATATTTAGGCCATAACTTTTATTATCACAAAGTGGCTAAAAAGACAAGTTGAAAATTGTATGTGGGAACTGTTTCATTCTTGATATATTATTTTTGTGATATTACTACAGTTTCATATAAAACTATCGCAGAAGAAGATGAGATTGTGTACGACAGAGGAAAATATGGCACGATCAAGTGAACCAAATACTTGATTTGGGCCATGTCAGGAGTCTAAATAGAAGAATGTATGAGACTTTTTTTCTACTTCCTCACAAGAGTCCCAACTGCTCCTTTCTGGAGCCAGTGAGACCATTGCAACCCCAATTGGGGTTTGTTGGGAGGCTTAAGGTACAGGGGAAAGGAAGGAGATGGGGTAAAGGAAGGTTGGAAAATACCTGGCTATTCAAATTTGGTCACCACGGCTAAAGCCATTTCGAGCCACTTTTTAACTCTGAATGGTGGTCTTACACCAGGGCGATACTACAGTATCGTCCACTCTAGAACGTGCCGTAAATATAACTTATATGATTTTAAATGATTAATTTGCAAAATTATATAATTCAATTAAATAAAATTTACTTGCGCACGCCGGGATTTGAACCCGCAACCTCCGGAATGCTCATCGAGAGCCTTACCCCTCAACCACGGAGGCCGTCGTTGTGCCAATGTGCCAATCCAGAATGGTTTAGCAGTTTCTTCTCTCTGCTACCCCTGCACGAAAACGGCGTGATGGTCACTTAGTTAATCGTTATTCATATATAAATATATTAATATGATAGTTGTTTGTACATTATACACATTAGTTTTTTTTTTTAATCTGGGTTAAATTAACCTCATAATATATTTACACTAAATTTGATGCTAAGTCACACATGTTTCAGAGATGTTATTTCAACCATTTTCTTTTCGTAATATTTTTTTAACTACACTTATTCAATGCTGTTTCCAAATTTCCCAAAAAGAAGTACCAAAGAGGTGCGCAAAGCATTTACGAAAAACGTCCGAAACAAATAAACGACGCCCTTAAATTCCCAGAGCAGATTTTCCCTGTGCGTCACCTATCCACCACCGCCTTTATGTGGAATGTATGCTAATCCGGCGCATATGTCACAAGGTTAGGGAGTTCTATAGGCAGCTTTTCTCCCCTACCACCTTCATTGCCACCCTTTCCACCCACAGCCTTCGCAGAGTAATCTCTATAATAATGAGGAGAATTGTGATACCAAAGAAAGATGTTCTAGTTCTATGCTTTAATATAATGCACTCTATGAATCATCGAATGAAGGAAAGCAATAATGATTTTTAAGATATGTTTAAATATTTTTTATGTTTTTTTTAAAATGTGTATTGCAGATTTAGCAATCATATTATCTCGTAATAAACGTGAAACAATTTACATAACTTAAAATGAATAAATGCACTTATTTAACCAAAAAAAAATAAGTGCACTATATGAATCATCGAATGAAGGAAAGCAATAATAATTTTAGAAAACATGTTTAATTTTTCTTCACGTGTTTTGGCATTTAGCAATCATATTAACAAGTAATAAACGTGAAACAATTTACATAACTTAAAATAAATACATCAAATTTTATAAAAATATATGTCTTTTACAGTTCTTGCCTAAAACGACTTGGTATGAAACCTTCACACAGGAAAATAATTTCCCTCAGGGCCTGTCATCTTTGGGGTAGCTGGGTGGATGTTATTTTTTGAGGGAGGGAGGACTGGAAGATCTGGGAAGGAAAAAAAGGTATGAGGACTGGTTAGGAATCTGGGGGTCAGTGTGCCAGAAGTGACGGACTTATGAATCCATCCCTCCCATTGCAGTGCAAAGCGATGGGTCGAAAGTCAAGGTCAAACAGTCTTCATCAATTGGTCTCTCTCGAGCCGGCCTGCCACGCAGTTGGTAGGCAAAGCATCTGTCGCCAAGACCTAGGCAATCCTCACCCCATGAAACCGGGCAACCCTGCAACGTCACCAAACGTAGCAAACACTTGGGGTGACTTACGCCAGAGGTATTGGTTATCCAATAAATGTTTCTCGAGATGGCATTATCCATACCGGGTCTCCCAATCAATTCGCATTAAGGATATGTAATGAATAACTCATAAGACTATCTTTATGAACGAAAAACTTTGGTAGATACCAACAATATAATATAAAACCCTTCTCACACAAAAAACTATGGAAATGTTAAAAAATATATGTTCTTGGGTTTTATTTAAGACTTAAGGAAACTCTGATGTAGCTATTCTTAGAGTTAACGGCTCTTCACGCTCTCGGCCATATAGTTCTAGGACCTTATTAGGATATCTACTTATCAAAAATTCATTTGAAGTTCTTGGCTACCGCAAAGATATTTAAATGCAGCAATTCTACCCTAGATTTTGGTATTTTTATTTCTTATGTATGTTTAATAAATTACATTCATATTGTTTCTTTCACAAAATCGGTATAAAATATCCAGTCATCGATGTTTTATTATTGTGGGTGGTTATATATACTATACTTGTAAAATATTCAAATAGGTGGAATGAAATTTTTAATTTATTTATTTACTCACGTCCTTTTTAGGGGCTTTTACACATTATATGTACAGTAAAAATTTTACAGTAGTTAACTGCTTCAGTAACAGTATTTGTTTAGTGACAAATTGAATATGTCCACTGAATTAGTATATTCATTTCTCTCCATTTGTATTCTGGGCAAAGAGGAATACATATGATAGTTAGTCCCAGAATTTCTAAATAAATCCCAATAATCCTAGTAGGTATTACGTAGTGGAATCAGAAAGCTAATCAACGCAAGCATTTCAGTAGATACTATCAAGCAGATAAGGAACGGTAATTTTTTTTTTGTATTCGATTTTGGGGTGTTATCGCAACACGGCATTACACCCCAAAAACAAATAACGAAAATACTCTTGACCGTGAAAGCCAAAAAAACGTATCTGTAAATTATTTATCTATAATCGTGATTGAGCAATTTTAATTCGTGCAAATTCGTGAAACAGATTGTTTTGAAAATGTTAATTCATGGAAATAAGGAATATATACTTGTGTATAGCAAATAGGTAAGACTTCTGATTTGCAAAGGGAGAGTTGTAATGTATAATAATTGGTCCATAATTAGTTCTGACATTGCGGGCTCTTCGGGTTACATGGTCTCGTTTCCGAGATGTGCCGAACGCAACCGAAGGTAGATGTGTAGAGTCATTATAATTCTAAAGCGCCCAGACAAAGATATGACATTAGTCCTCCGAATTACATTTATAAATTACGATACTACAATAAACAGTCACTGTGATTTAAAGAACCTAAGTCTTTCAATAAGTATTCTGTAGCGCTGGAGAAAACCGGTCCCAGTACCTAAAAACGAATAACGAATGTCTCTAGAAAGAACATTGGAGATACTCGTATTACGATTAGTAAACAGGGCTTCTAATTTTTTATTATATGGAAGTGTGTTTACAGACAAATCTATAATCACTGCAATTAATTAATAAATTTGCAATCACAATAGTCGCTATTATTTGCGGATGACATTCAATAGAACCACCCTCTAAACCCAAACCGCTACCGCGAAACACTGGCTGCCGGGATTTGGCTAGAATTGTGTTATTGTCGCGTGCAATTAAATGGCTTAAAGAAACACTGAATTGTTTTACTGTGAACGCTTTCGGATGGAGTGCAGTTTGCAGTATGCAGCGGTTTAGTGTGGTTTGAAGCTATGGAATTGTTCCAAAGCCAGCCGAATTGTTCTAAAGCGGTTTGAGCCGTTCGGAATTACGTGGAAATGGATATTGCAAGAATTATTGTAGTCGAATTCGCCGCATTGCTTCAGAGATTTATGAATTTTGTGCACAATGGGGTATTTTATCAAACTATGGATACCGTTGAATACATATGGAAAATAGTATTTTTTAGAAAGTAATTTTTTTCTAATTGTGAATATCGTACTAAAATATCTTATTTTATTTTAAATAATATTAATTATTGATTTTAAACACCATCTAAAACCTTACATTCTGAAACGGATCGAACTGGCTACAATGTCATTATGATGTATAAAATGCTACTGCCTCGTTAAGGCGTCTGTCACCGACGCGCGACGTTGGTCAGCGTGACGTCGCTATCGGAAAATAAAAAAAATTCAAATCTTAGGTAGTTATAGAAAATTTATTTGTCAACGCAATAAAAATAAAATAATAACACCATCTATATCAATTTGGGAGGCGGGTATGGGTTCCTCCGCCCCGGAACCATTTATTGGATAACCAACATCTCTGCCATAGATCGCCCCAAGTGGTACGCTACGTTTGATAACTTAGTAGGGGTGAGGTTGGTCTGGTTCTTAGTTGCGGATGCGTCGGACCATTGCCTGCGTGGTAGGCCAGATTGGGAGAGACTGATTGATGGAGACCTTTTGACCCATTGCCTTGCACCGTAGTTGGAGGGAAAGATTCATACGTCTGTCATTCCTGGACCAAATGACCCTACCCAACCTCGTGCCTTTTTCTTTTCAGTACTTCCTCTTCTTCCTTTCCATAAAAAGACCCTCCCGACAGAATTCCCAAAGACGACGTAAGAATTTTTTTTCCTTGGGGCCTCCCGTGTGGAGCTAATGGAAAAGATAAAACTATCGAAATCTTTTTTCTTAATTTTTTCAGCAACAAAGAAACGATGAATCACTATATTCTTAGCATGTTAAAACATTACTAGGTTATCTGCATCTAGGGTATATAAGGTATTCAAAAATCGTTAGGATATTCGTAATCTGGAAAAGTTGATATTTCATATTTATTTTATGTTATTTTATTGTATATTAATAGAAATACATTGATATTTACCAACCAAAAGGTCGCATTAATTCTAAAGGAAATGATTTACTTATGACTGTCCTGTTAGGATTTATATAATACTAGCTGGGTTACCGGTCTTCGCTCAGGACAAAATTCGAGAGTGTTCTGGAATGTTCCACAATGATCTTTCCGATTCCCAATTCCCGAACATTCCCCGACATACTCCGCCACTCCTTCCGGAACTTTCTAGTTCTAACTCGGAAAGTTCTAGAGCTCTATAGAGCCATCTAGAACTTTCCGGAGGGCTGTTTTAGAAAATTCAAGAGGCGAAACTTCCAGCCCTTATATCTTCAAAAGCATGCCTTTTAGGTAAAAACGGGTACCCTTATTCCCTAAGGGGGATAAAGATCGACCACACCATATAACTCCCTTGATCGTGCCGGGACTCGTTTCTGAGTTTTTGCGGTCCGCACGTTTTTTTGGACTTTCTTTTATAATGCACATTTATTATATTTGACAGAATATTTAACTTTTCTTCCTTAGGGTAGATGCTAAAAACTGCAAAAATGTTAAGAATCGATCATAACTAAAACAAAGCAATCGTTTTACAGGGGCTTAAGACTACAATACACGACATCTTTTTTCAGCACGATTCCAATTAGAGACCAAAGTTAACATTTTTCGCTTTACGCGATCACTATTTTCATCTCTATTTTCATATCTACGATTTCAGTTGGCATCACAGCAAACAGCATAGTTTATGTGCTGTTTACAGTGATTTGCCCTCTGACGGCGAAACATATGTTACGCGTAATAATAACCAAATAGCAGAACTTTAGTAAAAGATTTCACCTACTTTAATTTTTGTATTAAAAATAAATTTATTCTTATCTCCTTGCATAATTTTTAAACAAATATTTTACAACGCTAAGAATTTGTATATAAACAGATACAGCAATATGTTATCGAAGAGAATTGAAATTAGTCAACAATAAAAATATTTGGTTTTAATGCTTCATCCTACTAGCAAACAGATACCTTCATAATTTTCAAAGAGCTTACACATTTCAATCATAGATTCAATTTTTTTTTTGTTTGTTTGTTTGAAACTATAAATTGGTACATCAATAAATCAATTTTCGTGGCAGACCCTTTGAACCCTTGCGAATTAAACTTCACTATGAATAATAACTGAATCTGTGAATATTTAAATAAATAATGTTTTGCAACCCTGTGACTAGAAACACTCCCCTGGCGCGCGCCCCTAGCGGCGAATAAGGGTAGTTCGGCCAGACTTCTGTTGGATGTTTCTATTTGAATAATTTTAGCATTTCGACGGACTTCTTATGCCAGTACGTACTGTTTGCCACATTCCAATAAGATTCTATTTGCGAGGAAAACAGATTTCATCTTTACGTTGGTAAGGAGGGTGTGAATATTTATTAACATATTCGTAAGGTAGAAATAAAATGATTTTTTTTACAGCAACCATATTGCAGAATATTTTTTTATTGAACTATGATATCTGACGATTGAAATTTTGACTGCTTTCAAAGTGGAGATTTTAAATAAACTGTTAAAAGCTTTCAACGTAATTTTTGTAAAAAAAATACAATTTTTGAATAATTAATCTATTATTAAAGTGATCCGCATGTATTTTTTATTGTGCCTGTCTTGCTAAGGATATCCTTAATAATAATAATAATATTTGGCTGAGTTATAAAGCGCCTTTTTCGTGAAAAATCACCTCAAGGGCACTGTACATATAAGCATACAATAAAATAAAATTAATACGATAGGCTTACAACTAAGATTCAAAATTATAACTAGGTACTTACATTTAAGACTTATATGTACATAGCCACATGAAAGTTTACAAATTTACCCATTATTTATTTTATTATTTACTTATTCAACAACTTTGAATAATACTCAATAAACAATAAGAAGAGTTAATTAAGAACAAAATACAAGTATGCAGTTAACACGCGGTGGAACTGAAGCCTTCAGAAAACTAAAGTAGACAAGAGTGGTGAGGCTACGAAACACCGCACAAATAGGAGACCGATAGGTGTTTTTACTTATGTCGATAATGGGAAACCTCAGCACAGGTTCTACTAGCGAGATATCCTCAAAACTCTACTACCAACCTGCTTACATATAGTTACTGATCATTTACATTTTTTTTATTGAAATTTATTATCTATTTAAACCACTGTAATAATCCATAAACTATATGTTAAAGAATAGAAATAAAATCGGAGAAAAATAAAGAGACCGATTATACTATCTCATTCTCTCGTAGGCTAAATCCTGTAAATATATGTGTTTGTCTCTTTTTAGTGTCGCTATTTTTCGTTGCATCGAGTTCCAAATCACAATGGTGCTAAAGAAATTTTCACTTCAATAATGGTAACAATAATGGAATCGAATGGTACGTTATTAGAAATATAGAAAAACTGAGTACAGTGTATTACACAAAAGTCACATATATGAAGTGTTATAATTAAAAAAAACAGCCTTCAGTAATTTACTTTAGATTAGTAGCAGTATAAGTACGTCATAATAGCATATGGTCATAGTTACTCCTCCCGTTATCTTTTCGTTTATATAACTTACTACTTCAGAAGCTTCGGGATATAGAAGCCTTTACTTGTGGCACTACTTCTGTGTCAGCGTGTTTTAATCCGCAGTTCTGTCGGACATGTTCAAAAACACACAGAATCCGCAAACTCATAACTTTCAGGGACCGAATAATCCCTCCCGCTGCCACATGATTTTCAGTGGCCAAATAATCCTGAAACTCGCTGAAAACAAACTGAAACTGGTAAAAAACAAGCCCGTATATTTCGGACAGCTTAGGCTGTAAAATGGATTTTTCGTACTCTGGATATATTTTTTGAAATTAATTAACCAAATGTACTTTTTGCTGGATATATGATAGAACGGATAGAGGAGTGTCAAGGGAAGACGTATACTTCGTGAAAATGGATGGTTTCTTTGCGTTTCACATAATATTATTGGCTTTCTTGGTCTAGGTCTCCAATTTAGGAGGCGGATATGGGTTTCGCCGCTCCGGGAACCATTTTTTGGATAACCACACCTCTGCCATAAGAAGTCACTCCAAGTGGTTCGCTACGTTATGGGGTGAGGGTTTGTTCGGGTCTTGTCGGCGAATGCATCTGCCCACCAGCTGCATTACAGGCCGGATCAGGAGAGAATGATTCTCCAGCTTTGACTTCTCCAGCCGTATTCTCTTGGAACATCGCCTTGTACTTCAGTGGGAGGGATGGATTCATACATCCGTCACTCCTGA
The DNA here is from genome assembly GCA_917563855.2 of Limnephilus lunatus. Classification (NCBI taxonomy): domain Eukaryota; kingdom Metazoa; phylum Arthropoda; class Insecta; order Trichoptera; family Limnephilidae; genus Limnephilus; species Limnephilus lunatus. The sequence continues at coordinate 50,890,675 of OU830593.1, forward strand.
CCCCCAGATTTCTACCCACCCCTCATACTCTTTTCTTGTGTGGAACTAACGTAAAAAAGGTTACTTCCTGTAACCAATGTTTGCTGACATTATTCTGAGTAAATATTAAAATTTGTTAACAAACAAAAAAATTACACATCGCAAACACTCAACCGAGTAAACGTACAACCTCTCACCCCGACGGTAACTGTTTAATAGCAAGTGATTTTTGATAACCTTTTTAGTTAAAAATAAATCACAGGTGGTCCAAATAGTGTCACCTACATTTCTGCTCCAAATAACCACAGGAAACCAATAACGTCTCTTAACATCATGTATATCAAAACCATTAACTAAAAGCAGCAAAAACCCTGGATCGGTGAGCTCTGGATTTAAAACTCTCTTCAACCGCAATATCTAATTCAACGCATCTACATTTATAATTTACCGCTGACTGCCATTTTTTTCTCTCTTTAGGTATATTTTCAATGGGTAACATTTACAACGGCGGTTTCTGCAGTGCCTTTTTTATATGAATAACGCACAAGAGTCCCAACTGCTCCCGTCTGAAGCCAGTGAGACTATGGCATCCCCAATTGGGGTATGTTGTGAGGCTGTGGGTAGGGGAAGGGAAGGGGAGGGGAAGGAGATAGGGGAGAGGAAGGTGGGGAAGTACTTGGCTATTCAGATCTGGTCACCAAACACGGCTAATGCTATTTCAAGCAACTTTTCAATTCTGAATGGTGGTCTTACACCAGGGCGATACAGGGAGTATCTTACACTCTGGAACGTGTCGCAAATATACTATATATTATTTTAAATGAATAAATTGTTAAATAACACAAATTAATTCAATAAAATTTATTTGCCACACCGGGATTCGTTCCCGCGACCTTCGGTGTGCGAGTCAAGCGCCTTACCGCTGCGCTGCGCAGGCCGTCGAATGTATACATTTTTTTTTCAAATTGATCAACGAGTTAATCATTTAACATGGAAGGGCGTTAAGTTTTAGGTAAATTAAGGTATCTTGTAAAATCTCAATTTAGCGATTTTAAAAATTAAGTTGTCTTTATCCAGGGTATTTAGTATCTTTCGTTTGAAAATAAGGGACAGTTGACCCCTTTCTCGGCAGCCCGTAATAAATAGTCAAAGGCTGGCGATATGACGTTTACCCGATGGGCGGCCATTAGCAGGGTGTGTGTTTAACGTGTGTTTGACGAAAGGCTGTAAATTAAAAAAAAGTTGTCCCATTTATCAAAACATCTCCGCTATAAAGAGTTGACTTGACTAGCAACATGGAGTCCGATATAGATATTTCATGTAGGTACTTCTATACATTTTTAAAATAGATTGTTTTTGTTTGTCTCGATTCACGTGATGTTTACTTCCCAGATTGATCAGAGTTTTAAAGCGCTTTTTATTTTATTGAACAATTGAATATAAAATTTTTGGCCTTCTATCTCATAACTGTAGGTACCTACTTTGATTTTTAAATTTTTTTATTGAGTTAGTTTATAGTACATGAATATTAACTAATAAGCACAATGTAACATTTCATTTGATAAATTTAAATATTTTTACAGGAAGCATAACATTTCTTTTTAAATACATTCATTCTTTCTTCATTCTTCATTCTTCATTCTTCATACTTTCAGATATTTCAACATACATCTTTAGTCCTCTATACATTAGGCACTTCTGCGATTTTGATTGTTTCATTTTTGGCAATCGAACTCTGTTTATATTTCTTGTTTCGTAATTATGTACGTCTCTATTAAAAACAATTTCATCCTTAAAGTATTTTGGCATTTGGTTTTTATAATTTTATGCACAAAGATTAACACATTAAATAAAAGGTAGTCTCTTTTTTATTGGAATCCAATTTAGCTCCTCTCTCATTTGATTAATCCTTGCGTTTAACAAACTGGATATTATTTCTTTAAACTAATATAGAGATAGAAATTAGATTCATTAATTAATTAATTAGATTAATATAGATATAGAAAGAGGTAGAATATAAATTCTTTCATAATAAGCCAGTCACCATGAAAATATTTATGTTTAATCATTAATTTGTATTCAATAATTACATTTATTACTTTTCCTCAGCATTAGGATTTCCGCAGTTTTAAAATTATACAACTTATCCTCTAGAAAAATATGCCTCTTTTATGTTTAACACCAGAGATAAAAGATCAAACCATTTGAAATAATATTTATTTCTTGCAAAGTAACAGTATATAAAATCTCACAAACAAACTGCTCCAAACATGGCAAATAAAAACAACTTCACGAAAAGCTCGATCTTAATTCCTTTAGCGTTTATCCGTACAAAATAAGGATCGTACCCTTTTACGCCGGGTGGAAAACTCTCCTGAAATGTTTCAGTCTGGATGTTTTCAGTTGCATCGGATGCAACCCTCAGTAGCGTCCCGACGGCCGCGGCGTAAGGACGTCGTTATCCGAACTGACGTCTGTTTATTCGAAGCTCTCACGTGTTTACGAAAGCTCGCATTTCCGGGCTTTGACATTTCTACATCTATTGTTTTTACGATTTCAGCTGCCGTAGAGTTATTAACTGTTTTAGGATATGTTAAAACGAAAGTTGTGCCACTTTGTTAAATATATAGAATTATTTTAAAGTGAAAAAAAAACATTTTGTGAAATGTTGTTTGTTATTACGTGCTATTTTTGAAGTGCTACAAATTCATCGAAATCAAAACATGGTCCCATTTGTTACTTTTGAAGTCTTCCTGATTAACTAAGGTAGGAAAAACACTGATTAATTTTACATCCTGGTTCATATTTCCTGGTTCATATTTTACCCCGTGGTGCTTTCAAACACAATATTTTTTTATTGAAATTTGGCGGTTTGTGTTTTTTTTATAAGGCAACTTTGAACGTTTTATTTTATAATAACTTTTTTAGTTATGAGGAATGAAGTAACACACCGAGATATTCCTTTTTGTGCATTGTAAACAAAAGTATTACATTCGGAAGTACAAATTAATTTTCCTATTTACGACTTGTTTTTAATTTTCATAATAAAAACATCGACCATTAATGTACTCGGTGCTGTATCCAATGAAATTTTATTTCAAAACGATTAAAAAATCATTGTTTGGTACAAACATAATTAGACAACATATATTTATCACATTTTCATAATAAAATTATTACTAGTAGTGTAATGTATGTACGAGTAACATCAAGAATTAGACGTGAAATTTATTAGAGCTATTTACGTTGATAATCATGTGGTCAGAAAGATTTTGCTGCATTATTATAGGATATTTAATTAACATTGATATTTTGTGGCAGGTTGGTGAAAGCTTTTTACTAGTTATAAATTAATGATGTCCTTTTTGCAAGGTTATCTGTAAAACTTTATGAAAGTATATAAAGTTTGAAATGTTTAAATGAAGTAATTTTATTATTACCTACATACAACAAAAAAACCTTTATTTTACTTTCTCGCTTTAGTAAACTAAAATATCGAATATTTTTATTTATCGTCATCAGCACAGAATTCTGCCCTATCCGATTCCGCCCTAGCTGATTCCGCCCTATTCCGCCCTGAACCGCCCTCGTCCGATCCGCACTTAAATCAGCCTTATCTGGACTCCGTCACAGATGTGGTCATTAAAAGATAACACCACAGCGTCCGGTAATTGACTGCCCAAATTGTTTCCGCCCGGAACCGGAAGTCTGCAAAGCTTTCACCCGGAAGTCAGACACTTTACTTCAAGAAAAACTTATTTTAGCTAAACGCAATGCAAAACTTTCGTTTTTTTTTAAAAATACTTAAAAATATTTAATTTATTGAACTACGTGGTTTCAAGACATGTAATACAAAATATATATTATTGAAGAATAAGAAAAACTAATAAATCCAAACGACAATGTGAAAAAAAACAAGGCCTATTTGTCTGCAACCAATGGTTGCAACTTTTTCTGTGTCTTTTTTTAAAATATTTTATTTTAGATTTATTAGATTTATCTTCTTATTCAATGATATATTATTACATTGATTGGAAAAACCATCAAGAGTTGTTATAAAAAGAGGTATTCTATTTTTTTTAAATTGTTTATTAATTAAAATATTATGTTTTTAATATACTCATTCACGTAAAATACTTGAATCAGTGCTAGTCCATAACCGTGCGATTTAAATAGCCTTTAGCTGAAATGAGCGGGTAAAAGGTTGATGGTACAATTATTCAAAACACTCTTTATTGATTTTGAAATGCTATTACATACACATATACATTACAAAATCTCATAATCTGTATGATTTAATTAACTAGCTTCACCAACTATACTTCAGATATTCAATCAATTATGCATACACTATGCCCAAAACGCATTATTTTGTACCGTAACACTATATTAATTTTTAGTGTTTTAAAAAGCAAAACAAAAAATATTCCCAGATACGAATAACCCAATTATTTATTTCATTATTCTTGAAAATAATAGTTTTTACACATATAGTCATTTCTTTCGCGTGATATATTTTAAAATGCACACATTTGAATATTATTAAGTAATGTCCTTAAATTAAAATAAAATAAAATAATGCTCTTCACTGATTATTTTATCTTTCCTCCAAAGTTCCTTTGACAATTTTAAAACAAGGGAAATACGAAGATTCACTTTGATATCTGTTCAAAAGCTCGGGGTTTATGTTTGTTTGAAAAGTTTCTCGAATATTCCCTTGTGATTCTTCTCGGACATATCAAAGGCCATTAAAGTTATTTGGACGGGATGAAATTTCTCTATTTGACTTATTTTTAAAAATATCTGCTTTGTTTAGAACATTTTCTCAGACACCAGATACTTTTCAAAGATATATAATTTATTGAGGCTTTAATGTTTTCACAGAAACCTTTTATTTAAAAAATATTTTCTGGTTGGATCCTTTATGTAGGCACATAACTAAAAACCATCATCTACACAGGTGGGTTAAAAATAACAAGGAAATATTCTATCACTACCCAATTCGAAATCATCATATCTCCGTCCGGTAATTTACATTCTAACAATTTTTGTTATCTCGTAAAAGAATAATGGACTTTCAAGTAAAAATTTCCGTTTTTATATACGTTTAATATTTTGAAGTAGGCCTTTTCAACAACCAGAATAACAGAAGGGAACGTACTCATCAAGGTAAATGTTAATTTATGATACGAATAAGTCTTTTTTGTTCCATTATCAATCAATAGCATAAATTAGAACACAAAGATGACATAGACCATGAGCAAAATTATTTTCATCAAGGCTTCGTTAGTGGATTTAATAAAAAAATAAAATAAAATAATGACAATCTGTGAAACTTGCCGTACATATACTTTAATGAAAAAAAAATACTGTTATTGCATTTTATTTGTTAGAGTGAGATAGAGCGTAGAATTTCTGATCCAACATTGTGTGTTTTCTCTTTCTCTTTCCATAACCAACCCGTTGAACAAGAACGTACAGAAAATCCTCCGGAAAGGCATAATGCAATTATTGCAATGGTCATTTCGTCCCCTAGCGAATGGCTGTAATTCAGAATTTTCCTATGAAGAATTAATTATAATCGCTGGGGTTGGCCAAATGTTGGGCAGTTAGTAATATAGTAGAACGCTGAGTCTGGCGGTAGATGGAAGTGAGATAGGAGTCATTTGTTAGGTTCCTCTGCAACATTTTTGTATTTTATCACAAGGTTTATGTTGAGCTACGCTCTTAGCCCTGGCTGTGTATCAAGCTTAGTAACGCGAATGTTGACAAAGCTCAAGTATTTTTTTCATTAGATGGTTAGCGATTTTCTCATTTATTTATTAAGAGAGTTTAACCAGCCAGCGGCCGAAAATCCACATTTCGTCGAAAGATGTTCTTACGATCGTACAGGGCGGTTCCAATGAGAAGGATTAATTACTCTCCGTACCAGCTATTTCAAATCATAACTCAATATCAATTTTATTTCATTTCAAATTTGCTTTAATTTATACCTACATCCAAAAATGCTGAAAGACGTGTTGATAAAAGCATTAAAATTATATACTTTTTGCAATTATTTATACAATAATTGCAAAAACACATCACAAAATGAGTATTTATCATTTTTCAATAATGTCTGAGCAAAATAAGAATGTAAAAACACTGAATTATATTAGTCTGTAAGTGCGCAAATAAATACACAAACGGACCAATTTCCGTCAAGAAACACATGTTCGTATATATTTTTTAATGATTTTGTTTAAACTAAAATTAAAATAATGTAACATTCGTTTACCAGATTATGTATTGATTTATTTTACTGCATGATTATATGATTTGAAATGGGTGTTGTATAATGCAAAATCTTTTTTTGAAAATTTAACAAATCTGCCAACGACATATTATTGACCTTATTATACTAAAAATTAACATTTTTTTCTCAAAATTTAAAACAGTCTTTTATTAGATAAAAGAACAATCTTTCGAAATCAATATATAATTTGTTTTGGAAAAGAGTAAATACGTCTAAACACTGCTTTAAAAATGACATATTTCTGGTTTTCTCTGGTTATATCGCCGAAGCGTCTCTACTGCTATCAACTTTATGGCGTAAGTGGTACTTTGGCATCAATATTAAGGTATTTAAAAAAGTAAACAATGATGATGGCATTTTTATATCTACGGATACATTTTCTATAGCGATTCAAATTTTGACGGTGAAATGCATTGTTTGATAATATCTTTTTCATTTATGAATATTTTTAAATGGGCACTGCCTATTCTAAACTATTTAAAAGATATCTTATAATGAATATCATTCACAATTTCCCACCTGAAACTATTTTAAAAGTTTTATTTGTATCGGTATGAACGAGCAACTAACGATTTGGTCTCACACGACCGCCTGAGAGATAACGGAAATCCGTTCATCCCCCGTTTAAATCCGTTATTAACGAGCAGCCGTTACTCTATCGTTGGCTGGACCCGACGGGCTGGCCGAGGATTATTCAACGGGATATCCTCAAACGTTTTTTTCTAGGTAACGTGTACACTCAGCTTTTCGGTGTCTGAAATGTTGGGATTTTATTGTTGAAAAATAAAATCACAACATTTCTGACACCATTTTAGACCGAATGCCATTCACATGCCATTTGTTGGTACTTGCCAATCGAATTGAGATTTATTGCATTACTTATGTTCTCTATTTTATGCAGGTGCTTGCAGGTTTTTACAGATGCAATGCTGCCTCATGGAGCCTCATGAATGGGTTTTTCTTTTGCCCTGTTTAATTTATCTTTGTCTTAACCCTCTTTTTTTTGCATTTTGATTTTCCTGTTAAGGACTTGCATACTGCTTACTAACAACGTATGCAGGGACACTGGAGGTCTAGATTCATTCAACATAAATAAATGTAACAAAAAAAATTAGAATCTTGCGAGAGCCTTGAAGAGTAACCATCTGTTACTTATACCAGGGCGGGTAAGTGGTAGATACTCGTAACCTCCAATGTTGAAAAATAATTCAAATGAAACATCAATCGTGGTTTCTGCAAGCATATGTTTTATTTACTGTAGTATATAGAATTATACATGTAGTTTCATCATTCTTCGTCAGTTGTCGTTGGTATAGATAGTTGAATGTAGTTTTAAGGTGTCTCAACAGAAGCCAGTTAGATAGTATCTTACAAGAGTGTTAAAATAGGATTATACATGTAGTTTCAACATCCTTCGACAGATGTCGTTACTATAGATAGTTGTATGTAGTTTTAAGGTGTATCAACAGATGTCAGTCAGATAGTATCTTACAAGAGTGTTGAATATATAATTATACGTGTAGTTTCAACATCCTTCGACAGATGTCATTAATATAGAAAGTTGTATATAGTTTTAAGGTGTCGCAACTCGATGCCAGTTAGACAGTATAAGGTTGAATATCGTTGTTCGTGTCTAATGCGCGAACGGTTGAGGAAATAGCTGATGTTTACACGATAGATATCTGGGCTCCCGCTGTATCTGGTTTTCTAGCATCAGAATTACTTAAATCATACAATAGGGCGGACGTCTGGTCCAGTTAAGTATTAATTGTAAACCTTTCAATAAATAAATAGAGCTACTTGTAATCTCGACGAACCTCGATCTTTATTGGAGTTTTCCTCGAGTTAAGTAATCACAATAATTAGGATTGAAGAACATCACAGTTACTAAAGAGTTCGGTGTGTACGCAGTAAGCACAATTTTTTAATATGTCCGGTATAATTGGTACCCATATTATTGTTACTCGTAAATGATTTTGAAAAAAAACGAAACCATCCAATGCCACCCGTGAAACCATCGCTAAGTAATTAGCATACATGACGTCATCAACGTCAAAACGTGAAATACAAATTTAAATTTCTACAGCAGCAATTGACCCATCAAATTAGTGTCATTTTTGTAAGTTGAAAATGTACGTCCCTGAGGGCCTAACAGTCTTCAACATAATGAAAGAACTCTGGAATGTTACGAGTAATGAGTTGGATTGGGTTATAAGGATTACTACCCTGCAGCTTTTTGACGCAAATATCACTAAAGCCAAGCTTAAAAAGCTTCTGAAATACAGACCCTAAGATTGAATCTTATATTTCTCACTACACAGTTTTTACAAGCATTTGTTTGTTAGCTAGTGCATGAAAAGACGGTGACATTTGCAACTCCCAAACAGCTCTCCGTTATAAACAAATCAGATATTTCTGAAAGTTCCCTGAACGGAGTTCCATGCACGAAGCAAAAGCTATAAAGTTTATTTCGGTACTGCCGTCACACGTGCAGCGATCTGTTTATGCCTCAACTGCGTCCGTGTTACTAATGCCACAAGTAAACACAAGGAACTTGTCAAGGATCAAATGCACTGTGCTTTTATTTTAGATTCCAGTTCACACCTGGGTTACAGTCTTCTAGCTAAATTGGAACATGATATTTTAGTCACTTTTACGAAATTCTGTATACCCTTTTGAAGTGAAAACTTCTTTATATTGTTGTGATTTGGAACTCGAAACGAAAAATTGTGAAACCAAAAAGAGACGAACACATACATCTATAGGATTTAGTCTGCGAAAGAATGAGAAAGTAAAATCGGTCTCTTCTTTGTGCAGTGCTTCGTAGCCTCCCCACTCTTGTCTACTTTAGTTTTCTGAAGCGTTCACTTCTACCGCGTTTGAATTGCACACTCTGTTTTTTTGTATTGTTTGTGGAGTCTGTGAGACTATGACATCCCCAATTATTGGGATGTGTTGTGAGGCTGAAGCTAGTGGGGGGGGGGGAAGAATATGGGGAAGAGGAAGGTAGGGAAATACCCGGCTATTCAGATCTGGGTTTAACACTCATATATATACATTTAGTGATTCTTTTCACTAGCTCTGATATGTGACTATTCCACTTCAGGTTTTGATCAATGATCACACCGACATATTTAATTTTGGAAGAAGAGTTAATTATGGTACAAATGGGATTAATTTTGTGATTCAAATAAGTTAAATATCATTTTGATACAAAAACCTTGGTACATGGTAGGTCCTACATATAGTGTACAGGTAGATGTGAATACAGCAGCACTGGCCACTTACCCATAAACCACAAACTACCCTATTAAAAAAAAAACCATTCAATCATCCCTTTATCGCAAACCACAAGACACTTTTATGAGTTCTTCATAAAATCATTTTGAAAATGTGATGGCACTTAAATTCCAAGCAAATTTGAGTTCATTGAACCAGATTGGAAAAAGCTATTTTGCGAGTTGAAACACGGCAACATAAAAATGTTATTAAAAATCATGAGACTTTAATAGAACACGATTTTGTGTTTTTCATTATATGACTGCAATTATTATTGATCTCCCCTTATTTTAATATTTTATCAACCGTTAAAATAACGATTTATATTATAAAGCCGGCATGGTTTTTCATCTGTATAATTATGCAAACAGAAACATATTATCATTTACAAACTTCTTCCGATCATAATGAGGAATTTAATAAAACCTAGAAAATATTAATAAGAGATAATTAATAAAATTACTGAAATCATTGTTTTTTTTTAATATTAAATACTTAGCCGAGTTACTGACAAGCGAGCTGTTTAACCACCCGTTATGTACCCGATAATCGTGTGTGTTTGACAAGCCGCAGCAATCATCGTTCAATGCAGAGGACATGACGGCTGAAGGCTCGGATTGACGCCATGATTGTGGGCTGTAGGCTCTGCAATCCACCCTATTAAACAATAGGTGGCCAATAGCCACTCGTCCCACGCACCAAACGGTGGCGATATCCATCAATGCTTGAATAATTCTAGTTAAACTGCCGTTCGAGTATTAACTGCTGACTGGTTTGTGATAAAGGGATGATTGAATGGTTTTGTTGAATAGGGTAGTTTGTGCTTTATGGGTAAGTGACCAGTGCTGCTGTATTCATATGTACCTGTACACTATACGTAGGACCTACCATGTACCAAAGTTTTTATATCAAAATGATATTCAACTTATTTGAATAACTTTTGAAGCACATCGATGTAATATTTTTCAATCATTGAAGAAGAATATTAAGAGCCATTAACCAGCAGCCGAGAATTTAAATTTCATAAAATGATAATCTTACGATCGTATCCTTGCAACTGTACAGGGCGGTTCCGATGAGAAATATTAATTATTCTCCTCACCAGTATTTTAACATAGTAACTCAATATCTTATTTCATTCAACTTTTGCTTTGATAAATACCTTCATTTAAAAATGCTTAAACTTGTCATGATAAAACCATTAAAATTATGTACTTTTTGTAATTATTTTTTTTCATAAGTATTTATAATTTTTCAATAATATCTAAGCAAAATAAGAATATAATTTAAGGCCGTAAACAATTAGACAAACTGAAGTATTTTCGTCACAAAACAAGGAAGCGGATTTTTTTTAATGATTTTATTTGAACTAAAATTAAAATTCTGAAACGTTGCTTTCCCAAATAATTAATTGATTTATTTTACTGCATGATTACCTATATGATTTGAAATGTATGTTGTATAATACAAAATTTTGTTTGAAAATTTAACAAATCTGCCAAATCTAAAACCTTATTGTACTAAAAATATCTAAGAGGTAATCGAAGATCTAAGCAATAAATAATAAAAAATACAAAAACAACTTTGTTATACCCAAAGAATAATCGATTGCATTAACAAAAATGCAATGTGGGCACCTTTCGCAATCCAAAGTTTGAGGCCTGAAAATTAAAAAAAAAACAAATATTTGATTACAATATTGGTATTTTTTAAATTGAAAGATGACAGAAAATAATCAGGTCTTAATAGTTACTTTACGAGCATTTATCATTAGCGACCAAATTTTGCGTTTATTACGATTTTTAAGATATAACCGAAGAGCTAAGCAATACATGATAATAAAAAATCGATAAAACAACTTTGTTTTACCCAAAGAATAATGAATTGTATTAACAGAATGGTAAAGTGGGCATGTTTCGTAATCCAAAAGACCTTCATTTAAATTTCTGAAATTCACTCTGATCTAAATAGATATAGCAGGTATTTCCCAACCTTTCTTAACAAACTCCTTTCCATTTGAGCTCTGTTCAGCTCTACAATACATACTCCAAAAACAGGCTTTCCCTATGTTTTAGTGTACTAAAAAAGACCAAAAATCGTCCATTTTAGTTATGTGCCCACTGCTTATGACATATGTTTTACAATATAATGATGTTTTATCGGTAAATAATGTTATTATTGAACTTTCGTGAAATAAAAGTAAAAGCGTGAGGTAAAATTGAGACAAGTGTGATTTTGGAAACTTTAGCTTAGAAAAACGTTTGGATTTTTTTTTACGTATAACTTTTGAGACCCACGGGCATCAATATGTGGAATGGGTCCTGACATAAAAAGAATCGTGAAAAAGTTTTGACAGCTTACCACACTGAGCAGAAAGAAACTTAATGTGAAATGATAGGTTTTGTTACTTTTGTTTTTTTTTTCTTAGACATGGGTAACCACATGTAACAGGTTTGTTACCTTTCCACTAGATAAGCCTGTTCTAGGGCGGCAATAAAGTTGACAAAGGTGTGGATAACAAAATACTTTTACGCATGACAGATGTTTCACCTTCCGAAGGTGATCCGCGTAAAATCAGTAATTCGAGCAAAACATAAAAATATATATTTTATTCAAAAATATTAATAAAAAAAAATATATTAAAAATCAACATACAATATCTGATTGTATTATTGTTGTGCTTAAAAATATACAGCTTCGTACTAAGGACAACAGAAGTGGCGCCATCTGTAAGATCCGATTCTTTTTTTTTATTTTTTATTATTTATTGAGTTAGTTTAGTAACATGAATATAAACTAATAAGCACAATGTAACATTTCATTTGATAAATTTAAATATTTTTACAGTAAGCATAACATTTCTTATTAAATACATTCATTCTTTCTTCATTCTTCATACATTCAGGCATTTCATCATACATCTTTAGTCCTCTATACATTAGGCAGTTCTGTGATTTTGATTTCTTCATTTGTGGCAATCGAACTCTGTTTATATTTCTTGTTTCATAATTATGTACGTCTCTATTAAAAACAATTTCATCCTTAAAGTATTTTGGCATTTGATTTTTCATAATTTCATGCAAAAAAATGAACACATTAAATAGTAGTCTTTTTTTTATTGGAATCCAATTTAGCTCCTCTCTCATTTGATTAATCCTTGCGTATTTGCCTTTTCCCAGTATACATCTCATAGCTCTGTTCTGTATAACTTCTAGTTTGTTTAAATTTCCTTCATTGGCTAAATATAACATCGTAGAGCAGTAATCCAAATGTGGAGCAACAATAGTTTTATAAATGAGCTCCGTAGTGTTTCTATTTAATTTATGTCTTAGTCTTCTAAGAAAATTTACCTTTTTTGATACCTTTGCTGTGAAAGTCAGTTTTGAATCGAGAAAAGTCGAGAACAATAATATAGGTACACTAGCGATTTCCCGAAATGCGTTGCAATGACACTTAATAATTAAATTGTTTCTCCCTGCGTGTCCTTTCCAAAACAGGATTTCCCCCTCCACCTTCCTCGCCTTCCCTCTCCCCGCTCCCGCTCTCCGTTCCGCCAACCTCCCTCCTTTTCCATATATTCAGTCCCAGTAAATTCAGTTTTCAAACAGCTCGCGTGCCACCTATTACAATTTTATATTAATTTTTTTATTTATTACAAATATTCATTTTGTATATTATAATAACAACCAATCATATTTGGTACTCGTATCTAACACAAGTACCTATTTAAAATGCCTTAGTATTCTTACTTCCTTAGAACTTCAAGTAAGTTCATAAATTTAGTCGAAAATTTAATTTTGATTAAACAATCGATGGTTTGCAAAATGTCATTCTCAAATTGTGACAATTTTGACAGGTTCGCAAGGGTTTTTGTAATGATTAAAAAACTTTTCAGGTGTATTGTCACGTGGTTGTAATAATCCAGAAACCTTCGAGGGGGTGTAAATAAAGTAATTTTAATGTTTGAAATATTTCCTATGCTTAATGTAGCAATACATAGACAACTCATTTATATGCATATTTATAAGCCATCATATGTTGATTTTTATATACATAAATTAATATATGTAGTTAGGTATCTACGCAAACAAAACATGAATAACAAACAGAAGATGACGATAATATGTATAAGAGTAACAACAAATTACCATTATAGGTATTTTACAAAATAAGGTATAGGTATTTTACAAAATAATTACATGTGTAACTCAGTCACAAAAATATTATATTGATTTTATATATTTTTATCCGAAGTACTCATTTTATTTTTCTCCTTTTTCCAGGTGAGTTTTTCTTCCAACAAGTTTGATGAATAATATTTCGCCTGTCTTCGAACATCCAATACCATTTATAAACTTAGGTAAGTGACTCGGTCAATTTTTATACACATTTGAGGAGGTGACAACCAAGAAGAAGACGCTTGGACGTATAGTTTAAAAAATATATTTTAAAATGTAGATTAGGCAGCGTACTCAGCCATTTGAGATTTCAGTCAAAATGAATCATAAAGCAAAATAAAAAGTAATTTTACTGAAATGACAAACTTAAACGGCTCTTTATGATTTTTAAGGTGAAAAATGCATGTGCAAACATTATTTCACTATATTTTTGAAGTAAAACTTGAATGAAATAAAATGATGAATACGTTACCAAAAAATATGAAACGTTACAAAAAAATGTGACACGTTACGAAAAAATGTGACACGTTACGAAAAAATGTGAAACGCTAAGATGAGTTGAGTTGAGTTGAGTTGAGTTGAGAGCTGAGAGTTGAGAGCTGAGAGCTGAGAGCTGATAGCTGATAGCTGAGAGCTGAGAGCTGAGAGCTGAGAGCTGAAAGCTGATAGCTGAGAGCTGAGAGCTGAGCGCGGAGAGCTGAGAGCCGAGAGCTGAGAGCTGAGAGCTGAGAGCTGAGAGTTGAGAGTTGAGAGTTGAGAGTTGAGAGTTGAGAGTTGAGAGTTGAGAGTTGAGAGTTGAGAGTTGAGAGTTGAGACTTGATAGTTGATAGTTGAGAGTGAGAGTTGAGAGTTGAGAGTTGACAGTTGAGAGTTGAGAGTTGAGAGTTGAGAGTTGAGAGTTGAGAGTTGAGAGTTGAGAGTTGAGAGTTGAGAGTGGAGAGTTGAGAGTTGAGAGTTGAGAGTTGAGAGTTGAGAGTTGAGAGTTGAGAGTTGAGAGTTGAGAGTTGAGAGTTGAGAGTTGAGAGTTGATGTATAATCCATACATCGTCCGTTAAGAACAAAAGAACAACTAGTGACTAACTAACATCAGGTTTTAGGATAAATTGCCTATTTCAATAAAATAAAACATTTTTCCATTATTTAATTTTTGATAACCCATTGTTTTTTGCAATGTCCTTTATCATGAATCAGTTGATAATGGACGTTTTTAAACTTGATCACTGAAAAATCAATTTGGCAACATTGTTGGTTAGACCTGTGGCCATAAACCTTGTTGCTAATTATATAATTTCAGATAAGCCTTAAGTAGGAAAAATGATTTTTTGTTCTTTTCAATGACGTTACAATACATCTAGACTCGCTTTTATTTCACATACTCAAAATTAAATGTGGCAAGTAAGAAACACTCTTATGTTTCCTGTAAATACTTACATAAATCGAAAGTAGAAACAGTAAAAACGCAGAAACGAATCTTAAAACAGCTCTACTGCAAAACTACAAAATCAAACATCCGACCGTTATCTTTTTATTTTTCTGTGTCTTGTTTTATTTCGTATTTTCGTTTAGATTATTATTGTTATCTTCTTCTTCAATGATAGATATATATATGTTATATTGATGGGAATAATCTTCAAAAGTTATAATAAGAGATATGTTCTAATAAAATTTTAAAGGAAATTATTAAGAAGCAAACCTGGTCACCAAAGAATTTGAATGTTAGGTATTTTACCAAATTGTTGCTGTCACTGTCGATTTTACACCCCCAAACACAACGAGCGAAAGGGACAACTGCACATTATACTACACTCATACCTAAATAAAATCGTCAAAATATTATTATATTTGAAGAAAATATTGTATTATTTTCACAATTTAATCATTCAAAAATAATAAAAGCTATATTTGCGACACGTTCCAGCGTGGAAGATACTCTCAGTATCGCCCTGGTGTAAGACCACTATTCAGAATTGAAACCTTGCTTGAAACGGTTTTAACCGTGTTTGGTGACTAGATCTGATTAGCCAAGTACTTCCCCACCTTCCTCTTCCTAAACTCCTTCTCCTCCCCACTACCTTCAGCCTCACGATATACCCCAATTGGGGATGGGACAGTTTCACAGGCTCCAGGCGGTTGGGAACAGTTGGGACTCTGGCTATGAATTTGTACAACCTAGCTTTCAACGTAATTATGTTACATCATTCGTGAAAAAGCAATTTTCCATACAAAGTAAGTGCAATCAACGATTCCAGTAATCACCGCGCAGTCTGTGATATCGGCAGCTCATTTTGCCAGCTTTTTCAAAATAAAAGACAAATGCACCACGTACTTCTCGTGAACATTGTTCGGCAATTAAATTTACGAGCACAGCAGAGTCATCTGTCAATGTCTGGGCGCATTAAGGAACCCCTGTTGGCGGAATATCGAACTTAACTACTGCAAGTAGTCACCAGTACTTTGTTGGCGTAGTGGTGTTAAGTGGTAAAATAATATTATTATGTCACTATGGCCCGGTATATCAATTGATTTTAAGTTCGGCTAAGTGGAAATGCCAAACTTAGCGCGGTTTGGAACATAATCTATGTTTATGTCGTAAACCCATATTATATCAGCAATATTTCATGTATTGTCTATGATTTTAAGGTGATCCAATAGTCCAGGAAAAAATCTAAATTGGAATCCACGCCTCTTTGTGGGAGTGATTTAAAAATACTTGACAAGACTTGAGAAAAACTTTTGGAAAGATTGGAAAAGGTATTTGAGAGTTGTTTTTTTACCAAAGAACCAAGCGACAGTTCGCAGATAGGCGGGGCGCAAGTAATACGAAATGGGTGTGGCAAATGCATGATTCTTACGCCGATGGCATAAGGTTCACTTTAAAAAACCAAATTCGTCGAGTGCCGGCCGTATTGATTGATGTCAAAAATAACAACGATAAAATTAATATTTTATTTTATTTTATGAAGTTCGGGCGTAAATATAATTTTTTTTGCGATTATTATAAAAGAAACTAAATTTGCGACAGTGAACGATAAAACCATTTCCAAAAAGGGGTTTATAAGTAGGAGAGTTTACACTTAAAGGTGTTTTTTTATAGACCTAATACTTAATTTTTTTCTAGGCTTATTAAAAGACTTATAAAAAAAAATCTCTGAAATTTTTAAAGGCCAAGATATGTTCTATATGCAATATTTAATTGAAGCAGTACTTCCGAGCGATCAAATTTTCAACACAAAAATACAATATGATTTTTCATTATTTCACTTCATCTCAAGTCCTAAACGCAAAAAATGGCAAAAAACAAAGTTATGTCACTAAGGATCGAAGCCATTCATGCAAAAAGGGTTGTACTTAATTTGCATCAACATCACACCCCTATAATATAAAAATGATCAAGGGTACTTCAACAACGGGGTTAATACAAAAGGACGAATTTTTAACCCAGTTTCGGGAGGATATTAACATTTTTATGAAGTGCTTCCTTTTACATTCAAATTAGCGAGCACGTGGAGCGACCCCCCACTCTTAACCTTCACCCCAGACGATTTCTGCCGCCCCTGGCCTAAACCGTTTGTTAATGTGTTAGGGGTGCCACAAATATTTACACAACAATTATTATATATGAACTAGCTGGTACCCGGCATGCTATGCTATTTAATAAAGAAATTGTTTCTACCTGCGCGTCCTTTCCATTCGTCCCGTTCACCTTCCTCCTCCGCGTCCCCTTCCCCTCTCACGTTCCCACTCCTCCTCCACCTTCCCTTTCCTAACTCTACTCCCCCCCTTCCCCTGTCCCACGAACCCCCCTCCCGAGTTCCCCTCCTCCTCCCGTATTCCCCTCCCCCCTCCTGCATTCCATACATTCATTCCCGACACATTCACTCACAACAGCTCCCCCCACTTTCCCCGTTCCGCGAACTCCCCTCCCGAGTTCCCCTCCCCCCTCCCGTATTCGACTTCTCCCTCCCGAGTTCCCTTCCACCTTCCCACTCCCCACTCCACTCCTTTCACCCCCTTCCTTCCTTCCCCCTATAACTCCCTCACCCCCCCACTCCACCCTCCTCCCCTTCCCCACACCCTCCCCACTCCCCCTCCCATTTCGCACATTCCCCACATTCACTCCCGGTACATTTAGTTTTCTAACTGCTCGCGTGCCACCTATTATAATGTTTTATTCAAAGCTCAACATTAGTTTTACACATAAACAATAAAATTATTATCCAATTCGGTGCAGTCGTTCGGAAGGTAAGTGCATACATAAAATTCGGTGATTCATTTTTAGAGATAGGTATTAACTACACGCCAACAAAGCACTATTTTTAGGGTGAATAGCCTAATTCAAAAAAAAAAAACATCGTTTCCAAGGCAACAATTTGTTTGCTTTCTTCTGACATTTGAAATATTCTGAACAGTTTATATGACAAAATGAAATTGTTTTTTTTTACCATCTTCCTCGCAATTTTTCCATATTTTTTCACCTTTTTCCTGGACTAAGACAAACATTTCAAAACCAAAATCAGCTAAATCGGCCCAGCCGTTCTTGAGTTTTAGCCAGACAAACGAACACCAATTGATTTTTATTTATATAAATAGATAGATTTGTTATGAAGTTGTATCTTTTAACTTTACCTACTATAACATGGGGATATCTCTAGCATGACGGGTGAAATAATACTAAAAAATTACATTTTTCGTAAAATAAACAATAAAAAAATAAATAAAAAATTTACCTTAGTGTACATAGAGATTTTGATTTTTGAAACATGTTTATCGAAATGTTATAAAAGTAAATAAAAAATTAAAAAACCAAATGCTATAATGAAAGCCAAAAGACTTTTATTGTATAATTTATATTATTTAACATAGTTTGTTTATTTTTTTAAATGCATCAAGATCGTTCCGTTAATTACTCGGGTTCATGGGGTGAGATTTATCTAGGTCTTGCGGATGCGTTTGCCCACCTGCTACTGCGTTGCGGGCTGGAAAGGGAAATACTGGATGACGGAGACTTTATGGACACTCATGCAGGACTCTCTCGACTAATTGCCTTGCATCGCAGTGAGAGGGATGGATTCACTCGTCCGTCACTCCTGGACATGTTGACCCATATTTTTTTCATTATTTTTATTTTCTTAGGAGAAAAAAAAGAATTATAGGCAATTTTATTTATTTTTTTAGTAAAAAAATTTCAACTGTTTTTGTCGTTCTTGTATAAAATATTAACG
The DNA here is from genome assembly GCA_917563855.2 of Limnephilus lunatus. NCBI lineage: Eukaryota > Metazoa > Arthropoda > Insecta > Trichoptera > Limnephilidae > Limnephilus > Limnephilus lunatus. The sequence goes on from OU830593.1 coordinate 50,909,628, forward strand.
TAACAGAGTTGTTTTTTTTACAATTTTCCAAACCAAATCTCATTTTCATGGTCGTTCAATTTTAGGAATCTTGTTTGTCATTAAATATTTAACAAACACGTTTCCAATCAGTGACTTCAAAGAGTGCTCTTTCAAACATCGAACCAATAATGTTTTAATTTTAATCTAATTACTAGAAGAAACATTCCCTTGAAATGTGATCCACGCGATGAATGACGCGACACGTGGCCAGTACCAACACATACGCATACAATTATGCGTGCTTATTCATTTACCACTACCAAGACACTTTATAGTAGTGATGGGGTAGCTGTGGAGGGATTGTGCAGAAAGGAGGGGGCTCAACACTTTATCGTCTCTGCACGGCTATGGACGGATAGCAATATGAGCGTGGTGCTCAAATTCGTGCTAATGGAAAAAAAAAATCATAAATTGATCTGAAAAGCTCGGTGAAAATTTATTCTATTGTTAGAAGAAGATAAGACTAATTTATTGATTTTTTTGCATTAGCTTCACACAGTAGGATTGATGAAAATAATTTCCCTCGGGGTCTACGTCATCTTTGGGTATGCTGTGTGGAGTGTCTTTTTTTGCAAAATAAGGAGAGAAAGTTCTGGGAAGGGAAGAGGTTTGATGTGTTGGTAGGAATCTGGGAGTGACGGTCGTATGATTCTATCACTCCAACTGCGGCGCAAGGTGATGTTCCGAGAGAGTCCGGCTGGAGAGTTCAAAAGGTCTCCCTCTACCAGTCTCTCTCGATCTCCATCCCCTTGAAAGCTTATCCATAGGATAACTTATATTAATAAATAAATTTAAAAAATACTCGCTGTGGGTTGAAAACTCGGCTAAAACTTATCCGATAAATAGGTTCGGGTACCGAATAGTAAACTCGGACTTTTCAAATAGCTCGTAAATCGAAAGAATATGTTATCCTATAGATAGGCTATCAAACGGTTGGTAAAATAAGATTCTTTATAATTATATTTTATATTTGTATATGTTTGCCTCGTATACCTAAAAGCCAAACGCGCGTCTGATACCGTTTTATACTAGACGAAAATTACGATACATAATTAGAGTTTAAAATAAATGTAATAATTTGGTTAACGGTTGACGGCCGGCACGGTCTAGCGGTAAGGCTCTTGACTCGCAATCTGATGGTCGCGGGATCGAATCCCGGCGTGGGCAAATAAATTTTATTTGATTAATTTGTGTTATTTCTTAATTAATTCATTTAAAATAATATATAATGTATTTGCGACACGTTCCAGAGTGGAAGACATTCTCAGTAACTATCGTCCTAGTGTAATACCACCATTAAGAATTAAAACGTTGCTTGAAATGGTATTAGCCGTGTTTGGTGACCATATCTAAATAGCCAGGTACTTCCCCACCTTCTTCTTCCCCATCTCCTTCCCCTCCTCACTACCTTCAGCCTCACAACATACCCCAATTGGGGATGCCATAGTCTCACTGGCTCCAGACGGGAGCAGCTGAGACTCTAGTGAGACTCTAGCAGCGGAGACTGAGGTATTCATATAAAAAAAATACATTTTAAACATTTTATCCTCTTTCCACCAATTTTCTCCCAACACGTGCCAACTGACATATACAACTTAAAATCAATGCCAATCTACTAATACAGTCCTAGTCGCGTCTGCAAATGGGACAGTGGGGTGCTCGTACTGCTTGTACTTTACCACTGTCACAGGGTACACCCCTGCGAATAATATCTCCCGCCATATCGTCCCGCGCGATTAGCAGATAAAAGAAACGTCGAGGCACACTGTACCTACTACGTACCCACTACAACAGTGGTCTGTTATAATTTTGTGTGTATTTTATTACGCTCTCTGATACTACAGGCTGTTTATTAAGTGGTTTAACAAAGAAGATCGTCGTATTTGATTAACTAACCAAAAGAACAATCAGTTTCCTGTGTAGGATAGGCAGAGAGGATGAACCGCCATATGAGTTTGTCTTGCACATTCTTCTAGCATCGTTTCATACGTAGATTAGTTTAATAATAATAATAGTAATTATATTTGGCTGATTTATAAAACGCCGTTTTTGTTAAACAAATACCCTCAAGGGCGCTGTATAAGCATGTAATAAAATAATATTAATATGACTGGCTTACAACTAAGATTTACAATTATAACTAGTAGCTTGCATCTAAGACTTACTGCTAGTGACTTACGACTAAGACTTGTTAATAACTAACTTTAAACTAGTAACTTACATATTTATTTGCAACCTCAATTTAAAGTTAGAGATTCGCCACTAAAATAGGTTTACATACGTTTAAAAATAAATATGTTTTGGTTGTTCTTTTTCTTGCAAGACCTTAACAGCACTCTTAGACGAATTATTGATATGTTCATGGAACGAAGTTACGTTATACAGAGGTGTATTTTTTTTTTAATTTCTAGAAAATATATTAAAATATTTTGAGTAATTTTAAATTTTAATTTTAATTTGGGTAGTGACCTGTCTGCTTCCTGCGAACAAAAATGAAAAAAATATTGTGACTGTAATTCAAAGTTTTGTTTTATTTGAATAACAAACAGTAGCCATTGAAACCGTTTATCCCAAATGTGGAAAGTTGAAGAACATAATCTAAATCCATTGAAAAGGTATCTTTGAGCTGCAATTTACATTTGTGTTATTTTATAACTAGAATCTTCGATAAAGTAATACTCTTTTCCAAACCTTTAAGTGAATTTGGTAACTAATATAGGGGGCCATAGCATCCTCCACTGAGAAATTAAGTTTAGTTCGAATTGATGATCTGAAAATTTCCATGTAAAAAAATGTCGTTTGTTAAAATAACACATGCATATTCTAATCACCCTTCACCCTTGCTGGGGGGTGGCATGGATCTAACGCAACTGGGGTGGCCCTGCTACCCCTCTCCGCACTATTATTCCACCCAACTGTCTGCCGGGAGTACGTACCACACACAGTCATACACCCCTGCCGTCAGTATTGCCAAGTTGAGCCAACGTGTGGTCACAACTTTAAAAACAACGCGTTTAAAACGGGAATTTGTTGTTAAAATTGCAATCAAAATTGACATTTGAGGTGATATTCGATTTATCAGTGGTTTTAGCTAGCTGTCAAAGTTTTAACACTGGAATTGTGGCGAGTTTGACAGTTGCGTTGTGTTGTTGTTTTTAAAATAGGAATATTGTTGTGAGTTTTTCGGTTTCAAGGTGTTTGTTGTGGTTGTTATAAATATTGCATACATTTTGTGAAGGGCTTTTTAAATAATGTAGTTCTTGCATACATTGTCTAATTGATAATCGTAATTAATGTTTAATGACATGATGTAGAGTGTGTATACTTTCAAACTAAAGTTTACATTTAACTCAATGACTCATCCCAAAACAGATACATAAGATTGTTTATGTTCACCGTACAAACAGTATAAATAGTATTTTATTGTTGTCACAATGTACCAGTGATTAAAAATGTATATAAAGATAATAGATCTTTGTATAGTAGCCTCAGAGAGAGGTCGTAAATGACGTGCTTTAGTATTTCTCTCTGGGATTACAGAGCATAATTTTCTGTTAAAGACATTTCTAATCCATAAAAATATATTAAGTCTACATAATATTATTCTAGAGATACGTATTTTGCAAAAGGGGTAGTCGCCACTGTTGGATATTTAGAATAAATAAACTTAGAATTTAAAAAAGAGTCCGCCCTTTCGTAAAGTTTCGTAAACTTTGGCAGCCAGCAAAGCTTAGACTGCAAAGCTCTAAATGCAATAAAACACTTTACACAACCATTAGAATAAATAATAAGAATAGTAGTACCTTTCATACAAATTTGAATGTAAACATATGTTCCATTTATCCCAATAGCCTAGCGCCTTGTCTCACTTACACTCACCTAATATCGTAGATCCCCATACCATTTGAATTTCATGAGAACAGTTTTGTATTAGAAATTTATGCCTCAATTAGGCAAATATTTGGATGAGACAATATACCAATTTTTGTGTTTAATTTGTCGTTCAAATTTTGGAAAAAATCCATTAGCTAAACTTGTTACCTAATAAACTTCATTCAATTGTACGTTCAAAAACTGTCTTCTAATGGCGTTCGCTCATGGAGAAACCAAAAACTGGTTGGAAATTCAGTTCACGGCACAACTCAATTTATAAAATTCCTGAACAAAATCGATACTTTTCTGATCTGACATATCACTAATTACTCGAAAATTTGACAGATCGTAAGCCGCTACCATGGCAACCTGTCAACATGGCAACTGAAACGGGACGGCCACAGTGACCAGCACTGCTAGTCACAGCGTCGCCCTTGACAACTGGTCTTTAACAAGTTGCCTGTGGGCGGACCGCCAATGAAATTCACAACCTCCTTTCCTGTGGACACCGATAGAGTTGTTAACTGTTTTTTTTTTTCAGTTTCACCCTTGAGCGGATAGCCTATGAGTGTTGCTTGTCCTTCATAGGAAATATGTTTATTTTATTTGCAAAACAAAAATCCCAACCTGTCATCTCAAACTTTTAAAAATTTGTATTCATTTTTCTGTTTCTCCGAAAAAAAATTTTGAAAAAATATTTGTGAGAACATCAATGTTTAAACTGTTCCTTTAATCTGTAACCAAACCATTCGTGATAATACAATTACCACGTGTAATGAAAGAAAATAATTGATTGAATAACAGAAATTACCTCTGATGGTATAAAACCAGAGCCCCTTCGATGTTTGTAGGCTTATCCAATAAAACAATTAGGCGTGTCCCGCGCACACTTCAATACTCCTTGCATTGAACAAGCATCGATTTAATGACATTGTGGGTCTAAAAGTGCTACAAAGGATTCCCAAACAATGTGGCAACCCTATTTGTTTTTCGTTTATTTTTGGTCCGGGTTTAAATTTGATTGTTTTAAAACAATTTAGTTTTGTAGATTCGTATTTTGGTAAAATCATTTTAGAAGAGGTGATAGGAATATATTGTTGATAAACAAAACATTTCGTTTAAAGCGATAATCTTTTTCGAGAACTAAGAATGAAGAATTAAAACTAAAGATGAATTGACTGTCCTAAAACGGGAAACCTTCCTAGTTGGGCAGTCAAAGCTTCCTTTTATATTGTTATTTCTTGTATGTAATAAATGTAATAATAAATAAATAAATAAATAAAAGAGATTGGAGAGGGAGGAAGGAAAGAAGTAGGGGAACAGAAAGGTTCGAAAGAACCAGGCTATTCTGATCTGGTCATTAAGCTAATGTTTTAAAGATACAAAATGTTCAATTTGAACAATACAAATTTAACTGAAAGAACAATAATTGTGTCAAATTCAATTCTTTGATAGGAAAACATAATTATTTTTTCACTTGAGGGATATTTTTTTTTGCGAAAAAGATTTGCAGTCGACGACGCGACAAAGCATTTTTGACTTAAGTGATGCACTAGGAAGCAATTTCAACTTAGTGATGCAAATTCATGTGATTTTGGTTTGAAAATTAAATCGCTAAGAAATATTTTAGATGCTTCAATTAAATACTGCAAGTAGAACACATATCTTCTTTCGAAATTATCGAAGGTTTCTTTTTTTAATGTTTTTTTATAATCTCAGAAAAAAAAGAAGTATCAGGCCTATAAAAACTGCTTTAAAGTTCAAAATCTTCTAATTACCGACCCCTTTTCGGTTATGGTTTTATTGTGTGGAAAATTTAATTCTTTCGAAAATTATGGTTAATATTTGTGTCTGAGCTTCGCAAAGTAAAATAAAACATGCTTTTTGACGAAGTTTTTTACTTGATAAATGAAAACGGGCAGCAACCTTATCGCCATCTATATAAGGAGTGTTATTTTTTAGCGGCCTGTTTCCGAATTCGAGCATCGCCTTAATATTTTTGTGAATGATCTTAATAAATAATACCTAGTTTCGTACTGATTACAAAGAGTTTACAATATACCTACCTATTTTTATGAAAAGTTGATACTTGTTTCGTTTAGTGTACCTAATAGTGTTGCAATTACCAATCTCACGAAAGACAATATTAAAAAATTTCACGACCTAATGTTTTAGGTATCGTGATCTATTATTGGGTTATTACTAGACATCGGATTATATGCACTAACAAAGTGCCAAAATATGCATGCAAATATGCACTAAAAAGGCCGAAATATGCACTAAAAACTCTTGATATGCCTAAAATATGCACAATGAATCAAAAAACCATTTTTATTTTTATAAATTTTAATTAAAGACGATACAAAAACAGCGAAATATTCTTAATATTATGCATAGTTTGTGTGACAATACACAATTAAGTATTTTTCCAAATTTTCGAGCAAAAAATTTTGATGTTTGTCACCCAAAACGCCGAAAACGACTTCTCTACGTCAACTGACGTCATCCGACAAAATTTAAAAAAATTGGCGCCATTTCTGGAGATACCTGTTTATGTATGACCTGTGCCGTTGATGTAGACATTAATGTTCTTCATGTCTTCAAGACTCGGATTTTTAAACAAAATAGCATCTAACTTTTCACGAATCTTTTCTGATATTGAATTGGGAAGAGCGTTGGCGAGTTCAATCATTGTTTCCAGTATTTTATTGATTTAAATAGAGGAAGGTTTTTCGTTTCCAATTTCTCTATGGTATCTGGTAACTTGTGGTAATGTGTTGAGATGAGGGCGATATTCTGTATAATGGATGCGTTTTCAAACGTTAATATGCACGATTGGGAAAAAAAGGCTAAAATATGCATTAACGTCGTAATTAGGGAGCAAATATGCAAATCATATAATCCGATGTCTAGTTATTACACTTCGTTCTTCTTTAGGCAACGCTTTGGACAGCGTTACAGTGTTCACCATCAGGGCAGATTCCGACAGGCGTCCGAAGCATTGGCTTAAGAGGTAGGAAGCATAACACGACATAATAACCTAAAAAATACGATTATTCTCACGGTTATCAACACAAATAAAGATTCATGTAATAAATATTGTCCTTCAACTTCGTTCGACTCTATCGGAAATTATCAGCTTAAAACCAGCGGTTGTATGTCTTCAGTAGGGAAGGCCGACTGACAACGGTAATTTATATTCCTGAAAAATTTTCATGTAGATATCTGTGTTAGTTGGTCATTCACAAGTGTAAGGAATTAATCCTATTGTAATGCGAAGGTTAGAAAAGTTGGAAAAACATCGTTATGTAAAAACATTAAGTTGTTTTAATATTATTTTTATTTATTTTTGTTTAAGGCAATTCACCCTAAAGAGAGTACTATGTGCCGTTTTAATATTATTTAACAGAGTATTCAATGTAAGTAATGACAGGGCGGTTTATTGGATTATGAGGAACAGCTGCGAGACCTTCCTCATAGTCAAAATTAAATTTGAATTTGAGGCCAAAATACTTGAACAGATTTTTTTTTAAATATAAAAGGTTTAGTAAAGATCTACTATGAAAATGTACAATTTATTTGTTTGTGTTTTAAATTATAAAATAAATGCCGTCAAAGAATTCAGCTTATTATTTTAGAGTTAACTTTAGTAGTCATTCTATAAAATAATTTTACTATTCTTACTATAAAAATATGATGAAATACAATATAAAAAATAATAATGATTTAAAAAAGGTGTTTTGGTGAGCTTAAATATAAATTACCTACTACCGATTTATGATGTGACAGGGACAAGTTGTCTATGAAAAAGGCCGTGCAGCCGTTCCTCTTAATTCGTTAATTATTGTTTTATAGTACCTCAAAAGAGTCAGACAGGGGCATTCTCAATTAGGATCCTGTATTGTGGGGCTGAAGGTAGTGGTGAGGGGAAGAAGATTGAAAAAAGGAAGGTGGGGCTATTCCTGGCTATTTAGATATAGTTACCGAACACGGCTAAAGTCATTTCAAGGAACGTTTCGATTCTGAATGGTGGTCTTTTATAATTTCACGTCCGGCTGGGCTTTTACGTGTTTTTTTTTAATTACAAAGAACATCTAAATAAGCACAACAAAATGAAAACAAAATCAAAAACAAAATAGAATACAGAAAAAAAAATCTAAAACAACATCTAAAACAACATCTAAAACAACATCTAAAACAAAAACAAAGTAAAAATGAAATAAAACAAAAACAAAAGACTCCAACCATGCAAGAAAGAAAAATAGTATAATAGGAAAAGTATACTGTTTAGTAGAGAAAAGTGTGGAAAAACACAAATTAATTCAATATTGAAATTACTTGGTCACATCGGGATTAGAACCCGCGATCTCCGCATACATAGTCGAGATCCTCCACCACAAACACCGTCAACATGCGTATTATCGTTTTCGCCGCACATTATTAAAACGCCGTTATTGTAATCAAAGTGCTATACTATCAGATGTTTAACAAACAAACAGACACCATGAAAATTCATCCTGATTACTTCACGTAATCACTTAAAAGAAACTGCTGCGCACGGCCGTTTTCATCAAAAACTTAAATGTAGATTTGGGGAAAAATACCCAACTCAACTAAGAAATATTTTTTTGTAATCAAAAGGTTTAATAATATGCCGACGAATTAATTAGCAAGATAATAATATCACGAAGAAATTTTAGGGTATTCGTTACAATAGATTCCAACAATTACACCTTACGGATATTCAATATGCCAATAATTCTCTATGCCAATAATACTCCAACCAAACATTAAAAAAAATTAAAAACATCTCGTCCCAACACAAGAGCTAAACAGAATAACATTTAATTAATTGAGGCACCTACAACTGATTTTGGACAAAGGAACTAAAAATAATAACATGACAAATTCCACTCATCAAAAATAAATTTCTTTCATTTTAACTCAGTTGGTACAGTTGCGCCCTGACAAGGCGAAGATCCTGGGTTCGAGTCCCAGACGAGACCGTATCTTTTTCTTTTTTTTTCTGATTTCAGATTTTCGACTGAGTTTCGCTAATATTGTCTTAATTTAATTAAATACCTTTCCAATAAGCACTTCCATCAGCCATCAACAGTAAAGAAAACGAATATTAAGCGCCCTTGAGGTGATTTTTCACAAAAACGGCGCTCTACAAATTGTCCAATTTTTTTTACGGTGCTCCAGATTTTATGTCCGGGTTAAATCTTTCCCAAATGAATGACTAAACCCTTCCACACAACTTTCCACAAATGATTATCTAGTAAATTCACGCAATGTAAGTGCACTATATAAGTATAATAAATACAAAACAATACGTCAATCCACCAGAAACGTAGTGGGAAAATATTTCACCGACTCCAGATATTTTCATATCAGAGGGTTCGGCTCTGATGAAATCCTAACTGGTCCGATAAATCCTACTGATCCCTCAATATAAATATTTTAAAAATCTTTCGTAATCCTACATGTAGGTATTTAAAATGACCGACTTTTGCATTTGTATATACAAATTTTTTGACAAATCTAATACGCCTAAAATGGTAATATTTTTATAGTCTGAGAATGCCAAATTCTTTTAATCTCATTTCCCAAATCTGTATATTTTCTTATTTTTTCAGAAACAGTTTTCTGAATATTACAAGAATTTGGAATAATTGCACATTATTTAATAAGGCGAATTATATAAAATTTTGAAAAAAACTGATACGATATGAAACAAAAAGTATTTATGTAAAACCTAGTCCACCTCAGAACAGAAACCCGAGTGAAGAGATCAAAGAAAAAGAATTGTGAATTACCTATTTACCTTATATTTTTTACTGTGTAAAAAGAACTTTAAATCTATCTTAATCTAAAGATTCAGTATTAGATATCGCGAAACTTTAACAAGAATCGGGACCCATTAATGGATATATTATATGAGAGGCCGAAGGAAGAGAGATTTCAAGCCACAGTAAAGCCAACATTAACCAATATATTCGAATGGGTAATTAATATTACGATAATTTTTTTAAAAATTATTTTGTCACCAACAGGAACATTGTAAAGAGATTCTTGCTTGTGGTGTATTGTATTGTCAGACTAATGTGGAGTGAGATAGGGAGTGAGAGGGTGGTCCAAAATATTTAGTGATTCAAATAATTCAAACTTGCACTTTTTAAAAGGATGTGCTTGTTTTTAGCGTCACAGAGCATCAGGTGACTTTACGAACGCCTATTTTTGTTGCATTTTTCCACTTCGTTCTTTATTGTGTTTTCATTTTTCTGTCTAACAGTCCAAGGCGTCTAGACTTCAGACAATGAAAAAAGGCGACTGTTCGACAAAGAATGGAAGAATGACCAATGACATAAATATGTGCTGGAACGTTAAAATTTCTCAATGAACAAAATTGTTTTGACATGGTTTCTCAAATAAACTCAAATTTTCACAATCGGCTCATTATTTATTTTTTTGTCTTTGTTACAATTTTTTTTCTATACCTATATTATAGGTAAACAAGACATAATGTGTAAAAATAACATCAATTAATGTTATTTGGCGTAACAGCAGTTTCGCCTTATGAACGCATTATCACACTTTTGTAATTCCTTTAAATGTCGAGACTCATAATAATAGAAGAATAAATGTATATGGTGATGTATGAATGTAAATAAAGCAAATAGCGTGTGTCAAGAGAGTTGTTTAGCAACCTATTGTCTCTACCCAACTCAGCTGCATGGGTTCCGTGACTTTACATCGCGCGACAAAATATCCCCGACAAAATATTCTACGGACAAAAGATCCCCCAAAAACTATCTACTAAAACCTAACTTAACCTAAACTAACGAAAAATGTGACAAAAATAATACAGACATCCTGTAAAGACAATAAATTATTGTTATCTACATTATTTTTGTCGCATAATACTGTTTTTGAACAATAATTTATTGTCTTTACAGGAGGTCTGTATTCCCATTTTTTATTAGTTTAGGTTAATGGTTTAGGTTAAGTTTTAGTAGATATTTTTTGGGGATTTTTTGTCCGTTAGATATTTTGTCGGAGGATATTTTATTTTGTTATAAATGTTATAAAAATATATTTTGTCACAGGATGAAAACGCGCATTACCGCTGCATTGTAGTTAATATTGACTGTCACAATCGGTTAATAACCACTAATGCGTCATAATAATTAAATTATTAATTTTGTAATTTCATTAAGTCTTTTTTTTAATGAAATCATTTTTGAAATCATCTCCATTCAACAATACTATTTTTTCATGCTTTTCTTATAACAACATTTTCATCACATTTCATCTCTCGAGGGTAGCAAAAATAAGAAGTTGGCAGGGGCATGCATTTTTGCATCGGCACGTAAGCACTTTCCACCGTATCTTACATCCTTTTTTGCATAAAAACAAAACATATATTAAAAGTTATACACTTGATGCAACAAATTATTCTATACTTTAAAAAATATGCGAGAAGTTTAAGCTACAAATCGCAGCATCAGCTCGCGCCGTACGTTCCGCTAGACACACTATAACCCTATAACGTGTCAAAAGCAGAAACTAAGTATGCCAAATGTCGCTAACGTCAGATTATTCAATGTTGGTTTTATACTACACATGATATGTACACGTGTGCTGTGCGCATTGAAAAGACTCGTTTGTGTTAGTGTCTAAATAGGCAGAGCTTTTCAGTTTTCAGAACAAATTTCGAAGCCCAAGAAATATATATATTACATAGCTAAAAATATAATATTATACGTTGGCTTTCTATTAAATTACAAATTGTGTTAATTTAATGGAAATAAAATGGACATTTCGTATACCTTACCAGTAATAGGCTTGTAATATGCATGTATGAATGATTTATTGAATAATAATAGTAAAATCATTTATTTTAAATACATGTAAGATTACGAAAGATTTTTTAAATATTTTTATTGAGGGATCAGTAGGATTTATCGGGCCAGTTAGGAGTTCTACCGAGCCTAACCCTCTGATATAAAAAAATATATATATATATATATAAAGTCGGTGTGTTATTTTCCCATTTCTTCTCTGGTGGATTGACGTATTGTTTTGTATTTATTATACTTATATAGTGCACTTACATAGCGCGGATTAAAAATAAAATAAATATTAAAAATAAATATATTTTTTAAAATTACTAACACTACAAATATTTATACATAAAAAAATTTAAAGAAATATAGCAATTTCAAAAAATATTCAGGCAGTCTTGAAGATTTCGTCAGTATGAAGAGACTTATGCGATCCCAATCAAATCGTCTACAACCTCCAGCTTAGCCATTCTTCGCGAAAATTGTACTGTGGTAATTTTTTTAATAGTTTTTTCAATAGATTCGCTGTTATTCCTTCTGCCTTGCAAGATCCTAAACTCTGCACGCCAGTGGAAGTGGGGTGTGGAATGAATGTTGATAAATAGGTGAGGGGATACGAAGAAAACACTTGAAGCTCTTCGTTACAGTAATCCAATAGTTGCGGCATGACGATACAATACCGACCTCGCCCCACGCCCCACCCCTACCCCAATAGGCGCCCCAACGGGGGGCTGATTAAATTTGTTTGTCGTGTGAATCATCGCATCCCTTGAATTTCGGTGATCTCACGGGTTGGCGTAAATAATACAATAATAAGAACACTTGTGGTGATGCATGATACATGTGTAATGTAATTTCCTAGAACAGGACTGATTATTTGTTTGGCTTCGGCTATCTTATCTATGTATATAAAAATGTATTCCTGTTTTCCTGGTCACGCCATAACTTCAGAACGACTTTACCTATTTCATTCATCTTGTTTTAAAAAGTTTTCTTTTTTTTTGAAGAAGGTTCTCACCGAAAGAAAAATTAAGAAAATTGAATAATTTCAGAAAACTAGACGACTATTTTAACTTCGCACGTTTGTCAGTTCGCACGTTTAATAAAATTGAATTTAGCAGGCAGCTGTTTCTTTTGTATTAGAAGAATTGTCTATAATTTTTTTAAATTATGGATATTTTAAATAGATACCTATGTTAGGTACCAAATTTGATTGATGGTTCTTACAATACCTATACAAAAATGAATATTTTTAATTAGGAAAAATAAAAATTTAAATTAAAAAATTGTAATAGGTGGCAAGCGAGCTGTTTGAAAACTGAATATAGTGGGACTGAATATATGGAACGCGGAAGGGGGGATTATTCAGTTAATATAAATAATTCACACTTTACATTAATTTGATTTAATATTAATATACAGAACACTATAAGTTTAAAAATGAACTTACTATGGTGATCCGATGGCCAAGGGATTAAAGACATCGGTTCATCGTAGCACCTTCTGTTGAAATACTCGTAATTGTTTTGAAGACATGACCAAGACCTCGACCTCAGTAGGTAGCGTAAGAAATCTATCCAATTCCCTTTAGTTTCATATCATGTCAAGAAAAGAGCACCGAGGGGAGAAAAGAAAGGAAGATTGTCAGGTTTCTCTAGAATATTCTATCATTACGGGTCGCAACTGCTACGGGATGGGTACACACAATCCTTCCTAAATGTTAAATATACTTTCCATCCCTACGGACATTCCCAGTTCTTTGTATGTTGTCCTTTTAAAGAGCATTACCGAAATACCTATTAAAATTCTCCTTGCCAAATATTTTAGATTTTTGCGAAATATCTTGTTTGTATTTTATTTTCAAATTGAATGGAGATTGAATAAACCTTTAAGTCCTGAGGCGGAATTACAAGGGATGGCTTTTTGTAATCCCAAAATAATGATATTGTGTTATGAGAAAGGACGTTTTTTAATAATCTTCAATAATACGGTATCTGAAGTCTGATACATAAAGGTCTTTGCATTGTAAAAGCGGCTTGCAAATTATAAGACCTTCGTTATTGAAAATGTTTTATTTGACAGAAAAATAAACTTTCAAAAGTTTTATGAGTCACTCTTTGCTTATGTTGAAAATACTTATTTAAGAACGAAAAAAAGATACATTACCTTTTTATAATTTTGTGAAAAAAATATGAGTTCACAAATATGAAATCACACCTTTCCTGAAGATGGACACTGTAAAGTTGTCCGAAACGTTGGCTAAAGAAGGAGGTAGCGCAACACGGCATAACACCCCGAAAACAACAAAAAAAAAAAAAAACATAAATAACAAATTGTCGTATTAATATTAGCCCTTCACAAATCAAATAAGATTTTACTCGATTACCAATTAAATAAAAATTAACCTAACAAACCAATTTGAGAGGTATCAAGGTATGGGGACCGCCACCCAGGGAACTATTTGTTGGCTAACTAACAGCTTAGCCACTAAAACAAATACAGATACCCTTTTTTACATTAGCTCCACACATTATGCCCTGAGGAATATAATTTTCCTCAGGGCCTATGTCATCTTTGGGTATGCTGTGTGGGAAGGAAGGGAAGTGTAGAAAGTTCTGGGAAGGAAAAGGGCATCAGTGGTGGGTAGGAATCCGGGGGGTAAGTGTATCCAGGAGTGACGGACGTATCAATCCATCCCTCCTACTGTGGTGCAAGTTGATTGGTTGAGAGTACGGATAGAAAGGTATAAAGGCCTTCCTCAACCAGTCTGTCTTTATCCGGCCCGCCATGCACCAGGAGAGCAGACGCATCCACCACTAGGACCTGGATAAACCTCACCCCATGAACCCGGGCACTCCTGCTAAGTCACCAAACGTAGCGAACCACTTCGGGTGACCTACGGCAGAGGTGTTGATTATCCAATAAATGGTTCCCGTAGCCATACCCGCTTCCCAAATTTTAATGTGTTTAAACAACTCTTCACAAAAACGTTCAATAAAACAAAATCATAATTCCAAATAGTGCTTCTAATAATTTTCAGTGATTACGAATAATAATATGAAGAAAAAAAATTAAGACAAGTTTAAACGTGCTAAATAATTTCATAGTCAGTTAAATAAAATGAAACGAAAAATATTTCATAATTCTAAAATCAAATGTTTTTGAATGTTTTCAAATTTGAATTTCCAACGCTTCAAGATACAATGTCGCAGTACTACTCAGATCTGGACGGATTTCCGCCCAAATATGTTTTCACCCTTGCTCCGCCACCACGTTCCTGGAACAGTGAACCTCGTCCGAGGATCAAATATGCAGTGCGTAGTACTCTGGACACCTTCAACAGGTAAGATACTAACCCTTTGCATGTGTAGAGTTATTAATTAAATCAATTCGCGACATATTTAATTCGTGACATATATATATGGAGGGGGGAGAGGTAGGGTTGGGGAGAGGTGGGGGAGGGGGATGGAGGGATGGGGGGATGGGGTGAGTGACGTAGGGAGAGGGAAGATGGAGAAGAACCCGGGAGGGGGGAGGGGAATTCGGGAGGGAATTCACGGGAGGGGGAGGCGAGTACAGGAGGGGGGAGGGGAACTCAGGAGGGGGGTTCACGGGATGGGGCAAGGGGGGGAGTAGAGTGAGGAATGGGAAGTGGGAACGCGAGAGGGGAAGGGGACGCGGGGGAGGAAGGGGAGGAGGAAGGTGAACGGGACGAATGGGAAAGGACGCGCAGGGAGAAAAAAAATAATTTAAATGTCATAGCAACGCATGCCGGGTATCAGCTAGTGTTTTCTAAATATCGAATTCTTTCAAAATTATGGACGTTTCGAGTCAAACAAAGTGTTTCGATAAGTTTTTTTGTTACATTTTCTCGTTCGATTTTAAAATTTTATAATTTAATAATGTCGTTTATTTCATATACAAACATCTAAAATAATAATTTTATCTACTTTCGAAAATTGACTGACGCAGAAACAATATTTTGTATTCAAATTCGTGGAATGCCAAACAAAGTTGTGCTCCACTACATGGAGGTATTTTATAACAAAGGAGGTGTTCACATTTATTCCTGTTGTAGGTACTGGCCAAAAATATTGTTTAAAAATGTTTAGAAAAGTTTGGTCAAGTGATTATTGCTAACTTATTATTACAACTTTAGCTTTCCAAAATCTCTTCCAAATTTAGACAAGGTTCTTAATCGGAGATGCTTGTAACACCATAAAAGCCCCGAAAAAGGGCGGCAATCAATGAATAAATAAATATTTTTATTTTTATTTTAACTTTATGAGTAAAATCTCAAAATATAATATTTAATTAAATGAATACAATATTAGCGAAACTCAATCGACTGGAGACTCAATCGAGAATCTGGTTCCACTGGGACTCGAACCCAGGGCCCTTTGTGTGTTTGTATTTGAATATTTATTTAGATGTATGCAAAAAAAATTTCATACATCTAGTAAGAAAATATGTACAAATACAATTTAAAGATACAGTTACATTTTTACAAATACATTTTAAGAGGAACAAAAAAGATTACTGGACAAAAATACATTTTAAGGAAAACAGATAAATATGTGACTATAATTTTGGTAAGATTGCTACAAATCAAAAAACATTCTTCACATATAATGCACATATCCTACGAAAAGTGCTGGGTTCCGAAAAGTGCCCTGGGTTCGAGTCCCAGTGGAATCAATATCTTTTTCTGATTTTTCTGACTCCAGATTTTCGACTGAGTTTCGCTAATATTGTCTTCATTTAATTAAATAAATAAATAATCATTAAGTAATTTGCAGAGCGCCGTTTTTGTGAAAAATCATCTAAAGGGCGCTAAACATCATCTCTATTATTTTTATAATAACCCTATGCTTATAGGACAGTAAATATTTCACGCTCCTAGACAAAAACAAGTATTTTTTTAAGTGGCAGAAAATCTGAAAAATCTAATACGTTTTATTACAATGACAAAATAAAATCCTATCACGAATTTCAGAAATACTAATAAAGTAGACTACACAATAAAAAATACAAAAAAAATATAATCAGAACAAATACGACAGCACTGCAGGCAGTGGCGTGCACAGAGCTTTTGATCAGGGTAGGCAGTAAGAAAACCGCCGAATTCATTCAAATAAAATAAAAAAACTTACCACAGATCTCCCTTCGTACAAGTTTTCGCTAAATGTGCTTGCTGCTGGCTGCAGATGATGTAGGTTTGGATTATCTAAGCCACATCAAATATCCAATAATAATATTAATAAATAATCGCTTCATTTATAAGCATATTATCACAAGCCAATTACTGGATATCCGAGGTGGCCTTGATAAAGGCCGTTGGCGTTGTTCTCACACTTCATACTTCAGATAACAACAGATGTCACTGTTGTCACTGATTGCCATTTGCTAATTTGTTCCAGAAAGCACTGCATAATACTAACAAAAAAACCTCATAGAAGCAAACTCAAAACGACAGTTCTACTCTATGCTACGTGCATTTCGTAAACATTGATATTATATCTTGTATGAAGTTAGCTCTAAGCAGAAATAATTCCTGCTTAGGCCGCATTTTAGTGATGCAGTCGAAGAAGTATTTTCTAGTTACAGTTTATGCCACGTTTGTAACATGCCGTTTAATTTGGCACTCGCGTAGTTTCGGTTGCTCATCTTTGTCGCGCTTATTTTTGAAAGTGTGTATTTATTTTTAGCAATTTTTTAATAAATTATAATATTATTTACATGCTTATGTTTTACAAATACGTTAGGGTAGGTAGTGCTTATGTGCCTATATGGAGTGCACGCCCCTGACTGCAGGTATGCCTAAAGTTTATATTTTCATATAAAACTTTAAAGTCGTGCTTATCAAAACCAAACTTCTTTAAAGTGAAACTAGAGAAGCGATTCGTTTTGTAATAATGTTTTTTATTGACTTTTAAATTTGATAGAGTAATATTTAAAGTCTGATATTGCAGAAATATAATTATAATTATATTTAAAATCTGATATTAGAGAAATCTTCGTTTGCACACTGTTACTTCTAAAAATATCTCAGGACCAGCCGGGTACACTTTTTAAAGTCCCAACTGCTCTCGTCTGGAGTCTGGAGTGAGACTATGGCATTCCCAATTGGGATTTGTTGTTAGGCTGAAGGTGTGTGGAGGGGAAGTATATGGGAAAGAGGAAGGTGAGGAAGTTCATGGTAATTCAGATCTTGTCATCAAACTGCTAAAGCCATTTTTTTACAATAGCTCCACACAGGAGGCCCTGTAGAAAATAATTCCTCTCAGGTCCTATGACATCTTTGGGGATGTTATGTGGAGGGTCTTCTTAGGGCGGTACCCATACCCGCCACCGAAATTTTGAAGCAACGTTTCAATTATAAATGGTGGTTTTACACTAGAACGATATTTAGAGAATCTTCCACTTTGGAACGTGCCGCAAATAAACTAGATATTATTTTAAATTAATAAATTGTGAAATTACACAAATCAATTACTAGTTCAAAAACATATTTTTTCACAGAGATGAAACATATCATTATTGTGTAGGAATTAAACTATATTACCTGTGCAGGACCTATCATGGTTCAAAATAATGATCAGATATATCTGAATCTGAATATAAGAGGAAAGTGGAATATGAACATAATATTAAGTTCTCAAAGAATGAAGGAATGCTTGTTCCAAACTACAACAATAATTACGGACGGCAAACCCTGGAGTATAATGTGCCTACAATATTTAACATGTTACCAAGTAATATAAAAAATTGTGATTCTACAAATAGATTGAGATATATGCTGAAAATATGGTTTATATTAAGTATGTGCGTTAATTGTGACAATCTTTATATTATGTATGTGTAATTAAATTGTAATTGAAGATTAAAATCCTGTTGACAAACTGCTTAGTTGCGGTTTAACGGGAAAAAACAATAAAAAAATAAAAATCAAATAACATTTATTTGCGCACGCCAGAATTTGAAACCGCGATCTTTGAATTGCTGGTCGAGAGCACGTAGGCCATCAAAATGAAGGACATGATATTAAATAAAATATAAACGATAAGAAAAAATGTGGTTAGGTGATCCAATACGAGTATGGCCTTATTGATCCAGACACCTTCTGCAACCCTGGCAGGTGGTTATTAGTCGGTTTGATATATTGCTTCCCATATTATTATCGCTCGGGCGAGGGTCGGGACATCGTTCAACCGTGTAATAGGTTATGTGATTTGAATAACTTATCGGAAGGAAATAAAATTTCTAGACCACTTTGAAATTGTGAAGGGCGCTTGTATTCAAGGGCGGATTTAGGGGGGGGGCACGGGGGCACGTGCCCCCCCCAGGACGGTGTTTTTGTGTACTGTGGAAATTCCATCACAGTAAATACTTAGAAGCAAACGAAATTATCAGAGTTGTTAAAATATATTAATAAAATAAAAGAAAGAACATGATTCAAACTCTATTCTGGCTGGAATTGAAAATTTTGTTCGTTGCATCCAGTTTTGCTTTATTTGATCCGGATTTGCCCTAAAGGCCCTGATCGACGGGCGAGTAAAACCGCGGTCTTATGGCTCGTCGGTAAAGCTCGCCGGTGTATCATTGCAAAACCGCTCGTCATGTTTGCTTGATTTTTTACTCGGCTCGTCGTTCAAAACTGCGTGTCGATCACGGCCGGCGAGCGGCGAGCCAAGCCGACAGTTATCGGCGACAGCGCTAAAGGACTGACGTCACGTGATAATGGATCTGTGAATTCACATTCACGATTTCATCGTAGAATTCATAAATAGCTTCCGAGAGTGGCCCTGTTTATGGCAAATTAAATCAAGCGAATACAAAAAAATTGTTTGTTCTTTCTAGGTACAAATAAAATATATTAAACTATATTACCCACGCACAGGCTGCGCCTTAGTGGATTCCCATTATTCTTATTATCAGGCCTGGACTGGCCAGGTCCGCGATCGCGGAGGGCCCCCGGTGCGAGGGGGCCCCGAAGGGGCCCCACAAAACGTACAAAAAAAAGTTGTTGTCTTGTTAGTAGTTATTTTGTGTTCTTTGTAATGTTTGTTTACATTTTCGAAAAAAAATTACATTTTCCAAAAGTAGAACATGTCCAACAACTGTATTATTTTTCTAATCAAAATTATGTTTACTACACAAATAATTTTGACATAATTGCTTTGGTGTGAATAAAATCCTGCCCTTTATTTTGAACTCCGTTATAATTATTGACACATCTACAGCATGTGTTTAGTAGTGTTGTGGTATCCTAAAAATACCGTGAATTTCTTATTTCAATAAATAATAAAGTCAACAAAAGTCGAAAATCATAATATTCGTATGAAAACCTATCTAAATTTCTTATAATTTATAGGTGCCAATATAGCATAGAAACGCGTTTTCATTGTTTTCAAGCACCTAATTTTTAAAAATTATCCGGGGTAGACCCCCGGACCCCCCGTTTGCTGATGCCCCCCCCCCCCCACCCCACGTTAGGGGGCCCCTTTACAGGTTTTAGCGGAGGGCCCCAAATGGTCCCAGTCCTGGCCTGCTTATTATATCATAATACTGTATACATCAAATGTAAAATTTGGGAAAATAAAGGAAAAAAAAATATATAATAAACACAATTATATAACTTTGTTTTAATTCCATTTTATTATTTCCTTATCCAACCGGTTTCGGTTCGACCTGAACCTTCATAAGGGATGAATAAAATATATTTATTTATATACGCCTTGAAGGCTTTTACAATATTATGTTATTAGATACATAGGTTAATTAGGAGTTTAAGCATGCAATATGTAGCATAATAAACTGGATATTAAACATAATACAAAAAAGAGAAATAGCTTCTCGCATTATAGTGTTTTGCTTTTGTATCATAGGTGTTACTAAAGACAATAATTTGATGTTCAATTCTTCAGACATTCTCAGATAATTTCAGTAATCGAGTGGTTCTGCTGACAATTCTCGAATTAAATGTGTATGCGATAACGCTTCTCTTTTCTCAATCCAACTTTTAGCCCAAACTCTCGGGCGTTTTGGCTTTTTTTAAATTAATTTCGTGGTATGCTATAATACCAAGATAACACAAAGCTTCAGACTCCGAACAAGACATGTTAACCTCAATTCGACTACGATACGACTGTTTTACTCGCTAGTCGATCATCACCAACGAGCCGCGAGTAAAACCGACGGTTTTTAAAACCGCGGTATAGGCTCGTACGTCGATCACCCACTTAAGGCCATTGTAGGCCCAGGCCTAGGGCGGCCAGATATTAGGGGCGGCTAATCGTGACAAAAAAGTCACTGATGATAACAAGAAGTACCTAAATATTCTATGTACGAAAACGTCATTGCTCGCCGCAAGGGTGATCGGGAGTTTAGTGAACGTCATCACGCTGTATGTTTTTCTCCACTGTGATTCAGCATGTGGATTTTAAATTGTCACTTTCGAGAACACGAATAGTCGCAGTCGGAACATGATAAAGTTTTTTCTTCACTGTGAGACGGCTTGTGGACTTTAAAATGTTCCTTTTGAGAACATAAATAGTTGCAGCCAGAACATTAAAATGGTTTTTCTCCACTTTAGTAAACACGTGGGTTTTGAAAGTCTCCTTTCTAGCACATAAATAATTGCAATTGGAACATACAAAAGGTTTTTCTCAACTGTGAGACGGCTTGTTGACTAAATATTGCTTTCGTGAACATTAATAGATGCATTTTCTTATGTTCTGGGTGTAGATTAAAACGACTCCCGCATACAGATTCACTCTTAAATTAAGACCAGTTTCAAGCTTAAGCTAGATCTAGCATCTGCTAGATCTGTGTGTAACTATTCTTTAAGCTTGTGGAGTCTTGATGAGTGAACACCCCTCCCCCCGGACCACGGTTAAATTAATTATCTCACGTTGACCGGTCCGATGATGGGTACTGAGAAAGGGCGGCTGGTACTTATACTACATGGCCTGAGGCCTAGGGCAGCCAAGACTGAAAATCCGCCACTGGTTGCATCCCATTCATGTACTTGCAAATGAAAGATGACAATCAGCGTTTGCGAGAGCGGTACGGTCGTGGGAAAGCGCGGTCGGAAAAGCCCCCCCCCCCCCCCCCCATTAAAGTTGACAAACACAAATTTCGACTTCATAAAAAAATTGGTCCGTCCTGGGGGGAGGGGGATTGTGGGCCGCCCCCCCTCCACCCCTTGTGCCCCCCCCAGAAAAAAATCCTGGATCCGCCCTTGCTTGTATTGGATGCTATTAAGCGGAATGAGATGAGATGAACAACAAAAGTTTGAAAAATAATTATGGGTAGGTAAATATATATGTAATTTATTGTTCAACTAGCAGACCCGGCCACACGTTGCTGTGGCTAACGAAACACAACGCCATTACCCAACCTTTATAAAATCCACACCACCCGCTTACCAGCTACCCGCTGCCTGAATTGAATATTTGAATTTCTCTGCTTTTCTCTACTATAATAAGCATATATTTTACATATAAACCTTCCTCTTGAATAACTCTATCTACTGGTGAAAACCGCATGAAAATCCGTTCCGTGGTTTAAAAGATCTAAGCGCACAAACATTTTGAGCGACTTTATTTTATACTATGTAATCATGCACAATATCTTTACTGTCGAAATTAGTTTCCACCAATTATTATTAGCTTCGTACAAACGATGGATTCCAGATGAAATGAATAAAGGGCTTAAGAGGACTAAACCTCGCGGCGTTTTGTCCATACAAATCCCAAGTTCCTCTCTGAATTTTGACACTACTGCAAATATTTGTTAATATCATAAAGGCACAGAAAACTATTATAAAATTAATTCTTAGACTACCTCTAATTACATACTCGAACTTAATCTTTAATATTATGAATGTGTTTGACGTTCGGCAAATATATGCAAAAACAATCCTCACTTATCTATATGTCACTGGAAAAGCACGAACTACGGTAAATGCTAAGATTTACCAACTCTTAATGGTAAAAGTCCGAACCGTTCTACGAATATTTGAATAAGAAACGATTTTTTCGGCTTTTACCATTAGAATTTAATACATGTTAGGTTAGGTTACGAATATTTAAATAAGATATTATTGTAGAAAGCAATCACTTTGTGGTTTGACATATTATAATAAAATAAAATACTTTAAACAAAAAAGTATTTTATTTTATTATTTAAATAAGAAACGATTTTTTCGTGTTTTTTTTTAGAATTTAGTACATGTTAGGCTAGGTTTGGTTAGGTTAGGTAAATGAACGATTATTATAGAACGGTTCGGACTTTTACCATTAAGAGTTGGTAAATCTTAGGATTTACCGGAAAATCTTAGGATTTACCGTAGTTCGGGCTTTTACAGTAACATATACACAAATATACATAAATACTATGAAAAAAGATTAAATACTTGCTGTACTCGAAACAATAACAAAGACTTACTACAAATACCCATAACTCATACTACTTTTGGTCAACGAAGCTTCAGATACCTTGCAACAAGACTTAACAACATTCTTCCAATTAATATAAAAAATTTGACATAAAATTTAAAAAGAACATAAAAATTGGTATAAAAAATAATGATAGAGCATTTACCGGTGCTTTCACCCAAATTCGAAATTAGTAATGAACCAATGCTATTATTATGGCACCAATGTTATTGTTATTATTATTGCCCCTAATCTATTGTGATTATGTTTTAATTAAGTGTATGTTCACAGTTTAATAAATTGACGTAAAATTACTGCCTCAACACAGGCTAGCCTAGTGAGGCAGGTTACGAGAAACCTAAATTTATAACTATAAATCTCTATTCTTTAAGTACCTACTGTTTATATGTATATCGTTTTCTGTTATTAACTTTTGTACTTATTTAACTCTTAAACTATTGTAAGATGTACCTTTTTCTGTCTTTCTTGTAGTTATAAATCTTTGTTTAATAAAGATACGTATTATTATTTTATAGTGCAGGTAACATCCACTAGTATGTCGGTACGTTTTGCCTTTTTCGATAAATTACTTTTTATAGGAGTTAGGACCCTCCAAAAATCGTTAAAATTGGCTAGTTTGAACGCTGTCAACAGACGTTTATTTATCAAACTAGATTACAAAAAAGAAAAATGTACAGATTATTTTCTTCTATTATCTTCTTCTTAATATATAAAAATCAATATTTGTTTGTTAGTTTTTAATTTGTTTGTTCGTATTTTATGCGCTGCCATACCGTTCATCCGTTCATATCAAACTAGATTAATATATAAAAATCAATATTTGGTTGTTAGTTTTTTTATTTGTTTGTTCGTATTTTATGCGCTGCCATACCGTTCATCCGATTGCGATGAAACTTTGGTGATATATTGTGCGCACGCCCGCGAAGGCTATGGGCTATATATATAATGGTAAGCTCTGGCGTTATGAAATTTGTATAAATTATAATGTGTACATTTCATATATTTTAAGTACAGGGGAGGTGGTTTTCGCGCGAGAGGAGACGAGGGAGGGGGAAGGCGGAGAAGGTGGAAGGGGAACGCGGGAGGGGAAGGGGACTCGGGAGGTGAACGGTGATGCACTGGAAAACACATGCAGGGGGAATCAATTTTTTTAATGGCATTGCCACGCATGCCGGGTACCAGCTATAGATAATAAAAAAATCTGTCCAGTTTTGGAGAAGTAAAATAGGGAATATAAAACCTTGATTTTTATGATTTTATTTAGGGATTATCAGCCTGAGGTGCAATTTTCCCTTCCGATCAGTATTCGGGGGAGTGAGGGCGACAGTGACAGTAACAGTTTGGTAAAATCCTTTTCTTTAAATTTCTCTGCGACCGGTTTGCCTTTAAGTCGTGACAAGAATTAACTTAAGCCCTTCATACAAAACACCAAATAATTGTTATTAGGTATTATATTACATGATGGTAACAATCGATTGATTTATTTTGCATTTTGAATGCTAAAAATTATTTTAAGAAGAAGATTTGATACTAATAAATCTAAATGAAACATGAAAAAGAATAAAACACAGAAAAATAAAAAAAGGTAACGGTCAAATTGGACTCGAATCATCGGTCTCTTGTCTAACCGGGACACAAACACGGTCATTGGGACCTATACTTTTTCTGTCATGTTTTTCGATCTCATATTTCAAACTCACAATTAACAATATTATTCTCAACTAATATTCACCATTGATCCTGGGTTTAAGTTCCAGTTGCGATCGTTACCTTTTTATTTGTCTGTGTCTCGTTCTGTTTCATATTACGTTTAGATTTATTGGCAGTATCTTCTTGTTTAATGACATATTATATTGATGGGTATAACCTTGATAAGTTATTCCAATAAAAATGTAATATCATTTATTTATCGGTTGGGGACGGTTACCGTGCGTTTTCTGAAATGTCTGAATGAAGATATTGGCTAAATTACTAGTTCAAAAACATATTTTTCACAGATACGAAACATACATATCATTGGTGTATCGGAATTTAGCTATCTTACCGCTGCAGGTCTTATTATGGTTTAAAATATTGATTCAGCATATATCTGACTCTGAATATAAGAGAAAGTGGAACATGAACATAATACAAGGTTCACAAAGAATGAAGAAATGCTGGTTTTAAAATATAAAAATAACTACGGACAGCGAACTCTGGAATACAACATGTCCAAAGTAATTAACATGTTACCTACCAAGTAATATAAAAAATGGCAATTCAACAAATAGATTGAGATTTATGCTAAAAATATGGCTACTAAGTAGAGATGCCTTTTACTCAAATAATTAGTGATAATATGATATTAACAAATATAAAAAAGTTATTGAAAAAACATTGTACAAGTTGTAAACATTGCAATTGAACATTTACAATCTGTTGACAAACTCCGGAATTGAAGATCCTGTTAAGTACTTTGAAAAACAATATTTTTTTAAAAGTCACGCATTAAATTTTTAATATTTTACTTCAGTTTTTGAGAAACTAAAGACATTACAGATATGTTTAAAATATTACTTTGTAGGTACTTATTTTGTCAAAATAAAACAAAAATCATTTAGCTAATACAACAAAAACTGACTGTCTAGAATTATACCTGTCATATCACCGTCAGTGCGTAGAAAATTTCATAACATTTTTTACGACATAATTTGAGTTATGACAAATGGAAAAATTCATCTGTCCCATCTTTCCGTCTCGTAGCAAAATGAAAATATAAAGCCTTCATTTCCAAATCACAGGGGACGCGAGTTCATATCCTTGTCATAACCATTTATTTTATTCCACCCCCGGTACGAGGGGACCAACCCTTATTTGGTCCGGCACATGAGCGTACATTTTTCAAATGGACATCTAGTCCTACGTGCTCTCGCTTTTCTTTTATTGAAAATGACTGCGGTTTTGCAACAGAAGAGGTTCGTTCATATTTATATTTCCTATTTACGATAAACACAAGATTTTTTTAAAGATTGTTAAAGAACTATAGTTAAAAATACCAACCGTAAATGTTTACTCTATCGACTTTGGTTTCAATTTCTCAGAAATACTTTTCATAGAACAATTACAATGTCAAATGTTCAAACACGTGAAACAAGCAACGTCCAAAAACATGAAACTTTATTGTATGGGTTTAAATAAAATTATTTGTTTAGGACATATTTTTCCCATCAAACAAGATGATATTTTTACTGAACAGATTATACCAAGAAGAAATATCTATTCTGTTCTATGCATACAACAATCAATATACGTTTGCTACCATGTGAGTTGCCTATGCATAGGAAATGTTTGAAACTTTCAAAATAACTTCTTTCCATCCACGCGAAGGTTTCTGGATTATTACAACCATATGACAATGCATCTAAAAAGTATTTTTAATCATTACTAAAACTCTTATGAAACTGTCAAAAATTTCACAACTTGAGAATGACATTTTGCAAGCCATCGATTGTTAAATCAGAATTCAATTATCGAATAAACTCTTAAATTAATGAATTTACTCGAAGTACTCACCTGTGGTACTAACCAAAATCAAATACTTTGAATCTAATCAAAAATTATATTTTTTTTGAATAGGTAACTATGTTAGGTATACCAAATGATTGTTTTTGTAATATACAAAAATGAAAATTTGTAACACATGAAAAACGAAAATTTGTGAAACAAAATTGCAATAGGTGGCACGCAAGCTGTTTGAAAATCTGAATGTACCAGGACTGAATATATTGAACTCGAGAGAGGGGAGGGGATCGCGGGAGTTGGGTTGGCGGGAGAGGTGAGAGGGGAGTGGGAAGGCGAGGAAAGTGGAGGGAGAACGCATGAGGGGAAGATGACATGCGTGGGGAAAGGGAGGCGGAAGGGGAACGGAACGAATGGGAAAAGACGCGCATGGAGAAACAAGTTCTTTATTAGTGGCATTGCAACGCGTGCCGGTAACTTGCTAGTTTGAAATAAAACTAATATCGTTAATATACAAAAGACCTATAGACTCGTACATCCCAGGAGAGACTAATAAAAATAATTATTTCTTCAAGAAATAATGCCCTCAGTACGCTAGCCTACTCAGTATTTGTACACGCAAATTATAGAAGCATTTTTTCTCATTTGTTTTGAAAAAATGTTACTTCAAACTCTGTTAGGACTATTTAAGTAACCCGGAATAACACAATAATCTGAAATGAGTAAATTTCCAGCGCTTTGTTAACAAAATTAAATGAGAAGTAGTTTTCCATAGAAAAGCTCCAGATGTGAGTCTCAGAGCTTCGGCCCTGCATTGTTCGCTCGCTAGTTGAGTACCATTCGCATTGTTGGTTCGCCCATAACTTACATTCGATAAAAACGGCAGGAAAATAAATGCTTTTCCATTCCATTGTTGTGAATGTCGCGGCATTTACATTTTTTCCTCCTTGAGTCGTACCTACTACCACCTAACCTGTTTTCCATTCCGTGATTCTGTTCACGTAAAAAATGGATAAGGGCTGTAAGAAGGCGCTCGTGTGCGTTATGGTAGGGCCCTGGGTCTTGTAAATGGAAGATGGCAAAGGGAAAGGCAAAAACCAACCCTGTGTGATTATTTTTACATGTGAAATGAGGTTTTTTTGTTACATAATACATAATACTCTAAGGTTGTCCAATAAAGGTGGATGCTGATTGAAAGGTAGATTGTTTGGAAGATATTACCACCTGGCAACATGCCTGCAAAAATAATAGTATGTATACAATTTAGGAGGCGGTTATAAGGGTAACCATTTATTATATAACCAACGCCTCTGCCGTAGGTCACCCCGAGTTCGCTTGGCGACTTAGCAGGGGTGCCAGGGTTCACGAAGTGAGGTTTTTCTTGGTCTTGGCGGACTTCGCCTGCCTGCATGTTGGGCCGGATCGGGAGAGAATGGTTGAGGGAGACCTTTTGACTTCTCCAGCAAGTCTCGCGTCCCACCGACTTAAACCGCGGCGAGGGAGATGAACTCATTCGTCCGTTACTCTTGGACACACTGATATCAAAATTTCTTACCTTTCATATCTTTCACACCTCTCATACCTTGTTCCGTCCCATCACTTGCTCTCTTTCCTTTTTTTAGAAAGACCCTCCACACAGCATATCCAAAGATGACAATAGTCTGAGGAAACTTATTTTCCTTAAAGCCTCGTGCGTGGAGTTAAAGTTAAAATATATATATATATATATTGAACTGTTAATTCATAAATAGGTTGAGATTAAGTGTTTTGAATTAACAGTTCTGGATTTATTTGGATTCAACACTCCATGTACCATGGATCTGAGATACACAGGATTGTCTCGGATTAATGCAAATGTATCGCTATAGTTTCGAAAAGTTATAAAAAAATAAGCCCTTTGAATATTTAGTGCGAATTTTATGTGCTTGTAAAGTTCACTGTGAAGCATATAAGGAGTGCATTTTTATTACAGATTTACAAACATAAATTATGAAAAACCCTGATCATGAAGCCAAAGATTTAATTAATTAAAAAATATAAACAAATAAATTATTTGTGCAGGCTATCAAATGAGGGAAAACGAACGAATGACCATTTTCCGTTAGGTGATTATTTTCCTGCAATTCCATTTAGGGTTACATTAGATTGCTCAACCCTTGTATAAATCGAAAATAAACTATTTTAATAATAATTTATTAGTGTCTAAATATCAAATTCGTGAAGATAGTTACTAAATTTCAATCGTTCTTGAGAAGAGTGTAACTTGTAAATAAACATCAATCACACAAACACAAACAATTCAACTGTTTTAATAGAAAACTACCTTAAAACGTTGGAATTTGAAAAAAAGTATTTTTCCTTCTTTATTAGTAGTAGTAGTATAGTACCATGAAGGATCACCTCCCGAGGTTGGTGCACTGTTCCCCCGGACACCTTGTATTCGTTTCGTAAATGATTATCACTTGATCTTGATCAATGAGAATACATTTAAACTATGTAGATCTACATAATATATTATTGTATAATATAAAAGTCTCTGTAAGCTAATAGATAAAGCCATAGAATACCATTGTTAATTTCATTCCAGCTTCCCAACACAAACAATAACATTTCACGACCAGATTCAAAGAAAATGTAATACGATTTTTCAAGCAAAATAATAATTTGGTATTGTTACCACGCACGCCTCTTCTATCCCTGTTTAGAATTACCCTCTTCTTATTCGTTGGAATATCACGGAGAGCATTTGTATGAAAATTCTGGCGAACAATGGGAAAGTTCGAACGTGGCGTATGTCTCAATCGGATTTCATCTACGAAGAGTTCTGAAAACCGGGGCAGTTTGAATTTGCATGTTTATGTGAGGGGTTCTAGGCGTTAAACACAATCGTGGAGCCTATTTATTTTCTGAAAAGTATAAAAAATCAAATATTCTGAAAAAACCTTGCGGAAACATTTCTAATATTCTACGTAGATAGGTAATGGATTATTTTTTATTAAGATGAGATGAACATTTTTTTGGTTTTCAAATGTCTATATTTTATTGTAAAACTAGCTGAAGTCCCCGGCATTCCCCGAATTTCACATACACAGGCATTTGCCTAGCGTAATGATCGAAAAATACACAAATTATGTAAGCAAAATATAACATATAGACAGAAATTTTCTTCTTATTTTGAACATCATCCGTGCAAAATATCATCAAGAAGTACCTATCAAAATTCTGCTTTAAAGCAAGGTGGGAAAATATATGACGGTGGTTTTTTGAAATATTATGTAGACAGTGACCTTCCTCTTGTTTTTAAGCAAAATTTCATCATTCCCGAAATAAAACTGCAGATCAGTACAAAATTACAATAAACGCCGCCCCATACAGCCATCTTTACATACATAAAAAGTTTTGTTAAAAGTCCATCAGAAGAGCAATCCAATATATTTTACGGGAACGTTTAATAAATTCTGGCTTTCCACAGGGAACAATTTCAGGCCCCACATTTTTTTTTTTGTACGTTTAAGACCTATTCTCTTTTTTTTAAAGAAAGACTAATGTGTTACGAATAACCTGACTTGTATATGTAGGACTAGCAGAGGAATTGTAGAATTGTATTGGGAACCAGATGCATTTCTCAACTCAGCCACTAACCAGTTGCACCAACGTATTGTTGTGCAAGTAATAATAATACAGTCTATTATTATTGAAGGGAATAGAAAAAAGGGATGTCCTGTCGGATTTGTGTGATTTTCTATAGCTGTTATTTACTTTTTCTATGATTTCTACGATCTAAACTAAAATATGTGACAGTTCACAGCTAATATGTGACAGTTTATATCGGCCCATAGAAAAAGCAAATAACAGCCTTAGAAAATCACACAAATCTGACAGGAGATCACGTCTGTTATCTAATGATGATCCCACAAGAGATATGGAATCGCTCTTCAAAACTGTATAATTTGTCAGGAATGGGTAGAACTTTAATAAAATTGGTCATTTCTGCAACAACACCGAGGAACTTAACGACAAATTGTAGTATGTTTAAATGTGAGATTGATTCCTGAATTAAAAATATTGATATTGAACAGGAAAATGGCGTAAATTCATTTTAATGCTTTTCTTTTTCATAGTTGTAATTTGCAATTTATACAGAAAATGGCTTCTTTGGTACGAACATACCCTTCATTACACAAAAAACCTTTCCATGCAATATTTAATACTATGGGTGTTAATAAAAACTAGTTTCAATATAAAATTTCTTTGGACGTGCATTAAAATTATCTACCATCAGGAATTGCAGCTATGTAATTGCTTACACCTTTTGATGTTGAAGTGAAAAATATTCAAAACAGTATTTTATTTTATGAAAAATATTCATTTGGACCATATTAAACACACCGTTTTTCTTCCTTGAGAATCTCTGTGATACCAAAGTAAAAACACAGTTTCTTCCTTTAGAGTCTGAGGGAAGATACTGGAGTGGAGGGAAGATACTTAGAGTCTGAGGGAAGATACTAATCACAGGAGACCATCTTTGACCCAGCCGACGTAGTTCTCAGTTAAATCGCTGTCCCCTACTTTCATAGTGAGAAAATATGTTGTAAACGGTGATAGAAAAGCAAAACGCTATGCTTTATATTCAAATCTAAAAAATAACCATCAAAAAAGTAAAATTTACACCTTTGTGAAACCAAATTTTTGAATGGCAATTTGAAAAAAAAATTGAAACTTTGGAAATTTTGTATTAAATATTTTCTTATTGAAATACAAAATAGTTTGAATGCAAAAATTTTATACTTAAAAATTACATGTTTATTTCAAATTATAAAATTTGAAAGCGTATTTTATCATCTTTCAAAAACAGTTTTTAGTTGTAGGAGATATATTCTGTCGCTATTATTTTTGTTGATTTCTGTTGATTTTTTGTTGATATTCTGTTTCTATAATTATATGTAATTT
Source organism: Limnephilus lunatus (assembly GCA_917563855.2). NCBI lineage: Eukaryota > Metazoa > Arthropoda > Insecta > Trichoptera > Limnephilidae > Limnephilus > Limnephilus lunatus. Next base: position 50,941,279 of record OU830593.1, read on the forward strand.
TCTTATTGTACAATATTTTGTAATGTGTTGCAGTATTTTTGAAAATATATATTTTTTTCATTTTTGTAACTATTTAGACCCGAGAATATTTCTCTACTAATTGGGTAACCAAAAAAAGTGATGTCTGATATGAAATGCAATATATTATTATTTATTGTGAATATTTTCTTTTTTTCTGAAAAAAAAAAAAATGTTCCATAATATTCCATTTATTTGCATTTAACTGTAAAGCGAAACTATTTTGACAATCCAAAAAATACGCCAAATTTTTTAAGGGTTTTTACTTTTACCATCTTGTTGTTGTCATTTCAAGCCATCTAGGTTCTAATAATTGATCGCTGTCCTTCCATTTATTATAATTTTTCTAAACAAGCTGTAGATACCTACATGAAAATATTCCTGCATATGGGTAAGTACCGTAGATTCTATTTTAGATCCGCGCTTTAAAATTTCCCAAAATATCTCGCTGCGTCGCGTCGCACCGCGTCCACAGTCGAAGTCTGAACGATTTTCCGGTCATAGAACAAGATGGCGTTGACACGCGAAATTCAAATTTAATTTGCCGCCAAAACCAAACTTTCGCCTTCGAACAACGACTGCAAAATTGCCTTTGAAGGAGTCGAGTCGCTCACGACATGCGGACATTTGTCATCTTGTGAATTTAATTTATAAACTTTCTGATGCTAAATTACCTAGGCTCGAGTTTGACAGTTGATTCCAAGCTTACGGGAAACTTTGGTAATTATTAAATGTCTAATTAAATCAGTTTTCTTACTTTGTGGTTGGGTTGTTTTGTCGGCTATGTGAAATAATTACAGGGTTTGCGTGTTTTTCATTATTATTTTTGTTCGATAGCTGTACACAGAATGCCCCGAGGCAGTAGGATTATAACACTCCTGGTAATTGGAAATGTTTTGAGATGATTGGAATCGGTTGAAGATAAAATAAAAAGGACATGGACTGTTCCGAAAAAAACGACACAAATAAAAAATAAATATATTTTTTTAATAATAACTGATGACATCAAACTTTAAAAAACACTTGTTTTCTGCAAAAATTACACATATTCTGTTCCAGTTAGCAGAAAGAAAGAAGTTATGTCATTTTTCACTTGTCGGAAAAAGAGTCACAACTCAATAGTTTTACATTTTTGGCTGAGAGTATTTTTTTACATTAGCTCCACACAGGAGACCTGGAGGAAAATAATTTCCCTCAAGGCCTATGTCATTTTTGGGAATGCTGTGTGGAGGATCTTTTAAAATGAGAAGAAGTTCTGGAAAGGAAAAAGGTGTGAGGGGTGTGTAGAAATCTGATGGTATTTGGTCCAAGAGTGACTGACATATCAATCCATCCCTTGCATTGCGGGTCCAGGCGGTGGGACGAGAGAGTCCTGCCGGAGAGGCCAAATGATCTCCCTCAACCAGTCTCTCCCGATTCGGCATCCAGTTAGTGTCCTCACCGCATGGTCCCCGATATACCTGCTCACCAAACGTAGCGAATGAGATGTTGGAATCTAATATAGGTATGTGGCGGCGATACCTACAAACGCCTCCCAAACTAAACGTCTTCGTTGAGCGCCCATTCTTGGTCCGTTTCAGCTTTTGAACAAATTGTAATCAGCTGAAAAGCACGACTGCCATGTTGATATGCTTAACTAATAACACTTCCATTACGGAGATTCTGAAGATATCTTTACGACTCCCAACAATGTCAAATTAGTTGCAATCATTAAATGCAATTACATGTACATTATTGTACATGTGTGTTGTTTACACTGCAATAAAACATCAACTTGTTGTGATTAACCTTCGAGATCTCTTGAGATATAATATTTTAATACCTTTTGATCACGTCATTTTTACGCCAGATAACCTTTGCATTTTTTAAGCATAAAGACGAACCAAACGTACCAAATAAAAATAATTTTAATTTTATTAATAATGTTTAAAATATCTATGTATTAAAAATGTAGTCGTCATTATCAGTTATCAGTTATCAGCGATATGCTTCTAACCATAGCCTGGTCGAGTGATTAACTGAATTAGAACGAAAAAAATAAATATTACCTATTTTTTGTTCGTTTTGATTGTCCTTGCTGCAATTCTATGTATAATTAAGTAACGGATATCTACTAATATCCTCGCGAAAGAATCGATTTAAAATAATCATTGTTGTTATTACTTTTTATCGAATGCTTACCACAATACATACAACATCGGTGGCTGAGTTGTCATCGTGTTTGGGGCCCACCCAGGCATCCCGTGTTTGATTCCTCGGCTGGCTTAGTCCTCCATCACGACAAGAAACATTTTTCACTTTCTGTGAAGGTAGTAGGAAATTTTCAAATATTGTCAGGTTATTTGTAATTCGGAAATATATAATTTGTTTCATGTAAATAGTTCTATTGGGGAAGAAGGGATGGGTACCGCCGCCCCTGGAATAATTGATTAAATAACCAAAACACCTCTACCACAGGTCACCACAAGTGATTCGCTACTTTTGGTGTCTGGGTTCATGGGATGAGGTTTGTCTAGGTCTTGACGACCAATACGTTTGCCCGGGCGGGCTACATCAGGAGAGAGAGAGAGAGAGAGTTGGTTGAGGGAGACCTAACCTAAACCTCTCCAGCCTGACTCTGCGCCTTGCACCGCAGTGGGAGGTATGGATTCGTACCCCCATAACTCCTGGACAAATTGACCCCAGACTCCTATCCACCCCTCAGACCTTTTCCCTTCCTTGAACTTCCTCTCCTTTCTTTCTCTATAAAGACCCTCCACACAGCATCCCCAAAGATGACCTGAGAGATTGTTTTTCCTCTGAGCCTTCTGTGTGGAGCTAATGGAAAATGCACTAAAGATACTTAATACCTTTGGTAATTTACGATACTTAACAAATAAACAATAATAACTTCGTTTGTACCAAAAGATTAGTGAGTGAGTGTGAGGCGGGTGGCTTTTTGGTTTATTAATACGCAAGAGTCCAAATTGTCCGAAGCCAGTAAATCTACGGTATCTCAAACATAAGTATGCTTTGATGTCGAAGAGACTGAGAGTCTCATTTTCAAAATTGAAACTAATTCATCAAGAATTCAGACTACCAGTGATTTATCAGCAAAACATACCAAAAATAAATATTTTAACATGAAAATGTGCTGTGATAAATGAATAATTAAATATTACTTAGATGAAAGTGTTTTGTTTATATGAATGAATGAAATGACTTTAGATTTTCACGGCTAAATGTATTGTGGTGATTTTTTTCTCTTTTCTTCTCTAGAGACTGACTTAGCTTGACGCTGTCCAAAACGTTGGCTAAAGAGGGAGGTGGCGCCACACGGCATAGTACACCACAAATAAATCACTATAATGACAAGTCCTAAATTTAAATTAAACGCGTTTACCACTTTACCACGAAGTTTACCGATTCACATATAAATAAATGCATTCACAACAACAAAAGAAAATGGCACTTGATTCCTTGTTTTTATCTGTTTTCACTGGAAAAACTCGCGCATTAGCATTAGTTTTGACATTGAATCACCCGTTAATAATGACAATTCAAATTGACACATTTTTCCCCCCTATAAAAGCGAGACTCGGCGATCAAACCGCCATCAGTCATTAGTTAGCGAGAATCATTATTAGCCGTGTCTATCTCTCATTAGAATGAAGGCAGTAGTAGGAACAGTGTTTGCAGTTGTGGCGTTAGTCGCCATTTTTAGTGGAAATGTGGACGGGGCTTTGAATCAGAAGGAAGGCTTATCTCAGATGATGGAATTGGTGAATGCCGCATTTACGAAATGCAAAAAGGAGGTAAATTAAAATTATGTATTTTCTTAATAGTTTAATTTTTTTCTTAATAAATAATAATTTTTAGAGATTAATTGAGCATTAGTTATTACTCATTGATGTTATAGGTAGATTCTTAAACATTAAAATGCAATTCACATTAAATTGATTTAGTGAACGTATGTAGGTATTGTTTAGAGTTTTATTTTAATTTGTGTGTTTTTTGAAACATGGATATGTATTTATTTAAAAAGGCCACAAAAAGCCTAATGAAATAATATTTTTAAATGTATTAGTAAAACCACAAATTATAAAATTAAATGAAGATAATATTAGCGAAACTCAATCAAAAACGTGGAGACAGAAAAATCAGAAAAAGATATTGGCACATCTGGGACTCGAACCCATGACCCTTTGCTTAGATGGCAAGTGCTATACCAACTGAGCTAAGATGTCTATATCAAATTCGGTCACTTTTAACTGTATCATACTTCGACTAAGAACTACCAACATTATTTTCATTTTCTTAACGCACATAGTATTGGGTGCTATCTTTATAAATGATTGCAAGATTCAACCCGAACTAAATGAGAAATATGAAATTTAATTGCTTTAAAATTATTCTCGTTTTGTCTTAATCTTCCATATTCATACTTCAATTGTACAATTTAAAAAAATTCTGATTTAAATTTTTTCAGTCATCTTCGCAATATAATGTAAAAAAACAAACTAGTTAACAGCCACTCTGTAAATTTCCATCTCAACACAGGCATTTCACGCCTAGTGAGATAGGCTATATTATGGCATTACTGTAATCAAATGTAATATTAAAAAAATTAAATAAATATATAAATAAATATAAGAATACCGGGGGCCAAGTGTCGAGAAATCACCTTTCATGGTATCGTAAAAATATACTAATCAAGTTGTTACATAGAAATAATGTTCTATAAAAAATGTCCTTCAATAGAATACCTAATCAACCTTTACGAGAAATCCAATTAGTTTGCTGTTGTATATTTTTACGCCTGCTAATCTACAATCTAATAATTACGTTGTTGTATAATTAACGTTTAATTAGATACATAGATAATTGACGTTATGGCTGTTATCTTAAATTTGATAGAAATTCTCATGAGTTTTAGCGTTGAATAAATATATTCCACAGCTAGGTAAAGTTTGGTTAATACATGGATAGTAGAAGCAATGGAGATTGGATTAGCGTGAAACCACGCGCACAAATTTGTCGCCAACATCGTTCACACAATTTTTAAGGCGGTATGGGCTCGCCGCTCCGGGCGCCAATAATTGGATACCCAACAACTATGTCATAGGTCACCCCAAGTGGTTCGCTACGTTTGGTGATGAGCAGGGGTGCCCGGGTTCATGGGGTGAGTTTTTCCGGTGGATGCATCTGCCCACCAACCGCATCGGGAGAGACTGGTCGAGGGAGACCTTTTAATCTCTCGAACAGGACTCTCTCGGAATATCGCCTGGCACCAAACTGGGAGGGATGGATTCATACGTCCATCACTCCTGGACACACTGACCCCCAGATTCCTACCCACCCCTCATATGTTTTCGTTCCCAGAACTTCATTTCCTTCCTTTCCAAAAAAATACCTTTACAGAGTGTTCCCAAAGATGACATTGAGCCTATTTTTCTCAGGGCCTCCTGTGTGGAACTAATTTAACAAAAACTGCATATACTCACTGCGGCGCCAGTTGATGCACTTTAATGCCATATCTCCATTCGTTTCTATTGTCTATGGTTAAACGGTAATTACATAAAAATGTACACATAGTGATATATAATTTGAGATTTTAACGGCCAAACGTATTATCGTGATTTATTTTTGGGGTACTACGGGGTGTCGTGCTACCTGTTTCTTTGGACATCGTTTCGGACAGCGTTAAATTGTTCATCATTATGCCGTAATTCGGCGGAAATCGGCCAATACTTTGGATTTGTTTCTGAAGACCTAAAAAGACCCAAAACGCATCGAGCACGCCTAATTACAGAGGCAATTCTAATTCGCAAAAATCCCATTAATATTACTAAAGGCGAGGGAGATAAGCCCAATAGTTCTCGATATTCCGAAATTGACGCAAAACTAAACGCAGAATACCATTTTAAATTAACTATAAACACCAGGTCTTAGATGATTTGAGCGTTCGACATGGCATCGCGTCTACATTCATCCGCATACAACAACAGAATCGCAAAAACACAATCTTTTATTACACAACTGTGCTGACAATGGATACCGTAACACTAGTTAAATAAGGGGTAGCGTGATACGTCATAATACCTCAAAAATAAATTAATTGAAAAACGGAAGTACGTCACTAAAATTTATTATTTGACGGGTCTTCGGTTAACATAATGCGGTAAATTATATTTAAATAACATGCCAATAGCGCAGCGGGTAAGGCGCTTGACAAGTCTCAGCGGCCAGAGAGACAGACACCCAGCGAACGGATGTTCGAAATCCACAAAATCCTACGAAATCCAAAAAAATAAACATTTTTATTTTTGTGACGTCACTTTCAAATCTTCAAACCACTTTAAAATAAACAGGCAAAAGAAAAGAAAGCGACATCTATCGACTTTCTAGTTTCACTTCTATCGCGTGTGAATAACACACTCTGTTTTTATTTTATTTTTTGAAATAGGCAATTCACCCGAAAGAGGGTGCTTTGTGAATAAATTACCAAGTGCTTATTTAAAAAAAAAAATTGTAATCATCAAAGAGTGATAATTATTTGCTCTTCCACTCCAGATGGGATTTGAGGAAGATACCATAATGAATTACTTGAAGGCACAAGAAGAACTTCCGGAAGATGACGGTTGTGGATTGGCCTGCATTGCTACCAACCTAGGCTTCCTCGCTAATGACAAGTTAGACGAAGCGAAGATTATGGAAGAAGTCAAGAAGGTGGTTCCGAAAGGTAATTAATTGTGTTTTGATTTTTGAACTCCAGGTTGGTATTAAGGAAGATTCTGTGATGAAATACTTGATGTCACAGAAGGATCTGCAAGGAAACGGTTGTGGGCTGGCTTGCATTGCTGAAAATCTTGGATATGTTGTAAACGGAAAGATAGACGAAGCGAAGATTATGGAAGATATCAAGAAGGTTATTCCAAAAGGTAATTAATCACGAATTCATGTACATATTCTTCTTCAGTCGCGTTTGATGTGGTGGATAATATGATATTCACTGAGAGACAACATGCTTGCATGAGTATAAATTTAAAAAAAAAACATCAAAAATTATTTTCATTATGTAAGAAATTATGAGAAAAGAAATTAGAACAGCACATAACGCAAACTAATATAACCTATTTAGCAAGTTTTTTTCATCACTTTTGATGACTTTTCAAAGGGATTCTCTCCTTAAACAATTTCCTGTCAGTATACATTTTCATTTGCATTAAATATAGGTAAGAGAAATACAGCCAATCTCAAAGTTGCCTCCGCAGGGCTCTGTATTTTTATTAATCTCATTTTTTTTGTAGGTATCTAGTACCTACTTGTATTTAATTCGTTACGGTGGTTGAGAGAAGGGATGTGACTTTTACATTGATAATCGGTTCTTTTTCTTAGCACGAAGAATCGATTTTTAATCGTATTTATTATTATTTTTTCACATCCCTAGTTGAGATGATCGATTTTGGTACGCCCAAATGCTAGTCGACGCTCCTACCTACCAGTAGTATAGGCTATCGAACAAATTTTCAATTAAAAAAAAAGGTTGAATTTTTTAATTGAGTAGATCTAAGGAGCCAGATATTCGCCGTTTCCTGTTCCTCTTCATCCCCCCCCCTCTCCCTACTCCCTTCAGCCTCGTAATATAGCCCCCTTGGGGACATCATAATCCGACCCTGTCATCAATTCACGCTTGTAAAGTATCGAAAACAAGTAAGATGGTCCATGAAATTGTTTCTACCCACACACTGCGCTGCTTTTTTACCGTGCCGTTTGGTCATAAGTATATTGCCGATTTCCGTTTTTTTTTATTGTCCTACACTTTTCATTAAATCAGCCTTCATAAAGTGTCACATCACCCTAAAAGAAATAAGTCCACATACCAGTGATTACACAACTTTTATTACAGTGTCCACCGGTAACAAACCATTTGGCTTCTCAATTTTTTATAAAATTTTAATTCACATAATTAATCATTTGTCCTGCAGAGGAAATGATGCCCATGGTCCAGAATATGATCCACGAGTGTGTGCAGGCCAGCTCCGATGAAAAAGACCGATGCACGTTGGTCTTGAGCTACTCCAAATGCCAGCTGTCCAAGGTTAAGGAAATGAAGGAACAATTTGGAAAAATGAAAAATTAACTAGCTTTCATGAATCTTTTTTTGTGTTTGCTGAAGAAATTAATTTTAAAAAGTGTTGATTTTAATAAAGGCTATTGATAAATTAAAATGAATTATTCAATTTTTATAAAAAAAAATATATTACAATATGGAAAAAAATAATTAGCTGATAATAATGTAGTTCTAAAATTTGAAAATATGAGATTGACAAATATGACGGCTTTGACAGAAGGTGGCAATAGCGAAATTGGTTAACGCGCTCGTCCCGGTTAGACGGAGAGGTCTGGGTTCGAGTTCCAGTTGCGACCATTGTCTTTTTCTGTTTTTCTGTGTCTTGTTCTCTTTCGTATTTTCGTTTAGATTATTATTGTTCACTTATTCTAATATAAAATGAATTATTTTATGTTTTATATTATGTTCTCCTCGTATGTCTTCCCGTTTTATTTATAGGACGGTTACAATCTTTTATTGTTTTAATTTGCTGGCACTCTAAGGCTGAATGTTGCGATGCAAGTAGGTACTGTTAAGTTGTTATTATTAGGTACCTCACAAATATAAAATGATTTACATATTTATTTATTTATTTAAACGCCATAGAATAACTTTTACATTCAAGTTATAGGTACATGATATTATAAGTATACAGTGATACACAGGAGATTATCAGTATTACAATAATAACAAAATATGAACGTACATTTGACAAAGTATGTGTGATAAAAGCAAGTATTTAGCTATAGGATAGTAGTATGTGTTACTAAACTAATAATATAATCACTGTTATAATAACAGAGAACATATTATTTAGGATTATTTAGAATAAAAAGATGTAAACTAAAGGGACTTGGAAAAGTTGTCAACAGTATTAAATAAATATTTCTCATGGTTGGTTTAAACCGTTAAAAAATGCACACTTCCTTGAGATCATCGTAACATGTTAAACCATAGATTCTCAACCTTTTTTTGCCCACCGCCCACGTTGAGAATATTTTATTTTCTAGCGCCCCCTAACTGCCCCATCCTATCTCATTAAGCCCCCTCGGTTGCAGGGGCAATAGGATGGGGGCGGGATGGGACGGCTTTCTCTGGGTCTCTTATCGCCCCCCTGAAAGCCTGAAACGCCCCCCATGAACCCGGGCACTGCTGCTAAGTCACCAAACGAACCCCTTAGAGTAACCTATGGCAGAGGTGTTGGTTATCAAATAAATTGTTCCCGGGGCGACTGTACCTATACCCGTCTCTCAAATTAATTAAATAGATCGACAATGCCAAAATAAAGTGGCAATTGATTCTTTGTTTTTACACATTTCCACTAGAAACACTCGCGCGTTAGCTTTGACGTTTAATCACTCGGTGATAAATTATTCAAATCGACACATTTTCCCTCCTATAAAAGCAACAGTCACCTATCCGTCACCTGTCATTAGTTTGCGAGTATCATTATAAGCTGTATTTATATCGCATCAGTATGAAGACAGTACGAAAAGTGTTGGCTGTGATGACGGTTGTGGGCGGAATTTTAAGTGCGGATATTGACGGGGGCCCAATTTTAGGGGTAGGCTTGGTTCAGATGATTGGACGGCTGAATACTGCATTTGTGAAATGCAAATTGAGGGTAAGTCGTAATAAAAAAATTCTCATGATTTTAAGATTTCACATTAACAGTAATTGAGTTTTGTGAAATGTATACATAATTCTAATCTTCCAAGAGTGATAATTAATTGTTCTACCACTTTAGAAGATCTTTGATGAATTAATAACAAATTATGTACCTGAAAGCGCAAGAAGACTTGCGGAATGTGACGGTTGTGAATTGTCCTGCATTGCTTCAAATCTGGGCTTCTTGCCAATACAAATTTGATGTAGTGAAGAATAAATTAACAATAGAAGATAATAGATTAATTAATAAATTAATAATAGATAAATTAATAGAAGTCAAGATGTCAAAAAGATGATTTTGAAAGGTAATTAATATTTTTCGGTTTTTTTGAATTCCAGTTTCGTATTAAGGAAAATTCTGCAATGCAATACATTTTGGCACATAAGGATCTGAAAGGAGACGGTTGTGGACTGGCTTGCATTGCTTCAGATCTTGGATATATAGTCAACGGAAAGATAAATGAAGCAAATGTACAGGAGGAAGTCAATAATGTTGTTCCAAGAGGTAATTTAACGCAATTAATATTTGCTTCTTCACTCATGTTTGACGTTGTAAATGAAATGATATGCCCAGAGAGACAAGATTCTTGATTAAATACCAAATAGTTGTTTTCGTATTTAAAAAACATATAAGAATAACATTTTATACATAAATTTTATAAGGCCATTCTTTGTCGTGTACCTTATCAGAAAAGAGGTGCTCTTCTGCCTGATAAGAGAGACACGACTTTTTTACTGTTACTTATAGTTACACGCTTGCTTTAATGTCAATAAATGCATTTTCAAACATAATTGTATACGTCAGAGAAATATGGCAAATCTCAAAGTTGCCTCGACGGACGGTGTTTTTTTTTTACAAATCAGGATTTGTTTTATCTACAGTAGGTACTTATATTGCATTTTTTATATGTTACAGTCCAACTACCATTCACTACCAGTCAACTGTCCTACCCACCAGGCTACCGATCCTATTACTGTTTCCATTTTGTTTTTGTACAGATCTGAAGAGCCAAGCACTGTATCATTTCCTCTTTCATATTTACTTCGCAGACCGCCTTTGTAGTTTAGTGCTCGGCGATAGACGCCAAGCTTCCAAACCATATCTATTTTTCTTAACTATTTCCCACTCGCATCATCAAATCACCCTTGTAACATGTTAAACCGCCCTATAACAGATATTTCCAGTGACTACATAACTTTTTTTAACGGTTTCCATCAGTAACAAACCAGTTGGCATCTCAACTTTTATTTACATTACTTATCATTTGCTCTACAGCGCAAATGGTGCCCTTGGTCCAGACTGTGGTCCATGAGTGTGTGCCGGCAACCTCCAATGAAACAGACCCGTGCAAGCTGGTTTTGAGTTTCTCCAATTGCCTTCTGTATAAGCCCAAGGAAATTTTATTTGCAAATAATTAAATGGATCCAGCAACGAAAATTTAATGAATCTTTGTTTAAACTAACTTATTGAAGGATTTTTTTTTAATATTTACTTTAAATAAATGCTAATTGATAACTTCAAAATTAATTATTATGTTTATTTATCCACCAGTTTTATGTAATGTTCTGCTCGCCATGTTTTCTCTTTTTATTTATTGGACGGGCACGCCGATGGAAAATTATTTTTTTTAACCTTTCGTCAGGCGCAACTAATCTGTGAGATGAAATATTCTGTTATTTTTGTGCCAAAGAGTAAATATTGTCGATCCAGTGGCCTCCTGACTTTTCCTCCTTCCCCACCACTCACAGGGGGCCAGTTTCCGTTCGTCTCGAAAAATTGAGCGGAAAATATATATTTTATCTGTTTTTATGTGATTTAATCTAACAGATGAATTGCGCCCGATCGGGTTAGGATTTGCATTTCTTCTGACGGAATACATTGCCCTGGTGTGGGAAAACTTACCATTCCGAATTGAAACATTGCTTTAAATAGCTTTAACCGTGTTTGGTGACCAGATCTGATTACTTATTACTTAGGTACTTCTCGTACCCCACCTCGCTCTCCCTCATCTCCCCTCCCTCTCAATTTCCTTCAGGTTTACAACATACCTACCCCAATTGGAAATGCCACAGTCTCACTGGTTACAGTCTGTAATACAGACGGGAGCAATTTGAACACTTTGAATTCACATAAAAAAATTGAAATTAAAAATTTTATCAGTCTGAAACGAAACGCTAAAATATTATGGTAACATTTTAGATTGATAAAAGTGATGCACCCTTCCTTATCCCGAACATCTTTCAAATGTCCACTGAAGTGAAATTTTCTTTAGCACCATTGCGATTTGAAACTCGATGAAACGAAAGATAGCGACACTAAAACAAGACAAACATACACATCTATAGGATTTAGCCTGCGAGAGTCTTTGTGCGGTGCTTCTAGCCAATCGGTCTCCTCCTTGTGCGGTGCTTCGTAGCTTCCCCACTCTTGTCTACTTTAGTTTTCTTCTGGTTTAACTTCTACCGCAAGTGAATTGCATACACTGATTTTTTAAAAATAATATCCACCTATGAAGTATAAAAAAATAAGAACTTTATTTGGGCGCAATAAAATTTCAAATATAATCGTACTGTCTTCAGACGTAGATATTATCGGAATATGATTTATTTATTTTTAATATCAACGGTATACATACACCATAAGCACTGATTACATGTCACAAAATAAGTGTAAAAATATTATAAATAATAAAAAAAAGAGTATAACAGATAATTGTGGCATTTGGATGAGAAATGACACCAGAGAGACAATTACATACAAAAATTTATAGTGCAAATAGAATTAAAATTGATTGAAGAGATTTGATATCATGGCCCTCTTCTGTACCTTCCGTGCAGTTAAATAGATCTGCCACATCTACATATATATTACTAACAACATGTAACCTAGGTACAAGCGAGTGTTTCGTATACTCAGCCCTGTTATTGTTGCATTTAAAAAGAATTTTAGAACAAGTGGTTCTCGTGGGAATATGAAATTAAATGAGCTTAGTTAAATCAGGACTGTCTATTCTACCATTTACAATTTTGAACATAAATATTAAGTCGGGTATAATTCTTCGATCTGAGAGTCTTAATAAATGTAATACTTTCATCAAGTAATTACTGTTTATGTTTTCAGTGGGAATACCGAGTTTAAAATTAATATGTCTTAGAAATTTATGTTGAATTTTTTCGATTGAATCTGAATGTACGATATAACAATAACTTTTTATCAATAAGGATACCACAATGGAGTCCCATCAACATGCTGTTGATAGTTTTGGTGTTTATTGTTTGAATTGAAGTGAGTATTCATCAAAACCATGGCATCCAATTGAACATCTACTACTCATCGAGCATTTGCGCTTCAACGATTTTCTCTTGTGTACAATGAACCACAATGATATTAATGTTTATTGTTCAGTACAAAATCTAATAAAAAGAATAATTGTTTTGAAGGATTTGTTTGACTGAACCAGTCGCGGTATTATAATTAAACTGTATATCCGGAATCAAAACTAATATTAGCCGAGTCTAACCAGAGCAGGAACTAATATTAACTTATAGTATTGGTGAATTTATGTGATTTGTTTTTTGACTGCTGCCAGGGTTGTTATTGACTATATTAAAAAACAAACAAATGCTCTGTAGGTGTATGTACAAATACGTAATTTACGTAAGTTATGGGTGTGATTCAAAGCAGTTTGACGATTTTATGATAATATATTTGAATATTGTATTTAACATATTTTATACATATTGTATAATACTTGCTGGTCCCCGGCATGCGATGCAATGCAATTCAAATAAATAAATTGATTCTCCCCGCACGTCCTTTCCCGTGCGTCCCCATTACCTTCCACCTTCCCCTGCCTTTCCTCCCTTCCGCTAAAATATATGAAATACACAAATTTTCATTTATACAAATTTCATAACGCCAGAGCTTACCATTATAAATAGCCGTATGTTATTCTGATGTATAACCCGTATTATTGTAAAGTTTCATTAAAATCAATTCAGCAGTTTTTGTGTGAAAGAGTAACAAACACGCATACATCTATAAAAACTTTCGCGTTCAGTTATTAGTAAGATTTATATTCTATTTTTTACTGTTATTAGCACCAGAAGAAGGAAGTTAGGTAAAAATGTATAAGTCCTCTTCAAGGATAATACGGAATATTTCTTTTTTAATAAATAGACAATCAAATATGGCATTTGTCAAGAGTACCAATTTTAAAAAATAAATTCTTGTGGTCTTTCACCAAAGAGATACTGATAGTATCTACAACTGTTACTACATACACCTATAATAAGATGTAGATATATTAGGTGCATATATTTAAACTTTTTGGTGGATGGGTATGGGTTCCGCCACCCCGGGAACCATTCATTGGAAAACCAACGCCTTTGCCATAGTGGTCGATACGTTTGCTGATTTAGCAGGGGTTCCCGGACTCGTGGGAGTTCGGTCTGTCGAGTTCGGCAGACGCGTTTGTCCACCGCCGCGGCCCAGATGGGAAGAGGCTGGTTAAGTGAGACCGCTTCACCTCTCCAGCTGGACTCTCGATTTATCGCTTTGCACCGCAGCGAGACCGATGGATTCACAAGTTTGTCACTCCTGGGCACACCGAACCTCAGATTCCTTCTTTCTGATTCATACCTTTTTCCTTCCTAGAACCTCCTATCCTTCACTTCCGCATCCTCAAAGATGACGTGGGCCCAGGGGGACATTATATTTATCAGAGCCATCTGTGCAGAGCTAATATAAAAAAATCGTATTTAGAATAATATAGATGTACATTATTCTAAGTATGTACCTACCTATCAATTTCAGTAATATTCATAATTATTTTGAATAGTAGGAACCCTACTACTGGAATTTCATTCTGTTTTATAGCACACAAATACAAATCATTATTTTATTTTGAGGAGTTTTATTCACAATGTACATTAATTAATTACTTAATTTTATTTATTTGCTAGAAATAAATAAATAAAAAAAGTCAACAAACAAAATAATAGCACTATGTAGGTCACCTTTGTTGGCAGTGTTTCCTTGTTATTTTGACACCTCCCGCCATTCTCCCCCCTCCCCTTCCCTCAAATCATCACTCCCATAACCCTTCCCTAATAATATCTACTTATTTATGTACCAGTATGTATATAAGTGAACAACAAAATGTCTAGAAATTGTTACGTAATTAATGCCCAAGAAATACAAAAATCATTATTTGATTTTTTCTGAATAAAATGCAACATTATAATGCGAATAGCACCTGCTATATCAAATACAAGGGTGTATTTTATATTTTATTTTATCGCGGCCATATCAATAAATATGAGAATTGTCGTTTCTTCATAGTAAACATGACAATAGCAGGGGAAGCTCAGACTGTTTGTTCCCCGACTTAGACATAGTCAATAGCGACACCTGGTGCCGGGGGGTGTAGAAGTGGCAATAAAATCCCCATGGAATAGTTTTCGGAATTGTCTTGCAAAAACAATGGTTTCCGATAAAATAAGATAGAAATTGTTAAACTGGAGGAGGCTTGAATATGCATACTAAACTTTTTTTTTATATATTTGGCAATACTGATTTAAAATACAAATTAAATTACAACGGTTACATAAATTTTTAACAATCACAAATACAAACATGTTGCCTTTCCTCACCATAAAGAGACAAAGCTCTTGTTTTTGGAGAGGGAATTCTAGCTCAACGATAAGTTTAAAAAATCATAATATAAATTAATAAATCATAATAAATTAATGAATGCTGTAAGTTAGTAACAAAAATTATTGTAATTAGTAATTAAAAGATATGTAAGAAAGAACGCAAGATTTATACAATAGTAGACTTAAAGATATAGAAACTAAGAAATGATAGAGAATGAAGAAATTAACGATTAATACAATAGCAGACTTTAAGATATAAAAAGTAAACATATTTGGGACTCTTATAGCAGTTTAAGATAATTTTTTAATTTGGGCTTAAATTCCTGCATTCTTTCAATAGTTTTTAATTTTAATGGGAGGTTGTTATAATAGATTACGCCTAGATAAAGATAGGAATTTTGTACGTGCTTAGTATTAAATTTTGGGATTTTAATAGTTTTCTGGAATCGTGCTGATGTATTGAATTGTAATTTACGAGTATTTAACTGAATTTCTTTGTAAATTTGAAGTATTGAATATTTTATCTATTGTATGTGGTACATTGAATATTGAAAAAAGAATTTCAGTAGAAAATTTAGACGGTTTTTTCAAGATTACCTTAATTATCAACCTTTGAACTATTTTGAGTGGATTTAAAATATTATCATATGTTCCTCCCCAGCCAATAATACCATATTGTAATATAGATTGAACAATTGCATAGTAGACTCTTTTTAGGTTTTCTAAGCTAATATAAGTATTAAGGGAATGAGTTTTTTTTTAAACTGATTTTGTTCAAGTATTTATTGAACAAAATCAGTAACGATTTATTCAAGAAATATAACATATTTAAAGAAATTTAACTGAAAACTATTTTTACAAATGTTTATGGTAAAATGTAAGTATTTAATTAAATTTATTTAAGAAATTGTATAAGAGAGGAGACAAAATAATGATCTTAAATAACAATGACAAAATAATATTAAAAATATATTCATGAAAGTCACTGTTCAGATTTAGTCAATGCGTTTTGTCCTTTCCTGGCGTACTCTCTCGATCCACCACCTTGAACTGCAGCAGATGGGGGTAATTGTTCGCCTGTCTCCTACGCACCCCTCATTCCCTTCTCCTTCCCAGAATTTCGTCTATTTCCTTTTTGAAATGAAAACTTCTTTAGCACCGTTGTGATTTGACACTCGATGAAACAAAAAAGTGACATTAAAAAGAGACAAACGCACCTATTGGATTAGTCTGCGAGATAATGAGAATAGTTTTTTTAAGGTTTTACTTCTACCGCCTGTGAACTGCACACTTGTATTTTTTTTAAATGACAAAGAGCTTTCGAGAAAATATTTTTTTCTTCCTGAAGTAAATGTAAAAAAAAAAACTATTTAAATTACGTGTCGCTTTTTATTTGTAGATTGGTCTAATGACAACCTCCTCTGTTTAACTATTTTTAGTAACAAATTTGGATTTTTTTCTACGCCATGGTGAATGGTGAAGTACCATTATAAGAAACTAAAAATAAATAATAAACGTGGACTTGCTTATCTTGCTCATTCATGAAGAATAAATCATTTTCTAAATAAACAAAATTGCGATGAACATATATTTCAACTCATCGAAGTGAAAAATTGGCTAAATTTTAGATGATCACTACTGTTACACATTCATTGTTCATTGTCCATTAAACTGGGCCGTCGATGTTTGGATGATTGACAAATACGCAAGGCCGACTAGGCCTACAAAGTCAGTACTGTCGTTAAGTAAACGTCACTGTTTGAAATAGTCTAATCACTGTTTATTTAATATGCTTACTGTAAAACAACACACAAATCATCAGTAACAACGAGCATCAACAACAATCGCCACCATTTTGCAAACAGTTGTTGCTCGATGCCACTGACTTAATCAACATCATTCATGTATAGGCCTGTAATATACTCGGCTATATAAATATTATGTATGTGACGTAATCTGATGCGATTTCCTTTGGCGTCACATAACACGTCAAATTGGATCATTTTTTCCAATAAAAAAATTCCACACGTAATAATTAAAGACTGAGGGAAGAATAAGAAACTCCAGAAATATCCTCATCATAGAATCCTGCCTGACTTCATGATCGCATAGCATAGAAGAACATTGGAGAAAGATACTGGCACCCATAATCTCAGATCCGATGGACCAATAAAATTTCAATTAATATACTTTTGAATGTAGCTATAACTTTGTGGTAATCCATTATGGATAAATTAAACAATGTTACTTCGTTTGAACCACTTGTATATTTGTTTGAAGCCAACCGGTTTCGGAACGAACGTTCCTTCCTCAGGGCAAACATATACTGATTTGACAGTTACAAAATAGTCTACGTAAGCGTGTTTTATGTTGTGTCTATGTAATATCGATAATGCGTAAAGCAAACTGACCTTTAGACATTTTAAGCAATCATGTTTAAAGGGGTAGGTATGTAGAAAGATTTAATTAAAGTATATCTTCATTAACGGCCCTGGAAACCAACGATCACATTCACATCGCGAAATCTATTTTCCAATTGAAGATTTCAGATATCAGTTTTCTTAAATCTAAAATGAAATATTTGTTAAAAATACATTGAGAATCTTAGTCGATCGAATATGGTTAGTGGAATTTTTTATTTATTTATTCTAATTATTATTTTTTACAATTTGTATGTGTACATAATGCTGTAGGTATACTTACTATAATTAAAACATAATTAAAATGTTAAAGGAACTAAATTGGTTAACCGTGAAACAAATGCTGACCTTGAACACGATGATATTTATCCACAAAATATTAAACAACATGTTACCAAAATACTTCTCAAATAAAATTGTATGCAACAAGGATATTCACAGACATAATACATGGACGTGCAAGGACAAATCGAATACGCAGAACAGTTTACTGTACAAGGGAATGAAGTTATATAACACGCTACCAGAAACTTTGAAGTCCACACCAATTGGAAAGGTCAAGATGTATTGTAGGAGCTACATTAAACTAGAAAAAATATAGTGAATATGAAATATTTAAAATAATTAGCTGCAAAATGAAATATTATAATTAATTAAGCGACAGAAGCGGGCCAACCCAAGGAAGCATATAAAATTCTTATACACAAATGCACTGACTCAACTACCTGTAATTGCTATAAATTAGAATGCGTAGACAGTATAAAATACCTTGGTGTTATATTAGACAAATATCTTAGATGGGACGGACACATAGATCTAGTTGCCACAAAGGTTAGAAAGCTTACGTACATGTTTATGACAATCAGAAATATCTTACGTAAAAAAGAATTGAAACTCATATATGATGCTATGTGTGGGTCACTTCTAGACTATGCATCCTTAGGTTGGGGTGGCTGTGCAAAAACAGTTTTGGACAAATTAGCGAAAGCTCAAAAATCTCTGCTAAGGGTAATTCTCAAAAAACCATTTAGATATCACAGCGATCCATTATTTGAAGAGTTCCGAGTTCTGGATGTTAGACAACTGTACATGCGAAAAATAATTTTAAACACCCATCAACAACGCCACCTCTACCCATCTATTAACCACTTTCACGACACCCGCCACTCACGGAGAAATCCAATTTTACCACTCACAACTAAAACATCTCTCGCTCAAAGACACTTTTCATTCTTAGGTCCAAAATTATACAACTTAATGCCTGATTTTTGGAAAAACGAAAGCACCGGTGTTGTTCGTAAATTGGCCAATAACTGGCTTCATCAATTAGGTAGAAAGGAGAGTGAACTTTTACTACACAAAAAATGAAATCAAACACAAACCAAAAAATCAACAAAAACTCAAAAAAAAAATGTTAAAGATACCTTTATGTTCTAATCTTTATCATTATGTGTATATATGTACCTACCTATTACGTTAATATTATGTTTAATTTCATATTCTATTTTATTTTATTTCTTCTCTTTGTCATTTATATTTATACAAAATATGTCAATAGGCTTATGCAATGCAACACCAGTTAAAAGTACACATTATACCTATTACTTTATTATTATTTTAATACTATACTAATCAAACAACAATAATAAACATCTATTAATTGTTTGATTCATTTTATTGTTTCTGTTCTCTTTCTAGTTCTCTTTTGTATAAAATGTGTATGTAGGACTAGGTATTATTTGAAATGCAAACACAAGATACCATTATGTTTTAATAATTTACTTTTAAGTATGTATATATTACTTCTATGATATTTTAAATAACTATGCTAAGCAAACCACAATTATTCTTTCCTGTATTAATTGGTTATTATTATTATTATTTTTAATTCTTTCTCTTCTCTTTTTTTTCTTATTTTATACAACCCATCTGTGTAGGACTATGATATGCAATGTTTACACGTTTGTTTTATATTTATAGGTTTTAATCCTCTGTAATTAAGTACCTACCAAAGTAGTTAATGTTATTTTTTTTTTTAAACTTTGCTAAACAAAGAACAGTCACTTTGTTTTAATATTTTATTTTGTTTTGTTTGTTATATTATTTTCAGACCATGTTCCGTATGTTAATACTCATCCTAATTTGACTGTCCTAAAACGGGAATCCTCCTAGTTGTGCAGTCAAAAAATTTCTTAAATAATGTATATAAATGTATAATCTTTTACTAAATAAAATTAAATAAATAAATTAGAAATTCGTAAACTTAAATGTACAAATTACTAACATAAAAATGATTATTTTCTAATGATACTACTCTCTTTTCGTACTTTTTTCTCTATTTTATTTTACTTTATTTTTCTTTCTTTCCTCTGTTTCTGTGTTTTCGGTTTTATTTTTATTTTTAGTTTGATCTTGTTGTACTTATCTCTACTCTTATTTACAAATACCTATGTTTTTACCTTATGTACTTATACTCTCATTGGGATATGTGGGATTGCACTTCCCTCCTCACATCCTGGAATAAAGACTATAAATATAATTTTTTAAATTTTAAAATTACGTATTATGGTGATGTTAGACAGCGAATAATGTATACACCATTATATGATTCCAAATTTCTATTTGTTGTAATGAACTCGTAAGTTCGTAATTTATATAAATGTACGGATATTAGTGAAATGTCGGTGGCGAGTACAAAATACAGTATTTGATTAATCATGGGGAAGGCGGATAAAAGGGGGTGTTACGGTTTGTTACATTTGAGAGGTGGAAGGGGGTGGGGGGATTGGGGTAAAAGTGGGGACTAGGGGAGGATTAATGAAATGCAAATTATTTCATTCCCACGATAATGGAAGTGGCTTTACAGTTATGCGGTACAGCCAAATTCGTGGCCAGATCCCGTAATTTGGATTAATCCAGGATTGGCCAATAGTTTATCATGGATAAATAATTTTACTAATACTAATTATAATGTATATACGTAACGAATTATTTGTATGTATGTTTTTAGATTGTTAATTTTTATTTTTATTTATTTTTTAAAACCTTACATATTTTATATTACAATGTTCTTCGGCTGTCCCACTAGGAATTTTACCCGTTTTAGGACAGTCAGAATGAGCAGATTTATTACATGAAATATTGTTTTGTCTATTGTATTGACTTTACTTAGATATTACACTTAGTGGATAATATATTAAAGTTTTGTTGGTACTCGTTTATACAAGAAGTTGCTTATGAATGATTTTTTTTTAAATAATATAAACAACATAAACGTAAAGAAAAGAAATAAAAAGAGAATTAAAAAAGAAACAAAAAAATTATAAACGTGTACGTGTGCTTTTACAATTCCATGAAGATTTAGTTTTGATATCTATGAATTGATGAAATAGAGAATCGAAAAAATAGATAAAGAAAAGGAAGAAAAGAAAAATGAAGTAGAGAAACGCTAAATGCAAGGAAAAATTTAAGCGTTTTTTGAAATTACATTGGTATAACTTATCTAATATTAATGTAATACAAATATAATGGATTTTGGCGCAGACGTTATAACAATGAGCTATATACTCTATTTAAGGATCTAAACGTCGCAAAATTTATTAAACTGGGAAGACTTTGGTGGCTGGGTCATGTAGAGAGAATGACTGAGCATCAAGCACCAACGTCCCTACTAAACTCAATACTGACAGAGCGAAGGAGCCTGGGAAGACCAGGTTTAAGATGGAGCGACAACGTCCTCAAAGATTTATCCACCTTGGAGCTTTTAAACTGGAGAGAGCTAGCACAAAACCATGACGAGTGAAGGAAGACTCTTGAGGAGGCCAAGACCCACCATGGGTTGTAGAGCTAAGAGTGATGATGATGATGGCAAATATAATACCAATATATAGAAAAGGTCATAAAAAAAAAAAAAAAATTAATGACTGCTATTCAGCATATTTTCGCATTCAGCCCTCCCCAAGACCAGAAACCAATCATTTACCAGATAACGCAGAATGCTAGAACTTTCTGATTTCCATGCATCTGGTATAAGATTAAGCAATTTAGGGCCTAAGTATGAGTTTTATTATTATACTACTTGTGTGTAGGCGGTATCTTTCTTATGTGCGAAACCGCACAAGAATCCCAATTGCTCCTAACCGTCTGGAGCCAGTGAGACTATTGCATCCTCAAATGGAGTATGTTATGATGCTAAAGTTAGTGGGGAGGGGAAGGATGTGGAAGGTGTGGATGGGAAAGAGGAAGGTTTGGAAATACCTAGCTATTCAGATCTGGTCAACAAACACGGCAACATCTATTTCAAGCAGTGTCTCAATTCTGAATGGGGGTTTTACACCAGGGTGTTACTGAGATTATCCTAAGCTATGGAACATGCCCCAAAAATAAATATAAGAAATAAATCAAATAAAATTTACTTGCCCGTGATGGGATTTGAACCCGCGACCTCCAGCTTGCTAGTCTTACCTAGAGCTAGAGAGCCTTAACCCTAGACTACAGAGGTAATATAGATTTAAAAGAAAACTGTCCAAGAAAATAATGTATTATTTTTAAAAGTTTTTACCGGATGTGAGTAAAAGTTGATCTTACTTCGGATACATGGACACGCCCACAATGCACTTCTAAAGGTTTGTATGGTTAGCACAAAAGTTTCCCGACACTAAGCGAAGAATTTGAATTTGAATTGACTTGGAATATTAAGTTATAAACCCGGAAAAAAAAGATCATTTATATCCATATAATTAAGGCACCGTTGCACAGGACGACATAAACTTAAAATAAAAATTAAATATCACGAGACAAGTTATAATTTCTATTGACACCGATGTAATAGGTTGTGCTTTGATGCTTTTATTCCCCACAAATATGCAGTTTCAAACATGGACACAAATATTGTAATTTTCCGTTGTTGTTTTCGACAAGCTTTTTGCGGGTGACCGAAATTGGGTGTAGGTATGTATGTGCATGTTTTTCTGTTTTAATATTCCCAAAAACTAATTAGGTTCGGTGTAAAATGACACAAGGCTTTTTCCATTAAATATTCACAAACGTGTCAGTGTTGCCAGGTTAGCTTTTATCTGCTCTCACCTGTGGGGGAGGGTAGCCACCCCTGTTTCCCGACTTTGCGGTGTGGCAACATTTGCATATTTTCCGATGCATTTCAAAAACGTACAGCGGCATTTTGGACGAAACCAATTATTCACCGAAATGTTTGCCATTTTGTTTATCGTCGGGTATGGTAATTGTGTAGATTCTTCCTTACCGGTATATATTTTGGTAAACACCAACGTATTCTATAATGAAAAAATATACTTAAACTTCTGCATCTTTTGATTATTATGTCTTTTATGTATTAAATAATATTACTATCATAATATTTTTTTGGTATACCAATAATATAATATTGAAATGAAGCATGATAATATAAAGGTTACATTAATTTTACCAATAACATGTTTCTTAATAGAGAATAATATAATTATAATAATCGATCTATGTTTTAATTCAATATATATACGCCCACCCGTCATAAAACAGGGACATCCTTTAAACAGGATATTAAGGATCGTGCTTGACTTACTTTAACCCGTGTACCTAAATGAAATTTTGCTCTTCGGTGACATTTTTTTTCTTGAAAACCAAACAAAAAATAAATTCTTCCGCACTTCATCACTTGTATCTCAGCCGAGTATTCACCGAAACCCTCATTCTGACCCTAAATGTCTAATGCCTAATGATTTATTTTTTTTATGTTGAAAAAAAAACATCAAAAATGTCACAGGAGATAAAAATTTTACTCCAAGTACACCCAGTATACATATTGTAAAAAAAAAAAAATAATAAATAAATAAATAATTCCACTAACCGTGTTCGATCGACTAAGATTCTCAATGTATTTTTAACAAATTTTTCATTTTAGATTTAAGAAAACTGATATCTGAAATCTTCAATTCTAAAATAGATTTCGCGATATGAATGTGATCATTGGTTTCCAGGGCCGTAAATGAAGATGTACTTTAATTAAATCTTTCTACATACCCCTTTAAACATGATTACTTAAAATGTCTAAAGGTCAGTTTGCTTTACGCATTATCGATATTACATAGACACAACATAAAACACGCTTACGTAGAATCGTCCTGCAGGTGGTAATGCGTGTTTTCATCCCGCGACAAAATATCCCCGACAAAATATCCTCCGACAAAATATCCTTCGGAAACATCCCCTAATAAAATATTTATTAAAACTTAACCTAAATTGTGTCGGGGATAAAAATGCCCGAAACCCCTGCAGGTTGCTTTAGTTCCACGATTTTCATCCCGCGACAAAATATCCCCGACAAAATATCCTACGGACAAAACATTCTCCGACAGAACATCCTACGGACAAAACATACCCCAAAAAAATATCGACTAAAACCTTACTTAACCTAACCTAATCTAAACTAACCTAACCTTACATAACCTAACCTAACCTAACCTAACATAAAATAACAAAAAATGGGATAAAAATAATACGGACATCTTTTAAAGACAAAATTTATAGTTCAAAACAGTAAAATGTAAAATAAGGTTAGGTTAAACACGTTTTTAGATTTCACGGCCAAAAGTATTTTCGTTATTTGTTTTTAGGGTGTTATGCCGTGTTTCACTACTTTCTTCTTTAGCCGACGTTTTGGACAACGTTGCAGTGTCCATCATCATCCGGCAAATCCGACACATCTGTCGGGTCTGCCGGATCTGCCCTGATGATGGACACTGCAACGCTGTGCGAAACGTCGGCTAAAGAAGGAGGTAGTTCAACACGGCATATCACCCCAAAAACAAAAAAAACAAAAAAAGGTGAGGTTAGGTTAGGTTTTAGTAGATATTTTGTTAGAGAAGGTTTTGTCCTTAGGATGTATTTGTCTTTGGGATATTATGTCGAGGGATATCTTGTCTGAGGATATTTTGTCGAGGATATTTTGTCGTGGGATGAAAACGTGCGAACCCCTGCAAGTTTCTTCGAGATACAGCTCGGCACATTAATCGAATAGATTGCAGCGTAATGACTTGACAACCGCGTACTGCACAACGCTGAATAAATAATTTGAATTCACACTTCCAAGTGAGACATTATTCTGTCACCTTCCTGACACCTCGTTCATACATTATCATTAGAGCTGGTGAGCGAATTCAACATTTGCAGTCAGGTATTTCCACCATTTTCAAGGGTGAAGTATTACTAAATTAAGGTGTGGGGAACTCGAATAGTGTAACAGTAATGAATACAAATATGTTAACTGAGGTAATGAAGTGACCCGTTTTAAATGGTCCTCCACTGTATCAAGACTGAGCGTACTTTTTCATCCAAAACTTAATTTTGGATTTTCCAGCGGCCGAGAATTAAAATATCGTTGAAAGATGTTCTTGCAATCGTACAGGGCGGTTCCAACGAGAAAGATTAATTATTCTCCGTACCATATTTTTTTAAATTATAACTCAATATCGATTTTATTTCATTCAAAATTTGCTTTAATTTAAAACTACATTCAAAAATGCTGAAAGGCATGATGATAAAACTATTAAAATGATGTACTTTTTGTAATTATTTTTTGATCATAAGTATTTATAATTTTTCAATAATGTCTAAGCAAAATAAGAATGTAAAAAATTCTACTACACTATATAAAGAGGTAAGATTTGTTTGTTTGTTTGTTTGCATCGAATAGGCTCCAAAACTACTGAACCGATTTGAAAAATTCTGTCGCTTTTGGGAAGCTACACTATTCTCGGGTGACATAGGCTATATTATATTTTTAAAAAAATTAGGGATCCTTACTAAAACTCTAATAATGCAACCCAAGGAGTTAAAAAATTACCTAAAATATTCTTTACATCGCGTGCGCTGCGAAAACTATTGATGATAGAATAAAATAATGTACTACGACTTTGTAGAACACATCATTATTTACAAAAAAGGTCGCCTCAGCGTATGTCTAACTATTATGGTTATGCCGCAATAAGTATTATTTTATTTAAAAAATTTTATTAATGTGTCGCCGATTGAAAAGACTCTTTATTTGTATCTTGGTGTTAATCCTTATCAAAATAAATTACTTCATATTCAAGACAGCTTCAATACCTTTATTTAACTGTTTGAACTTTTCAATTCGAATATTTAATTAGAAAGATATCACGAGTTTAATAATGTTAGTATTAGAAAAAAGTTTCGGCTACCGGCCGGGCGGGAGAGGAGTCAAGAAATGAAGTGCCAGGGGGGTTGGCGGGACGGGGAAGCGGGAGAGCGGTGGCGGGGAAGGTGGAAGTGGAACGCTGGAGGGGAACGCACGGGAAAGGACATGCAAGGAATAACATTTTATTTATTTGAATATGGCATTGAAACGCATGCCGGTAAACAGTTATATATTATAAAAGAAAATCCAAAAAAACGCGCGGACCGCAAAAACTCAGAAACGAGTCCCGGTACGATCAAGGGAGTTATAAGGTGTGGTAGATCCCTGTCCCCTCTCGGGAAAAAAGGTACCCGTTTTTACCTAAAGGGCGTGCTTTTGAAGATATAAGGGCTGGAAGTTTCGCCCTCTTGAAATTTCGGAAAGTTCAAGAAGGTTCTAGAGAACTCTAGAAAGTTCTGGAAGGGGTGGCGGAGTATGTCGTGGAATGTTCGGGAATAGGGAATCGGGATCATCATTGTGAAACATTCCATAACACTCTCAAATGCTTTCCTGAGCGAAGCCGGGTAACCCAGCTAGTCTTAAATATGTTAGTTTGTAAGACCGTAAATAAATTGACAAATTGAAATATTTTCGTCACAAAACGCGAGTGCGGATAAAACTAAAAATAAAAATTCTGAAACAAAGCTTTATCAGAAAATGTATTGATTTATTTTACAGCATAATTAATATGATTTGAAATTGGAGTTGTATAATACGAAATTTTGTTTGAAAATTTAACAAGTCTGACAACGATCTACGGTAAAACCTTATTGAACTAAAAAATAAACATATTTTATTAAAATTTAAAACATAGCTTTACTAGACAAAATAACAGTCTTTCGAAATCAATTTATAATTTTTTTGTGGAAAAGAGTCAATACTTCTAAAATTAGATTTAAAAATGACATATTTCCGGTTTTGTCTGGTTATTCCTCTTTATTAAAGTTTCGTGTGAAAAAGACACAACCGTTCCTCTTAACAAGACAGAAAATTTAAAAAAAATACAAATGCAGTTCATACGCGATAGAATTGAAACCTTCAGACTCTTTTTAGTATCGCTTTTTATTTTCATCGAGTTTCAAATCACAACGGTGCTAAAGAAGTTTTCACTCCAAAAAAATATTAGCCTTTGCTGTGCTTCCCTAAAATAAATACTTTTTTTAAACGACTCACATATATTAGTTTCTAATTTACATACGCTAAATCTGTCCAAAAAGTCTAAATTTGTCAACTAAATGAAGACTCTTGTTAACTTTGGGTCTTTTTCTTTCGGCGCAATTCATAATGATTTTTGAAGTAAAACTTCTTTAGCACCGTTGTGATTTGAAACTCGATGAAACGGAAGCGACACTAAAAAGAGACAAACACATACATCTATGGGATTTAGCCTCCGAAAGAATGAGATAGAATGAATCTTACCCCATTGGCCGCTTGGATTATAAGCTCACTTTTCAAGACTTGGTTGAGATTGGACACAAGACGGGTGAAGATTTCACTTCTACCGCGTGTGAGCTGCACTCGATTTTTTTTTCACTTATTATTCATTAGTCAATAACCACCATTATACAAGTAAAATACAAAAGGTTTTAATGTTTTAAAAATTTAGGCCAAATTTAGGCCTATATTCATTTGAAACTGTGTTTTACCATGATTACGAAATTCAAATGGGATGGCGATATACAATTTCAGAGACAGAGAGACAGACCGCAAGCTAAATGGTCTAAAACCGAAATATATTAAGTCAGTGACACATTTGTTTCGATTCAAAATTTGTACTGAAGGCATTTCTAGTGTTATATTATTTACAAAATGTTTCACAGGACATAAATCGCAATCCCAAAACTCGAACTCACAAAACCTTGTTCAGGTTTTAACTTGACATTATTATAATTAGGTAGCTAATTTATAGTGTTATTATGTTCAATTCCTCTGCTGGATAAGTACTCAATCACGACATAAGCAACATTATCCGCTTACTGTGGTGGTAGTTCGAAATTAAAAAAATTTTGTCAGGTTAAATATACATAAATATACCTTAAACACCCGTAAACCTTAAATATCTTGATCATCGTTGAGATATCAGAGACCTATTAATGCTCTATAAGATTATGCATAACTTCATTGATAACTCATACTTACTACAAAATATTCATTCCAGATGTCCATTAAGAGTTACTCGATCTACGGACACATTTTATATCCCTAAGAGCAACACAAATTATCTTGAAAATGTATTTGTAAGAAAAAGCTGTAGAACATTTAACAGATTATACCCAAATATCGAAGTGTTTAACGTGAACTTTCCTAAATTCACAGCACTCATAAAAAAATAATACTCGATTGAATGCACATGTTTAACAAAAAACTTAATATTTCATTTATTTCTCTTTTTTTGGTTCACCACATTTTCTCTCCTACTTTGCAGTGCGAATTTAAATAAAATCGCTTCTTGAAAGATATTATTGATATCCATTAAAATTTTAAATTAAACCTTTAAAAATTTTCATTTAACACTTTTAGTAGTTTAAGAAAAAAGATGCACTTTATCAGAATTGTTTATATCAGGTATCGGTATTGTTGTGTATTTTCGTATTACGGTTCTAAATATCAATTTGTGGTTATTTTATTGGTCAATGACATACATATGATTATCACTGCCATTTATGAATTTATAAAGACTGTTTATAATGCTAATTAATAAAATTAAAAAAATACATACATTTTTGTGTCTATCAATTCTGTAATTCATAAGCATTTGTACCATTCTTCATTCAATAATTTCTCCTGCTTTTATTTTCCAGATATCTTAATTTTAGCAGTAAGTGGACCATAGTCCGAAAAATAAGTAACATTATTTATTATTTAACTAGCTGGGTTACCCGGCTTCGCTCAGGACAATAAGATAGTGTTCTGGAATGTTGCACAATGATGTTCCCGATTCCCTATTCCTGATCATTCCACGACATACTCCGCCACTCCTTCCACAACTTTCTACAGCTCTATGGAACCTTCTAGAACTTTCCGGAAGACTGTTCTAGAAATTTCAAGAGGGCGAAACTTTTAACCCTTATATCTTTAAAAGCAGGCCCTTTAGGTAAAAACCGATA
Organism: Limnephilus lunatus; assembly: GCA_917563855.2. Lineage (NCBI taxonomy): Eukaryota > Metazoa > Arthropoda > Insecta > Trichoptera > Limnephilidae > Limnephilus > Limnephilus lunatus. The sequence continues at coordinate 50,970,454 of OU830593.1, forward strand.
CCGTTATTCCCTAGGGGGGATAGAGATCTACCACACCATATAACTCCCTTGATCGAACCGGGACTCGTTTCTGATTTTTTGCGAGCTGCACGTTTTTTTGGACTTTCTTTTATAATATATGCCATATTCAAATAAATAAAATGTTACTCCTTACATGTCCTTTCCCGTGCGTTCCCCTCCAGCGTTCCACTTCCACCTTCCCCACCACCGCTCTCCCGCTCCCCCGTCCCGCCAACCCCCCTGGCACTGCATTTCTTGACTCCTCTCCCGCCCGGCCCGTAGCCGAAACTTTTTTCTAATACTAACAATTTTAAACTCGTGATATCTTTCTAATTAAATATTCGAATTGAAAAATTCAAAAAGTTAAATAAAGGTATTGAAGCTGTCTTGAATGTGAAGTAATTTATTTTGATAAGAATTAAAACCAAGAAACATATAAAGAGCCTTTTCAAGAGGCGACATTTAAATTAAATTTTTAAAATAAAAGAATACTTATTGTGGCATCACCATAATAGTTAGACATATGCTGTCGCGACCTTTTTTGTAAATAATAATGTGTTCTATAAAGTCGTAGTACATTATTTTATTCTATCATCAATAGTTTTCGCAGCGCACGCGATTTAAATAATATTTTAGGTAATTTTTTTACACCCTGGGTTAAATTATTGAAGTTTTAGTAAGGATGCATATATTTTTTTTAAATATAATATAGCCTATGTCACCCAGGGATAGTGTAGCTTCCCAACAGCGAAAGAATTTTTTAAATCGGTTCAGTAGTTTCGGAGCCTATTCGATGCAAACAAACACACAAACAAACAAACAAACAAATATTACCTCTTTATATAGTGTATAGTAGATTATATAGTGTAGTAGATGTAGTAGATTAAATTAATGCTATTTGGAAGACCTTGAGAAATCATGAATCACTGAAACAGGGTGTCTTATTACCATGACACAATGAACTGATTAACCTTGTGATGTCCTGAGCCCGTTAGTCCTTGTAATCCCTTTAGGTGAGCTAATGCCGTTTCATAAGTCATTGTTACTCTGGCAACTGTTTGAGCCTATTACATCCCTAGTATCCTATGCGCTCCTGGTATCGTACTACATAAGATTGGCCTTTTCGCAACGAAAACTACTTTTTGACGTGAAAATTATTTAGTCTCGTTGTGATTTGAAAATCGGATGAAACGGAAGTACATCACTAAAATTTATTATTTGATGGTCCTCGGTTCTAATATAATGAGACATGAGAAGAGAGTCATCCAGCGAACGGAGGTTCGAATCCTACTAAACCCCAAAAAATAAACATTTTTATGTTTATGAAAACAATATCCAATCTTCAAACCACTTTAAAATAAACAGGCAAAAGAAAAGAAAGTGACATCCAGCGACTTTCATCTTCACTTCTACCGCATGTGAATAGCACACTCTGATTTTGTTTAGTAGATGATTTTAATTAATTTTAAAAGAAACACGATATAGAACAAAACACACAAAATGTAAAGGTAAATGTCGCAACTGGGAATAGAACCCAAATAATCAGGTCTCAATAGCTGAGTGTTGGTAAGGCAGTGATCCTAAGTCAGATTTCCAGTTGAGAACCTTTTGAAATAAAAAATTCCTTAGCCCCGTTGTAATTTGAAACTCGATGATATGAAAAAGCGATACTAAAAAGAGACAAACCCATACATTTATAGGATTTAGCCTGCGAGAGAATGAGATAAAATAATCGCTCTCCTCTTTTTGCAGTGCTCCCCACTCTTGTGTACTTTAGTTTTCCGAAGGATTCACTGCTACTGCACACTTGTAGTTTATTTTATTTCATGTGTCTTGTTCGGTTTCATTTTTCTTGTCGCTTCATTTTGTATTAATTTCCCATCTCAACTTAAAAAACATTGAAAAAATCAATCGACTTTAAAACGCGTTTTATTAACCTCTCCTTTTTATTTTTATTTGCTCCGCAAGATCGTAATATAACAAACTGTGTGGCATCATGGGATCGTAATAAAATTTTCGAACTTTGTAACGGAGAGGTTAAAAAAACACCAGTGGGCCACTTCTGTACTTACAATTTCAAAGGAATTTAATAACTAGTGGAAAATCCATCTACCATTGTCTATTCCACTGCCTTTTTGAAGGAAGCTACCATAAACTCTAATATGGGATCAAGGATAATACAGGAAGGAACTATGTAGAAATTCGCGAAAGCAGATGAGAGCTTTAGTCAAAGATGGTATCTCATTTGATATTAATGACGGCTTATAAATATTGTTGAAGGGAGCTATTTAGCAAAGGCGCAAACTTGCTTGTAAGTACGTGATAATCTTATAGTCTTATAGATATTATAAAGGCGAAAGTTTGTTTGGATGAGTGTTATTCTTTCACGCAATAAACACCGAATAGAATTCAAAAATTCTTTCACTAATCGAAAGCTACATTATATGCGAGTAACATAGGCTATATATATATTGATAAGCTCTGGCGTTATGAATAAGCTGTAGCGTTATGCATTTATTTTTCATACGTTTTCTGTCCCAATGTTTTTTTTTTTTTTTAATTAGGCAATTCACCATAAAAAAAGTGCTTTCTTTGCATCATAGTTATCTACCTATCTCTAAAAATGTTTATTGTCCGGACGAAAAGCGTAGCGTTGCTATGTAATTATTTGCCGTGGGCTGTCATTTTGTTATTTCTTTAGGTTACTCTCGCTTTTAATTTGCTTTCGTATTTAGACACAACGCTTCACCATATGCAATTTGTAAAGATTATTGTCATTTTATTATGTTGGTATTACTGATACTATATGGAAGGCTACATCATACCATAACCGACTTCATGGCAATATATTCAAAGGCGCGTAACCGAAAAAACCTACGGCTAGAAACCATTGATTTTCACTTTTTTTAAATATTAAATAGTACCTAAAGGAGGCGGGGGGTGTGAAAAACATCCCAGCTTTCAAGTAGTTTAGCGGCTACGCTAGGTTTGTCTAACATGGTTTGTGATTCAAAAGAAAGTGCCCCCTTATAACGCCCACTCGCGTCAAGGCAAGAAAAACATCCCAGTTTTCAAGTAATTTAGCGGCTACGCTAGGTTTGTGTAAAATGGTTTGTGATTCAAAAGAAAAAATCGTTAAACATCAATTCTTTAAAAAAAAACACCCCAGGATTTATCTAGTTTGTATTCCAAACAATGTTTCTAACCAAATTAGTGCTTACCTAATTCACACAAATTGGTGGTATAACTAATTTTCTAGCCACTCGTTATCTTATACAGCCAGTGCAATGTAAAATATCAGTAATACCAACATATTAAAATAACAATAATATTGCAAACAGAGTGATTTGACAGTGAAAGCAAATTTTCATTTTACGTAACTAAAATTAAAAATGTAACATTTTCAACCGCCCCCAATGCAAATAGTTGTCTTTTATGGCAATTAAGAAGAATCTAAAAGTTTTATATAAAAAAGTGCGCATTAACCGTTGACGTTTGTTCCGAAGAATTACTGTAAGTTGTATTATGAAATTGTACTGTCTTGTTAATTTATGTTCGGCCACTGGATTTAAAACAATTTTGAAAGGGCGAAGGGAGTGGGGAAGGAAAGAAAGTGGGGAAAATTAGGTTAAAAAGTGAGTTACATCTCATGTCTGGTCACCAAACATAGCAAAGTCATTTCAAGCAAAGTTTCGATTCGAAGTGATCGTCTTTCACCAGGCGACACTAGAAGAGTAAAGAGTAGATATCTTCCACTCTGAAACGTGCCGCAAATATAACTATAGTTATTTATTTATTTTACTCAAATTATATATTGTGATTTAAAACACACATTTTTTCAAAATTTATTGAACACGCTAGATTTCGAACCCGCGTTCTTTAGATCAGTAGTAGTGGAATTTAACCATTCGATCACGGAGGTTGTCAAATTCTTTTTCTCTTCAAAAAATTATAAAAACTCTCTACGTAAAGAAAGAGATATATATTTAAAAAAACATTTTATAAAATATAATTAATTCAACAATAATTACATTTTGTGATTAATTCGCCCCAAGATGAGAGGCGGGTATCAATTCGGAAAGAGGGTACGAATATCGCCGCCCCAGGAACCATTTATTGGATAACCAACATGCCGTAGGTTGCCCCAAGTGATTCGCTACGTTCGGTTACTTAGCAAGAATGCCCGGATACATGGGGTAAGGTATGACTAGATTTTGGCGGCGATTGCGTTTTCTCACCTAATGCGTGGCGGGCTGGATCGGCAGAGACTGGTTGAGGGAGACATCTATTGCATGGCTCTCTTAACCCATCGCCTTGGACCGGAGTGGGAGGCTAGGATACGTTCATCCGTCACTCCTGGACACATTGACCCCCAAATTTACCATTTTCTTCCCAGAAATTTCTATTCCTTTCCATAAAAAGACCCTCCAAACAGCATACCCAAAGACAACTTAGACCCTTTGGGATTTTTTTCCTTCGGTACCTCTTATGTGAAGTTAGCGTTAAAAAATAATGAAAACTCTCAAACTTGAACGAGAATAAAGTTGAATGTTAAGAACAAATTTCCAAGATAAAGTGTTGCCATAGCAATGAAAAAAAAGTACTATTTTCATAAATTTCCAGAAATTAATATTTTACTTTTTTTAAATACCTAACTTTATTTTTTACACTAAAAGCATCTGATTCCTTCATAATTTAATTTTTCCAAATAATTATCCAACTAAGTGCCTACCACAATGCAGTGTGTCATAAATAAATCACTTTCACGTATACGCGTTCCTCTCACACAAATTGACGGATACTAATACCGGCACATTCAACTTGCGTCCATGTTCAAATAAACCCTTTACAGCGGCCTCCAGTACAAAAAAGAAGTACTTTTCTACCTACCGGGAAAAGGTTTTTTTCGACTGGCAACACAGAAGCAGCCATATTGATGGCTTTTTGGCGCCCCTCTGACAAGCCACTGCGAAGAATTATGACTTCGCGTTCTTTGTTTTAATATTTTTTCGCGCCCAACGCGGCGTGACGGGTCATTCAAACTGATGACTGCAGCGCTGTTGCAGTTGCGGCGGTAATTTATAGAGTTAGTCGAGATGGGACATTGGGAGTACGAGTCCTTGTTGGAGTGGTGAAAATATAGCGGACAGTATTCTGGCGCATTCGTAATGTTTTGTATCCCGTTTTTAGAAGCATTTTTTAGCCAAAGTATAATTTCACAGGTTGTAACTATTTTTTCTATGTCGAAAATATAATTATTCTGCCAAAGACGAATTGAAAAATATAGGAGAATGGTTTCTATATAACTAAAAGTCACAAGTGCCCCCGAGGGCGACTTATACCATTTGTGAAAAGGGAAATAAAGTTTCTGTGTATTTTGGATTGATTTAATCAATGCAGGTTGTTAAGGGACGTTCTTATTTTACTTTAATCTGTTATTCCGGACACTATTTAAGGAGTAAAAACTGCAAACGAAATTGTGGTCCCCGGTGACTTTTTTTTTAACTTGAACTCCACACAGGAGGCCCTGACGAAAATAATTTCCCTCAGGGCCTATGTCACCTTCAGGGAACGCTGACGCTTCCCCGGACCCTAACTGTCCAATACCTACTGATTTCTTAAAATGTTTTTTTTATTTACATTTTTTACTTCAAATAATGTCAGTAATCACTTGTTAAAGTAAGGCAAGTACGTCCCTTAACACCATGTATGTGAAAGATAGATTGTACCAAAGCAGTGTCCGAACAAAAGTTCTAAACAGATGTATTTAGTTTACACAAATTGACTCTTTTTATGCCAAAAAATCGGAATTCTTCTTAAAATTTTTGACTCTTCATATGCCCCGACTGAAGTACCTGACACACTTGATGGTGTCATGTCTTCCTCGGGCGCGCGTCCCCAACTTCTGATTCCGTTAACTTCTGCGTCATATAAGTATAATCCCTTCACTCCAATCTTCGTTCATGTCTCTAAATGTCCAAACCACCTAAGAATCCATCGTATTGCATTCTTTCCGGATTTATTCAGTTTTAACACGTTCATATAAAGTTTTACCACTGAGATCTCATCTTAACAGTATTTAATCTAATTTTCATCCTTACTCTGCCAGTTCCGTGCATGTCGAAAGAAAAATCTTCAAAACAAAATGGACAGATGCTCAATACAAAAAAACTCAAATTTTCTGATCGCTCAATTTCCTTCAATCATTATATTATGTAACATTTTTACTATGGACCACACACACGCGAATGAGTGTGGGTATACCTCCGTGGTACAGCTAACAGTGAGGGTTGGCGGTCTGCGGCTCCCTTTATTTATAATTTTGTCACGTACTTCGGCAGGGGGAGTAAATTAAATTTTGTGGTTTGAATTAATGCCAAACGCAGTGTCAGGTATGCCGCTTGCCGCCTGCAGCCGTTCGGCATTTTTGAACACAATTCTGTGACCAACTTCGAATACGACACAATATTTATGGGCTGTAATGACGGTCTGGTGGACCAAGCCGCGGACAAACACATAGGAAACAATCAACAATATTGTTTTACAGCGTAGTTTAGTATAAACGTTTGATGTTGATGCTCTGAAGTATTTACACGCTTAACCCTTCGATGCGGGACAAAGTCTGGCCAGACCTTTTCGATTTTAAAGCTGCATACTTTGTTTTCTGGCATTTTGGAATGAAACGGTTTCAAAGGGCGTAGACATAGGTCGATTTCGTGGTTTTTTTTTTCAATACCCATGCGTGTAAGAACATTAAAAGGTCTGTGCAGACCTAACAAATATTTTGCAGGTAGTTGGTCAACTTACTGGCGGCTATTAGGAATGCTTTATAAGATGTTAGACATTGCAGGTTTGGAATCATTAATCCTTCTTAAAACACTGTGAATTGCGTCCCGAGTTACAATAGAAGTTCGTTCGTAGTCGATGTGGCCCGGCAGTTGGTAATTCCGCACATGGAAGAACTAGCCACCAATCCAAAGTTACGGGCATACCCGCATTTAAATGATTTACTCGTATGGCCTTTTTCTATGTTGTAAACTGAATCTCTTTAATAGATACCAAATACTAATATTATTTTTAATTGACGTTTACTTTATATAATAATATTTAAGGTCTGCACAGGTCTTCTTACACCACTTACCGCCTCCCGGATGTCGCTCGTCGGAGGGTTAAGGGAATAACTTACATTGTTATAATTGATAATTTAATTTATGTGGGTTATTTTTTCTGTGTTATAATTTTTTGGTAGGTAAACAAATGTGTCAGGATGTGTATGAGCATTATCTCGCATCTCTCTCACACGTAAGGAAATGAAACGCCGTTGCCGTCGTCGTGTAAATTATAAAAGCGCCTGATAGTACCAACAGTAGTGGAAGATGCATGGAGGAAGACCACAATTCAAAATCGAAAAGTTGCTTCAAATAAATCTAGGCGTATTTTGAGATCAGATCTCAATGGCCAGGTGATTTACAACCTTTCTATTCCCTATCTCTTTCCCTTCAACATAACCACAATTGGGGACGCCGTATTTTAACTGATTCCTGAGCAGTTTAGAATCTTGTGCGAACTCACAATTTTGCCAAATTGTTGCTCCGTGGACGAGGGGAGAGGCTTTTGACTTGCGATCCGATCCGAAGGTGGCGAGATCGAATCCCGGCATTCGCGACCAAATTTTATTTGATTGTTTTGTGTTATTTTACAATTAATTCATTAAAAATAATATATTGTATATTTTCGGCACGTTACAGAGGGAAAGATAGGTACTTTCAGTTTCTCCCTAGTGTAAGACCACCATTGAAAATCTCTGGCTAAAATTGGATAATCAATCTATAAAATACTTGTTTTACTAGAATTTCTAAGAAATATGTCACTCGTAAATATTCTATATTTTATATTTGTAAAAAGCATTAACTTTGTGGCTCGCCATAATTTACAATAAAAACAAATAAATTGGTTGTAGACCACTTTTATTTTATAAACACTCTACCTGTTTCAGAAGCACCCTTCCTTCGTCAGGAGAATATTATTATTATATAGAATAAAACTCTTCTGACGAAAGAAGGGTGCTTCTGAAACCGGTAGAGTGTTTATAAAAAAAAATGGTCTACAACAAATTTATATGTGTTTTTATTGTATTCTATATTTTCCTAGGCACACTTCAAAGGAATAAGCACACAAAATAAAGCAGCTCAAATAATCCAAAAGTACAGAGATCTCTAGGTACTATGCAGTAGGCAGTCACTAAGTAATGTCCGTTATTATTACAACCTTCAGTTTCTATTACAGTCAGCGGAGGGTTCGGGGAAATCCAGGGATTATAGACAGCGGCCAGCAGACGGTATAGTCGGGGACCAAGGAGTCTGTAATCAGACGTGCTCAACCGAAAACCAATCATCAAAAGCTACTCTCAATTTAAAGGAAGCTTTTACAGCCTTAGATACGGAATCACTTTATTTTTAAATTAGTCTTTATAATAAAAAAATATTTGAAGAAAATATTGTTTCTCAGTTTGAAATATGAGCTCAACAAAATGAGCGAGTAGTTTAAGGCGTTTTCCCGGTAAGATAGAGATCCTGAATTCGATTCCCATTTGCGACCGTTACCTTTTTTTTTGTTTTCTGTATGTTTTTCTGTTTCATGTTTTGTTTAGATTTATAAGTATGATCTTCTTCTGCAATGATTTATATTACATTAATTACCTTCAAAAGTTTTCCAATCAAATTGAATATAATCTTTTATGCGCGCTACTATATTTTAATTAATTATGGCTACAAATGAACCCTTTCCAGAATAGAATTTTTTCGTAAGAGTATATAATGTGTATGAGTTGATGACTATATAAAATATATTTTCAATCCTGTTGTCCATATGGTTTATTGTAATTTATACACCCACGAAGATGTCTACCTAATTCAATCTTATCTTACTAATGTTATAAACGCGAAATTTTGTATGGATTTATGTGTGTTTGTTACTCTTTCGCGCAAAAACCTCTTAATGGATTTGAATTAAACTTTACAATAATATAGCTCACACATCAGAATAACATATAGACTATAATTTATAAAGCTTGATTTTTCACGAATCTAGCCAAGCAAATGATAAAATCGTATGAGATAACTGAAAAAAAAATTGAAATTTTACAAAAACATAAAAAATAAGCAAGAATCTAACCAGAAATCGCATTTTTGGGGAATCAGAATTTAATTTTGGAATAAATAAATAAAAATGTCGCAGAGCCTATATAATTTATTTTCTGAACACCTAAATATCTATTAAACATATAATAAAGCTAGGAACCGTGATTCTAGGACACAATACATTCCCGTTGTAACTAAAAAAATATATATATGGTTTTCATTTTGCATTGTGGTTCTTTTCGCAATATTTTAATTTCTTTTGAACCTTTTCACAGTCTTGACACAACCTTTTCAAAAAATTTTCACAACCCACTGAAAAAAATTCTAATTCACAACGTCTCGTTTTGTCGAAACAATGACGAAGTATTTTTTAGCACCCTTGAGGTAATATTTCTCAAAAATACGACTTTAAAAATACGTGGACAAGCAATATTATTAACAATATAGTTACTTACATCTTATTTCTGTTCACATTATCTCCTGTCCCGACTCCCAGCTTTCAAAGCACTCTTAATACACGGGCCCAGACATTAATCCTCTCTTGTCTAATCCCCGTCGGTCATTCTTGCCCGTGAGAGTCTCGGTAGTCTATATTGTCTCATCTTGGCTGGACCAGTTAGCATTAGGGAGATGGGTCCAGATCAGACAGGAGACAGGAGATGGCCAGCAATGGCTACTTTGAATCGAGGATCATCAGGGTTTATTAGACAGGGTCTTAACTATGGCTTTGAAGCAATGATGGAATAACTAGAAGAGACGTGTCTATTAGTATACTTTTATGTTGAATAATAATAAAAATAATAATTGGTTAATTTGTATAGCGCCGTTTTTGTAAAAAATCTATTAAGAATATAAAATTATTAAGAATTCTTAGATTCTATCTAATTTTATTATTTATAAATAGATACAGAAACATGGCAGGTGACTTCCGATAAACACAGTTTAATTAGAAAGTTTATGCTTGGAGAAGATACGGCTTTGCGCGCGGAGGACATTCTACCTTAAACGCCGGACAACGCACGATTTTACATTTGCTACCCCCATCATTATTAGTGTTACATTTAAAAAGATTAGTGACAAAAGTAAAGTTGATATTCATTTTGAAAGAATTGAGAATTTAGGACTCTTTGGGGTCTTAATTGCTATTAAGATTTTTTTTAACTTTCATTACCTACTAGTAGTTTTATTTTCAATTAATTTTCTTGGGGGTCTCCGATGTTAAGCGATAAGCTCTTTGGAACTATACCCAGGGTAGCAAGCTAATTCCATTCAGAAAATAAAATATTGTATTTCTGCACCTATCAGCAGAGTGAAGATACTCTCAATATACTCCCAAGATACTCTCAATCTCCTGTTGGAAGAAAAGCAATCCGAATCAAAGGGTTGTCACCTGAAAAGATAATAAGCGAGTGATTATTGAAATGATTTTGACCATGTTAGGTGATTAGATCGGATCAGCCACGTACTTCTTCACCTTCCTCTTCGCCTCCCCACTTCAGCCTCACAACATACCTGTAATTTTTGGTGTTATTCACACTATTAGTTCTATGGGGGTACTTATCAATAACAACATGTCCTTAATACAAACTGGTTTATTATAAGTTTACGTATTTACAACAATTTTACACTACAAGTCACACGACCTGTCTATACTAGCGGCTAATTGAATCTGAGCGGTAGGCTCGCGAGATTCACTATCGCATATCCGGGCACCCCTGTCGGCAATCGATAGAAGCTCTTTCAATACATTACAATACCTCACTTGGGGATGTCGAAGTCTCACTGGCTACAAACGTTTGGGAACAGTTAAAATTCTATAGCAGTATATGCTCACATAAAAAACGCTGTGTTTGGTAACTAAATCTACAAATTTAGTATATGAAATATTTTAACAATTACAACAAAATCATTATAATATGCTTCATGTAATCAGTATTTCAATTGAATTATGCTTTACACCGAACAGCACATAGCGTGGAGCGCACAGCAGGGACCTACAACTCAAATGTTCTTTAGCAAATCCGAGCATTGTGTACATTTTGTACATAATTTATGTAATATTTTTTTATCCAATAACATTGCATCTATAAGTATAAGATCACACAGAACATTAATGTGTCTTAGGTGGGAAAGTACAAACTAGGAAGTGCAGATTTCAACATAATACTTCATCCTTTACAGTACACCACCCTAATCTAAGGTTCAGACCTTTGGATGGACGTCTGTTATCTTGTATACGAGGTCAATTATTAGATGAGTATATTTAAAAGCTGAGACCGGGTCCAAAGCTGAATACTTAATTAGACATTCCTTGATTATTCGTGCATAGGTTGCTGAGTTAATTTCAAAGGAAAGCATAAACGCTTAAGTGGAAAGGAGGATTGAGAGAACTGTTTAAACCAACGGAGCGAGAGGATTCTTAGAACTTTATATTAAAAGCATAATTATTTAAACGAGGCAAAATAAGATAAACAAACGGAATATCGCTATTGTTGGTTGAAGATGGTATTGTCTCTTATAAAATAAATATGGATCCTATTCGCGTAATACAATACCACATTTATCGCTTGTAATTAATAATTAATAAAATAGGAAAGGAAAAATTCCATTTATTAAAGAAATAAAATTAATTACAAAACTTTTATCAAAAGTCTGTAAAATTTCGGATATAATTATTAACTAAAAGAAACTAAATTGAACAGACGGATTGCAATCTTTAGAGCACAGGCGTCGGGTGGGAATGCTATCCTTATTATACCGGTATTACAATGGAAGATGCTCCGAGGAACTAGCGTCATTGATCCCTTCGGCACCGGTGCATAGTCGGGAAACACGCCAAACGCGTGCCCAACATATGTACGCGGTTGACATTTGTCACATGAGAACGGGTCGTTTCTTCGACTCGTTCTTGTGTTCAACAGCTCGACTGTGGAACGATTTGCCGGCCTCTGTGTTTCCTCCTTCCTACAACATGGGTCTCTTCAAGACCAATGTTCATTCCTTCCTCTCCTCAAAAAGGCCCTCCTCACAGCATCTCAGATGACATAGGCCCTGAAGGAATTTTTTTCCTCAGGGCCACCTGTGTGGAGTTAATGTAAAAAAAAAAAAAAATAATTTTTCAATTTGGCAGGCGGGCACCGCCACCTCGGGAACAATTTGTTGTAAACCAACACCCCTGCCGTAGGTCATCCCAAGTGGTTCGCTAGGTTTGGTGACTTAGCAGTGGTAATCGGGATCATGAGGTTAGGTTTGTTAAAGTCTTGACGGCAAAAGCGTTTGCCCACCTGCTGCGTGGCTGGCCGGTTCTGGAGAGATTAGTCTCCAGCCGGTCTCACTCGACCCGTCGTCTTGCACCGCAGTGGGAGGGATGGATTCATATGTCCGTCAGTCACATTGATCTAGACACATTGACCTCCAGATTCCTACTCACCCCTCATACCTTTATCCTTCCCAGAACTTCCCCGCCTTCCTTTCCTCAAAATGACCATCCACACAGCATCCCCAAAGATGAGATAGGCACTCAGGGTACTTTTTTCCTCAGGGCCTCTTGTGTGCAGCCAATGTAAAAAGAAAAACCTCAAAAAAATTGTTCTGCATTCATAATATATTGTCTTTAAATAATAAATACAAAAAAACTCACATATTGAGGTAGTGTCTATTAATTATATTATCAAGCCTACTTTTTTGTTTTTATAATGCACTGCACAATTATTTTTTTCAATTTAAATTTCAATTTAAACTAGAACTCGGAATTAGTTATAAAAATGATTTTATTTTTATTTTTTGTATTTGAATACCTCACAAAAGTCCCAGCTGCTCCCGTCTGGAGCCAGTGTGACCACGGCATCTCCAATTGGGGTATTTTGTGAGGCTGAAGGTGGTGGGGAGGGGAAGGAGATGGGGAAAAGGGAGGTAGGACGATGTCTAGATAATCTTCGATTGATTTCCCAATATTTTAACGTGAATTTAGTCTTTGTGAAATTTGTTTATTATGTACACATTAGCCAAGTTGAAAGTTTCTTCAATAAATTTTCGCTGTTTCTGAAGCTCTTCGACAACAATAATAATTACAACCGTAAAGCCATAGAAATAGTGTGTATAGATGTAACGTAGTTAAGTTTCAAACAGATAGCTAGTCAAAGCACCAAAGTTCATTTGCACAGAATGGGACTACACGGAGTACAGTGAACAAGTTTAGTGTACAATATTATTGCAAGTTCTGCTCAAGGTACAAGGTAAACATTTCTCTTCCAATGATGTTAATGGACCCAGACTCCCGAGAGATCTCTTGTTTTGTAGCTGCGGGCGCCTTAACACATACTTCAGTATTGCATTATCTCTGCGAGACGTTTTTGTTTTCCATTTTGATGTTAATTATGGAACGTTGATCATTGTTGGTGTTAGTTGTTTTAAAGGTATGTGGATGAGGAATATGACTTTGATAATATAATTTTGAATGTCCGAATAGGCTTCCCAAAGATGTTCGAGGTTCAATCTCACTTTTAATAGCAATAACTTTTTTTATATGAATACCTCACAAGAGTCCCAGCTGCTCCCTTCTGGAGCCAGTAAGTCTATTTCATCCCCAATTGGGGTATGTTGTGAGGCTTAAGGTAGTAAAGAAGGGAAGGATATGGGGAAAGAGGAAGGTAGGAAAGTACCTGGCTATTAAGATCTGGTCACAAAACACGGCTAAAGTCATTTCAAGCAACATTTCAATTCTGAATGGTGGTCTTACACCAGGGCGATATTAAGAGTATTTTCCACTATGGAACGTGACGCAAATATACTATTCATTATTTTAATAGAATAAACGTGAAAAACACAAATTAATCAAATAAAGTTTATTTGCCCACGCCGGGATTTGATCCCGCGACCTTCAGATTGCGAGTCATAAGCCCTTACCGTGAGACTACGCCGGCAGTCTAATAACAAAAAACTAGCTTTTAATAATAATAGCTAACCGTACCTCTAGTACGAAACACAGCATCACTATATATGTAAGGGTATAAAATTATTCAATAAACTACCCATGAAGAAAACTACGACGAAAAAATAAATAATTTGTCTAGTACCACCTCATAACTTTTCTTGTTGTTTAGATTTATGTTTTTGCTTATCATTCCTTTGTATTATTAATTTTTTGCACTTTTATTGTATTATCCCATAATATTAGGTACTAATAGTTTTTAAATAATATTTTAAAATTAAATAGATGTAAAAATACATAATTGTCCTCTTCTAAACACAAGCATCTGCTTTATTAGGAAATTTGATGTATTATATTATATTATTTTGTAAAATTGTAACTCTAAAAATATTTCAAACCATAAAAATAAATAAGATTGCAATGATAAATATTATCGTTACGAATAACCTGACAATATTAAGAAAACTCTTACTACCAATATGGTTTTCGGAATGTCTAAAATCATAGGAATTGAATACATGACGTCTGGGTGCGAAAACCGCGCATTCGTCCACTCAGATTTTCATCGATCAAATGCGTCAGAAATAGTAATAATTCATATTTTTATCGTTCTTTGAATCTTAATTGATGATGTTTTATGATCTACATCAGTTTGACAATGCCTGTAGTAAGGCGAATAACCGATTCGATAAAAAATACATCCTCCTATTAGTTGGTGTTTCAGAGCATGTATTACAATAAACTTATCCCGTGTATTAATGAGTTTAACTAATGTAATGTTTTTTCCTTTGTTTCGCAGGTAAGACAATTAACACTAATGCGTTTGAAGAAAAGGTATTACCTATATTCGGTCCATTGGAGAAGAAATAACGATGGTTGTCAAGTAAGTTCTCATTCACTTAGTTGATTTTTTCTTATGTTATCACAAAACTTGTCACGTTAGGTATATTTTTTTATGAAACTCCTCACAATTCAAAATAGCGCACCTGTCTGCACGGTGAGGCGACAGGAGAACTATATCGCCACTCGGGTGGGCAACGTTGTGAGGCGGGTTTAAGTTAGGGGCCGTAGGAACAGTTATATATGTATATGCGGGTCTTGAAGTGGCCCGGATATAACAGAGGAAAAACAGTAATGGTACATTTGTCTTGAAATATCTGATCATCTCGACACAGTTTTGCCTTAGTGGATATTTTTTTATTTGATTTTGTGTTTTACTTTTCAGAATAAATCAAAAAATTGCGTTAAATAATAAATTAACAAATTCTAGGTAAGTATATCTTGAAAAAATAAAGAGCACAATTGTTACCGATTTTTCCTTTGCAAAAACACAGTAATAACCATGTTAATTTCATTACATAAAATAGGATTTTCCTCCGCAAAAACACAGGAATAACCACGTTAATTTCATTACATAAAATAGGAACCAAGTTAAGGGTGGAGGAATTTCGGGGTAGATAGATTCAACTCCTCAGGGGTTAATACATTAACTGTGCAACACATAATTCCAACATCTGTATTTTATTTATATTAATAATGAGGCAAATACACTGCATTTATTTATTTATTAAAAAAAATAAGAAATACATAAAAACATTTTTTTATTTTTTTATTCTTCATTTTAAGCACCCGCCAAACCGCCAAAGCAGTTTGTCAGCAGGTCAATTTAACAATATTAATATAACACAAAAGAACAATTATAACAAGATACCACAATATAGAAAATAGAAACAGAAGAATAACTTTTAAGTAATTACAATATAAAGGCATAAAATACAAAGACAGACAGATATAATACAGGCAAATTACTCATAGTCATATTATACACAAGATTAAAACAAAATTCAATATAAAAAGTCCTGATCTATTAGCCAGTTTTTCAGTTTTTTTTTTTAGATCAGTGGTGCAATTTGATTCGTTTTTTATGTTCATTGGCATCTTATTAAATATGGTAGGGACAAGATAAGCGAATGTCCGTTGTCCGTATTTATTTATAATTTTCGGAATGGACAACCCCTTATTTTTATCTAGTGCCATATGCACGATCTACTTTTTCCTTGTACTTTGAATCCGACAAAAGGTTTTGGCATACAATTTTAAACCATAATATCCCTCGCACAGGTAATATACTAATTGACTCATATAATAATTTTATGTTTCTTCTTTGTGCACAAATGCTTTTGCTTACCAAGAGCTTAGTCATAGAGTTCTGAATTGTTTGAATATAATCTATATTTGTCTTGCACGAGTTTCCCCAAGAAGTTATTCCGTATCTGATAGTAGATTCCGCTAGTGACAAATAAATTATTTTCAATGTTCTTATGGGCATAAAATATTTAATTTTGTAAATTCGTCCTGCAATAGCTCGCAGGCGTTTGCAGATGTTGCTTATTTGAATATCCCATTTCATATGCGTGTCTACTGTTATCCCCAAATATACATACGTTTGTACAAGTTCAATGGTTTCGCAATTGCACGACTGTGGAGAATTGTGTATACACTCAAATGTATGCGACTTTATTAAAGGCGTGATGGTATATTTGGCATGTGGAGATCGTATATGCATTAATTTAGTTTTTTTTTAATTAATTATAAGACCCGCATCATGTGACCATTTCTGTAGGGAAAAGAAATCATGCTGCATGAGTTTAATCGCAATGCATAATTCTTCATGCGAAATGACTAGTGCCGTATCATCAGCATAAACGTAATGTTTAACGAATGTTAAAATTTTATTCATGAGTGAAACGAATATTATGTATAATGTTGGGCCGAGAATTGACCCCTGCGGGACTCCTGTTGACATATATTTAGCTTTGCTGTAAGTTTGGAAGAGTTTCACACCAATTTGTCGATTGCTTAAATAGTTTTTTAGTAGTTCTAGTAATTTTCCCCTAATTCCTATCGCCTCCAATATCTGTAATAGTTTTGTCGGATCAATGGTATTAAACGCTTTAGAGTTGTCTATGAATAAAACCAGAATATGTTTTTTATTATTGAGTTTTTGATTTACGTAATTCGAAAAGTCTTGTAGTAACATTTCTGTGCTTTTATTTTTTTGAAAACCGTATTGGTTAGGATCAATAATGGAGAAACTTTCTAGGTATAAACTTTCTGAATTTACGGAGACGTATTTTTCTAGAATTTTTCAATAGCTGGCAGTATACTGATTGGTCTGTAATCTTCTATCTCAGTCCTAATAATACTACATTTAAGCTCATCAGGTATTCTCTGCTTGGGACAAAATTTTATTAATTAAATGGGTGATTACCGGACATAGAATAGTTATATGTTTTTTAATGTAGAACATTCGAATATTGTCAATGCCCGGCGATTTTAAATTATTAAGTTGGCTGATAATCCTGTGTATATCTTCACAGGTAGCTCTGGGCAGATACATGCTATGCGGCAACTCAACGGGAGCTATGTTAGACGCTTTGTAGTCGCATTTGTGTAGCATCGAGCTGATACTGTTGGAAAAATACTCAGCGAATCTATTTACAACGATTTCCTCTGTTTGCCCATTTTTATTTATCATATACTTTGAAATAATTTCATCGCAGTTGGTTTTTGTTTTACTTCCCAATAATTTTTTTATTTAATCCCATGGTTTTTTTGGAATTGCTGAAGCAGTTTTTAAATGTTTTATTAAAATGTGTAGTTTTACTTTTTATGATTAATTTGGAATCAGTATTTCTGAAAGATTTGTAGTTTTTTCGTAGTTTTTATTGGTCGGTGAATTTTTCCATCTTCTGAACAGGGAATCTCGGATTTTAATTTTTTCTAAGATGTCATCCGTTATCCACAATTTTGTTGCAAATGGTCTTTTTTTGGGGTTTGGACAGAAAGAGATTTTACTTTTTTCATATAGGTCATTAAAAACTTTTTTGAGTCTATTATATATGTCAACGCAATCTTGTTCCTCAGGCAGGGCATTCCAATTATAACTACGTGTGAACCTATTTATCAATTCGTTTTTGAGATAATATTGAAATACTTTTGTATTTTTTTTTTTTTGGTTTTTGTAATTGTACTACTGTATGTGATGTTCAGAGCTGTCGCGAAGTGATCCGCTATAGTAAAATTATAAATACAAGATGAAAGTGAGTCAGTTTGTTGCTGCCTGCTATTAAACCTAATAAAAATGTGATCAATGCACGTGCGTGTAACATTGCCGGCTACTAATGCCTCCCTTGTTACATCGTTGATACATTTTATTAAATAATGGCTAGATAATATGTTTTCGTACGACATAATAATAGGGTTTTGAGGGTTTAATAAATCTAAATTAACATCCCCAAAAAAAGCTACACATCACATAAGCTGCACATCTCACTAGGGCATTCCTGTATCGATATATGCAGTTTTACACGTAATTAAAAAAAAAAACATACATATACCTATACACACATTCAGTGAATAGGACAAAGAAAAGAAGATGATGAATTATACCACAGGCTGTATTATAGGTAAAAATTAAATAAAATTATTTAATTTAAAATTTTTAGGTGGTGGCTTGGTGTTTTGGATAATTAATTGGCAAGTAAATTATTACTTAAAAATATATATGTTTGTACGTTACGTCTACCAGTTTAGTTTTATAATAATGAAGCAAAATGTAAAAAGGAGACTAATTACCGACATGAATTTAGATAATGTCTTTTTAAAGTTGTAGGTTACATTCTCGCGTGGCGCATAAACAAATAATGAAAATACTTTTGGCCGTGAAAATCTAAAAACGCAATCAGATTATTTATTTATTTATTCTAAAAACAAACATCAAATAATAACCATTTAAATGTAATTAACCAAAAAAATACAAAAATAATTTATACTTATTTTAAGAATTATAACTAAACAAACAAAAATACTGAAAAATGTTGTAAGCCAATATCACAACATGGCAAGTCAAAAGTTTTTCAAGAATTAATTTTGTATCTAATATGAATAAACTTGATGTTTTCCGATCGTTCAAAGACATTTACTGAGCACTATGCGTAAAATTTTGATTCGATATTGATTTTTTAAAGTTTGATATCCACATATAAATGGCGAATATGTTGTGAAAATTAACAATAACCCTTCATTTTCATTTTTCTATGAGGAGTTCCATAAGAAGTGTCAACAATTTATGAAAAATTAAGTAACAATATTTCGCATTTGTTTGATATTTTTTTTAATAATGATAGTTTTCAATCCGAATACCGCGCGTAATGCTTTAATATATATTACCTACATAATTAATATTATGTTTGTTTTGTTTTTTAAAATCGCTAAGAAGTCAAAGCATTCAATTTAAAATAACATGTAATGCATTATAAAACGATTAGTTTGGTCTGAGTTTCAATGCCAGACTGGAAGCTCCACTTTATGCACTTTGATAACTAATTTATTCACGTGAAAAGGGAAAAACGTCAGCAACTAATAAACGCTGCGAATATCTCTACTCGGAAAATGCTGAAAGTATCCATTAGGGGCGGTTTCGGAAACCCCAAAGGTTCATATTTTGGTCGCGGTAAATTTTGAAGTTAAATATCTGCCTTTATTAAGGGTATTTCGTATTTGAAACTCCCTTTTTAACTCGATTGTTTGACATTTCAACTGTCTGTAAATTTGTTTGTACGTTCCGTTACCGTTTTCAAAAATATGCTGCTCCAATTTAATATTCAAGAAAGCCTTACTTAGGCTAGATTGCTTACTTTTATTAAGCTTTCAAATATTATATTTTAATTTAGTTTATAATTAAGTGCGTAGTTACTGAAGTACCAACTAACATACTTCAGAGGGAATTTTGTTTTTGATTTATAAATAAAGAGAAAATTATGAACATACTTTTTTGGACGCGAGGTTCAAACTTCACACACGAAGTTCACACTTCACTTCACGCTTCACACAACTACCAATTTATGTACAACAGAGTGTAACAGGATCTGCCAAATATTTTAAACTGCGATTCCTAAGAACATTTAAAGTCAAATAGTAGACGCTATTTTGCTCTAATTTGATATTTTTATTTCTTAAAAACTAAAAGTGTATACACCTATATATTTTTTTATCGTGTGTCGCCACTGGCTAGAACATTCACGTAGTCGGCGCCGGCCCTCGGCACTAACCATGTTTCTGTCTGTGAGAAAAGGTCAGTGCCGTAGCAAGCAAAATAGTAATAAACTGAAGATATTGTTTAACAATATACTCAACTATTAGCTTATTCCAATTAATAATAATTTTAGAGGCACTCAAAAGAAGCCATGGACACAATCGAAAAAAATCCATTCAAATCGTAGGGCGTTTAAGTCGCTTATGGTTTTAACCTATCAGGTCTCGGGCATATTCTGTCAGAAGGTCAGAAAATTTCCGCTTTGCAATAATATACAAATAATGGGATATTTCGGAATGTATCCAAACACTAAAAACTGTTTTTGAAAGGATGTAGAATATTCTTTCAATTGCTATGATTAGAAATAAATATATAATTTCTGAGATGTATATATTTTTTAATGCAAACATAAAAGTTTACTAAACATTATTTTATATATTACTGATACCAAAAAAAAATCATGTATGCACTGATGCAGTTCACACCTGGTAGAAATGAAACCTTCAGAAAACTAAACTTCGATAGGATGAGACGAATGCAGAGCATCGGGAGTAGGATAATTGTAGGGTTTATTATAATATTGTTACCAAATTTAAAAAATACTTTACAATTTTATTTTATACGCACGGCACAAAGAGGACACCGATTAGTCTATCTCATTCTCACGCAGGCTAAATCCTATAGATGTATAGATGAATGCGTTTGTCTCTTTTTAGTGTCACTGGTTTCCGTTTCATCGAGTTTCAAATTACAGCGGTGCTAAAGTAGTTTTTACTTTTAAAAAAATGTAAATGTTTTGTAAACATTATTTTAACCTCACCACTTGTTCTTTCATAAAAAAATAATGAATATAAAATAAGGAATTTTCTCTTTTCTATTTCATAATAATACTCGTATATTTAGAATCTTCATCAATGTATATTTTTAAGCCGTAATATTAGGAAATAATAAGCTTTGAAACGTAGACGTTTCACCGGAGGGCGAGACGCCAACATCCTACATATTTAACTACCCTTATGGGTGAAGACGACACTTTTTTGCCGGTGTTGTCTCCTTAAGGGAAAGAATAATAATTATTTTCTTAAATATTGTTCGTATTTATATTTTGATAGTTCTAATTAATAACTAGAAATACGTGTAAGTTTATATATAATATGATTTATTGTTGTTTCTTCGTATTTTTTGCGTTTCTTTTATATTATTATAAAGAGTTCCATAATCTTTGTTGATAAGATGTAAATGTTGTAAATAAAATTTTACTGTAATTTTTACTTACTTAGAAATGAGCTGAAGGAAGAGATTTCTTAATGCTTGTCTAGAAGAGACCCCATATAAATTAAGGAGGAACGACAAAGGCTTCAAATTTTTCAACTATTTCTCGCAGATTTACATTAGCAATTTTTACTTTTAGATAAATAAAGCATTACAATTTTTTTTTCTTAAGTATCATATTATCTTTTATGCATAGTGTTTTATGTGCAAAATGAGTGAGTTGGAAAAACTCATTTTATGCTGCCGACGTCAACTGTGTTTTGTTACTTTTTCCGCTCAGTTCACGCTTTCCATATTTCCCAACCTTCATCTTATGCAACTCCTTACCCTCTTTTGGGGATGTGATAGTCCCACTGAATCTAGGCAGCTGGGATTTATTTGCGGTATTCAATCATGTCATTATTAGCACATATTTGACTAAATAATTGATTATTAAACGATAACGTTCTCCCAATCCTTAATTTGTTTTATCCACAAAAAATCTGCAGACTTCTTGGAATTCAATATTGGTTTATTTAAAACTGTGTTTTTATTCGTTTCTGCACGGCGAGCTTCCGTAATTTCATTTGGCAGCTTTCTTTCCTTTCGTTCTTCAAAGAAAAACGAGAACTGCAAAGGCTCACAGCTCTATTAGGGGACAGGACAGGGGCGAAAAAAGAGCCTAACTCGATAAAAGAAACTTTAGACTCTGGTGGATACTTCATAATGAAATAGTACGTTCTTGCATTCAGTGTACCCGGAATACAGGCGCGGCCGGTGCCTCAAATTTTTGGTGGTTCACCGATTTCATAAAAAACGTAATGTATGCATAGAGATATACTAAATGTATGTAATTTATATAAATGCACGTATCTTACTTATTTATAGAGAAGATCAATTCTTCGATCCCTTTGCCGAGTTCATGCGGTTCTTTTTGATAAAGTCCACATTTATTATTTCATCACTCATTTTCAAAATGGTAAAGAAATTCAATTGTACCTAAAAATATTGATACCAGAATAATTCAACAATAATGATATTAATATGTAATGATAATAAAGGGATATTTTATAGAGCGATGTTTTTGTGTGAAATCACCTCATGGGCACTACAATTTTACTATTTGCAAACAGATACAGATATACTCACCTGATAAACTCGTTATCCGATAAACACATTTATATTAAAGTTTGATCTTGGTAGATACGACTTTGCAAGCGGTGACACTGCATAAAACTTCAGAAATCATAAATTGTTTTGCTATTTTACACTATGGTTCATTCTTTTGATATTACATCTATTTTTATTAGAGGATTAGTGGCAAAGAAGAGAAGGTATTTATTTTAAAAAACTCAACTTTCGGATATGAATTAATATCACAATAATGTTTTAATTTGCAGCGTAGGATGCAAACATTGCAAACGGTGGCGGATGTTTACCGACCCACTAAGCGTCGGTGTGAAGTTAGCAATAATTAAAAAAACGCACACAAATAAAAGGTTACTTTCTGCAAAAAAAAGCAAATAAAAAAGTCAATGCCAAGTATGTAAATCCGCAGGAGTTTATCACAAGATAATATCGCACGTATAGCTGACCCGTGACCCGTTGACCCGAGGTTGCATTTTACAAGAGAAATTTTATGATTTTACTTCATACTGTCCAAACCCTACATCGCTCGAGCCCTTCGTTCGGAATTCTTCGATTCTTCGTTCGGATATCTCCGCTGACCGTGCGGCGTACGGTCAGCGGTATTTTTCTTGATACGTTTTGTCAAAACCACGGTCCAGAGATGTTTCGTATGGGTGGCATATAAAATATTATTAGCCAAACAAGGCGCATAGCTAAAGCGCGCGGTTTGGTATGTACCTCGGTTTCTCGTTCCTATCCAGTGTAAACGGCGCGCGGGTGCAATGTTTTTGCTGTATTTATCTACAATATTTCATCGTTAGTCACGTTTTAGTAACATTTATTAATTGCAATTTTTAAGATTTTTTAAAAATTTTGCTTAATTTTATAATTAAAAACATCAAGTAAGATTACGATGAGCTGTAAATTGTTTTTCAATTTTGTTGGCGGTTCATTGCACGAGTGCACTAAGGCACCAGCCGCGCCTGAGTCCCGGAATATGCTGGGTTTAAAGAATTCCGAGACACTTGGCCTGTATTGATACGCAAAATAGTGTAGTAAAAAAGCAGAATGAAGAAAATCTTTTGGTTAAGAAAGTTTTACGTTGTTTTTTAGTTATTGATTTTTACATAGATTTGTTTTTTAAATATTTTATTTGATTGTATTTTTTGGTCAGAAAGACTAGGAAAAGGCGTTTTACGATATGCTTTTCGTTCAGTTTTCATGTGGATTGTCTATTTTTTATATTTTTTTATTGATCTTTATTAATTTTTGACTTACAATTTGTTTTATTCTATGCCTATCTCACTAGAAGAACCTGTGTTGAGAGCAGGCGCTTATATTATATATAATTTGGATTTGGGAAAAAGGGAAGTTTTCTATTTTGGTAATGATTTTTGGAGAGTTTAAGATGGCGAACATTATTTAACATCTGTGACTTGTCATTCTTTTACATATCTAACAATATTATGTAACAATATTTTATGTTTAGGAGAGTAAGTTCTGGGAAGGAAAAGGAAATGAGGGGTGGGTAGGAATCTGAGGGTCAATGACTCTAGGAGTGACGGATTTATGAATCCATTCCTCCCACTGTGGTACAAGTCGATGGGTCAAAAGAGTCCGGGTGGAGAGGTCAAGGTTAGGTCTCCTTCAACCAGACTCTCCCGATCCGGCCTGCCATGCGAAAAGTGGGAAACGCCGTACCCGGGCACCCTTACTAAGTCACCAACCATAGCGATCCACTCGGGGAACCTACGGCTGGGGTGTTGGTTATCCAATAAATAGATAACCAAAACCCATACCCGCCTCCCAAATATAGAATTAGGTCACTAATAATTTTATAGTATTTTATTTTAATTATAATTCAAAATGTTCCTTGTGCAATGATGAATGGCTTAGCTAGCAGATGATTGAAACTGTGACACCTGACTGGGATTACGTCGCATCTTTCCATTCAGATACTTACCGGTCTGAAGTATTCCCACGTATCTGTCAATGATATTTACGCTGCCCATCTTACGTCCAATCTAGTTAGTCCAGACATCTTCTAGCACTCTTCTATGGGTCCACACGTCCTCTAATCTTGAGGACATTGTGTCCAAGATTGCATTCAGCACAATAGAATAGATACCACTTTGCCGATCCTCACACGATAACGAATGATATTCTTCAGATTATTTATATAATATCGCTCAAGAGTCCATTCTCCCATATGTCCGGATACCGTGGGACTGGTACCCCACTTTGGGTTTATTATTTGAAGTAGGGAAGGAGACAGAAAAGAAGAATGTATATAAATACCTGGCTATTCAGATCTAATTACCAAAAACGACTTAAGTCAATTCAAGCAACCCTCGATTTACGTGTGGCCTTTCAACAAGGTGATGATAGAATTATTATTAAACAGTTTCTTTTAGTTTTTACTGTATAAAAATAACTCCGAGTTGAAGAAACTGGAAATTTATGATATTTAATTTTGTAAAATTGTGAAATCATTCATGTAATATTTTATGACTTCTGCTGACGTCATGCTACTTAAGCTTAAGTACTAATGCGCATTGCACGTAGAGTTATGTGCAGTGATATTAATTTATCCAGGTAAGCCCTCCGTTGGAAAACCCTTTGGGCTCACCGATCTATTCGGATTTGAAATGTGAAGTTACTTTTGCGACGACTAAATGAACAGGCCTGTTTTGTTGAATTTACTGTAGGTTTCACACAATATCCTACACACATCATTTTTCAAGTATCGTTGGAAAATTTCTGTACTTGACTTTACTAACAATTAAATAATAGCGATAAAAGTGTTATCATAAGAATGAGAGGAGAGAAAAGTGAAAAATAAATTGTAAAAATAGAAGATATTTCGAGAGTTAACCATTTTATTGGCTTCGCCGTAACCGCTAGTTGTTACCTAATTTACTAACAATGTAAAGATCTATTAACTCTAGTCGGTTTTATCACGGTACTCATACAGATGCATAACTTACATACAATTTGTTTCGTTTAGACTTTAATATAAATAAAATCATCACATATGATAAAGCAGGTTAGATAAAACGCATTGTAGCACGCCGAATATAGTTTTATTTCTTTGCTTTTAACACAAATAGCCCTGAAACATTTTTTTTTAATCTTTTTTAATGGATACAAAAAAAATCACAATTCATCATAATCATCAATAACTTTGGCGTCTGCTGGTTGAGAGACTGGTTGAGGAGGTCTTTTTACCTCTCCAACCAGAAAGCCTCGATTAATCGCCTTGCACCGCATTTGAAGGGATGGCTTCATATGTCCGTCATTCCTGGACACGCTGACCCTCAGATCTACCCACCCCTCATACCTATTTCCTTCTCAGAACTTCTTCTTCCTATCCTTAAAAAAAACCTCCACACAGCGTCCCGTAAGATGACATAGACCCTGAGGGAAATTATTTTCCTCAGTACCTCCTGTGTAGAGTTATTATAAAATATATCCGTGTGTACATGCGCATAATTTTCATCTTAACATTTGAAAGGAAAATTTTCGAAAAGCGGTTATTCCTAAATTAATTAAATTAGAGCCATCTATGAAAGGGCAGAATATGAATTGTTTTAAGTTTACCCAAGACTTATACTATAATACTAGATATATAAATACTATAATTCCAACATTTAATAAAATCATAATTATACAGTTAGACAAATATGCTTTCCTCTCGTTATTGCATTCAGTGTAAGCTTATTACGTTTTCTCTTCACTTTGAAATGCACTGGAACATTTCTCTTTAAATTGCTTCAAAGAACACTTTTACAAAGAGCTTTTGCCTCTGAAGTGCTTTGCTATGCTCCAAGAAAGCGTGTAAATACATCTCGGAATGCGGTCGATTCGTTCTTGAGTATTAATAAGTCTAACGTTTGACTCCTCTCCTGAAATTTTCGCCTGCATTTGATGTAATCTTATAAGATAATAAGGCATTTGACTTCCCATGCAATACCTTTATATTGTTAGCTATTGTTTCTAATAATATAATAAAATATTCGTGATCCAATTATGGACTTAATTTCAGCCTATATTTCAATAAAAAACGGTGTTTCACCGTGATTAAGAAGTTCAAATGAGTTGGCGATATTTATTTTCAGGCAAGTGTGAGAGAGCCAGATTGCATGCTAAATGGTCTAGAACCAAAAGATACTAAGCCAGTGGAACAATTTATTTTTTCTTTTCAAATTTGTACGGAACACACTTGTAGTTTTATGTTCTATTTTATATGGCGCCAACTGTGAAATACCAGATTATGAATTTATAAAATACTAGCTAATACCAGCATTCATGGCAATGACTTTCAAAGAAATAAATTGTTTCTCTCTGCTTGTCCATTCCCATGCGTCCCCGTTCCCCTCCCGCGTCCCCAGCCCTTCTTGGATTCCCCTTCCCCGCCTTACACCTCCCTCGTCACCCTTCCCGCGAACCTATTCGTTATCCTTCCCCTCCTGCCAGCCCTTCCTGTCGCTAAAATAGAAATACGAACATTTTCTAACCACTTTTATACAAATTTCATAACACCAAAGCACTGCTTACCATTATATATAGAAACACTCTTCTGCTAAAATGCAATGTTCTGTACAAATTTTTAGTCAATCCTTCGATTACTCTCCGAGTTTTGCGGACACAATTAGGGATACCCTAATCACCTAGCGGTATGAAATATACTTTACGACCTATTCTCATACCTACCAAATATACATACAAAATTTCCTAAAAATCGGTCCAGCCGTTTTGGAGGAGTGCGACCACAAACACCGTGACACGAGATTTTTATATATTAGATATTAGCAAAAATGGTTTAAACCAGTGAGATTACAGGTGTTGTTGAGAAGATTCGATTTTTTAAAGCATTAAATTTGCAATTTTTAGATTGGTAAAACAGCTACATAACCAAGATATTGAAATATTAGAGATGTGTTACCCGCAGCTTTTACTGGGTGGGACTGTGTTTCCTGATATCGCCGAAATTGTTGATCAATACTCCTACTGTATACCTTAAAAAAATCAACTATTTTCCGTATTCAAACTATTCCCATTAGAAAGTAATCCGCCGACAGTCGGGCGGATACCATAGCATATCTCTTGTATTTGAATATCTTTTTACACAACATAAAGATATAAATTGGAGAATATAAGATAATTCCAAAACTCATAAACACGTTTCTGTGTTCATTCCCAAGTTCCAACATACAACATTCATAATACATCAGCCAAGTGGTAATGTTTACGACAAAACGGTGAAATATGACACTCGGTATCCAATATGGAGGCTAGAATCGCAACAACACGCAGAGTTACAGAGAATATGAGGGTTGGAATTGCAACAATACTACCAGGCTCTAGAGTTATGGAGAATATGGCGGGAAGAGGGGGTCCCTATAACTCTCTTGCCGGAAAGAGGCAGGAGATTGACAGGAAGTAAGACAGGGGGCGCTGTGCGCGGGAAATTCTCGTGGCGTTATGAATCAGCTGCATCTGAGTAGAGATCTCTTATTAATTTTAAAGTATTAATGAAATTTATTTGCGAGCGTGATGAAAATACTTCAAATTCATGATAGAATTGATGTGTGGTTTTCAAAGATATTAAATTACAAGAGATATTGCTATGATGTCCGCCCGACTGTCGGCGGACTACTACCTAATTGAAATAGTTTAAATACGGAAATAATTCGTTCATTTAGATTTTATTGGTTACTTATTTATTTATTTCTATCTATATATTACAGTATTTACCTAATAATTAACATTTTTACATAATATATTTTGCATTTATTATTTTGCGTGTAAGGTAGGTTTGAGAATGTGAAACTGTGGAAGGGTAATGGTGTATATTTCGTGAACACCTTACTAGGAGAACCTGTGCTGAGGTGTTTACGTATTTATAATTAAAGGGAATGTATGCGCGGCCCATTTCGGCCCAGTTAACAGTGTAGTTTGAATACGGAAATAATTCGTTCATTTGGTTGATTTTTTTAAGGTGCGCATTTATTGGTTAACAATAAAGTTTGAATACGGAAAGAATTCGTTCCTTTAGTTGATTTTCTGAAGGTGTGCAGTAGTGAAAAAGAGACCAAAATATTGTAAAAACTTTGGAGGTGTGAAACTATTACTTTGAGACGGGTAGAGCAACCACTGCCCCAAGTACCATTTATTGGATAACCAACACCTCTGCCGTAGGTTACCCCAAGTACCAAATTACATTTGATTAGTATAGATGCCCGGGTTCAAGTGGTGGGGTTTGTTCAGGTCCAACCGGACTATCTCGACCCATCGCCTGGCACACTGTGTGAGGGATAAATTCACACGTCCTTTACTCCTCGTCCCCAGATTCCTACCTCCCCTGGTACATTTTTCCTTTATCTCCTTCCTTTTTTTAAAAAGACCCTCCACACAGCATCTCCAAATATTAAATAGACCCTGAGGGAAATTTTTTTCTTCAAGGCTTCCCGTGTTGAGCTAATTTAAAAAAATTAAACCATGGACGCACACTACCAAGTTAAACAATATTTCTTGTAAAAGTTTTGCTTCATCTATGATTAAACCGAAGTCCTAAGGATTAAAGCCGGGATTCGAACCCATGGTCTCCGGATTACTAGTCGAGAGCCTTACCCCTCGACCACGGAGGGCGTTGACTGTTACTAATTTAGCGCCATCTATGTGAAACGTAATTCAGTATCTAAACCGATCTAACCCCGGAGGTAGTCCGGTCAAAACCGAACGGGCATTTCGGCTTCCGGTCAGTTTCGAATTTCGAATGCGGCGCACCGGAAGCGGGTGACTAGATTTATTGTTACCATGGCGGAAAACTGATAAGCAGGTACCTTCCCACCCATTAACTGAACGTTAATAATAATAATAATTGTTTTTCGCGTAAATACTATGCCACTCTGCTATCAATAGCGTGGCTTTGTTTACAGTCGTATATCACTCCCGTGCTTCCTTTAAAGGGAATACAGCCTGACAAGGTTAACTTTGCAGTTAAAACATTTTCATTCTTCCTCAAAAAATATCGTACATGCCTACTTCCTTTATTTTGTTTTATTATTGTCATATCCTAGACATACGTTTACGAGTTTACCCATAGATGGCACTTAGATTTCCTAAATATAAGTTTAAGAGTTTACCCATAGATGGCACTTAGATAACCTAGAGATTAGTTTAAAAGTTTACCCATAGATGGCATTTAGATATCTTAGATATTAACTTAAGAGCTTACCAGCAGATGGCACTTAACTATCCGAGATATTAGTTTAAGAGGTAACACATAGGTGGCATATGGCTGTCGATAATGCAGAGACTGCGACTATAATAAATAGGTAGGTACATTACCAAGGTCGAGGTCCAGAATAATTCATATCGGCTGCTAAATAAACCATCAGAGCTCATCGTTATCTATCACAATAAAGTCCGAAATCTTTTGTTGACCTCAAATTTTATTTTAATTTTAAGAGTTTGTGAGACCAACGGGAGTTACAATAAATGTTTGTATACCTACAATTGATTTAAAAAAATATGCATATCAACTACGGAAATTTTAAATGCTGTAGAGGAAAAAAAATAATTGTTCAGGGAATAGAGCGAAAAGAAAGTTTATTTTTTGTTTAAAATTTGATTTTTAGTTTCTGTAGTACAATGCTTATGAATTTTCATCCTAAGATAACATTGAATAGATCATTCAGAATACTTTATTAAAAGCAGTATTAAATTTGAGGAAGTGCCTTTATATGCATATTTGATAACAAAAAACAGATTGATTTAATTTACTCGTGCATTTAAAATGTATATTTCAATAAACTATTATCTAAATCCAAAGACTTTACAAAATGCTCATAGTCCGTTCATTTTCATGGAAGATATTTCTAGTGTGTACATATTATTATTATTCAGTGTTTGTGAGGCAAAAAGAAATTAGGAATAAGATGAAGAAGAGGAACATTGGAAAGAAGCTGGCTTTTCAGAAAAGGGTAAACAATAAATAACTCATTATCTATTCGTTCATGGACTGCGCAAATTCAATTATTTTACTTTAAAACCCCTATTGCTAGAAAACATAGAATAAATACGTAATATGAATATGAATAAATAGTTAAGTTCGTATAAGAACCCAATGCTTTGAAGAAAGGTGAACAAATACTAAATTGGATTAAATCACTGATACAATATAGTATATGAATGCCTTTCTTGAAAGGATTGGGGTTTTATACGGACAAAATTATTTATTGATATTCATATTGTGTATTTACGGATACAATCTAACAAGTCATCTAAATATTTTACAGCATAACTTTTCAAAAATGGTTTATTCCTAAAGTACTTAAATTACCGCCAGCTGTGAATTAGCTTATTATGAATTATTTCAAGTTTAACCTTCACAAAGTACTCTTGTTAGTGTGAATTGCCTAATTTAAAAAAAAGTTTAACCTTAAACATAAGCTTTTTCAGTCATCACTTCGTAACGTTTCAATTCTGAATGGTGATTTTTCACCAGAAGTACATTCCACTCTAGTGCTTTCTGCACAAATACTGTACTTATATTATAATAATGTGTAATATATTTATAATACAAGTACCTACATATATTAAATATGTGTTAAGTAATTTTTTTAGACCGTTAGTCAAGAACATTGACTGCTCGTGTGCGAAGGTCATCAATACTATTATAAATGCTTTGTACATACTATTACGATTGCTTATTTCAGGACTAAACCTCTCAAGAAGTTGAAGTTTTTAACCCAAAACAAAGTGATGATAAGCTAGAAATTATTCTCACAATGCTTTTCTACAATTTTTCTAACAACTTTCTAATATTTTATAATTTTCCAATTAGTCCAAATGTCCAAGAAAGTAATGGGTGGGCCAAAAATGTTTCATTTTGATTAAATCTCTACATTAAAATTTGGACAAACGCTTTTCATACATTTTTGTTTTTTCTTTGTGGAGTTTTATTTATTTATTCCATGCTGTGGAATGTTCGTGTTGAATGACGAATGGCAGACGTGCTCAATGCATTTAATTACGCTTAATGGCTTTGTGGTCTGATATCTTGTTTAGGGTGCGTATTTTACGTAATAAATGAAGACATTGGTCAAAATAATCAGATTTCGATATATCACCCCAGACGTGGCTACCTACTACATTTTTTCATTTATTTTTACCAAACATCTAAACACGAAAATTATTTTTAATTCTGTATGTTAAATTTAAAAATAAAGTGCATTTAACTTATAGTAATTATGTACATATGTACTTACTTAGTTTCAATACTGTTTCGTTCTAGTTTTAATAATCTTCTTTGTGTTTTAAAAATTGAAAATATGAATGTATGAAGTTACTGCAACTTGCCAGAACTTGATTATTACTGAGCTCTATGTTTCTGAGTTTTAGCTGCCTAGAAAACTAATTATATCTTCCTTGTATAATTAATTCATTAATTATTTGAAACTATTGAAAAATTCTATTTTTCTTCATCACGTTCTAACTCATACTGCCATCTGTGATGGAAAATTGTAAGGAAATATTGATCAGATTTTTCGATCTTCCTAGTGAGGTAGTGGTGAAGAACTGGTATTAGTTTCCTACCTAGATTAAGCTTCGTAACTGAGCCAATAGATGGCACACAGAAAATTAAAACTGTGGCAACACCAGGGACGATGTTCTTCCGAGGAAAGTACCTAAGTAAAATCCCGAAGAATTGCAAATATAAATTTTAAGCTTAAAAATATATATTACGTTGTTCAATTCGGCCAGTCCCAAAATAAATGTAAGTACCTGTAATATGGATGAGTTTTTTTATGGGTGCGAATACGTTTACTCCTTTCTTCATTAAATTTATGTATTTTTATTTTTGACCGAACGGGTTTTATTTTATAACGGTGGGGATGTGGCCAGTCTGAAGCTGCCTGTTATAAGATTGAAACCAGTCGTGACAAATAAAAATTATGGAATAAAGTTGTAAATGTATTTTAATCCTCGATCAAGAATAACAATTTTTATCCATTACCTATATTAAATTAGATTTCCACTGTGAATTAATGGTTTCAAAAGTTTCAAAATTAGAAATAAACAGTTGTTGTTACGTCCACATAAGATTAAATTTACCAAACTGCAACAATACTTAATTCCTATAAGGGCCATTAACTAGCCAGCGGCCGAGAATTCAAATACGTCGAAAGATATTCTTACGATCGTACTGGGCGGTTCCAATCAGAAAGATTAATTATTCTCCATATCAGCTTTTTAAAATAATAACTTAATATAGATTTTATTTCATTCAAGATTTGCTTTAATTTTTACCTATTTCAAAAATGCTGAGAGGTGTGACGATAAAACTATTAAAATTATGTACTTTTTGTAATTATTTTTTTACCATAAGATTCATAAGTATTCATAATTTTTCAATAATGTCTAAGCAAAATAATGATGTAAAAAAATCTTATGTATTTTAGTTTATAAGACCGTAAATAAATAGACAACAACTAAAGTATTATCATCACAAAACACGTTCGAGGATCTTTTTTTTAATGATTTTATTCAAACTAATATTAAAATTCGGAAACATAGCTTTCCCAGATAATTTATTGATTTATTTTACTGCATGATTGTATGATTTGAAATGTGTTTTGTATAATACAAAATTTTAAGAAATCTGCCAACGACCTTTTATTATGCTAAAAATAAACGAATTTTCTCTCATTTAAAGCATTACTTTACCCATAGACATATGATAATATTCATATGTCTATGACTTTACCAGATAAAAGAACAATCTTTTGAAATCATTTTATATTTTTTGTGGAAAAGAGTCAACACGGCTAAAATTTTGTTTAAAAATGACATATTTCCGTTTTTTTCTGGTTATTCCCTCTTTGTTTTTCTTTCCGAACAAATCATTTATTTGCATAATTTGTAAAAAAAACACGTGTTTAGAATTCTATTAAAATTTCGTCCCGTCATCATTATAACATTGGGGTACGTCAGGTACGTGATATTATGTGCTTATTTAATCAATTAAAAACTAACACGGAATGAAAAATATGGATGCTTTTCATTTTCATACTCTGTCATTTTCGTGAATACTGTTAATCCATTTTTTAAACTTCAAGGTCAAACAATCTTTGAATTTTTAACTTTTAAATTATGACGCAATATAATAATTAAGCTGTGTGTTACAATGCACATTTTAGTAGAGAAAGGCCTGCAAATCGAAAAGACTAAAATGTGATTGTTCTTTAATCCAACGTCAGTTTCATTCATATCTTCATCGGACGTTCCCGACTTCTTCTTCCATTCGCATTTGCATCATATATTCTTTTCACACTATTTTCTTTACATTACTGAAACAATACTTACATTACATTACATTAATGTAACAATATTGTTCTTTAAGAACCTATTTTATTTGGTGTTATTTTTATTATTTTATAAAATAATTAACCTCAATACAGGCTTACCCAGTGTGGTTAAAAGTTCAAATACATTTGTAAACAAACGCTTTTGGCGTTATCTATCTATATATCTATTATCTAATTATAATTATGTATCTAATATCTTAATTATTTTTTACTGATAGTTAATAAACTTCTGTGATTTTAATATGGTTTCATTTTAAATTTAAAAAAAACCGTGCTCCCTATTATTGTGTCCCCGTGTACTTAAAATTATTGTAAATGTTATCAACTGTATTTCTTCAGACCGCCAAAAACCGCCTTCCAAAATAAACGAAAATATCATTTCTACCGGTTCGTACCTTTCCTGTTTTCATCGCTAGCTCAAACAGTAACAGCTAGCAAATTCATCAACTGCATTTTGACTCATAATAGAAAACATCCAGGATTCGCTTGGTAATCAATCGTTCTCAGCACTAATTTCAGTTGTCATTGAGCTGGATTATAATTATTACCATTTTAAAAATAAGCACGTTTAATATTTGTGATATTGTGTAATGTTTTATGCTTGCATTTGCATTTTATTTATATATAACCATTTCCTTATTACTAATGAATTTATAACCAAAGGTTCATTTTGACAACGGACTTTGTTTATTCATCACCCTTCTTTTCGACTGCTATTTGTGTCAATTATAATGTGGAAAAGTATCGTGGTGAAGGTTACATTTTTTTGGATTTTATTAGGAGTTAAAGTTTCTTGTAAATTTCCTGAAGAATTTGACTTTATTATTGTCGGTGGAGGAGTGGCAGGGTGCGTTTTGGCAAACCGACTGTCGGAAAATTCTTCCTGGAAAGTAAGTACACCTAGAATTTATATAAACCACGTAGAAATTTATTTAGTTTTTGAAATATTCGTAAAAAAAGTCTCCCTTCAATATATGTTTCAATAATTATTACAAATAAAATAATTTTACAATGTCTACTTCAGTATTTCTTAACCGTATTGAAAGAATCGCGCCCTTTACCACGATAGAATAATTCACCCCCCCCCCTCCTCCCGAAACGATATTTAACAAGTAAATTTCTATGACGAGAAATAAAAATAAAACACATTATTATTACATTGAAATTCAGTGTTAAACCTAAGTTAAAAGTTTTGTGCGTGAAAGAGTGTAGTGTATTTAACAGAACTTGCATCTAAAGAAAGCGTGTTAATGTATCTGTGCCTACCTCGTGAATAAGCTTATTTTCTATATTGACACAATGCCCACTCGTTCTTCTGCACAGAAGAAAACAGTACTTTAACCCGAGGAAAAAAACTAAGTTTTGATAATAAACATTGAAATAACGTATTTGGGGATGTTATGTGAATGGTATTTTAAATGAAAATAATCAAGTAGATGCGGCTCTGCAACCTTTACTTTTTTTATGCAATAATTAGGTACATGTTTTATTTGCTAATAATAAACAATATAGGTAGAGGTCGCAAAATACGTTACATCGACTAAGTATATTCTGGTTAGTTCGAAGAATCACTAATTTAGCGAATATATTTTGTAAATTAAAAATTATAAGATATAATTAGATGCATGGTGGCAGAGTAGCATCTATATTTATCTTATTTTTTTACATTAGCTCCACACAGGAGGCCCTGAGAAAAATAATTTCCCTCAGGGCCTATGTCATCTTAGGGGATGCTGTGTGGAGGGTCTTCTCAAGGAAGGGAAGGATAGAAAGTTATGGGAAGGAAAAAGTATGAGGGGTGGGTACGAATCCATCTCTCAAACTGCGGCGCAAGGCGATAGGTCGAGAGCGTCCGGTTGGAAAGGTCAAAAGGCCTCCTCAACCAGTCTCTCTCGATCCGGCCCGCCACGCAGAAGGCGGGCTGATGCCTCTGCCGCAAAGATCTGGACAAACCTCACCCCGTAAACCCGGGCACCCCTGCTTAATCACCAAACGTAGCGAACCACTTGGGGTGACCTATGGCAGAGGTGTCGATTATCCAATAAATGGTTCCCGGAATGGCGGTACCCATACCCGCCACCCAAAATATCTCAATTTATAGCTTAATAATATCTTCGAACATATTCTAAAATTTGTAATACTCGATAAAAAAATTTATCGCTGGTGTAGAGTGCCGTTAAATAGCCAAAACCACCTGCCGATAAAGCTTTAAAATTGTGTATTTTGAAAATGCAGGTGCTCCTAGTAGAAGCAGGACTAACGGAGAACCTAGATGACTGCGTCCCAGCTACCCCTCCCGCGCGATGCTCCCTCATCAGGCAGCGCCATTTCTCTGTCCCTTCCAACTCTAGCTGCCTATCCCGCCCGGGGGGCATGTGCCTCCTCACTAAGTCCATGGTACTGGGCGGCGCCAGCGTCCTCAATAACATGATGTATGCCAGGGGAAGCCGGCTGGACTATGATACCTGGCTCCAGGCGGGGAACCAGGGATGGGGCTACGAAGATGTCTTGCCGTATTTTAAAAAGTCGGAGAATAATGGTAATATTTTCTTTGTTAAGCATCTGTATCTCGGTATTTAAGTTTTTTTTTAAATCAGAATTTGCAAGAAAAACCTTGTGGGAAATTTCCTCTAAAAAAGTTAAAACGTTTGTGTAATATTTTCTGACTTTTTTTTCGAGTTTTAGCGGGAACCCATTATTAGGCGATTTCCAATCCCTAAAAAAAATTTAACTATTTATTTATTATCATCAAGGTGACATTTAATAGATACACATTTATTATACAATACATACCCCAACTAGACTTTATCAATATTTTAAAATTGTTTTTTAATTTTGAAACCAAAATTTAAGGTGAAATTCCACTTTAATACGATTTTTATATGGATTTTGTAACTCTCATTCACTTTTTATTAATGACTGAATCGGCTCCACTTTATAACGGACATCTTCAGACTGGTTTTTTGACATAGCAGGGGTGTATCATAGGGTGAGGTTTATCTAAGTCGGTGGTGGATGCATTTGCCTACCTACTGCGTAGCTGGCCAGATCGGGAGAGACTCATTGTGGGAGACCTTTTGACTTCTTCAGCTGGACTCTCTAGGCGCCTTGCTTTGCACTGCAGTGGGAGAGATGGATTCATATTCCAATTCACTCCTCACACCTTTTTCCTTTCTAGGACTTCCTCTCCTGCATTTCCCTTAATAGTCCCTCCACACAGGATTCCTAACTTCTGTGGAGCAAATGCAAAAATCAATAAAAGTCATAAGAAAAGTTTTGTTTTGTTTTCCGCAGCTGATGAAGATATTTCCAGCAATAAGAATCTACATTCTACAGGAGGGCCACAAAACGTCCAGCGTTTTCAATACAGAGATCGGAATCTCTTCAAATTAATTCAATCGTTCAACAGTATTGGCTTTAAGACTCTGGACCTCACTTTCGTGGAGCAAGAGGGTGTTATGATGGCTCAATTTACCCAGGAAGATAACACAAGGATGAGCACGTATTCGGCATTTATTAAACCAATATTAGAGCGAAAAAATTTAAAAATTGTCAAACGTGTAGAACTTTTGAAACTTTTGATAAGCCCAAAATCTAAAACAGCTGTTGGTATTCAGTTTGTCAATGAATTGGGGGAGAGTAGAATTGCTTTTTGCAAAAAAGAATTGATTGTTTCCGCAGGATCTCTCAATTCACCAAGACTTCTGATGAACGCTGGTATTGGCCCAGCAATGGAAGTTAAAAGTTTGAACATACCAATTATATCTGATAGACCTGTTGGTCAAAATTTCCAAGACCACATATCTTTTGATGGTCTATCCTTTAGCATCTTCGATAATTGCTCAACGTCAAAACTGCAAAATAGAATCGAGGATTTTTTTAATCTTTGGTATTCCACTGGAGAAGGGCCGATTGGCTCGGTTGGTCTAATGTCCTGCAGCGCTTTCATAAAAAGTGACAAATCACAACGAGTTCCTGACATACAAATCCTTTTCGAAAGCAGTCTGGTTAATTTGAACAATTCAAAAATACACCCCTTCAACCAAATGCTAGAGAGATATTATCCTTTTTACAACGTGATAAATGTTAAACCAGTGCTCTTAAGACCAAAAAGTAGAGGTTATTTAAAATTAAATCAGAAGAATCCTTCAGCTGAAAAACCGTTGATATATCCTGAGTATTTGAGAGATGAAGAAGATGTTGAAGCATTGGTTGGCAGCGTAAAAGTAATATTAAAATTGATGGATAGTAAATATATGAAGTCTATAGGAGCAAAGTTGGTGCCATACGTGTTGAAGGCATGCAATGGCTCATTAAATAGCAACCAGTACTGGCGGTGTATCATTAGGCACTATACTAGGAGTATGGGTCCTTCAGGTGGTACGTGCAAGATGGGACTTGAGAAGGATCCAAATAGTGTAGTGAATGACAAACTCCAGGTACACGGGGTATCCAGGTTGAGGGTGGTGGACTCTTCCATAATGCCGACTATAGTCAGCGCTGTCTCCCATGCTCCAGTCATGATGATTGCGGAAAAGGCATCGGATCTGATCAAAAGTTATTGGAGTTGAACTACGAGTATTTCTTATCTGTATCACAAATAAAATGGAACAATTTTTAAAACAATGATTAGTGCATTCCGACCTAAAAGCTTACGATATTTATAGACAATGTGATTAAGTGTTTTCTAAAGACGATTTGTATTGTAATACTATAAAGATTGAACGAAAATGTATTTTAGAGCTTATTGTTATTTTATAATACATATATATATAATTAGTGTGATTTTATTGAAGCAATGTTAGTAATATTCTAACCACATGAATTGAATAAGCATAATAACCACAAAGCACTCTTTTTAGGGTAAATTGCCTAATTCAAAAAAAAATTAAATAAACAATACTGAGAGTTTCTCGTTTTCCGGACGATTGAGCGGCTGGCTCCATTAGCAGTCCAGTAAAATTGTGACTTAAAAAAATCACCTCTCCTTTTTAATATTTTCTCCACGTTCTTATTCGTCAGTACTTGTTTGTCATTTGTTATTTTTATATTATATATCCTGACGAATAAAACATTTTTTTTGAAACATTTCGATAATGTTAATAATATAGTTATGCTTACAAAGTTATTTGTTTTCATTAAAGCAGTTTATGAATTATTTGTAGTTTACCTTTATTAAATAATAATATATTTCAATTTAAGATATTTATATACAATCTTACTTGTCTTAAAGGGTATCTATAACCAGATAAAACCGGAAATATGTCATTTTTAAATCAAATTTTAGACTGTTGACTCTTTTCCACAAAAAAATATAAATTGATTTCGAAAGATTGCTTTTTTATCTAGTAAACGCATTTTTTAAATTTTGAGAAAATATGTTTATTTTTAGAAAAAAGGTTTCACCATAGGTCGTTGGCAGATTTGTTAACTTTCAAACGAAAAATCTTATTTTACAAGACATATTTCACATCATGTAATCATTAAATCAATACGTTATCTAGTAAACGCATGTTTCAAAATTTTAATTTTAGTTCAAATAAAATCATTAAAAAATATATCCGAACACTTATTTGTGATGAAAATTTCTCTATTTTGTCTATCTATTTACGGTCTTACAAATTAATATATTTCTGATTTTTTTGCACATTAATTTTGCTTAGACATTATTGAAAAATTATAAATACTTATGATAAAAAATAATTACCAAAAGTACATAATTTTAATAGTTTTATCATCACGCCTTTCAGTATTTTTGAATGTATGTATAAATTAAAGCAAATTTGGAATGAAATAAAATCGATATTGAGTTATAATTTGAAAAAAGCTGTTACGGATTAATCTTTCTCATTGGAACCGCCCTGTACAATCGTACGAACATCTTTCGACGAAATGTGGATTTTCGGCCGCTGGCTAGTTAAAGGCCCATAAAGGGAGTCAATAATCCCGCTACCGAAGCAATTTTTAATTGTGAGGTTTTATCAAAAACATGTTTCAGGAAAACCAAACCACAATTTCACAACTATTTGTACATAAACTAATGTGTACCGAATCTTCTTTGTCATTAGTTCTTTTAAGACAAAGGTAATTCCAACCATGTAACCTAATTTAAACTAATTACCGATAACACGCAGGTTCAGAGAAATACATGTTATATAATAATGTACTACACGCTTGGTTAGTAAGTTTCCAATTCAAGATAATTAGAAATTCCTTGCCTACCACACAATAACACACTTACACTAAACAATATTGTCTACCGTACCACATGTTTCAAAGTTATTATCGTTAATACAAGTTGAAATAAGATTTCCTACCACATAACATGCCGGATTATGTTCGGCCCTATTCCCAACTAAGTAATAATATTAATATTTAGCGGGGCTGATAGTGATTCGCTGGAGGCAATGTTCGTGCTCTATCTCAGTGGATTAATCGAGTTAAATTAGAGCTGCCACCTGGCGGCCGATTACGGAAACCCACGCTCGGAATCATTCTGATAATATTGCGTTTTTCGCGAAAATAGCGCGTGTTTTCCACTGGAGCGACAAAGTTCAAAATATGGACCACTTTTATTTTTCTGCGATTGACAATGGTCCAAAATTGGACCACTTTTTTTACCAAATTTTTCGGACCAAGTTTTACGATTTTATAATGTAGTTTTTTTTTCTACGAATATGTGATAATCGACAAAAGATAGGTGAATTCATTGGCTATATAGAACTATAATCAGTTTGTATGTCTCCATATTAAAACTCGATGGAATGATTTTTTTTAATGTGGGCGGAAAATATTCAAAAAAGTTTTAAATCACGCTGTCGCTCGAGTGAAGTAACAAAGAGTAATGATGTTTTTAACCATGCCCACAGTCGATTGAGTTACTCAGCAAGGTCTAGTTGTTTCACCGCATTTTAACAAATTATCCAATTTCAAAGGTAATTTTTAAGTTCCGTGAAAGTTCTATTTTTCTTTCAGCTCTGTGAAACAACTCACCCATAATGATATAATATCAGAACTTGAAAATTAGTCATGAAAATTGATGAATTGTTAAAATTGTGAAACAACTGCCCTCTATTTTCTTATTACCTA
The DNA here is from genome assembly GCA_917563855.2 of Limnephilus lunatus. Taxonomy (NCBI): domain Eukaryota; kingdom Metazoa; phylum Arthropoda; class Insecta; order Trichoptera; family Limnephilidae; genus Limnephilus; species Limnephilus lunatus. Next base: position 51,011,464 of record OU830593.1, read on the forward strand.
TTCCACTACAAAATCTTTAGTGTACAAAAAATTAAAATTTCTTTAAGCGCGCTAATATCAAAAATGATTATATTTAAAACTCGTAAGAGAAAATATTAAAGTTTAATAATACATGGCTTATGCCTATAAAATAAATCAACAAAATTCTGGACAATTGTCTAAAGTAGCATTTAAAGACATACTGTGATTTTTTTGAATACCTACAACGTGTTAAATAACAGAACTATCTACTAATTTTTCTATCTAGGGAATTTAACACAATTACCGTTTCGGCTCAGCAAATATATAGACATGATCTTCGATAGTAACTTTTTTTTAGGGCTTAAAAACTTCAAGGGAAATATGTTTTAAATCGGTAGAAATTCAGAATGAGGGGACTTCAAAATAAACTGTTATTAGGTAATCTTGTTTTTTGTAGATTTTGCATATTGTTTCAATGAGGAGCACTAGGTTTGATTACTAATGGTTATGTCAATTACCTATTCACATTTGTTACTTATTGCAAAAATGGTAGCCAAACGCTTTTAATCTATGTGGAACACGTTTTTTTATCGTATTCTTTAAAAACTTACACAATCACTGGGGGTCCTAGTATGGTCGATCGACAAGGATCGATGGACAAGGACAATTGTTACTATGAACTGTTACTAATTCGTTGACAATTCTGCAATCATGCTAGGGAACGATGAGAAGTTACCGAAAATATCCTATCAATCCTTATCGATCGACTGTACCAGGTGGCCTGATTCTCAATCATTTGTCAAGATGGTGTGACAAAAGTAAAAGCAAGCGATGAAGCAACGTGTAATGTCGCGGAGTTTACCTCTATAAAAGTGTGATAATTCTCAAAGGATACCCTCGCATTTTTCGTTAATTACAAAAACATATACTGCACGGGCGTTTGTGTGCCCAAAGTAAAGTGAATTTTATCTTTCGTTGGGTGAAATTTTTCAAACATTCATCTCTAACTTTTAAGCAAATTATTCATGGTGGAATTCCATTTTGATCAAATTCACATTGGCGAATTATCACTGTCATTAGCCTGTCTAGGCTCTAGGAGTCAAAACTGTTTTTTTTTAATGTTACACAATTAAAAGTTTTAAATGGGACATTATATTCAAAGTAACAAGGTTAAATACTTTGGAATTATAATAGACAGTCAACTCAAATGGACAGATCACATAGATGAGCTGTAAATAAACTTAGGTATTTAACTTATATTTTTAAACGAATGAAATCTGTGTATCATGCATTGGTGCAATCATCAGTATCTTATGAAATAATTGGATTATAATACGCACATTAATCCACGAGGAATAACCCAAAAATTAATACTAAAAATAATGTTGCATAAAGATTTGAACTACCCCTCCCTGCAATTATTCCAAGAAGCTGGATTAGTAGAGATGAGACAAATTTACTGTAAACAATGTTTAGAATATATATTTTCTCGAAATATTATTTTTACAAAAAATGAAAACCAATTTAGTAATAGGTTAAATAATGTATTTGAAGTTCCACTGTGTAAAACTAGGCTTACGCAAAGACATGTGTATTTTATTACACCAAAAATGTATAATTCCCTCTATAAGACTACAGAAATTGAATGTAAAAATATATCCTCCTTCAGCAAATATAAAAATGTAATAAATTCTTGGATAAATACCATTGATACAAACATTTACTTGCTATCACATCTGACCTGATGTAACTTGACACATTTTTGTAATTTAGTAAACAATAATTTCTTATTTTGTTTATTTAATTTTATATTTTAATATCTATAAAGATAATGTATGTATGTGAGTAAAATTTTAACTGTTTTAAAAACACCCAAGTACATATACTCACGAACTGGAGATGCGTATGTGGGATTTTTTTGGTTAATCTGCTAATTGTATTATTCTTTACTATTTAAATCTTTGATCAAAAAAGCTTGTATGTATTGTAAAATTATACCAATGTGTGTACCAAAAACAAAAATTAATAAAGAAAAAATAAAAAAGTTTTTTTGACCGTATTTATTTGGATATCTGGTCGTTACGAGACCTTCGTTTGCTGTTAGTTGTGTGTTACGAGCAATATGAGCATGTACCACTATTTTGTTATGGGTATTAAAGTTGAGTTGTTTGCTGACTTGTAAGCCATAATCTACCATAAACAGCTAATAACTCAATAGTATCGTTTAAATAATGTAAGGTATACGTATAATGGCAACAACCGCTTTCTTTAACATCGGTATATGTAGATTACCTGTTCTGTGATGCAAAGTCATATTTGCACCCACGTTATAAACCAAAAAATACCTACAAAGGTTGGATATTTAAACAAACATAAACCTACCCTTCTATCCTTACCCTGTTTCATTATCAGCATCCCCTACTTGACGCGTCGTGGGGTAGCTCCGTTTTAATAATAATGGTCGGTAAATGTTTGACGACGAATCCCCCTTTGTCAATTTGGGGGTGAATTTTCATTCATTATTTTCATATGATGGTTGAAAACTTTGTTCTAATAGAACATCTCTGATTTTAATGGAAGTACACTTTGAGAATTCATTCATTTATAAGTTCTGCTTGTTACCTTAAATACGCTTGGAACTAATTACGATCTAACGTAAGCTTTTAGAATTAAATTATTAAATATTGATTAGGAGAGTGTTTCGCAAAATAAAAGCAATAATAGGAAAAACTTATTGGCAAACTTTTGATGTTAATTATATCCACGGCTAGGTAAAAAATAATACAACATTTTGAAATTAAGGGTGAATTTAATCTCTTATGCTGATGATACTTATTATTAATAAAAGGTCAAACATTGTAACTAGTTAACATATTGGCAAATGAAGATATTGATATTATTGTTTGATAATAACTTACTCACACTTAGTGCAAAAAAAACAACATATGTCTTATTTTCCTTACAGAAAATACCTGATCATAAAGTTAATATTGTAATTCACGATGAAAACTGAGATCATGTACTCTGTAAACAACTCCTGTTTGTGCTGTAATTAACTCTTCTTCTGAAATTAAGTATCTTGGTGTGATCACACCTGAAGTGGAATAGTCACATTTCAGACTTGGTGAAGAGAATAAGGAAATGTAAATATATATATATATATATATATATATATATATATATGTATTTGTTAGGTTTAGAAATATTTTAAATGTAAAAATAAACAAAAATATTACAATCTTACAAAAACTCAGTAAAAGTTTCACAAAATATCATCATTATAGTAATATTTAAAAAAAATCTACCTTCTCAACAGAATAACTTTTTAAATTGTTTCCAGAACCAAATGTCGATGACATATTCAGGCAAGCTTTAATTATAAAAATGTGTACAGGAAAAATGATAAGAATTTTTTAAACTAATGAGAAAACCAATTACACCTACTTTTAATACAACTCGAATGCAAAATTATTATATTTTCCATACCATGAAAAACTATAATAACCTCCCTTCTGAATAACGCTGTATCATCAAACCATCAGAACAAATAAATAAAATTAAACAATTAAAAAAAAAACTTATACAAAAAGTAAACATTTTACAAAACATATGATAACTTACAACCTAAGTAAGAATCGTGGCTACCTTATCAGGAACAAGAGCTCCTCTTTTCTGATAAGGTATGCATGACCAAAAACGGCCTTTAATATAATATTTTGTAAAATATATATATGTGTACATGTAACTCATATTTTTTTTATATTAAAATAAAAATAAAAAATCAATAAATATGATAGAATGTCAATAACATTCAAGTATAAACATTAAAATAATAGAGTGCGTCTCACAACAATTTTTTTTAAATTTATATACTTACGTTTGTGAATACTACGACATGGAAAAGCACAGTTAGAAACATAACTAAACAAATTTATTTCGGTTTTCGGTGCATGGGTGCATTGAGTATTTCTGCGTAATGCGTAAATTTATTCCGGTTCAGACAATTCAAATAAGCACACTTTTATGAAAAGACTTACAGAAGGAGAAAAAGTCCTAGGAAGGAAAAGGGTTTGAGGGGTGAGTAGGAATCTAAGGGTTAGTGTGTCCAGGAGGGACGGAAATACGGAAGTATCCCTCCCACTGCTGTACAAGTCGATATTCCGAGAGAGTCCTACTCTAGGACTAGGTCAGCACGCAGTTTGTGGGTAGATCTATCCTCCGCTAAGATCCGGACAAACTTGAAAACAAAACCCCTTGAACACGGTCATCCCTCCTAAGTCACCGAAAGTAGCGACCCACGTGATGTGACCTATGGCAGAGATATTGGTAATTCAATTATTGATTCCCGGGGCGGCGGTACCCATTCCCGACCCTTAAATTGTAGTGTTTAAGCTTGGAGAAGAATCGCGGAGTGTACTTACTAAAAACACACCGTATTGCACATTTGATATTTTATCCGCTCGTACCTACCATTGATATTATTACAATTATTAGGTCATCACCCCGGTTGCATGGGTTGATGTTTATCTAGATCTTTGCAGCCAATGCGTTTGCTTACCTACTGTGAGACAGGTCGGGTCGGAAGAGATTGATTGAGGGAGACCTAACCTAAACTTCTCCAACCGGTCTCTCTCGACCCATCGCCTTTCATCTCGCCTGATGTCCATCACTCCTAGACACATTGATCGACAGATTCCTATCCACCCCTCATAACTTTTCCTTCTCAGAACTTTTTAAAAACTTATTCGTGACAACTAAACAAAGTGACATTTCAACACCCTTTTGAAAAGTGATAAAAAAAATACAAAACATCTTATGAACCTGAGGTAACCTTATTTGTTTAGCCCAGTTTTTTGATTAAAATGAATGATGAAGTACCACTTTGTTGAGTTTCCAGTCACCAGTTTTATTTTTAAATGAAATTCACCTGAAAGGCACTAACTTAACAATCAATGAATATTAAGAAAATATATGTATTTTCACCGGTTTAATTAAAACAAAAAAGATTTTCTCATATTTACAGCATCTTTGTGATGATTTTTCCCAAAAACGGAACAAAACGTATTATTTGAAAAATATTATTTTTATCATCACGCATTTCGTCTTCAGTATTCACGTTTTAAATATATGTACATTATCATCACATCGTTTTTTCTTTCAAACCGGCGCGGTGTAATAGATCTCATCTACATTGGAATAATCTATACTGTTAATATTAGGAAGGCTCGTGATCAATACAATCATCATAAAGTTAGGAAGTTTCATCAACAGGTTGCCCTTCCCACTCCCGCCGGCAGATGGCGGTAGTTTGTTCGGCGCGGTTGTAATAACTGCGCCCCGGGGTCATGAATATTACCGCCCCGAATGAAGTATATTTAACCCCCTCGAATGTAAAGCGTATGTTTCTTTGTTCTGCGTGGGATTAAAAATAATTTAATTTGTTAAAGGTTCGAAATAATTTTCTTTTATGTTGTCATAATTTTAGAGAAAACAGACCGCCATACCACCCTGCATCAACACACTCACCTTGTTTTGTTCACATTCATAAATATATCATCTATGAATGTGAGGAAGTATACAGGGTGTTGAGGGACGTACTTGACTTACTGTAAACAGTGATTCCTGACATTATTTAGAGTAAATAATGTAAAAGAGTTGTTGGTCTCCGGTGACTCTTTGATTTGAAATGTTTTTCTTCAAAAGCACACAAAAATTATTTTATTTCACATTTTTTCACTGGTCACTCAGCCGAGTAGCCGCTCAACCCCTCATCCCGCCCCTATCTGTCCATTACCTAGTGATATTTGATGTTTTCTTAGAATTTTTGAAGTGAAAACTTCTTTAGCACCGTTGTGATTTGAAACTTGATGAAACGAAAAAGCGACACTTAAAAGAGACATCTATAGGATTTAGACTGCGAGAGAATGAGTTTGAATAATCGGTCTCCTTTTTGCAGGGTGCTTCCTCAGGGTGGTATATCCCCACTCCCTACTTAAGTTCACTTCTACCGCGTGTTAGCTGCACACTTGTAATTTTTTTTAGAATAACTAACTCTCTTTTTAAGGCTAATCCCACCAGTGTAAGAAGATACCATTGATGAAGATAAATTAAAAAAAATGTAAATGATGTATGAAAAAGAACAAGACAAAGAAAAATGGTCACAACTGGAATTTGCACCCAAGATCTCTAAGAATAACTAACTCACTTTTTAAGGCTAATCCCACCAGTGTAAGAAGATACCATTGAAGAAGATAAATTTATAAAAATTTAAATGATGTATGAAAAAGAACAAGACAAAGAAAAACGGTCACAACTGGAATTTGCACCCAAGATCTCCAGTCTTACCCGGGACGAATTCCTTAATCTATTCGGCCACTGAGAAAAGATTTTTAGAATTGTCTTCTTTTTTAGAATTTCAATTCTTTTAATGTTTTTAGTTGAAAAAGAAAAACAAACCACAAAAATGTCACCGGAGAACAAAATTGCATTTACATTTTTTACTCCAAATAATGTCAAGAATCACTGGTTAAAGTTAGTCAAGTAAAAGGAAGTTGAGGAAGTTCTGGGAAGGAAAAAGTATGAGGAGTCGGTAGGAATCTGGGGCTCAGAATGTCCAGGAGTGACGGACTTATGAATCCATCCCTATAACTGCGATGCAATACGATGGGTTGGGAGTCGGGCTGAAGAGGTCTAAAGGCCTCCCTCAACCAGTGTCTCTCGATGCGGCCCTCCACACAGAAGTTGGGCAGACGCATCCGCCGCCAAGTCCCGGACAAACCTCACCCCTAAATACCCTGAATGGAAATATCATAGTTCCACTGACTGCGAGCAATTGGGACACCACATAATAATTCATATATATATATATCTTTAAGAGGGAATTTTCCAAAACTCGACATAATTTAGAAAATTTAAACTATTTTGAAACTGCTGGGACTAACCGAAGCCGAAGGGTTTTATTTTGTAAAATGTATTCTATTTTATGATTTAAATTGAAGCATCATTGTTAACCTGCTAATTTTTTGTTTTATAAATATCGTTGTACTTTTTCTGTAACTATTTAACTCTACGTACTACACATATCGTTAAAAGTTAGTAGAAAAGTTGTTTCCAATCCCCTCTTTGTCTTTGTTTCTTCTTATCTCTTCCTTATTTTCCTCCTTTATCTTAACTGTGTCCACAGTAGAAGCCTTCCGGCTATCTGTATGCAAATGCGGCAATCATCCCATTGGAAAAACCACGTACTTTACGTTATCGAAAAGTTAACAGCCTTAAAGCCTTCCTATCACGCCCCATGCGTAAATACTGAACCCGTTTATACAAATTGGCTGCACATTATCTATTGATAAATCTTCTGTTCCTATAATCCTGTTTAAATTACAAAAAGGGTTAAAGGTTTTGGATAAAAAAAAAGTATCCAAAAAGACCGGTCAGTGGTTGAGTGGGCATAGCGCTTGGGTCCCACCTGGGCGTCGCGTGTTCGATTCCTCGGCTGGCTAAGTCCTCCATCACAACACAAGCAACATTTTCGGCTTTCTGTGGTGGTAGTAGGAGATTTTCAAATATTGTTGGGTTATTCGTAACCCGGGAATGTTTGTCTTTCTTTAAAAAAAATAAATAAATATATATCTGAGTGCTTTTTATTCATGTCTAACAGTATTTCCTTGGACTGTTCGTGTGGGAAAACAGCTATAATTAAAGTTAGTTACCCCTTTCGTTCACATTTTTCGTAAAAAATATACCACAGGAACATCCCTAAAAGCATACTATTACTTCTCAATATTTTTACCGTTGTTACTTTTTTTTAAAACTTTGAAACGTGTCAAAGAGAATCAAAGCAAATCCCAAAAATTTAATATGTAGTTTCGGACCTATCGTACTATACTTCGAAATTTACATTTTTTGATTACATATTAAGTGATTGCTTTTTTCAAAAACATTGTTTATTTGTGGACCAATGTTCATCACTACAGCTGCTGTATATCCATTTATGCAAAGTCCATAGAACTTAACAATTCGCATCACAAAACCCAAATAAGCCATTTTTAAAATTACGCACTTAATTTAAACGCCTCACTTACAAATACAACACAAGACGAAGCCTCGTTACGTCCATACATTAATTACAAAATGGAATATTCGTTTAAATTTCTAATTATAGAGGGGATGTTGTCGCAACTTGCAAGCACCCGTTTCGAATCCAAATACGTACAGCAGTAAGCAATTCGTATTCTAGTAATTAAAAATTATTTTGAAACTGCGCAATATCGCTAGAAAAATTGAAGTGAATACTGTGAAAACCGGAACACCGTTTTTTATTCTTCCCGTACTAGCTACGAAAACAAGATATCTCACGTTTTAGAAATCCTTCAGGATTGCAAGATTGATCGCCCTATAGGCCATAGAGTGCAGGGAAGGAGGAATAAACCAGCTGCCAGCTATCTCCTGCTTTAGAGTAGCTACCCTAAACCAGGATATATGAGATGGGGTATGGGGAGGTTGGGAAGGGGAGGCTATTAACATTATAATCAGGGTGAACGGAAATGCTTTAGCTTTAAGGTTGTGCTCGTTTCGGCACTCGTCACTGAAGGATCTTAGAGGAAAACTAGTCAGCGATAGGAAAACCAAGTTGCAGTGTCGTACCGAAACTTTTGAAAAGTCTTTGAATCTATGTTTTATTTCTGACTGGGTTCGGTTACTAGTTGTTGCTAGCTATTTTATTTTATATTACGGTAAAAGAAGTTGTAGTAAATCAAAATTAGGTAGGTGTGATGAAGACTCAGTTATGGGAGGATAAATTAAAACAAAAACAATCGATAAAACGGTCTCCCGTGCTGGGAATCCCATTTACATATTAAAATTTAATTGTGTTTATCAAATATAAGAAATAATTATAAATATATTTTTAATATTCCTGTACTCGGCACTGACTCATTTGGGTGAAAAAGACTTATGTGTGTGAAGGTTGTTAGACAAAATACAGCTAGATATCCTGAATTGACCTTATTGTAATCCACCGAAAATCAAAACAGTGACAAATCTGAACACTTCATGAAAATGATGAAATACCAGGTTACGTGGGTTAGGATAGATTAAGTTTTTAGGCTATTTTCACCACTTTTAATTACCATATCACTTTTCATAAGTGTTTTGATTTGTCATGTAACCATATTACCATGCTAGTTGTAGACAAACTTCAAAAGAACCAACGAAATAGCAAAATTTAGTAACCAAGGAACAATTTAGTGGAAGTAGTAGTTTTTTGAAAATGTGGATACTTCAGTAGGTCCTGAATTATACAATTTATGAAATTCTGAAAGCTGTGTATACATGTATACATAAATTTTACGTAAATACCGCGAAAGAATCTGCCTCAGCTTAAAGCCAGTGAGGCCATGGCAACGCCAATGAGGGTATATTGTAAGGCTAAAGGTATGGGAAAAGGGAATAAGATGCAGAAGAAGAAGGTGTGGAAGTACCTGGCTATTCATTAGATCTGGTCAACAAATACCGTTCAAGCCACGTTTAAATTCTTAATGATGATTCTACACCAGGGCGATACTGAGAGTATCTTCAACTGTAACGTGCCAAAAATATACTACATATTATTTTGAATTATTTAATTATGAAATAAAAACAAATGAACCCGAGACTTTCGGATTGCTATTCGAGAGCTTTACCTGTCGACCAGGGAGACCATCAACATGTATGTATATTACTTTATCATTTTAGTGAACTTATGTATAAAACTTGGGTGAAGCCGTTTCGGAAAAAAAAACTAGTTACCTAACCATGTTATTTTGGTTCCATGCCAACTCAAAATGAAATCAACTCAAAACCAACTCAGAAAGGTCACTAAAAGCTATTAAAAAATCATTTTAAAATAGTCGGTAACCCTAACCTAACTAAACCTATTTAACCATTTTTTAATTATCACTCTTAATGACCTTTCTGAAGTGGTTCTGAGTTGGTTTTATTCTAAGTAGGCCGGTCATCGTTATTTTATACCCTCTTGACTGCTGTGTCAGCGTTTTTCTAAAATAAAATGGTTTTTAAAAAAAGTTAACATATTCTTTTTTTATTTTTTTTTCTTATCACGGGTCGTCTCCCATAACTCCGCCCAGACTACAAAGCACCAGCAGCAAGGACTAAGGCTTTACGTCATTCAAGCTCCGCCCGTCCTGCACACTGCCGCCATCTGCATGCAAATTAACGAAGCTGTCGGGCGGAGTTGCCTTTTAGCGAGCTCTGCTTTCTGCCCGGGATTACGCCGAAGGGAAAATTGCCATGTTATCAGCAAACTCTAGGTTTAATTTACGATTCAGAAAATTCAACGAAATGGGAAAAACTTTGGTTTAATTCACAAGATATTTATTTAATTAAATGAAGACAATATTAGCAAAACTCAATCAAAAATCTGAAAGCCGAAGGTCCTGTGTTCGTGTCCTAGATGTGCCAATGTCTTTAAATGATTTTTCTGTTTTTGATTTAGTTTCGCTAATATTGTCTTTATTTGATTAAATAATACAACTAGAGGTTTTACTCATTAAGTTAAAAATAAAAATAATTATTCATCCAAGACTTGCAGAAAAGTCAATATTAAAATATATATAGATATATATAAAAAAAATTATCCCGACATCTAGTAAGCATTTAGTTCGGGTTTGAATCTTGCAATCATTCATAAAGATAGCGATCAATAAAATATTCGTTTTTATTTTTTTCCCTTATATTTATTTCCCTCGGGGCCATGTCAACTTAGGGTATGTCGTGTGGAGGGTCTTTTTTAAGGAAGGGAAGGGTAGAAAGTTCTGGGAAAGAAAAAGGTATGAGGGATGGGTAGGAATCTGGGAGGGTCAGTGTATCCAGGAGTGACGGATGTATCAATCCATCCATCCAACTGCGGTGTAAGGCGATGGGTCGGGAGCCCGGCTGGAAAGGTCAAAAGGCTTCCCTCAACTCTTCAACTCCTCAACTCAGTCTCTCTTGATCCGGCCCACCATGCAGCAGGAGGGCAGACGCATCCACTACTAGGACCTGGACAAACCTCACCCCATGAGCCCGGGCACCCCTGCTAAGACACCAAACGTAGCGAACCACTTGGGGTGACCTATGGCAGAGGTTCAGAAAATGAAGATAAAGTTGGCAGTTCTTAGTCAAGAAGTGACCGAATCAGATAGGGACACATTAACTCAGTTGGTAGAGTTGCGTCCCGGAAAGCTGAAAGCCCTAGGTTCGTGTCCCGGATGTACCCATATCTTTTTCCGATTTTTCTGTTTTCAGATTTTTGATTGAGTTTCGCTTATATTGTCTTCATCATTTAAATAAATACTACCATTTGAGGTTTTTCTCTTAAAGTTAAAAATAAAAATAAAGATATTTATTTATTTAGTGACGTAATTTTTGAAATTCATAAAAAAACACTTCAGAACCTTAAAATAACCAGATTTAAAATGTTATCACATTTTTTTTTCAAAGTGATCTCTTCTTTTATGTGCAATTTTATTTCTCTATTCATTCACCTAGCCAAACGCCAAACGCTCATAGATCCTAAACCAAGAGGTCGCCTGTTCAAATTCATTTAAATCGAGAATTGCAAAAAAGTACTATTAAAATATGTTTAGTGACTAGATCTGAACATTCAAGTACGTCCCAACGTTGATCTTCTCCTCACCCTTACCGAAATTCTTCCTCTCTACAAATAAAAATAATTATATAGCAACTAACGACATCTCTCGGAAAATAAATAGAACAACTAAAGCGCCTACAAACTAGTTTTCTACTATTTTCACAGCACGAACGTAAAAATATAGTAAGCATCACTAAAACAGGCGTAAAATCACGACTCGATATAAAAGCAACATTCACGGACATTACCAATTAAATAGACCATCAAAATAACTGCCTCCTATTTAATAAATATTGTTAGTGACATATGAACTAGCCTAACGTTTATTTCTTTCAATTAGAACTTTACGATTGTAGGCTTAACGTAGTTAACTAAACTTACAGTCGTGAATAACCGAAATGACTGTTTGCGGAAGGATTGTCACGATTCCGTCATAAATTCCAACCCCTTGGCTAATGGCCGCCCGGGCCCGGACCGTTTATTTGAACAACAGACGTCGTTGTACAATAAATTGACTAACTTCGACATTATTTGCTTAGGATTTGAAATTCACATGTTAAAGCAAATAATACTTGTCGTTAAAAGTTAGTATCCCGTATAATTTCAACATATGAGTTGTATTGTAGGGAAAGCCCACGAAGTAACAAAATAATCATTTATTATTTAACTAATATGAACTTAAGTATTTATCGTTAATCGTAGACATGAAACTTCAAATTCGAACTTTTCAACTCAAAACGTAATGTAGTATTAGTTTTTAAAAGCTTCGTGGATGACCAATCCAGAACTTTTACTATTTAAATTATTGCGGTATTCAAATATAAAATTGTTATAATAAACTTTTTTTAAAACTACTGTAAATATAAAATTGTTATAACAAACTTTATTTAAAACTACTGTAAACATAATATTATATTTAAAATATTAAAAAAAAAAATCGTACCAGTCGAAATTACTAAGATATGGACGGTTCCATGACAACTCAGAAACATGGAATTTCAACACCCCTTTTTAAAGTATTAAAAAATTATTAAAAAAACAAACAAAAAAAAACCTAGCCTAACGTAACCTACGTACACATATATGTATATATATATTTTTAAATTTTTTTTCCATCACTATGAACATCTTAATAAATAATTCAAATGTCCCACTTAATTTAATTTTGTCCCATCCTAGGTGTAACTAAACTTCACAATGACCATATCTTTACAAATATATGTACATCATTACATAGTATAAAATGAAGTCGCTCAATATGTTTGTGCGCTTAGATCTTTTAAACTACGCAACGGATTTTCATGCGGTTTTCACCAAGAGGAAGGTTTATATCTATACAAATGCTTATTATAGTAGAGAAAAGCCAAGAAATTCAAATGTTCAATTCAGGCAGTGGGCAGCGGGCAGCGGGCAGCGGGCAGCTGGCAAGCGAGTGGTGTGGATTTTATAAAGGTTGGGGTAATGGCGTTGTGTTTCGTTAGCCACAGCAACGTATGGCCGGGTCTGCTAAGTTAATATAATATAATATATTTGATGTCACGAAATTTTCATAACACACACGAGTCACTTCTAAAAGAGTTATATATTATGTAATATCATAACTAATAACAGCTAATATTTCGCATAAACATATAAAGTTTATTTTTAATTTAAATGGAATATAGTGTTTTTCCTTTATTTCCTTGATGATCTAAACCAAGCTAGCTGCAATGATTTTCATTTTAACGTCTCATCGTAAAACTTGAGCTGTTTCATTTGACGCTCCGCGGGATATCGCTTAAGACGAGGGACTTGAGATACGCGATGGGAGAAGGGAGATTGTTAATTCGATTCTGCATTAGACGAGGATATTTTTCGAGGATATTTCTCGAGTTAGGGCAAGTAAAAACGGACTTATCGCCCTCCTTTGAAGTAATTTCGAGCCTTTCAAGCTGAGAGTTGGCAGGATATTTAAGCTTTTTCGGTAATGCGATTATCGACGATCATCTCTTGAATCAATACTTCTTGATTGAATTTCTAAGGCTCGAGATTGAACATGATAAATTTTCCTTTTGGAAGATATTACTGAGATATAAGAGGCACTGCTGAAAATCATCTGCATTCTGGGTCTGGAATGTACAACTGAGTAGTGACTATTTTGTCGTTTTCAAATCAACGATGATGTGAAAATGAATGGTTTATAATTATTATTATAATCATTTTCATGTTTTTTTTACAACCCTGATGTGGATGTAAGGCGATCCACTAGTACAGGAAAAAATCGAAATCGGAATTCACGCCCTTTTATGGGAGAAGTTTAAAAATACTTGAGAAAAAGTTTTTGGAAAGGTTGGAAAAGATATTTGAGATTTTTTTTTAAATGTTGATTTCGTAAAGGCCTGTAAAAAACATTAATTCCTTTTTTATGCATTGTTTATTGCAATAAAACGGAATTTTTAAATTGATTTCACGAAAATAAGCGGCGCGGAGCATAACACGACGGCTCTCCGCTCCATTCGGAGGAGTAATGACGGAAGACAGGGGGGCGGCTGCCAGTCGTTCTTCGGTGGACGGTATAAGGTTCACTTTGATATAAGAAATTCGTCGACTGCCGTATTGTCGCCGTGATATCAAAAATACCAACGCGAAAATGCATATTATATTTTATTTTGTGAGGTTCGGGCGTAAATATCATTTTTTTTCGCGATAATTATATAAGAAACTGAATTTGCCACATTATGCAATAAAACCATACCCGAAAAAGTGTTTATAAGTAGGAGAGTTTTCAGTTAAAAATGTTTTTTATAGACCAAATACTTTATTTTTTTCTAAGCTTATTAAAAGACTTATTTTAAAAAATGACCAATATTTTTAAGGACCAAAGTATGTTCTACACGCAGTATTTAATTGAAGCATCTATAATACTTCTAAGCGGTCAAATTTTCAAAACTAAAACATACGAATTTGTATGATTTTGCATTATTGAGTATGGCTTCATCTTTATAGGCCGCACGTTGCAGAGTGGTAGATACTCAGCCGTACTTGGTGACCAGATTTGTACAGCCAGGTATATCCCAACTTCTTCTTTCTCGTCTTCTTCTCTTCTCCACTTCTACAACAGACCAAAATTGGGGATGCCATAATCCCTCTGGCATCGGATAGTGGGTAGCCGTTGAGACTCTTGTACATTTTAAATTTTAAATTTTTACTTTTTTTCTTTCTTTAATGATCCTTTTGATCTTTGCAACTTACTTAGTATTTCTTATACTATGTGTTAAACTTGTTTGTTTGTGATGTACAGCGAATTTTAATTATTTTTTTTTTAATGTTAGTATTATAGTTGTTATGATTTTTATTATTAACTTTTGGTTATTTTAATTATAACTGTCATTTCTAATTAATATTCTGCATGGAATGCGAATAGTGAAAACATTGTAATTTTCTTCTTTTTTGTATTTCAATTAACTATGTAACAATATCTAGACATTTTGTTTTATAGAGTTTTAATTTTCAATGTACATTTATTTGTTACTTTAATTTTAATTTTATGCTACCGGTTTCGACACATCCATCACACAGTTTTAGTTTGCTAATGAATGACACGAATCTGTCGAAACCGGTTAAAATATAAAGTAACAAATGTACATTGTAAATTAAAACGCTTCAAAACATTGTAATTTTATTAAAATGTAAACAATGTATTTAAATACATGCTAATTTATCACCAAGAGACTTACTCATAATATAATTAGTTTAATAAAAATAATAAATAAGAGCAGACCAAATATAAAAAATGTAATAATAGTGAGCTTTCTTGTTTTAACTATTATTACCGCAACTATTATTATGTTCACATGAAAGATTTTTCAACCTAAGAAAACATTTAATATTTAACATCCCTGTAAAGCGTGGAGGTTAACTTAAGGCGGACATTTGTGGCATAAAGCTTTATTAAAACCCCCAGCTCTGAGCTTTATTGCAATGAAAGTTGGAGGGTGATAAAATAAATCAATTACATACTATCAAAAATAAACCCTTAATTTACGTCGATACATAAAGAAAAACTATTTATAGGCGCATTAAAGCAGTGAATGATTTACAGCCACCCTCACTAGCGGCAAAATTCTTATATATAAATATGTTTCGCAATTGATTGCAGCTACCAAAACTCTCGTTCAAGTGGCTTCAGTCGTGCTTGTTAATCAGACCTGAATAGCTAGGTTTTTATTCACCTTTCCCTTCCTAGCATCTTTCACCTTTACCTTTAGCCTCAAAACACATCCCAAGGGATAATGCCGTTGTCCCACTGATTTTGGGCAATAATTCAGACTAATATTCGAAATTCGATAAATTTTTCCAAAAATGTATGAATCATCATAAACGAGACAAAGTAGCTATAGTCGAACAGATATCAAATGCACTCCCAAAATTTCACATTTCCCCGTGTGAAATTTTGGGAGTGCATTTGGTATCTGTTTGACTATATTTATAGTGTATCCTATCTTATATACTTGATTCTATTGATTTACAAAAACAATAACATCAAAAAAAAATGTATTTTTATTTTTTTCTTATATTTGCAAACATATTTTTTATAATATTACATTAACAAATTTCAGCCATTTGATTTTCGATTATTAAAATATAAATAATTTTTTTTTTGCTTTTAGCATTTCTAAAAACTATTGTGCAAATTCTCTCATTTTTCTATGTAATATAATTTTCTTATAATTTATTTCCATTAAATCTATATAAAAAAAATATTACACGCGGACCGTGAGAAATACCTACTTAGGATGCATAGGAATTCTCTAATAAATATTTTATATTGTTAATTTTATTTATTTATTTTTGATTTTTTTCAAATAGGTTCATAGTTTTTAACTATTCCCTCATATAGGTACGTAGGTCATTTGAAAAGTATATTTTATAACGAATAAATCTTAAACGTTCGTAATTTAAGTTTTTTTTAAATTTTGTAAGTCTTATAATTTTATTTCCTCTGGTAATTGGCCAAATATCTTAAAATTGCTCCGTACATCGAGATCTTTGCATTCTCGTTTTTTTTCCTAAAGTGGAGTCTTATTTCATTTCTTTTCCTCGAATAGTGTACATGTACATTTTTTTTTTAAATTACTTACATATGCAGTAAATTACATAATATATGGGTAAATTATTATATTTAATCAAGATATCTTCCTTCCTTAATCATTTCATGAAAACTCCCCCTTTTCTTGCAAATCTCTTGCAGCGCATTGTCGCAGATTTACACGGAGTAATGTGCGCAGAATAAGTAGCGACGGAGGATGGACGCTAAGTGAATTGCCCCTAAAATGGAGCTTAACTACCACTCTCGCTCTGCTTGCCTCTTCTCCACGGCTAGCGGGATATTTAAACGAATTAGCACCAGTACGTGCAATGCCCCCAGCAAAATATAACTGGAAAATTTCAGCCAAAGTGAAATCATTTTTTTTTTTTAATTTCTAAAGTTAAATTGTAACTTTATTCCGTTGCATATTCTTAAACCATTTTTGCAGTCAGTGAAAGTAGCAAATATATATAATCCTAACGCAGACCCGTGATAGTTCATGAGATATGCATATAATTGTTGGATTTGTGAAACTGAAATGTTTACAAAATATTGTTTTCCTCAGAATTATTGCCATTCAAAAAACAACATTGTCAATTTCTTATATAATCATGTAATATTTTTTCGAATGAATACCGTTGGTTAATTCACGAAAATCACGAAATCTGTGAAAAAATTAAACAAATGAAATACACAAATATGCATAAAACAATCAACGTTCTTCTTAAAGATAGATCTACTGTATCGCTTGTCTGAACATTGAGTTCCAATTTTGAAAATTACACTCATATTTTATCATAAAAATTTCACGCCATAATAGCTAAAGCACATCATCCCAGTAAACCGAAATTATTATTTTTCGATGTCGGATTTTTTTACATCAGTTTCACACAGGAGGCCCTGAGGAAAATAATTCCACTCTGAATAGATGTTTTGAGGCTAAAGGCATTACTAACAACTTTTCCATTCTAATTTTTATGTAGGTACCGTGTTAAGATTTATGAATCAAAAATATTTTCCAATGACAAAAAGGTATTCTTTGAGTTTTATTTATTTCAAGACTTATGACTCTAAAATATAAAAACGTTTTCCATTTAAAATAATAATTATAACCAAGAACATTAATTTCAAGATAATTATCAATTTCGTCATTTGTGGGAATTAACTTATATCTCTGTCGGTAACTTGTGATGTCGGTTTCTTGTTAAAAACAGTCGAAGAATGTATTATTTTGCAAGGAAAAAGTAAATAATACTGGCAGCCTGCAACGTCTTATTAAGAAAGGCATTCCGTGGCGTCTCCTTTGTTGGCATTCTTTAAAGGTTGCATTTCATTTGTAAGAATAGGTCGTCATTTTAATTACTCCACAATTAAAGAAATATCTCAAATATATGAGCGCTGCCACAATAATTATGTGTTATTACACAAACTTGTACTGAAAGCGATATTCTTAAGGGGAAAAGCTATTTAAAACTTTCAATATAAAGTTATTAAATTAATATGAGACTGAAAACAGTTTTCTATTTTTATTGCCATCTCGATTAAAAAAAGAACACTTGTAAATTTTATGATTTCTTGTTTTTTAAAGATCTCTGTTATCAACGTGTCTGAGTTTTATACTGTTATACAATTAAAGTATTTACGGTAGGTACATACGTCATCCATGATCAAGAGGCAAGTCACGGGATGGCGTATCAATCGGAATGTCACTGATTTTGATCCCGGCGTGTGCAAGTAAATTTTGTTTGATTAATTTGTGTTATGTTACTTCATTCTTTGTTCTGGAGTGAAAGATACTGTCGGTATCACCTTGGGGTTAGACCACCATTCAGAATTTAAACGATCCTTGAATTTCCTTTAATAATGTTGTGAAAAACTAATTTTTCTATCGTTTAGCAATCCTTGAAAATGCCTTTTATATATGAATTTATTTGAAATATTATTTGACAATGTCCAAATTGCAACTTAATGAGCTTCTACCATGACGAGAATCTTTTACCATCGCTTACCATTTTATATAGAAGGCCTTATAAAATATACTTGGAGTAATCCTAGATCAAATCTTCAAAACTGCTTTTATAATCTAAATAACGGAAATAAACGATTTTCTTCATAATTTGTGTAGCTTTGTGTGTTTTAATACAGTTTTAATGTTGTATTAATGGGGTTAAGTGTATTGAAGTCTTACGAAAGGGTAAAATGTCTGTTTACGAGGAATGCGATGGGTCTCTCGGTGGGAGGTTTTGTATGTTGATGCGTAATAATTATTTATACCATTCCTGGAAGCTGTTTGTCATTACCATTCAAAGTATATACAGCTCTAGAGTAATGTATTTTTGATGTGATATCTCTTTTCGTGTAATTGGGTTTCGTGTCAGTTTTTTTTTTATAAAAGTGATGACGAAGATATTTAGGCGACGATCTTGAGATGAGATGGTCAGTGTTATTATTTTTTTCTTATGGTTTTGATGGATGTATATAAGCATGAATATTATTAGGTATAAACATCCACTGTTTAATTTATTATTATCATCTTATTTTATAGTGAATGTTCTTTCTCACGGCTATAAATACATTTTAATAGACTAGTAGCTATCAAAGTTATCATATCTGTTACCAGGAGATTTTCCAGTCTTGTACGTGGTATCACTTGGTGACTTTTTTCATGATAAATGTCTTTAGAACTTGCCGCTGTATGTTAAAAACATAATTTAAAAAAATATATTTGAATCGTATAATGGAAATTTTTAACTATTTTTTTTGAGTACCTTTAGAAACAAATAGTTTTACAAATTTTATGAAATAATTACATGATACATGATTGCATGAACCAGCGAAGTTTCCACATAAAATTCATATTATTTACAGAAAAACTTGATTAAAGAATGATTAAAGAGAACATAAAGTGGAGTTCGTAGAAAAAGAAAATCTTAAAACAAGGAAATAAAAAAGTAAATAAAGATTAAAGTATGTAGGATAACAGAAATGAGATCCATGAGGCGTATGTGTGGTAAAACAATGAATGATCGTGTGAGAAATGTGGATATCCGCAAAGAATGTAAGGCTAATGTAAGCATAATGAGTAAGATTAAGAAAGGGACCCTCAGATGGTTTGGGCATGTAGAGCGAATGAACGAAGAAAGTAGTGTAAGAAGGATATACGACGCAAATTTGAATGGTAGAAGAAGCAAGGACGCCCGAGGAAGACATGGCATGATCAAGTAAATCAGATACTTGAGTCGGACCATGTCAGACATTCTGTCTGAATAATAGAAGAGTATGTATGAGACTATGTATGAATGTGAGTTAGTCAAAGAGCGTGTGCCAAGATAGAGTTGTTTGGCGGTCCATCCTCCCTGCCTACCCCTGTGGGGAAACGGCGTGATGGTTAGTTAGTTAGGATAACAGATAAGGTGAACTTATATTATGTACCTGTATAAAAGCATTCCAGGGGTATGTAATCAATAGTAAGTTTAGAGTATGGATTGAAATATTAAATAGGTTTATGCAAGTTAAAATCATAATTTTGAAATTGGCGAGTCTAAAATAAAATCAATGACAATATATTTTGGTGCTTTTGTGAGCTCAGGTTGTCCAAAACCTGTCATTAACGTGGTCATGTGAGTTTCAAAGAAAATAAGTTAAAAACATAGTTCAATAAATCAGAAAACTGCCCACTTAAAATCCATCTTAATTTAGACATAGGTATACCCTGGTGAGACAGGCATCGAAAAATCCCATGTAAACATACTTTATATAGATAAATAAATAAAATAAAAACTGTCAAAATTACAAAATGTTAATATTTTAAGTTAATTACAGCCAACAGACTGGGTGAATTAATAATGAATGACAGAGTGCATTTCCATTATTGGCTATGGAAAGCAGCTGCCTGCACCGCATTGCGTCCGGCGATTATTAAAAAATCCTTTATTTTAAAATAACTCCTGCTTCAATACGTGGATATTAATAGGACATTAAAGTATTTGATTTTTAAAATTTCAGTACGAATTACAGTGCTACATATAAATTGGCGGTGGCGTATATGCTATATCTTTATATTTTAATCAGGAAAATCACACCTCCTATCGTTATGTCATAGACGACACCGCCCTCCATTTTTGCCATCTTATACGTGTAGCACTGTACGATATAACTTAATATTACACTACGTATGAATGTGCTTTCTTGCTACTATAAACACTTCAGTGACGTAGCCATTATATTATTACTAGGGTGTTTTAATGAAGTCGAAATTGGAGGGGGGGGGGGTGGCACCACGTTATCCGCCTCGGGTGCTACCAATCGATTCAATACAATCACAAAGATCACAAAGAAATGACATGTAGGTTACATATCTACCTTCGTATAAAATGTTTGCCTCACATTTTTAATTATGATAAAATATCATCATCACCCTTGGCTCTACAACCCCTGGTGGGTCTTGGCCTCCTCAAGAGTCTTGCTCCACTCATCTCGGTTTTGTGCCAGCTCTCTCCAGTTTAGAAGCTCCAAGTTAGATATATCTTTGAGGACGTTGTCGCTCCATCTTAATCTTGGCCTTCCCAGGCTCCTTCGCCCTGTCCGTCTTCAGTTCAGCAGGGACTTTGGTGCTTGATGCTCGGTCATTCTCTCCACAAGACCCAGCCACCAAAGTCTTCCCAGCTTTATAAATTTATGATAAAATATACCTATAACTTGTCATTTTGAATTATTTTAACCGAGTTTAAGTTAAAGTTTTGGAAGACTTTATTTTAATTTTTATGGTTTTGGGCCCGTCTGTTGTGCACAACATATTTGAAAAGGAATAATAAAATTTAACTGTTTTCTTGTACCATATTGAATGATTTGCATTCGCCGAAACGTTATTATAGCATAAAAAGCAGGTGGTTAAAAGTGGAAAAAAACGTTGCTAAAATCTTACCTTATTCTACGAGTATTATAACATGGGTGCACACTTAACCCAATAAAATTTATTTCATCGGTAAGATCAACAGTCAACTAAATTTACAATGCCCGCTATTTTATTTTTATGTTTCTAATATAAATCTTGCCTACTTAGAAAAGCCAGCACTTCATATTCCAAACAACACAAACCGTTTATTACTAAATTACATGTTATCTCATAAACAGCCCTATCGCCTGCGTTTTTTATAAACCACTTTAAATAATTTACTGGAATTTACCCTTAGGATCGTTTGCAGGGGTTTTATTACATCCCTTATGGCTCCCCAGGCTACAGGCTGCCCTGGTATAGTCGCGGGCCTCAGGCCATTGGTGTTTGTGTGTGGGGGTAAATTTTTTAGGCACTTTACCGCCCTTATAGAGCCTGCGTCCATTTCGTTTAATTTCAGCATTGGATAGACTACTAAATGGTTCAATTAGATTTTTGGTATCGGTTATAATATAATGATTTAGAGCCTTTTACTGGTGGTCTCCGATATGATTCATATTATTGTTTTTTTTCTATTTTAATGTGAGTATTGCACAAGAGCCCCAACTAATCCCGACTGTCCGGTGCCAATGGAATTCCCAATCGGGTATGTTGTGAGACTGAGGATAGTGGGGAGGGGAAAGAGATTGGAAAGAGGACGGTTGATAAGGATATTGATATGATAACTTTCAGTAACTTCTCACCGTACCATATCATGATTGCATATCACCAACGAATAAGTGACAGTTCACAATGAATAAAGTGTTCTTAATAAACTCGACTGTTGTTTGTTTGTTTTTTGCGTTAGCGATCTGCAGTTGTCCTAGGGAACGATCAGAAATTACCGAAAGTTATCCTATCAATCCTTATTGACCAACCATACTAGGGGGCTGGTATTTTGAAGGTTGATCTAGTCAACTAACGCGACTAACACCATTTCAAAAATTTTTTAAAATTCTCAGCAGTGTGATACTAAGTGTATCTTGCACTGAGTTGTGTAGCGGACTATCCTCTATGTCTACCCTTCAGATAAAATGGCGTGATGGTAGTCTGTTAGTGTGGTAGATGGAGACGGTCAATGAAGAAAGTTCCCTGGTAAAAGATCTCAATCCAGAATCAAATTGTTGCACTGGTAACTTGAAATGGTATTAGTCATGTTTAGTGTCCAGAACTGAAGAGCCAGATCCTTCCCAACCTTCCCATCCCTATATTTTCTATTTCATTATTTTATGTGAATACAACGCAAGAGTCCCCACTGCTCCCACCTGGAGTCTATGATACTATGGCATTCTAAATTCGGGTAGTGAGGAGGAAACGAAAGTAGATGGGGAAACGAAAGTTGGAGATGTACCTGACTATTCAGATCTGGTCACCAAACATCGCTAAAGCCTTTTCAAACAACATTTCAATGCTCAGTTGTGATCTTACTAAGGCGATCTCGAGAGTATCTTTCACTTTAAAACGTGCCCAAATAGCCTGAATATTATTTTTAATGAATAACTTGTGGGATAGCACGACTAAAAGAAAAAAGTATTTTCGCACGTTGGGATTTGAACGCGCAACTTTCAGATTGCTAGTACCTTACTAGAACTTATCCGTCGACCACGAAGGCCTTTTTGTTTTTTTCCTCTGATATTTAGGACTCTTTTAAATTTCAACATAATATGATAAATACAAAAAAATACGGGTCCCCGCATCTTCATCCCGCGACAAAACATCCCCCGACAAAATATCTCCGATAAAATATCCTACGGACAAAACATCCCCCAACAAAATATCCACTAAAACCTAACCTAACCTAACTTAACCTAAACTAACCAAACCTAACCTAACGTAAAAAAAATGGGACAAAAATAATACAAACATCTTTTAAAGACAATAATTTATTGTTAAAAAATAGTATAATGGGAGAAAAATAATAAAAACATCCTGTAAAACGATAAATTATTGTTCAAAAATGGTTATAAGAAAGAATTCAGCGTAGTGGAGATTCATTTGTTGGGGGATATTATTTTATTTATTTATTTAGTAAAATATTATACATTTATATGCATCATTCGTGAAATGTTTTGATTGCCCAACTAGGAGGATTCCCGTTTAAGGACAGTCAATTATGTCGAGAGATATTTTGTTGGAGGATAAAAACGCGCTTATCCAAAAATATTATAGGAGTGCCAAAGATATTTAATCCACTTAAGTAACACACAATTTCCTGCAAACTTACTTCAGAGTATGTTGACGAATCTCTTATGCAACCACTCGAACAAATCCGTACCAAAAGGTGTACATAGATAAATACAAACAGCAAATTTCCCTGAAATCCTGAATAAGTTCCAGCCACCTGTTGAATTTTCACGTTAAATTTTCACGTAAAGCGGCCGTTTTCCCACGAAACCGGGCCTAGAAGAGTCGTAAACCTGTTTACGGCGTTTTAGGGTATTTTTACGACTTCTTAAAACAATTTGGCGCAAACAGGGACCGGTGGTTAAACGGAAATTGCGGACTGATTTGGTGACAGTTAAAAGGTTGAAATAAACTCAAATTCTTTACATTTTTTAACAAAGACAAATTAAAATAAAATTACTGAGAAGTTATTATTACGACCAATACAAACATTATCATTGAAACGGAGGTCTTATCATTAAACGGTTCAAATTGCGGTATGGACAAAACAAGAAATTTTATTATTTTATATGATGTTATTTACTTGTAAATTTCGAATAAATTTGTATTTCGCTTTATTTTATTTTATTTGTTAGCATTATAAACAGTCATTACAAGTTCATATACAGCAGTGTTAGAGATAATCATATCATTGACCAATAAAAAAACGACTTAAAAATTTGAGACCATAATAAAAAGAAAAACAAACAAAACAATATACGTATGTAATATAAACAGTTCTGAAAAAGTGCATCTACTCACCTAAATCTACAAAAAATATATTTTCAAGGGTAATATATACTGTAACATTTTTGAAGAGGTTATTTAATGCACACTGCTGAAATCGAAAAAGAAAATGTTATGAAAATGAAAAAAAATGAAAATGAAAATGAAAAATGAAAAAGAAAGATAAGGAATTAATGATACATTAAGTTTTAAATTGAATATTACTTTTTACGAATTTTATGAAGTTAGGAAGGTTCGTGTTAAACACGTCAATGTCTGTGCATAATCTATTGAAGGTGCTACAGCTTCTTCTTATAAACACATTTTGAACATAATTAGCATTGCTCTTAGGAATATAAAATATATCTGGAGATCGAGTAACTCTTATTGGACATTTGAAATTAATATTTTGTAATAGGTAAGGGCTATCAATAAAATTGTGGATTATCTTATAAATATACGTCATAGTAGAAGACTCTCTATTCATTAAAAAATAATGCGTTAAAAAAAAATCATTTATGAAAGTTTGTGTTTTATAAACACGATAATTATTTTATTATAATTTTTGTAATTACATTTTTCAAATAATAATTTAAATCAATTACTGTTATTGTAATATTTTGTTTGTCTTTGTACCAATGTACCTTCTTATTTTTCTATTCTTATTAATGTTAGTTTTCGATATACGTTGAATCCCTTATGAAGAAACCACTGGATTTGTAGCATTTTAATAATTTTTGAGGGCAGTTTGTTTTTTTCTTTTATGAATAAAATAATGCTACAACCTATCATTAACAAACCTAGACAATCTAAAAAAAAAAGAATTCAAGATATCTACCTACTTGTGTTTTGCAGTTATACCTCGCATTATTAAAAATTGATAACGCCGTTAAACGAGCACATAATAATTGGTAACGGAGCAACCTGCTCTAGTTACCGTTACCATTGATAAAACGCAAGGATTTCTTCTGCTTCTTCTACCGGCACATTTCAACGAACATTATTACCGCCCGTACCTGTTATTTTGCTTTACTCAAGGCGTCAATCTTGATCAAACTTCAACCTGACTTTCCCACTCTTAATTCCTTGTTATCGTTATTACTTCTCCCGTTTCTGCTCGTAAGGTATCACGACATGTCTCCCCCCATATAATAGAAGTACTAATGCACACAAAAGATGAACTCCGATCTGTTTCAAAATTGCTGCAATTTATTCATTAGATGGTCTTGTGCAATTCCTTTGTCAAAGAATGACAGTTACAGATCAAATTGTGTTTTTCTTAGGACTGCAAAATTGTTCGTTGTTTGTTTGTTCGACGTGGAGACACCAAAGGTCATGATCAAGTAGAGGTATGCAAGTGGGAACGTTTTATAGGTAAAGTGAGGAATAGGTGAACCGCATGCATGGAAGAAGATTGAGCAGGATTGGAAGGTGTAAAGACTGATGAAGATTGGCTAGGGATAATAGATGAGGTAGCAATAATAATTGATCGCGATAAAAATAACGGGCATATTAAAATAAAAATACATGGCTAATTAGTTTGGGACACTTGTTAAGTTTAGGGAGATACATATATTTTAATTGTGAGAAGGATTGTCTGAGTCCGGATGTAAGATGCTTGAAGAAGAAATATTCGAAATACTATTTATAATAATGATAATATTTGGATAGCACCGTTTTTATGAAAAATCACCTCAAGGGCGCTGTACAAACTTATAATACATTTCTACAATCTTACTACTAACTACAAACTAGACAAACCACTATGACAACTTATGGCTAAAAATTGCATCCACCGGTTCATCGATCACCGATACGAAACTACATATAATATGTACAATGATTTGACCAATGAACGCGATAATGCTGTAAAAATGTACCTACTGTACTGGCAGAAAATATATACAGGACCATACTTACCTGGGAGGTCACTAGATATTAACAATGTTATTAGAAGGAGGTAGCGCAACACGGCATAAAACCCCAAAAACTAACAACGAAAACACTGTTATTGTTTATTTAGAGAAATTTCGGTACAGTTCGCACGCAGAGGAAATAGTTGGGAACTATAATATATAATATGTTCTTTAAAGAGCGTACTTTGAAAACAAAAGCAAATTTTATGATGACTTACTATAATAATATGTAATGTGGTGTACAGGTTAGTCACGTAGTTTCACCATCCTTCAATAGATATCGTTGGTAAACATAGTAAGTAATATGTTATTTTGTTTGTATATCAACAGATGTCGGTTAAGTATCATTTTAGAAGAGTCATATCATATCGTCGTTCGTGTCTAATTTACGATGATAATAATAGCCGAAGGCATCTGTTAGATGGCACACGCCATCATTGTCAGCCCCAGAATAACTTACAGCCTCCTATTGAAAAGACGTCAGGTCCACTTAAATATTAATTGTAAATATTACGATAAACGTAAATAAAGTAACTTGTCACCTCCTAGAACCTCTATCTTACCTATTTGAAAGTTTCCCAACACATTTCTAGTAGACTTAATAATTGGAGTTACTACTTCTACTAGTTACACATTACTATTTTTTTCGTGGACCGTCACGGTAATATTCAAAGCGCCTTTCAAAAGGTACTGTCAGTGGCGACAACGGTTTCAAATGGAAGGCATTTCTAGTTTGTACTAGCTATTCAGTGGTCAAGATCAAGGCTGAATGCTATGAACCGTACATTTCCGAATCTGCTCGATTACTGCGATTCAATGATTTATAGATAACAGAACTTCATCATGGATTATGCGTGATAAATGATAAGGAAATATTCGTACAAGCTCCGCGGGCGGATACATCTATTCAAGTTACGATACTGTATGAGATGTTGACAGGCTGTTAATAGCTTTTACTGTATGTTCTGATCAGACAGTGGTGTTCCGAGAATTTTCTTCAGATTTTCAAGAATTTACGGTATTCGGTAGATATGTTGGCAAACAAATGAAATCGTCAAGTTATTTTTTATATTATGTGTATTTTACTGGAGTCCAATGAAAACTATTGCTTAAATTTTGCTGTTTTACCGGGTACCGCCGGGCGCGGGGTTTAAGTAGGTCAAAAACTTCATTTTAACATCACTATGGCAATTAGTAACTTTTATAATGTGGGAAGCGGGTGTAGGCGGGAACCATTTATCGGATAAACAACACATCTGCCATAGGTCACCTCAAATAGTTGGCTATGTTTGGTGACTTAGCAGAGATTGATCTAGAGAGATTGGTTAAAGGAGATCTTTTATCCTCCAGCTGGAATCTCTCGACCCATCGCCTTGCACCGCAATTTGAGGGATGGATACATACGTCCATCACTCCTAGACATACCGACCTCCAGATTCCTACCCACCCCTCATAACTATTTCCTTCCAAGAACTTCTTCTACTTTCCTTAAAAAACCCTACACACGGCATCCTAAGATGATTACTGCAAACGTATTAGTCTAGGCATATTTATATGTGTAATTTAATTTGTTTTATATTACCCACAAGAATGTTCTATAAATATCCTGTTTGAGTCTCAAATAATTTTTTTTTTTAAAATGAGGAAATTATTTTATGTAAAAAAAAAAACCAAACGGTGCGCGGTGTATCAAAAACTCAAAACTACCTGCTATGAGTAAGGGGTGACTGATTTTGCCCAATTCCGAATGTTGCACGGTGAGATGCATAGCCTTAATGTTTCATTTTAATTCGTTATGATGCATTTCGCAAAAAAAGTTTCTAATTATGGCAATAATTTAGCAATATTCCTAATTAGTTAAATTAGTTAAACATGTTACACGTAATTGATTTAACGGGTTCGTGAGATATACGTTACTTGATTTCCTCTGTGACAATTTTCCCCACATCCCACGATCGGGCAAAGCATTTTTTTATTATTTTAAGTTTTTTTTAAATTGATGGCAATATTGCCACCTTATTGGTAACTACATTCCCGTTATCTCATCAATAGTGTTGGCAATTCTGGATTCCTGATATTCCTGTTACGATCGGCGCCGATTGCACAAATTGACGTGGAATTGCATTTCAATCATTACTTCCAACATCACCCCTCTAACAAAATAGATAGTAGGTAACTAGCAAGTGAATATACTCACAAGCAGATAGTTTTCTTGACTTACGTCGGGAATGTAAGCAATTCTTTTCATATTAATTTCTTTATTTTATTTACGAACAAATAGTTTATTAACAATTTAACAATAACACGATTAATAAAAAAGAGATGACAATGAAAGGAGAGGACATATAAATAAAGAGCATTGAAAATATACATATAATATATAAGTTCATTTAGAAGATAACTACAAGCAGCTTGAAAATGGATTTAAAAGGCCTTAAAATTACACATTGCGTATCGACTGCTGAAAGTCATTTAGGCTTACACCAAAAAATTCAATGCTTTGACTTGCGTTGACAAGTTCAGATATTCTGGAAAAATGAGTATGATATCCAATTAGTAGAATGTTGATTGAGGAACAGCAATTCATTATTTCGGAGTCTACGGAAAGGGATCTTGAACTGGGTGAGTTTTAACAAAGCAGGTGTGTCAGTAATACTGTTGATAATTTTGAATATGCAAATTAGATCAGAGTCCTTTCTACGTTTTTCTAAAGAAGAAATGTTTAAAGATTGTTCGATTTCATCATACGAGTACTCGCCTCTTTCAAGTCCTAACCTCCAAGCAATTGCTCATAGGAAGCGATGTTGTACGTATTCGATGTGACAAATGTGGACAGCATAAGAAGGAGACCAAATGACGCTAGCATATTCAAGGTGACGGCGAACCAGCGAACAGTAAATAGTTTTAAGTGTACTTGTATGTTTAAATTCAGATCTATGAATGAAGCCGTTTAGTTTAAGTGATTTGTTTACAATGTTGTCAATGGAAAGATTGACGGTAATACTAAGTTATGAATAATAGTATCACGTGGTTATATATTACATATTACGTCATTGCCTGTCCCGATTACTTCTTCCCGTTGACTAGGTATCACTGGATCACAGTGGTTTCGAGGAAAGGGCTATTTTGGAACCAGTTTCTATCGGATTTATAAATTGGTCATCAACACTCTAAATGGGCGAAGCCGAACCAAAAGCCGCCCGCAGAACCTAGCACCAAAAATCTGCGAAGCGGGTTTGTAACTGCCATTCGCGAATATTATTAGGGATGCCATAGTATCGTAGACTCCATACAGTGGGGGTTAGTATACTTCTTGGGTAATCACAATAAATTAACGCTACTTTCAATTTTTTTGACACTAAAATTTGTGTAAGTATTTTTTTTTTTAAGGAATACGTTAACTAGTAAGTATCCACGCATGGTAATATTACGCATAGTTTAAAAATGTTAATATTAACAACAACTTGATGTAAAATAACTAATTAATGATGACCACCAAGGTTATTGGTTTTCATTGTGAATGATTTGCTATGCGATCAAATCGTGAACGTAAATAATAAAGAAAACGTAGAGTCGTTAATAAAGATTAGTTGTAACAAGATGCCGAATTTAATTTACACGACAAATTAAAGCCACTGTCATAAATATTAATTTGTAAAATAATATTTCTTTCGATTTACATTAATCGTAATTAATATTAACCCAACCCCCGTCGCGAAAGGGTCAAGGGTAAAGTCATATATTATAAGAAATCTTAAGGTACATTAGTGCACGTAACTTGAACAACCTTTCGGGATACCATCACGATCGATTTTCAAGACACCCCGCCAAGAGGCGACTCCGACTTTTATTTTATCTTTTTTCATCTCTTCCATCGTTTCATAGAGTCAAGACTCATCAACATTCACTTCCTTATCAACTGTTTCTTTCATCCTGGATAAACGGAGTTCAGAACAACGTGAAGTATGCAAAATGTAGAATATTCGTATTCCAAAAAACAATTCGTTCATACACCGAAAAAATCAAGTCTTAGGATAAGTTATTTTCCAGAAATTCAGTTGCAATATTATCATGAAATGGTCATTCAGCTTCATTATGTTTTTTTTTATTGTTGGAAGGCTCCCCGTTAAATAATGCCAATTTAGCTTTATAACAAATTGTGATAAGTATCGTTATAATAGAAGTATCGTTTTGTTAAGTAGTGTGGCTTATTATTTATTTATAATTTTTTTTTTTTTTAATTTTCAGGAAATCGACAATTTACATTTATTTCAGTTTGTACATAATATTAAATAGCCAAAATAAAACCAATTATGGATTTCCTCCTTGTGACTTTACTTGTACTGAGACAGCATAATAAGAGTGTAAATTAATTTTATAAAAAAGCAATATGAATCCAAAAATTATATAAAACAAAAACCAAAAAATATAAAACAATTTTTTTCTTATATAAAATGAAACATTACTAAACAAAAAATCTATCAATACATTGGTAGCCATGGAGAGAGGTTGTACATATAAATCAAATTATAACAGAAATAGAAAACAATAAAAACATTACATTATTCACGAACCATCAGAGAAATATTCTTTTACGGACCTCTTATATTTGGTAAGTTCGCAATTGAAAATGTCCACATTGGATAATACTTTATTATAAATATTGCATAGTCTGTTCAGGCAAAAATTCTGCTTACAGTTTGTCTTGCATTGATCCACCCTGAACAGGACAGAAGAGCGTGTTGAACGTGCAGGTACAGTGAAATGAACTTTATTTAGCAACTCTGGGCATTGAATATTATTGTTAACTACTTTGTACAGGAATAGTGCATCCAGATGATGCCTTCGTACACTCAATGAATCAATTTTGAAGTGTGACGCTGCCTCTGCATAATTATTAAATCTTACAAATGACTTATAACAAAGATATTTTAGGAATTTGTTTTGAATTGCCTCAATTTTGTTTATGTGGATTTTGTAAAATGGAAACCCAACAACTGATAATTTAATATAGAGCTGAAATACACCTATAATCGATATTCAACGGGAAACTTTCAAATGTAAAAAAAAACGAAATGACAGTAAATGCTATTTGACGACAATGGAATATTTCATAAAATTTTACAGTTAATTTTCGAAATTTCTACTAAAGTTTGGTTATTATTCCATTATTGGTCAGTTATTTCACAGAAACGAAAAATAAGAAATGAAATAGAACTTTCACGGAACTTGAAAATCAACTTTAAAATTTGAAGACTTGTTCCAATTCTGTGAAACAAACCGTCCTGGCGGACGGGTTGTTAAAAAAAATTTGAATAATTCATCAATTATAATTATTTGAGGTCAATTTCCATGTTGTGTGTAAGTTCAATTCAAGTTCTGTTATTATACCATTATAGGCCAGTAGCTTTATGAAACTGAAATAATCACAGAACTCGAATAGAACTTTCACAGAACGTGAAAATTAACTTCAAATATTTGATGAATTGTTCAAATTTTTTAAACAATCCATCCAGTCTTTTTTTTAATATTTCGATATTATTGTAATTGTAACAGACGTGACGCCTTTACAAGAACTGTAAAATAGGTCCGGGTCTAAGTGCACGCTGATGAGGATGTATGATGCGTAAAATAATAAAAGCTGGCCTCCTGCACCCAGTGTCTGATGAGTAAGGGACACTGGATGTGCCTATTCTTCTGCCTGAGCCTGGCGCCTTGCGGTGTCCTGGAGTAGGGCCGGCTTGTCTGGAGGAGGTAGGCACCAGGGCGGAAGACAGGCAGAAGTCGGCGGGAGGCAGCTGGTGTTGAAGAAAATACTTCTTAAGTAACAAGTAATAAAACAAGTTTTGAAGAGTCGAAGTGAACTGATTTATTTTAAAATTGGCATGGTATATAAAGGGGACTTGTACCCGACAGCGTTCGGACAGTGTTTTTTACAAAAAGTGGAGGGGTTTTCGTCCTCAGACCAAATGGTATAAATAGGGCGGCCATTATGTGGGCACCCTATTTTGCCGGTGTCACCGTTGAAGGCGGTCGCTTAAAATGTGTTTTTTATAATAATTCTACAGAGTTAATTGTGTACATATGTGTTCGTTATTATACAGTAATCATGAAATAAACCAATTGTCTATTGCTAGATTTTTAGTTAGAGACGTTTAGCTCATTTTTGAGCTAAATCGCATAAAATATAAATTGATTTGCCGTTTGGCTGAATATCTGGTTATTTACAGTTACAATGTTATTTTTACGAGGTCCCCCGTAAGATGTGTTAATGAAACCTGTTTGTTTCACCATCTTACGGGGCACCTGGATTTTTAAAATCGGAAAAACGTATTTTTACCGAAATTTTTCTAAGTGTTTTTTGAGGGTCATTTATTGCCCTAGTTTGAGTAATTTAAGGGCTAGAGACTCAGGCTCTCTTTCCCTCGATGCCTTGTAGGACTGCGGAATGAAATTTCTTAGTTTCATTATCCTACAAGGATCGTAGCTAAAAATAATTAACAATATGTCACAAAAAAAAGGAAACATAAAAAATACAAGTGAAATGATAAGTTGAAAAATGTCCCTGGTGGCAACCTGAGCATGATAGCGTTTATTTGTTGCACCGGGGGCATTGTACATATAAAAATGAAAGTATTTTATTAAAACAATATTACAATTAGAATAACTTTTAAATTCTAATTGGAAAACAAACATAAAATATTTTCAACGAAAAAGATCGCCGGCGGTACGGTACTAACGAGTTTAGTGGCCAAGCGGGATTTCTGGTTTTCGAGCGAAATCCCAAAAAATGACCACTGAACTGTAGAGGATACCGCCAAGGATGTTTTTCGTTGAAAGAACATACGAGGATATGTAACACGTCCGTTACACTCCCCCCGTGCAGCTTGGCTGCACTAGTCTTCACGACGTGTTTGAGTAGAAGAAGCTGCATCGGTGGGCGGGGCCGGCAGGATTACAGCGAGCTTCACGGCAGGTCGTACGTATACTCCGGTGCTCGTCTGGATTCGGGCGGTCCTTACTTGGCCGTCTGCAGCAGGGGTGGTGTCGAGGACTCGGCCGCGAGGCCAGCTGTTGCGGGGCATCGCAGGGTCCATGATGACCACCAGGTCGTCTTTCTTGATGGGATTGACGGTCTGGTGCCATTTTTGTCGGGTAGCCAAGGTGGGGAGGTATTCGCGGAGCCACCGCCTCCAGAACATATCAGCTAGCTGCTGACTGATGCGCCACTGGCGGCGGAGACATACCTCCTCCTCTTGTTTGCCGTATAATGACAACTGGGGCCGGTTGCCTGCTGCTCCCAATAGAAAGTGGTTGGGAGTGAGGGGCTCCTCGTCTCTCGGGTCTGCAGAGACGTGTGTAAGAGGACGGTTGTTGACAGTCCACTCAGCCTCGGCCAGTGCTGTTCGTAGGGTCTCTTCTCTTGGGGCCCTCTCCTTCAGGATGGCTCGCAGGGCGTGCTTGACTGAGCGCACCAGGCGTTCCCATGCTCCCCCCATATGAGGAGACATTGGTGGAATAAATTTCCATTCTATTCCTTTTGAAGTTAGATGATCCCTCATCCGGGCGTCATCTTTGAGCGAGTTCAGGGCGTCCTTCAGTTCATTGTCTGCTCCGTGGAAGTTGGTCCCATTGTCTGAGTAAATTGTCTTTGGTTGACCTCGGCGCGCCGTCATGCGTTGTAGGGCCATGATGGCTGAGTCGGCAGACAGGGAAGTAGCCAGCTCGAGGTGAATAGCACGTGTGGACAGACAGGTGAAGAGGGCTCCGTACCGCTTCTCCCGACGTCTGCCGACGGTGATGTCCATGGGCCCGAAATAGTCCAACCCGCAGTTTGTAAAGGGGGGAACATGGTGGGCGAGCCGTGATGGTGGCAAGGGTCCCATCAGTGGTGGAGCCGGCTTGCTTCTGCGCATCTTGCAGGTGGGGCAGTTGTGGGCGAGTCTGCGGATGTTTGTGCGCAGTCGCAGCACAAAGTAGCTGCCCCGTACCTCTGCCATTGTCCTCTCTGTACTTGGGTGGTCAGCCTTCTGGTGATGATGGTTCACTAGGAGCCGTGTGTAGGCGTGGTCTCCATCCAAGATTATGGGTATCCGCACATCTCGGGAGACTCTGCTGGTGGTCCGTATTCTTGAGTCCATCCTCAGCAGGCCATCGGGTCCTAGGAAGGGGTTCAGCGTTTTGAGCCGGCTGCCATTTGGTAAGGGAGCTCCTTGACGAAGAGCATTCAAATCGGTACCGAATGCATCTTCTTGGGCTGCTTTCACCCATCGGATCTCTGCTTCACGGGTCTCCTCGAGCTGCAGGTATCCGTCCAGGGGCTTGTGGGGTCCCACACGGCATCGGTTTATGAAGCGGTGGACCCAGGCGGTGGCCCTGATGAGGCGGGGCCAAGAGGAGAAGCGGTTGATCTCTGGGAGAGCGTCTGACATAGTTGAGGTGAGCCCGACATATTGGGCCTTCACTTCAAGGACGCTGTCATCCGGCCGGTGCAGTTTGGACCTTTCGCGCGGCCATTCTGCCTCGGCCAAGGTGAGGAAGGCTGGGCCACTGAACCAATGTCCTGCAGGTGATAGATCGGGAGTCTCGATGTCTCGGGTGCCAATGTCGGCAGGGTTCAGCTTTGTGGGAACCCATCTCCAGTCTTCAATGCGGGAGAGCTCATCTATCTCGCCAAGCCGGTTAGCCACGAAGGTTGAGTAGGTACGTGGGTCTGTGCGTAGCCAGCACAACACCGTCGTAGAGTCTGTCCAGAACACTGTTCGCGCAATGTTGCTGCGACATTCTTTTTTCAGTGTTGCTGCTAGTCTGGCCGCCATTAAAGCTGATTGGAGCTCGAGGCGGGGTATGGAGAGTGGCTTCAGGGGGGCCACCTTACACTTGCTGGCCAAGAAGGTAGCTGTGACTTCACCATTGATGTCTTCTGTGTGATAGGCGACCGTGCAGCATGCCTGTTCGGAAGCGTCACAGAACAGATGGAGTGTGACGTTGCTTTGTTTACTTTTTAAACAACTTCTAGGTATGGCAACTCCACAGCTTTGGAGGAGTCCCAGCCAGTCCAGCCATCTCTCATTGTGATCGGGTTTGATGATCTCGTCCCATCCAGTGTTTGATCTCCAGACGTCTTGCAGCAGCATTTTTGATCTGACTGTGAGGCATGCAACGAACCCCACAGGATCAAAAATTTTCATAACAATGCTGAGCAGCTGACGTTTTGTAGGTCTGCTGATCAGTTCAGGTTCTGCGGCGTCTCTGAAGGCGTACAGAAAGCAGTCGGTCACTGGATCCCATAGCAGGCCGAGGATTCTTTCAGTCTCTGCTTCACCGCTGCTGATGCGTATGGCTGATCTGGCGCGGTCTTCAGGCGGGATGGTGGCCATGACCGCTGGATTATTAGAGGCCCAGTTGGTGAGATGGAAACCTCCTGATGATAGAACTGCGGCCACGTCTTTTACAAGGCCAGTGGCTTCACTGATGGAGTCCACCGCGTCCAGATAGTCATCCATATAAAATTTTGTTTGGATAGCGTCTGCAGCAGCCGGGAAGCTCTCAGCATTTTGTAGTGCCACTCGGTTTCGCACATATTGGGCGCTGCTAGGAGAACAGGTAGCGCCGAACATCATCGAGGTCATCATGTAGGTATGAGGCTCTTCTTGAAGTGTTGGTCGCCACAGGAACAGTTGTGACAGCTGGTCCTCTGCTTTGATTTTTACTTGTAAAAACATCTCTTTTATGTCGGCGGCGAGGGCTATTTTCCCTTCTCGAAACCGGAGAATGTTCCCAAGGAGTGACGTCAGTAGATCAGGTCCCGTCAGCAGTTGATCATTGAGGGAGGTCCCTCTGCAGCGGCTGGCGGCGTCAAATACGACACGGATCTTTCCTGGCTTATTGGGGTTCACCACGGCGAAGTGGGGCAGATACCACTTGCGGGCGGAGTGCTTTGCCGCCTCTCGTGCTGTGAGCTTCCGTGCGTGGCCTTGCGTGATGAGCCGGTTGATTTTTTCTTTGTACGCCACTGCCAGGTCCTCTTCCTTCAATAATTTCCTTTCCAGGGACCACAATCTTTTGAGCGCACATTTTTTGTTGTCGGGCAGCGTGATATTTTCGTTTTTCCATAGCAGGCCAGTCTGCCATCTGCCGGACGTCATCTGACAGGTGGTGTCCTCCATCAGCTGGTTGGCACGTACCACATGTGCGGTCACCCGGGAGGCTGATGTGATCCCCAGGGAGTCGACTGCGAAGTTTGTTCGTATCAAGTCGCTCAGCAGGTCATCTTTGTGATTTTCAGCGTGCAGGGCCAGAGTGGTGACCGAGTCTTCACTGGTGGGAGTCCCTCCTCCATGGGTAATCCACCCCAGGGCAGTCCGTGACAATATTCGCGTAGAGTCACGGGCTTCATGCACTTCCCTCGAGACAATGAGGTGAGCATTGTCCTGCCCGATGAGAAGTGTGGGTATGACGTACCCGCCAGGAACCCTTTGTTCTGGGAGGCTGAGGCCCTTCACGGTGCTCGCTTTGATGTGGTAGCTGGTGCCTATCCCGGCGCCGCGCAGTGTGACCTGCACGCGGCGTGATGCTTGATCTGAGGAGCACATGCCTTTTGCCCCATGGAGCCGTAGTCCTTGGACGGGTCCGGTAGCGCCAATTTTTTCTGCTGTGGCGGCGTCAATCAGTGTGATCGTTGATCCCTCATCCAGCAGCGCGAATGCGGAGATCGGCTGCGTGGGGCCCGTCAGCACTACTGGCACCACTTTTAGCACGGCGCCGTCGGCCTGGCGTCACATGTGGTGGACATCAGCTGTTGTGGTGTTTTTTACGAACGATGGGTCGTGCAGTAACTTGTGGTGTGGAGCGCGACAGTCTCCAACACCGCACCAGTCCCGGGATTTGCATTGTTTGGGCCAGTGTTTGCCATCTAAACATATACGGCACAATCCAGAACTTTTAACTGTCTCAAAGCGAAGTTTTACGTCCTTCGCTGCGAACTCACGACATTCACGGAGGCAGTGGCCCCTTTCACCGCACTGTACGCACCCTTCACGATTGTTAAAGTCACAGTGGGGTGTCACATTATCACTTCGATTTGTGTTTCGCGTACTTTCGTTTTTTCGCGGACGGTCATACTTTCGCGCACTTTCGTTTTGTACTTTTCGCGAACTTTCGTTTTGTATTTTCCGCGAACTGTCATTTTGTGGTGACTTACGACTCGTTTCACTATTTCGCGGCCCGAATTGTTCCGAGGTAGCAAAGGTTTGCTCGCGACGTGGTCTAGACCTCGCGGGGTCGACCATTCCCGATTTGGAGATGGCGTTCGCGACGGTTTTCAGGAAGGCGGCAAACTGGCAGATGGTGGCAGGCACTTCGTAATGCCGCACTTCCATCAGCCACGCCAACCGCATCGTGCATGGCATCTTCCCCGCGATGTCGCTGAGGAGCGCCGGGTTGGTGAGATATCCCTCATTGTTTAGGGAGCGGAGTGAAGCCACCAGGTTTTGCACAGTCCCCGAGAAGTCTGCTATGTCTTCTAGTGATGCCTCTGCCGTCATGTGTGGAAGCTTCTTGGCCTTGTCCAACATCAGGGCAGCCAGTGAATTCGTCCCTCCGTAGCGCTGCTCCAGCACGGCCAGTATCTCTGGCACTTGGGTAGGGTCCATCAGGAGGGGGCCCACAGCTTCGCGGGCCTTTCCCTTGAGGGCTCGCTGAAGTCGGATGAGGTTCTCGCTGCTGGTCATCCGGCAGGTTGAGGTTGACTGGGTGAACTGTGCCCTCCAGGTGGGCCACTCCAGCGGGTCACCAGAGAAGGTGGGCAGATCCTTGGCCATTGACTGCCTGGCGATGAGTGCTGCCATCCGGGGGTCATCCTCAATTGTGGGATGAGGGCTGTCCTGAGCCCTTGAAGCTCTTATGGCCTCCGTGAGCGCGCAGGTGAACTGAGCCATCGAGTTATCCGCTTGGTGGATCCAGGCGCTGGTGTGGCGGGCCGTCTCGTCCGCATTTGGTTGTGGAGGAAACATCGGCAGGCCGGAGCTCGGGCTGGAAGCGGGCAGATGCTGGTCATCAGGTTGTGCTGGCGCTCGGTACTCCTGTTCGCGCAGTGGTACCGGCGGCACATGTGTAGATGGCCCAGGATGTGTCCACTGCGAGTATGAGGCTGGATCCCCGTGATTGTAGTAAGGGGGTGGTGGCACAGGGGCTGCTAGCCCTGGCTGTGCTGATGATGCATAGGGTCCGACAGGTTTCTCCGGTACGGCTTCTCGTTGCCTCTGGTTGAGCAGAGGTACGGGCGGTACGGGGCCGGAAGGTCCAGGCTGCATCCATCCAAGGCTCCCATCATAGTGAGGGGGCTGCGGCGCGGGGCCTCCAGGCCCTGGCTGCGCCAGTGATGCGTACCTCTGGTCTACCAGAGGCACAGGTCCGACGGGCATCTCTCGTACGGCTTCTCGTTGCCTTGTATTGTGCAGAGGCAAGGGCGGTACGGGGCCGGAAGGTCCAGGTTGCAGCCATCCAAAGCCCCCATTGTAATGAAGGGGCTGCGGCGCGGGGCCTCCAGGCCCTGGCTGCGCCGGTGATGCGTACCTCTGGTTTACCAGAGGCACAGGTCCAGCGGGCATCTCTCGTACGGCTTCTTGTTGCAGAGGCAAGGGCGGTACGGGGCCGGAAGGTCCATGCTGCATCCATCCGGGGCCCCCATCAGAGTGAGGGGGCTGCGGCGCGGGGCCTCCAGGCCCTGGCTGCGCCAGTGAGGGGTGCCTCTGGTCTACCAGAGACACAGGTCCAACGGGCATCTCTCGTACAGCTTCTCGTTGCCTTGTATTGTGCAGAGGCAAGGGCGGTACGGGGCCGGAAGGTCCAGGGTGCATCCATGATGCTTGTGGTTGCCAAGGTTCTCCTTGGTCCGGATGTCCATGGCTGGTTGGCTCCGAAGCAGTACTCGCTGCGATGAGTTGTGCCAGCCCTGCGGCACCGGGTTGTGCCAGCCCTGCAGCACTGGGTTGTGCCAGCCCTGCGGCGCCGGGTTGTGTGGGCCCTGTCGCATCTGGTGCAGGCCCTGCACGGGTTTGTGGTTGAAGGGCTGCCATCAGCCGTTCAATCTGCTTGTTTTGGTGGCGAAGCTGTCGTCGCAGTTGGCGCACCGTATCCTCGGTAGATGTAGAGGGCGGTGGCTCGTCATCGCTGTCTGCGGAGCCTGTCTCAGGAGTGGTGCTGGGCGAGGGCCGGGGCGTGGCATCAGATATGTCATCAGGCATGTCCAGGACTTCAGGGCCAGCGTCCGGGGCAGTAGGTAGCTCAGCAGCAGGGGGTGGAGGCGAGCCATCTTCTTGGGCCGTCTTCTTGGATCTCAGCGAGGGTGGAGACATCCTGGCGAGGATTGTAGATCCGGCTCGAAGGACCACTTGTAACAGACGTGACGCCTTTACAAGAACTGTAAAATAGGTCCGGGTCTAAGTGCACGCTGATGAGGATGTATGATGCGTAAAATAATAAAAGCTGGCCTCCTGCACCCAGTGTCTGATGAGTAAGGGACACTGGATGTGCCTATTCTTCTGCCTGAGCCTGGCGCCTTGCGGTGTCCTGGAGTAGGGCCGGCTTGTCTGGAGGAGGTAGGCACCAGGGCGGAAGACAGGCAGAAGTCGGCGGGAGGCAGCTGGTGTTGAAGAAAATACTTCTTAAGTAACAAGTAATAAAACAAGTTTTGAAGAGTCGAAGTGAACTGATTTATTTTAAAATTGGCATGGTATATAAAGGGGACTTGTACCCGACAGCGTTCGGACAGTGTTTTTTACAAAAAGTGGAGGGGTTTTCGTCCTCAGACCAAATGGTATAAATAGGGCGGCCATTATGTGGGCACCCTATTTTGCCGGTGTCACCGTTGAAGGCGGTCGCTTAAAATGTGTTTTTTATAATAATTCTACAGAGTTAATTGTGTACATATGTGTTCGTTATTATACAGTAATCATGAAATAAACCAATTGTCTATTGCTAGATTTTTAGTTAGAGACGTTTAGCTCATTTTTGAGCTAAATCGCATAAAATATAAATTGATTTGCCGTTTGGCTGAATATCTGGTTATTTACAGTTACAATGTTATTTTTACGAGGTCCCCCGTAAGATGTGTTAATGAAACCTGTTTGTTTCACCATCTTACGGGGCACCTGGATTTTTAAAATCGGAAAAACGTATTTTTACCGAAATTTTTCTAAGTGTTTTTTGAGGGTCATTTATTGCCCTAGTTTGAGTAATTTAAGGGCTAGAGACTCAGGCTCTCTTTCCCTCGATGCCTTGTAGGACTGCGGAATGAAATTTCTTAGTTTCATTATCCTACAAGGATCGTAGCTAAAAATAATTAACAATATGTCACAAAAAAAAGGAAACATAAAAAATACAAGTGAAATGATAAGTTGAAAAATGTCCCTGGTGGCAACCTGAGCATGATAGCGTTTATTTGTTGCACCGGGGGCATTGTACATATAAAAATGAAAGTATTTTATTAAAACAATATTACAATTAGAATAACTTTTAAATTCTAATTGGAAAACAAACATAAAATATTTTCAACGAAAAAGATCGCCGGCGGTACGGTACTAACGAGTTTAGTGGCCAAGCGGGATTTCTGGTTTTCGAGCGAAATCCCAAAAAATGACCACTGAACTGTAGAGGATACCGCCAAGGATGTTTTTCGTTGAAAGAACATACGAGGATATGTAACACGTCCGTTACAGTAATTTTTAATTGTTTTTTAAGACAACTTTAGCATTTCAATTGTTTGTTATGTAAGGTGTAATAACCTTTTGCTTAACATGTTTTCTTATATTGACTGCTCCCACTCTCCCTCCTCCAAATCTCACCCCCACTAGCGTCACCTAAAATTATCGTATTATTTCTGCACATTATGTATCTACTGTACTATAATTTTAAGTTTATTTAAAAAATGCACGATATTAATGCGTGTCGAAAAATAAAGAAGAAATGTACATTGTAAAATAAAATTAATTAAAAAATAAAGGTTTTGGAACCTGTGGGATGGATAAGCATTAGATTTACTTAATATAATTTCAAATTAACGGAACAGATGATCCAAAGAAGTGAGATCTGTAGTGATTTAAAAGAAAATTGGCACAGAATCACAAAATAGGTTTCAACTCTTAGGCCCCAGAGTGAAAGTAATTACGTAATTAGATATCTGTTTGACTCAAAAACATTACTGAACTTCTTTTTACCTGCCTTGCTCTCTTAACCGTCCATTTTTTTCTATCGTTCTGTGTGTAACATTAAGCATTCTTATCTCGAATTTCAGCCATACGAATACGGGACACCGTGGAAATGAAGCACTGTTCATTATTTTTCTCTGATCCCATCACCGTCCTGGAGACCATTTATCAAGATAAATTGAAAAACTTTCTAAATCTCTTCATCTTCGTCACTCGTTCAAATACGTAGAGGGAATGAGATCAAAATCGCATTTAAATAGGGGAAATTTGGATATTAAATCCCTCTTTCGGGTATTCGATTTTATTATATTCTATGGAAATGGTTCAAAGAGGAGAGAAGAAAAAATAGTTAAAAAACTGAAAATTTGACGACAAAAACTACACATCAAAAAAATCGGCTCGCTTGTATTAGGCCTATTACCTAAAAAAACTGACTGCAATGTTTAGAGCACAAACACAAGCGTCAAACTCCGAGAAATTAGTATTGTTTAAACACCTCCTTTATCCTAATTTGAAAGTTCCTCGAAGTCGTGTGAAAGTTCTAAAGTTCTGTTATTAGATATATCATTATAGGCCACTTGCTTCATAAAACTGAAATAATCACAGAACTTGAATAGAAATTTCACAGAACATGAAAATGAACTTACAAAATTTGATGAATTGTTAATTTTTTTTTAAACCCATTCAAGTATGTTATTAATTTTGAATTAATATGGTACCACAAAAATAGTTTTCTGT
Organism: Limnephilus lunatus; assembly: GCA_917563855.2. Lineage (NCBI taxonomy): Eukaryota > Metazoa > Arthropoda > Insecta > Trichoptera > Limnephilidae > Limnephilus > Limnephilus lunatus. The sequence goes on from OU830593.1 coordinate 51,053,807, forward strand.
GTTTTAAAGGAAATCGATAGTACCGAAATATTTCATTTACGGTATAGCACAGACGCATTTCAATATTTGCGACTTTTAGATTAGATCATCAATTGCATAATAGAATTCGTCATAATGCTTTGATTATTTGTTCGCTGTGTGGAGGGCTGCTAATTCCTGACTCCTATCATTTTATAATTAAAAAAAAATATCAGTATTTTCTCTCCTTTACAGACCACCACTTTGCAATTTGATCTTCCACTTTATCGAGGTATAAACACGTTGTTGGTCTGCGTCCAACCAGCCGTTTGTGCTATTTACAGTCAGATAACAGGTTTAATTAATTACAATGCGCAAACCTGCTAAGTGTCATCGTATTTTTCCTCTCCTGTCAATCATCAGCGGCGCATACTACGAACTGCCCTGTCAGGAAAAAAACGCGAAGGCGACTGTCTTGCCGGTGTGGTGTTAGGAATGGGTGTAGTGATCAGATAGGCTCACTTAGGCTAAATATTTATCTCACAAAGGTGTTAAGTAGTCGATGTGGATGGATTGAAAGATGTTTTTTTTTTTTAAATGGCAGTTTTTTTTATTAGGTCTACAGTTCTATTTACCGTTATTTAAAAGGAAACAAAGATATCGAAAAACTCGCACTCAAACATACTAGTTTCAGTTGTTTGTAATGTGCGCTAGTCCTAGGCGGTAAAACTGGTTAAATGAACACAAAAATGATGTTTTTTACATTAACTCCACACACGAGGCACTGAGGAAAATCAGGACCTATATCATCTTTGGGAAGCTGTGTGTAGTGTCTTTTTGTAGGCAACAGCTGACCTGTTGAACTCAGGAACGAATCGTAGAAACGACCCGTTATCATGTGTCAAATGTCAACTGTGTATAAACATTAAGACATATTATAACTGATCTTGTGAAAAATTCAGACTAGCGGTGAAGTAGCTACCTAGCTATAATATAATATTAATAACACATTTTCGGGTCTGCGCTAGTTCAAAATGAATTTAATTAAATTTTTTAAAGTGTATGTATATATGTAAGAACTACTCTCCTTTTATAACTTTATACTTAATAACTTCAAAAATTATAAAAAGAGAGTTTTTCTCATAAAAAAAACGAATATTCACTTAGACTTTTATAAAAAGGTCAATATATGTTCCGTATAAATAAGAGACGCTATCCAGGTTACAAACCAGTTCTTAGAACGATTGTTTCCAATGAAAATGGCAGTTGCCCATGATATGGAAAAATTAGTCGACGATAATATTTTTAATTTTAAAATATGACAGTTATAATGGTTTGATGGAAGGTGTCAATGGCTGAATTGGTAATAGTGCACGTCCGGTTAGACGAGAGGTTCTGGGTTCGTGTTCCATTTGCAACCATTATCCTTTTCTATTTTTCTGTGTCGTGTTCCCTTTCATGTTTTCGTTTAGATTATTAGTGTTATCTTCTTCTTCAATGATAAATTTTTAAAGGCTTTTAACAAATATTCTACTTTCGTCTTTAGATAGGTACTTATTTATTCTCCTTCTGGAGTAGAAGATGCTCTCAACATCGCTTTGGAATAATGACCTTTCCGAATCGAAAAGTTACTTAAAATTTCTTTATATATCTATGATTATGTTGTTTAGTAACCAGACTTGAAAATCCATCTTCTTCTCAGCATCCTTTTCCACCTCTTACTCAAATTCTTTTCTTCCTCAATTTCCTTCAGCCACACAACATATTATCCCAAAGGAGAAAAACTATTATTAACCATCTCAGATCAATAAGATGTGTTGTGCAGTAATCCGGCAATAGTCGGGGAATAAAATAATAAAAAAATGCTGTGTCAAATGCTCAAACAATTGTGAATGTTTTTAAATAGCCGAAGGATAGTAAAACTACCTGGGATGCTTAAATTCATAACAAATTAAAATGTATTTACTGATTTTGATCATAACCGAACTAGTTCAGGAAAAGATGTTGTAATATTGTTTTATATGGAGCCACAAGTGGCAGCCTCGTCTTGATTCAACTTTAATAGGACGTCTATTATTTTCGTTCCCAAAATTGTGCCTAATGGCAGAATATGTATTTGGGCAATCATAAATACACCTCTTTGGGCCTTTGGCTGTCACGAGATGGTTAGAAGGCAGTTACTACAGCAGGGCTGGAGTTTGGACTTAAATTGAAAATCATATTTGTAATGTTCTTCAACGCAATGATTGGAATAACTTAAAATGTTTTCGGGAATCTCAAATAAATATCCAGGTTCGTTGAGTTAAAGTTACAAGTTACTTTATTTACGTTATCGCATGGTTTACAATTATATTTATCTATATCAAACGTTCGTGGTATTAATTCTGAAGCTAAAGAACTCGGCTGTGGATCGTATATAATCGGCTATTTCCGTAACCATTCGGGTATCAGACACGCACAGCGACAGTTGTCACTCTACTAAGGTACTACTTTAGTGACATCTGGACACCTCAAAATTACATATAACTAACGACACCTGTTGAAGAGCATTGAAACCAAATACATAATCCTAAACACCACAATATTTACACTAAATACGCGTGGTAGATGTTTTTAGTATCGCCCTGGTGAAAGACCACCAAACGGAATCGAAATATTGCTTAAAATGGCTGCCGTGTTTGGTGACCAGATCTGAATAGTCAGATACTTTCCCACATTCCGATTTCCCCTTTGCTTCGCTTCCTGAGACTGACAACATACCCCAATTAGGTGTTCCATAGTACCACTGGCTCCGGATAGCTAAGAGCAGTTTGGACCCTTGTGCGATATTCAAATAATTTTAAACTCGAGCCAGGCTTGAAATCAGGTACGTACTACCAACAAACTGTCATAAAACTTCTTATATTCTTTATATGTTTTATAATTCTATCATAAAAAAAAAACAATTTTCTGAGCACTTTATTGTTTAGTCTAAAATGATGCAGGCATGTTGTAAATGTGTACCACTCTTCCACTGAACAGACAATCTCAAGAATAGTAACATAGCGATAATGATTAAAGAATATTTATAAGACCTGTCTATCCTAGACTCCAGACATGGGCCGATGAAATGGATTATTTAAAAAAAATGGTTTTTTTCTTGGCATCCTCAATTGGGGTATGTTGTGAGGCAGAAGGTAGTGGGGAGGGGAAGGAGATGGGAGCAGGAGGGTGGGGAAGTACCTGGCTATTCAGATCTGGTAACCAAACACGGCTAATGCCATTTCCAGCAACGTTTCAATTCTGAATGGTGGTCTTACACCAGGGCGATACTGAGAGTTTCTTCCACTCTGGAACGTGCCGCAAATATACTCTACATTAGTTCAAATAAGTTAATTATTCTGAAATAACACAAATATTTCAAATAAATTTATTTGCGTACGCCGGGATTCGATCCCGCAACCTTCGGATTGCAAATCAAAAGCTTTACCGCCAGACCACGCCGGACGTCGAATAACTTGGATAACCAACACCCTTGCCACACGTCGACCCAAGTACTTCGATACGTTTGATGTCTTAGCAGGGGTGCCCGCGTTCAAGGATTGAGGTTTGTCTAGGTCTTGGTAGCGGATGCGTTTTCCCGCCAACAGCGTGACGGGCCGGATCGGAAGAGATTAGTTGAGGTAGACCTTTAGACCTTTCCAGTCCGATTCTCTCGACCCATCGCTTTGCACCGCAGTTGGAGGGATGGATGCATACGTCCGTCACTTCTGAATACATTGAGCCGCAGATTCCTACCCACCCCTCATATCTTTTCCTCCCTGAAATTCCTCTTCCTAAGAAAGACTCTCCACACAATATCTCCCAAGATAACATATGGAGTAAATGCAAAAAAAATAAAAAGATTTTTCAACTGCTAGGTTCCAGACAGGCTAATAAAATTGTTTATATTTTCATGAAGAATTTCGGTACCTCCACAAATGATTTTTTTGATCATTTTCACACTGTAAGGAGAAATTGAACTTACCCAAGCACGCGGACACGCCCATAAAACACTTCTATCGGTTTATATTTTCGGTGGTACCGCCCTACCTAGTTTACTTGATGGTATTTGCCTCGGGAGGCCAGCAATCTCGGGTCATTCCAAAATTGGTATGGGTGGGACGTTCACAAAAAATAATGTTGGGCAAATTAGCCGAAGCTACCCAACCTCAGGGCACTCTAGCTATATTATTTTCTCAGTATTTTGTTGTACAGAAGTTCAACAAAATACAATACAATGTGTACGCCTTGTGCCCAAAAAAGTTAGCATTTAATTTTTCTTATTTAATAAATCACAACCAAAGATTCCACCTTAATTATAAGATTTTAAAGTAATTACTAGTTACTTAAATATCTAACTACCTACCTAATTATAAACAATACATATTTTATTCAATTTTAATTTATTTCAACCAAGGAATAAGTCCAAGGGGCAACTGCAAAATAAACAGTTGGCAACTCAATCGCTTTCCACAGGAAAGCAATTTTTGAATTTCATTCGCGGTTCGCACACAGGCAACTTCTCAAAGACCAGTTGGCAAGGGCGACGCAATCAGTCACTCGCAACTCGCAATGCTAGTTGCCGCGGCCGGCGCTTCTCAGATTGTCAGATTAACAGGTTGCCATGGTTGCGCCTCACGACCTGTCAAGTTTTCTTGTAATTTGCGATATGTCAGAGCGGGAAAATTTTGATTTTGTTCAGGAGGTTGACATATTATTATATATTAAGGTTGATAATTGATAAACTCTTGGTAAAATTACTGAAATCGTATAGTTTAGTTGCGCCGTGAATTGAGTTGCTAACCAGTGTTCGGTTGCTCCTTGAGCGAAGGCCATTTTTTCACAAATCGTCAATATCTCATTTAAATTTCTTTTTCAAACTTTCTTCTGGCAGGCAAACTATTTATTACCAGTAAAAATGTATTATTCCGGTTCAATTCGAACTTTGGCGGGATAAAAAGGTAGTACCGAACATGGCCACCATCTTCAACTGGAAGCGGAACACACAGACATTTTTAACAGAAAGATGAAAAGCCAAGCGGTCGAGTAAATACATGACTTAACACAGGCAACGCTAAGTGAGCATTTACACGTGGAATGGAATTTTGTATTGATGTTTCGTGAATACTTTGGTTTTAGAAGATGTTCGTAAGTAGGTAAGTAGGTAGTGACAAAATCTACACTAGCAACGCCTTCTACTACGAAATTTGGCGTGTCTAGCTTAAATACAATGATTAAGCTCTCTGACTTAACAAATTAATGCTTTGTAATCAAAGCTCGTGATTGAAACTAACTTGAAATAGCAGCTTTAAACTAGAAATTTAGTTTGAATACGTAAATCCTTTTGCTGTAAAGCAAATAACCTGTACGCGTATCCCACTAAAAACTCTTGAACGGTGAGCTCGGGATTTGGCGCATTGAAAGTTTTGCATTCATTTTTTTCTGCTCTTTCTACTTATATGGCACTGCTTTCTGCTTGCTACGCCAATTCCATCACGAGCTTCATCGCTACCAGGTTGAACTCGCATCCTCTAAAACCAAAGACGAAGATCTTAACGCTATGTCCTGGAAGTACTAAAATGTATAACATCGTTACCTCAAGGTAAGCAAAGATCTGATTATAGAACCTTCGAAATTCATCTCATCGAAATTTTTCTCTCAAACACCCTTTCTTGATAGATTTTCAAGGTATTAATTAAGCCTTAAGGCTGAATAATTAATACGAAATTGCTTTTTCATCTGCCCACAGAATTAGCCAATGTTAATGTTATAATTTCCATTAAGCCAAAAGTTATTTTAAAATTTATTTTACCTGAGAAATACTAATAAATTTTTCATTGATGGAAAATTTTGGTTATCGACGCTTTTAGACCACACAAGCACAACATTTTTTCAAGGTATAGTATAGTATAATTATGTAATAATTCATAGAACCATTTATAGAATATCATGCCACGCAGTATCGCAATCTATAAATCAATTTGATTTCGTTTTATTCAAGTGATCTCATTTCAATTGATCAGCAAAGGAAATCGCTTCCTTTGGTCTGTTGATTATAATCTGCTCTTTTTCCTTTCATTGGCTCTTCATACATTCTTTGGTTTTTTAAACTTCGTCTTAACGTTTTGGGTTATGTATTACGTTTTGAAGTATATATTAAATATAATAACCTATCTCAGCAAATTTGCATATTTTTTATACAAACGAATAATGCATTTTTTGTGTTTGATTTATACCACAGAACACTGTGATAAAAATCTAATAGACAATAATGGTTATCAATTTTTAACGCGTAGAATACTTACTTAAATGATGGTAATAAATTAATATTGAATATTCGATTGGCTTTTTAAAATATTTCTTTTATGTGAACATCTCACAGAGATCTGATCCCGTCTGGCGCCAGTGAGACTTCGGCATCTCCAATTGGGGTACGTTGTGAGGCTGAAGGTAGTGAGAAAAAGAAGGAGATGGGGCAGAGGAAGTTGGGGAAGTACCTGGATATTTAGATCTGGTCACCAAACACGACTAGCGCCATTCAAGCAACGTTTCTATTCTGAATAATGGTTTTACACCAGGGCGATACTAAGAGTATCATCCACTCTGGAACGTGCCACAAATATACTATATATTATTTTTAATTAATAATTATGAAATAACACAAATTCTACTTCGCTACCTTCGGATTGTGAGTCTTGGGCCTTACCCCTCGACCACGGAGGCCGCCTGATTATTTATGTTAAGTGTTGGCTATCTCCATGGATTACAGTTGTCGCCGGGTTTTCAAGACGGAGTTTCAAATCGCAATCGGACCAAGAATCATTATTTTCCTGGTAGGTATTTTCAAATTTACGTTTCTGTGTTTTAGTTTATTCATCATTTGCTTGATTCAACATTTGATTAATTCAACATTTGATTAATTCAACATTTGATTTATTCAACATTTGATTAAATGAATATTTGATTCAGTCAATGTTTGATTGATACATTGTTTGATTGGTTCAACTTATATTTGATTCGTCGTATTGCTTGATTTAAAATGAGATTGTTTTGCAAAATTGATTTATTCTACATAATGATCGATTTGATAGCTAATAAACTGTACATAAGAAAAACTCGTTATAAGAGAATACCACTAGACTTAAGATATATTTTTTTAAGTGGAGACCATCAGAAAATCTGTGAAAAACCTGTTGGGAAACCCTCAACACCTCATCTATTTTGTGCCTCACAAGGCTAACTAAGTTTGTGCCCAAGTGGGGCTTACTTGCCTTTAGATCTTGTAGTTGGCTTTCACTGCCTCCGTAGTCGATGGGAAAAGCTATCGACTAGTAATCTGGAGGTCGTGGGTTCAAAACCCGACGTTTGCAAATAAATTTTCTTTGATAATTTTGTGTTATTGACAATGTATTCATTTAACTTTATATTATAGTACGTTTGCAGAATGTTCCAAGGTGGAAGATACTCTCAGTATCCAATTAATTAAGACCACCATTTAGAAGTAAAAATGGCTTTAACCGTGTTTGGTGACCAGATCTGAAAATCCAGGTACGTACTTCCTTACCTTCATCACGTCTTCGTCTGCTTCCTCTCTCCACTACCTTCAGCCTTACAACATAACCCAATTGTGGATGACAAAGTCTCACTAGCTCTAGATGGTTGGGAGCAGTTGGTACTCTTGTGCGGTAATAAAAATAAAAATCATGAAATAAAATAAAAATCTCATACAAATGGAATTAACATGTTTATATTTTATGTTTTGTGTTTATAATCGAATTATAAATTTACAAAAATGACAGCAGACGTAACTGACAAACGAAAACCATTGATTTCTTTTTCGTTGTGTATTTTTGGGGTGTTATGCCGTGTTGCGCTACCTTTTTCTTTAGCCGACGTTTCGGACAACGTTGCAGTGTCCACCATCAGGGCAGATCCGGCAGATCCGACAGATGTGTGATCGGATCTGCCCTGATGATGGACATTGCAACGCTGTCCGAGACGTCGACTAAAGAAGGAGGTAGCGCAACACGGCGTAACACCCCAAAAACAAACAACGAAAATGCTTTTGGCCGTGAAAATTTAAAAACCATTGATTTCTTAGTTTATTTTGATAAAAAATGTAAATGGCGTTTTGGTCTCCGACGTAATTTTTCGTTGTTTTTTTCGAATTTTTCTCTAACTAACACATGCTTTTGACCCCAAGTATCCAAAAATACCTAACAATGTTTTTTACACACGTTAAAAAAAGTGTAAATCAGGTCAGTCCCTTAACACCCTGTACAGTGCACATGACTTAATCATGCATAAAAGCTTTCGACAGCATATCACATGTCAAATTAATACAAAAAATAAAGGTTGGGGGTTTTAATGACAGAGCACTAAATTGGTTAAAAAGTTATCTTCACAAAAGAACACAAGTTGTAAAAATCAATCACGCAATCAAGTCTACCACTCGTGAGTGATTTTGGAATACCACAAGGTACTGTTTTGGGTCCATTACTTTTTATCATGTGTGTAAACGATATTTTTAAACAAAACCTCGGTGGAAACTTTATACCTTACGTGGACGATACGATTATCATAATTAAGTGTAGTGACTGTAAAATTGTAAATGAAAATGCAAATAATGACATCCAAATCCTAAAAAAATGGTTCGATACAAACCTTCTTACAATCAATGCAAAAAAAACAGTTTATATTCCTTTCTCAATAAATAAATTAAAAACTTGCCCCAACATTAATATAATTATACCCAATAAAAAATGTAACAACGGTATCTGTAATAATTCATGCACCATATTAAACCATACAACTGAAATGAACTACCTCAGTGTAATTGTAGACCAACATAATTATGAAATAGAACAGACACATATGTGAACTTGTTAAGCGCATAAGGAAATGTATCTATATATTCATTAGATTAAGAAATATTCTCAAGTTAAACACAACCTAAAAAAAGTCTATTACGCACTAGTCCAATCATTAATTAGGTATGGAATCATTGGATGGGGAGGTGCATATGAAAATTATTGTAAATCCTGTAAAAGTGGTAAAAAAACTAATTATCAAAGTAATTTTAAAAAGACAAAATTTTTTAGCTTTACTCATCATTTAGGCGTAAATTTCACAACCAAATTCTTCTATTATCACACAACAAATGCACAATAATTATATTTACAAAGGCATAATATATTTTAATAGTCTTCCCGAAGAAATTAAAAAAATTACAGATTTCGTATCATTCAAGAAAAAGATCAAATTAATCTTTAAACAAAAATTAACGACCATACCATAACCAATCAAAATGTTATAACTTCATTTCATGCCATATCAAAAATTAACGTCACAAAATCCTAGTACTTAAGTTTATATTTATTATACACTCTAAGTATTAATGTATGTTATAATAATGAAATAATTGTAAAATAACTCCTACGCCAAGCTCAAGAGCTAGTACTCTTAATTGGCGTAGAAATTCATTAAAACATATTTTTTATTATTTGGTTTTGCCTGATATTATGTTCAATCATGTAACAATTTTATAAATTAAATATTAAAAAAAAACATAATAATAAAATAATAACTTTTCAACTAAAAAAACAATTTGCATAACAAAATACTAAGCCCCCGATAGATTCTATAAAAAAGATCCGATCTTTGGTGGTGTTATATTCATTAGTTAAGCATTAAAATCCACTAATCATGGATTTTCTCCTAATTAATATACCTGTTTAAATTAAAACATTACCGTATATTAAGAATGTAATGATGTAATTAAAAACAGAAGTCCGATAAATAAATAAATCACATTCTTATCAACTAAAAGCTGTTCTACTTTATTGCTTAATAGTCTTAAAATCCTTAAAAGCATAGAATCGTTTTAAAAATAACTCTGAAATTTGTGCCACATTTGAGGTTACTAATCCAATTCAACGTAGATTTATAATTAGGAAAACGCCAATCTTTATTAATTGGTTTCGACAAGCACTTAGCGAACTGTATTCCAAAACATGTAACAAATTGTAGAAACGTACGTAATAAATAATGAAGAGACAACGATATATATATTTTTCTATGCTTAATGTCAACTTAATTAAGTAGAATTGAGTAAGCTATAGCATCATGTTTTTTTTCTCTAATGGATTTTAAAACAAACATTAATATTGTTTGTTGTGTAAAACGTGTGTTATGTTACGGATTAAGAGGAACGGTTGCCCGGCCTTTTTCATCCTAAACTTAAATTTGGATTTTAAGGCCAAAATTCTTGACAATTTTTGATCGTCCTGGCCACGACGATCCCCACCTAACATGGACGTTTAGGTAACCGGATGCTTTCTCCTTAAACATTCTAAAGTATCCTTGCTGCGCACTACTCTGATCTTCAGCAGCTGTCAAAGTCATAAAACATCTTTATCAATTATGTATAGGGATTATGTATTATGTATAGGGAAAGAGTTTACCATATACATAATACAAGATTCACTCAAAATGAGGGATTGGTGGTTCCGAAATGTACCAATAAATACGGTGAAAGAACCCTAAACCATATTGTACCAAAAATATTTAATAAACTCCCAATGACAATGAAAAATAATAACCTCTTTATTGCTAAAGTCAAATATAATCTAAGGAAATGGCTATTAGATACTGATGATTCATATTGATGCCCTACCGAAGTCCTTGTATTCGGAATTGGAATTCACTTTCGAATTAAATGGAATAGCATTATAATTTTGTAATAATTCATGTATATGAAACTATTTATTTACTTGTTGATTATATTCATTTGCTTGTATTAAATTCGTCTCTACTTGTCTGTATGTACGGCTTATACTGCTATTTATGTATTTACAACTTAACTATTCTGTAATTTAAACAATTTATCTCATTGTTATTTTATCATCAACATTATACATATATGTTTGAAAATGTACCCGGTTATTGCATAAAATGTTGTCATTATGTACCTGCTGACAAACTACATCATTAGTTTAGCAGGTTTAAAAATTAATAAAAAAAAAATTAAAAAAACATTACAATAATACAATAGTCGGGCGTCGTCGCTGTGTGCCGGCGCTTATTATTTACAGTTTTTGTGCAGGCCTATAGGTCTTGTACAAAATCCAAATTCATGTTTTATATTAGAAGACCGCGCAGCCGTTCCTCTTAAAGTAGTTTTAAAATTAATGTATTTACGTACTTAAGACGTTTCAATCTCAGTAAAGTGATTTCTAAATTGATTCATGAACGGTTTTTAAACCATTTTTAAGTGCTCATTAATAGGCCTTATCATTCGAGAGTATTTTTTCTAATATTTTAACCTATTCAGACATCAGCATGTAATAAATCACTGAAGTTAATCACAAGATTGTTTTTATAACTGAGTAGTGCACGTGCCCATATAAATATCTATACAAAATAATACCGAAATAAATTACCCATTTACATTTTAAAGAAATACTTTAACGACACTTTTTTACTTTAGTTTTCCACTTAAAAAATTTTCAAATTAAACAATATTAATATCAAAGTCATTTGAATATATTGTGGTGGGAGGGAGTGTAGTGCTGTCAAGTGCTGTAAGTGTGGCCCGGCTTCCCGCATTTCTACCGATTTATTACATATTTTGCTTAAACAAGTTTAAAAGCTCTTAAAAATGTATTTTATTCTTGAAGATAATATCTTTACATTCAAATTATAAAAAAAATCTTATGATAGAAAAAAGTCACAAAGTGTGCTCTGAAAATTGTTAAAACGTTTTATCTGTTTTACAAATTATGTGTATGAAAAAATTTACGGTGTTTCTTTCAATGCTATTTTAGACATTTCCCACAGATTACCCCAGATTTTTGCTATATTTTAAATGAGTTGTATTTTATTAAACATTTCACAATTTCCGTTTAAATATTATCGATTTTAATATCAGCACGCTTCCTCTAACATTCGTATTTATATATCTCTACTTCTTCTTTTTGAGCGGGTCCTACCGGGGTTTTAGTAAGTTTTCATTTTTTTGTTAATTGGGTTCCTCCCAACGAGACAGTCTACATCTTTGAAAGTGGTGATAAAATGGTTTTACTCTTAATGAATTTGAACCCTCAAATTTACTAAGAATTAATGATTTTGCGAAAATCATAATGTTTTATTCATTTTTAATTTGACAGCACTTGAGCCTGAAAATGTTTACTTGACATGTCCCAGAATCAAATTGATCTCTTCTCCAAAAATCCATCGTCACGGGAACATCTTCTAGAAAAAACCGTGCTTCCCACTATTTTGAGCGATTACAGTTGGTAATAAGCAAGTTAGGTGTTGAGTAGTGTTAAGATTGAATACCTGTTCACCAGGATGTAGGGCTCTATAATGAGGACTTGAAAGATTTACGGTTTTAAAGCTAAACTGCTCGCAAGAGGCTCTGAAGTTTCCTTTGTGACCTATGCCATCTTTAGTATTGCTGTTAGGAGAGTCCATTCAAGAAATTATAAGAGTGAATGACGTAGGTGGTAACAAATACCAAAGTCTGCAAGTCGTTCCACAGCCGAGCTGTTGAGTATCAGAAAGAGTAAACACAACCCATTCTCATGTGACAAATGTCAACCGCGAGAAAATGTTGGGCAAAGCGTTTGGTGTATTTAGCAGCAGTGCACCGTTACCAAAATAATCAATAACACAACTTTTTTGTAGCACCTGACACAAAAATACAGATTGATCAATATTAGATTTCAACGACATGCCTGTATTATAATGGTTGATGACTTCCAAACTCAACTGAAAATCTATGTTATTTTTAACATTATCTAAGAAGTACTGGGAAGAACCTTTTATTTCTAAGATACTTTTCGAAAGCTTTGAATCCTTTTAGTTGTATTCACGTACGATTAAGTGGTTAAAACCTTACATTTAACAAGGTTATTCTTAATTCTAACGAAAACGATCCAGAGGTGACTCTCCATATTCCGTTTTTTTTTCCTTAATTAATATTCTAGTGTAGCCGATATATATAGAGCCTACTATTTACCTATTCTATTATTGGTATAAATCTTTTTACTTTTTTGCTTTAAAGCCTTCCTATCCATTGGCTTTAGGCGATTCCTGTAGATAGGGACTGTCAAATAACTTTGCCTTTTCATTTTACCGCCAGAATAAAAAAATACCATAGGTCCATGAACCGTCATTTATTTCAATTTTGAACGCAAATGACTTTAGTAATGGACAAATTACGCCATTGTATCATTACACAAAACAATCGGCTAAAATATCATTTACAAAGCAGCGCGTATCGTTATGATGATGAGCCTGTACGCAGTGCTTTCTTTGTAAAGAAGAGGGTGCCGGAACTGACATTTGTAAGGCATTTATCATCAAAGACAGACAGATATCGAATTCAAAATAATTTATTTTTAAATGTAGAAAAGTGTAAAACCTTGACTTTTTTCAGAAATAAAAATCCTGTTTTATTCGAATATTCCATCAATAACACAGCTTTAGAAAGAGTCACGGAAATGAGGGATCTTGGAATCATTTTGGATGAAAAACTAAGTTTCGCCAATCATATCCACCAAATTATGAACAAAGGTATGAAAACACTAGACTTCGTTTTAAGAACAACTAAAAACTTTAATTCCATAGAAGCCATTAAACTATTATATGTATCTCTAGTTAGAAGCCAAATTGAATATAACTCGATAGTTTGGTCTCCATCTTACAAAATTCACATTAATAATATTGAGCGAATACAAAAAAAATTTCTGCGTTTTATAAATTTTAAATTAAATATCCCTCTAGAAGACTTAAAATATAATCTATTACTAAATATTCTAAAAATACACACACTAGAAGACAGACGTAAAATAAACGACTCGACATTTTTATTCAAAATACTTAACTCTAAATTCGACTGTTGCAAACTCCTACAACTCATAAACTTACGAATACCGACAGTAACCACACGACAAAATACACTATTCTACTGCAGCATTCATAAGCGGAACTACATTGCCCACTCTCCGATACAAAAATTTCACACTATGGGAAATCAGTACTTAAGTGATGTTGACATATTCAACATCAACTTGGCGAATTTTGTGAATCTTGTAAAAAACTTGTTCCAAAACTATTCCTAAACATATATGTATGTATTTTTGTAAACTTATCAAATCGCTGTATTTTTGTATTTTTGTGACTTGTGTGCATTTTTATCTAATTTTATTCTTATCATTTCTCTATCTGTTTAAAAATCATCTGTTATATCTGTATTACTGTAAAAGCCCTCTGGGCGTTGAATAAATAAATAAATAAAAAAAATATAATCAGATCTGATTTTTAATGAACCTTTATGTATCTCTGTTCATTGTAAGTTTCAAACATTCAGCGACTTCTCGTTCTTTGCCAATACACCTATCCTTGCTAGAAGAGTTTCGTATTCGAAGAATAAAAAGTCTCCGTGTAGTGAATATTACAAGTTTGATGAAGACAATGTTTTTGAAGTTTTTTTGGTCTTCAGAAAAGCTTGTTTGGTTGATATTCTTATTCCCTTGAAGAATACTGAACGCACAGAATTGTAACAAGTCCAAAACTCGTCTTAGAGGAAGATTAAAAATGCTTAAAATTAAGCAATAAATATGCACTTTTATGGATACCTATAGAGCTAAGGCACTATTTTTAAGTTTAAAATTTTTCGGTAAATATCAAAATAGGTAATAAATTTATTAATTAATTAATTTTTAATAAATATTTTTTGGCGTATTACCTGAAGACGTAAAAAAGTGACATCTATTTCAAAAATATAGACAAAAGTGAGGTCTTATTACCTCCGTAGAACATGAAAACAAATACTTATTTATTTATAATATTATGCAATACTTATAACTGCTAACTACATACCTACCGCAGAAATAAGTGGCTCAAAATAAAACATAATTTTAATATAAGCACTTACTACAATATGCATCATGTTTAATTGTTGCTAGAAATAAAACCTAATTTCAATACATCCTGTTATAAAAAAGAGGATGAACTAGGTAATCATGTAATGAATCTTAAGAGAGAGCATGAGACAATGAGATAATTACAGTGATCTTATATTCTCAGGTCGTGGACCTTAGGCAGGCGGCTGTGTGTAATACTTTGAGTAGGAGGTTATTCAAATAAAATACTTAAAGTGCTTAGAACACAGTTAAATGAATTTATTGAAATTAAAGTACCTACATATAAATAATAACTATCAGTGCTAAACTAAATATGGGCGTATTATGGAGCGTTAGTACCGTATATTGAGCTGCTGGGTGGGCGATGCCATAAGCGAATAAGGCTGCTGCCTTCATAGATATGCGGTCTGCTCCCTCCGCTGCTGACATATGCTGAAACGGCGGGCTGGAGCAAGTCAGGTCCCCAGAACCGCGGTTTCCCGGCGACGTCACATCCCAACGTCCCAGGGCGGTTGCCAGCCAGCCGACTACGATGATGATGGCCAAGGTCATCTTGGGTCGCACCTCTGCAAGCCCCTCCGGCTCCAGGTGTCTTCGTAAGGTCTTACGATGGCTGCGTAACTCCCGATGCTGGATTTTGTTACCTCCAGAAATAAGCTTCTCCCCTGGTACTTCGCATCTGTCCCATGATCTTGATGAGTTTGCTGATAATCTTGAATTTGGGATGCCGCTGGTGGACGTAGATTTACTAATCTTGATGATGTACAAATATGGCGAACTATGGATAGGTGATGCGTCGACCCGCCGCAGGGACGGTGGCCGAGGTGACCCGTGGCTGGTCAAAGAATGGCAAGCTTCAGGCCAGTCCTATCTAGCGAACTCAGTTTTCAGTATCACCAACTGAGCACAGATATATAAATATATAGCAATGTTGCCAATATAACAATTATTGAATGTTTATTATCTTCATACCTTAAGGTACCCATTCACAGAGATATATTATAAGTTACATTATTTTTATGTAACAATCCTACAATAACTGTCCAGTAAAACAATAAACTTAAGAAGTACAAATAAAACTTTCGGATAATATTTATTGCATAAACAAATAAATATGCAAAAATGTGAGATGTCTTACAATCAAACTGTTATTACTTGGTTTTTAAGACCTTTGTAAAAAAAACAACTGAATAAAAATATTTTAAAAAATATATATTGAAAACATTGTTAAATTGCCTGAAAATACATGCCGGAACGTCGTTCCGGCTCGTTCCACCACAAAATCAGCACTTCAATTCCTCATCCTTAGGTATAATTCGTGTTATTTGTGGCCGCTGTCTGTCGAGCAGCATCCCAAAGGGGCGCGGTTTTAATCTTCTACATCTGTCATTACTCAAAGGCGAGCCGTATGGCCGCACAGTTAAGTTTTCTCATTAAACTCAGTCGCTGGTCCGCGTGCTAAATCTAACGATTACCAGAGTGGAGAGTAAATAGCAATTCCTCATTAATACGCCATGAAAATCCTTCTTGTTAATGAGTGTCTAATGGAGATATATCGTGTGCTCTGCTAAAGAGGAACATTTAGGTACGTTCAAAAAGCGTACATTCATTTTGTTAATAAGTTACTAATAGACGAAACGTACTAAAACAGTATAATATTTAGATACTGTTTCACATAATTAATGTACATACTAACGACAAAATATCGTTAAGGACTTTAACGATAGGACTTGAAAATCTATTATGCATTCGATTGAAATCGAAAATTCAATTCCGCTACCTCGCCTAATATAAACAACACATTTTTCATAGTTATTGTCAAGTCTTGTTAATGATAACACACAACAGAAAACATATTCTAGCACAGCATGGCATGACTTAAGGAATGGTGATGTTGAATTAAATATCTAACGCAGTAGTTTATTTGACCATTCTTTTAATAACCATAAAACTTTTTGCACGCTGACCTTTCCAAATATCAAAAATGATAATTAGAGAATTCTTGTAGGAACTGTAAAATGGAAGATTAAGTTATCGTGTATTAATATTTTAAAATGTTAAAATATATAAATGGTATTTTAGTTCAATATTCGACTTCCTCCGTGTGGTGCATAAGCTGGGAACCAGGTCTGAAATGCAATAAAACGAAATAGCTTACGCTAGCTTTGAGATATCTTAACATTCGGATCCACCCGCAGGTGTCATTTTGGGTTTCATGAGACGTAAATAGCAATCAGATATAAATATTTTAAACCTGCAACACAAAGTTTAAGAACGTACAAATAAAAAAATAAAAAATTGTTTACCTTTTCGTCAAAACATCATGCAAACGGTTAAATCGTATCAAAATATTGTAACCTTTGTCCGCCATAACATGATGCCGGGGAATAATTGGCATTACAGCAAAATAACAAGGAAAAATGTATTTTGTACCTACCTACCTTCTATTGTGCGAAAAAAATACATATTTGATCATCACCGACAATATTGTTCTAATGACAGATTGTTATCCAGAATTTGACCAATTCATCAAACTTCAAAGGTAATTTTTCCGCTAAAGCTCAGTTCAAATTCTGTTATTATTTCAGTTTTTGAACAACTGGCCAACAATGATATGCATATATACTAACACAACTTCAATAAAACTTTCACAAAACCTGAAAAGTAACTTTAATTCTATGAATAATTGTTCAAATTCCACGATCCTCTTACTATTTAGAACTTTTTTTTCTAATTTCTATCTCACTATAACTAAATCTACTCAAATGCCCCTTAGAAATAATGATCTAAACATTATGATTATTAATGTTGTAGGGGATATGCACACCTATTCAAAATGCTTTTTGGTCATAATAAGTTTTATTTTTTATTTGAATACCGCACAAGAGTCCCAAATGCTCCCGTCTGAAGCCAGTGAGACGGCATCTCCAATTGGGGTATGTTGTGAGGCTGAAAGTAGTAAGGAGAGGAAGGAGATAGGGAAGAGGAAGGTGGGGAAGTACCTTGCTATTCAGATCTGGTCACCAAACACGGCTAATGCCATTTCAAGCAACAATTGAATTCTGAATGGTGGTCTTACACCAGGCCGATACTGAGAGTATCTTCCACTCTGGAACGTACCGCAAATATACTATATATTATTTTTAAATTAATAAATTGTGAAATAATACAAACTTATCAAATAAAATTTATTTGCCACGCCGGGATTCGATCCCGCGACCTTCGGTGTGCGAGTCAAGAGCCTTACCGTTGGATTACGCCGGCCGTCATATTACGTTTACTATCCAAATAACATTATTACCGTGTCTTCAAAAAATAAGGTAGCCACTATATCAAAATCACAGAAACTAAACTACCCAAATGACCAGTATCTATAAGATTCTTAAAACTTTAGAAAAGAAAAAGTGTAGGTTATATATATTTTTTTAATTGATCATTTATTTTATTTTAATGTATCTATCGTTCTCTGATTGTGATATTAAAGTAATTTTAGTCCAGATCACAAAAGGGTTGTCAATTTCCTGTGCCTTGTAATGAGGTGCCACTCTTGGCTTTCGACTCCAATTGTGATGAACCCTACCTAGCTGATTTACTTTTCTAAGCTTCTACCTCGTAGTTTAAATCTCGTAGCTCCTGTCTCGTAGCCACGCTCATAATTCTACCCTTATGTCCTACTGATCACACCACTAGGTATGATGGCCTGACTCAACCCTCCTTTCGGTTTATTTCTACCTCAGGCTCGTGATTTCTAAACCCCTATACCTTATAATCTAGCTAAACCTACCCTATCTTCTTAAATCCCTGCGATTTTCTCACAGTAATCAAGATTTAAGATTTTTGTTCACATTATTTCTATAATCTGCGTTGTGTAATTTTTTTGTTTTAGATTTTACATCTGTTTGCATACTTAATATGCACACATATGTAGAGAAGATAATGTATTACGTGTGGTAACCCATAGATTCTTTTAGAGAAAGGGTGAGAATTTTCCGATCAATTTATTTATTATTATTTTAGAATATTTAACCGAGTTTGATAAACTACCCCCGCCCTAAACCTTGTGTCTATTTGATTTCCATAGGAATTTAGTGTGTTTATTTAATTCTTCCTATCACCGCTGATACATCGATAACATAAACAACAGTTAATAAATTAAACATTTCAAGAAAGCAAACCTTACCTTAGGATGATCGAACTCGAAGGTCCAGTTTTCTCAATTGAAGTCCTTGTCTGCAACTTCTCCTAACATAATGTGTTTGTAGTCATAGTTAGTGCTATTGGTTAGTATTCGCAAAATTGTTGAAAGAGCAGGAATGGAGGGATATGGGGAGGGGATAATATGTTTGCTTAAAAAGTCGGCACCTCCGCTAACCAAGTGAAAACCGATGAACAACAATTTCAAACCGGATTCTCCCAAGTACGTTTGCTAAGCTTATCCTTAAGTCCGAGTTTTACTCTCTTTGACGAGCGTCTCTTGTTACGAAAGGGACTCTTCACGCCAGATGGGGGAATACCAAGTCTTCATGCCGTTTTTCTGCCTCACTCCGACTTCCATCTCCGCCGGATTGAATTTAACTCTACTGAGTCTAGAAGGGGTATTTCATGTCTTCCCTTATCATGCCTCTATCCGTTAAATGTGGCGTAAGCTTGTGACGGGCAGATCCTTCCTCCCACGTAACCGACCCAGCGTTACATTCCACCTCTGACTAGCTGACATAAAACTCACCTCGTGAACCTTATGTTTGCTTTCAGGTTCGACAAGACTCACGGTATGCAAATAACCTGTGGCTTTAAAGCCGCGTCAGCGTACTGTCCGCATACGTCCTTCCTCTTCCCCGCATGCCCACCTCGACAATACCGCCACAAGATCAAAGCCGTCCGTTCGAGAAAGGTTGACACTTACATTTCCAGATGGCTCATACCTACATACAGAAGCCTTGAAGTTTACGTTCGAAGACAAGTTAGGATTCAGGACTGTATGAGTATTTGAACACCAGTGTTGTTTAAATGAGGTCACTAGCTCCTCGTGTGTTAGGTATTTAGGATAATGGGTATTTATGGGTTCTTGGATACCTACTTCCTATAAGAAAGATTTTAAAATGAGATAAATCAAGTCGTTTAGAATTGAGTGAATTTAAACGTCAATGTCGCCTTCACATATTGACCGCAGATTTCATCTCAAGCTATAATTGATAAACTTGTCCCTGACGTTAAGTTTTGTTTTGTTTATTCGTTAATGAATTTAGGTGACTGGGTCAATGGATGGCCTTGAACTCAAATCGTAATTTTGGTACACTATCGAAGGTCATACAACCATACCCTAATCGTGCTAGTGAAAAGAAACGATAGGTATTTGTCTTACAAATACGCTAAGATACCAAAATTGATTTAGTGATGCGTTTCTATCTAATTATGTGTTAAGTATTTGTTTAGCAACATTTCATTCTGTATGGGAGGTGTGACATGCGAATGCTAATAAATTGGTTAATTATTTATTTACCCTTACTTGGCGTTACGTCCATCAGTGTCAGGATATCCACAGGAACCTGTAAAAGCTTAAATATTGTAAGGACTCACCAAGCTCTAATGTCTTAATTTCAGCTCCACCGGGTTACTATCATCGGCGAGAAACTTATTAGAGCATCCGATCTACCTGTGTAACTTATCGCACTTTTATTTCGACTTCCCACTTTTAACGATTTAATCCTACAAGATCCGGAACTCATCTCCTTCCTTTCTCCTTTGAATAGATCTCTGATGTAAAAAATCCTCACGTTTTCCTTTAATATCTGCCGTTATTATTGAAGAAGAACGATCCTATCTAATTAATCCCGACAACCCTCACCTTCCTCCCCTTTCCTTCCATATTTGATTCCAATCTAAAGAGGGGAATCGATTCTTAATAATCGTTCGCTCGAATATTATTTTATTATGTGGTATATGACTATACCTATTTACTCTTTAATAAATTAATTTATTAATTTGAATTTCCTTTAAATTTGTATTATTCCACTTTATAAAAATATTTAAGTTTTATTTATTTTTTTCTCAATTTAAATTATTTTTTTTTTTTCATAACAACTAAAGATTTTCTTTAAATTTGAATTATTCCACTTAAGGACAAAGCTAAAGTTTTATTTATGTTTCCAATTTGAACTAGAATCCCTTTGTAACGGATAACTAAATATTATTCGTCACTCAGATTACAACAAAACTGAAAGAACCCCTTCCACTTTATTTTATAACACTTTTGTTTAGCAGCAAATTAATCGCTTGGATTATTCATTTAAACTTCGGCTAAGTATTTTCCAGATTTCGGATCAATTATTATTATTGCGTTGTCACCTAACGATAATTAATATCTCGTAATAAAATTTCCAACTTTCGACCTAAACGTAAATTTTTTATTTAATGAAACTTATTAGACTGTAATTTTCTTTATATAACCTCGGACTAAATAACTCTATTTTAACCTTCATAGAACAAATTTAAAGCAATTCAAACACACTATATTAAACTCCTCCCGCATTGAATTTGTAATTAATTAATTAATTATTAGATTTTATTGAATCGGAAATTATTACAAACACTGATTTTAGATTTATTATAAGATCATACACTCCGTTAAATTGCACGATTAACCCTATCCGGGCACTTCACTCCCTGTTTTATCAAAGCATAAAACTGATTGTAGACTCTATTTTACCACTGAGTTTTTTTTTATAAGTATAAACTGACTTTATTTTTCCACTGTATTTTTAAAGTATAAAAACTGATTCTAGACTCTATTAATTAATTACCAGGGTAATTCTCACGACGTGCGCGACGTTTTAATCAACCTTCCCAGTTGTCGAAGGACCCTGAATCATCCCAAACATGCTAATTTATACCCATCACAGCTCCAAAAGGGCATAATCGTATATTCCTTGACGAGGAATTATAATCTGTAATCACTCGAAATTTTTTGAAAACCCCATCTCGTTATTGTATGTTCCTACATAAGCTCTTTCGATTTTGCCTCTTCCTAAATCTCGGTTCGTCCCACAACTTTGTCTCGCTTTTCTAAGGTTTTTAGTCCCGGACTTAGTAAGCTGCCATCCAGTTTGCCCATTTTCCACATGTCTTCTGTCTTCATAATATGTTTTATAAACATGGTTTTAATCTTGTTTTTTTTTTCAATTTTGAACATTCCCATAAGTGATCTGCTAAAACTGTGTTTTAATTGGCATAAATATTAGGGAAAACGTAGATTCTTCGGTCTCCTAGTTTTAAACGCTAGTTGTCCTGTATAAATTTCCACGAAAATTATTTCTTTTCCCCTAGTCTACGTAAGCAATTATGTCTCAGAACCGTATTTCCATTATTTATGTGGCATATTCAACTTTTCCATTTTCCCACCTAATTTTCCTTCAAGTAACGGTGTTTTAACAACTATTCTTAAATGATTTTCCCTTCGTTGTTAATAGGGAATCATATCCTGGTTCCGTATCTACTCTACTTATAACGTTTTGAGTTTTTCCCATTTCCTTATCTGAGTTTTCCGGTTATGTCGGTTTTCCGTTCTCTCCCCCCACTCCTAACCCAATGATCCCTTATTGAAATTTGACGTTTGCCTTTTTGCCGTGATTCCATCTCCCGCTAAAACCCTTTTTTCCTTTTTTGATATATTATTTATGGTGTTTTCCGGCCCACTAACTATTCCTATCCTGGGATATCTGTCAAGTTAACTACTTCGATCAAATTCCGCCCAATTTTCCATCTCTCTCTTGTTCAAAATCCCATAAACTGCAAGCCCTGACGTGTGTATACATTACGATTTCTACATACTTGGCGATAAATCCATTTTAATGTGTTTATAATTAAATTTTACGGAAATTCTATAATCTAAATACTAGGTAAGAGCAATGTTAATTTTTATGACCCTTTTTAATGGATAATGGGCCTTAAATAAACAAAAGGCATGTTCGAATATTCCTTGTTTATATCAACAATATACATGTGGGGTCGACAACCTTTTTTTACATCAATTGCCTCAGCAATTTGTTCTATCGTCTATAGTATTTTCTCATAGCAAATGACGTAAAAACGATCCCTTCCTTTGAATTAATCTAACGTAATATAACTAGAATAACCATCCTATTTCAAATATATAACGATATCTATTTAAACTCGTCTGAAAACGCAAAATTAAGTCGAAATCTTATATTGTTCAATAAATACTTCCGTTTAAATGTCCGTTTTTTTTATTAGATTTTCTTTTCAAATCGTTTTCCCTGACCGTATTGCTTCATTTAAAAGTGACATTCCTAATTTCCATCGTTTTTCTTTCTTTTAAATATCAAACGTACGTTTTCCTCTGAATCTGGCCTCCTTTTGTTCTTCACGTTCTCGTTATGCAATTGAGTATCCCTACAGTAGCTTTTCCCACGTTTTCCAGGTCTTTTCTTTAATCTTCCGTTCATTATATTTCCTTGCTATTTTATTGCATCATTTTTTCAACATAATATGGATTTATTTGTTCGTTAACTGCGGTTGTCGATTCCTCTGTTGCACTCAATATTTACCTTTAAAATTAGGGTCATTGTACCAAATGCACCGAACGTGGGATTGTGTTTATCTTAAAGCGTATTGATCTCTCGGGTTGATGATGATTTTTACCCCATAAATCTCAGACTAATGGTCTAGTCCAAAGTCCATCTCTTTGTCTTGAAAAAAGGTAACCTCCCCCTTCTCTGATTGGTAGATCAATCTTAAGTGTTTATAATTGGATCCCTCTGTGTTCTATTTATCAAAACTTGACATTAATTTAATAATTATAGATCTCTGCAGTCTCCATGGCCCAATCAAACTTAATCAGCTAGATGTCGCTAGTGTGTTGATTTCGTTATAATTCTGAATTATTATTTATTCATTCGTAAGGTGGAAGCTACTATATTTTCGTATCCACTGCGATTCATCACAGCCCCCCTATAGTTATAATTCCAGCGGTAAACACGCCTCCTAGTGTTAGTTGATGGAATTAAAACTAAACATAGGCAATCTAATTTTCTACAATTTTCTTTAAGTCTTCTTTATTCTTATTTGCATTTTTTTTTTTTTCGAAATTCTAACTGGTTGCGCGCCCCTACCTTTCACTATTTCATATCGTAGAATCCTGTTCGGTGTTCCTCTGAGCTGAAACCATTTTTCAATTTACTCTTGTCTACCCAATGGCCTATTTAAGTCGGCTAACTTACGTCAGTTGCTGTCCCTACTCTTTGTCCTACCCCCCTAAGATTCTTACCCCTATACCTTCCCCCCTATGACCCTTACTCCCTCTTCTTCATCGAGACGGTTTCCAACCTTTGATTTTCCTTATTCATATATTTTTTTTTTTTTTTTCGCGATTCTAGAATTCCACACGAATTTTTCTCGCAGGAACGTTTTAATGGCAACAATGCGCATATGAACATACACGTATTACACATATATGCACACATACACACCCCTTTTTTTTTTTTTTTTTTGAATGGGATCAACTTTTATGTAATCTCTTCATATGCTGTTCTTATTTATCTTTTATCTGAGGTTTATTTGATCTATGTTGTATGTTTACTCATCCGAATGCACTCCATAACGTTTACTATCTCATTTTTTTTTTTTTCCCACACCGGCTTTGTTTGTTTATTTATTTATTTGCACGTATACACAATTGTATAATGTACCTAAACCCCGTTTTAAACAAGCCCCCCCCCCTCCTAAATTCGTATGCGTTTTAAACCACTCCGCTTATTTGCTCTTTATTGCAAATCGGAAATAAACCGGTCACCCGAGAAATATGCCAACCCCCAGTAAGGCTAAATTTCTAATTTATTCAGCTGACATCTATGTAATGGTGTATCTAAAGGTCCAATCCACCCCTGTTAAATGTTTGAATGCAACGATTTGAAAAGCTCACTTTTATGTTTTATGTGTAATATTTTATTTTATTTTTATCCGTCCTTTGCTTTGTATGTTATGTTGATTTTATTTATTTTTATGTCGCCGTGTCAAAAGAAGTATTTATTTATAAAATCCTTCAACCCGAAGGAACCAATAATACCCTCGACCACTATTAACATAAACAACGTCATTTTATTAACTATCTAAGTATCTCTTTATTGTTTAAAGTAATATCTCGAGATGTTCCAATGCGAACATAACAAAGATTTATCTATTCTGTTACGAACATATTTATCAGTAAGACCACTTATGTTTGTGGCAACACAAACATACCCTCGCGACGGTGTCTATTCAATCGCTTGTTTACATTCGGGCTTCAGTCAATGAACCAATTTGAATGATAATTTTATTGATCACCGAAGGAATGCGCTTTTATTTATATAACGGCTTTTTTTTTTTTCCCAATACGCACCACCCTTCTAAATCTGGGTCAACATTCCTAGGCGTTATGTGATTTATGATTTTTATCTGGTATAAGGCACGTTTTTCACTTTTCGTTTTAAAATATTTGGTTTTTGAGTTATTATTTTTTTTTTTTCCGACTGTTTTATTTAATGGTACGTTTTTTTTTTTTCACTTGTTTCACGTTTAATGAAGATGTTTTAATGGCACGTTTTTCACTTTTCGTTTAAATTATTTTTTTGATTTATTGTTATATTTCTACTGTATAATTTAATGATGCGAATTTTTTATTCCACTTGTTTTATGTAATCTGAAGTTGTTTTAATGGCACGTTTTTCACTTTTCGTTTAAAATATTTTTTTGATTTATTGTTATATTTCTACTGTATAATTTAATGATGCGAATTTTTTATTCCACTTGTTTTATGTAATCTGAAGTTGTTTTAATGGCACGTTTTTCACTTTTCGTTTAAAATATTCACTTTTTTTTTCCAATTAATTATAATTTCATTTATTTGTTCATTCTATTTTATTTTTATAATATCTCAGAATTCTCTCAACTTGTAACCTTTACTCTCCTGGTCACGCGGCAACAGTTGTAATGAGGTGCCACTCTTGGCTTTCGACTCCAATTGTGATGAACCCTACCTAGCTGATTTACTTTTCTAAGCTTCTACCTCATAGTTTAAATCTCGTAGCTCCTGTCTCGTAGCCACGCTCATAATTCTACCCTTATGTCCTACTGATCACACCACTAGGTATGATGGCCTGACTCAACCCTCCTTTCGGTTTATTTCTACCTCAGGCTCGTGATTTCTAAACCCCTATACCTTATAATCTAGCTAAACCTACCCTATCTTCTTAAATCCCTGCGATTTTCTCACAGTAATCAAGATTTAAGATTTTTGTTCACATTATTTCTATAATCTGCGTTGTGTAATTTTTTTGTTTTAGATTTTACATCTGTTTGCATACTTAATATGCACACATATGTAGAGAAGATAATGTATTACGTGTGGTAACCCATAGATTCTTTTAGAGAAAGGGTGAGAATTTTCCGATCAATTTATTTATTATTATTTTAGAATATTTAACCGAGTTTGATAAACTACCCCCGCCCTAAACCTTGTGTCTATTTGATTTCCATAGGAATTTAGTGTGTTTATTTAATTCTTCCTATCACCGCTGATACATCGATAACATAAACAACAGTTAATAAATTAAACATTTCAAGAAAGCAAACCTTACCTTAGGATGATCGAACTCGAAGGTCCAGTTTTCTCAATTGAAGTCCTTGTCTGCAACTTCTCCTAACATAATGTGTTTGTAGTCATAGTTAGTGCTATTGGTTAGTATTCGCAAAATTGTTGAAAGAGCAGGAATGGAGGGATATGGGGAGGGGATAATATGTTTGCTTAAAAAGTCGGCACCTCCGCTAACCAAGTGAAAACCGATGAACAACAATTTCAAACCGGATTCTCCCAAGTACGTTTGCTAAGCTTATCCTTAAGTCCGAGTTTTACTCTCTTCGACGAGCGTCTCTTGTTACGAAAGGGACTCTTCACGCCAGATGGGGGAATACCAAGTCTTCATGCCGTTTTTCTGCCTCACTCCGACTTCCATCTCCGCCGGATTGAATTTAACTCTACTGAGTCTAGAAGGGGTATTTCATGTCTTCCCTTATCATGCCTCTATCCGTTAAATGTGGCGTAAGCTTGTGACGGGCAGATCCTTCCTCCCACGTAACCGACCCAGCGTTACATTCCACCTCTGACTAGCTGACATAAAACTCACCTCGTGAACCTTATGTTTGCTTTCAGGTTCGACAAGACTCACGGTATGCAAATAACCTGTGGCTTTAATGCCGCGTCAGCGTACTGTCCGCATACGTCCTTCCTCTTCCCCGCATGCCCACCTCGACAATACCGCCACAAGATCAAAGCCGTCCGTTCGAGAAAGGTTGACACTTACATTTCCAGATGGCTCATACCTACATACAGAAGCCTTGAAGTTTACGTTCGAAGACAAGTTAGGATTCAGGACTGTATGAGTATTTGAACACCAGTGTTGTTTAAATGAGGTCACTAGCTCCTCGTGTGTTAGGTATTTAGGATAATGGGTATTTATGGGTTCTTGGATACCTACTTCCTATAAGAAAGATTTTAAAATGAGATAAATCAAGTCGTTTAGAATTGAGTGAATTTAAACGTCAATGTCGCCTTCACATATTGACCGCAGATTTCATCTCAAGCTATAATTGATAAACTTGTCCCTGACGTTAAGTTTTGTTTTGTTTATTCGTTAATGAATTTAGGTGACTGGGTCAATGGATGGCCTTGAACTCAAATCGTAATTTTGGTACACTATCGAAGGTCATACAACCATACCCTAATCGTGCTAGTGAAAAGAAACGATAGGTATTTGTCTTACAAATACGCTAAGATACCAAAATTGATTTAGTGATGCGTTTCTATCTAATTATGTGTTAAGTATTTGTTTAGCAACATTTCATTCTGTATGGGAGGTGTGACATGCGAATGCTAATAAATTGGTTAATTATTTATTTACCCTTACTTGGCGTTACGTCCATCAGTGTCAGGATATCCACAGGAACCTGTAAAAGCTTAAATATTGTAAGGACTCACCAAGCTCTAATGTCTTAATTTCAGCTCCACCGGGTTACTATCATCGGCGAGAAACTTATTAGAGCATCCGATCTACCTGTGTAACTTATCGCACTTTTATTTCGACTTCCCACTTTTAACGATTTAATCCTACAAGATCCGGAACTCATCTCCTTCCTTTCTCCTTTGAATAGATCTCTGATGTAAAAAATCCTCACGTTTTCCTTTAATATCTGCCGTTATTATTGAAGAAGAACGATCCTATCTAATTAATCCCGACAACCCTCACCTTCCTCCCCTTTCCTTCCATATTTGATTCCAATCTAAAGAGGGGAATCGATTCTTAATAATCGTTCGCTCGAATATTATTTTATTATGTGGTATATGACTATACCTATTTACTCTTTAATAAATTAATTTATTAATTTGAATTTCCTTTAAATTTGTATTATTCCACTTTATAAAAATATTTAAGTTTTATTTATTTTTTTCTCAATTTAAATTATTTTTTTTTTTCATAACAACTAAAGATTTTCTTTAAATTTGAATTATTCCACTTAAGGACAAAGCTAAAGTTTTATTTATGTTTCCAATTTGAACTAGAATCCCTTTGTAACGGATAACTAAATATTATTCGTCACTCAGATTACAACAAAACTGAAAGAACCCCTTCCACTTTATTTTATAACACTTTTGTTTAGCAGCAAATTAATCGCTTGGATTATTCATTTAAACTTCGGCTAAGTATTTTCCAGATTTCGGATCAATTATTATTATTGCGTTGTCACCTAACGATAATTAATATCTCGTAATAAAATTTCCAACTTTCGACCTAAACGTAAATTTTTTATTTAATGAAACTTATTAGACTGTAATTTTCTTTATATAACCTCGGACTAAATAACTCTATTTTAACCTTCATAGAACAAATTTAAAGCAATTCAAACACACTATATTAAACTCCTCCCGCATTGAATTTGTAATTAATTAATTAATTATTAGATTTTATTGAATCGGAAATTATTACAAACACTGATTTTAGATTTATTATAAGATCATACACTCCGTTAAATTGCACGATTAACCCTATCCGGGCACTTCACTCCCTGTTTTATCAAAGCATAAAACTGATTGTAGACTCTATTTTACCACTGAGTTTTTTTTTATAAGTATAAACTGACTTTATTTTTCCACTGTATTTTTAAAGTATAAAAACTGATTCTAGACTCTATTAATTAATTACCAGGGTAATTCTCACGACGTGCGCGACGTTTTAATCAACCTTCCCAGTTGTCGAAGGACCCTGAATCATCCCAAACATGCTAATTTATACCCATCACAGCTCCAAAAGGGCATAATCGTATATTCCTTGACGAGGAATTATAATCTGTAATCACTCGAAATTTTTTGAAAACCCCATCTCGTTATTGTATGTTCCTACATAAGCTCTTTCGATTTTGCCTCTTCCTAAATCTCGGTTCGTCCCACAACTTTGTCTCGCTTTTCTAAGGTTTTTAGTCCCGGACTTAGTAAGCTGCCATCCAGTTTGCCCATTTTCCACATGTCTTCTGTCTTCATAATATGTTTTATAAACATGGTTTTAATCTTGTTTTTTTTTTCAATTTTGAACATTCCCATAAGTGATCTGCTAAAACTGTGTTTTAATTGGCATAAATATTAGGGAAAACGTAGATTCTTCGGTCTCCTAGTTTTAAACGCTAGTTGTCCTGTATAAATTTCCACGAAAATTATTTCTTTTCCCCTAGTCTACGTAAGCAATTATGTCTCAGAACCGTATTTCCATTATTTATGTGGCATATTCAACTTTTCCATTTTCCCACCTAATTTTCCTTCAAGTAACGGTGTTTTAACAACTATTCTTAAATGATTTTCCCTTCGTTGTTAATAGGGAATCATATCCTGGTTCCGTATCTACTCTACTTATAACGTTTTGAGTTTTTCCCATTTCCTTATCTGAGTTTTCCGGTTATGTCGGTTTTCCGTTCTCTCCCCCCACTCCTAACCCAATGATCCCTTATTGAAATTTGACGTTTGCCTTTTTGCCGTGATTCCATCTCCCGCTAAAACCCTTTTTTCCTTTTTTGATATATTATTTATGGTGTTTTCCGGCCCACTAACTATTCCTATCCTGGGATATCTGTCAAGTTAACTACTTCGATCAAATTCCGCCCAATTTTCCATCTCTCTCTTGTTCAAAATCCCATAAACTGCAAGCCCTGACGTGTGTATACATTACGATTTCTACATACTTGGCGATAAATCCATTTTAATGTGTTTATAATTAAATTTTACGGAAATTCTATAATCTAAATACTAGGTAAGAGCAATGTTAATTTTTATGACCCTTTTTAATGGATAATGGGCCTTAAATAAACAAAAGGCATGTTCGAATATTCCTTGTTTATATCAACAATATACATGTGGGGTCGACAACCTTTTTTTACATCAATTGCCTCAGCAATTTGTTCTATCGTCTATAGTATTTTCTCATAGCAAATGACGTAAAAACGATCCCTTCCTTTGAATTAATCTAACGTAATATAACTAGAATAACCATCCTATTTCAAATATATAACGATATCTATTTAAACTCGTCTGAAAACGCAAAATTAAGTCGAAATCTTATATTGTTCAATAAATACTTCCGTTTAAATGTCCGTTTTTTTTATTAGATTTTCTTTTCAAATCGTTTTCCCTGACCGTATTGCTTCATTTAAAAGTGACATTCCTAATTTCCATCGTTTTTCTTTCTTTTAAATATCAAACGTACGTTTTCCTCTGAATCTGGCCTCCTTTTGTTCTTCACGTTCTCGTTATGCAATTGAGTATCCCTACAGTAGCTTTTCCCACGTTTTCCAGGTCTTTTCTTTAATCTTCCGTTCATTATATTTCCTTGCTATTTTATTGCATCATTTTTTCAACATAATATGGATTTATTTGTTCGTTAACTGCGGTTGTCGATTCCTCTGTTGCACTCAATATTTACCTTTAAAATTAGGGTCATTGTACCAAATGCACCGAACGTGGGATTGTGTTTATCTTAAAGCGTATTGATCTCTCGGGTTGATGATGATTTTTACCCCATAAATCTCAGACTAATGGTCTAGTCCAAAGTCCATCTCTTTGTCTTGAAAAAAGGTAACCTCCCCCTTCTCTGATTGGTAGATCAATCTTAAGTGTTTATAATTGGATCCCTCTGTGTTCTATTTATCAACACTTGACATTAATTTAATAATTATAGATCTCTGCAGTCTCCATGGCCCAATCAAACTTAATCAGCTAGATGTCGCTAGTGTGTTGATTTCGTTATAATTCTGAATTATTATTTATTCATTCGTAAGGTGGAAGCTACTATATTTTCGTATCCACTGCGATTCATCACAGCCCCCCTATAGTTATAATTCCAGCGGTAAACACGCCTCCTAGTGTTAGTTGATGGAATTAAAACTAAACATAGGCAATCTAATTTTCTACAATTTTCTTTAAGTCTTCTTTATTCTTATTTGCATTTTTTTTTTTTTCGAAATTCTAACTGGTTGCGCGCCCCTACCTTTCACTATTTCATATCGTAGAATCCTGTTCGGTGTTCCTCTGAGCTGAAACCATTTTTCAATTTACTCTTGTCTACCCAATGGCCTATTTAAGTCGGCTAACTTACGTCAGTTGCTGTCCCTACTCTTTGTCCTACCCCCCTAAGATTCTTACCCCTATACCTTCCCCCCTATGACCCTTACTCCCTCTTCTTCATCGAGACGGTTTCCAACCTTTGATTTTCCTTATTCATATATATATTTTTTTTTTTTCGCGATTCTAGAATTCCACACGAATTTTTCTCGCAGGAACGTTTTAATGGCAACAATGCGCATATGAACATACACGTATTACACATATATGCACACATACACACCCCTTTTTTTTTTTTTTTTTTTTTTGAATGGGATCAACTTTTATGTAATCTCTTCATATGCTGTTCTTATTTATCTTTTATCTGAGGTTTATTTGATCTATGTTGTATGTTTACTCATCCGAATGCACTCCATAACGTTTACTATCTCATTTTTTTTTTTTCCCACACCGGCTTTGTTTGTTTATTTATTTATTTGCACGTATACACAATTGTATAATGTACCTAAACCCCGTTTTAAACAAGCCCCCCCCCCTCCTAAATTCGTATGCGTTTTAAACCACTCCGCTTATTTGCTCTTTATTGCAAATCGGAAATAAACCGGTCACCCGAGAAATATGCCAACCCCCAGTAAGGCTAAATTTCTAATTTATTCAGCTGACATCTATGTAATGGTGTATCTAAAGGTCCAATCCACCCCTGTTAAATGTTTGAATGCAACGATTTGAAAAGCTCACTTTTATGTTTTATGTGTAATATTTTATTTTATTTTTATCCGTCCTTTGCTTTGTATGTTATGTTGATTTTATTTATTTTTATGTCGCCGTGTCAAAAGAAGTATTTATTTATAAAATCCTTCAACCCGAAGGAACCAATAATACCCTCGACCACTATTAACATAAACAACGTCATTTTATTAACTATCTAAGTATCTCTTTATTGTTTAAAGTAATATCTCGAGATGTTCCAATGCGAACATAACAAAGATTTATCTATTCTGTTACGAACATATTTATCAGTAAGACCACTTATGTTTGTGGCAACACAAACATACCCTCGCGACGGTGTCTATTCAATCGCTTGTTTACATTCGGGCTTCAGTCAATGAACCAATTTGAATGATAATTTTATTGATCACCGAAGGAATGCGCTTTTATTTATATAACGGCTTTTTTTTTTTTCCCAATACGCACCACCCTTCTAAATCTGGGTCAACATTCCTAGGCGTTATGTGATTTATGATTTTTATCTGGTATAAGGCACGTTTTTCACTTTTCGTTTTAAAATATTTGGTTTTTGAGTTATTATTTTTTTTTTTTCCGACTGTTTTATTTAATGGTACGTTTTTTTTTTTTCACTTGTTTCACGTTTAATGAAGATGTTTTAATGGCACGTTTTTCACTTTTCGTTTAAATTATTTTTTTGATTTATTGTTATATTTCTACTGTATAATTTAATGATGCGAATTTTTTATTCCACTTGTTTTATGTAATCTGAAGTTGTTTTAATGGCACGTTTTTCACTTTTCGTTTAAAATATTTTTTTGATTTATTGTTATATTTCTACTGTATAATTTAATGATGCGAATTTTTTATTCCACTTGTTTTATGTAATCTGAAGTTGTTTTAATGGCACGTTTTTCACTTTTCGTTTAAAATATTCACTTTTTTTTTCCAATTAATTATAATTTCATTTATTTGTTCATTCTATTTTATTTTTATAATATCTCAGAATTCTCTCAACTTGTAACCTTTACTCTCCTGGTCACGCGGCAACAGTTGTAATGAGGTGCCACTCTTGGCTTTCGACTCCAATTGTGATGAACCCTACCTAGCTGATTTACTTTTCTAAGCTTCTACCTCATAGTTTAAATCTCGTAGCTCCTGTCTCGTAGCCACGCTCATAATTCTACCCTTATGTCCTACTGATCACACCACTAGGTATGATGGCCTGACTCAACCCTCCTTTCGGTTTATTTCTACCTCAGGCTCGTGATTTCTAAACCCCTATACCTTATAATCTAGCTAAACCTACCCTATCTTCTTAAATCCCTGCGATTTTCTCACAGTAATCAAGATTTAAGATTTTTGTTCACATTATTTCTATAATCTGCGTTGTGTAATTTTTTTGTTTTAGATTTTACATCTGTTTGCATACTTAATATGCACACATATGTAGAGAAGATAATGTATTACGTGTGGTAACCCATAGATTCTTTTAGAGAAAGGGTGAGAATTTTCCGATCAATTTATTTATTATTATTTTAGAATATTTAACCGAGTTTGATAAACTACCCCCGCCCTAAACCTTGTGTCTATTTGATTTCCATAGGAATTTAGTGTGTTTATTTAATTCTTCCTATCACCGCTGATACATCGATAACATAAACAACAGTTAATAAATTAAACATTTCAAGAAAGCAAACCTTACCTTAGGATGATCGAACTCGAAGGTCCAGTTTTCTCAATTGAAGTCCTTGTCTGCAACTTCTCCTAACATAATGTGTTTGTAGTCATAGTTAGTGCTATTGGTTAGTATTCGCAAAATTGTTGAAAGAGCAGGAATGGAGGGATATGGGGAGGGGATAATATGTTTGCTTAAAAAGTCGGCACCTCCGCTAACCAAGTGAAAACCGATGAACAACAATTTCAAACCGGATTCTCCCAAGTACGTTTGCTAAGCTTATCCTTAAGTCCGAGTTTTACTCTCTTCGACGAGCGTCTCTTGTTACGAAAGGGACTCTTCACGCCAGATGGGGGAATACCAAGTCTTCATGCCGTTTTTCTGCCTCACTCCGACTTCCATCTCCGCCGGATTGAATTTAACTCTACTGAGTCTAGAAGGGGTATTTCATGTCTTCCCTTATCATGCCTCTATCCGTTAAATGTGGCGTAAGCTTGTGACGGGCAGATCCTTCCTCCCACGTAACCGACCCAGCGTTACATTCCACCTCTGACTAGCTGACATAAAACTCACCTCGTGAACCTTATGTTTGCTTTCAGGTTCGACAAGACTCACGGTATGCAAATAACCTGTGGCTTTAATGCCGCGTCAGCGTACTGTCCGCATACGTCCTTCCTCTTCCCCGCATGCCCACCTCGACAATACCGCCACAAGATCAAAGCCGTCCGTTCGAGAAAGGTTGACACTTACATTTCCAGATGGCTCATACCTACATACAGAAGCCTTGAAGTTTACGTTCGAAGACAAGTTAGGATTCAGGACTGTATGAGTATTTGAACACCAGTGTTGTTTAAATGAGGTCACTAGCTCCTCGTGTGTTAGGTATTTAGGATAATGGGTATTTATGGGTTCTTGGATACCTACTTCCTATAAGAAAGATTTTAAAATGAGATAAATCAAGTCGTTTAGAATTGAGTGAATTTAAACGTCAATGTCGCCTTCACATATTGACCGCAGATTTCATCTCAAGCTATAATTGATAAACTTGTCCCTGACGTTAAGTTTTGTTTTGTTTATTCGTTAATGAATTTAGGTGACTGGGTCAATGGATGGCCTTGAACTCAAATCGTAATTTTGGTACACTATCGAAGGTCATACAACCATACCCTAATCGTGCTAGTGAAAAGAAACGATAGGTATTTGTCTTACAAATACGCTAAGATACCAAAATTGATTTAGTGATGCGTTTCTATCTAATTATGTGTTAAGTATTTGTTTAGCAACATTTCATTCTGTATGGGAGGTGTGACATGCGAATGCTAATAAATTGGTTAATTATTTATTTACCCTTACTTGGCGTTACGTCCATCAGTGTCAGGATATCCACAGGAACCTGTAAAAGCTTAAATATTGTAAGGACTCACCAAGCTCTAATGTCTTAATTTCAGCTCCACCGGGTTACTATCATCGGCGAGAAACTTATTAGAGCATCCGATCTACCTGTGTAACTTATCGCACTTTTATTTCGACTTCCCACTTTTAACGATTTAATCCTACAAGATCCGGAACTCATCTCCTTCCTTTCTCCTTTGAATAGATCTCTGATGTAAAAAATCCTCACGTTTTCCTTTAATATCTGCCGTTATTATTGAAGAAGAACGATCCTATCTAATTAATCCCGACAACCCTCACCTTCCTCCCCTTTCCTTCCATATTTGATTCCAATCTAAAGAGGGGAATCGATTCTTAATAATCGTTCGCTCGAATATTATTTTATTATGTGGTATATGACTATACCTATTTACTCTTTAATAAATTAATTTATTAATTTGAATTTCCTTTAAATTTGTATTATTCCACTTTATAAAAATATTTAAGTTTTATTTATTTTTTTCTCAATTTAAATTATTTTTTTTTTTTCATAACAACTAAAGATTTTCTTTAAATTTGAATTATTCCACTTAAGGACAAAGCTAAAGTTTTATTTATGTTTCCAATTTGAACTAGAATCCCTTTGTAACGGATAACTAAATATTATTCGTCACTCAGATTACAACAAAACTGAAAGAACCCCTTCCATTTTATTTTATAACACTTTTGTTTAGCAGCAAATTAATCGCTTGGATTATTCATTTAAACTTCGGCTAAGTATTTTCCAGATTTCGGATCAATTATTATTATTGCGTTGTCACCTAACGATAATTAATATCTCGTAATAAAATTTCCAACTTTCGACCTAAACGTAAATTTTTTATTTAATGAAACTTATTAGACTGTAATTTTCTTTATATAACCTCGGACTAAATAACTCTATTTTAACCTTCATAGAACAAATTTAAAGCAATTCAAACACACTATATTAAACTCCTCCCGCATTGAATTTGTAATTAATTAATTAATTATTAGATTTTATTGAATCGGAAATTATTACAAACACTGATTTTAGATTTATTATAAGATCATACACTCCGTTAAATTGCACGATTAACCCTATCCGGGCACTTCACTCCCTGTTTTATCAAAGCATAAAACTGATTGTAGACTCTATTTTACCACTGAGTTTTTTTTTATAAGTATAAACTGACTTTATTTTTCCACTGTATTTTTAAAGTATAAAAACTGATTCTAGACTCTATTAATTAATTACCAGGGTAATTCTCACGACGTGCGCGACGTTTTAATCAACCTTCCCAGTTGTCGAAGGACCCTGAATCATCCCAAACATGCTAATTTATACCCATCACAGCTCCAAAAGGGCATAATCGTATATTCCTTGACGAGGAATTATAATCTGTAATCACTCGAAATTTTTTGAAAACCCCATCTCGTTATTGTATGTTCCTACATAAGCTCTTTCGATTTTGCCTCTTCCTAAATCTCGGTTCGTCCCACAACTTTGTCTCGCTTTTCTAAGGTTTTTAGTCCCGGACTTAGTAAGCTGCCATCCAGTTTGCCCATTTTCCACATGTCTTCTGTCTTCATAATATGTTTTATAAACATGGTTTTAATCTTGTTTTTTTTTTCAATTTTGAACATTCCCATAAGTGATCTGCTAAAACTGTGTTTTAATTGGCATAAATATTAGGGAAAACGTAGATTCTTCGGTCTCCTAGTTTTAAACGCTAGTTGTCCTGTATAAATTTCCACGAAAATTATTTCTTTTCCCCTAGTCTACGTAAGCAATTATGTCTCAGAACCGTATTTCCATTATTTATGTGGCATATTCAACTTTTCCATTTTCCCACCTAATTTTCCTTCAAGTAACGGTGTTTTAACAACTATTCTTAAATGATTTTCCCTTCGTTGTTAATAGGGAATCATATCCTGGTTCCGTATCTACTCTACTTATAACGTTTTGAGTTTTTCCCATTTCCTTATCTGAGTTTTCCGGTTATGTCGGTTTTCCGTTCTCTCCCCCCACTCCTAACCCAATGATCCCTTATTGAAATTTGACGTTTGCCTTTTTGCCGTGATTCCATCTCCCGCTAAAACCCTTTTTTCCTTTTTTGATATATTATTTATGGTGTTTTCCGGCCCACTAACTATTCCTATCCTGGGATATCTGTCAAGTTAACTACTTCGATCAAATTCCGCCCAATTTTCCATCTCTCTCTTGTTCAAAATCCCATAAACTGCAAGCCCTGACGTGTGTATACATTACGATTTCTACATACTTGGCGATAAATCCATTTTAATGTGTTTATAATTAAATTTTACGGAAATTCTATAATCTAAATACTAGGTAAGAGCAATGTTAATTTTTATGACCCTTTTTAATGGATAATGGGCCTTAAATAAACAAAAGGCATGTTCGAATATTCCTTGTTTATATCAACAATATACATGTGGGGTCGACAACCTTTTTTTACATCAATTGCCTCAGCAATTTGTTCTATCGTCTATAGTATTTTCTCATAGCAAATGACGTAAAAACGATCCCTTCCTTTGAATTAATCTAACGTAATATAACTAGAATAACCATCCTATTTCAAATATATAACGATATCTATTTAAACTCGTCTGAAAACGCAAAATTAAGTCGAAATCTTATATTGTTCAATAAATACTTCCGTTTAAATGTCCGTTTTTTTTATTAGATTTTCTTTTCAAATCGTTTTCCCTGACCGTATTGCTTCATTTAAAAGTGACATTCCTAATTTCCATCGTTTTTCTTTCTTTTAAATATCAAACGTACGTTTTCCTCTGAATCTGGCCTCCTTTTGTTCTTCACGTTCTCGTTATGCAATTGAGTATCCCTACAGTAGCTTTTCCCACGTTTTCCAGGTCTTTTCTTTAATCTTCCGTTCATTATATTTCCTTGCTATTTTATTGCATCATTTTTTCAACATAATATGGATTTATTTGTTCGTTAACTGCGGTTGTCGATTCCTCTGTTGCACTCAATATTTACCTTTAAAATTAGGGTCATTGTACCAAATGCACCGAACGTGGGATTGTGTTTATCTTAAAGCGTATTGATCTCTCGGGTTGATGATGATTTTTACCCCATAAATCTCAGACTAATGGTCTAGTCCAAAGTCCATCTCTTTGTCTTGAAAAAAGGTAACCTCCCCCTTCTCTGATTGGTAGATCAATCTTAAGTGTTTATAATTGGATCCCTCTGTGTTCTATTTATCAAAACTTGACATTAATTTAATAATTATAGATCTCTGCAGTCTCCATGGCCCAATCAAACTTAATCAGCTAGATGTCGCTAGTGTGTTGATTTCGTTATAATTCTGAATTATTATTTATTCATTCGTAAGGTGGAAGCTACTATATTTTCGTATCCACTGCGATTCATCACAGCCTTTGTGCCTCGCCGAGGGTCCTGAAATTATTCAATTTGTTCCGATTTCAGGCGGCTTTTGTATTCCTCAAAGGGAATCATCAAAAAATTATAGATCCGAATTTTGTGGAATGTTGAGGAGATTTAAAAGAAGCCGTTATAGAAGGTTACACTCAGAATAACACACCTGTGAACTTAATAAAAGTACTAAATGTTTCCTGTTATTATGTACCTACCTACACAAAGGTACTCGATTCAAAACTTACTTTTACGGCAATTTTTTGAAAATATGCCAAAGAAGACATTAAAAAAGTAAATTTTCTTAGAAGACTAAGAAATAAATTAAATAAAAACACTACAGAGCTTATTTATAAAACTAGAGTTGCTCCACATTGCTCTACAATGTTATATTTGGCCAATGAAGGAAATTTGAATAAGCTAGAAGTTAAACAGAACAGAACTATGAGTTGTATACCTACTGAGGAAAAGCAAATACGCTAACGTTTATCAAATTATAGAGAGAAGAGCTAAATTGGATACCAACAAAAAAGAGACTGCTATTTAATGTGTTAATTTTTGTGCATAAAGTTACGAAAAACCAAATGCCAAAATACTAAGGGTGAAATTGTTTTTAATAGAGATGTACGTAATTACGAAACAAGAAATATAAACAGAGTAAGATTGCCACATACGAAAAAATCAAAATCAAAATCAGAACTGCCTAATTTACAGAGGATCAAAGATGTATGATGAAGAATGAAGAAATAATGGATGTATTTAAAAAGAAATGTTAAAGTTACTGTAAAAATATTTAAATTTATCAAATGAAATGTTTCATTGCACGTATTAGTTTATATTCATGTAATATAAACTATCTCCATAAATAACTTTTAAAAGTAAAATAAAAACTATTGCGTATAATTGCTGCAATATGGGTAGGTACCTATTTTAATTTCTATGTGTACGGAAATGGAAAAATGTTCGTGTTTAACTAATTATCGTTTTTTATTTGTTTCAGGTAAGAAGAATTTGACGTAAACATCAACGAAATGGACTGTATGGGTTTCACAAAAGTAAGAAATTAATTCATAATTAATTCTCTATTCCTGCATAGATACAATATTATTTGTTTATTACCTAGCCTAGGTAGGTATAAATGTTAAAACTTTTTTGAAAGTGACTGTTCAGAAAAGGTCACTTTCATGAACGATTTTGCTTTTCATTTGATTTATTTTTCTCACCCTTAATTACACACGCTACCTCTTCACAGTATTTTTTTGGTTCCTAATCTCAATCTAACTCTAGTCTAAGAAATGATGAATTGAAATGAAAGAGAATAACTTGACTCATCAGACATATTGACTAAACATATCTAAAACCTACTTATCGCTTGTTTGGATTTCGATTATTTACTCTTTCCTTACTCTGAATTTAATACAAAATTTGTATTTAAAAAAAACGTAAAAAATAACGCAAAACTACCAAAAAATTCGTATGAATTCTGATGAAAGTTAAAAGAAATTTCTATTGTTTTCAAACAAATTAGTTAAAATTGTTCAGCCATGATTTTGTTATAGAGTACTACCATATACATAAAGGAAAATAACAACCGAGAAATATTCAATCTAGATTGCAACTTTTTAAAATATGTGCTGATGACTTGATTCAAAGATTATCATAAAGTCCAAAATACGGCAGCTTCCATCCCGACGACTTCATAAAACGCAAGATGGCCTCCCAAGCCAGCCGACACGCGAGCCTCTCTCGGTAGCCAATCACAAGACTCGGAAACCGCCCGGAGGTGAAATAATACCTGGCCGAGATAAATCATACAGTCTGCATCTGCAACTAGGATGGACGCTGGACTATCAATGTACGCATGTTATTTTTATGATACAGCGTTTTCTCAATCTGAAAAAACTTCTCTCTTTCTTTGCCAATAAAAAGTTTATCTCAACATAAATTATTGTACAATGTATGAATTAAAATAAAAAATAAAGTAATAACAAAGAACAATAGCATTTATAATTAAACAATAAGTACCTATCTATGTAAAATAATGACAGCAAAAACAAGAAACAATGAAGTTTGGGCCAAGTGAAGTCAAACGGAAACAAGAGATTCAAGAAGTTTAGTAAACTTCAAGGGGCTATTGCTAAATACAGTATGTGTAGAATCTTGCCACTGGGTGCAGTGGCTGTTATATAGTTGACACAATCACGCAGGAGGTTGAGTGAAGGAAAAATTTATTCTTTGGAAAGAAATATAGATAGTTTCACGATTATTAGACGGTGATTTTGTATGTGGTCAACTGGGAAGATTCTGCATGGTTATATAATTTTGCGAAGATCTTTTATATCATTTTTATCCAAACGTTTATTTAATGTTTTTATTTAAATTTTAAATATTTTATACAATTATTGTAGTTGGAATGTGGATCTAACTCAAGGGTTAAGGGCTCGTGAAGATGGCTAGAGGCGTTTTTATTCAGATTTGAAAAAACTTACGTAAGTAATCATGACCTAAGTATAAATATCTGTTGCTCATGGGTAAACCATCCCACGTCTACATTTTAGGTGTTTTGATTATTTGGTTTATTCCGAAACAGAAGGTTCTATTCTACAAGGTGGAATACCATGCCAAATCCAATATCAACGAATAAGCCAGACGACCGGCCGTAGCGCAGCGGTAAGACGCTTGACTCGCGCACCGAAGGTCGCGGGATCGAATCCCGGCGTGGCAAATAAATTTTATTTGATTAATTTGTGTCATTTCACAATTTATTCATTTAAAAAATAATAAATAGTATATTTGCGGCACGTTCCAGAGTGGAAGATACTCTCTGTATCGCCCTGGTGTAAGACCACCATTCAGAATTGAAACGTTGCTTGAAACGGCATTAGCCGTGTTTGGTGACCAGATCTGAATAGCCAGGTACTTCCCCACGTTCCTCTTCCCTATCTCCTTCCCCTCCCCACTACCCTCAGCCTCACAACATACTCCATTTGGGGATGCCATAGTCTCACTGGCTTCAGACGGGAGCAGTTGGGACTCTTGTGAAGTATTCATGTAAAAAATAAAAAAAAAACCCCTAATAGGTACTATCGCATGTATTCTTTCGGTATGGGGCAAAGAATGAACGTTTCTGCTCTCCTGTAAAATTTGTCAAATGTGACACGCGATCGTCTCCTCTAAGACGTATATTAAAGAATCAGATTGGCTCGAGGCCATTTGCTTCATTCTTCAGTGGGGCATGGAAACCTGGATACTATACCTAGATTATTTTTTTCGTCATTATTTAGATTCAGGTGAGCACATAGTTTTGTTCACATCATTCTTAAAAATATTAAATAAGATAGGGCTAAGGTGAGATCCTTTGGGAACTCCTTAAAATTAGAGGTATTTGTGTTGTGTATTCATAATCGCGTCCTCAAAACATGATGGCTTAAAGGTTATCCCTTTAAGAATCTCTTTGTCGAGTGAACAAGAATTTATCGGGCTACTGCGCGATAGTGAAGATTGGCCTGATGATGGCCAAAATCCAATGGGACAGGGTATTTATAAGGAAAATAATGTATTTGTTTTAGGTACCTACTTAGGTTTATTGCTTATTGTTTATTGCGGTATTTTAAATTGGTACATAGTTATCTATGTCTTAATACAATCCTTATATATACATACTCTTAAAATAACACGTCTATACCAAATCAATCACATATCTTTAAATTTAAATGCCTTTATGCTCTCTTCCAATTAATAAGTGGTGATTATGAAGGATGTTTTTACGATTTATGTAGCGTTTTTATAATTTCACCGGTGTTCGCTTGCGCAAGTGCCTTATTTAATATCAATAAAATCTTCAACGGCCCACCCTACTGAATACCCTCGATACTGAATCATGCTTGTAGGCTGAAATGAACGCTGCATTCCGTATTTGTAACTCATTTGTGAAAATGAGTTATTATGGGATATAATTTTAGTGACGGCCATACTCGTACCAAAACGTTTTTGTAATCGAAAGGGAACGATTTTGTACATTGCTTAACTTTACCATATCTGTCGATAAGGATATTTCTGTAGTATTAGTGCAACAGCTTTTAAATTGAAACATCATTTGATTTCACCGAGACCTAACTGATTGGCACAGTCAGGCAGAGATTATGGATAGACTCACAATCTACCAAGATAAGCGAGGGCCATCACTGCGATAGAGGATGAATTATATCATAAAAATTCATTACATAAGATGAGGAATAGAATTATTTTTTATCCCCCTACCTCCGAAACTTTCATTTCATTGACTGTTCTTTGCATCAATTTCTTGGTATCATGTTTAACATCATGCCTGCAACATTGTTTATTATTTGATTACTTTGAGTCATTCGAGAGACTATGCATATATTATTCCTTACGGCGTGGCGTGCCTTGGATGTTAAGAACATCTGTTGCTATTTTGCAGCGTTGAAGGATTATTTCCTCCTGTACCGTACCTATGTACCTTCTGCCGCATTTATTTACTGGGGCTTTAAAGTGGCATGAATGCGTCGTTATTTCGTGCAAATTGCAGCCACCGCAATAATGCGAAATGATACACGAACAAGAAATGAAAATTTAAAAATAAGAGAATGCCGCATTACTTAAAAATAATGCATCATTAGAATATTGTGCTTAACCTTATTTTAGTTTTATTTTATTTACTTTTGTTCTAGCGAAGGAACGTATTTTTCTAGAAGTTTACAATCATTAGTTATATAATTCTAGCTGAAGTCATCCGCATTGTCCTGGCTTTATGCAGAGCTTTTCGAAATCAGATATAGACGGCGACCTTCTGTTTTGGGCAAAAAGTTTGTTAAAAAATTATCAATCTCGAAATAAATAAACAAAATTTTTAACAAAACAAAAAATGACTTCAAAAAATGCACTAAAAAGTAAAAAAATAATTTCGTACGATTGTTATTTTTGGAGTCGGTGTCAGCCAAGATCTCCACATCTCACCTATAACTACCAATGTGTGCAGTTACCTTGGCTGACACCGACTCCAAAAATAACAATCGTACGAAAATATTTTTTTTACTTTTTAGTGCATTTTTTTAAGTCGTTTTTTGTTTTGTTAAAATTTTTGTTTATTTTTTTATTTTTAGTGACAAGCGTGCG
The DNA here is from genome assembly GCA_917563855.2 of Limnephilus lunatus. Taxonomy (NCBI): domain Eukaryota; kingdom Metazoa; phylum Arthropoda; class Insecta; order Trichoptera; family Limnephilidae; genus Limnephilus; species Limnephilus lunatus. The sequence goes on from OU830593.1 coordinate 51,097,714, forward strand.
TATAGAATTTTTAATTTAAAAAAATAATCATCGAAATCTGTTGGCGTAATATTGAGTTATTCGTCCATTTGTCGCGCACTTACTTATTGCAAATTTACGACATATATGGTTTTCTCATAGATCCCAATGTCAGAACTGAACCAAATTAAAATGGGACCACACAGGAAGCACCAGCTTTCTAATAAAAAAATAAAAAAAGAATCATCAATATCGGTTCATCCAATCGAAAGTTCTGAGGTAACAAACATAAAAAAACGTCGAATTGATAACCTCCTCCTTTTCGAAGTCGTTTAAAAAGTATCTAATAATAATAATAAATATTTTATTATCTTTCTTTTTAAACAAATAGAGATAATAATGTCCCCACCGGCGTTTGCCATGCTAAAGAATTTCATTAATCTTTCAGTAGATTTGTACACAACTCTATGTCACAGACCCTCTTCTTTACACACATAGATGATAAAAGTTGGAGATCAAATTATCGTTTTTTCGAGTCGTTTTTGTGCTATGTGTAAAATCATTTTCCAGTTTCCTACTTCCTACAACGTTAGTTTCTCTGAGACGCAGATTCATTCCTCCATTTTTGAAAACGACCCTACATGAAGCATTTTCAAAAATGACATAAGCCCCTGGGGCATAACTGAATCTCCTGCGTAAAATTAAGGCAAAACGCGATTCCGAAACATTCTCTAAAGCGAACTTTTTGCAAATATTAATTTTATCCTGAATAAATTATACAACTGATGTTCCCATCCTAGAGCTTTTACGAGGCGCCAAAAATGTGGCTTCCAGATTGCCGCATTACGAGATTGGTTATCGAAGATTCGAACATGGCTGATGCTCCCAACTTCAAAATTGCGGAGGAAAATGCCTTTAGCTATCGGGCTCATTTGCAAAACACGGTCAATGTTCACATTATGCTAAAATTTATCTTCTCATATCATTATCGGGAATTTTATAAAGTAAGCGTTGCTCCAGGCTGAACGTTAAAAAGTTTACGACGCCAGAAACTTTTGATTTCCAAATTGTGGGTCGTTTTATTGACACACAATAGTGGTTTTAATATACGTATATTTATTTTTTTATATTCTTCGAATTTAACTGAGAAACATATTGTAAATGTTTTATGCATATTATATATTATGATTCAGCGCCAATTCTGTCCAGAATTATAGTTTTAGAATGTCTATTTCCTTACAGGCAGAACCGATATACCAATTAGTGACGATTATTATCAAAATTTGTCAAATAAAAATAAAAAGAATTAATAAACAATGCCAATTTATTCTTCATTGAAATATCTACAACACTTTATTGTTATAAATATAACAGTAAAAAATGTATATATATATAGCTCATTTATTGTGTTTGTTAAAAACCACTTAGAGGGAGATGGAACAACTGGCACTTTACTTTCGACCGGTCAGAGGTTGAGTGGGCATCGCGTTTGGGTCTCACCCAGGCGTTCCGTGTTCGATTCCTCGGCTACATCACAACTCAAGCAACATTTTCGGCTTAGTTTGGTTAGTAGGAGATTTTCAAATATTGTCAAGTTATTTGTAACCCGGGAATGTTTGTCTTTCTTTTAAAAAAGAGAAAAAAACCAGGCATTGGAAGAATCTTAAATTTTGCACGATTGCTACAAGTACCTACCAGTCCTACCACCAATCCTCCACTTTTCTTATCTCCTTCCCTTCCCACTCCCTCACATCAGTTTCTAATTGGGGATGCCGTGGTTCCATTGGCTCAGGCCAGAAGCAACTCTTTTACGGTATTCACATTTTCTTTTAAAGCTTAATGAAGAATCTGTAAGAAATCCATCTCATTACACAATAATATATACCTAACCGTTACATGACCACGATTAGGTTCACTGTTTTCTAATAACGATATAACTTTGTTAACGCAGTAGGTACTTAACTGTAACTAGATATTTCGCTGCTACTATTGTGGTTGGGTTTATATCCGCAATATTACAATAAACAACGTAACAAGATGCTATGTTCTCCGGAATGATTGAGTACTTATTTTGAACAAACAATTCACTAATCTCCATTGCAAGCAATGTACAAATAAATGTAGCTACATATTGTTAATATATGGCGTTAAATCTTTGGTAGTCAGAAACAATACGGATTTTCCTTCACGAAATTTTTTAAGGATCTGAAAGTGGATCTACGATCTATGTATATATACGCGCACTATCGCCCTTGTTAAAGAACACCAATCGAAATCGAAATTTTTAGTGTTACTTGAAATGACAATAAAATTGGCGTTTTTTAGAATAACCAAGTACTTCCGATCCTACCAGTTCAGATGAGTTCGGAGCAGTTTAATGGGTTGAATCTTCAATCTCTGTAAATCAATTTGTGGACTATCGTGACAGCTACATATGTGGGAGTAGATAGAGATTGGGATATTTTAACTGACTTATTTACTCGTTGTCTTCTGATATTCTTGTCGATAAGAATCTTTATTTTGGTCTTGGCATTCACTGCAAAATCACACAAAAAAAATCGAAATTATATACACACATAAGTTAATTTAATAGTAAACTGCACTGAGAGATCTAAATAAATTCATTGCACAGGTTTCATTAATAGACTGATTGTACCAAGATTTATTGTTGCAAATGTCACACACGAAGAAAAAATTGGTAACACGCTGTCAGATAGGTACTTGAACAGCAGTTTGGATCAACATGCCGTCACCTCAGTTCTTAATTGTCCAATCGACCATTTGAAAATTATGTAGGAGGAGAAAGGTTTCTTTCATTATTTCAATGAAAAATTATGATAGGTGTTTAAGATAAAGCTATTTCCGTAAACGTAAAGGTTTGATAAGTTTAAATAATTCTTAGTTAAGTAATAAACTATCATTTTTTATGCTTTATTTTTAGTTTTAAAGTCGGGATTGAACAAAAACTAAAATGGTCGTTTGGACAATTAAGAACTGAGGCGACGATGCGGTATTCAGAAAAAAAAACAGAATTCATAAACAATGCGGATGCAAGAATTAGGTTTGCTCAAGAAACCAAGCTATTCAAAATATTTGAGATGGATCACGTCAATATCAAATCATCAGAACAATATGGGCGAGTGTGAATAAAGCAATGATTGTGCACCAAGTTATGTATGTTACATTCCATCTTCACTGCCTCACTTTTCGGAAATATGGCGTGGTGGTTAATTCGATATTGAATCCATTTGAACCTATTAAGATGAAGCTATACGTGAAATCCTATTGAGATTCTATTTAGATTACTTTTTACTACAAATCGGTTTACATTATGAACATCCAAAAATATGCTACGGATAAATTGAAGCTTTTACTACCTTTTGCATGTATTGTAATCACAATATAATTATTATTTACGTAATATAAAATATAAACGTAAACAACTAAAAAAAATGTTTCTTCAAGACTTAACTATGAAGTAATATAAGAAACTATTTTAAAAAATACCCCTTTATGGCTAAGACTTTTTTTGATGATTTCTATGATCTAACATTTTTTTAATTTTTAAAAGAAAAACTTTATTTTTATACTTTTTTGAAGGTTATTCCCATCAGTGAAATATATCATATTAGAATAAGTTAACAATAATAATCTAAACGAAAATATGAAAGAGAACAAGACACAGAAAAAGACAATGGTCGGAACTGGGACTCGAACCCAGACCTCTCCGTCTATCCGGGACGAGTGCGTTAACCAATTTCGCTATTGCCACCTTCTGTCAAAACGTCATAATTGTAAAAAATTATCATCAATTATTATTAAAATTAAATATTATCAAATATTCAATTTTTCTTATAAAAATTGAATATTCATTTAGACTTTCATAAAAGTCAATTGTTCCATATAAATAATTTCGGATATATCTATCCGAGACGCTATCCAGGTCACAAACCAATTCTTAGAATGATTGTTTCCAATAAAAAGGGCAGTTGCCCGTAATATGGAGAAAAATAATTAAGTTGATAATAATAATTTCTAAAATTTGAAAATATGAGATTGACAATTATGACGTTTTGACAGAAGGTGGCAATAGCGAAATTGGTCAACGCACTCGTCCCGGTTAGACGGAGAGGTCTGGGTTCGAGTCCCAGTTGCGACCATTGTCTTTTTGTGTCTTATTCTCTTTCATATTTTCGTTTAGATTATTATTGTTAACTTATTCTAATATAACATTTTTTTCTTTCTTATAAGATTTTGCACAAAATAAATTTAAAAAAAAAAACACTTTTTGAACGCGTGAGAATCGAAATATTTCTAGCGTTTATATTCCTCTTAAATAAGTCAATACCGATTAATCTCAACAACAGTTTGGACTCTTATGCTTTTAAAAAACCTTATCTCAAACGAACCCAAATTTACAATCCTCTACCGAAAAGAGTGACACCTTAAAATCCCATCAGATATCTATTAGACTAATCAAAGTTCTTTTTGAGATCCATCGCAAAAAAATTCTATAAAAAGCTCTTAAATACACAGCTTCTGCATTAGATCTGGCCTTTTCGATCTCGGATACCAGGCCACCAACAAATACCCAATAATAATAGTTTATCTTGGACATTTTATCGCACGGGGCCCGAGCCGCATTCTTCTTTAATGTGGCGGGAAAAAAAGAAGGGCTGCGGGCGAAAATAAAATAGAAAACGGGACAACAAATCATTCGACATGCGCGCGAGACAAAGAGGGGTACTGCGTAGAACGCAATTATGTATGTAAATTAGTCCGGCGCGCATGCAGAAGGTAATATAAACTTGTGTAGGACTTCTTGTGCCACCTAAAAGAGCGTTCGATTTTTAAAAACTTTTTACCTGGGTTTTTGTTTCTTTCTTTTTTATTTTGTTTTATTTATTGGGTTCTTCGTTGCGTACGGATGTAGCGATAATTGTATGAGATAACCTTTATGAGCGGTTTGCTTCGTGATTGCGGTTTTGTATTGTAAATTGCATTGTTGTGTGTTCAGCCTTTTGTTGACAACAACGGGTTTTGATCGTTGATTTTTTTCTCAGTTACGCGTTTAATGAAGGGGATTTCGCAAATGATTTAGTGTGGTTATAAGCATTCTGATAAATAAATAAACCTGTATCGTGTGATATACAGCACCCAATAGATACCCCTCATCTGAAATGGCGTGATAGTTAGTTGGTAAGGGCAGCGAAGGGCTGGAAAGCCAGTACGTATCATGTACTAGTCCTTCACCTTTCATCTCCAGCCTCACAAAATATTCAATTTTTTTTATTCATTAATTTTTTTTGTTACATAAATTGAGGATTGTTCGACCACCAATGCTAGGCACATGCCCGTGTTATGGTGGTCGGTTTCAGGTAGGCGTACGGTACCTACTGACTCATTTTTTCTAAAGCCAAATTGAGCAAATTTTTGATCGCAAAAACATATTGCTGATATCGATGGTAAACTCTTGATCGATTCTTGAAGTATATTCTAATCTGAAAAGATTGGCAAGTGTACTTAACATTTTATTTTATTTAATGGCGCTAACCAGCGAAAAATCACGGCATATTATAATTGTAGAATTTTTAGAGCTGAAAGTATTCATAAAAAAATATTTGCCTCAAGGTCCATAGCCTTTCAAAACAAGAAGGAACGGATGTTAGTTATCTTGAAAAATGACAACATTTATCCAATGACATTATAAAAATACAAGACCGGCTATATTCACACTAATTAATAATTAAATAAATAAATAATTGAACAAAATGTAGCACCGCTTATTTTTTTTTTATATGAATACCGCACAAGAGTCCCATCTGCTCCCGTCTGAAGCCAGTGAGACTATGGTATCCCCAATTGGGGTATGTTGTGAGGCTGAGGGTAGTGGGGAGGGGAAGGAGATAGGGAAGAGGAAGGTGGGGAAGTACCTGGCTTTTCAGATCTGGTCACCAAACACGGCAAATGTCATTTCAAGCAAAGTTTTAATTCTGAATGGCGGTCTTACACCAGGGCGATACTGAGAGTATCTTCCACTCTGGAACGTGCCGCAAATATACTATATATTATTTTAAATAAATAAATTTTGAATAACACAAACTAATCAAATAAAATTTATTTGCCACGCCGGGATTTGATCCCGCGACATTTGGTATGCGAGTCAAGCGCATTACCGCTGCACTACGCCGGCCGTCGGCTTATGAAAAGGATACCCATTCAAAGAATATATTATAACTCTATGAAAGGGTCGCTAAAGTATATCCACTAGACATACTTTAGTTCAGTGAAACCATCACAGTAACGTATATTTACTCCATTAATTCATCTAGGCAACTGTCAAGCACTTGAACAACACAAATAATAAAATATATAATTAGTATCTAATTCATAATTCATATAACTAGAAATTACTTAAAATAAAGAATAACACAAAAACTGTCTTGTGGGCGTGTTTTGTGATCCAAATATTTGCCTAATAGAGGCCATATATTTGATCCAAATATTTGATCCAAATATTTGCCTATATTTCCATTCAAAATTTTGTTTCGAAAATCAATGAGGTGAGGATCTACGATGTACAGCGAGTGTAAGTGAGACGGAACGCTGGGCGATTGAGCTAAATGGAACATTTGTTTCTATTCAAATTTATATGGAAGGCACTTCTAGTGTTATATTCTTTATTCTCCGCGAAATTAGTACCTATGCTTAAAATGATGTGTGTGAAGTACGTACGCCTAAATTTATTTTTAATTTCCCGAACAGAATCTGGAGTTTACAATTTCGAATGAAAACCTACATCACACTTCTTGACTTTGAATCCAAATCTCAACCACGGAGGTCGTTTTAATTCCTTCATTATATAGTCCGTTTAAATTATAAATCACACCTTTTGCATCATTAACACAAGATAATATTAAATGCATTTTACGGAAGATACGTGAGAAAATTTATACCTCTTTTGTTGGAGCATTGTATTGAATGTACTACTGATGTACCCAGCTTTTCTGGAAATGACCTGTTCTTCCTCATTAGCACATTTTGTTTAATAAATCAGACATATCCTGCTATAGTTACAAGAAATGATGTATTTATGACGTGGAACAACTCATCTAATGGCTTCCGTATTCTTAACTAAGTTTCACACCCGTAACTCAAACGCAATGCTGACTTTTTTTTGTATTTCACAGAACTTTTAAAGTTTTAATCCATATATGGTTCAATAATAGATAATGTAATCAAAGAGAGTCACGGCAAGGAAGCGTGCCATCGTCGCAGAGCCACGACCATACTGCATGGGCTTAGGGTTCCGGTTAGTGTGTGTATGTATGTAAGTATGTGTGTGTGTGTGTATGTACTTATGTGTTTGTAGGTAGAAACAAAGTCAGTCCACTGTTCGACGTGCAAAAATTCGATTTGTAGTATGGCTTTCAATTTGGGAGGCGGGTATGGGTACCGCCGCCCCCGGAACCATTTATTGGATAACCAACACCTTTGCCATAGGTCTCCCCAAGTGGTTCGCTACGTTCAGCGACTTAGCAGTGGTGCCCGGGTTCATGGGGTGAGGTTTGCCCAGGTCTTGGCGGCAGATGCGTCTACCTACCTGTTGCGTGGCGGGCCGAATTGGGAGAAAATGGTTAAGGGGGTCCAGTTGACTTCTCCAGCCGTACTCTCACGGAATATTGCCTTGCACCGCAGTGGGAGGGATGGATTCTTATACGTCCGTCACTTCTGGACCCACTGTCCCTCAGATTCCTACCCTACCTACATACCCTTTTCCTTCTTAAAACTTCCTCTACTTCCTTTCCTTAAAAGACTCTTCACACAGCATCCTCAAAGTTGACATAGGCCCTGAGGGGAATTATTTTCCTCAGGGCCTCCTGTATGAAGCTAATGTAAAAAAGGGAGACACGGCATGGAAGCGTGCCATTGTCGCGGAGCCACGACCGTGCTGCACGCCAGGGTTTAGTTATTATATACATATGTATGCATTAGTGTATACATATGCGTGAGTGTGTGAATGTATGTTTGTGAGAAGTTGGGAACTAATAAATGGTTCATGGCACTCGTTTTGGTTCTGTTTGAAACAATTACCCAAAGTTAATTATTTTTCAAAAAGAACGTGTGATTGACTGTTCAATATTAATATTTTCGTGAACTGTTAGTGACAGTTTTATTAAATGAGAAATGTGTACTTATGCATGAGGGACGTTAATTAAATGGGGTGGCAAAATTATTGTGAAAACCACAATTACGTCATCCGTGCACGTATTCAATATGTCACCGGTGAGGTAATACGCAGCTATATTTTTAATTTAAAATTATTCACCCACCGACTACCCCTTTGTTCCCACTCTCCAACTCGATATTTTTTTTACATTTAAAATTATAATTTGTTATTGCTGTATTATTGGAAAAAAAAGTTTTTTTTTCGTTGTACGGGTAGTGTAACTTTACACATTCAATTGAAATATTCGTTAGTAGCTAGATTGATAAATTCGTCGAGTACTACTAAGCAGGCGTCGCTGGTTTAAACCTATTGTGTTATTTGCTCCAAAACGTATGAAGCCAATGAGACTGTCGCATCTCCAATTGGGAAATGTTATAATATTAGATTTACGGTAGTAGAGTGGGGTAGGAGATGAGAAAGAAGAAGGTGAGGTTGTATATGGCTTTTCAAATAAAGATCATCAAAAACGGTTAAAGCAATTTTTTTTTTTTTATTGATATTTTTTTTTATTTTTTATTTTTCTTTATTTTTTTTTACGTGATGTTTACAATATATTATTCGATGTCTGTCTCGCTAAGGTATACCTGTGTTGAGACAGGCGTGATTTGAAATTTGAATTGAAAGCAAGATTTGATTCTGGATGATGGTCTTTTACAAGGGAGTTACGGAAATGTGTCGCAAATATAATATTTTATATATTTAATTAATATAAATTAATATAAAAGAAAGACAAACATTCCCGGGTTACGAATCACCCAACAATGTTTGAAAATCTCCTACTACCACCACAGAAAGCCGAAAATGTTGCTTGTGTTGTGATGGAGGACTTAGCCAGTCGAGGAATCGAACACGCGACGCCCGGGTGGGACCCAAGCGCTATGCCCACTCAACCACTGACCGGTCAAATATATATATATATTTTTTACAGTGAATACCGCACAAGAATCTCAACTGCTCCCGTCTGGAGCCAGTGAGACTATGGCATCCCCAATTGGGGTATGTTGTGAGGCTGAAGGTAGTGGGGATGGGAAGGAGGTGAGAAGAGGAAGGTTGAGAAGTACCTGGCTATTCAGATCTGGTCACCAAACACCGCTAAAGCCATTTTCAAGCAACGTTTCAATTCTGAATGGTGATCTTACACCAGGGCGATACTGATAGTATCTTCCACTCTGGAACGTGCCGCAAATATACTATATATTATTTTAAATGAATTAATTGTGAAATAACACAAATTAATCAAATAAAATTTATTTGCGCACGCCGGGTTCGAACCCGCGACCTCCGGATTGCGAGTCAAGACTCTTAGCCACTGGACTACGGAGGTCAACTTTTTATTAACTAAACTATTTTATTAACTAAATCAGAAAATTTTATAATAATAAAATTTTGTTAAACATATTTGACCGTGCAGGAATTCTATGTAATTTCCTGTCTTTCACAACATATTCATGTGAACTTCTTGCTTTGAGGTCAATTAATATTATACAATCTCTATATAGTTACTAGATATAACTAAAAAATACTCAACGATGTGCTAATTACTGCACCGTGCCCATGGTAGGTACCTACAGTAACAATGTTAACAAATAGTATTAATAGTCTAACGACACGATTGAAATTTACGAATCCTGCTGAGAATACAGCTTTGACGCCGTACCTTTTTACCTAATTTGTGTATAAATCTACTTTTGTAATATAACCGAATTAAATCAATGCCAAAAGATGGCGCCACTTGCGTTAACAGCTAGCTAAGTACTTACTATTGGATTTGTCATTTTGTGCATCTCTCCGAATATGGAGAGATTGACGATAATTATTGTAACTGGCAGTTGCGAATAATAAAACCACGCGCCCATATATTATATATGGCGTCATTACTCGTCGCGGTAACTTTGTCCCGGTGACTAGCCGTCACTGGATTCCAGTGGATCAGGGAAAGCGGCTATTTTTGGAACCAGTTCCTATTGGATTAATAAAATGATCACCAACACTAAATCTGGGCGAGGCCTAACCAAAAGCCGCCCGCAGGGCCTAACAGCAAAAAGCTGCGGAGCGGGTTTGTAAATGCTAGTTGTTGATTACTATATTAAATATGCATAGTATGTTAGTCTCAAAAACAAAATTGAAAAAAAAAACTGCATAGGATTGCAAACCTACCTCCGAATCAAACATTTATTTAAGACAACACCGTTATCCGATAAGCCCCAATGCAAATTTAAAGACCCCGTTTACAAGACTCAGTTGCATTTATTAATGGTTTTAAGATTCAAACTGCGCCGATAGCTTGACCCACATCTGATATCTCAATTAGAATAAATTATTGATGGGTTCATGATATTCTATCAAGCAGTAAAAAAATTAAACACTTGAAGAGATGAAGCTGCAGAAGTGTATTGCGTGCGTATTTGTAAGCTTGAAGTAAGGTAAATTTTATCATACTTTGTTTGAAAGATGTCAAATATTTCAGAGCGGTAGTTTCTCCCATTTCTCCTTGGTGAAAGATAACAATTGAAGGCCACGTGGGAAAAATAAGGATTGCAAGACCCATTTGCGTAAATCAGAATAATTTAATGTTAAAAATCTGTATTTTGACATCCATTGTGTATGATTTTTCATCATCTTCATCAGTAGTATTTCTGCACGCGGACGCTCATGACTCTTGTCTTCCATAAACAGTCAAATAAAATGCCATAGTTTTTGACCGCTACGGTTGTTGCTAAAATAATTTTGCAGCGTGAATGGAACGCAATAATGCCACCAGATGAATTGATATTTTAAATAGAATAAATTATGCAAATGGTAGAAAAAATCGGGAACGTCTGAAGAAGACATGGCACGACCAAGTGAATCAGATACTCTAGTCGGGCCATGTTTTCAAGAATCATAATAATAGAAGAGTTTGTATTAAACCATGTATGAATGTGATTGAGGCAAGGAGTGTGTACCAAGATCAAGTTATTTGGCGATCCATCCTGCCAACTCTTGCAGTGAGAAGTCGAGATGTGTAGATAATAAGATTGAAACTGATTTTCCTTGTTTTTCCCCTGTGGTCTTAAATTCAGAATCGACAATTTGGCTGAAAAGACTTTAGCAAAACAATTGTTTTTGGTTGACCATATTTTAAGAGCCAGATACTTCTCAGCCTGTCTGTTCCCTGTCTCTATCCTTTTCCCATTTCCTTTAGCCTTATAACATACCCGAAATTGGGTAGCCTCAGTTCCACTCACTCTAGAGAGTCAGGACCAGTTGCGACTCTAATGCGAAGATGAAAAAAAACATAAAACAATTATTATAAGCAATAATTATTAGCCTGAAACACTCATCAACATTGAAAAAATCTCCCGAGAGAAGATAAATGCCGCCGACGGGACTAGAATCCGCGTTCTTCTGATATCCGGTCAACTGCTCTACCAACTGAGCTACGTCGGCTTATATCCCACCCGCCAAATAATACAATACATACTAGTGTTTCATTCAACAATTACTGCTTATTACATTTTTCACCTGAAAACAGCAAACATTATTTTTTGTGAGAAAGGCGTTATAAGTGCTAGCTCTCCCACTAGATGGCGTCGAGACAAATTATGTCTACATCTGTTGGTGAAATACTTTAACTTGTTAAATATTAATTATTATTTTTAATTGGTAAACTAATGTTTAAGACAAGATTTTTATGCATAGCACAAAGGGTAACAATTATTATAAGCAATAATTATTAGCCTGAAACACTCATCAACATCCAAAAAAACTCCCGAGAAAAGATAAATACCGCTGACGGGACTTGAACCCGCATCCTTCTGATATCCGGTCAACTGCTCTACCAACTGAGCTACGTCGGCTTATCTCCCACCCGCCAAATAATTCAATACATACTAGTGTTTCATTCAACAATTACTGCTTATTACATTTTTCATCTGAAAACAACCAACTTTCTTTTTTGTGAGAAAGGCGTTATAAGTGTTAACTCTCCCACTAGATGGCGTCGAGACAAATTATGTCTACATCTGTTGGTGAAATACTTTAACTTGTCAAATATTAATTATTATTTTTAATTGGTAAACTAATGTTTAAGACAAGATTTTTATGCATAGCACAAAGAGTAACAATTATTATTAGCAATAATTATTAGCCTGAAACACTCATCAACATTGAAAAAATATCCCGAGAAAAGATAAATGCCGCTGACGGGACTTGAACCCGCGTCCTTCTGATATCCGGTCAACTGCTCTACCAACTGAGCTACGTCGGCTTATCTCCCACCCGCCAAATAATTCAATACATACTAGTGTTTCATTCAACAATTACTGCTTATTACATTTTTCACCTGAAAACAAACCAACTTTATTTTTTGTGAGCTGTTTTGGTAGAGCAGTTGACCGGATATCAGAAGGACGCGGGTTCAAGTCCCGTCAGCGGCATTTATCTTTTCTCGGGAGATTTTTTCAATGTTGATGAGTGTTTCAGGCTAGTAATTATTGCTTATAATAATTGTTACCCTTTGCGCTATGCATAAAAATCTTGTCTTAAACATTAGTTTACCAATTAAAAATAATAAGAAAAAAAAATGTTTTTTAATACATCACGAAAATCAATTCCATTGGCCTGTGATCACACATCAGAATGGATACACTTCTGGGAATTTTATATTCAGTGTATCTATCCATGAAATAGTCCAACTGTATTTCGTTTCTGAAATAAATTTTAAAAAAAAGTCTTTTAAATTTCGATATACAAGATTTCGATAATGACGTAATGACAGCGAAATTCAAATCGAATCTTGTTGAAATTAAGACGAATACAGCAATTACTTTGATTTCCGCTGATATCAGCTGCCTCGGAATCTCAAAGCTGTGTATTCTATCCATTTACCGTACTATTCTCACGTATTCTGCTGTTTTTAACATTCTTATAACAGCGTGTGGTCTGTTAAGTGTTAGTTTAACCGCATGAAATTCATCATTATTACTGCAACGTTATTATTCTTGTCTGAAATTATTTAAACATCTTTAAATCGGCAGGCGGAAAAACGTGACAACATTAAACAGGGAACCTTGTAGAAAAAATTGCGTAGTCACATTACATTGAAACTGAATTTCAATTTATTTATGATGGATCATCTCATCTCTGATTGTCGTGTCTCTGGCCCTTTTAGACATTTTTGAGATTTTTTGGAACCCAAAGTACAATCGGATTTTTAGGGTAGCAGTAATGGTTTATTTCAATATGTGTTTATGAATACTTTTTAAATTATGTCCTGAATTAACAGTTTCTCAATTTAGAGGCGAATATGGCTAAGTGCTTACGTTTTGTGACTCACCAGGGATGCCCGGGTTGATGAGGTGAGTTTTGTCTAGGTCTTGGCGATGAAGGCGTTTACCCACCACCTACGCGGCGGGCAGGATCGGTAGAGACTGGTTGTGGGAGACCTTTTGACTTTTCCAACCGGACTCTTTCATCCCATCGCCTTTCACCGCAGTGGGAGGAATGGTTTCACACGTCCATCACCCCTGGACACTTTGACCCCCCAGATTCCTACTCACCCTTCATAACTTTTTCATTTCCAGAACTTCATTTCATTTCATGAAATAAGCCCTGATGGAAATTCGAAACATTGATCAAATTATATATTTATGTTGATTAACACCCAGGCGTTGTGAGTTTGTTTCCTCGGCTGGCTAAGTCCACCATCATTACACAAACAACAACTTCTGCTTACAATGATGGTATTAGAAGATTTTCTAATATCATTAAATTATTTTTGACACGTGAATTTTCGTTTTCTTTTAACTATAATAAAATCAAAACTTCTTTAAAAGGTTTTTAATTTGGGCAAACTAAGTCAATAATGGGTGTTTAGATTGAAACAAAACTTTGCAACTGTCAAATCCATGGTATATAACTTTAAATGTACATTAAATTAATAAATAATCATGTATACTTACAGCGTGTTTTAAACTAGTTTTTCGTATTTTAAACTAGTTGAAATTGGCGACACCTGACATATCAGCCCATAGAAAAAACAATGGCAAGCCATAGACAATCACACAAATTCGACAGTCGATTATGTATAGAATCGATTCCGTATCCACAAAAGATACAGAATCGCATGGCAGGAAAACTAAAAACCCCCTTGCATTGAAAGCATGACAAATTATTATTAACATCTTGAAGAGATCAATTTACAGGTACTTAATTTCACCTGCTACAGATTACTCTCATATCGGATTTAAAGTGGAGAGAAAGACCTTTCTTAAACCTGTCTTAACATCGTCTTTAATTGAAGTCTACGACGTATTGATTACGCCTTTATTGCTTTTCGTAAATTGAAACAATAAATTTCACGGCGCGATTTGTAAATTCCAGTTTTATGTCCTAATGTGACATCCTTTTATATGTGCCTTCTGAACTATTGAAATACTTATTAATAATTATTAATACTTACTTATTAAATTACAGGCACTACTCATAAAGACAACAGTAACCAGAAAAAAATAGTAATCGTTTCAAAGAAAGTCAACATTTTTTTAATAAACCCGTTTTTGCACCATTTGCTGAGTAGTTAGAAATAATTATATTTTGGAAACAAAACTTATTTATTGTTATTGTATTAAATTGGTAGAACTATATTACAATAATATCCTTATTAAGTTGTTACTACGTATTTTAGTTTTTTTTCTTATTGTAACAGCTGTTATTATTATTTTTGATACGAGGGCTTTATATTTAACTTCTATAAGCACTAAGACATTAGACAATAGACCATAAGCCCATTTCTGTTTACTGTCGTAATGATTCAAAGGTTAAACCTGGCTTCAATAGTTTCTTAACCCTAGTTTTTTCAGAAAAAAACATTGAAAAGTAAAAAACAAGAAAATTTTCCAAAACGTAGGAAAAAAAACAACCCGTAAATCACAAAGTTTTTTTTTTAACTACTATACTTCTATTTTCAAATGTCTTAAAACTGAAAAAAAGGGTTTGACTAAGGATTGAACCATCCTATCCAGGAATGGAGTCAACCACACTCCCAACTGAGCCAAATGCCGAATGGATAAGACCGATATTTATCTATCCGCGTGTGTGAGCGTGATTTGCTACCAAATAATACAATGCATTGCCAACAGCAACGAGCCTATTCGCGGATTTTCATCTCAAACGGATATCGGAAAGTGGGATAGTTTTTACTTCTAAGATTCCACTTCATTAATACATTCATCAATCAAGAAAACACGTATTTAAAAAAAAAGTTTTTGTATTCGTATTATATAGATTCCACAGTTTCACGCTTGTACCATTAGTTTCCGAACACTGTGTATATGGCAACATTGGCAACGACGACTGGTTTATCATACTTGCCGGTTTTTAAGAGCGTAATAAAAATTGATCTTCAATGTAACACCAAGCTGTTTATAATCTTCTCCACTATAGTTGTATTTGCGTGAAACTGTTATTTTAATCTCTAAATATTAACCTAATTTTTAAGTATATCTTCAGTTAACGGCTGTGAAAATTTGAACAATTGTATCTAATTAAATAGAGTTTCTTATATTGGTGTATGGCACATTTGGTGCTAACATATAACAGTGCGAACATTTTGTTGCGAACCTGACCTTTTCTCAATGTGCAGTGTTTTTTTCTTTCTTATATTAATCACATTTGCGGGTAAACTTATTTATGGTTTTGTCAACTTATAATTTC
Organism: Limnephilus lunatus; assembly: GCA_917563855.2. Lineage (NCBI taxonomy): Eukaryota > Metazoa > Arthropoda > Insecta > Trichoptera > Limnephilidae > Limnephilus > Limnephilus lunatus. Next base: position 51,113,597 of record OU830593.1, read on the forward strand.
ATTTTGTTTTGAAAATAAATGGGTTAAACTAATAAAAAAATAATAAATACTATAAATTCCTTCAATGTAGAATTTAATGGCAGCAAATGTCGCCACTAACTTAATACCTTTTGGTTCTATCAAATTTAACGCGCGCTCGTCTCTCTTACTCATTTTCGTGATATCGTATATTGCCAGCTCTTTTGAATTTCATAATTCTGAACAGTTTTGTATTACAAATTTTTCCCGATTTGTTAGACTTTTTGGTAACGAATTAATTGCACTTGGCATTTTTTGTATGTTATTTATTATATGGATAAAACTAACTACACAACTTGTATATCGTTGTCATTTCAAGCAGATCACATTATTTGTTGAAAGAAAGCTTTTTTTTTTTGTCTTGCAGTATTTTTTATGGATATCACATGTGTTCCGAAATGTATATAGCATATCGATTTTGGGATTATTGTGAGGCAAAATGAAAAGGATAAGAAATAGGGATAAGAGAAGGTTGGGATTTGCCTGGCTATTCAGATCACATAAATAAGTAAACTACACGTCCACGTTTTCCAAGAAGGTTCTATACATCGGTAATTTATGACACCTGGAAAGAAATTGTTCATGCTATTATTATTTGCCAACGCGTTTTGATACCTCTAATACAACCCTAGAGCCTGCTGTTCCGTAAGTTGAAACTTCAGGAAACTGAGTCAGCTGTTAAATCATTATACTACGGAGGTATTCCGATGAATAAGTACCTATATAGAAAAACTTGTTTCTTCCGTGGTTGTACGCAAAAGAATTTATACATGTTTTGTATGCTGCATATAGGTGTCGGAATGTTCATTGTAGAATTAATATAAACATTAATTAACATAATTCTGAAAACACCATGTTACTGATTTAAACGATATCTTTTGTGTTTCTTACACATCAAGCATCTTCCCACTATCTAACAATCCTTCAAGACAACGTTCCTTGTAAAACGTTACAAATTGGATGATTTACTTTGAAGTCTTGTTTTCATAGGAACTTACAACAACTTACCAAGTTGCCGGATCTTGTATGTAGACGTGAGTTAATTTACTTCTTACTAATATTATAAACGCGAAAGTTTGTATGGATGTGTGTGTGTGATTGTTACTCTTTCACGAAAAAAAAAGTACTGAATGGATTTTAATAAAACTTTACAATAATATAGCTCATACATCAGAATAACATATAGGCTATAATTTATAAAGCTAATATGGTATTGCAACGCATGCCGGGAACCAGCTAGAACTGAATTATTACAAAACATCATAAGGATTTACTGGACCATTACTTTCAATTCGGGAGGCGAATAGGGGTACCGCCGTCCTTACTATACTGTCATCCAACACCTCTGTCTTAGGTCACCCCAAGTGGTTCGCTACGTTTGGTGACTTAGCAGGAGTGTCCGGGTTCATGCGTTGAGGTTCGTCCAAATCTTGGCGACAAATGCGTCTGCCCACCAACTACTTAAGCGCACTTGAAGTGAAATATCACAGAACTGCGCTATTCAAATGTTACGTTATTATTATTATGGCAGGCCGGATCGGGAGAGACTGGTCAAGAGAGACCTTTTGACCTCTCCAACATCGCCGTGCACTGCAGTAGGAGGGATAGATTCATACGTCCGTCACTCCTGGATACACTGACCCTAAGATTCCTACCCACCCTCATATCTTCTTCCTTTACAAAACTTCCTCTCCTTCCTTTCCTAAAAAGACCCTCAACACAGCATCCCCAAAGATAACATAGCCAGTGAGGGGAAAATATTTTCAAAATGTAAAAAAAATTGCTTTTACTCATACGTACGTACCTCATTGGTTGGTGACCGGAAAACTCATAATCATATAACTTCTACAACTCCTTGGAAAAGTTATTAAGATTGTTGAAATAAAAATGGTTAAGTTAGGTTAGGTTAGGGGCTATTTTCCATTTTTTTTCAACTTTATGAAAATTTAATGACCTTTCAAAGGAGTTTTGAAATGCAACTTTGTTGAATTGTCTTGCCGTTCACATAAAACAAATCGCTAATGAAATAATTCGGATTTGGTGCGGAGATACCAACGCTCGGTAATCAACGAAACCTCTTCATAAATCATCCCATCCTCACCGTTTTGTGTTACACCGAACCCGCTCATTTCCTATACACCTCAATTGAATATTTTAATTGCTTCCTCTTTATGTGAATCAAAATGGCCAACTTCAGTTGATCTTAGAGAACCGGTTGATCTATTTTGATAAATCATCGAAAACATTGTTAATTACAAAATTATTTTTTACCGATGTATAACTGCAAAAATTGTTCGGTTTGGTAAAGTACAATTTTGCCATAAATAGCGAGTAATTCTTAAGACCCAGCTTCCTATATTTCTACCGATGTATTACACATTTTTCTTTAATACTGTTTTACAGCTCTTAAAAAATATACGTTATTCTTGAAGATAATATCTGTACATTCCCCACTCCGAAACGGCAATTATATGAAAATCCTTTGATAAAAATAAAATCGCAAATATGCTTCGAAAATTATTATAAGCACGTTTTTTCAGTTATTTTACAAGTTATATGTATGAAAAAAATCACATTGTTTCTTTAAATGTTATTTTAGACAACCCTCGCGAGATTTTTGTTTTATTTTAAAAGAGTCGTGCTTCATTAAACGTTTTCACAATTTTCGCTTAAATATTATCGTTTTTAATAATGGCGCGCTCTGTCTAACATATACAGCGGATACACCGCGCCTTAATAAGCCTACTAAGGGGTTAAATTTTCACTATACATTTTAACTCAATACTTTTGACGGTCTCCGTGGAGAAGGGTATTAAGGCTATTGGTTAAGAGGCCGGTATTCGAATTTCTACCGATTTCTTGCAAACCTCCCTTAAACATTTGAAGTTTTTAAGCTCCTAAAAAAATATATGTTATTCTTGAAGATAATATCTAGACATAAGTCGCGCCCAAACACAATTTATATGAAATTCCCTCGATAGAAAAAAATCGCAAAGTATGCTGCATAAATTATTATAAACACGTTTGTTTCAGTTGTTTTACATGTTAGGTATATGTATGAAAAAATTCACACAGTTTCGTTAAATGCTGCTCACAATTATTGTGAGATTTTTGCTCTATTTTAAACGAGTCGTGTTTTATTAAAGATTTTTATGATTTTTGCATCGATTTTATCATTGTAAATGTTAGCGCACTCTTCTAACATTCGTAATTTCATATCTCTCCGTCTTCTTCATTTTGGGGCCGGGAACGGAGCCTTAAGGTGATTCCTTAATCAGCTGTTTTTTGTGACGTTTTATCCCGGTACGTTTCAGCTTTTAAACTGACTATATTTAGCAGAAGAGGTCAACTATAGGAGTTGTTAAGCCGATCAGCTAATGACAATTAGTTTTTCTTTATATAATTAAAAAAGATATCGTTCAAATTAAATAGTCTCTTCGTCATCCTTCCCTATGTGATTACTTCATCAAAATAAAAGCTATTATTTATGCCTCCTGAAATATGTTGATATTTTTTTTAAGATCTTGATTGTTATTCCAACCGTTTAAATTAGCAGCCTCAAAGAAAGCAATTAAACTAATAACCGTGGGATAAACATTGCACCCACCATCCTTGTTATATAAACTGGACTTTATGGAAGCTTTTAAGGTTTGTAATTACACGCTTTTAAAATTTACCAACATACTTAATGGCCATCATTCACGACTTCACGATGAAAATTTATTTTTAAAAAAAGTTATTTTAACACGTCCTTCCGTGTTGGGTAGGCAAAGGGGCTAAATTAGTTTTTAAATTAAATTAAATAACGCAAAATTTATAATTATTATAACAGTCAACTGCCATATCAATTTTGGGAGATATTTCTTCAAGACATCACACATCTGAGTCTTTTTGGGGTGAATTTTTCCCTGGCTCGCGGACTTTTAAAAGCCATGCATCTCATTTTGTATTATGGTGAGGTGTACAATTTACACAGTGTTAAAAAGGGAAAACACCACGCTCTTCATTTAAAGTTTAAAAAAATTAAACAGTTATATAAATGTTATGTAACAAAATGACAATTATGTTGTAGATATTCATTGGTTATGATTAAAATATTTTATTTATCTGCTAAATGGGAGGAGGAGGAAGGGACCTCAAATTAGGAGGCGGTTATGAATACTGCCGCACCAAATGGTTTGCAATGTTTGGTGCTTGGTTTCAGGGGTGAGGTCTTGGCGATGAATGCGTTTGCCCACCAACTGCGTGGTTGACCGGATCGGGATAACCTGGTTGAGAGAGTTCTAACCTAGATCTCTCTAAACGAACTCTCTCGACCTATCGCCTTGCACCACAATAGGAGAGATAGATTCATACATTCGTCACTGCTGTACACACTGGCTCCCAGATTCCTACCTACCCCTCATAACTTTTTCTTGCTAAGAGGTTCCTCTCTTTCCTTTCCTAAAAATACCCTCCATACAGTATCCCTAAAGATGACATAGGCCCTAAGGGAATCATTTTTCTCAGAGCCTCTTGTGCGTAAATTTAGAAAAAAAAATTATAATACCTGTAATGGGCGAAATGCAAGAGCGATGAAAAATATTAATTTAAATATTTTTGGTATTCCTTTAAAGAAATAAATCCACTATTTTGGGACGTAACATACATTCGTTTTATAAATGAAGCTCATTATTTCAACAGTGAATGAAATAACATAAATGTTTGACATTTTTATGAAATAACGCAAAGTGGTGTGCCCCCATCCCTGGAGAACTCCGTGCAAAACAGAAACGTTGCTGGTTATGATGGCCGTGTTTTATAACCAGATCGAAAAAACCTTAATTTCCGAACATCCTCTTACCCTTCCCACCCTTTGCCTCATCCTTCTGCCTAACAAAATCTGGAATATGTATTTGTGAGAGTACTGTATTACTTTGTTTGATTTACAGCTGGTTATTTATGTTTAATGCTTCATGCATATTTATATTGCCTTATAAAGTTATTTAACTGCGTAAGAATAAATTTCAATGGATTTGATACCGCTGAAAAGTGGGAATTGTTAAAACAGAATTGTTCATTTATTGGCACTTCTGTGTATAAAGCCCTTTAAGAATTTATATTTTACATTTATAAGTTCAAGTTTATGGTATTTCTCTCCCAACAAAGAAATAATAAAAATGACCCCGGTTCCTACTCGTGAACTTGCAAAGCACGAATTACACAATCATGCCGAACTGCGCTTTACAATCTGGGTAACGACCTCATTAGCTATAAATAATAATAATTGTTTCCTTGGGTATTGTAACTCAGAGAAAATAACAACACGACTTTAATACACGATTTTCAGCGATGCTTTTGTCTATTATTTCACGTTTTATACAAGATTTTCTAGTTGTGACTGCTATGCATATAAATTTTGTTAGATTCGTCGAACTTGCATATATATATTTATATCCATATAAGTATTAAAATCACGGCACTCAGACTGAATATAACCAGCGATCCAAATATTAAATAAAACACTCCATTTCTTATTTAGAACTTATTTGTCGATACAGTAATTTGTCAAAGTAGTTATTTGCTATTTTTTGCCCCTTGCTTTTGGGTTGCTTCCAACTGGGATTAATTTGTGACGTAAATTGGTTAGTTTATTTCATATTTTGTTATTAACGTGTGAAAGGGCTTTTAACTGCATAATTAACTTAGGGGATAAATAAGATGGTTCATATGTATGAACCATCTGACCGGTCAGTGGTTGAGTGGGCATAGCGCTTGGGTCCCACCCGAGCGTCGCATGTTCGATTCATCGGCTGGCTAAGTCCTCCATCACAACACAAGCAACATTTTCGGCTTTCTGTGGTGGTAGTAGGAGATTTTCAAATATTGTTGGGTTATTCGTAACCCGAGAATGTTTGTCTTTCTGTTAAAAAAAAAATATATATATATTTATTTTTGCATTCGTGAGCTTTCAAATGAGAATAGTTGGTTACGCTGGTTCGAATTATTTCCATTCATTTGCGGGTGCGATTAAAAACAACTGTATTTAATTGCCTAAATGCATCGGTGAGGAAGGAAAGTGGGTTCTAAAAAATTCAACCGTGGTCCGTAGGGTTGCTTCTCAAGGCCTTTCTTTAGGTAGTTAGTTAGTTCTTTCAATAGGTGTATATAAAAATAGTTCAGCATCAATAATAATACACAGATATATATTACTGCGGCGGGGGGCGGATTCACAATTCACCATAATGATTTGCGGGTTACTCCAAAGTATCGGCCATTTCGACTGCTTTCAAAATTAAAACAGTGGAGGGTCAAACTTTGTTAGATTTCAAAACATATTCAAAACACTCGCGTAGCGTTCGACCAATATAAAAGAGTATTGAGGTCTTGGAGTTTTGGGATTTGAAAAATGAAGGAACTGGAATACGTATTTTAGGTAATTCAAGTACCTATAATTATGAAACCATTTTTGTTAATGTGCATAACAGATTGATGTTATCATATTACAATACTCGTGACATATAGTTACTTAACTTTAAATGAAAAATGTTACGATAAAATATATGTAAATTTTAGAGTTCTTGCTTAAAATGAATCTAGAAACCTTCAAGGCCAATGTTGAAAATGTCAAGAGACCTAGATATATCATTTAGCAGCCCATACCTCTTGTCATGCTGTGCTGGGCCAGAACGTCCGTTAAATGTTTGTTATAGGACAATGCTTTGTAATTATTTTTTCCATTAGTTTCTAACACACAACACTTGGTTATCTAGGTTGGGTAACCATCCAGTAGATGACGTTGTGTTTCTTTAGCCACAGCAACGCGTTTCCGGGATAGCTAGTCGTTTATAAATTTGAAAGCTGTTACTGTAAGGATCCCATTCCTACCAAATTTGGAGACTTTCGTAGTTCGTTTCAGAGAGGAAATCCATGTGATATTTATAAGTAGGTACCAAACCATTAGTAAAAAATACAAGAAAAATAAATTTAAATGCGTGGGGATAGTGAAGGTTTATACACAAACAACGGAATTTTTAGGAATATGATTGGAATAAATTTTTCTTACGGTCCTCAAAATGGACCAAATCAGTGTTGAATATGTCAATATCACTTAAGTACGAGTATTACTGAATAGAGGAATGGGCAAAGTAGTTTTGCTTAGGTATGCTTTAGGAGAATAGCGTATTTTGTCGGATTGTTGTTGTGGGTATTTAGGTATGCGTAGGTTTATAAGTTGCAGGAGTTCAGAACAGTGGAATTTTTTGTTTTAGATTTTTAAAATTTAAATCGTTAGTTTACGTCTGGCTTCCAATATCTGTATTTTTAAAGTATTCAATAAGAAATAATAAATTCTGTATTCTGGCGGTATCTTTAATTTTAAATTTATCCTAGATTTTTTGAGGAGAAAACTTCTTTAGCACCATTGTGATTTAAAACTAGATGAAACGGAAGCGAGCGACACTAAAAAGAAACAAACACATACATCTAAAAGATTAGCCTGCGAGAGAATGAGATCGCAATAAAATATTTATTTACTTTACGGGTACTCGGTTCCAATATAATATGATAAATCTATGATCCCACGCATGTCTCCTTTGGTCTAGTTGTATAAAACGCCTGATGAACCTTAGCGGCCAGACATTCAGCAGACCAATGATCGAATCGTGCAAAATCCAAAATTTAATATATATTTTTTAATTTTTGTAAAACCAATATCCAATCTTCAAACCACTCCAAAATAAACAGACAAAGAAAACACAAAAGAAAGTAACTCCGAAGTAGAAAACACAAATACTAATAAGATGACCAAATTTTAGGAAAAGGTGCACTGGAATTCGATGACAAAAATATGGAAAAAATCATCAAAAAAAAAAGTGCTTCGTAGTCTACCCACTCTGTCTACTTTAGTTTTCTGGAGGTTTCACTTCTACCGCGTGTGAATTGCACCCTCTAATTTTTTTATTTACTCAATATTGTTAATGTAAGAGGGAGACCAAACTACTTGTATTTTGAATTATTTCCAATTTGGTTCACAACTATTTATTATAGTTAAGTTACTTGTAAGGATTCGAAGTTTTTATCCTATCTTTGTTAACATTTTTTTGGATATGATTAGAAATTGGTTTGCCATGCAAAATAATACCGAGATCTCTCACTGCCGCGATTCTTTCTGAAGTATTGTCAAGTACCCAAATTTGCGTCATAGATTTCGTGAATGGTTTATAATAAAATAAAATAGTCCTTGTAGTTCGCGACAGTAGTACCTAGTGCAATGAAAGCAATGTTACAGTTTGTAAGTACCAACTCACATGTTGCATATTATTGGCATCATTGCATACAATGAATACGCGGGGATAGTATTATCTGTAATGCTTACATAGAATGGGCTGGTTTTATTGTTATCTTCAGGTCGTAAATTGAGTTACATTATTCCTGTTTTCCGAGTACCTACTCGTATTCAATTTTATAAATTATAGACTCTGTTTTAGAAACCTTCATTCAATAGTCACATGTTTTATAAAAAAACGAATAAAAGATTACAGAAAATAATTCATGAAAAATCTTAGATTGTTTTAATGTCTGTTGACATTGACCGAGCTGGTGGCCGTTTTAAAGTTTCAGTAAAGATAATTCTTTCAAATGTGAAAAAATCGGCTTTTTTGTATTACTTTCGTGTTCGCATTTTTTTTCAATATTATTGTTTTTACCTGCTTGACACCTGTAAAAATAATTATCGTTGAGATCGGGGCCCTTCGTTAGGCAAATGTTATGATTTCAGAGAAAATTTTGAATATTTATATGGTTTTTTGGACGCGAGACACACAGATTCACTAGTATGTAGTATATAGGTACGTACCCACTTAACCCTAGAAGCCCAATCATATTTAGCTATCTAAAAAACACAATCACAGGTCAAATTTACCTACATGATTAAATACACTTGTAACATAGTTTATTCTGTGTAATTTATTATTTTTTATCTTTATTTATTCGTAATAACTATTTAGGAAATTAAAAACGCATAATTAGAAAAATATTTATTTATTAGGCTTTGAAAAAACAACTATTACTAATAGGTCAGTGGTTGAGTGGGCATCGCGTTTGGGTCCCACCCAGGCGTTCCGTGTTCGATTCCTTGGCTGGCTAAGTCCTCCATCACGACTCAAGCAATATTTTCGGCTTACTGTGGTGGTAGTAGGAGATTTTCAAATATTGTGGGGTTATTCGTAACCCGGGAATGTTTGCTTTCTTAAAAAAAAAAAAAATTTTGTACAAAATGAGATCCTTTCGGTTTTCTTCTTTTAACTAAAAATATTTAAAAAAAATAAACGAAATTCTCTTTTTTCTAACAACCAATATTTTTTTAATAATAAATAAACAGTTTTATATTATTATTTTTTCTTTATAAACACTTTTTGCATACATCATTAAAATTACAAAAAGCCTAAAAATAGGTCAAATTGACCAACAATGGTACGATAACTCCAATATGAAGGGACTTACCAAGGCAACACCGCCGTCTCCTGTGGGCTTTTGGCGGGTGCTAAATTGGTTCAATCAATCAGGGCTATCGAAAGAAGTGTGTGAAAGAGAAAACAGGTATTTGTTTGCGTAAAGGTAAAAATGACCTGGATTGGGCTTCTAAGGTTAAATGTGCCAAATATAAATAAAAAAATAATCATTTGAATTGGTGATTTTTATTCACGAAAAGCGAAATTTCACCCCTTTAAAAGTTTTCTGAGTGCAAAAACTCTATGTGTAATCTTATTAAGAATTTTATTTTCGGCAAAGCATTCATTGGTACCTATAAAAAATTTCACTAACCTTTCTCTGTCTATATCGTCAATAATACATTTGTTGATTGAAAAATAAGTTCTTTGAGTGTTCGCTCAGATTTCATTAAAAAAACACTTTAATGCGCCCTAAATAAATAAACATACAAATTGGTGTTATGGGTTAGGTTTGTCTATAGGTATATCGCTTTTCACAACTTCCTCTGTAAATTTTATAGCTATCTCTTGTTGTTACATAGATGTGAAGTCCGGGCAATATGATTGTTTCTGCAATAATAATCAATTGAAAATAAAATGGTAGAAATTCCTTTAGCGCTTTAACAAACTCAATTTTCATAACAAAGCCCATAAGCCAACGAGAAATAATTCTGTCGGACATGTTTAGCAGTAAATTGAAGATTCGATTCTTACATTCCGAAACAAAGATGGCATTTAGCAAGCAATTCATTACTCAGCAACCCTCCTCTCAATCTATCTGGGTTTTTAGTTTTTGATTTTCTACTACGTGGTTGAATATTACCAGTTTCTTATAGATGTGTACTTTAGGACAGTAAATTGCCTACTGAGGAAGGAGTATAATAATTCAACCTTTATCTTAGCTATAAAGGAACACAATTGTATACAATGCTTTTGCGAACGAAACGTTTATTGGTTTGTTGAAATGCTTGGGCCGAACAAAATGTAATTAGTGTTAACTCTTCATTGTCGAAGGTAAAGAATATTTTTTTAAATTTTTTTTATGTAAAAACAAGTACTCGGCATGCATTCCAATGGCATTCAAAGAAAGAAAGTGTATGTGTTTTAATTCTGTTTATTGGAGTGTTTTTAGATTCTCATTTTGTTTCGTTTTTTCCGTCTGGCGCATTTAAGAATAAATCAAAACGTTTCCGACGCGGAGCATATAAAACAGTTCTTGTGAGAAGCATAATATTTACGTTCCCCGCATCTCCCCCTCCCCCTTTTTTCTTTAGCATTTCCCCACCCTCTTATCAGGGTAAAACTCACTATTATCTTTTCACTTTAACACAAGGTGATAATATAATTTATGTAGTAGGTATATTTATATGATATAATTTGAAAGTGATTTTTACGGAAGCGGCCAATGTATGCCATATCATGAAATTCGAATGTTAAAGTTAAATTGGCCCTCTACAGGTAAATGTAGTAATAGCTTAAGTTAACCAGTTGTCAACAAGACGTCGTGTCGCGGGTACAGTCCTCTACTAGCTACTAATATTGAACAAGTAACATTGTCCGCTTATCTTAAATTTATTAGGAGGAAATCAAATATTGCCAGGTATTAGTATTTTAGTATGAAATACGAAAGCTGTGGTATTTAATAATGTTTGACATCATTAAGTTCTCATTCCATTAACACGATTTCTACGTGTGTATAATATTTTTTTACGTTAGCTCCACACAGAAGGCCCCAAGGAAAATAATTTGCCTCGTGGCTTATGTCATCTTAGAGATTGTTGGAAAATGAGGTTGATGAAAAAGGTATGAGGGGTGTGTGCAGGAGGAACGGTCGTTTGAATACATTTCTCCCACTGCTGTGCAAGGCGATGGGTCTAGATGGTCGTACTAGGGAGGTCAAATGGTCTCCTTTAACCAGTCTCTCCCTTCCTGCCACTCAGTAGGTGAGCAAACGCATCCACTGACAGAAAAACCTCACTCTATGAACTCAAGCGACCCTCCTTAGCCACTAAATATTGCAAACCACTTGGGGCAACCTATGACAAGGGTGTTATCCAATAAATAGTTCCCGGGTTGACGGTACCCATACCCGCCTTCCAAATTGTGAGTACATAAATATTTTACCTGATGCTTTATTTTCTAAATAAATACTCTTATTTACTTTCCACTCGTAATGTCTTATTTCTTCCCTTTGACCTTCCTAAGATCTTAATAATCCTCGAAATAAATAAAACCAACAATTTGTATTTTAAAATTACGTTCATTAACTATTAATATTAATTCATGTAAGTAAATAATACATACGGTAAACGAGGCGTATGTACTCTTACTGCATATATCATTACATTATTATGGCTACTTCAGCCACTAAAAGCTCCGCATAAATGATATATAAGGTAATTGCCGTCAACTGGTGACCCCAAGCAGTAGCAATAGAAATGTCGACCTTCAGTCAACTGTCGAAACTGAAACGCGTTCAATGAATTGTACACGTAATTTACCATGTATTTTTTATTTATTTCACTGTTGCCATCCTTTGACTATAGCGAATAAGGTTAAGATTTAAAAAAAATATACAAAACGCAAGAAATTTAATAACTGAAACGATGCGCGACGTAACGCTACGTAAATTTGGCAAAACAAATTTAAATTTAAATACATGGAAAAGTATTGAAAGTTAGTAGAACTGATCACTATGTTTTACCAAATTAATTATCAACACTCTTTTGTATTATATTTCAAATTTCCATAGTTCACTTCAGTCAGAAATGACATTGCGGGCTGAAATGTTGCGTTGACCTGAAAAAAACTTTTATTTTCTAAATTTGATAAGCTGGTATCATGATAACCATTAATTAGATAACCAACACAAAAAGATTTCTCGAAGTAGTTCGCTACTTCTGACTTTCGGAAGTTTTGTTGAGTTCTTGGTGGCGGTTGGGTCTACCCACCAATAAGGAAGTTGAGTGAAAAATATTTTGACTTATAAAAAATATGTTCATGTAGATCAAAAAATATCGATTCTAAATATATTAATATACTTCTATATTGTTATTCTTAGAATTAATTAAACCTTCTTAAAAATCCATCAAAAAGCTACGAACTACAAACGCTTCATGAATGGTCGAAAGAATTCTGACGTCATCGGAACCTCAGTTTGTATGAAGAGCGGATCACCGAAATGTCTATGGTGCACCTCTTTCTATTACACGAGAGATGGTTTGTGTATGATGAGATAGGTGTATAGGCCAAACGTCGTTTACTTATGGGCCAAACGGTTTTGCATTCTATCCCCCAAAAGTCTTTTAAAATTTAGTATTGGGTGGTTTGGTATATTTAATGGTTTAGTAAACAAAGTTTATGTAATGCAAAATCTATTTAAAAAACCACATACCATGTCAGAAATCGGATATATTCAAGGCCAGTCCGACTACCTACCAATCGTTGATTCTGACATGTTGATTTTATATTTAAGAGATAATACTGATCACATTAGTGCTGAAATTTGTGGAGTTAAAGCTTCCAAGTAAATACATCAAATTATTAATTGTTTTCGTTTGTATGTTACAATAAATATAATACATTTTTACAGTATTAAATAATAATCATTACTTATTCTACCCATCTGACATCTGATGTTTCGTCATAAACCTCACTAGTTTTGTGCAAGTATATTAAATTTATTGATTGCGCAGAAAAGTCTCACAGTGAACTGCGCTTTAAACCGTTATCTTACTTTCGGTCTTTACTGTTTTGCGCGGCGGCCTGAATTGGCGGGTGGCATTTCAACCAACGGCAATCGGCCAGCGACGACAGTACCGTGCTGGGAAGAGTTTAGGCGCGAAAAACAAAAATTCTACCTTTAAATGTTAATTTAACTATGAAATCTTGATCAATTTTCTTTTTTAAAAATAACATCAATTCCGATAGACGGTTATCATTGATAAAAAAAATTACTGGAATTCCTTATTAAAGAATTTAAAAAATCTACATACAAAATGCCCAAGCGATGCGGTTTTCTCAGTTTAAATGACGTCACACCCACACCCCGCCTCTTACCGCTCGAATTCCGCTCGTTTTGGCGGGCTTGATAAAATTTAAACTTTGAGAATTAATTTTACTATGAAAACGAACTTTAAAAAAAAAAAATACCAGTATTTAAGTTTGACCTACTATAGTTAAAAAAAATCTTTTTTAATGTTTCTAAATGATAAAAAAAAATCGAGACACCAGGGCTCATCGTTTAAGAGTTCTCTCTGCTTTTGAAAAACAGGTTATCTTTTTTTTTTTATATGAATACCGCGCAAGAGTCCCAAATACTCCCGTCTGGAGCCAGTGGGACTATGGCAAACCCAAATGGGGTATGTTGTGAGGCTGAGAGTAGTAGGGAGGGGAAGGAGATAGGGAAGAGGAAGGTGGGGAAGTACCTGGCTATTCAGATCTGGTCACTAAACACGGCTAATGCCATTTCAAGCAACGTTTCAATTCTGAATGGTGGTCTTACACCAGGGCGATACAGAGAGTATCTTCCACTCTGGAACGTGCCGCAAATATACTATTTATTTGCCACGCCGGGATTCGATCCCGCGACTTTCGGTGTGCGAGTCAAGCGCCTTACCGCTGCGCTACGCCGGCCGTCGTTATCTGTCTTATAGTTATGGTCTTAGATAGAAATTAATAATTGAATGTTACCATATATTCTTGTTTATTTGAATGTATAATAATCATTATTCATGTCAATCAATAACAAGCATGATGTTTTGACACAGACGGAAGCCGCAATTATACCCACAGCAATCATCGTGAAAGTTGAAAATGAAAATAAAAAAATCAGATAAGTAAAACAAGAAACGTTTTTTCACTTGTTACAGAGAAGTTATTTAGGTGCGGTATCCGCTGACTTCAGTAATTATCTCTCTACTAACAGGAAGGCAATAATACTAGTTCATATTAATTGCTTCTTCTAACATTTTATTCGGTTGAATTAAAATGATTATTTATGCTACTGGTACAGTTCAAATTTTTATTAGTTTTCAATGATGAAATAATTGCATAAAACGGTATTCTTTAGTATCTATTAATTATTGGTGGTTTATTGTGTAAAGAGGATGTGTGTTTATTTACGATTGTGGACTTTGTAGAAAGTTTTATCTTTGTAACGATATTCCAATGCTGGAAGTAGTTTTACGGAGCCTATAATATCGAACTCGTATTATTTTTTTACAAAAGTACGTACTAGCATTAAGTTTTACGTATTATGTATAAATTATAATAATATATAAATATTAAACAAAGTAAGTATTAGAAACTCACGGCACTGTCTTTGTGTATGGGTAATGTACACAAAATTAGCATGTTGTAGAATCAATATTAGCATGTTGTAGGACACAGGTATATCCTAGTAAGACAGGCATAAAAAATAAATAATGTCGATATATTTTGTAAAAGATAAATAAAAAATAATTTTAAAAAAATAATTATTAATTTAAGTCTATATTAACGAAGTTGTGAAACAGAAGTGAAAAGAAGAATTTGTATGACAAAAGACGCAATGAGTAAAATGCAAAAGATAAGTAGTGAAAGAGGCGAAACGAAGACCACCCAGATTCGAGGTCTCGTCCAAGTATTGATTTTATCCATATTTCTGCAAACACTTATATTACATTTAAAGTAACAAGACAATCATCATCGTACCTTTGAAAAAATACACACTTATATGTTCGATTTGGTAATATCTTTGAAGTTGGATCTGTTTTGGCTGGTAATTCAGGACTTGACGTCAGATTTATTTTAAAAATACATTGTTTTAATGGCCAGTGGAGTGCATTGTATAATTTTGTTGCAAAGTATCTAAAATTTCTTTGGCCAAAAGTTGTTTTAGCAAAAGGGATAAGTAAGAGATTATGCGCTTTGGTTCTAGTAATCCGAGCAGTTTGGACATTTTTAAAGGAAGACTTAGAAAATTTGACAACTCGATTATCTCAAGTGTTTGAAGAGGTATGATCGTATGTTTTTGGCATAAAGATTCCAAATTTCTACTATATGTATCAAATACGTACCCCATACATACTATTTTTTTATTTATTAGTAAGGACCGGTTAGTGGTTGAGTGGGCATCGCGCTTGAGTCCCACTCGGGCGTCCCGTGTTCGATTCCTCGGCTGGCTAAGTCCTCCATCACAACACAAACAACATTTTCGGTTTTCTGTGGTGGTAATGGGAGATTTTCAAACATTATTGGGTTATTCGTAATCCGGGAACCTTTGTCTTTCTTTAAAAAAAAAATACATCTTTTTCATTTGCGTATACGTATAACCAGTGTTTTCTGGATTTGTAAGACGTGATTGTTACATACGTAATTTATAATGTGATAGAATTCTCGTGCATTCATTACATTAGCTTATTTTAATAAACCTAAATAAAAGTTCCGTCACCTTTATACTTTCTTAAACAAATGTATTCTGGTTTAAATTTTCGCTTTGGGGATTATATTCGACTCATAATGAGATTCAACATTTATTCATGCGCGCCCTTGATTTTATCTCGAAGAAAAATACCTTCGATTCATCTGAACCGCGGTGCAAAGCCATCTAATACACTATTTATTATTTTTAAATCGGCAGTGTTAGCTTTAAACGCCTCGATATTTCTTCCGATTATTATCTCGACTTTTTCAATTAGATACTTTTACAGAACTGTTTTCATTCTAATCTGCGGTATGCGAAGTTACCAAGTTGCAGTTATTATCTCGAGAATGTATTTGACTATCAATAAAAAGCCCCAATTGATGGAATGGTATTTAAACTAGACAGTTAATAGTTATTTTGTAGCTAATACATGGTATGGTTCGCAATATTCTTGTTAGCGGCCTCCGTGGTGCTACGGTAATGGTTTAGACATTCTTTGAGTTATAGATTACGACGTCGCTAAGATTGTACTGACTAGAACTCTTTCGTTTCATAAACGCTATATATGTTAAATGGGCGCTGTCAGGCTGGGGGTTATAATGTTAATTGCTCATTGTTTCATGAATCATATTGAAATAGCTTTATGACTATCATAATAGACGCTTAGTAATAAATTAGTTAAAAAAAATAAAAAAAATCTTACCAATCACTATGCCATTTCTCTCCAAGGATGAGCACAATAAATTGAATACTGTAAAACTGTTTTCAGCCATTCTCTAAATTTTATAATATTTTTCTGCCTTCTGTTTTCTTCTGTTGTACTAACTCTTGACATGACCGTAATCAAATATCAAACGAATTAATTTACGGTTTCGATTTTTTGTAATTATACGCTGGTATATAAAGTTAAGATACAGACAAGTAGTTTTATCTTTGATGCGTTTGGATGAAAATATGTTTTATACTTTTCATCTCTTCAAAGAGAGCAAACTTATTTTTTGGCACCATTTTATTTCGAAATTAATAAAATATTTAGTTTCAACCACTTTTATTGTTCCAAATACTTATCCTTTTGTAAGTTATTGATGACCCTGTCGAAATACGCTTTGCTTACGAAATATGTTGGTGTTTTAAACAATAAAGTGGTTAAAACTTAAGTATTAAGTAATTTATTAATTTTAAATTTTATGCTTTTGTTTTTCGGCTATACATACATCCTCATTGCATAACCCTAATAATTATATTTTGTGTAAGTAGGAATACCGTATTTTCCCTAAACTGACAGCATATTTTATATAAGAATGTCGGGGATCGAGAAATGAACTTCCACGTTATCATGGCGTTGAATACCTATTCTATTTTTACTCTTTTCTTCATCTACCAGCCATACATGCCAAAATCATCTAATGATTTCTTTCTTAAGTCATTTATATACGAAAAAAAATTATTTAATATGTTGGCGTTGTATTACTTTCGAATAGATATGCTTATTTTTAAAACAGTTATACCATAGTTGTCTACACGCACCTAAATTGTTTCTCAGGGATCTCATTTGTGAATAATTCCACTTTTTTATCCTCCTTCAGCAAGTTTATTCCTCTTTATAAAAGGTTTCTAACACGTCGTACAATATCTTATCAATACTTTTGCGAGTATTTTATACGCCATATAATAATAATTCATCTCGTATAATATATCTATAGCATTTCTTCAACTTTCAAACGATATTGTCGGGTTTCACCTTTCTTCAGAGTTGAAAACAATTTGAATACCATGAACGTGAAGCCTTGACATTTAATATTTGCCGCTCTGAACTAGTACGGCAAATGCCTACTAAATGTTTTTGTACTCAGTCGGTCAGATTTATGTCGATTCATTCGACAAACTACAGTTTGCCCAATGCAAAAAGCTCTAATAATATATTGTTGTATTACAATTTGTTTCACTTTCATATTGTTGATATTTTGTTCTGTTATTAAATTTATTAAAATCTCAAAAGTTGCAAAAATAGAACGGAAGGAGTACCTTGTAAGTTTTTATGACAAAAATAACGACATGTTTCTATTACACTTTTCAAAATTACTTATTTTACCACCTTAACGAAAAGGGATAAGCATTTACTTTATGAAAATTTTACTTTTTTACATGCATTTTACATAAATGTTAATAGCAGCACCATCTTAATAGGAAGACATATTTCATATTAAAATGTTATTTTCCTTGAATACTTGGATACATGGATATTTTTGGTGCTAAATCTGAAGAGATAAATTATATAATTAATAAGAGATAACTTTGTATAAACCACAAAAAAGTGGTTTATATAAAGTTATCTCTTATTAATTAAATAATAAATAGTGCCACAAAGTTATTTTGCAAAAATTGAAGAAGATAAATTATATTTTACCGTCTTAAAACGAAGATTTACTCATTTACTTCATATAAAAATGTTATTTTCCTTAAATACTTACCACTTGAAATTCTATTATTTACAAAATTTCATTAAATGTTCCTACTAAACACGCCTTCAATAGATAAAATTGTTCATTAAGGAACGCGCAATCAATTAATTTTGGAACAGACATTTTCCAGAGAGGCAGAAAAAACAAAACGAAATTTATATTAGACCTCGCGTCCAAAAAATTCGGTTTCTAATTTGTCCAAAAAATTACGTTTCTAATAAATCGACACCAAAATTTCTTCTAAAATCATCATATTTTTAATAAATTACTTCTTAATTATTAACCATAAATATTTTACGTATCCTTTTATGTCAAATTAAAAAAATGTACAATTTGTTTAAAGAAACGTCACCAAAAGGTTTTTACAATTCTAAGAACGTTGATCATCTATATCTCAATGAAAATTGTTTTTTTCAAAATTTCTTCACGTCCTACCGACCAGCACCTACCCTACTATAATTTCGACAACTCGTAGTCTACGATTTTGCGGACGCTGGCGGGATAAGGAAGTAGTATCCAATACGGCAACCATCTTGAATCGGAACCGGAACGTAACAAAACAATACAGCTGGTTGGAATGCAAAACGGCAAGTTGAAAGAGGATTTCTCTACGCTCAGTCGATAATAATAAATTCCTCGATTGAGGGCACAAAATTTAAAAAAATATTTAAGTATTCGTCGATCTTCTAACCACCCTACATCAAATAGTTTCTCTCGGTTCAAGAGCTGAGTGGTAAAGTGACCGCCTACGCAGCATGTGGCATGGATTCTAGTCCTGAGCACGCAGTTACATTTCAAGACATACGTACAGCTGATATCTGGCCCACCGCTGAGAGCCCCATTGTAACCACTCATTCTATCATACGCTTCGTTATCGAGAAAGAGGGAGAGGTTATAACTGGGCTATCAGCGGTACATCCATATCCCAACGATCGTGCCGTATATTGAAATTCATTTAAAGAGGTTTTGCCGCCGTCGTGGACTGTTCTCTATGACTCCAGACACGATTAATCTCACTGAATTGTTACTGTTTGTTTATAATTAATAACCAACTATTCGTTTTAATTGTGACTAACTTTTACTATTTAATTAACTAAGGTTTGTTATGGCTGTCATTGACTTGGCCACATCATTATTGACTGGTGGTAATGTTAACCAGTGATATTGTGTTGTAGAATTAATTAATCATTAACGGTGTCAATTTGGAGGGAGGAAAGCCCCGGGAATCATTTATTGGATAACCAACACCCCTGACACAGGTCACTCCAAGTGGTTCGCTATGTTTGCTGACTTAGCACTGGTGCCAGGGTTCATGTTGTTAGGTTTTATCTCGGACTTGGTGGCCAATGCCCACCTACTGCGTGGCGGGCCAGATCGGGAGAAATGGTTGAGGGAGACCCAATGTAGACCTCTCCAACCGGAATCCCCTCGACCCAACGCTTTGCACCGCAGTGGGAAGGGTGTATTCGTATGTTTGTCACTCCTGTTCACATCGACCCCCAGAATCTTACCCACGCTTCATGTACATATTTTTCCTTCCCAGATCTTTATATCCTTTCTTCTCACAAAAATACCCACCACACAGCATCCCCAAAGATGAGATAGGCTCTGAGGGATTTTTTTCCTAAGGACCTCCTTTGTGGAGCGAACGTAAAAATTTTAATTCACTTTTCTGCATTCTTGCTAACTAATAGATTACCGTGTAAAGAGTATTTTATTAAAATTAGAATTTAGGTCAGTACCTAACATTTTTTCAAGGTTCTTAACTCCACACGGAAGTTTCCGTGGTATATTATATTTTTATCGTTTTTTATGTGTCTTAAAAATAATGTAATCGTTGGAGATCCTGTGTCAAGGGTGATTTTAGAGTCACTCAACCACTGGAGCGATTTCGGTCGAAAAGTGGACCACTTTTATATTTCTGCGATTTATTTCGGTCCAAAAAAGTCCACATTTTCCTACCATTCGTAAAACATTTATTGTAATTATTTAAAACATTTCCTTGAGCAGCCGTTTATTTTAACACGGAGCTATTGAAATGCTTTATCTATTATGACCATAGATGTCTCAAATCTGAACTTCTTGGACTATTTTAGAACGATATTAAAAATATTTTTTTTAAATATTGTTTTTCCCGCCGAATTTTTAACACAATTAATATTAACAATTTTTTTTTCGGTTAAAATTAAGTCCCTTTTCCACACGTATGAACCTTTTATTATCAAGTATAACACAGACATCATACAGAAACCGAAAATATTATATGTTGACCTGAATAAGTATCCTTCACGGCAGTTTCAAGTAAAAAACACACAGGATTCGCGTGATTATAAACTTTACGATTTTTTTATATTTTTTTTATAAAGCCTACAAATATGATATTAACGGTAAAATACAGGTTAATTTATTGGCTATATAAAAAGTTTTTATGTCTTCATGTAAAAATTCGAATGTATGATTTTTTTATGTTGATGAAAAATTTAAAAAATTACCTTCTGGGAAATCTCAAGCAATCGAGGCAAATTTATATATTTCGCGTGATCGCTCCAGTGGTTAAAAACCAAGCTGTTAATCACGTGAATGACTCGTAAAACGACGTTTTCATGCACTAAATATTAACTGCATGTATATAGCAATAAATGTTGAGCACACGTTCATCGTGTCTCCCGACTGTGCTTAGAGAGCGATTTAATGTCGTTAATATTCGAAACACCTCCCATTGCAAAACTTGTAAAATACGTCTATAAAATTCGATGGAAGGGTGCCAATTATGAAGGGAGTTCAGTACCCATAATAATCGAGTTATGAAGATTTACACATTAAATTGGGATAATGTAGGTTCAATAAACCAAAATAAAATTAAAATGTTTATGTTCGTTGATATTTACTTTAATAATTCCAAAGCTTCAGATTTTTTTAAAGCGAAGATGACGCATGGTACAAAATCTGGTTTGTCTTATGACACGTCGCATTAACAAGAAAGATCACTTTACAGGTGGTAAATTAGCATTCTTGCTACTTCTTACGTGATAAAAATAATATAACGTAATTCATAATAAGCTGAAAAATCTCTAACATTATCAGATTGAATTTACATAAATTTTAAATGTCTTATCAAATACGTGAAAAAAGCATTTTTGGTAAACAGCATAATTTAATGTGATGTAAAATGAGATTTTTTATTGATTCTGTCAATAAATATTCAATACGCATTTATCCTCCAAAACGATAATAAAATTATCATGATACATTTCCTAATTAAAACCACAATTAATATTAAATTAATTGCCTTGTGTATCAATGTTTAAGTTATTATTGAGCAGCCAATGTTCTTAGTTAGCGGGGGTCTTGATAACGTTGAAAGGTTCAAATCCAATGGTCTTAAAATCAGAGGTCAATGATTTGTTAAAATAATTATTCTCAATTATAATTAAAACGATGATGTTAGTTAGTTATGAAATTGATATAAATACTCGTACTTCATTTTTTTACACTTACCTATAACCTACCTATTTCAAAAATTATTTTCATTCTATAAATTAAATACCTAATCAAAATATGTTTATCCGCCTCTCTTAAAAGTCATAACTAGGTACCATTACAAAATTTTATGCAGTTAATTTGGGAGGCGGGTTTGAGTACCACCGCCCCGGGAACCATTTATTGGATAACCAATACCTCTACCATAGGTCACCCCAAATGGTTCGCTACGTTTTTTGACTTAGCAGGGGTCCCGGGTTCATTTGGTGAGGTTTGTCCTGGTCTTGGCGGCGGATGCGTCTGCTCACCAGCTGCATGGCAGGCCGGATCGGGAGAGAATGGTTGAGAGAGTCCTTTTGACCTATCCAGCCATACTCTCTCGGTACATCGCCTTACACTGCAGTGGGAGGGATGGATTCATACGTCCGTCTCTCCTGGATACACTGACCCCCCAGATTCCTATCCACCTCTTAACCTTTTCATTCCCAGAAACTTCCTTTCCTAAAAAGACCCTCGACATAGCATCCCCAAAGATGACATAGGCCCTGAAGGGAATCATTTTCCTCAGGGCCTCATGTGTGGAGCTATTGTAAAAAAAGGTGTAGATACCTAACTATGAAAACAAAAATCAAAACCTTTGTTAAAAAGTTTATGCCATTGTATAAAATCGTACATATTTTCGTTGTTGCTTCAAATATATATTTGATATTAATTAATAACAGTGAATTATATTTCTTAATTAAAAACAATAAAGTTTTATTATACTATATGTTTTTGGATCTAATTAAATAAAAGTGTAACCTATTTGTAACAGTTTTCTTGATTGATTTTAGTAGCAGAAGACAGTTATAACGTTAGAAAATTAAATTAACAGCTACCATAAAATTAAATTTAATGAAGGATTTCAGGCCTCAAACTGATTAACCCATGACAAAAGCAACTAAAACTAAATCGTAAATAATATCAGAGAATTGGATTGGACGGGAATCCGTACTGAATTTTATTTGTTTGAAAAGATCTCAACGCATAGACAAGAACAAAACCCCGTTTTAAGATGGACCATAATAATATTTATTTGAGCCTATTACGATTAGAAACAGATTTATAATTTTTATGATATCATAAATAAAAATGCCGATAGACTGTTTATTTATATTGTAGTATATGAAGTATACTAAAATAAATTAAAATATTTAATTTTGTTTTTTTTTTTTCAGGTAAGGACATACAACTACTTTATGCGGAATTGGGATTAGCGTGCACTTCATGGGTAAGAAATATTTCTTAACAATATTAATACAATGATTCTTGATGTTATATTACCTTGTAGGTAGTAGCATGAAGTTAGTTATTGCGTGGTCGAGAGACCTTTCAATCTTCGAATCCTCACTTAGTAATAATTTTTTTCAACAAGATTTCTTCCAAATTTAACTTAAGAGTGCTGTTTCTGATTTCTAACTGCAATGCTGAATTTAAACATAACCTTGATGATAGCTTACCATTAATAGGAGAATACACATAAAGTTTTAGCTATAAGCGGTGACAAACACATAGTAGGAGATGCATACTATTGATGGCATGTGTTTACGTCATGTGACATCACAGACGACAAGTTCATAACGTCACGGATTTGACACTGGCATATCCCACTATTCATACGTCTTCTAGCAACCACCTCAATCACCATAAACCTGAATGAGTCGGTACTCTGTTATTTCTCCTGTTCTCCTTGTTAAATGAATCCACTGTCAAGCCCTCGGGTAAGAGTTCAGAACGAAAATTACGCGTGACATTTTCCGTTAAACTTTCGTAACAGGAAATGGTCGTAATTCTAATTGGTGAGAAAGGAAAGAGGTAATAGGCGGAGCAGTACAGTCTCGGTGGAAGCAGATATTTGTTAATTCTTAAGCAAGTAGGTACTTGAATAGGTAGGTGAACATGGTCGTATTTCAAAGATGCCTTCGTGCAATAACGGGATGATCACGGGCTGTGGGTCAGGGGTTGCAAGTTGCAATAACTAATCCTATCCAAATGCAATAAATCTACTATGCGAGTAGATATGCACGGGGGTTTAGTGTGAATAATGTACATATATATTTATACATACATATATATATATATACGAGAATATATTAAAGGTTCATGGGTAGGTACTGCGTTTAAGTTCGCATTAATTTTCGAAGACCGCGTTAAAACTTTTCTATTGCCACCAAGCGCATGCATATTGCTCAAGAAGATTTTTTCAATAACGAAGTTATAGTTTGTGACACGTGACGAGCTCACTTTTTATGTCGCGTATTGATTTTCTTTCTTTTCTGATGCTTATTGCAATGTTGTAAGATAAATCTTAAAATGTATTGCTTATTTTTTTCGAATAAATATAGTTATATGTAATTGTCAAATACAATTTGTAATCGGCCTTCACTAATTATTTTAATAATGAAAAATTTATAGATAATTCAACATTGCTTTCATTATAAGAAACAGCATATTCTGGTTAATAGAAGTATTCAAAAATTTATGACCCCTTCTCTTGTTAACGTTTTATTTTTTCATGTTAGCTTAATACACGAAGCACGGCGGTAAAAACACCCTCAGGGTCCATGTCTTCTTTTGGGTTGCTGTGCGGAAGGTCTTTTTGGGGAAAGGAATGAGAGAAAGTTTTGGGACGGAAAAAGATATGAGGAGTGGGTTGGAATCTGGGGACTAATGTGTCCAGGAGTAACAAACGCAAGAATCCCTACCGCGGTGCAAGGTGATGGGTCGAGAGATTTAAGCTGGAGAGGTCAAAAGATCTCCCTCACCCAGTCTATCCTTTCATCAACCACAAAATTATGCTTACTGGGTTGCAATAAAATATGCTCATAAAAAAACTTACATTATTTAAAAAAAATTCTTTCGTGTACATTTTACGGTTGAAAGCACATTTTCAGAATTTTCCCAAATATATTTTTTCAACTTGGGAGGCGTGTATATGTACCACTGCTACGGGAACCATTTATTGGATAACCAACACCTCTGCCATATATCACCCGTGATTCTTGAAGTGATTCGCAACTCGTTACGTTTGGTGACTTAACACGGGTGCCCGGGTTCATTTTGTCCAAATCCTAGCGGCAGATGCATCTTTCCAACTGCTGAACGGTAAGCCGGATCAAAAGATACAAGTTGAGGGAGGACTTTTGACCTCTCCAGCCGGACTGTCTCGACCCATCGCCTTGCACCGCTGTTAGAGGGAAGGTTTCATACGTCCGTCACTCCTGGACATACTTTCGTATATTTTTCCTTCCCAGAACTTCCTCTCCTTTCTTTTCTTAAAAAGACCCTCCACACAGCATCCCCTAAGATGACATAAGCCCCGATAGAAATTATTTTCTTCAGTACCACTTGTGAAGCTATTGTTTAAAAAAAGAGTGTTATGATAAGTTTGTATATTTTTATAATTTATTTATTTATTTATTTATTTATTTATTATTATTAACGCCGATTAAAGCGGCTTTTACAAAAATATTACAATTATTTTACATATGAATACAGAATATACATAGATAAAAAAAAAAAAAAATTAAAAAAAAAAAAAAAAAAAAAAAAAAAAAATATTGCATTTTATTCGTGAAAATCGAAGGTTTACAGTGCATTTACACCTGTGTTCATATGATATTTATTATCTCGTAACCCATCAATTCCATTTTTACCTTTGAAATCAACATTCATGAACAGACGATAAAAATTCATACAATATAAATAGCCATCATTCACGGCACCTTAATGCGATATTCTTTCATCAAAAAGCCATAAATGCCTGAATTCGTCGATAATAACAACGCCATTACGGCCTCTTCATAAAGTTTATTCATTTACTATAATACCAAACTCAAAATATTTCATTTAAAATTATCAGATTTCATACGAAGTTTTAAATCGCTTCATTCTAAGCTTTTGCTGGGTTTCTAAATTGATTTTCGTTTGAGTTATTTAATATTTTGAATCTATAAATTGGTACCTTCCTTGTAAAATTTCAATGAAAAATACCTTATCATCTTTTAAATCTTTTTAAATCGACATGTTTATGTGAACATATTGTCACTTATGAGCTTTGATAGGCGCTTTCGGACAACGGAGTGATTTTAAGTTGACAGTAAAATTGTACTACAAAGTAGTTTATCTTGTATTTTTTGATAAAAGTTTTCTCCCAGGAAAAAAATCGTGTTTTTTGGTTAGAGGCGCCAAATTATAACTATAAATAAATTATAAACACTAGGTAGCATACGATTCATGGTTTTATGTTATATTAATTTTACGAATCTACTTAACAAAATTGTTATGCTATTTGAATAAATAAAAAATAAAATTAGACACACTTTTTGATTTTTTGCGTTTTCAGTTAGCCATTTCAAAGCTCCTTAGCTCTTGATGGAAATAATATTGCTAGTTGAAAACAGTCAACTCCTCAGGCTTCGTTGTCAGAGGGTCAAAATATTTCCGCTTTGCTATAAATTCCAAATATATTGAATATTTCTAAACTGATTTCTGAAAACGAAATAACACACAGGCATATTTCATAAGATAAATGTAGACCTCATTGTCAGCTCATTCTTTTGTTGTTCCATATAAAAGCTAAAAATAAAAAACTCCCAAACTTTAATTGTTTTTTCAAATTGTGAAGTTGCGCATTTTACTTATTTTGCGGTTAATTTTTATATTTCAGTATAAAGAACGGTGTTTTCTCTTTCTAACACCATTCAACCCATATTTCTCATCATGATATTAAAGGAGACACAACGATTTCTAAGAGACCCATATGAGTTGTTCCAAAAAGCGAACAAATTAGCCTGAGGGGTTTTTCGGACAAAAAACCGCGCAAATTTAACGACGCCTGAGCTCACTATTCAAGAGTTTTTGCTACTTCAGCATACCTACATTCTGTTTGATATTTTAAATACGCCCTTTGAAAAGAATTCGACTGCCCAATTATATAGGCACTAAAGATTTAAAATGGCAACACATTATTTTTTCCTAATAACGCTTAGACGTCCATCATACCGGTATTAAAACGTGTGTTTAATTCCATTGTACACTTCTCTACAGGTTCCCAATACGTCTGCATTGTCTCAAAATTCAATTAGTGTCGTGGAAATATGTTTTTTAATCCAATAACTTGAGGCACCGCCGCAGGTATGATAGGGAATGATTGGCGGTTTAGCGGCAGAAGGCACCTGTCTTGCAGTGGTGCCACTCACTGCGGGACATATGGGAAAGTAAACCTTTTTTATAAAGTGGACGCAAAGCATTTTTATTATTTTCAATATTTAGCTTATCCATTCTTCATCTTTATTATGAACTTGTTAGTGGCCATGAAAAATTCGTTATATTACGAAGAAAATTTTGAAAAATACTGAATTTTATGTTAACGGTAGGCATTAATATTTCGTATTTGGTAGGCAGGTATGGGTACCGCCGCCCCAGAAACCCTTTACTGGATAACCAACACCTCTATCATGTAGTTCGCTATGTTTGGTGACTTAGTAGGGGTGCCCAGGTTCATGGGGTGAGGTTTGTCTAGGTCTTAGTGGTAGAAGGAAGAGACTGGTTAAGGGAGACATTTTGATTTCTCCTGCCGGACTCTTTTAACCCATCTCCTTGCACCGCAGTGGGAGGAATGGATTCATACGTTTGTCACTCTTGAACACACTGACCCCCAGATCCCTACCCACCCCTCATACATTTTTGCTTCCCAGAACGTCCTCTCCTTCCTTTCCTTAAAAATACCCTCCACACAGCATCCCCTTAGATGATATAGGCCCTGACAAAAAATATTTTCCTTAGATCCTCATGTGTGGAGCTAATGTACAAAAAAGGTTTGTACCTATTTTATTACTTGTCTGAATCTTTCACACGATCAGTTCCAATTTTGAAAATATCAATTAAATTCTAACCGAATTTAAGTTCATGGAATTAGGTTTTACGAGGACTCACAGACAAATCCAAATTACTATGTTTTAAGATGTGTTTTAATACAATAAACCCACTAAGGAAATTAATGAAATCATGGATTAATCGTTTTAGAGTTCTTCCATTAAACTTAAAAATAGTTCTGCCTTTCGTAAAATATCTTGCGTATTTCTTATTTGCACCCTCTTCTTCAAAGTTGTATCCTCCTGGCAAGTTTATGTCATGCCACAGTGTCATAGCCACATGTCGTAGATACCAAGTATCGCGCTAGTGGAAGACACCTATTCATAATCAAAAAGTAAAAAATTTCAGAAGGCCATATTTGAGTATATTTAAAAGATCTCATTTGAAAACTTAATCATTACCTTAAAAAGCGTCCGAAGTTATTGTGTTTTAATTTTTCATCACAGGGATTCTTAGGTATAGGAAAGCAGTTAACAAGTCTAAGGTCTACCACCCTTTCTGCAAGAAATTATTTAGAATAACTTCAACTCCGGAAGAAAGTACAATTACAAGTAGCATACCTACATTTATTATAAAATCATTAAGTCATCTTCAAATTGAATAAATATTCCATTGGATATTTCCATGAAAATACTCGATGGATTTATTTAAATTGCTTGTATAATAATGTGGTTGACCTAAACTGCATGAATCAATTAAAATTTAAATGAAATTCTTAAAATTCCGTCGATATCCTTAGAATTAAAAGGTTCCACGAACCTGCGCCAGATGATTGGCCTATCCCCCCTCACCCCTCATCTTCCTTCTCTCTCAACCCATTCCCGTATTATTACTACCTGGACCACAACCAACCACCAACCGTGCAACAAGTAGCAAAACACGAACATATGCAGAAAGACATCAAGCAGCAAGTGAATTGATAACATCATTAGAGCGTTTAGAAAGACTTTGTTACCCAGAAGCAAGATGCTGAATGTTGGGATTGTGGTTTCAATTCCAACTTACCACAACAGCTTTCTGTAATGGTTTTACGTTCAGTCACTATTTTACAGTGTTGGAATATAGTCGACGACGGTGTCTTTGTATTTCGATTAAAAAAGTCGATCTTTTCGCGGGCGTTGGGTTATCGTAGTGAGTTTTACGATTGTAATTTCAGCGAGGTGATTTTAAAATCAGCAATGTTGTTAACAGTTGTCACGATGATAGAACAAGGAAGATCGTTAAGATAACTATGGTGTTGTAGTGATGATGACGAGGACGTTAATGTTAAAGTGATTGTGAAAACGGTCAAAAGTTTGTGAAAAGATCTGAATAAATTTTTGATTTCAATTAAAAGTGACGAAAAGTTAACGACGTTTTAGTGATTTTGTTGATTCAGAATTGAAAACTGTCTAACAAGTGTTTGTTATCATAATTAAAACCCCAAAACATGGATACAAAATTTCAACGCACACGAATATATATAGGTATTACTTCAAGATTCTGGAGAATATTTAAAAATATATTGAAAACTGTCACGTATATACTACACCTAAACGACGTTCAGTTTAAATTAGGGATGTTATGGATATGCAATTTCGGATCTGGATACGGATACGGATATAGGAATAATATTATATCGGTTTCGGATACGGTTACGGATATGAAATTATTTCGGATTATCCGCTAGTTTCGGATAATTTCGGTTACGGATATTATAATTTTAAAATTATAGAAGTAAAATACAAATGGCAAGAGTTGACTTTTATTTCTAGTCTATATTATCATTTGTTTTTACAATCAGTCACGCGCGGCTTTTATGACAAATGACGGCTCGGCCATGTCATTTAGACTCTGCCTTTATCCGAAACTATCCTAAACTTTTATATCGGTTTCGGTTACGGATGCGGATATTTCTTTATTTCGGATATCCGATAGTTTCGGATACGGTTACGGATCTCCGTAACATCCCTAGTTTAAATACAACACAAGATAAGCATTTTTTCCAAAAGCTCATATCGAATTCTCAAAATTATACCGAAATTCGATATTTCAATTACGATAAAAAACTAAATGCTTATCTTGAACCTAAAGAGTTATACTATAATTATTCCGAAGTATTTTTAGTTCCAAGGTATTTAATTTGCCCTTCGGTGTAAAAGAACAGTTGACCTTAGGAATTCTTCCGAAGCAATGGTTTGCTCAGGTGTGTTTGTAAAGGACTCAGAGCAAGTGCATTTTCTTGTCGCCTTCCAAAAAATACAAGTAGACTTAAAATCGCTTGAAGGAGAATTCCTGAACTACTGTTTACATTTAAAAACACTTCACGACCCAGAATCAAATAATGTTTTTTTAATCATTGAGCATTCTCTTACTGCTTCTACCTTTGACATAAAAAATGCTATTCGATCCCATCAATTACTTTTATTTAACCGATAATCATAGCACATTATATTGCTTTTAAGTTTTTGCAAAATCGATAATGAATTGTGTAGATATCGATAAATAAAATTTATTATTAGGAGTATACCAGTTGAAAAGAAGACCCACAAGAACGTGAGGTAGTTGTTGACTCATCAATACATATTTCGTACTTATAGCAAAAATACTATTCCTACATCTTCCGTCGAATAAACAGCCTTTCGTCATGCATTTTGTTTAACTCAATGTATAACACAAAGCCACGCCTGGTCTGAGTCCAGGGTCCTAAATACTAGAAAAAAAGTTGAATCCAAATCTGAATAGTTTGTTGAATGTATTACCCAATCTTTACAGATATATTCCAGATCTGAGAACATAGACGTTTGATGAATGTTTGTGTTTGTTCTTTCAGTATTTCAATGAAAGATACTTTTAAGAATTAGCCTTTTGCTTCCTTTGTAACCGGTGAACATTCAGTAAACATCGACAGCGTATCTTGACAATCATCAATCATTACAATGAGGCGTATTTATGGATTGACTGACCGGCTTTTGTATTTCCTCCCTTCTTAAACATGTTTACAAGATCAAAATTCTTTCTTTTCCTTTAAAAGATCCTTCTCAAAACATCCAAATATATAATATATTCAGTTATAACAAGCCTATACCCTAAATGAAATCGCATAGCCTTCTGAGGAACCAGTGAGGAGGAAAAATAAGATAGAATTGTTGGGTTCCATCTAAAAATCATACAAGAGAATAGTTCGCTTTCTCCATCAATACGTTGGAATATTTTATTCCACACAGACCTTTCTTCTTCTTCTATATCACTGGTTCATCATATCACTATTTAATTACGTATTCATGCTACGACTCCACAAGTTTTTGTGGTGATCATTATTTTTGACTGTAAGACTAATGTCATTCTTTTTAACTTTTTGTATCATTTCGGATAATTATGCTCGAAGTTCTGATTTCACGAGCAGTTTTTGTATGGAGCAGACTCCACCGCGAAAATGATTGTTTCACGCCAAGAAAAGCGACTCACACTTTTTGTCTATTTGTTTTCATTCTATAAAACCTCTGAAGTCATTAGCATTGAAATTGTTTTCATTATTCTAGATGACTTATAACGCTTTATCTTTTTTTTATATATAATATGTTCTGTGTATGGTGGCATAATAATTCATCAGTACGGACTGTTCAATAGACTCAACTGCTTACAAAAAACTGTTTTCAAATACATAAAATAATGATTATGTCACTAAAAAGCGTCAGGCTATCTGTGAAACTTTAAAGTTTTCCCAAAACATTAAAAATTACTGCTTAGAAAATATTTTATTACAGTTCTTCAAAATTCCATACAATATGCTTTCTTTATTTTGGTTCAAACTTCTTCATTAATTAGCAAAATAATTATTGTACGTTGAAAGTTTTAAATATTTCATATCAATCGGATTAAAAAACTCGTTTTCTAAGTTTCATCACTTAGACAGTTTTTTCTTAGTTACAAATCATAATGAATTCAAAGAAATGATAATCATATTTAAGATTTTAATAGTTTATCTAGCTTTCTACGACTGTTTTATCTTTGGTTTGGTTTTAAATCTAATAGTTCAGTTACCTGATACTTGAAAAGCTATCGAAGCTCGGCTCATGGTATAAAAACTGATGTTCTTAAAATATCTAATTCCTGTAATATATTGACTAATTTTGAAGATCTCCTTAGTACAGCGGTGAATATAATGATTATAACCCAACTTTTTTTCACATGAAAAATTTTAAGTATTTAAAAATTTTCTTACATACTGGTACATCATTCGCTCCCACTGTCTGTACGCTTAGATATTTTTACCCTTAGCGGAATTGTGGTATCCTAGTGTTAACACATACAAAATAATTATAATTATACGCTGGAATAAAAACTTTAAAAAAAAAATAACCTAGTGTAGCAGTGAGATTTTTAAAATAACACGTATATATACATATATTGAATTAATTAAAACTGCCAAATATTTGACGTTGTAAAAGGCTTCATAAAAATTTGAATAACATCATATTTATTGACATTTGTGGCATTCAGTTCATAATTTTGAAGTAAAAAAAAGTCTAAAGTTCCGCTAAGGGTTACTACGCAACGGATTTCCATGCGTTTTTCACCAATAGAGTGATTCATGAGGAAGGTTTAGGTATATAATTTGTCAAGGTTTTGTTTAAATTGGTTGAAATATATAATATATAGAGGGAACGGGCTGGTAAGGAGCAGCGGACAGCAATCTGACAAGCGGGTAGTGTGGACTTGATCTGGTTGGTGGATTGTTGGTTATAAAGGTTGGGTAATGGCGTTATCAGTTGATGGCGTTTTGTTTCGTTAGCCTCAGCAACGTGTTTCCGGGTCTGCTAGTATTATAATAAACAAGGTGTCCGGGGGGGGGTAAGGTGCCGTAACTTCGGGAGGCGATTCTACGTGATGGTAGAAGTAAAAAAATTAAAACATCTTTTCAAAATTTATAAGTTTTATTCCATACAAACGGTTTTATAGTTTTACCTGAAAACTATCTTGAAACGTGGGAATTTTGAAAAGAGTTAATAATCTTTTTTTCTTGTACTGTCATATAGAATTAACTTCCAAAGCTAGTGTCCTTTCCCCACAATATCTTGAATAATGTGCTTCGATCATAAGTAGATGACCTCCACGCTCAAAGGAGGAGAAGTAAGCTCTCTGGCTCTGAATCTGGTGGAAGTGGGTTTAATTCTTGGCATGGTCAAATAAATTAGGAAAGTAAATATTAGAGTTTTTTATAACCTCTGTCGGCCACTGGAAGGTGAAGGTGAAGTCTGTGGTTCCTATCGAAAACTAATTTCTGATCAATATGTTGATTCCCGTTTCACTATATAAATTTATCTAAGTCCGATCCACATTATGATTTTCGATCTCTAATTCAGATTCGCTCATCTCCTACGAACAACGCAGCGGAACAGTTACATTCCCGATATCTATATTCTGTTGGTCATGCTTTAAGATGAAATTGCAACTTAACATCAGATGAGATGACCGACATTGCATTTATCAAGATTATCTTGTCTCTGTAATACCAGTACTCAGAACCCCAGTTACAAGACCTGTATTGCTCTGGAATTATTATTGCTCGTACGTGTCATTTCAATAAATGTGCTCAAGTTTTGATTTATGATCGATTCCATTACCTGGGATAACGGTCAGAAAATAAATCACTTTTTTATAATTATAACTTGCAGTTGCTACCCGAGCTTCAAAACTCCTTGTCTCTGAAAAATTTAAATCTTCCTTTTTTGAAGGAATTTTCAGAGCTTTAAAAATGGAGTTGACTTTCAAAATCCAGACCAGAATGCACAAATTACACTTCCTAAAAAACCTCACGTAACCTCACCTAACGTCTGTTTTTAAAAAATGTTTAAAATAAAATTTTATTTAGCAAACACCGAAACACTCTAAAATTTAAGTCAATTAATAAATAGATTTTTCGACGTGTGTAGTTCCATTTGGAGTAATTTCGTCCATTCGTAATTCCGTTCGTGTGTAATTTTGTCAGTGTAATATTGTTACGTGAAATTCACGCCCTTGTAATTCCGTCCTGCCACCATAATTCAATTTTGTACGGCGCCATTTTTGTGAAAAATCATCTCAATGGCGTTGTACAAATTTGTTCTAGTTCTAAAATTTGTAAAACCATGTGTATACAATTTTAATTAACGGTAGTGTAGAGTATTTAGTTGTCTCTATCCAAAATTTGTTGCAGTTTCGAATGTGTTTTACATTAAAGGTGATGTACCAATTAACATTCTAACTGTGCAAACTGGTAGCTTGCCATAAATTTTTAGCTTTTATAGAGTCCTTCACTCATGTCTTCGGGAGATCCAACTGTAACCAGAAGTTACGATCACCATAAATCTTTTGCGCGAGAGCCTTAACAAGGGAGAGTTATATAGTTGCTGAAGTAGGAAGACTTCTAGCTTGAAGTGCGGAATGAAGAGTTCTGAATAGCCACAATAACGGCGGTTTTCTTATTTTGTAAAACTGTCCAACTCCGCTTTAAGTGTTCAAAAATTTCGATTTCGGCGGCGAGTGAAGATTACTGAAGTTTGTTTTGAAAGGGAGACGTGTGAACATACTCGTAAATGAATGGAGCACGCTAATATTAATAACAATTATGAATAATAAGCCTAAGCGACTATAATGAAAATATTTAATAAAATACTACATATTTCAAAAATAGTATAATCGTTCGTCGTCTGAGTGAAGTAGCATTTAAAAACAAAAATTTGTAAAATGTTAAATAATGAAATCATAAGTGCTTTTTAAATAATTTTTGAAATTCGTGGGTACCTTTTTTTTTAATCGAGGAAATTACATGTAATTATTTTCTTTGAGTCTTTCCAGTATTGAAGGGAAGGGTTGTTATACGTCGGGAGAAATTTAGAATACGGGATCATAATACATTCTTCAATAATTAGAAAAAATTCGATGTTCCTGACTTATTTTTAATGATTTTAATCCAATACCCATCGTAATAAAGAAGAGTGTTGGTAAGCCGCGAAAAAATGCTTTCAAGAAAAGTTTCACATTATTTTAATGCATTCCATCCACTAAATGATATTTCGTAAGGGCTCGTTTTTCGCAAAGTGCTAGTAACAGTTTTACAAAATATAAGTTAACTTCAAATAATGCAGTTTTCTTTAATATTTACCATTAGATCACTAATTTGATCATATTGTTGAATCAAAGGGTCTTAGGGCGGCCTTGAGCAAATGCTTAGAACAACTAGCGGCAATGTATAGACATACGAGTACATAAACAAAATTTACAGCACTTCTTCATCGAATCCATGTTCTAGGATTTTTTTAACTCATCTTAAAAGAGTTTAATAAATATAAATTTTCATGTTTGACTGCTATTTTACCGAGGATAAGATCTTTAGAGGGTAAATAAACACTCGCCATAGTAAGAAATTTTGATTCTACAAGGTCATCTTTTCTGTTAGCGTGTAGACTTTAGACAGCTTAATAATTAAGTTTTATACATGTTTCTTCCACCGATTGAAGAAATTTTTAATTTTTTTATTAACTATTCGGACAAAAATGCTTACAATACGATCGTTATAAATAAGAAAATGCTCGAAAGTTTTATAATCACTTGTACAAAATGTTATTCTGGTTAACTACCTACATTGTTGAAAGCGTTGAACGCGAAGCTAAATAATTTACCAAATTAAAATATGAGAAAGCGAAACGAAAAACGCATGCTATATATTATCATTTCACTTGCCTTCGCAGCTCCTCTTTGAGATTTAATCAAGATAATTCGGAAAATAATCAGAATTGCTTTCGTCTCGAAATACAATCGCGTGATCAAATAAACGTCGGTTGGTTTCAACATCAGGGTTGTCGACGGCCTTTCAATCAATTTGCAACTAGACCACCTGTAAATGATATACCTCCACACATTTATTGAATGAATTAAATAAACCGTATGATGTGAAACCGTATAACGACCAACGTCAATCGGAAACAAATTTAAGTTTTAATTCGGACAAGAATATTTGGAGATACATTGCAAAATAAAAAGTAAAACACTGTTGTGCATGTTCATAAATTTCCCAATTGTTGAAACCATTAATATTAAAAAAATTAATGCTGAACCAGTAATTTCATGGCGTTAAGTTAGGTATTTCATAAATTTACACCTGAATGGGACACTTGAGTATTTATTTGAGTGATCTTAAGTGATTTGGCAAAATGTTGATTTTCCGTAGGTATGTTATAGGTGTTTTCGCTTAAATAATTCTATGCAAAGAAATTATTTTGTTGTAATGATTATTGCTTATTATTAGAGAACATAATTTATTTTGTACTCGTAATAATTATTGTTTTTCTGTTTTTTTTATTTACCTTTAATTTTACACACTTTTTTTTTAAATTTCAAATTAGGTTTATAGACTGTTTTCAAAGAAGTGCAAGTATTAATTTTTTTTCTTCTAATTTAAATATAAATGTGTATCTATAGTACATGTACATATTGTTGTTTTATAATATCTCCCTAATTGAGAAAAAAAATGTGTTTAGGAAGGTAGGATTATCATGAGTTGTATACATTAAAAAAATTCGGGAATACTGACACGCACTGTTAGATACATATTTTCATTTATTTGTACTCGTGTTAGCTTTTCCGCCTCTATCAGGCACCAACAAACACTAATAAATTCACTTGGGTATTTTGTCGTCTTTTTTCATTTTTTTATTTAATAATATGCCGATATAAAATAATATATAAGTAATATAATATAAATATAATAAGTCCTAATTATTCAAGATTTACACATAATTTATATATTTAATGATACGTAAAAAAGATATTTTCCTACTATTCTGATGATTTTATTCGAGAAAGGAAAAAACAAAATAACCTATCGATAAGAAAACAAAATGTGATTCGTTATGTTATATTATAAAAGAAACCGTTTCTTGACTTAAAATAATTTCAAGAAAGTGCAAAAACATTACGCAACTACGTACATATACACATATACAGACAAGAGGGCGCTCTATTAAATTAAATTACAGTCACATGTTTCTGGTTTATGAAAACTTCTAATAGCCAATCTAAAATGCTTTCGTGTTCCAGTTTATCGAAACTAATAAAAAATTCATTAACGTCCCAAATCAAATTGTTTTTCTGCAATGAAACGGTTGTCTGTGATTAATTTATCACGCGAAATCAAGAACTGGTTTTATGTTATTTTATTCGTTAACCGGATGAAGATGTCCCATATTTTTACAACATGTGGTGGCCCTGGTCATTTGTAATAAATATATTATTATTCATAACATGACGACCATAGCGGTCCGTGTTCTTATGTATTAATTGAAATGAAATTCCAAAAATACGGACGGCCTGTCAAATTTAAAATTTCAATTTATGTGTAGAAACGTAGTCGTTATACTTCATACGCATTTAAAGTGTTTTGACTTACAA
Organism: Limnephilus lunatus; assembly: GCA_917563855.2. Lineage (NCBI taxonomy): Eukaryota > Metazoa > Arthropoda > Insecta > Trichoptera > Limnephilidae > Limnephilus > Limnephilus lunatus. Next base: position 51,150,760 of record OU830593.1, read on the forward strand.
TGTTTTGTTATCTGAAAAAGCAATACAATTCACAATTTTAAACTAATGATGCACATTTTTAGAAAATAAATTATAAGGGATAATTCATCATTATTGTTAAATACAGTCGTGAATCAGTTTTCATTGTTGCATCAGAAATCTCGAGAGTGGAATATCAAGAGAATTATTTTGGGCTGCAGCTTGCACGTGAAGATTTTCCCTGATGATAGCAAACCTTAGGAGAGGATGACAGAAAAAGGAGAAGAAAATATATAAAGCTGGGAATTATTTTATAATTTTCCTTTATGACTTCAAAAAAAATATATTGATGAAAAACTTCTTACTTTCATCCAATTCATTTATTAAAATAAGTTTTTTTCCATCCAATTCAAATTAAATTCTCTCAAAATTAATTAACACTCGTAGTCATCTCGTTAAATAATGTTTTTACTAATTGCGCGCATCTTTTAAAAAATACAAGTCTTGTTAGTTTAAGCAGGTGCGATCTTTGAAACTTGTCATAAATTACTTTTAATTTACACCTGCAAGTAATGAAATTTATTAGGTCGTCAGTGGGCACTGGCTAGTTGGAATTAGCTATAATTTAAACGTAGATAGTTTAGACATAAAGATAAACCAAAAATTGCGAACGGTATAAAACGTAAACAGGTGCCTACAAATTGAAAAAAAATCGAAATATTAACCTTTTCGAAGTTGGTTATACAAAATATAAAGTTTGTGTATTTACACTCGATTTAAAACGACACTCCCTTCATTCTAATATTTCTCAACCCATTCTACTCAATTAAAGTTGTATTGAATAATTTAAAAGTTGACTTCAAATAAATCACAGACACAAAGTTAGGAGGAATTATTAAAATCTCTATGATGAAGGTACCAGTTTTGTGTTCGAACTTTTCCTAAGAAGTAAGTTTTCTACACATAACATTTTTACGATAAATAACAAAAAATCATTTTTTAAATTTAATTTTAATTAAATTTTATAATGTTATCATTAAGTTCTGCGGGTATTTTAGTTTTTTTGTAGCAATTGTTTCGGCTTACAAGGCCACTTTCAAAATGTGGTTAAACGTCTTTGAGATGTCTTATTTTAAAAATTAAATAGAGTTCTACGATTTAAACACAAAAACAATTAATATTAATAATTCAATTTTTAATAAAAACAACTCTCTTTTTATAACTTTTGAAGGTTATTCCAATCAATGTAATATATCATTGAAGAAGAAGATAACACTGATAATCTAAACGAAAATATGGAAGAGAACAAGACACAGAAAAATATAACGAAAAAATGGATATAACGATATGTAAAAAAATATTCGAAGATTAGAGAATTCTAAAATTTGAAGTATGAGATTGACAATTATGACGGCTTGATAGAAGGTGGCGATGGCCGAATTGGTAAATGCAGCTGACCCGGTTATACGAGAGGTTCTGGGTTCGAGTCCCAGTTGCGACTGTTATCTTTTCTGTTTTCTGTGTCTTGTTCTATTTCATATTTTGGTTTAGATTATTAGTGTTATCTTCGTCTTCAATTATATATAACAATAATAAAATTTATATAATGTAATAAATCGCATTTTGTCGATCCTCTTTTAGGAAGGAGTGTCCTATAACCTCCATAAAGACCATTTTCATTTCAAATGGCAGCTTATAAGTTGTAAGAATAATTTATTTACGCTTCGTTCTGTTTTATAAACGGTCACTAATTTCTAAGGAGCAGATTCTTGTCTTCGAGGGTTTGTCCAACTGTCTTCAGACCTCAAAAAGTGCTTCAGGAAGTACCGTGGGAAAGGAAATACTCGAGTTAATTGTGCTTTGAACTTAGGGCTGAAACCCCCCAAGGGCAGCGATGCAAGGAAATAACGGAGACCGTAGAATGAAGAATAAACTTAAAATGTTACGTTTAAACAGTATCCGTAGTAATTTTACATTGGACATAAAACTTCAAAACTAAAAAAATATATAACTAAGCGTAAATTAAAAAAAAACGCACTATTGAACATATCCGCATAACCTCATCAAGACTTTATGTTGTATTCTATAAAACGATGTTCAAGGTGAGATTTTGTAAAGATAAAATAATGAATGTTTTACGTTTAAATATTTTATTCATTATAAGTAGTACTTACCTGTTTCTGTATTTATTCTGAACGGGAACAAAACTGGTGATTTAGAATTTTTCTGCATTTTAATTGATTCATTGATCAGCTGATTAACATGTTTATGCTACTTGCCATCTTTCGAAAGGGTTCGCCTCATGCGCCAATTAACTCAATAACACCATTTTTCCGAGTCATCGAAGTAACACAAATCTAGACCATATTAAAAAGTAAATAGGTATAGACTTTGTTCTACGCCTGATTTTGAGCTCAACCGCGGTTGTCTAAATCACCACGTTGCGTTGAGGAAAATTTACTATTTTATATTATATGTTTGTTTTAGTAAGGGTAGGTATCAACTTGAAATACAATTTCATAAATTTACAGGAACGAGGAAAATCATTAGTAGATAAATAATTATGTTCATATAATCATTATTTCTCGGAAGAATTCTTAAAAATGCCCTAACTTAAATTTACCAGCCAGTGCCGAAAATCCATATTTCGTCGAAAGATGTTCTTACAATCATACAGGGCGGTTCCAATTAGAAGGATTGATTATTCTCCGTTCCAGCTTTTTAAAATAATAACTCAATGTCGATTTTATTTCATTAAAAATTGGATTTAATTTATATTAACATTCAAAAATGCTTTAAGGCGTGATGATAAAACTATTAAAATTGTGTACTTTTTGTAATCATTTTTTGTTCATAAGTATTTATATATTTTTAATAATGTCTAAGCAAAATAAAAATGTAAAAAAATCTTAAATGTGTTAGTTTGTACGGCCGTAAATAAATAAACAAACTGAAGTATTTTCGTCACAAAATGCGTGTGCGGATCTGTTTTTAAATGATTTTATTTAAACTAAATTAAAATTCTGAAATACTGCTTTCCCAGAAAATTTATTGATTTATTTTACTGCATGATTATATGCTTTGAAATGTGTGTTGTATAATATAAAATTTTATTTGAAAATTTAACAAATCTGCCAACGACCTACGGTAAAACCTTATTGTACTAAAAATAAACACATTTTCTCAAAATTTAAGACATAGCTTTACTAGATAAAAGAACAGTCTTTTGAAATCAATTTATAATTTTTTATGGAAAAAAATCATTACGTCCGAAATTTGATTTAAAATGACTTATTTCCGGTTTTGTCTGGTTATTCCCTCTTATTGGTGAAACAAGCCTACATGTAGGTACATAGTGAATACAGTACATTAGTGAATTTCGTGCTTTCTCGAAAATATCTGTCACGTGTAAAAATAATGTTGACCCAACATCTTAATAATAATGTTAGAAAAATATTACTTTTAACAAATGAGTTTTTAAAATTCAGCACTCAATCTAACTACCTTACTGATTGATATTCTAACTGCGTTGACATTTTTTGTTTAATATTTTATCATCCAACCCACACAAAACTTTAAAAAAATAAGTGGTTCATTATTACAACGTAAATTTTTTAATAATGTGAAACATTATATGATATCATAATAATTTGAAATTTAATATCAATATTATGTAAAGTGCTCGGCACCTAACAAAAAATAGCCCAGTTTTACGGTTCCATTCTGATAGCCTCTAAACGTAATAAAGCCGCTACTATTAGCTGTTGTAATCTACATTTGCATATTATTTTTAATGTTCGCAACCGGTTCGCGGGGAATTTGGTAATAATTTGTCGATCGATCCGCCACCGGATATGCTTAAAAGTATCGTTAAAAGTAATAGGTATTCTATATGTGCTTAAAAACTCTGTCGATATCACGAAACATCGTTTTTACGCGTTGTAAAATCATTTATAAGAGTTTTGTCGTGTCTCATCCACGCAGTCGTTGATGATATTTGGTGTTTTTTTTTTATAGGAAAGGATTTATGTATTTATATACGCACCTATTTTGGGAGTTTATATTCTGTCTAGTCGAGGATATTGTTTTGCCAAAACCGAATGGCGATTCGTATCAAAAAGTGATCGGAAAAGTTACCATGTTTGGGTTAAATATACATCATCGTCATCTTCTTCTCCTTATCCTATTAGGTTCAGGGACCCACTGTATCGAAAAGGCTCCTCCATACGTCCTTATCTTGTCTGGTTGTTCGGCCTCCGTCCATGGCAGTCCCACCTCTCCCCACACAGTTCATGGAGTTGTCTCGCCCATCTGTGTCTGGGGTGGCCCACTGGCCGTCTACCATCTAAAAGTTAAAAATTAAAAGTTAAAGTACTAGAAGTTATAAGTTAAATCTACCCTCTTAAGCCTTGGCATCCCAAATTTCTACCGATTTCTTACATATCTGCCTTAAAAATTTGAAGTTTTTAAGGTCTTAAAAAAATATGCGTTATTTTTTAAGATAATGTCTAGATGTTGCCCAAGCCGAAACGCAAATTATATGAAATTCCCTCGATAGAAAAAAATCGCAAAGTTTGCTCCAAAAATTATTAAAAACAAGTCTGTTTCTATGATCATTTAAATTATATTTGTGAAAAAATTCACAATATTTCTTTAAATAATACTTAAGATGCTCCCTACGAGATTTTTGCTCTATTTTAAACGAGTCGTGTTTATTTTTACGGTGCTCCAGATTTCATGTCCGGGTTGAATCTTTCCCAAATGAAAGACTAAACCCTTCCACACACTTTTCCACAAATGAATATCTAGTAAATTAACGCAATGTAATTGCACTATATAAGAATAAAACAATACAAGAACAATACGTCAATCCACCAGAAACATAATGGGAAAATATTTCACCGACTCCAGATATTTTCATATCAGAGGGTTCGGCTCTGATGAAATCCTAACTGGTCCGATAAATCCTACTGATCCCTCAATATAAATATTTAAAAAATCTTTCGTAATCCTACATGTATTTAAAATGACCGACTTTTGCATTTTTATGTACAAATTTTTTGACAAATCTAATACGCCTAAATTTTGAATGAGAGAGCTAGGTATAATGCCAGTAGCCGAAATAACAAATGGTAACATTTTTATAGTCTGAGAATGCCAAATTCTTTTAATTTCATTTCCTAAATCTGTATATTTTCTTATTTTTTCAGAAACAGTTTTCTGAATATTACAAGAATTTGGTATAGCGACATCAATGATATAAGTTATTTTCTTAATTTTGTCATGTAAAACTATATCGGGTCTATTATGACTAATTTTTCTGTCTGTCAGAATAGTTTTATCATAATAAATTTTATAAAATTCATTTTCTAAAAATGAATTTGGTTCATATTCATAATATGGTACATTACGGCAGTCAATCAAGTTATGTTTAATTACCAAACTTTGGTGAATTTTTTTAAATTATTTTTATTATTATTATTATTTGAGGTGATTTTTCACAAAAACGGCGCTCTATAAATTATCCAATTATTATTATTATTATTATTAAACATTTTCGCAATTTTCGCATCGATTTTGTCGCTGTAATTTTGAATCTCTCCATCTTCTTCCTTTCAAGCCCGGTTGCGGAGCCTTAAGTAAAAGTTACATTAGGTTCATAATATTATTTCCAATTCTAATTCCACATCCGAATACATACTAACTAGATATCGAGATACGTGGATATATCCAAGCGTAATGCAACCGTTCTAATTTTCAGATACAGATTTAGCAAATTTTGTCTTCTTTTAGTGCTATAGTTAGATCGTGCCTGAAATCTAGACCCGTAGTGTATGCCGTAGAAAACCTGCTCAGAGCGCTCGGAGTACCACATGGCAGAACAGATGTTGTGGCAAAGAACATCGTGACAGCGTTAACTGCCGTATAAATAATTTTCATAGCAAGTAATATTTTTATTGAATTGTTTTAAGAAATAAGACAGCTGCCATGCTTGTGTTTTGATTTACAACAGCCTGGACTGTAAACTAGGAAGCTAGTATATATACATTAGATTTGCTAAGCTGCCGACCAAAAATATTAGGTAATAGTTAGGCAATCAGAATACGGTGCAAATGATGCCATTAAAATAGAGTATCTGAATCACATTATGTAGTTAGTTAAAAAAAACACCCACAAAATAACTTTAATGGATATGTAGAAATGTTGCTGCGACTAGGTCAAGTTTTTATTTAGGCTACCAATATTGGAGACAAATAATAGGTATTTGTATAATACCTACTAGATGTATTACCTTACTTAACTTAAAAGGTGGCTAGTCGATCAGAAGATGCAAAAAACAAAGCATTTTTATTACTACCGTTTTTTTTAACAAAACATTATTTGATGGAACCTCACTGGATAAAGATTAAACGTGCTGAGGCCTGTTTTTCAAAATAAAATTTATTAAATTTAGAGTAACTGAAACGAAGTTTATACATCAAACCTACATACATCAAACCTATAACTGCGACCTTGGAGAGTCCAGGCTGTCTAAGATGTTGTGTGTTGTGTAAGAGGCTGTGTAAGAAATTAATTTCACTGCTGACGATCCGGGCGCCAGTCACAAGACAATGTTTATTCTGAGAAAGTTATTGCAGTACTGTAATATTCTTGTCCCCAAGGACGAAGTGTTCGAAAAGTTTAGACCATCCAACGCCTCTTCATCATATAAATCTAAAATAAAAAAGGCTTCATGCTGGTTAGGCTTTTTTCCATCATCACTACGTGTCCTATTTAGCGTTACTATTCGAATAGAGTAGAAAAATAAGTCAATAGCACTTTAAAAATCCTGTAATAAACAAAAGACAAAGCTAACATTGTGAAAGTCGATGTATCCATGAAAAAGAAATTGCAACATAATATCTGTTCAATAACATGTACAATTTATTACAAGTAATAGAACGCGATGACTAGATTAAAATAACCCAACCAAGCGTTTAGTACTGCAGTCAGCATCTGAAAGTGTAATCTTATTATTAACATCTCTTGTACTATTCATTGTAGTATTAGTATTACACAGAACGGGAAAATGTTTTAACGACAACTATAATACAGATTTCTATCGTTATGACATACGGCAAAATAACAATAATTAAATACAATTTATTATGGATATCTTATGTTTATTGTAAGGGCTATTTTACGGCGCACCTGCGTGGGAAAATAGCATGAATACTTGGTGAATTCTACTAAGGAATTTTGACGTTCATCGTTATTTCGTTGTAAGCTCATACAAGTTTATATTATTATATTGGTTAAACCATATGAATGCATAGTCTAATCACATAATATTTATTTATTATTTATTAATCATCTACGCCCTTTTGGGCTTTTACATATTATTACATTTTCTGTGATACAGGTTATAACAACAGATTAGAGGTTAGGATAACAAAAAAATTTATTAAAGTTGGTATAACGCGTGTACCTAGGTGAAAAAGTGCATTTTAACAATATACAATAATGATAATGAAAAGAAAAATTGTTTCTGGATTGCAGATGGCAAAAGATATAACATACAACATTAATTAATAATAAGTGGGTTCAATGCATCTTTACATAGTATAAAATGAAGTAGCTCCTGCTGTCTGTGCACTTAGATCTTTTAACGAATTTTCTTGCGGTTTTCACAAATAGATAGAGTGATTCATGAGGAAGGTTTTTAGATATATAATTTGTCAAGATTTTGTGTAAATTGGTTGAAATATATAAATAAAACGAGGGGACTAGCAAGAGGGCAGCTGGCAGCAGGCTGGCATGCAGGCGGTGTGAATTTGAGATGTATGCAAATTAACAGATAATTGGCGTTGGTTATAAAGGTTGGGTAATGGCGTTGTCAGTAGATGGCGTTGAGAATCGTTAGCCATAGCCACATGTGGCCAGGTCTGCTAGTATTTTATAAGTCTAAGTTACATAATAGATAAAAGTTAACGATAAATGAATCTCAATTTCTTCAAACTTATATTTTTAGGTAAGAGTGTGGAATAAAACACTCGATGATATTTTCTGATTCTGAAGAAAAAAGAAAAAATGTATAATTTATATATTTTATCTCAGCAGTTTCTGACTACTTTATTCAAATGCCTGTCGGAAAATAGCTTAAACCACAAGTTCTCCAAAAAAACTTGATAAGTTATCTCAAATTCAACATTTTAACATGGGATACGCCCTTTTGGACTTCTTATTAGTAGTTTCATACCGGTCAGTAGCAAAGTGAATAAAAGCATCGGCTTCGGGTGTCGGCGTCGTAAATTCAATTCTTCTGCTGGACTAACATGGTGGAGGATAATCTAGCAGTATTAGGTCCTTCACCAAAATAGAAGCAATATTTTCCGCCTTTACTAATTATAGCAGAAGTTTTTCAAATAATATAATGATTGTCAAGTTATTCGTAATCCGAGAGGGTTAATTAAAAAAAACATAGAAAATTTTATTGTATTTTTTCTACTTTATAAAATTCTTACTTCCATACAACCGTCATTATATATTTCTCACAAAATTAAGGGATCAAGCTGGTATTAAGGGGCCGCGGGCGATTATAAACGGTTAAAATTACAGCCGGAATGCTTGAAGGGTTCGTTAACAAAACCTCCCTTTGAAAGCTAACAAAGGGTCGATCAATCAAACCCTCTTAATGTTGAGATATGTATTTAACACTGAAGAAATAAACTGATAGAAGTGTGTTGTGGGCATATTCGCATGCCGAAATTAAGCTCACTTTTACCTTACTTCTGGTTAAATTGAACAAACATTTTTAAATATAAATAATAATAATAATAATTAATTAATAATACGTAATTTACATATTTGTTATATAGATTACCAAAAAGCTTATGATAGTGTCCCGCACTCGTGGCTGATAAAAGTTTTAAATATATACAAAATTAACCCAATTATTATTAGCTTTTTGGAAAAAATTATGGCATTTTGGAATACCGATTTGCTTTTGAATTTGAAAGATAAGAAAATTATAGTACCGGGCATTTCAATAAAAAGAGGGATTTTTCAAGGAGACTCATTGAGTCCTCTTTGGTTTTGCTTAGCATTAAATCCTCTATCTAAAATGTTAATTAAAAGCAAGTTTGGAATAAAAATTAAAGGTAATACTAGAGAGAGAAATATAATTTCTCATTTATTATTTATGGATGATTTAAAATTATATTCGAATTCTGAACCAAATTTAGAGAAAATGATTAAAGTAGTTAAAAATTTTTCAGATGATATTAAAATGACTTTTGGTTTAGATAAATGTAGAACGATCCATATAGAGAAAGGTAAAATTGTAGATGGAGACGAGGGTATATTTAGAAATTTCAAAATTGAAAGTATGAAAGGGGGTGAGGTTTATAAATATTTAGGATATCCGCAATCAAATAGATTAGATCATACTAGTATTAAAAATGATATTAGGATTAAATTTAAAACTAGGATCAGAAAAATTTTGAAATGCAATCTATCTGCTAAAAATTTAGTAAAGGCGATAAATACTTGGGCAATACCTCTATTAACTTACTCATTTGGCATAATTAAATGGTCTAATACAGATTTAGATAGCTTAGAACGATTAATTAGAACTACATTAACAAAATTTCATTGTCATCATCCAAATTCAGCTATAGAACGTATTAATTTACCCAGAAATTTAGGAGGTAGAGGTATAGTCAAAATAACATCTTTAAAACATAATCAGGTAGAAATGCTAAGAAAATTTTTCCATAGGAAAGCTGATAGTTCAGAAATGCACAAAATAATATGCAAGGCAGATAGAAATATTTCACCATTAAATTTATACGACGAGAATGCCAGCATTCTTATAAATACCAACCAGGAATTATTAGATTCCTGGTCAAATAAAATTGTTCACGCAAAACACTTCAATTATCTCAACCAAACATATGTTGACAAATTTTCGTCAAACAAATGGTTGAGTATTGGAGAGTTGAGCGCAGAAATAGAAGGCTTTATGCTTGCCATACAAGATAGAGTCATTAATACTAAAAATTATAGGAAGCATATCATCAAAGATGCAAATCAAATTGATGATTTATGTAGAAAATGTTTGGCTTTTCCGGAAACTATAGAACATATTATATCGGGATGTTCTGTATTAGCGCCGTCCGAGTATACATTTAGGCACAATCAAGTTTTAAAAATAATTCACCAAAGTTTGGTAATTATACATAACTTGATTGACTGCCGTAATGTACCATATTATGAATATGAACCAAATTCATTTTTAGAAAATGAATTTTATAAAATTTATTATGATAAAACTATTCTGACAGACAGAACAATTAGTCATAATAGACCCGATATAGTTTTACATGACAAAATTAATAAAATAACTTATATCATTGATGTCGCTATTCCAAATTCTTGTAATATTCAGAAAACTGTTTCTGAAAAAATAAGAAAATATACAGATTTAGGAAATGAAATTAAAAGAATTTGGCATTCTCAGACTATAAAAATATTACCATTTGTTATTTCGGCTACTGGCATTATACCTAGCTCTCTCATTCAAAATTTAGGCGTATTAGATTTGTCAAAAAATTTGTACATTAAAATGCAAAAGTCGGTCATTTTAAATACATGTAGGATTACGAAAGATTTTTTAAATATTTATATTGAGGGATCAGTAGGATTTATCGGACCAGTTAGGATTTCATCAGAGCCGAACCCTCTGATATGAAAATATCTGGAGTCGGTGAAATATTTTCCCATTATGTTTCTGGTGGATTGACGTATTGTTCTTGTATTGTTTTATTCTTATATAGTGCACTTACATTGCGTTAATTTACTAGATATTCATTTGTGGAAAAGTGTGTGGAAGGGTTTAGTCTTTCATTTGGGAAAGATTCAACCCGGACATAAAATCTGGAGCACCGTAATAATAATAATAGCCTTTATTCCGACAGTAAATTACGTTAGATTAATATAATATTTGTAACACTTATCATGCATCGACTTCCTGTCTGGATGTCACTAATTGACAAAGTCCTCCCCCAACTGTTGCCATTTCTCTCTATCATTAGCTACTCTGGTCCATGTACCACCTGCTATGGCTTTGATGTCGTCAACCCACCGTCTAAATTATGGTCTACCCCGTTTTCTCTTCTTGTCACTTGTGAACCAATTCATGTCCAATTTTGACCATTTTTCACTTTTCATGATTATGTATACCTAGGGCAAATAATTTCTCCTGTAAATTTTATTTTTTCAAATATAGAAACTATTTATTTATTTAACTAATAGTCCATTTCTTTTGCCCGTCGGAGATTAGGTGTCGAAAGATCTTAGTAAATTTATAGGTATGAAAAGTTAGAGTCCAGGCGTTAGCATCACGGGTTAGATCTTGCCGAAGTCATCCATCATATCACAAGTAACACTTTCCGCTCAGATGGTTAGTAAAAGTCATTTCGCACGATGCGCTTTTGGTTCAGTTTCTATATGCGTCGTTTTTTCATTTGGATTCGGGATGAAAAAAAGGACGTACTCTATTTTGGTACTGATTTTCATATAGTTTAAGATAGCGGACATTATTTGAGACTATCTGTCATTGTTTTACATAATTATATAAACATATATTAATGTCAGATATTCATTTAGTTTCATATTTAAAACAGAAAAAAATACTATAATGTGTTTGTTACTATTGGTGGACGTGTATTGATGTTCGTTATTGTAAATTTCGCATGTATTTTTTTAGATTTGTTGAGGGCAAAGGCAAATGACAGGTGCTTTCATGTGATATATGGTTATGTTCAAGGTGTTATCATATTTTGACCTATCTACCGTCCCAATTTATTATTTCTTCGCGTTTGGTATTAACTATCTGTACGAAATTGTTAGTATAAAAATAATGGTTGTGTAAACGAAACATTTAAAATATGGGTCCCGAAATAGTTTCCGTATGTGTCGAAAAAATCCGAAGTATTCCGAAGGGCTCCGGCAAAATAGGTTTGAATGGGATAGTAACATTTAGCTTGCAAAATTCAACTATAAGTCAACGGGTCTTCTATGGGATTTAGGGAACCTATTCGACAATGACATTAGTTTTTCAGTTAAAAGGGACCTTTTTTGTGTGTGCATTTTAAATGCGCTACACCGGGTATTGGAAGAAGCTTTCTGAAAACATTGGTTGAATAATGTTTTCGTTCGGCAAAAGGACCGAAGAAGTTTATTTTTTTATTCTCTATAAATATGGTAGCTACGGTAGCTACCTACGTGACCTACCGACAATTAAATTATATGTATTTTACATGTTTGATTTATTGTTATGTGAACCACCAAACATTTTATACACCAGCCGTGCCTATCGGGAACTAGCCGCAAATATGCTATTTATTATTTTTAATTAATTAATTGCATATGGGGATCGGCAGTGTGAAAAAATTCTTTTGACAGTCAAAAGAAACCGTTAATAGTAAAAATATCGCGCTTCTAAGCCTTCTTTGCTCAGTGGCATTCAACAATTTCTTCTATCAAGACGTTAAGATCCGATTCATCAGTGTTCCGCCTGGAAAGATTCGACCTTTGTTGTTAATCCGGAGAACCTGTTGTTAGCTGTTACATTTTGCCTAGTCATCCGAAGCCGCGGGTTCGAATCCCAGCGAAGAATGCAAACTCTCTCGACAAGGGGCATTGTTCGAGGCGATGGAATCCAATTGATCGATTCAGTTTATCTGCCGATATAACAAATCAATGCGATTTCACGGGTCTTATCTCTGGCTAACTCGTTTAAAGGTTGAATTAAAGATTAAATAAAATCTCATCCCTTTGGTAGATACTCGAAGTTACAATGACGGGGCATTAACTGCTAAAATATGGTTCTGAAGTATTGAAGATATAATGTTTTAATCCCTCAGGTTTAGGCCATATTTTTTTAGTGAGTCAAAATAATTGTGTATAAAAGTGGAATAAATAAACGGATTATTTCTGAACGTATCCAAAAACTAAAAACTGTGTTTAAAAGGTCATAAAATACGCTTTTTTATTTGAAATAAACACATATTTTTTGAAATATAAAAATTTTGCATGCAAACATAAAAAAGTTTTAAAAATGGCCCACGTTACATTTTTACTAAAAATATATATTAATTACAACAAAAGCACGTACATATTTATTTAGACAAATGTGTTATTATGTGTTGTTGCCTCGATTTTTTGTCGTTCTATGCGAAAATAATTAATGAAGAATTCCCAAAGTTACATAATTTTTTTTCAAATTGTGTTCCCAAACTTTGGTGTCATAAAGGTGTACATTTTATTTATTTTTTGTTACTTATTATAAGTTTAATTTGTGGAACTAAATTTTTATTTTTATTTCTTTTATTTTTTTTCAAAAATATTATTATTAAATTAATAAAAACAGTTTAATTACAAACAGTTCTGCTATGTAACTATTATTATGCGTGACAGCTGTTTCGCCTTCTGAGGGCATAATAAAAAAAAAAGTATACGTTTTAATCCTTTAGTGGTTAACTTTTAGATTTGAATATAAATCATCAACTGTTGTTTCTACGTTAACGATCTGCAATTATTACAGAGAATGATGAGAAGTTACCGAAAGTTATCAATACAATCCTTATCGACCGACCGTGCTAGGGTTCCTGAACCCCTCTTGAGGTTGTTAACATTTATCGTGTGGCGGTGATATAAATACTTATAAACACGTTTATATAAAGCATTTTAAACGCTAGACAAATATATTATTATTAATTATATTATTTTTTTAAAGGAGTTATTTAACTTCATCGACCTGGCTTCATAAAACATTTCTCAGAAGGGATTTACTTCTGTTTTCTGCTTTACTTTAATTAAAATTCATAACATGAATCAAATCTGAGGCTCCAGTATGGTGAATCCAAAGTAGATTCCTGTGTATTTTAAATAGCTTAAAAGTGGTCCAATTAAAATTGTTTATCTTCGATCTGATTTCACTGCCCATTGCCACCTTATTCGGTTTAATATGAACCAGTGGAGTGGCGAGAAAACTGGTCGCAGGCATTCGAATTTAATAAACTTATGTAACACCTTATGTATTTTTACATATTTTATGTAACACCTTACAAAACTCCCCTTTCTGTAGTGCGCACAACCAGCCGAACTTTTTTTTCCATACTTTGGGCGACATTGTGGAAGGAATGAATAAAGAAATTTGTTAATGCTTGTTTTGGAGAGGGCTAACATAAATTAGATGAATTACTTCTACAAACGTGCCAAGTTATGTAAGAAGTAGCGACCCCTGAAAGATAAAAGGATATTATAATTGTAAGATTCGTGAAGAAAAAGTATTTATAAAAAATGCCTCAGGTTTATTTTCATTCAAAAAAGACGATCAGAAATTTAAGAGCGTGTTCAAACGTAGCTATAATATGCGTGGGATGGCGTTTTTCAGCATATCGCTCGCCATACATTCCAACGCCATCCCACGCATATTTTAGCTGTGTGTGAACACATTCTAACTTTCAAATATTAATAAACTTTAAAAATTGCCGTGACATCTGTCAAAAATTTTAAAAGATAAAATTATTAATTAATGAAAACAGTTTTCGTAGGTACCTAAGAGTACTTTATCGCTTGTCTGAATGGTTCACACAATTAGATCTAATTTTGAAAATCGATTGTTAACAAACAAACCTTCTTTTACTTTGCATTCATAAATATACACATTTCGTATCAGTAAAGTTGCCAAGATATCAAAAAAAAATTTATGGGGAATTAGTTTTACTATCGAAACATATACTATGATTAGAACTTGTGAATTTTCGAATCAAATTCGTTTGAAATTAATTTAAAAACATATATATTTTTTAAATTTATTGTAGGTACGACAGGTGGTCCATTTCTCCTGGAATGATTTTGCTTACATTCCTGAAAATTTCAGCCGTGGTCGTCATCATGACTTGATCAGGATACCACACGGCAGAACAGATTTTCTAGCAGCACTATAAGAAGAATGGTGTTATTAAATGAAAATTTTAAACATTACACCATAAACTTTTTTGTACACCTACTTAACTTCCCAAACTTTAAGAATGTTAAAATAAGATATCTTATGCTGTATATATAATGACTAATATACACAATTTGAGTATCAAATTTACTTAAAAGCCTGTGAAATCCACATTACTCCACTGTGTGTTTGTGCGTGATATAAGTTGACCTTGTGTGGGTAACTCCACCTTATTTCTCCTAAGTCTCATTAAATCTCGTAGGAATAACAAGTGTATTATTTGGAAAATTCTAGTAGTTAAGTACAAACTTATCGACATCATTGAAATACGTAGATATAACCATGATAGCTGTAGGCGTATTTCATTACGAACATACTTAATACGGTAGTAAGGTACAGTATTATTATCGAAGAAACCAAACGAGTTAAAAATAATTGTTAAGTGTACTCGTACGGACTGTAATTTGTAGCAATAAATATGTATTACATATTTATATTCAAGTTCATCTGTCTTCGTAATATAAGCCGCTAATATGCATTTGAGTTTAAAGCTTTTAACAGGCAGCTGTGTGCCTTCTTCAGGGCAATTTTATAACTAAAAATGCATTTATAAAGCGTCAAATAGAATTAGTTGATGTAATGATTGGTTGATAAGTGTAGTTTAAGTAATGAAGTGGATAAATAAGGGGTTTACTACGATTGGTGACTAAGCAGGGGTGCCAGGTTCATGGGGTGAGGATTATCTGGGTCTTGGCGGCAGTTGCGTCTGCCCTGAGAGACTAGTGGAGGGAGAACTTTTGACCTCTCCAGAAGGACTCTCTCGGAATATCGTCTTGAACCGTAGTGGAAAGGGTGGATTCATACGTCTGTCACACACCCCTTAAACCTTTTTCTTTACCAGAATATCCTCCTCCTCCGCAGCATCCCCAAAGGTGACACAGACCCTAAGGAGAATTATTTACCTTTGGGTCTCCTACGTGGAGTTAATGTAAAAAAATATTCATTTAAACGAAAATAAAATTAGGTTTTTTCAACATTTTGGTAATCTGCATTCTTAAGGGCACGTTTGAATCCGAAATTGAAATATTGAATTAAACTCTTATAACGAAACAGGTACCACTTATTTTCAAAAGGAAAGTAATTGGAAAATATTTTTTTGTCTAGTAGTAACAAACAATTTCTTTATTAAGTGGCCTTGCAACGCATGCCGGGAAATCGCTAGTTAAATATAAACTTAAGTAGAGGTTATCGCAAAATATAACTCTAAAATGTTATATGATATGTACCTAAACTAGCTGCCTTTTTGTTTATGGGTAGCTTAGAAGTATCACCACATCTAATTTTGTGTCTATAATATTCTCCTGACTGCTTCTTAAAAAGGTGTCACGTAAATAAACTCTGTAGCCTTAGCATCAAGTATTTTGATAAGGATTCCCCAAAAACATTATTTGTTAAGTGTTTTTTAATAAAACCACCTTGCTCCAATATAAATTATTCATGATTGGGGCCTCTTATTTTTTCAACCGCCTTACTGCGTTTTAATTTAAAACGGTACCTACCTCCACGAAAATTTAATGTACCTGTCATTTTGGATAATGGTAACACCGAGGCGTTTCGTTAGGCAGTCCTGTCAAAATGGCTGAGATAAAATCGATGCGTCAATGTTAGAACAACTCACTATTTAATGCGAACACGATGGAATGATTTTTATTACTTGTTTCGTAAGCTGTTACATGCTCAACGTAATTAAAATATTTATTTGGAAACCGTAATACGAGAGGGAGAATTAAAAAATGATTTCGTTTTATAGATGTATGTACATATGTACATACTTAGAATAGTACCTACATATTTAAGCGATTTAAACTTATTTAAGTATCAACCAATATGCGTTAGAAAAATGCACTACAAAATAAAAATAAAAGTTTCAAGTTCAACCAAGACAAGAAGTCGGAATCTGTCGCTTGCCTTGCGGACACTACCATTTCGCTTCTAAACGCAGTTTTCATACCTACTGCAGTTTCCCAGTTTAGTTTATAATTACATCGTTATGAAAATTTTTTAAGTAATTATTTTTTTGTAACTAATTTAGTGGCTTCACGCTTTTTTAAATAGCTCCACACAAGAGGCCATTAGAAAAATAATTTCTCTCAGGGCCTGTGTCATCTTAGGAGATAATGTGTGGAGGTCTTTTTAAGGAAAAGAAGGAGAGGAAGTACTGGGAAGGAAAATGCATGAAAAATGGGTAGGAATCTGGGGTCAGTGTGTCCAGGATTGAAAGACGTATGAATCCAACTCTCACACTGCGATTCATGGTGATGTTCCGAGAGAGTACAGCTGGAAAAGTCAAAGGGACTCCTTCAACTGTTCTCTCCCAATCCAGCATGCCATGCATCTGGTGGGCAGACGCAACCGCCGCCAAGACCCGGACGAACCTTACCTCTTGAACCCAGGCGCCCCTGCTAGATCACCAAACGTACGAACCACTTGGGTTGACCTACGGCAGGGGTGTTGGTTATCCAATAAATGGTTCCCGGAGCGGCCCACGTACTCCTGCCAAATATATAAATGTAATAACCCCGTGGGCGTATAAAAGAGTAGTAAATAAAATAAAATAGTTAAGATACATATGGCGGTTCGTCTTAAAAGTGCTGTTGAAAAGAATTTCTGTTAATGTTTAAGTACGTCTATAGTTTAATATTTCTATTTTTGAAACTGAAAATTCGTGGTGGAAGTCCATTATAATAGATTATAATAATTATTAGGTTGCATATTATGAAACTGCTCCATGCCAACTCAGAATGAAACCAACTCAGAACCACCTCAGAAAGGTCATTAAAATCTATCAAAAATAATTTTAAAATAGCCGGCAACCCTTACCTAACTTAACCTATTTAATCATTTTTTATATATTTTTATCATCTTGTGTTTTCAGGTGTTTCTGGGTTGGTTTAATTCTGAGTTGGCCGGTCACCTTATGAAACACAGTGTTGTGAGACATAATGATTGGAATTTATGTTAGCCACAACGTTAATGCAGATAACAGAACTCGTACAGTTGAATTAAATTTTACTAGTTATTATGACAAATTTTATTTATGAATTAATTGCGAATGAAACAAATAACAACTAACAAAATTATGAGTCAACAATCTTGCATGGAAATGTCGTATATTTTATGATATTATTGCAAAATATTAATATCATAATGTAATCTGAAATCTACTTTGCCTTTTCGCTTATTTTATGATTGCGGCTTACTTACTGTACTGCAAATAGAAATAATTTATGGATAAATAATTGCGAATTCCGTTCTGAAATGGCTTAGGGCATATTGTTGATGTGAGCTTAACTCCTTACCACGAGTCTCCAGTACAATTATAGTTATTTTTCTCACGTAGAAAATGTTCCATCCGTAGACATATGTTATTAAACTGTCAGTTTATGTTAATATCACATTGAAAATAGAAGAATGTACAGGACTCCTGAGGGAGTTGAGTTTTTCTGCGATGTTGAAATACTAAACTCATTTCAGTCGGACAGTGTATTAACACCAGAGCGCGTCTACTGTTCTTTGAAGACCACAATAATATGGAGTGATTGGTTGAATGCCCCTAAGGTTAAGTGGTTTACGGTTGGTTAAAAGGAAAAATATTAACAAAGCCTTAAATGCTCGAATTCCAGCCATGCTGAATTTTATGTCTAACCTAACATTGTAGACTTGAAAGTATTAAAAAGTTTTTTTCCTTTTAATTTTAACCGTATATATCTTTTCATTTGATTATTTTGCAACTTTAAATAGTTTGGGTACCGCAGCCCCGGAAACCATTTATTGGATAACCAGAACTTGCCAAGTGGTTCACTACGTTTGGTGGTTTAGGGGTAGCAGGTTTCATGGGGTAAGGGTCGTCTAGGTTCTTTGCGGCGGATGCTTTTATCCACCTACTGTGTGGTGGGCCGGATTTTGAAAGGCTGGTTGAGGGAGACCTCATGAACTCTCCAGCCGGACTCTCGGCTCATCGCCTTGCATCACAGTGGGAAGGATGGATTCATATGTTCGCCACTCCTGGACACGCTGACCCCCAGATTCCAACCACTTCCCGTACATTTTCTTTCCCAGAAATGCATCTCCTTCATTTTCCAGCATCCACAGCGTCCACACAGCATTCCTAAATATGACATAGATCCTGAGGGATTTTTTTTCTCGTGCGTAGAGATGATGTAAAAAAAGAAGCACCTAAATAGTTACCTTATTATTTATTAATGACACTTTTAATGAAGTGTTTTTTTAATGTTAATATCGCACAAGAATCCCAACTCCTCCCGTCTAGATCCAGTGAAACTATAGTATTCACAATTGGTGTATGTTATGAGGCTGAAGATAGTGGAGAGAAAGGAGGTGTGTCAGAGGAAGATTTAGAAGTACCAGGTTGTTCCATGCATGGATAAATTCATTTCAAGCGACGTTTTTAGTTTCTGACTGGTGGTCTTACACCAGGACCTATCTTCCACTCTGGAACGTGCCGCAAATATTAGTACTACATGTGAATTAATTGCAAAATAACACAAATTTATTAAATAAAATTTCTTTGTCCATGCCGGGATTTGTAGTCGAAATTCTTACCCCTCAACCACGGAGGCCGTCAAAAAGTTAAGAGGAATGAAGAGAACTATCTTATACAATGTCCTTATCGTATTTATTATTATTTACGTTTTCTTTGATATTATCTACCTACCAACATGAGTTTGTACAATGTTACTAAATACCTAGTAACTTACTTTATAATAATGTAATAATCCAATCATTAAAAATGAATCGTTATGCGTAAAACAGAATGCTTAGTACTTTCGATTTCCTTGGCTTAATCCGATTCAACGCACCTTGCAAAGTTATTCAAGAATCGAGCACAACTAGATGTATATCGAAAGCACAATGTACCCAACATCAGTATGGATGCAGATGATGTTTATAATGTTCGCATGTAGATCTGGCAGCTCCATCTGTGAGATAAACCAGTAGCTACACACTTGCTCACCTTTATTAAATATTCCCCGATCAATCTGGAGATAAGATACATAATATATGGCTTCATTAATAACCGTGGCCTGACAGTAACTGACTTTTCCACGTATTAAGGGTGTTTAAGTCCAAAGAAAAGATATTATCGCCCTTTACGGCTCGGAACATTAATCCTGAGTGTCGTTTAATTATTTGTTAATAGGAAAAGGTGGTAATAATAGGATATACTCGATCAACAATTTATCTTATACAAAATATTAAATACTTTGTACGTTCATATTAAAAATTATTCAATCTGAATAAGTATCAAAGTAACATAATATATTATAATCTATTAGTAGCATAGTAGTGTAGTAGTCATTTGTTGAGTTTTCATCCAGTTTTATCAGGTTTAATCCCCTGCTACATATTTTAATTTCGTTATTAAATTTAAGAAGATACAATTAATAATACTATTTTTTAATACAATAATATATCGTGGTACAACCTTTTTGAGAGCATCGTTGTAAAAATTGCGGTTAACCGAAGGAAAACCAATTTTTAATAATAGATAATATTTGAGAAATTATATTAGTTGAGAAAAGAATAAAATAATTCAACAGGTTATGATTACAATACAATACAATTATTTAAAACATAATTTTGGTGAAACATGTGGACAAATATTACTGAAAAATATTTTAAAATATGGTAGGTACTTTAAATTTTGAATAATAAATTTCTATCGGCATAATTTAAATCCTCAAAAGCAAGATTTTCTGCAAATATGGATGGAATTGGACGAATTCCAAAAGTTATATTAATTCATGTTATTCTTCACCTAGAAATTCAAAAATCTCTCTTCGCAGATAGAATTTAAGGTAGGTTTGACAAAATTAGGTTTTTAGAGTACATTTTATGTCCTAAATAGATTGTCGGTCAATGGCTTAGCCACAGTTATACAGTGTTACCCAAAGGCTACGAAACTGTCACATTATAAACGGGCAGAGTCTTTAGTAAAAAAAAGGTATGCGCCCGTATTAAATTTACCGTAAGTGAAAACTTCTGACGTTCGGCCAGTAGTATTTTATAAAATTCAAAGAATATTTTCCCGTGATTGGCATGTGTATCAAAGTGTCAATTTTTTTCCAATTTTTATACCTAGAAATCCACAAATAAGGATATGTCTGGCTGGAATTCCGTCTGTTGATTTTTTTACCCACAGCAGGAAATTTATCGCCTTCTTGGAACGAAATTATATCTTTAAACTACGCTGCCTCTCAGCACACTTAGTTTACCCCTATTATAGAAAAGGTCCCTTCTAATAATGGTAGTTTGTTAGATACTTTACTTTCGAGTAGATAAAATTTGTATGGTGAATGTGTGTAGGGTTAAGTAGCATTGGTTTATGTAATTCGTGTAAAATTTTTATATCTAAAAAAAAAGATCTAATGCGTTTATGATTGCAGACATATGCCTTTAATCTTAATCAATACTCAAATACACCTTTATAAGAATAGGTATATTATATTTATTTATCTACGGCACAAATACCTTCAAATACACATATAACTTTTTTTTATATATTAACATTCAAATCTGCTAAACTAATGATGTAGTTCGTCAGCAAGTACATAACATTTGATGCAATACCATGGTACATTTTTAAACAGTGTATGTGTGTAATATGGATTATAAATTAAAATTTATATAAATGGTTAGATTACTGAACAATATAAATATCAATATGTAAATAACGGTATAACCCTTAGTAATAAACAAGTAAAAATGAATGTAATATGATCAAATGAATTAATTCATCAAGTACATCAATAGTTTCATATATTTGACGTATTACAAAATTATTATTATTTTCCATTTCCTTAGAATGTGAATTGCTTTTAGGAATACAAGGGCTTTGGTAGGGCATCAATATAAATCATTTTTATGAAAAGATTACAAACAATTAGATCGGTCAGTAGATGAGTTGGCGTGAAACTCACTCAAACGCATAGGTCTCACCCAGGCGCGTACGATTCTGTGGCTGGCTAAGTCCTCCATCACGACACAAGCAACATTTTCTGCTTACCGTGGTGATAAAAGAGATTTTCAAATAGTTTCCGGTTATTCGTTACCCAGGAACGTTTGTCTTTCTTTAAAAAAAATATTTAAATTGTTAACACAATTTTTAAGAAATTTACAAAAACTTTCCATGAGGCTAAAGAAAAAAAGGAAACTCTGTTTTCAAATACAAGTGTAAAATGCTTTTTCTTTTTTATGTTCAATTTTTTCGGTGCTATGAAAAATATCTGCTCTTTCTGATTTTTTGTTACCTAAGCTGTATATGCTTTGTACAAGAGAGTTTATAAATTATATTAAAAAAATCTTTTAATGGGGAATTCAATTCCATCATCCATTTCCAATACTTAAGAAATGTCAATTCATTAATCAAGTTGAAAGAAAAACATTTTCATTGTAAAAATACCTTTCGTTTAAACTTTACCATCAGCCATTTTCACATCACTTTACAGGTTTTTTTTTCTTTGCGACGTTGAAAGATAAAACTCAACAAGTCCATATCATTTAGGAGTACCGTTTTTAGCACGGCTTATATAATTTTCCTGGAAATGTCAGTATCTTCATCAAGAAGCTGTGATTATAACGTTCCCGTATTTGAAAGGCACGATCTCTAGGATAAACACGGGGTGCTTGACGTTAGGAAATGGAGTTTTTCTAATAGATCATGGAAAATTGCAGTTTGAACATAGTACATTCTCTCTTACACCATCGCAATTATTTTCTCATACTATTTGTACCTTCTTTTAACGCTTGTAGATAGGAAGGGTTTATAAACAAAAGTTATAAGTTATAATTCATTTAACTTTAGCCTACCAATTAAGTCTATACTTTGAGAGGAAAATATAAGATTTAGCAGTACTTTCTTAAAAAAATTGTTTAGTTAGGGATTTTCTATCTTTCGTTGTTAAATCTTTTTACAGGTAGTAACGCTGTTGTTTTACATCAAATATTTAAATTGTTAAAACAATTTTTAAGAAATTAACTAAAACTTTCCATGAGGCTTAAGAAAAAAAGAAAACTCTGTTTTCAAATGCAAGTGAGAATTGCTTTTTCTTTTTTGTATTCCCTTTTTTATCGGTGCTATGAACTTTAGCCTACCAATTATGTCTATACTTTGAGAGGAAAATATAAGATTTTGCAGTAATTTCTTAAAAAATTGCTTTGTTATGAATTTTCTTTGTTGGGTTGTTAATTCTTTTTTACATGAAGTAACGCTGTTTTTTTACAATCAAAGCTTAATGAAAGTCGGCCATCTTAAAATCTTTGGTGCCCTCACAATGCTCAAAAGTCAAAAATGTCGAGAGACATACATATTTTAATTATCTATTTAAAATATGTCAGACCTATAAACGGTGGATTTTTTTAGTATCAACATCAAACATATCTCTCCCTCAATTAGCTCAAAAATATTGTATTAAGCATATTTTTTAATAATCTTTGATAATGTCAATAATAACAGTTTGATAGTGCCTTCAGAAGGTGAAACAGCTGCCATGTTTAATAATAAGTTACGTAGCAGAACTTGTTGATAAATAAACTATTTTTATGAATTAAGGCCCGGCTCCCGCGTTTCTACCGATTTATTACATATTTTCCTTAAATAAATTATTTAAGTTTTAAAGCTCTTAAAAAATAAACGTTATTCTTTACTTGCCCCACGCTGAAACGACAATTATATAAAATTCCCCCGATAGAAAAAAGTCGCAAGTATGCTCCGAAAATTATTATAAGCACGTGCTTTTCAGTTATTTTACAAGTTATAAGTATTGAAAAATTCACAATGTTTCTTTAAATGCTATTTTAGACAATCCCCACGAGATATTTGTTCTATTTTAAACGGGTCGTGTTTTATTAAACATTTTCACAATTTTCGCTTAAATATTAACGATATTGATATAAGCGCGCTCTCTCTGACATTCGTATTTACATATCTCTCCATCTTCTTCTTTTGAGCGGGTAAACCGTGCCTAAAAGAATAATATTATTTAGTATATAAAAGAAACAAAAATTAGAATGGAGTTCAACAAACTAAACTTTAAACAATAAAAAAAAAGTTTACGTAAACCATTTTAGTATCGTCAAACCAAATTATAGATTTTCTTGTCAGTGAAAAATTCTTTGCAACATTTGTGAACCATTTCCTATACAGTTTACAAAAAATCGAGAATGTGTATAAGTGCAAACATTCTATCCTCTGCAATAAATGACAGAAAGCTGTGTGATGTCACTTTAAAAACACGACAACGCAATTTTTTATAATAATTTTACCTTCCAACAGTAACCTTACAAAATCCTTTGAATATACAGTGCCTGGCCTAGACGCACTGCAAGATTTCATGTAAAATATTGTACCGTTTTATTATTTTAGATTGATTTGTTTTTTTAATTTTTATATTATCCAATCAATTACCGATTTATTTGACATAAATAAAACAGCATTAATTTAGAAAAGCTAAGTTAAGATAAGGTATAAGATTAAGCTAAGATAAGTTTATTAAGTTTTAAATAAAAGTGAAAATTGTGAAAGACCGCCTTTTCTACCCATAATGAAAATAGTCCGATTACTTTTTTAAAACACTAACTAATATCTGAGTAGAATAAAACTGTTAAACAAACAACCACAGTCCATAGAGCCACAGAAACACGTCCGTACCTGAGTCGATTCCGATCGCGACTGATACAGGTTTGTACTTGTTTACGTTCATGTATCACTTTTTCAACACAGTGTTGCCATATGTTAAAAATAAATACAAATATGTAGTCTACAAAAATTCTTTTAAATAAAAATCAATAATATTGTAGTTTAAATATACCATTATTGCATAAAAACTCTTAAGAAACATAAAATTACAAAAAAAAATACATTAATAATTTGGCCAGGGACTGTAACATCATTTTTCATACCAGCAGGATACTTTGTATCAAAATCCCTCTCCATGATGGAGTATGCAATCGTCTCTAAGTACCGCAGCCTTGACCATGGATCATTTTAACTGCTGATCGATTCTCGATCACGGATCATTATCTCGTATCTGATCGATCCAAGATCTGGAGATATGGACGGCGAGCTTCAAGAAACATTCTATAACCATAGGACTGCCTATGTAATAATTGAAAGCGAAAACATTCCTGAAAATTCTCTTCCACTTTATGTTCGTAATAACTTCAGCATCATGGTATAGGAAAATGTTTTCAAATTAAGTTCGATTTCTCAATTAATTTTAAAATATCATACCTTCTCTTGAAGTGAAATAACACAAAACTGCGCTGTATAAATATAATGTTTTTATATTACAGCTTTTATCCGCTAGTGTATAGATCATTGGAGGTTATCCACCACTTACCCGCCCTGGAATAAGTAACAGATGGTTACTCTTTCAAGGCTCTCGCAAGGACTCTAATTTTTTTGAATGAACGAATCTACATTTAATTTTGAGCTAATCTAGACTTCCAGTGTTCCTGCATACGTTGTTAGTAAGCAGTATGCAAGTGTTTATCAGAAAATCAAGATACAATAGGTGTTAGTATGCCTATAGACAAGATTGGTGACAGTCCACGAGGTAGCAAGCGCTTGGTGATTGTATGCAAGTACTGCAAGCACCTGTAGGGAAGAAGACACAGTACATAAATAATAAAGGTATAGCTCTGGAAAACGGGTGAAAATCCTTTCCAATCGATTGGCAGTCCCAGCAAGAATGCGCATGACGTTCAATCTTGCCGTAAACTACACTCCGTTACCGCGCCCCTTAGCCTGTTCCTCGGTATTTCCTTAAAGAAAAGTTAATGGGAGATTGGGGGGAAATGCCAGACGACCCTAAGAAATTCAGCCAGTGTATAGATTAGTTTGTCTATTGCTAAGGGTATATTTAGATTAAAAGAGATTTATGTGAGACGATGTATCTACGTTTGTCGATTGAAATGACTTTAGCCGCGCGTTTAGTAAACTGAATAACCAAGTGCGTCCTACCCTTTCTCTTTCTCAACTCTATCTCCAGCCCATTCTTTTTAGCCACACAACATATCTATATTGGGAATGCCATACTATCTTTAGGGGTTATATGTGTGGTATTCAATTCAATAAAATCTTGTGCTAGTGTATTCTGATCATGCCTACAGAAATGCTTGATGATTGCATAATACTAAAATACAGTAAGTCACAGACAGTAAGGGTCTGTTTTTCATTTTGTGTTTAAAATCCACTCTCACTCCTTAACGATATTCTTTGAAATAATAAAGAACTTGAGTGATGTAACATGCAAAATTCTTTACAAAATTTAGGTTCATTACTCTACCATGTCAAGTTAAATGTATCTTTTCATAATATTACTCGCAGATAAAACCCAGTACTATTTGCAACTTGTCTCCGGAGATATTAGACATCACTGTTAATCGTTAATCGTCGTCAAAGCAAAGCCCGCCACAGGCAACCATAGACGCTTTACAAGACAGCCTAAAACATTGTCTTACTGATAGTCCTAGCAACGTTACAGTGTTCCTCAAACGTCGCTATTAGTTTATTTTTTACTACCCAGATTCACTAGAGTTTCAACACTCCTTAAAAAAAATCAAAAATTCGAAATACATATCTATACTAAATATTATAAATGCGAGGGTGCGTGAGTTTGTTTGTTACGCTTTCACGCCTAACCCATTAAACTGATTTTAAAAATTCTTTCAGCAATATAAAGCTACATTATCAGCAAGTAACATTGGCTGTATATAATGGTAAGCTCTGGCGTTATGAAATTTGTATAAATGAAAATGTGTGTATTTCACATATTTAAGCGGCAGGGAGGAAAGGCAGAGGGAAGGTGGGGTTCGTGGAGAGGGAAGAAACGAGGAAGGAGGAAGGCGGGGAAGGTGGAAACGGGGACGCACGGGAAAGGACATGCAGAATCCTTTGAATGGCATTGCAACGTATGCCGGGTACCAGCTAGTATATTTATATAATTATGTGAAAGAATAGATTCCATTGCTCGGAAATTGCTGCGCGCACAAGCTGCACATAGCTGCATTTACCAAGAATTTTATGTAAAAACTAAGTACACGTCATGAGATCTCCATTCCACGTCATGAGATGCTGTTTTAGAAACAGATACAGACTGCGTTATAGAAGAAAATTATAAAAAGGAGATACCTTAAGCGAAGGTGTAATAAAATCATATACGGCCGTATAACAAATTCATATATCCGCAAACCTTATTTTAGGAGGTAGGTATGGGTACTGCCGGCGCGGGGTTCATTGAAAACACCCCTGTGGTTCTCTACGTTTGGTGACTTAGCAGGGTCTGCCTGCCGATTGTATGTCGTGGCCGGGTCGGAAGACTCTTTGACCTCTCAAGCAGGACTCTCTCAACCCATCGCTTTATATCGCAGTGGGAGGAACGGGTTTATTGTTCCGTCACTAGATTCCTACGACCCTAGATTCCAACCCGCTTAAAAAGACCCTCTTCATAGATTCTCTAAAGATGACAATGGGCCCGAGTGAAATTATTTGGTAAAAATATACATTTGTAAAAATATATTTAAGGAAAATAAGAAAGCGAGAATTTTTTTTACATTAACTCCACACAGGAGGAAAATAATTCATTTCATCTTGGAAATGCTGAGTGGAGGGTATTTTTAGGAAAGGAAGGACAGAAAGTTCTGGAAAGGGAAAGGGGTAATAGGGGTGGGTTAGAATCTGGAGGTCAGCGTGTCCCTCATCCCTCCCACTGCGGTTCAAGGCGATGTTCCGGGAGAGTATGACTGGAGAATTTGAAGAGACTCACTCAACCACTCTCTCCTGATACGGCCTGTCATGCAGCTGATGGGAAGACGCTTCCGCTGCCAAGACCCAAACAAACCTCACCCCCCGTGAACCCAGGCACCCCTGCTAAGTCACAAAACGTAGCGAACGCTTGGGGTGACCTATGGCAGAGGTGTTGGTTATCCAATAAATGATTCACGGGACGGCCCATACACATACACGCCTGCAAAATCTAAAAGTCAATGTAAAAGCCCTATGGGCGTATAAAAGAGTAGTTAATAAAAATATATGGCGGTTCTTCTAAAAAGTGCTTTTAATGTTGACGGTGTGGACATGCATGTAAGCTTTTTTTATTCGGCTTTCTTCAATTTTTACGTATTAATTTTTATTTACTCGCAAAACTGCACTGTAAAAGGTCAATCAGGGGTTACTTGTTCCATGGTTTAGTAGTAACTGAACAGTGAACAGCGTCGTGTCAAGCGAGTGACGTATATCAAGCGTAGCATGGCGGACTCCCCACCATTATCTCAGTTACCAGCAAGTTACCAATTAGTACTCGCCGTCTCCTCGGGCTCAGATCATGGAACACTTTTCAACAAGAAACACTGATTCTCGTATTATCTACAACACAATACCCGTCAGAATTGTCGTACATCAGTCGTGCTACAGAGTTCGTCGTATTTAATTTGCAGACTTCATAGATTTGGCGCTTTCCGTGCTAGCAGGAAATGAAAACCGCTCAACACATAATGCTTTTGATTAAGTTTTTAATGATTAACAGAATTAAAACTTCTAGAAATACAAACTTATTTGCTTACTATATACTTTATAAATTTGCATTTTAAGGGTGTTCTGCGTAATATCTTTAGCAAAACATCTTGCATTTCGCTTATCAAACTTATTTTATAATGTAAACCTGCGTTTCGCTAATCAAACTTATTTATTAATGTAAACCTGCGTTTCGCTAATCAAACTTATTTATTAATGTAAACCTGCGTTTCGCTAATCAAACTTATTTATTAATGTAAACCTGCGTTTCGTTAATCAAACTTATTTATCAATGTAAACCTGCGTATCGCTAATCAAACTTATTTATTAATGTAAAACTGCGTTTCGCTAATCAAACCTATTTATTAATGTAAACTTCAGAAGGCTAATGTAAACACTACAAAAATATATTTTAATTTTATCGTCAATTTTCAAAAAAATTTAAATAGCTACTGTAAAGCAGGCAGTAATCTCTAACATATAAAAAAAAAGAGTGTCTGTTGGTTGAGGGTAGGCGGCGTGAATTTGATTTGTACAAATCAACAGTTTTATTTCGAGATTGTTGAAAAAACAAGAGAAAAGTCAACGTATACATTAGATATCGAAAAATTCTGCGTAAAGCCCGGGCAACGCCGAGAAATTCAGCTAGTTTAAAATAAAAATATGTTGGTGCCATAACTCTTTAAAATGAATTTCCTGAAAAAAACTTTGTGACTTGAACAATTTTAATATCAATTCGCCAAATGTTCAGATATTTAAAGTACTTTATTTTAGGCTTCTTTTTTTCTATACCGCACCATTCTTTTACGTGAATACCGCAAGAAAGTGAACTGAAAAGAGTCAACTGAACCCATCCGTCTGCATGCAGTGAGACTATGGCATCCCCTAAAATTGGGGTATAATATGAGGCTGAATTTAGTGATAGAGGGGTGAAGATGGGGAAGAGGAAGGTAGGAAAAGATCTGGTTATTCGGATCTGGTCACCAAACACGGCTCTAGCCATTTCAAGCAACGTCTCAAATTTTAATGATGGTCTTACACCAGAGCGATATTGATAGTATCTTCTACTCTGAAACGTGCTATAAATATACTAGTACTTTTAATTAATAATTTGTGGAAAAAAAACAATCAAGTTAAATGAATTGTGCACGCCGGGATTTGAAACCGAGATCTACGATTGCTAGTCGAGACCCTGACCCCTGGACCACGGAGGCCGTCGAGTAGTTTAAAAGAAGACGATAAAACAGAATCATAATATTCCAATAACCGATGATACAAAGAATGGCAAGAATGCCATATAAAATAATTATTATAGGTACTTACATGTTCTGATGGTCAAAGGAATGCGCTGAATAATTTAATCCCCTCGGGACGATGCCATTAATTAGCAGTGTAAGAACTTGGCACAATTTTACATACACACCTCTGATTTATCCCCCCGGTATCAATTTATCGTGCTATTTATCTAGTACCACTGCGTTCAATTATAAGAAGGGTCCATTCGGTCGTCCTTGTGGTATGCCTAATGATGCCACAATCTCACGGGGAATCGAAAATGGTCGCCCCTGTTTGGCAGGCCAGCGGCTTTTGAAAAGGGTTACCTTGCGACTGCAAGTATTAATTACCCAAATCAAAAAGCTCTCGGGCACAGACTTTTCAATGAACAAGCGGGAGCGATAATGCGAGCCTTAAAATATAGCCTTTCGCCTTTGAAAAGGAAGCTAACGATCTAAAGGGTGTTTAATGTTGTAATTTAAGTGACCAATGTTCAAAGGATTATATTTTGTAATTGCAGTCTCGTTAGACTTCTCACTTGTCTGTTATTTGAATGGTCCTATAATTTGGATTTGAATGGTCGGATGTTAGATCTATTTCATTATAATTATATTTCTCATGTACATATATGTACCTATTTCTAGTTTACGATACGTAAGTAGACAGCACAGACTTCAATTATATTCTATCAGCACCAACCAAACTCGAATCTACCTGAAGAGCAGAATGGCAGATTATTTGTCTCAGCAAAAACTCTCAAACGGCAAGCTCTGGTGCCGTGAAATTTTAACAGCGTTTTCATTTATACTAGGCCAACACATCTATTTTATAAACATGACGTTATTTCGAACGTGATCTGTCAATTTTTTAATATTCATTGAACTGTTGAAAAATATGGCACGATGCTACGTTTTTATTTATTCATATTTGATCAATGAAAAAAATACTTTTCCGAGCCAAGTTGGGCATTACCAAACATAAGACTGTTCCACCATATTTATATACAATGAAGTTAGTTCATGAAGTGATTCGACAATGATTTTAGCCACTGGTTGATCTTTTTTTATTTTGCTTTCAACAATAATGGATCCCTGTTTTTACCGTTGCGGTCATTATACTTAGTTTTTACGGCAAATGTAATTATTGCTTGCACCAATGTGATGCAAAATTGAGGTTAAGTTAATTTGCTGCTATTATGTCCGGCAACTTTTGGTCAGGCGTCATGACGGCCGTGAAAACCGGTTTACATCAATCAATCTGGCTCATTTGTCAATGTAAAAACTGCGTTAAAATAGGTGATAGAATTCTTCGTCATTATCGGGTCTTAACGGTACATCATTAAGAAAAACAACAGAAGAAAGAATCTTGGTTTCCATTTGAAAAGCAAACACTGAAATGGTTGGCCAAATATTGCTCTGAGAGATTAATTATTAAAATTAAAAACTTTTTTTTTCGTAAAATATATTTAATTCACATAATTTGTTGTGTTTCAATACACTATTTTTCTTAACGAATTGTTTGATGTGGAGTAAATAATGTAATCTTTTCGATATTTTTGGCATTTAGTATAAAAACAGCCCAGCCCCTTTAAAAATCACGTGATAGTCACAACATCAGTTCCGATGAAAATTAAACCTAAATTCAAAGAAAATTGGTATTTTTGATGATTTCATGACGACCAATGGGTTGGAGTAATCGTATATTACAGGTTTTCGGAAATTCGGCTTCCACGGCTATTCACGAAGGGGGGAGCCTTATTGACCAGGGAAATTGATTTTCTTGTTCATGGTTAAGAAGAAAAAACTTTAATCTTCTTCCATCGTCATTTCTACATTGGTAAGCAGAGAGGACGCAACGTAACAAACCTCTGGCTTTGCAAAACATTATTCGTTGAATTCCCACGTACGCATCATCCAAAGCTTACTCGTATATAACTCAACTTGAGATTTTTCAATTACCCAGAAGTAACTTCCTACTGTGTTTTGAAATCATTTGTGATGATTTAAAAAAGACAACAGAAAATAATATTGTTTATTCTGTATTTAAAATGAAAGAATAAAAAAAATATTTAAAAATTAAAGGTCTCAATGGACGAGTTGATTTAGGCGCTTGTTTCGGTAAGATGAGAGATCATGGCTTTAAGTTGTTCATAGTTTCGTTTAAATGTATTGGTATTTTCTTCTTCTTCAATGATATACCTATAAATAATTAATCATCATAATATTTCACTCAATTCTCAGCGTCCTTGAATCGCTTAACCCTTTTCCACCCACGCTAAATGTTGTCATAAATTTTGCTCTGAATTTATGATACGCGAGCCGCGAGCCGGCCAGTTCGTTACGAACACCATATCGACTGATCCAAGGCACAAGAGCGTAAGTCATAATCACTACCTTACAGGAGAGCGAAAGCGGTGGATAAAAATGATGCCAAAGTTTGTATAAATTACACAAATAGGTAGAAAAGATCTTAAATTATTTTTAAATCCCGGCGATGCGTTGTTATGCGATTCAAAGAAATAAATTGTGTCTCCCCGCATTATCCCCTCCCGCGTCCCCTTCCCCTCCTTCGTTCCCTCCCGCGATCCCTACCTCCTTCGTTACCCTCCCCCTCCTGCCTTCCCACCTTGGCCCTAAAATTCCCACATTTTTAAACCACTCGCGCACCACCTACAGTAATTTTTATACAAATTTCACAAAACCAGAGCTTCCCATTATACATAGAAACACTCTTCTGATAAAATGCAATGTTCTGTAAAAATTTTGAGTAAATTCATCGATTACTTTCCGAGATTTGCGGACCCAAATATACCTAATTTTTTATATAGATAAGTAATAAAATATCGTTTTGAAGAGAAACTTTTTTAGCACCGTTGTTATTTGAAACTCGATGAAACGGAAATGACTTAGCAGGTGTGCCAGGGTTCATGGGGTGAGAGGTGTCCGGGTCTTGGCGGCGGACATGTTTTCCCACCAACTGCGTGGCAGGCCGGATTGGGAGAGACTGGTTTAGGACTCTCTCGGAACATCGCCTTGCACCGGAGTGAGGATTGGATTCTCCTGGAACCCTGATCCCCAGATTCCTTACTACCCCTCATATTTTCTACTTTCCAGAACTTCCTCTTCTAAAAATACCTTCCACACAGCATCCCCAAAGATAGCGTAGGCCCTATGTGGAGTTAATGTTTTCTTGTCCTTATTTTTTTGGCATTTAGTATCTATATAAATAACCCAGACCCGTTAAAAATCACGGGATAGTGTGATTCTTGACACATCAGTTTCAATTTTAAAAATGACAACCAAATTCCATAAAATCCGAGCTCTTTGAACCAGATTTACACAGACAGATAGTCCCACAACTTTTTATGATTTCATGCCTAAATTTTTATATAGATATATAGATACGAAATAAAATATAGTTTTGAAGTGAAACTTCTTTTATACCGTTGTTATTTGAAACTCGATAAAATGGAAACGACACTAAAAAGAGACAAACACGTACATCTATAGGATATAGCCTGCGAGAGAATGAGATATAATGAAACCTTACTTACGTACAGTACCGCGTTGGCCACTTTGATTATGAGCAATTTACAAGGCTCCTGTTGGTTGAGATTGTGTGGGTGAAGTCTTGACTTCTACCGCGTTTGAGCTGCACCCGATTTTTCTTATATTTTCACTCCTTTACCTCTCGTGAACAGCTGCGATTTGTTAGTTGCGATATTTTGGCCTCAAACAGGCAAGCGTAATGGTGGAAAAATCATGAACAAATCTACATAAAAAGATAAGAAGATTATAATTAAAAATAATTTTTGGTAAATCATATTTTTTCTTTCATTTTCACTACTAGACAGCAGCGATGTGTCAGTTAGGATCTTTTGGATTGAAGCAGGCTGTAGGTACGTGTAACATGGTCGACATGGTCGTATGTGCCCGAAGCCGACGCCCACACGGATCTGTCTCTCATATTAAGCCGAGAGTTGGCTAATAACACAGGTTAAGTTTCTTGAGATCTGCGCCACCGACCAACGCGACGCTCGACGTGTCATTATTTAAACTGTCTGGAATCCGAATGAGTACCTAATAGATAAATCGTTGTGGTTTTTGCGCCCTTGAATTAAACGGCGCGCAATCGTATCAAAAGGGTTAAAATGGTAGTAACTGACACAAAAATTACATACAAATTAGGATGACTGGATTTAATGATATCCGAATGTAAATAATAATGCCTAATTATAAATATTTCGATAACATTTTTTTTTCGAAAATTCAACGACACCCTAAAAGCATTGAAAATAGACATAAATGTGTACTTAGATACCTACTTATTACTATACGTTCTTAGAATGGTGATCTAAATTAAAAACGCGCAGTAAGTATGCAATGGACGTTGAAAAGTTTTAGTATTGTTGGAATATCAAATAAAAATGAAAAACATTTTCACTACCACGTAATTTGTTTTTTTATTGGGTGTTTTACCTACCACTTAGGGCATCCCTGAAATAAAGTTTTAAATTCTGCTTTAATCGATGATAGGGTCAGTTTCAGGGCACCACTTGCGGGATCCGAGCCGGCCGTAGGAGTAGCAGCTTGCCACACGAAATTACATATTGAGAGGTGGGTCAAATCCCAGCACTGGAAGGAATGGGAGAGGGCACCCGGAATGAGGCAATCCAAAGTACTCATAAACGGACCGGACCCTAGACGGACCAGGAAACTACTAGATATGGATAGAAACTCGCTGAGGGAACTGGTAGGACTACTAACGGGACACTGCCATCTCAGGAGACACATGCAGCTATTGGGAGTGGAAAGCACCAATAGATGTAGAAAATGTGAAGAGGATGAAGAGACTCCAATTCACTTGTGGTGCCAATGTCCTGCCCTGGTGGGAACTAGGCTCAGATACCTGGGGAGACACATCGTGGAACCAGAAGACTTAGCCACATATCCAATGACAACTCTGGTGAACTTCATTAAAGGGACTGGGTTATTGTTAAAGGATTGAGGTAAAATGGGAGATAGTACAATGGGCCTATGGCCTAAGCACTCACGGGAACTAACTGTAAACCGTCTCCGTAAGTTAAAAAAAAAAAAAAAAAAATAGGGTCAGTTTAAGCATATTTTTTCGAACATTTAATTATGTTTTATGATAGAAGGTGGCAATGGCGGAATTGGTAAAAGTGCAAGTCCCGATTAGACGAGAGGTTCTGGGTTCGAGTCCCAGGTGCAACCATTATCTTCTTCTTCAATTAAATATTTAATTAACGAAAAATTAGTTTTTGTCTTGGATTTTACATTTATATATGTAAGGTTTTCAAGCCATCTATAACCAGGTTTTTAAAGTTATTCCTCATATTTGTCGGTTTTGAAAGATTGATAACGGTTTGTTTTTACAACTGGTTCGTATGCTCAAAGGAGAAAATTTTCGAACAACTGTTCATGTTTTCTTACTCACACAACATGAGTGTCATCAAAACAATACCCCCATTTACTCCTTCGTCTCCTTAAAGAGACTCATCGCACAGCATCCCCAAAAATTAACTTTAACTTATCTTAAATTAACTTCAGAGTGCTAGATACTCTTAGTACGTCAGTAGGACTACAGTATTTTTAAGGCATCTTGAGGCTGAGTGGAGTTGGTCTCAAGAAGATCGCCAAAATCAGCTTAAACAACTTCAAGAAAAGTTTTGATCCTGAATGATTGTCTTTCACCAGGGTAAGTATCTACCACTCTGGACCGTGGCTTGTATATTCTGTATACTGCAGACCCGTGAAAATACATGGAATATTATAATGATAGTATTTGTGAAGATGAAAGCATTTGTTACGTTTTTAGATTTTCACGGCCAAAATTATTTTCTTTATTTGTTTCTGGGGTCTTATGCCGTGCGCCACCTCCTTTTTTAGCTAACGTTTCGTACAGCGGTGTGTCCACTGCAACGCTCTCCGAAACGTTGGCTAAAGACGGAGGTAGCGCAACACGGCATAACACCCCAAAAACAAATAACGAAAAAAAATATATATATTTATACATATAAAAATGAAAGTATTTATTAATTTTAAATATATGCCACAGGATCATTGTTTTTCAAAATCAAACATGGTCAATTTTAGAGGCCATCAGAAATTTGTCTTTCAATCGAACACCATTAAAAAACTTAAAAATTATGACTTCTTCAAAAAAAATTTATAAAATTAGTACAATTTAAAATACAGAATAATTAAAATTAAATGATTTTGGAACAAAATTAATCTTGTCTGAATTGTTTCCACAATCATACGGAAAAAGAAAGCGATCAAAGTTCTGGAGTTCGTCAGAACTATTTTATTATTTTTGTAGTTAAAAGTTGTTTTCACATTGTGAAATAACACAAATCAACAAATAAAATCTATTTGCGCAAGTTGGGATTTGAACCCGCAATCTCTAGATTCGTAACCAAGGAACGTAACAAACCATTCTACCACAGAG
Source organism: Limnephilus lunatus (assembly GCA_917563855.2). Taxonomy (NCBI): domain Eukaryota; kingdom Metazoa; phylum Arthropoda; class Insecta; order Trichoptera; family Limnephilidae; genus Limnephilus; species Limnephilus lunatus. Next base: position 51,187,056 of record OU830593.1, read on the forward strand.
GCCGTCAAATAAGTATGTGGTTTATACAGCAATTTTCCTCGATGAATCGAAAACGTGTTTGAATTAATTCGTTTTGTAGCACACGAGACATGTTGGACCCGCCCTCACGGGGGATCCGACTTCAGGTTTCGTTGGCTTATTTATTAAAAGACCTGCCGCCGAAATGACGTATTTTTTATCGATAACATTTTTATAATGAAGTCGCTATCGATAACTTTTTCAACTAAATTTATTAAGCTTTCGGTAATAAAATTTGCTGTAGCGTGCTTTAATGAAACTCGTGTTCCAAAACGGTCAATAATTGACACGATACTTGTTTAATATTACGACAAAAATTGTTTATGATAATTGCTGCAATAAAGTGACCGCATCAACAGTTACCTGGAAGCAAGCAGTCTAAAATAAAATCATTTCACAAGTTCAACTTCTGGATTATGTTAATATTATAGGCGTTTTTATGTTTTCTGTACATTGGAGATTTATCTATCAATAACGCTTAAAATTAAATCTTTTAAACATGTTTCAGTAGTTGTTTTCTTGTGTTAGATGTTTAAATATATTCCGACACAACGTATTATTCTTGTCTCCTATACCAGGAATTCTGTTTCGTGTTAAATAAATACTAACAAACACCTCCTCATTTATTACGTTCCCCCTGTTCAGTAATGCCACAAATGTTCACAAGTCGAAAGCTAAATATTTATATTGCGGCTTTGTTGACTCCAAATTTGAGAAATGAGGTGGTCACCTTCTGACGTATTATAATATATGAGTTTTTTTATTTTATCTGGTGACTATGCTGTTGAATATTGATTTAATTTCTTTAGATAGATTAGATGACGAAGTGGTTCTGGTCATAAAACGGAGCAACAAAAACATATATTTTGTAATAAGACATAAAAGTTACAACAGTCAAGAGTCAGGCAGTCTGTGCGTTCCCATTTTGGTGAATGTTTTCAGGATAAAGGGAGGGAAAGGTTAAGAAGAACCTGATTATTAAGGTTGTCAATAAACACATATAAAACCATTTCAAGCAACACCAGTGGCTCCATTGAGTAAGTTAAGTATCCAAGTCAGGTGCAGCAGCATTTCAGATCAAAAATGAGATCATTTCCCATTGTTTTTATAACTGTTTGCCACGATATAGGGGGCTAAAGATCGAAGATCTCTCGGCTGGGTTTATTATATTTATTGCAATATACCTATGTGCACATATTTTACTTTCAACCACGTAATAATATTTCTTAACTTAGAGAATATTATTTTCTAACGCACTTATTATTCTTATTTACAGCGTAATTTAGTTAGTAAAGTGCATACAGTGTATATTTCTTATCTTATGTTACTTATTCTTATCAAGGTAGACCGTAATTTTGCTTGTTTATCTTGAGATGAACGGTTTATTTTTAATGTTGTTATTTGATACTTCGTTTTCAGGCTATCGGGTGGGATTAATTCATCGCCTACGCTTCTTTCGCCACTTTCAGTATTTGCTGTACTTCTGTATAATTTATTAAATATCCACTGTTAAGTTAATAGCGTCTCATATCAGCTCTTGACAGAACTGGCGTGATTTTAAAATCTCCAAGGTGAAAAAGAAGCATTTTGCAACAATTTGCATCAACGTCAAAACCAGCAATCATCTTCTTTTGTCAGCTCTCCTGTTAAAGACGGCTCACGTTTACAACTCCATTTTGTATCGTTATTACTTGATCACCAGGTAATGTTTGGTATGCTTTGCCTATTTACAATTTTCCACTATAACTAACCGCGTAATTCTATTTGTCACCACGTCCCATAGCGGTATAACAGATGTGACTACATTACCCAGGTCCCGGTACCCATCGCTATAATTCTGGTCTTGCAACTAATCGTACCTTATTCACGCTGCGGGTGTTTCAGTAAATATTACATTAAACTTCCTTTGGTGTGTTACCTGTTTTACTCGTATTTTAATACGGCAAGGTCTTGATTAATTTATCAAATTTGATTACAAATTACACTGTTGCTTTTACGGATTTAATATATTATAAATGTGATTCATTACCTAGAATCTACACATTAAACTTGTATATCATGCAATTTTTATTTTTATTCTCGTTTTCATTATGTTTTACAGTTTACACGTAGCTTATTATTTCTAGTCCTAGAGGTCAAGGGTTTACTGGCGAGGGCAAAATAAACTTATTTATTTCTTCAATCTTTGCAAATTCACTCTGTTGGGTCATTTTTAATTAAATGAAAACAAATCACTTTGTAAAACACCACAAATTTAGTCTTAATTATCTACATGTTTCAAAACTATTTTTCTACAAGGGATGGTCCGATGCTCTATAGTGAACCCGTTTGCACAGCGCGGGTGTAAACTGTCCGCCCTAATTTTTAAGTTTAGACTTACGGTATTCTATACTTGTGTGAAAGCATTATGAAACATTACAAAACAAAAGGTTTCTTCGTCAGGATAAGATTAACATGGTAACTAATTAATGGTAACCTTATCCTGACACAGAAACCTTTGGTTTTGAAAGAAGTGGTGTTTTACAAAGTAAAAGATTGATTAAAGAGTATTTTTGATTAAAGAAGTGGTGTTTTACAAAGTGATATGTTTTCATTTAATTAAAACTTATTTAATTTTTTTTTTCTCAATAAGAAGATACATTTAATAATAATAATATTTGGACGATTTATATATCGCCGTTTTTGTGAAAAATCACCTCAAGGGCGCTGTACAAACTTACCTAAATGTATACTTACCTATGCCTAAATCTAGAAAGACTACAAACTAGACAAACAATTAAAAACAACTTATGGCTAAAAATTGCATACTCCGGTTTATTGATCGCCGATACGAAAATATATGTACAATATTTTGACCAATGAACGCGATGCTGCCTAAAAATGAATTAATTAGGAAGGTATAGCCCTAAAGAACCACAAGTCAGAATAGAAACTTTGTTTGTAATGGCTTAAGTTATCTTTTAACTTTCAGATAAATTAATATAGTTTATTCTCATTTCATTCCACAATGGATGATATTCTCGCGAGGCCATCGCCAATATATGTTTCTTGAAAAGACTCTGTTGAATGAAAAAAATTGAATGGCTAGGTAGTTCCAAGCCTCATTGTCCCCGTTCACCGCTTTCTTCAGCCTTTAGTTTTCCAAATTTGGTGCATCAAATATTTACTTGCTCCAGGCCTTTTATATAGAAATAAGTTAATTACTATTATTTCCCTAATGGCAAGCATTTTGCTTAGTTGTCACAGTTGTCAGACACAACTTAAACTCTAAATAATACCAAATATTATAACCAATAATTATCAGCCTGAAACACTCATCTACATTGAAAAAATCTTCCGAGAAAAGATACTATGTAGATGAGTGTTTCAGGCTGATAATTATTGGATATAATATTTGTTATCTACCCTTTGTGCTATGCATAAAAATCTTGCTTAAACGTTAGTTTATCAATTAAAAATAATATCTAAATAATACATTTAGAAATGAATGAGACTTCCCATTTTCGCTGTACAGTTCGCTGAAATTTATTTATTAATTTTCTGAGATTTTCAACGAGTCTTTCAGAAAATTTTAAGACAAAAAGCTGTTTCTGAACCGACCATTCATCACAATTACAACATGCTTTGTTCTTAACTAGAAAAAAATGTTCGTTCATTTTAAACATGCCGAAATGTCAGATGAAGAATTTCAAGTTAAACAGTATCATTATTTACTTCTAAGTAGGACTTTTATGCATAAGAATATACAGCGACCCCTCATTTTCCACGATTTTACTTTTAGATTTAATATTGGTTAAAGGCGTTGTTCCGCAAGACAAAGATCCTGGGTTCGATTCCCAGTTTGGACGGTTACCATTTAATTTTCGGTGTTTTATCCTGTTTCATGTTTCGTTTAAATTTATAAATATTTTCTTCTTTTTCAATAATTAAATATTATATTGATGGGTATAACCTACAAAAAGTATATCAACATATAAAACTTTTAATTAATTGGAATATTTCTCTCTTTGTAACTGTTGTTTCATGTTGTAAATAGAGAAGTCCAGTAACTGCAAATTACTGCAAATTTCAAACACAATCGTATATGTCAGTGAATCTTCCATCGTGACGTCACCATACAGCATTACACAGCATACCAACTTAACGCTGTGTTTTAACGAGAATATTAAAAATGCACTTTTTAATATTTTTTTAAAAACTGTACGTTTAATATTATTAAAAAAAAACTTATATATTCAGAATCAGCGTTTATTGGTCTATGTGAACATATTTTTTTAAAGCCATAATATTTTTCACTGGAGTTCCTTATTATACTATTTTTAGCGCCCTTGAGGTGATTTTTCACAAAAACGGCACTCTACAAATTGTCCAATTAATATTATTATTATACCCTTATAGTGTTAAATTCTTTTATTTTTCGTTATAATAAAATCATCGTGATATTGAATTATGATTTAAATACACATTAACAGTGTAATATTACTACGTTTTGACTTTTTTATTAATATTAATATTGCAAAAGAGTCCCAACTGCTCCCAAGCATTTGGAATCAGTGATAATGTATGACATCTCCAATCGGAGTATGTTGTAAGGCAGAAGGTAGTGGGGAGGGGATGGAGAGAGAAAGAGGAAGGTGAGGAGTTCCTGGCTATTCAGATCTGGTCACAAAATACAGCTAAAGCCATTTCAAGGAACGCTTCTATTCTGAATGATGGTCTTACGCCAGGGCAAATATATCTTTTATTATTTTAAATTATTAAATAGTGATTTTTTTATGGAGCCAGTGAGACTATGGTATCCCCAATTGGAGTAGGTATGTTGTGAAGCTGAAGGTAGTGGGGAGGGGAAGGAAATGGGAACGAGGAAGATGAGGAGTACCTGGCTATTCAGATCTGGTCACAAAATGCAGCTAAAGCCATTTCAAGCAAAGATTTAATTCGGAATGGTAGTCTTACACCAGGGCGATACTGAGAGTATCTTCCACTCTGGAACGTGCCGCAAATATACTTAACATTATTTTAAATGATTAAATTGTTAAATAACCCAAATAAAAAAAATATATTTGCGGATGCGACCTTCGGATTGCTAGTCGAGAGCCTTACTAAAAATAATAGCGTTTTATACCAATAGCTTGTACATTGCACCAATCCTTTTTATTACATTGACTTTTATTTTTCCTTATTTATTCACGGATTCACAGTCTACGCCGAATATAAAAGTTCCTAACCCTCGCGCATATCGAGGTATCACTGTATTTATATATTTTTTTAACATATGAGACCATTTGAATAATTTACCGGTGTTCCATTTACCGGGTTACCTGGCCAGAGATTAATGGTTCGGGGCAGCGGGCAACATTCTCTAGATTATGTACGAGTATGTAGGCAGTTTGTAGGTATATCCACATTCAATTATTATTATTCTCAAACAGATACATACTAATTTATACATTCTCAAGCCCATGATGATTACATGCCTCATCTCCACTGTGTGCTGTGCTCCGGGTAGTTGAATTAATTAAATGATAAGGTAAATGGAGGAGCATGTTCTTCATATTAAATTAAGCTACTGATTATAGCTTACATTCAAATAGATTCTTTAGAATGTGTAAATTCAACGAAAAAAATTAAATACAATGTTGTTGTTTCAGTTCGTAGAATTTATTTTTTATTTTTTTAATAACTTAACACATGGGATTTAAAAAAAAATAATACTAACTCCACACAGGAGACCCTGGGGAAAATAATTTCCCTTAGGGTCTCTGTCATATGAGATGCTGTATGAAAGATCTTTTTGAGGATAGGAAGGAATGAACATTGGCCTTGGAGAGACCCATATTGTAGGAAGGATGAAAAACAAAGGCAGGCAAATCGTTCCGCAGCCGAGCGGTTGAACACAAGAACGAGTCGAAGTAGCGTCCCGTTCTCATGTGAAAAATATCAACCGTGTACGTATTGGGCACACATTTGGCGTGTTTCCCGACTATGAACCGGTGCCGAAGGTATCACTGACGCTAGTTCCTCGGAGCATCTTCCATTGAAATACCGGTAGAAAAATGATAGCATTCCCACCCGACGCGTCTCTAAAGATTGGAATCCGTTTTTTGGTTCGGAAAATCTATCAAACGGACCGCCCATTTTTGCAAAGAGTCGAGGGATGGATTCATATGTCCGTCACTCCTGGTCTCCTTCCTCGCAGCATCACCAAAGATGTCATAGGTCCTGAAGGATTTTTTTTCCTCGGGGCCTCCTGTGAGGAGCTATTGTAAAAAAATGAACTGAGAAAAATAAATTCCTTTAGGTCCTTCGTCATCTTTTCTGATTGTGTGTGGAAGGTTTTTTGGAGGAGGAAGACCTGGGAAGGAAAAGGGTATTAGGATGGGTTGGAATCTGGAGGTCAGTATGTCCAGGTCCAGTGTGATGTATGAATTCATACCTCCCACTACGCATTACGAATGATCGATAAAACCCGAGTAGAATATTAAAAGGGTCCCTAAACCGGCAAATTCATTTGCTTATATGTACCGCACAACTAATAGAAAATTGTCGTAAGTCAAAATATTCTCTTTTACGTTTTATCCCTGAAAAGTTTAGGTTAAATTACTCCATCTCTCTGCAAGATGCCGCTGGTATATCTTTTCGGCGGGACCGCTTATTCCGCATTCATTAATTTGTTTTCGCTCTCCTGTAAAATTAACTTATTTGACCTACGATACTTTTCTCCGGGATTGCGATATAGGTGTGTGTTAATATGAAATTGATGGTGTAGGTACTATTTTTTACAACAAGAAGAAAATACCTTATTTGGGGAAATTCTATCATGAAAGTCCAAGCAGTTATTGTAATAAACCTTTTTTCCTTTAGTGATTCCAACGAGAATGTGATTAAAATGTCAAACGAAAATGAATATCAGTGAAAATAAAATTAAAAAATTTCGTGCTTGGATGTGTCATTGTGTTAAAGTGGTGTGAGGGAAAATCTGTCAAAATGTCTACGACAGCCAACAGCCAAATAAAGACAGCGAGCTCTGCCAACATTCTCATGTGCAAACAATGGTGGAAAGTCTGCTGGATGTACGGAGATCAAGAAAAGTATTACAGACAATTATATGGAAGAAAAGCGACAGGCAGAAATTTCGCTCAGCCTCCCGTGAAAAAAAATGGCGTGCAAATCTCCGAGCTCACAGATGATTTTCTCCTTGGAAATCCGACGGAGACAAACGTTTCCGACGTTACTAATCTTAACGGAATCAAATACAAAAGAAAAACAGAATCTAAAGTTCCAAGTCCTGATCCTTATCCCTATCACGATCCTTACCTCCTGGGAACATCAAGTCCTGAAACTCTCTACGGGTTTCAAACCGGATCCCCACAAACACCGTCACCAAGACCTCCAATCGACAGATATAATCCTTCACCTTATGGCCAAACAAATAATGATCCCAACAACATATTCTCTTATCAAGGAGAAGATCCTAACTACTCCTACAATAGTTATAGAGACTTTACAAACAATTACCCTATTCACCCTACCAAAAGACCTCCATTACCTCCTCCAATAATGGACATAAACAGTTCCATGATGCCAACTTCCCACAACGGTGGCAAATTTGAAAGAAGCACTACAACTGTTTGTAAAAACGGCAGTGCCGTTATAGTAACAGAAGAAGCGACCATCAATGCTGAAGGAGTGGTCAATGCAAATGTCAAGTACAGAACAACGTCTATGCAGAATTCTCCGCCTAAGTTCGATGGACGCCAGCTGACCTTTGGCGATAATGGAGAAACTATGCTAAGCAACGGAGTAGGAAGAGATCGAAAGGGGATTTGCAGCCTTCCTGGACCTATAGATGGACTGGATTGCCTCAGTCGGCAGGGTGTGACTACCACCATGATAACTGTCACTCAGTCTGCTGTGAAACCCTGCAATGAGTAAGTCTTTTAATTTTGTAAAATATTTGTTTGCGTGCTCATAACCTTTGTTTATGCACTGTGTGCCAAGCTCCCATCTAATAACTTCAACGGGAGACAATATTGAGGAAATAGGGAAATGTATTCTAGAGAAAATTGTGTTGGGAAAAGGAAGATGTCGAAAGTTACGTATTCTTTTTCACTATTATTTTTACTTATGAAAAAGTTTACTCGCGTCAATTGCATTAGTTCGTAATGCAAAATATCTGCAAGGTGGAAGTAGATACATACATCTGTACAACTGTACAAACTCTGTTAACCTATTGCAAGTATGTAGTTATATATTATTAGTTATCATATGTTTTTTTGGGTTTTGGCAAAGTATTGAAAATTTTTACAATATCTATATATATAAAAATCCAAATATGCTTGCTTCTGGGTTTGCGCATATATGAGAAGTCTATGCGTTGCTAAACCATTCATCCGATTGAGATGAAACTTTGGGGATTTGATGTACGCGTGCCCGCGATGGTTTCTATGTACAAAAGTGAGTTCTGGCATCATGAAATTATGCATTGATAACCGTTCATCCGATTGCGATGAAACTTTGAGGGTTTGATGTGTGCATGCCCGCGATGGTTTCTATAAATTGTGAGCTCTGGCGTCATGAAAATGCGTTGCTAAACCGTTCACCCGCTTGCGAGGAAACTTTTGTGAGTTATTGTGAGCGCGCACACGAAGGTTTCTATATATACTGGTGAGCTCTGGCTTTATGAAATTTGTATAAATTGCAATAGGTGGCACGCCAGCTGTTTAAAAACTGACTGTGCCAGGATGTACGGAAAGCGGGAGGGGGGAGGGGAATTCGGGAGGGGGAAGGGGATGCGAGAGAGGAAGGGGAGGCACAAGGGGAATGGGACAAATGGAAAAGGACAAGCAGGGAGAAACAATTCCCTTAAAGTCGGATAACAACGCATGCCGGGAACTGGCCAGTATGTTTTAAAATCCTCTTTTACGATAAGTGCATAAAATTTGTAACCAATTAATTACCCCCACTTAACTAACAGAACTTCATTTTCTTAGGTCAACGGAATCATACAATCCTTTCAAGAAGTGCACAGCTTTACGCTTTAAAAAACAGGTTTATAGTTGAACCAGTCCTCCATTACCTCCTAAATATGAATATCACTGTCATTTTCTTCAGATGAAGGTTCTCCCTTAGTTCGCCATTGGTGTAAGTAGGTACATATGTATATTCACAAATGCGGGGATATTGTTAAAAATGTTGTCACAAATTAAAAGTTTGTTTCTTATCGTCGCTCGTCGTACTAAAAAAGTTAAAATTTTCTATTATATGTAAAGAATAATTAGGTAAATTAATTTAACGCAATTTTCTGAACGACTTATATTACTGATGGTATTTTTTTAATTAAGTTTGTACATTTACATGATAAATGTATGGACATAGGATATTCCCGTTTCAGAATCATCAATTTAACAATAATAGTTGATAATAATATATACATACATTAAAGATATTATTAAATGTGATCAGTCAAATTGTTTGTGACATTTTGCATTTTTTAGGATTTTTAAATATTGAGTGTTCAGTAGTCCCTTGAAGAATGTTTGAATTTTTAGTATTTTTGCTCTTAGCTCTCCCTAATTCTTGAACATACTTTCAAAACTAATTTAAACTACCTACAATCAGAACAACATTCTATCGTTAAATTACTAGTTCAAAAACATATTTTTTCACAGAGACAAAACACATCATTATTGTATAGGAATTTAACAATCTTACCTGTGCAGGCTCTTTTATCTAAATATAAGATGAAAGTGGAACATGAACATAATATTAGTTTCAAAAGAATTAATGAATGCTTGTTCCAAAGTGTAACAATAACTATGGAAATCGCGCCCTGGAATATAATGTGGCCAAAATATTTAACATGTTACCAAGTAATATAAAAAATTGCGATTCTACAAATAGATTGAGATGTATGCTGAAAATATGGTTACTAAATAGAGATGGTTTATACGAAGTATGTATGTTAATTGTGACAATCTGCATTGTTCTATTAATAAAATTATGTATGTGCAATTAAATAGTAATTGAAGATTAAAATCCGGTGGACAATCTGCTTGGTTGCGGTTTAACGGGAAAAAAAATTAACAATTTAAAAAATATATATTTATATCACTGTCATTTTCTTCAGATAAAGGTCTCCCTTCATTTGCCATTGGTGTAAGTAGGTAAATATATATTCACAAATGTGTGGATACTGTTGATAATAGTTACAAATAAAAAGTTGGATTTGTACAAAAGTTTAAGAAGTTTAAAGTTAAAGTTTAAGTTTTCTATTTTCATGAAGAAATATTAATTTAATGCAACTTTATAAGCGGCTGAGATTACTGATGGTATTTTTTATTATGTTAGAAAATTTACAAGTTAGATGTATGGGCTTTAACTGTCCAACTAGGATATTTCAGTTTCAAGACAGTCAATTTTACAATAATCGTTCATAATGTACAGATTGTTTATGACATTTGAAATTTTTGGTAATTTAAAATTTTGAGTGTTCGATAGTCCCTTGATGAATATTTAACTTTTGTAAAGATTTATTTGCTCTTTGTTCTTAGCCTCCAAATTCTTGAAGCCAATCGCTAACCAATTTACAGAGATTATCTGGCCTTTTGTTTTCCAAGTAACAGTTATGGCGATGCATAATTTTGGACCTAAGAATTAAAACTGTTTTCCCCCGAGAAATGTTTTGTTTACATTGGGAAGAATTGGATCACTTCGTGAATGCCTTGTACCATGACAGTGATCGAAGGATGTGTAGATGTGACGTAATTTAAGCGTTTATATATTATTATTTTTTGTGTCTTCGGACATTAGACTCTAAATCAGATCTAAAACAGTTTTTTTCCCCAGCCACCCTGTGACACCCCAGGCCCAGCCCACCCCACCGCACACCCCAGCCTGTGAATGCATATTCCATTAAGGTCACGTTCATAGGTTTCACAGTCGGGAAACACGCCAAATGCGTGCCCAACATATGTAAACGGTTGACATTTGTCAAATGAGAACGGGTCGCTTCTTCGACTCGTTCTGGTGTTCAATAGCTCGGCTGTGGGACGATTTGCCGGCCTTTGTGTTTCCTCCTTCCTACAACATGGGTCTCTTCAAGACCAATGTTCATTCCTTCCTCTCCTTAAAAAGACCCTCCACACAGCATCTCAGATAACATAGGCTCTGAGGGAAATAATTTTCCCCAGGGCCTCCTGTGTGGAGTTAATGTAAAAAAAAGTTTTAATTGTGTGTAAGCTTTCTAGTCTTTTTGCTATTTTAGATATATATTGCTGTAACTAATCTATGTAATCTATTACGAGGTAGTTTCCGCTATTGTCCGCTGATAAAAAATGACGGTTCCTCAAACCGCCTAAACACTTTCAGCGTGACGTCACAGCCGCTATTACCACAAATATACTTTTTTAGCGTAATTTAAATCCATCTAAAAAATTTATTCGGCGACATAAAAATAAAACAAATGTTTTATTTTCAAGAATAAAAAAACATGAGCAAACTACGATAAACGAGATTTCAACATTAATTCGTACGTGTGGCTGCGTTTTCCGTTTTTGATCACCGTGTGAAAACGCAAAACAAACAGTGGGTAATTGTGTACGTAATTATTTAAATAGAGTAATTACTTGCGATCACAGACAGCGTAAAATTGCAGAAAGCTTATGTGAAAATCCCGAGAGTGAATTCATTAAAGTAACGGAAAACTTAACAAGGTAAAAATGTAAACATCACAAACGGTTGATCTAAATTAAATTTGGCTCTGTAATGAAGACTTTATGTACGATGCAACGGAATAATAAATTAAAGTTACAAGATGTTAAAATGAAAAATGAAATATATGTTATTTACCTACTGCTGCGTGGTGAATAATATATTAATTAAAACATTCATAATTTTTTTTCATTTTATTCACACTAGAAAATTAGAAAAAATAATTAAATTTAAAAAAGCTCATCAATTATATAAGAATAAAGAAACGAACAATATAACCAATATGGGAGGCTGCCGAGGGTATGGGTACCTACCACCATCCCGGGATTCATTTATTGGATAACCAACACTTTGCCAAAAGTCACCCCAAGTGGTTCGCTACGTTTGGTGACTTAGCAGGGGTGCCCGGATTCATGGGGTGAGGTTTGTCCGGTTCTCGGCGGCGGATGCATCTGCCCACCTGCTGCTTGGAAGGCCGGATCGGGAGAGAATGGTCAAGGGAGTCCATTTGACTTCTCCAGCCGTATACTATCTGGAAATATCGCCTTGCACCGCAGTGGGATGGATAGATGCATACTTCCGTCATACCTGGACTCACTTACCCCCAGATTCCTACCCACCCCTCATACCCTTTTCCTTCCCAGAGCTCCCACTCCTTTTTTTCCTAAAAATACCCACCACATAGAATACCCATTCATGTCATAGACCCTGAGAGGAATTATTTTCCTCAAGGCCTCCTGTGTGGGGCTGAGTGTTCTTTAGACCACACGACTGAAGTATAACTTCACTAACTTATAAAAGAAGAGAGAAAGAAAATGTGCGCGCGCACTGCTCTCTCGTGCTCCTACAGTGTGATACAGACAATAGGCCTGCACTGTGTCTTAGATAAACGAAACTTAACTGGCTATGAGAGAAAGACAGAAAAACAATAGGTGCTCGCACCTCTCTCTCTTGCCAATACAGTAATAAACGAAACGTAACTCCCTCTCTTTCTATCTTCACTAACTAATATCTCCCTCTCAACTTCCATTTGCCTTGCCCGATAACACTTTTCGTAACGCTCTCATCACGCATTCGCCAGGTTACTCCCCAAGTCAAGCGTGTGTAAAGAAGTTTTATTTCAAAAAATTAAAAAACTGAGCTTTCTCCGGACACACACGCACGCCCACAGAACACTTCTATCGGTTTGTGTCTTCATTGCCTGAAATAAATAATAACTGTTTAGTAATAAAAGCGTTACAAATAAACACCTCGCAAATGAATCAGAAAAAGCCACCGCACCAGTCAGTCCTGCAATCTGCACATCTCTTCCTGTATCGTGTTTACGCTTTACCTCGGGAATTGCATTCTGGAGTGACGGTGATCCGGCATGACACTTTGTGAGCGTACCTAACTAGAAATTCTACATTATGCTGGTCTCGATATGGACAGATAACGTTCCTCACTGGGATGACCATAACACTGCTGTAGCAGAAGTTTGAGGGCTTGCGCAAATAAAATTTGAATTTCTTTTAAATTACTGCCATAGTCCTTTTACCATAGTTCCCCTGTGGCACAGCGTGTCATTAAATATTCCCGCTTAAAATTCAATTTAAAAGAGATTCACGGTTTTTGAACATATTCCAAAATGAAATACTGCCTTTGAAAGTAGATGAAATCGTCTTTAAGATTTTTATTTTTATTTTAAAATTGTGATCACAAACATAATTTTCAAAACCGCTCGTTTTTAATCTCTAAATTGTATTTACCACTTGGATGGGTTGTTTCAACATTTTTTAACAATTCTTCAAATATTTTAAGTTAATTTTCACATTCTGTGAAAGTTCTATTCAAGTGCTGTGATTATTTCTGTTTTATGTAGCAACTGGCCTATAATGATATAATATCAGATCTTGAAAGAACTTACACAGAACGTGAAAATTAACTTTATATATTTGATGAATTGTTCAAACTTTTTTATATAACCCGTCTCCTAAAGTCCTAAACAATATATTTAATTAGACAAACATATCTTAAAGGTAATTTTTACTTCACTATTTTTTCATTTCGTATTAAAAAAAAAATATTTCAAAATTTGGCCAACCTGGGTAAATTGTTTGGCGGTTTTCTGTTTTACAGATTTTTTTTAAATTATGCGGGAGCGTCTAGTATAATTTTTTAAAAGAAAAGAGAATGTTTGGTGTTCTCTCTTTCTTCTTCTTGTGCCCTGTCCATTAAACGGACGTTGGCTATCATGTTGGCTATGCGGACTTTGTTTACTGCAGCCCGTTTACTTTATTTACCCGACTTTATTTACTCTCTTTCTTAATATGTTTATATTATATGTCTTATCATAGCAGAAAAAAGATAGAACGAATTTTATGAGAACTTGTCATTTGGTTCACCAACAAATGAGTAGTATTTTTCATTATGTCATCTTTCCTCTGCCAGTTCCATTCCGTTCTTCCGCAAGAGTTGGTGTCAGAAATTCATGGTGGACTGTTAGCCTTTCTTTCAGTACTATCCTCTCAGGCCTCGGGTATATTCTGTCAGTAGGTCATAAATTTTCCACTGTACAATAAAATCCAATAAATTGAATATTTCTCAATGTATACAAAAACGAAAAACTGTTTAGAAAGGTAATGAAATAAGCTTATTATCGGTATTTTTAAACATTGAATACAAAAAAAAGTTTTTAAAATAGCTCACCGTAATTATTTTATAACTAAAATTTCTAACTGATAACGAAAAAGAAGAAAAACACTCACATATTTTTATTAGACAAAGGTAATTTAAAGTTACTGTCACCTAGTTTTTTGCCGTTTCCGAAAAAAATAATTAATATAAAATTTACCAAGCTTCGTAAATTTTTCTCAAATTGCGGTCGAGAACTTTGTTATCGTAGAGATGTAAATTTTAAATAAATAAAAAGAAAATACTTTGTTTTAGGTCACTTTATTGATATTTTATAGTCTACCGGTTTCGGTACCTCCGTACCATCCTCAGGACTGTTATAAAAATACATTTTAAAATGTATTTTTATAACAGTCCTGAGGATGGTACGGAGGTACCGAAACCGGTAGACTATAAAATATCAATAAAGTGACCTAAAACAAAGTATTTTCTTTTTATTTATTTAAAATGTCAAGTCACAATGTGTTTGCTTCTTTTGAAAAAAAAAAAAAAAAAAGATGTAAATTTGAATTGTTTTGTGGTTATCTTTTAGATTTTAATATAAAGCGAGGTGTTTTTTCTGTCGAACACCATTTAGATTATATTTCTCACAATGATAGTAAGAAAGACACAGCGATTTCTCTGAGAACTGTATGAGTGGTTCACAAGAGCAAACAAATTAGTCTGAGGGGTTAATAATAATAATCAAATTTGGACGATTTGAATAGCGCCGTTTTTGTTAATAATCACCTCAAGGGCGATTTTCAATGATATTTTTTAATTAAACCGTTATGTAGTTTATCAACCCTGATAAACCTATTTCTCTTAATGTTCCCCGGGGAATTCCATATTGTATGTTTTCCGTTCGCAACAAATTGATTTCAGAATCTAGATGGTTTTAATTCCATAATAGAGGATTTCTCCTGTCGCAGTGCCATCGACTTGACGAATAGTTTTGTTTGTCATCCCCGCACTGCCTCAGACAACAAATGGGCTCGATTAAGATCAAGTCGGTAAACTCGTGATACGAATATTAAGTATTAATCTGTACAGGCTAGATGTTGTGGACAAAGTGGATATGTCTTTAGAGGAGCTAGGAATTGATAGTTTAACTGCAAAAGATCATATCTGCTATAAAAAACTATGTCATTCCATTGAAAATACCATATTGGTTAAATGCGGTCGTTAGTACATTTTTTGTTGTTGGGAGTGACGTCCACTTTGTCCTCGTCTCTAGGGGAAAAGGAGTAATCAATATATATATATATGCAATAAAAGAAAGCGTACTACGATGTGCATCCCGCTAAAACTCAGATATGAGTCCCGGTACGATCTAATGAGTATATGATGTGGTAGCCCTCTATCCCCCATCCATGAAGAAAGTTCACGGTTTTACCTGAAGAGCGAGCTTTTGAAGATATAAGGGCTGGAAGTTTCGCCTTCTACAAATTTCTAGAACAGTCCAGAACTTTCGTGAGTATTTTAGAGCGTTCCACAATATTGTTGTGTTGTGGAACATTCCAGAACACTCTCGGATGTTCTGGATCATTGTGGACAGTTCGAAGCCTTTTTTGTATGGGTTAGGCTACGCATAACAATTTTTGTGCATTATTACCAATTTCAAATCGAAAATCGACATCAAAATACCTTTAATAATAAGTTGGTATGGATTTCAAACGATTTTATTTACTAATAGATAAATAGGATCGAAATAAAAATCTAGAAAGCAATATTCCAAACAAGACTTCTATTGATATGCTGTTGTTGTTCCCAAATTTTCGATCGATCAATCTGAGTCTCCGATTAGCTAAGTAGTTTGTTAAGTAATACTCGATTAGCCTGTTGGTCGGAGAGTTGCGTTGGGAAGAGCGTATCTGTGAATTTGATGAGTGTTAAGTTTTTTATCATTACAAAAACTCTTACAAAAATGTCACAAATTGAAAATGACATTTTTCAAACTTTGATTCTTCAATCAAAATTCAATATTCGAATAAACTTTTTAAATTAATGAATTTAATCGAAGAACTCATCAAAATGGTACTAATCAAAATCGAAATCTAATTGAAAATTATATTATTTTAAGTAGGTACCTATGTTAGCTACCAAATTTGGTCGATTGTTCTTATAATATACAAAAATGAGTGTTAAAAATGTATAAAAAACATTGCAATAGGTGGCACGCGAGCTGTTTGAAAATCTGAATGCACCGGGAGAGAGGGGAGGAGATAGCGGCAGGGTGGTTTGCGGGAGAGTGGAGAGGGAAGGCGGGGAAGATGGAGAGAGAACGCGTGAGAGGAAGAGGAATGGGACGAATGGGAAAAGACACGCAGGGAGAAACAATTTCTTTATTAGTGGTATAGTAACGCATGCCGGAAACTCGCTAGTATATTCATATAAATAATCTGTCGTACACTTGAAATGGGTTTCAATGTATTTTCATTAACCTATGCCATTTGTACGGCACGGCACAATGGAACGCATTAATCAAGAGCACTGAACACCACCCCGTTCGTTCCATATTCAAACATTCCATCCGGAGGGAAGTATTAGGACGAGTCACGACTATTCAAATTTGGAATATTGAGGTTGCATTGACGCTCACGAGTTCTACGGCGGCGCTAGCGGCCACAGCTTCAACGGCGGGGAACTGTGTTAAAAGAATTAAAAAAGACTTATCGAAAATCTAACGAAATTAAGCTTTGTGGCGTAAATAATATAGATTTTTGTGTATAAAAAAAGAGCTATAACTTTTTTTTTCAAAAAGTTACCTCGTGTCGAGGTGATAATATTTTTCCAAGATGGCAGCTTTTCAAATCAAATATACCGAAGCAGAAATTTTGATGTCTAAGCCATAAAAAACTTATTTTTACCACAACAACCATTGAATAAAAGTAATCTATTACTTTTTATGACGCTTTTCAACTAATGGTTCATATTTGTACACAGTAGATGGATTAATTGCTTGTATTACAAGTAAATACAATTTTTTTTAAACCGTGGCACTTTAGATGTAGTGGCATGCGACACATTAGCTTAAAAATATGTATTTATTATTCAACTTGGCGCAAAATAACTTGATCTGGTTATACATTTCAAAGATTGCTTAGCGACCAACTGTTGTTTACGAAGATATCACATAGAAAACTCTCATGCACACAATTGCGTATAAAAGTATACAATGCATAACGTGCCAATGGTAAAAAAATGACAACTTATGTAATAAACTAATTTGAGTTGAACAAATCTAAGGACTTCAAAAACCGTTTTTAAAAGTAGATACTTTTGAGTAGAAACAGATTTCTGAAGGGTGGGACAATGGAGGAAATAAGTTCCGTCACGGATGGGTCATGGGCAATAACTTATCTGCATTATAAAAAGTATTTACTTAAAAATTCTTTGAGGCAGAAATGCACAATTTTCAAGCATATATGTATATATGTAGACTGCATGCCACTCCTATCAAGTCTATCGACACGTGCATTCATACAGCGACTTATAAATAAATACTATTTTTTATGTTAATGACGGTTGGATGTGTTCATCAAAATGGCGACGGTTGTCTGTTATTTGTCAGGCGATTGGCGTGCTGTGTCAAGTTAATCTTGAAGAGTAATCAGCAATGGTCAATGGATTTGAGACGTTGATGGCCATCCAGATTGATGGACATTTTGAACTGATGACATAATAATATCGCTGTGGGTATATCAACACAAGTCTTAGAATTTTGAGATGTTCAAGATTTAAGAATTGTTCGATAATTTTCGATAATCGATTGGTGTCGTCCTTGTGTCAAACACATAATTGTTAAACACTGGAGAAGTTTTTGGTTGTGTTGATAGTTCATTTACATGAATGTGAATATAGGTTGTACTAATCAGTTAAACTCATAGTGATAGTATTTATTATTTGATAAAAAAAAAATCTTTTTTTAAAATAAATATAAATATCCGTTACCTTCGTCGCCTAAGGATTGTTTCCCCTTCCATCGGAGTAATTTGAAAACCTTGAAACAATACAATGCAGGATTATGATTGTTCTCACAAAAAAAAACCATTGTAATATTTCTTCCTTACACCAGTTGGGAGAGTCGTTGAAAGACCTTTTGGGAGAATCGGCGAAGGCTTCTCCGGTAGAAAATTAGCTCATTTTCCCCCTCCGTCTACACCATGCCAAATAACTCTGTTGCCTGCAATATTTTTTGTGAAGATTTTACCTTTATATGTAGTTTTCCAGTTTAATAAATCATTTGTCACGACTTCGTATGTACACTACGAATGGTTAAGATTTATTTACATTGTTTCTTTGCTATTAGCAAACTTCTACTTTGGTCACTGTACCTTTCAATAGATTAAACCAATAAATATATAGGTTCCAGCATTTTAGATAGGTACTGCATTAACTTACTAACCTCCACGGGAGTAAGTACAAACCAGAGTAGAAATTTCTCAGGTAGGAACCGAGTGCCTATTCAGGCAAAGGTCACGATTCACGATCCTCTACAACACGGGCTAAAACTGTTGAAGCTATTTTAAACATCTGACGGCGCGAATACAGGAACAAGTACAATAATGCCTGTCGTGGGCTGAGGTACTGAGGTAGGTATTGTGCAAACTTTTGACTTCCGTTATAAATTAATTGATTTCACATAGTTTTAAGTTTTTGTAATAATCATTGTTATTTTGCACTGCAAAACAGTTTACCTGAATACTAGTAAATATTCCTTTATAAAATATGATCTTTGTTAGGTACACGAAGAGTTGTTGATTTTACTTATTAAACAGGCGTCATCTCCGGTTGGTCAATATAACACACAAGCAGCGGTGACTGGTACAAATGGACCCACCTAAAAGTGAATTTAAAATCTTTTCATGCAATTTTTATCCGTATCAATAATTGTATATTTGATCTTGTACAATTTCTCCTAGATGCCATAATGTTTCCTGTAAGAAGTTGTTAAGTTTTGAAAAATATTTTTTTCGATTCTGATTGCGAGAGATACACTAACTGTTTCATCTGCTGTCCAAAAACAACTGGCGATGGAGCTCATTTTTATACATAATCATTCTAATCACTCACTTGAACCTTGTCTGATTAAGTATGTACATTAATGTTTATTTAGACTTATCGATAGGTATATCTACGGCATAATAATCATTTTTTGCAAACACTGTCATTTCTGACCCACCACCGGAAGCTACATTAATAAGATTTACTTATTTTTTTCCTTTATTTTGGATATTTTTTATTTTATTTATGTACAATTTCATTGCCTGTTCAGGGCCTAGAAATAAATATGTCTTATGTTCGTGACGACATATTTTAAAGTCGATATTGTAAGTTATGGTCCGTTCAGTGATTTTTCTCCAAATTCATTGAGCAGACTCTATTTCTTGTAAACCATACATAGTAATTAGGGCAAAATAGTTTACCGAAAAACGTGCCGCTATCATTCATGGATATTGGAGCAAGAATATTTATTGATAATTCTCTCAGTTAGTGGCCTCCCACGGACTAAACAAACGAGACTCATGCATAGGCGTAAGTAAAAAGGACACTTGAAGCTCAGCAAAGCTGGGATATTGCCTACCTACTTAGCAAGAAATTGCGGATGAAATTGGGCTCTCTTGTGGGTCGTTTTTGGACACGGCGCAGAGTGCCCAATTACCTACAGATATACCAGTACACCTTTCCACGAGTCTATTGCCCTTTACCTTGCACTAAACCTCTAAATGCTGCACAATGTATACTGGTCAGAGCATTAAGTTATTTATTGCTTTTACTCGTCTAGCGGACGTTTGATAATAATATTTTATATGATTTTGAATTGCATAACTGCTGTCTAAAAAGTATTATTTTTTCCAGTAAAATGTTCCAGATTTTTACGGTTCTACTTGTTCTTACAATAAAGACACAATAGAATAAATCGAAATTACACTTTTATTCCATACTAGCTCTTACCCGTAGATTTGCTCGCATGGTATTTGGGAGAAATTACTGCACAAAGAATTTTTTTACAGAAATAAAAAACTTTTTCCTGGAAAAAAAATAATCTATTTCACTTTTAACTATCCCTACACTAAAAAATTACATCGATCGGTTCACACCGTTGCAACGTGAAAGAAAGGCAAACAAGCACAATCTCGCGTGCATAATATTAGTCAGGATGACATCTTATTTAAATGATGTTAATTGCAGTGTCATACTTGTTTCCTGTAAATATAATTTCCTGATACCTTGTTTCCTGTAAACTTTCATCTTAACCTTCTTTCACTCCCTTTACTTCAACATTTATGTACATATGTACCAGAGAATTTTGTTTTTCTTTTACTAAATAATATGTTACTTAACAGTTACCTTATCCGTTATGACATTGATTAGAATATAAGCAACTCTTCATCGCACCGCAGGCGTAGACATATGAGATAAACCCCGTACAACTTTATTGGTCGTTGCACACAACCCATGTACAATTGTACAGCTTGTGGCACGCACGTTAGCTTCATTCAGAATGATTCACACTTTCCTGCTTTTACGCCTCATAACATGATCCGACCAAAGTGTATTTGAATCACTTCATCGTAACGTATCTTTCTGATCCTTCCTTTCTTCCCAAAAACAAATTGCAAAAAAGTTCATTTACTATCGGCATTTTAAAATTAATTTTTCACACTAACCGCCACAAAAAATACGGTCTTGAATCCAAAACTAAAACTATAAAATACTCGTATATATCGGTAAACCCAAAATATTTAATTTTTTTAATCAGAGTATTTAGATTTTTTTACACTTTTTACCACGTTTTTCGACAAATTGAAATACGTCTCCTGGTGGTTAATGCTAGAAGTGCCTGTATCAGTTTTTTTGTAATTTGATTTAGTAGAAAGTAATGTAAAACTTCCCTTATTTGGATGCCAGGATAAGATGATCTAGGTTGATGGAATTGTAGCTTGTTGTGAAGAAGTCAAAATATTCTCTCCATTTTGGGAGGCGGGTATGGGTACCACTACCCCGGGAATCATTTATTGGATAACCAACACCTCTGCCATAGGTCACCCCAAGTGGTCCGCTACGTTTGGTGACTTAGCAGGAGTGCCCGGGTTCATGGGATGAATATTGTCAAGGTATTGGCGGCCAATGTGTCTGCCCACCTGCTGCGTGTTGGGCCGGATCGAGAGATTCTGATTGAGGAGGTCTTTTGACCTCTCCAGCCAGAATCCCTTGTACCACAGTTGAAGGGATGAATTCATACGTCCGTCACTTCTGGACACACTGACCCCCGGATTCCTACCCACCCCTCATTCCTATTTCCTTCCTAGAACTTCTCCTTCTTTTCCTTAAAAAAAACCTCCACACATCATCTTCTAAGATTACATAAGCCCTAAGGGAAATTATTTTCCTCAGGGTCAGTGTAAAAAAAAGGAAAAACAACCTTAATTCCTGAGCGTTTATTTAATTTGACATAGGCACTTCTTACACTTAGTCCCAGATATATATATTAACTCCCAATAATGACCGATTTTTATCAATTTCACTAAAAAAATGCCAATTTCGTACTCGATTTACACAAAAACGCCAACTCAAATAAAAAAAGTAATAAGTACCACGAAATCAAGTATTGTAGATTCAAAAGTTTCATCGCTTAAATTCAAAGATTTAATTTAAATAAAATTACAAATCAATATCCATTATGCCCCACATATATTGGTGTTGAAATACCAACAGTGATTTGTTGACTAAATCTGCCATTGTTAAGCTAATTTTATATTTCATTTGGAAGCAACCGGTCATCGCTTTTTTCCTCCTAAATACCAAAGTGGATTTGACTCTATTTAACTATCCGCCCACATGAAAACGGTAAGCTACATTTAGTTTTGAGTGACTCTGTGGGTGTGCGACACGACTATAATCATGTTGGCTTCAACATTAAAACTAACCAATGATTTTAGAATTATAGATGTACCATATTTTCATTAAAAAAATACCACGCACTGTTATTTCACAGAAGGCCTTCGTGGTCGAGGGTTAAGGCTCTCCGCTAGCAATCTGAAAACCGCGGGTTCAAATCCCCGCTTGTGCATGTTTTTTTTTTCTTTTTTAAGAAAGACAAACTTTCTTTTAAAATCTCCTACTACCACCACAGTAAGCGGAAAATGTTGCTTTTGTCGTGACGGAGGACTTAGCCCGTAGAGAAACCGAACAAGCGATGCCTGGGTGGAATCCAAACGCGAACTCTGCTACTGACCGGTCGTTTTTCGATTGATATGTTTAATATAAGATTTATTTGCGGCACGTTCTAAAGTGGAAGAAATGTACTCTCAATGCCACCATGGTGTAAGAACACCATTCAGAATTTAAACGCTGCTTGAAATGGATTTAGCCATACTGGATCTGAATAGCCAGGAATTTCCCTTCCCAATCTCCTTCCCTCTCCATTATCTTCAGCCTCACAACATATCCCAATTGGATATGCCATAGTCTCACCAGCTCCAGGCGGTTGGAAGCAGTTGGGACTATTGTACGGTTTACGCAAAAAAATTGCATCAACTCTCAAAGTAAATTTCCAAGTTCCATAATAATAACAGAACTTGAATAGAACCTTTAAAGAGTTCTGTAATAAATTCATTAACCTTTCGTGAATTGTTAAAATTTTGTTGAATTGTTCAAATTTCAAAGTTCATAATCAAGTACTTTGATAGTCCTGTATAAGTTCTGTTATTATCCAAGTACCGTGAAATAGCCGGTCCATGATCAAATCATAACAGAACTTTCATGGTACTTGAATTTTAAATATGAAATTTATAGAATTATTCAAATTCTGTGAAACAGGTGTTTTAATTGACCATCGATCAAATTGCGAAATAAATATAACGTACAAATTACATTCATTAAGGTATTGTACCTACAATTTCTTAAAAATCCTACGAGCAACGACTCGCACATATCTTATTTTTCGTAATCATTATCTTCAAATCACCTAACTAAACCTCGGGTAACCTAGATTTAAGAAAAAATTAGATCCCGTACTCCAGCCTGCATACAATAATGCGAATAATGTGGATCCAGCGCTTTGCGCGAACTTTCATGAGTTATTGACAAATCATATGAATCGCGGTGTCTCCCTTACTATCGTGATGAGAAATATAATATAAACGGTATTAGAAAGTGTATTTCCCTTTTCGACTGCCCCAGTTTGTAATATCTTCACTTTTGGTAAATAATAAGACCTTTTATATTACAAGCACATTGTCTTTATTCTGACACCTCCGTTCATCTGTTCTACCATAGCTTTTATTTCCATTTATGAATAGGTACCTACCTACTAAATAACTACTTAAAACAATTAATACATTACAGAAAGAAAAAAAATACCGCGCTTTATATTCAAACCTAAGTAAACCACAAAATAAGAAAAATGTACACAATTATGAATCCGATCGATCTCTTTCCCGATGAATCTATTTCGGATCGCAATCTGAAAAAAAAATTAACTTAGGGATTTTTTTATTAATTATTTTTACATGGAACGACTAAAAAGTAAGGTAATGTTTTATTTTAATTATCAGTAGGTATCATTAGAAAAAAAAAGGTGAGCCATTTTAAAGAATATTTTTTGTTGGGATGCAAAAATTTCATATTTTAAAAGTTTTATGTTTATTTTGAATTATAAAGTTTTAATGTGTATTTTATCACCTTTAAAAAACAGTTCTCTTTTTTTCGGGATGTTCAAAATATTTCATTTATTTGGATTTTATTCCAAAGCGGAAATATTTTGACGCTCTGACAAAATATGGCCGAGGCCTGAGGGATTAAAATAAATTGTAAGAGTGTCGCACGTCCGTTATTCTATAAAATACATTGGAAATGCAGTGAAAGGTTTTAAACCATCTTTAAACCGTTGTAATTGGCCGTAAGACTTATAAAAATTTCCAGTTACTGCACGGCTTTGTCCAAGTTTGCACAATTAATGTGTCATGGCGTCGAGTCTTACTTTTACGGTGAAATGCATATTTCATACGATTCACGGTTTTAAAAGCGTTGTAAACTTAAAATCGTTGCGTTGTACTAGTAATTATTCCACATTGAAAATTTCTCAACAACGATATTTAATTCGTTTCAGCTTGTTCAAATTGGATTTTTATTTTTTTTTTACTTTTACGAGTAAAATCTCAAATTATAATATTTAATTAAATGAAGACAATATTAGCGAAACTCAATCGAAAATCTGGAGACAGAATAATCAGAAAAAGATATTGGCACCTCCGGGACTCTGGGTTCTTTTTCTGATTTTTCTGTCTCCGATTTTCGATTTTCGATTGAGTTTCGCTAATATTGTCTTCATATAATTAAAAATTACAAATTGGAATTATTTGAAGGCCGGCCTAGTCCAGCGGTAAGGCTGTAACTCTTGACTAGCACTCCGAAGGTCGCGAGGTCGAATCCCGGCATGGCAAATAAATTTTATTTGATTGATTTTTGTTATTTCACAATTTATTCATTTAAAATAATAAATAGTATATTTGCGACACGTTTCAGAGTGGAAGATATTCTCAGTATCGCCCCGGTGTAAGACCACCATTCAGAATTGAACCGTTGCTTCAAATAACTTTAGCCGTGTTTGGTGACCAGGTCTGAATAGCCAAGTACTTCCCCACCTTCCTCTTCCCTATCTCCTTCCCCTCCCCACTACCTTCAGCCTCACAACATGCCCCAATTGGAGATGCCATAGTCCCACTGCCTCCAGACGGGAGCAGTTGGGACTCTTGTGCGATAATCATGTAAAAAAAATTATATCATCAATAATAAAAGTATGACCGTTAGGCTTGATGTCTGAACAAAACTTGATCAAACGCTTAAACGCACAGAATGAGGGTTTAACGGTGTCCGTTCAAATGTCAAACGTTCAAAATGGGACTGATCGACAATTTGAAATTCGTATTTTGTTCTTATCTTCTTTTTTTTGTCTTATTTTCTATGTACTTTTTTCTGATTATGTAATCATTTTTTATTTATTTATTTATTATTTACTACCAAAATCTTATAACAATACATCCCAAAAAAATGTGTGCAGTTCACGCGTATTAGAAGCGAAACCTTCAGAAAAATAGAGTAGACAAGAGTGGGGAGGCTACGAAGCACCTATTATTCTACCTCATTCTCTCGCGGGCTAAATCCTATGGATGTATGTGTTTGTCTCTTTTTAATGTCACTTTTTCGTTTCATCGAGTTTCAAATCACAACGGTGTTGAAGATGTTTTCACTTCAAAAAAATCAGAATGACTAGAGTTTGGAACAGCCAAAACATAATTTTCTTTGTTTTGGAAACCCTTGTTAGAAAACTTAGTAGACCTTACATAATTATTATTATTTTAAGTTAAAAAGTACTTTTTTGCCCGATTGTCCCGGTGTAATTGGTCCCAATTTGACTCTAATTTCCACCAGACTCCTAATGCGCCCATCTCGTGATTATATGTCGCTGTTCCGGGCTAATTTCGTGTGTGAATCCGAGTCGGTTCAGTCAAAGAACAAGTTATGGCTCCATGGGAGACTGGGGAGCATAAACCGCATTTCACAGATTCAATTAAGATTCAAATCTCTTCTCTAACACTCAAACAGTTAATTAAGTTTCCATTGGCATACGGACGCGGTACAAATAACACTCGACAAGCGTACTTAACCCATTCAGACCTAAATGAAAAGTGAAGACTGGCAAATATAAAGGCAGACGAGTGTACCTACATAAAAAATGTAAAGACTCAGTCAATAAGCCCAAGTTTTGGACAAAAACAAATACAAGGCAATAACATCATTTAACAATCTTACACTCGATACAAACATAAACATACTACACACATTATGCACAACACCACCAATAGTTTTTATTTTTTATTTATTTATTTGAACATTTTTGCCTCATGTGTTTTTAAATCATAATATTATTATATTATCTTTATAATTTCCATTGTTCTTTAAAAGTTTACTTAGTCCTTTTATATTCTTTATTATTTAATTCACTTTAAAATATTTTCCAGTTTACATGATCTAATTAATTTCACTATTCTCGATATGGCTTGAAACTCGGTTGAGGCTATTAAATTCTAAACTTCAATGTTCGACATCTTCAATTTGTTCACATATCGAGCACATTGGAGAATCAGGGAGGCCTATCAAACACAATATTCTTCCCATTAGTGCATGTCATATGATCATTCATTGTTTTTTTTACATTGATTACATAATTAGTGGATTTTTCGACCACCATTCTAAGCACATGCCTGTGTTATTTACATGTACAGTAATATGAAACATTTCATCTTCCTAATTTTCTATCTTTATTTTCTTTATTTAAAAATGTACTCCCATAAAAAGCTAGGCTTGTACGTGTGTACGGGAGGAAGGTGTTATGTAATTAGTTATTTAAAAAATTATTGTTTAAATTTATTATGTAGTTTTAATTTTTGATAAAGGTTTAATAATTATTCCCCAATTTTTTATTACCGCCTTTATTATTTTATTTTTATTACTTTATTTTGTTTTAATTTCATTTAAGCTCAAATAATTTACTTCTTCATACTTAGCATATTATTCACTTTATGGCGTCATTTTTAATTAAATGAAAACAAATTACTTTGAATAATATTACTATCAAATAATCTATATTTTCGACATGTTTAAAAAACAAGTTTTTTTTCATCAGTATAAGAGATTAATCTCATTTCATTCATTGTTAATTAAATGAATTATTTTTAATTCATTTAAGAAAATAATTAAATTTAATGTAATTTTAATTCCTTCCATTTTAGGTAAATGCATATTATATTAAATCATTTATAAAATTATAAAATGGGTGGCTCGGTACGTGTAAGCCCCCAGTGAGATGCACACATAAAAACTAAATAATGTTTTATAATGAAATATTGCCGACGTATCAACAATTAAAAAATAAATAAAATAGCCTTGTAGAACAATAGCAAAATTTTGGTGTGGATAGTTTTTTTTTAATATTTTTGAAGTTACAGTGTATTTCACTTAATATGAAAAAATAATGAGCTACACACCATAAAATTAATTCATTTTAAACAGTAAATATAATTTTTTTACTTTAAATACAAATATTTTTTTTTAACTTAAAAATGTATCTAAAACCGGTTTAATACACAAATACATGTAGATGGATTCCAACGAAAAATAATGTGAGCGAGAATAATTGAGCGGAAAAGAAAACTATGAATTTACTAGCTTTTTCCCCCGGCTTCACTCGCATATTCTCCCCCCCCCCCCCCCCCCCACTCACCTGGTCCCCCCTCCCCCCTCCTCCACTCCCCCCGCACTACCTTTCCCCCAATCAATCAACAATCAAATACGCTCCGTTTCGCATTCATAATATTAGTATAGCTGTTGGCTTAGGTCAAAATGTAGATTAGTATCTACTTATTTTATATTTGTATATGCACTAAATATTCATATTATAATACTCATATTTGAATTTTCGGTATCAAAGAAATCTCCATAGTAACCTAAACAAATAACAAAATGACAGCCCACGTCAAACATTTATTTAGCAACACTCTTTGCCAATAAACGTATAATAAATAATTTCATAACGCCACAGCTTATTCATAACGAACAGAGCTTACCAATATATTACTGCCTATGTTACTCGCAAATAATGTAACTTTCGATTAGTGAAAGAATTTTTATATTCCATTCGGTATTTATTGCTTGAAAGAGTAAGACACATCCATCCAAACAATCTTTTGCATTTATAATATTAGTAAGATAGTAGGATTTCGCTCTAGATGGAAGGAAAGAAATTCAAAATGTTTGCATTTTCAAATGTACGCACGTTCCAAAAGTGTTAAAACAGTCAGGTATTATTCGTTTAAATACAAAGAATTACTTTCACAATTCTAAGTTGAAAGAAGTTAATACGGTATTTACCTAGTTATTTAAATTTCTGCGTCATTAAAAAAATATTAGATTCTTGTTTGATTATTTCTCATCGAAGTCGAAATTATAATATTTATGTTCCGTGATTTTAACTAATATTGAATAAATTATCTCTAACAGACATGTTTAATTATCGTTATTTGAATTAAATAAACATAATTAATATTCTTAAATATCCCTTTAAAATTTTATGACTTTATTAATGTAATTTTTTTCCTTTTAGGATTTGGAACCAGATAAGCAAGATTTACCTTGACACTTCTCAATTAAGAAAGTTTTCGCTTGATAATAATTAAAATATTTTTTTTTATAATTGTTCGTCTTCATGGTAGACAAACCAATATATTTTACGATACCTTCATTATAAATGAGGTAGTCAGCAGTTGTATGGGACGGTTTCGACTTCCCAAGCCGGTATTTGCGGAAACCAAAACACGAAAACCTTGCGTCCAAAACTGTGTTTCTAATTTTCTATTATTTAATACACCAAAACCCAAAATTTCCCTTGAAATCATAAGAGTTTGGAGTAAATGGGTACTTAAACACTTACCTACTTTATTATAATAGGTAAAATTTGATATCATTTTTTATTAAAAACTAGCGAGTACCCGGCATGCGTTGCAATGGCTCTGAAAGAAAGAAATTGTTTCTCCTTATAAGTCCTCTCCCATGAATCCCCGTTCCCATCCACATCCCCCTCCTGCGTCCCCTTCCCCTCCCGCGCTCTCCTTCCTCCGTCCGTCGTCCCCGCCTTCCCACCTCTTTCGTCCCCCTCCCGCGAACAACCCTCCTTCTTTTCCCTCCCCCCGTCCCGGATTCCCCTGCCCTTCTCTGCTTTCCTCCCTGCTGCTAAACTATATGAAATATTCTCATTTTTCAAACAACTCACAGGCCATCTATAGCAAAATTTGTAAACAAGTAGGTATATAGAGAAACCTTCGCGGGCATGCCCACAACAATTCACCAAAGTTTCATCGGAATCGGATGAATAGTATAGGGAATAATTTCATAACGCCAGAGCTTGCCCTTATATATAGAAACCATTGCGGGAATGCGCACAACTAATCGACAAAGTTACATTGACATTGGATTAATGATTTAGGGACTGCATAAGGGACAAAAAAAGAAACACTCATTTTTATTTATAAGAAAAGGAATTATCCAATTTGTCTAAAGAATCGTCGCTATCTCCAAGTCAATTATTTGTTCAGCCCTTCTTCAGGCATTAGGTAGCAAAGCTTGGTCCAAGTTAGCCACATAGTCAAATTTAGCCATCTAGTCAAAGCAAGGCTTGCATTAACATTAATGCAGCCGATTTAAAATCCGGAAACCGAACTTACAAACAAAATTACAGACAGATAAAATGCTGAACGGTCGAGTTTAAACTGAGTCAAAAACTTATTAAATATTAATATTATATTAAATTAACATTATACATTTTAACATTTCAGTTATCCATGTATATAAATATCTGACTTCAAACATTAATTAAATTAGCTGCTACTAAATATATATTAAAATCTATATTTTTCCTTCTCTTTATTACTTTATTGTTGTACTATGTCACATTTGTCGTATACGTGTTACATATTTGAACTATGCTTATTAATTTGAGTGTCATAAAAGGGTTCGTCCTAAATGGGCGGTAATAGTTTTCACACGTCTGTATAATAATTTCTGCATTTAATAATAAATACAATACAATCTCGTGGTTTCAAAACCAACACGACTGGTACGAGTGAAGATCCGCTGAGTTGTTTCATTCTATAGCCTGCAAGATAAATACTGCATTGACGACAGGCAACCTCCGATAAGAGAGGATACCAAAAGAAGAAGTGCCATAAAAAAATCAATAATATCTACATAATAGAAGAATACTATATTTTGTTTTAGTGTGATTTTCTTGTAAATATAAGCAAAATTGTACAAAAATATGCGAGTCCATTTACTGAATATGTTTTCATCGACGGGTTTTATTTTTAGTTGTTATTATTTTGACGACCGCAATGATTAAAGTTTTGACGTCGTTTGAAAGCTAAGCAAAAACTGTTCAAAATGAATTAAGCCCATCACAAAATTAATTTAACACTCCACGTTGTAAGTTGTAAACATGTTCCGTATC
The DNA here is from genome assembly GCA_917563855.2 of Limnephilus lunatus. Taxonomy (NCBI): domain Eukaryota; kingdom Metazoa; phylum Arthropoda; class Insecta; order Trichoptera; family Limnephilidae; genus Limnephilus; species Limnephilus lunatus. Next base: position 51,217,507 of record OU830593.1, read on the forward strand.
TCGTAATATTTCGTGACCTAGTAATATTGCTTTGAATACTGGGGGTCTAGCTTTAGTCCGGTAACTTTGCTCTGCGCTGTCTGAATGATAAATTACCGGAGGATTTTAACATATATGTTGACTCTGCTTTGTAAATATTTTTTAGAAATGCTAACCGATCCGTACATTTTCACCCATAATCATTTTATTTTACATTATTTCCTTCAAGGCGTATGACATCTTTGGAGTCGTTGTGTGGAGGATCTTTTTAAGGAAAGGATGTTCTGGGAAATGAGACCCCTGAGGCGTGTATGTGGCAAAACCTTGTACGATCGTGTAAGAAACGTGAAGATCAGCAAAGAACGCAAGGCTGATGTAAGCGTAATGAATAAGATTAAGAAAGGGACGCTCCGATGGTTTGGGCATGTAGAGCGAATGAACGAGGAAAGGAGTGTACGAAGAATATATGACGCAAATGTGAATGGTAGAAGAAGTCGAGGACGCCCAAGAAAGTGAATCAGATACTTGAGTCGGGCCATGTCAAGAGTCAGAATAATAGTAAAGCATGTATGAGACGATGTATGAATGTAAACGAGGCAAGGAGTGTGTGCCTGGCCGAGTTTTTTGGCGGTTTGCTCAGTCTGCTTACCCCTGCGGGAAAACGGCGCGATGGTTAGTTAGTTAGTTATTTTTTTTTTTAATATTTTCATTTACAAAATCATCAATTATGTCGGATTTTTTAAATATTACTTCTCTAACTCAATAAAAAGTCACGGACTACCCCCGGTGTGTATAAAAACAAAACAACTTAATTTAATAAAAAAACACAATAATATTCTTTGCACGGAAATGTAATTAAAAACGAAACGTTGTAATTCGAGCTTTTTACCTCTGAGCCAACAAACCCGTCACGTGTTTTACAACGTGGAATTTATTATGTCAAAACTCGTTCGTCTCATAAATTAATTATGTCCATAAGGTTTTATTATGGTGGGAGGTCTGTGGATGATAAGAAGAGGAATTAAAGAGGCTCTTAATATGTGAGACAAGTCACCGCTCGACTCCTTGAAAGCCTGAATAATGTTGTTTAATCCAACTACTATGATATATTACCGAGAACCGTTACCATTCAGTATTTATTATCAGATTTTTTTAATGTATTACATGTAATTTGTGCCATTCCTTAATCAATGATAGCTTCACATGTAACTATTTTATTGTACCATCTACTGGAAGCCAGTAGAGCTATAGCATCCCCATTTAAGGGTGAATTTATAGACTAATTACAACACAGAATTGATCATTTACAACACTGGAATGAGACGGTACAGCAATGAGAAGATAATGAAGTGTAGATAGAGAAGGGTAATGACAAATAAGTATTTAAAAAAAAATATGGTTTAGAAAGTTGAGGACAAGTTAATATAATATGATACAGTTCATAACTTAAGTCACACAAATGGAAGTAAATATTTAGTTTACTTGCATAATGATAAAAAAAAAAATCATGATGTCCTGCAACAAAAAACTAAGGATTTGTTGGAAAATCTACATATTCTGCACAATGGTGAATATTATCCATAATTTGCAGAGAATTGATTGAAGAATATTTTATTTTTATGAGACACCTATATGAGATATACCTCACAAGAGCACCTGTACGTTGTAAATGCAGGGGTACTATATCGCCACCCGATAAGGCAGCGTTTTGAGACGAGTTAAAAGAGGGGCTGAAAGAAGGGATTTATTAATGCGGGTTTTGAAGAGTTCCGGATTATACGAGTATGAAGTAGGAAAAACAGAAGCCGATAGCTCGTTCCACATAAGAACCGACTTGAAGCCAATATCATTTTTTTTAGCTCCTTAGAGCAGGCTCCGTAAAATACCTGTATAACAGACTCAGCTTTTCATAACAATCAGTGTGTTAACAACTGATTTTTACTTAGACGGACCGGCCTCCTTTGCACAGAACCAAGTAGGTTTATCAAGTAATGTGGGGCTAACCCAGAGGGGGATCCCGAATTCAATTGCTGGGCGTAGTTGAGATTTGTAGAGAGTCATCAGGGTCACTAATGAAGAATCTGCTAGCCGCTAGCCCTATACAAGACGCCCGGTTTCTTGGAAGTCAGGTTTACTCGGGCTTCTATAGAGCTCTTTGCCTAAATTAGACACACTACTATCTACTGTAAACGTTTTTTTACAAGTGCAAATTTTTAAATAATATGGGTTTTGTTATTGGGCCTGCCTTATACAATCTGTAAATGTGTCTGTAAATCTGTAATTGTACGTTACATGTAAAAACACGACTATTAAGATAATAAATATGTACTAATATATATTGTAATTTACTTCTTCTTTGGTTGTCTCTCCTCAATAAACACTAAGCTGATCATCTCCTTGCCCTCATTAGAGGGAACAGCTCCTTCACACCTTGTCCACCTGTTTCTTGTGCAGGTTCCTTGGCCACTAAAACCACCTCAAACATCCTACACTCTTCGATCTTCCGCTCCTACTTTCACGACCAACCTCTGCGTAAAGCACTTGTTACATCGCAGCATGTGTCCGAGGAATGTCGTTTTTATTTGCTTTATATTTCACAGTAGCTTGTTCCCCTCGTTGAGTTTCTTTAGCACCTGCTCTGTATGACTATTATTTGCATATTTTAATGCATCAAAAAGAGTTTCTTTTGAAACATATGAATATATTAATATGAAGATCCGAAACTAGTTAATTGAAAAAGTTTAACGGATTGTCGAAAAAGTCGTGAATGCTCAGAAAGACTTGATACCTTCAAGTCATATCGAGATACACTCAGTATCGTGTAGTGAAAAAGCACCATTAAAATCGAAGCATTGCTTGAAATGGCTTTATTGGAATTTGATAACAAGATTTTAATGTGCAGGTACTTCCCAACTTTCCTCTTTCTTATTTTTCCCTTCCCCATTATTCCTTTCATCCTAAAAAAATAACCCAATTTTGGGGATGCAATAAATTCAATGGCTCCAGACGTTTGGGTGCAGTTGAGGCTCTTGCACGGTATTCCTATAAAAATATACGTCAAGCATCAGAACAATAGAAAATTTATGAATGAGTCAAATACGGTATATCTCATAGTCAGTCCTGTTAACCGCTCCGATCTATCGCGAATATGCACGTTTTTCGTCTTAAACGAAATGTCAGATTTACAAAAACTTTGTGGTATTTCCGCTTCACAAATAAAGCTCTATAAATGAAACATTTCTGAACGTAGCCAATACTAAAAACTGTTTTTGAAAGGTTACGAAATAAGCATGTAAATATCAAAATTTAGAATGCAAACAAAAAACAATGTTAAAATGACTCACGTGATGTTTTTATGTGAAAACGGTACTAAAATCACGAATTATGTAAAAAAAACAATACTTATTCTATCGTATAAATGTATAATAAAGAATTTAATCACCTCACTTTTTTTTCATTTCATATAAGAATATTTATAAAAAAAATAACAATGTCTAGCGGCCCGTAGGCGATTTGGCGGGTAAAATCTGTATCTACCGTGTATCTGACAGAATAGGTTTATTTATGTATTTCTATGGACAACTTGAATAGGGATGTGAGCTTGATTTATTATGGACCTCCAATTTTTTTGTTTTAGGGATGTCACTAGAACAATAACGGAGCTATAATGATTTCTGTGGAAACATACGCGTTGGCGTGTAAACACGCTTATAGTAATTGACTACTATCGTTATATTATCGTGTATATCCGAACGTGAATGTAGTATGTAATGTATATTAAGAAAGAAGTGTAGCAGTCTATAATTCCTATTGAAAAATGGCGTGAGAGTTTGATTGATATTAATTTAATTTTATGTTTTCATGGTATCCTCAATATTGGGCATGTTGTCAGGTTCAGGGCTAAAGGAAGTGGAAAGAGTGAGAGGAAAGTTTGAGAAGTACTAGAAGCAATAAATTGAAATTCTCTCTCCTTACATTCGATTTAATTATTCCGTCTCTGAAAAAGTTAATCCATCCCTTTAAAAAATGTTTACTTAATAACACAAGCCATTATGTAGGCAGCTAATGAGGAGTGAGAGTTGCATCTTCCTAAATAGGAATTGAATGCAGTTTTCAATTATTGCACCCAACACTTGCATCCGAAGCACTGCACATTATCCACCCGCCTTGGTACAGCGACAAGGGGATTCATTAGCGTGAACTTTAAAAAGAGGTTTCTGTATAGGTAAAGTTTTTAAAGGATTTCTTAAATACGAGTTAAAAGGTTTACTCTGCCAATAACAAGCTTTTTGTAATTAGTATAAATTATAAATAATTCACAATTAAATGTTACTTATTGTTCTAAAAAGCCTTATAGTCAAGGCCAAATTTAAAAAATATATAATTTGTATATCACCGCTTTTGTAAAGGTCCACTACACAACATTTTCACTAGAAAAAAAATAATTTTGAACTTTTTTCACAAAGTAAAATAATGTTAAGTTCGATATGATGATGTACGTGAGCCGTTTCCAACCGAAAATTAATAATGCAGTTAAAAACGCAAAATAAAGTGTTTGAAATCAATTGTTACTATTTTAGTTTATTCGGGCTTTCCCATCACTGTTTAAGTATTTTTTTAAATTTATTTGCTAGTTTGGAGTCAACTTTTAATTAAAGGACGCTATTTTTGTTTTATTTGTTTGTTGTTTTTTTTCGACTTTTATTAAAAATGTTTCTTGACAATGTCTTTCTGATAGTTCCATAACAGTTGATCCGGTGACAATTAGCTCCCGACAGTTGATCTGGTGGACAGTTGATTCTTCCGGCAGTTGATTCCCTAAAATATTTATTTTCAAGTAAGTATTCAAAAAGGATTATAGTTCGTAAAAACAAAGTCGATATACTTAGGTTTATCTGAAGCTACTATCTTGTGTGCAAATCCGCTGTAAAAATATTTTTACTAACAACAATTTCGACTCTCCGAAGGAGCGTGCTATAATATTTTCCTAGTATCTACCTTTAGCCTCACAAGGTACCAAAATCGGAGAGGCCATAGTCTCACTGGCTCCAGGCGGTTGGGAGCATTTGGGGCTCTTATATAATATGTTATATTATATCACATGATTTTATTGTATTTATACGCTTGAGTATAGTGTATGTAGGTATTATACTTATTACTTGAAATGGCTTTAGCCATGTTTGGTGACTAGATCTGAATAGCCAGGTAGATATTAGTAGAAAGTTGCCTTCAAATATAAGTACATCGAATTGTACATTGTACGGCCGTATATCCTTTTTGCATACTTGAAAAAATAATATTTTCGGGGAACAACTGTCCGAGGGATAATCTGTCCGCCGGATCAACTGTCGGGGGTATCAACTTTAGGGGGATCAACTATCGGAAAGATCAACTGTCGAAGGGCCAATTTTCACCGGATCAATTGTCGGGTCACCCTTTCTGATATGTCCTGAATTTATTTAGGATTATTTATCACTAAAACAATGTGTTCATTATTGCACATTTTAATTGGCCATGAATTAACTTAGTTCATAATCGTGTTTTGTGGAATATATAAGTTGATAAAACAGCACAAAAGCGGCACCGAATGCCTTAAAACATAATATTCTCCGACAAAATATCCTCCGACAAAATATCCTATGGTAAAATATCCTCCGACAAAATATTCCCGACAAAATATCCACCGACAAAATATCCTACGGACAAAATATCCTCCGACAATATATCCTACGGACAAAATATCCCCCAAAAAATTATCAACTAAAATTTAACCTAAACTAACCTAACCAAACAAAAGAATTGGACAAAAACAATACAATAAATAATGTAAAGAAACTAAATTATTGTTCAAAAATAGTCAAATGTGGCAAAAATAATTCAGATAACAATAATTTATTGTCTTTACAGGATGTCTGTATTATTTTTGTACCATTTTTTGTTAGGTTAGGTTAGGTTTTAGTAAAGATTTTGTTGTGGGATGTTTTGGCTGTAGGACTTTTTGTCGGAGGATATTTTATCGGGGATATTTTATCGCGGGATGAAAAGTCGCGGAACCGAACGGAATGTCATCTGCAAATAGAGGATGATGACTTTCGTTCGTAAAAACCCAACCCCATTGCGAATTCCAGGCACCCGTTTCATCTCTTTACTATGCGGAAAAGTGGCGTATAAAGATACTACTATACTTGGTCATTTTAATGGGAAAAAATATTACTGTATCCCTTTTATATGTATTTCGAGATCACTTTTTCATTTCGTGATTTGCCTTCCTTGACAGGTATGATTTTTCTCGTAAATTTACCGATGTTTTATAAGTCTTTAAAGGATTGTTTGATGTTAATTATTATTATTTATAACCGGTGTTTATAACCTGTCCTGGATAGAGCGCGAAAGACATCGTAGATAGAAGTGGTTACATTATAAACTTACAAAGTTGTCGTGTAATAATAATAAATATTTATTACGGAGCTTGATGTAGGATTTATACGAAGCCTATCGTGAACTTATAAATAAGCAATTCTTACAATATATAAATAAATAAATTAAAAACAAATTTCAAGCTCTAAAATATTCTACGATTTTTTTTTCATCCTGCGACATGATACCTAACGTAAATTGGGATGCCCACAAATAGTGCACACTCCAAAGGACTTAAAATATATTAAATAATTTTAAAATATCACAAAATATAAAGACCATCAAATCTTGGCACCTTTCGTAAATTTAAGGGCTTGTGCATGATTAAAAAAAATAAGAAATTCCCTTTCTTATCCTTCTGCCTTTAAAATTAATTTTTTTTTACTCTTCTTTTAAACTTTGTTCAAATTTACCAATAATGATGTTGATATTTCTTTGTTTATGCTTTTAATTTTGTTTTTCTACATTTTTACATTTTTATTTTTTTATATTGTACATTTTAGTACCTACTTTTTCCTAGTAGATTTTTATTTGTAGGTTCCTTTTTATCCTCTGATTTGATAGTGCCATACAAGTATAAAGAAATGAAAATTTACATCACATCACATTGTTTTTAACTACTTTATTATAATTTACATATCATGACAACGGTCTCAGTTGGATCCTAACCTTCTTCAAAGCAGCAGATATTATTATAAACTCTCCTGAAAAAAGTTAAGATATAACCGTCACTAGTTGAACGATTTAATACAGTGGTAAAAGCAATAAAGGTTTTCATTTAATTTTAACGTGAAAGCACAATGTTATTGCTTTCTTATAACATTTAACATTTTACATAAATATTCCCTAATCTAATACAATCCAGGATAATCCTCTTTTGTCATTTTTGTTGGACAGAGACAGAACTTCAGTTTACCTTGTTCTGAGAAGATGTGTAAAGTTTTCAAATACGATATCTCATAATCCATTCACCAATTTTACGGTTTTGAGATTGAAACTTTTAAAGTATTTTAGTTTAACATATTTTAAAGGATAATATTTAAATATGACGTATTTTTGCTATTTTAGAACATAGCTAAGCGTGCAGATAGCCAGGTAGGGCTTAAAAAATTATTGCATAAGGTTCTAACTTCCTCTCTCTGATACCACTCTAAGGTAAGGCCACGCCCTATTTAAATATTATACTTTAAAATATATATCACAAAAATGCTTTACACAAAAATTAACCTCAAAATCAGAAATTGTTAAATAGATTATGAGAATTCATCTTTGACACTTTGACGCCTCAGAACATGGTAACGCAAAGTTTGGACCCAAACAATCACGAACTAAACTACGCCTCATAAACACTATCAACTATCAGATACAAACAAAATGGAAATTTCAAAGATTCAAAGTGATCTAAAACTCTTGTAAAATAAATAAAATCCTTAAAAGCTTGATGATTGAACTTTGTCATGTAAATAAATCCATGTAAATACAATACAGATTACTCTCAAAATTGTGTTGATTACATAAATGAACAAAAGAAACGGTTTTGCATTCAAATATCGTTTTTGAAAAAAAAATTGGTTAAACATGGTGAAGATATGTCGAACAGTATTTTTTTTCAGCAAAATAATATTTCTACAAAAGCATATGTATTTACTTATATGTGGCATGTTTTTAATCATTCTACGTAGCCGCCAATAGCTCCAGTCCAATTTTTTATTTTTTTTAATGAATGACCTTCTAACTTAAATAACTGCATATTTTTAGAGTTAGTTTTAATAGTTAAAATAATTGTCAAAGTTAAAATTTTTCAAGATCCCTCGAAAACCACCGTATCTATGGTTAGTCGTGTGACGCATAAATCACGTCATCTACTATAAAATCGCCCAATCAGTTGTTTGAATCACCGCCATTTTGAAATTCGGAGTTCGAAGGAATCTCCTTAGAAGTAGCATTACTATTTTTTTTGGACAGTAGTTTTTGAATATTTTCAATAATAGAAATAAACTGATAAGAGATACCTTTATTTTTTAAAATGAATTATCTAGGCCCAAACAACAACTAAATCTCTATAAACAGTATGTAAATAAACGAATAAGATGAAATGTTGTTAATACTATGGCTTGTGTTATACCTACATTCCCGTACAATGACATTACGGTGATGAGTGACGTCACCACTAAATATTTTAGTAATACCAACTTGACGGCGTGTTTCCAACGACACTTTTAAAAATTCATTTTTTAATATTTTTTTTTTAAACTGTACATTTAATATTATTAAATAAAACCTATATATTCAGAATCAGCGTTTATTGGTCTATAATATTTAAGAACATATTTTTTTGAAGCCATAATATTTTTCACTGGAGTTCCTTATTTTAAATTCGTTCTTCTACGGACCATTAGACGATAAGTGCAAGACTAATATGATTCGACCTCTTAAATTATTGGAGCGAATCAAAAATCATCAAGACGATTAGCCCGGAGTCATTGAATTTCTCAGCACTTCTTTAGTTCTCGTAACTGATGCTTCCCACAAGATGCAGATCGATCAAACCGACTGCTCATAGAACCGTTATACCAACAAACACGTTATTTTACATTCCATCCGACGCGATGGGGCCATTATGTTTAATATTATATCATGTAATTTCAAATCGTCTTATAATCATACGTAATATTAATAGCCATGTCTTCTCTGGATCACAAAAAAGACGCCTTACATAATTTGCACGCGATGGATAAATGACAGTGGCGTGCAATGAGAAATTACCCGGAGTAGCGTTCATAATGAGATGGGTATATTGGTCAATGTGATACTGAAAATTGATCATTGCATCATTTTACAGAATCGAGAAAATACTTAAAATATTTCTTATGGCGGTAATTTAATTATTTTAGAAATAAACCCTTTTTGCAAATAGTGTGTTTTTTTACATTAGCTCCACACAGGAGACCCTGAGGAAAATTATTCCCCTCAGGGCCTCTGTCATCTTTGAGGGTGCTGTGTGGAGGGTCTTTTTAAGAAATTAAAGTGACAATGTTCAGTGAAGCAAATAATAGTTATTATTTTTAATTGATAAACAAACGTTTAAGACAAGATTTTTATGCACAGCACAAAAAGTTACAATTATTATAAGTAATAATTATTAGCCTGAAACATTCATCAGAAGGACGCGGGTTCGAGTCCCGTCGGCGGCATGTATCTTTTCTCGGAAAATCTTTTCAGTGTAGATGAGTGTTTCAGTGTAATAATTATTATTTATAGGAAATAATAGTATGAATCCATCCCTCCCACTCCGAGAGAGTACGGCTGTAGAATTCAAAAGGACTCCTCCAACAATTCTCTCCAGATCCGGCCTACCAGCCACCTGGTGTGCACTCGCATCCCCCGCCAAGATCCGGACGAATCTTTCCCATGAACCCGGTCACGCCTGTTAAGTCACTAAATGTAGCGAAACACGTGGGATTACCTATGGCAGAGGTGTTGGTTATCCAATAATTGATTCCCGTTGTTAAATATTAAATCGAATTGTTTGTTGTAAATAGTTTTGTCCTATAATATATTCTTCCAAAAAAGGCATGCAAATACGATATTGGATTGAATCACCTCCACAATATTTTATTTAAATACCTCTCTTCAAAGAATTTGATATTCGTACGAACAAAACTATTTATTAATATTTTTAATTCGTCTCAATATTTTACAGCATGACTTGCAAAAGGGGTTTATTCCTAAAATAATTAAATTACCGCCAACTTATTTTTATTTTTAACTTTATGATTAAAACCTCAAATTGTAATATTTAATTAAATGAAAACAATATTAACGATACTCAATTGAAAATCTGAAAACAGAAAAATCAGAAAAAGATATTGACACCTCTGGGACTCGAACCCAGGACCTTCGGCTTTCCAGGCCTTGGAAATATTCATTATCCTGTTAGCGAATTTTAAAATACAGGTTTCTCGTCGACCACAGAGTTCTAACTTCTTGTCAACTATGCTCTTAATGGTCGGTTAGTTATGTTTGGAACATTGGCTTCCGGTGTTAATGGTGTTCTACTATTCTAGTTCTACGTATTTCTGTGAAAGGTGCGAAGAATTACCGTCAGTCACAGTCAGAACATGGTTGACGCATTCCGCATGAGAACGGTTTGTTTTTACTATTACATCTTCTCGTTCTTCACTAAGCTGCGTAACTTATCGGGTTTAGCGTTTTCTCTATTTCCTTGAAAAGAAACTCCATTTTGCCTCTCAAAATACTACCTTACTGTTCTCAAGAATGTAATTTTTGATGTGATTCCCGCCAATGCTTCTAACGGACGGATTCAACGCAGTAGATGCTTCAGATTTAAAATAAATATTATAATTTGCCCTTGCATATTATTATCTTTATATCATAAATTTAATAAGCATACAAGACAAAGGCGGAGTTCAAACGATGACCAGTAAGTAATCAGTGATGATTGGTAGCCATTTATGTACAGCGTTACCGTTGTAAAATAAATTTTAATCACTATTGTCTTCCATGATCTGTCTTCGGAAATGATTTCAATGAGACATAACACATTGAAATCAATTTACACCTTTCTCGGTGCGGTTATGTATGTAATTATCATGCTTGTAACAGAAATTAAGAATATATTTTATTACCGATAAATACCATAGACAGGACTTTAAAAAGTTTGTTACACCCATAGACATACAAATAACTAGACGAGAACTTACAGATGAGGGGTAAAAACCAACTATGGCGTAGCGAAGAGAGGAAAGAGACTTGTGATTCGCCAAGCCTTCTTCACTGTCTAAGTATGTGTTTCATAGACATACAGCGTCCGCGCGTAAAATGTACGACGAGAGCACGACATTGGTCCGGACACGCCCAGCCGGTTCCGAAAAATGGTTCCAATGGGAGGGGGAAATAACACGTTTTTTAACACGTAAGGGCATGTCCATATATTTTGTACGTCCGTGGTTACACCGTAGGAAGAAGAGTTCACTTCAATTATAACATTTTGCTTCTATGGCTTTACGCCCTTCATTTTGTTTTGCTTTAACCTCCATTCTGCATTGAGAGAACTAACACCTAATTGCCGCACGATTAAAAAGTGAAATAAATTTTATGGCCCCATTTGTTTGATTACAATGCTGGTGCACGCTTGTACACAAGAATTTGCGATAGAAAATATTGAAATGAACGGTAAAGCACCAAACCTGTTACGAGGGTTGTCCAGGAATTAAATTAAATACATTTATTATCTAAAAAAACAGAAATTTGTTATTTTTACAAAAAAAAAAACATTTAAAATTTTTTTTAATTTTAGGTAGGTACACGTCCCCACTATTTTTAGACAGAGTTCCCGATAAGATCGATGCACTTGGTGAGCCGTGGTACAAAGTCCTTGATTTCATTGTCGTACAACTTAGCAGCCAAACTTCCTCGTCCACTTTGATTATTTTTTGGGAAAATCTCTAAAGACCCCGCGCAAGTACATTCGATTCGTAGTACAGTTATGTGCATGGTCGGCCAGGACTAGTATATCTTCACAATTTTTGGTCATTCGATGAAGATCTTTTTGGTTACTGTGGTATACATGATTATACATGTGGTTTTAACATCCTTTAACAGATGTCGTTCGTATAGATATTTTACATAGTTTCGAGGTGTCTCAACAGATGCCAGTTAAGTAGTACCTTAGAAGAGTGTCGACTATCGTCGTTCGTATCCAATGCACGAATGGTTACGGAAACTGCTGATGACGCCCGATAGACAGCGGGGCTCCTGCAGTGTCGGGTTATCTAGCTTCGTGTTATAGACCTCCGTAGTCCAGTGGGTAAGACTCTTGACTCACAATCCGGGGGTCGCGGGTTCGAACCCGGCGTGCGCAAATAAATTTTATTTGATTAATTTGTGTTATTTCACAATTAATTCATTAAAAATAATATATAGTATATTTGCGGCACGTTCCAGAGTGGAAGATACTATCAGTATCGCCCTGGTGTAAGACCACCATTCAGAATTGAAACGTTGCTTGAAAATGGCTTTAGCCGTGTTTGGTGACCAGATCTGAATAGCCAGGTACTTCCCAACCTTCCTCTTCCCCACCTCTTTCCCCTCCCCACTACCTTCAGCCCCACAACATACCCCAATTGGGGATGCCATAGACTCACTGGCTCCAGACGGGAGCAGTTGAGATTCTTGTGCGGTATTCACTGTAAAAAAAAAAAAAAAAGTTAGAGCTTCCAATTGGACGGACGCCTGCTCCAGTTAAATATTCATTTTTAACTTACAAGCAAAGCAACTTGTAATCTCGAAGAACCTCGAACATTATCGGAGTTTTCTCTAACTTATTTCAAGTAAACTCAATCACTGGAAATAAAGGGCTTCACAATTACCATCTATGTCCTCGACATTTTGAGGATGTGTTTATATATTAAAAACAGTGTATTCCTGCATTAAAAACAGTAGAATATGCTGCAACGATTACCTTTAAAAAAATGGATCTATAAAAAAAAAATCTCGGCATGGTAAATCTCGGTGCCTACCTATATAGGCATACATAATATTACGTAAAAAAATCGGAGTTTGAAAAAACCTATTAAATTATTTTTAAAATGACGTTTCTGTTTGTTTTTATAAATATTTCTTTGCTTTCTGTACTTATAAATTATCTGTTTTTATAACTAACTATTGATACATTCGCATAGTAATGTACACTCCTCTTAGATGCGTAAGTAAATGAATAAACGGAAAGAGTATAAATTCAGAAAATGTAAGTACATACATGTACTCAAAAGCTATATTACGTGATAATGAAAAATATACAGATATATGTGTATTTATTTGTACCCACGTAAGTGAAATTATATTAACTACATACTACGGGTTGATAGGTATCATTCTGTGGTACTATCGCATTGGAAGTAAAAATATTTAATATGTGAGAACATGTGGTTTGTTTATAACTAAAACAAAGTAACTTATCTGTGTAGGTGTTCTTCACAATTCACCATAAAATGTCGGTGAGCTATTACCTGAGATCGTTTCGCACTTGTGAAATTAACTTACTTTTAACTGTAAAAATGACTCCATTGTCTTTGAGATTCCACACACATTTTATTATTATCATTCGCATTAGCTAGCGAGTAAACTTGAACCAAACTCTTAACGGATTTTCAATAAAATTTATTGTTTCTTACCGCAGACTTCAGGGTGGTCTTGAAACTTTGAAATAACATGCATACATTATGGAGATTCAACTTGGCCTTTTCTGTTTTGTAGAGATTATTGGAGGGGCCAAGAAAAATATTCTGATAAGACCAGAAAAGGACAATCCTGTACGTTGTCTCGTGTGATAGCATTTTTTCTCCTCTAGCCTCTTTCCTTCCACTCGTAGGATGAGCTGAGAAGATACGTATTGCTTCATTCATATTCATACGTTTACTCTCCTATTATTCTGATTTTTAGTGTGACCCGACTCAAGTATTTGATTAGCTTAGTCGTGCCTTATCTCTCAAGCACATACCCTATTTCTGCTTACATTGACCTTTGCTTCATGTATCTTCCTGAAACTTCTTTCTCTGCCTATCCGCTCTAAACATCCACAGTACAAAAGTGACATTATCCTTGTTCATTACGCTTTAAATATTCTCGTGGATCATCTACGTTCGTTTGTTTCAAAGTTTTCTTTCTTTCTGATGATGAAATATACATCGCTTTTGAATTAATATAATAAAAAAAACGTTATCTGAACGTAAAAAGCCAAGTCTAACCGAGATAAAAAGATCTAGCCTTATATTTAAGGCTTTTTAATGATGGTTAAAAATATACTCAGTAAAATCTCAACCACGTTGAAAATACGTTAATTCACATTTAACATTATATTCACTGGCAATGTATCTTGCAATCTCCAGACAAAATCCTGCGTATTGACCTGTTTATTTTTTTAACGTGAACACCGGGCAATAGACCCATTTGCTCCCAACTGCCAACCAATTGACACTAAAACAAGTGAGGCTCAAGGTAGTCAGAAGGTAAAGGAGATGGTAAAAAAGGATGATGAACCTGACTATTCAGATCTGGTCACCAAACTCGGCTGAAGCCATTTCAAGCAACATTTCAATACTAAATGGTGGTCTTTCACTAGAGACTTCGAGAGTATCTTCCAATCTGGGTTTGCTTCAAATGTTCAGATCTTCAAAGCTGGTCTAACTGGTAATTATTAACTGTTAATGATTCCGTAGGGGCACAGGATGTTGGAAAGTAAACGGATAACGACGCAGATTAACGTGTTTTTAAGGTGCGTTCTATTCAAAGTAAAAAGCGTGGGATGGCACGATCTGGCCATACGGAAATACTAAATAGTCATTACTTTGTTAATATATCCATTGCATCTCGTCATTTTTTTATTGTTCTTCGTAAAAAAGTTGACTTTTCCGTATAAACTTTACTGGAAAAACTTTATTTTTTTTATCCTGATGAGAAATCAATGCTCAATAGTAATCCATAAAAATAAAACCAATCGAGGAAGGAACTCGTTATCATGCTGTCTACATCAACTGTGAACGGGATCCTGTGGACCAAGAGGTCATTCCATAGTTCCTCCAAGCATGCTTTTTAACACCAGTAAAATTTGGGTTTTTCTTCCAAGAAATTGATTTAAGAGATTCAAGTCATATAGACATACATATCAGAGATATATTTTAATTACAGAAACTCTCAAATACTTCCCTTTAACACAATTTCCGCCTTTGAAATAACAAATATTATCTTGCATGTAATTAAACACTCGGTACACACTATAACCACACTCAATTACAATCGCGTTAATCGACACACCAAAATATACCACAAGAAACTATGTACATAATATATGTACAAGAGGTAAGAACACATTATTAAGCAACAATTAGGGAGGCGGGTATGCGTACCGCCGCCACAGGAACCATTTATCGGATAACCAACACCTCTGCCATAGGTCACCCCAAATGGTTTGCTACGTTTAGTGACTTAGCAAGGGTGCCCGGGTTGATGGGATGAGGATTGTCTGGATCTTGGCGGGCGGCGGATATATCTGCTCACCAATGGGATATTTCCACAAACGAGGGAATCTGTTGAAAATGTACGGAATATTTAAAGGTCATTTTTCTGATTTTAATCATCTTACTACAAATGTTTATTTTTTATGTTTTCATTCAATATTATTGATTTTAAAAACAATCTAAAACTGACAAAATCAAAACGATCGGGTTGTGACGTCACAAGCGTCGCTCAGCTGGCCCAGCATAAATAAACACTGTCAGTGAGCGTCCACGTTCATGACGTCACACGATGGCCACGCCCTAAAATATCGTTTTAGCGGTAATTCAAAAATGGGAAACTTTGACTCGCTCTAGAAAATCTGTTCGTCAACATAAAAATAAAATAAAAATCCTGTAATTATCGTAATTTTTTGCTTAATTATATATATATAAGTAATAAAAAAACGTGGAAATAACTCATTGCGTGGCAGGTCAGATCGGGAAAGACTGGTTGAGGAAGGCTTTTGTCCTCTCCAAAAGGACTGTCTTGGAACATGCCCTTGCACTGCAGTGGGAGGATAGATTCATACGTTCGTCACTCCTGAATATACCATCCCATAGATTTCTATCCATCACTCTCTCATTTCCAGAACTTTTTCTCCTTCCTTTCCATTAAAAGACCATCCAAACAAAATCCCCAAATATGGCATTTACCCAGAGAGATTTTTTTCTTCAAGCCTGCTGTGTGCAGATAAAGGTAAAAAAAGATAAAGTGAGAAACTGAACTCCATATAAACTTCCACTGTAGATAATCTAGAACGAATTTAACCTTTGAATACAATCTTAACTTCATTTCTAAATGATCAAATTATTTATATTCCGCTACGATACATTATGTAGAGGAGTGTGTGAAGAATCTCCTACACAGAACAAATGGAATTAGTTCGAATGTGCTTCTATTCATCCAATTCAACGAACAAATAAACCTTGATTGTGTACCATTATTTCTGACAACAGAAAAGATTTGAACTTAATATGGTTGATTAACAATTCCTTTTGTTGTGGTTTTTTATCTCGAGGTATGTTATGGTACCTACCCGAAGTATTAACAACTACAGCCGTAGAATAAAGAACATAACACTAGAAGTGCCTTCCGCGAAAATTCTAATGGAAACAAAAATGTGCCACTGACTTTGTAACTTTTGGTTCTCGACCATTAGAATGCGGTCTGTTTCTCTTACGTTTGTCTAAATTTGTATATCGCCATCTTATTTGAATTACATAATCATGGTGAAACACAGTTTTGTATGGAAATATAGGCCGAAATCGGGCCTGTAATTGGATCGCAAAACACGCGCACTGTGGTATAAAAAAAA
Organism: Limnephilus lunatus; assembly: GCA_917563855.2. Lineage (NCBI taxonomy): Eukaryota > Metazoa > Arthropoda > Insecta > Trichoptera > Limnephilidae > Limnephilus > Limnephilus lunatus. Next base: position 51,234,296 of record OU830593.1, read on the forward strand.
TTTAAAAATTAAAAAAGAAAGACAAACATTCCCGGGTTACCAATAGCCCAACAATGTTTGATAATCTCCTACTACCACCACAGAAAGCCGAAAATGTGGCTTGTGTTGTGATGGAGGACTTAGCCAGCCGAGAAATCGAACACGCGACGCCCGGGTGGGACCCAAGCGCGATGCCCACTCAACCACTGACCGGTCTTTATTTTATGTTTAGGTACAGCTAAAAATGCTAAGTCATGGACTATATACATACTCAAGTGGATACGACTTATGGATATCGCAATGTCGACGCAAACACAATCATTCATACTGCTCAAACAATATTTCTTTAAAATTCAAAAAACCTTAATTTTTAATATAATAAACGAAAAACACACACTTAGTTTACTTAGTTTAATTTTTGTTTATCGGAAGCATTGCATTTCACTTTATTTGCACAGTGACTTCTATTTTTCTTTAATTTTTTATTATTGACAAACTTCACTAGCACCAATTTCACTTAGTTACAATTATAGAAATCATATTATCTAATTTATTTACAAAAATGGCTTTATTGACTGAGTGTACCTAAGTTCTGTTTTAACTCAACTTTTTAGCATTTAATCTGCCTGTAAATTTGTTACATTCCGATTACAGTTCAAGATGGTGGCCTTTCTGGGTACTAGCTTTTATCCCGCCAGAGTTCGCGTGTTGTGGTTTGTATTTCCTACTACGAGCTGTTAAAACGGAATAATCAATATTGTCTCGACACAGGCATCAATCAACCTCTCTCGACACAGGTATATCCCAGTGAAACAGGCATCGAAAAATCGTACGAAATAAATTTTATATAGATAAACAAAAATAAATATTCTGGTATCAATCGGTCAGACGAAAATTTGATAAAAGAATTGCCTTAGGGATGGGTGATATTTATTTGGTACAAGTTCCCCTCCCTCCTCCCGCATTCCATACAATCAGTTCCGGTACATTCAGTTTTCAAACAGCTCGCGTGACAACTTTTGCAATTTTTTAATACAAATTTTATAATGCCAGAGCTCACCAGTATATATAGAAACCATCGCGGGCATGCACACATTAAATCCCCAAAGTTTCATCGCAATCGGATGAATAGTTTAGGAACGCATAGATATCTCACTAATCCCCAAACACTCTTTTATTTTTATATAAATAGGTGTATATATTTTAATAAAATGCTAATGTAAAACAAAAGCGTTAAATATTATTGGCTTATAATTAAGTAGTTATAATAGTACAGAAAATTTTGATTTTGATTTATTAAACAGGGATGTAAGAGAATATTAAAACATACTTCCTGGAAGAACAACTAGAACTACCACTATATCTCGTATAGTGACATTTACATCTTAAATCGAACAATGTGTGCTCTAGGCTCAAAAATCACTTATAACCACAATATATTAATAATATATTTCCAAAAAATATACATAGGTAATTATCATGTCAACAGTACAAATTCAATTTTGGTTTCTAACAAACAATTGATGACTTAGTTCATCAATTAAAATTGTAGGCATACCTACCTACGATTTATGAAATATTTTAAAAATTACCATATTTTTATCTTTAGCTTCTCCGAGCATGAGAATGTCTTGTGTCGGCCTATTCTTCCCATGAATTTGATTAGATTAGGCGTGTTCCATTTTCCTTAGAAATAAACTGTACCGGAATGAAGTGCAAAGCGAATCGATTAAATATGTTAATGTGCTCCAAACTACGCTACTTGCAGCCAACAAAACAGGCGGTACTGTCATTCTCTCATTTTCCCACGGCAATGATGCATAGAGGTAGGTACTATAATTAGATGGGACACTTAGCTAAAAAAGGTGGCTGCACTTCGATGGAGGTTGGTACAACCATCTAAAATACCTCCAATTTAGTCGACCTATAACCATCCTTTGTGCTTTGTATTGCGTTTCTGCAAAACAAGCCAAAAAGTTTGGTAAGGCCGACGTTTTAACTTTCCCCGGGAAACTGAGTTTTTATATCGTTTTTAAATCAACTTCTAATTAAGCAAAAATAAGTTTGTTGCCTAAAATTATAAGTTCGCAAAACACAACTGTCGAATTGCGTTGTCACTTCTAGTTCGTTCTTTTAATGTCGGCATGGTTCGTGGGCACCTTTTGGTTGTCGAACACGCACTTCCCTCTCCGCACCACATACCTCTTTTAAACCTATAATGAAATATGGTTACTATGTTATAAAGTAGCAAGCAATTTTGAGGTTGGCCTATTTCAACATATAGCGTGGTCTAACACATGCTTCAAGCTATAGAGTAAAAATTCGGACGTCAGTGGTTTCAAGTCAAAGTCTGTACGGGCTGTCTAACTTTCCACTCTATTTTATAATAACTCTCTGCTCTGATGTATGTTAGTCGTTGTTCTTATTTCAGGTAGCATCTGTAATACAAACTATTTATGCTAACTGCCATACATTAGTGATTAGCAACGTTGAAATCTCGATCACAAAAATTAACTGCCTTGTGTTTTAAATGATGTTTAAATTAGTTTGGGAATAAGAGTTTTTAATTGTCTCACGCGCATTTCGGGTCGCTGGGTGATTTTTATGATAAAGCTGTCAAAAACTACGTTATATTAAATTATACATATGTACTTTAAAATAATGGTTATCTTGCGAAGCGAAGCACCTTGGGACTAATTATCTCTTTTTAACACGCTTATTTTGACTGTTCTAATGATAAAATGTTAAAAAATATAGATTGATCATGGCACATCGTGTTTAAAAAGTTGGGGATTTATTTCGAAAATCTACAGCTGCATCGCATTAACATGAAATTTTTAAATTGCTGATAGTCATACCTAATAATAATGGTAATATTAATGTTTTAAAACCCGTTTAATCACAAGAGACCATATTTGTCCTAAAGCACATAGGTCTCATATAAAACGCTGTAACTCCCTTACTATCATAGTGAGAATATGTTATAATCGCTGTTAGAAAGGAAAAACACAACGCTTTATATTCCAATCTAAAAAATAGCCACCAAAAAGGTAAAATGTACACTTTTATGTACCTATACAAAGTTTTGAATCGCAAATTCAAAAAAAAAATTGGAACTTCGGGAATTTTTTATAAATTATTTTTACATAGAGCGACAAAAAAGTGAGGTTACAATATGTGTTTGTTATACATTTTTCTAATAAAATATGTTGGGTTTTTGTTTTTTTTTTTTGTTATCAGTAACTTAAATTAGAAAAAACGTAAGCCATTTTGAAAGAGCCATTTTGAAATTTTTTTTAATAAAGAAATGCAAAATTTTTATAATTAAAAAAATATATGTTTATTTAGAATTATATATGTAATTTGAAAGCGTATTTCAACACCTTTTTAAACAGTCTTTGGTTTTTGAATGTAAGTACTCAGAAACATTCCAAATATTTTCATTTTATTGTGAAGCGAAAATATTTTGACCATCTGAAAAAAATGACAATTTTTTGAAGGGTTAAAATGTGTAATCTTCTTTGAGTTTCCTATTTTTTTTTCATACTGTTTAAACCTTTTCCGGAATCCCGCTGGTTGACGTTAGATACGGGGTACCTATATCAAATTGAAAAATGATACTAAAAGTAATTTTGATTCGCATCTTATTGCTATATCTTCCTCATTAATCAGCCAATATCAATGTTACTTCTCACTTTTTGAAAGTGCCACGGACGTATATAAGGGGGGGGTCTTAGGGGTCCGGACCCCCCCCATTGCACCGCGCCGATTGTAGAAAACGATAGTTGCTTAAGTCCGCTACAGTGCGGGGAGCAGGGGAATGGGCAGTGCCCCCGCCGCGGCGCGCCGCCGCCGCCCGCGTTTCGGCCGCGCGCACCATACCAAGCTAGAATCTAGTTTAGTCTGTAGTTCATTATATTGTAGTTCATTAAAAAGAGTGTCATAATAATACGACCAAAGTTTAAAAGAAATTATTTTGTTCTTAAGATGAAAGCTCTTCATTTAGCTTGAGAGAAAACGCTTATTTTTTTCATACATTAAGTATTATTTGCATTAAAAATATTTTGTTATTGTAGGTAGGATGATACTTTTTGATTTTAATTTTATAATTGTAGTTCATTAAAAAGAGTGCCTTACAATATGACCAAAGTTTAGAATAAATTATTTGGTTATGTGGTTAAATAAAAAGTGTTTCAATTTTAAAACAAATTATTTGTTCTTAAGATTTTTTTTATTTTTTATTTTTTATTATTTATTGACCAAGATATTGCAATACATATATACAAAATACAATGTACATTTTTTTTTTTTGGTATAAACCACCTCACTAGGCTGAGCCTGTTCCGAAGTGGCAGGAATTTAAACTAATTTTGATATCTTAATCTTGGAAGAAAAATAAGATTAAAAAAATAAATATTTAAGTTTAGAAAGATAAATACAATAAAAGAGATGAAAGAGTATTTTTGTTTAGTGTACCTTAACAAATTAGGAATAAAAAAAGTTATTTTGTTTTCCACCTTTTATTTTATGTTATTTCTTTTTTTATGTTATAAACGAAGCGATTTTATTTAAATAAGGAGCGATAATTATGTTATGTTTATTTTTAGTTCAAATATCAGAGACTGAATGATTTATATATATAATATTTAAAAATAAAGGCTGATTGATTAAGACTGACTATTTTTTTCACGAAAACATGACCTTATATATTTTTTTTTTTTTTTGCGGACCCCCCCCTTATCAAAGCTATATATACGTCCGTGGAAAGTGCACTTGTAGCATTGTTGCTTGTGAAATTGAATACGGTAGTTGTAGGAACCGTTTTTTCTCGATTCAAACACTTAACTGTTAATGTCTAATAACCTAGAAGGAAATTACATCTTTCCCAAAATAAAGGTAAGACAATACTAAAGATGGACATTAAGTTGGGATAGATTATGCATTGGCTGCTTGAGAACCATCCAGCTCTTAGCTAGGCGAACAATGAGATCGAATTTTGGACAATGGGGCCAATGATGATTAATCTCGTTTAGTAGACAGAAATGGATTGCTCCCATCAGCTTTCATGATTACCTCTGCCATTTGTGAAAATCGTAAAAAAGATTATTTATATTATTCAACGGTTTTATTGTTCGCGAAGGTACAAAGAGAACTGCGTGCTAAGCAAAGAAATTCATTTTTACAATGATTGAAATTGTATAGCAGACTAAAATTATAAAATGAGTTAGCAACGAAAAGTCTCAAAAGAAATACAAAAAACATTACAATTTCTTAGCACCGTTTGTTGCATCTGAAACTGCTCACCAATTACAACTTCAGATGCACTTGTAATGGACTGTAAATGCTTTAAACAAAATAGTGTTTGCTGGAATTGGGTTATAGTATGTGTAAGAAATAACAATGTATGGAAGGATGTCCAATTATTTACCACTGTATCTCTACGAAGGATCACACAACACAACCACAATATACTCAAATGTCACTGCAACACCTCGAGGTAATTGTCGCCAAAATGAAACTAATGAGTACTTAAAACGATTTTATTTATTTCCAAGTTAGTCAAATTTCTCTCTTTTACTTAAAAACAAGATCATTCATATACACAAAAAACAAGTTGCTTCCAATTTATTTTCCTGTGTTTTTTCCATTTCCATTTACAATTTCTTCCATGTTCAATTTTCTTTCCTGTTCTTTTTCCATTTCCAATCCTTCTTCTGTTGTTAAAGCAAAAGCACTGGAATTGGCATAATTTTCTTGCAAATTTTGCAAATTTGAAATACTTTTTCAGCAAGGTGATGGTTAGGGAGAGGTAGGAACTAGATAAATGACATCCCGGTAGGAACTAAGCATATTCTCATTTCAAAACTAAACACGGTTCTTGTAATACAAAATCAGGTTTTTTTTTCATAATGAATAGGAAGTAATAAAAGTCAAGAGATATCAGACCTCATCGCCTTTAATTAAGCAATTAGCAACACATGCAATATAAATTATAATTTTATCATTAACGTCATAGGTTCCCTACATAATAACAATCCCTTATTTTTATTTAAAATATGATACTTGTGTAGTGTTATTTAATGACCAACCCACATAAAAAGAACGTATCAATAAAAAGTAAAATACGGGAAACAAAATATTTGTAATGAGTCGCCAAGTTCGTGTGCATATTTAATAATCCTTTTTTCTAAGTAATCTGCATTTATATTTTTAAAATCTTACATTTTATATTCCTCCAACAAATTTATAACTTTTACATAGATAGAAAGTAGGTTCTACCTATTCTTTTATTTTCCAAATACATCTAAACGTTGAAGCTAATCTCAGATCCGTTAACGCCCTGCGTACATTCTATCTTTGATCTCTATTCATCTAGTGTAGGCCCTAAGACCAGCCCGTGTGGAAACCTAGACTTATCTATTATGGAAACAGTTTCCCTCGTCCCCGTGTTATTCGCCTTTATTCCCTTGTAATGTTATTAGCAACGCATAAATTCGAATAAATTATGCCCAGCCCACCATTCCCATATTACTTCTTGAATTACGTTCAGTTTTGTTTCATTTTATTCTTGTTTGAGATAACATACTAACTTTGGAATTGAAAATAAGATTTTTTTTTGGGAAGGTATATCTAAATCGCTTTAAGCGATAAAAATGTTTTTTCAAGTGCATTATTTTTCGAAATATTAATTTAGTCATTGATTTCAGACTTTTTTTCACTCTTACAAAATTAAATAAAACCTATCCTTAATAATTGGGCATTTTTCGACGTTTTTTAGTACCAGCCTTCGGTAAAGTATACTATACTACTCGAATATACTTTTAAAAACTCCTTTTTTATATAGGTTCCTCACAGGAGGCACTATTACATAAATAATATCATTGCTAAAAACGTCGTAACTTTTGTATTTATTGCTTTCACTTATGTGAAAATCATGGCTATTAGGGAGTAACCTTATGTATTAAGATTGTACATATTTTTCTCATTCTTATCATGCATTAAATTGCAAGTATGTGATTAACTGCTGTATTGTATTGCTGTTATTATGTTGCTAATGTATTGATTGTTTCATGGTATTTAAAAAATATATATTTTCTTATTCCACTGTTTTTCATTATAAATTCTGAATTATTTTCAACATTTTATATCACAATGTTAGTAGGTATGTTTTATGTTTTTATATGTGTATGTTGTTATAATGCGTTCATGACTCTTTCATTTGTTGTTGTAACTAATCTGTGGAACTAATCTCCTACTGACAAGCTACTTGCAGTAGCTTAGTGAGTAATAAGTTCCAATTTTGAGCAATTTTTATAAAATAATAAAAAAAATCGGGACTATTTTCATTCTCTTACGGGCTTCTTCAAACTGATGGTAATAATAGATGAACATAATTTATTTTCTTATGTGGTTCCTCTATTACGATCTTCAATGATAATCTCATCGATTTCCAGACATCTTGTGAAATCTCTTTTTCATTACTGTCGTCTTACCTTACTGTTTAATATGTATTATTACATCCCTGCTACCAGATAGGAAGCACAATTCCAAAGAATTGTAAAGGTAAAAAAATTTTTTACTAACTATTTATTTTTCTCTTTCCAGGTAAGTGTCCCGTCCAATTTACTATTATCCATGGTGATATTTCACACTTCGAGTGCAATGTTGATATAAAAGGTATGTAAAATTACAAATATTTTATGCTTATCAGATTTCAAACGAGGTCAGCTGCACAAACTAGTTTTTATATGCTCCTTTGAGATAAAATCTGCATAGTACTATATTATCATTTATATTATGAAGTGGGTCCAACAAAAGCCTCCGAGTCAATTGCAGGCAGATTTACGATGTAATATTTTAGATTTATGATAAATTTCTGGCTTAGGGGCTATTCTCTAAAACCAAGTGACAGAAGCCAGCTTTCACTTTGGGTGGTTTTTTTTATAAAATCTGAAAGCGAGTGTTAAATTTACGCGATGTGTTTTGTTTAGCTTCTTGTATCATTAAAATCGACGTCATTTTGAAAATTTTACAGTGATATTAATGTATAACTGGATTAGTACATATGCTCAACTAATTGTCGTACGACATCATCCAAGGTAAATAATATGTTGTCAGTAGTTAGGATAGGTTAGGTTACATCGTGGGACACTGAACTTCCCAAATTTTGTGATTGTTTATTTAAATATAGAGCAAATCTAGCTTTACTTACCAAGATTATGCAGTTAATCGTTATTAACGCATATCCGCACATCATTTGGAAAAAATATACTTGTCATCAGGAAAAAGAAAATCTTGGGCTACAACAATATGGACAATAAATGTTTTTCCTGTACCGTGATTAGTTTTTGGGTTATTATGCCATTTATCGCTTCTTCCTACTTTAACCAACGATTCGCACAGCGTTACAGTGTCGATCATCACATCTTCACTGCAGATGAGACCAAATAACCCAAAAATAAAACTCGACCGGCCGTGAAAATATTTTGCCATGATTTTTTTGGTGTTTTTAGATTTTATGATTAGAATCAAATATGAACCAAACCTATCAATCGTAAGCAAATTGCATCTATAATTTGATTGGATCGATGATAGTTAAATAGATTGTTTAATCCGACAATTAAAATATGCTCAATTATATTTTAATGAAAAGAGAAAAACGATTAATATTATTCGACAATTTAATTGCATACATTTTTGTCATAAATAAGAAAGGCCCAGTTACTTTCTAATCCGATGATTGGTTGGTTGTTGCGCCAATAGTTTTAAAGCTAATTGTATGGGAAGTATCTAACCGAATCTGCCCATGACAATTTTGACATAAAAAATCGTATTTTTCTTAGAAATATGGGTTGTTCAAACATTTGATCTAAACTTGCAGTTCAAAGAGGCATAATTTTTTTTCTTGTTTCGTAAATCTGAAGTAATCGGTTTACTTTTATGTTGATTTAATACCAACATTGGATATCTACATCTGTGATATTCTCAAAAATAACTACTTAGATATACTTTATAAATAATAAAGAAGTGTGTTCGTAGGCTGCCAAAAAGATACATTATTACGAATTTATCTGCGCTTGTAAAAGATTTTACTGGTTTAGGTAAATGTATTAAATGTACCTATCACTGCATATGACTTACAACCATCAACGTGTAACCAGTTCTTCCGTAGGATTTGGACTCCTCAACAATTCTCCTTCGGATCCGGTCCTTTGCCAACCTTTTACATTCATCCGGTATTTGTTCCTGCTCCAATTCTCTATTAAGCAGTACCTTTTCCTCGTTCTGCCTACGGGTCATTACCATCCACATGGTCAAAATTTTGACCTGTCATCATGACCTGTGACCTGCCATCTAGCATTTCCAATTTGGTATTTGGACCTACTTAATAGTTCGTGTTCAATTAGATTCTCTAGTATATGGTCAATCCTATTCGGAAAGAAAAGTTTTCTAACACAGGCCGAAAAAGTTTGAAGTAGTAAAACTTCCAAGGCTATTTTATAATCCTTCATCAAAATGTCAATATTGATTCTCACTTTTAATACAAACCTAATTTTTTAAATTAACATGTAGGAAAATAAATAAAATAAAAAATTGCTACAACTCATTTTAGACACATTCTGTACAAAATAGAAAAAAACAAGTCCCTCCTTATAAGGAGATATTTATTTGCTGATTTGAGACCAGACACAATCTTTTTGTCCAGGCCGGCAAGAATAAGACTATAACTCTGATTTAAGCTGACAGGAGGTTAATCTTAGTGTACCTAATAAACTCCCCATAGGTTGTCGGAACTATCATTCGTTGACATTTTTATGATCAAATGCGGTTGCGCTTTAATCTAATAACTCAACGTATATAAAATGCAGCTAATTGGACGACAGTTATTATTTTTTTCAATTTTAAACTCAATCGTAATTTACTTTCACCTCGATAGAAAGTGGAAGGTACTTCCAGAACCGCCCTGGTAGACCTCTATCTAGCAAAGAAAAACATGTTAGCCACAAGATCTAAATAAATAACCAGGTAACTACTTCCTTAAAATCCTCATTCCATCTTCCTTCCCCTCCTTCACATCCTTTTAATCACAAAAAAATCCAAATTAGTGGTGCCATTATTATATTAGGTATATGTCTTGTATTATATATGTTTAATGTGTAGGCACAGATTTATATTGATAAACAACAATTGTATTTTTATTGGTGGCTTAAAATACATTTTTTCGCCACGTTTCAATATAAATAGGTATTTTATTGTATATACCAACGAGTTATATGCCGAAAACGCCTTTGAAATGATTTTTCATAATCATTATTATGAAAAATCATTTCAAAGCATAAAGTATCTCCTTATTTTTTATAGACACAATTCTTCCAAAAGTACACAAAATTATAGAAAAGGTTAAATGAGGAAAAAAATTGCAAATTTCATAGTTCAAATTTGGCTGATAGATGACAAACTATTCCACACGAATATTATCTGCGAACGAAGCTACATGAATTTTGACATTCATTACAATTTTACCCATGGACTTCAAAATTTCACTGTACAATAAAACATCATCGGCGTAACGTCTATACTAAGTTTAGCACTGAGATGCTACCGTAACTGTGCGGCAATTTAACAATGACATCTCCCTAACGAACTGGTCAGGACCATGTTAACAGCCTTGCGGTATTCTGGAATGTAAGAGAATACAATATTATGTGCTTAACGGTTAACCTCATAATCACCGGTTCTATCAACCGATTTGGTTAAACATTTTTCATAGCTTCATCGATGGAAGCTCAAACAATGCACGATTTCTAAAATGGGCTAAAAAGGGATAGCATTATAGTTTTATGTAGTATATACCTACCTACAAGTTGTTGTTTATATTCTATCGTACTTCTTTATGTAGGTATTTGTAGATAGAAATTAGCTATTAACTCAATCTAATTTAAAAGTCATCTCAACTGCATTCATTTCTCGCTTATGGTATAGCGCCGATCTCTGACTGCAGTTTGGAAATATGTCAAAAATCAATTTCAACACTTTAAAATGGTAGTATCAAAGCTCTCGATAATTTTTGACAAATTCAGAAGAGATTAGAAAATGTAATCTCGAGTCCTTGTGTAGCTATAAGCATACTAAATTGTATTCCAAATTTTTTATTGACAAATTACGGGTATTATGTATTGGTTTAGCTAATAAAAAAGAATTTATATGCAAAATCTCTCCTTTCAAATTTGCACAGCTTTTTTTTCTGGATTTTTAAAAACACAGCTACTATTTACAGTTTGCAAGGTTACGTTAATGACTCGACTCGAGTCTTCGTATTATTTATAGTTTGGTTAACCAACACCTCTGCCATAGGTTTGGTGACTTAGCAGGGGTGCCCGAATTAATGGGGTGAGGTTTGTCCGAGTCTTGGCGGCGAATGCGTCTGCCCACCAGCTGCATGCCAGATCAGATCTGGAGAGGATGGTTGAGGGAGTCCCTTTGACTTCTTTAGCCTTACTCTCTCTGAATATCGCCTTGCACCGCAGTAGGAGGGATGGATTCATACGTCCGTCACTCCTGGAAACACTGACCCCAAGACTCCTACCCACCCCTAATATTTTTTTTCCATCCCAGAACTTCCTTTCCTAAAAATACCCTCCACACAGCATCCCCAAAGATGACATAGGCCCTGCGGGGAATTGTGGAGCTAATATTAAAAAAAATTGCGTTGAATCTCGCTCTACAATATTATGAAAACCTTTTACAATAGTGATTAAAAATGACTTATATCAGTAAATACTGTTGAATAATATTTGCAAAGAAAGCCATTATGCCTACTTGGCGTTATTATTTCAAACCATTGTCTCCGAATATTTACACGTCTACCAACATCACGACTTTCCAACTTCTAACATGTCCGCATTCTCCGAGTTAAAGACAAGCATATTATTTTATAAACTAAACTGTAGACATCGACGATACTATTTTACCAACTTAGCCAAACACGTCCAGGTTATAAATGTGGCCGCCTGGACATCAGATGTGATCAGCTGCAATATCAAATGATGCGACAAGACAAAGCTTCCGCGATTGGACTAAGTCACGACATTTTACAATTTATGATGGAAGGCTTCGCCACCGCTGCTACTCTACCTTCTCACACATGGTCCAGGTACTCATCTTTTTGTGTTGGAAGGTTGTAGTATCGATTCTGATAATCCTTTTCCTTTTTTTTGGAAATAAATTAACCCTGTCTTATTTAAAATATTGGTGTTGTTTGTTTGGTGTATCTAAATACTCGTACACCTATATTATGTGGCGCAAGAAATATGCAAAAATTTTGCGTAGTTCTATTAATGTTTCCACTCGAGGACAAGCAAGGCTAAATGAAACTCACACCAAGATTGACGAAACCATTTTTTTTTATTGGCACAATGTTTGTAAAAGCACAAAAATTAGAGAGAAGGTTGAAAGTGAAATATATTTTTTTCAAATTAATTGAAACTTGGCTGCAAGATAACAAACTATTTCAGCCAAAATTCTGTGAACGAAGATACATACATTTTGACATCCATTGGAATTTCACGTGCCTACCAAAAAACTTTATTTTGCATAAAACTAAACCTACCTTACCTCAATAAAGAGTGGTGTTAATAAACCTTTTTCTAAATATTTTAAATTTCATGTACAATTCTTATAAACTGCTTCTCTTTCTACGTGATCTGTGTAAATAAAACACACTTGACCTTTTCATATCAACTTAAAGATTCGTAGTAATTATTCCAAAAAAATAATATGGTTTGAAAAGGAGATATGTAAGTACGAATGCTAGAGGGAGAGCGTTAACCTTAAAACATTACTACAATTTAACGAAATTTGTGAAGCATTTAAGGAAACATTGCGATTTTTCATTCTTATAACAAGTGTAATAAGTCAGGTACTCCCCATACGTCATAAATTTGTCTGGTAATATTATACTTTTGTGAAAACAGCTTGGGGTCCGAGTAGTTAACAAGAGAACAAAGTGTGTTTTTAATACTTTTTGGAGCACACTTTGCGATTCTTTTCTATCGAGAAAATTTTATATGCTTACCGTTTTGGATTTGCAAATGTATAAATATTGTCTTAAAAAATTACATGTTTATTTTCTAAGCACTTAAAATAAACACGTAATAATTAAAATCCGTACACTCGCGACACTATATATTATTACACGACAATATTATCAACTATAACAACAGGTATTAACATTTTTTAGTAATAAAAATAATCAACTCTCTTGTTCATGTGATACAGCGCAGGCGTGTTTTGTAAAATATGTAGGTTATTTATTTGATTTGCATATAGTAAAAACCTGTGGTAATGCGAAGTCTTACCAACCAGTCTACTTAATGAGATCTACGATGAATTATGACGGCAGGAAGTAATTAATGTGGAAGAAGTGAAATAAATTTGACTTTTCAGTTATGTGTTTTATAGCAGCATTATCTTTATGCAGAAATATCACTGTCATTCATAATGGTTCTGATACTAAATGAATACCGTATTTTAAAATGTCACCCCCACTCATACGTCCCCACTCTAGGTATAAATCTTGTTTAAATATATGTAAGCAGGTTAGTAAGGTTAGTAAATGTAAAATGCAGATACTAAGTTACATTAAATTACAGAATTCACAGACATAACACAAATACGAGAAATCAGATTACCAAAAAGGGACAAAGCGAACACGCAAAATAGTTTACTACACAAATACAAAGGGATAAAGTATTATAAAGCGCTGTCGGAATCTTTAAAGTCAGCATCAATTGATAGATTCAAGATGTGTAGTAGAAGTCACATTAGGCGAGATGAAATATTATATTTTAGTAATAATTAATTAGTAATTAATATACTTTGATGAACAATAAAATAAAATTTATAAATAGAAAAATAAGATAAACTTTAAGATGAAGCCGTGCGAATTAATGTAAAATTAAACCAAATCATGTGCTTTTGGTTTCAAAATTTGATCGTTTAGAAATATTATAGAATTATTATAAAACAATGCATTTCAATGCTTTTTCTTTCGACATGAATCAAATTGGGCTGTGGGATTTGAGGATTAGACCTAATACCGTCGACATAAAGATTTTGTACATTTTGTATCATTTACGCCCCACTACGGTGGCGAATGGACTTCCCTAGACTCTTCGTCGCTTGGTTCCGTGAAATCGATTTTAAATGTCCTTGTTATTATAATAAACAACGCGCAAGAAAGCAGTTCATGTTTTTACAGGCCTTTACGAAATCAAACTGTAAAAAACAACTCTCAAATGCCTTCTCCAACCGTTCTAAAAAAAATCTCAAGTTTTTTCATGTATTTTTAAATCCCTCTCAAAAAGAGGCGGGGCCCTTCCAATTTTGAACTAATAATTGTTATTATTTCAAGATGTATCCGCCATAATAAATAAAATTATGGATAATCTTATTATGTGGTTCAATGTTCAATAGTTCTAGGTTGTATCAGGCGGAATAAATGTTTTGTCTTTTAATTTTTAAATTTTTGCAATCATTTTTCAAATTTCATATAACTATATGTGCTTGGGTGCTAACACTTTGGACGTTTAGGAGTTTAAATGGACCTTGCAAATATCGTAAAATTGTTTCCAATCTTGAGAATCTTAATTTATAGTACAGGCGCACTAAATGTTTTGTCATTTAATTTCTAAATGTTTGCAATCATTTTTCAAATTTCATTCATCTATATGTGCTTGGGTGCCAACACTTTTGGCGTTTAGGGATTTAAATGGACCTTACAAACATCGTAAAATTAACGGAACAATAAAATACATACATTTTTCGCTTAACATTAATTTATAGTACGTACTTTCTCAATTAAGACAAATTGTTTAAAAATTGCATATATTGATAGATCCTCTTTGAGATTATTTGAACTCATCGTCTTAACGTTGAAAACATTTCGTCAAGACCTTTTATGATATATTTTGGAAAATAACAAGAAAGTAAAACACTTCCTCGTGTGAACATAGACAGATGATATCCGAACAGTGATCTATTGGACTAACAGGCGTTGCAGACAGCTGTCCGTGGGTTCTTTTATATTTTTTGATAAGTATATTAATCTTTCTTCCGATAGTGTCGCTCGTGAGCTATTTCAAAACGAGGCTTACTAGTAACTGGAACTGGTAACAAATTGACCCTCAAATAAAACAATTAATATTTCAACCAACAAGTTCTTTTGATCTAAGATAATAATTTCAAACAATATTGATTGTTTGATAAACAATTGTCGGAGTGGGAGTCATTCGAGGCATCCAGATTATTCACCATAATTTTAAAGTTGGTAACAGATCTATTTATTTATTTAAATTAAAGCCGCAAAAGCTGTCGAATGATCATGAAATTTGCAAAGATTTTTCGGTCTGGAATGTTTAGGTCAATACAATTGTTGCCTGCCCGCAAGTTCATTGAATCAAGACCTGTGAACCCTTGGAAACTCCGTTAATGTGACTATAAACCACTTGTTCCCAGCGGGTCTCGAGAACGCGTGTTTTCTTGACTACGTGACCTAATGTACCTAAAATTTGACGTGCTATTAATTCAGAGTAACTTCTACACTACCAAAAATCATGAGAGCGCCCAGTGAAATTCAAAATGCACTACAGTGCGCAGTGACAATAAAAGGTGTGTGCACATTGCATTGCCTCGCCAAAGCTCGCGCCTCGGAAGCACAACAACTGCGCCAAATTAAAACGTCTGCGCGCAATTTATTGCACTTCGAAACGCAGTGATCAGGGCTGAACTCGCAACATGACAACTTGAATAAATTTTACATGTAAAAACTCGTAATGAGAACATTTTAAAATTATAGAATTATTTTAAGATAAATTTTCTATAATAAAAAGTATAAAATGCTTATTCGAAATTATAGATATTTCATAAAATAGCAAACTATTCTTACACAATTATTAGGGTGACAATGAAGGTTAAATGCAATATAACTCGTCAAGCATTGCTTTATCCACATTTACACTATCTTAAACACTATTGTGTTATTCCAAGTGACATGGCCCGACAATATTTTACTAACTTGATTACACCAAGCATGGTCTCACTGGTTTTAAACTCAAATAAAGTTGTTGATTAATTATGAGTATTATGTCGGCTGGTGTACACAAAGATTTATATTCCACCATTATGGTTTACCACGGTGTTACTATGTAAGGTTCAAATATTTGCAACTATAATTTATTGATAGTATTAAATTATTTACAGAGGAAATCTGTTGTCTCTTCTTCTTGTCTTATTGCTGAGGATTGTGACACCCAATCCAATTGCCCTAATGAACCAGACTACTCCATTCTTTGTGGTTCTGTGCCGCATGAAGAGTGTAGAGTTACGAACACTATTGTGGTGATTTCTCGGTTAGATCATCAAGAAAATTTCTTATTGATGGGTGGTAAATACATACTCCTATGGTTAGAATTTAAACTGGTAAAAGTTGCTCTACGATACGAGTTTTAATTTCGGAAGGTACGAAGGAAAAGATGGTGGAAACAATCGCAATTATAATCTACCCACAATCATGATAACCGTAAATAGAATAAATATATTTAAGAAAAAACTGTTTGCCCTCAAGATCAATGAGCAAAACCAAAATGCTCTTACTTAAGAAAAATATGTTACTTAGGTAGTAAACCATAATTATTAATAATATATAATAATATATAAAATAATATATATATATTATTTTTGTTCCTATCAATGTACACTTAAGTTAACAAAGCGAAATTTGTATTTCTTTTAACTTAATAAATAACTAAAAAATGATATCTTTTGTTGTCTCTTTTATACAGTTGAAGACACGTTTCTTCACAATATATGATCAGTACAACGCTTCGGTGATCGTTCTCTGCCTTCCCTACTATTTACTTTGGCATTTATTTTATACTCCTACCTCCCACCATGGGCTTCTCAATTTAGCAAGCAATGTGTTCAAAATATTTTAGGATATTTAATTAAATTAAGACAATATTAGAGAAACTCAATCGAAAATCTGGACACAGAAAAATCAGAAAAAGATATTGGCACCTCTGGGATCTGGGTTCGTGTCCCAGAGGTGCCAATAGCTTTTTATGATTTTTCTGTTTCCAGATTTTTTTATTGAGTTTCGCTATTATTGTCTTAAGTTAATTAAATATTACAATTTGAGGTTTTACTCAAAAAGTTAAAAATAAAAATAAATATTTTAGGATACTTTGTAGACAATGGCTATCATTTAAATGGTTAGAAATATTGATGTTTTGGTTAGCTCTACAATGTTTACTGCCGGCAAATAATATAGTCAATCAGTTGCAGCTAATTTGGTCAACAAGTAGAACAAGACTGAACAGCAAATAACGTCAATCCCAAAGCTAACCAAGTGTTGAACCTGAGATGTTTTAATATATTTATTTACTTATGGTAGACAAACAGTTGATAGTCCATTTTGGATACTTATAACATCCAGAATGGTGTCCTTCGAATCCTGAGCACTCTTCTACAGCACCTCTCTAATGTTATGATTTTTTTATGTGTTCGTTTCATGTTCAGTCTTTTACAATGACTAGTTCTCCACTGCAAGTTATGATCTTGCAATTATTGAGGGAGCAATAATTAATTATTTAGCCCTCGGCAAACAGTACGATCTCAATCGCACCACAAAGCGCTTCGAGATGGCGCACCAAGAAGGCAGCTTCCCGTAATAATAGATATAAGTGGTGATAACTTTCACCGGGGGTACTCTAGGATCTGGTTCGACACCCACGGCCGATTCACCAATCAAAACTGAACGAACGCTAGAAGATAATTTTTCAATGAATAATGCATTTACTTAGTTCAGGACTTGTAAATGTCTACTTTTACTGCCATGTTAATCCTACAATTAAAATAACGTGTTCAGTAAGTACTCAAAAGTTTATGGGCGGTGGATAAATACCCTCTTGTGATGGAGCGCACCACCACTCGTCCACGCAAATAGGCATATGTACCTTTATCAAAATTCACACTCCCTTCCGTTATTCCAAGTGACTTGTGTGTTTAATTTAGTACCAACTTTAGTGTTTAATTTATAAACCCAAGTGGTTCGCTACGTTTGGTGACTTAGCATGGGTGCCCGGATTCATAGGGGTGAAGTTTGTTCAGGTCTTAGCAGCGGGTGCGTCTGCCCATATACTGCGTGACAGGCCGAATCGGGAGAGACTGGTAGAAGGAGACGTTTTAACCTCTCCATCGGGACTCTCTCGGAACATCGCCTTGCATCGCAGTGGGAGGGATGGATTCATGCGTGCAATAAAAAAATCATAATAATGATGAAACACAATCTTTTGGATCTTGAAAACTCGCCTAGATCGCATTTATTGTGTTCTACTTTATTCTATCTTTATACAGATTGTTCTTAGTTAGTGACAGTTTTTTTATTAGGTTCATTACAGATGTAATAAGGTATATAGTTATAGGATAGGATATAAACCACATATTGGATAGGGCACAATATCTCATCCGATCCTATTTTATCACATTCACAGACTTCATTAGTAAATATGAATATGAATGATTCGTTTTAAAATTTACAATCATCCACAGCACCCTTCAATAAACCCTTTCCTATAATGCCGGCGCTTGTACCTAAATTGAATAAATTAATGAACGTAATAAAATTTATTTCATGCCGCTCGAGTACTAGATTATATTTTATACAACTGATTCAAATGGGATCTTGCAATAAATTAGCCAAAGGATTGTAAATGTCTGACCAATCTGGTGTAAGATCATTAAGAACGTGGTTGTAATATAATCTCTTGTACGGTGAATCGAGTTTATTCGATTATTTATTTAAATACATAGATCGTTGTGTGACTTAATACGCGGTTAACCTTCATGTTGTGATGATAAATAAATAAATAGATAAGTAAATGATTTTTTGTTGGAGTTTCGAGCACAGCGACAGTAGAGTCAGTTTCGCTGCGTCAATATAAATTTAATACTGTTGACAACTTTTCTGACAAGTCCCCTTTGTTTACATTTTTTTTATTCTAAATAATCCAAAATAACATGTTCTCTATTATTTTAACATTCATTATTAGTTTAGTAACATATACTAGTTTCCTATACCTAAATACTTGCTTTTATCACACATACTTTGTTAAATGTACATTCATATTTCGGTATTATTGTAATACTGATAATCTCCTGTATACCACTTTATAATATCATGTACCTATCACTTGAATGTGAAAGCCATTCTATGGCGCTTAAATCTTACTAATATTATAAATGCGAAAGTTTGTATGGATGGTTGGTTGGATGGTTGTATGGTCCTTACTCTTTCATGCAATAAATATCGAATGGAATTTAAAAATTCCTTTACTAATCGAAAGCTACATTATTTGCGAGTAACAACGGCTTTATATATTGGTTAGCTCTGGCGTTATGAATGAGCTGTGGCGTTATGAAATTATGTGTCATACGTTTTCTGTCCCTAACAAAATCGAGTTATTGCAAATGTCAAACAAATTGTTACCTTGGAAACAATGTGTTTTTTTTAAATTTTAGGCTTTAAAAGAGTGCTTTGTTGTGATTAAAAAGAGTACTTTTTTGGCGTCATAGTTAATATCTACATATCTCTAAAAATGTTTATTCTCCGAACAAAAAGCATAACGTTGCTATAAAGCATAGCGTTTGAAGTGGACTGTCATTTTCTTATTTTTTTAGGTTACTCTGGATTCAAATATGAATCAAATACTAATAAAGGGAGTAGGTACATAAAATAAATTTCTTTTTCTAAAATTTAAATATTTTCTTAAATAGAATTTTTATTTGCGAAATGTAATTCTCAAATTTTGAAATTTTCTATTAAACAATAATTATTTTCTTTTAGACAAAATAGCAAGAATAATAACAATTATGCCAATAATTATGCCAGTAATTTCCCACTAATACTATGCGAGCGAAGCCGTGGGTAAAAGCTAGTAATTAAATAAATAAATAAATACCACGGCGACAGAGCGGCAATACAAATATACTATGGAAATGTATGGGAGCGTTTTTCGAAGTTCGAACTCAACATTTTTTTTTTTTTATTTTTTTTTTTTTTTTTTTATTGAGTAAATTTTTTACAATAAGTTTATTTTAATACAATATTACATATTTTATATACTCTCCTAATAAAGCTAGTGCTTGTGTTTAGGAGAGGACAACTTGATAATAACTTTCTTTTTTTTTTTTCAAAACCTTATAACAAACTTAAGAACTTAACTTATGAATAGATTTAGACTTAATAACATATAAGATTATAAGGGTAATTAAACAAAATATATATAGGATGTACATAAAACCTTTGGAATAACAAACAGTCAAAAACATATATAATAAAAGTTAATATTATATGGTGGGACTACCAAAATATGATTTAATTTTTTTTTTATATTTGTCGTAATTTTTTTCTGTTCGCATATCGGCGGGTAATTGATTAAATAATTTTATTCCTTTATATACATAGTGATTCTGTGCTGTTGTGGTTCGTATGGGTGGTATAGTTAGTCCACCAATAGAAGTATTCCTTATGCTAATATTTAGCAGTGGGGTAATATTTTTTTTAAATATATCTTTGTGTAGCTGAAGTAGTGCTATTTTTTCGTAAATTTTTGTAAGTGGGGGAACAGGGAATTCTTGGAATACGTTTATTGTTGGGTAGTAATACGGTTTTTTTAGGATAATTTTTATAAGAATTTTTTGAATTGTTTCGAGTGGGAGAAGGGATGATTTATATGCACCCCCCCAAGCTATGATTCCATATTGTAATACCGAGTGCGCAAGTGCAAAGTAAATTTCTTTTAATATTTTTAATGTGATAGTATTTCTAAGTCTGAAAAATATATATATTAGTTTTCTCATTCTGTCTATTGTGGAGTTTCTTTGATTTTTCCATTTAATGTTATTGTCGATAATTATTCCAAGATATTTTATTTGTTCTTTACTGCTAATATGAATACAATTTGAGTTACAGGGTGTGATTTTAAGTAGACAGTTTCTGTCGTGAACTTTAATGTTTACATTTATATTTGAAATATGTTCTGTTAGGCTCAGAGGTAGAAAATGAGTTTTTTCAACATTTAAAGAAAGTAAGTTTTTGTCAAACCATTGTTTAATGATATTTATTGCATTATTTGCCGATATTTCGGCTTCTTTCCAAGAGTTTTCTTCAATTGTTAATACTGTATCATCCGCATAAGATATAATCTTTCCGACGATTGGGAGTTCAAAAAGTTCATTTACATATAATAGAAATAGTATTGGGCCCAGTACAGTTCCTTGTGGGATTCCAAAATTAATTTTTTCTATATCACTTAACTCGTTATTTATTTTCACTTGCTGTGTTCTTTGATATAAATAACTATTTATCCACGATTTAGCTTTGTCGGTTATTCCTATATTATTTAGTTTGTTGATTAATTTTGAGTGTGAAACACTGTCAAAAGCTTTACGGAGGTCAATGAATATACTTAAGCATTTTTTCCCTTTATCCAATGCTTTATAAATAACTCTAGTTAATTCCGCTATTGCGTCTTGTGTGCTCATTTTTTCTCTAAAACCGTATTGACTAGGATTAATACATTTTTTATTTTCCACATAATCTACAATTTGTTTCTTTATTACTCTTTCGTATATTTTAGCTACATTGGATATTAACGATATTGGGCGGTAATTGTTTATTTCTTTCGAATCTCCGGATTTATACACAGGTGTTACAATGGCTTTTTTGTAATTTGATGGGAATGTTCCATTTTCAATGCTTACATTAATTATATGAGTAATTGGTTTAGTTAGTGAGTTAGAACATTTTTTTAGGATTTCTGTAGTTACACCATCATATCCAGGTGCAGCACCATTTTTTAGTGATTTTATTATGTTTTCAATAGTTTCCTCCGTAATCGATTTAAAAACTGATAGATTGTTTTCACTTAGTTTATCTTCATGTATATCATCTGGTTGATAATTTTGATCAATTTTGTAAGCAAGTTTTTGTCCGACGTTTACGAAAAAATTATTGAAAATATTTGCACACTTCTTTGATTCGTGGATAGCATTTAATGTGGTTCCATTGTTGTTTATAAGATTTATAATTGATTTATTTTTATTATTTTTATTCATAATTTCGTTTTTGGTGTTCCATGTTTTTTTAGTGTTTTCCTTTGTAAGGGTTATTTTTTCTTTGTAATATTTTTCTTTCGTATCTTTAATAATTTTTGTGAGTTTATTTCGAAATATTTTATATTCAGTTTTAATGTGATTATTGTTTGGTTTTTTTTTTGTTTGAATGAAGAGTTTTTCCTTTTTCCGGATGGATATGATTAGACCTTGCGTAATCCATGGTTTAATTTTCCTTAATTTAGCATTAGTTTGGAGATTAATATAGGTGGTACAGTCAGCGATATTAGTAGTTAATGTTTCTTCAAAATAATTTGCACATATATCAGGGTTTTGGCAATTTAATATTGATGTCCATGATTCATTGCGTAATTTATTATTTAATTTATGATAGTTCAGTTTAGAAATGATTTTAATATTTTTTCCAGGATCATAAATTTCTGAGTTTTTACATAGATCATAAACAAATATATTCGTATGATGATCTGTTATATCGTTTTTCCATATGATAGATTTAATTTTATCTGTGTTTTTAATATTGGTCCAAATATGATCTAGGCACGATGGTGCTTGTTTTGCAATTTCTCTTGTGAACTTATTTATACATGACATAAAATTCATTTCATTCATCGTGTTTATATATTCAATTTTATTTTTACAGTGATTATTTGGGCCAATATTAATATTCATGTCACCTATTAATATACAATTTAAAGTATTCTTATTACAGAGAATTTTTTTTAACTCTTCTATAAATAGTTGTACATTTGAACTGTGTGTGCGATACATAGCGATTATATTAAAGGGCCTATTGTTTACATTAAAATTGATTGACAGACAGTTTACGTTACATATGGGTATTTCGATAACGTTGATATCGGTAAATTTGTCAATAGTATATACTACAATTCCACTATTTTTATTAATCTGATAATTTGTAACGTATTGCTTGTAGTTGGGAATAATTGGTATGTTTATGTTCGAATGTATATGGGCTTCGGATAATATTATAAAATCTGGTTGTGAACAGAGTGTATTTAGTGATACAAGAAATTCATCCATGTTTTTATTTACACTTCTTATATTTAGGTGTAAGATTGTTAATCGATTTTTTATATTTTTATATATTTTACTGCATTCTATTGCTGTTTCACATACATATTCTTCTATGTTTAGGTTTTTATCGATTTCGTTTAAGTTAATATTATTCATTGCATGTGTTAAAATTTAAAATTTGTACAATAGGTATTAATAGTAGTAAAACCATCATAATTTGTTCTGCAATATTCTTGCTTGAGTAGAATAGAACATAGTACATACATACATATATCAATAGTACAAGTGAACATATACTGTAGAGATTTATTGCATATAGAATATTGGCAGCGTGATACATGGGTTAGTAATGTATATAATAATAATTTTGAAGTAATATATCTATAATTAGACTTTAGTAGTCTATAATTTACTAGCCTTCGGTAAACACAACTGTGTATTGGTATTGTATTATCTATTTTCTGGTAGAAATATAGAAATGTTGAATGTAGACGTAATGTAATGGAAAAAGAAACATAATAATGTAGTATGTAGTAGAAATGTTTTATCATGAAGAAAATATTCAGGTTTTTTATCATCAATATATAAAATGATTTAATTTTTTTAGTTTTAAATATATATATACTGATTTTATAGTATGTAGAATGATTTACATTACTTGAGTAGCAGCAACAGTGACGCGGAGGTCGCAGCCACTGACGTGCGGCGCGGCGGCGCGGCGGTAGCATCAGAGAGGCGTTTATGCACGCTCCAGTGGTTGATTAATAGGTTTCATTAGTATTTTCTTTTTAAATTGAGGGTTTTTGATTTTTTTACCGAAAACTATAGTTACAGTTCTTACTTACTTAGGTACTTACTTTGGTGTCAAAATATTTATTATTGTTTGATGTGAGTGCAAAATGATACATTTTTTAAAATAATTTTGCAGTGAAATTGCCAATTATTAAAACCGCTTCTACCTACTGGCATTTAAAAGGTTAACAAGAATAATATATTAGTTTAACCAGATAAAATGTATAGGAGCAATATAAGACAAGTAGGTCGACGATCATGTAGTCTACCGGCGCGGCGGCCCTAAAAAGGGACTAGCGCTTCAGTGATGCTGCGATACTGACGCAGATTCACTGACGCTATTGTCGCTGTGGTCGGAACTCTATCTCAAAAGATAATAAAACACCGTGCGTCATTAAGCTAAACTTATATTATATTCAAATTAATAGAATATGTTGTTTTTACCACTTTCATTGTTTATAAAAACCGACATGTTTCTTGAGCAACGCTCACTTCAGGGTTTTAATAGTACTATATTAAACCCTGAAGAAGTGAGCGTTGCTCAAGAAACATGTCGGTTTTTATAAACAATAAGTGGTAAAACCAACGTATTTTATTAATTTGAATTTAAAATGCTGCCACAAAATAATTTTGCTCTGTTAGAAGAAGTATTATAATATTATTTTGATCATTTTTACAACGCATTTTTGAATGTTATTGCAGATAGCTAAAAAAATACCTTTAAACTTAAAACCATGGGTAAATTACCATTGATGCCGGCTTGCGAAGATGAATAGAGGCTTTACTAACTTTTGTTTTTATCGGAATACCGGTAAAAACAAAATAATAATTTAATAAATTATCCATATTTTATTTTACATATATAATAGTCGAATAAAACCTTTTTCATTTACTCTAACTATGAAATACTAACTTTATATTTTATATGTTTTTTTTTTAAAAAGTCTATTTTATACTTTGTGTACTTAGAAATATAGTATTTTGTTTTTAATATTACCCACACTCAGGCAGTGCCTTAGTGGGTTTTCATTTCTTGTTTATACTATATGTTATTATGTTTTATGTTATAATATACTATTAATTTTCTATTATACATTATATGTAAAAGGAAATGAGAATAAATAAAGTTAAAAAAAAAAAAAAAAAAATAATAATAATGAGTGGCTTATAGCCAGTGGTATATTTTAAAAAACGATATCATTTTAACACCTTAAAACACTGGTATAAATAGCTAGAAAATATCTTAAAACCACGGATAAATTACAGTTAGATGCTGTTTACGAATAACTTGACAATATTTGAAAATGTTCTACTACTACCACAGTAAGCGGAAAATGTTGCTTGGGTCGTTATGCCAGCCGAGTCATCGAATACGCGACGCCTGGGTGGGTCTCAAACGCAATTCCAACTCAGCCACTGACCGTAAAAAGTAAAGTTTACAAGGAACCAGACTGATTTTACATGCCGTGGAAATTTTCGCTGCAAAAAAGGTTAAACTCAATCTTCGACCGTAAAAACTAACAATAAAACGAATAATTAGTTGGCATTAAATAGCTCATTTGCTGTATTAACGTGCTTTATCATTTTTTATGGATTTGTGATAGTTTTGAAACAGAAAAATTAATAGAAAATATAACAAGCTAATTTTAATAAATACCGATATATGTAATGATTTTGTCAACCATTTCAACACAGATATTACAAGCCCTTGGTGATAGAATGACGTACATTAATTAGTTTATGGCAAACGCTGCTTCCTTCTTGAATTTCTGCAAGTAATACTTGCATCCTGACATCTTAATCATGCATGATATGATTTAATTTCATCTCACGGATTTAGATCAGTCACCTAGATAGCGGGAAATTCTAGATTACAAACCAATTCTCGGCAATCACCTTTTCACATGTAATTTTCTAAGCTGAAAGGATTTTATTTGTTTTTATTATTTACCAACATAATTATGATAGGATGCAAAAAGGCTGATATTTCATGATTTTAGAAGAAACTTCGGCATATATTTATGGCTAAATAATAAAAAAAAATTAAATTGCTCTTCGCCTGCTTTTTTGGTGTACATAATTTTTTACATTTTATATCTACTGTGTATCTATTCTAAAACTAAGATAATAATATTCTATTTACCTAGGACATTTGGACATAACCCACGAAAACTGCAAGAATTTCAGCTTCCTTAACATTTAAAGGGAGTTCTTGAATATTTTAAAACTTTTACATTAAATATTATTTTGCGTTCCCGATAATTTTTTTGTTAGGAAGCCTCAATTCGTTGCAGCTTCTCGTGGGATAGCCATGTAATTCTACGATTATAATCTGGTAACGCTTTATTTTTAACTTCTTAAGATGAAGCCATACTAAATAATGCAAAATCATACAAAATCGTATGTTTTAGTTTTGAAAATTTGACCGCTTAGAAGTATTATAGATGCTTCAATTAAATACTGCATGTATAACATACTTTGGCCCTTAAAAATATCGGTCATTTTTTTTAATAAGTCTTTTAATAAGCTTAGAAAAAAATAAAGTATTAGGTCTATAAAAAACATTTTTAACTGAAAACTCTCCTACTTATAAACACTTTTTCGGATATGGTTTTATTGCATAATGTGGCAAATTCAGTTTCTTATATAATTATCGCGAAAAAAAAAAGATATTTACGCCCGAACCTCACAAAATAAAATATAATATGCATTTTCGCGTTGGTATTTTTGACATCACGACGACAATACGGCAGTCGACGAATTTGCTATATCAAAGTGAACCTTATACCGTCCACCGAAGAACGACTGGCAGCCGCCCCCTTGTCTTCCGTCATTACTCCTCCGAACGGAGCGGAGAGCGGTCGTGTTATGCTCCGCGCCGCTTATTTTCGTGAAATCAATTTAAAAATTCCGTTTTATTGCTATAAACAATGCATAAAAAAGGAATTAATGTTTTTTACAGGCCTTTACGAAATCAACATGTGAGAAAAAAATCTCAAATATCTTTTCCAACCTTTCCAAAAGCTTTTTCTCAAGTATTTTTAAACTCCTCCCATAAAAGGGCGTGAATTCCGATTTCGATTTTTTCCTGTACTAGTGGATCGCCTTAATGTATACTATGCTTTGGTATAATGAAAGTGTAACAAATATAGCAAATTACAAAAGTATTGTGTTTGGTCGAGATTTAAAAAAATAAATCTTAAATTTATCAACCCATTTTTTTATCGTAGACCCATTGATACTGTAAATAATTGCCAAAGTTGCTTTTTAAATCATAAAAATTTGGTCGACATGTTTAATTGAAATTGTAAATATTTGTCACCACTATTTTTTATCGCAGACCCATAGCTACTAACAATTACCAAAGTTGCATTCGAAATAATAAAAATCACGTCGAAATGTAAATTAGTTGCCACATTTTTTTATCACACATCTACGAGTATATCACAGGTTTATTGCCAGTATCTTCTGTAGCCTACGATATAGGATTAAAAACAAACATTAATTAAAAATCTCTCTAGTAATTTTGACAGTTCTGTATGCCTTCCTAAAAAGATTATTTAGTTAAGTTTAAGCTTTAAATCCAAAACGAAATTCATCTTGTACAACATGCCAAGCAGTCGTCACTCTTCAGTAACCAAATAATATAATCAGTTGTTTTAAGTCTTTAAAAAATATGTGGAATTCCTTAAGTCGTACGTTGTATATTACACTACAAAAGCTTTCGAGATACGAGAGTGGAGAGTGGTCGTCCACACCAGTTCCGCCCTGGGCTGAGACTTGTTCGGAGGCTCCATCGCCGTTGCCGAGGGTAATTAGAGGGCCCTCAGTTCGAATACTGGTTTACCTGACGTTAATGCATTCAGACCACACTACTTACGAAATTACCCAACAAATTATCCACTCCGGTTCACGTGTTATGGTCCCAGCCACCGTAATAACACACTATCTATGATGGTTCTTAAATAAAGAATACTTACCATTTGCTTATAATAGTTAGACGTGTTTGTGTGGTCAATTACGGATTTTTTTCCGATGTATATTCAATAATGATTCCATGGTTTAATATGTAAGAAAAGTCATGTTTCGTTAACCCATTTATCACTATTATGCTGTATTACGCTTCCAGCCATTGAAAACATTTAATCATTCAGATATTTATTTGCAGTATTGCGTGCGCTAGAAAATATAATTAAATAAAAATATCAGTTATTTATTATGATGCATGTGTACCGCATTAACCCTCGATCCGTCGCGTGGGGTCTTTAAAAGCCCAGGTTTTAGAGGAATGCTAATTATGTACATTTTAAATATTCACAATATTCTTTAATTTAGGTAGCTTCCTAAAAAGGATTATACTTGACGCTAGCGCCGCCAAAATTCAGTCTGTGCATGTGCGATGAGAGATACAGACTTGTGTTTCGGCTTGAGGCTCAAAGAAATCAACAAAATACAATAAAAAACCAATTTTATATGTTTTTTTATTGTATTTTGTTGATTTCTTTGTAATAATAATAATAAGTCTGTATCAATCTCAAATAGTTATAAGTTTGACAGATATCAGTTCGATTTTTTTTAAAGTTTTCTATTAAAAAGTATGATTCAAAATTATAAAAAAATGTTCCTTGTTGATTTTTAAGCTTGTACATTGAAAATAAATATATAATTTTTAATGCTTCTTTTTTATTTCAATGCAATCATTATCACCTGACTATAATCAGTTAAAATAACTCATAAAATGTTGGCTATAATATCATATTAATTTTTGGGGTCCTCGGCGACCCCGCGCGACACCTCACGTTAAAAAAAGATGCGACGAATGGAGGGTTAAAACGCCAATTAAAAATAAGATTAAATTCAATTTTAAAACATAGTTTTTTTTTTATATTAGCTCCACAGAGGAGGCCCCGAGGAAAACAATTTTCCTTAGGGCCCATGTCATCTTTTGGGATGCTGTGTGGAGTGTCTTTTTAGTGAAAGGAAGCATAGGAAGATCTGGGAAAGAAAATATTATGAAAGGTGTGTAGGAATCTATGAGTCAATGTTTCTAGGAGTAAAACATGAATCCACCCTTCCAACTGCGAAGCAAGGCGAGAAAGTTCTAGGTTAGGTCTCCCTCAACCAATCTCTTTTGATCCTGCCTGCCATGCAGTAGGTGGACAAACGCTTTGGCCGCCAAGATCAAGACAAACCTCACCCCATGAACCCGGGCACCCCTGCTAAATCACCAAACGTAGCGAACCACTATGGCCATTGTTACATAAATTGACTTTACGTATTGTAAATATCTGTGTATGTGTGTATTGTTAGTATAACTTCTAGATGCGGAAATATTCCGAACAAACCTTTGTTGTTTTCTGATCAATTTAAATTCAAACAATAGATACACGGATATAATATCCCTAAAAATAAACCGTATAATCCATTATTATTCAGCAAACAATAATATCTCGTCACAAAATCGTGAACACGCTGCCCGAATGATAATTCTGCGAAAGTTTGTTGCTGGCCAACTATTTTTATGTCATTAAAAATATTGGTTCCGTATTGCTTTCAAGGTAGACCTTATTATTTAAGTACCTACGTAATAGCTTATTTATTACACTTAAAATAAATCCACTTCTCGTTGTCTAGTATAAAAAAAGATACAATTTCTACACATGGATTCCTTTATATCACGGGTGGGGAACCTATGTGGCGTCAAGAGCCATTTGGATTTTGTAGCATCACCAGCGGGCCGCACATAGGGGGGAGGGGGGTTTAAATCCAATTTCTTGAAATATAATATTTTTATCAAAGGAAGCAAATACTTTGTGGTGTGACATTATATATTAAATGAAAAAACACACTTTGTAAAACATCACTTTTTATTTGAATTAATATTTAACAGCCAACCAGGTTTCGCTTAGCTCAAGCTTCAGCAGGGCTTATTATATCAACGTCGATATAATAAGCCCTGATGAAGCTTGAGCCAAGCGAAACCTGGTTGGCTATTAAAAATTCAAATAAAAGGTGCTGTTTTACAAAGTGTGTTTTTTTTCATTTAATAGAAATAATTAAGAATTAAAACGTTGCTTTAAATGGCTTTAGCTGAGTTTGGTGACCGGATCTGAATAGCCAATTACTTTTCCACTGTCCTCTTCCCCAAATCATTTCCCTCCTCACTACCTCTAGCCTCAGAAAATCCCCCAATTAGGGATTCCATAGTCTCACCCGGTTGGGAGCAGCTGGGACTAGTGCGGTATTCACATAAAAAAAAAAATAGAATAACAATTTTTTATCATGTTTCAATTCTTCTACAGATAATATTAAAGAAAACCTTAGACGCTTTAAACGGAAAACCAAAAAAAAATGTAATTTTGAACCATATTTGTGTAAAATTACAGTGTACTAAAGCAGTAAGATTTTACTGGTTGGAAAAAACACTATTTTGTAAAATTAAGATCAATCAGGTTTTCTCACAACCATGATGTCAATAAATTCTAACAAATTTGCATTGCTAATTGTACCTAAAGCTATTTTGTTTGTGCGTACAAAGTATCTACTATGCAAATTAACTTTTTTTTAATTGATCAATAAATCTCGACTCATTCGAAAAACTTTGCTCTTATTATAAGCAATATTTGAATTGTAATATTAAAATTCATGCTACAGTTCGATGTAATCGCTTGTAATTCCTGGAAAACCATATGTACCACAAGGTGATCAAAGCTTCCGATACGCTGTTTATTTGCGATGCTGGTAAATTTATAGACTACGAAGACGTGATATGGTTTGTTACGCGATTCCAGAGGCCATTTACATGGAACGAGACATCCACGTACAAAATCCTTAAGTTATTCTATGGGAAGTTTACGTATTGTCATGTGTATTGTACTTATACTTGACTTGGCAGTGATTTTAACGGGTTCAAGGACTTGGATAACAGCGTTTTATACTAAAAAAAAGAACTTGCCAAACGTTAAAATTCGAACTTTTTTGTCTAGTATTGACCTCGGTACGTCCGATTGCTACGCAATGCATGCATAACACGTAATGTGCCTTCAATGTAGGTTTGCATTGACGCAGCTGACAAAATACCCTTGGTTTTAGCCCAATTAGCAAGGGCTCTGTCTCTCTTATTTTTACCTGACATATTATATGGCATGCATCGCATTATCGCTGATTTGAATTTCATAATGATGATTGATGATGAAACGCAGTTTCGTTTTGTTAATTGGATCACAAAAAACGCTGTGGTTTTCTTATGTTTTTCTATATTCTATATCCCTACCCACCTGGCTGTTGATATGTAGGTACTTAAAACAGTTCAGTTTCATTAAAAGTGCCCTTTATATTTATGAAATCATTTTATATGAAGCATGGCCGTTATAATTAACATCTGATCACAATATTGTCAAAATATGAAAAAGCTGAAAATCTGATTTTTTGTACGTTGTGGTAGGTAACTACCCTTAAATCCCATACGCCCCATACAAAATATATGTACCTACTGCATACTAATAAGATTGTAAAGATATATAAATCATTAATTTATGAACAGAGAACAGCATAAAATAAAACACAAGGTAAAGAAAGATACAAGTAAATAAGTTAACATGATTATGGGCAATAAATAGATATAAAATATAAGTCTCCTCGTAAATTTTTTATGTTTTTTAGGTCACCAACCGACAAATACCGAAATCAAAACTTTTTTCGTTATTCATTCTATTAATTTTAATACAAAAAGGAAGAACTTCAAAAATCTCCTTGAAAAAATAACTTCAATTACACAATTTCATTTCCCGTCTTTTCAATTTTACGGCTTTCATTTTAAACACAGGCGCCTTAGTTGTAACAGCCTGAGACAAGATGTCTCTTCCTTTGTACAAATTCCTACTAATAATATTACTTCAGCTCCAAGGGGCGGTCGGCTTTGAGGCACTAAAATATCAGCAGGTGTTGATTTTATATTTTCTAGCTCCTCGAATTCGGATGAATTGGTGTGTTTGCTTAATGCAAAGAACAGAAGTACCTAAGTAGTAAGTAAGTGGACAGTTATTTAGATTTTTTGTTTAAGAATTATGGTTTCGTTTTTTATCTATACATACATTCCTTTATAGTAATGACATGGTTTTACTTACACTAAGAATATAACTTATTTTGCAACATTTTACTTCAATAGGTCTCTTGTTATTCATATTTTAGTACGAAAGCATTTTTGTACGAAAATGTCTACTTACCGACTTCTAGTCTTTTAAATTTTAGTTTTCAAGAGACAATAAAGTTTAAGTAAAGTGAAGCTGAAACAAGACATTCGAGATATTTTGTAAAGTTCCGGGGCTATCGCTAAGTATGTCCAGAATCTTGCCACTTCAATAAGCTGGGTACAAAACAAATCTACTCACTGTTGAAATTGTGCAACGTCTATTTATAAAAATTATACTGAAAAAACCAAGAGATTATCCAACACATCTTATTTTTGAAGAATTTAAAGTATTAAAATTTAATGATCTAGTTCGAAAAAATATAATAATTCAAATAATAAAAGAAAAACAAAATCATATCTTTTTTACTGAAAGTCGTACTCGTCAAAAACATATATTTCTAACACAAAAATGTAACACCTCATTTGCACAATATCATTACACATATCTAGGGGAAAAAATTTCAATAGCCTACCTGAAAAGATAAGAACAATCGAAGACGATAAATGCCTACTAAAAGCAATTCAATGTAAAAATAACATATTGATAAAATTATCTTCATAACTTATATAACTTTTGAATTTGTTTTTTATTTAATATCTACCATAATTAAATTATAAGATACAAAATATATTTTGTAAATATATTTTCCTCACGATACTTGTCCCTCTTCTAATCTCAAGCGTCTGATTCTATAGAAGAGAAATATCATTAAAAATAATAATAATAATAAAATCAGTGAAAATTTATTATGTAATTTATTTTGTATTAAAAAAAAGTTATTTTGAAAAATTAATATCATGTTATTTTTGCTGTATAAATTATGTATATTATGTAATAAATAAATAAATAAAAAAATAAAAAAATAAATAAAAATGGATTATATTATAGTCCACAGATTGGCATAAGAAGTTGAGAGAAGGGTGGTTCTTTGGATAGGAATATGGAAAGATTTGGGGTTTTTTAGTAAACCATGATTAATTTGATTTTTATTGTGGTCAAGAGGGAAGATTCTAGATCGTTTTTCAAAATTTTGAAAACAAATTTGATATCATGTTTGAAGTGAAAATTTATTTAGAACCATTGTGATTTCCAACTCGATGAAACGGAAACGAGCAACACTAAAAAGAGACAAATACATACATATACAGGATTTATCCTGCGAGAGAATGAGATAGACTAATCGGTGTCCTCTTTGTGCAGTGCTTTTTTGCCTATCGGCCTTCTCTTTGGACGATGCTTCGTAGAATAAATTATTAAAAAAAATTTAAACATGGTAACAATATTATAATAAATAAATCCTACACTTATTCTACTTCTGATACTCTGCATTCGTCTCATTCTCTCGAAGTATAGTTTTCTGAAGGTTTCACTTCTACCGCGTGTGAACTGCACACATGTTTTTTGTCGCGTTCTTCATGTAATATTTGAAATTTTATAATTATTAGTCTTCATTCACCTAACTATTTAGACCCGCGATAATGTATGGCTCCGAATACTGGACTATGTACAACTCCTTCTCTAGGCGACTCGAAACAGCAGAAATGCGAATGCTTAGATGATCGGCAGGAGTATCACTAAAATATAGGATTAAAATTTCACG
Organism: Limnephilus lunatus; assembly: GCA_917563855.2. Classification (NCBI taxonomy): domain Eukaryota; kingdom Metazoa; phylum Arthropoda; class Insecta; order Trichoptera; family Limnephilidae; genus Limnephilus; species Limnephilus lunatus. Next base: position 51,268,088 of record OU830593.1, read on the forward strand.
CATTTGCGGTAGCCTGAGTGTCACAGACATAAATAATATGCTGGAGGAATGACAGTTGAGACGGTATGTGCACGTAAGACGGAGACCATCAGACCTTACAGTGAATCAGGTAATCTCTATGGAGCTTCATCGACATTCATCCAGAGGAAGACCAAACAACTCCTGGATGACTTAATGCTCTAAAATTTTACAGAGAAACGGCCTGGATAATAGCAATATCCAGAATAGCGGAGGTTATAGCACAAGAACGAGAAGAGCCGACCCCAACAGCCTGCCTAGGCAATTAGTTGGTGCAAGAAAAAAGATGATTCGTGTAACTATTTAATAATTCTTAATATACATTCTTATTAATGCACGTCTTCATTTATCTATCTGTTTTACTTGTAACATGCGGTCGTACCAATAATACACACTTGATTAAGTCATGTTTTATTAATTGCACCGACATAACAGGAGCACTTAACTACGTAGGTAATGTAACTACGTTGAAACCCACGTACGAAACTTTGTTTCAAATCCAATCAATTGAGTTCAATAAAGTAGTTACTTTCTATTTGTCATTGTAACTGAGTTACATTGATCAACGGCTAACGAACTTGCTACAATCACTGCTTCTTGGCTAACTGCAAAATCAGTTGTAACTGCAAGTGTCAGACAGAGTTGTTCTGAAATTGATGTCGGCAGTGACTCGATCAAAATTATATTAAAAATAATTGCTAGTGAAAGGATATTATGGTAGAATTATGTAAGGTAAGCGTAATGAAATCAATTAGTTCTAAAGATTGATTGAATTTATCGGACGTCAATATATTAAGTTACCCTTTCATTTCGATTTTGTTTGTAAATACCTCACAAGAGTTCCAGCTGCTCCCGTCTGTAGCCAGTGAGACAATGGCATCCCCAATTGGGGTATGTTTTGAGGGTGAAGGTATTGGCGAGGGGAAGAAGATGGGGGAGAGGAAGGTGGGGAAGTACCTGGCTATTCAGATGTGGTCACCAACCACGACTAAAGCCATTTCAAGCAACGTTTCAATTTTGAATGGTGGTTTTACACCAGGGCGCTACTGAGAGTATCTTCCACTATGGAACGTGCCGAAAATATACTATTTATTAGTTTTAATGAAATAATTGTGAAATAACACAAATTAATCAAATAAAATTTATTTGCGCACGCCGAGATTTCGAATCAAGAGCCTTACCCCTAGAGCAGTGGTCCCCAACCTATGGGCCGCGACCCGGTGTTGGGCCGTGGACCAAATGGTACTGGGCCGCGCAAGGGCTTGCTTTAAAATAAAAATACTTTTGAAAAAAAAAGTTTATGCTGTTATTATCTTTGTTCTTATGTAAATTAAAAATTCAGATGCAGAAGGTTATTAATGAATGTAAGAAAATTATTTAATTGTCTGTTGGTACTTGACCAAATAACGAAGATATTTTCAACTATCTAATCCAAACAAAAATATTAGATAATAAGGAAAGTCCACAGTCGAAAAGGAGTTGTGGGAACGGCGCGGCGGGTGAACAGAGGCATTTTGGACATGTTTCAAACATTGTCGAGGATTTTAGGCGAGACTGAGCAAGAGCATTCATTCTGCCATTCTATAAAATTTGTTCTCTTTTCGTTTTCGCGGACCGAAAAAATCTTTTTTCGGTCCGCGGCGACAAAAAGGTTGGGGACCACTGCCCTAGAGTACGAAAAAAGATCTACTTGTACAGAATAACAATTATTATGTATGCAATACTTATTAGTTATTGTAATCCTTGTCGTTTTTTCACTAGGCATGCTCAAAGGGTTTGTTGGAAGTGTTTTTTAGTTGATGTATGAGTGGATGGAGAGTATTTGATGAAGAGGTCCTCTCCACGTCAGGCAGGATTGCCTTCATACTTTACCGATATTGAGGTTAAAATGCTCCTTGAGATCACGGCACTTCCAAGCCGTGATCTTGTGTTCAGACTTATAATAATGATGATGTTTAATTGAAAACACTTAGTTATCCACGATATTAAGTTTTATTTAAAATATTATTTATAACGAATATAGATTCGTGTACAAACTGGTAGTGAGGTAAAATTGCCGTGCAACCGGACGGATCGAGTACTAGAATCGGAATAATAATATGATCCTATCTCGGGGCAATCGGTGTCATTTAGTGTTGGTCATCTGGGATACCATACGCGTGAAAATAAGTAATGTGAATAAGTACTGCCATATACCTCCCCACCAGCGTTGCACGCGAATAACAAAATATGGCATACGAAAAGAAAATAATTATATACACCTAAATAGGGTTTAGTATGTGTCTGAGGTATACATATCTATATGCAATGTTTTTCATACTTGAAAATATAATTTTTACATAATTAGTTTTGTGAACAATTCTAAATTTACATCAATAACTTTGAACATAACATGCCTATAAAAAGAAAAAATAAAAGAAAAAATGTTTTAAAATTATAATGTTATTTATTTACAAGTCCTAATTATCATTAGTAATAGGAGTAAGTACCTATTTCTCAGTCGGTATTGACCGATTAAAATTATTATTACTTGTTCCTTCTTACGGCTAGACATATAGTGTTGAGGTAGGTAGGTACTGCTAGAATGCGTAACGGTGATTATTTACAAAGGCGAGTAGCTGCTGGCTGACTCGGTACATACTTATTATGCGTTTATACAATTTCAACGAAAGTAAACATAACTAACTATGCGTAATTGAATACAAGTGTTATTTTAAGGTGTATTAAAATATAAATAAAATACATGAACCATATTATTCAAAATTAACTTTATAAATCTTAGACTAAGGAGTGAATTCATTTTTAATCGAGGGAAAATAATAATTCGAATTCCAAGTGCTGTCTTTGTTTACTACCTGACTTTAGGTACGTAGTTCCACAGTGGTATTGGAATGTCGAATTATTATTTATTATATTGTTATTGTTAAACAGATACAGTTTGGTTAGCATTTATGACGGTCCGATCTAATATGTGGCTTCTTTTTAATAAGATAACACTACGTAAAATTAATAGATATCGGAAATTAACAGGAATTATTTACAGGTTGGATAACTTATTTGCTAAATTTGATATACCTTACTATTATTATTAATTAGTTATTTACAAATAAAATGTAGTCTGTATACTGTTCAGAATTCGGGATACGAAAATGAATTGATATATTATTATTATTTGTTAGAAATACTGACTACGTAATAATACAATAATTTATATGGCGGTGTTTCGCTAGCTAAATACCTAAATAAACTTAGTTTTATTTCACAGTAGTGCATTAGAATTTTAATCAATTATGAGATACAGTGATACAAATCGTATAATAAATTTTAGATACATCAATATAAGTTTTCTAATTAATTTGTTTAAACGATAACTTTCTTCATTGAAGTATTGCCAAGTATTACTTTTACGACTGGTACCTTTCAGGAAAATGTACGTGTCTTCCACAGCGTGTTTTTCTTGTTGTTATTGTGGGCGGTGTGCTTGCCGTTTTTTGCGGTATTTCCTCAGAATTTTGGAAAAATGCAGGTTTGAGTCTGTCGACCGAAACTCTTTTAGGTTTTCCATTGATAGTTATAACGTATGTTTTGTCGTCTCGTTCCTGAACTTCATAAGGTCCGTCATAGGGAGCCTCGAGTGATTTTCTTCCGCCGTCTGTGCGAAGGAAAACATGTGACGAGTTAGGTAAATCTTTGTGGACAAAAAATTTTCGATTGCTATGGTTACTAGTGGGAGTAGGCTTGATTTCTTCAAACCTTTCTTGCAGTCTTCTTATGTAGGTGTCAGGTTCTTCGCGGGGAGTTGTAGTAAAAAAATCACATGGTAATCTCAATGTTCTTCCGTAGGTGATTTCTGCGGGTGAGCATTTCAGATCTTCGCGAACGGTGGACCTAAGACCAAGAAGTATTAGTGGGAGGTTTTCCAACCAGTCCGGGTTGCTATAAGCCATAAGAGATGCTTTAAGTGTTCTGTGCCATCTTTCTATTATGCCATTTGCCTGTGGATGGTAGGCAGTGGTTCGTGTCTGCTTGATTCCGAATTTCCGCGTGAGGCTCTTGAACAGGCCTGACTCGAATTGTCGTCCCTGGTCCGTAGTGATTGTTTCCGGTACTCCGTGTCGAGCAATCCATTGTGTGGTTAGAGCGGTCGCTACCGTCTCTGCCGTCATATCCTTGAGGGGAACTGCCTCTGGCCAGCGAGTGTATCTATCTATTATTGTTAGGAGATATTTATACTCACTGCGAGCTGGCAGTGGACCGACCAAGTCAATGTGGATGTTTCGGAATCGATCTTCGGGAAGTGGATATGTTGCTGGATGTGCAGTTGTGTGTCGTGATATTTTGGCTTTTTGACAAGCGACACAATGTTTGACGAAGGTTTTGATATCCTTTGACATCTTGGGCCAGACGAATCTCTGACGTACGCTATTAGCGGTACCAGTGGTGCCTGGGTGACATATGTTGTGCACGCTACTTATTACTTGTTCTCTCATACTTTGAGGAACGAAAGGTCTCACACGACCTGTAGAGATGTCACACCATAATAATTCATTCGTGTTGGGAATTATCATTTTTTTTAAGACGAGGGAGGAGTCCTCAAGTGCCTTAATTAGATCGTCGTCGTGACTCTGCTCTAATCCCATATGTCTGTAATCGATAGCAGGAGGGCTGTTTATCTCTTCTATACGAGACAGCGTGTCTGCTACCGTGTTTAGATGACCGGAAATGTGTTTAACGTCGGTGGTGAATTGGGCAATGAAATCAAGTTGTCTCTCTTGTCGCGGGGAACTTGAGGCGCGTTTCTTGTTGAACGCAAATGTTATAGGTTTATGATCAGTGTAGATTGTGAAGTTTCCACCTTCTATGTCATTCCTAAAATATTTTATTGCTTCGTAAACTGCTGTCAGTTCTCGGTCGAATGTACTGTATTTACGTTGGGCAGAAGTGAATTTACGCGAAAAAAATCCTAAGGGTTGCCATTCGTTGTTATTAAGTTGTTGTAGGGATGCGCCAATCGCAAGGTCAGAGGCGTCCACCATTATGGCGATTTTCGCCTTGGGGTCGTGATGCGCTAGCAGGGTAGCGTTGGCCAGCTGGGTTTTGCATTCTTCGAAGGCGGCCGTCAGTTCCGGAGTCCAAGTGAGAATTCTCTTGTCGTTCTTCTTGTATCCTGACGTGAAATCGAAGAGTTTGGCTTGTGTGTTGATAGAGTTCTTCAAGAATCTTCTATAATAATTCAGCATCCCGAGGAAACGACGCAAACCTTTGGCTGTCTTGGGTAGAGGAAAATCTACGATGGTTTTCACTTTCTCTTTGACGGGAGTAATACCGTCCGGCGATATTGTGTGTCCCAAGAAATCAACAATGGGCAAACCAAATTTACATTTATCTAAATTAATTACTAGTCCGTTGTCGGAAAGGCGTTGGAAAAGGGCATCTAGGTGTTTCATGTGCTCCTCTTCATTTTTGGAGGCTATGAGGATGTCGTCCAGGTAGGTGAAACAGTAGTCTAAGTCACGCGTGACAGCATGCATGAATCTCTGGAAACTTTGTGCTGCATTTGACAGTCCGAACTGCATCGCTGTAAATTCGTATAATCCGAATGGAGTGATGATTGCAGTTTTAGGGATGTCGGCTTCTTCCACCGGGATCTGGTAATAAGCTCTCTTTAGGTCTATTGTTGAAAATATTTTCGCTGTGTTCAATTTGTGTGAAAAATCATGAAGTTGAGCGATTGGGTACTTGTCGGGGATTGTGCTTGCATTCAAGCGCCTGTAGTCCCCGCACGGACGCCACTCTCCATTGGGTTTTTTAACCATGTGCAATGGGCTCGCCCAACTACTCTTGGACGGGCGGCAGATTCCGTGCTCCATGAGGTACCTGAACTCTTTTTTGGCAGCTTCTAGGAGATGTGGTGCCAGCTTGCGAGCTCGTTCTGTTACGGGAGGTCCCCGTGTTTCAATTACATGTGTGACGTTATGTTTTTGAACGTTTTGGATTTGCATGTTGGGACGAGTTAATGACGGGTATTTATTTAATATATCCCGGTACTTCTGGCTTGTAGATATCGTCGAGATACCGGATGAGGGTCCTTGGGATTTTACTCCTTGAATCTGTCGTCCCGTGGACTGGTCCGTCAAGGTAGCATTTTTTAAGTTGACACTCAGGTTGTAGTGATGCAGTAAATCCGCTCCGATAATTGCTCTTGAGACGTCAGCGACGATGAATGTCCACTTTATTTCACGTCGTAGGCCGATTTGCAGATCAATAGTCCGGGAACCGTAGGTTTTTATGGGGGATCCGTTGACGCCGTACAGTGGGATTCGGTATGTATCTGTAGTGATGGTGTTTTTAGCCATTCGATGTGTCCTCGGTAGCACTGAAATATCGGCTCCTGTGTCGATTAAAAATTTTTGTCGTGACACAAGCTCATAAACGAAGAGGCGGTAGGAATTCTGAGAACGGTCGCATGCCTCTACTGCGCGTTCCCTTTGGCGTTTCCCGACTTGTTGCTCTTGAAAGTACATGGTTGAATGCAATTGAATGTTTTCTCCCCGAATTTTTTATGGTTGCTGCAGTAGTCGTTTGTTTTGTGAAGTTCATTGTTATTGTCCGTTCGATCGTTCGACCGGGATCGGTGTTGGCGGTTGGTATTGGAGTACAACGTCGATGGATGACGCCATTCTCGGCGGGGGCTAGGGTTACGCCGATTATAAAAATGGTGTACGGGGCTATGACTGTCTCTGCGACTTGACTTTAGTTGCTTGACTTCTAGAGCTAGTGCAGAAATTTGTTCACGTAGGCTCTGAAGAACGGAAGTGATGTCGGGATCTTCTCTGTAATTGTTATCTCTACGTTGATTTTTGTTTATCGCTCCGCACTCGGTCGTCTGGTAGATTTCCAGGATTTTATCGGCTGCTGACGCAAGTTGTAGTAGATTGTCGTCTGGCCGTGTGGTCAATATAGCTTGTACATGTTGGGGAAGTCTTTGTAGCCATAACGTGCGTATGATTGCGCTTTCAGCAAGCTCGGGGCCGGCGAGTTCGTGCATCAATCGAAGTAGTCCGGATGGTTTCCTGTCGTCCAACTGTAATCCGGTTAGTAGTCGGGTGAGACGTTTTCCTTCGGAATCTTGCAACCTCGTGATGAGTGCAGATTTTAGGGTAGAGTACTTGTCCGTTGCTGGTGGCTTGATGACGACATCGCTGACGGTCCTGAGGGTTTCGATGTCCAGGGAGGCGACAATAATGTTGTACTTCGTGGTGTCATCTTTGATTCTTGAGTTGGAGAACTGGCTTTCTGCCTGGGCAATCCAGAGCTGTATGTTGTCACACCAGACGGGGGGTAGCTTAACTGATACGGAGTTTATGACTGGATCCATTATTGTGTAATTGGCGCTGGTTCCTGATGCTGTTTCTTCTAGCGGCATATTGTCGTTGTAATATGGCAAGTGATAGGCAATGGCGAAAGCAGTAGTAGCACTGATAGACTGTGTAGGTATGCAGATAAAATTATCAAAATTGTGCATAAAACAAAATAACAATAAATCTAATCCAGGTCTGAAAAGTTAAGTTGATGATATCCAAAATCTTTTACAAATCCCTTATCTTTGCGTTGAAATGTTAGTACAAATATATTGTAATTGTAATTGTATTAATGCTTTGATGAAGTGCAGTTTAAAAATTTATACCGTGTAACAATATATGCATATTATCGCTGGGTTGCTAAATTTCGTTGAAATGTTCGGATTATCAATTATTAACAAGGATCACTGTGAGAAGTTGAATTTGCGTTACTTGCTTTACTCCGATCTGCGGTGGATGCTGTGGGGTCGGGTTTAGTTTCTCCAGGTATATGGCATCCGGGTATATGGCATCCGGGTACCTGGGTCTGTCTGCAAAATCGCGTCTGTTGGTTAGGATACTCTGCCTTAGCTGCTGGGTTTCTTGTTTATCTGAAATTGATATTTACCGGCAATATACTATCCACATAAACAAGTAATGAGTTGCGGGGGAAGCATTATTAAGAAAGTAGTAGCGGGATGTAGGTATTTTCGTACGCTACTGAATTTGGTGGACAATAACCAATTAACAATGTTGGACAATGATGTTCTTTACTGATTTATCTTCATATGATTCTAATGTACATACTGGACCTACTGAATTTAAGTTTAAAAAATTGAAATGTTACTCACAAGATTGGGTGTCCAGGATTCCGCATTCCAGTACTCAATCCTCCGTATTGGCAGTGTTCATCATTATCATTAGAAATTCTCGGGGTCACCAATGTTGGAAGTGTTTTTTAGTTGATGTATGAGTGGATGGAGAGTATTTGATGAAGAGGTCCTCTCCACGTCAGGCAGGATTGCCTTCATACTTTACCGATATTGAGGTTAAAATGCTCCTTGAGATCACGGCACTTCCAAGCCGTGATCTTGTGTTCAGACTTATAATAATGATGATGTTTAATTGAAAACACTTAGTTATCCACGATATTAAGTTTTATTTAAAATATTATTTATAACGAATATAGATTCGTGTACAAACTGGTAGTGAGGTAAAATTGCCGTGCAACCGGACGGATCGAGTACTAGAATCGGAATAATAATATGATCCTATCTCGGGGCAATCGGTGTCATTTAGTGTTGGTCATCTAGGATACCATACGCGTGAAAATAAGTAATGTGAATAAGTACTGCCATAGGTTCAATTTTTCGGCCTGCGAAAATAAATATTATTTTTATTTTGTGTTTTTTCACAATGAATTCATTAAAAAATAAATAAATTGCATTTTTGCGGCAGAGTGGATATTCTGAGAACCGCCCCGATGAAATACCACTATTAAGAATTGAAACGTTGCTTGAAATGGCTTTATTCATGAATGGTGACCAGATCTAAACACCCCTTTTCACACCATTTAACCTCACAACATACCTGGGGATGAAATTTTCTCACTAGTTCCATGCGGTTAGGAGCAGTTGGAACTCTTGTGCAGTATCACATAAAACTTTACAAAGTACGCGTTAAAGGAATAAAAATAACTAAGTTTAAATAGATCATTCTTTAAATTATTTATTTTTTAACTTCTTGAATGGTTCAGTTCTTGGAGAAAATATTTACAAATTCCTCCAAGGTTCATTTATAGTGCAAATTTAAGGATAATAACATTCTAGCAGACCCGGCCACACGTTGCTGTGGCTAACGAAACACAAAGCCCACTCCCAGCTGCCCGCCGCCCGCTTGCCAGTTCGCTCCCTTTATTTATAAATTTCAACCAAAAACTGTATATGTTCAAGCCACCTTTTGTAAAGAAAATTATTCAAAGGGCTCAGTTATTTTACAACTTAACAAAAAGTATTCGGTTTACTGACCTTTCGTAGTATTTTTAACCTAAGGCAGTAAAGCTGTCTCAAGGAACATTATTTAACAAATGAGATTTTTCATCTCAAAAGGATACACGCTCGCCGGAGAATGATTTGTGTTTGGGAGACCAAACTGGTTCTCAATTATAAAAATTGTGTTTCTCATTAATTGCCCTAACAAATAAAAGCGTGTAGATTGTTTTTAAAAAATGCTGCTTACGTTCTGATTCAACTAATTGTTTGGATAACAGAGCAATGTTAAAAGGATTGGAGCGGAAACATAAATAAAGTGAACCTAACGAGGAATTGTTGAAAAGAGCAAATCAAAAATAATAGTTAATAGCTTCGCTCCTGTATCTGACTCTCAATCTTAAATGGTTTAAAGTTTTGTTATTATGTAATCAAGATAGACTTGTCGGTAACATTCTAAAACATTAATTATTTAGATTAGAATAGGCATATCTTAAAAATAATAAAAATAACATAGACAAAAAATGAGTGTTAAATCAACATGTAAAAGTAATAACGCGCGTATTGAAACCATTTTTAAGTTTACCTAACTTTTTTTCTTATGGAATTCCATCAAGAATTTGTGCAGTTAAAAAAATACATATTTTAATTTGTAAAAGAGTACGTGCAGTTATTTGAAAAATTTTGGAGTAATTTTTTTTTGTTTTTTCAATAGTTTAGAGGTTATTGCTACTTGAATTTGAAAGAACATCGCATTTCAGACTGGTCACGTGGTCACAGAGATAATTTTATGAAAATAAAAAATCTGACTATGTTTACCAATAATATAACATTTTATTATATTTAAAAACATTACATCGAAAAATAAACATTGAAAAAACACCTTCAAACTTACAAAACAAACAAAAAAAATCATGTGTGCTGTTTACACACAGTGAGACATTCAGAAAACTAAACTTCGAGAGAATTAGACGAATACAGAGAATCAGGAGTAGGATAATTGTAGGGTTTATTTATTATAATATTGTTACCAACTTCAAAAATTATTTTAGGTTTTATTCTACGAAGCGCCGCACAAAGAGGAGGCCGAAAGACTACGAAGAACCGCATGCAATGAGGACACCGATTAGTCTATCTTATTCTCTCGCAAGCTATATCCTATAGATGTATGCGTTTGTCTCTTTTTAGTATCGCTCATTTCCTTTTCGTAGAATTTCAAATCACAACGGTGCTAAAAAAGTTTTCACTTCAAAAAAACGGGAAAAAAGTTCGATCGAGATTAAATACAAAAATCGTCTTTCAAAATATTAAAATGGCCACCGCAGGAACTAGTAGCTGAAAATCAATTGAATAGTTATACTAGCAATTATTGGAAAACTAAAACCACCTATTTTTATTCGCTCTAGACCGTGAGGAAAAAAAATTTAAATCATGTATTTTCAAATATACACACAGTCGGAGAGGGTTACATCACTGCAAATTACGCGGAAACATGTTATGTTGGCCAAAGTAACATCGTAAAGGATAAAGTAACCCTATTTTACCGACATTACAACATGAAATAAGTAGATTAAACGACTTGTTTTATTCCAGGAGAATATGCAAAACAGCCGTTTTTTGTACTTCAAGTTTTTTCCTTCTTTGTAAACACTATTTCCATCGAACCGTTGCGAAATTTGATCCTTAAAAAATAGGAAGTCTACTACAAGGACTTTCAGATGAGTGACTGGTGTTTGCTCTAACGAAACCTTTCCACGAACTTCAAGAAATAATATTGAATATCCTTGAGGGATGTCGGGGAAAAAATAATATATTATCATGCGTGTATATTTCGTCGTAGTAATATATTTAAAAAGGTTTCAAGCATGTAGCGGACTATCAAAGCACTGTATGTTTACTAAGTAAACTTCAAAAGTATCACAAAACTAAATATTTCTTGTGTAACCTGTTTTTTATTAGAAAGCAAAATCGGGAGTCATTTTACAATATTTACTAACACAGACCCGTGGAAAATCTAGGGATATTATAATTGTAGGATTTGTGAGGCTGTAAGTATTCATAAAAAATATTTACCTCTATATCATCATTCAAAAACAAACATTGCCAATTTCAGAAATTTACCTTTTGAATGAAAATTTTAAAAATTACCACATTTCTCATTAAACAAATGAAATACACATTTCAAATATAAAAAAACAAATGTTGGTACCTAATTTGTCTGAAATGTCCTCACAATCAGTACCAATTTTGAAAAATCAAAACAAAATTGTTTAAAGACGCAAAATTTTCGAAAGAGGAGCTCTGTCGTCATGAAACTTTCACGGAGTTTTCTAATTACATATTGGGATATCTAGGTCACTACAATATTTTTTTTGCTTGCAATTTTGCAGCAATCGTGAGTAATGACGCTTTGAAATATCCAATTTTATATCAAACGTGAACTTATTGAAGTTTTTATTATTATTGTAATTTTAGGTAAAGTATTCAGATACAAATATACTTTTAAATCGGAGCTGAACTTTTTAATTACATACTTCCCTTGATATATCAAGGTTGTATAAAAGGGAAACGTACAATCTTTTTAAGATTAGCTCCACACAGGAGGCCCTTCGGAAAATAATCCCACTCAGGATATTTGTCATCTTTGAATGCTGTGTAGTGGGTCTTTTTAGGTAAGGAAGGAGATGAAGTTCTATGAAGGAAATGGATATGAGGGGTGGTTGGGAATCTAAGGGTCGGTGTACCCAGGAGTGATGGAAGCATGAATCCATCCCTCCCACGGCGGTAAAGGGCGATGTTCCAAAAAAAAAATCCTGCGGGAGAGATCAAAAGGTCTGACTTAACCAGTCTCCCGACTCGGCCTGTCACGCAGTTGGTAGGCAGACACATCCGTAACCAAGATTCGTACAAAACTCACCAAACGTAGCACCACTTGGAGTGGCAAATAGCAGAGTTGTTGGGTATCCAATAAATGATTCACGGGGCGGCGGTAGGCATACCCGCCTACCAATGTATTTAACAGAAAAAAAAATCAACGGACAGCAAAATTATATCTACCTTACTAAAAACTCCCAGTAATCGTTGGTTAAAATATTTCGGGTACGTTTTTTTACACCCTGTATAATCCGAAGAAAAGGAGAGTTGCACGAGACGATGCACGTATAAATGAAGTCATAGTCTTAATAAAATAAAAATTATTGAATGCGATAAAATTGAGAGCTGCCCGAAGTGTAACAAAATCAGGTATCTTTTCCGGTTTTTTTTAAATTATTTCTAGGCAGCTACTGTATTAAAACATACTTAACTATCCAAGCGTTAGTCAGGTAACTTCACTAGACAGGCACCAGATAAATAAATAAACAAACATGGGGAGAAGTCGGTTTTCTTTCATCTGTGTAACGAACCGGAATGATTATTATCTGATGTGTTGACTACCGAATCGGATTAATGAAAATTATTAACGCCTTAGTTCTTAATACCAAAGGATCTAAAAAAAATCCTCCATGACATTGGAATGGAGTAGTTTTTTTGTGCCTGAGATTTGATGGATCTAACAATGTGTATGTTTTTGTACAATATGAAATATATATTATGTGTGAATATGTTAGTTTTTGTTTTTTTTTAAACAAGTTATCGCTGCCCTGGGAACCATTTATTGGATAACACCTCTGCCATAGGTCACCCCAAGTGGTTCGCTATGTTTGGTGACTTAGCCGGGGTTCCTGGATTCATGGGGTGACTTGGCGGCGGATGCGTCTGCCCACCAGCTGCATGGCAGGCCGGATCGGAGAGAATGGTTGAGGGAGTCGTACTCTGAACCTCGCCTTGCACTGCAGTTGGAGAGATGTATTCAGACGTCCGTCACTCCTGGACACACTGACCCCCAGATTCCTTCCCACCTCTAAAACCCTTTTCCTTCTCTTCATTTCCTAAAAAATACCCTCCACACAATATCCTCAAAGATGACATATACCCGGAGGGAAATTATTTGCCTCAGGGCCTACTGCGTGGAGCTAATGTAAAAGAAAAGTAGTTCAGTGAATAGTAGACATACTAAAAAACCCAGTGAATTTTTTTTTTCAATTGACAAGCTTCCGTGGATGTGAAGACATTACTAATTAAAAAATTATTCTTGGAAAAAAATACACACTGTTGTTTACACAGCCTGGGGGGGTAGTTTATCTCTGTTTTAGTAATGATGTCTGAACAAAATTTGGAATTTTAGTATTTTGAATGTGCTATATATTTCTTATTATTGAAGGTGTCATATAAACAAATATCATTTTTAAAAACTAGAAAAAATTACCTTTTAGATTTGTGTATTTGAAATACACTTAAGTTTTTAAAAACTGCCATATTTTAAGATTCAAACACGGAAAAAATGGAAAAAAAATGTTACCAAAACATTTTTGATGAAAGTGTACATAAATTTATAAAAAATTAAAATTTAAAAAATACAGACCTTTTATATAATAAATTTGGAATGAAACTGTCACCTCGCTTTTTTCTCGTGAATACAATAAAAAAATTATAAAATATTTTCAAAGTTTTTTTTATTGCAAAAAAAATAACCTAAAAAGATAACCGATATTCAAACAGATTTCTTGCACCACTTAAGAAGTTAATTTCTTTGATAAGTTAACCACCACATGTATTAGACATTAATATTTAAAAAAAACACCACTTTTAAGAAATTCTCATAAAATAAAGATTTAAAAATGTAAATTTGATCTTTTATGTAATACAAAACAATATTTTGACAGTTCAACTTTTAAAGTACGCTTTATTGTGCAATAACTTAATAAAACTGATGTAAAACCACACAAATAACACGGCAAATATATTAATTACATGAATAGGAGGGTGAATTGGTCACTATAATAGAAATCATTCAGTAAAATCTCAATATTTACTAAAAATATTCCCGCCTCATAAAAACCAAACGGCATTTTTTTGCGCGGGCAAGATAGTACAAATGTGCAGGCGCGACGCCATCACCATCTAGCGGCTATAAATGAAAACAAAAGTTTGTAGGAAAATTATGAAAAATTGCAGTGTTGCCAAATTTAAAACGTGTTTTAAATTGATATTCGTTTTTAGTAATATTTCGTGTTTTAGTGTAAATTTGTTTTATTGATGTTGCTGCAAAAACATAGGTTATCGGTCGTGCTGTGGTTTTTTTTAGTAAGGCTGTAATTGTTTTTGTGTTTAATTCGTAGAAGTTCAATTTATTTTTTTTTAATTTAATTAAAATTAAAATTGGTAATGTTATTATCAAGTTCTGCAAATATATTAGTAGGTATATATTTTTGTTACAGCTGTTTCGGTTGAACCACTTTGAGACGATGTATTTATACGAATCTAAAAGTTGGAAGGTGTCTAAAATGATTTATTATCAAATTTACTTTTTAATTAAGTTTTAAAAAAATGAATAGTAGACATCGCGTCTAAAGAGTATGTTCCACATTTATGTTTCAAATTTTATCTTATTTAAAAAATCAAAACCATAATTTCCTAATAGTATTTCCTAATACTAATTTAAAACCATGTGTAAATATTTTACTTAACATTTTTAGTTTCAAATAAGGTATTATAAAGCTTGTCCAGAAAAATAACGCAATCTCAGAGACAATTCATTTTTAAAAGTCTCTCCTGGCCGGTAGCTAGGTACAATAATATTGATTTTTCTGATTTTATAACTCGTAATAACAACCATGATTTCGCAAACTCTCACAAGATAAAAACGAAGTATCCAACACGGCATCCATCCGGAAGCAGAACTAGCAGACAAATTTACAGACAAATGACATTCCAAATGTACGAGTCAAAACAGGATTTCGCTGAGCTGTCAATCTGTGATGTTAATCTGTGATGGACACTGCAACGCTGTCCGAAACGTTGGCTTAACAAGGAGGTAGCGCAACACCCCAAAACAAATAACGAAAATAGTTTTGGCCGTGAATATCTAAAAACGTATGACGAACATACTTTATATTATTTAAGATTCCGTGCCTAAAAAGTGAATATCTACTTTCTATTTCATGTTTACGTACCAACATAAAATACGATATTAGTTACGAAATATGTTTATATATTTATCTGTTACACCATATATCTTATAATATGTGTTGGAAGGACACAGTAATGCTTAGTAAACACTGTATTTATTATCAAATCTCATGATTAATATATACTTGGAAATCTTTTAACTAATGGATGATAATCCCCGAACAAGCGGCTTGAATTGCCGAATATGGAAATAATGTTTCAAGGTGTTGAGTTATTCTGTTCTCCTCAATTGTGATTGTGGTATTTTCCTTCATTTTAAATGGGTATTTTACGTAATTTTATACATAATCCTATCCTTGTCGAATACTAAGAATTTTATGTCATTGGCAGGACCGCATCCAGATTAATGAGTTTGGGATCGAACCTTTTCTAAATGTCTTAGTTATTGATTCATAATATTAAATGCTTTGTGATTAAAAACATAACCATTTCTTTAAACAAAATGCAAACATTCTAATTTGGGAGGTGGGTATGGATACTGCCGCACCGGGAACCTTTTATTGGATAACCAACAATTCTGCCATAGGTCACTCCAAGTGGTTCGCTACGTTCGGTGACTTAGCAAGGGTTCATGGGGTGAGGTTTATCCAAGTCTTGGCGGCGGGTGTATCTACCCACCAGCTGCGTGGAAAGCCGGATCGGAAGAGACTGGTTGAGGCAGATCTTGCGACCTATCAAGCAGAACTCTTTTGGAACATCTCCTTGCAACGCAATGGGAGGGATGGATTCATATGTCCGTTATTCCTAGACCCACTGACCCCTAGATTTCTACCCACCCTTCATACTTTATCCTTCTCAGAACTTCCTCTCCTTCCTTTCCTTTAATAGATCCTTCACACAGCATCTCCAAAGACTACATAGGCTCTGAGGGACAATATTTTCCTCAGGGCTTCCTGTGTGGAGCTATTGTAAAAAAAAGGACCCGGTTTATGAAAAACTTGATAAAATATGAAAATCTCCTACTACAATAATTATATACGGAAGATGTTGCTTGTGCTTGTGCTTGTGCAATGATGGAGAACTTACCCGGATATATTTGTTAATTTTGAAAGATCTTGTGACGAATTCTTGAATTAGAAACCGAATTACAACGGTAGCTTTGTCTGAAAATCTTTGAATACGGATGTTTATATGGTGCGACGGGTAAGGCGCGACGGCAGACCGGATCGCCGAAGCCGGATGCGAAGCCGGATTCTTAAATTCAACCACGCAGACGCCACAGTATTAATAACGTTCGATTACGAATACCCCATTCGGAGGTGATTACTGTGAGGTACGAGTATCTCACTGCTTTTGAGCAATTGGAACTCTAGAACGGTATTCACACACACGACAAAAAATGATATTTTGGACTCGTATTCGATTTTTACAATTTTATCAAACACGTTCAGCAAATTCGCTCTGAGATTGTGACTTACACAAATCACACCTTACCTTGAGACAACCCTGTGCGAGCAATGATAATAAAATCGTATTATAAAATTTGTTACGCATTCAATTAATTTCACGGTCGAGATTAGCCATGATTAGGTTTGTCTACCGCCGGAACCCAAACTCTGGAGGCTGGGACCATCATTACTTCTCAAACACCGACAGATGTCCCGCTGGGAAAATTATTAAGCTTCAATCTACGGTGCAACATCGGATATTTAATGATATTATGGTAGTGATATATAAAAGAGCTTTTTATTTGGGAGAAATCTTTAATTTGATGGATTTTGTAAAGGGCTACACTTGGGTGTTCTAATAATGAATACCAAATTAAATCAAACATTTTATAGCAAACTAGCTGGTACCCGACACGCGTTGCTATGTCATTTAATACAGAAATTGTTTTTCCCTGCGTGTTCTTTCCAATTCATCCCGTTCCCTTTCCGCGTCCCCTTTCCTTCTCGCGTTCCGACTCCGCCTCCTCCACCTTCCCTCTCCCCACTCCTATCCCCCCTTTCCCCCGTCCCGTAAATCCCCCTCCCGAGTTCCTCTCCCCCCTCCCAGGTTCCCCTCCCCCCTCCCTAGTTCCCCTTCCCCTTTTCCCACGAACCCCTTACTGGAGTTCCTCTCCCCCCTCCCCCTCCCGCATTCCATACATTCAGTTTTCAAACAGCTTGCGTGCAACCTATTGCAATTATTTTTATACAAATTTCGTATTGCCAGAGCTCACCACTAGTTTTATAAAAACTTTGTCCTGACAATAAGGAATACAAAAAAAAATTATCCAATTTGGTGCAGTCGTTCGGAAATTATGCGCGTACATACGTTTCGGCGATTCATTTTTATTTTAATAGCGTAGATATATATTAGTTCAATTGTCTCTGAATCTAGTTTCTATATTGAAATATTTTACAATGTTTCTGACATAAATTACATAATAGTAATTTTTCGGGTTTTTATAAAGAAAAACAAAAAATACTGATTAAGAAATATTAGAATTTCTTCTCCTACTACTAGGTTTACATAATTATAAGTGGGAAATCTAGTACGTGTAATAACAGATGACTTCTCTGATGAAGATTTGGGTTTGTATGCCTTGGACCTCTCGAGAACTAACTGGTTGTTTATCTGTATTTTTAAAAGTGTGTCAATTCATTCAAAATCGATGAAAGGAATTTAATTTCGCGTTCTTTTTCGTGTTCATATGTCGCATATTTCATGTTCTTTGGTTTTGAAAGTACTTAATTCTGTAAAAATCTCAGATTATTTACTTCATATGTCGCATGTTTCGTGTTCTTTGGTTTTGAAAGTAATTCTGTAAAAACCTCACATTATTTTCTTCATATGTCACATATTTCGTGTTCTTTGGTTTTGAAAGTAATTCTGTAAAAACCTCACATTATTTATGCCTATAACATACGCAATATTTATTATTTTGAAGGTTATCTAAATACTATTGCCAAAAATAAGACAATTTTCTTTAACCAATTTTAATTTGGCTGCATATTCAACAATCACAGACAACACAACAGATAAGTCATGAGATAGCCGTTCAGCGCCACTTTTTTACAGTAAATAAACAAATGGCACTGATTGATCATTTGATGACAATAAAAACAATCCTTTGAATAAAGCATCCCGGATCTTGCTCCCTGATCTCAACTCTCGGACCATAAGACCATAAGTCTCAATTAATAACCCGTCTAAAAACATAATTGTATCACACCTTGGTTCGAATCAAATTGAATTAGAGTTACGTAACGTCTATTTGAAGTTAACTGCCTTGCCGACACAATATTAAATCACTGGTCATTTAGTACATGCATCATGCTTCGAGTATTTATGTTTAGATCTTCCCACAAGGTAATCAGGACCCAAGTTATTTATTGAAGTGATCAGCGTAGGTGTAAAAGGGAGGAATGGAAAATCGGTGGCTTTTGAGCTCTGAAGTGGGTTACAAAATATATTTTTAAAAACATGTGTTTACATCTGCGAAGATCTATTTATTAAATTTTAATTCTAGCTAGATAGAATCTCACGTATGCAATGCTACATATACATAGTGAACGCAACTCTTAGTACAGCCCTTGAAAAAGACCGCCAAATAGAAACGAAACAGTACTTGAAATGACTTTAGCCTTTATTTAGTTACTTACGCCAGGTACTTCCAAACCTTCTACCTCATCTCCTTCCCTCCCCACCCACTACCGTCAGTCAAGCTTTAAATCTTACACCAATTATCGGGGTAAGTTTAATTAGTTTATTGGGAATGATAATGCCCCACTGGTTCCAATCCGATAGGATGCTAAAAATCATGTTTTTAAAATAAAATCGTGTAATTATATGTTTTATTCATTCATTCCCTTATGGACAGCCCTGCATTATTGCAATTAATTTAATATCGTTTTCCTATTAGAATCGTGTTATCTAAAAATATCTTTCAATGCAACAATAATGTAAATACCCATTCGTTATGAACTCTCTTATACCTTGCATACACAGCTTAAGTAACCAATATATGGAAGAAGAAGATATTTAATAGAACCGAAAGAACTTTTAAAACAGCATTTCACGAATTTTTTTAAAAAACAGTTGTCGGTTGTGTAAGTGGTTCTCTATAACATCCTTCTTGTTAATTTTCAATCACATTAGTAAGTTTACACTTTATAATTGTTTTGTATCTTTTTTTATAAAAATGCCATTTTCAGCGTATTAAAAGGTATTTGCGGAGTAAAAAAATAAATTCATTATTGTGCTCTATTGGGCATCTGTAATATTCACACGGCGACGGCACCACCACAACGGCACAAAAAATAAGAGTGTATTTCACACGCGCTAGAAATGAAACCTTCAGTAAACTAAAATAGACAAGAATGGGGAGGCTTCGAAGTACCGCACAAAGAGGAGACCGATAGGCTACGAAGCACCGCACAAAGAGGAGGCCGATTAGTCCATCTCACTCTTTCGTAAGCTTAATTCTATAGATGTATGTGTTTGCCTCTTTTTAGTGCCGCTTTTTCTTCATTTCATCGAGTTTTAAATCACAACGGTGCTAAAAAAATGTTCATTTCAAAAAGCATAAAACTTACGTTCGTTATCACAATAATGCTGCATCTCTTGCCAAACGTTACCTTCTGCTGCACCCATAGGAAAAATGCAATCATTATCATACACCTCCCTCGCAATATTAAAGAAATTAAATGTCGCGTACCGTTGTCGTCGCCGCGCCGTGCCGTTACCGCGGGAATATTAAAAGCGCCCATACATGTAAAAAGTCACACAATTTCTTTAAACCAGTAATATTATTAATTTTTTTGTGAGAGACTTTCGTAGATTCGATAAGCCAACTTTTAATCTCAAACTTAATAATTTATTTTATTTAATTTTTCGAAGAAAACTCCTTCGGAAAGGTTTTCACTTTGTGATGGAATTATTTATTTTAATAAAAAGACAAATAACTTTGTTTACATCACTTTTGAAGTAAACAAAGTTATTTGTCTTTTTATTCAAACTTAATAAATTAAATGGTTTCTTTATTATATTATGTATATATTTTTTAACCAAACTCTAAAAAGGTTCCCGTACCCTATTCAGGACGATTAGTTTTACATTCCTGATAAGTCATTTTACCACACCACCGTCTTCATTAAGTGGCGAGTCACAAAATATATCGGACAACGAACAGACGCCATTATAATATAAAAGCCTGGACATCGATAGTCGATTATAGTGATGATAAGAAGGTTTAGTTTTTTTTTTGTATTTTATTAACATTCTGTCAGGTGTTCTCTCCTCTCGATCAAGATACGGATTAATAGCTCGTAACTCTGAAAAATAAACGTTTATTCGGGAGGCAGACCGCGTACTGATGCTTTAGCTTGTCGGGTCAAGGGCCTTACCGATCATTTATAAGCAGCAAAACTGAGTTGGCTCTTGTTATAAGAGTAATATTGTTATATAATTTTAGTAAATGCGAACATCACAAAACCTCAGCGTGACTATGACATTTGCAATTTATTGGGATATGTTGTGAGGCAAAAAGTAGTAGGGAGGGGATGGAGATGTGGAAGAAGAAGGTGGGGGGAGAACTGAGCTATTCAGAAGCTACTTTAAGCTATGTTTCCATTCTAAATAGTAGTCTTTCACCAGGGCTATACTAAGAGTGCCTTCCACCCTGGAAAGTGCTGTAAATATAGTACAAGGTATTAAGGGACGTAACTGACTTTCTTTAACTAGTGATTTCTAATATTATTTCAAGTAAAAAATTTAAATGAATCCCTGGTCTCCGGTGACATTTTTGACGGTGTTTTTTCAACCTAAAACATGAAAATCAACAGGTATTGGGCAAATAGGATCGAGGTGAGGGGTTGGGCAGTTGCTCGGAAGAGTGACCAGTGATGATAAGTGGAAGAAATTTTTTTGTTTGATTTTGAAGAAAAAAATTTAAAAAAAATAAAACATCAAAAAAGTTACAGGAGAACAAAATTTCATTTACATTTTTTACTCCAAATAACGTCAGGAAGCACTGGTTAAAAAAGTAAGCCAAATGCGTCCCTTGACATCCTCTACGTATTATGTTTGATTAATTCATGGTGAAACCATACTAAATAATTAAATAATAAAATTTATGCCCGCACGTCGCGCGTCGGCATTTGAACCCGTGACTTGCGGATTTATAGTTGAGAGCCTTGCGAAACGTCGCTGAGAAACAGTATTTGGTATTTTTTTTTATTCCTGTTAATTGTTTTAGCGAAATTGAGACAAGTCAGTACATACTCGTTCGAAAATATAATATTAAAATAAATATTCTAAAAGTTTTAATCACGACCTTAACCTAACTACATAAGTGTTACATACAGGCTTTGCTGTTTATTTGACTTTAAAAGTTTAAATGTTAGTGACATTGAATGCTAGGCTTTGTGTCTGTCCATTACGAAAATATTATTTTCACTGGTAATATTCTCTGTACATTGTGGGTTTAAGTTTCGGAAAGCATAGTGTTCGCAAAACTTTAAACAGCCCTTCTGCTCAAGACAGTTGGCCTTTCAAAAAAAGCAGGCAGTATGAAAATGTGCGGCAAAAACGATACGGAAATACATCCGAGACAGGAGAGTGAAATACGGTGACAGTTCTGTAAATGCGAGGCGTATGGCAACCCTAAATAATATTATAGTTTGAAAATAGTGCAAAGGAGAAAATGATTTTTTTAAAGAAAGGTAAACATTCCCGGGATGTAAATAACGTGACAATATACCATAACCTGTGCTACTTTATTTATTTGTATTTCAAATGATGAAATATGGGCCATTAAAGGATTTTTTTATTTTGGGAGGCGGCCATGGGTACCGCCCCCCCAGGAACCATTTATTGGATAACCAACACCTCTGCCAGAGGTCACCCCACGTTTGGTGATTTTACAGGGGTTCACCGGTTCATGGGGTAAGGTTTGTCAAGGTTTTAAAGGGAAGGAAGGGTGGGGCCTATAATGTTTCCCACGTTACAGTCTTTTTAAAAACGTGAGCTGTTTTGAAGTGAGTCCAAATGGTAAAATATAATAATGGCAGCAGAAATTGCAAAATAAAGTATTTGAAAACAATTGTGACTATCATATTGTATTAAGTCATTCCCATCAATGTTCAAATATGTATTAACTTACGTACTACTCGGGAGCGGCTCACGTGCGTTGTGTGAAGTTTTGGACGAAACTTATAACGTAGGCAACAAGGAACAAATAAGAACTCTTAAACCATAACCCACCACTTATGTGGAACTTATTTAAGCGTAATGAAGTGCATTTAAATGCAATACATAAATAAATTATTAAGTAATACGTAAATAAAAATTAAGAGCATTCCCTTGTACATATACTCTTACAAACATACTTGTATAAATATATATATTTTGTCTTACATCCGAAATGCAATGTCCAATTCACGAACCGAACTCCCGTTATAATAATTCGAAAATTATCTTTTTGTGGATCTCGCGTTCTTTTTTTGCATCCTCCTTTCTCACTCAAGAACTCATTCAGTTCAAAAAGCACTCTTACTTATCTCATTATATCGGTTGTAAAAAACTGTTCAGCTTCTCCACTTTTGTTGAGATAAAATAATAATAGTAATGATTTATTGAGTTATTTAATCACAAAAACCGGCACTCTTTCGAGTTTCATTCGGAGATCAAAAATATTATCATTGGTAGACATAGATTAGACTAGACTTGCCTTCGCTAGTAAAAAAATGTGTAAAACCAGTGGAAAGAAACTTATATTATAGGTTACTTTGTCGTTTGTTTGAATTCTTGACACACTTATTTCAAATATAGAATTAAGTTAATTTTCTAGTTAAAAATGTTATATTATAGATATAGTCAAAGAGCCCGTGACGATCAGACCTTCGTTATTTTATAAAACCAGAAAGTTTCTCTGAAAGATAGGATGTAGCTAAGGTGTATAAAATTGCACCTCAATTTCAAGAGCATTTTTCGTACACCGTTCTTGTGAAGTTAAATTCGAAAAATTGTGTAATTCCGTAGTTATAATATAAAATGTGTGGTTTTTAGGCAGGAATTTAAGTAGATACCTAATTACAAATCTCATGATTTTAAAGGAAATTTTCGTTGAGATTTATTGAATAATAGAAAATTAAATACTTTTTGGGCACGAGGTTCACTATTTACATTACATCTTATACCTAATATTTTAGATATATGTACCTGGGGGTCTCTTTTGTTTGTACTTACGAACTCAATGATATTGTTTCATATTTTTGTACGTCATATACACCGTTCTTGCATTTTACATGTCAATTTTCTAACTATATTATTATCCTAAATAATTAATCAATCAATCTATCCAATGGCCCCTCCCGGTCTTTGTATCTGGCTTCCAGCTCAATTCTCAAGGATGATTATCGTTTTATTCTAATAAAATTTGTATAAATCTATTGGGTCTAACGGTAGTAATTAAAACGAACATAAATCACCTGCAGTTATCGCGTATAAGCGTTTAGTGAATACGGTTGTTTTACCGGTCACGAGCATTGGGTTCAGTTCCCGGCATTTTCTCACGGTTAACTTCAATATTAAATATTATATTAAAACTTATCACCGGATGATATAATAATTTTTTTTGAGTTTTTTCGCAGCGACAATACCTATAGGTTACATCAATAAATAATTAAAGACAAAAAATATAATGAATCTTTACATGTAAAAAATCTCGGCTCACGATGTTCGTTCGAGATAAACTCCGAAACTACTCAACCGATTTTTAATAAATTTAGCTTACTGTGTGCAATTTGATCCAATTTAAAAGATGGGATGGTTTTTATCTCGATTGTTGACTTCAATATTAATTATTGCGATGAAATGTTTGTTATAGGACAATGCTTTGTAATTATTTGTAAGTTACATACATTTGTAACAGATGGCGGTGTGAGTTAATATATTCTGAGCCACAGCAACGGGTGGTCGGATCAGCTAGTATAATATAAATATAAAATGAATCAATAAACAATACAAAATAAAAGATAATTTTCAAATTTTGATTGATTGAATTGTTAATTTTTAGATGAAAAAGTGAATAAATTAAATATTTTTTTTAATAACCACAAATTGAAGACTCATCACGTCCAAGACATATCACATCCCTATTTCGTATGTTAGTAGATACTGCTTCATTTTAAGCATAAATAAAATTCAATTAATTCAAATTATCTTCGAGTGTATTTACTTTAATCTTGGACTAAAAATGAGTTCTACAGTCAATTTTTTATTCGACAATAATAACAGCACATTTTTTGCATCACCAATATTGAAGTATTGACATACCTATGTGATTTTTTTTTGATATTCAGACTTTAATTGCAATGAACAGAGGAAGTGGTAATTGCAATGCATTCAAAACACAAGTTGAAATTGCGAGTCGAATCAATCATCAACATTGATTGGTGAATTGATTGTATCATCAATGATATATAGATACAGATATTCCCCTTGGCTCTGCCGATGATCTCCTCAATCAACTTCCCGCTTTTCTACCTTCCTACCTCTCGTGGAACTTCTCCCGTTCTGGTTTGTTTATATCTACCGTCTTCCATAAACATGTGATGAAGACATCTTCTGATGCTGGCATCCGGTGAATTACAAAGGTCTAGATCCAAGGATGAACGAGAAGAATCAATATATATTACGTTTGCCATGCTGTAAATATTCTGATAGATTATCTGCTGAATATAATAATAGCCTGGCCAAGAATCGTATCGCTTTTATTACATGGTTGAAACGCTGTAAATATGCATGGATGGCGCGGATACTTGCCAAAGACCGCAAAGGTTAAGCATCGTTCCTGGTAGTTAATAGAAGCGGAAAATGAAATATACCTGTATTATTTATAACGCGTAGAGCAGTAAGATCATTTGCTCCAAAGCCAGAGGTGCCATTAAATATTCATAACTAATATGTTTGTTTTCGCATCGAAATTGAATTTATATAATTTAAAAAGTATATAAGTACATACTTCATTATTCTTTTTAACTTCTCCTCCCTTTCTCCAATTTTTTTCAGCATCATCCCTTGGTCGATGGCCACATCATATCCGGATGTTGGACTCCTGCATGTTCACAAAATAAACTCACCAATCACAACTGTAACCGCGTTGCAAGAGTTTTTTCTCAAGTAGTACATTTTTCCTCCAAGATTACTATTATAATTGCCACACAATATTCCCCAGCATTGGGGGTTCCTTTTTAAGAGTATATATATACCCTTATCCCATGTGTGTATATTTTTTGATTTAATCAGAATGGTCAGGTACATAAATACATTACTATAAAAGGAGTTAGGGGGTAAAGTGCACAAACTTCGGGAGGTGGTGCTACATGATAGTATTAGAATTTCGAAAATTATATTTGTCTTTTTTACTGCTACCATCATATAGAATCACCTCGCAAAGTTTGTAAATTTTACCCCAGGACACCCTGTATATATACTACATAGTTATAAATTATTTTATTAGACACAATAGCTTCTGTATTCCCTCCCAACTATGGATATCTTCGAGTTCCAGGTTCACTACTTCCTTTCCTCAAAAAGATCATCCACACAGCATCCCCAAAGATCTGATAGGCCCTGAGGGAAATTATTTTCCTCAGGCTTTCCTGTCGGGAGTTAATGTAAAAAAAAAAATAACAAAAACAATACCAGGGCTTAATGTCAAACAACGTTTTTTACAATAAAAACACAATAATAGTACGAGGTAATATTATTGTTGTGCTTTCGTAGATAACATTGTTTGACTTTAAGCCCTTGAATTATTGTTTGTGTTTGTGAAAATGTTTTTTTTTGTTTGTAAAAATCGTTGTTGAATTTTAGTTCGAGAATTGTTTGTAGGTTTTTTGTTGTTTTCCGCCATATTAAAATATTCAAAAAAATGTGAAATTAGTGCACTATTACTAGAGGTCCAATTTTTCAAAAGTTTTATATCAGGAAAATAGGTTTGCAAATGAATGCTTAACTTGGCTTACGTCAATTTATTCTCCAAAGCTCAATTCGCTTGAAACTCTCACTCACAATTCCAACCGGACAATTTACAATCTTTCTTACTTGTATTTTAATTTGTAATTGCATCTTGCAATCTAAGAATTTACTTTGCATTTAGATTAATAGTAGGAATTACAGGCATTTTGTACGATGAAATACAGATGATGCGTAGTCCCACTAATAATATATTATGCACTGTCACGTTATTTTATAGATTTGAATCAAGATTGTACATTGGTATACCTTATTACTTTCATCGCGCATGATCTGAGGAGGATAACCTAACCTATATAAATTATACAAGTAATTACACAAGAATTACAAGATAATCTAAAGTAATTGCGTAATAATTTCCGTTCAGCTAAATTTCAACGGAAATTCTTCAACAACAAATCTACAGATGATATAAACTCAACATCATCAGCTCATTTGGGTTTAGCGTTGTGTAAAGGAACTGGACTGATAATCCATGGATTATTGACCTGCATAGCGTTTGTATATCTTTCGTGGAATCGTTATCGAGATAACGGACGTGATCTCCTCTCAGATAATGTGTGACTTTTACATATTTACTTTCACATATTTTAGTTTAAATCAATTTAAAAACGAATTCCTGCAAGTATGTTTGATTATGTATTCATTTAATGTACGTTGTACATTGAAAAAGCAAATAAATCACACAAATCTGACAGAAGATCACGTCCGTTATCCCATCCCACAAATCGTCCACGATCCCACAAAAGATATAGAATCGCTCGGCTCATTAGAAAGAGAACTGATGTCGCAAGTTAACATACGAAATTTTAACTCCTAGTGAAATAATTGTGATATTTTATTATTTTATTCATTTTACCAGAAGTAACACATATTCATCACTTCAGTGTGTATATATTATAGGTCTCTCTTTTATCCACCGCTCAACTAATGTATTTTCCCGTTAAGTGCACTTGAAGTGAAATGACACAAAACTGCGCTATACAAATATTACGTTATTATTATTCCCTCTTCACTTTTTCTTCATTTTACGAGAGCTTACTGAAGCCCTTGTAATATTAAACGAAAGAGAACTACTCACTACTAAAACCAAGAACTGCTCGCAGCCAGAAGAATACGAGAATTTTAAAAGAATGTTGCGAGGCTGAAGGAACCAGGACGATGTATAAAAATATGAAAATAAAATCGAGAAGGAAGAGAAGTTTCTGGTTATTTCGATGTTATGTGTGTTTAATTGTGTTTCAGTATGTTTAACCAGTCACGTCTTTTTTATAGGTGTCGCGCGGGGTCGCTGAGGACCCCAAAAATAAATATGTTTAAATTGTTGTTATAGCTTACATTTTATGTCTTATTTTAACAGATAATAAATAGTCAGGTGATAATGACTGGATCCAAATAAAAATAAATATTAAAAATTAGATATTTATTTTCAAAGTAAAAGCTTAAAAATCAGCAAGAAACATTTTTTTATTATTTTGAATCATAATTTTTCAATAGAAAACTTTAAAAAAAAAATTTAACAATTTCTATCACACTTATAACTATTTGAGATTGATCCAGACTTATTATTATTACAAAAAAATCAACAAATTACAATGTAAAAACATATAAACGAGGTTTTTCATTGTATTTTGTTGATTGTTTTTAGCCTCACGCCGAAACACAAGTCTGTGTCTCACATCGCATATGCGCAGACTGAATGTTGGCGGCTATTTCATATTTCTTACAGCTTTTGCTTTTTCGACTTCTAACAGCTGAATATGTCTCCTGTGATGGCAGAACCCTGTTAATAGTCCTACTACTATCCTCAGTGAAATCTACCAGAGCAAATGCCATATTTGGGGATGCTGTGTGGAGGGATTTTATAGGAAAAGAAAGGAGGAGGAAGTTCTGAGAAGGAAAAAGGCCCGAAGGTTGAGTAGGAATCTGGGGGTCAATATGTCCAGGAGTGACGAACGTATGAATCCATCACTCCCACTGCAGTGCAATGTGATGGGCCAAGAGAATCCGGCAGGAAAAGTCTAGATTAGTTTCGGTCTCTCCCAATCCCGCCCGCCACGCAGTTGGTGGGCAAACGCAAGTTAAGCCGCCAAAACCTAGACAAACCTCGACCGTGTAACCCCATAATCCTGGGCACCCCTGCTATCTCACCAAACGTAGTGAACTACTTGGGGGAAGAATGGCAGTGGTGTTGGGTGTTGGTTATCCAATAAATGGTTTCCGGGGTGGTAGTACCCATATCCGCCTCACAAATTGTAAATTATTACATTCTGTTTGTTCCGTTGGATTTGTTCCGTCTATTTTGAGCCATATTTCTAAAAGTAAGTACTATTTCAAACATTTTCCCGCCTTGTCTCCAATGGTAAAGAATAAATGTTTTCTCTTCAGAAATTTTCAGGAAATATTCTATTAATTAATCATCACCGTATCGCAGTATTAAGTACCTACCTTGTTACTTAATTAATGAGGATCAACAGCAGGTTAACCGTTAACCGTTAGGCAGGTACCGACACGAGTTCTCGGATGGTGTGGGTATGAAGAGTGAACGTTAATAAACGCTTCCAAGATGCGTGCTTATAAATCACTATTAAAAATCAGGTTGATTAATTTTGACACGTCAATTTCCTATTTCAATGAAATTAATATATGGAACTTGATTTTTGTGGAAGACATTTTAATTGCTCTGCAATTTTGATGCTCACAGAAATTATCATTAATTATTGCTTCGTTACAATGGGATTTTTATTTACGTTGAAACACTGTCCTTTATCTACAGATATTTATTTTTTATTTTTTATTATTACATAAAGAAGAACTGTATAAATGGCGGGATTGATTTCTTCACTCTTACACAACCGGAAAATATGCCGAACGCTAACCCAACATATATACACGGTTGACATTTCCCTGATGAGAATTAGTCATTTCTACGACTCGTTCTTGAATTTGACATCTCAGCTATGGAATGATATGTCGGCTTCTGTGTCTCTCCCTCCTATAGCCGGACTCTCTCGACTCATCGCATTGCATGCAGTGGAAGGGATGGATTCATACGTCCTTCACTCCTGAACACGTTGATCCCTAGATTCCTACACCCATCCCCCACACCTTTTTCGTTTTTTCCTTCCCAGAATTCCGTTTCCTACCTTTCCACAGAAAGTCCTTGACATAGGCCCTATTGGATTTTTTTTCCTCGAGGCTTTCTGTGTGAAGCTGACTTTATTGTCTACTGATCCTCGAGTGATTTCCATCGAGGCTTACTAAAATTATACTAAAAAATTCGGGTGTCTTCAGAAAATGTCTTCAAGGGCGATTCTATAACTTATGATTCGGATGTAAAAAAAACCATATGTATTTTGTCGACAACGGTAGTTGTAAAGACATTAGCGAGCAATATATTTCTACCGAAAACATCTTTTTATTCGCTTCTCACAACGAGTTTAGATAATGAATAATTCTTAGAAGATTATTCCATTATCTAGATTCAATCTCATCTATATATATACGAGTATATCCTACACACTGCATAAAAAATACTTGTTTTAAATGGGAATCTTAAATATAATCCCTACTAGCTTACAATGTCATTTCGTTCACACACATCGTTTGCTTTGAAATAAAAAGTGTTTTGCTAATAAAATGCTTCCTTCAAACCAATAATGAACAAAAGTCAATCTTTAAAATGCGAGAAATAGTAAAGAATGTCGTTAGATGGTTGCTGCGTGAAATAATGAACAAATAATGTGTTTCTTTTAATGTTTCCGAAAGTTGTTACTATTGAATAAAAGCTGCAAAAGCCATAATACTTAACTTGTTCTGTGCCGGCGCGTACGTCATTTTTATCACTTCGGCTATGTTTATTTTAAATTTGAAATACTTACTGACATCCTGCTGCTATTTCTAAATCCTATATATGTATTAAGATTTTTTTTACATTTTAAAAAAACGCTTTTTAATGGTAGTATGGAATCATAAATTTTTCCGATTTAAAACTATTTTATGTTTATGTCCTTTTCTTTTGTATGTTGCCAATCATCAAACTGCAGTCGCAGCCTGAAAATTAACTCGTATCAGTTAAATAAGTGAGGTACGGCATCTTCCTACGACTATCAGCATGGTTTGTTGGTAAATTTGCCACTCCTCATAATGTAACAAGACAATATATGGTGACATATTTTGGTGACCGAAAAAACATAAAATAATTTTAAAAGTTAAATTATAGATTAAAAAGGGAAAAAAGCATTTTAAAGTGCTCGACGTGATGTTTGCGGTGGCGTTAATAATGTTATTTATCTATATTTTTATCTGGCAATCACACCATTGTACTATCATTGTGTCATCGGACTAAAAATGCAACTGTGACGCCACACCATACGATAAACCATCTTCAACAGCATCTTCAAAGATGACATAGGCCCTGAGGGAAATTATATTTCTCAGGGCCTTCTGTGTGGGGTTATTGTAAAAAAAAAAACGTTTTCGTTCGTGTAGTTTGTATGTATACGAATGTACTTTTTCTAATAGAACCGAATTAAAGCAATGCCAATAGATGATGCTACTTACGTTAACAGATCGCATGAGGAGTATTCCCTGGCAGGTGTAAGTACTACTCAATTTGTAATTTTAAGTATCTCTCTGGAGTCTGGATATGGAAAATGGACGGATTGATGGTAGTATGATTATTATTGTAACTGGCAGTTGTAAATAATACACGCGGCTATATACATTACATATGACGTCATTGCCTGTCGCGGTTACTTTGTCTCGGTTACTAGCTGTCACTGGATCACAGAGGATCCGAGGAACTGGCAATTTTTAGAACCAGTTCCAATCGGATTTATTAACGGTCATCAACACTCAAATGGGGCGAAGTCGAACGAAAAACCGCCTGACTATTATTATTATAAATGGCAGCGCCCTCCTTTTTCGCCAACTCATAGATACGTGTAGCGTTGTTTTTTCGTAACCATTTTAATTTCGCAGTGTTTCCATTGGATCAAGAACTACTTCATTATTATAACATTACAACGCGTTTTGGAGATTCACCCAAATATTCTAATTTCGAAAGTAATGTAGCTACACTCTCGTGTCAATAATTGGTTTAGTGTCGACAGTGTCGAGGTTTCCATGGGTAGAGAAATCATGATAATAAACCATTTATTAAAACAAAATTCATTATTATGAGTATGACGTCAAAACCCTTTAATTTCTACACAGCAAATACAGAAGAGTTATATTTACAAAGGGATAAAATATATTATTTAACAAATATTATAATCAATAATTATCAGCCTGAAACACTCATCTACATTGAAAAAATCTTCCGAGAAAAGATACTGGCCGCCAACGGGAATTGAACCCGTGTCAATTATTATTTTTAGTTTATCAATTAAAAATAATTATTATTTTATTTAATATATCTGACGAAAAAATAACAGACTTGGCAATCTTTAAAAAATTGAATCCTTAATAAAAACTGATCACCGGTAACATCACCAACAAAAAGCATTTACTTCAGAGATTAAAACCATTTTTTTAATATTTCCTGGTCCTAGTACTAAGATGTGTTTTTTTTGTACAGTCTTTAATTTTATATTTAACTCATCTTATTCAAATCCAAAAGTAATGTCTCTTCATTGGCTTAGAAATTATTGTAAAATATGTATATTATACTATTTTATAAAAAAAAATATTGAAATTATGATTTGAAAAATTGTTATATTTAATTTTTTAAATAACAACAATCAATGAAAAGAATGAAGAGCATAAATATTTGCTCATTCAATAATTCTCTATAACATACATTTGAAGAAAATAATATTACCTATTATTACTAACGTCATGAAATACTTAGGTAAATAAACCTAAATACCTATTTTTGTTGATATTTTTTTGGTTAGATAATAATTTTTTTTTTTCAATATATATTACTTAAGATAACCGTTGACTCTTGCACTGGGCTAGTGTAATAACAACAGCCAAAAAAAATTGTGAGAGTCAACAAATTAGTTTAAAATTATTTATTTAGTGTGAAAAACCGAAAATAAATTGCACGTGTACCTACATAAAAAAGACAACACAAAAAAAAACATTTCAAACTTGAAAAGTTAATTTTCTCTTTTTAAATTTAAATCATAATAAAGCTTTCAAGGATTTTAATCAATTATATTAATTACATTTGTTACTAAGTCGTTAAAATCCTTGTAAACCACCCCTTACCCGTCCTCCATGTGTTATGTATATAAACCGTAGCTAAGAATAATTTTTACCAGTCTTAAGATCGTTTTAACGAAACTTTAACCGGTTACGCTCAAATAAATTAAAGTGGAAATAAGTTTTATATTTGTTTTTATATATATATTTTTTTTGTGATATATTTTAATGGATTTCGACCATGAATTGTCAGTTTCAAAAATAGAAATATTAAATTTGCTATGTTTGAAGGAGTGAAACCTTCTTCTTTAAGAACATAATATGTAAACTGATTATTTTTTAATTAACAAAATAGAGGAGTATAAATGTGTGTTAATTACACCGAATTACTAAAGAGAGGAGTTAAGTGTGTGTGAATAACACCGAAATTCTAAAAAAATAGTTAAGAGTAAATAAAACACTTTAGTGGAAATGTGAAAAAAATAAAAATTGTCTTCACATATTTCTCCCTCAATATGATTGGACTTATTTTCCCTCGAATTGCTTTCTAAAACACATACAAGTCTTGCAATCGAGGAAGTCAATTTCTCAATGCCCCATTGCGCATCACCAACTGGACATCTTCTCGTAAAAAATACTGTCTTTCCCGCATTGAAAATTATCATTGGATTACGTCGTTCACAGGCGTGAGTTTACCTTGTTCCATGCATTCCACTCCGAGGAACGTCAGTTTACTGCGAATTGTGCACGTATAATGTGTGATATAGCTGAATGGGGAGATTGAGAAGAAGTAATAAGAAGCAGTAAGAAGTAGTAAGAAGTTGTAAGAAGTACCTAATAAGAAGTAGTTGAGACCCAGTACAGGGACAGGCAGGAGCACATCATTAAATCGGTTACTTGCCCCAGGGGTCTCAAACTGAAGGGCTTAATGCATTTTTTAAAGTCAGAGATGTTTAATTATGCAGGTTTCTGTCAAATAACATGTTTTGTTTTCAACTTAACCTTGCCGTAGTTGAGGTGATTTGCAAAATTTGTTGCTCTCGTTTTCCACTTGAGAGTTCAAATTTTTGTGTTGATCAATTATCAAATATATTTTAATAACACACCAGCAGAAAATACCATAAGTGATAAGTACATAAGTTTGGTTTTGTTTATGGAATTGTGTTTCATTTGGTGCGACCAAGTCACCAAAGTAATATGGTTATTTTAATTTTGAAGTATCTAAGTATTATTTTGTGTTGCAAATAAATTTATTGCCCTCTAAACTATCATCTGCCAATTATAAGCAACTATTAGATTGTTTTACTTCACCTTCTTTCTTCTTCTTCCTTGCACTGTCCCAACGCTTTGCCTAGGTAGGCTGTTGGGGTCAACTCTTCTCGTTCTCAGGATATATCTTCTTCGATGCTGGGTATCGCTTTCATCCTAGCCGTTTCTCTATAATATTTTTTCTACTTCACATATTAAAATTAACGTTTTGTCTAAAAAAAAGGAATCTCTCTCCGTTATAAACCAACCATTATAAAAAAGTACATTAAACGATACAAGACACATCAGTGAAGTTTTATTACACCACATGTAAAATTACCAATTTAAAACGTTGTAAATAAAAAAGGAACTTCTTCAGGTTATCAAATTTTTGGTTAACGAAACCCATTTGGCCCTCTAATTTTGTGTTTTTTATGATAAACTTTGCACGAAAACAATTTCATAATTATATAATGCAATCTAATTACACGCTCCGATTCCGATTTAAGCTGGAACCTCCCAAATTGAAACATAGATCACTTGTAAAAAACATCCATCTATCTTGTGTCTAATAAATCCGAACGGAATAAATGCTAGCCTTGGGTGTAGAACACACGGCCAATATTCAAATTCATTTACTCCATGCAATTAGGCGTCTTCCGGACTACATTTAAATTTCAATAAAGCGAGCAGGTCAAATTTATCAACACCTCTTTTTGAAATATGCTCAAAGATGTCCGAACATTCTCATCCATGTAATCAGTAATTGTAATTGGTAGTTGCCAGTAATTGGTTATTACTACCCTTTGCCGACTGCTTTCAAACAATACGTCTTCCTGTGTTCGTGAATGCCTCACATAAATTATTGCAGCTTTCGATTCGGCGTTCTTATTCTGAATTTTGAAAGCGGCACTTTGCCCGAGGGAGATTTCGGGAACATTAGCGCGCATTAACGTGTAATGACAGTTTTTTGGAGGGAAGTATTAGACCGCTTGGAAAATGTTTAAATTTTAATGAAAGTGGTTTTCGAGCAAGTCTGTATCCGCTTTTTGGAATTTACCGAGTACTAATAATAATTGTCGGGAATCAATCAACTCAAGACACGAAAATTTACATAATTCCACAATTTTTTTAATGGCGTTTTCGGAATTTTGATCTTTTAACAAGATATATTATTATGATAATGGCCTTAATTTTTTTCTCAGCGCTGTGGACAGAACATCCATCACTATCTGATTCTTCATCCGTCTACTCATTAATAAATTCAATGTTGCCCTGGTGCAAAATGCCAAATAAAAACCGTTGCTTGGATTTTATGTCCTGAATTACGCATTTTTACGAACTGTAGCAAAAGAATCTACGTTTGATATGACTTTCAATTTCTTTTGTTTTATTTTTACTTGTTATACCTAATGTTTTCGTGATTACTTTTTTGATTATTATGGTGCGTTGCGCTTCTTCCTTCTTTAGCCAACGTTTAGAACAGCATTACAGTATCCATCATCAGTGCAAATATGTAGATTGTGATGAAGTAAGTAGTGTTTATATACGTAAACGTGAAACCGTATTGCGCGCGATAAACATCTTAGGGTGGTATTTCAGTTTAAAAATTCGTTAAATTAATGTAGTTTTAGCGTTTAGTTTTGGGGTAGACGGTAAGTACCGGATACCAAAAATTGTTAAAAATAATATTAATTTTTTATTCCAGGATGTGGGGAAGATAGTGCAATCCCACACGTCCTATATAGTTATACATATTTACACAGTACAGGAAACAAGTAGAATAGAAAATAATTAGTCAAAAAATAAAAAAATAAATAATTAGTCAATAATGTAGGGCGTGCCATTCCTGAGTGGCGCTTGGTGCTTGCTGTAAGGCTACAGTCACCACCGTGCTGTCGGAGGCCATTAGACGCATCCTGGCTCCAGTGACCCGGTTAGTCTAAGATCCCGCTATAGAACGACCTTCACCGAGATGTTTATTTGATGAAACGTATTTTATATTTAATTTCATATGTCAATAAAGATATTGCATATGGGTTGCCTAACAAATTTTAGTCCAGGGTATGATTAATTAATAATTTAAAAATAAAAAAAAATTTAATATTTCACCGGTGTGATTATTAGACAAATTCTACACCAATCGAAAGTATGAAGCCTATAGAATATGCAAACGTTAGGTTGCCTACTCTTTTCCTGTCACAACTCTCGGGTAGCCAGGTATAAACAGGTAAATCGAAATTAGCATTTTGCACCGGTCTGATTATTGAATTAAAATAAAATGAAATTAAAGATTATTTCATTATGAACACGGTGGTATAGAGTTGCTTGCGAAAAATCAGTCCAGAATTCCGGTTGTCGAATTTTGAAAAGTAAAATGAAGGGTACCAAACCATAAAGTTTTAAGTGCCACACGAACTCAATTACGTTTTATTGCAGTAAAACGTATGTGCTGGTGTTTACTTGCACTCTAAAGTTGCAGAATCACTAACGCTGTTTAGCTTTAATATTGTGAAACAGCATGCCATAACGTTTTAAGGAACAATTGAGCTGCAAATGTTATTTCACTCAAAATGTCAAAAAAAAAAATTAAAAATTCTCGTGAAAACGTGTTGGCGTAGCAACATAACGGGTTGCGAAAGCAAATTGTTTTATGAAAACCTTTTAAAATAAAGATATTGAAAGTGTTGAGTTGTGTGCAAGTAATATAACATTTAAAAGGTTTTGTTCTTTTCATTTTTTTATATATATTTTTTTTTATTATTTGCGTATTTTGACAGAGCACAAAATTTGTTTTAGATAATTAAGAATAAATGATAATTTTATAGTACATTTTTTAACAATTACTTTTCTTTTTATTTTTCCATCAAAAATGTTTTTTGTGTCTCCTGAAAATTTCATTTTCTGGCACTTGTAACGTTATGGCTTGGCACCTCTCTATTTTTTAGATTATAATAAAACAAATAAAAAACTTTATTCCACTTTATTTATATATATAAATATAGTGGAATAAAGTTTTTTATTTGTTTTATTATAATCTATTATAATGGACTTCCACCACGAATTAACAGTTTCAAAAATAGAAATCTCTATTTTTTAATTTTTTTTTTATATGAATACCGCACAAGAGTCCCAAATGCTCCCGTCTGAAGCCAGTGAGACTATGGCATCCCCAATTGGGGTATGTTGTGAGGCTGAGGTTAGAGGGGAGCAAGATTCGATAAACCAATAAAACGAAACAAAATCTGCAATTTTGCTTCTCAATGTATGACTAAAGTCTTGAGTACCAAAGACAAGAACAAGAAAGTATTATTGAAAATGGAACGAGACGTATTTGGGCGACTTTTGGCAATTAGTCTTAACAAAAAAATTAATCTCCAATTTTGCCTGACTTTTCCACTAGCTCCATTGCCCCCTGCTCTTTTTTCATGTCCTGGAGAGATGTTAAAAACTTCAAAATCAACATTAGCAAAGATTTTGAAATCGAAAACTGAAATGGTTGAGCCACCACATATCAACGTTGAAATAATAGATGGTTTTTATTACTTGCACCTAATCGGATCTTCTATAGCTCAAACTTTTGATAAAATTGCCGAGTCAATACTCATAAAAATATGTTCAACAAACGCAACAAAAATACATTTAATTTTTGATTGCTACTTATCACCGTCAATCAAAGATTCCGAACGTGAAAGCAGAAAAGAATTCGATATTCCGTACAAAATTTCGGGACCTCAACAAACTAGACCAAAAAATTTTTTGCAAAGCCTTAAAAATTATCGTTTTAAAGAGGCTCTGGTGCTGTTACTGGCTGATTATTGGGAAAACGACAATTTGGTAACAATAATCCAAAACAAAAAAATCTTTTTAACCGTCGACCATCACTGCTACTCTTATCAAGTTAAGGAAAATTCCGTAAAAAAAACTGAAGAAACTAATTATGAATGTCATCACGAAGAGGCAGATACAAGGATTATTTTTCATGCTTCTAAAGCGGAACCAGGCTCGAGAATTTTAATTAAAGCTTCTGATACTGACGTTTTGATTATTTTGTTAGGAAATATGCACAAACTTATCGAATCAGAAATTTGGCTTGCCAGTTCAGCAACTAGAAAGAATAATAATCAAACTGTTGATTGCATTAATTGCACCGATTTAGCGTTGAAGTTGGGAATCAAATTATGCCAAAGTCTTCCCGCCTACCATGCATTTACAGGTTGCGATTACACGGCAGCATTTTATAATAAAGGAAAAGTAAAACCTTTTGAGCTATTTTCGAAAAATGAAAAATATCAAACAGTTTTTGCATCATTAACAGATGCTGCTGATATTTTCATTGATGAAAAAATTAAGACCGTTCAAGAATTTACGGCTAGTATGTATGGTATCAAGAACTGCACCAACGTGAATGATGCCAGATATCGCATTTTATGAAAAATTACTCTGCTAAAGAAGACAGCGAGCACTTTTAAAAAAAAATAGAAGGCTTCGACTCCAACTCCATACCACCATGCTGGATATCATTAATTCAGAAAATTTTAAGAACTATTTTCGTAAATTCCATGTGGCTTAATGCAACGGATCCAATATGCGTGAAACTTCAGCCTGAGAACTGCGGTTGGTTCTTAGATGAATATTTAAAACCAGTAGGATTTATTGGGGATCATACACCATTAAAGATAGAAGACATTGTCGAAAGAACTGAAACGGATAGTGATGACGAAGAAGATTCAGAAGTTGGAGATCATAGTTATATGTCCGATGACTCGGAACCTGAATAATTAAAAAAAAAAATTGTATGTATAATTTTTTACAATGAAATGTATTTTTTTAATTGTTGTTTTTTATTTTGTCTTCTAATAATAAAGATAAAATTTGCAAGATTAGTATTATAGCGTGTTATCGAAGGTGGACATTTTCAATTCAGAACTAACCAAATATAAGGGGTACGTAAAAGGGTATTTCTCTGATGTTTCATGAATATGTTGTGTCAATGTTTCTATCGTTTATACTTAAAATTCTGTTACTATTTAATTTATATGTACAACATGGCTTCTTACGGTTACCAATGTTTTGATATTTTTATGTAAATCTTAGTTTTATATTATAATCTTTGGTTTTATAAAAATTTTGGTCTCATACTCCTTTATTAAACATTTTTTTTTTTCTATTTTTTTATTATGCTGTTTAATCAGAGGTAAAGTCACAAGGAGGAAATCCATAATTGGTTTTATTTTGGCTATACAAACATGTACAAACTGGAAAAATGTAAACTGTTGATTTCCCAAAAATAAAATAAATATGTATTTCTATAACCTTCTTTTTTGCTAAAGATGTATATATATATATACTTTAGTATCACACAAAAACATATACACACATAAATAATTAATTGATTTTAAAAAAATGTATAAACTATTCCTCTATTTTAATAATAAACTACTCCAAAATGATGCACAGCATATACGAGTCTATCGCTATCATTTTCATTTTCAGAACAAATAGCATGCGCACTCTCTTTCTTTAAATGGACGGACTTCAAACAGCTGCTATGCTGTGTCCTCTTCTATCGCATGGGATGGTTGGTTGGGACCTCTCAGTCGTACACAGTCACTCGCAGCAATATTTTACTTTTCAAAATTCGACAACCGGAATTCTGGACTGATTTTTCGCAAGCAACTCTATACCACCGTGTTCATAATGAAATAATCTTTAATTTCATTTTATTTTAATTCAATAATCAGACCGGTGCAAAATGCTAATTTCGATTTACCTGTTTATACCTGGCTACCCGAGAGTTGTGACAGGAAAAGAGTAGGCAACCTAACGTTTGCATATTCTATGGGCTTCATACTTTCGATTGGTGTAGAATTTGTCTAATAATCACACCGGTGAAATATTCAAATTTTTTTTATTTTTAAATTATTAATTAATCATACCCTGGACTAAAATTTGTTAGGCAACCCATATGCAATATCTTTATTGACATATGAAATTAAATATAAAATACGTTTCATCAAATAAACATCTCGGTGAAGGTCGTTCTATAGCGGGATTCTATACTAGGTGGCGTATTCCCAATCCCTACCGCGATTCAGTCGCTCTACCGACTGAAATGCGTTAGGGATTGGAATGCATAAAGGCAGAAACACACTTAGCCCAAGCGACGCGACGCTACGTAGGTTGACGTCACCATTTCCATATCTGGACTACTTATCTTCCATACATTTTCTATGGAAACGGGTGCTTTAGAATCACACTAGCCCCACGAAACGCAAACCGAGGTGCCCTACGCGACGCGGATCTGCCACAGCCAGATCGGCGTGGGCCGTGTGGAAGGTGGAGGGGGTATGGTCACGCCTACTATGAGATGATTTCACATCTTTTTGTTGTTATATAAGCATAACGCGTTTCGCTATATCTGTGGTTGTTTTTTTGACATTTATTATCGTTTATTATTAAAAAATGGGTGACGAACAGTTCATTGAAAATGAGCACGAAATTATTTATAATATCAAATCTCAGAATTATAGAGATTCTGCCATACGATTATATAATAAATAACTAATTTCAATATTATACCCCTATAATGAATGTCTTTCTCTAGTCCAAATTGACTTTTGAAGACGTGTGTTTTCTTTTTTTATATCATATTCAATTATGCTGTGAAGTTCTTCAAATACCACTTTACTCATACGGAAGTATATGAAGAATCGTCCGTATCAGATTATAGATCTTTTACTAAAGTATGGAACTCTCCAAACATTTGTCTTCGTTTGTTAATGTTGTGGACCCAAATTCTTCTCGCTTTTTTGTTTTTCTTTTTACGAGAATATTGATTTAATAATAATAATCGTAGCAAATCATCTTCAAATTCGCTTTTAGAAGACATGGCAAAGCTGTCGTCTGCTGAGAAAAGAATCACATAAACATAACAAAATAAACGTCAAATGTGTGAAATCAAACGCGCCGGCGCACCAGAGACCTATTGTCACGTGGTCACAGCGACGCGTATGGCTAGTGTGAACATGGACAGGAACTTTGCGTAGCGTCGCGTCGCGTTGCGTGGGCATAGTATGTTTCTACCTTAAATCACCTTCCAAACACTACTGCGTTTCAGTCGCCTTCGCGCTTTGTGGCTCTCTGTTTCTGTTAGGGTGACGACTATAATTATAGAAGGGTAAGCAGAGAGGATGGACCGCGTTTTTTTTACTTACAAAATCTTTTTTACATTGAAATTTATATAACGCAGTTTATAACGCAGTTGATAACGCAGTTTTTGTGAGAAATCACCTCAAGAGCACCTTATAACTAATATAATTATGCCTTATAACCAAATAACTGTAATTTCGATAAATATTAGAAAATCCATCTAATTTTAATAAAAAAATTGTATACCGCCCTGTTAACCCGCCTCCCTCTAATTTTATGTATTGTAATGCCAATTGTCTGGAAATAAATATACCAAAGTGCTTCGTTGTGCGCTTTGCTAGGAATAAAAACGTATTTATCCATGAATACTCAATTAATCTTGTACCGTTATCTATCAAATTCGAAAGTAAGGACCTTGGGGTTATATTTGATAGTAAACTGAATTTTAATAAACACATCGACCACATAGTCACTAATGCATCTTCTATGCTTGGTTTCATAATCCGCTCATGTAAACAATTCAAAGACCTTACTACTTTCATAACACTATATTTCTCATATGTTCGTAGTATCCTTGAATACGCATCTCAAGTGTGGAACCCAGGCTATGCAGTACACAAAAATAGAATTTAAAGTGTTCAAAATAGATGTTTAAGGTATCTCAATTTCCGCTCTTTTTAATCTCATGTTAGTAATGAAGAATCTGCAAAATTCTTCAAAATACAGACGCTATTTAAAATTACACATAACTTAATCGATAGTCGTGATCTTCTTCAACGCCTATCATTCCACGTTCTAAATCGCAACAGTAGAGAGTCGCTTACTTTTTATCTCCCTTATGGCAGTACTTATTCACATTACTTATTTTCACGCGTATGGTATCCCAGATGACCGACACTAAATGTCACCGATTACCCCGAGATAGGATCATATTATTATTCCGCTTCTAGTACTCGATCCATCCGGTTGCACGGCAATTTTACCTGACTACCAGTTTGTACGCGAATGTATATTCGTTGTAAATAATATTTTAAATAAAACTTAATATCGTGGATAATTAAGTGTTTTCAATTAAACATCATCATTATTATAAGCCTGAACACAAGATCACGGCTTGGAAGTGCCGTGATCTCAAGGAGCATTTTAACCTCAATATCGGTAACGTATGAAGGCAATCCTGCCTGACGTGGAGAGGATCTCCTCATCCAACACTCTCCATCCACTCATACATCAACTAATAAACACTTCCAACATTGGTGACCCCGAGAATTTCTAATGATAATGATGAACACTGCCAATACGGAGGATTGAGTACTGGAATGCGGAATCCTGGACACCCCAATCTTGTGAGTAACATTTCAATTTTTTAAACTTAAATTCAGTAGGTCCAGTATGTACATTAGAATCATATGAAGATAAATCAGTAAAGAACATTATTGTCCAACATAGTTCATTGGTTATTGTCCACCAAATTCAGTAGCGTACGAAAATACCTACCTCCCGCTACTACTTTCTTAATAATGCTTCCCCCGCAACTCATTACTTGTTTATGTGGATAGTATATTGCTGGAAAATATCAATTTCAGATAAACAAGAAACCCAGCAGCTAAGGCAGAGTATCCTAACCAACAGACGCGATTTTGCAGACAGACCCAGGTACCCGGATGCCAAATACCCGGATGCCATATACCTGGAGATCCTACACCCGACCCCACAGCATCCACCGCAGATCGGAGTAAAGCAAGTAACGCAAATTCAACTTCTCACAGTGATCTTTGTTAATAATTGATAATCCGAACATTTCAACGAAAATTTAGCAACCCAGCGAGAATATGCAAATATTGTTACACGGTATAAATTTTTAAACTGCACTTCTTCAAAGCATTAATACAATTACAATTACAATATATTTGTACTAACATTTCAACGCAAAGATAAGGGATTTGTAAAAGATTTTGGATATCATCAACTTAACTTTTCAGACCTGGATTAGATTTTTTGTTATTTTGTTTTATGCACACTTTTGATAATTTTATCTGCATACCTACACGGTCTATCAGTACTACTACTGCTTTCGCCATTGCCTATCACTTGCCATATTACAACGACAATATGCCGCTAGAAGAAACAGCATCAGGAACCAGCGCCAATTACACAATAATGGATCCAGTCATAAACTCCGTATCAGTTAAGCTACCCCCCGTCTGGTGTGACAACATACAGCTCTGGATTGCCCAGGCAGAAAGCCAGTTCTCCAACTCAAGAATCAAAGATGACACCACGAAGTACAACATTATTGTCGCCTCCCTGGACATCGAAACCCTCAGGACCGTCAGCGATGTCGTCATCAAGCCACCAGCAACGGACAAGTACTCTACCCTAAAAACTGCACTCATCACGAGGTTGCAAGATTCCGAAGGAAAACGTCTCACCCGACTACTGACCGGATTACAGTTGGAAGACAGGAAACCATCCGGACTACTTCGATTGATGGACGAACTCGCCGGCCCCGAGCTTGCTGAAAGCGCAATCATACGCACGTTATGGCTACAAAGACTTCCCCAACATGTACAAGCTATATTGACCGCACTGCCAGACGACAATCTACTACAACTTGCGTCAGCAGCCGATAAAATCCTGGAAGTCTACCAGACGACCGAGTGCGGAGCGATAAACAAAAATCAA
This sequence comes from Limnephilus lunatus, assembly GCA_917563855.2. Classification (NCBI taxonomy): domain Eukaryota; kingdom Metazoa; phylum Arthropoda; class Insecta; order Trichoptera; family Limnephilidae; genus Limnephilus; species Limnephilus lunatus. The sequence goes on from OU830593.1 coordinate 51,311,706, forward strand.
CGTAGAGATAACAATTACAGAGAAGATCCCGACATCACTTCCGTTCTTCAGAGCCTACGTGAACAAATTTCTGGACTATCTCTAGAAGTCAAACAACTAAAGTCAAGTCGCAGAGACAGTCATAGCCCCGTACATCATTTTTATAATCGGCGTAATCCTAGCCCCCACCGAGAATGGCGTCATCCACCGACATCGTACTCCAATACCGACCGCCAACATCAATCCCGGTCGAACGATCGAACGGACAATAACAATGAACTTCACAAAACAAACGACTACTGCAGATACCATAAAAAATTCGGGCAGAGATCATTCAACTGCATTCCACATGCACATTTCACAGAGATAATTCAAAAAACAACGGCAACGCCACACAATAAGTGTGATTTTGCTAATAATAGCAGTCCATCGTAACTTTCCTTACTTACGCACAAGTAACATAAACACTTGTAGCTATTTAACAAGCACATACAACAGATATCACCAGATAACAAGAAACATGCGACTGGACGAGATCCAGTAAACGGGCAACGAGCAACTGGGAACTGTCAACATATATCACCAGATAACAAGAAACATGCGACTGGACGAGATCCAGTAAACGGGCAACGAGCAACTGGGAACAACAAATCACCAGATAACAAGAAACATGCGACTGGGCGAGATCCAGTAAACGGGCAACGAGCAACTGGGAACAACAGGAATACTAATGGACTCATGAATATCTACTGAATAGCTACGATCTCGAATTTTTTTAAAGAAACAAATCGTTTTTTCACCATCTTCTCAACTTCAACATCTCCAATAATGTATATATACAGTAGCTGACACAATATCTCAATCTGAAGAGACTAACTGTCCTACTACAAGCAACCAAGGATTGAAGGGAAAGCGCAGAGTCAACCTGACGATTATATTAAGGCAAAAGATGACTCCGCCCTCGTCCTATGTTAAATTAATGTTTCCAACTGTGACCGACTCAAACCTGCATTTTTCCAAAATTCGGAGGAAATACCGCAAAAAACGGCAAGCACACCGCCCTCAATAACTACAAGAAAAACACGCTGTGGAAGACACGTACATTTTCCTGAAAGGTACCAGTCGTAAAAGTAATACTTGGCAATACTTCAATTAAAAAAGCTATCGTTTAAACAAATTAATTAGAAAACTTATATTGATGTATCCAAAATTTATTATACGATTTGTATCACGGTACCTCATAATTGATTAAAATTCTAACTAACTACTGTGAAATAAAACTAAGTTTATTTAGGTATTTAGCTAGCGAAACACCACCATATAAATTATTGTATTATTACGTAGTCAGTATTTCTAACAAATAATAATATTATATCAATTCATTTTCGTATCCCGAATTCTGAACAGTATACAGACTACATTTTATTTGTAAATAACTAATTAATAAGATTAGTAAGGTATATCAAATTTAGCAAATAAGTTATCCAACCTGTAAATAATTTCTGTTAATTTCCGATATCTATTAATTTTACGTAGTGTTATCTTATTAAAAAGAAGCCACATATTAGATCGGACCGTCATAAATGCTAACCAAACTGTATCTGTTTAACAATAACAATATAATAAATAATAATTCAACATTCCAATACCACTGTGGAACTACGTACCTAAAGTCAGGTAGTAAACAAAGACAGCACTTGGAATTCGAATTATTATTTTCCCTCGATTAAAAATGAATTCACTCCTTAGTCTAAGATTTATAAAGTTAATTTCGAATAATAAGGTTCATGTATTTTATTTATATTTTAATATTACGCATAGTTAGTTATGTTTACTTTCGTTGAAATTGTATAAACGCATAATAAGTATGTACCGAGTCAGCCAGCAGCTACTCGCCTTTGTAAATAATCACCGTTACGCATTCTAGCAGTACCTACCTACCTCAACACTATATGTCTAGCCGTAAGAAGGAACAAGTAATAATAATTTTAATCGGTCAATACCGACTGAGAAATAGGTACTTACTCCTATTACTAATGATAATTAGGACTTGTAAATAAATAACATTATAATTTTAAAACATTTTGTAGCTTTTGTTATTTTTTTCTTTTTATAGGCATGTTATGTTCCAAGTTAATGTTGTAAATTTAGAATTGTTCACAAAACTACTTATGTAAAAATTATATTTTCAAGTATGAAAAACATTGTATATAGATATGTATATCTCAGACACATACTAAACCCTATTTAGGTGTATATAATTATTTTCTTTTCGTATGCCATATTTTGTTATTCGCGTGCAACGCTGGTGGGGAGGTATATGGCAGTACTTATTCACATTACTTATTTTCACGCGTATGGTATCCCAGATGACCGACACTAAATGTCACCGATTACCCCGAGATAGGATCATATTATTATTCCGCTTCTAGTACTCGATCCATCCGGTTGCACGGCAATTTTACCTGACTACCAGTTTGTACGCGAATGTATATTCGTTGTAAATAATATTTTAAATAAAACTTAATATCGTGGATAATTAAGTGTTTTCAATTAAACATCATCATTATTATAAGCCTGAACACAAGATCACGGCTTGGAAGTGCCGTGATCTCAAGGAGCATTTTAACCTCAATATCGGTAACGTATGAAGGCAATCCTGCCTGACGTGGAGAGGATCTCCTCATCCAACACTCTCCATCCACTCATACATCAACTAATAAACACTTCCAACACCCTCTTTGCATGACTAACTCCAAACATAACTCATTTATCTACAGATCCACACATTCATTTAAATTGAATTATTACCACATTGACATTTTTAACTCGACGTTACGTGAAATAAAACGAAATCTCACTAAGCAACATGACTCAAACTAGGAAGTTCAATCCCTATATATTCCCGTCTTTTGCCTCTGGTTAAAATTGATGCTTATTGAGTAGGTACTTGTTCTATGGGCAATTACTTCTAGGCAAGTACCTACCTAATTTTATTATTTTCTTTTTTGTTCCATTATTCAAATAGTTCTATAGAAGAACAAAGGAAGGTAGCTTCCATTCTTACGTAAAAAATGTGTTCCAACAAGCAGATCACAATATAAATCTTATAAAAAAACAGGATTATGTAAATAAAAGAATAATAAATTATGACCAGACAAACAAACACAAAACAAGCGTTTGATTTACAAAAGTGAGTACCACAGAAAACCTCCACCTGAAATCAAACAAGAGCGTAAAAAGCGCCATATGGTCCTTCGAGAAGCCAGATGAAAACCAGCTCATCCAGCCAGCCGTCCGGTCTACATCATTCTTATTCATCATTACATATTCCTAAGGTATTAAGGCATTATAATATAACTTGTAAAATCACGCGAAGAATTCGCCACCAAGAGCCACTCTTTTTGCGTGATATTATAATCAACAAGATAAAATATTGTCAACCTAATATAATTTAACCAGTAGGTAGATTCCAAATAATTTACTCTATGATTACCACTGATTATTAAATAATATAATTTATTTTATTGTAATCTATTTATTATTCGCTCCCGCAAAGGTGGAACAAACAAAAGTTTATTTTTAAATAATTTAATGTGTATGTTTGTGTAAAAAATTCTGCATTATGCCACAAACATTAAAATCACTGGTGAAGAAGCGCGGTGAATTGAAGGCACAATTAACAAGATTTAAGAATTACCTATTAAGTGATTCAGTTGATGTAATAGAAACGGAAACAAGATTGGAGGAGGTAAACACACTGTTAAATCGCTTTAAGAATATACAATCTCAGATCGAAGAGTTTGATAGTAACTCAGATGAAGAGGATAGCCCACTTGAGTGTTTTGAATTGCAATATTATCAAGTAGTGACGTTAGCAAAAAAATCCATAAAAAGCATTGAAAAAATTGATGATACTAACAATATTAAGATCCAATTACCTACATTTTCGCTCCCAGAATTTAGTGGTGATTATTCGAAATGGTTATCTTTTAAGGATGCTTTCGTCACGATAGTGGGTAATAATAAATCATTAAATAATTTTCAGAAACATTACTATTTGCGTGATTGTTTAAAAGGAAAGGCATCACAAATATTAAACGCACTTGAAATTACCCAAGACAATTTCGAAATAGCTTGGCAGGTTTTATCAAATAGATTTGAAAATAAGCGTGTAATAGCTAATCAACATTTAAATTCATTGTTTAAGCTCAAGGAATTAAAACAAGAAAATCACGTCGCCTTGAGAAGTTTATTAGATCAAACACAATTACATTTGAATTCATTGAAAAACATAGGTCTACCCACGGAGTATTGGGATGTAATAATAATTTATATTTTGGCCAACAAATTAGATTCCAATACCCGGATCTATTGGGAACAATATCCAACTAAAGAAAAAATACCGACATTGCAAGAATTTTTAAAATGTTTAACAGATCGAGCGATAGTCTTGGAAGCATCGGAAGCAACATGTTCCACAGCCAAACCAATATTCGCGCATCATAAACCGTCAAGTTACAAAAAGGAATCTTCAGTTTCATTATTGTCGCAAAGGTTGAAATGCATTGTTTGTAAGGAAAATCATAAGATTTATTTCTGTAAACAGTTTTTGAAACTAAACCAACATGAACGGTTTGAAAAAATCAAGCAATTACACGCTTGCATCAAGTGTTTAAATGTAGGTCATTCAACTAAAGAATGCAGGAGTAAGAATAATTGTAGAACTTGCGATAAAGCAGGACACAACACATTACTCCATATTTTCCCTAAAGAGGATCAAAACACTGAGAATGGCATGGATCAAGTACCAGTCTCAAACCATTCCACTTTTGGAGAAGCAGAAAAAACAATTTTGTTATCAACGGCAATGGTGAACGTTAAGGACAGTAATGGAATTATTCATTCAGCGAGAGTATTGTTGGATAATGGTTCTCAGGTGAATTTCATAACTGAACGATTTGCTAAAAAATTAAACATAAAATACAAGTCATTAAATATGCCGGTCTCTGGGTTACATAATAATATAACAAATGTAAAGAAGAGCCTCTCGTTTGAATTGTCATCAATAAACTCTAATTACAAAAAACTTGTTACTTGCTTGGTATTACAAGAAATCACCAGCAAGTTACCGCAGACCTCTTTTCCAAAAAGGGAGGCAAACATACCACCAGGATTGAAATTGGCCGATCCTGAATTTTCCACTTCCGGTCATGTGGATATATTACTCGGCTCCGAACTATTTTGGGAAATGCTGACCACTGATCAATTGAGATTAGGAACAACTGGACCTACGCTGCAACGCACTGAACTTGGATGGATATTATCCGGGCCAATTAGAATGTGCACTACAAAAAAAGAGCAAGAATCATCCTCGTGTCACTTATCTTTAAATATGATTCACAATCAAATTGAAAGATTTTGGAAACAAGAGGAATTGGTGTCCATCAAGCACCAAAATTATGAAGAAAAGGCATGTGAAGAGAGCTTCAAGTCAACCCAAAAAAGGGATGAAAATGGGCGTTTCGAAGTAAGCTTACCATTCCGACCTTGTATAGATCAAATAGGTACTTCCTTGCCTATGGCAGAAAAAAGATTTTTAAACTTGGAAAAGAAATTATCTTCTAATATGGATTTGAAACTTCAATACATTAAATTCATGGAAGAATATGAAAACTTAGGTCATATGACAAAATTTGAACCAGTTTCAAATGAAGAAAAATCTTACTATTTACCTCATCATGCAATCAAGAAGGAAACCAGCAGCACTACCAAACTAAGAGTGGTGTTCGACGGCTCCGCAAAAACCTCCAGCGGGATATCAATAAACGACGCGTTAATGGTTGGTCCAATAATACAAAATGATTTATATACCCATTTGTTGAATTTTAGAAAATATCAAGTGGCATTGACGGCTGACATAGAGAAAATGTACAGGCAGGTCAACATTAGAGAGGAGGACCGCGTCTTCCAAAAAATACTTTGGCGAGCATCTCCAGAAGAGGAAATGGGCCATTTCAAGTTAAATACGATAACTTATGGTATGGGACCGTCATCTTTCTTAGCCACGCGTTGCTTGAAGCAGCTGAGTATGGAAAACGCTCAGTTATATCCTGAAACTAGTCTCATTTTAGAGAGAGATTTTTACATAGATGATCTAATTACAGGTGCAGACAATGTGGAATCCTGTAATTTGTTAAAAGAACAGTTAATCTCCATAATGAATTCGGCCGGTATGAACTTAAGAAAATGGCGGTCTAATTCTTCTGATTTGTCATCGGAGGCCGATCAGGCCACTGATATGGTAATTTTGGACAAAACAGAAGGAGAGAAAATTCTAGGCTTAGCTTGGAATTGCGAAAAAGATAGTTTTTTATATCACGTGGAATTACCGTCACATCCTATTTATAATAAACGGAATATTTTGTCACTGATTGCTAGTATTTTCGATCCATTAGGTTTGCTAGGACCAGTAACCGTGAATGCTAAACTTATTATGCAGAAATTATGGCAAGAAAAGATATCTTGGGATGAAGAAATACCTATAGAAATTCTGAAGCTCTGGAAAAAATATTTAGAAGATTTAAAAGGTGTAAATTCTTTTCAAATACCTAGAAAAATTATATGTAATCAAACTGTAAATATACAATTGCACGGATTTTGTGACGCATCTCAAAAAGCATATGCTGCTTGCATATATATGCTATCCACAGACCAATCAGGAAAACGGCATTCTCAATTAATCACAGCTAAATCAAGAGTAGCTCCATTAAAAACGATTTCTTTGCCTAAATTGGAATTATGTGGTGCTGTTCTGTTAACAAAACTTGTTGAAAAAGTAAAGGAATCCCTACTTATACCTTTGGATAAAACATTTTATTGGTGTGATTCCACTATAACTCTATGCTGGATAGGAAATCAACCAGCGCGATGGAATACATTTGTTGCAAACAGAGTTGCAGAAATACAGGAAAGAAGCGAAACCAGTCAATGGAAGCATGTCAACTCCGAAGATAATGCAGCGGATATTTTATCAAGAGGAACCAGTGCTAAAAGTCTATTTTCTTCAGAAATCTGGTGGAGAGGTCCTAATTGGTTAACTCAAGATGAAGTAACTTGGCCGAACTATAAGGAAATTTGCATCGATCCACCGGAATTAAAAAACAAAATAAATTTAACCGTCAGTATGAATAAAGATTGGGAATTGTTTTATCGTTTTTCTTCTCTCACGCGTTTACAAAGAGTAACTGCTTATATCCTACGTTTCATTAATAATACAAGAAAAAAACATACATTTAGCGGACAACTTTCAATAATAGAATTAAACAAGTCGTTACAATCATTAATAACAGTCACTCAATCTTATTCATTTTCAAAAGAAATTAAAACATTAAAGGCGGGAAAAAACTTAGATAAAACCAGTCATCTCAGATCATTAAACCCATTTATACATATGGATTTATTGCATGTAGGTGGGAGATTGTCCAGAGGAAAACTAATACATGAAGCACAAAAACATCCGATATTACTACCTCACGATCACCCTCTAACAAAGTTAATCATTAAACATTTTCATTATACAAATTTGCATGTAGGTACTCAAACGTTACTAGCACTTATTAGACTAAAATATTGGCCTATAATGGCAAAAAATGCTATTAAAAAAATACTTAAAAATTGCATTGTGTGCTTCAAATGCAGTCCAAAAACAAGTCATCAAATAATGTCTGACCTTCCAGAGGATAGAGTGTCACCATGTAGACCGTTCTCTGTTACAGGACTGGATTACGCAGGGCCAATCTTAATAAAGTCTGGAATCAGTAGGAGATCCAATTCAGTCAAGTCTTATATTTGTTTATTTATATGCTTCTCTACTAAGGCAGTTCATTTAGAACTGGTCACCGCTCTAACTACAGATGCATTTCTTAATTGTTTAAAGCGTTTCATTTCCAGACGTGGAAAACCTAGTAAATTGTGTTCTGATAATGCTACTACATTTGTTGGAGCGAATAATGAATTGAAAAATATGTATAATTTATATGTCTCTCAAAAGGAAATAGCTAATTACTTAACTAATATGTCTATTCAGTGGGTTTTTATCCCACCTAAAGGTCCTCATCATGGAGGTCTTTGGGAATCTAACATAAAAAGTGTGAAATATCACGTAAAAAGAGTGGCAAACGTCTCTTCATTAACATATGAAGAGATGTGTACGTTATTATACCAAATAGAGTCCTGCATAAATTCTAGGCCTTTAATTCCACTATCCAATGATCCCCTCGACCTCTTCGCACTTACTCCAGGTCACTTTCTTATTGGTGATAACCTGTCAGCTGTAGCTGAACCTGACCTACAACAGATTCCCATAAACAGGCTTAATAATTTCCAAAAACTAAGCCAGCTAAGACAGAGCTTCTGGTCAAGATGGAGAATTGAATATCTGGGAGAGCTGCAGCAAAGGACTAAATGGACGGATGGGAACCGGCGACAACTAAAGATTGGGGACTTAGTTATCATCAAAGACGACAACGCACCACCAAATTTATGGAGGATGGGACGTGTCATCACCACTCACCCTGGACAAGATGGGATAACCCGTATAGTCACCTTGAAGACGCAGCAAGGGTCTATGAAAAGGCCCATTACCAAATTGTGTCTTCTACCAATGGACGATGCTATCACATCTTAGAAGAACTGGATCAAAATAAACTACTAACATCTAAGAAGAGCAGTATAAAAAAATAAGTCATCTTTACTAAGGCCAAGGATCAAAAAGAAGCCATCTTTCTTGAAGACAAAAACTGCAGAGGCTATCGATCGAGGATCAAGAAGATGAACATTTTATAATTTAGTGTTATTTTTTTTCTTATGCATATCTTCTAATGATTTACTTCAATTTATTATTTTATTGTTTCTAAACTAACTACAACAATCAATGGATTACGATATGTGTATTAGCTAGTTTCAACTCTCTTTTTATTTTATAAAAATAAGTTATTCTTTCTAATTTAAAAAAAAAATATCCTCACAAATAATAATAATCAATTTTAACTATTATAGGGTTCTAAAAAGAACTTTCATTTAATTTCAGCCCTTTTTGTCGGGGAGCTATGGTTAAAATTGATGCTTATTGAGTAGGTACTTGTTCTATGGGCAATTACTTCTAGGCAAGTACCTACCTAATTTTATTATTTTCTTTTTTGTTCCATTATTCAAATAGTTCTATAGAAGAACAAAGGAAGGTAGCTTCCATTCTTACGTAAAAAATGTGTTCCAACAAGCAGATCACAATATAAATCTTATAAAAAAACAGGATTATGTAAATAAAAGAATAATAAATTATGACCAGACAAACAAACACAAAACAAGCGTTTGATTTACAAAAGTGAGTACCACAGAAAACCTCCACCTGAAATCAAACAAGAGCGTAAAAAGCGCCATACTCTTAATCCTATTCCTATGTTCCTCCTCCCCCCTCCCCCTTCTTTTCATATACAATATATTAAAAAAAAATTATTTAAGAAAATACCTTTATAATGTCACACTTTATCATTCAATACCATCAGTGGAAAGTTCATTATTGGCATAATTAACATATAATTATTGTATTACTTTGCAATCTCTAATTTGCTGTCAACTTTCTCTAAAATAAATAAAATAAAAAATTAAATTAAAATAAATCATACAAATATTTGTACCAGTCTGAAGACGGTCTTTATAGGCTGAAACCGGTTACGGTCAGATATAAATTAAGTGGTAAAAAGTTGTTTCAATATATTAACATATTATGTAGTTACTTGTGCTATCAGGGATCTGTGAAAATATATTTTGAAATTACTGTACCAAGTCCTAAAATACAAATATTTTTGGAAGCTGTTTCATGTAGTCAGGGTTTGGCTTTGGGGTTTGGTTTGGATTATCTTAGTACAAAACAATTGTTAGAAAATATAACTTTTCCTACGCTCCTACTTTAGTTGGAAGTAGTTTGGGCTTTCTTTCATTTACATGATATTATGTTACGAAATTAGAATTACCGAGCCATGAAAAACCACAAAATGTGAGTAAAATTTAATTATCTCACCTACATTGTGCCGACGTTCCGTAGAGCTGCCGTTCCAACAGAATGTCTTGATTTACGGTGGTTATTTTCAGATTTTAATTAAAAGTGTATCCCGAGCTTCCTGACGTTCCTCGACCGCCGAGATGAGGCTTATAATCGTCTTATGGGACTAGCAGAAAGGCCAACATGACCAAATAACTACAGAGGAAAGGATGTATAGTATGGGTATGATTAGTAATTACCTACGTCGACTTTTTTATTACTATTTTTTTTTGCTTTCCTTTTTACTCTATTTTTATAGTATATAAAAATGAATGTTTCTTTGTTTGTCCCTTATGCGCAAACTAAACCATTCATCCGAATGTGGTGAAACATTGGTAATTTTATGAGCGCAGGCCCGCGAAGGTTTCTATATATAAAATTGAGCTCTGGCTTAATGTAATTACTTCCTGCACTATTCATCCGAGTGCGATGAAACTCTGATGAGATGCTGTGTGCACGTCTGCGAAGGTTTCTATATACACTGGTGAGTTCTGTTATTATGAAATTTGTATAAAAATTTACAATAGGTGATGCACGAGTTTTTTTTGAAAAATGAGTGTATTTCATGTAGTGGCAGGGAGGGTAGGTGGGAGAAGGAGCTGAATCATGGTCAGTGGGGGGAAAATAAGGCGGTGGATTAGCGGGAGAGGGGTTGAGGGAGGGGTACAGCGAAGAATGTGAAAGTAAATGCGAGAGGGGGGCGCGGGAGAGTAAGGTTTCGCGGGACGGGTGAAAGCAGAAAAGAGGAGGGGGAAAGGCGGGGAAGGTGGTGGGGGAACGCGGGAGGGGAACCGAAGGTGGAAAGGGAAACGGGTACTAATGGGAAAGGACACACAGGGAGAGACAATATCTTTATTTAAGTGTAAGTGTCATTGCAACGCATGCCGGGAACTCGCTACTACTCTATATTTTATTAGTTCAACAAAGATTTTTTTTTAATTAGAATTTCTATCAAAATCAATATTATTTTTGGATCCATCCAGTATACCTATCACTACACAAGCAAAGCCATATTTAAAATGATTTAATTTGAGATGGGAAAGAGTAAGGTTTTAAAGTTATATTTAACAATACATTTTCATTGGTGTTCTACATCCACTACACTTTGTTGATGAAGGCAGAACCATTACATAGTAACGCTGATGACGATCATGATTCATACAAAATATGATACGGGTATTGTTAACATGCTCCCACGCGGTTCACCCGTTGTAAAAGTGCCTACATTTTGGTTTAATGGAGTAATACATGTTTATAATACATTTGTTGGAAAAAGAGTCGTAGATCAAACGAAACAGCGCTTCATAACGCGTGGAGAAGGATTCTATTTATTTTACAGGATTAAATTTCTTCGAAATTTTATTTGGAAAAAATCATGTATCTCAACCCTCAACCTTTCACAAATATAATTAGAATTGTAATATTTTACATCAAAATGTTTAAAACCAAAAAACCGCTTTCACGTAAATTTCATTAACTAGGTTATTATTTACTTTTACGAATTTAAAATTATTCATATTTGTCGTCCTGTAAGGTTTTTATTATGTGACTTGAAGGCTTTTACCAAACCACAGTCGATGTAAAACTAAGTAAAAGCGTTATCGTATAATTTTCGCAAAAATCATTTTCTTTCTTGCCTACCGTTCAAAGAACACCTGAAACCATGAAAAGTACAAACATTTTGCCAGAGGTGCATAAAACCTTTGACATGCTTATCAACTAGTCAAGAACCTAGCTAAAGCCCGCCTTCCATTGCGAGCGGAGCGGACTCCGTACGGACTCCGCTCGACTAGCAAATGTTAACTATATACAATTGCTTCCATCAAGAACGAGGTGAGCGGAGCGGACCAAACGAGTTAAATACGTTCGAACGAGTCCGCTCCGCTGAGCGACCTCCGTACGATCTCCGCTCGACTCGCACACGTTAACTGCATACAAGTGCTTCCTTCAAGAACGAGGTGAGCGGTCCGGACCGAATTTGTTAAAATAGGTCCGAAAGAGTTCGCTCGCGCACACCAACCCCGACCAGTTTCTAGCGGACTCCGCTCAAGAACTGTGCCAATTCAGTTCCCTTGCTGCGTTTTTATCGACATGGAGGTGTTTATTGAAGCCGTTCGCCAATTTTCGTGTTTATAGGATGTCGACAAAAAGGATGCGGCTTTGAAAAATTTTTTTTTACTAAGCAAACATTTCTTCATTGCGTATGCGCAAAAAATCATCCTCACTAGAATCAGTTCTTGAAATCACAGAAATCACTTAGAGGCGGAGCATGACTAGTTTTCAATGGAAGGGAAAAACTATTTCTCATTTTTCGTTGATTTCCGCTCCGCTCGCCTCGCTCATTTCTCGCATGGGCAGTGGAAGGCAAACATCTATCTTCTTAGCAACTCTTTTTTGGTGGAAGACCAAAGCTATTTCGCTCATCTCCAACCCCGCACAGTTTGACTCTTTTCCACTCGCAGTGCAAGGCGGGCTTAAATAGCAGTTGTTTTATAAATTGGAAGCGCCACGTGTTGTAGCTAGGTAGGTAGGTAACCAGGTAGGTTGTCCTAAGCATAACCTAACCTAAAAATGTCCTTTCTTAGTCTCAGATTTACTGACCGGAGCCAGAATGTTATGACTACATACTGTTGTTTATAGAAAGAATAAGATGCAATTGATGGTTGTAAGGTACCTAGCTATTCAGATCTGGTTACTAACAAAGCGAAAGCTATTTTTTACTTATAAAAAAACGTAAGCTAAGGTGCAGATAGGTAGGTACTCAAGAGATACACATAAAAACTATTGGCCATTGGTAAATACGCAGGGCTATATTAAATTCATTCATTTCTAAAGCAAGAAAAGCTCTTCGTTGATGAGCTTTAGTGACATATATTTGCTTTTGTTTGTCTGAAATATTGTGTATAATGAAGCTCGAATAATCATTTTCATCACGTTACAAGTTATTCTGCTTTGAAATGTACGCAAAACTGTTAAACATTGGGAATAGGCAGGTAGGTAAATAGTTTGCTCACCTATAATTAGAATTATCGTTAGGACCACATTTAAAATGTAAATTACTGTAATAATACTAATGCGATAGTGAGCCAATAAATCTATCTATCAATCAATATAAATAAAAATGAATCACCGAAATGTATGTACGCGCATGACTTCCTAACGACTTAACCATATTGGATTTTTTTATTTGTGTTCGCTATTGTCAAGACAAGGTTTGTACAAACTTTCTACTGGTAAGCTCTGGCATTATTAAATTTTTATAAAAAAATTGCAATAGGTGGCACGCGAGCTGTTTGAAAACTGAATGTACCGGGACTGAATATATGGATTGCGAGAGAGGGGAAGGGGGAGGGGCACTCGGATAGGCGGTTCACGGGACGGGGAAAGGGGAGGAGTGGAGAGGGGAGAGGGAATGTGGAGGAGCGGAGTGGGAACGCGAGAGGGGAAGGGGACGCGGGAGAGGAAGGGGAGGCGGAAAGGGAACTGGACGAATGGGAAAGGACACGCAGGGAGACACAATTTCTTTATTAAATGGCATAGCAACGCAAGCCGGGTACCAACTAGTAAATATATAAATTGCAAGGAAATATAACAGAAAACGGTATTGTTAAAGATATCGCATTGAGAACCGGTGTTTTTTTTAAAATTGAATGGTTCATAATGAAAGGGAAAAAAAACGCGGCAATAAATAACTTTGCTCCTTTATTCTGGAAAATTTTACCTTTATTTTTCACATCGCATTTTTTCTTTCATTTAATGAGAAGAAGATGATTTGTATCAGTGTTACATTTGCGTTAATTTGAGCATATTTCAAATTGAAGACAAATTTTAGCAATCCGTTCAATATTTTACTATTAAATTGGATATAATTTTACTGGACATCTTTAAGGAACCTTCATCTCTCTCCATATTATAAATTAAAGTTCTCCGCCGCTTCTGTCTGTCGATTTGCGATATCAAAAACCACTGAACGGATTTTCATTCAAATAAACTATAAAATAAAATAAAATCAACGGGTTTTCACCATTAGATAGAGTGATTCATGAGGAAGGTTTAGATACATAATGTGTCAAAGCTTTGTGTAAATTGGTTGAAATATATAACATAAAAGAAAATGTCTGTATGTAGTGAGATTTGATTTACATGCAAAAATTATATACCTACATACAGATGAGCGGGCTGGCAAGCTGGCGGTGTTGATTTGATTTTTACTCAAAGGAAGGTCGCTGTCTACATTTGATTTCGAAAACTCTATGTACAGCCCGGGCATCGCCGGGGACTTCAGCTAGTCTATATATATATATATATATATATATATACTAGCTTTTGCCCCCGGCTTCGCACGTGCCACTCCCCCCCCCCCCCCCCCCCCCCAATTGTATACAAATTTCACAATGCCAGAGCTCTAAGTTATAGCCTATAGACTATTCTAATGTATGAGTTGTATTACTGGAAAGTTTCATTAAAATCCGTTCAGTATTTATTGCGTGAAAGAGTAAAAAACATCCATACATCCATCCATACATCCATACAAACTTTCGCCTTTATAATATTAGTAGGATATATAAATGAATCCCAATTTCCCTTGGTCACGCCATAACTTCAAAACGGCTTTACCTATTTCATTCATATTTTTTTTTTAGTTTTCTTATACTTTGTGAAAGGTTCTTACTGCAAAAAAAGATTAAGAAAATTGGAGGGAGGGAGAAGGTGAAAGGAGAACGCGGGAGGGGAAGGGGACGCACGGGAAAGAACATGAAGGGAGAATCAATTTATTCATTTGAATGGCATTTCAACGCATGCCGGGAACCAGCTAGTTATTAATAAAAATAGCAGCTGTACCTACAACACAGTTTTTACCACTTTGATTTTTTCCAACCACATTGAAGAATTATTGTAAGATAAAAAAAAAACCATTATTATATTATTTATTTAATTAGACATTTGAAATTTTAGCATTTTCAATAAAAATGAAAACTATGAACATGTGCCAAACCATTATTTCATATACACTTGTTATATTAATCAACGGCCATAACCTATCATGTATAAGACTGGCGTCATCATAATATTTAATGTATATTTTAATTTATAAGTGTGAGATTTCCTCTGAGATTCGACGGTCAACTAATCAGGGAGCCGTACCATAAAATTTAAATAACGACCTATAAAAATTCCATCAAAAATGTAAATGAACTTCTCTGGTTATTTGGAAACCAGAGACCCGTGCGCCGATTGACTAATTTCATAAATTAATAGGGTTTTTAATATCCATCTGATAATTATTATAGTTTGTTGTAACCGCATTATATTTCTTGTTGCAAATCTTGAAACAGTATTAACTAGATTGTTATTAGGAATAGGCACTATTTTTGATTTTCGAAGTGAAACTTCTATAGCCCCGTTGTAATTTGGAATTCGGATGAAACTGAAATGACGCATACGGTACCTGCGAAGCGTCAAACTCCTATCAAGGCTCCTATTAGTTGAGATATAAAACAGAAATGACGCTAGGTCTGCGCTCATTGGCCGCTTTGATTATGGCCCCACTTTTCCCACTCCTTGGTTCTTCATTGCTTGGGATTGTTTTTGTAAAGTTTCGCTTCTACCGCGTGTTAACTGCACTCGAATATTTTTTTTATGTGACTACCTTACAAGAGTCCCAGCTGCTCCCGTCTGGAGCCAATGATACTATCCCAAATGTGAGTCTGAATGTAGTGGGGAGGGGAAGGAGACGGAGAAGAGGAAGGTGGGGAAGTACTTGGCTATTCAGATCTGGTCACCAAACACGGTTAAAGCTATTTCAAGCAACGTTTCAATTCTGAATGGTAGTCTTACACCAGGGCGATATTGAGAGTATCTTCCACTCTGGAACGTGAAGCAAATATACTACATATTATTTTTAAATTGATTAATTGTGAAATAACACAAATTAATCAAATAATATCTTAAGTTTTATTTGTTTTATGCATAAGCCAAAAAAAAAGTTGCTATTTATATAAGAACTGTCAAAAAATGTCAGAACTATTTTTTTTTTACATTTACTCCACACAGGACGCCCTGAGGAAAAAATTTCCCTCGGGGCCTATGTCATCTGAGATGCTGTGTGGAAGGTCTTTTTGAGTAGAGGAAGGAATGAACATTGGTCTTGAAGAGACCCATGTTGTAGGAATGAGGAAACACGGAGGCTGGCAAATCGTTCCACAGCCGAGCTGAACACAAGAACGAGTCGAAGAAACGACCCGTTCTCATGTGACAAATATCAACCGTGTACATATGTTGGGCACGCGTTTGGCGTGTTTCCCGACTATGCACCGGTTCCGAAGGGATCAATGACGCTAGTTCCTCGGAGCATCTTCCATTATTATACCGGTAGAATAAGGATAGCATTCCCGCCCGACGCCTGTGCTCTAAAGATTGCAATCCGTCTGTTAAGATAAATATTTGTTTTTGTTAATGCATTGTCGTTACTCAATGGGAAGGTGACATCCATAATTAATGGATAATTAATAATCCATCTGAGGATGCTGTGTGGAGGGTCATTTTAGGGAAATATAGGAGGGGGGAAGTTCTGGGAAGGAAAAAGTGAAGGGTGTGTAGGAAACTGGAGGTCAATGTGTCCAGGAGTGACGGACGTCCATCTCGGTGGATAAATGCAATCGCCACCAAGACCTAGACAAACCTCACGCCACCTGGGCACCCCTGCTAAATCACCAAACAGAGTGAACCACTTGGAATGACTTAATGCAGGGGTATTGGTTATCTAATAAATGGATCCCAAGGCGGCGGTACCTGTATCAATCTCTTCGCAATAGATAGATCGAAGTAAGCTCTTTTTCATTTTTTTCCCTACTCTTGGTGAAATGGATAAAACATTTTCTAGAGTCGACACACTTTCATGATCAATGTAATAGGACTTCTGAGACGTAGAAGTACGAATGGACAATTAAACCACTCTAACATTGTTCCCTCAAAGATCAAAAGAGCAAAATTATGAGCAAATGTTGTAAACCTAAAAATGATTTTTCATTTCTTAGAGTTTTCTTCGGGGTGATCAAAATCTTTATAATTATACGAGTATCCTAATATATTTTACGGACTCGTCTAGTAACTCCGATTCCAATGTTCCTCGTCAATATATTTTCTGCAGAACTATAATCTTACCGGTGATAAAGCTTTTAATGTCTAGCAAAGTTATTAAACATCGATGGTTATAATATTTATAACAAGGGTAATTAAATAACTCTCAATCATAATGGCTTTATCAAATTTACAGTTAAATTCCTCTCTTATATTAATAGACAATAAACTTTAAGTAGATGTTATTAAACTTTTGTATGTTTGGCATTGTCATTTAAGCTTCCAAACACGTATATTTTATATATTTTTGACATGATAATTTTATAGTTAGGGTCGAGGAAAGAAATTATCTTTTTGCTAATTTTGGCAAATTACGATTTATGTCACTTTTTATTATTTGTAGTATCGATAAAAAAAACACGGTGGATGAAAAAAAAACTGAGTGTGCAATTCACACGCGATAGAAGTGAAACCTTCAGAAAACTAAAGTAAGCAAAAGAGGAGACTACGAAGGACCGCACAAAAAGGAGACCGATTATACTATCTCATTCTCTCGCAGGCTAAATCCTATGCGTTTGTCTCTTTTTGCTATTTTTCGTTTCATCGAGTTTCAAATCACGACAGTTTTTTTTTTTTTTTTTTTAATGTTCTTTATTCAGTAAAGTTTATACAATATTACAGAAAATGGGTAATTTTTTGGCCATCACACTAGGCACATGCCCGTGTTGTAGTGGCCAATTTTATGTTAAGTATAAAATAAGTTGAATGAAAAACAGAATAATATAAAAATAAAATAAAATAGTTTATACATCTAAAACAAGTATGAAGTATAAAGAAATTAAAAATAATACAAATAGTGCTAAAGAAGTTTTAAATTCAAAAATATTTTTCAAGAGTCAGCGTATTAAACTTAAGGTATTTGAATATGGAAGTAGATGAAGCAAGGTGTATGTGTCATGATTGTAGTATGTTATAAACCATATTTACTGCTTACCCTTGCGTGAAAACGGTGTCATGTTTAAGTACCTACATACAAAGAATAATATAATGAATGTTGCTAATGATATTGCAGATATTATTTTGAAAATCATATAATAATTTTATATCGTAATTTGTTTCTTTCAAGTCAGGTAAAACCTCTTATTTGCAAAGTCAACTCATAATTATTTGTTAGGTAGGTAAGGTAACTGTGATTTTTTTTTGTTTCTGTTAGATATTCAAGAGACGCAAAACATCTTTTTTTTAACTACTTAATGTATCAATCCTTTAAAACATTACTAGCTAGGGTACCCAGTTTTGCTTGGGAAGTTGATATGAGATTGAACTGACGGTCGAACCCCCTACGGATCTTGCTTTATATACCTCTACCAATGGTTAGCCCCACCCATACAAAAAAGGCTTTGAATGGTCCACAATGTTCCAGAACATTCCACAACATTCGAGAGTGTTCTGGAATGTTCCACAATGATCTGGAATGTTCCTGGATGTTCCTGAACGATCCAGACTATTCCAGAACATTCTACAACATTCCAGAATATTTTAGGATGTTCTAGAATGTAGTGGAATGCTCTCGAATACTCTCGAATGTTCTGGACTGTTCTAGAAATTTCTAGAAAGCGAAACTTCCAGCCCTCATATCTTCAATATCATGCCCATTAGTTAAATACGGGAACCTTCTTCATGGATGGGGGATAGAGAGCTACGACACCATATAACTCCCTTGATCGTACCGGAATTGTTTCTGAGTTTTAGCGGCACGCACATTCTTGTACATTTTCTTTTATAATATATATTGATTATTATGAAAATTGGTAATTTTACTTTTTTTAAATAATACATAAATCCTTAACCCGTACCATTTTATTACATTATATATAATTACCTTCTCTTATCCCTTAATAAGTTTTAAAAACTGCAGTTCAAGGTGCAGAAAACTTAATTCTGGAAAACTTAATTCTAGATAACTTAATTCTTAATAATACATAAGTACCTTATCTATCGTAAGTGAGGTTTCATATTACTGTAATTTGCTTCGATATCTTGAATGGGGTTACAAGAGATTATTTTATCTTGTATCACATATCTTTGTGGTATTTATATATTATCTTTGTCCAACACAATTTTCTCTTCCGTTTAGTAAAGTAGATATTCATTCAATTAAATATTAAAAAATACATTTATAGAAAAATGTGCTATCACTTTATCTTTCAATAATTTCTACATACTTCTTGCTCTATAAAATTTTCCATCCGGTTAGTCGACAATATTGAATATAATAAATACATTAATTAAAAATAAACCTCTGTATATTGTACAATGTACCTACAACATAAGTGTGAAAGATATTTTTTTTTATACAAAGTGTTGGTACAGTATGTGTACTAACTACCGTGAATTTATAATAAAAACAAATTTTAACGAAACAATCGTTTAGGTACCCACGATAAATCCTACAAGACCATACTTAATCAAGATTACCTCAATAAAACTTCGATAATAAAAAAACAAAAGGTTATCGACTTCTTCCTTCGTAATTTACGGTTGTTTCTAATAAGTTAAATATTTACTACACTTATTCGCATTTGCTGTAAAACTTATTTACGTTTGAAGACTATATTTGTTATTAATATTATGTTTTTGTATGTGGCACATTGAACGTATACAACGTAGCATATAATATAGGTGGCGCGTTATGCGTATAGTGTGGCATTATATTTAGCACATTGTAGGTACATATGTAAAGTAGCATAATATGTGTGGAACATTGTACATATACAATATAGCACAATACATGTGGCACATTGTGCATATATAATGTAGCATAATACATGTGTCACATTACATGTAGCACATTACATTAATCTAGCATAATACATGTACCACGTTATGCATATACAATATAGTGAATATAGCATAATATATGTGCGTAGGCTCATGTGGCAAGTTTTACAGATACAATATAGCATAACATTGTGCTTAGGCCCATTGTGCCGTTGTGGCACAATATAGCTAATAAACTCTTTTTTTTCATAGCATAATTTTTTTACCTAATTTTGCCGTTGCTTTACCTATTAAGCCCTGATTTTCTATTTTTTTATATTATATTATGTTACTATTTTTGTTAATAATAAAACAGACGGTGCACTAATTGTTTACAAAAAATCTAAAAAATGGAAGCTAAAATAAAAAATAAAATAATATTCTTTAAACGTTCATACGATAACGACCATAGGTTTACGTGTTTATATTAAAATAGTTGTTTAAAAAAATGTCAAATACGTAATAAGCAATATCTCTTCAGGCAATACAAAATTACACTTTTTTGGCGCGTAATAAAACGATGAAAAAATGACTATACGAGTATTGCTTTAACATCTAAACGTACGTCACCGTATCATTAAGTTGAATGGCTCCATTTTGGTGAAAAAACGTCACCGTATCTTCTTCAAAACTTACTCGTACTAACATTAAAAGTTCCGCTCTAAAATTTACGTACATGTTTAAGAACATCGTATAAAAACAACATAAAATAACAGGATAGAAACATAAAATATTTCAAAATTGGTTCAGCTATAAACTGAATTCGAGATGAGCCAACATTGATACATCTGCCATGCAATTATCTTCGGAATTAGGGCCGTATAAATTGTTTACGCGATGTAGGTAGACACTATAAATAATTATAATAGTTAAAACATGGCAGCCTGAAGCTAGAAATGTGTATTACTAGTACAATAATTCAAGATCGCACCAATAAGATGTAAGAATCGTAGGAAATATTTAATGATTATGAAAGCAATAAAGTTTTATGCGTCTGAATTGATTCAGATTTTGATTACTTCATTATTTCGTAATAATAAAATATCACTCTGTTTTTCTACTGACTTGAAATGTTTATAATATGAAGTTTCTTTGTTCTCTTCAATATAGAGAAGCTATAAAGAGTGTTGATTGTTTTCTGAGAAACAATTTTGTAGCATGGTTTTATAGGCGTAAAAGTAATAAAGTTTTATATATAATAATTGTTGAATGAGTTTAAAAGAACTACATTACTTATTTATTTAAATTTAATTATACAGTTGTCAGTCTCTTCTTTCATTTTGAAAATACTGAGATGTTTTGTACGTTTGTAATTTGTAGTAAAATGCAAAAATATTTATTTTTAAAAACCAAAATCTTTCGATTTTGACGATAGAAAAAAGCACTGAGCAACAGCGCACTTGGGGTGATTTTTCACGAAAACGGCGCAATAGTATTATAATTATTATGGCAAAAATTTATTATTATTATTATTATGACAACTACCAAACAGTATGTGTATCTCTTGCTTAATCTACATCCTCTCGGGCTATTTAATATGTTGATGTATTAGAATTAGGTACTTAAAAACGCATTTTTTAACACTAACCCATCACAGGAGGCCCATCAGGAAAATAATTTCCCTCAGAGCCTATGTCATATTTTAGGATGCTATGTAGGGGGTGTTTTTATGAAATGGAAGGAGAGGATATTCTGAAAATGATAAAAGTATGAGGGGTGGGTAGAAATCCTGGGGTCAGTGTGTCCAGGAGTGACAGACGTATGAAGACGATGGGTCGAGAGAGACCAGCTGGCGGGGTCAGAGGGTCTCCCCAGACATGCATATCTAGCTGGTGGGCAGGCGCATCCACCACCAAGATCTGAACACACCTCAACCTATAAACCTGGAACCCCCTGCTAAGTCATTAAGGTCGACCTTTGGCAGAGGTTTTGGTTATCCAATAAATGCTTCCCGGGGCGGCAGTACCGATACCCGCCATCCAAATTAAAGAGAAACTCTGAAATTATAATTGGTTTGCGTTCAAATTATTTTATGCCAATTAACATCAAGAACAGTTACACATATTATTTTACATTACACCAAATCGATTATTTAAACCGGTTTTAAATTCCAGATTCCAACAGATGATTCGTGATACACTTTTATCTCTTTTTTATAGCAAGTGATCAGAAATCTGCTGTAAAATATGTGAGATATGTCTTGGTCATTAGTCGGTATGGTTTATCACGTCGAACTAAAGGGTCCGCCATCTAAAGTTTTTTTTTCAACTAGTGCTTATTTCGTGAATGGTAACATTTAGCTCATGTCTGATTTGACAGATAATTAGTTTTATCCTTCCGCTGAGCGAATATGGTTGTGTATACGCTTGAACAACGCTGGGAAATATTGCGACATTACTTCGCGATCGACTTACAGAAGATGCCGATTTTGCCAAAAAAATCATCTTTTCGGATGAAGCTCATTTTGATCTTGGCGGGTATGTAAACAAGCAAAATTGTCGTATTTGGGGCACAGAAAACCCGCACGCATACATTGAAAAGCCGGTACACCCAAAACGAGTCACTGTTTGGTGCGGATTTTGGTCCAGAGGCATAATTAGGCCATTTTTCTTTGAAAATGAGCAAGGAGTGGCCGTTACAGTCAATGGCGATCGTTATCGGGCCATGTTGAACGAATTTTTGTTCACAAAAATTGAAGAGGAGGATATTGGCAACATTTGGTTTCAACAGGACGGCGCTACGTGCCACACAGCCGAAGCTACACTCGATGTTTTGCGCCCTGTTTTTGAAGATCGCATTATCAGCCGCAGAGCTGATGTCGTTTGGCCACCTCGGAGCTGCGATTTGACACCGTTGGACTATTATTTGTGGGGTGCCCTCAAAGATAAATGTTACGCCGACAAGCCAGAGACAATTGACGCTTTAAAGGACAATATTCGTGAAGCCATTGGTGAAATACAGCTGCACACAATCGATAATGTGCTTAAAAATGGACCGATCGTGTAGGCTACTGCATGGCCAGCCGAGGCAGCCATTTGAATGAAATTATTTTCCATTATTAACCGGAAGGATTGTACTTATAAATAAAAAAATAAATTTGAGAAAATATTCAGTAGTTTTTTTTTTATAGCATTTTCAAAAAAAAAAAGTTATTTGGCGGACCCTTTACTTTACTCAGGGGCGTCCGGAGATATTGTCGGGCCCGAGGGCTTTATCGAAAGGTCTGCATCAATAATTTTGTAACGACCGGATTACGTTTCGTAATTTTAAAATAAATTTTGATTTAACAGTACAGGCAACATGGTCGATGGTTGTTATTTCGTACATTCTTAGAATGCTTAATTACTCGCCTGAATTTGAACGTGTGACAGTATCTGCATTAATATAATCTGTGAATATATAACTCACAAATTATGTTTCTTAATGTAAGTTCAGTATGTGTGTGCAAGGCCCATCAATGTTGACAGTAAACATAAAAAGTTACCGTTAGTACAAGACCAGCAACGAGCTAAAAATCCTTTTACTCGCTGAAAGCAAATGTCACCATACCTTATTTATTACTGTGGTCGAAAATACTTAAAATAAAAATAAACAAACACTCATTTACAAAATGAACATCAGACTAGATGTTATCTAGATTATGAGTCATGGTGCATTACGCAAAATGGTGATATTAAGCTATCTGTATTTGAGCGCAAAACACTATGAAAATTTTTTGGGCCTATGCGAAAAAATGGATCTTACAGAATAAAGATGAATCATGAACTTAAAAATCTTATAGATCGTGTTCTGCAGATCTCAAAGACTGTCATAGGGCTGGTCACGTGGAAAGAAATTCGATAGATATAAGATAGGACGCCCAAAGTTATGAAAGCAGGGGCGATCCAGGGAGAGACCGAAGAAGAGGTGGATGGAATGTATGGAAGAGGATAGAGACTGGAATGGAAGGACGGAGGATTGGAGGCGAATGGTGAGGGACCGCAGCCAAATCCAAAGCCAAGGCCAAATCCCACCAGTTTGCCAAACTTTTTTATTTATACTTCTGCATTGTGTGGGAATCATCATCATCATCTTCTTCCCCTTATCCAGACGTGGGAATCGAACCCAGAAACTCAGCGAACAAAAGCACGAAGCTACAGTGCTGTAGGGAAGGAAGGGAATAGTAGTAATTTACGCGTTAGTTAAGGATTTTTTGTCTGACTATCCTAATGTCCAGTGCGTCAGTGGTAACTTGTGAAAAAAAATATTATTTTTAAATTTCACCGGAAACCAAAATGACTTCTTCAAAACTGACTACTCCAAAAAAGCACCATTACCTTAGGGCCTTGTAGTACAAATGCCCTATTTTCATAATGAAAACTTAGGTCATTTCACTTCAATCTATATTACCGTGTGAAAGTGACGGTTGCGCTACCGGTATTAAGAATATTTGGTTATGTGTATTGAAATATACATATTTATGATTTTGTTCTGTCACTTCTGTCAGAGCAACCCAGTTAAGTCATATCCGTTTTTTGTAATGAAGAACTAAAAATCATGTGACGTATCTAACGGATTAATAAAATTAAAAAAAAACTGTTTCATCCAAACCGTTGAACGAGTTATTACTTTTAAGCGATTAAGATCAAAGATTAATGTTTATTGTTCATCTGTCTGATTGAGATTTATCTCCTAAGTGCTTTTATCAAATTACGTTGTCAATGTTTTGTCCATTGACAGCTTTTAGTAAGTCAATGTGCTCATTGTGAACGTTTTTATTCACGAGGTCTAAAGGTAAGGCGTTGATCTTACACAAGTTGTGACGGTCATGGTTATATTCCAGTAAACTGCAAAAAAAACATTTTATACGGGATATGAGGGGTAAAGTGCACTAACTTCGGAAGGTGAATATGAATATGACCAAAAAAATCCTCACAAACAATTTAACTATTTTACCTGAAAACTACCTTAAAATGTTGGAATTTCGAAAAAAAAAAAATTCTTGTACTATCATGTAGAACTACACTCCGGTATAAGTGCTCTTTACGACCGGACAACTTGCATATATTTTTACTGAGTATGAAGGGCACTCTGCCAAAATTTACAATAATTCGTCCACCATGATTCAGAAGCTGGTGAAAAACACGTTTTTCAGTAAATACATATAATTTTCTCCGTCAGTGTACAATAAAAATAATTTGTTAAATAAAATATTATCCTACATGCGGAACCTAAGATTTACATCATCTCCTGGATGCAGTAAAATTTGTTGTATGTGCACAGTGCACATACAACAAAATCTAATTTCACTAAAGGCCACCATTTTTGATCATTTTTGGTTGAAATGAAAATAAAAGTCTTTATTCCGCGTTATATTTGTAGCACGTTCCAGAGTGAAAGATCTCTCATTATCGCCCCGGTGTTGCACCAGCATTCAGAATTGAAACGTTGCTGGAAGTGGCTTAAGCCATGTTTAGTGACCAGATCTGTAATATCCAGGTACTTCATCACCTTCCTATTTCCCCATTTTCTTTTCCACCACACTACCTTCAGTCTCACAACATAATAAAGTAACCCAATTACGAATGCCATATGCCATATGCCATTCATTATAGAATTCGTTATAGAGTGGAAGATGCTCTCTGTATTGCCATCGTGTTGGACCACCATTTAGAATTGAAACGTGGCTTGAAATGGTTTGAGCCATGTTTGGTGACCAGACCTGAATAGGCAGGTACTTCTGCACTACTCCATCTTCCTCTCCCCATTCCTTTTCTACCCCACTACCTTCGTCTCCCAACTTACAGTTAATGGGAATGCCGAAGTATCAATTGTTCTAGAACTCCTATTTGTATGAAAAAAATATTTAATAAATATTGCTGTTAAAGATTTTTATAATACCAATTCGGAAAACTGAGTAAATGAGTAAGGTTAAATACAATAAAATCTAAAGTAGTCAATGCTTGAATATATTTTTTATTCAGCCGAGTTGAATGAATAGTCACGAAAATATAATCCCAATCCCAAAATATTACGTAATTTCATACACAAGGAACAGTGAGTGAAAAAAATATTTAGAGATATATTTTATTTGATAAGAGGAGAAGGTTGGAAGAAAAATTAAACAATTAACAATTAAAAATTAACAAAAAAAATTCAAGGAACCCGTAATTAAAAGATGTTTTTTTTATCTTTCCAGGCCCATCTGCGTCAACTGCACCGACGCGCCCATGGACGCCGGGTTAGCGCGCGTCGAGACGCCCGCCGCCCCTGCTGCCCCGTCCCCCCCGCCGGCCGGCGCCCTGCGCGGCCTGCTGGAGCACGCCGAGCGCCTGCTGCTCGCCAAGCACGCGGCCGCCCCCGCGCCGGACCCGCACCGACACTCGCAGTCCGACGACGATTCGGGATGTGCGCTGGAGGAGTATACTTGGGTGCCGCCCGGACTCAGGCCGGAACAGGTAAATACAATAACCGTCTTAACTATCTAACCACCATGCCACTCAATCTCAGCACACAATCCGTACTAACACATTCATACAGAGAGTTAATGAACGTGCCTGACTTACTTTAACCCCCTCAGGCCTCGACCATATTGTGTCAGAGGGTCAAAATTTGTCGTCCGCTTTACAACAAATTCCAAATAAATGGAATATTTCTGAACTTTTTTTTTTCCATGTGCATTTTTTACCCATTTTATTTTATTTATTTATCTGCTACCGGTTTCGACATATCCGTGTCATCCGCTAGCAAACTTAAAACTTATAAACTTTATATAAATACAGAAATGAACCCCCTTCCCCCAAAATCACCCCTCCCATAACCCCCACCTAAAAAAATCATCGAGAAAGTTTAATAATATTTTCTGATCTGGTTCGTTTGTTGGGAATTCGTGGTTGGATTCGTATAGGCAATCATCTCAAGGAGAGGGTGAAACTCGAAGAAGAACTCAGAGACGCCAACTTAAAATTCATTCACTTATGTGAATACTACAAAGAACTCATGTCGGTCAGTGGTTTATACATTTGAATATAAATCGATTCTTTGGGTGTCATTATCATTCCAAATTGATTATAAAATTATAAGAATTAACAAAAAGTAAACCAAGTAAAGATTATAATCTAATACCAACTAAGTTTCGTTCTCATGTTGCGTGTAGTTCCGCTATTCCAGTAATCTCTTGAGAATCTGCAAGTCACAACCTTTCACAAAAACCGCTCGTCCAAGACTGATATGACAGAAGTCTTCTAGATGTCTTTAATGCTAATAAAAATATATTTTACTGATATGGGGGTGTGAAGTTCCAACACGCTGCAGTTTTACTGATGAATGCTTTACCGATTTATTACTTTTTTACATAAAAAGACATTTTACTGATATATTACTTTTGTATATAAAAACAAAACTTTGTATTTAAATTTATTTTTGGAACCCACGGCATTATGTTCATTAGCCACAGACGTTTTAATGAATCACCAAATTATATCTTGTTACTGGGTCGCTAATCTTTGGTGCAGTGATGTGATAAAAATCCTTTAGATCTAGAGAAAAATATATAATACGGAAAAGAAAATACATTTTTTTCTCACTTTTTTTAGTATCCTATTGATCTCCCAATTAGATAGACCACTGACTTCCACTGCTTGAAATACTGCGTATCTTGAATCATAATCAATTCTGAGATAGTATTTGATTGCGGTGAACTACATGTGTACTAGCTAGGTATTATTTCCAGTTCCATCTTGAATATAAATCAGCAATCTTGCAAATCAATACATTATTAACATATTTCCATTCCTGTTGCATGACACGATGAAAGGATTAGGTAGCGTCCGGTGGTAGGAACATTTGGAACATAGCAAATTAGAAAATTAATCAAAATTATGAGTCTTTTTCCAAATTATTATATTCAAAACATTTGTACTGAAGTGATACATTTATAGTTCAGCCCAACTATTGGATTTTTCATTTTTTAAATATTCATCGAGTAAAAAGCGTTGAAAAATTGTGAAGTAACAGAAAAAAAGTGGAGAAACCTTATGTGTACATATGTAATGTAGTGTTATTTGTGTGTCACTTAAATTGCGCTTCACCAACATAACCATTTACCATTAATTTACAAGACAAACAAAACCAATGAACAGAAAATCATTAGAATGAAATATGTACCAATTTAATAGAAAAATGACTACACAAATTCTAATCTTCCAACTATTCAGCCCTAGACAGGCTAATGAAATTGATTATCTGTTCAAGAAAGGATTTCTAAATTTTCAATTCTAAGCTTTCAAAAAACAAAATACCTTCATTTGGGCACTTAGAAGCTATTTGTCATATTCCCACATTTCTGAACGTTTTAGGTCGTGATTATTTAGATACGTTTTTAGATTTTCACGGCCAAAAGTATTTTCGTTATTTGTTTTTGGGATCTTTCTTCTGTCGAATCTGCCCTGATGATGGACACTGAAACGTTGTCCGAAATGTTGGCTAAAGAAGTAAGTGCAACACGGCATAACAACTGAAAAACAAATAACGAAAATGATTTATTTAACCAGTTTTGTAAAAATTCTTAAAAACGTTTTACTTTACTAATAAACATGTTTATTAGTAAGTTAAAAAACGTTTTGTTCTCTCAGTCGCTTTTTCATCATCTTTTTTACATTCCGACGTAGATTGCTCCGGGCATATGACGTCAATAAATCAATCATTTTGCTGTGTAATTTATACATTAATACTAATTTTCACTACGCAACTCCTGAATATAATTTAAATCCCATCCGACATTCCGAGCACGTAACTACGACGGGACCCAAGTCGATACTCAATGGTACACACGAACCAAACCATTACGTGCAAACCCGGGGCACATCCCATCCTACCTAATTCCTACCGATCCGATATTAAAAAATATATAAGGTTTTTAATGTGCGGACATGAAATTTGGATGACCGGACAACTCAGAATGAAATCAACTCAACACCTCCTTTGAAAAGCCAAAGTTTAAAAGTGATAAAAAAAATGGTTAAATAGGTTACGTTAGGTTAGGTTATGGGATATTTTCAATTTTTTTTTCATAGCTTTTAATGACTTCAAATAGGTGTTGAGATGACTTGATTCTGAGTTGGCATGGAACCGAAATTTGGTAGGAAAGTTGGGAATCAAGATTTACAAGGATATTTAATTTTGTACAGCGAAGACTTCCTCGGCAGATCTGTAAAGTCCTTGGCTTTGGGTACAAAGATCATAGGTTTAAATCAAAAAATGTTTTTTTTTGTTACTTCATATTAATTATCCATTTATAGTACTAGATTTCTTATTTTAACATCCTTAACACTTGGGAAGATAGAAACATATATACAAAAAGTTTTAAGAAAATTACATTTTCACTAATTATAATTTCCTTCAATAGTACCATTCCACTTGTCATGTTCTGCTGTCCTAGAATATATGTTTTACGGTGTGGTATCTTGAACAAGTCGTGGTGACATATAAGTTTTTAGGCTCGTGTAAATCGTAACATTCCAAAGGGAATGACTTTCCATTAGATTTTTTTTTGTTTTTGCTTTACTTCTTGAATTTGAATAAATTGAAGGTTTGCCAATTGTTTCCTTTGGGTAGAATAAAAGAAAAATTAGGTTTGAACCTTTTAAGTCAGGGTTTTTTTCAGTACAAATGGTATGAACGCCGATTACGCGTATTACCTATATTCGTAGTGATATAAGGCACACTAAGAATACACACATTTTTGGATTGTGTTTTTCTCTTAACATCATGATAATAAAAATAATATCATTTAAGTCGATGTGCCACATTTTCTGAAGTTTGGGATAAGGCCGCTAACAATATATATCCTTATATAGACGGCGATAAGGTTTAAATTCCGGTTTAACCTCACCAAAATGCAGGTTTTCTTTTGTTGCACTCACAAATATTTAAATGTTTTAAAATCACTTGATAAATAATTTGATTTCCCACAGTATACAATAAAATCATAACCGAAAAGCGGTTCGTAAGAAGGGGATTTTGAACTTAAAAGCAGTTTTTATAGGTTTGAAAATTTATTTAGATCTGGGCTTTTAAAAAGAGGAATCAAAAAATGCTCGATTATTTCAAAAGCAAAGAAGTGTTCTACTAGCAGTATGTAATTTAAACATCTTACTATCTTACTTCTTACTAATATTATAAATGCGAAAGTTTGTATGGATGGTCCTTACTCTTTCACGCAAAAAATATCGAATGGAATTTAAAAATTCTTTCACTAATCGAAAGCTACATTATTTGCGAGTAACAACGGCTTTATATATTGGTATGCTCTGGCGTTATGAATGAGCTGTGGCGTTATGAAATTATGTGTCATACGTTTTCTGTCCCTAACAAAATCGAGTTATTGCAAACGTCAAACAAATTGTAGCCTTGGAAACAATGTTTTTTTTAATTTTAGGTTTAAAAAGAGTGCTTTGCTGTGATTAAAAGAGTACTTTTTTGGCGTCGTAGTTAATATCTACATATCTCTAAAAATGTTTATTCTCCGAACAAAAAGCATAACGTTGCTATAAAGCATAGCGTTTGAAGTGGACTGTCATTTTCTTATTTTTTTAGGTTACTCTGAATTCAAATATGAATAAAATACTAATAAAGGGAGTAGGTACTTAAAATAAATTTCTATTTCTATAATTTAAATGTTTACTAAAATAGAATTTTTATTTGCGAAATGTCATTCTCAAATTTTGAAATTTTCTATTAAACAATAATTATTTTCTATTAGACAAAATAGCAATAATAATAACAATTATGCCAATAATTATGCCAGTAATTATCCACTAATACTATGCAAGCGAAGCCGTGGGTAAAAGCTAGTCTAAAATATTTCTAAGCGATCTCATTTTCAAACCAAAATCACATGATTTTGCGTCGTTTAGCGGTTCATCACCATAAGGTGGACCACTAGTCTTGAAAATCCGAATCCCCGCCTCTTTTTGGGAGGGATTTAAACATACTTAAGAAGACCTTCTTGGAAAGGTTGGAGAAGGTATGTGAGGGTTTTTTTTCTCAGAGGTTGATTTCGTAAAGGCTTGTAAAAAACATTAAATCTTTTCTCATTCATTGTTTATTATAATAACAAGGAAATTTAAAATCGATTTTACGGAATCAAGCGACGCAGAGTCTAAAGACGTCTATTCCCCACCGCAGGCGGGGCATTACTGATACAAAATGCATTTAGTCTTTATGTGGATGGCATAAGGTTTAATTCTATATTCCAAAAACGCCCATTTGGTTTACGCCGAAAAAAACAGTGGGAAATTACGTTGTTTTGTTTTATTTTGTGAAATTCAGGCACAAATATTAAAATGTTTTCCAATTATTTTTGTAAAAAATTTCATTTGCCACATTGTATAATGAAACTTAATCCGAAATTGGATTCATTAGTAGGACATTTTGGCACTTGAAAGTGTTTTTTATTGGCCTGATACTTTTTTTCCAAACTTACAAAAGGAAAAATTACTCGATTATTTCCAAGGCCAAGATGTGTTCTATTTGCAGTATTTAATTGAATGTAGGTACTAAGGTATTTCTAAGTTTTAAATCATTTGTATGATTTTGCATTATTTGACTGGCTTCATCTTAAAGGAAATATTTCATTGACAGCCGAATAACAAAAACACAATATAGGTAGATTTATGATCTATGTTGGTTGCGGTGGCACCCATCCATATTCCAGACAGAATAATAATAACGGCCGGGTTTCTGCTTTCTATTCAATCGCTGCAGTCCGGTTCATTTATCTTGCGGCCGGGTCAGGTAATTAATACTTTTGTGCCCTTTACTGCGGGAAGTGATCTGGTTCGGCCTTTACTAATGAATTTACTGGTACCTACGTGGAAATCTAGCACGTGTGTGTAGACGGTACTTTATTTGCTGTTATTTGAAAAGAGAACGTTTCCACTCAGTAAAGGTACAGACACAGATTGAAAATGATGTCTTTGCACATGGCTAAATAATTAACGAAATACACCAAGTTTTTTTACAAATTTATTATTCGTTTAATGGTTAAGTTCCTCAATAACGAATTAAAATATTTTTTTAATTAATTTGTATTTTTTCGGATATAATTCCTTTAAAATAATATTTGTGGCACGCTTCAGGGTAGTAGATGCTTTCAGTATCACCTTGGTGAAAGGTTACCATTAAGTTGACTATTTACCTACTTTAACGCCTTTAAAAGTTTACACAACTGATGAACAAATAATAATATACCATAAATGGTTATTATCAGTTATGTAAAATTTAAAACAATTATTAGTAAGGGGGTGGTTAATATATTTTTACGGCACGTTGTCGAGTGGAAAATACTCTCAATGTAAAATAGAAGAACACCATTCAGAATGGAAACAGAAGCGTGCTCATACAAATTTAAGTTGATTTTATTTGTGTTATTTTAAAATTTATTTATTTAAAATGGTTTGTAATATATTTCCAGCAAGAAAAGAGTGACAGACACTTTCAGTATCGCCCTAATGAAAGACCACCATCAGATTCCAAGCGTTGCTTTTTAAGTGATTAGATCAGAATAGTCAAGCATTTCCTCACCTTGTTTTACCTCATCTCCTTTCACTCCCCACTACCGAGACTCTTGAATTGTATTCATATGTTTTTTTTAAATGATTATTTGAAAAAATATGAAAAGTGATACACAATTCTTGAGGCATATGTGAATTTATAAAAAAAACATATTTCGCTCCTACAACACGGCGACCCGACATCTGGTCCCCTTGCAGTTGGCCTCCCGAAATAATATCTCTACATATTATAAATCAAAGTCCTCCGCCGCGTCTGTCTGTCTGTTTGCGATAAACTCAAAAACTACTTTGCGGATTTTAATCCGGTTTTCACCAATAGATAGAATGATTCATTAGGAAGGTTAAGTATACAATTTTTCAAGGTTTTCTATAAATTGGTTGAAATATATAATATATAATAGAGAATATCTGTATGTGGTGGACGAGCGGGCTGGCCAGCGGGCGTTGTGGATTTTATTTGTATGAAAAAATCTACGATTTTAGAGGTTGTTGAAATTTTGCACATGTGACCTTCAAAACACTTCCTCTTGTTTTGAAGGTCACTGTCTACATTTGATTTCTAAAACTCTGTTTAAAACCCTGGCATCACCTGGGACTTCAGCTAGTTTAAAATAAAATTATAATTTTTTGTGCATTATTTACCAATTTCAAACCTAAAATCGACATCAAAAATACTTTTAATATTAATAGGTTGGTATGAATATCAAGCAAATTAATTTCCAATTTTTAATTAAAGTTATTACTAAAAAACGTATGGACAAAGACATTATCATAATCTGGCTCCAAAAATTTTTAATTTAATTAAAAAAGATGTTAAAGATATCCACATGACAAAAAATGCAAAACACAAAATTCATACATTCAACGCCTGTATTTTTTCTCGTTTTCTCTCAATTATTTGTATGTCTCTAATTTGTTTCTTTCATATTTTTTCTATTTTACTCTTTTCTTTTTATTTTTCTTTTATTGTATTTATCTATCTAAATTAAAATATATTTTTTTAATCTTATTTTTCTTCCAAGATTAAGATATCAAAATTAGTTTAAATTCCTGTCACCTCGGAACAGGCTCAGCCTAGTGAGGTGGTTTATGCCAAAAAATAAAAAAATAAAATGTACATTGTATTTTGTATATATGTATTGCAATATCTTGGTTGATAAATAATAAAAAAAAAATAATAAAAAAAATTGTATCTATACGCTGGTATATACAGTATTTCGTCACATAGTTTTTTCTTTGATGCACTTGAATGAAAATATGTTTTATATTTTTGTTATTCGGCGGTATATCCTCGGTTATATTTTGGGTAAGTAGGTGTACCCCTAAACCGAATGAGTATGCCGGGGGGACCACCTGTCGGAAACAATTGTCATGGAACCCTGTAACAGATACCTTGAATATGCAGATGACCTGATTTATGTAGAAACCATCTCATCAATTGTATTTCAATTGCTAAAAAATAAGCTGTCCACTGTCCATATTTAACATTGAGAGTGACTTTACTTTTGACTTTTTGAAATCATAATAAACATACATCATTAACCTGCACATAAACGACTTAGTAAAGTTTAAACCGACTTATTTGCTGCGCTTTCAGTTAAACCGGGAACTAATGATTTATTATTTGACCATTTCGAAAGCAGAGAGGTCATAATATTTCTTATATTTTGCATTGTGAAATAATTTGTATGCCCGCTGCACTTGTGCAGTCAGCATTTGACCGTAAATCTTTGATTGTGCCTGTTTTGACAGCTGACCATTGAACTGCACCTCGTTACGGTGCTGAAAATTCACCGGTAAAAAATAAAATAAACAAATAAATAATGCCGGTCATTCAAGCGAAAAGTTTTTTTTTTTTGATAATGAAAAGATAAATCAATGTTATTTTTTTGCGCAAATTGCTGGGTGACTGACTGCCCGCTACTACAGAAGTGAACAAACTCATTCGAAGGCGGATTTTTGTTCATTGTTATTTTGTTTAATTCGCAGAACTTCATTTTTTTATTATTTTTTTTTAAATTAAATCAAATTTTATATTGTTATCGCTAGCTCAAACCCCTGAATAATCACAGCTATTATAATTGTATATTTCATGAAGCAGAAAGTTAATATTTATAAAAATTATATTTGCCTCATTATTGCCTTTCAAAGAAAGAAATTTATCTTTCGAATAATGGTATGAAACATCTTCAAACCGAGATACCTCAAATATTAAAATTATAAAAATACTAATTTCTAATACAAATTTATAAATTCAATAAATAATGTTGGTACCTTCTTGTGATGTTTTTCATTCCCGGTGATTGTGATTGCTTGAAATATGTTCGGGAAAACTCCAATAAATACCGAGGTTCATCTAGATTTCAAGTGGCTTTATTTACGTTGCCATAAGGTTTACAATGAATATTTAAATGGACCAGGCGTCTATCCTATTGGATGCTCTGAGTAATTCAGAAGCTAGGAAACCCGACATTGCGGGAGCCCAACGCTCTATCGAGTATCATCGGCCATTTCCGGAACCGTTCGTGCATTAGACATGAACGACGATGGACGATACTCTTCTAAGGTACTACTTAACTAAAATCATACATAATTATCTACACCAAAGACATATTTTGAAGGATTTTGAAACTACATGTATAATCCTGCGTTTCGCACATCTTTATGGCTTGTCTGATGTGATGTATAATTTCATCACGCACGCCGACTGAAAATATAATGTTTAATTATGAAATTCTGCAAATATTTTAGTTTCAAGACATTATCAAACTGTCTGCGATTCTTCCAGATGCGGATGAAAACTTCTCACCACGATACAATGAAATTCTTTAAATATCTAACGCTCTTGTTCACCTCGGACTTGAACATGTTTCTTACAGACATTCTTACCCTTTACTAGTATTTCATACAAGTACTAACATCGTACTTACGTGTTCTGTCCGACAATACCAGAGTTATGATTGCCTTTGTGCATAATACGCATCCTTTGCCGAACAATAAACTACGCACAATACTACCACAATAAATATATTATAAAAGCTATAACCTACAAGTGGTCTGCGCCCGGTGTTGCTCGGGATTAATATTATTTTTTAAATAAATAGATGTATGATCCCCATACCTACTATCCTTTATAAATTTTAAAATCTGGTTTAAACATTTTTCTCTTGGCATCTGTTAAATTTAATAAGGAACAAACATTCTAGCGTCTTTTTTAAAAATTGTTAAATGGAAGGTTTAAAAATCCACAATTTTTAATGGAAATGACGTTGCGGTTTAAAAATAGCCTGACCAGAAAATTATGTATTTTTTTACATGAATTTTTTTTTACATGAATACCTCACAAGAGTCCCAACTGCTCCCGTCTGAAGCCAGTGAGACTATGGCATCCCCAATTGGGGTATGTTGTGAGGCTGAGGGTAGTGGGGAGTGGAAGGAGATAGGGAAGAGGAAGGTGGGGAAGTACCTGGCTATTCAGATCCGGTCACCAAACACGGCTATTGCCGTTTCAAGCAACGTTTCAATTCTGAATGGTGGTCTTATACACCAGGGCGATACAGAGAGTATCTTCCACTCTGGAACGTGCCGCAAATATACTATTTATTATTTTAATTGAATAAATTGTGAAATAACACAACTTAATCAAATAAAATTTATTTGCCACGCCGGGATTCGATCCCGCAACCCTCGGTGCGCGAGTCAAGCGTCTTACCGCTGCGCTACGCCGGCCGTCAATTTAATCGTATTTAATTAATTATGACAATAATAGCTCAATCGAAAAGCTGACATCATAAAAAGATACGGTCACATATGGGGCTCGAACCCAGGCCCTTTGGCTTTCCGGGCCGCAATTCTACCAACTGAGTTAACGTGTCCCTATCCGATTCGGTTATTTTTAACTGTATCATACTTCGGCTAAGAACCACCAAAATTATCTTCATTTTCTAACGCA
The DNA here is from genome assembly GCA_917563855.2 of Limnephilus lunatus. NCBI lineage: Eukaryota > Metazoa > Arthropoda > Insecta > Trichoptera > Limnephilidae > Limnephilus > Limnephilus lunatus. The sequence continues at coordinate 51,348,193 of OU830593.1, forward strand.
TATTTTTATTGACTGCTATCTTTATGTATGATTGCAAGATTCAACCAGAACTAAATGCTATCTAGATAGTATCTTGGATAATTTTATCCGTTTTTATTTAATTTGCGACATCTATTGACTTTTCCGCAAGTCTGGGTTGAATATTTAGTTTTAACTTAATGAGTAAAGCCTCAAATTGAAATATTTAATTAATTAATACAATATTAGCGAAACCCAATCGAAAATCTGAAACAGAAAAATGTGTGGTTACACCTGGGACTCGAACCCAGGATCCTGGATTCGGGTCCGGAGAAACGCAAGCTCAGCAAATTATATTGGTTTGTTTCCTCATAGACTTCACCTAACTACAATTTTTTTTTACTTACATAATTCCTAACGTTTTTCTATATGTGCCTATCGATCTGGCAAGTAAATTACAGGACAGGATTCAGGCGTGGTGTCCATTACAATCCTAGCACAGGGCGCATTAAAAGGGGTGCGCCGTATCACAATAGGCCGTGGAACAATGCGCCTGACAGAAGTAGATGAATCACAGAGGTATTGTTGTACGCAGTGACTGCAAAAGGAAACAAAGCCGGGGAAGAAAAGAGCGCCGCCTTTTGTTGGTAGTCCGTTTGCGCCCGACATGGTGATTTTTCAGCGAGCACCTTTGCGAGTGCAATTTTTCGAATGAGGCAGTGCTTTTTGCGTCACTTTGATAAAGTTGGCAAAGCCTTCTTCTACTGCTAGGTAACCTACCTGTTATAGCACTCTGAATTCCGATATAAAGAGTAATATATTTAGGGCCGTTCTAATAAACGTATTTAAAATTAAAATAACTAAAATGGCGGTTAACACAGAAGGGTCTCTTGAACACGCTTACAAACTTGTACAATCCTACTTTCACACCCGTACATTAATTAGAGCTTTTTCTTTGTTTTATTGCGTTTATTTCTTGCTACGGCCAATTCCTTTCACTTTAGGATAGGAGGAACTTGCATTTCGTAAGTTTTTTTTACATTAGCTGCACACAGGAGGCCTTGAAGAAAATAATAACGTTATATTTGTATACTTGTACTTCAAGTGTCTATGTCATCTTAGGGAATAATGTGCCGAGAATTTTTATGGAAAGAACGGAGAGGAAGTTCTGTGAAGGATAAAGGTACGAAGGGTGGGTAGGAATCTGGGGGTCAGTGTGGACGTGGAGTAATGGACCTATAAATTAGAAGTAAAAATTATTGAAAATAAAAGTAAATTCCAAACTAAATTAAAAAATTACCTGAAACAACTGTAAGAGTTACATTACTATTTCACTTCATTTAAATCTGTTAATCGATACATCTCAAGTTTCTCTTACTATATCTAGTTGCAATATTATTATTCACCTACTCAAATGATAACATTGATAACATAATTGAGTATGAATTCACTCACCAAACACAAGAGCCTTGTCTCTTTATGGTGAGGAAAGGCTTTTATTACATTAATATTACAAATCTGTTTAATATGTAAAAAAAATGTATAATTATTGTAAAAACAAACAAATATTAAATAAATAAAAAAATAAAAAATAAAAATTTAAAAAAATTAAAAAAAAAAAAAAAAATCCTCCAACTGCGGTGCAAGGCGATGGTCAAAAGGTCTCCCTCAACCAGCCTCATTCGATCCGGTCTGCCATGCACGGTGGGCAGGTGCATCCGCCGCAAAAGACCCGGACAAACCTCACCTCGTGAACCCGGGCACGCCTGCTAAGTCACTAAACGTAGCGCATCACTTGGGGTGACTTTTGGCAGAGGTGTTGATTATCCAATAAATGGCTCCCGAGGTGTAAAAATATACTTAAGTTTCACATAGAGTACGGCAAAAATATAAAAGACGGGTTAAGTAGAACAAACAACGAGGGCCAAAGAAAAAATATAGGATATACGAATAATATGGACGATTACAAATAAAGGAAAAAACAAAAGAAGAGAAAAAGAAACAAGATAGAACAAAATATGGCAAGAAAATAACATTTTTAAATGTATATTTTCATTTTTAAAAGCACTCTAAATATAATTTTAAAGCATTACTTAGAATTTTTTTTATAATGGTTTGTTTTTGAAAATATCTCGAGGCGAATTATATAAGTGTTGAGGCAATATAGTTCCGAGATTTTATCCCGTATTTTGTAGTGTACATTTGGATTAGTTTTGGTTTAGGAAGGATTGTTATTGGATGAATAAAGTACCTCTGAAGTTCTCTCCAGAGATATTCTGTTTTACTAGTACCGGGCCAGTATCTCTAGTACTATTCTGTGGAGGTTAAAAGACTTAAAGGTTCTTGGAATCACCGTTATTGTTTATTGTTGTTTCGTACTTTACAAATATAGTTTAGGAGGACTCACGTCCTTACTACTAGGAAGCTATGTTTTGTCTGCCAGGCTGCCGTGATAAAATGTCAGAGCAGACCTGGCACATCTCGTAAAACGATACCACGTCACCCGAATGGGCTATAAACTGATCATAGACTATTTATAATATATTACAACAAGGATACCAGAAACCAGATGTCATACTTTCACGTTTACTACAATTCCAATTATTAGATCTATTTTTGTCTTTCTCATAACTAAGGTTCCACGTCCCCCAATTTTCAGTTAATAGAGAGATTTGGTTGTCACTCTATCCACTACTGCATAACTTATTCCGTCAGTTCCGCCCGTTTCCATTTCCACAGGTGAAAAGCGCAAATAAAATAATTACATTACATTTTTCATCCCACGTCTATTAAAAAATGAAAACTCTCCGAAAGCGCCTGCCTGTCCGGCGCCATTTTGGATTTAAATAATGCAAGCCGGAAAATGGGTATTTTAGCTTGGGTGTACGTTTTCAGTTTGGGATTTTTTCAGTAAAGTTTTTTTATTTAAACAAACGAAACTTTCGATTATATTTTGGAAGGACGATAATGGCAATTAAGCTGTTTTTCTAATAAAATAAACCTACCTTTTACACGTACACTGACTCAAAAACCTTGATAATAAAAATATATTTCTACCACTTGTTTTTACTTGAAGTGTGGCAGGAAAAGTATTTTACAAATTAAAATAATATTCAAAATTGAAACAACAAATTCAGTAAGCAAATCATGGTTATGCGTTAGAAAAAAGCACAACATAAAAAACTACCCCTATTTGATGGAGCTATATTGACAACCGTCAAAACCACCGAGTTACAAAAAAAAGTAACGGTGTCAACATTAATTCTAAAAAGAAAATTCAAAGGTAGGTGGGAAAGTATCAGAGTATTCACTTCTGGTCACCAATAACGTCTATAACCATTCCACAGGACGTTTCGATGTTGGGTACGCTTTCTACAGGGTGATAGGATATCCTACTTCTGAATGTGCCGCAAACATAATTTTTAATAAGTCAATTGCGATCCAACATGATTTGAACCCACGACCTCTGGTTTCGTAGTCTAGAGCATTACCCATGTGGCCTGTAACTGTGTGCATAAGTGGTATAAAATACATTATGAAAATATTGGTTCCCACTAAATTTGACTTCCTTTATAACATGTCAACAAATTGATATTTTGCAAGAATATTGGATACATTTTTCACTTTCACAGCATCCATCTATCATATATTTTTTGACCTCCATTTTTTCACAGACGGTTCATTATTTTGATTTTATGTCGGCATGGTGTTATTTTTCGAATCATCTTGTGAAATTCCAGGAATAATCACATGCGATCATTAGTATGTGCCAAGGGCGTAGCTATGGCATTCACATGGGGAGGGGGGGTAATAGGAGGGGGGGTTTGATTCTGTGGCGGGGCATGGGAGAAAGGTATAGGGTGAAAAAGTTATTAGAATTTTTTTGGAACCTCTTATTATCACAACTTATTATTTAAATCACGTTGTTAAAAGAGATGGTTCAAATAAAAAAACGAATGTGCTTTGGACTTCACGACTGAAGTAAAACCTCACTAACTTATAAATGAACACATGACATTGGGGTGACATATGATAATGGGGTGACCTATGACACTGGGGTGATCTACGACCGTGGGGTGACCTACGGCCTTGGAGTGACCTACGACCTTGGGGTGACTTACGACCTCGGTGTGACCTACGACCTTAGGGTGACCTACGACCTTAGGGTGACCTACTACCTTGGGTAAGTATGTACGCCTTACCTTAGTTGTGCAGTATGTAAGCCTCGCCCGATCACCGTTCGCATCGATCACCGTTCGCATCGATTACCGTACACATCACACTTTTCGTAATGCATTCACCAGCCTACCCCTCAAGTCGAGCGTGCGTAAAGAAGTTTTACTTCGATAATATTGTACTAATATTTTCCAGGAATGTAGTCTACGAGTACTATTCTCTATGTTATATTTAAATTATGTAACAGGTGTATGGGTTCAAACTACTAAAGTCAGTGAATAGACAGTGTAGTTTTCTGTGAGTGGATGCGTTTAGGTACCTGAGAAGTGATTTTTCAAAATTGTTAAATTAGTAACACCTGTCATCTATATTTTTCTCTTGGCAGTGATTAGGCTGACTTTTACCTCTTTTTACCTGTCACCAATTTACGATATTTCTACTTCTTTGATCAATTATCTTAAAAACCTAATTAAAAAACATGAAAATATTTGTCAATCAGAAGTAGTATGAAAAAAATTGAACTCATTTTAGGCAAGTCGTAAAAATACACTTCTACCGATTTATCACCTAAACGGTATGTGTTTACATACACGATCTAGTAATTTCGAGTGATTTAAATGACTTTCTGAGCGATTCAAAGATCACAGATTTTGGCATCCCACAAGGAACTGTTCTTGAACCTTTTTTTATGTGTTAATAAAGTCAAATTTTATTTTTAAATCCCATTTAATCAAAAATAATCTCATGCGCTGATGAAACGTTAATCTTAACTGGGGTTTAACCTAGAATGAAATTCAGAGAATGGCTCAACTAGACTTATAAACTTAATAAAAATGCAGTCGATCAAAAATTTCTATCTCTAAATACTGATGAAACATTAATTTCTAATACATTTCACTCTTGATCCTGAGAATATGAACATAATATTTAGAAACAGAATTTGTAATACAAATTCAAATCTATTTACTCGTAAAAGGGTCATTTATTGAACGTGAATAAAGCTATATCGGTGATGGTTTATTTAAAGGAGTTCAGATTTCATATTTACTAAGGAATATTCTTAATTCCGACGTTAGTTTAAACCTGCAGTCAACGCGTTTTATTATGAGAAAAAAAATTAAGAGCAGAGTCGTCCTTCATAATATTTGCCATATTCTCTGCTGCTTACACGACATTTAAACGATTTTTGTGTATTTTGCAATCATTTAAAATATATATTTGTAATATTAGTGAGTGGGCGAAAACAATAAGAACTGGGTTTTACTTTTTTTTATATTAGCTCCATATAGGAGGCCTTGAGTAAAATAATTCCAGTGCACTTTTTGCTATACATTTGGTCATCTTGTTAGTATTTGTGTTCTTCTTCGAAGTCACTAGATGGCGCTTTCTTCTCTGTTTACTTTGCCTGTTGGAGTGGTTTTCAAGATTGGATATTGATTTTACAAAAATATAAGTTTATTTTTTATGGATTTCGTAGGATTCGATCCTTGTTGCACTGAATGTCTGGCCGCTAAGGTTCGACAGGCGCTAAGATACCATTAGACCAAAGGAGACTTGCGTGAGACCGTGGATTTATTTTATGATATTGGAACCGAGTACCCGTGAAATAAATAAATATTTTATTGCTATCTCATTCTCTCGCAGGCTAAATCCTGTAGATGTATGTATTTGTCTCTTTTTAGTGTCGCTCGCTTCCGTTTCATGAGTTTAAAATCACAACGGTGCTATAGAAGTTTTCACTTCAATAATAGTTAAGATTAGGTTATAATAATATTTGTGGATAATTTTTCATTATTTTGTATCACTTTTCAAAAGTTTTGTGTCATGGAATCCATCCGAAGATGTCCCTCTTAAAACGTTAGAAAAGTTCGCAAAGTCACAGCCGGGGGCGATTTAGTGGTGGCGAGCTTACCGAGCCAAAAAATTAAATGTTTCCCCGGGGGTTTGGGGGTGAAGGATCTGAGAGTGGGGGGATGGGGGGAAATGTAACGGAAAATTACAAAAAGAAGACAAAGTTTAAGGTATAAATTGGACAAAGATAACGTTGTGTTCTTCTTCGTTTTGATTAATCACATTTAAAAAAAACGTTCTTATTCAAAGATTTTATAAGCTAATTTACCTACTAAGTACCTACCTACTTCTTCTTCTTTATGTGCCCTCCAGGTCCCCCCGACGTTGGCGATCACTGGAAAATGTCTTGCGCTGCTCGGAATAGCTACTCCACACTTCTAATGCCGGTCCACTCTCGTACATTTCGCAGTCAAAAATTTACCTAACTACCATGAAGATAAATTGATGAACTATATGTAGTTCGTGAGTTTATATCTATTAGTTTAGGAAATAGCCTTTTAAAAATTTAATAAGAAAAATGTTGGGTTATCAATAAGCCAATATCAAGATACAAACCATTTTTTTACTTTAGCTCCGCACGTTATCTTTGTGGAAGCTGTGTGGGTTTTTTACGGAAACGAAGGAGAGTGATTTCTGAGAAGGAAAAAGGTATGAAGATTAGGTAGGAATCTGGGGTTCTGTGTGGCAGGTCTTCCGCCGCCAAGACCTAGATGTACCTCACCCCATAAACCCGGGTAACCCTGCTAAGTTACCAAATATAGCGAATCATTTTGGGTGACCTATGGGAGAAGTGTTGGTTATCCAATAAATGGTTCCCGGGGCGGTGGTTCCATTCCCGCCTCCCAAACTGAAAAATTAATTCACTACTTACCAATGTACAAGTTTTGATTTGTAATTTTTCTTAGTTATCAAGTTATTTTATTAATTTAAGTACTTAATGGAATCCATGAGGTGATGTCACCCAAAAACATCGCCATAGAGAGGTGAACAATTATCGGTAAAAAACTTCGGTATGTAATTCATTTTTTTTAATATCATTGTGAAATAAATTTTGCTCTAAGACCCCGCTTCCTGCATTTCTACCGATGTTTTATATAGTTTCCTCAAACATTTTAAGTTTTAAAGATCTTAAAAAATTATGTTTTATTCTTGAAGATAATATTTATACATTCCCCACGCCGAAACGGCAATTATATAAAATTCCTCTATTGAAAGAAATCTCAAAGTATGCTCTGAAAATTATCATAAACACTTTTTTCAGTTATTTTATAAGTTTATATGTATGAAAAAATTCAAAGTTTTTTTTTTAATACTATTTTAGACATTCCCACGAGATATTTGCTCTATTTTAAATGAGACGTATTTTATTCAACATTTTCTCAATTTTCGCTTAAATATTGTCGTTTTTAATATCAACGCGCTCCCTCTAACATTCGTATTTACATATCCCTTCACATAGATTTTTTTCTATCGAGAAATTACATATAAATACCGTTCCGGCATGCGAAATGTATAGATAGTATCTTCAAGAATACCATACATTTTTAAGAGCTTTAAAACTTAAAATATTTAAGGAAAATATGTAATAAATACGTTAGAAATACAGGAAGCCGGGCCTCAAATATTATAAAAATATTTTTATCGTTTGGTTCTGACAGCGAAATGGCTAACCTAAATATAAATCATTGTCAGCTGAAATGTGCACAATTGTAGTTTAAATCTTCAAATCCTTCTTTATTTTAAGCATTAAATTCACGGCACACTTACGTAACAATGATTATAATTACCTCATCCAAAGCGAGAGATTCCCCTTACTAAAGAATTTGGAGGTCTCCTCGTACTTTATCAACCCTCTGCTACATTAAACGTTTTGCCTCATAAAATAATAACTTCTATACCGGTAAGAAGCTAGGAAGTAAGAGTGGAAGAATAAACTAATAGTTAACGGGAACAATCTCCTTAATTAACTGGATTCTTAATCAAAGATGTCCCGGGGGTGAGTGAACGTTCAAAATTAAGCCGCCGCTACCCGAATTTTTACCGATTTCTTTTACATATACCCCTTAAACATTGCAGTTTTTAAGCTCTTAAAAATATATATGTTATTTTTGAAGATAATATATAGACGTGTCCACACCGAAATGCAAATTATATGAAATTTCGTCGATAGAAAAAAATTACAAAGTATGCTCCAAAAATTAATATAAACACGGTCATTTCACTTATTTTAGAAGTTATATATGTTAATGAAAAAATTCACAGTGTTTCTTTAAATGCTATTTTCGATGTTTCCCACGAGATTTTTACTCTATTTTAAACGAGTTGTGTTTTATTAAACATTTTCACAATTTTCGCTTCAATTTTATCGTTTTAAATATTAGCGTGCTCTCTCCAACATTCGTAATTACGTATCTTTCCATTTTCTTCTTTTTGAGCGGTTATACGGCGCCTTAAGTTCATGGGTTTGTTTTTTAACGGTTTAAATCTTCAAATTTAAAATTTTTATTATGAAGCTACTGCAAACCAGTTAAAAATCTCGGATATTAAATTTATAGAAAGAATACAGTTAGCAACACAATCGCTGTCCACAAGAGAGCATCTTGCGAATTTCATTGGCGGTCCGCACACAGGAAACTTCTCAAAGACCAGTTGTCAAAGGCGACGCAACCAGTCACTCCCAACTCACAGTGTTGTCGCCACGGCCGGCGCGTTTCAGTTGCCAGGTTGACAGGTTGTCATGATTGCGCCTGACTACCTGTCAAGTTTTCGAGTAATTTGCGATGCGTCGGAGCGGGAAAATATCGATTGATAAATATTTATAAATTATTGTTAAATATTAATGTTGATAACTGAAAAATTTAAATCAATTTTATTTATTTAAGCAAGCTCATATATTTACCGTAATCTTAAAATTGAATTGCGCCGTGAAATGAGTTCCCAAGTTGCCAACCAGTTTTAGTTTGGTTTCTCCATGAGCGAAGGGCCTTAGAATTCTCGACAAATCAGTTCTTATTTTGAAAGTGGAAATTAAAATCATTTTCTGTTAAAATATTATTACTATGTTAGGTACTTTATCTCTTGTGTGAATTTTCAAAACTGGCACTTCCAATTTTGAAAATGGTGACACAATTCAAAGCAAAAGTTTTAGCGTTTATTGAACCAGAGTTACGCAGGACAGACACACAACTAAAAATAGTATTATTAATTTGGTAGTTGAATCTTTAAGCATTCTGGAGATTTCGAATAAATTTAATTTTTGTTCGTAAAAAAAATAAGTATTTTATTTGTAAATTATATTGCGCAAGAGCTCCAACTCCCGTTGGAGATAGGAAATACAATTTTGGGAAGCACCTGGCTATTCAGATCTGGTAAATAAACATCTCAAGCACCGTTTTTAATGTAAGAGGTTGTCTTTCAGCAGGGCGATACTGAGAGCATCTATATTCCTGTGTACTATCTACCACCAAGAGGCCATTTTTGTACGTCCCTGCGTTATGTTAGTTTTCTTTGATTAGATGTTTCTTTTATTGAACAATGTACATACTTAGGATATATTGTTTCAAAAAATTAGAAAAATTCTTAAATTTTTAAAAGTTAATTTCCACGTTCTGTGAAAGTTCTGTGTTTTTTTCAGTTTTAGATATAATAACAGATCTTGAATAGAACGTGAAAATGAACTTAAAAAAATTGATGAATTGTTCAACTTTTTTTAAACATTTTTTGATTACTTTAAAAGTAGAGATTCGTGATAACTTCAAAATTAGTTTCATCTTTTGTCGCTAGGGCTATCGATTAATACTACTTCCAACGCTTGCTCATAGATGCTGCTATTTGGTTTTCGGTGAGTGCTTTTCTACTACTACTGAAGACTAAACTGATACATCTACGCCATCTATGGGAGTTATAACAATTAGTGAAGACCTCATCTAAAAGATTTTTGAATCAAAACCAAAATTTCTGAAATCATAAGATTTGTAAGCAGGTACTTAAATATATACCAACTTAATTATAAACAATTTTTAGTAATATTTTTTTTAATTTCAAATGTGGAATTATACAATTTATCCGAAGAGATTTCAACAAACAATATTAAAAACAAATTATTTTTTCAAACTTTCTTCTGGCCGGTAGGTCCCACAATATTGATTATTCCGATGAATAGGAACCACGATCATGAGAACTCTGAGATAAAAAGGTACTACCTATCCAGACGGCTATTATCTTTAACCGGAACACCGGAATGTAACAAATAAATTTATGAAATGCCAATGGTCGTGTTAAAACAGGGCTGCGCGACGCTCAGTTTGATTGATTATATATAAAACCATATTATATAGTATTATTATTTTAGACCGTATGAACATAAGATTAAACTAACATAGTGAATACAGATTATGCCCGTGAATAATAATAATTTGACAATTTGTAGAGCGCTGTTTTTTGTGAAAAATCACCTCAAAAGCGCTGTACAATTATGAGTTCCTAGGCTCTGTCTAATTTTATTATTTACAAACAGAATTAGAAAACATACTTACCTGGCAGGTCACTTCAGATAAACACATTTTTATTAGAAAGTTTATGCTGGAAGAAGATACGAGTTTACACGCAGAAGACACTATATTTAAAACACTGGACATTGCGTGATTTTATATTTGCTATCCCATTACCATTGATATTACATTTATGAGAAGATTAGTAGCAAAAGTAGAGTTGATAGTTATTTTGAAGGACTGGAGAATTTTTATGAAATAACCTTAAAAAGTAAACAAGATCTTATTTGCTTACATGTTTACACAATTAGTTATTTACGCGGAGTTAAGTTACGGACTGTGAAGCTGTGAAGGTGAAGGTGAAAGGCTAAAAGTTAATCAATTTCCTGTATTGTGACGAATAATTACCTATTTCACCTGCAATTATGTACCAAACACTATTCTATCAATCTACTCATTGTGAATTATACATATTTGTGGATTTGCAACCTACATGGAAGATGGATACGTTTTTAGATTTTTTTCTTATTAACACATCTTTCGGATTTGCCGGATATGCCCTGATAATTGACACTGCAACGCTGTCCGAAACGTCGGCTAAAGAAGGAGGTAGCGCAACACGGCATAACACCCCAAAAACAAATAATTAAAATACATGGAAGATGCGTATTTCACACACACTTATTTCTAGCAGCCGAGACCGTTTTCGTTCAAAGGTTTTTTTTATGAAATTTGTAGTCATTCCTTCCTTAAAGGTGTATGTATTCCGAAATAATCTCAATTTTATCTTAGTTTAGTTGAATTGATTCAATAAATTTTAAATATCATAGTTCTTTCTTGAAAAATAATTAATAATTTCACTGACCTGCCTGGAGCTTATGGGTCAAAAGGTCTAATGTCAATCGGCGATAAAAGTTTTCTTTAAAATCGGTATAGATCATACTCCTAACGACATTCCTCTTTCAGTGTTCCAGGAATTGTATAAATTGCCACTAATATATTAATTACCTATCGTTCGTAGATTAATCAAATCATGATAAAAACATTGACTAGGGTTAGGTAGGTTAGTTTAGGTTAGGTTAGGTTAGATTTGGATAGGTTAGGATAAATGAAGGTGCAATATAGTTGTGAGTGATGAATACTTGGAGCAGATGGATAAGTTTGTTCATCTGGGTAGTATGTTTATGAGAGATGGGAAGGCTGATGGAGGTATTGAAAGAAGGGTAAATTCACGTAACTCCATTAATGGAAGACTGAATGCCGTTGGCGCTAATAAAAAACTGTCAAAAGAAGCGAAGCTAGCAATCCACAGTGGAGTGCTGGTACCTACCCTGATGTATGGCAGTGAGGCTGGCAGAAGAAGGATGAAAGTAGACTGAATGCTTTTGAAATGAGATCCCTGAGGTGTATGTGCGATACATCCATGTATGATCGTGTGAGAAATGTGAAGATCCGCAAATAATGCAAAGCTGATATAAGAGTAATGAGTAAGATTAATAAAAGGACCCTCAGACGTTTTGGGTATGTAGAGCGAATGAACGAAGAACGTAGTGTAAGAAGTATATATGACGCAAATGTGAATAGTAGAAGAAGTCGGGGACGCCCGAGGAAGATATGGCACGATCAAGTGAATCAGATCTTGAGGCGGGCCATGTCAAAAGTCAAAATAATAGAAGAGTATGTATGAGACGATGTATGAATATGAGGGAGGCAAAAAGTGTGTGCCAAGACCGAGTTGTTTTGAGGTCTGTCCTCTCTGCTTACCTCTGCGGAGAAACGGCGTGATGGTTAGTTAGTTAGTGAGGTTAAATTAGGACATGCATAGGTACGTTAGATTAGGGTTTTGTTTGTTATCTTTCTTCAATTGCATTCAATGTTGTTTTGTCATGATTTTAGTTTGCCTTGGAACCATCGCAATTTACTCACTCGTATGTTCAATCCCTCCCTTGCAACTTACCAATCAATAAATGCGCCGCAGGCGTGCTCTTTTCACGGAAAATGGGATTAATGCAAGTCTTCCGACAGACACCGTTCTGGAGGATCCGTGTGAAAAATGCCTTTGAAGTTTATCTACGTCAGTGTCTATTTCTATGCGCTTTCAGGAAATGATCTGTTTGAGATGGGAACTCCGGCGTTTGTGTGGCTCCCAGCTTAGCCTGGCTTTTAAAGCTCTGGTGGAACTTTTGTCAGATGTTGTGACGTAAACTTTAGCGCAACTTATGAAACATAACAGGAACTTTTTTTTTTTTTTTTTATTATTTCCAAATTAAGTCCCGTTAAACTGATTGATATCAGTTTGTCAACGGGTTCTTTTGACATTTCATATTATTACATTATATATTTTTTATACATATATATACACGCACATATTCATTTATACAAATACATGCATATAAATATATATACAAATACATACACACATACATACATAAATAATATATTATGGAGAACAAATTGTTAATAAAATTTATAAGAAATACAGAAAAGAGAAAATGACAGAAACAAAGAAAAATAAAACAGAGATTAGTACAAAAAAATTCTTTCACTTAGCCATTTCTTTAGCATACATTTCCTTCTGAAACTCAATTCACAACTTTTTATTGCGTTGGGTAACAAGTTGTAAATTTTTGGAACAAGGTATTCTAGAGTTCTTTGACCGTATTTATTTAGGTATCTGGGAATTACAAGTCCATCGTTTGCAGTTAGTCTTGTATTATGAACATGAACCACCAGTTTATTATATTCGGATTGAGATGTATGCTGACTCACAATTTTAAGCCACAATATAGCACGAACAGATAATACATTTACAGAGTTGTATAGTAACGATTTTGGTACATCATGTCTTTGTTCGTATTCAGTTTTTTTCAATAATAATTTTACCAAAGAATGTTGTACGTTTTGCACTGAAAGAAGGTTTGTTTTTGTTGAATGTCCCCATGTGGTTATTCCATATCTTATTTGGGATTCCGCCAATGACAGATATACTAATCTAAGGGTATTTAGTGGAACAAAAAACTTCAGTCTATAAAGTTTGTTCACTATAGCTCTAAGCCGTGTGCAAACTTTTTGTATATGTATATCCCATTTAAAATTACAATCAATTGTTAAGCCTAGGTATACGTATTTAGAAACTAGTTCAATATTTTTACATGAGCATGGTTGTATTATAGAATTATGAATGCAATTAAAATCATGAAAAATAATATTAGGAGTTATGGTGATGTTGGCATGAGGAGATCTGATGTGCATAAGCTTAGTTTTTTTAGCATTGATTATTAAACCTACATCATGCGACCATTTTTGAAGAGTGATAAAGTCTATTTGCAGTAGAGTACTTGCAATTAACAAATCCTCGTGTGAAATAACCAAGGCAGTGTCGTCAGCATAGACATAATGTTTTACATAAGAGAAAATCAATTTCATTGCAGTAACATATATAATGTACAAGGTAGGGCCTAGTATAGACCCTTGTGGTACGCCTGCGAAAACGTTATTTTTTTTGCTATAATGATCTAAAATTTTTACACAAATCTTTCTATTTTTAAAGTAATTAACAAATAATTTGTGTAGGTTTCCCGTAATTCCAATTGCTTCCAGAGTTTCTAGTAATTTATCATGATCAATTGTATCAAAGGCCTTTGAATTATCAATAAATAATACGAGTATATGTTTCCTTTTATTGAGATCATTATTAATTGTATTTGAAAAATCTTGAAGCAGTAGATCCGTGCTCCTTCCTTTCCGGAAACCATATTGATGGTTATCAACAATAGAAAATTTTTCAAGGTACTTTATCAGTTTTATAGATATATATTTCTCTAGGATCTTTTCAATTGCAGGCAAAATACTGATTGGTCTATAGTTTTCAATTTCACTGTGTTTACCACCTTTGTAAATGGGTCGGATGATGCTACATTTGAGATCCTCTGGTATAATTGCCTCCTTTAAAATCATATTAATTAATAGAGTTAAGATAGGTCCTAAAATATCGAAATGTTTTTTAATATCAGACATTCTAATTTTATCTATTCCCGGCGACTGACTATTTTTTAAACTTCTGACAACTTTTTCGATGTCGCGGAGTTTTGCTTGTGTTAAGAGCATGCTATGTGGAAGTCTATGTTTTTGAATATTCAAAGCTTTTTTATCACATCTATGTAATAATTTCCTAACATTTTCTGAATAGAAGTTAGCAAAATTATTAGATGTTTGCTCAGTCGTTTGTTCTTTTAAGAAATAGTTTGATATTACTTGATCACAATTACTTTTGCTCTTTCTTCCTAACAATCTGTTTATTTCATCCCACGTTTTTTTTGAGTCTGCAAAAAAATTTTTAAATTTTGAGTTGAAAAATTTTAATTTGCACATGCTGATTAATTTTGTAACTTTGTTCCGAGTGCTTTTATACTCTCTTTCATAAAATTTATTTGTAGGATTATTTTTCCATCTTTTGTAAAGCGCATCTTTTAAATTGATTTTTGATAATAAATCATCATTTATCCATTCATTTATGGCATTTGGTCTGGTTTGAGGTTTATAAGTCTTAACTACAGTACTTTTTTCATAGATTTCATTAAATTTTGTTTTTATTTTATTATACAGAGCAACGCAATTCTGTTCTTTCAAAAGGATATTCCAATTACATTTTTTTATTTCTTTATCAACACGTTTTTGAGACAGAGTTGTTATTTTTTCATTTTTTATAATATTTTTGACATCATGGTAATGTACATTTAGTCCCGTTATAAAATGATCAGCAATTGTCGCATCAATTACACATGCGGACAAGTTATATTTATCAGATCTAACATATATGTGGTCAATACAAGATTTGGTCATTTGACCAGCAACTATTGCTTCTCTTGTCGTAACATTAATACATTTAGTTAAGTAATTACTGGTTAGTATATTTTCGTAAGCCATTATATTTGTATCACTTTGATTTAGTAAGTTGAGATTAATGTCCCCAAAAAATATTACATTATCATTAGAATTTACATAATTGCGAAAAAAGGAAGAAATTTCATTCAAGAATTCCTTTTTATTAAGGTTAGGTGGTCTGTATATTGCTAAAATATAAAAATTACATTTATTTGGTAGTGTCAGTATTCCAAACACATTTTCAAAGTTAATGGTTTCGACTATTTCTTGTTCAAAAAGTAAATGTTCCCTTATATACAGCAAAATACCGCCTCCTTGTTTTTTGCTTCTGCAATAGTAATACGATTTATAGCCTGGAATATCGTATAATTCAATAAGTTCCTCGTGAATTGCAGTTTCGCAAAGCATTAATACATCTATATCTTTCAAACAGTTTTTCAAGTAGGCATGAAGAATATCCCAATACTTATTTAATGACCTAATATTAATTTCTACGCAGATTAAGTTAGTATTGCATTTATTTGTATTTTGCGCGGAGATCCAACATTCTAAGTTGCTTGCTCGGGTAAATTCTACATCATAGTCATTATCAATATAGTTGAAAGCCATATTTATTTGCAAAATGTATCATAATCGATCGCAGCTGATGAGCGCCTTCCATAATCTGTCATACGTACTTGGACCTCTATAGCCGCTCTGTGGGCAGGGCAAGCACGATCTCCCGTAGAGTGGTTCGCCGGTTTTCTGAACTTGGAGCAAGTAGCGCAGACAGCGGCCAGTGCCTTTTTGGGGCAATCTTCATAGTCGTGGCCGGTTGCGGCGCAGTGGCGGCATGTTGTCGTCTCCTGGGTGCAAGATTTGCTCACGTGGCCATACAAGTGGCATTTAAAGCATCTCGTTGCACCGAAATAATCCCGAACACGGCAGGCGTTCCATCCAAGGTAGCAATGTCCGCTGTCTATTAGAACCTTCCTGCAGTCAGGATGACATGTAATAATCATATTCATGGTAGGAGCGTCCTTCCTACCAAAAAGTGACACCCTCCTCATGGTTCTGAGGTGATCGTCTTTAGTAAGGGTGCAATTCCCTGTGATATTATTTACAAAGATCTCCTCAAATAGGGCGGCATCTTTTGAGACGTCACCCCTCGGGACATCGTAAAGTACAATTTTCGGTAGGCGACCCTGTGGACTGATCATTTTTATACCATTAGCAGAAAGTTTCTCCGCAGCTTTCTGTATATTTTTCAACCCCCCGGCACTGGATGTTTGTAGCAGAAAACCTCCTCCTTTAATACTTCTAGTGCGGACCGCTTGGAATCCGTCTGACTTCGGGTCTAAGATAGAGGTGATCACTTTTTTAGTGTCCTCCGACGTTTTACCCTCCGGTACCCTGGGGTAGAACAATACTGTCGGCTGTTGAAGGGGTAAGTCGCGCTCCTGTCCATCGACAATGATTGAGGCGCTAGGTGTCGCGCCAGCTGCACTCGCATACGTTCTTTTGCTCGCGAGCGCCGTATTTATTTGTTTCTCACCTGAGGGAGGGGCAACAGTGGGTTTATGTTTGATTAAAATGTCGATTTTTTCAACTAAACCAGCTTGAGAGGTAAAGACTTCCTCTAGAGTGTTAGCCCTTGCTTTCAGCGACGCATTTTCTACAACGAGGATAACTAGGTCTCTCTTGATTATGTCGATCGCTTGAGCGACGACCTGTTTCTCCTCCTTATTCATTTTGTTTCTACCCTCAGTGACAGCACCTGTAATTTTTGCGAGATTTTCCCAGAACTTATTCAGCGAATCTTCGAAAGGTGCAGCTTCCTCAGAGCGTGGGCGCTTTTTGCTTGATTGATTTGGAGACTTAGTTCCCACGTTCTCACTATCCTTACTGCAGAAGCCTGTCGTGAGTCGCCTCAGGTGATCTGATTCCTGATCCTTATCGGGAGACTGTGTAATCATATCAGCAAGCTGCAAGGACAAGCCCAAGTTAGTTGTATCTCTTACCGGAGATTGATGAGAGTTTCCCGCGGTAGGGTCTGTGGTCTCCAGCGAGCGTGCAAATTCTACAGCGTCCTCATACTCCATCTCCGCCAGGCGTGCCCTGTGGGCCGTTTGGCGGTCTAGGTCTTCCGAGATCCGCTTTAAAATCTCATCGGCGCGGTCCATTTTTTATCTCAACATTACTTACACTGTGTAGTTTTTTAGAGAATTTAAATGTATTGTATGTTGTATTATTTAAAATGTTTCAAAACTCCGTTTACACTGTAAAAAGTTATGAGGAGTTCACTCATTAAACAGTTCACACAAATTGTTCGTTGCAGTTCTAATTTGACACTTAGTAAATATAACGTACACTTTTAAAGAACTGTTTTTGTGAGTCTTTCCGGTGGAAAACCGGTAAAAAACTGTTATGGGACGAAAGTCCTCACAAAACACCATATGTAAACATAACTTATTTAGCACAATTGAAATAATAATGTACAAATTAACCTAAAAACAACAATAGCACTTTGACAGTCCGTTTGACAGTTTGACTTATTAAACTTTTTAACTGTTTTTTTTCAGGCTTCCCGGTAGATAACCGGGAAAAAAATATTACGGGGCGAAAGCCCTCGCAAAACACTATAAGTTAACACAACTTTTTGTAATTAAATTGTAATTAAAAATTACTAACAGACTTAAATACGAGGAGTGAATAAATAGTACAGCCGCACTGTGGGTAGGTATTCAAAGTTGCCTTTGCTAGCTTTGCGTTGCTTTTATTTCAAACTGCACGTATAATTGACTGAGCTTAGTGAAAACCTCTTTTAACGTGACCATTTTATCTGTCTTTAAAATTATTTGTGTAATACGTTTCCGGTGCACACAAAGAAATAGACCAAAATTTCATTTTCATTTTTTACTCCAAATAATGTCAGAAATCACTGATTAAATTAAGTCAAGTACATTCCTTAAAACGCTGTATAAATGCGCTGTAAAATGAATAAATAAATTTTAAAATGCGTGGAGTTATCCAAAAATTGCTTGGAGAATTCGATGCTGTATTTCGTTCAATTCACGAGGAAGTTTGATATTATTTCAAAAACGCTTTCTCAGAAAACCGATTGCTCAGAAAAAAAACAGCGAAGAGTTTTTGGTGGTATCTGATGTGCCAAAAATTAATTCAATTTTCTGTTTTTTGGAATTTGGAATTAGTTTAAAAAATAAATAAATTTGAAAGTCTTTATTGCGTAGATAATCAAATTTAATGGCTATTCTTGACGTAAGAGTACAGAAATAAATAAAATAAAATTTTATGAATCCAGTTTGCTTTCAAATTGGAATGGATCACAAATCTAAGAATTTTCGGCAATTTAAAAACGGCACGTTCCAAAAGTTCCAAGGCGTATTCGCCCTGGTGAAAGGCCGCCATACTAAATCGATATGTTCCTTGAAATGTCTTTAGCCATGTGTGTTAATTATTTAATTCTGAATGGCCAGCTACTTCCCAACCTTCCTACTGAATACTAAACCGCCATACTAAATCGATACGTTCCTTGAAATGGCTTTAGCCATGTATATTAATTATTTAATTCTGAATGGCCAGCTTCTTCCCAACCTTCCTCTCCCCAGCTCCTTTCCTTCCTCACCACATGCAGGATGCCATAGTCCAAATGACTCCGTATTTTATTGTGTGAATACCCCACAAGAATCCCAAATGCTCCCAACCTTCCGGAACCAATGAGACTACGGCGTCTCCGATTGGGGTGTGTTGTGAGGCTGAAGGTAGCAGGGAGGAGAAGAAGATGGGAAACATGACAATAGGAAAGTACCTGGCTATTCAGATCTGGTCACGAAACACGGCTAAAGCCATTTCAAGCAACGTTTCAATTCTGAATGGAGATCTTACATAAGGACGATACTGAGAGTATCTTCCTCACGTAATGAAAATAAAAACCAATAAACATTTCATTTATACCCTAAATTAATCTCAAAACTACAAAAAAAACATTTTCCTTGATATTTAATTGCTTTTTCCACAGCAATTTCGACGGCTGGCGTAGCGCAGCGGTAAGACGCTTGATTCGCACACCGAAGGTGGCGGGATCGAATCCCGGCGTGGCAAATAAATTCCATTACTTGTTAATGTATTTTATGGCCGTCGATGTGTTTGTTATATTTGTATCATGTTGTCTCCCTCTATATTTTGTCTCTCTCTAAATTTTGTCTCCCTCTATATTTTGTTTTATATAAGCACACATTATGACTTACTGTTTAGTATTAATTTGTACCCTGATGATGCTTGAGTAAAGCGAAACCAGTCGGTTCAAAAAATTAATAAAACTCGTGGTTTTAAACAAAACAGTATTTTATTTTATTAAATTTTATTTCATTAATTTGTGTTATTTCACAATTTATCCATTTAAAATAATATATAGTATATTTGCGGCACGTTCCAGAGTGGAAGATAAAATTACCTACCTACTGTTCGCACTTGTCGTGTTCTGTCAAGCTGTTATTTATACTAAGAAAATACAAGTTCAAACAAATCCGCCGGAAGAAAAAAACTATTTATCGTAAAAAACAACGAATGTTCAACCTGTGGAAGTGTTATTCTTGTGAATTCTTCGATTTTAAGCATATTTTTATAGTAATAAACTTATCATCCATAATAATTGTTTCTCATACAAAAGTACCACAGTGATGTTTACGGCAGCAAGTGCGTTCATTGGCTGCGTTTGATTATGAGCTCATTGTTCCGGGCTCCAATTGGTTGTTAAGTGTTGTGAACTTTGAATACTTTCATCACAAATCGAAACTAATTGTATTTTGAAGAAAAATACTTTTTTAACATTGAACTGAAGTTACATATGTGTAATAATTATGGGGAAAAAAAAGAACTCTGTTAAAAGCCCTATTATTGCTTCCCCTTACACCTCCCAATCTGAAGAATCGGACTCAGACGCTGAGGAGATTGAAGCCGAAACCAACCCTGACCTTAGTCATGTATCAGGACACCAGACATTATCCGGTACCCAAATTGCCCTAAAAGCCCTACAGGACGCTTTGGCTGAAAAACCATCCAAAGTCTCCAAAGAGCAGCAGCTCAAAGTATCAAGAAACGTAACAAATGTTCTCGGCTCCGTTGCACAACTTTTGCTAGAGAAGGAAGAACTTAGAGGAGACCTAAATTCGGCTCTAGCTAACATCAAGGTCTTGCAAGCTGAGAAGAAAATGGCGGAAAACTATGCAAAGCAGCTGCTGGATAAAATACAACAGCTTGAGTCAGATCTGGGTCCAGTAATGCGCCGAGTGGCTGATGCGACAGAGGCTAGCCTTTCTTTCGCTGAAGTCACAAAGAAAAAACTCCCAGTGCCCCCGCCACTCACTCGTACCAGCATCAAAATAGGGAAACCAAGACCATCTGTATGTTTTTTTCCAAAACTACCGGGGGTTGATGATAGCGATGGCACAAAAAAAATAATTAAGGACATTGTTAAGCCATCGCAGTTAGGAATAAGGATAACGGGAGTAAAAAATATCAAAAACAAAGGAGTCATTATCCACACTGCCAGCAGCCAGGAACAAGAAAGGCTTTTAAATGATCCTGTTATATGCAGCTCCGACTTGCTGAGTGCCCGTCTTCCAATTAAGAGGCAGCCTAGAATGATATTCTTTAATGTGCCCCGTGAACTTACGGACGAGAACTTTTTAGAGAAGGCCCTCTCCGGAATCTCTGATTCTAATGACTTCAAAGAGTGTGCATCCAAGTGCAAACTAAGTCATATGGCTGGAGCTCGAACCGGACCGTCTTGCCACAGAGTGTACTCGGTGCCTGCTAACATTCGTCATGCATTGGTGGAACAAGGACGTGTATTTGTGGACTGGACCGTTTGCGGTGTGCGTGACTTTGTTGGACTTACAGTGTGTCTGAATTGCCAAATGGTCGGACATTCGCACAAGTATTGCAAAGATACAAAGAGATGCTCCCACTGCGGTGTAGAAGGACACGCGCGTGAGGCCTGCCCCGCTGCTGCTGCAGCACCCAGTTGCGCCACATGCGCACGTTTTGGAAAGCCTGCAGCTTCACGTGCCCACCCCACCGGAGATAAGGACTGCCCGGCCTACAAAGCAGCACTATTGAAGGACCTCTCCACCATTGACTATGGCATCTAACCATACCGAAATAGATGGCGAGGTACTTGCTGTTGATGCATTAAATATATTATATCAAAATGTGAGGGGTATTCGAACAAAGACCGTAAGTGTGCGCAATAATATTTTAATCAATAATTATGACATTATTTGTTTTTCCGAAACATGGCTGAACTCAACAGTATTTAGTGAAGAATTGTTTGATGATAGATATGTAATATTTAGAAGAGATCGTGAGTCAACCAAATCTGTGTCTAAAGAAGGTGGCGGAGTTCTAGCCGCCGTTTCTAAAAAACTTCTTGTGTCAAGAAAAACGGAGTGGGAGAGTGACAATGAAGATTTGTGGCTTGTAATTAAGTCTCGTTCCAACTCGCTCATCTTTATATGCATCCTCTATATTCCTCCTAGTGTAACCGTTGATAATTATTGTAAACATATTGAAAAATTACAGGATCTGTATTTAAAGTTTTCAACTTCCAATTCGCAGTTTATTTTTGTTGGTGATTTTAATTTGCCCGAAATTAAATGGATACCTGACAATTCATTCAAAAATAATGTACTTTCCCCTTCTAATTATAAAAGCATGAAAGCACATAGTCTTGTCAATCTCTCATCAATTTGCAATTTGTATCAATTCAATTATGTACTAAATAGAAATGAAAATTTATTGGATCTTGTTTTTTCAGATAAAGTTAACATTGATATACATATAGCACCAGGCTTAACCAAATTGGATCAATATCACCCTTCATTTGAAATTATAGTGAAACAAAATAAAGATCAATTCTTAGAAATGAATAGAAGCGATTCAAAATATAACTTCAGGAAGGGAAACTTTGATGAATGTCGACAGGATCTATTGTCTGTTAATTGGATAACTCTCTTTAAAAATAAAAATGTGAATAGCATGGTAATCTTATTATATGAAAAATTGTGGGAAATTATTGACAAATACTTTAAAAAATATGGTACTCAAACAAAAAATCAATATCCTGTCTGGTTTAATCAGCAATTGATTGCTCTTCTTAAGAAAAAAAACAAAGTTAGACTTAAGGTAAAAAAACATGGTTATGAGTCAGATTATAGTGAATTCTCTTATTTAAGGAAATTTACAAAAAAAATACAAAGCGAATGTTATAAATCATATATCAACTCTGTCGAAAGTGGTCTGCAAGGTAACATAAAGTTATTCTGGTCGTACTCAAAATCATTACGAAAAAATAACTGTATTCCTAAAGTAATGCATCTTGACGATATTTCCGCGAATGACGGTGAAAACATAGCAAACGTATTCTCTAAATATTTTTCATCTGTTTATACCAAGTCGGAATCATCTACTAATGATTCAATGCCAAACATAACTGAACACAATCAAAGCAATTTGGGTAAAATACATATTAGTGCAGATGAAATAAAATGTTTTTTGAGTAAAATAGATCCCAGTAAGGGCCCAGGACCTGATAAAATTCCTCCTTTCTTTGTTAGTTGCTGTGCAGACTCTTTATGTTTACCGCTTTTTATAATTTTTAATGCATCCCTTACCACGGGAACTTTTCCCGATCTGTGGAAAAAAGCACACGTGGTCCCAGTATTAAAATCGGGAGACCCATCTTTAATAAAAAATTATAGGCCAATCAGTATACTATCCTGTTTTGCTAAAGTTTTTGAATCTCTGATATATAAAAGTATTTTTTCACATTTTAAACCCCTTCTCTGCACTAGGCAACATGGGTTTGTTCCTCAAAGATCAATCAACTCAAATCTTTTGGAATTTTGTAATTATGTTTGTAATTCTTTTAATGAAAGATTACAAGTAGATACAATTTATACTGATTTCCAAAAAGCTTTTGATAGAGTTAACCACTCCATCTTACTAAAAAAACTTGAACAAATTGGAATACATGGAGACCTATTACGCTGGGTGAAATCATATTTGTATAACAGAACTCAATTAGTTCTTATTAATGGATACAAATCATCCCCTATAATTGTAACTTCTGGTGTACCACAGGGTTCAAATCTTGGCCCCCTGCTTTTTCTTATATTCATAAATGACCTTGGCTCGAAATTAAACTGTGATTATGCTTTTTTCGCCGATGATCTTAAAATTTTTCGTAAAATTAAGTCTGTTTCCGATCATCAGCTGCTTCAAAATGACCTCGACACACTCAATAACTGGTGTACTGTCAATGATATGCACTTAAATGTTGAAAAATGTTACATTTTAAACTTTACTAGAAATAGAATTATAAAAGATTTTTCTTATGTTATCAATAATATTATTCTCAAAAAAGTTTCTTCAATAAGGGATCTAGGAATCACTCTTGATTCTAAATTCATATTTGATGTACATATTAACAACATTAAGTGCAAATCATTAAAAATGATGGGATTTATTCACAGAATATGTAAACCTTTCAAAGATCCTCAATCAATTCTAACACTTTACAATGCCTTAATTAGAAGTAAACTTGAATATGGAAGCACTATTTGGAATCCACATTACTGTAAATATGAAAACATTGTAGAATCAGTTCAAAAAAAATTACTAAGAATGTTATCCTTCAAATGTGGACTACACGACCATCTCAGATCATACGATGTACGTCGTGATTACTTCAAGATTGATACACTTAAAACTAGAAGGCAATTGACTGATCTAATATGTTTACATAAAATTATTCACGGCCATCTTGATACTAAATTATGTCTTAACAGTATTAAAATTAATGTCCCCAATTCCCATTGTTTAAGACGCCATAACATTTTTCATATTAATATATTTAAAAATAATATCGCCTACTTCAGCCCTCTGACCCAGATGTGTCGACTGTATAACAAGATAGAGTGCGCTGATGTGGATATTTTCATTGATAATTTGTACAGTTTTAAAAAAAAAGTTCTAGCGCTGTTAAAAAGTACTAACTAATTATATTGTGTGAATTGTCCCTCTATGCATGCTTGCGTATTTCATATGTCTTTTACCACTCATTGTAATGTGTTACTTAAGTGACCTTGTATATAATTCTGTATTTTAATTTGTGATGTTTTTGTTTTTCTAATTGTATTTATTTGTATTTAATTGTACGTAATTGTAGATTTTTATAATTGTATAATAACTGAGTTTTATAAGTGGATTGTTCTCATGTAAATGTAAACATCTGTAAAACCCAGTATAAATAAATAAACCCAGTATCGCCCTGGTGTAAGACCACCATTCAGAATTGAAACATTGCTTAAAATGGCAGTAGCCGTGTTTGGTGACCAGATCTGAATAGCCAGGTACTTCCCTACCTTCTTCTTTCCTATCTCCTTCCCCTCCCCACTACCCTCAGCCTCACAACATACTCCAATTGGGGATGCCATAGTCTCACTGGCTTCAGACGGGAGCAGTTGAGACTCTTGTGCGGTATTCGTGTAAAAAAAAAAATTGATATAGTTCTGAGAATAAATATCATCCATCGGTAGGTTGGTATGCATAAAGAATTGTATGCGTTTTTACAGAAAAAATATTTACGTGTCGAAAGTCAGTTACGACAATTTATTAACGTGAAATTTATTCATATTACGAATTACGTGGCGTAAAATATTGCACCGACAAAATGCTGATATACGGTGATTCATTTAATTATGTGTTCTAGGAATTATTTAACCTAGTTATGTAGATTTTAGTAAGGGTAGTTATGCGATTAGCGCTTCGTGAAAAGTTTCAGTTAAATATAATTTAATCGATGAGAAACTATATTGCAGGAAATATCATATAATGTTTTGATGGTTTGCTTCAAAATGTTGACAAATAAAAACACTAATTTGAGCCACATATAAATATTATAGTATTATTATAATATTTTCTAAATTTTAAGATAGAAGGGTGTTATGGGCTTGTCTGTGTGTCCGAAGTATGGTCAATTTTATCTTACTTGCAATGAAATTTATCTTTTTTTTTTCTTCTTTATATTACGAACAATTAATAATTTGGCTGCCCGGGATCTAGAAATCATAGTATGGATCATACTTCTACGAACTTTTTGTTCAGAGTTTCGACCAAATATATTAAAATTTTCGTATTTTGCAGTATTATATTTATTTTTAAATTTTGTTCAATTTTTAAAAAATCGCGAAAATGTAATAACGTAAAATCTTATCAGAATATCTGTTCATATGTTTGTAAAGCAGCGGAAACTATCAAAATTTTGAGATCGGACGTTATAAAACTTGAATTTTGTGATTGAAATTATGATTATGTTCTCATGAGTTTTGAAGCCTCCATTTTTTTTTTTAATTTTCTTTATTTAATTCATACATAATATGGTTAGATTATTAGTGGATTTTTCGACCACCATGCTAGGCTGATGCCCGTGTTATCATTAAATTGTCAAAAGCTGGAAACCATATTAGGTTTAACTCATTAAAAATATATAATATTGAAACTCGAGCGAAACTGGATGGCAAAGCTGATAGTATATACATATGTGGTTTAAATCAAACAAAATCAATAAATACAGATTTTCGTGTAAATGGTTTTAACACATGTAACTTTTGTAGATTGCACTTGAATTTCAGCGAATCTATTAGAATTTTTTTGTATGTTTGTTTATTAAAGTTACAGTTACAAACAGACAAAAAACTCGGCAGTGTCGGTAAGTGTGTTATACCTATTCCATGTCAATGTAGTAAAGTTATGCACAGGGTTCAAATACCTTTAGATGCTGAAAAAATTGCGTGATCAAATATCATAAAGAAAATGAAATCGCGTGACCAAACCTAGTACAGTCGGAATAATCTCAAATTATTATACATTATGGTTTATTTTATGGTGTGTTGGTTAGGCATACCTCCATGCATATACTTTCGGAACTAAGCCGCTTAAGGTACCGCAATCGAAAAAGGCGTTAAGTCAAGTAAATTAAGGCATAATTTGAGAATCAAGTCAATACAGATTAGAAATAATAAGAATTATGTCACGAACGGATTTTCATTTTTTGTTCAGCAAATTAGAAATATTTTCTTAGCTAAACTTTACTTTTGCCTATTAGCTAATTTAGCCTGGCTTTGATTTTATCCAAGGTCTTATTAAAGCAACCGATTTTTTCGCCTTTCACGTGAAAAAAGGACTTTTATACATATATATATTTATTTTTTTTATCCTTTATTCCAGATCTCGGGGAGGGTGGTGCAGTCCCACGAGTTCCATATAATACATATACAATATATCAAGTAAAATAAAAATATTTCAAGATGAGAGAAAAAAAATTACATGGTAAAAGAAAATAATAGATAATAATACAAAACAAAATAAGAAAATTTGAATTAAGTTAACTTTTTGTTATAAATCTATGTCATCAGGAAGTGGCTCCACCGCTTGTAGACGGGACCCTGCCAGAAGTGGAATGCTGCCATCACAAGACTGTTTTTGCTCGAGGCTAGTCGCGTTCTGAAGTTAGTGATCCGTTTCTTCATGAGTGCTCGGAATCCGGGAACTCGCCCTTCTTCAAACATCTCGGTGGCACTGCAGTACCAGGACAACCCAAAAAGCGTTCGATACGAGTTGTTGTACTGTACTTCCATTCTTTTTAGTGATGCTTTCTTGAAGTTGGTCCATAGCTCCGAGGTATATAGGCTCGTGCAGTACGTGTTAAAAAGTTGCCTTTTTGCAGCTGGGCTGCACTTGTTAAATCTTCGAGAAATCATATTTGCCCTTATGCACAGTGATCTTCTCTGTCGCTCAATATCCGAATCATCGCTGAGGTCCGCTGTTATGATGATTATGATTACATATAAAAACTAGCTGAAGTCCCCGGCGATGCCCCAGCTTTACACAGAGTTTTCGGAATTAAATGTAGACAGCGACCTTCCCCTTGTTCTGAAGGTCATATGTGCAAAATTTCATCAACCTCGGCACAACATTGTAGATTTGCATACAAATCAAATCCACATCAGCCCGCGCGTCCACCACACACAGACATTCACCTTTGTATATTTTAACCAATTTACGCAAAACCTTGACAACTTATATACATAAACCTTCCTCGTGAATCATTCTATCTATTGGTGAAAACCACAATAAAATCCGTTGATTAGTTTTGGAGTTTATCGCGAACATACAGACAGACGCGCGGATATTAATTTATAATGTGTAGAGATGTACTTTGTAACATAGGCTACCAGAAGAAGCTGATCAGCTGAGCTGATTCGGAAATCGCTAATGGAGTTTAAAATATCTTCCTTTAATGAAAATTAAAACCAGCGCAGAGTTTTGGTTGGAAAAATGTCTAATTCATACTGAAATTTTTAGCAGCTAACTAGTAGAATTTTATTTTCTCAAATTGAGGAATCGGTTTTGGAAATATATGGATGTACATAAGTAGCTAAAAACTACGTAAAGAATGTTTTACCACTGAAGGTAGATTCGTGAGCTGAATACATTATCATGACAAACTATTTGATTACTCTCCAAAAACAAACAGTGTGGCGGTGGGGTGTTTAGTTTGTATGCAGACATGCAATCTCACTTCGATGGAGTCTGGCACTTTGCGTTTACCTACACTTAACTATGACATAAAGCAAATAGGTAGTTACTTTATAAATTCACGACTTCAAAAAGCTTTAAGCGATAAAGCATTGAACCATACCAACAACCTGACAATGTATGATTTCCTCTAACTAGTCATTAAAAGCGGATATAATGGAGGACTTAACTAGCAGAGGATAGAATCCAACGCATTGAACCACTCAGCCATTAACTGGCCAACCTATATATATACTTCTGAATCAACAAAATCACTCTAATAGTGAGCTATAGATTCATGAAATGCACAGCCTTTCCTGTCTGGGTTTTCTCAGACAATCTAACTATTTTCTGCTTTCAATATCTTTTTTATCCTCGTGACGGAAAATTCAATTTCAAATAAATTGATAAAATTAAAAGATACACATTGTAATGTTAAAGTCTGGGAAGAAGCCGGTTTATAACCATTATTTATCTATTTATTTTAAAAGAATCTATGAAAATAAATGGCACTCCTACAAAGCAATATTTTTTGCTGGCTCAGATAATTAATAATCCCCGGATAACAGCAAGTCGAGAAGAAAGACGGTTCTCGGCTCTTGGCGACAGGAAAACATTAGATAATAACAGGAATAATAAGGAACGCACGACCTCCTTGTCTTTTTGCTACCCGGGTAGGCATTTATTTATGACAGCCAATGCAGGAGTCGTGGGTTGAGTTAGAAGCTAGGTTTTGATTTTTTTATTGTTGTGCAAGATAATATGTTTAAGCAACTCTCTGGAACCAGTGTGATTATGACATTTTTCATTTTGGGATATTTGGAAATATTAAAAGAATGAAATGTTTTGTTGTGGAATTGTTGCTTAATTCCTTTTAAACAACATTTATCTTCAGGTTTGTGATCTCTCAGGGAAAAGAGTGAATTTTTTCCACAATTGGAAAACACAATATAATTTCGCTTTATGCACGTACCTACGTTAGTAAAATTTTCACATAATCATAGTACCTGACTTAAGTAAATAAAATTAATCTTTTCAAAACCGTACATATTATACATTATTTTTTACAAGACTAATATTTTTATTGGAAATATATAATATTTTTTTCACAGGCATAACCATTAATAAATAACAAAATATTTTCATCAGATTAAGTAAGATAGAATAAACTCTGATTGGCGAAAAGTGACAAAAAAAACTTCACACACACCATTTTCAATATGTTCTGTATGACGGCAAATTTCCCAAGGGTGCTTGCTACTGGAGAAAAATAATATGTTTTACTGAAGATACCACATTGCAATCAGAATTATTAATAAAACGAAAAGTTTGGAGTTTGAAACCGAAAAATGGGTTCATTTCATGGAAATGGAATTATTAGAAAATATTTACTTTGCGGCTTATTAATAAAAATGTAATTTATAACAATAAGTAAACCAGATAATTTAGTATCACGATGGTTTAACGATATATTTGGCAAGTTTTGGACTCCTATTTACAAGTTTGGTACTGGGATATTTAAACCTTAAAATTTCCACATCTTCAAAATGATTCATAATATATATATACAGCTGTGTAGCAGAAGATGCCGGGAAATGTACACATCCTAATTTAAACTTGCCAGGATTTTTATTTCGAGTAATAAAAAAAGTTGTTTTTTAATTTTGAATTTTTTATTTGTATATGGACAGGGACTGAGCGTCAACTGAATTCCTTCCTCAATCTTATAAACTCTTTTCATAATCAGATTAAATTCACATTAGATATAGGCAAAAATTCAACCTTAAATTTTTTAGACCTTACCTTATCCATCATTAATAACAAAATTGATTTTAACATATTTTGTAAACCCTCCTATACTGACATTGTAATACACAGCACCTCTAATCAACCGATTTCACATAAGCACTCCGCATTCCATTCAATGGTTCATCGTTTAGTCACAATTCCAATGTCCGATACTAATTTTGCTAATGAACTTAAACTAATTAAAAAAATAGCGGTAAATAATGGCTATGAACCATATTTTATTGATTTAATCTTAAATAAAAAACTAAAACAAATAGCCATTAATCAATTCTTATTCGCTAGTCCTTGTCCTCAAATCAATGATAATAATATTAATTATCAATGGCGGCGAATTTTATTCATTAATAATTTTTCTACTTTAAGTGTTGCAAACCTTCCTTCTGAACTCAGACCTGCCTTTTATACGAATAAAAATCTAGGTAAATTTCTAATTAATTCTAAAGATCAGGACGACAAATTAAGTCATTCGGGAATATACAAATTAAATTGTAATAATTGTTCGGCGTTCTATATCGGTAAGACAACACGTAATGTTAATATTAGGATAAAGGAGCACCTTCGTTGCCTCAATAATAACGGTTTTTCAGAATTCGCCAACCGTTTGCTCGATAAAGATCATACGTTTTGTCATAGCACCGGTGCTAACATCTTACATAAAAACGGGCATGGTAACAGACTGAACAATTTAGAAGCACTAGAAATTTAAAAAGCTGTATAAACCAAAAGTAATATACTTAATAATCAATTAGACATATCAAGTAGTCCAATTTTAGGTCTGTTTCCAATAAACCCTTAATTAAAAAAAAATTCCAGTGATCCTTACCACCATGCCAGTTGATGCTTTGTTTCTCCAAATTTATTACTGTAACCCATTAGTCACATAATTATCTTTCGGTTTTTTCCATTACTTGCGAACTTAGGTTAATGTATTTTATGGCCGTCCATGTGTGTTGTTATATTTGTATCATGTTGTCTCCCTCTATATTTTGTCTCCCTCTAAATTTTGTCTACCTCTATATTTTGTTTTATATAAGCACAATTATGACTTATTTTTTAGTATTAATTTGTACCCTGATGATGCTTGAGTAAAGAGAAACCGGTCGGTTCAAAAAATTAATAAAACTCGTGGTTTTAAACAAAACAGTATTTTATTTTATTAAATATGTCAAACCACAAAGTGATTGCTTTCTACAATAATATATGAATATTATGTACGTTTTGTAATTATTTA
The DNA here is from genome assembly GCA_917563855.2 of Limnephilus lunatus. Taxonomy (NCBI): domain Eukaryota; kingdom Metazoa; phylum Arthropoda; class Insecta; order Trichoptera; family Limnephilidae; genus Limnephilus; species Limnephilus lunatus. The sequence goes on from OU830593.1 coordinate 51,379,231, forward strand.
TTGATCATAAATATTTATATTTTTTCAATAATGTCTAAGCAAAATAAGGATGTTAAAAAAAACTTTAATATATTAGTTTGTAAGACCGTAAATAAATAGACAAACTTAAGTATTTTCGTCACAAAACACGTGCGCGGATCTTTTTTTATTGATTTTATTTAAACTAAAATTAAAATTCTGAAATATAGCTTTCCCAGATAATTTATTAATTTATTTTGCTGCAATTTGAAATGTGTGTTGTATAATGCAAAATTTTATTTGAAAATTTAACAAATCTGCCAACGACCTCCTATGGTAAAGCATTATTGTACTAAAAATGAACATATTTTCTCAAAATTTAAATATAGATTTACTAGATAAAAGAACTGTCTTTCGAAATCAATTATAATTTTGTTATGGAAAAGAGTCAATGCGTCTAAAATTTGATTTATAAAACACATCTTTTCGGTTTTGTCTGGTTATTCCCTCTTAAATGATCAACATGATATTAGGTAGATTTTTTTCTATGACGCATTTTTTTTAGTTACGTTGCCACATTGTTAATAAGTTGACCCTAAATTGATATATTTCCTTTCCAGGTGCACCTGTATTTCTCCGCCCTACCAGAAGACAAGATCCCCTACGTGAACTCCGCTGGGGAAAGACACCGCGTGAGACAGCTACTGAGACAGCTCCCCCCACACGATAATGAGGTGAGTTATTACGCGTTACGCTTTACTCTTAGACTAACATGTTTTCCTGGTATTCATTTATGAAAATTTAACTAACTTTTAACAATGATCTTTTCAATTAAAAGTGTAATTTAATTCATTAGAGAGCGTGTCAAAGTTTTGACACGTGTTATAAAGAGTTTCATCAGTATTCCTGCTATCAAATTTGGGTTGCCAAAGGTGTCTAGGGTCTCGTGACGATGAGAGAGAGGGATGCTATGCCGAAAAAATATATCTCGAATTTATCGAAATTCCAAAATATGGAGGTAAAACACGCCCAATAGCGGAGGCTGGGTTATAAAGTTGAATACGTCAAATTTTCTTCTGAGCATGAAACACAAGTACGAAGATCCGAATGGGTGAATAGGACCATGTCAATGTAAAAGAAATAAAGAAAGACAGAGGATACGCAGTAGAGCTAAGGATGGACAGTTGATAGCACTACCGCAGAAAATGTTCTTTAGTAAACAGGATTGCTGCCTAGTGCTCATTTTTAATTACTGTTTTAATAAAATGTTTTTTAGTAGCCTTCTTATTAATAAACGTGTTTTTAATTTTACACAACTGACCAACAACCATTTACTCAATTTTGATATCTTAATCATGGAAGATAAAATAAGATAAAAATTTTAATTTTAATTTGAATAGATAAATAGAATGAAAGATAAATAAATAGAAATGGAAAAGAAAAGAGATGAAAAAATGGAAAAAAATATGAAAGTTAGAATAAAAAAGATTAAATAATGGAGAGGAAAAGAGAAAAGATACAGGCGTTGAGTGGGTTATTATATTGTAGAAGTTATTTGCCCGCAGTATATGTACAACGCCTTTGTTGACTATGCACGTATGAATTTTGTTTTTTACATTTGCATTTTTTATCACATGAATATCTTTTTAAATAAAAAAATAAAAATTGGAGTCAGATTTCGGTAATGTCTTTGACCATAGGTAGTATTTGTCTTCGGAGTCACGAGTTGATGTCTGTCTTGTGTCGTAATTGTGTTGTAATTTAATCTTACCGCTTTACCGTTCTACAGTATTTAGCTGATAACTGATAAGTTAACTTATTTATTGTTATTAAGTTTATTTTGTAGAACTCCATTTTAATTTTTATTTATTTTATAAATTCAATAATATTATTATTTTATGTATAAAAACAGTTTATTATAAACGAAGCAGAACTCGTTTATAATAAACTGTTTTTATACATAAAATAATAATATTATTGAATTTATAAAATAAATAAAAAAAAAAAAAATTAAAAAAAAAATTTTAAAAAAAATTTTAAAAAAAAAAAAAAAAATGATAAGTTAACCTTTAGAATAACCGTGAATAGCCAATATCTATGTTGGTTATTTATTGTATCATCTTACATACAATGTATCCTAGAGTATATTTATTGCTAGCCGGCATTGACGGGGATAAATATAATATAAAATATACTTCTTCAATAATTGATAATGAATATATTAATTGTCTCATCTCTAAAATATTTGTTCTCTTCACATACTCTGTCATTAATTTATTCCTGTTATAACGAATATATTTGTAATGATTTCCAGGTTCGATACTGCCACGCCTTGACGGACGAGGAGAGGAAGGAACTTCGACTCTTCAGCGCTCAGAGAAAGAGGGAAGCCCTTGGAAGAGGTGCCATCAGGCAGCTCACTACACAACTCACTTGCTATGAGGTAAATTCTTCCATCAATCCATCTGTTTAGTCTTGAAATGAGAATATTGTTGGCTCTTACCGGACATTTGAACTGTCTCGTTAAACATTAATTTTCGGCCTTTTTCTGTTTTTGTCTTTATCGCCAAATCTTTCTCCATCCTTTCTCGTATTTCTCACCCAGCATTCCCCAATGTTTATTTATTCATATTAGAATAAGTTAACAATAATAATCTAAACGAAAATATGAAAGAGAACAAGACACAGAAAAATAGAAAAAGACAATGGTCGCAACTGGGACTCGAACCCAGACCTCTCCGTCTAACCGGGACGAGTGCGTTAACCAATTTCGCTATTGCCACCTTCTGTCAAAACGTCATAATTGTCAATCTCATATTTTCAAATTTTAGAATTACATTATTATCAAATAATTATTCTTCTCCGTATTACGGTCCCGGTTAACGGAGAGGTCTGGGTTTGAGTCCCAGTTGCGACCATTGTCTTTTTCTGTTTTTCTGTGTCTTGTTCTCTTTCATATTTTTGTTTAGATTATTATTGTTAACTTTTTCCAATATAATATATTTCACTGATGGGAATAACCTTCAAAAAAGTATAAAAAGAAAGTTTTTCTTATAAAAATTTATTTAATCATTTATATACTTATTAACGCCTTTTACCGGGCTTTTACATATGAATAGTAAGAAATATACCGAATTTATTGTACATAACTGAACTGCCTCAGTAACAGTATTTTATATTCGTAAGATAAATTGAAGATGTCCATTGACTTGGTATAATTGCTTCCCTCCATTAGTATTCTGGGCAAATAGGAATACATATGGTAGTTAGTCCCAGAATTTCTGCATTGAAATAAATCCTGACTTCTAGCATTACGTAGTGGAATCCGGAAGCTTATCAATTCAAGCAATACCGGACTATCAACTAAATCATTTAGAATTTTATATGGAAATACCAACTCAGTGAAAATTCTTCTGCCTGACAAATTGAGCATATTCATATCATTTAAAATATATAGTGTTGTAGTTCAACATAATTGCTGGAATATCCATTTTAAAATAGAGAAAACGTAAGAATTTGTTTTGTATTCTTTCATCAGCTTGTACATGTAGGTATATTATAATGTGGGTTCCAGACGGGAGAATTGTACTCAAGTTGACTTCTAACAAATATAACTTCTAAAAAAGAAAAAATATAACAGTTTAATACACTTTTTATTGTTATTGTTGGGGTACCTTAACCCCTCTGACTTGGCCATCGAAACGTTTGTGTTGTCATCACATTAAAAATGTGGTAACGTACTAGCGTGTTGATCTACAAGGCATTTTTGGATTACAGATTAACATCAATTTATTGTGATGTTTTGGGTGATAACGCGATATATTTCCACTTTTATAATACATCAGAACTTTTGAAAAAGAAAACTTCTGCATAAAATGCGTCTTACGTGTTTGAATATCCTCATTAAAAGGAATAGTCTCTTCTCTGCTCCATAAACTAATAATTAAAAACCATCACAAAGGGTTGTTAATTGCCCAATAAAATTGAAGTGCCGACAAAGGCTTTGATTCAATATTCCATGCACTAATGGAAAACACAAGGAAATCTCCTCTGACGCCATTACTTCCGGGTAAATCCTTTAAATGCTGCACTTCGCACTTAAATATCGACGCAAAGCGCCGGGAACAATCACCCCCTGCCCTCCCCCTCCCAACCCCACCCTCCTCAGCCGTTGGTCGCCAAGAAGATCACGGACCATCATTCCGCTGTCTCATTAGATTCAACCCTCATATTATTTATATGTGTAGCGAGTTCTGCCAAGTTTTGTTCAACGCTTCTGAAGGGATTTTTTTTTTCTTTTTTCTTGTTCGAAAAGTTACTGTGACAGACTTATTTAATAAAATATCTGTATCTTTCGACTGTTCATACCTATCTATCATTAACTGCTTTTACTTTAGTTCAATATTATTTATGTATATTTATTTCACAAGAATTTAATAAAATTCTTGCCAAATCCTCCATCAAAAGTAAAAGGATTTCTAATTTTGACTTTTTTTGTGGAAAGCTTATTTGTTCTAATATTTTAACATTGCTTTGGGAGCAAACCTACAATCGTTCAATTATTAGGTTTAAAAGAAGTTTACGATATTTTGTTTTAATAATAATACCAAAGCCACTTTTAACGAGGCGGCTGAAGGCGAAATTCATAAAAAGCTTGAGGGTACGAACTAGCTAACCCTGGTAAAAGACCACCATTCAGAATTGAAACGTTACTTGAAATGGCTTTGGCCATGTTTGATGACCGTACCTTTCTCTTCTTTCCCTCCTTCCCTTCACCTCTGCCTCACAACGTACCCCAATTAGGGATAACATTGTCGTGCTGCCTTCAGATGGTGGATGTAGTTGTAACTCTTGTGCGTTATCCACATTCAAAGAAAATTTAAAAAACAATCGTGAAACCATTTCCAACAATATTAATAATTAGTGATGATATGTATTGAAGTAAATGGGAATTATTGAATTAAAACTACCTTAATTAACTAGTTAATTAAAACCTACTGTACCATATATTATAATTATGTGAATGGAATTTGTGAATGTTAACTTTACTTAATATAAACATGCACTCAAAAATTATTTTTCATTAAATGTTGAAATGAAATGATAATATTTCTCATTGTTCTTTTTTTGTTATTTTTTGTTGTGATACACAAAATGATTGTATGTTATTTTTAAGTTTAAAACTACTATTATGTAATGATTTTATTTTTTTTTACTTTTGTACTCGATTATATGTTTATTTATAAAAGGCAGTATAGCCGTTTATGTATTTAAAATAAAATAAAAATACTACATATATGAATCATCATGTACCTACCTACCTTACATAAACGAAACCTGTCGATTTGACTGTCCTAGAACGGGAGACCTTCATAGTTGGACAGTCGAAGCTTCCTTATACGGTTAATGTATTTTTATAAAAAAATTAAAAATAAAATAAAAATATCTTAAAATTCATTACCTACTTTGCATGTTTTAAAGTGAAGAGGAAAAGGTTTATATTTTGATGACGATTAAGATATCCATTAGGAATAAAGCTCACTTAAACCCCTCAAAAAATAAATAAAAAAAGCAGTAAATCTCACAAGGTATGCAATATTTGGTCTTACCAGAACTCGTCTTCAAACGCGTCCCCGTCAATATTCACCCTATTTCGCTCACAACTGGTAAACTTTTATATCGCCCCCCACACCCTCAACCCTTAGGTCGAGATTAGCCAGCCCCCCCTCCCCCCTCCACAGCTCTGCGGGGGGCGGCGTCGGGAGCCCCTTAAACGATTTCGTTATAATAAATTTAAGATCTTCGGCACTTGTTTGCCTTAATAAATATGATTAATGCGAATTATGACGCATTACTCTGACGGCGAAATATTGTTTTATCACCCCTGGTGGTTTAATAAAAATTATGTGGTTTAACATAAAACGAATAAAATAAATTTAAAAAATAATGATTTATTTTTTAAACTTATTTTATTATTGAGTTGTCACGTGAATAGAAACTAAAATGCACAATAGTGCACAATGTAACATTTCATTTGAAGAATTTATACAGTAAGCACAAGATTTATTTTTAAATACATTCATTCTTTCTTCATTCTACATACTTTCAGGAATTTCATCATACATCTTTAGTCCTCTATCCATTTCAGTTCGGTGATTTTGATTTTTTCATATGTGGCAATCTAATTCTATTTATATTTTCTTGTTCCGTAATTATGTACATCTCTATTCAAAACTCCTCAAAGTATGTATTTTGGCATTTGATTTTTCATAACTTTATGCACAAAAATTAACAGTCTCTTTTTTATTGGAATCCAATTTAGCTCTTATCTGATTTGATTAACCCTTGCGTATTTGCCTATTTCATAAAAACCTGTGTTAATTATTAATTAGTAATGTTTAAATAACTGTACTCAGTGCTCCTTTTGTAGGTTTATTATTATATTTCTTTTAAGTTTAGGTATATGTATGTTTCTTTTTTTTTTAAATTACTTTATTGTAAAACTGCATATCTCGATACAGGAATGCCCTAGTGAGATATGCAGCTTATGTTTTCATGTATTTCTTTTTTTTTTCAATAAATAAATAACACGTAAATAAATAACTTATTTAATTTATATTTTGCATTACCACTCAGATGGGTTTTTCCCGTATTTCTTTCATATTATATTGTTTATCCCACAAATTAATACCGTTTTACATACAACGACGCTACCTATGAACTTCTATATTTTTTTTATATATAAAAAAACTTTCTTTTATATAACTTTTGAAGGCTATTCCAATCAATGTAATATATCATTGAAGAAGAAGATAACAAGAATAATCTAAATGAAAATATGAAAGAGAACAAGACACAGAAAAATAGAAAAACGAGAATGGTCGCAACTGGGACTCGAACCCAGACGTCTAGTCTAACCGGGAGACCTTCTGTCAAACCGTATATTTATTTATCCGAGACACTATCCAGGTTGCAAACCAATTCTTAGAATGATTGTTTCCAATAAAAAGGGTAGTTGCCCGTAATATAGAAAAATAATTAGTTGAAGATAATATTGTTAATTCTAAAATTTTAAACATGAGATAGACAAATAGGACGGTTTGACAGAAGGTGGCAATAGCAAAATTGGTTAACGCGCACATCCCGGTTAGATTAGAGATGTGAATTCGAGTCCCAGTTGCGACCATTGTCTTTTTCTATTTTTTTATGTTTGTTCTCTTTCATAATTTCGTTTAGATTTTATAAGTGTTATCTTCTTCTTCAATGATATATTACATTGATTAATTAATATTATTTATTAAAGGAATAACCTTCACAAGTTATCAAAAGAGAGTTGTTCTTATGAAAAATTGAATATTCATTTAGACTTTTATAAAAAGGTCAGTAAGAAGATATTTTTTGTAAAAATATTCACTAAATATTCTTTTGTTTTATTTACACCCCATCAGAGCGCCCCTGTCTGTACAATGTAAAGACTGGGGTTCTATGTCGCCACCCGGTTGGGTAGCGTTGTGAGGCGGGTAAATATTTGAAGGATGCTTATGTGTTTACTGACATAAGACTTACAGATGAAATTTAAAGATTTATCGTGTGCTCACGTAAATAATCTTCAATATAGCAATAAATTAAACACCCTTCGTTAAAATAATAAGCGCTTTTGACGTATGATATGTTTTTTATGGCTAGGATTCCGCATTCCGAGCACATGTTATAAAGATGATATCTCATGTGTTCAGCAGAGGGTGGAGGGGGGATGGTGGCTTGTGGTAGCACTATCTAGGGAGGCTAAGGCTCGCGGGGAGGTATTTCCGCGCCCCTTTGATGATGGTAATCCGAGAACTATGGATTTTCCACCCTTGTCATTTGGAATTCGAAGAATAATGTATTCTGGTCTCGAGCCTGCTTTACGGGCCGCATATAGATGTTGCAACGCGATGCGGGAGTGTTTGGGAATGGTGAAAATGCGCCTCTCGCATTGGAAATTTCAAATTTTAAACTTTTTTTATTTTGTTTTAAAAAAATCACAAAATTATTACATCTTACTCTAAAATATGAATGAACTCATTGTGGCAGTCCTCATATACAGTACAGTTTGAAACAAATATTATACACTCGCTACAACGACACATTGCTACCATTTAAAGCATGAGTGGAAGTGGACATTTCCAGAGTGGATGATACCCTCAGTATCGCCCTGGTATAAGACCACCATGCAGAATTGAAACTTTGCTTGAAATGGCTTTAGCCGTGTTCGGTGACCAGATCTGAATAGCCAGGTACTTCACCTTCCCCTTCCCCACCTCCTTCCCTTCCCCACTACCTTCAGCCTCACAACATACCCCAATTGGGGATGCCATAGTCTCACTGGCTCCAGACGGGAGCAGCTGAGACCCTTGTGAGGTATTCATATTAAAAAAAAAATCAAGATTTTTTTTCATCTTGCAATATTAAGCGAAATTAGTATTTCTTGAAATCCATGTTGATATGCTAATAATAAAAATAATAATATGATTTAATTCCGGTATATGGGGAGTTTGGTACAGTCCCACAATTTCCAGACTGTTCACATTAGGTTATGAATAAATAAGAGTAGCCAAAAGTTTATTTGATTAATGAATACTCTTCTATTACAAGTAACTTTGTGCTATTATAAAACATTGTTCTCATTTATGACACCAAAAAACAACACTATCAAAGTTAACGTAATCCATTTTTTATTTTCTATGAAGACTGTTAATGTTTTTTTACAAGCTATAGGTATTCAGTAATTTATATATATTTTTAAGAACAGCTCATCATATTTTGTGACCAATGAAACATTTTTCATTATACGGTATGATACCTTCTACAAATTCCCCAAAGCGGAAAATTCCTTAGAAAAATCCCCGTCTGCGTATGACAATATTTCATCCCTGTAAAACATCTTAGACCTCCTCGGCTGTCTACTCTCCTGGTCCCCGCACCTGTCACCCCCCGGTCCCGGGTGGCCCACTCCCCCCACCCTCCACGTGATATATTAATCTCAGCACCCCCAGAGCCTGTCGACAACCCCATGCCATGGTGACAACACTTGCATTTCCCGTTAAGATTTAAAGCCTCCTGCAGCATCTGCTCAGGCTTCAATTGGCGAGATGAGCCTTAATTGAATGGGTTATTTATTAGCAATTAATATTGATTACAATCTTCTCATAACTCCGATGAATAGGTTATATCATTAGTAATAAATGAGTAAATTACTCCAAAAAAATATTAAGGATGGGTTGTTTCAAAAAATTTGAACGATTCATCAAATATTTTAAGTTCATTTTCACGTTCTGCGAAAGTTCTATTCAAGTTCTGTGATTATTTCAGTTGTACGAAACAATAACATAACTTGAATAGAACTTACACAGAACATCAAAATTAACTAAAAATATTCGTTGAATTGTTACATTTTTTTTAAACATCCTAAATTATATTTCAGATTTCTTTCAACAAAGTTTTCCTTTGCTTGTAATAGAATGTAACATTTGTTCCTATTTTAATAAATATATAGCCTTATGAACGTATATATGTAGCATACACGCATATATTATCATATAAAGCAGAAAATTTGTCAGTTTGTTTGTTCCGAGACAGTAAAAAACTCTATAAAAACGACATTGTCACGACGTAATCTTGCACCATGAATTTGCAGTGGTTTAAGTTTTTCTTACTTTGAAAAAATAATTTTAAAATTAACAAACAGATTTCTTTCTTGAATAGATAGATAATAGTTGGTATTAGTCTCGGTTCCGCGACTTTTCATCCCACGACAAAATACCCCCCGACAAAGTATCCCCAACTAACTATCCTACGGGCAAAACATCCTCCGACAAAATATCCTACGGAAAAAACATCCCTCAAAAAAATTTCTACTAAAAATTAACTTAACCTAACCTAATCTAACAAAAAATGGGACATAAATAATACAGACAACCTGTAAAGACAATAAATTAATGTTCAAAAATAGTAAAAGGAGTCAAAGATAATACAGACATCCTGTAAATACATTTAATAAATTATTGTTAAAAAATAGTAAAATGTAAAATACGGTTAGGTTAGGTTTCAGTAGATATTTTTTTGTAGGATATTTTGTGCTTGGGATAATATGTCGAGTATATTGTGTCGGGGATATTTTGTCGCGGGATGCGATTAGTCTCTCTGGGGCCTATAAGGTTTCCAAAGGTTGTTAAAGTAAAATAACAACTTCTTAGGATAATGTGTTTAGCGGATCGTGTTAAAATATTGTAATGGATAAATTATTAGAACTTTAGGTAAATATCAAAACATTTTTAGGGTGAAATTGTGATATCTCATATTAGATACATTCGTATATAATTTCTTCCTGGATCAGACTAATCGTGTGTCAAGACCTTCCATTGAACCCACCCCCAATCTGGAATTCCCAGTAACTCTGAGATGGGGACGGGTGGATTTTCCACTTACATTTTTAATGCACGCGCTGAATAAATCATTGCGCCCTGATGCGACAAGTTCCCTGCATACCCATCGGGGGTGTCGGGAGGCGGTGACTAGCGACGTCTAGCGGCACCTAACTAAAGTTGGTCTTATCTGGAACTTCGGCAAATGTACCTCACTAATGGACTCGGAGTTTTCAGAAAATTTTATTTAAACTTAATTTCTTCGGATAGTACGAAACTTGGCGCCACTGAAGAAATTATCATAAACAAGTTTGTTTTGGACGCGTCTAATGTATAAGGTAACTTTTATCTTAGTAAGTGTGAAATTTATCAAACATTTTCAATTATTATCAAAATTCTCTCTTGAATCATTAATCAATTTCATTGACCTATCCGGAGCCTGAGAGTCGAAAGGTTTTATGTAAATTTGCATGTTTTTTTTTTTAAATAACACTTCTAACGTTTTTCTGATCAGTGCTCAACGCAAATGCCATGTTTGTGATCTTGGAAGTAGACAATACATTTTTATAATTCAAACAATTTTCAATTTTCATTTTTAAACAATTTAACCTTTATTAGGGTTCTCGTATGACGAATTTTAGTCATTCGAGAATATTCGGTCATTCGTGACATTCCTCATGCGTGAATACGCATTCACAACTTGAGAGGCGTGTATGGGTACCGCCGCCCGGGAACTATTTATTGGATAAGCAACACCTCTCCCGTAGGTCACCCCAAATGGTTAGCTACGTTTAGTGACTTAGCAGGGGTGCCTGGGTTCTTGGGATGAGCAGGTCTTGACAGCCGATGCGTCTGTTCACCTGCTGCGCGGCGGCCGGATCGAGAGACGCTGGTTGAGGGAGGTATTTTGACCTCTCCAGCCAGATCCCTCTCCAGACGGATTCATACGTCTGTCACTCCTGGACACAGTGACCCCCAGTTTCTTACCCACCCCTCATAACTATTTACAAAACAAACCCTCCACACATCATCCCGTAAGATGACGTAGACCTTGAGAGATAAACAATTATTTCCGGTCCAATTATCTTAAAATATAATTAACAATATTTAAAGAAAGGAGTTATATTGTATATTGTGGCTTAGCATAATTAAATGCAATTGATACCACTAAATGTGAATCTACTGTTAACTTTTTTCAAAAGAATGTCTAATTGTCAGGACGAAAATTATTCCTTAGAATTTATTTATTTTTATACAAGTTTAATTAAGCTTAGATAGGTAAAATTCTATTAAGGACATTGTACATAGAGCAACCTATTTTATTGGCGTGTGATTTTTTTATTTTTATTTATTTTTACGGTGCTCCAGATTTCATGTCCGGGTTGAATCTTTCCCAAATGAAAGACTAAACCCTTCCACACACTTTTCCACAAATGAATATCTAGTAAATTAACGCAATGTAATTGCACTATATAAGAATAAAACAATACAAGAACAATACGTCAATCCACCAGAAACATAATGGGAAAATATTTCACCGACTCCAGATATTTTCATATCAGAGGGTTCGGCTCTGATGAAATCCTAACTGGTCCGATAAATCCTACTGATCCCTCAATATAAATATTTAAAAAATCTTTCGTAATCCTACATGTATTTAAAATGACCGACTTTTGCATTTTTATGTACAAATTTTTTGACAAATCTAATACGCCTAAATTTTGAATGAGAGAGCTAGGTATAATGCCAGTAGCCGAAATAACAAATGGTAATATTTTTATAGTCTGAGAATGCCAAATTCTTTTAATTTCATTTCCTAAATCTGTATATTTTCTTATTTTTTCAGAAACAGTTTTCTGAATATTACAAGAATTTGGTATAGCGACATCAATGATATAAGTTATTTTCTTAATTTTGTCATGTAAAACTATATCGGGTCTATTATGACTAATTGTTCTGTCTGTCAGAATAGTTTTATCATAATAAATTTTATAAAATTCATTTTCTAAAAATGAATTTGGTTCATATTCATAATATGGTACATTACGGCAGTCAATCAAGTTATGTTTAATTACCAAACTTTGGTGAATTATTTTTAAAACTTGATTGTGCCTAAATGTATACTCGGACGGCGCTAATACAGAACATCCCGATATAATATGTTCTATAGTTTCCGGAAAAGCCAAACATTTTCTACATAAATCATCAATTTGATTTGCATCTTTGATGATATGCTTCCTATAATTTTTAGTATTAATGACTCTATCTTGTATGGCAAGCATAAAGCCTTCTATTTCTGCGCTCAACTCTCCAATACTCAACCATTTGTTTGACGAAAATTTGTCAACATATGTTTGGTTGAGATAATTGTATTTTTTTGCGTGAAGAATTTTATTTGACCAGGAATCTAATAATTCCTGGTTGGTATTTATAAGAATGCTGGCATTCTCGTCGTATAAATTTAATGGTGAAATATTTCTATCTGCCTTGCATATTATTTTGTGCATTTCTGAACTATCAGCTTTCCTATGGAAAAAATTTCTTAGCATTTCTACCTGATTATGTTTTAAAGATGTTATTTTGACTATACCTCTACCTCCTAAATTTCTGGGTAAATTAATACGTTATTATACTTTTATTTATTGGAATAACTTTTTAATTTATGTTATTCTTCTTCAATGATATTTATTTATGTGAATAACGCACAAGTGTCCCAACTGTTCCCAACCGTCTAAAGACAGAAAAGCTAAGGCATCCTCAATCGGGGTAAGTTGTGAGGTTGAAGGAAGTAAGGTGGAAAGGAGATAGGGTAGAGGTAGGTGGGGATGTCTCAGGCTATTAAGATAGTCACAAAACACAGCTGAAGCCATTTCAAGAAACGTTTTAATTCTGAATAGTGGACTTTAACCAGGGCGTTTCTTAAAGTATCTATCATACTGGAACGTGCCGCAAATATGCTACATTTCATTTAAAATGAATAAAATGCGAAATACACAAATTAACCAAATAAAATTGACTTGCGCAATTTTGGGGGTTGTACCCGTGGCCTCCAGAATCGTAGCCAAGGACTTTAACCACTCATCGTCGAATGCTGTCTACCTACGGTATACAAAGCATTCGCCAACTCTAAAACTCTACTCAGAAAGTGCCTGCTAGAATTGTCTTTAAGATAATTTTATTTATAACTTGTAAAACAAACATTAAAGTCCACTTTTCCAGTCTAATGTCTGGCTTGTAGATTATATCTCAGCACTAGAGTAACATTCCTTAAGAATTAAGAGTGGAAACAACCCTTGTTCCTACCCCCTTCCCTGGCTGTGGGGTGTAGGGTGAAGGGGGTGTAGACAGAAGGCTTTCATGCTTCAGACATCACACCCGCAGTGACAGTAACGGGTAGTCCCGTCACGTGGCGTGATGTCACGAAACTACAAGTAGGTATGAGTAACTCCGCCATGGTGACAATCTTATAATATGAATATCTTCAAATTATAACACTTGTAACTGAACTCCGCGCCTTGAAATTTAAGACCATGCGAAGTATTTAACATTCTCAAGCTATTCCAAGATGTTAAGCCAGCAACACTGTTTTTTTCAAATTTTCATTTGCAATGTTTTTTGTACGCATAATTTTTTACTTGCATTACTTAATTTGGGAGGTTGATATGGGTACCGCCGCACCGGGAACCGTTCATTGGATAACCGACACCCCTGCTATAGGTCACTCCTTGTTGCATTAACCTCCAGATTCATCATACCTTTTTCCTTTACAAAACTTCTTCTCCTTCCTTTCACTAAAATGACCCTCCACACAGCATTCCCAAAATGACATTTTGATGAAAGTGATGGAGATAACGTAAAACAAAAAACTTGCATTAAGGGTTATATTTGGCCTCTTTTGAAATGTGTATCTCTCCCATTCGTCTTAATTTTTATGATTTTTTTAATGGTGACGTGCAAAAAGAGTTTATTTTATTATTTTGTTACCGTGAGATTATGTGGCAACAATTAACTTTTTTGAAATACTGAATACTTAAAGATCATTAGAAGCAACTAGAACTATAATAATAGCAAATGCATCTGCATTGATTGGGATTTTGATTCAAAATGAAAATAAGGTATTTGAAATACAAAATTTTATTAGCTACAAAATGACATCCTGAATCTAACGCTGGCTGGCAAAAAAGGCTTAAGAAAATAAGTTGATTGTGTTATACCATTATAAGTTGCAGCGTAGTACTGGAATGAAAGGCGTGGCTTGCAGAAAACTCCTCGAGTAGATTTGAAATATAAAGAGTTTGGGTCGTCTGCAGATCATTGGCTATCAGCCAAAAAGCCCGTCCAGATGAAGAACATGCTGATGTCTTCAAATTTCAAAAAAAAATACTCTCAGTATGACCTCCAGTCAATTCCAAAGTTAGCGAGTGACTTCCAAGATCATGGCGAGTTGAAGTCGATCCGTCGTTGTCAGTCCAGAGGTTCGCCCAATGCTTCGGGCCGCCGCACAAGCAATGAGCCAAGCTTCATTTAATTTCCCGAGATTTGAATCCTGCCTGCAGGTTTAGCAACAGTTCAACTTCAAAATATTCCAGTGCTGGCAATCTGACCAATGCACAAGTACTGAAGGTGCCACACACCGGACAATAAATATGGTGTTTGTAAAAGCTTGCGCACACCTTGTTACAAATTCTTTTACGTAACATTTTTTGATAACTGACATAAATTTACGATATACGATTTATTTATTTATGAAGTCCGAGTTTAATATTCGGTACTCGAACCTATAATTGTTAATTCATTAATTTAACTGTGGCCATTTATTGCATAAGTCAGCCGAGTGTTCTACCAACTTGTATTGAGAGTATTTATTTATTATGCTTATTGAGAGGATGGTAAAATATCCCCTGAATGAATTAGTTACCAAAAACGTACTTTTTTCGATACTAAGCAAAAAAATTAAGGCGGGCAACGATAGAATATTTCCAAAATGAATGTCTAAAATCACAGATTATTTACATGTTTTTTAGCTCCACTACCAAATTTAGGTACATCTTTCAAATTTTTTGCATTTTAAGAATTAATGTTCTTTAATATTAATATTAGGTCTCAAATGATGAATTAATATTATTCAAGAACTGGAAAGATATTTTTTCTTAATGCTCTTCGTTCATTTACATAATATTCAGAAATTTCCATTAAAAAAAAAACAGATTGAGTGTTAAAAAATGCACAAAGAATAAGAAATTTCAAGCAGAAAGATAATTTTTCGCATACTTCGGCAACTTTTCGCATTTTCACCGTCGAAATTAATTATTTGTTTGATTAAAAAATTCCCCAAATTGCCGGGAGATGGCGCCTGCTACAATAATTAAAATAATTGCCCTCAATAAAAGATACTCAGCCTCTTCATCTAATCAAGGCTCTTCGCCGAGTCTCGTTATTTTTTATTTAATTAAGAAAACTTCCCCTCTTTTCAAATTTAGTCACCCCAAATTCTTAGCAAACAAAGCACCAACGTATAAAATTTTTCGAATAGAATCTAGCTGATTTTTGAGAATTTAGTAATAAGGACAAAGTTTTGGAAAACGATATTCACTATCTTGTATTGCATAACACATTATTTTATCGAAGTTATCATCGACTATCATGTATTACATATATTATATAATCAAATTTTAGACGAAGATTTCTCCTTCACTATCTGTGTGCATTTTGATCATGACAAATGTTATCCAGGCGTATAATATGATAAAGAATACCTAGACCAAAATGTGTAAAATACAACAACTTTTTATTTATCCGAACCTATATTTTGATTGTTTAACTGTTCACATAGATTCTAGAGCTTTGAAAATCTGTCAAACTTTAACCGAGAAATTATGAAAACGTAGAGCCATTAGCCAATAGTAAGGTTTGTTTTCACACGCCCATTACCTATGTCATTGTATTGCCCTCCTATTCACCGGAATCGATTAATAATGTATTAATAACTCGTGGTGCAGGCAATTATTTCATATAGTATTAGTCATGTCTTCCTCGAGCGTCCCCGACTTCTTCTATCATTTAAATCACTCTTTAAACACTTGAACACATTTTCTATAGGGCACACGCAAAGATAATTTAATTAGAAAAGAGATATGTTATTATGTCAGCGCTACTGTCGGCGGACTACGAGTACTACCTAATAGCGGAATACTACCTAATAGGAGTAGTTTGCATACGAAAATATTTTGTTCATTTCGTTGATTTTTTTAATGTGTGCGTTAGTATTGATTAACAAAATAGTTTGAATACGGAAAGAGTTCGTTTATTTAGTTTAACGTTCGTTAAGTTTATTCGTTCATTATTCATTCATTTGGTTTATTTGTCAATTGGTAAAAACAATATCGGCGACACCCGGAAGCGCAGTCTCACATAGTAAAAACTACGGATAGCACATCTCTTATATTTCAATATCTTTGGGCACACGCTATACAAATGACATTGTCTTTTATTTATATTGTAGAAGATTTTAAATATGTGTTCTTGGCATCGACTAACAAAGTCTAGACAGGGCGTGGATGTTAAAAATGACTCCGAAATAAAAATTATTGGTTCCTAAAATTGGTTTACGAAAACATTTTTAAAAAAGAAAGATCAAAAGAAGCTTTGCTTTTTACCTTTTCCTTGTCTGCAAATACCAAATTTGTCTCCTAAGATATTATATTTACGAAGTGAGGCGACGGAATCAGTTTGCTTTTGAAATTACCCGTAGGTGTGCCGAATTATTTGAGTAATTTTGTAAGACATGCCACATCTAGAGTTGGTATTTCGATGGTTCTTGGTTCTCCGATTCAATAAGAGGAATGATCTGCAATTTTCCTTTGAGTCAGAATCTAGGTTTGAAAGTTTAAGAGTTTATTCAAAACATATTTTTTTAGAAAAGACTCTACCTCATACAATAACAACTAGTGTGTCCGTGAGGTGTTTGGATCACTAAACGGCACGTTATACAGATGACCCATTTTATTACTTTTTATCAAAGACTTGCTATTTTCTGCTTTACAGTTACGGTATTCTGTTTCAGGAGCTCTCTACGATTAAAAGCAGGATTAAGTTGTCGATTATTATATTGTCCCCTAATACTTAAGTCTAATAACATTTTGAGTAATTCGGAACTGATTATTCTTTGATTGCCCCATTAAACCGACGCCGAAATTTTGACTGCGATTCAAATGCAGGCAGGAGATAATAAAAGGTGTAGTCTTATTTGCATAGTTTCCACCTCAGCATCTGTCTCTTCTTCAGAACGATAATATACTTTCAGAGCGCGAAGTTTCCAGCGGTTAAATAATCTAATTTCGGCAAACAGTTTGAGTTAATTGGTAGCCATTTTAGCTGCGATATCGGCCGACATCTTGGAAACCATTTAAATCCGCCATCTGTGGCGATGAAATTTCCTAATTATTTATATAAGCCTTTCGTTTAAACTTTTATCAATCAATGTTTGGAAATGTTCGAACATTTTAATTTTATGGATGTTTGTAGTTTCTAATTTATAGTTGGAAATAGCAAGAGTTTATATAAATGTTAAGTAGAAATTGACAGCAGTAGGTACTGTAATTAAATATGAAATATCTAAACATATTGAGATTAAATTAGCACTTAGCCGACAAATTTTAAGCAGTGATTCCTGGCCTAAAAATCTTTCTAAAGATGTAAAGCTATTTTAGTCATTTTTTTATTTTTTTTATTTTTCAAAACATTAATAACAAAAAATATAATATACGGTCAATTCGTCCAAGTAATCGACTGATCTATTATTAAAAATAAATTATTCCAGAACTTACGATTATGGAAAGAGTTAGTGAAGAATTTTTTTTTTACATGAGCTCCACACAGGAGGCCTGAGGAAAATAATTTCCCTCAGGGCCTATGCCATCTATGGGGATGCTGTGTGGAGAGGAAAGTAAGGAGAGAAGAGTTCTGGGAAGGAAAAGGGTTTAAGGGGTGGGTAGGAATCTGGGATTCAGTATGTCCAGGTCATCCGCCTCCAAGACCTAGACAAAACTCACCCCATGAACCCGGGCACCCATGCTAAATCACCAAACGTATCGAACCACTTGGGGTGACCTATGGCAGAGGTGTTGGTTATCCATTAAAGGTTCCCTGGGCGGCGGTACCCATTCCCGCCTCCCAAATTCTCCCCAAGCATAGTCAGTAGGTTAAAAATAGTTTAATTATTTAGTTTAAAATACTGTCAAGTGCCTTCACTTACTTCGGTAGACCGTTCAGTGTGTTCTACTCGTTTATGTATTTATTATTTTTGTGTTTAATTTGTAAAATTCTATTTTATTTACTTTTTTTTATTTTAAGCTCAAACCTTACGTAACTTAATAATGGCATCTTAAATTTGCCCATTTTTTATGATCGAACTTTCAAGGGGGCATACATTAATTACGTGAGCTCAAAAGGGGGGGGGGGGGGGATCCAGCAAAATATCATGTTTCTTGAAAATAATATACGAAGTGGTCCAAATTTATCTCACCAGGGGGGGGTCTAGATTGGAAGAAAAACTGCTCACGTAATTAATGTAATAAATAACCCCCCAACCTCTCTACTAAGTCAAATAATATGTGAACCAACGTCATGCGTCGATGATTAATATACCTGTATGAAACATTTATAAATTCGTTATTATGTTAACAAAGTTTTCCTTTTTCTTTCAGGTATGTACCTACCTATGTTGATATAATATTCATTTTGGATTCATCGCCCGCTGTATATTTCTGGTAAGTGCTAAAAAATATTTTTTCCTCATATCATTTTGTTTCACAATATTCCACACTTTTTAAATGTCTAAGGCCAATATTACTTTTGTGGTGTGCTTTATTATGCAAAACATAATATCCAAAAATAGAAAACGTTCCTAAACAGAATATTTTTAATTAACATTTTAGTCGAGTCGCTAAATTAAAGCACTGTATTTTCTTTAAATAAAAATTGTTGGAATCATTAGGGGAAGCCCTTTATTATATTCCGGTATTTCTCCTTTTCCCACCACTTCTTCCAGGTTCTAGGGGTGCATCCCATTTCCTGTCTTTCGCTTCGTACCTTCAACATCATTACCATACAAATTACTTCATTGTCTAAGGAAGCCTCGGAAACCTCATGTTTTGAATGCAATTCCGGAAAACGTAGGACGTAAAATAGATCTTGTGGCATTTAGAAAACGACGTTCCATTTTAAATGCCTTTTGTTAGTTTATTT
Source organism: Limnephilus lunatus (assembly GCA_917563855.2). NCBI lineage: Eukaryota > Metazoa > Arthropoda > Insecta > Trichoptera > Limnephilidae > Limnephilus > Limnephilus lunatus. The sequence continues at coordinate 51,398,838 of OU830593.1, forward strand.
TCCCGCTGATGACTCTGAAACTACTGAGAAATCTTTCGCTTTGCTTTTAACTCGTTCAAACAAGTAAGTGGATATATTGGTAGTCCTTTTGGAGGCAGCATAAGAAATATCAAATGACTTCTATAATTACTGTATTTTTTAAAGTGTGTTCGTTTGCAAATTCTTTTCTATGTATATATACACATACCTAGGTACCTGCGAAAAAATAAAATACAATACTAACCTTTTTAGCAATATTTTTCTGCACTTATATACATTATATAGGTATTTCAGCTTACCGATGCTGTCTTGGTACAAAATTTCACAAAATATAAAGTGAAATTTTCCGTTTTTACGAGTATTTTAGAAATAACATTCAATTAATTCGGAATAACTTATTGAATAACTCACAAACAAACTTTATCCAATACTACCATTTCCTATTGCTAGGGACAACGAAGGATATACAATAACCATTTAAAACCATTAGAAACTGCTCAGAAGTCTATAATTACGATAATGTACAAGAAGACTATCTATCCCACCAATCAATTGTTTCAAGAAATCGAAATTATGGAACTAAGGCTGATCTATTGTATCCTAAATTCATATACACTCGTCCTAACAATTTCCCAAAAAACCCAAATTGCTCTAGCTAAAGACATACCACATGAGTTTACACGGTGCCCCGTTGCAAAACAAGACTGGCCCAAAGGCAAATTAACTGTACTGCCCCAAAATTGTTCAATTCGTTACCCAAATTCATCAACATTTGCCAAAACAACTGCCAATAACTGAAAATAATTACAACCTTTTACCTAAAATTCAAAAATCGCAGAAATTCCTGTAAAACCATTACATCACATTCATACATCGATAGATGTTGTATTTTTTTATTTAACCGCCAACGTTTTTTATAATTATATTCTATAAGGCCCACGCACAGGCTTTGCCTGTGTGGGTTTTTTTGTTGTCTTATGTGTATTTAAAGATATTATGTATATATCAAACAACTTTGCCAATAAATAAAAAGTAATAAATTAAAGATGTTAATAGGTATTTATCTATTGTCTTCTTCATTGATTAAATAAAAGTTTTAACTTTTCTTCGGGTGGACAATGACTACGCCATTTTTTTATGCATATCAACCGCGCATCAGTCCAAAATGCTTACGACCGTCTTCAGCCAGTAGGACTATGGAGATTGGAGATTTATGTAACTCTGAAGGGAGTGGGAAGGGAATATTAGAAAAATGACGGTTGGGAAAAATATGGATTTATTACAAGATTGATGAAATTTTGCATCCTTGAAATTAAAAACAACAAGAAAATCACTGTCCACATATTTCCGGGCAACACTCGGTACTTCAGTTAGAATTTTAATATTGAAGTCATTTTTATTGCCATCTAAAAAGGTGAAAGGCTTTAGGGCCGTTTCCCGGCTTGGTTAGGGTCTGTTGCTGGGAATTTAAATATTGCAACTGTCTGCCGGAGCTCCTGCAGGAATGAATTATGCAGAAGAGGGAATGCAGACGCTGTTCACCGATTTCTCACTTTATTCTCCCGCCTCCCAACTAGAAGACACTTTTCAATTTTACCTAATTTTCCAATTACTTTAATAAATTGAGGTTTTAAAACCATTTCCGATGGTTAATAACGTAATAATTCTGTTTTATTATAAAATCGTATTCCTATAACATAATAGATATATAGTTAAAGCATCTTAGGTAATTACCTTTTCAGGTTAAATTGTGAAAATGTTTATTGATTTTGCAAGGGTATTAAGAACATATATTTCCAAATTACTGATAATATTAGATAATGCTAATTGGAGCCCTTATACGGAAAAACAGTGTTACGTGAACGTGAACAGGTAAGTTCTGAGATATGGGCTATTACTAAACAGTTCATGAATTTGACTGTGATGAACATTGGTGTACACCTTGAATATCAAATAAATGTATATGTTGTAGGAAACTTTATTAAGTATACAGCGTTTTTTTATATACTGGCCTCAATTTGGTAGGCGGGTATGGGTACAGCTTTGCGGGAACCATTTATTGTATAACCAACACCCCTGCCATAGTTCACCCCAAGTGATTTGCTATGTTTGGCGACTTGGGTGAGGTTTGTATAGGATTCGGCAGCGGATGCTTTTGCTCACCTACTGCGTGGCGAGCCGAATCGGACGAGACTGGTTGAGAAAGACCTTTTGACTTATCCAGCCGGACTCTCTCAACCAATCGCCTTGCACAGCAGTGCGAAGGATTTATTTATATGTTCGGCAGTCCCGAACACATTAACCCCAGATTCCTACCCACCCCTCTTACCCTTTTCCTTCCCAGAACTTCCTCTCTTTCTTTTCCGTAAAAATATTGTCTACACAACATGTTATTTTTCTTCGGCGCCTCCTATGTGGAAATATTACAAAAAATGTTTAAAAAAATACGTTCGTTTTTTTAATGATGCATTAGCAGTATTTTGTTTTGAATATAACCTTATTTGGTAATGAGAGCGTGGTTGGGTGCTTACCCGTGCTGATGTTATTTATATATAAATTAAAGTCCTCCGCCGCGTCTGTCTGTCTGTTTGTTCGCGATAAACTCAAACTACTGAACGGATGTTCATGATTCATGAGAAAGGTTTAGGTTTATAATTTGTCAAGGTTTTGTGTAAATTGGTTGAAATATAAAGGAGAATGTCTGTATGTGGTGGACAAGCGTGCGGTGTATATTTTATTTGTATGCAAATTTACAGTTTTATGCAGAGGTTGATAAAATTTTGCACATTTGACCTTCAAGACAAGAGGAAGGTCACTGTCTTCATTTGATTTTGAAAACTCTGCGTAAAGTTCGGGCATCGCCGGGGACTTCAGCTAGTAAACAATAAAAGAGAAACCATATTCATAACAAAATGTAGTAACATAAGTAACCATTTATCATTCCTACCAGACAAAAGTCAAATATATTTGAATTTAAAATTAGTGCCTCGACGCGAAACAAAGCCACCGCCATAGCTGTTGGAGGTTTTGGGAAACATATCGCATGTTAGGGCCCCACGATGCCAGCAATATGAAGTTTATTTTCTTTTCTTCAAATGAAAACTGAATCCGGTCTACCGCCAAATATGTTCCATTGGGAAAGAAAAAAACATCTATAATGAACGCCTAGTTCGTATTCCCAGTGATCACGGTTATTTATTATTTTCCAGGATAATAATTTGCGTAAATCTTTTTCTGGGCGGAAATTATTATGATTTTTTTTCTCCTTTTTTCTTTGGAATTCGTTTTTCATTGTGACATTTTTAAAACTTAAAAAAATTGATATTCAATCACTCAGACATGACACAAAAGATTTACCAAATAAATTCTTCAGTCGAATTATATAAGACAGTATGTATGATAAAAAAAAATTTAAAAATAAAAAAAAATTGGAGAAAAAAAAATGAATGTGGAAACGACGTGATGGTTAGTTGGTTAGTTAACTTCTGAGAAATTTAGTTAGTTTCGGAGATTGTTCTAGTTTGATTAGAAAAAAATAAAAACCGCCTTTAAGAGGAATGACTGCGTGAACCGTTTCATACAAAACTTAATTTTGTATTACTTAATGAAAACAGAATAATAATATTTTTTTAATAAAAAGTTATATTAAATATCTAGTACGAAAAAACGCTATTTTTTGTTTTGTTTTAAATGATGATATAGGTAAGTAATGAAATAATTCAATTTTGCTTAAATTTGGAAGCCGCTTTGTAATTTTATTGTTAGTTAATTATTATTTAAAAAAATATATCTATATACTATAATAATTTAATCAAAAATAAAATAAAAACAAAACACTCTAAAAGATGGGTTTTTGAAAGTAAGTATAATACGACAAATTTGTGTTCCGACTTAAATAGGTCGCGAAAATGATTTCTCTTATAAGTTTTTATTTTATCATTACTTACATTTTTTAATATTTTCGTACACTCACAATAAAAATATATAATTATTCACAATATAAAATTACGTATGGCACAAAACCGTGATGAGTGGAGGAACAAACACTCTTGAGGAGGCCAAGACCCACCAGGGGTTATAGAGCCAAGAGTGATGATGATGATGATGAAACTCACAAATAATATCCCAATCGTGGTATTATATGAAAATTATGGATTTCATAAATTTTATAATTTAAAACACAAATAAGCAAAGTAACACTAATCCGTACTAGATATTTAATAAAACTTTTGATTACAAAAATAAATTTTCATATTTATTGTGTATTTTGGCCTCAAAGCCAAAATTTAGATTTGTATAAAAAGGGCCGCGCATTCGTTCCCCTTAATAAAATTTTTAAACAAACGAACAAAAACTGTATGTGCGTACCATCTTATCTTATCTTATCTTATAGATATTATGAAGGCGAAAGTTTGTATGGATGAGTGTTATTCTTTCACGCAATAAACACCGGATATAATTTAAAAATTCTTTCACTAATCGAAAGCTACATTATTTGCGAGTAACATAGGCTATATATATTGGTAAGCTCTGGCGTTATGAATAAGCTGTAGCATTATGCAATTATTTTTCATACGTTTTCTGTCCCTAACAAAATCGAGTTATTGCAAACGTCAAACAAATTGTTACCTTGGAAACAATGTTTTTTTTTTAATTAGGCAATTCTCCCTAAAAATAGTGCTTTGTTGGCGTCATAGTTAATATCTACCTATCTCTAAAAATGTTTATTGTCCGGACGAAAAGCATAGCGTTGCTATGTAATTATTTGACGTGGGTTGTAATTTTGTTATTTCTTTAGGTTTTTCTCTGGATTCAAATATGAATAAAATACTAATTCCTACTTGAGGCGAAATCATCAGAATAAATTAGGGGAGTAGGTACTTAAAATAAATATCTATAATTTAAATATTTTCTAAAATAGAATTTTTATTTGAGAAATGTCATTCTCAAATTTTGAAATTTTCTATTAAACAATAATTATTTTTTATTAGACAAAAAAGCAAGAATAATAACAACTATGCCAATAATTAGGCCAGTATTTTCCCACTAATATCATGCGAGCGAAGCCGCGGGTAAAAACTAGTACTTTATAATCATTTTACTGTTCGAGCCAAATGATCAATTTTGATCTACGTTTAATTTTATCATATTTGAGCGATAGTATTAATAATTAAATTGGTTCATTATAATAATGTAGTCATGTTTTATTATATGTGTCTTTTTGTGTCCTGATTTATTTTTCTCGTATAATTTGACCGCCCTGCATGTGTTGGTAGTTTTGCAAATATAATTGACAGCCGGCGCTCGGCGCGGCGGGCCGTGAAAGCAATTAATTTAATGCATAATATAATGGCGTCACTTTACGTCACCTCTCAGGCAAACGTCAGCCATTCATCAGCCGTGCCATTGAATGTCCCAACAGACGTAAAGTGAAAAAGACACAAAACTATATAGGTATATAGATTATAACTAGTATAGCTGTCAGGCGTGTGACGGAGCGGCTTGGTAAACTAACGTAATGGGGTATTTCCACGTTTTTATTGCTCAAAAATATTACGGTGATTGTACCATTTTTATTTTATTTTTATGTTGACGAATAAATTTTCTGCAGCGAGTCAAATTTTCCCATTTTGAATTACCGCTAAAACGATATTTTGGGACGTGGCTATCGTGTGACATCATGAGCGTGGACGCTCGCTGACAGTGTTTATTTATGCTGGGCCAGCTGAGCGACGCTTTTGTCGTCACAATACGATTTTCCAAACACGGGCCGTTTTGATTTAGTCAGTTTTAGATCGTTTTCAAAATCAATAATATTGAAAGAAAACATAAAAAACAAACATTTTTAGTAGGATGATTAAAATCAGAAAAATGATCTTTAAATATTCCGTACATTTTCAACAGAATCCCTCGTTTGTGGAAATACCCCTTTCTCGTTGCGCCTGAAAATAACGTGTCTGCAATCGGCGTAACATTTACGTTAAGAATCAAGCAAACAATAGGCGCAAATTCATGAATATTTTCTTTTTGATTAAAATCATTTTTTGGGATTCATTTATTGAATTGATCGCCTTAAAGGCACTTAACAATGAATATATGTAAAAACATTGGAACTAATTTAAACTTAAAGGCGGTCATAAAAGGAACTACCGACCTATTTTTAAATCAAAATATGTAGAGTTTGTTGTTTAGCCCTCGCACCTCAGAATAGTGTGTCGATCTGTACAAAACATTCAGGTTATTGGTTAGGGTTAGGGTATTGGGAGTGGAAGTACCGGGCTATTCAGAGCTGGTCACCAAACACTGGTCGCCTAAAGCCATTTCAAGAAACTTTTCAATTTCAAATTATAGTCTTTCACAAGAATGTGGAGGCGTGGAGGTCAAACAAGGACATCGATCTGCAGTCTCACGGCAATCCGATTGGTCCCCCATACACCAATAGGAATCAAGCCTTATCTCAAGTCACTCTCACGCAACAAAGATCATCGAGACCATCATCATCGTCATCATCTTAAACTCAGTCTTGTAAATCGTACTTGTTTGCTCTCTACACTCATATACAATTGTTCATATTTAAATATTAAATTATGGTGCGTTATTTTTGTTTGTAATTTGTTAAATAAACCTTTAATTATTGTAACTATGATCTACTTATTTGATTTACCACACATCAAACAAACACACACAAACACAAACCCCCATAAAGACAGAATTATAAGAGGATCTATCACTCTGGGAATAACATAAAAATTAACCTTTTTTTAAATTCTAATTTTTTTTAACTTAACATTAACTATGTAACAATTTCTAGACATTTTGTTTAGAAGAGTTTTAATTTTCAATGTACATTTGTTACTTAAATTTAAAATTTAAGTAACAAATGTACATTGAAAATTAAAACTCTTCAAAACAAAATGTTAAAAAAGAAAGACTAACATTTCCGAGTTACGAATAACCCGACAATATTTGAAAATCTTCTACTACCAACATAGTAATTGGAAAATTTTGCTTGTGTCGTGATGGGGGACTTAGCCAGCCGAGGAATCAAATACGCGACGCCCGGTGGGACCCAAACGCGGTTTCAACTCAGCCACTGACTAGACAATATATTTTTTATAAGTAGTGTTTGTGATAATTATTCGTTTTACTAGACTAATTTAATTTTAGCGCTATTTTGTAAAATATCTTCTCACACCTCACGGCAAAGGGGCCTTTCCGGTGTGGTGTTCATTTCATATGTGAACACTTCACTTTTACCTTCATGATTTACTAAGCGATTTTTTTCGAGATTTTATTTAAATTGAAAAAGGTTTATTTCGACTTTTATGTTGCGTGTATCTTACAAAGGCTCTCGAGGGAGAAGAACGCGTAATATTTCAAACCGGGGAGCGTAAAAACGTTCCCGCCAAAGCGGAAATGCTTTTTTGTCAAGAGGAGGTGTTTCAAAACAGAAGGCATTTTTAGCCGGAAGCAGCGGAAAAGCATGGCTTCCTTTCTTCCCCCTTTTCATCACAGCCTGTGAAATACTACCGTGCTGTTTTACCTCCAGAATACAACTGGTATACCCGTTTTATATTGCCTGGAAAATATTTTTCTGTATACCCATTATTCAGAAAATTACCGAATTGAATTTTATTTTTGTCTGAAATCTAATCTAAAGATATATTCTTCAACCGGTAATATTTAGTGACCTCATCATAATAGCCGATATTCCGACGCCTTCAATTTTTCCATCTTTCCTAAAAAAATCGACCAATCGCCGTATACATTATTTTTTTATTTTTTTTTATTCTTAGTAGATATATTTATTATTTACATTACAAAGGTAAAGTATATTGTCCTTCACCCAAGTTGTAGAGGACATTTTTGTAAATCATAAATTTTAAATATTAAAACTAAACAAACGGTGGTCTTAGTTAATCTAAAAAAAAAGAAATGTAAAAATTAAAATACAAAATCAAAAAAAAGTTTTTTATATTCAATAACATTAGTTTTTTTATATTGTGTTGGAAGATAATTATATAGTTTTATTACCTGGTAACTGTAGTGTTTTTGTCCAAAATATGTGTTTGCTTTTGGTATTTGTAGTTGGTATGCATATCTTATTCTAGTTTTGCGAGAATTTTGTGAAGTTTAAGTTCTTGTAAAGGAAAGTTAGTATTTGTTTTGAATATAATTTTTGAATTTTCAGCACTGGGAATTTTTCTAATATGATTGAAGTGGGTGTTAGTATTGGTAATTTAAGGAATACTTTTATTAAGGTTTTCTGAGCTTTAAACAATGTATTTTTAACTGGAACAGAGCCCCAGGCAAATAATGCCGTACTCCATTATGGATTGTGCAAGTGCGAGGTATATATATATTTTAACAGTCGAAGTATAGACCAAGATATTTATTATTTTGCGTTTGTGTAATTGGGGGACAATCGCATGGGGTGTGTGTAACGGCTGTGAGCTCCGCTCAGGTTTGTGGGGATTTCTGTCAGTGTAAGAGGGATTTTAGATAAATAAAAGAGTATGAACTGTTCAAAAAAACTATATTGTCGGCATCAAAGTTAGGGCCATCAATCACGGCCATCAAAATTAATCAAAACAAACAAACACTAAAACATACCAGATGGACTCCGGGAAAAAGAAAGGCTATCCTAACTAAACACTGGGTTCGCGGAGTGCGACGATATCGGGACGTTTCACGCAGAAACCAGGGAACCGGGGAGCCAGGGTCATCCTTCTATGTGACAATTCGGTGCCGCTACTTCCATCCCAGGCGGCCTCCACCCTTTCCACACCAACAGCACGTGGCCCCAAATAGTCTGCCAGGCCTACAGATATCGTCTCACGGAGCTTACACCCATCCGTGGCTTCGCGACGCGGGGGTCACCCAAAAGCATAATCAAAAGCCACTGCCAGGACCAGTCATTTAACGATATGCTGTCCATTCAAATACTTTTCACAAAACATGGCGATCCGCCAACACAGTAACAGGTGAGATTCACCGATCCACCAAAATAAAAACGTGCACGAACTTCTCGTGACACGGTAAAACGCCCCGCGACCTTTACAAGACAAAATCCACTTGGATTCACATGATATTTTCAATAAAAGACTTTCATAGTCAGTGACTAATTTTTCAGCCGGCTAGCCCGTCGCCAGGAGAAAAGGAAGTGACCATGAACAAACTCGCATTTTTCTTCCCAAGAAAAATTGCCAGTCTCCAAAAAAATTACCATAGACAAAATAACCAAATAGGCAAGAACTGCACCAGTCACATAATATTTATGTGACATGTGTGTTGATTGACAGGAATGTATTTTAAGGTGGAATCATATTCTTGCATTACTTTCCAGGGCAAAACAGTCATATTTATTTGTCTCTTTCTTTCATTGAAAGCTCTCACACACAAAATAACAAAGTCTCTACAAAATAACGTTACGTGCCATGAGTAATAAAAACAACATTTAAAAAAATTCATAAATATGGCAAAAAGAAATTGGCGTTTAGTCTTAATTATCAATATTAAATTAGTACCTATTGTATGTCTAATTACTCATCAGCTCATTATGATGATCACATGCGAACCAAGAAGTATTTTTTGAAACTAACTAGAAAATCGATTCAATTCAATTTTTACATTTTCATAACTTCAAAGGCAACCGTTTCATAGTTTTTTTTACCTGTTTTATTAAAACAGAGTGTGCAATTCACGTGCGGTTGATGTGAAACCTTCAGAAAATTAAAGTAGACTATAGTGGGGAGGCTACGAAGCATAGCGCAAAGAGGTGACCGCACATAGAGGAGACCGATTATACTATCTCATGCTCTCGCAGGCTAAATCCTATAGATGTATGGATTTGTCTCTTTTTTTTATTTGCCGCTATTTTTCGTTTCATCAAGTTTCAAATCGCTATATGTACGCCTGTCTCGACACAGGTATTTCCTAGTGAGACAGGCATCAAAAACCTAATTTACATGTTTACACATACTTTATGAAGATAAATAAAATAATTTTAAAAAAAACGAGTGTGCTTTGGACCACACGACTGAAGTAAAACTTCACTAACTTATAAAAGAAGAGAGAAAGAAAATGTGCGCGCGCACTGCTCTCTCTTGCTCCTACAGTATAATACAGACAATAGTCCTGCACTGTGTCTTAGATATACGAAACGTAACTGGCTATGAGAGAAAGAGATAAAGAAAATGTGTGCCTCTCTCTCTTGCCCCTACAGTAATATACGAAACGTTTCTTTCTCTTTTTCTATCTTCACTAACTTATATCACCCTCTCAATTTCCGTTCGCCTCGCCCGATCACACTTTTCGTAACGCTCTCGTCACGCATTCACCAGCTTACTCCCCAAGTCAAGCGTGCGTAAAAAGGTTTTACTTCAAAAATCACAATGGTGCTCAAGAAGTTTTCACATAAAAAACTTATTTTCAATTACAATACGGCCTGTGAACTACGAACTACGTTTACAACACAAAGCACTTCTTTGAAATAGCCGCAAGCCACCGAGTAAATTCTTCAAAGCTTTCAATCGTTTATTATTTTAACGTAATATTATTATTCACAAGCTGCATTCTGAAGAGTGCTTTGTTTCTTTATTACATTTACGTCCGTCATATTGTATTTACATTGTACAGTACATCGCACATTGCACATTGCACAGAGAGTCTCAAAGTGCAATAAACAGTGGAAATTCCCCCGTGTGGACCGCACATGCCAACGTCATAAAACGTCTAAAGCCTTCAAACGGGTAATATTGAACCTTCCGAGATTTTTATGTAGTTTATATTTTACATCACTTTTATCTTATTTTTTAGCTCAGGTGTCTGAAAATCTGTAAGTCATTAGATTCCACTTTTAAACGGGGTATGAAAAAAACGATTCAGATAAAAAAGAATCTAAATACGCCTTTTTCATGTATTAACATTTGTGGATTAAATCCGCACGACATTGGTTTATGTTTTCTGCATTCCACAACTGTGGGGGTCCAAATAGATTGAATTCTGTATTATTCTAAGAACCTTTGATTGGACGCTTTACGTAATACCATAAATTAACAGAATATTTCCAAAACCAACTACTTTATTTAAACTAACGACCGATTTTAAACTACGGTTACTTATTTTCCGTTATGAATAAATTTCTTACGCTGCAAGCAATAAAGGTGAATATTCTATAATTTGTTGAATATTCAATAAAGTTGAATATTCCATATTTTGACATCGGGAAAAACTATCAAAAACTTTAGCAATTTTTTCGATTGTTATAAATATTGTACTTTATTGTTAACAGCTTATACGAAAAATTAAGGTATTGTAAGCAAATGGTCGAAATTTGTTTGGTTTTGGAAAATCAAACAAGTTTTTCTTTTGGACCGGTTGTTTCACAGAATTTGAACAATTCATCAAATATCGAGGTTAATATTCAAGTTTTATGAAAGTCCCGTTTATGTTCTGTTATTATCCAAGTACTGTGAAACCGCCGACCCCTGAAGAAATAATCACAGCTTTGATAGAACTTTCAAAGAAATTGATTTTTAAATTTGAATTTGATGAATTATAAATTCTTGTGAAACGATCCATCTTTAATTGTAGATACATAAAAACTATGCACTTCTAAAAATAAATTGCAATTTTATTTGTGTGGAACAGGAATATTCTTTATAATGTTTCCATCAAATCTTTCATAAAAGCTTTTAATGCCTTTTTATTTTAACGTCGCAGAGATTCATCGCTGTGGAAATCCAGAGAATTGATGTGATATGAAATAACTTACTAACTCACAGTTGATTCTTTCTTTTATTACCGATAACTTTAGCTCACCCCGGCTACAATAAAACCCCATTAATGCTTATGGCTTTTCCACCATATATTGGTCTTCTCGCTTTACGATTGTATTATTGTTTCAATAAGGCAACACTACTTGGATAAAATAAAAATGGCTTCATGACACTATTTCTTCAATATTAAATTTTAACAGCCCGCCACACTAGCGACCAACGTCTATTAAAAGATATAGAAAATCTTACATTGAATTAACGATGTAGCTCTGTTACTCAAATATACATTATTTTTTATCGATTTCAGCGTTTTTGTTTCAAATTTGTATAAAATCCCTAAATACCTTAAGAGGAACGGCTGTTTCAAGCCTTTTTCATATTAAACTTCAATTCGGATTTGAAGCAAAAATAGTTGACTAAACTGAATAATTTTCGTTGTTAGTTTTTGGGATATGACACGGCATAACATTCCAAAAACTAACAACGAAAATTCTTTTGGCTGAGAAAATCTAAAAACTTCAAACTGAATAATATTTATTAATAAAAGTTATAGCAAATATCTAGTATGGATTTGTACTAAGTACTTTGTTTATTTATGAATAAAATTGTAATACGTAGGCCTTTAAAGGATTTTATTTTTCATGATTTTATAGGCAACTTTGGCAATTATTTGTGAGTGAATTGTAATTATTTAAAAATAATAATTTATCCTTAACTTCTATATAAGTATATTTAAAGATAAGTTGTTGGCTAAAATTAATAAACCAAAATTTTAACAAAACAAAAAACGACTTAAAAAAATGCAATAAAAAGTAAAAAAATAATTTCGTATGATTGTTATTTTTGGAGTCGGTGTCAGCCAAGGTAACTACATACATAGGTAGTTATAGGTGAGATGTGGAGATCTTGGCTGACACCGACTCCAAAAATAACAATCGTGCGAAATTATTTTTTTACTTTTTAGTGCATTTTTTTAAGTCGTTTTTTGTTTTGTTAAAAATTTTGTTTATTTTTTTATTTTTAGTGACGAGCGTGCGTAAAGAAGTTTTACTTAAAAAAATAATCATCGAAATCTGTTGGCGTAATATTGAGTTATTCGTCCATTTGTCGCGCATATACTTATTGCAAATTTAAGACATATATGGTTTTCTCATGGATTCCATTGTCAGAACTGGACCAAATTAAAATGGGACCACACGGGAAGCACCAGCTTTCTAATAAAAAAAGAATCATCAATATCGGTTCACCCAATCGAAATTCTGAGGTAACAAACATTAAAAAAAAAAATACCGTCGCATTGATAACCTCCTCCTTTTCGAAGTCGTTTAAAAATGGTCGATTTACGTCCGAACACAAGCTTACCGCGTATACAGTTTTAATTACGCTGAAAAAACGTTTTTTTAATTTTTTTATTATTTATTTCATTTTATTTACTTAGTAAGTTTAACTCAAAAAACATGCCAAAGTTGCTCCTGATATAATTAAAAATTGAATCCTTTAATTAAGCTATTATTTACCTATATTTTTCATTTATAACACAAATAAACAAAGAAGTACGATATATTTGCTATATATTATGATTAAAAATAGAATTTTCATCTCAAATCCAAATTTAAGTGTTGCATGAAAAGGACTGAACGGGTCGCGCAGTCGTTCCTCTTACTATAATGCGATGTATATCCACGTACCTAATATTGTTGTATATATACAAATGTATATTTCTTATTTACTAGTAGTACAGATTCACTATTTTAATTTGTCTAAAAACAAATACTTTCACCGGAACGAAAAGGAAACAATAGAGAAATTTCTCTTTTTCGGCATTAAAAAACATTTTATTAGAAAATAGTTGCTTACTGTTCTATTTGTTCTTTATGTATTCCTGTGTATATTTAGCCAGAAACGTTCAAACGCTTTGATACCCGTTCTCTCATACTTAACATCCATCTATTGTCAGGTGCTCCGTAGGGCTCTGCCTCGTAAACAGTGCCCCCCCCCCCCCCCCCCCTGGACTGGGGGTTACAATAGGGGCAGGGGGAGGGCTTGAGTAAAGTTTATACGTTGCATGGTACAAAGAATGCACATCGCGCTACCATCTATTCAAATCCAATGTGCAGAACGACATAAGAGCCATGAGAACACCTGGTTGACGCTGGAAATTTAGTTATCACTCTGTGAAATTGCATTTCAGGAGAATTGTGCAGGAATATTTACGTTACTTCTTAATACATTATAATTTGTTAAGCTTTTTTAAAAATATTCTAACACCTAAATTTTTTACCTAATTCATTCGGATAATATGCTAATTGGCATCACATTGCTCATTATAAATTTAGTAGGTCAAAAACATCCACCTCACCAATGAACTCGGGCACCCCTGCTAAGTCACCAAACGTACTAAACCACTTATGGTTACCTATGGCAGGGTGATGGTATCCAATAAATGATTCCCACGGCAGCGGTACCCATACCCGCCCCCCAAATTAAATGATAAATTCATATATGTGGATGAGTTTGGAAATGTCGAGAACGTCGGTCGTGCACACGGACGTACAAAATATATGGACATGCCCTCACGTGATAAAAGCGTGTTATTTCCCCCTCCCATTGGAACCATTTTTCGGAACCAGCTGGGCTTGCAAGAGCCTCGCGTTAATCTAAAAAAATTGACGTCATCATTCTTGTCCGGACCAGTCTCGAGCTTTTATCGTACATTTTACGCACGGACGTTGTATGTCTATGGAACACATACTATGACATCGAGATACATGGTGACGCGAAACACAAAGCCGTTGTTTACTGGGGTAATTAAATCATGAAACATTTGTAAAAGTGTTTACGGAAACAAAATATTCGACTATGAAAATACTCAGAACCTTACATTGCGAATTTGGACTTGACACATCTGTTCATAACGTGGCATGCAATTCGCGCTCCCATATAAAAAGGTCTATTCATTAAAAAGCAGATTTTACTTTCAAGAACTAAATGGTGATATTATAGTGCAAGGTGCCTATATAGGGGAGGGTGGGGCGTGTTGTGACAAAATTACAAAACTGAGTGTCGTAGAAAAATCTTTAATGAAATCAAAGGTTTGACATTTTAATGGAAACAGATAACTCTTTGGCTACATTATTTTGGTATTATTAACCTTGTTAACATACGAATAAAGTGACAAAATATTATTTTACAAAATATGGGAATTGGCACAACACGCCCCACCCGTGGGGCTAGTTGAGACGGGGGTGGGGCGTGTTGAGACGAACAAATAATTAAGTAAAAGCATTAGGTAGGTACGAAATAAAATTGGTAAAATCGAAAGTCCTGATAATATATTATCATCAGTTAAATAAACGTGGTTGTAATGTACCTCCAATGTAATAAAAAAAAAAAAACATTTAAAATAAATCTCAGCCAGTCAAGCAAAAGTCGCAGATGAAGTCAGGAATGTATTCATCCACTCCGGCACATAACTCATGACACCATTTATGACATTTTATGCACCTCACCCATCTTTCACCAGAAATATCATTAGAATAGGGGTTACGACAAAATATACATTGCTCTTCTTCGTTTGCATCGCTGTCGTCAGTTTCCATAAGTGGTGGCTCCTCTTCAGTTTCACTGGATGATGTGGACACCAAAATTCGTTTTTTACGTCTAAAATATTTTTTTTATGTGGTTCTGTTTTTGACACCGCCTTTGTTTTATTGGGTGCTTGTTTTTTTTAGTTAGTTTTGTATGTACGCTTTTTTTCTATTTTTTTCTCTTTCTTTTCCTTTCTTAGTTTGTCTTCTAATTCTATTTTTTTCTTTGTAGAGGTGTATTAAGCCCATATTAAACTTTGCTGCATTTTGCGATGTAATCTGCAAGTTCTTTTTCCTGTGAATGAGTAAAAACTTGACCAGGATTGGAATATCCCACCTTACAATTTGTAAGAGGACTAGCTTCTTTCCTTTCGATGAACCGCTTTAGTGTCATATGATTAATTCCAATGAGACTGCAGCTTTTCGAAGTGACACGTTTGTAGTAATGATTTCAGCTGCAGCTTGTTCATAAACGTTTTCTGGAATTTCCCCTCTATTCGTATTTTTTTTATATTTTCGGACCATATTGCAAGACTGAAAAAAAAAAAATTACAAATAGGCACAAAAAGGAAATGTATCTAGGTAATACATATATACATTCATAATATGTTAAAAAAATACGCCTGTTTACATAACACATATTGTATTAATGCATATTTTATATAAACGTAAAAAAAAAAACTAAATTCTAGTGGCGAGTTGTGTCTGCCACAACTCGCCCCTGCCTTGATGTAACAACTCGCCCCACCCGACGATTTTACATAAAAATGGCCATGCAAGTAAACATACTTGATGTACGCATTTCATTTATAACTAATAACACAGTCAAAAGATACAGTTTGTGGAGAAAAAAACATATAACGACTTACCGAGTGTTAGCAGGTTGGCAGACGACTTCGAAAATTTCCTGGAAAAGTTCGTTTAGCCCTTAAAAATCACACTTTGTCGTATAACTTTAATTATACCGACCGCACGGCACCACCGTTTTGACAGAAACTGGCGGTACGGCGTTCACACGAAACGGCGCGATGCGCGCGCAGCTAAGTCAACTAGCGGGAATTTTAAACGCGATGTATCAACACGCCCCCGTCTCAACACGCCCCACCCTCCCCTACTGTTAGATTGATTTATTGGCGAATCACAAGTCTCTTTCCTCTCTTCGTCCCGCCATAGTTGGTTTTTACCCCTCATCTGTAAGTTCTTGTCCAGCTATTTGTATGTCTATGGTCGTGCACAACCAAAAATATCAATTTTGATTTTGTGTTTGTAACTCTAGTTCAATACACTCCAAAACTCAAATTTGATTTGAATTAAAGTATAATTTTCAAAAGTGAAATCAGATGTTTGCAGATTTTAAGATGTGTGCCAGTAGTTACCCACCTAAAATATAATATTTTAACAGATAAAAAATGAGATGGGATTTTCAAACCATCATCTTGTGTTACACGTGTCCGCGATCTAATTCTTATGTTATCCGCAGGTACATTATTGTAATGAAGATGCATGCAGCCATTATTAAAATGGTGATGTGATGATCAGCAATAACCTGCCTACCAAGCAGATTGAGGTTCGATTCCCTGTCGTGGTATTTTTTTTTAATTTAAAAAGAAAAGTGTTTTATTTTTTCTTTCATTTCATTTTAATGTTTAATCTCTAGTTTTTTTACGGGTCTGTGTTACTACCAACTTAAATAAATTACTATTGACCCGCAATTTTCAAAAGCACTCGAAAGAGAATATATATTTTTTTTTTTATATATTAGTAGGTCACATAAAAATATTCATATGGAAAAATAATCTTAAGAATTGAAATAAGTGTCTGTTAGAAAATAGTGTTCAGTTAGTTTGAGTTTGGGCAGCTGTAAATCAAAGCCTCAAGGCACTAGGCAGGAGGTGTGTGGGATAAATATTAGGAGAATCGTGTCGTTACCCCATCTCCTTCCCCTCCCCGCCCGCGCGACACTTGCGTCGGACATGTTTATTAGCAGCCCTGGATTTATGGCAACGCCATGTGTATCTGTGTGGGGGCAGTCCTTTGCTCAGGGTTGTGACAAAATGCAAAAATAATTGAATTCCTGTCTAAATTATTAATCTAGCTAACTTTATTTTTCTCATTCAGAATAGAATATTAATAATATTATGTTTTAAGTTATTCGAATGATATTTTTATCTCACAAAATTTCATAGTTATTACCCATTAAAGGTATGATCCTGTTTGGGCGTATCTGCTTATCGAAAGTACGGTTAAATTCACCGTTTTAAAAATCAAAATTCTTCCTCGATTAAATAATCTATTTTTTGGCCTATTATTTATATAATTGGTAACGTTAGGTTTCCTATCGATACCTATAAATACTTTTAGGAATTATGTGTTCTGTTAAAAAAATAAATTACAGTAAAAAAATAAATTACTTATTACAGTGACGGAATAAATACCTTAATACCGTTTTAGAATAAATGCCTTATTATGGTTACAGAATAAATAATTTATTACAGTTACAGAATAAATTAATTATTACATACAGAACATATTACTTATTACAGTTACAAAATAAATTACCGCCATTACTAATCAAATTTGAAAGTTTACACTTTTTATATTCCATCTTAAAATTCTGCTTTGAAATACAAAAAACATAAAAGTTTTGATTAATTTAATTAAGTTTTGATTTTTTTATAATCTCATGATATTATAAGTAATTGTAAGAAATATTATAAGAAATAAGTAATTTCCAAATATTTTGATAATTCACACTAAACAGCTGTCAACAAATGCACAGTAGAACTTGTTATAAAAACCTTATTTTTTTTATTAAATGAATTAATTAAACTTGATGACATTAAAAAAAATTAAATTATGGTAAATATGTCACAGCAGGTGCCATTGAAGTATAACCCTACTCCACATTCACTTAGCAAACACATCTTTTCCGCAATCGCTCTGGCACAATTTTTCAAATAAATTACATATTTGTTATTATTTTATAAAACTTTACAACAATATTAACATATTCCAGCCATAAAATAGATTTTTACCGGTTAAAAAATAAAATATTTAAGGTGCCACCGGTTGGCGCCGCAGTATTAAATTCACTATAGAAACCCCTTGCAATTCCTTGAAAATCATTAGAATTATGTCATAATTATTCAACACAATCCATAAAATTATTTTTACAAGCGCAATTTTACCAAATCAAATATGTATAAGTAGTAGCAAATTTTCCAAACAACTGGAAATTACTTCAGCTATCGAAATAAAAAAAAATTGGGTCGCAATTATTTTACTTATTTTTACAAATAAATTAACCCTTTTCTTCATGAACTTTGTCTTTCATGAACAAAATATTAATCTTTTCTGTATACACAAAAAAAAAGTAGAGCGTTGTTATAACAAAATTCATATGGTGTTATATATATTTTGATATTATAAAAGATATAAAGTAATAAAATGAAGTAACTATAATTGATAAACCCGTCTCTCTCCGAGTTCCATCGGACGCCGACGCTCGAAAAGGACGCCGGGCGTCGCGCGTCGCTCACAATCACTAGGGAATAATGTCCCAATAAATGTCCCTCCAACCAAGTGTGGACTTATGTCCTTTACGTTTAACTGAACTAATCGACCCAAACATGGCGGACTGTTGAACTTCACTGTGTATTTAAAATACTAATTTAATAATTTGATGATATTATTGATTTTATTTATTTACTGGGCTTTTTCAAATCTGATTGCATGAAAAAGCTAAAATGGTGAGCTCAGGGATTATGATATTATTAAATGTTTCTACTTCGGGAATTTTAAATATCATGTGCATAATTTTTTTTTTCACGTTTGAACATTATGAATTATAACTTATAAAGAAATAAACGAAGATTTTTTTTTCCTTTTTCAGCTTTCAATTAATTATTATCTATCATGAGCTTTGCAACTTTGTAATATAAGGTAAAACGGCTTAACATTTGTATAACCTTATAAATTTTATAAATGTAATTTTAGATTTTGGACAAATGAACAAATGTAATACCATTAACCTCATTTTTCACTTTTTTTTCAATATTAGGTACGATAAGAAAAAAATTATGGTTTTTTTTCTAAACACTTGGTCTGGTAAATAAGTTATTATTAGTACTAATTTAGTGAGATAATTATCATTGAAGAAGAAGATAACACTGAAAAATAAAAAAGATAATGATCGCAGCTGGGATACGAACCCAGAACCTCTCGTCTAACCGGGATGGGCGCCTCTACCAATTCGCCCATTGCCACCTTTCGTGAAACCGTCATATTTTTCAATCCCATATTTAATTTTTTTTATAGAAATAACAATATTATGTTTGACTTATTGTTCCAAATTAGTTTCGACCATTATCTTTTTCAATTTTCTGTTTCTTTCCGTTTGGATTATTTGTGTTTCCTCTTCTTCAATAATCTTCAAAAGTTATAAAAAGAGTGTTGGTCTTATAAAAAATTGAATAATCGTTTTTTTTTTAAATTTTCTTTATTCATTAGATTTTTCATTACATACATTGGGGATTTTTCGACCACCATGCTAGGCACATGCTTGTGTTGTGATGGTCGATAAAAGAATGTTAAAATGTCGTTTAAAAGAATGTTATCAACGGTGACACAACCAATTAATTAGATTTGAATTTAATCTAGGTACAAAATTGGATTATATTGTAATCGCAATCTTAAAACATTGATCAACAATAAAAATATCGTTCATTTATACTTTTATCTACAAAATGTTTGTATTCCCAAACAAATACAAGCATTCAACTGAAGGAATTTCTTTGTAAAATGTATTTTTCGACATTTCCCCGTTAATAACAGCGGGTTTTGGGTTATGTTCCACCCTCGAACGACTTAATTGTTTTTCGAAGCCCTCCTATGATTTACGATGCTTTTGTCCAAGCATTTAAGCTGTAGCGAAGCGGCTGCGGCAGAAAGTCTAGATGCTCACTAATATAATAAAATTACGTGATTTTTTCTACTTTTTGCGAATAAGAATGAAACGGC
The DNA here is from genome assembly GCA_917563855.2 of Limnephilus lunatus. Taxonomy (NCBI): domain Eukaryota; kingdom Metazoa; phylum Arthropoda; class Insecta; order Trichoptera; family Limnephilidae; genus Limnephilus; species Limnephilus lunatus. The sequence continues at coordinate 51,419,203 of OU830593.1, forward strand.
ATGTAGCTGTTTGTTTTTTTAATAAATTATGGTTCAAAAATAGTAAAATGGGACATTATTATTATTGTTATCTGTATTATTTTTGTCCATTTTTACTATTTTTGAGCAATAATTTATTGTCTTTACAGGATGTCTGGATTATTTTTATCCCTTTTTTTTGTTAGGTTAGGTAAGGTTAGGTTAGGTTAAGTTTTAGTAGATATATTGTTGGGAATGTTTTGTCGGAGAATATTTTGTCCCATTACCCAGCATAATACCCTAAAAATAAATCACAATAACAACTTTCGATTATGATGATGGTGGTAGGAGATTTTCATTTATTGTCTGTTTTTTCTAACCCCGAAAGTCTATCCTTCTTATCCATCTCATTATAATATATATTATCTATCCTTTTAAAAAATTCCAAATATTCATCAAAATAAATATTTATTAAGCGGCAATTTCTTCAAGAAACTCATTCAGTTATACTTTCGATTACTATCTGAACCAGCCACGGTAGGAAACTAGCTGCCAAATTTCCCCATCGAAACGTGACCCAGCTTACTGTAGATACCTTGCTTTTCCACAACCATATTATCTACACCACTACAACATACAGAGAGCCTCCACCTACCACACGTACAGCTTACCCCATAGACCCTACAGATAACAGGCAAATTCAATTTGTGATTTACACGAGTTTTTTCTCGTTTTGCCTTTCGCTGTACCTACAAAGCCGGTTATTTTCCGAGGCACGCACTTGGCTCAATTTGTTCTGGTTTGTATCGGCTAAATTTTGCGTCGGTTGTGAATTACAATATTCAATTGTGAACAGTTATTCTTAGTTAAAATTATGGTTTCGTAAATTTTAGCTGTTTGATACCTACTGTTAATATATTTAAAAAATGTTGGAAAAACTCTTAGGTGTTTTAAATACGTGTTTAAACTAATGTGGTGGAAGTTGACAGTACCTACCCACTACCCACCTGGTTAGACGGAAAAATATTTCCGAAGTAGCCGGTTCGCTTCGTTAGATGCCCGGGATCATTGAGTGAGAATTATCCAGGTCTTGGCGGCGGCCACCTACTGTGTGCAGGCCCGATTTGTAGAGACTGGTTCAGGGAGATATTTTTGCCTCTCCAGCAGGACTCTCTTAATGCGTAACAGCATCCACCGCAGTGGGAGGGATGGATTCGTACATCCGTCACACCTTGACACTAATCCCCAGATTCTTACCCACCCCTCATGGTATTTTCTATCACAGATCTTCCTCTACTTTCTTTCCTTTAAAAAAACCCTTCATACTGCATCCTCAAAGATGACGTAGGCTGTGAGGGAGATTATTTTCCCTTGGGTCCTTCTGTGCGCAGCTAAAGTAAAAAAGAAGAAAAAAATCAAACAATTTTTGTTATTGTGTTTTCTTTAACTTTCTATAATATCATCGAAAATTTCTGTATATTTTTTAATTTCACTAAGGAAAAATATTTTTCTCTAAGGTTTCCGTACCAATCTCGAAAATATAGACGCTCGACTTACCCTTTTTTCTACAATTTGTGAAATGTTTTTAAAATTCGTATTTTTTTAATTTTTTAAAATTTTTCTTTATTCATTTCATACATAATATGGTTACATTATTAGTGGATTTTTCGACCACCATGCTAGGCTGATGCCCGTGTTATGGTGGTCGATGATTACTACACATATTTTAAAATACAAACTCATATCAAACCCTTTTCTGGAATAAACTTCAACAAATAATGAGCGACAAGTTTAGAGATCTCTCGATCACGTACAAGCCAAATTCATTACACTTCACCTTTGGACTACCGTTACAGCTTACAGCCACATAATATTATAGATAGGTACCTAGCTTTTCCGATATACGTCAGAAGGAAAACTTGTTAACATCGTGGTGACTCTTCAATCTTGATTTTTCATAATATTCTTACATTTTCCGGGGCGATGGCGATGTTAGAAGCGCGGAGGCGTGAAATTCAAACATGACTCTGGTTCGAGATGAAAATGTGGAGGGGTTCATCGTATCATAAATCATCACCCAAAACAAACTTTCTTCGGAATGTTAAAATTACTTTCATGAAACCAGCAACCACACTAGAGAAACCTGAAAGGAAAACCGCCCCTTCTCATTTACCCACCATTGTTTGCTGTGCTATGCTCCAAGCATTGCCACAAAATACTCAAGAGGGGAACTTGCACTAAGAAATATAACTGGAATGTTAAGTTTTAAGTATTTTGATTGGAACTCCGTGTATATGATTACGTGCTTACTTATTAATACTGTATGGTGTAGGCAATTATTTATTTTTTTGAAAATACTTACTGTAGATATATTCTTTTACCATTTGTTTTTTTAGCGGTTCGGTTTCAACCTCTTACAAACATTTTCGGAGGTGACCATTTTTTATGGTGCGTTACTGATACGTTAGTGACATGAAAAGCATGACCGACCTTGAGCCAAACTGCTGGCTCCTGTTGGTAGTAAAAACTGCAACCCCACCGGAGCTGTGTTAGGCAATGAGCACTTTTAATATTCCCACGTTTACGGACCGGTGACAGCATAAAAAGGCAATAACCGTACAATTCTTACCACAATAATGCTGCAGCTCTTTCTTACACATTAAATAATAATGAGATAAAAATATGAGACACACAATGTTAGAATGTCTGTCCTCCAAAGAATTAGTTTTTTTCTTTGAAGGAAACAGACATACGTACATTGTGTGTCTCATCCTTTGTCTTGCCATTATTTAATGTGTAAGAAAGAGCTGCAGCATTTTGTGATAAGGAACGTATGTTTATTCCGTTTTTGTACGTCGCCGTTCACGCCTAATAGTTATTATCAGCGCCTAGGCCTAGACTGACAAGTCTGCAGGCCACTCGAATTGCGCCGGACCTTCCCTGATGGAACGCATATTTTGATTGTTCTCATAGATGAAAACTTTAATTTTGTAAAGGTTGCGAGAGCGCGTCATGCATGCATTTCAATCGCGCTTCGACCGCACATTATATTTTTCAAGTGCTCAAAGTGCATGAACATGTCGAAAACAATTATTGCATAAATAAATACACGTATTCTATTTTACGAATAAATTTTTATATCTCATAAAATTGTAGATTTTTTTTATAGATACTTGTATGTTTTTAAGACTTTTGTATAATATCACAATATTCTGTTAAATAAGTGATGTATTGTTAAATGTATAAAAAAACTATCATCTTTTTAAATTTATCTACCTACATATGTATTTGTCAGATTAAATACGAAAATAGTTTGTTGAATTTTTATAATATGTAACCCCTGAAAGAAAATCACTGGTTCTAGCCCAAAGACATGAATTGTTCAACATTTTATGAAAGGCAGGCAAACAAAAGAGAGTAGCGTTGAAAATGTCTTCTTATTCGGAATAAACCACGACACCCTACATTTTCATTCTGTTTGATATTTTCTTACCCTAAATTTCCCGGCAGAGGGCCTACCCAGGTTTACCGTGTCGATGGCTCCATCGTGTAATTATTATTATTATGGGTATGACTTTTCGATTTGCGGTGAAAATTCCCCAAGAGGCGATGTGAATTGTGAATCTTTCCTAAGTTGCTTTTAATTAAAATCTCTAGACGATTATTATGACAGTCGATGAAAGTTATGTGGAAAAGTTCCAAAACGCCGGGAATCTGTGTGATTTTAAATTTTAATCAAATCAAATTAAACTTTTTTCACCATACAAAGAGACAGTAGAAGCTTTACTTATCTCCGCAAAACGCGAACATTTTTTATGTGAAACTTCTTTAACACCGTTATGATTTGAAACAAGATGAAACGGAAACGACACTAAAAAGAGACAAACACAGACATCTATAGGATTTAGCCTACAAGAGAATGAGATAGAATGAATTAGCCGCTTTGATTATGAGCTGACTTTTCAAGGCTCCTATTGGTTGAGATTTTGTTTATCATTATCTGTTCCACCCATCTGTGCCAAAACAGCACTGTTATTGTTAATTTTGTTTTCTTGGCATTGCTTTGTATATACTGTATATTCTTTGTTTTGTATTATTTTATCAATATTTTATAAGGATTGTTCCTTAACACTATAGGATTACTTTTAAGTTTATTATAATTAAGCGCACTTGATGTGAAATAACGCAAAACTGCGCTATACAAATATTATGTTGTTATTGTTATTTTTTGTGCGGTGCTTCGTAGCTTCCCCACTGTTTTCTACTTTGGTTTTCTGAAGATTTCACTTCTACCGCGTGTGAATTGCAAACTCTGATTTGTCTTTTATGTTATTACAATTTTTAATTTTAGTAATAAGTAGGTACTATATGTTATATACTTAGTAAAACAAGTTGGGGTGCTCGATAAAGAATTTAACGATCAGTAAATTTCGTGTCATGATCAAAAACTAAACTTTGTTAAACTGACTAGTTTACGTAATCCGACATAAAAAAATTCTCATGAATTCGTATGGAGCATTATAGCATTCGTCGTCGGTAATTTCATTCAATGATTCAATACAGAGTCATTATATTACCCATTTAATTAATCGTTTGTCAAGTTCAAGTGAAATACTCCACCACTTACTTAGCAAATCATTCAACTTTCTTTGATTTGACATCAAATAATAATAATGATAGCTTGTGTCTGAAATCGTGCGGTTGAAATCGAGTGGCGATAGAAAATCCTTTATAAAGATGTTGATTTTCAATGTCACAATGCCACTTTGCAGTAAATATTTCGTTCGTAAAGACGCTTTTTCCAGAAATGGAAAATTCTTCAACGTATTTTAAAATGAGTTTAGTAAAAGCCAGTGACTTTCAAAAGGACTGCCCTCGAAAATCTTCTTCGTTTTGCTTTTTTCAGGTAAGCTGCACAGTTTGTTGATACAATAATACCTGTACCTAATGTAAATTTTTGCATTTTACTTTTTAGCTCGCTTTTTTGTTTCGTTCGTAAACCTGTTGACAACTATCCGAACTAATATTATTTGTCCCGTGATGCAGAAATGCATCTCAACTTGTACACGAGCTTCTTTCGTTATACGATAGATGGCGGTAGCATCGCTTGCGTAGCCAATAAATTTTATTGTTTGAAATTCTGTACGTGTGCACTTTATGTTCAAGTTGTTCAACAATCCGAACAAAGATGGCAGTAGTGTATCTGTTCCAAGGTAAATAAACAAAGTTTAACTGTGGATGTCTTCGATAAAGCTTTTGGAAAATTTTCTTATTTAATCCCACGATTTTTTGTCAAGAAAATTTCGCATTTAATGCTGTTCTTTTATATTCTTGAGGAAATAATTATTATTATTCCTTGGTTTATTTTTCAATGTGTGAAAAATAAAAGCCTCCACCAGTTGTGAACTTTTCGCACGTCTTAAAACATGTTTATTACGTCCATAAACATAATATTTTAATATGTTTGGTTAATTTATGGGTTTATTGCTAACCGCTGACTAGCGTGGGAACAAACCTTCAGTTAAAGGTAAAGTTTGAATGGTAATAATAATTGCCCTCCTCAGGTTGTGTGAATATGAGAAACAAATTATAGATACATATTTTACATAAAATTCACCCCCCACATGTCTTAGGTATTATTATTTCGCATCTTACACTTAAATAGGTTTATTAATGGTTATTTAATCATCCTCTTGACAGCTTATTCATGGGATAACGTATATTTTCGATTTACAATTTACGATTTATTTATTTATAAAGTCAGAGTTCACTATTCGGTACTTGAACCAATGAACAATTGACTATAATAATATATATTAGTTCTATGAAAAATCAGAATCATACAATTTCAACACCCCTTTGAAAATTCCGTAAAAGTTGTGAAAAAAATGGAAAATAGCCTTTAACCTAACTTTAACCATTTTTCATTACTTCTCAAAGGGGGTGATGAATTTTCTTGATTCTGAATAGCCCGGTCTCCGGTCTTACCTATGTATAAACCATCAAGAGAACCATTAAATACTCCCTAGGATTCAATCGAAAATGATATCCATTATTTCACAAATAATTTATAAAGCTACACTGCTACCCATAAATAAATGATTTTTTTTCGATGTCCATTTTTTTTTAAATTTATGATTTAGTTACATTCGTTATTATATTGAAATGATGATTGAACTTCTTATATATATTTTATGAATAACTAAGCTTATCTGAATTTGGTTAATGATTGAAAATATATATTATTATTGCAGACCATCTCAATTTTGATAGCTACCAGATTTTTCCTGTGTTGTTAGCTTAGGGCATAATAATATTGTTACTCTAAGGTTTTTAGAAGGTTTATAACAGTGTTTCTCAACATGGGGTACAATATTTTTATCAACCCTGATTTATCCTCCAGGAAATGGAGGAAAGCGTTGGGAAATGAGAATAAAAAATTTCCTCATGTGAATTCAAATCGGTTTTCAAGATTTTTATTGATTTGCAAAGGGATTAAAAGATTTTTTATATTTTTCTTCACATTGTGTAATAATTTCGTTTAATCAAATATGCATTTACTGGCAGTCTAAATGAGGCAATGGGAGCGCTATAAAATATAGAAAACCTCCAAAATCCCACCCACCGCTCTTACCTTTTTCCTTCCCAGAACTTTCCCTTCTTCCCTTCCTTAAAAAGACCCTTCACAGCATCCCGAATGTCATGGGAAGTTTATGTAAAAAAACATACCTGAAGAATTAATTAATTCCCGTCTCTTTATTTACCACCACCTGTGAATTCGTAGAGATTAATTAGATACCATTCTATGGATTCTTAGAATCTTTATGAAAAAATTGTTTTGCCAATTTGTTATAAAAGATCGAATAAAATAATAACGTTAGTAAAGTAAGGACCTAATTGAGTCAGGCTTTACCCGGGCACAAGACTTTGAGACTGTTAGCTGCGGTAGGGAAGATAAAAGGTTATTCCGTCACGTACCCTCAAATGCACCAATCTAGATGTTGTGTTGAATTCCAGTTGCTTTAAACATGAAAAAAACAAAAATTTCTACTTCGTGGGGCATGTTCTTCGTCCACGTTTAGACACAAGCCTCCCCAGATCTGATGCAGACGTTAACCAATTATTTACAATATTTATCGGGCGGAGAGAGTATCGTATAGTTCCTAAAGCTAGTTTCTAATGAAAACACCGTGGTAGTTAGGAACCTATTTTTCTTAATTTTACGGACGTACTACTGACTAGATACGTGTGTATTTTTGGAAGAAATTTGTAATAACTACCTCTACCGTTGAACAGACAATCCGAGGGAATGTGATCTACATATACCGACTTGAAAAAAAATTATTCGTGTCAATTTATGCATGGTGTCCGGAAACCCGCTGTACAAATTGGTGCATCTAAATCACACCCAAATAAACTCTTTTTTTTCAAACTGGGCATTTAATTTTTTTATTTTCCCTTTTTTGGCAACTTAAAGGGTTTAAAAAATCATTTGGGGCCGGATTATGTGTAAGATTTAAACAGCTGATATTAAATTGAGCCTACTTCAGTCACACGTACACGCCCAACAATTTTATCGAATTATCTCTTAGAGACTTTTATGAGTCCAGTATTAATTTAAACACACCTACCACTAAATCAATTAACAAATCTAGTTTCGTTTTCTACAAAGTTTGTTTTTATTGGTACGTACCTAAAAGCGTGATCACCCTGCTATTTTTGTTTAATTGTATTGCTTTTAAATCATTTTAATACTAGCTGGGTTACCCGGCTTCGCTCAGGACAGCATTCGAGAGTGTTCTGGAATGTTCCACAATGATGTTCCTGATTCCCTTTTCCCGAACATTCCATGACATACTCCGCCACTCCTTCCAGAACTTTATAGAGCTCTATAGAACTTTCTAGAACTTTCCGGAAGACTGTTTTAGAAATTTCAAGAGGGCGGAACTTCCAGCCCTTATATCTTCAAATGCACGCCCTTTAGGTAAAAATGGGTACCCTTATTCCCCAGGGGGGATAGAGATCTACCACACCATATAACTCGATTGATCGTACCGGGACTCGTTTTTGCGGTCCGCACGTTTTTTTGGATATTGATATATTGATTATTGATTATTATTATTACGAAAATTTAAATATATACCTATTCACTTACCTATCGGTAGATCTCGGCGCGGATGATGCACTCGCCGGCAGGTGTCTTTTAATGAATTGGTGAAAAGATGCGCCTTTATACACTTTTGAACGTTGGATCATGAGAACAGAACCTACAAACTTACCATGGCTTTAAAAACAACCCATGAGCACAAAGTAATCCTACACTTATACTGATGTGCTCTCTGATACATAAATATTTTTAGCTCTTTTGATGATTGTTGTGTTTTACTTATTTTTATTAGGCTTACATTCACGAAGGTTCTAGTAAAAGTTGAAGAGCTTTACAAGGAAGCTTCTGGTAATTTAAAATGTCTAATCAAGTGCACGGGAGACTGGGGTAAATTAATACATAATATATTGTTGTTTTTGATATACGATAGTCGCCCTAATTACTAATTCCCCTGTATTTTAGAAATTGAATGGTAGAAGATATCGAGGACCTCCGAGGAAGACGCACGATCAAGAGAATCAGAATAGAATAGTAGGAATGAGACGCTGTTTGTGTCAAGTCTGCTATTAACTAAAATACGACAGCCAAAAATGTAGGATTTCATTGAGGATAAGATTAGTAATTCTTATGAGTACTGAAAAGTAAGGTGATTAAAAGACCGAATCTGATAAGGTCTCAATAACTCAATTGATAGAGACACCAATCCCAAATGAGACTAGAGGATCTAGTTTTCAGTCCCAGTTACAACCGAAACCTTTTTTTATTTCTTTATATTTATCTTTTATCTGTTTCATATATATTTGAGAGTTGTTGATAACATTATCTTTTTCAGTGATTGCATCGAAATACATCAATTTCTTTTGAAATTCCAATTAAAGTGATATTTTGCTAACGATAACGCCTCCACTAACGTATTTCCACTTCTCTAAAACAAATTTTGATTTAAAAACTGATTGTTAAAAGCCTTTTAAAAAAGTGACAGCTGATGTGATTTTCTTAAGTTAAAACAAATGAGCTTAAAAACCTGCCTTTTATATTACAATCTTCACCTGTTTACACGGAGACGACAGACGACTTATAATGTACAAGGGAGGTAGTACACAAGATGTTGTGACGTATCCGAATCAGCACCATATAAAAATTGATATGCACTCTTAAACACGGTACAAAAAACACCCCCGCCCTCGGTGTAGTGAACAAATATTATCATAGCTCCATTTTCATATTTGAAAAGCAAAAAATGGCGCAATGTGGTGTTTGGCCACGCGCCATGTGGGATTTAATGTTGGGTAGGCTCTATGAGACTTTCTTATAATTATTACTTATGTTGACTGATACTTAATTTATACTCGGTATACCCTAAGATTAGTATGTTTTTTAATTAACAATTAAAAAATATGCAAAGAAGTATTACACTCTTTTCTTACATTTTGAGACTTTAATTGACATTTTAAAGACAATTGCAATCACAACATAGTGAATGATATGGATGTATCAAAACCGGTAGCAAATAAATTAAAATTCAAACTATTCAAAACAAAATATCTACAAATTGTTATATAGTTAATGTTCTAGAAAAACAAAAAATAAACAGTTATATATTATTTTCACCATCCCAAAGGTCGTCGTTTCAGAGTTTCATCTACTTCACAAAAATAAAATAAACTTTGTTGACTTCTGAAATTTAGAATTTTACATCTTTAAATTCCAGACCTACAAACATAGACCATATGAATATGTCTATCTATGCCTACAAACCACTGCGAATTTCATTTTGCCTGAGCTGATTCGTGAGTTTTTTTGGTTCAGAAACCAGATTTCTGCCATATTTATTTACGTACTTCGTTTCTACTTAGAGCTTTTTTTTTCAAAACCAAGAAAGTAAAGTCAACAAGCTGTTATAAAAAGCATGTTTACCATCCAGGTATAGTATGATTCCCTTTCTTATCAAGGTAGGTACTGCGTTTAATTTACAAAAAACGCCTTACCTTGTGACTCACGGATAAAATAAAACGTCTCAAGTCTTTAATAATAATTTGTTTAGATAATGATGCGTTTCATGCAGCATACAAAGGATATTGTACACACATTATTATGTGTTTGATATCCATTCAAGATTTTTATGTAAATATTATTTGGTCGTGTACAGGACAATGCGATGCCACAAACGCAAGAGTTATAAATTATCGTATGATAATGCAATGTGTGGTTTCATTCAAAGATTCATGACGGATGCTTCGGCAAACTTTGCCGGTGTCTGGGTATGGGGGCTTTCGGATTAATCTGTCGTCGATGCTTTATTGTTTGCGGTTGTCAATGAATTTGATAGTATTTATGTCCGGTGAATTAATTATTGTAGTGCGCTGTGGTTTGTAGTAGTCACCGGAGAGATAAACCGATATAAGTGTGTTCGAGTTGATACCCGAAGTAAGGTTATTTTTTTCTTACTTTTGGTGAAATTGATCAAAATTTTTTATTTATTTATTTTTGTTTTGTTTAATCCGTAGAAATCCGTTAAAAAAATGGTAAATCGCATTAAAAACATGATTATTAAATTCTGCTAGTATTTTATTTTATTTTATTTTTGGCGTTAAGTTCATTATCAAACCGTATTTTTGCGTCTTTGAGGCGACTTATTTTTATGACTTTATTTACCCGTACCCAAACGTCTATACCGCCACAATATTATTACATATTTGTATGATATTTGGTGATTTATTTATATTTTCGATAACAACCGATTTAGATACCTAGTAAATGTCTGCGTAACGTATAGTGATTTTTTTTATTTCTCCCCTCCTGTTGATGGAAGGTTTGTCTTAATTAATTTATAATGACATGAAATAGCTGTCATAAACTAAAACGCCCGTAGAACTTAATAACAACATTATTAAAAATTTTCAAATATCGAAATTATTTCTTGAAAAGATAAGTAATTTATTTGTTTATAAATCTTTTTAATTTATTGCGACCGACCGGTTTCGATTAACACAAACATTATCAGGGTACGAAACTACAATAAAATCTGTGTCATACACATTGATATGTCACACACAGCTATAAAAGATAAAAGATCATTTGGCTTCGCGTATTTCGGCATAGGTATCGCTCGCCGTACATTCCCAATGGGAATATATGACGAGCGATATGCTGAAATAAGCCAAGCCAAATGATCTTTTATCTTTTATAGCTGTGTGTGACACAAGCATTAATAAAAAATGTATTGTGTCTGTTTAAACAAAAATTTATATTTAATCAAAAATTTTTTATACATTTTTGCTATTGTGTTCGTACTCGTCATTTTTGTATGTTGGTTTTGTGGTTTGACACATTAATGAAATAAAAATAAATCAATTCATAATTGTAAATAAAATAAATAAATAATTCCTTTCTGCCAAAACTTTAAATTAGCGAGTAAGGCCATAAAAGCAAAATTGTATTTAAAAAAAAATTCAATTAAACATACTGTTGTGTGAGCACACACAATGTATTTTTTTATTAGTTTAATTTTGTACCCTGATGATTCTTGTATTTGATTGATATTTAGGAAAATACGTGTATCGGTGATTCAATTCAATATTGTATGTGTTTACCTTTCTTGAAAGATTTGAGTTTTTTTATGGAAAAAACTGTTTATTCACATTCATATTGAATATGTACTGGAGCAAACAATTAATTAATCTTAAGATTTTAAATCATAACTTCTAAAAAGTGTTTTCCTAAAAAATAATTAAACTCGCACCTTCTGTGAAGGAGTAGATTATAAATTATTTTAAATATCACTTTAAGCGAAACAAGTCGGTCGTAATAAAATAAATAAATTTCGTGGACATAAAAAATAAATCGCATACCTGTGCCACACGCAGCTATAAAAAATGAAGCTTGGCGTATTTAGGCATATCGTTCGCTGTACATTCCCAATGGGAATATATGATGAACGATAAGCCACATCTTTTATAGATGTGTGACATCCGTCTTATATTATGTTTGACTTATAAGTCAAAATGTCTCATTTAAATTGGCTACATCATCTTTTTTTCAAATTGGCATTTTTTTTTTTTTTTTACAGTGAATACCGCACAAGAATCTCAAATGCTCCCGTCTGGAGCCAGTGAGACTATGGCATCCCCAATTGGGGTATGTTGTGAGGCTGAAGGTAGTGGGGAGGGGAAGGAGGTGGGAAAGAGGAAGGTTGGGAAGTACCTGGATATTCAGATCTGGTCACCAAACACGGCTAAAGCCATTTTCAAGCAACGTTTCAATTCTGAATGGTGGTCTTACACCAGGGCGATACTGATAGTATCTTCCACTCTGGAACGTGCCGCAAATATACTATATATTATTTTAAATTAATTAATTGTAAAATAACACAAATTAATCAAATAAAATTTATTTGCGCACGCCGGGTTCGAACCCGCGACCTCCGGATTGTGAGTCAAGAGTCTTAGCCACTGGACTACGGAGGTCGTCACTTGGCACGGTGGCATACACTTCTGTGACTTTTCTGTCCAGTGGTAAAATCGCTACTTAACTGTAGGTTGTGTAATTATTATATTATGTGAAATATCAATTCTTAATTTACTTGACATCAGTTAGAACGACAGACGTTAGTGAAATATTTACTATTATGATGTCGAGTGGTTTGACGTGTAATGTATTTAAAGTTGTTATAGGTATGTTCGTATCCACCGACTGCAAAGTTATCTATGTCAAGCTGTATAGCGACTGCCTTTTAAAAATATGAAATGCTCACCAGCTACTCCCACAATATATGCTCCTGGTTTAACCTACATTTCACCTTTTGCATTATTGTCTATGAAATCAAAAACGGTTTGTCTGTGCATGCCGCCGGCGCAGGAAGCCTCCTCCGTGATCGCAAGACTGTGACGTCACGGCCGCCTAAGGACGAAGCGAATTTTTTCATTTGCGTTCAGTGACACCTAAATTTAAATAAATTCGGCCGCGCGCTGTTTCTGTCTAGACTGAGTGACATAATTCTCCAGTCGGATGTGCGGCATCGGTTATTGCAGACGGAAACACTCGCAATTTTAGTACTGCAATGTTTCTTATCTTATGCGTTGTCTGCACTCCTGGTATCACTAAATGCATTTTTCTTGGCTTGTATTCAATTTTTCTCCAATTTTATTTATTCATCGATATTTTTATATTTTATTATCGTGCTGGGTTTTCCTTGTAAGTTCCTTCACTTTTCCGTCATATAAAAGGAGAAAGTGTGGTATATTTCTTATCTCATACGTTGCCTATCCTATTATTGGAAGATACTGCTAGCGAAATATTATTTTTTTGGCTCGAACTCAAATTTTGACCTATTTTATGTACAATGTGCATGTCATGTACCGGTTTTCTACCCGATTCCAACCGAGTTTCAACACGTTCATGCAAATCCTTTTTCTTACTTTAAATTGAAAAAAAGGAACAAACTATTTGACGTCTTATTTAATTTTTTGATAGTCGTAATGTGCATGTTGTTAAGAATTAAACAATATTATTTCAATTTTAAAGTGATAAGAAGAAATAGCCCATAACCTAAGCTATCGCAACCTAATTAATCTGTTTTTTTCCATCACTTTTAATGACTTTTCAAAGGAGTGATGAAGGGCCACTTTAGTTACCGGTCGCCATTTTCAATACATAGGTTTTAAGTATAATGAATTTATGAATAGTTGATGGTGTACTGGTCAGCATAGTTGCTTTCCAGCTACCAGCCGTTGATTTTGGTTCGATTCTCGGCCGTAGACTTTTTTTCACGCTTATATTTTTAAATCCTTTGTAAATTTTTATATCCCTAATTTTTTTACGGGACTTCGCTGGTGATATAATAATTTTACAAGTAATCGCATTTAAGACTAAATATGTTACGTTAACTTAAAAGTTAGACAAAAAAACTTTCCTCTTCAAACACAGCAAACTTATTTTGTGGAACCATTTTATTTCGAAATTAATGGAATACTTAGTTCTTACTACTTTAATTGCTTATAAAAACCGACATATTTCATGAGCAACGCTTACTTCTTCAGAGTTTACTTAAAACTAATTATAAATAATATACATGGGCAATGGAAGGATAAAACTATTTTATTTTTGAGAGATTTTTATAATACTTCAACATACAAATTTCTGATGTAAATCATGCAACTGCAAAACAAATTTTTGGTTTGATAAATTCTTATTTTGCGCTCCCAAAAAGGCTCTGCCAAATGGAAGTAATTAGCAGGAAGCAAAGTTACTTTGAATTTATTTTTTCTTTCTGAAGCATTTGTATATTTAAATAAAAATTATTATTTGAATTAATTTACACGGAAAACAAAAAAAAAGTTACATGAAAATAGTACGTAATAGACAAACAAAATAAAATTCTCAAATAGGATCAAACAAAATTTCAGATTTTCAGGTTTCCCTTTCAGTTTTTGGAGAAATGATGTTGCTTTATGTTTGATAGCTAACTTTGAAAAATAAGCTATCTTGTTCTGTTCTGCTTTCTGTCTCCAATATTGAAGCTTTAATCCAAACGTTGGCAGTATTTCGCTGGCTGAAATGATATTAATATTTTTTCCTTGCAATTCTTTGTTCAATATACTTATATTCTCAAATATGTCATTTAAATATGCAAGATGTGCAACCCACGAGGGGTTTTTAAACTTATCTGCGAGAATATTGTTTTGATCAAACATAAAAATTTCGATTTCACTTTTGAGGGCCCATATTCGATTGAGAATATTTCCGCGAGAAATTTCCGAGTTTATGAAATAGCAAACTAGAAAAATTTCCTTATTACCCAAAAAAAACATTTTTAATTTACCCCGGTTCCCCGACCGCTGCCTTAGATAATAAATTTGTCGAGACGTTTATTCATTTAAGAGGTGGTTTTTGTGTCATTTGTTTCCATCTCCATATCATCAGGGACCCATAAGACGTAAGCCTCGATAAGACGTCCCTACCCTGCATTACTTTGGTGGCCTCCATCCATAGCAGCCCCAGCCTCTGGAATTGTTTCGTCCAACTTTGTCTGGGGCGGCCCACTGGAAGTCTTCCCTCTGGAATCGCACTCGGAATATTCAGTTTAATTCGACTTTTCTATGAAGAGTAATGGGTTCGATATCCTCGAAAATACATAAAGTCGAATGAATTATTTTGAAGGTACGTGTGGATTTTGTGCCGGCGAGCGAAAGTTTATTTATATATTCAAAGCGAGTTTCCAGAAAATAAGTTATTGTCTTGCTTTGTAAAGCACTCTCGGGATGACATTTCACCAAATGGTGCAATTAAAAACGTATCAAATTATTAACATTATCTGGCTGTTGTGGTTATTCCATTCACATGGAGCCCTCGGATGACGATGTTTCTAAACGCTGACGTCACTGTGACGAATAAGGTAAAGTGTGCAATCCAGTACGGCGATATGACACAATTAAACCAAATAACTCGCAACGCTAACTCACGTGGGCAAAGCGCAAATATGCAGGAAAAAAACAAACATTCTGTTAGAAAATTTCATATACCGACAGGCGACAGGATTATACTAGATAAGATGACATATTTTTCGTTTTTAATTGTGTGTTTTACATAATTAAAAAAACTACCGATTGTAAATTAACGTAGATACATTATTAACCTTCTTGCGATAATATACGTTATTCTATAACATTTATAATTTGGGAGGGGTATGAGTAAGGGAACCATTAATTGGATAAGCAACACCTCTGCCAAAGGTCATCCCAAGTTTGTCCGGGTCGTGGCGGTGAATGCGTCTGTAGCAGGCCGTATCGTAAGAGACTGGTTGAGGAAGATCTTTTGATCTCTCAAGCAGGAGAGGATCGGAACATCGCTGTCCACCGCACTTGGTGGGTTGTATTCATGCTTCCGTTTTTTTTTTTACAGTGAATACCGCACAAGAATCTCAACTGCTCCCGTCTGGAGCCAGTGAGACTATGGCATCCCCAATTGGGGTATGTTGTGAGGCTAAAGGTAGTGGGGAGGGGAAGGAGGTGGGGAAGAGGAAGGTTGGGAAGTACCTGGCTATTCAGATCTGGTCACCAAATACGGCTAAAGCCATTTTCAAGCAACGTTTCAATTCTGAATGGTGGTCTTACACCAGGGCGTTACTGATAGTATCTTCCACTCTGGAACGTGCCGCAAATATACTATATATTATTTTAAATGAATTAATTGTGAAATAACACAAATTTATCAAATAAAATTTATTTGCGCACGCCGGGTTCGAACCCGCGACCTCCGGATTGTGAGTCAAGAGTCTTAGCCACTGGACTACGGAGGTCGTCCTTTCGTTACTCCTTTACATATTGACCCCTAGATTCCTAACCACCCCTTATACCTTTTTCCTTCCCATAATTTCCTCTTCTTGTGTTCTAAAAAAATCCTCCACACAGCGTCTCCAAAGATGATATAGGCCCTGAGAAGAATTACTTTCCTCAGGGTCTCCCGTGTAGCTAATGTAAAAAATAATTACAAAATGAAAAAAAATGATTTCATGCCACTGGCAGATTTATTCAATCACAATGAATAATAAAAAGCTTTGTTTCATAGATGCGTACCGTGTATATAAATATAGTGTAATTACACATACTTAACTTACACGAATTAACATAACCGTGATCTTCTCAAATGATGTCTTCCTCACTCCATATTTTGTTATACGATACCAAAAGTTTATACAAGTTCAATTAGAATAGATAAATATACCCGACAAATAAAAATATACGCACCTGGAATATGCGTAGGTACATTCTTTCTGCCTACATAGATGTTCTATGTATGCCACAATTTTCGTCGAAATTTGCTCAAGCTAATGTCGTTTATCAGTGCATGATATTTCTGCATAGTGCGTAAAATTATTCAAGTTCAACGAACTTTTCATTTTCAAACTTGGAACTGTTAATAAGTACGTAAATCATACCATACATCCATAAAATTTGTACCAAAATAATTGCATAAGTTTAAAATTACTTATTCGAAATGTGTATTTGTTAAATGTTTGACAGATGTTTAAATGAATTAATAGTATGAATATATGAGAAAACGCGCGTGGTTTTACTGAACTAGGTCCAGTGGATATACTTTAGCGGCCGTTCGTATACATATTTCATTCGTACACTTTGAATGTTAATCCTTTTCACATGAGTGGTACATTTTGTTTCTATTATTATAAGTATAGGATGTTTTGCATTTTTAAAATGTCATTGGGTAGATGTCGTAATTTTTCAAGTTTACTAATAATAATAATAATAATAATAATTGGACAATTTGTAGAGCGCCGTTTTTGTGAAAAATCACCTCAAGGGCGCTAACACTAGAAAGTTTGATTTTTTTTCTTTTCAAAGCAATTTTCCTAAAGAAAATATATTTTTAATAGTAATAAGGGCATTTATAAATACTTTCGGCTTCTCAAATCCTAATAATATCCCGTAATTTTTCACGGGTCTGTGATGATAATAATATAATGTAAGACTTAAAAGCCTTGATAAATGTAAGATCGGAGGCGGGTATGGGTACCGCCGCCCCAGGAACCATTTATTCGATAACCAACACATCTGCCATAGGGTCACCCCAAGTGGTACGCTACGTTTCGTGACTTAACATAGGGGTAAGGTTTGTATTGGCAGCGGATGCGTCTGCCCTCCAACTGTATGGCAGGTCGGATCGGGAGAGACTGATTGAAAGAGACGTGTTGACCTCTCCGATAGGACTCTCTCGCAACATCGTCTTGCACCGCAGTGGGAGGGATGGATTCATACGTTTATCACTCCTGCACAAACTGACCCCCAGATTCCTACCCACCCCTCATACCTTCTTCCTTCTCAGAACTTCCTATCCTTCCTTTACTAAAAGGACCCTCCACACAGCATCCCCAAAGATGACAGATGCCCTGAGAGGTTTTATTTTTCTCCGGCCTCCTGTGAAGCTAATGTCAAAAAAAGCTGCAGTTTAAATTAAATTTGAATTGTTTACAAGAATTAATGCTAGGAAATTCTAATGATTGATAAATATTTATAATGGCGTTCGAATAATTGATAAGATTTTAAAATAACATTTGATTGGTTGATAAGCATTGAAAATGTCATTCTGATGATTGTCGAGAGTTTTCTAGACATTAGACAACTCTATGGAAGACTCCTCAATGAATAGAAGATGTATTCTCGATAAGGACCGTCTGAGGTGCGTTTCTATTAAAAACCCTTGAATCTAAAACAGTCGCTACATTCACAGCCCGTACATTCATGAGGCAGTATTTTTACACCGACCGATCTATTTCGTACCGTACCATTTGCTGCGGAATGTCACTTAACTGAAGACTTCCGTTTAAAATTGCCAGTGCAAGTAACTACGCGCATTCCTACTTGGGTTATTTCGTTATTCGGACGCTGGTCTACAAGTGCAGGTTAAAAGTAGGTGAATGGTAAAAGTCAAAGCCGACCTCAGTTTGGCTGAATGAAGGCGAACCCTCGTGTGAACAATGTAAGGAATGTCAGGTAATGTGATGCATCGATAACCGAACATTAATGCGTTCAGAATTCACATGGATGTTAGTGAAAGTGAATTGGTTTGCTAAACCTCGTGACGGAATTATTTAAGATCTACCTATTAGTGGTACCGCTGTAAACTGTGTGGTGGTACTTCTCAAGTCGGTTCCTCATTGCTTAGGATCGTGACTCGTACTCCAATTTCCATGGTGAGCAAGGCTCTTCTATTCTTCGCGGTTCTGCGCTGCGGACACCGACGCGCGATGTACCGGACGCCAGCAAAACTTGGTTACTCCAGTGCATTGGTGACCATCCTCTGCTTCTTCTGCCTTCCACTTTGCCAGAGACCATGAGTTTCTCCAAGTTAGAATCCTCAGTTTGGCAAGCAACATGTCCAAATATCTTAAAATGCCTTGTAGGTAGATAGTTCAAAGTCTGTTTTGGATGACTAGCTCTTCCAGAATGGACACATTGCTTAGGTATCTTGTGGTATCTCCATTTAAGGAGAGGTTGAGATGTTTCAGACATTACGCACATTTATTAAGGTAAAGAGAAAGAAAAGAGATAGAGGTAGACTAAGAAGCGCATGACCATTCGCAAACATTCACCAGCTGCGTGGCGGGCCGGTTTGGGAGACCCTTTGACCCTTCCAGCTGGTTTCTCTCGACCCATCGTCTAGCACTATAGCGAGAGAGATGGATTCATACGTCCGTCACTCCTTAATAACACATTGGACATGAACACATTGACACCTAGACACATTGACACCTAGATTCCTATCCTCATACCTTTTTGTTCCCAGAATTTCCTCTGCTTCCTTTCCTTAAAAAGACCCCCACACACAAAGAAGACATTGACCCTGATTAAAATTATTTTGGGTTTAATAAAAAAAAATATATATATTAAGAAATCACCTTTTCGTGCTTTGCCTTTTTTACACTGCCTGACATTCGTCATTCCATTTAATTTTTACTGATAGACCGAATTTCTAAAAACGAAATTTAAGCGAAAAATCGCGAAACAAGTTAACTCGCCCACATAGCTTATATATTATGTATAGCATAGCACATTTCATCTTCTTTATTGACTGATCGAAGCTATTCTGTTTTAACTCGACCGTTTTGCATTTTCATAGTCTACCTGTAAAAATGGTGTACCTACATTCAATTTCCGATTCAAGGTGGTGGTCGTTTTAATGGATCAATAAGGATTATTTTTTCAATGCGGAATCGTCCAATATGTACTTTTTTCTCGCATTTTTTTTCAATATCATGGTACCTATTGGCCCGAAGAAAGTTTGAAGAAAGTTTCTGTAGTCAAATTAGATAATTCCTTATTTGAAATTTTATGTTTCATAAAATATACTATTTATAATAAAGTTTATCATATTATTTTATTTATTTATAAACAGAAATAAAATTTACAATTAATAAATATAATTCATGGTGGGTAGTGTGGGTACCTATTATGTGTTTCATTGTAGTGTCTTATTTATGGTGTGCATATTAAGTAATTACCGGGTAATGTGTGTAGTGGGAAGGGGTGTGTGTGTGTGTGTATGTATGTTTGCGCATTGAATAATTTATATTATTGAACAGCGCCCTTGAGGTGATTTTTCACAAAAACGGCGCTACGCAAGTCATCCAAATATTATTATTATTATGATGCTCTTTTTAAATTTGGGTAGTGAATCGGAGAAAATTTCGATGTTAGAATTTAGATTAATATCATTGAACATATGAAGAGCACGATTGATTGACGAATTAGCTGTAATTAATTAATAATTATTATTTAATTATAATAAAGTAGGTAGTTATTAAGGTGCCCACTTATAAATCTTATGATTTTAGAGGAAATTTTTGTTTTAATTTATTAAAGAAGTGAAAATTAGGATTATACTTTTTCAATGCGTGGTCTACTGTTCAGTGAACTACTAGTTGAGTGGCAAATTACTAGAACTATTATCTCCACTTTATTTTATATCCCTACAAAATGTATGAAAAAATCTAAATTTGAAGACGTAGGTACTTAGGTACCCACTTAATGTGACAGCAGTTCGAGCAGTAGGTTCACATTTCACGCGTCATCTGTCCCGGGTTCGTGGCTCGTGGTGTCGGCACTCGGCAAGCAGCGGCAGTAGCACACAGGCTGCTGCTAGTGCTGCTGGTCGTGTCGGCGTGCCGGTGTCTGGCCGCGCGCCTCGTGCCTTGTGTATATTGGGGCACCTTTAGGGCACGGGACGGGGCTCGGGGCACGGGAAGATGGGACAGAGGGTCGCGTGCCCAGGAAGCCAAAGGTGGGACCACATGGCGGATAAGGGATTTTTTTTTTGCAGTGGACTTGGTATACTCTACAAATTTTTGTTTGTTTTGGTGCGTTGTTCACTATAACGTTAAAAAACATTATTTTTAGAGGTTTTCGCGTTGTGCTGAGCTCATTTTTGTAGTTGTGATGTGATAATATGCAACAAAAAAAATGGTGTCTTTTATTTGTTTTTGACAGTACCTAGTTCAAAAGATTTAAAATACTTAATTAGCTGAAATCTCCGGCATCGCCGCGTTTTTTGAGCATAGTATTAAAATTATACCCAAAGGGCGATAGGGGTGGTTTTTCGAAATCTCACGGAGGCAGTAACTTTTTTTTTTTTTTTTGGCGATTTCAAAATTTCATCATTTTCTGAATAAAACTGTAGGTTTGTATAAAAAACAAAACTTCGCACGGTTTGTATAAAAAACAAATCATACACTTTTATGAAGAAGAAGATGGGAGATGGTGAAAATTAGCTCAGCACAGGTAAAGCACTTATCAATAAACATATATTTTGAAGTTAATGTATGAAATATACTTTTTTTTTTAAATTTAAGTTCGCAACTAAAAATAGATGCGTTAAATAATTGCAGACAGAAAAAGTGGAACATATTTCGTGACGCCATCTCTAAGTTCAAGAGTTTTAGCTCCTGCAGACGAATTTTACAATTATTATTAATTTTCTTATTTATATTTTGCCATATCGATTCCAAAAATTTTTAACTTAGGTTTAAGATAAAATATTATAATGAAAATTAATAAAAATTACTACCTAGAATTAGAATTATATTCAATTATTAATTTAGACGGTGGGTTGACGACATCAAAGGCATAGCAGGTGGTACATGGACAAAAGTAGCTAATGATAGAGAGAAATGGCGACAGTCGGAGGAGGCCTTTGTCAACCAGTGACATACAGACAGTGAGTCGATGCATGATAAGTGTTATAAATATTATAAATAATGAAATGTAATTTACTGTCTGAATAAAGACTATTATCATTATATTATTATTATTACCTAGAATTATAAATAACAGCGGCATTACTTGATTTTACGTGCATCAAAAGAGTTAATTGTTTTTAACACAAGCATTAATATTTTATGTTTCACAAGTAGACTGGGTTTTTTATGATTGCACGTAAGGCAACATGTCCCGGATCCAATGTCACGAAATGTGTCTCGGACACACTCCACTATCCACCGGGGTGGGGGTAGTTCGGGCGCCAGGGGAGTGTAGCGCCGAGGGGGAACGGGGGCGGGGGGGGGGGGGGAATTAAAGGGCAAAGACCCCGCTAACTAGTCTTATGCTAATATCGTAAAACCTTATTTCATTTGGTTAACCTTGGTGATTTTATTGATATTTATGAGTTACACGGCAAAGCTTTTTTATCTAAAGTTTTTGTTTCTTATTATTGGGGTGTTTTTATTTTTATTTTTTGATAATAATATCTGATACATAATTAATTAATTTATTAATTATACATTTTTTCGTTGGTATATAATAAAGTATTTGAATTTCGCAGCGATAAGAAATATGTTTCATTTATTATTTTATCACATTAACTAAAAACAGGAGACCCTCACGAAAATAATTTCCCTCAAGGCCTGTCATCAATGGGGATGCTGTGTGGAGGGTCTTTTTGTGGAAAGGAAGGACTGGGTTTTGAAGAGACCCATGATGTAAGGGGGAGGAAATACAGAGACCAGCAAATCTTTCCACAGCCGAGGTGTTGAACTCAAGAACGAACCGTAGAAACGACCCGTTGTCGTGTGACAACTGTCAACGTGCACATATTTTGAGCGCATGTTTGGCGTGTTTATAACTTGGGGTGGATATTAAGCGGAGTGTTTAGCGATGTGTTTCCTCTTTCTTTTACCCATGTTTTAGACAGCCTTTCAGTGTCCATGATCAAATGGTTTAAACACTAATCTTTTAAAAATCCGATAGCAGATAGTCGAGACCAGAAGACCATGTTTAGTATGAGATGATGTGTGAATATGAATCAAGTCAGGAGCATGTAAAACACCAAGTTGAATGGTGTTCGACCTCTTTGCAAAACCTCAATGAGGAAGAAAATGGTGTAATGTTTAGTTAGTAATAAGTTAAATAGTCTTATTAATGTAATTTTATAAAAACCTAAAACTTTCTGAATTATGAACAAGATATGCGACCAAAATGTTTTACAATACCTACAATAGTCTCAATTTTCAACAATACAATACTCTCACATTTTTAATTAATTTTTTTAGAAAATAAACGGCATTAAATACCTGTAGCAAAGTGTAGAAAAGTGTAGGTAGGTACTTGGTATTTTAGGTTTTTTTTTTTTAAATACATATGTCTTATTTTCTTGAACTTTAGCAAAAGATATTACCTTTATTTAATTATTTATTATTAGAAGCATCCAGCATTCCCTGAACTTTACCACTGCCGGGGTGAGAAAATGGGATTGGGATGTTTTTTCGAATTATCGTTTGGACAATATCCTTCTTATTTTTTCATCAATCTCTGAATAAAACTGCGGATTTCTATTCGGAGATTAATGACCCACAGACACTTTCATTTAGAGAGATTAATAAATTAGCAGATAAAATAACAATAAAAATATGGAATTACTGATTATATTCATTTCAATTTAAAATATTAAACTTATCTTTTATGCAAACCTTGTGTAAAGAAGCGTAGTATAAGTACGTATTGAAAATACACGTTTATCTCTCTAAAGTTACGTTAGAATGAAAAGGATACTTAATATGTTTTAATAGGCACTTAAACGGTTTTTTTTATAACTTTTTAGGTTCGTTTTCCAACCTTTTTTATTTTATCATATATGTTTTTTAAATTTATTATTTGAGATACACAAATTTAAAAAAATTAAGATGGGAACTAAAAAAATTTGCTTTAAGATGAAGCCATACTAAATAATGCAAAATCATACAAAATCGTATGTTTTAGTTTTGAAAATTTGGCCGCTTAGAAGTATTATAGATGCTTCAATTAAATACTGCGTGTAGAACATACTTTGGCCCTTAAAAATATCGGTCATTTTTTTAATAGGTCTTTTAATAAGCTTAGAAAAAAATAAAGTATTAGGTCTATAAAAAACATTTTTAACTGAAAACTCTCCTACTTATAAACACTTTTTCGGGTATGGTTTTATTGCATAATGTGGAAAATTCAGTTTCTTATATAATTATCGCGAAAAAAAATGATATTTACGCCCGAACCTCACAAAATAAAATATAATATGCATTTTCGCGTTGGTATTTTTGACATCACGGCGACAATACGGCAGTCGACGAATTTGTTATATCAAAGTGAACCTTATACCGTCCACCGAAGAACGACTGGCAGCCGCCCCCTGTCTTCCGTCATTACTCCTCCAAACGGAGCGGAGAGCAGTCGTGCTATGCTTCGCACCGCTTATTTTCGTGAAATCAATTTAAAAATTCCGTTTTATTGCAATAAACAATGCATAAAAAAGGAATTAATGTTTTTTACATGCCTTTACGAAATCAACATGTAAAAAAAACTCAAATATCTTTTCCAACCTTTCCAAAAGCTTTTTCTCAAGTATTTTTAAACTCCTCCCATAAAAGGGCGTGAATTCCGATTTCGATTTTTTCCTGTATTAGTGGATCGCCTTAACCTAAAAATTCCAGACAAAAAATTGGACATATTTCAACGCCAGCTCGAAGTTCGAGAGTTTTAGCTACTGCAGACGAACTTACGAAGTAACTTTTTTTAATGTTTTTCCGCCTTGTCGATTCCATTTTTTTATGTTAATGAGCTAATATTTTATTGTAAAATAATTTGTTGTGACAAAACTTATTATAAACACATGATGATAGCAGCTGAAGAAGCAATTATAAATCAAATTTAAATACTGGCCGACACGCTAATGCACGATAAAGATGCTGTAATCTGTACCCTGTGCACCTTGAGGCTTACAAGGAGAAGAGAGCAGAAGGATGGGTGGAGAGAGGGTAGCGGGTAGCGGGTAGTAGGCTGAAGGCTCCCCCAGCCACCATTTAGTGCGGCAGCTGCCCGCGGAGGGTGGGGCGAGGCGGTATAAAAAAATCATATCTACATTTTACATTCGCGCACCGCAGCCTGCTTGTGCTTGTGCTTACAAGCACCCAGAGTGCCATCTGCGGGATGCTTGGCCAACTGGGAGGCGTGGACCTCTACAATAAATAGGAGATAGAGTTTTTAAAAATTACATAATCGGCAATCAAAGATTACGAAACAACTATTTACGAATCTTTGGTGAAATATTAGATGATTAAAACCGTGAAATGAAATAAGTTGTAATAATTCAGGGCTGTCAACTAAAGAATTATTTTTTTCGAGCTTTGGCTCCGCAAGCAGTTTGCAAAACTGTAAAATAAAATAATAGTATCTTGCACTTTTTCTATGATACGGGAGTATGATTGAAAGGGATTGGTTTTAAAGGTATTTTGAGACCCTGGAGAAATCCCTTTCAAGTTTAAAAACTTCTTTCAATCCGAAGATGGCACTCCAGGGTTACCACCATATTTGGGTAAATTACACATTTTCGAATATTGAAAATGCATTATTTAGACATAAATAATAAAGTTAAATATTTGGTATCCGTTGTATTCGGAGACGAGTAAAAAAATGCTGAATCTGAATGAGTGATGAAATTTCGTTATGAATGGTGACCCACTTCTATCTCAACAGAAAAACATATCATATATTTTCTGATTCGACAGGGAAAATAAAAACGACGTACACAATAAAAACATTATGGAAATGAGTAAAAATGGTGTTAATTTTGTATTTTTATTAAAATATAATTGAATTGCTCCGATAAAACGATTCCTATAATTATGAAATTTCGAAAATTCTTTCATAAATTTCAGTTTTTTATACACTTGTGCCATTTCTTGCATTATGATAATTTGGGCTGAAAAAAATTCAAACTCCTATTTGGAAACTGTGACTTTTGAGATGTCTCACGATTGAAAAAGGTCATGTTAACTATTTTCAAGTTTGCACAAATAATTTACAGCTGTTTCGAAACTGGTTACCTATACTTCAAAGTGGTTCGTTAATTTATTGACTATTCTTTTCGTAAATAAGATATACCATGAGCATGTGCCGAATGCCTGACAAGAGTCAGGTAATATCATGAATACGACTCACGATTTGCAAATGAAATCTGTGCTAACTATTTGACATAGCAAACAATCCACAAGGCGGCGATTAGTCACATTCTTAAACTAACAATATATATGACTCTAAGGTCATATCATTGGTTAGGATTCACCATGATTCGCGACCCACACTTTCAGAATCTCTACTACATCACTTTATAACCTCTAAATGTTTGCGGTAGCAATCTACCAACTACCGACCCATATATTTCATCTTGCGCGCAGCACGTGTGATGGCGCGCGCGTGTGCGTGCATACATGTGCGCGTGACGTGTCGGTGCACGGCGTGCGTATATCCGCGCATGTGTGAGTACCGTAAACACAGGTTTTTCCTCTCCTTAGTGCCAAGTACCGCCGATAAACTGCGAGAGGTCCTCTGAGTATTATAATTATAAAACGTAAGGAGATTAGAGAAAAGAAGGCGATCGAAAACAAATAAATGTTCATTTGGCCTATTCTGTAGAGAAACTTTAAGTTGATAAAAAGACTTTAGCAGTTTTAAACATTAACTTTTTTTTCTTTAATAGGTTATTTTTTTAGTTTTTGGCCACATAGTATTCTATTTCTCAAACTGAATCAATTCACATAAATTAAAACAAATTTTAAACGCTTTTTACTATTTCTACGAGTAAAAGTTTACTAGGGTAGTATAGTGTATAACCTAACACTGTTATGGAGTGAACAAAAAATACATTATTTGCCCTATAAGACTTAACAAATCTATTTTTAACAATGCTAATTAATAAGTTGTTGACTATCTTCTATCTACGGCGTAGACACAACAAGAATCTCTACATATTATAAATTTAAAATTACCATTTTCACTTATTCTACCTATGTAATACTAACTTCATATTTTATATGTTTTTTTAAGTCTATTTTATACTTTGGGTACTTGGAAATATAGTATTTTGTTTTAATATTACCCACACTCAGGCAGTACCTTAGTTGGTTTCCATTTCTTGTTCATACTATTTGTTATACTGTCTGTTCGCAATAAACTAAAAACTACTGAACGGATTTTCATGCGGTTTTCACCATGTTTTCACCAGATCCTTGAAAGTTGGCCCACCGAAATGATATATCATAATAGATGGAGTGATTCATGAGGAAGGTTTAGGTATATAATTTGTCAAGGTTTTATGTAAATTGCTTGAAGTATATAATTAAAGGAGAATGTCTGTATGTGGTGGACGAGCGGGCTGGCAAGCGGGCAGTGTGGATTAGATTTGTATGCAAATTCACAAATGGCGGTGTTAGTTAAAAGGTTGGGTAACCATCCAGTGGATGGCGTTGTGTTTCGTTAGCCACAGCAACGCGTGGCCGGGTCAGCTAATTAAAATAAAAAATAGTCAATGATGGCGTATGTTCAAATGATCTTTATTTGAATACCTAATCCACTTTATCTGATAAGTTTTTTTTACGAGATTTTGAGAAATATCAATTTATTATCTCGTTTGAACCAATTGATCAGCTTAATGAAAAGTAAAATTTTAATGAATTTTGAAATGTCCCTACCAGCTGAGCAAGTTGAGGGTCATCATCATCACAGGTACTAAAAACTCAACTTTCAGATTCAAAATTTCAAATTTAACATCCTAAATGAATTCATAAATAATCTCCCGATCTTAATGCTTAGTATTTCCTCTGCTTCCCTTCGCTTCCTTCCTGATAATATTTGTCAAAAGTCCCGCACGAGCCTTCTCTACCTCGCCTTGCATTCACAACACCGAGACGCCGGCCATCTGTCGGAAGCTATCCCCAACCAACCCTCCCTTTCCCCGTCTCCATCCCCTCCTACCATCCGGGACGGCACACGTCCTATTTTTTCTCTATTTAATTCGAATTCACATTGTAAGGGCCCAAATTTAAACAGAAAAAAACAAGAGAACCCTCAAACAAAGTTTGTTCTTATAATATTTGCGCCGGTCGACAAGCCTAGCGTACTGCTCCATACTCTACAACAGCGGGCTGGGATGAAAGAACTTAATAGGGATGAGTAAATTAATAACTTTCATGTCAATTTTCTGAAAATCTTCGGATAGGTTCTTTATTCCTGTTACTATTAAAAGGACACCGAGCGGTGTTTTGTTCATACAAACGTATTCTCCAATTTCCTCTCTGGATTTTGATACAAGTGCAAATATATTTTAATTAAACATACTCATAGATATCGGCCACTACCATGTTGAAACTTTCGCTTTTTTGATAAGTTACTTCTTGTGGTAGTTAGGACCCTTCAAAAATCGTTAAAATTGCCTGATTTGAACTCCATCAATAGTCGTTCAGTATACAAATTTAACTTTTTTAGTTCTTAGCACTAAATCTTTATTATTAGTTTCTGTATTTCAAAATTTTCATTGTTATTTCTATTTTTCTTAAAATATGATTTTATTTTTCCTCTTACTTTTATGTATTTCTTAATTATTTTTTTGGAATTTTATTATCTGTTTCAATAGAATAGTATTTTTAAGTTCCTATATAAAATATTAAATGTTTGACTACCGCAACACGGGCATTAGTCTAGTGTGGTAGCCAAAAAAAAAACAAAAATCTGTAACACATAAAATATTATGAAATAAAAAAAACAATAATACATAATACTTATTTTTAAAAAAGCATAACGTACGGACGTAGAATATTTTCTTCTAATGAAGTTGGTAAAATAGTTTTAAACTCATCATCGCGCATCGGTCCAGCTTTGGAAGAGAAAAAGTGGAAATACAAAAGTTCGATTTTAACGATTTTATTTAGGTAGGTGAGGTGCAATTGTATCTTTCACTCAAATACCTATTACAAAAATTTCTCTGCGACCGTGTTTCCTTTTAATTATTTCAACATTTCCAGTTAAGAAAGCGAAATATTATATTTCTTTTAACTTAATAATAATAAAAAAAAAATCATGTAACTTGATACAATAATATAAGATTTGAAAGAAAACTCTTGTCGCCAATGATGATTAAATTTCATAATTCAATAATCTGATTGATGCTAGGCCTAGGATTCGAGAAAGTAGGGACATAATTTACAGTTTGGTATTGATGAAACAGTTTTAAATTTACCAAGAAAAAAGGGGATGTTACTAATTTTGATACTCTCTTAGTAATATAGGGGCTTTTCTAGTTCACCTGACATCTGAGTTTTGACCTTAGTTTTAGGTTCAGGCATGAAATATTTCTAATGGTTACATTTAAAAATAAAAATAAAGTATTGACTGAGCGCAGTTAAGTCCTGTGTTTATATTTCGTCTGTCGTAATTTGTGTATGTGTTGCGTGTCCGATCATTCGTACGTTTTTACTCCGCCAGAGTTCGCATGAACGTTACGAGCTGTCAAATTGGAATAATCGACTTTACGGCAGGTCTGCTACAGAACTACTTGTACCTACACATAACTCAATTTTGGTTTCGTACTCTCAATATTACGTTTCATCCTCTACACTTAAAGTATCTAAGACTATATTACTCTGTATTGGTAGACAGGAGTTTCTAGATTAGACAATGTAACTTTTTTTTAATCGCGAGCACAGATGTTCGTGGCGCGGCGCTCATTCTGCCTTTATTATGTCAGGAGCTGATAATAAAACACCATTGAAGAAGTGAAATCGTTATTGAGCGAAACCAAACACTGTGTTGCCATATTGAAAAAAACCTTAATGTATGGTACTCGTACCAACCAATTGAGAGATTTTACAAGTGAAGTAATTTTTCTTTTCATTGTACCTACTGATATTGGAAACACGCAAATCAAAAGTTGCCATCATAACATATTTACATTTATGCCTACTTTGTGTATATATGTGTACTTTGTACTGCGTGTAGGTACGTACTCATTTTATGACAAAGTTTCACTTGCCTTATTTTCTTTTTCGTACAATTTCGTACAAACACTGTGCCTTTTTGTCATGAAATTTAATTGCTTCAAAAATTTTCTTGTTTTGTTCTAATCTTCTATATTCATACTTAATTAGTATACGACCACTATGTAATTTGCCATCTAAACCATGCGTTTCACACCTACTGAAATACATCATTACTTTAATCAAATGTAATATTAAAATAATTTAATAAATATATTTTTTTTATTTTATTATTTACAACCAAGTGGGATTTTACATATAGAGCGATGATTCCTGTCTAATATAATACAGCCATTCAGAATAATAAAGAACCTATCTATAAAATGACACAAGATTTATTAAAAATTCACATTAAACTTAATATTAAATTAAAATATTGGTAGGCAGAAGACGGAACGCTAAACAAATCGATTTGACACACTCTCCTTGTATTCATATATTGTCTCATAGATACCTTTCTGTTATTCTGGCTCTTGACATGACCCGATCTAAGTATTGTTTTACTTGATGGTGCCATGTCTTCTCCGGGCGTTACTGACTTTTTCCATCATTCCACTTTCCCAGTCGTTCGTCCACTCTACATGCCCAAACCATATTTAAAGCGAAGCTTTATCACCATTGCTAATGCTAAATCACCATTTTAGATTAATTTTTACTACGAATCGGTTTACATAAATTTTAAATGTTTTAAAAATGTGCATTAGATGAATTGTTTCCACTGAGTAGAATTAAAATATAATTGTTAATTTCTTTAAAAAAATATAAGTGTAAACAACTAAAAATGTATTTTTTCGTTAGAAATGTGTAAACGCCACCTCCTTTGTTGCCCTCCCCCTCCTGCCTTCCCTTCCTACCGCTAAAATATATGAAATACACTCATTTTCAAACCACCCGCGCACCACCTGTAATATTTTTTTAATAGAAATTTCCAGAACTTACCATTATATATAAAAATACTCTTCTTCTAAAATGCAATGTTCTGTAAAAATGTTGAGTCAATCCATCGATTACTTTCCGAGATTTGCGGTCACCAATATACGGAACCTAAATTTTTATATATATATGGATAAAAAAAAATTATAAAGCTACCATAATTCTAATTTCAGTACCTGTTGACAAATTTTTGAATAATATAATATAGTACCTATGTACTTGCAAGATAAATGAATAAAAATATTCCATAAGTCAGAATTGTTTACATAAATACGAAATAAAAATACGATTTTAGTCACGTTTTCCACATCAAGCTTTCTCTAATAAAATGAATCATTTTAAAATGTCAAAACATTCATATTATAATGAACATTTATTGAATATTACGTACATTTATTGAAGGAAATTAAAATAAATGTTTTCGAAACTCCCATACGTTTATATTGCATTATCATAATAATATTCGTTTATTATTCACTTAAGTCGTAATTAATTGCGCGTGTTCGAGGGGTTTTAATGTAGACAATTATGTTCCGTTTTAATATTATATAAATAACTGCCGGTTAATATTTAATTTCTGCACCTGGTTGAAGTTTAAAGTCTCACCTGACAGAATAAGTAATAAATTGAATCGGTACCTATTCGTACGTACGTGCATTTTGTCAGTTAGCTCCACAGCTGTATCAAAAATAATTAAATAAATAAATTTATAATTACCGAAAGCATGCACCTCGTTAAAACATAACATAAAATTATATTTATTAATATTATCGTGTAATACTCGAAATAATTTTGCCGTTTTAGCGTGTAGTTTTATTTACTGAGTTTTAATTATTCGGTAGCTACATCCATTAGATTGTGATTTTTATTTTTGGAATAAATTGATGAGTAAAACTTCAAATTGTAATATTTAATCAATGAAGACAAACGAAAAATGTCAAAAACAAAAAATACAGAAAAGATTCTACCTATAGGTATGCCTACGCTAGATAAAAATCTTCATACAAAAAATTTAAATTTCGAAAAAAAATAAAAATCATTTTCAGCTTCAACAACATCAATAATGTTGTATTTTCCAGTCTTAGCCCTCTAGCTCACTAAAATTTCTGTGCACGCCCCTGCTAGATAGTGTCTTGGATAAACACATTATGTATATGTAGTCAGTTGATGTTCCGAATTAGCTCAGTGATCAAAGCACTTCCCGGCAAGAAAGAGGTCCTGGGTTCAATTCCCAGATGCGACTGAAACTATTTCAGTATTTTCTGTTTTTTCACATTTTCCGAATTAAACTAGCTATTTCATAGTTGAAAATTATATTAACTCTCAATGAAAACAGAAGAAGACACCATTTATTAAGAGTGTTAATATTATTTTCAATGATTAAATATTATAACAATGAGGATTAAATTTCAATGAGTTAATCCAAATAATTAAATCGAATGCAACAATTTAAAATCGATTGAAATTTTAGTTAAAGAATTTGTTATTTGACTGATTTTAATGTTTTTATTTGATTTGACGCCGTCTTCTTCTTCCGACGCCTTCTCCTATCGGTGGTTGGCTACCATTATGGCAATCTTCACCGTGCAGGAAACTCTCTGACACAATTTAGGAAGTTCACTCTAATCATTTCCAGCAGATATGCAGAAATGATGAAACGCCATAATAATATCTACTTCTGATATTCGTGATCGTCCTTCACAATCTTCAATAAAACTGCGAGTTTTTCAAAGTATGTCGATATGCTCACAATTTATATATCACTCTCCGCATCCGAGCTCGAAAAGAAGAAGATGGAGAGATATGAAATTACGAATGTTAAAGGAGCGCGCTAATATTTGGAGCGATAAAATCGATGCGAAAATGTTTAATAAAACACGACTCGTTTAGAATAGAGCAAATATCTCGTGGAACGTATCTTAAGAATCATTTAAAGAAACATTGTGATTTTTTTCACGAATATAGCTTGTAAAATAACTGAAACAAACGTGTTTATAATAATTTTCGCAGCATACCTTGCGATTTTTTTCTATCGAGGGAATTTTATATAATTTCGTTTCGGCGTGAAACGCGTCTAGAATTCAAAAATATTTTTTTTTTAAGAGCTTAAAAACTTCTAATGTTTAAGCGAGATATGTAAGAAGTCGGTAGAAATTCGGGTAGCGGCGGCTTAATCTAACCTAACGTAACAGAACCTAACGTAACCTGACAGCATTCTTCTTCTTTTGATTGAAAAATTTTAATGCCTTCTTGAGGTGAGCATGTCGATACAGTAGTATAGTTTTATTATTTTGCCTTTCATGCAGGTTCGAGAAAGTGCAATAAAAATGGAAAAATTTTATAACATTTTTTCGATTAAGTGAATAGGTATTAAGTACAGGTAAGTAGCCAAGTTCCTGCCCAATGACTATATCCAATAACATTCGTGTGAGAATTGCATTGTTGAGCAACTAATGTGTAATGTATATCCTTATTTAGTCAAACATTACGACTTCTGTTCCCGGTGCACTTTGTCCCTTAGCGCTGGTGTTGAATCACTTTCGCCATTACCAACTATTAAAATAGCCGTGCACAAAGCACATTTTGTGAAGTTATACTATTTTTTAAAATTACTTTTGGAATAAAACTTTAAAGTAAATCTATACCTAACTACCTAGACGTTTATTTATTTATTTGAGACACAAACAGGATATTTATAAAACATTTTTGCAGGTAATATAAAATAAATTCTAATAAAATATAAATATCCCTAGACTTATGTGTCTGCAGTTATAACATTTGCGTATTCACAGAAGCAACATGAAAAACAATGCAAGTATTATTTATAGATAACTTAAAAACTAAAATACAAAATTTGAAAACAAATAACAAAATATTGAAAACTAAAATACAAAACTTGAAATACATAATTAAAATATGAAATATTTATGAAGTGATTATTGAGAAGTAATGAAACAATTTTTTTTTTTTTTTTAGATGCACTAATTAACAAGATTATTCACTGAAGCAATCACAAGAAAAACAATGTGAAATATTTATGAAGTAATTATTGAAAAGTAATTAAACAAAAGAATTTTTTTTATTTTTTATTTTTTTTATTAGTTGCACAAATCATGGAGATATTTTTTGAAGCTAGTTATATTATTTACAAAAATATCTATGATGGTGTGTATTTTAAAAAGATCGTTGTATGATCGAGACATTCTAGATATAGGATTAAAATATCCAGTATTATTGGAAGAAATTTCGGTCCACATTATGTTAAGGTTTCTGGTAGATTTGGGCCTGGCGTATAACTTGATTTGATTGACTAAGTTACTATCTACCCGATTATTCACAATTATATAAAGCATTAAAAGGTCATTAATGTTTCGTCTTTTAACTAAACTCTCTAATTTGAAATGTGTACCTAAGTCTTTGTTCGTACCCGTCTAAAAGATGGTAGACGTTCTTAGGTTATTCCAGCTAACTACGCTTTCGAAGATTTTCTGATTATAACAAAAAAATAACACATCCTATTTACTACTCTCTCCTTTCGGAGGTTGGTTATCATTATCAAATTTGAGATTCGGGTGTGGGTACCGCCGCCCCGGGAACCATTTATTGGATAACCAACACCCCTGCCATAGGTCACCCCAAGTGGTTCGCTACGTTTAACAGGAGTGCCCGGTTTCATGAGGTGAGGTTTATCTAGGTCTTGCCCACCTGTTGCGTGGCGGGCCGGACTGGGAGAAATCGGTTGAGGAAGACCTAACCTAGACCTCTCCAGCCAGACTCTCCTGATACATTGCCTTGCACCGCAGTGGGAGGGATGGATTCGTATATCCGTCACTCCTAGACACATTGACCCCAAGACTCCTACCCACCCTTCATACTTTTTCTTTCCCAGAACTCCTCTCCTTCTTTTCCCATAATAGACCCTCCATACAGCATCCCCAAAGTTAACAAAGGCCCTGATGTATTTTTTTCTCAGGGCCTCCTGGGTGGAGATAATGCAAAAAAAAAAACAGTCCAATCTTCTCCCTGCAGGATCTATCTTCTCCTATCAGGAAATGAACACAAAACCAGAAGATCCGCTTGTTTCTCACTATTCATAATAATATTGATGTAACGATACTTTGGAGATGTACAACGATTAAAATCATAAAATTAAACTTTATATTTTATGAAGTCGTATTCACAAAATGTTACTTTTGACGATATTTCAAACAGTACAATTAATATTAAGTTCACTTAGATTGCAATTAACAATGTAAAGAATATGACACATCGCTTTATAAATCAATTAATACCTGTTGTGGTTACAGAACGCGAATTGTATCACCGTATTTGTCATGCCTTTTTTGTTGAAAAAGTAAAAAATACATTATTTGTGTTCGTTTAAAAATCCGTGCACATAATTAGTGCAGTATTTAACCTCTCAACTAATGTTTTAAGTCGTCTAAATCAATCATCACGCAGAAGAAATATTGAGGCCTATGCCATTAGCATGCGGTGTTTGTGGTTTTTTGCAGGTTTTTTTTTGCGTTCACAGGTGGTGGTTTTTGAAAGTTGTTCAGTTTTTTCGTCTACCAATTCGTTGATATATTCTTTACATACATAAAACAATAGATGGTTGACTGAATTTCTTGGTTCTTGAGTTATAAACGAGCAATGAGCCTCTTGAGAGTCTTGAGTGGTGATTTCATATTTTAATATTGCATTTTTTCGAGGTTGTTCGAGCATTTTGTATATGCAATGAAAAGTGGTAGTGGTAACGCCAATGCAATTCGCATTTACAAATGGCAAACGCATTCGCCGTCAAGATCTAGACAAACCTCACCCCGCAAACCCGGGCACCCTTTCTTAGTCACCAAACATAGCGAACCACTCAGGGTTACCTTTGGCGAGGGTGTTGGTTATCCAATAAATGGTTCAGGGCAGTGGTACCCATACCCGTCTCCCAAATTGAATTGTTTGTCTCATTTATATGCGGTTTCGCTTGCACAACTGAATACTTAATAACATTATACATTTTTTAATTTTTTATTTTTATTAATTGGAGTTTTACGAATCAACCCTAGAAAGAAAATCTACGTCTTTGGGACGTAAGTGAGACACAAGTATTACTGTATTTTTTTTATTTCGCAATGTTGCCCGCTGTCTTTCTCAGTTAGCTCAGTTGCCGAGCAGAGCTTGCACGGGGCGGCTCTGTGACCACGGTAAGTATAAAATGCTGTATAGTCACACGGCTATAATATATGTGGCTTGACGTATTTCAGCATATCGCTCGCCATATATTCCAAGCCACGTATATTATAGCTGTGAGTGTACACAGCTTAGGGGTCATCCATTAATCACGTGATGTTTTTTTAGCAACTTTTTAACCCCCCCTCCCCCCCCCCTGGTGTTATGTGGTGAGGTTTTAGACTACCCCCCCCCCCCCCCAACCAAAATCACGTGTATTTTTTTAGTACAAAGTTTATTGAAAATTTCAGAATATTATCTTTAAATACAGGTATATAATCTGATTAAATTTTTAAAATTAAGCATCGTGATAAAAATTTCGTGGTAAAAATTAATGGACGACCCCTTAATAATTACGGAGAAATATATACACCATACGTACGAAAGACGTAAGATTATCTTTTGTTTAACTTTCGGACTTCTTATAAATGTGATTTAGCGAACAAAAAATTTATTCAACTACCTTTAAACTGTTTTAGTATGATAATATGTCAAATATACTTTTAAACTTCAGTACGTCTTTAAGACGTATCATTCTCCTTAACGTGGGTTTATCAAGATTATCTTTCTAGGATTAAACACGAAAACAATTAATTCTTCTTTCTTTACAAAATAAAATAAATTTTAACTTATTTTCTTCCCCACAAAGCAAATCTTGCATACAATATTGCAAATCTGTTGTGTAGTTTGTCTTGTGCGTTGGGCAGGAATTAAGATCAGCTTGGAACACGGTAGTACCACACAGGCTAACTTTGCTGACGCACTTGTTGCTCGTGGTACTGGCTTTGTGGTACTTGTTACGTGGCGTACTTGTAGGTGTACTAGTTAGGTGTACTAGTACTTGCAGATGGTACTTGCTGCCAAGTGGTCTGGTTGGAGTGTTGGAGACCGACTGACCCGCTAGGAGCCACTTCCTCATTATCAGAGATTACGAAATGTAACAAGGAGTTTCTGAATCGCCAACTACAGCATTGTTATCGTGTTCTACAACGCTCAGATAAGAACCGAGCCTCATAAATGGAGAGATTGACGCATTCCACTTATAAATGAATTTATATTTTAAATTTTAATCCATGTGTACAGAATAATATCATTCATTAATGAGAGAAAATAAATATTTTAAAATTAAGATCATGTTGCTATACTTTCCTGAAATCGGTGCTGACAATCTAATCATTCAACTAAGTCTAAGAAATAACTGTTTTATTTTATTGGACGATTAGTTTTACAACAGTAATATCTGGATCGCCGTTTTTGTGAAAAATCCCCTGTACAATTTATTTTGAATTTTTAGGGTCTATATAATCGTATTATTTATAAGTAGATAAAGAAAACATACTAACCTGGCTCACCTGGCTGGTCACTTCCGATAAACATACTTTAATTTGAAAGATTTGCACGCGGAGGACATTATATTTAAAACACTGGACATTTGCAAGATTTTACATTTGCTACCCCCATCGTTTGTATTACATTTATGAGAAGATTAGTGGCAAAAGTAAATTTAATATTTATTTTGAAAAACTGAAGAATTTAGGACTCTTTAGGGCTGGAGAATTTTTAATGGAGTAGTTAGTTACCGAGTTTTTAACACTTGAATGTTTATTAATGGAAATTAAAATACAAACACAATGATACGATGTTTTTTTTACAGTACGGTGGTAATTTCGTAGGTTGTACCAATTTCTGCAATCTAAAGTCAGCTTAGATAATAGTTTTTAATAAAAATAATATTTGGATGACTTGTAAAGCGCAATTTTTGTGATAAATCACCTCAAGGCGCTGTACAAATTTATAATATATATCTACAATCTTACTTCTCTTCTTCAAACACAGCAAACTTATTTTGTGGCACCATTTTAATTCAAAATTAAGAGAATACTTACAAGTAGTTTTAACTATTTTTATTGTTCAAAAACAGGGTTTAATTTAAACTTTTTTTAAATAAACCCTATATTTAAACAATAAACAATAAACTGATGAAGTAGCATTGCTTCCGAAACATGTTGATTTTTAAACAATCAACGTAAACAATAAAATTTGCATCCACCGGTTCATCGATCACTGATACAAAACTGATGCTGCTAAAAATATACATTTATGGATTTATTTATACTCTGTACAGGCAGAATATGTACAGGACCATACTTACCTGGGAGGTCACTTGAGATTAATACTATTTATTTAGAGAAATTCCGATTAACATATCTCACCGTCTCTCCAACAAGCCAAGTATAAAGAGTATACGTTTTTAAAGTTTTACCCTTACAAATTTGCATTTAAAAAAATATGGTATATGTAAATATTTAAAAAAAAAAACTAAAATATTAATTATAATATTAATAGAATTTAGTATTATGAATAATAAAAGTTGTTTAGTGTCTTACACCGCATTATTAAAATCATTTTCATTAGAGCCAAGTACTATCATGAATGAGTAACGCTGTTTAGGAAAGTACGCAATCAGAAATGAGAACACGATAACACTGTAACAGGGTACAAAGTTCAATTCTACAATGATAGTTATTCCTGTTTCTCCTCGTACTCTCCCATTTTCTGAAAACTTAACATTGAATTTCTCCCTGATTTTACGATAAATTTCCTGAAAAACTCTGTGGTCGATTTAGGTTTTCCCTGTAGGAGAAATGATCGGAATTCTGAACTGATTTTTTCTGATAATTACGCTACGCTTGATTAGTGATGATAATTCAGGGGGCTGTTACAACAGCCGTTATCGTCACGATCATCTACAAAATAATCAAGTAAAAAGTAAGAATGACGACGTTTAAATGATTTCAAAAAAATTAAGTACTAAAACTATGGTTAAAGTACTTAGGTATTGAATAAACATATCTTTATGATGTCACAGGCTCTGAAAGTGTGTAGATTTTTGAGAAAACTCATCGTGGAGTTATCAAAAATTAAAAGGCATGTCGTACTGAAATTCGGACAACAGTGCAAAGAAATAGGTAAATTTCATACACCAAAACCAAATTTTTCTCCGAAATAATTAGATTTGTAATTGGGTACATATTTAAATACCTGCCTACTTAATTGTAAGCCATATATGTGTTAGATCTCTAATGTAACTTTTTTAAATTTAAAATAAGGAGTTATAAATACTACTTGTCAAAAAAATGTAACTGTCTCAATGGCAATTTATAACTTTTTTAAACTTTCTTCAGGCAGGTAGGTAGGTACCGTAATATTGTTTATTCCGATTTGACAACTCGTAGAAGGATCCACGCTCATACGAACTCCGCCGAAAACGGCGGTATCCAACACGGCCATCACCTTGAACTGGAAATGGAAAATACACACAAATTTACAGACAGATGAAATGCCAAAGCCTCAATTTAAAATAGGACTCGCTACGTTTAGTTAAAAATATAATAGTAATCGGACAAACTACGGGATATTTCTAAAGAAAGGATTAAGTTCTGTAAAATGGTTTGTTATTTTTTAATGATTTGTTAAGTTTTAGAAATATTTAATGTTAAAATTTCATATTTTTCATCCACATATGGTAAAGCAGATAGGATGTGCTCTAAAACTTTCAGAATTCTATACATTTTGTTGATTCATAAACTTAGATTAACTGACATTGATTTAACTGTATTTAAGCATAAATATTCGATATGTTTTTTACTTAAGAAGTCGGGTGCATTTTGGCTACATCTGCTTCTTTATTCACCAACTTTCGATGAATTGATATAACAGATGGATGCTTTATAATAATAGAAAGTATTCGTTTTTGAAAAAAACATCATTGCACCTTTCGGCATACCTTTCCGTCCAACCCCTCCATCCGATGCATTATTTTCTGTATAAGATCACACTTGAATTGTGATATTAAAACATGACGTGTGCCCTGTAGCCTGGTGTGGTGTTGGTCCATTATATCTCGTTTCCTTGCCGGCTGGCTTCATCAAATTATCCCCAAACTATCGCTTATCCACCGCAACAAGTAAAAAGAGACGATTCATAAAAGGGGTAAAATCAAAATCATTTAAAACGTTCAACAGCGCATGTTTACTTGCAATGTTTTTACAGGACTCCAAGATGCTTTATTGAACACTTGAACATGTACAGATGGAGTAATCTTTAAAAAATTGGAGCACTTTTAGGAAGATAACAATCAAAATTTGAGCACGCACGAAAGTCGCTTTTCGTCGGTGTAAAGATTTCTGATAATGTATTACGTAGGT
Organism: Limnephilus lunatus; assembly: GCA_917563855.2. Taxonomy (NCBI): domain Eukaryota; kingdom Metazoa; phylum Arthropoda; class Insecta; order Trichoptera; family Limnephilidae; genus Limnephilus; species Limnephilus lunatus. The sequence goes on from OU830593.1 coordinate 51,459,482, forward strand.
TTTGACTTTTTTGTCCAGGTGTTTGCCTTGGTGGATGATTTTGAGACGTGTTTTCAGGTTTTAGAGTTGGGATGTGAGCACAGGAACCCAGGAAGTGGAAGCAGGTGTGAGACCCGCTAACCATATGAGGCTGATTGTTGCAAAAATAGAATGCGCTTAGCACGTGGTACAAATCATCGTACCCATTCAAATATGATTGTGTTTGTGTCCATATAAAGGTGAGTGCATTGGGGTAGATGAGATGTGAAGAATTAAAAAAAGGTTAACCGTGTCGAAGATAAAATGGCAGGTTTCAGGCAAGTTCCCCATTAGCCGGGAATACAGTAAAATTGGCAGAATCAAAATTCTTTTTGTCGACTTCCACAATATATCTCAAAACATACATTTTCCAAGATACACAAAGATATGAGATTTTATGTTCTAAATTTAAGGATGTCACGGTTTCTGCGGATGTGTGGAAATTTGTAATTAAAAATAATATGTTCACTTATAAAAAAAATCTCTAAACCACATATGTTTTTTTACATAACTAGTATTGAGTACAAGTCATCAGCGTGTGTTACGTTTGAATAATGTAATTGAAAATTCTAAAAATAAAACATTTATGTTCATTGGACTAGTTTTTTTTATTGCACCTACGTGATAAAATATTGAAACTAAATAATTTACTTACGGCCGTTGTTCCCAACTTCTCGATGAATCAATCTGAGTCTCCGATCAGCTAAGTGATTTGTTTAGTAACGCTCGTTCGCCTGTTGGTCGGACAGTTGCGTTGAGAAGAATGGATTTGTGCATTTGAGATTTTTCAATGATTTGAGGAGTGTTGAGCCAATATTTCGATTCTTCTAGGGTTTCTGACTCAATCGGGAATTTTAAGCACTGAATTACTTGGTCAAGCCATGTTTTCGTAAGATGTGCTGGAATAATTTTCACAAATGCGACTCTAGGATCTTATTCTGCAGCGTTCATTCTGTTTTCATCCATTCTCTTTTAGGCCTAACCACCATCAATGGCATATAATATTTACCTACCTATTTTTTCATCAACTAATAAAAAATTATTTTCTTTTGTTCCAGGTAAGATATCTTTGACTTTGATTCATCAAAACTCAATCAGGAAATTAATGCCGACTAAAGGTAAGTCACAAAAGAGATGAAACACAAATAATGTCGAAGCCAAGTGGTTTAAGATATAATTCTACCCTAATTAATTTTATATCATAAATTTGCGCCGATTTGTTTAATAAAGTCTGTAATAAATTTCAATAATAATGCAATTTTCTAAATTGGACGGGAGTCGAGGCACGATCTCACCGCATATAATTATTTTTCCAAATATAGGAGTCGAATGATGGGTGCTTTTTTTAGTTTTTATTCGAATGTTACCCTTTTCATTTAACCTTTTTAAAGCAGTTAATACGCTTTTTCAAATTAAGAGTGTTTCAGAGGAATGCTGAGTAAAATGAGTATTTAAAAAAATATAACTGCCTGACCACACCATTGCCAGATAACTCTACATTGGCGACTTATTAATATTCTAACGTATACTCGTTTACTATGACAACTTTTGATATGACCGACTTAAATATTTTATTCACTTGATCGTATTAAATCTTGATTCGTCACACCGGCGTCTTCTTCCATGTACTTGCGCATATTCTTCTGTCATTATTTTCTCCAATCTTTGCTGTTGAATATGGTTTAGTTTAGAGAAAAGTTCTTCAAAGTTGTGAAAAGCTTCAGTTTTTCAAAAGTGTTGAATACATACTTAACGTAAGACAAGACGGTTTAGTAGGCAGATTGGTTAGCAGGCTTCGAGGGTTCAAACTTCTTCTTGCTAAGTCAACCATAATTACTCAAGCAAAGTATTCCCACTAAGTACTTTGCTTGTGTGAGAATACTTTGCTTGCAATTTGGGAGGAGGGTATGGGAGGGGATATATTAGATAACCAATACGTCTGCCATAGGTCACCCCAAGTGGTTCGCTACGTTTGGTTACTTAGCGGGGGTACCCGGGTTCATGGGGGTGAGGTTTGTTCGGGTCTTGACTGCGGATGCGTCTGCTCATCAGGTGCATGGCAGGCTGGATAGGGAGAGAATGGTTGAGGGAGTCCCTTAGACTTCTCCAATTTTATTTTCTCGGAACATCGCCTTGCACCGCAATGGGAGGGATGGATTCATGCCTCCATCATTCATGACAAACTGACTCCCAGATTACTACCCATCCCTAATACCCTTTTCCTTTGCAGAACTTCCTCTCCATCCTTTCCTAAAAAAGACCCTCCACCCAGCATCCCCAAAGATGACGCAGGCCCTGATTGGAATTATTTTCCTCGGGGCGTCCTGTACGGATATATTGTAAAAAGAAGATATCACTGACAACAAATAAAAATTTACTAATATTGTTTTAACCAAAAAACTTACAACATTTCGATTGCAAATTCTCATGTATCGTCTTTGTGACAGTCGCGTACAGGATACACTGTAATAATCGCACATATGATACAGGCGCCCCTATCAGGTTAATAAACGAGGTGATTAAAAGTATGAGCCAATATTCGCTTTGTGTACCTATACATGAAAGGCGCGTTTTAAATGTTTTCGCCTACTTTACCCTTTCCATGTATGGGAGAACCTGCTTTAGAATTTAATGCCTTATTATATTACTATTACTTTAAATTATCATGAACATATTAATGCACATTTCGCAAAACGCATTACATTTGGAATGATATTATTTATAAATGACGATTTAATTAATGATTAGTTTTTAACTATTGGTAATGCGCGTTTTCATCCCGCGACAAAATATCCTTCGGACAAAACATCCCGCCAACAAAATGTCCCATTTTACTATTTTTGAACAATAATTTATTGTCTTTATAGGATATCAGTATTATTTTTGTCCCTCTTTTGTTAGGTTAGGTTAGGCTAGGTTAGATTAGGTTAGGTTAGGTTAGGTTAGGTTTTAGTAGATATTTTATCGCGGGTTGAAAAGTCTCGGAATATTGCCCTATGGTCTATCATTAAAAAAGTAAGGAGGTCGTCATGTGATTTTGCTGAATTCTTAGATTTATAGTCTCCGTCATGTGAATCAGGATCTGTGGATTTCTCGAAAACAAAATGAAATGACGTCGGAAATAGTTAAAAATTAATCATGTATAATAATGATAGAAAGAAATGATTAGAAACGGGAAGTAGACGGAACACTTAACCCACTGTTTGATTTATTTGTCACCGATTGATCCGCTTTACTAAATTCATAGACCGTTCCTTTTTTTTAGCCATTATTAAATTATTTGTCATGGGACGGGCAACACTTATATTCTTTTATCTAAGGATTAAGATTACATTTTTCGCTTTCGTTGACGCATTTCTAAGCACAATCCAATACTTTAATTGCATTAGGTATTTAAGTTATTTTTCAGAAGAATTTATTACGATTTTCCGTGTTTATGTAGGAAGTAGGTACACAGGTATTTTAATGGCGTAATGATGAGTAAGATGTTAAAATTTTGTACGTATAAAATGTTTTGTGATTTTATAAAATACAATGTTCTTCTAATATGATGAAAAATAATTTTCCTCGTATTTTGCAAAAGCTTAAGGCGTGGGTACCTACTCAAAAAGAAGAAAATGTATAGATATGTAAATACGAATGTTAGATAGAGCCCGGTTATATTTAGAAACATTGTGAAAATGTTTATTAAAACACAACTCGCTTAAAATATAGCAAAAATCTCGTGGGGATTGTCTAAAATAGCATTTAAAAAATCGCTGTGAATTTTTTCGTACATTTTTGTAAAATAACTGAAAAACGTGTTAATAATAATATTATTATATTTCGTAGCACAGATTTTTTTCTATTGAGTGAATGTCATGTAATTGTCGTTTCGGCGTGGGGAATGTATAGATATTATCATCAAGAATAACATAATTTTTTAAGAGCTTAAAAGTTTCTTTAATAAATCGGTAGAAAGGCGGGAAGCCAGGCCTTAACTACCTTAAATAACTTTAAAAAAAGCAAAATATGTATGCAAATCAATTGCTGAGATTTTTGGAATTTCTGCATCGAATTTATCTTTAACCAAGTGTAAAATTAATTTTTCTCTCGTTATTTAAAAAGCTTACATTACACCCGGAGCCAATGAGATTATAGCGTCTCCAACATAGGGTATGTTGTTAGGCTGAACCAAATTAGGAGAGGAAAGAGGTGAGAAAGGAGAAAGTTAAATGGAATCTTGCTATTGAAATCCTTTCACTAAACACAGTAAACCAAGCAACAACACTTCAAAAGTATCTAATACTCCAAAGATCATTTATTCAAGAACTCCATTCTATGAGTTATTGATTCTTATAAATAAAATATGCGTAGATTTTCCATAAAGAGCCCTCGTCTTTGGCGAAATATTTTCATACGAATTGAATATTCCTGATCTAAAGAACGATGTTTTTCGTCTTGCTTCGAGGTTTATCTGAACCTCTCCAATTCTTTTACTCTTTCTACTTTCTTTGAGCCAAGAATCTATTGTTAGTTCATAGTGTAAATTATACTTGAGTATGAATAAAATATTCTATCTATTGAAGTTACAAGTATTTTTAAAATATTTTACATTGTACGAAACGTAAAAAAGAAATGTTAATTTTGTATACTCAACTAGCATTTATGTTTATCAAACCATTACTTCTTTTGAAATAACCCTTTACAAACTGGAAAATTGAAAACTTTTTGGTATATTTATCTACCTACCTACCTTAAAAATAAATGTATTTCAGTTCAGTAAGTAAGAAGTGAGAAGGAAGTAAGATAAAAATTATAATAAGGATGAAGTAAAAAGAAGTAAGAAAGAAATAAGAACTAAGAACAATATAATAATTAAGAAAGAAATAAGTAAAAAAGTAAGAATGAATGATGGATTAACGATGAAATATGATCTACGAAAGACATAAAAAGTAAGAGAGAAGGATGAAGTGAGAAAGGAGGAAGTAGTAAGAAAGAAATATGGCGTAAGAAAGAAGCATACTAGATCTCAGCAGATCCCTCATCCGTCGGGTTAACTCAAAACCTACATACTTAACACACCCATGAGTTAGTAAAGTAGCGATTGTTACGTACAGCAAGTATCTTATCAATTCGCAATAATCTTGAATAATGTAGAACGCGAGCCGTTTAAGGAATTCCCACCGACTGCGACTATTAGCCGACTCGTCATGTTCTAGGCGTTTTCCTCGCACTTCCGAAACAATAACCCCTGAAGCGGAAGAGGAAATAAAATTATATCAGCAAATAAGATAAAGTCGAGTATTATTTGTTTTCAACTTATCTTGGTGAATCAGAGTGGATGAGTTAATTATTCGACAAGTTTTTCCACATTATCTTGTGATTAATATCGCGCAACACTTGAATCGGATGTAAGACAAATAAATACTCATTAAACAGTAATTTACTTGTAAATACTATGGGTTTTATCTTCAAATGATCTTAATCCTTCATTCCCTTTCCGTTCGTAGACGAAATAAAATATACAATAATATTTTTGTTATTAAAGTAATGCTTTTCTTACCAAATAATGATAAATGACACTTATGATTCAATGTATTCTTTTTATACTTAGTTTGTCATATTCCTACTTATTTTACGACTAATATAAATTACTTGTGCACACTAGTGTGAGAGTCTCAAAAACGGAACTGATATTTGTGATGTGTGTTGTGAAAATTTTCAAATTACCTATAATGGTAATTATTTATAATCCAGACAAACGATTAAATTACCGACCCATAGTGTGCACTTTGACTATCTACTACTAGAGAACAAAAAAAAACTCTTGTCGATAGCAGCATTGATATAATTTCTTAAACTTTTATCGTAACTATAAATTGTTTAAAAACTTTTGGAGCCGGGTTAAGTGATTTGTTTAGTAACGCTCGATTCGCCTGTAAGTCGGAGAGTTGCGTTAAGAAAAGCGTATTTGTGCATTTGAGGAGTGTTGGGCCAAAATTTCGGAGTAACATGCGTTTTCATCCTGCGACAAAATATCCTGATAAAATATCCCCGACAAAATGTCCTACGGACAAAACATCCTCCTATAAAATATCTACTAAAACCTAACCTAACCTAAACTTTTAGGATGTCTATAATATTTTTATCCCATTTTACAATTTTGAACAATAACTTATTGTCTTTACAGGATATCTGTAATATTTTTGTACCATTTTACTATTTTTGAACAATAATTTATTGTCTTTATATTTTTCTGTGGTATTAGTTTTGTTTTATTATATTATGTAGTATCTGTATATTTATGTAGTATTAGTATTTCTGCAATCTAGTAGTCGGTATTATTTTTATAATTTATTGTCTTTATATTTTTCTGTGGTATTAGTTTTGTTTTATTATATTATGTAGTATCTGTATATTTATGTAGTATTAGTATTTCTGCAATCTAGTAGTCGGTATTATTTTTATCCCATATTTTTGTTAGGTTAGGTTAGATTAGGTTAAGTTTTAGTAGGATATTTTGTCGCGGGATGAAAAGTTGCGGAACCAAATTTCGTAAGCAAAATTGAGAACAACGGCCGTTATTTTATTGGCTTCGGTTTGTACGGGAATATTTTTTCGTATTTCAATGTGATTAGTATGAAGAGTGGGCACATAAAAAAATTATATAGTTCAACGAATAGTTTTGTCAAGGGGGAAAAAATAATAATAGGACGATGGAAAAATTTGTCTCTGGCATACCATCAATTGTCTATGATTATTCAAAGAGTTCTAGATAAATATTGAGTGTGTTACTATCGAGACCCATTAAGAAGCATATTTTGGAAAAACGATAAAATTAAATCAAACAAATTTCTGAACAGGAAAATGGACCGTGGTTCTTTTCCGTAATCATATCAATGTGAAAAGCAGGGGAAATTGTTTTCCTGATTATTTCAAAATGTTCGTAGATGAATTATTTGATTGGTTGTTTGTTGAAGATCACGTTTCCATTGCCCACTTATCATGAGTTTCGAGGAAAACATTCTGGAAAATTGAGAATACATTGTATAATATATTAGAGGTACTTGTTTGCTTTATTTAATGTGTTTATATTATAAAGAAATAAGAGATTCGTGATCTAGTCTCGAGACCTACAATTTTGTTGTTTAACATATGTTTACAAAGTCAAAACTTCTTTCAACTATGCTAAGCCAGTGGGACTATGGCATTCCCAATTTGGGTATGTTGTGAGACTGAAAGGGAGTGCCTTAGTGAAGAATATGGGGGAGATGAAGTTTGAAAACCTAGCTGGCTATTGAAATCGGGTCACCAAACACAGATTAATACACTTGAAGCAACTTTAAAAAAGAATTGTGGATTTTCGTATTTATAAATTAAACATATGCTTTCTTATACCTAATCTACTGACTTTCGGCCAGTTTCAGAAAGTTTATTTTTTGGTAGGGCAAAGCTTAAACTGAAGTTATAAATAATATGCATAAGGTTTCTTTTTTTGGTGAGAGAATTTTATTTTTTGTGAGAAATGTGGATATCCGCAAAGAATGTAAGGCTGATGTAAGCATAATGAGTAAGATTAAGAAAGGGACCCTCAGTTGGTTTGGGCATGTAGAGCGAATGAACGAAGAAAGTGGTGTAAGAAGAATGTACGACGCAAATGTAAGTGGTAGAAGTCGGGACGTCCGAGGAAGATATGGCACGATTAAGTGAATCAGATACTTGAGTCGGGCCATGTCAAAAGTCAGAATAATAGAAGAGAATGTATGAGACGATGTATGAATATGAGTGAGGCAAAGAGTGTGTGCCAAGACCGAGTTGTTTGGCGATCCGTCCTCTCTGCCTACCCCTGCGGGGAAACGGCATGATGCTTAGTTAGTTCTTTTTTATCTTTATGTATGATTGCGAGATTCAAACCCGAACTAAATGCTCTCTAGTAGTATCTGGATAAATCTCTATCAATTTATGCGATATCTATTAACTTTTCTGCAAGTCTAGGATGAATATTTTATTTTTATTTTAACTTTATGACTGGCTAACAAGTGAGGTGGCCATGGTCGTATACATAGTGGAACAAGTTGGGGCGTTTGCCCTATCCTGGCTGGTCGATGCACGACCTCTGTGATTGTCGAACGAGTCACGTTTACAAATTTACAGCACTTCATAAGATGGTTTTTCCTTCTTCCGTTCGTGTTCTTTGTATTCATAGAGCCTAAAGCATAAATATATTGCAGAAGCCTGCCACTTTATCGGTACCAACTCTAGATTTTTATTTTTTGCCCCACCCTAAATCAAAACCTGGATACGCCCATGGTGGTGGCTAAAATTGAGTATTTATATCATTTAGTGTACTGCACAGGACCAACACAATTTCCATGTAGACCTTTTGACCTCTCAATCCATTGACTTGCAGCGTAGTGGTAGGGATGGATTCATACGTTCGTCACTCCTGAACACATTGACCCCCAGATTCCAACCTACCCCTCACACTTTTTTCCTTTCTAGAAATTCCTCTCCTTCCTTTACCTAAAAAGACCCTCCACAGATGACTTAGGCTCTGAGGGAATTTTTACCTCAGGGCCACAAATATATACATAATAATATTTTTATTTAAAAAAAATTATTTATTGAAAAAAAAATTATGTTTGTATTTTTTTAAATTTAATATTCGCTCTGTTTTAAATTTGAAACTTTTAAAATTGCAACTACTGTTATTTAATTAATTATTTTGATTAGATCCGTGTGGTGTATACGATACAAATTTTCATATTATTCTGAAACAATACTTTATGTCGCACTGTTCATTTGTCTATATGATTATGAAAAAACGCAATAGTATCTACATACATAATGGATCCCTGATGTTTATCAGTTTTATCATCGCAATAAATAATCATGTTAAAAGTCACCGTCAAAAACATGATATTATTCTCTTATTTAAATTATTAACAGTCAACATTCCAACCCACCGCCCCCCTCTCATTAGTTCACCTGCCACCCTGCGCTGTGAACTTGAAAACTTCCCACATAACCTTGGAGGGTAAGTTATGTACATATTCAACTGAGAGCACTTGCTCCGAAAGAGTAAATGCGAATGTTAAGTGTGTCCCATTATTGAAAAATATTTTTTCATGGCAGTTTTAATTTTTTTTAGTCAACTTCTCACGGGAGGCACTGAGGAAAATAATTTCCTTCAGGGCCTACGTCGTCTTTGGGGATGTTGTGCGGAGGGTCTTTTTAAGGGAAGGAAGGAGAGGAAGTTCTGGGAAGGAAAGAGGTCTAATTGGTGGGTATCAATCTGGGGGTCAGTGTGTCCGGGAGTGACAGGTGCACGAATCCATCCCTCCCACTGCGGGGCAAGACGATGTGTCAACCGGCCACGCAGCTAGAGGGCATACGCATCCGTAACTAAGACTTCAACAAACCTCACTACATGAACCCGGGTATCATTGCTAAGTCCCTAAACGTAGCGAACTGGCTTGGTGGTAAGTTAGTTTCGCAAAGAATCATCATAAAAGTAATACTCAAAAAGATTCCTTCTCAACCGGCTTAATTTTTTAAATATAAATATATAATACCAAATTTCGATTACATATTTAAGCAAGCTTTCATTATAAAAATGTATAAAAAAATAACAAAGAATATTAAGAATTTTACAAACCAATGAGAAATGAAAATAAATTTATTACCTACACCTAATTTTAAAACAACCCAAATAAAACCATTAAATTTAACAAGCCATAAAAACTATAACAACCTCCATTGTAAATAGCCGTGTATATTCAACCATTCAGAATAAATATATAAAATTATATAATTTTCCAAAAAGACTTATATTAAAAAGTGATTATTTATACAAAACATATCATAACATACAACCTAAGTAAGAATATGGCTCCCTTATCAGGCATAAGAGCTCCTCTTTTCTGAAAAGGTATAGAAGACCAATAATGATCTTAAATATAATATTTATATGTATAAATTTAACTCTAACTAACTAACTAACCATCACGCCGTTTCCCCGCAGGGGTAGGCAGAGAGGACGGACCGCCAAACAACTCGGTCTTGGCACACACTCTTTGCCTCACTCACATTCATACATCGTCTCATACATTCTCTTCTATTATTCTGACTTTTGACATGGCCCGACTCAAGTATCTGATTCACTTGATCGTGCCATGTCTTCCTCGGACGTCCCCGACTTCTTCTACCATTCACATTTGCGTCGTATATTCTTCTTACACTACTTTCTTCGTTCATTCGCTCTACATGCCCAAACCATCTGAGGGTCCCTTTCTTAATCTTACTCATTATGCATACATCAGCCTTACATTCTTTGCGGATATCCACATTTCTCACACGATCATACATTGTTTTACCACACATACTCCTCAAGGATCTCATTTCAACAGCATTTAGTTTACTTTCATCCTTCCTCTGCCAGTTCCATGCCTCACTGCCATACATCAGGGTAGGTACCAGGACTCCATTGTGGACTGCTAGCTTCGCTTCTTTTGACAGTTTTTTATTAGCCTCTCAGAAACTGGGCGTACTGTACAGGGCCCGCAGATACTTTAATAGTACTCAACTGTTAACCCTGTACAAATCGCAAGTGCGCCCCACGGTTGAATTTGGCAGCCACCTCTGGTCTGGAGCTCCAAAATACCTAAAAAAAACCCTCGACTCTGTGCAGAAACGGGCGGTCCGTTTGATAGATTCTCCCATCTTAACAGACGGATTGCAATCTTTAGAGCATAGGCGTCAGGTGGGAATGCTGTCCTTGTTCTACCGGTATTACAATGGAAGATGCTCCGAGGAACTAGCGTCATTGATCCCCTCGGCACCGGTGCATAGTCGGGAAACACGCCAAACACGCGCCCAACATTTGTACACAGTTGATATTAGTCACATGAGAACGGGTCGTTTTTACGATTCGTTCTTGAGTTCAACAGCTCGGCTGTGGAACGATTTACCGGCCTCTGTGTTTCCTCCCTCCTACAACATGAGTCTCTTCAAGACCCATGTTAACTCCTTCCTTTCCTCAAAAAGACCCTCCACACAGCATCCTCAAAGATGACATAGGCCCTGAGGGAAATTATTTTCCTCAGGGCCTCCTGTGTGGAGTTAATGTAAAAAAAAAAAAAAAAAACGGCATTCAGCCCTCTACTTTCAGATTACTCAATTTCGCGCCCAATCCCACTTCTTTTAATTCTTGCATACAATTATCCATGTACAGATTGAATAACCATGGTGACATTACGCAGCCTTGCGTTACACCTTTTGTGATGTCAAACCACTCCGTAAAACCACCGTTCACCCTAACACATGCAACGCTTCCATCGTACAGAGACGCAATTGCCTGTATCAGATTTGTATTCACTCCATACTTGGACAAAACCGTCCATAGTTTTTTCCTGTCTACTCGGTCGTATGCTTTTTGTAGATCTACAAAGGCACAGAAAAGTTTCTGGTTTTTCGCCAGAAACTTCTCAGTGAGCATACGCAAGGAGAAAATCTGGTCCATGCATCCTCTTCCACTCATAAAGGCACCTTGCACATCCCATATTTTATCCTTTTTTCCATTCTTACCCTTTCAATTAATATTCTTCCGTACAGCTTGCCGACTGAACTTAGCAGGCTAATAGCCTTATGATTCCCACATTCCATACGTGACCCTTTACCTTTGTATAATGGCATGTAACCCTCCTCTAAACACTGGTTAAAAATTTTGCACAACCATGTGAGAATAACATGGCTATCTCCTTTAAAGTATTCGGCAGCAATATTGTCGAAACCAACAGCCTTACCATTCTTCATGCATTTTATCGATTTTTTAATTTCATCCACGCTGATTTTAGTAACATTCACTCCGTCATCGTTCATACCCGATTCACCGCTGGCCTCACTATCACCCGGGTTGCTTTCGAAGACTTCCTCAAAATATTTCATCCATCTCTCTTTTATTTCTTCCTCATTCGTCAACATTCTTCTATCTCTCGATTTTATCACTTTCAAATTTAAATTTAACTCAAATATTTTATATTATAATGATACAGAATAAAAATAAAACATATCAATAACATACCCATATCAACCAATGACTTCCAGTTTAGTGTTTGTAGTATATTTATACACCCTTCTAAAGCCTTTTGAGATTACACTACAAGTTCCAACGAGACCTCATACAAATCATATTATTCCCGAAAGCCTCGCCACTCGCAATATCTCCGAGAAGCTTTTCAACGGGGCAACAATTCTAAAAAATTTTCAGGAAATTCTTCGTGAAAGTCATCAACAATAGTATGACCTACCTGAATATTGAAACCAGTCAAGTTGCTTCAGACAGGTTAAATAACATACAAAACTGTTAAAAATAATTAATCGATTGTAATAAAAGAACTTAGTTCTGAACTAGTTTTTTTTTTAATTTCCTTCTATCAGCCTGTATATAAAATCAATGTCTTAGTTTACGACGTTGTTTTTCTTCCACTCCAGCATCTCGGGTGAAATTTTTCCATGAAATACATTTAATATAAAACGGCTTTAAATTAAAGAATTCCGAATATCGAACTTTATTCTGTCTGATTTAATATGACATTATTATGATTGAGAATTATTTGGTTCGTGCACTGAGTACCTACGTGACGTTTACGTTTTTTATTTGAACTTTTGCCTTTGCGTACCCTTGGGTGTGACATACACCTCGAATAAATGTCCCTCACACCCAGCCTGGTCTAAAAATTATTGCTCAAGTTATATGAAGAGAGAACTCGTATATTGTACTAAGTCGTCACAAAATTGAGGTATTCAAATACTGATAACGTGTAAGTTATACCGTGTTACTGTTGAGTTTTCAAATATTTTTTTATCAAATAAGAGTAGAAATATAAAAAATGGAACTAACTAACTAACTAATAATTTGTGGGCTGGCAATACCAATTTACCTGTCAAATATTATTTTAAAGCGCAATGACACTGAAAATACAAAACACTGCACACATTTAAAAAAACATTTTTTGATTCCTAAAAAAAAATCGAAGAAGCACTGTTGTTAAGGTACCTACTTGATGACAAAAATTTGATTAAATTGGGTTTTGCAAATTGATTGGATTTTATTTAATTCATCATGAATTTGAATTTAACTGTCGGTAGAAAGGGAGAATCATTAATGGTGAGTTTAGTTACACTTTTTTTAGATCTGAATGAGTTAAATATATTCATATCTAAAATTTGAAACATGATCTAAAGCTCGGGCAACGCTAGGTACTTAAGCAAATATTAAATAAATGTGAGCAATTTCTAAACTGTGCTTTATATTTTATTACAATATCGTTATTCTTCATTATATTAACACAAAATTCCAAACGTATAATAATAATATACCTACATATATGCAATTCTAATTTTGAGATCAGTGGGTATCTATATTGCAATGAAAAAATATTTTTTCCACTTTTATGCCTTTTTAATAAAAATATGGGTTACACAACCCAGCTTTACATAACCACCATGGTTATGTTTTTAGTATTGCCATTTGAACAACAGTGGCGCCCTCCTATGTTTTTTACTCATATTTGAAAAAGTGTATGTAGTTCAGTAGATGTTTGGTTTTGAAATGAGAATATTCATAGTTCCTAGAGTGATATCATTTATCCAATTCCTATCTCTTTCTAACCATCACCTTGCTGGAAAAATATTTGAAATTTGAAACAATGCAATGGCAAGAAAAGTATCAAATTCGAGTGCATTTGTTTCGAAAATTGAGATTTGCAACTACCTTGGAAACAAGTTGTTGGCGTTTTCGTATACAATAGTCTCATTTTTTAACTAAAGGGAAGGTATTTGACCATCTAAGAAATAAATAATGTCATTTTGAACTTATTCGTTTTGTTATGGCGATAATTTCCTCGAGGCATCGTGGTGGAACTACATAACTATATTGTGATTGTGTTGTGTGCTTCTTTGCAGAGATAGAGTTGTAAGTGGTTGGTTATCCTTTTTCCTGGCATATGTTCCTTGTTTTTCCTACATACTATCACTCAATTCCAGCAAACACTATTTCGTCTCGTTTCGGTTTTTAGTATACACTCTCCATTTTAAAATGCATCTCAAGCTGTAATTCGTAAGTGGTTTCGGATGCAATAGTAGTTACTTTTTACACTGGTTATGAGATATGTTGTCTATCACAAAATGAAGAAACACAAGTAACAGTATTTATTTATTATAAAAACTTCGTAAATCTTTGATCCCGGGCTAAAAAAAATCATTTATTTAGAATTAAATTCTTCTGCTATCTATAATATAATATTATATTGCAAAGAAGAGTGTCTGTGGCTTTGTTTTTTATACAAATGTACAGTTTTATTACGATACTAAAGAAATATTGTACACTTGATATTTAAAACAAAAGAAAGATCTTTGTCTACATGAGATTTCGACAAACTACCCCCATCCTCTTTTACCACGCCTTAAAACAGATTTTTAAAATATTTCTTGCTGAAATTTTGCACACTCGTGTCGATGTTCGAAATAATAAAATTACTATAAACAGCTGATTTCTAAAAATTCTACGTAAAGCAACAGTGAATTAAAATCTCGAAAATGTAATTTGGCTGAGATCATCGTAAAGTTGATGATTGATTGATTGACATGATTCGTTGAGCATATTGAAAGAATGCCAGGTTTAAAAAATATATATTACTAAGTGGATGTCCCAGGTGGAAGCGACCCAGAGGCAGACAAACGAAGAGATGGATGAACTGCGTGGAAGAGGATTGGAGCCGAACTGGAAAGAATGAAGACTTGATGCGAATGGCGAGAGACTGTATCACTGTGTATAGACAGTGGAGAACATTTAGGTAGGAAACCAAATCCTACCAAGATATGCAGTAAAGATGATGTGATGATGATGTCGAATTTATTAAACGTCTGACTTCCCTAAGTTCAATAACCATTCACGGACAAATTTTATTACACTATGAGGCCTCTGGAATTTCAGATGTATGCCCAAAATATAAGTGCATGATTCTCGGTTACTGGAAAGTGAGATAATCGCTTTACCAAGTGAGAAATATCACTGAGCCGAGCTGATTGAGCGAATTATCTTATTGTCCCGTTCTCAGAAGTTTCGACTTTGAGACGTGACTACTGAAACTGAATTCTGCCTGAAAATATTCAAAACAAACCATTTCAAAGATACAGCGGAATAAATTTATCGCGTTTTATATGAATTATTTAAGTCTATGGGTTGCGTAGACGACTTCTTTCAATTCTAAGAGCTCCGGTAGTTGAACTCCGTTCATTAATAAGCCAATAATTTTTCAAAATGGACGACATTAACCAAATAAATGACGGTTAACTGCAACTTATCTAATACTATGGATGCCGCGCTAAAATTTATCAATCGTCGATCGGAATATCTCCTATCAATTGTTGACCGTACTCGTAAATATTGACAACTGACCATAGATGACGGATTCGTATTGCTTTTTTATATGAATACCTCACAAGAGTCCCAGCTGCTCCCGTCTGGAGCCAGTGACATGGCATATGGCATCCCCAATTAGGGCATGTTGTGAGGCTGAAGGTGTGATGGGGGGGGAGGAGATGGGGGAAGGAAGATGGGGAAGTTCCTGGCTATTTAGATCAGGTCATTTAAAGCAACGTTTCAATTCTGAATGGTGGTCTTAAACCCGGGCAATAATGAGTGTCTTCTACTCTAAAACATGCCACAAATATATAAGTACTTATATAATATTAAATGAATTAATTGTGTAATAACACAAATCCACCAAATAAAATTTTGAGATTGATTGAGATTCGATTCCGCGACCTTTGGATTGCGAGTCAAGAGCCTTGTCTCTAGATCATGCCGGTCGTTTAAATTAACTGAAACTTATCTGATACTACGGAGGACGCGCTAAAATTTGTCAATCGTCGATCGGAATATCTCCTATCAATAATTGTTGACCGTGCTCGCAAATATTGATAACCGACCATAGATGACGGATTCGTATCGGTATAGTGTTGTATCGATCGGCCGTGATCGTCATACCTTGTAAGTAGAAAAACTTACAAAGTGAACCAATAAAAACATAATTTGGATATATTTTTTTATGGGAGCAGTAAAATGTTTTGTTAAAGTGTCGTAAAATTGTTCACTAAAATAATCCACTGAGTCTATCATAAAATCACATCTCTCATCCTTGTATGTAAGTCCTCTTTGTCACCTTTAATCATGTCAGCGTCTTCCATTCATCCTCCCTGCCACGGATCCTCTGGAGCTCTTCATCCCAAATACAAAGGCAGCCTCCCAACCCGACACAATTACCCCGGCATTTGTTCGCGGGGCTATTGAGATGGGAGATGAGACTATGGATGCTGTTTTATCTAGATCGGTTAGATTGGAAGTGCGGGGGGTAAGTTTACTGGGCCTGGCCTGGCCTGGTAAAGACTGCCCCTTTATCACGATTTACATATTCAATTCATCAGCTTCTACAATTTCTCGGCTAGATTGTTTTTAATGTTTTTTTGTTCGTTTTGATGTAGACTTGCTTAGATCAAGACATAAAGTTTGGAATACATTACTGGGTACATTGTCTAAGACTGGTAAAACAGAATTCATAGCGAAAGTCAAAATTGTTATATTTTTAATAGACAATATTCGTTAGTGGAGGATAGAGTTAAAAACGTAATAACATAAAAACTAGCAAGTAGTACAAAATTTTACGTATAAAAATGTTAACAGCTTATTTGACAAACTACCTACACTACCTAGCAGTGGCGGTTCATGAGTTTTCAGTGAGCTAGAGCGCTGAGATTGAAAAATATGACGTTATTGACGTTGTTGTAGCTGAAAATGATTTTTTTTTTTTTCAAAATTTAACTTTTTGTATGAAGATCTTCGGGATTCTTTCAGACAAGGGATGCGCATACTGAAAGATCTTCATGCAAAAAGTTAAAATTTTGAAAAAAAAAATCGTTTTCAGCTACAACAACATCAGAAATGTTGTATTGTTCAATCTTAGCACTCCAGCTCACTGAAAACTCATGGACCGCCACTGTAAATATACAATATTATACAGGTAGAGGTACCTGTATAATATTGTATATGTATATTCCATGAATCTAAAACTTTTAATACCTTTAAATAAGTTGCTGTCAATTCACTATTGTTATATATTGTACATCACTAGTGATGAACTACTTCTGATAATAATTGTCATCTATGGTCACTCTAAAAGTAATGTCAATGATGTGAACGCCTAGTGAATAAAAGTCTTAATTTATAATAACAGAGTTTTCTACTACACATTAATATTTAATACATAACAAAACAGTAGTTAAAAAAAAAAACAATTTTTCAAAAAAATGTGTTTATCTAGTTTTTTTCTAGCGTTCTTCAGAGCGCCTTGGGATGACAATATGTTAAAAAAACGTTAACATTAATTATTAATGCAAGTAAAGTATTTTTGTGCTAAGTAATCGTTATTATCTATGTAAAACGACAAAAAATTAAAACCACAGGAACGTTATGAAAAATAGAACAAATAAGATGTTGGCTTCTAATAATTATCTCTACATATTATAAATTAATGTCCTCCGCCGCGTCTTTCTGTCTGTTCGCGATAAACTCAACCCCTGAACGGATTTTCATGCCGTTTTCACTAATAGATAAAATAATTCACGAGAGGAATATAATTTGTCAAGGTTGTGTGTAAATTGGTTGAAATATATTTTATAAAGGTGGACGAGCGGGCTGACAAGCGGGCGCTGTGGATTTGATTTATATGCAAAACTACAGTTTTATGCCGAGGTTGATGAAATTTTGCACATGTGACCTTCAAAACAAGAGGAAGGTCACTGTCTATATATTGGGTTTCAATAACTCTGTGTAAAGCCAGGGCATCGCAAGGGACTTCAGCTAGTTTCAAATAATTTAGAATTGTAATAAATTCCAAGAAGTACCACCTTTTAACCAATACCATTCAATCCGTTATATTTTGATTACTAATAATGATTGAATAACCGCATCCCCTGCATTCGTACCAGAGAGCTGCTGTTCATTGTTCAGCCTATCTTCTATCTCTCCATCACGTCCGTCAGGCCATGTGATATATATAACCGGTAATTGGTAAGGACTTAACCAGGTCGAAGGGGGCTACTACCAGCTACTAGCCGCCACTAGCTTCTAGCCGTTTCTATCTCCAGCTTTTCTAGCTATCCAAAGTCCAAACTACCCAAAGATTATATTATAGTTGGTCGATGTAACCAACCAAACCACGTTCTAACCGTATACGGGACATTGGAAACCGGGCCAGTTGATCGTTGAATGAAGTTTCTATTCAACTTGAAAGTATGGCTTTATGTTTTGTAATTATTGTTTTACTACGGTGTAATAAAAAAAAATTAATTTCTTTTTATTTTTAATTTTATGAGTAAAATCTCAAATTATAATATTTAATTAAATGAAGACAATATTGGCGAAACTCAATCGAAAATCTGGAGGCAGAAACATCAGAAAAAGATATTGGCACCTCTGGGACTCGAACCCAGGACCTTCTGTTTACAAGGCAAATGCTCTACCAACTGAGGGTTCGAGTCCCAGAATTGACAATATCTTTTTCTGATGTTTAGATCTCCAGATTTTCGATTGAATCTCGCTAATATTGTCTTCATTTACTTGAATAGGTACAATTCAACTTGATCTGTAAGACAGCAATTATTTATTGAACTTGTTATACGACCGAGTGTTTACACGGTATATCAGACAAGTACAACGTAGCACGATGAATAAATGATATCAAACCGGAATATAAAAAAAATGTTCTAAGTTTGTTTTACTAGTCTAAACAATGTATAGCCTTTGAGGTGATTTTTCACAAAAATTGCAGTGTATAAATTATCTAAATACCACGGATAAAATACAATAAAAAATCGGTGATTGCTCGATCAAGTTTAAGAAAAAAATCATTAATATGTTTGCTCAGTGCAAATTGAAAAATAAAACTAACCTAACCTTACCCGCGTAATTACAATATTTATTTTTAATCTGTGTATTACAAAATCCATTCTAATTACATATTATTTTACTGTTTTTCCAATAAAAACAAAGACAATATAATTCATCGCATTTCAAAACGATTACCCAATGTATTGTATCTTATTCCACTATTGCAAGGGCCCGAAATGACATTTAATATAAAATTATAATTTTAGTTTATTATGTACCAATTTCAAACCTAAAATCGTCTTTAAAAATACCTTTAATAATAAATTGACATGGGTATCAAACGAATTTTTTTAGTGTCGATTTTTTTACTTATACCCTTGTGTATACCATATATAGTAGACAAGAAGTTTTTTTTCCTTGATGTATTTGAATGAATATAATATGTTTTATACTTTTGTTATTCGGCGGTACATCCTCTTTGCACTACCTTTCTGGGCCCATAGTTATATTTTCTAAACGTAGGTACCTATATTGTATTTATATACCAATTATATGTCTGCAGTTATATTCAGTTTCGAAAATTTTATTTGAATTTAGAAATCTTTAATCCCAATCCATAGATTTTTACTGATTGGATAAAATAAATTTAACGTTTAAGAACGTGCTATCCCAGAACTACTCCGTACCTCTTGTTGTATAAAATTGAAAGTGTTGAAACCACCCCTTTGTGCTCGGCCACCCAGTAGGGCCATTGTGAGCGGGTCACGAACCGGGTCCCTCGTGAACAGTGTAAATAATCACAGTAATACAGATGCACACTACACACTACACAGCCTCCTGAAATGAGATGTCTATCTTGATTGAACCAGACGTGAAAGAGAACTTGCTCCATCATTGAGAACTAGTCCATACGTAGAGACTAATCTATCTATCTATCTATGTATATGTATATAAATATAAATAAAAAATTAATCGCCGAAATGTATGTACGCGCATAACTTCCGAACGACTGCACCAAATTAGATAATTATTTTTTTTGTGTTCGTTATTGTCAGAACATGGTTTATATAAAACTACTGGTGAGCTCTGGCATTATGAAATTTGTATTAAAAAATTGGAATAGGTGGATCCGAGCAGTTTGAAAACTGAATGTACCGGGAATGAATGTACGGGAGGGTAACTCGGGTAGGGGGTTTCACGGGAGGGGGGAGGGGAACACGGAAGGGGGGTGGGGAATCTGGAAGGGGGGAAGGGAACTCGGGAGGGGGGTCGCGGGTCGGGGGAAGGGGAAGAGGGAAGGTCGAGGAGGTGGAGTGGGAACGCGAGAGGGGAAGGGGACGCGGGAAAGGAAGGGGTGGTGGAAGGGGAACTGGACGAATTGGAAAGTATAATATCGTAATTAATTTTGAAATAACACGAATTAATCAATTTTTTTTTTTGCTTATACATTGTATTAAGGGACATACTTGACTTTCTTTAATAAGTGATTGCCTGACAATATTTTGAATTTAAAAAAATCGATATTTCTTATGTTTTTTTTAAACCAAAAACGTTAAAAATCTCTAGGTATTGAACAAATAGGGGCGAGGTGAGAGATTGAGCGATTACTCCGCCAAGTGACCAGTGACTACATATGGAGGATTTTTTTGTTTGATTTTGAAGAAAAAATAATTTAAAAAAAAACGAAAAACTCGGTAGCGCGCGGTGGTACGTAGCATGAGAATGACGAATTGCCAAGAACTGCGCTAATGTAGCCAATAGTGTTTCCGAAATTCGGGGAATAGTATGGTTAAGCCCCGTTTCCACGCTTGCCAAGCCTCGGCAAGCCTCCACAAACGCCAACGTGGAAACAGGTCGTTTGTCTTGCCGACGATCCAGTCGGGGTCGGATCCAGCGGCAAGCTTCGTTAGCTGACGGCGAATGCACGCCGTTTTTGCTCCATGCGGTATATCGATAATTAACATTACGAGACATATGTATGACGAACAATTTCAATGCACTAATTTAATTTATTGGATTTACCTAAAAAGTCAATATAAATAAATAATCTTTTAACAATTATTATAAGCAATAATTATTAGCCTGAAACACTCATCAACATTGAAAAATTCTCCCGAGAAAAGATAAATGCCGCCGACGGGACTTGATTATTATCTTGTTATATTGCTTATAATAATTGTTACCCTTTGTGCTATGCATAAAAATCTTGTCTTAAACATTATTTTACCAATTAAAATTAATAATTAAATAATCTTTTATTGATGATTTATTACAATAAAAAAACTGAAAAAATTGTTGGAATAACTTTTTTTTTATAATACAAGACAATATTATATTGTTTTTTTACTTTTTGCTTGTATTTCAAATAAAAGTATGTTAAACCAAACGCAATAGCCGACACAAGCGTGTAAACGGCTTCCAAATGCCAAGCGAGATTTGTGGACGCTTGGAGCTTGTGGAGGCTTGCCGAGCCTTGGCAACGGAAACACACCATAAGAGAATAAAACATTTATTTATAGTAGGTGCTCGGTACAATATGAACGACTTTAAAAAATTTGGAATGGGGTTTTTCCACGTTATTGCTTAAAAAAATTGATCAAAAAATTACGATATTTACAGCATTTTTATTTTATTTTTATGTTGACGAATAAATTTTCTACAGCGAGTCAAAGTTTCCCATTTTTTAATTACCGCTAAAACGATATTTTGGGGCGTGGCTATCGTGTGGACGCCCACTGATAGTGTTTATGCTGGCCATGCTGAACGACACTTGTGACGTTACAATCCATTTACCAACCACGGGCCGTTTTGATTTTCTCAGTTTTAGATCGTTTTTAAAAACAAAATATTGAATGAAACCATAAAAAACAGATATTTTTAGTAGGATGATTAAAATCAGAAAAATGATCTTTAAATATTTCACACATTTTCAACAGAATCATTCGCTTGTGGAAATACCCCCATTGGAAAAATGGATTTAAAAAGGGATTCTACAGAGAAATTGGTATCACGGCAAGCTAAAATCCAGCTAATAGATTCTTACTTCATTTATTTCTCACGTGTTCTCTCATCGCAATAATGAACAAATAAAGCCATAAACGGAAGATTGAATATAATAATTAATAATAAACGTTCAGATTGACACAGATACTTTAAAACAACAATGGATTAACAGAATGCACTGAAATGTTTCTCTGGGAATACACAAAATCAATTTAAATACTTTTTTATTGAAAGGAACAATGCCAAAACGAATAACAATAACATTGCAAAATGCATCGGTTACGATTTCGTAAGAGTAAAATGTTACTTGGAAAACATAATACCCATACATTCCACTTAAGCTGATGCACAACGTCGCGGTCGCGTCGTGTAAAATTCGGTAACAGCCCGCTAACAATAATACTCCTTATGTAGATGGCGATAAGGCATAAATTCCCGTTTAAGGCCCAGCTTTCCGCATTTCTCTCGATTTATTACATATTTTCCTCAAATACGTAGTTTTAAATCTCTTAAAAAATATAGGTTTTTACTTGAAGATAATATCTACACATTCCCCACGCCGAAACGGTAATTATATGAAATTCCCTCGATAAAAAAAAATCGCAAAGTATGCTCCGAAAATTATTACAAATACGTTTTTTTCAGTTATTTTACAAGTTACATGTATGAAAAAATTCACAGTGTTTCTTTAAATACTATTTTAGACAATCCCTACGAGATTTTTGCTCTATCTTAAACGAGTCGTGTATTATTAAACATATTCACAATTTTCGCTTGAATATTATCGTTTTTAATATTAGCGCGCTCTTTCTAACATTCCTATTTACATATCTCTCCATCTTCTTAATTTTGAAGCACCTTCCGCGCCTTACATCAGCTGCCTCTTTCGATTTACTTACGAAAAAAAACCTCGCCAAAAAAGCGTGTTTCATTTTATTTTGCGAAGCTCAGACACAAATATTTAAATGTTTTACGATCATTTTCTAAAATTAATAATTCTCCACATTATACAATAAAATCATAACCGAAAAGGGGTCCGTCAGTAGGAGATTTTTAACTTTAAAGCAGTTTTACAGCCCTCATACTTTTTTTATGGGATTATAAAACAGCTAATCAAGAAATACTCGATTATTTTGAAGGCAAATATGTGATCTACTCGCAGTAATTTATTAAAGCATCTAAAAGATTTCCAAGTGATCTAATTTTCAAACCAAAATCATTTGATTTTGCATCTATTTGTAGTAGTTTATCTTATCCACCCCTCAGACATGTCTAACGTTTTCCTTTAATTTAATTTTCTTTGTGTAAAAAAAATATTTACAAAAATCAAATACATTTGTGCAACAATAATTATTATATATTATCAATATAAATAAATTTATCCGCCATAACACAGGATCACCCCTAGCACGGTGAGTGAAATAATAAAAACAAATTATTTTCTGTTAAAAATTTGTGGCATTTTTTATAATTTTTTTCTTATTATTATTATTTTTTAAATGATAACATTGTTACAGTAATAAACATAATACTATGGCAAAAAAAAAATTGTGAAATACACATTTTCAAGGATTCTACGCCAATTAACAGAGTTCAGCTCTTAAGCTTGGTGTAGGAGTCATTTTATAAATTATATAGTAGAGTTTTTGATAAATATAATCTTAAGTACTAGGATGTAGTATCTTTTTTATACATAAAAATCAATTTTTGTTTGTTTATTTGTTTGTTTGTTTGTTTGTTCGTATGTTATGCGCTGCCATACCGTTTATCCGACTGCGGTGAAACTTGGGTGATTTTTATATCTTGATAAAGATTTTTCTCTGCTGTGGCTTGTGGACTCTTAAATGTTCCTTTTGAATAGTTGCAGCCGGAACATGAAAATTGTTTTTCTACATTTGAGTAAACTTGTGGGTTTTCAAAGTCTCCATTCTAGTACATAAATAATTGCAATCGGAACATACAAAAGGTTTTTCTCAACTGTGTGACGGCTTCTGGACTTAAATGTTCTTTTTGAGAACATGAATAGTTGCAGTTTCTGCATTCGCTCTTAAGTTAATACCAGTTTCGATAAAAAAAATTATCAAACGTTGACCGGTCCGCGGTGATATAAAGGTTGGGGACCACTGCACTAGTATATGACTTTTGCAAATTCTTAGCTGCCTTGTTGCTTTTATACATTGTTAGGACACATTCTTCATACTAGATGAGACTATTTATGTACACATTTTTATGGGTTGGTATGATGGTTTGGATGCCTGCATCGATACTTTAGATATACATTTTTGAAACTTGGAAACGTGGAACTTGACCCTGGCTTTCAAATTACAAATCTCGATACAATTAGAAAACCCCGCGTCCATTGTGGGGCTCCCAGGCTAACCAGATGGCTTTATTTTTACCAATTTTTGTAATCGTTTACCAACACCCTAATTCAATCTTCTCTCGGTCTCTGGATAATCAGCTTTACTTTGTACTGGATTGGTTGGAGCTAGTTTGAGCTGCGATACAATAAATGAAAAGTGCACTCATTAAAGAATTATGCAACACTAACTGTGGGAGGCGGTGAATTTATCTTCAATTGTATGCAAAGAACATCTTGTAACCATTTACAGCTATGCTCCGAGAATACGAATCCAAATAAACATGACTCGGTACCTGCTTAGAGATTGAATCTTACAAAATGTTCACAATAAAGTTACATTTTTACTTACTCCTTTTTTTCAAATCTATGAAAGTCTTCGGATATTATATTATTGTTGGATTTGTGAAGCTGAAAGTATTTAAAAAAATATGTTTTCCTCTTTCGAAACCAAACACTTAATTTTTGAGAAGATCAGAAATTTATCTGTTGGATGGACACCGTTTTG
This sequence comes from Limnephilus lunatus, assembly GCA_917563855.2. NCBI lineage: Eukaryota > Metazoa > Arthropoda > Insecta > Trichoptera > Limnephilidae > Limnephilus > Limnephilus lunatus. Next base: position 51,484,301 of record OU830593.1, read on the forward strand.
ATAACTTGAAAAATTATAACGTCTCTCAAAAATCTAAATAAGCAAAAATTACAAACACAGTTTTTTCGACGCAATGTCGAATGTATATTATACATGCTGCACACAGAATGGTTCCATGACAGTCGATCCCCGTTAGTTGCCCCCATACTTATATACTATATGCAGTCGGTTTAGGGAAAATACGGTATACCAACTTCCACAAAATATAACTAAGTGTCTCCGAAGGGGAGAGCAGAGAGGATGTATCGCCAAATAATAAAATTATAAAATACATTTTCATTCAAACGCATCAAGGAAAAACTACATATACATTGTATACACAAGTGCATAAGTTTAAAAAGAGACGCTGTTAATAAATTCGTTTGATATCCAGACCAACTTATACACCTGATCATATACAATAAGTATATATACGTACCAGCGTATAAGAACAAAAATCTATACATAATAAATTCGTTCGATACCCGTGCCAATTTATTCTTAAAGGTATTTTTGAGGTCGATTTTAGCTTAAAAAATCATAAATAATGCAAAAAAATATTTTTTTATAATAAACTAGCTGAAGTCCACGGCGATGCCCGGGCTATACATACATTTTTCGAAATCAAATGTAGGCAGTGACCTTCCTCTTGTTTTGAAGGTCACATGAGCAAAATTTCATCAAAATAAAACTGTGGATTTGCATACAAATCAAATCCACCCCGCCCGCTTGCCAGCCCACTGGTCCACCACATTTAGGCATTTTCCTTTATATTGCAACCAATTTACACAAAACCTTGACAAATTATGTACCCAAACCTTCCTCATGAATCACTCCATCTATTGGCGAAAATCGCATAAAAATCCGTTCAGTAGTTTTTGAGTTTATCGCGAATAGACAGACAGACAGACAGACAGACGCGGCGGCGGACTTTAATTTATAAGATGTAGAGATATCATTTCGGTGGGCCAACTGTCGGAGGATTAACTGACGGCCTCAGCACAGAACTACTAGTTAAAGGTTGATAGATAAATAAATATCGTAATCTTTTTATCACGGACCCATTAAAAAGTTTAACACGGGAACAATTAATAATAAATTGTTAATTAAGTAGGCAGCATAAATTTTAAAAGGGTTATAATTGGATCAGTGGCTACACGGGCGCCCGAATTCCAACATGGATACCGCCGAGGTAATGATTCATCGATCGGAACGTTCACATTCTTTGCATTCTTTTTCAAGGTTACGGCAAATAACAAACTAAAGGACGGCGAAGATTTAGGAAGACACTGCGATTTTTTTTTATTTTTTTTATTTAGCTTCTCACAGGCCCTCGCGCCGCCTTTGGATTGTGTTAGCGAGTCAACCTCTTCCGAGCGGCTAAATATGTTGTGAATTAGGGCATGCATTACTGTTTTCGCGGTGAATTCCGTTACCGGTAAAAATATTTCTAAATACCGGTATTTCTGAGAAAAGTATTTTCATGACTCTTGGTGTTTATTTTTTTTGTGATTAAGTTTTTTTTAAATTATCTACGCACAGGGGGCCCTGAGGAAAACAATTTCCCTCGAGGCCTATGTCATCTTTGGGGATGCTGTTTGGAGGTTGGGAGGTTACATTCATTTGAAAGAAAGTATTATTTTTTTACACATCCAAATGTTGAATAAGTAGAGATGGCCTGGTAGGACTGGCAGTCGGAAGTTTCGACGGCAATTATCATGCAGGTATGCATATTCTTGTACACATTTTATATAATACAATTAATAGCTCCCAAGTAGTATTCCTACATCTCAACAATTATGGCAGTACCTACTTTTTTTTTCCTTTTTTCTCCTTTTTTTACGAATGTTTTGCTTAGTGAAAAGTTCTGCACTATGAATCTTATTGTTTATAACTTAATTGCTTCAATTTAATAAATATATAAATAATTTAATAAAAATACGTAACAATTATTATTATAACATACACATAGGTAGTTAGTTATACGTAAGTAAGTTAAGACATTATTAATTTAAAACAATTAATTCATCTAATTAGTGCCGAATCCGAGGGAGCTTTCTCTACATCAGGAACGATTTGAACCAAAATGAAATCCAGCCTTAATGATGTCCGAAAACATGTTAATATAAATACCTACGTAATTTGCGTGAATCAATAAACATAACCTATCTTGTCGTGTTTCGGAACAAACATACTGTGTTCATTAGATATTTTACAACCATGCCAACATTAAATCACCGCTAATCGGTATTATTACGTTAGTGTAAAAAAAAATACCGGTAACGCCATCTCTCCGTATTTGTGCATGCCCTGCTGGGAATACTCCTCTCTTGACGTGATAAGATCTCATCAAGAGAGTTTGCCATCTCCGTTAGTTTTTAGTTGGATTTTTAGCTGATCGCATAAAAATATGTTGTAATCATAATAATAGAGGAATCAATTGATTCTAGGAAATCTATTGTCCGTGTTTGCGATTGATTCCCACTATTCAAATTATTTTCACTATTATATGTTACGAAAATTAATTCGTGCCATTGACCACTTAATTCGTGCTTAGATTGAAATAGACATAGATATTTAATTAAATAATACGATTGTATTTTTGAACGACCATCTTGCACAGTGCGGCAAACACAGAAAGACTGCACTGAAAAAAAATCAGATTGTGCAATTCACACGCGGTAGAAGCGAAGCCTTCAGAAAACTAAAGTAGACAAGAGTGGGGAGGCTACCAAGCACCGCACAAAAATGAGACCGATAGTCTACGAAGCACCACACTTGATTTATTGTTATCAAGTTTAATTTGTAGAACTCCATTTTAATTTTTTATTTATTTTATATATTCAATAATTTTATTATTAAATTAATAAAAACAATTTTTTTTTTAAAACTTCTTCGGAAAGGTTTTCACTTTGTGATGGCATTATTTATTTTAATAAAAAGACAAATAACTTTGTTTACATCACTTTTATTGGTACACAATCAACATGTTTCGTAAACAATGTTTACTTCATCAGGATCAAACGTATACTAACATGTATATACGAAACATGTTGATTGTGTACCAATAAAAGTGATGTAAACAAAGTTATTTGTATTTTTATTAAAATAATAAAAACAGTTTATTTGTAAACAAGTTCTGCTGGTAATTATTATTACGCGTGACAGCTGTTTCGCCTTCTGAGGGCATTATCAAACTGTCAACTTGAATTCCAGTGCACCTTTTCCTAAACATTTGGACATTTTATTAGTATTTGTGTTTTCTTCTTCCGAGTCGCTTGATGTCGCTTTCTTTTTTTTCCTTTTGCATGTTTATTTAGGAGTGGTTTGAAGATTGGATATTGATTTTACAAAAATACATATTTATTTTTTTGGATTTCGTAGGATTTGATCCTTTGATTCCGCTGAGGTTCGTCAGGAGCTTTATACCACTACACCAAAGGATACTTGCGTTGGACTGTGGATATATCGTATTGTATTGGAACCGAGTACCCGTGTTTTAAATAAATATTTTATTTTTATCTCATTCTCTCGCAGGCTAAATCCTATAGATGTATGTGTTTTTCTCTTTTAAGTGTCGCTCATTTCCGTTTCATCGACTTTCAAATGACAACGGTTCTAAAGAAGTTTTCACTTAAAAAAATCATGGAAAAGTGATTTATACAATTTTTAAAGAAAACGTTTATCGTCAATTTACAAAACTAGTGAAATGTATTTATCTGTTCAAGAAAGAGTTTTGATGTGTGAAAATGTTTGATCGATTTTTTAAAAAATAAGGAAAAACAGCATACTTCGGGCACAACAGACACAATAGCCCGAAACTCACTTTTATCGGCTTCTGAGTATGAAATATACAATAATAATATGTATTAACCTTTCTTTTCAAAATATTACAAAAACTGGTGATTAAAAAATTAACAGAAGAACATCCTCTTTTTAAATTAAAAGGTTAGGTTAGGTTATTCATTATTGATTGGTGTTTATTCTTTGTGATTTCTTTGAATTGTTTATGTTAACCCCCTTTTCTTTATGTACATTTTTTTTTTTTTTTTTTTAAAGAAAGAAAAACATTCCCGGGTTACGAATGACCCAACAATGTTTGAAAATCTCCTACTACCACCACATAAAGCCGAAAATGTTGCTTGTGTTGTGATGGAGGACTTAGCCAGCCGAGGAATCGAACATTAAATAAACTAAAATAAAATTTAAGTTGACTATAAAGTTATAATATGCATACTCCTACATACTGAAAAATTCCAACAAAATCCATTTCCACGTTGAAAAGGTTAGGTTAGTGTAAGGTTCGGTTAGTGATTGTTAGGTAAGATGAGAAAGGTCGGTAAGGTTAGGTTAGGTTAATTTTTCATCGCTTAGCAGAATGAACGACTGTAACACTGGCGCTTAAAAAATTCCAACAAACCACATATCCTTTCCATGTTGAAAAGATTAGGTTAAGGCTCGATGATACTGAGCCAGTTTACAAGCTACTATCTACTGAATTTAAAAGCGGGTGAATCGGCGAGTGAGATTGTCATGATGACACACAAAACTGTCCACTCGCTCAGCAGCGTAGGAAACTGAAGTCGCTGCTAGCGCCAGTAGCGGGAATAACGACATCTTCGTGAACTAATTCTTCAGATGTTTGACAGTCGAAATCAGGTGTTTATTGGCAGCCATATTGGAAACATAAATAAACCAATCACGAGTCAGCGAGTAGCAAGTAAAGTTGACGACCTTTCAACTTTTTTCTTAGATTGTCAACAATCTGCTAGTTAGCAAGTAATAAGATGACACTGAGCGAGTTTACTAACAGATAGTGATTTTCCCAGATAGTAGCTTGTAAACTCGTTCAGTGTCATCGAGTCTTTAGAGATTGTTAGGTAAGGTGAGGGAGGTAGGTAAGGATAGGTTAGGTTAAGTAAATTTTTCATCGCTAAGCTGAATTCTACTATAACACTGGCGCTTAAAAATTTCACCAAACAGCATACCCTTTCCACGTTGAAAAGGTTAGGTTAGTGTAAGGTTCGGTTAGTGATTGTTAGTTAAGGTGAGGGAGGTAGGTAAGGATAGGTTAGGTTCAGTTAATTTTTCATCGCTAAGCTGACTGCATGACTATAACACTGGCGCTTGAAAATTCTAACAAACGGCATTCCCTTTCCACGTTCAAAAGGTTAGGTCCTTACTGGTCTACTGGTCCAGTAATAGTATTTATGGAGATGGTCGGGACGCGATGGCGAGATAGGAGATAGGGCCGCTATGTGGATTTTCGATTAGACCGGCCGATCGGGCTCAGATAAGGGGGCCCGATTAATAAAAATCGATTTGGACTTTTATTCGGTCCCCCCGACCATTAGCGCACACCTACTGTGAACCACACACTACACTGGGAGGCCTGATTCACAACATTTTTTATTTAAGCGCAGACCCGTGAAAAATCACGGCGTATCATGATTTTAGATAGTTTTAGACATTTTTTGTTAAAATATTATATTATAGGTAGGAAATTACTTTATCGCTTTTCTGAACTATTCTTAACGAAATCTGTCAACCATTTAAACAAAAGAAATACGTTAGCAGAACATTATTTAATGACCGGTGTGGTCTAGGAGTAAGGCTTTCGACTCAATCAGAAAGTCGCGGAATCGAATCAAAGAGTGGGCAAATAAATTTTATTTGATTAATTTGGGTTATTTCACAACTAATTCATTAAAAATAATATATAGTATATTTGCGACACATTCCTGAGTGGAAGATACTCTCAGTATCGCCCTGGTGTAAGACCATCATTCTAAATTGGAACATTTCTCGAAATGGCTTTAGCCTTGTTTGATGACCTGATCTGAAAAGCCAGATACTTCCCCACTTTCCTCTTCCTCATCTCTTTCCTCTTCCCCATCTCCTTCCCCTCCCCACTACTTTCATTTTAATTTTTAATAAAATAATAAACTCTTTTTTTATTCTACTCAGTGGAACTGTCGTTAAGGCTTTAATTTATCCAAGCATAAAATATAAAGCATAATATTTTTTATAATATTTTTTATATAATAATACCTACTTAAGTACTAATAATTTTGTAAGCCTACCTGTTTACAAAAATAGTGTAGGATCACGGTTGCCATCTGAAAACAATATTCTCCTTTCTTTTGTGAAGCGGGCTTTATCCAAACCCTTTTGCCTCCATTTCTCGCTGGTAACAATAAATATTATTATAGAGTCTTGTCTCGAAGTGTTATAATCTGTTATAAGCTCTGCCCATCCATTGTGGTCCATTGTGGGGCAGGTTTATCTCACGTGGAGACTGGAGACTGGCCTCATAACGCTGCCTTTTGTTTGGCGGCAAACATATATCACAAATATTTATCAAAATATTGTTATGTTCGGATACATTATTTGATAGAACCATCTTTTAACTGTTCCAGACATAAATGCATGTTTGATTATTTAATATTTTTTAAATAATAGCCCCACACGTATGTTCTAACAATTCAACATTTGATATTGGAATATAAGACAATTCACAGTTCGAAGCCAGTGAATAATTTCAAATTGGGAGGCGGGTATGGATAACAACACCCCTTCCGTAGGTCACCCCAAGTGGTTCGTTGCCTTTGGTGACTTTTCTTGGGGGTCCGGGTTCATCAAGTGAGTGTGTCCAGGTCTTGGCGGCGGACGCGCCTGCCGACCTGGTGCGGGCGGGCCATTGTGAGAGGCCGCCTTGGGAGACTCTTTGACCCTTCCAGCTGGTCTCACTTGACCCATCTTCTTGCACCGCAGCGGGAGGGATGGATTCATACATCTAACACTCCTGGACCTCAAGATTTCAACTCATATACCTAGCATCTTCAAAGATGACAAAGGTCCTAAGGGAAATAATTTTCTTCAGAGCCTCCTACATTCACCCCACGAATGTTAAAAAAAAGTGAGATAATTTTCCAATCATCAAACCGTATTAATAGCCTAGAGACTGTAAGGTTGAAATTTTAGAATTCGGCTAAGAATGCAATGACGCCTAGCCTTACTCAAAACCGTTTTCGTACGTGGAGTTTATATTCAAATTTTCTTTTGTAATAGAGCCGAATTAAAGCAATGCTAAAAGATGGCACCACTTACTTTAACAGCTGGCGTAAGGAGCAACGCCTGGCAGGCGTAGTACTACTGGATTTGTAATTTCGTGAATCTCTCCGGATATAGAGAGATTGACGATATATTATTGTAACTGGCAGTTGTGAATAATAATACCATGCGTCTATACATTATGTATGACGTTATTGCTTGTCGCGGTTACTTTGTCACGGTGACTAACTGGATCCGAGGAACCGGATATTTATAGAACCGGTTCCTATTGGATTTATAAAATGGTCACCAACACTCAAAATGGGCGAAGCCGAACCAAAAACTGCCCGCATGGCCAAGCAGTATGGGTTTTTAACTGCTAGTAATAATAATTATTGTTATTATTAGCACCCTATGTTAAAGAGTGTATGTATGGGGCAGAAGAAAGCAGGGAGGGACAAGAAGAAGGGATGGTGAAAGTTTGAGGTTAATAAGGTCTAATTACCATACACATATACATATTATCTAGTCTTTTCAAGCATGGTGTCCTGTAACGATTCTATCCCTAATTATTTCATATTTTCTACTGAAACCAAGAGCCACAAAACCGGGAGCGCACTCTTGAAAGGTTAACTGATTCTGTAACTATTTTTTTTCGAACATTTTCCGCCTAATATACTTTTGATGACGCCAATTTTAGAGTTGCACATAGGACCATTAAAATCTGGCAGACATTTTTATGGCGGGCATAGGGGGCGCCATCATTTGATGGGAAGATGGTCATAATTAATCCGTCTAGAAGCGCAGACGGAATATTTCATGGGGTATTTGCTATAACACCAGGGAATAAAAGCAAAATGCAGTTCACAATTCACATTAGGGGTCACGACTCGTGACATCCCTATGAATGTATAGCATCATTGCCCATGTTTATTGTGCTCAGAGTTAAGATTATGTTGGGTATCGTTTATTCTGATAATAATTATTGTTGAAGATTCACGTAAAAGTCGGATGAAAAAGTTGCGTTCGTTTAGATATTACTTTATTGCTACATAAATATTGAATAAATGGTCTTCTTTTTATAGTTTCATTGTAATGTGGTGATAGAAGTAAACTTTTTTTTTCTTTTTATTACTGCAAATACAGGGTGTAACAGCACATACCCGAAAGATTTTTACCAGCGATTCCTGAGCATATTTGGAGTAAATAATTTAGATATCATTTTGCTGCCTGATTATTTTTTTTCACACGTCGCAACTGAGTAGTTTGATGCAGCCAGCACGGGTCACGTGTTACGCAATCCATCTCATTCTAACATTACTGTAACACAACAGAGAGAGCGCATATCACGTGATATCGTCGCCGTGCGTATCAGTGGTGGCGTGTGACAGAAACTTATTTCTTAAGTTTCTGAGAAACTTGTTTCTATTTTTGTTTTGTTTCGATACTGAAAGAAGATTACTAATAACATTAAAGTAGTACCTACAAATCATTTTTTATATTTATTAAACAATGTTAAATTTCAATCTAAAGGCTAAAAAACTAAAGTTTTAAAATCTTGTTGAAACGGGTTTTACTGTGAGCACGCAAGTAGCGGTGCGCGGACCTGGTTCGGCAATTTCCGCTGCTGAGGTTACTTGAAACCAAGTCAAACCAATTTTTGCGCTTATCTAAATATAATTTATATGTAGAAAATAGAGTAAAATTGTTAATATTTCCTTCAAAATCAATTAAGTAAGAAATCTTCAAAAGGTTGTATTTCTGTGAGGTAGACACTAAAAAATTAACCGATACTTATGCATAAACCAAAATTGCACACCAAGTTGGCGTACATACGGCGCGGCGTACAGGAAATAAATTAACATAGGTGCTCAGTTTCACATGAGGGTTTCGTGGAGGGTAGGCATAGATAAATAGACCGTTACACAACTAGTCTTGGCACACAGATTGATTAATATTAATGCATTGTCGCATACATACTTTTTGTTATACCGATGCATTATTTTAATATTATTTTTAGATTGGTATAGAATTCAGAGCGGACCTCAATATTCAGTAGGTATGTGATATAAAAATTATTTTTGAAAAATCACAATGTAGGCCTGAATCTCACCCAATGAACACAAGCCACCGAACGTACGGTAGGGAACCACTTGAGGTGACCTATGGCAGAGGTGTTGATTATCCAATAAATGGTTCCCGGGCTGGCGGTACCCATACTCGCCACCCGAATTTCTCACGTTACAAATGTCAACAATATGTTTCCTGTCTATACAGAATAATTTACTATTTATTATTTATTAATTTTCAACGCCCTGGTGGGCTTTTAAATAATAAGTGTCACACACAGTTTTTAAATAAAAAATATGAACTTGAAGAAATAAACATCATATGAATGGTAAGTATAAAGATAAATTTAAGTAAAAATAATGAATTACAAGAAAAATATAGTTTATAAGTTGCAGATAGCATAGAAATAATAATATAGTGAGGTATGTTAGTAATTACAAAATTTATAGGTGACTGACTAATTATGATAAATAATATGTGACAAAGAGTATGATACATAAAAAGAAAAGAGGAGCAAGTTCTTACATTGTATATAAAAATACACAAATACATTCAACAGCCCCTAAGCCATGCTTCTTACATATCAAATGCTACAAATTACATAAAAATATCAATAACAATAATAACATAATCCCTACACTTTTTAATGGCCATGAATTTCTGAAGCTCTGAATTCTGTTTAAATGAACAATTTTTTTACCATTGTACATACTCATTATGATTTTACAAATGGCATACAAACTTGCATGTACATAATATCATTCTTACTGGTAAGAAATGAATGTAGACTATGGACTAATAGATCACAGGTGATGTGTGTGGATGAAAGTGAGTTCTACTACCATCCTTTGACGGACCACGGGGGTGCTAAATGCTAAATAAAAATGAATAATAGAAGGGATGAAAAGAGGGACTGTTGGGCTGCCGACAAACAGTAAACAGACCCCACATGTACAGGACAGAGAACAGGGCTGAACAAGAATTAGAAAGGTAAATAACACACCTTCATCGTCAAATGACAGATCAAAGATATATTAGTTCAAAAGACACTAGCTCTTTGATAATAATTGCATGTTAAAATTTATCTCCATCTCTTGGTAGACGGAAATTTAATCTTTTCTGGCCATTTCTTTCAATAAACTCTCTATAGTATTGCAAAACTACATGTTTGTATTGCAAAACTACATGTTCGAAAATGGCGATTTTTTTCTATAAAAATGCAGAAAGATCCATGAATTCGTCATTTTTGTTGTGCAAAAAGACTATACTTCTGCTATTTATCTAATTTCACCGTTATGATAAATTGATTATTTTATATTTATTATGTTTCAATTATAAAATTTGAATATAAAGCTTATTAATTATCAAAAAAAGAAGAATAACAAACTGTTACATATCTACTGATGACAGGAAAAAACATCCGTTTATTTCAATTGTTTGATGTTTGAGAAATATTTGAAAATTCGTCGAATAATTCTGAGAATAGCTCGGTTCAAACAACGTAATAATATAAAACCGTAATAATTTGCAGAACATTCTCAAAATATATATATATATCGAATCAAAACAGTTAACATTCACAAAACTATATGAATTCAATACATGACTCCTTATATACAAAATAAATAATACAAACCAACCCGTTATAAAAAAATGTATATACTTTAGTTTTTTTTTTTTTTTCAATTATTTCTGGCTTTCACCCTTCAAGGGTGTTCTAGGCCATCATTTAAAATTACAGAGGAAGGAAAGGAGAATTTATATATTAATTTTATTTAAATTTACAAATTTCAGAATTAAATAAGTGAAAACGCAATTTTCTTTTTTCTACAACGAAAACTTAAATAAAAAATACAAAACATCCAATTGGTAAAAACGAAATTTTCCAAAACAATTCCAAGTACCTTTGGGTACCTACTGAGATTATTTTAATTTTTGCTTTATAATTTTCGATATATGGAAGCATTACACAATTTCCTGAAAAAGAGAAAAAAATATATCCTCAACTGAAAAACCTTTAAAATACAAAAAAGTTACGAGTAGTTAAATTTTGCAAAACATTGTGACAAAAGGAATTGACCCATTTTATTTTATTGTATATAATAATATGATACTAGCACAAGTTCAGTTTCCCTCGTCAAATCTTGCTATGTAAACCTTTCCCAAAAACACCATCACTCATGGTCGTGGTCCTTTCAATGATTTATAGGACAGGCGTACCTCATTACACGGCCAGACCTCACAAAGGATTCTCAGGACCGGTGTACCCCAAGGATGCCCGATGGACCCACATTGGTTCACGGGTCCCAGGGACCATTATTGACATTTCAATTCCTAATTACCGTCCGTCAACACAGCACATTGTCGTATGAAATGATTTGGAGGTTTACCCTTACTAATGGAGGGTTCCAAAATTATTTCTAGTAATATGTTTGGACCTCGGATCGATGTGTTTTGAATACATCATATTTTCTTTTGTATTTATTGCGTTATTATTAAGTTGTTTCTTTTTGTTATTTGGGTAGCTTTGACGTGGCGTGAATTTGAGGGCAACGTTCTGAAAATAGTTTCGGAATCATGATGCAATGAACTTGCATGATAAAAAAACAAAAATCGATTTCAACCTTCAGGTACGGCAGGTGCATACAATAATAAAAATAAAAGACATACTTGTTGAATTCCTGTGGCGCCTTTTTGAGTTCATGTTAATGTCGTTAATTATTTTAAAAACAATAAATATAAACCGAAAATGTCAAGGCCATTAGTAGAAAAATATGCGAATAAAAAATCAAATGAGTTACTAAAAATACGTGTTATTTTGTTCATTACTACTATTTATTTATTTATTTATTTATTTATACGGGGTTTTACAGATGTTTACACTTACATGAGAACAATCCAGTTATAAAACTCAGTTATTACACAATTATAAAAATCTACAATTACATACAATTAAATACAAATAAATACAATTAGAAAAACAAAAACATCACAAATAAAAATACAGAATTATATACAAGGTCACTCAAGTAACACATTGCAATGAGTGGTAAAAGACATATGAAATACGCGAGCATGCATAGAAAGACAATTCACACAACATAATTAGTTAGTACTTTTTAACAGCGCTAGAACTTTTTTTTTAAATCCTTACAAATTGTCAACGAAAATATCCACATCAGCGCACTCTATCTTGTTATACAGTCGACACATCTGGGTCAGAGGGCTAAAGTAGGCGATATTATTTTTAAATGTATTCATATGAAAAATGTTATGGCGTCTTAAACAATGGGAATTGGGGACATTAATTTCAATACTGTTAAGACATAATGTAGTATCAAGATGGCCGTGAATAATTTTATGTAAACATATTAGATCAGTCAATTGCCTTCTAGTTTTAAGTGTATCAATCTTGAAGTAATCACGACGTACATCGTATGATCTGAGATGGTAATAATATGGTCTATAACAGTAATATCCTTTTTTTACATATCAAATGAGAATAAAAAGCCTTCTTTGTAATAAGTCCGCAGGACGAAGTGTTTTGAAATCAAAATTTAGGTATAAAGATGGGGTGAAAGCGACCACAACATCGTTGGAAAAAAGAACTGGAGTCAGTCAATTCGAGATCGATGACATCGGAGCCGATTATTTCATGGACGATTCGATCGAACGATAAGGATTGTATCGATACTTTCAGTAACTTCTCATCGTTCCCTAGCATCACTACAGATCGCCAATAAATAAATAACATTTCACAGCGACTAAATGTTCTTAATATATTCGACGTCATGTTTGTACGTTAGCGATCTGCAGTTGTCCTAGGAAACGATGAGAAATTACCGAAAGTTATCGACACAATCCTTATCGATCAATCATGCTAGGGGTCCAGGACTTTCCAGGGGTTTTAGTTCCTCGGTCAATGATGATGATATTGTCTAAGAAAATAATTTAAATCCGACGTATTATGTACATTGTACATTTCTTAAAAGCTCTCCAAAAACGAAACATTTGATCTTACAGGTAGGTACACCTGAGATTACCTTAAACGCTTCCCTAATTTGAGTATTTTCCCAGTCATTTACAAATGCTATCCCAGATTGTTTAGGGAAACACCCCGGTAAGCTCTGACTGGAACGTCTTCAGTAAATATCCTCACACCTGCAAATATTCTAAAGAATCTGTGACGTCAGAGGAAAGTTTTTGCCACGGGATTACCTTGCACTTTAGGCTATTGCGAATAAAAATTAACAAGCGAAACGAAGCCCAAAGCAACAGCGATCAAAGTTTAAAAAAGAACACTTTTTAAATATATATATTTTTCAATTGGTTTTTCATCCTTGTATTGTTCCAAGTTACGACTGCCCATAGGCCAATATTGTGGAATATAGGTACCTACTGTAGAAGGAAGTGGGGGCGGTGAAGGATAAAGGGAAGATTTAGATTGGGAAGTGCCTGACCTTTCTAATATGTGATATGAACACCAGAAATATCGATACTGAGTGATGGACTATCACCAGATACTGAAAGCACCTTCACAGTGGTGTTTAAATTTGTTTATTTCAAAGCTTAGATAGAACTTTACCTCAACATGTACAATCTGCGTCATAATTACAGTATGCATTTGAATGTAAGTAATAAGGCAGTTGATAGTGAATTTAAGCTATCATCGAGAGCATTAGTTTCTATGTTCCCGATGGTTATCTCCGTCACGAAGAGCATAGGCTGTTTTATCTCCCGGCTAGCAGAACTAACTTGCCAATGATCATGCCTGTCTTGTTGTTAAATAGAATCACTTCGACTATCGACATGTTTAACATGAAGCACAATTTAGACGGCAAGCTTTGTTGCTGTTAGTCTGATTGTGCTTCATTGATAAAAATTGCTTAAAAATTAAAATTAAATTTGCTTACATAATCTTAATATTTTCTCTCTTTTAAAAACGCTTTGAAAATTCAATTTTGTTATGTTTTTAAAATGAATAATTTGAATTGATTAATGTACCTACCTAAGATCGATAAAATATCCATATTTTTTGTAATACAATACAAATTGTTTCAATTTAACGAGTTTTTAAAAAAAAAGCTTACATTTACAACAATTTGTGACGATACCAGAGATCGAAAAGATACTTCAAAAATTAATTTAGAAGAAGAAACTACAACTTTTTTTATGCTTTTTAAACTTATATACCTTTACCCATGGTGTTCTCTTACAATAATCCCTTAGCATTACCTCCAGTCGCCAATATTGCATTCCCACGGTAGAAAGCCGACCTGTGTTAATCTCCACAGCCGAGCCGGGTCTTTAAAATGTCGTAAAATTGCGAGAAATTGCCTTTTTTAAATAAATTACTTAAGCCACTAGGTACTCTTTGTCTCATCATGATTCGATACAATTCCTTTCCCATGGTAACGTAATTGCTTTTACTCGCCATTACCAATCACATTTCTGGATAACAAAATATTAAAGACACCTTAATAAAAATTAAATAAAACAAATTCCAATACGAGTATTATTGCAAATAAATTATTGTTACCTCTGATAAGTATAAATTAATAATATAAGAATAATTCCATATTACAGGTCTGCCGCGTCTATGGTCCTGCCACTGAGAGCTCTGTTTTAACCTCTATTTCTGTTTCTTAGATCTATCAGCGATTTGCCCATAGTTTATTTTATTTTTTTGATAAATCTCTGAAATCATTTTTGGAAGCATTTATGGGATAAGGTTAAATACACAAAAGAATAAAAAAAACTGAAAAATATCCTTATTATTATTAATTTATTATTATTAAAGACGCGAAACTAGCCGTCCATAATGGAGTGCTGGTACCTACCCTGATTTATGGCAGTGAGGCATGGAACTGGCAGAGGAAGGATAAAAGTAGACTGAATGCTGTAGAAATAAGATCCCTGAGGCGAATGTGTGGTAAAACCATGTACGATCGTGAGAGAAACGTGGATATCCGCAAAGAATGCAAGGCTGATGTAAGCGTGATGTGTAAGATTAAGAAAAGGACTCTCCGATGGTTTGGGCATGTAGAGCGAATGAACGAGGAAAGGAGTGTAAGGAGAATATATTATGCAAATGTGAATGGTAGAAGAAGTCGCGGACGCCCGAGGAAGTCATGGCACGACCAAGTGAATCAGATACTTGAGTCGGGCCATGTGAAGAGTCGGAATAATAGAAGAGCATGTATGAGACGATGTATGAATGTGAACGAGGCAAAGAGTGTGTGCCAAGATCGAGTTGTGTGGCGGTCCGTCCTCTCTGCCTACCCCTGCGGGGAAACGGCGTGATGGTTAGTTAGTTAGTTAGTTAATTTCTATGAATTTATTATTAATTTCTCAATACATCACAGGAGGCGTGAACTTGCTTCATAATAATTATGATATTTAAAGCATTTCGTTTTTGACGTTTTTTTTTTATCAATGTTAAATTTTAAATTCGATATATTAAATTTGGGAGGCGGGTAATCAACACCCTTGCCATAGGTCACCACAAGTGGTTGGCTACGTTTGGTGACTCAGCAGGGTTCATGGGGTGTTTGTCTAGGTCATAGCAGCGAATTTCTTTGCCCTCCTACTGCGTGGCAGGCCGGATCGTGAAAGATTGGTTGCGGGAAACCTAACCTAGATCTCTACAGCCGGACTTCTATCGCCTTGCACCTTGTAGTAGGAGAGATGGATTCATATGTCCGTCACACCTGGACAAATTGACCCTACTTTTTCCACTTCAGACCTGCCTTTCCTTTATTTTCCTAAAAAGACCCTCCGTACAGTGTTTTCAAAAATGACATAGGCCCTGGGGGATTTCGCTTACTCAGGGTCTCGTGTGTGGGGCTAATATAAAAAAATTATTAAATCAAATTTGAAATCTGTCTAATATCCGCTTTCGACACTTTCGTGAGAATAAACTGTTTCTACTAATTTTCTTTCATCATAAGCAATAATCTAAGTAGACGACCTCCGTAGTCTAGTGGCTAAGACTCTTGACTCACAATCCGGTGGTCGCGGGTTCGAACCCGGCGTGCACAAATAAATTTTATTTGATTAATTTGTGTGATTTCACAATTAATTCATTTAAAATAATATATAGTATATTTGCGGCACGTTACAGAGTGGAAGATACTATTAGTATCGCCCTGGTGTAAGACCACCATTCAGAATTGAAACGTTGCTTGAAAATGGCTTTAGCCGTGTTTGGTGACCAGATCTGAATAGCCAGGTACTTCCCAACCTTCCTCTTCCCCACCTCCTTCCCCTCCCCACTACCTTCAGCCTCACAACATACCCCAATTGGGGATGCCATAGTCTCACTGGCTCCAGACGGGAGCAGTTGAGATTCTTGTGCGGTATTCACTGTAAAAAAAAAAAAAAAAAAACATCAAGAATATTTTATAACTTTTCTATTTTTTCTTAATTTTAGAACTTTTCTATTTATTGCTAATTTTCATTCGTATGCACTCGAACCAAGCTCACACTATTAAATTCCGTCAGCTCAACCATTTTTATTTGCTTTCTTTCCCAAAAAAATAATTGCAAAAAACAGATGAGTTACTCAATTCAGAAAAAGCCTCAATAATTTAAAATGATTTGATGTTATTTTCTTAATATATTAAAATGTTTTTTTTTTAAATCTCATTAAATTCATTCTCTATGTAATTGAATTATTGATTCCGAGATATAAATAAAATCAATCACTGTTTTGTTCTTAAGAAAATAACTGGGAAATAAATCAAACCAAATAACTAAATAAATTTCGTTATAACAAGTTGAGACAACATTAAACAAATATTTCAATTTACTCTTATTTTTTTATGCAGACTTCTGCTTTCGTACCTTCGAGCTTGGAGGCGGCAGACGCACCAACCATAAAGGCCAAGGTACGTAATGAATGGCCCTTTCAAAATATTTGTATTGCAAATGGTTCGGGGGTACCTAATTGTGCCGCTGACACGTCTGCCCTATTATTGTCCACGTCACGACCGACACACACTCTTCTCAGAACCCTTACAATGTGCTCTGGCACTAAATAATACCGAATATTGCTGAAACTTCAACAGTAATCCTGTTAACAAGCAATTTCAGGAATGCGTGTGGACGACTGGGTGACAGTGGGCTCTAAATCGAAATTACGGAAAATCATCGCCACACAAGCAGATTTAATATAATGAGACAAGTATCTCAAAGGATAATGAAACCACCTTTAAGGGATGCTCGTTTATTCTAATAAACAATGAACTGGAAAAATTTGAGGACTGGTTGACAATATCTGAACAAAAAAATTAATCATATTATATTTTTGTAACTTAAGCTCGATATTTAAACGAGTCAGTGTTGTGGGTAGGTTCAATAGGAAAATACTGTATTGCAATAATTTTTTGAGACGTTTGACATATTTTGTTAGAAATTTTATAACAGTCTTTGAACAGCCAATCTTAAATACCTTCCTTTGTAAATTTTAACTCTATGTACTCTTAATATACCAATTTCAAATAAACATACGAGTTCCTGCACCATGACGAGCATTTTTGTTGAGTAAACGCTCAAAGAAGTCAATCTTTAAAAAAAACATAGTGATATACCTACTATATCAATGCACAAATAAGCAATATTTCCTATGTGAAAACACTTTAGTTTGTAATTATTAGAGAATCGATTAATACCATAACTAAAAATTTACTCTCTTGTCCAGAAACACGACCCTTCCTGATAAAAGTATATAATCAATATTGTGAAAATTATATTTCTGTCCAATATTCCGACTTTTGTGTAGCCGCCATCCAACATTTTATAATATCAAAATACCCTTTCAACGTTTAAATTAAATTACCTTCAAATACCATAACCTAACACCGGTCATATTGTGCATCATACCCAGTATTTTAAATAAATAAATGTAATAAGTACCCACAGGCCTCATGATGCAGATAAATGCGTGACTATTGTTGCATCCATGAGTGCATACAGCCCAGAAAGGACAAAGGACTTGTCACATAGTATCGGCATATGACAGTACGGAAGGGCTCCGCCAATTTTTCGCCACATTTAACTATTAGGACACAAAGTACGAAGGATTTACGACTGTTCGGCGGTGGCCAGGTAACATACTTAACCGCTGCAGGGCGTTCCACAAGGATGCAATCTTAGACCACTTTAATTTATAGTTTTCCTCATATACGTATTATTACTTATTGTTCGTGCTTGTCCACTAAAAACAATATGTAGTAATAATGTAAAGGGTAACAATTATTATAAGCAATAATTATTAGCCTGAAACACTCATCTACATTGAAAAAATCTCCTGAGAAAAGATACATGTCGCCGACGGGGCTCGAGCCCTCTATTGCTTATAATAATTGTTACCCTTTGTGCTATGCATAAAAATCTTGTCTAAAACATTATTTTATCAATTAAAAATAATAATTTATATTTATTTACCCTCTCATTCGCAAAATGCTTTTGGAGAGCTTTTTTGCAACTTTTGACTTATTTCGAAGGTGCCATTTTCAAAATTTATTAAATCTTTTGGACGCAATAATTAACTACCAAATATCGTCATCAATATATGTACAATATGACCAAAGATGTAATAAAATTTATTTCGAAAGCTATTAATATTAGGTATGTGCCACCAAATCAGCTAAGCAAATGCCTACCTATGTCATAAGATGAACTTGTTTATTAAATTTTGATATGTATTTTTTTTTTTTAAGATTGATGTGCAAAAACACTAACGGTTTTTTCTTGTCTTGTAAAATTCACACAAAGTTAGAATAATTTGACTGTAACCATCGTGATTATAACTAAGTACGTACTTACATATTGAAAAAATAATAAATTCAACATTTGCCCTCCTTTTCCATCATGTTTATAACCTAACGTAAAATTTTTTTTGATATTTTTTTAACAAATCTTTTATACTTCTTTGTCGGTTAATACTTTAATAAAAAAGAGAGGTGCAATTTACTTTCCAAGAATTTACTGACCACCGTGTTATTTCCATTCAATGTTCAATGTATAGCTCATTGTATTTGAAAGCTGAAATTGTGTATAAAAATAAACCCTTAGCTCTATTATCTGATTTATTACTAAATAAATAACGACAAACCTACTCGTATCGAGTTTATTCTTGGTTTGTGGTGTCAGTCTCCATTCAGCTCTTAGGTATCGTCATTTCAGATAGGTCTTTCATGAAGAATCTTGAAAGCAACTTCAGGTAAATCAAGACAACATGAACATTTTTATATTTATTTGAATACCTCAGCTTTGAAGAGTCTCAGCTGCTCCCGTCTGAAGCCAGTAAGACTATGGCATCCCAAATTGGGGTATGTTGTGAGGCTGAAGGTAGTGAAGAGAGGAAGGAGATGGGGAATAGGAAGGTAGAGAAGTAACTGGCTATTAAGATCTTGTCACCAAACACGGCTAAAGCCACTTTAAGCAACGTTTCAATTCTAAATAGTGTTCTTACACCAGGGCGATACTGATAACATCTTCCACTCTGGAACGTGCCGCAAATATACTATACATTATTTTTAATTAATTAATTGTGAAATAACACAAATTAATCCAATACAATTTATTTGCCCGCGCCGGGATTCGACACACACCGGCCATCGTAGTCGAGCATACCCACATAACCACCAACATACCCACCAATTTGTTATTTGATGAATCGAAATTTGACGCTGTTTTTGTTTCCAAATATTATTTTTTTAAAGCACACTCCAAACCGTTTTACCATAATGTTTTATCAGAATAAGTGATAATTCTTATAAACATGACTAATGATGACCTAAAATATAATATTTTGTAAAATATTCATGTTTAAATGTAACTCGTATTCTTTTTTTACGATAAAAAATATTTTTTTCATGTCATATCAAACAAAATATTGTTCTCCCAAATGACTGATATTGACAAAGAACGCAAATTAAACAGAAACCATTTTAACATGAGTCAAGAATGTTCACACAACCGTTAAGCTATGTACACATGCACATTCATGCTCCACGGTTTTGCTCGATCGAACATATTGACTTGTAACTATGATATTTGTGCACAAGCTCTAGCAGCTCGACACAAGACGCAATACATACCACATATCAGTCAAACTGTCGAACATCGATATAACGCTTTTGGCTATTTCCGATGAAAATACCTACTTTAATTTTTTTATTAAAAAAATTCGCAATATTTTACCATTTCACACGTCTGTTATAAAAATATTTTACTTGGCAACTTTTAGTCAGACTTGTTACCTTTACATCGTTATCTCAGTTTTAATTTACGCCAGTGTAAAAAAGGGTCTACCTTTCGTAGTAGGGTAAATCCCCCGAACAGCGCATTCCTCACGCGCGGCCGGGACCCATTGTGCGGACACGCGCCCCGGGCGACCCAATAGCCAACCGGGACAATTCGGAGTCTCTAAGAGGCTGTTTTAGATACAGATGCAAAGGGGATGAAATTAAATTAGCCCACCTAAGATTTATATTTATTGGAATATGGCGTTACATGTCCACAAACAAAACTGTGGAGGAGTTTAAAATATTCTTTGATTTATCTGAATATCCAATTGCCCGGAGCCAGTGGGACTATGGCTAATCCGTATAATGGCATGTTGTGAAGCTGAAGACTTCAGGGGGCATCTATTAAATACGTGAGCAGTTTTTCTTCCAAACTAGACCCCCCCCCCCTCCCCCCTCGGTGAGATAAATTTGGGCCAATTCATATTTTCAAGTAACATGAGATTTTGCTGGACCCCCCCCCCCCCGTTTGTGCTCACGTAATTAATAGATGCCCCCCTTAGGGAACGGAAGGAGATGGGGAAGAGGAATATTGTGCAACAGCTATCTTGTCATTAAGGAGGGGGTATGAAACCATATCAAATTGGGAAGCGGGTATGGGTTCCGCCGTCCTGGGAACCATTTATTGGATAACCAACTCTACCATAGGTCACCCCAAGTGGTTCGCTAAGTTGAGTGACCTCTTATACCTATTTATTTCCCAGAACATCCTCTCCTTCCTTTCCTTAAAAAACCCTCCACACAGCATCCCCTAAGATGACATAGGCCCTGAGGGAAATTATTTTCCTCAGTGTCTCCTGTGTGGAGCTAATGTAAAAAAAAAACCGGTCGCCGAGAAATTTTAACAATAGGTATTTTATCAAACTGTTACTGTCACTGTCGCTCTTACTCCCTCAATACTGGGCAAATTGGACAACTGCACCTCAGGCTGATAATACCTAAAAACATTCATGAAAATCGAGGTTTTATATTCCCCGATATCCGCCTTCAAAACTGGACCGATTTTAAAGTTTTTTTACTTACTGTATTAGAAAAACATACTCTATGTCTGTACGTTTTGCTTTAAAAAAATACATTGTCTATTTTGTATACCAAAAATTAATAGCGTTAAAACCAGGCAATTTTAACGATTTTTGGAGGGTCTTAACTTCTGTAAGAAGTAACTTATAAAAAAAAACAAATCGTACCGACACGCTAGTGGTCATATCATTTCCACCAGTGTCAAAATCCAGAGAGGAAATTAGGGAATACTTTTGAATGAACCAAACGCCACGGCGCGGCGCCGCGGCGTCCGGTTTCCTTTTAAGATCTGCCACTATCATAGAATAAAGAATATAACACTGTAGAAGTGCGTTCTTTACTAATTTGAAGGGAAACAAATGTGCCACCGACTTAGTATTTTTTGGTTCTAGACCATTTTGCACGCGGTCTGTCTCACTTACACTTGCCTAAAATTTTATATCGCTATCCCATTTGGATTTCGTAATCATAGTAAAACACCATTTTTATGGAAATATTAGCCATATATAAATTGGGACCATAATTGAATTACGAAAGTCGCCCACGAAGCACTTCTTGAGTTTTTTTTTTATCACTACACACGGCTAAAGCTAGAGTGAAAGATGATTCGTACTGAACGGTATGGTATTTCACCACAGCGATACTGGGAGTATCTACCACTTCCATGTCTTCTATAAACATCATTTAAAATGATAATAGTTACATTAAATGCAAGTGTTCACAAAACTTAACTATTTTTTTTTCTATAGGTTTTATAAAAAAATATAGATTATTGATAAAATTCAATGCTCAGTCGCTCATCGCGGCAAGACTTACTGCTACTAGTATTAGTAGATATCTTTAGAAGCTTTTAAAGTTTATTTTATACTTAAACTTATATATAATTTATATGTATGCTGTATGCTTATATAATATAATTTATATGTATGCTTGGTGAATGCAGGTAACTCTATTAATGGAGGACTGAACGCCGTTGGCACCAACAAAAAACTGTCCAGGGACGCGAAACTAGCCGTCCATAATGGAGTACTGGTACCTACCCTGATGTATGGCAGTGAGTCATGGAACTGGCAGAGGAAGGATGAAAGTAGACTGAATGCTGTAGAAATAAGATCCCTAAGTTGTATGTGTGATAAAACCATGTATGATCGTGTGAGAAACGCGGAGATCCGCAAAGAATGCTAGGCTGATGTAAGCGTACTGAGATCAAGAAAGGAACGCTCCGATGGTTTGGGCATGTAGAGCGAATGAACGAGGAAAGGAGTGTAAGGAGAATATATGACGCAAATGTGAATGGTAGAAGAAGTAGGGGACGCCCGAGAAAGACATGGCACGACCAAGTGAATCAGATACTTGAGTCGGGCCATGTCAGAGTAATAGAAGAGCATGTATGAGACGATGTATGAATGTGAACGAGGCAAGGAGTGTATGCCAAGACCAAGTTGTTTGGCGGTCCGTCCTCTCTGCCTACTCCTGCGGGGAAACGGCGTGATGGTTAGTTAGTTAGTTAGTTTGTATGCTGTATAATATGCTATTTAAAAACGCCTTAAAATGAACATTTCGGAATGTTTTAAAAATAATAATAAAAGAGTTTAAATTGAATTGAATTATGATGACGCTACAAGCTAAATATATCTAATAGAGAGAAAACAGAGATCATTATGTACTAATTTTGCTTACATTTTATGTTTTATTATAGGGTTTAACTTCGTTAAAAAATATCGCCTCTAGAAATTTTGATGTTTTGAAATTTTGAAAAATGTAAGGTTAACATTATAGATCTTTTCACTAAGCGTAAATTGTGTTGAAAATGGTGTGAGTTATAAGGCTTAGCCCATCTGACTGCTAGTCAAGTATCAAATGTCTTACCCACCAAGCTATCGACCACCTCAAGCAAATCTGCAAGTTACTTCATCTGGTACCACCAATCAAAATCTTCTCTGAACCAATAATAATAAATAAGGTGTGAGTAACAACTTGATAGAATTTCCACCGCTCTAAGCCGCCGAATCTCAGTTCCGTCAGTATTCTAAGAAATCGAACCGTTTAGGTTTTCTGTAGCAAGAAGTTAAGTATCACCGATATAACTGAGAGCCCGGTATATTATATTTGGTTTTGACATGCTGCGGACACCTTGGAAGAATCTCCATGGGTTCCTCGAAGTGCTACAAAAACAATCTCACCTTTGTCCGTCTCTGCGAAAATACCCGCTGGGCGTTAGGTATGTGGAAATTCCTGACATACCTTATTCCTAGTCCATTTATTGGACGTTCTTTCAGTATCACCCTGTAGATAGACCGCAAGACAGAATCAAAACGTTTTTGCTTGAAATGGCAATGGCCATTAATGTCCTGATCTATTCTTAGATCTGGACACTAAGTTCGCCAGACTTTTCAGCCAGGTTAACCTAACCTAACCTTTATCTTTCTGATTTCTTTCCTCATTATATCAAATAAAAGAAAGACAAGACGCACCGAATTCAAAAATAGGTGTGAGGAGTTTAATTTGTTTTTTTTTTTTAATACCTTACAATAATCCCAGCTGCTCCTGTCTGGAGCCAGTGAGACATGGCATCCCCAATTGGAGTATGTTGTGAGGCTGAAGGTAGTGGGAAAGGGAAGAATATGGGGAAGAGGAAGGTGGGTAAGTACCTGACTATTCAGGTCTTGTCACCAAACACGGTTAATTTCTAGCAACGTTTCAATTCTGAATGGTGGTCTTACACCAGGGCGTTGCTGAGAGCTCTTCCACTCTGGAACGTGCTGCAAATATACTTTTAAATTATTTTTAAATGCTTGTGAAATAACACAAATTATTCAAATAAATATTTTCCCACGCCGCGATTCGATCCCGCGACCTTCGGATAGCGAGTCAAGAGCCTTACCCCTAGACCACGTCACCACACTTGATAAGTGGGTATTGAGCTAAATTTTGGCTCAAAGTTAAAATACAGTGTGTGATCGTGATGTAGGTTATACTACGCATAACCCATTGGTGATAAAAAAAAACTTCACAATAATCTTGAGAGCGTTTAACCAGCCAGCGGCCGTAAATCCACATTTCGTCGAAAGATGTTCTTTCGATCGTACGGTGCGGTTCCAATGAGAAAGATTAATTACTTTCCGTACCGACTTTTTAAAATTATAACTCAATATCGATTTTATTTCATTCCAAATTTGCTTTAATTTATACCTACATCCAAAAATGCTCAAAGGCGTGACGATAAAACTATTAAAGTTATGTACTTTTTGTAGTTATTTTTTGATTATAAGTATTTATCATTTTTCAATAATGTCTAAGCAAAATAATAATGTAAAAAAATCTAAAATATGTTAGTTTGTAAGTGCACAAATAAATACACAAACGGACCCATTTTCGTCAAGAAACAGATGTACGTATATATTTTTTAATGATTTTATTTAAACTAAAATTAAATTTCTGAAACATGCGTTTACCAGATAATGTATTGATTTATTTTACTGCATACCCATTTAAAATCATATAATCATATGATTTTAAATGGGTGTTGTATAATACAAAATCTTTTTTGAAAATTTAACAATTCGGCCAAAGACCTATGGTATAACTTTGTTATACTAAAAATTTAAAACATACGTTTACTAGATAAAAGAACAATCTTTCGAATCTTTATATTTTTTTGTGGAAAAGAGTTAATACTTCTAAAATCTGATTTAAAAATTACATATTTTTGGTTTTCTCTGGTTATACCCTCTTAATGGATGGGGTCACAGGGAAATAATAAATAAAACGTTATAGGTATTCTAAGTAAGAAATTTTTCAAAAAATTGTCTCCTTCTTCTCAAAGCACAAATCTCTCCCATTATAACATGACCTACAACCCACCTAATTTCGTGAAATTTGTGCGATTTAGTTTTCCCGTCTCTGTTTACCAATTTTCGTCTGATTTTCGCGAAACCGATTAGAAGAAAATATTATATTCTCTTACAAAATCTGGTAAACAAGTCGACAGCAAACCACTTAATATGGCTGGGCTAGTAATTTGTATGTCGTTTGTACAAACAAGAGCGATTTACTACGATGGAAGTCAAGGATTTTTCCAAAGAAACGCTTTTATAATCACATAAACAAAATAATTCCCTTGTCCGTACTTGTGTGACATTTTCAAAATTGGATCTGATTTTTTTTAAACATTATTTTCACATTTTACCTTGGCTAAACTCAGGAAGCCCCGAGGATTTTTTTTTACATAATCTCCACACAGGAGGCCGTAAGGAAAATAATTCCCCTCAGGGCCTATGTCCTCTGGGCCCATGGGGATGCTGTGTGGAGGGTTTTTTCATAAAAGGAAGGAGAGGAAGTTCTGGGAAGGAAAAGTGTATTAGGGGTGGGTAGGAATCCGGGGTCAGTGTGTCCAGAAGTGACGGGCGCATCAATCCTACCGCGCCACAATTGCTAGGCGATGGGTCGAGATAGTCCCGCGGCAGAATTAAAAAAGGTCTCCCTCAACCATTCTCTTTAAATCCGGCCCGCCACATAGACAATCCTCACCCTCTGAACCCAGAACCCCTGCTAAGACACCAAGCGTAGCGAATTATTTGGGGTGACCTATGGCAGAGGTATCGGTTATCCAATAATTGGTTCCCGGGGCTGTGGTGCCCATTCCCGTCGCTCAAATTGGATGTGTTGTGTATTGTGAATTATAAAAATAAATATTTCCAATCCAGTCAGAGATAAAGTCCTAAAAAGTACCTAACAATAGATAATAATAATTTTAAAATGGTTCCCAGGTTTAGTTTCAATACCTACCTATTCAAGGAACATTCACAAATTAACGGTAAGAAATGTCATAAACATAAATTTCAGCGAAAGAATTTCTAAAACGTGATTTTCCACGGTTTACAAAATTATATTATTGTTAAAGTCCCTTGAGAAATTACAGAGAAAAAATACCTGCCGGTGATGCACTACTAAGTAATATAAAATCGTGTTTGTGTTTTTAGTTTGAAAATTAGATCTAAATCTTAGATTAGTTTGAAAATTATGTAGATCTAAAAATAATATTCTTAATTAAATTCTGGGAGTAGAACCCAGAATTTAATTAAGAATAAAGTGTAAAGTTGGCCTTTGTACACTTTTTACACTCGTAGTTGAGTATTTTTTTTTGTTAGTATTTTTATAATTCCAAAAGAAATAATATATCAGGTCTATAAAAACTAATTTAAAGTTCAAAATCTCCTACGTAGGAACCCTTTTCGGTTGCGGTTTTATTGCATAATGTGGAAAATTAGTTTCTTTAAAAAATGATTCAATGTTTCAGCCTGAGCTTGGCAAAATAAAATACAACACTCTTTTTGGTGACATTTTTTTCGTTAATAAATTATCGTAATAAGCGGCTGGTGTTAAACGGGAATTTAAACCTTATCACCATCTTCATAGGGAGTGTTATTGTTAGCGGCCCGACTTCAAATATTCCACGACATGCTGTGAAAGGTGACCGGCCAACTCAGAATGAAACCAACTCAGAACCACCTCAGAAAGGTCATTAAGAGTGATGATAAAAAAATATTTAAAAATTGGTTAATTTGGTAGGGTTAGGGTTACCGGCTATTTTAAAATTATTTTTTCATAGCTTTTAATGACCTTTCTGATGTGGTTCTGAGTTGGTTTTATTCTGATTTGGCGTAGAAACGATGTGAAGAAAGGAAATATGTATATGAAAAGAACTGCACAACAAGCTAGCTATCAACAAAAGGTAACCACATTCAAAATCTAGTGAAGCTATTATTTTTATATTATAATTTAATTCAGCTCCTGATAATGGAGTTCATCGAAAACGATTATCAGATATCTAATCTTTATATCATTAAAAATATATGTGACCTAAATGCACAGTTTATTCCAAACAATTAAACTAAGGGGTTGACCCAGCCGCGCAACCCGATAATTGGATACGGCTGCACGCAGTAAAATATTTTTAATGTTATTCTGACACACGAGTATTGACAAATTTGCTATTTATATCTTTAGTTCTATTTTAAAATAAATAAACAATTCGTCAATCATCAAAAATCCTATTTTCGGTTGTCTGTGCGTCCTGCGTAACTCTGGTTCGATGAACTGAAATTTTATTTTATCTGACTCTCATTATATTTTTTTTTGTGATTTTGTGAAGAATTGAGGACAACAATAAAGTATGTACCTACTACATTTAAAGATCTAATATTTTTTCCAATTTGGGAGGCGGTAATGGGTACCGCCGCCCCGGTAACCATTTTTTGGATAACTAACACCTCTGAGATATGCCACCCTAAGTAGTTTGCTACGTTTGGTGACTTAGCAGGGGTGCCCGGATTCATGAAATGAGGTTTTTCTGGATCTGGTGGTGGATAACCTGGAGGCACTGAACCATAGATTCCTACCCACCCCTCAAACCTTTTTCCTTACCAGAACTTCCTCTCCTTAATTTCCTTAAAAATGCCCTCAACACAGCATCCCCAAAGATAACATAGGCCCTGAGAGAAATTATATTTCTCAGGGCCTCTTGTGTGGAACTAATATAAAAGAAAAGAAAAAAACAGAAAGTCATTTTAATTATCATTTTTTTCAATTTGAACTGATTTTTCAAGAATTCGGACTATCCCGTGATTCCAATTCCCGTGTGTGACATTTTTAAAACTGGTATTGATAAAATGTGTAAAAATAATCTATTTAAAACCAGACAAGCCATAAAGTGCCTGCCTACCTAAAATATTGTGCAACTTTAACCTAAGTATCAGTAAGATTATTCACTAAATAATGTATGTTAGATATTTTGTCATTAAAAATACGTCACGAGAATTATGGTGTCGAGTATAAGTGACACAAAGTTGGACACCCGTGTGGGAATGTATTTCTCGGCGCCTAGCTTTGGGAATTTTCCCAATTTAAAAAAAAGTGTGTGACTTAATTATTGTCCGGACACCCCGTCCGGGATTCCTGTGTTTTATCCGTAACGAGCCGATAAATTATAGCGAGGGTATGGTCACCCTGGTCAGCGGGTCTCCACATTCAAATAAAGGCGTGCCCAACCTTTAAAAAAAATTAAATGTTTTACCTTAGTTCAATTTACAAAAGTTGTCTTCCGCGATGTTATTCAACCTCTCTAATAGTGGCGGAAATTTAGAGGAAAACAATTTTGTGTCGCGTTAAGCCTTATTTATCAAAATATACGTATATAGGCAATTATTTAAATTAAGGAAGATGGAACCTTGTATAATTCTGTCTCGGCGCAAAATCCTTTGTTTCATTCACATTTAAACAGTTTTTTGACATTCCGTATCTAAACATAAACCTAATCAAGTATTTGGTTCATCACCTAATCAAGTATTTGGTGATCATAGGGAATGAAAAAAAAATTCTCTGTTGTCCTGTGTGGGGCAAATGTGAAAAAATACAAGTGTGCAGTTCATACGTGGTAGAATTGAAACCTTCAGAAAACTAAAGTAGAAAAGAGTGGGGAGCCTACGAAGCATCGCACAAGGAGGAGACCGAATATTCTATCTCATTCTCTCGCAGGCTAAATCCTATAGATGTATGAGTTTGTCTCTTTTTAGTGTCGCTTCTTCGTTTTATCGAGTTTCAAATTACAACGGTGCTAAAGAAGTTTCTTACTGTAATAAAACATACGTCTCTCGGTATCGGCATTTAGTCTGATTTTACCCACCTTCTGCCAACAATTCTGCGAGGGTTGGTATTCTGACAATGTTTTATTTACAGTTGCTGCAGTCAGCTTCAGTCTTTCACTAAATAAATTTTCTGCATTCACCATTTTGTCAAAGTCCTTGTCGACCTCCTGTCGACTAATATAACTCCTGTGTGTACAAACCCATCCAGTTATGTGAAGGAATCCCCATTCACAACTATTTACACAACACTTATTCACTCTTTCAAATACCAAATTTGAGTTTTCAGTCCATTAGCACCTCACACCTGAGAAGATAAGATAAGCAAGTACTAAATTCTAAGAAATCAATATGTAAACACTGATTGTAAATAATGCATCGAAGGCGCCAAAATACTTGCGCAATGTTCATTTCAAAATCTTATCATAATTACATTATTATTGTTTGATAAATAAATTGAAGATCACAACATTCTCGGAAAACAACAAACTATTTTTTATTGTTTCTGAAGGTGTAGATAATATTAAATTCATACTCTTTTGGTATTTCATTCTCTTTTAAGTTTTTTTTTTCCGTAAATTAGGTTGGGTCTTTTCCAAAGCAGTGTACCCATTTAAGGAAAATATATTGATATGAATATGATTGAAGCAAGGTGTTCATGCTTAAAATTGTTGGGAAGCTTCCTATTCCCTTCTCCTTTTTGATGAAACTACATGTTTTTATTTATTTATTTAAACGCCATAAAATGCCTTTTACATTAATTTAATACATGAGGTTATAAGTAAACAGTGGTACGCAGGAGGGTATCAGTATTATATTAAGAACAAAATTAAAATGTACAAGTACACAAAAATAATATCGCCGAAGTGATACTAGAAGTACAAAGAGATAATATTGAAAAGACATACAATAGAAATATATACTCATGTAATCTACTATCTACTACACTATATAAAGAAGTAAGATTTGTTTGTTTGTTTGTTTGTTTGCATCGAATAGGCTCCGAAACTACTGAACCGATTTGAAAAATTCTTTCGCTGTTGGGAAGCTGCACTATCCCCGGGTGACATAGGCTATATTATATTTTCAAAAAAATTAGGGATCCTTACTAAAACTCCAATAATGCATCCCAAGGTGTATAAAAATTACCTAAAATATTCTTTACATCGCGTGCGCTGCGAAAACTATTGATGATAGAATAAAATAATGTACTACGACTTTGTAGAACACATCATTATTTACAAAAAGGTCGCAACAGCATATGTCTAACTATTATGGTTATGCCACAATAAGTATACTTTTATTTAAAAAAATTCATTAATATGTCGCCGCTTGAAAAGGCTCTTTATTTGTATCTTGGTGTTAATCCTTATCAAAATAAATTACTTCATATTCAAGACAGCTTCAATACCTTTATTTAACTTTTTGAATTTTTCAATTCGGATGTTTAATTAGAAAGATATCACGAGTTTAATAATGTTAGTATTAGAAAAAAGTTTCGGCTACGGGCCGGGCGGGAGAGGAGTCAAGAAATGAAGTGCCAGGGGGGTTGGCGGGACGGGGGAGCGGGAGAGCGGTGGCGGGGAAGGTGGAAGTGGAACGCTGGAGGGGAACGCACGGTAAAGGACATGCAAGGAGTAACATTTTATTTATTTGAATATGGCATTGCAACGCATGCCGGGAAACAGCTATATATTATAAAAGAAAATCCTAAAAAACGCGCGGACCGCAAAAACTCAGAAACGAGTCCCGGTACGATCAAGGGAGTTATAAGGTGTGGTAGATCTCTGTCCCCTCTCGGGAAAAAAGGTACCAGTTTTTACCTAAAGGGCGTGCTTTTGAAGATATAAGGGCTGGAAGTTTCGCCCTCTTGAAATTTCGGAAAGTTCAAGAAGGTTCTATAGAACTCTAGAAAGTTCTGGAAGGGGTGGCGGAGTATGTCGTGGAATGTTCGGGAATAGGGAATCGGGATCATCATTGTGAAACATTCCATAACACTCTCAAATGTTTTCATGAGCGAAGCCGGGTAAACCCAGCTAGTAGTTAAATAAAATAATAGGTTTGTTTAAGAACTGACATAAAACAAAGTATGATGTATGTGTGATAAAAGGTAGTATTCAGGTATAGGATACAATTATTTAATGTGTGTTACAACCAACAAAAAAAATATATATAAAAATATGTAAAAAAAAATGTTACTTGTTGGCAAGTAGAATCGAGGAAAATTGTCAACATCAAGTTTATCTATCTATTTATACATTCGCATTTTTATTTGCAAATCGTTGAATTCTAGTGATTGCCTTGTAAGTGCAGTTTTAGTATTGAGATTTTTGTTACCTTCAAAATTATCTTTGCTTGGAATGGCTGGGCAGATATTGCGAATTAGTTCTATTTTTTCAGGGCTGTCAGTTTTAATAATAATTTTGGATCAAAAAAATTATTTAATTAACTTTAAAATGACGAATTTAATTTATGAGCTTTCAATGTAAACTTATGTAAAATGTATGCCATGGTGTCTTTTGTTGTTGTCTTCATGGTGTTCACTTTCAGACGAGTCACGATTCAGTACAATTCATAATTCAAATGGCAGTTCTGCAGTACAGCGATTGGAGACAATCTCATTATTTCTACATTTTATTGTCGGCTGTCGTTAAACGTTCATCTTCTATCTAACCTATTCTTCTAAGAAATAATGATAATAATAATATTCAGTGACCACAAGTTTGCCACTCCTGTTTTGTTGCCGAGGCGGTCCGAATCAAAGCGTCACCTCTTCTATTTGACAGGTCTGGCGCTTACGGGGCCCGCGGTCGAGTCTGGGCCCGAACCCGGTCCCCGCACCCCACGGGGCTGGTACGGCGACAGTTCTGACACATCTGATCCATTATATCAGGACTGCTGATCCCTATCGGATACACTCCCGTCTGGACCCGCCCGTCTAATCGGCGATCTAGATTTTTAACAACTCAATTTGACCAAATAAACAAATGAAGGTCTACGACAATTAATTTCAATTTCATGACAAAAATATAACAGAAAACTATTATAACCTATCATAGAACTTAAATTTTCTCGTCAAGGAAGATACTTTTCTTATTTTAACCATGATGGTAAATTACACGTATTAAATTTCTGGTGGATTACATTTTACGCGTACAAACCTGATTTTTTTTTTACATTAGCCCCACAGAGGAGGCCCTGGGAAAATCATTCCCCTAGGGGCCTATGTCATCTTTTGGGATGCTGTGTAAATGGTATTTTTAGGAAAAGAAGGAGAGGAAGTTCTGGGAACGAAAAGGGTATTGTGATGGGTAGGAATCTGGGAGGTCAGTGTGTCTAGGAGTGACGGACGTATTAATCCATCCATCCCACTGCGGTGCAAGGTGATGTTCCGAGAGAGTACGGCTGGAGAAGTCGAAGGAACTCCCTCAACTATTCTCTCCCGATTCCCGGACATAGCTCACCCCATTAATCCGGGCACCCTGGCAAGTCACCAAACATAACGAACCACTTGAGGTGACCTATGGAAGAGGTGTTGATTATCCAACAAATGGGGCGGCGATACCCATACGCAATCCTTCAAATTTGTTTTAAAGTATGTAGGTGCTATTTACCCACAATTCATGATATTAGGTTATTGAATAAATTTATTTTTTTGAAATGGCATTGTGGCATGCGAAAAAGACATGTTTCTAAAATCCCATCAAACTGAAAAAATCTATCACTGTACTAATTTCAGTTTTGAATCTGTCTGTGACTCTGGTTCAATGAACTTAGTACTTAAATTTGCTATGATTTTCAAAATTGGTTCTGGGTGGGGGAACTATTCAAACAAATAATTCTACATTTGAAATGTGTATTTCTATTATTAAAATTTTTGACAGATGTCGCATGTTTCTAGTTTTTACTAACGGTGTTCTTCCGAAAAGTAAATATCTGATCTTTTCTAAATTTGAAAATGTTTTTGTAAGGCAATGATCCTGTGGCAGATTTGTTTTTTTAATGTAAATCCCTACTTTCAGCTTCACAAATCCCACAATCGTTATTTTTCACTGGTCTACGCTCTACGCTAGTAAGTAAATAAAAATCGTTTATTAAATTAAAATCATATAAATGTAAGTATGTATGTATGTATGCAGTTGAATACCCTAGGTTTATTGGTTGGACCTCACAAACGGTTGTTAACTTCTCACAGGTGCCACAGGTCCCAATGTTCAATGGCCAATGCCCACTGGCCCAGGCTCCATAATATTATCTTCTTTCAAACCCATTAAATGTTCAATCGCTTGGAAGACGATAAGCCGGAGTTATTCTTGATTCCACGCGTTTATGAGAAACTCCATAATCTTATACTTTATAGGAACATGATCATCAGGATTAAGGGGCTAAGTCTTGAAGATTACTAAACGATTTTGAGATTTATTCATCAATGGTATCATCCTACATAAATATTACAAGTTTCCAGGGCATAGCACTTGGATTTTTAGATTTTAGAGAAGTTTTTAGATTAAGATTGAAGTTCAAGTTGTACAAAACGCAATTGTAAAATGATTAGTCTTCCCTAATATTTTCAAACAGAGACAAAATACACCGTTGCTGTTTTAGAGTGCCAAAATCTTACCTGTTAAGGCAATACTATGGCACAAAATTATAATTCTGCATATATTTACCCCGCAGCATAAAGAGAAATTAGAACATAAATACAGCACTAGATTCACGCGCAACGACGGGTTAATAGTTCCGAAATTTAATAATAAGTACGGACAGAGAATGTTTGAATACGACACACCGAAGATATTTAATTTATTACCTGACATTGGGTATCGGAAAAAAATATTTATTTTGATATGCATGAAAAAATGTATGAAAAAAATTTTGAATCTGTAGATATAAGATGTAAATTATAACTTTTAAAATGTATACGTAACTAAATTATAAGCATCTGTTGACAAGTCAATTCAATTGGCTTAGCAGGACTTGTTTGTGATAAGTGTTAACTATTCTTTCAATAAATATTTAAAAAAAAAACAATAATTATATTGCTTGCTGTAGAGATGAAATACTTATAACGTATAAAATAATAAGCCATTTTATTCTGGACTTCTGTTAGGTATGAAAACTAAACATGTTCTTGTTTGGTATAATATATCCCAAAGTTCAGTTTGCCTCTTGGCATAGGCCTGCTCTAACATTTTCCATTGGGACCTGTCACGCGTTACTCTTCTCCAATGATGTCCAGCCATGAGTTTTAGGTCGTCTTCCCATCGTATTTGTTGACGTCCTCTACTTCTATTGCCATATCTGGGATACCGGTCAGTGATATTTTTGCACCATTTCTCTTGTGGATCGCGGATCATGTGATATTATAACGTAACTAACCTATATTATTAAGCAATAGTTTTGATAAACAACAATTCTGCAAATCGTGGTTTTAAATAGGTAAACGGCGCATTGCTAATTCAATAAAGCAATCGGGCATGTGTGCCTTTCGCAATTTTTCGACGATTTAAGGAAATGTATGTATTTTCATTTTGACACTAAAAAGATGAGACTACAATGTTTGATATCATAATGATGATTTACTTATAACAGAGGGGCACACTTATACCAAATATTGCCGCGTTTTTTTTTTGAGTAGTTTACAGATTATTTAGCATCAGAAGAATAATCGTAATAAACATTAGACAAGCATTGCTTTTTTTATAATAAAAACGGTTCGCGGTTTTACAAACAACATATTCAATTACAAAAAATTCAACTTTCTGTAATTCCTAAATTAGAAAAACACCTTAGAAAATCATTCTCTAAATCTCACCAAATAATGATTTGTCCCGACAAACCGTTCCCATGATAATCGTCGAGGGTTACCTTTTAGTCACTCCAGTAACGAATCCCACTTCGTTGTTTTTTTATTTATTTTTTGTTATTTCATCAAGTTGACCATTTATACTACCCATATCAACGTCTACTACATCAATTGGTTTACCGCCCTATAATTAACCGAGTTGTTTGTCTACCAGAAATTTAAAAATCAACATACCTGCAGATGATGAAATTTAACAAAACCGACACAATTTAAAAATCGGACCATTTAAAAAAAAATAGATTCAAATAAGGCAATCTGGCTGCTAAGCACGAAATAAATTTATACGGTTTTTTTACGTTACGTCCACAAAGAAGGTCCTTAGGAAAATAATTCTATCAAGGCCTTTGTCAACTTTTGGGATGCATTGGGAGGTTCTTTTCAGGAAAGGAAGGAGAGGAAGTTCTAAGAGGAAAAGAATGCGGGCTAGGTCGGAATCTGGGGGTCAGTGTGTTCAGGAGTGACGGGTGTAAGAATCCATTCATCCTCCTGCGGAGCAAATCTGTGTTCCGAGTGAGTTATGTTGGAGAGGTCAAAATGTCTATCCCAACCACTCCCTCTCGATCCGACCCACTACGACCACAAACCTCACCTCGTGAAGACGGGCACCCCTGCTAAGTCACTAAACTTTGCGCACCACCTTGGCATAATGTAATAAACTTATATGCTCGTTAGGTACCTAATTACGAACTTACCATCTGCCAATATTAAAAGAGATTGAGTTAACACACTTCTTAGTATTTGTAAATACTTAAAAATTGTTCTTTTTATGAAAATTTTATTGTTTTTGTTTGAGATGGATAAATCGCGTTTTATGTTAAACTGGTTATAAATTAATATATTAGCCAATGAATAGTAGTCCAATGTACCAATGAATACTTAAAAAATCATATTATTATTTATAATCTGGGTAGGACCATTCCGGTAGAATAAACATTTGTTTAATCGGTTGGATTTTACTATGTTGGATAACAAATGTTACAGAGAATGAAAACGTTTTCACGATATTTACTACCATAGAACTTGCAGCCCCAAATTGTTTAAGAGGAAAGTTTGCGCGGCCCGTTTAGGCCCGTTTCATACAAATCTTAATTTTGGATTTGAGATCAAAATACTCAAACAAACTGAAAAATTATTTTTGTAATCAAAAGGAATATCAAAGTAGAAGTGAAACTTTCAGAAAACTAAAGCAGAAAAAGTGAGGAGGCAACGAATCACCGCACAAAGAGGACCCGTTATTCTATATCATTCTCTCGCAGACTAAATCTTATAAATGTTTGTGTTTGTCTCTTTTTAGTGTCGCTTTTTTTTTCAAATCACAACGGTGCTAAAGAATTTTTCACTTAAAAAAAACAACAACAAAATAAAAATTACTCGATCGCGGCATGTCCTTTTAGCACTATTCTTCAATTAATTTTCGTGTCGTATTATATTCACATCCAACTCCCATAAAGGGAGTAACAGCACGCACTCAAAGGATTTCAACCAACAATTCCTGGGCATATTTGGGGTAAAAATGTAGACGTCGTTTTGCTATCCGATAATATTTTTTCAATTAAAAACAAAAATATATATTTAACTGTCAAACATCGCAACTGAGTAGTTACTAGCAGGTCACGTGATAAGCACTCCGTCTCATTCCGACAGCACGGTTACACACGTAATCAGTGGTGACGTGTGATAAAAATGTGTTTTTATTGTTTATAATCGAGAAAAAATATCATCGGACAGTAAAATGACATTAACGTTTTTTACTCCTGGTTAAATCCTACGGGTACGTGCTATTACACCCTGTGCATATCCAGAATTAAGATGCAGTTCCACCCCCCCCCCCCCATGCTATGATTCCATACTCAATAATAGATTGAGAGTCTGCAAAATAAATCATTTTTAAGCGTTGTAAGTCGGGAAAGTTTTGTATCGTTCTGAAAAAGTGCATGGTTTTCTGACCATGTCGAATGTGGTTTATTTTATTTAACAACCAAATAAATATGCTTTCTTGTTATAATCTAGCTAGAGAAACTAGAATCCATAAAAGACTCGTATTTTTTTATACCTGTGGATTTTGGTAGATATGGGCGGGAACCTGCCTTTGCAGCTAATGTCTCAATTTGTTGGCCCACAGCGGTGTGCGATTCTAGTAATTTATTACCGAGCAGAAAGGCAATAAAACCAACACTTGTGTGACGAGTCCAGCCCAGGTTTGGTAGAAAGATAGTAGTCATTGTAGGCCGTTGTGTACTTTGTCCGTTAAAAAAAGCCGCGCAGCACAAAAGGAGCCATAGACGAAATAACACGCCGAATTCTGCGATTTTCGGAACGTGTGCGGAACACCAAAGAAAGGCGCATTCCGAATTTGAAACGATCGATTTTCCGGGAATTAATTTTTTTAAACTTCGAACGTGATAGTTTGTGATTTTCTGCATAGAGTATGCAACAAAATGCACGTAGGTACAGCTTGTCACGAATAACTTTGCAGGCCGCTAGAAAGGGGATTAATGGCTACCTACGGTGGAGGAGTAGGTACGTTAACCAACAAATGATTCCCGGGGCGGTGGTACCCATACCTGCCTCCTCGATAAGGTTTGGTAGATTCCATAATGTAATCGCTACCACATGAATAAATTGAAATAGAAATTACTCGATTTTTTCTGGCATCGTGGATATGCCTAAGTTGCAAATTAGTTGATTTCTAGTTATATTCAAACTATGTATGTATATAAATTGTAAAATATTTTCAGACCCATTTTTTTTGTTATGCTGCAATAGAGTCCTAACCTCCTAACTACTCCCAATGGTATAACCAAAATACATTTTATAAATTCCTCAATATGGTTTCGTGTCATTTGTATTGTAAAGAAAGTTAGCAGTGTCTATCAATTATTCTACTACTTGAATATATTCGTATATTCTTTTTTACATTTTTTTTGTAATAAGATCATAAAAACAAAAATTTTAACAAAACAAAAAACGGCTTCAAAAAATGCACTAAAAAGTAAAAAAATAATTTTGTACGATTGTTATTTTTGGAGTCGGTGTCAGCCAAGGTAACTACATACATAGATAGTTATAGGTGAGATGTGGAGATCTTGGCTGACACCGACTCCAAAAATAACAATCGTACAAAATTATTTTTTTAATTTTAGTGCATTTTTTAAGTCGTTTTTTGGTTTGTTAAAATTTTTATTTTTTTTTTATTTTTAGTGACGAGCGTGCGTAAAGATTTTTTACTTCAAAAAAAGAATCATCGAAATCTGTTGGCGTAATATTGAGTTATTCGTCCATTTGTCGCGCACATACTTATTGCAAATTTAAGACATATATGGTTTTCTCATGGATACCATTGTCAGAACTGGACCAAATCAAAATGGGACTACACGGGTAGCACTAGCTTTCTAATAAAAAAAAGAATCATCAATATCGGTTCACCCAATCGAAAGTTCTGAGGTAACAAACATTAAAAAAAATAAAATAAAAAAAT
This sequence comes from Limnephilus lunatus, assembly GCA_917563855.2. Classification (NCBI taxonomy): domain Eukaryota; kingdom Metazoa; phylum Arthropoda; class Insecta; order Trichoptera; family Limnephilidae; genus Limnephilus; species Limnephilus lunatus. The sequence goes on from OU830593.1 coordinate 51,522,722, forward strand.
AAATACCGTCGAATTGATAACCTCCTCCTTTTCGAAGTCGTTTAAAAATGGTATACCAATGTTGCCTCACTCCTAATGGTGATATTGATTACCGTTTTATTTGACTTATTTATGTTATTTTTCGGAAATATATTTCGATTTAAATGTACAATCACATTTTCAGACAGAAAGGATTTTGTGAAAAGGTTTTTTAGTTTCGAAGTTGAAAATCGATTAAAGTCATTCCATTTTACGATACCTAACACACAACAGCCTTTGAAAAGTTCGGATAATTACAATATTAATAATTGACGAGCTGCAGTCAATTATGCTGTCAGCTGTGCGGGACTGTGCAAAGAGTTTATTATTATTGGTTATCACTCTATATATTTTTTTAAATATTTATACCGAATAAAAAATATAAGGCCGAAATTAACAATGTCAAGAATGACTCGATTATAATATAATAAATACCGCGATCGTCGAGACTTGGATATACCACGGACGTACAAAATATATGGACATGCCCTTACGTGATAAAAGGCGTGTTATTTCCCCCTCCCATTGGAACCATTTTTCGGAACCGGCTGGGCTTGCAAGAGCCCCGCGTTAATCTAAAAAATGTGACATCATCATTCTTGTCCGGACCAGTGTCGAGCTCTTATCGTACATTTTACGCACGGACTTTGGGTGTCTATGGAACACATAATATGACATCGAGATACATGGCGACGCGAAACACAAAGCCGCTGTTTACTGGGGTAAGTAAATCATGAAACATTTGTAAAAGTGTCTACGGAAACAAAATATTCGGCTATGAAAATACTCAGAACCTTACTTTGCGAATTTGGACTTGACATATCTGTTCATAACGTGGCATGCAATTCGCGCTCCCATATAAAAAGGTCTATTCATTAAAAAGCAGATTTTACTTTCAAGAACTAAATGGTGATATTATAGTGCAAGGTGCCTATATACTGTTAGATTGATTTATTGGCGAATCACAAGTCTCTTTCCTCTCTTCGTCCCGTCATAGTTGGTTTTTACCCCTCATCTGTAAGTTTTCGTCTAGCTATTTGTATGTCTATGTGGATATACATATTTTCTAATTCAATCACTACCGTCAGAAGGAAGGATGGAACTTGCATAATATACCTGAAGCCTGACGCTCCACTAGAGCCACTTTGTAATTTTTGTATCATTGGCTCTATATTATGTGTGAATACGTACATAAATGTACAAAGACAGTACACACGTAAGCATTTAGATGTATATGTGTGTATGATGTGAGATGTATATGTATATAGACGTACTTAATTGTGTATGTATGTATTTAATAATATTTGATTATTTTGATCCTACTTGTTTAATGTACTTTAATTTATTAATAGATACTTTTTGTAACTTATCGTTATAGAAAGAATGTTGAGATGAATGGTGTGCTCACCTATATCATTAGAATCATAATTATAACCATATTAAAATGTAAATTACTATAATAATTATGTGTTGGCGAGCCAACAGATAAGAAAAAATAATAAACAAAATTACAATACATTGCAATAAATTAATAATGCACCGATAAGCATAAGATTCTATACGTTATAAAAATTAACAGCTGTTTATTTGATCCTAACTTCCATAGGCTTGTGGTCAAGGCATTTGAGTCAGTGAATAAAAATGCATATACGATGTATAAGGACTTTTCTCTTATAAATGTCGTGCATATGGACTCTGGGCGTGTGAACGGACTACACAGGCGAGCAATTTATTTCGTAGGCTTGACAAATACGGAGCCTCCGCAACGCGCCCCCCATAGCGGCCTGCTCCAATTGCGCTTGCGCATTAATTAAACCTAAAGCTAAGAATCTTTGTAATGCCGGACTTCGGAATGTTTCAATGCAAACATTTAAAAGAAAAGCGAATTAAAATTTTGTGAAAACTCATAAATCGATGGCGAAAACTCGTAAACAGTAAAATCGACGAACAAAGGATCAAAGCAACGTAATTATTTTTTTTTTTTTAAATTAGATGAAAATAATGAATCCTTAAAAGATACAGTCGTAAATTTCACAATAAAAATTAACTTAGTTATCTTAAAAGATACGTTACAAACGCCGAAATTGTATTTGACTGGAGAAATCTAGGTTAGGTCTCCCGAACACCAATCTCTCCCGATTCGTCGAAGTAGGTGGCCGCCAAGACCTAGACAAACCTCACCCCATGAAACCCTGCTAAGTCACCAAACGTAGCAAACCACTTGGCGTGACCTACGGCAGTGTTGCTTATAGCTGGCACCAACTTACATACTTTTAAACACAATTTATTCCGAATGGGATGGTTTGTAGGTAGGTAGACTATACCAGGGGCGTATTCTAAGGCTCAAAAGACAACCAGCAAATGTATCCAAGAGACCCTTTTTAGCCCTTAGAGCAACCATACTCAACCTGCGGCCCGGCAAGCTTTTATGTGCGGCCCTAAACACTTTATTACCAGGAATTTTTTTTTTTTTTTTTTAAATCTATCATTCTAAATTTCGTATATCAGATTATGTGGACCATAATGACAATCCTTTTTGGGTAATCCTTCTTGAGATTCGTTTCGACTTTGACGCACAGATAGTGATACCCGAAAAGGATTGTCATTATGGTCCACATAATCTGGTATAAGAGTGAGATACTTTTTTTAGATTTTCACGGCCAAAAGTATTTTCGTTGTTTGTTTTTGGGGTGTTATGATGTGTTGCGCTACCTGCTTCTTTAGCCAACGTTTCAGTTTTCGACAGCGTTGCAGTGTCCATTATCAGGGCAGATGTGTAGGAGTATTGCTATTGCGCACGCTAGATTTATTCCCAAAAAACATATATTTGACAAACAATTAGTATGCGCGCAAAAAATTTATAAATAAAAAAGTGCCACTTCTAGAAACCACCGCATCATAATACCGCATAATACCTAAAAAAGGGTAATTTCACTGGTTAGTCAGGTACCTGCTTGCAAATTTTAACAGCATTTATTGCTGTCGTATAAAATGTTGTTCTGTTATAATTTAAATACGCATAATAGCGGGAGTGTCTTCAAAGTGCACTCGAAATGTCCGACGAAAAGAGAGTGCTTCAAGACAAATGGGAAGAAGAATATTTCTTTGTTGGGGGGGGGGTTGATGATTTTTTTTCATCATACCAGTATAGTGTTGCGGCCCGTGTAACTTTACAAATACATGTATGTGGCCCGAAGAGAAAAAAGGTTGAGTATCGTTGCCTTAGACCCTTATAGATTTTAGTTATAGCGTATCTATATCCTAAGAGGTGAGTTCCTCTGATCCACTAGAAATAGAAGCATCGTCCTGACTCACATATCATCACACTTATAAATACATCTATTTTCCTCTAACCAAATAACCTTTCAATCCGTCATTTATCACGGCATTACCAATAGTCCCGTCCCAGATCTAAACAAACACCGACCGGCCTTGCCAACATTACTAATATTAACAGGTAAGGGTAGAGTGCCATGCCCCGCAGGCGGCCATTTCGCTAATGACCCATCGAAGCGACCACCTCGGAAGAATAGAACTAGTCCCAATATTTCGCCACATTAACGGGCCGAACTTTTACCGCTTACAAATTATTTTCGCCGATTCGGTTGCGCAAGTTGCCGCCCCTGCAGAGACGGATTGGTGAACCAGAACAGTCATTCACCCTTCTTCGTTATCTTCAACGACTGGTACCCTCTCCTATCTGAGTTTGGCTATTACTAGGGCCCATAAATACGCTCTTGGCCGGACCAACTTTTATCGGTGCATAAATTTAAAAAAAATCGCTTCAAGGGAAATGGTGCGGGCCGTAAGCTGTTGGTATATATTTTTTATTTATTTAACAGTTACTTGTCACCCTTCCAAAAAATACCTACCTCTTGCTTTATTTTTTGACAGATTTATATTATTTCAAAGCTCTATAGTTTCACGATTATTATACCGCGAGTCTTCAAGGAGAAAGTTCAAGGAAAATTGTAAAAAGGACTAGTAATTCGTAAGCAGATTTTATTTTAGAGGACTATGTAGTGATATTACAATATTGCCTGTATACTGTCAGATTAATTTACCGACAAATCATAGAAAGGGTGATTGTCACGCCTATTCCTTTTGGCTTGTTCCCTTTTTCTCGATGGGCTGGTCTATCAATTTTGATGTCTATGCTCAGCACCTTATTATGACTTCCGCCGGTTCTCCTCCACCATACGAAAACGAAGAACTTACCTACTTAACGGAATGGATAGCTCAACCTAAAATATTTAATTAATTGTATACCATTGGAAATAGGGGGAACATCTCAGGTGACCACTCCATCCCTGCTGAATATTTCCCAGGTCGCCCTGTGTTGATTCTGCCGCCCAATTATACCCAACACATATAATAATAATGACAACACTTTGGGTGGGATCCGAACTCCGTCCGCCCCGAAAGCTGCGAGGCTTTGATAACCACCGACGGCCAGTACCTACACACTTAGAGCAAACCGCAATCTTAGAAACTAGTTAAGTATAGTTTATGGCGCGATTTGCTTGCGGTTTTACATTTTATAATGCGGCTTTTTGTACAAATTGATCAGACAACTTTATTGCATCGTTCATCGGCGTTAAATTATAAGATGGTATCTTTATTTGTATAAATCAACGTACAGGTGGGCTAAGAAAGAAAACCACGACCTCCGTGGTGGAGCGGGAAACTCCTTGGCTCCACACCCACAGGCCGCAAGTTTGAAACCAAACGTTGACATTAAATAATTATTATCTTTTCACATTTCATTATTTGCAGGTACCCCGCAAGTAACTTATCAGCAGGAGTTTAGTGACATTACAGAAGTAATTAAAAATAATAATTTCGGTGGTGTACCCCTGTAAACTCCCGTTCATTGACCTCCAGAACTGGGATTTGCTTTTGATTTACAAAATTGAAACTGATTGTCCGAACGATTCAGACGAGCGACAGAGTTGGTTCGAAAATATTTTATTAATTAACAATTCTATATTTGAAATGCATATTTCTTTCATTAAACTTTTTATAGACGGTGTTCATTGGAAATTAAAATTTTTGATTATCTTTTGAAAGGCAATGATTCTGAGGCAAGCATTTTTCTAATAAAAACTTTATGCGCAGCATATGCGACAGTTTCAATATTAATAGTTCGTATTTCATATGTATGGGTTAATTCTGAAAAAATATGCGTAGTACATTTGCACCACGTTCCAGAGAATCTAAAATGAAAATGTATCCCATTCACGCCCGGGGGAGATGCAACAAATTAGAATTCAAAAATTACCTGGAATCGTTTTTGCTATATATAGTGACCAAATCTAGATATCCACGTGCTTCAGTCCCTTCCAATCAACCCTCCCCATAGCCTTCAGGCACACTTAGTAACATTCCCCTAATTGGATATATTTTTATTTTATTTTTTTATTGTAATATACAACATGAGTTACATAATATATACTTATATATTTTAGAAAATATTATAATAAAGATCGTTATTGGTCATGTACCTATACCTTATCAGAAAAGAGGAGCTCTTGCGCCTGATAAGGGAGCCACGATTCTTAATTAGGTTGTTAGTTTTAATATGTTTTGTATAAAATTATTTAATTTTTACTGTATTTATTTTTTTGAAAAATTGTCTAATTTTATTTATTGGTTCTAATTGGTTGATGATACAGCATAATTCAGAAGGGAGGTTATTATAGTATTTTATGGCTTGGAAAATATAATAATTTTGCATTTGAGTTGTTTTAAAATTAGGTGTAATAAATTGGTTTCCATTTCTCATTAGTTTGTAATATTTAATATAATGCAATAGTTTCACAGGTTCGGGGTAGTTGGGACTAGTTGTTTGTACATTGTACAAACGTGTGGTGTCACATAAAAATTTTGCAGTGCCAGAGAAAATCGCTTAATTCACCAATAATTAAATAATAACAATCATTTTAATAGGTATAATACAACGAAAATAATTGACAACACAGGTTTCTTTCTTCTTCTTTGTCGTTCCCCCCACGAGACCAGCAAGTTTGCTTTTAAAGTGTTTATAAAAGGTTCAGTATGGGAACGTGGATATGTAAAATAGGCAAGTCTCTTTTGTTGTCGCTTTGTCGAGACACAAAAGATTTAAACAAATAATATTCTATGTTATCAAATATAGGCAGGTACCTACCTAATTCTTCCATTATTCTCTCTCCATGGCGTTTATTCAAATGTGGAACAGTTATGTCACCACAGACAATGCGAGGAAAAAAATAAGACTCATCAAGCGACTCCAAACATTATTTGGGTGTTTGGAAAATCATAATATTATTGTCTCTGGCTTGATTTGTTTCTCCGAAAAAGAAAATCTCCTGTCATTTGAATTTAGAATAACTAAATCTTTGGCCATTAGTCACCAAATACAATGAACAGTTCCGTGGAAGTATTTAACCATAGACAAATAATTATTGGAGACATTGATGATATTTAAATGCTGTTATTATTTTGTATCGACACCTTTTATTAATAAATTCGTAATCATTCAGAAATTTATGCAGTGGTCTGTGGTTAGAATATCAGTGCAATAATAAGACATTTCAGGGGTAAGTGTATAAACATAATAAAATTTAAAGAGATAGATCTTTCAAGATAAATGGTTCAAATTTGTGTATGTAATTTTATATATTTATCGAGTTATTTGACAGCTGAAGTTGATTTCTTTGAAAAACTTGAGTTATCTTGACAATGCTTCAAAAAATTTTTAAAATTTAATTTTTTTTTGCTTTTATTGTCCTGTTTTTGAAAGCCTTAAAATGACAAAATGTGTAGTTCTTAGTTTGGATTAATATTACAAAACTTAAGAAGAAGACATCCATGTCCTGCCGCTAGTATAGGAGAAGTCGTTATATGCTATATTTCTGATAAAGATTTTACAACGGGGCTATTTATCAGTAGGATATCTTTATTTTATAATATTGACCGGTCAGTGGTTGAGTGGGCATCGCGTTTGGGTCCCACTCAGGCGTTCCGTGTTCGATTCCTCGGCTGGCTAAGTACTCCGTCACGACTCAAGCAACATTTTCGGCTTACTGTGGAGGTAGTAGGAGATTTTCGGAAATTGTCGGGTTATTCGTAACCGGGAATGTTTGTATTTCTTTAAAAAAAAAAAAACTTTGAAGGGAGAATCACATTATTGAATTGATAGTTTGGTAGTGGCAACGTTTCTTGCAAGTCAACATAACGATTTCATATCAACATTAATTAGATAACCGTTACAATTTCATTATTAAACCACTACACAATGTGTTTTGCGGTTGTGTTATCAGTTAAATTTAAAGAAAGAAAAACAACAAAGAATGTGTTACATTCATCACTCCTAAAACTCCTAACCAATTATATATTGAATTTAGATGAGTAACAACCACCAATGCTCTAGAACAGAGGTTCCCAAACTTTTTCTCGTAGTTTTTACAAGTAACAGTCGCTGACCTTAAAGTCTCAACACGACAATTTTTGTCCAATTTTTTTTTGACCATCTGTCAAAAATCACCGAAAAATTTGGAATTTTTTTTGTTTCCTAATTTTTTTTTTGAGTAGTTTATAATCTGCTTACATTGATAGGTAGAGCCAAACCCATATTTTTGTTCTTTACTATCGAAACTAAATAAATTTTCGTGGACCCCCACTTACATCTTGTGAACCCCATTTTTGTATCATGCCAACGTAGACCCCCGTCGAGTCTCCCGTGGACCCCTGGGGGTCCACCTGGACCACTTTGGGAATCACTGCTCTAGAGAGATTCGGTAATACTAAAAAATATCTAATAAAAAAATCTAACAAAAACAACAATTTTGCAGTTACGTTTTTTAATGTACACCTTCATTGTTGTCCTGGATCCCCTACTTTCTTAAAAATTAATCTTCTTCCCAAAGAAGGTTGTTGAACTTTGGCTTTTCTTAATCAGATATTTACTTTTCAATCTCATTGATTAAATGAGGATAAACATTTGCAAGATTTAAAAAGTTCACATCAAAGCCATGTTTGCTGAGATCTGCTCTTCGAAACGTTTTGACTTTTTGGTAAATGGTATAAATTTGTTAATATTTTTATTTATTTGAGTCGTACCTTCGTGATCTATCCCAGTAATGTCTTATATTTACATTTATTGCATTGGGGCACGATTTTTTCTCCTAACTAGCAGATTTTATGAAATCAATTCGTTTGATTTTATTACATTTCAAACAAGGAAAACATGCACTGATTTACAATATACTAGATGGCCCCCCAAAAGAAGCAAACGGGGTCGATAGATTTTTTAAATAAATGTAGGATTTTTTTTTTCAAATCCGCTAGAACGTCAAACTAGTGATAGGCATAATTATTAAGAATCGATCAATTCTGTACAATTCAAAAATCATTCGTATAAAAGTTTTTAAATGTCTCCAGAGCATCTGGGTTGATATTTCGATTACGCCCTTTTCACTTGCCAAATACATTAAAGTCATTCTGCGTTATTTGGTTACTTGCTGTATTCTATATTGAGTAAGTACATATATCATCACCCAGTTGATTAGTCATACATCTCCAAATACTAAGTTTTAAGATAATGAGGAAAGCGTTATTCGAATGCCCACCATGAATCAGATATTATTTACACTTGTCTGTGTTTTTCATATTAAATATGCTATAAAATGATACCGGGAGGTATAACAGTCCCGTACATTAGTATGACACGTCTATATTTAGTTTATTTTTTTGTGTATATTTAGTTTTTCTTAGTTTTTCTGCATTATAAATGATTTGGTGTTGTTTACGAGTCTTGTACCAGATAGAGGGTACACTTTTACACATAACTACTTACTGAACTCATATTCGGAGACATCCGACTAATCAACTCGATGATCGATACACAGGTTGTAACAACACGTACCCAAATGATTTTAACCAGCGATTACCCAGCGTATTTTGAGTAAAAATGTATTTTAATGGATGTCCGCAGATATATTTTTTTTCAATTAAAAAGAAACAAAAAAATACCATCATACGACGTAACTAAGTACTTGGGTTCACCCTGCACAGGTCACATGATGCGCACGCCGTCTCGTTCTAGCAGCACGGTTACAGAGGAGAGAGAGCGAATGTCATTTGATCCCGTCATCGCCAAGCGTAGCAGTGTGATCGGTGGTGACGTGTGATAGAAACATTGTTTGTTGTTGTTTTTAATTGAAAATGACATTTACGGTTTTTACTCCAAATATGCTCAGGAATTGCGGGTTAAAATCTTTCTAATACGTGCTGTTACACCCTGTATAGTAGGGTGGATCACGACTGTATGGGAAAAAAATCTTGTTTTGATTTGTCTAATAGTGATAAAAAGGTGTTAAATAGAGATATAAAATCACGTAATTTTTTTAATAATATTTGTATATCATCTTCTTCCTCCGAATCAAATTTCACATAAGAGAGAAAAAACCACCTTTGTTAAATCCTAAAAAAATGTTACATAAACCATTAAAAATGAACTATCTTAATTAATATATAAAACAACGTCAGGTTAGTTACACTATTTATAACTCGAGAACGGCTGAGCCGATTTTGATGATGTTTAATTTGTTGGATTTGTCTCCGCCCCGGATAACATAATAACTATTAAAACATTACACAAATTAACGAAAAAAATAGTTATTAAGAAAATTCTTTACCCCATACGTTTTGAATGGAACGAATTCTCATATTTTGAAAGAGCTGCGGGAATTCTGTGATAAGTGCCCAATGACGTAATATATTATAAATATACTCGCCATAGTCTCACATACTCACAATAATGTGGAAAGCAAGCAACACTCTTTTGTTTTCAGCGGTTTTCAATATAATTTCTAAATTCATTCGTGTGTGATAAAGATAGACAGTCAAATAATGTACGTGTGTGAATGTCATAGATATATGGTAGGGCGGCTTATTAATTTCTTCGCCGAATACTGATTTCACATCATGGGTGTGACTGAGATAACAAGATACTCTCACTCGGTTACACTATGCGCAGGGAAGGGAAGGTCTAAGCTACACGAGCGGTTATATATAATATTGAGTAGTGAGTGAGTTCCAAAAATTCGAAAACGTCAAATGTCAATGCGCTGATTGTTTTGTTTTATTCTTAAACATAAAATGCTGCCTCTCTTTCTTACACACTAAATGTCAATAGTCGAAAATGAGACAAACGGTGAACGTATATCTCCACCCATCCAAAGGAAAGATACAATAATTATAATAAAAATCCCTCACACGTACAAAGAAAATGAAAAGCATTTTTTTTTACATTAGCTCACTCATGAGGCCCCGAAGAAAATTATTTTCCTAAGACCTGTGTCATCTTAGGGGATGCTGTGTGGAGGGTCACGCATCCGCCACCAATACCCGGACAAACGTCACCCCATGAACCCGGGCACCCCTGCTAAATCACCAAACGTACGTACCACTTGGGGTGACCTATGGGTGACGTCTGACAGAGGTATGGTTAATAAATGGTTCCCGGCGCGGCGGTACCCATACCCGCCTCCCAAACTAAGAAAGTGGAAAAGTAAGTGGAAAAATAAGAAAATCACAAAAAATATAAATCCGTACACAATGCCATCTCTGATACTGACAAAAACAAAACACGGACAGTTACGCATTGATGACTGCTTCATTGTGTAATTTTTAACTTAATAAAAAAACTGAATTTTATTCAACAGTTATTGATTCTGAGGTGGTACGAAGTTCGACGGGTCAGCTAGTTTTTAATAAAACACGATATAGATGGAATATTTTTATTTATTTATTAAAAAAACATATTAATATAATTCAAATTATCTCAAGGCAGTGTATTCAAATACCAGCAAAATCCTTCTTACTCTCAAATTTCAGCATTATTTTGCGAGACTCAATCTTGGGACCTTTTGTAAATGATTTCGTAAAATATACTATATTTGCTAAGGAAGATTAAAAATATGGTTTAAAGGAATCAAAGTAACTTTTATACATATACACTAGAAATAACCCCTTATAATGCAATTTTTTAAAGTGAATCCGGAGGAAGAAGATCGTATCAAAAATTTGAAAAACGAGTTCTCGTATCTTCGGCAATATTCATTGGACTGAAAGCGAATAATGACGCAATTGTTTTTTTGACACAGTTAAATTGGATAACGTTTCCAGTATATTTTACACAGCAAGTGCCTATCTGACATGCCCTGTGTAGACTTTTAAATCGGCAGAACCAAATATTAGGGTTAAGGGGAGTTTTGAACTTTCAAATAAAACTGTTTTATGTCACGGTATGGGTACCTACAACTGTAGGTTAGCTACTGACTTAAAATCGGGGGATAGTATTAATATGAAGCAATAAACATTTTAACAGGAAGCTAATTTGAATATTTTATAATATTATGATGTATGTTTTAGCAAATACTTCTGGTACCTTGCGTGTGTCATTAGTCATTACATAAATATTAATTTTATTTGTGTGTGTGTTTTAAATAGTTTTTTTATTGTTTTAGCATGATTTTATCACGCTTTTTAACACGTGAATATATAACAAACAGTGGTTGTTAGTATGAAATTTATTGAATCAGTTACACTTCTCACGTCTGTCTGCGCGGTATAATTGAAACATTGTCGGTAGGTACCTACCTAAATAAAATTTAAAACCGTTAAAACAAGAAATAATTTGAAAACCCTAAATAATAAATATAAAATAACCCCTTTCTTCTCCCCATTTATTATTTATATGAATACCGCACAAGAGTCCTCAACTGCTCCCGTCTGGAGCCAGTGAGACTATGGCATCTCCAATTGGGGTATGTTGTGAGACTGAAGGTAGTGGGGAGAGGAAGGCGATGGGGAATAGTAAGGTTGGGAAGTACCTGTCTATTTAGATCTGGTCACTAAACACGGCTAAAGCCATTTCAAGCTACGTTTCAATTCTGAATTGTGGTCTTACACCAGGGCGATACTGAGAGTATCTTTCACTCTGGAACGTGTTAACAAATACTATATATTATTTTTAATTATTAATTGAGAAATAATACAAATTAATCAAATCAAATTTATTTGCGCACGCCGGGTTCGAAACCGCGATCTTCGGATTGTGAGTCGAAAGTCTTACCTCGGATACCACTTTGACTAGCGCAGACCGGTGAAATCTCATGGGATATGATAATTCCAATTTTGAAAAGGCACTAAAAATAATTTTCTGATAAAATATTTTATTGTAGGCAGATACCTAACAATTTATAACTTGTCTGAATTTTCTTTTCACAAGCAGTTTCAATTTTGAAAATGACACCTAAATTAAAAAAAAAAAAAAATGAGTTCATTGAATGACAATACGGTTTCATTCGCTGATGATACTGTTACTCTTTAAGGCAAATGATTGGAAAACACTTATCACAAAAGCAGAACTTGGTTTAAATATTACTAAAAAATGGCTCGACTCTAACTTATTAACTTTAAATACAGATAAAACTAAATTCATAACTTTTAGCATGAACTCAAGAGGCCAACCATCCAATAACATCATCTTAAAATACATTCTTGTCAATCAACACACACCCTATGCGATTGTCCCCCAATTACACAAACGGAAAATATTAAATATCTGGGCATATACTTCGACCGTTATATAAAATGGGATAGACATATAGATTCAGTAATAGGAAAAATAAACAAGTTGATTTACTTCTTTAAAAACGTGAGAAATATTCTAAACATATATGATATAAAAAATATATACCTCGCACTAGCACAATCCTTAATGGAATACGGCATTATTGCCTGGGGCTGTGCCAGTAAAAAATACATAAAACCCTAATAAAAGTAATACTTAAATTACCAATACTAACACCCACTTCAATCATATTCGAAAAATTCCCAGTGCTGAAAATTCGAAAATTATATTCCAAACAAATACTAACTTTCCTTTACAAGAACTTAAACACATTTAACACTTCACAAAATTCTCGCAATACTAGAACAAGACATGCACACCAACTACAAATACCAAAAATAAACACATCCTTTGGACAAAAACACTACAGATACCATGCTATTAAACTATACAATTCACTTCCAACACAATATAAAACAACCAATATTATTGAATACAAAAAAAATATGGAACTGGCTACAATCCTTTTAACTTTTAATTTATAATTTTGTCGTATAGAAGTCGATTTTATATTTTTATTTTATTGTTTCTGTATATTTTGATTTTTATTGTTTCTTCTTTATATTAACTAAGACCACTGTTTGTTTTGTTTTAATACTTACATTTTATAATTTACAACTGAAAAATGTCCTTTACTTCTTACATTTTATAATTTACTGAATATAATAATTTGTTAGCATTAATATTAATAATAATATGAAAATTTGATATAATTTATAGAAAAATTTACTGCTTACATTTATAATTTACAACTAAAAAATGTCCTCTACAATACAGGTGAACTCCTAGTGTGGAGGACAATATACTATACCTTTGTAATGTAAATATACTAAGAATAAATAAATAAAATAAATAAATATTTCACGCACCGACATTACATCCCTAATTATTATGTTTGAACAGGTAGGTAATGTAGATATCGTGTTTAATTTTGTTACCAAAGAACACTTTGTTTCTCATTTTAAAGGCCATTTCTAAATCAATGAACTCCGTTCTTCACGTAATTCCATCGATGACGCATATACTCATAAAAATTATGCTGCTGTAACCCTTAGGTTAACACATAAACAAAAAGTGTCCAACAATGCCCAGCTTCCGTTGCGCAGGATACTCGATAGACAACAAAACTAACAGGGCCACAGACAAACAGTAGTCAAACCCAAAAACGCGGCAAACATCGGACCGGTTCCTGGAATCGGACTTCCGGCCGATCCGGAACCGCTTCCGGTGCCCCAGGGACATAACATGACCAGCATACCGCTGACAGACCTTTTGTAACCTCTCCCTTTTTCTCATAAACGACATGTGTGACAGAAAGAGTTGTTGCAACTGAGTTTTCAGCGGCACGACCGAGCATTCTGCAGAAACATCCGTGTATGACAACCTCTCCCTCTTTCTCGTAAACGAAGCATGTTATAGAAAGAGTGATTGCAACGGAGCTATCGGCGGAAAGACTCTAACCCCACAATGCGATGATTAAATAGTAGGAAATTCGTGAAGCGAATTCTTGATTCGGCTGCGAGACAGACGATCGTACTTTTAATACAAATTCATTAATTTTTAAGTTAGTTATTTGATTGGTTCGCAGAAATCATATTGGGGGGGAGGGGGGGGGGGGGGCTAAAATAATATGTTTGTAACTAATTTGCAAACACAGAAGGTGTTTTTAACCTTTTATATTTTAAGTCCATAAGTCACGCCACTATCTTTTAATGTGTGATACCGGACTATACATAGCTCATTATAACATATTTATTTTGAACACTTTAAGTTTTTAAATTACTAAATAAATGCATGTTAGTTTTGAAGAAAATATCTATGGATTTGTAGAGCCGAAACGGTAATTATATGAAATTCGCTCGATAGAAAAAAACATCTCAAAGTGTTCTTCAATAATGATTAAAAACACATTTTTTTCTGTTATTTAACTTCAGCTTCTCCAGGTACCAAACTGGAAGTCAGGAGAAGTTGGAGGCGAATATTGCAGGAGGTCAAAGCTCGATATGGGCTGTAGCGCCATCGAAGAAGAAGAAGAAGATTTAACTTATTATAGGTATGAAAAAAATCAAAGTGTATCTTTACCTGCAACTTAGGCATTTTTCGAAAGATTTTTACTCTAGTCTTTTATTAAATATTTTCACAATTTTCGCTTAATTATTATCTTTTTTTTTTAAATATTTGTGCACTACCTTTAACATTCGTATTTACATATCTCCCTTTCAAACTATCTTTTTCCTCTTTTTTAACGCTTACTACCAGTGGAACTATATTATTTCCGTTAGGGGACTGTTGCTAATTAAAATATAACAGAAAATTTAATTTAGCAAGTATAAAGTTACATTGTTTTCGCCCCGAGTTCAATCCATCAATGGAGATGATTCATACGGGTTGGTCTCATAAGATTAGCATTTAAATGTCATTGCATATTAAATACATTTTACTGAGATGAAACGTCTTTCATACATACTTTCGTATTTCCGTTTAAAAGACATCATTTTCCAAAATCTGTATTAATTTAACTGTCGGTTTAGTCATGCGATTCCATTAAATAAAGTTACTTTACTTCGAGCTGAATATAACCATTTATTTTCCTGAATAATGTCAAGGTATTTGCCAAAATAATGACAACTCCGCGAAAAGTGGATCAAGTAATGAAATTCAATGTCTGAGGTTTTAATATATGAGTAACTTGCACAACGATTTTAATAAAATCATTTAGGGTGAATTTCTAGGACATTCAGCATATTTTTAATTATTTAATGGTGATCGATTATGGTTATTTAGCATTACACGATCGGTACATATATTCACAGCCGCAGCGTTTTTTCGCAATAAAGGTTTTTATATCATATTTTCAATGATTTATTGAAAACTGTGAAGTGTCCCTTTTTGTCGTTTGAGCAAACATTTTTATTGAGCCAGCTGTCAGTCAACTGTCAAATGCGCAAATAAAACTGAGTTAGTTACTCTCAAGTGGTTCGTTATCGAAGAAATAATTACGGATTATTTTACAATTCCGTAAAATTGTCAATTTTAAAATGTCAACTCTTAAAATGTTTGACAAAAGTTATGATATTAGTGTTAAGTCCTCACGAAACTTAAAACTCGTACGTGCTTTATTTATTTAGACATCTTAGGGGGTGCTGTATGGAGGGTATTTTTAGGGAAAGGAAGGAGAGGAAGTTCTGGGAAGTAAAAAGGTATAAGGGATGGGTAGGAATCTGGGGGTCAATGTGTCAGGAATGAGGGTGTATGAATCCCTCCCACCTACTGCAGTGCAAGGCGATGGGTCGAGTAATCGCCACGAATACCTAGAAAAAACCTCACCCTGTGACCCGGGCATCCCTGCTTAGTCACCAAACGTAGCGAACCACTTGGGTGACCACTATGTCAGGGGTGCTGGTTATCCAATTAATGATTCCGGGCGGCGCGGGCGGTACCCATACCCGGCTTCCAAATTTCCCAGAAGCAAAGAGTCTTATTACAATGATGTCAAATGTTATGTTTGTAAAAATTTTAGCTCACACAATTATGTGAGCTAATTTAAGATTAATGAAAAAAAAATTAAAAACCACTTGAAAAATCGATAGGTACCTACACGTGAATTTTTCAAAGCATGCATGAGGCTCTTTAATAAATTATTTAGGTTTCGTGTTCACGCAAGGTCAGCTTTTTGTTCCTATAAAAATATAATATAATACAATGTAGGTACATTACTTTTTTCTCTCAAATAGCGTTATTAGGTCGATTGACTTCATAAATTGAAAAACCGAGTGAGTAGGTAGTTGTTAAAATGTGAACACATTTTTAACTTGTCTTTTTAAGCGTTAGAAAAACTTTGATCATCATGTTTTGCGACGTATTTTATTAATTTCATGTGAGTGGTTTAACTTACAGCTCTGCAGTTTATATATTACCTACATAGACAAGCAAACGAAATCTATATATATAAATCAAAATATGCTTGCTTCTGGGTATGTATTTACATGAGTATATGAATATATGATGAGTATGTGAAATTTCTATGCATTGCTAAACCATTCATCCGATTACAATGAAACTTTGGGGATTTGATGTGCGCATGCCCGCGATGGTTTCTATATACAATAGTGAGCTATGGCAATACGAATTTTGTATTAAAAAAAATGCAGAAGGTGGTACGCGAGCTGTTCGAAAAGTGAATGTTCCGGGACTGAATGCATAGAATGCGGAAGGGGGGAGGGGAACTCGGGAGAGGGGTTCGCGGGACGGTGGAAGGGGAGCGGGGATAGGGAAGGCGGAGAAGGAGGAGTGGGAACGGGACGAATGGGAAAGGACGAGAGGAAAGGGAGGCGGGAGGGGAACGGGATGAATGGGAAAGGACACACAGGGAGAAACATTTTCTTTATTAAGTGGCATAGCAACGCATGCCGGGAACTCGCTGGTGATGTTATAAATAGTCAAAATACAAGTTTTATAAAAAAATTCCCAGTGAGTGAATAATTGTTTATATATCCGTCATCCTTACCTTACCGAGATCTGGACTAGGTAATTCAAGTGACAATGTCCATAACTTCGTGATCCAAATTATTTCTAGAACATAATAAAAAGGAAATTATCCTTATCTGTCGATCCACCCACCCACTGATTCAAATACTAAAACAAAATGAAGAAATATTCTAGTAGATATGTAATGTAAGTGATTGTGTGGGATGAAAAATTCTGTCTATTATAGAATTTTTGATGAAAAATTCTGCAATAGAATTAAAAAGATTTTTTTCTTCATTAGATACCATCATAATTTTTTAAAAATTTCATTGAAACACAAAAATTTGAACGCATATACAACGCTTTTCATGTTTTTATTAAAATAGCACAGACCTACGAGAATCGGACCCGAAAAATAGCTTGGAAGGCAACTTTGCTGACCATTACAACACTAACTATTAGTAAAAACGGTGGAATAAATACATCATAAAATGTTGAAAATAATAAAAATGATTTTTTTTATTTTATAATGTTACGTGCCTACTCACATCACAACCAAAATTATATTGTTTCATTTTTTTACCGTAAAACGTGTGAGTTTTTGCCTTGACGGGTTGTTTTACAGAATTTGCACAATTCATCAAATTTCAAAGATAATATTAAATATAAAGTTCTTGTAAGTTCTGTTATTATTACATGTTGAACAACTGGCCAATAATGATATAATAACAGAAATTGAATAGAACTTGAAAATTGACTTTAAATTTTGTGAAACCATTGGCCCCGACTTTGAAATCATCATTAACATCATCATCAAACAGTATTAATAGCCTTGCGTCTGTCGTACACACTCGATAAAAAAAAATATAAACGGAAGTGCTGCCATCTGTATTATTAATACGCTAAAAAAACTGCTTTTGTAATTCGGTTTCGAATTCAAGAATTCGCCAAAGGATAGCGCCACTTACGATAGCAGGTCGCATGAGGACGTGCCCCCCTAGTTTGATGAATTGTTCAATCTCTGTGAAACAACTATTCAGTATCGTCTTGGTGAAGGACCACAATTCAAATAATGTGAAACATAGTTATTGTTTACTTATTATTTGATTAAATTTTAGTACTTTGATTATAAGTTCCATTCATGTTTTATTCTTTATTTTTTATTTTTTTTTATTCTCTTAATCTCACCAAGATCAGTGTACCAGAAGATAACAATTGTATGCGTTAATGTATATTATGTCCCGTGAATCAATACATAGTAATAAGCAGTATCTACATTATCTAAGATGTGCACTGTTTACCAAAATTATCTCCTTATCTGTGAAGTGACTTATAATTATGTAAATACGATAAAAAATATTATTCTTGTACAACAAACCCGTTAACATTATTTTTGTAAAATATGTAATTTCATTTATTCACTTTATTTAAATCGGTACGAATCTGATGATAATGGTTTAATCCAAAAAAGGGATAAAGCATCTCTTACAGAAGATTTAGAAATTCCTTTATTTTGATGAGTTGGTTAAATTTATTTACCGCAATTTTCGACAGTAAACTTTATACTTCTCAGGATTCACACGTCCGGTCTCAAGGACGTTCCTTATATTGAAACTTGATCCTGACATCATCAAAAGTATTCAGACAAATACCGTGGCACCACTGAAAAAAAAACTCATTCAAAACTAACGGCCATACTTTTGCTTCGTTAACTAAAATACCTTTTTGATCGGGTGGCTATTTTATTTTAAATGACACTGCATGGCACCTTAGAAGAATTTTTCACATGACGCTAATTATGGCATCTTTTGCTTGTGGCTTCCGTTTGTCTTTTTGTCAAAGTGGTTTTAAATATAATTAAAAGGATTAACTCGTTTTGGCTGCGTCTTTATAAGGTCCGTGTAAATTTGCAACTCTCATTCATAAGTTGAAGTAGCAGAGTTGCAAACTCGACAATGTACTGTGAACTGTGTACAACATCTTCCTATATACATAAATGCCTAAACTCCTAGACTCTGAAAACTGACGACACCTCTAGGTAGGATGCATGTTGCACACGCATATTTAACAAACATTAAATAATTGTATCCTATACCTAAACACTAGCTTTTATCATAAACACAACATACTATGTTTTATGTCAGGTCTTATATAAACCTTATATAATATATTATTTAACTTATTACACGAGTAAACATTTATTTTGTTTTTTTTTCAATATTTTCTCAGTGTACTTCTAATAACACCCGTATCACTTCAGTACTATTATTTTAGTGCACTCATTAATTCTTATTTTGTTCTTAAAAGGCGCCGTATTCCCCCTCAAAAGGGATAAGATGGATCATACTTTGCGATTTTTATCTATCGAGGGAATTTCATATAGTTTGCGTTTCGGCGTAAGTATAGATATTATCTTCTAAAATAACATTTTTTTTAGCGCTAAAAAATTTCAAATATTTAAGGGGGATACCTATGTAAGAAATCGGTAGAAATTCGGGTAGCGGCGGCTTAATACTACTGATACCTTCCTTTACACTGTATTCTTATAATCTCGTGTATCCTTTGTAAAAGCCATTTTATGGCGTTTAAATAAATAAATATTCTTCGATATTCATACATTTGAGTTTCGAGTGAAGTAATTAAATATTTTATTTTATTTTTTTGAAGTTTTGACTTCAAGGGTATGATCTTGAGTAAATAAATAAACAAAGTAGGAACTTTATGATAGAACACTACTAACATTAACTGTTATATGCCAACCGGTTTCGGAGCAACCGTGCCTTCATTATGGCAGGTATAAACTAGGTGTAGATTAATGATTACATACAAGATTCGAAAATAATCAAAGTGTGGAAATAGCAAGTTATCCTAAGAGCGTAACTATAGCATCCACATTGGCGGGTTTAATCCTAAGGGGGGGGGGAGTAAGGGTGAAAGGAGGGGTTTGGAAAATGTATTAGAAAATCTCCCCCTTGTGAATGCTATAAGTACCTACGCCCGTGGGAAAATTCATGGATATTCGATTTCCTCACCTGTCTCTGTTCTGCTTACTATTTATTTCCACACTTTGGTGAGTTTTAGGACCTCTGCTTACGACATCTTATTATTTACAACACAACAATATTGTTGTGTTTTCCAGAAACCAGTACAATCGAGGGGTTTGATCGCCTTAACTCCGCCCTTTATAATATTTGCTTCTGGGTTTCCATGGGGTTTTCGAAGGGATAAGTATAAGTTTTATTGAAATTATGTATAAAACGTTACAATGTTTCATAACATTAATAAACTTTATGTGTATAAGAAATAATTATGTTTAAAAAAGATCGGCGGCCATCTTGTCTAACAGCGTAATGGAATTTATACAGAATGTTGTTGCTTTTATATCGAATATTCAACACCGCCTTAAACTATTACATTGATTTATCTGCTTACCGACATCGTGATGCCAACCATAATTTGTATTTTAATTACACATCTTGATTTGTGTTGTGGTCGATGCTCCTGAGATTCTGAATTCTCGTCACGTCCCACTAATTATTCTGTTAACAACATCTTATTTTGCATTGCAGAAATCAATAAAAAAATGTGTTGATTTATGACAATCATTGTCTTTTTTCATGTTATCTTATTTGTTTGTACATTTTTTACGATATTTTCATTGCAGAAAATATTTTTATATCTGCAATGTAATCTTTTATTAACTTTTTCACAAATATGCCTTCATCACAATTTTTGTTATCGCACATAAACATGCCATAGTTCAACAGCCTCCGCAGCCGGTGGAAATATGGTATGTAAAAGAAGTTATGTGAACTTCATATTAATTTGTGATAGCCAAAGTAATACTTCATATTAATTTGTGATAGCCAAAGTAATACTTCATAGAAATTTGTGATAGCCAAAGAGCCAACAGAAATTCAAAATTTAGTCAATGGATAGTTTTAAAAATATTCTTTCTTCGTCCAACCACTTATAAGAACTAAGGTTGTTGCAAACTCAATAACATTTGATGATTATCAAATCCAAGATCAGGGCTATTTAAATTTTCAAGATTTGGACGGTCCTCATTTAACCCAATTTCGGTTTTAGATGAAATTGTGATCATCTGTCAAGCACAGCGGACATGCGTTATGCTTTTAGGCTAAAGCAATTTGAGCTAATGTTAAAACGGGGCAAGAATCGGAATTTAATGGGGATCTTTAAAAAGACGAAAATTCAATGTGGCGCTGATGGTCGATTTGAAGGTCATCAAAAATGTGATGGAGGTTGTACGAGTACTAAAACTTCCATCCCCCGAGATAAGAAATGTATATACTAGTCCCAGCGAGAGGTCATGCATGACGTCATTGTTCTAGTATCTTACGTCTTTTTCATTTTCACACAAGAAGCATGATAAGGAAAAGGACGTCTGTCAGACGATGACTACGTACGAACTCTCGCTGAGACTGGTATAATTAATTGTGGTGGTCAAAATGTGATGGAGTTGTAACACCCCAAGCTAAGAATTGTAACACCTTAATGCGATGACGTTATATAGAGCTTAATGTGAGTTTTGTGTAATTGATTGAGCTCATCAAAAATGTGATGGAGTTGTAACACCCTAAAGTAAGAATTTTGTAATTGATAGAGAGTTTTTGTAGGTTATAATAATGGAGTTGCAACACTCCAAACTAAAAAATGTAAATGAAGAGGTGATCAAAAATGTAATAGAGTTGTAACACCTTGTCATCTTGAGGTCATCAAAAAATGTAAAGGATTTGCAGCATTCTAACCTAAAAATTTCGTAATTGATCAGGTCATCAAAGAATGTGCAACACTCCTAGCTAAGTATTTTGTAATTGATGGCTTTTGGAAGGACTAAAACGTTATCCTTACACCGTTTTATTATTTAGTGTATGCACATTGCACACTGTACCTGCACTGGTTCTAAAGACATGGGTTGGAGTGTATGAGAGTAGTTTGATAAGGTATTTGTTTGAGGTGGAAGAGGCCATCCGCATTGGAGTTCCGCTCGGTCAGACGGGTCGTGTACCCGGCTGTGCCCGTGCCACTACCTTGCCCAGTGGCCCACTTGACCGGAACAGCTTGCCTTCTGAACTGATATTGGTTTTGCCTCTAAACTGCAGAAGTAGCCAACTACTTTGGACGATCATTCCGATCAACACAAAGGGGTCATCTTTCATTGATTAGTAAAAATGAAAAGTGGGAATTTTTTGTTAAGTTTTTGTTCTACCGCTAACTTCTTTTACAAATGCAGTTCTAAATAAAAGTTGGTAATATATTCATTTTGACATTCGTGCACAGTCTCTAACACGCCAAAAGCGCGACCTAGAATTTTGATCAAGGTTGACATTCTTCGCGTAAAATCGGGAAGTTTGAATACTCGTTCAGGAACGCGGTTGTGGAAGGATTTCTCGAACCAAAAGCACGGCCCTCACTCTTTTCATACATCAAAAGATTCTCTGCACAGCATCCCAAAAGAGAATATAGACCTTGAGGATTCCCACGAGGTCATCTACTGTACCATGTTTATTGCCCTAAATTCCCTAATTGTCCGATTTCCCTCTCTAGTGAGAAGTGAATATTAAAAAATAACTGGTAAATCCATAAATTTTATATTTTACAAAGCATTCTGGTAGATAGATTTTGGATGGAGAACTAAATATGTGAGAAATAGAAAGCCATCATTATTCTACGTGTTGCTTTATCTATTCTCATTGCAGATGTTTGTTCCCTTTTTTTTTCCTATTTTGATTAATTTTGGTTATATTCGCTCGTTTGCAAGAGCTTGGTTGAAACACGTTATATTTTAAAAAAAAAACAAATTCTTCATTTATTCTGTATTTTTATTCTAACAAAAGATTTTTTTTAAATAATTGTGTTTGAGTCATGATAAAAACAAATAGTACAGATTTTTTTCGTAAACATTATTTCGTTAACAATCAAACGTAACATAATAGCACTTATCATAATTAACATTAAATTCCAATATCTTAGGAGATTCAATTCTGAAGTGGGATAGCTCTCCCAATCGGCATGATTAATGGTAGATTGATATAGCAGATTGGAAGCATGAAGAATCCATTTCTAACTGAAATATGGGTTGATGGGACTACGAATTTTCAATGAATTTTTAAAAATAGCGCGAATCAACTAAAACCATGTAACCAGCTGTATATTCCTTCTTCTCATTATTTTAGATAACGTTAAACGTAATAGAAATATGCAGATACCTTACGACAGTTCTTCAAACGATAATATCTTATAGAAATGGTCACGATTGTTGAAAGCTAAGATCTTATAAAACCATGTGTTTTGAGTGTGGGTATTTTGCCTCCTAAAAGCAATCCATATGTTAATGACCAAATAACACGTCCCTGAGAAATAAAACTACGGAAATGCATGTTATTTGACCGTTCAGTGTGTAAATCAAACGCGTGTAAAACATAATTAACCCTATTAATGCCTGTTAATACCGCATTAGGTACCAATATAGCGAGTGTGTTTGCTTTCAAAAATTGGCCTTATCAAAGTCAAAGGAATCAAAATGTGCTGGTCTTTCATTAACCACAATTTATTATTTACCCTAAGGTTTCTTTAAGTAGCACTTTGAAATTAAGGGTTGTGATTACAGTAAAAATTTGAAAGAACAAGGTTTGCTGTAGGCAAATTAATGAAAACTATAATCAATGGTAAGCCTAGGTAATATAGGTACAAGTGTGGAATTTGAAAAAGATCAAACTTTTCCATAATTATAAGTTTTTACAAGTTAAATACATAAAATGCGCTTGATCTTTTTTTGTGGTTTTTCTTAGAGTTAAAATATACGCAAATATATTTTAAATATTCTATATTGGCGTTAATAATCGTCTCAACATATGGTGGATTTTACTGGTTCGTGGAGTTTATTTTGCACTTAAATTATTTATGTATTGTCCTAATCACACTGAACTAAAACAGCAAATAGTAGTGGTTTTAGTTGGAAATAGGGTGAAATCTTCTGACCAATCGTGGTCGTGTGACAATTCACCATGACAATTACATAATGAATATCATCTTTAAGATTAATTCCACGAATCGCAATGGTTGAGTGTCTCTGGAGTGAAATGTGTCGGCTGGCGTCTTGTCGATTAACCTCCCGCGATTATACAAACCGTCATAATAATGGTATAATAATATTTAGCCGGCGGACCGGAGCGGGATCGGCCTGCCGAGGTTGCTTTCTCCACACAAATAATAATCCACCATCAAATTAGATGATAATGTGGCTTCGTGTCTGAATTAGCAAGGGTAAAGCCTTCAGAGAAATTGAGATTCGTTGAGACTAAGAAGTAATTTTTTTAATCAACTGTCTCCAATTGTGTATTTATAATATGAAGTAATAACCGAGAATACTTGCTATTTAGAGACACGAATTAATTCAGAGTGATATACCTACTTGTATATTATAATTATTATTTTAAGACCCAACTTCAGACCTTGAGGAACTCCGATTTTCGAGATGAAAATTTGACCGATAGTTGAATATTTTCTGTAGGTCATTGAAAACAATTTTATTTTTGCGTTATCAGAATATCTGCAGTTGTCTTATATACCTAATCTAACTTTGGCGCTGTTCAAATGATATTTTATTTAGGTACCTAAAATTATTTTGAACCTTACCTAAAAATAAAGAAAACCATATATGCACTGTGGTCCACGCTCGCCCCGTTAAATTTTGAAGGCAGATTATTCGAGAAAAACTTAGCAAGAAATGTTGAATTTTTTTTCATTAGTGCCCAAATAAAAATTATGATGAATTTATCATTTTTGTTCAATTTACAAAGCATTCGTATGGACACAGATTTATAAATATTTTTTTCTCTGCGCTCGGTCAGCTGTGCATATGACACAGCCTGTGTCTATAAACTAAATTGATTTTGAAATGACGCTTTTTTATATGATATTTTCCTTTGCATGCTACATATTTTTCTTTGTCTTCATATTTTCTATCGACTTCCATTTCATCTACTCTTCTCTTTATTCCACTCTCTTTATTCATTTACCCTGTAATTTATATTCTCTATATTACCGTAGACTGTGGCATGATCTAACCGTTGTATCTTTTTGATTCCAGTGTGGCGAAGGGGTATGCTCGGGAGATATGGGGGTCTGGGCGGCCAGGGCGGGTCCGACTGCCAACTGGCACCCCGGCTGCTTCAGGTGCGCCGTCTGCCGGGAACTCTTGGTGGACCTGGTATACTTCTGGAGAGGTGGTCGCCTGTACTGCGGCCGCCATCATGCGGAAACCCTGAAACCGAGATGTTCAGCTTGCGATGAGGTAAAAAAAAACTGTTTTTCAACAATTTTAGGTTTACTTTTGCTACTCTACTTTCATCTTTGAATAAAGATTCTCCAGATGTTGTAATTTATTCTCTCTCCCGACAATTTCCAACTCATTTCTCATTTCTGTTGTGGTGTAAAAAAATATCTTGTGTTTGAATTGTAGTTCTTTTGTCTTCCTTTATTACGATTTCACGTTGTTCTCATCTCTCCCTTGAACAATTCAATGATAATTTCTTGATATCTTTAAGTTTAATAACAAACTATGCAGGACAATGTTTTGACGAACTATTTTTTCCATACCAGTACAATTCGATTAGTACATATGTTAGCTTAACTAAAACATTCAATAATTATTTAATCATTAAAATTTTGTAAGTACGTTTGAATAGATATTCTTCTATTACCCTGTTTTAATTATATTAGATCTTTGCTCCTTTATTTCTTTATCTCGACAAGTTCCTTAAAAGGAATTAACATTTTTTTGTAGTGGTAACAAATATTTTGTGTCAGATCCATTATATCGTTAACGTATTTTCTAAGATTATCCATACATTTCTTGTTAATTTTCTCCCTTGCAATATATTCCTGCTCATGTTTCCAACTTTTGGTAGACCTTAGGGGACTATTCAAACCTACCTAGTCTGTTACTTTGTATAGAAATTTCCCTCCCGACAAATTACTCCTACTTTCTTACAACGTTCTTATGAATGAAAGCTTAATTATGTTTAATTACAAAAAATACATGACACGTGCGTTTTAAGCAAACAAAGTCGCTACCTATCAATGAAATGGTTGCTAAGTCACCCGTTTAATATAAATTCATGAATGAAAAATCTTTTCTCTTTTTATAAATTGACATTTAACCCTTCCGACAAATGGAGGATACGACAAAAGTAATTTCGACAAGTTAATAGTGTCATACCTCCCACGCTCTTCCGTGGCATAGCAATCAATGCCACAATTTATTAGGCGGGTAACAGGTACCACAATGCCTTCCGCTGCCAAACCTTTGATGAAAGCCTCGGCATCGGCCTAAAAGGCCGACTGTCTAGCTTTTAGCACGTTGAGCAGTGTTTTTCACGAGAAATCAAACGGAGGTGTTTCCTTATTATGTTGGTAACCTTCAACGGTGAGTCCTACGCCATCCGGCTCTTTCTTCAAGTCGGTACTTGGTACCTGGAAGCGCTTTTCATCAAACATTGATTTCTATGAAGCTTTCGAAATGAGCTGCCTACTGATTGTTACAATTTTTTAGTTTTTCCGTGATCAATTTTCACTTAGGTCACTGCTTGAAAATTCAACAAAAGTACGCGTATCTAAATCGATGAATTTCGAACAACTAAACTTCAAAATATCTAATGTCTTGTCTTGATGTACGACAACTATATTTGACATGATTGTGTGTTGCATAAAAATGACAATTATATTTTCTACTGTGATGGATTTAGGTGCATAGCTGGTGCTAGCAAGCTTAGATGCATAGTGATGGTTTTAGATGCATAGCTAAGCTTCACACACACTTTTGAACTATCAAGAAGATACCACAAGCCAAAGTAGTAAGGTTTTTGCGTTCACTGCAGTTTTAATTTCAATTAAAGTTTAACTCACAATTAAAAAAAATAAAAATTTTAATTTCGTTCTATGGCTGTTTATCTCACAATAAGAAGAATTAATTGAACTTGTGTAACTCTAAATAACTATAAATGACGGTATATTGTTATGGTAGGATTTGTGAAGCTGAAAGTATTTATAAAATATTTTTTTGGAGATCACTTTGCCTTTCAAAAACAAATATTGCCAATTTTCTTCAGAACATAATAATTATATTTTTTGTTGACAAATTAGAGAAACGTCAGAAATTTACCATTCGAGTAAAATCATTCATCAAACATCTAAATAAATGAAAAACACATTTCGACTATTCTGTGTCTAGTTCATTGGTCAAAAAAGTCTAAATTTGAGTTGTGTGTGCAGTTATATGTAAAAGTGTACCCTCTATCTGGTACATTACTCAGATTACTCATAAACACCACTAAAATCAATTATAATGCAGAAAAACTTGTAGTGAGTTAAACAAAATGATGATGTTAGCAGGATTTTCGTTGTTAGTTTTTGGGGTGTTATGCCGTGTTGCGCTACCTCCTACTATAGCCGACGTTTCGGACAGCGTTGCAGTGTCCATCATCAGGGCAGATCCGACGATGTGTAATTGTTAGTGTAAAGTGTGTGATTATTTACTTGGAAGCGATACCGTGTCGCCAGCTTCAATTCACTACGAGCTGGTAGGTATTTCAGGAGAAAGGGAACTGCGATTTTAGTGAAAGCGCAGTATTTACGTTAGCCTGGGGTCCGTCCATGTGAGAATTGCCGACGAAAGTGGCGCCATCCTTATTCTAGAATTAGACAACAGAGTTCAAGTGGTTAAAGCGAAAGTAGCCAATATAAGCAATAAAGGTATAAAACCTTTTTTGCTTATATTGGCTACTTTCGCTTTAACCACTTGAACTCTGTTGTCTAATTCTAGAATAAGGATGGCGCCACTTTCGTCGGCAATTCTCACATGGACGGACCCCAGGCTAACGTAAATACTGCGCTTTCACTAAAATCGCAGTTCCCTTTCTCCTGAAATACCTACCAGCTCGTAGTGAATTGAAGCTGGCGACACGGTATCGCTTCCAAGTAAATAATCACACACTTTACACTAACAATTACACATCGTCGGATCTGCCCTGATGATGGACACTGCAACGCTGTCCGAAACGTCGGCTATAGTAGGAGGTAGCGCAACACGGCATAACACCCCAAAAACTAACAACGAAAATGCTTTTGGCCGTGAAAATCTAAAAACTTATCTGACATGTTAGCAGGATATTTCAAAATGTCGTACTAATGTACCGAACCGTTATGCATCCCGGTATATTTATTTTATATCATATTTGATATGTGAAACACAGACACGTGTAAATAATATTTAATTTATGGTGAGCATTCGCGTATTGCTTTCCTCATTATCTCAAAACGTATTTGGTGATGTCTGACTAATCAATTGGACGATCGATATATGGAATTATTAATTATATTAAAAGAGTTTTCATTATAAATAGGTACCTACGTGGGTAGGCTGAAAAGTAATGCACACGTGCTTGTACAGCGCGAACAAAATGACATTTAGAAGTGCGCCAGGTGGAATATGGAAGTGACATTTCTCCTCTATAAGTACGCACAAGTTTGAGGTCATTGAATTCATCCAGTGTATTTTGAGAAGCGGAAGTATGGAGACGTGTTTTAGTGTTATGTAAATGCAAGGCAAACAGCTTGCTGACATTGAATTTTTAACTGCTGAAAAAGTGACTCCTACTGAGATTCATCGTTGTTTAAAGGATGTTTATGGTGACGATGCTGTTGATAGGTCTACTTTAAATCGATAAGTAATAAAATTTCATGATTGTGAGTCTGGAAAAGCAATAATTGTTGATGAAACACACAGCGGACGTCCGATCATTGGAACAGACGATAAGCAATCCAAACTCGCCATAGATTTGATTCAAAATGACCGGCTAATCACTTAAAAGCGAATCACAAACTATTTTAGAATATTTAAGGAACATGTCGGCTTCATTATTGAACAATTAGAAAACCGTAAAATCTGTGGACGATGGATAGTACGCCGTTTCACTGACGAGAACAAACAGCATCGATTAGAGCCTCAGCAAAACCTGAAGTTTTAACCGATTCTACACCCTTCTCACTTCCCCGATCTTGGGATTTTAATTTTTTTCCTCTACTCAAGAGACACCTCAAGGATAATCATTACACCTCGGACGATGGGGTGAAGGCAGTTGTCAAGTCCTGGATTCGAGAAATGCCGGAAAAAAGTTTCAGTTACCCAATGAAAAAACTTTTTACACGTTGGGAGAAATGCGTTAGCCTTAACGGTGACTATGTTGAAAAATAAATATATGATTTTGAAGCTTAAGAAGCGTACTTTAACGTGTTTTTGCCAGATCTTGTTATTTGTTTTTGTTCGTGTTTTACAAGCATGTGTGCATTACTTTTCAGCCTATCCTAGTACTTAGCTTGTCTTCACACAATCATCAGTTCTAATTTTTTTTAAAGTTCCTTACGCGGGAATATTCACATCACCAGACAACCGAGATTAATATGTTTAATTAATATGTGTAGAAATATTGCATTATCATTCATGATGCAGAACGTCTTTTAGTTCAGTATTAGCATGCACCACATATTGATCCTTGACCCCGGGGAAGTGCAGCAGGTGCATATTGCAGTTCGTGCACTGCCGAGTGCTGACGTTGTGTGGGCATCGATTCGAGTCCGGCGCATGATTGGTTCATATTTCATTTTCTTTAGCATTGAACTCCAAATCAGAGTAGTATGGTTTTCAGCTTGCAAGGAAAACGTCACAGTAAAAACCTATTTATTAAACGAAAGTAAATAGAAATAACGAGATGATGACCTTTACAGTATGTTATATTTATTTTATTTATAATATAACATTATAAGGAAGCTTTGACTGTCCAACTAGGAAAGTTTCACGTTTTAGGATAGTCAAATTGCCTGATTTAGTTCACATTAGGTATGTACGTGTTGTTATGTACAATTTAAATAATTAGCAGATTCATATATTCTAAAGCAACTTAATAAAGTATTAATAGTAAAAAAGCTACTGAGAATACCAAGTAAAAAACTTAATTAATATACATGTTTTTTTTACATTAGCTTCACACAAGAGGCTCCGAGGAAAATAATTCCCCTAAAGGCCTGTGTCAGCCCTTCAGCCTCACAACATACCCCAATTAGGGATGCCATAGTCTCACTGTCTTCAGAACTAGGACTGTTATGCGGCATTCAGATAAAAAATAAAAATAAAATAGTTACATCAATTCCCAGCAGAACTGACATTACAAAATACTAATTTCGGTTGTGATTCTTTCTGTGACAGCGCGCGGTTCAATAAACTCTATAACTTGGAATTACTTAAGTGACATTTAAAAATAATTAATTGATTGTTGGAACAATTCAGAAAATAAATTCAGGCGGTAAAGTAGGTATCAAAATTGTTTAATTTAATTTAATTACTTTTTCTATTCTTTAATTTTTTTGTTTAAATTTTTGACAGTAATCGTAATTTTTCGGTGTTTATTTGAAAGGCAAATCTCTGATCGTCTAAAATTAACAAATTATTCATTTTTGAAAGCATATGTTGAGGGAAACAGTTTTATTATAAATACTTTCAGCTTCACAAATCGTTCAATTTTTAATATCCCCTTGATTTTTCACGGATCCTGTGCTGGTTATATGTATTATAGGTAAATTAACTATATTTTTTTTAAATCTGTCAGTAAATTAGAGACGGCTGTATTAAATACAATCCAAATCAATCCAGCTTTCAATTCAAATTTTGAGCTTTCGGTCCCCGTTATTTTAACATTTTTTTGGTTTCCGACAAAAGCCTTGTTTAGAGGTTATTATCGTTATTGGCAACGGCTACTCTAGATAAGCCAATCCACCCCTTGGCTTGACTTGGCATTGGCTTGATTCGTTACCCAATTGGCCGCAATTTACTGCCGAACCTTCCTCGCTGCAGTGGACACCGTGGTTGCGTGAAAACAGATGTCGGCAAACTTTCAATAAAAATTACTTAGTTAACTATTTTTTTCTTGCTTACTAACACTAACTTATTTAAAATTCGTACATATTTTAGTCTAGTGTCTAGATCCCAAAAATCGTCGAAAACAAAAAGACAATATGGGAAAATTGTAATCAAACATAGTCCGCGCCGGGGGAATAACAATGGCATAACTTAAAAAACCTCTTTTTTCAGGAGATCAATTTGAATATTTGGTTTGAGTGTATTAAATCAATTTATTAACCAATAAAAAAAAACTTTACAAAATATGAAAAGCAGTATATTGATATCTATTAGGTTTAATATTATAATAGTGGTACAATGATCATTGTGCCACTAACATTATAATTTAAGAATGAAATTTTCGCTTTTAAAACCAATGTGATATTTTTAAGAATTATGCCGTTTTTTCGAGGATAAAAAAGATATCCAGGAACATTTCTGAATACTTAACTCAAAAATGCCATTTTTTGACTTGTGCCATTGTTATTCCCCGGATGCATACCAAGTTCAGTAATCGGACAGCTCAGAATGAAACCAACTCAGAAGCACCTCAGAAAAGTAATGAAAAGTGATGATAAAAAAAAAATTTAAAATTGGTTAAATAGGTTTAGTTAGGTTAGGGTTACCGTCTATTTTAAAATTATTTTTTCATAGCTTTTAATGACCTTTCTGAGGTGTTTCTGAGTGTTTCTGAGTTGGTTTCATTCTGAGCTGGCTTGGAACCACCAAGTTCGATTGTCTGTGCGTTAGTCCCGCGTGAAAACTGGTTCTATACTCAATGAATTTAAGTGAACCTAACAACTGACGCCCTCAGTGGCACGACTGGCATGGCACCACTCTTTCTTATACAAATAAATTGGCGGTATTCAAGTGAACTCAAGTGACCGAGATGTAGAGTTTGTATTACAATCTGATTTCATAGTAACTCAAGCGTGAAAGATCCCTGTTAGGCGGTGGATTGAGAAGGACGTACAGACTTGATGATTTCGCGTACCACTGATGCACAATGCATGCTTGTACAGTGAGCACAGTACAGGGTGCGGGTTCGTGTCTCAGCTAGCTCGGGCGAGGTGAATTAGCCATTCAAAGTCGGACGGCTGATACCGACATCGCGTTCGCTAATATCTCGGACGCCTACTTACAGGGTGATACTAATAAAACTCACCTAATTTTAAAGCGTTTTTGGTAAATATTCAACTTAAAATGAATTATTTAATTAATAAATTGTTACATCTACGAAAATCTTTTATCAGTTAATTAAAAAAAAAATCTAATGGATCTTTTTTGGGTGGATATTTTTGTGAATATTGCAGAAGAGTTTCAACAGCCCGGGGTAACTAAGTTGAAATCCATCTCAGTATGACGTGAGGAGAAGGTAAGCATGATGTAGCTGTAGAGAAAGGTTGCGAAGTACTTACCTAGCTACAGATTTCATGCAACGAAAGGTGGTGTTTTGGTCGATCAGAGCCTGATCAGTATTTATCCATCACATAACACCTGGTTTCGAACACGAGACCTCTGGGTCGCGGTCTCAAAGTGTAAATATAATATAACCTTTAAATTATATATGATGATTACGTGTTATTATTATGAATTAACCTACGTTATTATCTTAAACTAGTTCCCGGCATGCGTTGCTGTGCCACTTAATAAAGAAATTGTTTCTCCCTGTGTGTCCTTTCCCATTCGTCCCGTTCCCACTCCGCCTTCTTCTCCTTCCCTCTCCCCACTCCCCTCTCCCGCTTCCCCCGCCCCGCGATCCCCCTCTCGAATTCTGCTTCCTTTCCCGAGTTCCCCTCCCCCCTCCCGTATTCCATGGACTCAGTCCCGGTACATTCAGTTTTCAAACAGCTCGCGTGCCACTTATTGCACTTTTTTAAACAAATTTCGTTATGCTAGAGCTCACCGCTTCAATACAATAAAAAAAGAATTATCCAATTTGGTGCAGTCGTTCGGAAGTTATGTAAATTAAATTTCGTACTTATCTAATTATTATATAATATTGTATCCAATTTCAAAACATTCTAAAATTCATAAGAACAAGATTCTGATTTTGTCAGATGGTATAATTAATTTATACCGCCGCTCTTACTTGGCGGTGAACTGGTCAGCATAGTTACCTCGGAGCAGTTGATCGGGGTTAAATTAAGTTAGAAAATTTTATATTTTTTAGAAAAATCAAGGAATATCGTAATACCAATTTTGAAAAAGACAATTAAAATATTTTTAAGTGAAGGTGTAGATTTGCCAATTTTATCGTTGTCTGAAATATTCTTCAAATGAGAAGTTGAAATTTTGCTTTGAATGACACTTAAATTCATAGCAAGTTAACGTTAATTGAACGTGATTTAATTTCTTACAGAAATATTTCATATTCGACACAACGACAACCGAAATTAGTAAGTATGATTATGACGCATTTCACAACTCTGCATAAATATTTTTTTCCTATCTCCCCCCCCCCCCCCCCCCTGTATGTTATTAATGGCGAGTTAGTATTCATGACCGCGATAAGACACGAGATTCCTAAATAACCGAGCACTCCATGTCCATATGCAGAGGAAGTGTGGATACCTGGTGTAACCAACCCAGTACCTACCCGCGGTTCCTAAACCCAACCAGCAGTATGGCAACACCAGCCTTAGTAGGTACCTACCTCCCTAAACGGCAATTACTGAATAACAAATAACTTTGCAGGCGGCCAAATTAAACAGTAAAAAATGTTCTTTTACAAACGTGTATTGTACGACGCACCCAAGGGCGATTAGAATACTGCCCTTAGCGCCCGATGGATTTTATCACGTGATCAAGTCAGTGCCATCGAGCAACGACAGTTTTCAAATGGCGGCGATTTCTGTTGATTCTCGGTATTACTGCTGATTTCTGTGTTGTTTTACCGCAAGCACAGTAAGTAAACAGAGTGATTAGTCTATTTTAAACAGTTTACTTAGCGACAGCACTGACGTTGTAATTTGTTGTTTGTGAATACCACACAAGATTCCCAACTGATCCCAACCGTCTAGAGCCAGTGAAATTATGGCAACCCCAATTGCAGAATTATGTGAGGCTAAATGTAGTGGGGGAGGGGAAGGAAATGAGGGAGAGGAAGATGTTAATGTAAAAAGCCTAAAGCCGTTTCTAGCCATAATACGATTCTAAATTAATAAAAGTCTTTAAATTAATAAATTGTGAAATAATACAAATTAATCAAATAAAATTTATTAGCGCACGCTGGGATTGGAATCCACGACCTCCGAATTCGTCATCGCTGATCGTAACAGCTCAATCACGGAGGCCGTCAAAACTGTACTGATATCCTCAATATATACAACGGTGACTGCAAATGTACATATAGCTAGCAGAGAGTTAAGAGTGTCCGGTCAGTAAAATGATAAAACACGGGTAGTGACTGTTGTAACACGGCAGCTAGGACATCCGCCCGCCGTTGGCGCTGATGACGTCAGAGGCAGTCGTGTTCATGCCGTCATTCCGTCTGACAGTTGACAGCTGTCACACGATGACAACTACAAGCCACTTGCCCACTACAGAACAGCTGATTGATAACAATTTGACATCAATGTGCAATGTGCATACATACCTATGCGATGTACGAAATATTTAGTTATCGTGTTTCGACGTGATATGTCTCGGCTCGAATACATACATAAAACATATTATATTTCCGTACCAAAAAAGTAGTTTTAAGGAAGGAGGTTTTTTTACTAATTTTCGTTTATTTTCTTTATTATCTACTACCCGACGTTCCCGGCGTTGCCCGAGCTTTTCACAACGTTTTGACAGTGGGCTTCCTCTTGTTTGAAATATGCTAAATTTCAAAAATTTCGGAATAGAACTGTGTATTTGAATAAAAACCAAACAAAGGCGTACGCTCGCTAGCGCCAACCGCCACAGACAATCTTCTTTGTATAAATAGTTAGATTTATATACTATTATAATATTGATAATTTGTTTTAGTTTGCATTTATTTCAGTAATAATTTTAATTTTAATCACTTTTCTGAAGGTTGTGAATTATAATATCACCACTTATATCACCGCCTATAAAATCTACTTATGTCAATAAACATGAATCGCCGTAATGTATGTGCGTGCGTAACTTCCGAACGACTGCACCAAATTGGATAAATTTTTTTTGTTTTCGTTATTGTCAGGACAAGGTTTTTATAAAACTAACGGTTAGCTCTGGCATTATGGAATTTGCAATAGGTTGCACGCGAGCTGTTTGAAAACTGAATGCACCTGGACTGAATGCATGGAATGCGGGAGGGGAGAAGAGGGAGGGGAACCAGGGAGAGGGAGGGGAACCAGGGAGAGGGAGGGGAACCAGGGAGGGGGAGGGGAACCTGGAGGGGAACCTGGAGGGGGAGGGGAACTTGGGAAGGGGGTTGTATATTTAAAGTTACTGTGTTTTTCGTAGCACACATTACTTTATTTTTTTTACGAATGTATACAAAACTTTTAGTTTTTATTATTGCGACAACTGTTCAAGGTTCAACGGCGTTCAAGGTTCAATCACATACTGTGATTAAGCCACATTGAGCATTTATTTAAATGATTTAAATTTATCTTATCCAAATTTAATTAGCATGAAAATCAATTGAGCGGTAATTTTCAACGTTGCTGGAAACGGCTTTAGCCGTGTTTAGTGACCAGATCTGAATAGGCGGGTGTTTCCTCACCTTCCTCTTTCCCGTCTCCTTCCCCTCCCCACTACCGTCAGCCTCATAACATACCCCAATTGGAGATGACATAGTCTCACTTGCTCCAGACTGGAGCAGTTGGGACTCTTTTGCGGTATTCACATAAAATAAAAATAAAATACACATTAATACTAATATATTATCTCTGATGGATTCTTTTATTAAAATTTACTATTGATAAATATCAGCTCATATAATCAACATTTATAATTAACTATTTTCATAAAAATAAACACACAGATCCACCCTTCCGCATTCCGAGACCATCATTTCATTAGGTACTTGCGGAACAAAGCGGAAGATCGATTATTACTGATATATTAAATTAATTAATTAAATGCGGATGAAACACGAAAGACAAATAACAGTCAGCCGAGGGGCTTGTCAGCGTGTTATCAGTATTGCACTGTTGCAATGATTCAACCGGAGCGAGCTATGTAAAGTGATTGGAACCTGATAACCGGGTTCTTACACTCACAAATTCAGTCATTTATATAAGTTTTCACGTAATATTTTTTGCGTGCAGAAAGCATGGAAGATGAGATTGGCTAAGTATGTTCAGTGACCAGATCTGAACACCCAGGCACTGAAGACGATTTCTCATAATCTATTTACCAATTTCCGATTTTGAGGTTCAATCTTGTGTGGGGTCGTCCATTAATCACGTGAGGCTCGAAAGGGGGGGGGGGGATATAATGATATTTCACGTGTATTTATTTTTCGTTGAACGCACGATTTCTAAACCAAATACCAGTCAAAAACAACCTGCAACCTTAATGTCTCCTGGAAATTTTTATCACGATGCTTAAATTTACAAAACTTGATCAGATTATACCTGTATTTAAAGATAATATTCTGAAAATTTCAATATACTTTGTACTAAAACAATACATGTGATTTTGGGTAGGGGGGGAGTCTAAAACCTCACCACAGGGGGGGAATGGGTTAAAAAGTTGCTAAAAAAAACATCACGTGATTAATGGACGACCCCTGTAAAGTATTTGAATTGAATATATTTTAAATTAAAATATTTAAATAGGAAGTATACTTAACATTTTAGAACACTTATAAACATGCAAATATAACCATATGCAACCAGCTAGGGGCTAGGGCATAATAATTCATTGCACAAAGTTCTAATTGCATTTCCCCTATTTCGTTCTATTTAAATATCTTCCATTAAAATATGATAAACTAAAATTATTAAATGGAATGCGAAAATTCGTCTTTGCAAACTTCGAAACCTTATAAAATAGTAAGGCGAAGTCAGAACCCTCTCCAATTAAAGTGACGAACCATAGTGCGTCTCGTAATAACGATCAACTGTCAGATTCAGATAAAAAAGAGAGTATAAGTGATGTTAGAATCTTATAAAATTATTTTAAATGCTTGACGTTAAAACTTTCTCATCTACTAAAATACAATACGGATCCTTTTGGAAATTATTATGGGAATAAAAACGAGCAAAAGAAATGGTTTGGCTTTTAACAGTTATTTTTGAAAAATATATCATTTAGAACCCTATCCAAATGAGGTAACGCAATATTAAAACTTGATCTAACATCTTGATATTTTTATGTGAATACCATAAAAGAGTCCCAATTGTTCCCAACTGTTCGGATTCATTAAGACTATGAATCCGAACAGTTGGGAAATTACACTCTAATTGGGGTATGTTTTGAGGAAGAAGGAAATTAAGAAGGGGAAAAGATGGGGTAGAGGAAGATTTCAAATCTGGTCACTAAACTCAAAGATAATAGAATACACGAGGATATTACGCTAAAGTATTCACCCCTTTCCCAACTTACACACGAAACGATTATTACATTATCTTTGGTTATATTGAATACTATCACTAGGTACCTCGTAGAAATTCCTTCATCATCAATACTTATTTTATCAAATAATCGAGTATGAATTTGGCGTTTTACGTATAATGCCGCTTTCACTCGTTTGAATTTAAATATTTCTGATTGAAAATTGTGAATAAGTTTTTTAAATGGTGCATAGTTCACCTGCTGTATTACCTATACTTAAAGGTACTCACAGACGTAGAGTACAAGTATAAGTCCAGTAACTACTCACCACACTTATTCGGGCCACACGCGACCATGGCATAAAAAATGGTATTGATTGAAAGCGAAACTGATTTTCATTAAGCTTCGGTCGCATATTGCTAAATAAAAGCTTTGCCTGAACCGTGAGCTTTCCAATTACATTCTGTACGATATTATGTATTCACTTATTCAGTTTACCTCGGTCACTGAGGTAGAGTTCACTTTTATACTTTAAGTACTTAGGCCTAGGGCATATTTTGTAAATATGTATTTATTTATTTGAACAAAAATACATATTTATTTATTATTTATTTATTGTTTCTTTGCATGTTATTTCTATGTACAATTTAATTTTTAACCTTACTAGGAGAAGCCTGTGTCGAGGTTAATAATTCTACAAAGTAGCAAAATATAACACAACATAATATGAGTATTGTAGAACAATATTGTTACAATAATTTGCGATTAAATTTCAGATAATGGTACCCAAGCAGAAGGCATCTAGTACATCGCATTGTAAATATGTAGGGTGACCATAGTGTTGACATCTTAAAGATTTTTACAATATAATGTGGTATTATTGGAAAAATGATTTTTACAATATAATAATTGCTGTAGATTTATCAGGGCAAAGATAGAAAAAAAAATTTATATAAAAAATGCTATCAAATTAGCAGGGCAAAAATGAAAAAAAAAACAAATTTTACAATATAATAAGCTATTAATTTAACAGGGCAAAGATGGAAAAACAATTTTTGCAATATAAAATATTATCAAATTAGCAGGGCAAAGACAGAAAAAAACAATTTTTACAATATAATATGCCATTAATTTAGCGAGGCAAAGATGGAAAAATAATTTTTACGATAATATTTTATTAATTTAGCAGGGCAAAGATAAAAAAAAAACGATTTTCACAGTATAAAATGGTATTCATTTAGA
The DNA here is from genome assembly GCA_917563855.2 of Limnephilus lunatus. NCBI lineage: Eukaryota > Metazoa > Arthropoda > Insecta > Trichoptera > Limnephilidae > Limnephilus > Limnephilus lunatus. The sequence continues at coordinate 51,561,586 of OU830593.1, forward strand.
AAGGATAAAGAAGAAAGAAGCGTTCAATCTAAGTAAAGAAGAGTTAGAATGTTTAAAAAAAAATTGCAATTTAATGAATCTTTAATAGTTTGATTAGGTTTGTCATCCAAATCAATTTGTTTTCCTAAATCGGCATCCATTTTTCATAAATATTTTCAGTTGTAAATATTTTCGTCGCCTTTTACTATACAACTTCTACAACATTTTCTTCAGCCCATCTTCGTGTTTTATTTCCTTGATTTTTTTGCCTTCATCTTCCTTCATTAGAATGGATCCGTTTTTAAACCAAATGTATTACATGATAAGAAACCTTTGACTGTCCAACTAGGAGATTTCCCGTTTTAGGACAGTCAAATTGCCTGGTATAGTTCACATTAGGTAGGTACATGCTGTTATTTGTAGAACTTAAGATGAAGCCATACTAAATAATGCAAAATCATATGTTTTTGTTTAGAAAATTTGATCGCTTAGAAGTATTATAGATGCAGAAGTTAGAAGAATTATAAATATTAGAAGTATTATATAATTGAATACTGCGTGTCTAAAGTCTTTTAATATAAAAAACGTTTTCAAGTCCGAACTCATTTATAAACCCCTTTTCGGATATGGTTTTTTTATTTTTTTATTAGGAACATTTACAGATTAATTGTATAATTTGGCAAATTCAGTTTCTTTTATAATAATCGCCAAAAAAATTTATATTTTCGTCCAAACTTCCCAAATTAAAATAAAATACGCATTTTCGCATTGTTATTTTACAATACGGCCGCTAGTCGACGAATTTGCTTATTCAAAGTGAACCCTATGCCGTCCACCGAAGAACTACTGAATATGCCAAACCCATTTTCAATTTTCAGTGAGACCTCCCCGGCCGTAGCGGGGAACAGACGTTAGGCTCCGCGTCGCTTAATTTCGTGAAATCAATTTTAAATTTCCGTTTTATTACAATAAACAGTGCGTAAAAAAGGAGTTAATGTTTTTTTTACAGGTTTTTACGAAATCAACCTGTAAAAAAAAATTCTCAAATACCTTTTCCAACCTTTGCAAAAGATTTTTCTCAAGTACTTTCAAACTCCTCCCTTAAAGGGGCGTGAATTCGCAGTCAAGTACAAGGTTATAAAAGCAATAAAGTACCTAAATATAGTATTAGTAGTAGTAGTGGTGAAATAAATGAGTATGGTCGGAGAACTTCCGCCTTGCAATAAAATCCAATTAAATGGAACGTTTCTGAATGCGTCGGAAAACCAAAAACTGTTTTTGAAAGGTGATGAAATACGCTTTTAAGTTTTATTAATATAAATATGTGTATATTTTATTTTTATTCTTTTTTTAATATTAAAATTTTGAAAGCAAACATAAATTGAAGATGGCTCACATTCCTTTTTTTTCTAACTAAAATTACTGATAAACGAAAAAAGAAAATCACACACATATTGTATTAACAAAGGTTAACACGCCGTTGCTTGAAAAATAATGAATAAACTTAAATAAAAATTAAATAATTAATAAAGATGGTATGGGTGCCGCCGCCCCAGGAACCATTTATTGGATAACCAACACCTCTGCCATATGTCACACCAAGTGGTTCGCTACCTTTGGTAAATTAGAGGGGGTGCCCTGGTTCAAGGGGTGAGGTTTTTCCGAGTCTTGGCGGCGGTTGCGTCTGCCCACCAGCTGCATGGTAGGCCGGATCGGAAGAGAATGGTTGAGGGAGTCCCAATGACTTCTCCAGCCGTACTCTCTCGGATCATCGCCTTGCACCGCAGTGCGAGGGATGAATTTATGCGTTCGTCACTCCTGGACACACTGACCCCCATATTCCTACCCACCCTCATACCCTTTTCCTTCCCAGAACTTCCTCTCCTTTCTTTCCTAAAAAGACCCACACAGCATCCCCAAAGATGACATAGGCTCTGAGGGGAATTATTTTCCTCAGAGCATCCTGTGTGGAGCTAATGTAAAGAAAAAATTTACTACACTCGCAGTGTGTGAGTAGTTCGCAGCAGTCGTGTTCCGAATTTACAACTTTAAAAAGAAGCATAGGTCGCTAATCCTTCGCCGATCCTAAAGTACGTGTATTTTTAAAGTATTTATTAAAAAAATTGTAATTAATTTGTTCTGAAAGGATTTTTAACTAAAATTTAATAAATCGTAAAAACCATGGCGCTAATTCAGGAACTCGTCCATCTTTACATTGTTAGCGAAGGTTTAAATCTGAATCGTGAAATTGGTGTAATGGCCACCCGCAAGCGGAAATGTTATTTGGTGTTTCAATAATTAAAAAATATGTTGTACAATGCATACGAAATTAATATGCATAAAATTATAAATATATATATATATATATATATTTGTATTAATTCTAGGTATAGGTTCAAAACACTCCAAACAAATTTCGCAATTAATAAGAACACGATAATGTCAAGATGAAATCGTTTAAGGAAATTTAAATTAATTTTTGACACTGTATTCATTTGAAATATTCAGTAAGCGAGCAAGCGTGAAATACTGCAAAGAATAATACGTTGATTATTTGATCTCACGAGGTTATGAACACACACATCACTCTGGTGGCTTAATAAGTTTAATGAACACGCGAGCGGAAGGGATAAGCAGTCACGATCGTCGTCTTATATACGTCTGTGATCTGAAATCGAGGGTTTAATGAATATTCATGGTAAGAAAGAAGCCATAAAATTGAATTTACCCGGGAATGTTAGTTCAACGCTCTGATCTGGGAGGATTTCGCCATTCAAGGGAACTGCTCGCATAACACATTGAAATAATTAATAAAATCAATTTTAACGCCAGAAATTTTGTTACAAATTTTTCCGTAGTATCATTTTTTTACTTTTATAACGTCCACGGTGTCCGGAAACTCCTATTACGACGTCATTATAAAACAACACCATTTTTTTTAATTGTGAGTTTCGGACACTTTGTATAACATTTTATAACTTTTGCACAATGTTTGGGCAGAGTATCGGCACATTGCTAGTCAATCCAAGGGAGCCTGCTATGCCTTAATACAATGGACTATCCCATCAAAACAGTGTTTCAACAATTTCCCCATTTAAATTTCCTCACTTATTCAAATAAGAATCAGCTACTCCCCAGGTTGTGCAGAAAAAAATTCTAAACTTGGGAACTTTAGATCACTTCTTTTTTGGTTGTCCGTCTATAAATAAATATCCTCTCTTCCATAAAATTGCCTCCACTCCATTCAACATCTCATCTTATCTAAGTCTAAATTCGACTCCAATCTTCCATATAATTTTGAAATTTTCCCATTTAAATAAAATTAATACATAAATTCATCTTACCCCTATCCATAATTTAAAAAAATAGCCCAGAACACCCTTGAAGAATGAAAAACAGAAATAATTTGAAAAATAAAAAACCATATTGATGTATATAATAATAGATTACTTACGTAATTGTGTATAGTTACCTAAATAATAAAACAGTAATCCTCTTTTGTGATATCAACAGTATGGTGACCGGCCAACTCAGAATGAAACCGACTCAGAACCACCTCAGAAAAGTCATTAAGAGAAAAGGTAAAAAAAATGGTTAAATAGGTAAAGTTAGGTTAGGGTTACCGGCTATTTTAAAATTATTTTTTCATAGCTTTTAATGACCCTTCTGAGGTGGTTCTGAGTTGGTTTCATTCTGAGTTGGCATGGAACCCACCAGCTTAAACTTCCAACACTTACGCAAACGGGTATGTATTTCCCGCCCCTTCACAATCACCTGTGTACAATGTACATTGAATATCGTAGAATCACCCAGTTTGGCAACACCGTCATTCAAATTAAGCCTTTTCTCGATATATCCGGTTCGGATGAGCCATCACTTCCACGTTCCGTCGAACCAGATTAGTTTCCGACGTATGACGGCACCGTTCAAAGGAAACACCTTCAGAAGATAGCGGAATCTTAGACAAACAATAATAGTTCGCATTGCGCACCTTTCTTATCGCCGAATTCCTCGGCCCCAAAGGCTTATAGTCATAATTACTCAAACACCTCGCGGAGGCAAAAACAACCAAATAATTTACACATTCCGACACGCCATTTAACGAATAATTCCAACCGCAACCCGATCGATTTAATAATAAAATTGTTATTATTATTATGTATCGCCAATGTTACATTACGATCTTAATGACCCTCGTTTCTTACTTCTTTAACTGGGCACGTGGCATTTGGTTTGATTCCTGGCGATAGAAACAGTCACAGGAAAGTGTGGAAAATTCATTAATTAAACATTCTGATTTCAGTTGTTGGTGTTATTGGTGAATTACCTTGGGCTTCATAAATCCTACAATTATAAAATCCCTTGATTTTTAGCGGGTCTGCGCTAGAATTATAATAATAGGCGAAAGCTGCTTCTTCCATTCTAACTAAAACTTATTTCAAAGAGATTTCAACGGTTTGTTACAGACCACTTTAATTACATTTTATCCACCGGTTTCGAATGAACCCTTCCATCTTCAGGAGATTATTAAAACTAGGTTTTTAAATAAGTTTTAGTATTTATTCTCTTGGCGAAGGAAGAGTTCGTCCGAAACCGGTAGAGTGTGATAAAATAAAACTGTGGTGGTCTGTAACAAATTTATGTGTTTTTATTGTGAAGTAAATGTTAATTTTCAAAATATTAACGTCTTATTATTATTTTAATGTATAACGCGTAAGAGAAAATTCAAACTGCAGGTAGTAAAGGTACCGACAATTAGCTTACAGAATCTGAGGACGGGTTGTTTAAAAAAAATGATGGATTCATCAAATATTTGAAGTTCATTTTCACGTTCTGTGTAAGTTCTATTTAAGTTCTGTTATAATATAATAATAGGCCAGTTGCTTTATAAAACTGAAATAATCACAGAACTCAAATAGAACTTACCCAGAACGTGAAAATTAACTTCAAATATTTGATGAATCGATCAAATTTTTTGAAACCCGTCCTTAATGTAACTTTTTCTCATTTTTTCAGTTTCTCGGATCTCTATGTAAAATATTTCCTGTCATACGTGCATTTAAGAGTCAAAAGAGTCTCGTGTGCTTTTGCTTTCCTACTTAGTACCTACATATTATTTTCAACCATTTACTGCAAAGTTCATAGTGCACCATCGATTATGTAGATACTCGTAGCATATTGATCGATAGTTGTGAGTTTCATTCAACTAGGTGCACATAATTACATACATTCTAATCTAAAAGCGGCATTTTTCTGTGTATTGGGAATAAATTTAAGCTGGCCGTATCTTTCGTTTCGTTTCGTGAATTTCAATTCGCCTTTAAAATATTTCCATAGCGCACGCTCACCTTAAGCTCTTTATGCAAATGAGACCTACAATGTGTACCATCATGAAAGGTGGTCATTTTTATCTTAATCCCACTTTTATACTCTTATTGATTAAGTACTAGTTTTACTACTCGGCATCGCCGATAATCTTAATTCTTGAAAATTGATCAGTCAAACAGTTTTTTTTCTCTCCACTATTTTTTTCTTGTTTCGTTCTAATGGTAAATGGAAACCAATTCATAACACCTCCTTTTAAAACAACCCAAAAGCGAAACCAATCTATATTTTCCAAGCCATAAAATTTAACAATAATTTCTCTTCTAAAGTGTGCTTAATTATTGACCGATCAGAACTAATAAATAAAATTAAACGACTTTCCAAGAACACTTTTATGAATAAAGGCAAAAATATTTATCGGGGCTCGCTTTTCAAGCACAATATCTCCACTTTTCTGATAAGAAACTTATGTCATACGGCTAATAAAAACCTGCAATATTTTGTAAAAATGTGTGTACAAATGAACTCAAATTTTTCTGTGTTATTGCAATTTATAAAAATATATATTGCTAATAAAATCTGGTTATTCGAAGCTCATGCTCAGCCTTCAACACACAAACGATTTCTGCTTTATAGAAAAAAAGATTAGTCTTTAGTACCAACGTTATCACCAGCCAAAGCGAGCCTAAATAATATTGTTTTATATTCCAATGGAACCGAAATCTGCTAAGTACTATTTATTAGTTTTGTCAACTTCTGCGAGATCCCTGCCTGATAAGTGTCGGCAGGAGACGCTTTATTAGAGTATTACCCAGTTAACAAGTTGGCCCATTTTTCGCATCCTACGGAAGCATCCGCCGCACGTTGAGCGGTCGCCAAGTGCCGGTGAACTAACTGCCCTAATAGACTGTAATAGTAATATTGTTTTGAAGATTTATATCATAGTTTTATCTGTACACCAACAATAGATCAGACAAACTATTATAATAACTTATGGCTAAGAGATTGCATCCACTGGTACGTCGATCACTAGTACAAAACTGTAATATGTTCAATTTTTTTTTTTTACAGTGAATACCGCACAAGAATCTCAACTGCTCCCGTCTGGAGCCAGTGAGACTATGGCATCCCCAATTGGGGTATGTTGTGAGGCTGAAGGTAGTGGGGAGGGGAAGGAGGTGGGGAAGAGGAAAGTTGGGAAGTACCTGGCTATTCAGATCTGGTCACCAAACACGGCTAAAGCCATTTTCGAGCAACGTTTCAATTCTGAATGGTGGTCTTACACCAGGGCGATACTGATAGTATCTTCCACTCTGGAACGTGCCGCAAATATACTATATATTATTTTAAATGAATTAATTGTGAAATAACACAAATTAATCAAATAAAATTTATTTGCGCACTCCGGGTTCGAACCCGCGGCCTCCGGATTGTGAGTCAAGAGTCTTACCCACTGGACTACGGAGGTCGTCAAAATGCATTTGACCAATGAACGTGATGCTGAGTTTTGAATATACATATTATGTTTATTATGTAGCGAGTATGTCTCAGGGTCCTTGTTAAGTTGATTTATAAGAACTTTGAGGATTGTTAATGAAATGTTGAATATCATTGGACAACTAGATGTATTCATATCGGTGACCGGATGACTCAACAAAGTGGCACTTTATCACTCCTGTGAAAAGTCATTAAAAGTATTGGAAAAAAAATTAGGTTGTGGGCTATGTTTTAAGTTCACTTTAAATGACTTTTTAAAGGAGTGCAGTACCACTTTGTTGAGTTGTCATATAATCTTTCATATCAATGTGTCCATAAACTTATTCCAATCTTCGCCCATTTTCACAGATTTATCAGTCTTCATCAGTTAAAACACCTTGAGACTTATATAATATGAAGTTTTGTTTAAGTGCTTAAATCTCCTAGATCATATGGGAGTTTTTGCTTTTAAACGACGGGTTCATCCGCCCTTCAGGTGATTTTCTTAAGAAAACGCACTATAAAAATATTACAATCATTATTCTTCACATCATTTCAAAAATAAGTGACAATTTCAACTTCGGCGCCACTAACTCAAAGACTGTATGATTTCTTATTTGAAATTTGCTTTGGAAATCACTGACAATTCTCTCAATGTGTGTTAAGAGCGTATAACCAGAGAAAACCAGAAATATGTCATTTTTAAATCAGTGTTTAGATGTATTCACTCTTTTCCACAAAAAAATATAAATTGATTTCGAAAGACTGTTATTTTATCTAGTATGTTTTAAATTTTGAGAATTTATTTTTATTTTTAGTACAATAAGATTATACCATAGGTCGTTGGCAGATTTGTTAAATTTTCAAAAAAGATTTTGTATTATACAACACCCATTTCAAATCATCTAATCATGCAGTAAAATAAATCAATCCATTATCTGGTAAACGTATGTTACAGAATTTTAATTTTAGTTTAAATAAAATCATTAAAAAATATGTAGGTATATACATGTGTTTTTTGACGAAAATTAGTCCGTTTGTGTATTTATTTGCGCACTTACAGACTAATATATTTCAGATTTTTTTACATTCTTATTTTGCTTATATATTATTGAAAAATGATAAATACTAATGATCAAAAAATAATTCCAAAAAGTACATTATTTTAATAGTTGTATCAACACGCCTTTCAGCATTTTTGAATGTAGGTATAAATTAAAGCAAATTTGTAATGAAATAAAATCGATATTGAGTTATAATTTTTAAAAAGCTGATATGGAGAGTAATTAATCTTTCTCATTGGAACCGCCCTGTACGATCGTAAGAACATCTTTCGACGAAATGTGGATTTTCGGCCGCTGGCTGCTTAAACGCTCTTAAAGCTGGGACTTGTATCACTGTGTCATAGACACTTAGCAATTATTAGATACAAATGGGCACAACTCTCACATCCTTCATGACATGAATCAGATGCATCTGATTCATTTTCTTTGATAAAAGCAACATGTTTTAAGTATTAACAAAAAGATTGATAAAATAATTATTTGATCACGAAAATTAAATCTTATAATCAGTAATAATCGATTTCCTGTTTAACATATTTTTAAATTTTCTTCATAAGAAAGTTTACAATTACTTCCTTCACCACTCGAGTGACAGCGCGATTTAAAACTTTATTAAAAACATATTATAAAATCGTAAACTTTAAAACCATAAAAATTGTTAAAAAATGTAGTCCAATTTTGGACCGCTGTCAATCGAAGAAAAATAAAAGCGGTCCATATTTTGACCTTAGTCGCTCCAGTGCCAGTGGTTCATATAATATTTTTCTTTTTGGAAATGTGTTAATGTTTTTACTACGAAGTAATAGGACAAATTAGAAAATGAAGAGTTTCTTATAGACTAATCAAATTCCAGTCCAATTGTCCGGTCAATACATACAATTTTTTTTTCCGATTTTCTCTTTTTTCATTTTTCTCTCTTGTGTCTATTTTACCCCTCCCATCACTTTGCTCTCTTTTATGCGTTTTCTTTCCTTTATCTGTTTTTATTATATTTTATGAAAAAATACATAATTATTATTCTTCATTACTAAAGGCATCATTATTACCTAAATAGTTGTTATTTACTACCAGAACAATGCCAATATAATGCAATACAAAATCCCATGAAGATGCAAAGAAATAAATATATCCCTTTCTGCTTTTTTTCCATTTTCCTACGTTTTATAACTGACTATCAACGACCCAAACTTTAAAAAAAATAACGCCTGTATATTCGGAAAACATTGTTCCTTGTGATTTATTAGGGCGTTTTCTAAGTTGTCATAATGCGAAACCTTGTCACTGTAGAATAAATCATGTGAAAAATAACTAATTCTATAAAAAAAAGCACCTTACAACTCAGCAAAGTAGGCACTCTACCTACTGTATGAGCGTTTAGCATTTCAGGCAAGTACGATTTGTCATAGGAAGAAAATAATAAAATAATTTGTTAGCACTTCTGGCTGATAAGTGACTTCCCGTTGCACATCGTCACCTCTAGTCCTAGTGCCATTATCTACACTCAGAACTTCACACTTCCACACTTGGAGTATGTATATATTTCCTCCGAGCTTCTACACCTAGCCCAAAGGACAGAAGCGGATGACGAAATCTCCGTAGGCGTGCGAAGATTATTATTGTCGGAACAACTCCTTGATTGTCCTGCCGCGGAGAATAATATCTTCCTCAGCCTCTGTTGGTACTTACAGCATGTTGAATAATGTAAATAGATAGGTACACCAGAGGATATATTTATCGTCAACAATAATCTTATTAGTAGTCTTATAATATATGTATGTATATTAAAGACTTTCATAATATCAACACTATCAAAAAACTGTATATTATGTCACCGTAGGGAGTCACATTGAGTACAATTCCACAGTTTGGTCTCCAAATAATGAAGTTCATTCATACACGATTGAAAGAATGCAAAATAAATTCTTAAGATATGTAAATTTAAGGGTAGGTATTTCTAGAGAATTCCTAGATTCTCTCTCTCTGGTTTCAATCCTGAGATTGGTTTGCAGCAATTTCCTCTATTCTTCTCTTCCATTCTTCCCTGTCGTGTGCGGCTCTTTTGAACTCTGCATATGATGAGCAGCGCACGTCCACCAGCCGGTCCTCCAGGTACTCTCGGCGTGGGCGTCCCCTAGAGTTTGTCCCCTCGGTCATACCCTCCATTATGGCATGCAAGAGGCCTTCTTGTCGTATTACATGGCCGATACATCTTGCACGCCTTTCGGACAAGATCCTGAGCAGGTGCCTTCCTCCTTCGATTCTTTGGAGAACCTCCTCATTTGTAATGTGGTCTCCTAAAAAATTCCTAATAGTCTTCTACAGGACCACATCTCAAAAGCCTCTAGTCTCCGTTTATCTCTTTCCTAAATTACGGCTACCTATTTTACTCATTAAATTTATTCAGATTATCGGAACGTAGAATTAATTATTGGCGATTTCATGTGTTTGCAAATTAATAATTCGATGTTGAATATCCCTGAATTGCTGTATTGATTCCATGTTACTGGCAGAACAGATACAAGGCAGTACCTACCTACCGTATTATTGTAACAATTCTTCCTTCGTCGCAATATTATTCGCCTATTAGCCATTGATGAATCCAAAATTTGGAAAATATATAAAAATATAAAATAATATATAAAAATATATTTGGAAAATATATAAATATATAAAATAATATATAAAAATATATTTGGGAAATATATATTCTTACTCTGATGTTGTTAATATATTTAGTTCAACAATATCGCAATATTTGTTGTCTTTAATGTATTTTTTGTCATCAGTGCAAAAGAATGTTGGTTCGTTTAAATGAAATTTGATTGGCCGAAAAAAAAAATTTCTTTCTTTCGCGAAAAGTATTTCTTGTGCCCACTGATATTTATTATGTAGGTACTGATATAATATATTTTTGCATTATGTAAAATTTCGACTTATATTGTATTTGTAAAGTCCTACGGACTTTCAATAAATAATTTAATAACTACACTATTAAGATGATGCATTAAGCTTCATTGCGTGAGTTTGTCAATCGTCTGCATTACGTTCGTTTTGAACTGAGACAGCTACTTATTAGATCTGTAACCTTTTGAAACGTCTTTTTTACCTTCTTCAGATTTTTTTTTGTTCTTCTTAAGTTGTTGCTTCATTGCTGACGTTTGTGAATCCCAGCCCAATTGTCCTAATAAAGCGGATTCCTCTACTCCACGTGGTCCTACGCTGCGTTGAGAGCTGTGGACCCCTGTGAAAAGTTAATAACTCCAAAGAATCGGTGCTGTTTCTCTGCCAGTGACCATGAGCTTCTCCAAGTCCGTCTAACGAGCGACGTGTATAAAATATCTTAGGATACGTAGACAGTTGATTTTCGATGCCTAGCTCTTCCAAAATGTATAGTTTTGTGCGCCTAGCTGTTCATATACCTGTATCAATTTTAAATTGCTGTTAATCTTCAAAAGCATTTTTTGATGTACAAATCCGGTTATTTTCGAAATCTACTTTATTATAGCTAATGGCAATCTTATATTATGAGATAAAAAGCTTATATTGATGTAATCATTCTGGTAATGTTCAATATTGCCTCCAAGTCCAGGACGATGTCGCTATTTTTTAAGTGCAGTCCTTCCCCTGATTGATATTTTGCATTCAAAATATTCGGATGGTAGAGGTTTGAGAGTGCACAATTCTCCTGGAACCTCGCCGGCAGTGAAAGTGCTATTATGCCGTAGTAACAGAGGAAACAGAGACAACTGGCAACAGGTAATAGGTAACAAGTAACAGGCCGGAGGTAAGGGGCAGCTGGTAACAGATAACACTCTCCGCGACCCAACTGGCTGACTGGTGCACTCAGCACTGGCGCGATGGCGCGGCGGCGTGAGAGCCAAGCCTGACCCCGGTACACCCGAACTGACTCCACTTATCTTACATTCTCATGCATTTCCTGGATATTGCTAAATTAGATCTCATTGCATATCACGTCGCAGTTAATTTTGTTAATTCAACACATTTCATTGATTCAAGTAAAACAATGGTTAAACCGCGCCTACACTAATAATTTCAGGTATTAATAAGGACGACGAGTAGATACTGACGTGTTTATTTTGTTACAGATAATCCTCGCTGATGAATGTACGGAAGCAGAGGGACGAGCCTGGCACATGAAGCACTTCGCCTGCCTGGAGTGCGACCGACAGCTGGGAGGACAGCGCTACATCATGCGAGACCAGCGGCCTTACTGCCTCGACTGCTTCGATGCCATGTTCGCCGAGTACTGTGACTCCTGCGGGGAACCCATCGGCGTGGACCAGGGCCAGATGTCGCACGAGGGCCAGCACTGGCACGCCGCGGAGCGCTGCTTCTGTTGCCATACTTGCCGGGCCTCGCTGCTGGGCAGGCCTTTCTTGCCACGCAAGGGGGCCATCTACTGCTCCATCGCATGCTCCAAGGGTGAGCCCCCGACGCCTTCCGACAGCTCGGGTCCCCGGGCGCGCCCACCCAGACCGCCGCGAGTCCGACCCCCGCCCTCCCCGCCGGGGTCACCCTCCACCCACCTCATGTCGTCCCCCGTGCACATGTCCCTCAGAAGCCCTACCCCTATGCGGTCACCTAAAATGGGTAGACGAGCCCTTCAGAGATCACCTCGGCCAACCATATGCGCCTCGCCGATAAGCAGTGAGACGCCTCCACCCGTTGAAACATACACGGCTAGAGCGGAATACGCCTATTCGCAAAACGATGAAGATGCTCCTTGTTCCACGCCTTGCAACGATTCAGTTCCCCCGAGTGAACCACCTTCGTCACCACCCCCCAGCCCGCCTTGTTCTCCTCCACATCACCCTCCCTCGCCACCCATTCCACCTCCTCCTCCAGCCCCATCCTGCACCTCCTACGTTCCCGGCCACAGCAAGAGCCTGGATAGAGTCCTGATAGAGAGGGAACACGGAGTGGAAGAAGAGTGGCACATCACTCGGGATAGAAGAAGAGAACCCCTCCAAATGGACACATTAGCAACAGCGTTAAAGTGGGAAGAAGGAAGACAGAACACGTCGCAGACAGCATCCATGCCAGAGTTGGCGCGCAGTTCCGTCCCCGCCAAGGTCTTGGAAACTTCTCCGGTAAAGACGCCAAGAACTCCAAAAGGCAGAGCGAATCTCAGTGTTCGGTTTCAAGGCGACGATAATAAAGGGTTTGAAGGCGATGACCAAGATGGATGTTCCAGAGAGCAGAGACACAGAGGGACCTTTCCTCCGCACGACGACGATTGCTGTTCCACTTGCTCCAGCAGTTCGAGCAGCGATGACTTGTACTCCCTGCCGACTCGGCGCGCATGCAGCGGGGTGCGGATAGCCTACGTGCCTAACGACTCCGTAGCGGCTGCTCGTCTCAGGCCCGCCGGCAGGGCTCCCCGGGGCACGGGCTCTCGGGGTGGCGGGGCACGGGGCTCGGGGGGACCGCGGGGGGCGCAGGACGAGCGCTGCACCCTATCCTGATGGCGCACGCCTCATCGCTTTCTTATAGCGCCAACCCAAATATAAACTACTATAATAAAAACCGACATCCAACAAACCCATATCTACGTAAGAAAAACAGATTTTTCTTTTTTTATTACAATTATTATGTCACAGTATATACGCAAACATACATTTTTATTGTTTTTATTACAGATAAGTGTAAATTATTATTCTTCCGTAATGTCATAATTTTACTTATCACAAGTAGTACAAATTACGAATAATTTTCGTTTCCTTTACTTAAATTTATTTTTGCGATTAAGTAGAAATTTGTTCATACTTATTATTACTAGAAAAAAAATGTCCTTTTAATAATTTATGAATTCGTATTTTTTATATTTAACTTAGATATTAATATATTTTGTCCCATCAACAAACGACATGTGTAGAATAAAAAAAACCTTCTATTTTCGTATAAACGTATAACCCTTATCATAATGTTGCTTTTGTAAACCTAAACCCCATCATATTTGATGGGGTGTGCGTATATTGAATGTGCTTCCAATATAATATTCATGTTAATAATAAAAATTCCTGTGCTTTATTCATGTAAATGGCATAAACATGTCAACATTCGCAAGCTGCTATTTGCCATTCAGTGATTCTCATTCGATTATTATTGTGTATTATGATTATTAATTTGTCAACTCAATAATTATATTACATGATCATCATAATAAGGTACCGGCAAATATTTGAATATAAGTGTTAATATTTTTTAAACAGCCAAATATTTCATGATTCAATTAAGTCACGGCTCCCGTGGTCGAGAGGTAAGGCTCTTGTTGGCAATCCGAAGGTCGCGGGTTCAAATCCCGGTGTGCAATACATTTTATTTGATTAATTTGTGTTATTTCACAATGAATTCATACTCTCGGTATCGCCCTGGTGTAAGACCATTGTTGAGAATTTAAAAGTTGCTTGAAATGTCTTTAACCATGTTTGGTGATCAGATCTGATTAGCCAAGCACTTCGCCACCCCCTCTTCACCGTTTCCTTCCCCTCCCAACTACCTGCAGCCTAACAAAATACCCCGATTGGGGATGACATAGTTTCACTGGTTCATATTTTAAAAAAAAGTAGATATACTTACTCCAAATGAGTGTGATTCTTTACCTTTATCAAAGTGGAAGAAATAGTAAAACATATCTCAAAAAAAATTACCCAAAACAAAAACAAAATGTTATTTATTAATTAAGCCTTTATTTTGATATTGATTCATGAAGTTCACAAAATATCACAATTTTTATTTGTACAAAAATACAATCAGTTTAATCGATTTAGAGATTTTAGTTCATAAAGTTATGTGTACGCGTGACCGATTTTTTGCCTTACGAAAGTATTGGCAAACTATCTGACAGCTAAATGTAACTTTCTAAAATCGATATTACCTAATTTAAATAAATAAATATTTGTAATATTTAATTAAAGGTGCTGTCATCTATGGCACCAATTTGCCTAAAAGGGGTTAAAATTTCAGGAATTGTAAGTCTAATTTACAATGGCAGACGATGATTGAAAAAAACATTATTGTATTCATGATATATTATAATAACACTGTCCTTTTATCAACCTTGGCCATATAGAGCAAAAAATCACGACACCCCTCTGCATTTATTAAAATAAGTACTTAATCTGTCTGTACGTAGTAATACGTCAATAAATGTATTAAATGGAGGCCGCTTGAAATAATGTTTCTTATGTTTGTGAATAACGATGATTTTTATATTGCAAAAATTGATAGAAAAATATTTTTATTAATTTAATTTATTGTAAATAGACTACTTGTATAATTGTCATAGTTATTATGCTTCGAAGCAGAGCTTGTATAGTAAAAATGTAAAATGATTTTAATGTTTATTTGTTTAGTAAAAAAATATGTACAATTTGTCGGAAAAGATCTGCCATTTTAGTTTTTCTTTTTCTTCAGTTTAGTTTAGTTTTAAGTATTATTTATCAGTAATGATTGTTTTTAATATGTATGAAAATTATATTACAAAATGTTTAGTTTTATAATAAAGAAGGGAGAATTTTGAACAAAATATTTGCCAATTAATAAATAAAGGAATTGCCAATACAACATTTGATTTTTCTTTTTCCCCCTAGTAAATAAGTGTCTTTTAAAAATAAAATGATTGTGAAAACCCGGCGTGCCAAACCCAAATAGTATGGTGTTCCAAAAAAAAATTCCAGGGCTTAGGTAGGCCACTCGGTGGGGAATGGGGGGAGGTAAACGGCCGATATTGCTATGATTGTGAAACCGCTACCTTCAATGCTAGAAGGCATAAACTGACCACACACGCACCTATGTGTCCTTTGCCCTGACCCTCCACTTATAAAAATAAGGTGAATTGCATTATTTCTTCCGAAAAGTGTGCAGAAAAAATGTATCTATTGCTTGGAGTTGATTGCAAAAATAAATTTCTAGCGCGGCTATTATGCACCTGGTACTTTCAAACAATAAATCAAAACCCCCGTAGAGGTTAAATAAGAAGAAAGTTATAATTTCACAAAGTATAATATATATGTATAGTGATAAATTTGCGAGGACGTTTTTTTGTATGAATACCAAAATCCAAAACATAGAAAGCTAAAAAACTTCATTTTGGGCCGCAAAAATCTTCGATTGGGCCACAAGAGGCCCGTGGGCCGCGGTACTGCGCTTTTTAATCCCGCAACAAAATATCCCCGACAAAATACTACCGGCAAAACATCCTCAAAACAATAATTTATTGTCTTTACAGCATGTCTGTAGGTATTAATTTTGTCCCATTTTTCTATTTTCGAACAATAGTTTTTTGTCTTTATATGATGTCTGTATGATTTTTATCTCATTTTACTATTTTTGAACAATAAATTATTGTCTTTATAGGATATCTGTATGATTTATATCTCATTTTTTTAGGTTAGGTTAGGTTAGGTTAAGTTAGGTCTTCTGTAGGATATTTTGTCGCGGGTTGAAAAGTCGCGGAACCGTGGGCCGCAGGTTGGACATGCCTGGTGTAAACCTTTACCTAACATTACTGAAAATCCTGAAGAAATCGATCAAACAACAAATTAACATATCTACATGGCTATTCACATATTTTGGTTTTCAATGTTTTTTTGTATGATTAACGCCGCAGTTTAATTCCTTTCTAGGCGTGAAGTGAATAAAGCCCTGGTAACAACTTCGTACTTGAAGTTTGAGCGAATATTATTATTATTTTCATTCCATATGGAAATAATCGCACCATTTCGCACATTATAAGAATTATGACCATGTAACGTTTTGATGTAATATGTATTCTGCGTTTCAAGGGCGAAATCCAATTATTTATATAAAATCATTATGTGGAGAGAGAGGGTGGTGTAAATCACGGTGACCGGACAACTCAGAATGAAGTCAATTCAACACCTCCTTTGAAAATTCATTAAAAGTGATATAAAAAATTGGTTAAAAAGATTAACGTTAGGTTAGGGTTATGGGCTATTTTTCAATTATTTTTTTCTTGGCTTTTAATGACTTTTCAAAGAAGTGTTAAGTTGACTTGATTCTGAGTTGGCATGGAACCGTAAATCACAAGAGCATTTTAAAAAAATAATAGATTTGCTTAACACAGATCTATGTCGTCTATGGGGGTGCTGCGTAGAGGATATTTTAATGAAATGTAGGAGGTTCTGCGAAGGAAAAGGGTAAGAGGGGTGGGTAGAAATCAAATAAAATATTAAAAAAGAAAGACATACATTCCCGGGTTACAAATAACCCAACAATGTTTGAAAATCTCCTGCTACCACCACAGAAAGCCGAAAATGTTGCTTGTGTTGTGATGGAGGACTTAGCCAGTCGAGGAATCGAACACGCGACGCCCGGGTGGGACCCAAGCGCGATGCCCACTCAACCACTGACCGGTCGAAATATAGACGTATGAATCCTTCCCTCACTACGGTGCAAGGCGATGGGTCGACAGAGTCCTGCTGGAGAGGTCAAAACCAGTTAACCAGTTAGTCCCCATCCGGCCCGTCACTCAGTCAGTGGGCAGCTGCATCCGTAGCCAAGACTCAGACAAACCCGGACATGAACCTGGACATGGACCTCAACCCATAAACCCGGGCACCCCTGATAAGTCACCAAAAGCAGCAACCACTTGGGGTGACCTATGGCAGAGGTGTTGATTATCCAATAAACGGTTCTTGGGGCGGTGGTAACCATACCCACCTCCAAAATATAAAATTTAAGAATTATTTTGCTCCCAACAAATTTCTTCCCAAACGAAAGGCTCATACTATTCAGTTATTCCGACACTTGACAAGAGCTCACTCAATTTTATTTTGTTTTATTGTTTATCCTGAAATAATCTACCCCAAAAATTGACCATTCCTCATGTAAGAAGTCTAAGAAAAAGTCAACGACCGTGAAAATCGCGATAAACTCAAAATGTAACATCTATCTATAATAAGTTCATGAAGCATAATATTACAGAAATAAGAAAATCGACTAGTTCGCACGATTCAACCGTCTTAAAGCAAAGCCGGGGTTGTCGACCGTACTCTAACCTAGAAATTGTATATGGCGTGAGCTTGACCATAAATGCCAATTAATATACACCCCGCCATATAAATTAGCGATTAAATCTACCGAAGCGGGGCAATAGTCCCTCCAGATAGATTGTGACCGGTGACCAGTTACAGTAACCGGTGACCAGAAATCAATAACTGGTGATTAGGTAGAAACAATAACTAGTGTTTAACATCATTAATTTATGATGGTACAAGACACAAAGTATCTTTGAGACCTATTATGAATATGAAACGATAGTCAAAAAAATGATGAAGTAAGTATGCCTCGGTAGAAGCGACAATTAGGCTGACAGAGGAAAAAATAGATACCTATACTATACGTGGAAGTAGATTGGATTAGGAAGAAGGTTGAAGGACTAAGGACTGGAGGCGAATGACAATCCACCCTTGGGAAGTATACAAAAAGAGATTGCAAATCTAACCAGAAGGTTGGAATGACTTCACAACTCAAAAGCGGTCAGCTCCTGAGTTTGATAAGTGGTAAAGTGCTCAAAACGCGGCGTGTGCAAAAAACCTTGTTTGTGTATAACTATCTTGCCTGCACTATGATGCGGGTTACGAAAGGGGTTGTAGGAAGGTTGTCATAATGTTTAATCAGGGATATTGACCGGTCAGTGGTTGAGATCGCGTTTGAGTCCCACCCAGGCGTTCCGTGTTCGATTCCTCGACTGTCTAAGTCCTCCATCACGACTCAAGCAAAATTTTCGGCTTACTGTGGTGGTAGTAGGAGATTTTCAAATATTGTCGGGTTATTCGTAACGCGGGAATGTTTGTCTTTTTATTTTTTTTTTAAATAATATCATAATTTGCTATATTTGTTTCATTATCCATTTTACATTGCTATAGTGCAAAATAGGTATGTGACAATTTCGATGGTGCTATATGAAATAAAATGGGTTTATACCACTTTCATCTACTCGAAAATCAACATTATCAAAATATATATTATCAAATATACATAATATATAGGTATCTACCTATTCTTCAAATAATGATCTTCTTTGTGTTCCTCTATCAATATTATACCCCAAATATTTTTGGGTAATTTTGTGCTATCGAAACTCATAGTACCTACCTACAGTATACATTTTTTTCACTGATACCCTGAAAAAATTACGTAACATACCCTAGTTTGCAGTTCAACACGGAGGTTTAACAAAAAATCCGTTCCTCAAAATAAAATCAGAATGTGCAGTTCACACGCCGTAGAAGCGAATTTTTTCAGTAAACTGTATTCAAGGGTGGGGAGGCTACGAAGCACCGCACAAAGAGGATACCGATTATACTATCTCTTTCTCTCGCAGGCTAAATCCTATAGATTACTTACTTGTTTTGTCTCTTGTTAGTGGCGCTATTTTTCGTTTAATCGAGCTTCAAAACCCGGTGCTAAAAAAGTTTTCACTTTAAAAAAACAATGTGAAAATATTTTTAAAACTGCCGGCCGGCATGCTAAATACTAGGATATTCTACCAGGAGCACATGCGTTCTAGTAGATGACTCATCGAATTTATTTCTCTAATTTATTGTGAATTTTATGTTAGTAGTCAATCGGGCGTTTTTCAGGATTCACCGTATCCGAAGTATCCGGAGCGCAGAAATCATAATAGTAAAATGCGGCACTAATGTCGCTTTTTCAGGCACTCCCACAAAAGAAGGTTGGCGTTTATTATTATTTAATAATAAATAAAGAGACAATTAGCGCCGCTGTGGATGTGCATTAAAATGCTCGCTTTCTACTCTTCAGATTTCTGCGCTCCGGACGCTCCGGATACTGAGAAAGCTGAAAAGTCAGTCGCTCAGAAAAATGAAGAAAAAAATCGTTATTTAAGGATTATTGTCATTTTACATTGTTCTTTGATGGTAAATTGTTATTAGAATTTTGAATATATAATGGGTATCGCAGCGAGTCGTTATCGTTGTGTCCGATACATTGCTTTTTTAAACAGCATATTTTTTTATTCGACTTCAGGAAAAAAAATACTGTTAATCATGGTTCAATTTTTTTTAATTTTCTAATACTTAATATCAATCATTGACGGTCGGCGTGGTCGAGCGGTAAGGCTTTTGACCTTCAATCCGAAAGTCGCGGGATGGAATCCCGGCATGGCAAATAAATTTTATTTGATTAATTTGTGTCATTTCACTCTTTATTCATTAAAATAATACATAGTAGGTATATTTGCGGCACTTCCAGAGTGGAAGATACTATCAGTATCGCCCTGGCGTAAGACCATTCAGAATTGAAACGATGCTTGAAATGGCTTTAGCCGTGTTTGGTGACCAGATCTGAATAGCCAGGTACTCCCCCACCTTCCTCTTCCCCGTCTTCTTCCCCTCTCCACTACCTTCAGCCTCACAACATACCCCAATTGGGGATGCCCAAAGATATTGAAATATAAGAGATGTGCTATCCGCCGTTTTTACTAGGTGGGACTGCGCTTCCGGGTGTCGCCGATATTGTTTACCAATTAATAAATAAACTAAATGAACGAATAAACCAAACGAACGTTAACTAAATGAACGAAATCTTTCCGTATTCAAACTATGTTGTTAACCAATACTAATGCACACCTTCAAAAAATCAATGAAATGAACAAATTCTTTTTGTATGCAAACTACTTCAATTAGGTAGTAGTTCGCCGACAGTTGCGCGGACATCATAGCATATCTCTTTTGTATTTTAATATCTTTGGGGATGCTATAGTCTCACTATCTCCAGACGTGAGCAGTTGAGACTCTTGTGCGGTATTCATATTAAAAAAATATATTTAAAAAAACCTTCAAGCTCATTGAACCGCAATAAGCAAGACAAAATGCTGTTTGTCAGTGACTACATGAATATTATGTCTCTGATTATTATTCTTCTTGATGCCATCTCATATCGAAAGT
The DNA here is from genome assembly GCA_917563855.2 of Limnephilus lunatus. Classification (NCBI taxonomy): domain Eukaryota; kingdom Metazoa; phylum Arthropoda; class Insecta; order Trichoptera; family Limnephilidae; genus Limnephilus; species Limnephilus lunatus. The sequence continues at coordinate 51,582,386 of OU830593.1, forward strand.
TGGCTGTCTTCACCCTTCAGGCTGCAAACCGGAATAACTCAGCGGAACTACACTCGTACCAGTCGCGTAGATGAAGGGAGACGTGTTCCTCTGCTTTGTCTTTCGCCAACCTTCTTGGGAAATGTGACCTAGATATTGTTGTTTTTGATATTTACCCAATTCAAAATAAAATTAAATTTCATACAATTAATTTTAATTGTTTTTCCCGCAAATTTAATTTGCGAAAAAAATGTAGGATTTTATTTTAATTGAATGTTTTCAGCCAGACTTCATTCATAAAACCGTATTTCTTATACGTATGCATAATGTGACATTAAAAATGTGGTTACCTTTGCACATAAATATCTCGAGGACATTTCGAAGCGAATGAAAAAATAAAAATAGGTTTAGATCATTGATACATATTTGATTAGGCGAGCTTTTTTGCTTTGCATAGGAGATTGGTCATTCGACAACTTACATATCTTTTTTTCATTTATAGGTGTGTAAATTAATAACGTCCTTGGGTTATAATGATGACCAAAATTATCTACAAATGTCAGCAATTTATGACAGTTTTATGTAAGTAAAAAATATAGATTGTAGGTACTCACAGCTACTTGAAAAGAATAGAAACTCGCCGAAAGAAATTATAGGGTTATTCCAGAACACCTGTTTCTCTTGAGACAAACACGACTATTTTGGAAAAGCACTAGTAACCGGTAATTAATAGAAATATGAAGAGGACGAAGAAACACCATATGGAGCCAACATCCAGCATTGTAGGGAAAAGATTTACAGGTAGAATCATAAGACGTAGACGAATATTCAAATGAATTTCGGTGATATTTCGAAGAATATAAGAAAGAAAAGAAGAAAGAAACACAAAAACATGGAAGAAAGAAATATGAAAACGTAGAAGAAATCAAAGAAAGAAATATAAAAAACATACAAGAAATAAACATAAAAATACAGAAGAAAGAAATATAGAAACGTACAAGAAAGCAAAGAAAGAAAAATAAGAAACGTAGAAGAAAGCATTCACCCTCCACAAAGCATCCCCAAAGTTAACCTAGGCCCTGGGGGGAATTATTTTCCTGGGGACCGAAACATAAAAATTTAGACGAAAGCAAAGAAGAAAAAAACATAGAAGAAAGAAAAGGTCCTATGCAGACTTGCATTTTAGCAAATAATAATAATGCTGATACTTAGTTTTAGCAAATAATAATAATGTTTATTTTTTACTTTGTGAGTAAAACCTCAAATTGAAATATTTAATAAAATGAAGACAATATTAGCGAAACTCAATCGAATATCTGGAAACAGAAAAATTATAAAAAGATATTGGCACCTCTGGGACTCGAACCCAGGACCTTCGGCTTATAATTATAATAACTATTATTTATTCCAGTATGAAGAGAGGATAGTGCAATCCCACACGTCATATATAATTATACATAATTTATATATTAACACAGTAAAGAAACAAGTAAATACATAGAAAAAAACATTATTTTGCAGAGCGTGGTCTTGAGTGAGGTCGGGGCTCGGGTCCAACGCTCACTCAGGAGTGGTACTTGATGCTGGAAGGCTGCGGTCACCACTGTGTTGTCGGAGGCCATTAGCCGCATTCTGGCTCCAGTGACCCGGTGTCTCATCAGGCTGGCGAATCCATGGAGTCCTATGTAATTCCGTAAACATTTTTGATGCGCTGCTATAGCTTCTGTATCCAAATACAATTCTGCGTGCATTATTATGTTGGATCCGGAGTCGTTCCTTCGAACTAATTCGGTAATGACACCATGTTTCACACGTATACAAGCTAGTGCAAAATGCATTGAAGATTTTGCTACATTAGAAGAATCTTTTGGCAATCATATTAGACAGTATACTGATACTTCTACACTCTATCGTTCAATATCACCATCATCCGAGAGGTCCTCAGTAACGATGTGTTCCAGTATTTTACTAAGTGTTAGTTGTATTTATGTTTTCCTCGTTGAGTATTCATTTTCCTCCTTTTCGGGATTTTTCCGTGATGGAATGCGATTAGTTCCGCCTTCTTGGGGTTGTAAAACATGTCGTGGTCATTTTCGTATTCTTCACAGATTTTTAATAATATTCTTAACCCCTCGATAGACGGAGCTAGGAGGATTATGTCGTCCGCATAGCTTATAGTGAGTTAGGGGTCTCTAGTGATTTGATAACTCGTCCATGTATACATTGAACAGGATTAGGGACATACACCCTAGACATAATACTAGACTAAATCTATATTGTTGGCCGTTTTCTATAGCCAAATGGCCAAAGTCGTTTATTGAGTCGATGGTGCAGACATTTTGGCGCGTGGGAAAAAAGTTGAAACAGGTAACGTAACCTAATGTAAGAAAGTACCAAATAGTCAATTTATGACCAATAAGGCACGACCTTTACGATGAAAAAAATATTTAAAATAAAACAATAACTTTGTAAACACCACTTTTATTTTCTATATACTTTATGCCGACCGGGTTTCGCTAAAACCGTAGCTTCTTCAGGGCAGTACAATCTCTATAGAGATTACGACAAGCTACGGTTTTAGCGAAACCCGGTCGGCATAAAGTATATAAAAAATAAAAGTGGTGTTTACAAAGTTATTGTTTTATTTTAAATTATAATGTCACATCACAAAGTAACTGCTTCATATGAACGAAAAAAATATTGTTAAAGTAACCCTTTCTAAGCACCCGCGAGGCTTTTACTTGCTCACCTGCTCAGACACTTGGGAACAATAGATTTTTTGTCAACAGTGAAAAAACAATTCGAATGGCAAAGAAAATTGCAAATAATTTCCGGCTTTGAAAGCTTAACCCCTACAGACCTGAATTATTATTAACGGAGAAAAATATTTAGGGGTGGATTAGGCTTCATGGGGTTTTCATAAAATATAAATATTAAAAATAAAATAAAAATTGTATCGTTTAGTAGGAAATTATGTCCAACAAATCTCAACTTACACAGACGAATGAAAAGGTAATAATATTGCATAGGTTAACAAGGGATTGGGAGGCGGGTATGGGTACCGCCGCTCAAGGAACGAATTATTGGATAACCAACAACACCTCTGCCATAGGTGAATTAGCAGGAGTGCCCGGGTTCATGGGGTGAGATTTGTTCGGGTCTTGGCGGCGGATGCGTCTACCCACCAGCTGCATGGCAGGCCGAATTGGGAGAGAATGGTTGAGGGAGTCCGTTTGACTTATCCAGCTGTACTCTCTCAAAACATCGCCTTGCACCTTGCACCGCAGTGAGAGGGTGGATTCATGCGCCCGTCACTCCTGAACACACTGAACCCTAGATTCCTACCCACCCCTAATATACTTTGCTTTCAGAGAACTTCCTCTATTTCATTTCCTAAAAAGACTCCGAACACAGCATCCCCAAAGATGACATAGGCCCTGAGAGAAATTTTTTTCTTCTTTGTGGAGGTAATTAAAAAAAGGGATTCCTCAGAATAGAGGATTAAATATTTATTTTTTGATTTGAACTATTTTTGTGACAGGCTACAAAGAAATTCCGGTCCTTTTTTTACATAAGTAAATGACCTTTGCATTTATCACAAAAAGGTATTTTTACTCTAAGATTTTTTTACATCCCATCCGTCTTTGATTTTTTCAAGATAAGGTAAATAAATATAGTGATATAATCAACCATATCATATCGAACATCTGCAATGGACCGAACTTCTTTTTATCAATTAGTGACATGACGAAAAGTAGCTCGAAGTACAATTTATGGCCTACATTTTATGTAATTCAAAAAATATTTAAAAAATAAGTCAATTCAATAAAACAAGATTATAATAGTATTGTAATTTATGTATTTTTGTTAATTTTTCAGTATAAATATATAATTATTTAACAAACAGTAGTTGAAACTACGTAGAACAATATAAAACATTTGTTATAAAATATCGTCAAAATCAATAAACAAAAAAAATTCTTTACAATAATATTTCCAAATCATTAGTGAATCTGGAATCTAGATTCAACAAAAAAACTTTTGATTACCGCACAACAGTTTCAACGGCGCCGACGTGATTATTGTTCCCAATTTGGGGAATAATGTGAGGCTAAAAGAAGTAGGGGAGAGGAAGAGGGGATTGGTAAGTTGATCATGGTTTGATCTCGGAGTATACAATACATACCCCAAAAATTAATAAATAAATTAGGTAGTGAGGTAGATACACAGGAACTCAAATAATAACATAGATAAATTAAATTATCAGCCGAAAGCACTCGTTTTAGTAGCTAACACATCAGAAAACACTGTGGTATTGGTTATCGGTGTAGGTTAAACATTTTAAATGGAAAAAGTTTTTACAGGATTTTAGAATTTTTTAAACATTTAAAAGACGAGTGATGCCATCTTAAGTATAATTGACATTTACAATTGTTTACGACATTTTTAGATAGTAATTAAATTATTAATTTAATTTTTCAAATGGGTTATAAAAAATGATAACTTCAACTTCATGCTCGATTAAAAATATCTATAACCCAAATAAATTATCATAAATCATATATGCATTACGTCTTAAATTACGTAGACCTTGGAAATTAACATAGAAATATTAGACCTGAAAAATTCGCATTTTTGATATAACGCGAATTTTTACACAAAAATCGTCATCTTATAAGCGAAAAACGCAAATATTTCCATTTTCTAAGACGTATTTTATGGGTTCGAGTGTTCGTATTTTTCACGCGTTACTTTCTGGTAGATAATAAAATAAGTAAATAATATTATACATTCGAATCTTTGGTCTATGGTTCAGACCAGCTTGAATAGACTTAAAATGAAACGCAGATGGCTTCAAAAAGCCGCGATTTTATTTTACATCTAAAAAAAACACTTTTTTAGTTGTAAAATAGTTGCATCACTTTTGTTGCAAAATACCGTATCATTGGTGAAAAATAATATTGCTCTCTACGAAAAAAAAAAACGAAACTACCAAAAAGTAACGCGAATTTCTACGGAAAATAACGCAAAATTTTCAGGTTTATATATTACAATAATGAACAAACAGGTTCACTCATCCTAAGTCTTTAACAAAACCAAAAAATACGTATCAATTTAACAAGTTTGTAGGTACATTATAAGGAAATTGATACATCACGACTATCTAATGATTCTAATGCATACATAAGTCTTTTCATCAAATTTGGCTGCAAAGAAATAAAGATAAACATACTTTTTAAGTACTGTAAATTACAGTCACGTCTAACTGAAAAATACGTATTTTTCATCGTACATATTATTATATTTATTTTTAAATTTTATTTAAAATCACTACTTGTATTGCATTTTTGCAACATTCAATGAATATCATCAAATTGTTTATAAAAATCAAACCAAATTAAACCTTCTTCAAAAATAATTTATCACAACCCCTTTTGGCTTTTGCCGCTTATGCCTTATTCACATGTGGAGTAAATTGATCTCCCGACTTTATTTTCTAGACAATGAGAACTGCTGTGACAGCAATAGGCCACTTGCATCACATTTAAAAATAAAATTCCGGTTTAGGCAAATATTCCAAGACATTCTGTTTTTTTTTTTTTAAATCGTATTTTAGAAACCCTGGCGATTTTTTGAAAATTTCAATCCGAAAAATCAGACCATTTTTTATAAACCGGAATTACAAAAAACGAAACGGTGCGAAAAAACGATAATTACATAGCCGAAAATCATTTTAAAAAAATAACGTTTTCCACACGGGGTACGGGGTTCTCTTCGTAACATCTGTAAAAACACCGCCATCTTTATCAAAAAATCAAACCAGAGGATAAGTTCGCATAGAAAAAACAAAAAATGTAGTGAACGTTAAACGCAAATTCAAAAATTCGCCGGAAATCAAAGTGTTGCCACAAAAAAAAAATAATCTGTGTGGATTTTAACAAAATTAAGGGAACATAATCGGAGACGAGACATTTTCATGTAGTGACGTCACGAGCTCAAATAATGGATTTATTTATTTAAAAAAAAAAAAAAACTATACATTTCTAAAAAAATTTACTAACATTTTCGTAATCTTAGTAAAAAAATCTATCCACACGATTTTTTCCAAGTCGTTATGAAATCCATGCAAGTGGCCTATTCAACCATCGTTACACTACTTTTCACCCAGAGTGCAGAGATTCTCAATCACTGGACCGTGGGTTAATACGAAAGGTTTTATAAAAATTTAATTTTTCAAGCTCATAATATATACTTAATGGATTAACAAAAATAATTAATATAAAATCAAACATATTTTAAAGTTTTTTTTGTTTTTTAATTGATAAACTAATAAGACAAGATTTTTATGCATAGCACAAAGGGTAACAATTATTATAAGTAATAATTATTAGCCTGAAACACTCATCTACATGAAAAAATCTCCCTGGTGGAAAATGTAATAAGAAGTAATTATTGAATGAAACACTAGTATATATTGAATTATTTGGCGGGCAGGAGGCAAGAGATATAAATCAGAAAGACGAGAGGTCCAGGTCCCGTCGGCGGCATGTATCTTTTCTCGGGAGATTTTTTCAATGTAGATGAGTGTTTCAGGCTAATAATTATTACTTATAATGTTTTTAAGGTTGTTTGTCGTTATGAAAAGTGGCTCGCGATACTGCAAATAATGGAAAACCCTGATTTTGCGTAAGACTTACCCACTGAACTGAACATAGATTTTTTTTTTTACAGTGAATACCGCACAAGAATCTCAACTGCTCCCGTCTGGAGCCAGTGAGACTATGGCATCCCCAATTGGGGTATGTTGTGAGGCTGAAGGTAGTGGGGAGGGGAAGGAGGTGGGGAAAAGGAAGGTTGGGAAATAGTGATCTACACCGAAAGAAAACTGAAACATAAAGACTTTTCTATTCCAAAAACAGGTCAATGAATAAAGAGTTTATGTATTTGAAAATGAATGACAGCTTTTATCAGAAGAAAATTAACTTACATTGAGCACACAGATACGCCCTCAACAAACTTCCATCTATTGCTCTCTTTAGTGTAGTGAACTAAAGTCCTGCCGTCTAAAACTCCATTGTAATCTCCTTTACTGTTATTCCCGGTGTAGGGAAACTCGTAATATAAGCGAGAAATTGGTGATTCCACATCCCATTTGGAGATGACGTTAATGGAAAAAATATCCCCGATAAAATATCCTCCGACAAACTATCCTACGGAGAAAACATCCTCTAACAAAGTATCTATTAAAATTTAACCTAACTTAACAAAAAATGGGACGAAAATAATACAGACATCCTGTAAAGACAATATATTATTGTTCAAAAATAGTAAAATGGGATAAAATAATACAGACATCCTGTAAAGACAATATATTATTGTTCAAAAATAGTAAAATGAGATAAAATAATACAGACATCCTGTAAAGACAATATATTATTGTTCAAAAATAGTAAAATGAGATAAAATAATACAGACATCCTGTAAAGACAATATATTATTGTTCAAAAATAGTAAAATGAGATAAAATAATACAGACATCCTGTAAAGACAATATATTATTGTTCAAAAATAGTAAAATGAGATAAAATAATAATTTTTCGAAGAAAACTTCTTCGGAAAGGTTTTCACTTTGTGATGGCATTATTTATTTTAATAAAAAGACAAATAACTTTGTTTACATCACTTTTACCATAAAAGTGATGTAAACAAAGTTATTTGTCTTTTTATTAAAATAAAATAATACAGACATCCTGTAAAGACAATATACGGGGTCCGCCAAATAACTTTTTTTTTTTGAAAATGCTATAAAAAAAAAACTACTGAATATTTTCTCAAATTTCTTTTTTTATTTATAAGTACAATCCTTCCGGTTAATAATGGAAAATAATTTCATTCAAATGGCTGCCTCGGCTGGCCATGCAGTAGCCTACACGATCGGTCCAATTTTTAAGCACATTATCGATTGTGTGCAGCTGTATTTCACCAATGGCTTCACGAATATTGTCCTTTAAAGCGTCAATTGTCTCTGGCTTGTCGGCGTAACATTTATCTTTGAGGGCACCCCACAAATAATAGTCCAACGGTGTCAAATCGCAGCTCCGAGGTGGCCAAACGACATCAGCTCTGCGGCTGATAATGCGATCTTCAAAAACAGGGCGCAAAACATCGAGTGTAGCTTCGGCTGTGTGGCACGTAGCGCCGTCCTGTTGAAACCAAATGTTGCCAATATCCTCCTCTTCAATTTTTGTGAACAAAAATTCGTTCAACATGGCCCGATAACGATCGCCATTGACTGTAACGGCCACTCCTTGCTCATTTTCAAAGAAAAATGGCCCAATTATGCCTCTGGACCAAAATCCGCACCAAACAGTGACTCGTTTTGGGTGTACCGGCTTTTCAATGTATGCGTGCGGGTTTTCTGTGCCCCAAATACGACAATTTTGCTTGTTTACATACCCGCCAAGATCAAAATGAGCTTCATCCGAAAAGATGATTTTTTTGGCAAAATCGGCATCTTCTGTAAGTCGATCGCAGGCCCACTCACCCACTCTTTCCCAGCGTTGTTCAAGCGTATACACAACCATATTCGCTCAGCGGAAGGATAAAACTAATTATCTGTCAAATCAGACATGAGCTAAGTGTTACCATTCACGAAATTAGCACTAGTTGAAAAAAAAAACTTTAGATGGCGGACCCTTTATTATTGTTCAAAAATAGTAAAATGAGATAAAATAATACAGACATCCTGTAAAGACAATATATTATTGTTCAAAAATAGTAAAATGAGATAAAATAATACAGACATCCTGTAAAGACAATATATTATTGTTCAAAAATAGTAAAATGAGATAAAATAATACAGACATCCTGTAAAGACAATATATTATTGTTCAAAAATAGTAAAATGAGATAAAATAATACAGACATCCTGTAAAGACAATATATTATTGTTCAAAAATAGTAAAATGAGATAAAATTGACAATAATTTATTGTCTTTATAGGATGTCTGTATTATTTTTGTCCCTTTTTTTGTTAGGTTGGGTTAGGTTAGGATATGTTAGGTTAGGTTAGGTTGCGTTTGAGTAGATATTATGTTGGGGGATGTTTTGTCCGTAGGATATTTAGGATATTTTGTCGCAGGATGAAAAGTCGCGGAACCGTTACGTTGGGAGTCGATTGAGGTAGATATAATTTGTTTGATTTGAGCTTGCGTTTTCGAATAAATCGAGCCTAGGAGTTGGATTTTTTAAAGTCAAATTTAAAAAAAAATAGGTCGCTAGTGAGATTACATCAGCTGTCGTATTTTAAAACGCGTAAAAGCTTATACCCGGCTTTAAAAGTTTTTTTAACCCTTTAGTTTTAAAAAAAAGAACAACATAAAATAGGGTTCTTTATTTGATGTAGATTCACCAGTTTTCCGCTTTTACTACAAGTTTCCGGACACCATATACGAGTTTAATATGCATCACTTCTGAGAAAGAGTGTGAGCTTACGAGTGAGTTATCGGTGGCACGCCTTTTATACATACAATTATGTACCTAATATTATATTCATTTAATAAGTATTACGTCCTCAGACTTCAACGTAAGTTTTCATAATCAGTCTCCTTCTGTCTTTGGCCCTTCAACCATCTTCCTTCTTCAATACAGTAACCGGATAGACAGAACGGAGACAAAACAGAACATGGTAAAATAATAGTTTAGTTTAGTGTTGTGTATGTATTTGCGTTGTTATTTTTTCACCTCTCTTCAATTTACATCAATATCCTCTAGATCGATTTTAGAAGATATTGCTCCCAGACAACAAACACCCGTAGAGTATTTTTGGGAAATATTTATCCCATAAAATTCTAAAAAATTCTTAAAATTCTAAAAGTCTGATACGGACTCATAAAAGTCATGCTATCTCATTTTATATTAGGGTGAGATAGATGATTAACATTATTAGAAAGAGAAAGAGAGAATATCACGCGTTCAGCTTGTATACAAACGCTATTTTCGACGCTTCCGAAAAATTTGAAATAATTCTATGAAACAATATTTAGCATTTGAATATAATTTATCAACGTTTACAATTTATTTATTAAATGATTTCATGTAAAACGCAACAAAGTAATAATAAAATTTATTTATAATAATTAAAAAAAAAAGAAAACAAAGACAAACATTCCCGGGTTACGAATAATCCGACAATATTTGAAAATCTCCTACTACCACCACAGTAAGCCTTTGTCTCAATTAATATGTTATTTCTTGTTTCGTGTTAAGTGCTAATTACAGTTTACAAAATAAAAAACCTTTAGTAAGCGGTTTTAAAACCTTTGTATTGTGTGTTTGCGTTCAAATTTTTTTTATTTTTAATTACGTATGTCGATTCGTCACACTAAAATCTCGAGGAGACTTACATTTGCTCTCAAAAACCTTGGAAGAATGAAATGTGTCAAAACATTAGTTTATTTAGAAATACATACAAAAACTGCGAAAAGAAAAAAAAACAAATGTAATGCGAAAATATTTAGAAATACATCGAAAAATATGAGATGACATTCTGTTTTGTCACAGTTCTGTTTTGTCGTGGTACCCTTCAATACGCCATCATCGGATTCACCCCGTCAATTCCCCACTAACTTCGTCCTGAAAGTCCTCCAGGGATGGCGGGGGTTTGTTGGGGGGCCCGGCCCCCAGGTGCCCTATGACCGCTGCAGCAGTCCTGCAGCCGAAGCGAGCGGCCGTGGGGGGACTGCGCCCCTTCAGGAAAGCGTGGAGGAAGCCCCCCACGAAAGCGTCACCGGCTCCTAAGGGAATAAATTATATTTCATGTTTTATTTTATTTTACTTGGAAAACCATCAGTTATTACAATATTTTATAATGTACGGTAAAATACGTGTAAATTATTCAACAAGTAATAGGTTTTCACTGATTTACGAGTATATAAATTATTTATTGTTAGTGATTACAACATAGTAAAGAGTGGCATCAGCCTATGGGGATGGGATGGTGGGAGGGAGGGTAAGGGGATGGATCTATTCTGTGTAACGAGTAGAACGTATGTTTAAGTCCATCCGCTCATGGGGCAACGGAAAATAAAACAGATGGCAACTCAATCGGTTTCCACAGGACAGCAACTTTCGAATTTCATTGGCGGTCCGCACACAGGCAACTTCCCAGAGACTAGTTGCGTCGCAACTCGCAGTGCTAGTTGCCGCGGCCGGCGTGTTTCAGTTGTAAGGTTGACAGGTTACCATGGTTGCGCCTCACGACCCGTCAACTTTTTTGAGTAATTTGCGATATGTCAGAGCAGAAAAATATCTATTTTGTTCAGGACATTGATAAATTATTATTATATATTATGGTTGATAAGTGACAAATTATTAATAAATTGTATCTTTGTTAAACAACTGATACGTTTATCGAAATCGTAAAATTGAGTTGCGCCGTGAATTGAGTTGCCAACAAGTTTTTTGAGGGGTTTTAAAAGTTCCAATGTGAGATCAGTTGTTTTCAACGGTTAGTTAAAACAAATACCATTTATTAAATAAATTTATAATAAATTAGTATCCTCACATACAGTACCATGCTGAATGAAGTGGAGAATTATATTTTAAAAAAACCCGCGTAAAAATAAACATCATGATAATAGTAGCATGGTGGTCGAAAAATCCACTTATAATGTAAATAATTTATGCAATGAATAAAGATTTTTTTTTCTAAAATACACATGGTTTTCCAATGAAACAAGTTCCTCTATTAATATTATAGAATATCCGCATATCACTGGTGATATCTAGGCTTGCAAACGGATTATGTTCCAAGCTCGCCATTCCAACAAAGCCGAGCTTAAAATCAACTGACATACCGGGCCACATCAACCAATCGAGGATAAAAGTCAACTGATATACCGTAGAGAGGCTAAATACAATTAAAAATAATAATTTTGGTGGTTTATCTCTGTGTCTGTGTGTAACTCTAGAACCGGGATTTGCTTTGATTTTCAAAGTTGGAACTGATTTTGGGAACGATTCAGCAAAGCGATAAAGTAGATACTTAACAAAATGAATTAATTGAGTAATAATTCTATATTTCAGATGTGTATTTCTTTTGTTAACATTTCTGACAGGCGTAAGATTTCATTTTTAAAGCTAAGTATTTTTTTATAAATATCTTATTTTCGCCTCACAAATTCTACAATTAAAATATCCCGTAATTTTTCACGGGTTTGCACTAATATAAAATAAAACCACATTATTGCGTGGCTACATCAACATGAACCTGATTGCATTGTGCATAAGCATGTCACTCACTAACCTGACCCGACAGCATTCTTATTCTTTATGTATTTATTTGTATTTATTGTGTTAGCTGGAAGAAATAGAATGTACCTTTAAGATACACCTTTTGTACTTGTATTTTTGTGCAATAAATGTTTTTTTTATTTTTATTTTGAATTTTATTATTTATGGCTGATCCCACATACGCTATTTCTCTCTCGGTTAGATTTTCGATTGTATTTTGCGTCCACATAGCAACAATCATGTATGTATCCGTAAAACACACGGCAATGTCTTGCGAATCGAACAGCGTACGTAATATAAGACGGAAATCGTCACTTTCGCCGGGTTTCATAACGCAGCGAACATAAAAATCGACTGTTTGGTATAATAACGGTACCAAAAAACCCCCAACAGATTTGGCAATACGCGGTACACGCTATCCTACGATCGTGCAGTAGTAAGTTAAGAGGAACGGCTGCTCGGCCTTTTTCATACAAAAATTTAATTTGGATTTGAGGCCAAAATACCCAACCAAACTGAAATTTGGTTTTTGTTTTTTTAACTTAATGAATAAAACCTCAAATTTTAATATTTTAATTGATGAAGACAATATTCAGAAAAAATACAGTTACATCTGGGACGAGATGTGACCGTATCTTTTTCGGATTTTTCTGATTCAGATTTTCGATTAAGTTTCGCTAATATTGTCTTCATTAATTAAAATTGTTTTTTAAAAAGAAATAGTAAATATCTAGTACGGATTTGTCCAGCATTATTCATTTGTGTTTTAAATTATACAAATAAATGACAGAAAAGAATTCACCATTTCATAATTTTAAACTTTGATAAATTTGTGCGTTAATGATAGTTCTTAAAAAAAAATAATTTTATTATATTTACTTAAAAAATATGATGAAATATAAAAGAAAATAAAAGAAATAATCAAAAAATGCATTTCGATGGACTAAAGTTTAAATTCCAAACGACCGATTTATGTTGAAACACAAATTCGTCATACATAAATCAATTTTTTTACCAAAAACTTTTTACCAAATTTTTTAATTAATAATTATAAATAACTCACAAAAGATGTCTAATTTACCTCTAAAATCAAGCAAAATTGAATTCGTTGATGGCTTCAGTGGCGGATTTGCCCTAAGGCCCATGTAGGTCCGGGCCTAGGGCGGCCAGATATTAGGGGCGGCCAATCGTGATAAAAAAAAGTCACTGATGATAACAAGAAATAACTCAGAGTACCTAAATATTCCAAAGGCTCGCGCACATTATGGCGGGCCGCACTGCATTGCATCGTATATCAATAATCTTCCTAAATCCCTTTCTACATTTTATGTATAAAATATTAAATCTATAATGTAATGAATAATAAAATATAATGTAAAATAATAATTTCGCACACATAAAATGTATAAGTATTACAAACTAGCAGCTATTATAATGAACTAAATTTCTGAATCGATTTAGATAAAAGTTCCCTGGTCCCCAATTACCCAACCCCTGGTCCGGCGAACCGGTACTGGTCCGTGGATCAAATGGTACCGGGCCGCCCAAGGCCCTGCATAAATATCAAAATTATGTAAAAAAAAAAATCGGACATAAACAATAAAAATGAAACAATTACCGATAAAAAAATACAGTGGAACCTCTCATGATAAGCACCTCCCATAACGAGTAATTCGCATAACTATCAAAACAGATTGCGAAAAAACCCTCACTTAACGAGCGACTTTTCGCATAACGCAATTTACATAACGCAAGGAGAAATCCCATCTTCATGTAAGTCACTTATGATCCGGGACTTCATCAGTCTCTGGTTAACACTCATTCCGCTAGCACGTTAGTATCGCATGAGATCATAAACTTTTCCAAATTTATGTTCAGGCATTATTTGTAATTTTTTAATTATTTTTAAAATTTCGGAACATTAAAAAGGTTCTTCTCCACAGTGAATCAGCATGTGGATTTTAAATTGTCACTTTCGAGAACATGAGTAGTTGGAAGATGAAAAAGGTTTTTCTCAACTGTGTGACGGCTTGTAGACTTTTAAATGTTGTTTTTGAAAACATGAATAGTTGCAGTCGGAACATAAAAAAGGGTTTTCTCCGCAGTGAGTCAGCATGTGGATTTTAAATTTTCACTTTCGAGAACTACAATAGTTGCAGTCGGAACATAAAAGGTTTTTCTCGACTCCGAGACGGCTTGTGGACTTTTAAATATTCCTTTTGAGAACATGAATAGTTGCAGTCGGAACACGAAAATTGTTTTCTCCACTATGTGTACACTTATGGGTTTTAAGGTCTCCTTTCTAGCTAGTACCTAGTAGATTCCATGAACCCCCCCCCCCCCCCTTCGGGCCACGGTCAAAATTTAAAACGTTGACAGGTCCGAGGCGATATATGGGACCAATGGTCTATATATGATGGGTACTGCGAAAGGGGCGGCTGGTACTTACTATATGGCCTGGGGCCTAGGGCGGTCAAGACTGCAAATCCGCCACTGGATGGCTTATGTAATTAAATATTAATAACAGAGGAAGTGCCCTAATAATACACAGAGAAAAATCAAATAAATTATTTATTAACATCGTATAAGTTGCATTCTTCTCTTGCAAAAGCACATCACAGGTTAGACACTATAATAGTTTCATTCTGTTCTTTTTAAAAACTAAGTTGTCAAATTTCAATCATCTGCTCAGGTTTACGTGTAACGCCATTGTTTTAAGACTATTTATTTTGAATTCTTAGCCGGCTAATTTAAAAAAATATTACATAAAAATAATATAAAGTTTATCAAATCAACAATTAAGATGCCAACGAGTGTAAAGGTGTTTCGAATAAATAATCGGCTGGAAAATCATTTCGCAGATAAGTTTTAGTTATATTTAGTCATTGCCTCTACACATCATAATTTAAAACGCAAATAAATTAAGTAGCACAGTAAGATTTTTGCTTAACAATATTAAAAAAAAATGATTATTCAGTTTGGTTAAGTATTTTGGCTTCAAATCCAATTTTTTATGAAAAAGGCCGCGCAGCCGTTCACCTTAAGTACTGAAACGTACTGAAAACGTATCCAACGAGCATGCTCATTACAATATCACTCTATTGTTACGGTGATAATATAATATCGTTGCAACTTGCAACGTTATTGACGCGGGAAATCTTATACGAAAATGGAAGAATGAGTATTAGTCAATGAGGAATTCTAAAACTTCTTGTATATAAAAATCAATTTTTGTTTCTTGGTTTGTTCGTATGTTATGCACTGCCCTACCGTTCATACGATTGCGATGAAACTTAGGTGATTTGTTGTGCCATGCCCGCGAAGGTTACAGGCAATAAATAATGATAAACTCTGGCGTTATGAAACTTGTATAAAAGAAAATGGGTGTTTTAGTTATTTGTTTTAGGGTTTTGTAAAGAAGGAGGTAGCGCAACACGGCATAACATCCCAAAAACTAATAACGAAAATACTTTTAGCCGTGAAAATCGAAAAAACGTATCCGAAAATGGGTGTATTTAATATATTTTAGCGACATGGAGGGAAGGCATGAGTAGAAGGGTAATTTAGGAGGTGGGGTTTAAGGCACGAGTAGAAAGGTAATTTAGGAGGTGGGGTTTAGCAGGAGAGATGACGAGGGAGGGGAAGGCATGGAAGTTGGGGGGAAGGTGGGGGGGGGGAATGCGGGGGAAGGGGACGAGGGAGGGGAACGGGGACGTATGGGAAAGAAAATGAAGGGAGAAACAATTTATTTATTTGCATCGCAACGCATGCCGTGCTTTCTGATTTGACCTTTACCTTTAAGCTTTGAACTTTGAGCTTGAAGATTTGAGCTTTAAGCTTTGAGCTTTGTGCTTTGAGCTTTAGTTTTGAACTTTGTGATTTGAGCTTTAAGCTATAACTATGAGCTTTAAGTGTTAAGCATTGAGCTTTAACCTTTGAGCTTTAAACTTAAGTTTTGGGCTTTGATATTGAGCTTAAGATTTGACCTTTAAGCTTTGAGCTTTATGATTGAGATTTAGGCTTTCAGCTTTAAGCTTTGAGCGTTGGTCTTGAGGAATTCTAAATTATATAAATAAATATGTATGATGATTTTGGGGAATGTCCAACGACATAATAATGCCAGCAATATTTTTTAAGCTCGTTTTCAAAGTCAGGTATTAAGAGTACCTATTTTACTCGAAACCGAATTTGATGTGTTTTGATTCAGATGACGTCACGTTGTTGTCAATCTCTTTCGCGAAGGCGTCTCGGGCGGTTATGTATGACGTCAGAGCCAAACCGGGACGTTAATATTTATATTTTATAAAATATTTTATATCATTTTTTTTAGATTAGCTCCAAACAGGAGGTCCTAGAAAAATAATCCCGCCTATGTCATCTTTGTCTGAAGGGTATTTTTTATGGAAAGGAAGGAGAGGGAGTTCCGGGAAGGAAAAAGGTATGAGGGGTGATTAGGAATATGGGGGTCAAAGTGTCCAGGAGTGACGGACCTATGAATCCATCGCTCCCAGTACGGTGCAAGGCGATGGATCGGGAGTCCGGCTGGAGAGGTCAAAAGGTCTCCCTCAACCAGTTTCTCCCGATCCGGCCCGACACGCAATAGGTGGGCAAAGGCATCCGCTGCCAAGACCTAGACAAAACCCACCCTATGAACCCGGGCTACCAAATGTAGCAAATTTGATATATTTATTTATTTATCTATAAAAAGTATATTTACATTGGTTTTTTTTATGCCTGTCTTACTAGGATATACCTGTGTCGAGACAGGGGTATATCACTTGGGATGAACTATGGCAGAGGTGCTGGATATCCAATAAAAAGTTCCCGGGGCGGCGGTACCCATACCCGCCGCCCAAATTGAAAATAAGTTAGTGATGTAATATTATTGAGCATTATGATTACTTTTGGTTACTGGCTACCTCAAAATGCCAAAACTAGGTTAACAAAAAAATTGTCAGGAATGGATTGAACACTAACCAGTGGTATCAACGATGTCTTCTGCATTGAGAAAAGGAACGGCCACAATATCCATAATGCATTTAGTCTTCCCCCAGATCAGTATCACGTGGTCGGAATCCTGGGTCACAACCAGCAACTTCCCGAACCTCTTCAACCCTCTCCTATCAATGATAGTTTCCTCAGTTGGAGCATCCTTCAAAAACTTGGCCCTTGCAAGCTCAAACAACTTCATGGCGCATTCCTCTGCAGTTTCTACTCCATATCTTAACCTGCCAAGAGCTTCATACTCTCTGGAATTAGCGAACACTATATCAGCTTTTTCTGCCATGTATTTAATATCGTCTGTGTAATTCTCGCACATGTATACAGCACTTAAGTTGAAAGCTAGAAGTTTGTCTAGTTCATTTTGGAGTCTCTCCACCAGGTGCTGGCAGATTGTTAGTCGGTTGGTGATAAAGAATCCTTCTATATAAACTATGCTGGATTCGGTGTAGAGGGTTTGAAGCTCTGCTGAGGACTGGACAAAATCCAGGGAGAAGTGAGAAGAGGCTCCGATGTTGGCCACGAGGGAACGTTTTGACCCTTGTACCAGACAGACACATCGACCAGTCTTGTGCAATTTTATTTCCTGCAAACTGCACCCCCAAATGGTACACGGAACAAAGTATCAGTCGTGTCGGTTAACCAAGGTTGAGGAAAACACATATTTAAAAATAAAGCTTATAAGAACGGTAACTGGACAACTCAGCACAATCAACACACTTTTGAAAAGTCATGAAAAATTATGGAAAAAAAAAAACTAAGATTACCTTAGGTTAAGTTTATGGATTAGATTTTTTTTTCATAGCTTTTAATGATTTTAAAGTTATATTGATTTGTCACCATGATGAGTTTTTTTATGAAACCCTTAAAGAAAATATGTCATTCACTTGAGATACAGGTTCCAAACCGATCAAATATGTGACCCAGATAAAATACAAAAAACTTTTTAATAGGATAAAGAAATTTTGATGAACAATTTTTCAGAAATTTATTAACCAATCATCAAATAATTCATTTTAAAATTAAAATTGATTTTCAATAAAAAAGATTTAGCATAATATATGCTACCAAAGTGTCACATGAAATTATTAATAATCAAATAATATTATCTAATGGTATTTCCAGGAAGGTGACCGGACAACTCTACAAAGTGGCACTTCATTACTCCTTTGAAAAGTAATTGAATGTGATTAAAAAAACTAGGTTAACTTCTCAGATCTTGGACCTATTTTGTCGGGAGGTCAAAATATTTCCGCCTTGCAATAAAATCCAAATAATTGGAATATTTCTGAACGCATCCGAAAACTTAAAACGTTTTTTGAAAGGTGATGAAATAATACCTAAGCTTTCAAATTTTAATAATACAAAGTAAACGTACAATTTTCGAATATATAAATAAAAATAATATCAGTAAATAAAAAAAAATTAATTCACACATATTTTATGCAATAGTGTTATCGTCAACTCACTTTTTTGTAGTTTCATGTTAAAATTATTAATAAAAAATTCCTTAAATTTCTTTTTTTTTTCAAATTGCGGTCGGAAACTTTGATTTTATAAAGGTGTACAATTTAATTATTTTGCGGTTAACATATACATTTGAATATAAAGCATTTTCTCGACCATTTAGACCGGTGGTTCCCAAACTCTTTTGGCCCACGGGCCCCTTTTCCAAACGTTTTGGCCCACGGACCCCGGGGGGGCGGACAGCACAAAACGGAGGGGACGGAATGGGATAGGGTGGGACGGCAAAATTTACCACAATGGAGGGGGCGAAGTGGGGATATGGGGTGGAACGGGGTAGGATGGGTGGGGCGAAACATCCCATCCCATGTGCCAAAACAATGCCGCGGACCCCCTGACGTCATTCAGGGACCCCAAAATCAATTTTTATTTTCCACGGACCCCCTGAATGATCCTGGGGACCTCTGGGGGTCCGTACGGAGCACTTTGGGAACCACTGGTTTAGATCATATTTCTAACCAGGATAGTAAGGGAGACACAACGATTTTAATGAGACCTATATGAGTTGTTCCGAAACCGAACAAATTAGCCTGAGGGGTTAAATAGGTTACGTTAGATTAGGTTATGGACCAATTTTATCACTTTAATGACTTTTCAAAGGGGTGTTGAAATGCCACTTTGTCGACTTTTCATAGAATCTTTTAGGAAAACACTTATAGTAACAGAATTATTGTGTTAGTTTAAATAATGGGTGTTGAAAGTAAACAAAATTATATATTAAAAAAAAAGCACATTAAAAATTTAATTATTATTTTTTTATGAACAGCCAAGTACACCAGTTGACAATGATAAATATTACATTTAAATATTTAGTTAATATATATTTATTTAATATATATATTGAGTTAATTTATATTTAGGTAATATATATTTAGTTAATATATATTTATTAAAATATTTAGTTAAAATAATAACATAAAATCACACGCAGGTGAAGATGTACAAAAAATTATGATCTCTATAGTGATGCAAGACTTTTGAGACACAGAGTAGGTTACCTTCAATACGATAACAGTATTCTCTTTAATCTACTTATTGTATACATTTTTATCATCTTTTGGATTGAAGAGGAGACGTTCAGATACAGCAATGTTAAATATTTAGGAGAGAGTAATACACACAAACAAATAGAACAATCAGAATTACGAGTATGTACCTACTCAGATAACATATTGATACCCACAATAAATCTTTTGGAAAAGGACACAGTACTGTAGTCCAAAATTTTAAAATAATAATAATCCTGGATCAAGTCAACAGGAAGAGATTTCATAAAAAAAAACTGAAAAATAAAGAATAACATATACACGAACCATAAACAAATCACAATTAACAGAAGCAAGACTATAAGAGCTACTCTTTGTTTATTGTTTATTAGAGGATCAAATCATCAAAGTAGAATAATGAAATCAATAATATTGTAGTACCTAATATATTACGTAGACCTTAGAACAGCTATTATAATACCGACATCTATTGAGGTATATATAGGGTATTAAAGAAGAAGTTTTAACCAGCGATTCCTGATATTACTTGGAGTAAAAAATATAGTCCCCGGTGACATTTTTTTTCAACCAAAAACATGAAAATTCAGAAGGAAAATAGTATTATATGTATTTATTATATTATACATATATGTGCTAGGGCGTATATAAGGAGGGGTTTAGACCTCAGAATTGCGTAGGAAAAAAATCCTCCCCCCCCCCCCCCTTCCTCCTTTTTTCAAAAATAAGTAATTTAGAGGATACACGAAATATCCTCAGTACCCATCATTTTCATAGTTTTTGAAAAAGGCTTCGATTTTTTTACACCATTAAGAATGTAACACGTATTTTTAAAAAAATTGCTGCGGCTTTGAAAATACCATTAAAGGTTTTAAAACATACTGAAAGCTTCATAAATACTTTTGAATCGAATAAAAATCATCCTAAATAAAACAAACATCATCCAAGAGGATTATCGAGTCTCGTAAAGTTGAAAGAGTTAAAAGTTTTGTCAGTAAGCAGTGATTTGGAGAGTGACTATCGCCACATGTAAAGCGGCCGCAATCATCATTATCCGATAGCTTCAGCTTTTCCAACCACCGCGCACCAACTCCATACAGTGGACTTCTGACTGACGAAAGTTTGCTCATTACATCATTTCAATTCTTATACCCAAATCACTCAAGGAGATTACCATATTACCATTTATTTATTACCACTCAAGATTCTGGGTGTTCGGTTCTCCATTTAATTAATATTCGGCCATTCAATTTAATTAATATCATGCCTCCAACGACTGACTTTTGGTAAAACCTTTCAAGCCACATTTTTTTGGGAATGTTCATGTGTAGGTACAGTTCAGTGGTTTAATGTGGAATACTCTTCGAAGTACAGCATGGTAAAATATTTTTTCTGCTTTAGGCATTTTTAATACTAAAAAGTAAAAAAATCACAGAGGAAATCACTCATCCCTCAAATCTTTCATAATTATAAATAGAATTGCAATATTTTACATCAAAAATTTTAAAAACAAAATCTCACTTTTATAAAAATTTCTAAATTTTTAATTAGCTTTACGAATTCGTAAATGTATCGTCTCTTGTAAAGTTTTCATTTTAATATGAACTGTCATTTTAATATGATCAGTCGTTAATATGAACTGCTTACTGCGGTTTAAAGCGAATGAATCCACCTAGATTTCACTATTTTCAAATGTCTTTTAAAGGTTAAAAAATGGTTTGATTGAGATTTGAATCTTCCTTCCCAGCGCAGCGTTTGAACCTTCCCTCAACTACGCTATCTACCTTTCTAAATTCCAATTTTTAAAACCGATATTTATTTCGTTTATTCACTTTACCTGTGATTCCTGACATTATTTAGAGTAAAAAATTAAAACGATGATTATGAATGAAAAAATGTAAACGATGGTGTGCGGTGACATTTTGATGTTGGTATCACATGTCACGCCAAACCATGACCCTAACCGTCAAGAACCTGCTTATTTTTCATGTTTTTAGTTGAAAAAATGTAAACGATGGTGTGCGGTGACATTTTGATGTTGGTATCACATGTCACGCCAAACCATGACCCTAACCGTCAAGAACCTGCTTATTTTTCATGTTTTTAGTTGAAAAAATGAATCACTGGAGACTAAAAATTACCATCTCAAGCTCAGGAATCGCTGGTTAAATATGTCAGCGACGTCTCTTAACACCATATATACCAAAACCTAAACGTTCTTTCAAATATCAGAATAGTTGTATGGATGTATGTGTGTTTGTTACTCTTTCACGCTAAAATTACTTAATGGATTTTAATGAAACGTTACAATAATATAGCTCATATATCAGAATAACATATAGGCTATAATTTACATGGCTATCTAGAAAGGGGACGCGGGAGGGGAACGGGGACGCACGGGAAAGGTGATTCAGGGAGAAACAATGTATTTCTTTGAATATGGCATTGCAACGCATACCGGGAACCAGCTAGTGTTAAATAAAACACGACTCGTTTAAAATAGAGCAAAAATGTCTCGACAAATGCTTATGTTACATTTAAAGATACACTCTCCATAACATGTTAAATAACAGAGCAAAACGTGTTTTTAATCATTTTCGGAGCACACTTTGCGATATTTTTCTATCCAGGGAATATCACATAATTACCATTTCGGCTCTACAAATGTACAGATATTATCTTAAAAAATAACATATATTTTTTTACAAATTAAAAACTTAAAGTGTTCAAGAGAAATACTCGTAAGTTATAAAACGGTAAAAATTCTGATTTTTTTTTGCATTAGCTCCACACAGGAGGCCCTGAGGAAAATAATTTCCCTAAGGGCCTATGTCATCTTAGAGGATGCTGTGTGGAGGGTTTTAAGGAAAGGAAGGAGAGGAAGTTTTGGGAAGGAAATAGGTATGAGGGGTGGATAGGAATCTGGGGGTCAGTGTGTCCAGGAGTGACGGACGTATGAATCCATCCCTCCAACCGCGGTGCAAGGCTATGGGTCGAGTGATTCCGGCTGGAGAGGATAAAAAACCTCCCTCAACCAGTCTCGTTAGGTAGTATTGGCCGCTAAGACCTGGACAAACCTCACCCCATGTTACTTAGAGAACCTGCACCCAGGTTTTTAAATGGCTGTTAGAGTGACATGTGTGTTTTTGTATTTTTGTTGTAAATAAATATGTACATAATAAATGTTTCGTACTTTCGCAAAGAAAGAAATGCAAGCTTTTAAAATTTCCAGAAGTCAACCGTGTTAACCGACCTATATAATGACCCACCTCGGGTTTGTCAGAATGTTGCGTTATTTACTCTATTATAAGACTTATAAGTTATAAGCAGGGCCGGTATATTATCAATGTTTTGTAGAGAAAATAAGTAAAATTGACAAGTTCCAGAAGTCAACCGTGTTCCGGCCCACCGACGAGACGCGCGACGCGACGTCCGCAGGTCGGTTTAGTTTAGAGTGGATGGAATGGCAGAGGCAGAGGCAGAGACAGAAGCAGAGGCAGATGGCAGGTGATGTCGCGCTCCGCCGCGCCGCTGCTGGTGCCCATGCCGCTCCGGGGTCAAATAAATCCCACCAGGCCCTGAACATTCAACACTGGGAACTCATCGACTTACTAACAAACAAACTGACTACTTACTATACGTTGCACAATTAGAGTTGACCCGAACAACATATCCTTAGGATTGTGTGTATTGATGCATATCCGTGGCGAGGTCCTAGTAAGCGAAAACTCTCAGAGAAAGAGCATTTTGTCTAGCTTACGCATAGCTATAGTTATTAGCGAAAAAGAGTCAACAAATCAAGTGTAGGAAGGGTACGAAAAATAGAATCGCACGCAAAGTGCTTCAGATTTATTTAATTTTTATTTATTCCTTCAATGATTCATGAATTTAACTAGCTAACCGCTGCGCTGAAACGACTAAGGTCAAAATATGGACCGCTTTTATTTTTCTGTGATTGACAGCGGTCCAAAATTGGACAACATTTTTTTTACCAAAGTTTTTGAACAAAAGTTTTTGGGCCAAAATTTTTGGACGAAAGTTTTTGAACCAAAGTTTACGATTTTATAATTTTTTTTTAATAATATGTGATAATCGACAACAGATAGGTGAATTCATTGGCAAGCTTCTTCAGGGAAACTTCTTCGAAACCGGTCGATATATAACATAATAAATTTGTGGTTAAATACAAAGTGTTTGAACTATAATCAGTTTGTATGTGTCGATATTAAAATTCAGAGTTATGACTTTTTTTAAAGTCGGCGGAAAATATTCAAAATGATTTCCAAAAAATCACGAACAATCGGATGAAAATGTTTTAAATCGCGCTGTCACTCGAGTGGTTTTAAAGAAAGTGTTTGTATTTCAATTGTTTATTGAAGTGCTTTTGGATACACATTTTTTTCCCGTGTGGTGCGTACACGAAAAATCGAAAGGTTTTCCGTCGCGTGAGCAGGCCACATCAGTGGCGTAGCTAGCATGGGTGGTACCCGGGGCGGATAGGGAGGATAACGTGGTTGGTATCACCCCCCCCCCCCCCCCCCCTATTAAAGTTGACAAACACTAATTTCGACTCATAAAAAAACACCGCTACTACGTCCTTTGCCAGGCTGCTCTATTCCCACTGCTTCCTCTTCCCCTCCCACTTTCCCCTTCCACCTTCCCATTGAATTCCCCTACAAATTTCATAATGCCAGAGCTCGCCAATACATATGAAAACCTTCGAGGGTGTGCGCACAACAAATCCTTAAAGTTCCTATCTCCTAGATGTAGCTCCTACCCATGCGGTAAAACTATCTGATGGTATTGTAGTTTTTGAGATGTAGGTACTAGTAGGAATGGATTTGTATGTATGAATGTTATTGTAGAAAATAGTGCAACTGAAGCAGAGAGAGCAACGAAACGAAGCAAACGAAACAGTTTGTTTAGGGTTTGTTGATGATTTTGCACAACAAACCCTCTCCCATTTCAGCTGCCGCGGCCGCCGCGACTGAACCGGTATAGGTTTTGTAAATACGCGACCGGGTGCTGAAAGCGAGTCACTGCGTGTTTATTTTATTCCTGTCGAAGCGTGTTATATGTCTCCAACCTATATAAAAGCACTGATTTATCATTTTATGTTCACTGACATTAACGCGCGCCATTAATAACAGGGTTTTAATAGTTAATCTTTTACTCACATATCTCTAAAAGTCGGAAGTAAAAAAGAAGATACGGCAATATGGTGTAAGTTAAATACGGATTTATCGAAAATCCTACAAATCCATCATAGCCAATGAGTCTTATTTGTCGAAAAACATTTTCAAATAAAGCGATGAAGCCTTCTAGGCTTCAATATCATTTTAATAAAATCCACCCGGATAAGAAAGACAAAGATGTGACCTATTTTCAAGACATGAAAAAGAAGTACGAAATTCAGCCAAATATATCAAAACAATTTTCGACAGCTTCTAAGCAAGACGATGATGGACTTCGAGCTTCGTACAAAATCTCATTGTTGATTGCTAAAACAGGCAAACCACACACTATTGGGGAAGATTTAATTTTAACAGCAGTAAAAGAAGTAATAACCACTGTGCTCCATACTCCATAAACCAGCTGCAGATATTATCCGAAAAATTCCTTTGAAAATAGTTCTGTGCAAAGACGAATTGATGAAATGGCTGAAAACATTGAAGAATCACTGTGCAATCATCTGCAATCTTGTCGATTTTCAATTTAGCTGGATAAGTCCACTTTACCAACCAATGAAGCATTGTTATTGTCATACGTGAGATTTATCAAAGATGAGAAAATATGTCAAGAATTATTGTTTGTTTCAAATTTGGAAACAGATACAAAAGGAGAAACCATATTTAATACACTGGAAAAGTTTTGTTACGAAAAGAAAATTCCTTTAAATAATATTTTGTCAGCTGTTACGGATGGCGCCCCAGCTATGACAGGGCGTCACAAAAGCTTCATAGCGTGCTTAAAAAATAAAGTTCCTGACTTGCTTGCTGTGCATTGCGTAATTCATCGCCAGCATTTGGTTGCGAAAAATCTGAGTGGACGCCTCCATACATCACTGCAATATGTTATCAGAGCAGTTAATAAAATCAGAAGTAACTCATTGAATGACAGATTATTTGGTCAGATTTGCATTGCCAATGATGAAGATTTCAACCGATTGCTGCTTCACACAGAGGTGCGCTGGCTGTCAAAAGGTTCATGTTTGACTCGATTTTACAATCTGTTTGAGTCTGTGAGTTCCTAGGAAACAAAGACACAGAATTGCGAGACAATCTCACCTCATCGAAGAACGATATTGCGTACTTGACAGACCTGTATAAATTGTTTAATAATGTCAATCTCCAACTTCAAGGCGACGACTTAAATTTGATTAAGACATAAAATTGCGTTGGAGCTTTTGTATCCAAACTGCTATTATACAAAAGAAATATCGGCAGATGGGAATTTAATAACTTCCCAAATTTATCAGAAGTATCATTCAAGAACGACGACTTGCTTGTTTACAGTCAACACTTGGAAAACCTCCACAGCGATTTCAAGGAACGATTCCACGATATTTTAAACATGGACATAACAGATTGGGTTTTGGATCCTTTTTCAAATGTCAACACAGCAGGATCATCCCAGTTATAAGAAGAACTAATAGAACTGACGACAAATGAGGAATTAAAAATTAAATTTAAGAATGGCTACCAAGAGTTTTGGCTGCAGAAGCCGATTTCGCAACTGTACCCAGGATTATGGTCGATAGTTCAACGATTTTTAATAGCATTCCCATCGTCCTATTTAGCTGAACGTGGATTCAGTGCTGTAACAACGTTGGTAACGAAAAAGAGAAATAGGCCCCATATTACTGAACGCGGCGACTTACGTTTGTTTTTGTAAAATCGAGCCTAATATATTCAAACTTCTTAAAACGTATCAATTTCAACCATCCCATTAAATAAGTTATAAATTCAATAGCTTTTCAATGTTGATAAAAATTTCTTCTCTATATAATTAATTACGCGTTTTAATAAACAAACTTCATCTCAGAAATAGGATAGGAGACATAACCCATCGCCCTCTCGCCCTCCCCTCCCCCCCCTATGTAAAAGCAGTTGGGGGGCGCAAGAAAAAAAAAATTGTCAAAGGGGGCGGTGGGCAAAAACAGGTTGAGAATCTATGATATAGAGCCACCATACTCAACCTGCGGCCCGGCAAGCTTTTGTGTGCGGCGCTAAACACTTTATTATCATGAACTTGATTTAAAAAAAATCTATCCATCTAAATTTCGTATATCCTGAGATTCGTTTCGACTTTGACGCACAGATAGTGATCCGAAAAGGATTGTCATTACATTATGGTCCACATATTCTGCTATAAGAGTGAGATACGTTTTTTAGACTTTCACGGCCAAAAGTTTCGTTATTTTTTTGGGGTGTTATGCTGTGTTGCGTTACCTGCTTTAGCCAACGTTTCAGTGTGAGAGTGTTGCTATTGCAAACGCTAGATTTATTACCAAAAAACAAATAATTGACACACAAGTACGCGCGCAAATAATTTATAAATAAAAAAGTGCTACTTCTAGAAACCACAACATCAATTATAATACATAAAAACTGGTTACAATGTTTTCTTTAGGGGGCATCCATTAATTACGTGAGCAGTTTTTCTTCCAATCTAGACCCCCCCCCCCCCCCCCCCCGCCGCGGTGAGATAAATTTGGGTCAATTCGTATTTTTTTTTAAGTAACGAGAGATTTTGCTGGACCCGCCCTCCGTTTGTGCTCACGTAATTAATGGATGACCCCTTTTATTAACCTGTTCGTAAAAGTAGAAACAACTGAAAGGCTTTTATTTTTTAAATTTAACTGAAATTTTATTTTTTTAATACAAGATTTAAACGTGCTGTATGCAAGCAATACATATGTTGGACTCAACATACGTTGCGATAGCTTATCATTATTCACCTAATCACCATGAAACTTCAACCTAATTATTAATTTTTTTACATGTTTAGCTCCACATAGGAAGCCCTGAGGATAATAATTCCCCTCAGGGCCTGTGTCATCTTCGGAGATGCTGTGTGGAGTTTATTTTTAGAAAAAGAAGAAGAGAAAGTTCTGAGAAGGAAAAGGGTATTAGGGTCGGGTCGGTAGGAATCTTGGGGTCAGTGTGTCCAGGAGCAACGGACGTATGAATCCATCCCTCCCACTGCGGTACAAGGCGATGTTCCGAGAGAGTAGGTACGGCTGGGGAAGTCAAAGTCACAGGCACTCCCACTCTCATTCTCCTGATTCAGACTGCCATGCAGCTGGTGGGCAGACGCATCCGCCGCCAAGACCCGGACAAACCTCACCCCATGAACATGTGATGTAAATCAAAACAGGCGATTGGTGTTAATTGTTGGTGGAATCTAAACCTTATCGCCATCTACAGATCTATGTACCTACTTAAAAAGCGTTATTGTTAGCGGCCCAATTCCTAATTTTTCACGCATGCTACGCCTTGATGGATTGCCAGCTTTACGGAAAGAAATAATCTTCAGTTTGGGAGGCTGATACGGGAACCATTTATTGGATAACCAACACCTCTGCAATAGGCCACCGCAAGTGGTTCGCTACATTTGGTGACTTAGCAGGGGTTCCCGGGATCATGGGGTAAGGTTTGTCCAGATCTTAGCAGCAGACGCGTCTGCCACCTACTGCGTGGGGGGCCGCACCGAGAGACTGGCTGGCCTGCAGAGCTCTCCAGCCGTACTTTCTCAATCCGTCACATCTTGCACCGCAATGGGAGGGTTGGTTTCATACATCCGTCACTTCTGGACGGGTCTAGGACGTTTCTACGCCGCCGGTTCTTCGCCGCCAGTTCATCGCCGCCGTTTCTACGGGAGACGGTTCTACACCGGCCGTTTCTACACCGGCCGTTTCTACGCCAGCCGATTCTACGCCGCATTCAAATTAAATTAACAATTACAATTAAACTTTATTGTTTTAACACATACATACAGTCATAGAAAATAAAATAGAAAATACAAAAACTATCGAATCATTTAAAAAGTAGCATTAACATTTATTTTAAATTAAAAGAATAAATAGGAAAAATAAGATTATTGCGTCATTTGGTAATTGTGTGCTAGGCCACGTAAATAATCACCTAACCTAACCTAACCTGGCTGGCGTAGAAACGGCCGGTGTAGAAACGGCCGGTGTAGAACCGTCCCGGCGTAGAAACGGCGGCGATGAACTGGCGGCGAAGAACCGGCGGCGTAGAAACGTCCCATTCCCCTTCTGGACACATTGATGCCCAGATACCTATCCACCCCTCATACATTTTTCCTTCGCAGAACTTTCTCTCCTTCCCTTCCCTAAAAAAGACCCTCCACACAGCATCCCCAAAGATGACATAGGCCCTGAGGGAAAATATTATCCTGAGGGCTACCTGTGTGGAGCTAATGTGGGTACAAATAAAATAAAAAAAACAAAAAACACAGTAAGTCATCTTTAATTCCTCTTCTGATCTCCTGCGATGTTTTGCAACTGTAATTTGTAAAAAAAATCGGTGACCGGACAACTCGACAAAGTGGCACTTCATCACTCCTTTAAAAATACATTAAAAGAGATGAAAGAAAAAAAACTAGGCTAAATACGTTAGTTAACGGCTATTTTTTTCATCACTTATGACTTTTCAAACAGATG
The DNA here is from genome assembly GCA_917563855.2 of Limnephilus lunatus. Taxonomy (NCBI): domain Eukaryota; kingdom Metazoa; phylum Arthropoda; class Insecta; order Trichoptera; family Limnephilidae; genus Limnephilus; species Limnephilus lunatus. Next base: position 51,611,876 of record OU830593.1, read on the forward strand.
TTGAAATACCACTTTGTTGAGTTGTCATGGAACCTAAAAATCCCTTTTGACCTCTCCAGCAGGACTCTCTCGACCAATTCAAACATTGCGGCCATTGCGGGGGATGAATTTATACACGGACACAGCGGCCCTGATTCCTAACCTCCTCTCATACCTTTTTTCTTCCCAGAACTTCCTCTCCTTCCTTTCCTTAAATTTGTAGGAGTGCAGGGTACACATAATCTACAAAGATGACATAGGCCATGAAGAAAATTATTTTTTTCAGGGCCTCCTGTTTGGTGCTAATGTAAAAAAAAGAATCCCCTTTTATAAATTGATTAGTGTGTCATTACATATATTATGTAGCAACACCTACAGAGATAAAATATTCAATAATTTTAAATTTAATTCATTTATTTAAAATGGTAGTATTTATTATATTAGCACTTTTATGACTAACATAATAATACAGTAAATACTTAAATCATTCAAATAAGGAATTATATTATATAATTATAAAGATTAGGAAGTAATTTTGCATATTGATAGATTTTTTAAGATTCTGAGCAATATACCCAAAGGCTATAATCATAAAATCTCGACACTTTATAACAACAATAATCTCTAATACCACCAGTCACCATTATATTAAATTCTTTTTTTTTTCTCTTTTAATTTTTTGTTTACTCATATTTTTATAACTATACCTCAACCTAACCCATTCTCCCCCCCCCCCCATCCTACCCCCTCCCTATTCCCCCCTAATTAACTTGTCTCTTGAAATGTAATTTTTTTCTTCTTTAGCAAATATCTATGGAACCACTACACTTGTATACAATACCCATGTGGAAACCTGTAAATGGTTCAATTATTGTCACTTAATTACTATTATGCTCTGTTATGAATGTAAACTGTTGGTCTCCCAAATAAAATAAAATAAAATAAAAAATCATAATTAAGTCTACCATTATAACGTTTTAGATAAATCAATTAAAAATTATGTTATGTTAATAGTAAGTACTTACACCAAGTACTTGGTGAAGTGTAAAAAATATTCAGTCCAAATTTTTTATTTACTTACATTTATTCCTTTAATTTTATTATTTACATAACAAAAATGTATTTTTTATTTCAGTAGATAGTCATTACACTTATGTAATTTAATTAATTGATTACCAAATCTGAGTTAATTGAATAACCGCATTTCAACAGTCTTACGTTCAACACAACGCTATCCAAATGTTGAATTTAGTATTTTTTTTAATACCGAGTTCATTAACTCGTTAGAAATAGAAGTAATGGAGATTAAATCATGCAATATTGTATATACTTTTAGTAATAAAGGCTGTTTGAAAGAATTGCTTGTGTATCAATGTATGGCATAACCCAAATAGACTAAATTCCTATGACTCATGATTTTGGTATGGAGATCTCTCTAATGAATCAATTACCTGCCCCCGGTTATTTACTGTGTATGACACACACTGCTCAACTGTTTCTTAGTCTTGTGTAACTCAGAGAGTTTTATTTTTATTGCAAACAAGTATTTGCCTGCATACTGTTTGCATTCCAACTCTAGCGGATGTTACAATCCTACATTTGGAGTGAATTGTTTATGTACCAACTTTACATTATGAAAAGGAATCTGTTTTATCCAACGGTAAAGTTAGATGGATCTGTATGAAGCAAAGATTTAAATGTATGGACCTTTCATCTCATATTAAATCTTTTTTTCTGTGTAGCACTTAGAATAATATGGTGTATCGAGTGTGTGTGTTCTTGAGAATCGTGGAACTGAAAACATCCGTTAAACGAACTTGTACAGAGCAAAGACATAATGTATGGATCCTACGTCTCATCTGTCTTTTCTTCTGCATAGCGCTGAGAAGTAGTTCTTGCGTTGAATGAAATAATAGGGTACAAGATATTGAAAAGTGATATTCTGTTGGGCAACGTTTTTATTTAAAGGTCGAAAATACAAAAAAATATACAAAAAGAAAACAATATCATTGTGTATTTTAAATGCGCTGAAAACAGCCATTATCGGATCAACAAGTAATCGCGCAATCTTTCATTTTCATATAGGAACTTTAATATCATTTCAACATGCTGAGGTATTATTTATGTGTTCAGTCTCTAGTTATAGCAGGTGGGAGGGTCATGTGGTTGTGTGGTCATGGTTCATTGGACAACAGCAAATAAGAGGAACGACAATCAAACAAGGTTTATGCATCCAACAGTCTAGTTTATTGTACACTTTATCTCTCCCCACTTCTGGCTTCTGCTTCTGGCCCTTCCAACTGTTTATAAAATATGTTACAGGCAAGGCACTCACATAGTTACATTGTTGCTGGACTCCCTTCCCTTCCCCATCTCTAACTTCCAACCCAAAACTCCACTTTACTAGTCATTATCATTTCTCAGCTCCCATTTACTATTGTGTTGATAAAACAATATTATCCAATCTTACAATTTACTGTTTACTGACATTACAATTACAATATTCTCCAAGCTTTAAATAATCCAATGTTGTGAGGAGCTTACAAAATTTTAATTTGCAATAAAAAATCACCGTTACAAAAACATTTAGGTTTTTTTATAAATAATAATTTACAAACATAAATTTATAATTTTATGTCATTTCAATGCGTAGAAATATAAATATATATATATTTTTATATTCACAACGATAACATTTATTTCACAGAATGAAGTGCATTAAAATAATTAATTTTCAACACATAGATCACTAAAGATAATCTTAAACCAAGACAACTGTACAATATCTTTAACACAAATGCTTCACTTGGGAAAATCTACAATTTCAATATAATACCAACATGAAAAACTACAGATTCCACTGGCTGCAGAAACACAGATTCCACAATAGTAAATAGCCCACACAACATTGCACAAGGAAAACTTGGGTAAATTATTAGTTATAGTTCAGCTGTCAAGTGGTCAGTGGTCACTTCTGGCTGGAGGAAAATGAAGCTAGCTCCACACTCGGTGAGGTGGATACGGTACGGGGTACACGTTTCACAATTACAATGATTTCATTCAACTTTGAAAAATTAAAAGTTACTTGAAAAAACATGGAAATGTATTTTGTTTGGGAAATGTGAGCCAAGGTTCAGTGCAAACAGCAACACTGCCTCGGTCAGTTAAAAGTGCCTAAAGTACTCGATCATATAAATAAATAAACGATATAGTTAAATATCTAATAAATACCTAATACGATAATATTTACACAATAACTTTATATTGTTAAACTATTCTGGCCCTACCTATTATACAAGGACGACAGCCAAGCTGCCTTATGCCCACTCCACATAGCATTTGATACCGCAAACAACTCACAAATAATTCTATAATTCATCTTTATACAAACAATACTCATCATGTCAACCAAGGTGTACATTGTATATATTATATTCTAGCAATAGGACAGTAAGTAGACCTACAGCCTACTATCTATCTATGAATGAATCTAATGAACGGAGGATATTAGATTAGTAGGTATAGCGAATAGTATGGTAAACGGTAATTTCATAAAACTGGCAAATGTTTATTTACAGCAAGCAAGACAAGAGGCGTCTTGCGACCAATTTCATTAAATAATTTAATGGACTTACACTCATCTAAGAATACGAAGAATTGATAAAAGTGTAGAATTCTTTTGAAAGGAGCCCTGAACAAGCTGGCCTGGCGCTAGAAGCAATATATGAGCGATGCCACAGACGCTAGAAGCTGCGAGTGTAATGTTTGTTACATTTAAATCTTATATCAATATTAGGAGTGAAACTGAATTAGCCATTTAAAGCTTGCCGTTATAACGCGTAAAAGATAAATTTAAATGTAATATATTTGGTATGACTACTTAAAGCTTTCACACAATATTTCCATAGTCCGGCATAGTGGGGCATACAATTAATATTAACCCTATATTATTGTATCGAAACTAATACAAAAACTAAGTGTTAACATTAATTTCTCACTCCCAATACGGGGACTGCCATGGGAATAGCGAGCAGATCCAACAGTTTATTAGAAAAGAGCGTCATCCGGGATTAATCATATTATTATATCCAACACGAGAATACTGTTATCGTAAAACACACGAGTCTTCGTGTGAGTCAACCAACTTGTACACCTCTGTCTCCTCAACATCTCACATCTCACGTCTCACATAATCCATTAAAACATTGTCAACTGGTAAAATGGCGATCCATAGTGTCTGTACGTTTCATAGTTTGTTTGTTTATCACACGCTCACTGGAATATTTACCAAGGGGTCACTCGGAACGCCTGGAGCATGGGAGCCAAGGGGGCACGGGGCCCCACGGCACCTGCGAGCGCCACCCGGCCCCCGCACCAGGCCAGCACGCGCGCGCTGTTGAGTGCCGAGCCCGCCGCTCTCCAGTCGCCCGCGCCCCTGCAACAGACATACAGAGGTCTACAACCACTAGCACTAGCCACACTACTAGCACTAGGTGGGGGCCCGCAGCGCCTCCTCACACGGCGGCCGCTTGCCCCGCGAGCGAGAGCGCAGCCAGGCCGCTAGACACAACAGCAGCACGAGCAGGATGGCCACACTGGCTCCGCCCGCGATGGACGCCGTCTCCAGCATGAGGCGGCCGCGCGACAGCAGGTACGACCCGTCCAGGTCCTTGTACTCGCAGCGCTGGCCCACGAAGCCGTCCTTGCACTCGCAGTTGTACAGCGGGTTGTCCTGAATGATGATGGTGAAGCACTTGGCATCGTTGAGGCAATAGAACTCCGAGTAGGGTTGCGGGCACTTGTAGGTGGGGAAGGTGACGTTGGTCCGGGGCGGCGGCGGAGCAGCGGGGGCGGGGGCTGCGGGCCTGGCAGGCCGCTTGGAGATGGAGCTCGAGCAGGCCCCGGCGGGCCCCACCAGCACGGCCAGAGCCGCCAGCCCCGCCACTATGGGCACCACTAGCGATCGCATGACAAGGCGAGCCTCCGACTCGAAACTCTGCCGCTGAGAAAGGGACGACCGCCCGATTTTGACATCGATGACGGTCGACAGAAATCGGTGTCGCGGTTGATCCGATCACTTTCCGAATGGAAAACTATCATCTCGAAATCTCAAGAGACAAGACGGTCGTAACGCTTCAGAATGCATCGTTTATCTCGATCGTTCCGACTTTCGATCGCTCGTTCAGAACGACCGCGTACAGTACATGTTCGCGTAGGTTTGGTAATAATCCCACTCGACAGACAGTACGCGTATTTATATTTCTGACTGTTCGAAGTTCCAAAAAGTTCACCACAAACACTTTTTAACTTGTTTCCGAGAACAAAGTCACGACGAGACACTTTCCCGACAGAATTACACAAAATGGTGCTGAAGTACACAGAATGTTGTCTATGAACTCGGTGGCAGAAGGGCGTTTTACTACATCCGCCATCTGCCGACGGAGACGGAGAATGAATGGCAATGGCACGAGAGTGTAGCAGTGGAGTAGGTAGGTTTGGGTTAGGTACTGGGTAGGTAGGTAGGTATGGTAACGGTGTAGCTGCTGCTGCCGCCGCGGCCGTCGCTGCTAGCTCTAGCTACCCGGTAGGTACTGGACTCGCGCCTGTAGTGGTGCACGCACACACATGAGCGAGACCGCCCCCCACGCACACCACTCAGGACACACTCACACACAAAAGAGCAAAGCGCATTCCTATAAACACTCAAATTGGGTAATTCGTAAAATAAGACCTTATCTCCTATAGACGGAGAAGATTCCGGGGAAATTCACACCCAACGCAATATGGGTTTCAGGGGAAATTCTTAAAATTAAATACTTTTAGGTAAATATTTACAAGCGCACCTAATCTAATACGCACAGCCATGAGATTCTGTATCTTTTGTGGATACGGAATCGATTCCATACGTAATCTTCTGTCAATCATTATGTGTGATTGTCTATGGCTTGCAATTGCTTTTTATACGGACTGATGTCAGCGGATTGGTTTATTTATGATGTCAGCTATCGTATTTCAAGTAAAAACATGCAAGTATACATGATTATTTATTCATTTAATGTACGTTAAAAAGTTGTATACCATGGATTTTACATTTACGAAGTTTCAATCTAAATACGCATCAATTACTTATTATTTGCCCAAATTAAGAACCTAATAACTTATTTTGTGCACGTAAATAGATTTTTATTGTAGTAATTGTTGAAAAGAGGTGTAATTCTCATAAAACGTGCGTAAAGTGCGGCAGTTAGTGGAATAATTCATGTATATCGTCCCCGGCCATGTTATACGACAAGAAGGCCTCTTGCATGCCATGATGCCATAATGGAGGGTATGACCGAGGGGACAAACTCCAGGGGACGCCCACGCCGAGAGTACCTGGAGGACCTGTTGGTGGACGTGCGCTGCTCATCATATGCAGATTTAAAAGAGCCGCAATTCAAAGACAGGGAAGAATGGAAGAGAAGATTAGAGGAAATTGCTGCAAACCAATCCCAGGATTGAAACCAGAGAGAGAGATCGTCCCCAAATATTCAATCATTCTGTGCGTGTATAGTGCCTCAATAGCTTAGCTTAATATGGGTTCTTAATTTGAGCAAAGTAAGCAATTCATGCGTATTTAGATTGAAACGAAACTTCGCAAATGTCAAATCCATGGTATACAACTATACGTACATTAAATGAATACATAATCACGCATTTCGTGTTTTAAACTACTTAAAATACGACAGCTGAACAGTACATACAAAACCAATTGCAAGCCATAGACATTCACCCAAATTTGACAGGAGGTTACGTCATTATGTGTGGAATCGATTCAGTATCCACAAAAGATACAGAATCGTTATACAGATAAATTTTTTTTCAAACACTGAAATAGGACGTTATGCTAGTTTTTTTTTTGTAAATACCCAAACTAATAACTTTACAAAATAGGTTCTTGGTTTTGGTTTATAAAAAAGGAAGAAAAAATAACTAACCTAAAACCCACTTGTAAAATGTCACATCGATGTAAAAACGGTCGCAAAGTGGACACGAAGTTTTTGTCGAATATCAATGAAAATACATTACTTTTCTTCACAATGGACTTAAATAGTTGTTCCTCGTTGTAATTAAACTGATACGAAGTAACGAAGTGTTTATAGTATATAGTTTGTGCGCAAAAGATGAGGCGCGCCTTTATAATATTTTTGCCCGTTTTATCAATAAAGATCGTAAATATTTATCAAACCAAATTTATAATAAATAAATTAGGGATTGGTTTTCCGATTAATTGATGTTCAAAATTGAAGGATATTGTATTAGTATCTAAACAAACCACTGATAAATCTTACCTTGGGAGAACATCTTGTAAAATTGCATCTATAACCTCAGAATCAAGTTCCCTTTGGTCGTCCTCTAAAAGCCCATATTTTTTCAATATACTGGAATCTTTTAAGGTAATAGAAATGTCCATTAACGGATTACCGAAGGCCAATACAAGGAAAGGCATTTTCAGCTGAAAGCAATTTGAAGTCAGTTCAATTTGAAAAATACTGAGACTAATTGACATCTAACTAACTTTGACATATTTTAATTCATCGAGGATAAGTGTCTTAAATTACCTAGCTTCTAAATTAATTAATGTATTACCTTTCTTAATATTTTGGAAAAACAAACTATGTCATTCAAAATCCACGATAAATAACATATAATCAATTTAATAATTACATAAAAAATACATATATTCAAAAATCGAGCTGAATGACATTCAAATGTCAGTAATCTATTTGCGCATGCGCGGTTTAAAAATTCGAGTTTTCCACCGTAATCTTCAATATGGCAACATTACGATAATGCAGAGTTCACACGAGTACAATACAGAAGATAAGACAATATAGGAGTCCTGTCCCAGATCCGTGATAAACCTCGACCGCGCAAGACAGAATAATGGGACAATACAACGGATTTGACCGTAATTCCCAAATTCTTCAAACTCGAAACGCTGCGAAAATGGATACATGATGACACACTTTATGGAGCTAGATCACGAAAAATATTATTTTTTATGCCAAGATGTATAGGAGTTGTTGGAGGACGACTAAATCTTTTGCCTTGCGCTGTCCCAAATTATTGCCTAGGTAGACTGTTGGGGTCGGCTCTTCTCGTTCTCAGGTTGTAGCTTCTTCGGTTCTGAGTATCGCCTTCATCCAGGCCGTTTTTATGAAGTACTTTGGAACATTGAGTCATCCGGGAGTTCTTTGATCTTCCTCTGGATGACTGTATATGAAGCTCCATAGACATTGACTCCTTCACTGTGTGGTCTGATGGTCTCCGTCTTATGTGCCCATACCATCTCAAATGTCGTTCCTCCAGCTTACTGTCGCATGTCCGTGACACCCAGGCTACCACGAATGCGTGAACTTTTAATCTTATATTTTAGTGATACTCCTGCCGACCATCTAAACATTCGCATTTATGCTGTTTCGAGTTGCCTAGAGTAGGAGTTGTACATAGTTCAGCATTCGGAGGCATACATTATCGCGGGTCTAATAATAGTTTTATAGGCATTTTGGAGTCACACAATATTCCTGTTACGGATCTGAATTTAATCCATCCCACACCTATTCTATGGATGACATCCGGTGCACATCCTTCGTCTCTATGGATGAGTGATCCCAGATACTTAAATAAGTCACAGTTGGCTAATCTTACTCCATCCAGTTGTATCGAAGGAGTTACAGCATTTGTGTCTTCAAATGGCAAATACAAATATTCAGTCTTTTTCCTGCTGACTTTTAGGCCGTTATCCTCCAGGATCTTTCTCCACCTTTCCAGGCTATTCTGTAAGTCACAAGCTATCAGTACTACATCATCTGCAAAAAGCATAGTCTTGAGAATACTGTTGTTCATTTCTTGATTCGTTAGATAATTCATGACCATTATGAATAGCAGTGGGCTGAGGACGGATCCTTGGTGTAGCCCCACTTTAATTGGGAATTTTGGTGATGTCCCTGAATTGGGAATTTTGGTTATGTCCCTGGAGGAGGACGAAATAAATAATAAAAAGAAAACACTCTGAATTAGGAATTGGATGGGGGGCAGATCTCCAAGAAGAGGAAGATCATCCGGAGTTTATTTCCATAGCAGCAAAAATTGCCTGCACCGCGTTTTCTTTGCTTGTTGTCCATATAAGTTAGACAATCGATGCGCCATAAGCAATCGCGTTCGCTATATGAATCGTTGAGTTCCAATATCCGCCCTAATGAATTTTAGTCAACAATTTATGTAAATGCCACCAAGGAATGTAATGCCGTTATTTCTAAAAGTCTTCTAGTTTCTTTATAAGTGTTTAAATATTTGCCTGAGTTCCAAAATACTCCCTAATTTAGACAGCCAATCAGAAGTCATTATTTCGAAAAAATTACAATGGCCGCCAGATTATTTGCATACAATTTTGGTGCGGATCGTTGTCTTGCTTATCCTACTAATTTTTCAACAAAATCGTGTCTAATTTATCTAATGATGACTGGATACCTTCCTGGTAAATCAAGGAAGCTAATGCGAAAACCAGAAATGTGGAAGAATAATTTAAAACGAAAAAATCAGTATGTAAACCTTTGAAAGTTTTACGCGAATTACATTGAAGTTTCCGATGGCGTCCTAACCGTGCTCGTTCACACGCAGATAATACTGCCGGAGGCGGTGGTAGGGGTAAGACACTATCCTGCCCGTCTATTTCCAGGACAATGTCTTGGTCCATTGTCCTGTCCTCCAAACTTCTGTTCACACCAGGACAATAGGTCCAGAGTTCGGACAAGCTAATATTGTCATGTCCTCGTTTGAACAACGCATAAACAACAATAATAAAATGCACAAGGTTCGTGGAAATTTTATTCTGACACGGTCAAGAGGCCTGACGACAAGGACGTAATTTTGTTCAAGCAGCTTGATGTGGACGTCAAGCTGCTTGATTGTAAAAGAGACATTTAATACTCATTCGTTGGTGTAGGTGGTCAAACAGAGTGAGTTTTGTGTGACTATGTGTGAAATTGAATCTAACAGAGGTTAAGCATCCTTAACTCCAGCTTTGAGTTTCAATAAAAAGAAACGAATTTGGTGCCAAAAATGGTACAAGAAATACCACTACACTCTTGCTTGATCAAGCATCCAGCAATGATAGTGATCAAGCACGCTTGACTCAAGCAATCTTGCATGCTTGTTTCGAACTGCTTGACCGTGGGCGGTTTGATATATTTATGGCTTGACCCGAACCACTTTATAATTTCTATGAACCTTGCACGGTACAACTTTTTCGACGACTTTTTCTAAATTGGAACTATCATAATTTTAATTTGATATTATTTCGTTAAATTCATTGAGATATATGATCAAAAGACGAAATAATTTTAAAAAATTATTTCACACCAAAATATATTTATAAATCTTTATCCAGATAAGCGATAAAGTACCTAAGTGGCCGATTGCGGATTGGCGATTGCCTTTTAAGGAAAACGCAAAACGGTTCGTCAAATTGTAACTTAAATTCAGTCAATTAAATACGACCTTCAGAAGGTAATAGTAAAAAGGCCAAATGAGCCGTAGTACTAGTAGCTAGAAACATGAAGGGTATTGCAAAGCCCTAGCTAGTTAGAGGATTACGAAAGAATCCGTAGAATAAAAAAAAAAAAAGGTTCCATGCCAACTCGGATTTTTTTTTTACATGAGCTCCACACAGGAGGCCCCGAGGAAAATAATTTTTCTCAAGGCCTATGTCATCTTTGGAGGGTTTTTAAGGAAAGGAAGGAGAGGAGAGTTCTGGGAAGGAAAAGTGTTTAAGGGATGGGTAGGAATCTGGGGTTCAGCGTGTCCTGCTCATCCGCCTTCAAGACCTAGACAAACCTCACCCCATGAGCCCGGGCACCCCTGCTAAATCATCAAACGTAGCGAACCACCAATTAAACCATCTCAGAAAGGTCATTGAAAAAATAATTTTAAAATAGCTGGTAACCCTAACCTAACTTAACCTATTTCCAATTTTTTTATCATCTCTTTGACCTTTCTGAGGTGGTTCTGAGCTAGCCGGTCACCAAGTAAAACATAAGTACAATTTTGTAGATTTCTTTTAGAAACAATAACAGAAGTCTATAATAGCCAAGTAATATAATTTAATACCCACTTGAGGTAAAAATGATGAGTTGCAAAAGAAATCAGTTCTATTTAAATAAAGAACAAGTAGAGTTAAATTCGGTAAATTTAAATGATTCCCACTTCATGGCAAATAAAAACATAGATGGAAAATAAAATAAAATTGTGAACGACGAAACAACTAAATTTTCATCACTTTTGCTTTGAGTCGGCCGAAGTTTGATGCGACACATCTGACAACACATCCCGAATGCAGTTTTCGATTTTGTTTAATTTTTGGCCAAAGCCGAAACTTTTATCTAATAGCTTCTTAAAATAATGAAGTTATTTTCGAGGCATACACACGCGCTCTAGTAAAGCTGATCGTGATTCGACATCACGAACACAGGTTTCGGTCGGTTTTGGCATTTTTGGCCGAAACTTGTTTTAATATAATAAAAAAATATGAAATTTATTTCCACTTTGATTTATTTGACTGTAACCAGTTTCAGCCTGTTAAAGTAAAACCTCCTAGATCAGGTTTTGGTTAAAGTCATCTTCAGACTCCCCCATATGTTACTGTAAAAGCTCGTAAATATGTAGATAAATCTTAGGTTTTACTGGAAAATCTTGAGATTTAATATAGTACGAGCTTTTACAGTAACATATAAACCGTATTATTCTGACTCTTGACATGGCCTGACTCAAGTATCTGATTCACTTGGTTGTGCCATGTCTTTCTCGGGCATCCCCCACTTCTTCTACCATTCACATTTGCGTCATAAATTCTCCTTAGACTCGTTTCCTCGTTCATTCGCTCTACATGCCCGAACCACCGGAGCGTTCCTTTCTTGATCTTACTCATTACGCTTACGTCAGTCTTGCATTCTTCACGGATCTCCGCATTTCTCACACGATCATACATGGTTTTGCCACACATACGCCTCAGGGATCTCATTTCTACAGTTAGTATTCAGTCAGAAGACAGTATTCAGTCAGAGACGATGTATGAATGTGAACGAGGCAAGGAGTGTGTGCAAAACCGAGTTGTTTGGCGGTCCGTCCTCTCTGCCTACCCGTGCGGAGAAACGGCGTGATGGTTAGTTAGTTAGTTTATAAACCGTAGATTAAGAATAATTTGTACCAGTCTGAAGATGGCTTTAACAGGCTAAACCGGTTACAGTAAAATAAATTAAAGTGGAAATACTTTTCATAATATTTTGTTTTATTATATTATTGTAAAGCATGGGTCAAGCATTTGTTGTAAAAGGGCCAAATATTTTACATGGGTATAAGTGCAGGCCGCACTTGGTCACATGTCATTACAGTATGCCAATTCCAATTTGGGAGGTGGGTATGGGTACCGCCTCCCCGGGGATCAATTATTGAATAACCAACACCTCAGCCATAGGTCACCCCAAGTGGTTCGCTATGTTTGGTGACTTAGCAGGGGTGCCCGGGTTCATGGGTTGAGGTTTGTCCGGGTCTTGGTGGCGGATACGTCTGCCCACCGAAGAAAGAGAATGGTTTAGGGAGTCCTTTTGACTTCTCCAGCCGTACTCTCTCTCAGAATGTCACCTTGCACCGCAGTGGGAAGGACGAATTAATATATCCATCACTCCTGGACACATTGACCCCCAGATTCCTACCCACTCCTCATACCCTTTTCCTTCCCAGATCTTCCTCTCCTTCCTTTTCTAAATAGACCCTCCACACATCATTCCGAAAGATGACATACCTACTTATTTTTATCAATTTCAAGATTATTTTTCACATTGGTTGAATTGTAGGATATGTATTAAAAAATCCTTTCAATCAAGAGTATGACATAATTTAGTACTTCGACAGTGGGAAAATAGGTTATGTTTTGAATATGTTGTAAACATACATACTTTTTAACCCATTTTATTTGTTTATTTACCTGTACTTACACAATACCTATGTATTTTGAATGACTACTATCAAGACCATCATCGCCACCCGGCTGCATCTAGAAAACGTCTCCACTCCTGCGGGTCTCTTGCTGTCTCTCTCCAATCCACTATCCACTCGAGCGATAGCTACCCTATTTTTAGTGATTTTTTATGAATTAAAATACATAATTTATAAATTTAATGATTTAAATTTTTTTTTAATAAAACCTAAAAATAAGAGTAAACGATGATATCTTAGTGGATTCATTGGCTTTAACCCCTGCCCTCTGAGATATTGGCCCTTATTTTTCCTAGAGACACGGTCAGAAGGTTGGAGAATTTGTGTGTACATATTTCTGTTTTGCAATAAAATCCAAATAAATAAAATATTTTTGAAAGTATCCGAAAAAAAAAACTGTTTTTGAAAGTGATGAAATACGCTTTCAAATTTCATAATTAGAAATAAACATAATTTTAAAAATATTAAAATTTTAAGTGTAATTAAAAAATTGCCCACCTTACATTTTTTTCTAAACACTGATGGGGCCGACAGACTTAGATATAAAAGCGCCGGCGTTATTTGGCTTGGTGTATTTCGGCATATCGCTCGCCGTACATTTCCAATGGCTTTTAAGGCTGAGTCTGTATCTAGAATTAACTAAAATTACTTAAAATAAAAAATACACCATTTATTAAACAAATGTATTAGGTATAAACGTTATTGTCACCCCACTTTTTAGTCATTTCGTATAAAAAGAATTAATAAAAAAATTTCATAAATTTTTCTCAAATTGCTAGAACCTTTGATTTCATAGAGGTGTACATTTTAATTCATTTGTGGCTAACTTCTAGATTTGAATATAAAGCATGGTGTTTTCTCTTTCTAAAACCATTTAGATCATATTTCTCACCTTGACTAAGGGAGATAACGATTTCTATGAGACCATACGAGATGTTCCCAAAAGCGAAAAAATTGACTCTACAGATAATAGCTGTTTGTTCGAAAAACCGAACAAATTAGCCTGAGGGGTTAAACCGCAGTAAGCAGTTCATGTGTTTCTGTATTAACATTCGGTTGTATGATTTTTGTAAAGAGCGCGGCCCAATCGCAAACATAACACCCGGAAATCTCTATCGCCTGAATGGTTAAGCGTACATTACATTAAATTTTGAATAACTGCTCGTCAACTTAATAATCAGGAAATCCTGCAGGATACAATAAAATATATAAACAACCTGGATTAAAAAAATTGTTTTATTAGGAATAAAACAGACAGAACAAAATTTATTTGGAAAACTCATAAAAAGTATATTGTTTACATATAATGTTTGTACTCTTTTGTTACGAGAACCAATTCAGACATAAAACTGAACATCAATACAGTAGTTCCAACAAAAATTTAAGGTAATTATTTATTATAAAAATCTAATTGTTACACATTAATTAATAAGTGATCACTCTAAGATCACAGATTAATTTAATAAGGAATAGAGTTAATTTATTTATCTTAATAATACTTTTTTATCAAAAATACAAAATGCAACATTATGATGTACTTATATAATTATAATTAAATAAAACTACGATAAGTAGTATAAAAAATAATAATATATTCTTGCACGCATTACTGATGTAACAGGAATGTATATTTCACAAGACACATACAAATAATAATAATATAAGAAGGCACAATTTTATCTTTTTTTATTAGGCACACACTCTTTAATAATACTTAATACCAACTACAGTTTGTCAAGTAAGAGTAGAAACATAGGAACTACACTGTTGTTCAAATTTATGGCAATACCAAAAATATAACTCATGGTAGAAGAGTAACGTGCTGAGTATTGCATATGGGTATATTATACCTTTGCAATTTTGTATTAACATAATTAAGAATAACGATATTGTAATAAAATATAAAGCACAGTTTAGAAATTGCTCACATTTACTTAATACTAGCTTGTACTTAGCGTTGCCCGGGATTTAGATCATGTCTCTCATGTTAGATCTGAATATAATTAACTCATTCAGATCTAAAAGTAGTGTAACTAAACTCACTCAACAACTTAAGTAGGTACCATAACAACAGTGCTTCTTCGATTTAATTTTTTTTCCAGAACAAATTTTTTTTTTTTAAAATTTACAGTGTTCTATATATTCATTGTCATTGCGCTTTAAAATAATATTTGACAGCTAAATTGGTGTTGCCAGTTTACAAATTTGACAGACTTTACTATTTTGACAGACTGAGAGAAATTGACATGATCGAATAAGAACCTACCTGAATTTTAGCAAATTTGGAATCACTTAACTATAAGTCCACAGCTGGTGAAGGCACAAAGCGCTGCTTGTCATAGCTCACAACAGCCGTCACAACCACGATTACTTCTCCCACTGACTTTCACTGCGCTATCTCATTCTTCCTTTCGTTCCACCAATAATTTAAAAATTCCTTCTAATCAAGCAACGTATAATATTGTTTAAATAACTACAAACTAAACACCAATATGTTTACCCTTGTTTGTATCCGTATTAATTTTACTTCAAATCATCATTTAATCTAAATCCACCCGTATACTGACTGGAACATTTGGGTGGGTAATAAAGGAGAATCTCACTAATCCGGCACTGCACTATTTGTTTTAAATCTTCCACTTTTTCACACAATCCAGTACACAATTCAACAATATCAGTAATCTACAAAATTCCGTTAATACAAATATTTCACTTACCATCGAAATTTACTATGGCTTAAAAAAAAATGCATATATCGATCATCCAGTTGATTAGTCAGACATCTCTCCAAATAATTCAGTTTTGAGATAATAAGGAAAGCAATATTCAAATACTCACCATAAATCAAATATTATTTACACATGTTTGAGTTTTACTTTTCAAATTTGCTATAAAATAACACCAAGATGCATAACGGTCAGGTAAATTAGTATGACATTTTGAAATTTCCTACTACATAGTGACACAGAAAACATTTTTTTTTTGTTTATTTCAATTCAAACCACGTGCTTTAAGAATGTGGGCAATATTGTGTGATATTACAGTAATCCAGCCCCATTAGGTTGTATATAGTTGCAGATTAGTGAGATTCTACTGAAATATGTATGTATATGTCGCAGGCCAACCGTAAAATCAGGCAGATCATGATGTGCCTCAGCACACCATTTCAAGATGCAACAGATCGTGTTGTGGCTAGGTGCATCATGATCTGCCTGATTTTACGATCGGCCTACGACATATACACCACAAAGCAGACAGTGGCAGTCATAGGTTCACCTATTCTGCTTACTATGACATAAAATATACCTAAAACAAATTATGTACTAATTTCTTCTAAGAGTTGAGCAATATTTCAAATAAGCTGTTTAAATTCAAAAACTCATTTCCGGTGGGCTACGTATGTAATTCTAAATATATTTAGGATTTGATAACAACTATAGCACTAAATAAAATTAAAATGTACAAAACAACCTTGCGGTAGAATATTCTTTCAAAAATTGTAATAATATTAATATTAGTAAAAATTGTATTAATACATACTTTCGTAAACACTGAACAAGCTTAATATGAACATTTTTTAGAAAAAATCTTTTGATTTACTTTAATTACTATAATTATATTATATAACTGACAGAAATTAATGTAAACGGCTGTTATCTCGTATGACGAAAGCAAATTTTCATCTTAAGTAATTGAAATTTTGAATGTAGTATTTTCCATCACCCCAAGTTTTATATTAATAAAGGCGAATCAAAAAGTTTTTTCCAAAAAATATTCATATTAAGCATGCCCCGTGATTTCGAAAGTTTACCAAAAGTATTCCTATGTGCCAAACATACTACAATTAAAATCATAAAACTAAAACTGCAGTGCATTTGTTTTATCAATGTTTAAAATAATACTTTTCAATCAAAATAGTGTAACACAGTAAAAAATTTAATTAAAAAATACAACATGAAAAAGAGTGCATTAAACACAACATTGTATTAAGGCACATGTATCAACAGTATAAAAAGACACAATGATAACATAAACTAACAAAAAGATACAACAAATGTGCTATCCACCCAATTTCTAGTCTGGGTGTGACACTGAACTCGCCCAGAGCAAGGATAAGTGCCAGATAGATTCTGTAAGTGCCTAACTCGAACGACGAGCCCTCAAACTTAAGGAAAAGAGTAGAAAAATAAATTGAGTGATTGACTTATTCACTGCTGTAAATTATCAGCGGACTCAATTTAAATTGATCCCTATCAGCAGAGCATGTTGTAGTGTTTTCTATGTCCTCTTTATTCTCACACTGCAAAACTTCATTAACTACATAATTCAAACTTTTCAAACACAGACAAATAATATTGTACGAATTATTGGGAACAAAATATTGAAGTTTATAAAACTCATTATAATATTTAATCATTGAAGATGATTCATAATATATATTAATAACTTTCAAGGAAATTTGAAATGGTCACAGCTGGGACTTGAACTCAGATTCTCTAGTCTTAGGCCCTCCATTCATGGAGATACTTACAAACTATGTGATTGTGACGTAACCACAAGTAGCCTACAGATATACTACTCTTTAATGCTGGTTTCCGTACACCGCACTACCTGAAATGTACTAAATTTGATCATTTTTCACGTGGAGCCGTGGAGGTAACACAATGTCAAATTGACTTTTTTTCCAACATCAATCCATGCATTCTCCACTAAATCCTGTCTTACATATTCTGGTAAATTATAGTTATATAAACATGCATTTTTTTCCACTTCCAGAACAAATCTAACATTACTTTCATGTTCAGACGCCATTTCTGTCAAACGTCAAACGAATAGTAGTAGATATGAATGCTGCAAAGCGCAGCGCGCTACCAGCACCGTCGGTAGCGTGCAACTGATATCAAACCTCCATCCGGTGCGTAGCGTCGTGTACGACCACTAGCAAAATCGTACGGTGGGTACTCACGAGCGGTGTGCGTGCTACGCGCATGAAGCTCGAGTCGCTTGTAAGTAGCTCCACGTACGAAGGCACTTAAACCAGATAGACCAATACTCTATCAATTGAACTATTGAGATCTATTTATATTGTGTCATTTTTTATTGATCTCGTATTTCAATTCGGAAGCATGCGACACTTAGAGCCAGCGAAAGAAAGCCCTCTAAATGTGGTGCTGGAGAATGCTTAGGATCCCATGGACAGCCAGATGCAAAAATGTCCCAAATTCTGGAAGAACTAGGCTCTCAACTATCTCCAAACTGGCTCCAAAGGAGGAGAAAGAGAGTAGAAGTAGAGATGGAGAAATTCATAGTCACTAGCAAAGTGGAAGGGAGAAGAAGCAGAAGAAGGTTACCCATACAGTGTTACGGTACGTCGGTATCCACAGTTCTCCATGCAGCGCAGAACCGCGAAGGAGAAGCTTTTCCACCATAGAAATTGGAGTAGGAATCACAATCCTCAGCAATGAGGAACTTCTTAAGATTTCAATTTGAGAATTAAGTACTAACATTATCCTCAGTAATTCCCTTTTTTTATAGGTGCCATCTATTCTATGATACAAAATGCTATCCGAATATATTTGCAACCAAGACAATGTCTCGGATATATATATATATTTAATATAGCTCAATCGATAGAGCGTTTTTCCGGCCAGGTTAATATTGATCTGAGTTCAAGTACCAGTTGCGATCACCATCTTTTTATTTTCTGTACCTTTATCTGTTTCATATTTCATTGAAAGTTGTTAACAGTATCCTTCTTCAATGATTAAAAAAAGTTTATTTTGTAAAAAACAAAAAGTATTATTCAGTAAAAAAAAAAAGTATTCTTAACCTAGCTCTACTTTCTAATTACATACTACGGTTAAAGTAGCTTGACAGACTTATCTTTGTAGGTGGCCAACGGAGGAACCAAAGATATTGAAATATAAGAGATGTGCTATCCGCAGTTTTTATTGGGTGGGACTGTGTTTCCTGGCATCGCCAATATTGTTAACCAATACCACAGCGCGCCTTCAAAAAATCAACTAAATGAACAAATTCTTTTCGTATTCAAACTTTATTGTTCACTAATACTACAGCACACCTTCAAAAAATCAACTAAATGAAGAATTCTTTCCGTATTCAAACTATATTGTTAACCAATACTACTGCACACCTTAAAAATATCAACTAAATGAATGAATTCTTTCCGTATTCAAACTATGCCCATTAGGTAGTAGTCCGCCGACAGTCGGGCGGCCATCATAGCATATCTCTTGTATTTCAATATCTTTGGGAGGAACCAACTGTTTTTTAAACTTTAAACTTTCATCTCCAAAATCTACTCTTGCAATGCAACCAACTGCAAAGTTAAGTGTGTCAACTTTTAAGCTTGTGTTCATGTCCGGAATGTGGTGGAGGAAGCAACCAAGTAAACGAATTAATAAAATTCAAAAATGTTGTTCATTTAGGAAACCCGGAATGTGAATGGCAGTGTATACAAACTCTTATCAACCTGATAATTACAGTCGTAATTTAAAAAATGACACTTTTTTTTCTTAGTTTTTACGTTTAGAACCAAGTTTTGGGGAATGGGCATGAAACGCAGTGCATTACATACCTAAATAATTTATACCGTAATCAGGTACATAGGGTAGTGATTCTTTGTGCAAGTAGCTTCATCGATGTTTCCTCGCTTCATTAAAAGGATGAAACAATTGCCTGCGATGGTGGGCATGTGAGCCGGGTTGATGTAGAAGTTCCCCTGGGGATTGACGTAATGTCTCTTGTCGCAGTTGTACATCATAGCACTCTCCACATCTTTGGGGGAGACCGGGTGATAAACAATTTGCTGAAATAAGAGTAAACTGTCATTTAATCCTGTGCCAGCTATGAGTGGCCCGCCATGCACCGGCTGACACTATTTTTCTAATAACTTCACTGTTTTTTTGTAAAGATATGTACTGTTTTACCAGATTAACGGCCTTACTATAAAACTCCGTGAAAAATTTATTCAATTGACAAACGGCCGCGGATGTGAAAACATTACTAATTAAAATATTGTTCTTGGAAAAAAATACACGCCGTTTACACAGCCTGAGAGGGCAGTTTATCTCTGTTTTAGGGATGATGTCTGAACGAAATTTGGAATTTTCCAAAGTATTTTGAATGTTCTATATATTTCTTATTTTTGAAGGTGCCGTAAAAACAAATACCATTTTTAAAAACTAGATAAAATTACCTTTTAGATTTGTGAATTTGAAATACACTTTAGTTTAAAAAAACTGCCATATTTTAAGATAACACGGAAAAAATGTAAAATAATTTCTTACCAAAACATTTTTGATGAAAGTGTAAAGAAATATTTAAAAAAAAAAAATTAATAATACATACCTTTTATATAATGAATTTGAAATGAAACTTTCACCTCACTTTTTCCTAGTGCATACAATAAAAAAATTATAAAAAATTTCAAAGTTTTTTTTAATGCCAAAAAAATAACCTAAAAATATCTCTGACATTTCAACACACTTATTGCACCATTAAAGATGTTAATTTCAATGACATTACATTAATACTGGACGCGGGGTAGAAATCTCAAAATGGGAAGCCAAACACAATACGATTGTAGCTGTCTCTATTTCTAGTACTTTAGTACTAAACTGCTACGCATCGAGTAAGGTCGTGTCTTACCACTAAGTAAATTGTATTGCAAAGCACCAAAATGCGCTCCTGTGTGATGAGAAAATGCTTCAATTACGGCAAATAGTCGAAAAGGAGACAGCGAGCATTGCATCACAAAGTGACATAAGCATAACAAGGACAACCTACTAACAGTAGGTCGGTTCACACAGCCTCCCGCATTTGTTTTATTCCATTGGGAAAGATGGGGTAAAACGTACAAAGGGTAAAGCGTTCATTAATTTAATAATGTTGTTGACGAAAATTGTAAATAGTAACGGTCCTAGGTGTTATAGGTGTATAGATTTGTATAATCATTTAAACCTATAACCTGTACTGTATAATAAAATATGTACTTAACAATACTCCTATAATAGTACCAATATTGTATTACTAATGATAACTCATATAATAAATATAAAAATATTTGCCCGTGTGTCTCGTTTTACCCGCCTTTACCTTCCCTGTCCATTGGGTAATCGAGTAAGAGTATCTTGTTATCTCAGTCACACCC
The DNA here is from genome assembly GCA_917563855.2 of Limnephilus lunatus. Lineage (NCBI taxonomy): Eukaryota > Metazoa > Arthropoda > Insecta > Trichoptera > Limnephilidae > Limnephilus > Limnephilus lunatus. The sequence continues at coordinate 51,633,063 of OU830593.1, forward strand.
ATAGGTCACAATCAGTATTCGGCGAAGAAATTAATAAGCCGCCCGACCATATATCTATCACATTCACATACTTACATTCTTTGATTGTCTATCTTTATCACCCATGAATAAACTTTTGAATTTAGAAATAATACTGAAAACCGCTGAAAACAAAAGAGTGTTGCTTGCTTTCCACATTATATTGTGAGTATGTGAGACTATAACGAGTCTATTTATAATATATAACGTCATTGGTTAATTTCTTTGATAAGTTTACCAACACGTGAATTTGATATTAATATTTACAAAAAACACCACTTTTAATAAATTCTCATAAAATAAAGATTTAAAAACGTAAATTTGAACTTTTATGTAACCCAAAACAATATTTTGACAGTACAACTTTTAACTTGTTGTGTGCCGAATGTGGCTGCATATGCTTGAAATATTGTCACCCGGATGACAATCGACACTCAAATGATTAAAGTACTGTTTATTGTGCAATAACTTGATAAAACTGATGTAAAACCACACAAATAACACGGCAAATATATTAATTACATGAATAGAAGAGTGAATTGGTCACTATAATAGAAATCATTCAGTAAAATCTCAATATTTACTAAAAATATTCCCGCCACATAAAAACTAAACTGCTATTTTTTGCGCGGGCAAGATAGTACAAATATTCAGGTGCGACGCTATCACCATCTAGCGGCTATGAATGAAAACAAAATTTTGTATGAAAAATTTGAAAAATTGCAGTGTTGCCAAATTTAAAACGTGTTTTAGAGTGAAATTCTTTTTTAGTAATATTTTGTGTTTTAGTGTAAATTTCTTGTATCCATGATACTACAAAAACACGGGTAATCGGTTGTGCTGTGGTTTTTTTTAGTAAGACCGTAAGTGTTTATATATTTACAAAAATCGGATATAAATAATTTCCATCTTATGCAATGACTAAACAAAAGACCTAAGAATAGTACTTAGCATACTGATCCAAATACATACCGAACATTCTGTCCAAACAGTTATACAAAAATGGCGGCAGTTTTTATGGTTATTATCCAGTTTACATGATAAGTAATAAATATAGGTTCCATATTGGCCGCAATTTTTGCATAAACCATTAGGACAGAATGTTTTATTGGTAGGCCAAGTCCTCTCTTAAGAACCATTTGAAATATGGCGAGTCAAATGGTAACTAAAGTAGTAAAATAGTAACTAAACGCGTCCGAACACCGTAATTTTAGTAGAGTGGGTGAGTCAGCTATTATCAACTACATATATTGTAAATTATAACTATATTGTAAATTGGTGTATATCTATAGACATTTTATATTATTTTGTGTTAAGATATCCGATTAGCACGATGACCATCAAACATTTTTTTTTACAAATTTTATATTATATTCTGTGGGTGGTGAGATTACGGTACAGTATGTAAAAAATGTCGATCTCCACCACCAAAGAAGTGCTCGAGCCGCCACTGATACACGTGATTGAATTGAAACGGGCAGCGTTGTAAAGGTTAACCTACTAAGAAGAAACCAAATTTTATGTGAAAAAATATGATGTTCTCTAAACGTGGTGCTGGAAAGGGATACTTAGGATTCTATTCTGGACGATCAGGCACACTAAACTATTCTGAAAAAGCTAGGCTATTGTAGTGTATTAGATAGTCACGTAGTTTCAGTTACTGTTAATAGATGTCCATAGGTTAGAGCTTCTGCCACATCCCAACAGATGTCCGCTAAAGTAGTAAGAGTCAGAGCACTACCACCTAGCGCCAGTGGCGCAGTGTGGGTGTCAACCGCCTGGGGCAGAGGAAAATTTCATGGCCCCTTATTTAGGTACTTCAATTTAAAAGATTAAAATATATAGCAAATCTAAAGAACTTTACGGCAAGAACAATCATCATCATCATGTATTTACAATGTTATATTATCAGCAAATAAATCTGTTTTGCGTGTCGATCGAACGTGCGGAAGCTTCTTATGCGGGGTAACTTCACGCGCTTGTGTTTCAACCAGCAAGTCGCCCAGCCCCACAGAATCATAATTAAGAGGTTTACTGGTGAGGCCCATCGAAATTCGGACATCTTTTGCCGGTCCGAAAGGGTTATACTGGACAGACAGCCTTATCAGACTGGCTAGGAATTAGATCTGAAGCTCGCGGCGACTTACTCTACTGGAAGCCTTCGGTTCTCATCATAACTGTTCATATTCAAGACACGAATGGCGCTAGGCAGTGGAGTAGCATAGTGGGGGTGGCACTTTAAAGGGGCGGCAAAATTTCACAATAAATATAAGAAATAACTTGTAACCGAAGAACCTAACATTCATTGGAAGAAACCAAACACTTCATGGGTTGTCTGAATGTGAATAGAGCAGACATTACAGCTCTCAATTGTCTGTAAGATATTTTGGAAATGTTGCTCACCAAACTGAGAACTCTAACCTGGAGAAACTCATAGAAACAGAGGAAGACCACTGATATGTTGGATTGATCAAGTGTCACAGGCGTGAGGCATCTAGATCGTCCATAACCGTGGCTCCTCATGTAGCGTAGGACCATGAAAAGTGTAGGACTCCGGGTAAATTCTAGAATTCCACTTCATGCTTTATACACAGAAATCATTGAAATGATAACATTTGGTTTGAACTTATTTACGACAATAAACAACTATATAAGTCAGGAGAGTTGGAAAAACATGCAAAAAATAGGTAAGTAGAGTGGGTTATTTAAATAATTGGTGAGTAATTAGATCGAAACCTTCAGGCAAACATCAGATCATACTAAAATGATGGTTAAAACTAAAACTTTAATTAAAAAGAAAATGGCACTTTAATGCATTTACAATCTCCCCCGATATAAATATGTACATAGTCGCTTCTTGTAATAATTAAATAGGGACAAAGCATTATTTCAATAATAACATAATTTGTGTGTGTAAAGAATGAAGCTGAATTCTAGAATTTTACTAAGAGCAAAGCACTTTTCTGTCTGCCTACCCCAGCGCCGGATCTGCCATACGTTCAAAAACGTGCAAAAACCTGGCGCCAACTCCGAAGGGGCGCCGTGAGAAAATAAATTTTGTATTAAAATTTAGTTATAATATTTCCTGAATCGTTTAATAATTACCCATAGTACGGCATAATTATTACACTCTAGCAACACTTTCCAAAGAAACAGAATGCGCGCGCATCAGGTTGGTGTCAACGGTTTACGAATTTATAGTCAGTTACAGAATTTTTTTACAAATTCCATATATTTAGTTTAAACGTATGATCTATTTTTCCATATATCTTTTACCGTCTTTTACGACGAATGGGTGCGATCCAAATTCAATAACCAATCACAGCGCCGTATTTTTGTTCAAAAGAATCAAATAAACCGACTTGCGCTTTCAAAATGCTGACAATTTTAGTTGTTTTATTTTGTACGATTTAAGTCTCTAGGACTGACTGTTTGACATATTATTTGAAGTTCGTTAAATTGTTAAATATATAAGTAATATCTATTAGATTTGTTGGATTTGTTATTTTACGGTGTCAGTATTGTGTAGTAGTGTTTGTAAAGTGTTTGTTCGCTCAACACGTCAACACAGGGGAAATGCAAGGTACAAATTTGAGGTTATATTCTTATTAGATTTTAAAATTTATAACTAAATATAAAAGTACTGTGGATTACAATGAATGGAAGAATAATTTTTAAAAAACTTTCAGGCTCGCAGAATCTAAAACGTAGAATTAAAGAGCAGAATGACATTAAAAAACTCGTTTCCATTGGGAATTTTTTTATTTTAATTTCTCCAGCACCGATAAAAAATGATGTCCCGTGCAATGACGTTACAATGGTCCTGAGCACATCTAAACAGATATCTTTCGCACAAATTCCTACGGTCGAATTATTAGAAGGTAAAAATAACGTTACTGATAGCGGTTTAAATTTAATTCTGTTTTCAGAGCTTGAATTGAAAGATCCCGGATGCTGGCCAAAGTTATCCCAAAATTCCATTAGTTTATTAGTTCAGGAAGGTCCTGTACAAATGAAAGATTTTGATTTTCCTATTACGAACAAGCGTAAATTTAATACTAAGTATATTACAAGAAACTGCCTAATGGAGAAGAATTACATAGATCGAGTGTGAGAGCTACCGCCAGGTCACTTGGAAAAGTTACACCCTTTATATGTCTTGATTTTATTTGATAAATTAATGTAAACTAAAAAAATAATTACATAAAAAAAATATAAAAATTGGGGTGAATCAATTTTTAATCAAAATAAACATGTAGGGTGGGGGGCGCCATCGGTACCTACTGCACAGGGCGCCAGATTTCGTAGATCCGGCCCTGGCCTACCCCTGTGTGGAACTGGCTTTAACATAGGTAAGTATTAACGAAAGTGTACCTCTGTGTAGTCCCATTGAGTTGTGGAAGGCAGGTGAATCAAATGTTCCCCATGCAGAATGTATCTCAGGTAAGCCAAAGGGTTTTGGATGCGGTAGAGATTGTCTATGGTCCGCGGAAAGTTGATCGCAATAGACATAAACTCCTGCGAGTTTTTATAAACCGGTTTTCTGAAACACAAAATTTACACCTATTTAATTTGTTTATTTTATTTATTGCATTACATTAGATACATTTATACAGCAAAAATAACATAGTAATAATATTTCAAAATAGCTGTAGGTAAATACTAAAAATGTGTACAAGTGTTATTAGTCGATAGTCTTATAGGTCGATATTAGTTCCTAGCTAGGCAGATTGCCCATTCTAAGGAATTAAAGGAGTAGATAACAAATATTATAATCAATAATTATCAGCCTGAAACACTCATCTATATTGAAAAAATCTTCCGAGAAAAGATACTGGCCGCCAACGGGAATTGAACCCGTGACCATCTGATTGCCGGTCAGCAGCTCTGACCACTGAGCTATGGCGGCTTATCAAATACCCGCCAAATAATTCAATATATACTAGTGTTTCATTCGACAATTACTTATTACATTTTTCCAACTGAAAACAACCAACTTTATTTTTGTGAGAAAGGTATTTTTAATACTAAATCTCCCGCTAGGTGGCGTCGAGACTAATTATGTCTGCATTTTTTGCTGAAATACTTTAACTTGTCAAATATTAATTATTATTTTTAATTGATAAACTAACGTTTAAACAAGATTTTTATGCATAGCACAAAGGGTAGATAACAAATATTATAATCAATAATTATCAGCCTGAAACACTCATCTATATTGAAAAAATCTTCCGAGAAAAGATACTGGCCGCCAACGGGAATTGAACCCGTGACCATCTGATTGCCGGTCAGCAGCTCTGACCACTGAGCTATGGCGGCTTATCAAATACCCGCCAAATAATTCAATATATACTAGTGTTTCATTCGACAATTACTTATTATTACATTTTTCCAACTGAAAACAACCAACTTTATTTTTGTGAGAAAGGTATTTTTAATACTAAATCTCCCGCTAGGTGGCGTCGAGACTAATTATGTCTGCATTAAAGGAGTCCTCGGTGTAGGCCAAAACTGTTGATGAATTACACCAACATTCGCGGCCTGCACACCAATCTAAACTCAGTCCACCACCACCTTTTCTCTCAGCGTCCTAAACTTCTTTTCCTATCTGAAACACAGATAGCCGAGCCTGTAGACGCCTCTTATCTGGACTGCCCGGGCTTCACCCTCGTAGGCAAGTTCAGACCTAAAGGAGGTGTCTGTCTTTATAGTCGAGCTGACGTCAACTGTGTGCGACTGTTGAATCTGGAAAACTCCAGATTCAACGTAATGTGGGTGCCCGTCAATCTTGCCAGTACGGTTAGATTTTACGCGTGTTTATACCGCTCACTGAACCTTAGCGAATCAGACACGTCAGAGCTCTTCAAACATCTGAGCGATACTATTGATGACCTCTTGCCCCGCTACCCTACGGCAGAGTTTGTGGTCCTGGGGGACTTCAACGTTCATAACGAACCTTGGTTGAAGTTCTCAGGATCAAAAGAATCTGCTGGACGACAAGCGGAATCCTTTGCCCTTTACCATGGATTGGAGCAAATGGTTCAGGAGCCTAAAAGGGTTCCTGATGTCCAGACTCACCGCTCCAATCTGCTAGGCCTGTTTTTAACCACTGTGCCACACGGTTACAAGATTGAAGTCACTTTATGATTGATCCCCGTAATCTTCAGACCGCCAAACGAGAGACTGAAGAGAAAAGTGTGGCACTACAGATCAGCAGATTGGTTCGGTCTGCGGGCACATTTGAATACTTTCCCGTGGTCAGCTGTCTGTTTTCGGACTTCGGATCCCTCAAGATGTGCCCAGGAAATTGGTGAAGTCATCACATCCACAATGGATGGCTTCATCCAATCTACCGTTAAAGAAACTGGTGTGGACTCGAAGCCGTGGTTCAGTCGACAATGCTCTGAAGCAGCGCGACGAAAAAACGCGGCTTACCGAGCCTACAACACATTTAGAACATCCAAAGACAGAACAGCCAACAAAAAAATTGCAAAGGAAACCGAGAGAACCATAAATAGGTCAAAATTAGAGTATGACCTGCAGATCAGCAAAAAGCTGGCTGCGTGCCCGCATGGCAGCAGGCAATTCTGGTCGCTTGCGGGCTCAATAGGTTGAAATTTCTGCAAATCTACTAGCAAACACCGCCACCGAAAAGGCTAACCTATTAGGAAAAATGTTTGCGGATAACTCAACCCTCGATGACCAAGGTGCTGTCCCGATATCGGTTCCTCACTGCGGTTTTCATATGAAAAAGCTGAGGATCCGGCATCGGGAAGTACTCCATGTTTTACGAGGGCTTGATGTTAATAAAGCTAGCGGGCCTGACGGAATACCTGCCCTGGTACTACAGAGATGCGCTGCAGAAATAGCTCCAATTTTGACGAAGCTTTTTAAAATATCCCTGAAGTCTGGCTCTGTGCCTTCTGGTTGGAAAAAAGCGGTTATCCATCCTATTCCAAAGAAGGGTGACCGCTCCAACCCGGCACACTAACGTCCCATAGCGATCACATCAGTTCTGTCTAAGGTGATGGAACGTGTGATCAACGACAAACTGCTCACATACCTGGAGAAGAACAAAATTATTAACGACCGTCAATACGGATTCCGGCGGAACCGCTCGTGCGGTGATCTTCTCGTGTATGTGACGCATGTTTGGGGACGGTGCCTAGAACGTTTCGAAGAGACCCAAACGGTTGGACTGGACATTTCCAAGGCCTATGACAGGATTTGGCAAAGAGGACTTGTCAACAAACTGCTTTCTTACGGACTTCCCGCATCCTTGTGTATGTGTATTGCCGACTTTTTAAGGGAGAGGTCGATTCAGACGGTAGTCGATGGTTTCACTTCTTCCTCACACTCGATAAATGCTGGCGTCCCGCAGGAATCGGTTCTGTCTCCGACTTTGTTTTTGTTGCACATCAACGACCTTTTGTCATGTGCACCAATTCATTGTTACTAGGATGACAGTACAGTCCATGATAGCTTTTTGTTTGACAAGCCCCCAAAGGGCTCACAAACTCCAACGGCTCGGAGGGCTTTGAAGAAAAGAATGGACGGTTACCTCGAGAGTGTTTTTTTCTCTTGGGGTAAAAATAATCACGTTGAATTCAATGTTTCAAAGACCCAATCTTGTCTGATTACGTCTAAAAGGGATCGAAATGAAAATCTAGTCTCCTTCAACGGAAGCAATCTGCCGAACAGGCCCTCTATTGATATGCTTGGTGTAACCCTAAGTGACCAGCTCAGATATGGGGGCTCCATCGAAGCCAGAGTAAAGTTAGCCTCCCAAAAACTGGGCGTACTGTACAGGGCCCGCAGATCTTTAATAGTACACAACTACTAACCCTGTACAAATCACAAGTGCGCCCCATGGTTGAATTTGGCAACCACCTCTGGTCTGGAGCTCCAAAATACCTGAAAAATACTCTCGACTCTGTGCAAAAACGGGCGGTCCGTTTGATAGATTCCCCCATCTTAACAGACGGATTGCAATCTTTAGAGCACAGGCGTCGGGTGGGAATGCTATCCTTTTTCTACCGGTATTACAATGGAATTTGTATTGAGGAACAATAGAGGAGCTAGCGTCATTGATCCCTTCGGCATCGGTGCATAGTCGGGAAACACGCCAAACGCGTGCCCAACATATGTACATGGTTGACATTTGTTACATGAGAATGTGTCTTTTCTTTTCGACTCGTTCATGTGTTCAACAGCTCGGCTGTGAAACGATTTGCCGGCCTCTGTGTTTCTTCCTTCCTACAACACGGGTCTCTTCAAGACCAATGTTCATTCCTTCCTCTCCTCAAAAAGACCCTCCACACAGCATCTCAGATGACATAGGCCCTGAGGGAATTTTTTTCCTCAGGGCCTCCTGTGTGGACTTATTGTAAAAAAAAAAAAAAAATGCTGGTGAAAATGCTAGAAATGTATTCTGTATAAAAAAAATATGTTTTTATTTATTTTAATTATATACAAAGTTTTTACTAATTGTGCCATTAATAAAACCAAGTAACCAGGTAACCATGTAAAATTTTAAGTGACATTATTTAATAGTTTTTTAGACTCTACCCTACCCAAGCCAATAAACCATTTAGTTATTATTGAACCGATGTGGGATATTTTGCGTGTGTTAATATTTAATTCTGATGTGATTTTATTATATAATTTCGGCCCCAAATATGTATGTCTTTTGATACTCCCTAGGACCACGAGATCCTTTCTGGTGTGACTTCTTGTGATATATTGGGTCCTTACATATGAAATTGGCGTACTGGCAACTTTGATCTCAAATATCTTCTCTTTGGTTAGGAATTCCAAATTCAAATTTATACAGCTATTTACTCATGTATTTGTGTTTCGAAAATTATAATTCATTTGTTTTTTCCTTAATTGTTTTTTTTCTTTGCGTCACTTAGTTTACAAAATGGAAAACTTGAAATATCGCATTATTTACAAGTACGAGTTCCACCGTGGCACCAGTGCCGCAGAAACGGCTCGAATGATTAATGATATGTATGGCGACGGTGATGCAAAAGAAAACACAGTGCGTTTTTGGTTCCAACATTTTCGTTCTAGAAATTTTGACCTGCAGAACAAGCCCCGTGGACGCCGGAGCCAAAGTTGATAATGAAGAATTGAAGGCTACTGTGGAAGCGGATCCATCGCAAACCACGTCCGAGTTAGCTGCAGGCTGCGGTGTTAGTGATAAAACTGTTTTAATCCACTTGAAGCAAATTGGGAAGGTGAAAAAAAACTCCCATACAAAACTCCCATAAGCTCCCATACAAAACGCCAATTTCATATATAAGGACCTAATATTTATGATCAATTTTATTAAGATTTATGAGACCTTTAAGGGTGTATTACCAGCGAACCAAAATTCCGATTTTGTCACCAGTGCTCAAACGTTAGTGCTCGCGAACGGATTTTTTTTAGAACTAGATAGATTTCATTAATATCCTACTATCGCTCGTGTCTGGGTAAAACAATAAAATCTTTGTTTTTTTATTCAAAATGCAAATAAGTTTTTTGATGTTGGGGACTTATATTCGTGGTGAAAATTTTCTTATTTGGACCTTTTGTGACCAATTTTACGGAAACGATAACATCAAAATTTTGCTGGGAAGAGTGTCACAGAGACGTCCTCGGGCCTGAATGAATTGGCTTGGAAGTTTGGTCAATTAATTAAAAACTTATATTTCCTAAATTTATTATTTTTCAATAATGTCTAATCAAAATATGGTTTTAAAAAATCTGAATTATAGTAGGTACTTAGTAAATGCGCAAATAAATAAAAAAAATAGACCGATTTTCGACATGAAACGCGTGCAGGGATTTTTTTTTAATGATTTTATTTGAACTAAAATTATAATTTTGAAACATAGCCTTACCAAATAATGTATTGATTTATAATACTGTATGATTACATGGTATGAATTCTATCTTGTATAATAATATTTCTGGTTTGAAAATTAATAAATCTGAGCATCGACTAACAGTATAACTTTTTATTTATTAAAAAAATTCAATCTTTTAAAAAATATAAAACTCCGCTTTACCAGATAACACAACAATCTATTGAAACCATATTGTGTTTTTTTTGTAAAAATGTTTCGTAACTTCTAGAATTTGGTTTAAAAATGACAAACTTCCCGTGAGTGTAACGAAGCCCTCTTATTGAGGATTACATATAACAAGCAAATAACAAAACCATTGTACATATTTTTTTAATGTGAATATCGCACAAGAGTTCCAACTGCTACCATCTGGAAACAGTGAGACTGTGGCGACCAGATCAACGGTCGCCCCCTTTAGCCAAAATCATTGCGCCGCCACTGGAAGAACTTACCAGACAACCTACCTATAATTGTTGTGTTTCACGCCGCGCAATATTGGGAAGCACATCGAAAGGCCTCGAGTTACCTGCCGTTGCATATTTATGGCCGCAGAAGGTTCAAGAGCCTTCTCCCTTTTGCGCGGGCACGCAACAATATTACTTGGCGCTACGGGAAGTTACTCACACGGTCGGCTATATAAGCGCAGCGACATAACGCTAGTCAGTCAGTCAGTTCCAGTCCACGCTTGTACCAGTAACAGTTCACCAACACACACAGACAACAGTGCATCATGTGATAACATCCAATGCGGCAACCGGCCAGACTCTCGGCGACTCACTGCCGACTGTGCCGGTACATCAATAACCTTCGAGGACGCAACATCTCGCAGCTAACATGGTCCATCGCACCATCAGCTCAAGAGACTCAATTGCCCACGACAAGTCCCGCGGCGGGCCTTCTTGTCACGTGCGCAGCAACTTCTCAGGCATATCGAAGCATGTCCCGCTTCGCTGCCACTGAGACCTCAATTCTCCTCACAAGGTTCACCGCTGCCCATCTCCGCGACTCACCGCGTCGAGCATCCATCCTGGACGACAAGGTCTTCTCCACCACCACGGTGCGAAACTACATTCTGGCGACATGCAGACCCGTGGTCTGCTCCACCACGCATCATCAGCCTTCATCACTCATCACCTACGTGCCTCATCAACATCGCTCCTGTCTGCACCCTGTTACTCCACACCAACTTACCATCGCTACGTAGCAGCAATAAAGACTGACTCAATACCTCGACTGACGCCTTTCATTTAATCGTCCACCGTCTCTGCCGATCCGCGCGTCCGCTCCCTCAAGACTATGGTATCCCGAATTGGGGTATGTTGTGAGGCTGAAGCTAGTAGGGGGGGGGGGGGGGGGTAAGGATATAGGGAAGAGTAAGGTGGGAAAGTACCTGGCCGTTCAGATCTGGTCACCAAACACGGTTAAAGCCATTTCAATTCTAAACAGCGGTCTTATTACACCAGGGCGATAATGAGAGTATCTTCCACTCTGGAACGTGCCGCAAATATACTATATTTTATTTTAAATCAATTAATTGTGAATTAACACTAATTAATCAAATAATTCGGATTGTTAGTTGAGAACCTTAACTCTCGATAACGGAGGCTGTCATAACTCTACTAAAATAAACATTCAATATTATTGTCAAAGAGCATAATAAGCATAATCGTAATTTACCACTTACCTATATTACACCATTCAATTTCACAACAGGTAAGACACAAATTATCGCCCAAACGAAAGCACTCCCTCTTGACGGTTTTACCCGCCATTTAAACTAATCATATTTTGTATGTCCATAATAAGTTGAGAGGTTTAATTCCTTTCTATTAATTTATAAATAAAACACTTGTGTTGCAAATTTTAACAAAGAAACGACATTTATGTGCATTTATATGACTTTCCTTTGAATCTAAAATTGATATTTTACAATAAAATAATAGAACAATAAAACAAGGGACAATTATTGATAATTACATTCTGACACTATACCTAGGATTCAAATTTAAACGGAATATATTTCCTGTACAAAAAAAAAATATATATATATATATACAATCATACAATATACAATCATACAATCATAATATAATCATAATATAAAATCATTATACAATCATCGATTAGAATAACGTGTATTGCATTGACATTTCACCTTCATGGAAGCACCTGTTTTGCCAACTTCGAGAACTTTTTTTCCAAACAATAGTAAAAAGGAACAAAAAAAAATAGTTAATACTTACAAAACATATAGTGTCCCATCATAATTAGCACTTTCCCAAGTATCAGGATAGTAGTTGACTAAATTAGCACTAACGGTATTCATTGTTCTGAAATATAAAATTATTAGCCGTTATTGATAATTAATAGGACAGCTTATCGAAATAAATGCAAGGAAAGATAAGGGAAACTGATAAATAAGATACAAACTTTGATTAGAATGCAATGTTCACTCAAGCAGAACAAATTAAAATAATAAATATTTTTTTGTTTACAATCAATACACTATCGAATGATTGACATTGACAGATGAATTTACAATACACATAAATACTGCCTCGCGCCTGCTAGTATCAACAAAACCATAACAAAACTATTCGTTGTGTATGCTTGCAATAATGCAAAATATTTGCATTTTCCATAGACTAGATAATAAATATATTTGGGGAATACCGCGCTCATAAAAATAATAGCACCCCGCACATGTTCACTTCGGAGCGACTGAGTCCTGCGCCACTTCAGGCCGCCGCGCAGAAAAGTCTCACAGTGAACTGCGCTGTAAACCTATCGGTCTTACTTTTCTGCGCGGCGGCCTGAAGTGGCGCAAGACTCAGTCACTCCGAAGTGGCCGTGTGCGGGGCGCTAATACAAACAAAAATTAAACACAACCATCATAAAATATTCGGAATAAATGAGAACATAATATTTTAAAAGACAATTAACTTAATTCTTTTTTTCGTTATTTGTTGTTGTGGTGTTATCCCGTGTTGCGCTACCTCCTTCTTTAGCCAACGCTGTCCGAAACGTTGGCTAAAGAAGGAGGTAGCGCAACACGGCTTAAAACACCCCAAAAACAAATAACGAAAATACTTTTCGCCGTGAAAATCTAAGAATGTATGGAACTTAATTCTTAGTTTACATCAATTTATTTGTATGTACACAATCAACATATATTATGTATATGTTTCGTACAGGGTGTAACGGGGCGTACCCGAGGAATTTTAACCAGCGATTCCTGACCATATTTGGAGTAAAAAATGTAAACGTCATTTTGCAGTCCGATGACATTTTTGAAGTAAAATTTCTTTACGCCTGCTCGACATTTGGGGGTAAAATGATGAATATGTTACGAAGAAGAACCATATGTAACGCTAATCTATATGAAACGCTATAATGAATGTGTAACGCTAATATATATGAAACGCTATAATGAAAGTGAAATGCTAATCTATATGAAACGCTATTGAAAGTGAAACGCTATAGTTGAGTTGAGCTGAGCAGAGCTGAGCTGAGCTGAGCTGAGCTGAGCTGAGCTGAGCTGAGCTGAGCTGAGCTGAGCTGAGCTGAGCTGAGCTGAGCTGAGCTGAGCTGAGCTGAGCTGGGCTGAGCTGAGCTGAACTGAGCTGAAAGTTGAGTTCCAGTTGAGTTCGAGTTGAGTTCGAGTTGAGTTCGAGTTGAGTTCGAGTTGAGTTCAAGTTGAGTTCGAGTTGAGTTCGAGTTGAGTTCCAGCTTAGTTCCAGTTGAGTTCCAGTTGAGTTCCATTTGAGTTCCAATTGATATCCAGTTCAGTTCCAGTTCAGCTCCAATTCAGTTACAGTTGAGTTCCAGTTGAGTTCCAGTTCAGTTCCAGTTGAGTTCTAGTTCAGTTCCAGTTCAGTTCCAGTTCAGTTCCAGTTCAGTTAAGTTGAGTTGAGTTGATGGGGATGTTGAGGGGATGGGGATATTTTTATTCCTGTTATTGTTATATTGTTAATGGACGGCATAAGTTAGTGAAGTTTTACTTCAGTTGTGTGGTCTAAAGCACATTCGTTTTTTTTTTAATTAAAAACATTAAAAATGTTTTTCCACCACACGCCGCCACTGACACGGTTAGAAAAGTGGCGCGTTCATAGCCAAGCGGTGATTTGATTCTCCAAAGAGCGCGCGTATCGCTGACACCCACCGCGATGTATTATTTTCCATAGCGATGGGAACAGTAGCAGCATGTGATTGAAACATATATTTTTTATTATTTTTAATAGAAAAAAATGTCATCGGATGGCAAAATGACATATTAACTCCAAATATGCTCAGGAATCGCTGGTTAAAATCCCTCGGTTACCCTGCTACCCTCGGTACATACATATAATGGATAAGGGGTCGTTCAAGTATTACGTAACGCACTTGGGGGGAGGGGGGGTCAAGTAAAACGTTACTGTGCGTTACGGGGGGGGGGGGGGGTTCGAACAACGCGTTACGTAACATGTTTTTTTTAATTATTTAAATAAAAAATAGAGAATTAGAAACTTAATGCACATTATAAGGCCATGTCAATGTTTGGGTAAATTTTTTTAAGTTCTTTATTTCTTAGAACTTAAAATGTAAAATAGATTTGGTTTTTCGGGGCAGTTCTCCATCTCAAACTATCGTTGTTAAATGAGATTGTAGATGGATACAATCATCAAAAAAACACTTTTCTAAACCTCAAGAATTATGTCGTTACTAACAAACTTACTAGCACTGTTTTGAACTTCTTTAGTGTTCAAATTTTGATAGAATAAAAAAAATTCTGATAAAGGTTTTTCTCCACTGTGGGAAAATATATGATTTTTTAGATATCCCTTTGTAGTACATGAATAGTTGCAGTCAGTACACGAAACAGGTTACACTCCACTGTGAATCAGCGAGTGCGTTCTTGGACGTCCCTTTTGAGAACATGATTAGTTGCTATTTTTAATTGATAAACTAACGTTTAAGACAAGATTTTTATGCAATAGCACAAAGGGTAACAATTATTATAAGCAATAATTATCAGCCTGAAACAATCATCTACATTGAAAAAATCTTCCGAGAAAAGATACTGGCCACTAACAAGTTAAAGTATTTCACGAAAAAAATGCAGACATAATTTGTCTCGACGCCACCTAGCGAGCGATTTAGTATTAACAATGCCTCTCTCACAAAAAATAAAGTTGATTGTTTTCAGGTGGAGAAATGTAATAAGCAGTAATTGTTGAATGAAGCACGAGTATATATTGAATTATTTGGCGGGTTTTAGATAAGCCGCCATAGCTCAGTGGTAGAGCTCCTGACCGGAAATCAGAGGGACACGGGTTCGAGTCCCGTTGGCGGCCAGTATCTTTTCTCGGAAGATTTTTTCAATGTAGATGAGTGTTTCAGGCTGATAATTATTGTTTATAATAATTGTTACCCTTTATGATTAGTTGCAGTTGGGACACGAAAAAGGTTTTTGTCCACTGAGGGTTAACACATGATTTTTTAGATGTCCCTTGCGATAACATGAAAAGTGGCTATCGGGACATGAAATAGATTTTTCTACTCGGTGAATAAATATGTGACGTTTTATTTGTTATTTTGTAGAACATGTATATTTGCAGCCGGGACCCGAAGAAGGTTTTTATCCACGATGGGAAAACATGCGATTTTTTTTAGATTTCTCTTCGTATATGCATAGTTACACTCAGAACATGAAAAAGGTTTTTTCTCCACCATGAATCACGCTGTGAATTTTTAAATCTCCCTGTAGAGAACTTGAATAACTTCATTCGGGGCATGAAAATGGTTTTGTCCGCTGTGGATAAACGTGTGATTTTATTGGTGCCTCTTTGAAGAAAGTGAATACTCGCAGTAGAAACATGTAAAAGGTTTTATTTCACTGTGAGTCAGCAATGATTTCTAATAAGTTGCTTTGTACAACATGAATAATTGCGGTCGGGACATGAAAAAGGTTTTTGTCCAGTGTGGGTAAACATGTGAATTTTTAGATACCGTTTTGTAGCGCATGAATAGTCGCAGTCAGAACATGGAGAAGGTTTTTCATCACTGTGAGTTAGCAAGTGCCGTTTTAGTCATTTTTTCGAGAAAAATAAATGTTGCAGTCAGGGAATGAAATTGTTTTTTTTTTTCCACTGTGGATAAACATGTGATTTTTAGATTTCTCTTTATAGTACATGAATAGTTGCAGTCGGAACATGAAAAAGGTTTTTCTCCACTATGAGTCAGCAAGTGACTTCTTAGATATCTCTTTCGAGAACACGAATTGTTGTAGTCAGGACATGAAAAAGGTTTTCTCTTCTGTGAATCCTACTGTGGATTTTTAAATCTTCCTTTTGAGTACTTGTATAACTGCATTCGGGACGGAAAAATGGTTTTCTTCCGTTGTGGGTTAAATGTGATTTTTTTGGTCCCTCTTTATAGAACATGAATAGTCGCAGTAGAAACATGTAAAAGGTTTAATGTTACTGTGAGTCAGCAAATGATTTCTAAGAAGTTCCTTTGTACAACATGAATATTTGCAGTCGGGCATGAAAAAGGTTTCTTTCCGCTTCGGGTAAACGTGTGTATTTTTAGATATCGTTTTGTAGTGCATGAATAGTCGCAGTCGGGACATGAAAAAGGTTTTTCGTCACTGTGAGTCAGCAAGTGCCGTTTTAGTTTTTTTTCGAGAAAAAGAATAGTTGCAGTCAGGACATGAAATAGGTTTTTCTCCACTGTGGGTAAAAATGTGATTTTTAGAGATTCGTTTACTTCGTAGTACATAAATAGTTGTAAGTACTTCGTAGTACATTAATAGTTGCAGTCGGAACTTTAAAAAGATTTTTCTCCACTATGAGTCAGCAAGTGACTTCTTAGGCATCCCTTTTGAGAACACGAATAGTTGCAGTCAGGTCATGAAAAGGTTTTTCTCTTTTGTTAATCATACTGTGGATTTTTTAATCTTCCTTTTGAGAACTTGTATAACTGCATTCGAAACATGAGGAAAGACAGTGCTAAATTGTGGAGATCCGGAAGGAATACAAGGCCGATAAAAATATTAATAATTTCCAATTTTTTTATAAATAGCAACATGAATAAATAAAATAAACCATATACGCATGCAATGCGAGATAGTATTTATTACCGCAAACGCGATTTAAACATGAAAAAAAGGTATTTAAGCGACTTTCCAGAAGTATCTTTGTGCAACTTAATTGTGGCTTTCAGGAAAAAATTGTCACTTGGGCGTTACGTAACGTTTAGGGGGGGGGGGGGTTTGCATAGGAAAACATTACGGCGCGTTACACGGGGGGAGGGGGGGTCAAAAATCTTCAAAAATTGCGTTACGTAATACTTGAACGCTCCCTAAACACGTTTAGAATTCTTTTTTTTAATACATTTTTTTGTTATTTTATTTGTGTAATACGTTTAGAATGTTTGTTTTTTTTTATATTAGGAGAGTGAAATGATTTCCTTAAGGGCCGTGTCATATATGATCATGTCATGCGGTGGATCTTTTCAAGGGAATGAATCCCATGTCTTGTTAGCGGTAAACCTTGAAGGTAAAACTTCGTCTCATAAACACGGGAAATCCTACGAAGTCACCAAACGTAGCGAAAAACGCAGCTGACTCAGATGGGGACAATAGCCCTGAAGATCAACTTAAAAAGTAATTTAAGTTCTACTATTCCCAAATATTTTATAAGTATTGTTCCGTTGGGCAAAATTAAAAGAAATCAGGTTTTAATTTCGGGTGAAGCTGATGACGCCGTATTTTAAAAATATTTATTTGAAGGAATAACTTTACTTCTGCATGTTTGAAAAATGTTAGGTGTGTACAGTCCTTTAACTTTTAATTTTCGCTACAATGGCGCGCCACTTCTGGCCGCCGCGCCGCGCAGGAAAGTAAGATAACGGTTTACAGCGCAGTTCACTGTGATACGTGAGACTATGAGACTATTCTGCGCGGCGGCCTGACGTGGTGCGCTCAAAAGTGTTCGTATGGGGGGTACTATTAACCATAGAGAAAATTAATATGCGTTTTTATTATTTTTTCGCGGTTGGCGCCTTGATTCTTGACTTTGTCCAACTGTCAAAAGTCAAAATAGTTCTCGTGCATACGTCACTTTTTTATTATCAGTGCACTGCTTGTTATCTTTTGCTAAATGTTTTTGTAAGATTGAGCTGTAGGATAAACTAGAATTCATTTGATTCTGCCATTTAGTTTTCACCGCGCTCTCTGCACGTTTGGTTGATTGGTAACCATTCACTTTAATTTATTTTAAGGAATTAAATAAACCAAACAGTGCACCATGTCAGCTGCTGTAAAAGGTGATAAAGATTTAAATTGTTTTCGGCTTATATTATATCAACCATTTAATAATGTCAAATGTTATAAGGATAAATTTGTAATTTAAAACAACATTCCCTTAAGTTATGAGATCAACTCCGCTACATAATTATTACAAAGTCCAACGTCATTCCAAAGTCCAGTTTCAATTTATTTTGGTACGATCTAAATATTATCCGGTTTTGTCTCTGTTCCTACGTTTTATAATATTTTGATATAGTTTTATGTACACATTAAATAAATTGATTTGTACACAAACTTGAAAAATATAATATGAAGGGATTATTAACTGAAACGGGCTTTCGTTAATTTTATGTCATGAAAATTATAATTTTTATTTTGTAAATGGTAGTGTAAGATAATTTTGCTATAAAAATGATACAATTAATTAAAGATACTTTTTTTAGAAAAGGCACAATTAAAAAAATGGAATCTTCCGGCGATTTAGTCACTAAAAGGCGCTATATATAGTTTTCTTTATTTTTGTCCGACCGTATGGAAATGTAATATAATTATCTATACATATAACCATCAAACCCTTTTGCTCGTGAGATTGGCGGAGATATTTTTATGGTAACCCCAAACTGAAAGCACTGCTCTTCTTATTCAAATGTTGGGTATTTAGAACGTACACCCAATGTATATTCTAAATACTGCAATTTTCCGATTTAGAAGGGGGAGTATCGTACAGATCACCCGCTTTTAGTAGAAGAGGTTTTTTTTCATTTTTCTAGGGGCTGCTGATCACTGACATTTGGTTCTTCAAAGCACCTTCCATTGAAACACCAGTAGAATAAAGAAGAATTGTCACAATTTCTTCCTTCTTTCCCTTCAACACATGTTCTCATACGAATTTGTGTGTATTTTCAGGGATCTTCATTGTGGGGGCCAAGCGCACCCCGTTTGGGACATATGGAGGAGTCTTTAAGGGGAAGTCGGCCATGGAACTACAGACCGTGGCCGCCGTGGCAGCCCTGAAGCAAGCTAAAGTCAGTCCCGATAAGGTTGACACCGTGGTCATCGGAAATGTCCTTGTGGTAATTATTTTCTAATGACTACCTATATCCTCTTAATTATAAAGCAGAATTTTGATTGTACAACACATTAAAGATCCTTGAATAGTGAGCTCTGGCATCATGAAATTTGGACAGCATTTTTGTAGTTAATTTCTACTTATTATAGAGCAGAGACGGTTTACGTTTAGTTCCCGTGAGCACTTAGGACGTAGGCCCATTATGCGATTTCCCATTTTACCTCATTCCTAGTACCTAACCCAGTCCCTTTTATGAAGTTCATCAGGGTTGTCATTGGATATGTGGCTATTTCTTCTGGTTCCACAATGTCCTCCCAGATTTCTGAGCCTTGTTCCCAACAGAGCTGAACATCAGGCATCAAAGGGAATCTCTTCATTATTTTCACATTTCCTGTATCTATTGGTGTTTTCCACTCCCAACATCTGCATGTGTCTCCTGAGATGGCAGTGTCCCCTTAGTAGTCCTACCAGTTCCCTCAGTGAATATCTATCCATATTAGGTAGTTGCCTGGTTCGTCTAGGGCAACCATACTCAACCCGCGGGCCACATGCGGCCCGGCAAGCTTTTGTGTGCGGCCCTAAACACTTTATATCAGGAACTTTATTTAAAAAAATCTATCATTCTAAATTTCGTATATCTTGAGATTCGTTTCGTCTTTGACGCACAGATAGTGATACTTGAAAAGGATTGTCATTATGGTTCACATAATCTGGTATGAATACGTGGGTGGGATACGCTTTTTTAGAATTTCACGGCCAAAAGTATTTTCGTTATTTGTTTTTGTTATGCTGTGTTTTTTCGCTACTTCCTTCTATAGCCAGCGTTTCAGTTTTCGACAGCGTTGCAGTGCCCATCATCAGTGCAGATATGTAAGAGTGTTGCTATTGCAAACGCTAGATTTATTCCCAAAAAACAAATATTTGACTCCCAAGTACGCGCGCAAATAATTTATAAATATTGCAAATTTTAACCCCATTTCTTGCTGTCGTATAAAGTATTGTTCGGTTATAATTTAAATAATGTCCAATATTTCTTTGTTGGGGGGGGGGGAGGGGGGTTGATAATTTTTTTTCGTCATACCAGTATAGTGTTGCGGCCCGCGTTATAAATACATGTATGTGGCCCGAAGAGAAAAAAGGTTGAGTATCGTTGGTCTAGGGTCTGATCTGTTTACAAGTACTTTGTACTGCCTCATTCCGGGTGCCCTCTCCCAATCCTTCTAGTTCTGGAATTTGACCCACCTTTCAGTATGTAATTTGGTGTGGCAAGCTGCCACTCCTACGGCCGGCTTAGGACCCGCAAGCGGTGCTTTCGCCCCTTTCCTTGTACCAAGATCAGTGTTATTATATTGATAGTAGCAAGTTCTTCAAGAACAGTCCTGCATTCCATCACCAGTCTGCAGTCGAATAGATCACTTTCCAGTGCCATTAGGGCTGCCTGGCTATCAGAATGTTCTTATTCCTGCACCCTTCCTGTACTTTAAGTAAACACAAATATTTTCAGCTCATAGTGTCATTTGTACAGCAAACTAAACTCTTAAATATCCATTTACTCTTGTAAAAACTGCCAAATTGTTGATTTATAGTTTTTAATTGTGGACAGAGCAGGGTAGTAACATCAAGTATTTATTGTATTCATTATTATGTAATCAGTCTCTACCAATAATAATAACAAGAATATATTATTAGTGATAAATATTTTGAATTTTTTCGGTATGTCTTTGTACTCATTTGATTTAACCTTAGTATCTCTGCCAAATGGACTATAAAATTATGATCACTAAAGAGATAAACTAAAAGAAGTTTTGCGGGTGTGTCAGTGCTCTCGAAGTAAGCTCAATTTTCCCTTACTTCTTAGGCAATTAATCCACATTTTCAAACATTGAACCACTTTCTTGAGCGGATAATCTACATACAAATTTCATCGGCCTGTCTAGGAGTTCAAAATGCTTTAATTTAAATTGGCTATATTAGTTTTTTTAGGTATAAATCACATTTCTAGAGATTAACCGTTCATTGTGTGTGATGATTCAATGTTGGTTGTATAACAATATGCACAGTATCTTTTATCCTATAAATATAAACCATAACATGTTAGTTTAGATCTTTGAACTCACTTTTATTGCTTACCTAATCTTTATGAACATTTATCATTATCTCTTATTGACCTTGTGTTATTTGCCTATATGTATTGTATTGTTTTCTTTCTATTTTACATTGTTTTTATGTACATCTATTTGAATTTCGATTTTGTTTGTTTGAATTAATGAAGTGGAAATTAACCTACTTCCCGACATCCAATCGAGCTGAAACTCGGCAGATAGACTCATTGTCGGTGACAATGCGTTCTATCAACTTTTGTTGAAAATCACGCACACACACGCATATATATATATACACATTTCTTTGAAATTCATTGACATACTGCAATAAATATCGGGATTTTGCTGGGTTGGTATAGTTTTTGACTCCAGTTCCTGGGTAGGAAGATTTAATCCTCAGTCAAACCACCCTCAACACTCTTCTATCGGTTCTAATCTTCAGTGATATGCACTGGCGGTTCGTGGTTATTCTCAATGGGGGTCCAACCAATTTGGGAGGCGGGTGTGGGTACCGCCATTTCACCCCAAGGTGTCCGCTAAGTTTGGTGACCTAGCCCGGGTTCATGGGATGAGGTTTGTCCTGGTCTAGGCAGTGGATACGTCTGCCCACCAGCTGCGAAGCAAGCCGGAACGGGAGAGAATGGTTGGGGGAATCGCTTTGATGTCTCCCGCCATACTCTCTCAGAACATCACCTTGCACCGCAGTGGGAGGGATGGATTCATACGTCTGTCACTCCTGGACAAACTGACCCCCAGATTCTTACCCACCCCTCATATCTTTTTCCTTCCCAGAACTTCCGCTCCTCCCTTTCATAAAAAGACCCTCCACACAGCATCCCCTGAGATGACATAGGGCCCAGAGGGGAATATTTTCCTCAGGGCCTCCTGAGTGGAGCTAATGTAAAAAAAAACGAAAATTAGGAAGGAAAAATAAATTCATTTAAATCTCCTTAACATATGAATCTATTAAAACTTTTACTATATTATTTGCGAATGCATAAAATATTTGTAAAAATTTTTTTTGGAAAAGTTATAAAAATCCCGACAATATTTTTTTATTAAACATAGAAAAATGTTTTGTGCATCCAGTAATAATTTTTAAATTATGTTTTTATTTCACCTTCATCTGAGGCGCACATAAATATGACATTATTCCAAAGTGACATATGGTGAATAAAAGCTTGGATGTCATGTGAACAGTGTATGGTAAAGGCAAGTGAAAGATGTGCCACAAGTTGTGGCCCACAACAAAATACAAACATTTTGGCCGAGATATAGATAAGAGATAAAATATTGTTTGTATGAAATATTCCACAAGAATTATCTGTCAATAGGTGTGTTCTGGTTTCAGCTCCTATGAACAGATTTTCACACGGGCTGGCGAATTTATGAGTAAAGTGTGCTGTTCAAAATGTAGTAATGTTATAATAATTGATATTTGTTATTTTCATCTTTTCTACTGTTTGGGAGTTCACTGCACATATTACTACACTACATAAATATATGCTCCTTATGGCCTGTTCGCACTGGGAGAGTAGTTTTGTCGAGTAGCGAGTAACTAGCGAATAAATTGCTACTTGACTCGCCGAAAAGCGTTCGCATTACATTCAAGTAGAGTACATTAGTGAGCCGCGCTGATACGCAACAAAGCAAATACACTAATTAAGCTGATTGTAATGCTTATTTTAGAAGAGGTGCAAGGAAAATTATTGAGATGCAAATAAATAGACTATAGACACGAAAAGAGATTAATAGCGGCAAAAATAAAGAATTTTATCGCAAGAGCATCCAATGGCACGACCGCTCCAACGGCACGACATATCCGCGCGTCTATAATGAACTCTACTACATCGACTGGTTCGCGCATGTCATTGCCCAGGGACGCGTGGTGGGAGGCGCTAAAATAGAATGAAATGGATAAGGGCTTACTAAACTACTATACTAAAATTGTAGTGTTCGGACGCGTTTAGTAACTAATATACTTGCTACTCGACTAAACTACTCTCCCAGTGCGAAAGGCTCTTTAGAGAAAACTGCCAATGGTGGTTCAATGATCGATCTCTGCATTTATTGTTACTTGTTACTTAGTTTAAGAGGAGCGGCTGTTCGGCCTCTTTTTCATACAAGATTTAATTTTGGATTTGAGGCCAAAATATGTCCATTTAGAATACACGTGTATTATATTCATGCATATGTGTTCGACTTTCACAGTCAATTTTTTTTTTTCATTATTATTAAAGACAAAATAATAAATAAAAGTGATTGATTTATTTGACAGATATACTTGGAATGTATTAACTTTGTGAACTCTTCTTTTCAGAGCTCAGCTCCCGATGGCGCATTCCTACCCCGCCACGTGTCCCTGAGGTGTGGTATCCCCATCGAGAAGCCAGCACTCGGCGTCAACAGGCTGTGCGGCTCTGGCTTCCAGGCTGTCGTCAGCGGAGCTCAGGTACCTAAAGCGTTAACAGTCCCATTATAAATATAATCAGTCCTAATTAACATGTTTTAATTTTTACACAACTCATATTCAACCGTTTATCCACTGGAGCGATTGCTCAAGATTCTTTGGTGATCATTTTGAATATGTTCCGCCCACATATGTGAAAATTTGCCAAAATTGGCAGCAAAACTTCTTTATCTTCTTCGATGGCGCTACAGCCCATATCGAGCTTTGGTCTCCTGAAACAGTCGCCTCCAACTCCTCCTGTCCTCAGCGGCTGACTTCCAGTTTGGTACCTGGAGAAGCTGTGCTGTATCCCCTCTTACCTCGTCTTCCCACCTCAGTCTGGGTCTTCCCACTTTTCTCTTTCCACCTGGGTGTCCAGTCAAAATTCTTTTTGGGACATCCGGCATTCTCTGTACATGCCCAGCCCATCTCAGCCTGAGGAGTCTCATATGTGCTGAGATACTAGGGGCCTTATATATGTCGTACAATTCTGTATTTTGCCGGATGCGCCACTGTTCGCCCTCTTTCGCGGGTCCGCATATTCATATTGGCAGCAAAACAATCCGAGGTATTTTAAATAGTGCCGTATTGTGGCAAAAAGTGTTCCAGTAGTTATATAAAAACATTACTAATAAACGTTACATAGATTAAACTTATGTTTAACAGCCTTGTAGTGTTGATGGTAAGTTACAAACTGCTTACACAGCAAATGAGGCTTGTTTATAGTCAGTCTCGAAATATATTTGAGATCAATGTTTGTTATTAAAAGTTGAAGATTTGATTTGATGAAAATGGACAATTTTTTTGACATTCATTCATTTCTCCATTGTATGCAAAAAAATGTGTAAAAACTGATTTCCGTGAAGCGGATTTAAAAAAAAAAAATATTTACGAAGAAGTACCTCAACAAAACTGTTTATCTTCTGTCAACACGCATGTGCTATACGGCCAAAAGCGACATTGCCGTGCTACGAATTGCTAGCAATGTGTTTTAACTACACATCACTAGCTATAAGTCTTAGATGTAAGTCACTAGTTATAATTATTAATCTTAGTTGTAAGCTATATAAATCTTAGATGTAAGTCACTAGTTATAGTTGTAAGCCATTGTTATATTAATTCTTTTATATATTTGTTTGCGTATTATAGCGCCCTTGAAGTGATTTTTCACGAAAAGCCAGTGTTATATTAATTCTTTTATATATTACAGCGCTCTTGAAGTGATTTTTCACGAAAACGGCGCTATATATAATTAGCCCAATATTATTCACTGAATTGTGTTTATTAGTGCAATCTCAAAACAGAACTTGTAGTGTTCTTGTGCAATATGTGACTAAAACACCATTTTTACGGTTAAGTAGTATTTTTATCAGTGAGGTTGTAACATACTTTCATGTTTTGAAAATTGAAGCAATATTAAAATCGTCTAATCATTGCCAAAAGTGGTGACCCCAACACGATCCTACAAATCACTTGAAATTCAATCGTCCTTTTATAGGATATCCTCACCGGATCTGCCCAAATCGCCCTGACCGGGGGCTGTGACAACATGTCCCAAGCGCCCTACGCCGTGCGCAACGTCCGCTTCGGCACCATGCTGGGGGCCCCCATCGCCTTTGAAGACACCCTGTGGACGGGGCTCACCGACAGCTACTGCAAGCTGCCCATGGCCCTGACCGCTGAGAACCTCGCTGAGCAATACAAGATCCCGCGTCAAGAGGTTGACAACTTTGCACTCAGGTCACAGAAAAGGTGGAAGGCTGGTGAGCAATTTTCATTTATTTAGGATCGTGTAGTTTGTAGAGACTGTAACAGTGTAGCATGCCACAAAAAAAAATAAAGTCTGATTAATACAGTGAAATCCTCTTAAGAAGTTTGGTGGCTTAAAAAGTTTGGTTTTTTCACATGCAATGTTTTCAAGTTTGTTTTTTTCCAGTCCCTTGGAAAACTTCTTAACCCGGCGTCATTGAGGCAGGGTCAATATGACCCTGCACGTTTTGTATACGAAAAATTTCTTAGAAATAATTGCCGCACACAACCGTCTGTCTCAGTAGCTGCAGTTAAGTATCACCCCTCCCCTTCGTGTACCTCACTTTAGTCGTCCTTCGCCCGCACAAGGAGCAACACGTGTGTAAGCCTGCGACCGGGTAATTATGACCCAGCTCAACGGCGACGTTGCTGCTTTGTGCCATATAGATCTCATAGATCTCTTGAAACACACTTGTATGAAAGAAGTCACCTTGAGTGAAATCAAAGCTTTTATTGGATTACTGTACATAGCTGGACACATTACCAATGTGTTTTATTGTTGATACTGATTGTATATACAGTTATATATTATAAATATCAAATTTTTAAAATTAAAAATTATTTTATCCAGGGCAAAATAGTAACATTTGTAACAGGGTCATAATGACCCACCTCAACGTTAGTGTAACTTTTTTCCGCTACAATGACGCCGGGTTACGAGGGTTTCACTGTATATGAAAAAAGATGGTGGATAAAATTAACACTTAAAAATTAACCTCTGTTGATGATAGATTTTGACAATGATTTTCCATTATTTTTATGAACTCGTTGGCAAATATGAATTTATAGAAGCATTATAAGATAATTTTTAAATAGCGTTTTAATCTTTATACATAAAAATCGGTGACCGGACAACTCATAATTATGCAGCTTCAACACCTCTTTTGAAAAGTCATTAAAAGTGATGAAAAAAATAATAAAAAATTGGTTAAATGGGTTATGTTAGGTAAGGGCTATTTAAAAAAAAAATCATTTCTTTTCAAAGAGGTATTTAAATTGCATGTTTCTGAGTTGTTATGGAAACATAAAAATTAATGTTTTTTTTTTGTTTTTCCCGAATGCATTCCTACACCATTCATCCCATTGTGATGAAACTTTGGTGAGTTGTTGTGCACATGCCCGCAAAGGTTTCTTTTTTTGTAATGGTGAGCTCTGGTGTTATGACATTTGTATAAAAATTGTACCATAGGTAACGCGTGAGTTGTTTGAAAAAATAGTTTAGCGGCAGGGAGGGAGAGGGAATCTGGGAGGGAAAAGGGGGACGAAGGAGGGGAGAGTAGGGAGAGAGGAATTGTCAAAAAAACATTTTAAATTATTAGCTTATACGCGGTATAACTGTAACTTACATAGATGAAATTGTTATTTAAACATATTTATTTGTATCCCCAATTTCTGTTTGTTGAAATATAAAATAAAGCGAGTTGTTTAACAATGGATGTAATTGTTTTTGTCCAGCTCATGACGCGGGTTACTTCAACGAGGAGTGCGCCCCCGTAACGGTGAGCATCAAGAGGAAGGACGTGGAGATCAAGCAGGACGAGCACCCTCGTCCGGAGACCACTATCGAGGGTCTGGCCAAGCTGGCTACCGTCTTCAAGAAGGACGGAGTTGTCACCGCTGGATCTGCATCCGTGAGTTAACAGTTACATTATAATAAACAATTAAATATGTCATTTTTATTGGGATAACTTTTGAAGGTTATATCCATCAATGTAGTATATCATTGAAGAAAATAATACTAACACATAAATAAAAATAAGAAGTCGCAATGGCTGAGTTGTTTAAGGAGTTTGTCCCAGTAAGACAAGAGATATGTACTGGGTTCGAGTTCTAGTTGCGACTGTTACCTTTTTATTTTTCTGTGTCTTTCTTTTTCTTAGATTTATTAGTATTAACTTCTTCTTCAATGATGAATTAAATCTGTAATATGCCCAGCTTTCTTGTTTCAATTTTTTAGGTCAACTCAGCATTATTTCAAACAAAGTAGAGATTATATTAGACTAGCTGATCCGGCCACGTGTTGCTGTGCCTAACGAAACACAACTCCATCTGCTGAATGGTTACCCAACCTTTATAACCGCCGCCATCTATTACGAGCCCGCTCGTCCACCACACACTGACATTCTCCTTTATATATTTCAACCAATTTACACAAAACCTTGACAAATTAAATAACTTAACCTTCCTCATGAATCACTCTATATATTGGTGAAAACTGCATGAAAATCCGTTCATAGTTTTCGAGTTTATCGCGAACAGACAGACACGGCGGAGGACTTTAATTTACATATAATATATAGAGTTTATTACTTATAGAACTCTTAAATAGCCATTTAATTGTAAGAAAATAAGATTACCCATACTTAGATTATGTGTTCCATGTTATGATGCTTCATTAGATATGTTATTATATTTCCAAAGTAGTAAAATGTATTTTTGCATTAAAATTTATTATTACATGTTTATTTTATCTCAGTGCTGATATTGTTTACTCCTGTACTACACAGTAATTTCTTGAACATTTTTTTAGAACTTTCTTTTTGTATCACATTAAACTTAACCACTGGAACAATCACACGAAATAAATAAACTTAACCACTGGAACAATCACACGAAATAAATAAACTTAACCACTGGAACAATCACACGAAATAAATAAACTTAACCACTGGAACAATCACACGAAATAAATAAACTTAACCACTGGAACAATCACACGAAATAAATAAACTTAACCACTGGAACAATCACACGAAATAAATAAACTTAACCACTGGAACAATCACACGAAATAAATAAACTTAACCACTGGAACAATCACACGAAATAAATAAACTTAACCACTGGAACAATCACACGAAATAAATAAACTTAACCACTGGAACAATCACACGAAATAAATAAACTTAACCACTGGAACAATCACACGAAATAAATAAACTTAACCACTGGAACAATCACACGAAATAAATAAACTTAACCACTGGAACAATCACACGAAATAAATAAACTTAACCACTGGAACAATCACACGAAATAAATAAACTTAACCACTGGAACAATCACACGAAATAAATAAATTTGCCTTGATTGCTCGCGATTTCCCAGAAGATCATTTTTTTAATTTTTCGCCAACATTAAAAAAATCATACCTTCGAATTTTAACATGGAATCATAAAAAAAATATTATAATGCCATATAGCCAATGAATTAACCTGTATTTTACCTTTTATCTCATATTTGTAGGATTTATAAAAAAAACATTTAAAAAATTGTAATGTTTATAACCGCGTGAATCCTGCGTGTTGTTACTTTGAAACTGCCGTGAGGGGTACTTATTCGAGTCAACGTAGAATATTTTTGATTTCTGTATGTTCTCTGTGGTATACTTGATAATGAAAGGTGCATATCTATGGAAAAAGGACTTAATTTTAACCGTAAACAGCTGATCAAAAATTTGATGTGAAAAAAATATTTTAAAAAATTATTTTTAACTTCATTCTAAAATAGTCTACGAAGTTCAGATTTGCGACATCTCTGATCATAATAGATAAAGCATTTCAATAGCTTCGTTTTAAAATAAATGGCTGGTCGGAGAAATGTTTTAAATAATTACAATACCTAAATGTTTTACGAATGCTAGGAAAATGTGGTCTAATTTTGGACCGCTATCAATCGCAGAAAAATAAAAGTGGTCCATTTTTCGACCATAACCGCTCCAGTGGATAAATAATAGCATGCAAAAATGACTTCCCAATCTTCTTAATAAGTCGGGTACGTCCCGTACATCATACATAAGTCTGATAATGTTATATGTCTGAGTTAACATGGCAGACATGTTAATGTGACTCGTAAATATACAACAAACATTAGATAATTGCTTATTATGTACACAGTGAGCCTGACAGCATTACTGCTATCAACATCTTATTATTTATTTGACTTAATTTGAGTTTAGTTCTTTACTTAAAACAGAAAAACAAAAAAGGAACAGTTTGTTTTTACTTTGATCCGTATTTTTGAATAACATTTTTAATTATGAATGACATTTTTGGTGAAAACGGTTGTATTTATTTATTTATGCTGGGTTTTTACAGATTATCTCACTCATATCAGACAAGCTATTCCGTATCTTTTGTGGGATCGTTATTAAATAGCGGACGTAATCTCCTATCAGATTTGTGTGATTTTTATGTCTGTTATTTGCTTTTTCTGTGTACAACGTACATTGAATGAATAAATAATCATGCATACTTGTAGGAATTTGTGTTTAAATCGGTCTAAACTAAAATATGTGACGGTAAATATCTAAAAATCACACAAATCTGACAGGAGATAACCAATAATGATCCGTTATCCAATAATGATCCCACAAAACGTTATCCAATAATGATCCCACAAAAGATACGGAATCGCTCGGCAGAACAATCCAGTTATAATTCCTGACTCCAGCCTTTGTGTGTGTCAAATAATAAAAGTGAACACTACGCATTTATGTGCCATATGTGTAAAAAAAAAATTTTTTTAATGTGAATACCTCACAAGAGTCCCAGCTGCTCCCGTCTGGAGCCAGTATGGCATCCCCTATTGGGGTATGTTGTGAGGCTGATGGTAGTGGGGAAGGGAAGGAGATGGGGTAGAGGAAGGTAGGGAAGTACCTGGCTATTCAGATCCGGTAACTAAACACAGCTAAAGCCATTTCAAGCAACGTTTCAATTCTGAATGGTGGTCTTACACCAGGGCGATACTGAATTAATGATTGGTTACTAAAATTATTTTAATTACTCCTATAAATACCAATGCAACTCATGAAAAAATCTTGCATATATCTAAATAAAGAATCAAAACAAAAAGCTTCAATTTTCATCATAAGCTGTTATTGCATCCAGCTCCTCAATTAATTTATTTAATTTCTGAAGCGTGTGACAAACATTGTTTCTGCTTAGTTTTGCACTTTGTCCATTCTTATAATTAGAATGAATAATGTGGCATTCGATTAATTTCATTGTATTTAATAAGGTCAATGTATCTAACAAATATTATAATCAATAATTATCAGCCTGAAACACTCATCTACATTGAAAAAATCTTCCGAGAAAAGATACTGGCCGCCAACGGGAATTGAACCCGTGACCATCTGATTGCCGGTCAGCAGCTCTGACCACTGAGCTATGGCGGCTTATCAAATACCCGCCAAATAATTCAATATATACTAGTGTTTCATTCGACAATTACTTATTATTACATTTTTCCAACTGAAAACAACCAACTTTATTTTTGTGAGAGAGGTATTTTTTAATACTAAATCTCCCGCTAGGTGGCGTCGAGACTAATTATAGCAAAAAATGCAGACATAATTAGTCTCGACGCCACCTAGCGGGAGATTTAGTATTAAAAAATACCTCTCTCACAAAAATAAAGTTGGTTGTTTTCAGTTGGAAAAATGTAATAATACGTAATTGTCGAATGAAACACTAGTATATATTGAATTATTTGGCGGGTATTTGATAAGCCGCCATAGCTCAGTGGTCAGAGCTGCTGACCGGCAATCAGATGGTCACGGGTTCAATTCCCGTTGGCGGCCAGTATCTTTTCTCGGAAGATTTTTTCAATGTAGATGAGTGTTTCAGGCTGATAATTATTGATTATAATATTTGTTATCTACCCTTTGTGCTATGCATAAAAATCTTGTTTAACGTTAGTTTATCAATTAAAAATAATAGTCAATGTATCTATTGAAGTAGAGATTACATAAACCACATTCATGCATAAATAGTGTGTTAGAATACATAATATTATATCTAATCTGGATTAGTTATTATTTTATATAATTTGAATCCCTGATAAAAAGCCTAAATTTTAATCCACTAAGTATTGCAATAAAGATCAAAGTGTACATCCATAATCTTGTTCTTAGATTAAAGATCATCACAAAATGATAATAAATATAATTATATACTGTCAGCAATAATAAAATGCTAAATTAATATTTATGTTGAAATGTATTGTCTCCACGGTAAATGACAATAATTATATTCAAGAATCGGCAAGATTACGTTCCGCCATTCAAATTCCCACCCGTTGTCTGTCGGTAGTCCGGGGCCAGTCCTGCCAACCAGCAGGAGTTAGTAGTTCTAGTGAATCCCTTCTTTACTGACCGCAGTAGTTTCCCTGTGGGCCGCCAGAGGCGCAAGCAGTAACCTCTGTCGGCAGATGAGCAAACCAAACGTGTGAGGCGGCAATATTTAAATATGCTACAAACAATACATACGTGAAGTAAGAACAAGTAACATTACAATAACTTGTTTTTTTTTAAA
Organism: Limnephilus lunatus; assembly: GCA_917563855.2. NCBI lineage: Eukaryota > Metazoa > Arthropoda > Insecta > Trichoptera > Limnephilidae > Limnephilus > Limnephilus lunatus. The sequence continues at coordinate 51,665,013 of OU830593.1, forward strand.
CATTAATCAAATTGATAAGTTATTTAATATTCTTTATGTTATCCCCAGGGTATCTGCGACGGAGCCGGTGCTATCGTGCTGGCCAGCGAGGAGGCCCTGAAGGCGCAGTCCCTGACCCCCCTGGCACGCTTAGCGGGCTGGGCCTCCGTTGGAGTGGATCCCAAGATCATGGGCATCGGCCCCGTCAATGCCATCCTCGACGTGCTCAAGGCCACCAAGCTGACCTTGAACGATATCGACCTTATTGAGGTATGTTTTGCTGGTGCCATTCGTGCTGGCTCGCGAGGGGACCCTGGAGTATCCACAATGTTCAACCACCAGACATTTCTATATAGATTATAGAATTATTATGGAGTCTATGGCACTCCCAATTTTGGCATATTGTGAAGCTGAAGAAGTGGGGAATAGAAATAATTTAAAGTGCCTGGCTCTTCAGATCTGGTCACCAAACATAGCAAATGCCATTTGAAGTAACCACCCTGGAATAATTTATAAAATAATATAAATTATTTTATTTGAATTGTGTATGATATTAATCAAATTTATTTGCACACCCTGGGTTTCAGATCTGCAACTGCCGTATTCATTGCCGAGGATCTTACCTACTCAGACATGGAGGTGGTCTGATCGTACTTACATTATTTATCCCAGTTTACATTATTTATTATAGTCTTCAATAATTAAAAACCTTTGAAGGTCATAAGAAATGAAATGGGAATAAATAGCAGCATAATAATATACGGATCATGATCTTCCTCAGATCAACGAGGCCTTCGGAGTCCAGACCCTGGCCTGCGCCCAGGCCCTGAAGTTGGACATGGAGAAGCTTAATGTGAACGGAGGAGCCATCGCCCTGGGACACCCCCTTGCTGCTTCCGGAGCCAGGATCACTGCCCACCTTGTACACGAACTCAAGTATGTACCACATTGTATTTCAGACATCAGGAATATTTTCAGACATATGGGTACTGCCACCCAAACCGGGGTGGCGGTACCCATAACCAACACCTCTGCCCTAGGTGGTTTGCTATGTTTGATGACTTAGCAGGGGTACTCGGTTTGTCCGGATCTTGGCGGCGGATGCATTTGCCCACCAACTGCATGGCAGACTGGATCGGGAGAGACTGGATGAGGGAAACCTTAGGACCTCTCCAGCTGGACTCTCGAAATATCGCCTTGCATACTCCTCAAATGTCTGCTTTTCATTCAGTTTGGAAATGCATACTCAAAAATGCCTTGTTTGTTCATGTCCTTAAATTTCTTTTATTTCTTAATTTTATCAAAGTAAATCTTTCAGCGATCGGCGCGCATCAGTTTCAAGGACATTTTAATGTCTTACCCGAGTGTCAATTTTTTTTCTATTCTTATGCTTACTTTTTAAATGTGAATCTGTCTATTTTCAGACGTCGTGGACTTAAGAGGGGAATTGGCGCAGCCTGCATCGGAGGAGGACAGGGAATCGCCCTCCTCATTGAACTCCCTTAAGCAACTAAACTACACTTTCCATTTCATCCCCATTATAACCACCATAAGAAAAATAACTATGTAAAGATAAAAGTGTACATTTTTTATAAAAATCATTTTTATTTTTCATATTTTTGAAATCTTATTTTATATTGTAATAGTTTTTTCAAGTCAAAACTACCTCCACAAGACATAAAATAAATACATAACTTTTAACGTAAGTTGATTTTTGTTAACAAATAAGCGCACAACACAATACTCATTTTTAGAAAAAAGTTGTACAGTTTGTAAGACAAATTCTAAAGGAGTTAAGTTTTACATACATATTTTGATTACATAATTTATTGCAATATATTTTGTGATTACAATGATATTTTTACAGTGTTTTCTATTACATATTGTACTGCATATAATATGGCAACTTTTATAATAAACCTGTCATTGAACTGAAATAAAAATCACTTTATTTTTAATAAAACATGGTTATCATTTTATTGACCGCAATTAACCTTACAATGTTTATTCTTATAAGTTAGCTATGAATGTGTACGACGTTGGTTGTGTATGAGGTTACACGGACATGAATACTAAACATAATATAAAACAAAGAAAGCTTTGGACTTATTATTTATTTAAATAAAAAACATATTTATGATTATGGGTTTTTTGAGATGAAGTATGATCTATCTATATGGTAGATATTCTCAGGGGCATCAAGGATTGGTGCAATTTGCTAATACCAGTCTGGACTATGTGTTGGAATGTCTCATCTTCTTCACACGTAACCTCCTGCAAACAATATAGACAGCATTAGGATTGCGCAATATTTATCGTAAGCATTCCCTGAAGAGAAAAACTCATACAAGTGCGATGTGGGTGTATTCGTGTGCCCAAAGTAATTTAACTTTTGCTGAACTTTTGGTGAAATTGAAGAAAACATTTAAACACTTATAACATATTTTACCATCAATCGTATAAAGCTGATATTGTGATGAAGCCCTTTATTCAAAGACGTGAAATATTGTACCTACTAAATCCAGGTGCCAATAATAAATTGTTGGTGATTCTTTTGTATTCTACATTTAACTATTATTGTTTGTCATTCAGTTTTACATATTTACGAGTAACTAATTATTTTGAATACTATTTTTGTTGTAATTTCTGTAATTTAAATCATCCATGTATGTTATTTTTTGGGCATAATTGCCTGTTTTATGTACTTAAATAAAAAAATATTGAAATTTTTTCATGCAGATAAAATTTTAGCATATCTGGGGCCTACGAGTCAAAAAGTAAATTGATGACATTAGTTTTCTTACAAATTTGTTTACATCTCAGTTATAGGGCTTATATTTTTTATTATGTTCAGTGATTTTCAAGTATATTTGAGGGCTTATGAGGAATGTTTGCGCGGCCTGTTACATATAAATCTTAATTTTGGATTTGAAATCAAAATACCCAACCAAACTGAAAAATTATTTTTGTAATCAAATATCTAGTATGGATGTGAGCTACTTTATTTATTTTTGCTTTATATAGGTATAGTATTTATATAGATATAGGCCATTAAAGATTTTAGGGTTTTATGATTTTAGAGGCAACTTGGACAGTTATTTGTGAGTAAATGAATAATATTAAAACAAAAATTTACTACATTTATTTAAAAAAATTATGAAATATAAAATAAAAATTAATAAAAGAAATCATTTTGATGGGTGTAAACTTAAAATACAAATTGCCTATTTACGTAGGAACAAAAATTTGTCATTTATATATTAAAATTAGTACCCAAAAAATCATTTTTAATGATGTTTTATTTTTTATTATACATATTTTAAAAATAAACATACTAAAATTATTTTTTTAAATGTTTTTCATTTACTCACAAATAATAAATGTCTAAGTTGCCTCTTTTTTTTAATTTTTTTTTTACTGTGAATACTGCACAAGAATCTCAACTGCTCCCGTCTGGAGCCAGTGGGACTATGGCATCCCCAATTGGGGTATGTTGTGAGGCTGAAGGTAGTGGGGAGGGGAAGGAGGTGGGGAAGAGGAAGGTTGGGAAGTACCTGGCTATTCAGATCTGGTCACCAAACACGGCTAAAGCCATTTTCAAGCAACGTTTCAATTCTGAATGGTGGTCTTACACCAGGGCGATACTGATGGTATCTTCCACTCTGGAACGTGCCGCAAATATACTATATATTATTTTAAATGAATTAATTGTGAAATAACACAAATTAATCAAATAAAATTTATTTGCGCACGCCGGGTTCGAACCCGCGACCTCCGGATTGTGAGTCAAGAGTCTTAGCCACTGGACTACGGAGGTCGTGAAATCATGAAATGCCAAAACCTTTAATGGCGAATATCTTATAATTTAAAGCAAAAATAAATAAAGTAGCTCACATCCATACTAGATATTTGATATACCTTTTCGAAATACCATCTAACGTTCAACAGGTTAACTCTGAATTTTGTCTCTTTTTTATCAGTCTCCACAATTCATGTGAAAGTCTACTCCAAGCATTAGAGCTGGATAATTCTGAAAGTATTATAAAAACAGCTATGTAGATTAATAAATTGTAAATGTCACTGCAGATTAAACTTACAAGATTCAGTAGATCAATGTTGGCCTTTTTCCCGTCCACCGTAACAGTAAGCTTCTCTCCTTTGAACATTTTAGGCACAGCGTCCTCTCCAAACATTTCCTGCAGCATCTCAATTACACATTCCTGAAATATCAAATAATTTAGAAATAACTCTGCTTCGTTCAGGTGGATCGTTTGCTTTTGTTTGATGATATTTACCTTAAAGTGCATCCGATCCAGTTTGGGTGGCTGGGGTAATGTTTTAGGGGTTGGTAAGAGTGAAGCGTTCATAACACCCGCCACTATCGCATCAGCATACATGTCTGTCACAGGCTGGGCAACCCACTGAAGAAATAAAAATAGAAAAGAGAATTAATTGATGAACAATACTACCACTAATAGAATGAAAACCTCTTGTAAGGTTTTTAAAGAGACGTGCTATAAAACATTTTATATGGAAAAACAATGGGTTTCAAAGTGGGCCATTTTTTAAATTCAGTCTACAAGGAATCAAAAAAAAAAAATACAACTTAACATATTTTGGGCAGAAAGGGTAACTCTACCTTTTATGCCGGTCCTACTTGAAATGCCCGGAAAGGCAATGATGTCTAATATTTTTATATGAATATTGTACACCAATCTCTTTGTAAGAGTTTTTACTACATGTATATGTATAAACATATAAATACATATGTACAGTTAAACCCTCTTTTTTAAAGTTTTCCAAGGGACCGGAAAAAACAAACTTCTTAAGCAGGAAAACCTTATACATATGTACATATGTGGGAAAAATTGCGCTACAAAAATTAAGCCATGAAACATCTTAAGGGGATCTTACCGCAATCGCAGCATATTTGCAGGTTTTTGATGCGGTTTTTAGAAAATTTCTTTATTGTTTATTAGAAAATAATATTATGTTTTGAACAAACATATTATTCTTCTAAATGGTGAAATAACAAAACGCGTTAAAATGTTTAAAACAATAGCGTAAAAAAATATTTACGGAACCTCTAAAAATAGCTTAAAGTTCGATTATATCCTTCAATTCTAAATACGGGAGAATTATAAAAATTTACATTATCACCACATCAGTGTTTTCTAAACGGCTAGATAATAAAATTATTTTAAAAAGCATAAAAACAATGCTTATAAAAATAAAAACCATTTTTCAATAATACTTTGTCTCGCGCCATTATATAAACCAAGGCAGAAGTTATTTCTCGTCAGTACGCGAGATGCTTTGAGAGTGAGATGACGTCAAATTTTACGAAAAATAAATACGTAAATGCGTTGGCACATGATAAAAGTGGTCACACTAAAGGTTAGTCGTAATGTTATTGTGTATTATTTCAGAACCAAGTTGACTTTTTTACTAGAAATTCCATTTCTCGGCCGGCTGGTCTACAACCAGCGGCATAGAATATTTAGAGTGCGCCTTCAACAGAATCGTATTCCTAGTTGTATTCATTTGCGCCCTACTGGGCTTTTACATAAATTTCTAATTATACAGTTATGTTAGTTGTAACATTGGTATATCTAATAAATTATGGTAAAATAAATGAGTTACAAAGTTATAAAAAATAAGAAAATTGTAAAATAGATTATAAAGGTTGCAAACAAACAAAAAGAAGCCGAGACACTCCTGAAAATTAAATATAGGATTAACGAAAAAAAATATTGAAACCTATTTTATAAGTAAAATGCGAAAATAAAATAAACCATAAAAATTGTGTGTGTGGAGTCCACGCGCGACAAAAGTGAAACTTCTTGTTTATTAGGTAAAGATAAAGATATTATTAGTATTTTATATTGCACAAGAGATAATAATTGAAAATAGTAGGCAAAAAGTTTCATAAAAACACGAAACGATCCTCACCATAAATCTCCCAGTACGAATCTAACCAACTAATTCTAAATGTGAATAACCAACAAATTGTGCTATTTCATATTGAAACATGTCAGTTCACATACGTTTTTAGATTTTCACGGCCAAAAGCATTTTCGTTGTTTGTTTTTGGGGTGTTATGCCGTGTTGCGCTACCTCCTTCTTTAGCCGATGATGTGGCAGATCCGACACATCTGTCGCATCTGCCCTGATGATGGACACTGCAATGCTGTCCGAAACGTCGGCTAAAGAAGGAGGTAGCGCAACACGGCATAACACACCAAAAACAAATAACGAAAATGTTAGTTCACATTCCTGTCGCAGGTTTTTAATGAGAACTATGGAATGTATGAAATATTTTTGTAGTTTCCTAGGCTTTAATATCAAGGGCAAATATTGTGATGTAACTCTTATTTAGTATTCGCCTCGGAAATCGGAATTTTCGTGGCACTCCAAAATTTCTGTTATTTCGGTTATAAACCTTTTAAATTGGTTTAACTAGACAAGATCACAATGGAGTTTGTGGATAACACCGTCGCTAATAAAATCGCGTTTGATTTACACGATAGTTAAACTTTTTTGATAGTTTCACAGAACGCGTCGCTACTTCTAACATTTAGATACGTTCATCATAATCTAATTAATACCAAAACCAAAATATAATCCCTAAATCTTTTTTTCAGAGGATACTAATTGTTTAGAATAAGCAACGAAGATAAGAAGAACAGGTATCCGCTAGTAAGCAGGGTGAAAAAAATCAAAAGGAAAAATAAAGAACGCAGAAAAAATGTGCCATTAATGCTTGCTTCTGGATTCAGCGATACTTTACCACCTCTACAATTATTACAGCAGATATTTTACACACTTGTATATACCCGTCTTTATGTACTTATACACTCGCGTGTCCAATGCCAAAATTTTATAGAAAAATGAATTAACATAATTTTTCTAATATTTTTTTTATTTCATCAGGAAAATACTGAAAAATTGTCGGAAGGATCGATGTCGCCTGAGAAAAATTCGGAACAAAAAATAACTGATTTAAGTAGATCAGTTCGTCACAAATTACCTTACCATTGTAACAATACAGGATCTAATGCTGAATTATATTCCATAATAAATCGCCTGCATATACTGCAATAAATATGTTGTTGATGGTGTGATAAATATTGAAAGATTATCAACATACAAACTTTATTTAATTAAAGCTGTTTGTCAGTGCTTCTCAGTTCGATTATAATCAAATATACTTTGAATGTTTGTACTCTTCATCAATGTTTACTTCTGGAATATTTAAATTTATTTTTATTACGTCCTTTATGAATTTTTTTTTTCAAAATATCTAATATACATGTTATGAGGTTTTATTTTTCTTCATATTTGTATTTATAATAGCTTACTATTTGTACTTTATGCTGTACTGTCACTTCGATATGTACTTTTTAATTTTTTATCACATGAATATTTTTTTCTTAACCATGTGTATTCTGTACCATTTCAAATTATTGTAATTCCCATGTAAAAGCCGTCAATCGGCGTTAATTCATAAAAAATAAATAATTATTTGTTCTTTTATGTAACTTTTTGTAAAAAATAATAATAAATATTGAAAATGGCCGATATTTTATTTGTCTTTCCAATACATTCAGATATAATTATGATCACATATTATGAAAATAGTGCGTAGGTAATTGAATACCGTATTGTTTTGACATCTGTCAATGAAGAACGTGTCCGTTACGAGTCATAAGCTACTGACTACCGTCTAGCAGTGTAGTTGATAGTATCGAATAATTTATCAAACAAGTTTGATCGAAATCCGATCAAAAGAGTCATAAAATCGTGAGCTCCTTCTGCAATAGGTTATGTTTCTATCTAAAGTTACCTAAAACATGCACATTCAACTTAATAAACATAATTTGAAAGATGCCCATTATTTATTAAACGTTTCATGTTCAAAGCTTACTCAATCTAGTACCATCTAGTCTAGATTTCTTCGTTGCTCTGCCTTCGCTCGCGCGCGTAGCGAATTCCCCGTTCCGGCTTACCTCATGCTTCTCCGCCCCGAAATATTATTTCGGTTCGCGTAAATTACCCCTTAAGAGGGTTTCACTGTACATATATGTCATATAAGTCTTCCCAATCTTCTTACCTCCTTGTCTTTTGTGTGGAAGAATATTTTATCAAAAGGAAACTTACACTTTGGCACAATTTTTTTGTTGTAAACATTTTTGCCAAAGTGAAAACCAATTTTTGTAATGTAACAAAACATGTACATACATTTTTTACACATAAAAACACCTACTTTTACATCTGTCCATGGAGTCCTATTACAAAGTAGGCTAAAATTTTGGACAATACTTTTATAGTTGGGACCAGGGCTGCTATTCTCCAAGGCTCGTCGCTCATAATCGCCGTCGAAAGTACGTCAGTTGGTCGACTTGGTTATTCTTGAGCTTGGTCGAAGGAACATTCTTAGACGCCAAACGTCAAAAGTTATTCCACAAAACGAGTGGGGCAACCCAGTAGAAGCACAGCAGAGAGTGGTGGGTTGTTGGCGTATCTATGCAATTGGCTGTCAAAATCCGGTATTATTGTTTTCCCGCGCGAACTTTCGCACCCGCAAAGACATTGTATATTTTTACGAAGTCATATTACTTTACAATTTTGTACAAAATAATAAGCCTCACTACCGATAGCAGACGCCAGACTCTTTTGGTGGGTCTCGCACCATGTTTAGTATTGTATATTGTATTTATATACATAATTTCAAAAAGGTTTTATATATTTTGTGATAGTATATATAACTAACTAATCACGCCGTTTCCCTGCAGGGTAAGGCAGAGAAGATAGACCGCCAAACAACTCGGTCCTGGCAAACAACTTTGCCTCACTCATATTCATACATTCTCTTCTATTATTCTGACTTTTGACATGGCCCGACTCAAGTATCTGATTCACTTGATCGCGCCATTGTGATAATATAGTGATGTAAAATGTAAGAAAACAATGGTGTGATCATAAAAAATGTATTTAACATTAAGAACATCATAATTATTATCAAATAATATAGAAACAACACAGTTTTCAATATTCAATGTCAATATATTTTGTAATACAAGCTAAAAATAAAGAATTAGTACACTGATGAACTAATCAAGCCTGATATTTTCTAGTAAATTACAACTCTGGTGTTAATTAGTAAAACATTATATTTATCCATGTTAGAAATAAAACACTCTGATTCATTACGCTGATACGATGATAATGAAAACATTATATTTATCCATGTTAGAAATAAAACACTCTGATTCATTACGCTGATACGATGATAATGAAAACATTATATTTATCCATGTTAGAAATAAAACACTCTGATTCATTACGCTGATACGATGATAATGAAAACATTACATTTATCCACGATAAAACTAAAATACTTCTAAATATTTTCGTTATTAATTTTTGGGGTGTTGCGCTACCTCCTTCTTTAGCCAACGTTTCAGACCAAATCCGGCAGATCTGCCCTGATGATGGACACTGCAATGCTGTCCGAAACTTTGGCTAATGAAGGAGGTAATGCAACATGGCATAACACCCCAAAAACTAATAATGAAAATACTTTTTGCCGTGAAAATCTAAAAAAGTATCTGCTTCTAAATAGTATCACAATTTTTATCACTATAACACAGAAAATATTACAGTTTCATTTGTTCAATTACAAATGTAATTATTTCAACATATTTTGTATTATAAGCTAAAGAATGAAAACAAGTTTGATATTGTCTACTAAATAATATCTTCAATGTTAAATTTAAAGAAAAACATTATATTTATCCACGATAAAACTAAAACTAACAATTGTAATTATAATTGAAATTATTTCAACATATTTTGTATTATAAGCTAAAGAAGAATAAATGTACTGACAATAAAGTATGATTTTGGTTGTAATTAAATTAAAAATGAGAGTAGTTGAGAGATTCAGAGAATCTAAAACCCTCCGTGATGCCACAGTACGCCTCGGAGTCTGTACAGGTGGAGGCTCAACGGTAGGGAGTTCCATAAGGGGAGGTGTGACCTCCAAGGGCAGTGGCACCTCGGCAGACTGTCAGCTGCTGCAGCCAGCAACAGGCTGGGAAGAAGAGAGAATAGCAACGAGAGTGGAAAAGTCGAAAGTGGTCTCCAACTCTTAAACTCCCATTCCACTAATTGCTTGTAGTATCAGCTCATCACATCTGCCGCTGGCGCTGGTGGTCCGTCTCTAGTTCCGACCGCATGCCGCCTCAAGGAGACATTCTTTATTTTAGTCTTTGAGCGTAAGTCTTGCCGTGCCTGAAAATATAATTATATTAATTATTTACACTAAATATTAGTGGAAAGAGATTTTCTAATATCTTAAAATATTCAAAAAGAAGGACAAAGTCAAGATCACACAATCTTACTTGAATTTTGAAACAATTGGCTTTGAAGTAACGTAGCCCCATTATAAATATTGTTATTTTTAACATACAACGAACACCATGTGAGCGACTCAAAACGAACATTTGAGCGGTGAAGTGATATAAAAAATTAGTTAAATAGGTTAAGGGCTATTTTAAAATGATTTATTTCATAGCTTAACTTTTCAAAGATATGTAGTTGACTTCATTCTGAGTGAGCATCTTGTTCGTTTTGTTGAATAGAAATGCATCATAGGTGGAGCTTCATCTGAACGAAGCGTTAGGGTAACAAGTAGACATTTTAAATATACTGTACACACAAATTAATGGACATGAATACTAACCTTTCTCCAGTGTTCGAATTGGGTCGGGATTCACCAAAGGTGAATGAAAACAAAAACTTTCTACTCAATAACGCCATATCCGAACTTACGAATACTAGTTCGATTATTAGCAGTTTCTTTTAACTGTTTGTAATGCATAAATAAACTAATCGTTTGTATCCTGCAGCCATTTCAAATATTATCAACACAAATATACTGATTATCAACAAATGTTTGACATTCACACCATAGAAATCTTCAGAAACATAGACAATATTCACAGGGCTGCCAATATAATCATCACTTCGATCGTTCGACGTTCAAGAATACGTAAAATTGAAGGATTCGACAAAGTTCATCGCGACGACGGGTAATTTTTCACTCGCTACGAGGCGAATAACGAGTAAGGATTGATCATTGATATATACAGGGTGTCCGGGGGTAAAGTGCATTAACTTCGGGAGGTGATTCTACACGATTTTATAAGTAAAACAGATAACTAACTTTTTTCGAAATTCCAACTTTTAGGGGTAATTTTGAGGTAAAAAGATAAAATTAGACCGGCGTGTGCAGCCAGCTTTATTATTTTCCGCTGTTACGATACGGGCCAATCACAACCATGCAATGTTGCCACAATCGTGCCCGGCAGGCTCTCAGCAAGTAAGATCGTCCCTCACACTAAGGATTTTTAGTAGGTATAACTTTTTGTATGGGAAAAAAAAGTGTTGGAATTTCGGAAGTTGTTAATCTTTTTTACTCCTACCATCATGTAGAATCACCTCCCAAAGTTAATGCACTTTACCCCCGGACACCCTGTATAAATATATTTTATTCAAATGTATATCAGTTTAAAACATTTTTCTATTTTCTCGAACGGGTTCCTTGTTTTTGACCGCTTGAAGTGTTTTAAGAGAAATTGTAAGAAGGTATAGAATTTGAAAGAAGGTAGCTGACATTGAGACATTTGAGAAAGAGGACAGAGAATGCAATATACACATGTAAAGTAACAAATTATAACAATTCAAGATTAATTACCTCAATCGTAATGTTTTTATTGAGTATGGTGAGATCTATACATTTGTAGAGCTTCCATTTGTTTTCATTTCCATCCAAAAGTTCAATGGGCCCTGCTAACTGTGTCAGAATATGTTTCAGAAGGGGAATGGAGCCACCATAATGAACAGACTGTCTTTGGGTTACTTCCGATTGACTTAATTCTGTGTATTCTGAAATTATAAAAACAATTTTTAGATATTTAAACTCCTCACATCACATGATATCATATAGCCCCCTCATCTTTGGATATACATACATACATAACGAATATAACGTATAGCCCCCCTCAATTTTTTCCATATTTTTTTTTTTTTTAGTTTTAAAAGAAAGACAAACATTCCCGGGTTACGAATAACCCAACAATGTTTGAAAATCTCCTACTACCACCACAGAGAGCCGAAAATGTTGCTTGTATTGTGATGGGAGGACTTAGCCAGCCGAGGAATCGACCATGCGACGCCCGGGTGGGACCCAAGCGCTATGCCCACTCAACCACTGACCGGTCAAATTTGATGGTTCTCTTCAAATCGTCAGTACATCTCATTTAGCATTAACTCTAGCTCACATAATTATTATGTTTATTGAGCAATTGTGTATTTTAAAAAAAAACCTTGAGCGATAAGACATTTCTGGAAGTTCGGTTTGAGATTCGGGCTCCATGCTCATTAAAAAAAATCATATTTCTGAATATTAATACAGAACCATATAAACTGCTTAAAGATGTGGTTTAAAGCCAATGAATCCACCTATTTCACCGATTATCCCACATGCTTAGGTGTTATTACGTATGATACAATTATGTATCTTAGTTACCAGAAATTGTCCTACCTTGTATGTATTTGGGACAATATTTAATATGTATTACTATTTCAGGACATTAAAAGAATTAATTTTTAATATGTAAAAGAGATGTTCAATTTTTAGAAAACAATTTAAAATGTCTTCTACATGCAGACTACGTGGAACAAAAGATAATCTGGAATATTCCACGAAATGAACATTAGTTGCATTTTTTGATATTTGATAGAAGCTTAATTAAGCCAGTAAATAAACATATTAGCTGATTGGGGGAAATTCACAATAAATTCATAATACCCTTAAATTTGGATAGCTATCGTAGAGTGGTTAAGGCAAAAACAACTTACTATTTAAATCTTCTGGTGCCAACAAGTGGTAATTGAAGTTCCTCTTAACAATGAGTCCAGACAGGGGCTGCTTAGGTTTGGGTCCCTCGATGGCTAGACTTCCTATCACCTAGAATGTGACAGTCAAATAGAAACAGAACATTGTTTATTACAGTTATATGTGACAGTTGATCACAATTGGATCAGCATTTTACAATTCCTGTTAAATACTGTTTTTCGCTAATGTTAAAAATTCAAAATGGCACTGAAAGTCGATTTGATGGTCATCAAATTTAATATAATGAAGTTTGAAACACCCCAACCTAAGTCGTCTTCTTTCGTATCGATGCTGTAAAGGAAAAATGGCTAAAGAGCTGTACAACTGTAACATTAAAAATGAACATATACAATAAGCTATATTGCTTGTGTTCATTAAATTATTTTTTCTAGAGTTCTAAACAAAAACAAACAATATATTCTGTTCTAAACACAAACAAACAATACAGATTATTGTGTATGTTCATCTTTAATGTCAGAGCTGTATGGCACTTAAGCCATTTTTTCTTTACATCGTCGATATGATGGGTGGTCAAAAGTAGTGATGATCAATTTTTTTAGCCAGATGGCCAATTTATTCATTTCCAATTTGTTCGCAGGCAGCAGTGGATAGGGTATATATAGCTTAACATTGTTAACTTTGCAGTCGGTGGTGTCACCCACTTATTTGTATTTTGTAAAATGGTGTTTTTTGTATTAAAAAATCTAAGAAGCAAAGCGTCACAGATGAAAATTTTATATCAAAGCCAAACCAATGCTGTCGATTATTATCATTCTTAAATATTAAAGAATATACAAAATGTACTGGTCGGGTGAGAAGAAAGAGGTCCGTACGAGCTCTCGCTAGGACTAGTTTATACTAAGTCAAACTAATAAATGCCATACATTCTTATTATTCTTAAATATTAAAGAACACAAAAAACATACTTGGTCAAACCAATAAATGCTGTCGATTTTTATCACTCGGATAGTTAAAACAAAATTAAAAGAAGGGATTGCAGATCGCGGGTTGCTCATCACTGGTCAAAAGGAAACATCCAGGTCAGTGAACCAGTCAAGAGCCTCAGTCGGTGGACCTCGTCAATTTAGTCAGGGAATGAATAGAGCGTGCATAAGGAGGTCTGCATCATACCACATTCCCACAATGTCAACTCTTTTAGGCCCCATCTCCCCATCTGTATGACAATGTGTAAATCTACACCTACCTTGGCAGTCTTGTGGCCGCGGAAGTTGAGGCGCACGGCGTGGGTGTTACGAGGGCTGTGGAGGGTGAGCGCCGTGCCGTGCTCTCGCTGCAGCGCCCCGCGCAGACGGGACATCTCATTCGCCTCACCGTGAACCAGAACCTGAAATGGAATACATTCTTTCATATTCTACTTCTTATTCATTTATGAAAATGTATTATATTTTTCAACATTACTAAATAGACTAGCTTCCCAGTTAGCTAAACTTAAAAATATTTCTCTACTAACTTGGTAATTAATAGACATCGGATTATATGCACTAAGAAAGTGCCAAAATATGCATGCAAATATGCACTAAAAAAGGCCGAAATATGCACTAAAAACTCTTGATATGGCCATAATATGCACAATGAAAAATCAAAAAACCATTTTCATTTGTATATATTTTAATTAAAGACGGTACAATAACAGCGAAGTATTCTTAAAATTGTGCATAGTTTTTATGACAATATACAATTAACTGTTTTTACAAATTTTCGAGCACTAATTTGTGACGTTTGTCACCCAGTATTCATTTGTACGCCGAAAATTGACGTCATTGTACAAAATTTAAAAATTGGCGCCATTTCTGGAGATACCTGTTTAGGCAGGATATCACCTATACCGTTAATGTAGGCATTAATGTTCTTCATATCTTCTATCTAACTAACGTCTAACTTTTTACGAATCTTTTCCGATATTGAATTAAAAAGGGCGTTGGCAAGTTCGATCATTGTTTCCAGTATTTCTATTGATTTAAATAGAGGAAGGTTTTTTTGTTTCCAATTTAACTATGGCATCTGGTAACTTGTGGAAATGTGTTGAGATGAGGGTAATATTCTGTTTAGTGGATGCGTTTTCAAATGCTAGCTTGCGATTGACTGAATAAGGAACTCCAGTGAAAAATATTATGGCTTTAAAAAAATATGTTCATATAGACCAATAAACGCTGATTCTGAATTTATAACTTTTATTTAATAATATTAAACGTACAGTTTTTAAAAAAATATTAAAAAGTGCATTTTTAATATTCTCGTTAAAACACAGCGTCAGGTTGGTATGCTGTGTAATGCTCTGTGGTGACGTCACGATGGTAATCACGGTAATGACTGGTTTATTTATGCTGTACGTCATTTATATGGGAATTTAGGTATGACACAAGCGAATGTTCTATATGTTTCTTATTTTTGAAGATGTCGTAAAAGCATATACCTTTATAGAAAGTTAATAGAATTGCCTTTTAGATTTTTGTATCTGACATATACGATTGTGTTTTAAAAATGCAGTATTTTAAGTTTCAAAATGAAAAAAATTAAAAAAAACAGCCGACTGTAAACATATTCTATTAAATGGTCGAAAAAATTAGGAAAATTCAAAATTTAAAAAATACAGTCCTCTTACTTTATGAATTTGGAATAAAACTGTCACTTCACTTTTTATCTCGTTCATACAATTAAAAAGGATAAAAAAATATTATAATAATTCCGAAAAAATAACTGAAAAAATCCGACATCTTGGAGTCGGTTTTACGCAATTAATGCGTTGATTTCTCGAATTTGTATTTATTTACACATGCACAAGGCTTTTACATTATCAAATAATATTACTTTTATGGAAGTTTTATTAAATTCACGCGGAAAAGCCATAAAAATTATAGAGAAGTAACCTTTGATTATGTAATGTCAGTAACCTAAAAACTGAACGAAACTGAATCACCAACAAAACATTATTTAAGGACTAAAACTGAAAAAAAGTACAGGCAGCATTGGTACTTATGCTGAATTACACTAATATCACAGTGAATTAATCATTTAAACGAAAATTATCATCAAAAACATAAAACTGCAATTAAAATTCATCAACGTCATTCATTGTTTTGCAAAGAATTTGATTTCGCCATTTGCAATAAATAAGCCATTAGCCAATCAACGCGTTATAATAAACAAGATGGCCGCGCGCCTGCGCAAATCTATGTTAGATTCAAGAAAACCAACATAAAAATCTAAAATATATGAATCGTTATTTTAGTAGATGACGTCACAAAATTCACCATAGATATGGGTGTTTTCGAGGGATCTCCAAAAATTAAAACTTTGAAAATTATTTTAACTATTAAAACTAACTCTAAAAAAAAAAAAAATATGCAGTAATTTAAGTTAGAAGGTCATTTTTCATAAAAAAAAAATAAAAAAAATGGACTGGACTTCTCTATTGCAATGGCCTCAGGATTGTCAAATTGACGAAAACGTAACGAAATATGCACGATTGGGAAAAAAGGCTTAAAATATGCATTAACGCTGTAATTAGAAAGTTATATGCAAATGCATATAATCCGATGTCTAGTAATTAAATAAGATATTAACCCTTAAAATCTATTTGTTTAGTTTTCAGAACAACTGATATATGTCTCATAGAAATCGTTGTGTCTCCCTTACTATATTAGTGAGAAATGTGATTTAAATGGTGTTAGAAAGAGAAAATATCACACTTTATACTAAAATATAAAAATTAACCATAAAAGAAGTGAAATATAGACTTTTTTTAAACCAAAGTTTCGAATCGCAATTTGAATAAATTTATGAAACTTTTTGAAGTTTCTTTTTTTTTTTAAAGAAAGACAAACATTCCCGGGTTACGAATAACCCAACAATGTTTGAAAATCTCCTACTACTACCACAGAAAGCCGAAAATATTGCTTGTGTTGTGATGGAGGACTTAGCCAGCCGAGGAATCGAACATGTGTCGCCCGGGTGGGACCCAAGTGCTATGCCCGCTCAACCACTGACCGGTCAAGTAAAACTTCTTTACGCACTCTTGACTTGGGGAGTAAGCTGGTGAATGCGTGACGAGAGCGTTACGAAAAGTGTGATCGGGCGAGACGAACGGAAGTTGAGAGGGAGATATAAGTTAGTGAAGATAGAAGGAGAGAGAGTTACGTTCCGTATTTACTGTAGGGGCGAGAGAGGTGCGAGCACACATTTTCTTTCTCTCTTTCTCTCATAGCCAGTTACGTTTCGTATATCTAAGACACAGTGCAGGCCTATTGTCTGTATCACACTGTAGGAGCAAGAGAGAGCAGTGCGCGTGCACATTTTCTTTCTCTCTTCTTTTATCGTGTGGTCTAAAGCACATTGCTTTTTTGTTAATTATTTTTCTATGGAATGAAAAAAAAGTGAGGTGCTGTAAATAATGTTTGATTTACGGAAAGCTGCTTTCCTCATTATCTCAAAACATAGTATTTGGATGTCTGACTAATCAACTGGACCATCAATATACGAGGGTCGCTACTTATATTTCGGGAACTGGCAACACTACTGTAAATAAGTGAAATCTGGCAACACCACAAGAAAGTTTGACAACATTTTGATATACAAGAGCTATTTGTTTTGTTTACAGTGAGTTAAGAAAATCAGTTTGACCAAAAAATTGGAAATTTCAAGAGAAGGTTTTCGTTGGATTATTTTTCACAGCTTTCGACATAGATTATCTCAGCAAGAATGTGTCGATGAACTCAGTTCTTTGTATGGCGATAAAGCACCATCAAAAACCACAATATATCGCTGGTATAGTGAATTTAATCGTGGTCGTAGTTCGGTCGCCGACGAATTTCGTGAAAGTCGTCCAAAATTGGTTGTTGTGCCACAAAATATCGATGCAGTGCGTGAACTGATAATGCAAGATCATCATGTGACATATTGTGAGATAGAGGCATCCTTGCACATTAGTTCTACTTCAATATATTCGATTTTGCATGAACAGGTCCAGGGAATTCTCTGCATTTTCTCTGGAGTACCACAGGGGTCAAACCTGGGACCTCTACTATTTTTAATTTTAATTGATGACATTCAAGAATGCATTAAACATTCCACTTGCCTGCTTTTTGCTGATGATCTGAAATTACTTAAGAGGATTTGTGACGGGCAAGATTGTGTCAAATTACAAATCGATTTAGATTCAATTTCATCATGGGCTGATGAAAATAAATTATTTTTTAATACAAAAAAATGTGTCGCAATGAAATTACTTAAGAGGATTTGTGACGGGCAAGATTGTGTCAAATTACAAATCGATTTAGATTCAATTTCATCATGGGCTGATGAAAATAAATTATTTTTTAATACAAAAAAATGTGTCGCAATGTCATACAATACTTAATACACGTTCGAGAAACCCCATCAAATTTGATTATAGTATTAAAACAGATATATTGTCACCAGTAAAATCTATTAAGGACCTAGGGGTAGTCTTTGATCCTAAACTTATATTTTCAGACCATATATTGCAGTTGACAACGTCATGCTACAAGCTGCTAGGGTTTGTTATAAGATCATGTAAAGAGTTTTCAAAACCTGAAGCAATGATGGCTATGTATAACTGCATTATAAGGTCTAAAATTGAATACGCCTCTACTGTATGGGCCCCATACCAGAAAAAATACATTGAGAAATTAGAACAGATTCAAAAAAAAGTTTCTTAGATACCTGTATATGAGAATGCACGGGGAGTACCCGCGATTCATGCATCATGAAGATCTGCTCACAGAAACGCGTTGCCAAAGTCTCAAGTCGAGGAGGAATGGGACCCTTGCAGTAACGGCGTACAAAATCATAAATAATTTAATAGATAGCCCATACCTCCTGGAGTGTTGTAAGTTGTATGTGCCGAACAATTATAGCCAGGGATGGTACCACGATCTACTATGTATCCCACATAGCAAAAGAGACGTAATGGCCAGGCATAGCATGACACGAGGTATGGTGTTGTTAAATAACGCTTCCAAAACTGTTGACATCTTTAACAGTAGTCTTGAAGAATTCAAGAGGCATTTAAGTGCTACTATTTAAAGTACCTCTCTTTTATTTACCCATAAAGGAGTAGTATGTGTCACATGTGTATTGTAATAAAAAGTTCGACCGTGGAGCTACAAAAGACGTATAAAATATTGTAAAAGGTGACGAATCATGGATATATGCGTATGAGCCGGAAACAAAACAGCAATCGACCGCGTGGGTATTCCAAGACGAGCTAAATCCAACAAAAGTTGTTCGTGGTAGAAGCTGTGATGAACGGAACCTTTAATCTAAGAAAGCCAATAAGAATTTTTTTTTCTCTCTTAAATAATACGTGGAGAATAGCGCTGTTCAACGACATCTATGAGGTTAAAATTAAAAAAGCTTACGGAAGTTTATGGATTGGGAACAGAGACTGTAATTAAGCAGTAAAAAAAGTTTCGTTGAAATAAACACAGAGGTTGTTAAAATCGATACTAGTTATGGGAATTCCAGAAGTAGGCTCAAAAATAAATAAATGATTAATTCAACCAATCAGAGAAGACAAGGCGTGACCATTTTGGGAGACAAAGAGATGGACTTTTGAACCAGGACATTAGCTGGATAATTAATGTATTTTTCATTCTCACGGGATTGGCGGGGCAACGCTCGATACTATAAACAACTTCCCATGATTTTGGATATTGGTGTGTCGACCCGAGATGTAACCTACACATTGAATGGATTTATGGGGTCGAAAACTGTACCTTAGATGGGGTAGCCATTCTAGTCATATTACGTTAGATTAATTCAAAGGAAGGGATCGTTTTACGTCATTTGTTATGAGGAAATACTATAGCCGATAGGACAAATTGGTAAGCGAGATTGATTTTAAAAAGGTTGTCGAGCCCATATATGATTCTTGCATACAAACAATGAGAATTTGAACATGATTTTTGGTGATTATAACAGTCTTTATGGCTTAAAGGGTGATTAGTTTTAACATGGGCCTTATGCAATACTTGGATAAAGAAAAAGACATTAATTCTAACAAGTTAATATTAATTCCTTATTTACGATCGAGTACGTAGAAATCGAAGCATCAACATGTGTCTACGAGGATACTTTATGGGATTTTAAGGAGAAACGAGACGCAATTTTACACGTTTTTAAACAAAGCAATTAACCTGACACATATCCCAGGGTCAAATTGGAATTTTCTTCTATAGGAAATGTGAAAAATAAAATATTAAGTAATTATGGATAGGAAATGAAATTTTCTAAGAGGAGATACACATTGGAAAAGATATTAAAGGTGGTAAAGGATAAAATAAAGACAATGAAAAGATGATTCCGTAAGGAAAATATCGATGAAAATAATAAATTTGGCTTGGAATGTAACTAATCATATAGTTATGAAGAACGACATAAGAATAAAGGAGAAAATTCGTAAAAAGAACGTCGTAAATATAATAAAATTGAAGAAAAGAAGAAAAATTCAAATCTACGACCAAAATAGATACAACACAGTTTAAAATTGAATTGATTTGTGTAGATAATATGGAAATGTGGAAAGATTTAGTATGTTGGAAATTGGAAAATGCATAATAAAGATTTCGACATGAGTTTGTTCGTGTTCTGTCGGCGATAAACAAAATTACGAGTTATATACGGTTTATTGAAGACGTACCTATTATATATTGAGAAAAAAAAGGGACACGAAATTCGTGATATTTAAACTAAATTCGTAAGGCCAGAAGACAAAAGAACGATAGGGCAATTTTGACATAATATTGCAGGTTCGATCCTGGAACAATGTACGGGAGAGACAGGAGACTAGGGCTGGACTTCAAAAATCAAGAAGGCTGGACTAACGACGGTGATACCAAAATAGAGAAATTGTACTATGAAATTGCGAGTCGATAAGAGTTAGATTTATAAATCAATGAACGTGTAATTGAGATGTTCTAGTCCTGGAGGTAGGTATAAAACCTGAGACTTTGATGGAAAAAGGGGTCAGTCATCAGATCGTGGGAATAGTGTTTGCGGGACGTGACGTGAAAAATGGTGATTAATTGGAAAAAGTTTCTAAGAGTGAATTCTGGGACTTAGCGTTTTGAAAGTGTTACAAATAAATGCGTTTTGAATAGAAAAGTTCTAAGTGTCTGGGATTTTGGAGACTAGTAAAAATAAATTCAGTTTAAAAATAGTACGATTAATAATAATTAGATTAGAATCAGTGAAGTGATTAATTATAGGTTTATTGTGCGTTAGTGTAATTGCTTTATAGTGTTTAAAAAAAAGTTAATAACAGTGGATAATAGTAAATTTTTGAACTTAAAATAATTGATAAAAATCACATCAGTAATATTTCAGTTAAATAAAGTGAAATTTGAACGGAATAATTCTATTTCCAAAATAATAATAATAATTAATCTGAGTTCTTAAATAAGTAATACCGACTATTGATTTATCGTTAAATACGCGAGTGATAATAAAATAATAACTATTATTTCGGTAGAGTTAAATAAACAGTACAATATATTATTTTATTGCAAAATAGAAAAGTTCGGCAGTAAAACAAAATTGATAGTTAATAATATCTATTATTTCAAAGAAAAATCGTGAAGTATCTATCGTTTAAATTTAATTAACCAAAGCATTGTAATTCAAAGAGAGTAGTGCAGTGACAATAAATAAAAAAAAATTCAATGGGATAAATAATTATAAATATCAAAAGTTTATTGCAGATTTAAATAACAGTGAAGTGAAAAAGTGATTAATAATACCATATTATTCGGGCTAAAAAAATGTATACCTAAATAAAGTGACGGAATAATTCGGATTAATCAAAAGTAATTTAAATAAATTATTCAAATATACGGATTAGATTCAACGACGAAAAGGGAAAATAAAGAGTTTTGTTCTATAATTAGCGAGTTTAATCGTAATCGAAATTACAGTAAATAATTAATACCTTAGTTGCGCGTTGTCAAAGGAAAAAAGGGCGACTAAGTATTTCATAAAATTAAATATACGGTTATAAAATAAAACCAAAATAAAGAAGGAAGGGTTTAAAATAAATAAGGATAATCATAAATTAAATAATATCCTAGCGATTATTTAATTAAAATCGATTTTCCCAAGAGAAAAAAATTAATAACAAAACCAAAAAAAAATAGTCTCGCTAAATAAAATACCGAATTAAATCTTTTATACCGGATAAAAGTCCCAAATGAAATCCTCATTTAAGGGAGATAAATTCGAAGTTATAAATTATGTATATATAACTTATGTTTTTTTTAATGAATAAATACAAATTTGTAGATAAAGATTAGGTTGTGGGACAAAGAGTGTTCTAGGTAATTAGTTATGATAAAATCCGTGGCTTATAGGGCGATACTTATTAAAGATAGTAGGGGGGTATTCGAAATTGGAAAGTGCATTTAGTTATTATATAGAATGGACGTTCTGATAATCTTTCATGCCGTTGTTTAATTTCCCGGTGGAACTGAAAGTTGAACATCAGAACTTTGGTGAGTGAATTACAATCATAAGTATTTGCAGATATCTGAACCTGTGTAGTTGGAGAACGAGTCATCTTACGGAGTACGTGATTATCCAAAATATTTATTAAGTCGCATGTTATAACACAATAACATCCGATCATATCTAAACGAGAGCCGTACGAAATAATAACTACAGAATGAAATAAAATTATTATAAAGTAAACGGGGTCAAAGGGACATTGACCGTAAAAAATAAACAATTTCAAAAGTAGGTCAGTAAGTCGAAGGTCGTCTATGTGTAGTGTAAACAAATGGGTAGTGATACATTTACTCATTGCCGTCATCTTGTACAACGGATTTAATTAATTTGTTGGTATGAAATAATAAAGATTTTATGATCGATGGAAAAGAACTTTTAAATAAATTTTAGTTATTACAGTGAAGTACTCGCGAAACAAATACCTAACGTTATTTCCACTAGCATGATTAGAGTTTGTTTATTTGACCTTCGATAGTGGTACCATATGTTCACCTAGTGAACCACTCACCTTGCATTCTTTAAACAAATAAACAATAAACACCGATCAAATATTTCTAGGAGCAAGTTTATGCATTGTAGCTTACGAAGAAACATTCAGTCAGTGTGTGAAAGCAAAATTGACGTTAGATTTATTCAATTCTAAGCGAACCAAGTAAGCTATAGCGATCGCCAATAGGTAGTGTAAATTCGGTTTGCTGAATTTTGCAAATTACAACACCTGCAATCAGCTTTAACAAAAAGGGTGACTTTCCACAAATAATCCGGGAGGCAACTGATTTCAATGATAACATACATTGATACAACGCGATTTACCCAATTTTCTATTTATAGGGAATATTATAGGTACCTCCGAAAAATCCTACATACCTAATAGGGATGTTAAGGAGATCCGTAACCGTATCGGATATATATATATATATTATACAGTCAGTCAAACGTAACAGTCATAATATTTTTGCTCTGCGTTAAAGTAATTACTAAGTGACAAAACACAAAAACCGAAAAGTTAACGGTAGTGATTCCTTTTTGTGACACCAAGGACTAAAATCTATAAACTTCATATTAGTGATTTACCGTACCTACGGAGTATAATCAGCAAAAACAAAAATATAACTTAATATCATCACCAAGGTGTAACGCAGGTAGTAATTAAATTTACTTACAAAATGCATTGCAATATCTGCCCGGATCCAGTTATAACAGAAGAGTCAATTTTTATGTGCTCTACGTGCAAAGGCACATTTCATCTAGCCTGCGGGGGAATAACTGAGAACAGTTTCCGTAGGCTCACTCAGGAACGGCGTGCGCTACTAAAATGCAAACAGTGCAAAAATACGAAGACAGCAGTGGCGGCCGCTTCGGGCGTAGCGGAGACAATTAGCGGTAACGAACCTTTGGAGCCAGGTAGAAAAATGAACAATAAAGGACCGACGATCACCGCTCAGGCCCAAGCAAACTTAGAAGATCTGCAAGGGTTAGTCTTGGATAAGACATCCAATCTTGAAAGGAAACAAAATGACATCATGGAACAAAACAATAAAATTTTAGAAAGCATTCAATTCATGAGCTCACAATACGAGGACTTCCTAGTCAGGATCCGTGAAATTGAATCAAGGAACGAGGCGCTTACAAAAAAGAACATCGATTTGGAAGCCAGGATTAATGTACTGGAGGACCGTCTTGAATTTCAAGAGAGAGCTCTTAAGGCCAACAACTTAGAAATCAGAGGAATCCCGGAAAATAAAGGAGAAATACTACAAGACGTCATTTTTAACATCTGCCAAAAAACGAAGTCCAACATCCAAATCAAAGACATAGACGCTATTCATCGAGGAGCAAAAAAATTAAATAACAAATATCTGAGAGAAATAATAATCAAACTCAAATCGAATATAGCAAAAGAACAACTATTAGCGGATGTGAAATCATATAACAAAAACAACCCGAATTTGGAAGACAAATTAAATACCTCGAACATTGGTATTGCTGGCCCGACTTCAAGAATCTACGTTTCCGAACAGCTGACATTTCGGGGCAAGCAACTATTTTGGAAGGCTAGACAAGAAGCGAAAGGAAAGGGGTACCGGTTCACGTGGACCCGAGCGGGTCAGATATATGTTAGACACGATACAGGTGCTAATGCAATATGTATATCTGATGAAAGCAAGCTCGCAGCGATGTAATACAACGGAAAGAACCAAAATATCGAGGTATGTACCGTCTCGCCCGTCTACAGGTATATGCAATAAAGCCGAAAATCGGCGATACAGCGAAGTTACCAGTCCTCATTACACTATTTACAATGATGTAAAACGATTAGCGTTGATTAATTATTTCACTAGTCAATTGTACGAACACACCCCATCCCGCTCATTTACACTTATTATTTTGTTACCATCAACATATTATAATTTTTTTATCACAACGTTTCAGCGGTTGCAAACATTCTGCTTTATATTATCAAATCACTGTCAACTTATTTCCACACACACCTATCTATTCAACTACATTGAGAAGAGTTTTAATTTTAATAACATATTATTGGAACGCTGTTTGCTATTCTACATTCAACTAACTTTTAATTATGTTTGATTTACCTTGTGATATTAATAACCATTCAGGTATATTCTGTAACTCAAATATTATTGATAACTTGAATAATATAAAAAACTATAATTGGGGCTCCTACAGTCTAAAGATTATACATCAGAACATAAGAAGCATATCTAAACTTGACGATTTCCTAATTTTCTTAGATCAATTTAATAACGCGTTCGATGTAATAATCTTATCGGAGTGCTGGATAAATAAAGAGTACACCTCAAAAGCAATTCAAAATTACTCAGAATATCACACTAACATAATTCTAAATAAATCAAGTGGAATTGTAATTTACATCAGAGACGGTCTACAAGCACAAGTCGATGAAATATTACTACCACAAGCAAACTGTATGAAAATCGTATTGAACAATAACTTATGTATTTTCGCAATCTATAGGTCACCCTCTTTCCAAAATATTGACACTTTTTTGAATTCTCTACAATCTAACATCAACAGTTCTAAACAATTAGAACGACAAATAATTTTAGGCGATTTAAATATTAACACGATCCCCGAGTACCACCGTCAATCCGAAGATTATCTGTGTCTGTTAACGGAAAATGGGTTCATGCAAACAATTAACAGCCCTACTCGAGAACAGGGCTCAAGTAAATCTTGTCTTGACCACATTAACGTTAAAAAAATTAAACATTGCGACTCATTTGTTATTCACACCACAATTTCTGACCACTACACTACAGCTCTCTGTCTTAAAAATAAGCCTCCCACCGCAGTCAAAATTAAATACATACCTCGAATAAACTACTTCAATCTACTTGAGGACTTAAATTCAGAAAAATGGGAAAACGTTCTAGACCAAAGAGATACTGACTCAGCAATGACAGAATTCATCACCAAGTTACATGATTATATAGCCAAACACACTAGTAAGAAACTCATATCTAATAAACAATTAAAACTTACACCATGGATCACCCCTGGCCTTGTCAAATCAATTCATAGAAGGAACCAACTACACAAAAAGGCGAAAAGTAGCCCAGAGAATAATATATTACAAACCCGCTATAAAAAGTATAGGAACTTGTGTAAAAAAATAATCATTTCAACTAAAGAAAACTATTTTAAAAACATTATTTACGAAAATAACTATACACCAAAAAGGCTATGGGGAGCATTTCGCAGTATAACTAAAACCAAAATCAATAAATCATCTGAAATTAAATCACTACACATTGATAACACTATCACATCAGACCTAAAAAAGATAGTAAACTTTGCAAATAACTATTTCACGTCAGTGGGAACCACTCTGGCCAAAAAAATTCTCGACAAAATTAACACAACTGAAACTGATCTCGCTAAGAAAACTGGCTGTAATCTCGAGCATAAAATAGATAATATTCGAACTACGTCACACGAAGTGATGAAAACAATTGACGAACTTAAGTCATCCAATGCGTGTGGCCCAGATAAGATCTCTACAAACCTGTTAAAAATTATAAAATCCGCCATAGTATCACCCATAACGTTCATTTGTAATCTAAGTTTTAACTCTGGAAAATTCCCCAATCATTTAAAACAATCAATTGTTATTCTTCATCACAAAAATGGGGATAAATCACAGATCAACAACTACCGACCTATTTCTTTGATCAACTCTGTGTCTAAAATTATTGAGAAAATTGTTAAGAATCGGCTCACCCTATACCTAGAAAAC
Source organism: Limnephilus lunatus (assembly GCA_917563855.2). Classification (NCBI taxonomy): domain Eukaryota; kingdom Metazoa; phylum Arthropoda; class Insecta; order Trichoptera; family Limnephilidae; genus Limnephilus; species Limnephilus lunatus. The sequence goes on from OU830593.1 coordinate 51,691,778, forward strand.
AATAACATCCTTTCCAATAGTCAATACGGTTTCCGTCCAGGTTTAGGCACTGAAAATGCCATTGCTAAATTGACAAAAATTATCTCTAATAACATAGATAGAGGTACAAAATGCATTGCGCTCTTCCTGGATCTAGCCAAAGCATTCGACACTATCTCTCATAAAATCCTGTTGAATAAACTACAGCGCATTGGTATACAAGGTCAGCTCTTCAATCTGTTGTGTAGCTATTTAGATAACAGGAGCCAAAGAGTGCTTATCAACGACACTATAAGCGATTCAGCTAATATTAAATTCGGTGTACCCCAAGGAAGTACTTTAGGACCACTTTTATTTAATATATATATAAATGATCTATGTAACAGTTCCTTTGCCGACCACATTATTACCTTTGCTGACGATACAGTCTTATTATTTGAAAGCAAAAACTGGAATGTTGTTCACAGTAAAGCAGAAGTGGGTTTAATTAAGGTTAAACAATGGTTAGACAACAATCTCCTCACGCTTAACTTAGATAAAACCAAATTCCTCCGTTTCAGTGCAACACAAGCAGGAAAACCAAAAGAAATACACAACATCCTTATACACCATTGTAATGACCAAACCACTTGTAAATGCTTAAACTTAGAATGTGTCGATAGCATAAAATATCTTGGAATCATGATAGATAAGTCTCTGAGATGGGACGAACATATAGTCTCAACTTCCATAAAGATCAGAAAACTTACTCATCTATTCATGTCTGTTAGAAATATTCTTCGCGTAAAAGATCTGAAACAAATGTACCATGCCTTGTGCAACTCATTGCTAGAATATGCTTCCTTGGGATGGGGCGGCTGTTCCAAAACAATAATGGATCCTTTAGCAAAAGCACAAAAATCACTTCTAAGGGTCATCCTTAAGAAACCCTTCAGGTATCCCAGTGATCTATTATTTGAAGAGATACGAGTTCTTGATGTACGGCAACTATACATAAGGAAAATTATTTTACATACACAAAAACACCGACACCAATATTCATCCATTGATCATCTCCACAACACCCGCCATGCAGGGAGGAATCCAGTGGTTCCACCTACTACAAACACATCACATGCCCAAAGACAATACTCCTACTTAGGGCCTAAATTGTTCAACATCATACCCGATGCATGGAAATCGAAAAATACAAGCACTTTACGGAAATGGGTTAGCAATTGGCTTCTAGATATGGGGAGAGTCAAGAGCGAACATATGCTAACACAATCTCACATACCTAATATGTACTAAAAAGTTTATGTTATTCAAAAAAAAAAAAAATCTTTTGCTCTGTTTTCTTATCCTTGTAATATAACGACTGTTCTTTGATTCTTGTAAAATAACGACCAGGCGTTTCAAAAATAAGTCCTGAAATTATCTATATAAATACATAGGAAATTCATATGTCATGTCATAATTATATTCTGGTTTAAACGGATTATTTCTATTACTTACTTATGGTACTTATTAAAATTAAATAGTCAAAAATAAATTGGGAACTAATATGTCAAATATTGGCAAATTATAAATATAAATGTGTAAATTCTAATATGCAATTGTTAATGTTCTCCAAAAAGACCTCGATAGAATTTCAAAATTGTGATCGCCCGAAAGAAGCTATTTACCTATTCTGAAGACAATTATTGATGTAATTAAATGTAGTAAATTTAAAATATTATATCTAAAATATAAAAATCCACAGTTCCGAACTCCTGCAACTTGCAGTGGGAGGTACTGAAGGTACTCGTACCATCGAAACAGCGCGCTGCGGCGCATTGGAACTCGAAACATACTAAGGTGTTATTGAAAGTTATTATTGCAATTTTGCAAACCTAAGATCACCTTACTTTAAATTTTGGTTGTATACATTTTTATATTATGTTTGTATTCTTTCTTATCGTAACTTATTGATAACACATATCTCACTGTACTTAAATTTATATATTTTTTTTGCTCATATCTTTATTTCATGTATATGTTTTTATTTCCATCATAACTTTATTTGTTCTAGTTTTTTTTTTTTTTCTCTTAAAAAAAATAGAACAAATAAAGTGACGTATATAAAAAAGTTTCGTATATAAAAAAAAAGTATTTATATATCATTTGTCATAATATATTGAGTATATAAATGGTTTCTTTCAAGATATCCTATGATATCTTGAAAGAAACCATTCACATGTTAAAAATATTATGAACTGAATATACAATTTGGCTGTCCTGAAACGGGTATCCTTCCCAGTTGGACAGACAAAGTATAATTTTCTAACTTATTGTAATATGTATGCATATAAATAAAAAATAAAAAAATAAATAAATAAATAAAAATTTTTTTTTTTTTTTAACTTACGGAGACGGTTTACAGTTAGTTCCCGTGAGTACTTAGGCCATAGGCCCATTGTACTATCCTCCATTTTACCTCAATCCTTTAACAATAACCCAGTCCCTTTAATGAAGTTCACCAGAGTTGTCATTGGATATGTGGCTAAGTCTTCTGGTTCCACAATGTGTCTCCCCAGGTATCTGAGCCTAGTTCCCACCAGGGCAGGACATTGGCACCACAAGTGAATTGGAGTCTCTTCATCCTCTTCACATTTTCTACATCTATTGGTGCTTTCCACTCCCAATAGCTGCATGTGTCTCCTGAGATGGCAGTGTCCCGTTAGTAGTCTTACCAGTTCCCTCAGCGAGTTTCTATCCATATCGAGTAGTTTCCTGGTCCGTCTGGGGTCCGGTCCGTTTATGAGTACTTTGGATTGCCTCATTCCGGGTGCCCTCTCCCATTCCTTCCAGTGCTGGGATTTGACCCACCTCTCAATATGTAATTTCGTGTGGCAAGCTGCTACTCCTACGGCCGGCTCGGATCCCGCAAGTGGTGCTCTCGCCCCTTTCCTTGCTAGTTCGTCAGCCCGCTCGTTGCCCTCAATACCCTTATGTCCTGGTACCCATATCAGTATTATTTTATTAATGGTAGCGAGTTCTGTAAGAACAGTCCTGCATTCCATCACCAGTCTGGAGTCGCATCGGTTACTTTCCAGTGCCAATAGGGCTGCCTGGCTATCAGAACAAATAGTTATGTTCTTATTCCTGTACCCGATACGTATATTCTCCTGTGCGCAGGCCATGATGGCTTTCATCTCAGCCTGAAACACAGTGCAGTGAGTTCCTAGAGGTATACTGAGTTGCCTCTTGGATCCCTGTAGACATACCCCGGCCCCCGTTCCTTCCTCCATCTTGGACCCATCTGTGAACCAGATTAGTTCCTGTCTGGAGGTTGGACCTGGGACCATGTCCCACTCTTCCCGGGTGGGGTACATCACATCAAACTGCTGTCTGAAGAAGTATTCAGCTTGTTTGCCGTCCTGCTTCATTCCAGCTGTCGGGCTAATTGCCCTCAGTCATGTTCCGATCTCCGTATGACTGTTTTTAGGCAACTCACCTCTCCAATGACCTTTGCATTTTAACCTGTAGGCTGCCGCCATCGCTGCCCCCTCTATTTCTAAGTTTAGTGGGGGTAGGTTCAGCAGCACTCCCATGGCTAGTATTGGAGTGGTTCGCATAGCTCCTGTGATTCCTCTGCATGCAAGTCCCTGTATGTGGTTGAGTGTGGCCATCACTGTTTTCAGTGTTGTTCTCCTCCACCAGACCAAGGCTGCATGCATGATTCTTGGTTTTACAACGGCTGTGTACAGCCATTGCATCATTTTGGGTTTGAGTCCCCACGTTCTGCCGCAGATTCGCTTAGTTGCCCACATGAGAGCACAGGCTTTTCTGCCCACAGTTTCCACCTGGTTTTTCCAGCTCAGTTTGGCATCTATGATGACTCCGAGGTACTTAACTGTGTCAGAGGGTTCTACCTCCTTTCCGTAGAAGGTTGGATTGCTCCATCCCTCTAGTTTCCTTTTACGTGTAAAGGTTAATCGGATATCCGAAATAAAAAAATATCCGTATCCGTAACCGAAACCGATATAAAAGTTTCGGATAGTTTCGGATAAAGGCGGAGTCTAAATGACATGACCGAGCCGTCATTTGTCTTAAAAGCCGCGCGTGACTGATTGTAAAAACAAATGATAATATAGACTAGAAATAAAATTCAAATCTTGCCATTTGTATTTTACTTTTATAATTTTAAAATTCTAATATCCGTAACCGAAATTATCCGAAACTAGCGGATAATCCGAAATAATTTCATATCCGTAACCGTATCCGAAACCGGTATAATATTATTCCTATATCCGTATCCGTATCCAGATCCGAAATTGCATATCCATAACATCCCTAATACCTAACACACGAGGAGCTAGTGACCTCATTTAAAAAACACTGGTGTTCAAATAATCATACAGTCCTAAATCCTGACTTTGCTCTCGCAACTAGACTTCAGGGGTGCTATATGTAATTATTTGCTGATCAGGAAAGCCCACAACTTTCCCGAGAAGAATTTAAATCCTGTATCGGTATTGCCAAGATGGGGACATGCGGAGGGAGGAAGAATACGTAAGTGGGTGATACGCTGGTGCGGCATTTAAAACATTAGGTTAATTGCATATCGTAAGTCTTGTCGACCTGAAAGTAAACGTAAGACCTCGTGAGTCGGATGTTACGATTACTACTCAGAGATGGAGGACCCCCGGCTCAGGCTGGCCACGTGGGAGATGAGGTCCGCCTAAAACAGCCGCGTGCCATATTCGATTCGGTAGAGACATGATAAGGGAAGATATGACATACCCCTTTTAGACTCAGTCGAGTTAAATTCATTCTGGAGGTAGAAGGAATTCGGAGCATTGCAGGAATCGTCATGAAGACTAGATATTCTCCCATCTGGCGTGAAGGGACCTTCTTGAAGCAAGGAACGCCCATGCAAGAGGGTAAAATCCGGTCTCGAAGATAATCCTAGCAAGCGTAGTGAGAGAATCCTGGTTTGAATTGTCATCCACCAGTCTTGCTTGGTCAGCGGAGGAGCCGAATTTTTCAAAATAGTATTTTTTTTTTCCACCACATCCATCCATTCCCTCCTCTTTTCCCCCCAATTTAGTGTATACTAACCATAAAAAAACTAATAATTATGTTAGGTGAAGGATGCAGACAAAGGACTTCAATAGGAAAACAGGGTCCTGGAATGATCTCATATTACATAGGTAAAGTAAAGGTTCCTTACTTGAAATGTTACAATTATAGACTGTTATCTTCCTTGGATTGTATTTATCAATATAGCCGTAATATGGGGAAAATAATAATAAACAAAACGAGAAAAAAGGTGAAATCGAATACTGACGAGGTTAGGACGGGGTTAGTTTGATAAACGCAGTCAAGGATAGGCAAATAAAAATAATTAAATAGATTGGAAAATTCTCACACTTTCTCTAAAAGAACCTAGGAGTTACCACACGCAATACATTATCTTCTCTACATGTGTATGCATATAAAATATGCATACAAATGTAAATTCTAAAGAAAAAAAAATTACACAACGCAGAATACAGAAAATAATGTGAACTAAATTCTTAAATCTTGTTTACTGTGATAAAATCACAGGGGTTTGAGAAAATTAGGGTAGATTTAGCTAGAAAATAAAAAAAATAACCTTCGGTTCATTAAAAAATAAAACCACATCCCTGAGGTAGAAATATCCCGGGGAGGTTTAAAATCAGGACATCACACTTAGGGGTGTGACCAGTAGGACATAAGGGTAGAATTATAAATATAGTTACGAGTTTGGAGCTACGAGATTGGAGCTACGTGGTAGAAGCTTAGAAAAGTAAAATGTACTAGGGAGGTATCATCACAAAGCACAGCAAAGCAAATGGTCGCCTGTTTCTTCGACCGAATGGGTCATGTGGCCACTGTTCCGCTTGAGCAACGTAGAACAGTCAATTCTGAGTGGTACACGACCATTTGTTTGAAGTCTTCAGAGAAATTCGTAAAACTAACCAACGAAGACGAATCATTCTCCATCATGACAATGCGAGCTCTCACACATCTCGTCAAACAGGTGAATTTTTGAGCAGTCAAAACATCGAATTGATGACTCATCCTCCGTACAGTCCCAATTAGGCACCCAATGACTTCTTCTTGTTCCCGAATATCAAAAGTAAACAGCTTGATCAACGATTTACGAGCGCCGAAGAAGCAGTTGAGGCGTTCAAAAACCATGTTTTGGAGGTGTCTCAAGAGGAATGGAAAAACTGCTTTGACAAATGGTTTGAACGAATCCAAAAGTGTATTGATCATCGAGGGGAATATTTTGAAAAACAATAAAGCCATTTTCATTAAAAAATAAATGTGCTATTCCCGAAATATAAATAGCGACCCTCGTATTGTGATGAAAAGTTCATAGAAAAAAAAAATAACAAGCATAATTACCACATGAGGAGGTTTCAAAATCCGGATGAATTCTGAGGTCTGTTGATAGTCGGTATGGGCCGAGAAGGAGATATAATCGACTGACATCTTGAGGGGCAACTTCTGCCCAGACATTGTGGTCACTTCATCCGGCTCAGAGAGAATTGTCTTGGCCAATGTCCCCTCCACACAATAACCTGAAAACAAGCAAATGTTCATTTTTTAATTGTCTTAAAAAAAACCTCTGGCCGAATTTCGTCCAGACTCTGGAGACATGCGACAAATGAGTTAAGTTTTTGTTTTCCGATTGCTGGCATTACTGCGTTTGCATGCCATTTTTATATTTTTAACAGTGATTTTTGTGTTCTTGTATATGAAAATCAATATTTGTTTTTTTGTTCATATTTTATGCGCTGCCATACCGTTCATCCGATTGTGATGAAACTTTGGTGATTTGTTGTCCGCACATCCGCAAAGGTTTCTATATATAATGGTAAGATCTGGCTTTATAAAATTTGTATAAATGAAAACGTGTATTTTATATATTTTAGCGGAAGGGAGGGAAGGCAGAAGGGGAGGGTAGAGAAGGACGTGGGGTTCGCGGGAGGTTTTTGATGAGGGAGGGGGAAGGCGGAAGGGGAATGCGGGAGGGAGGGGAATGGGAACGCATGGGAAAGGACATGCAGGGTGAAACAATTTATTTCTTTGAATGGCATTGCAACGCACGCTGGGTACCAGCTAGTTTCAAATAAAAAAATTCTCTCTAATATTGTAACTTTTGAAGGCATATTTTTATTTATAGGTTATTTTTTTCTGTGATATCTGATGTCATAAGATAACCTTCGGGTATCAAAGAGACATCATTTTACGAAAAAAAACTTTTTTTAATGTGAAAACCGGAACCCTACCTGCTCCTGTCTTTCCCAATTGGGGTGTGTTGTGAGGCTGTAGGTAGTGGGGAAGGGAAGGAGATGGGGGAGAGGAAGGTGGGTAAATACCTGGCTATTCAGATCTGGTCACCAAGCAACATTTCAATTATGAATGGTGGTGTTAAACCAGGGTGATTCTGAGAGAATCTTCCACTCTGGAACATGCCGCAAATATACTTTGTATTTTTTTTTTTTTTTTTTTTTTTTTTAAATTATTTTTTTATTTTCATTAATATGTTTTACATGTTGTTAAATGATAATTTTACATCTTAGGTTTTTACTACTTTTCCATTTAAAGCATATGCTTGTGTATGGAAAAGGAGTGTACATAAATGTGGTTATTACTTAGTACTTAAATAATTCATTTACATAAATATATGTGTGTTGTAATCGTATATAATAGTATATATTTGAAGAGAAGAAAGAATATTATGGAAAACCAAGAATATTTGTATACATTTAAATAAAAGAAATAATATTATGGAAAACTAAGGATATTTGTAAGGATAATTAAGTGGCATTAGTTTTTTTCTTCAGAATATTTTTAAAATGTCTCTTGACAGAGAGCAGTATTTGGGTTTTATCATTAATGCTTCTGATTTCTTCTGGTAGACGATTGAAAAAAGTTCTTCCCTGGTAAGTGTAATGGTGTTGTGCAAAAGACGTATTTAGTTTTGGGCATATAAAAACATGTTTAAGTCGCGTTCTGTTTTCGTTTAAAAATTGATATTTATCTTTTTCTTTTATAATTTGAATTACTGAATTTTTAATATATAAATCTTTAAATGTAGGTACTTGGAATTCATCAAATAGGCGTTCTGTTGGGTAGTCCAAGGATTTTTTTAATATAATTTTAATAATTGTTCTTTGTACAATTTCTATTGGAATAAGATTACATTTATATGCGGATCCCCAACTAATAATAGCGTATTGTAAAGTGGATTGAACTAAGGCATAGTAGATTAAATATAGATTTTTTATTGACAAAAAATTTCTAATTCTTAAAAATATGTATATTAATTTTCTAATTTTGTTTACTACTTGACATATTTGTTCCTTCCATTTTAGATTTTTATCAATAGTTACTCCTAGATATTTTATTTTATTTGTTGTTTTTAATATTGTACAGTTTGATTTGCAGTAGTTTTGGCTGTGAATTTTAGTATTTTCATGTATGACAATGTTAAAATTTTTGGGAGCATCGTTTAAATGTATTGCAAATGGAATTACAAATGTCTTTTCACTATTTAGTGATAGTAAATTAGTGTCGAAAAAATTCTTAAGCGTGTTAATGTCTTCTATGGCCTTTAATTCTACATTTTCCCAAGTCTTTCCACTTATTATTAATACTGTATCGTCGGCGTATGATGTAATTTGACCATGTAAAGGTTCTAAAAAAATATCGTTTACATATATAGTAAATAGGACTTTTAATTAATTAATTGTGAAATAACACAAATTAACCCGCAACCTTCGGAATGCCAGTCGAGACCCTTACCCCTCAAACAAGGAGGCTGTTAACTTTTAAGTTCACCCCAATATAATGGCAAGTGTATGAGTCCTTTAACCACTCGAACTCATAAACTTGTTTACACGATAATGTAACTTTACTAGAGTATGAAGTATGAGGCGTATCTGAGTTATTAAGAAGGGCAATCAATAGAAGAAACAAATTAGGTATAATGCTATAAAATATTTTAAAGTTTATTTACCTGCTATAATGACTCCGTTTTTAGGATCGGTGCACCACGATTCAAACAGTTCTCGTGAGAGCCCGGACTGCATCATACCTGGAGACGCCATTATGACACATGGTCCTATGTCATCAAAGTGGTCAATCCCCTGAAAAACACACAACACCGGGCTAAAACATGCTTTAAACAAGGGAACTAAAGTTAGCAGTGTTAGCACTCTTAACTAATACATGACAATGTTTTTAAATCAATTCATAACTATCTTAACCCCTCAGGCCTCGACCACATTTTGTCAGAAGGTCAAAATATTTCCGCCTTGCAATAAAATCCAAATAAATGGAATATTTCTGGATTTATTTGAAAACTAAAAACTGTTTTTAGTGATAAATACCTACACTCTCATATGTAATTTTAATTTTATAATTCGAAATAAACATACAATTTTCGAATTACCAAAATTTAAATGTAAACATAATAAAGTTTTAAAAATGGCATCTTACATTTTTTTAACTAAAATTACTAATAATGAAAAAAAAATTATTAGACAAATATATTAGAAATAATATTGTCACTTTACTTTTTGTTGTTTCAAGTGAATATAATTCATAAAAAAACGACAAAAGTTTGTAGTCTTAAAATTTTTTTCAAATTGCTGTTGTAAATTTTGGTTTCATGAAGGTGTCCATTTTATTATTTTGTTGTTTACTTTTAGATTTAAATATAAAGCGTGGTATTTTCTCTTTCTAATACCGTTTAGATCACATTTCTCACCAAAATAGTAAGGGAGACACAACGATTTCTATGAGACCTATACGATCTGTACCCAAAAACGAACAAATTAGCCTGAGGGGTTAACTATTACAAGACAGAGATAGATAATATTTTAAAGTAATTCATAACTATCTTAAATACATCCAAGAATAATATCAATATTGTATACTTCATTACTATTTTTAAAAATTGGTACAACTAACCCCTACTTTTGGCAGTTTGCCCAAATATTTTAAAATTTAAAAAAATATACTATTTTTTTCATAGTGGCAATATTTCATCTGTCACATTGGAGATTGGTGACCGGTATCAAATTGAAGTGTTTATCACTCAAAAATACTATAAAATTGTTTTATCTTTCCACTTGAACTGGACAAGAGAAAAGATTAAAAAGTAATCTGGCATCACACCTGCCATGACAATGAGTGATTTTTAGTCTGGGGTTGAGAGTAACAACTGTGATTTTAGTGTTAAGCTAATTTAAGGTTAGAAAATTGCTCCCATTTAAATATAAAGAAATTGCCTCAAAGTTAAATCTTTTTGTTGAATAACCATACAATTTTTAGAGTAAAATTTAAATTATTTGATCCTTACAATATTTATTTCGCAATTCATAATTGTTTTATTTTGTTCTACTATACTATACTACTTGTTAAATCAAAGGAAAAAAAATAAAAAATACACAACATTTAACAACTCCTAAAAACACAAAATTTTTTTCATTGAAAATAAATCAAAGCCCAAAAAGTTATAATTTGTGATAAAATTTGTAATGTAAATTTAAATAAAATGTTTCTGTTAAATTTGCAGGATTATTTTTTAAAGATGGGTTGGAAAGACTCGCTAATATATTTCCTCGAGGAGAATCGGGGGCTGGTTGTGCTGGTGTTCTGTCTCCCCGCCAGTTTTATCTTCGACCTGATCCTCCAAGTGAGGAACAGATTCTACCAGCAGATCTTCAGCAGCCCCGACTACCATGATCGCCGGGTGAAGACCATTCAGGACAAAGTAACTAACTAACTCTTATGATTCATTTTGAATGTTTGACCCTCTTAACCTCAAAACGACCATCTGTCGGTGCAACTAAATTCAAATAACCTGACAATATTGGATTTCCTCCTACTTCCATCATTTAAAGCAGAAAATGTTGCATGGAGATTGTGGGGGACTAAGCTAGCCAGCGCCGGATCTGCCATACGTTCAAAAACGTGCAAAAACCTGGCGCCAACTCCGAAGGGGCGCCGTGAGAAAATAAATATTGTATTAACATTTAGTTATAATATTCCCTGATTCGTTTAAAAATTACCCATAGTATGAAATAATTATTACGCTCTAGCAACACTTTCCAAAGAAACAGAATGCGCACGCATCAGGTTGGAATCAACGGCTTACGAATTTATAGTCAGTTACAGAATTTTTTTACAAATTCCATATATATTTAGTTTAAACGTAAGATCTATTTTTCCATATATCTTTTACGACGAATGGGTGCGATCCAAATTCAATAACCAATCACAGCGCTATATTTTTGTTCTGGTGAATCAAACAAACCGACTTGCGCCTTTCAAAATGCTGACAATTTTAGTTAGTGTGTCGTACGTACGCTAGCTATTGTTTTATTTTGTACGATTTAAGTCTCTAGGAGAAGGTAGTTAAAGACCATTTTCTTATGAAATCTTCAGTAAATTCCATTAACAAAAGCATCGCACGGTTTGCAGGTAACAGGTTGCAACGTTTTGACAGTTTCATCATTGATTTGACATATTATTTGAAGTTCGTTAAATGTATAATTAATATCTATTAGATTTGTTGAATTTGTTATTTTACGGTGTCAGTGTAAGCGTCTTTCGTAAGCCGTTGATACCATACGTCAGTGTTTAGTGTTTGTATGGTGTTTGTTCGCTCAATTTGGTGTTAGTTCGCTCAACACAGGGGAAATGCAAGGTACAAATTTGAGGTTATATTCTTATTAGATTTTAGAGCTAGTCAGAAGCTGTAGATGCTATTCTTGTGTTGTACGTTGCCATGAGAACGTATTTGTATTTGATTTTTCTATTAATATTAGCGTTGAGTATATACATAAACGCAGTAAATCTCGAGAATGTCTAATGGACCTAGTTCAGCGAAACCACCCGCATTGTCTCGTAACATATATTTTAAATCATGGTACGGGCAAAAACAAACAATTCGTTGTATTATTTTAAAGCATAACTTGCAAAAAGAGTTTTTCCTAAAATAATTAAAATAGCACCATAATTTTATGTTTACCCAATAGATTCAGAGAGTATAGGGCTCCTGGCGATTCTCTCTTTAAAAAAAACGAGTGTGAGAGCTACCGCCAGGTCACTTGGAAAAGTTACACCCTTTATATGTCTTGATTTTATTTGATAAATTAGTGTAAAAAAAATAATTAAATTAAAAAAATTAAAAAACGGGGTGAACGAATTTTTAATCAAAATAAAATGTAGGTGGGGGGGGGGGCGCCATCGGTATCTACTGCACAGGGCGCCAGATTTCGTAGATCCGGCCCTGAAGCTAGCAGAGGATTGATTCCGCAATGCCTGGATAGGAACCCAATGTGTTTTTCCACTCTGCTACTAAAAGCCTGACAATGACAATCTTTCAGCGCAAACTTTAACTTTTAACTTACTAAAATGCTCACAAAGCACTATGTATTTTTAGGGTGAATTGCCTATTTAAAAAAAAAACTAAACTACTATGGTAAGTAAAAATGCAGTATCTTCCTCGAGAACCTCAAGGAGTGATTTTACTTACCACGGCAGTAAACTCCACAAGAGTAACTTTTTTCATCTTAATAAATTCACTTGTGAAAATTTATTCTTACAGTTGACTGAAAAACAGACGAGTTCAAAATTAAACTGTGTAATCTTATTTGTTGATACTGTTTAATTTTGTTCCACTCATTTATTTCAGAACGGACCAGAAGGTCTAGTTGTTTCACAAAATTTGAACAATTCATCAAATTTAGAAGTTAATATTCAAGTTCTGTTATTAATTCAGTTTTGTGATACAACTAGCCCAGCCCATAATGGAATAATAAAAAAATAAAAAAAAACAAAGGGTACCCTTAACACATTCGCTGCCAGGAGCTTTTGTTACCATTGAAATTACATATGATTGGTCCACCCATGGGGGTGATAGGCACTGAGCGAGTTAACTGTATTATGGGTATTTTTCTTACATATTTTATTACATTTTTTTTACATTTTTTTTACATTTATGCTCTAAAAATATTTACTGCACATTCAGTCACCAAAAAAACAAAATAAAACTGCATTTTGCGAAAGCTCAAATATTTAAATTTAATATGCTGATCTTTGGAAGGCAAAAGGCTATGAAACTTGATGATAAAATAAGATAGGAAAACTATGTACGGTCCTGACACTGACAGCTCCATTTTAACATCTCTTTCTACTGTACATCTGTACTATTAAATAAATGATTTAACCACCCTGATCTATCGTGAATATGCACTTTTTATGTCTTAAATGAAATGTCAGATTTAGGAAACCTTTGTGTCATTTCCGCTTCACAATTAAAACTCTATAAATTAAACATTTCTGAACGTAGCCGAATACTAAAAAAAACTGTTTTTGAAAGTTTACGAAATAAGCTTTCAAATTGTTACATTACAAATAAATATTAACATTTGTAAATATTAAAATTTAGAATGCAAACATACAAAAAATTTATAAATGACTCACGAGATGTATTTATGTGAAAACGGTACTGAAATCACGGATTATGTAAAAAAAATAATACTTATTATATTGTATAAATGTATAATAAACGATTTAGTCACCTCACTTTTTTATCATTTCATACAAGAATGTTTAATAAAAAAATAACAATGTCTAACGGCTGGTAGGCGATTTTGCGGTCTACCATGTATCTGACAGAATAGGTCTTTTTTATGTATTTCTATGGACAACTTGAATAGTGATGGGTAGCTTGATTTATTATGGAGCTTATACTTTTTGTTTTTGGGATATCACTAGAACAATAACGGAGTTATAATGATTTCTGTGGAAACACACGCGTTAACGTGAAAACACGCATATTGTACTTGACTGCTATTGTCATATTAACGTGTATATCTGCTTACGATGCTGAGTGGTTAACTTTCTTATTTAAAATACTAAAATACAAATTAGAGAGTTCTAAACTCCTGCAAGTTAGAGTGTTCTACCCATTAGCCACAAGAACAACACGACACAATACTCTGTTCTACTGCAGTATACTAAAGCGCAACTACGTTCCCATTCTCATTTCCCGATACAGCGGTTTCACAATACAGGAAACCAACACTTAGGTGATATTGACATGTTTAGTGAAAAGTTTGTGAATTTTGTGGATCACATTAAAAAACCTACTCCAACCAAACCTTCGGTTGTCTCTTTGTAGACACATCACTGTATTTTTAAAAATTTTGTGTCTTGTATTTTTATTTCGTGCATGTTTTTTTTTCTACTGCAATTTTTTAAAATTATTCATTTCTCATCTTCATAATTATTTCCCGTGTAAAGTTGTACTGTCTATATTTAAAAAAAAGTGGGTGAGGGTAAAATGGAACTATCAACAGTCTGCCTTTGAATTACTTTAACTCTGACAAATGTTTGTCCATTCTCAGGTATCAGACTGGAACAAGCTGCCCAAGGAAGGCCGTAAACTTCTATGCACATCACGGCCAAACTGGTTATCTCTTTCCACAACGTTCTATCGCAAGGATCTGTGCCACCAGATACCAGTGCCCCTCTACGACGTGCTGTCCTTCAACGAGAAGGATCTGACTGTGAGAGTGGAGCCCATGGTGACGGTGGGAGACATCACCAAGTACCTGATACCTAAAGGGTACACGTTGGCTGTTACATTGGAGATAGCTGATGCAACACTCGGAGGTGAGTTCCTAAAAATTCATTGTGACTTTGATGCCAGTTTTAAACCTGTTTTAAAAAAGGTTTTGAGTGTTTTAAATTTGCATTCTAAGCCTGTTTCAGCTTTTGATCACATTGTGATTGTCAGAATTATTCTTAACGTGTAACATGTCTTAACAGGAACATGTGTGTATTTTTAATAATGATAAAATTATTATTGATTACATGATGTGATTGATGAGATTCTTATCAATGGCAAAATGTAATTGAGAATATTTAAAATATGTACCTACATAACATTTTGAACATTGTGTTTAATTATGAAATAACACTTTTTCAGGATTGGCCATGGGAACTGGCATGACAACACACTCTCATAAAGTTGGACTCTACCAAGAAACTATCAGCAAGTTTGAAGTGGTTCTCGGAGATGGCAGTTTTGTTGAAGCTACTGCCGATAATGAATATTCTGACCTCTTTAAGGCGCTACCCTGGTCACACGGAAGTCTAGCCTTCCTCGTCGCCTTAACACTTAAAGTAATTCCCATTAAACCTTATCTGAGGATGAAATACATTCCCGTAACGGGGCAGAAGCAGTACTGCGATAAAATTAGGGAAGTCTCCGGTGCCGATGGAAAAATTTCCCCTAACAAACTACCAAATTACGTGGAAGCTACGATCTACAGCAAGGACAAGGCTGTTATTATGGTTGGAGATTTTTCTAATTACGATGAAAACATACCTGTCAATAACTTAACTAGCTGGTACAAACCCTGGTTTTACAAGTACGCAGAGACCTTCCTGAAGAAAGGAGAATACGAAGAACTGATTCCCCTGCGAGAATATCTTCTCCGACATAATCGAGCAATCTTCTGGGTTGTCGAGTCCATGATTCCCTTTGGTAACAATCCACTCTTTAGGCTATTGTTCGGATGGCTGCTGCCACCCAAACCCGCATTCCTGAAGTTCACCACTACTCCAGGAATCAGGGCTTTTACATTCACCAAGCAGGTGTTCCAGGACATTGTGTTACCAATAAATGAACTAGAGAAGCAAATAGATATTTCGGAAAAGTTATTCCAGGCTTACCCGCTATTGGTTTACCCATGCAGAGTTTACGATCATGGCCCCGCGTCTGGACAGTTGAAGCAACCCGACAAGAAATACATGGTTCCCAACACCAACTATGCAATGTACAATGACTTGGGAATATACGGAGTGCCCGGACAAGTGAAGAACAAGCAAGCTTACGATCCCGTCACGGCCATGAGAGAAATGGAAAAGTTCACAAGAGACGTCGGAGGCTTTTCATTTCTTTATGCTGACACCTTTATGGATCCAAAGGAATTCCGCGAAATGTTTGATTTGACACTCTACGAAATTGTCAGAACCAAATATCATGCCGTTAATCATTTCCCACACCTGTATGATAAGGTGAAGCCAGAAATTGATGTGTTCGCAATAGGCAAGAAGAATGTTATTAAATAGATAGCAATCATTAATTTGATTTGTAACTTGTTGGATAAAAATAAATTATTTTTATAATACATGACCAAATGAGTACCTATTACACATTATTTTTATTCATTATTGTACATAATGGCCATTGTTCGGACACAATGTGTTAATTTTAGAGATTTTAGCACTGACCTTGAGATTGGAGATGTGTTTGAAGACAAATGGATTGTTGATTGCGATCTGTCTCCTAATTTTGTCATTCATGGCATTCACGTATGTCTGGTAGACGGCCATACACTTCTTGGCTAGGGAACTAGCGTAGTAGATGGGAACGTCATGTAGTTCTGGATGCAGGCCCCAGAATTCATCTAGATTCATCAAGAATAGTCGAAACATATATTTCACCATCAATGCTATTTGGTCATTTTTGTCAAAATTTATATACTTTTTTATCATTTCTAAGGATTCCATTTCTGTTAGGCCCTTCGCTCATGGGGAAAACGAAACCAAAATAAAACTGGTTGGCAACTGAGGGTTACCAACTGGTTTGCGACCCAGCTTCTCTCATGGCGCAACTCAAATTTACGATTTTAGTCATTATCTCAGCTTTTTAAACATAGAATGAAGAAGAACGCTTCAGCTGTCATCTGTCACTGTCATATTGCGTTCAAAAATGTTTACAGAATGTGTGCTTTTATTATTACTGTGACGATTCACGGTTACAGTTGATAGCATAAAAGAGGCAATAAACACACATTCCTTAACCTTTTCCACTCTGACCATTTTTTCTCAAAACTGTTTAGCTACTCCGACCAAAAATGTGTGTTACATTTTATATTTGAAATGAAATTTTTGGTTAGTTATTTTTGCGGCACCCTATCGGATAATTCGTGTGACCATTAGTTGTTTGGTATATTTTGAATAAAATACTTGTTAAATCACACATTTAGTAACTAAAAGATAATACATTTGATTTCAACGTGTATTATTTGCATTTTATCTTTTATTGCATAGCAATAATTTGTATAATACGGGTAAAATATGCAGACAATCCAATGTAAATTCTTGGAGAAATTCCTTTCTAATTGTCCTGTACCGCACAGCGGTTGACCAGTGGCTACCTGGCCTGATTGGCTTAGGTTTTATGGGTAGTGTATGGTTTCTTATTTTGCATTGGTTACGTTATTTTAGGTTTCGACCCTCTTTCAGGAAACAAAAGATAGACCAGCCCACAACACATAAAATAGATAATAAGTTTGGCAAACATTCTACACAGTGTTTACAAGTTAGAGTATCGTACATATATATATATATATACATAATATAATACTGTCACTTTTTGAGTACATTTATCTCACATTTAATTTTACAAAAAACTCACGATACGGTCCAATGTTATCCCACATGAAGTTTGTTTTCACAACTTTTACAGTGATATATTGTTCATTTTATTTGCCCTCCTTTTCTATCATAATCAGAACCACCAACGATTTTTTTAACATTCGCTCCACACAGGAGGCCCTGAGAAAAATAAATTCTAAAGGGCCTATGTCCTCTTTGGGGTTGCTATGTGGAGGGTCTTTTGAAGGAAAGGAAAAAAAGGATGGGAAGGAAAATAGTATGAGGAGTGGGTAGGAATCTGGGGGTTAGTGTATCCAGGAGAGGCGATGCGTGAATTCATCCCTCTCACTGCGTTGTAAGGCAACGGTTCGATCAGGGGCGTGCACAGAGTTTTTGATCAGGGTAGGCAGTAGGAAAATACAACAAGTTTCACAGGTTAAATTTTCCATATTTTATCAGATAATTTCAGAATTAAAGTACGACAAACGTTTTTGAACCGACAATTAGCATTTATGAAAGACAACTATTTCATAGAAATACATAACAACAGATTTTTTTGTCGTGACTGATTGCCATTTGCTAATTTTGTTCTAGAAAGCACTGCTTAATACTAACAAAAAACCTCAAAGAGGCAAATTCAAAACGACAGTTCTACTCTATGCTTTGTGCATTTTGTAAACATTGAATTATATCTTGTATGAAGTTAGCTCTAGTCACAAATAATTCCTGCTTATGCCGCATTTTCGTGAGGCAGTCGGAGGGCGCGCGTGTAGTTTCTAGTTACAGTTTATGCCGCGTTTGTAGTATGCCGTTTGATGTGGCGCTCGCGTAGTTTCGGTTGCTCGGCTTTTTCAGGCTTATTTTTGAAAGTATGTATTTATTTTTAGCAATAATTTAATCAATTATAATATTATTTTATTATTTACAAGCTTATGTTTTACAAATATGGCAGGGTAGGCAGTGCTTATGTGCCTATATGGAGTGCACGCCCCTGGGTTCGATAGAGTCCGGCTGGAGAGATCAAAAGATCTCCCTCAACCAGTCTTTCCCGATTTGGCCCACCACGCAGTAAATGGGCAGACGCATCCCCATGAACCCGGGCACCCCTGCTAAGTCACCAAACGTAGCGAACCACTTGGGGTGACCTGTGGCAGAGGTGTTGGTTATCCAATAAATGGTTCCCGAGGCCGCGGTATCCACTCCCGCCTCCCAAATTGAAAACGATGCAATCCCTAATACTTTTTATGCATATTAGGCATTATTACATGTAGATTGACATAATTTAACCGCTGTTCTGGATCTACCGAATGGCTTCCTTTTCTAGTTTTTACACCTTCTCTATAATTTCCAACCAGCCGAATAATTAGCCTATCCACAAATTGAAGATGACTCATTGGTATTTCCAATAGAAAAAAAATATTTGTTGTTGTGTTGTATTCGGTGTATTAGTATACATTCAATTCCAATATTTTTTCTGAATCAGAAAAGCTTGAAGGTGTTGGATTGATGGATGTTGAAGGTTGTTGCGGAATTACAATATTTTCTACATCACTATCTTTACTGAAATAAGCGCATCTCCTTCTTTTGGGTGGGATAATGTCACTTCCACTATCTATATCACTTGGATCGTTACCGACTTCTTCACCATCACTTCGAAGTAAAACTATCATTATTTTCTATGACGGTTAATTAACTATACCTATTTATAGAATACGTAAATTAGTAATTCTTTTACTTTCAATTACTAATAGCAACATCAATAGTTCCACAAAACGAAAAAATATGGTCACATAAACGCAGGATAGCGACCGACTGTTAGGAAAATATTGGAAGAAAACAAATATTTCGTGTGTTAAAATGATGCTTCTATTTTTGTTTTGTTTTGTTTGTTTTTGAATGTTTATTTAGATGTATGCAAAATTTTTTCATACATCTAGTAAAAAAAATATAAACAAATACAATTGATACAGTTACATTTTTACAAATACAATTTAAGTGGAAAAAAAAAAAAAAAAAAAAAAAAAAAAAAAAAAAAAAAAAAAAAAAAAGAATTTTTACATGAATATATCTAATTAACGGCAAATTTAAATGAAGAAATGTTGGTTTATCCAATATTTTGCGACGATTCTTTGTAATTATCGGAAATAATAGTTCGTAGAATGTACTTAGGAAGATAGAAATTGGTGATTAAACTTATACCTGCGCCGGGCCAGGACCTCTGGCCGACGGAGCTGCCTACCACAATCGTTTGGGCTAGAATGTCTGGCCTACGGAGTGGAAAAGGTTAACACAATAATGCTGCAGCTCTTTCAAAAGATGAGATACACAACGTACGTAGGTCTGTTTCCTCCTAAGGAAAAAGTCGTCATTTTGTCGCATCTCTCTCACATATCACACCGTGACGTCTCCGTAACCCCTACAATACCACTAGCCGTGATGATAATTTTAAAAGTATGGAATATAGTTACTATTGAAGTGTGAGTTAATTCCAAAAATTAAAAAATGTAAAATTTCAATGTGCTGATGGTTTTTTTTTTTTATACATGAATTATCGAAAGTACATATAGTGTTTTTTATGATATTTCACCCTCCATGCTAGGGATGACCCTGTGTTATGGCGGGTGAAGTTTACAGTTTGCTAATATACATTCATTAGTATATACATGCGGATATACATTCATGAAAATTTTCACTAATTAATACTATGCACACAGATTCTTCTACAATAAGAGTTTGTGTGGTTACATTGAATTACAAGAATAAGGTGAAGAAGTTAAAGAATTATTGGAAAAGAGAAGTTATTATTAATATATTAAGGAATTATTGGTATATAAATCACAGTATACATGAATACAATGCTGCTTAGATAGTAAATAAAAGTATATCATGTTTTGCCTGCTCTTAATACTATGCACACAGATCTTCTATAATAAGAAAATGATATATAGTTAGATTGGGTTACAAGAAGAAGATGAAGAAGTTAGAGAGAAGTTTTTGCTTTAGTTCTTCAACATATAATGATGCTGCAGCTCTTTCTTACACACTAAATAACAACAGTCGAAAATGAGACAAAAGGTGAACAGCTGCACCCCCCCAAACGAAACGTACAATCGAATTAATTATTATACATCTCCCTCACACGTATAAAGAAAATGAAACGCAATTCCTGTAGCAAAAAAGTAGTACTTTGGAGGAAACAGACACACGTATTTTGTGCGTCTCATCTTTTGTCTCACCATTATTTAATGTGTAAGAAAGAGCTGCAGCATTATAGCGATAAGGAAAGTATGTTTATTGCCTTTTTTTACCGTCACAGTACCGTAACCGTGAATCGTCACGGTAATGATAAAAGCTCTCAATGAAAAAGCCATTCTTTATTATTATTATCAACAAATGTGGAATCATCTAAAAATAAGATCTTGGGTTATTGAGTACAATCCATGATAAATTCAATACGATACAAATTGTATTCCAGATACAGTGCTACCCTCAAAAGATCTTTAAATAACTATGCAATCTTCAGAGATTAACCTAAGAAATTTTGTAGCTATTTTCTTTTAACTACAATAAAAGCAATAAAGTTACAAAATAAGTATAGTAGGTGTTACAAATTACAAAAATTATAATGTTTAATGCGCATTCGTACATACTGAAGTCTATAGTTATACATGCAAGGTAATTTATCAAACTCCTGAACAAATTTGATGTATTCCTGCTTGGACATATTGCAAATTTCTCAAAAACTGACAACTGCAATGCGCCGGCGACCGGATGCGTCGGCGTTAAAAACTGGTCTTTGATAAGTTGCGTAGTGTGCGAACCGCCATTGAAAAACACAGGATAGAGGCTTGAGTTGCCAACTAGTTTTTTTTCAGTTTTCACGTGAGCGAATGGCTTAAATTATACTTTTCACTTATAAATTTCCACCAATACCAGATTACTAAGAGTCGAGATTTTTTTTCAGTGCAGAAATTCTGGGACTAACTACCATGATATGTACATAATTTTAGAAATTATCCCGTGAGAAAGCTCCTAAAAGGGCTTTAATAAATAAACAAATATAGTCAGCTATTTAAGACACTAAAAATTTAATCTTACACACCTAAAATTGATTACAAAATCTAATTGAATATGGAGTGGTAAAAACACACTACAAATAATTTTTAAAAATATATAAAGATTTGAGAGTTTTTTTTAACTGTAATATCTATAATCATTAATACGTAACTAGGTATGAAATTTTTTTTTAATATTTTGGGAGATGACAAAAACACAATGTACAAACTTTGAAAAAATGCCCATTTAACTGTTAGCAATTTTTAAATCAGCGATAATAGGATTTTCAATCAGCAAGACTGACACATAAAAAACATAGGAAAAGTATGGTCTTGCTGCCGCGAGCTGTTTTTAAGCCCTCTTTCTGTTACATGCGTCGTATATGAGAAAGAAGAAAAGTTTAAAATAGATCTATCAGCAGTACGCATCGACCAAGGAATCTGGAAAGGAACTAGCAAGAACTTTAAATTAACACAAAAAAAAAACATATTGCTTTAAAAATGTGCATTCTCATGTAGTCCAAAGATCAGAAGTATGGTCCTGCTGCTGTGAGTTCTGTTTTTAAGCCCTCTTTATGTTACATGCATCATATATGAGAAAGAGGGAAAGGTTAAAATAGATCTGTCAGCAATAGCATTGACCAAGTATTATCAAGACGGGAACTAGCATTCATAACACATAGAACTTGAATTTAACACACAAACCAAACGTATTGCTTGAAAACATGTATCAAAAAGAATGTGCATTCTCTCCTAGTCCAAAGATCGGAAGAAGCACCGCTTTTTACCATTTGTTGGTCTGCAAGGAGCAAATTTGTATTCCAGCCTACTCTCAATAGTCTAGCTGTGAAGATGATTTTTCAAACACGAATTTGAGGCAATTAGAAATATTTTAGGTACGGACTCTTGCGGACTTTATCGTTAACAATTTAATCAGCTTATATGAATATTAAAAATAGTAATAAACATATATAAATATTAAAAATAGCTTCGAGGCAGCGCAACGATTAAAGTAACAATCGATAAAAACTAATAAAATACTATGTAACACAACAAATATTTATATTACAAAATGAACGATCTTCACTGGTTTCGCAAATGTTTTTAGAAGCTTGTACAAGTTTAAGTAAAGCACCGGGGACAGATATGAGAAGGCTAATCTATTGTTATTATAAATATGTTGATGGCGGTGTGTCATGCAAAGTAAAATGTTTTCTGAAATTTTTCATACCCAAAATGAGCAGCAATTCCTGTGCACGACCGAGAGCAAATACGGGAATGAGACAGCGCCCCCCGCGGGTCACAATGTCCGACACTAGGTTTGTGAAACGACTCTCTCTCTCCTCCCGTTTTTCATGGATGTGGGTGCCGTATGTGGATTCCTGGAAATATTAACAGAACACATTGTAAACACAAATCTTTTATGTTATACAGAATCAAACTAAACTCTTGTCTATTTGAAGAGAAAACAGTGATAATGCAAGTATAAAGAAACAAGTGTTGAATGTGAACTTAAGAAATATTACTCACCGTGATTAAGACATCAGGGTGAACAGTTGGAATTTCTGCAGCCATTAAATGTCTGTCTTCCTGCCTTGAAAAGTCTCCTGTGTATAGAACCTGTGAAATTAAAACATATAAATCCCTAATAAATACACGACATTATAAATGAAGAGGGAAAATTTCATGCAAAGCATTTTTCTTTTTACGTAGCGAAGTCCTTTTTTAAGTCGACCGTTTGGCATTTCATATGTCTGTAAATTAGTTTGTTACGTTCTGTTTTCAGTTCAAGACGGTGACCATGTTGGATACTATCTTTTATACCGCCAGAGTTCACATGAGCATAGACCATATAATAAATTGTCAAATCGGAATAATCAATAGTAGTAGAATATAACATATTTGATTTAGACATTGTACACTTGCACATGTCGTATTTAGTTTAAAGTTAAATCTAAACATAATGCGGGGTCCATTGGGCGGGCAAACGCCAGACTTTTGCTTGACAGTCCCATACAACAATCAAGGTCATAAATGTTTGACAATTTTTGCCAACACTCAAGGTCATAAATATTTGTAGTGTTTGAAGCTTTACACCAACATCTTTTGGGGTGAAGTTCGCACGGTCCACACAATTTGACAAGTGGTCTGAGGCACGGACGTGTCCACGGCACGCTTACACTTGACGTTTATATCAATATTAAAATGCGTTCTGATGACAAAAGAGATGCATCAGGGAGAAAAAACACAGATTTAATAGATATTTATTTATCAGGAAAGATTTCCGACTAATGCTAGGACGACCTAAAGTTACTACCTATTAAGAATTTAGAGTGAATACGTTTTGATGCTACGTAAATAATTACGTAGCATCAAAAATAGAATATCGATTTACAATTGTCAATTTCTACCTTGTCTCTGAAACCGATTAATAAATTAATAGACTTTATTTACAAGTGAGTTCACGAAAGAAATAATCATCCATTACGACAGCGTGTTTATTTACAAATCATAATTATTAGGTCCGCGCACCAAAAAACTTGACGTTTGACGTTTATCGTTTACGTAAATGTTAAAATGCGTTCGATGTAGAAAAGATGCTACCTACATCAGGAAGAAAACACAGATCAGGGTTTATCAGGAAAGATTTCCGAATAATATCGATTATTGCACTAATGACATTATATAATAACGTCATTTTATTGCACGACCTAAAGTCGCTATAGAATTTAGAGTACGTAAATATTTACGTCAAAAACAGAATAATTATAAATATTTGATATTATATTATAATTCTATTATCAAATATTTTTATTATTATATTATATTTAGGTATAATAATATTCGCTCATACATTGCACATAACCACAAAAATCCGTTGCGATTATTCTACATACATGACCACACCGCACGACTTCTGTCAAAAAATGAATTCTGCCCCCTCGCTGGCCCCTGCCTGCCTTCCCGCTTCACCCGGGATGGGATGTTTAAGTTTTGTTTTGGAATGTTTTCTGCCGAACACGGGAAGCTCAACACTACAACCTTGAAAGTTGACAAAAATTGTCAAACATTTATGACCTTGAGTGTTGTATGGGACTGTCAAGCAAAAGTCTGGTGTTTGCCCGCGCAATGGACCCGACTTAAGTTTGACATTAAATAGATTATTGTTAGTTTGTAGAAATGAGTTTAAAAGAGTGTGCGCCAGTGTCGACTATCATGCACGTGTAGGATAAGCTGGATAATTTTTTATAATGCTTTTAAAATATACATGAATGTAGGCGAAAGTTTCTGATGTCCGGTGTATATACAAAATATAAGAAAGATTTGAATAGGCTATATTAGGTAACATAGATAAAGTTAAGCAGCTAAGATACAATTATAATTCAAGATAGCTGACCACCAATGCTCCTTAATACACCCACAAAATAATCAACTTAATTTATTAAAATTAATAGTTAATGACCTAACATGTTTATATAAAATCATAAATTCAAGAATTGACAGCCCTGAACTATTATACTTGATTTCTTTACATACACCTCGCAAACCAACATCGAGGCAATATCTACCGTTCTATTGTGATAACTCCAACACAGAATCACAATTGTATACCCCCGTTCTACTACATACTATAAAGATGTTGTTGATATATGACCATAAAGATGTTGTTGATATATTCAACACGCCATTCACCAAATATAAACAAGTCATTACCAGTGGCGGCCGCTGCCCTGAGAATGTGGTGGTTCACTGACAATCCGTACCTACTTATGACAAAAAAATTAAATTAGGAATTTTTTATTATTAATTTATTTTCAAACAAACTGATATTCCCTCTTATATGTATATTCAAATCTGGTTGCACTCATTTTGGTAATAAAATTATATATTAACAAATTATGTTATTAGTATTTAACATAATCAATACAAAAAAAAAACAAAACAATGACAATTATCACGTGACGGGTCAATATAACGCGCGCCGCAAGACGCAAACGATCTACGATCTTCGCCGAAAATCGATTGTATTCGTGTCACCTCGGGTCCATAGTTCATGGTCAATCGGTAAACTTCGGCAAGGATCGGATTATGTTGGGCCGGTGGCACGCGAATCCAAGCCAAATTCTGGTGCAAATAGCGAAATCGACGGGCTTTCGATGTTTTAAATATCCCGTACAAAAACATGATTCTGTTCGGTTGCAAAGCCATGCACCGGGCCGATACGAGGGCGCTCGGCGGCCGCGCTATGGGAGATTAAAACCGTTCTCTCTGATAATATTCGTAGCATTATATTGTATATTGGTAACTAATATTTTGAAATGATTAAATTAGAGATTTGATAGATTTAAATTAGATAAATTAAATTAGAGATTTTTTAGTCTTTAATAAGTAAATAAAGTAAATTTAGGCATTATATTTTGCCAGTGCTGCACACGAGCGCACTGTGCGACCAGCCGCCCTTGGTCATTACCCAATTTATACTGAAAAGAAGAGCATCAAATTTAAATTTAATTTAACTAAACAAACTACGTAGCTCAGCATCGACTTACGAGATCTTACCTATGTATTGTAATTTTCCTAGTATTACATTTTTCCATCTTGCATGGTGAAGTATTTAGTTTCGTTGTTATTTCGTTTTTTACTTTGTTTTTGTTTCAGATGTTGTTTTTGATTTTTGTCTTCTGTTTTGTTTTTGATTTTTTTTATGCTTACTTAGATGTTCTTTGTAATAAATAAAAATAACATGTAAAAGCCCAGCCGGACGGGAAATTCACAATGAATAAATAAATATTTTACAATAGATTCTCAACTAATGACTTCTGATATCTTTACTATCAGACTCAAGTGAGATAGCTTTTAAATGTATTATTTTAGTAAAAATATTTTATTTTTATTTTTTTAAACCAAAACTATTAAATAACTGACAGACTTGAAACAATTAGCTAATTAGCAATACCTGCTTAGTAATTCCAAACAATGATAACTTTAATGATAACAATAAACTCAATATAAGTTTACTCTACTACTTAGTGTCTATAAATTTAATACTGTTGACAACTTTTCTGACAAGTCCCCTTTGTTTACATATTTTTTATTCTAAATAATCCTAAATAATATGTTCTCTATTATTATAACATTGATTATTAGTTTAGTAACACATACTAGTATCCTATACCTGTTAAATGTATGTACATTCATATTTTGTTATTATTGTAATACTGATAATCTCCTGTGTACCGCTGTATACTTATAATATCATGTACCTATCACTTGAATGTAAAAGCCATTCTATGGCGTTTAAATAAATAAATAAAATGAAGGTGCGTTGGGAAGCCTAAATTTGGTGGATTTTACCATGTGAATATTGCAGAAGAGTCCAACTCCCGGAGGCATTTTCACGGGACACTGTCCGCCTGCGCATGTGTCCCGAAGCCACAACTCAGCACACAGCAGGGCAGACGCGTTTCTGCATGGCATGTGCCTGTCCCGCAGCATAGGTCGTTTCATACATTAGAAAATCTACCATGCTTTGCTTTGCGCGGCCTGCGCTTAGCAAATCAGGGCACATGCCCAGCAGCTTAGCAAATCAGGGCTGTCTACAATACCATTAACAATTTTTTAAATAAAAGTCAAGTCGGAAGTAAGTCTTCTATCTGAGAGTTTTAATTCTTTCATTAAGTGGTTGTAATTTATTGTTTCTATAGGTCGACCGAGTTCAATGCCCAAGATTGTATGTACGTACCTTCACTCCAGCAATCTCAATCATGAACATGGCGGCTCCAAGCACGTGTCCGGCATTGTAAGCCCAGAACTTTACCCCCTGGATATCTTTCTCCTCATGGAAGTTGATAGTCTCTATCCTATCCATTGAGTTCTCCAGGTCTGACTCCGTGTAAAGCATTTGCTCCGTTGAAATGTTGCTGAAAATTCAATATTGAGGTTTAGGCACATATTTTACTATTACAGGACCTGGCCCCCTAGTCACAAATTTTTGTAAACCTCCGTTTAATGAAAGTTACGGGTTTAACTACGTCACATACCCGTATTTTGACAGATTCGCTAACTTTGGTAGTCTCTATCAAGTCGCAAACGTTAAACCTACAAACCAGCCCGTTTCGGAAACCAGCGACGCCTCAAGACGTCCTTGCATTTTGACAGTTTTATCTGATTTTGGTAGTCCTTAACTCGAACTGTCAGTTGAAGTTTCTGGTTTACCAAACAGGTTTGGTCAGGTCTGGTTTACCAGCATTCGCTGTCTTTACGGGTTACCGGAGAACGGGTTTGATCTTTTTTTTGGTTTAAAAGGTAAGTTATAATATGATTTATTTCAATTTAAACGATACCTCAACCGAATTGGTAAATACTAACCGCCGCAATTTTGGGCACCTTATGGAAATATCACTTCGTTTCAACAATTACTACAAAAATAGGTTATGTTCTTAAACTTCAATCGCGGCAAAGTGATCATTTTATTGGAAATATTTATCTTGAATGAGAATAGAATTTGAATGCAAACAGTCTGTTAAAAGTAGGAGTTTAATACGGTCCCGCTATAATTTTGTTTGTAAATCCCAAATATGAGAACACTCTTTGCCCGTATTTTCTTGTTCGTTTTTTGAAAGAAGATATGGATTGCGCTGGATCCGCCCTTGCTTGTTGGGTACAGAGTTAGGGAAATATTTACCTTTACTACAATAGTATGTACCTAATTTTGCAATCTTATTCATAATTAGTGTATTTTTGTAGGTACATCAGCCTAAATTGAAAAAAATGAAAGTTCCAAAGGACATTTACTCGTTTTCATTCAATTATTTTTAATTTGACATTTGTAGTTCAAACAGCCCAAAGACAATCTCAGGTTTAGCATAGAGTTGAAACTTCGACGCTCCCGCCGACACCAGAATAAACCAAACCCCAAACCCCGAGTTACAGACTAGCATTTTCCAAACGGCCGGGTTTCAGGTTTGCGAAACGGAATTTTAGTGACTAAGGGTTCTGCTCTCACCAGCAAAAGGATTCAACATTCAACCAAACCACAAACTCATTGCACCGCAGTGGGAGTGATTGATTCATAAGTCACTCCTGGACACACTGACCCTCAGATTCCTACCCATCCCTCATACCTTTTTCATTCCCAGAACTTCCTCAATTTCCTTTCCCCAAAAAGACCCTCAACTGTTACGGCGTTAATGTATTTTTTTTTAAAGTTCATGAAGATATAAATTTTCTGTCCAGTTCATGGTGCTAAAAATATATTTTTAAAATTTTTATTTTTTATTACTCGTTCACATTTTATGGGTTATTTAAAGTTAGTGTGATAATAACTTAAGGCCCATTAACCAGCGGCCGAGAATTCAAATTTCGCCAAAAGATGGTCTTGCGATCGTACCCTTGCAACAATACAGGGCGGTTCTGAAGAGAAAGATTGATTATTCTGAGTACCAGCAATTTTAAATAATTTATTTATTTATTTACGCCCTTTTTCGGGGCTTTTACATATACAATTTAAAAATTACACTTTGATTAAATAAAATATAAATACTATATATTTCTTTTACCAACAAATATAAAAGGTATATATTTCTTTTACTAAGAAATATACAGTATTTATTGTACATAACTAAACTGCCTCAGTAACAGTATTTTGTATTTATCTAAAGATAAATTGAAGATGTCCACTGACTTGGTATAATTATTTCCCTCCATTAGTATTCTAGGCAAAGAGGAATACATAAGATAGTTAGTTCCAGAATTTCTGCACTGAAATAAATCCTGACTTCTAGTATTACGTAGAGGAATCCGGAAGCTTACCAATTCAAGCAATACCGGACTATCAACTAAATCATTTAGAATTTTATAAATAAATACAAAGTCTGTGAAAATTCTTTTGTCTGACAATTTGAGCATATTCATATCATTTAAAATAGTGTTATAGTTCAACATAATTGCTGGAGTACCCATTTTAAAATTTAGAAAACGTAAGAATTTGTTTTGTATTCTTTCAACAGCTTGTACATGTATATTATAATATGGGTTCCAGACGGGAGAATTGTAATCAAGTTGACTTCTAACAAATAAACATTTTTAAGCCCTTATTAGAGATTTCTGTTATTTGGTTAACAAATGAAAGTCTTAATTTTTGTTAATGTCTCAAGAGTATTTTTATCAATGTTGTAATTAAAGATCACTGGATTTTTTATTTGAGAAAATCTAACTACAACATTTTGAGATATTTAAGTAGAGTCTATTTTCATTACACCAAATCAACAATTTGTTGATATTATCTTGAAGAATGTTGCAATGGTAAATATTTTTAACAATTCTAAACATTTTGAGGTCATCAGAAAAAATTAAGAAAAATACATCATGAAATACTTTTGTTAGATCATTTATAAACAAGATAAATAAGACTGGGCCAAGGTGTGAACCCTGTGGAACTCCACTTGTTGCATAAATTTTTTCGGACAAGGAGGATTTTATTCTAACAATTTGTTGCCTTTTAGAAAGATAGCTTTCAATCCAGGTTAATAAATTGCCAAGTATACCAAGTTTTTCTAATTTCCAGATGAGAATTTTATGGGAAACTGAATCAAAAGCTTTACTAAAATCAGTATAGACAGAGTCTACTTGTAGTTTTTCTTTAAAAGCATTAGTTATAAAATTTTCATAAATAATCAAGTTGGAAAGAGTACTTCTACCCGGCATAAATCCAAACTGGTAAGGTGTTACAGGTTTTATTTGTGTAAAAAGTTTGTCAAGTATTAGGCTTTCAAAGAGTTTCGGTACGGTGGATTGAATGCATATTGGTCTGTAATTACAAATATCACTTTTATCGCCCTTTTTGAAAATTGGAGTCAAATAACTAATTTTCCACTTATCAGGAAAAATTCCACTGGATAAAGATAAATTAAAAAGTTTGGTTAATGGAAGAGCAATTACTTTAATACATTCTTTAATAAATATTGTAGGGATATTATCTGGTCCCGCAGATTTGTGGATATCTAAGGATTTAACTTTAGTAATCACATCAGAGAGACTTATGGTACACTGTGAAATATCTAATAGCTCAATAACAATTTTATTTCATTCAAAATTTACTTTAATATGTATATACGTACCTAAATTCAAGTTAGCAATAAAAATGGTACACAAACGCTAATAAAAATAAAATATTAGAATAAGTGTTTTCTTGCAATACAAATGAAGGAAAAAACTTCACTGATTTATTTCTATATTAAATTGAGTGATTTTATACATATAACTTGCCTAGTCAATAAATTACAATGATTGGCTATTCATATCCATCCTAATTTGATATGTAACTAATAAATATTTAGAATAATAATTGAGTCCAGCGGCGAATCGGGTATGAAAGATGACGGAGTGAATGTTATCAAAATCAGCGTGGATGAAATAAAAAAATCGAAGCATGAAGAATGGTAAGGCTGTTGGTTTCGACAATATTGCTGCTGAATACTTTAAAGGAGATAGCCATATTATTCTCACATGGTTGTGCAAACTTTTTAGCCAGTGTTACATGCCATTAGATTGGAGAAGGGCTGTAATCATGCCGTTATACAAAGGTAAAGCGTCATGTATGGAATGTGGGAATCATAGGGCTATTAGCCTGCTAAGTTCAGTCGGCAAGCTGTACGGAAGAATATTGATTGAAAGGGTAAGAATGGAAACAAAGAATAAAATATGGGATGTGCAAGGTGCCTTTATGAGTGGAAGGGGATGCATGGACCAGATTTTCTCTTTGCGTATGCTCACTGAAAAGTTTCTGGCGAAAAACCAGAAACTTTTCTGCGCCATTGTAGA
The DNA here is from genome assembly GCA_917563855.2 of Limnephilus lunatus. Lineage (NCBI taxonomy): Eukaryota > Metazoa > Arthropoda > Insecta > Trichoptera > Limnephilidae > Limnephilus > Limnephilus lunatus. Next base: position 51,723,100 of record OU830593.1, read on the forward strand.
TTTACAAAAAGCATACGACCGAGTTGACAGGAAAAAGCTATGGAAGGTGTTCTTCAAGAATGGAGTGAATACAAATCTCGTACAGGCAATTGCGTCTCTGTACGAGGGAAGCGTTGCATGTGTTAGGGTGAACGGTGGTCTTACGGGGTGGTTTGACATCACAAAAGGTGTTAAGCAAGGCTGCGTAATGTCACCATGGTTATTCAATCTATACATGGATAATTGTATGGAAGAATTGAAAGAGGTTGGATTGGGCGCGAAATTGAGTAATCTGAAAGTATGTTGCCTGTTGTATGCTGATGATGCGGTGCTGATTTCTAACACTACGGAAGATCTACAGTCTGGCGTGTCTAGGATGAACGGAGTATGTATGAAGAATGAGTTAATGATGAATGTAAGTAAGTCTAAAGTCATGGTGTTTGAGAGAGAGTACGAAAACAGTATGCAATATAGTTGTGAATGATGAATACTTGGAGCAGGTGGATGAGTTTGTGTATCTGGGTAGTATGTTTACGAGAAATGGAAAATCTGATAGGGATATTGAAAGAAGGGTGAATGCCGGTAACTCCATTAATGGAGGACTGAAGAATGCCGTTGGCGCTCTTATGAAAATATTGAATATTTTATAACAATTGCGGTCAGGTACTGTGTTTACCTAATTTATGCTTTTCTATGGTTTGTTTTGACAGCCATATATCGGCGGAGAAGGAGGGAGATAGCTTTTTCCGGGACCAACGACACTTCCCGTTTAGGCCTGGTCGGGCCCGGACCTAAACGGGATGGGAGTGCCATTTTGATTGTTAACATGTGAATATTGTCGAGCGTAACAAATGTTACTATAATTAAATAAAGAATCCAATACTGGATCATAACAAATATTAAGCGCGAGTTCGGATCGAAGTTTTACCCCGAGTGTACGTGAGGCAGAACCCTTGCCGTTAATGTAAAAACGTGGATCGATGTTCTCCGTGCAAGGGGGGTCGATTTGATAATCGTGAGTTCAAAGAGCCATCCTTGCTCGCCTCGAACGTGTTGCCTGACGGAAAGTAGTAATTATAAATGCATTGTCGGTCGTGTACCGTATTTGGGTAGCGGCCCCACATTTTGCCGATTTTGCCCGACACGCGACAGAATAACCGCGCCTGGGATCCATAGGATGGTGATCGGATGACAACAGCGGAGCCTACGAGACCACCGAGCTACGAGACCGTTCGTGGAACGTTGAAGGGCGGCACGCCCTGCCTGATGCAGCCGTGAATCCAGGGGAGAAGGCTTCTCCGTTCATCAACAGCACATCCTCGGTATTAGATAGTATAGCATAGATATCAAACGGTCTGGGGGTAAGTCTAATTTCAACAACCATTTTGTAAAACATGTAAATACTGAAATAGAATTTCAACTGTTTTGTAATCAAATGTTTAATTTCTCATAACATCCACTCCTCATGTAATAGAGAAGTCCAGTCCAATTTTTATTTTTTTTTAATGGATAATGACATTCTAACTTAAATAACTGCATTTTTTTTTTTTTTAGAGTTAGTTTTAATAGTTAAAATAATTGTCAAAGTTTCAATTTTTCAAGGTCCCTCAAAAACCCGCCAAATTTAAGATGTATTTTGTGACGTCATCAACAGTTCCATTTCATGTTTTTTATGTTGGTCTCCTTGAATCTCACATAGATTTGCGCAGGCGCCGCCGGCCATCTTAACGCGTTGATTGGTCTATTTATGGTGTATGGGCAATGGCGTCTATGGCGACCAGAAGCTTCGCAAAAATGACATGATGAATTATACTTGCAGTTTTATGTTTTTGAAGTTAATTTACGTTTAAATGATCAATTCACTGTGATATTAGTGTAATTCATCATAAGTACCAATGCTGCGTTACTTTTTTTTCAGTTTTAGTCCTTTAAATAGTGTTTTGTTGGTGTATTTCCGTTGTACGATAGGTTTAAGGTTACGTCTGAAATTTTTTTTAATGACTTTTCCGCGTGAATTTAATAAAACTTCCATAAAAGTAATATTATTTAATAATGTTAAAGACTAATGCATGTGTAAATAAATACAAAATACAGAAATCAACACATTAAATTGCGTAACACCGAATCCAAGATGTCATATTTTTAAAGTTATTTTTTCAGAATCATTAAAATATATTTTTATCATTTTTAATTGTATGAACGAGATAAAAAGTGAAGTGACAGTTTTATTCCAAATTCATAAAGTACAGTTTGGCAATTAAGTGTAGAAAATAAATGATGGCGCTGCGATCGATTTCTTGGTTTTAAATGGCAACACCGTGATGGCTCATAAGACAATGAATGTATGTTTTAAAAAACCCTTCAGCCAAAATGCATATTTCATAACGTGTTTGTATTTTCATAAATTTTGCACAAAAACACATAATTTAATAGAAGTAAAATAAAACAAAACAGGTTTTAAGTGGGCGTTTATTTTGTTATAAAAACGTAGGTACATAGGTATTTAAAAATCTAAGTATATTTATTCAACACCCGATATGTAATAATTATTGTCTTAGTCCTATATGATTCTTCTTCTTCCATATCTTCATCTTCATCTAAACGTTTTATCAGTTCATCTATATCATCATATAGAGTACTTCCTCGTGCATAATAATCTGCCTCGATTTTCATCACAATTTGATGTTGTTTGACAATTGTTTTTGCAACAATTTTTTTTAATCATCAACACTTATGCTATTTTCCGTTTTCCCGGTGTTTCAAATTTTCCATCTGCCTTTTCCCTTCCTTGACGATTTATCTTACTTTTCAGATTGACCTGTATGTGGAAAACATCATTAAAATGATTATTCTATAGAAGGTAGTTTTAAAAAAGCACACCTGATAATATTCATTTAGAAAGAATGAAAGAGAAAATTAAGAACAAGTTACATTTCTATGAGTTTAAAGAAGTTGCATATTATTATTTTTTTTTTAAATTGAGTTATTCCATTTTTCTTGTGGCCTAATATTAACTGTCAAATGGAAATGTCAAATTCGGATTTTTAAACATAACCTCAAATCAGATTGTAGTGGTTATAATCGCACAGAAATTGGCATAAATCTTGTAATACTAATGAAATTTATTAAAAAAAACTATACCACGTACCATTCATTTCTGCAGTTCGTTTGTAAACTTCTTTCAAATTGGATAGGAGCTTCTTCGCACGATATTCAGCTAGGCAGCGTTGAAACACGCAGTTTACAACTTCTCTTGCACCACTACGTATTGGTTTGTTCATTTTAATTCAATTCAAACAATGCACAGGCAAACAATGAAAAAAAAAACACTAAACGAGCGATTTTCAGTGTGTTCTACATGATTAAAGTCAGTAAAGCCAAGAGCCATACAAATGCATACAAAATGTCATTGACAAAACGAGTATTTCGGTGTTACCATAGTAATGAAAAAATTTAGTTCCAAATTAATTAATTTCTACACTTTCTTGCCAAACAATAAGAGGACTGTATCTTTAAAATTTTGAATTTTCCTAAATTTTTCGACCATTTAATAGATTATGTTTACAGTCAGCTGTTTTTTTTAATTTTTTCATTTTGAAACTTAAAATACTGCAATTTTCAAATGCGATCGTATATGTCAGATACAAAAATCTAAAAGGCAATTCTATTTAGTTTCTATAAAGGTATTTGCTTTTACGACATCTTCAAAAATAAGAAATATATACAACATTCGTTTGTGTCATACCTAAATTCTCATACAAATGACGTACAGCATAAATAAACCTGTCATTACAGTGATTACCATCGTGACGTCACCACACAGCATACCAACCTGACGCTGTGTTTTATTGAGAATATTAAAAATGCACTTTTTAATATTTTTTTAAAAACTGTACGTTTAATATTATTAAATAAAAGTTATATATTCAGAATCAGCGTTTATTGGTCTATATGAGCATATTTTTTTAAAGCCATAATATTTTTCACTGGAGTTCCTTATTGCGAAAATAACACATTATGCCCATCCTTGGGAAAGGTTTCTCATGCCTACCGCAGAGACAGCATACCTTGTCATCGACAAGGTCTGGCGTCCCAGTTTTCTTCGAAACAAAACTGCTCACTGTGATGAATAAATATTTAATGCACCCACTTCATAAGCGGTGTATACCACACATAGTAGGAAAAACACATATCAGTAATTAACTACATAGCAACGATTAAAAAGAGCTTAGCAATAAAAAATTGTCAAAAGAAGCGAAGCTAGCAGTCCACAATTCCCTGATGTATGGCAGTGATGCATGGAACTAGCAGAGGAAGGATGAAAGTAAACTGAATGCTGTTGAAATGAGATCCCTGAAGCGTGTATGTGGTAAAACATCTATGATCGTGTGAGAGATGTGGATATCCGCAAAGAGTGTAAGGCTGATGTAAGCATAATGAGTAAGATTAAGAAAGATGGTTTGGGCATGTAGAGCGAATGGATGAATAAAGTAGTGTAAGAAGAATGTATGACGCAAAGGTGAATGGTAGAAGAAGTCGGGGATGCCCGAGGAAGACATGGCACGATCAAGTGAATCAGATACTTGAGTCGGGCCATGTCAAAAGTCAGAATTATAAAAGAGGATGTATGAATGTGAGTGAGGCAAAGAGTGTGTGCCAAGACTAAGTTGTTTGGCAGTCCGTCCTCTCTGCCTACCCCTGCCGGGAAACGGCGTGATGGTTAGTTAGCTAGTTAGAATAAAAATATTCATAAATCCCAATTCTATCCAGATCAGGCTCGCGCACTCAATAGGTATTTTCTGAACATCGTCCGCGCATGCCACAGATTAACAGAGTTTATATTTTATTTTTCTGTTTTAATTTATGAGAAAGGTCAATATCGTTACTTCCATTTACTCACGATTACTACTTACGATTTTAAAACTCACCTAACTTTGATGTAATCGGAGACCAGCCATCGGTAGATGGCTTTAGTAGCATGCGTCATGAACACTCTTCCTTTAAATTTGGTCTTGGTGAGGAACCAGGGCAACGCACCGCTGTGATCCAGATGGAAACTGGACAAAAAACAAAAATAAATAAGATCATTTTGGACACAATTGTGCCTTCTTCAGGGCAGATAATAAAACTAGAATAGTAGAAGTATTTTTTTTTTTAAGAAAGCATAGTTGTTATTTAAACTAGATACAGCGAAATTTCAATTGATTACACATTCCACGAATAATTGTTTTCCCACATTTGTCATTTATTTCTTTCATCCCAAATTAATTTCATTTAAAACTAGCAAAAACAGATTGAACGAATCGATCCTCTATGCATTGTTTTTCCGGAGTAATCGTTTACAGCACGCAGTTTTAGCACTACATATCTTACTCGATATTTCGTAGCTAAATACTAGGTTTTAAAAAACCTTAAATTGTTGTCGTTAGACATTCAAACACAGCCGTGCATGCTTGCATCTTTTCACTACGCGGAAAATCTTCGAAAACCAGAAAGACACATTGATGTCATTGGCAAATTGCTGAAGCTCAACCGAGCGATTCTCTATCTTTTGTGAGATCGAGATAGATCTGGGGGGAGATCTCCTGTCAGATTTGTGTGATTTTCTTTGGCTGTTATTTGCTTTTTCTATGGGCCAATGTCAGAATTTCAGCTGTGAGCTGTCACATATTTTAGTTTAGGTTGTTTTAAAGCGAATTCCTGCAAGTATGCATGAACATTTATTCATTTAAGAGCCATAGAAAATCACACAAATCTGACAAGAAATCTCGCCCGATCTATCTCGATCGACATGGATATCGGGCGAGATTGCAATTGCAAGGTGCAATTGAGAGGTGCAGTTGGAGTGCTCCGTGCAATGCTCCGGGCGCCGATTTGCCAAGGAGCCAAGGCGCTGATAATAACCTAACACCTAATACAGCGTCCTTTAGGTTTTTCTTAGCACCAGGCAGAATGTGGCTGGGGGTCGGCTATGCAGCTCACCCATGTGATAGGATATTTGTATGTATGTAGCTTATCTCTACATTCCCGCATCCATTGTTTTCACTAAAGTTCATAATTGTTACACTAAAGTTCGCCTTATGCACGGGGTATATGCAAAATATGCAAGGGGTATGTTTTTCTTTATTTTATTATTACTCTTCTGCCGAGCAATTCTATATCTTTTGTGGAATCGTTATTATGTAAATAACAGACGTGATCTCCTGTCAGATTTGTGTGATTTTTATGGCTGTTGTTTGCTTTTTCTATGTACAAATGAATAAATAATCATGGGTACTTGCAGGAATTCATGTTTAAAACCATCTGAACTAAAATATGTGACAGTAAATATGTAAAAATCACACAAATCTGACAGGAGATAACGTCCGTTATCTAATAATAATCCCACAAAAGATATAGAGTCGCTCGGCTGGTGTACTTACTGAGAAATGAGCAGCAAATCAATTTCATCAGCTTCAATCAAATCAACGAAAGGGAGGGCATCCATTCCAGACAGGCCGGGGTGGATACCACAATCCAACTGAAAATAAATAACTTTTGTAAAAATACTAAAATTCCATCCATTATCATGCTTGCTATGGCGGCAGTGGGGTTATGAAAAGATCAGTTAACTGACCAGTAATCATCATACTAGCGGTTAAAAACCTGCTCCGCAGGTTTTTGTTGCTAGGCCCTGCGGACGGATTTTGGTTCGGCTTCGCCCAGTTAGTGTTGGTGACCATTTTATAAATCCGATAGGAACTGGTTCCAAAAATAGTACTTCCAGTGATAGCTAGTCACCGGGACAGGCAATGACGTCGTATGTAATAAATATATAGCCGCGTGATACTACTATTCACATTTAAGTATTACCGTCAATCTTTCCATATCGGTAAAGATACTCAAATTTACAAAATCCTAGTACTTATACCTAGGACGTTCTCATGCGACCTGCTAACAGAAGTAGCACCATCCTTTGATGAATTCTTGAATTCGAAACCGAATTACGATGGTAGCTGGTAGCTGTGTTTGAAATTTCACGTACACAGATGTTTATATGGTGTGGTGGGTATGGCGCGCGGCAGACATGTACTTGAAGCCGAGTTCTTAAATTCAACCACGCAGATGCAAGCCTATTAATACTGTTTGATGATGATACAAACTAGAATGTTGGTTTTTAAAGGGTATAATAAAACTAATAAAGGTGTGTGCCTATCAGCCTTTAAAATTTGTACCTTTTGAAAGCTGCCGAGGCTGACAGACGCATCCAAAAATTACGATCTTTTCATGGGATTTTGCATTGTAAAAAATGTTTGTAGCTTACTAAAAATAAACCTTATTTCGATTGGCAACAAAATAAAAAAAGGGGTATGAGTTCTTACTTTTCGTTTAGCAAAGAGTCGACATTTTAATATAATAACAAAATTACTTCTGCCTCATTCTTAAATTTACCTGAAATATGATAAAACTTCAATAATATTTTCATATTTCTTGTATTTTCATAGTGGCTATATTCGAAGGCCTTCCCTCCGAGCCACTATGATTTAGGCCTCCAGAAAGCATGTTTTTATTTTTATGTAATGATATCTTCAGTTTCTATTATGTTTACACATTGATATGTTCAGTTTTTATGGAAAGGATAAAATTAACCAATAAACCAGGACAAGTTAGCACCAAAATTAATTCAGTTCCTGTGGTCAGTTTCAGCAAAAACAATTTCATATGGGATGGGACAATTTTTTTATAACAAGGGAGAAAAAACATTTCTTATTATACAATCTGGTAAGATAGTACAATTAACAAAAACATCATTTCGCGAAACAAGTAAGTTATAAAGTTATTATGAAAATAGAATCAGTTGGCGGCGTTGGCGCACAACGAACCGCGCGAAAATTTAGCGTCGGTACACAATGGAGTAAAGATGTTAGGTTGCGGGAACTCGGGTTTCTAAAGGTAAAATTTATGGGTTTATTCTTGTGTATAACTAATAGGCTTGCCATTATTATTATTTACACGGGGACATTGTTAAAATAACAAGAGAAAGGAGGAAAATACCATCGGAAATTCACTTACCATGATTTTTTTGCCTTTGAATTCGAGCATGATACATGATCTGCCGACTTCTTGACCAGCTCCTCTGAAAATGTATTAAAATAAGTTATAATAAATATATTCGGAAAAATTTACCATTTATTTTTACCGGCATATCGAAGCGTGTAATTTACAATGGAATAATAAAATTTCAGCTAGTTGACAAAGATATTTTTCAATTGATCTCAAGAGGAAATACACACAGCATGTTAAACGAAAGACATAAATCGCGATCGACCGAAAAGGTTCCTGCTCTTTTGTTTTTAGGCATTTTTAGGTAACACAAGATGTTCATACAAATAAACTTCAAATAAAGCTACATTAAAATAACGATAGTTACTCACAGCGGTCGAATAATAAGCTGGTCGCTCTCTTCCACAACGTTTTGAACATCCAATTTTCGTTTTGTTGACATTTTTATATATTATTTAAAACGTTCGCAATCAAAATCCAAATAAACATAACCTAACTCCTGACATAACCCTACAAAACCATAGAATTGCATAGAACATAGAACAACATAGAAGACATAGAATATTAAAACATAACCTCGAAAAAATCTACATTATTCTATTGCAAGTATTGCCATTGCCAGGAATCATAAATAAATGGGATTGGGATCGGTTTATTTATTGCATCCAAAGAACATTACATAACTGTTCGCATGGGGTCACAGATGAGTCCAGTCAGTTGCTTTTGGGTTCCTGTATGTGTCGGTCCCCGTTTTATTTGTCTCTCCCTCTAGTTTAAATACTATGTGTCGATGATCCGACAGGGATGGTTCATCCGAAACTCTCCATCCTGAGACTCCCAAAGTTCCTAGAGTCAGGTCTATCACCTCCTGTCTGTTACTTATAACAAAGGTAGGTTCCCTACCTCTATTGAGAATCTCAAGGTTCACTGTCATCAGGTATTCCAGGAGGTCCTGTCCCCGTTTGTTGATGTCCGTACTCCCCCACACAGTGTGGTGCGAGTTAGCATCTACTCCGAGTATCAGTTCCCTACCCTTCTCCCTGCAGTCCTGGATGAGTCTCGTTATTTCCCTAGAGGGTGGTGGTTCCGCAGAGTCATAGGGCATGTACGCTGACGCCACTACTACTTCTCGGCTTCTTTCGTCCAGCGTGACCTGTAGCTTCACAGCCACCAGGTCCCTGCTGCAGTGTTCGGGAAGCAGTGTGCCTGCTATCCCTCTGATGAGGATGCAGGCACGTGGTCTGTCCCCCGACTCCTTGTAGTAGAGTAGACCTTGGTTCATGTTTAGTCCTCTGACCTTCTCCCTGTAAGTCCAGGGTTCTTGAATCAGCGCGACATCCACACGGTCCCGGGTAACCCTCCTGTTGAGCACGGCAGCCGCTGCTGGGCTGCGATGTAAGTTTATTTGGATGAAATGTAAGTTTTTAGCCATTTTTGGGGGTCTAATCCTTACCCTTTACATCCAATATCCGCTCCTCGGTATTGGGTCCGCGCACCGTGAAGGTGGCCTTCCTTATACCGACGTGCGCCGTCATTCCCATTTCCCGCAGCACTTTTACACTGTCCTCGTCCACGCTCATGATCAGGCGATATCTATCTTTCTCCCTGATCGAGTCGTGGACGATCCACTTTTTTGTGTGTAGCCGCGGGGTCTGGTTCTCCAGCTGTTGCAGCAGCCTCTCGGTGCTTACTGCACCGTTTTCAGGAATTACCGCCTTGACCTTCACATACTTTGGCAGTTCATCTAACCCTACCACCTCCAGGTCGCAACCCTGCCATTTCCGTAAGGTCGGCACTATCTCCCTCAGCCATTTCTCTGACTCCTTGTCGGAGCAGGTCATTCTCAGTACGCCCTTCTGAATAAAGCACTCGTCGAATCGACCCCATGCTAGTAATTAAGGGTTATACATGGTATTTGCTAAAGGAACTATTTTTAAATATATTACGGATTAAAAAATAAATTAATAAAGGGAATGGCGTTCGGGGGATGAGGGGAAAGATCTATGAAAAATGTCAAAACCTACATAATTATTTTATTGACTTTTAACATACCCCATTCCCGTCTCCATCAAATATCCGTAAAAAATCGTTCAATCAAATAATTACAATAAAAATACAAAAATTAAATTGTTCACGAGTTTAGTAATTTCAAAAGTTACGTACAAGATGGCTGCTAGGTAATTTCCCTTTACCCTAGATTTGACTTCAGTGTCATTCATTCAAATTCACACGAATGCTCTGGCCAGGGCATTTTAGGTTCATGTCATGCATGAACCTCAAAGGCCCTGAACGGAGTTTTTGCCCTTGAAGAATATTTTTTCAAAAAGTTTTGCCTTTCCGATTGGAACATAACGAACTAATTTGGTTGTCAGTGATGATGTGAAATTTACCTGACGGAGCTATTTGAAAACAATTTGAAGCCGCGGGGTAATAATTTAAAGCTGAAGGAAGAAGAAAATGTATGAGTAATTTCCTTCGACCAAGTATTTCCCATTTAAAAAAAAAAAGATTTTAGCTTCTTTGTAGCTCCTTTTCGGGTGACGTCTGGCTTTATTTAAAACATCAAGTTGGCAACACTGATTACCCAAGGTTGCTTTTTGCTTTCATTCAGGGGGGTATAACTCCGATTCAAAAATTCAACCGTATCGGTATTCATGTCTGTGTGACGTCACCTGTACGCTTCTCCTCGCTCGTCCAATGGAAAGCTCTGTTAGCAAGACCTTTGTTCATGTTATGTTCATGTTATTGTTGACAGCAGGGCGGTATAACTCCGCTTCATTTCTTCAACCGAGTTCAAAAATGGTAAATTTCTATGACTGCGTGACGTCATACCGCGAGGACCAATGGAAAGCTTGACAGCTATGCGTATGTGTAATGTGTATGTGTATCAGTGTATAATCCAATAATCCAAAATGGTCGCCCTTCAAAATGTCACGTTTTATTTACCCGAGCGCAATCTAAAACTTTAAACATGTAAATATCAGCGCGGTGTGGAATTAGCAGACTTGAATACATTGTTTACCCGATTTTGAGAACTCGTGCATGTGTTTTTGGATAATACTATCGTGAAATGGCACATTGCGATTGAATGCATAATCGTCGTGAATTCATAACCTCCAGGTACAAATATTTATGTTGATTATTTATATGGAATTTTAAGCTCATTTCCTACGGCTATTTTAGCGAATAATTACAATCACTTCATAGTGTCATAGGTACATTAATTTAATCTTGTTTTCACGTATTTATAATGTTTTGTTTTGATCTGTCTGTCTTTATGTATCTCACGAGTTTTTCTAATACTTTCAGCTCGAAACACCAAAGTGACGGATATAGTGTCGGGCTGCCTACTTTCTACCCCTACAGCTGGCAGGCTGGCGGAGACTACAAATGCTGGAGTACTCATTTCCTTCAGTAACGTTGTGGTGTCATGCCGGGAGATGGGGGGCTGACTTATTCCACCACTTCCTGGCACCGCTGTCCTTGAGAGAACACAAGAAGGAAGAGTCTCCACCAAAACTCGACAAGAACGACACATTCTCAGTACGCCTTTTCTATTCTGTACTTTATATTTTTGTCAGTAGAGGGAGTACGAAAACAGTGTGTAATACAGTTGTGAATGATGAATGCTTGAGAAGGTGAATGAGTTTGTATATCGTGGGAAGTATGTTTTCAAGAGATGGGAAGGTTGATAGAGATATTGAAAGAAGGGTAAATGCAGGTAACTGTATTGAGGATTGAATGGCGTTGGCGCTAACAAAAAAACTGAAAAGTCTAAAGAAGTGAAAATAGCAGCCCACAATGGAGTACTGTACCTGATGTATGGCAGTGATTAACTGGCAGAGGAAAGATGAAAGTAGACTGAATGCTGTAGAAATGAGATCCCCGAGGCGTAAGTGTGGTAAAATCATGTATAGTCCCTTTCTGCCTGTACAGAGTATAATTAAAGCAATATATGTATATTTTACGCAGCAAAGCGTTTATTGGTCAAATCGAATGTACGAGTATAGTTTCATATCAGTGATCGCTGAACCGGTGTATGAAATTTTTTGCCACAAGTTAAAGTGGTTTGTCTACTTTATTTATAAGTTTGTGCAGAGCGCCTTTGAGGTGATTTTTTTTACAAAACTGGCGCTATACAGATCATTAAAATATTATTATTTATGATCATGTGAGAAATGTGGAGATCCGCAAAGAATGCAAGGCTAATCGTAATGAGTAAGATTAAGAAAGCGACCCTCAGATGGTTTGGGTATGTAGAGCGAATGAACGAAGCATGGAATGTAAGTAATATGACGCAGATGTGAGTGGTAGATGAACTCAGGGATGCCAGAGGAGAAGACCTGACACGATCAAGTGAATCAGATATATTGCCTCGGGCCACGTCAAGAGTCAGAATAGTATGTATGAATCGATTTGTGAATGAGGCAAAGAGTGTGTGCCAAGACCGAGTTGTTTGGCGGAACGTCCTATCTTTCCACCCCTGTGGTGAAACAGCGTGATGGTTAGTTGGTTATTCTTGTTTTTAACTAACTAACCATCACGCAGTTTCTCCGCAGGGGTAGGCAGATAGGACGGACCGCCAAATAACTCGGTCTTGGCACACACTCTTTGCCTCACTCACATTCATACATTGTCTCATACATTCCTATTATTCTGACTTTTGACATGGCCCGACTCAAGTATCTGATTCACTTCCTCGGGCGTCCCCGTCTTCTTTTACTATTCACTAACGTTCATTCGCTCTACATGCCCTTGTATTTCCTTCTTCTTGTATTATTGTATTGTATTTCCTTGTTTCACTAATTCTTGTATTTCCCTGTTTTTACCTGTTTATAATAAAATATTAAAACATGTTATTGAGTTTTCATTTATTATGACATTCCATTTTATTTTTAAAATAATATTTTAGGCTAAAAAAATTGGGTAGGTACCGAAAGATAATTATATTGTCTATGGTCGAGCCTTTCATTGTTTCCTCTATCCTTGTCGATGGTGTCTATGACGTCATACCGCGAGGAAAAAAATAAAGTCGTCACATTTATGGCGTATCTATGGTGAAATAGCGTTGAAATTTTGTCTGAGCAAAAAGCAGGAAGTTATCAATCTAATGACTGGTTTATTTATGGTTGACAGCTGGCGGTAAGATCCAGTAAAATCTAACCTAACAAAATTGACGCTCTCAACTCCGACTCAACGTAAATATTCGGTTTATTTTTTGTGAAATGCCTAAAACTCAGTGTTGTGTGAGAGTTTGTGTGGACGCATATTCACCCCGGCATAGGCTTCCATCCAGGGAAAACAAGGAGAATATGTTTCGGGAATGGTCGATGAGAATTGGCAGACTCGACTATATTGATTACCCGATTATGGGGACTCTTGCCCGTGTATGTGGATCTCATTTCGTATTCGAATGCAAAACAAGAAATGGACGGTTAAAACCAAATGCATTGCCCACGCTAAATCTTCCCGATTTTCCTCGTGAAAAGAAGATCGGTAAGTGTAACCCAAGTACAGGTGGGAAGCTGTCTTTGTGTATTGTTTTGTGTTCCTGATGTGTTGTATCTATACTAATGTATCTATTTTTATTTTTTAGACCGCATCCGTACACCACTTAGATGCAACACGAATTTTGAAGTTGCTCAAGAGCACATTGATGTATATCAAGAGCATAATTACATCAAAGGTATAAATAACTTAATAATCGTTGGATGACTTGTATAGGTACGTTCAAAGAAGAAATTTATCTAAAACAACGTCTTCATGTGGCAATTTGCTACAGAAATATAACCTGCTTTTATTATATTCTTGTTTAAAATAAGTACATGTAATTCTGAGTTTTACATTTTTCTGTTCTAAGATGAAATTTTTTTAAATTCAGTATCGCATAATCATATTTTAATTATATATTCTGTCTTGTATTTCCTGTTTCTAAATGTTTATAATAAAATTCTCTTCATGTAATTACGAGTTTTATTTTTAAAATAATATTTTAGGCTAATGATTTGGGTGGTATTGGGTAGGTACCGAAAGAGAATTATATTGTCTATGGTCGATCCATTTTTTTTTTGTTTCCTCTTCCTCTATCCTTGTCGATGGTATGTGTGACGTCGGTTGTACTCGCTGAAAAATAAAGGCGTAAAATAGCGTCGAAAAATTGTCTATACAAAAAGCACGAAGTTATCAATCTAATGATTGGTTTATTTATGCTTTCATTCACATTCACAATAATGTCAAAATGGAATTGACGTATCACGATTTTAATATAATTTATTTTCAGTTTTGATTTAAAAAATGACACAACCTGTCAACGATAACGTGAAATTCTTATGCGAGTAAGTACAGTAATTTTATTTCCCCATTCTTGTTTTCCGAGACTTAATTGTAACCCAGTTTAATTTGTATTATTGTTTCAGTTTGTTCTCTGAACAGAGTATTGAGGCCCAGAGTTTAGAGTCCCTCTGCTCCCAAGTACAAAAGCGAATACCGAAACATGAACAGTTCAATGGTTTGTTTTTTAAATCATACGATTTTTTAATTTTTAAATAAATATTATGTATCAAATCATAAAAAACAATTTGTAATTTCAGTGTGTCTACTTATATCGACCCTCATAACTGGAGGAGACCTTAGTATACCAGGACTGAGAGTAATCGGTTTGGCTGTTCTTTATGATGTCTACAAGCAGGATAATCCATTTAATCCTTTATTCATACAATTGCTGGAGGGAAAGAATGGAATACAAACCCTGAATCCACAAGAAAGACAATTCCTCGGCCACCTTGTAACAGGAACGGCTAGAGATGTAAGTATTGTTTTTTTAGACAACAAGCCCAGCATGAATTTCAACATTAGCTTTGTGTGAAACTTTGTTGACCCTCGTAATTGTGAACTAAAAGGCTACCTAATTTTAAGTTACTAGGATTGATATTAAATTTGTTCAAATTTAAATTCTTCGTAGGTCATGAAAAAATCTGCAAAACAAATAATGTTGATGGACTATAACATGAAAGACTTGGATTTCGACTATTCCAGCCTTCAAATGACTGTAGCAGAAAAATTGTCTGAACTTCCTTCTATGGCCAGATGTGGAGTTCCTGGTTTGATATCAGCAGGAGATGGGTAAATTATCTTTTTTTTTTTAAATTTTATCGGCTTTGTAATTTTGTTGTAATAATAAGAAACGTAATTCACAAAATCGAATAATAGTGCTCTGCAAAGCCACAGTTTACCTGTTGATTGAAAAAGACATATGGCTGATAACTCCGCTCATTTGTATATATCTTATAAACGACACATATATCTGAAAGAGAGGTTATGTTAACATTGCTGATTTTTTAAATTTATTTACATACAAGATAAATTTATTCAATAACATTATAATTTGGTGTTTCATTAACATCATTGATATATACATAGATGAGACAATTAGTGAATAAATTGGTTCATCGGAATCGTAGGTTAGTATCTCCATTTCTCTATTAGTACAACAACAACAACCGTCGACTGTGGCTGGCGTGTGACGTATCAAAGTAGGATTGAAAAGGATGAAACCATGGGCTTGAGTAAAAGTAAAGGACGGTCTGACGGCCGAGCCTTTCGACGTAATGGCTTCTGTTAGAATTCACTTTCCCGAAGGCCTGTTCGTGCATGATTTGAACTCGAATCTCGGAGAATTATGTACGGGGTAGCGCCTTTATAGTATATCTCTATGATTAACATACGTTAATCTTCTCCTGACGAAGAAACCTTTGGTTTTGAATCATGTTGATAATTTTGATTAAATAGTGGTGTTTTAAAAAGTGATTTGTCTCCATTTAAATAAAAATAATTAGTTAAGTATACTTATATAAATAGCTGAAATATGAAGTCAATCATCTGTGCTGTAATTTAGTTTTCTTTGTTTGAAATTGTAACAATATTATTGAATTACTTAGTATTGGAAAAGAGTTGTTGGTAAGAGGCGAACCTGGTTGCTGAGGAATCTTTAAAAGTAATCTGCCGAGCGATTATATATCTTTTGTGGGATCGTTATGAGATAACGGACGTGATCTCCTGTCAGATTTGTGTGATTTCTTTACATTTTCTATGTACAACTTACATTAAATGAATAAATAATCATGCATACTTGCAAGAATTCGTATTTAAAACGATCTAAACTAAAATATGTGACAGTAAATATGTAAAAATCACACATATCTGACAGGAGATCATGTCCATTATCTCGATAACAATCCCACAAAAGATATAGAATCACTATGCAGACCTTAGGTGTTACCTATAATGTCACATCTCTGATAAGAGCGATTCGTTAATAAAAATACATCTTTATAAAATCATGCTTCCTCAACAATCCATTAGGTTATTATGTAATATATATACTTATAAAGACAACATTTTGTTTTTGTCTAAAAAATTTTATTGTTTAGTAAGAAAGAAGAGTGATGCCGGATGTAGTATATTTTATAATTGTACAATGTAATTGTTGTAAAATGTGATGTTTTTTTGAAATCTTATGTAGTCACTCATCTTTTTCCTGTTTTGCAGGTCAAATTTGCAAAATTACACCTATCTCGAAACATAGGCGTAGCCACGGTGGGGCAAAGTGATGCATGTCCTCTGGGATTGTCGATCGAGTCGCGTTTTCAAATTTACAGCACTTCATAGAGTGATTTTTCCTTCTTCCGTTCACATTCTTTTTATTCACAGAGCCTAAATCATGAATATGTTTTAGAATCCTACTTTTTTCCGTACCTACTCTAAATTTTTATGTTTTGCCCCACCCTAAATCAAAACCTGGCTACGCCCATGTCTCGAAATATAACTGTAGATTCATAAAAACAAACCCACACAATATAGATGTTGGTTTTCAGTGGCCCCTTCAACAAAGCGTCATTCAAAGAGCTACTGGAAGCCCTTCTGAGTGACGACGGACTCCTCCTGCACAACACACAGATCCCACAGTGCACCTGGGTGTCCCCTCAGATGATAGAGCTCGACGACACAGAGAAGGACTTTGTGGACGAGGTAACAGTGTAAAAATAAAAATGCCATTAATATGTATCATAAATTTTTTCAGGCTAATAAAAATGGTTAATGGTTTTATTTCCCAGCTCGTTTGGAAAGACCTCCCGAACCGCGCATTCTACAAACCCCTCTACGACACGAACCTCGAAGGCCTCTCCGTAAAGAAGCTGATTCCGCCCAGTGCGCCCAGCAAGGCAGCTAGCAGCTCCGACGATTCGGCCAACAAGTCAAACGGCGGCTCAGCCAATGATGTGGCTATCACCAACGTGGGGCTGGAGGCTAAAGGGCTGGTGCTGCAGGCGCTGCAGGGGGCGCTCAATGTGCCCCATCAGCAGAGATTGCTGGACTGCTTGGATCAAGATCCCAAAATCGTCTATCAAACTGGTATCACACCCAAACAGGTGAGGCTATGTTTTCAGAGATTTAAAAAAAATTATGTATGTTGTGTCTCTAAAACTGCTTTTAACAAAAACAATACAACTAAATTTGCTCAATTACGTAATTTTGTTATGTTTTAAAAATCACAATTTTTCAATGAAGTTAAAAAAAAAATTTAAAAAAAACTTTACGTTGCCCATGGCTAAACGGAAGTTACATGCTAAAATCTATTTATACAAAGAAGATTCTGTGGCTGCTGGCAGGCGGGCTTTTAAATTTTTATACAAATCTACAATTTTATTCCGAGATTGATAAAATTTTTAACACCTGGCCTTCAAAGCAAGAGGAAGGCCACTGTCTGAAGTCTGGTTTTGAAAAACTCTGTGTAAAGCTCGGGCACCGCCGGGGACTTCAGCTAGTTATAGATAAGTTTACAAAAAAGTGGAACAACTTATTCTGAAGTTTCTGTTTGGACTAGAATTAATAATTTCCCTCAGGGCCTTTCGTCATCATTGGGGTTGCTGTGTAGAGGTCTTTTTATGTAATGAAAGGAGAGTAAGTTCTGGGAAAGAAAAAAGTAGGTAGGAATCTGAGGATCAGTGTATCCGGAAGCGACTTTTAAATCCATTCCTACTGCTGTGCAAGACGTTGGGTCGAAAGAGTCCAAATGGGGAGATCAAAGGGTTTCCGTCCACCAGCCTCTCCTGATCCCAGCAGTACCATATCCGTCCAACAAATTATAACTTCAATGAACAAACAATATTACCCAATCTGGCCCTGGCAAAAATTAACTTTTTATAAATTTTAATACACAAGAAGAAAAAAAGAAAGCTCCAATAACCTTTTTTCTTGTATGTTTTTCTATACATACAGTCCCTAGCCAAATTATTAGACGCACTGCAAGATTTCATGTAAAATATTAATTACCGGGTGATATTGTACCGTTTTATTATTTTAGATTGATTTGTTTTTTTTTTTTTTTATATTATCCAATCAATTACCGATTTATTTGACATAAATAAAACAGCATTAATTTATAAAATCATAAGTTTATTAAGTTTTAAAGAAAAGTGAAATTAATGTTAGTATAAGTCAATATTTAGTTGAGCCACCTTTAGCCGCTATCAAAGCTTTAATTCTGCGCGGCATGCTATCAATGCAAGACTGTGCTGTCTCCTGCATTTGAGGATGATGATTCCACACATAAATAATCTTTTCTAGGAGCTGGGTTTTGTTGGTAATCACATCTTTAGCTACTTCTCTTTTCATCAGCTCCCACACATTTTCAATCGGGTTCATATCAGGGCTATTACCCGGCCAATCCAACAGAGGGATACTTTTTTCTGCCAAAAAAGCTTTAACATACCGAGCAGTGTGGCAGGGAGCTCCATCTTGCATGAATGTGAATGGTTCCAAATAAAATACAGTGCGTCTAATAATTTGGCCAGGGACTGTATAAATGTTACTGTAAAAGCCTGTACTTCGGTAAATCTACTGTAGATTTAAATATTAATAATTTTATTTCAATACTAAATATCATAATGCAGAGCTATTCTTGAAATCTTATCTGTAAAATATTCTTTGAAAAATAAGACAAAATGAGTTTTTTTTAACCTTACTAATTTTCATTGAAATTTTTGTTTCCAGTTACCGGAGCTTGTGGAGAATAATCCAATGATCGCCATTTCAGTGCTGCTCAAGTTGATTCACTCCCAGCAGATAACCGAGTACTTCAGTGAACTGGTCAACATGGAGATGTCGCTGCACTCCATGGAAGTTGTTAACAGGTTTGTTAAATACTAAATGGCACCATTCCATTATTGTTATAATACATTCATATTTGTCGTAATTTAGGCAAAAGTCACAGGCAAATGTGGTTATATTGTTAGGCAATTGTTTTTTTTTTTTTAATGAAACCATAAAAAAGTTTTAAAATGCCTCACCTTATGTTTTTTCTAACTAAAATTATCGATAACGAAAAAGAGAAAACACATATATTTTATAACCATTAGATTATTATAAACGTTATTGTCATCCCATTTTGTTTGTCACTTCATAAAAAAATTATTAATAAAAAACCACGAAGATTAATAAATTTTTCTCGAATTGCGTTCGGAAACTTTAGTTTCATAGAGGTGCACATTTGAATTATTCTACGGTTAACTTCTAGATTCAAATATAAAGCGTGGTGTTACAATGATTCTATTATTATTATAAGTAACAATTATTAGCCTGAAACACATATCTACATTGAAAAAATCTCCCGAGAAAAGATACATGCCGCCGACAGGACTCGAACCCGCGGCCTTTTGATTTCCGGTCAACTGCTCTGTCCACTGAGCTACGTCAGCTTATCTCCTGCCCGCCAAATAATTCAATATATACTAGTGTTTCATTCAACAATTACTGCTTATTACATTTTTCCACCTGCAAACAACCAACTTTATTTTTATATGATATATTGATATCTATTACATTGTTTTGAGCTGTTACCAAAAGCAAAAAAATAGCCTGAGGGGTTAAAAAACTTGTTGGTCAAAAAACATTTACATACAAATAATTCTAGGTCTTAAAGTGAAGGCACGCCCTCGACTTCAAGACCTGCCAATGCCACTAATAACATGGCAATGCTAATAAATTATTGGTTTGTTTTTTGTTGTATAGTATAATTTTTTTGACTTTAAGCCGAGAATTATTCGTATAATGATATTTTTAGTCTTACATAAAAATAAAGACGCAATTGTGTTTCTCTGTAATGAACAAAAGATTTATTAATACTACGTATTTACAACTCACAATCACATTATTTTATTAAAAAGATATTCATTTACCTGTAATGAACAAAAGAAACAACATTTAAAGTCCTTATTTCAGGTTTCTTTAATTATAATATAAGATAGTATTTTAATGAAATACTTCTGTTTAATGTTTGTCTTTATAACTTGTTTGATTGTTACTAAGGTTACTGTAGCTAACATCACATCTGTCAGCAGTGACATCTAGTGAGCCATCAACTAACTTGTCGGAAATACAAATTAAAGGAAAGCACTCATAAGCGGTTTTCTTTACATTCGTATAAAACGTTGTTTGACTTTAAGTCCTCGATATAATAATAATCTCTCATATCGGAGGTTGGCTATTACGGCGATCTTCACTCTGCAGGCTGAAGCCCAGAACAGCTCTTACCAGTCACATAGCCATTATGTATTTTGTTGTTTTCAGGCTCACAACATCGGTAGATTTGCCAGTGGAGTTTGTCCACCTCTACATCAGCAACTGTATCTCGACCTGCGAAACTATCGGCGACCGGTATATGCAGAACCGGCTGGTGCGCCTGGTGTGCGTCTTCTTGCAATCTCTCATTCGCAATAAGATTATAAATGTTAAGGTTAGTGTTTTAGGTTTGCTTGATTTTATATTTCATTCTGATAATGAAGTTCTTTTTTCCAATATATAAATTAAACCGCTTCATTAACAGCTAAGCTAGAATTGAGTAAAACCAATAATTAGTCCCATAATCAGGATATAGTTTTTTTCATTGGTTGTATATTTAAAAAATTTCAAAATTCACATGCTTAATTATTGAGATTGACCAAATTTCACTCCAATATCAACCAGTTGTATGGTCCAGCCCATCTTAGCCCATCCGCTCATTGCACAACTGAAAAGAACTAATTAGCAACTCAATCGCTATTCACAGGAAAGTAACTTGTGAATTTCATTGGCGGTCCACACCAGTGGCGGCCAGCTCTAAGGTGCGGAGGAGCGCCGCACTCCCAAAATATATCTATTAATTTAAATCTAATCTAATTAATTAATTTAAATCTAAAAATTCCCGAGCGCCAAAAAACAAACTTATTTCCGACACGCCTCATCACAGTTCACAATATACACTCGGTTATAATGCATGCGTAATATAGGTGCCTACTGGACTGCGCGCGTAACAAAGCAGATCGTTGTGTGCCTATATTCAGAGTGGTGGTTCATTTTGCAAAGCGATCACAGGAGTTCTTCTATAATTCTATAATGAGCCAAAATCGTAGGTAGGTTGAATGCTTTGCAAATTTCACGAAATCGCGGGTGACGATCCAAAAATTTCCACCACATCAAAAGGAATGGTTTGTTCTGTAGCATGTTAAACGGGGACACGTTTGTGTCATATTATTATCCATATCGTGTCTTTATTTTAATATCTACTCTTTTTCATGCTATGTTTCACTCAGCATCGACCAACGACAGCATAACAACATAAGCATTGCGGACATTATTTGTTATGAGTTATGACAGTATATATTTCATTGGAGTTACGGAGCGTAAGGAAGACTTTCGGATGTGTGATAAACTGAACGATTTTTTAACTCGATTTTCGTGCCAATAAGTATCTACATACAATTTTCTGGATAGGAGTCAACTGTTATTGAATTTGAATTTACAATCGCGGCGACTTTACAAATGGTGATGGATCAATATTTATTTTACTAGAACTCTTTTAAAATAATGGAATATGGAATGCTTTTTCAGTGAGTTGTTCCTCACAATCCTTATGACATCTGTTTAGATTGAACGATGTTGTTAAACTTTAAAAGAATTTAATCTATCTTAATAAATAAAATTAATTTAGACTCAATGTGTTGCATGCACCCAGAGATAATGGAGAATCGACCTAATTTACAAATAGGTAGGATTTTTTCATAATTGAATTTATTTTAATTAGAGTAGGTAGGTCCAAGATTTATGGGATATCTCTATGGGATGTGTTGGATTGCACTCACCTTCCCACATCTTGAAATAAAGACCATTATTATTATTATTTTAGCACACCACCTATTTTTATGAACACCAGCCGCCACTGGTCCACACACAGGCAACTTCTCAAAGACCAGTTGTCAAGGGCGACACAACCAGTCACTCGCAACTCGGAGTGCTAGTCGCCGCGGCCGGCACATTTCAGTTACCAGGTTGACAGATTGTCATGGTTGTGCCTCACGACCTATCAATTTTTCGAATAATTTGCGATACGTCAGAGCAGGAAAATTATCGATTTTGTTCAGTAGGTTAATAAATTATATTATTGTTAAACAAGCTTATTTAATTACTGAAATCGTAAAGTTGAGTTGCGACGTGAATTTAGTTGCCAACCAGCAGAGCGATTCTATATCTTTTGTGAGATCGAGATCTCCTGTCAGATTTGTTTATTGTGGTATTTTAAATAGGTATATAGTTGTATTAGGACTACATATGTCCTAATACAATCCTTATACACTTAAAATAACACATCTATACCAAATCAATCACATATCTTTGGAATTTAATTTTAAATGCCTTTATGCTCTCTTTCAATTTTATTCCTTCTGGTAATTTTCCAAATATCTTCAATGCTCCGTACATCAATGACTTTTGACTCTGTGTTTCTCTTTTCTTTTCCTCGTCTCATGTGTATGTTTTGCTTTGTAGTTTATCAATTTTTCTTAGGAATTCAATAGACATGGCCATTGATTATTTTGTAGATTAACAATATAGTGTTGAAGTAAATAATTTGTTTAAATGACAAGATATTTAACTTCTTCAACATTTTCTTGACCGAAGTGTACCTATTTTTCATCAATATAGTTCTCATAGCTCTGTTTTGTAGAATTGTCATTTGTTTCATTAATCTGTCGTTGGCTTAGAATAGAATGCTGCTACAGTAATTTATGTGTGGTACAATGATTGCGTTATACACATTTTTACTGAGACTGTGTCAAGGAATCTTCTTATTCCTCCCAACAGCGAAATTTTTTTGGCAATCTTTTTAAGAGTGAATAACCAGCACATGACAACTTCGATTCCGACACTAGCGCTAACACATCAGGGCTCGCGAGCGGGCGTTTTCAGAACTAAATTTCGTTCCGCGGCAATCCGAGTTTTGAGGGTTTTGTTCACTCGAGCTAGGGCTACCCGCTACTATTACTACTTTATATTACTATTCTCGCTTCCAGAATTTTAATTAGTAGTAGTTATTTGTAATTTGTATATTGAAGTGCATAAACATAAATAGATACAAGTGAAATGCGTAAACACAGTAGGTATTAAGTAGATACCTACATGAATAAAAAATTTGTTATATTCTTTTTAATATTTTGGTTTTTTGTTTTTCAATTGTATTTTACGGCCATTAGAGTGGAAGATACTCTCAGTATCGCCCTGGTGTAATACCACCATTAAGAATTGAAACGTTGCTTGAAATGGCTTTAGCCGTGTTTAGTGGTCAGATCTGAATAGCCAGGTACTTCCCCACCTTCCTCTTCCCTATATCCTTCCCCTCCCCACTACCTTCAGTCTTACAACATACTCCAAATTGGGGATGCAATAGTCCCACTGGCTCCAGACTTGTGCGGTATTCATGAAAAAAACGAGTAATATTCAGTTGGATTGTAAAAAATGTCGCATTTTGAAATATTTATTCGTGTGCATAATTAATAATAAGCACTTCAACAAACAGAATTAAAGCGCACAAACCCTTTCTTTCTTTGAGTGGCCTTGCAACGCATGCCAAGTACCCGCTGTATATAATGTTATATAGTGCAGGCGCTTGCATTATAATTCCCGGGACTTGTGATGGAACCATAACAGTTTAGTTGACCGCGAGGTTACAGTGCCCATGAAACGCATGCCGGGTACCCGCTGTATATAATTTATTTATTTATTTACGGACAAATAGTCCATTAACAATATAACAATAACACGAAAAACAAGCGTGCGTAAAGGCCCGACCCGCCGAGCAATCGATCACCGTTCGCATTGATTACCGTTCGCATGTCATTTTTCGTAACTATCACCACTTTTCGTAACCCATTCACCAGTTTACCCCCAAGTGTCGAGCGTGCGTAAAAAAGATTTACCCCAAAAAATATTTTGGAGCAGTTGGGACTCTTGTGCGGTATTCACACAAGAATAATTTAAAATAAAAAAAATATTCGAAATTATAAAAATTTTGCATAAAAATATTCAATGAACATGAAAAATTGCGTTCGGGCAACCCTGTAGATTTAACAAACATGAATCAAGGAATTCGTGTTTATTTCAAATTTCATTTCCAAATATTATTATTCAAAGCGTCGCGAAGACGTGCTCTCCTGGCCGCGTTTGGGCCCGTAATGAAATCTGAAATTTGTGTTTACGGGCTGCGATAAAATTGGTAAAATGCGATGTTCAAAATTATTTAAAATTAAATACTTCCTGAAATTATTTTACGATCAAATTATTTATGATTTGTCGATAACGTCTTAGCAAAATAAGTATGTAAAAAAATCCGAAATATATTTGTTTGTAAGTGCACAAATAAATGCACAAACCGACCAATTTTCGTCAAGAAACACATGTCCGGATATATTTTTTAATAATTTTATTTAAACTAAAATTAAAATTCTGAAACATACGTTTACCAGATAATGTATTGATTTATTTTACTGCATGATTATAGGATTTGAAATGGGTGTTGTATAAGAAATGTACTTTTTTGAAAATTGAACAAATCTGCGAACGACCTATGGTATAACCTTATTATTCTAAAAATATTTTTTTTTTCTCAAAATCTAAAACATAAGTTTACTAGATAAAAGAACAATCTTTTGAAATCCATTTATAGTTTTTTGTGGAAAAGAGTCAATACGTCTAACCACTGATTTAAAAATGACATATTTCTGGTTTCTCTGGTTATACACTCTTAATAATTTGTTTTGTATTTTGAGCAAAAGTCAATATTTTTTTTCAATGTAAGAGAATATAATTTGTTTATTAAGTATTGTGTAATAATAAAACTCTGTTCATATTCTTCTCTTAAATTATTCATAAGCAAGTAATTTAAGATATCTATGTAACATTTTTCAACAAAATTGTAAATAACATTGATGATACTTTTTTTCTTACTTTTTTATAACTCGGTAACTTAAGAAATAAAAGGCTTTTTATTTTTTTTTTATTATCTATATATCGCCTTTTTCATGTGAAAATCACCCACTTTACAATGTAATTTATTTAATCTATAAAATTAATAAGTAATAGAAAGAGATATCAGGTCACATATTTTAGTTTAGATCGTTTTAAATCGGCGAAGCTGGGCTGATACCGATAGAAAAAGCAAATATAGAAAATAAAATCTGACAGGAGATCTCACAAAAGATATAGAATCGCTCGGCAGTTTTACTTCGGTTTCGGTTTCTCCATGAGCATACTGGTTTACACATTTGACTTGAGTCCGTGGATTGTAGATTCAATTCCCAATGCAGCAAGTTGAACAATCAGTGTCAACGTCAGACCTATGGTAGGCTTGAAGCTAATATGAACTGACAATAAATTTGTTGAATCAATCATCAATAGAGTTCATCATGACCATCATCATCTTTACCCCCTTGTCCTATTCTGTACGGAGACCCATCAGGTTCTCCTCTGGAGTCGCTTTCCCCAACTGAAATAAGACATATTCCCTCAGAATTCAGTCTTCTGGCTTTCTAGTAATGTCCAAGCAACATCATCTGCGACTTTTTGAAGAAGAGTAGAAGGGGTTGAATGCTAACAATCTCGAATAGTCGAGTTTCTCGTTCACTACCATTGACTTGACAATGTTGAATTTCTTTTTTCAGGAATTATTTATAGAAGTGGAAGCTTTCTGTGTGGGATTCAGTAGAATAAGAGAGGCGGCTGCGCTGTACAGACTCCTGAAGCAACTGGACGCCGGGGAGGGGCCCAACATACAGACCAACCACAAAAACGACAAAAATGAATTATGATACTTTTGAAATGCAATAAACAAAATAGAAAAATAAAGAACTTTTTTTATGAACTCTCGGTTAAAGGCTGAATAAAAGCATATGATTTTGTTATACAGTATTAACATGTTTGCCCTTGCACTTACTTATTAAAGGATCCCCTCATTTATCATCGTACGGTCACACAATCGTAACTTTCTAATTTTTTTGAATATTTCAGTTCGATTGAAACCTATTTTATGGTTAGTAGGAAATATGCAGAAAATTATATTTTCCAGCTAAAACAAAATTTACGGCTAAATTGTTTTTCATCGAGATATGTAAGACATAACGCCACAAAGATACTGCCAGATCGACATGGATGCACTGAACAGAAATGTGTGGCAGATTGACAGTATTGGCGTCTCTTTCACTCGCATAGACACAAGCTTCAACAAGCCCATCAGTTGAAAAATCATCAACACCTGTTCTTATCATACAAATAAATATTAAAGTTTTACCCTCGGCTGTGACCGTCTTCGCACTACAAAAAGGCTATTGACTGACTTTACTTTAATATATATATTTATATATTATATATAGCTATTTTTGTATATAGCTATAGCTGGCATGTCCGTGAACGTGTTAAGTATCATATCATTCATATTACATTAATCGCTTTCCTTTTGCAATGCTTTGTCATAATTATTTAGTACATCAATGTAAAAAAAAAACAATAACACAAATTTTAACCACTTGAAATTCATATTATTATTTTATTAATTAACTGGTGAGTTGCAATGCCACTCAAGTGTTTGTGTCTCTTCTCAAACCTCAAATCATACCCAATGAGTTTGTGTTCTAATTCTGTTTATTAAAGTACTTTTGGATGCAAAATATGTTTTGTTTTACCGTCTGGTACGTACACAAATAAATCAGAAGGTCAACCGATGCATGAGCAGCCACATAAGTGTGAGAAGCATGGATTTTCCAAATTTACCCCCTGCTATCCTCTACCGATACTGTGTCTCCTTTGCAATCCCTCGCTCTTCCCCACCCCTCCGTCACCTTTCCCCTATATGTCCTTTCCCATGCGTCCCCGTTTCCCCCCCAATTTCCCTTCCCCTCCTTCCGCGTATTTCCTTTTCCGTGTTCAATATTAGGCAACCATGCCTCGAAATCAACACGGGTTTGTAATGCCATTTTTTCTCCAAACCCGTGTCCAGTAGAAGGCAAGCGGCATCCTACTATGCACGGGTTTGTAACGCTAATCCCTTCCCAGACCCGTGTTCAGTACGAGACATGCGTCCTCCAAACGTGATTATTACATAAAAAAGGAAGTGTGTGCATATACGCTCAGTATAATGGAAGGGCAATAAAACGCAAACAGCCAGCGCCGGATCTGCCATATGTTCAAAAACGTGCAAGAAACCTGGCGCCAACTCCGAAGAGGCGCCGTGAGAAAATAAATATTGTATTAAAATTTAAATTACGAAATAATTATTACGCTCTAGCAACACTTTCCAAAAAAACAGAATGCGCGCACATCAAGTTGGTGTCAACGGTATACGAATTTATAGTCAGTTACAGAATTTTTTTACAAATTCCATATATTTAGTTTAAACGTAAGATCTATTTTTCCATACATCTTTTACCGTCTTTTACGACGAATGAGTGCGATCCAAATTCAATAACCAATCACAGCGCCGTATTTTTGTTCAAAAGAATCAAATAAACCGACTTGCGCCTTCAAAATGCTGACAACTTTAGTTGTTTTATTTTGTACGATCTAAGTATCTTGGACTGAATGTTTGACATATTATTTGAAGTTCGTTAAATTGTTAAATATATAAGTAATATCTATTAGATTTGTTATTTTACGGTGTCAGTGTCAGTGTAAGTGTCTTTCGTAAGCCGTTGTATTGTGTTTAGTGTTTGTATGGTGTTTGTTCGCCCAACACGTCAACACAGGGGAAATTCAAGGTACAAATTTGAGGTTATATTCTTATTAGATTTTTAAATTTATAACTAATAATAAAAGTAATGTGGATTACAATGAATAGAATAATAATTTTTAAAAAACTTTCAGGTTCGCAGAATCTAAAACGTATAATTAAAGAGCAGAATGACATAAAAAAACTCGTTTCCATTGGGAATTTTTTTATTCCAATTTTTCCAGCACCGATAAAAAATGATGTCCCGCGCAATGACGTTACAATGGTCCCGAGCACATCTAAACAGATATCTTTCGCACAAATTCCTACGGTCGAATTATTAGAAGATGAAAATAACGTTACTGATAGCAGTTTAAATTTAATTCTGTTTTAATTAGAGAGAAAGATCCCGGATGCTAGCCAAAGTTATCTCAAAATTCCATCAATTTATTAGTTCAAGAAAGGTCCTGTACAATTGAAAGATTTTGATTTTCCTATTACGAACAAGCGTAAATTTAATACTAAGTATTATTACAAGAAACTACCTAATGGAGAAGAATTACATAGATCGAGCGTGAGAGCTACCGCCAGGTCACTTGGAAAAGTTACACCCTCTACATGTTTTGATTTTATTTGATAAATTAATGTAAACCAAAAAAATAATTAAATAAAAATCGCCATCGGTACCTACTGCACAGGGCGCCAGATTTCGTAGATCCGGCCCTGCAAACAGCCTTTCTAATAGAATAAATAAAAACACTTTATAATATAGTACTTCATAGTACCAATCTTATAAAATAAATTCTCTAAATAAATTCTCTATAAAATAAATTCTCTAAAATAAACTTGCATGTCATCATAATTTTAAAAAACATCCCAGGTTTTGAATGGTTTATTCGTTTATATTTTGTTTAATTATACTAATACATTTCTTTCCATGTTCTGCTGTTATAAATACAGGTACAAAATTGTCTATAATGCATTCACTTAACATGCCTCGTACTGAAACGGGTTTGGAAAGGGAATTGGCGTTACAAACTCGTGCACAGTAGAATGCCTCTTGCCTTCTACTGGACACGGGTTTGGTGGATTAATGGCGTTACAAACCCGTGTTTTTCGAGGCATGGTTGCCTCGTATTGATCACAGAAAAGGGAATACGCCTCCCTGCTGCCTATAGGAAATACACACATTTTTCAAACAACTCGCCCGCCGCCTATTGTAAAATTTTTATACAAATTTCATAATGCCAGAGCACACCATCGCAATCGAATGAATGGTATATGAACGCATACGGGACAAACAAAGAAACATTAATTTTTATGTATAACTAGCGAGTAATGCCACTGTATGCGTTGTAATTGTGCTAAGAAGTGCTTTTGGATACACAATATTTTTGTTTTTCCGTCTGGTGCGTAAATAAATAAATGAGCCGACGGGTGAGCAGGCCACACACAGCTGTCCATGTGAAAAGCATGGATTTTTTCAAATTAACCCCTGCAAACCCCTACCCCTATTATTTCACCTTTACAATCCCTCCCCATCCCGCATCCCTCCCCAACGTGTCCTTTCTCCGCTCCCATACCCCTCCCGTGTTCCCCTTCCACTTTCCCCGCAATCCACCCCTCCCGCATTTCTCATCCCCTCCTGCGTTTCTAACCCACCCCTCCCGCGTTCTCCTTTCACCTTCCTCTCGTTCCCCCCTCCCTCGTCTCCCCTCTTCTTCATTCAAAATCCGCTGCCATTTCAAACAACTCGCATGCCACCTTTCGTAAAATTTTAATACAAATTTCTTAATACCAGAGCTCCATTTTATATAGAAACTTTTGCAGGCGTGTGCACAACGACTCACCAAAGTTTCATTGCAATGGGATGTATGGTATAGGAAATAATTTCATAATGCCAGAGGTTACCATTATAATAGAAACCTGCGTGGGCATGAACACAACAAATCACCAAAGTTTCATCGCACTCAGATGAATTGTATCCGAACGCATAAGGGACAAACAAAGGAATATTCATTTTTGTATACACATTAACCCTTTCTAGACGAGCGTCATCTATACATGACGCATATGCATGAGAATTTGAAATACCAGTCCACGGGTATCGCAAATTCTTTGATATGGTTAAGATTATACTAAATTAGTTAATTGTTAAATTTCTTTCACGCTTGGGAAGCGATTTGATAAGGAATGCAATAAATATTTATTCATTCCAATGTATCGTTTCGTCGGCTTAATTCATAGACTGATTACCTGCATATTTTTCGAAAATGCGATTTAATGCCATTTGGTGTTAAAATTCGTCCCACTTTGAAAAGTAAAACTCATAAATAAATCCACTTTGTTCATAAACCAATTAGTAAAATGCCTAATTATTTACATAAATGTTTTATAATACCGGTCAGTGGTTGAGTGGGCATAGCGCTTGGGTCTCACCCGGGCGTCGCATGTTCGATCCCTCTGCTGGCTAAGTCCTCCATCACAACACAAGCAACATTTTCGGCTTTCTGTGGTGGTAGTAGGAGATTTTCAAACATTGTTGGGTTATTCGTAACCCGTGAATGTTTGTCTTTCTTTTAAAAAAAAAAAAAATAATATAAAGGTTAAATTATCGAAAACTAATACAGAAAAATTATAAGTAGGTTCTGAACATAAATAAAAATAATGACCTTTCCTTCATTTTTTTCACCGAGTGGTTTTTTGTGCCTCCTGTCAAATTTGACAAATAAATGGTAATAATAATGGAACAATTTGTAGAGCACCGTTTTTAACCTCCGACGCAAGGAGCAGCGTTATAAGTTTGACTGTGTGTCTGTCTGTGGCATCATAGCTCCTTAACGAATGGACTGATTACGATGTGTTTTTTTTGTTTGAAAGCTGACGTGATTGAGATGGTTCTTAGCTACAATTCATGAAAATCTGTTCAGGCGTTTCAAGGTTATCAGCTCTTTTTTGTGTCAGGGGTCGCTTAAAATTTTGAAAATTTTACTTATATTATGTTAAAAATCACCTCAAGGGTGCTGTACAATTTATTATGAATTCTTCGGCTTAGGCTCTATCTAATTTTATTCCTTACAAACAGATACAGAAAACATACTTACCTGGCAGGTCACTTCCGATAAACACACTTTAATTAGAAAGTTTATGCTTGGAGAAGATATGATTTTGCACGCGGAGGACACTATATTTAAAGCACTGGACACAGCACGATTTTACATTTGCTACCCTGATATTACATTTATAAGAAAATTGGTGCCAAAAGTAGAGTTAATATTTATTTCGAAAGGCTGGAAAATTTAGGAGTGGTGATTTTTTATGAAATGATCTTTACAAAAGCTTACAAATAAGGATTTGCTTACATTTTTACCCAATTAGTTATTTACAATGTCGCGGGCTGTGAAGGTGAAAGGTTTTTGATTTTATGGATATGACTGTCCTGAAAAAGTGAGTTTCTAAATTCCACTGTCTGTGATCATTCTTAAATCATATTGCAGTCCATTCCAGGCTTTAGATCCTGACACTCTGATAGTACGCCCACCGAACTTAGTATCTGGTGTGAGTTTTGGCTTTTTCAACCTTCCGATAGGTAATGACGCTGCTGACCTGAGGGTAAACTGTCGAGAATTGGAATTTTCTGGAACAACATTTCCGATTAGTAAGCCGGAACCATTCTGTTAAGGGACTTAAACACACCTTCCAGCAGAGCTTGAACTGGATTCTTTTAGGACATTTGAGCCAGTGAAGATTTCTGAGATGCTCTGAAATATGGGAATATTTAGATACACCAGTGACAAGTCTTGCTGCAGCGTTGAATACGGATTGTAATTTGTTGGTCTGATATTTTGGGAGACTTGCATATAGGTATTCCGTTTCAATAATCCAGACAACCTAATCTAACAACATGCGAATTGACTAGTAATTTAGACGCCTCTGTTGGAGGTTTCTCCGCACTGCATTAATTTGCTTTAATTAAAAGATCCCTGTGCTTACACTTCTGTTTACTCAGGACGAGTTGTTTCAAAAAATTTGACAGATTCATGAAATATTTGAAGTTAATTTTCACGTTGCGTGTAAGGGGACATCCATATATTACGTCACACCTTAAGGGGGAGGGAGGGGAGTAGAGAAGTGTGACAAGGGGTATAGGGGCAGCTCTGTGACATCACTAGTAAAAAAAAATTAACTACTGTTTTGATTACTTTTAGATGTGAAATTGCGAAATATGTATGTCACACTAGGGAGGAGGGGGTCTCACAAATGTGACGATGTGTGACAGGGAAGGGGGGGGGTCAAAAAATCATGAAATTCATGACGTAATTTATGGATGGCCCCTAAGTTCTGTGATTATTTCAGTTTTATTAACCAATTGGCCTATAATGATATAATAACGGAACTTGAATAGAACTTAAACAGAACGTGAAAATTAACCACAAATATTTGATGAATCTGTCAAATTTTTTTCAACAACTCACCCTTAGTTTTATGGGAAAAATTAGTGTCCAGGTTGAAACCCAGTAGTTTGATGTCACTTCCTGAATTGGTTATTGGGGAGTTATCAATGGGGGTCCAGAGAAACCTGCTGCTTGTGGCAGTCCAGAGGAACTCAGTCTTTGACAGATTAAGCTTCAATCTATTTGTGGTCATCCAGCAGGTGATTGCTTCTAGACACTCAGTTATGTGAGTTTTTAGATTGTCTATTTCCCCTGGCAATTACGCATTCTACGAATTAAGCTGACGATTTACAGGTATTGTTCAAAGCAAACACTTTGTGGTGTCATTATAAATAAATGTTAAATAAAACAACATTGTTTAACAATTTTCTTTAACATTCAACTGGGTTCTGCTTGAACTTTGATGAAATGAAAAATTAAATTTAATCAACTCAGTTGAAATGAAAAATATTAATAAATGGTGGTGAAAATGAAAGTTATTGGTTTAATTTTTTTTCAATAATTTATGATCACAGCTCGATATTCTTTGTACTATGCTATCGACAGCGAGTCGTATCGATTTATGTATTTATATTGTTGTGTGTTATCGTGTTTTGTAGTGCAAATAAACCAAATCAGTATTAACCAACTATAAAACTTAGTGAAAGGTTTAAACAGAACAGAACAGTGTGAAGTTGATATAATATATTTTAATGTATAAAACTCAAATATTATTTCTTAAAACTAGATGTACATAATATAATATTATGAATAGAACCTAAATATATTATAAAATATAATACATAATAAATTACTTCAGTTACAATAATTAGTCGTAATATTTCCACCATTGTATACATACTTTACACACATACCTATGTGTAAATGTAACAACTGCCGACTAATTGAACATTTACATATTATATTACATTCGACTGTGGTTTAGTAAAAACCCTTCAAGCCTCAAAATGAAAACTTTACAGGGGACGATAAACAAACAATTTACACATTTGTAAAACCAGTTAAAATTTAGATATAAAATATTGCAATTCTATTAACATTAGAGTACATGCGTGGGCTACATATGTAGCCCAGGGAATTGTTTTTGTTCATAACTTTGTGAAATCGCGTGATTTAACTTTGAGTCTCATGTAAATGTAAGAATTAAACCAAAGTTGATTGATCTCAAATAAGTAAAAATTATGTGATTTTTTGAGAAGTCTAAAGTTTTGTTAATATTTTAAGTTTAAGAAAAAGAAGATTTTTATTTCGGTTTACTTAATAAATGTCATTTATAATAATAAATGTGTTTTATTTAAAAATTAAACGATTATCTTTCAGTATATTTCAATTTAAAATGGGCTACAAGTGAAGCCCAGGCGAGCACTCATGAACATTTTAGAGGCGCGTGTACCGTAGTGTTAATTGAGAGATCTGAGGGTTAAGTAATTTCATCTATGGTGATATCGAAATTACTTAACCATGTTGTACTTTGAAGACTTTTCTATATGAAACTAATGAAAAATAAAATTTCCAAAAAATGTGGCTTGAAGGATTTTACCAAAACACAGTTGAATACATTAGTATTAATAATGGTCAAAGGAACTTTCCTTGAGGGATCCCAAATTTAATTTTGTAGATGATTTAATAATATTGATGATTTTATTAATTGTCAGAACACGGAAGCTTTGAAGGTGGATTCGGTGAGATAATGAAGTTGAAGTGGCTTTTCCATGAATGTTAAGTTTTTGGACACAGGAATGAAATTAGTTTGACACTGTTAGTTCGTTTCATGTCAAAGTTTCGCCTTTGGTTACCTGTAAAAAAATAACAAATATTAATGGTTTTCATTAAGAATGACTGCGCGGCTTTTTTTATTTTTGTATTTGAGGCAAAAATTACTACTTAATACTCAAACTACTTTTTTCTAAAACAATAGCTGTTATCTAGTAACTTAGCATGGGTGCCTAAATTCATGGGGTGAGGATTGTATAGAACTTAGCAGCGCATGTACCTGCCGGTTTTTAAAAAATGTCATTATTTAAAATAGCTGTCATTCCATGAGACGGGACGAGTACAATTTCCGTGACCCCGCAATTTGACCTTGTATTCAGGTAGAACAACCCAAAATAAGACGAAAATGAAGAATAAATTTTTTCGATATCTCACTTAGTTTTCGAGATATCGATACTTAAAGTTTCAGATTTAAATTGATTAATTTTACAAAAAGTACTGTTTTTACCCTAACCTAACCTAACTAAACTGTATTAGAGCGCAATCTATGGTATTAGTCTATATAGAATTAAAAACTTTAAGTATCGATATCTCGAAAACTAAGTGAAATATCAATTTTATTCTTTATTTTCGTCTTATTTTGGGCTGTTCTACCTGAATACATGGTCAAATCGCGGGGTCACGGAAATCGTACTCTCCCCTAGGAGACGAAAGCAAATCTTCATTTTACGTATTTGAAATTTTGAAAGCCGTATTTTCCAAAGCTCCGAATGCAAATATTGTCTCTTATTGTAATTAAGGTTTTTGTGTCCAGTCATCCTGAAAATCAGAACCTATTTTGAACTTGTTTTTCCAACTCCCCCGATGTAAATGCAATAGAGCGTCGATTATCAGAACTAATTGGGGGACGTGCGTGTTCGGAAAACCGGTATTTTTGGATAATCTAGCCGTACATATTTACGTACATGTGAATGAAAACCATATTTACATTTATATCTAATGACAAATACGAATTAAACAAAAAAAAGTGCAAAATTAATGCTTAAAAAAATCTTCAATGTTCGTCTGCCAAATCAAGCCTACCCGCTTAAGAGTGGCTAGGTCACGTACTGTTTTAAGGACAGATATTTGATACTGGTCGCTTTCAGCTTGTGTTTCAAACCAACGCAAGGCAATATCTAAGCAAGTAAATTCTTCAGAAGCACCAATTATTATGTTTTCCTCTTAACGATGTGAAGCAAGAGTTTTTCGTGGCAAAGCTTTCCAATTGAGCCCGGTTTCGTCTGCATTGTAGACATTTTCGAGAGCGTAATTTTCTTTCTTCAGTGTATCCCTTAGTGTGATTTTGGATGAATCAGCTGCTGATGAATCTTGTATGTGACGAATGTCATGTCTTGACTTAAATCGTTTTAACCAGTCCGCGCTTGCTTGAAAATTTGAAGATTCGTCTTTTGTTTTTTTATATCTGTAATGGTAGACTTACCAACTTTGTTTTTATTGGATAAATTTGTTGCAGATTCGCCTTCATAGAAAGGACAACACGTTTACTTTTGGGCATTTTAAATCGAGAGTTTAGCAGGTTGGGCGGGCCTAGTAGTTCGGATAAGCGGTTGTTCGACGTTCAAATAATCAACGCCCCACTGTACTTGTTTCTCGTAATGATTAGGTTTAAATAAAGCATAATTTCAAAAATGTGTGCGTTTAACGCTAATCTCACACACAAGCTATACTTTCGTGGGTTGGTCAATATCAGCATACTTATTGCCTGTAATATATTCCCATTAAAAATGTATGGTGAGAAATGAATGAATATGCCAAGCCATGAGAGTATAAGCCGTGTGTGAGACTAGCTTGAAGCGGAATTCTAAAACTTTATTCTTACTATAGATCAAACAATATTCATGACTACATTTCATTAAAGATTACTTACACAAGCTTCCAAGAAATCAATCCTCCTTTCGAGTACTGTCAGTTTCTCGTTTAAAACCGCCAGCCGAGATCGGCATGACAAATCTGAAAACATATAAGATGTTTTAAAAAAAAGTTCGTAAACCTATAAATTCACCATTGCGGAAATGAGTGACATTCAAAACACCATAAATTGATTTTCTCACCGAACGAATTCAGAAAGTCTGTTATCTTCTTAATACTCCCAGTAATAACTTCAATGTATTCTCTGTTGGCCCAGTCTTGTTGGATTACTTTTCCTATTGTTTCGTTATCTCTCGCGGGTGCCGACATTTTAGCTGATTATTATTTTAACTGAACTAGGTTTGGTTGGGTTTTGGTTTGTTTGGTCTATAAGGTATTAGGTATTAGTTCATTTATGGTCTATAAACTATAAACCGGGAGGGTATATTTATGTATAAACCCTATAAACTGACACAACCATGACTAGTGGTGAGTCCAAAAACGACAAACACGTTTGCACAACATGTTTGCAATTAAAAAACGCCAAAACTGTTATCTATAATCCTTACAAACAGTTCGTCCGTTTTGTCGACTCTTCTAAAGGTACTGACACACATGCTCACAGAATCCGGCTTATGAGCATGCTCATTAATGAGTACGCTCCTGTCAAAAATAGTCAACTGTACACATTTGCTCAATAATGAGCAGGCTTGGTTTGAGCTTTCTCGTGAATGAGCGTGCTCAAAGCCAACATTTGAACACACATGCTACTTAATGAGCATGCTCATGTCAAAAAATAAACGTCATCGTCAAGTGTCAGTTCCGTTCTCCCAGAACTAAACAAAGTAATCTTATTGCTTGCAACGCAATTATTAATTATTTAAGAATCTTTTGACGAAAGAAAACAAAACGGTTGATTTGAGTCCAAAATTTCAACGGTTATAGAGTTACAAGGACATAATAGAGTCAGTTTCGTCCGCACAGAAGTCAATTTGGTTTCGTAATTAGATCACGAGAAGAGCAAACCTTGGAGCAAGTAATCCATTTGTTAGTAGAAATACGAGAAGAAGATGTCGACGGATATAAAAATCATTTA
Organism: Limnephilus lunatus; assembly: GCA_917563855.2. NCBI lineage: Eukaryota > Metazoa > Arthropoda > Insecta > Trichoptera > Limnephilidae > Limnephilus > Limnephilus lunatus. The sequence continues at coordinate 51,760,361 of OU830593.1, forward strand.
CGAATGCTTCCGCAGAAATTTGGCAAGCTACTCTCTAAAATTAAAAGTGTCATACAAAAATGAGATACTCAAATGCGGAATGCTATTCCAACTAAAGTAAAATTGGAAATTACATTGAGATACCTAGCTGTCGGAGATTCTTTGTACACATTACAGCGTTCAACAGGGTTAGAAAGTCTACGATGGCTAAATTTATATCTGAAGTTTGTGCTGCAATTTGATTATGACGTTTGATTTGGGTCCAAGATGTCAACAAATCCGAAAATAAAAGTTCGACTTAATATTAAGAAATAAATGCTAATTTCAATAGAATGTGGTTTCATTTTGGAGGTAAAGGAGCTTTTGGGGAATTTGGAAATCTTTTGTGTGTATTTTAGTGACCTTTTGTTACAAGTATATTCGTGATTCCCATAATAAATCACGAAACACAAGGTTTTTTCGTCTCCCCTGCGGGCTATTTTGACATTTTTTCTAAGAATGCGCAGGCGCGAACGAGATCGGATTGACATGAGCATGCTCATAAGCTAGTCTGTTCACACATGCTACAAGGCTTCCCTTTCCACCCGATAATCCAATGAGCATGCTCATTAATCAAACGACTGTTGATTTGTGAGCAATCCCATTCGGCTTGAAATGAGCATGCTCATTACTAGCAATGTCACTGACACACATGCTACTAGGTAGCAATTGCTACTAGGTAGCATGCTCTTTGGCTTCAAATGAGCAAGTGTGCCCGTAGCATATCTTATATCACGAAAGCGTGAGAGTGGATGAGACAGAAGACAGAACCGCTCCAAACGAAAAACATTATCTTACCCTCTCGCACTAACGTCGTAATAATATTTGAGAGTGAGATAGGTCTATTGCAAGCGAAAAACAGTACTTCTGCAATGAAAAACAGTATCTTACCCTCTCTCACTAGCGCTTTAACATTATGCGAGAGTAAGAAGAGGCACCTGTTATTTCTAGGAAATAGGAAAAAAACATTAGCTTAACGTTTCACACTAAAGGCCAATTACGGCAAAGAGCGAGAAGGCAATCCTGTTATTTTTAAAAACAAATTGCAATTGAAATCAAAAAATTGCAGGGCTGTTCCGCTGTTTTCCGTTTTACCTTCTGTTCTGTTGTTTACTTACAAAACGAGTAAACAGAATAACGTCAAACGGATGGACTTCGCTAAACGGCTCGTCTAAACTATTGCCTGAATATTACATATTACTGCTATTAGACTTTCTTTCAATCTTATCCAATACGTTTACCGTCGTTCCATTCTTTCCGGATTTCCACATTAGGGATCAAAAATCATAGTCAAGTTGTAAAAATAAAAACCAACAAATTTTCAAAGGAGAACAAATATATGTATTTATTTTAAAAATAAACAACATGATAAATCAAAATTTAAACACTCAATAATCGTTTAAGTAAAATTAGGCACATTTCTTTACGTTATGCTACGGGCACACTTGCTCATTTGAAGCCAAAGAGCATGCTACCTAGTAGCAATTGCTACCTAGTAGCATGTGTGTCAGTGACATTGCTAGTAATGAGCATGCTCATTTCAAGCCGAATGGGCTTGCTCACAAATCAACAGACGTTTGATTAATGAGCATGCTCATTGGATTATCGGGTGGAAGGGGAAGCTTTGTAGCATGTGTGAACAGACTAGCTTATGAGCATGCTCATGTCAATCCGATCTCAGTTCGCGCCAGCGCATTCTTAGCAAAAATGTCAAAATAGCCCGCAGGGGAGACGAAAAAACATTGTGTTTCGTGGTTTATTATGGGAATCACGAATATACTTGGAACAAAAGTTCACTAAAATACACACAATAGATTTCCGAATTCCCCAAAAGCTCCTTTACCTCCAAAATGAAACCACATTCTATTGAAATTAGCATTTATTTCTTAATATTTAGTCATTTTCGGATTTGTTGAAATCTTGGACCCAAATCAAACGTCATAATCATATTGCAGCACAGACTTCAGATATAAATTTAGCCATAGTAGACTTTCTAACCCTGTTAAACGCTGATAATATGTACAAAGAATCTCCGACAGCTAGGTATCTCAATGTAATTTCCAATTTTACTTTAGCTGGAATAAAATAAAAATTTCTGCGGAAGCATTCGTAAATGATTTTTATATCCGTTGACATCTTCTTCTCGTATTTCTACAACAAATGGATTACTTGCTCCAAGGTTTGCTCTTCTCGTGATCCAATTACGAAATCAAATTGTCTTCTGTGCGGACGGCACTGACTCTATTATGTCCTTGTAACTGTATAACCGTTGACATTTTGAACTCAAATCAACCGTTTTGCTTTCTTTCGTCAAAAGATTCTTAAATAATTAATAATTGCGTTGCAAGCAATAAGATTACTTTGTTTAGTTCTGGGAGAACGGAACTGACACTTGACGATGACGTTTATTTTTTGACATGAGCATGCTCATTAAGTAGCATGTGTGTTCAAATGTTGGCTTTGAGCACGCTCATTCACGAGAAAGCTCAAACCAAGCCAGCTCATTACTGAGCAAATGTGTACAGTTGACTATTTTTGACAGGAGCGTACTCATTAATGAGCATGCTCATAAGCCGGATTCTGTGAGCATGTGTGTCAGTACCTTTTGTTCCATTCGATTTCCAGCCGTTTGAAAAATAACAGGATTGCCTTCTCGCTCTTTGCCGTAATTGGCCTTAAGTGTGAAACGTTAAGCTAATGTTTTTTCCTATTTCCTAGAAATAACAGGTGCCTCTTCTTACTCACACATAATGTTAAGGCGCTAGTGCGAGAGGGTAAGATACTGTTTTTCATTGAAGAAGTACTGTTTTTCGCCTGCATCCCCCTCAGTGGACAATGGGATATTTAACGTTCGTAATGTTTACGAGATGCGTAGCTACCTACTACCTATTTATAATACTTTCCTATTAAATATCTATAATACGGCCTATTAAGAATGGTATTAAAATTATCTTTCCAAGAACCCCCTAATTACTGTTCAGATAAGTCTGGTAAACTGCATATTATAATTAATAAATGAGCCTGCAAAGTTTCCCTGGACGGCAGCTTTGACAAATATTTAAAAAGCCCATTTCGTTGTTATTTTAATAGCATCAATCATACTTCCTATAAACAATGAAATTAAAATTTATTTCGTTTCCAAGATATTTACATATCGGGGTAAACCTGGTAAGTGAATAATGGTAAAACTGAAAAATGAATCCGGCCGCTTTGAAAAATATTTTTTAAACCCATTTACATAATGTAATTTTAATGGCACTTAGTCAGGGTTTTATTGTTATGGGCAGATACAGATACTAGATACACCCCTCAGTTACGCTACTGATAAACTGCTAACATAACAGTGCTAACTTCTACAAACCTATTGCTATTTCATACAACTGCCTTAAAAACAGCCTGTTTTTTTCCAACAGTTTGGGAAAACAGTTGGCGTTTTACAAATAACAGCTCGTTTTCATTTTTTAAAAAGAACAGAAACGCCCACCACTAACCATGACACAACTGAACTGGCATTAGCGCCACCCACACGCACACTTCGGAGCGACCGAGTCCCGCGCCACTTTAGGCCGCCGCGCAAAAAAGTGTCACTGTGAACTGCGCTATAAACCCATCGGTCTCTATTTTTCTGCGCGGCGGCCTGAAGTGGCGCGGGACTCGGTCGCTCCAAAGTATGCATGTGGGGGAGCCTATTGACTGGCAATACTGGCATAATATAACCATAGACAATATAGACATAGATATCAACTGCATACCACTCAGAATTAGTGACGGAATGATCGATACATTTACATAATCGATACATTTTTATCGATAAATCAAAATGATCGAATGATTTATCGATTAATCGCTCAGAGTTCGGGAGCAATAGCTACGGTCAGGGGCAGTATTTTTCTATCGTGGGGGGGAGGAGGAGGGGGGGGAATTAATATGCTGCACACTTTCGTAAGAAGGTTCTGCAAACACAATTAAATCAGTCACTGGTTTTTAATTTAAATTAGGTAATTTTTTTTATTCCCGGCAATGATTTCATATTTATTTACTAGCAACATTAATATTATTTTTCTAACCCGCGAATTTCAAATATGTATGAATGTCAAAACGCATTTTCACTAACAATTGAATATTATTATAAATAATTATTAATAAGATTCGAATATCTACGTGAAATTAAAAGAAAATATTATTCAAGTTTTTTAAGTACAAATAAAAGTACTTTCTAATTTATTTAACGTTATTTAGGTGCATAAGTTAGTTACTGTAACAAAATTAAATCAGTCACTGGTTTTTATTCCTGGCAATGATTTCCTTTTTATTTACTAGCAACATTAATATTATTTAGGTTACCCGCGAATTTCAAATATGTTTGGATTTCAAAACGCATTTTCACTAACAATGAATATTATTATAAATAATTACGGTGCTCCGGATTTTATGTCCGGGTTAAATCTTTCCCAAATGAAAGACTAAACCCTTCCACACACTTTTCCACAAATGATTATCTAGTAAATTCACGCAATGTAAGTGCACTATATAAGTATAATAAATACAAAACAATACAAGAACAATACGTCAATCCACCAGAAACATAATGGGGAAATATTTCACCGACTCCAGATATTTTCATATCAGAGGGTCCGGCTCTGATGAAATCCTAACTGGTCCGATAAATCCTATTGATCCCTCAATATAAATATTTAAAAAATCTTTCGTAATCCTACATGTATTTAAAATGACTGCCTTTTGCATTTTTATATATAAATTCTTTGACAAATCTAATACGCCTAAATTTTGAATGAGAGAGCTAGGTATAATGCCAGTAGCCGAAATAACAAATGGTAATATTTTTATAGTCTGAGAATGCCAAATTCTTTTAATCTCATTTCCTAAATCTGTATATTTTCTTCTTTTTTTTTCAGAAACAGTTTTCTGAATATTACATGAATTTGGAATAGCGATATCAATGATATAAGTTTTTTTTTTTAAATTTTGTCATGTAAAACTATATCGGGTCTATTATGACTAATTGTTCTTTCTGTTAGAATAGTTTTATCATAATAAATTTTATAAAATTCATTTTCTAAAAATGAATTTGTTTCATATTCATAATATGGTACATTACGGCAGTCAAAAAAGTTAAGTTTAGTTACCAAACTTTGGTGAATTATTTTTAAAACTTGATTGTGCCTAAATGTATACTCGGACGGCGCTAATACAGAACATCCCTATATAATATATTCTATAGTTTCCGGAAAAGCCAAACATTTTCTACATAAATCATCAATTTGATTTGCATCTTTGATGATATGCTTCCTATAATTTTTAGTATTAATGACTCTATCTTGAATGGCAAGCATAAAGCCTTCTATTTCTGCGCTCAACTCTCCAATACTCGACCATTTGTTTGACGAAAGTTTGTCAACATATGTTTGGTTGAGATAGTTGAAGTGTTTTGCGTGAAGAATTTTATTTGACCAGGAATCTAATAATTACTGGTTGGTATTTATAAGAATTTAAATAAGTATTTATTTTTAAGTATTTATTAATAAGATTATTATTAAATAAAGTTATTCTACTACAGGAATTGTTTCATTTTAATTACAAACTAAAAGACGCCAATGTTAATTTTAAATGAATTAAATATATTTGTTCACATGAAGCAGATATTATGTTCATATGAACACATATTACTTGCTGATTTTAGTAGACTATTGTATGCTGCCCCGAAGAAGCTACAATTATAGCGAAACCCTGTTGAGTTTTGAATTTCTGCATTTAAAAATTATGTGTACTAAGTTATTGTTTATTTTAAATATACCTACACCACCCTATATGACAAATAACCTCAAAATAACATAAGTAAACTTTAAATTGTGAAAAACATTCACCATGGCAATCCACATAAACTAAAACTGGAAACGTAGATCGTTACCTTAAAGTATTAATTCATCATTTACAACAAATCGGGATGATTATAAAATATAACATCAACACGCTTTATCACAATACGAGATATTTTGACGTATCTTGAAATATAACCTCTCGAATCAAGAATCGATTTAAGGTACTGACACACATGCTCACAGAATCCGGCTTATGAGCATGCTCATTAATGAGTACGCTCCTGTCAAAAATAGTCAACTGTACACATTTGCTCAGTAATGAGCTGGCTTGGTTTGAGCTTTCTCGTGAATGAGCGTGCTCAAAGCCATCATTTGAACACACATGCTACTTAATGAGCATGCTCATGTCAAAAAATAAACGTCATCGTCAAGTGTCAGTTCCGTTCTCCCAGAACTAAACAAAGTAATCTTATTGCTTGCAACGCAATTATTAATTATTTAAGAATCTTTTGACGAAAGAAAACAAAACGGTTGATTTGAGTCCGAAATGTCAACGGTTATACAGTTACAAGGACATAATAGAGTCAGTGCCATCCGCACAGAAGTCAATTTGATTTCGTAATTGGATCACGAGAAGAGCAAACCTTGGAGCAAGTAATCCATTTGTTGTAGAAATACGAGAAGAAGATGTCAACGGATATAAAAATCATTTACGAATGCTTCCGCAGAAATTTTTATTTTATTCCGGCTAAAGTAAAATTGGAAATTACATTGAGATATCTAGCTGTCGGAGATTCTTTGTACATATTATCAGCGTTTAACAGGGTTAGAAAGTCTACTATGGCTAAATTTATATTTGAAGTTTGTGCTGCAATATTATGACGTGCAATATTATGTGATTATGACGTTTGATTTGGGTCCAAGACTTCAACAAATCCGAAAATGACTAAATATTAAGAAATAAATGCTAATTTCAATAGAATGTGGTTTCATTTTGGAGGTAAAGGAGCTTTTGGGGAATTCGGAAATCTATTGTGTGTATTTTAGTGACCTTTCGTTCCAAGTATATTCGTGATACCCATAATAAACCACGAAACACAAGGTTTTTTCGTCTCCCCTGCGGGCTATTTTGACATTTTTGCTAAGAATGCGCAGGCGCGAACTGAGATCGGATTGACATGAGCATGCTCATAAACTAGTCTGTTCACACATGCTACAAAGCTTCCCCTTCCACCCGATAATCCAATGAGCATGCTCATTAATCAAACGTCTGTTGATTTGTGAGCAAGCCCATTCGGCTTGAAATGAGCATGCTCATTACTAGCAATGTCACTGACACACATGCTACTAGGTAGCAATTGCTACTAGGTAGCATGCTCTTTGGCTTCAAATGAGCAAGTGTGCCCGTAGCATTATGCTACGGGCACACTTGCTCATTTGAAGCCAAAGAGCATGCTACCTAGTAGCAATTGCTACCTAGTAGCATGTGTGTCAGTGACATTGCTAGTAATGAGCATGCTCATTTCAAGCCGAATGGGCTTGCTCACAAATCAACAGACGTTTGATTAATGAGCATGCTCATTGGATTATCGGGTGGAAGGGGAAGCTTTGTAGCATGTGTGAACAGACTAGTTTATGAGCATGCTCATGTCAATCCGATCTCAGTTCGCGCCTGCGCATTCTTAGCAAAAATGTCAAAATAGCCCGCAGGGGAGACGAAAAAACCTTGTGTTTCGTGATTTATTATGGGAATCACGAATATACTTGGAACAAAAGGTCACTAAAATACACACGAAAGATTTCCAAATTCCCCAAAAGCTCCTTTACCTCCAAAATGAAACCACATTCTATTGAAATTAGCATTTATTTCTTAATATTTAGTCGAACTTTTATTTTCGGATTTGTTGACATCTTGGACCAAAATCAAACGTCATAATCATATTGCAGCACAAACTTCAGATAAAAATTTAGCTATAGTAGACTTTCTAACCCTGTTAAAAGCTGATAATGTGTACAAAGAATCTCCGACAGCTAGGTATCTTAATGTAATTTCCAATTTTACTTTAGTCGGAATAGCATTCCGCATTTGAGTAGGTATCTCATTTTTGTATGACACTTTTAATTTTAGAGAGTAGCTTGCCAAATTTCTGCGGAAGCATTCGTAAATGATTTTTATATCCGTCGACATCTTCTTCTCGTATTTCTACTAACAAATGGATTACTTGCTCCAAGGTTTGCTCTTCTCGTGATCCAATTACGAAACCAAATTGACTTCTGTGCGGACGGAACTGACTCTATTATGTCCTTGTAACTGTATAACCGTTGACATTTTGGACTCAAATCAACCGTTTTGTTTTCTTTCGTCAAAAGATTCTTAAATAATTAATAATTGCGTTGCAAGCAATAAGATTACTTTGTTTAGTTCTGGGAGAACGTAACTGACACTTGACGATGACGTTTATTTTTTGACATGAGCATGCTCATTAAGTAGCATGTGTGTTCAAATGTTGGCTTTGAGCACGCTCATTCACGAGAAAGCTCAAACCAAGCCTGCTCATTACTGAGCAAATGTGTACAGTTGACTATTTTTGACAGGAGCGTACTCATTAACGAGCGTGCTCATAAGCCGGATTCTGTGAGCATGTGTGTCAGTACCTTTACGTTTACGAATGAATTCTGACAGTTCTAAAACGATTGTATCGATTCCACTTCGATGACATTTCAAAACGATTGTATCAAACTGTATTCGATATGAACATAGGCATCGTAAGCGAGAATCGATTCTACCTTCGATGACACTTCAAAACGATCATATCGGAGTGTGAATCGATACGATCATTGACTTGACATTGATTTCACTTTCGATGACATTTCAAAACGATTATATTGGAGTGTGAATTCGATACGATCGTTGACATCGATTTCACTTTCGATTTCGATGGCAGTTCTAAACGATTATATCGGACTGTGTGTTCGATGCGATTATTGAAATCGATTGTTCAAGAATCGATTTATCCATGACAATGTATCGATGTACATCGATGGTAAAAAAAATCGATTCAAAATCGATATTTGATCGATTGTACCCATCGCTATTCCACGCTCACGGCAAAAGGCAAGATCAATCCGGTTCACTTTGAGTTCATTGATTAGTATTTAAACAGTATTTTTTGCGATTTTATCGAGGATTCATTAGCGATGTCACTGCGAAATTCCAACTCAACAAGTAGGTAACTTTCAAATGTTGGTGGCAATATTGTGGAGGTTTTCCATGTAGGTATGAAGAAAAAACATCTTCTTCTTTCCTTTTGTAGGGACTTTAAGGAAAGGAGCAAGACAAAGGAAAAAATGAACAGTGAAGGACTTGGGAACATGGGTTTAGTTATTAAACTATTTCAGAACTAAACAGCAACATTGCCGTAAGTAGCCGAACACTTCCGATGGCACCCGAAGTGGTGGCTCCGCTCTGCGTTCATTCTTTCCATAAGCGGAGCTCGGAAGAGTCCTTAATACATTGTACATTTATAAAGTCAATAAACACTTCGTATTACGAATCCTAACACTCTCATTATTACAAATACATTAGTTCTGTCTTGTTCAAAGTCTAACAAGGACATTACACTTAATTTACGTTAAGTTAGGTTAGGTAAGGTTATATATAACGCAATATTACGTTATGCCAATATGCTATACATAATTGCAAATCCAACCTCTGCCATTGCTGTAGATATTCGTCGATATCATCTGTTCCATAGATATTAGTCAGCTGTTTGAGCTGTAGATATTCGTCCTCAATTTGGTTCTCATAGATATTAGTCGGCAGTTTGAGCTGTAGATATTCGTCCTCACTTTGGTTCCCATAGATATTAGTCAGCAGTTTGAGCTGCAGATATTCGTCCTCACTTTGGTTCTCATAGATATTAGTCAGCAGTTTGAGCGCTGTAGATATTCGTCCGACATACAGGCTGTAGATATTAGTATCTGGAGTCGCTAGCCCTTATGAAAATATGTCGGTGCCTACTTATATACCAAAGCTAAAATGCGGGGAAAAAATCATTTAAATTCTGGTCACATTTTTGGAGGGTGGCAGCACTGTGCCTTCCCGCTCAATTTGTTAATTTGTTATGACAGTTGAGGCAGTTGAGGGGGGGTTAGTATATTTATGGTTGAGGGATGGTTGAGGGGGTTAATATATTTATGCAGTTGAGGAATTGAAGTTTGCATCGTATTTATGGTTTGCATTGCCGGACGCCGGTTTAGCGAAGAAAACCGTCGTTTAGAAAACTTATTTATAATAATTATATTGTTAAAAAGTTATTGAAATTATTTTATAGTGTAGCTAAATGCGTTTTTATACTGTTCGATCCATAAAATACGCAATCGCCGTTATGAGGGAAGTTTGTCGACAATAATTCGCTGTGTATAAATAACTGTCAGTCCATTAGTTTTAAAATTTATTTTAGAGCATATTCATAGGTTAACTAGCTATATCAAAAGTTTACACGCAGAAATGGAAGCATTCTTGGAAGAAATGCGTAAACGGCTGCCGTGTCGAGAATCCCAACTGACGCAATTGTACAGTTTGATCGGCGAGGCGGACGAGCCTGTACCTCCGAGCATTTACGTATTCGGAAATACAGCCGCGGGTAAAAGCGCTTCTATTAATGCCTCCCTCAAATATCTCAACTACAAACATGTAATTCTTAATGCCGTCGAATGCTATTCGCAGAAAATCATGTATGAAACGATTCTGAATACATTGTCAGGACATGTTTGCAACAGAGAAAATAAATATTCTCCACTTCATCGATGCGACAATATGAAAGATTTTGTTCATCACCTGAATAACATTCTACCGGACAACGGCTACGAACCCGTATTCATCGTAATAGATAAAGCGGAAAGATTGAGAGACATGGACCAAAACATTCTTCCTGCCTTTGTAAGAATGAAAGAATTCTGCAATCTGAATGTTTGCACCATTTTAATTTCAGACATTGTGTTTGAGAAGTATTACCTAAAATCAGGACTGAGCGAGCCGTTTAAAATATTCTTTCCTCAGTACAGTAAAGAGGAATTGTACAAGATCATATTTTTAAGCCAGCAGAACTGCGTCAACTTCGTGCTGTGTCAATCTGCGGCAGATTTAGACGTACGCACAAGTATTCAACGAGTAGATCTGTTTGCCAACTACCTCAACGCGTTCTTGAGCGTGTTCTACCGGCCGTGTCGTGACCTTGTGGAGCTCAGACACATGGCACGCATCAACTTTGTAAAATACTGCGAACCCATATTGGACGGCAGCGTGAAAGCGGACGATGTTACAAAGCTGTGGCGTCACATCGCTCCGGCGTTGAAATCCAACATCGAAATGCTTTACCTGCGAGTGCAGCCGAGCACAAACTACGAAGTCAAAGTTTCTGAGGATCCGTTAAGCAGAGATATTGAATTGAGAATGGAACGTTTGGGGATAACGAAGCAAGATGTGGCCGTAATTCGGAATGATAATGTTGCCGAGGAATTTAATTCCGCCAGAAGCCTGGCTCAGAGTTTCGAGTTGCCGTTCTACGCCAAGTTCCTGCTGATAGCGGCCTATTTGGCCAGCTATAACCCGGTGAAAGAGGACAAGCGACTGTTCATGAAGTACCACGGGAAACAGAAGAAGCGGATGCAACAGGTCAACGCAAAGGCTAAACTAAGCGATAAGTAAGAATCACTACATTTCACCTTCTTCATTCTGTGTTTAACTAATCTACGACATTTTGCATTTTAAATTTGAAAACATTCTTGGGATGAATTTGATATTAAACACGTTAATTTTGGCTGTTGGTTCATGGGTAAGTAAGTTATGTGAAATATTCGTGCGTAATGCGTAACATTATTCACACAGAACTTCTTCATTCTGTGTTTAACTAATCTATGACATTATCACATTTGATAACATTCTTGGGATGAATTTGATATTAAACACGCTAATTTTGGCTGTTGGTTCATGGGTAAGTAAGTTATGTGAAATATTTGTGCGTAATGCGTAACATTATTCACAGAGAAGTCACAGAGTAAAAAATTCTCTAATTCCAGTAATCTTTGAGGATGCTGTGTGGAGGGTCTATTAAAGGAGAGGAAGTTTTAGGAAGGAAAAATGTGAGGGTTGGGTAGGAATCTGGGGGTCCCTTTCACTGCGGTGCAAGGTGATGTTTGAGAGATTCCAGCTGGAGAGGTCAAAAGGCCTCTCTCTACCAGTCTCTCCCGATCCCGGGCAGACGCATCCGTTGCCCCGGATCAACCCGGTCAAACCTCACCCCATGAACCGGGGCACCCCTGGCACACCACACCCAAGTCACCAAATGTAGCGAACTACTTGAGGTGACCTATGGCAGAAGTATTGGTTACCCAATAAACGAAGCGGCGGTACAAGTTGGTGTTTGAATAAGCAACTAATAAAAATATTCCTGCTTAACATTTTTCAAGTTCAATGAAATTTTACCTTCAAACATTGTAGTAGAAGCTACAGTAGAGCCTCGCTAATCCGGACCCCCGTTACTTCGGTGCACGCTGTAATCCGGATAGGCGAGAGGATCGCGCGCGTGTTACAAATTATCAATATTCAATCATTTGCCGTCACTTGAAATTCAGAGGCACTGGAAGCTTTAAACACCGCTTTGAAATGGGCTGAAGATAACCAATTTGATAGAGTTCAAGCTATGTTTCTCCGTCAACTTAGAAACCGTGCTTTTGAAATAAAGTGCGAAAATTATAAGCAGAAGTACTTATGTTGCAGACTTTTCAAGAAGAATTAACTTTTAGTTTTACTTTTTAATTTCCTGTTAAGTTCGCAAATTTCTTCCATGTTTGAATTTTTTTATAAGTACATTTGTATTTACGTACATATTATTGTCTAAATGAAACCCAAGTTAAAAATGTGTTTTAGACTAGGAGACAAGATAGGTAAACCCTACGTTATCGAGTACATGGATTTCATAAGTGGTTTGGCGTCGAAAGGCTCGCCCGACGGATGGGTACACTCGGAACTCTCAAATTAGTATTTTTTATCATTATCGCTTATTTTTTTTAAATATGGCAATATAAGTTTTTAAAACTATATTGAAATAAAAATAATAATAAAGATAAACGAAAAATTAAAAAAAAAAAACAACTTTAACAAATCGTAGACAAAAAGCCGCTGGTCGGAAATTCTTAAATGGAATGATCTGGACTATAGTTATTCTTTGGTTTCATTCGTGTACTTGATGACGTAAAATTGACTATTTTTTACCCCACTTTGACGCCGGCTGCCGGTTGGCAGACCTGCTTTTTTCTCATTTTCTGATCGACCTTTTATTATATGAAACCATTCCCGTTCGTGTACTCGATGACATTATTTTTTCGAAAAAAATCGCTCACTATTTCCATGACTGCGCGGCTCCTGCCAAGAAGCGCACCGGCAGACCAGCTTTTTTAAGGTTTTCTAAATGTCCATTATCACTACAAACTAGTTTCATCCGTGTACTCGATGACGTAGGGTTTAACTATCTCATCTCCTAGTCTATTTTATTCCAATTAAAATATTGCATACTATAATCCGGACGCCTCGATAATTCGGAAGGGGTCTTGTTTTTCCCTATCCGAATTCGCGAGGCCCTACTTTACTTATATCAGTCAAGCGATAAAGAAGGTACCAAAGTAATTTTATCAATTAATAATTCTTTATATAATGAATAATTAATGATGCCACAAAGTAATTTTGTGAAGTTTGAAGTAGTAATTTTTTATTCCAAATGTGTATTTTTTTTGTTTAAATGTTTGGCAGATGATTATACGAATTAATAGGGTGAAAATAGTGTTACTAAGGGTTACTGGACAACTCAGAATGAATTCAACTCAACACCTCATTTGAAAAGTCATTAAAAGTGATGAAAAATTTGTTTAAATAGGTTACGTTAAGTTAGGTTATGGGTTATTTTTCTTTTTTTTTTTCATAACTTTGAATTATTTTTCAAAGAGGTGTTGAGTTGAGTTGATTCCGAGTTCTCATGGAAATGTTACTAAGACAATGCGCATTGTTTCACTAGACTAAGTCAGTGGACAACACTTAAGCGGCTTGTTCATATACATATTCTGTTAGCTGCAATTATTTGGCCCCACGTTGGGCGCCAACCTACCTGCGACTAGCTCATATCAGCAGGTGCATAGGTGGTTAATTTGCTAGCAAAATAAGAAGAGAGAGATTTCCTTTACTTAATTTATTCTCGAGAACAAGGCGGCAAAACATCACAAATTACAAGGTTAGAACAATTGAACACATGAGTATTTCTATACTATAAAACTCAATTCTCTCTCTCTGACTTCATCCCGGTTTTCGTGGTCAGGCAAACAGTTAAATCAGCACAAAAATAGGGGAATTAGGTAGGCTTACGGTGTCAGGAGAGTCTCTCTTGGAGTTCCATGGCGGGGTCCTGCTTTGACGCATTCTTAGAGCCCGCCAAAATGGCGGTTTCCAGAACGTTTGTTAGACGCGGCTGGCGTCGGTACAAACACGGACACGACGCGCGTGGGATGTCTACACTTCGGGCGCTTGCGGGAGAATGGGCCGCGCTTAGCTTCCGCCGCGGGCCGAGGTGTGCCGGGGGGTTTTGAACTAGTCGCGGCGAGAGTGTACTGATTTCAGCGCCAAACTCGTCTGTTGTTATGCGGTAGGCTCGAACACTAACCTTTTGTATCGTAACAATTCTTTGAATAATCCTATTTCTATCATGTCATTGAATACTTCCAGCTTCACAAATCCTACAATTATAATATCCTTTGATTTTTCATGAAAAACTTATGTACTACACAATACCAGCACACTTGATAGCTCCACGTTTGTAAATAATCATTCCTCGATTGGTAACATAAATATTGACAATCTAATGATCAATAAATACCTCAATAATTTAGATGTTAGTAAGGGTGCTGGTGGTGACGGTATCTCGCCATATTTTGTCAAAAAATGTGCCAAAACTCTTTCTTACCCTTTAACTAACATATTTATAATGTCACTAAAAGAAGGTAAATTTCCCGCAAAGTTTAAAGAAGCAATTATAATCCCTATTCATAAACAAGGCTCAAAAATTAACATTGAAAACTACCGCCCAATCTCGATACTCACGGTATTTAGTAAACTTTTTGAACGTGTTGTCTACGATCAAATTTACACAATAATTGTTCTCAATATACAAAACCAACAACACGGATTTCTTCAAAAGAGATCAGTACTAACAAACTTGGTAAATTTTACGGAATATTTAACGAGCAATATGGACAAAAGAAACCAAGTAGATGTAATCTACACTGATTACTCTAAGGCCTTCGATAAGGTAAACCATTTCATCCTTATTCAAAAATTCAAACAGTTAGGCATCCATGGTGACTTACTCCGGTGGCTCACTTCATACCTTTGGAGTAGACTTCAAAGTGTCTCAATTGGGGGAACAAAGTCCAGCTTCTTTTCTGTGCCCTCCGGTGTACCTCAAGGTTCTCATTTAGGCCCATTATTATTTAATGTGTATATATATGATATTTACAAATGTTTTTTACATGCTAATTACCTAGCATATGCATATGATAAAAAAATATACTTAATTATTAAATCAATCAATGACTGCATTAAACTCCAAGAAGACCTCAATCGTCTTTTTGTCTATTGCGAATTAAACAAACTTGTTATTAACATCTCAAAGTGCAATAAATTAACATTTACACGTAATAAAAATATAATTTCATTTGTATACACACTGAACGGCACACATATCAATGAAGTAAAATATATCAGGGACCTTGGGGTAACGATGGATGTCAAATTAAACTTTATCCAACACACTGATGAAATAATTAACAAAGCCAATAAAATGCTGGGATTTATAATTCGTATAGCAAAACCCTTCCACAACATAAACACTCTATATTCCCTTTACACCTCATATATTCGCCCGCACTTGGAACACTGCACACCGATCTGGACTCCTTTATACCAAGCCCATATTGAAAGAATTCAAAAAAAATTTTTTAAACACTTAAATTATAAATTCAAATTACACTTCTCAAATTATACCGAATCCATTAAATTTCACAATTTCTTTTCCCTCCAAACACGACGTCTAATTTTTTATCAAATCCTATTGTTTAAAATTCTAAACAATGGCCTGGACTCACCAGAACTTACCAATTTAATAAATTTTCATATTCCGTCAAGATCAACCCGGCAATCTGATTTATTTTATTTACCCTCTTGTAGAACAAACATTAGAAAAAACTCCCCAATTCCTCGTGTATGTGCACAATATAATACAAAATTTCACAGCATTGACATTTTTAGTAAAAACCTTAAGAAATATCGATATGAAGTAACGCGTACGATCGATTATTAATATGAGAATATATCGTGAGCATCTCCTATCCTTTTTCCTATATTCCTCTTCCTCTCCTCTTCCTATAACCCAACATTATAAAACTTCATTTCCGATGTACTTTAGCATAAGAAACCTCTGTGGCTTGACTCCAGTTCAATTATATATTTATCACTGTATATGTATTATGTAAAAGCTGTTTGTTTCTTACAAATAAATAAATAAACAATAACAACAGAGGCAATGATTCTGTTTCATCCGTTTGTTTTACCCGTGTGTGTGTGTTACAGATTAAACGAGCAGTTGGGGCCCAAGTTCTTCACCCTGGACCGGCTGCTGGCCATCTTCTACTCCATCCTCGAGGAGCGGGCCAGCCTGACGGCCAACCTGCTCAGTCAGGTGTCCGCCCTGGTCACCCTGAGGCTGCTCACGGGTTCCAACGACCACACCAGGTCAAATATTGCCACTCATACAAATAATATACTATTTACATCTCAGCACGGCCTGATTTTCTATAAAACTACACAAAATATTAATGTGCATGGCCAAATGCGATTGGTGCTTCAAAGTAACGCTGAATTAAGAGGAAACCAGGTCATCGAGAAATTTAAATACAGTAGAAGTCCATTAGTTCGGCATCCAACAGTCCGGAATGCCCGATAGTCCGGCATCGCTCCGGTGTCTTTAAAGCAAATAAAAATGCTCAAGAGCTATTCGGAAGTTTTCGGGATAGTCCGGGATCATCCGGAAGCGCTCGGTATTGTTGGGAAACAATTAGTTTCCGAACAATACCGAACTAGTCTCAGCTGTCACAACAAATTCGAAGCGTCTTCGCCATTTTTTTTTGCATTTTTGTTTTGTTCGCATCGCAGTAAACGTAACTTTTCAAACTGTTTATAAAAATAAAAATAAGTGTATCTCTTTTGCTGAGGCTAGTGCTAGCTACAGTGCTTCAGAAATTATTGATTTCCATATCATTAGAAATAAATTTTATACTAAACGCCAAAAGTCAAGAAAAAAAAGCCATTCGTGACTTTTTTAAATCTAAGTGAAATATGTTTTACAGTACATGTACATACATTGACATTTGATAGACCGGAATTTTCGATAATCCGGCACCAAGCCGGTCCCGAACGTGCCGGATTATCGGACTTCTACTGTAATAGAAATTTTACCAAACTCTTGCTGTCACTGTCACTCTTACTCCTGCCGAATACTGAGCGAAAGGACAATTGAACCTAAGGCTGATAATACCTAAAATCGTGGTTTTGTATTCCCCATTTTTCTCCTTCAAAACTGGACCGTTTTTAATGATTTTTTACTTTATAAGAAGAAAATATTCTATGTCTGTACTTTTTGCGTATTTTAACCACTCAGGTATTTTGCGATTACGCAAGTTTTTTGTCTTAAACAAACTGTCAGATTTACAAAAACTTTGTGTTATTTCTGCTTCGCAGTTAAAGCTCTATTAATGAAACATTTCTGAACGTAGCCAAATACTTAAAAACTGTTTTTGAAAGGTTATGAAATAAGCCAAAAAATCGTTATATTACAAATAAATATTAAAATTTAGAATGCAAACATAAAAAAATTGTAAAAATGCATCAGCATGATGTTTTTATGTGAAAACGGTACTAAAATCACGGATCATCTAAAAAAATACTTATTCAATTGTATAAATGTATAATAAACAATTTTATTACCTCACTTTTTTACCATTTCATAGAAGAATTTTTAATAAAAATTAACAATATCTAACGGCGCATACAATATACCTAAGTCTTTTTTTATGTACCTCTTCTATCTACAACTTTGAATAGGAATGTGAAGCTTGAATCAATATGGATCTTCTACTTTTTGTTTTAGGATTGTCACTAGTACAATAACAGAGTGAAAACACGCTTATTGTACTTGATTGCTATTGTTATATTGTCGTGTAAACACGCTTATGGGTCGGAATGGTTAAAAATACTGTCTAGTTTGTGTAAAGAAAAAAATTAAAATTATTACCAGGAAATTTGAATGATTTTTGGATTATAAAAGTAACTTCTTTAAAAAAGCAATCGATATCTATTTTGCAATAACCCCTCAGGCTGATTTGTTCACTTTTCGGTACAACTCATATAGGTCTCAAAATCTTTGTATAGGTTAGAAATATGATCTAAATGGTGTTAAAAAGAGAAAACACCAAGCTTTACATTCGAATCTAAAAGTTAACCATAAATGAATTAAAATGTACATTTTTATGAAACCACAGTTTCCGTAACCGTAATTTAAAAAAAAATTATAAAACTTGGGAATTTTTTATTAATTACTTTCGCATGAAATGACAAAAAAGCGAGTTGGCGATAACATTTATAACACACCTAAAATATGTGTGTGTTTTTATTTCTTTTCAGTATCAGTAATTTTAGTTTGAAAAACGTAGGGTGACACATTTTTAAAACTTTTTATGTGTGCATTAAAATTTTTTTTTTAACTAATTATGTGTTTATTTCAAATTATAAAATTCAAAAGCATATTTCATCACCTTTCAAAAACAGTTTTTAGTTTTTGGAGGTGTTCAGAAATAGTCCATTTATTTGGATTTTATTGCAAAGCGGAAATATTTTGACCTTCTGACGAAATAGCCCCGAGGTCTGAGGGGTTAAAAAAAAGATTATTTACACTAGTGTCAAAATTGGGGAATACATTTCTATGACCAAACGCTGCCCGGTTTCCTCCTAATGTTTTTAGCCCGATTACAGATCTGTGTGTCAATACTTGTCGCTTTAAATACCATTTTGTGATTGGTCAAGCACCTAATTAAGAGTGAATAACCAGCACATGACAACTTCGATTCCGACACTAGCGCTAACACATCAGGGCTCGCGAGCGGGCGTTTTCAGAACTAAATTTCGTTCCGCGGCAATCCGAGTTTTGAGGGTTTTGTTCACTCGAGCTAGGGCTACCCGCTACTATTACTACTTTATATTACTATTCTCGCTTCCAGAATTTTAATTAGTAGTAGTTATTTGTAATTTGTATATTGAAGTGCATAAACATAAATAGATACGAGTGAAATGCGTAAACACAGTAGGTATTAAGTAGATAGCTACATGAATAAACAATTTGTTATATTCTTTTTAATATTTTGGTTTTTTGTTTTTCAATTGTATTTTACGGCCATTAGAGTGGAAGATACTCTCAGTATCGCCCTGGTGTAAGACCACCATTAAGAATTGAAACGTTGCTTGAAATGGCTTTAGCCGTGTTTAGTGGTCAGATCTGAATAGCCAGGTACTTCCCCACCTTCCTCTTCCCTATATCCTTCCCCTCCCCACTACCTTCAGTCTTACAACATACTCCAAATTGGGGATGCAATAGTCCCACTGGCTTGTGCGGTATTCATGAAAAAAAACGAGTAATATTCAGTTGGATTGTAAAAAATGTCGCATTTTGAAATATTTATTCGTGAGCATAATTAATAATAAGCACTTCAACAAACAGAATTAAAGCGCACAAACCCTTTCTTTCTTTGAGTGGCCTTGCAACGCATGCCGGGTACCCGCTGTATATAATGTTATATAGTGCAGGCGCTTGCATTATAATTCCCGGGACTTGTGATGGAACCATAACAGTTTAGTTGACCGCGAGGTTACAGTGCCCATGAAACGCATGCCGGGTACCCGCTGTATATAATTTATTTATTTATTTACGGACAAATAGTCCATTAACAATATAACAATAACACGAAAAACAAGCGTGCGTAAAGGCCCGACCCGCCGAGCAATCGATCACCGTTCGCATTGATTACCGTTCGCATGTCATTTTTCGTAACTATCACCACTTTTCGTAACCCATTCACCAGTTTACCCCCAAGTGTCGAGCGTGCGTAAAAAAGATTTACCCCAAAAATTTTGGAGCAGTTGGGACTCTTGTGCGGTATTCACACAAGAAAAATTTAAAATAAAAAAAATATTCGAAATTATAAAAATTTTTGCAAAAAAATATTCAATGAACATGAAAAATTGCGTTCGGGCAACCCTATGAATCAAGGAATTCGTGTTTATTTCAAATTTCGTTTTCAAATTTCATTTCCAAATATTATTATTCAAAGCGTCGCGAAGACGTGCTCTCCTGGCCGCGTTTGGGCCCGTAATGAAATCTGAAATTTGTGTTTACGGGCTGCGATAAAAATGGTAAAATGCGATGTTCAAAATTATTTAAAATTAAATACTTCCTGAAATTATTTTACGATCAAATTATTTATGATTTGTCAATAACGTTATAGCAAAATAAGTATGTAAAAAAATCCGAAATATATTTGTTTGTAAGTGCACAAATAAATGCACAAACCGACCAATTTTCGTCAAGAAACACATGTCCGTATATATTTTTTAATAATTTTATTTAAACTAAAATTAAAATTCTGAAATATACGTTTACCAGATAATGTATTGATTTATTTTACTGCATGATTATATGATTTGAAATGGGTGTTGTATAAGAAATGTACTTTTTTGAAAATTGAACAAATCTGCGAACGACCTATGGTATAACCTTATTATTCTAAAAATATTTTTTTTTTCTCAAAATCTAAAACATAAGTTTACTAGATAAAAGAACAATCTTTTGAAATCCATTTATAGTTTTTTGTGGAAAAGAGTCAATACGTCTAACCACTGATTTAAAAATGACATATTTCTGGTTTCTCTGGTTGTACACTCTTAACTGTTCCTCTTTCCCAGCATTCCGGTATTCAAAGATATTTCGCTTCTTTAATGAGAGCTTATTTATTGTGTAAATGGTAAATGTTTATTTTTATATTTCTTAGAAAGACTAACATTCCTAGGCTACGAATAAACCTGACAATATTTTAATTCCTCCCACTGCCGTCGTAATAAGCGAAGACGATGCTCTTGCGAGTACTTAGCTAGAAGATATTGTTAACCCTATGAGGAGTTTAGCCGCACAGATGCGGCGGCACTCAGACGATCCAAATAGAGTATTACCGCATACGTGCGGCCGTACGACTTTATTCAGTTTTTTTTATACCATGTTTGTAATTTCGATTAAATTATGATTTATAGATAATTCAAATATATTTGTCAAACATTTTTACTTATTCTTACAAAAAATGTAACGTATCTAAATGCATAAATATAAATTATTAATTCAGTGGCTCTCAACATTTTACAAATAAAAAATTTCAAACTTTATTTTTGTATAAAAAGAAATGTCCAATAATAAAGGGATAATACTAAAATAAAAAGTGGACTAATCCAGTAGCTCTCAACATTTTACAAATAGTGTTTTCAAAAATATTTTTTTTATCTATAAAAAAGAAATGTACAATTATAAAATGATAATACTAAAAATAAAAACAAAAGTATAGTAAGGTCTTATAATAAGTTGAACAAATTCAGTGGCTCTTAACAATTTACAAATAAACATATTTCAATTTTTTTTTATTTATGTAAAGATAAATGTACAATAATAAAGGGGTAATACTAAAAATAAAAAGTAGACTTATCCAGTGGCTCTCAACATTCTAGAAATAGTGTTTTCAATTTTTTTTTATTTATAAAAAAAATGTACAATAATAAAAAGATTATACTAAAAATAAAAACAAACGTATACATTAGTTCTTATAATAAGTTGGACAAATTCAGGGGCTCTCAACATTTTGCAATATATATACAAATTTAGGTTCCGTATATTTTTGTCCGCAAATCTCGGAAAGTAATCGATGGATTGACTCAAATTTTTTACAGAACATTGCATTTTAGAAAAGAGTATTTTTTATTTTTTTTATTGTTATTAAGTTTATTTTGTAGAACTCCATTTTAATTTTACTCCATTCAATGTATAAAAACAGTTTATTATATACGAGTCCTGCTTCGTAATTATTATTATGTGTTACAGCTGTTTCACCCTCTAAAGGCATTATCAAACTGAATATTATTGAATTTATAAAATAAATAAAATAAAAAGAGTATTTCTATATATACTGGTAAGCTCTGGCCTTATGAAATTTGTTTTAAAAAGTTACTACAAATGGTGTGCGAGTGGTTTGAAAATGTGTGTATTTTTATTTGAAGGCAGGAGGGCAGTGGCCTAGCGAGGGGGGGCGGTCCGCCCCGGGTGCCACCCGAAGAGGGGTGACACTCGACTCAGATGAGGGGTGACACCCGACCGTGGAAAAAAAACATGCTGCAGTAGAGCCCGATATCTGCACCAGCTAGTCGAAGATGGTATACCATTTCACCCCACCTTATCCCACTCCACCCCATATCCCGTTCCGCCCCCCACCCCCCCCCCCACCCCGACTACGCCCTCCGTCGATGTGGTATCCGCCCCAGGTGCTACCCATGCTAGCTACACCACTGCAGGAGGGTGAGGGTAACGAAGGAGGTAGGAATCGCGGGAAAGATGACATGAGAGGGGGAAGGCGGGGAAGGTGGAAGGGGACGCAGGGCGGGAACGGGGACCATGGGAATGGACATGTAGAGAGAAACAATTTATTTCTTTGAATGGCATTGCAACGCATGCCGGGTACCAGCTAGCATTATATAAATATTGTTACGTAAATATTTTTACGTATTATAACAAACAAGGAAAGACACACAATATATGTGTGTTGGATGTAATGTTCCATTATGCACTTATCTGTGTTTTGAGGCATACCACACGAAAATAATATTTTAGCTAGTAAAAGTTTGACAAAATAAATACGAAATCTAAATCCAACATTATTCGCATGTTGAGAACCACTGAATGTATTATTTTATTTTTATTATTAGTATTATCTTTTTATTGCTGTACATTTCTTTTTATATAAATAATATATTTTTTTAATTACTATTTGTAAAATGTTGAGAGCCACTGAATTTGTCAAACTTATTATAAGATCTATACTTTTTTTTTAGTATTATCTTTTATTATTGCACATTACTTTTTTTATAAATAAAAATAATAATTTTTTAAATTACTTTTTATAAAATGTTGACAACCACTGGATTAGTCCACTTTTTTACTTGTAGTATTATCCCTTTATTTTTGTACATTTCTTTTTATATAAATAAAAAATAAAAATAAATTGAAAACTTTTTATTTGTAAAATGTTGAGAACCACTGAATTTGTCAAACTAAATTTACAATTCAATAAGAAAAGTTTATATATAGTAATAAAAAAAGCTCCGAAAATAACTTCAGTAATAAAAAAAGTAAGAAGATAGTTATTTTAAAACTTGAAAAATAACTCACTCCCACAATGTAGATGACATAAAAATAACTCACTAATCAAAGGGTTAATTAACCACAGATAGTAGAGGATTCGCACTAGAAACGACCTGCACCCATTTACACAAATTTAATATATTAGAAAATATATCTCGAGTGGGTTGTCCAAAAAATTCCTGGCAAGACTATGCAATAGAAGATCACGGTGCCGGCGGTCACGTCGCGCTCAGCTACAACGCTGCGTCCGCACGGGATATTTAGCTCGGACCTCTTTGTCACAAGTTTTATTCCACATGCATAAAATTTTCACCTTTCAAAACTCGACAACCGTCATTCAGGCCAGATTTTTTACAGACAACCCTATATCATCGTATTCGCAATTAAATAGCGCTCATTTTGATGTAAGATTTATTTAACAAATAGGTGCAATATTTAATAACAAGTCATTTTTCAATTTTTAATTAATCATAGTCTTGCCAGGAATTTTTTAGACAACCAACTCGAGATATATTTTCTAATATATTAAATTTGATATAAAATACTTTTCGTCCATTAAACAGATGGGTGCAGGTCGTTTCTAGTTCTGATCTTAGACCAAGAGGATTCATCAGTTGATCCCTTTTGCCAGATTCCCTTGGACACTTGATCCCCAAAATGATTATTTATGTTTTAATTCCTCCATGGTAACCATAGAATAAATAACACAAAAAATACCTTGTGGGTTTATTTTGTGATATTTGCCTAATCGAGGCTTAAATTTCCAAATTGTGGTGGTGTTTATGAGTAATCTGAGTATTGTACCAGATAGAGGATATACTTTTTCATTAACTGTATACTCAAGTCAAATTTTGATTTTTCGGAGATGTCTGACTAATCAACTGGACGATCGATATACACAGAAATAATGCTTTGGGTATCAAGTGTCGAATTGTCTGGGGGATCAACTGTGGGGGATAGAGAGAGGGGTCACAAAGACAATGAAATATAATAATGTTTTAAATCTTAAACTCTTTTCCAGATACCGATGCATCGCTCCATCTCCCCTGGTGACTTCCATTGCCAAAACCGTTGGTTTCAACATCAGGAAATATCTCTATGATTATATCTAGTCCATTCAACAGTATTACGTATTTAAAATTGGTCTCATCATTATTAATTATGTTATTTGTTTATGATCTTTTTGTTATTATCATACTTTTGTAACTGAATAAATCTCATTTAAAATTATTTCTTTTTGCATAAAATCAATCACAGGAGTAAGGTCAAAAGCTAAAGTCTTCAGATAAGTTTGTCTATTCTTGAAAACTTCTTTTCCGTTAGCGTTAGATGAGTGCATTAATATCATAGAATTGATTCTGACAATATTCAAAATTCCATAGAATACACACAGTCTCCAGCGACGAGATTTATGAGAAGCACTGTATGTATGACAAAGTTGATCAAACGTATCCACACCCCCTTTCGCTTGGTTGTAAAAATGTATTATTTCTGGTAAATCAACAGATTTGTCTTGGTCTGGTTGGAAGTGCATAGTGAAAAGCATAAGCCCTTTTTTCGTTTGTTTAGCTTTGGAGGCACATATGATAGCAAAGTAAGTTCATTATGAAAAGCAAACATTGATGTGTTCTCGTGGCAGTCTTTTGTTTCCTGGAAATGGGTAGGTATTTGTGTTTTTTTTTCAGTGTTCCAACTGTTGTAATATTTTTTGATAGCAGTTTCTCAGCAGCAGGGATTGAAGTAAACGTAAAAAAATAATTATTCTAGTAACGTGCAACAAAATTCAAAACAACTAACGAATGTACAAATATAATAAATAAGTACACATTCTTTTTCATAACGAAGTTATGTCTAAGGTAATTTTGCAAATAAAAAAAAAACATTAAAATAAAAAATAAATTTCAATCAGCACAATAACATGCTTTATTCCGTAATAATTACATTAACTGTACCCAGGGGTACTGGAGCACCCCACGCACACCTTGTCACGATACCACACTAACAGGACTCCCGCCCGAATGATGCTTCGACGCGACTCTCCACCCCGTGCAAATACACGGCAGCGCGAAAAGATCCGCTGAGAAACAGAAAAGTAATAGCAAATTTTCAAAAAAAAAAATGATTTGTACCCCAGGGTACGGTTCTAGGGTTAAAAGAGGTACCTACATTTTTTTAATTATCTCTTGGAACAATTTTTAAAGGTTACTTACAGTTATTAACCGCGCAGCAAATCAAATTTAATGCTTTTTATAATATTTCACACCGGAATCATAACGAGGCAAGGTTTTGTGTAGTTACAAATTATTAAAGCAAGTTACTCTGGTCTAAGGCATCATAGAGCAAGAGCCCGTGACGATCAGACCTTCGTTATTTTATAAAACCTGAAAGTTTGTCCCTAATACAGGTAAAGACGATCCCCGACTATGAAGTTTGGATCACGGTGGCATTGAAAGATAGCAGGTTGCTAAGGTATATAAAATTGCACCACAATTTCAAGAGCATTTTGCTCGCACTTTTACAAGGTAGTAGTCGCTAGCGTCGAAATTTCACTCTCACCCGCTTGCATGCATATATCGCACTCGCACCTACGGAAGACTTTTTGTGTCTGAAGGAACCATCGAAACAGTCCGATTACTGAGAAAACATATGTTGATAGTTCCTCAAGTTACATATATGTATAAAATTCAGCTTTTATACTTTAACGTAAGTACAATTATAATGAATTAATATAATATCTTTCAAAGCCACCGTGATCCAAACTTCATAGTCAGGGATCGTCTTTACCTGTATTAGAGACATACACAGAGAAACTTTCAGGTTTTATAAAATAATGAAGGAAATATCTCTTGGACTATCATATTAATTTTGTGTAGTCTTTCTATTTCTCGGAGGATGGTGGAAAAGATTATCCACCATTCTCCGAGAAATACAAGACCAGTCCAAAAACAAGTAGATGAGATGATCTATATAAATTAAACTTAAAAAAATAGTATTCTCATTATTTTTTTGTCCAGGAATAAATTTAATCTTATATAAAAATTAAAATATGCTTGCTTAGGTGTAGGTATGTATTCGAGTACCTATATGAATTGCTATATTGAGCATGGGAAATGTTTGAAACTTTCAAATTACCGTCTTTAAACCCCAGCGAAGGTTTCTGGATTATTACGACCACATGACAATACATCTGAAAAGTTTTTTAATCATTATGAAAACTCTTGCGAAACTGTCCAAAATTGAAAATGACATTTTGCAAAACAATGATTGTTAAATCAAAATTCAATTTTCGAAACTCTAAATTAATGAATTTATTTGAAGTATTCACCTAAAGGCAGAAACATACTTGTGTGTTGTGGCGTGACGCGCCAGAAGCACATCGGTTTCATACATTTATTATGGTTAGAGACATATTTGTAGGTGGTGGCGTGTCGCCGTAATGTATGAAACCGATTTGCTTCTGGCGCGTCACGACACGCAAGTATGTTTCTGCTTTAATAGTTTGAATCGAATCAAGAATTATAGATATTTTAAATGGGTCCCTGTGTACAGTGTTGCCAACGTAGGCGATTTTTCGCCATTTAGGCTACTCGGAACGAGAATCGGCGACGAAAAAAATTGAAAGGCGACTGGTCGCCTATTAGGCTACTTCAGAAACAAGTTATTTAAATCAGCCAAATAGCAAATAATTAAGAAAAAAAACAATATTTCACGCAAATGTAAAAAAACTTTCAACCAAGCAATATTTTTTTATCTCAGAACCACCTCAGAAAGGTCATTAAAAGCTATGAAAAAATAATTTAAAGATAGTCGGTAACCCTAACCTAACTTAACCTATTTAACAATTTTTTATCATCACTTTAAATGACCTTTCTGAGGTGGTTCTAAGTTGGTTTCACTCTGATTTGGCCGGTCACCAAACTACCACACACAGATGTACATTTTTTTACCAGCGCGCTGGTAGAAAAGCAACTCCGGTGGATCTTGCGCCAGTTCCGCCAGTACCCACTAGCACAGCAACTATATCTAATACTACTGACGACGGCGAAGGTCTTGTTGATGCCTTATTATTGCTAGCAGAAGACGAATCAGAATCATCTTTATTTTGTTTATTTATTTTTTAATTTTGTTTTTAAAATGCTGTATTACTTTCCATTATTTTAAGATACATTACGTTGTTTTATATTAAGGTTAGGTCTATTTATCAATACATTATAAATATGTTATGAATAAATTGATCAAAATTACATTTTATTTTATTCTTATTAATATTTTGGCGTTTGGGCTACTTTATGTATGAGAAACGGCGATATTAGGCCAAGCGCTGTTGGCAACACTGCCTGTGTAAGGTACCAAATTTGATTGACTGTTCTTATAATATACAAAAATGAATATTTGTAATAAATGAAAAATGAAAATTTGAATAAAAAAATTGTAATAGGTGGCATGCGAGCTGTTTAAAAACTGAATGTCCTAGGACTGAATATATGGAATGCAGGAGGGGGGTTGGCGGGATGGAGGAGCGGGAGAGGGAAGGCGGGGAATGGGACACAGGAGGGGAATGGGGATGCACGAGAAAAGGCATGCAGGGAGAAAAAAATTATTTCTTTGAATATTCTATAAAACATGAAGAATATGTTAAATAAAAAATAATGAAACATATTAAAACAATAAGCATTTAATTAGGAAATAAATTGTATTCTTTATTGAAAGAAAATAATATTTTAAGATTATTCAAGATTCACAAAATATATTTAAATATTTACGTACAATTATTTATGTAAAGGTTAAAACATTGTCCAGATACGATAAAATATAACATCTAAATATTTATATTAGTTTGATGACCTCTGTAATCGAGGGGTAAGGCTCTCGACTACGAATCCAAAGGTCGGCGTGTGTAAGAAAAATTTATTTAATTCATGTGAATAAAGCACACAAGTCCCACGTCTCCCCATCTGGAGCTAATGAGACTATGGCATCCCCAATTGGGGTATGTTGCGAAGCTGAATATAGTAGGGATGGGAAGGAGATGGAGAGGTGGGGAAGTACCTGGCTATTCAGATCTGGCCACCAAACACAGGCCTTGACAGGCTGAAACCAGTTACGGTCAAATAAAATTAAGTGGAAAAAAGTTTTATATTAATTTTGTTATAATATGTATATTATTACAATGGAATTCCACCATGAATTGTCAGTCTCAAAAATAGAAACAGCTAAAGCTATTTAAAGCAACAATTCAATTCTGAATGGGCAATTACACCTGGGCAATACTGAGATTATACACTCTGGAATGTGCTGCAAATATACTACATAATATACATTATTTCGAATGTATAAATTTTTTAATAACATAAATCAAACAAATAATATTTTCTTGCGCCCATCGGGATTCGAACCCATACCAGATTGCTAGTCCAGAGTCTTATCCCCTGACCACAGAGACCTAAATTTGTTTTGTTTCAGAATTAATTCATTCAAAATAATATAAGAGTATATTTATGGACAGAGACCTAAATTTGTTTTGTTTCAGAATTAATTCATTCAAAATAATATAAGAGTATATTTATGGACAGAGACCTAAATTTGTTTTGTTTCAGAATTAATTCATTCAAAATAATATAAGAGTATATTTATGGCACGAACCAGAGTGGAAGATAATCTCAGTATTGCCCTGGTGAAAGACCACCATTCCGAATTTAAACGTTGCTTGAAATGCCTTTAGTCGTGTTTGGGGACCAGATCTTAATAGCCCGGTGCTTCCTACCTTTCTTTTCCCCATACCCTTAATTAAAAACTCAATGATTTAGTATGGCAAGTGAGCTAACTATAATACATAGCAAGAATGGTGAATCTGAATGGTGAAAATGGTAAACTGATTAGGAGCAGGCAGTATTAAGTTTATTGCTATTCTGATGTGCTTTTCTGCAGATGCAATAACAAAGGTATTTACAATAGGTGACATGTATTGGCAGAATAAGCTAAAATGGGTTTATTTGCTGTTCGTAGAAACTTAACGATTAAACTGTAACTATTTCTTGGTATGTGCAGAACCTTTTGGGTCCATTGTAAAAACTTTTGTTTTCTTTTTTGCACGACAATAACGGATACATAATGCTGATTACTCTTCTGCACTCCTTCATTCTTCATACATCATGAATTCCCCTAATCAAAAACTGTATTTGACCAATGTTTCAATATAGCACCAATTTTCATAACTTCTAAAACTCATTCTTTCAAAATTGAGTTCACCCTCAATATGAAATGAATCACCTTAATACTTCTTGAATTTCATGAAGTTCTTGTATTTTTTAGGATTCAGCCCATAAGCTTTAAGGCGTCCATCCGAAAGGGTACTCATCGGGTCAGGCTTTATAACTTCTTGCGCATTATGAAGGTTTTCAGGTTTATTGAATTTCTGTTTCTTGTTTTTATTTTTCTTCACATTTTGTTCACTATTCTTTATTTCAACGTTGTCTTGATGTTTCTTCTTCTTTTTCTTAGGAGACGAGTCCTCAACTTCAGCTGGAGTGTCCTGCTTTTCAGATTTTCTCTTCTTACCAACTACTTCTTTAGACACTTCCGGGGGGCTTTCAGCTGTGGAATTAAGAGTGTCAGGCTTTTTCTTCTTGTTTCTTTTCCTTTTCTTTTTCTCTACTTCTGGTATTTGAACTGTTTCTTTAGAATTGACGAGAGTTTCTGTAATTTCCATGGCTTCATTTTGTAGGAGTTCGGTTTCTACAGATGGTTTCTTATCCTTTTTATTTTTACCATTTTCATTCACCAAATTGCCAATTTGCAGTAATGGATTTTTATTTTTCTTCCGTTCTGATTTGGAGAGCCTTTCAGAGGTTTGTCCGTTTGTTTCATTGGAATCTTTTTGTAAAATTTCTTTAGGCTTTTTATTCTTCTCATTTTCTCCTTGCAGACTAGTCGAGGCACCATTTTCTGAGGGACGATTTTTGTCCTTCTTTCTCTTCTTTTTGTTTCTTTTTCTTTTAGTTGCGCTTTCCTCTTTTGGAGCTGAAGGGTCCTCATCACTGTAACAAAATAAAAATTATACCTACATGTATATTGGACAGGTGGATTTAAAACATTTTTTTGGTACTATGTAGCTAGTTTTTAGTACTTTTTTGGTGCATTTAGATTCTATTCATAAAAAAAGTATAAAGTTAAAATTTTTAAATATGTAATTATGTACTCATTTTGGGGTTTGAAAAGACTGGGCAGAATTTTCATCTTCAACTGAAGATTTCGTGCTTTGGCCTCCAGTATTTTTTGATCATTTTTTTGTCTGTGTTCCTGTCCAAATTCCAAGGTTTTCTTCAAAGGATACCATCGGTTCAATTCATCATCATCCGCCATGAAGATCTAGAATAAATAATACAATGCTGTTAATTCATATAATGAAATAATAAATATTGCTAAATACAAATAAGATGGTGAATTTGTGACAACATTTAACAGGGGTACAAATGGGGACATTAGCTTAAATAATTACCTCGGCAGTGGTGAGCCCGTAATCAAGAGCAGGCACTTGTCTGTACTTAAACCGGCAGGGCATATCTCCTATGACATCCTCACAGTCCAGCTTGTAGTACTCATCGAGGTACTGCGAGTAGGTCTGTGCTGACTGCGAATCAAACTTGGGTTTCTTGGTCTCGAGGGCCTCCACCAACTTGCCCTTCTTTTTGCGGCGTTTTCTTTTGCCCTCAGTCGCTTCTTTCAGTTCTTCCAGCAGTGTTGTTTTGTTAACTGCATTCGGATCATATTCACAGTCCATCTGAAAATAAATAATTTAATTAACCACTCAGCAACGTAAGCAGATATACACATTAATGTAACGATAGCAGTCAAGTACAATAAGCGTGTTTTCACGTCAACGCGTATGTTTCCACAGAAATCGTTATAACTCCGTTATTGTTCTAGTGACATCCCTAAAACAAAAAGGGAAAGGTCGATAATAAATCAAGCTGCACATCCCTATTCAATTTTTTCCATAGAGAAATATATCAAAAGACCTATTCTGTCAGATACACGGTTGATTCATATTTTACCTGCCAAATTGCCTACCGGCCGCCAGACTTTGTTAATTTTTATTAAATATTCTTGTATGAAATGGTAAAAAAGTGAGATGACTTAATTGTTAATTATATATTTATACGATTAAATAAGTATTGTTTTTTTTACATAATCTGTGATTTTATTACCGTTTTCACATAAAAACATCACGTGAGTCATTTTTACATTTTTTTTATGTTTGCATTCGAAATTTTAATATGTACAAATGTTAATATTTATTTGTAATATAACAATTTGAAAGCTTATTTTGTAACCTTTCAAAAACAGTTTTTAGTATTTGGCTACGTTCAGAAATGTTTCATTTATAGAGCTTTAATTGTGAAGCGGAAATAACGAAAAGTTTTCGTAAATCTGACATTTCGTTTAAGACGTAAAAAGTGCATATTCGCGATAGATCGGAGTGGTTAAATAAGAACATCTTTACGATTATCCCCTTTGGTATTAGAACCCTCAGAGGGTTCTGGCTCTGAGAACCGCCTCAACTACCCGTCTCCTACTATCTTCCTTCATGTATTTCTACTTATGTATACGGTAGAAATCATTGTGATGAACGTAACACATAATAAAATGTAAACGTTAGGATAGTATAATAGACAGATAGTTCTTACATTAAAATGTTCATCTTCACAATGCAGTTCTCGAGTAGTGGCAGGGGCGCTAGTGCTTGGCATTGGTTCCGGCTCGTCAGCATCCCAATTGTCCCAGTCATCTGGATTAAACATAAAAAATCATTCAAATATTGAAGATTGCCAACTTCCAACAGGCGAGAGCACCAGAAGAAAAAGCAAAACATATTTATTTTATGCCAAAAGAGCAGAGACCAATATTGTGTTGGAGGGCGAAGATTTAAAAAAAATATATATTGATATGTTTTAGCCGAAAACATAATTTTTCTTCGGCTGGACATGCAGAAAGAATGATGGATGAAAGGACACCAAAAATAATGAGTGTGTGGATGCTCCAGTGGAAGTGACCAGTGCCCAGGAAAAGAACGAGGAAGAGGTGGATAAACTACCTCGTTGTGGAAAAGAGTAATAGACTGCCTCTAAGTTGGAGATAGGTTTTTTGTATTAGAAAACAATTTAAAAAATATATATTTATAGTATTTCCAACCCCTATAATCCAAACAGTTAAAAACCAAGCCTACCCGATGGCTCGGATTACTGGATGTTTAGTTTATGGTGGGTTCAGATTACAGAGGCTATAATGAATAATTTTTAAAGTTTTTTTTACCTAGTCCTAATTCATCGTCCATGTCCGGAAACTTTGGTTTCATGTTGTCTTCCTCTTCATAATAGCCTCCATCAAACAATTCTTTCATTCTCCGATCATGGGCATCAGGATCAAAATCACCTTCAATGTCTTCATCCTGAAAATATCGATAAAAAAAAAATATTATGGCTTATACTTGAAATTGCAATTGAAACTTCCTCTCATATTTTCATGCTTTGACATTCCTAATTCCATGTTTAGATTCTACAAAAAATGTGATGTAACTGATATGTAAAGTATATAACATCTCATTGCTCAATAACTATTTCAATGTAACAATGTGCCGAATTGCAGTAATCGGACACTTGATTTAATTTTTTCTACTGATGAGGATATAAAAGTCTATGAGTCAGCCGAATCCTTTGACCCAATTGATAATCACCACCCTCCACTTACAATACTAGTACCTAATACAATAGAGTGTGACCCCCTAATTAAAAATTGTAGTCGTAATTTCATTAATGCTAATTACCAGGACATTAATCAAGCACTTAACAAAGTAAATTGGTCTGTTCTCAAGGAAGGTGATCTCAACTATAGCGTAGAACTATTTTACTCTCAACTGAATAGTATCATTTCCGACACAATTCCTCTAATTCATCATAAAGTACGAAAGTATCCGATATGGTTCAGCAAAGAATTAATTCAGTTAAGGGGATCTTACCGCAATCGCAGCATATTTGCAGGTTTTTGATGCAGTTTTTAGAAAATTTCTATATTGTTTATTAGAAAATAATATTATGTTTTGAACAAATAAATTATTCTTCTAAATGGTGAACTAACAAAACGTATTAAAATGTTTAAAACAATTGCGTAAAAAAATATTTACGGAACCTCTAAAAATAGCTCAAAGTTCGATTATATCTTTTAATTCTAAATACAGGAGAATTATAAAAATAAACATGATCACCACATCAATGTTTTCTAAACGGCTAGATAATAAAATTATCTTAAAAAGCATAAAAACAATGCTTATAAAAATAAAAACCGTTTTTCAATAATACTTTGTCTCGCGCCATTATATAAACCAAGGCAGAAGTTATTTCTCGTCAGTACGCGAGATGCTTTGAGAGTGGGACGACGTCAAATTTTACGAAAAATAAATACGTAAATGTGTTGGCACATGAGAAAAGGGGTCACACTAAAGGCTAGTCGTAATAATATTGTGTATTATTTCAGAACCAAGTTGACTTTTTTACTAGAAATTCCATTTCTCGGCCCGCTGTCTACAACCAGCGGCATAGAATATTTAGAGTGCGCCTTCACCAGAATCGTATTCCTAGTTTTATTCATTTGCGCCCTACTGGGCTTTTACATAAATTTCTAATTATACAGTTATGTTAGTTGTAACATTGGTATATCTAATAAATTATGGTAAAATAAATGAGTTACAGAGTTATAAAAAGTAAGAAAATTGTAAAATAGATTATAAAGGTTGCAAACAAACAAAAAGAAGCCGACACACTCCTGAAAATTAAATATAGGATTAACGAAAAAAAATATTGAAACCTATTTTATACATATAATGCGAAAATAAAATAAACCATAAAAATTGTGTGCGTGGAGTCCACGCGCGACAGAAGTGAAACTTCTTGTTTATTAGGTAAAAATAAAGATAAATATTTATTATAAATATTTTCATATTTTATTTATTAGTAATTTTTATTGCACAAGAGATAATAATTGAAAATAGGAGGCAAAAAGTTTCATAAAAACACGAAACGATCCTCATCATAAATCTCCCAGTACGAATCTAACGTACCTTGCAGCAATAATTAAAACGACCAAATGTGAATAACCAACAAATTACGCTATTTAATATTCAAACATGTTAGTTCACATACGTTTTTAGATTTTCACGGCCAAAAGCATTTTCGTTTTTTGTTTTTGGGGTGTTATGCCGCGTTGCGCTACCTCCTTCCTTAGCCGACGTTTCGGACCTGCAACATCTCTCGGATCTGCTGGATCTGCCCTGATGATGGACACTGCAACGCTGTCCGAAACGTCGGCTAAAGAAGGAGGCAGAGCAACACGGCATAACACACCAAAAACCAATAACGAAAATGTTAGTTCTCATTCCTGCCGCAGGTTTTTAATGAGAACTATGGAATGTATGAAATATTTTTGTAGTTTCCTAGGCTTTAATATCAGAGGCAAATATTGTGATGTAACTCTTATTTAGTATTCGCCTCGGAAATCGGAATTTTCGTGGCACTCCAAAATTTCCTTTGGAGTGCCACGAATAATATTATAAACCTTTTAAATTGGTTTAACTTTTTTTTTTTAAAAGAAAGACAAACATTCCCGTTACGAACAGCCCAACAATGTTTGAAAATCTCCCACTACCACCACAGAAAGCCGAAAATATTGCTTGTGTTGTGATGGAGGACTTAGCCAGCCGAGAAATCGAACATGCGACTATACTTTGAATGTTTGTACTCTTCATCAATGTTTACTTCTGGAATATTTAAATTTATTTTTATTACGTCCTTTACGATTTTTTTTTCAAAATATCTAATATACATGTTATACGAGGTTTTATTTTTCTTCAACTTTGTATTTATAATAGCTTACTATTATTTGTACTTTATGCTGTCACTTCGATATGTACTTTTTAATTTTTTGTCACCTGTACATTTTTTTATTAATCATGTATATTCTGTAGCATTTCAAATTATTGTAATTTCCATGTAAAAGCCGTTAATCGGCGTTAATTCATAAAAAATAAATAAATAATTATTTGTTATTTTATGTAACTTTTTGTAAAAAATAATAATAAATATTGAAAATGGCCGATATTTTATTTATCTGTCCAATATATTCAGATATAATTATGATCACATATTATGAAAATAGTGCGTAGGTAATTGAATACCGTATTGTTTTGACATCTGTCAATGAAGAACGTGTCCGTTACGAGTCATAAGCGACTGACTACCGTCTAGCAGTGTAGTTGATTGTATCTAATAATTTATCAAACAAGTTTGATCGAAATCCGATCGAAAGAGTCATAAAATCACGAGCTCCTTTTGCAATCGGTAATGTTTCTATCTAAATTTACCTAAAACATGCACATTCAACTTAATAAACATAATTTGAAAGATGCCCATTATTTATTAAACGTTTCATGTTCAAAGCTTACTCAATCTAGTACCATCTAGTCTAGATTTCTTCGCTGCTCTGCCTTCGCCCGTGCGCGAAGCGAATTCCCCGTTTCAGCTTACTTCATTCTTCCCCGCCCCGAAATATTATTTCGGTTCGCGTAAATTACCCCTTAATTGTTATTAAAAAAGAAACACATAAAAAATATAAAGAACACAGAACAATTCCCAACTATATGGCATTCAACAATATTAGAAGAGATTGCAAAAAAATGACAAAAAGATGTTATAATAATTACATTAATTCGGTTGAGAACACGATACTTCATGATGTAAAATACTTTTGGAAATACACAAAATCAATGAAAAACAATGATGCTGGTATTTCCGGTAATATACGTTACAGACAAAACAGCTCCAGTAAAATTTATGAAATTGTTAACATGTTTGCTGATTACTTTAAGGACGTGTATGAACCTGATATTCCAGATGACTCAATTCCATACTTCAATTCGGATATAAATTTACACTTATCGCAAATACACATCGATATTGAGGACATTATAGTCTGTATTAAATCACTTGAACCCAAAACAAGCTCGGGACCTGATAAGATTCCTTCCATCTTACTTAAGAATTGTGTCCAAAGTTTATCTGTTCCGCTTAATATACTGTTTAACAAGTCACTCTCTACAGGACACTTTCCACAAATATGGAAACTTAGCTACCTAACTCCTGTATTTAAAAGTGGTGATAAATCCTTTGTTGAAAATTATCGGCCTATTTGTATTCAATCGTCTATACCTAAACTTTTTGAGAAATTGATTCTTAAGAAAATCAGCTTCTTTGTAAACTCTTGTATCGCTACTTGTCAACACGGCTTTATCTCCGGCAGATCAACTTTGACTAACTTAACATTATATGAAAATTTCATTTCTAATGCACTTGCCAACAAACAACAAGTTTATTCTATATACACCGACTTCAGTAAGGCGTTTGATAAGGTCTGTCTTAAAATCCTCATTAATAAACTTTTGAAACTCGGAATTAATGGAAAACTTTTATCTTGGTTTAAGAGTTACTTACTTAGGCGTCTGTTAACTGTATGTATTAATGATCACTTATCCTACACGTTCGAAGCTACCAGTGGCGTACCCCAGGGTTCGCATCTTGGTCCTTTACTTTTTAATTTATTCATTAATGATGTATCAAACATATTCACCCGTGTTCTCATCCTAATGTTCGCTGATATGAAGATATATAGAATTATTGATAATATCGAGGACTGTCTGACACTTCAATCTAATATTAATAGCTTTTATGATTGGTGTCTTATAAATAAATTAACTCTCAATGTAAAAAAATGTCAACTAATGAGATTCCACAGAAAAAAAAACCCTTTGTTGTTCACCTACTTTCTCAATAATCACATTTTATTATCTGTTGATGAAATAAGAGACCTTGGTATAACCTTTGACACTAAATTAACATTCATTAAACATATTAATAATATAACCAGTAAAGCAATGCAAATGTTAGGATTTGTCTTACGGATTTCAAAGGATTTTAAAAATTTAAAAATTGTCAAATTACTTTACACTTCGCTTGTTAGAAGCCAACTAGAATTTAACTCCACCATTTGGAATCCTTACTACAGTGTACATGAGAATTCCCTTGAGCGAGTTCAACATAAATTTTTACGTTATATTAATTTTAAATTGGGAATATTCATCGAAAACATCAATTACCCCTCTCTGCTACAATTATTGGGACTCGATACATTAAAAGAAAGAAGAATTTGTTCAGACCTATTTTATTTATTTAAAATCGTTACCAACCTGTTGAACTCCCCTGAACTTCTTTCGTTAATATGTTTCCATGTACCTAGTCGATCAGTTCGTTTCAAATTAACTTATCATTGCAACAATACAGGATCTAACGCTGAACTCAATTCCATAATGAATCGCCTGCATGTACTTGGAAATAAATATGTTTTGGATGATTCTATAAACATTGCTAGTTTAACCTCATACAAACACTACTTAATTAAAACTGTCTGTCAGCGATTCTCACCTTGATTATATCAAATACAGTTTTAAAGTATTAATTTCTTAATACATATTATCCGGGATTTATAATATGTTGTATTGATTTTATAATAACCTACTCGTTGTACTTTTTTATGTTGATACTACAATTTCTATTGTTCTTTTTTTATGTATTTTATATTTATATTTTTTAAAATTCAGGTACATATTTTTTATCTATGTATATTCTGTATTCATATGTAAAATAATTGTAATTCTTTTGTAAAAGCCGCTTTAATCGGCGTTAATAAATAAATAAATAAACTAGGGTATTGGAGAAACCGTACTCCTATTTTTGAAGTAAAACTTCTTTACGCACGCTCGACACTTGGGGGTAAACTGGTGGATGCGTTACGAAAAAGAATATACACTATATTACGCGAACGGTAAAATCTATGCGAACGCTAATTAAAGCGAATGGTGACCAATGTCATTAAAAAAGCAAACGGAGCATGTGCAACTTTTGCCCACGCACAGGATAGGGATAGGGTTAGGGACTGGGGAATGAGGAATTGGGATTGGGGAATTGGAATGGGGAATGGGAAAAGGGGAATGTGAAATGGGGAAAGGGGAATTAGGAATGGGGAATGGGAATGGGGATATTTTTATTCCTGTTATTGTTATATTGTTAATGGACTATTTGTCCGTAAATAAATTATATACAGCGGGTACCCGACATGCGTTGCAAGGCCACTGTAACCTAGTCCGTCCCGGGAAACTACATTATGTATAATGCAAGCGCCTTCACTATATGTATAACATTATATAAAGCGGTTACCCGGCATAAGCTAGTGAAGTTTTGCTTCAGTCGTGTGGTCTAAAGCACACAGATTATTGAGAGGTTTTAAAGATAATAAATTACATATTTATTTAAAGACTATTTATACATTAAATGCCAGTTGGTCGTTTCCAGTAATTTCCTTCAGTTTCTCAATCTTTTCCTTGATCTCCTTTAGTTTGAGAGCTTTGAGCTGCGCAATCTCTTCCTTCTTGCGCTTCTTCTCATCCACCTTCCGGTCCTTCACCTCCGCCCGCTTCTTGGCACGCTTATCATCCTTCTTTCTCAGAGAGTGCTCCAAGGTACGCGGATATCGCTTTATCTGAAAAATATACATTGTTATATAAAAGGAATTCTAGCACAGGGAGTGAGGCGAACCCATCACTTAGGGAGTGGAAACATGACCTGCAATATGCAATAGCCATTCCAAGCTGGGGTGTGAGCTACCGTGCTCAGGCTGAAAGACACTGGGGAACAGTGTCACCAATAATACCTCCGAGCAACAGGGTCAGCAACAATTTTAAGGGACCAAGAATGGACCATTCAAACAACAAAAACTAGGGGCTTTCGGAGAACCTAGGGGGTGTAACGAGGAAAGCTGAGGCCACTACTATGAGGGCTTTTGGGGAGTGGAGATCTAACTATTCATAATCCGTACACCATTTCAGCTTTAATAAATACAATAACAGAAATTTTTTTCTCAGTCGATTTCAACAATATTTTTTTTGAATAATTAATAAATATGTAAAAACGATGTCGTCTCGTGTTATTTGTTCACAGTTAAGTGAATTTATCAAATGTTGGATTTTTTAAATGTTGCAAGATTAAAATAGTATTAATTCATGACACCATAGCTCAATGTCTGGGAGATTTTGCTACTTCAAACAGATTTCTGCTTTAGTTTGTGGATAGATTTTTAAAAGAGATAAATTATTTATATATCATTGTCTCACAAAGTCTTGGTCGGGTTCTTCAAATCTGAAGTTGAATTTGTGCTCAAACTCTGCCTGCTCTCCAACAAGTTTCTCATCTTCCGAGAATTCTTCATCAGTGTCTTTAACTATCTCATCATAGCTGGGAATCCTGTTGTTGTCAGATGTTTCCTTAAACCTAAAAATATATATTTTTTAAATAAGTAGTAGGGCGAAACACAAGCTTTTCTGTTACAATAATTCAACTCCTCATGATGCATACAAACTCATAGCAAGTAGGAGCTCCATTATGGTTTGCCTTTATCTACACAATATGACAATCATAAAGTCCAACATAAGTCATTTATAAATGCTGACAACCGTTGCTGATTTATCAGTATACTCAGGAATGTTGTTAGAGTCGGATTGGGTCGACATGATTCCTACCCGAGATAGCAATTCCTACCCGGAGCTTAAAAAGCAACTGACTTTTCACTAAGCATAACAAGTTCGGCTAAAGTTCGGTTTAGTGGCGAAATTCCTAAAAATACAAACTAGTTATTTTTATACTAACTATGGGCCGGGGAATACGAATCTGAAAGAATTAGGCGGCGGCAAGCAATATTAACTGAATTATACGACTTTAAAAATTTTTTTTCACACATAGGAAAATGGCCATTTTGGAAGCATTCTGATTCCTAGAAAATCAAACTAGTTATTTTTATACTAATTTTGGGCCGGGGAATCCGAATCAGAAAGAATTAGGCGGCGGCAAGCAATATTAAATGAATTATACGACTTTAAAATTTGCTATAAACAGACACAAAAAGAAGACATTTTGACATTATCGAATTCGCAAGAAAACATAGAAAAAGAATAAAGATGTTACATCACATAAAATTAAGTGTTGCCTTTAAGCAGTAATATCAATAACGTAAAATAACATGTTTATAATTTAAGTACTTACTTTTTATAAATTTTACTCACTTTTGTATCACAAACCATGCTACCTAAACCTAGCGTAGCCGCTAAACTACTTGAAAACTGGGATGTTTTTTTAAATTGACGCGAGCAGGCGGTATAAAGGGGCACAAACCATGTTACACAAACCTAGCGTAGCAGCTAAACTACTTGAAAACTGGGATGTTTTTTTAAATTGACGCGAGCAGGCGGTATAAAGGGGCACAAACCATGTTACACAAACCTAGCGTAGCCGCTAAACTACTTGAAAACTGGGATGTTTTTTTAAATTGACGCGAGCAGGCGGTATAAAGGGGCACAAACCATGTTACACAAACCTAGCGTAGCCGCTAAACTACTTGAAAACTGGGATGTTTTTTTAAATTGACGAGAGCAGGCGGTATAAAGGGGCACAAACCATGTTACACAAACCTAGCGTAGCAGCTAAACTACTTGAAAACTGGGATGTTTTTTTAAATTGACGCGAGCAGGCGGTATAAAGGGGCACAAACCATGTTGGGTTAGGTTAGGTTAGGTTATGTTTTATATAATAACATTGATATTGGTGACCGGTCTAGGTAACAACTTTTTAAGACTACGAATTTTCATACTTTTGGTTTAAGAATACGGCCGTTGAGATAGTCATAATTCATCAGGTTAATGTGTTATGTGATGAATTATCATGTGAAGAATTATCGTGTCGGAAAGTTTTACTTTACGAAGATGTGTTTGATTTATAAGGTATGTTCGATGATATTATTGTTTAATGGCCACACTTAAATTGTTGTTTTTCTATGGTTTCTATGGTTTTCATGTGTTAAAATGCTTTTAAGATGGCTGTTTTCGTTTGTGTTTATTGAAAATTTAAAAGTCGTGTAATTCAGTTAATATTGCTTGCCGCCGCCTAATTCTTTCAGATTCGGATTCCCCGGCCCAAAGTTAGTATAAAAATAACTAGTTTGATTTTCTAGGAATCAGAATGCTTCCAAAATGGCCATTTTCCTATGTGTGTAAAAAAAATTTTTAAAGTCGTATAATTCAGTTAATATTGCTTGCCGCCGCCTAATTCTTTCAGATTCGTATTCCCCGGCCCATAGTTAGTATAAAAATAACTAGTTTGTATTTTTAGGAATTTCGCCACTAAACCGAATTTTTTCCACAAGTTCTGTCAATAGCCGATATGAGCCCACCAGATTATTGACCACCTATACATCATATTCAAATTGACTTACCTCTGATTTAAAAAATAATCTCTCAAGAATGCTTCATCTTTTTCTAAAAACGGATTTGACCAGAAATCTTTTAAAGGTTTGAGATCTTTCTCATCGGAGTCATTAGACAAATGCGTCACCTGTCCAGCTATCCAATCCCTGTAGCCTTTCTCCTCTTCTTCCTGAAGGATAAATTAAAAATAAAATATTATGAATATATATTAATTGGGGGCTTACCGCACGGGGTTCACGAGGCTGCAAAGCTGCGCATAACGCAGCAAGAGAAGATAATACATAATATGATGTTAATACCTCCTCTTGTTTGGATTTGATCTTTTTACTGAAAAGACCCCCTATTTCTTCAGATTCGTCTTCATCCTCGTTTATTGCCCGAGAGAACATCTTCTTGATCTGTTGCTGCTCCTGTACGTAGGATGGGGAAACAGGGCGTTCAGTGTTGTCTTCCTCTTTGTTTTCTAAAACATTTTATTCTATTTATTTTTGTAACGTTACAGTTGCTGTGTGTATATCGCACATCCCATAAAAAAGTGGCCGGATTGGGAGATGCTGGTTGAGGGAGACCCTTTACAACCCGTTACCCTCCAACATAAACAGGATACTTAATTGGTGTACTCTTAACATAAATAAGTATCATTAAATAAGATTTTACAAAATAAGTCTGTCAATTACTTATCCATATGAATTTAATAACTCAACCCTTACCTCTGTCAAAAAAATTAATGACCTGGGCAAAATTTTCGACTCTAAATTACAAAAACTTACAAATGCAAAGCATACAACACAAAAATTTCAACAGTTCCTACCGCGTACATGCAAAACAACCGCTCTGAACAAAAATTTAAAAAAAAAAAAGTTTATAGCCCATGTAATACAAAGGAAAAAAATTACCAGTGTTTATCTTGAAGGACTTTAGTGAAATAACTTATTTACTGAGCAATATTGACAAACAATTAAGTGATTCAAAGATTGAAGTGAAATAACAGTTCTACGCCATTGTCGGGTTACTAGTTACTATTAATTGATAACTTCACTGTGTACGTTGTGAGGGGATATTCATTAAAATTCATTAAGATTCATTGAGTTAATGATAAATAATTTATTCAAAGTGTACACATTGGATTAGTGAAATATTGAGAATCATTACTTTAAAACAAAAGTAACCGCATACTAATTGATTGTTGAATTCAACGATAAACAATTTATTCGCAAGTGCTCAGTTCTGTTATAATACAATTAATTCACGGTACCCGGCAAAGGTCGTTTGGATCAGCCAAACTTGTGCAGACATTCTGTGGCCCTAGGGTCAAATCCCACTACATTAAAAAAAGTTTTGTGTCAAGCGATCCGGAAAGTTTACCAAAAATTTAACACTTTTCGTAATTATAGAATTCCATTTCACACATTTAAAAACAAATTTGCAATTAAGTATTTACGCTAAATTAGAAACTTAATAGTTTTTAGCAGTTTTCTCCAAATCAATGTAAGTTGATAAAGCGGGAAATTATATGACTCATGTGATGTACAAATGGAGCCTAAAGCATTTTGAATTGTGTGAATATTGACAGTTATAATAACAAAACATATCAAAGAATGGCTTGTTCCCGCATCTGTGCTGAACCAAATGTCTCCTGATGCCGTCGCCATTCCACCCAGAGTAAGAGTAAGGAGGTTATTGCGCATTATTTAAATACACCACAAGATAATGCGTTACACGAAAATTACCATCATCGTCACTGAACTTTCCGTCTTTCTCAAGAATTATTTTTCTGTTGTAGTCCCGAATTGTGATTGTCTTTTCTTTATCAGATTTCTTTTTAGGTTTTACAGCTCCATTGGGTACTGATTCCTTTTCAAAGAATCTCACATTCTGATCATAGATTCGTGGATCTTTCTTCTTCAGACAGGACAAAGTTTTAAAGAAGTCTCGTTCAAACTCTTCCGTGAATATGACTTTGTCATCGTCGTCTTCAGAGCTGCTGGAATCCTCAGATAAGACAGCATTCGTGCCGTACTTATTTTTTACTAGAAAATACATAGTAGGATAAGGGTAAGGTAAGAGAGTACATTTATGTAAGAAAATATTGATTTTTTGAACAAACGTTAGAGGCATGACTGGTTTATTTATGGTTAGAGCCTTTAAGGGTGAATCTAAGAATAATGGTGGAGGAAACGGTTCTGTTTTGAAGGGATTAAAATAATGTTT
Source organism: Limnephilus lunatus (assembly GCA_917563855.2). Taxonomy (NCBI): domain Eukaryota; kingdom Metazoa; phylum Arthropoda; class Insecta; order Trichoptera; family Limnephilidae; genus Limnephilus; species Limnephilus lunatus. Next base: position 51,804,448 of record OU830593.1, read on the forward strand.
CAACGAAATTCTTACATTTCAACAACTCTTCTTTACGTCGCAATGTGTTATATTTCTTGGCATATTCAGAGTTTGATTTAAATGTTACTTCATTATCTGATTCATCGTTTTCAAATAATGGTTTATCCATTTTTAAAGGTTTTCTTTTTTATTAGTTGACGCACGTGCTAACAAAATAGTGACAGCGGGAACACGCATAAATATTGGAAACATATTGGAAACACGCTTCCTTCCATCACTTTTCCAAAGTTGACATTTGACAATCGGTAATCCGTAATGACCGTAATCGTGTAATCCAGTGTAATCTCTGCATCATAAATAAACCAATCATCTCTGCATTGAGAAAAATGTACATAGATGACGATAATATGCGTAGAATCATGGGTAGTGATGGAAACAATCGAGACATTTAGATTATCGAAATATTAATCAAAAGACTCGATGATTAATCGAAAATCCATAAATGAACCAATATGAATTAATCGCTCGGAGTTCAGCGGGCCAATAGGAATAGTTATGATCAGAGAAGGCAAGTTGGGGGGTGGGGGAATCGAATAAATCATCGATGATTCATCGGTTGTCCCATCGATAGTCGTAGGTATGTTGATTGTTTTCAATTTTTTTTGTAAAACTCAATTTTATTTGTTCCTATTAAAAATATTAGCAACCACCTGGTAGCGTTTCAATATCACTCAAAAAGATTTTATGTTACAATTCTATTTATTATGGTGTTTTTGTCCCACCCCTCTTTGCCCGTCCCTCATCCCCCACTCCCCCGTCGGCCCTACCCTGCGTCTCATCCCCTCCCGCGTTCCCCTTCCACCTTCTCTTCTCTCGTTCCCCTCCAGTGAATTCCTCCCTCCTTCGTTCCCCTTCCCCCCATCCGATTCCCCTCACCTATTGTAATTTTTTTATACAAATTTCATAAAGCCGTTATTCAGTTTTGATTGATTAAAAGTTGATCAACTAAAACTAAAACGTCTTAACGAGGCAAAACGGTCGAGCCGTGCCATGGAGTTTGCACTCGCCGAGCCACGCCCAGCCAATTAAGTTTCCCCACAAACTTTATGGTGCCGAGGGGTAGTTTGTGCGTTGGAAGTTCGAGTTGGAAGGTTGAAGTTCAAATTGGCCTGAGATCGCGACGGCCAACTAGCACGAACCAGCCATCTGCAGCCGTTCACACATTAATCTGCGAACGGTAGGCAATCAAAATTTGCGTACCGCGTATCATTAACATGACAATATTATAACGGGAGAGTGGTGTATTAACTGTCGTAGGTCGATTGTAAAATCATGTAGATAATGATGCGCCTCGCCACATCATAATCTGCCGCCATTTCATAATGTGCGTAACTTACACCAGGCGCATCGTTTGACATTCACCTTTTATCGATTTGGCTAACTACGTTTAGTCATATCGTTTTGAAGGAAGACCCTTTGAGTTCTTAAATACAGTTTGGCAAGAAAGTGTAGAAAATAAATTATGGCGCTGCAATCATTTTTTAGGGTTTAAATGGCAACACCAAAATGGCTCATAAGACAATGTTTTTAAAAACACTTCGGCCAAAATGCATATTTCATAGCATATTATTTGTACTTTCAAAAATTTTCACAAAAAAACTGGAATTCAATAGAAGTAAAATAAAACAAAACAAGTTTTAAGTGGGCGTTTTTTTCGATATAAAAACGTAGATACCTAAAATTTTGAGTCTATTAATTCAACACCCGACATTATTGTCTTCGTCCTCACGTGATTATTCTTCTTCCGTATCTTCATCTTCATCTAAACGTATTATCAGTTCATCGATTTCAACATATATAGTACTACCTCGTGCATAATATTCTGCCTCAATTTTCATCACGTGTTTGCAACAATTTTTCCAATAATCAGCACTTTTATGCTATTAATTATGCTATTTTCGGTTTTCCCGGTGTTTCAAATTTTCCATCTGCCTTTTCCCCTTCCTTAACGATTCATCTTACCGTTGATTCAGATTTACCTGTGTGTGGAAAACATCATTAAAATTATTATTCTATAGAAGGGAGTTTAAAAAACACACTAGATAATATTCATTTAGAAAGAAAGAAAGAGAAAATTAAGAAAAAGTAACTTTTCTATGAGTTTAAAGAAGTTGTGTATTATTATTTTTTTTGTTAATTGAGTTATTCCAACCAGGTTGAAAAACGTAGTTTCGAGAAAAATGCGTTCAAAGTTTTTCTGAAGGTTATTTCAACATATAAACTGTTTAAAACTTTCTTGATTTTTTTTATAATTTCCTTAAAACATGTGATAGCATTGTTAAACCAGAGGCCCGTGTGAACTGAATAAAAATGGGGGGGGGGGGCTCATTCAGCTTTGCCGCCCCGGGCCTCTGGCGTGCTTAGTCCGCCACTGGATAAGATAAGCGTAGTCACAGCTGTTCGACGTCCGCCATTTTCGAGTTCGGAGTTTGGAGTTGGTTGGCCGCAGGGTGATCGATAGCCACCACACAATCGGCCAACCTTCCAACTCCGAACTAAGTCCACCATTTTGGAGTTCGGAATTCGGGATTGGAGGGGTAGCCGCAGCCACCACACGATCGGCTAACCTTCCAACTCCGAACGCGCGCGCACTCCGAGCGCAATACACGAGCCCGATTTTCAGCCCGATTCCAATTAGAGACAAAAGTCAACATTTTTCGCTTTACGCGATCGCTGTTTTCAACTCTATTTTCATACCTACGATTTCAGTAGGCATCTTAACAAACAGTATGGTTCATGTGTTGTTTGCAGTGATGACAATTGAAATCCTAGATATGAAAATAGAGGTGAAAATAGCGATCGCGCAAATCGAAAAATATTGACTTTTGTCTCTAATTGCAATCGGGCTGAAAATCGGGCTCGTGTATTACGCTCATAAGTTCGGAGTTGGAAAGTTGGCTTCAGTCTGGACGTAGCATTAGTGATTAGTGTTTTACTCGGCCTGGAGCCTGTCGTGTGTGTCTAGCTTTAACCACGAAATTTACAAATATGTACCATAAATGGCATAAATATCTATGACCACTAAGTATCCGTATTTTAAAAAAAATCTATGACTTCCTCTGACTTCAGCCGCATTTGCCGGTATTGTTTAAGTGTTTTATTCCTTAAATTCGTCATTTTGCATATTAAAACTTAGTTTTAGTCATCTCGAAAGTTATTATTTCACTGTGTGTGAATGTTAACTACTTGAGGCACGTTGTAATCCCGAAAATCAAACATGTTTAACGCCGAAGGAACCGGAGATGTCGATGAGTAAGTTTTCTATTTCATGTTGTTTTGTCGTAAAGGACTCCGGATGAAAGAATACGGAACGATAGCATACGTAAAAGTGAAGAGCGATACCCGATGGCTGAACAAACTTTACCTTAAATAATTGTTCTATTGGTTAACTAAACAGAGCTCAAAACGTATTACATTTTTAAACAACAATACTAAAGTTTGGCGCAAATTACGAATGAGTGGGATTAGTATTTTTATGGTGTAAACCACAAACTAACTTCCACCCCTGTTGTAGAAAACGGATGCTCGATTCGATTTACAGCAGACGTGAGGAAGTTACCAAAGCAAATAATCTTCCCATTTTTAAACCTAGAAGTTAAAATTGAAATTTGAAATTAGTTTATGTGTAAATATTTAGCAAACCGCCGCACTTTTAACAGGCACAGGTAATCTAAAATACACTTTGTTTCAACTTAATGGTACTGACGCAGTATATGGGATCGCTCATAAATGGAATGCTTGGTTTGAGTGTACTCGTTTGAGCATGCTCAAAGCCGACGATTGAACACACAGGCTCTCTATGGGCATGCTCTTGTCAAATGTCAACAACAGACCATTTTTGATATTTTTGCAAAGAATGCGCAGCCGCAAACTGAGCATTGGATTAAAATGAGCATGCTCATAAGCAAAACTGTTCACACATGCTTAGAGCACTTCCCCTTTCACCCGTGAATTCAGTGGCATGCTCAAAACTAGCAACGCCTCTGACACACGTGCTACTAGGTAGCATTTGCTTATTAGTGGCATGCTCTCTTGCTACTAATGAGCATGTCTGTCAGTACTATAATTACTATAAGAAATGACTTGCGTGCTTGCTTGCTTGGTGTGGAAGGAGATAACCCTTAACGCCAGTTCGGACGAGGTGCAGTAACAGAATTACCTTTGGAGAGATTTTTTTTTTTTTACATGAATACCTCACAAGAGTCCCAACTGCTCCCGTCTGAAGCCAGTGAGACTATGGCATCCCCAATTGGGGTATGTTGTGAGGCTGAGGGTAGTGGGGAGGGGAAGGAGATAGGGAAGAGGAAGGTGGGGAAGTACCTGGCTATTCAGATCTGGTCACCAAACACGGCTAATGCCGTTTCAGGCAACGTTTCAATTCTGAATGGTGGTTTTACACCAGGGCGATACAGAGAGTATCTTCCACTCTGGAACGTGCCGCAAATATACTATTTATTATTTTAAATGGATAAATTGTGAAATAACACAAATTAATCAAAAAAAAATTATTTGCCACGCCGGGATTCGATCCCGCGACCTCCGGTGCGCGAGTCAAGCGTCTTACCGCTGCGCTGACATGGTAAAAGATGCCCCAAAGTAACATTTTTATTCAAAGTAAAAAAAAAAGAAAATATTCCTTTGCTGCCATTTTGGATTTTTTAGCATGGATTGACTATTGATGGATCAATCTGACGTTTGCGAAAGTTTCGTTTCAATCTACGCGTAAATTACTTAATTAACCCAAACTAAGAACCCAATAACTTATTTTGTCCATGTAAATCAGTGGTTCCCAACCTTTTTTTGACCAGGGACCACTATTACATTTATTTGTTCTCTCAGGGAACACAAGGTACAATAATGGTAAACTGTTAATCGCGTTATTAAATGCGTCCTTGCAATTACTATCATTTTGCAAATTCACTGTACATCTTCTTGGACTTCTTCAGCTACCTATACATCATTAATACCAAAAGGGTTACGAATCAGCTTTTGGATACCTTTCGATTCGGTTTTTGTAGTAAATGAATAAATGTTTCATGGACCACATATTTCACCGTTTGGGAACCACTGATGTAAATAGTTGTTTCTTGTAGCAAATATTGAAACTGTAATTTCTATAATCTGTACCTAAAAGTGTGGTGGTTAGGTAAATAATTACTAAAAATAATTAGAGATTGCATTCCATGCTTGTCAGCCATTGCAATACATAATATTATCCATTTGGTTTTTATTTGCCTTGTTTCATTCTATTGTAATTAAACAAATAATATTATTATTGGACATTCTTGAAACACAGCTGAAAGACTGGAGGATACTTTTTAAATGTAATTTATCGAAATAAGGTTCAACAATTCACTTAGACGTAATGCCCCAAAGAAACATTTAATGGGCATTACGTCTAAGTGAATTGTTGCAGCTTATTTCGATAAATTAAATTTAAATAGTATCCTTTAGTCTTTCAGTTGCGTTTCAAGAATGTCCAATAATTAATATTCATCCAATAATAATTTCGAGTGTTTACTTATTAAATTTTTTTTTAATAGGTAAACACTCGAAATAAGAGATATTATGTAAAATCAGATTCATTCACCGTAAGGTTTGAAAGTTTTCCGCTTTTGACCAAATGTTATAAATACCCTTGCTTAGGTTTAATATTTCGATTGTTCAATGTTCAATTGATTAGTCGGACATCTCCAAATACTAATAGTGATGAGATAATGAGGCTGTGTTTTAAAAATTAAATGTGCTATAAAATAACACTGGGAGGCATTACATTAGTATGACAAATCCAAGTCAAATTTGGATTTTTTGGAGATGTCTGACTAATCAACTGGACATTGGGTGTACCTACCAATCTTATGATGTTTTGCTGTTTTTTTTCAGGCTGAAGCTTTTTATAATGATTCCCAATGAGTTGACCGCAGAAGGTTTGACCCGCCTTTTCAGCAATTACACCATCGAAAGTATATATCGATCTCCGCAGCCTAAAAATTTTGCCATTGTTGGACCATTTAATTCTGCCGAGTAAGATTTATTTCATATTTTATAGAGCAGCAGATATAATCCAGCATCTCATTGCTTTGTCTGTATTTAGTAACTAAACCTGAATAACCCAACCCTCATCTTCCCTTTTTACCTTCAATCTATAATACTGATCATCTCTGTGGCAGAGCGGTGTGCCCTGGCTCTGGATCCGAAGGTTGTGATTTTGCAAAACCAGAGTGCTAACATTAAATTACATAATATGCAGAGAGAAAGATAAGAGAGGATAATGGGAATGATCCCCACAAAAGAAAAATAGTTGCTGCAAAGTTGTTGTAAACAAAGAAAAATCGATAAAACAGATCAATAACGACATTTTAAACGGAACATTCTGACAGCCACCGTTTGAAAATATTTTTGTTTTGTGAGGTTTTGAAAACACGGCAGTTGCCTGTAAAAAACAAAGAACAGTGACACCTATTGATCAGTAGCAGAAGTAGGCTATTCAGTTTTCAAATAACGAGGACTGCAGAGCACGGGAACATTTGAAAATATATGTTTTTTAAAGAATGTAGGGAATATTAGCCATATTTGGCATCAAAGCATTCCAAGGCTTTGGACATAGTGCCGTAAAGTGGCAAAAAACAGCAGACGGAGTGAGGTTAATAATAATTATAATTTAAAAAAAAAGTTGATGTATAATCACCCCCATGGTGTTATCAGTGTGGAACACATTGTATATGAAACTATAATAAGCTGTGTCATCTTTATTATGTGTTTGTATTATTAATTTGATTAAATGTTTTCCAGGGAGGCAAAACGTGCCTTTGTGGAATTTGATAACCAACCCCCATATAATATGAAAGTTCGTTTTGCCCGGTATAAAAATGTAAGTAAATGTCTTAACTGTTAACCAGGCGAGCTTAAGGTTGGGTAAAATTTAACCGAGACAATTTATATTGCTCGATAATTTTAGTTTGCTGCGCTCAACTGTTCCGTGCCCCACAGTAGCTACATGGGGGAAAGTAAGGAAGCGACCAAAAACGAGTATTTAGTCAGCCACCGGTCAGCGAGGTAGTTAGACGTCGTCAAAGTGTCGGCGGGTGAATTTTACCCACCTGGCGCTCGGTGTTACTATTTTTCACAAGTACTAAGATTAGTTGTAGAAGAAAAAAACTATTATAATTTGTATTTGTTATGATTAAAACTTTAGAAGATGTTAATTTTTTTGTGATCTTATTTACTTTTATATAAAAATGGACCATTAAGTTCCATAGGCTGAATGAACTCTCTAAGAAAAATGTTGATTCTAATAAAAATTATTAAAATACTAATAATAACATTTTTATTCCTAGTTTCTAATAACAAGTACTTAGAAAATAGATAAAATAAGTATACTATCGAATTAAAAACACTAATAAGTCGAGAATAAAAAAAAAGATCTAAGTAAAAATGTGGAAAATTACCCAACCTTACGCTCCTTGATACAAATTTGAACCTAACGCTCGCCCGGTTAAATAATGCAGTGAATGATGATTATATTATTTAAGTGCATCCTTCTTTCTATGGATGTCTTTTTCTGTCAAAGGATTTTTTTTTACATTAGCTCCACAGAAAATAGCCGGAAGGCTGTGTTGTTAAAAATTAAAAATCGTGTATAAGTTAATTCAATATACATTTTTTTCAAATATTGGTGGAATTCCATCTGATCATATACAATATAATTTTTTTTAGTAGCTTGATAAGGAAGAGAGTCTGACTTAATAATTTTTGAATGTTTTTTTTCCACTAGCAGAGATATAATGACAAGAAAGGTTACCAGAAACACGGCAGCCCGTCAGTAGTGTCGGAGAGCCGTCAGGGTCGTGGGAAGGCCCCGTCTCAGAACAGATCCCGCCATTCCAATCAATCAGGGGGACAGCAGTCAGACAGCAGCAATGGCCCACTTGACAAAAGCGTCACATGTTCAGTTGATTCCAAAAATCTGTATGAACGTTCCTACATGCTGTTGGCTCGGGAAAACTTTGCCCAGTTCAAAGGAGAAAGTTGGTTCAATACATTCTTGAAGAATATGGTGTACACATATATGAGTAATGTCACGGTAAAGATTTATTTTTTATACCTAACTAATATACACCCATTTTATTGTGCTGAGAATCCATTTATTACTTTTTTTAGACTAAAAAGTTTCGGCACTTAAATTGTCTTTTTTTTTTTTTTTTTTTTACTAACGAGTTAACAAATGGGTATTTCAAAGCTCATGATGGAAAAATAGATTTCTGTTTTATGTTTGTTAAGATAGCACAATACTTGAATTTCATGCAATCTTCAGTTGTGAAAATAAGATGGCTCTTATCCCAGAAATGATTAGATTCTTATGTGATTTGAATTACAAAACAATAATGTAATAACTGTTTTGTGACAGAATCCCGCACATGATTTTCAAGAAATCTATAAAGCTTTCAAGGCTTCTGAAGAAGACACTGCAAGCAATACATCAGGTATTTAATGACTCATTATTTTTATAATCCTATTCATTAAGTCTGCTATTCGTCGACGCTTTATTTCAAATCACTCCAATGTCCACCTAATTAAAAATAAGGCGATTAAAACCTAATGAAGGCGATCAACTCTCTTTTTGTTGTTAAAAATCCTCGAAAAACATTAGTGCCAAGCACATAACAGTGAATAAGAGTAAGAAATGCCTTGTGGATGTTTTTTGTGATCCAAATATTTGCCCAAACGGGGCTTAAATTTCCAATATAAAACTGTGTTTAAGAAATTCAAATGGGATGGAGATCTACGATGTGACGTGAGTGTAAGTGAGAAGGAGTGCGGGGCTATTGGGCTAAATGGAAGATTTAGTAGTAGTTTTCTTCTTTATTGTGACATTGGGAATGTTTGAGCAGAACTAACTAACTAATTAACCATCACGCCGTTTCCCCGCAGGGGTAGGCAGAGAGGACGGACCGCCAAACAACTCGGTCTTGGCACACACTCCTTGCCTCGTTCACATTCATACACCGTCTCATACATGCTCTTCTATTATTCTGACTCCTGACATGGCCCGACTCAAGTATCTGATTCACTTGGTCGTGCCATGTCTTTCTCGGGCGTCCCCGACTTCTTCTACCATTCACATTTGCGTCATATATTCTCCTTACACTCCTTTCCTCGTTCATTCTCTCTACATGCCCAAACCATCGGAGCGTTCCTTTCTTAATCTTACTCATTACGCTTACATCAGCCTTACATTCTTTGAGCAGAACTGTTTGCTATATTATTCTTTGTGTGCCTTATGACATTGGCGATCACGCTATATTATATAAATGATAATGTTTCAGGTGATCAGGCATCAGGACGTGACCAGAATTCTGTTAGGTAAAAAGGATATTCATTTTATTCCAGCATTACTATTAATACATTCATTAGCAATCCAAACTGATTATGGCACTAGTATGTTTCGATTATTGGTGTTTATTAAAATCTAAAACTAAACCAGATTGTCTTGAATATTTAAAAAAAGCTCACCACAACAAAAGGAGTATCTGAAATTAAAGCCTGCTTTATAATACAACCCCTTAAACTGGAGACAACGTTGGTGTTGGACCATTTAGTGGTGAGTTTTTATGTGTAAAAAAATGTACAATTTAAACTTCAATAATAAAGACCCTCTTTATTTTGCTTACAGATTATTCATAGCAGAAACATGCAAGGTGGGCACCAAGATACTTCTGACCATCAACTCAAGCGGATCGGAAGGCAACATTTGCTCCATTATGGTAGAGGATTCGGTACCAGTCCAGCAACAGTACCAGTCCTTGCTGGACAGTTTCAGCCAGGTCTGTGAGAAGCTCCCGGCGGTTGCTGACACTGGTAATCTGGCGGTGGGAAGTGGACAGATCATGGCTGTAAAGCTGGCATCAGACAACAACTGGTACCGAGCCGTCACCCTCCGTCAGACCTGGGCGCTGGTGGATGATGGCCGTGTTGTGCCGCCTCCGCAGGTCCTGAAGACCGTGGTCTGTCCCAAACCGCACTCTGAATACCCCTTCTACAGCTGCTTGCTCACGCACGGAGTTAAGAATATCAAAGTGAGTTTTCTTCTTTGCTCTATTCCTAATTTATAAAATAATATCTTAAACATTCATTCACCTGAGGAGTGAAAACACTGGTAACAATAGATGACCTCCGTGACTGAGCGGTTAAGAAGCTCGTCTACGAATCCACGGGTCACTAGTTTTGGTGCGTGTTTCCCGACTCTGAGCTGGTGCTGAAGAGATCAGTGGCGCTAGTTCCTTGCAGCATCTTCGGTAAATGTTCCGCTATTGAGTCCACGCTCAAAACACTAAAAAATTAAAATAAATTGTACTAGGTAGATAATAGTTAGTAATAAGTAATTCAGTAAGCGGAATTGAAAAATATTGCATTTTAATGGTTATTTTGTTATCTTTAAAAACGCGAAAAGTCATTTTTCAAGGACCGTCATGTTATTAATTATGACGATGAAATACGCACTTTTAAAAGGAAAAATCACTTTCTGTCAGTTAGACAATAATAAGAAGTACGAATTGCAATCTTCGGAAATGATAAATAATGCGTATTAATCATTATTTTGTTCGGTTTCATAAACACAAAAAATCATTAATTATTACGCGCGCATGACGCGAAACGCGAGCCCATATGAAATATAAAAATAATATGAAATTGGGCCATGTGAAACATTAACTACAATATTCAATTCGAAAATGAGCACCACCAACCTGAAAATATAAAAGCATTCACGAAACGAGTAGCTAGAAACGGTATATCGACAATATTATTGCGAAAATAACTGATTTGCCTAATTACGTAAGTAATTATTTTAATATCTAGAACGAAAATAAATAAAAGGACACGCACGCTCTTTTCTTTTCAATAACACCCCAGGTTTTGAAAGGTTTGTACTGCAAGTAGGATTAGTATTATAGACAAGTTTGTATCTGTATTTATAACAGAAGAACATGGAAAGAAATGTATTAGAATAATTACACATACCCGCTAGACAAATCCTGCTTTGCCAAACATTCAAAACCTGGGATGTTTTTTAAAATTATGATGACATGCGAGTTTATTTTAGAGAATTTATTTTATAAGTACTTCATAATATAGTACTTATAAAATAAATTCTCTAAAATAAACTCATATGTCATCATAATTTTAAAAAACATCCCAGGTTTTGAATGGTTTGTTTGGCAAAGCAGGGTTTGTCCAGCGGGTATGTGTAATTATTCTAATACATTTCTTTCCATGTTCTTCTGTTATAAATACAGGTACAAACTTGTCTATAATGCATTCACTTAACATGCCTCGTACTGAACACGGGTTTGGGAGGTTAATTGGCATTACAAACCCGTGCCCAGAAGTGCCGTGGAGCACAGTCGCTCCGAACTCTACGTGTGAGGGGTGAAATAATGAAAAAGTTTTACCTTACAATAAAACTTATATTATGTACTTAGCTTTATTTAAAACCTATAAAGTGGGAGATAAACATTACCATTTTGCAGCCAAATCGACGTTTCTTACCAATATTCGTGTGAAATTCTCAGTTTAAATCTGCCGCCAATGTCACCTGGCAGTTCCAATTGCATCCGTCAGGCGGCGTTGCCAGCACGGCGTGGTGACGCCAATGATTATGCGTCATTAGATCTCATCAGGCAGCCCTTGCCTAGGTTTTAAATAAAGCTAAGTACATAATATAAGTTTTATTGTAAGGTAAAACTTTTTCATTATGTAGCATAGGCTTTATTTAAAACCTATAAAGTGAGATATTGTTTGTTATCGCCTGGTGACATTATGCTAATGTGAATGAATTACATTATTTAGATGATAGAAATAGGGGCAAGATTTCTAGAAATCAGCTAACCAGTTACAGAGGTTGAAAAAGATCAGCAACAGATGGGTCACTGTTGGTTCGGCCAGCCGATTCTGCAATTTCCCTTCTATAGAATCTGGCAAAGGTATTGGGAGTTCTCCAGTTGCCACGCGACAGTATATCATCTAGCTTATACTTCTGCAACCAGTTCAGGGATGCCACCGCTGAACGGATGCTGCCAGGTGGATCTTCTACGCCGGCATCTCTGAGAACTGTCCTAATCCAACCTGCAATTACTGCCCTGGAGGCCGCCTTTGCCGTCCCACAAGTTGTAATAAATAGATTAGGTAATATCGCCTGCACTCTCCGTTCCCTTGACAGTTCTATGACCTTCTCAGTCCAATAGACAGGGTCTATGTTCCTTGTCTCAGAGCGAGCCAGCTTCCACCCTGATTGCTGCCAGTCTGCCGAATCCGTCTTTGCACCAAACACTGGCCAAATGGAGATGCCTTCACTGTCCACTGACAGTCTTTCAGCTGTGCAGTGGAGTAAGGTGAGATCATGGACTCGGCGCCCTGATGCCAAAAGCAGGATTGTGGCTGCTCTCCTTGATGCTTCAAAGAGAGTTATGTGTTGAGGCAAATTCTTCTCCAGCCATGATGAAACAATCCTCGGGTCCCAAATGGGGGGCTTCGAAGGCTTTATTCTAGCTAAAGATATCCCTTTTAATATCTTCTTCACTATTGGACTGGAGTTTAGCTTTCTGTTATCCTCCAGAGAGCCTAAGGTACACACCACTGACTTATGCACTAAAATGGTACTTAGCGATAGCTTTTCTCTGATGTGTAGGTCGGCTAGGAACCTGGCCAGGTCCTCAGCTTTGGGACGTATGGCATCAAGCTGATTCTCTGATGCCCAGTGCTGCCACCTCCGCCATGCCGGAGCATAAGTGCGAAGGGTAGAACTTCTCCACCCAGATCTAAGAAGTTCCTTCTGCTGAGTTGACCATTTCCTTAGGTTTTTGTCCCACCCCCACAAAGCCAAATCTCCAGAATGAAGGATTCTACTTGAGGAGGAGGGTTGTTGGTCCTGGTGTCTATCAGTGCTTCTTCTAGATTGCGAATCGTGAGAGGTGGACCTAAGGCCCGACACTTCAGATCCGCTCTCCAAAATGCCCTCTCCCAACGAGGAGCCACTACCAGGTACAATCCCCTTGCTCTGTTTAGGTGGCAAAGAACCCTCGGCAAGAGGCAAGGGGGAGGGAAGATCCAAGCCAGCTGATAGTCCCAGTCCCTGCTCCAAGCGTTGTGGTAGTCTGCTTTGTCGTCCTGAAAATCAAGAGAAACATACCTTTGAACCACGTGTGCTGTCTTAGAGCCAAAGAGGTCTATCTCGGGTCGTCCCCATTTTCTGAATGCTACCTCTGTAAAAGAGGGTAGCAAGTGCCATTCGGGTACAGCACGATGACGAGATAGACAGTCCGCTACTTCATTGAAACGACCCGGTAAGTATTGTGCTGTCATGGAGATACAGTGTTTGTCCAACACATCTAGCACTAGTCGAGTACAGCTCAGGAGTTGAGTTGACTTGGTACCACCCTCCTTGCGGAGGTAAGATACGACAGACTTGTTATCCGACTGGATCAGAAGACCCGAGCCGGACAGCTCGAGCGCGTGAGGAGACAAGGCAGCCAACACGGCGAGCATCTCCTTCAGATTGGAGTGAAGATTCAGCTGATCTTCAGTCCACACACCACTGAGAAGTCTCTCGTCTAGCTGGGCACCCCAACCCTGATCCGAGGCATCGGTTGTCAGGTAATGCTCAAACAGCGGCAGATGTATAGGTGACGTCAGGGTGAGCGATCGAACCCACCATCTCAATTCCCGAGCGGCAGCTGCAGGAATCGGTGATGACTTCCAAGGGTGGTAGTGCCGTAGTCCTAGGCACCCTTTCTGTATATACCGGCTGTTGAGTCTGCCTCTTGGAACTGCAAAACTAGCAAAGTTCAAAGAACCCAAGAGGCTGCGCCCCTTATTTAGTGACCACCTTCCCATCTGAATCAAACCCTTTAATAGATAAGATAGGGCTAAAACCTTGTTCTGAGGGAGAGACTTTTCGTTAGTTACAGTATTCCAGCTGATACCAAGAAATTGGACTTGTTGCGATGGTTCTAGTATTGACTTATCAAATTGTATCTGCCATCCCAAGTCTTGTAAAAACTCCACCATTTCGCTAGACTGGTGTTTTAAAGTAAGCAAGCATTGGTTTACTAATAAAAAATCATCCAAATATACTATAATTCTCATCCCTCTCTTCCTCAACTCCTGCGCTACCCAGTTAGTGATGGTTGCGAATGCCTTAGGTGAGGTGGCCAGGCCAAAGGGGAGGGATGTCATCTGCAAGAGTTCGTTCCTATAGATAAGTCTAAGGAAACATCTATGCTGCTCACTCACAGGCACATGGAAATAAGCGTGCGTTAGGTCTACTTTAACCATCCAGTCATTCGGTTGTAGAAAAGTAGGAACCCGATAAACGTTTACCAGACGAAATTTACTAATAGTCAAAAAGTTGTTTAAATACTTTAAGTTAAAGACCGGTCTCTTTGAACCATCTGATTTGGGGACGAGAAACATGTTAGAAATAAATGAAGGAGTGGCAGGTGCCGACTCTAAAACTTTAAGGGCCTTGAGTTTTTCAATTTGTTCCGTCATAGCCACGGAAGTCTTAGTAGCGAACGGGGAATTAAATAAATCAATATTATTACTCAGTGGAGGTTTTGAAGAAAATGGAATCCGGTAGCCCTCTAACATCTTAAGGATGATAGTAGGGGCGCCAAGGTTCCTCCACTTACCTGCGAATGAGCGCAACTGACCCCCCTGAAAAGAGGGGCCTAGGTTAAAACCTCTTACGATCCGACTTCCCCACCCTCTCCTTGGGTCTAAACCTATCTCGGCGAGTGAAAGGTTTAGCCGTTCTACGGGCCGGTTCCTGACCTCGGCTCTCTGGCTGCTGCCTTCTCGCGGTGGTCCTCCCCTGCTGCAGTCTGGGACGAAAGGGCTGCAGGTTCTGCGCTGGATCTAACAGGCTGGGTTTAACGGGCGGAGTAGGACGCGACGTGCTAGGCTGAGGAGCGAAGCACTTCTTCACTCCTCCCAACCTATCCAGCTGCGCCGACAGGATGCTTGGGTCGAAGAGATACTCTGATGTGGGTGGTATCTTTCGCATGGCATCTCTAATGTAGCCGTCACTGATGCCCCGTAATACCCCCTCTCTTCGGAACTCGATGTGGGCTGCCCGCTTTCCGCAGACCATCTGCATAATGTCCTTTGACACCTTCTGGGACTCAGACCCCGTGGCGAAGAGAGACTGTACCTTCTCATACAGAGTGGCAGTGCTCAGCTTCGTGCCCGGTTCCGCGCTCCAGTTGACGAGCTCCTGGAGGGAGGCCTTCAGGAGATCGGCATGCAGCGAAAGGGCATTAGTCAAGGACCCGCAAAAGGAGTCTGTTGACGTACCGGCCGATTCCTCCTGGGCTATGCGCTTCAATTCCGGGTTCAACGCTAACATTGAGAAGAGAGGGGTTGCGGCGTACGATTTCTGGATCTCGAGGTAGCGAACATTGTTCCAATCAGCCGTCCCCAGGTGCTGAAGGAGCTCAACTCTTTTCACCCTCCCTGGGTCGGCCGACGGTATCTTCGGCTGTTTCAGTTCTGTCGTCCACTCCCCGAGATCCAAGGCACGAGACGGCAGAGGACAGGTGAGACCCATCCCTTCATCTCTGTCGGCTTCCATCGCCAACTCCTCCCGGAGCGACGCGGGGGTGTCCAGGGAGATGCTATCCTCGTCGTCCGAGGCGTCACGGTTAGGAGCATCCGACCGCTTCTCCAACAAAAGATGCAACATCTCCTGCATCTTGGACATCTGCTTCGTAAGCACGTCAATTCGCGGGTCGCCGAGTGTCGGTTCACATATCTTCTGCCTTTTGGCATCACCACAGACCCTCGAACGTTTGCCCCGCGTGTCCGTATGAATTATCTTCATAACTTCCGCCCTCGAAATCTCGGCTTCCCCGCTATCCGAACTTCCCGAATTCGACATCACAAAACCAAAAAACACACGAAACTGGAATATAATTTCGGAATTCGAACAGTATAACTGTTAAAAATGTCTTCAAAATTATAAATTTTGCGCAAAATACTGTAGAATGACAATTTTACGGTATTTTGATGTTTCAAAACATAAACAAACGTGTTTGACCTTCGCAAAAATAAATGCTAATGACGCATAATCATTGGCGTCACCACGCCGTGCTGGCAACGCCGCCTGACGGATGCAATTGGAACTGCCAGGTGACATTGGCGGCAGATTTAAACTGAGAATTTCACACGAATATTGGTAAGAAACGTCGATTTGGCTGCAAAATGGTAATGTTTATCTCACTTTATAGGTTTTAAATAAAGCCTATGCTACATAATTCAAATTAAGTACTTCATTATAGCAATTAAATTGACTGTGTTTTATTTCTAGCCACTCGTTTATAGGTTGGTAGGATCTATTTGCGATTTGTACATTGCAGTTTCACACGGCACAATTTAATACGGCATGCATACTGAGTAATAATTTTTCGTGTTTATGAAACCGAACAAAATAATAATTAATACGCATTATTTATCATTTACGAAGATTGAAATATGAACTTCTTATTATTATCTAACTGAAACAAAGTGATTTTTCCTAAAAGTGCGTATTTTCCGTCGTAAATAATAACATGACGGTCCTTGAAAAATGACATTCCACGTATTTAAAGTTAACAAAATAACCATTAAAACGCAATATTTTTCAATTCCGCTTACTGAATTACTTATTACTAACTATTATCTACCTAGTACAATTTATTTTAATTTTTTAGTGTTTTGAGCGTGGACTCAATAGCGGAACATTTATCGCATCTTCTATCGCAATATCGGTAGAACATGGACAGTATTCCCTCCTGATGCCAATGCTTAAAGATTGCAGTCCGTTTTAAATTTTAATTTATATATCGCAAATTAGAATCCAACGTTAATCGGCTGTTTGTAATTTAAATTTACCCCCATGAAAATGCTTTTTTAAGCAATTATTTATTTTATTTTTTAAATTTCATTTTATTTTACAGTAAATACCTAAAGGAAAATATTTTTTTAAATTAATTACCACTAACTCACAAATAATTGCCAAAGTTGCCTCTAAAATCATGAATAATTCAGTTAGTGAATTAGTGGCTTTTATTTTATAATTTAAAACACAAATAAATAAATAACATATATCTGTACCAGATATTTGCTACACCTTTTGTCCAAAAAATCCAAATTTAAGTTTTGTATGAAAAAGCCCGTGAAGCTGTTCCCCTTGACCCTAGATTACTAAACTACTACTATCCTAGTGACGTAACTCAAAAAACATTAGTAAAAAATACGACATAGAAATAAAATGGGAATAAATAAGATAATCAAAAACTTTTATTATTTTATTAGTAATATGTAGTAACATTCTTTGAGTTTAAGAGATCATGTAATAATGAAAAAAAAAAATTCTACACAGTTGGGACACATGTTCATGTTGTGCGCCCTACATATGGCTCTTTTGCATTTCATGCAAAAGTTAGTTGTCATTTTTTTTTTTTTACTTGGATGGACCAAAGGCACATATTTTCTTGAATTTGGTTCTTGAATTGTTGCCGCTTCGGGAACAGATTCAACAAGCAAGATACTTTTTATAAGTTCTTTTATTTTATACATATAATAACCCTAGAATACTAAACTATCGTAAACACTAAACTTTGATACATTTTGCGACACGCTTGCTATTATAAGTCAACACACAAATGACACCCGAACACAATGACAGCGCGTGGTAAACTGACAAGACAAATTAGGAAGGTACTGTGAAACGGGAACGACGCGAACATTGTTTTTTCCAGGAATTGTCATTTTCTGTCGTAATTTTTTTCGATAGTTTAATATTCTAGGGTTAGCACAGAGTACAGTTTTAGATTACGTTTGACCATTCATGGAGATTTTATACAGTATTGGCATTTAAATCATTTTTCAAGAACAATTTATTAATTCTGAGAGTAAAAATATAGAAATATATTCGCACATCCCATAGAAATGGGTCGTTAGTAAAAAAAATCTTTCATCTCTTTTCGACGGCACCGCTTGTTTCATCAATTATAATTTGTTTTCGCTCTCCTGTAAAATTAACTTTTTACTACAACACTTTTTAATGGGATGTGTAAATTATATGTAATCAAAATTGGTGATTTTTGGTCTACATATTTTTTTCAATCAAAATATTTTTCTCTCAAATTCCTTATTAGGGATGTCATAGCCCCAATGACTCCCCACAGTTGGGAATCTTGTGCGTTATATAAAAAAAAATTATAATGGCATTAAAAGTAGACGATGGCTTTTGAATTTGAGCTATAAAACCATCCAAATTCTGTTGAACCCCGAAAAGGCCAACAACATTTATAAAAAAAAAATTTGCATAATTTTTTCCAGGACTGGGAAACCGGTTTCCAGGTTGAAGTGCTATCAGCCGTTGACAATAACAGAACCATTGATGTGAATTTGAGCAATGTTGACTACGGCCGTTCTTTCTCTGGAAAATTGCACCCTTGGATTGCTTCCATTACCGCAGCAGGTGGGTTTTAACATTTCTAATACAGTGAAACCTGCTTACAAGTTTCCCACATAAGAAATTTTCATGCTTAGACTGGTTTTTCATGCACATGAGCGCGTCAATTTTTACGACAGTGCTCGGCATTCGCGCATTGGTTTTTCACTGACTTCTGCCATCAGTGAAAAACTGTAAATTTTTATAATTTTTAAATATCCATGCTGGAATTTTTTGCAATGCGATTTTAACCTTTACGCTTTGAAAACTGCATACAGGATAAAATCAGAATCGCTTGCTCTAAACGCTGTAGTTGCTACTTTTTATTTCATGAATGTCTGACTGTCTAGAAAACAGTTAATCTGTGCATATCAAAATTCATTATCATTCAACAAAGTTCAAAAAATGAAAATAGTTTAATTTTCAAAGGAGTAAAGCTCATTATTTGTTCGCAAACACATTTTTGATTATTGTTTTTCGTGTAGGGTACGTATTCCGGTTTATATAGATAAAATAAAATAGTAAAACCAGTTTATGCATTTCTCTAAGTACATATATTTTTGAAAGTTGGTAAATAGAAAAAAAATAATTTTTTAAAGTGGTTTTTACCCAATATTTTAACAAAGCTCAAGGTAATTTTCGTGAGATTAAGAAGTTCTATTTTTTTTGTAAGACAGAAATAAAAAAATTGCTTAATTTATGCCACATTGAAAGTTTTTATTTTCCAGTCCCTTGGAAAACCTTGTAAGACAGTTTCTCTGTAATTCCATAAAAATTTAGTTGTGAAGACAGATTTTTTCAATAAAATTGTATCGCTAGCTGAGTATATAACTGAGTTATTATTTAGAAATAAAAATAAATGATTGTTATGTTTTCAGACCCCCCAGTGGACAGGACGCCTAAAACTCCCAAATTGAGGTGAGATATAATTAAAAATATAAATATGTACACACGTAGATAATTATGTACTAAAATAAAATCTGAATTTTTTTCTTTGTGAGCTTGACACACACTCACATTATTAGTTTCTTTATTGGTTTCTGTTCCTAGGGTTTTGGCTAGTATAACCTGATTTACCAATTAAGCGGAATCGCTGTTTTGACAACTACCTCCAGAGTTTGTGTGGGATGTCACATATTTATGTGAATACCTCTTATGTTCAGTAACTAAATAGGACTGAAATAATTTTTTTTTTTTTCAGGAAATCTGTTGTTGAAAATTGTTCCGTGAACGAGAAATTGAGCATGTCTGTCATTTCTACAATGGGCAAGGGGCTGGTGTGCATCACCAACCATGAAGACACATCACACCAGTATTCTTCCCTGATGGAAGAGTTCAACCAGGTCTGTGAGAAGCTGCGACCGCTAGCTGCAAACGACCTGACGAGAAGTGGTGATCTCATGGCGGTGAAGCTGAAGAAGTCCCGAGATGAGGAAGAGGGTTGGTTCCGCGCCGTGCCCCACGAGCAGGGTTGGGCGCTCGCCGATGAGGGGTTTGTCGTGACGCCCTCGGACATTCAGAAGATAGTGAGCTGCCCTCTGTCGTACAACGATATTCCATTCTTCAGTTGTCTGTTCACGCATGATCTTAAAAATTTTAAGGTTAGTAATCATTAGTTTTCATAAAATGTGGCACTGGAAACAGGTGAATGCAGCCACCATTAATAATCCAAGCAACAACTGTGCGATATGAGACTGAGATTTCGGCTTCTTCATGTAGAACAGTCTCCATGATTATGTTGTCGAGAGTAGAGTCGGTATATTTTTATTTTTTATTAAAGCTGAGACTTGTACAAATGTCTTCCATTTCACCTCTTCCTTTGAGTGGCGCGAGTCCCTACAGGCTCCCCAGGGAAGAGTCCATAGAGCTGGCCTCAGCTATACCGTTCAAGACACTGTTCCCCCACGGTAGCTCACGCCTTGGCTTGGGATGGCTAATGCACAACGTGTTGCTTAGAAGAGTGCCTGTAGCGGGTGGGCATTTTAAACAAATCTACAGTTTCATTACGACTGGCTCCTTGATTTATTGAGGGTCAAAAGCGAAGATATTATGTTGACCAATAGATTGATTCATCATAAAAAAAAAATAAAAAAGAGTATGAATAAATAAATAAAAAAAAACCCATACATAATAGGCCACTTCCATGGATTTCGTAACGACTTGGAAAAAATCGTGTGGATAGATTTTTTTACTAAGATTGCGAAAATGTCAATTTTTGAAAATTTCAATCCGAAAAATCAGACCATTTTTTATAAACCGGAAAGACGGGACATAATTTTATGGGTGCGAAAAAACGATAATTACATAGCCGAAAATCATTTAAAAAAATACTTTTTCCACACGAATAGTAATAAATTGTACGGGGTTCTCTTCGTAACATCTGTAAAAACACCGCCATCTTTATCAAAAAATCAAACCAAAGGATAAGTTCGCATAGAACAAACAATAAATCTAGTGAACGTTGTTAAAACGCAAATTAAAAAATTTGCCGAAAATCAAAGTGTTACCATATAAAAAAAATAAATCAGTGTGGAATTTTACAAAACTAAGGGGATAATAATCGGAGACGGGACATTTTCATGTAGTGACGTCACGAGCTCAAATAATGGATTTATTAATTTAAAAATAAAAAAAAATATACATTTCTAAAAAATTTTACCAACATTTTCGTAATCTTAGTAAAAAAATCTATCCACACGATTTTTTCCAAGTCGTTATGAAATCCATGCAAGTGACCTATTGTAACACTTTTTTCCTTCTTCAAATAATATGTTATATAATCAAACAATGTAAGATGAATATATAATATGAACTAAATTTGTCAATTTGTCAATTTGACTGGCCTAAAGCAGGATCCATTCCTAGTTGGCTAGTCAAAGTTTCCGCATATGTTTATTGTATAATTTTATGTGAAATAAATATTAATAATTATTAAAAATGTTAAATTGTGTACACTTCTCGGAAGGAATGGCACTGTTAACATGAGTTTTTAAAAAACAACCCCCCTCTCATTTTCCAACCCCTTAAGAGCGCGCAGGAGCGCCGAGAAATTTTAACGATAGGTATTTGTAAAAATTATTTCTATTTCGTTCATCTCAGCGGGGACAGCAAAAGCGCTATCGGTGTATTGGTGAACCCCAATGCGTGTGTGTGCGTGGCTGCAGGTGTTGGAAGCACGAATCGCCGCGCCGCGCCCGCCAGCGACTTCGCGTTCTTATTATTTCATTTACTGTTATTCATTTATTCCAAAAATTAAGTAGGTGCCTAGGTACATATTCGTAATAAAATAGCGAGGTCTACATTATTTAATATTGTATTGTACTTAACTTTATTATTATTATTACTTACTACAAATACATGTGACTGCCTGCTCCGAGCTCATCTTCTGCACACGCACAAGTCAATGAGACTTGTGGGTGCGTGTATACAGGTTGCTGCCTGCTGCAACAGATAAGTCAATACGCGTCGCGACTTGAGCGTGCGTATTCCTATATAATAGATATCTTCTGCGCTCATAGTTCATTCATCTTGTTACTATTAGTAAAGTAAGATGCACGCTGTTTTGGTTTAGTAATATCGGGAGATTCATACCATCTTTTTTTATAAAACGGCAGCATAGGCGCAGTAGGTACATCACGTACTTTGTGATTGTATAGTGTTTTTATTTTTCGCTGGCTGCATCACTCTACTGTTTTTGACTAGCCTTTTTACTGGAAACTATTCTACGTCAAATACAGACCTTCGAATTTTGACCCTGAAACCCCCTTGAATATTGAAATCTGTTTGGTCATTTCTCACGATTTACACATATAGGACATATGGTGAGTAGATACCTACTAAACTATTCATAAATTATTCATAAACTATTATTATAAACATAAACTATTCATTCATAAAAACTCAATATTACAACACAATTTCCTTTTTTAATTAAACATATAAATATCGCTAAAAATGTTGTTGTTTTTTGGCTCTCCCTGAATAACGTAAATTCATCAGTTTTGACTGTATGCATAAAGTGCATTAGTGCAAGTCGGTACATTTGTTAACATATCTAGTAACCTATAATAAATATTATTCTACGTCTTAGGCTGCGTATACACACGCCAGCCGAACAACGGATTATGGGAAAGGAACGAAGCAAAAGCAAACTGCCCGAAACGCTGCGCCGCTTGCGGTTGCTTCGTACCTTTACCATAATTCGTGGTTCGGCTCGCGTCTCTGTCCGCAAAGAGTGGCGTGCACTGATTTTTCAGTGGGCTAGAATCCTAAGATTGAAAATACGACATTAATGATGTTGTCGAAGCTGAAAATTATTTTTTTTTCCGAAATTTCAATTTTCAAATTCTGTGCACGCCACTATTCGCAAATATATACGTAGCATAAGATATGTGTATTTAGAAATTGAGTTACATAAAATCGACTACTATATTACCTACCTTCAACTCAAAAAATTTTTTCTTACAGATAAATAATGGGTAAAAGAAATGGAAACAAAGCGCGTTTGTTTTTATCTGCTAGATGAAAAAAACCGATTATTAGTATCAAACGACAGATTCATGTTGCACCACGTTCGACATCTAGGTAAGTCGAAATATCGCTTTCCTGTCACTCTTACTACTGAACCTTCCTAAGGTTACCTTTACGTACGTAAAGTTTTTTTTCCCGTAAGTTGCTCACATAAGAGAGTTATGGCAAAATTACCAATGGGTATCGTTTACATTGATAATTTTGCCATAACTCTCTTACGTGAGCGACTTACGAGAAAAACCTAAAGATTTATGCTATGAGAGCCGTGTATTATGTAGCATGTATAACGGGAAAATGGGATGGACAAATTTAAATAAATAAATCATTTGCATTTACAGGGATATGGATGTCATCGATACTACTTTTGGAAACTTAACTACATCTTCACTAATGCATGAAACTTCCATGGATGAATCATTTGCTCCAAATATAGACGAAAACGCAAGTTCATCATCATCAACAACGCTTGATGATTTGGTGATAGAACCAGACCATATTGATGAAACCGATAATTTCGAAGGTCGCAGAATTGTGGATATAAAATATTTGTTTTCGGAGATATCAAATATAAAGCACGAACACACCAACTGCACATTTTCCGATTTAAAATTTATGAAGGAACGACGAAATGGTCTTCTAAGCCAGTATGTTTTCGAGTGCAAAATGTGCAAGAAAATAGAATACATTCACTCCGAAGACCCGAAACGGAAAATGTCTATAAATACTGCTGTCGTCGAAGGAGTGATGTGTACAGGAAATGGGTATTCACAATGGAATGAAATTTGTGGGGTTTTAAATATGCCAAATATGGATTGTAAGACTTACACGAACATAGAACAATGTTTAGCGCCAACAATTGAAGAATGTGCCTTAGAAGAAATGATCGCAGCTGGTGAAGAAGAAAAAAGGCTAGCCATTTTAAACGGTGACGTAGACGAGGGTGGCTATCCTTTGGTAACGGTGGTTGCAGATGGCTCCTGGGCAAAGAGGTCGTACAAAAGTGGATTTAGCTCCTCATCTGGCGCAGGGTGCATAGTTGGACTACGAACTAAAAAGGTTTTATTTCTGGGAGTGCGAAACTCATACTGCTGCATATGTGCTAGAGCTACTAAACTACACATAGTTGCTTCTGAGCACAGGTGCTTCATAAACTGGCGTGACAGTGCTAATGCCATGGAAGCCCACATTATAGCAGAAGGGTTCTCGAGAAGCATGGAAATGCATGGATTGAAATTTAACAAACTAGTTGGTGATGGCGACTCCAGCATCATGAAAAAAATAATGCAACAAATGCCATATGGTCCTAACCTTATAGTACAAAAAATAGAGTGCAAAAATCACTTACTCCGCAATTTTTGCAACAAAATGAAAGCACTTGGAAAAAAAACCAACAACGCTAAAGGCTTTGTACCAGTTCATATAAGGAAAAAGGTTGAAGCAAACGTTTTACGCATGAGAAGAGCTGTAGTTGGAGCAATAAATTACAGGAAAGAGCAAGAAAACACAGTACAAAGTGATAAAATAAAAAATTTGAAAATGGACATAAAAAATACCGCAAATCATGTGTTTGGTGATCATAAAAATTGTGCATCGTACTATTGCAAGCCGGAGAAGTATACTGATGATCCAAATTTAGTAAGCGATCTTCGAGATTGTGGAATATGGACTGATATCCAACAATTCTTATTGTCTCTAATAGCAAATGCAGAAAGTCTTATTATTGACGTGACAAATAATACTGTGGAGCAATTCAACAACGTTATCGCCAAATTTATAGGTGGAAAAAGGGTAAATTTTACTACAAGAGGATCTTACCAAGCAAGATGTTTTGGAGCAGTAACTTCGTGGAATAGTGAATTGGCAACCCATTCAAGAATACAAAAGAAAATCCAAGGCCACAGTCCCGGCAAATACAAGAAGCACTTTATAGAGAGAAAACGACGTTCGAAGGAGAGTAAACAAATGTGTCGAAAAAAAAAACTAAAGTATAATGAAAATACGACAGAAAAAAGAAAAAAAGTTACAGGGCCCGATGAAAATTATGGTCAATTGGAATTAGAACCAGATATGCCACCTGAAATATTTGAAACGAAAAAAGAGGAATTTCTCAAAGAATTATCTTCAACCAATAAGGAAGAGCTCGAACGGAATACGGTAGGCCAAAGCAATAACAATCTGTGGGCAATTGAAAGACGTAAGCGGATAACGGCGTCTAACTTTGGAAAAATATATAAGCTTCGGCAAAAAACTTCAGTTACGGGAGTACTAAACTCTTTACTGTACTCACAATTCAAAGGAACTATGGCCACAAATTATGGAAAAGAAAATGAAAGCCTAGCAATAGAGCAATTTTAAAAAAAAACAAGTTTTCAGGTATCCGCTTGTGGGCTATTTATCGATAAAACCAAAAACTTTTTAGCGGCAAGTCCGGATGGCCTTATCGGTGAGGATTCTATAATTGAAATTAAATGCCCTTATAGTATAGCAAATATGTCACCAGAAGAGGGAATTGCACAAAAGATAATTGATTACTGTAAATTGGAAGACCATTCTTTAACATTAAAACGGAATCATAATTACTTCTACCAAGTACAAGGCCAGTTACATATTACTCGTCGTAATTATTGTTATTTTGTTGTGTGGAGTCCAAAAGGTTTGCTGTATGAAAAAATTGAGAGGGACGATGAAATCTGGCAAAAAATCGTTCCACTGTTAGAAAATTTCTACCACCAATGCCTTTTACCAGAAATAATTGACGGTCGCATACCAAGAAATTTACCGGCGAGGGAAAGGTCTGGACCATAAATTGTTTTAATTTCATTGTGTAGATGTTAAACAGTAATTTTTTTTACAATAAAGCGTTTAAAAACAAAAAATATTAGATCATTGAAGAAGATTGAAAATGTCAAGTGATGTAGGAGGTATTCCCAAAAGTGCATTTTTCTGTAATAATATAACGTATTAAAAAAGTTAAATAAAAACTAAACTAGTTATGTGTATGTACCTAATATGTAGCACAATAAACAATATGGTGCCTCTTATACATAGATTTCAATATTCATTTGTATAATATGATATTATAATAACATAATCGATTCAACAACATGTGGTAGATGCATGTACCACTGAACATACGCTGTACCAGCATTCCATCAAACGATCAGTGGTGTATGTACTTACCATCACACATTTTCTTGTAAAATATAATTTTTTTGAAAAAAAAATCTAGAACAATATATTTAGTCAAATATAAAAGTTTTTTTTTGGTTCGGTAGTTGTATCTTAAAAAAAGTGTCCTATAAAGGGATAATATTATGTTGAGTACAACCTTCAAAAGTTATCAAAAAATATTTTAATTAATTTTTGTGTTCCATATCCAACTCGGCAATACGGAACGGAATCATCTCGGGGTCTGTCTGTAACAGGTGTTTTTTTTTCAATTTTTTTCCATTAATTTATTTGACGTAAACAAATTAAATTTGTCACAATAACTTTAGTAAATAAGCTCGGTAAGTATTGGCACACTCAAAATAAGTCACCAAACAGAAAAATAATTTAAAAAAAACATCGATAACTCGGGACATGACAACACTAGTGGACTAGTGTATCGATATAATTATTGAGAATGTCACATCACTTCGTTGACTGTATACGTATTCAACAAAACCCTCTCCGCCCCCCCTCACCCCCGAATACTGAGAGAAAGGGACACATGCACCTCAGCCTGATAATACCCAAATAAAATTGTCAAAATCGAGGTTTTGTAGTCCTCATTTTTCTACTCCAAAACTGAACCAATTTCCAAGATTTTTTTTACCAAATGTATTGGAAGAAAACATTCTATGTCTGTACCTTTTGCTTTTTTTAAAAATACATCGTCTAATTTGTATACTGAACGTTTGTTGATGGCGTTAAAAAAAGGCAATTTTAACAATTTTTGAAGGGTTATAACTCCTATAAAAAGTAACTTATCAAAAAAATCAAAACGTACCGACACGCTTGCGGTCAATATTCATATTATGTAAAAAAATATTTTCTCTAGTGTCAAAATTCAGAGAGGGAAATGAGGAATACGTTTGTATGGGAAAAACACCACCCGGTTTCCTCTTAAAGCAGAACGTTGATACTTCTTGATGGAATTTTACATATTGAATTTCAAAATAAGAGGAAAATTACTGTCTACATCTGATTTGGAAAATCCCCAAGGGACTTTAGCTAGTTATGTATGAATGTTTCTTCTCATTTGAAATTGTAATTTTATTTTAGGGCTTTCCCACCAACTACACGGTGAAG
Organism: Limnephilus lunatus; assembly: GCA_917563855.2. Taxonomy (NCBI): domain Eukaryota; kingdom Metazoa; phylum Arthropoda; class Insecta; order Trichoptera; family Limnephilidae; genus Limnephilus; species Limnephilus lunatus. The sequence continues at coordinate 51,831,785 of OU830593.1, forward strand.
ATACTCAAGAAGGACACGGCAACGAGAACCCTGGACTTGGAAGTGTCTAATGATGAAGAAGGTTACAGGTTCAATGGGTATGCCCAGCCGTGGATTCCCGCCATAGGAGGATGTCCACCTCTAACTGGATCCCTGGATCCCTCCGCAAAAGGTTGTTATCTGCAATATCAATAGCCACAATCATATATACACACACTTACCAAGATGTGTCCCCTCACAATAAAGGAACACTGTCACATTAGTGTTTTAGACAATGTTTTTATCGTCCACTTTCCGTATGAGTCGTCCATCCATATGGGACGTCTTTTCATATGGGTCGTCTTTCCATATGGGTCGTTTTTCCATGTGGGTAATCTTTCCATATGGGATTCGGAATGAAAAAAGTTTTGTGTTCTATTTTGGTGCCAATTTTCATACAGTTTAAGATGGCAGACATTTTGTGTCATTGTTTTACTAAATTATGTGCAAATGCTGCATGTTTATTTCATCTTGTATTTAAAATATTGATAAAAATATTACTATTATATGTGATCTTACTGATTGTAAACATGAATTACTGTTCGGTATTGTGAATTTTGCATGTATTATTGTTGATTTGTTGACGGCAACGGCAACGGCAAAGGACAAATGCTTTTATATGATTATGTTCAAGGTAGGTTTGGTTATGGTTATGTTCAAGGTATTGCTATATTTTGACAATTCAGTACCGTCCCAAAATATTATTTCTTCTCTAATGCCAACTCGTCCCCTCATTGCAGACAACTTAACTAACTCTAACTGAAATTTTTGTATAAATATCTTTTTTATTCTGAAAACTAATGTCAGATTTACAAAACTTTGTGATATTTCAACTTCGCAATTAAAGCTCTCTAAGTGAAACATTTCTGAACATAGCCAAATACTAAAAACTGTTTTTGAAAGGTTATGAAATAAGCTTTCAAATTGTATTATTACAAATAAATACTAACATTGGTAAATATGTATTAAAATTTAGAATGCAAACATAAAAAAAATGTTAAAATGACTCACATGATGTTTTTATGTAAAAACAGTACTAAAATCATGGATTATGTAAAAAAACAACACCATGTATTTACAGAATAGGTCTTTTTATGTATTTCTATGGACAACTTGAATAGAGATGTGCAGCTTGTTTTATTATGGACCTTCCACTTTTTGTTTTAGGGATGTCACTATAACAATAACGGAGTTATCACGATTTCTGTGGAAACACACACGTTGACGTGAAAACAAGTTTATTGTACTTGACTGCTATCATTATATTATCGTGTATATCCGCTTACGTATCGGAGTGGTTGATTTTGATTCTCTATTTGGAACCAGAACAAGCCTATCTGAAATTTTCAATATTAAAAAAGTTATCTGCTTAGATCATTCCAATCTTAAAATATACACCTATTGATGAAAAATATAGTTTAAAAGTGCTCCCCTGAAAAATTCCCTAGTCAGTTAGGCTTAAGGGCTGCTATAATACGGCTTAGTAATGTGAATTTCACGCTACATTTTCCCATACATGGAAACTATATCAGTGCTACATGAAAAATCTTTGCTTTACACAATCATTATTTTTTTAAATTTCATATACAGTAGAACCCTGTTAATTCTAAATTTAACGAGAATTCGAAATTGGGAATTATCTACAGTAGAACCCCGTTAATTCAAACCCCCATAATTCCAAGAAATGCGTAATTCTAAATTTTGGCCAGAAATAACCCCCACAAATTTTTTTTAATACAACTTTTTTTTTAAATTTGAAACTCATTAATTCGCAATTCGAAATTTATTTTTTTCCGCACACGAAAATTGGTTTGTGTAATTCGAAATACATTGATTTGTGAAAAAAATCATAATTTCGCAGAAATATGTCTATTTTAACAAAATTACTTAGATATCGACCGCAAAATTTAGACTTATGTGGAAATATAGAGCATTTTTACAAATTTATTTTGAATATCAGAATTTGGATGGCTGGTTGCGACGGTTGTCGGCCCCGAAAATTCCATTTGCGTGGAAATATTTTTTAAATACTTTTTCGATTTTACTTTGAATATCTGAATTTGAAGGGCCAGTCACGGCAATAACCTGACTCGAAAATTTCAATTTACTCGGAAAAATATAATATTTTTATGCATTTACTTCGAATACTGAACTGAAATTACGAATTTACTCTGAAGAACCTAACCGAATTTGAATTTGCGGCCGGGGAACTCAATTTTGGGAGATTTTATGAAAAAAATTTCAAATTATGTGGGAATTCGTTAATTTTCGAATTAACGGGGTTCTACTGTATATGATATTAAAAAAAAATAATGATTGTGTAAAGCAAAGATTTTTCATGTAGCACCGAAATAGTTTTCATGTATGGGAAAGTGTAGCGTGAAATTCACATTATTAAGCTGACTTCACAGTTGTACATGATGAGTCACAGTTCTGTTGTCATAGTGTTATAATTAGCTAGACTTCCTCATTGTGTTAACTATTAATTGTAATTATTTTAACTTTCCAGGTTGCAAAGCACGAAAGCCTGTAAGAGTTCCTGGTCCATCTATTGCAAATGTACCTGCTCCATCGGCTGTTGCAAGAGTTCCCGCTCCACCGGCTGTTGCAAGAGTTCCTGCTCCAGCGACAGTTGCAAAAGTTCCCGCTCCAGCGACTGTTGCAAGAGTTCCCGCTCCAGCGACTGTTGCAAGAGCTCCCGCTCCAGCGACTACTGCAAGAGTTCCCGCTCAAGTAACAAGTCCAGTTCAAACAGCACCAACAAAAGCATCTCCATCGACAAAAGAAAGATCCTTCCCGGCAGTGTCAAACACGTGAGTAAATTAAATCAATAAGAGTTAGTGCAGGCTTCCATGATGAGGATATTCCCGGAGCTGATTATCCTTTCCCTCATTCCTGCCACCCTGGATCTTATAAGAGCTGCGAAACTGGGAACTCGCCCCTCTGTGAACACATGGGAAATTTTTTTTCCTCATAGCCTCTCGTGTCTTATGACTTAAGTTTCACTGTTTTCACACTCAATCTGATTTTATTTACTTACAAACCTAACTAAGCTACCATAATTTATTGTTGTTATTTGATAAACCTGTTTTTAAGCCTTCATTTGTCTATGTACGCAAATTTTGGGACTTCTGCCCATTCTGCACTAAAATAAATAAAATTCAAATTAAAAAATCTAGGGATTTTGGTATGGGAATTAGATAGTGCCTAAAGATGTTCTCTACAGATTTTCATAATTTTTTTTGTCTTCAGCAAAATGTTAGCAGACATGCTGAATGTGGGAGAGCCGGTCCATATACGTGCTCAAAGTAAAGATAGCACTGGACTCCGTTGCCTCATCCTACACACGGATTATGAGCAAAAATACGAATTGCTCTGCAGCGATGAGTTTGGCTCCGACTGCGAGAAGCAGCCGCTAGCCATGCCCAGGAGCGGCGCCCTCATGGCTGTCAAGATAGGGGACAAGGGTGATGCCTGGTTCCGGGCCAAGTGGCAAAACTCTCTCTGGCTGCTGATGGACGATGGGACCACAAGCAGTCGTGATCAAGTCAAGCGGATCGTGGACTGCCCACAGGCTTACGTCAACATTCCATACTTGAGCTGTCACCTCACGCCTGATGATATGAAAAGCATAGCCCAGGTTAGAAACCAAATTACCTTCAAAGTCTTCAGTTGAAGTGCTGATAAATCGGGGTTTATGGAAATATTGTTTTAACGGTTTCGTACAATATAATATAAGTATGTATCTAAGATAATTTGCAACACGATTTAAGTGGTTACATGTGGCTCGAAGGTTAGAAAAAAACATAGTGTAAACGCAGGAGTGTAAACCCAGCCTAATCGGTTGTGAAGTAATTATATTTACATTTTATTATTTTATCACAGTTTTTTTGTTTCATTTACTGATCATCCCTACTTGCTTGGGTCGTGTTGTAGCAAGTAACAACCGGTGACTGACCTGTCTTTTTAACCCGATTTGCATCTGCAGCGGGCAGCATTGTGGTTTATACCTTGTTTTAAGCAAAATATCGACTTTGCAGAAAAGGGTTACATCCTGGTTAAATTTTTATTAAAAAAAATTTAATGGGGTAACCCCCATAATAAAAACCCCTTGGCAAAACATAATAAAATGTATAAGAATCTGTCAAAATAAAAGTTTTTTTGGCTCTGCTAAAAAAAAATTACCAAATATGAGTTGGGCATGTTTGTACTGTGGGCGAACATTTGTATAAGAATGTATGGAATAAATTGGGACTTTGACTTTTTGCCTGAAAATTGGGAAAACCTGAAATAGGGATATGACTGATTGGAAGTTTGCTAATGTCATTAAAAAAAAACACATCAAATTATTTTGTTTTGTTCTTCTACGCAGGAGGAGACAAATTATGTGGCAATTATAACAAAAAAGGAAGAGGCTAAACATGTGGTGTTTGTCACAGTGGAAGGTGAAATATCCAAGTTTCTTGGCCGCATGCAGCCCCTGACTGACGCCCCAGACTTACAGGAGGTTCTTCCAGAAACCGGACCTACGGCTAACAGTAATTTAAATAAATTATATCATTTAACCTTATACGGAGAGTTTTTGATGTGTTCTGTATTATGCATGATAATAAACATTTTAAAAAATTGCAGATCATCAAACATTTGTACCAGTAAAAAATACAAAAGTTGACCCCGTTTCCAAAGTTATGCCGACTTCCAAAGCTGCCGTAATCTCCAATACAACGTGAGTACAACAAAAACTATGAAATCACTTTTAATTTTCTTTTTTCTTAACTGTGCACCAGTGCACGTGGGTTCAATGCTGCTAGCTATTTCGAGTAGGCTCTATTGAAATACCTGTAGAACAGACTTAGCATGTCTACATTGCGTCCGAGCATTAGAGATGGCAATCGGTCTCTTAACAAACGATCGTCAATCAGACAGACGGCTCTTTTTTTTAACATCTTAAGTCTTTCTACATACAGTGAAACCCTCTTAACAAGTTCCCTCTTAAGAAGTTTAGTGGCTGGCTTAAGAACTTTGGTTTTCTCGGTCCCTCGGCTCAAAATTGGCTCAATTTTTCCCACACATAAGGTTTTCCTGCTTAAGCAGTTTGTTTTTTCCGGTCCCTTGGAAACTTGTACATATATCTTTTGTAGTGTTGCTCCTAATTTGCATGAATACAACATTGCATAGAAGCCAAGGAAGAGTTTCGTTTTCACAGCGGTTCTGCTCATCTTTGCATATCAATGTCATCATCATCAATCATATTTCTGATCATCACATCTTTCGGGGTAGCTGGAGGAATACTTTTAGGCCCCGCCCCCTCACAATATTGTCTTATGACTTATGTTTTCACACTCAATCTGAATTTATTTACAGCGAAACCCTCTTAAGAAGTTTTCCAAGTTAAGCAGGAAAACCTTATACGTGGAAAAAAATTGGGTCAATTTTAGGCCGAGGGACTGATAAAACCAAACTTCTTAAGCCACATAACTTTTTATGAGGGAAGAAGGTTTCACTGTACTTAACTTAACAAGCTGCCATCATGGATTGTTGTTATTTGCACTACATATTATTGTTGTTCTTTGTACTTTTGTACATGTACTGTTTTTAAGCATTAATTTATTCATTTATTGAAATTTTGGTATGTCTACCTGCACTAAAATAAAAAAATTCAAATTTAAAAATCCAGGGATTTTGGTATGGGAATCAGAAAATGCCTAAAGATCTTCTCAGCAGATTTTCATAATTTTATCTTTGTCTTTAGCAAAATGTTAGCAGACATGCTGAATGTGGGAGAGCCGGTCCAGATACGTGCTCAAAGTAAAGATAGCACTGGACTCCGCTGCCTCATCCTACACACGGATTATGAGCAGAAATATGAATTGCTCTGCAGCGATGAGTTTGTCTCCGACTGCGAGAAGCAGCCGCTGGCCATGCTCAGAAGCGGCGCCCTCATGGCCGTCAAGATTGCGGACAAGGGTGATGCCTGGTTCCGGGCCAAGTGGCAAAACTCTCTCTGGGTGCTGATGGATGATGGGACAACAAGCAGTCGTGATCAAGTCAAGCGGATCGTGGACTGTCCCCAGGCTTACGTCAACATTCCATACTTGAGCTGTCATCTCACGCCTGATGATATGAAAAGTATAGCACAGGTTAGAAACCAAATTACCTTCAAAGTCTTCAGTTTAAGTGCTTATAAATCGGGGTTTATGGCACTTATACAATATAAGTGTCTATGACAATTTGTTACGTGATTTAATTTAGCTCAGGAGCTGTAACTTGTTGTGAAGTAATTAAATTTACATTTTATTACACTGTTTTTGTTACATTTGCTAAGCTAGCTTGGGCCGTTGTAGCAAGTACCGGTGACTGACCTGTATTTTTAACTCAAAATGCAACTGCGGGGTACATCGCAGTGGTTTGTACCTCGTTTTAAACCGATGCAACTGAGTTTTTATGATTGTGTTATAATAATTTTTATTTTAACTTAATGAGTAAAACCTCAAATTGTAATATTTTATCATTAGACTTTGCAGAAAAGGGTAGATCCAGGTTGTCTAGTTTTGTGATTAAGCAATAATTTCAAATAGGGTCGGTATGTAAAACTGATATAAAAATGGGGACAGAAATTTAAAAAATCGTAAATGGGGAAAATATTTCATCATCCACAGTACAAATAGGCATACACACCTATGTCATACTGGGAAATTTTTTAAGTGCACCATAAAATAGTTTTTTTTTTTTTTACCAGATTCTTATAAATTTTTATGAAATATTTAATGGGGTAATTAAAAATGCATAATAAAAATATCGTTACTGTATATAAATCCTATAATTTCAATACCCTCTATATCCGATTTTTTGACAAAATGATCTCAGTATGACATCTTATTCACATTTTTGCAAGGAACAGGATGAACCTAAAATTGAGTTTCAAAACCTCCCTTATCACGACCAAAAACCATGTTACAACTACGAGTGAGAAACAAAACCCGCTATATCATTCATTGGATATGTTGTCATTGGATATGTGGCTAAGTCTTCTGGTTCCACGATGTGTCTCCCCAGGTATCTGAGCCTAGTTCCCACCAGGGCAGGACAGCAGGCACCACAAGTGAATTGGAGTCTCTTCATCCTCTTTGCATTTTCTACATCTATTGGTGCTTTCCACTCCCCATAACTGCATGTGTCTCCTGAGATGGCAGTGTCCCGTTAGTAGTCTTACCAGTTCCCTCAGCGAGTTTCCGTCCATATCGAGTAGTTTCCTGGTCCGTCTGGGGTCCGGTCCGTTTATGAGTACTTTGGATTGCCTCATTCCGGGTGCCCTCTCCCATTCCTTCCAGTGCTGGGATTTGACCCACCTCTCAATATGTAATTTGGTGTGGCAAGCTGCTACTCCTACGGCCGGCTCGGATCCCGCAAGTGGTGCTTTCGCCCCTTTCCTTGCTAGTTCGTCAGTCTGCTCGTTGCCCTCAATACCCTTATGTCCTGGTACCCATATCAGTGTTATTTTATTGATGGTAGCGAGTTCTGTAAGAACAGTCCTGCATTCCATCATCAGTCTGGAGTCGCATCGGTTACTTTCCAGTCCCATTAGGGCTGCCTGGCTATCAGAACAAATAGTTATGTTCTTATTCCTGTACCCGATACGTATATTCTCCTGTGCGCAGGCCATGATGGCTTTCATCTCAGCCTGAAACACAGTGCAGTGAGTTCCTAGAGGTATACTGAGTTCCCTCTTGGATCCCTGTAAACATACCCCGGCCCCCGTTCCTTCCTCCATCTTGGACCCATCTGTGAACCAGATTAGACCATGTCTCACTCCTCCCGGGTGGGGTACATCACATCAAACTGCTGTCTGAAGAAGTATTCAGCTTGTTTGCTCTCCTGCTTCATTCCAGCTGTCGGGCTAATTGCCCTCAGTCTTGTTCCGATCTCCGTATGACTGTTTTTGGGCAACTCACCCCTCCAATGACCTTTGCATTGTAACCTGTAGGCTGCCGCCATCGCCGCCTCCTCTATTTCTAAGTTTAGTGGGGGTAGGTCCAGCAGCACTCCCATGGCTAGTATTGGAGTGGTTCGCATAGCTCCTGTAATTCCTCTGCATGCAAGTCCCTGTATGTGGTTGAGTGTGGCCATCACTGTTTTCAGTGTGGTTCTCCTCCACCAGACCAAGGCTGCATGCATGATTCTTGGTTTTACAACGGCTTTGTACAGCCATTGCATCATTTTGGGTTTGAGTCCCCACGTTCTGCCGCAGATTCGCCTAGTTGCCCACATGAGAGCACAGGCTTTTCTGCCCACAGTTTCCACCTGGTTTTTCCAGCTCAGTTTGGCATCTATGATGACTCCGAGGTACTTAACTGTGTCAGAGGGTTCTACCTCCTTTCCGTAGAAGGTTGGATTGCTCCATCCCTCTAGTTTCCTTTTACGTGTAAAGGTTACTAGTTCTGTCTTGTCTGGGTTGACCGACAGCCCTGTTTCTTCACACCATTCTTCCACTGTTGCCAGTGTTGATTGTATGAGGCCTCTGGTTGTGTCTGCGTCCCAACACCTTATTATGGTTGCGATGTCATCCGCATACCCTTGAGTGTACAGGCCCCTGTTGTTGAGTTTCCTGATGAGGTTGTCCACCACCATGCTCCACAGCAAGGGTGACAAGACCCCTCCCTGTGGACACCCTCGCGTCACCAATACTCTGAGGTTCACCTCACCCCTTTTCGTCGTAAGAATCCGACCTGAAAGCATGTTCTTCAGCCACCTTCTGGTGGTTTTATAGAGTCCATGTCTTTCTGCCGCTTCATCGATGGATTTAATAGTGGTGCAATTGAATGCTCCCTCTATGTCCAGGAAGAGTCCTACTGCTAGTTCCCTGGTTGCCTGCGTCTGCTCCAATTTGTATACCAACCTGTGCAGTGCCGCGTCAACCGACTTACCTGGTTGATACGCAAATTGTAACTCGTGGAGGGGCTTTTCTTTCAGTGCCCCGTCTCTTATGTGTCTATCCATTAGCCTCTCCATTGTCTTTAGCAGAAAAGAGGTGAGGCTAATTGGACGGAATGCGCCTGGTTGGTCGTAGTCAGTTCTCCCAGGTTTAGGTATGAACACTACCCTTGTTTTCCTCCACGGTATGCGGATGTATCCGAGGGCGCAGCACGCCCTCAGGATCTTAGTCACTGGAAGTAAGATTGTATCCAGACCTCTCTGCAGAAGTGCCAGAACGATTCCATCTTCTCCCGCGCTTTTAAAAGGGTCGAACCCTTCGATTGCCCATTTAACTTTGGAGGGAGTCACTATTTTAGCGGCAGTGTCCCAGTCCTGTGATAAACCCCCCCCCCCCCTCTACGAAGTAATCCCTATAAATTTTTTGTTGATTTCCAAGTGCTGCTAGCTACAGATACCCCGCTACAGGCGCAACCCCGCCCGGCCTTTTTAAGCTCGTAGCTCGCCCGTTCTCGCGTCTCTCCCCTGCATTTCTTTTGCAGCGCCTTCTCAACCCCCTCACGTAATACTTTTATGCAAACGGGACGAGATGCTTCTAATTAATCAATTTGTAATTAACCCCACAACGTTGTGTACTTTTTTGTTTTAGTGGTTTGGTATAGTTAATCCAATTTAATTAATAATTTATTTGTGGTAAACCCTTGTTCTTTTAGGTATGGCGTGTTACAATTTGCAAGGCTTCGAATAACAATGAATGAGTCTGACTAACTTGAAAATTAACTAATTATCTATCTATATTCGTTCAGCTTCCTCCCCTAGCACCTGTCATACACCTACGCTCATTGACGACTTTTTCTTGAAGTAATCCGCATTTCCCTCCTAGCATCTAGTATATAAATGTACATTTATACGGCGAATTGAGAAGATCCTACCTTTCGATGCGATGTCGCGTGCTCTCTGCGGCTCTATAAAATGCTATCATGAAAATAAATTGACATTTATGTATATTCTAACAAAAGATTTACACTCAAAGCAGTACGGAGCGCAATAATTCTACACTCACAGTTCTAGATGCAGTTTGTTAGTTAGCTAGCTTGTTTTATGTTGTTAATTTGATTCTACGGGTAGGTATTTTGGATTAACATGAGACAGAACATGTGCTGTTTAAATAATTGGACTCCTCCATAGCCCAGCTGATAAGGTGATGGTCATAGACCGCCAAATCAGATTCCAATTCCAACGCCTCCAGAGAATGTTAAGGTCGCAAGCGACGAATGAAAATCGACATGTTTTGCCTTCTGTCGGGAAAGGGTTTGATGTGTGTTTCTGGATCATAGAGTGGTAATGGGAATAATATCGACCAATACGCCGCCAAATTATAAATGTGTTGATGATGATGATGAAAGGTCATCTCATACCATTTGATATGAGGGTCTGCTCCGATTAATAGCGTGACAGCCGATGTCAGGAACTGTTCAGGAAATGCGTGGGTGGCACGAGGTTTTAGATCGTGACATCCTACTCTGGATTGAAGATGATGATGATGATGTTGAAGTTCTTCAGCATGCCGATGACTTGAGTTCCATTAACTCCTAAAGCATCGAGCATAAACATTAAACCGAAGTTGATTAGACAACCGGCAATGTCAGGAGATCGGTGGAGCCGCTCTCTCCTCTGATCTGGCGATGTATGAATTTAATTAAGGAAGATTTTGATGTCACCGACCCTCGCCTTGGCAGTCACTCATGTCCTCAATAATCCCGTTCTCCGTCCAGCACGCCGCCTCGAACCAGTAGAAATAATGATTACATTTTTTCCTAGGCACGTTACAGAAACATGCGCCAGCCTGCAGTCGCGATGGTCATCAGTGTTTGATTTGAATGAAAAATACGTCCTCTCGCATAACATACACAAGCGTAACTTGGGACCTTCCCCGATATGTTGTCACGGGCATATGCTCTACGATAGGCGTACCCCAAGCTCAAACTCAAATATCAGCTCAAAGAAGGAATGTCAAGCTCGGTTTCCAGGGTGTTGGGTCCAAGAATGAAAGGCACCAGGTCGTGAATCTGGCTTCCCTTCCTTCTATTTCCCCTGCTGCGCTTTCGTCCAGAGTACATTCCCACCCTGATGCTGGATGATCCCTACTTCTAGTGTGAGGGAGTTAAGAAAACTTATCCGGATTCCAACAAAGAAACGTCGAACCAGTAGAAATATTGATTACGTTTTTCCTAGGCACGTTACAGAAACACGCGCCAGCCTGCAATCGCGATGGTCATCGGTATTTGATTTGAATGAAAAATACGTCCTCTCGCATAACATACACAAGCGTAACTTGGGACCTTCCCCGATATGTTGTCACGGGCATATGCTCTACGATAGGCGTACCCCAAGCTCAAACTCAAATATCAGCTCAAAGAAGGAATGTCAAGCTCGGTTTCCAGGGTGCTGGGTCCAAGAATGAAAGGCACCAGGTCGTGAATCTGGCTTCCCTTCCTTCTATTTCCCCTGCTGCGCTTTCGTCCAGAGTACATTCCCACCCTGATGCTGGATGATCCCCACTTCTAGTGTGAGGAAGTTAAGAAAAGGTTTGCTACTTATGTAGATGGATATAACGCATTACGCTTAAAATATGAATACCTACCGACGGCTTCATTCAACCGACAATGTGAAAGTTTTTGCTAAATCGAATATATCGAATAGAATATACCTAAATCGTAAACCAACAGGTGAGTATACGATAAGATATCGAACCAAGTTTATGTAAAGTCCTATGTAATAGATTTGTTGTGATACCTAAAATTTGGAATAAGGTATGGGAAATTTTTAGGAGTGGGAATTTAATTATGTCAGATTTTGTTAGTGAACAAAGGTGCCCATGCTACGCACCTTCCATAAACTGTTATATTACCTAATGCCTTAATGCCTTTGCCTAAAACCCTTTCCTAAATATAGTCTCCTAGCTACGTTTAAAAATATTATTGCGAGACTCGTAAGTAATAATTATCACCTCAAAGGCGCTTTACACATTAATGTATACCTATATTCTATACCTATGTATTTTGACACCCGTTATACCTAGTTTTCTCGTTCACCAACAAAGCACTTTTAAAGGATTTTATTATTGTTTTTGTGGTTTCAATATCCCGTCCTTTAAATGAAGTCCCTCGTCTAAGATTTATGGCCCGAAAGTGGATTTTGTGTTTCAAATAGTATTTAGTTCATTGAACCCCAAATTATTATTTTACAACGGTATTGTCTCAAGAATTCGTCGCCGGTCAACATCAGGCAGCCCCGGATCGACTTACGGAGGGAACGCCCCTTTTTTACGATTACCGATAATTATCCGATAGCTTTTTAAATATTACCGTTATAATTTTCCTATTAAATCATCCGACTTGGATGACATGGTTCCTTATTGAAGGCCTCATTAAAGTAGCTATAATAATAATACTAATATTTGAACGATCCACATAGCACCGTTTTTATGGAATATCACCTCAAGGGCGCTATATAAACTATAATACATGTTTAAAATCTAGAAAACTACAAGCAAGGCGAACAATTATAAACAATTAAAATACACGGGGAGTAATGATAATTCTATTGTTTTAACCCTAGTTTGTACGAAATTCAAACATTAATGTTGTTAATAATTAATTCAATTTGTCAAACTTACCCCCTTCATGCACACCAAAATACCGCATGCACGAATCACAATCCAAAACCAGCATCCCTCGTGCACTAATTGATTAATCACTAATTAAAGCACTTATTATTTCGGTCTAACTTTCGCGTCGGTTTGTATTAAATTTTATCCTGTCCCTGATAAATGCCCCGAAAGTACGTCCCGCATTGACATCAAATTGACATTGACCGCCTCAATTTACAAATTATATTATTTAACTTCACAGATATGAACTCGCAAGCCGCAATCTCTGACTTCCTTATTCGCGAGGACTCTTTTTTGTTTAATAAAACGAAATATCCTTTGTTTAATTAAAATGAAATATCCCCGATTCAGACGCACCAAACTGGTCTCCTCGCGACTATCGGACCTCGATCCTTTAATTTAAACCTTGCTCCCCAACGACCAAATCTTGACTCCCCTCAATCGCGTGAACTATTTTTCTTTAATTAAATGAATTATTCCCGGTTTACGCGCACAGAGTTATTATTCTACCGTGTATTAAACCCCGATGATTTTAATCCCAACCGTGAACCCCCAGAATCTTTCCCCGACTGTCCCCCAACACTTCCGTACCCTGACTGTCTTGTTCCAACCCCCTGCCCTCTGAACCCCCACCCATCTCCTTGTGTGGTTTCAATAATTTATTAGTCACTTCAAATCTTAAGTGATAAGCACATCTCCCAATAGGCATATATATGAACGCTTAATTCAAAATGTCACATTATAATTATTATTTCAGAGAATTTTGTGTAGGCTCCATGTTCGCTATTTTTTTTGGTGTAAACTAATTTTGTCTGCGCCGGAGTCATAAATTATCCCTGGACCTTCTAAAGCAGAATACAGTGGAGTAGTTTAATTTATTACTCTTCTTCATAACTTGCGTCAACTTTATTGGCTATATAATAATATTATATATTCATTGTCTGTACACGTTTTCGTCCTCTCTACGTGCGTCACTATTTAACGAATTCTGCAATCTTACTTTGACAAACATGTCAAATATTTCAACCTGTAATCGGCGCGTCGCGCTAGTATATTTAAATGCACCCACGATCAATCCTTATTGACTAATTTTCAATTCCCTACTGCCATAGAAAATTCACCAGATAATTGTTTCATAAATCCAATCTGCTCGCGTTAAGATCAATCACCACACGGGCAAATATTCATCGGCCGCCTCTGGTTTTGTTAACGATCCTGAAAAAATCCCTCTAAATGTTCTTCTGGGTTCCTTCTTAGTTTTGTGAAGAATGGCCTTTGCCGGGGCTCGCCTGCACTTGGGCCACCCAAACACATGTGGTTATTTAGTGGTCCGGATCCATAAATTACCCCCAAGAATTGGAAATAGAGAATCGTATGCTGAAACCATTCCCTGTTACAAAATTAAATATATTTCTAAATCGATCTCTCAATTTTAAAATAATTATTTCGTAGGCCCAAAGGCGAGATCATCACAGTCCTTACCATCCCGTATAACTCGGGCTGGTGGTGGACCGGTGTCACCTGCTTCTAACTTTTTGTAGCCGGGAAAATGTTTCCCCAGCAGTTCCTCCAGCTCCTCCTCGCAGTTATCGGTGAAGCCTCCATCGGCTTTCCGAAATGGGCCTTTAGCTGCGCCTGGGTCTTTACCGAGAATTTTTTTAATTCTTGCAGCCTGCGGGATGGTTTCCACCTCCCCGCAGTACTTCTCCCAGGAGCCTGTTCTGGCTATCCGGATTGCTTCCTTCTACTCTTTCTGGTATTGCTTGTGAGCATCCCGGTTTCCAGATTTTTTGGCCCTGTTGAAGGCTTGCCTTACTAGTTTCCATAGCTCCTGCAGTTTTCTGCTCCACCACGGTGTTTTGTCCCTGGTACTTGTCTTCAGAGGGCAGCTATTTTCGTATGCCCCTATCATTGAGTCCCTCAGTATTTCTACTGCATCCTCAATTTCTTCAGGGCAGCCGTATTTCGCTGGGAATCTTGTCATTCCTATGTTTAATTCCTCTGAATACCGAGTCCAGTCAGTTGCTTTTGGGTTCCTGTATGTGTCGGTCCCCGTTTTATTTGTCTCTCCCTCTAGTTTAAATACTATGTGTCGGTGATCCGACAGGGATGGTTCATCTGAAACTCTCCATCCTGAGACTCCCAAGATTCCTAGAGTCAGGTCTATCACCTCCTGTGTGTTACTTATATATAACAAAGGTAGGTTCCCTACCTCTATTGAGAATCTCAAGGTTCACTGTCATCAGGTATTCCAGGAGATCCTGTCCTCGTTTGTTGATGTCCGTACTCCCCCACACAGTGTGGTGCGAGTTAGCATCTACTCGCGAGTATCAGTTCCCTACCCTTCTCCTTGCAGTCCTAGATGAGTCTCGTTATTTCCCTTGAGGGTGGTGGTTCCGCAGAGGCATAGGGCATGTACGCTGACGCCACCACTACTTCCCGGCTTCTTTGGTCCAGCGTGACCTGTAGCTTCACAGCCACCAGGTCCCTGATGCAGTGTTCGGGAAGCAGTGTGCCTGCTATCCCTCTGATGAGGATGCAGGCACGTGGTCTGTCCCCCGACTCCTTGTAGTAGAGTAGACCTTGGTTCATGTTTAGTCCTCTGACCTTCTCCCTGTAAGTCCAGGGTTCTTGAATCAGCGCGACATCCACACGGTCCCGGGTAACTCTCCTGTTGAGCACGGCAGCTGCTGCTGGGCTGCGATGTAAGTTTATTTGGATGAAATGTAAGTTTGTAGCCATTTTTGGGGGTCTAATCCTTACCCTTTACATCCAATATCCGCTCCTCGGTGTTGGGTCCGCGCACCGTGAAGGTGGCCTTCCTTATACCGACGTGCGCCGTCATTCCCATTTCCCGCAGCACTTTCACACTGTCCTCGTCCACGCTCATGCTCAGGCGATATCTATCTTTCTCCCTGATCGAGTCGTGGACGATCCACTTTTTTGTGTGAAGCCGCGGGGTCTGGTTCTCCACCTGTTGCAGCAGCCTCTCGTTGCTTACTGCACTGTTTTCAGGGATTACCGCCTTGACCTTCACATACTTTGGCAGTTCATCTAACCCTACCACCTCCATGTCGCAACCCTGCCATTTCCGTAAGGTCGGCACTATCTCCCTCAGCCATTTCTCTGACTCCTTGTCGGAGCAGGTCATTCTCAGGACGCCCTTCTGAATGAAGCACTCGTCGAATCCGGGTCTAAACTAGACATGGGCAGATTCATTCCCAGGAGTGAATCGATTCAGTATGATTCTCCTGGCCTTTTGAATTGATTCCTTGTATTCATTCCTTTCATTCAATTCCAAAAAAAAAAACACCTTGTTTTTATATGTGTATATATTATCTACACGCGGTAAAAGTGAAATCTTCAGAAAACAGAAGCAGACATGAGTGGGGAAGCTACGAAGCACCGCACAAAGAGGAGACCGATTATACGATTATACTATAATACTATCTCATTATCTCGCAGACTAAATCCTATAGATGTATGTATCTGTCTCTTTTTAGCGTCGTTATTTTTCGTTTCATCGAGTTTCAAATCACAACGGTGCTAAAGAACACAAAGCACTCTTCTTAGCGAATACATGTATTGATTTCATCGCACAAGTGAAAGGGACACGACCATCGGAACTAAATCAGATGGCTCGCTGCTGGTTTTTGCTTGTGCGGGGGACTATGACATGCATACGCGTGATTTTATGAATGGCGGCGCGGGAGTGGGATAGGTAATTTACTTTAGGCAAGTTCGCGGCGCGCCACCCATATAATAATATTTATATACCTACGAAACATTATAAATTATAATCTTTCAATTGTTTACGGTACACATCATTAATTGAAATAATTTAACAGTAAATTAAATGGAAAATAAAAAATTAATGTGCCGTTAAAAATCGTAGGATACAAGGCCAAAGGTAAGGAATGAAGAATCAATTCCTTTTGAAATTGAGAATTAGATGGAGTGTGTCACAAGATTGAATTTATTAATTTAATTCAGTCAATCAATTTTGCCCACGTCTAGTCTGAACTGTCCTTTTGTGATGCTCAGAATCAGATCGCCGGCACCCTCACTCACAAGGGCCTCCTGCTCCCTTGTAAACTCCTCCTCCCTGTTCCTATGGACAATAGCCACCCTAATATTATTGTCAGTGGCTTCCGCATAGGTGGCAGGGGTGGGAATTCCTCGGGGCTTTTTCCGGGCATTTTCCGGTGTTAGCCCGGAGGGTTTAGGTTCCGGTGAAGACCCACTCCTCTTTCCGGCCTTTTGTTCCCCGCCTCTCCTTGTTATATTTTTTCCTCGCAGCCCCACTGCGTCTTTTGTTGATGCAGATTTTCCCCACTTCATCCGTAAGGGAATTCACCGCATCTTTCTCCGTGGTGGCTGTTGGACGGTCCTCCTTTACGCCCCCTCCTCTCCTCTGGTTCCTCGAGGGTTCTTACAGGAGTTAGTTTGCAGGTCCCGTGAAGGTCCCTGCTTACCCGCATCTGAATCCCCTGGAGGATTCAGTCGCGTTAAGTTCTTTTGAGGTTCCTCTTTTCTTGGGTTCCCCGAGGGTTCCACAAGGGAAGAGTCCACCTCGGTGGACTCCACGAGGACTCCAAGAGTCCACCTCATCTCTACTTTCCACTCCCTCTCGGTTACTCGAAGGCCCCAAGAGGGAAGAGACCACCTAGGTGGCCTCATCTCTCCCTTCCTCTCCCCTCAGGTTCCCCAAGGGCCCCTCATCATTGTTGTTTTTTTTATTTTTAAAGTCCATATTTGGTCCCACGAGTATATAGGGAAATACATGGTCCACCCCAGCAGAGACCCGAATGCTGGGGTAAGGTTTCGGAGGCACCGTTCGTGACACTGTTCCCCAGTGCCATTCAGCTCTAAGCACGGTAGCTACACCTTAGCTTGGGATTGTAGGTCGTGTTTCCACTCCCTGAGCGATGGGTTCGCCACACTCCCTACGCTGGATTTAAAAAATTGAAAAGCAATTATTTATTTACGCTAGAGATGTGAAAGTTTTTTTGCAGTTTTCTCCAAATCAATGAAAGTTGATACATGTAGCGGATATAGAAATTAAACGATTCATATAATGTAAAAAAAAAACAGTTTTTTTTTGGCTCTCCTAAAAATTTTTCAAATATGAGTTCGGCCTGTTTGTAGTGTGGGTGACGATTTGTATAAGAATGTACGAAATAAATTGGAATTTTGTCTATTTTTTTGCCAAAAATTTGGGAAAACGTGAAATACAGGTGAGGTAAAGGTGAAGTTTTACAGTAAAGAATTTAAAAAATATATATATAACTGATTAGAAGTTGTTTGCTAATCTCGTTAAAAAAAAAGCATATCTAATTATTTTTTTCTATTTCACAGCAGGAGGACAATTATGTGGCAATTATAACAAGAAAGGACGAAGCTAAAAATCTGGTGTTTGTCAGAGTGGCAGGTGAAAAATCCAAGTTTGTTGGCCGCATGCAGCCCCTGACTGACGCCCCAGACTTACAGGGGGTTCTTCCTGGTGTAACCGGACCTACAATTAAAAGTAATTTAAATAAATTATATCATTCAACCTTTTCCGGGGAGTTTTAGATGTAAAGTAGAACCCCGTTAATTCGAAATCCATGGGACATCAAAAAGAAAATTTCGAATTCCCGTAAAAAAAGTAATAATAATATGACTTATTCCCTGGGTAAATTGCATTTTCGCAGCCGTTTACCGCCGCGGTCGGCCATTTAAACTCATAAAAATATGGTATATTACCGCATAAATCGAAATTTCGCAGCCTATTTCCGAAGCAGCTCGCCCTTTGAATTTAGATACTCAAAGTAAATTCATAAAAATACAATAAATTCGCGTAAATCGAAATTTCACAACCAAATCCCATCGCAGCTGGCCCTCTAAATTCATTTACCTATTCGGAACAAATTCATAAAAATACGATATATTTCGCTTAACTCGAATTTTCGCGGCCGAATCCCATCGCTGCCACTTACCACCGTGGATTTAAATTCGAAGTAACTAACTAACCATCACGCCGTTTCTCCGCAGGGGTAGGCAGAGAGGACGGACCATCAAACAATTCGATCTTGGAACATACTCCTTGCCTCGTTCACATTCATACATCGTCTCATACATGCTCTTCTATTATTCTGACTCTTGACATGATCCGACTTAAGTATCTGATTCACTTAGTTGTGCTATGTCTTTCTCGGGCATCTCCGACTTCTTCTACCATTCACATTTGCATCATATATTCTCCTTACACTCCTTTCCTAGTTCATTCGCTATACATGCCCATACCATCTGCGTTCCTTTTTTGATAAAAATACGATTGTTGCCGGGTATCTACTACCCGACGGTTTTTAAAACCCTAATAACTTCAAAACAAAATACGCGCATTAGCTGTAGTCGTTGACCTGTTTGAGTGTGTTAGCTATTTTATTTAGTCTCGCTGTGGCTACGGTGGAATTTACAAGTCTGTGAAGAGCGCTCGGATAACTTATCCCGGCCATAATGGCCACATATATACTAAGTTTCATACATAAAAAACGTGTTTATGTATGAAACTTAGTATAAAAGTAATACATAAGCTTTGTTCCACATTACTCAGTATTTGATTACAGTAGAACCCCGTTAATTCGAACCCCGATAATTTGAAAAAACGCATAATTCGAAATTTTTGCCAAAAAAAAGTCCCCAGATTTTTTTTTCATACAAAATGATTTATTAATTCGAAATTCGAAATTAATTTTTGCCCGCATACGAAAATTCGTATGTGTAATTCGAAAAAACATGGATTCTAGCAAAAAAAATAAAATTTGGTAAATTAGAATCTGACAGACAGCCGTGGTGGTGAAATGCCGTAAAATGTCGATTTACGTGGTTAACATCGTTCTAATTCGTATTATTATTTTGTAAAATCTGAATTGGATGTGGTTTTTCTAACGAATTTTCTTAGAATATATTAATACAAAGATCCGACCACGACGGGATTCGGCCCCGAAAATCGATTTACGCGATATATATCGTATTTTTATGAATTAATTCCGAAAAGGTATCTATCTGCATTATAGCCGGCCGTGATAATTCAATTTACGCGAAATATACCGTATTTTTATGAATTTATTTCAAATAGGTATGTGCATTATGGCCGGCCGCGATGGTATTCGGCGGCGAAAATTCAATTTACGCGAAATATATCGTATTTTTATGAATTTATTCCGAATAGGTATCTGCATTATGGCCAGGCGCGACAGGATTCGGCCGCGATAATTCAATTTACGCGAAATATACCGTATTTTTCTGAATTTATTCCAAATAGGTATCTGCATTATGGGCGACGGCGACGGCTTTTGGTCGTGAAATTTCGATTTAGGCGAAATATGCCGTATTTTTCTGAATTTATTCCAAATAGGTATCTGCATTATGGGCGACCGCGACGGCTTTTGGTCGTGAAATTTCGATTTAGGCGAAATATACCGAATTTTTATGATTTTTTTCCGAATATGTTTCTGAATTAGGGCCGGCCGCGACGGGATTCGGCCCCGAAAACTCAATTTATGCGAAATACATCATATTTTTATGAATTTAATCTGAATTATGGCCGGCCGCGACGGGATTCGGCTGCAAAAATTCGATTTGCGCAAAATATATTGAATTTTTCAGATTTTTTTCCGAATAGGTATTTGAACAAGGGCCGGCCGCGATGGGATTCGGTCGTGAAATTTCGATTTTAGCGAAATATATCGTAGTTTTACTTCGAATTTCTAAATTTGAAAGCCGGCCCTGGAGGCAATAAGCAGCAAAATTTTGATTTACCCAGAAATATGCAGTATTTTTACGAATTTATTTCGAATAGGTATTTGTATTTAGAGGGCCGGCCGCGGCGGGATTCGGATTTCGATTTACTCAAAATTTATCATATTTTTACTAATTTACTTCGAGTACCTGAATTCAAAGGGCCAGCTGCATCGGAAATAGGCTGCGAAATTTCTAATATGTCACATTTTTTTGAGTTTAAAGGGATGGCTGTAACGGTAATCGGCGGCGAAAATTTGAATTACTCCGAAAATATTCTATTTTTGTGAATTTATACTTCGAATAGAGGGCCGTCCGCGGCGGTACACAGCTGCATAAACTCGATTTACCCAGGGAATAAGTCGTATTATTACAAATTTATCCCGAAGAACCTACCCGAATTTGAATTTGCCGCCAAGAAATTAAATTTTCGGCGAATTAATTCAAAAATTTTTTTTTGATGTCCTGTGGATTTCGAATCAACGGGGTTCTACTTTATATTATTGTGTTAAAAAAAAAGTTTTGTTCCTCAATTGTTATTATTTTGTTGTTTTTTTAAATATATATTCTATGTTGTGTTGTAAGAAATTGATCTCAGGAGAAAAATGTTTAGTTTCTTAATTTTTGATGATTTAAATAATTAATAATAATTTCTAATTTTATAACAAATACATAACTGTTTAATTTTCATAAATAACGTATAAACTACCTATTTCCTTCATATAAAATACTAATATTGACATATTGAATACTAATATGTTCATCTACATGGGTAAAATATATCCGGCCACAATGGTTGCGTTCTGTTTGGTCACCACGACCGCGCTGGGTTAAATTAATATATTCGAAGAAAATTAGTAAAAATATGACAACCAATTCAGATTTACAAAATAATGATATGAATTAGGACGACGTTAACCACGTAAATGGTTGTTTTATTTTTACGACTCTTTCTTGAGTTCAACAGCTCGGCTGTGGAACGATTTACCGGCCTCTGTGTTTCCTCCCTCCTACAACATGGGTCTCTTCAAGACCCATGTTCACTCCTTCCTTTCCTCAAAAAGACCCTCCACACAGCATCCTCAAATATGACCTAGGCCCTGAGGGAAATTATTTTCCTCAGGGCCTCCTGTGTGGAGTTAATGTAAAAAAATATATATATTAGATATTTTCGATTTCTACACATTGTCTATGGCCTATTTGATAACCACAGAAGCAAACATATTTTTTAAAATCTCAAAGTTTAACTGCAAACAGCTGTTCGGATATTTTGCTCCAAAAATGTTTTATAGATTTTTAAGATCGCGGAGTGTCAAAATGAAATCCTATTTTTAGTACATTTAAATACATTTACCACAAAGAAACTGTATATGAAATTAAAAAGATACTTTCATGGTCTACAATTATCAATAAGAATTAACGTGATTCTTGCTTTATTTAACTAAAATAATCGTTTTACAAATACACCCTAACATTGGATATTTATCACCATGTTTTTATATAACGTATTAAAACAAGATACAAGGTTTTTAATAAGATATATATCATAAGAACACGTAGTACTAACCTTTTAGAATACTTGCATGAATTTTGCAATTTGACAGCTGGCTTTGGTTGTAATTTACTGGATTTAAACTATTCAAAACTAATTGAAAATTACATTTATATCTTTGTTATTAATTCTTCTACTTGTTAAGGGGTAATTTACGCGAACCGAAATAATATTTCGGGGCGGGGAAGCATGCGGTAAGCTGTAACGGGGAATTCGCTACGCGCACGGGCGAAGGCAGAGCAGCGAAGAAATCTTGACTAGATGGTACTAGATTGAGTAAGCTTTGAACATGAAACGTTTAATAATAATAATAATAATAATAATAACGTTTATTTCAGCCGAACAGAGCGGTGGGTGCAATACTCTGTCAGCCATAAAAAAGTATACATTAAATAAAACGGATTTACCAGATAAAAAATCAAATAACATAAAAAAGATTAAAAAAAATATATATATATACATCTACATATTTAGTACGTAATCGTATATCTACTACGGGGGCTTCAGATGTATTCTCCATGTTTGGTGAAGAGGCGCGCCCTGCCACTGGGCCACGGCCTGGACGAGAGTGTTCTCCGATCTTTGGTAGCGCTGACTCACCCCGGCTATTCTGTGGCGCATCAAGGCGGCGAACCCATGTACCCTTCCTTCTGCGAACATCTGCGAGGCACTGCATCGCCAAGGTAGGCCGAATTGCGCCCTATATGCGTTGTTGTATTGTACTCGAAGTGAGTTCATGACGCCTTGTGAGTATCTTGTCCAAAGTTCGCTGGTGTAAAAGCTCATGCAGTAGCTCTGGAATATTTGCTTCTTCACAGGAGAACTGCACCTGTTGAATCTCCTGGCGAGCATGTTGGCTCGAACGCTGAGTACTCTTCTTTGGCGTTCTATGTCATTTTTATCATTTAGGTCATCAGTGACGACATGCCCCAAATATTTTATTTCCCTGCAGATTTTGACAGTGTCTCCGCCGAGGAGAATAGGTGGAATGACAGTAGGACCAGTATTTGCTTTAAACACCAGCAATGATGATTTTTTGGCATTGTACATCAAACCATGACTATCGACGTATGCTTGGCATATGGCAAGAAGTTTTCTCATTGCCCTTACTGATGGGGCTAGTATGACCATGTCATCTGCATAACTTATGTTATTCATACATACTCCGGCAACGTGGCATCCGATTCTTGTTTTGTTCAGTATTTTACTAAGTTCGTCCATATATACATTGAACAGCACTGGGGACATTGAGCCTCCTTGCCTAACGCCGCACTTTAATTTTGCTGCTTCTGACAGGCTGTCATTCCATCTGACAAAGTTTTCCTGTTGCTTGTACCATATACTCAATATATTTACAATTTGTGGTGGTAATTGTCGGTCCGTCAGTTTTTTCCATAATTTATCATGACAAACCATGTCAAAAGCTTTGCTTAGGTCTAGGAAGCATGCATATACCGATGTTTTTCTGGCTTTGTAATATTCTATTGATAGTTTCATGCTATATATGGCTGTATCAGTAGAGCACCCAGCTTTGAAGCCCATTTGGGAATCCTCTGTAATGAGCTTGTCTTCCGTTAAATTTAAAATCACCTTTTCAAATATTCTTGCTATTATGGTGGCAAGAGATATGGGCCTGTAATTAACGGAGGATGTCAGGTTTAGTTGGCGACTTTTTGGGATCGGTACTATAATGGTTTTGGTCAGTTCTTTCGGAATGTGTCCAAGCCCAACCATGGCAGTGAAGAGAGAGGCGAGCAGTGTTGTCAAATATCCCCCCGCATGCTTCACATGTTCTATGACAAGTCCATCGTGACCAGCAGATTTACCTCCTGCCATGTTGCGTATTGCTCGCTGAATCATCTCAGGAGAGATGACAATGGACGGCTGTTGTTTTGATTGATGCAATGGTGTATAAAACTCTTCATCCATTGTTTGTGGTTGAACTGGTGCGGAGCAAAAAGTATTCCTGAAAACTTCAGCTATAGCTTTATTTTCAGATTTTCCATCAATATTGGTCGGTGCGGTATGTTTTGCTTTCAATATAGCATTAGTTTTGTTCCAAAAAGATGAAAAGTTTAATAAATAATGGGCATCTTTCAAATTATGTTTATTAAGTTGAATGTGCATGTTTTAGGTAAATTTAGATAGAAACATTACCTATTGCAGAGGGAGCTCGTGATTTTATGACTCTTTCGATCGGATTTTGATCAAACTTGTTTGATAAATTATTCGATACAATCAACTACACTGCTAGACGGTAGTCAGTCGCTTATGACTCGTAACGGACACGTTCTTTATTGACAGATGTCAAAACAATACAGCATTCAATTACCTACGCACTATTTTCATAATATGTGATCATAATTATATCTGAATATATTGGAAAGATAAAATATCGGCCATTTTCAATATTTATTATTATTTTTTACAAAAAGTTACATAAAATAACAAATAATTATTTATATATTTTTTATGAATTAACGCCGATTAACGGCTTTTACATGGAAATTACAATAATTTGAAATGATACAGAATATACATAATTAAGAAAAAAATATTCATGTGACAAAAAATTAAAAAGTACATATCGAAGTGACAGCATAAAGTACAAATAATAGTAAGCTATTATAAATACAAATTTGAAGAAAAATAAAACCTCATATAACATGTATATCAGATATTTCGAAAAAAAAATCGTAAAGGACGTAATAAAAATAAATTTAAATATTCCAGAAGTAAACATCGATGAAGAGTACAAACATTCAAAGTATAGTCGCATGTTCGATTCCTCGGCTGGCTAAGTCCTCCATCACAACACAAGCAACATTTTCGGCTTTCTGTGGTGGTAGTAGGAGATTTTCAAACATTGTTGGGCTATTCGTAACCGGGGAATGTTTCTTTCTTTTTAAAAAAAAAAAAAAAAAAAGTTAAACCAATTTAAAAGCCAACCAATTTAAACCAATTTATAACCGAAATAACAGAAATTTTGGAGTGCCAAAAATTCCGATTTCCGAGGCGAATACTAAATAAGAGTTTTTATTTTTATTTATTTATTTAATTATTTTCATATTACATTAGTTTATAATGATGACGTATTGCCCATCTCACTAGGTGTGAAACACCTGTGTTGAGATGGCAATTTACAGAGTGGTTATAATCATCAGTTACATCACAATATTTGCCCTTGATATTAAAGCCTAGGAAACTACAAAAATATTTCATACATTCCATAGTTCTCATTAAAAACCTGCGGCAGGAATGTGAACTAACATTTTCGTTATTTGTTTTTGGTGTGTTATGCCGTGTTGCGCTGCCTCCTTCTTTAGCCGACGTTTCAATATTTTTTTTCGTTAATCCTATATTTAATTTTCAGGAGTCTGTCGGCTTCTTTTTGTTTGTTTGCAACCTTTATAATCTATTTTACAATTTTCTTACTTTTTATAACCTTGTAACTCATTTATTTTACCATAATTTATTAGATATACCAATGTTACAACTAACATAACTGTATAATTAGAAATTTATGTAAAAGCCCAGTAGGGCGCAAATGAATAAAACTAGGAATACGATTCTGGTGAAGGCGCACTCTAAAATATTCTATGCCGCTCGTTGTAGACAGCGGGCCGAGAAATGGAATTTCTAGTAAAAAAGTCAACTTGGTTCTGAAATAATACACAATATTATTACGACTAGCCTTTAGTGTGACCCCTTTACTCATGTGCCAACACATTTACGTATTTATTTTTCGTAAAATTTGACGTCATCCCACTCTCAAAGCATCTCGCGTACTGACGAGAAATAACTTCTGCCTTGGTTTATATAATGGCGCGAGACAAAGTATTATATCGTATCATTGAAAAACGGTTTTTATTTTTATAAGCATTGTTTTTATGCTCTTTAAAATAATTTTATTATCTAGCCGTTTAGAAAACATTGATGTGGTGATAATGAATATTTTTATAATTCTCCTGTATTTAGAATTAAAGGATATAATCGAACTTTAAGCTATTTTTAGAAGTTCCGTAAATATTTTTTTACGCAATTGTTTTAAACATTTGAACACGTTTTGTTATTTCACCATTTAGAAGAATAATTTATTTGTTCAAAACATAATATTATTTTCTAATAAACAATATAGAAATTTTCTAAAAACTGCATCAAAAACCTGCAAATGTGCTGCGATTACGGAAAGATCCCCTTAAACTATAGTTCAAATGCACACGTCAAGTAATTAGGTCGATAATTGTAAAAATAAACACAAAAATCGGATGAAATTTAAATTTTAAATCCCACTTACGTAAAACTAGTAAAAAGGCACTAATTTTTAATTTTCACGAATTGAAAACACGTTTAATAGATGGATAATTGAATTTCTGGAACTGTAGTACATAAACACGTAATAAAAATCAATTAAAACAATCACTTTTACCTCATTCTAAGCAAACACGAGGCTGTCAGTTTATACGAGAATTTTTTGTCAACAACGCAAAATACATTATTTTTAGATATTTCTAGTAAAACGGAGATGCAAAAGAATAGAGACATCTATGAAAAATAAATTAAAGAATTTTTTTTAAACTGCATTGTTATGCGAATTGCAGATCGCGGGAGTTAATGAAAATATTTAAAAAAAAAAATTATGCAAAATATTTCAAAAAAAATTTAATCTAGGGAAAATTTTCTGAAAATCAGCAGCTTAGCAAACTTAGGTTTTGTAGGTGGTGCTGAAATTCAGCAAAAAGCGTTCAAGTGGATAAACATTTTTTTAAAATTACAGATCCCCAAACATCTGTACCAGTAAAAAATACAAAAGTTGACGCAGCTTCCAAAGTTATGCCGACTGCCAAAGCTGCTGTAACCTCCAAAATAATGTGAGTACAATAAACACTATTCAATTTTGAAATGACTTTTAATTTATTATTTTCCATACCGGTTTCGCTTGTAAATAAGAGATAATCATTTATTTTCTCTACTATATATTTATTTTTAAAAATATTACTTTAATTTTTTTTTATCTATTATCTGACAGCTTAGTTGTCTATGGTAAATACAGTGAAAGAAGAAGTTTTCCAAGGAACCGAAAAAAACTTGTTAAACTTTTCTATGCATCAAATTAATCACTTCAGTCACACGCGTGACTCTTTATCGTTAGTCTAATTTATGGCTTTAAATAATAAACACTCATGGATTTAATTATTTGTTTTTAAAAAACCATAGCTCTAATGACTTCAAGTATCTTTTCAAATACAACAAAAAAAAATTGGAATAACAATGGAACTCGATATAACATCGAAGTTCTCATCGGCATTTCTTGCCGGCAATCTGTTGCCATCTTCTTCTTTCACCGGTGTTACATTTCAATACATATATTATCTTACCAATACATTGCTGGTAAGAAATCGCCGTAAAAAGTTGCTCATTTACTAAAGCCCTTAGACCAAAATAAATAGTATGAGTGTATGGGTGAAGCATGTGTTTATATAATAAGCATAAATTATAAAAATTAAGAAATTTTTTTTTACAAGATTTTTCATAATAATTTGGCTCTACAGTAGGTGTTGCCCTATTTATTCCATTTATAAAATTAGTGGATTATTTTAGCACATATATTTACTTTTAGGAGATGCATGGCCGAAACGTGCAAAGTGAAGGACGTAATCACTTTGCTTACGGTAACTGCAGAGAGGCCGGGTGTCTTACGGTGCCTCCACATTGCTCCCGATCCTGACAACCTATTTGTGTCCCTGTTCGAGGACTTCAAGACGGCCTGTGAGGTGGAGGCAGTGCTCCCTCCTGGTGACCTGCAGGGATTGGTGGCGGTGGAGCTGGCCGACACTGAAAGCGACGGGTGGTACCGTGCCGTGCCACTCCACCAGAAGTGGGCACTGCCTGATGATGGCCGCCTTGTGGCAAAGACCTATATAAAAAAGATGGTTCGTTGCCCCACATCATTTGCAGAAATTCCTTTCTTCTGCTATTTGATGACACATAATAACACTGTAAGAATTTTAAAATACATATATTTTTCTTACTCTTATAAACTAACTAACTAACCATCACGCTGTTTCCACGCAGGGGTAGGCAGAGAGGACGGACCACCAAACAACTCAGTCTTGGCACACACTCTTTGCCTCACACACATTCATACATCGTCTCATACATTTTCTTCTATTATTCTGACTTTTGACATGGCCCGACTCAAGTATCTGATTCACTTGATCGTGCCATGTCTTCCTCGGACGTCCCCGACTTCTTCTACCATTCACATTTGCGTCGTATATTCTTCTTACAATTCGACCAAAAACAAATGACCCTTCCCTGGTGTCTTCTGGAATGAAGTGCGGTGTGGGAGGCGAGTGCGGACTAGCGAGCCGCCAACTAACTTATAATAAATCACATCCTTTATGCACAGACGTGATAATTCGAAAAAAAGCGTAATTCGAAATTTTTGGCAAAAAAAGACTCCAGAAAAAATTTTCTTACAAAATTATTTTTAAATTCGAAAATCGTTAATTCGTAATTCGAAATTTATTTTTGCCCGCACACGAAAATTCGTTTGTGTAATTTGAAAAAAACGTCGATTTTCGCAAAAAAAAATAATAATTTCGTATATCTGAATCTGACAATACATTTTTTTTTTTTTTTTTTTTTAAATGTGGTAAAACGCCTTAAAATGTCAATTAATGCGGCTAACATTAGGGATGTAACGATACATGATTTTGCCGATACGATACCGATACCGATTCTAAACAAAAATAATCGGCGATACCGATAGTGATGCCAATATTGATTGCCCTCAGGAGTGTGAAAGAAAAATAATCAATAAAAATGCAGAAATTAAATTGAAAAAAAAGCATTTATTTGTTTGGAATGAAATAAATCACATAGTTATAAAAAAGAAAGATACATAAAGTTAGTAATTAAAATTTACTTTTGGTAGATTTTTGTTAAGAAAACAAAGTTTATTCAAATTATCAGCAGATAATCTGTTACGCAAATCATTTTGTATCAGGTCTGCAGTTGAAAAAAGACGTTCTTATGAAGCTATTATATCGATTTACAAGGAAATTTACACAAATTTAATTTTAATATTGAAGGGCCGGCTGAATTTGAATGGCCGGCCGCAGCGGTAATCGGCCGCGAAAATTTGATTTATGCGGGAATTATCGGTATTCGAGGTAGGAATTAACCTCGTATATTTGAATTAGAATGGCCGGCTGCTATAGAAATCGGCTAATATATTATAGAAACGCGAAATATATTGTATTTTTACAAATTTACTTCGAATATCTAAATTTGAAGAGCCATGGTGGTAATAAGGAAATTATGCAGTATTTTTACGAATTTATTTCAAATAGGCATCTGAATTTAGAAGGCCGGCCGCGTTGGGATTCTGTCGCGATATTTCAATTTATGCAAAATTATCAGTATTTTTACAAATTTACTTCAGATATCTGAATTAGAATGGCCGGCTGCGATAGAAGTCGGCCGCAAACTTTCGATTTTCGCAGAAATATATCGTATTTTTATGAATTTGCTTCGAATGTAGGGCCGGCCGCGGTGGTAAAGGGCTGCGAAAATTCGTTTTACACAGGAATAAGTCATATTATTACGAATTTGAATTTAGGGCCGAGAAACTCAATTTTCGGCAATTTTTTACTAAACTTTTTTCATAAAATTTCGAATTATGTGGGAATTCGTTGATTCAAATTTTTATTTTTGATGTCCCATGAATTTCAAATTAATGGGGTTCTACTGTATTATATTTATGGTTAAGACTGTTAACCCTCCTGTCCATCCCTCTTTACAATATTTATAATCTTCTTAACCTCTCAGGCTGCTAATTTGTTCAGGTTTTGCGAACAAACATCTATTGTTTCATCAGGTAATAATAGGTATGAGGTAAGTATGGTCCTGTACATATTTTGTGCCTGTACAGTACATTTTTACAGCAGCATTGCGTTCATTGGTCAAATCATTGTACATATAATTTCGTATCGGTGATCGATGAACCGGTGGATGCAATTTTTAGCAATAAGTTGTTATTTTTTTTATTTTTTAAATGCTCCATACAGGAAGCCCTGAGGAAAATAATTTCCCTCAGGGCCTATGTCATCTTTGGGGATGCTGTGTGGAGGGTTTTTTTTAAGGAAAGGAGGGAGAGGAGAGTTCTGGAAAGGAAAAGGGTATAGGTGGGTGGGTAGGAATCAGGGGTTCAGTGTGACCCCAGATTCCAAGACCTAGACAAACCTCGCCCCATGAGCCCGGGCAGCCCTGCCAAATCACCAAACGTAACGAACCACTTGGGGTGACCTATGGCAGAGGTGTTGGTTATCCAATAAAGGTTCCCGGGGCGGCGGTACCCATTCCCGCCTCCCAAATTAATTGTTATGGTGGTTTATCTAGTTTGTAGTTAGAAGTAAGATTCTAGAATGTATTATAAGTTTGTACAGCGCCCTTGAGGTGATTTTTCCCATAAACGACGCCATACAAGTCATCCAAATATTATTATTATTATTGTTTGTAGAGTCAAATTGTTTACTTTTGAGAACAGCTAATATGGTCTCATAGAAATCCTGTCTCTCTCACTGCCATGGTGATAAATGTGATCTAAATGGTGTTAGAACCACAGGAGAATTAAAATGTACACCTCTATGAAATCAAACGTTTCGACTGCGATTTAAGTACGAGGGATGTCCAGAAAGTAAGTGTACTGAATTTTTTTTTTTTTGAAAAAGTGTATTAGAAAAAAAATTACACGATATTGTTGATACACTTGTTGACTATTTATCCATATAATTGCCAACCCGTTCAATGCATGTAGTGAGCCGTGTTTAAGTTTATTTATGCCCTCCTCGAAGAATTCTCCCGCCAACTCCTTCGCCCACTTCAGGACCACTTTCTGCATCTGTTCGTCGGTTGAAAATTTATTGTCATCCTTACATGCCTTTAGAAAGATGAAGGGATGATAATCTAAAGACGCCAAGTCAGGGGATTGCGGGGAGTGGTTCAAAATATCCCAATCAAATGAGTCCATGATCGTATTGGTGGCTAAGGCTGTGTGAAGACAGACGTTTTCGTGAAAAAAAGCACACTTCTCTGGTCAACGTTCCCCTCCTTTTATTTTGAATGCTGCTTTTGAGTTTTTTTCAGAATACAAAATATTGTTGTGCATTGATGATCTCGACTTGAGGCCGAAAATCAATCAAAATGATGCCTTTTCGGTCCCAAAACACTGAGGCCACGATTTTTTTTGCCCGAAATTGTGGTTTTCAATTTTTTGACAGATGGGGAATTGCTGTGACGCCACTTTGAGGACTGTTTTTTTTCCAGGCATGTAATGAGTCACCCACTATCATCTAAAGTCACAATAGAGCTCAGAAATCTTCACCTTTTTTTCTTGTTGGTGTTATTCCTTCCGTGAGTAAAAAGCGGATCACAGCACTTGGCGGAATTTTTATCCGACATCTTTCACGCGACTTGTCACTACAACGTGAGTCCACGTACTGCGGTGTTCCTGCGATGCTTGCTCGGTTCATAAAACCCCCCTCTACCACTCAATGTTGCCAAACCTCAACAAACTAAAAACCACCGCCCGTTATGGTCACAGTACACTTACTTTCATATGGATATTATGATACGGATATGTGAACTTTGTGAATTATTTTCAAATGAAACACCAAAAGTGAAGTGATAGTAGAGTTGCCAGATGCATGATTTTTACCATGTTAGCAAGATTTTTTGGGTGATTGTTCAACATGGTTTTTTAGCAGTCGTCAAAAGCCACTACAGTAAAGAAGATGCAACGATTTCTATGAGACCTGCAAAAGTTTTTCTGAAAACTGAACAAATTAGCCTGAGGGGTTAAAAAATATTCAATTTCTTTGAATTTTATTGCAATGTTGGTAATTAATAAACTTTACCGGAGAACGACGAATCACAATTTGAAGTTGTATTTAGCCGAAACAGCCATTTAGTAGCGGCACATTCAAATCATTATTAGAAATACATTTTTTTTTTTTAAATTAGCAACCTAGTGCTTCAATATATTTTTGGAATTGTTAAATTTAATATTTTTTAAAATACTTTCGTCTGAATTTTATTATCACGGTGAAGCCAAAATATTTTGTGCACTAGCCCGCTTCAGTTCTGAACAAAAAATCGTTGCTATTGAATAAAACTCTGAATTGGGTTCTTAAAGTGAATTGATGATTCCAATGTCTATTTCAGAACCCCGCTGCCTCCTACAAGACGACAGTCATTAGCAAGAATGAAACAATGCGAACCTTTGAAGTGACAGTTTGCCCCGACGGAACACAGGACCAGTTTAAAGGCAAACTGCAGCCATGGATTCCCAACATAGAGCAATTTCAACAACCCAAAGACAATGCCGCTTCTCTTGAAGGTATTTACACGATTTTTATTTACATATTTAGAAAGTTTCTTTGGTTATCAACTACTTATGACTTGTCCACTGTCAGAGCTAAGCAAGCAATTTTTGTTGGATAATCATTCTCATTGAAGTTCTGTATATTTAATTTTAATGTTGTATGTTGAATTATTATAATTGCTAATTACATGGCTTCTTTGATCTATACTAACTAATCTATCCTGCACTAGTAGTAACCTTACATTTTAACTGATGTTTAAAAATCTATTATTCCTAATGATGTTATAAATTACATCTAGATTGGTCATTGTCTCACAAACTCAAGGTAGAAAAGTGGCAAATAAGAAACACTTGCATTTTCAATTAATTCTTAATTCAAAAGTTATTAATGTATGATAAAGATAGACATTCAAAGAATGTGTGTGTATAAACGACAAAGATATAGGACCGGGCGGCATTTTCATATTTGCATCGAATACTACATTGTACATTCAACATCATGGGTGTGACTGAGATGACAAGCTACGCATACTCGCTTACACTAAGATGTAAACGGAATGTTGTATGAGACGACCTACTGTCCTAGGTTGTCCTTATACTTGTTGTTACATTTACTGTATCACTTTCTCTAATGGCGATAAAAATCTTCGGGAAGCAATGGAAATAATTATATTTTTTATAAAATTAAAAATTTGCATGTATTTATGAATGAAATGTTATTCCTTGGCTTTTACTAGTGTTTACTTTGTAATGGAAACATTTTCTCATCATGCATGAGGGCATTTTTCAAGATCATTTTGGCACTTTTTTACTACTTTACTATTTAAGACACAAAACCTATGCAACGTGTGGCAGTTGAGTACTAAAACTACGAAATCGAAAGCAAATGCAATTGCCTTGTTTTTGGCTTACCACTTTTGAGATTTCTACCATGGGTCTACATATTATATATAACGTCATTGATTTTTCCATGTAATTAGTACTCAGATATTTACTGCTGTGGAAGTTTTCTTTCTTTGACAATATTTTATTTGTATACACCGGAATGGATAAATATAAACATTTGTTGCAAAGTGCTTGTATTTCTTTTCCGCTCTATTCTTTTGTATAATTACTATGTATTATCATCATTGGGTACATAATTCCTCCAATAAGTTGGGGCATAAGGCTGAAAATGAAGGGAGACTTGGATTTATTCTTATTTATTGCGTACATTCATAAATTAATATTATTTGGGGGTCCCTCTTCATTTTGGCTTTTTAACTCTGGAGGTATTGCGCGTCCAGCGATGATATTTTAGACATTCTGATTCTTCCCTGCTAACCTGATTTGATTCTTGCCAATATTGAATGATTTTTTCACTTCGTATTACTAACTAATACAACTCTTTCAAGGATGTTAAACTATTACTTTTATATTAACATTAATTCTGCTGGTGTAACAACTGCATATCTTTGAACAATTTGGTTCAGTTGCCCCCGCTGTACTCGCCCTGAGGACTCGAAAAGTAAGTGACAGGAACATTCGTATTGGCTCCCATCGTCATCATCTGGTACGCTTTCCTTCGCTTCGGAACAGTTCGTTTTTAGTTATTTTTTTTCAAAATCGTGAATGTTTTAATGGTCGTTTGTAATATAAAAATTAATGAACATACTTTTCTCTTAAATGATTGCGGAGAATCAAAGTGTAATACTCGATTAATGATACAATAAGAGTATAATTTATTTGTGAGTGTTATATACAAGTTATCTTGTAATCCAATGAGTTATTTGTTTATTTTAGTTTCTACGTCCAAGACACCAAAATTAAGTAATGGAGAAAGGTAAGCAAATCTTTTTTACTATTTAAAAAAAAAAATATTATTTAGCTTTATTGAATTGCAATTATTTACAGATGATATATGTATTTTTTAATTATGGGTAGTGGAGTTCTTTCTCTTTGATCAGTAAATCGATGGCAAAGTGCACAATTGTGTTTAGTGCAATTTCATTTATTTATTTACATTCATACTACAGCATGTAATCATTACCGCTTTTGCAAAGGCATCTGTCAAATTGTTAGTAAATAGTATGAAATTTACAATCATGTAGAATAACATTAATATGGTAATCATTTTTATTTGTGTTGCTTTAATCCTTGTGTTAAACTTTTAAGTCGAATTTAACATATTTGTGCGCTATGCCTAAATTATAAGTTACATTACATTTGAAGTTTGCAACGTATCGCCTCGCCTATTACTTTAAGTTAATTTGTGTGTATTTAGGTATTGTTCTGCTGAGAATTGCGAAGTGGGCGATGAAATGCGATTCACACTCCTGCCAGTGAAGAGCAATTCCTATTGGCAGGTGTGTCTGACGGT
Organism: Limnephilus lunatus; assembly: GCA_917563855.2. Lineage (NCBI taxonomy): Eukaryota > Metazoa > Arthropoda > Insecta > Trichoptera > Limnephilidae > Limnephilus > Limnephilus lunatus. Next base: position 51,866,490 of record OU830593.1, read on the forward strand.
GAGCAGCCGCAACGAGCACCATCACCGCCTGATGCAGAAGGAATTTGTGAGCGCGTGCGAGCAGGCCTGCCAGGCAGGGTCGGGGTCTGGGGAACAGGGAGAACCCCAGGGGCTGATGGCTGTAATGGTGTGGCGGGATGCCATGTGGCACCGCGCCCTGGCCACGCCCCGCGAGGGCTGGGCCCTGGTGGACTCTGGCACCATAGTACCCTGCAAGAGTGTCAAACACTGCCTCCCCTGCCCTGAGGCCTTCGCTGATATCCCTTTCCTGTGCTGCCAGGTTCGGGGACACATTCCCGTAAGAATACCACACAAATTGTTAAAAACTAAAATACATAGCTAAGACTTAAGACAATTTGTTGTAATTTATGCTCCACCACAAGATTTAAACAATTACATCATAAGATGTATTGTTTTTACCGTGTGGGAATACATAAATATTACTTATTAATGTCTCCTTTTGCCTCTTTTCTATTCCCTGAAGATTATTTGCACATAAATACATTGTAATGAATATACATAAATAGCCTTACTTTGTGAAAATTTATTCAATTGATAAAAAACCGTGGATGTGAAAACATTACTAATTAAAAAATGACAAAAAATTGTTCTTGGAAAGATATATACATACATTGCATACACAGCCAGAGGGGATTGTTTATCTATTGTAAATGCTTATCTTACTAATATTATAAATGCGAATGTTTGAATGCATGGATGTGAGTTACTCTTTCACGCAATAAATATCGAATGGAATTTAAAAATTCTTTCACTAATCGAAAGCTACATTATTTGCGAGTAACCTCTGGCGTTATGAATGAACTGTGGCTTTATGAAATTATGTATCATACGTTTTCTGTCCCTAACAAAATGGAGTTATTGCAAACGTCAAACAAATTGTTACCTTGGAAACAATGTTTTTTTTTAATTTTAGGCTTAAAAAGAGTGCTTTGTTGTGATTAAAAAGAGTACTTTTTTGGCGTCGTAGTTAATATCTACATATCTCTAAAAATGATTATTCTCCGAACAAAAAGCATAGCGTTGATATAAAGCATAGCGTTTGAAGTGGACTGTCATTTTCTTATTTTTTTTAGGTTACTCTGGATTCAAATATGAATAAAATACTAATAAAGGGAGTAGGTACTTAAAATAAATTTTCTATTTCTATAATTAAAATTTTTTCTAAAATAGAATTTTTATTTGCGAAATGTCATTCACAAATTTTGTAATTTTCTATAAACAATAATTATTTTCTATTAGACAAAATAGCAAGAATAATAACAATTATGCCAATAATTATGCCAGTAATTTCCCACTAATACTATGCGAGCGAAGCCGTGGGTAAAAGCTAGTTTTATTAATAATTTCTGAATGAATTTTGTAATTGTTCTGACGTATTTGAAATGTTATGTAAGTTTCTTATTTTTGATGTATGAAAAATGTAAAAAAAAAAAGCTTTCCTTAAACATATTCCATTAAAACGTCTAAAAATTTCTTTAAATTCGAAATTCAAAATTTAAAAACACAGTCCTCTTATTTAAAGAATTTGCAACAAAACTATCGCTTTACTTTTTATCTCATTCTTACAATTAAAAATTATAAATTTTTTTTTTTTTTTTTTTTTTTTTTTTTTTATTTAATATAAAACATGGGTTACATTTTAATTATACATATTTTACAAAATATCATATTCAAGGTCATGATTGGTCATGTATACCTTATCAGAAAAGAGGAGCTCTTGTGCCTGATAAGGGAGCCACAGTTCTTACTTAGGTTACATTTTATAATATATTTTGTATAAAATATTAATTTTTAATGTAAGTTTTTTTGAAAAATTGTTTAATTTTATTTATTTGTTCTGATTGGTTCGAAATACAGCGCAATTCAGAAGGGAGATTATTGTAGTTTTTTATAGCTTGGTAAATATAATGGTTGTGCATTTGTGTTGTTTTAAAATTTGGTGTAATAAATTGATTTCCATTTCTCATTAATGTGTAAAATTCTTCATATTCTTTATTATTTTTTTCTTTACACATTTTAATAATAGAAGCTTGCTTAAATATGTCATCGACATTTGGTACTGGAAATAATTTAAATAGTGATTCTGTTGAGAAGGTAGGTTTTTTTTAAGGATTACTTTAATAATGGTTCTTTGTGAAACTTTTACTGAGTTTAGATTGTTTTTGTAAGAACCTCCCCAACCTAAAATTCCGTAGATAAGCAAAGAGTGAACAAGGGCATAGTACACATTTTTGATTATTTTTACATTCAATATATTTCGTAATCTAACAAATATATATATACATTTCCTTATTCTCTTTACTAGCTCTGCAATGTGACTATTCCACTTCAGGTTTTGATCAATAATTACACCGAGATATTTAATTTCAGTAGAAGAGTTAATTACAGTACAAAAAGGATCATTTTGTTTACAGCTTACATTGTCACATTTTTCATCGTGGATTTTAATATTAACTTTCTGGTTAGGTATTTTCTGTAAGGAGAATAAGACATATGTTGTTTTTTTAGCATTAAGTGTGAGAAGGTTATTATCAAACCATGATTTTAAGATATTAATATCTTCGTTTGCAATTTTGTTAACTAGTTCCCATGTTTGACCTTTTATTAATAATACAGTATCATCTGCATAAGAGATTAATTCGCCTTTAATTTTCTGTTGGAAAATGTCATTTACATATATAAGAAACAATAATGGTCCGAGGACGGTACCTTGAGGTATGCCAAATTTACTTGTTAATGATGTACTAAATGATTGGTTTAATTTTACAATTTGAGGTCTCTCTGTTAGGTAGCTTTTTATCCATTTAAGGGCTATATGGTCAATGCCATTTTCTTTTAATTTTAATATGAGTTTTTCATGAGAGATGCTGTCAAATGCTTTCTGTAAGTCGATAAAAATTCCTATACATTTATTCGATTTGTCTAGGGTACTCTGGATACTTGACGATATTTTTGCGATTGCATCTTGGGTACTTTTTCCCTCTGTAAATCCAAATTGATTTTTATTTATGGTTGAGTTATTTTTTATGAATGCAGTTAGTCTTTTTTTAGCTATTTTTTCAAAAATTTTGGATATATTAGATAAAAGCGAAATTGGTCGGTAATTAGAGACGTCCTCCGGATTACCGGATTTGAAAATTGGAGTTATTATTGCTTTTTTATATGTGCTCGGGAAAGTTCCTGTTTTAAAACTATTGTTTATGATATAAGAGATTGGTGTAGAAATAAGATTTTTAATATTTTTTAATAATTCCTTAAATAACTGAAAAAATCTGCAATTTAAACATTGATTTCTCTTATTTGTATTTATTCATGCACGCATTTATATTATTAAATAACATTATTTTCATTGAAGTTTTATTAAACTCGCGTGGAAAAGAAATAAAAAAAATAAAGGTTGAGAAATAACCTAAGACCTACTGTTAGCAAAACTAAATTATCAACAAAAAATTATTTAAAGGACTAAAACTGAAATAAATAACATCAGTATTAGTGATTATTAGTATGCGGCTGGCGGTGGCAAAAACATTGGGAATGTATGGCGAGCGATACGCTGAAATAGGCCAAAATCAAATGATCTTTTATAGCTAATTGGCCTCATAAAACAAATTTGACCGGTTAAATAACTATAATTTAATTGTTTTGCCTTTAATAATGAGCGGCTCTGGAATTTTGGTTTTGCCACCGCCAGCTCCATACTAGTAATTATGTTGAAATGTACTAATGTCATAGTGAATTGATGATTTAAAAGGAAATTATGTTCAAAAACATAAAATGAACTGCGAATAAAATTCCACGTGTCACAAAATAAATTTTCCCGCGAAAGCTATGAAATAAGATGGCCACTGCGCTTGCGCAAATCTGGAGAAATTCAATACAACCAACATAAAAACGTGGTCATGTTATTATTTTTTATTAGTAAGGCTGTTTATGTATACAATGTGATGTTAGGCAAAAATGTGATAAGTGCAAAAGTGTACATTTTGTGATATTTCATTAAGTTCTATGCTTGCTCTCTTGCTTTTATGTATGACTATGATAACTTCAAATAGAAGTATGCGATGTATACTAAGGAAAGGCAAATATGGAATAAAATAATCAAATGAGAGAAGAGCCAAATTGGATTCCCGCTCCTACAATATATCTTGAATCTACCAATTGGTACAGACTTTATAGTTTTCGGCAGGCCATTATAGTATTTCATCCCTTTGTAAAGTTAACTATTTTGCATATTTGTCCTTTTTTGGTAGTCTGATTCATTGCACGTCCTTGTGTTATGTCTGTGAATGTCCTTGTTTTATACAATTTTATTTGAAAAATATTTTGGTAACAGGTTGTTTATTATTTTATATCACCCCGTTCAAGGTCAGCATCTGTTTCACTGTTAGCCAATTTAGTTCCTTTAACATTTTAGTTACTTTTAAAAATCAATTTCGCCTCAAGTGTTATTCTCATTTAAAAATCAATTTCGCCTCAAGTGTTATTCTCATTGCTCTGTTGTACAGAATTTCTGACTTATTTTTTTCCTTGTCATTTCACAAGAAAATAATAGTTGAGCAGTAGTTAAAGAAAATGGAGTAATAATGGATTAGTAATAAATTAATAATTAGTTTATACAGGAATGTGTAAAATAAACTACATAATTTATTAAATAATAAAATCAAATATTTATGACCATGGTAACTTGTATGTATGACTATGATTATATATATGTATGACTATGATAATTTATATGTATGACTGTGATGGTTTTTATGTATGATAATTTGTATGCATGACTGTCATAACTTGTATGTACACAAATGAACCTTATTATTTTTCAATTTAAAGGTCATATTTAAAGTTTTGAAGTACAGTGCTCTCTCAGTAATCCGCCGCTTGATCATCCAACAACTACTATAATCCGCTAATTTTACATGGAAATTTTAGGAAAGATCTATTGCGGTCTTTGTTTTTACGAATTACCTGTTTTAATTTTTTGCATATTTTGTATTATGCATTGTATCCGCGCCGCTTTCAGTAATTGGACTCTTGGCTGGTGTTTGGGGTGGCAGATTAAAGAGAGAGTATAATAAGAAATATTATTTTTGCACTTGTCAGATTTTGATCCTACAAACTAAATTATTAAATAATGTCCTTTTTCTGACCACCTGTGCTTACTAATTGTTGTTTGGGTTTTTTTTTTACAGTTATCCTATGATGCAGTATACACTTTTAAAGTGATGTCGAAAAACGTGTTGAATAGATCGCTTTCCGTGGAAATACTAGATGAGAAGAACAAAAAACATAGTGGGACTTTGAAACCCTGGGTCCCTTTTGCCCTGTGCCTCTCTACCGTTGCCCACAGGTTAAGCACAGGTGAATAATGCAACTGGTTCACTAGGCGGCAGGGACATAGTATGAGATTGTAAATAAATTGGGATCATTTTAATACTTTATATACACAAGATTATTCAGTAGGCTACCTAAACATTGTTTACTTGTGTGAAAAAGAGAAGAGAAATTAAATACATAAATATTATAAAATGATCTGTACATTGCTTCTGCCTGATAATTTATCAAAGTTTAAGCAATACGTTTTCTCAATAAAACAAGATGTTCCACCAAAGTTCTTTGTCATTCATCTCTGTCATTATTAACTCTTTTCCTATCATTTCCACATTGTTTTCTTTCTTATGAGTTGCAATTTATTTAGAAGATTTCAGGCAGATATAAATGATTGCTTCATGATAAGTGCTTCAAAATATTAATGAAAATTTTTCATTTCATCACTAATATTATCAGCAACAGTCTATCCTTTTACTAATATTATCAGCATTTATCCACATTCGTTTTATTGCACACAGGACACTCAAATTTGTACTCTGCACTTGTTGTGATGATAATGCATAAGCATCCATTATTATTACTGGTCACAGCAACCAAACAACAATAATGAAGTTTGGAATGTGTGTTTAGTAAAAAGGGGCCATTCAAGTATTACGTAAGCACTACGGGGGGCGGGGGGGGGGGGTTTGCTTTGCTTATTTTTGATGACATGGGGGTTGAGGGAGTCTGGATGGTGATTACCTCAGCAGTATCAATATTTTTTTTTTACTTTTTCAGATTTTCTACAAAATTTAGTCGATTTTGGTTTGAACACATATGGCAACCCTGCTTGTCTATGCTCGAAAACGAAACGCATTTCCAGGGTTTCCAAAAGTAATGGATACGTTTACTTGCTTAGAACCGAGTATGAGAATTACCGCGCGCTATTCACTTGTCTAAATTTCTGCCGCCAATCTATTGTTTCGTTTCGGTATGATTGACGATTTGACGTGTTGTAAGTTAATGTTTGTTTTACCATTGATCCACTTTTGCCAAAGTTGAATGGTTTAAAATGTCGTTTCAAATAGACAGATCTAAGTTATACCAATATTCAAAAGTTTCAAACTGTGCGTTCAGTGCGTTAAAGTCCTCTATTCCAAGCCTATTCCTTATTTCTGGAGTTATAACTGCTGCTCATGAATCAATAAAGAAACCAGAACATATTGAATGCATGTACATACCAATGTTTACGTAAGCTTGGGAGGGGGGGTAAGAGCTTTGCTTACTTTTGCTGACGAGGGGGAGGGGGGTTTATTTTAGCAAAAAATCTGCTTACGTAACATTTGAACAGCCCCAATAGTAGGGGAGGCGGAGCAGGGATTTTGGGATTTACTCAAGCGCGTCAGATTAACTAAGGGGAGATACCTCCCGACCCTGTTATGGACTACCACCATTTATGAACCAATAATATTGGTGGGTGCGGCTAGGGCAACCGATCAGATTAGTAAAAAAAAATCGATACCTGTAGTTACTCGAGCGTGTCAGATTAAGGTATTATGAGTTAATTACATTCAGAAAAGTTTACATTTCAATAATCTGACGATTTGAACGTGACGTAAGAAAATTAGCGAGTCACAAAGTTGCAAAAAAAAAACGTCACATGGATTTACTCGAGCGCGGTTAATTTTTTTTTTATTTCGAAGGAAATAATGTAAGGATCACAGAAATAATATAATCTGACGATTTCAACATGCCGAAGAAGCTAAAATCATCACTGAGTGTGGAGCGTACAGCGGCTGACGGCGCTGAGAACTGCCTACTAACTCTCGACTCCATAGACATAGGAATATTACTAGACCTGCCCTAAGTGATAAAAGTGGTCTGCCTATATTTAAAGAGGAAAGATATGATTGTTTGTTTGTTTGCATTGAATAGGCTCCGAAACTACTGGACCGATTTGAAAAATTACTACGACTCAAGCAGCGACATTTTAATTAAATTTTAAAAATAAAATAAGACTTATTGTGGCATAACTATAATAGTTAGACATATGCTGTCGCGACACTTATTGTAAATAATGATGTGTTCTGCAAAGTTGTAGTACAATATTTAATTCTATCATCAATAGTTTTCGCAGCGCACGTGATGTAAAGAATATTTTAGTTATTTTTTTTACACCTTGGGTAACATTATTGGAGTTTTAGTAAGGAGACCTAATTTTTTGAAAATATAATAAAGCCCTTGTCAATGTTGCAATGCCATATTCAAAGAAATGAAATGTTTCTCCTTGCATGTCCTTTCCCGTGCGTTCCCCTCCAGCATTCCACTTCCACCTTCCCCGCCACCGCTCTCCCGCTCCCCCGTCCCGCCAACACCCTTCCGCGTTCCAAATATTCAGTCCTAGCCGGGTACCATAGCCGCACTGTATTGTACTGTACCGTACCGTACCGTATCCGGGGACCATAAACAAATCGAAGGTGACTTATGATATCACCAAAGATTCGGTTGACTTTTTGGATCGGTGTTATACCCGCCTGGCCGCGCGGCACTTCATTTCTTGACTCCTCTCCCGCCCGGCCCGTAGCCGAGCGGGGTGACCGTGACCACGCAATTTTTTTTTAATACTAAAATTTTTAAACTCGAGATATCTTTCGAATGAAATATCCGAATTGAATAATTCAAAAAGTTAAATAAAGGTATTGAAGCTGTCTTGAATATAAAGTAATTTATTTTGATAAGGATTAAAACCAAGATACAAATAAAGAGCCCTTTCAAGCGGTGACATTTTAATTAATTTTTAAAATAAAAGAACACTTATCATGGCATAACTATAATAGTTGGACATATGCTGTCACGACCTTTTTTGTAAATAATGATGTGTTCTACAAAGTCGTACTACATTATTTTATTCTATCATCAATAGTTTTCGCAGCGCACGCGATGTAAATAATATTTTATTTAATTTTTTAACACCTTGTGTTACATTTTTGGAGTTTTAGTAAGGATCCCTAATTTTTTTGAAAATATAATTTAGCCTATGTCACACGGGGATAGTGTAGCTTCCTAACAGTGAGGGGAATTTTTCAAATCGGTTCAATAGTTTCGGAGCCTATTCAATGCAAACAAACAAACAATCAAATCTTTCCTCTTTATATATATAGGCAGACCGCTTTTATCACTTAGGGCAGGTCTAGTAAAATTCATGTCTATGGTTGAGTCGTACGTTGATAGGCGCTTGCTTGTTTTATATTCTGTGGCAGAGCCGGAGGCCCTTAGGCCGCGCGTTCGTGAACAAAGCTTTGGTTTATTCATTGTGTAAAGAAATTTAATATGTGAATTTTTTAAGAAGTTTAATTAAGCGATTTTCTTTTTATCATTATAATAAGTACATATTATTTTTTGTTCATTGTAATTCTATTCAGTAATAAAAAATAGAATAAAAAACTTAAAACTGTCAGATTAAGAAAACCCCTCCACATAATTGTCAGATTATAGGTCAGCACAACAAGGACATCAAACTGAACCGTCTATATAAAAATCTGACGCGCTCGAGTATGTCAAGGTCACGATTTTTTTTTACATTTTAAAAAATCTGCCACGAGTTTAGGTTACGTCCAAATCGTCAGATTATTGAAATCTAAACTTTTCTGCATGTAATTAACTCACATTACCTTAATCTGACACGCTCGAATAAATCCATTGTTTTTCAATTTTCTACCTCTTCATACGGCCACCCCCACCACTCAACTCGTCAGATTAATATCTCTCCATTACCAGAAACACGTAGGGCGTATACGCTATTAATATCTGACGCGCTCGAGTAAGTCATTGTGACGATTTTTTTTTACATTTTTGAAAATTTATACTCGCTCCCCCCACCACTGAAATGGCATACATCACATAAACTTTTTTTCTTTTTAGCATCTAATCTTTGCAATCCAATAGGTCTCCACAACGCTCGAGTAACTACCCATTTAGCGTTATTTCCTCCCCTACTACAAAGCATTGGTAGAGTTTTAAATATGTACAGTGAAACCCTCTTAAGGAGTTCTCTCTTAAGACGTTTCGTGGCTTCAGAAGTTTGGTTTTTTCGGTCCCTCGGCTCAATATTGGCCCAATTTTTCCCGCATATAAGGTTTTCCTGCTTATGAAGTTTTTTTTTTCCGGTCCCTTGGAAAACTTCTTAAAAGGGTTTCACTGTAGTTCTTTTCTAAAAATACAGCTATGGTCTGGTAAAAAGCATTGGTAGAGTTTTAAATAGTTCTTTTCTAAAAATACAGCTATCGTTTGGTTCCCAATAAATAAGTGGAGTAAGGCCCTTTGTACAAGACGTATTTTGCCAATGTGAAAACCTCCGTTGGACTCACCGCGTATTTGCACATTGGCCAGTGTTGTATGGGCCACATGGCGAGATCACATTATTGAGCGACCATCGGAGGCGCTGTTAAAATACTCGTGTTGTAGACAAACTACGAGAACTTGTACATGAAACTAGTCAACAAAACGTTTTCACGTTGAGACACAGTTTTATGTTTGAAATTAACTTTAAAAAGAAGGTATGCAAAATGGACGTTAACCAAGATAATATGTATACATAATTACTCTGGTAACATGTAACTTAGATAATAAACTTTCTTAACATGTTATCTATCGATGCTACAAATATAAAACAATTTAAAGTTCAATTGGATGTTCATTTGGAGAGAAGAAAGGATTGACTTATTGCGATATTAGATAGCAGAATGCTGCCCAACTAATCGTAATACTGATTTTTAAATCTTTTACTTTATATATAATATATTCATTGTAATGAATGTCAGCAGCTTAGCAACACTAACCGTGACTCTCCGTTGGCAGCCGTCTCGTGAACAACCATACACATTTTTCTTGCGGCGTGAGCTACTCGCCGTGCCGTTGGCAAAACATGTCATACACAAGTGCTCCAAATATATAAAGTTGACGACATTAATACAACATAATAAAAGCAGCTCCATAACTCTACTAAGCAAAAATTAGATAGGAAAGTGTCATATGAGAATCAGATTTAAGGTTATACAATAACAAATATGTACAGAAAGCCAATATTCCTACCCCCTAACAGCTGCTTTTGTAACTAACTCTTCTTATAAGTGTGTTAATAGAAGTCTAGTTAATAACCACTGTAACCTCTCCCTCTTTCTTATAAACAATACATGTAACGGAAGGAGGGGTTACAACGGAACTCTCAGCATCCATAGAATTATTCCTACTAGATAATGGTTGAATGTACGGGATACAAGATGCATGGTTGTGTATAAATTAAATAAGCATTAACACTGTACTTACAAATTTATTATAACAATTACATCCGTACCATAATGTATATTTACAAAATATTCATATAGGAACAGTGGGAGCGATCGCATAGTGAATTACGTTGCAGCGTCGTTTCCAACTCTGAATCGAATGGTTCTTCTTATTTTGTTCGCTACCGGCTGTCGGTGACTAGGTGAAAATATTGTGAGATCGCTATTGACGTGCGAGGAGCCGATAGGAATTATTTCGCAAGTCAAAATAGCTGCGTCGTTCGCTGCCACAAATGTAACAAATACTATAAAATTGGTTTTAAGTAGGACAAAGCTATGAAAAAGAAATCAGCATTGATAAAATGTTCTAACATATTTTCAAATGCACTTCAAGCGGTTGCTGTTTGAAAAAATTGTTTTTATTTTAAACTGCTGTAATATTATATTCGAAAATGTGTGATGCATATTTGAGTAATTTTTTTCACATATATTCACTATACCTCAGCTACAGCTGCATATATGAAGTTTAAGTCAGTGTTGGGTCATCCAACGATCCAACCATTGGAGCAATGGAGATTTCCCAGTGTTTGGTATTCTATTCGGCCATTTGATTTAATTATTATCATACTTGCAGATATTAATTCAGAAACATGTGATGAAAGAAAAAAAGAAATGCGTTAAATTTATAATTAATTTTAATTCATAAAAATGACCTAACCAAACTTGGGTTTTCATCACTCAAGTGGTTAGTGATGTTTCATGTGTAAACCTCTATCTATGTATTTTATTGAACTAAAATTTATTTGGTTTTCACTTAGCGAAAATCATTATAAAAATAAGAACAATTTCTACAGATCCAGTAGACCATAAGTTTAAGAATCTTCTACCTGCTCTATAGGTGCGATCATAAGTGTCCTTTTGATAAAATATTCATCCACACGAAATACAAGAATATAAGGAAGACTAATATCACATTTCTTATGCACATCATGTAGTTGGAACCTTTACGAAGAGATTGGTACAATATTCATGCAAAAAAATAGTAGATAAAAATGCATTTCCCGCCATCAACCCGTCTGCTTGGTTCAATATATTCGCACCTCACAATCCGGAAGCTTCGGTTTCGTCAAACCGTCACTTTGGATCGAGATTGTAAAATATCTATGCAAGATAGCTTTCATATTTCACATGTACAATACACAATAAGAAGAATTATTTCATTCTCTTTCTGGTTAAAAGAAAAATACATATATTTGCATGAGAGGAAGAGAGATGCCAGAGAGCGAAATGTAAGGTCGCTCTGAGACGTTTTTGGTCTTATGAAAGTATAACGTGATTACGTGTTTTGGGATGTATTTATTCCTAAACAAGCAGACGGGTTAAATACAACCAACGTAAAAGGTGAAACTACCCGTCCCGCCTTAAGTGTGTTTTAATACGTTAACTCTGTGAGCTTTTGCCGTTAATCCCATTTTCATTTATAAGTTACTGTACTGTTTATATTATATTTACCAATGCGTAATGGGCCTTGCCGACCACTCAATTTGGCTGGTTCAACCGTTAATTGTTAACCTTATCGTATACAATGCACCTCCACATGGTTCAACTCAACCAGATTGATGACAACCTCTCAACCAAATTGACTGTAAGCCCCATTATATTATAGCAGACTGATAAAAATTCTGACAGACATAAAAAAAAAATTTTCATTCTTTACTTGCAGTTGATTTAACAGCAGAGACGTTAAATAATAGTAACTTGCAGCCTGTGTTTTACGACCATTTGTCAAAGTAAGTAGTGCAAAAATAATAAATATGGAATGTACCTTATATATATATTTTTCCTAATTAAAAACATAATAACTTCATTGAGAAATATTTAATGTCTAATGTACATTGCAACCAAAGTCGAGTTCAACACATTACATTCATGCAGATACATTGCTTTCGTACAGCGTGTTTCAAATTTGTTATTTGATTTCAAAAAATAAAATTTTGGTGAAAATGAAAAAAAAAAAAACCTTTTCAAATATTTTAATTCAATTATCAGATTCATACACTTTCTTGGTAATGCATAATAATAAGAGCTCTTGTTGACGACGACGCGTGATAGTCTGTTTTTTACAATGGACTGGTGTCAATTGCTTAGTGTTGTTTAGTTAAGTAAGTATGAATGTTTGTTCATGCACCGGACATCTGTTGACAGTATCCACGCCGACTGCGCTTCTGACATCCGTCGGCAGGTGCAGAGAACCACTCCAGTCTAAATGTCGAATGTATCAACAACGCTGGACAGACAAACATTTTCGCTCCCAAATATTTTTATTTTGTTGTGCAATTTAAAAAGAAATGTGAATCAGAATATTGACATAGAATTATTATAAATCACAAAAAAAATTAATTATTTTACCTTTCTTTAACCGCTTCTGTGCCAAGAGCGAGATATCTCGCATTCTTGGCCGTGCCCAGCAGGCCGGCCATAGAAAAATAGCGAGTATTCTCGCTCTTTTTGAGCCTCTGTATCATACATATGTCCCATTTTTTATTAATTTAAAATATGGAACAGACAGAGAGATCTATTGGGATGATTTAAACATTTTTTTTTTTTGATTTTGGTTTTTTTTTTATTTTTTTTTAAATAAGATTTGAAAATGATTTATTCTGATTAAAGTTCACGGCTTGCTGTGCACAGCTACACTTCTACCTACTGGCATTTAAAAGGTTAAATCTTCAAAAAGAGAACAAAATATTTTCTCTTTCTAACAAAATATTTCTTGCTTTTTTTTGCTGTAGTCTTTTTGTACAACTAGTATGCTTTTATTCTAGTAGATATACGGAATGTGTATTCTTACTCACTTCATGTTTCAAACAGATGAGATCTTAGATATTGTGTACAAGGAAACTTGTTTCACACCAGCCCGTTATCAGGTAAAAAAACTCCCGTCAACCAGAGCCCTAAGTAATAAGAAAGAGAAACAGCTGTCGGAATTTGTGAGCCTTGTGTACCTTACCACATGTTTTGTTTGCCTCAACTCTGATTGCGTGACCTGTGTAACTGTAATTTCAATTAAGGTTAGCCCATGCTACTTCTTTAATTTTTTAAAATTTGTTTTAGGTTAACTGTCTCTGTAGGAACTCGTGTACTCGTGGTGAAATTCATTGATTTTGCTCATGTGTATTTGCAACTAGCTGATTCTGAAAGCAAATCTGAATTTGTGGAACACCGTGAGAAGATTGCGGCATATGGCCTCCAAAGTAATTATTTAGATTTAGTAAAATTTATGCATTTGTACTTTACTGGGTTAATTTACAAAATCCCTTATCAGAACCAATTACCTTCCTAAGGCACATCATATATCTGACACCCAATCCTCACACGGTTTAAACTTTGCTGTTAACAACACTTTTGTTCTTTGTTTATATGTGGATTTATTAAGTACCAGATGTAATTAATTGATGACTGAGTGTTTCCCTCGTAGGTCAGCCCCTCGACGATATTCCGCTCGAGGGACAGGTTGTGTTGGCTCCAGCCTATGATATGTACAACAGAGCAATGGTGAACTATATTGAAGGAGACAAATGCTCCGTATTCATTTTGGATACTGGTGAGTTTTATCACGATTTTTATCTTAACTTAGTCAAAGCAATACTAAATTAGTTACAAAGATAAATTAAATTTCAGAAGCGGTATTTTTAGACCCAATTGTAAAAGTATTTTTTTATGAGAACTCTTGGTAAAATTCAGATGAATGCATGCTCCGAGTATTGTAGCTGTTACGTTTTTGTGAAAGTGGTTTTGTAATGACTTTTCTCGAAACGTCACTTCAGGGCATCGAAATATCAAATCTAGATTTGGAATGTCATAAATTAACAATTGGAATCAGGCCCACCTATGAGTAGTTTCTTAACAAAACTCCTTGTAGAATACCATTGCCCCGCTTCGAAAGACTAGCACACAAATTAACACAGTGAAAAGTTGGTTTCAAATGGCATGATTTTATTTGATCAAGTTGATATTCATTTGGTCCGCCAACAGGAAGCCAGAAAGACATGCTTCACAAATTTGACAATTTTGTCAATATTGTTAGTTTTTTTAAACGCTAGCTTGAAACCAGATTTCATCAGAAGGATAAATTGAGTGCACTTTGGGAAAACCGATACTACACACACCCACAACACATTTTTATATGTTAACCTCTTCAGTGGCTTTGATAAAGTAAAATAAATCTTTGCTCTTGAGTAATTTGAATGTTGTTTTATTGTTATTTAAAGCTTGTGTATTGTACATCGTAGGTGACCGGGAGTTGGTGAATGTGCAGGAGTTGAGGATGAGCCCCGGGTGGGTGGGACAGGTGCCCCCTCTGCTGTGCGTATCCCTTGCTCAGCTCAACACCCTGCGCTATAAGCCTGCCTGCTTCTCGGCCATGAACAAATTCATCTCCAATAAGACGGTCTTCAAATGCGTGAGTCACTCTTAACTTTCAGCTACTAAAGAAAGCTAATAGCTCCTACCAGTTTCAGTAGGGATCTTCCTTCACCAGGCGAATATTAAAACTACAATAAAATACAAAATACTTAGAGATGTACATTAATATTTAGGTAGAGTGGTGGTCAACAAAGGAGAAGGGGTAATAACGGGAGAGAACAGAATGTTTTACTGGAAATATGTCTAGAATAGGACTATGAGATTTATTTAATTGGTTATTCAATATACTAGAATTATTATTTAGGGATTTTCTGATTTCGAGTACTTCTAAGTTATCTATTTTTTTGTGTTTTTTAAAGTGGTTTCAAACTAATTTATGTTTTTATATTAAAACTTTTTACTCTATGCTTTTCTATTCTCATACTAATCGTTTGAACTGCATGTTTTTAGCACAGTTTCCCAACCTTCTTTTGTTTACAGTTTGAATTTTTATAAGTTTCATATAATAACCACCCGACTTTGCCCTAGTTTCAATGATCCTTTTGATGATGATTCCAAATCAAAACTTTCCAAGATTCCTAATCAAAAGGATACAATAATATGTAGCACATATTTTAATGAATTAATGTGTTTTTATGCTAATATGAATAGTTTTGGAGTGTTTTAAAGTTTCTTCATTTTTTTAGTAATCTTGCTTTTGAAGATTTTACATGCAAGCCAACAGTAGTTAGTAAAACAAGCCAAATGGCAGTTTTCACTTTCAAATCCATATTTCAAATATCCATTGTGAAAATGAAGGCGAACTGAAAATAACACCTATCGTACTGCCACATTCTGCCGTCAGTTCTTTCAGTCTAGATTTCTATGGGCCGGTTGTTTCACAGGACTTGACCAATTTATCAAATTTCAAAATTAATATCTATGAAACAATTGGCCCATAACCACTCGGGCTATGGCTACCCAAATTTAGGTAGGTGATTATAAAAAATGAATTTTAAATTTAAAGTTAAAAAATAAATAAATTATGTAACCTAAAAATATGGGATGAAATCTAGATATTTTCACTGGCTAACTTGTTGAACGTTGGATGGTATTTCGAAAAACTGCGCGGAAATTACCTTGATGAATTTTGGTCAAATATACATATGAAAACAAAGCAATCTTTGTTTACCTGTTAATATATCTTATTATGTTTACCAGATAATATATCTTATTATTCATGTATAAGATAATATCGTAAGAAGTTTTCCCAGAATAGCTAACTTTAACTAAAAAACATTTAAAATTCTCTCATTCCGCAAACAAATATTAAAAATATATGTTTGTACGAATATAAACTGATTTTATTATTTCTACACAAACCTGAATACACACCCTAAATGAAAAAAACAATTGGAAGGAGTTTTCTGAACTTGTCCTTCGTACCATGTCCATCACTCGAGTGGACAGTGGAATAATAACTGAACTTCCACAAAACTTCAATACTGATTTTGAAGTTTGATAACAGTTCTGTGAAATTTTTAGAGCAAGCATAAATTATGCTTGACGGCTGATTAAAATAATTTTAATAAAATTTGGACACAAATCTCAAATTTTTCTATGGACAATTTGTGAGAGGTTCAAATCTGATGAGAGTTCAAATGCCTAGTCCTTAGTCAACGCAATTAATTTCAGATTGCAACATCATTTCTTCTAGAACTTGGAAATATTCATTTAGCAGTAAAAAAATAAGACAAAATGCCATATTATTGTTGGCTCAATATTTTCTATTTCTTCAAAAAATTGTATATTTCGAAATAGTGGTAATCTACTAATTTAGCAAAATCTAGTCCTGGAATAAAATAGAGAATTTAGCACATGATGAATATGTTTGTTTGCAGAAGGAAATAAGTGAGAGCGGGATGTATCTGGTGGTGGAGCAAAGCATGATGAATTTGAACAAGATGCTGCTTGATCTGTGCACCCCTGCTTGGAAGAAACTCATCCAACAAGGACAGACCCTCTACAGTGAGTGTACTCCATACAGCCATACAGGCAGGGCTAACTAATTTAATTTGGAAAAGGAGTGGTAGATCCTCTCAGTACCGCCCTGGTAAAAGACCTCCGTGCAGAAATAAAACGTTGCTTGAAATAGCTTTAGTCGTGTTACTTCTTCTTCCCCGTCTCCTTCCAGTCCCCACTCCCTTCAGTTTCACTAAAACAGTCCCACTGGCTCTGTTGGGACTCTTATGCGATATTCTGTTAACCTGGCTGTCGCGTTCGGCCATGGGTGGCCGCGGTAGGAATTTAAAAAAAAACTTTTGGATGCGATTTTGACACTTATGCATAAAGAAATTGTATGAAGGACAAGGTCTGAATGGTTTGGGCCATTCTCGTTCTTGACGTAACAAAAAGCCGCATAGCGCCTAGCCTCTCTGAATAAATTACAAAAATTATCTTTGGTTGACTTGGCGACCTCGGCGTCACTTCAACCGTCATTTTGGGTGTGTAAACTTTGAAAACGTAAATATTTTACATTTTCAAAGAAGTATTAATGTCATAACTTCTTCTAAAACACCCTTGGTTTGTTTTTTTTCACGTAGGGTGTCTATTCAGGTTTGTGTAGAAATTAAAAAATCCGTTCATTTTCGTACAAATATATTTTTATACGATTTGTTTCCGGAGTGGGAAAAAGCTAATTTCGCGCGGTTTTTTTCCAAATACGCCCGGCGACAGCCAGGTTAAGTGTGGAATAGGACAATGGGCTGAAACAATAATCTGATATAAATATTATCTGTATTTACTCTTTGAATTCACATGTAAGTATTTTTTAAACATAAGAAGGAGAATAAATGTGTTTTGAATTTTTGACAACTGATAAACAACTAATAATGTAAGTTAAATGATTTTTTTTTAATCAATTTTCAACATTATGCACTGATGTAAGAATATTTTCTTTATATCCACCGCAATCTAAATTAACCTCACCCAACCTAGCATGTACTTGTAAGTAAATAAATGTGCCTTAATCGAACCTAACCTTATTATGCGTTAAGTTCAAATCCTCATCGACGTATTCGGCTACAACAATGCCAATAATGCAATTTTTTTTAGTAATAGCACTCTAGCACACCCAAAAGTAACGAGCCATGGATGTAGCCACGGTGGGGCGCTTGCCCCACCTTGGCTGACCAGTGCATGGTCTCTAGGATTGTCGAACGAGTTGTGTTTTCAAATTTACAGCACTAAATATAATGGTTTTTCTTTCTTCCATTCATATTTTTTCTATTCAAAGAGCCTAAAGCGTGAATATGTTATTGAAGCCTACTTTGTTTCGATACCTACTCTACATTCTTATTTTTTGCCCCACCCTAAATCAAAACCTGGCTACGCCCATGTCACGAGCCGTCACTACTTGACGTCATCACTAGAACGATGATGTCAAGTATGATCTCTCGCTGGGACTGGTATATAAGATGTGTGTGTTTTGTGAAGAGTGTAATGAACTTTGGATTCTCTGTTGTTTCAGATCTACCCGTAGCTAATTGTGAAGAAATTAAATATGTGGAGCTGAGAGCCAACCAGAAGGTCAGGATTCTGGACTCTTCCATGATCGTCATTGGAGCCGTCGCGTGCATGCCGGACTTGCCACTGCTGGACAGCAAGCTGGATGATCTCACTAAAGAAGTAATTATTAAAACTTATTTTTTACCATCAAAGCACTGGCAATTTCTTAAAAAAAACCAATGAGTAACTTTAAGAGCCAGCTGTTACACAGATTTGAATAATTCATCAAATTTCTAAGTTAATTTTCAAGTTCTGTTATTATTTCAGTTGTGTGAAACAACTGACCAATAGTGATATAATAACGGAAAATAACTTGAAAATTGTCTTTGAAGTTTGATGAATTGTTCAAATTCTGTGAAACAACCCATCCTTAGTGTTATTAAAAATAGCGCCCTTGAGGTGATTTTTCACAAAAACGGCGCTATATAAATCGTCCAAATATTATTAATATATTTTTTTTTTTCAATTATTTCTGGCTTTCACCCTTCAAGGGTGTTCTAGGCCATCATTTAAAATTACAGAGAAAGGGAAAGGTGAATTTATATATTAATTTTATTTAAATGTGCAAATTTCAGAATTATATGGAAGATTGGAGTCGAGTTCAGACTTAGAAGGGATGAAATGTTGAATGGAGGGGAGGCAATTTTAGATAACGCTTGATAGAAGAGAGGATATTTTTTTAGAGAGGGACAACCAAAAAATATGTGATCTAAAGTGCCCACATCTAGACCACAGAATGTACAATCTGGGGGGTCAAGGATGTGAATTTTAAAAAGGTGAGAAGGAATGGAACAATGTCCGATTCTCATTCGAATAAGTGAGGAAATTTATTTTTTAGAAAAATGGGGGAATTTTTGAAACCACGGTTTTAATGGGATAGTCCTTTGTATTGAGGCGTAGTGGGTTCCCTTGGATTGACTAGCAATGTTCCAATACTCTGTCCAAACACTGCGGGATCTATCTTTGATGATGGAAAAAATATCAGATAGGGGAATATGGTTTATGAGGGTAACAATAGGGTTGGATGCTCCTTGTTTTGCCAAAGAATCCGCAATATCGTTACCCACTATGCCAACATGTCCAGGGATCCAAACAAGAATTACGGTTTTTCCAGAGCTTTGAATGGAGGCTATCAGCACTCTAATAAGGCATACAAAGTGATCATCAGGATGAAGAAGAGGACAGGATTTAAGTTTTTGGAGGGAGCTGAGAGAGTCAGAGAGAACAGGGGAATGTTCACAATTATTTTTGATTATATATTTGAGGGCTTCAATTATTGCAATGCACTCAGCAGAAAATATTGAAAATTGGTTTGAAATTGAATAAAATATTCTATCATTAGAATTATTGTGGTAAACGTTAATACCTATACCACAGTTAGGAGAGTCTGGAGATTTGGAGCCATCAGTAAATAAAAGAGAAGAGTTGGGCCATTTAGAAGAAATAATGTCATTGAATATATTATTAACAGTATGGGCTGGGAGATTGGAATGACTTTTAAGGATGCCGATCCCTTCTAAAATTGTTGGGGATAGGGTGACTTGACTATATTTTAATTTGTAGAGTGGAAGAAGATCATTTTGGATAATTTGAAGCTCTGAGAGAGAGCGAAAATTTTTACAGATGGCAGGAAGAGGTTTAGTTCGAGCTCTGATTGTAGATGAATGTGTTGAGTCTTTGAACGACGAAACTCTGGGAATAACCTGATGACATTTAGAATTTAAACATTTAAGAACAAATTTGTCAGCAAACAGTTGACGCCTTAAATAAAGTGGGGGATCAGAACATTCCACTTGAAGGGAATTGATGGGGGACGACTACATCGCTCCAGTTATTATTCGCAATGACTTCGATTGAATTTTGTCTAATTTACTGAGTGCATTTTTGGATGCAGTACTAAAAAGTGGGCAGGCATAGTCGAGATGACTTCGAATAAGTGCATTGTAAAGCAATTTAATGCAGGTAGGGTGAGCGCCCCACCAAACGCCAGTCAATGATCTGATGATATTTAAATTTTTTTCACATTTAGTAACTATATTGTGAATATGGGAAGACCATTTAAGTTTCCTATCAAATGTTACTCCCAAAAATTTAACTTCAGAGGCGTTAGGGATTGGAGAGTTTTTAAATAAAATTTGAGCAGTAGGATTTTTATGACGGTTTGAGAAGGTGACACACCGACTCTTTTGGACTGAAAGTTCCAGACCATTTAAAGTGAGCCATGTGCAAAGGGCATCCATGGCTTCATTAAGATATTTGACGGCGAGTGGGATGATTTTGGATGATAAGAAGAAAGCTAAGTCATCTGCGAACTCAATAACTTTTACTTGAGGGGGAATAGAGACATGCATATCGTACGTGTATATATTATACAGTATGGGGGATAATACATTGCCTTGGGGTAAACCCTTCCAAATTGATCTACTCTGAGAAGTAATATCTGGTAGCTCAATGAAAATTTTTCTATCAAGAAATAGATTAATAATAGATAGAATAGAATAGAGGACAAACATGGGGGGTAGGCCAAGGCCTAAAAGTTTTTTTTTAAGGATTGAAATGGAAACATTATCAAAGGCGCCTTCTATGTCTATAAAGACTGCAAGACATACTTCATGATTAGAAATGGATAAATTAATATCAGTACTGATGATGGCAAGGTTATCTTGCGTAGATTTTTTTTTCCTAAATCCAAATTGAGATGGAGAGAGAAGCTGATTACTTTCGACAAAAAATTCTAACCGGTTTTTAATTAATTTTTCATAAATTTTACTGAGGGTAGATGAAAGAGCAATTGGCCTGTAGTTGGATCCAGAATTGGGTGATTTGTTTGATTTTAGGATTGGAATGATTATTTGAGTACTCCAGTCATCAGGCATTATGCCAGTCTGGAAGATTTTATTTAAGATGCTTAAGAAGTGATTTAGAACGTTATCATTACTATTTTTGATAATGCTACATATAAGGAATACCATCTCTGCCTGGAGATGAGTCCTTGACTGTTGATAAACAATTTTTTAATTCAATTAAAGTGAATGGAGAGTCTAGCCAATGATCAGACATAGGAGTGTTGTGGATGGGAGTTATTTCATCTAAGTTAGGTACAGAAGGGGGGGCAATTTTGTCCAAGAACTCATCTATCCATTTAGAATGAGACGCTCGAGGAGATGTTGAACTGAAGGAGGATCGAAATCTTCGAATCATAGACCAAACTTCCGAAATTGGAGTATTTGGAGATACTGAACTGCAGAAGTTGTACCACCCGGATCTTTTTTTTGACCTCAATACCCTTTTGGCATTGGCTTCGGCATTTTTGTATATAATATAGTTCTCCATAGTCATATTGTGACGATAGGAAAGAGATTTAGCTTTCCGAATTCTCACTACCTTGGAACATTCCTCATCCCACCAGGGAGTCGGAGGGAGTTTTTTGAGAGATTTGGTTTTAGGGGGAGGATTTGATTTATTTATTGCAGTTATGAGCATTGATTTAAAGTTATCGTAGTCATCTTTGACAGATAATATATCGGTAGAGGGTAAATTTTGTATAAAGTTATCCATATGCGAGTTAAATTCATCCCATTTGGTGTGTTTTGTTTTAATCTTCGTCGAAATATGGGACTTTTATTAATATTATTATTATAAAAAAACTAGCTAAAGTCCCCGGCGTTGCCCGGGATTTATACAGATATTTTTTCAAAATCTGATGCAGACAGTAATTTTCTTTTTATTTTGGCCGTTAAGTGGATGGGAAAAGATGACGGGAATGGTTTTTTGAAATTTCATGTAGATAGTGACTTTCCTCTTGTATTGATGCGCAAAATTTCATCATTATCGGAATATAACTAGGTTTGTATAAAAAAAGCCACCACGCACACACTCTTCACTATATATTTAGATTTAATGTATAACAAATAATAAAAAAAATAGTAAAATTCGGCTGGCACTCAGGGACGAAAATGGCATTTGATTAAATAAATATTTGAATCATTTTTTATTATTATTTTTTTTTTTTCAATAATATTACAACATACAGTGCCATACATTTAAAAAAAAAATACTTACATATCTTATAGATATTATAAAGGCGAAAGTTTGTATGGATGAGTGTTATTCTTTCACGCAATAAACCCCGAATAGAATTTAAAAATTCTTTCACTAATCGAAAGCTACATTATTTGCGAGTAACATAGGCTATATATATTGGTAAGCTCTGGCGTTATGAATAAGCTGTAGCGTTATGCAATTATTTTTCTGTCCCTAACAAAATCGAGTTATTGCAAACGTCAAACAAATTGTTACCTTGGGAAAAATGTTTTTTTTTTTTTAATTAGGCAATTCACCCTAAAAATAGTGCTTTGTTGGCGTCATAGTTAATATCTACCTATCTCTAAAAATGTTTATTGTCCGGACGAAAAGCATAGCGTTGCTATGTAATTATTTGACGTGGGCTGTAATTTTGTTATTTCCTTAGGTTTTTCTCTGGATTCAAATATGAATAAAATACTAATTCCTACTTGAGGCGATATCATCAGAATAAATTAGGGGAGTAGGTACTTAAAATAAATTTCTATAATTTAAATATTTTCTTAAATAGAATTTTTATTTGCGAAATGTCATTTTCAAATTTTGAAATTTTCAATTAAACAATAATTATTTTTTATTAGACAAAAAGCAAGAATAATAACAATAGAGAAGTCCAGTCCATTTTTTTTATTTTTTTTTATGAATTATGACCTACTAACTTAAATTACTGCATATTTTTTTTTTTTTTTAGAGTTAGTTTTAATAGTTAAAATAATTTTCAAAGTTTTAATTTTTGGAGATCCCTCGAAAACACCCATATCTATGGTGAATTTTGTGACGTCATCTACTAAAATAACGATTCACTATTTTATGATTGTTATGTTGGTTTTCTTGAATCTCACATAGATTTGCGCAGGCGCGCGGCCATCTTGTTTATTATAACGCGTTGATTGGCTAATGGCTTATTTATTGCAAATGGCGAAATCAAATTCTTTGCAAAACAATGAATGACGTTATGAATTTAACCTGCAGTTTGCTGTTTTTGATGATAATTTTCGTTTAAATGATTAATTCACTGTGATATTAGTGTAATTCAGCATAAGTACTAATGCTGCCTGTACTTTTTTTCAGTTTTAGTCCTTAAATAATGTTTTTTTGGTGATTTAGTTTCGTTCGGTTTTTAGGTTACTGACATTACATAATCAAAGGTTACTTCTCTATAATTTTTATGACTTTTCCGCGTGAATTTAATAAAACTTCCATAAAAGTAATATTATTTGATAATGTAAAAGCCTTATGCATGTGTAAATAAATACAAATTCGAGAAATCAACGCATTAATTGCGTAAAACCGAGTCCAAGATGTCGGATTTTTTCAGTTATTTTTTCGGAATTATTATAATATTTTTTTATCCTTTTTAATTGTATGAACGAGATAAAAAGTGAAGTGACAGTTTTATTCCAAATTCATAAAGTAAGAGGACTGTATTTTTTAAATTTTGAATTTTCCTAATTTTTTCGACCATTTAATAGAATATGTTTACAGTCGGCTGTTTTTTTTAAATTTTTTCATTTTGAAACTTAAAATACTGCATTTTTCAAACACAATCGTATATGTCAGATACAAAAATCTAAAAGGCAATTCTATTAACTTTCTATAAAGGTATATGCTTTTACGACATCTTCAAAAATAAGAAATATATAGAACATTCGCTTGTGTCATACCTAAATTCCCATATAAATGACGTATAGCATAAATAAACCAGCCATTACCGTGATTACTATTGTGACAGCCATTACCGTGATTACTATTGTGACGTCACCACAGAGCATTACACAGTATACCAACCTGACGCTGTGTTTTAACGAGAATATTAAAAATGCACTTTTTAATATTTTTTTTAAAACTGTACGTTTAATATTATTAAATAAAAGTTATATATTCAGAATCAGCGTTTATTGGTCTATATGAACATATTTTTTTAAAGCCATAATATTTTTCACTGGAGTTCCTTATTATGCCAATAATTATGCCAGTGTTTTCCCACTAATACCATGCGAGCGAAGCCGCGGGTAAAAGCTAGTAAATTATAAAACTAACGTAAGTTATGGGAACCCACTATAGGCACTGCCTGTGTGTGGGTAATATAACAAAAAATTACTAATGCAATAAAAATATTATTTTTTTAAATTAATTTAATATAAAATCAAACAAGCGAAAAGTAAAAAAAAGAAAGTTTGCAAATAGTTTATAGGAAGTGCGCTTTCACATCTCGGTATCATTCAGCCATAATTTTTTTTTTTTTTTTGTAATTTGGTACTCTACACAGGAGACCCTGAGGCAAATAAGCCTATGTAATCTTAGGGGATGCTGTGTGGAGGGTATTTTTAAGGAAGGGAAGATTAGGAAGTTCCGTATCTTTTCTCGGAAGATTTTTTCAATGTAGATGAGTGTTTCAGGCTGATAATTATTGATTATAATATTTGTTATCTACCCTTTGTGCTATGCACAAAAATCTTGTTTAAACGTTAGTTTATCAATTAAAAATAATAATTAATATTTGACAAGTTAAAGTATTTCAGCAAAAAATGCAGACATAATTAGTCTCGACGCCACCTAGCGGGAGATTTAGTATTAAAAATACCTCTCTCACAAAAATAAAGTTGGTTGTTTTCAGTTGGAAAAATGTAATAATGAGTAATTGTCGAATGAAACACTAGTATATATTGAATTATTTGGCGGGTATTTGATAAGCCGCCATAGCTCAGTGGTCAGAGCTGCTGACCGGCAATCAGATGGTCACGGGTTCAATTCCCGTTGGCGGCCAGTATCTTTTCTCGGAAGATTTTTTCAATGTAGATGAGTGTTTCAGGCTGATAATTATTGATTATAATATTTGTTATCTACCCTTTGTGCTATGCATAAAAATCTTGTTTAAACGTTAGTTTATCAATTAAAAATAATAATTCAAATTATGCTTTTTTTTTAAGTAAAGGGGTTCTACTGTAAAACGTCAAGAAATAGCCCAACAATGACTTAACTTCTGTTTACGGAGTTCTATTACAAACTTTGCTATAATTTTGGATAATACTATTATAGTTGGGGTGTGGTGAGTACTATACAAAAAAAAAAATTCAAATGTACTTATTGTTTTCTTAAATGTTGGCTTAACCACTCAGCAACATAAACAGATATACACGTTAATATGCCGACATCAGTTAAGTACAATAAGCGTGTTTACACGTCAACGCGTATGTTTATACAGAAATCGTCATAACTCCGTTATTGTTCTAGTGACATCCCTAAAACAAAAAGGAGAAGCTCCATAATAAATCAAGCTACCCATCACTATTCAAGATGTCCATAGAAAAAGATTAAAAAAAATCTTTTCTGTCAGATACATGATAGACCGCCAAATTGCCTGTCCACTGTTCGACATCGTTATTTTTTTATTATTTTATTTTTTATTCTTGTATGAAATGATAAAAAAGCGAGGTGACCAAATTGTTTATTATACATTTATAAGATAGAATAAATATTGTCTTTTATATAATCCGTGATTTTAGTACCGTTTTCACATAAAACATCACGTGAGTCATTTTTTCATTTTTTTAATGTTTGCATTCTAAATTTTAATATTTACAAATGTTAATATTCATTTGTAACATAACAATTTGAAAGCTTATTTCATATCCTTTCAAAAACAGTTTTTAGTATTCGGCTAAGTTCGGAAATGTTTCATTTATAATTGTGAAGCGGAAATAACATAAAGTTTTCGTAAATCTGACATGTCGTTTAAGACGTAAAAAGTGCATATTCGCGATGTATCGGAGTGGTTTAAACAAATTCCATTTTCTCGAACGTGTTCCTTTTTTCGCCTGCTAAAGTGTGTTAAGAGCTTTACTGGTGTTGCACATTAAAATTCGAAAATGTTTTGCCGGTTGCAAAGGGTTATGATAATGAAAAGGCCATTTTCACAAATCATATCTACAACACACTATTCAAACCCGCAAATTCAAACTTGAAAAACTACACACAAATAGCCATACCACATTTATTTTTTTATCATTGGATCTAAAAATATTTCTACTGCTAGCTTCTCTATATAATATATTTTTCGCAATAGAGAGGTCCAGTCCAATTTTTTTTATGAATAAGGACCTTCTAACTTAAATAACTGCATTTTTTTTTTTAGAGTTAGTTATAGTTAAAATAATTGTCGAAGTTTTCATATCTATGATGCATTTTGTGATGTCATCAACACGTCATCTACTAAATAACGATACACGTATTTTATGATTTTTATGTTGGTCTCCTTGAATCTCACATAGATCTGCGCAGGCGCTGCCGGCCATCTTGTTTATTATTACGCGTTGATTGGTTTATTTATGGCGTATGGCGAGGTCAAATGCTTCGCAAAAAAACTGTTTGACATGATGAATTTTACTTGCAGTTTTATGTTTTTGAAGATAATTTTCGTTTTAATGATCAATTCACTGTGATATTAGTGTATTTCAGCATAAGTACCAATGCTGGCGTTACTTTTTTTTTCAGTTTCAGTCCTTTAAAATAATGTTTTGTTGGTGATTTATTTTCGTTTTATGATAGGTTTTAGGTTACGTCTGAATATTTTTTTAATGACTTTGTCACGTTAATTTTATAAAACTTCCATAAAAGTAATATTATTTAATAATGTAAAAGCCTTATGCATGTGTAAATAAATACAAAATCGAGAAATCAATGCATTAATTGCGTAACACCGAATCCAAGATGTCATATTTTCCAGTTATTTTTTCAGAATCATTAAAATATTTTTTTATCCTTTTTAACTTGTTGTGTGCCGAATGTGGCCGCATATGCTTGAAATATTGTCACCCGGATGACAATCGGCACTCAAATGATTAATTGTATGAACGAGATAAAAAGTGAAATGACAGTTTTATTCCAAATTCATAAAATAAGAGGACTGTATTTTTTAAATTTTGAATTTTCCTAAATTTTTCGACCATTTAATAGAATATGTTTACAGTCAGCTGTTTTTTTTTTTTTAAATTTTTATGTTAAAACTTAAAATACTGAATTATCAAACATGATCATATATGTCAGATACAAAAATCTAAAAGGCAATTCTATTTAGTTTCCATAAGGGTATATGCTTTTACGACATCTTCAAAAATAAGAAATACCTATACAGAACATTCAAAATACTTTGGAAAAATTCCAAATTTCGTTCATACATCATTAATAAAACAGAGATAAACTACCCTCTTATGGTGTGTAAACAATGTGTTTTTCTTTCCATGAACAATTTTTTAATTAATAATGTTTTCACATCCGCAGCAGTTTGTCAATTGAATACAATTTTCACGGGGTTTTTTAGTAAGGCTGTATGTAAATAAACGAATATTGCTTGTGTCATACCTACCTTCCCAAAAAATGCTCTTTTTAATATTTTTTAAAAATCTGTATGTTTAATATTATTAAAAAAACTTAAATATTCAAAATCAGCGTTTATTGGTCTATATGAACATATTTTTTTAAAGCCATAATATTTTTCACTGGAGTTCCTTATTGCGCCTCAAGATTGGTTCCGATTTCTAGATAGCATTTTTAAATTTTTAGGAAGCTAGAAAATCGCTTTTCTTAAAATTAAAAATTGCAAATTCTGCATAGGCCTCGTGAAATTCGAAAAGCCACAGATTTATTGTTTTAGTAATTGTTCTGATGTTTTCCAATTTCATTCAAACTGTGAATATCTCATTATCACTTATTTAGACTTGTTTCTGCCTTGAAATTCAGGTGAATCTCACAGTACATCCTATTTTGGATTGTTGGCTTATAAAAAATTGTTGTGAAAATGACCTTATAGATTTTTTGCAGTATATGTATATATTTTTTTACATTAACTCCACACAGGAGACCTTGAGGACAATAATTTCTCTCAGGGCCTATGTCATCTTTGGGAATGCGGTGCGGAAGATCTTAGGATTTTTTTGACTAATTTATTAATAATTGTTTGTTATAGTTGGAAGAATACTGCAGTATTGTGACTGAACCATATTTACCCCGGAAATTTGAAGTGTGT
Source organism: Limnephilus lunatus (assembly GCA_917563855.2). Classification (NCBI taxonomy): domain Eukaryota; kingdom Metazoa; phylum Arthropoda; class Insecta; order Trichoptera; family Limnephilidae; genus Limnephilus; species Limnephilus lunatus. The sequence continues at coordinate 51,895,182 of OU830593.1, forward strand.
CTCTACAAGAATGAAGGTAATTTAACTAATATGCATTTAGTTCCTTGAAAATTTTTAACCTTATACTTTAACTTATTTTATATGCGTTAAATTAAAATACTTACGTGATAAAGTTTTATTGTATTGCGTACATGTAAATGCAACACAAGTGGTAATTTTTAAAAACAATTTTTTTTTTTTTTTTTAATTAAACAAATAAACCAAATGATATTCAAATCTCTCATCATGTTAGCTCTCAACAAACTCATGATTTGCGCAAGCAGCCGTCCGAAAATTATCTATTGTATTCACAAGGTAATCACGACGCGCGTCGTTAATTTCAGTCTGGAAAAAATAGGATTTATATATGTATTTGTACTAAACATGTCTAAAAATATGAAATGTAGAAATAAATAAAAGAATAGCCAAGTATTGCAGCTAATTGGCTATGGTTATATGCATAAAACCATTCAATTTAGTATAGAAATAAGCAGGTAGGTGAGAAATTGGTAAAATGAACTTATTTAAAATAATAATAAATAACTTTATTCCTTGTCTGTCAGAAACATTAAAAGGATTGCATAGATACTAAATAATGTACTCTTGTACTTATTTTTTCGGAATTTTCATAAAAAGTTTTGCTCAGGAACTCACAACACAGAATAAATATTTTTTCTAAAGGTGGGTTTAGACCAAACGAGCATAGAGCTCGAGCTGGAACAAGAGGGCTCTTTCGTTCGTTTTCATCATTTACACAAAAATAATAACCAACAAATAAGAATGAGAACAACAAGAACCAGAATTCTTACATATGCTCTAGGGATGTTTAGATCAGGCAAATGAATGCTCATTGCTCATTCTTCAACAATCAGTGATAGTGTTCACTACACCATGTCCACCAGTGAGAGCGATATTGTGATTTCAAGTGCTGCATTTTTCGTTGATCAATTATCGAAAAAAGAAAAGAAGGAAGAGACTTGTTTTTATAATTTATTTTAGGTATTTTCTATAAGTTATTATTTTCCATAAGTTGGATCCCACTGACATCTAAAATTTTGGTACGTTTCTATTATTTGTAGACATTTTTCATTACTCCAATCCATAATTAGTACAAACAAGTCGATGCTTGTTCTAAGAATACAAGAACAATTTCAAGAGACCGCCTCGAGGAGCGATCATATCTGAACACGAAGGAATGCTCTAGGAAACTGTTCAGACACACTTATGGCGTTTACTTCAAATGAATGAGCATTCTACTAAATTTCAGCTAATCACTCTGAGCACCGTTAGAATGCTCTAGGACTATTTACACCAAAATAATTTCCAAGATCAGACTAGAATGAGCATTTGTTTGTGTGGTCTAAAGTCTAAACTCACCTTAGAACCCTGGTGGCAAGAGTTTGAAACACATTGGCTAATAAGAATGTTTAATTTAACAGGCCTTATCTCTTAACCAATTATAATTTAGGACCAAAAGTCCTATTCCAACCAATCAATGAAGTCCATCAGTACTTATATAGAACTCCATTTCGAGTTTATCCACACAACATTCTCACTCAGATTCAAGTTATGCGCAAAACAAGGGTTGAAAAAGTAATGTATGTTGAAAGGATGTTGTAATATTGTATAATGATACTTATGGTTTTCAGCTGGCAAATGGTACCGTGCATATGTGCTTGAACTGCGGGGAGACGAGATGGATCTCCACTCCATAGATGATGGCAGATTTATAAAGGCCATTCATTTTAGTAATGTCAGGAAAATGCCTGTTGAATATTTGGACTATCACCCCGCCATGTCATCACTCTGCACATTGCAAGGTATATGTATATGTATAGGTGCTCTATGTGAGCCACATCTGATATCCGCCTACCATCTAGTTCTGTCATTTCAAACCTAAGCCTTGAAGGCTGTTACATATAACTTTTTTTTCACACACATAAGTTTTTTCTCATTAGTAGCTTATAAATGTGACTTATGGCAAAATTAATATGTAATGTAAACGATATTGTAAGTTACTTACTGTAATTTATAGCAAGTTAAAGAAGTTATAAATGGCTCAAAAACTCAAGTTTTTGACAGGTCTTTTCATGTCCGCTTGAACTTACAGCCTTTTTACAGTTTATTAAATCAAGTTGAGACACTTACTTTTAGAAATAGCTCATTTTTGCATGGATTATTGATACTTCTTGCGCCCTTGTGGTGATCTTTCACAAAAATAGCACTACATATTCAAATTATCCAATTATTATTACATACATACATATGTTATATATATTATTGTATATGTTATTCTTATGGAATTCTGAAAAAGAAATTTACTCACCTAATGGGTTAATGATAGAATTGTGAGCCCTTTCATAAGCTTGCAATTTCTTTTAATTCAATTTCAAGTGTGAATTGTATGCGTGGAGGGCTGAGATATGGATTATTCACGCATAGTAGTGTACATTTAGCAAAGGATTGCTTAACTATGTTAATATGAAAAACTTGTGTGACCAAATCTACATCAACTGTGTTGTTTTTTTTAGACTTTCCATCCGAGCCATCCGATGAATTGATAGAAAGAGCCAAAGAAATTATTGATACCCACCGTGTATTTACAATTACCACTTTGGAGAAGAATTGCGAAGGAACCTATGACATTTCTATCAAAAGTCTGAGAGATGCTCTCCACAAAGAGGGCCTTTGGTAATTACCATACATCATCGCATGTGTCCATTTTACAAAAGTCTGAAAAATGCTCTCCAAAAAGGGGGCCTTTGGTAATCATTATTCATCACATATGTATGCATTTTACAAAGTTGATAAAGAAGATTTAACTAAGTGATTGTTTATTTACGAAAGATCTATTATATGCTAACATTACCTATGATAGCTAGGTATATATTTTTAAATGTTAGTGTTGTTAAGTATTATATTATAAATTAGAATAATTTTTATAAATTTTGCTGACAATTTATTATTTCGTTTTTTAATCAATAATCACTCTCACTGAATAAAATGATCCGAGTCTTTATAACAAATTATAATTTTTTTATTTCCGTGACATCCCACAATTATATTATACATAAGATTCTTGTAAGAAGTCTTTCCTTTCTTTTGGGATGCCTTAAAGTTTTTAATTAAAAAAAATTAACGATGCAAAGAAAGACCAACATTAGAGATTTTCGTAAAAATGGTTTTCCTCAAATATCGATTATTTATTCTTCAGTTTTTCCCTCATTTCCTATGAAGTCTTGACTCCTATAATAATAATACATGTACCTAGTTAGGTGGTTGCTAGATCGGATGAATATGAACTTGAAAATAGAAAATAATGAAAAAGAAACCTAAAAAGTAGACCTACACCCCGAGTTCCTGTGCTGTAGACGTGGGCAAAATTGAATGATTGAATTAAAGGAATAAATTCAATCTTGTGACACACTCAATCTGATTCTCATTTTCAAAAGGAATTAAATCTTTATTTCTTACCCCTGGCCTTGCATCCTACGATTTTTTAACATCACCATATTTCTTTTAATTTCTATTAATTTATTTTACAGTTAAATAATTCATGTTATTTTGAGGTAAGAAAATAATAATGTACTCTGTAAATATTGGATATTTGTTGCGCGGATAGGTACACCTACTACAGGCGGCGCGCGCCGCGAAATTGCCTATCACATGTAGTATCCCGCGTAGTAAATCTATACAAAAAACCCAGTAGGCCAGAGAGTTCCCGTCCCCAGCCCAACCGACCAAACCGCCAACCTACTGAACCGAAAAGCGATCGAGTCATCCAAGAGTCATGTAATTCTGAATTCCGAGTGTTGCGTCTATTTCACAGTCGTCCCGCCAGTCCCACTGTTCATCATAGTCCTACAAGTCTGTTCAATTCTCAACCCCAATCTCTGTTTCACTTATTCAAGGAATCAGAACATCTGTGACGTCGTTGTACCAAATCACAAGTCCCACGAATCGAGTCGATCAATTCTAATCTGTTGAAGATATCGAGTCATTATTAGGTCCGCGGAATGCAAGTTATTCAAGTCACAAGACAAAAGACACTTATTAATCAGAAGTTCCTAATTCATTCCTAGATGCCCGCAGAGAATCGGTTCGTCGTTAGTTCCCGCGCGGCCAAGCCGTCATCTTTGGGCGAAACTTGAACGGGACCCTGAACTTTTGCTAAAGACCAAAAAGCGAAAGTTAATCCTATATTTTTTCTCCCTCACACATGCGTAAATTATGCAATGCGTTTAGAAACAACGATGTTTATTTATATTATTGTTTTTATGGTATCTGTCTACCTAGCCGTTAACAAAACACCAGTCGCTGTCGGACCGTGATACATGATGATCGAGTGGTTTATTCCTTTATTTTTGTAATAAATTGTATGACGCGTGTCGCTCAGACTTTTAATTAGTTTTTATTCGGCGCATGGTTTTAACTTACCTCAGTAGGTGCATTTAAAAATATATATTTGAGTGAAACTTATTCCAGGTGACCGGATCGGATATATGAAAGCGCGATAATAGTATGTTTTTTTTATGTGAATACCGCAAGTCCCAACTGCTCCCGTCTGGAGCTAATGAGACTATGGCATCCCCAATTGGGATATTTTGTGAGGCTGAAGGTAGTGGGAAGTTTAGATCACGTGAAGTAGACCAATTTTAAGTTTAATAAATAAAATAAAATTAGTGAAACTTTAGGGTGAACCACAAAAACTGTTTCATTTTAAGATTTAATAGCTAGCCTTATATAAATACATTTTTCTTGTCAAAATTTGTTTTTTTTTGCAAAATAAGTACACATTAAAATATTTCATCAACTTCGTTTTTAGTACCTACAATTTTTCAGAACGACATAATTCACCCTAAGAAGAGTGCTTTGCGTAGTGAAAACTTCTTTAGTACCGTTGTGATTTGAAACTCGATGAAACGAAAAATAACGACAATAAAAAGAGGCAAACACATGCATCTAAAGGATGTAGTCTGCGAGAGAATGAGATAGTATTATCGGTCTCCTCTTTGTGCGGTTTTTCTTAGCCTTTCGGCCTCCTCTTTGTGCGGTGCTTCGTAGCCTCTCATGTATACTTGAGTTTTCTTAAGTGAAAACCGCGTATTAGATAATACTAGCTTATGCCTGTTGCAAATGCAACTAACGGGTTAAAACACTATGCGATTTGACGTGTGAACGTGGATGAAGCGAGGAGCGGGTGTTTAACTAAATAAATGAAGAAAAAAACGACGTTTGAATGTGGATAAGGCGAAAAATTCAAAACTCAAAGTTTCATCGCAATCGGATGAATGTTTTAGCAACGCTTAGCGGTTAGACATGCAAATATATATAAAGCCGCCCGCAGGGGCTAGCAGCAAAAACCTGCTATACGTTAGTATATAGACACCATTGTAGGCATGCACACACCAAATCCCCAAAGTTTCATCGCAATCGGATGAACGGTTAAGCAATGGGTAATTTCATGATTCCAGAGCTCACTTTTGCATACAGAAACCGTCGGGGACATGCACACATCAAATCCTCAAATTTTCATCGCAATCGGATGAATGGTGTAGCAACGGTTAGCGGTTAAACATACAAATAAACATAAAGCCGCCCGCAGGGCCTAGCAGCAAAAACCTGCCATACGTTAGTATATAGACACCATTGTAGGCATGTACACATCAAATCCCCAAGGTTTCATCGCAATCGGATGAACGGTTTAGCAATGCGTAATTTCATGATGCCAGAGCTCACTTTTGTATACAGAAACCATCGCAAGCATGCGCACATCAAATCCCCAAAGTTTTATCGCAATCGGATGAATGGTTTAGCAACGCTAAGCGGACATACATACATACATGCAAACATTTTTTGATTTTTACATATATAAAAGATACCTGTTACCCGGCATGCGTAACTATGCCATTTAATAAAAAAATCTTCCTGCGTGTCCTTTCCCATTCGTCCCGTTCCCCATCCCCCCCCCTTCCTCTCCCGCGTCCTCTTCCCTTCTCGCATTACCACTCCACCTCCCCCCCCCCCCTTCCCCCCCCTCCCCCTTCCCCCCCCCTTCCCCCCCTTCCCTTCCCTTCACATCACCCCCCCCCCATCTCCGTCCCATAAACCCCCTCCCGAAATCCCCTCCCCCCTCCCTGTTTCCCCTTCCCACAACTCCCGCGTTTCATACATTCATTCCCGGTACATTTAGTTTTCAAACATCTTGCGTGCCACCTATTGAAATTTTTTGTACAAATTTCCTAATGACAGTGCTCACCAGCCAATAACCAACACAACATAAAAAGAATTATCCGATTTAGTGCAGTCGTTAGAAAGTTATGCGTGTACATACTTTTCGGCGATTAATTTTTATACAAATTTCATAATGCCAGTTCTCGCAATTAGTTATATAAAAACCTTGTCCTAACAATAACAATAACTACATAAAAAGAATTATCCAATTTGGTGCAGTCGTTCAGAAGTTATAAGCGTACATGCATTTCGGGGATTTATTTTAATACAAATTTCATGATGCCAGAGCTCACCATTAGTTTAATACAAACTTTGCCCCAACAATAACGAACACAACAAAAAAAGAATTTTCCAATTTGTTACAGTATTTCGGAAGTTATGAGCGTACATAAACTTCGGTAATTCATTTTATTCAAATTTAATAATGCTAGAGCTCACCGGTAAATTTATAAAAACCTTGTCCAAACAATAAGGATCACAACGTAAAAAGAATTATTCAATTTGGTTCAATCGTTTGGAAGTTATGTGCGGACATATTTCGACAATTCATATGTAATAATAATATAAATAAATACTCGTAGATATAATTTATCGGGTCCCTACCTAGTTCATCTCAATATTCTAAAATTATTTTTTTCAATGCTGGCAAGACCAACGGAAAACATTGTCAAAAAGCACCTCAAACCAGGCCTGAAAATCGAATAAAGGCATCGTTTTTAAAAAAAATTCCATACAAATAAGCTGTCCTGGCCTTGCCGAGGGCTTGAGGTAGTATGTTGAGAATTGGAATATCATTCCATTTTCAGTGTTGCACAGTTGGGGAAAATTTAAATATCTGCCGAATTTTATAAGCGATTTTACAGGCTGCAAACAATTAACATTATCTATGAAAGTGAATTTTTCGCAAATGTCAGAAAAATGTCGAATTTGAATGCAATATTGTGAAACATTTTCAAGGGGGAGCTAAACATGTTTTGGTTTTAAAAGTTTCTAAAACTTGTATTGTTTATGTTTATTAAAAAACATCTCCGCCGGAAGGTGTACTTTTAACGCAATCTTTAATTCCGTAATGCCCCTATAAAATGTCAATTTTTCTCAAGAACTTTCTCGAAGCCGTTTAATTAATTAGAATAAATTCCTAGCAAAATCAGTTTTGTATGGGAAACTAACTTTTTTTTACTTCCCTTCTCGATCCGACGTTTTTAAAGGGGCGAACCTGTCGGCGGGAAATATAACCTAGCCGAATTGAGTGATTTTATGAGTAGTTCCAGTTTTCGCCGCAAATTTATATTATTTTTCGCTCTTAAAATGTATCGGTTCAATTTTATGTGAGTTTCCTGTCTAGTCTATTTTTTTTGTGAAAATCGTGAAGCTAGCGTATTTATTTAAATTCAGACGAAGCTGCCATTTCGAACGGATGAAAATAGAACTACAACAGTATTCGATAGACATTTGATTTTTTCTAATGTGAATAATCCATATTTGTATTCCGCACCGCTAGAAGTCTCCCGTAAAGTTTTGGCAAACATATTGATAACGATGAAAAATGTTTCCCCTAACAAAAAAGAAACAAAAGCTAGTGGCTGGAAAATAATCGACTCTTCGAAGGATTGTGAACTTTGAAGCGTTCCAAAATAGCGAGCGCTAATGTCCATTCTCGCGTGTCAGCCGAAGGGACAATTCTAGACTTCGAGCCAAAGTGAACCTTGAGGTTGGTGAAACGCGAGGGGCGGTGAGGTCGATTTTCGCATCAAGGAAAAAGTGAGTTTTTTGAAAAACCAAGCAATACTATATAACTAGCTTATGCCTGTTGCAAATGCAACTAACGGGTTAAAACTAACTTGACTTACTAACTAACAGAAAAAAAACCATAGTAAGCTGGTAGGTACCTACGGTTAAACATACAAATATATATATAAAGCCGCCCACAGGGCCTAGCAGCAAAAATCTGCCATACGTTAGTAAATAAACACCATTGTAGACATGCAAACATCAAATCCCCAAAGTTTCATCGCAATCGGATGAATGGTTTAGCAATGCGTAATTTCATGATGCCAGAGCTCACTTTTGTATACAGAAACCGTCGTGGGCATGCACATATCAAATCCTCAAATTTTCATCGCAATCGAATGAATGGTTTAGCAACGCTTAGCGGTTAAACATACAACTATATATAAAGCCGCCCGCAGGACCTAGCAGCAAAAACCTGCCATACGTTAGTATATAAACACCATTGTAGACATGCACACATCAAATCCTAAAAGATTCATCGCAATCGGATGAATGGTTTAGCAATGCGTAATTTCATGATGCCAGAGCTCACTTTTGTATACAGAAACCGTCGTGGGCATGCACACATCAAATCCTCAAAATTTCATCGCAATCGGATGAATGGTTTAGAAACGCTTAGCGGTTAAACATACAACCATGTATAAAGCCGTCCGCAGGACCTTGCAGCAAAAACCTGCTATACGTTAGTATATAAACACCATTGTAGAAATGCACACATGAAATCCCCAAAGTTTCATCACAATCGGATGAACGGTTGAGCAATGCGTAATTTCGTGTTGCCAGAGCTCATCCCCACTTCACTCCTAGGCTTCTCCGTATCGTTAACCCCCTCCCGAGTTCCCCTCCCCCCCTTCCTGTTTCCACCCCCCCCCACCTGCCGCATTATTAATACACTAATTCCCGGTACATTTATTTTTCAAACAGCTCGCGCGCCATCTATAATTTTTTTTTTTACAAATTTCGTAATGCCAGAACTCACCAGTAATTTTATACAAACCTTGTACTAACAATAACGAACACAACAAAAAAAGAAATTTTCAATTTGTTGCAGTCCTTCGGAAGTTATGAGCGTACGTACATTTTCATACAAATTTTATAATGCCAGAACTCACCAGTAGTTTTACTGCTTAAAATAAAGCGCTATATGAATTTAATACTTTTAAAAAATATTCCGTTCAACTTCGAGTAATTTCATTGTAAAATTAGAAAACTAATACGTATGCAATATCGTCGGATGATATCGAGTGTTTATGTGCAGGTAGGAACCTACTTATATTCTGAGTATAGGTACTTGCATACATACGTAAAAAAGAACTCATATTTAGGCTGGGTTGTTTAACGAAATTAAATTTTTTTTAATTTTTCAAGTCAATTTTAACGTTCTGTAAAAGTTCGGTTCGAATTCTATTCAAGTTCTGTAAATATTTCAGTTTTATGATGCAACTGGCATTTACTGATAAAAAAACACAACTTACACAGAACGTGAAAATGAACTTTAAAAAATTGTTAAATTATTCAGTACGTGGAAACAACATTACCTTAGTAAATTAAATTGCATCAAAAACCTAAATAATTGTCCAACTACCCATTCCAGCAGGTACCGGCGCATTTCCTTACAAAATTCCGGCAATGTTTTTGCTTTTCTCGTCATATTTGCAATACTACCGAGATAAGTAGGTACCTACCCTGAATTAATAACATTTCAATTTGGCCGGTAAATATCCACCCTACTGAAGTGAATCTATGGACACCAATTTTCTTGTTTTTTTTGGAAAATTTTATAGGTTTTTCGGTGACCCTGAAATTTTTTACATGGAACTAACACAAAATTTTGGTCTTAAAAGTTGCCTCATATTGCCGGGTACCGTATTTTTCAAAAACATCCAAGCTGGAATCGTTTTTCCGGCCGCAATGCCGTTTCCCGAAAAACAACAACCCAAACCGCTGAGAGATCCGTTTTCTTTTGACATTTCAATTTGCTGTTGAAGCGCGGGTAAATCTAGCGCTTTTGTATAAGGTACTTACCTACGATATCATACACAGACAGATAATATTCCATAATTATATTTTTTAAACAGGCAAGACCGATGCACAAATTTGCACAATTCCCGCTAAAATTAAGGCCCTGCCGAACGACACAAATTGAAATCCGCCATTAAAAAAAAAAATTCTTCATACAAAACCTATTAGGGCTGGGTCTGCTTTTTTTAAGGTGGTAGTGGCTTTTAACGCCATCACGACTCCATCTTCAGTGTTGCAAAGTTCGAGAAAGTTTATAAAATTTTAATATACCAGCCAATTTTACAGGCTGCAAACGATTTGCATTTATCGATGAAAGCGAATTTTTCGCAAATGTCAGAAAAATGTCGAATTTGAATGCAATATTGTGAAACATTTTCAAGGGGAAGCTAAACATGTTTTGGTTTTAAAAGTTTCTAAAACTTGTATTGTTTATGTTTATTAAAAAACATCTCCGCCGGAAGGTGTACTTTTAACGCAATCTTTAATTCCGTAATGCCCCTATAAAATGTCAATTTTTCTCAAGAACTTTCTCGAAGCCGTTTAATTAATTAGAATAAATTCCTAGCAAAATCAGTTTTGTACGGGAAACTAACTTTTTTTTACTTCCCTTCTCGATCCGACGTTTTTAAAGGGGCGAACCTGTCGGCGGGAAATATAACCTAGCCGAATTGAGTGATTTTATGAGTAGTTCCAGTTTTCGCCGCAAATTTAAATAATTTTTCGCTCTTAAAATGTGTCAGTTCAATTTTATGTGAGTTTCCTCTCTAGTCTATTTTTTTTGTGAAAATCGTGAAGCTAGCGTATTTATTTAAATTCAGACGAAGCTGCCATTTCGAACGGATGAAAATAGAACTACAACAGTATTCGATAGACATTTGATTTTTTCTAATGTGAATAATCCATACTTGTATTCCGCACCGCTAGAAGTCTCCCGTAAAGTTTTGGCAAACATATTGATAACGATGAAAAATGTTTCCCCTAACAAAAAAGAAACAAAAGCTAGTGGCTGGAAAATAATCGACTCTTCGAAGGATTGTGAACTTTGAAGCGTTCCAAAATAGCGAGCGCTAATGTCCATTCTCGCGTGTCAGCCGAAGGGACAATTCTAGACTTCAAGCCAAAGAGAACCTTGAGGTTGGTGAAACGCGAGGGGCGGTGAGGTCGATTTTCGCATCAAGGAAAAAGTGAGTTTTTTGAAAAACCAAACAATACTATATAACTAGCTTATGCCTGTTGCAAATGCAACTAACGGGTTAAAACTAACTTGACTTACTAACTGACAGAAAAAAAATCATAGTAAGCGGGTAGGTACCTACGGTTAAACTACAAATATATATAAAGCCGCCCACAGGGCCTAGCAGCAAAAATCTGCCATACGTTAGTATATACACACCATTGTAGGCATGCACACATCAAATCCCCAAAGTTTCATCGCAATCGCATGAACGGTTTAGCAATGCGTAATTTCATGATGCCAGAGCTCACTTTTGTATACAGAAATCGTCGTGGGCATTCACACATCAAATCTACAAATTTTCATCGCAATCGGATGAATGGTTTAGCACCGCTTAGCGGTTAAACACACAACTATGTATAAAGCCGCCCGCAGGACCTAGCAGCAAAAACCTGCCATACGTTAGTAAATAAACACCATTGTAGACATGCACACGTCAAATCCCCAAAGTTTCATCGCAATCGGATGAATGGTTTAGCAATGCGTGATTTCATGATGCCAGAGCTCACTTTTGTATACAGAAACCGTCGTGGGCATGTACACATCAAATCCTCAAATTTTCATCGCAATCGGATAAATGGTTTAGCAACGCTTAGCGGTTAAACATACAACTATGTATAAAGCCGTCCGCAGGACCTAGCAGCAAAAACCTGCTATACGTTAGTATATAAACACCATTGTAGAAATGCACACGTCAAATCCCCAAAGTTTCATCACAATCGGATGAACGGTTTAGCAATGCGTAATTTCGTGTTGCCAGAGCTCACTATTGTATACAGGAACCAGGAATCCCCCCCCCCCCCTTCCTCACCAGCGTCCTCTTCCCCTTTCCACTCCGCCTCCCACACCTTCCCTCAGCCCACTTCACTCCTAGGCTTCTCCGTATCGTAAACCCCCTCCCGAGTTCCCCTCCCCCCTCCCAGGCTCCCCTCCCCCCTTCCTGTTTCCACCCCCCCCCCCCCAGCTGCCGCATTACATACACTAATTCCCGGTACATTTATTTTTCAAACAGCTCGCGCACCACCTATAATTTTTTTTTTACAAATTTCGTAATGCCAGAACTCACCAGTAATTTTATACAAACCTTGTACTAACAATAACGATCACAACAAAAAAAGAATTTTTCAATTTGTTGCAGTCCTTCGGAAGTTATGAGCGTACGTACATTTTCATACAAATTTTATAATGCCAGAACTCACCAGTAGTTTTACTGCTTAAAATAAAGCGCTATATGAATTTAATACTTTAAAAAAAATATTCCGTTCAACTTCGAGTAATTTCATTGTAAAATTAGAAAACTAATACGTATGCAATATCGTCGAATGATATCGAGTGTTTATGTGCAGGTAGGAACCTACTTATATTCTGAGTATAGGTACTTGCATACATACGTAAAAAAGAACTCATATTTAGGCTAGGTTGTTTAACGAAATTAAAAATTCTTCAATTTTTCAAGTCAATTTTAACGTTCTGTAAAAGTTCGGTTCGAATTCTATTCAAGTTCTGTAATTATTTCAGTTTTGTGATGCAACTGGCATTTACTGATAAAAAAACAGAACTTACACAGAAAGTGAAAATGAACTTTAAAAAATTGTTAAATTATTCAGTATCGTGGAAACAACATTACCTTAGTAAATTAAATTGCATCAAAAACCTAAATAATTGTCCAACTACCCATTCCGGTAGGTACCGGCGCATCTCCTTACAAAATTCCGGCAATGGTTTTGCTTTTTTCATCATATTTGCAATACTACCGAGATAAGTAGGTACCTACCCTGAATTAATAACATAATTTGTACTGGCCGGTTAATATCCACCCTACTGAAGGGAATCTATGGACACGTATTTTCTTGTTTTTTTTGGAAAATTTTATAGGTTTTTCGGAGACCCTGAAATTTTTTACACGGAAAGGACACAAAATTTTGGTGTTAAAAGTTGCCTTATATTGCCGGGTACCGAATTTTTCAAAAACATCTAACCGGGGATCGTTTTTTCGGCTGCAATGCCGTTTCCCGAAAAACAACAACCCAAACCGCTGAGAGATCCGTTTTGTTTTGACATCTCGGATAACTGACCTGTCTCAACATTCTCTCTAGTATTTTCCATTGCATCGAAACTAAGGCCTAATTTGTGGTTTTTTTTTTAATGCGAACCTGTCGGCGGGAACTATAACTGAGCCGAATTGGTTGATTTAATGAGTAGTTCCAGTTTTCGCCGCAAATTTATATAATTTTCGCTCTTAAAATGTGTCAGTTCAATTTTATGTGAGTTTCCTGTCTAGTCTATTTTTTTGTGAAAATCGTGAAGCTAGCGTATTTATTTAAATTCAGACGAAGCTGCCATTTCGAACGGATGAAAATAGAACTACAACAGTATTCGATAGACATTTGATTTTTTCTAATGTGAATAATCCATACTTGTATTCCGCACCGCTAGAAGTCTCCCGTAAAGTTTTGGCAAACATATTGATAACGATGAAAAATGTTTCCCCTATCAAAAAAAAAACAACTGCTAGTGGCTGGAAAATAATCGACTCTTCGAAGGATTGTGAACTTTGAAGCGTTCCAAAATAGCGAGCGCTAATGTCCATTCTCGCGTGTCAGCCGTTGGGACAATTTCCTTCGAACAAAATTGAACCTTGAGGTGTGCGAAACTCGAGGACCGGAGAGGTCGTTTTGGCGTGCCAGCGGCGTTTTTGCGTCGCCAAGCCAAAGTGAACCTTGAGGTTGGTGAAACGCGAGGGGCGGTGCGGTCGATTTTCCCGTCAAGCGAAAAGTGAGTTTTTTGAAAAACCAAACAATACTATATAATATATATAACTAGCTTATGCCTGTTGCAAATGCAACTTATGGGTTAAAACACTATGCGATTTGACATGTGAATGTGGATGAAGCGAGGAGCGGGTGTTTAGTTAAATATATAAAGAAAAAACGACGTTTGAATGTGGATAAGGCGAAAAATTAATTCATACTTTCAGTACCTACTCACTGACTGCACCAATTTATTTTGAGACAGCTTTTTCCCGTTGCAAGCAACTAACGGGTTATAACATAAAGCGAGGAGCGGGTGTTATATTGAATATATAAAGATAAAAACTATGTTTGAATGTGGATAAATCAAAAAATAGTTCCTACTTTCAGTACATACTCACTGAGTACATCAATTTATTTTGAGACAGCTTTTGCCCGTTGCAAAACAACTAACGGGTTAAAACTAACTTTACTTATTAACTAACAGATAAAATATTATTTCATAGTAAGCGGCTAGGTACCTACTGCCCTTATTGTGCTTTTCCACAAAATCGACGCTATAAAAATGTATTATTCAGAATTTCATAAAAACTAAAACTTTGATTTATCGGGACGAAAAACATTACAGAATAAATATTATTTTATAGTAAGCGGGTACGTGTTTAGTAGGTATTGTTTTTAATTTCTTACAAAATAAAATTTAATTTATCGGAGTTAAATAATAATAGAAAAAATATATTTCATAGTAAGCGGGTAGGTACCTACTGCCCTTATTGTATTTTTTTACAAAATACATTATAAAAATGTGTAAATCAGAATTTCCAAGAAACTTTGATTTACTGCAGTTAAAAAAATTACAGAAAAAAATTATTATTCATAGTATTTCATAACAACTCACAAAAACTCATAACAACTCATAAGAACTCATAAGAACTCATAAGAACCCATAAGAACCCATAAGTACCCATAGGAACCCATTAGAACACATAATAACTCATAAGAACTCATAAGAACACATAAGAACCCATAAAAACCCAAAAGAACTCATAAAAACCCATAAGAACTTATAAAAACCCATAAGAACCGATAAGTTTCCATGAGAACCCATAAGAAACCATAGGAACCCATAAGAACCCATAACAACCGATAAGAACCTATAAGAACCCATAAGAACTCATTAGAACTTATAAGAACCCATAAGACCCTATAAGAATCTATAAGAACCCATAAGAACCCATAAGAACCGATAAGAACCCATAAGAGCTTTTAAGAACCTATAAGAACCCATAAGAATCCATAAGAACTCATAAGAACCCATAAGAACTTATAAGAACCCATAAGAAGTCATAAGAAGCCATAACAACCCATAATTTGCATAAGTACCTACTCATTTTGGCAAAAAAAAAAAATTAAAAAAAAAAAAAATCCTTCAATTTTAACGTTCTGTAAAAGTTCTGTTCAAATTCTATTCAAGTTCTATAATTATTTCAGTTTTATGTTGCAACTGGCATGTACAGATAAAATAACAGAACTTGAATAGAACTTACACAGAACGTGAAAATGAACTTTAAAAAAATGTTGTTGAATTATTTAGTGTCGTGGAAACAACACAACCTCAGTATTGCATTTAAACCTATTGTGAATTTGCCTTAAGTAAAACCTATTGTGATGCTGCCTTAAGTAAAAATTTCCACTTCAGAATGTTCTATGGCCACGCGTTTTATTCATTTTTTTGCGATAAATCAGTTCCCACTGATAAGTACGTACTGGCGAATTAAATGTGAATGCAGCATTATAAAATCTTTATCGTTTTATTTAGTTTTCTATGGAATTGAATACCTTCGTAGTAGTACGATTTGGTTTCATATACCTTGGTACTATTTATTTTCTGCATATAAATTATTCGCCTTTCAACGCCGGTAGGTACCTACCAAGAATTCATTTTAACTGGCCGCAAAATTGTTCATTGTCGAGGACAGATTAATTTCAACAAATGTCAGAATTATTTCAATCTTTGATGCAAAATTCTCAAACATTTTGAATGACATGCGGTCATGTCGTGGATTTAAAAGTTTATAAAACCTGTATTGCTTATGTTTAATCAAAAACATGTCCGCCGGAAGGTGTTTTTTTAACGTAATATTTAATTCCGTAATGCCCCTGTAAAATGTCAATTTTTGTCAAGAATTTTCTCGAAGCCGTTTAATTATTTAGTATAAATTCCGAGCAAAATCAGTTTTGTATGGAAAAAAGTCTTAATTACATTCCGTGAAAAACGCGACGGTTTTTAATGAGCGAACCTGTCGGCAGGAAATAGAACTAAGGCCGAATTTCTTCGAAGGTGATAGATTTAATTATAGTTTTCGCCGTTTGGTGCGCTGTTAACCGTGCATCGGTTTTTTTGTATGAAAAATGGTCCTTAATCGGGACACGATTTAGGTGAACTCTCCTGGATCCGATAATGGTCTCTGCGGTCTTTGAAACTCGAGGAGCGGAGAGGTCATTTTCGGATCCATAAAAAAGATTAAAATGGTTCATCCGAAAGTGAACCTTGAGGTTGGTGAAACTTGAGGGGCGGTACGGTCGATTTTCGCACTGACTGAAAAGTGAGCGGTCGATCGAAACCAGACAATACTATATAACTAGCTTATGCCTGTTGCAAATGCAACTTATGGGTTAAAACACTATGCGATTTGACATGTGAATGTGGATGAAGCGAGGAGCGGGTATTTAATTAAATATATGAAGAAAAAACGACGTTTGAATGTGGATAAGGCGAAAAATTAATTCATACTTTCAGTACCTACTCACTGACTGCACCAATTTATTTTGAGACAGCTTTTTCCCGTTGCAAGCAACTAACGGGTTATAACATAAAGCAAGGAGCGGGTGTTATATTGAATATATAAAGATAAAAACTATGTTTGAATGTGGATAAATCAAAAAATAGTTCCTACTTTCAGTACATACTCACTGAGTACATCAATTTATTTTGAGACAGCTTTTGCCCGTTGCAAAACAACTAACGGGTTAAAACTAACTTTACTTATTAACTAACAGATAAAATATTATTTCATAGTAAGCGGCTAGGTACCTACTGCCCTTATTGTGCTTTTCCACAAAATCGACGCTATAAAAATGTATTATTCAGAATTTCATAAAAACTAAAACTTTGATTTATCGGGACGAAAAACATTACAGAATAAATATTATTTTATAGTAAGCGGGTACGTGTTTATCAGGTATTGTTTTTAATTTCTTACAAAATAAAATTTAATTTATCGGAGTTAAATAATAATAGAAAAAATATATTTCATAGTAAGCGGGTAGGTACCTACTGCCCTTATTGTATTTTTTTACAAAAAACATTATAAAAATGTGTAAATCAGCATTTCCAAGAAACTTTGATTTACTGCAGTTAAAAAAATTACAGAAAAAAATTATTATTCATAGTATTTCATAACAACTCACAAAAACTCATAACAACTCATAAGAACTCATAAGAACTCATAAGAACCCATAAGAACCCATAAGTACCCATAGGAACCCATTAGAACACATAATAACTCATAAGAACTCATAAGAACACATAAGAACCCATAAAAACCCAAAAGAACTCATAAGAACCCATAATAACTTATAAAAACCCATAAGAACCGATAAGTTTCCATGAGAACCCATAATAAACCATAGGAACCCATAAGAACCCATAACAACCGATAAGAACCTATAAGAACCCATTAGAACTCATTAGAACTTATAAGAACCCATAAGACCCTATAAGAATCTATAAGAACCCATAAGAACCCATAAGAACCGATAAGAACCCATAAGAGCTTTTAAGAACCTATAAGAACCGAAAAGAACCCATAAGAATCCATAAGAACTCATAAGAACCCATAAGAACTTATAAGAACCCATAAGAAGTCATAAGAAGCAATAACAACCCATAATTTGCATAAGTACCTACTCATTTTGGCAAAAAAAAAAAATTTAAAAAAAAAAAAATCCTTCAATTTTAAAGTTCTGTAAAAGTTCTGTTCAAATTATATTCAAGTTCTATAATTATTTCAGTTTTATGTTGCAACTGGCATGTACAGATAAAATAACAGAACTTGAATAGAACTTACACAGAACGTGAAAATGAACTTTAAAAAAATGTTGTTGAATTATTTAGTGTCGTGGAAACAACACAACCTCAGTATTGCATTTAAACCTATTGTGAATTTGCCTTAAGTAAAACCTATTGTGATGCTGCCTTAAGTAAAAATTTCCACTTCAGAATGTTCTATGGCCACGCGTTTTATTCATTTTTTTGCGATAAATCAGTTCCCACTGATAAGTACGTACTGGCGAATTAAATGTGAATGCAGCATTATAAAATCTTTATCGTTTTATTTAGTTTTCTATGGAATTGAATACCTTCGTAGTAGTACGATTTGGTTTCATATACCTTGGTACTATTTATTTTCTGCATATAAATTATTCGCCTTTCAACGCCGGTAGGTACCTACCAAGAATTCATTTTAACTGGCCGCAAAATTGTTCATTGTCGAGGACAGATTAATTTCAACAAATGTCAGAATTATTTCAATCTTTGATGCAAAATTGTCAAACATTTTGAATGACATGCGGTCATGTCGTGGATTTAAAAGTTTATAAAACTTGTATTGCTTATGTTTAATCAAAAACATGTCCGCCGGAAGGTGTTTTTTTAACGTAATCTTTAATTCTGTAATGCCCCTGTAAAATGTCAATTTTTCTCAAGAATTTTCTCGAAGCCGTTTAATTATTTAGTATAAATTCCGAGCAAAATCAGTTTTGTATGGAAAAAAGTCTTAATTACATTCCGTGAAAAACGCGACGGTTTTTAATGGGCGAACCTGTCGGCAGGAAATAGAACTAAGGCCGAATTTCTTCGAAGGTGATAGATTTAATTATAGTTTTCGCCGTTTGGTGCGCTGTTAACCGTGCATCGGTTTTTTGTATGAAAAATGGTCCTTAATCGGGACACGATTTAGGTGAACTCTCCTGGATCCGATAATGGTCTCTGCGGTCTTTGAAACTCGAGGAGCGGAGAGGTCTTTTTCGGATCCATAAAAAAGATTAAAATGGTTCATCCGAAAGTGAACCTTGAGGTTGGTGAAACTTGAGGGGCGGTACGGTCGATTTTCGCACTGACTGAAAAGTGAGCGGTCGATCGAAACCAGACAATACTATATAATATACTAGCTTATGCCCATTGCAAATGCAACTAACGGGTTTAAAACTAACTTAACTTACTATCGTACAGAATAAAATTATTTCATAGTGCGCGTGTAAGTATTTGGAAGGTACTTCGTTGTAATTATTCACAAAAATGACGCTATAAAAATGTTTTATTCAGAAGTTCTTAGAAACTAAAACTTTGATTTATCGGAGCAAAAAAATTACAGAAAAATATTTTTTCATAGTATGCGGGTAGGTACCTATTGCCCTAAGTGAGATTTTAAACAAAAACGGCGCTATAAAAATGTATTATTAAGAATTTCTAAGAAAAAAAAAACTTTGATTGACTGCAGTAAAAAAATTACAGATTTTTTTTTCTTCATAGTAAGCGGGTATGTACCTATTGCCCTTAGTGAGATTTTAAACTAAAACGGCGCTATAAAAATATGTTATGAAGAATTTCTAAGAAAAAAAAACTTTGAATTATTGGAACAAAAAAATTACAGAAATTTTTATTCTTCATAGTAAGCGGGTAAGTACCTATTGTCCTTAGTGAGATTTTTAACAAAAACGGCACTATAAAAATATATTATTAAGAATTTCTATGAAAAAAAAACTTTGATTTATTGGAGTAAAAAAATTACATCAAAAATATTTCTTCATAGTAAGCGGGTAAGTACCTATTGTCCTTAGTGAGATTTTAAACAAAAACGGCGCTATAAAAATATATTATTAAGAATTTCTAAGAAAAAAAAAACTTTGAATTATTGGAACAAAAAAATTACAGAAATTTTTATTCTTAATAGTAAGCGGGTAAGTACCTATTGTCCTTAGTGAGATTTTAAACAAAAACGGCGCTATAAAAATATATTATTAAGAATTTATATGAAAACAAAACTTTGTTTTATTGGAGTAAAAAAATTACAGAAAAAATATTTCTTCATAGTAAGCGGGTAAGTACCTATTGCCCTTAGTGAGATTTTAACCTTTTCCACTCCGTAGGCCAGACATACTGGCCCAAACGATTTTGGTAGGCAGCTCCGTCGGCCAGAGGTCCTGGCCCGGCGCAGGTATAAGTTTAATCACCTATTTCTATCTTCCTAAGTACATTCTACGAACTATTATCTCTGATAATTACAAAGAATCGTTGCAAAATATTGGATAAACCAACATTTCTTCATTTAAATTTGCCGTTAATTAGATATATTCATGTAAAAACAGATGCATCATTTTAACACACGAAATATTTTTTTTCTTCAAATATTTTCGGAACAGTCAGTTGTTATCCTGCGTTTACGACGGTTCTCCGCAGTTACTCCCACTTTTTGTGACCATATTTTTTCGTTTTGTGGAACTATTGATGTTGATATTAGTAATTGAAAGTAAAAGAATTTACGTATTCTTCGAATTCGATATTCTTTGAATTAACCGTCACAGAAAATAGTGATAGTTTTACTTCGAAGTGATGGTGAAGAAGTTGGTAATAATCCAAGTGATGTAGATAGTGGAAGTGACATTATCCCGCCCAAAAAAAGGAGATGCGCTTATTTCAGTAAATATAGTGATGTAGAAAATATTGTGATTCCGCAAAAACCTTCAACATCCATCAATCCCACACCGTCAAGCTTTTCTGATTCAGAAAAAAAAAGGAATTGAATGTCTATTAATACACCGAATACACCACAACAACAAATATTTTTTTCTATTGGAAATACCAATGAGTCATCTTCAATTTGTGGATAGGCTAATTATTCAGCTGGTTGAAAATTATAGAGAAGGTGTAAAAACTAGAAAAGGAAGCCATTCGGTAGATCTAGAACAGCGGTTAAATCACGTCAATCTACATGTAATAATGCCTAATATGCAGAAAAATATTAGTGATTGCATCGTTTTCAATTTGGGAGGCAGGAATGGGTACCGCTGCCCCGGGAACCATGTATTGGATAACCAACACCTCTGCCACAGGTCACCCTAAGTGGTTCGCTACGTTTGGTGACTTTGCATGGGTGCCCGGGTTCATGGGGATGCGTCTGCCCATTTACTGCGTGGCGGACCGAATCGGGAAAGACTGGTTGAGGGAGATCTTTTGATCTCTCCAGCCGGACTCTATCGAACCATTGCCTTACAACGCAGTGCGAGGGATGAATTCACGCATAGCCTCTCTTGGACACCCTAATCCCCAGATTCCTACCCACTCATACCATTTTCCTTCCCATCCTTTTTTTCCTTTCCTTCAAAAGACCCTCCACAAAGCAACCCCAAAGATGACATAGGCCCTGAGAATTTATTTTTCTCAGGGCCTCCTGTGTGGAGCTAATGTAAAAAAATCGTTTGTGGTTCTAATTTATGATAGAAAAGGAGGGCAAATAAAATGAACAATATATCACTGTAAAAGTTGTGAAAACAAACTTGCACTTCATGTGGGATAACATTGGACCGAATCGTGAGATTTTTGTAATAGTAAATGTGAGATAAATGTACTCAAAATGTGACAGTATTATATTATGTATAATATGTAAAATACTCTAACTTGTAAACACCGTGTAGAATGTTTGCCAAACTTATTAAGTATCTATTTTATGTGTTGTGGGCTGGTCTATCTTTTGTTTCCTGAAAGAGGGTCGAAACCTAAAATAACGTAACCAATGCAAAATAAGAAATCATACACTACCCATAAAACCTAAGCCAATCAGGGCCAGGTAGCCACTAGTCAGCCGTTGTGCGGTACAGGACAGTTAGAAAGTAATTTCTCCAAGAATTTACATTGGATTGTCTGCATATTTTACCCGTATTATACAAATTATCGCTATGCAATAAAAGATATAATGCAAATAAAAAAACGTTGAAATCAAATGTATTATCTTTTAGTTACAAAATGTGTGATTTAACAAGTATTTTATACAAAATATACCAAACAACTAATGGTCACACGAATTATCCGATAGGGTGCCGCAAAAATAACTGTCCAAAAATTTCATTTCAAATATAAAATATAACACACATTTTTGGTCGGAGTAGCTAAACAGTTTTGAGAAAAAATGGTCGGAGTGGAAAAGGTTAAACAAAAACGGCGCTATAAAAATATATTATTAAGAATTTCTAAGAAAAAAAAACTTTGATTGACTGGAGTAAAAAAATTACATTTTTTTTTCTTCATAGTAAGCGGGTAAGTACCTATTGCCCTTAGTGAGATTTTAAACTAAAACGGCGCTATAAAAATATGTTATGAAGAATTTCTAAGAAAAAAAAACTTTGAATTATTGGAACAAAAAAATTACAGAAATTTTTATTCTTCATAGTAAGCAAGTAAGTACCTATTGTCCTTAGTGAGATTTTAAACAAAAACGGCGCTATAAAAATGTATTATTAAGAATTTCTTTAAAAAAAAAAACTTTGATTTATTGGAGTAAAAGAATTACAGAAAAAGTATTTTTTCATAGTTAGCGGGTAAGTACCTATTGCCCTTAGTGAGATTTTAAACAAAAACGGCGCTATAAAAATATATTATTAAGAATTTCTATGAAAAAAAAACTTTGATTTATTGGTGTAAAAAAATTACAGAAAAAATATTTCTTCATAGTAAGCGGGTAAGTACCTATTGCCCTTAGTGAGATTTTAAACTAAAACGGCGCTATAAAAATATGTTATGAAGAATTTCTAAGAAAAAAAAATTGAATTATTGGAACAAAAAAATTACAGAAATTTTTATTCTTAATAGTAAGCGGGTAAGTACCTATTGCACTTAGTGAGATTTTAAACAAAAACGGCGCTATAAAAATATATTATTAAGAATTTCTAAGAAAAAAAAAACTTTGATTTATTGGTGTAAAAAAATTACAGAAAAAATATTTCTTCATAGTAAGCGGGTAAGTACCTATTGCACTAAGTGAGATTTTAAACAAAAACGGCGCTATAAAAACATATTATTAAGAATTTCTAAAAAAAAAAAATTTTATTTATTGGAGTAAAAAAAATACAGAAAAAATATTTTTCATAGTAAGCGGGTAAGTACCTATTGCCCTTAGTGAGTTTTTTTTACAAAAACGGCGCTATAAAAATGTATTATTAAGAATTTCTCAGAAACTAAAATTTTGATTTGAAAAAATATTATTTCATAGTGCGACATTAGGTACTTGGAAGGTACGTCTTGTAATTTTTCACAAAAATGACGCTATAAAAATGTATTGTTCAGAGTTTTTTATAAAAAAAAAAATATTTTATTTCCTTAAAGAAAAAACAGAAAAAATATTCTTTTATAGTGCGCGAGTAGGAACCCAACGTCCTTATATTCATTTTCACTTAAACGGCGCTATGAAAATGTATTATGCAGAATTTTGTTTTCTAATAATCATTGTAAAAAAGCTCACATTATTATGTATTTGTATAATTAATACGAATTCTAATGTTGAGTTGGACGGAACCTAATTTATTTTTTTAATCATTTTAGCAGGTACCTACCTATTTCATTATTGGCAGACATACTCATTAGCGCAAAAAATAAGTTTTAAAAAAAAACTATAAATTTTTCATTTAATTAATCCGCCCAATGATTAACGGTTTTTGTTTGGGTAAGGGCGTGGCCCAAATAAAATCAGCCAATCGGTAGCCTTAAATAACATTCTGTGTCTACAAAGTATCTGATAGGCTGGACGTGTCCAACCAATCAGAGAACCCACATTAAAATTGTGGAAATATGCAGGGTGGTTCACATTCCAAATAATAATTATAAACAACAACAAAAAATTAAAATAACTATACGTTTTTGGAAAAACTTTTTTTTTTAAACTTTTTTTTTTGGAATTGATATTTTTTGTATGTCGATCTTTTGAATTCATAAAAACACGTGCTGTTTTCTTAACAAATATGTATTTTTTTATGAGAAATGTATGAAAAACTAAAAAATTATTCACTTCTTAATTTGAGATATGAATCTGCCTTGCCCAATCGTTAATGCAAACGCCCGAATCGATTTTCTGAAAAAAAAAAATTTCAAAAAAAAAGTCTCTATTATTATTAAAAAATTTATTAATAATTTTTTTCCAGCGGTATTTTATAATCCACCCTCAAACCAACACCATGAATTTGAAAATCGTTCTAAAATGAGCCAACAACAACAAAATTATAGCACTATTTTTTGCTTACGTTCGAATCTCCAATATAATCTAAATTTGAATTTTGCTTAAGAAATGCTGTAGTTCTATTTTCTGCCGAGCGGCGGCTCCGTGAAAAGTGTACATTTTTTTAAACATTAGTTTCCAAATATGGCTTTTTACTCGTTTTTTTAGCAAACGTCAGATTTCAAACGAATATCCCAACGTTGTTTTTGTGAAAAGTGATAAAACCGATGGTAAATAAACGTTCTGAAAACTCTCGTGGACGTAATTTTACAAAATTTTGGCTTCCAGGCGTGATATTTTTGAAGATATCGCGTTTGCGAGTCGGCCGGCGAGAAAATGAAATATAAATGGATCCCGGTGTAACTGACCTTGGTTAACAGTCTCAGAAACAATTGCTAGTGGCTGGAAAATAATCGACGCTTCGAAGGATTGTGAACTTTGAAGTGTTCCAAAATATCGAGCGCTAATGTCCATTCTCGCGTGTCAGCCGTCGGGATAATTTCCTTTGAACAAAATTGAACCTTGAGGTGTGCGAAACTCGAGGATCGGAGAGGTTGTTTTGGCGTGCCAGCGGCATTTTTGCGTCGCCAAGCCAAATTAAACCTTGAGGTTGGTGAAACGCAAGGGGCGGTGAGGTCGATTTTCCCGTCAAGCGAAAAGTGAGTTTTTTGAAAAACTGAGCATTAATATATAATATATATCTATGTTTTTTTTTTGGAATTAATTGAATTAAAGGAACGAATAAAAGGAATCAATTCAAAAGGCCGGGGGAATCAGACTGAATCGATTCACTCCTGGGAATGAATCTGCCCATGTCTACTGTGCTGGGAGGTGGAAGGCTGGTGGTAGAGCCAATAGCCATGGACAAGATGCCTTTGGTACTACATATGTAAAGGAAATATATTCCCTTTAAATTTGAATCCTATAGTGTCAGTTAGAATGCAATTATCAATAGGCCACTTGTTTTATTATTTGATTGTAAAATAAAGCCCAACCAACACATCAGTAATATGTATCTTAAGCCGGGTACAGACTTAAGAAATGTAACACGCAATGAAAGAATTTGCCGTCCACATTGTCGCAATGTATCATGCAATGTAACAGAATTCCCATAGTGTGGACGCCTTGCGCGCATGAACCGTGCACACTACGCGCACGAACAGAGCATTTCAACTCGTGCGCGTCGCACTCCGCAGTCAGTGTGGACGGGTTATGTGTCTCTATACTGCAGAACGCGCGCGAACAATGGAGGAAGAAGGCGCGAAGTGTTCTCGGCAGACTGAGTTATGATCACCGCGTGCATGCCGGAGACAGATGCTAGTAGGTACATGCTCGGTTCGTGCGCGCGCTGCATCCACACTTATGAAATGGTCCTTTCATGTTACCTTACAGCAGTCTGTACCAGGCTTTATCTTTCTCTTTGCCAATAACCACGAGCTTTTCATACAAGTTATTTTATTTATTGACATATACACTTTTTAACCCTAGATTACTCAACTATCCTATGAGCAACGTTGTTACTAAACATTTAAAAAATACGACATAGAAATAAAACAGGAATAAATAAGATAATCAAAAAAAAATTATTATTTTAGTAGTAACAGTAACATTCTTTGGGTTTAAGAGATCACGTAATAATGAAAAAAAAAACATTATTCTTCACAGTTGGGACACATGTTCATGTTATGCATCCTACATATATGGCTCTTTTGCCAATGACGTTATATATTATAAATAGACTCACCATAGTCTCAAATACTCACAACATAATTGGAAAGTAAGCAACACTCTTTTGTTTTCAGGGGTTTTCAGTAATTTCTTAATTCAAAAGTTTATTCCTGTGTGATAAAGATAGACAATCAAAGAATGTGTGTGTATGAATGGCATAGATATATGAGCAGGCGGCTTATTAATTTCTTCGCCGAATACTGCTTTCACATCACGGGTGTGACTGAGATAACAAGATACTCTCACTCGGTTACACTATGCACAGGGAGGGTAAAGGCGGGTAAAACGAGACACACGGGCAAATATTTTTTATTATAATTATAGGAGTTATCATTAGTAATACAATATTGGTACTATTATAGTAGTATTGTTAAGTACATATTTTATTATACAGTACTAATATAACATAACTACTGTACGCGGGTTACTGAACACTTTACTTATACGAAGAACAAAACCAAGCATTTTATATGACCTGTGAACGATTGAGTCGATGTGATTATTAAATATAAGTTTGCTATCAAGGTAAATACCAAGATCTTTACATTCCGTTTTAGAGATGACATGTTCATTGTTGAGTGAATAAATTATTAAATCAATTAACGCGTTACCCTTTGTACGTTTTACCCCATATTTCCCAATGGAATAAAACGAGTGCGGGATGCTGTATGAACCGACCTACTGTTAGTAGGTTGTCCTTGTTATGCTTATGTCACTTTGTGATGCAACGTTCGCTGTCTCCTTTTCTCAAGGCCCACTAGAATAAAAGGTCCGGATGCCTGTCAGATTTTGATTTGTCGAGCTATACAATAAATACAATGGCAACAACAGTTTTCAAATGGTGGCGATTGTCGTCAATACTTGTTGGAACTGCTGATTTATGCGTTGTTTTACCGCAAGCAAACAAATAAACAGAGTGTTTAGGCTGATTAGTCTATTTTAAAACAGTAAAGTTTACTTAGCAACAGTAATTTGGCTGTTGCGCGTCCAGAATTTTGGGAGGCGGGAATGGGTACCGCCGCCCCGGGAACCTTTATTGGATGACCAACACCTCTGCCATAGGTCACCCCAAGTGGTTCACCACGTTTGGTGATTTAGGAGGGGTGCCCGGGTTCATGGGGCTAGGTTTGTCTAGGTCTTGGAGGGGAATGACCGGGACACACTGAACCCCAGATTCCTACCCACCCCTTAAACCATTTTCCTTCCCAGAACTCTTCTCTCCATCCTTTCCTAAAAAAACCCTCCACACAGCATCCCCAAAGATGACATAGGCCCTGAGGGAAATTATTTTCCTCAGGGCCTCCTGTGTGGAGCTCATGTAAAAAAAAAAAGACCATTTTCTTTAGTAGGCCTTGAATTTTCTCTAATGACGCGTAAAACCGCGGGCATGAAACATGAACATTAATTGTAATATTTATAATAATAAGTAATTTGCGTGTAATTACAAATGAAATCTTATTCCTTCGCCTTTACTATTGATTGCCGTGTAATTTAAACATTTTCTCATCACACAGGAGGGCATTTTGGCGCTTTGCAATGCAATTTACTTACTGGTAAGACACGACCTTACTCGACGCATAGCAGTTTACTACTAAAGTACTAGAAATCGAGACCAGTGCAATTGTCTTTTTATTGGATTCCCACTTTGAGATTTCTACCCCGCGTCTAGTATGTAACGTCATTGTCTTTTACATTTCATGCAAAAGTTCTTTGTCATTTTTTTTCACTTGGATGGACAAAAGGCACATATTTTTCTTGAATTTGGTTCTTGAATTGTTGCCACTTCAGGAACAGATTTAACAAGATACTTTTTATGAGGTCTTTTATTTCATACATATTAACCCTAGAATACTTAACTATCGTAAACACTAAACTTTCGTACATTTTATGACCCTCTTGTTATAAGTCAACACACAAATGACACCCGACCACAATGGCAGCGCGTGGCACACTGACGGGTGTTAGGCATTGGCTTCTAGAGGCGCCGGGGTTAAACATGGGGTGAACTGCGACTGTGGGGGGGCCCCACGCTTTACAGTGGAAGCCAACAAGTACCTACCTGCAACTAGCTCATTTCAGCAGGTGCATGATGTTCAGGGCGTGGATCCGGCCTCAGCTGAGATTTACCATGCATCGTAGGGATGCCTAGATTGTTTTAGGTTAATTTGCTAGCAAAATAAGAAGAGAGAGATTTCCTTCACTTCATTTATTCTTCAGAACAAGGCGGCAAAACATCACAAATTACAATGTTAGAACAATTGAACACGTGAGTATTCCTATACTATAAAACTCAATTCTCTCTCTCTGACTTCATCCCGGTTTTCGCAGTAAGGCAAACAGTTAATTCAGCACAAAAATAGAGGAATTAGGTAGGCTTACGGTGACAGGAGAGACTCCTTTGGAGTTCCATGGCGAGGTCCTGCTCCGACGCATTCATAGAACCCGCCAAAATGACGGTTCCAGAACGTTCGTTAGACGCGGCTGGCGTCGATACCAACACGGACACAGCGCTTGGGAATGTGTGCACTTGCGGGGGAATGAGGGACCGCGCTTGGCTTCCGCGGCGAGCCGAGCTATGCGGGGGGGGTTTTGAACTAGTCGAAGCGCGTCCCGGCGAGAGTGTGCTGATTCCAGCGCCAATCTCGTCTGTCGGTATGCAGTAGGCTCAAACACTACTCTTTTGTATCGTAACACGGGACAAATTAGGAAGGTACGCTGGGGTCGCGGGAACGATGCGAACATTGTTTTTGTCCAGGAATCGTCGTTTTTCCGTCGTAATTTTTACGATAGTTTAGTATTCTAGGGTTAAAGTCAGTAAAATAGGCGAGCTGCCTTTGGATTATCATTAGCATTTATTCTTGCATTATATTAACCCCAAAAGACGGGTACTTATTATTTTTAAATATCTGAAAACCAAATATAATATTGAAAATTATATTTGAAATAATTGACAGACTTCTACAATATCAACTTTTTTGCTTTTGAATTTTCATGGACAGTAACAAAAAGCATTAAAAACTTGTAAAATTTAGCTCTACACCCCCACACATTGCAGTGCATTTGTAGGTGTAGTCATGATTTCACTGTACTGCTATTGTAGTTGGTCGTGTCCTGGGGGCTAACATCAACATAGTTTTGTGATTTTGACGAGGGTTTGATAATTTGAATGAAAAATGAGACGTTATATTAATAGATTTATTCTTGTTAGATTGTAGGTACTCGCTATACAGCGCAGTTTCTGTAAAAGGAAAATATAGTTAATTGGCTTTGTCTAAAAACACACAATGCGTGTGAGGAGTTCCCAACTAGCATTGAGCGAAAAGTCAAAAGGGTAAAATAAAGTGAAATCAATGGTGACTATAATAAAATGAAAGAAGGCCTTAACTCCACACAAAATAATTTCCCTCAGGACTAATGTCATCTTTGGGTATGCTGTGTGGGGGGTGTTTTTGAGTCAAGTGAACCTGAGTCTTGAAGAGACCCATGTTGTAGGTGGGAGGAAACAGGCTGGAAAAAATTCAGTTCATTCGGCGCCATAGAGCTTGAGAAAACGGCTTTCAAAGTTCGAGCCCAAGTCTTGTATTTTGCCCCATAAGAATGTTTTTACATTCTTTGCAAATGATTCCTCATGATAATTATCATAAAGCATAATAAATACATGAAATTTCACTTCACATTTATTTAGTTTGATTTATTTATTTTTACATTAACCACACCAGAGGCCTTTAGGAAAATAAATTCACTCAGGGCCTGTCATCTTCGGGGATGTCAACTGTGTACAAATTTTTCTAGACTGCACCAGTGCCGAAAAGGTGAATGACACTATTTCCTCAGAGCATCTTCCATTGAAATACCGGTAGAAAAAGGACAGCAATCCACCTGTGCTCTAAAGATTGCAATCCTTTTATAGGGGAATCTTATCAAATGGACCACCTGTTTCTGCAGAGGTTCAAGGGTTTTTAAGGTAGTTTGTAATAAATTCCAGAAAAACAATGCCTAGTTGATAAGGTGTATAGATTAATAAAAACACACCGTGAACATCACAAACACAGTATATTTGTGTAATTTCTTTACAGATAAATTATATTTCAATACATCCACATTCTTCCGATAAAATCACCGTAATGCAATGTCCAGTCTCCATTTATATTAAATCAACTTTATATACAATATTTACTCTGTACATACCAATTAGGTTATTGCATATATAATATTGTAAAAGCCCGTCAGGGTGTAAATTAATAAATAAATAAAAATTATACAATATGTATTCCTAAAATTAATTATTATTGATAGTAAAATAATAGCTGCAATTGACTTAATATAATGTAATATATAGTTGAGCTTTGAAAGATTTAATTTTGAGGAACACTATCCAGAACAGATCAACTTTATCAAATGATCAGTGAACATTTATATCTCGTCATTTTCATTAAATTTAAACAATGAGAATGTTGAAATCGCATGACATAAATGTACATAGAAATGCGTAAGTAAGTATGTAAATGACAACATTATATGAATTGAACCAAGGCTACGTCAGACACTAAAAAATATTGAGATTTCAGTCAAAACTTTTTTGAAAAATGCTACAAATTAAAATTTCTGACATAAATAATTATGGTGGACTAACAAATTTAATTAATATTGATGACAAAGTTTTAATACAGGACTTGACTGAATCTGTCAAAATGCAAAACATAAAAGAAATAGCTTTGCTAGAAAGACTGTGTACACAAGAGGCATGAGCGTAGCCAGGTTTTGATTTAGGGTGGGGCAAAAATAAAAATCTAGAGTAGTTATTCAAAAAAGTAGACTTCTACAACATATTCATGCTTTAGGCTCTATGAATACAAAGAATATGAACGAAAGAAGGAAAAACCATCCTATGAAGTGCTGTAAATCTGAAAACGCAACTCGGTCGACAAACCCAGAGGTCATGCATCGGCCAGCCAGGCTGAGACGAATGCCCCACCGTGCCTACGCCCACGACAAGAGGTCTTCATAATAAATCAATTTGGCAACTAATGAAACAAATGCGACAAGAAAGGAGATAGAGAAAACCAACATTTTCCAATGTATGATAAGTTTTTATTGTAACACATTATTTGCGAGTACTTTTTCACCAATTCATGCTGAAAAATATTTGATTTTGACAAATTTGTGATCGAAATTATGTTCAACTTAAAAAAAGCGACGGAGATAACCATCATATAGAAATTAATGTTCTCCAGCATAGCCAAGTATTCAAACATTCACAAATCTAAAGAAAGCAATGTGCGCATCCATTCTGATCTGTAGGTGGTTTGTTCAGAGCACAGCCGAAAGAGTTGGTAGGTTAGAGCAATTGGTAGTGACTTATGAATTCTCTCCAAGGGAATATTTTAATGGGTGTGGGCTCCAAATTACAAACTCACTGTAGTCTACTCCTTTCAAGAAATTGAACAAAATAATGAGAACCCGGGTGTCTCTAAAATTTATTGTGATGCGTAGAACAAGGCCCAGCATTTTCAATAAAGTGCTGCAATCCATTCTATATGAGTATTAAATGTCAGCCTATCAAACACGATTCCAAAATCCTTTATGGCGGAGACACATTTTAAACTTTAGAGTGTTCATTGTATACCGGTAATACCAGGTATGACAGGCCCCGGCCCCAGCCCCAGTAAATGACAAAATTAAACATAATATAATACCTACATATTGAACTCAAATCTGATTCCTTTTATTTTATTTATATCTGACTGGGAGTGGATTGCAGTCTTCTAAAGTTTGGAATTCTAAAAATAGTTATATTGATTCCTTATTACCAAAAACAAGACACAATTTCTAAGTATCCAACAAACAGTTTACTCATCTCGCAAACAATGTGTTAAGAAGCAAATACAAATGCTACAAAATATTCAATTTTTTAAAATAGAAATTCATATTGCGATCATCCAGTTACTTAGACAAATCAATTATAATGCAGAAAAACTTGTAGTGAATTAAATAAAATGTTGATGTTTTCTGGATCTCTCTAGTAGGATATTTGAAAATGTCGTACTAATGTACCGGACCGTTTTGCATTTCGGTATTATTTTATAGCATATTGAATATGTCAAACACAGACTAGTATAAATATTATTTGATTAATGGTGAGCATTCGAATGTTGAATGTCGAATTGGACAATCAATGTGTATGTATGATGAATGTAAACGTGACATTTGCAGATTTGTTATATGAACAATATGTGACATTATCATATATTATGTACTAAGTGAGGAAAACGCATTTGAAATGCTTGGTAACCGGCACTACAAGTGAAACATTGAAGCACATAACATAGGGAGACAATCACAAAGAAAAGTTAACATGAACACATTATTAAGTCTCGACCATAGCTAAGATGGCAAAAAGAGTTCAAAATATGTACATAATACCAGTCACTCACTATATTGTGAAGAGGGATCGACCTTAAAATATATATAAAGAATTACAATTAATCCTTTACAAAACTTGCTGATTCAATGTAATGGATCACATACGAGTCAGCGGCTTAGATCAGGTTAATGGAGGTCCATTTAAATTATACATCTCATTATATTTAATATTACATACACAAATATTCAATAAACTTACGGTAGAACTTATAAAAAAATATGTTACTGTCTAAGTAAATAAATGATAATATAAATATGTAGTACGAGATTATTAGTTAATTTTAGTGCCATTTAACATACATTGAAAAAAAGGTCTGGAGTTGGAATCTATATAATACATATATTGGTTAATACCTACCTAAATACATTTTTTGTTTGTCATGTTTGAAAAGTTCAGAATAAGAGCAAACAAATAAAAATTCTGAGAAAAAATAGGATTTTTCCAACAAGAAAAATAAATGTATACGTAGTAATGTTGCCTAATTAGGTACTTTTAAAGATTTTAATGATAAGATAAATAATAATTTTTTAGAGCAAAAAAACATGTTAGGTAAGTACCATAATTAAAATGGTGCTTTAATTCAGTAATAATATTTTTAAAGGGGTTAGTAAAGGACAACTAGGTACAATATTTTCAAATACATACGTGCGTTGGAAAAACATATATTATTAAATTTTCTTCATAGATTTGCTAAAATATCAATACCTAAACATTATTAAAATAATAAAATGATAATATTATTATAGATACATACATAATATTTTATCTATGATTTTTTTATAAACTTTTTAGATGTTTGCTTATCACATATTTTTCTGCTAACTTTTACTACGCTCTTAGAGACATAAAATAAAATTAACAACAGATTTTCGAAAAATTGTCTTTAAAACTTATATTTTCCACCATTTTAATTTGATTCTCAGTGCCGGATCTGCCTTACATTTAAAAATGTGCAAAGAATCTGGAGCCATCTCTAGGAG
The DNA here is from genome assembly GCA_917563855.2 of Limnephilus lunatus. Taxonomy (NCBI): domain Eukaryota; kingdom Metazoa; phylum Arthropoda; class Insecta; order Trichoptera; family Limnephilidae; genus Limnephilus; species Limnephilus lunatus. Next base: position 51,928,649 of record OU830593.1, read on the forward strand.
GATGGGAGGCCCTGAGGAAATAAAATTCACTCAGTGCCTATTTTTCCATCCTGTCTGTTACGTTCAGTTGATGCGATTCTAATCCAATTACCAATCACAATGCGTATTTTTCATACCAGTTTGTGCAGTCGAATGTCGAACTATGCAGGAATTGCTATATTTTTTGTCGTGAAGTTTTTTTCCAAATGTCGTAATCACTACTCTGACTTAGAGCTTATAATTCTCTCTTCTACATTTGACTTACGACCAATTGTCGATTCAACACCTCTCCAATGTCTGCCAGACCTTTGTTACCATAAACGGCCTTCGTAGAGCTCGCGAAGGTGGACGCTGGCGCCCCCTTGTTATAATCCCAATTGTTTTACCTTGTGGTCTCTAGGAGAAGGTACTTACAGGTCATTTTCTTATGAAATCGTCAATAAATGGAATGGGACAACTTGCAACTTGTTAGCCCATTCACATTTCGTGGCTCTGTTTATAATAATCGCACGTTCTTGTGGCTGTAGAGATTATATGGAGCTAGTCACACATGTTCAACACGTTTTGTCAGAAGGACATCGCGTCCGATTAAAAATCGTGTCGGAACTTGCTCGCTCATATGTTTGTATAAAGCTGTTCACACTTGCCGGCTTTTTGTTTCGGCGTGAGCCCCACCATACCCCGCCCTCTCCCAGTCGCATGGAAACATGCAAGCAGCGTATGCGTGATGATCTGATTTTTTGTTGTCTATTTCTTAACGGAAAAGGGTACGGGCTCTTACTATGAAGTTAAGGCTCTCATCACGAGTTTATGTTAAATATGTCTTTCCCCCTAGACAAATACACAAACACAACAAACAAATAATATAGAATATTTTACCTATTATGTATTACACCAATATTGAAAATTTATTTATTAATTCTTTAAAATTATTTTACATTGTGAGCCTTTTATCTTTTTTATGGGGTAAGAATTTTTAATCTGAATAAATTTTTAAAAAAATGTGGGGGGAGCGAGGGCCGCCAACAGTACTTACTGCACAGAGCACTGAGGTTTCATAGATCCGGCACTGTCGAATCTAATTTTTTGAGAGCTCATAATATTTGGGAGTGTAGATGAGATAGAGTTGCTTTTTGATTCAAAAAAAATATTGTGGTTATTATAATTTTGAAGACAAAACTGAAAGCAAAAGACGAATTATCATCTGAAACGTAGACATCCAAGTTAATAGACTCACTCACCAAGGAAAGAAGGAAGCGGTGGTGGTCATACGAACACTTCCTACGATTTGTCACTTTTTGTCGCTAACTTTGGGAACAGAAGTCTGGGGTAGGTGAAAGGAGGGAATTTCAAATTGACACATCCCTTCATCGTGGCACACTTTCCAAGTGTTAGTCAAATTAACAATAGATTAACATAACAATCAAAAAATAAAAATTTATTTAAACTTTGAAAAGTGGTGAAATCATACTAGTTTAGTAAGCCACGCCCGATTGCACCTAGTTGAGTTTGTTTGATGTTTTGTGCCCAGCTACCCTAGTGCCATCTCATCTTCATTCTTTCCTCCATGGACATGCCCTAACATAAAATCTGGGTATTATTTTGGAGATCTATAGGCAAACCAAGTGCCCATATTTCTGGCTAGGAGGGTTCGGGAACGCTTTAAATAAACTATGACATCAGTTGTACATTGACCGCTGAAGAGCCCACGTTGAAATAACCAGATCCTGCGCCGAAAAGTAAAGTAACTAAAATAAGGCACCAGTTTGCAGCGCAGTATTTTGCGGGACTTTTCTGCGGAGGGTTTGAATATGTTTATTTTTAACCGAAAAGCTTTCAAATTGTGTTGCGCAGCGACAAAAATAAGTGAAGTGTGTAAATTATAGCACATTTGTAAAAGTGTCTAACTAAATAATAGTGTAACAAAATATTCTATATTGTAATCAAGCTCGATTTAGGAATTGTAATCAAGTTTTTTTACACAGCCAGCCATTTGCGCACCAATGTAAAAAGGACTAGTAATTCGTAAGCAAATTTTCAAGAACTAAATTGTGATATGTATTACGTTGCGAGTTGACTGTCTGATTCATTAAGTGACAAATCACAGGGCGGGAGACGGTCACGTCAACTTGGTTTCAACAACCTCCGCCCAACTTGGTTTGTTCCCCTTTCCCTAATGGGCTGGTCTATCAATTTGGATGTCTAGTAGTAGCTGTGAAGTAGTGGCACACTGTTCAAACTGTAGTAATATTATTTCCAAATGAGTCTTATTTGGCACACCTTTTCTTTGGGAGTTCACTGCACAACCACTCAATAGAGAAAACTAAATTTAAATAATTGCTTCTTTAATCTATTAATATGAATCATTTAAAATTAATGTAATAAAATAAAATTTTAGTCACCCAATATTTTTTAAAATAAGTAATGCACCATTTGAATAATACATTTGTATTAAACAATTTAGCAAAAAAAATAGCACTTGTAATATGCATAGTAAGAATGTCTTTTAACCTTCCCGGTGCCAAGAGGGGTAACCAAAATCTCTAAAATTACTATTATATCGGTGACACACAGTAAATAACACAAGTTTTATTTTACGTCAAAGGTTAAGAAAAACAAATCTGTTGGCACAATGAAAATTGAACCTTGCAAACTCTGGACTTAACTTGCAACCAAGATCAAAATAATACAATATGTATGCACATATATATTTTAATGTTTACATTTAAAAAAATCTTATTGAAAATACATAGAGAGATACTCGAAAAGGAAAAATTTTACACCTTCATTCAAATGCGATAATTTTTCAAAAATGATATTTTCATTTCATGCTATTTGATTAGTAATAATTTTACCCGAGTGAGTTCATCTACTGAAGGCTGAATATTTGTTAAAATGTTAGTTTTTTTGGACAATGTGTAATTTCCAAAGACAATGGGTTAATTTTTTTGAATTGTTTTTCTCTCCTATTTCTCTAAAGTTGTTTTGTCAAATTCATGGTATTGTTTGCCGAATTACTATATTTATTTTAATTTGGGGATATTCTTCACAGGCAACAAACAACCGTAGAATCTTCTTGGGAGACATCTCCTAACCTGACATGGTCTCATAAACATTGTGCTATCTCATTTTGTATTATGGTGAAAAATACAATTTAAACATTGTTAAAAAGAGAACACCGCTCTTGTAATTCAAATTAAAAACATTACCATAAACCCTTGTCGTTTCATTGAAATATTTTTATGAAAGGACATTTAGCATTTATGTTAAATGAATAGAAGTGAAGTGATACTAACTTTTATTATACTTTTAACTAATTAAATATGTTTTTTAGTTTCATGCAAAGTAATTACAGTTAATACGATAAAAACTATTGGTATGCGACATTAAAAATGTTATCTTTGTTTGCGTTCAAAATGTTAATATTTTTAATTACGTATGTCAATTCAATACTAAAATCTGAAAGAGTGTTTCATCTGCTTCCAAGAAAAGTTTTTTATATTGAAATACGTTCAAAAATAGCTTTATAATTTGGAATCAAATGTAATGCGAATATATTTTGTGCGAATCTGTATTCTGACAGTTTTCCTAAAAGCAGTACATTACAAAATATCATAGGCTTTAGGGGTTAATCTACATGTGTATATTATCAAAGGTTGCAGAATAGCAACATTAGTCACAGTAAAAAGTGTATGCGCTTGAATTTGTGAAATGCACTGAATTAGTAAAATACATTACATTTGTACAAGAATTAAAAAAAAAAATTAAAATGGCCATATTCACAACTTATTACATAATAAAATATTTTAGATTTTTCATATTGTCATTCCTATATATTTACAAATTTAATAGAATTTAGTTTCCAAGCCCATTTTTATACATATGTGCAGTATTTATTTAGCTAAATAAACAAAAGTTAAACACTTACATTATTAAAGCTCGTATTATTTTAATCAACACCATTAATTAGTATTATTTTTGAAAAAAGCTTACAGAGAATAAGAACATTACTCGATGACAAAAATGTATTATATATATATTTTACTCCACAAAAATATAGGTAGTCGGGAAAGGTTAACATGTTCATTAAATCTTTGATTAGATCTTTGATTCAATCTTATATACAGTGAAATCTCGATCCATTGTTCCCCGGTTAATCGTTTTCCCACATTTGCTGTTTATTTCTTCCAGTACTAAAATAATTTCATACAAAACTCACCAGATTGCAATTTCATATAAAACTCACCGCGCATGCAATCTTTTTTCTATGCAAAAAATCTTGGAAAACTAGAAAGAAACATCGACACTAAAGGGAGAGTCCTGCCACAGTGTGAAGAGTCGAAAGAAAGGATCTCGGTGATGTTTTGCAACGACAGTGATGAAACTGACATACGCGAGCCTCCTCGTCATTGTCAAATCAAGTCTAGTTGTTTTAAGAATTTGAAAATACCTGTAAAATATTACGCAACTGTAACATGGATGACAAAAAACACTTAAAATTTGGGTGTAAAAAAGAAATATTAATTATTTGTAGACAGCTGAGTAGATCACCCAAGTGATGTGACGTTTGCACGAATGTAGCACGGGTCCCTTCAAAAACGATTAGATAGAGGTTTCACTGTATCGTAATATTATGTACAAAAATTTGGTCACCATGAGAGAGATGTATGTCATCAATGAAAAATCTTCCTTCTCACACATCTTGTACAGAATGACGACATCATGCACAACCTCTATGGGACCACTGTATAGTATAGGGGCATTAATGAAATAGATTTTTGAATATATGTAATATGCAAGGTACTTATAAAATGAATTACTACAATATTACAAGAGTTTAAAATTGGAAGCATAGAATGGAGTTTAAAAAGTCAAAGAATCATAGACAAAAGGTGAATGATCAAGGTTCGTAGAATGCTTTTAATAAACAAAAGGGCCTTTTATGAAAAAAAAAAATCGTCGGGCCGCTTTCAAAATTTCGAATGCGAGACGTAGCTTGAAGTAAAAGACTGAAAAGATTGTATTGCAGTTCATTCAAATTTCCCAGTGGAACATGGAATGCAAGCTACGTCACAAATTTTTAGCCAATCACAACTCTACCCCTCGATGAGCTAACCTTGTTGATCACATTTTCTACGGTCCTTGGTGAACGGTATCATAGAGAATGAATATAGAAAATATATTTATAATAGAAGCCACATTTTGCACATACATAAAATAACACTATTATTATTAATTTATAATAATTAGTAAAAAAAAAACCTAAAACTTAACATTCAAAATTCACTTATGAGATGTTCATATTGTTAGGTGTTTTCAAATGGACTAGAAAAAAAGATTGCATCATTCCGACGGATATAAAAATGTTGGGATCCCATCTCATCTATCATATGACCTAGATCAGGGGTCTCCAAACTTTTTAGCCTAAGGGCTACACTGATTCCTCCACTCCTGATTACCAAGACCTAGCTATATTATTGGAAAATCATACCTTCAGAGAAACCCTCGCCAAAACTTCAAATAAAAATGATTAGCGATACTTTTAAAGAAAAATATTTCGTCATTCCTAAAATTTTTATAAGACTCTTCCACTCACACAAATCAGTTGAATGAATCTTATCGCTGCTTAACTGCGCGAAAAAATATTCTCCAAAATGAAATATACAAAAACTGTTTACAGATCCAAATTAACATTAATTATTTCGACTCCCATAATGTATGGTCGTCGAAAAACCTGTAAAAAAACTGTATACAAAGTTATTTTATGAATAAGATTAAAAAAAAAATGATGAGCATTTAATAATTTCCACTAGTAAACTTGATCCACAACTGCAAACAATTGTCAATGGTAAGTTACAGCTACATAAATCTCATTAATCATTAATTTCATTATGTGAATTATCTGTGTATGTCAGTTATTGTAAGTTTTTAGGATAAATATCATGTCATTAGTTTCTTAATTGGTTGTTAAATAAAAACATCTAAAAATTATTTTGTATGATTTACTTATGGTATATTATAAATTTTACGATGTTATCAAAATAAGGTATGACTGGCCAGATTGGTGACCCCTTCGGTTCGCGGGCCGTAGTTTGGAGACCCCTGACCTAGATTATTGAGAACAGGCTTTATATGACTATAAACCCAAAGTTGAATCAATTTTAAATTTCGTTCTATGAAATAAACCATAGAATAGAGATAAGGCGGGAACCGAGCACTACCCAAACAATACGGAGGAAAGATAAAAATTATGTGAGAATTAGTTATTATAGGTCGCACAATTAGAGTTGATACAAACGGAGGATTGTGTGCATTGGTACATTTGTTCAGCCGTTTTGCTTACGCCTACTTATTGTAACTAGCGAGAAAGAGACAACAACTGTGTAAGTTGATCGAATTTGAATATTCAAAAGGATTTCCAGTGTACTCTTTCTATTATAAAAAAAATATTGTTTTGAATTTCACTTTATTTTTTTATGAAGTTGAATAAAAAGTTTGGATCAACTCTGGTTGTAATAATACCTATAATAAATCACGTTACCATTAAAACTAACTAACTAACCATCACGCTGTTTCTCCGCATGGGTAGGCGAGAGGATGGACCGCCAAACAACTCGGTCTTGGCACACACTCCTTGCTTCACTCACATTTATACATCCACTATTAATAGCCTTTAACTGCTTCAAAAACATTAAAAAAAAACTCAAGGCAGTAAATTTTTAAGGGAGGCAATTTATTGTTTGTTTTTGACTTAACAGATCACATAATATTTTTATTTTTGTTTTAATGTGATACTGCATAAGAGTTCTAACTGCCTGGAGCCGGTGCGATTATTGAACTACTCTAAGCTATTGCAAATATATTTTCAAAATAATACAGTGAAACTCACATAAGAAGTTCTCACTTAGGAAATTTTCATGCTCAAAAGTTTAGTTTTTCAGTCCCTCGAAGACAGAATTTGAAAAATAGCCTAATTTATCCTGCATGTAAGGTTTTCCCACTCGAGAAGTTTTTTTTCCAGTCCCTTGGAAAACTTCTTAAGAGAGTTTTACTGTATTCATGATCATTAGCTAAAGATCATTAAAATTACATCATTTTTTTTGCATAAATACATGAAAAATTGTTTTTATGAAACCATTTTTTGCTTGTTTCACTTCAGATCCATGGTAATAAATAATTATTTGAGTTAGTGAACCATAAACACCGTAAAGCATATTACAGATTTTTAAAAATTATGTGTAGGAGTTAGAAAGAGGAAGCAAGGAACAAACACTTTCACTGAACTGGCAGTCCCAATATCTTCACTCACAAAGTACCTGACTGCATAGATAAGTTTGTACATCAGACAATAGACAGTGGGTAAGGTAAGGTTAAGTGGATGAGGTCGAATCCCACCCTGGGATGAAGCAGCATGATAATAAAGGTGGGGTTGCATCACTGACTGAGAGTGGCCGAGTTATCCCTTGTGGCCATGTAGCTTGATAAAGGAGTGGAGGTCTGCGGGAACCATTCCTCGGTAGCTGAAGTTGTGCTGACTGATGACCTGAGCGGAGAGACAACAAAGACGGTTGGGCAGGAGACGCCGAAGCATTCCTTCTACTATACTCCCTGGAACAAATAACATTGTGGTTAAAAAATGGATTGGACGTGGAGAAAGAATGTGCGGTAGAAGCGACCCCAATAGGGTGTGAAAAAGACGAGAGTTGGAGCAGGACGGGAAGGACTGAAGATTGGATGCATGCAAATGCTTAGGAACAGCCATTACTTTTGTAGAGGAGGCCAATTACCACCCTGGGAAGTAGGCATCATCGTGGAATTCCTATTTCAGTTAATGTGGAATTCCCATTTCAGTTCATCCATTGTTTTTGCAATATCTGTAAGGAGGAAATACCCATTCAATATTTGTTAAATGGTTTCACAACGACATAAAATGCAAGATGACATAAATTATTCAAAATGACATAAAATACATTAACCATCCTGTATTTGTTTCAGACATCTCCTCAGCGATCAATCTGACCCATTCAACCGATCTCACCTCAGTATGGACCAGATCAAGCCCAAAAACAAACTCCGGGAGCGGATCTTAGAGTGGGCTCCCACTGGTCGGATTGATCCCGGACGGTTAATGTATTTTATGTCATTTTGAAAAATTTATGTCACCTGTATTTTATATCATTGTGAAACCATTTAACCAATATTTAACGGGTATTTCCGCCTACAATGATGATGATTACAAATACAAATCTTTTATGTGCCAAAAATATGGTCCCCGACTTCTTCTATGGCTAGCTTTACACTGGTTTGTAAAATTTACGACTTAATGAAGTTTTTGACATGTTACTCCCAGGAGCGTTTACATATGCATCCGACTTAATGCTCACGGAAGCTGTTCGGAAGTTCAACATGTGTAAATACTCATGCGACCGTTTATATCTGTAAATTTATTTGCGTTAAGATGGCTTCCTGTCAACAACGATCTGCTACTGTCAAATTTGTGCGATTTTGTCAAGAAAGACTAGAAGGCCCAAATAAAGTGTTGAAATAGAATTTGGCTTTAATTAAACAATTATCCATGCGCTTTTGTGCCATCAAAGGAGGAAATTAATAGAGTTCTTTCATTTTATCCGAATGACAGCTACCTGACAGCATCCAACTTCAATTCAAATACGTAATGTTAAAAATAGAAACATTGAGAATAGAAAGGATTGGACCGATAATTGAATAGAAGGATATTCATTTTCAGAAAACTTAACCACTCAGATACGTAAGCGGATATACACAATAATATAACAATAGTAGTCAAGTACAATAAGCGTGTTTTCACGTTAACGCGTGTGTTTCCACAGAAATCGTTATAACTTCGTTATTGTTATAGTGATATCCATAAAACAAAAAGTAGAAGGTCGATAATAAATCAAGCTGCACGTCCCTATTCAAGTTTTCTATAGAAATACAAAAAAAGACTTATTCTGTCAGATACATGGTAGACCGACAAATCGCCTACCCGCCGTTAGACATTGTTATTTTTTTAATAAATATTCTTGTATGAAATGATAAAAAAATGAGGTGACTAAATTTTTTATTATACATTTATGTAATAAAATAAGTATTGTTTTTTACATAATCCGTGATTTTAGTACCGTTTTTACATAAAAACATCATGTGAGTCATTTTAACATTTTTTTTATGTTTGCATTCTAAATTTTAATATTTACAAATGTTAATATTTATTTGTAATATAACAATTTGAAAGCTTATTTCATAACCTTTTAAAAACAGTTTTTAGTATTCGGCTATGTTCAGAAATGTTTCATTTATAGAGCTTTAATTGTGAAGCGGAAATAACACAAAGTTTTTGTAAATCTGACATTTCGTTTAAGACGCAAAACTCGCATATTCGCGATAGGTCGGAGCGGTTAAATAAGTGTAAATAAATACTAATTTCATAGGAAAAAATCCTACGAAAACTACTGCCTTTTATTTTTTGACATCTCGAAATGGCGCATTTTGGTGCTACTTCTTGCGGTAAGTCTCTTAGCTTATCAAACTGATTTTATAAGCTCTAAGAAGGCTGGAAATTTGCGAAGACGCGATTAGACCAATCCAAAAAACTTCCGAAAGAACATGTTCTGTAATTTGCTATAAATTACGTTAAGTGACTTGTGGTGTCGTTTGCTTTGGTAATTTGACCATAAATCGCTTACGTGAGCGATTTACAGGAAAAACTTACGAGTGTAAAGCCAGCCTACCATTCACTTTTGCGTCAAATATGTCTTCCATAATATTTTGATTTCTTTGTAATATAAAGAAGCAGTGCAAGTTTTGATCAATGCTTTCATTGCATGATATTTGCTGAGGGGTTCCACGACAACTTAACAAAGTGGCATTTCAACGCCCCTTTGAAAAGTCATTAAAGGATATGAAAAAAAAAAAATTTAAATTACTTATAACCTAATCTAATGTTAACCTATTTAACTTTTTTTTTCATCAGTTGTCCAGTCACCTTACTGGGCATATTCTTTATCAGATATGTGAAATAGTCTCACCTGGATCTGCGTAATCCAATGCCGCCATGCCCCTGTTGTTGACCGTGTCGGCGTGGGCCCCGTACTGCAGCAGCACCCAGGCAGGCTCCGTGAGGGGTCCCGGGGGCGGCGCGGCGGAACCCTGACAGGGCGGGGTTGCCCCGGTGACACGCGCCGCGTAGTGCAGTGGTGTTTCACGGGCGCGGTCTTGGGAATTAGGATCCGCGCCGCAGGAGAGTAGCAGCTTTGTCGTCGTATAGCATGGGAATCTGAAATGAATTAAAAAATAAATAATCATTGAAGACAATATTAAAGACTCTAAAATGAAAAATGTGATCCCGCATCTAGGAATTGAACCCATGACCTCTTTCTAGCCGGGGAAGTGCTCTGACCAATGATCTAATTCGACCATATTAATTTATGTCTTTTTAAATGTATCATACTTCGATTGAGAGCTACCAACATTATCTTCATTTTCTTAAAGCAGATTATTATTGGTTGCTACTGTATGTATGATTACAAGATTCTATCCAAACTAAATGCAATCTAGATTAGTTTGTTGGATAAATATGTCCATTTTTAATTTAATGTGTAACATATATTGACTTTCTTTCATCTATTGAGTCAAGGATGAACATTTTTATTTTTGAAATAACTTGATAAGTAAAACCTCAAATAGTAATATTGAATCATTGAAGACAATATTATGACTCTCAAACGAAAAATTTGAAACAGAAAAGACAGAAAAAGATTCAGTTGCATCTAGGAATTAAATCCAGGACCTCTTTCTTGCCGGGGAAGTGCTCTGACCACTGAGCTAATTCAACCACATCAACTTACGTCACGTTTAACGATATCCATCAGTTGTGTAAAATATAAAATGTGTTTATTAGTAAGACCCTAAGGGACTGTAAACAAGCAATGTGAACAATATGTCTGCTTTGTTTGTCATGGCACTGTAAGTTTAGTTGCTTCCAATATTTTAGATTACACAATTTTTTCAACACAGTGTATCTATGCAAGGTCTCTAGAAACTCTTAGTACAATAGGGAAACTGCTGAATCGTACTGTACGTAAGAATGTGTGTAAAAAAGTTTTATGTTTATGACTTTTATTGACACTTAAGTAATAAATATGCACAGCATGTTTTAATTGGTCGTAAATATGCACAGCATATTGCTTTAATTGGTCATAAATATGCACTGCATGTTATTTTAACTCGGCCCCCCATCAGACAAAATCCTGGGTGCGCCACAGGCCCTTCATGTGCGAATTCGAATCCTAGATTATGTACTTTTTATATATACAACTTTCATAAATAGCTAAACTCTAGTTCTTGGCTATCCATACCTATTTTATTTTACATGTATACTCTAAACATAAAAATTGATAAATTCTTACTTTATTGTGGCGCTGTAAGGGTTAGATCAGGATTTCACAATAATTAAGCTGCAATAAAAGTTCCCCAAAAAGATAATGAATCCAATTTGTGGCTCACTTGCAAACATCGTTTGTGTGAAAGTCGTCCACTGGTGTGTTGGGATTGAGCGCCAGGTGCAGCAGTGTCTGTCCGTCACGCTGCTTGGCCTCAAGGCGGGCAGCGCGGAAGACTGCGGCGTGTGCTCGTCCCCAGTCCTCGCTGTCCTCGCCGCAGTGCCCCCCGACACCCCCATCGCCACTATCAGACGAGTCTGAGGCGTGGCGCAGCAGGCGGCCAATGATGGCGATCAGGTAGAGGGCGGTGCGGATGTTGCTTTCATACTCTTCCTGCAATTTAAAGAGAGGGACTAAGTTATCGGCGACGTAAAGAAAGTGGGGAATGATGAATTATGTATGTACAATAATTTGAAACAACGAGTGAGCCTATTTCCAGTCCACCAAAACATTGCAGAACTTTTTTACAAAAATTTAAAAAATACAAATAAGTAAAAATTTTAAAAATACAAAAATAAACTTCTTTAAACAATTTTGTTGCTTACAAAGTGATAAGAAAGAACATGTTTGAATATTGCTTCAAAGATTTGAATGACTGTCACATAAATATTATGTGACTGGTGCAGTTCTTGCCTATTTGGTTATTTTGTCTATGGTAATTTTTTTTGGAGACTGGCAATTTTTCTTGGGAAGAAAAATGCGAGTTTGTTTATGGTCACTTCCTCCCCGAGGGTTTTTTGGGCAAGCGGTCGGCGGAATTAGTCACTCACCATAGAGGTGTTTTAGTCACTTAAATCATGTGAATCAAAGTTTGTTTTCTCTTAAAAAGGGCGCGGGGTGTTTTTACGTAACACGAGTGGTTCGTGTACGTTATGATTTTTAATGGATATGTGAATTCCACTTTTTTCCCGGGTTGGCAGTTGGCCATTTTGTGGAAATGTTTTGACTCCTGGTTGTAAAGTGATGGTTCCTTGGTTGTGGGCGTTGTGGCTAGCTTGATATGCCTGGTTGACCCCGCGACGCGAAGTCACGGATTGCTGAGAGTGGAAACCGTAAGTCTTGGAGACTGGTTGGGCCACGTGTTTTCGGACGGAGATTGATGGGTCAATCCGAGACGGGAGACGCTCCTTGGAGGCGTCACATAGAAGGAGGACCTAGGCTCCCGGGATTCCGCGCCGTCCTCGACGGTTGACGCTGGAAGACCCGCCAGGACCGTTCGCTCGTCGAACCAAGATGTCGGTCGTCATCCGGCGTTAATTTTCCTCGATCAGGGTTCGATAAGTTAGTGTAGCATGTCCAGGAGTCCATCCGGTATGTCCTTGTTGTATTAATTGTGCACTCATGTTTGCTTATATTATAAGTTTATCAAAGTTTATCTTTATCTTTTGATTTTACCAATTCCTACCCACTTGACAGAGAATATGCCCATAATCCTGAGCTGTGCTCTGCTCTGCCGCAGTCATTACATTTAACAGAAGCATAACTACTTACATGACTATACAGTGAAACCCTCTTAAGAAGTTCTCTCTTAAGATGTTTCGTGGCTTAAGAAGTTTGGTTTTTTCAGTCCCTAGGCCCAAAATTTTTTAATTTAGAGGTTGCAAATACGGTTAGTTGTAGGTTTTAACCTGCTTTAAGTTTCATTAACAATCATTTAAAGTTAGAAATATGAAATCTGGAAAAGCAATTTTATTAGTTGAAACCTTGTTACGCAGTTAAGTTATTTCAAGTAAGTGAACAAGTGTACATGTAAAAGGATATATGCACTTACAATAAGGTTGTCTCTGTCATCTTTAGGTCCAGGATTTTCAATTTTTTCCCTATTCCGATTTAATTCTACTGAGCAAGCGTCTAATACGGTCCAAACCTGCAACAAAATACACCAATGCAATAACTAAAAGTTATAGAAAGTATAATATATAGGTATTTGAATTCAATAAAAAAAAACCCTCACTTGTTCAAGAGTCAGTTCTATGCCAATGTGGATCATTTGAGAGAAGACTTGGGCAAATCTAAGGAGATCTTTTACTACAGGAACCTGCAACAGAAAAAAGTCATTTATTGCTGGTTTGCAAAGAAGCATGTCATGTGAAAATGTTGTACTTTGTTCTACCGGTATTTCAATGGAAGATGCTCTGAGGAACTTGCGTCTTTGATCTCTTAAACACCGGACTTCTAAAATTCACTTTCACTTCCAATCCACTGTCCTTATCATTCTTTCCATCACTTGTGAACATACAGTATAATCCCACTAATCCGGCACTAAACCAGAGGGTGCCGTATTATTGGAATGTTCAGATTACTGGATTATACGAGGGTGGGTCAATAAGTCTGTGACTTTTTGAATGAAACATTGGTTTTCGGAATTTTTTTTTTTTTTTCAACATTGTCTCTTTTTAGCTCTATACACTTTGTCCAACGTTTCTCCAATTTTTTTATCCCTTCCAAAAAAATTTAATTTGTCGAGGTCATCAAAATAGGTATTTTTTTGTGAGATAACTTCATCGTTGGAGTCAAATCTCTTTCCGCCGAGCCATTTCTTACGGAAACAAGAAATAGTCACTCGAGGCTAAATCTGGAGAATAAGGCGGATGAGGGAGCAATTCGTAACTTTATTCATTGATTTTTGCCATGGAAACTGCACATGTGTGAATCCTTGCATTGTCCTGGTGGAAAAGAACTTTTTTTCCTCATTAAATCGACCCAATAAGTTGGCATAATATTTGCCATTGATTGCTTTACCCCTTTGAAGTAATTCAATGTGGATTTTTCCGCGTGCATCCCAAAAAACGGTCACAATGACTTTATTGACTGACAAACCCACCTTGACCTTCTTTTGCGCCGATTCACCCGAGAAACCCACTGTTTTGACTGCTGTTTGGTCTCTGGTGTGTTGTGGTGGATCCACGTTTGGTCCACAGTTACGAAACGGCGCAAAAACTCGTCCATATTGCGGTTAAACAATGCCAAACACTCCTGCGAAGTTGTCACACAATTGCGTTTGTGGTCGATTGTGAGCAAACGCGGCAGCCATCTTGCGGAAAGCTCTCTCATACCCAAGTGATCATTCAAAATTGAAACTACTGAGCCACGTGATATGCCTATGGCTTACACAATCTCTCGCACTTTCAATCTCCGATCGGCCAATACCATATCGTGAATTTTTTCAATTGTTTTGGGTGTAGAGACCTTAACTGGGCGCCAGAACGTTCAGCATCTTCCGTGCTTGTAAATGGCTGTCAAACACAAACTAAATGACGAAGCTTGTTCAAATTTTAACAGGAGTCTTCTGACAGATGCCTGTTGACAGGAGCGGTGTTGCCATTTCAGTCAAGAGTCAGGAAATTCAAAAAGTCACGGACTTATTGACCCGCCCTCGTAGAGAAAAAATCATAATAAATAAAATTAATTACTCTCAAATCATAATCTCAAATGCTTCGATGGCCACGCCGATTTGAAAAAAAGCGTGCGAAAATTACCTTCCTGACTTTTGCTTAAATATCCGTATAAATACGAAAATGAACTGATGTTGTTATTTTTACACAAACCTGAATAGACATCCTACGTGAAAAAACACATTTAGAAGGTGATTGCTAATAAATAAATACCTTTATATGTATTTGAAAAAGGAACAAAAATGCTAAAAATCCGAGTTTTCCGTTTTGACAGCGTTTGCAAGTCACAGATAATTCAAAACACAAACAGTGTAGTGTTGCCACATGAATGAAATCTTTGAAGCCGCCAAGAGAGATATTGGCGCAAGCGATTATGACCTTGTCTTTCGTACAGTTTCTTTATATATAAGGGTCAAAATTGCATTCCAAATCTATTTTTTTTAAATACGGGCCGTGGCCACCGGGTGACAAACGGCACGGAATAGGTTTTACACACTCTTCTCACTTCAAAATAACAGGTAAATATGTACGCACGTGCACATGAGATAAGTTTTGAGGTTAGACTGCTAGACGACGACGCGGCGATGGAGTGCATAGGCGTAGAGGGGCGAGGGAGGCGCGGGCGGAGGGTGCCGGATTATTGGACGTTTCCATTTATTGAAGTGCCGGATTAGTGAGATTGTACTGTACTTTCCAAATAAAGAAACTCATCCACTTGCTCCTTCTTCAACTATACTGTACATTAGGGTGGTTACAAGAAATCAATGTTGGAATTTTTTTGTGCTGACCCCCCTAAAAGCTGCCAATTGACTAAAAAATGAGATTGGTGAAGTTTCAGCTCAGTTGGATAAGGTTAACCCGTGCCTCATCAAGGTTGAAGTTTAACTTTATATAAAAAAATTTTTTTTTTCAAAGGGTCCTTGGCAATAGCTCTTTTGTAACAAATCCAACCTTTTAAGGGATATAACTATAAACCAGATAATAACCATTAACTTGTGATTCCTAAAAACATTTATAAAGTTGAAAAAAAAATTTGTTTTATGTTTTATAATATTATTTTATTAAATATGATGTTGTTTATTATATTGTTTAATAATGTATAATGTTCAAAGGAAACAAAATTTGATCAAAAGTGATTAAATTAAGTATCTTTTTTGCCATTTTCCATATTTTATAAAAATAGCAACTCTGGGGATCCGTATCATGTCCGGTCTTGGAAAATAATAGATATCTTCAAATATAAATGTTTTAACAAAAAAGTGATTAGAGTAAAACTTGAAGATAGCAACATTTCCTATGAAATGAAATAAGAATAAAATTTCTAGGACAAATAGTTTTCATTTTATGAGGAAAAAAACGGCGATTTTTTTTGCAAAGAATTGTTTTTTTCAAAATTTAACCTCGATGGGGCACGGGTTAACATTATTCAATTGAGCTAAAACTTTCTAAATCTTATTTTCTAGACAAATGGCAAATATTAGGGTCAGGCCGGCATTAGGACGAAAATATTTTTTCACCTTATACCTTGTAACCACCCTACTGTACATCCATCACAACTATTTTGTTTTCATATCCAACAAGCACAATCAAATAATCAACAACCTTCAACAATTCATCATTTGGTCTTAATATTAAGAGTGAATAACCAGCACATGACAACTTCGATTCCGACACTAGCGCTAACACATCAGGGCTCGCGAGCGGGCGTTTTCAGAACTAAATTTCGTTCCGCGGCAATCCGAGTTTTGAGGGTTTTGTTCACGCGAGCTAGGGCTACCCGCTACTATTACTACTTTATATTACTATTCTCGCTTCCAGAATTTTAATTAGTAGTAGTTATTTGTAATTTGTATATCGAAGTGCATAAACATAAATAGATACAAGTGAAATGCGTAAACACAGTAGGTATTAGGTAGATACCTACATGAATAAACAATTTGTTATATTCTTTTTAATATTTTGGTTTTTTGTTTTTTAATTGTATTTTACGGCCATTAAAGTGGAAGATACTCTCAGTATCGCCCTGGTGTAAGACCACCATTAAGAATTGAAACGTTGCTTGAAATGGCTTTAGCCGTGTTTATTGGCCAGATCTGAATAGCCAGGTATTATCACTGTAAAAATAAAATAATTGGTCATTCGACGGTTAAGAGTGAATAACCAGCACATGACAACTTCGATTCCGACACTAGCGCTAACACATCAGGGCTCGCGAGCGGGCGTTTTCAGAACTAAATTTCGTTCCGCGGCAATCCGAGTTTTGAGGGTTTTGCTCACGCGAGCTAGGGCTACCCGCTACTATTACTACTTTATATTACTATTCTAGTTGGGACTCTTGTGCGGTATTCATGAAAAAAAACGAGTAATATTCAGTTGGATTGTAAAAAATGTCCCATTTTGAAATATTTATTTGTGTGCATAATTAATAATAAGCACTTCAACAAACAGAATTAAAGCGCACAAACCCTTTCTTTCTTTGAGTGGCCTTGCAACGCATGCCGGGTACCCGCTGTGTATAATGTTATATAGTGCAGGCGCTTGCATTATAATTCCCGGGACTTGTGATGGAACCAGTTTAGTTGACCGCGAGGTTACAGTGCCCTTGAAACGCATGCCGGGTACCCGCTGTTTATAATTTATTTATTTATTTATGGACAAATAGTCCATTAACAATATAACAATAGCACGAAAAACAAGCGTGCGTAAAGGCCCGACCCGACCCGCCGAGCAATCGATCACCGTTCGCATTGATTACCGTTCGCATGTCATTTTTCGTAACAATCACCACTTTTCGTAACCCATTCACCAGTTTACCCCCAAGTGTCGAGCGTGCGTAAAAAAGATTTACCCCAAAAAATATTTTGGAGCAGTTGGGACTCTTGTGCGGTATTCACACAAGAATAATTTAAAATTAAAAAAAAATATTCGAAATTATAAAAATTTTTGCATAAAAATATTCAATGAACATGAAAAATTGCGTTCGGGCAACCCTGTAGATTTAACAAACATGAATCAAGGAATTCGTGTTTATTTCAAATTTCGTTTTCAAATTTCATTTCCAAATATTATTATTCAAAGCGTCGCGAAGACGTGCTCTCCTGGCCGCGTTTGGGCCCGTAATGAAATCTGAAATTTGTGTTTACGGGCTGCGATAAAAATGGTGAAATGCGATGTTCAAAATTATTTAAAATTAAATACTTTCTGAAATTATTTTACGATCAAATTATTTATGATTTGTCAATAACGTCTTAGCAAAATAAGTATGTAAAAAAATCCGAAATATATTTGTTTGTAAGTGCACAAATAAATGCACAAACCGACCAATTTTCGTCAAGAAACACATGTCCGTATATATTTTTTAATAATTTTATTTAAACTAAAATTAAAATTCTGAAACATACGTTTACCAGATAATGTATTGATTTATTTTACTGCATGATTATATGATTTGAAATGGGTGTTGTATAATAAATGTACTTTTTTGAAAATTGAACAAATCTGCGAACGACCTATGGTATAACCTTATTATTCTAAAAATTAACATTTTTTCTCAAAATCTAAAACATACGTTTACTAGATAAAAGAACAATCTTTTGAAATCCATTTATAGTTTTTTGTGGAAAAGAGTCAATACGTCTAACCACTGATTTATAAATGACATATTTCTGGTTTCTCTGGTAATACACTCTTAAATGAACACTAAATGGAACAAAGTTTATAATCATAATAAAAATGTATAGTTGAAGTGACCTTGTTCTCCTGCCTCAGCGTGAGCGCGTGTCCCCAAAGCTTCAGGCAGCGGTCGAAACGAGCATCGTCGGCGAACACAGCGCCACGGAAGACCACGGGGTGCGGCAGCTCCGGGCAAGAGCGCCCCAGGATGCGCTCCCGGATTGTGAGTCCTTCCATGTGCAGCGCCGCCGCGTCCTCGCGGATCGCCTCCAACTCCTGGAAGGAAGATAATAATAACCATAAGGTTCAATACCAATGATTGCAAACAAACCTATTTGGAAATTTTGATTGAAAAATTTACCGGGACTGAATGTATGGAATGCGAGAGGGGGGAAGGGGGAGCGGAACTCGGGTAGGTGGTACGGGGGAAGGGGGGGAGTGGAGTGGTGAGAGGGAAGGTGGAGAAGTGGAGTGGGAATGCGAGAGGGGAAGGGGACGCGGGAGAGGAAGGGGAGGCGGAAAGGGAAAGGGACGAATGGGAAAGGACACCCAGGGAGACAATTTCTTTATTAAATGGCATAGCAACGAATGCCGTGTACCAGCTAGTTAATTATAAATCTGTAAATAAATATTTATAAGCTGGCAGTGGCGGCAAAATGGGCCAGCCAATTCAGTAACTTGATTTTTTTCTCAAAATTCCGAATTATGTTGAAATTTGTTTTGAAAATTAGTTTTTCAGGTCCTGTG
Organism: Limnephilus lunatus; assembly: GCA_917563855.2. Taxonomy (NCBI): domain Eukaryota; kingdom Metazoa; phylum Arthropoda; class Insecta; order Trichoptera; family Limnephilidae; genus Limnephilus; species Limnephilus lunatus. The sequence goes on from OU830593.1 coordinate 51,947,904, forward strand.
GATTTTGAACGGGTTTCTTACTGTCTTCGGAATTATACTTATATAATCTTCGAAGAAAAACATTGTGTAAATATTTTAAATCATAGTTTAGTAGCGCACAGATACGAAGTATGGTACTTAGTAGTTACATATTTTGAATACATTATGTCTTAATTAATCCAACAAAAAACCCATTATCGTTGCCGATACAATTCTTTAATAGATCACAATTTAATGATAACCTTAAAGATTCTTGGAACCTGTGGTTACGTTGCATTGGAAATACTATTATTGCATCACTATTATTTATAGAAGTACAAGCAAAGGAAGAAAACATATTCCAATACAGGACATCTCCATGCTGCGACGCATGTACTGGTACGCTAGCTGCATCATACAATAGTGTGATATGTTACCTCAAGTGAAGTGCACTCTCTCCAGTTGTTGTAGGCGGGGATGGGGGAGGAGGGCTGGCGGGGCAGCAAGGGCCGCCCGGGACCTTCTTGCCGCATCTCCATGCTACGCCGCATATACTGGTACGCTAGCTGCAAAGACGCAAAATAAAAGTTCATTGATTAAAATTATAATACCTCGATAAAAAAGAGGAAAAGAGGCAATATCAACCTTTAATATGGAAGGAAAATAGTCATAATATCATTTTTGAGTGAAACTTAGAAAATAAATGAAAAAAATTACATAGGTAATGAAAAAGTAAATATGCAGAATGTATTGTAATTGAATTATATTTATGTTTAATTTGGCATTTAGCCAAACAAACCTGAAGATAAATGAATTACAATATTTTCTACATAATTCAGTTTTTCATAAATTATATTTTCGTTTATTTTCTCAGTTTTATGCAATTGCAGAGATTTTTAAAAATTTAATTTGGTAATGTTATTATCGAGTTCAGCAAGTATTTTGGTATGTATTTTTGTTACAGCTGTTTAGTATGTGACCACGCCGACTGCAACGCTACTTACATCGGACAAACAGGTATGGCATTCTCAACTAGATTCAAAGAACATATACAATGTTATAAAAATTAAAACACTTATTCAAAATTCGCAGAACATCTCTTAGTAAATAATCACGTTCCACTTAAAAACAATCAGCCAAAACCATTACATATAGAACGAAAGGGTCTTAGATTAAATTTGCTTGGACAATTAGAAATCAATAAACGAACGAATGACCCCAACATAACGCTAATTAATAAAGTAAGGAAAATTATTTATTCCCCATTACTTAGTATGTTTACCAAACCTACACAATATAATGCACTTAAATGAGTCATAGCAATAACGTCATTCTAAAACAATTAAGAAAACCCTTACACTTAGTGCAAGGGAAACCATATAATACTATCTCAATTAGTGTCCAGCAAATTGGTTTAACCGGTAATAAATCAAAATAATAATCACAACTTCAAAAATTGACATTTAAAATCATATAAAAAGGTCGTCTGAATGTGGATTAACCACAGTTTGAAAATGGTCTTGTAAACCGAAACAGTTGTAACAAAAATACATACTAAAATACTTGCAGAACTCAATAATAACATTATCAAATTCAATTTTAATTAAATTTTTAAAAATAAAATCGAGTTCTACGAATTAAACACAAAAACAATTAATTGCAGAGATTGTTCCAAAATAATGAACTCAAACATAATGTAAATGGAACTGTGTTGCTCTAAAAATAGTGTTTCTATGGCAGATAGAACTAAGTTTCCTGTAAAATTTGAAAATGGAATTTTGAATTGAACTTTCGTTGCATAATTTTATTATCTGCGAACTTACATAGAAGTTTGACATATTTTAGATAGGGTTTTTAAAGAGAAAAAAAATCTAAGAAACTTGGTTCAAAAAATCAATTTTGGCCAAAATGTCAGAACCTTGTTGTCCAAAAGGAACGAGTTGTTAACAGACCGCTGACAAATGACTAGTGGATCCGTGGAATCAGATGGCGATATGATTAGATAATAACTAGCACAAGTATGTTTGTAATTCTCACAGGCAGGCAGTAGTACTCCTTGTCGTTGGCGAAGGAGGCGCCCAGCAGCTCCATGGCCAGCACGGCGTCCTCCCGACACACCTCGGGCTGCTCCACCAGCAGCTCTACCACTCCCGCCCGGGTACGCTCCGCCGCACACATCAGGGCCGTCATGCCTGAGAATAAACACGGTACACATTCATTTATTATTTTACCAAACAATTTAACAGCCCAAATGTGCAATCCAAATTCAGTCTGTCTTTAGAGATGGCCTTAGATCCAATGAAATTAATACTGGACGCGGGGTAGAAATCTCAAAGTGGGAAGCCAAACACAAGACGATTGTAGCTGTCTCTATTTCTAGTACTTTAGTACTAAACTGCTATACGTCGAGTGAGGTCGTGTCTTACCAGTAAGTAAATTGCATTGCAAAGCGCCAAAATGCCCTCCTGTGTGATGAAAAAATGCTTCAATTACACGGCAAATAGTCGTAAAGGCGAAGGAATAACACTGCATTTGTAAGTACACGCAAATTACTTATTATTATAATTATTACAATTAATTTTATAATAATACATCATTGTATTCTTTACCCTTCCCTGTCCATTGTGTAACCGAGTGAGAGTATCTTGTTATCTCAGTCACACCCATAGGTCACACCCGTGATGTGAAAGCAGTATTCGGCGAAGAAATTAATAAGCCGCCCTACCATATATTCACACACGTGCATTCTTTGATTGTCTATCTTTATCACACAGAAATAAAGTTTTGATTTTGAAATTATACTGAAAACCGCTGAAAACAAAAGAGTGTTGCGTGCTTTCTACATTATATTGTAAGTATGTGAGACTATGGCGAGTCTATTTATATAACGTCATTGCCTAGATCAGTGTTTCTTAACCGTATCGAAAGAATCGCCCCCTTTACCGCAGTCAAATTATCCAGCACCCCCCCCCCAAAATGAAATTTTAAAATTTCATCCATTTATGAAGAAATGGATTTACTACTACAAATAAAAAATTATGAGAAGTTTAAATAATAAAACACATTATTATTAGATTGACATTTGAGTTATTATGCCTCAGTTTAAATTTTAGTGCATGTAAGTGTAGTTTATTTAACAGAAATTGTCAAATTGTTGCACCTTAAGAAAGTGTGTCAATGCGTCAGTGTGTGCATAGCTCGTGAATGAGCTTATTTTCTATTTTGACACAATGCCCACTCGAACTTCTGCAGTGCCCCCTAAATGCTAAAAATTTAAAAACGCTCCCCTAGACCTCTAAAACGTCCCCGTTAAGAATCACTGCCTTAGATGATTGTGCCTAACAGACAGTCTGTCAAATTTGTTTACAATTTGTAAAATTGTTGTGAAATGTTTCCGTTTTCATGCAATATTAACCTCTATATGCTGCTGGTAGAAGAATGCGCTTTGTTGAATTGCGCATGTTTTAAATTATGACCATTTTAAGTTGAATTTTTGGGTATTATTGTATTTGATCTTGGCAAATATTGACCGATATAAGTAAATTCGTACTACTTATACAGTGAAATCTCGAACGATTGTTCTCTGAATAATCGTTTTCCTGCAATGTGTCGTTTACTTCTACCAGTCCCAAATTAATTTCATACAAACTCGCAAAAATAGATGGCATTATCATTGCTCTCTGTATCGTAGCTCATTAATCCTTTAAAATATGCAGTTTTTGTTTAATGTATTTTACTTGATCTGTCGCTGCCGGTGGCCTCCTCTGACATTGAAGCACAGCGGTGCGTTTGAGGTCACTTTGTTACTTTCTAGTTTATGAGTGTTTCAACCTTAAACTGACACTATGACTGTCTCGCGCTGTAATACCACCACAGCTCAACAATACTATAAATATATAGGAGTTAAATGGTTAATTACCAGGTAATTTAAGATTGGAAACAAATTATAAAAAAATCAAAATATCAATAAAAGCTCTTTATATACACGGTGTCCGAAAACTCGTGGTACAAGCGGGAAACTGGGGAATCTATATTACATAGAGTACCCAAATAACAGGGTGGCCACAAAAACCGGATTTCAAAATTCCCTGATAATTCCAGGTTTTCCAGGGCAGTTTCTACATTTTTCCCTGATATGTTTAATTTGATATAAGGGGATATCGTTCGTTAGATAAATAATAAAGGGAATTCCGTCATCCATAGCATTTATTATTTCTTTGCATCCCAATAATCCATTAAAAACAAAATACACTTGTTACAAATTTATGATATTTCGCCTGAAGACAATTTGTGAATAAATGAAAAGACCAGACAAAAATAGACAAATAAACAAAAAAAACATTAACATTAGAAGAGACACTAAAAAAATATCACATGAAACAATATTTTTCACTGCAATCGGTGAAGAAATGAAGAAAAAGCCGCAGTTATTATTGTGAGGTTTGAAAAACATAATTTAGAGTGGTTGTCAGAATGGTCTCCAAATCTTTGGGTAGACCAATAGAAGTATTTCAAGAAAGTGGTTCTAGATCAAGAAAGAAAAAAAGTGCATGATATGTTAGAGCCTCGCACTCTTGATGAACTCCAGTTAGCAGCAGAAATGAGATTGCACAAATTTATAAATGGGGCTGCGATGCTTATGGTAGTCACAGTCACTTCAAGCAAAGGTATAGTGATGGAGAATATCATGATGACTCGAATCTCCCTACAATGTCGTAGGTGCCACTTTAGCTCTACAGCGAAGGAAACTCAAGAAGCAAGACTATTATATAGCTAAACCCACAGTCTTCATCTACAAGGAACTTCAGACCAATAAGATTACAATTTAAAAAAGAAACTCCCGAGATAATAAGAAATGAATTTGCATTTTGCGACCATTTCCAAAAAAAAAAGGTTCTATTTACATACTGAAGTTTTAAGTATACTAAAAATTCGTTCAATGGTTCTGGAAATTTGTGTGATGATTTAGACTCCAACGACAACGCAAACACCTTTAGCACTTAGATTTTCTACATCTTTTTTCGATTAAAATACATATGTGCAGTGTTACCGAACCCAAAATTTCAAAATCGGGAGAATTTTCGCCTAAAAATCGGGAGAAATCGGGAGAAAACGGGAGAATTTTGAAAAAATCGGGAGATGACCAGAATTGTTATAATAAAATTCTTCCCTTGTCAATATTCCGAATCCCTTTTATTATTCCGAAGCAGAACCTTAACAACAAATGAAAAAACCCATAAGCAGCGCCATCAATACGATTATTGTAGATGTTGCCCGTGGAATAATGCAATTTTCCGTAACGTTCAACGGGGACTTACTTTAAGTTTGGAAACTCAGCACAAATTTTTGTGAAACTTCGACCTTGGGGGCCGTTCCGATTTACATCATCAACTTTTATTGGCCTATAAACGCTCTAAGGACAAGGGAAGAACATGAAGAGTTGCAGTCAGGACACGAAATAGGTTTTTCTCAACTGTGAATCAGCGAGTGCTTTCTTAGACGTCCCTTTTGAGAACATGAATAGTTGCAGTCGGACAAGAAAAAGGTTTTTGTCCACTATGGGTTAATATGTGATATTTTAGATGTTCCTTGCGATAACATAAATAGTGGCAATCGGTACATGAAAAAGATTACTCTCCACTATGGGAAAACTTGCGATTTTTTAGATTTATCATCGCAGTACGTGCATAGTTTCACTAAGAATGTGATTTTTTTTTACTTTTCCCCGCTATGAATCGCGCTGTGGATTTTAATAACTACAAAAAAACTTCCTTTTGCGATCTTTAATAACTGCATTCGGGACAAGAAAATGGTTTTTGTCCGCTGTGGATAAACATTTGATTTTTTTGGTGCCTCTTTGTAAAACATTAATAAATAATACATAAATAGTCGCAGTAGAAACATGTAAAAGGTTTTATGCCACTGTGAGTCGGCAAATGATTTCTAAGAAGTTCTTTTGTACAACATGAATAATTGCAGTCGGGACATGAAAAAGATTTTGTCCACAGTGGGTAAACATGTGAAGTTTTTGATACCGTTTTGTAGCGCATGAATAGTCGCAGTCGGGACATGAACAAGTTTTTATCACTGTTAGTCAGCAAGTGCCGTTTTAGTTTTTTTCGAGAAGAAGAATAGTTGCATTTAGGACATGAAAAGGTTTTTCTCCATTATGGGTAACCATCTGATTTTTAGATTTCTCTTCGTAGTACAAGAATAGTTGCAGCCGGAACATGAAAAAGGTTGTTCTTTACATGAGAGTCAGCAAGTGACTTCTTAGATATCCCTTTTGAGAACACGAATAGTTGCAGTCAGGACATGAAAAAGGTTTTTCTCTTCCGTGAATTATACTGTGGATTTTTAAATCTTCCCTTTGAAAACTTGTATAGCTGCATTTGGGACAAGAAAATGGTTTTGTCAACTGTGGGTAAATATGAAATGTTTTGGTGCCTCTTTGTAGAACATGATTAGTCGCAGTAGAAACATGTAAACGGTTTTATGTCACTGTGAGTCAGCAAATGATTTTTAAGAATTTCCTTTGTACAACATTAATAATTGCAGTCGGGACATGAAAAAGGTTTTTAATCACTGTTAGTAAGTGCCGTTTTAGTTATTTTTTCGTGGAGAATAATTGTTGCAGTCAGGAAAATAAGTTGCCTGTTGAGCGGACCATAATCAAAGAATCGATGAGAAACGAATTCGCTCAGAACTTCGAAAAATCGGGAGATTTTGATGCCATTCCGGTAGATCGGGAGATGAAGTGAAAAAGCGGGAGATCTCCCGAAAAATCGGGAGCTTCGGTAACACTGCATATGTGTACCTAATTATTGCCCTTCTTTTATTGTTTATATATGTGAAATATAATATGTAAAATTTAAAATTAATATGTTTTATTTGCTTAGATATTTGTATATTTTCACAATGTATTATTTTGTTGTTGTAAATTTTTACGGAAGAGTAAATTAATAATTTTTACGTCAAAATAGTTATAATTCATTAATAAGATCAAAAAAATAAAAATTTCATTAATATTTAGTCAGCAAGGAATTAATTAGTGTTTTTTCTTCATTCCGTCCACTGTACGTCACAAGCAAAAGTAATAAAACACAACTTTGGGGTTTCACAAATCGCAAAATAACGAATTTAGCTTTATTTTTGGAATTCCCTGATATTATAAATTTTTTTTGAAATTCCCTGACATTTCCCTGATAATTCCAGGTTCGGTAAAATTCCCTGATAATTCTCGGTTTTCCAGGTCCTGTGGCCACCCTGAATAAACATATAGTTTTTCGATTTGAGCATTTTTGCATAAAAAAAAAAAAAAAATAGTAAAAAAAAAAATTTCAACTACTTTAGGGTTATTTGTTATTGTATTTCTGGTGTATTTCCGGGGTGCCCGCCGCCACATACGCTACACTATTAATAGGCATACATTTTGAAAAGTAAAATACTTTAAAACTTTATTACCACCAGAATCATCGGTTTCAGTCGGGGTAGACGGAAAAATATGGATTAAAATTCGATTTTCATTCCAAGTTAAAAGTTACAAACCCACCATATTATTATCATTGCATTTGGATTTGACTTCCAACTAAATACGCACGAATTACTTAATTTACCTAAACTAAGAACCTGATAACCAATTTTGTGTACGTAAATAGTTGTTTCTTGTAGTAATTGTTGAAAAAACTGTGTAAAAATGCGGCGGCTTATGGATTACCTATTTAATATTAAAACAGGAAGGAAACTACTTACATTATGTGCAATGTTTCTTTTGCAATCCAAAACACACAACATCACAAACGTTTAAAATTATCACTTTAAAACTATCAATTAGTAACCAATTTTCTTGTTTAAATACGGTACACCTTAATTTATGGAAGCGCTCACTTTCTCATATTTTAAGAAAAGGAAGGAGAGGAAATTCTGGGAAGGAAAAGGGTGTGAGGGGTGGGTAGGAATCTGAGAATGCTGGCCGTCTGGCGTGACCTACCTTCTCTCGTGCTTCGATTCAGGTGTTCTCGGGTCGCCGTTCAGAGTTCAGAGCACGGAAACGAATGGAACAAATGGTTTTGTGTGATGATGCGATGAGATGAGATTAAAACACTAAACTTGACAACTAAACGGGAGTTAATTAGTTAATGAGGTCTTTAGTCATATTTCGTTTCGCAAAGATCTAACAGAATAAATTGATCGCGTCTTGGATGGATTAATTATGACTCTGGATCGCGTAATTTCAGTTATAAAAGTTTAGTTAGTTCACATCCATTAATTAATAAGTCAGTTTTGTCGCATAACGAACGACATTATTCAATTTTTTTTGTGTATTTACAGCTTATTAGGAATGTAAAAATTTTCGGGTGGCTTTCGTAAAGTTAGTGCGTAAGTAGATTTGCCAAATCGATCGGATGCGTTTGAAAATGGATAATATTCAATAAATAAAGCAATAATCGAGTTAATTGGTATTGTGGATTAAAGATCGTGAATGCATCAGTATGTCTGACGGGTTGCAGTTTTTTTTGGTGTGTACGTTAAAAATTTCATTTTATTTGTGTCGAAAGTTTAAAAAATTAAAACACTAAACTTGACAACATATCAAAATTTAAACACTAAACTTGACAACGTATCAAAATTCAGCTTTTTTACATGGGTATAATTTGTATGTGATCATGAATTAGAACATTTAAAAGAAACTTCATAGAAAATATTTAATGTGGACGCAAAATTGGTTAATTGTTAAATTTTATTACACTATTAAAAAAATGATAATAATCTTGTTCACATTCGTTTCGAACACTACTGTGCACACCTGCACTCTGCAATGGGTCATAGTTCAGCGAAAACAATATCTTAACTCTTCTCTCGTGTTAATTGAACGAGAAATAAGAAAGGGAGAGCAAATTTCGATGTGTGTGTTTAACTAAAAGCGCGAAAATAATTAAGCAAATTAATTACATAATTAAATATTTTGTTGTTTTAACCGTGAAATGAGCGAACATTTTATTTTTACATTGAATTAAATTATGGGCAATTTTAAAATTATGCTTTAAATCCGGATTTCTTTGTTTGTTTTCCTTTTAAATACTTTTTATTAGTTAGGTACTGTGATCATCCGTAATAATTTATAAGAATTTGACCAAATAAAAATTTAACTTCTAACGCGATTTACTCGAAAACGAAAGTTCAAATCAAAAAAAGTTATACCACAAAATCGACTCCAAATGTGATGGGGAATCCCCAGTTTCCCGCTTGTACTACGAGTTTCCGGACACCTTGTATAACTTAATAGCTGGGTTACGCGGCTTCGCTCAGGAAAACATTCGAGAGTGTTCTGGAATGTTCCACAATGATGTTCCTGATTCCCTGTTCCTGAATATTCCAGAACGTTCCTACTTCTCAAAACTTTTATACTCACCGACTTACCGCCACTCCTTTCAGAACTTTCTAGAGCTCTATGGAACCATCTAGAACTTTCCGGAAGACTGTTCTCAAAATTTCAAGAGGGCAAAACTTCCCGCCCTTATATCTTCAAAAACACACCCTTTAGGTAAGAACGGGTACCCTTATTCCCTAGGGGGATAGAGATCTACCACACCATATAACTCAATTGATCGTACCGGGACTCGTTTCTGAGTTTTTGCGGTCTGCACGTTTTTTTGGACTTTCTTTTATAATATATATCGATTACAATCACTTCATCTTTATAAATACTATATTTCTCAACTCAATTTGTAATACCAGTTATCCTTTTTCTTTCTTATCTTTCTCCTTTCTTTTTTTATCTCCTCTTCTTCATTCTGTTATATTCCTTCTATTATATGTTTTATGCATATATATAAATATATATACACGGTGTCCGAAAACTCGTAGTACAAGCGGAAAACTGGTGAACCTACATCACATAGGGAACCTAAATAAACATAAAGATTTTCAATTTAAGCATTTTTACATTCAAATTTAAAAAAAAATATATCTAATAAATTTTTTCGGGTTCTTTAGGGTTACCGATACACGGCAATGTTATTTTGACAGTTCGAAGATGCTACTATAAAAGTATTTATAAGCTGCAAAATCTTTTTTCGTGTCCATAGTTTATTTATTTTCACTTACTAAGTTATTCTTCCACCTCTTCTAGGCATTAAAATATGGTTAATTAACGTATTTACTTTGTTGTGGAGCAATTTGAATAAGCGGCGGGCAATAATTTACTCCAGTTGAAAGTAATACGAACGATTTTCGGCCAATTCGAATAAGCCTTGTGAGAGAAATTATTAGCATATTTGTGTTCCAACTTACATTATGTAGTAATGTTCCTTTTCAAATCCAAAAACCCTAGGCACATCACAAAAAACACATTAAAATGTCATTGGTACATCACAAAAACATAATAAGAGGCGTTGGTATTATTCCATTGTAATACACAATAATTAATCACGTTAAACTACGAAAATATCACAAAATAGTACACAAACACACATTGTTTTAAAGTTTAATGAACGAAAGGGTTGTTGATAGAAAAAATGTCAACAAAACGCGTCAATCGCGTGAGCAGTGAACCGAAAACTGCATAAACAATACAAGAATACATCCCGAAAACACGTGATCGTACAGGTCCGAAGATAGCCGCAATCTTCTAGCCTCTTCTCTCGCGTGTATTGAAATGAGCGAATAGAGATAGCTAATTTTGTTTTGGAATGCGATACGTACAAGCTGCGAATGATTCTACTTCTTGAAAACTATTGCGCGTCTCTTATTTCACGTGTTTATTGAAAGGAGCTAATAGACAGAGCGGATTTTGTTATACTACAAGCTGCGAAAATATTACGATGATCTATTTAACCGTCGAATGACCAATTATTTTATTTTTACAGTGAATTAAATTTTGGGCGATTTCAAAATAATGCTTAAAATCCGGAATTCTTTATTTGTTTTTCTTTTCAATAGTTTTTATTAGTTAGGTACTATGATCGTCAGTAATAATTTATAAGAATTTGACCAAAAAAAAAACAACTTCTGATTCGATTTACTCGAAAACAAAAGCTCAAATCAAAAAAAGTTATACTACAAAATCAACTCCAAATGTAATGGGGAATCCCCAGTTTCCCGCTTGTACTACGAGTTTTCGGACACCTTGTATACATATTATATGATATATATACGTTTTTTTTTGTTTACTGCTAATTAGGTATCTATTCTTTGTTTATATATAAAAAAAATATATGTGTTATTTTACATTAATAATTTTTTTTTTTTTTAATATTCGTTTTCTCCGCCTTTTTGTTACGAGCTTTGCTCTTAAATAAGGTGTAAACGTAATAAATAATATATATTGATAATAAAAAAAAACTTTATAGAATGTATATAAACCATGTAATATTTGAAAAAAAAAAAAACAATGAACCACCAATGATTTTTTAAAAGAAGTTTTGATGTAGCCAAGCATTTATGAATAGTGGCATTTTTATTTAAATACATTAATTTAAATATGAAATAAAAAAAATTATGTATGATTCTGGCATACTTATATACAATATGCAGTAAGTTTAGGAAAATATGGTATACCTACTCACACAAAATATTACTAAGTATGAAAATGGATGTTCGAGGATGTTCCGCCGAAAAACAAATGCATAAAACATATTTTCATTCAAATGCATGGAGGATAAAACTACATGCCTATACAGGTGTATAAGTAACAAAAATCAAAACTGTAAAGAAATTCATTTGATATCCAATGATTAAAGAAATATTATTGAAGGTATTTTTGAAGTCAATTTTAGGTTTGAAATTGGTAAAAAATGTACAAAAAATTATAATTTTATAATAATTATAATTTCTGGGGACCAACTTGGGGATAAACTGTCGGATCACCATTAAAGTAAGAATGTAATTTATTTTATTTAATTAGATTATCCATTGTTTTCCCTCAAAGGCGACAGACAGAGACTTCACTGTACAACTATACTTTTATCAAGATTTTTTTTTTTTAAAGAAAGACAAACATTCCTGGGTTACGAATAACCCGACAATATTTGAAAATCTCCTACTACCACCACAGCAAGCCGAAAATGTTGCTTGAGTCGTGATGGAGGACTAAGCCAGTCGAGGAATCGAACACGGAACGCCTGGGTGGGACCCAAACGTGATGCCCACTTAACCACTGACCGGTCAAATTCAATCCACTGTTATGACACAATAAGGTAGTTCTATACATATTTAATAAAATCCAGACTGCTGTCCAGAAACACCCAGATATTAGTGTACAAAACACTTATCAGACCAGTACTCACATACGCAGCTGAGACTTGGGTACTAACTACGAGAAATGAGCGAGCACTGGATGTTTTTGAAAGGAAAATTTTAAGGCGTAGCTTCGGACCGGTTTCAGAAAATGGATTTTGGCACAGACGTTATAACAATGAGCTGTATACTCTATTTAAGATGAAGCCATACTAAATAATGCAAAATCATACAAAATCATATGTTTTTGTTTTGAAAATTTGATCGCTTAGAAGTATTATAGATGCTTCAATTAAATACTGCATGTAGAACATATCTTGGCCCTTAAAAATATCGGTAATTTTTTTATAAGCCTAGAAAAAAATAAATTATAAGGTCTGTAAAAAACACTTTGAAGTCCAAACTCTCCTATTTATAAACCTCATTTCGTATAGATATTGTTTTATTGTTTTAATGTGGCAAATTTAGTTTCTTTTATGATAATCGCAAAAAAAAAAATTTACATCCGAACCTCACAAAATAAAAAATAATATGCATTTTCGCGTTGTTATTTTTGACATCACGGCGACAATACGGCAGTCGACGAATTTGTAATATCAAAGTGAACCTTATACCGTCCACCGAAGAACGACTGGCAGCGGCCCCTATTTTCTGTCAGTACTCCTCCGGACAGAGCGGAGAATACACGTGTTAGGCTCCGCGCAGCTTGTTTTTGTGAAATCAATTTAAAAATTCCGTTTAATTACAAATAAACAATGCATAAAAAAGGAAAAAGGTTTTTTACAGGCCTTTACGAAATCAACATGTAAAAAAAATTCTCAAATATCTTTTCCTACCTTTCCAAAAGCTTTTTCTCAAGTATTTTTAAACTCCTCCCATAAAAGGGCGTGAATTCCGATTTCGATTTTTTCCTGTACTAGTAGATAGCCTTAAGGATCTAAACGTCACAAAATTTATTAAACTGGGAAGACTTCGGTGGCTGGGTCATGTAGAGAGAATGACTGAGCATCAAGCACCAAAGTCCCTTCTGAACTCGAGACCAACAGGGCGAAGGAGCCTGGGAAGACCATGCTTAAGGTGGAGCGACAACGTCCTCAAAGATTTATCCACCTTGGGGCACTAAACCGTGACGAGTGGAGGAAGACTCTTGAGGAGGCCAAGACCTACCAGGGGTTGTAGAGCCAACAGTGATGATGATGATGATGAAGGTAGTTCTAGAATATTCCTAATGCAATATGGAAGACCACTGTGACCTGGTAGAATCGAGCGTTTGTTCTGAAGAATCAGAAAAACAAACATCCTATTGAGGGGAAATAAACATTTGGAGCACAAGTTAGAGTTAGATTTAGAGTCAGCTTGCCGTTTTCATTTGGAGTGAGTTGTGCCCCGTGATCCAACAGTTCCTTGACTACGGAGACATGACCGCATTCAGCAGCAAAATGTAGGGCTGTCGCTCCGCAGTGAGCCTTCTCATTTACTTTGGCGCCTTCTGATAGCAGGAAATTCACCTACAAATAACAAAATATTATTCACTTTTTTTATGTTTGCTCCACACAGGAGGTCCTGAAGAAAATAATAATAAGGGCCCGTGTAATCTTTCAGGATGCTGTGTGGAGGGTTTTTTTAAGAAAAGAAGAGAGACGAAGAGAAATATATGATTTAATTGAAATAAGTCAATTTTAAAGATTTCCATAAAATATCGGAAATTTTTCCCATTTTTGCCTAGTTATTTCAAACTAAAGTCATTGATTTTATATGTAAAAGCCCATAGTCAAATTGGGTCGGTAATAGTGAGGAATCGACAAAAACCGAAGACCCTGTGCAGAAAAGCAAAGTTCGCAACGGTTTTGCAGGGCAGTCATTGTAGGAGTTTTGTGAGCGGGGTCTCCGGTTATGTGGATTCCTTACCCTATCGACCCAAAGTATAATATAATATTAATATCTATCCTATTTAATGCACAGTTAGTTTACAAATATTTATACTAAATAAATCCATAGTGACAGGCACCACGATGGCTACTTACACAAACCACAGGTCAATCAAAATTTAAGTAAAACTGAAAGCAGTTTCTCCCTTTGAAGAATTTAAACTCATGTATCTAATTTGGTGAATACTGCAACTCTTCTTATCTCAAAAGCAATAGCTTTTTAACTGCTGCTGACGCACACGTACGTGATTACGTACATATGTGATCGACTGGCACTAAAGATTCAAATAAGTAGAAAGTAATTAGTCAATTCTTTATCCAGAAATGTGAAAAAACGTAACGATAATTTTTGAAGATCCAAATCTTATCAGCGCATAGTGGATTTCTGACCTAATTTTTTTGAGGGGAATGCCAGTTAAATAACAATTGCTAGTACTCACAACGTCCAGGTGCCCCTTGTAGGCAGCAATCATGAGGCAGGTATTGTTGTACTGGTTGGGGCGGTGAAGGTCCGCCTTGCGCCGCACTAGGTAACGAACTATGTCGAGGCGACCGTCGAAGCACGCTGCCCGCAGCGGAGTCGAGGCCGTGGAAGTGGCGTGATCTAGCTCCGCGCCGGCCTGCGCTAGCCTCTGAACCAATACAATTACATCAGAAAAAGTTATTTGAAATTCTAATAAATCTAAAATTCACAATTATTTTATTAGTCCCAGCAATCGTACGAGCTATCATCGCTGGGACTACCATAAGTTAAAATACATAGTTACAAATTAAAAAAAAAAAATTGCAACCATCTACACATATCTATAATTTATTTTATATTCAGTCATAAGTTGAAATTAACTTAGGCGTAGCAAATTAATTACATAATTAAATATTTTGTTGAACCTTCAGAGAAACTGTCATTGGCAGCTTTGTGGGACTATCTATTGTAAACACAACTACATGATTGAAATAGTTATGTTTATACAAATAAAAATAGTAGAGGTTTGGCAAAACTGGGATAATTAACTTTGAAGTTTTGTATCTTTACTATGTACACATATGGCAGTGCAGTTCATGCAATCAGGCAGGGGAAGCTGCATCTCCCCTGTACTTTTTCAAGAAACGTTGCTTTAAATAGTAATACATAGTCGTGTTTAGTGACCACCTTCCTCTTACCCATTTCCTTTCTTTCCCCACTACCTCAACCTAACAACATACCCCAAATGTGGATGAAATAGTCCCAATAGGTCTGGAAAATTGGGAGCAATTGAAACTTGTGTGTTAACAAATATAATTTTAAAAAACTTTTATTATGTTTTTTTAACCCCTCAGACTAATTTGTTCAATTTTCGGAACTAATATATGTAGGTCTTATGTAGAAATCGTTATGTCTCCCTTACTATCACGGTAAGAAATATGATCTATATGGTACTAGCAAGAGAAAACGGTTCCATGCCAACTCAGAATGAGACCAACACAGAACCACCTCAGAAAGGTCATTAAAAGCTATGGAAAAATAAAAAAAATTTAAAATAGCCGGTTACCCTAACCTAACTTAACCTATTTAACAAATTTTTTATCATCACTCTTAATGACCTTTCTGAGTTGGTTTCATTCTGAGTTGGCCGGTCACCGAGAAAACGTCACATTTTATAGTCAAATGTAAAAGTTAACCGCAAAATAATTTAAGTATATAACTTTATGTTTAGTTTCCAGTTTCAGAATGCAATTTAAAAAAAAAAATTACTTTGGGAATTTCTTATTAATTATTTTTACAGGAAATGACAAAAAAAGGGGGTTGACGATAACATTTATAATAAATTTGCTATATAGCCATTTTTAAATACTTCTTACGTTTGCATTAAAAATTTTATATTTCAATAATAATTAAATGTCACTAAGGAAATACTCTTCACCATCAGAATGATTTGCCAATGAACCCAGCGAGAGAAGGAATGAAAATGACAAACCTTGACTATCCTTAGATGGCCGGCGCCTGCCGCCGCCCACAGCGCCGTGGCACCGCTGATGACATACTCCTCGAAGCGCACTGTAGACTCGGTCTCCAGGCGGAGCGGCGGCAGGAACTGCTCCACCAGGATACGCACCGCTCCCTCGTGGCCGTGTCGTGCTGCTGCCACCAGTGGCGTACAGCAAACGCCGTCCATGCTGACTGCCTGGACCATGGAAAGAAACAATAAGTTAAGGCTATGCACCACGTCATCTAACATTCGGAATCGGACTACTAACAATAACAGTCCTTATGGGCGATTCCATTCTGCAACATTTAGACCAGTGGTTCCCAAAGTAGTCCGTACGGACCCCCGGGGGTCCCCAGGATCATTCAGGGGGTCCGTGGAAAATAAAAATTGAACACATTATTTTTATGGAAGTTTCGCCCCTTCCCATCCTGCCCAGTTCCATCCCATATATCCCATTCCGCCCCCTCCGTTGTGCTATCCCCCCCGGGGTTGGTGGGTCAAAACAGTTTGGGAAAGGGGACCGTGGACCAAGAGAGTTTGGGAACCACTGATTTAGACGTATGTAAAGACTCTTAATAATAAAATAAAAAACAATATTAATGAAATTATTCCTGGAGAGGCTACATTTAAACATGTTCACTTTTTATTTATTTAAAATAATTTTATTGAAATATTTAAATAGTCAGGAGGGAGGTTCAAAGTGCTTTCGCGAGTGGAACAAAATCAGACAAGCCTTTCCAGATCATAAGACAAAAACACAAAAGTCTGTTAACTGTGAAACATTTATTATGTTATAAACACCCCTAGTAAATATAAATCACCAGTCATACACAGCATATATTATTATTCAAGACATAACAAAACAATAAAATATATGATAAATGACACAATAAGGGTAGTTGTCAAAGAATTGCGCCCGCAATTCGAACATCACATCGCGGGTGCAACCAATTTGAGTCAACGTTTATTTCAATTCTGCTAACACTATACTTCAGCTAAACTATCGATTTCTTCTTTCTTTTACAAAGTTTCAAAACGTTAGTATTTTAATTCTGTGAAAAACACAAACTTTTATATCTTTTTGTATCGCGAGTGCAACAAGCTAACAGTGACTTCTTGTAGTCAACGATGCTTAAAAAATAACAAAAAGTACTTACATCCTTCGACACATAAGAATAAATGAATATTGTCACTACACTTTTAGCAGAAAAATATAACCTCAAACTATCGGAAACAGATGTTTGATTTTGCAGTTTATATAACAAATTCTTCTAATGATAATGTTTCCAAGCATGCCAAAAATTTCAATATGACGTAAAATCCAATTTTTTTTATTATTATTAAATTATTAAACAAATACTGCGATTTAAAATTATTTTATTACTAGCTGGGTTACCCGGCTTCGCTCAGGACAATAAGATAGTGTTCTGGAATGTTGCACAATGATGTTCCCGATTCCCTATTCCTGATCATTCCACGACATACTCCGCCACTCCTTCCACAACTTTCTACAGCTCTATGGAACCTTCTATAACTTTCCGGAAGACTGTTCTAGAAATTTCAAGAGGGCAAAACTTTCAGCCCTTATATCTTTAAAAGCACGCCCTTTAGGTGAAAACGGATACCCTTATTCCCTAGGGGGGATAGAGATCTAACACACCATATAACTCCCTTGATCGAACTGGGACTCGTTTCTGAGTTTTTGCGAGCTGCACGTTTTTTTGGACTTTCTTTTATAATATATGCCATATTCAAATAAATAAAATGTTACTCCTCACATGTCCTTTCCCGTGCGTTCCCCTCCAGCGTTCCACTTCCACCTTCCCCACTTGCATTTCTTGACTCCTCTCCCGCCCGGCCCGTAGCCGAAACTTTTTTCTAATACTAACAATTTTAAACTCGTGATATCTTTCTAATTAAATATCCGAATTGAAAAATTCAAAAATTTAAATAAAGGTATTGAAGCTGTCTTGAATATGAAGTAATTTATTTTGATAAGGATTAAAACCAAGATACAAATAAAGAGCCTTTTCAAGCGGCGACATTTAAATTAAATTTTTAAAATAAAAGAATACTTATTGTGGCATAACCATAATAGTTAGACATATGCAGTCGTGATCTTTTTTGTAAATAATGATGTGTTCTATAAAGTCGTAGTACATTATTTTATTCTATCATCAATAGTTTTCGCAGCGCACGCGATTTAAAGAATATTTTAGGTAATTTTTTTACACCCTGGGTTACATTATTGAAGTTTTAGTAAGGATGCCTATTTTTTTTTAAATATAATTAGCCTATGTCACCCAGGGATAGTGTAGCTTCCCAACAGCGAAAAAAATTTTCAAATCGGTTCAGTAGTTTCGGAGCCTATTCGATGCAAACAAACAAACAAATCTTTCCTCTTTATATAGTGTGTTAGATTAGATGTTAGATTTATTTACAATTTTTTTTTTTTTTCAATATGACGTAAAATCCAATTTTTTTTATTATTATTAAATTATTAAACAAATACTGCGATTTAAAAATTAATGTTAAGAATCGTCTATAATGGAATCGCCCTTATGTATGTATGGTTTGGCAATTAAGTCTAGAAATTTATTAAATTGGAATTAAATTTTTTCATTACAATGGCAACACCGAATTACTCGCCTTGACTTGACGTTTCGTATGGCTGTCATGTTATGTTGATTTACTGTCTTTCAAATTCCTGTAGAAATACTGAAGATCGCTCGTTTAATAATTATTTTCTTCATTGTTTGGCTGTGCATTGTTTGAATTGAATAAAAATGATCAAACCAATACGTAGTGGTGCAAGAGAAGTTATATTCTGCGTTTTTCAACGCTGCCTAGCCGATTATCGTGCAAAGAAGCTCCTATTTAATTTGTAAGATGTTTACAAATGAACTACAGAAATAACTGATACGTAGTATAGTTTTTTTTTAAATTTAATTAGTATTACAAGATTTATCCCAATTTTCGAGTGATTATAACTATTACAACCTGATTTGAGGTTATGCTTAAAGGTGAGCGTCGACCTGTCTGCGCCGGCCGCAACGCACGCACGGCACGCAACGGATTGAACGGATTTGCCGATGGCATGCGTCCACTGTAAACGGATTTTAAATTTAGTTTGAGTACTTTTGTAGTAGACGACGGTCGTCTGTCATGGAGATTGACGAAGATATTATCATTATCATATATTATAACCCCAATAGCTCGGAGGGCTTTGAAGCAAAGAATGGAAGGTTACCTCGAGAGTGTTTTCTCTTGGGGTAAGAATAACCTCGTCGAATTTATTGTTTCGAAGACCCAATCATGTTTGATAACGTCTAAAAGGGATCGAAATGATAATCTAGTCTCCTTCAACGGAAGCATTCTTCCGAACAGGACCTCCATTGATATGCTTCGTGTAACTCTAAGTGACCAGCTCAGGTATGGGGGCTCCATCGAAACCAGAGTTAAGTTAGCCTCTCAGAAACTGGGCGTACTGTACAGGGCCGTAGATACTTTAATAGTACACAACTGCTAACCCTGCACAAATCGCAAGTGCGCCCCACAGTTGAATTTGGCATCCACCTCTGGTCTGGAGCTCCAAATTAC
Organism: Limnephilus lunatus; assembly: GCA_917563855.2. Classification (NCBI taxonomy): domain Eukaryota; kingdom Metazoa; phylum Arthropoda; class Insecta; order Trichoptera; family Limnephilidae; genus Limnephilus; species Limnephilus lunatus. The sequence goes on from OU830593.1 coordinate 51,967,594, forward strand.
CTAAAAAAAAACCCTTGACTCTGTGCAGAAACGGGCGGTCCGTTTGACAGATTCTCCCATCTTATCATTGCAATCTTTAGAGCACACGCGTCAGGTGGGAATGATGTCCTTGTTCTATCGGTATTACAATGGAAGATGCTCCGAGGAACTAGCGTCATTGATCCCCTCGGCACCGGTGCACAGTCGGGAAACACGCGACCAACATTTGTACACGGTTGACATTAGTCACATGAGAACGGGTCGTTTTTACGACTCGTTCTTGAGTTCAACAGCTCGGCTGTGGAACGATTTACCGGCATCTGTGTTTCCTCCCTCCTATAACAAGGGTCTCTTCAAGACCCATGTTCACTCCTTCCTTTCCTCAAAAAGACCCTCCACACAGCATCCTCAAAGATGACATAGGCCCTGAGGGAAATTATTTTCCTCAGGGCCTCCTGTGTGGAGTTAATGTAAAAAAAAAACCAAACAACACTTGCGGCAGTGAGCGATGCAAGCTGCGAACTAAAGTCAATTAATCCATGTGACGTCACCGGCAAGCAAAGCATTTTTTTGCTCAGTCAGTTAATCCGTGTGACGAATATATCAATTAACAACAACAAAAAAATAATAATATGCAAATTCTTTAAACTCATAGAAAAGTTACTTTTTTCTTAATTTTCTCTGTCTTTCTTTCTAAATGAATATTATCTAGTGTGTTTTTTTAAACTACCTTCTATAATAATCATTTTAATGGTGTTTTTCACACACAGGTCTGAATAACGGTAAGACGAATCGTCAAGGAAGGCGAAAAGGCAGATGGAAAACGGAAAATGGGCATAATAATAATTATATGTCATAGCATAAGTGCTGATGATTGAAAAAATTGTTGCAAACACGTGATGAAAATTGAGGCAGAATAGTATGCACGAGGCAGTACTGATGATATCGATAAACTGATAATACGTTTAGACGAAGATGAAGATACGGAAGAAGAAGAATCACATGAGGACTAAGACAATTATGTCGGGTGTTGAATTAATAGACTAAAATTTTTATGTACCTACGTTTTTATATCGAAATAAACGCCCACTTAAAACTTGTTTTGTTTTATTTTACTTCTATTAAATTCTAGTTTTTTGTGCAAATTTTTTGAAAATACAGATACACTATGAAATATGCATTTTGGCGGAAGTGTTTTTTAAGACATACATCCATTGTCTTATGAGTCATCTTTGTGTTGCCATTTAAAACCTAGAAAACGATCGCAGCGCCATCATTTATTTTCTACACTTAATTGCCAAACTGTATATAGGTGATAAGGCTGAAATTCCCGCTTAACACAAGCCGCCTTTTGATTTATTAAAAAAATATACATCACTATAAAGCAGAGGCAGCTCTAGGGGTTCAGAAGTGTCACTTTAATTAAGAGCTTAACGAATGTAAAAAGTTCATAAAAGATCATTTCTCTGATATTTCATGAGCATGTAACTTTTCTCTTATTTATATTTATAATTCTGCTATGAATTGAGTTTGTTTTATGTATATCCTGTCTTCTCGGTAATAAATGACAACCGTGACTATAGTATACACTGAACACCAAAAAAAAAAAGTTTTCCTGAATAACTATTATTATGAGTGAGTTTTTGTTGTTATTGTTTATATAATTCTGCATTCAACTTAATGATTTTTTTTTTTTATAAAGAAAGACAAACATTCCAGGGTTACGAATAATCCAACAATGTTTGAAAATTTCGTACTACAATCACAGAAAGCCGAAAATGTTGCTTGTGTTGTGATGGAGGACTTAGCCAGCCGAGAAATCGAACACGGGACGCCCGGCTGGGACCCAAACGAGATACCCACTCAACCACTGACCGGTCAAATATTGTATCAATATCTTTATTATAATATGGTATCTTGTCTTAACATGGCAAGCAAATTTTTGTTTTAAATAATTTTCTTATTAATTTTATTATTTCTTATTTTTTATTATGTTGTCTTGTTAAAGATAAAGTCACAAGTGGTAAATTTATAATTGGTTATTTTGACTATACTACACATGTACAAACTGCTAAAATGAAAACTGTCAATTTTCTGAAAATGAATAAATAAAATATGTGTGACTAATCTTTATTTGATATTGTAATATACGAATTGGAAATTCATAGGTACATCATGAATTTGACGGTCAAATTAAATTAAATAATTAATTTGTTTTATGCTACAAGCGTGCAATATGCAAAACCAACCTAAGTTTATGAAACCATCTCTTTCAAACGCTTAATATTCATCATGCTGTCTCCTTCACGGCAATGACCAAAACCATCTTCAGCATGCGAGAGTATTTTTACTCTACGACAGGGGTCTCCAAACTACGGCCCGCGGGCCGCATCCGGCCCGCCAGTGTCATCAATCCGGCCCGCGACATCTTAGAACCAGTGTCATCAATCAGGCCCGCGACAGTTTATGTCTAAAACCTTGCTCAGAAGCGGCGAATTCGCCGAATTCAAGAGCCACACGAAAGCTGGCACGAGTTGCAGCCTCTTGTTCAGCATTGAGTTTCGTAAACGAAGATTGCTGCGGTTTTAATCCAGGCTTCAAAGCTTCAATTTTTTCTGTCCGCAAACTTCCTGTATATTTTGAGAAATTTTGAAAATGATTCGTTTCATTATGACGTTTAATATTATATTCTTTGAGAACTGCTATGGTTTCATTGCAAATCAAGTGCTTTCTTACTGGACTCAATTACGAAATATTGAAAGTTCCATTGATCTTGGAATGTTCTGCATTCACGGTCTACTTTTCGCTTCTTTGCCATACTTTCCATAGTAAATCACACCCAAAAAACAAATTCAAACCAAAACACTGTTACATAGATGTCTTTTAAAAACACACAAACACGTTTATTTTCGCTTGTAAAGCCTCGATGACACACGGCGAGTTTACAAGCTACTATCTGAGAAATTCACTATCTGTTAGCAAACTCGCTCAGTGTTATCGTGTTACATGCTAACTAGCAGATTGTTGACAATCTACGAAAAAAGTTGAGAGGTCGTCAACTTTACCCGCTACACGCCAACTCGTGATTGGTTTATTTATGTTTCCAATATGGCTGTCAATTAACAGCTGATTTCGACTGTCAACTGTCTGAAGAATTAGTTGACGTTATTTCCGCTACTGGCGCTAGCAGCTACGTGCGAGTCCAGTTTCCTACAAAAATGTCGCGAGCTACTGAGCGAGTAGACAGTTTTGTGTGTCATCATGACAATCTCACTCGCCGATTCACCCGCTTTTAAACTTAGTAGCTAGTAAACTCGCCGTGTGTCATCGAGGCTTAATCACCAGATGTCGTTAAGCGTCGCAGTCGTGACAAAAAAATATAACATAATTAGTAATTGAACTAGCGAATTTAGCACACGTGTGCTTGCTCAGAGCGCGTGCTCGGCGAATTGTCTATAAATTATAGATAATGGCAGGAAAATAAATTGGAAAATTTAAAATTATAGGTTTTTGGCCCTTGGGACTCTCTGGAGTAATCAGTACGGCCCTCCGGCTTAAAAGTTTGGAGACCCCTGCTCTACGACATAGTGCCATCTCCATTATTGTATGGCGCGTAAAGAGACAGAAGATATCACAGCGGGACATTTCGTCGCCCGAGTTCTTAATTGTCCGACGAATTGTGGCGACGATTTGATGAATTGACTCAGCCAATCACAGGTGTGTGGGAAAGGAAGCTTCCATTTGAGATGTTAGATGTCACTACTCGCCGCTGCCTGTGATCTTTCAGTACATTTAAAAAAAAAAAATTATAATATCCAGCTGATATTTCGAATTGTATAATATTTCATACTATGAATACCTGAATTAAATAAAGCACCATGTGCATAATATTGGAACTGCAAACCTCCGGTATCGTTACAATAACATCAATATACAATAAAATGTCGATACTACGGCTGACAGCATTTATGACAACGGCTACTTCCCAAACTTCTTCCCCTCCCTGCTCCCTTCACACTCACAACACATTCTAATTAGGAATGCCATAGTCCTACTGTCTCCAGATAGTTAGGAGCAGTTGGGACTCTTGTGTGGTATTCACACGCAGACATTTCAAAAAAAGGTAGGGGCAGGCAGAGAGAATGGACCGCCCCACAACTCTGTGGCCCCAACCCTGTCGCCCCCCACGACAATGTCTTGACACACTCTTTGTTTCATCAACACTCATACTTCAGCTTTCATTTGAAGTATTCAAATAAAGAAATTCATCTACATATTGTGCAATCTAAACAAAAAAAAATGAAACTATTAGAAAAGAACAATATTATTAAGTTTTGGTGTTGAAATACTAATATTAAGTTTGGGAATAATCATCACAATAACAAACCGTTTGTTTAGGCAAATTCAAACAAAGTGCTGACAAACAGCGTATTGAACTGTCGTATAGTATTTATAGAAGCCCTCGCACGCGCCGTTTTCCAAATAAATAAAGATTTATCCTTTGTATTTGGACCTAAATATTTTCACAGAAATGTCAACAATATCACATTGATACATCGTCGTCAATTTTATTAAATACGCAGTCTTTTAGAAAAAATAAAACAAATCTGTTGATAACGAAAATTCGACGAGAAAATAATCTTCAATTACGTAGTCATTTATGACAAATTATTGCGTGTCTTGCGTAAATAAAGATTTGGAAACGCAAATTGGAAACATATTTGGAAAAATAAGGACAATGGCACTGGCACACGCGTCGATGACACAAAGAAAGAAAGCAAACTAAAAATAAGCCCACCTGATTCAGCAAATCGTCGATCTCCTCAGTAGTTTTTTCGTTTAATAAATCGTACAGGGTGAGTGGCATGCCATCTCGGGCAGCGAAATATACGCGATGCCTTAAACTGTCCGAAATGTCATCTTCCGTCTTTTTGGGATCCATAGTTTACAACCATATATGTCGATAACAGCTTCAAAATATAATAATGACAAATAATAATATATACGACAAACGACCCACAAATTACGAACTGTCAGATGAACTTCTGCGCGAAATTCGCGTAGGTGTCAACTGACACCAACCGAACAAAAATTACCAAAGACAAAACACAAAATATGTATGGACAAAGCCCTCTGGAATCTCTGGATAAATACCAAAGTTGGTGGCGTCAAGCGACTACTGTAAATGCATTTGAAGATTATTTATTTATAATACGTGGTAATATTATACTAATTATTATTTTGAAAGTGGAAAAATCCCAAAAATATTTTCAGTGTTTCTTCTACATTAGCACCCAGCACACAGCCACTTCGGAGCCAACAAGTACCGCACCACTTCTAGCCGCCGCGCAGAAAAGTAAAGACCGATAGGTTTATAGCGCAGTTCACTATGAGACTTTTCTGTGCGGTCACCTGAAGTGGCACGCGACCCGACCGCTCCAAAGTGGTCGTGTAGGGGGTGCTATTGATGATGTAGAATCGAGATTATTAGCACCTTGCATTTGTTGTCTTTGTATTGTAGACATACAAATTTTCAGATTGAAAGTCTCATTTAGCAAACAATTATGACAGGGAAATGTTGAGAATAAGTTTGTACAACGTTGCTTGAAATGTGTTGGAAGTTTTGTTCAAATTACATTTGTACTGTATGGTGCTGCCGCCAGTATGTGGTTTGAGGAATTAAATTTCTAGCAACCGTCGTTATGTACACGTTGCGTGTTGCGTTACTAGTTAACAGAATCCCGTTGGATAAACATTGTTTTGTAGTTGAATAAATATATCACTGATTAAATAAGTTACACGTGTTTTCCTTTAAATCCAACCTGGAGATTTCATCAAAATGGCTATAGCTGTATTTGGTGACCATACGTGAATAGCCAGGTACTTCTCCACCTTCCTCTTCCCCATTTATTTTCCCTCCCCATACCGAAATTATCCAAACTATTTTCATAACAGTGATACGGAATAAAACAATTTATTTCTAATATAACATTATAATATCGAAATAAGGCAAATTTTACACGGTTACAAATATTTCAAAAAAAAAAATTAACTCCGTACAGAAGACCCCGAAGAAAATAATTTCCTTCGGGCCTATGTCATCTTTGGGGATGCTGTGTGGATGGTCTTTTGAACGGGTCTTGAGTTAACCCCATGTTGTAAGAGTGAGGAATCACAAAAATCTTTCCACTGCCGAACTGTTGAACCCAATAACGAGTCGTAGAAATTAACGGCCCGTTCTCAAGAGATGAATAATGTCCACCAAGTATTAATGATTGGCGCGTGTTTGGCGTTTTTCCCGACTGTAAAGCGATAAATGACACTGGTTCTTCGAAGCATCTTTCCCTGAAATACCGGTAGAAGAAGGGCAGTATCCGTACCTACTGATACCTGTGTTCTGTGTTCTTAGAAATCCGTTTGTCAGGAGAGCGGAATCTATCTAACGAACTACCCGTTCCTGCACAGAGTACAACAAGGATTTTTCATTTTAATTTTGGGGCACCTGACCAGAAGTGGCTGCCAAATTCAAAATTGGTTAAAAGTATGTAATAGTGATGTATTCAAAGTATGTAGTGGTATGTACAAACCTACATAAATACGTGATAAGTGTATACCGTGGTAAAACCAAATAATAATGGCTGACGTGTATGGCTGGCGTGACAAATAGTTTGGAGTAAAGTTTTGAGGTTATTAATTCTAGAGGGCCTGAAAACAGATGCAGTTTTAAGAATAAAACAACATTATTCTTCAAATTAAAAAAAAAAAATCCTGTCATGTCTCGGGCGTCCTCGACTCTTCAACTTTTAATTTATTTTCACTCCATATATTCTTCTTACACTTCGTTCATCATATAGCCTTAAATAAGTATTTTTTCACTTAATCGCGCCATGTCTTCCTTGGTTATTCCCGACTTTTCTACCATTCACTAGCCATTTTCACCATGGCCTCGACGGAAAATATTCTATTCCAACTTTGGCTCTTAATTAGCTTTTTTTCGGATGACATCTAAAGATGAGCGTCCATCTCATCGTCCCGTAGCACTTACATCAAATATAGCAAAAATATACGAAAAAATTGTTAAAAAGCAACTCAACAAATACATAAAAGATAAAAAGATAATAAGCCCAAACCACTTTGGATTTAGGGACAATCTCAGCACCCAAGATGCGATTGCTAAATTAACATCCACAATAATGCAAAAGTTAGATAATGGAGAAAAATGTGTTGGAATCTTCATCGATCTCCGAAAGGCATTTGATAGCATATCACATTCAAAACTTAATAAGAAACTTAAACAAATTGGAACGGATGGAGCAGTGCTATCATGGTTCCAAAGTTACCTAAAAGAGACACTACAATATGTAAAAATAAATAATACATTAAGTGAACCCAAAACATCATCATTTGGTATACCACAAGGAACTGTCATTGGTCCAATCCTTTTTATTATATATGCAAACCAAATGTTCACTCTTCCCATTATTGTAGATATCATATCTTATGCAGATGACACTGTTGTTATCACTAAAGGAAAAACATGGGAGGAAAGAATGAGTTTAGCTAATATCAATATAAACATTTTCAAAACATGGTTTGACCTAAATTGTCTCTCACGAAATACAGAGAAAACTTATTTTATTCCATTCTCTTTGAAAGAAAAAAATGTCGAGAACAATGTAACTATTAAAATCCATTCAGCACAATGTGAAAATAAAAAAGTAATGCAACGATGGCAATTGCTTACCAATAACATGCATAAATAGTATAAAGTATCTGGGTGTCATTGTAGACAGACACTTAAAATGGAACGAACAAGTCGAAAATACGGTAACCAGAGTAAGAAAACTTATTTACATATTCATTAGATTGAGAAACATCATATCATCTAGTATGATTAAAACTATTTATTTCTCTCTTGTCCAATCTATTCTACAATATGGTATAATCGGGTGGGGGTGGGACTTTTAAAACTCACCTTCAACCTGTAGAAAGGGTACAGAGGTTGATTCTAAAAGTCCTTATATGAAAACAGTACAATACAGCTGTTTGAATCTTTTAGGGTTCTTAGTCTTAACAAAATTTTCAAAAAGAACTCACTGTTGCAAATCCACAAAGATCATTTCAATACTACAAAACAATCACAAAAATAAGTAACCGATCAAGATCACGTGGCAACCTAGATACATACATACATCTTCTTCCCCTTATCCTATTCGGGTCGGGGACCCATTGCATCGACAAGGCTCCTCCATAAATCCCTGTCTTGTGCTGATTGTTAGGCCTCTGTCCATGGTAGACCCATCCTCTCCTCACACAGTTTCAGGAGTTGCCTCGCCCAACTGTCTCTAGGGCGGCCCACTGGACGTCTTCCCTCTGGAATCGAACTCAGTATTTCCTCGGAATTCGGTCATCAGACATTCTTAGTACATGCCCAAGCCACCTCAATTGTGATTTTTCTATGAAGAGTAGCAGTGGTTCAATGAGTAGCAGTGGTTCAATAAGTAGCAGTGGTTCAATGAGTAGCAGTGGTTCAATGAGTAGCAGTGGTTCAATGAGTAGCAGTAGTTCAATGAGTAGCAGGTTCAACCTAGATTTCCCTAAAATTAAAACTAGTGCTTTTCAACACCACTATACCTATTAAGGTATAAAAAATTTAAATGCCCTCCCATATAAAATCAATTCTGAAGAAAATTATAAAAACCTTTAAATCACAAATAAAACAACTACTAGAGATAAACCCAACACAAATTATAAATTTTAATTTCACAGAACGAATTTGTACCGATTAGTAGTACTTGATCAAGTCATAATTATAATATTTGGTACTTTAGTTCAAAATTTATCATTTAATTCCTTCATTAATTAACAAAAAAAATATGTAAATTAATGTATTCTTCTCATTTTCACATTTCCTATTAAAATATTTCATCAGCATTTGAACTGAAATGAAGCGATTATTGTTGTAACTTAACATTATGTACCTACTCCTGCAATTATTATCAGCTAATCCAATTGTTAGAATCAACTATATGTACTTACCATCTAACACCTCTATTACGAGAAATGTAATAATATTATTTTTACTTTTAATTATCTATACTACATGTATCATGTATATCTAATTTAGTAACTGCTATGTTAGTAAATTTATAAATCAATATTTGTTATCATTCATAAGTTTATTTTCTTAATTTAAAAACAAGATTATATATATGTATATTATTTTTACTTTATCTTTTTCTATAATAGCACAACTCCCCAATTCAAACACGAGAAATGTTTTCTCTTTTAAATTGGGTAGATTCATTAACAAGAAATAACTTTATCTTTAATTAGTTTTTAAGAACCAAATATTTTCTTTCTTAAATCTGTTATATATATATGTATATTTCAAAAAAAAAAATCTACCCGCGCCGGCCGCAACGCACGCACGGCACGCAACGGATTTTTCTAAATCTTTACATAGAAAAATCCGTTGCGCGAGCCGGACCACCGGTATTTGCCGGTAGTCGACGGAGTGCTGTACTAATTCATATAAAAATGTAGAAAAATCCGTTGCGTGCCGTGCGTGCGTTGCGGCCGGTGCGGGCATCTTAAAACCTTTACTTTAAAAATTTAGTTGGCAACACCGACTATTTTTATAATTTTTGTATGTTGGTCAGGGGGGTATAACTCCGATTCAAAAATTCAACCGTATCGATATTCATGTCTGTGTGACGTCACCTGTACGCTTCTCCTCGCTCGTCCAATGGAAAGCTTTGTTAGCAAGACCTTTGTTCATGTTATTGTTGACAGCTGGCGGTAAGATCCAGTAAAATCTAACCTAACAAAATTGACATTCTCAACTCCGACTCAACGTAAATATTCGGTTTATTTTTTGTGAAATGCCTAAAACTCAGTGTTGTGTGAGAGGTTGTGTGGACGCATATTCACCCCGGCATAGGCTTCCATCCAGGGAAAACAAGGAGAATATGTTTCGGGAATGGTCGATGAGAATTGGCAGACTCGACTATATTGATTACCCGATTATGGGGACTCTTGCCCGTGTATGTGGATCTCATTTCGTATTCGAATGCAAAACAAGAAATGGACGGTTAAAACCAAATGCATTGCCCACGCTAAATCTTCCCGATTTTCCTCGTGAAAAGAAGATCGGTAAGTGTAACCCAAGTACAGGTGGGAAGCTGTCTTTGTGTATTGTTTTGTGTTCCTGATGTGTTGTATCTATACTAATGTATTTATTTTTATTTTTTAGACCGCATCCGTACACCACTTAGATGCAACACGAATTTTGAAGTTGCTCAAGAGCACATTGATGTATATCAAGAGCATAATTACATCAAAGGTATAAATAACTTAATAATCGTTGGATGACTTGTATAGGTACGTTCAAAGAAGAAATTTATCTAAAACAACGTCTTCATGTGGCAATTTGCTACAGAAATATAACCTGCTTTTATTATATTCTTGTTTAAAATAAGTACATGTAATTCTGAGTTTTACATTTTTCTGTTCTAAGATGAAATTTTTTTAAATTCAGTATCGCATAATCATATTTTAATTATATATTCTGTTTCTAAATGTTTATAATAAAATTCTCTTCATGTAATTACGAGTTTTATTTTTAAAATAATATTTTAGGCTAATGATTTGGGTGGTATTGGGTAGGTACCGAAAGAGAATTATATTGTCTATGGTCGATCCATTTTTTTTTTTGTTTCCTCTATCCTTGTCGATGGTATGTGTGACGTCGGTTGTACTCGCTGAAAAATAAAGGCGTAAAATAGCGTCGAAAAATTGTCTATACAAAAAGCACGAAGTTATCAATCTAATGATTGGTTTATTTATGATGTTGGTAGTGCTGTTGTAATGTCAGAAAGTGTCGCGAGGAAGTGAGTTTTCCGTGCTTTTCCTGAATACTTCAAACGCCAGCATGGGTGACAGTGTGGTTGAAAATCTAGAAAAAATCAAAATAAATGATAAGGCATGATTCTCATCTTATTATCGTAATCACATTAAAATATGTTGGCTCTATTCACGCTGCGAACCGTCAGCAATTCTCTCCGGAGGAGTTTCGCTTCCTTGGTTCGTACGATACAATTTCGACCGCATTAGGACGTGCCGCCGAAAATATACAAAATTAATTACAACGTAGTATGTAGTCATTGCAGGATTAACATCTCAGTGTGTTTTTATTTGATAATGGAGGAATTCACAACCGTAAAACATTTTTGTTGACATTTTGCCTACCGCAATATTATAACCTCTGCCTCATCTCCCCTTCCAATGAAATGACGCAATTTGAGCAACGCATGCAGAAATGAATACATATTTGTAGCACGTGTGTTTACTCGGTTGGTTGTCGTTTCAGGTAGTGTTTGCAGCCTGATAACTTACCGATATTTCAGGGTTGTGTTTGTGATTGCGAAGGGTGTCGTTTGACCCATTGTCAAAATAAACAAATAAATATATTATTCTTCCAAAAAAAAAAACAAACTTTGCTAGAAATAATGTTACTGAATCCTTTTGCCTAAAATTTTCCGGTGCAGTATGTGTTGTAAATAAAACATTCTTTATTGTTTTCTGAAATTCTTTCCATATTTGTGAACCTCCAACAACATCCAGTGCATCGAAAAACACACAGTGTGGGACACTGGTTAAAAATTTGCAATTGCACATAATACTAACAATGTTCATGTAGTTATTACAATACCTACTAGTGAGACGGCTGATGCAAGCTTTTAAGATTACTTCAAATTGTGAGATTTAAGGAAAATCTTAATGAATTACATCTTAAAGTGTTTAGTGCCCAGATCTGAAAAGCCAGGTAACTTCCCAGCCTTCCTCTTCCCATCTCCTTCCCAGATCCTTCAGCCTCAGTCCCACTGTTTCCTGGCATTGATGCTCAAAACAAACTGTTATTATTTTGGGGTAAAATAATCACACTTAAGTAGTTTTTAAAATTTAAAGATAATTTTTTTTTTTCATTAACTTCACACGGGAGGCCCTGTGGAAAATAATTTCCCTCAGGACCTATGTCACCTTTGGGAATGCTATGTAGAGGGTCTTTTTAGGGAAAGGAAGGAAAGCAAATTCTGGGAAAGAAAAGGGTAAGAGGGGAGGGTAGGAATCTGGTGGTCAATGTGTCTAGGAGTAACTGCGGTGCAAGGCAATGGGTCGAGAGAGACCGGATGGAGAGGTCTGGGTTAGGTCTCTCTCAACCAATCTCCTTCGATCCGGCCCGCCATGCAGTAGGTGAGCAAACGCGTTGGCCTACAAGACCTAGTCAAACCTCACCCCATAAACCCGGGCACCCCTGCTAAGTCACCAAATGGGTAAATATTTACCTAACCGCCGCAAGCCTTCACTTTTAATAGGCATACATTTAAAGAAATAAACTACCCATAAACTTAATTACCACAAGAACCATCGGTTTCAGTCGAAAAAGGCGGAAAAATATGCATTTAAATTTATATTTCATAAAAACTTTTTTGTACGTAATTTTTCCTTTACGAATGACATTTCATGATGTATTCTTTCCATTTTGAAGGGGTACCAATTTTTAAATATTAATAAAGGTTGCCATACCTGAAAAATTATTACCTCAAGAAAAACATCCCAGTTTTCTAGTAGTTTAGCGGCTACGCTAGGTTTGTGTAACATGGTTTGTGATACAAAAGAAAGTGCCCCTTTATAACGCCTACTCGCGTCAAGGCAAGAAAAACATCCCAGTTTTCAAGTAGTTTAGCAGCTACGCTAGGTTTGTGTAACATGGTTTGTGATTCAAAAGAATATACTCCAATTTTGCATTTATTCAGAAGATGAAAATTTGTATGTTGCAACCTTTAGTACCTTCCTCGAATATGTGTGATTTTTTGCGATATGGCAATCTTTTTTAATATTTATCGATTGGTACCCTGGAAATCGGTCAGTATGCAAAATAATGTAATAAGAAATGTCAGCCGTAATGAGAAATTACGTACAATTTTTTTTTTATGAAATATAAATTTAAATGCATATTTTTCCACCGGTTCCGACTGAAACCGATATTTTTTATGGTAACTAAGTTTAAAAGTAGTGTACTTTTCAAAATCTGTGCCTAACAAAAGTGCGGCGGCTTACGGAACATTTAATACCAAATGTAGCAAATCACTTGGGATGACCTATCGCAGGGGTGCTGGATATCCAATAGATAGTTCCCGGGGCAGCGGTACCCATATCCACCTCCAAAAACATAATTTACAAGAAATATTATAATACATACTATATAAATTTTACACCCATCAAAATTCTTTCTTTAATTTTTATTTTGTATTTCATTAAATTTTTATAATAAGTAAAGTAAAATAATTTTGGTAATTCTTCGGAACAAACGTCAACGGTTAATACGCACTTTTTTTTGATAAAACTTTTAGATTCTTCTTAATTACCATAAAAGACAACTATTTGCATTGGGGGAGGTTGAAAATGTTACATTTTTAATTTTAGTTACGTAAATTGAAAATTTGCTTTAACACTGTCAAATCACATAATAATTAATATTTGACAAGTTAAAGTATTTCAGCAAAAAATGCAGACATAATTAGTCTCGACGCCACCTAGCGGGAGATTTAGTATTAACAATACCTCTCTCACAAAAATAAAGTTGGTTGTTTTCAGTTGGAAAAATGTAATAATTAGTAATTGTCGAATGAAACACTAGTATATATTGAATTATTTGGCGGGTATTTGATAAGCCGCCATAGCTCAGTGGTCAGAGCTGCTGACCGGCAATCAGAAGGTCACGGGTTCAATTCCCGTTGGCGGCCAGTATCTTTTCTCGGAAAATTTTTTCAATATAGATGAGTGTTTCAGGCTGATAATTATTGATTATAATATTTGTTACATTATCTTTGTTTACTAAACCATTAAATATACCAAACCACCCATTACTAAACTTAAAAAGACTTTTACAAGAAAGAAAGCAAAACCGTTTGGCCCATAAATAAACGACGTTTAGCCTATACACCTCTCTCATCATACACAAACCATCTTTCATGTAATAGAAAGAGACGCACCATAGACATTTCGGTACAATCCGTTCTTTATACAAACCGAGGTTCCGATGACGTCAGAATTCTTTCGACTATTCATGAAGCGTTTGTAGTTCATAGCTATTTGATGTATTTTTAAGGTTTAATTAATTCTAAGAATAATAATATAGAAATATATTTATATATTTATATATTTAGAATCTATATTTTTTGATCTACATGAACATATTTTTTAAAAGTCAAATTTTTTTTTTTTTTTCTCAATTTCCTTATTGCCCAAGTTGCCTCTAAGAGCCCGTTCACACTTCCGTCTTAAAAACGGAGGAGGGTTCCGTTTTTAAAACGGAAGCCCTAGCCGCTGTAGTGGCTCTATGGAGCTGTTCACACTTGTCGGTTCCGGCGTGAAAACGGATCCGTTATTTTTTGCCGGAGGGTTCGCCTACGCAGAGCTTCCGTTTTGAAGTCGGAACGGGACGCGCTGGCTCATACATTTTAATGGAGCTGTTCACACTAGACGGAGCACGGATCCGTTTTGACCCCGTCACACTCCGCTTCTCGCTCGCCCCTTGCCCGCCCGCTCTCAGATGGCAAATTACGCGGTTGTGTTTTTATAGGGCGCGCGTTTGGCGTTTATAATTGTATAATATATATTATATTAATAATTACAATAATGGATAAGGAAATAAATCCCGAATATTTAATCTCACTGGTCAAAGAAAGAGTTGTGCTGTGGGATAAAACGACAGAAGGTTATAAAATAATTGGGTGTACCCAAAATTTTCTTTTCACTTTTTTCCTTCTTTTTAATAAGTACCACATGACAACAAGAGCTTCATCGTCGTCCATTGCGCACAACCGTCTACTGAAGAATGAGCAAATGTTTTGGTCGTTGTTTTTGTAGAGTAGGATCCGTTTTCAAAACGGATCCGTTTTAAAAACCGAAGTGTGAACAGGGGCTTTGGGCTTCCGTTTTTAAAACGGGGCCCGCTTCCATTTTTAAAATAGAAGTGTGAACGGGCTCTAAGGCTGTGTTTAGACTTGTAAGTTTTTTTCCTGTAAATCGCTCTTGTAAGCTATTTATGGCCAAATTATCAATGTAAACGACACCTAAAGTCACTTAACGTAATTTATAGCATGTTACAGAACTTTTTCTTTCGGAAGTTTTTTGACAGGTCTAATCGCGCCCGCCCGAATTTCCAGCCTTACAGCTTATAAAATCAGATGATAAGCTAAGAGACTTACCGCAAGAAATAGTTCCGAAATGTGCCGTTGCGAAATGTCAAAAATTAAATGACAATTGTTTTCATAGGATTTTTTCCAACAAAATTAGTATTTATTTCCACTTATTTAAGTTTTCTGGAAAATGAGCATCCTTCTATTCAAGTATCGGTCCAATCCTTTCCAATAATGTTTCTGTTTTTAACATTTACGTATTTGAAATTTTGAATTCGATGTCTGACAGGTAGCTGTCATTCAGATAAAATGAAATTAATTGCCTCCTTTTACAGCACAAAAGCGCGTGGAGAATTGTTTAATTAAAGCCAAAATCTATTTCAACACTTTATTTGGGCATTTTCGTTTTTATAGACAAAATCGCGTAAATTTGACAGTAGCAGGTCGTTGTTGACAGGAAGCCATCTTACCACAAATAAATTTACAGATGTAAACGGTTGCATGAGCATTTACACAAGTCGAACTTCCGAACAACTTCCATAATCATTAATTACCACAAGTCGGATGCATATGTAAACGATCCTGTAATCCGTAAATTTTAATTATGAGTGTAATCAGGGCCGGATTAACCATGTCGGGGCCTATAGGCAATGCATGTCTCGGGGCCCCTTTACCCGAGACTTTAAATTTCGTCGAACGATTAACATATAATAGCTCAATATCGATATTATTTCATTCACAATATTTGCTTTGATAAATACCTAAATTCAAAAATGCTCAAACTCGTGATGATAAAACTATTCAAATTATGTAGTTTTTCTAATTATTTATTGATCATACGTATTTATAATTTTTCAATAATGTCTAAGCAAAATAAAAACGTAATTTTTTTTTAAATATGTGTGCGGATCTTTTTTTAATGATTTTATTTAAACTAAAATTAAAATTCTGAAACATATCTTTCCCAGATAATTTATTGATTTATTTTACTGCATGATTATATAATTTGAAATGTGTGTTGTATAAAACAAAATTTTGTTTGAAAATTTAACAAATCTGCCAACGCCCTACGGTAAAACCTTAATGTACTAAAAATAAACATATTTTCTCAAAATTTAAAACTTAGCTTTACTAGATAAAAGAACAGTCTTTCGAAATCAATTTATAATTTTGTGGTGAAAAAGTGTCAATACGTCTAAAATTTGATTTAAAAACGACATATTTCCGGTTTTGTCTGGTGATTCCCACTTAAGGCGGACACTGTAAATTTTTTTTTGGTAATTTTATTTTTTTATTTCATTTTCTGAAAGACGCATTTGTTAAAAATGCTCTCACCAAATGTTTTAAAGATATTCGAAAAATTGACGGAGATACAGCATTTTATGTGAAAAAATAACTTAGTTAACACCACTTTTATTATACATACTATATGCCGACCGGGTTTCGCTACAACCGTAGGGTCTTCAGGGCAGTTTGTATGTTGAATTATCCTTAAACTTTGAATGTGTTTTTCTCTAAACTTTGTTAACACATTTTTTAACCTCTTTTTTTTTTTTTTTTAAATCATGTATATTATCGAGGCTTCTGACTCACACAATGTTGTCATTTTTTGCCTCATCTGTTTTTAAATTATAATATTATCTATAATCTCTAATGATCTTTAAAAGGTGCTTAGTCCTTTTATATTCATTTTGTATAAAAATTCACTTTCAAATATTTTCCAGTTTACATGATCTAATAAATTTCATTATTCTCGATATGGCATGAAACTCGGTTGAGGCTATTAAATTCTGAACTTCCGATGGGTTTGAGGTCATTAATATTGTCACTCTCTGTCGTTCATATTTAATGCACTTTGATAATGTGTGCTCCACATCTTCAATTTGTTCACATATCGAGCACATTGGAGAATCAGAGAGGCCTATCAAACACAATATTCTTCCCATTAGTGCATGTCCGGATCTTAATCTAAAAATGATTCTCATTTCTGATCTTTTCAGATTAACCTCAGTGAACCATGGTCTTTTAAACGGTTCATTTTGGAGCTTTCTGTACCATATTCCCTTATTGGTAGACAATGTTTCAAAATGATTATTCCACATATTATTATATATGGAATTTATCTTTTGGGAGTAATCTTCAGCGTCTGGCGTCCAGTCGTAGATGCTTCCATTCACACATGCTTCGTTTGCCAACAAATCCGCCTCTTCATTCCCATGTATTCCTACATGAGATGGAATCCATTGCAAACATATGG
Source organism: Limnephilus lunatus (assembly GCA_917563855.2). Taxonomy (NCBI): domain Eukaryota; kingdom Metazoa; phylum Arthropoda; class Insecta; order Trichoptera; family Limnephilidae; genus Limnephilus; species Limnephilus lunatus. The sequence continues at coordinate 51,985,036 of OU830593.1, forward strand.
ACACATCTTTCTGCTGTAGCCGCCTTATTTTTTCAACAATATTGTAGCCTATTTTCCTACAGGGAACTCCTTTCGGAATACTTTTAATATGTTGAAGTGCACTTTTAGAATCGCTTAATATTACAACTTGTTTCCACTTATTTTTAATTGCATATTCTACTGCTTCTTTGATTGCTATCAATTCTGCATTCATAATAGTGCAATTTGTATTCAATTTTATTTGATGGGAAAAATTGTTTGGCATTGAAATGAAAGCTGCTCCAACTTGGTCTGATTTTTTTGATCCATCAGTGAAGATCTGGCTGAATCCAGAATATTTTTTAGTTAGCATATCGCTTACCATATTACTAATTTCATTTGGTAAGAGTAGTCTTTTGGGGGAATTAAAATTGTCAATCTCAACTGAAATACATTCCAAATTAAGTGCTCCTACCCAGGTTTCAAAGGAGTACATATCTAGACATTTATTTTTATTTATTTTCCAATCAATTGTTTCCGAACAAATTTTAATCAACATTGGTAATTTTTTATTGTTCCAGAATCTGTTTTGTATCAAGGATTTAAGTTTGAGAACCTCTAAAACTAGTGGATTATTTTCAATGGATACAGCTCTAAGCCAAAATCTTGCAGCTAGTTTCCAAGTTCTTATATGCAAAGGAGGGGCACTCATTTCACTTTGTAAAACATGCACTGGAGTTGAGTTCAGGAAACCTCCACATATTCTTAAAGCTCGTGATTGTATTCTCTCTAATTTTTCGAGATTGCTTTTGGCAGAGTTGTAAAAAAGTATACTGCCATAGTCTAATCGACTTCTTATAAGAGAAGTATACAATCTTCTCATGTGAAGAGGATGAATTCCCCAGCTTTTTCCTGACAACACTTTCAAAATATTCATCAGCTGATTCATTTTTAAACAGGTGTTATTTATATGTTTATTCCAAGCGAGTCTGTAATCCAACCATACCCCGAGGAACTTATGTTCATCTACTCGTTCTATAAGAACATCATTTATTTTTATATTCAGGATATTTCGTCGTTTTCCTTTTGCAAATATACATATTTTTGTCTTATTTTCCGATATTTCAAGACCTTTTATTTTAAGAGCATTCTGTAATTCCAACAGAGCTTTTTGAATAATGTTTTCGCATGTTTTTACTTTTGAGCTTGAATAATAAATACCAAAATCGTCAATGTACTGTACGCGTTTCACTTGGGGATAGTTTCCTATACCGGAAGTTCCAATATTGAATAAGAGGGCAGACATGGGATCTCCTTGTGGTAGTCCTCTCGTGCACATTTGTTCAGCGAATATGTTAGGTTCCTTAATAATAATCATTCTTTGTTTCAAATATTCCCAGATATATTTTATAACTTTCCCTTTGATACCTTTGGAAATAAGAACTTTAATGACCTCTTCGATCTTTATATTATTGTATGCATCTTTAATGTCTACAAAAGCAGCAAGGGTAACGGCGTTGGTTGTTTGGGCAACTTGGATCTCTGTAACCATTCTTCCCAGATTATCCATTGTTGACAGTTTTCTTCTAGATCCTATTGTAGACTTATCAAATAAGAAATTATTTTCTAAATACCACTCCAATCGCCTTGTAATTATAGTGTTGAAAGTTTTGCAAAGACATGAAATTAATGAAATTGGTCTTATAGAGGTCATGAGCTTTGGATCTCTTCCGGGTTTAATTATAGGAATAATTTGTACCTGTTTCCATTGTATTGGTATAGTGGAAGTTCGCAAAATTAGATTAAATATATCTACAATAATTAATTTGGCAAGAAGTAGGTAAATTTTTTATCATTGAGTAGGATATCAGATCTATTCCTGGGGAGGTATCTTTGGATTTTAATACTGATTTTAATTCAGAAGCTGTTATCGGTTTGTGAATACCAGTAGTCTCCGAGGTTTCTTCTTCGGTCCACACATGTTCGATTAAATTTTCGTTTGGAGCTAGATATTGTAGATATTGTAGCGCCGATTCGCTGTTCTCAAAGATATTTGGACGAGAAGATCCTATTCCCTTATACCATTTCATTTTCTTCCACATATCAGAATAGGTTGTATTAGTATCGACAGAATCACAAAATTTTTGCCATCCTTCCCTTTTTGCTTTTCTTACTATTCGTCTGGTACTGGATTCCTTGCGCTTTAATTCTATATAATTGTCAATATTAACATTTTTCCGTAAATGAGTCAGCGCTAATCTTCTTTCAGCTATAGCTTTAGAGACTTCTTGATTCCACCATGGTTTTGGTTTGAATGCTTTATTTTTAGATTTCTTAAAGAATGGAATACTTTCATCTGCACTTTTGTTCAGAACATCTTCTAATTTGTTATAATATTCTTGAACTGACAATTTTTCTTCAGGAAAATTTTGTATGAATTTATCTACAGTGGATTTGTATTTGTTCCAGTCAGCTTTTTTGAAATTTCTTTTCATAATTGGTTCATAATTACAATCGGTTTTTTCTAAAGTGATAATAATTGGTAAATGATCACTACCCATCGTATCTGTGTCTATCCTCCAATTACAAGTTAGTACAAGCTCAGAAGATACCAGGGTAATATCCGGGCTCGAACTCCTTTGTCCGGGATGTCCTATTCTTGTTACGTCACCGTTATTGACAATAATAAGGTTTGAATCTTGGCAGGCTTCTGCAATAAGATCTCCCCTAAAATCTCGTATAGCTCTATCCCATAGTGGATTATGGGCATTGAAATCACCGCCTAGTAGGGCTCCTGGTCCCATCTGGTCAAAAACTTTCCTCCATGTTTGAATTGTGATATTTATATTACTAGGACAATATATCACATTGACAGATTTCAGATTTCCGGCATTTAATAGTTTAACACTGCACAATTCTAATTCACAGGTCGTGGTGATGTCTAGGGTTCGTTCAATTGATTGTAAACTTTTATGGATTAAGATTGCAACTCCTCCATATCCATCGGCTCTGTCTCGTCTATATGTTGTATAGTCTTTAAATCTTAAAATGTAAGGAAATTGAAGCCACGTTTCGGAGATAAGTGCAATTTTGATATGTTGCTTTTGTAAATATATTTCTAAATCGGGTTTTTTAAAGTGCAAACTCCGAGCATTCCATTGTAATATATTAATATTATTCTTATCCATTGTTCGTCGTAAAGATTGATTTTAAAATTTCATTTAAGCCGCCTTCCTTAATAATTCCCATGATGGTGTCTATAAGTCTATTAACTGCTAATTTCACAAGACTTTCCCAATTTTCTCCATTCATAAATGTTGTTAATATTTCTCGAGCAATGTTAACATTAATGTTGTCTTTAGGATTAATCTGAGTTTCACCAGTGTTAGTCTTATTTCCTTTAAGTTTTTCAGCATAACTGCTTTCTCCACTTGATTTCGACACATTTTCTTTATCTGAATTAGTCTTCTTTCCTGTTTTTACATTTTCTTTTTCTTTTAAGTTAGGTTTTTTCTTATCTACAAGTATTTTCGCTTGTTTATATGTAACTTTTTTTTTTGCCATTTTTTGGGTTATCTCTTTCTCGTTCTTCCACTTTGGACAATTAATATCGTTAGCCGGATGATCTCCTCCGCAGTTGACACACTTAGCTGCCTTGTCACAGGTCTCATGTTGTTCATCACACTTAGGGCACAACTTTTTTTCTTTTTTACCACAGTTTTGAGCAATATGCCCATATCTCCAACAACTATAACATTGCATAACTCTAAATACATAGGGTTCTACTCCAAATTTGACCCCATATATAGAGACATACGATGGGATCTCTTTCCCAACAAATTTTAGACTCACAGTTGTCGTAAGCGTGAGTTGTCCTTCTTTTCCTTTTTTAGAGAGCCGCTTTATGCTAACCACATTGTTATCACTTTTAATCACTTCCATGATCTCCTCATTAGTGACATCAAGATCTAAACGTCTGATGACACCAAAAGTATATTCAATGTTCTTTTTTATTGTCACTTCCCATTTCTTTAGAATAAAAATCGAATTTTTTATGGCCTTTTCAGCTTCCAAATTATTTGGGAACGTAATTTCAATTTTAGTTCCGGATATTACTTTAATTTTTTCAATTTTCATTCCGGATTTAAAAAGAATTTTAGCCATACCCAATTTACCAGGTAAGTTTTCTCCTTGAATTATAACAATTCCTTTCTTTTCTTTAATTTCTTCATTTTTTGTTTCACTTGTCTCCGAGTTCATCCTTGATCTTTTACCGGATCGTGTAACGGTTTGCCACACCCCAGCAGACTCATCATTTGGAGCACTTGCTATTTCCATTTCTTCATTTATCACTATTTTGGGCGATAGTGGGTACGCCATTTTAATAATGGAACCAGCGCCGTCTGGTCCTGTTCTATCCTTTATTTTACAATAATTAACACGTATAAACACATATAAACACAAATAAACTGTAAATTAGATGGGAGCAAATCTCGAAAATGTGCTGTCAAAACTGATGTTATTGTTGCAATGATTTTTTAACCTCTATACATCCGATTTGCAGGTTTAAACTGTTTGAAAATCTAGTGTCTATTTCACCACGTAGTTGAATTTTGTTTAAAAATAAGGAGAAATGGCGGACCAACGAATTTTAATTTCGATTTTTTATGGAAAATTTTCATTGTTCATAAAAAAAATAGAAGGGGGCCCATTATAAAAAAATCCCTAAGTGGTGCCATACTGACTGGATTTACTAACTGTTTAAGATTTAGTACATGCAAATCGGACGTATAGTTTTTCTAATATGTTGTCAACCGTGTTGAAAAAGGCAGTTTCGAGAAAAACGCGTTCAAAGTTTTGCTGAACGTTAATTCAACATATAAACTGTTTAAAATGGTTTCATATAAAATGCTGTAGGTATCTCCGTCAATTTTACGAATTTCCTTTTAACATTTGGTGAGAGCATTATTAAAAAATTCATCTTCAGAAAATTAATTTTTAAAAATGACAATTTTTTTTACAGTGGCCTGGTGCCTTAAAGCCTTGTTTAGGATTTGATCAAAGGAACATGTAGGCGTTTGGAGGCCCCCAGAGTCAGAGGCCCACGTGAACTGAAGAAAAAGCCTGTAAAATTACATCAACTTCTTAAAGGGGGGGGTGAGCGGTTCATCCAGCTTTTCCACCCCGGGCCTCTGACGGGCTTAGTCCGCCACTGCACTTAACCCTTTTCTAACTTCCAAACTTTTTTTTTCTACTACAACGTTTATATAATTAATCTGTTTTTTTACTACATTTCGAGGGTATGCCTTCACCCCTATTCAATAAAGAAAATGAAACGAATACAATAGTACAATGAGCGGTCCTATCACTAAAGTGATCTCTTCCAGACAACCTTGGTATGAAGAGAAACAAAGAATTTTAGCAAACAGATGAGTAGTGCACACTAAAGCTTGTACAACATTTATATTTTAAACATTAGAAATAAAAGCAAAAAAAAAAACAAAACAAATGCCAATATAAACCACACACGGCACCGATAATCATATCCCCATTGATACGAAGGAAAGTAAAGTAAAATACAACTATGTTTAAATATTTGTTTTAATTATTGACTTTTTATTTATTACTTGTGCGTGATGTGAACAGTTATTGGGTTATAACCTAATTATTATGTTTGTTGTTTTCTTTAATGCATGTAATGTTATTAACCTATAAATGTTTGTAATAAAAAATTAAAATATTTAAAACATCTTGAAAGCTGACTTTTTCCATAAGTGTGCCGGAGTTGCTCACTAATTGTAAAAATAACTTGCGTCACGAACCGTTGACGCAAGTTATTTTTTCTTAGGGCGCGGGGCCCCCATCCGATGCGGGGCCCCTAGGCAGTTGCCTACTCTGCCTTAGGGATAATCCGGTACTGAGTGTAACCCCAGCCTAAAATCATGAAATATTAAAATTCAAATTGGCTTAAAAAATTCCATCTTTGGGTTTGATTTGACAATGAAAGCTCAAATCAAAAAGTTACAACAAAAGATCAACCCCGAATGTGGTGAAGATTTACCAGTTTCTGCTTGTTCTGTGGGCAGGGTTGATAAAAATTAATAATTACGGGGAATTCCCTCGGCACTTTAGGCCGGTGATTTGGTTGCAATAATTTTTTTTGATTTAAATCATTGATTTTTTTTAAATCATTTGATTTTAATCGCGATTTTAATCACTGATTTAAATCAGCTCAACCCTGACTGTGGGTTTCCGATCAGCGTACATGAAGGAGGGTGTCCGGGTGTGGGTTTGATTTTCAAACAAATCTTCAGTTTTATTCCAAGATTGATGAAATTTTGCACACTTGACCTTCAAATTAGGAGAAAGGTTACTCACTACAAGAGATGTCGAAAAAACCACCCCCACCACTTAAAGCAAAATTTTGATACTTTTTGATGAAATTTTGCACTCTTGACATTCAAAATTATCTACGATAAAATTATCTACAATATCGAAAAACTTTCTGTAAAGCCTGGGCAATGCTACGTTATTGATAAAGTAGATTTTTATTTAAAAATATTTTCTTTACTTTTCCGATAGGTTTTTTTTCAAAAGAAATAAAATATAAATTATTTTCACACACATGCATAACAGTTTTCATAGTAAATTGTAAGAAATGGGGATAGAAATGGTGCTGCCTTTGCGTGGATAATATAAATATTAAATAATTGAATCTTAAGTGTGTAATCTTTTATTTAATTTTAATGTCACACTCAAAAGTGCTTGCTTTGACTTTTTAACTGTGTTTTTTTAGGCTAAAATGAAAAAGGCAAAGAACCTGTCAGCGAAGGTTGACGGCTCCTCCGTGAAGGAGCTGAACCCGCTGCCCGATTACATCCAGAGCCGCCTGACGCTATGGGACAAGCTCAAAGCCGAGTACGTGAAGGAACTGGCCTCCAAGCCGGACGTGGCCATCGCAGTCACACTGCCTGACAGGAAGCTGATCGAAGGGAAGGCGTGGAAGACCAGTCCTTATGAAATTGCCATGGGAATCAGGTAACCAAATGTATTTTACTTCTCACACCTTGGGACAAGCTGAAGGCGGAGTATGTGAAAGAGTTGATCGCCAAGTTTTTTGTCTCTTTTCTCAGTCTTCATTTTAGCAATGTGTCCGACTTTCTCTTTCTTAACTGTAAAGCAGAAAATCTATTTGAAGCAACAAATACTCCGGTAGAGTGATGTCAGTGTTCCACCATAAACTATACAGCCTTGGGATATTAATTGTCACTACAATAGATACTATACTATACATGTGATATTACTATTTGCAAATTACAATAGTATTTAACTCATTCTCCTCATACGTGTTATTAATATGTATCACTACAATAGTATTTATTTCATTCCCTTCACACGTGCTTATGTATTGCTAAAATAGTATTTAACTCATTCCCTTTGCATGTGATATTACTATGTATCATTACAATGTTATTTAACTCATTCCCTTCACACGTGATATTACTATGTATCACTACAATAGTATTTAAGTCATTCCCTTCACAAGTGATTTTATTATGTATAAATACAATAGTATTTAACTCATCCCCTTCACATGTGATATTACTATGTATTTAACTTATTTAACGTATTTAACGCATTCCCTTCCAGCCAAGGCCTGGCCAGCAACACGGTGATTGCCCGCGTGGACGGCATTCTGTGGGACTTGGAGCGCCCGCTGGAGGAAGACTGCCGCCTGGAGCTGCTCAACTTTACGGATCCTGATGCTCAGCAGGTGTTCTGGCACTCCACGGCGCATATGCTCGGAGAGGCACTTGAAAGGGTAAGTCAAATTTGCTTACATATTTTTTTCTGAAATACGCTAATTAACTCTCTTCTTGCCTGAAATAATAATGTAGGGAGTATGGCTGTAATTTTAAAATAATATAACATGGATAAATCCACAGTATCCAATCTGAAAGGTAAAAAGAATAAAAATTTTGACTGTGTAGCATTTACGTTGAAGTCCCAGAAAACGTCAAACTCTCAAATTTTCCAAAAATCTAGCTGTTTCTTAAAGATTCCATTAATACGAAAATTTGTTAAACAGAACAGGCTCAGTTTATATTGTTCAGATTATAGAGACTATACTGTATTTTAATTTTGTATTTAAGGGTTGGATTTTTTTTCAAAAGGCTTCCATTTAAAGTATATTTCTTTTCATATGGCCGGAGGGGAACGCGAAGGTCTGCAAATCACTTTGGTCCTCAGGCGTTGTACTGTGGAACTTATCAATCCCGCTGGGAAATTTATGGAGTAGGCATTTTTAGCTATCTATGTCTAATCTATGCTGAAAAGAAAAGAAGACATCAAGGGATTCATCATCACATCTTACTTTAATACTTTCACTCACTGACTAAATAAACTGTGTTCATGTTTGTGTGGCTGAAATAAAATCAGTTTGGATGAAATGGATGGAATATTAAATTTCTTTCTTGAATAGGTACCCCTAGTAATTATATTTATTCCTTTAGGTATATGGAGGATGTTTGTGCTATGGTCCTCCAATTGAAGGAGGATTCTACTATGATATGCATCTGCCAGAAAAGGGGGTAAGTTGTGTATTTAAAATTGTTAATTTAGCCGTTATGATATAATGTCATGGATCCGTTTAAAAAATCATTTCTCTCAATATAACTAGCTATTCTGGGGAAACTATTGGTATATTACATACTATTTTTATAAATTTAATATGTAAACACATTATCTGGTAAGACAGTACAATTTACAAAAATACCATTAGAAATACATCTTGCAAAAAACAAGTTATGACAAAATTAGAATCAGATGGCGTATGGCGAAAATTTTGCAGCTGTGCAGTAAGTGTAAAAGAATTTTTAAAGAAAAATATTAATCTTTATTGCATCATGTATTTTGCTATAATATTTACCAATAAAAATGTTAAGGAAGTGCCTATGATAAGGTAGGCAGGTATTTCTAAGTTTCTTGGAAGAGATAAGATTAATGCATTTTTTGTTACAGTTTCTTACTTATTATACTTATAAATCATTCATTGAAATGTTTAAAATCTTCTGTGTATATGAAAATGAATGTTTCTTTGTTTGTACCTTATTACTTTCTATACCATTCATCCCATTGCGATGAAACTTTGGTGATATTGTAACGTGTAAAAGAAGTTTACTAAAGATAACTTATGATTGTTGTAAATTCCAAATAAATGATACAACGTATTGAACATATTAATATTGATTTATTGAAATACAAAGGAGCATGTTTAAGTGAGAACTCTATCTTAAAATTAAATACTCAAGGGTGGACATGAACATCGAAGATGTTGCATGTTAGATTAATGTACCATGATAAAGTGGGCAAGCATAAAATTAAATTAAATGAGGGCGCCATTACTTTTAAAGAGAAAGTAAAACTAAATTAATAATGAAATAATAATCTGATAACTAATGAAATTAAACGTTACGTTGCGTTGTCCAAAAGCGCCATGGCTTGGTTGGCCTCGACCTTGTAGCACGCGTGTTATCCTCTTGGTTGGCTTCTCTGTACTGAAGCTCGCCACGAACCGATTCGCTGCCAGCGGTAGAGATCAGTGATGTCATACGCTGACCGCTGCCGTGAATAAGTACCGCCGCAATCGGGGTTAAATGGTTCATAGCCGGGACCACCCGCTATAATATGAGGTTTCTGTATATAATGGTGAGGTCTGGCGTTATGAAATTATTTCACGGATCGTTTTTCCAATTGCAAAGAAGTGATTTGTTATGAGCACTCCTGCAACGATTTCTGCATATAATGGTGAGGTATGGCATTTTGAAATTACTTCAAAAACCATTCTTCCAATTGCTATGAAACTTTAGTGATTTGTTGAGCATATGCCCGTGACGGTTTCTATGTATAATGGTGAGCTTTGGCGTTAAGAAATTTGAATAATAAACTTTTTTCAAAAGGTGGCAAGCGAGTGCCAGTTACGGTGAGCGGTCTCAGTTAACTGGAACCGCAGCGACAAAATGATTATTGGTTGAAACCCCAATGTACTGTTAGCAATAATAAAACGCTAAGTTAATATTTATGATGAAATATATTGTCTCCACGTTAATTGACAATAACAACATTCAAGAATCAGCAAGATTATATTCCGTGTTCCGCCATTTGTAAATCCAGCCGTTGGCTGTCCGTGGCCCGTGCTGTTGGTAGTTCCCTTCTTTACCGGCCGCTATAGCTGGTGTAGTTTCCTTGTTGGCCGACAGAGGCGATAGCAGTACCTCTGGCGGCAGATGAGCGGCAATATTTAAATATGCTGCTAACACGGCCATACTGACCACTGCTTTGACCTCAAAGCAGGAAGCTAAAAGAAAAGAAAAAAAATATTAGAGGGATTGAAATTTTTTCAACCCCACAATGGTACTGACAAACAGATTACCCTGCTCGCCCTTCCTGACCATTGCAGAAATTTGTTCATCCGGTCAATTCCTCATATTTTCATATGCGACCATCACTCTGTGAGTGCTGCCATTGGGTCTGTTACCCACCACGTCAAAACGATCGTTCGGCAAGACTTCTACCACCTTATAAGGCAAACTCCGAAACCGACCTTTCAACTTTCTGTACCCCGGATTTCCCCCAGAAATCCGTATCAAAACTGTATCACCAACGCGATACGTAGGTTTGATTAACCGTTTCGCATTGAATCGTTTCATCTGCCGCCTTTCAAAAAGCATGAATCGGTTTGAGTTGAACCGTTTCATCTGCCGCCTTTGATATTCATCAAAAGAACCCTTGTCTCAGCACGTAAGACCATAAGGTCCTGCTACTCACCAACCTGTGAGAGTATGAATCGGTTCGAGAAGAACCGTTTCATCTGCCGCCTTTGATATTCATCAAAAACCCGTGCCTCAGCACGTAAGACCATAAGGTCCTGCTACTCACCAACCTGTGAATTTTTGAATCGGTTCGAGATGAACCGTTTCATCTGCCGCTTTTGATATTCATCAAAAGCACCCGTGTTTCAGCACGTAAGACTATAAAGTCCTGCCACTCACCAACCTGTGAGTTTATGAATCGGTTCGAGATGAACCGTTTCATCTGCCGCTTTTGACATTCATCAAAAGCACCCGTGCCTCAGCACGTATGACCATATGGTCCTGCCACTCACCAACCTGTGAGTTTATGAATCGGTTCGAGATGAACCGTTTCATCTGCCGCTTTTGATATTCATCAAAAGCACCCGTGTCTCAGCACGTATGACCATAAGGTCCTGCCACTCACCAACCTGTGAGTTTATGAATCGGTTCGAGATGAACCGTTTCATCTGCCGCTTTTGACATTCATCAAAAGCACCCGTGCCTCAGCACGTATGACCATATGGTCCTGCCACTCACCAACCTGTGAGTTTCGGTTCGAGATGAACCGTTTCATCTGCCGCTTTTGATATTTATCAAAAGCACCCGTGTCTCAGCACGTATGACCATAAGGTCCTGCCACTCATCAACCTGTGAGTTTATGAATCGGTTCGAGATGAACCGTTTCATCTGCCGCTTTTGACATTCATCAAAAGCACCCGTGCCTCAGCACGTATGACCATATGGTCCTGCCACTCACCAACCTGTGAGTTTATGAATCGGTTCGAGATGAACCGTTTCATCTGCCGCTTTTGATATTCATCAAAAGCACCCGTGGCACCCCAAAAAGGTACGCCATCGCCAAAATTGTCATGATGACAACTTTCGTGCTTGTTTCTGCCTCTGCCTCTGATCGGCAGTTTTTTTCATGAAGCCATCCTGGAGAGTAATAACACACAGCATTCCGTCCACGCTCTTCACGAAAGATCATAGTAAATTTATCTACCTGCTCAACGCAACTGCAAAAGACATCTCCATTTTCTAAAAATCCCGGGCTCACATATCACATCGCCCAGTATCTCATTTTCCAACCAACATTTAAAATAGTTTTTCACATTTTTTGTGATAACATTCCTCTTCCATGGAAACCAGTATTGGTGCCGGACGGCAGCCAGTGTTTGATTAACACCTCGATGTCCAATCTCATCATGAAGAATCCAAAGAACGTCACACCTGACATAGCTAGGTGTTCACCATTTCGAATATCTTCGAACCATTCAATATTGAATCATTTTGATTATCTACGAATCATTTCAAACCACTTTGAATCATTTCGATTATCTCCGAATCATTTCAAACCACTATGAATCATTTCGATTAACTCCGAACCATTTCAAACAAATTCGAACCATAATACAAGGTTTCGACATAGATAGTCGGCATAATCATAATTCAACATGATTACAACTCCTTTTCGCCACACATAAACGGGCTTTAATTTTCGCAAACATATTTCCTTTTAGTTATTTCATAAAGCCATCTGGGATGTCCACACTCAAAGCAAATCACCAAATTGATCCTCTTTTTGTCAGCTAGACGGCTGCCTAGATCAGACTGTCATCGCCGCGTAAACTTTCAGCATCATAATTTTGAAACATTTTGAGGTTCCGAACATTTCACCAATTGCCATCAAGAGATCATATCCATCCTGCTATCTTCTGGACCTGAAGTCAGCTTGCCTGATTCACCTTGTATTTCGATTTATGCGCTCTGCATAATGCTAGCGACTTTATTTTACAACCGCTGGTTGACATTTTGGACAAATGTCTTCGATCATAAAATTATGCTGACGATGATGAACACGAAAGGGAAAGGTCTTTTTGACAAATCCATTGGAGCACAAATGAGTTTTCAAGCACCAAATTAAAATTTTCAATGCGTCCTTTCTCCTTTCACTCCTTTCGGCGGGAACACGATCCACGCATTCCTCCGACATCACAATAATACATCTGTCATCACTGTAATTACGCGACATTTTTACGTAAATTCACAACAGAAGTCCAATCATTTCACATATATTCAGAAGTCCGATACACAGATTGTCACTAAATCACGGGCATCAAACATCAAAAACGTAAACAAACTCGAGAGACGCCGTGATGGCCGCCGTTTGCATACAAAACACGAGTTTTTGTCAGGTGAACGAAACAAAAGCCAATTGAAACTTGCTTTTACGAATCCCACTTCTGATGTTAGCAATAATAAAACGCTAAGTTAATATTTATGATGAAATATATTGTCTCCACGTTAATTGACAATAACAACATTCAAGAATCAGCAAGATTATATTCCGTGTTCCGCCATTTGTAAATCCAGCCGTTGGCTGTCCGTGGCCCGTGCTGTTGGTAGTTCCCTTCTTTACCGGCCGCTATAGCTGGTGTAGTTTCCTTGTTGGCCGACAGAGGCGATAGCAGTACCTCTGGCGGCAGATGAGCGGCAATATTTAAATATGCTGCTAACAGTACATATATGAGTCCTATAATTTCAATACCCTATATACCAGATTTTTTGAGTATGACATCTTGTTTACATTTTTGCGAAGAACAAGTTGAACCTAAAATTGAATTTCAAAACTTTCCTTATAACGATCAAAAACTATGTTAAAACTGCGAGTGAGAAACAAAACCCGCTATATCATTCAAAAAGTTACTATCGAAACCAATCAAAGCTATATCGGAATTCAACCAATCACGAGCAGATATTTTGCCAAGATGGCGGGTTTAGAAACACGCGCGCCAGGTCAGTTAAGTTTCAAAAGCTTCTATATCATGAGTAAATTATAAAGTGTGTATCAAAATCCGCTGTATCCATTTTATTTAGTGAAATTACTTAAATAATGCTAGACAGACAATGAAAAATGAACACTTTTCGAATTTATAATACTCCAATTCATAATAATGCAATTATTTATTTACGCTAGAGATGGGACAGTTTTTTGCAGTTTTCTGCGAATCAGTGAAAGTTGATATAGCGGATATAGAATTTAAAAAAAAAAAAATTAATTATATTATTAATATAGAAATTAAACGACTCATATGTATCACCCACGATGAATTGACCGGTTGGTTTAGTTAATAGTTAGAAATATGTTTTGAATTCCAGATATCGTCCACAGACTTCCCCTACCTGGAGACTTTGATGAAGAGCATCGCCAAGGAGAAGCAGCCGTTTGAGCGGCTGGAGGTGTCCAAGGAGCACCTGCTGGAGATGTTTGCCTACAACCCCTTCAAGGTGCGCATCCTACAGGAGAAGGTGGACACGCCCTCCACCACCATCTACCGCTGCGGCCCGCTCATCGACCTGTGCCGGGGCCCACACGTGCGCCACACGGGGAACATTAAGGCGCTCAAGGTTACCAAGGTGAGAGTGCTTTGTAGTACAAATAAAATGACAATATTTGTGCAATCATATATTTACATATTTTATTTATAATTCACACAATAGATTGAAGGTTAACGTAGAAAATTACAATTAATAAATTCCAACCACCTTCCAATAATGATGTATAAAGATTTGTAAGAATGAAACAATATTATATTTTACTTAACTCTCCCGTAGCCAACTAGGGCCGGAGGTAGTACCCAAAATTACTATCCTTCTTACATCTATTTAAATACATGAAATATATTGTTAGTCGGGGGAGGGGAAAGGGAAGGCGGTCAGGATTCCCACGAAATAAATAGAAAAATGCATGGGGTCGTCGGCCGACCCATATGGTTACTGACGTTAGTTTTTCATCTTGGCCTGTCGAGAGTTAAGCTAGCTACAACAGGTTAACCCTTAGGCGATCGCTGCTTCAGTGCATTTGTGCAATGCACTGCTGCAAATTCAAAGAAACATTAGATATGTAAGAACAGTAAAAAATGTGTAAAAGCACAGTAAGGTGAACCCTACACGTTAAATATTTATTGTGAACTCCAGATATTTATTCCATTTCATGATATTTAATGAACGTGTAGACCACAAAATAATAATAATCAAACCCTAATAAAACTAAAAAAAACAGAGTGAAACAGAAGTAAAAACTTCAGAATACTAAAGTAGATTAGAGTGGGGTGGCCCTATAAATGTGTGTGTTTGTCGTTTGTTGTTTTAGTATCACTATTTTTCATTTCATCGAGTTTCAAATCACAACAGTGCTAAAGAAGTTTTCACTTCAATAATCGCATTATAATTTGAATAACATCAACTTCCTCAAAGATATTATTGATATCCATTCCAAGTTTAAATACTAACCTTGGAAATATCTCGTTAAACACTTTTTATAGATGTAAGTAGATGCACTTTATCAGAACTGTTTATATTAGGTATACATATTGTGGTGTATTTATCTTTTTCTATTATGGTTAATGACATAAATATTTTTAAAACTCTTGTACATGAATTTATAAAGCCTGTTTATAACTCTATTAAGTAAAATAAAAATAAAAAATGGATCACAGGATTTTTAGATTTCTTGAATTCCGGATCGTGAACCCACGGATCGTCATAAATACTGAACATCTAGTTTTGCAATAGTACGCATCGCGACAGCAATGGAGAAGGACATCTTTATAAACTAATCCCCTTGTCTCACCTTACTTTGTGGTCTCGAAGAACATAGATCAATCCTATTATTTTTTTATATAAATACCGTTCAAGGGTCCCAACTGCTCCTAACCGTTTGGAGCCAGTGAGACTGTGGCATTCCCAATTGGGGTATATTATGAGGCTGAAGGGAAAGGAGATGGGGAAGAGGAAGGTGCCACTTACTTTTGTACCGCTTACCCCCTCGACCCTGAAGGCCGTTAAATGTGTACTTTTCTCTCTGTTGCAGTCAATTTTTCGTTCATCACTTTAAATTTATCTTAATAGATAATAGCAAAACAGACTTTAATATTCCTCCCTTTATGTATATCCATAATATATAGGTACTCACTGTATGAAACATGCCACAATAGTGACGTGATAAATATTGAACGTGTAGCCTACGCTTTATAACAAGAATATGTGTGCCAAACATCGATAAACAAACTTAGGATTAGGGAATGCAATCCTGATCTCGCGGGATCTCAATCTCGTGACATTTTTCGGGATCAATCCCGAAGCATAATATGACGAGATCCGTTCGAGATCGACGGGATTGGGCGGCAGTAGTCATCGACGCTACACACGTCCACTTGGGGCGCGAGTGGTGCGCTGACCATAAATATACCAAACCACCCCTCCGCTCACTGACTGACGGTCGGGCGGGAGTGTCGATCGAAGAAAGAAAACTCCCGAATATTTACGAATATAAGCGACGGATGACGAGCGGGACAGATATATAAAACTGTGTCGAGTGAGTGAGAAAGAGATACCATCCAGCCATTTGTTTGTTTTAGTTGTGCAATGGTCATTACTTTTTCTTAAATTATACATTTTTAATTGTTTATGTGAGTTAAATAAACATAATTTTTGGATTGTTACGTTGTTAATACCTTAAAATGTCGAAAAATAATCCAGATCATATGGGTGTTGAGTTTAGCAGTCATTTACCGGTACTGAGATACTTCAAGAAAGCAGTTAATAATTTGACTGCTCAATGCAAGTTATGTAAAGCTGTTCTCAAAACCACATCCGGGTCTACAAAAGGTTTACACGTCCATGTGATGTCAATCCACAAAATTGACACAAAATCATTGAATGGGGGAGTCGGAAGAACATCAAGTACTACTGAGCCGGGTGTTGTCGATAATTTATCAGTACCTTCGACGTCGTCAGCGTCTACGAGAGCGTCGTCGTCAGTGGCGCTCTATTGATATTGTGGCTCAATTTACACCAGAAGGTCCAGAAGTTCGTGAAAATTACCAAACACCACAGAAGATCAGAAATCACCCGTAATTACTTTCTAATCTCGTGATTATTATAATTTAAAAAAAACTGTTAATTATTTAGTTAATAATATTAAAGAATAAAGGTTTTTGTTTTTTTTTTTTTTTTTTTTTATTTTTTTTTTTTTTTATTTATTTATTTCTATATATTACAGTTTTACCTTATATATTTAATATTTTAAAATAATATATTTTGGAAAACATTTTTACATATTAATTAATATAACATTTTATTATGTTGGGTGTAAGGTAGGTTTGAGAAGGTGAAACTGTTGGTTTATAATGTTGTTTGTTTCGTGAACACCTCACTAGGAGAACCTGTGCTGAGGTGTTTACGTGTTTATGATTCAGTGTGACAAGTACAGGTATTTGTGTGTTGTAGTAGAAAGTTGGTTTTTTTTTTTTTTTACATTTTAATGGTAATGGATTATTTAGAAGGAAAAAAAAAATATATATATATAAAGTATATATAAATATATATGTATATGTAAGCGACGTTTCCGTCCCTCACACAGACTGTAAGATAGGGCGCCGGGTAGTCTATGTCAGCCGCTGTGTCTCGTGAAATAAAAGCCAAATTGCAATAAATTTCCGTCGAGAGATGGGTCCGGTTCGCAGAGAGAAAAGGGAGCTGTCGCGTCGGTACTGGAATGCGTTCGTTCCCGGGTTGCACCTCTATTTATACCAAATCCTACCTCAACCGAGTGAAGGATTCGGCGCGACCCTAGGCGTTCAAATGTGTAGGTCATAACCTCCGCCACCATTCGCGTGACGGGCGTTGGGACCTCTGGAACTACCCTCTTTTCTGTGTTCTCTCTGCAGACCAAAACCATCTCTCTCAAGCATGTTTATTAAAGAAAAGAAAATGCAAATACAAAATGTTCGCGGGTCCCCCGGCCCAACAATATTCAGGGGGATTCAAATATATCAATTAAACCAAGACTTATACTATTTCTTTTTAACTAATTATGCAAAGTGGAGTTCGGCCTATCGTTCGTTATCATTTATTAGTCCAAATAATAAGCCGAACTCCTGTAATTCAAACATAAACATTACATATTACAATTCAAACTATCGCACAGATCCGACCAATGATAATCGGCGCTCTGATTGGTCGGCTATGCGGTAGCAACGGGGAGTAGCGGGAAGCGGAGGGGGAACGGTACGGTAGTCTAGCGTATATAGCCAGGCCCCCCCCCGCTCCCGCTACCATACAACTAATGCGGGCTGACAGGGGAGGGTGCTCACCGAGCAACGAGAAATTAGAAAACGAGGAAGTTTAACAAACACTCCTCGTCTTCTAATTCCCCGATAACACGTCCGTTACATGTATATATGAATAGTTGTAAAATTCTTGCAAGATATTTTTATTTATTTTACTTTTTTTATAGTTTTGTTATGTTTGGTTAGGGATTAGGAAATTTTGTATAAAGTGAATATCTTGATTTTTGATCCAGGCTGTGATATGTTTATCTTTCAAATCTGTATATCTTTCAAATAATATTTTCTTTTAATTAACGAGATCTCGAAAATTCCGAGATCTCGCGAGATTGTAATTTCTAATCTCGCGAGATCTCGAATTTGCCATCTCGAGTCGAGATTGCATTCCCTACTTAGGATCATGAACATCAGCCATTGCAGAAACGATAATTGAAATAATGAATTATTGTATTGTAGAATTCCGCCACTTACTGGGAGGGCAAGGCGGATGCTGAGTCCCTGCAGAGGGTCTACGGGATTTCCTTCCCCGACTCCAAGCAGCTCAAGGAGTGGGAGAAGATCCAGGAGGAGGCTGCCAAAAGAGACCACAGGAAGATTGGAAGGGTGAGAATACCTGATTTTTATTGTCATCATAACTTCTTGTATTTCTATGAAATGGTTAAAACAAAACTACCTATATGGTTCGAACCCGAGACCTCCGAATTCGTCAAGAGCTGAGTCCCCTCGGGGTAAGCCCCTCGACAACGAGACCGTCAAATATATCGATCGTCCAGTTGATTAGTCAGACATCTCTGAAAAATCGAAATTTGATTTGAGTATGCAGTTATATGTAAAAGTGTACCCTCTATCTTGTACAATACTCAGATTACTCATAAACACCACCAAATCAATTATAATGCACAAAAACTTGTAGTCTTTTAAAGAAAATGTTGATGTTGTCTGTCACTGGTAGGACATTTCAAAATGTCATACTAATGCACCGGAACGTTATGCCTCCTGGTGTTATTTTATAGCATATTTAATATGTAAAACACAGACACGTGTAAATAATATTTGATTTTTGGTGAGCATTTGAATATTGCTTTTCTCATTATCTCAAAACTTAGTATTTGGAGATGTCTCTGACTAATCAACAGGATGATCGATATATGTATGCGGTAGTCCCTAGTCCCTAATGAAAAGTTATCATAGAAAGCGAGACCAACAACCCTGATGTACGGCAGTGAGGCATATAAGTGTCATAGAATGAAAGTAGATTAAATGTTGTAGAAATCCAAAAAATAATGCGAGACCGATGAGAATATTTGATGTGCAAATGTATGGAAACAAATCAGAAGAGTGTATATGAAAAGTAATATGAATGCGGAAGAAGCAAAAAGTGTACCGAAAACTGATGATGTGTTGCATTACAACTCTCTACATATCCTTGCAGTGAAATGGCATGATTGTTACTTAGTTATAATCCAAAAATTATACCATTATAACGATTATCTTCCAGGAACAAGAGCTGTTCTTCTTCAATGAGCTCTCCCCCGGCTCTTGCTTCTTCCTGCCCCGCGGGGCGCATATCTACAACACACTGATGGCCTTCATCCGGGAGCAGTACCGCTCGCGGGGCTTCCAGGAGGTCATCACTCCCAATATCTACAATGTCAAGCTGTGGCAGACCAGCGGCCATTGGGCGCATTACGAGGTATGAACCATCATTAGTATGAAGCCATGCGCATATACACATCAAAGACATGCTTCCATGCCATATCTTCCTTTGTTTGTATTATCTACACAAAGCGCTGTAGTGTCTATTAATTCTAGTGATAAAGATTACTTTAATTGTCTTGGGGATAATTCCAAATAAGTAATAATCGAGATTTGTTGAGATTACAAGTTATTTTAATTGCGTTTATCCTAATGTTTACAATGAATAGTTAACTGGAACAGACAACCTTTTTATAGGAGACTCTTTAGTTGTTCTGTGGCTGTGGACTGCAATACTGCTGGAGTCTATCCGTCTACAATGGTGATCCGACAATTCGTCCAGCGACAATTCATCCGGCGACAGTTCATCCGGCGACAGTTCATTCTGCCGACAGTTCATCCTGCCGACAAGTTCATCCTGCCGACAGTTCATCCGGCCGACAATTCATCCGGCGACAATTCATCCGGCCTGATCATTTAGAAGATTTTTTCTTCAAGTAAGTATGCAAAGAGGATATACGGCCGTACAACCAAAATCGATATACTTATATCTGAAGGCATCTTGAGTGGAAATCTTCTGTAAAAATATTTTTACTAACAATAATTTCGACTCTCCGAAGAAGCATGGGTGAATAACAAAATACGGCATACTTATACGTGCAGTCGGCTTAGCAAAAAACCGTAAAGATTCCTCCTTGCATATAATATAACTTTTTATCTGAATTTGTTGGGTTAGGTTAGGTTACAGCGGTTTTCCACTCAAGATGCCTTCAGATATAAGTATATCGATTTTGGTTGTACGGCCGTATATCCTCTTTGCATACTTACTTCTTCTTGAAGAAAAAATCTTCTAAATGATCAGGCTGGATGAATTGTCGCCGGATGAATTGTCAGCCGGATGAACTGTCGGCAGGATGAACTGTCGGCAGGATGAACTGTCAGCCGGATGAACTGTCGCCAGATGAACTGTCGCCGGATGAATTGTCGCAGGATGAACTGTCATGGAACCGTCTACAATATGCCTTCGGCTATTATTGTAACCTAAAATGCCACTTAACTGACATCTGTTGAGATACCACAAAACTACGTATAATTAACTATACTAACGACATCTGTTGAAGGATGTTGAAACTACATAACTAACCTTTACACCACAAGTACGCTCCTGTTGTATTTACTGTATCAGATTATTGCTAACGCAGCTCTGTATACTAATATTACGTTACTATTTCTCCAGTACGAGAAAAAAATTTAGAAACATGACAATTTGATCTCGACCAGACCGACAATTCTTCCCTCCTGCATTTGATTTTGGCAAGTTTTAAGTTGGGTTGTTTAATCGGCCTTTAAAACGTTTGGAGGGCTGAGAATCTGCAGGTAACGGGGACCTTTATTTTAAGGAACCATGTACTGTAAACACGCTATATTACAAAATAATGAAGTATGCATTAATTTAAATATATTATCAAAATCATAAATTTTATTTTGTTTTAGGAAAACATGTTCTCGTTTGATGTGGAAAAAGAAACCTATGCTCTGAAACCAATGAACTGTCCCGGTCACTGGTAAATATAAAAACCTTTAAACCTGTATTGCGTAATGAATTTGCTACCTATTTTATGATATGGGCACGAGTGTAGTATGTTAGTTACCTCAAATTTAACCACTCCGATCTATTGCGTATATGCAAGTTTTTTTGTCTTAAACGAAATGTCAGATTTACAAAAACTTTGTGTTATTTCCGCTTTGCAGTTAAAGCTCTATAAATGAAACATTTCTGAACGTAGCCAAATACTAAAAAAAACTGTTTTTTAAGGTTTATGAAATAAGCTATCAAATTGTATTATTACAAAATATTAG
The DNA here is from genome assembly GCA_917563855.2 of Limnephilus lunatus. Lineage (NCBI taxonomy): Eukaryota > Metazoa > Arthropoda > Insecta > Trichoptera > Limnephilidae > Limnephilus > Limnephilus lunatus. Next base: position 52,006,532 of record OU830593.1, read on the forward strand.
CATTTGTAAATATTAAAATTTAGAATGCAAACATAAAAAATATGTAAACATGACTCACGTGATGTTTTTATGTAAAAACGGTACTAAAATCACGGATTATAAAAAAAAATACTTATACTATCGTATAAATGTATAATAAACAATTTAGTAACCTCACTTTTTTATTATTTCATACAAGAATATTTAATAAAAAAATAACAATGTCTAATGGCGTTGTTAGGGTACCCCGATGTCGGCTTCTAAACCAACATCAGCACACCAACACGTCCCTGGCTAGCTCTCAGCGGGACTATGGTACTCTCTATTCAGGGGGGTGGGCAGCTCAAGGCTAGGGAACTTCTCTCCATCCTTCGGTGACCCACGGGATCCTCACTGGTCAACAATCCTCCCGCCGTAGCAGAATAATAACAATGTTAAATCATTTAGACATGTATTGTAAACTCAAACACATACATAGGTTTTTACAGTACAATTCAATTACAAGAAATGCAAATTACACAAACCTAGCTAAAGTGTTTAACTCTCCCTGACTGTCTCTCAAAACGAAACTCTCCGAGTCGTGATTTCCGCGGGGGCCCTACATTTCACTGAATTACGGACAACATTTAAAGAGGAAATCAAGATACAGCTTACATGTAGGTTGGCAGGAACCTCGTCTCATGTGGCAGCTTCATCAGGCACTTTCATAGTCTAAATAGACCGAACTATGGTGCGGCAAAAGGCCAATTATACTCAAAGGTATTTCAATAATACATCGCGGCCCGTTGAATTGGGTCCGCCGGCTACAGTGAGCCGCTAGCGTGCGTTCTCCAAGGCGCTCGGATTTCGTCTGTCTGGCGAGCGCAGCGGACTGCGGAGTCGCCGGGCAAGCGGGGAGGTAAACAGGATACGGGGCGGGGAGAGGCGGCGGCGGAACTGTGGGCTAGCTGCTCGCGTTCTCGAAACTACTCGCTTCAAGGGCGTATCGTAACACTTCCCCCCGCGCTTGGAAAAAAAAGCGACGTGGCAATGGAGCTGTAGGATAAAAAAATCCTCTTAAACTTCCATCGGGGTTTTTTGAGAGATTCGTTGCTTGAGAGATGCCTAGCTAGAACATGCAATTTATGTTATAGTTTAGGACACAATGTTTGTAGGGAATGGGTGAGGGGTACATACAATGTTTGGAAAAGAACAGTTTTGGTGAAAGTACATGGTGTGAAACAACATACAAGATTATGCAATTGAAAGATGACAATACAGTCAAACCCGCTTAAGAAGTTCCCGTTTAATATGTTTTCCCGCCTAAAAAATTCAGTTTTTTCAACCCCGAAAAATTCCCATACAAAACACGCATTTTGTTCCCGTTTAATATGTTTCCCGCAAGAAAGGATTTCCCGCGTAAGAAGTTCAAAAATATAATCCCCTAACAAAATAATTACCCTCTTAAAAAGTTTTTACAGTATAAAATATAATTGAAAGCATTTAACTTGCCCAATAAAACAACCCATTTCGTGTTATATTACTGTAATGCCGGCGCGCCGGCTTTGTCCTTTGTTCTGCCTCTAAAAGGTCCAATAAACAAATAAAACCCATTTCACCTATTTGAAAAATGATCATTATCAATGCATTGGAATAACCCGAGACATAAACATGAGATAATGAGCTCTAAAATACACTACTATAAAGACCATTATCGCATAACGGCGTTGTGTCAAATAGAACCCTTTTCATTCGGAAATTTTAATCCTCTTGCCTCTCCACTTTCACAAAAATCACAATGCGTGTGATAGAGATAGAAGCTAAAGCTTTCTGACAGCTGGGATCGATGTGGTTTAAATAGAAAAAGGTGGCATCTACACAAATCAAAAATAATTATCTCAAAACAAAATCTGGCAAATCTGCATCTGACAAGCCTGTCTTTTACCATTTTTTTTCGATTTCGCCAATTTTTATGATTTTTTCCGAATAGGTATTTGAACAAGGGCCGGCCGCGATGGAATTCGGCCGCGAAAATTCAATTTACGCGAAATATATCTTATTTTGATGAATTTATTCCGAATAGGTTATCTGCATTATGGCCGGCCGTGACAGGATTCGGCCGCGATAATTCAATTTACGCGAAATATATCGTATTTATATGAATTTATTCCAAATATGTATCTGAATTACAGCCGGCCGCAATGGGTATCGGCCACGAAAACTCAATTTACGCGAAATATATCGAATTTTTACGATTTTTTCCGAATAGGTATCTGAACAAGTGCCGACCGCGATGGAATTCGGCCGCGAAAATTCGATTTACGCGAATTATATCGTATTTTTCTGAATTTATTCCAAATAGGTATCTGCATTATGGCGGGCAGCGACGGGATTCGGTGGTGAAATTTCGATGTACGCGAAATATACTGATTTTTTAATGATTTTTTTTCCGAATATGTATCTGAATTACAGCCGGCCGCGATTGGTATCGGCCACGAAAACTCAATTTACGCGAAATACATCGTATTTTCATGAATTTATTTTGAATACGTATCTGCATTATGGCCGGTCGTGAAATTTCGATTTTAGCGAAATTTATCATATTTTTACGAATTTACTTCGAGTACCTGAATTCAAAGGGCCAGCTGCATCGGAAATAGGCTGCGAAATTTCGATTTACGCGGTAATACCTATATCACATTTTTTTGAGTTTAAAGGGATGGCCGTAACGGTAATCGGCCGCGAAAATTTGATTTACTCAGAAAATATCGTATTTTTGTGTAATCATACTTCGAATAGAGGGCCGTCCGCGGCGGTACACGACTGCGTAAACTCGATTTACCCAGGGAATAAGTCGTATTATTACGAATTTATTCAGAAGAACCTACCCGAATTTGAATTTGCCGCCAAGAAATTTAATTTTCGGCGATTTTTTTCTTCGTGAAATTTCAAGTTACGTGGGAATTCGTTAATTCGAAATTTTATTTTTGATGTACCGTGGATTTTGAATTAACAGGGTTGTACTAGTATATTTGCGGCACGTTCCAAAGTGGAAGATACTCTCAGTATCGCCCTGGTGTAAGACCACCATTCAGAATTGAAACGTTGCTTGAAATGTCTTTAGCCGTGTTTGGTGACCAGATCTGAATGCCAGGTACTTTCCAACCTTACTCTTCCCCGTCTCCTTCCCTTCCCCACTACCTTCAGCCTCACATCATCATACCCCTATTGGCCATATGTCATATCATGATGCCATAGTCTCACTTGCTCCAGACGGGAGCAGCTGGGGCTCTTGTGAGGTTTTCACGTTAAAAAAAAACATTTTTAAGGTTTTAAATTTTTTTAACATTTTTTAATGCAATATTAATATTTTGGAGAAACGCTTTTTACTTTTAGACCATCATAACAACAGATGGTATCTATGCCCAGCTGACAAGTAGTGTAAGGTTAAGGTAGCAGGTCGTGAAGTCGACAGAGTCAAATAATTGCCTTTACCAAAATTTGAAATGAGCTGGTTGGTGAATACCTTTTCAAATACGTAAATTTTAACAGTACTTTAATGATTTTCTTGGAAGTCGACAGTCGTCCGAAAAATTAGGCGGGAAAACCTAGTATTCCTTTGTAAATCGGCATTTAAAATAATGTGCCCATAAAAGTACCGCTAACCCGCATGTGTTGACATTTTTGTGTGTTGGCAAAATAAATGCCTTTGGAATTTCCAAATTCAGAGTGTTTGAAATAAAGGCTCTACCAAGCTAACCGTGAACTCAGCAGAGGGTCAAACCATTGCTTTTGCCAAAATTTGAAATGAACTTGTTGGTGTATACCTTTTTCAAATATGTACGTAAATTTTATCCGAATATTTACGTAGTTTTACTATCCGACCGGCCAGTCAATACATACTGAGTAAACAAATCATCTTCACCTATTCAACTTTTGGGTTAGGTGCATGATACCTAACAGGGTGAAAGGAAATTTTACGAATTCAGAGTGTTTCAAATAATAAACTCTAAATTCTCTTTCCTTAGAGCCCATTATCACATAAACTTTGCTTTGTCGGATGAATCTCTAAGAGATTGAAATATTAATCTAATTTGGTGATTGTATTTTTGACTGGTGTAAATTTTGAACACTTTGGAAAAATGGCTTATCCTGCCACTACATTAAATGAAACCTAGCATTTGGACGAAACATTTGATTTTTGTGAACTTTTCCCGCCCTTTTGATTTGTATCTTGGCTAGCCTTCCTTATCATTAAAATAAAAACAAAATGTTAGTTTCGGATAACGTTTCGTGGTTGCTATGTTTTTTAGTAAGATCGATACCCCAAAACAAGTAAGTTATTATTTTTTTTTTTCAAAAACATATTTTTTTGTTATGAATAAAATAATTCTTGAATTCTAATTTTATGTAAAAGGAACTTTAAAAACTTTTAAAGTGAACTTTTTGTAGCAAGCTGACAATACATATTTTTATTTAACCTACCTATCGTACAACTACAATATTTATAAAATTGTTGATTGTATGTTAACTTGACAGTCAAATTTAATACAAAATTGAGAGAAAATTGAAAACCCTCTTAAGATGTTTTCCGGCCTAAGAAATTTTTATTGACCGGTCCCTTGAAGAACTTCTTAACAGGGTTCGACTGTACATGGTTATGCAATTGAACAAAATAACAATACATGGTTATGCAATTGAAAAATAACAATACATGGTTATGCAATTGAAAAATAACAATACATGGTTATGCAATTGAAAAATAACAATACATGGTTATGCAATTGAAAAATAACAATTCATATTTGTACAATTGAAGAACAAAAAAAACAACAAGAACAAAAATGCCTGTGTGATTCTAAGGTTTCATTGGTCTGGGAGCTAAGTTTGCGAAGCGTGGATTTGTTTGGTTTCGGAGAATTTCGAAGAGGAGGACGTGGTTTCACAGATTCTAAGGATTACATTATCACTGTAATCAGACCCCTTTGAGATAACACTCAAAAGTACACTTGGGCCTTAGAAAACACTTGGTTTTGTCGAAGACGACGAAGTTCACGAAGTGGGGACTGTGGTTGCTGTGCCGCGACTATGGTTACAGAGGTCATTGAAGAGGAGAATCCAGTGTCTGCAGACATGCCAGTACGAATCCTAAGTGTTATTAAGGTAAACACGGATCGTATATAATGGTTATTGAAGCATAATGTAGCTCAACATAACTTGTATTGGTACGCATTCAGCGAATACTGGAGGTCAAGGTAATGATGGTTTACACATGACGATATATACAGACGAACAAATATCAGTCACCGAACGCCACGGGTGTGTTACTATTTACGCGATAGTAAAATAACGTTTTTCGTACAATTTTTTAAGTTATTATCTTAAAAATGAGTGATCCTGTGCTTCTTGAACTGAGGAATATTATACTTGAGCAAAATAAAACCATACAAGAACTACTAACTCGTGTAAAAAGCATCGAAGTGACTTTGAATTCTAAAGTTATCGGTGATAAAAGTGTACCTACATCAAATGTACGTAAAGGCGAGGTAGATGCAGCGCTCACCGGCCGCCGCTGGGCCGATGTCACTGCCCCCCCGCCCCCGCCACCGCCCGCTCACCCGGCCACTCGCCCAGAGTCGACAGATAGCGTAAACAAAGGTCGAATGTCTACTCGCGCCACAGCTAAAGCAAAGGAGGGCGAAACAACTCAAGTTTCTGGGACCATCTACAAGGGGAAGAGGCCACTGTCCGGCCCATCTAAACCGAAGAAGATGTCAACTCCCGTTACCCCCCTTACCGACACTGTAACATCGAAGACTGCAGAAACCGATACAGCAGAATCTGAAACTGAAACAGAAGCCTATGCCTCCACTTCGGCTAACCCCAATTGGCGCCGAGTTACACATAGGCGAAAAAGACGACCAGTACTTCGTGGTACCGCGACTGAGCATAAAGGCCTCATAGCCGTCGAAAGGCGCAAGTATATTCATGCCTGGCAATTTGATGTCAACACAACGGTTGAGGATATTGTAAAATTCCTTCTTAACATAAACAAAGAAATTGTTTACGATGTTGTTAAGTTGACAGCCAAAGCTGACTACGCCTCTTTCCGGATCGGAGTCCCGGAATCGAAGCTTTCGTTTTATATGGACCCGAATATATGGCCAAATCATGTTGCATTCAATGAATGGTTTTTTCGGAGAAATGCTGCAACCAATGATGCAACGAAACACTCTGAGAGTGAGAAGTAATTCTAACCTCTCTATGTATTATCAAAATGTTCGAGGGCTAAATACGAAATTGGCAGTATTTAAAAACAACTTATTTGCTCGTGAAAGCTTAGATTTAATAGCAATCACTGAATCGTGGCTGAAACCAAGTGTGCATAATTCAGAGCTATTTCCAGAAAATTATGTTGTCTTTCGTCGTGACCGCCTCACACGAGCGGGAGGTGTCGTCCTGGCTGTTCGCGCTGATGCTGTAACCCATGCTGAGAGGATTTCTTCAATGGACCTCCCCGATACTGAATCCCTGTGGGTGAAGCTATCCTTGAAATCTTCAACTGTTTTTGTATGCGTGATATATGTGCCACCGCGTTCTTCAACTTCGTTATACTATAACATATTCGAAAAAATAGAAAGTAATTATAATCTTCTCAATGACAAAAATATCATAATATTAGGTGATTTGAACCTCCCTTCTTGTAACTCCAATATTGTGAACATGTATAATTATTTTAAATGTTTCTACGGTTTGCAAGAATATAACTTGATATGTAATGATTATAATAACACTCTGGATGTAGTTTTGTGTAATGCCAAGGATCTTATAAAGTGTGTTGAGAAATGTCAGGACCCTATTACAAACGAAGACAAGCACCACCCTGCTTTGTCTATAAGTATTAGTGAGGCTCACTTAGGTGGTTCAAGTTCATGTCTAAACCCAAGTCCAATAGAAGTTCCTTCCTATCATGGAGCTAGAACCATAAACGCCTGGAGATTCAACAAAGGTAATTTCCACTTATTATATGAATTGCTTTCTGAATGCTCATGGCAACCGGTCTGTCAAAGTTCAACAGATATAAATGCATTATGTACAAATTTTTACAATTCAATTTACAATATATTCGATAAGTGTATACCCATTTCCACACCTCGCACTACGGCACACAGAGTATATCCTAAGTGGTACACCAATAGTATTATTTCAAATATTAAAATAAAACATATTTTTCATAAGCAATGGAAAAAAACTCGTCACAACTTGGACTATGCTAGTTTTTCAGCCTATCGCTCCATCGTAAAACGTGAAATCAGTGAAGCTTTTAAAAATCATTTAACTTCAATGGAAGAAAAATTGTCTATCGATCCCAAACAGTTTTGGAAGTATATTAAGGATCTAAAAAAATCCAACAACTCATTTAAGTCTATGATTTTTGACGGTGAGGAATTGACTACTGATGATAAAATCGCAAATAGTTTTGCTACCTTTTTTTCATCTGTGTACAAAAATGTTCAACCAACTCTCAATATTGACTCTACACTCCACACTGTACAGATTTGGCCCTCATTCGACCTGGACAGTATTTCAGAAAAAGATGTTAAGGAGGCACTCTCAAACTTAAAGAAACCTCACTCCATCGGTCCTGACAATATTCCAACATTTATACTAAAGGGTTGTTCCGACCTTTTAATACCACCATTATGTCATCTCTTCAATGTATGCCTAAAAAACGGGATTCTCCCAGACATCTGGAGATTAACTAAAATAACCCCTATCTACAAAAAGGGAGACAAACGCGATATCCGAAATTATCGACCAGTTGCCGTTCTATGTTCCATCATGAAAATATTCGAGAAAATTCTACATAAATATATACTTAATCACATTACTCCAATTCTTGACGACCATCAACATGGTTTTAGATCCCAGATGTCAGTAACATCAAACCTCTTATGCATCTCAGATTTCTTATCACGAACTCTCGACAATGGTGGCCAGGTGGATGTTGCTTATTTTGACCTGGAAAAAGCATTCGACAAGGTTGACATCGACATTCTTCTTAATAAACTAGCTTCATTTGGTTTTTCCAAAAGACTACTCTGTTTTTTTGCTTCATATTTTCGAAATCGTAGACAGTTTGTTTATTATAAGGGATCCAGTTCTTTTGAATTCGTAGTTTTTTCTGGAGTTCCTCAGGGGTCTATCCTTGGACCACTTCTGTTTTTGATTTTTATTAACGATATTGGTGCAGTCATCACACACTCGCTGTATTTACTATTTGCAGATGACTTGAAACTATATCGATCAATAAAAAATCTTCTTGACTGTATTCTCCTTCAACGTGACATTGACTGCGTCTCAAACTGGGCCAAAATAAATGGCTTGAACTTCAGTACACCCAAGTGCAATATCGTCTCGTATACAAGATCAAAGAAACCGCATGTATTTCAATATACAATTAATGAAATTATTCTCCAACACCTTAACCAAATCAAAGATCTAGGAATTATTTACGACAGCAAATTAACTTTTCACCAACACATCGATGATTTAATAAGCAGAGCATACAGGCTTCTCGGCTTCGTAATTAGAAACTCATATCCGTTTCGTAACACAAAAACACTGACGTTATTATATAACACACTAGTCCTGAGTGTACTTGAGTCAAATTCGATCGTCTGGGCCCCACACGAATTAACATACACTTTACGCATTGAAAGAGTCCATAAGAAATTTTTAAGGTTTTTATTCTCGCGGCTCTATGGACGTTACCCTTGGCTTTACCCATCGATTTACATATTAGGCATGACCAATTACCACTCCCTAGAGACACGTAGAGGTATTGCTTTGCTTAAATATTTTTTTCAAATAATCAACGGTCACTTATCTAATAATGAGATACTGGCCCAATTAAATTTTTTTGTACCAGAGTCTCACTCTCGAGGACGTCATCACAACCTCCTATATGGTAGAGCAAGCCGCACTAATTTATTTACGAACTCACCTATGGGGAGAGCTACGTGCTTTTTGAATGAAGTGGATAAAAAAATAGATTTATTTTTTGTGTCCTATAGCGCATTTGTAAGATTTTTGGCATTGCATATACACTGCATAAATGGTACAATTATAACGTCTTAGGCTATATTGCCTGTAAATTGTTATAAATATATGTACAAATTATATATATAAATAAATAAATAAATAAATATATGCGTCACTGCATGACAGCGCAAGAGACGACATGGTTGGCATTGATAGCAAGAGTAAGAACAAACCTAGGAGCTAGCGTGCCCAAAAGGTGGTTCAGAGTGTCATAATGTATAGTGGGACAACTCAACTTGCTGTGGCACGACAAAACAACATACATATGGGCGGTATGGTCTGTGCTTTCAGGAACAAATGCGTAGAAAAATGGCAGCAGGAGGGACCTAGTAACCACAGCGCGTGCTGTCAGGAAGTGGAGCTCAGCTTGGCTGTTGGTGATGACATCCGCCTGGGCTTCTTTTTAATCCGGGAGAAATTATTATTAGAGCAAAATTCTTGAAGTTTACCTGCCTAGGGACCAATGAAGAAAAGGTTTGGAGAGAAACAAAATGTGTCCAGATAATGAAATAAACGAAGTTTTAACCACCGACCCAGAGAGTGACGAAGAGAGAGTTTTCTAACTAAATTGTGATTACATGAACATTTTCCTTTACCAGGATGACTTGGCGTTTGCCGAGTGACAATATGTCTTGGTTAAAAAAACAACCGGCCTTCCATGGCCTATGTTAACATAAAGGTGGTAACATTTTTGTAGAATTTCAACGAACAAGACAAAGAAGTCGTGAATGAGTCACGGTAAAAGCAGAGAAACCAATTCATGAATAAAGGTTGTCAAAAGGAGACAGACGGTACGCCAAGTGCATATCGTACATATCCAACATTCATGAATGTGTTTCGTGAAATTGAGAAAAAGAACAAAAGGTGAGACATATGCAGAGAGTGAGGGAGAAAGCCTGCTGATAATTGGTTAGTTTGCCGATTCGCACTCCCAGTGAGGGCGAATTATGGTTAACAACAGATTTTCCTCTTCATAACATATACCTGAGAACATGATGGTGAGGAGAAAGGAAAGGAAAAGGAAAGGAGTTGAGTGACGAAACTTGCTAGAGACTGGACTAATTTCCACTTCAAACTCCATGTGAGAATGAAACATGATCAACCAGCAGATTTCCTGACTCTTTACAATTGTTAAAAGGATGAGGAGAAATTTGAATACACATTAACAGAGAGACTAATCTTTTGCGTGTATTGGGCAAAAGATTAGGGGTCATTTTAAAAAAACTCCTGCGTGATTGTGAGAAAAGACAGACCCTTGCTCCAATTTCACAAACCTGGGGGTTTTCTTATCCGTTCCCCAGACAACGAGTTGGGTGGTTTTGTGCTCAATCGATTAACTCCCACAGCACTATGCCCCATAGTTAGCAGTGAAGCTACAAACTAGTCCTTTTGGGATAGTAGATATTCCTGGGCTTCTTTCCTTTTTGCAAAGAAGTAAAAAAACAGGAGGTCCACGGGCATTGGCGTTGAATGACAACAAAGGGTTGTGGACTACATTTCGTAGATCGCACACAAAAGGTTTGATATTATTTCGTTCGCACGACTCATGGTAAGTGTTTTAACGTCTCCACGTATAGTGTATAAAAACATGTAAGTACATACAAGATAAAACTCAATTATAGACAGAAGTCAAGAGTTTATACAATGCCTCTTAAAGAAGATGGCAAGGCCGATATTATGTCGTTCGCACGAATCACGGTAAGTGTTTTAACGTCTCCACGTCTCGTGTACAAGGGTTGTACACAATTATACATACAAGTGGTACTCATGACAAATGAATGACACACGACCAAAATACAAAAGCGGTACTCATGACAAATGAATGACACACGACCAAAATACAAAAGCGGTACTCATGACAAATGAATGACACACGACCAAAATAGATTGTACAGAAAGGGTGGTACTCATGACAAATATGTCACACAACCAACTCAATAACATTTAGCTATGAGCAAAAGTGATTATGACGAACTTCTCGTATCGTGGCAGGTATTTTAAGGATCCCTCCTATAACGGTGGATGTTCTAAGGATCTCTCCTATGACGGTGGATTACGTTTAAATACAACACAATAAACGTTAACGATGCTTGATTTTAACACATTTTATAAAGATTCGTTAGATTAACTAACTCCGTAGCCCAAGAGCGTACGACAGAGAAGATAGACAATTTGATGCTACTTCATGTGTTACAAAATACAAGGGTGATGGCAGAGTATAATTCTACTTACACCAAGTATTTAAAACAAAGACAGACCTATAATGGTTTTACATACTGTCTGTTGTGGCAACCTGCAGTGAGGAAGACCAAAGAAAAGGGACCAATTACGGTTTTACATATCCTTTGTGCAGTTACAAACATACCAGGTTATGTGCAATTTGGGTTGCAAATACTTGGTTAAATGAACACCTAAAAGTTGTGAATTCCAAAATCAGGATGACCATAAGGTTTTATTTAACCTGTCTCGTAGGGTTGAAACGTGTCATATAAGACATACGTAACGTACAAGCAAAAAACAAAATAACAATAAAGCAGTGGCTTTGTTATAACAACCAAAGACCGGATGATTCGGTTTTACGTACTTTAGTTGAAACGAGCCAAATTGATTTATATACAGGGTTATAACCACTGGAACGATTTCGGTCGAAAAATCGACCACTTTTATTTTTCTCCGATTGATGTCGGTCCAAAAACGGACCGATTTTTCTACCATTCGTAAAACATTTATTGTAATTATTTAAAACCTTTACATGGGCAGCTACTTATATTATCGAATAGTTGATAAAATATTCTTTCAGTCTATGACCTTATTGATTGTCTTTGAAGTATGCTATAACAAGTTTTGGCGGGTTTTTAATAGCGTCCTGTCAGAAATCAACTTGCAAGTTTTCAATATTTCAACGAATTTTGGTCTCTGCTTAAAATGCCGTAAGTAATTCATTTATTGTGTTTTTAACATATAATTATATATCAGTGTAATTGTGATTGAATAATCTATCTTTGAAATGTGTTTTTAATTTGTTTGTTCCTAATATATTGTCTCGGTGGAAGTTTTTTTGTAAAAATGCATCAACTGAAAATGTCATCGTTTTTGATTTGCAAAAATATTAATAATTACTGCTTTTGTGTATTTGAAATATAGTTATTTAATCAGAGTGATTCATAACAAAGAGATAAATATAAGTTTTATATGGATTATTATTGCAGATATTTGCTTATCCAATTATTTATGTCATATGTCAAAAAAGCGACAACTTTCGTAGTCAATATTGACATAAAGCTTCTGTCACACAATAAAAATTTAGTTATTTCGTTGTATACCAATTAATTAATTGATTTTCTTTTACCAAAATTGTGCAGAAACAGCAATCGTCAAGGAAAAGAAGGGAGCACTCCACGAACCAGGTTTAAATAATTTTTTTTCATATTTTATATTAGTGCAGTATACAAAATTTAAACATTTGTATATTATGAAGTGTTTTCAATTTAAAATATATAGAGTAGTGCTGACTGGAAGAGGAGGCAGAGGAAGAGGGAGAGGTGCAGAAAGAGCTGGTGCCGGACTAACTGCCCGTGGACGCGGGAGTCAACGCAGAGCTGCATTGGCTGCGCGGTCTGGAGTGTGAGTATTTTTTAATGTTTTTTTATGAAAGTACGTCGTTGTGGCCGTTGAACTCATCATATATTTTTGTTTATTTTAACAGTGACCCTGCTTTGCTACTGGTGCGAGATGATCGGGTTAAGGCCCTAAAGGCTGTTAGGGCTCTGTCTGCTTCCTTCCAGCTAGAGCTGGAAAGCCGAAAATTTAGGAAGCAGGCGGCGCGCATTTTGCTCCCTACCGCAATTGCAAGAAAAACTAAACAAAAGTAAGTTATCGTATTTAGATGCTTGATACAATATTATTGTTTTTTCTCCGACAGCATTCCACTATTACAGTGAGAGTTCGTTAAATCAGCGCTCTGTGCATTATGCAGTACATAATGTACAGAGTTCTAATTTTATTGTTTATTTATTTACTGTGCTTACTGTTTCACGAGTGAATGAGAACGATTCACATGATTTATGTATATGTTTTCAGAATTCCATCTCCGGAGAGAATACCGTGTCCCTTTTCACAAGGGACACCTTCACCGTTGCCAAGACCCGTCCCACCACCGTGGATGTCCACTCCCGCACAGACCCAGTCAATGGTTCCCAATCTTCCAATTCCGCCTGCTGCACCAATCCGGGCGGCATCTCCGGAGCCCTTACCTGGGACATCGCGGGGTGGGGAACTCAAGCGTGGCGAACTCTTCTCTCCGGAGGGCGGCTACCACAGTGAGCTGTGGGTGGACGTGCCGTTCTACCAAGAATTGTTGGAGTTTGAGAACGGTGAGTCTATTTTTTGAAATGTCATACATACCAGGGGCTCTAGTATGGTGAAATCGATAAGTTTGCAATATCGGATAGATAATTGATTTTATATTGATATCCCTAGCACAGTTTCACTGTTGGTATATTGGCAGGAAATAAGCATAGTACTTAAAAATTCCACATAACAAACATACATAATGTATTGTAATCCGAAAAGATACAATGTACCTACGTTCTATGCAAGTAAATATGTAGTTGCTAAAGTAGAAAGTCTGAAATTTGAGTTTGTTTTTGGCCAATTTTTGTTTGATAGTAAGAACTTCGCACAGCATTGGGAATACCGAAATCATAGTTTTACACTGTAACAAAGCATGATCTATTTGTTCTCGAGATAATGTCCTGACACGTTTACATTTCAAAAGATTGGCATTAAACAGGGATATTATAGAATGAGACACGCCGAACTCCTTTGCGAGGGTACATTTGATTTACCGGCTTCTAAATGGTGTAATATAGGACTTTTTTCTTCAATTGAAAAAACACTTTTGTTTCACGGAACTCATTTTGTCGAGCTTCCTAGTCACTTCCAAGCGAGGTGCGGGGCGGTGCGGTATTGGTGGGTGGGTTTTGAAACCAGACGAATTATCTTTAAAATAGGTCGCTTTAAGTAGTTGGTCGCTTTAAACGGATACGTTTTCCTACTAAAAGCTATGAAACCTAACTTTAGTTTACATTATCGTCACTTAAAACGGTAGGCCGTTATATGCAAAGTTATTATATCCGAATTCTATTGTAAATTTGTGTTTTCTATTATTTCAGAGACAGACATGGACAGCACCAATGTAGACGAGGCAGCTCTCTATCAAGAAGAGTCGATAATTGAAAACCGTGAGTTATAAAACTAACTAACTTACCTTCACGCCATTTCCCTGCAGGGGTAGGCAGAGAGGATGGACAGCCAGACAACTTGGTCTTGGCACACACACACTCTTTTCTTCATTCAAATTCATCCATACCTACCTGACTATGCTATTCTGACTCCTGAAATTGCCCGCCTCAAGTATTTGATTAACAGGATCGTACCAAGATTTCATTATTTTGAAACGTTGTACCAGAGGCAGCGGGTAATCGTAATATAGACACGTTTAATTAATTTGGGTTTTCTGTTGTTGCAGAAATGGATATGGACAGAAAAAGTGACGTGGACGATGAAGCGAGCGACGGCGACCACGAAGAGAGCGATGGGGATACTTTCTGCATGCCACCAATACCTTATCATAATATTATCAACGTTTCACCTTATTCCGCTATGGATATAGACTTTAGTAAACAAGACCAGGTAGATAGTGAGGCAATGCGTTCGATTCTGCCGCCTGATGGTTACTCTTTCGATTGGTCCAGCGATATCTCACGTTTTACTGGGATAAGGGAGACATTTACAGGTACGCCAGGACCAACTTTCAATACCGACGAAATGGGCAAACCTGTGGATGCCTTTCTTAAAATCTTCGATGCAGATTTCGTTGAACTGATCGCGAGAGAGACCAACAGGTATGCAGATCAATGGATTGCGAAAAAACAGTTTCAGCGCCATGCGCGTACCAATAAATGGGCTCCCACGAATAAACGGGAAATATACGTATTCTTGGCAATTTTAATGTATCAAGGTATCTCTCCCCTTCCCGTTGAAAAAGACTACTTCTATTCAAAAAAAATCACCGCCATGCCTTATTTCAGCCAAGCCATGGATTATAATCGTTTTCTTCTAATAAAAAAATTCCTTCACTTCACCAACAATGAAAGTCTTTCAGTTACAAAAGATTCAGCCCGTCTTGGACCACCTCTCAAATAAGTTTGAGACTTTATACCTGCCCGAGCAAGACATCTCTCTGGATGAATCCTTACTCTGCTATAAAGGCCGTTTGGGATTCGTCCAGATGATCAAAACCAAAGCGGCCAGCGCGGGTATAAAATCTTACGAGCTTTGTGAGTCCAAGTCTGGCTATCTTTGGAAATTCCAAATTTATACGGGGAAGACCATTTCTATACAGGCTGAATCGACAAATCCAGACCAGGAAGACATGACGGAAGACATAACAGAAGATATGACAGACAACATGACACAGGTCAACTTTTCGGGTGCTCACAATATCTGCCCAGTTGGGGCCACTGCAAAGATAGTATACGACCTGGCCAGCCCTCTGTTTAACAAGGGGTATACGCTAGTAATGGACAACTTTTATAATAGTCCATTATTGGCGCGATGCCTCAAAAGAAATGGAATGGACTGCATGGGCACATTGCGGTTAAACCGAGAATTTGTGCCCTCTGCATTTAAGTCCCATCTCCGGACAAAACTGAGGGAAGGTGAGCTTGTATACTCGAACTGCGGGGACCTCAATGTTATGGTTTGGTTGGACAAAAACCTGGTAAGTATGTTGTCCACCTACCATAAGGCAGAAATTGGGGCTGTTGAAAAGTTTGGTACCTGGACATACAAACCTCAACTGGTACTAGACTATAACAAAGTAATGGGGGGGGTCGACCGAAAAGATCAGCTTTTGGCAGGCTTCCCCATTGAACGACAGCGAAACCTGATCTGGTACAAGAAGCTTTTCAGGAGACTACTAAGCGTTTCGGTGCAGAATGCGTATATATTGTACAGCTCAAAGCTCCGCAAGGAAAATAAACACATTTTGTACCGAAACTTCAGGAGTGAGGTTGCGGATGATCTTCTTCTGTTGTTCTGTCGTAGTCAAATTGACACGACTGTGCGGACCATTGGCCTAATAGCTGAAGGAAAGATTTTGCGACCTATCCTGAAAGGCAACCACTTCGTAGTCCGTAGCGGGAAAAAGGTGAAATGTGTGTGGTGCAACATAAATAACATTTTCAAAAGGACCCTCACAAAGTGTGATGTTTGTGAAGTGGCTTTATGCTCTGATTGCATGAAGCCATATCACACTACAATATAGAATTGCTGGTGGTTTTTATATTTCATGTTTTTCTTTTCTTGTTTTTTAGTTGTGTAATTCTAATTTATAAATTTAATTAACTTTGTCTGAACATCAATTATGATGGCCTGGATGGCTGGACCAAGTCATTTCTTTCCGCATACTCACATCATATGTTATGTTGTCCTCGAAGGTTCTATCTGATAAGGTTCGGTGGACATTTAATATGTATATTTCAATTCTGATCATTGAAATATGCATGTTAACAAATGCACAGGTATTCTCATTTTTCCCTGTTTATTGTACACATTTAAATAACTTGTTTTATTTTTATGTCTTATTTATATTTTGTCAATTTTTCTGTAAAGATACTTTTTCAGATCTAGTCACTTAACATAACTAAGCCATTTCAAACAATGTTCAATTCTGAATGGTTGTCTCTCACCAGAACGATACTGAGAGTATTTCTCTAGAGCGAGGTATAATGATTATTATGTATTGAGATATACTTAAATTATGAAAAAACCAATATAAATTGAGTATATTTTTATTACGACAAAATGTGTAAACAATGTTTAAATCGATATACTGTTCTTCCTTTGTAACCATACAACTGTAATATTAATTTAATTAATGTAAAAGCCTATTAGGGCTTAAATAAATAAATAAATCAATTATTTGTTCCATCAATTATTTTCCCTTCCACTATTTTTTTTCCATATCTTTGCTTTTAAATATAAAATTATCATTATGATTTTATTTGCCATGCAAAAACGCTTATGCAGAAGGTTTGATATATATACAGTTTTATCATCATCATCATTTTACATATTCTGATTTACCCCTGTGTGTGTGGACCTTAAGATGGCTGTCAGTAGTGTTTTTTTGTCGAATATTTGCAGATTTCATCAATTTCAAAGTATCCCCCTGAAATATTGGCAAAGTGTATATCTATGAGATATGTTTTATTTTAAATCGTATTTCTTGCTTTACCACGAAATATAAAAACATGGTTACAAATCTCCAGGTATGATTTGCAATTATTTAAAAAGTAGCACCATGATTTTGACAACGTAAAATAGGCTCTCAGTATAATTCGTCAAATGATTCAAATACAGCAAACACGGCAACTATTCTTATTGATAATTGTAGGCAGTTAATGTATCTTCCTAATGTAATACCAGGTTTTTGTGGTAAATTTATTAAATAGTATAATGTATTGATTTCAATTTTGACACTTCGCGCACTCAAATTCTATAAAATAATTTTCTAATCAAACTTTTGGATAGATCGTAACAGATAAAAAAATCGTTTTCTAGTATATACTTGCATCTGTGGTTATCAAATAGGCCATAGAGAACATAAAACCGTAGAAAATATTCAATATAGATATTTAAAACCGCCACTAGCGGCAATTTCAAATCAGTAAAACACAAATTTCGCGCATTTATAAAGTTAAAGATTTTTTAATAATTTATCTATCAATTCTAAAAATATAGAATAATTAGTACAATATAGGTGAATTCATTGGCTGTATAGCACCATAATCAGTTTTTGTGTCTCCATATTAAAATTCGGAGGTATGATTTTTTTAATGTGGGCGGAAAATATTCAAAATCGTCTCTAAAAAACCGCGAGCAATCCGAGAAAAAAAAAAAAAAACCGCGCGATCGTTCGAGTGGCTAAAGACCAAACATTGGTTTTATAAATACAAGTTCCAAAATGGACGTGTCGATATCCAATTTTGGTACAAGAGCATGAATTTGGGTAGGACGCCATCAATTTTTAATTTAAGAGGAAAAAATTGAAAAAAACTTATATACACGAGGGGCGACTATGTAAGTAACCACTGTTTGATTTTCATGCTAGAGATACCTCGGAAGGTTTTACAACTCATGATGAACAAGATAAAAGGAAAAATTGTAAAAATAGTTAACTGGTTCTGAGTCGGAATTTAACACTTTGGAATTTACAAAACCCGACTTCTAGAACGACACGCCGATGGGCAATTGTCAACTACTTTACATGAACAAAATAAACAGGTGAGAAAGTTCCTTTCCGCACGACAAAAATGCAACAAAAAAATAAAAAAAAAAAATTACAAAATTACATGACCAGGCAGGGTATGACGTGGCATGAACATTGCGTAGTGTACGTGTTGAGACAATAAATGGGCTCGCGACTTCCCAAACATTGAAACTCGAAAAGTGTCTCCGTTCCAAAGTGATCAGTTTTAGAACAGGTGAAAAAAAAAATAAAAGAAAAAAAATTGCCGTGAGGGAAAGAAAAAACAGTGCAAAAAAACAACATTTGAAAGTAACTTCAAGGAGAGTACGCATTAATTTACAAAATAATTTACAACTTGTTTCATTTACGAAACGATGGGCATGTGATTGACACATTACACGCCTGACGTAGTAAGACTCTGTAAGCTTACAAAAAAAATGTGATACATACTGGATCATTTTACGTTTGCTGAGATAGTGGGGGCAGTTTTACTTGACTCCTCACTTCCAGACTTTACAATGTCCTTAATGTGGTAATTACCAATGTGCTTTCCAGATGAGTCAGACAAGGAGTACACTAGGTCTGATATTTTCCTTAGGACTTTGGCCTTCACGAAACGTGGTGCCAGCTTAGCAGAGAAATACATGGCTCCTTGGGAAAGTGTGTTGTTCTTTCTCCAAACTATGTCTCCTGTATTGAAGGTGACATGTTTTCTACGTAAGTTATATCTGTCCGCACTCTTTTGGTGAGCCAGGAGCAAAGCATCAGTGACTTCACTGTAAATGGCCGACAGTTCTTCCAAGCGATGGGCATAGTCTGCGGTAGGGTTGCTTGTGGTGGCGGATGACGTAGGAAAGTTTGTGTCCCTATGTAGAGAACCATGGACGACTTGTTCCATACCGTGTTTTAAGAAGAAAGGTGTGTAACCAGTGGCCAGATTAACAGTGTTGTTCATAGCGGCCTGAATTTTATCTAGGTTTTTACACCAAGTGCGTTGATCTTTATCAACTAGAATAGCTAGAGCTGTGTTGATTGTTTGGTTGTAACGTTCGACAGTGTTATTTTGGGGAGTGTACAAGGTGTTATAATAAATGTCCTTGATTCCGTATTTGGCAAGAAATTCTTTGAATTCTTGGGCAATAAACTGTTTTCCGTTATCAACAATTACGGTTCTGGGTGTTCCGTAAGGTATAAAAATGTGTTTTTCCAGAAGTTTGATGATGGCGGACGCGTTGGCTCTTTTTAAAGGGAAGATCCAACAGAATTTGGTGAAAACATCCACTACACTAAGTATGTGCATGTGTCCGGCATAACTTCGAGGAAAAGGTCCGACGAGGTCCATTGACAATGACTGTAGGGGTCTGTCGGCACGTTTGGGGTTACCCATTAGGCCGGCAGGTGCTGCCGTGCTATGTTTATAAGCTTTACAAGTTTCACATTTAGAGATGTAATTGCGAATTTGTTTGAAAAGACCAGGCCAGTAATACTTCAAGGAAATCTTTTTATACGTCTTGAAAGTTCCTGGGTGTATAGAGTCGGGAGCACTATGATTGTCAATTATTATTTGTTCTCTTCCTTCGAGGGGAACGACAAGTTTCCAAGAGTAATCTTCGAGGATGGATAGTGGTGCCTTGCAATTACGGTATAGTTGTCCTTCTTTTATGATAAAATTAGGAAACTTTTGTTGATTATTTTTACAACCTTCGAAGATTTTCAAGTACCATTCATCTTTTGTGGATGGAGGGGGGGCAATTGTGTCAACATTTAATGAAGCCAATTCAATTCTTGAAAGAGCGTCAGGAACAATATTGTCCGCGCCTTTACGGTGTACAACATCAAAATTGAATTGAGACAAACGGGAGGCCCAACGAGCGAGTCTACCGGAGGGATTACTTAAAGAGATCAACCATTTCAAACTACTATGGTCTGTGACTACAGTAAATTTGCTACCGTCTATGTAACCGCGGAAATGGTGAACAGAATCCAATACAGCCAATAGCTCCTTTTCGGTAATTCCGTAGTTTTTCTCGTGTTTATTTAATGTACGGGAAAAATACGCTACAGGGTGTTCGCCATCTGGGAATTCTTGAGTTAAGACTCCACCGATTCCTACGTTGGAGGCATCCGTGTGGAGGGTAAAAGAGAGTGCAAAATCCGGGCAATTCAGAACGGGGGCTTTTTGAAGGGCATTTTTTAAAGTTGTAAACGCTTCTTCAGTTTCAGCAGACCATCGGAAGTTGCTGACACCTTTACGGGTGCCGGTAATTTTATTTAAGGGGGCTGCAATTGTGGAAAAGTCTTTGATGAATCTTCTGTAGTAACCTGCAAGTCCAAGGAAACCTTTGACTTCTTTCGCGTTTTTGGGCCGGGGAAAATTTGCCATGGCTTCCACCTTAGCGGGGTCTGTTCTTAGACCTTTTTCGTCGACAATGAATCCCAAATAACGTAAACGGGACTTACAGAATTCAGACTTCTTCAAGTTGATGGTTAAACCAGCGAACTTGAGTTGTTGAAAAACCTTTTCCAACATTAATAGGTGTTTTTCAAAGGTGTCGCTGACGATGATGAGGTCGTCAAGGTAACAAAACAGGCTGTTATCGACTTCAGGACCGAAGAGTTTGTCCATCAGTCTTTGTAATTCGGCGGGGCTGTTCTTTAGACCAAAGGGTAATCTTTTAAAATGGAACATTCCCCTACCAGGTACAACGAAAGCAGTTTTTTCACACGATTCTGCGTCCAAAGGTATTTGCCAAAAAGCTTTGCTTAGATCAACAGAGGAGATGAACTTGGCGTTGCGCAGTTGGTCTAAGGTCGCGTGGACGTAAGGTAAGGGGTATGCGTCAGCTTCCGTACAAGAATTTAAACGTCTACTGTCGAGACAGAAACGTGCGGAGCCATCTTTTTTAGAAACCAAAAGAGTTGGGTTGGTCCATGCACTTCTGCTGGGAACCACCGCACCCATTTTTAACATTTCATCAAGTTCTTTTTCCAAAAGTTTAAGCTTTTGGGGGGCTAAGTTGTAATAACGTTGCTTTATGGGTGGGCCATTGGTTTTAATGTGGTGTTCTACCAAATTTGTCAAACCCAATCCACATTTTTCGAAAGATATTGATTCGAATTTATTGACCATTTCCTTTAGTTGGAGAGCTTGGTCCGTGCTTAAATTTTCGTGAGGTATTATTGTGCGGATCTCACTAATTTGAGCAGCAGTGGAGGTTTCGCCAAGAGTATTAAATACTTGGGGAGCAACGTTAAAAGCCTTCCAGAAGTCAACGCCAAGGATGAAATTCTGGGATATAGAGGGCACTATTAGAAAATTGATTGTAATTATTTTATTGTTACAATTAATTGGCAGTGCAAGGGTACCGATGACCGGCTGGGAAACATTATCCGCAGTCGTCAGGTGTGTTGTTTGTGGCGAAATTTTAAAATCACTGTTAACAAAAGGCAGGTGAGCATTGTTGCCAAGACAGCTGACAGATGCACCGCTATCAAGTAATCCGGAAAAGGGCACATTGTTAACAGAGAAAAGAGCATAGGGTCTCCCATCTTTAGCTTGTTTGCAACAAACCGAGGAAACATTTAAGGTCTGGTTAAAATACTTAATGTGTGATAACCAATCAGTCCATTCTTTAGACCTTGGTTCAGAATGGGTACCTGAGAGGTTATTATTTAGTTTTTTGGCCTCTTCATGTAGAAATTTGGTGGGGGCTTGGAGAAATCCACCTGAGGTTTGACATCGCTTGGGTTTTGTAACCTTTCTGCATTGTGCCTTGATCTCTTGAAAATGTTGCGCAGTTCGTCGCGTGGAGGAGAGCGGTCCCTAGAGTGGTGTCTCTTGGAGGTTCGGGGTTCCTTGGATTCCAGAAGTCTTGCTTGCTTGAAACAAGTAGCGGCCAGGTGGCCTACTTTTTTGCAAAAGGAGCACACTTTTTTGTTGTCGAATTCTGGCTTTAAACCAGACGAACGGCTTGGCACAACCACATTATTCGACACATTCTTTATGTTTTTCCTATCCTGGTACGATTCCAGGAGGAGGCAGACTTCGTTTAGCTGGGCCAGGGATGCAATTTTCTGTGAGGTGATGATGTTCTCGTATTTGTTTAAAAGGCCATCAGTTATGACTGGTAATAGTTCAGCTTCCGGAACAGGATGTGAAAGCTTGATGTTGATGGATTCAGCCCTTTCTATGAATGTAGCCACAGGTTCATCTACTAGTTGTTTAATAGATAGTAGAGATAGTTTGATCCGGTGCTGGGCCTCCTTTTTTCCAAAGCTAGAGATTAGGGCAGCTCTGAGTTTATTCCAATCTTTGCATTTAGTCTTTTGGATGCGGTGCCACGGAATTAATTCTGGGGAGATGAGTTCTATAAAGTTTCTCCGTAGAATCTCGAATGGGATATTTTTGATTGTAGCCGTTTCTTCAATACGGTCAATGAAATCCATTACATCGGAGACGCCATTATATTTGACTTTCCAAGAGGATAAATCGTAAGTTTTATCTTGTGTCAAGATGGGTGCGACGTCCTGTTTTATCATTACATGCGGCGTAGGTTCTTTGTCAAGATTATCCAAAACTTGCGTAGCCGAACATGAATTATTTTCGTTGGAGGGGGCGAGATTTATTCTCCTAATGTACTTTTTGTTGAATAAAAGTGCATATGCCTTCAATGTAGATTTAGATTTGCTTGATGGCGAGAGTCCTCTATCCCTTAAAGCAGCTTGTAAGTGGGCTTTGGATAAACTATGCACATTGGGAATGGTACCCAAGTTGGATGATGTAATAGTTTGCTTGTCCTCCATTGTGAGTTTCCTGGGTGGTGGGGAGAAGAAAAAAGAAATTGGCCAGGGGTTTCCTTTAGAAAGCGCAAAAATTAATTTTTTGTGAGGCACTTTTCACTTGGTGATCACTGTTGGCACTTCCAAATGTGTTTTGTATACATGACACCAGAATTCTTGTCAAAGAGGGGCAGACGAGAAAAAATTTTGGCGTGGAAAGACCTTAGTGGTAAAGGTTTTTGTATTTCACTGACCACTTTTGAGAAAACTGTGAAATTCACAAGTATTTATTTATTTTAGAAAAATTTTGCCAGGATTGACCTTTAGAAAACAGGTTTTTTAT
Source organism: Limnephilus lunatus (assembly GCA_917563855.2). NCBI lineage: Eukaryota > Metazoa > Arthropoda > Insecta > Trichoptera > Limnephilidae > Limnephilus > Limnephilus lunatus. The sequence continues at coordinate 52,030,033 of OU830593.1, forward strand.
TTTCACAAAACACTTTGCACTGAGAAAGGCACTAAAGTTCACAAAAGGCACATTTCTGGCAAATAAAGGACAAACTTCCGGATGAAAATGACTGAATATGGGGTTTATTGCATCCAACCATATTAAAATTATTTTATTTATTCATGGAATCAGTCATTGGCTTTATTATCATTCCACTTTTCACTTATGTAAGGGAAAAAACACAATTCACTTTCACTTATGCTGAAAAAAAAACAGTACCTATAATGTACAATGGGGAAAGAAAGTCATTATTTTGTCCATTTGGAGAAACATTAAATTGTACTAATTTGACAGACACAAGTGGGCCAATTGGTATATTGTGCAGAAATAATAAAAATACGTAAGTCCGAAATTTTCATTAAGGAATTCGCAAAATAACTGGGGTTCCAGAATCAATGATTTCCGTTGGTATCCCGGTTCAGTCATAAAAAACGGTTTGGATTTAAAACGCAGCCTAGCAACAGTCGGTTAGGATTCCGGCGGGAACAAGGCATTTGCGCGCAATCCGGAATATCGCGTGAAACAAAGGCCGTTGGATTTGGCGGGTATTGCTGTTGCTAACGCGCCCGCCGCTTGGTGACGCAATTCAGATTCGCGGTCAAAAGCTGGCGTTTCGGGTACTCAAAATGGCCGTTTCACATGCGATTTAATTTCATAATTACAATCAGATCTGTTATGGATCTGATTTACATATTGGTTTCTGTGGTTTTTTCACAGGATTCACTGTAGAATAACAAGGCATAATTAATGTTTTACAAAATAGTTGTTGTGCGGGAAGGACTTTGACAGAGGAAGGTCCCGCAAAGTGACCGAGATAGAGAAAAAAATTCCAGGCTTCACGTTGATGCGCCAATTGTTAGGGTACCCCGATGTCGGCTTCTAAACCAACATCAGCACACCAACACGTCCCTGGCTAGCTCTCAGCGGGACTATGGTACTCTCTATTCAGGGGGGTGGGCAGCTCAAGGCTAGGGAACTTCTCTCCATCCTTCGGTGACCCACGGGATCCTCACTGGTCAACAATCCTCCCGCCGTAGCAGAATAATAACAATGTTAAATCATTTAGACATGTATTGTAAACTCAAACACATACATAGGTTTTTACAGTACAATTCAATTACAAGAAATGCAAATTACACAAACCTAGCTAAAGTGTTTAACTCTCCCTGACTGTCTCTCAAAACGAAACTCTCCGAGTCGTGATTTCCGCGGGGGCCCTACATTTCACTGAATTACGGACAACATTTAAAGAGGAAATCAAGATACAGCTTACATGTAGGTTGGCAGGAACCTCGTCTCATGTGGCAGCTTCATCAGGCACTTTCATAGTCTAAATAGACCGAACTATGGTGCGGCAAAAGGCCAATTATACTCAAAGGTATTTCAATAATACATCGCGGCCCGTTGAATTGGGTCCGCCGGCTACAGTGAGCCGCTAGCGTGCGTTCTCCAAGGCGCTCGGATTTCGTCTGTCTGGCGAGCGCAGCGGACTGCGGAGTCGCCGGGCAAGCGGGGAGGTAAACAGGATACGGGGCGGGGAGAGGCGGCGGCGGAACTGTGGGCTAGCTGCTCGCGTTCTCGAAACTACTCGCTTCAAGGGCGTATCGTAACAGCGTGTAGGCGATTTGATGGGTAAAATCTGTATCTACAGAATAGGTCTTTTTATGTATTTCTATGGACAACTTTGAATAGAGATGTGAAGCTTGATTTATTATGGACCTTCTACGTTTTGGTTTTAGAACTAGAATAATAACGGAGTTATAACGATTTCTGTGGAAACATGAAAACACGCTTATTGTACTTGACTACTATCGTTATATTATCGTGTATATCCGCTTACGTATCGGAGTGGTTAATAATGTGTTGTAATTTATCAAAGTAATGTACGTAAAATAATCAGTAATAATTTCCAGCATAATGTTTGAGTGGAGGGTGCGCTCGTGGCGTGAGTTGCCCCTGCGGCTGGCCGACTGGGGCGTGCTGCACCGCAACGAGCTGTCCGGCGCGCTCACCGGACTCACGCGAGTCCGCCGCTTCCAGCAGGACGACGCGCACATATTCTGCGCGCAGTCGCACATCAAGCAGGAGATGGTGTGTTCAATATTTCTTTTTATTGCTGAAGATATTCCGTGAACAGTTTGAAATGACATAGATAATATAATATCTTTTCTTAAAGTATGCTCAGTTTCATAGTTTATACATATCAATGGTTCAGTTGATTAGTCAGACATCTCCTTGAGTGTGCAGTTGTATGTAAAAGTGTACACTCTATCTGGTACAAAACTTACTCAGATTTATAATCACCACCAAATTAATTGTAATGCAGAAAAATTTGTAGCGAATTAGCCACTGGAGCGATCACGTAGGGAGAAATAAATTTGCCTCGATTGCTTGAGATTTCCCAGAAGGTCATTTATAAAATTTTTCAAAATCATATCTTTGAATTTTAACATGGAGACATAAAAACTTAGTATAGTGCTATATAGCCAATGAATTAGCCTGTATTTTACCGTTTATCTCATATTTGTAGGATTTATAAAAAAAATCGTAAATTTTATAATCACGCGAATTTTGAGTGTTTTGACTTGAAACTGCCGTGAGGGATACTTATTCGGGTTAACATAGAGTATTTTCAGTTTCTATATGTTGTCTGTGGTATACTTTATAATGAAAGGTGCATATATTTTATCCGTAAATAGCTATTAAAAATTCGACGGGAAAATAATATTTTTTAAATTTATTTTTAACATTGTTCTAAAATAGTCTACGAAGTACAGATTTGCAACATCTATGGTCATAATAGATAAAGCATTTCAATAGCTTCGTGTTAAAATAAACGGCTGGCCAAGGAAATGTTTCAAATAATTACAATAAATGTTTCACGAATGGTAGGTAAATGTGGTCCATTTTTGGACTGAAATCAATCGCAGAAAAAATAAAAGTGGGCCATTTTTCGACCGAAATCGCTCCAGTGGTTAAACAAAATTTTGATGTTTTCTGGAACACTAGTAGGATATTTCAAAATGTTATACTAATGTACCGGACTGCTACGCCTCCCTGTGCTATTTTATAGCATATTTAAAATGTAAAACACAAGACACGTGTAAATAATATTTGATTTATGGTGAGCATTCACATATTGCTTTCCTTATTATCTGAAAACGTAGTTTTTGTCTGACTGATCAACTGGAAGATTGATATTTGGACCGGACGCCCTGCTTGTAATTTTGGATTGACATAGATCTTTTCTTAAAGCGTGCTTAGCTTTACATATTTATTGTTCTTAAGTTTATTTTGTACAACTCCATTTTAATTTCTCCCAAACGCAACCCAACTCAGCCACTGACTGGTAATGTTTATGTTGTGTTTTGAAATTCCAGGTCGGTGCATTGGAATTCTTGAAGGATGTATACAAAGTGTTTGGTTTCACCTTCAGCCTGTGCCTGTCTACCCGACCAGATAAATTCCTTGGAGAACCTGAAGTCTGGAATGAAGCTGAGAAGGTGATTTACTTTTACGTTTTATTTGTTTTATATTTTTTACACTGGAGAAAATGTGTCTTTAATGGTATGTCTAATTCTATGGCCACATTGTACGTGGTTTCATTATTGTACACGTCAACTTATTAAAGTTGTTTAGGTATAATTAATCTTCTAAAACTGGTGTCTTTTTTTTTCTTTTTTCACATATGTAGATTGAATGAGTTTTTTTTTATCTCCAGGCTTTGGCCGAGTCTTTGGACAACTTTGGTGAGCCATGGACCATCAAGGCGGGAGACGGAGCCTTCTACGGGCCCAAGATCGACATCACACTGTGCGACGCGCTCAAGAGAACGCTGCAGTGTGCCACCATCCAGTTGGACTTCCAGCTGCCTATCCGCTTCAACCTCACCTATGTCAAGTGAGGATAAATGCAATGCTTTTTGTACTCTCTACAGTTGGGAATCCCCTATGATAATATGCATCGATCAATTAAGTCTAGATATGCCTTACCTAACTAACTTGCCTGTGAATAATGACACCATGTAAATTAATGTTAACAATACAACTCTTCATCGTATTCCACCGCCTCGCTCAGAAAGCCTAGATAAAACACAAAGTTTGTTCTCAAATCCCATTAAGTAGTTTTGTCATTCATCAACCAATCAGATGCCTTGAATTTATCAATCCTACTTGGTATAAACTAGCCGTACACGCTCGCTAAGTCGCTTGAAGAAATAACCCGAGGGCGTTCATTGTGTGACAAGATTTGTTCTTATAATTTTAAACAAACGTCGAGAAATACGTCACGAATCCAGAGCAAAGGGCTGAATTAGGAAACGATTAATAAATAACATGAAACATTTTAGTTTTCACATTCTGAACAGGTCCTGTAGAACCAAAAACGGTAGGTATACTTTTTCATTATTGGGTTTTTTTTAGTAAAAAATATTTTTATAAAATAGTACATAATTATCAAAAAAATTTGTGGCTTGATATTATAACTAAATGGAGAGTTAATTTTAATGGCGTTCTAAAAAAACTTTTATTTTTAACTACTTTATTGAAGTAAAACTCGACTTGGGGGGTATGCTGGTGAATGCGTTAAGAAAAGTGGTGGTGTTACGAAAAGTGTTATGCCAACGGTAATCGATGCGAACGGTGATCGGGCGAGACGAACGGTTTTTAAAAAAATAAATTGTTTGTGTTATTGTTATATTCTTAATGGACTATTTGTCCGTAAATAAATAAATAAATTATATATAGCGGGTACCCGGCATGCGTTGCAAGGCTACTGTAACCTCGGGGTCAACTAAACTGTAATGGTTCCATCTGAAGTCTCGGGAAACTACATTATAATGCAAGCGCCTGCACTATACAAGGTGTCCGGAAACTCGTAGTACAAGCGGGAAACTGGGGATTCCCCATCACATTTGGAGTCGATTTTGTGGTATAACTTTTTTTGATTTGAGCTTTCGTTTTCGAGAAAATCGAGTCAGAAGTTGATTTTTTTTTTGTTATCAAATTCTTGTAAATTATTACCGACGATCATTGTACCTAACTAATAAAAACAATTTAAAAGAAAACCAAACAAAGAAATCGGTATTTAAAGCATAATTTTGAAATTGCCCATCAATTAATTCAACATAAAAATAAAATGTTTGCTCGTTCCACGGTTCAAACACAGCTGTGCACAGCTGTTACTACATATTCGCAGCTTCTGTTAAAATAACAATGCAAAATTAGCTCTATCTCTTTCTACGCTAGGTACAATCAACACGTGAAAGAAGAGACGAGATAGCGTTTTCGATATTTCGTAAACAGGTACCATACGGACGAACTAATAATTAAAGGGCTCTTCACACGGCACTGCATGCAGGGAATCTGCCGCAGAGTCCCTGAAAATTGGGTGGTTAGTAGTCAGAACCGCCTGCCGTATTATTATTTACCCTCTTCGAATTCTCTGTCGTGTCAGCCGCAGAGGGTGCGCCTCCAACTTGCGACCAATCTGCCGGAATGGACATGTTACGACACGTCGTTGACAGCGACTTGTACCAGAACAGCGATTAGGATATAAATATTATTATTTTACTCATCATGCTTGAAAAGGAAAAAGAAATTTGGGTAGAAATTTTTGATTTATACAAGGACCTTCGATGCTTGTGTGATATTTCCCACAAAAATTATTTGCGGCGAGATCTAAACCATAGATTCTCAACGTGGGCGATAAGGGGGCGACAATTCAGGGGGCGGTACAATTAAAGGAGAAAATTAAGGGCGTTTCAGACTTTCAGAGGGGCGGTAGGAGACCCAGAGAAACCCATCGCACCCTATCCCATTAGGGGCCATCCATTCACAAAAATAATTTCCCTATCCCATTACGCCCCCTCCGTTGCGGCAAATGTAGCCCCATCGTGATATCCCGTTACGCCCCCTTCGTCGAGGTGATGGTGGTGTACCGTTACGCCCCCTCCATTATGGCAAATGTAACCCTGTCGTGGTATCCCATTACGCCCCCTATTGCTGTTTCGGATAGGGGGCGCTAGGATAAAATTATTCTTAAAGTGGGCGGTGGGCAAAAAAAGGTTGAGAATCTATGATATAGGTTCTCAACGTGGGCGAAAACGCCCCCTTGGGGGCTTTTCAGACCTTCAGTTGGGCGGTAGAATACAAGGAGAGAATTGAGGGGCGTTTCAGACTTTCAGGGGGGGGGGGTAGGAGACCCAGAGAAACCCATCCCACCCTATCCCATTAGGGGCCATCCATTCACAAAAATAATTATCCTATCCCATTAGGCCCCCTCCGTTGCGGCAATTTTAGCCCCATCGTGATATCCCGTTACGCCCCCTTCGTCGTGGTGATGGTGGTGTACCGTTACGCCCCCTCCGTTGTGGCAAATGTAACCCTGTCGTGGTATCCCATTACGCCCCCTATGGCTGTTTCGGATAGGGGGCGCTAGAAATAAAAATATTCTCAAAGTGGGCGGTGGGAAAAAAAGGTTGAGAATCTGTGATCTAAATGGTGCGGTGTTATAAATATACAACACCACTTTTTAAATTCGAACCTAAAAGTTAACCTCAAAATAATAAAATATGTACACCTTTAAGAAACTTAAGTTTCCGACCACAATCTGAAAAAAAATTGTGAAATTGTGGGAATTTTTTAATTAATTTTATGCAAGAAACGACATAAAATGAGTGGTTAATAATGTTTATAATAAATTTGCCTAGTAAAATATGCGTGTGTTTTTATTTTTTTTCATTATCGGTAATTTTAGTTTGAAAAATATGTAAGGTGGGACATTTATAATTTTTTTCATTTAAATTGTTCCATATTGTACCAACCTTTTCTCATTTTTTCCATTGTTAACGTTGTTATAGTGGTCCTTCGAGCCGGATCTCGTGTAAGCGACGTTTCCGTCCCTCACACAGACTGTAAGATAGGGCGCTGGGTAGTCTATGTCAGCCGCTGTGTCTCGTGAAATAAAAGCCAAATTGCAATTAATTTCCGTCGAGAAATGGGTCCGGTTTGCAGAGAGAAAAGGTAGCTATCGTGTCGGTACTGGAATGCGTTCGTTCCCGGGTTGCACCTCTATTTATACCAAATAGAGGTGCGTTAAATGTTAAACGTTAAATAGGCGTTCGAATGTGTAGGTCATAACCTCCGCCACCATTCGCGTGACGGGCGTTGGGACTTCTGGAACTACCCTCTTTTCTGTGTTCTCTCTGCCGACCAAAACCATCTCTCTCAAGCATGTTTATTAATAAAAAGAACATAAAATACAAAAAATGATCGTGGGTCCCCGGCCCTACAATTTTCAGGGGATTTCAACATATGCAACTTATAACTAGATTTACATTATCACTTATCAACTAATTATGCAAAGTGGAGTTCGGCCTATCTTTCGTTATCATTTATTAGTCCAAATAATAAGCCGGAACTCCTGTAATTCAAACATAAACATTACATATTACAATTCAAACTATCGCACAGATCCGACCAATGATAATCGGCGCTCTGATTGGTCGGCTATGCGGTAGCAACGGGGAGTAGCGGGAAGCGGAGGGGGAACGGTACGGCAGTCTAGCGTATATAGCCAGGCCCCCCCCCGCTCCCGCTACCATACAACTAATGCGGGCTGACAGGGGAGGGTGCTCACCGAGCAACGAGAAATTAGAAAACGAGGAAGTTCAGCAAACACTCCTCGTCTTCTATTTCCCCGATAACACGTCCGTTACACTGTTTCTACAAAATAAGTCTTTTTTATGTACTTTTATGGACAACTTTGAATAGAAATGTAAAGCTTGATTCAATATATGGATCTTCTACTTTTTTTTTTTGGGTTGTCACTAGAACAATAACAAAGTTATAACGATTTCTGTGGGAACACACGCGTTAGCGTGAAAACACGCTTATTGTACTTGACTGATATAGTTATATTGTCGTGTAAACACGCTTACGAGTCGGAGTGGTTAAATTCAGATATTTTAAGTAAATTCTTAAAAATAGGATATATTTCCGTGAAAATCGAAATTTCACGACCGATTTCCACCACAGCCAGCCCTTGTCAGATAATCGAAGTAAATTCGTAAAAATATGACCTATTTTGGGGAACATCGAAATTTTGCGGTCGATTACCCTCACAACCGGGTTTTGAAATTGATATATCTGATGTAAATTTGTAAAATATGACATATTTCTACTTAAATTGAATTTTCTCGGCCGATTACACTCAGACTGGCTCTTTATACTCGGATATTAGCAGTGAATAAAAAAAAAACAAGATTCCAATGTAAATCGATTCAGATTTACTAAATAACAATTCGAATTAGGCTGTCTGTCATATTCGTTTTTTTTTTTGAAGTGAATTGTCTTTAGCCTCGTTGTGATTTGGAATTCGGATGAAACGGAAATGACGCATTGATCACTTTGATTGTATTGGTTGAGATATGAAACGGAAATGACGCTAGGTCTGCGCTCATTGGCCGCTTGATTATGACCACACTTTTAAAGGCTCATATAGGTTGAGATTGTTTTTGGTAAAGTTTCGCTTTTCTACCATATGTGAACCGCACTCGATATTTTTAAAAATAAATTTTGTGGGCATTACCTATGTAAGAATTTCTAGACATTTTGTTTTGAATAGTTTTACTTTGCATGTACATTTGTGACTTACATTTTAATTTATCTGCTACCGGTTTCAATGCAACCATGTCATTAACTAGTGAATGACACGGATGTGATGAAACCAGTAGCAGATAAATTAAAATGTAAGTAACAAATGTACATGGGAAGCAAAACTCCTCAAAACAAAATGTCACATTAAAAATTTATGATCTCCATCTTATTTCTCCTGTAGTGCATATTCCAATGAATATTTTCTGATTCCAGTGAGAATGGCGAGCGCGTGCGTCCCGTCATGATCCACCGTGCCATCCTGGGCTCTGTGGAGCGCATGATGGCCGTGCTGACGGAGCAGTACGCCGGCAAGTGGCCATTCTGGCTCTCTCCGCGCCAGGCCTGCGTCATCCCCGTGTTGTCTTCCTGCGACCAGTACGCCCTCGAGGTAATATACCCCCATTTCACTTATGATAGACACGTAGGTATATGAAAATGCTGTTCTGATATTAAGTAGTTAACAATTACCACTTGGCGGCGCTAGTGCATTTAATTTGTACACAATGTTAGAAATGCTGATAAGGACTTTAAAAGAAGAGTGAAAACAGGAAACTTTGTTGATGGTAGTTGCAAATAAAAAGTTCTTAAAAGAAGCAAGGTTAGCAGTCCATAATGGAGTGCTGAGAACAACCCTGAGGCATGGAACTGGAAAAGGAAGGATGAAAGTGGTCTGCTCATTGTAGAAATAATAACCCAGGGAATGCACTTATAGTAAAACCATGTATGATTTATTTTTTTTTTAAAGAAAGACATACATTCGCGGGTTACGAATAACCCCAACGATGTTTGAAAATTTCGTACTACCACCACAGAAAGCCGAAAATGTTGCTTGTGTTGTGATGGAGGACTTAGCCAGCAAAGGAAACGAACATGCGACGCTCGGGTGGGACCCAAGCGCTATGCCCACTCAACCACTGACCGGTCATTGTATGTATTGCAAAATGTTGCTTGTGTTGTGATGGAGTACTTAGCCAGCAGAGGAATCGAACATGCGACGCTCGGGTGTGACCCAAGCACTATGCCCACTCAACCACTGACCGGTCATTGTATGTATTGCAAAATGTTGCTTGTGTTGTGATGGAGGACTTAGCCAGCAGAGGAATCGAACATGTGACGCTCGGGTGGGACCCAAGCGCTATGCCCACTCAACCACTGACCGGTCATTGTATGTATTGCAAATGTGGAGATCCAGAAAGAGTGAACAAGTGATATAAGTATAAGCCTAAAGATGGTTTGGAACAGTGAACTAGGAATGAGTCAGGAGAATATATGGTGCAAAAGTGAATGGTAGAAGATGTTGAGAACTCTCAGGATGTCATGGCGTGATCAAGTGATCAAATGATCAAATACTTGAATTGGGTTGGTAGAGTAAGTATAACAGAAAAGTATATATGAATGAAGGCATCAGGATAGTTAAGTTTATAAGTATGTTGACGTGTTAAACACTTGTTCTATAGATCCTGTTTTTTGTTTAGGTGAAAGATAAGCTGATTGAATCAGGATTCATGGCGGAGGCAGACACGGACGCTGGAGACACCCTGAACAAGAAGGTGCGAAATGCGCAACTCTCCTATGTCAACTTTATCCTTGGTATGTTTGATAATTTGTTCTAAATTTTGCATTGTTTCACTGGGAAAAGATCACTTGTTGTAACTGATCCCAAAAATCAATAATTAACAAATCCGACACGATTTAAGATTCTTTCCACTTCCTTCTATAGCCAATGTTTCGGGTGGCCTTTCAGTGTCCATCATCAGTCTAGAGAAAAATTAGTTTATTAAGAAGGAAGAGGGAGCGGTAGTCTGAATATTATATCAAAAGTTAAAAAAAAATGGACATATTAATAATGCCGGATTTTCAGTGGTGGGCGAGAAAGAGAAGGCGGCCGGCACCGTGAATGTGCGCACGAGAGACAACATCGTCCACGGCGAAATGACCCTGCAGCAGCTGCTGGACCACTTCTCCAACCTAGCTAAGACGCGCTCCCTGGCCGAGGACACCCTGGCATGATCAATGATCTCACCAACGTCAATAGAAACAACGGAGACGGGCCACGAACCACTATTAGTATGAAGCCGCGCCCAACATCATTCACCCGTACTTCTGCTAATTTCATCTAAAGAAGCCTAACTTTCATTGCTTTGTTAGCACGTGCAGTTGGTTGTAGCTCGACGACAGTCCATGTCATATTTCCCTTATGACCGAGACACTAATTTATTTATTTACATTCTGATAATAAACCATTTTTCACCCAATTTTAAAAGTTGCTAAAGGTTTGCCGCTGATGGTTCCGCTGCTGCAACTATCCCTCTTTCTTATAAACAATACATATATCGCAGAGAGAGAGGTTACAAGAAGCAGGACTATTAGTTTTATTTTTAGCCTTTTTTCACCTTTGTATTTTAAGTTTAATTTTATTTATCCTCAACTTTGAAATGTTACTAAGCATTCATTCTTTTAAGTTTTTTTTTTTACATTAAACTGTATTTTCGTTCAGCATGCAATGCCACAACGAATGTGACATTAAACAAATTGTTTAGGAGAGAAAAAACCACGACAAATACGCGGTATTGTAATTAAAAATCACATGTCATATCTTAACCGTTCAGGCCTCGGTCATATTTTGTCAGAGGTTCAAATATTTCTTCAAATTGTCATCACATAGGTAACGATATGCAATGTTACATATTATCAAAAAAGATACATTTTAACAAATATTTAGTATTCTGTGTATGAACGTACTTTGAGAAAATGATTATGAATCGAATGCCAATAAAATACTATTATAAAAAAATTGTTACATTCGCAGTATTGCGTGCCGAATAAAGATAATTTACTTGATAAAATTATATTTTTCGTCTATTTAAACGTAGGTACATATTCATTTGTAGGCTAGCATTTTTCATCAGTTTCTTGATTTTCAAAGTGAAAACTTAATACCGTTGTGATTCGATACTCGATGAAACAAAAAGTCAACGCTAAAAAGAGACAAACACATACATCTAAAGGATTTAGCCTGCGAGAGAATGAGATAGAATAATCGATCTCCTCTTTGTTTCCTTTTTGCCTCCCCACTCTTGTCTACTTTAGTTTTCTGAAGGTTTCACTTCTACTACATGTGAACTGGCACTTGAATTTTTGTTTTTACACAATTTTGAATTCAAATTACTAAACATTCTTTTTTGCATTTTTATATTGTTCAAGTAGTAAATATTTTATACATATTGAAATTATGCTGCAGTGCTCTATTTAAATTTAATTATCAGTTAGGGTTTTATAGATGTATAAGAATGCTAGTATATATTTTTCTGTAAGACAGCTTGGTTGTGGCTAAATATTATGTTTTCCTTTTTTATAATTTGAATGAATGTCAGTATTTCTACTCTATAAAAACACATACGCTTTGAAAGCATACTATTTGGAATGGATGTTGTCAATAAAACTTTTCCAAACATTACATACTTTTATTTATTTTAACTCTATAATTTCTCCCTGGATAAATGATATGTACAGTGAAACCCTCTTCGTTAGAACATCTCGTTCGTGGCTTATGTTTGTTTTTTCCGGTTCCTTGGAAAATGTCTTAAGAGGGTTTCACTGTATTTTCAAAAGTACCTATAAAAATAGCCTTTATACAATGTATCCCCAATTGGGGTATTTTTCGAGGCAATGGAGAAAGGAAGGTCGGGAAGTACCTGGCTTTTCAGGTCTGGTCACTAAAAACAGCCATGTCAAGTAACATTTCGATTCTGAATGTTGGTCTTTTACCAGAGCGATATTGGGAGAACCTACAACTCTCCAACGCTTAGAAATATATTATAGATGCTTCAATCAAATAAATACTGCGAGGAAAACACATCTTGTCTTTAGAAATAATCGGGTATTTTTATTTTTTTGTTTAAGGCAATTCACCATACTTTCAAGTGCCAAAATCTCCTACTAATGAATCCATTTTCGGATATAGTTTCATTATACAATGCGGCAAATTAAGTTCTTTAGAAAATCTTCGGAAAACATTTTAATATTTGTGCCTAAATTTCACAAAATAAACAAAGCAATTTTGCTCCATTTCTTTCGGCATGAATCAAAATGGGTGGCGTTCCAACGAATTTGGAATTGGAGAATTAAACCTAATGCCGTCCGCATAAAGTCTATGTCCATTTTGTATCAGTTATGCCCCGCCTGCAGTGGTTAATGGACGTCCCTAGACTCTGCTCCGCTTGGTTCTGTGAAATCGATTTTAAATTTACTTGTTATAATAAAAAATAAAAAGGACTTAAATATTTTTTACAGGCCTTTACGAAATTAACTTGTGAAAAACAACCTTTCCAAAAACGTCTTTTAAAGTATTTTTAAATCCCTTCCAAAGAGAGGCGGGGATTCTGATGTCGAATTTTTCAAGGATTAGTGGATCACGTTAACCGATTGATAGAGATACTGATTCATAGCATTAATGATATTTCCGCAAACTAAAGCGATAAATGGTGTTTTTAGCGATAAATACGTTAAAACGCGAAATAGTAGCGATTTTTACGACAAAACTCAATTTTGCTAATTTAATTGTTTTTCCCCTCTTGCCGACTCCCATTCCTTGATGTTATCCTATTTACTATTTAGATATAAACGCTATGAAAACGCAAAATTAAAGCTATAAAAGCTATTTTTTCAATAATTAATGCTTTATTTCTTAAAAATTAAAGTTATTAAGCCGATTGAACACATAATCTCAATCTCATTGGCTTGGGAGTTGAAAGGTCTTATGTGATAAACTGGCGACATTCAGTTTTATTTCGATTCGGTGTATTGTGTACCTACATAGATGGGATTATCCAGTGTTGTAGATTTGAAAGAATGTGTACAAGAATGTACAAATGTGTAGAGATGTAGATAAAAATATAACTTTATTGGTATCCAATGTTGGCAACGAATAATAAATATTACATTTAACAGATGTATGGCAAACGGATAAAACAGAACAATAAAATACTAGATTAATGTTAAGTTAGGTTTTTTTCACTCCAGCCGAATCATTTACATCTAACAAACAAAATAAATTAGGACTCTTTCGTAAGTTCCTCCTGGGTGATCTGTCGTACTCGCGTGTCGAAGTTGACCAGCAAGGAGTTGAAATCTTTGAAGCCAGACAGGTCTTGGGCCTCCTGCAGTCCGAGCCATTTGAAGTCCGTGTGCTCGTCCGACAGTTTGATCTCCGCCGCAGGGTTCTTCAACCTCGCCAGCCAGTATACCACCTCCTTGGGTTTGCCCTTCACCTTAATAATAATGTACATACGTATTTGGATTAGTACTGCATCAAAATATAACTATGTAATTATAAATTATATCTAATTATAAACCATAAATTGTAATTTTATGTAAATCAAAACCAAAATTTCCTCTGAAATCAGTAAGTACTTAAATACAGTAACCGGACAACTCAGAATCATGCAACTTCAACACCTCTTTGATTAATTATTAAAAGTGATAGAAAATTAGTTAATAACTCAGGTACGCCTCATACGTCATTACTCATTACTAGACATCGGATTATATGCACTAACAAGGTGCCAAAATATGCACTAAAAAAGGCCGAAATATGCACTAAAAACTCCTGATATGCACAATGCAAAATCAAAAAATCATTTTTATGTTCATTTATTTATTTTAATTCAAGACGATACGAAAACAGCGAAATATTCTTAAAATTATGCATAGTTTTTGTGACAATATGCAATTAAGTATTTTTCCAAATTTTCGAGCGCAAATTTGTGATGTTTGTCACCCAGTATTAATTTGTACGTCGAAAACGACCTCTCTATGTCAACTGACGTCATTCGACAAAATTTAAAATTTGGCCCATTTCTGGAGATACATGCCGAGCGATTCTATATCATTTGTGGGATTGTTATCGAGATAATGGACGTAATCTCCTGTCAGATTTGTGTGATTTTTACATATTTACTGTCATATATTTTAGTTTAGATCGTTTTAAACACGAATTCCTGCAAGTATGCCTGATTATTTATTCATTTAATTTAGATTGTACATAGAAAAAGCAAATAAATCACACAAATCTGACAGGAGATCATGTCTGTTATTTCGATAACGATCTCACAAAAGATATAGATATCTCACAAAAGATAACGGCTGTTTAGGCAGAGTATGGCCTGTGTCGTTAATGTTATTCTTCATGTCTGCAATAATCAGGTTTTTAAAGAAAATAGCATCAAACTTTTTACGAATCTTTTCTGATATTGATTTAGGAAGGGCGTTGGCGAGTTCGATCATTATTTCCAGTATTTCTATTGATTTAAATAGAGGAAGGTATCTGGTAACTTGTGGAAATGTGTTGAGATGAGGGCGATTTTCTGTTTAATGGATGCATCTTCAAATGCTAAATATGCACGGTTGGGGAAAAAGGCTAAAATATGCATTAACGCCGTAATTAGAGAGTTATATGCATTTACATATGCAAATGCATAAAATCCGATGTCTACTCATTACATATGTATGTCTGGCCGTATTGTAGGTAGGTTGAAACTAATCTAATGGCTCCAAGTGGTTAAATAGGTTACGTTAGGTTAGGTTACGGGCTATTTTTCAAAAAAAAAATTGACTTTTCAAAGGGGTGTTGAAATTGCATGATTCTGAGGTGCCATGGAACCCTTAAATATGTGTCTACTTAATTATAAACCATAAATATTTTATGCAACATTTTTTTATTTCAGATAAAATAAGGATCACACTTGTCTGTCCTATGGACGTATGAATCCATCCCTCCCACTGCGGGGCAAGGCAGTGGTTCGAGAGAGTTCGGCTGGAGAGGTCAAAGGGTCTCCCTCAACCAGTCTCTCCCGATTCGGTCCGTCACATAGTAGATGGGCAAACGCAACCGCCGCCAAGACCTAGGCAAACCTCACCCCATGAACCCGGGCACACCTGCTAAGTCACCAAACGTCAATAGCACCATAGTTGGGGCAATCTATGGCAGGGATGTTGGTTATCCAATAAATGGTTCCCGGGGGGGTGGGACCCATACCGCCCCCCCCAAATTGAATAATGTATTGGTAAATGATCTCTCATTATGGAGAACAAATCCAAGCATTTGGTTGGCGTAGGAGACAATGTTTGATATGTGGCATTTAAAAGAGAGATTTGCATCGAAAATCATGCCAAGGTCTCTAATCTCGTGTGGTAGGGTATTTTTTAGAATACCTGGTAGTGGAGGCTTTCTTTGATATCTTTGTAGACCTCGAGGTCCTCCTCCATCAGACCAGACTCTTCCTGGGTCTCCCGCAGTGCCGTCACCCACTCTGTTTCATTGGGATCCACGTGGCCTGGAAAGCAATACATCATTTTTTATTTGTCAGGCTGGTATTATTTTTGTTTATATTAACTCCACGTAGGAGACCCTGAGGAAAACAATTTCCCTGAGGGCTTATGCCATCTTTGGTGATGCTGTATAGAGTAACTTATTAAGGAAAAAAGGTATGAGAGGTCAAAGGGATTTCCTCAAGAGGGCCGCCACGCGGTTGTTGCGCAGATGCATCTGCCATCAAGGCCTGGAAAAACCTCATCCCACCCAAACACCCCTGCTAAGCTACCAAATGTAACAATCCACTTGGGGTGACCTATGGCAGAAGTTTTGGCTATCCAATGAACAGTTCCCGGTACAGCAGTACTTATACCAGCCTACCAAATTTACAAATAAATCAATATAGTATGTATATTAGGAAGACACTTAACAGGTTTGCTGCGACAAAATGTTGAGGGTGTAAATCAACTAAACCTGAATGTGCACGATCGAGAATGGTGTCAGCGAACCGATAAAGAATTCTGAAAGTTCGGTTTTCGATTTGGCCATTGGCTTTAATTAATTTAATATGGAAACATATCCTCCAAATATTAATATGGAAACACATTAACTGTTAACCGCGATTTAGCCAATGAATCGACAAAGATTTGTCCATTTATCCCGTATTTTTTGGGTTTTATAAATTTAATTTTTATTTTTGAAGTAAAACTTCTTTAGGCACGCTCGACTTGGGGGGTAAGCTGGTGAATGCGTTACGAAAAAGTGTGATGCGAACGGTAATCGATACACGATGCGAACGGTGATCGATGCGAATGGTGATCGGGCGAGGCGAACGGTAGGGACTTTACGCACGCTTGACTTGGGGAGTGATAAGGATAAGGATGAGGATAAGGATGAGAATAAGGATGAGGGTAAGGATAAGAGGGATATATAAGTTAGTGAAGTTTTACTTCAGTCGTGTGGTCTAAAGCAGACTCGTTTTTTGAAGTAAAACTTCTTTACACACGCTCGATACTTGGGGGTAAACTGGTGAATGCGTTACGAAAAGTGGTGATTAGTACGAAAAATGACATGCGAACGGTGATCAATGTCATTAAAAAAGGAAACGGAGCATGTGCAACTTTTGCCCAACTAAAAAAAGACCCTTGAGTGTGTACTACTGCGCGAAATATAACAAACCATATTGTCTGGAATGTCAATGTCACTCCAATGTCACATATTCTTTTATAAGTTAGTGAAGTTTTACTTCAGTCGTGTGGTCAAAAGCACACTCGTTTTTTATTTACTTTATAATTCATTTTAATTTATAAAAATCACCTACCTAAATTTGGGTATCGGTCGAGTGGGGGGAATGACGGTAACAGGAGGTTAAGAAGTATAAAATTACAATACATAATAATGTGCTGTGTATAAGCAACAATCAATTTTAAGTCAAGCTAACAATATTATGATAATACAGTGGGTATTGTATTGTGTGGTGTAAACGAGTTACCTTTCGGGGGAGACCAGTGGAAATCTCCATAGGAGGCCTTCATCAGTAAATACTGTATGGCATGGTCAATAGTTCGAAAAACTACTAATCCGGCTGCTTTTGTAACCATTGTTATAATTAAATTGGTACTTCTAACTTTGATAAACAACGTAATCAATAATCAAAATCTTTAGTCTGCTTTCATTTTTTTAAGATCTATTTTCAAAAAATTATATTTCTTTGCAAACTCGCTGAAAACACAAACAATAGGATTAGTCTAATGTGTAATTGCTCTAATCTCTAATCTGACAATCTTATTTGAAAAATAAATTGACAAGAACTGTCAAAACGGTGTTGCCACACTACAAATGGGCAGTTTTCCAGAGAAGGTAATTTTATAAACTAAAATTACCTTCTCTGGAAAACTGCCCGAATTGAGATTCGTAAAAATATTCCGAATTAAAATATGCTAAATGAATAAATAATTTACAATGTTTGCAATGCAGAAAAGTCAAACTATTGGTGCAACCAAAATTACGTAGTACTTATTTTCTCCCTTCAAATATTTTTGTGCGTTGGCAACAGTAACAAAGATGTCAAACCAAGATGTCAATCCGTCAATCGTTCGATCAGCTGGAAGTGGCATATTGTAAAATAAGTATTTTCCTATAAAACTACAATAAAACGAAAAATAAGCAATAAAAGTGTACTGGTATTTTCATATTTTTATATAGATTGTCATAAGACATAAGCGCAACGATTAAACGCGACTGTTAATTAATAAAATTACGTTCAAGTGTAGTGACAGCGAAAGGCGTTTGCTCCGATGACATTTCGAGTCGAAATCGGGATTGTTCCAATTTTTAATAGCTGAAGTGTTTTTTAGTGCTGTTGAATGTATAAATAAGAACTGTTGGTGGAATGTAGTTTAGGTTTAGGATGGAAGGAGCCGTCGCGCGGGTTCCGCGCGTGTACAAGATCGTGGTGTTGGGGGACGGAGGGGTGGGCAAATCCGCCGTCACTCTGCAATTCGTCAGTCACAGTTTCCTCGACTACCATGACCCCACTATTGGTAAGTCTTCAGCCTTTCCTTCCATATAATAGACCTTTGAAATTCGGCCAATGTCGAGGTCTTGCCCCTCCACAATGTAAACAATGCAACCCCCTTCAAAATTCTGCACAGATCTATTATTTAGTGTAATATTGTCTAAGTATGTCAAAAGTCTTATCTAAAAATATAATGAGTAATAACCGTATCTTCCTTTCTGTAGAATTAATTTATTCCTAAAATTCAAATGTCTCTTTTTGTAATAATAATGTAAATCAATTACAATAGGCCACTTGCATCATATTTTTAATTTTTTTTTCTGGTTTAGGCAAATATTCTAAGACATTCTGTATTTTTTTTTTTTTTAAATCATATTTTTGAAAACTGGCGATTTTTTGAAAATTTCAATCCGAATAATCAGACCATTTTTTATAAACCGGAAAGACGGGACATAATTTTATGGGTGCGAAAAAACGATAATTACATAGCCTAAAATTATTTGAAAAATAGAACGTTTTCCACATGAATAGCAATAAATTGTACGGGGTTCTCTTAGTAACATCTGTAAAAACCCCGCCATCTTTATCAAAAAATCAAACCAAAGGTAAGTTCGCATAGAACAAACAATAAATCTAGTGAACGTTAAACGCAAATTCAAAAATTCACCGGAAATCAAGGTGTTGCCATATAAAAAAAAATAATCAGTGTGGAATTTTACAAAATTAAGGGAACATAATCGGAGACGGGACATTTTCATGTAGTGACGTCACGAGCTCAAATAATGGATTTATTCATTTAAAAATAAAAAAAACTGTACATTTCTAAAAAAATTTACTAACATTTTTGTAATCTTAGTAAAAAAATCTATCCACACGATTTTTTCCAAGTCGTTATGAAATCCATGCAAGTGGCCTATTGTTCATTCAGAAACAAGTCTGAAAACTTCTTTTTGAGCTATTGCCGTTAGTAGATGTCACAATGAAATCTGTACTGTTTTTTCCATAAATACATACTCTTATTTAATAAATTTATTTATGGCATTATAACTTTCAAGCCATCTTCCCTACATGCCTTCCATTGATATATTCAGTGTAACTCTAAGTGACCAGCTCAGGCGATGGGGCTCTATAGTAGCCAGAGTTGAGTTAGCCCTTCAGAAGCTGGGCGTAGTGGGCAGGGCCCGCAGATGCTTAAATAATACACAATTGCTGACCCTGTACAGATCGCAAGTACGCGCCACTGTTCAATTTGGAGCCTCAAAATACCTGAAAAAATACAAATATGCAGAAACGGGCAGTCCGTTTGATAGATTTTTCTATCTTAACTAGCGGATTGCAATATTATATAGTAATAATTAGATAATTTGTAGAGCGCCGTTTATGCGAAAAATCACCTCAAGGGCGCTGTCCTTGTTCTACTGGTATAAAAATGGAAGATACTCCGAGGAAATAGCATTATTGATCCCTTCGGCACCGGTGCATAGTCGGGAATCATGCCAAACGTACGCCATATGTACAAGATTGACATTTGTCACATGAGAACAGGTCACTTCTACAACTCGTTCTTGAGTTCAACAGTTCGACTGTGGATCTCTTCAAGATCCGTGTGCACTTCGCCTTCTCATAAAAAAAAACTCCTTTGTGTTAATGTAAAAAAAGAAGGGAAAAAATAATCAGTTTTTCTTGTTGAAATTATAAGCTAGCCGAAACACTTGTTTTTGAATGAAACTAAAAATATCTATAGTTTTTGTAGTAAGTAGGTACTAGGTAGGTACCCTGAATACTTATATATGTAGTATTCCAAGGCAGAGCTCGTATGCACATCATAATGGAGTATTGGAAAGGAAATCTACGTCGTAACTTGCTACTTATGACATTTATATATATATACATACTTATAATGATGGATGACTGTGGCCATTCTTTTATAAATAACTAGACCTTTGTAGTAGAACGCATTTATATTAAAAATGATGTTTTATTTCGACTTTTTGTAAACACAACGTTTTGGTAAAACTTTTCTAGCTACATTTTTTAGGGATGTCACTTTTCAGTGGTTTCATATATAATACTTTTCAAAGTGCAATGTGAAAAAACAATTTGTGCTGATTAACCACTCGGATCGGTAAGCTTGTTTTCAGGATAATATAACATTACCAGACATATGTACGACGTATGAGGCGTACTTGACTTATTAAGGCATTTACTAAAAACTACATTTACGCGTAATTGTTAATTCAAGAAAACTGTATAATAGGGTACATGAACTATATGTAATATAGTGTTTTCAATGCATTTAATAGGTGTAAAAAAAATAACTACAGTCAAATATCATACTTAAAACCCCCCAAAAAAATTTAAATTAATTAATTCACTTTTAAAGTTGTATGAAAATTCATATATCAAAAACGAGTCATCATTGACTGGGGAGATTGTGACGTCACAACGTACCCACCTAGTCCCACGTCAAATTGTTTTTGTTCCAGTTGCTATGCTCGTTTGAATAAGTTTGATACTCATAATGGTTTAGTTATGCATCCTAAACCCATTCAATTGTATAAAACATATATTGTAAATACATATTATCATATAGATTATGATGGCATTTAAGCGCCCTTGAGGTGATTTTTCACAAAAACGGCGCTCTACAAATTGTCCAATTATTATTATTATTATTATGGCAGTTACATGTTCCTTTTCATCGTATGACACCGCTTTTTACACATAATAACATCATTTGGGACGTTTATAAATAGTTTGTTTGGTGTTGAAGATATTGTATTTGTACACGTTGGTACAATACAGTATTTATAAACGGTATCTACGGACATTTTCTTCGAAAAACAAATTATCACCTGAAGACTGATTACTGGATTACGACTTGCGACTTATGACAGCTGTCAAGAAGTGCACAGTGACGTCACAAGCCAAAACCGCGCGAAAAGGGCGTTTTAGCCCTAATTTGAAAATTGAATATTCAAAACGTTATTGAAGGACTATTTCCTATCATAAAAAAAAAATGTTTGAATATTCCAGTTTGTAATTTTTTGATGTGATTGTACCCTATTCAACTCTCAAATTTCTCAAAATTATAAATAGAATTGCTAAATTCCACATCAAAATTTTGAAAAACAAATAACAGCTTTTACATAAACTTCAAAAATTTTAATTAGTTTTAGCGAATCCGTTAATATTTATTTATATCGTCTCCTGTAATGTTTTCATTTTGTGACTTGAAGGGTTTTACCCACGGAGGAAGGAAAAGAGTGGAGGTGGTGATAGGAACTTTTTTTTCGGCAATGTTGTCGCCAGTTTGCGGTAAGAGGTAAGGGACGCGCGGTAAGAATGGGTGGGATTTAAAATGGTTAGGCCCGTCCATCTAGCCAGAATAGGGGAAAATCCCCAGTTTTAACCACTTCACACTATTATTTCTTATATTTTTTAATTTTTGGAAATTAATTACAAGGGTTTTTTTTTATCAAGAGTTAGACAATACAAATAATATCAAATATTAATAAACTTTATTTTATTAGTTATCTTCTTAGTGAACTACACAACAACAAAAGTAAGCACAACCTTCATGTAAAATTATTACAAAAAAAAATAGTAATTTTAAGCAACAATTCATAATGTTATTCAATGCCATTTTTTTATTTATTGATTCTTCACATGGTAGATATAATTGTTAGTAATTATTTCAATTGTTAACCTAACTAGTAGTTCAGTCTTTTGGTAATTTTTCCTGAAAAGTTTTCTGGGAGTTTTTTAAATTGCTATTTTCATAGATTTCGATTTGCTCTTTTCGAATTTTCACTTTGCCACCTCGTATCTTTGCTGCTCGCGCTGCCTTTTTGAAAAAAATTGTGACCAAAGGCAGTTCTTTGATAATACCTTCTTTCCGACTCATTTTACTATGAAAATAGTTATGTAATTATTTAAAATAGAGAAAATTTCCTCACCCTTTTTTATAGAATAAATAGTTTTAGCGTATGAGCGCCGCAAAGTCTCCTCCAATACACCAAGAGTTCAGCGCCTGCATTGCTTCTAAAGAAAGAGGTTCCTACAAAAAACGAATTATATAAATTATGATAGTACTACAATATACATTATCCTATTTATAAGGTATCAAGATTATGGTAAAATACTCCCTCATTTTTGTAATAGAATTGTCTAACCTATCTTTATAATACTTTCAATGATACACACCTCATACAAATCAGGGATAGTTCCAGGTCGCAGTTTTCTACGTCTGTTTTTGGTGGTATAAAAGTCGTTACCTTTAAAGTGGTTAGAGCAAATTATTGAATATTTTGTTGGATTCCAACCATCTTTATCTACAAGCTTCTTCCGCTGCTCTCTTACCACTGAATCTACCGGAAACCTGCAAGATCAAAATATCAATAATATACCTGCAGCAAAAAATAGCCATAACTGGTAATTATACCTACTCTTTGGAATAAGAATGTCCCATTTCACAAATCAATGCTGTGCGATTGTAAGCTCTAAAGTAGGTTTCTTCACAGCCCAGTATCGCATAACTTTGCCATCACCTATTCCGCCAAGTCAGCTACCTACAACAAATGTCTGAGATAAGCTTGCGGAAAACGAGCAATTTATTATAAAAAAACAACAGTAAAAATACGTTCAGGTGAAAAGTAAAGCTATCTCTAGTTTTTAACTGTTTTTCTGAACGGTTTTTACAGAATTTTACAATGCACGTCATTGTTTAAATGTAATAAACGCACTTTACAATTTACGAACGAACGATCTGCTTGCGTCCGCTCCGCCAAGGGTTGAACACATACTGGCCTAGTGCCCTAGTAAGCCACGCTTATGCCCCGCCCATTTGGGCCTGTTTGAGTTTTTTTTCATGCGTTGGGCCTGTTTGCCCTAGTGCCAGCTCCACTCTATTCTTTCCTCCGTGGTTTTACCAAACCACAGACCATTTGTAAGCATACTAAATATGTGGAATCAAAATAAAAAGTTATAAAAAGAATTTTATCTATTTATATGTGCATATTTACTTATTCCATCGAAAATGTATGAAGAAATAAGTAAAATTTTCAAAATTTGCAACCCCCGACACAAAAAAGAACCGATGACCTTGAAATGCCTGAACAGATTTTCATGAATTGTAGCTAAGAACCGTCTCGATCATGCCAGCTTTCAAATAAATAAAAAAAGTATCACAATCGGTCCATTCGTTTAGGAGTTACGATGCCACAGACAGACACACAGACGGCGGTCAATCTTATAACACCGCTCCTTGCATCGGGGGTTAAAAATGAAATTATGAAAATATAGAAACATAAAATTGTACAGAAATGAAATTGAATTACTTAAGTAGTTGCATTTTACAAATAATAAAAACATCATTAAACAACATTTTCACAAAAAGAAAACAAGAGATGTACTTAATATTAGTACATTTATATTTTTTCAAGTGTTCTAAAAATTCCAATATTCAAAATAGAGAAGTTGGCGGTGGCGTAAACAAGAACTAACTCTATATCTTTACATTTTAATTTGGCAACCACACCTACTATCGCCTACTATGTTGTAATGATAGTGCCCTCCTTTTTCATGTATATAACTGTTCCATTTCATTACATTGGAATGTTCCATGTCATTTGAATTCAGTGTTACAAATCTAGAAATAAGTTGTCCTGGACAGGAACTTATATAAACTTTATGACAATAATATCATATTATTTTTATGCTAATATTATTAACAAATAAGTATGTAATGGGACATTTTCTGTGTAGTTTCAAAATATCAGTTAGGTGGGAGTGGGAGGTGGTCCTCCTGTCATCAATCTAAGCAGTATATTTGTGGACCAGGCTTGCCAATTTGTGGAGAATTCCTCAAATTGCGGGGAATTCCCAAGAATTTAAACCAATTGGGTGTTTAGTGGGGAGAACCTTGATGTGGGAAAAATGAGAGGATTCTACATTATTACAAAAACTGATGTAACGAACACCGATGAAAAGAGTATTTCCTCATTATTCAATTATATAAAAAAATTATATTTACAATTTTAAATGAGAATATATTATATAATGTACAGCACTGGTAATCCACCCAGTGAGGCCAACATTATTCAATCATACTGTAAAATGTTAATTAATAATGAATCAAAATAAAAATATATCTTTGTTTTCTTTCGCGGCAAATTTTCAATAAAATTTCTATGTCTTAAACCTGAATGAAAGAGAAAACCCAAAAATGACTAAATAATAAAGGCTAATTTCAAAAGAATTTTGTCTCATTTAGGAGGTAAAGGAACTTGTGGGGAATTAGAACATCTATCGTGGGTATTTTAGAACATGTGCATTGGCAACCCTGGCATGAATATTTTACCAAAACTGAAATATTTTCACAATATATATAGTCTCAAATATTCCAACCCTGGCGCATTAAGAAATTCATTATTTTTTTAATGACAAATAAATTATTTCACAAAAATATTGTCTGTTTATTACTTCCAAATTATCTGCTTTTATCCAGCGAAATATTGAAGGAACTACACCTTTCCACAGCTTTTAGAAAGAAAAATATTGGCTCATACTCACACTCCCAGCATGATGTAAAATAATACAGAACTGTCTGAAATAATTATTTTTGATGAATATGAAAGAAGACGAAACGAAATATTGACAAAGTACATTTCCAATTACAATTTTATTGCTACAATATTATACTTATTCTATATATTGGGGATTCAATTATGAGAAGATAATATATTATATTTCTCCCTAAAATTAAATTTATGGTCTACAAAGTACGAGTAGTTAAGTTAAGGTGGTTACGCAGCATTTCAAACGTTTGTTGGAATTAATCTATTATTTTGCCTTTAAAATCTTTGTTTTGAAAACACACGTCCACCCTTATTATTACACATTGAAACACAACAATAAGGTAACGGCATTATTATGAAATTATGACAAAAACTTTAAATTGTCTCGAATGGCGTAGAAAATTTATGCGATTTGACAGTTCTACCAAGCTAGTGAGTGCTTTCATTATTACCATGATGATCCACGATTACAGTACTGTGACGGAATAAAAAGGCAATAAACATACATTCCTTATCACTTCCAAATCCTTCCATGATTTCCAAATACACCCCCCTATTTTTTTATTAAGACCTATTTATATACGAGCCGATTTTTTAATAACCACATTTGACGAGTATTCTTCCTACGAAAAACATGTTTATACTACAAAGTTTATAACTGCTGTCGGAAATCGAAGTGGTATCCTTGTAAGAGGATTTCGCATCTCGAACTTTTACACCGTGTTTAGAACGCAAGGCAGGTTTTAACTTACGATTGATTCTGCGTTAGAGTCCCCAAATAATAGTTAGACATGGAACAATCAATTTCTCGGAATTTTGCAGCATTCGGTATGCAACTCAAATATAAAGCTTCACTCGGTGCACGAGGAATCTGCAACTCATTATTTAATTTATCATTTTATTCTGAACACAAAACCAGTTGGTATGAGGTGAGTAAAAACTACACTCAGAATATGAAAATGATTTTCGTTTATTCTGGCATTAAATAAATAGTCTAAAACTAGAATTTTATAACTGCACATCGAATAAGATAATGTTTTCCTTAGAAATGTGTCAGCAGATGAAACCACAACAGACATTTTACATTCTGAACACAAAATTGTTTTAAATTATATCTGTGTGCGGCGAATTAAAACTACACTCAGAACATGAAAATGTTTTTATTTTATTCTGGCACTAAATAAATAGTCTACAACTAGAACTTTATAAATGCCCAGTAAGAGAATGTTTTCCTTCGAAATGTGTCAGCAGATGAATCCACAACTGGAAATTTATACTCTCAACACAAATATGGTTTAAATTAAGTCTTTATGTGGCGTATTAAAAGTGCACTCAGAACATGAAAATGGTTTTTATTTGATTTTGGCAGCACATACAGAGTCTGCAACTAGAATTGTATATATCTGCAATTGTAAACTGCAAAGAGATAATGTTTTCCTTCGAATTGTGTTAGCAGACGATTCCACAATTGGAATTTTACATTCTGAAAACTGGTTTAACCCTTCGAATAAAATAAATATATCTATTAACTTTCGCCTGTCAAGGATTGCGCACAAAATTCCCGGTTCTTCTCATGCATATTAAATGTTCCATTTTATTAGTTATTTTTTTTACCTTTTGCAATAAACAAAGATTTTATAAAATGTAAATAAAATAATTTTTTAGACGTGCTTATTAGAACATTTTTGTTTCTAAATATTAAAATTTTGATATTGGAAATGTAAATTGGCTAAAAAATACACACCTGCGAATATTCGAATCAAGGTACTAAATAAAGTAAAAATTCTAAATACAGATTCTTTTTCTTAAATTTTTTTTTAATAAAACTGTCTCTTCAGTTTTTATCGCATTAAAATTAAATGTGTGGG
The DNA here is from genome assembly GCA_917563855.2 of Limnephilus lunatus. Lineage (NCBI taxonomy): Eukaryota > Metazoa > Arthropoda > Insecta > Trichoptera > Limnephilidae > Limnephilus > Limnephilus lunatus. Next base: position 52,056,987 of record OU830593.1, read on the forward strand.
ACAATTTGCGTCTCTGTGATTAGACGGATTAAATTAAATCTGTATGTGGCGAATTAAAACTATACTCAGAATTTGAAAATGGTTTCTCTTTGATTCTGGCAGCATATACATAGTCTATAAAGAGAATTTTATAACTGCACTTCGAGTGAGGGAGGTCTAGTTTCTAGGTCTATTAGAGGGGCGACTAAGTGGTGGATAACCTCCAATGCACTTCAAATAAAATAATGGTCTCCTTCGAAATGTATCAGCGGATGAATACACAACTGAAATTCATCGTTACATTCTGAACACAATTCCGGTTTTAATTAAGAGTTAATTTGTTCGCGAGTTCCCAGCTTTAATTAGTATTTCTCTCATAATATGCGTACGGTTTTTCTACGAATTATGAAATTTAAAAAAACATAATTATTGACATTTATAATAAATAATAAAAGAAACAGTTGGATTCGTAAACAAAAGTAGCATAGAACATTTTCAAATGATTATTATGCATTTAAAAAAAATAACTTGCTTTACTTCCCACTAGACATGGGCAGATTCATTCCCAGGAGTGAATCGATTTAGTCTGATTCCCCCGGCCTTTTGAATTGATTCCTTTTATTCGTTCCTTTAATTCAATTAATTCCAAAAAAAAAAAAACCTTATTTATATGTATACATAGATATATTTTCTAATACGCGGTTTTCACTTAAGAAAACTAAAGTATACATGAGAGGCTACGAAGTACCGCACAAAGAGGAGGCCGAAAGGCTACGAAAAACCGCACAAAGAGGAGACCGATAATACTATCTCATTCTCTCGCAGACTACATCCTTAAGATGCATGTGTTTGCCTCTTTTTATTGTCGTTATTTTTCGTTTCATCGAGTTTCAAATCACAACTCTTCTTAGGGTCGTTCTGAAAAATTATGTCGTTCTGAAAAATTGAAGGTACTAAAAACGAAGTTAATGAAATATTTTTATGTGTACTTATTTTGCAAAAAAAAAAACAAATTTTGAGAAGAAAAATGTATTTATATTAGGCTAGCAATTAAATCTTAAAATGAAACAGTTTTTGTGGTTCACCCTAAAGTTTCACTAATTTTATTTTATTTATTAAACTTAAAATTGGTCTACTTCACGTGATCTAAACTTCCCACTACCTTCAGCCTCACAAAATATTCCAATTGGGGATGCCATAGTCTCATTAGCTCCAGATGGGAGCAGTTGGGACTTGCGGTATTCACATAAAAAAACATACTATTATCGCGCTTTCATATATCCGATCCGGTGACCTGGAATAAGTTTCAGTCAAATATATATTTTTAAATGCACCTACCTCAATGGTGAAGTTAAAACGATGCGCTGAATAAAAACTAATTAAAAGTCTGAGCGACACGCGTCATACAATTTATTACAAAAATAAAGGAATAAACCACTCGATCATCACGTATCACGGTCCGACAGCGACTGGTGTTTTTTTTACGGCTAGATAGACAGATACCATAAAAACAATAATATAAATAAACATCGTTGTTTCTAAACGCATTGCATAATTTACGCACGTGTGAGGGAGAAAAAATATAGGATTAACTTTCGCTTTTTGGTCTTTAGCAAAAGTTCAGGGTCCCATTTAAGTTTCGCCCAAAGATGACGGCTTGGCCGCGCGGGAACTAACGACGAACCGATTCTCTGCGGGCATCAAGGAATGAATTAGGAACTTCTGACTAATAAGTGTCTTTTGTCTTGCTGTGACTTGAATAACTTGCATTCCGCGGACCTAATAATGACTCGATATCTTCAACAGATTAGAATTGATCGACTCGATTCGTGGGACTTGTGATTTGGTACGACGACGTCACAGATGTTTTGATTCCTTGAATAAGTGAAACAGAGATTGGGGTTGAGAATTGAACAGACTTGTAGGACTATGACGAACAATGGGACTGGCAGGACGACTGTGAAATAGACGCGACACACGGAATTCAGAATTACTTGACTCTTGGATGACTCGATCGCTTATAATAATTAATAAATATTTAATAATAATTTATAAAATAATAATTATTTTCTTAAATAATTTTAACACATTATTGTGAAAATTTGCCGCCCCCCTTAATAGTGCCGCCCTGGGCGGGCCGCCCCACCCACGCTACGCCACTGAGCTCTTTCAAAAGATGAGATACACAACATAAGTAGGACTGTTTTCTCCACAGGAAAAAAGTAATCATTTTCTTGCATCTCTCTCACACATTGCAGCGTGACATCTCCGTAGACTCCTACAATATTACTAGCCATGACAATAATTTTGAAAGTATGGAATATAGTTACAAGGATAATATTGAAGTGTGAGTGAATTCCAAAAATTAAATGTTAAACTTCAATGCGCTGATGGTTTTATTTTTGTTCTTAAAAATATAATGCCGCAGCTCTTTCTTAAATACTAAATAACAACAGTCGAAAATGAGACAAACGGTGAACTTGTATCTGCATCCCCCCAAAGGAAACATAAAATCTTTATCATACATCTCTCTCACACGTATAAAGAAAATAAAACGCCACACCTGTTGCCGTGGCTGAAACATAATAAGATATTGATACGAGCATGAAGAGTGACTCAAAACCCCGTCACTAAAAAACGCCAACGGCATCAGTCACAGCTCGAATCGAACTACCCAGTGTAGTCTAGGTACTTTCGTACGCTGGTTACATGAATCCATTTTTTTTTTAAACGCACCAGAATTCGAATTGAATTGTTTTGTTTGATTTTCTTTTTTTTGACAGATAGTTTTGGAAGTGTCATGTGAGACTGTAAAAAAACATTAACGGGTATTCTGTATAACTTGTAAAATAAACTATCGTACCGAGATACTTGTATTTTGTTACTGAGCCCACTACATTGATACCCGACCCTATCAATATTATATCTGTTTCCTCCAAAGGAAAAAATAGTACTTTGGAGGTAATAGACAAATATATTTTGTATGTCTCATCTTTTATTTATCCATTATTTAATGTTTAAGAAAGAGCTGCAGCATTATAATGACAAGGAACATATGTTTATTGCCTTTTTTTGCCATCACGGTACCATAAATGTGGGTCTTACGGTAATAATAAAAGCACTCAATGGGACCTTCTACAACCTAACCATCAACATTCTCACTTGTGTTATTGTTTATTTTTAAATAATTTATTGAATTGACAAGCATTTTATTTTCAGAGGACTCATACCAGCAGCAAGCAGTAATCGATGGAGAGCCAGCACATTTGGATATCCTGGACACCGCTGGACAGGTTACTTAAACTTTAATTTTTTTATTCAACTTTATTAACCCTTTGATTAGTGAGTTAGTTTTTTATTATTTAAGTAAATGGTGGAAATGAGTTAATTTTCCAGTTTTTCTTAATTTTAAGTAATCGATTAATTTATCGTCTTACTTTTTTAACTATACAAGTTAATTTCGGAGCTTTTTTATTACTATAACTTTTTCTTATTGTATTAATTATAGTTGAACAAATTCAGTGAATTATAAAAAAATTATTAGAAAAATCGAATATGCGATTCTCTAAATTCTAAATGGATTGTTCGAGTGCCGCCGCATACGTGCGGCAATACTCCTCAAAGGGTTAATTACATTACACGGTATTGTACCATATTGTACCTGTCTCACTAGGAAATCCTGTGTTGAGAGCAGGCGCAACGTAATCAGTTTACAATAAAAAATAAAACACATATTGCATTAAAAATAAAAGACATACTTATAAATAGTTTTTAATAATATTATTTGTTGATGTTTCATCTGTCTTGGCTGACGACAAGTTGGCAGAACTTGGTGTCTAATTTATATTTAGAATAATTTGTGTTCTGTCTAATAGGCCACTTGCATGGATTTCATAATGACATTGAAAAAATCGTGTGGATAGATTTTTTTTAATAAGATTACGAAAATGTTAGTAAAATTTTTTAGAAATGTATAGTTTTTTTTTATTTTTAAATAAATAAATCCATTATTTGAGCTCGTGACGTCACTACATGAAAATGTCCCATCTCCGATTATGTTCCCTTAATTTTGTAAAATTCCACACTGATTAATTTTTTTTTATATGGCGACACTTTGATTTCCAGCGAATTTTTGAATTTGCGTGTAACATTCACTAGATTTATTGTTTGTTCTATGCGAACTTATCCTTTGGTTTGATTTTTTGATAAAGATGGCGGTGTTTTTGCAGATGTTACGAAGAGAACCCCGTACAATTTATTGCTATTCGTGTGGAAAACTTTTTTTTTAAAAATGATTTTCGTCTATGTAATTATCGTTTTTTTGCACCTATAAAATTATGTCCCGTCTTTCCAGTTTATGAAAAATGGTCTAATTTTTCGGATTGAAATTTTCAAAAAATCTCCAGGGTATCAAAAATACGATTAAAAAAGAAAAATACAGAATGTCTTAAAATATTTGCCTAAACCGGAAAAAAATTAATAAAAATGTGATGCAAGTGGCCTATTGTCTAAAACAGCTGAGCTTAATAATATAAACCACAGATATTTCATTTTACTGGAATAACTTTTTTTTAACCTTTTCCACTCCGTAGGCCAGACATACTGGCCCAAACGATTTTGGTAGGCAGCTCCGTCGGCCAGAGGTCCTGGCCCGACGCAGGTATAAGTTTAATCACCAATTTCTATCTTCCTAAGTACATTCTACGAACTATTATTTCCGATAATTACAAAGAATCGTCGCAAAATATTGGATAAACCAACATTTCTTCATTTAAATTTGCCGTTAATTAGATATATTCATTTAAAAACAGATGCATCATTTTAACACACGAAATATTTGTTTTCTTCCAATATTTTCGGAACAGTCAGTCGTTATCCTGCGTTTATGACGGTTCTCCGCAGCTACTCCCACTTTTAGTAACCACATTTTTTCGTTTTGTGGAACTATTGATGTTGATATTAGTAATTGAAAGTAAAAAAAATTACTAATTTACGTATTCTATAAATAGGTATAGTTAATTAACTGTCATAGAAAATAATGATAGTTTTACTTCGAAGTGATGGTGAAGAAGTCGGTAACGATCCAAGTGATATAGATAGTGGAATTGACATTATCCCACCCAAAAGAAGGAGATGCGCTTATTTCAGTAAAGGTAGTGATGTAGAAAATATATTTTAATTCCGCAACAACCTTCAACATCCATCAATCCAACACCGTTAAGCTTTTCTGATTCAGAAAAAAATATTGGAATTGAATGTATACTAATACACCGAATACACCACAACAACAAATATTTTTTTCTATTGGAAATACCAATGAGTCATCTTCAATTTGTGGATAGGCTAATTATTCGGCTGGTTGGAAATTATAGAGAAGGTGTAAAAACTAGAAAAGGAAGCCATTTGGTAAATCCAGAACAGCGGTTAAATTATGTCAATTTACATGTAATAATGCCTAAAATGCATAAAAAGTATTAGGGATTGCATCGTTTTCAATTTGGGAGGCAGGAATGGGTACCGCCGCCTCGGGAACCATTTATTGGATAACCAACACCTCTGCCGCAGGTCACGCCAAGTGGTTCGCTACGTTTGGTGACTTAGCAGGGGTGCCCGGGTTCATGGGGATGCGTCTGTCCATTTACTGCGTGGTGGGCCGAATCGGGAAAGACTGGTTGAGGGAGATCTTTTGATCTCTCCAGCCGGACTCTATCGAACCATTGCCTTACAACGCAGTGAGAGGGATGAATTCACGCATCGCCTCTCTTGGATACACTAACCCCCAGATTCCTACCCACTCCTCATACCATTTTCCTTCCCATCCTTTTTTTCCTTTCCTTCAAAAGACCCTCCACACAGCAACCCCAAAGAAGACATAGGCCCTTTAGAATTTATTTCTCTCAGGGCCTCCTGTGTGGAGCTAATGTAAAAAAAATCGTTAGTGGTTCTGATTATGATAGAGAAGAAGGGCAAATTAAATGAACAAAATATATCACTGTAAAAGTTGTGAAAACAAACTTGCATTTCATGTGAGATAACATTGGACCGAATCGTGAGTTTTTTGTAATATTAAATGTGAGATAAATGTACTCAAAATGTGACAGTAGATATTATATTATGTATATATAATATGTATGATACTCTAATTTGTAAACACCGTGTAGAATGTTTGCCAAACTTATTTTCTATTTTATGTGTTGTGGGCTGGTCTATCTTTTGTTTCCTGAAAGAGGGTCGAAACCTAAAATAACGTAACCAATGCAAAATAAGAAACCATACACTACCCATAAAACCTAAGCCAATCAGGTTCAGGTAGTCGCTGGTCAGCCGCTGTGCGGTACAGGACAACTAGAAAGGAATTTCTCCAAGAATTTACATTGGATTGTCTGCATATTTTACCCGCATTATACAAATTATTGCTGTGCAATAAAAGATATAATGCAAATAAGACACGTTGAAATCAAATGTATTATCTTTTAGTTACAAAATGTGAGATTTAACAAGTATTTTATACAAAATATACCAAACAACTAATGGTCACACGAATTATCCGATAGGGTGCCGCAAAAGTAACTAACCAAAAATTTCATTTCAAATATAAAATATGACACACATTTTTGGTCGGAGTAGCTAAACAGTTTTGAGAAAAAATGGTCGGAGTGGAAAAGGTTAATAACTTTTGAAGGTTATACCCATCAATGTAATATACAATTGAAGAAAAAGATAATTTTTTTTTTTTTTTTTTACAGTTAATACCGCACAAGAATCTCAACTGCTCCCGTCTGGAGCCATTGAGACTATGGCATCCCCAATTGGGGTATGTTGTGAGGCTGAAAGGTAGTGGGGAGGGGAAGGAGGTGGGGAAGAGGAAGGTTGGGAAGTACCTGGCTATTCAGATCTGGTCACCAAACACGGCTAAAGCCATTTTCAAGCAACGTTTCGATTCTGAATGGTGGTCTTACACCAGGGCGATACTGATAGTATCTTCCACTCTGGAACGTGCCGCAAATATACTATATATTATTTTAAATGAATTAATTGTGAAATAACACAAATTAATCAAATAAAATTTATTTGCGCACGCCGGGTTCGAACCCGCGACCTCCGGATTGTGAGTCAAGAGTCTTAGCCACTGGACTACGGAGGTCGTCAGCTTAAAATACTAATAAATCTAAACAAAACATGAAACTGAACAAGGCACATAAAATTAAAAAATAAAATTAAATGTGTTTATCCAAGACACAGGTTACAAATAAATTCGTTAGAACATTATTAATTCTGAATTTGAAATATGAGATAGGCGAAAATGACGTAAAATAAAAAGGGTCCCACTGGCCAAGTTGGTTAAGGCCATAGAATAAAGAATATCACAATTGTGGTCATGTTTTGTGAGATTAGGTTGGGCTTACACATATTTCCATACAAACTGTGCTTTCGAAATTCAAATGGGATGGAGATCTAGTATTTCAGGCTAGTGTAAGTGAGTTGGAATGCTGGGCGGGTTGAGATATTCGAACATTTGTTTTTATTCAAATTTGTAGGAAAGGCAATTCTAGTGTGATATTCTTTATTCAATGGTTAAAGCGCTGTGTCCCGGTAAGATAAGAGGGTTCGATTCCCAGTTGCGACTGTTATTTTTTTGTGTCTTGTTCTGTTTCATGTTTCGTTTAGATTTATTTCTATACATTCTTCTTCAGTAACAGATCTTTAATTAGAATTTTTTTAATGTGAACATGGCACGAGACTCTCAACCATCCGAAAGTCAGTGGAACTATTGCATCCCCAATCAGGGTATGTTGTGAGGGTTCCATGACAGATGATCCCCCGACAGTTGGCCCCCGGCATACGTATATATAATATGCAATCGGCTTAGGGACAATATGGTATACCTACTTACACAAAGTATAACTAAGGGTCTCCGAAGGGGTGTGCAGAGAGGATGTACCGCCGTATAACAATATTGTAAAACATGTTTTCATTCAAATCCGTCAAGGATAAAGCTACTTGTCTATATACTGTATATACCAGCGTATAAGTACAAAAAAATCTACACTGTAAATAAATTCGTTTGATCCAAACCAACTTGTTATTAAAGATATATTTGAAGTACAGTGATATCTCGAGGTACGAGTTTAATTCGTTCCGTAACCTTGCTCGTATGTCAATTTGCTCGTATCTCAAAGCAATTTTCCCCATTCAAATTAATTGAAATGCCATTAATCCGTTCCAGCCCCCAAAATGCTAATTTTAGTAACTGCTTTTCTCTTTACTGGTCTTTGCCTTTTTCGCTGTATTAAAAAAAAACCTGTCCAAGGAAATTTGTTTCTTCCTCCCTTTCAGAATATTGCGGAAACGAGTTAGGCAATTGTCATTAAATAGCTCCAATGTACGACCAGTTGCAATTTTTTCAGGGTGTTTCTTTTCCACAAACTGTGAAACACTCCCCCACATTCCCAAGATCTCCACCTCTGGCTCCTCCTCGAAATCAATTTCTTGCTGCTGCTGCTGCAACTGTAACTCTTGTAACTTCTCAGTCGTCAGTTCCTGAGAGTGCTCCTCGACGAGCTCTTTCACGTCTCTCTCATCCACCACCAGGCCCATGGATTTTCCCAGAGACACAAACTGGTGGGTCGTGTGCAGCTGGCCGTTCCTCGTATCTCAAATGTTGCTCGTATTTCAAAGCAAAACTTTGGTCGCTCGACGGCTCGTATCTCAAATATCTCGTATGTTAGGGCACTCGTATCTCGAGGTACCACTGTATTGTAGGTTTTAGGTTTGAAAATGGTAAATAATGCACAAAAAAAAAAAAAAATTATAATCAACTAGCAGACTGACAACGCTATTCAACCTTCATAACCAATGCTATCTGTTAATTTGCATACATATCAAATCCACACTGCCCGCTTGCCAGCCTGCTCCCTTTATATATTATATATTTCAACAAATTAACACAAAACCTTGACAAATTATATACCTAAACCTTCCTCATGAATCTCTCTATCTATTGGTAAAAAGTGCATGAAAATCCATAACGTAGTTTAAAAGATCTGAGCATACAGACAGCGGGAGCGACTTTGCTTTTTACTATGTAAAGTGTAAAGATATTATTTCGGGGGGCCAATCATCGGGTCACCATTGTGAGGTTGAAGGGAGTGGGAAGAGGAAGGAGATGGGAAAGTGGTAGGTTGGGAAATACCTGGAAGTTGAAGAATAAATCCTTTCATGTAATGATATAATATTTGTTAGGTGGAGTTCACAGCCATGAGGGACCAGTACATGCGTTGCGGTGAGGGTTTTGTGATCTGCTACTCCGTGACTGATCGGCAGAGCTTCCGGGAGGCGGCGGAGTACCGGCGCCTTATCGCGCGCGTGCGCCCCCACGAGGACATCCCCCTGGTGCTGGTGGCCAACAAGAGGGACCTCCATAATCTGCGCAAGGTGATGATGTTTTATTATAAATCTAGGGGGTAATACTGTAAGGACGGGTTGTTTAAAAAAATTTGAACAATTCATCAAATATTTTAATTAATTTTCACATTCTGTATTAGTTCTATTCAAGTTCTGTTATTACGTCATTACAGGTCAGCGTTGTAAAACTGAAATAATCACAGTACTTGAATGGAACTTATACAGAACATGGAAATTAACTTCAAATATTTTGATGAATTGTTCAAATTTTTTTAAACAACCCATCCTTAGTGCCTATGTCTAATACATACACGTTTTGACGGTTTCTTTTTGACGTAAGCATTAGTTAGGCCACAATTCCATTAATTGTGAGCCATTGGCTTAGGCTTTTATAGCATTCAAAGAATGGATAATTGAGAGTTTTTTTTAACACCTAGCTCAAATTATCACAACTGGCATGTGCACTTTTAAAATTGCCTCAGAAATTTATTTATTTATTCGATTTCATTTAAAGTGTCCACTGCAAAATGTTGAGTATCACTTTTTCCAAGTTATGAATGCCATTCGTCTCTAAAATATTCAATATCACTCACAGTGCCGAGAAAAAACCTTTACTAAAAGCGAAACACAGCTAGTGAGTATCACAAATAAATGAGTGACAATCATCGTTCTTGAATGTGGACAATGATCGTTCTTGAATGATAAAATGGACAATCATCGTTTCACAATATGGACAATCATCGTTTTTCAATGGAAACTTTAGAGTTGCATGACAATATTTTTTTTTGGGTACATAATGTAACATTTTATGTAATTTTTTTTTGTTGGTAATGGTGTTGTAACATGTATACTTTATAAAAAAATATGCTTCATGTACTTCTTAACGCCCATATTTTGTCTACAGTTTTAAATCTTAAAATGCATATATCTCAAAATCACTTTCCATGGTCATTCAACGGTCTTGGACGCTTCATTTATAATAGAAACAAAGGGAGATATAACGTGGAAGCGTACCGACTGTCACCGAGCCTAGACCAAACTGTACAAAAATATTAAGGCGGCTATGCAATGTAAGTTATGCGTGTGGTGTACAGGTAAGAAGCAATGGGATGTCGCTGTGTGTGGAATGCTTTCTGTAGGATGGGTGAATAATGTTAGCGACACGCTTGTGTTTTATTTTATTTTTTATAATCTTTATTTATCAAGTTACATAGCTGATTGTGCTGTGCCTGTCTCACTTGTAATTCCTGTGTTGAGAGCAGGCGCATTTTAGCATAAGTAGTTTAAAACAAAAATAAGGATAACAACAACAATGTTATTTACATTTAAAGTAAAAGTACAAGGACAATCAGCATCATACCAATGGGAAAGCATGCATTAGGAGGTTCTAAAAATATTGTTAATATATGATCTGTCTTTGCTAGTGATCCAAGACTTGGTATGTGATGTGATCTGTGTGCGTGGTTTCATACCAATAATGGTTCTTGGCCTATCTCCCTTATTTCTGTTATCTACGTTCTTAACCGTAACTTCACTTAGAATACATGTCTTGGGCTATTTTAAGTTTTAACTTCTCAAGCGCCAAAAGTACCCATCGGGAACAAAAATGTTGTATCCATTGAACATCGACGTATCCGATAGGTAATCTGAAATACATACTTTCTGTTTGTGGGATTCCAAAGGTTAATTTTCACTAAACTAATACTGGTCGCATGTCATTGTGTCCTCTCCAGGTGACCTTCGAGGAGGGCCGGCAGCTGGCCACCCAGCTGGGCTGCCCCTTCTTTGAGACCTCGGCGGCCCTGCGCCACTATATAGATGATGCCTTCCACGCGCTGGTCAGGGAGATTCGCAGCAAGGACCACCGACAGGTAACAGACAGACTATATTCTTCACTACTTCAGGTGACCTCGAGGAGGGCCGGCTCACAAGACAATGCCTAGGACAGGAAGTCTCACTGGTTTATATTTGTTTTTTATTACAGAGTGGTCTGGGTGGCGGTAGGCGAAGATGGCGCCGCCTGCGCAGTATCCTGGCGCTGGTTTTCCGCTGGAAGCCGCGCCGCGGGCAGCCGCCGCCCTCGCCCTCGCGCCTCCTGCCCTGACCGCACCTCACGCCTCCCACCCCCAGCTTCCGACACTTCCCCATTGAGATCTCTTCCTCCTAAACTTACTGAATTAACAAACCTAACCAACCCAACCACCCACCTGACCCGCTTATCCTAATCTAACCTCGCTTCCACTGCAGTAACATGTCAATCAGTCTGTACAACTTACCTTCTATAGATATAACAAACATATAAATCATTCTTCAAATTCCACCTAACCTAACTTTTATTACAGAAATGCAAATGTAACCTAATTTTTATTGCAGTGAATCAAACTAACATGTCAAATCAATCTACACAAAACTCAATTTCTACTGCAGAAATACAAACATACCTTATTTTTCTTAAAACACACAATGATAGTCTTCGTAAACCAACCACACTTGCTTATTTTCTAATACAAACATTTAAAATTTAAAACGCCAAATAACCTAACCTATCTTTAATGGCAAGATACAATACTAACATTAATTCAATTAATGATAAAGTCCCCCAGTATCTAACCTTACCTGCTTCCCAACCTAACCTTGCATTCCAAATCTTTTTGATTATCCACGGTGAAAAATATTAAAATTGAACAAAAAAAACATAGACCCTCTAGAGAATTGTTTTATACAACTAACTAAATTGACATAATGTAGGAATACTTTTAGGCTTTGGTTCATGGAAATTAGATGTTCAAATTTGAAAAATAATTGCAAGAAAATTAAAATGGAGGGAGTTATTAAAAAAAAACCTAAGAGCTGTCTTTGAGATACGAGTCTCAAAATTATCTAAAAATTTGAATGTCGGATCCAATCTGACATTTTGCCTAACATTTTTAACACTCTTTCTCAGCACAAGAAATGGGGATGGGAGATGAATATTTATAAAAAGTAATTTATTCTAGGTATTTATTAATGTTAAATTAATATTCTGGTGGTTTTGGATCTCGAATAAATTATTCAACGTTGCATGTGCCAAACACTGGGAATGTTACCATTTTAGTAGTTAATTTAATTATTAGAATTAATTTTAACGCGGTGTTTTGCGCATTGTTAAACTTTTATTTATATTATTTATTTATTTAAACAATTAGCTTTGCTGATTTTAATTGATATAATAGCTTCGTCCACGCACCGGTATAAAATAAGCATAAATGTTTGAACATTAATGAAAAGGCTTGAATATATTATTAAATTTAATTCTGTTTTTATACAACGGATTCGTAAAAAAAAAAAAACAGTGTGAAAATGGGAGATAGGTTCTATTGTATATATCGCTGTCAGACAATAAAAACAACCGTTTGTTTTTATTTTATTCTAACTCAATTACGCTTAGAATAACGCCCTGTATAGTCCAAATTGATTTTGCTCTTTTGAGTGTTGATTTATTTATTTGCTAGTTGGGAATGTCAGATGCGCTATCCGCGTGGTGTGTGGACGAAGCTAATGAAGAATGCATACATTTAGCATTTTATAAATTGTTTAAATTTTTTTATTTATTTATGTTGAAATCATGATCAGTATTGTGGGATCCAAATGTTGGTTTGAAAATAATGTGTAATAATTTAGAAACCCCAATAACGTGAGACCAAATTAGCTTAAGATAAGGTGAATTGAAGTTGAGAAATCATTGAAATATGAAATACCCGTAAAGAAATGAACTAAATTATGTATTTAATAAAATGTACATTAATTAGCGAAACAGTATTAGATAATTTGTTGATTTACCAAATTATTATTAATTTTTAATTTATCCAACAATGATTTAATTCAACAATGATAGTACAATATATTTTAAATAATTTATAACAATGATTTAGCGAAACTTTCATCTAGGGTGTTAGCTTTTGTTTTGCATAGTAGAACCGTTATAGCTTCAAATAACAGCTTTGAGCTATCGTTCGTTAAATAAATTGATAGTGCTGACCTCTGATAAATCTTTACACTGTTTTGCGCTAAATCAATATGTGATTGTTTTAACCAGTGTTTTTTTTGTTATGGAATGCAATGAACGACTTTTGGGAATGAATTTTTTTTATTTTTGAAAATTAATAACACATCTTCTCATCTTTAATTTTTCTCCTTGCTTATTCGGGATGAAGACATTCGCCGCGGCGTCTCCAGGCGTTCCTCTCCTGCGCTACTTTGATGAAGTCAGGAGTACTCTAGTAGACGTTGCGTTGAGTGGAGTTGCTTTTGCCAGCTTTATGTAGGGCGACCAACTGGACTAACAACCAACTCTCTAGAATTCCATTCAGTATTTTCAGATTTATTTATTTTGTTTGTTATAAAAATACATTCAGTATTCTGGTAATTTGATTAAATTGCTGATGTTTTATGCTGTGCTCTCTGTGGGTGATAGCATATCAAAGAGTTGGGGATGCTTACATAAAAGTTCCTTTAAGAAGAGACGATGTTCACTCATCACAAGATAAGCAGCTTCATAAAATATCCCGGCACGTTCTTTTATCCAAAAAGGCACTGGTTTTAATATATTACTTGATCATAAGCACTAAAATTGATGGCTGCATATTTGACCGTGACAAAGAAGTAACATATTGTTGTCGTAAATCCTAAATGATTTATTTATTTGTATGTAATGATATGATGAATTCATCCAAGTGCCGATATGCTTGAATCAACCTTAAACAAAGCCTAATCAGCTTGTCCCCTAGTTTGTAGGTTAGAAATTGAATAGTCCCAATAACTTGTAAGAAGTGTTGTCGGACTTTGTCAATAACCAAATAATATTGTGTACGGACCTTAAAATTTTGTGGCTTTTTATTATTGTTTATTGTAAAGGTGTGTTTACCGATGCTTTGCCAAAGGTATTTTCATCTAATTTTACCAGTATGCCCGTGAAGAGCACAGGGCTTATCAAATAAACAAAATCAAACATTGGTCCATCCGACGATATGAGTATTTTACTTTAAATAGTAGGTTTATAAATTTAAAAAAAATTCTGTTATCTAATTCTTTGAATATATTCCTTGATCTTAACCAAGTTGCATCTTTTATAAACTATTGTGGCTTGTAATCTACTTTTCGTAAATATCAATAGATGGTTTTTATAGTTTGATTTTGCAAAACTATGAGTAAAGTCTGTTATTAATAATTTTATCAAATGATATTGGTTCATGATTTGATGATCCAAGTAGTGTGAAATTGCTCGAAGATCGGCGCTTATCCTACACATACATAAATACGTAAAGATATATGAAAATACCCCAAGATCCACACTTAATTGCTGGTTAGGTTATGTAAAATTGTCCGATCGGCAATGTAAAATTATCCCATATATACATAAATAATAATACTGGTAAAGTTATATGAAAATGCCCCAAGATCCGAACTTATCCTGAATATGCCCAATTGCTGGTAAAGTTATGTGAAATTTCCTTAAAATCGGCACTTATTCCGTACACACGTAATTGCTTGCAAAAGTCCCGAACGTGTGCCGAACCGAAATAAAGTTGCGAAGGGTCGATTGTTACAGGAATGTCCCGTCCTGTGTTCAGGCCTCTCGTGGTCTCATTCGTCTAAGTTTTTGCTTCTTAAACAAATTTTAGGTAAAGATGTATACAAACATATTGATGTCTTCCCGTATGGATATGTCTTAATAAAGACGGTTTAGTTATAATGTTGCATAGCGTTTAATGAATTAATGGAATGTATGTTTGCCCTGTTGGTTTTAATGTTGTGCTTTTTAAAACATCTTTCAAATTCTTCATAGTATTCCTTTGAATGGTGCATCCTTGGCTTTGTGTAGTTAGTTCTAAGGCCCTTCGTACAGAGAGATAATTATAAGCTAAGCGACTGATGCAACCGCACGTCGCCTACCAATATGCTAACTCAAAAAGGTATGGTCGCATCTAGGAATTGAAGCCAGGACCTTAGCCTTGCTGGGGCTCTGCTCTAATCACAGCTAATTCAACCCTACCCCCTTGGGTCATATTTAAGTGTATCACTTCAACTAAGAACTACTACTATTTTTATTGGCTGCAATCTTTATGTATGATTGCAAGATCCTTGACGAACTAAATGCAACCTAGAGAGTGTCATGGATAAATATAAACATTTTTATTTTAATCGACAATTGCGACATCTGTTTAATTTTCTGCAAGTTTAGAATGAATATTTATTTATTTTTGGAATACCTTTAATGAGCATCTCTTTCTGATTTTTTTGTTTCAAATTTTCATTTGAGAGTTGCTAATATTATCTACAAGGAAATAAATATTAATTGTTGGGCATTCGTCGTAGCCAAGGAACCACGTGAGAATGATATCAAATTGACTTTTTTGTCCAATCCACGCCTTCTCCACCAAAACCTTTCTAACGTATTTCGGTAAATTATAGTTATTTAAATATGGATATCTTCCTACCTCTTGAACAAATTTAACATTAAAATCATGTTCGGACGTCATTTCTGTCAAACGAGTAGTAGATGCGAACACATCTCTTATAGCGGGCTCCCAGCACTATTAGTAGCGTGCAACTGACGTCAAACGCCTCATGTACGATTACTAGCAAAATAGTATGGGAGGAGAATCACTTGCTTCACATATGTTACGTGTACAAAACTCGAGTCACTTGTGAGTATCTCCATGTACGAATGGCCTTACTCGTCTTTTCAGTAGTTTCTGTTCATATGCATATTCACACCTGTTTTTATTAAAATTCCATAGACAAAATAACTACTTGTATTACTAGAAGAAATCTTTTTTATTGGTTTGTAATTTGTCTATTGCTTTTCTAATTCTCTAATATGTGAGTTAAAATATTATTCATTTTCACTCTGTTCTTGTAAAAAAGTTTGACAACATTGTTGTTTCTAGTCCCATTTAACAAATAAGAAAACACAATGTAACCATGAAAACAAATTTATTTCTAAGCAATGCAGTCAAATTTTATTTTTAGGTTAATTTTTTATAGTTTATTTTTTTATTTTACAGACAATCAGTATGTATTAAGGTCGATTGATAAATTATATACACATTTTGTCAAATATTTCAAATCGAATTAACAAATTTATCCTATTCACTAATTTATAAACTTGTATAAATATTAAGTTTTTACATATTGTATTTATTCAGATGCTAAATTATTATTCTTTTGATGTAAAAATTTCTCTATGTTTTCGTTCATAGTGCATCAAGAAATTTTATAAATATAATAAAATTGATCTAAATTTTTTTATTTCTATGGCAACACCGAGTAACGCCGATTTTAGAACAAATTGTAGTAGATTCAAATGTGAGGTTATTTTTTACTTCAGAATCTGACAGATTGACATGGACAGAAAAAAAATAGTAGGAGTCAATTTTTCTTAACTTTTTTTTACACATAAATTAAAAAAAAACCATTCCAGGCAATTATTTTGCTGGGTAGTGTTAAGAAGTTTGAATATTAAATTTGCTTAAAAGCTACAGAGAATCATCTCCTTTCAGAAAATATCACTAATTTCTGAACACCCTTTGATGTTGATGAAAAAATATGGGTAAATATTTACCTAACCGCCGCAAGCCGCTTCACTTTTAATAGGCATACATTTAAAGAAATAAACTACCCATTAACTTAATTACCACAAGAACCATCGGTTTCAGTCGAAAAAGGCGGAAAAATATGCATTTAAATTTATATTTCATAAAAACTTTTTTGTAAGTAATTTGTCCTTTACGAATGACATTTCATGATGTATTCTTTCCATTTTGAAGGGGTACCAATTTTTAAATATCAATAAAGGTTGCCATACCCGAAAAATTATTACCTCAAGAAAAACATCCCAGTTTTCTAGTAGTTTAGCGGCTACGCTAGGTTTGTGTAACATGGTTTGTGATACAAAAGAAAGTGCCCCTTTATAATGCCTACTCGCGTCAAGGCAAGAAAAACATCCCAGTTTTCAAGTAGTTTAGCGGCTACGCTAGGTTTGTGTAACATGGTTTGTGATTAAAAAGAATATACTCCAATTATGTATTTATTCAGAAGATGAAAATTTGTATGGTGCAACCTTTAGTACCTTCCTCGAATATGTGTGATTTTTTGCGATATGGCAATCTTTTTTAATATTTATCGATTGGTACCCTGGAAATCGGTCAGTATGCAAAATAATGTAATAATAAATGTCAGCCGTAACGATAAATTACGTACAATTTTTTTTTTATGAAATATAAATTTAAATGCATATTTTTTCACCGGTTCCGACTGAAACCGATATTTTTTATGGTAACTAAGTTTAAAAGTAGTGTACTTTTCAAAATCTGTGCCTAATAAAAGTGCGGCGGCTTACGGAACAATTAATAAAATATGCCCTTGGACCAGATTTTTTTGTTTAGGAACGTTATTTTTCCTTCAACCATCTTGGTGTTGCCATTTTAAAACATGCAAACAATCTCAGCGCCCTTAATTTTTGTATTTAATTTCTTAACAGACTGTTGTTATAGTTATTTTTGCATTGGCAAATAGTTGATCACATTGTGGCTTACAACGTAATAATTTGAGCTGGTTCCTTAACTAGTAAAGCAATATGTTGAGAAAAATAATTTACCTATTAAAAGCAGTTTCCGTAACAATTAAGTCAGTTATTTGAATAGATTACGTATTGCCTAATTAGATACTAAAGTCGTTTTAAAATTTCAATAGTCTTATTATTACAGTAAATATTTTGTGTATCGTTAATTAAGTTAGATGATCAAATGAACTATATATTATTCTAATGGTCAACATTTTTATAATGTATTTTTTTCTTCCCAAATGTTGTAAAAAACTTGTGAAAATTATTACTTATGAGATTAAGGTCTAATCACATCTATTGGCACCGTGTGTGGTACACAAGTAAAATGGCCTCGCTTCAAGAGCCGATTATAACAGTGCGTGGGCGAAGTCCGTGCGAACGCGATTTCAATTCTTTTACTCGTGTTGGCGTAGACTTCGCCCACGCAGTGTCATAAACAGCTTTTAATGTGGCACCATTTTACTCGCTTTTGTGCTGTGTCTATCGTACCCATTTCTGGTAGACGTGAATAAACCTTAAAGCCATGGCTACAGGGAAAGGCGGCTATGTCACTAAACAGTTACAATTTTTTTTGTTACAAGAGATTGTTTATGTTAAAAATATTGTCACTTTGTAATTTGATTAATACTAGATGATCCAATAATCCTTGATATGGTTTATTTAATACTTCTGGTTTACTACCCAAGCGTAAATAGTTTATTTCCAAAAAAAAAATAATTGGCGTTTGTCAATGACATTATAAACTTATAGACAGACAGACAAATTAGCATCCTTTCGATTTAGTACCAAACTGTCACGAGTTGCTAGAGGTTGTGTGCTTGCTGTGACCAAATTGCATAAATAAGTGCCAAAGTGCCCTTGTGTGGGATTAGAAACTGTTGCCATTACACGGCAAACACTAGTCATAGCCAAGGAATAACTTTTCATTCACAAACGAACGCAAACTTATTATTATAATTAATACAATTGTTTCCGGAAGATTTTAAGCCCTTAGAGACGGTGAGGTAGTAAACGCAGCGACACAAGTATAAGTACAACCTACCGACAGTAGCCCGAGTCATACAGCGTTCCATATTGTCTTAGAGTAAGCATTGTGTCATCCTGAACACACCATAAGCATTATTTATCTATTTCGTTTGTACACACATATTCTTCGAATGACTATCTTTGGCATACATGATCAACATTTGAATTAAAAATTCACTGGTCATGTGGGCATATTCGTTACTTGCCACTTTTTGTGTTATTTTTGTGAGATAATAATGTCTTTACATTAATTATTATTTATTTAACTTATGTTTGTAATGTCATTGACATTTGTCTTATTTATTGACAGATGAACATTTCAAAGCTCCATGTGATGTAAACGTGCAAACTTGAATTGAAACTTGTGAATGTGCAAACTTCATTATGCCATGACTCACTGTTTGCGAGTTTTTGCTGAGGCAACAAAAAGATTTTCATCATTGTAGTTTAATACCAAAAAGCTTAATATTTGGAAAATATAAAATTTTTCTTCATAAATTAGGATATTTATATATTTGTGACTTTGGCTAGTTTTCCCGGAAGCCTCGGTGAATAGGTGAGCATAAGTAATGCGAATGAAATTAGTTGTTAAGGAAGCAAATAATGGCTTAATCTGAGGATAAATTCTCCAGAAGTAATACATTTGCTAGGAGATAATTTAGGTACAATATCATATGCACAAAGAAGTGGGACGTTAGAGTTTAAAATTGTAGTATTTTAGTAATATTAATGTTGATTACACTCGAAAAGGGAAGTATATTGTATTAGAAATAACATTTTAGTAAAAAAATAAATATTATTTTAATAAATTGTAGCGAGAAATTAAAAATTGAAATGTATTGTTCAATAGTGTTAAAGGAATCTCGTTAAAATTCAATTTGAGTCAGTTTTTATCACAAATTTTAGCTTTTGAAATGTTTAAACATGTTACTATGTACTACTTTTCTGCTATGTAGATTTCTTTTGTTGAAAATTAATTAATGTAAATTGGTGAATTTTTGTAATGCTGAATCGGTTTAGAATTATTTGTAAAATGTATTTACTTGTAATAATAATTATGCATTTATACTGTGAGCTTCTCCAAAAAATATATGATAGTAAGATAAAAGTCAAAATTCCACTTGTTGAAAAGTAAATCCAGTCGGTTCCCCTTCATTAACTTCATGATATAACCATGCTTTTTATAAAATACATCCATATGTGTATGTCATTTATGTACTGCATTTTGTGCTAGGTATTCTTATAATTTTTATGTATTTTTACAAATTTATCTATGTGAGTGAGTATCAATCTAGTCATATTCTATTTATTTATTCTTAATCGTACTATTGTATGTTGTGCAGTTTAAAGCAGGGTACTCACCGAGAGTGCAGTAGCATGTAATGTATCTGATACTGTATCAATCTGCAAGTGGGTACGGCTCGTCCACGGTAACCGCGGCACTATACAAGCGGCCATGTCGCCATCCACATGCACACTGCGAGCCGCCTTTGTGCTCGCAGTGATACCGCCGTCGGCGGCTCCACGCGCGAGCGGCTCGCAGTAGACTCGTGCCTACGTACTCACTTGATACAGTATCAGATACGTTACAGGTTACACGGTTAGGTGAGTACCCTGCTGAACACAGCCAGGGTCTCAGGTTGCACTATGTTTGCAGGTTACATCGTGGTTGCAAGTTCCATCTTGGTTATAGGTTGCATGATAGATCACCATCATCACCGTGATTGCAGTTTGCGTCATGCTTGCAGGTTCCATCATGGTTGCAGGTTATATAATGATTACATCGTGGTTGCAGTTTATATCATGGTTGCAGGTTCCATCATGGTTGTAGAGTGTATAGTGATTACTTTGTGGTTGTAGTTTGTATCATGGTTGATGGTTCCATCACGGTTGCAGATCACAGCCCAACCTTACTCGACAATGCCCAAACTTTACCTCTTTGAACTTTTCATATCTTCTTGATGTTTGTTGTAGTTTAATAATTGTAAGGATGTACATGAATGTGAACCTCAATGCCTATATTTTTTTAGAAGAATAGAAGATGCAATACAATACTGCCTTCCTGAAGAAACTTGTGAGTTAAATGTTAATGTGTTGTCAAATAATCATCTACTATGATCAAGCCTAATACATATACAATATATACATATTATATAATTGTACCCGTATCCAGTTTGTATCCTTTTGATTAATAATAAGAAACCTACCTCTTCTGCTTCAAGTATAAATTATTGGTGCTTATTCCTTTGGCACGTAGTTGAAGATTCAATCAGTATTTGAACCCAGGAATCCGATACGGAATATCGTGGCCTTTACTTAAACAAACACGATAACTAACTCATTTGTCTTTGCAAATTAATTCGAAATGTTTTTATCCGTTTAAGTAAATAGTTCTTTGCTGTTTCTCATAAGTATTGTGTCTCAGTGTTTAGTAGAGTAGATATTTATTCTAAATGTTGCCATTTGACAAAAACCATAGAGTAAACCTTAAATGGTGGAGTCTATTATTTTGTAAAGAAAATAAATATTAATATTGAGGAAAGTGCTTGTAAAAGGATTGAAGTATAATTTCACAACAGTTTAAAGTAAAGAAAAAGGGTAAGCTTGGTAGAAAGTGCAATGTCATTTTAGTGAAAAGAATTGAAAAAATTTAGTATTATAAATTATTTATTTTTGTCAAGTACCTAGATGTTATTTATTATAATTTGATGACCAAATCCACACTGTCTAACAGTTACCAGTAGATCCATGGGTTGTTTAATTCTCAGTCAAACTGAGCTATGTAATGTACGCACATTTGTAATGTATAAAGATATTTGTTACATATCTCTATTTAATATTGCATCAAAACTTTAAATGGCTAATTTGTGGACCCAACCGAATTTAATACAATTATGATGGTAGTTTACTTTGTCCATACTTTATTGTGGACAAAAGCATGATATAAAAACATCCCAAACATTGTTTAAACCACTGTCTATTGGGTATTTTTTATTAGTTTTCACCCTATTACCCGAGTAAACTGACAGTGTAAAAATAACATAAAATATACTTTATGGGTTATATAAAACATTTCATTGATTTGTTATGAGAAATTTAATTTATTTGGGTATAGAGTCAAGTAACTTAGTTTCTGTGTACAAAAGTAAGAAGGTAAGGGTTAGTTGTAAAACAGATTTTTTAGTTATGTATTCAAGGTTGCCCCTTACATAGTACATATTTGTAAGAAAAAATTTGTTGTATAAATTTTCGATAAAAGAAAGGACATATATATATTATATGATATGATTTAGTATTTGAAAAGCTCTGTGAGGAGAAATATTTGAATGCACTCATTTCAAAGAGCTGTTTTTGACTCATCTCTTTCTTTCTTTCTTTCATAGACAGAATTGTTGAATAAATTATTTTGAAAGTCTTGTTCAATACAAATTTTAATACTGAAGTATTTGTATTTCTACAGTGCCCATTTAAAGAAAAAATTCAAGATTCTGTAAGCAATCCACCTTTCCATTATGCAATTTTGCTTAAAATGGAAGTATTAATAATTCACTGACCAATGTATCTCAATTTCCCCTTTTGATTTGGAGTGAGGAGGGGAGAGAGGGACGGATAGAGTAGAATATTTGTACCAAGAAGATAGATTTTATTTAAGTGACCACCCGTGAGTACAAATGTAAAACATTATATTATGTGTTGTGAAAAAAAAATACTAAATATAAAAACTGCGAATGGGACTCAAATATTTATTTTATTTATGACTTCCTTTTGAAAGTGAACTTAGAATAATGTTAAATTGTGGATAATGCAATATATTCCGTATTCTATTTAATAATATCTTAATTGTATATTTTCAAACTTTAACTACCTAACGATCATACCGATTCTCTGCAGGTTTAGACAGGGTGTATGAATCACCTCATAACACTCCTTGCTTCATTCACATTCATACATCATCTCTTTAAAATAACAAACAAATTTGTATTCAATATTTTTTATTAATTTTATAAATAATAATGATCTTTGGTGTCGAGTTAAAATATAAACTTTATACCTAACTTATTCTTATTTTAATGATTTAGGAAACATACATTACTAAAAATATATCGTTTACATTATAAAATTAGTTCAGTTACTGACCAATAAAATTTCCACTGTTGTATGTTTTATTTTAGAAAAATATATATTTGTGAGATAAAAATGTAAAAATATTAAATTTGATTTAGCATTAAAACAAGAAAATAATATACATTATACGGTTGGTTGATGGGTTGATGTACATGCTCAAACAGCACACTCTGCGAAACGTCACTGGGAAACAATCTTTTGTCTTGCATGTTTAAATTTTAAATTTTTCGTATTTGAAAATTTGAAAAGTTTCAGTGTTTTCTTTTTTATACCTTGAACTTTTTCAAAGTTGAATGACAAATTTGAAACGTGCTGTATGCAAGCAATGCGTCTGTGTGAGGACTCTGTATCACTGTGGTTGCGATAATCAATTATAATATAATAATAAAAATCAACTCTGGCTGCAAAACATGTACCTGTGAACCTGGCATGAGAACTAATACATTAAAAAATTCATACCCTCGAATGCATTGCTCAATCATTCTTTTTTCGAAAATAACTTAACCATAGATTTTTTTAATAAAAAATGTTGCCAGTTTCTATCACTCAGATAATGCTGCATCTACACCCTGTTTGTGGTTGACTCTGTGACGAGGTTATTCAGTGAACTGTGTCCTCTTCAGGGGGTCCTGCTTGATGGGCCTGTCCAGAGTCTAGAGCCAGAGTAGAATTATGTCCTATTTCATGGTACCGAACAGGGTAGGTCAGCTGGTTCCCTCGATCCCACGAATAAAGCTCCTGTACACAAGGAAAACAAAATTATTAGTTGAAAAGCAGATTCTTTCAAATCCCAGGATGGGATTTGGCCTGGTACAAATGCGCTCCACTGGCTGTGGTCCCTTTTCCAAACAGCCTATCCAACGCTTCCGTCATCTGTCTCTGGGTCGTTTCCACATACAAAAAGTAAGACTCCAATCAATCATGTACAGGACATATCAGCACATATCCGACAGCAATTCCTGAGTACATTTGGAGTAAAAATTTGAGATGACAAACAAAACAAAAAAATTTCCATCACAAGTCGCTACCGAGTATAGGCTAGTGCAGTGGTCCCCAACCTTTTTGTCGCCGCGGCCGCACAATATACATGTTGCATTCATTGCACAATGTACATAAGTTGTAGTGACAAATAATAGTAGAGAAAACACAAGATAACAATGAAGGATTATTCCAGAAGTTTCAGATAATTTTTTAATTATCTTTTGGATTCATGGGTATTTTCTACATTTTTAAGGTTAAACGGGATGTTGAAAGTATGTTTTTCAAAGACAGAGTATTTTAAGAATGCTTAGGGTTTAATATCGGGATTTTAATGTTATTCTGATATCTTGCAGATATATTACCTTGTAAGTTATTTATCTACTTTCTCTGGCTCAGTCTCGCCTAAAATCCCCGCCAATGTCTGAAACATGTCCAAAATGCCTCTGTTCACGCGCCCTTCCCACAACTCCAGTTTGGCTTTAAATGCAGCTACTTTGTCTGCCAACTTGAAAACAGTTGTCATTTTACCCTGAAGGGACAGATTAAGTTCATTGAGCAGGCTGAATATGTCACACAGGTAGGCCAGTTTTGCAACCCATACCTTGTCACTAAAATGTGCTGCCAGCGGTGACTTCTTTTCTGAGAGAAATCTTTGCAATGGCTCTCGTAATTCAAATACTCTGGTTAGCGATTTCCCTCTGGATAACCATCTTATATCTGTGTGTAAAAGAAGGCATTTGTGCTCTGCGTCCATCTCCTCACAAAGTTGTTCAAACATGCGCGAGTTAAGGGCAAGCCCTTAACTCAAAAAGTACAAGCACTTTGATGAGGTTAATAACTTGACGACATCATTCAATACGTTGTTGAATTCCGGTGACATTTTTCGACTTGCAAGTATTTCCCTGTGAATGATACAATGTGTAGATTCACTCTCATGTGCAACCTCCTTAATCCGAGCAGATAAATCAGACAGTCGTCCGGTCATAGCAGCAGCTCCGTCCGTGCATATGCCGACACAAAAGGACCATTTTAGTTTTCCTGATATATAACCATCCAGTGACTTGAACAGTTCTGCTCCTGTGGTTTTGGTTGGCAAAGATAGTGCACATAACACATCCTCATGCACATCCTCCTGATATAGATATCGCACATAAACAAGTAATATTGCCTTGTTGTCGATATCTGTAGATTCGTCGACCTGGAGTGCGTACCATGGTGATGTGTTAATCCTCTCCAACAATAAGGAAGTTGAGTCCATTTTTTTTTATCAATGTTCGCATTCAAACTTAAATACGGGTTTTTTTTTTTTTTTTTTTCAAGTTCGTATTCATAGTAAAATTAATTCTCAAAGTTTAAATTTTATTAAGCCCGCCAAAACGAGCGGATCCGAGCGGTAAGAAGCGGGGTGTGGGTGTGACGTCATTTAAACTGAGAAAACTGCGTCGCTTGGGCATTTTGTATGGAGATTTTTTAAATTCTTCAATAAGGAATTCCAGTAATTTTTTTAATCAATGTTAACCGTCTATCAGAATTGATGTTATTTTAAAAAAAGAAAATTGATCAAGTTTTCATGGTTAAATTAATATTTAAAGGTAGAATTTTTGTTTCTCGCGCCAAAACTCTTCACAAACACGGTATTGCCGTCACTGGCCGATCGCCGTTGGTTGAAGTGTCACCCGCCAATTCAGGCCGCCGCGCAAAAAAGTAAAGACCGAAAGTAAGATAACGGTTTACAGCGCAGTTCACTGTGAGACTTTTCTGCGCAATCAATAAATTTAATATACTTGCACAAAACTAGTGAGGTTTACGGCGAAACATCAGATGTCAGATGGGTAGAGAATACGTAATGATTATTATTTATACTGAAAAAATGTATTATACTTATTGTAACATACAAATGAACACAATTAATAATTTGATGTATTTACTTGGAAGCTTTAACTCCACAAATTTCAGCACTTATGTGGTCAGTATTATCTATTTTAAATATAAAATCAACATGTCAGAATCATCGATTTGTAGGTAGTCGGACTGGCCTTGAATATATCCGATTTCTGACATGGTATGTGGTTTTTTAACCAGATTTTGCATTACATAAATTTTGTTTACTAAACCATTAAATATACCAAACCACCCATTACTAAACTTAAAAAGACTTTTAGGGGATAGAATGCAAAACCGTTTGGCCCATAAGTAAACGACGTTTGGCCTATACACCTCTCTCATCATACACAAACCATCTCTCGTGTAATAGAAAGAGATGCACCGTAGACATTTCGGTGATCCGCTCTTTATACAAACTGAGGTTCCAATGACGTCAGAATTCTTTCGACCATTCATGAAGCGTTTTTAGTTCGTAGCATTTTGATGGATTTTTAAGAAGGTTTAATTAATTCTAAGAATAACAATATAGAAATATATTTATATATTTAGAATCGATATTTTTTGATCTACATGAACATATTTTTTATAAGTCAAAATATTTTTCACTCAACTTCCGTATTGTGTCTCAGTATCTTCGGATATTTCCTCAATGCGCCTAGTTACAGTGCTAGCCGATAAAGGCACATGCGCTATCTTTTCCACAGCAGCCTCTCCTAAAAGTTCACGGCAAATATCTTCAGTGGAGGGCAAATCAATTTTTCACCCATATTGAATGGCTTTTTAGCCTTGGCAATACGGTTTGCCACCAAATACGATGCTCTCAATGCATTCTCATTTATTGATATGGTAGCCCTCATAAATTTCTTCTGTCCTTCGTATTCCCGTTTTGTTCTTTCAAAATACTCCAGAGGCTTGTTTTTTAATCTAGGGTGCTTGGTGTTCAAGTGGCAAAGCAGTTTTGAAGGTTTCATTGCCTCATTGCAGAGCTGGTCGCCGCAAACTAAGCAGAGCGGGATTGGTGTGTGGGAATCACCTGTCTCGATAAATCCATATTTCAAGAAGGACTCCTGGTATTTTCTCTTAAATGTAATATATTCCTTTGATGTTGAAGGTGCTTTTTCAAACTCTTCACTGGGCCTTTTCCTTTTCCCAAGGAATCTTTCTAACGACGCGACGTCTGTTTCGTATTCATTTTGGAGAGGTTGCCGGTCCAACAAATCAGCGGTGATAAATGTGATTTGCTCTAATTGTTACGAGGGGGTAGATGGTAGATCTTGGCCGGGTGGCTTCGATAGATTTTCTCAAAGTTCGTCTTGTTTCCTTGTGAATGCGGTGGTCTTCAAATCGATCCGGTA
Source organism: Limnephilus lunatus (assembly GCA_917563855.2). Lineage (NCBI taxonomy): Eukaryota > Metazoa > Arthropoda > Insecta > Trichoptera > Limnephilidae > Limnephilus > Limnephilus lunatus. Next base: position 52,084,347 of record OU830593.1, read on the forward strand.
TCCAAAGAGCTAGTGGCCAGGTCCAGGGAAAGGGCGAGGTCGAGAAATGCAGCACAGGAATCAATTGTAATCAAGGCGAGGTCCGGGCAGAGAGAAAAGGCAGTGGTGGTTGGTGACGTCTGTAGTCTTAGGAACTTCGATGAGTTTTGACTAACACCGAACTCGGGGCTGATATTTATATTATTTAGTTTCCTTTGACTTGTAAATCTTTTTCCTAGCATACCCACTAATGAGTGTCAACATCTAATTTTGAACATAATAAATAATTCCCATTTGGATAAACCAATTATAAAGTCGTCCACGCTTCCTGGAAACCCAAAATTACTTATCATTTAACAATACTTAACAAGATTTTATAGGTAATCCCGCTTCACCTTTGTTTGTTGGTATGTTTATGGATTCTATTGAAAACAAACTTGTCGACTGTGGACTTACCTTATTATCTAATGTTTTTGTTTTGATTAGATAGTTGAAAATATCTTCGTTATTTGTTTAGTTAGCAACAGAAAATTAAAGAATTTTCTTACATTCATTCTTCGTCGGAATTTTAAATTTACATAAGAACAACGATAATAACATCTTAAACCTTTTTTTCAAAATTATTTTTATTTTAAGCAAGTCCTTGCGCGGCCCATTACCATTTGGTCCACGGCATTGGGCCGCGACCCATGGGTTGGGGACCACTGGCCTAGTGGATAACTGGATATGCACTCATTCCAACAGCACCGTACCGATGTTGCAACATGTGGCAGTGTGACTAGTGGCGACATACGAATTTTATGAAATAATAAAAAAAATTATAAATTGTTATTAATATTATTAACCTTTTAAATGCTAGTAGGTAGAGGTGTAGCTGTGTACAGCAGGCCGTGAATTTTTAATCAAAATAATTTTTAAATCTTATTTAAAAAAAAAAAATTAAAAATCAAAAACAAAAAAAAATCAAAATCATCCCAATAGATGTCTTTGTGTGTTCCATATTTTAAACCAATAAAAAACGGGACATATGTATGATACAGAGGCTCAAAGAAGAGCGAGAAAACTCGCTATTTTTCTATGGCCGGCCTGCTGGGTACGGCCAAGGATGCGAGAAATCTCGCTCTTGGCACAGAAGCGATTAAGTACCTATGAAAAAAGTAACCTAAAATTAAAAAAAATAAAATCTTTGTTTTTGGGTTTTCAACTCTGCTTATGCCATTTGAGGTTTGAGAGTGGATGAAATGAGAGTGGAAGCATATCTTAGAGGTGACCAGAACTCTCCTAGGGTTGGTTGAGGATGATGAAGAGGATGAAAGACCGTACTCTATTTCTGTGATTGTAGGCCAGCACTGTGGTCTTGCGGAAGGGGTTGGTGAAGGGCAGTGCCACCTCCAGTAGCTTGTTCTGATACAGGTCGAAGGCTAGCCGCACGCGTGTAATGCGCTCCGTGGCCGAGTCCACGGCGTACAGCACTCCGCAGACTATGAACATCTCACCAACCTGAAATGTGACAAATATTACAAATACATATATGTATATTGCCAAATTTCCACCTTAAATATTTCACTAATCTGACAATTAGACATTCTGTAATACACATCTCCAAAACCTACCTTGTGATGGTTGACGGAAATATTCCAGATGTATTGAGCCTGCAGATTATCTGGATCTATCTGAAATATGGTAAAATTATTATTTTAATGACAAAAAATTGAGGTTGATAAGTACATAATCTATTTCCATACATAAATCTAGTATTGCAAAAAAAAAAATTTAAAATACCAAGTGGCATGTGAAAAAAACTATGTTTATCTAAAAGTTTTTTTTCTAAAGAAAGTCAAACAAACATTTCCATTATGACCAACCTTACAATATTTGAGGTACTTATTTCATTACAATCCGATAATTAAAGGCTGTCCTGTTATATCAAGCTCCTACCTTACCTTAGTTTGAAACTATTTTTAAAAAGGAACAGAAGAAAGTAAAACATTGATTTCTTTTGTTTTGACGGGAAAAAGGGAAGGATTGTCTTTGAAGTTGCTTGGTGTTGTTTGTTGTGAAGAAAATATAATTTTTCCGTATTTCGTATCCATAGTGATCAGCTGCAGGCGATTTGGAAGTTCTAGCGCCCGCGCTTCAACGCAAATGCGCTGTTTCTCTGGCAAACCTAACTGAGGTTCAATTTACCTTTGCAACGGCTGTATTATTGCTATTATTCATGGCATAGATGACCCAAAGGCCATTGTCGTCAGCGCTGAAGTCCATGAAGCTATGCGCCGTGGCGTAAAGCGCACGGCTGGGCGGCTCTGCGGCATCGGGCAGGTCTGTGGCCAGCGCTGCCACAGAGCCGCCACCCGCCTTGCCGCGGCTGCCCAGCTCAGCACGCACCAGCCGCCGCTTACCCGCGTGGTAGTAGAACGATCCATTGTAGACTATGTGGCCGTTGCCCTGCGGAGAATAACGTAATATTATTTCACTGATCTATGAAACGGGCAGGTCGGTGGCCCAATAATACAAAATATTTATCACTAACCACATAATCATACTCCAGCATGTAAGTCTTGGTGGGCTGGTCTTTCCGGAAAGAGCTCTTATTGGAGAACTCGAACAGGTGCTTGGTGTCTGTCTCCCGGGTCACCCAGATCTTCTCCCCCTGGAAAGATATGACAATAAATATTCAGTAGTCAAATATTGTTATTGACGACTCTTCAAATTTGAAAAGCTCGAGGGTACTGAATTGTACTTTGTCTGCCAGATACCATTTTGAAAGTTAAAGATCAACCAACTTCAAAGTTTACAGGTTAATGTTAAAATTATTATTATTATTTCACCTTTTGAGGAGTATCGCCGCATGTATGCGGCGGCACTGAGACAATCCAAATAGAGTGTTGCCGCATACGTGCGGCCGTACTACTTTATTCAGTTTTTTTCTATGCCATGTTTGTAATTTCAATTATGATTTATAGATAATACAAATATATTTGTAAAACATTTTTACGTATTCTTACAAAAATTGTTACGTATCTATATTCATAAATATAAATATAAATTATTAATTCAGTGGCTCTAAACATTTTACAAATAAAGTTTTTTTAAATTTTTTTATTTACATAAAAAGAAATGTCCAATAATAAAGGGATAATATTAAAATTAAAAAAGTGGACTAATCCAGTGGCTCTCAACAATTTTACAATTAGTTTTTTCAAAAATAATTTTTTTATCTATAAAAAAGAAATGTACAATAATAAAAGATAATACTAAAAATAAGAACAAAAGTATGAGTAAGGTCTTATAATAAGTTGAACAAATTCAGTGGCTCTCAACAATTTACAAATAAAAAGTTTACAAAAATATGTATTTTTTTATTTATGTAAAGATAAATGTACAATAATAAAGGGATAATACTAAAAATAAAAATGTAGACTAATCCAGTGGCTCTCAATATTTTACAAAATAGTGTTTTCAAAAATTATTTTTTTTATTTATAAAAAAGAAATGTACAATAATAAAAAGATAATACTAAAAATAAAAACAAAAGTATACGTAAGGTCTTATAATAAGTTGGACAAATTCAGTGGCTCTCAACTCTATATATTCAAATTTCGGTTCCGTGTGTTTTGGTCCGCAAATCTTGGAAAGTAATCGATGGATTGACTCAAATTTTTTACAGAACATTGCATTTTAGAAGAAGAGTATTTCTATATATAATGGTAAGCTCTGGCCTTATGAAATTTGTATAAAAAAATTACTACAGATGGTGTGCGAGTGGCTTGAAAATGTGGGTATTTTTATTTGAAGGCAGGAAGGTAGTGGCCTAGCGAGGGGAGGGGGGGCGGTCCGCCCCGGGTGCCACCCGAAGAGGGGTGACACTAGAATCCCGTGAGGGGTGACACCTGACCGTGGAAAAAAAACATGCTACAGTAGTGCCCGATATCTGCACCGGCTAGACGAAGATGGTATACCATTTCACCCCACCGTATCCCACTCCACTCCATATCCCGTTCCGCCCCTCCCAAATGTTGAGAGCCACTGAATTTGTCAAACTTATTATAAGATTTTGTTTATCCTTTTTTTATTTTTAGTAGGTATTGTCTTTTATTATTGTACATTTCTTTTTTTATAATTAAAAATAATAATTTTTAATAATAATCACTTTTTATAAAATGTTGAGAACCACTGGATTAGTCCACTTTTTTATTTGCAGTATTATCCCTTTATTTTTTTACATTTATTTTTATATGTATAAATAAAAAAAATTTGAAAACTTTTTATTTGTCAAATGTCGAGAGCCACTGAATTTGTTCAACTAAATTTACAATTTAATAAGAAAAGTTTATATATAGTAATAAAAAAAGCTTCGAAATTAACTTCTGTAATAAAAAAAAGTAAGAAGAAAAATAATTAAATCGATTACAAAATTAAGAAAAACTTGAAAAAGTACTCACTCCCACGATGTAGATGACATAAAAATAACTCACTAATCAAAGGGTTAAAGAGCAGGCTGATACGCTCCTATTGGATTTCATAGTAAGTTTAACAGTAATAGCTTAGGTTAATCCTTTCTTCTTTCTAAATAATAATCTAATCGAGATGTTGGTGCAATGCCAAAAGTTTGAAGTTCTGATCAAAGTTAAATGACAAAGTTCAAATGAGAAAGTTCAAATGACAAAGCTCAAATAGCAAAGCTCAAATGTAAATTACAACTTTCGTCTGGGTTAGGTACTCTTGTTCTTGTTGTAAGATGTTTTCTCACCCCAGGATCTCCAGTAGTGGTGGAATCTCTCAGCCAGGAGCCAAAATTATGCTCCGAGTAGCGGTGGTACACGGGCTTGCCGATGGCATAGAGTTGGCAATCTGCAAAAAAATATTTTTTGATAAATAAAACCTTTAAGAAATCTTCACTTGTTTCTCGTCCCCCCATTGTTTTTATTTATACACTAGTCGCATAACTTTCCTTGGCTATGCATAGAGTAATACTATAGAGGCGCTATCCCGTACATAATTCTCCGAGATTCGTGTTCAAATCATGCACGAACAAGTGAATTTTAACTGAAGCCACCGCGTCGAAAGGCTCGGCCGTCAGACCGTCCTTTCCTTTTACTCAAGCCCATGGTTTCATCCTACTTTCATACGTCACACAGAAATGGAGGTACTAACCTACGATTTCGTTGAACCAATTTATTCGCTAAATGTCTCATCTATGTATATATATCAATGTGGCTATGTCACTTTGATAGGCCTTGCAGTTTTGTTGTAGTTAGTCACCAAGTTTTCATGCTTTACATGGGGTGAGATGGTAGGGATAGAATGGGACACTTTTAATCAGTTGGGTCCAGTGGGTGTGCAGATTTTAGAGAAAGCATGGGGCATGTTTAACCAGTGGAGTCACAGATGTATGTATATTGTAGGAATAGCAAGGGGCATGTTAACCACTGGGGTATATAGATTGTAGGGATAGCATGGGGCACGTTTATCCAGTGGGGTGTGTAGATTGTAGGGTAGTACAAGGTACGTTTAACCAGTTGGATCAATGGGTGTGTATATTGTACGGGTAGCAAGGGGCATGTTAACCACTTGGGTATATAGATTGTAGGGATAGCATGGGGCATGTTTATTCAGTGGGGTGCGTAGATTGTAGGGTAGTACAGGGTACGCTTAACCAGTTGGGTCAATGGGTGTGTATATTGTAGAGATATCATGGGGAATGTTTATTCAGTGGGGTTTGTAGATTGTAGAGTAGTATGGGGCACGTTTAACCAGTTGGATCAATGGGTGTGTATATTGCAGAAATAGTATGGGGCATGTTTAACCAGTGGGTTCAGTGCAGTACCTGTAGTCCTGGCAGGCAGGCCCTTGTACTGCTTTCCGCCCAGGGGCTCGACGCGCAGGTGATCCAACAGGTCGGCCAGGGAGAGTGCGGGGTCAGAGCAGCGCGCGCAGGCGGGGCACGTGGTGGCCGGGGGACAGATATCCTCCAGGTTGCTGGTTGGGGGGACCGGGGGACCCCACTGCGCGCCGCTCTCCCCGGTGGAATCCACTGGTGGTGGGGTACCGAGAGACGGATCTTGCTCTGAAGACAAAAATGTTGAAATAAAACATTGTTTTTTTCTCAAGCTTGTTCTCAGCACCAAAGAGGTGCCATGATTGGGTAAAAGCATTGACGTATGATATCTAGACGCGCCCTGTGAAATGCAAAATGACCCCAGAAGCCAACAAAAGCAGGCTCACGGCCCATTTATGAAAAAGTGCCTGCATTGTTTTGCACCGTTTAGATCGCATAGTGCTTTGTGTTGTACCTTTTATCGGTCTACAAGGTCTACACCGAAACCAATTTGTGTTCCAGCCGTCCGCACCGGAGTTAATTTTTTCAAACACAAAAATATCTAACTTCCGAATGTTGTACAAAGTACACACCGCGGACTTTATTTTTGAAAATGTAGTCAGCTATCTGACTACAACAAAAAAATAGACCTTACATATGTCTTTAAGACAGCGTTTTCATAAACGTAATAATGTTACAGAATTACTTTTGTTGCCATCAAAGTTTCCTACGTCATCAAATCACCGCACTGCCTGTGGTGTTCGACTACTAATACATACAAGGAGGGCTAGTATCACAATTTGGAAGAGTTTTCAAACTTTTTTAAAGCGCGACCCGCTTTTAGTAATAAAATAAATTATATTATTTCCATAAATTATAATTATAATTACATAAATTCACCACCAGCTGTTTTTTAGGAATGATCAACCTTTTTAGTCGAAGTATTATTAATGTATCCATTATTATTATGTACTTATGCGGACCTTGGTGGGAGGGTATGTACAACATAACCTGGTTAACTTTTTTGTCGGTGGAGTCGCAAACCTGCTTTACATATTATAAAACAATATTTGTTTAATTAAACTATCAAAGAGGGTAAAAAAAAGCCGCAGCTGAAAATTTTATATCCGCAATGCCAAAACAATGAATGATATCGATTTTTTTCATTTGGAAATGTTAAATTTTGGCGGTTGATTCAAAAAGGGCAAAAATTGCCAGACAAAATTTTTACTACGTTCAAGGTCAAACCAGTAAATGGTGTTAGTTTATTTTCGTTTGTAATTACAATATTTATAAGTACAATATTTCGTCAAGATAATTTTTGTTATTTTGTAAAACGGAAACCTTTAAAATACATAAAACACAGATTTTAACAAAAAATCGTTGCAAAATTCTTTAATTAAGGTCGCAAGTTAAACAATTAACAATTACAATTAACACTTATAATTTAATTGTATGAAATTTCCCCCGATAGATAAAAATCGTAAGATATACTCCAAAAAACATTATTAACTTGTATTACAAGATATATAGGTATAAGAAAAATTTCGTAATTCATTGTTTTTTTCAAATCCTTTTTGAGACATTTTCCGTGAGATTTTTGTCCTATTTCAAACGAGTCATGTTTTTAAGAATAGCGCGCTCCCTCTAACACTCGTATTTACGTATCTCCCCTTCCTCTTCTTTTTGAGCGCTTACTACTGGGCTTTAAGTATCCACTAATTTCAGTTTTTTTTTTATTTATTATTCGCAAAAAACTTAATGTTTTGAGTAGCTGATTCAATACTTTAAAAAGAAATTAAAGTTTTTGGCTAATACCTTTTGCAAAACGGAACAGAAGCCTTTGAATATTTTTAGCGCAATTTATATTTTTAGCGATATTTTTTTGTAGTCAGTCCGAAAAGCAGTAAATGGGCTTGCGGACCGCTGGTTGCTCATCACTGTGTTAATGATGAGCAACCAACTTGGGTAGCCCACGGTGCATGGGCGGTAAAAAGATGATTTTTTCGTAAATGTTTTCAAGCAAATGATGATTGGTTTTTTTAATAAACTCATTAAGCTTACGAACCAACAGAAAAAAAATGCAGACGCATCTGCCGCCAAGACCTGGACAAATATCACTCCATTAACCCGGGCACCCCTGCTTAGTCACCAAACGTAGCGAATCACTTGGGGTGACCCTCTGGCAGAGGCGTTGGTTATCCAATAAATGGTTCCCGAGGCGGCGGTACCCATACTGGCCTCCGAAATTGAATCGCTTGTCAAAATAAAGTGAAAAAATATTTTTTTCCAATTAAATTTATGAATGTCTCGTGACCCCCACTTTGAAAACCACTGTATACAGCACGGCTTGTGTATATTGTTCATGCGGCCAATCCGTGAACAACTATTGATGTATTAGTTTGACAGAATTACACAATAGGATAACTTGGCGGTCAGTTGTTTATTGCCGGGAACTCTGTATGCAAGACGGCGGAATTGGAAGGAGAGTTTTGTTGCGAAATTACTGTTACTGGCGTTATTTTATTCTGATTGTTACTATGAGAGGGCTTGTCTAGGGTATACTTGGTCGAAGGGTAAAAGTGATTATTATACATTTCCATCAATTTTCAGCTGGTATTAACACCACTCGTCCCTCTCAAGATGTCCCTCCTGTGGAAATGTGGAAACCATCATAAACCAGATTAATATAACAAAAAAATTGCCTGGCTGCGTTTGGTGACTTAGCAGGGGTGCCCGGTGAGATTTGTCAAGGTCTTGGTGGCCGAAGTGTCTGCCCACCTGCTGCGTGGCCGGCCAGATCGAGAGAGACTGGTTGAGGAGGTTTTTTGATCTCTCCAGCCTGAATCCCTCGACCCATTGCCTTGCACCGTAGTTGAAGTGATGGATTCATAAGTCCGACGCACTGACCACCAGATTCCTACCACCCCTCATATCCATTTCCCTCCCAGAACTTTCTCTTCTTCCTTTCCCAAAAAAAACCCTCCACACAGTATCTCCAAATATGATACAGGATCTGGAGGATTTTTGATTTTGAAGTTGATATAGGCCCTGAGGGAAATTATTTTTCTCAAGCTTCCTGTGTGGAGCTATGTAAAAAAAAAAAATTAAACCAAAACTATTTTTGCATCTTTGGCATTAGAAATTAGAACCAACAATGGTGTCTAACGTTAGAAGAATGAGGTTTATTTTAATTGGAAATTAGGTACTAAATTATTATATTGTTTACATATATTATGTAGTTAATAAATTAAAATAGGTTGTGAATTTTAGCTTGTATCTTAAGTACTGATTTCTGAAAACAATATTTAATTAATCTAATAATATAGTAATAACTATGTGAACAAAAAAAGAATAAATCTGATCCTTGTGTAATGCTCGTCAATAAAAAGTTAAATTTATCACCATATATGGTAAAGACCCCCTTGGTCATTCCAAGCTCGTTCTTGGCAATGCAATGGTACTGTCCGATGTCCTGGTGGTGCAGTCGCACGAGCTTAAGCTTCATGTAGGTGCGGTAGGGAGTGGAGCTCGGCGTGATCTCCGTACGGAAGCGGTCCGCCGGTTCCAGCAGCCGCCCGTCCGCTCGCTCCCAGTAGCGAAGAGGCTCGGGAAATGCCTCCACCTGCAGCCATTATTACACATTAGTATTGCACGAGCTTCAGCGTCATGAAGGTGCAGCAGGACCTTAGTAGGGAGTGGAGATGGGCATGATCTCCATGCGGACCCGGTTTGTAAACGAGAATTTTGTACACATTATTGCTTATAATCAGATTGTGAGAAGGGAAAGAAATGAGATTGAAAAGAAATTCAACTAACCCACACCCAACCTACATACCTGCCCTATTCCTCTGCTGTAAAACCTTCCTATAAAATAGTGCCTTTTCCCTAAATTTTAACCGCTTCTCTGCCAAGAGCGAGATATCTCGCATTCTTGGCCGTGCCCAGCAGGCTGGCCATAGAAAAATAGCGAGTATTCTCGCTCTTTTTGAGCCTCTATATCATACATATATCCCATTTTTTATTAATTTAAAATATGGAACACACAGAGACATCTATTGGGATGATTTTAATTTTTTTTTTTTTTTTTTGATTTTGATTTTTTTTTTTTTTTTAAAATAACATTTAAAAATTATTTATTTTGATTAAAAGTTCACGGCCTGCTGTGCACAGCTACACTTCTACCTAATGGCATTTAAAAGGTTAAAACTTATTAGTTTCTAGATAGAAAATAAATAAATTCCCGGTCCGCCTCATGGTAGCACTTAGTTATTTGTTTCAATAAAACCAACTTCGAGGTTAGGTTAAGTTTTCAATTAATGGAATAATATGCATAAATCGTAAAATACAAATTTAAAAATTGAATTTTTATATGTTCAAAAGTTTTATTAAAAAAATAAGTGAAAAATACTGACCTCACATTCAAGTTGCACTGTGGAACCGTTCCTGGCAGGAATCATCTGGTTTTTTATTCGGATCATGGGCGAAACTAGAAAAAATATTGTGTTAATTCTTTTCATTTAATATAGCCAAATATATTTTCCCTTCTCTATTAAGCCTATCGTAACAAGATAATAATAATAGTTTATGTAAGATTAGGTTCTGCTTTGCCTAGGAACCCTCTTCCCTTACCCCCACCCCCTCACTATAATAATGTTGAAAACAAGTCTTTTTAAAGTTTGAAAATACCCATCTCAGAAGAGATATTGTCTAGTGATGCTGGTAACATACACACGCACATCATCAAACATACTGATTTCGGTTGTGAGTGACTGTAATTCTGGTTCATTGAACTCGTATTAGTGTCGTTTTTGTCAAGATTTTGTATGATTGTGTCAAGATTTCAGACCAGCGATAGAGTAGCTAATAGCGATATAGTATGGTGACCTGACATTGGTCCCTGACAGTTGGCCTTTGAAATAATAATTATTATAAAATTATAATTTTGTGTGCATTAACTATTTACCTAATGATTTCAAAACTAAAATCGACTTCAAAAATAACTTTAACCATTCGGACCTATAAGCTCGTTTACACAACAATGTAAGATTATTAGACATACTAGGTATAAGGCATACCTGAGGTATTAATAATGAGTTGGAACGGATATAAAACGTTTTATTATTTATTATCCCATTGGAGCAATCACGCGAAATAAATAAATTTGCCTCGATTGCTTGAGATTTCCCAGAAGGCATGGACATACAAATAGATGGACCTGCCCTAAGTGATAAAAGGCGTATTATTTCCCCCTCCCATACTATTATCGTAACCGGCTGGGCTTGTGAGAGCCTCGCGTGAATCTAAAAAATGTGATGTCATCATTCTTGTCCGAACCAGTGTCGAGCTCTCATCGTACATTTTACGAAATAAGACAGCAAAAATGGTTGCTTGTGCTATAAAAACGTGCAAAAATAGAGGAGAAAAAGAGAATAAACCCAATTGTGGTGTTACATTCCATGGGTAAGCATTATTTTTCTTTATTTAAAGCTTATTTAGAATCAATAATATTATCAGTTTTGTAACATATACTATGACATCGAGATACATCGCGAATGTGGGAGTGTCTCCAGTGTGCTCGTCGCTGTTACTGGGGTAAGTAAATTATGAAAAATTTGAAGTGTCTTAACTAAATAGTTCTTGTTTTTATATGACTTGAAATGTCAGGATGTGTTAAAAATTACGTGCTTTTGTGTCAGTGTATATAAAAATTTTAAAGTCGTTTAATTCAGTTAATATTGCTTTCCGACAAAAAATTCTTTCACATTCGGATTTTCCGGCCCATAATTAGTATAAATAAAAAAATAAAAATGTTCTAGGACCGCCTCCCGTAAACCGAACTTTAGCCAAGAACTATACTAATTATGTGCCGGAAAATCCGAATCTGAAAGAATTATTTGTCGGAAAGCAATATTAACTGAACTACACGACTTTAAAATTTGCTATACACAGAAAAAAAAGAAGACATTTTGAAGGACTTTGACACTCGAATTCGCTTGAAAACATAGAAAAAGAATAAAGATGTTACAACAGATAAAATTAAGTGTTGCCATTAAGCAGTAATATCAATAACGTAAAATAACATGTTTATAATTTAAGGGTAATTTTTCGATCTAGGTGGCCACGGTTATTACGAATTATAATAAATAATAATAATTATAATATTAACAGAATTATAATATTAACAAACCTCTATTCGTATATATTTATCATTACCATAAAATAACGATTAGCTAGAAGTTAAGTAAAATAAATAACATGCGTATTAGGTACGTAAGCACTACTTTGACGAAATTCTGAAAATAAAATGAATAAAGGCTTTTAGACAAGTTTTTTTACATTGAAATTTTTTTTTTTACATTGAAAATTAATTTTTTAAGTAAAAAAAAAAATTTTAAAGTCGTTTAATTCAGTTAATATTGCTTTCCGACAAAAAATTCTTTCACATTCGGATTTTCCGGCCCATAATTAGTATAAATAAAAAAAAAAAAATGTTCTGGGACCGCCTCCCATAAACCGAATTTTTTCCTTAAATAAAAAATTTAAAAAAGGCTTTTAGACAAGTTTTTTTACATTGAAATTTTTTTTTTTACATTGAAAATTAATTTTTTAAGTAAAAAAAAAAATTTTAAAGTCGTTTAATTCAGTTAATATTGCTTTCCGACAAAAAATTCTTTCACATTCGGATTTTCCGGCCCATAATTAGTATAAATAAAAAAAAAAAAATGTTCTGGGACCGCCTCCCATAAACCGAATTTTTTCCATCTAATTTGCAGGATTTAAAAAAATGGTAAAGTAAGAATATTTTCGGTTTCTGTATGTATTCTATAGTATACTTGATAATGAAAGGTGCAAATCTATGGAAAAAAAGACTTAATTTTATCCGTACACAGCTGTTCAAAAATTCTGCGGGAAAAAAATATTTTTTAAATTTATTTTTAACATCGTTCTAAAATAGTCTACGAAGTTTGGATTTGCAACATCTACGGTTATAATAGATAAAGCATTTCAATTGCTTTGTGTTAAAATAAATGGCTGGCCAATGAAATGTTTTAAATAATTACAATATATGTTTTACGAATCTTAGGAAAATGTGGTCCATTTTTGGACCAAAATCAAATGCAGAAAAATAAAAGGGGTCCATTTTTCGACCGAAATCGTTCCGTGGTTATAGACATGTATTGTTTTATTCTTGATGCATTTTTAGCAGAGGTGCCAGGGTTCATTGGGTGAATTTTGTCTAGGTCTTGGAGGCGGATGACCAATACACACTGAACCCCAGATTCCTACCCACCTCTTAAACCCTTTTCCTTCCCAGAACTCTCCTCTCTTTCCTTTAAAAACCCCTCCACACAGCATCCCAAAAATGACACAGGCCTTAAGGGAAATTATGTTCCTCAGGGCAGTGGCTTAGGTAGCATGGGTGGCACCCGGGGCGGTTAGGGCGGATAACGTGGTGGTTGGTGTCACCCCCCCCCCATTAAAGTTGACAAACACTAATTTCGACTCATAAAAAATTGGTCTGTCCTGACCCGACCGAGTGTCACCCCCCCGACGGGTGGCACCCGGGGCGGTCCGCCCCCCTGCCCCCCCCTCGCTTCGCCACTGCCTCAGGGCCTCCTGCGTGGAGCTCATGTAAAACAAAAAAAATTGAATGAAAATATGTTTTATACTTTTGTTATTCGGCGGTATATCCTCCCTGCACACCCCGCCCCTTTAGAGATATTTAGTTTTTTCAATTATTTCTGGCTTTCACCCTTCAAGGGTGTTCTAGGCCATCATTCAAAATTAAAGAGAAAGGAAAGGTGAATTTGTATATATATTTTTTATTTAAATGAGCAAATATAAGAATTATATGAAATATTGGAGTAGAGTTGAGACTTAGAAGAGATGAGATATTGAATGGAGGGGAGGCAATTTTAGATAACGCTTCATAGAAAAGAGGATATTTATTTAGAGAGGGACAACCAAAAAATATGTGATCTAAAGTTCCCACATCTAGACCACAGAACGTACAATCTGGGGATTCAAGGACGTGAATTTTAAAAAGGTGAGAAGGAACGGATCAATGTCCGATTCTCATTCGAATAAGGGAGGAAATTTCTTTTTTGGAAAAATGGGGGAATTTTTGAAACCATGGTTTTGATGGGATAATCCTTTGTATTGATGCGTAGCAGGCACCCTTGGATTGACTAGCAATATTCCAATACTCTGTCCAAGCATTGCGGGATCTATCTTTGAGGATGGAAAAAATATCAGATAGGGGAATATGGGTTTCGAGTAGGGTTAGACGCTCCTTGTTTTGCCAAGGAATCGGCAATATCATTACCCACTATGCCAACATGTCCAGGAATCCAAATCAGAGTTACAGTTTTTACAGAGCTTTGAATGGAGGATATCAGTACTCGAATAAGACATACAAAGTGATCATCAGGATGAAGAAAAGGACTGGATTTAAGTTTTTGGAGAGAACCGAGTGAGTCAGAGAGAACAAGAGAATGTTCAAAATTATTTTTTATTATATATTTAAGAGATTCAATTATTGCAATTAAGGGTCGACCAAGACAGGTTTTTCGTTCTCGGCCGAGACCGAGAATAAATTAAAATCTCGGCCGAGACCGAGAGCCGAGACCGAGAATAGATAAATTGAGCAAAAAAATGAAATAGCGCTATTTTTGCATACTATACTATATTTTTAAGAATGTTATAACGTTTAATTATATAATAATTTGAGATTTTATATAATATATCTAATATTAAATATTTAATTAAACAATAATTTGAGATTTTATACGTATAATATATCTAATATTAAATATTTAATTAAACAATAATTTGAGATTTTACTCACAATGTTAAAAATAAAAATAAAATAATTGAAATTTTATGTAATACAATATAAAATATTTAATTAAATAATAATTTGAGATTTTACTCACAAAGTTAAAAAAATAAAATAATAATAATTTGTTTTACATAGTTTTAAGTTTTAGTAATCAAAATTGAAAAACATGATATTGTAGCACATAAATAGCAATTTATCTGCATTTTCACCCTTCAAAGAGTGTCGCCTCATGTCGTATAATTGACTAGCTCTGCTAAAGAGCTGTTCACTTGCTACACTAGTAGGCGGTGCTGACAAAAACCTTTTTGCTGCAGGCGTAAGTACTTTATACGATGACGAATACCAATACTCAAAAATATTAGCATTTCTTTGCAGTCTTGGTTCTTTAAGAAAGCTATCAAGCGCTATTTCTATTACAGCACTTGTGAGCTGTGGCTGCGACTGCTGTGAGTAAAACCCGCCTCCTGCCAGCCGACCAATCACAATCGACAGCTCTCTCACGCACTGCGTGTCACGCAAATAAAATAATCATCCAACATATTGAAACTATATCAAACCAAAAATCAAGAATCAACAAACACTATTATTATTAAAATATATACCTACATACATTAACATCCCGAGAGAGAGCTGTCGGACACCAAGTTTCGAATTTGGACGCGTGCGGTAGATTTGAATCCCATTATCCTATACCGTACCTACTTACAACGGTCTCGGTTACTGTCTCGGTTCTCGGCGAAAAATCGCCGAGAACCGAGACAGAGTTCTCGGTAGAATTTGTAGCCGAGAATGCCGAGACCGAGACCGAGACCGAGATCTCGGTCGACCCTTAATTGCAATGCATTCAGCAGAAAATATTGAAAATTGGTTTGAAATTGAATAAAATATTCTGTCATTAGAATTATTGTGGTAAACGTTGATACCTGTACCACAGTTAGGAGAGTCCGGAGATTTGGAGCCATCAGTAAATAAAAGAGAAGAGTTGGGCCATTTAGATGAAATAATGTCATTGAACATATTATTGACAGTACGGGCTGGGAGATTGGAATGACTTTTAAGGATGCCGATCCCTTCTAAAATCGTTGGGGATAAGGTGACGTGACTATATTTTAATTTGAACAAAGGAAGAAGATCATTTTTGATAATTTGAAGCTCTGAGAGAGAGCGAAAATTTTTACAGATGACAGGAAAAGGTTTAGTTCGAGCTCTGATTGTAGATGATTGTGTTGAGTCGTTGAACAACGAGACTCTGGGAATAACCTGATGACATTTAGAATTTAAAAATTTAAGAATAAATTTGTCAGCAAATAGTTGACGCCTTAAATAAAGTGGGGGATCAGAACATTCCACTTGTAGGGAATTGATGGGCGACGATTGCATCGCTCCGGTTATAATTCGCAGTGACTTAGACTGAACCTTGTCCAACTTACTGAGTGCATTTTTGGATGCAGTACTAAAAAGTGGGCAGGCATAGTCGAGATGGCTTCGAATAAGCGCATTGTAAAGCAACTTAATGCAAGAAGGATGGGCACCCCACCAAACGCCAGTCAATGATCTGATGATATTTAAATTTTTTTCACATTTAGTAACTATATTATGAATATGGGAAGACCATTTAAGTTTCCTATCGAATGTTACTCCCAAAAATTTAACTTCAGAGGCGTTGGGGATTGGAGAGTTTTTAAATAAAATTTGAACAGGGGGATTTTTATGACGGTTTGAGAAGGTGACACACTGACTCTTTTGGACTGAAAGTTCAAGACCATTTAAAGTGAGCCATGTACAAAGGGCATCCATGGCTTCATTAAGATATTTGACGGCTAGTGGGACGATTTTGGATGATAAGAAGTAATGTAATATACCCCCCCCCCCTCTACACGAAGGTAGTAAAACCTTCCTCTTGCTTTCCAAATGCTGCTACAGTGCTACAGCTACCCCGCTCGGCCTTTAAAAAGCTCGTAGCTCGCCCGTTCTCGCGTCTCTCCCCTGCATTTCTTTTGAAGCGCCTTCTCAACCCCATCACGTAATACTTTTATGCAAACGTGACGAGATGCTCTTAATTAATCAATTGTAATTAACCCCACAACGTTGTGTACTTTTTTGTTTGAGTGGTTTGGTATAGTTAATCCAATTTAATTAATAATTTATTTGTGGTAAACCCTTGTTCTTTTAGATATGGCGTGTTACAATTTGCAAGGCTTCGAATAACAATGACTGAGTCTGACTAGCTTGAGAATTAACTAATTATCTATCTATATTCGTTCAGCTTCCTCCCCTAGCACCTGTTATACACCTACGCTCATCGACGACTATTTTTATTGAAGTAATCTGCATTTTCCCTCCTAGCATCTAATATATAAATTTACATTCAAACGGCGAATTGAGAAGATCCTACCTTTCGATGCGATGTCACGTACTCTCTGCAGCTCTATAAAATGCTATCATGAAAATAATTTGACATTTATGTATATTCTAACAAAAGATTTACACTCAAAGCAGTACGGAGTGCACTAATTCTACACTTACAGTGCTAGATGCAGTTTGTTAGTTAGCTAGCTTGTTTTATTTTGTTAATTTGACTCTACGGGTAGGTATTTTGGATTAACATGAGACAGAACATGTGCTGTTTAAATAATTGGACTCCTCCATAGCCCAACTGATAAGGTGATGGTCATAGACCGCCGAATCAGCTTCCAATTCCAACGCCTCCGGAGAATGTTAAGGTCGCAAGCGACGAATGAAAATCGACATGTTTTGCCTTCTGTCGGGAAAGGGTTTGATGTGTGTTTCTGGATCATAGAGTGGTAATGGGAATAATATCGACCACTACGCCGCCAAATTATAAATGTGTTGATGATGATGATGGAAGGTCATCTCATACCGTTTGATATGAGGGTCTGGTTCATAGAGTGGTAATGGGAATAATATCGACCACTACGCCGCCAAATTATAAATGTGTTGATGATGATGACGAAAGGTCATCTCATACCGTTTGATATGAGGGTCTGCTCCGATTAATGGCGTGATAGCCGATGTCAGGAACTGTTCAGGAAATGCGTGGGTGGCACGAGGTTTTAGATCGTGACATCCTACTCTGGATTGATGATGATGATGATGATTTTGAAGTTCTTCAGCATGCCGATGACTTGAGTTCCATTTACTCCTAAAGTACCGGCATAAACATTAAACCGAAGTTGATTAGACAATCGGCAATGTCAGGAGATCGGTGGGGCCGCTCTCTCCTCTGATCTGGCGATGTATGAATTGAATTAAAGAAGATTTTGATGTCACCGATCCTCGCCTTGGCAGTCACTCATGTCCTCAATAGTCCCGTTCTCCGTCCAGCACGCCGCCTCGAACCAGTAGAAATAATGATTACGTTTTTCCTAGGCACGCTACAGAAACGTGCGCCAGCCTGCAATCGCGATGGTCATCGGTATTTGATTTGAATGAAAAATACGTCCCCTCGCATAACATACACAGGCGTAACGTGGGACCTTCCCCGAAATGTCACGGGCATATGCTCTACGATAGGCGTACCCCAACCTCAAACTCAAATATCAGCTCAAAGAAAGAAATGTCAAGCTCGGCTTCCAGGGTGCTGGGTCCAAGAATGAAAGGCACCAGGTCGTGAATCTGGCTTCCCTCCCTTCTATTTTCCCGGCTGCCCTTTCGTCCAGAGTACATTCCCACCCTGATGCTGGATGATCCCTATTCCTATTGTGAGAGAGTTAAGAGAACTTTTGCTACTTATGTAGGTGGATATAACGCATTACGCTTAAAATATGAATACCTACTGACGGCTTCATTCAACCGACAATGTGAAAGTTTTTGGCTAAATCGAATATCGAAGGAAATATACCTACCTAAGCGTAAACCAAAAGTAGTTAAGAAAACTTATCCGGATTCCAACAAAGAACCGCCGATCGGTTGCCAAACGATTCCATATGTCATGTTCCCTTCGTTCCGACGACAAGGCAGACCCCACACGAGCGTAACCTAAAAGGTAGTGAAGCCCACGCAAATTTCGTCACTTCGTTTCCCCCATGACGAAGGTAGTCCGGCCAGATCGTAATCTTCGTCCTGCATCAAACTGGTCTCCCGCGACGACAACTTTTATCCGCTGGTACCTCGGAGCGGCGGTAGAAGGAGGGCGAAATGGGTGCACGTCCTTTGTTCTCCTGAAGTCCCCCAATGCCTTAGTGACGTACATACGTCGACATCATGGAATGGCTCCGGCCACGCTTCCAATCCAGTCTAGAGCGGGTACGAGATCCACGTTACCGAGATGTGATCACAAGGGATTCCAATTTGCTCGGACCAGACACGACCATCGCTTACTTCGCCTCCACATTAGAAAAATAGTGTAGCCCACCTGCATTTCGATCACATCGCCCCCGATAAAGTCGCGTGAGATACTTCCTCATGGTGAAATAGGAAAGCCGGACTCGTTAATTCATTCGACAACCGCCGTCCATTCTCGAGTCGTAACCCGCTCAATTAAGTTTGAAGAAAAAGAGTTTGTTAATTAAGTAGGTGGATATAGCGCATCACGCTAAAATGTGAATACCTACCGACGGCTGCATTCAACCGACAATATGAAAGTTTTTTGCTAAGTCGAAAGAAATATACCTAAACGTGAACCAAAGGTGATTATATGATTAGATATCGAACCAAGTTTATGCAAAGTCCTATGTAATAGACTTGTTGTGATACCTAAAATTTGGAATAAGATATGGGAAATTTTTGGAATGGGAATTCAATTATGTCAGATTTTGTTAGTAATCAAAAATGCCCATGCTACGCACCCTTCATAAACCGTTATATTACCCAATGCCTTTTCAAAAAACCCTTCCTGAATATAATCCCCTAACTACGTTTAAAATTATTATTACGAAACTCGTAAATAATAATTAACACCTCAAAGGCGCTTCACACATTAATTTATACCTACATTCTATACCTATGTATTTTGTTACCCGTTATGCATTGGAGAATACCCAGTAACCTAGTTTTCTAGATCACCAACAAAGCACTTTTGAAGGATTCTATTTTTGTTTTGTGATTTCAAAATCCCGTCTTTTTAAATGAAGTCTCTCGTCTAAGATTTATTGCCCGAAAGCGCACTTTGTGCTTCAAATGCTAGTTAGTTAATTGTATCCCAAAATTATTATTTTACAACGTTATTGTCTCAAGAATAACTTCACCCAACAAAGGTAATTGCTAGCCGGTCAACCCGGAAACGTGCAAAGCCCCTCGCTCCCCATCGCTCGACAAAAAAAAGGGGTCCTAGATTCCTAAGGCTTGTAGTATATAAACCCTAATTGACTCTTCCCTGCAAGGTCCGTACTAAATATGTTAATAATTTTATACAAACTTACCAAATTCGCCTTGTTGCACAAAATAATTTCACAAATCAATTCACTACAATAATATTTAATTCAAACAAGCACTTATAAACCACAACCCGTCATGCAGTTATTTATTCCAAGATGCAGCCGTCAAACACAATTCTCGCGTAGATTTCTTTTTTAAATTTCACCCTGACCCTGATAGGCGCCCCGAAAGTACGTCCCGACCGCCTCAATTTACAAATTATATTATTTAACTTCACCGATATGAACTCGCAAGCCTCAATCTCTGACTTCCCTATTCGCGTGGACCCTTTTTGTTTAATAAAACGGAATTTCCTTTGTTTAATTAAAATGAAATATCCCCGGTTTAGACGCACCAAACTGGTCTCCTCGCGACTATCGAACCTCGATCCCTTAATTTAAACCTTGCTTCCCAACGACCAAATCTTGACTCCCCTCAATCGCGTGAACTATTTTCCTTTAATTTTATGAATTATTCCCGGTTTACGCGCACCAAATTATTACTCTGCCGTTTATCAAAACTCGATGATTTTTTCCCGTCTGCGCGGCCCTAGGTTCCTTCCCTGACTGTCCTCTAACACTCCTCTACCCCGACTGTCCTTCCAACCCCCTCCCCCTGACTCCCCCCCATCTACTTGTGTGGTTTCAATAATTTATTAGTCACTTTTTTCAAATCTTAAGTGATAAGCACATCTCCCAATATGCATATATCAACTTTAATAGTCAAAATGTCACACTTTAACTATTATTTCAGAGAATTTTGTGAAGGAACCATGTTCGTTATTTTTTGTGGTGTAAACTAATTTCGTCTGAGCCGGAGTCATAAACTATCCCAATAACGCTTAAAAGAAGAGCTCAGTGGCGTACTTCAATCTAATACTCTTTCTCAATACTTGCGTTGACTCTATTGGTTATATAATAACATTATATATTCATTGTCCGAACACGCTTTTGTCCTTTCTACGTGCGTCACTATTTAACGAATTCTGCAATCCTATTTCGACAAATATGTCAAATATTTCAACCCGTAATCGGCGCGTCGCGCTAGTATATTTAAATGCACCAACGAGCAATCCTTATTGACTAATTTTCAATTTTCCTACTGCCATAGAAAATTCACCAGATAATTGTTTCGTAAATCCAATCTGCCCGCGTTAAGATCAACCACCCCACGGGCAAATATCCATCGGCCGCCCCTGACTTGATAATGAACCTGAAATATCCATTAGAATTCCTCCTCCAACCAAAGTATTTTGGCACACGTGTTTTTCCTAGTAATGACCCGGTTTCATAAATCACCCTTAAGAGTTGGAACAGAGAATTGTATTCTGAAACCATACCCTGTTACAAAATCGAATATAATTCCAAATTGATCTCTCAATTTTAAAAGAATCATTTCGTAGGCCCAAAGGCGAGATCATCACAGTCTCCCCTTTATGGAAAAAAATAGTGGAGGTAGATAGAAATCCAAACTACAATCACCTATTTTGTTCCAGAACTTCAGCAGTAGTCAGCCCGTTTGAACTCGCCTTAAATCTTTGTGCCCTTTTTTTCCAAAATTGTAATGATGAATATTTCCTAAACCGGTCCTGTCCTGTACGTCATCGCATCCCTTCCCTATTCCGTTTTTTTCGTCGGCCTTGCCCAATGTTTGTCTAATGTTGAAACTACGGTCAATGTACCTTGCGTTATGCCTACATATTTCCAGGAATTTGTGCCGGTTACGACCTACAACGGTACCTAGTCATGGTACTCTAACTGTCTCCTATTGTACTCCCCACATAAACCGACAATATATTATGTGAGTATTTAGGTGTCTATTATTGTCTCCAAACCAATTAATCCAAATTTTAATTTCTGCCTAACTTTATCACCTATTTACACTGATTTTAAATACCCACCGCTTCACAATAAACTTTGTTTGCGTAATTTGTAAACCCTTCCACAATCTACTACTAAACATTGTGAATGCTTCAATGCTCCACATCTCACCTTTTCTAAATTATGAGTTGTAATCCGATTCTAAAGAAAATCATTTAATATTTTGCTATCTATGGCGTTACTTCGCTGACGGAGCCCGTCCTTCACCAAACATTGTATTATAAATAATTTACCGCGGTTTCCTTTCTTTCTGTAAATGTTTTTACCACTCGTCCGTCCTACGGATGTAAGGCCCACCCCCGTGTAAGACCACACCTTCTTTTATGATTTTAAAGTATATTTATTTATTTTATTGGAGACGCACCCGCCCGCGTCATCCTGATGGCTTCCTACCTTTGTGACCGAAGCCTCTCGTACAATGTTTTGTCAAAGATCGTGCCTCATCCCGCGTAATAAGTTCAGTGTACAACGGTCGCCACACTCGGTCCTGCGAAGATCCCCTTTTTAAAATTTTTATTTTTATTTTTTATTTTTTTTTTTTTTTTTTTTGAATTTTACCTCGCACAACTCCCTAACGACCGGTGTACACAAGGCATCTGCATGAAATATTCATCATCTTAGCCTATTGGAATCTTAACCTACTAGCCTACTGAAGCCGGCCTACTTATCTCCCCTCCGCAAGGCTCTTTTTCTTTCTTGTAATTTTGTTTTATTGGCATTCAAATCCTGTTATCTAGACATTCTACCCTACCAAGTCTATAATATAAAAATGATAAAACTTAACTATCTCCTAAAACGATAGAGATCGTTTTTTTTTTTTTTTTTTTTTTTTCGTTTAAACTCCTCATTAGTCTAAATTGAAGTTCACATAACGTACCCATGGGCACGATCTGTTATAATTATCTTGCTTATAGAAACCTTATAAACGAACTATCAAACCCACACTAACCTAACATAGTACACTCTAAGTACAATAACACTATAATTTCATATTTACCATCGCTAATATTACTCCAGTCGCCAACCAATCGTAAAGATGTTAGCTATCCCTGTCCCCGCCAAGCTGGGCCTCACCTTTGTTTACATAGTATCTTGCAAGGTGTATTGCACTATAATTACCCCTAATCTTCTTGGTTTTCGGGTCCACCAATGTATATGTATTGCAAAACGGTACCCCCCCCGATGACATACGGACCCTCGAATAGTAAAGAGAATTTCTTTATCTGTTTTTTTAACAATGCTGACTGCGGAAACCGCCTCAGCTTCACTAGTGTACCAATTTCGTAGACAGCTAGTCTCTTTTTCATATTAAAGTAGTATTGCCGTTTTTTCGCACTAATCTTCAAATTTTCGCGCGCCTTGGCCCTTACTTCCTCAATCGCTACGGAAGGTATTGCGTCCTTGCTCAAATACTTATCCAAATTATATCTAGGTGCCCTTCCAAATACCACTTCATTCGGGGAGAAACCCGTGCTACAATGGATGCTATTATTGTACGTTTCCACAATATCAGGCAATAACGTCGACCACCTGGTATGTTTATCATGACAATAAATCCTAAAGATGCGACCTAATTCCTTATTCACCCTTTCGGTTATATTGGGTCCCGGGTTGTGTACAGATGAATGCAAAATTTTTACGCCTAATCTATCTAGATTAAATTTCCACTTCTTAGAGGTAAATTGCGTGCCATTATCCGTTAAGATGGCCGATGCCCTAATTACTTGTAGAAACTTCTCTAGGCACTTTAAGACCGTTGTAGTATTCGCAACTCCCAGACTGAACAGGTTTATATAACGACTAAAGGAATCCTGAATCACAAATATATATTTAACACCGCCTATACTACGTGGTAGAGGCCCATAAAGATCCGCCATTATTAGCTCACCTACTTCCCTAGTGACGATGGACTTTCCCGGACCTACAGTCGGCTTTACTTCCTGTTTGGCCAACTGGCAAAGCTTACACTCGCGCACCAATTGTTTCGCCTGTTTGTGCATCCCTGGCCAGAAATACCTATTCTTTAAGGCAGCTATAGTTTTATAACCCCCCCCATGACCAATCTCTAAATGTACGTATCTAATCAAATCGCCCGTCATTTCTTTTGGCACTGCAAGTACGCTGCGCTGCCCTCCGCCACGGTAGTATAGAACCTCGTCCTTCAAAATATATTTTTTTCCGTATTTCCTATGGCTACTGCTCAGTGTTCCTGGCATGACGCTATTTAGTATGTCCAACACTCCCTTCAAAAACTCATCTCTCCCTTGTAATACTCTTATATCGCGTAACCCCTTCCCAAGCAATCCGCTGTCTCTGACGGCAAAGGCAGCTATGTCCGGATGCTCCGCCTTATCCTCCTGAACCTCCTGTGCATCATGAGAGTACCTGCTCAATATATCTGGACCTACATTATCTTTCCCTTTTACAAATTCTACCTTGTAGTCAAACTGATTTAAGTATAAGATCCACCTAGTTACTCTACCGCTGTACATTTTCCAAGTCCTTAAAAATGTCAAAGCCTGGTGATCTGTTCTAATAACCAATTTGACCCCGCGCAGGTAAGTCTCAAACTTGTGCAGACAGTATATTATAGCATACAATTCTTGTTCGGAGACAGTCCATCTTAGTTCGGGCCCCGATAATCCTTTGCTTACGAATCCTATGACATGGTGATTATTATCCTCATCCAATTGGTAAAGTTCCCCACCAATCGCGTATCCCGAACTATCCGTTTGTAAATAGTATGGGCTATGCGAATTATGGTGGTGCAGCATTACCGAAGACAAGAACAGACTTTTCACATTGTCGAATACCCGCTGTTCTACATCTGTCCAATG
Organism: Limnephilus lunatus; assembly: GCA_917563855.2. NCBI lineage: Eukaryota > Metazoa > Arthropoda > Insecta > Trichoptera > Limnephilidae > Limnephilus > Limnephilus lunatus. Next base: position 52,109,085 of record OU830593.1, read on the forward strand.
CCACGGTTGGCCCTTTTGAAGCAAGCTGCACAACCCTTTTGTCGCCTCCCCATACATTTTTACAAATCGACGGTAGTAATTACATAGCCCTAGAAATGCGCGGACTTGCTTGACCTTCTTCGGCACGGGAAACTTCTGTATTGCTTCAACTTTCTCTGGATCCATCCGTATACAATACGGAGTTATTATATGGCCTAACAAATGAATTTCCGTGTACAAGAATTGACACTTTATAAGCCGACAAGTCATGTTCGCGTCCTTCAATCTAGTTAGGACCGCCTCAATATGCCCTAGATGTTCATCAAGCTCACCACAGGTATATACCACCAGATCGTCAAGGTAATTTGCGCAGAATTCCCGTACTCCTGGCCCCAAGATTCGGTCCATACCTCTGCTGAAACTACCAACTGATGTCTTCAACCCCTGCGGCAATACCCGATATACGTAGGATTTTCCATTATAAACAAAACCGGTGAATTTACGACTATCTTTACTGATTGGAATCTGATAATACGCGTTATTAAGGTCTAGAGTGGTTATGTACTTCACGCCGTGAAACCTCTGTATAATTTCTGACGTTAATGGTGGCTTCTCTACCTCCGAACACATCCGCGTGTTAAGTTCTCTGGCGTCTAATAAGATTCTAACTGTCCCATCTTTCTTTAATGTGAATGTCAGTGGGCTAGAAAACTGAGTTGCCTCTCGACTTATAATGTTTAAACCTTCCAATTCGGCAATCTTGGCATCTACTTTGTCTCTGTACGCAAAGGGCACTGGATACGATCGTTTCACGAACGGCGTTTCATCTATCATCCGAATTTCGTGAGTGTAGGCATTTGTGAGACCGGGTTTCTCAATAAACACCTCGCGATTTCTAATTAGCATTTTCGATAGTTTCTTTTTTGTCTCTAATTCCAACTGTAGTTCCCCCACAAAATTGTTTATTTTCGCCACCATTATTTGTGTCGTACTGGCCTCGGAGCCTATTTCGATAGCATGTGCATCAACCTCCCCTCGCGTCGGACTCGTTAATGTACTTACTTGCGATTCAACGCGAGTTATACCCGATGGCCTCAACTTTACTTCGAATGGACCTAACTCCGACATCAGTGTCAAACTACGCCGTTGTCCACACTTCAGTTCTGCGCTGCACTCGTCCAACCAATTAATACCTAAGATTATTGGTCTAATTAATTTAGGCACTATAAGGCACGGGGAATTAAATAAAGCGTCTCCAAAACGTAACGGTATCAGCACTAGACTAGTGATGCGTTGACTTTTCTGTCCCATGGCACCTCGTAATTGCACGGCTGTCACCGGTATAAGGGGGTACCGCCTGTGGTCGCGCAACTTGCACTGCCACAATTCTTCTGCTACACATGTTAACTGGCTACCCGAATCTATCAAGCACCACACCTTTACTCCGTCTACATCGGCTTCGACCTCTGGCAGCTGTGACAAGGAGCAACCCTTTTCTGTCTCATCATAAACCCCATCTTCAAAAATGGTGTTAAACCCTGCGTACCGTTCTTCTTCCCTGAAATCCCTTAGTTCGCACTCATTCCAAATGTCACTCACGTGCTGTAATAATTTAACACACGAAATGACATCTATTCTCTCACACTCTTTATTCCAATCTTCACCGCCTAACGCCGTGCTATCTCCCATTGTACTCGCCTTTACCGGCGCAACCCTCCCATTCTCCCCTCTCCCCAACCCCCTTCCCAAGTTCCAATTTTGTCTTATCATTATTCTTAAAGCTATATTGTAGTTTGTTCCTGGCGCCCCGCCTCCTGCTTGTTGAGCCGATATCCTCAGGGCAATGGGTTCGACTCGTTGGCGTTTCCCGCTTGTTCAGCACTATTCAGCCTCTGGTCCGCATTAGTGTCCTCGATCATCCGCTTCCTGGTGCTCGCCTCCGCCGCCCCGTGACACGAGCGCTCCCTTACAATCACATTCATGTTACCTCTCGCCATGTGACGCCCTCGTGGTGGCTCCCTCTCTCTTCTCCCCTTCTCCCTTTCCTCCGGTTCCCTTCTCCTTTCTACCTTCTGAATGTGGCGCTCCGTCGGTGGACTCACCATGTTATCCATCCGCCTCAAGAATTCGGCAGCCTCCAGCTCATTGCCTTGTTCCCCCCGGGAAAACCACAGCGCTTGCGTCTCCTTCGGATAGTGCCGCATGATTTCATTTATCACGCCGGTTGGCGAGCTAGTGATTTTCAGGGCCTTTGCCAGCTCCCAATATTCGGCAAAGTGCGTCAGCATTGTCTTGCCACCGTTCTGGTCCCAGGCCGCATCTGACAACTTCCTCCTGAGTTTATTTTGGCAGACCTCGCCCCAATAATTTGCCAAGAAGTCCTTCTCGAAATCTTCGATCGTCTCCCATCTGCTACAATAAATTTTCGACCAACTTTTAGCCTCTCCCTTGAGACTCTCTCGGGCCACCATTACCTTGTCCGTCCGCCTTGTTTTCCTTATATACTCCCGCAAGTCCTCCAAAAGGAAATCGGATGCTGATGCCCTCCTATAAAAACGGGCTTCTCTTGGGCCGGAAGCAACTCTACAATCTGGCGCCGATTCACCGATCCCAGGAGCACTTCCGCCTCTCCCGTTCCCGGCCTCGCACCTCCCGCTTCCGATCTCGCCTCTCGCACTTCTAGCTGCCTTTCAATGGACTGTATTTTCTCTACTAGCGGTCCTAATGCGTCACGGATGATGCTGGTCACCTGCCCCAGGCTCACTTGCAACAACGTCTCCCCCACGGTCTCGACCGCGGCGGTGACCTCCTCTCTTGCTGAAGGTCGCCCACGTCCTTTCCCTCTAGACACTGATCCTTCCATGATCGCTTATTATTTAAACTCACTAAAAATTTGGGTTTTTGTTCTAATTTAAATTTCGTAATCTTTTACGTAAAATTTCTCACTACTAGCACTTTAAGTTCAAGGATTAAATGTATCTTTATTCTGTTCGTATCACTATTATTATTTTAATCGATGAAATGATTAGATTTTATTTTCATTTCTTCAACATGTATTTAATATTGTTGTGTAGAACTATACCTCAAGCCCCTGAAAAATAAAATTGTAACTATTATTATCTTGTTTCTTTGAAATTATTCAGTTAAGAAAAGTTTGTTTTCCTAGCCCAACGTATGTCTACCTACTGGTTAGTTTTATTATTGTTTTACCAACTACGGTTTTTTTTTCTTCTATTATAGGCACCTCCACTAACCGCTACTCGGTTTAATGACCTACTTATCCCTTTAGAAGTACCTACACTCGAACCATGCATCACCAAAAGGTATGCTCTTTATTGTTTCTGTTTCAAAGCCGCACTGTCCCACCACTCGTGGCTAGACCTCCGTTCATGGTTTCAATTTACCGTTACGTTAAACGCACAAACCTATTTGACACATATCTCCGCTAGTCGGCACTCGGTTTAATGACCTCCCCTTTTTTTTGTTCTCCACACTGAGCGTTAAATGTTTAAATGATCTGCCCTCAAAATGAAAGAGACCCTTTTTTCTATTGTTGACACTAAAGGACACTAATACTTATCAATATTACAATTGTAATGTTTTGTTTACTTCGGTAACCAGAACTACTCCTCGATGTTTTGTATTTTTATTATTTTAACTAATCGTCCGGTATCCAATTTACCAAACGTTCAAACCCAATTGAAAGTTGACTAACATCGATATTATCACCTTGGCGATTTGATATTGAATGCATTATTGAAGGACTATCTCCCCTAATAACGTAACACCCTTTCTCACTAATACTTATCGAAGGTTGGATATCCTTAATTTCTCTTGTTTAATTTTGTAACACTTTTTATTGACGTACAGCGCTCCTCCCCTCAAAATATGATACCTTTAACCTGCGTCTTATCGGAAATTGGACATCGTCAACCAACCTCTCCTAAATTTATCTGGTTAAGCTAATGTGTACATTATTACACTACCTACTCTCTTGATTAATTTTTGTTTCACTTTTTATAGACGTACGGCGCTACTCCCCTCAAAACATGATATCTTTAATCTGCGTCTTATCGGATGTTGGGCATCATCGTCTTATCTCTCCTATTTTTATCTAGTTAAGCTAATGTACCTATACATTATTTGAAGTACCTACTTTCTTGGTTAGTTTTGTTCCACTTTTCATAGCCGTACGGCGTTCCTCCCCTCAAAATATGATACCTTTATCCTGCGTCTTATCGGAAGTTGGAGATTATCGGCCTATCTTTCCTATATTTATCTAGTTAAGCTAATGTAAACGTTATTGTTAATTCCTCTGCTACACATCTATTTTCCTAGTACTTTACTTTTTTTTCGTTGTGTTTTCAGTCATTTTCGGATGACATGCGAACCGTTATACCTACTGTATTAATTTTTTTTTTTTCTATTCTTGTTTAAGTCATTGTATAAAACCCAGCAAAATGCAACACTTTGTAATACCATACCTCCTGGTCACTTAGCAAAACTGTAATATACCCCCCCCCCCTCTACACGAAGGTAGTAAAACCTTCCTCTTGCTTTCCAAATGCTGCTACAGTGCTACAGCTACCCCGCTCGGCCTTTAAAAAGCTCGTAGCTCGCCCGTTCTCGCGTCTCTCCCCTGCATTTCTTTTGAAGCGCCTTCTCAACCCCATCACGTAATACTTTTATGCAAACGTGACGAGATGCTCTTAATTAATCAATTGTAATTAACCCCACAACGTTGTGTACTTTTTTGTTTGAGTGGTTTGGTATAGTTAATCCAATTTAATTAATAATTTATTTGTGGTAAACCCTTGTTCTTTTAGATATGGCGTGTTACAATTTGCAAGGCTTCGAATAACAATGACTGAGTCTGACTAGCTTGAGAATTAACTAATTATCTATCTATATTCGTTCAGCTTCCTCCCCTAGCACCTGTTATACACCTACGCTCATCGACGACTATTTTTATTGAAGTAATCTGCATTTTCCCTCCTAGCATCTAATATATAAATTTACATTCAAACGGCGAATTGAGAAGATCCTACCTTTCGATGCGATGTCACGTACTCTCTGCAGCTCTATAAAATGCTATCATGAAAATAATTTGACATTTATGTATATTCTAACAAAAGATTTACACTCAAAGCAGTACGGAGTGCACTAATTCTACACTTACAGTGCTAGATGCAGTTTGTTAGTTAGCTAGCTTGTTTTATTTTGTTAATTTGACTCTACGGGTAGGTATTTTGGATTAACATGAGACAGAACATGTGCTGTTTAAATAATTGGACTCCTCCATAGCCCAACTGATAAGGTGATGGTCATAGACCGCCGAATCAGCTTCCAATTCCAACGCCTCCGGAGAATGTTAAGGTCGCAAGCGACGAATGAAAATCGACATGTTTTGCCTTCTGTCGGGAAAGGGTTTGATGTGTGTTTCTGGATCATAGAGTGGTAATGGGAATAATATCGACCACTACGCCGCCAAATTATAAATGTGTTGATGATGATGATGGAAGGTCATCTCATACCGTTTGATATGAGGGTCTGGTTCATAGAGTGGTAATGGGAATAATATCGACCACTACGCCGCCAAATTATAAATGTGTTGATGATGATGACGAAAGGTCATCTCATACCGTTTGATATGAGGGTCTGCTCCGATTAATGGCGTGATAGCCGATGTCAGGAACTGTTCAGGAAATGCGTGGGTGGCACGAGGTTTTAGATCGTGACATCCTACTCTGGATTGATGATGATGATGATGATTTTGAAGTTCTTCAGCATGCCGATGACTTGAGTTCCATTTACTCCTAAAGTACCGGCATAAACATTAAACCGAAGTTGATTAGACAATCGGCAATGTCAGGAGATCGGTGGGGCCGCTCTCTCCTCTGATCTGGCGATGTATGAATTGAATTAAAGAAGATTTTGATGTCACCGATCCTCGCCTTGGCAGTCACTCATGTCCTCAATAGTCCCGTTCTCCGTCCAGCACGCCGCCTCGAACCAGTAGAAATAATGATTACGTTTTTCCTAGGCACGCTACAGAAACGTGCGCCAGCCTGCAATCGCGATGGTCATCGGTATTTGATTTGAATGAAAAATACGTCCCCTCGCATAACATACACAGGCGTAACGTGGGACCTTCCCCGAAATGTCACGGGCATATGCTCTACGATAGGCGTACCCCAACCTCAAACTCAAATATCAGCTCAAAGAAAGAAATGTCAAGCTCGGCTTCCAGGGTGCTGGGTCCAAGAATGAAAGGCACCAGGTCGTGAATCTGGCTTCCCTCCCTTCTATTTTCCCGGCTGCCCTTTCGTCCAGAGTACATTCCCACCCTGATGCTGGATGATCCCTATTCCTATTGTGAGAGAGTTAAGAGAACTTTTGCTACTTATGTAGGTGGATATAACGCATTACGCTTAAAATATGAATACCTACTGACGGCTTCATTCAACCGACAATGTGAAAGTTTTTGGCTAAATCGAATATCGAAGGAAATATACCTACCTAAGCGTAAACCAAAAGTAGTTAAGAAAACTTATCCGGATTCCAACAAAGAACCGCCGATCGGTTGCCAAACGATTCCATATGTCATGTTCCCTTCGTTCCGACGACAAGGCAGACCCCACACGAGCGTAACCTAAAAGGTAGTGAAGCCCACGCAAATTTCGTCACTTCGTTTCCCCCATGACGAAGGTAGTCCGGCCAGATCGTAATCTTCGTCCTGCATCAAACTGGTCTCCCGCGACGACAACTTTTATCCGCTGGTACCTCGGAGCGGCGGTAGAAGGAGGGCGAAATGGGTGCACGTCCTTTGTTCTCCTGAAGTCCCCCAATGCCTTAGTGACGTACATACGTCGACATCATGGAATGGCTCCGGCCACGCTTCCAATCCAGTCTAGAGCGGGTACGAGATCCACGTTACCGAGATGTGATCACAAGGGATTCCAATTTGCTCGGACCAGACACGACCATCGCTTACTTCGCCTCCACATTAGAAAAATAGTGTAGCCCACCTGCATTTCGATCACATCGCCCCCGATAAAGTCGCGTGAGATACTTCCTCATGGTGAAATAGGAAAGCCGGACTCGTTAATTCATTCGACAACCGCCGTCCATTCTCGAGTCGTAACCCGCTCAATTAAGTTTGAAGAAAAAGAGTTTGTTAATTAAGTAGGTGGATATAGCGCATCACGCTAAAATGTGAATACCTACCGACGGCTGCATTCAACCGACAATATGAAAGTTTTTTGCTAAGTCGAAAGAAATATACCTAAACGTGAACCAAAGGTGATTATATGATTAGATATCGAACCAAGTTTATGCAAAGTCCTATGTAATAGACTTGTTGTGATACCTAAAATTTGGAATAAGATATGGGAAATTTTTGGAATGGGAATTCAATTATGTCAGATTTTGTTAGTAATCAAAAATGCCCATGCTACGCACCCTTCATAAACCGTTATATTACCCAATGCCTTTTCAAAAAACCCTTCCTGAATATAATCCCCTAACTACGTTTAAAATTATTATTACGAAACTCGTAAATAATAATTAACACCTCAAAGGCGCTTCACACATTAATTTATACCTACATTCTATACCTATGTATTTTGTTACCCGTTATGCATTGGAGAATACCCAGTAACCTAGTTTTCTAGATCACCAACAAAGCACTTTTGAAGGATTCTATTTTTGTTTTGTGATTTCAAAATCCCGTCTTTTTAAATGAAGTCTCTCGTCTAAGATTTATTGCCCGAAAGCGCACTTTGTGCTTCAAATGCTAGTTAGTTAATTGTATCCCAAAATTATTATTTTACAACGTTATTGTCTCAAGAATAACTTCACCCAACAAAGGTAATTGCTAGCCGGTCAACCCGGAAACGTGCAAAGCCCCTCGCTCCCCATCGCTCGACAAAAAAAAGGGGTCCTAGATTCCTAAGGCTTGTAGTATATAAACCCTAATTGACTCTTCCCTGCAAGGTCCGTACTAAATATGTTAATAATTTTATACAAACTTACCAAATTCGCCTTGTTGCACAAAATAATTTCACAAATCAATTCACTACAATAATATTTAATTCAAACAAGCACTTATAAACCACAACCCGTCATGCAGTTATTTATTCCAAGATGCAGCCGTCAAACACAATTCTCGCGTAGATTTCTTTTTTAAATTTCACCCTGACCCTGATAGGCGCCCCGAAAGTACGTCCCGACCGCCTCAATTTACAAATTATATTATTTAACTTCACCGATATGAACTCGCAAGCCTCAATCTCTGACTTCCCTATTCGCGTGGACCCTTTTTGTTTAATAAAACGGAATTTCCTTTGTTTAATTAAAATGAAATATCCCCGGTTTAGACGCACCAAACTGGTCTCCTCGCGACTATCGAACCTCGATCCCTTAATTTAAACCTTGCTTCCCAACGACCAAATCTTGACTCCCCTCAATCGCGTGAACTATTTTCCTTTAATTTTATGAATTATTCCCGGTTTACGCGCACCAAATTATTACTCTGCCGTTTATCAAAACTCGATGATTTTTTCCCGTCTGCGCGGCCCTAGGTTCCTTCCCTGACTGTCCTCTAACACTCCTCTACCCCGACTGTCCTTCCAACCCCCTCCCCCTGACTCCCCCCCATCTACTTGTGTGGTTTCAATAATTTATTAGTCACTTTTTTCAAATCTTAAGTGATAAGCACATCTCCCAATATGCATATATCAACTTTAATAGTCAAAATGTCACACTTTAACTATTATTTCAGAGAATTTTGTGAAGGAACCATGTTCGTTATTTTTTGTGGTGTAAACTAATTTCGTCTGAGCCGGAGTCATAAACTATCCCAATAACGCTTAAAAGAAGAGCTCAGTGGCGTACTTCAATCTAATACTCTTTCTCAATACTTGCGTTGACTCTATTGGTTATATAATAACATTATATATTCATTGTCCGAACACGCTTTTGTCCTTTCTACGTGCGTCACTATTTAACGAATTCTGCAATCCTATTTCGACAAATATGTCAAATATTTCAACCCGTAATCGGCGCGTCGCGCTAGTATATTTAAATGCACCAACGAGCAATCCTTATTGACTAATTTTCAATTTTCCTACTGCCATAGAAAATTCACCAGATAATTGTTTCGTAAATCCAATCTGCCCGCGTTAAGATCAACCACCCCACGGGCAAATATCCATCGGCCGCCCCTGACTTGATAATGAACCTGAAATATCCATTAGAATTCCTCCTCCAACCAAAGTATTTTGGCACACGTGTTTTTCCTAGTAATGACCCGGTTTCATAAATCACCCTTAAGAGTTGGAACAGAGAATTGTATTCTGAAACCATACCCTGTTACAAAATCGAATATAATTCCAAATTGATCTCTCAATTTTAAAAGAATCATTTCGTAGGCCCAAAGGCGAGATCATCACAGTAACCTATGTCATCTGCAAATTCAATAACTTTTACTTGAGGGGGAATAGCGATATGCATATCGTACGTGTATATATTATACAGTAAAGGGATAATACATCACCTTGGGGTAAACCCTTCCAAATTGATCTACTCTGAGGAGTGACATCTGGTAGCTCAATAAAAATTTTTCTATCGAGAAATAGATTAATAATTGATTGGACAAACATGGGGGGTAGGCCAAGGCCTAAAAGTTTTTTTTTAGGGATTGGAATGGAAACATTGTCAAAGGCGCCTTCTATGTCTATAAAGACTGCAAGACATAATTCCTTATTAGAAATGGATAGATTAATATCAGTGCTGATGATGGCAAGATTATCTTGCGTAGATTTTTTTTTCCTAAATCCAAATTGAGATGGAGAGAGAAGCTGATTACTCTCGACAAAACATTCTAGCCGATTTTTAATTAATTTTTCATAAATTTTACTAAGGGTGGATGAAAGAGCAATTGGCCTGTAGTTGGATCCAGAATTGGGTGATTTGTTTGATTTTAGGATTGGGATGATTATTTGAGTACTCCAGTCATCAGGCATTATGCCTGCATTTGACGGCCGGCGTAGCGCAGCGGTAAGACGCTTGACTCGCGCACCGAAGGTCGCGGGATCGAATCCCAGCGTGGCAAATAAATTTTATTTGATTAATTTGTGTTATTTCACAATTTATTCATTTAAAATAATAAATAGTATATTTGCGGCACGTTCCAGAGTGGAAGATACTCTCTGTATCGCCCTGATGTAAGACCACCATTCAGAATTGAAACGTTGCTTGAAACGGCATTAGCCGTGTTTGGTGACCAGATCTGAATAGCCAGGTACTTCCCCACCTTCCTCTTCCCTATCTCCTTCCACTTCCCACTACCTTCAGCCTCACAACATACCCCAATTGGGGATGCCATAGTCTCACTGGCTTCAGACGGGAGCAGTTGGGACTCTTGTGAGGTATTCATGAAAAAAAAAAAAAAAAAATGCCAGTCTGGAAGATTTTATTTAAGATGCTTAAGAAGTAGTTTAGAACATTATCATTACTATTTTTGATAATGCTATAAGGAATACCATCTCTGCCTGGAGATGAATCCTTGACTGTTGATAAACAATTTTTTAATTCAATTAAAGTGAATAGAGAGTCTAGCCAATGATCAGACATAGGAGTGTTGTGGATGGGAGTTATTTCATCTAAGTTAGGCACAGAAGGGGGGGCAATTTTGTCCAAGAACTCATCTATCCATTTAGAATGAGATGCTCGAGGAGATGTTGAACTCAAGGAGGATCGAAATCTTCTAATCATAGACCAAACTTCCGAAATTGGAGTATTCGGAGATACTGAACTGCAGAAGTTGTACCACCCGGATCTTTTTTTTGACCTCAATACCTTTTTGGCATTGGCTTCGGCATTTTTGTATATAAGATAATTCTCCATAGTCATACTGTGACGATAGGAAAGAGATTAAGCTTTCCGAATTCTCACTACCTTGGAACATTCCTCATCCCACCAGGTAGTCGGAGGGAGTTTTTTAAGAGATTTGGTTTTAGGGGGAGGATTTGATTTATTTATTGCAGTTATGAGCACTGATTTGAAGTTATCGTAGTCATCTTTGACAGATAATATATTGGTAGAGGGTAAATTTTGTATAAACTTATCCATATGCGAGTTAAATTCGTCCCATTTGGTGTGTTTTGTTTTAATCTTCATCGAAATATGGGACTTGTCTGAATGGAAAGAAGTTTGATAAGTGATGGTGATTGGGAAATGATCACTGGAGCAAGGATCAGGGGACACCACCCACGAGGAGAGAGGTGCCAGATTTGTAGAACATATGGAGAGATCCACTGCACTGGGGTTTGTGTTGGGGCGAGAGATTCTCGTAGGAGATCCGTTGTTCAAAAGGAAAAGGTTGGATTCATCTAAGAAATCCATCACACTTCGACTGTCTCGATCAGAGAAAGCAGAACCCCAGACGGGGGAATGGGCATTAAAATCGCCCAATAAAAAGAAAGGAGGGCTTAGTTGATGGACAATTTGCAACCAAGCTTGCTTATTGAAGTGCGATGTTGGGGGAATATAGATAGAAACAAAAGATGTGTCCTTTATTTTAGCTGCAACCATTTGGGGGTCAGCATTGGGGGGTTTGATATTATTTATTGGGAAAAACGGTAGGGATTTTTTAATAAAAAGGGCAGCACCGCCGCCCGTACCTTCCGGGCGATCATCGCGAAGACAGGAATACCCTCCCACATTAAAGTGGGTGGATGGAGTAAACCATGTCTCCGAGACAGCAGCCACAGAAACAAGGTTTGAATTTAATAGGTTAAGAAGATTCGATTTGTTAGAAACAGCACTGCGGCTATTCCACTGAAGTATTCTGACATCTTGTAGAGCCATTTTGAATAAATGATTTTAAAGTGGAAATAATAGAAGCAGCGTTGGACGGTAAATTAGTTAGAAGAAAGTAGGTCAATTAAAAGCATAATTAGAGTTTGTATAAATGAAGAATTATCTTGGGAGAATTGTTCAGAAAGCTGTTGGCAGTTTGTTGAGGACGAATTATAATTGTTTGCACACCCATTTGTGGCATTTGAAAGAGGAGAACCATTGGGATTTTAGAGAAGCGAGTTGTGTTGTTGCTGATCATATCCAGAAGCCGGTTTAGAGATAGGGTTTTTGTATGTGAATTTAGTAGAGCGAGAAGATGTTGAGGAGAAGGGGAGAGGGTTGGATGGAGAGTTACTGGATAAAACCTCGGCAAATGATTTTTTGACAGGTGGGAATAGTTTAGAAGCCTGCAGAAAAGACAAGTTCTCAGAGGCCATGGAAATTTTAATATTTTTTTGGCGAGATTGTTCAGGGCAAAAAGAGTGAATGGCGGAATGAGCGCCTGAGCAGTTAAAACATTTAGGTGACGAGAGAGAAGAACATTGGTCAGCCGTGTGGTTTTCTCCACATTTGAAACATCTGGGAGGGGATCTGCACGCAGCTTTGGTATGACCAAAACGGCAGCAATTGTAGCATTGGGTGGAGGGATAAGTGTAAATTTCAACTGGTAAGGAGTTGAAAAATAAATAGATATGGGAGGGAAGAGATTGTCCTTCGAATGTGATCACAACAGATTGGGAGGGCTTCCAGGAAACGTTGCCCTCAGAGGTGTCCTTATTATTTAGCCTCCTGGCTTTTATGGGATTGCCGATATGTTGGGGGGTTGAAAGAGAAGACAGAATTTCTGGAATGGACAGATCGGTAGAGATACCCCTGACCAGGCCCATACGAGTGACATTGAAAGTTGGGATGTACGCCTTGAATTTAGAATTAGATGTAATAAAAATGTTTTTAATAAAGTTGTTGGCGGCTGAACCTGAGAGGAATTCAACAGAGATTCGGAAGCGACCCTCGGCTCTTACACCTCCGGGCTTAATCGAAAGGTTCTTGTTGGTTGAAAGGAATTTACCAAATTCAAGAGGATGAATGGTTTTACCTTGCTCAGTTTTTTGCGCATAAACAATGTAGGGGCCACAGGAATGAGAAGAGTAAAAATTGGTTGGAGGAGGATGAGGAAGAGCTGGTGGAGACTGAGAAGTAGAATGAGAGTCATGCTTTACTGGGGAAGAGGGACTAAACTTCCTTTTTTTTGTGGAAGTTAGAATGACTGATTCACTGTCAGAAATTACAATATTTTCATCATCTGGGGGGTCAGGGGGAGGATCTGGGGGCTTTTAGGATGTCCAGGAGGGAAATCCTCCTCCATTGTTCACAAAATTCCAAAAAAAAATATGTATGGAAAGTGACAGTAGTGAAAAAAAGGTTATAAATATCTGGAAATCAGCGACAAAAAGTGACTCCTGGAAGATCAGAGGGGAGAAGAATCCTCAAGGAACAACACACTACACTTTATTGACCAGAAAACATAAAAAATATTAGTTAAAATAATAAAAAAGATTATTTTTTTAAGAGAGAAAAACAAAAAAACTGATGACAGCCAAATGTTCAAAATTCGAATCGAGATATTTAGTAAAAAGTAGGTATACTATATTTTCCTTAAAATGACTGTACATAAAAAAACCGGGGGGCCAACTGTCGGGGGATCAACTTTAATGGAATCCTAGAGGATAACAAAAAAAAATTTGTTGCCATTTTTAAAATTGGAACTGAAATGTAAAGAATATAGACAAGCGAAAATTTACATACCCAAGCCTACCTATAAAATTATATTCTTTAAAAGAAAATTATTTTATTTCTTTATTATTTAAAATTTATACTACTTTTCTTAAAATTTCTTAGAGTTAACCTTTACATGTAAATTTTTTCACCTTTTCAAGAAAGCTTTATTTACTAATTAATTAGATTTGCCTATTATTTGTCTTACTCTGCTTTACGGTTTATACAGAATATTTTTTATTCAAACAGTTAGATTTAGCTTTATTATCACGAAAAGTGAGTATTTTTGTAGCGGGAGACAAAAAAACATGAAAAAAAATATTTATTTTATTTTTTTATTTATTTATTTATATTCTCACCATACATTTTGTTGTTGTTTTTTTTTTTACATTAATTAACCTCACTAGGACTAATGCCTGTATTGAGGTTAATAATTATAATTTTAGGATGCATTTTACATACAAAACACAATATAAATACACTACTTTCAAAACACTAATATTACATACTAATTACCCATCTATAATTACCATTTAAATAGTTTTATTGACGTACTTTAATATGATAATATAATATAATAATATGAAGACCAGATGGGTAATTTGAGAATGATTTGTAACAATATTTTATACCTGCCAAAAGCAAAGTAAGTTCAAAAGAACTAGGGTGACACTTCGATTTGTGCAAATGGAACTCAAATATCTTATTATTTAAAAAATAAAACTTATTATTTAAAAAAAAAATCTTATTATTTAAAAAAGGACAAGGATGAAAATATAGTATGCCAATCCTCAGTAAACATAAATTTCTTAACATTATTTTTAAATTTAGTTAATGAATTGGAAGACTTGATGTAATCTGGCAGAATATTAAACATAAGTGGAGCCTGATATAAATAGTTTCTTTGGCCAAAAGATGTTTTAGTATGTATTGCCACAAAGTTCATTGTTGAGCCAATTCTAGTGGTATGGGTTTGTTGGGTTCTTTCTGCAGATTTAGTATTGATAAAAAATCTACAAATTATTTTAATGATGTACAGCTGTTTTATACACATAACATTAGATTCCTTGTAAAGTAGTTTAGATGGATAACGAAATTTTTTTTTTGTACATGACTTTAAGAATTAATTTGTGAGCAATATTTAGTGGTTCTACATTGGACTTTAGACAGGATCCCCAGCATATTAATATGCATTTAACATTTTAATTTCGTTTAAATTAATTCACTTACGCGGTAATGCCATTTTATTTTCACTGTTTTTATTTCATAAACAATCAATCATAATTACACAAACTCGCTAGACATCCCCTGCTTTGCCAAACAAACCATTCAAAACCTAGGATGTTTTTAAAAATTATGTTTCTTAGTTTAACCTTAGGAATATTCCGTGCATCAAACTTCGACAACACGAACTTTCCGTATTATCCGTGAGGTGGGCCAAATGTACCCAATATCTTATGATTTATCACCGTGTGAAATAAAACTTCAGTATACCCTTGGGTTTCCAGCAATTAAAGTAAAAAAGGTCTTACAGTGCACCTCCAGTCTGTAGGTCTTGGTAGCCTGCGGAGGCACCCCGTTATGCGCCGTGCAGGAGTACTCTCCCTGATGCAGGCGTGAAGCGCGGGGTACATCCAGCGTGGCAGCCGCGATCCCCGAGGAGCGCCAGGCCCCGGTGTGAAGGGGCTCAGCTGCGCGTGACCACTGCACCGAGGGGGGCGGTGTGCCCGTCGTCACGCAACGCAAGTGCACAGACTCATTCTCGTGCACCACCACCGTCTCGCCGCCCACTGGAAATAATTTATTAAAAGTTATATATTGAAACACATTTTAACTATTTTCTATCTTTTTTATATATTACGACGTATGTATATTACGACAGAGGCATTTCGGTCGCTGTCAGACAACGAACGAACCGGGATATCCTTTTTCGTGTCATTAGGACAAAATCACTTTCATCTCTTGATATTCTATTTCAAGTCTGTCTTGATTCTATTCTATTCTAACTTAATTTTAATTATTATGAATTTTTAATTGATAAACTAAAGATTTTTTATGCAAAGCACAAAGGGTAACAATTATTATAAGCAATAATTATCAGCCTGAAACACTCATCTATATTGAAAAAATCTTCCGAGAAAAGATACTGGCCGCCAACGGGACTCGAACCCGTGTCCCTCTGATTGCCGGTCAGGAGCTCTACCACTGAACTATAGTGGCGGCATAAATTTTAAGTTGGAATTAATTAATGAATCTAATTGTAAGTTATTAAATATAGCTACAACTCATTGGTTATCCATTTATCCATTATAATTAAATTAAAGTTTTACTTTATTTTAACCGATTGGCCTTCGAATTGTTAAGCTGAAAAATTGTCCTTCACATCCAAATTAATTTTGTACCAAACATTTTAAATCTTTAGTGGTGTACTAAATCTAATATAACTTTTGAACTACACGTTTAATCGAAATATTTTTTAAATTTTACTTAATGAAAACGTGTACTGAATCAAGGTACTTACGTAAAAAAATATATTTAGTGTTTTAAAATAAAATCATAATATGATTAAATCTGGATATAAAAATGACTTTAAAAAAAAGCTTTTCCATTTTGATTTTTTTTTTATTTCTATAAAAAAAAATTGTAGATTGTTCAATCTTATTGGCACAGTTTTTTTTTAACGTATATATATGTATATACATATAATTATAACTAAAAAAAATGATAGGCCTTGAAGCGATCAGGGATGTGGAGGTCCACTTTGCAAGATTTTCAAGACTCACCATTTTGACAAACTCTCAATGTCGCAGTTCGCTAACAAAAATTGGTTTGTATATATCAGGTAAAAAACTTTAGGAAGGTTTTAATGCCAATACTACAAAATGAATGCTCAAACATCTTTAGTGCGTATGGCATTTAAGATTTTAAAAACAGATGTTACGCGGATGTCCGTTTGTCGGTTTAAAGCCGACATATTTCAGATCCGCTAGGCTTGCGTGGTTGGAGTTTAAGACATACCCTTGTATGTACCACCCACAAGGGTGGCGGCGTTTGAGGCCAATGGGTTAAACCACTATATTTTCTATATTAACATCGACCGGTTTCGGAACAAGCATTCCTTCCTCAGGGCAAAATATTTTTTATTTTTTTATGTAATATAGATTTATAAGTGTGCAGTGGTGTTATATAAATTATATATCGGTACAGAAATTATTTAAAATTGCAATCTCACCAAAGAAGAAGCTAGTTCTTGTGCTTGATGAGCGAGTTACACTAATTATAACAGAAATAGAATAACATTATGCAATAGGTAAGTATGTATATAATAGGAACAATTGAAACTTCTGGATCATCTTTATGTGTAGGTGTACATACATAGGATACGGTAAGAGAAATTCGAAAAATCTAAATAAAATAGAGATGAATATAGATTGATAATAAATAGAAAGAAAGAGAAAAACAGGTAATTATTTAGTTAATTATTCCCGATGAAGTGTAGCTTCAGTTTGAGTTTCAGTTTATTGAGGTTTTTTTTTTTATTTCAATCGGAAGGTTTTTGAAATACTTTATTCCTAAATAGATATAATTGTTTTGCATTAGTTTGGTATTAAATTTTGGTATTTTCATGTTGTCTTTTTGATTGGTGCGTTTAAATTTTTTTTTATGATATTATCTTCGTAAATTTGGATAATTGCATTTTTCTTGAAGATATTCTCTACTCGAGGCACCGTGAAATCTGCGAAAAGCGTTTCTGTTGGATATGTGGAGGTTTTATTTAGGATTACCTTAATGATTAGCTTCTGGATCACTTTGATCGGGGTTAGAATATAGTTGTATGACCCCCCCATCCAATAATTCCATATTGAATTAAAGACTGGATTAGTGCATACATAGTATAGGTACTCTTTTTAGATTGTTGAGCTTTAAAATATTTCTTAATCTTATGAATATATATATATATATATATATACACTTTCTGATACGCTTAACCAATTCACAGATATGGCTCTTCCACTTCATATGTTGTTCTACATATTATCACTCCGAGATATTTAATTTCTTTAAGGTACTGATTTCAACGTTGAACAGCAGGATACATGTGATTTTATTACATTTGTTATTGTGGATAGTTATTTTAGTGTTGGGGAGTGTTTTTAGTTTGTTAATTGAGAAGTGTAATAATATAAGAATATATAACTACTAACTTAATATTACAAAATTATTACGCTTGAACATATTATGTTAGGTGTTGCAGAGGGGGTTGAAGGTGTTGAAGTATTTTACCGTCGTTCCATCTCCTTCTTCCACTCTTCACTAATCCCTAACCACGCCTCCACCCCCACTTCAACACCTAATATATGTTCACCTACCGTATAATATTACAGAATAATGCATCTTTGAGGACTGTGTTATTTCAATCCTTATATAATCAGAATCAACTTAGGCTCCGTTCATACAGTGAAAGCAATGAGTGACTATGGGTATAGGATCCTCACTCACCGGCGATGGAAGGTGGGATGAGCAGGGTATTGGTGCTGTTATGGATCCAGGCGGATATCCCAGGTAACCCAGGAGAGCCGTCAGTTCCCGCCCTGCCTGCTCTGCCACGCGGCCCTGACAGACCTACAATAAAATCATCTTAGGTACAAATATTTGTTTTACTGGAAACAGTTAGTAGTCTTATAATTCATATGGGGGCTTAGGATCACGGACAATAATCTAGGGTCTTTCAATAAGTAGGTAAAATTTTCAATGACTTTGTCGCATAAATCTGGCTGAATTTGCTGGATGGCGTTTGTTATGTTGACTTTTAGGGCAGCAATTGTTTGCGGTTTATGCGTATAGACCTGAGATTATTTTTTTTAAATTTTTATTATATACAATATGAAGTCATTGACTACTTGCTACAACACGGCCCAAGTTATCATAGCAAGTAGAGAAAATCAATAAAATGTAGAAAAATAATACCTCAGAACATGTTACACCTAGTGAGATAAATTAAATATGTATATTTGTAAATGTATTAAATTGTTATATTTAATAAACGCAGAGTTATAAACACTGAAATTGTAAAGTGAAAAAAGAATAATATAATTTATTAGGATAGACAGTTTACCTCTAGATCCAGTGGGTCCAGAGGGGCCCGGCGGACCAGGACCTCCGGGTTTGCCTGAAATAAGATGTATTCATTTGAGGAAAGATCTGGCAAAGTAAGTTTGACATAATAATAGGCCACTTGCATCACATTTAAAAAAATTCCAGTTTTAAGGCAAATATTCTAAGACATTATGAATTTTTATTTATTTTTTTAATCGTATATTTGAAACCCTGGCGTTTTTTTGAAAATTTCATTCCGAAAAATCAGACCATTTTTTATAAACCGGAAAGACGGGTTATAATTTAATGGGTGCGAAAAAACGATAATTGCATAGCCAAAAATCATTTTAAAAAAATAATGTTTTTTCATACGAATGGCACAGGAGAATAACGAGGCATACCAAAAATATTACATCTCATAAATATTTTTTTCCTTGATCCATCTTATTGATCTTTAATCATTATAATGTTCAACGTCTACATACGACGAAATCCAATGTAATATACTTGTACTTGTAAATAATAATAATAAGATAATAATAATAATTACAGATTTAATATACACTCATTTAGATGAAAAAAATGTTTTATCTGAACAACAAAAAGGTTGTCGCAGAAAAAATATGGGATGTAAAGAACAATTAGTTATTGATTCTGTAATTCTAAAACAGATTCAAACCCAAAAACGTAATTTACATATTTGTTATATAGATTACCAAAAGGCTTATGATAGTGTCCCGCACTCGTGGCTGATAAAAGTTTTAAATATATACAAAATTAACCCAATTATTATTAGCTTTTTGGAAAAAATTATGGCATTTTGGAATACCGATTTGCTTTTGAATTTGAAAGATAAGAAAATTATAGTACCGGGCATTTCAATAAAAAGAGGGATTTTTCAAGGAGACTCATTGAGTCCTCTTTGGTTTTGCTTAGCATTAAATCCTCTATCTAAAATGTTAATTAAAAGCAAGTTTGGAATAAAAATTAAAGGTAATACTAGAGAGAGAAATATAATTTCTCATTTATTATTTATGGATGATTTAAAATTATATTCGAATTCTGAACCAAATTTAGAGAAAATGATTAAAGTAGTTAAAAAATTTTCAGATGATATTAAAATGACTTTTGGTTTAGATAAATGTAGAACGATCCATATAGAGAAAGGTAAAATTGTAGATGGAGACGAGGGTATATTTAGAAATTTCAAAATTGAAAGTATGAAAGGGGGTGAGGTTTATAAATATTTAGGATATCCGCAATCAAATAGATTAGATCATACTAGTATTAAAAATGATATTAGGATTAAATTTAAAACTAGGATCAGAAAAATTTTGAAATGCAATCTATCTGCTAAAAATTTAGTAAAGGCGATAAATACTTGGGCAATACCTCTATTAACTTACTCATTTGGCATAATTAAATGGTCTAATACAGATTTAGATAGCTTAGAACGATTGATTAGAACTACATTAACTAAATTTCATTGCCATCATCCAAATTCAGCTTTAGAACGAATTAATTTACCCAGAAATTTAGGAGGTAGAGGTATAGTCAAAATAACATCTTTAAAACATAATCAGGTTGAAATGCTAAGAAATTTTTTTCATAGGAAAGCTGATAGTTCAGAAATGCACAAAATTATTTGCAAGGCAGATAGAAATATTTCACCATTAAATTTATACGACGAGAATGCCAGCATTCTTATAAATACCAACCAGGAATTATTAGATTCCTGGTCAAATAAAATTCTTCACGCAAAACACTTCAATTATCTCAACCAAACATATGTTGACAAATTTTCGTCAAACAAATGGTTGAGTATTGGAGAGTTGAGCGCAGAAATAGAAGGCTTTATGCTTGCCATACAAGATAGAGTCATTAATACTAAAAATTATAGGAAGCATATCATCAAAGATGCAAATCAAATTGATGATTTATGTAGAAAATGTTTGGCTTTTCCGGAAACTATAGAACATATTATATCGGGATGTTCTGTATTAGCGCCGTCCGAGTATACATTTAGGCACAATCAAGTTTTAAAAATAATTCACCAAAGTTTGGTAATTAAACATAACTTGATTGACTGCCGTAATGTACCATATTATGAATATGAACCAAATTCATTTTTAGAAAATGAATTTTATAAAATTTATTATGATAAAACTATTCTGACAGACAGAACAATTAGTCATAATAGACCCGACATAGTTTTACATGACAAAATTAAGAAAATAACTTATATCATTGATGTCGCTATTCCAAATTCTTGTAATATTCAGAAAACTGTTTCTGAAAAAATAAGAAAATATACAGATTTAGGAAATGAAATTAAAAGAATTTGGCATTCTCAGACTATAAAAATATTACCATTTGTTATTTCGGCTACTGGCATTATACCTAGCTCTCTCATTCAAAATTTAGGCGTATTAGATTTGTCAAAAAATTTGTACATAAAAATGCAAAAGTCGGTCATTTTAAATACATGTAGGATTACGAAAGATTTTTTAAATATTTATATTGAGGGATCAGTAGGATTTATCGGACCAGTTAGGATTTCATCAGAGCCGAACCCTCTGATATGAAAATATCTGGAGTCGGTGAAATATTTTCCCATTATGTTTCTGGTGGATTGACGTATTGTTCTTGTATTGTTTTATTCTTATATAGTGCACTAACATTGCGTTCATTTACTAGATATTCATTTGTGGAAAAGTGTGTGGAAGGGTTTAGTCTTTCATTTGGGAAAGATTCAACCCGGACATAAAATCTGGAGCACCGTAAAAAATTAATATATTTTAAAGTTGATTTTGTTAAAATCAGCACCATTACCCTTATACTTCTAAAACAGGTACAGAAGTCATAAAATGCAGGGGGTTCTCTTCGTAACATCTGTCAAAACGTCAAACCAATGGTAAACAAACAATAAATCTAGTGAATGTTAAATGTCAAATCCAAAAATTCGCCTGAAATCAAAGTGCTACCATATAAAAAAAAATAAATCAATGTGGAATTTTACCCATATAATGGATATATTTATTAAAAAAAAAAAAACTGTACATTTCAAAAAAAATCTATCCACAAGATTTTTTCCAAGTCGTTATGAAATCCACGCAAGTGGTCTTTTATTGTTATGTCGTGAAACGAAAAATTTGGTGATATGAGGGCAAAGTTTATGCTATGAATAAAACCTCACATCTGTGGTTTGTCTGCCACTGCGTGCGGGTAATTTCTTTCTATCTCCATCGCACATTCTCTATAGGTATCCGATCTACATATGTCCAAAGTCAGTCTAGGTTTTGTTGTGTTTTGTATAGTCTCACCATCGACTCCATTCCTGCCATCAGAACCGTTGTTCCCATCCTTGCCGTTCAAGCCGGGCGCGCCGTCTGCCCCGCTCCGGCCCGGCACGCCATCCAGCCCGGGCTCGCCAGGAACGCCGTCGCGCCCGTCTAATCCTGAGTGACCTGGGAAGCCCGTGTCGCCTGCAAACAATAACAGCTACAATAATTTTTGTATGCATACAACATCTTTAAGGCGATGCAATGAGAAGTAATGCAAAATCATTCAAAATCACATTTTTTGGTTTGAAATTTGATGGCTTAGAAATATTATAGATAGTTTAAATAAATACCGCGGGTAGAACCATCTTGGCTTTGGAAATAATTGAGTATTTTCAGCAAGTCTTCAGCCGACGATGTACGATTTTTACTGTGTATTTTGATAATCATAAATACTTATTTAATTTCATTATAATTTTTATATTTCGACAAATTTTACCCATGTGTTTATGGGAGAAATTGGGGAGGTACAGGTTTGGCAAATGCTTTCTTTTTATTGTTTGTCAAGTATTCTATAATCCCTCCTAAAAAGCCATGCCTCTTCCGATTCGAATAATGTTTCAAAGGACGGGTGCATTGCCTTAAATATATATATGTATTAAATATTTAAATGCACGCACGGCATTATGGCACGGCCCGGGACCGGAAAAGGATAAAAGCGTTCTGTGAAAAATAATAAGACCTCACATTTTTTTTAGTAGTTTACGCTTATATTTTTTGTTACGTAAATAATAATTTTATTGTAACTCCAGTACATACAAAGGTAGTAAAAGCTTCAATTTATCCGTAGCGTATTTTTGGATGTTCATAATGTAAACCGATTCGTAGTAAAGATTAATCTAAATAGGATGTCACATATAGCTTCATCTTAAAAGAACTAATCAAATCTAGCAATACTTTTCAATTTGGGAGGTAGGTATGGGTACCGCTGCCCCGGGAACCATTTATTGGATAACCAATACCCCTAACATAGGTCACCCCAAGTGGCGTTTGGTGACTTAGAACAGGTGCCCGGGTTCATGGGGTTAGGTCTAGGTCTTGGCGGCGGATGCGTTTGCCCACCTAATTTATGGCGGGCTGGATCGAGAAAGACTGGTTGAGAAAGACCTTTTGAACTCTCCAGTCAGACTCTCTCGACCCATCGCTTTGCACCACAGTGAGAGGGATGGATTTTTATTTTTGTCCGTCACTCCTGGACACATTGACCTTCAGACCTGCCCGCCATATCTTTTTCCTGCCCCTTTTTCCTTCCTCTCTTTCCTTTCCCTAAAGATACCTTCCACACAGCATTTCCAAATATGACATGGGCCCTGAAGGATTTTTCCTAAGGGACTCAAAAAATACTCTGAACTCATGAGTCAATAAAATGATCGAAAAAGTTGCATTCAGTTCATTAAATCGAAAATTCAGGGGTAATAAAGTGTTGTTTATTATGAAGGCTTTATTAACTTCACCCTTACTAATCGTTTTAAATTTGACACATTTGGTAAACAACACTTATCCTACATAATGGTTATTTATCAGTTGTGTAAAATTTAAAACACATTTTTTAGTAAGGCCTTGAGAATATTATTTTCTGAAGTTTGCAGAGTGAAACATGATGTAAGTGTGCTCATATAGAATACAATCAAAAACATATAAACTCAGTAAGTAAGTGCGTAGTTACCTTTAGGGCCCGGGGGCCCCACCGGACCAGGGCCTCCTCTCTCTCCCGGCCCCCCTCGCTCGCCCCGGGGACCGCGGGGCCCGGCTAGGCCAGGGGGACCCTGCGCCCCCGGCGGACAGTACTCCTGAGTTGCTTTACAGAATCCCTGCACCACTTGGTACTGAAAAAAAAGTAAATAAATAATTATTATTGTTTTGTGTGACTTTTTTTCTTTGTTTAATGGGATATTTTCATGAATTACGGATACAGTTAAAAATGTATGTAAGATTTAAAGTTATTTTTCTATTCGTAATCATCATTGCGAATTTTAATAACGTTTTAATTCATAATTACTGATTTTCTATCTAAAACTGCACATTCTGAAATGATTCAAACTGGATACAACATCATTATGATGTAGAAAATGGTACTGGCTGGTAAGACGGCTATCACATACGCTGGCCAGTGTGACAACAGAACCGTAATAAACAAATATACACAAAAATGTCATTTTGCTGCAAATTAAAAATGGCACATTTTAAATCTCTTCAATGTAAAAATAAATCATCATTTTCGTTTTTTTTCTTACAAAAAAAAAACAGTGAAAATACCCTATTCATGGCTGATGTCTGCAACAATAGAAACCATAGATTAAGACAGTGTGGGTGCCGCGATGAAGGCGAAATAAAAATAATAATTTAATATATTATAATCTCTAGAACTAGAGGTAAGTGGTGTGAGACGGCAGTGGAACTTTTGGACCCCTGAGCTATAATGGTTGGACGGAATGACAGAGTGTACACGCATTTCAGGTCTGAAGGAAAATTGGATAAAACACTCAAAGATGGCTGGTCCTCAAGCTATGTAAAGTGTAACTCACGGGAATCCTGGAGTAGCTGGTGAGCCACACCCAGGAGTCTCCTCCGGGGGCCAACTCTCCCTTGGCCTGTAGCTCCCCACGCAGCTTGGGGTTGAAGAACTCCACATGGGGGCCCACGTTGTTGTCTTCAGCCTGGAACAAACATAGATATTTTGTAGCTATGCCCAAAACGCAAATATCTCGCACTGATAAGTTGAAGCTTTCAAAAATTAAATTCTTTCATGACAATCTAATCATTTAATGCATGGGTCGGCAACCTTTTGTTGTAAAAGGGGCAAACATTTTATGTGGGGATTAGTGCGGGCCGCACTTGGGTCACATGTCATTACAGTATACCTGATATTTGGTAACTTAGCAGAGGTTCCCGGGTTCAAGGGGTGAGGTCTGTCCAGGTCTTGGCCTCGGATGCATATGCCCACCTGCTGCGTGGCGGGTTGGATTGAGAGAGACTGGTTGAGGAAGGCCTTTTGACCTTTCCAACCTTTCGACATATCGCCTTGCACTGCAGTTGGAAGGATTGATTCATACGTCCATCACTCCTGGATATACTGACACCCATATTCCTACCCATCGCTCATACCTTTTTCCTTCCCAGAACTTCCTATCCTTCTCTGCCTTGAAAAAGACCCTCCACATGGCATCGCTAAGACAGGGTTTCCCAAGTTTTTTCTGCAATGGAACACTTTGCGAACCCGTAAATTTTAACGGAACACTTGGCTCATTTTTTAGATTGGGTAATTCCTAATAATAAATTTAAAAAAATTTATTACACATTATGTATTAAGTACATAAAAAAATATATGTATAACAATAAGGAATATAAAAAAAGGAATATAAACAACAAAAAAATGGAAAATAAACAATACAAAAAATGGAAATAAACAACAAAAAAATGGATTATAAACAACAACAAAAAATGGAAAATAAACAACAAAAAATGGAATATAAACAACAAAAAATGGAATATAAAAAATAAAAATAAATGAATATAAACACCAACAAAAAATGGAATACATAAAACAACTATTAACGACTTTGATCATTTTGAGTCCTTGAGTGGCGTCGAGCCTCTTCCTACACTTTGACTTGGTTGCAGCATAATTAGAAAATCACGCATCGCATAAGTAGGTCGTAGAAAACGGAAGTAAGACAATAATAGTTTGTTTTGATAAATTGGGGTACTCTTCTGCAAAACTCGCCCAGAAATCATTTAAAGGCTGATCTTTGTATTTTTGTTTCAAATCCGAGTCACTAATTAAATCAATTAGATTTTCATACTCACTTGCGCTCAAGCCTACAGGTTTGGCTGTCACGGAAAATGGATTCCGAACCCAGGAATCGTCCTTACTAGTTTTCAGAAAATGTTTCAAGAGTTGTTTTCAAGTTATGTAGGTGTTCTAAAAATTCTTTGGAAACCTCTTCATCTACTTTAAAATTAAAATGTTCAAACATTCATTTAAGGCAGGAAAACAATAAAAATTATTAGATTGAACTGATGAAATCGAAAATTGTATTTTTTTAGCAAAAGATGCAATTGTATCTCTCCTATTAAAAATTGAAAAACCTTTTCCTTGTAATGATAAGTTAACTTCATTGCACTTGGCAAAACAATCTGCCAGATAAGCAAGTTTTATCAACCAAAATTTTGTCCTGAATTATTTTGTGCCTTCAAGAAGACCAATAACTCACTCTGAAGTTTATACAGTCTTAAGGCGATCCACTAGTACAGGAAAAAATCGAAATCGGAATTCACGTCCTTTTATGGGAGGAGTTTAAAAATATTTGAGAAAAAGCTTTTGGAAAAGTTGGAAAAGATATTTGAGATTTTTTTTTACATATTGATTTCGTAAAGGCCTGTAAAAAACATTAATTCCTTTTTAATGCATGTTTTATAAAATGGAATTTTTAAATAGATTTCACGAAAACAAGCGGCGCGGAGCGTAACACGTCATTTCTCCGCTCCGTCCGGAGGAGTAGTGACCGAAAATAGGGGCCGCTGCCAGTCGTTCTTCGGTGGACGGTATAAGGTTCACTTTGATGTTACAAATTCGTCGAATGCCGTATTGTCGCCGTGATGTCAAAAATACCAACGCGAAAATGCATATTATATTTTATTTTGTCAAGTTCGGGGGTAAATATCAATTTTTTTTTGCGATAATTATATAAGAAACTGAATTTGCCACATTATGCAATAAAACTATATCCGAAAAAGTGTTTATAAGTAGGAGAGATTTTTTAATTGAAGCATCTATAATACTTCTAAGCGGTCAAATTTTCAAAACAAAAACATGTGATTTTGTATGATTTTGCATTATTTAATAGTATGGCTTCATTTTAATAGTGCTTTTCCTCTGGATAGCCATTCACTTCAGTATGTAATTAAAGTGCTTTGTGTCCGCTACCCATTTCATCGCACAAATGAGTGTAGAAAAAAAACACGTAAAACTACAATCTATTGTAAATTTGACAGATTGGTTCCCAACATTGAGAAATTCTGTAAAAAAAGTATCAAAAATGTAACAGAAAACTAAAATCTTTCCTTGTTGTAAAAATTCTACAAATTGATGATTGTGGCCTGTATACTCACCTTTGATTTCCAAATGTAGACACGTATATGTATTATATAAGAAGTTCTCCTTTAGACGTAATTTATAAGGATTATTTTCCACAAACTAATTTCACACGATTTTTTCACCAAAAAATGCGCGTTTATAGTTCGAGTAATTGCTAACAAGGATGTACTAAGACTGGTAGATGTTGAAATTATTTTACTTTCAGGTATAGTCGATTTCAAAAAATATGGTTGGGTTCCTTGGGAACAGAAATTTCGTGACACATACATGCAGATCAGTTATCCCGCTGTAATTTTTTCCACATCGCACAGATATTCATATTATTGACTGGTATTATACAGCACAGTAATCATATTCGGAGATTTTTATTAGTAGGTATGTAAATTGAAGGTTTACTGCGATAACACGCAAAGCTTAGTCTCTCTACCTGGAAAGGTCTAGTACCTACTTAATAACTATTGTGAAATATTTATACAAACAATAAAAATAATGATGATAATCTCCAATGGAACGCACACATTGAAGTAATCACAAAAAAACTCACCAGGTACATTTACTTCTTTAGAGCCATCCGTAACATCCTCAACATAAACAACATTAAGAAAATGTACTACGCTTTATGTCAATCACAAATAGAGTACGGGATAACTGGATGGGTATCTGCCTTGAGCACTCACATGGACCGACTCAATATAGCCCAAAAAGGAGTACTAAAGACAATTTTGAAATTACCGGTTAGAACTCCGACAGAAGAATTGTTTCAAAGCATTCAAGTCTACAACATACAAAAACTTTATGCAAAAAATATTTTATTTAAAATTTAAAAAAAACATATCAGATTACTCCACTGTCCATATAATACCTAAAAAAATAATGTACTTTATAATACCTTAATATAATATAATTTATAAATACATTATGTACAAATTTTGCTATAGATACTAATAAAAAAAAAAAAAAAAAAAAAAAAAAAAAAAATGAATAAATAATTATTAAATCAAATTTTTCTGACAAATGAACCCCTGTACAGGTTCGGCGGAACCCTAGGGTTCCGCCGCGGAACACAGTTTGGGAAACCCTGCCCTAAGATGACATAGACCCCGAGGTAAATTATTTTACTCAGGGCATCCTGTGTGGAGGGAGCTATTGTAAAAAAAACCTACAATATTTGTGTACAAATATTTCAGTTTTAAAAATAAAACACTTATGGTATATTTTTACGACATTTATTGTAGTTATTTTTTTGGTTGCATTCGACTTGCAAGTTTTCTTATATCAGCTTGCATTTTTGAAGTAGAGCCACGTATTGTGTCTATATGCGAATCCGATGACCGAGAACAGTGTTTGTTTTCTCGATAATTCAGAATTCAAAAAGCTTGCTCACAAATTTATGCGCTACTAAACATAGTAATTATTTGCTCAGCAAACCATTTACTCCTTGTAGTATTCAGACGGCAAACCCCCATAGTAATCCACCAAGTTTTTCTATTAAAAGCCATTTTAAGTGTGGTATCACTTTGCAAACCTATCACGTTGATTTGCAAATCGCTCCCCCTTCCCTATCCCTTCGCTCCCTTTCTCGCTTGCATGATTTAATGAATCACTGAATTGCTCCCAAACAAATTTCATAAAACAAGTAATTTACTAATTTCATAGTAAAAAAGATAAATGTCTAATCACTCATAACGTTTTTCAAAGTCAAATATAAAAATTGAAAAAAATATTTTCTATTTATTAACCAAACTTCATGTACAACGATATTGGAGGCCACTGGATAGTCCGATATGACGTTTAAAGGAACCGGCTATTTTTGGAATCGTTTCCAAAAATAGCCGTTTTATTTTCCTGAAAAAAAATTGTTCCGGAAAAATTGGAAAACAGAAAATTTTCATCGATAAAGTGGTCAGAAAATGTGTCAGGAAATTATTGTTGAAGAATTAATCTTTTTATATTATGCGAAGTTTGGAAATTTTCCATGTTGGGTAGTTTTTATTTTTCGGAAATAAATTCTTACGGGAAAATTGTTCGGGAAAATTATTAAACATTTTTCTCTTCAATTTTGTTATGTGAAGTGGGGAAAATTATCATGTTGAAAAATAAGAGCTCGGGATTTTTTTTTGTCAAAAAATTGCTTTCGGGAAAACATAAAAAATTGCTAGGCAAATTGGTCAGAAAATGAGTCGGGAAATTATATAAAAGTTTTTGAAATAGAGAAATTTCAAATTATGTAAATTTACTTTTTGGTGTTTCCTCGGGGATGTTGTTTGAAGACTTCAATGGTTATTTTTCAAAATAACAGAGGGCGCCACTTCCGTTTACAACAATCCAAACTGTGCAGACATTAAGATAATTAGTGTAATAATATTACATTTACATTATATTATAACAAAACATAATATTGACAAACTTCTATATTTATAGAACTTTTAAAGAACAATAAATTAAAAATAAAAATAAATTTAATTTAAAAGAAATAACGGCTGTAAATCCATATATTGCAGTAGCCTCATTGCTCTCATGACGAAAGGACGAGGGACGAAACTTGGATAAATTATTATTATTATAATCACTGCTATTTCATAACACCTCTAAACTTGGCATTGCTGTTTGCATAACTTTTGTGTTATGCAAATTGCGGAAAACAAAAATATAAAGGCGCTCTGAATGGCTCACGTCAATTTTTTGATGTTGTATACAATTTGTAAGCAGTGGCGTACCCGAGGGGGGGAGGGGGGGGGGGGGGGGTGATACCCGAACGTGGAGAAAAAACTTACGAAAGTCCAAAATGGTCGAAAAAATATTTTACCCGTGAACACTGACTGTTATTTAGCTCTATGGCTCGGTTGGTCGGGGATTCCCGAAATAATGTTTTATTTTCCTTCCTAACAGACTATTTATAATAGGAATAAGCCGTAAGAATAGGCCGGTGCCGTAATCTGCAAGCCGTAATATTTTAGAACGTCGTTTATAATTGGAATAGGAATAGAATAGAATACGCCCATAGAAGTGACTATGCCGCTGTCACTTGTCTACGTCAACTGTCAACCGATAATACATTATACTTTGTTTTATATAAATAAATATTGAAACGATGGATTTGTCGGACATTGTTGCATGTGGAATGTTTTTGTTTATTTTGGGGCTAGCATATACTGCATATGGAGATGTACAGTTGATGAAAAAAACACAAATAAATAACGTTTTCTACGACAATTCTGTCTTTATAATCTTTTTCTTTCTTGTTATATAAAAGACGAAATTGTTCGACCCAAGAAATCAATTCCGCGTCATTTATATTCATTTTTACATTTATATTAGATCATTTTCGTCTTCAACAAATATATATATATATATAAAATAAAATTATTGTTCAACTAAACTGAATATTGAATCCAAAGCCATAGAGTATTGATCGAAAATACATAAATCTCAGCATATATCTAAGCTTTCTGCAAGCCGTAACCGTAAAAGATAAAGTTGAACCATCTTTTCGGTTGTGGAAAAAGTTAACGGCTTATTGCCATCTATTATAAACGGATACACAGGTTTCCTATCTTCCAACTTCTACAGCTTACGGCTTACGGCTTATTCCTATTATAAACGGGCCTTTACTCGAAGTTATTGCTCGGTCGGGGATTTCCCTGAAATATTCCTTGTGTCATTCTAATTTCGTTCGTATATTGTGATTCTTGTAGTGAATCGTTATCTATTGACTGACGTGAATTACTAAAAAGTTTTTATTCTGTTAGCGTATTTATTAGTGCTGAAAGATCATTTAAAAAAAACAATCTAATTGATTTGATTGTTCACTTTTCTTGAATATTGTTTTGTATACATGAATAAATATTTAAGGAATAATAAGTAATAGGCCACTTGCTTGGATTTCATAACGACTTGGAAAAAATCGTGTGGTAGATTTTTTTACTAAGATTACGAAACAGTTAGTAAAAATTTTTAGAAATGTATAGTTTTATTTTTATTTTAAAATTAATAAATCCATTATTTGAGCTCGTGACGTCACTACATGAAAATGTCCCGTCTCCGATTATTAAAATTCCACACTGATTTTTTTTTTTATATGGCAACACTTTGATTTCCGGCGAATTTTTGAATTTGCGTTTAACGTTCACTAGATTCATTGTTTGTTCAATGCCAACTTATCCTTTGGTTTGATTTTTTGATAAAGATGGCGGTGTTTTTACAGATGTTACGAAGAGAACCCCGTACAATTTATTGCTATTCGTGTGGAAAACGTTCTTTTTTAAAAATGATTTTCGGCTATGTAATTATCGTTTTTTCGCACCCATAAAATTATGTCCCGTCTTTCCGGTTGATAAAAAATGGTCTGATTTTTCGGATTGACATTTTCAAAAAATCGCCAGGGTTTTAAAAATACGATTAAAAAAAAAATAGAATGTCTTCGAATATTTGCCTAAACCAGATTTTTTTCAAATGTGATGCATGTGGCCTATTTGGAGGATTTCAGAAAACGTTTTTTATGAATTCGAAATATGCGTTTCGAATTTGTTTACGAAGCGCTATTTGCACCGATTACCAAGTCAACTGCCGACAGTATTTACACCAAACGATTAACTGCTTACACCGGGGTAGTTTTGCAAGCTAAGGTAATTCGTCTGAGGGAGCGGACTGCGGATCGGCAGAGACGGGTAGGACGAAATGAAAAACGTCAGTCATTGTGGTGAGTCAGGAGTTTATTGCTGCTACGTAGCGATGGTAAATTAGGAGTTGCGTAACAGAGTGCAGGCAGGAGCGAAGTTGATGAGGCACGTAGGTGATGAGTGATGAAGGCTTATGATGCAGAGGTTTAGCAGACCTCGGGTCTGCATGTCGCCAGCATGTAGTTCCGCACCGTGGTGGTGGAGAAGACCTAGTCGTCCAGGATCGAGCATCCGACGCGGTAAGTCGCGGAGATGGGCAGCGGTGAATCTTGTGAGGAGAATTGAAGTCTCAGTGGCAGCGAAGCGCGACGGGCTTCGATATGCCTGAGAAGTTGCTGCACCCTAGACAGAAGACGCGGCGGGCCTTATTGTCGCGGGCAATTGAGTCTCTTGAGTTGATGGTGCGATGGACCATTTTAGCTGCGAGATAGTGCGTCCTCGAAGGTTGTTATGCACCGGCACAGGATCCGGCTTTGAGTCGCCGTGGATCTGGCCGGTTACCGGTTGCCACACTGGGACGTTATCACTGAGCACTGTTGTCTATGTGTGTTGGTGAACTTTTACTGGTGGTAGACTTGTCTGGAACTGACTGAATGCCTTAGCGTTGAGTTGCAGCGCTTATATAGCCGACCGGTAGAGTAGCTTCCCGGAGCGCCAAGTAATTTTTTTTTTTTTTTTTTTTATTTTTTTTTTATTGAAAAATTTTTCTTTCGGTACAATACAATAGATACATAAATAAAATGAAAGTATATAAAAGCTTAATGCAATTATAATTATTACAATTATATAATATATATTTTTAAATTATTCTCCCATAATAAGCAAATGCTTGTGTGTACGGGAGGAAGTATATTATTTGTTTGGTTATTTTTTTATTTTTTTTTATTGTTGTTTTTATTTATATTTAGTACTTTGAAATTTAGTTAATGTAAATAATAAGATAAATGTATGTTTATATAAATATATAAATTTTTATTATTATTATTATTTTTTTTTTAGTTAAGGTTTTCAGTATATTTTTTTAATTGTGTTTTGAAATTTTTGAAACTGTCACAATGGGATTTTATATTTTCTGGTAATTTATTAAAGAAATTTGTTCCCAAGTATTTGTAGTTTTGTTGGCCTAAAGTTTTTTTACAAATGGGAATTGGTAACATGTATTTTTGCCTGAGATTTGCTGTGTAATATTGTTGCATATGCAACAGGTTGCAATCCGCGACCGTAACGATGCAACGGCTATTGACTCGGGGCCTTTCGATGTGATACCCGAAATGTGTAGCCGACGTAGCCGTGGAGCGGCGTACCTATAGCTGTAGGTAAGTATGTACCAGCCTTAGAGTAACATTGTTACTCTGAGGTACCAGCGGTGCCTTGCGGTATGCCTTGTTCTCGGATGTTCCTTACTGGGCCAGTGGCAGTGCAATGAATTTGTCAAAAGTGGACGCTACAGTAATTGATGGCGAAAAATAATGGTGTCGCCACACGTCTACAAAACGTAAGAGCGCCTTCAGATTTTGATCAGTAGTTGTCGATTCTTTGGATATGAGGTCACCTTTGCATTACTAGCGCTCTAAATCACAATACCATAATTATTTTATCCAATATTAGGTTGGGTATTATCGAAAATCAAGTTTGAGGATTACTAAAAATAAATATAGGTACTGTTTATTTTTAATAATCTAAATGCACAAGTATAATTGATAAACTAATAATCTTTAAATCAGATTTTTGCCTTAGTCCTTATATTAAAAAATAAAATGTTTTTTGATTGGCGACGTTACATGAGTACGGTGTCTTGACGGTGTATTTATTCGTTGACCCGGCCTAAACTTATCTCACATTTTTCAAGATTTAAGTTAAGAGAGTCAGTGTAAGAATCAAAAAGCTTGAATAAAAGTTAGGTACGCACGGTACAAGCAAATGGTTTTCCTCTGAATTTTGGAGCGTACGGTGTGCAACTCAAATTTAAAGGTCATCTCAAAACTGGTTTCAATTTAAGATTGAATCTGTATTCGGTAACTCGTTTTATGAATGGATTCAAATGCAGACTACAAGAAAATGTGAAACAAATAATCTAACTTGTGTAGAACTAAACATTAGGTCAATTTGCAAGTATTGGGATCTCTTTCATGCTTATTTTATAAACTGTACAAATCACATTGACATACTTATGCTTTGTGAAACAGCAATACGTTTAGAACATGTTGGTTTATATGAAATTCCCGGATTTAATTCATATCACTATTGCGAAGTTACAAATCTGGTGGAGGTATCTTGTTATATGTAAGAAATAATCTCACCTTCTCGCAAATATTTTGTTAACTAAAACAAAGGAGCCCCTCGTGGAATCGCCAGTGTTTACTAAAAAGGGGCGCCAGGCTATGGCAAACCTGCTTCCGGCATCTAGCTCAGTCGTTCCGGCTTTAAGCAGGCTCTCTTCACTCAGGGCGCGAGTTGGCAGCAAAAAAGGTTAATTTGGGGGGGGGGGGGGGGGGGGAAACTCCACATATGATCTGTCTCAAATCAAAGAATGCTTCAGGGTAACAAAAGCAGTGTATTGTATCCTATAGTTGGTTACATCGTACATGTATTATAAATCAGGGTAAAATTGGCTAACTTGAACCTAACTCTCTCTCCAAGTCTGGGTTTATCGCGCAGGTGCAAGGCAATTTACATGGACACAATTAAATGGAAAAATGAGGCAACTCACTGTGTTTGTCGGGCGGACGGCGTTTCTTCTCAGCCGTCACGTGCTCCATAAGCGAGGAAAAAACATACCGAGTCCCAAAGGGAGGCCCGAGAACGCAGCGTACGTTAGTTTGAAATCCACCGACGTAGAAAACCACTGCCGGAACGGGGGACCAACACAAATTCCTCCCCGTCCATAGATTAGGCGTACGTAAATCTACATGTTTGGTTTAAAAATGGCCAACGGACCGAACGTGTAGCGTAGGTCAGTTTGGTTCGGCCACCCGATGCCTTCTGGCGCGCGGGGTCTCTCCGGACCGAGGGCGGAAAGGCGGGAAGCGGGGAAGGGGTGCCCGCCGTTGGGGTCAGGCGATTGGTAAGCACCAATCGAAGCAAGCTTGCAGTGTGGCCATTCCAAAAACAATTCCTCCCGGTAACTACTATGCACCTAACCGAGTTACATAACACTTCCCCCCACGCTCGGAAAAAAAGCGACGTAGCAATGGAGCAATAGGGCAACAATCCTCTATGCCTTCACCGGGGATTTGACAGAATGACAAAAGAGACCTCAGGACTTAAGAGACTTTGGTTGACTAGAGAAAATGCCTAGCTAAAACATAAAACAGAACAGCTTATACCATAGGCTAGGTACAATGTTTGCAAGGGTAGGGAGGAAAGGTACATGAAACATAAGGACCGAACAGTTTGAAAACAAAATGGTGTGAAACAACATACAAAGTTATGCAATTGGGAAAACAATCAACAAAGTTATGCAATTGAAACATGTGAATTCAAACTTTTGTGAGAAAGAACAACAATGTATGTGAGAAAGAACAACAATGTATAAGTATGACTCTAAGGGTTTCATTGGTCTGGGTGCTAAGTTTGCGAAGCGAAGATTTGTTTTGGATTTCAAAGAGTTTCGAAGAATTGCGAAGAAGACGTGGTTTCACAGACTCTAAAAGGATTGCAAATCACTGTAATCTGACCCATTTGAGACAACACTCAGGAGTAAACTAGGTCTTAGAAAAAAAACACTTCGTTTCATCGTAGACGTCGAAGGTTGTGGAGTGGAGACTGTAGTCGCAGTGTCGCGGCTATGGTTACAGAGGTCGTTGAAGAGAAGAATCCAGGGTCTGCAGACATGCTAGTACGAATCCTAATGTGCCATTATGGTAAGCACGGATCGTATATAATGGTTATCGAAGCATAGTGTAGCTCAGAATAACTTGTAGAGATACGCATTCAGCGGATACTGGGGAGTCAAGGTAATAATGGTTTACACAAGACATGGTATACGTCACTGCATGACAGAGCAAGAGACGGTATAACTGGCTCTGGCAGCAAGAGCAAGAACAAACCTAGGGGCTAGCGTGCCCAAAAGGTAGTTCAGAGTGTCATTATGTATAGTGGGACAACTCGGCTTGCAGCGGCACAACAAGACAACATACATATGTGCGGTATGGTTTGTGCTTTCAGGGACAAATGTGTAGAACATCACAGCGAAGGGACCTTGTAACCACAGCGAGGACTGCCAGGAAGTGGAGCTCAGCTTGCCTGCCGATGGGGACATCCTTCTGGGCTTCTTTTTAAATCCGGGAGAAATTATTATTAAAAGCCAAAATTCTTGAGATTTACCTGCCTAGAGACCAATGAAGAAAAGGTTTGGAGAGAAGCAAAATGTGTCCAGAGAATGAAACAAACGAAGTTTATAGCCCAGTCAATGAACGCATTGAACTGGAACAAATTCGGGGAGAGCTGATTTTTTGCAAGTGAATAGTACTTTCTTCAGAGAGTATTTTCCAAAAAGTCCCCACCCCTCCCCCGCTTGCTTCCCCCGCTGCACCCCCCCAAACTTTGAAATTGTAGAGTTCTACAAAATCCATTATATCTCCTAAACTATAACACATATCTGAAAAAAAATTACACCGTTATACTTTTA
Organism: Limnephilus lunatus; assembly: GCA_917563855.2. Lineage (NCBI taxonomy): Eukaryota > Metazoa > Arthropoda > Insecta > Trichoptera > Limnephilidae > Limnephilus > Limnephilus lunatus. The sequence goes on from OU830593.1 coordinate 52,145,547, forward strand.
AGAAAGCTGTCTAGAAAAAAGATGGAAAGTTTTTTTTGTTATCTGCTACGTTTTGGCAAATAATAATGAAATTGTCACCAAAAAAAAAAAAATTTCGTAAAATTTTGATTTAAGGGTGAATATTTTTTTTGTCTGAGGAATCACGCAAAAATTTTTCAAACAAACTATTTGCCAAATTTAATAGGATTTAAAACGACGTATAACATTGTTTACCTTTATCCTTAATACTGGTCAAATTTCGACTCAATTGCAGGGCGGCACGGAGTGCAGGCTATGAGGCTTGGCAGTTGAGCCGGTCCCGCAGTGGTGCAGGTGACCGATTTGTGTTTAGGTAGCACTATTTATAGTTTTAAATTAAAACACTGAGTACTTTTTCATTGGTTTATGATATTAAAACACTTTTAACATTAAAAAGTATTTGCAATAAAAGAATTTAAAGAATTATATTACAAAAATTATAGGGTGGGTTTTAGGGGACTATTATTATTATTCACTGGGCATCACAGTCGTCTTCAAATATTTCATCAGTATTTTTAGATGTGTTACTGCAGGAGAGTCCATTGCATTGGCCACACATATCAGAACACTCTAGTCCTGCCCTCCGACAGCTGCACCACTTTCCGCACGGGGTTTTACAGTTACAAGAAATCAGCATGAGAAGTTCATTTGGAGCCGCGGGACATGTCATTGGAATAGGTGTTAACTTATATTCTCTTCTTTGCCATCCCCACTCATTAGACGATAGTTCATTTCCTAGCCATGTTTGAATTTGGAGGTACGTCCTAAGGAGATGCTGGCGGGCTGCGTTCTTTGTTGGTGGAAGTCTTGCCAAATCAAACTTAGATTTAAGAGACATCTTGGCATTTAAATGCTTAAACTTAAAATATCTAGCCTCATCAAGATTCTTGTATTTTGCCAATCCGTACAAACTTAAAAGAAAGCGTTCACCATTTTGGAAGAGCAGGTCCTTTTCCATGTGGGGCTGAATGAAATTCTTAGCCGCATCTTTCAAATCTGTCGGTGTAGTTATTAGACTTACAGCCTTCATTTTTCCGATACCATACAAAGCAGAGGTTGTGTCACATCCTGTGACAGCATGAGCAAATAATATGAGTTTCCTTTGATTATCATACATATGTATAAGAAACTTAACAGAATACACAGTACTGGTATAAGTAGAAGTGGCTATTGGTTTCCAAAAAACAGCTTGTTTTCCGTTGGAGGGGCCAATGCTACTAGCAATACTAATAAATCTGTGTCTGTTCCAACAACCACCACAGTGCTACCAAGCTCTATAGACTTAATTGCTTGACCCACTATCTCCGTATCAGCATCATCGTTTGCTGTTATTGTCTGTATATTTGCAGCATGACACTTAATTTTAACAGCTTCTATTAACCTCTTTTTATTTTGAGAAATTCTACCTGAGGTGTTGTACAGACAGTATCATCAGAAAATATAATTTCACTTGATGTTCTTTTTGCAGCTCTTCTTGACTGCTCCTGATGTTTTGTTGTAGCGTTCTCGGGATAACCATCAACAACTATTATTACATTTGCACCATACTTTTTAGATACATAATTAACATATCTTTCGGTAATATCATGGAAAGTAGAGACTTTAGGCCACACTACTGCATGTAATGGGTATCCATCATCAAGAATAAACGCAGCTTCATCCTTTGTGAAATTAATATCAACGATACCATCGTCAAATGCTTTTACAATGAAGGCTTTCTTACCTTTCTTTAAAGAAACATCAAATAAAGAAGGTGGATGTTAGTATAGTTAATAGTTCAAACTCTAAGTAGGATTTGAGCTTTGCAGGACTGTCACATACGCATAATATTCTATTGAATATCTGCTGAGGGTTGATTACAGCTTCTTTGTTTCTAATTCTGACAGATTTATTACTGGCTTGAGTAACAACCATATCCGATCTGTGTAGCTTTAGTTCAGAAAAACTTTGCCCTGTCATTTTCTTCATAGCTTTGAAACCTATCTCGTAGGCATCGTCACATGTTACGGTTGAGTCTGATACTAATCCCGAAGAAATGCAAATTAATTCACCAGACTTTTGAGCAAAAGGGTTGTGTTGGTTTAACCAGTTTACAAATTTTGATGAGTCTTGGTTGTCCCGTAGCTGGCCGCTCTCCCTAAGCTCAACATTCTGCTCACTTGTCTTGTAGCTCAAACTCAAGAAATTATGAAATGCTAATTGTATGAACGTGTCATCTTTGATTGTAGGAGGTCCAGCTCTTATTAGAGATCTTTGGTATCTGTCACCTTCGTGATAAGATGAACAAATGCTTAATGACGACAACACTTCTATTAAATGTTTAGATTCATACATTCTTTGTAGATATAAACACAAACTTGTTTGTATTGATGATAAAAAAAAGACCTAGGCCTTGCAGATGCTATTATGGCGTGGTTAATTACTAAACGTCTTCTCATAATATCAGGTCCATTATCGTACAATCTCTTCTTTGTTACAGTTGACGTGAACAGATTCAGAGTTTCAAGAACTAAATCATCACCCCCACGACTAATTTCTGGAATATCAGGATAGCTTTCACAATCATGTGGCATTTTTTAAATATCTTCTCTGATTATTTCTGCGGCAGCACGTACAATTCTTAAACGTTCCAGATTTACATTATTTTCTTTATTTCTGTACCAGTCATCTAGAATCTTATAAGTAGAGTGAGACATGCATATGACAGTCTTTCTGCCAAAAATATACGTATATATCCGTTCTTGAAAATAGTCAATAAGTTGTTTTTTCAGAAATTTATCTGAGTACGGAAGATCAGTAACACAAAGGTCTATTACTATTTCCCTTAATTTCTCTAATGTAAACTGACATTCGTCAGAATTTTCTAAGAAATTACAGAGTTTAAGAAATTTTTTGCTGAATCTTCATCTTTAGGTCTTCCTACATACTGATTTGATTTACTTTTACAGAACTTCTTGTAGCAACTGCCGTGATAGCGAGCTTCTGCAGCGACCAAATCAAACACACTTAACAGTTTAGATTAAACTTTAGCACCCCATTTATCATCTCTTGTATTGCAAGCATTAATCAATGTTTCTCTTATTTCCAGTGTTAACACCAAATGTATTTTTTCCCGATATTTTTGAGGTAGTTTGACATTTAAAACTGGTTTTTGTCACAAATAATACAGTTATCCAAGAAATTAAACGTGTTTCTAAATGCCTTAGGAATGGTTGAGATGTACTGGTCGATGGGCTGCACTTAACATTTGTAAAAGCTGTACTTTTTTCTACAATCTATATGCACGGTTATGCTATCCAAACGGGTTAATTTTTCATGATTTTTGTCATTTCTTTCAATACTAGCGTTAATAAGCATTTGTAACCCTTTCGTTACTTTAAAAACATTTTCTGTAAGGTCTTTTTTGCATAAAATACACCATAGGTTCACTTTAGACATTTTCAGATTGAAAATTTCTTGTTAAATAATTGTTTCTCAATATTTTTACCTGATGAAGGTGGTAAAACGCACAAAAAACTTGATTAACTGAACGCTTGGCACAATAACGTCAAAACATAACGCACAAAACTGACACACACCTCAACCTTAAGACATCGGAGATCAAACTGGTAAAAAAATATGCAGCGATGCGACGCAACAAGCGCGTCGAACATAACATGTCGCGACGTGTCGCTTGGCTTCACACACGCCATTGCGTTCATCCACTTTTTTCAATAGAAATTAAGAATATAAGTAAATACTGTTATACATGGTTTTAAAGCTTAATAAATTTGGCAAATGATTTGTTTGAAGTATTTTTTAATATTCTCTCAGAAAAAAAAAAAATTTAACTTAAAAAAAAAATTTTGCAAAAAAAAAGTTTTTTTTAACAACAATCTCATTATTATTGACCAAACCAAAGCAGATAATAAAAAAAAGTTTAGAATATTATTTTTAGGAAATTTTGTAAGAAATTCAGTGATGAAATTTTTTTTCTGATATATGTTTTAGTTTATGAGATATAATCACTTTAGTAGAACCCCACATTTTAATGTTTGGGAGGGCACAGGGGGGGGAACAAGCGGGCTAAGAGTGGGGACTTTTTGTTAAAATACTCCCTAGAGTATGTACTACTAACCTGCAAAAATTCAGCTATCCCCTAATTTGTTCCAGTTAGGGCCTGTTTTTTTGTCTAGATTGACTGGGCATTAACAACCACAGACCCAGAGAGAGAACGAGAGATTCCTAACTAAAAGTTTTTTTAAAAACATAAACATTTTCCTCTATTAGGATAACCTGGCGTTTGCCGAGTGACAAAATGCCTTGGTTGAAAAAAACAACCGGCCTTCCATGGCCTATGTTAACATAAAGGTGGTAAAATTTTCGTAGAATTTCAAAGAACAAGACAAAGAAGTCGTGAACGAGTCACGGCAAAAGCAGAGAAACCAATTCATGAATAAAGGTTGTCCGAGAGACAGACGATATGCCAAGTGCATACCATACATATCCAACATTCATGAATGTGTTTCATTAAAACTAAAATGAAAATGGTGAGACATACGTAGAGAGTGAGGGAGAAAAGCCTGCTGATAACCGGTCAATTTACCGATTCGCACTCCAAGTGAGGGTGAATTATGGTCAACAACAGATCTTCCACTTCATACCATATACCTGAGAACATGATGATGAGGAGAAAGGAAAGGAAAAGGAAAGGAGTTGAGTGACGAAACTTGCTAGAGACTGGACTAATTTCCACTTCAAACTCCATGTGAGAATGAAACATAATCAACCAGCAGATTTCCTGACTCTTTACATTAACCAAAGTGGGTTACTTAAAAAAAAAAAAATGAGATGAGAATTTGAATACACATTATACCAAAAGGCTAATCTTTCGCGTGTATTTGATCAAAGATTAGGGGTCATTTTAAAACTTCTACATGATTGTGAGAAAAGACAGACCCTTGCTCCAATTTCACAAACCTGGGGGTTTTCTTATTCGTTCCCCAGACAACGAGTTATGTGTTTTTGTGTCATTTGTCCCGACTGACCTCCTACCGACACGTTGTCCCTTAACCAGAAGTGAAGCTTCCGATTAGTCCTTGGCCAAAAGGATAATGGATTGGTTCTTAGGTTTAATTACAAGAAGTCCATTGACAACAACTAGACCGAGCATTGCTGAATACACAGCTTCAAAACAGATTGAGTTTTTGAAAAAACTACGTGACTTCGACTCCGAGGAGAAGAAGGACTTGTTAAAGAAGTATAAAAGAGGCGAAGCTTGAAAGCGTATCAAGGGTCACAATTGGGTAAAATGAGCTACGTCTGTTAGTTCATATAAGGGCTACATCTTATAAATAAGACATACCTAGCATTTTAAAAAAAGGCAAAAATTGCATCATAAAAGATGACATACGATATTGTGTCGTTCGCACGAATCACGGTGAGTATTATTGTTACGTCTTCACGTCTCGTGTACAAGGTTGTACACAATTATACATAAAAGCGGTACTCGTGACAAATGAATGACACACGACCAAAATAATAACATTTAGTTATAAGCAAAAGTAATTATAACGAACTTCTCGTATCATGGCGGGTATTCTGAGGATCCCTCCTATAATGGTAGATGTTTTAAGGATCTCTCCTATTGCGTAACAAGATTACGTTTAAATGCAGCCCAATAAACGTTACCAGTAGTATTTTAATACCGTAAGTAAAGATTTGTTAGATTAACTAACTCCGTAGCCCAAAAGGCATACGATAGAATAACAGAGAAGATAGACAATTTAATGTTACTTCACATGTTACAAAGTGCGAGGGTGATGGCAGAGTATATTTCTACTTACACCAAGTATTAAAACAAAGACAGACCTATAATGGTTTTTACAAACTATCTATTGTAGCAACCTTCAATGAGGAAAACAAAAGGACCGGTTGTGGTTTTACATACCTTTTGTATAGCTACCAGCGTACCGCGTGATGTAAATTTTTTTAGGTTGTAAACACTTGGTTAAATGAACACATAAAATTTGAATGTGAATTCGAGAATCAGGATAACCATGAGGTTTTATTAACCTGTCCCGTGGGGTTGAAACGTGCCATACAAGACATACGTAACGTAAAAGCAAAAAACAGTGACTTTGTTATAACAATCAAAGACCGGATGATTCGGTTTTACGTACTTTAGTTGAAACGAGCCAAATTGATTTATATACAGGATTATAAAGACCAATCATTGGCTTCATAAATACGAATTTGGGTACAAAAGCATGAGTTTGGGTAGGACGCCATCAATTTTTAATTTAAGAAGAAAAATTGAAAAAACTTATACACAAGAGAGGCAACTATGTAAGTAACCACTATTCGATTTTCATACTAGAGATACCTCGGAAGGTTTTACAACTCACGATGAACCAAAAGGAAAAAAAACGTTGTAAAAATAGTTAACTGGTTCTGAGTCGGAATTCAACACTTTGGAATTTACAAAATCCGACTTCTAGAACGACACGCCGATGGGCAATTGTCAACTACTTTACATGAACAAAAAAGGTGAGCAAGTTCCTTCCCACACGACAAAAGTGAAACAAAAATAGAAGAAAATTACAAAATTACATTACAAGGCAAGATATAACATTGCATGAACATTGTATAGTGTACGTGTTGAGAAGCAACAAATGGGCTCATGACTTCCCACACATTGAAACTCGAAAAGGTGTCTCCGTTCCAAAGTGATCAGTTTTAGAACAGGTGAAAAAAAAATAAAAGAAAAAAAACAAATTGCCGTGAGGGAAAGAAAACCAGTGCAAAAGCAACACTTGAAAGTACCTTCAATGAGAATATGCAATAATTTACAAAATAATTTACAACTTGTTTCATTAACGAAACGATGGACATGTAATTGACAATTTACACGCCAACAAATAGTAAGACTTTGTAAGCTTACAAAAAAATTGTGGAGACACACAGTGATTTAGTGTATGATTGCTGAGACAGTGGGAGCAGTTTCAACTGGTTCCTTACTTCCAGACTTTACAATGTCTTTAATATGGTAATTACCAAATTCTGGTTTTAATCCAGAAGAACGTCTTGGCATAACGACATTGTCCGCAACAGCTTTGGTGTTTCTTCTATCCTGGTAGGCTTCCAGAAGGAGGCAAACTTCGTTTAATTGAGCCAACGACGAAATTTTTTGTGAGGTGATAATGTTTTCGTATTTATGTAGGAGGCCATCGGTTATAACTGGCAATAATTCGGCTTCAGAGACAGGATGAGCAAGCTTTATGTTGATAGACTCGGCTCTTTCTATAAATGTTGCTACCGTTTCACTTGCCAATTGTTTAATGGAAAGTAACGATAGTTTTATTCTGTGTTGTGCTTCTGATTTGAGCTTAATCCAATCCTTGCATTTTGTTTTCTGAATGCGCCGCCAAGGGATCAATTCTGGAGAAATGAGCTCTATAAAATTTTTGTGTAGCACATCCAATGGAATGTTCTTGATTGTGGCCGTTTTTCTTCAATTCGATCAATGAAGTCTAGTACATTAGAAACGCCGTTGTACTTGATTTTCCAGGAGGAGAGGTCGTAGGTTTTCTCTTGTGCAGTGATGGATGCAGTATCTTGTTTCACTTTGACAATTGTCCCAGGTTCTTTACTAGGGACAGGAACTTCCAAAACTTGGGTTGTAACACGTGGGTTGTTTTCATCCGATGAAGCGAGGTTTATTCTTGTGAGAATGGTACTTAGTATGCAAGAGCGAGACGGGAGATGATCATGTTTAAAAGAAGATGCTCGCCCCTTCTCCGTCTCCTTTATCACCGATAGCGCCGTAAGCTAGCATTAGCTGTACAACACCTTATTGTGCAAATATAAATTATACTCGACACGCGCATTATTTCTCAAAGTATTCCCTGATCAAGTAAAAGATCCCAGTGGTAAATAAGAGTTTTAACAATTCTCTTGATGTACTTTTTGTTGAATAACAATGCATAAGCTTTCATTGCAGCTTTTGACTTGTTTATTGGTGAAAGTCCTTTGTTTTTCAAAGCAGACTGTAGTTGAGACTTTGATAGACTGTGAAAATTTTTTTTTCTTCCATAGTTCAAATTTCAGTGTCAAATTTTTGAAAAATTTGCGCAGGGGTTCCCCTAGAAAAACGCAAAATAAATTTTTTTGTAGACACTTTCATTCACGAAGTTTCTTTATGTCTTCAATATCTCTCTTTTTGCGGTAACCACTTGCATCTACATGCTGATCTGTAATGAGTGTACGAGTCATAAAAACCAATATGGTTTGAGTGCATATTCGTTTGAAATCGCGATAACTCGAAAACGGTGCTTTGAAGGGAAAAAAAGTATTGATATATTTTTATAGAGAATTTTACGATCTACAAACTCTTTTCATATTTTTTTCGGTAGCTCTCACCGTTTCCGAGAAATACGCAAAAAAATTGTGACCTTTGGACCTCGGATAAAAAATAACGCATATGTTAGATCATCGGGGACTTTTACATAGCATTTGTAATGACGTATTCAAGACCTGCACAAAAATTCAGCTTATACGGAATCAATACAAAGTCAGCACTTTTTTTCGTCTATTTTGACTGGACTATTCAAGTATTACCGAAAGACATACACTGTTAGAACCTCAAAAATTTGTAATATATTTTTTTGCGTTTTATAAATAACTTTCTTGTAGGTAGTTAGTTGGCTTAAATACACGGTGTCTTGGAACTCGTATTGGCGAGAAACTGGTGAATCTATATCACAACTCAAAAAACTTTTTTGTTCTTGATCTGAGCGTTATATATATATATTTTTAATGTTTTTCAGCAACTTAAGGGTTAAACAGTTTTGAAATCGGTCTACGCTTCGACGCACTTAAAAATACATTAAACAGCTCATATTCGACGTAGATTCGCCACGCTCTCGACTTACTCCAAATGTGATGTAGATTCACCAGTTTATCGCTGATATTACGGGTTTCCGGACACCGTGCACTATTTATGTTGGTATCTCCGGCTTCCGGTATGCCTTCGTGCTACGTGGAGCGTACGCCGTGCAGTAGATATCCCCGCTAATGGCCGATGGCTAGTTAATCTAAGTGACTAGTGGCTAATATGTCCTGTGCTACTCGTAAGTGTCCCAATTATTGAGTTATCGCCAACTCATTGCCCATTGGTCCGGTAATTGATCGACTATGGTGGCTTTCAGGGGCGCTTAACTTTCACACTTATATTGCTGATATAAATTAGGTATCTATATAGAACTAGGTAAAATACGATGGCCCATTTCCATCGACCAACAAAGTCTAGACATGTTAAAAATGACACCAAACCAAAATAATTTAAACCATAAATTGGATTACGAAAAAATTATGTTAATTATTTCATTGCAGGGAGCATTTATCTTTTGTTGGTCTGCAAGGACCAAATTTGTGCTTTCGAAGCGAGGCGACGAAATCGACTGAATATGTAAGACTGAATATGTAGAGTTGATATTGTATCTATGACTATTTCCTATTTCTAGACATCTCAAGTTTCACAGATTCGTAAAAATGGTGTTTGAAAATTATAACAAAATTTTATCAAATGAAAAAAACTGGCGTTTAGAAAAAAAAACAGATATAAAAATAATTTTTAAGGTTTAACGTTAAAACATATTTATCAAAATATAGTCGTATTAAGCGAAACATGTAATCATGGCATGCTTGTCGTTTTTAGAACGCCAAAACAAAGCGCCGCAGGCTAAAATTTTATGTCTCCGAGGCCAAACCAATAACTGCTGTCCAATAACCCTTTTAATTTCCATATAATATTATTATATAAAAAATCACTTTAGACAAAGTTTGGGGCAAAACCCTTTCATACCTACCTACTTCGTAATAATTGTAATACATTTCGAAATGAAAAATATTTGATCGTAGTACCCGGAATCCGAACGAATGCTATTGTAACAATTTTTAAAATTGTCTTTTGTTTATTTTTTTCATCATTTTTATAGTTCGAATAGTTAAACAAAATTTAGCCATGAAAACTTTTGGTATTTTATAAAAAAACTTTATATAAAATGCATCAAATAAAAAAGTGCTTCACTACGAAATTGAAAACCACAAAATTCTGTATTTTTAAGAATAATTAAAAAAGCTTATTATTTTGATTGAACTTTGAAGAAATACTAGTATCCGGTAATTCGTTTTAGAAATAGAACAGAAACGAGAATTTTAGTTAGTACGAAAAGGTTCGCGGGCCGCACGAATGAGCTCGCGAGCCGCATGTTGCTTATAGATTGAGTGATTTAGATAATTTTTATAGAAGGATACAAAATATTTAATTTCTTTGACTGTAAGTATGCTGGGTACTAAACTTTGACTGTAAGTATGCTAGGAACTAAACTTCGACAGTAAGTACGCAGGACAGGTACTAAACTTTGACTGTGAGAATGCTAGGTACTAAACTTCGACCGTAAATACGTAGGATACTAAACTTTCACTGTAAATATGCTGAGTAGTTACTAAACTATGACTAAGTATGCTGGGTACTTTTTGTTCCAAATTATTTATAGAAGTATCTACCTAAAACTGATGCGATAATAATCCTCTGGACTTGCAACATCAACATTGCATCTCTCTGTACGATTATTAATTTGAAGTTCGTGACTTGTTCATAGTTCATTCGTTATTGTAAGAAGAAATCTGAAAAGATACGATAAGAGCAAAATGATTCAGGAATTATTGATTCAAGATTGGAAAGATGTAAATAACTTAGATTTTCACAAAAAAGCCGAAACTATAGTAACCAATATGAATGATGCAATAAATAAAATAATGCCTGAACAAAGTATATTAATTAAAACCAATAATCAATGGTATTCTAAAAAACTAAGACAAATGCAATATGAACGAGATACTTCTTATAAAATAGCAAAAATTACAAAGGATAACGAACATTGGAATAAATTTAAAACAATTCGAAACAAGTACTCAAAACTGATAAAGGATACAAAAAATGAATATTTCATCAAAAAAATTGAGCAGGAAAGGGAAGATCCAACGAAAATGTGGAAAACACTTAAGTCACTTATGAAAAATAAATGTGAAGATGTGGAAAAAGATATCATATTCCCAAAAGAATTGGCTGACGAGAAGAACATTGCCGATAAGTTTAATAAATATTTTGTGACAAGTATAGAAGAAATTAACAAAAATATCCCAATCATAAAGGAAGAAGAAATTTTCAATTTTGAAGAAAAAACTTGCGAATTCAAGTTCAAGAAAATAGACGGCCAGAAACTCCAAAGAATACTGTCCAACATCAAATCAAAGCCCAGCCAAGATGGGATCACAATTCAAACATTAAAAGATGCACTACCTGTAATAGGAGAACAGTTTCTCAGTTTAATAAACGAATCTTTAGAAACAGGGAAGTTTCCCGAATCATGGAAAACGTCTATGGTGATACCAATTCCAAAGATTTCGAACTCAAAAAAAAGTGAAGACTTTCGACCTGTAAATATGTTACCAAAATATGAGCAAGTGATGGAATACACAATTAAATCTCAACTTGAAGAATACTTGGAAAATAATAGCATCCTTTGTGACGAAAAATCTGGATTTAGGAACAATAATTCATGTGAAACAGCGTTAAATTTAGTGATTGATGATTGGAAGGAAGATATAGATAAAAAATTTTATACTGTTGCGGTGTTTTTAGATTTTCAAAGAGCTTTTGAAACAATAAATAGAAAAAGAGTTATTAAAAAATGTGGAATAAAAGGGAAAGAATTGGAATGGTTTAAAAATTATTTAAGCAACAGACAACAAACAACAACGATAAGAAACAATGTATCAAATCCGATTGAAAATAGGCTGGGAGTACCGCAAGGATCGGTATTGGGTCCGATATTGTTTATACTCTACATAAATGATATGGTTAAAATACTAAAACATTGCAAAATAAGACTGTTTGCAGACGACGCACTGATTTATATTGCAGAAGATAATTATGAGAACGCAATAAAAAAGATAAATAGTGACTTAGAAACTTTGTCAAAATGGCTCAAATTAAATAAATTGAAACTAAATGTAAATAAGACAAAATACATGCATATAGGTAGAACAAATACGCATGATGAACCAAAGGTTTCTATAAATGGAGAAATCATTAAAAAAGTGGAAGAAATTAAATATCTTGGTGTCATCATAGACTCAAAATTGAACTTCTCAAAAAATGCAGATTACACAATTAAAAAAATTGCAAAAAAAATATCATTTCTTGGTAGAATCAGAAACAAAGTAAATAAAGAAACATGCCAGATAATATATAATACAATTATATCACCACACTTTAATTACTGTTCAAGTATTCTTTTTCTCTGCAATGAAGAGAAAATGAAAAAAATGCAAATACTGCAAAATAAAGCAATGCGAATAATACTTAAGCGCAACATATACACACGGATACGAGACATGCTAAAAGAGCTAAATATGTTGACGGTGAAGCAAACTGTGTATTTTAATGTACTTATTTTTTTACATAAAATTAACATGGGGACGATGTCTAAGGAACTAAAAAGAAAAATACATTATAATAACGAAAGACACGGACACGGGACAAGAAATTCAAAGCAAATTAGACTGCCGACAAGAAAAAAATCAAGCACCCAGAAATCTCTGATGTAGGTAGACTGGGGACGATTGAAACACGTTATGATTGAAACATCTCAATTTACTCGAAAACTATAATACCTAAGAGTGTGATACAATACTCGAAACTCCGTCAGGTCTGTTGGGACGTTTCTACAAAAGCGCAGTAGCCGGCGAGTGACTCAATCGTGCATAGGGGACATTATTGAATTTTGCACTAAAACGTAAATATTTAAGACATTATTGCTTATCTTATAACTCATTTTACTCTCGCAGCTTGACGAAATGTTTCATTACATTCTCTTCTTTATCTATTTAAGAGTATTTATAATGCATTTGCGTGGCGTTAATGTCTATTAAAAAGCCATGTTTTTGACTTTGAAGCAGAAAATGCAGCGTGGGGATGTTTGAAACAACTCGTGTGGGGATGATTGCAACGTTTCAATCATAACCATGTTTCAATCGTCCACACTGAGAGAAAAAATAAATTTTTTAATGAAAAAAGGTCAGAAATTTAAATCATTAAGTATTATTCAAATTCAAATCATTAAGTCTAATGTACTTCTGTGATCTTGAATGGTGAACTGCTGTGATCTTGGTTGATGAAGTCGATCTCATTCGACCACATTCGACGTCACACACCCTCACGTGACAATTTCGTAATAACATATCTTTATTGATTTTTTTACATTTATAACTAAAAATAAATCAACGTTAATAGTATACATTGTTTTATCAATTATGTAAGTACAAAACAACAGAGAAAAAAATTATGTTATGAAGAAAGTGTGTTCCCCTTCTCAAGAAACCGAGGTTGCAAACTATGCTAAAAAAACATCCAACATTTACCTATTTTGGGCTATCTTCAAAAGATTTAAGACAATTGGCATTTGATTTGACCACACAAGGCCAGATTCATAGTACACAAATGGGATGGCTGGAATAGAATGGCTCTGAGGATTTTTGCGCGCCATCCAGAATTTATTATCTATAAGATGTGCCCAAGCCACGAGTAGGTATGGCACAAGCAACAAGTTTTAATTGACATAATGTTGATGAATTTTTCAACAATTTAGCGAACGTTATGGATAGTTTTAAATTTGAACTAAAGGACGTCTATAACGTAGATTAGACCGGTGTCACAACTGTTCAAAAACCTAATCGGTTTATAGCCAGGAGAGGAACTCGGCAAGTAGATGCAGTAACGTCGGCCGAACGAGGAACTTTCATAACTGTCTGTAACGGCAAATGCAATTGGCAACTCAATTCCGCCGATGTTCACATTTCTACGTATCAATTAAGCCATTTCTTAAAAGATAGTCCGATTGGTAGTATCGGTACCACGAACAAATCTGTCTGGATGCAAGAAGAAGATTTTACCAAATTTCTTATTCATTTTCAAAAATTCACCATTTCGTCCTTAGATCGCAAAGTTCTTTTATAACTTGATAATCATTCATCGCGGTCGAATCCTACGAAATAAAAAAAGAATATTATTTTGTAAAATCAATATTTAGTCCTCAAACCATTCCAAAATGAACAGGCAAAAAAAAACTACACCTAGAGACTCCGAAGAAGAAACCACAAACAAGATGACCAATGTATAGGAAAAGGTGCACTGGAATCCGAAGATAAAAATATGAAGAAAAAAAATCACCCTTCACATTGATAAAAAAAAGTGCTTCGTAGTCTCCACTCTTGTCTACTTTGGTTTTCTGTATATTTCACTTCTACCGCATGTGAATTGCACATCCAGATTTTTCTTTTCTTTTAATAGATAATATTTACTTGTTTAATAGATTTTAATGCCACTTAACAGATTATTTAAAAAAAAAACTAAAATATTGCGATATTTTGTATAATGATGTCACATCCCAAACCATAAATTCAATAAATTTTTATTTTTTCGACTTCTTAATTGTTGAATTTTACACACAAAAAATGCTTTTAATTCAGAGGTAAATTCTACATTGTTATGATTGAAACAGTGTGATGGTTGAAACAAACACTTTTGTATGAAAGCAAAAAACTTATTTTAATACCGTTCTATTCTGCTCCAGGATAATATCGCAGTAAAAGTAGGTTGATTATGCCAAATACTCATAATAAGTATAACTAAGAGCACGTAAACATAAATAATAAAAAATATATTTAAAGTTGTTTCATTTCAAGACATTTAAGTTTATAATTTTTTAATTGACCGGTCAGTGGTTGAGTGGGCATAGCGCTTGGGTCCCACCCGGGCGTCGCATGTTCGATTCCTCTGCTGGCTAAGTCCTCCATCACAACACAAGCAACATTTTCGGCTTTCTGTGGTGGTAGTAGGAGATTTTCAAACATTGTTGGGTTATTCGTAACCCGGGAATGTTTGTCTTTCTTTAAAAAAAAAAAAAAAAAAAAAAAAAATACTTGTGATATGTTTAATCACTATTCATGATCTCATTGAGTACTGTTTTAATAATGAAAATGTTGAAAATTGATTAAAATTATTCCAATTATTCCATAGATATTTAGAGTGTTTCAATTATCCCCACATACTGTTTCAATCGTCCACACTATGGGGATAATTGAAACAGTTTTCCCCATCGTCTTTAAGTGGTCATTGTAGCTTACCTGTACGAGTTGTGGCCATACAATAAATTTAATTTGATAACTAGATAGATCATAGAACATCTGGTATAAATATCTTTTCCATAAATACATAAGAAATATTACTAGGCCTAGTTAAAGTAAAAGTGTTTCAACCATCTCCAGTATCCCCTACCAGGCCGTCCAACTATATAACAACATCCCGAATGAAATTACTGAGATAGAAAATATAAATAAGTTTAAAAAAGAATTACAAAAGTATGTCTACCTCAATTATTAATGTCTTCATTTATGTGTAATATTTAAAGAATGATTATGTTTGCCAACCAATGTAAATGTTTATATCTTTATAAAATATTAGCACACACAAAGATGTGAGCTAACTTAAGATTAATAAATAAATAAAATAGTAAGTCACCCTTTTCTGCTTGTTAGTTAACTTTACTCTGATTACGATTTATCGTTTCCTTTTGGTTAAAATAATGTATTATGTAGGTTGTTGACATCGAAATTCGGGAGGAATTTTAACCCCTAAAACCCTTTCCTTACGTGGGTGCGCCACTCTGGGACTCAGTGGCGAGGGGAGGGGGGGGGGGGCGTCCCACTCCGGGCGGCACTTTTAAGGGGGGCGGCAAGTTTTCACAATAAATTGCGCCTAAGATTCGGACCGATTGAAAAGATCACGGAATTTTTCATTACATATTCTGTGAAGAAACCGTGGAATCCCATTTATTTAAATGCATACATAATAATGTCAACTTGATCACTGACTGGCAACACCGTAAGTAGTGAATTGCAAGAATTCCCCGTATTTTGTTTTGCGCTTGGATTGCTTATGACTTATGACATGACTAATTTACTTGTATTAGAGGGAAATTACTGGCATAATTGATATTATTCTTGCTATTTTGTCAAATAGAAAATAATTATTGTTTAATAGAAAATTTTAAAAATTTGAGAATGACATTTCGCAAATAAAAATTCTATTTTAGAAAATTATAAAAATAGAAATTTATTTTAAGTACCTACTCCCTTTATTAGTATTTTATTCATATTTGAATCCAGAGTAACCTAAAAAAATAAGAAAATGACAGTCCACTTCAAACGCTATGCTTTATAGCAATGTTATTATTTTTGTTCGTAGAATAAACATTTTTAGAGATATGTAGATATTAACTACGACGCCAAAAAAGTACTCTTTTTAATAACAACAAAGCACTCTTTTCAAGCCTAAAATTAAAAAAAAAAACATTGTTTCCAAGGTACCAATTTGTTTGACGTTTGCAATAACTCGATTTTGTTAGGGACAGAAAACGTATGATACATAATTTCATAACGCCACAGCTCATTGATAACGCCAGAGCTTACAAATATATAAAGCCGTTGTTACTCGCAAATAATGTAGCTTTCGATTAGTGAAAGAATTTTTAAATTCCATTCGATATTTATTTCGTGAAAGAGTAAGGACCATCCAACCAACCAACCATCCATACAAACTTTCGCATTTATAATATTAGTAAGATTATAGTCAATAATTAAATATATTATAAGCTGGGTACTCGCAAAAAGATTCACTCTTAAATCTTAATTAAAATCAGAATCTGCTGATTATGTACGTGCTGCCAGAATCAAAAAGAAACCATTTTCATATTCTGAGTGTAGTTTTAATTCGCCACGTACAGATTTAATTTAACCCGTCTAATCACAGGAGCCCCAAATTGTCCCACACATTTTATTTTAAAATAAAATTGTATGAATGCGATAAAAAGTGAAGAAAGGTGAAGTTATTACAATTTTTTTTAAGAAAGGGAATCTGTTTTTTAAATTTTAAATCTATTCTGTTTTAAGCACTTTAATTGGAATATTCCCAGGTATGTGCTTTTGGGCCAATTTACATTTCCATTATCAAATTTTTAATATTTAGAAACAAAAATGTTCTAATAAGCACGTCAGAAAAATTATTTTATTTACATTTTAGAACAATTTTGCTTCTTGCAAAAGGGAAAAAGAAAAAAACCAATAAAAAGGAACATTTAAAATGCATGGTTAGAACCGGGAATTTTGTGCGCAAACCTTGACAGGCAAAAGTTTATAGATATTTTTTTAAAATTCCAATTGTGGATTCATCTGCTGTCACAATTCAAAGGAAAATATTATCTTATTTGAAGTGCAGTTATAAAATTCTAGTTGCAGACTGTATCTGAGTGTACTTTTCATTTGCCGCATACAGACTTTATTTACACCAATTGTGTGTTGAGAATGTAAATTTCAAGTTGTGGATTCATCTGCTGACACATTTCTTATTCGATGTGCAGTTATAAAATTCTAGTTGCAGATTATTTTTTTAATGCCAGAATCAAAGAAAAACCATTTTCATGTTCTGAGTGTAGTTTTAATTCACCGCATACAAAATGGTTTGGTGTTCAGGATACAACGATAAATTAAATAACGAGTTGCAGAATCATCGTGTACTGAGTGAAGCTTAACATTTGAGTTGCATATTATAAAATTTGTAGTTCAATAAAAAGAGTTAGGAAGTTAATTCATATATTCTTACGGATTAGAAACTTCTTATCAACGAAAAATCTATACTCAATATACTTCGCATTAGTACAGTCTATTCTTCAGTATGCCATTATCAGTTGGGGAGTAGCTTACAAAACTAGTCTGACCCCCATAGAAATTGTTCAAAAATTATACTTAAAAATTATACTTAAAAAACCTCCAGACTTCCCAACTGATCGCATATTCGAAGAATTCAAAGTCCCAACATTTAAAAACTTATTTATTAAAAATTCAATCGTACAAATTATAAAAGAAAAAGACGAATACTCATTCATAACCGAAAATCGTACTAGACTTAAACATGTATTTGTATGCCCCAAATTAAACACTTCATTTGCCCAACACCATTATACTCACCAAGGAAAATTATTTTTCAATAACCTACCAATAGAAATCAGAAGCATAAGAAACAAAGTTCAATTGTTGAACTCCATCAAAAAGTAATTTAGAGAATGTCACACTAAAAATCAGACTTATTTTTCTTCTTACTGAATACATCTATGTTTGTATCTTTTAGTTTACGGGTCTGATTGCCATGTGTCTGTATTAAGTTATTAAGTGCACCTAC
The DNA here is from genome assembly GCA_917563855.2 of Limnephilus lunatus. Lineage (NCBI taxonomy): Eukaryota > Metazoa > Arthropoda > Insecta > Trichoptera > Limnephilidae > Limnephilus > Limnephilus lunatus. The sequence continues at coordinate 52,163,905 of OU830593.1, forward strand.
ATATTGAAATACATGACTATAGTAAATAGTAATTGCACATTATATGAAATGTATTAACTGCATTTTATTTTTTTATTTATCTATAATAAAATATATTTACATTGGTTTTATGTATATGCCTGTCTCACTAGGGTATACCTGTGTCGAGACATTGTATTAACTGTACACGTGACTGTATTTGTACATAGGTAAATGAAAAAATGTAAACTCTTCTTCCATCCACAAGCTAATGCTTTTAATGGAAGACCAGTAATATTATAATATGTAGCAATTTAAAGATAAACAAATAAAACAAAAACAAAAAATTAATACTCATGATTTTCGTTGAAAGAAAACTCGTCAGATGTGATAATTAAAAATTCGGCGGTGTGTAAAATAAATAAATAGGTCGTAATAAAAAAAAAACATACTCCAACCCCCCCCCCCCCCCCGCCCCGCTGGCCCGCCCCGGGCGGCCGACACCCACGCTACGCCACTGCTCTGGGTGTTGATTTTTTTTAAAGAAAGATAAAAATTTCCGGGTTACGAATAACGTGAAAATATTTGAAAATCTCCTACTACTACCACAGTAAGCAGAAATTTTGCTTATGTCGTGATGGAGGACTTAAGGAATTGAACATAAGATGCCAACTAGGCCACCCAAAGCGGTTGGCTGCGTTTGGTGACTTAGCAAGGGTGCCAGGTTCACAGGAGAGATTTGCCTAGGTCTTGGCGGCGCATGAGTCTGACCACCTACTGCGTGGCGGGCCGGAATGGGAAATATTGGATGAGATAGACCTTTTGACCCCTCCAGCCGGACTCTCTCGACCCATCACCAGTGAGAGGAATACATACGTCTGTTAATGCTTGATATACTGACCCCTAGATTCCTACCCGCCCCTCGTCCCTTTTTCCTTCTCGGAAATTCCTCTACTTCCTTTCCATACCCTCAACACAACATTCCCCAAGTGACAATACATAGACCCTGAGGGAAATTATTTTCCTCGGGGCCCGGGGAGTGAACGTAAATAAGTACGCATTTCGATGGACATAAATCAAAGAATTGCTTGGCGCAAGGAATCATTTTTATTATTCGGAGTGCGGTGCTTTGAACGGATAAAATAAGGTGAATAGTGGCTTATTTAATTATTGCGAATACTGTATTAAACTACAAGATTTGCGCCGAATTGTTATCCGGCCCTGTGCTAACCATTGTGTTGTTGTGATATTATTATTGTTGGTACAGTTGATAACTCCTGCCCCCTGGCTATGTTTACGATCTGTTCATTCAGACCAGGGGTGCTCAAACGGTCGATCGCGAATGCTTTTTGAGTCGATCTCGAGAAAAATTTGCCAATGTAAATAGATCTTTTCACAGTTTTTGTTTTAGGTGATCCTCAATAATGGAGCCCATTTTTCATGCCTTCTTATTTATTATTTATTTGTAGCTTATTTTGTCAATGGTGCGTCATTATTTGTTATTTTATCTATACTCATCTATAATATGTGACGTCACAAGTCGTCAAATTATTGCATATTCATGGTCAATATTGTCAAAAAATGCCCACTTCAAAAGCTCGAAATTGTCGATCTAGTTTCTAGTTTGTGGTTTGGTTTATTTATGTGTCAGTCAGTCCGAGTTGTAACTTGAAGGCGGTATGAAGTTTAAATACATAATACAAAATGAGTGCGATGAAGAGAAGTAAAACGTATCATTTTAATAACGATTGGGAGAATCTATTAATCTTCATGTTTTTTTTGTTTTTTTTTTTTTTTTTTTTACATGGAATTACACAAAAGTCAGGTGATAATAAAGTTTATAATACATTTGTCTTACACAAATGTGTTTATTTAGTTTTTTATTAAGAGGAAACCGGGTGGTGTTTTTTCCATACAAACGTATTCCTCATTTCCCTCTCTGAATTTTGACACTAGAGAAAATATTTTTTTTACATAATATGAATATTGACCGCAAGCGTGTCGGTACGTTTTGATTTTTTTGATAAGTTACTTTTTATAGGAGTTATAACCCTTCAAAAATTGTTAAAATTGCCTTTTTTTAACGCCATCAACAAACGTTCAGTATACAAATTAGACGATGTATTTTTAAAAAAAGCAAAAGGTACAGACATAGAATGTTTTCTTCCAATACATTTGGTAAAAAAAATCTTGGAAATTGGTTCAGTTTTGGAGTAGAAAAATGAGGACTACAAAACCTCGATTTTGACAATTTTATTTAGGTATTATCAGGCTGAGGTGCATGTGTCCCTTTCTCTCAGTATTCGGGGGTGAGGGGGGGCGGAGAGGGTTTTGTTGAATACGTATACAGTCAACGAAGTGATGTGACATTCTCAATAATTATATCGATACACTAGTCCACTAGTGTTGTCATGTCCCGAGTTATCGATGTTTTTTTAAAATTATTTTTCTGTTTGGTGACTTATTTTGAGTGTGCCAATACTTACCGAGCTTATTTACTAAAGTTATTGTGACAAATTTAATTTGTTTACGTCAAATAAATTAATGGAAAAAAATTGAAAAAAAAACACCTGTTACAGACAGACCCCGAGATGATTCCGTTCCGTATTGCCGAGTTGGATATGGAACACAAAAATTAATTAAAATATTTTTTGATAACTTTTGAAGGTTGTACTCAACATAATATTATCCCTTTATAGGACACTTTTTTTAAGATATAACTACCGAACCAAAAAAAAACTTTTATATTTGACTAAATATATTGTTCTAGATTTTTTTTTCAAAAAAATTATATTTTACAAGAAAATGTGTGATGGTAAGTACATACACCACTGATCGTTTGATGGAATGCTGGTACAGCGTATGTTCAGTGGTACATGCATCTACCACATGTTGTTGAATCGATTATGTTATTATAATATCATATTATACAAATTAATATTGAAATCTATGTATAAGAGGCACCATATTGTTTATTGTGCTACATATTAGGTACATACACATAACTAGTTTAGTTTTTATTTAACTTTTTTAATACGTTATATTATTACAGAAAAATGCACTTTTGGGAATACCTCCTACATCACTTGACATTTTCAATCTTCTTCAATGATCTAATATTTTTTGTTTTTAAACGCTTTATTGTAAAAAAAATTACTGTTTAACATCTACACAATGAAATTAAAACAATTTATGGTCCAGACCTTTCCCTCGCCGGTAAATTTCTTGGTATGCGACCGTCAATTATTTCTGGTAAAAGGCATTGGTGGTAGAAATTTTCTAACAGTGGAACGATTTTTTGCCAGATTTCATCGTCCCTCTCAATTTTTTCATACAGCAAACCTTTTGGACTCCACACAACAAAATAACAATAATTACGACGAGTAATATGTAACTGGCCTTGTACTTGGTAGAAGTAATTATGATTCCGTTTTAATGTTAAAGAATGGTCTTCCAATTTACAGTAATCAATTATCTTTTGTGCAATTCCCTCTTCTGGTGACATATTTGCTATACTATAAGGGCATTTAATTTCAATTATAGAATCCTCACCGATAAGGCCATCCGGACTTGCCGCTAAAAAGTTTTTGGTTTTATCGATAAATAGCCCACAAGCGGATACCTGAAAACTTGTTTTTTTTGAAAATTGCGCTATTGCTAGGCTTTCATTTTCTTTTCCATAATTTGTGGCCATAGTTCCTTTGAATTGTGAGTACAGTAAAGAGTTTAGTACTCCCGTAACTGAAGTTTTTTGCCGAAGCTTATATATTTTTCCAAAGTTAGACGCCGTTATCCGCTTACGTCTTTCAATTGCCCACAGATTGTTATTGCTTTGGCCTACCGTATTCCGTTCGAGCTCTTCCTTATTGGTTGAAGATAATTCTTTGAGAAATTCCTCTTTTTTCGTTTCAAATATTTCAGGTGGCATATCTGGTTCTAATTCCAATTGACCATAATTTTCATCGGGCCCTGTAACTTTTTTTCTTTTTTCTGTCGTATTTTCATTATATTTAGTTTTTTTTTTCGACACATTTGTTTATTCTCCTTCGAACGTCGTTTTCTCTCTATAAAGTGCTTCGTGTATTTGCCGGGACTGTGGCCTTGGATTTTCTTTTGTATTCTTGAATGGGTTGCCAATTCACTATTCCACGAAGTTACTGCTCCAAAACATCTTGCTTGGTAAGATCCTCTTGTAGTAAAATTTACCCTTTTTCCACCTATAAATTTGGCGATAACGTTGTTGAATTGCTCCACAGTGTTATTTGTCACGTCAATAATAAGACTTTCTGCATTTGCTATTAGAGACAATAAGAATTGTTGGATATCAGTCCATATTCCACAATCTCGAAGATCGCTTACTAAATTTGGATCATCAGTATACTTCTCCGGCTTGCAATAGTACGATGCACAATTTTTATGATCACCAAACACATGATTTGCGGTATTTTTTATGTCCATTTTCAAATTTTTTATTTTATCACTTTGTACTGTGTTTTCTTGCTCTTTCCTGTAATTTATTGCTCCAACTACAGCTCTTCTCATGCGTAAAACGTTTGCTTCAACCTTTTTCCTTATATGAACTGGTACAAAGCCTTTAGCGTTGTTGGTTTTTTTTCCAAGTGCTTTCATTTTGTTGCAAAAATTGCGGAGTAAGTGATTTTTGCACTCTATTTTTTGTACTATAAGGTTAGGACCATATGGCATTTGTTGCATTATTTTTTTCATGATGCTGGAGTCGCCATCACCAACTAGTTTGTTAAATTTCAATCCATGCATTTCCATGCTTCTCGAGAACCCTTCTGCTATAATGTGGGCTTCCATGGCATTAGCACTGTCACGCCAGTTTATGAAGCACCTGTGCTCAGAAGCAACTATGTGTAGTTTAGTAGCTCTAGCACATATGCAGCAGTATGAGTTTCGCACTCCCAGAAATAAAACCTTTTTAGTTCGTAGTCCAACTATGCACCCTGCGCCAGATGAGGAGCTAAATCCACTTTTGTACGACCTCTTTGCCCAGGAGCCATCTGCAACCACCGTTACCAAAGGATAGCCACCCTCGTCTACGTCACCGTTTAAAATGGCTAGCCTTTTTTCTTCTTCACCAGCTGCGATCATTTCTTCTAAGGCACATTCTTCAATTGTTGGCGCTAAACATTGTTCTATGTTCGTGTAAGTCTTACAATCCATATTTGGCATATTTAAAACCCCACAAATTTCATTCCATTGTGAATACCCATTTCCTGTACACATCACTCCTTCGACGACAGCAGTATTTATAGACATTTTCCGTTTCGGGTCTTCGGAGTGAATGTATTCTATTTTCTTGCACATTTTGCACTCGAAAACATACTGGCTTAGAAGACCATTTCGTCGTTCCTTCATAAATTTTAAATCGGAAAATGTGCAGTTGGTGTGTTCGTGCTTTATATTTGATATCTCCGAAAACAAATATTTTATATCCACAATTCTGCGACCTTCGAAATTATCGGTTTCATCAATATGGTCTGGTTCTATCACCAAATCATCAAGCGTTGTTGATGATGATGAACTTGCGTTTTCGTCTATATTTGGAGCAAATGATTCATCCATGGAAGTTTCATGCATTAGTGAAGATGTAGTTAAGTTTCCAAAAGTAGTATCGATGACATCCATATCCCTGTAAATGCAAATGATTTATTTATTTAAATTTGTCCATCCCATTTTCCCGTTATACATGCTACATAATACACGGCTCTCATAGCATAAATCTTTAGGTTTTTCTCGTAAGTCGCTCACGTAAGAGAGTTATGGCAAAATTATCAATGTAAACGATACCCATTGGTAATTTTGCCATAACTCTCTTATGTGAGCAACTTACGGGAAAAAAAACTTTACGTACGTAAAGGTAACCTTAGGAAGGTTCAGTAGTAAGAGTGACAGGAAAGCGATATTTCGACTTACCTAGATGTCGAACGTGGTGCAACATGAATCTGTCGTTTGATACTAATAATCGGTTTTTTTCGTCTAGTAGATAAAAACAAACGCGCTTTGTTTCCATTTCTTTTACCCATTATTTATCTGTAAGAAAAAAATTTTTGAGTTGAAGGTAGGTAATATAGTAGTCGATTTTATGTAACTCAATTTCTAAATACACATATCTTATGCTACGTATATATTTGCGAATAGTGGCGTGCACAGAATTTGAAAATTGAAATTTCGGAAAAAAAATAATTTTCAGCTTCGACAACATCATTAATGTCGTATTTTCAATCTTAGGATTCTAGCCCACTGAAAAATCAGTGCACGCCACTCTTTGCGGACAGAGACGCGAGCCGAACCACGAATTATGGTAAAGGTACGAAGCAACCGCAAGCGGCGCAGCGTTTCGGGCAGTTTGCTTTTGCTTCGTTCCTTTCCCATAATCCGTTGTTCGGCTGGCGTGTGTATACGCAGCCTAAGACGTAGAATAATATTTATTATAGGTTACTAGATATGTTAACAAATGTACCGACTTGCACTAATGCACTTTATGCATACAGTCAAAACTGATGAATTTACGTTATTCAGGGAGAGCCAAAAAACAACAACATTTTTAGCGATATTTATATGTTTAATTAAAAAAGGAAATTGTGTTGTAATATTGAGTTTTTATGAATGAATAGTTTATGTTTATAATAATAGTTTATGAATAATTTATGAATAGTTTAGTAGGTATCTACTCACCATATGTCCTATATGTGTAAATCGTGAGAAATGACCAAACAGATTTCAATATTCAAGGGGGTTTCAGGGTCAAAATTCGAAGGTCTGTATTTGACGTAGAATAGTTTCCAGTAAAAAGGCTAGTCAAAAACAGTAGAGTGATGCAGCCAGCGAAAAATAAAAACACTATACAATCACAAAGTACGTGATGTACCTACTGCGCCTATGCTGCCGTTTTATAAAAAAAGATGGTATGAATCTCCCGATATTACTAAACCAAAACAGCGTGCATCTTACTTTACTAATAGTAACAAGATGAATGAACTATGAGCGCAGAAGATATCTATTATATAGGAATACGCACGCTCAAGTCGCGACGCGTATTGACTTATCTGTTGCAGCAGGCAGCAACCTGTATACACGCACCCACAAGTCTCATTGACTTGTGCGTGTGCAGAAGATGAGCTCGGAGCAGGCAGTCACATGTATTTGTAGTAAGTAATAATAATAATAAAAATCGGTGCTTAGCAACGCTATAGAGACATTTGCATTTCATTATCTCTCTGATTTTTCATTATATCAGATAGAAAATAATTAGTTTTGATCCCAAAAAATATAAATATTTGAAAATAAGTATATTAGATTACGTAATAAATAAACTGCCAGTAAACCATAGTTTATTTAGATAAATAAATAGGATATAAAAAATCTCTTTTGTGAAGGCTCCAGTAACCAAGGTAAACAATAATATTTGAGATTAATTTGTAATATATTTTAAAGGTAAATTTAATTACATATATTTTATTTTGATAGCAGTATTCTAAAATATAATATATTATAGATTTGTAACGTTGAAAGGTAAAAGGTTTAAATTAAAATATTTTATTTGGGCATTTTGAAAATTATTTGTTGACAATTGACAATTAACAAATGATATTACTAGGTAACGATAGTTGCTTGGTTACTGGAATGTAGGAACTAATAATAATAATCATTTTCGTGTTGTTTTGTAAATTGATAATATGTCATTTACAACCAACCGAAATGAAGAGCGGTCTGTTATGTCATCTACACAGATGAACAATGATAGTCTAAGACCACCAAAAACAAAAGCAGGTATTCCTAGGCAGCGTATGAAATGGACGAACGATGTCAATATGTTCATCGTTCGTTCATATTTTTATGTAACTAAATTAGAAACAGATATGTTATTGTATAGGAAAAAATTACATTTAATTTTCTCACAAAATTATCCGATTGCCCAAGTAAACGAACAAAGATTAGCAGACCAAAAGAGGGCAATTTTCAAAAATAATTTAATTCCTGTAGTAACATTAGATCAGATAAAAAAGGAAGTAGCAGATAGATTGCAATTAGAAAATAATTTAGAGCAAGTTAATACGAGTAGTAATGTTATATCAGATACATTGAACGTAGATAGTTCAGATAATATTCTAGTCGAAGAATCCAATGATATTACAGTAGACTCAAATAACTTAGACGTTATTTATAATCTTAGGGAAATCAACATTGCAAATTTAAACTTACTAGATGAAAATATTATAGAATTAGCTAACTTACTTCATAATAATATAAATAGATATATAGATATAGAGCCCACAGTTAGACCAAAATTACCAAAATTACATACGTCAAAGAAATTATCTAAATTAATTTCTGAATTAAATAATATAATATTACCAAAAATTATATTTGATGACATTAGTTTTTTAGATCTTCATACAATAGTGTATGCTAGTGCTATCACTATATGTAACAAGTTAGGAGTTAAATTAACGTCTTCTGATGATAGATCGTATAATTATAGAAAACCAGAATGGCAGAGTAGATTAGAAAATGATGTAGTATTTTTAAGAAGTAGCATAGCTAGAGTAATAGAGTATAAAAATGGAAATAGAAGTAGGAATATTTTGAGACATGTAGATGTAATTGGGAGAAAATTTGGTTATAGCATTGGTAGCAATAATAATGAAAATATAATCAATGATTTATTAGATTTGTTAAAACAAAAATTAGGTGTAAAAGCTAGTAGATTAAAAAGATATAATTATACGTATAATAAAAAAAATAATAATAGATTATTTCAGAAAAATGAGAAAATATTTTATTCCAAACTTGACGATAAACAGAATATTATTTCGAATAATAATAATCCGTTGCCATCTGAATCAGATATGCGCGATTTTTGGACAAATATTTGGAGTAAAGATATAAAACATAATGAGTCAGGTCCGTGGATAGAAAATGAAGAACTCAATTGTTCAGACATTGAACAAATGAGTTTTTCTGATATATCGGTTGAATTGTTAGCCAAAATTATAAAAAATACTCATAATTGGAAAGCCACGGGTTGCGATTGGATACATAATTTTTGGTATAAACGTCTGACTACTTTACATCCCCTTTTGGCAAAAAATCTTTCAAAATTTGTCAGAGAACCTCAAAATTTTCCAAATTTTCTAACTAAGGGCATTACTTATATGTTGCCTAAAAGCGAACATATTAATAATCCCTCTCAGTATAGACCCATTACATGTTTACCGACAATATATAAAATTTTAACCTCTTGCTTGACAGATTTAATATACACTCATTTAGATGAAAAAAATGTTTTATCTGAACAACAAAAAGGTTGTCGCAGAAAACATATGGGATGTAAAGAACAATTAGTTATTGATTCTGTAATTCTAAAACAGATTCAAACCCAAAAACGTAATTTACATATTTGTTATATAGATTACCAAAAAGCTTATGATAGTGTCCCGCACTCGTGGCTGATAAAAGTTTTAAATATATACAAAATTAACCCAATTATTATTAGCTTTTTGGAAAAAATTATGGCATTTTGGAATACCGATTTGCTTTTGAATTTGAAAGATAAGAAAATTATAGTACCGGGCATTTCAATAAAAAGAGGGATTTTTCAAGGAGACTCATTGAGTCCTCTTTGGTTTTGCTTAGCATTAAATCCTCTATCTAAAATGTTAATTAAAAGCAAGTTTGGAATAAAAATTAAAGGTAATACTAGAGAGAGAAATATAATTTCTCATTTATTATTTATGGATGATTTAAAATTATATTCAAATTCTGAACCAAATTTAGAGAAAATGATTAAAGTAGTTAAAAATTTTTCAGATGATATTAAAATGACTTTTGGTTTAGATAAATGTAGAACGATCCATATAGAGAAAGGTAAAATTGTAGATGGAGACGAGGGTATATTTAGAAATTTCAAAATTGAAAGTATGAAAGGGGGTGAGGTTTATAAATATTTAGGATATCCGCAATCAAATAGATTAGATCATACTAGTATTAAAAATGATATTAGGATTAAATTTAAAACTAGGATCAGAAAAATTTTGAAATGCAATCTATCTGCTAAAAATTTAGTAAAGGCGATAAATACTTGGGCAATACCTCTATTAACTTACTCATTTGGCATAATTAAATGGTCTAATACAGATTTAGATAGCTTAGAACGATTAATTAGAACTACATTAACTAAATTTCATTGCCATCATCCAAATTCAGCTATAGAACGTATTAATTTACCCAGAAATTTAGGAGGTAGAGGTATAGTCAAAATAACATCTTTAAAACATAATCAGGTAGAAATGCTAAGAAATTTTTTCCATAGGAAAGCTGATAGTTCAGAAATGCACAAAATAATATGCAAGGCAGATAGAAATATTTCACCATTAAATTTATACGACGAGAATGCCAGCATTCTTATAAATACCAACCAGGAATTATTAGATTCCTGGTCAAATAAAATTCTTCACGCAAAACACTTCAATTATCTCAACCAAACATATGTTGACAAATTTTCGTCAAACAAATGGTTGAGTATTGGAGAGTTGAGCGCAGAAATAGAAGGCTTTATGCTTGCCATACAAGATAGAGTCATTAATACTAAAAATTATAGGAAGCATATCATCAAAGATGCAAATCAAATTGATGATTTATGTAGAAAATGTTTGGCTTTTCCGGAAACTATAGAACATATTATATCGGGATGTTCTGTATTAGCGCCGTCCGAGTATACATTTAGGCACAATCAAGTTTTAAAAATAATTCACCAAAGTTTGGTAATTAAACATAACTTGATTGACTGCCGTAATGTACCATATTATGAATATGAACCAAATTCATTTTTAGAAAATGAATTTTATAAAATTTATTATGATAAAACTATTCTGACAGACAGAACAATTAGTCATAATAGACCCGATATAGTTTTACATGACAAAATTAAGAAAATAACTTATATCATTGATGTCGCTATTCCAAATTCTTGTAATATTCAGAAAACTGTTTCTGAAAAAATAAGAAAATATACAGATTTAGGAAATGAAATTAAAAGAATTTGGCATTCTCAGACTATAAAAATATTACCATTTGTTATTTCGGCTACTGGCATTATACCTAGCTCTCTCATTCAAAATTTAGGCGTATTAGATTTGTCAAAAAATTTGTACATAAAAATGCAAAAGTCGGTCATTTTAAATACATGTAGAATTACGAAAGATTTTTTAAATATTTATATTGAGGGATCAGTAGGATTTATCGGACCAGTTAGGATTTCATCAGAGCCGAACCCTCTGATATGAAAATATCTGGAGTCGGTGAAATATTTTCCCATTATGTTTCTGGTGGATTGACGTATTGTTCTTGTATTGTTTTATTCTTATATAATGCACTTACATTGCGTTAATTTACTAGATATTCATTTGTGGAAAAGTGTGTGGAAGGGTTTAGTCTTTCATTTGGGAAAGATTCAACCCGGACATGAAATCTGGAGCACCGTAAAATAAAAAATAGTAAAATACAATATTAAATAATGTAGACCTCGCTATTTTATTACGAATATGTACCTAGGCACCTACTTAATTTTTGGAATAAATGAATAACAGTAAATGAAATAATAAGAACGCGAAGTCGCTGGCGGGCGCGGCGCGGCGCGGCGATTCGTGCTTCCAACACCTGCAGCCACGCACACACACGCATTGGGGTTCACCAATACACCGATAGCGCTTTTGCTGTCCCCGCTGAGATGAAAGAAATAGAAATAATTTTTACAAATACCTATCGTTAAAATTTCTCGGCGCTCCTGCGCGCTCTTAAGCAATTTAGATAGAAAAACTTAAGTTGAGCCATTTTTTCAGACTTTTTTATGCTTGAATTAAAAAAATTATGTTTTTAAAATTATATGTGTGTTTCTAATAAAAAAATAAGGAGCGTATTTAATCTCCTATCACAAACAGTTTTTCGTTTTTGAATACATTCAGAAACGTTCCATTTATATGAATTTTATCGTGAAGCGGAAAATTATTTGACCTTCTGACAAGATATGCCCGAGGGTTAAGGGGTTAATTAATTTAAAAGTGCACAAAAGTGGTAGAATTTTAATTGACAACATTTTTAATTAATAATTTAATAAAACGAATTAAAATGTACATATCTATGAAAACAAAGTTTCCAAATGCAATTTGAGAAAAATTTATTAAACACATGAATTTTTTAATAATTTTTTTTTGTATGAAACTAAAAAAAAGTGAGCTTATGATAACGTTTCTGATACATTTTTTATTTTGTTTTGTGTTTGGTTTTGCTTATTATTATTCAGTGAGAATGATTGAGGGATTGCTTATGAATATTCAGTAAGAATGATAGAGGGAGGTCCAATTGTAAGAAAGTTTCATGGATCATCATGTGTTCCGATGGATCATCAAATCGTCCATGAGTTCAAAGTAGGTACAAAAACAGAAGGAAAACCATTTTCGTGTTTTAAGTGTAGTATCGATTAAATATCAATAAATATCAATTAAATTAAGTGTAGTATAAATTAGAGCTGAGGACTCGCTTGCAGACTAAGTCTTACGTTAAAACCAGTTTCATGTTCCGAATGATCTGTCGAAATTCCAGTAGCGGATTAATCTGCTGTCGCATTTCGAAGAAAACCGTTAAAATATTTCAAGTGGAGTTAAATTTTATTTCAAACCATTCTTCAAAATTCGTACGTCGTAGGAAAATCATACGCATATTATGAGAGCAATATTAATTAAAGCTGGAGACTTGCAAGACGATTCACTCTTAATTTAAACCAGTTTTATGATCAGAATTTAAAATTCCAGTTGCGGACTAATCTGCTGACACATTTAAAAAAAAACTCTTATTCAAAGTACAGTTATAAAATTCTGGTAACATACTGCGTATGTGTAGCCATAATCAAAGAAAAACCATTTTCATATTCTAAGTGCAGTTTTAATTCGCCGCAATCATATTTAATTTATACCATTATATACCATATTGTTTTAATTGTGGATTCATCTGCTGACACATTTCGAAGGAAAACATTCTCTTATCCGAAGTGCAGTTTGTTACGTGCGCATAATTCGAGATATTTGAGTATTGCCGCGCTTGTACCAAAAACACCGTTTGCAACAGCTACGTTTTCTGCGCATATCCTGCTGCGCCGAACCACGTGACTCTAGGCAAACTCTCACAGTCGACAGAGATGCGACAGAGACTCTCGCCACGCTCCCGAGGCGATCGTTGAGTGGCGCCATTTTTGGGACCACGCATTTTTGCTGACTTAAATTACGAGGAAACATGTTTGTTCTGGTCGCATCAAGGCCATGATTTGCCATAATAAATCGTGCGGTGACTCACCACGATGTCACATCGCGAGTCGTCACCTCAGGGAACAGGCCCAACGGGTTCCCTGGCAGAAATCATAATGGACACCAGACCCACGCTTGAATTGTAAGCCGAACCTTTTAATAACCCTTTTTGTGCTGAATTTAACTAGCTAAACTTCATGTAACAGAGACGCCACAATTTAGGCCAGAGAGAGAGAGAGAGAGAATTCAATGATAAGTTTAGGTAGAAGATGTCCCTTGTAGAACTATTTTTTCTGCTGCATTATAAATATGTGTTTGGTAGAATAAACTTCGTGTTTGTACATCCTGTTTTATTAACAACGACCCGAGGTATCCACCCACAAATAACGCTGGTAAGATGAGGCTATCTGCCGACTCATAGCCCAAGAGTAGAGAGGCCTTTCTGCCGCCGGAGCTAGTCGCAGCAAGGAAACGGGTAAGGGGACCAAACGCTGGCCCGTATATCCGTCCTCTCATGAGTTTATCTAAAACCCACTGTAATTCTGGCTGACCAGTAATTACGTTTTAATATCCACGAGTGGTGGGACTCAGCCCGCCACCCTCCGTGCCCCCCCTAACATTGCTCGGGCGCTCCGAGTGGGGCACACGGCGTATTTGTGCCGACGCCTCTCAGCCATCGATCAATTAAGTCATACGTCAATGGGCTCAGCACATTGCACGGGCGCCCATTGCAAGTTTAAAATTCTAGTTGCATACTATTTATGTACTGCCAGAATCAAAGAAAAACCACTTTCATGTTCTGAGTGTAGTTTTAATTCACCGCATACAGATTTGAAACCAGTTTTGTGTTCAGAATATAAAGATAAATTAAATAATAAGTTTCCGTTTTATCATGTACCGAGTGAAGTTTTGCCTTTGAGTTGCATGACACATACTGCAAAATTCTGAGAAATTGACTGTTACGTGTGTAACAATTTTTTCGGGACTCTTACGCAGAAGTAATCTTAAGTTAAAACCTGCCTTGTGTGATGAAGATGAGAAATCCTATTACATGGATACCATTCTCGATTTCCAAGAGCAGTTATAAAGTTGTAGTAGAATTTATAAACATGACTTTAATTGGAAGAATACCTGTCACATGTGATATAAAAATCGGCATAAAATAAGGTCGCAAAAAATGGATTTTTACGCACCCTCCCCTCCCAAGGCGCTTGAAAACTGCGGATGAGTCGATCGATCAGAGTTTAATAATATTGAGGTAGATCGCCAGCAGTTCAAGTTTGAGCACCCCTGATTCAGACACTAGCGAGTAGCGAGGCATCATAATACTTCTACTATTCTTCGCTATATTAATTGATCAAATGCCACTTGAAACATGAACCTAACAGAACTTTAATTCTTGAAATATTACGAGTAAAAGCAAATAAGTAATGATTGTCTTACTCACCGTCCCCGAACTTCTTTTCGTCCTGTGATTGCAATCAATATTGTACTTTAGGATTTCTAAAACTTTCGGCTCTAACTTATTCAACAACTGCAGGTCCACCAAGGAATTAACTCTGTCACTCGACCACACGTCCAGCTCGCTTAGTCTCTCGTCCAGTCTTTCATCCATGAGCTTGTTTACTTTGATTTCAGTCCAGAAATCTATCATTTCCGATCTCTTTTGCAGAATGGAATTGAGACTTTCTTTTACTTTTGAAATGTCCAGCGTTTCTAGTTTGTTTTGTAAGATTTTGTCGATTCTGTCTATCGACCATGTTTCCAGATCTATTCTTTTCTGATTCGTAAATGTTTCGAGTTGGAGTTTGGCAGCCACGAGCCATGTGTCGTCTAGGTTTTTAGCAAGGTTGTTTGCGTTTCGCAGTACGGCAATTTGAGCGCCTAGGACCAGGCAAGCGAAGGTGCAGGCGATCCAACTGACCTGCCACCGGCCACTCACGGAACTAGCACTTTTCTTTTTAGTCATTCTTTAGTTTCTGGAACTGGGAAAGAAGTGAGATCGCGCCCGACAGTAACACAACGCGACATGGCGACCAGACCACGGCATTTGACGGTAGAGTGGACCGGCGGGTGCGGGAGCGCGGAAGCTGTGATTGACGAGGGAATATTTAATCTTCGCAGGGAACAAAAGGTCGCCAGCGCCGCCGGACGGAGATAGGAGGAATCCTACTGACGAGAAGACACGAACTCTTTATCAGTCACTCCGCTGTCAATCAACTAATTCATTCGTCAGTTTGTCTGTTGTCGGTTGCGTCAAGAGTCAAGACGGCCACGTGTTGACAGATAACAAGAAATCAAATCATTTATTCATTACCAATGACAGAATACAGATTCGACGTGTCCTATGACGTAGAATAAATAATTTCCAAAGTGCCTCTAAAATCGTTAAATATTGTTATATTAGCCTCCATTTTATAATTAAACACAAAAATACACAAAATAACTGACTATATGTATTATGTCCTACATTTTCATTAAAAATATCGACATTCAGTTATATATGACAACAGAAAATGCAATACTTGACGTACTGTACTTGACGCCTATAGGAGACAGATTCCGCAATCAACACAACATCAAAGCTACGCTGGATGCAAATTAGATTTTCCTCTCTCCTAGATGCGATTTTTAGTTATTAGTTATTTGTAATTTGTAGTTTACTCCTTTTAGATACGATTCTGTAATGTACGTGACTAAAGAGCTGTGAGTAATGCGTGAGTGAGATCCATTGGGGTATATTTTTTAAATTGTTTTACCTCTTCAAGTTCTTCAGTGCTCCTGGTAGATTGTTCATAAATATTAATGTAATTAGTACAGTTTTTGTATAATAATTTAGATTCCACGAACGTCTCCAGTTAAGAATATTGTGCTCCTTTTTATGTGAATGCCGCATAAGAGCCTCAACTGCTCCCAACCGCCTGGAGCCAGTGAAACTCGGGCATTCCCGATTGGGGTTGCGAGACTAAAGGTAGCGAGGAGGAGAAGGCGATTGGGAAGAAGAAGGTGAGTAAGTACCTGGTTATTCAGATCTAGTCACCAAATACGGCTAAAGCTATTTCAAGTAATGTTTCTGGTGGTCATACACGAGGGCGATACTGAGAGTATTTTCCACTGAAACTTTCCGCAAACATAACTTATATTATTTTTAAAAGATTACATTGTGAAATATCTCAAATCAGTCAAATAAAATTTACTTGCACACGTCGGGATTTGAATTTGCGACCTTCGGATCGCTAATCGAGAGCCTTACCCCTCGACCACGGAGGCCATTTATATTTTGCTCCTCGTATATTTTGTACTAATTTACGTCTACCAAATAAAAGTGAATATAATTTTTTTTATTTATCTGTAAAAAGTATATTCACATTGGGTTTTTTTGATGCCTGTCTAACTAGGATATACCTGTGTCGAGACAGACGTAATGCAAATTATATATGTAGATATATTTTTTAATTTAGTACTTCAGCGTTCTGAGCTCCTGGTTAAAATTATTAAGTACAATTTTATTATTTACTTTCTTGAAACCATAACAAAAAATCAACTAAGTTTCATTGTTTTCACAGATAACTATATTTCTAAACCTTTACTATAATTTTTGTTTTACCTGTACTTATTGATGTATATATTATATATAGCATTTTTGTTTATATTGCCCACACACAGGCAGTGCCTAAGGCGGTCCCTAGACGATCAATTGTATTGAGCAATACTAAGAATTGTGCAATATTATTGACCGTTTGGGGGTTAATATTGAAGATTGCGCAATGATTGAACAAAAGTTTGAGCGAGTTTAATTTTTATTGCACCATATTTTTCCATTGCATTGTGTAGGGTCAGTATTGCGCAATATTGACTCTATAATAAAATATTCTAAAACATTGCGCCATACTATTGATCAATATTTTTTATTGTTTATTGTGCAATATAATTGATCGTTTGGATTCTAAGCACCTTTCAATCTCATTGTACGATAAATAAAGGGTGTCCGGTGGCAGAATCAGGATTTTAAATTTAAATAAAAAATATACTGCTAAGGATATACATTTAGTTCAGTACCTATTACAGAGAAGAGAAGTGCGGATTTTATTTCTTAAATTTTTTTTCGTCTAAATGAAGACCATCACATCGGAAACACTCTTGGAATCTGGCCTCAGTATTTCGTGCCAATCGCTGGAGAAGTGACGTCGGGATACCATTAACTTCGCGAACGATATTTTCTTTTAGTGCAGAGATGGTCGCAGGGTTGTTTTCATACACTTTACTTTTGAGGTACCCCCATATAAAAAAGTCCATAGGAGTGAGATCTGGTGACCTGGGTGGCCAGGGGATGTCACCAAAACGGCTAATCAGTCTTTTAGGGAAGACATCACGAAGAAGCGCCATCGTCTCTCTAGCAGTGTGAGGCGTGTCTTCTCGCCATCTGGCTGAAACCATGTGTGTGAAGTGGAGGCAGGATGTTCTCTCATTTTTGGCAAAAAATAATCGTTAAGCATGCGCCGATAAGAAATCCCGTTCACAGTAATGGCTTGCCCTCGACGATTTTCAAAAAAATAGGGTCCGATTATTCCACTGCTTGACAATTCACACCAAACCGTCACTTTGGGACTGTGAAGTGGCTGTTGATGTTTTAAACGTGGGTTCTGTCCTTTAGGTGACCAATAACGACAATTCTGCTTATGTACACTTCCATTTAGGTAAATGAAAATGGGCTTCATCACTCCAAAAGATAGTGTTTACCGTACGAAATCGCTCTAACATTGTCTTGCAGAAAATTTTACGTAAATTGTAATCATTGGGTTTAAGCGCTTGCACAATTTGAATCTTAAAAGGGTGAAATTTAAGGTCCTTCTTCAATATTTCGTGCACAATAGTTTTTGGAAGTCCTAGGGAAGCCGCTCTCTTTCGCACGGACTGACGCGGATTATCGCGCAAACTGTTCATAACGAGTTCGATGTTTTGATTTGTTCTTGATGTCCTGCTGGGCCCCGGCCGTGGGTCGTATTCCGCCGAACTTGTTGCCCGGAACCTCCGCACCCATGATCGAATCAAATCTTCACTTGGGGCATCACGTAAACGTCGAATATTCGACGCGCAGTTAAAATACATTTTATTATAGGCACGTAATACTGGGGCTAGATTCCAAGAGTGTGTCCGTCGTGATGGTCTACATTTAGACGAAATAATTTTTCAGAAATAAAATCCGCACCCCCCCCCCTAGTATAAAAATTTGATGTATACAAGAATTTTATTCAGTTCACACGGGCCTCTGATCCTGGGGGGCCTCATCCTGGGGGGGAGAAAAAATTGTAATATTTTTTATTTCATTTTCTAAAAAATGCATTTGTTAATAATGCTATCACATGTTTTAAGGAAATTCTAAAAAAAATCAAGAAATTTTAAACAGTTTGTATGTTGAATTAACCTTCAGAAAAAAATTTTTACGCATTTTTCTCAAAACTACGTTTTTCAACCTGGTTGACAACATATTACAAAAATTATACATCCGATTTGCATGCATCAAGTCTTAAGGCGCCGCATCCGCTCTCAAAAGAAGAAGATGGATATGTAATTACGAATGTTAGAGGAGCGCGCTAATATTTAAGCGATAAAATCGATGCGTAAATTGTGAAAATGTATAATGGAACACGACTCGTTTAAATTAGAGCAAACATCTCGTGGAAAGCGTCTTAAGTATCATTTAAAGAAACATTGTGATTTTTTTCACAACTATAACTTGTAAAATAACTGAAACAAACGTGTTTATAATAATTTTCGGAGTATACTTTGCTATTTTTTTCTATAGAGGGAATTTCATATAATTTGCGTTTCGGCGTGGAACGCGTCTAGATATTAACTTCGTAGAAATTCGGGTAATGGCGGCTTAAACTGTTAGAAAATCCAGTCACTATGGCACAACATAGGGATTTTTTATAAAGTGCCTCCTTCTATTTTTTTTAAGAACGCTGAAAATTTTCCATAAAAAATCGAATATAAAATTCACTGGTCCGCAATTTTTTTTTTTTAGATATGAAAATTCCTCTACGTGGTGCCATAGACACTGGATTTTCGAACAATTTAAGAGTTGGTACATGCAAATGAAAAAGCAATAAAAATAGATACAGGCGGATGTATAGTTTTTTTAATATGTTGTCAACCAGGTTGAAAAACGAGGTAAAAAAGTTTCGAGAAAAACGCATTCAAAGTTTTGCTGAAGAATAATTTAACATACAAAGTTTAACATTAGCTGTAAAAAACATTTGTTCAGAGCATTATTAACTTCGGAAAATTAAAAATTAAAAAAAAAACATTTTTTACAGTGTCCAGGTGCCTTGTCGCCGTATCCCCGCTCATAAAGAAGAAGATGGAGTGATATGTAATTACGAATGTTGAAGAGAGTTCGCTAAAATTTTAAACGGTAAAATTGAAGCGAAAATTTTGAAAATGGTGTTAAAAAACACGACTTATTTAAAATAGAGAAAAAAGCTCTTGAGTGCTATCTAAAACAGCATTAAAAGAAACACTGTGATTTTTTCCATACATACCTAATATAATATATAATATAAATATAACTTGTAAAATAACTGAATCAGACGTGTTTATAATAATTTTCGGAGCATATTTTGCGATTTTTTTTCTATCGAGGGAATTTCATATAATTTGCGTTTCGGCGTGGAGAATGTATATATATTATCTTCTAAAATAATATTTTTTAAGAGCTTAAAAACTTCAAATATTTAAGGGGGATATGTAAGAAATCGGTAGAAATTCTGGTAGCGGTGCGCGGCTTAAAGCCTTGTTTAGGATTTGATCAAGGAAACATGGAGGCGTTTGGAGACCCCCGGGGACCAGAGGCCGCCACTTCCGCCCCCCCGTTAGTCCGCTACTGAATATTTTTAATTAATAACCTATTTTATTACTATCTATACATTATCTGTAATGATAAGATAACCTTTAGCAAAGGGCCTAAGTTACTTAACATAATACGAAGTGTAATACATAAGTGAAACTAGAACGAAAACTGTATAGACATTATAAAGATTAGTAGTAGTAATTATATTTTTTTAAATTGTAAATTACCGGTTCAGGCTGTATTTATTTATTCCTATTTTATCTGTATGGGATGATGTTTGTATGGGACCTCCCAACTCCAAATCACCTCTTAGATAGGTACTAAGCATACTTTACCAGGCTCCAGCACAATAAAAAAAAGTCCCTTTTTATTTCATTTTCTAAAATATGCATTTGTTAATAATGCTTTCACCAAGTATTGTAAGGAAATTCGTAAAATTGACGGAGATACAGCATCTTATATGAAACCGTTTTAAACAGTTTGTGTGTTGAATTATCCTTCAGCAAAACTTTGAACGCGTTTTTCTCAAAACTACGTTTTTCATACTGGTTGTCAACATATTAAAAAAAACTATACATATGATTCTCATGCACCATGCACGATTTTTTTACAAAGTGTTCGGAAATCCAGTCACTATAGCCGAGGCCGTATTATCCATAAGACGTATATGCAACTGCCAAGGAGGCCTCGCATTGAGAACGGGCCCCAAGACGTGCCAAGAAGCATTGCTTAAGGGCCCCGACATGTTTAAGCCGGCCCTGGCAGGGCCCGATTGTCCATAAGGCAGTGTAGGCCACTACCTAGAGGCCCCGCATCGGGTAGGGGCCCCGAGACGTGCATTGCGCAGGATTTCATATATTGAAATCACTGAAGGCCGCAAAGTTTCATGTTGACTTTCGGCCGACTCTTCCCGGATGAGGTTTTTCATGGTTTCCTCATTCCCGAAGAGGCAAATGCGGAAGAGATCCAAATAACAAGGACATGACCGACTCCTTCCCACTCCCAACATAACACAAACAGACACGTATGTATACATGGGCGCCTGCCAGTGCCGTAGCTGCTTGATGATGATGGAGCTTAGCATAACATGCAATTTTAGTAGGATTTTTAGATAACAATTTTTCCCTACCGATGAAATACAAGGCCTTTAAGTCTATAATAGCCAGGTAACATTTTAAAATACCCACATGAGGTAAAAATTGCAAGGCGCATGTGACGCCGTTCTATTTATAAAGAATATTAACTTTAAATTCAGTAAATTTAAATGATTCATCTCTTCAAGAAACATAAGAATCTAGTAAATGAAAAAAAAAAATGACGTGCATTGCCTAGGGGCCCCAACATGTTAAAGCCGTACTAGTAGGACCCTATTGTCCATAAGGCAGTGTAGGCCTCTGCCCAGGGGCCCCGCATCGGGTAGGGGCCCCTAGAGAAAAGGGGCCTCGAGGCGTGCATTGCCTAAGAGCCCCGACATGTTTACGAACCTACGACTATGAACCTACGTAGGGATTGTTTTATAAATGACCCCTTCCATTTTTTTTTATGAACGATGAAAATTTACCATAAAAAATCGAAAATGAAATTCATTATATTCCGTATCCGTAGTGTAGGGGCCCCTTGGGTAAAGGAGCCCGGAGGCGTGCATTTTCTAGGGGCCCCGAAATGTTTAAGCCGACCCTGGCAGGACCCTATTGCCCATAAGGCAGTGTAGGCCATTACCCCGCATCGGGTAGAGGCCCCGAGATGTGCTTTGCCTAGGGGCCCCGACATGTTTAAACCGGCCCTGACTATGACCCTACGTAGGGATTGTTTTATAAATGGCTCCCTTCTATTTATTTTTATTTTTATGAACGATGAAAATTTACCATAAAAAATCGAAAATAAAATTCTTTCAAAAATAAAACGCATTCAAAGTTTTACTGAAGGATAATTCAACATACAAACTATTTCAAACGGTTTCACATTAAATGTTGTATCTCCGTCAATTTTTCGCCCCCCCCCCCCCCCCCCCCCCCTTAGTCCGCCACTGCACCGGACACACTTTACATTGTATAATGTTATTGTAGGGTCTAGGGGCCGGCTTAGTGGGTTCCCCAGGGGCGTGCACAGAGTTTTTGATCAGGGTAGGCAGTAGGAAAATACAACAAGTTTCACAGGTTAAAATTTCCATATGTTATCAGATAATTTCAGAATTAAAGTACCTACGACAAACGTTTTTAAACCGACAATTAGTATTTATGAAAGACAACTATTTGATAGAAATACATAACAACAGATATCACTGTCGTCACTGATCGCCATTTGCTGATTTTGCTCCAGAAAGCATTGTTTAATACTAACAAAAAAACCTCATAGAGGCCAATTCAAAACGACAGTTCTATAGAGTATATAGTAGAACTGTCGATTTGTGCATTTCGTAAACATTGAATTATATCTTGTATGAAGTTAGCGCCAGTCAGAAATAATTCCTGCTTGCATTTTAGTGAGGCAGTCCGACGGCACGCGTGTAGGGTAGACTGGGGACGATTGAAACACGTTATGATTGAAACATCTCAATTTACTCGAAAACTATAATACCTAAGAGTGTGATACAATACTCGAAACTCCGTCAGGTCTGTTGGGACGTTTCTACAAAAGCGCAGTAGCCGGCGAGTGACTCAATCGTACATAGGGGACATTATTGAATTTCGCACTAAAACGTAAATATTTAAGACATTATTGCTTATCTTATAATTCATTTTACTCTCGCAGCTTGACGAAATGTTTCATTACATTCTCTTCTTTATCTATTTAAGAGTATTTATAATGCATTTGCGTGGCGTTAATGTCTATTTAAAAGACATGTTTTTGACTTTGAAGCAGAAAATGAAGCGTGGGGATGTTTGAAACAACTCGTGTGGGGATGATTGCAAGTTTCAATCATAACCATGTTTCAATCGTCCACACTGAGAGAAAATTTAAGAGTTATAATGAAAAAAGGTCAGAAATTTAAATCATGAAGTATTATTCAAATTCAAATCATTAAGTCTAATGTACTTCTGTGATCTTGAATGGTGAACTTCTGTGATCTTGGTTGATGAAGTCAATCTCATTCGACCACATTCGACGTCACACACCCTCACGTGACAATTTCGTAATAACATATCTTTATTGATTTTCTTACATTTATAACTAAAAAAAATCAACGTTAATAGTATACATTGTTTTATCAATTATGTAAGGACAAAACAACAGAGTAAAAAATTATGTTTTGAAGAAAGTGTGCTCCCCTTCTCAAGAAACCGAGGTTGCAAACTATGCTAAAAAACAGCCAACATTTACCTATTTTGGGCTATCTTCAAAAGATTTAAGACAATTGGCATTTGATTTGACCATACAAGGCCAGATTCATGGTACACAAATGGGATGGCCGGAAATGGCTCCGAGGATTTTTGCGCGCTATCCAGAATTTATTATCTATAAGATGTGCCCAAGCCACGAGTAGGTATGGCACAAGCAACAAGTTTTAATTGACATAATGTTGATGAATTTTTCAACAATTTAGCGAACGTTATGGATAGTTTTAAATTTGAACCAAAGGACGTCTATAACGTAGATGAGACCGGTGTCACAACTGTTCAAAAACATAATCGGTTTATAGCCAGGAGAGGAACTCGGCAAGTAGATGCAGTAACGTCGGCCGAACGAGGAACTTTCATAACTGTCTGTAGCGGCAATTGCAATTGGCAACTCAATTCCGCCGATGTTCACATTTCTAAGTATCAATTAAGCCATTTCTTAAAAGATAGTCCGATTGGTAGTATCGGTACCACGAACAAATCTGTCTGGATGCAAGAAGAAGATTTTACCAAATTTCTTATTCATTTTCAAAAATTCACCATTTCGTCCTTAGATCGCAAAGTTCTTTTATAACTTGATAATCATTAATCGCGGTCGAATCCTAAGAAATCAAAAAATAATATTATTTTGTAAAATCAATATTTAGTCTTCAAACCATTCCAAAATGAACAGGCAAAAAAAAACTACACCTAGAGACTCCGAAGAAGAAACCACAAACAAGATGAACAATGTATAGGAAAAGGTGCACTGGAATCCGAGGACAAAAATATGAAAAAAAATCACCCTTCACATTGATAAAAAAAAGTGCTTCGTAGTCTCCACTCTTGTCTACTTTGGTTTTCTGTATATTTCAATTCTACCGCATGTGAATCTTTTTTCATCCAGATTTTTCTTTTCTTTTAATAGATAATATTTACTTGTTTAATAGATTTTAATGCCACTTAACAGATTATTTTTAAAAAAAATCTAAAATATTGCGATATTTTGTATAATGATGTCACATCCCAAACCATAAATTCAATAAATTTTTATTTTTTTGACTTCTTAATTGTTGAATTTTACATACAAAAAATGCTCTTAATTCAGAGGTAAATTCTACATTGTTATGATTGAAACAGTGTGATGGTTGAAACAAGCACTTTTGTATGAAAGCAAAAAACTTATTTTTAATACCGTTCTATTCTGCTCCAGGATAATATCGCAGTAAAAGTATGTTGATTATGCCAAATACTCATAATAAGTATAACTAAGAGCACGTAAACATAAATAATAAAAAATATGTTTAAAGTTGTTTCATTTCAAGACATTTATGTTTATAATTTTTTAAATACTTGTGATATATTTAATCACTATTCATGATCTCATTGAGTACTGTTTTAATAATGAAAATATTGAACATTGATTAAAATTATTCCAATTATTCCATAGATATTTAGAGTGTTTCAATTATCCCCACATACTGTTTCAATCGTCCACACTACGGGGATAATTGAAACAGTTTTCCCCATCGTCTTTAAGTGGTCATTGTAGCTTACCTGTACGAGTTGTGGCCATACAATAAATTTAATTTGATAACTAGATAGATCATAGAACATCTGGTATAAACATCTTTTCCATAAATACATAAGAAATATTACTAGGCCTAGTTAAAGTAAAAGTGTTTCAACCATCCCCAGTCTCCCCTACTTTCTAGTTACAATTTATGCCGTTTGATGTGGCGCTCGCGTATTTTCGGTTGCTCAGCTTATCGAGCTTAATTTTGAAAGTGTGTATTTATTTTTAGCAAAAATTTAATAAATTATAATATTATTTACATGCTCACGTTTTACAAATACTGCAGGGTAGGCAGTGCTTATGTGCCTATGTATATGGAGTGCACGCCCCTGGGGTTCCCATTACCTACTTTTGTCTATTATATGTATATTTACTTATTGCTAACTTTTACATTACTTGTACCTTGTACTTGATTATATCAAAGCTTGTTCCTTATATTTACATCTTACTATATTGAGAAATTATGTAAAATTACTTTTGAATGTATGTAGATACAATGGGAAAAAATAAAGATTAAAAAAAAAAACAAAAACAAAAAACAGATACGTTTTTAGATTTTCACGGCAAAAGCATTTTCGTTATTTGTTTTGGGGGTGTTATGCCATGTTGCGCTACCTCCTTCTTTAGCCGACGTTTCGGAAAGCGTTGCAGTGTCCATCATCAGGGCAGTTCCGGCAGATCCGACAGACACATTTGTCGGATCTGCCCTGATGATGGACACTGCAACGCTATCCGAAACGTCGGCTAAAGAAGGGGGTAGCGCAACACGGCGTAACACCCCAAAAACAAATAACGAAAAAAAAACAATATAAAATTGAAATTTTACATGTTTTCAGATTTGTAACAAATCATCGATCGAGCAAAATATAGGGCAGAGCTGGGATTTTAAAGGGAAAGGGTTAAGATAAATAATTAATAATACATGAGTAAGTTATAATATTTAATATCTGAATAAGTCATGGTTTCATGCTTCCCTCAATTTATAATTATTTCAAATATCTGCTAAAATTACACGTAACTTTAACAAAGGTAAATATTTTGTTAAAATATTTATTATGTTCACTATATTACATTGAATACAATATTATATTCATCTTAAATAAATAAAAAACTTTACAGCATGACAATCTTAACCTTGCAGTCGGTGGCGTTGAAGGTGTAGATTTTATAAGTACAAGAAAATCTACGGATATAAAAAAAAAAACATGTTTGTTCGTTAATTCAACCTTTGGCCGACTGCAAATTTAAAACAGTTTATATTTTTCATAACTTTTCTCACAAACTGTCAATAGTTTATTTCTTTATTTACACACTATAACAACTGAAAAAACGTATTATTTACGAAAAACCTTTTGAGGGTCAATGCCCATTTGGGGTAATTCAAGTAAAACCTATCACTTTAATAATTTTATAAATGTAGATAATAACATTTTGGTTCTTTTGCTTCGACACCTCTAAGCAAAATTATAGTCATCCTAACTATGTTTATCATTATCTTGTACCCACATTTTTTAGTTAATTTTATAAATTGATAAAAGAGCGGGAAAGATTTTTTTTTAATTTTTTTTTTTTTATAAAAGGAAGACAAACATTCCCAAGTTACGAAAAACCCAACAATGTTTGAAAATCTCCTACTGCCACCACAGAAAGCCGAAAATGTTGCTTGTGTTGTAATGGAGGACTTAGCCAGCCGAGGAATCGAACATGCGACGCCCCGGTGGGACCCAAGCGCTATGCCCACTCAACCACTGACCGGTCAAAGATAACCAATTTGAGATCATAAAAGCGCAGTAAGGAAAGGGAATTTTTTGGATTTGCTGTCCAAACAATCGAAACGTTAATTTTCAAAGCTAAAAACTAGGCAATAAACTAGAAGAAATTCGCGCGATGGGAACACTTCCACAAATTATATTTTTATGTCTAAAGAATTAGGTAATTAGTGTTGATAAAGTCAAAGCTACCTCAAAATTTTTATTTTATTTTAGTAGGTATTGGGATTATCAGGTGGGGTTGTCCCCGTCGACCTCGTGAGACAGACCGTCACTTTGCAACCCATCATAATATAAAGGAATCCTTGATGCTTTACTGTTCATTTTATCAAGGCATTTTATCTAGTGCATTTTACTGTTCATTTTATCAAGGCATTTTATCTAGTGCATCACACAAACTAACAGGCGCATTAGCGATTTTATTTGTACGTCTTACGATATTGCCGACCCCCCCTCATTCATCATCATCTTGGAAGTTTATCAGGGAAATTCTTCTGAAGGTGGTTAGAAGTCTTCTTAGTTAAATGCTACTTTTTTCTAAGTCTTTCTTATACCTTTAATCTTTCTGGTATTCCTATTCGAAGGAAACGACTAATAGACCACCAATTCATTCAGTTATAACCTTGGTTATCACAATATTGAGCATTGTTCAATGTTCAGTATAACTGGCAGCTGGCAGAAACAGTTAACAGTTGGCGATCGCCTGAGGACGCATCATCCTGTAGACGCAGAAGGAGGCGAGTGCGCAGAAGGCCGCCAGCGCAGTGAGCGCCGTCACGTCCGCCGCCGCCTGCCCCGCGCTGCCACGCACCACGCGCCCCCAGCCGCCGTGGCGTCGCACCCAGGGCGTGGCGCACTCGGCCACGTGGCGCGCAGCCCAGCCCGTCACGCGGCAGAAGTGCGCGCGCAGTCCGCTGCGCAGCGCCGCGCACGACAGGTCCGACAGGAAGTAGAATAGGGCGAGCACGCGCTCGATGGAGGCGCCGCCCTCCTACACAATATACACTTTCATAAGCAGACATAAATACAAACAAAACGTGGATTTGGAATTATGCGTGGTTACGGCATCAGTTAGATTAGGCAAAAATCTAGTTCCGGCATCAGTTTCGGTGTCGGCAGAAAATCTGCCGGACCTTCGGCCGCACCGAAACTCTGCGTTCGTAAATTATCGCTCGTCATGCGTCATTCGGCTGACTTCGGGTGAGTTCGTGGCTCATGTGTTACCCGCCATCAATGCATCTTGTGATTGTAAATACAATTAAAATTAAAATACTTTAATAATGAGGTCCTTCCTTTACAATGTAAGTGTTGTTTATTGACAAATTTATTTTTGTTAATTTTTTAAATTTTTGTATAAAAATATATATGTATGTATATATTTTCAAGTAATTCAACTTTAATTATTGTTTTTTATTTATTTATTTCATTTAACACGTGTTAACTGTCTGTATAAGTTTACAAAATAAGTCAAATTTCAGTAAACAATAGATTTTTAACATGTCTAAAAAAGTTTCAGTTTTGGTTTTGGGTTCGACCGAAACTGAGATAGATACCGAATTTTTGTCTGAAGCTGTAGCCTGGAGCGTGGAGCGGGAGATTTTGGATTAGGTTAGCTTAGGTTAGGTTACAAATGCAAACATTGGGTTTTTGCACGGAGCTGAAGCGCGTAGCATGGTAATAATGGGTTTTCACCCGAAGCTGGAGCACTAGCCATGCTAGGAGCTGAAGTATAAAACATGAAAAAAGTGGATTTTTACAGGAA
Organism: Limnephilus lunatus; assembly: GCA_917563855.2. Taxonomy (NCBI): domain Eukaryota; kingdom Metazoa; phylum Arthropoda; class Insecta; order Trichoptera; family Limnephilidae; genus Limnephilus; species Limnephilus lunatus. The sequence goes on from OU830593.1 coordinate 52,192,465, forward strand.
CTGCATGGAATAGGGAAGCAATGGATTTTTTGGCTGGAGCTGGAGAATTGAAGCAATGGGTTTTTTTACTAGAGCTGGAGCCGGAACATGGAAATAAGGGATATTTACCCGAAGCTATTGCGTGGGATCAATGGGTGCTAGAGCATATGGACCTACCTGGAACAACGTCTGCAGGATGTGCTGGAAGGTGGGGAAGTCGAGCGCGGCGAGCTGCACGGAGTTGGCGCGCACGCGCAGGGCGGCGCGCTGCGGGGACAGCGCGAAACGGCGCGAGGCCAGCTGCAGCGCGCGCGTGTCCCACCACCAGCCCCACCAGCCGGTGTCAGCCCTGAATTAATACGTATACACAATATGTACGAGTAGGTATATATATTTATAGACATCGTGACACACTAATTCTTAAATTTATTTTTCATTCCTTAGACTGATATCCGTACGATTTTTTAACATATGCATGTATTTTATTTTATTTGGAAAACCAACAGTTTATAACAATAATGTTTGATGAAATACATATGAATAAAAATTTAACCAATAACAGGTTTTCACTGATGTATATTAAATTATTAAGTGCGTAGGTATAAAGAAAAATAGTTAAATTAGGTTATGTGGATGGGATGGTGGAAGGGAGGGGAAAGGGATGGATCTATTCTGTGTAAATAGTGGTATGTATGTGTAAATGTTATTTATTCATTTTAGATTTGAAAATGTTATTGGGATTCATTTCGCTCTTCTGTAAGTTCTTCTGTACTTCTTAAGTAAAGATGAGGGAGAAATTTTATTAGTGCATTATAAGATTTGTGTGATCATACCTGACCGGCATTTGAGCGCAAGCCGGCGCCCGTAGCCCCTGCGCGGCGAGGCACCGCAGTAGGTGCGCCCTGTAGAGTCGCAACCCACGCGCCGCCCCCGGTCCCGTGGGCCCCTGCCCGGTGGGGCACTGCCCAGTGCCAGTGTTACCCTCGTCGGGGTCAGTGCCCCCTTGCCTCGGTAGCCAGTGACCAGCGCAGCCGCGCTCCTCGTCCACGGAGAGTTGCCGCCGCAGAGGGGCGCGGGAGTCGCGCTCGTCCAAGGACACCACGCTGCAAACTTAAATTGAGTTGACAGTCAATCTGATAGATAGTTAGATGGTCGAGTAGTCCACAACGTCGGTTTCCCACCCAAGCTTCGCGGCTACAATCCTCTGTTTAGTCCTCCACCATTGCTCATACGTGTTCGGCTTATACGATGGTAGTATTGGGTGTAACAGGAATTCAACTATTGTAAGATTTTTCGCAACCAGAGAATGCTTCCTTTTTTTAAAATAAAAAATCTATTGAGATGTGAACCTTAAATTTCCCAAAATGGTCTCTTGCATGCCGTTTCCAATGCAAGAAATTAAAATTTGAAATATTATTCTATCCCCGGAAACTAAAACAACTATCCAATAACACCATATTTTCGACAATCGGCCTGGACCATCTGTTTAAAATTATTTTGACAAATCAACCAAGACGCTATTGAAGTACAAATCCAATAAAAGTTTGTAAATTCCCCAGGAACTAAAAACACAACATTCTGAAGTACTAACTGGATCACCACTAAAAATAAAATTTGGATACTAACAGGATCACCACTAAAAACCACATCTGAAAGTACTATCTGGATTACCACTAAAAACCACATCAGGAAGTACTAACTGGATCACCACTAAAAACAACATCTGGAAGTACTATCCGGATCACTACTAAAATCAACACCTGGGAGTACTAAGCGGATCACCACTAAAAACAACATCTGGAAGTACTAACTGGATCACCACTAAAAATAACATCTGGAAGTACTATCTGGATCACCACTAAAAACAATATCTGGAAGTACTAACTGGATCATCACTAAAAACAACATCTGGAAGTATTAACTGGATCACCACTAAAAGCAACATTCGGAAGTATTATCTGGATCACCATGGAAAATCAATTGAAGTAATAGCTGGATTACCACAAAAATAAAATTGGAAGAACTAACTGGAAAATCACTAAAAACAATATTCGGAATTACTAAATGAATCACCAATAACACAACATTTGGAAGTACCTACTAATTGGAACACCATTAAAAATAAAATTCGAAAGCAGCTGAATTACTACTAAAAATAAATTCGGAGGTAGGTATTAACTAAATCACCAGTAAAAACAATATTCGGAAATACTAAATATATCACTATAAAAAAAAAGATTCGGAAGTACCAACCGGGTCGCCAATGAAAACAACATTCGGAAATACTAAATGCAACACATTTTAGTGTTATTTTTAACCTTGCATAACCACTAAAAACCACAATCGGAAGTAGGTACTAACTGGATCACTACTAAAAACAACATTCGGAAGTATTGACTGGATCACCACTAAACCAAACATTGGTGATCCAGTTGGTACTTCCAAATGTTGTTTTAGGTGATGATGCATTTAGCATTTCCGAATATTGTTTTTACTGGTGATCCAGTTAGTGCTTCCGATTTTATTTTTTAGCGATAACCCAAGTACCTATTACTTCTTACTTCTGAATGATTTTTCAGTATTTATCCAAGTAGGTAGTACCTACTTTCGAATGTTGGTGTGATCACCCCGTAAAACCACCGCTTACCCTAATTCCGTAAAATGTAATTTGTCTTACTAAAATGAAAGATAAAAAGTGAGACATTTTGTTTTCACATAATCAAAACAATACACATTTCAAATAATATTGAATCGAAATAATCCACTGGTAAAATATATTACAAGCGTATACATTTCGCTTGACCGAAATAGAAAGATTTAAGAAAATAAATTATTTTCACAATAATTTTGAAATTGTCGCTAAACCGCGACGTATGCACAAGGGAATTAGGTTGGTAGGTACCTACTTATGGGATTCTTTAGGGAATCTAGTTAGCAGTTAGGTGTGTGGTTTCGTTTATTTATACTTTATACTAGTTAGATTTGGGCAAACGCACAGTTTGTTGTGTTGACATTCACGAATTGTATTCTTTTATCAAAGATTAATAATCTTATTAAACATTTCTTGCACATTTACAAAGATATTCTAGACGCTTAAATAAATAAATATTTTTTAAATAAAAATAATCATTACCTACTCTGGAATGCGAATGAGATAATATTCGATAAAAAAGGTATTATAAAATAAAACAATTTTGCAATTATGGTAAATAATCCACATAGGCATAGATTTTGAAAAGTAAACTACTTTTAAACTTAATTACCAAAAGAAGCATCGGTTTCAGTCCGGATAAACGGAAAAATGTGCATTAAAATTCGATTTACATTCAATCGAAGTTAATAATCCACATAGGCATAGATTTTGAAAAGTAAACTACTTTTGTTAATAATCCACATAGGCATAGATTTTGAAAAGTAAACTACTTTTAAACTTAATTACCAAAAGAAGCATCGGTTTCAGTCCGGATAAACGGAAAAATGTGCATTAAAATTCGATCTACATTCAATCGAAGTTAAAAATTTCCATTGCCGCCATTTTGTATTTGACATTTGCGTAGTTTCGTTTCAAACTAAATACGCATGAATAACTTAGTTTACCTAAACTAAGAACCTATTTTATTGAGGTTAATAGTCGTTTCTTGTAGTAATTGTTGAAATGAAGTGTGATTTCAATAATCCGTGCTTAAAAATGCGGTGGCTTATGGATTATTTAATAAGTTAAATATCTAAGAAGGTATTTTTTTAACCTATAAACCTAAAAAATATTACAAATTATTTGTCAATATTTACATGTTTACGATCTCAATGCATTACTGTTCTCAAGCAAGTTAACCGGCTATTATTAACTGCGAACACTTAGCTTATATATATTTAAAAGGAAAATTATCTCACTGAAATTAGTTGAATATAGTAAAATAGAAGTAAAATAGAATTATGCGCTTACCCCTTGCGGAATTTGCAGGCGCTTCCTTGTGACAGATGTTACGTACCGGCGCCATCTTTACTGCGACTGCGTAAACCTACCCAAACCTACCCCCGTGACAGCTATAATGCCCCCTGTAGTACCTATCCACTGCGCGGTACCAGCTGCCATGACAATAATTATTCTCTCAGATTCTTTGTATAATTCTAAATAATCACATCGATCACGCGAATTTTCAAAATTTTAATTGTTCAGGAGAGCGAAAAGCAAGCTTTTTTCAAACTATACCCATGGGCGTAGCCAGTTTTTGATTGAGGTTATGATAAAAAATAAAAATCTAAAGTAGGTACCGAAAAAAGTAGGCTCTTACCACTTATTCATGGATTAGGTTCTATGAATACAAAGAATATGAACAGAAGAAGGAAAAACCATCCTTTGAAGTGATGTAAATTTGAAAACGTCTCTCGGTCAACAATCCCAGAGGTCATGCACAAGGCCGTAGCCAGGGGGGGGGATCGAGGGGGTTTGATCCCCCCCCGAAATTGACTTTACTGTGCACCGAAGATTTTTTTACTTTTAACTTGTTACCTTTTTTTAACAGTTGAGAATACAACAGGAAAGTATTTCGCTATTGCAATTTAATCTGAATTAAAATCTTTGGGTGTAGATTGCGAATATTTAACCGGACAAGGATGTGATGGAGCTTCTTCGATGAAAGGAAGTTTTAAAGGTGTGCAGGCAGTAATTTGTAAGTCACATCCAGAAGCCTAATACGTTTGCAACTCACATTCGTTGAATTTGCATCTGTCATTCTTGACAGGTTCAATCTTTTCTAAATTCTATTGGTACTAAAACATTGATTGGAAATTTTAATATGTCCTCGGCAAAACGAACTGTTAAGTGTGCTTAGAAGAAAATATTGAAAAAAAGTCCCTGAAACACAATGGAAAACCTTTACGGCAATCTGCGAGACCCCTGTAAAAATCATGATGGGTTGATAAGATTCAGGGAAATCTATAAAGTTATTGTTGATAAACTCGAAGACTTAAACAGTGACATGGGTTCTGAAACACCATCAAAGGCTTATTCTTTTCTGAGATCAGTCATTTCAAGTAATTTTGCTATAAGCTTATGTTACTTAGCCACTGGAGCGATCACGCGAAATAAACAAATTTGCCTCGATTGCTCGCGATTTCCCAGAATTTCATTTTTTAAATTTTTCGCCAACATTAAAAAAACCGGTAATTCTTCGGAACAAACGTCAACGGTTAATACGCACTTTTTTTTGATAAAACTTTTGGATTCTTCTTAATTACCATAAAAGACAACTATTTGCATTGGGGGAGGTTGAAAATGTTACATTTTTAATTTTAGTTACGTAAATTGAAAATTTGCTTTAAACACTGTCAAATCACTCTGTTTGCAATATTATTGTTATTTTAATGTGTTGGTATTACTGATATTTTACATTCCATGTTACACAAACCTAGCGTAGCCCCTAAACTACTTGAAAACTGGAATGTTTTTCTTGCCTTGACGTGAGTAGGCGTTATAAAGGGGCACTTTCTTTTGAATCACAAACCATGTTACACAAACCTAGCGAATAGGTTTTTTCGGTTACGCGCCTTTGAATATATTGCCATGAAGTCAGTTACGGTATGATGTAGCCTTCTATATAGTATCAGTAACACCAACATAATAAAATGACAATAATCATTACAAATTGCATATGGTGAAGCGTTGTGTCTAAATACGAAAGCAAATTTTCAATGTACGTAACTAAAATTAAAAATGTAACATTTTCAACCGACCTCCAATGCAAATAGTTGTCTTTTATGGAAATTAAGAAGAATCTAAAGGTTTTATAAAAAAAGTGCGTATTAACCGTTGACGTTTGTTCCGAATATTTACCAAAAAACCATACCTTCGAATTCTAACAAGGAGACGTACAAACTTATTAGAGTGCTATATAGTCAATGAATCGATCTGTATTTTATCGTTTATCTCTTATTTGTAGGATTTAAAAAATATATATGAAAAAATCGTAAAGCTTATAACCGCGGGAATCCTGCGTGTTTTTTACTTGAAACTGCCGTGAGGGATACTTATTCGAGTCAACATTGAATATTTTCGATTTCTGTATATTGTCCGTGGGATACTTGATAATGAAAAGTGCGTATCTATGGAAAAGGTACTTAATTTTATCCGAATACAGCTGATCAAAAATTTTGCGTAACTATTTTTAACATCGTTGTTTCCATATATGTACACTGACTGTATGCAAAATCTCCCCTATGCTATTAAGCAGCTGCTTTACATTAACATGTCGATTTAATTATAAAAAAACTATTGAAGATGTTCGTCAAAATACCGATTCCAAAGTTGAACTTTACAAGAACGCTCAGAATTTGCTCAGAACTGTAAACGAGGAAATCTAAATTCCGCAAACATCGTCACGCCAAAAGCATAGGGCAAACTACAACAAAAATGATCCTGAAACTTATTTTTAAAACAAAAAATAGCTAAATTAAAGACATTAAATGTTGGCTGAAAGAACTATTGGAAAATGAACTAAGTAGTATACTTAAAACATCGTCGTAGAAGTTTCTGGAAAACCTTATCCAAACCATGAAATTAAACCATAGAAGTCGCTGAAAACTTATCCAAAGCATAGTCCCCCTCAGCACAGGATCTCCTAGGGAGGAGGACTACGAATATAATTTCTATTTTATATATTGTTAACTAAAAAGGGCCACAAGTTATAGCAAACCTGCTTCCGGTGCCTAGCTCAGTCGTTCCGGTGTAGAGCAGGCTCTCTTCACCCAGGGGCGGGTGGGCAGCAAGAAATGGTTAATTGGGAAAACTCCACACATGATCCGTCTCAAAACAAAGAATGCTTCAGGGTAACAAAAGCATTGTATTGTATTCTATAGTTGGTTACATCGTACATGGATTATAACAGGGTAAATTGGCTACCTGAATCCTAACTAATTCTCTCTCCAAGTCTGGGTTTATCGTGCAGGTGCAAGGCAATTTACATGTACACAATTGAATGGGAAAATGTAGCAATTCACGATGTTTGTCGGGCGGGCGGCATGTCGTCACGTGCTCCATAAGCGAGGAAAAAAACAATACCGAGTCCCACAGAGAGACCCGAGCGCGTTGCGTACGTTAGTTTGATATCCACCGGCGTAGAAAACCACTGCCGGAACGGGCGACCAACTCAAATTCTCCCCGTCCACAGGTTAGGCGTCCGTAAAGCTACATCTATAGAAGATTATTAGGAATTTCCTGGAGAGACCACATTACAAATGAGGAGGTTCTCCAAAGTATCGAAGGAGGAAGGCACCTGCTCAGGACCTTGTCCGAAAGGCGTGCAAGATGGATCGGACATGTTATACGACAAGAAGGCCTCTTGCATACCATAATGGAGGGTATGACCGAGGGGACAAACTCTAGGGGACGCCCACGCCGAGAGTACCTGGACGACCTGCTGGTGGACGTGCGCTGCTCATCATATGCAGAATTCAAAAGAGCCGCACAAGACAGGGAAGAATGGAAGAGAAAATTAGAGGAAATTGCTGCAAACGAATCCCAGCATTGAAACCAGAGAGAGAGAAATCTACATGTTTGGTTTTAAACGGCCAACGGGGCTAGCGTGAGCGCAGGTCAGCTTAATTCGACAGCTCGTTAGTTTCTGGCGCGTGGGGTCTCCGCGGACCGAGAGGGGAGAAAAACGGGAAGCGGTGGGAAGGGGTGCCCGCCGTTGGATCAGGCCACTAGCCAGCACCAATGGGAGCAAGCCTCCAGTGTTGCCGCTTCTGAAAACAATTCTTCCCGGAAATTACCATGCACCTACCCATGTTACATAACACTTCCCCCCGCGCTCGGAAAAAAAAGCGACGTGGCAATGGAGCAATAGGGCAACAATCCTCTATGCCTCCACCGGGGGTTTGACAGAATTGACGAAAGAGACCTCAGGACTTGAGAGACTTTGGTTGACTAGAGAAAATGCCTAGCTAAAACATAAAACAGAACAGCTTATGCCATAGGCTAGGTACAATGTTTGCAAGGGTAGGGAGGAAAGGTAGATGAAACATAAGGACCGAACAGTTTGCAAACAAAATGGTGTGAAACAACACACAAAGTTATGTAATTGGGAAAACAATCAACAAGGTTATGCAATTGGGAAAACAATCAACAAGGTTATGCTATTGGGAAAACAATCAACAAAGTTATGCAATTGAAACATGTGAATTCAAACTTTTGTGAGAAAGAACACCAATGCTTATGAGTATGACTCTAAAGGTTTCATTGGTCTGGAGCTAAGTTTGCGGTGCGTAGATTTGTTTGGATTTCGAAGAGTTTCGAAGAATTGCGAAGAAGACGTGGTTTCACACACTCTAAAAGGATTACAATATCACTGTAATCTGACCCATTTCTGACACTTCGTTTCATCGTAGACGTCGAAGGTTGCGGAGTGGAGACTGTGGTCGCAGTGCCACGGCTATGGTTACAGAGGTCGTTGAAGAGAAGAATCCAGGATCTGCAGACATGTTAGTACGAATCCTTATATGCTATTATGGTAAGCACGGATCGTATATAATGGTTATCGAAGCATAGTGTCGCTCAGAATAACTTGTAGAGATACGCATTCAGCGGATACTGGGGAGTCAAGGTAATAGTGGTTTACACAAGACATGGTATACGTCACTGCATTACAGAGCAAGAGACGGTATAACTGGCTTTGGCAGCAAGAGCAAGAACAAACCTAGGGGCTAGCGTGCCCAAAAGGTAGTTCAGAGTGTCATTATGTATAGTGGGACAACTCGGCTTGCAGTGGCACAACAAGACAACATACATATGTGCGGTATGGCTTGTGCATTCAGGAACAAATGTGTAGAAGATCACAGCGAAGGGACCTTGTAACCACAGCGAGGACCGCCAGGAAGTGGAGCTCAGCTTGGCTGCCGATGGGGACATCCTTCTGGGCTTCTTTTTAAATCCAGGAGAAATTATTATTAAAAGCCAAAATTCTTGAGATTTACCTGCCTAGAGACCAATGAAGAAAAGGTTTGGAGAGAAACAAAATGTGTCCAGAGAATGAAACAAACGAAGTTTAACAACCAAAGACCCAGAGAGAGAACGAGAGATTCCTAACTAAAAGTTTTTTTAAAAACATAAACATTTTCCTCTATTAGGATAACCTGGCGTTTGCCGAGTGACAAAATGCCTTGGTTGAAAAAAACAACCGGCCTTCCATGGCCTATGTTAACATAAAGGTGGTAAAATTTTCGTAGAATTTTAAAGAACAAGACAAAGAAGTCGTGAACGAGTCACGGCAAAACCAGAGAAACCAATTCATGAATAAAGGTTGTCCGAGAGACAGACGATACGCCAAGTGCCCATTCATATCCAACATTCGTGAATGTGTTTCATTAAAACTAAAATGAAAATGGTGAGACATACGTAGAGAGTGAGGGAGAAAGCCTGCTGATAACCGGTCAATTTACCGATTTGCACTCCAAGTGAGGGCGAATTATGGTCAACAACAGATCTTCCACTTCATACCATATACCTGAGAACATGATGGTGAGGAGAAAGGAAAGGAAAAGGAAAGGAGTTGAGTGACGAAACTTGCTAGAGACTGGACTAATTTCCACTTCAAACTCCATGTGAGAATGAAACATAATCAACCAGCAGATTTCCTGACTCTTTACATTTACCAAAGTGGGTTCTTTTAAAAGCAATGAGATGAGAATTTGAATACACATTATACCAAAAGGCTAATCTTTCGAGTGTATTTGACAAAATATTAGGGGTCATTTTAAAACTTCTACATGATTGTGAGAAAAAACAGACCATTGCTCCAATTTCACAAACCTGGGGGTTTTCTTATTCGTTCCCCAGACAACGAGTTATGTAAAAAAGGCAAAAATTGCATCATAAAAGATGACACACGATATTGTATCGTTCGCACGAATCATGGTAAGTATTTTCACGTCTTCACGTATGGCGTACAGAGTATACAAGTACACACAAGATACAACTCAATTATAGACAGAAGTCAAAGAGTGTCACACGATGCATCTTAAAGAAGATAGCAAGGCCGATATTATGTCGTTTGCACGAATCACGGTGAGTATTATTGTTACGTCTTCACGTCTCGTGTACAAGGTTGTACACAATTATACATAAAAGCGGTACTCATGACAAATTAATGACACACGACCAAAATACAAAAGCGGTACTCGTGACAAATGAATGACACACGACCAAAATAATAACATTTAGTTATAAGCAAAAGTAATTATAACGAACTTCTCGTATCATGGCGGGTATTCTGAGGATCCCTCCTATAATGGTAAATGTTTTAAGGATCTCTTCTATTGCGTAACAAGATTACGTTTAAATGCAACACAATAAACGTTACCAGTAGTATTTTAATACCGTAAGTGAAGATTTGTTAGATTAACTAACTCCGTAGCCCAAAAGGCGTACGATAGAACAACAGAGAAGATAGACAATTTGATGTTACTTCACATGTTACAAAGTGCGAGGGTGATGGCAGAGTATATTTCTACCTACACCAAGTATTAAAACAAAGACAGACCTATAATGGTTTTACAAACTGTCTATTGTAGCAACCTTTAGGGAGGAAAACAAAAGGACCGGTTGTGGTTTTACATACCTTTTGTATAGCTACAAACGTACCGCGTGATGTAAATTTTTAAGTTGTAAACACTTGGTTAAATGAACACATAAAAGTTGAATGTGAATTCGAGAATCAGGATAACCATGAGGTTTTATTAACCTGTCCCGTGGGGTTGAAACGTGCCATACAAGACATACGTAACGTAAAAGCAAAGAACAAAAACAGTGATTTTGTTATAACAACCAAAGACCGGTAGATTCGGTTTTACGTACTTTAGTTGAAACGAGCCAAATTGATTTATATACAAGATTATAAAGACCAATCATTGGTTTTATAAATACGAATTCCAAAATGGACGTGACGATATCCAATTTGGGTACATAAGCATGAATTTGGGTAGGACGCCATCAATTTTTAATTTAAGAAGAAAAAATTGAAAAAACTTATATACACGAGAGGCGACTATGTAAGTAACCACTATTTGATTTTCATACTAGAGATACCTCGGAAGGTTTTACAACTCACGATGAACCAAAAGGAAAAAAAACGTTGTAAAAATAGTTAACTGGTTCTGAGTCGGAATTTAACACCTTGGAATTTACAAAACCCGACTTCTAGACCGACACGCCGATGGGCAATTGTCAACTACTTTACATGAACAAAAAAAATGAGCAAGTTCCTTCCCACACGACAAAAGTGAAACAAAAATAGAAGAAAATTACATTACAAGGCAAGATATAACATTGCATGAACATTGTATAGTGTACGTGTTGAGAAGCAACAAATGGGCTCGCGACTTCCCAAACATTGAAACTCGAAAAGGTGTCTCCGTTCCAAAGTGATCAGTTTTAGAACAGGTGAAAAAAATAAAAGAAAAAAAAACAAATTGCCGTGAGGGAATGAAAACCAGTGCAAAAGCAACATTTGAAAGTACCTTCAATGAGAGTATGCAATAATTTACAAAATAATTTACAACTTGTTTCATTAACGAAACGATGGACATGTAATTGACAATTTACACGCCAACAATAGTACGACTTTATAAGCTTACAAAAAAAATTGTGGAGACACACAATGATTTAGTGTATGATTGCTGAGACAGTGGGAGCAGTTTCAACTGGTTCCTTACTTCCAGACTTTACAATGTCTTTAATATGGTAATTACTAAATTCTGGTTTTAATCCAGAAGAACGTCTTGGCATAACGACATTGTTCGCAACAGTTTTGGTGTTTCTCCTATCCTGGTAGGCTTCCAGAAGGAGGCAAACTTCGTTTAATTGAGCCAACGACGAGATTTTTTGTGAGGTGATAATGTTTTCTTATTTATGTAGGAGGCCATCAGTTATAACTGGTAATAATTCGACTTCAGAGACAGGGTGAGCAAGCTTTATGTTGATAGACTCGGCTTTTTCTATAAATGTTGCTACCGTTTCACTTGCCAATTGTTCAATGGAAAGTAACGATAGTTTTATTCTGTGTTGTGCTTCTGCTTTGCCGAAGTTAGAAATTAAAGCTGATTTAAGCTTAATCCAATCCTTGCATTTTGTTTTCTGAATGCGGTGCCAAGGGATCAATTCTGGAGAAATGAGCTCTATAAAATTTTTTTGTAGCACATCCAATGGAATGTTTTTGATTGTGGCCGTTTCTTCAATTCGATCAATGAAGTCTAGTACATTAGAAACGCCGTTGTACTTGATTTTCCAGGAGGAGAGGTCGTAGGTTTTCTCTTGTGCAGTGATGGATGCAGTATCTTGTTTCACTTTGAAAATTTTCCCAGGTTCTTTACTAGGGACAAGAACTTCCAAAACTTGGGTAGTAACACGTGGGTTGTTTTCATCCGATGAAGCGAGGTTTATCCTCTTGATGTACTTTTTGTTGAATAACAATGCATAAGCCTTCATTGCAGCTTTTGACTTGTTTATTGGTGAAAGTCCTCTGTTTTTCAAAGCAGACTGTAGTTGAGACTTTGATAAACTGTGCACATTAGGAATGACACCCAGGTCCGATGACGCATATGCTTGGTTGTCTTCCATTGTGATGAACTATGGAAGAAAAAAAAATTCTGAAATTTTTCTAAGTGTCAAATTTTTGAAAAATTTGCGCAGGGGTTCCCCTAGAAAAACGTAAAATAATTTTTTTTGTAAACACTTTCATTCACTTGGGAACACTTGTACCGAAAAGAGAGAAAAAACTCGAAATTGCACTTTCCGGAAGAAACACAACACACTCTTTAATGAAAACAACCTCAAAATTGCAACAATAACATCAGTTTTGACAGCACATTTTCGAGATTTGCTCCCATCTAATTTACAGTTTATTTGTGTTTATATGTGTTTAAACGTGTTAATTATTGTAAAATAAAGGATAGAACAGGACCAGACGGCGCTGGTTCCATTATTAAAATGGCGTACCCACTATCGCCCAAAATAGTGATAAATGAAGAAATGGAAATAGCAAGTGCTCCAAATGATGAGTCTGCTGGGGTGTGGCAAACCGTTACACGATCCGGTAAAAGATCAAGGATGAACTCGGAGACAAGTGAAACAAAAAATGAAGAAATTAAAGAAAAGAAAGGAATTGTTATAATTCAAGGAGAAAACTTACCTGGTAAATTGGGTATGGCTAAAATTCTTTTTAAATCCGGAATGAAAATTGAAAAAATTAAAGTAATATCCGGAACTAAAATTGAAATTACGTTCCCAAATAATTTGGAAGCTGAAAAGGCCATAAAAAATTCGATTTTTATTCTAAAGAAATGGGAAGTGACAATAAAAAAGAACATTGAATATACTTTTGGTGTCATCAGACGTTTAGATCTTGATGTCACTAATGAGGAGATCATGGAAGTGATTAAAAGTGATAACAATGTGGTTAGCATAAAGCGACTCTCCAAAAAAGGAAAAGAAGGACAACTCACGCTTACGACAACTGTGAGTCTAAAATTTGTTGGGAAAGAGATCCCATCGTATGTCTCTATATATGGGGTCAAATTTGGAGTAGAACCCTATATATTTAGAGTTATGCAATGTTATAGTTGTTGGAGATATGGGCATATTGCTCAAAACTGTGGTAAAAAAGAAAAAAAGTTGTGCCCTAAGTGTGATGAACAACATGAGACCTGTGACAAGGCAGCTAAGTGTGTCAAATGCGGAGGAGATCATGCGGCTAACGACATTAATTGTCCAAAGTGGAAGAACGAGAAAGAGATAACCCAAAAAATGGCAAAAAAAAAAGTTATATATAAACAAGCGAAAATACTTGTAGATAAGAAAAAACCTAACTTAAAAGAAAAAGAAAATGTAAAAACAGGAAAGAAGACTAATTCAGATAATGAAAATATGTCGAAATCAAGTGGGGAAAGCAGTTATGCTGAAAAACTTAAAGGAAATAAGACTAACACTGGTGAAACTCAGATTAATCCTAAAGACAACATTAATGTTAACATTGCTCGAGAAATATTAACAACATTTATGAATGGAGAAAATTGGGAAAGTCTTGTGAAATTAGCAGTTAATAGACTTATTAAGCATTTTAGCACGATATAGACATTTAATGCTGGATGCATTGTGGTTTGTGTCATAACTTAGTTTGTAGTTTTTGTTTTGATATGAACAATTATTACATATAGGATCAGAGTTCTTGTTAGTACATTGTTGAGAGTTGTGATTTCCAGAGCAGTGATTGCAAGTAGCAGCATTTGTTTTATCCAGGCATCGGAGCGAAGTATGTCCGAAACGAAGGCAATGGTAGCACTGCGTGAGTACACTGCTGTCTTCCACCTTAACCCGCTGGTAGCTGATGTTCACTTTTTGTTTATACAATAGAAATTGTCTCATACTCCCACTAGTTTCCAGGACACAATTTTTTGAATATTTTGTTTTAAATGTTTTTAACATTTTTAGGGAGTCTAAGCCCGGATTCATTTTAATCATTTCCTCCAGATCTGGGTTTTGTGCGATTAAGTTCGGCACAATATCGTCATCGTGAATATCTTCATGAAGTCCTTTTAGAATGATCCTAGGTTTTCTCTTCTTCACTTCTTCAGCTTGGATGTTGCGAAGATTTTCATTAATCTCTTTTGACAATACTAAAGCATCATTTTTTTTTGGGCAGTGAATAATTAATCTGTTCCTGCTTATTTTTTTAACTCCGTTTACTATTCGTCTGGTACTGGATTCCTTGCGCTTTAATTCTATATAATTGTCAATATTAACATTTTTCCGTAAATGAGTCAGCGCTAATCTTCTTTCAGCTATAGCTTTAGAGACTTCTTGATTCCACCATGGTTTTGAAATCGACAGGCTCTGTTTTGGAAATACGCCGTCTTTCGAAAGAACGCCATTTTAAACCGTTGGTCCACCCACGCGTTTTGGTTTTACCGCCAAATTTGAAACCTAAGGCGCGGTGTGTTCACTCAAAAAGAAGAAGAGACCGTTTTAAATTCGAATGTTAGAGACAGTACGCCAATATTGAAAACGATAGTATTTAGGCGAAAATTGTGAAGGTGTTTCATAAAACATGACTCATTTAAATTAGACCTAGAAACTCGTGGTGATCCTCTAAGACAACTAGAAAATGCGCGAGCATTATTAGCATTTTTTTCTATCGGAAAAATTTGGTATAATTGCCGTTTCGGCGTGGAAAAAATTTAGATTAATATCTATGTTTTAAAGAGCGAAAAAATAATGCGAAAAATCGGTAGAAATACGGGAAGCCGGTTGTAAATGAAATACGTTACCACAGCGCATTTAAATCTTTTGAAAGATAAAACTATAAAAGTATTTTGTAGGTTGAGTGTCTCCCATCACGATGAAAGTCGTGTAAGACCAGCATTCTGAATCGAAACCTTCCTCGAAATGGTTTTAGACATATGTGGAGACCACATAATGTGAACTTCTGCTAGAATCGACGTGATTTGAACTCAGTCTAAACGAGAAAAGAATCTGAATATTATGGATTTATTTATATAGTTTAAGACAAACTAAATGTGAAATTTTTAAATGAGACAATATTTCCAGATGAAGATAAGACAAATATTATGTTTATTTGTAATTATTCGGCTTTCGGCATTTCAGAAAAACCCATTGCAAGTGTTAATTTTATGGACTATTTTTCGGAGAGCTCCATAAAGCTTAGAGTTATTTTATGACCGGGTCGGTACCTAGCTAGTACCCAAATAATGGAATTCAAAATTCTTTAAAAAATTTTAATGTAGACACCCTCATAAAAGTTAGATAAGGCAACAGGCCGGTTTATGACCGGTCGGCAGATTAATGGATATTTTGGGTCCATTTGTAAATATAAAGTTCTATTGTCTGCTAGGATTGGAGAAATGCACCTTTTATTATTTTCTGGGATTAGCATTTATTTCAAACATGGGAAAGCAGGTACTTGGTCCGATATCATTTCGGAGTGAATATATTGACTAGTGTATTACAATATTAAAAGATAAGTTTGATACTTAGAATGGCGGACATAGTTTGAGGTAGAAAATACATACCTTCTGGCAATGTATGATATGGACTGAGGTAACTCTGGGAGCGTTCCATGTCTAGAAAAGCTACGCGATCAAATTATATCTAATCGGTCAGGTACATCACATACATCCAGTGACGGTTCTTCACAGGGGGACAATGGGGACAGTCCCCACCAGTTACACTCGAAACCTACTAAAGGAAATAACAGTCGGTCTTCACCAAAATGAACGAATTCTTTAAACATAAAAGTACTCGTAATTAACATTTGCAGAAATAAAATACAAAAAATATTCCGGATGATTTTAATAAGAAACGACACGTGTACAGCGAACAATGTACGGCGCATGAGAACAGCGGGTCTATTTCTCAGTGCGCAAAATCTACTGCGCACTTGGGGGACGATCCGAGCTATCCCCATAGATTCCTTGCGTTGTTTCGCGATCGTATGCTACAGCGCATGCGCAATTGCGCAGTCGTATGTGAATTCAAATACCCGCGGGGACAATTCTTTGGATCCCCACTAAACCATTTGTTTGCGGAGTTATGGGCGGGAATCGCCCACGTTCAAATTAAGTTGCAAGATAAAGCTTTATTTTAATTATACAATATTGTAAATTGGTAAAAATTGACATTTTATATTGTTTTGCGTTTAGATATCTGATTAGCATGATTAGACCGTAATTTTTTTTTTTAGAAATTTTATACTATTTTCCGCGGGTGGTAAGATTACGGTACAGTACGTAAAAAATGTCGATCCCCACCATCAAAGAAGTGCTCGAGCTGCCACTGCATACATCATTACGTATGTGTGGTAATGTTATAGGTAGCTTGAATTAGCCTCCTGGATCCAAGTTTGATTGATAAAATAGTATTTACCTATTGAGAGTTATACCTACCAGTTAAAATGACGAAAGAAATAAAGAACTGTCCTAAATTCGAGTTCAATCCTCGTGAGACATCATTTTTAGTGTTCAATGATACTGCCTTCTTTATAGGATTTAGATATCTCCCAGTTCGAATCTAGAATAATATAATGCAAAGCACACCGATGTTATCAACTTACTTTAAGATTCAGTCGCGGGTTCGATCCCTTGCGAAGTTATATAAACAAACCGATCTCTCTAACGAAGAGTAGAGACTTATTTACGATTAAATTTAGCTTCACACAGGAGGGCCTGAGGAAAATAATTTCCCTTAATGCCTATGTCATCTTAGGGGATGCTGTGTGGGGGTCCTTTTAAGGAAAGGAAGGAGAAGGAGGAAAGAGATATGAGGGGCGGATAGGAATATCGTGGTTAGTGTCCAGGAGTGACAGACGTAGGAATTAACAGAGGTGCTGGTTATAGAATAAATAGTTCCCGGGGCGGCGGTACCCATACCCGCAACCCAAATTGATAGGAAAACGAAATCAATGAAAACGGAAGTACAATGGCTGATTTTTTTTAAATAGACTGATATAATCGGTATTTATTAATTAATCATATTGTAGCAAAGGAGGTGGGTTCGATTAATTATTCGGATTTTTATTCGATTTATAATGATTAGATTAATACGTAAAGCTCAGCATAGACCATGTGTCTGGATTCATTCAACTAACGGGGAAGACTGATTGCATACGACATCAATAGGCATTAATGAACTTTAATGTTATTATTCGGAATCACCCGCCGGTGGTGATAAGGAGCGAACTTATTTACAGGAATTTGACAAGTTGATAAGAAGATCGAGATGGAATCCAATTAGAAATGTTGGCCCATACCAAGTGGAAAATTCTCCAAATAATTTTGAATTTTTTTTTGTTTTGCGACGTGAATCGTGTTTCGATTGATTTATCATTCAAGTGGTTTTGTAAGAACCAGTCAAATCAACGTATTATGAAAATAAGATATGAAATTTACACTACACACATCCACACATACATTTTACACATCACTGTTTTGAAAGGACGCTTTTGAGACAGTGTGTACATACAATTCACCCTACAATCGCATCGGAGTAATTAACCGAATGCGATGACCACACTTCACATTTTATAATACGGCTATATCATACAATATTTTTATTGTATTTTATAGTAATAATTCCTTAATCTGAATATTGCAGTACTCTTGTGGAGGTAACGCGGGTCATTGATACCCTCGTTGTTTTGATTCGAGTTTGTCTTATTCTCGGTATAAAATAAGCTGGCGCCCAGAACGTAAATTGTTCATTATTCTTATGTAATATATTCTAACACTATTTTCTAACCAAAATTAAATAAAACCTGAATTACTATTATTGTTGTCATCATTAAAAAGATACCCCTAATGCTCTGACTACAATAATTATAAATATTGCCTTAAAACGCAATACATCGACGACAATTATTTTGCAGTGAACTGTGACAAAACTTGAAGTATTATTAATGTGTGTCTGGAAATTTTTGGGTGGCCTTAAGTAAGAAGGACTCATTCATTTCCAGTGTTGTCCGGAAGGTACGAGTGTTGTCCTGAATTATAGGAAGGTATGAGTGTTGTCCTGAATTATAGGAAGGTATGAGTGCTGTCCTGAATTATAGGAAGGTATGAGCGTTGTCCTGAATTATAGGAAGCGCTGATTGTTGTCCTGAATTATAGGACGCTATGTGGGTCACTAAAATATTTTGATTTTTTGTTGTCTGTTTTTTTTTTAATATGTCTTAAACCAGTAATCTGTACCATTAAAAGGTGGAATACTGACTCCACTTAGACATTGCCTGTCCTTTAAAAGGGGATTAATGTTCTTCGTGTGCTCTACGATATACATACATCACGACATATAATGTGGAGTTCCCCTATGCTCTGATCTCTTGTTGCAAATACATTTACCATTCAGATAGTTTTGTTTACTCTATGTGCCTCGATGCCTAAATGTTTGTACTTTTCTAATTATGTTATTTTTTGCTTTCATGTTGACGCTACTCTTTGAGTCGTTCTCCGCTGCTGAAGATCGTTACTGTTGCTCTGGATGCCATGATGGACAATACTGCCTGAAAGCTGCGTTTAACGATGTTCCTGCTAGGCCGCTTGGACGTGTTGATTTTGCTGTTTTTCGATATTTTTATGTAGACTGTAAACTTTATAACTTATTATATGTATTTAAACTGTACACTTTTGTCTAGGTTTTTTAATGCCGAATCTCTATGTGAATGATGTTTTTGTAAAGTTTATCGTGGGAATTCTTTGAAGGGTTTAAAGTCAAAAAACCTTCGTTACAACGGCGGTTTTTTGCTGGTGTTTTCGGGGATGTGTTATGAAGTACTTTCTTGAATCTTTACTTCCAACCCCTGTACGATGATTTGCGCTAGGTACTAAATTCAGTATTATTTTTTGTAATGTTTGCCACACCGACGTTGCCTTGATTGGCCCAGATTTCGGTGGGAGGGGGTAAGTAACGGGGCCGAAAGGCTTCGGGTCTCTCCAGGCTCTTCTGGTCTTAGCTTCCCTAGGGGTTGGTCACGACAGTTTTTGTGTTTAGAGATAAAATAAATTAAGTAATAAGTTTTTGTGTTTAGAGATAAAATAAATTCAGTGATGTTTTCTGACGAGGAGCCAGCTCTGCAGATGTAACCCGTGCGAGATAACGTACGTAAGCCTTATTTAATTATGTTATCAATTCATTCCTTTTATTGTGGTTTAAAATCATTAACTTTCCGTTCACAAAGAGATACACGCTTTTTCCTAATAGCGTAGAAACACAAATAAATTCTTCATTATTTAAAGCGACAATCAATCTTTTAATTTATTACACCTTACCTGTATAAATTCTACCAATGAAGCGATAATTGTTCTGAATCAAGTACCCGAGCGGACTGCAAACACGATCTCTAGAGGAGCTAGCTGGAGGTTTGTGGGTATATAAAGTTGATTTTGTAAGTAAGTATTTAAATATAACATTATGGATTTATTCTTTATTAATTTGCCTATAACTCTGTAATCAAGCGGTGCAAAACCGTAATTAAGTAACAATAGGCGTTGAAGAAGATCAAAACTATCAAGTTATATGTAAATTTAAATACTTACGAGTAACATTACCGAATCTGCTATATTTCTTTGGCAAGTTAACGTCTGTATATTGAAGAACGTTGCAGAGTATTAATTACTAACTATAAGGTTATTTTTATGCATGAAGATCACCATGTCTCTCTCTCAGGTTGATGTGGGACCTAGCGATCTGTAATGTGGGAAAATGTAAGGTTCTGCTTTTTTGTTCCAAATAATAAAAAACAAGAATGTTTGGGAAGGTTCCATAAATGTGTATTTTACAACAAATCAAGTTAAACAAAATTAATAACAGAAACCCTCATACCTGTGGACCAACGCAAACGGTTCTATTCTCTAAATCTATTACGGAAAACGGCGAACGGAAGGTGACGGCAAGCAATCCTGCGATCGCCAACGGAGGACTCCGGATAAAGGGGGCAAACATCTCGTGAAGAATCTCCAGACGGCCAGGAGTCCGGGCCAGACGGATCCGACGAGCACGTACCGGGATGAGGGCGCTAAAGGCCAAATGCCAGGTTATTTCCTACAAGCGCGAGGGACGCCATCTTGGTGCCAGAGCGTGGTGATTTTAGCGAGGCTGTTTCCTCCGACGGTGGGCCACAAATAAATCGTTAGCGTCACAGTTTTATAACCGGAGCATATCCCCGTAGTGGTTTTGCGCGGAATTTATCATCTCCAAAACAGATGGTTTGCGATTTATCCGGAATCTCAGCACGATTCCCCGAGCCACATGGCCACACACCGCGTACTTTAAATTTAACAAAAACCCAAAAAGGTTACGCATGCGGAGAATTCAAATTCACCATTTCACAAGCGGCACACACATTATTAACCGAAAATCCAGCCCGAAAAAGTTAAATAATAAACTCAAAACATCTTGTTGAGTGACCTCGTCAAAAATTCACCGGTTCCCTGACGGTGAAATTTTAAGAAAAAGTGCATAGAAAAAGACCCGGTTCAAAAATCAGAGAAAAAAGTGTTGCCAGTCCAATACAGGCTGTTCAAATTACCAGGTTAGTGGTCAGGTAAATAATTATATCACAAATTGATAATTATTTACGTGACATAACTTGAGATCGAAAAGAGCGGAAGTTAAGGTACCTTAAGAATCTATTTTGAACACTTTCAATTCTATTTTTGTGTATTGCATAGCCTGGGTTCCACACTTAAGATGTGTATTCAAGGATAATACAAACGTATGAGAAGTAAAGTATATTGAAAGTAATAAGATTTTTGAAATGTTTACAGTAACTGGTTATGAAACCAAGCATAGAAGTTGCGTTAGTGACTATGTGGTCGATATGTTTATTGAAATTCAGTTTACTATCAAGTATATTCCCAAGGTCCTTAATTTCTGATTTGATGGATAATGGTTGATGATTAATTGAGTATTCGTGGATAAATATGTTTTTATTTCTGGTGAAGTGCACGACAAACCACTTAGATATATTTATATCCAGATAATGGGCATTACAATACGCGTTCAAACGTTGCAAATCATCTAACAGCTTCTGACAGTTAAGAAGTTGATTTAATTTTACAAGCTTGTTATTCAGTTCACATGGGCCTCTGGTCCTGGGGTGCCTTTGGAAACTGAAAGAAATCGCGCCGACTAATATTTTGCTTCATAAATTTCAATTTTCCAAGAAAAGTCGAAATTACACCCTTTCGTTTTTATTAAATTTAGGCTGTCCCTTTATGAAGTTAATGTCAGTAATGTCAGTATATTTTTGGAACAAATCTGTCAAACATGCGATGTCTGCTTACAATATCAGTTTTTCATTGCTACTTAATTTGTTAACTGCTTTAATTACAATTGATTTTTTTTTTGCTCCCTTCATTTTTTAGGTAGTGTATTATCTGCCTACATTGATAGGTAATGCCAAGCCAACATATTGGTTCGTTACTATAGAAACTAGATAAATTTTCGTGGACCCCCACTTACAACTTGTGGACCCCTATTTTATCAAGATAACGTAGAACCCCACCGAGTCGCCCATGGACCCCGGGGGATCCACCTGGACCACTTTGGGAATCACTGATCTACACGTACCTACAACAGAAAATCTGTTTGGTTCGCATGTTTTTTAATGCTTAATCGTTGTTTTTATTTTATTTATGTGTTGTTCTTTACTTTTTAACCTTCGACCAAGTATACCCTAGACAAGCCCTCTCAAAGTAACAATCAGAATAAAATAACGCCAGTAACAGTAATTTCGCAACAAAACTCTCCTTCCAATTCCGCCGTCTTGCATACAGAGTTCCCGGCAATAAACAACTGACCGCCAAGTTATCCTATTGTGTAATTCTGTCAAACTAATACATCGATAGTTGTTCACGGATTGGCCGCATGAACAATATCCACAAGCCGTGCTGTATACAGTGGTTTTCAAAGTGGGGGTCACGAGACATTTATAAATTTAATTGGAAAAAAATATTTTTTTACTTTATTTTGACAAGCGATTCAATTTCGAAGGCCAGTATGGGTACCGCCGCCTCGAGAACCATTTATTGGATAACCAACGCCTCTGCCATAGGTCACCCCAAGTGATTCGCTACGTTTGGTGACTAAGCAGGGGTGCTCGGGTTAATGGAGTGATGTTTGTCCAGGTCTTGGCGGCAGATGCGTCTGAATTTTTTTTCTATTGGTTCGTAAGCTTAATGAGTTTATTAAAAAAACCAATCATCATTTGCTTGAAAACATTTACAAAAAAATCATCTTTTTACCGCCCATGCACCGTGGGCTACCCAAGTTGGTTGCTCATCATTAACACAGTGATGAGCAACCAGCGGTCCGCAAGCCCATTTACTGCTTTTCGGACTGACTACAAAAAAATATCAAAAAATTGCGCTAAAAATATTCAAAGGCTTCTGTTCCGTTTTGCAAAAGGTATTAACCAAAAACTTTAATTTATTTTTAAAGTTTTGAATCAGCTACTCAAAACATTAAGTTTTTTGCGTATAATAAATAAAAAAAATACTGAAATTAGTGGATAATTAAAGCCCAGTAGTAAGCGCTCAAAAAGAAGAGGAAGGGGAGATACGTAAATACGAGTGTTAGAGGGAGCGCGCTATTCTTAAAAACATGACTCGTTTGAAATAGGACAAAAATCTCACGGAAAATGTCTCAAAAAGGATTTGAAAAAAACAATGAATTACGAAATTTTTCGTATACCTATATATCTTGTAATACGTGTTAATAATGTTTTTGGAGTATATCTTACGATTTTTATCTATCGGGGGAAATTTCATACAATTAAATTATAAGTGTTAATTTTAATTGTTAATTGTTTAACTTGCGACCTTAATTAAAGAATTTTGAAACGATTTTTTGTTAAAATCTGGGTTTTTTATGTATTTTAAAGATTTCCGTTTTACAAAATAACAAAAATTATCTTGACGAAATATTGTACTTATAAATATTGTAATTACAAACGAAAATAAACTAACACCATTTACTGGTTTGACCTTGAAAGTAGTAAAAATTTTGTCTGGAAATTTTTGCCCTTTTCGAATCAACCGCCAAAATTTAACATTTCCAAATGAAAAAAATCGATATCATTCATTATTTTGGCATTGCGGATATAAAATTTTCAGCTGCAGCTTTTTTTTTACCCTCTTTGATAGTTTAATTAAACAAATATTGTTTTATAATATGTAAAGCAGGTTTGCGACTCCACCGACAAAAAAGTTAACCAGGTTATGTTGTACATACCCTCCCACCAAGGTCCGCATAAGTACATAATAATAATGGATACATTAATAATACTTCGACTAAAAAGGTTGATCATTCCTAAAAAACAGCTGGTGGTGAATTTATGTAATTATAATTATAATTTATGGAAATAATATCATTTATTTTATTACTAAAAGCGGGTCGCGCTTTAAAAAAGTTTGAAAACTCTTCCAAATTGTGATACTAGCCCTCCTTGTATGTATTAGTAGTCGAACACAGGCAGTGCGGTGATTTGATGACGTAGGAAACTTTGATGGCAACAAAAGTAATTCTGTAACATTATTACGTTTATGAAAACGCTGTCTAAAAGACATATGTAAGGTCTATTTTTTTGTTGTAGTCAGATAGCTGACTACATTTTCAAAAATAAAGTCCGCTGTGTGTACTTTGTACAAGATTCGGAAGTTAGATATTTTTGTGTTTGAAAAAATTAACTCCGGTGCGGACGGCTGGAACACAAATTGGTTTCGGTGTAGACCTTGTAGACCGATAAAAGGTACAACACAAAGCACTACGCGATCTAAACGGTGCAAAACAATGCAGGCACTTTTTCATAAATGGGCCGTGAGCCTGCTTTTGCTGGCTTCTGGGGTCATTTTGCATTTCACAGGGCGCGTCTAGATATCATACGTCAATGTTTTTAACTCATCTTATTATTTTCTTTCTTTTGTCATTTCGAAATATGGAATGTATTGCATTGCACTACCTCAGCATACATTCTGGAATCATCATCATCAAACAGTATTAATACCTTAGGATCTGTGTGCAGTTGAATTTCAAAACCCAGCCACGAATTCATGTCGACGCAACGCTTAACGGCCGCACCTCAAATAACATCTGTGCACGTGGAGTTTCACACAATGCTACCATTGTAGTTTGATTTCTAATTCAAGAATTCGTCACAAGATGACGTTACTTTCGTCGGCAAAACGTAGAGGTTCCATTTCCATTCCTAGCAGTGGCGGTTCGTGGTCTTTTTAACAGGGGGTTCAGAAATTCAAGAGAAGATATTATATACAATCAAAATTTACTTACTGTTGTCCTTCGTCAAATCGTCGAATATAGCGGCACTCACACTGCTTATATAAAGTTAGTGGGAGGGGTACCTACATACTATTGTTTTCGAATCACTTGACACTCAACACAATTATTAGATAACGAGAAAAATTTTAGAGGAATTAATTTGTTTTTCACAGCACTCAATCTACGTTGCTAATTATTATTGTTCTTTCAACAAGAATGGTTGCGTAGAATATATAATTGACATTTTAAAACATAAATAAAAGTGGCGAAATAAAATTCTTTTTTTTTCACTTGTACAAAAAAACCATGCGCCGACTGCGGCATTTGCAAACACTTCAATTACGCGGGTATTAAAACCAGGTTTAGATATTATCAGTAGTTCCTTCTCTAATCTTCATAGGTAATAATCATTTTATTTTTTTTATTTATTTATTTGTATATATTTTTTTTATCACAAACAAGTCCTGCTAAGCCAATTAAATTGGCTTGTCAGCAGGTGCTTATAATTAAGTTACATATAAATTTTAAGTGTTATAATTTTACATCTTATATCTACAAATTCAACATTATTCATACAAATCAATCTAAGTATAAATATTTTTTTCCGATAGCCAATTTTTCAGCATATATTTAACCTTATTCATAGAATTACATTGCTTTATACTATCAGGTAATAAATTAAATATTTTCGGTATGTTGTATTCAAACGTTCTCTGTCCGTACTTATTATTAAATTTCGGAACTATTAACCCGTCGTTGCGCGTGAATCTAGTGCTGTATTTATGTTCTAATTTCTCTTTATGCTGCTGGGTAAATATATACTGAATTATAATTTTGTGCCATAGTATTGCCTTAACAGGTAAAATTTTAGCACTCTGAAACAGTAATGGTGTATCATGTCTCTGTTTGAAAATATTCGGAACAACTAATAATTTTACAATTGCGTTTTGTACAGCTTGGACTTGTTTCAGATTTGTTACAGAAGTATTTCCCCATATTGTTAATCCATATCTTATAATGGATTCTGCCAGTGACATATAAATTATTTTTAGTGTTTTAATGGGTAAGAAAAAATTCAATGTGTACATTCTGCCAGCAATTGATCTGAGTCTTTTACAGGTTTTTTTAATATATTTATCCCATTTAAAAAAACAATCTATGGTAACACCAAGATACACATATTCCGTAACTAATTCTAAACTTTCACATTTACAATTAGTTGGAATATTTTTATGGGTGCAATTAAAATTATGAGAAATAATATTAGGATTTAATTGGAATTTGGCATTAGGTGATCTTATATGCATTACTTTGGGTTTTTTGGCATTAATTAATAATCCTGCATCATGAGACCATTTACAAAGTTGATTAAAGTCAATTTGCATGAGTTCAATTGCAGTTTTTAGATCTTTATGTGATATGACCAATGCTGTATCATCTGCGAATACAAAATGTTTAACAAAAGAGAAAAGTTTTTTCATTATAGTTACATAGATTATATATAGTGTAGGTCCCAATATGGAACCTTGTGGAACTCCTGCAGATACATTTTTTGTTTTACTAAAAGTATTATTTATTTTGGTACATATTTTTCTATTTCTAAGATAATCTTAAAAAAAATTTAACATATTTCCTCTTATTCCAATTTTTTCTAGAGTTTTTAGCAGTTTTTTTGAGTTAATTGTGTCAAAAGCTTTAGTCAATGACATGTAATTTATTATTTAATTGATTATTTATGTAATTGGAAAACTCTTGCAGTAGTTTTTCAGTATTTTTTTTTCTTTGGAAGCCATATTGATTTGGGTTTATGATAGTGAATTTTTCAATGTAATTATTTAATTTATTTGATAAAAAAATTTTGAGAATTTTTTCTAATGCTGGTAGTATACTAATAGGCCTATAATTTCCTAGTTCAATGTGTTTTCCACCTTTAAATATTGGTCTAGTAATACTAAATTTAAACTCTTGTGGAATTTTTGCTTGCTTTATTATCATATTGATTAAATAAGTAATTATTGGCCCAAGGGTTTTTATATTTCTTTTTAAATCAAACATTCTTATATTGTCAATACCTGTGCTTTTAGAGTTTTTCATTTTTTTAACAATGTTTTCAATATCAGTTATAGTAGCTCTTGGTATATATAAACTGTGAGGTAGTTCTTCCAGTACTATATTAGTAGCTTTGTGATTGCATTTATGTAACATGTTGCTGATGCTATCCGAGAAGTAATTCACAAAATCATTTGACACAGAATCCTCAGTTCTATCTTTTAACATATATCGTGTTATAGTTTCATCACAATCGTTTTTGGGTTTACGTCCTAAGATAGTATTTATCTCGTCCCAGGTTATTATTATAGTAGTTAGTTTTATCTTTATT
Source organism: Limnephilus lunatus (assembly GCA_917563855.2). NCBI lineage: Eukaryota > Metazoa > Arthropoda > Insecta > Trichoptera > Limnephilidae > Limnephilus > Limnephilus lunatus. The sequence goes on from OU830593.1 coordinate 52,219,659, forward strand.
TATAAGTTTATTGACAAGGTTACGAGTTTTTTTGTATTCTGTTTCATATCTTTTGTTTGTTGGTGTACTTTTCCATTTTTTATAAAGTTTATCCCTTTTATTTATATGACATAATAATTCACTGCTTATCCATTCATTTATTGCATAAGGTCGTGTTTTCAGTTTTTGCACTATCGTTTTAGAACTACTCTTGTAAAATTTGTTAAATAAAGTTTTTATTTTTTCATACAATGAAATACAATCCTTCTCTTCTATAAGTTTACTCCAGTTATAATCTCTGATATATCTATCAATTGCCTTTTGTGAGATGATTTAAATATACTTATTTGCAAGGTCTACCTGACGTTTATGAGATCTTATATTAATAGCAGTAATAAAATGATCGGCGATATTATTTTCACAGACGCAAGCAGTTATTTTCTTGCCTCTAAATTTGGAAAATATATGGTCAATACACGTACGAGTAATTTGTCCATTTAATACAGCTTCTCTGGTTACTACATTGATGCATTTAGTTAAATAATGGTTAGTAAGTAAGTTTTCATATGAGCTTATGATATAATCTTAGTCATTAAGCAAATTCAGATTTATATCTCCAAGTAAGATAATATTTTCCTTACTATTAATTGTATCAAGATATGATGATAATTCCGTTAAAAATGAAGATTTACTGAAATTAGGGGGTCTATAGATAGCTATTATATTAACTTTAGTTTTGTCCTGGAGTATGAGCTTTCCTGTTATATTTTCAAAATGTAGTGATTGGAACGATTTTAGTCTAAACTCAAATTTATTTCTTATATACAATATAATACCTCCTCCTGACTTATCAGTCCTGCAGTAGTTATATAAATTATATCCGGGAATATTGTACATAGACACACTTTCAGTTTGAATAGAGGTTTCACATAGCATTAGAATGTCAATATGCTTCAAACAATTAAGTAAATATATATGCAATATATCCCAATATTTTTGTATAGATCTTATATTTAATTGAATACAAACAAGATTATCAGACGCATTTATGTTTTGTTTTTTTATTCAATGTTCTAAATTATTAACTGTACTACTTTCTATTACATTATCATTATCTATATACGAAAAATTATTCTGTGCCATTTAATTCGTAGTTAAATTTGAAACAATACAATAAGATTGTGGTACGAAGTTTGGTTAATTTTACAAATAGAAATATTTCTATAAGAAATATCTCTACAGAATGCAGTATAAGGTTCAATTTAATACTTGATATAATTACATAATTTTTTTTTCTAACACCTGTTTTTATACATAGCATAATACAGCAATGAACAGTTATTATACACGATAATATGATAAAGCATTCGTTTTTATCAAAGATACCACAATTATTTTTTCTTAAAGTAAAAGCAGGTACATATAACATAATGATACAAAATGGTTTTCAATGCGTTTAGCATTAAATAATATTACAAAATTTGTATAATATATAAATGAAATATTTAATATTTCATTTAAAGATAAAACAATAAAATTTAATACTTTTGTTAGGTTGATTAAATTCCATACATAAATAGTATATTTAACACTTATTCTTTTTATCTTTCTGGTAAACATGAAAAGAGAGCAATATAAAATAACTCCATTTATGAAACCTATACAATAATTAATATCTTTTGTAGGTTTCAGCCCGTAAGAATGAATTCTTTTCTTGTTTTGTTTAAAAAGAGAAGTATTTTGAGTATAGATTGAAGGATTTAATGTTAAATATTTAGCAATATAAAAGTGTCTAGAGCTAATTGGTACAAGTACTTTTTGATAAAGACTTAATAAATATAAAATAAATTGAATGTTTACATCTAGGGTTATTTCAGAATATTTATCACATTTTAAGATTTTTTTAAAAACTGTTGTTATATTTATTGTAAATGTAACTGATAGTAGGGGAGGCGAAGCAGGGATTTCGGGATTTACTCAAGCGCGTCAGATTAACTAAGGGGAGATACCTCCCGAACTCCCGACCCTGTTATGGACTACCACCATTTATGAACCAATAATATTGGTGGGTGAGGCTAGGGCAACCGATCAGATTAGTAAAAAAAATCGATCCCCGTAGTTACTCGAGCGTGTCAGATTAAGGTATTGTGAGTTAATTACATGCAGAAAAGTTAACATTTCAATAATCTGACGATTTGAACGTGACGTAAGAAAATTAGCGAGTCACAAAGTTGCAAAAAAAAACTTCACGTGGATTTACTCGAGCGCGGTTAATTTTTTTTTTGAAGGAAATAATGTAAGGATCACAGAAATAATATAATCTGACGATTTCAACATGCCGAAGAAGCTAAAATCATCACTGAGCGTACAGCGGCTGACGGCGCTGAGAACTGCCTACTATCTGTCGACTCCATAGACATCGGAATATTACTAGACCCGCCCTAAATGATAAAGTTGGTCTGCCTATATAGAGGAAAGATTTGATTGTTTGTTTGTTTGCATTAAATAGGCTCCGTAACTACTAAACCGATTTGAAAAATTACTACAACTCAAGCGGCGACATTTTAATTAAATTTTAAAAATAAAATAACACTTATTGTGGCATAACTATAATAGTTAGACATATGCTGTCGCGACACTTTTTGTAAATAATTATGTGTTCTGCAATGTCGTAGTACAATATTTAATTCTATCATCAATAGTTTTCGCAGCGCACGCAATGTAAAGAATATTTTAGGTATTTTTTTTACACCTGGGGTAAAATTATTGGAGTTTTAGTAAGGAGACCTAATTTAACCTAATAATCAAATCTTTCCTCTTTATATATAGGCAGACCGCTTTTATCACTTAGGGCAGGTCTAGTAATATTTATATGTCTATGGTCGGGTCGTACGTTGATAGGCGCTGGCTTGTTTTATATTCTGTCGCAGAGCCGGAGGCCCTTAGGCCGCGCGTTCGTGTACAACGCTTTGGTTTATTCATTGTGTAAAGATATTTAATAAGTGAAATTTTTAAGAAGTTTAATTAGGCGATTTTCTTTTTTATCATTATAATAGGTATATATTATTTTTTGTTCATTGAAATTCTATTCAGTAATAAAAAATAAAATAAAAAACTTAAAACTGTCAGATTAAGAAAATCCCTCCACATAATTGTCAGATTATAGGTCAGCACAACAAGGAAATCAAACTGAACCGTCTGTATAAAAATCTGACGCGCTCGAGTATGTCAAGGTCACGATTTTTTTTTACATTTTCAAAAATCTTCCACGGGTTTAGGTTACGTCCAAATCGTCAGATTATTGAAATGTAAACTTTTCTGCATGTAATTAACTCACATTACCTTAATCTGACACGCTCGAATAAATCCATTTTTTTTTCAATTTTCTACCTCTTCATACGGCCACCCCCACCACTCAACTCGTCAGATTAATATCTCTCCGTTACCAGAAACACGTAGGGCGTATACGCTATTAATATCTGACGCGCTCGAGTAAGTCATTGTGACGATTTTTTTTTTACATTTTTGAACTATTATACTCGCTCCCCCCACCACTGAAAGGGCATACATCACATAAACTTTTTTTCTTTTTAGTATCTAATCTTTGCAATCCAATAGGTCCCCACAACGCTCGAGTAACTACCCATTTAGCGTTATTTCCTCCCCTACTATGAGGGATATATAGTCTTATTAAAAAAGAATAATACGAAAACAGAAGTCAAAATCTACGGTTAAGAACAACGGTCAGTCTGCGCTCCCGCAGGATCTCGGTATCGCGCATCGGGACACTCGTCTCATCGGACATCGTGTTCGGACATTGTTCGGACATCATGTTCGGGATCGTCGCACCGCGATGAGTTAATTTTGCATATAGAAAGGCCTAGTCACCGTCAGAGTTATTTGCACTAGTAGGATATTTTTCATACGGAGCGTTTGGTGCGGGATTCGACTCGCACAAAACGGGAATCATAACATATTTTTCGGTGGCCCGGGTTTAATGGCTCGCTATAGTATTATTATAGTAACTCCAATTTAATAGTAATATTATTAGTGTTTATAATATTATTATAAAACAAGTTTGTTTTATTTTCTCATTGTTTAAATGGGGGTTATTTATATATTTTTTATTTATGGTTTTATACATCTATAGTAATATTATTAGTGTTTATAATATTATTATAAAACATGTTTGTTTAATTTTCTCACATTTTTAATGGGGGTTCACCGCACAAACGCACTTTAGAGAAAACCGCCACTGATTCCTAGGTATAAGTTCTACGAATTTGAATCTGGAGCATCTATCTCCTTGATTTCGAAAGATTGACCGTAATTCTCAGTTGCATAAAGCGGCTGTATATTACATATGATGTCGCGGTACTTTTTCGCGGTGACTTGCCATCACTGCAATCATTGGTTGACACTGTTGACAGTGGATACACGAGCTAATTTTGGAACCAGTTCCTATTGTATTTACAAAATGATCACCAACACTAACCTGGGGAAGCCGAGACAAAAGCCGCCCGCAGGGCCTAGCAGTAAAAACCTGCGGAGCGGGTTTCTTACTGCTAGTAAACTATTATTATTATGTTTTTCAGAAAATAGTACTGCATGAATTTCTATGTCAACGAAATTATTTTCAACTTACTATGTCATTTCCAACATTAGCTAGTAAGCTTTGAAATATGTATCTATTTAACTGTCAAATCGAATATTGAAGATTCAAAATTGTGGTTAAATGGTATTAGCCATGCTTAGTGACCAGACCTGAAGAGTGAGGTACTTCCCAATCTACCACTTACCCATCTCCTTCCCTCCCTTCAGCCTCATAACATACCCAAATTGGGGACGCCATAATCTCACAGGCTCCAGGCAGTTGGGTCTTGTTCATGCATTAAATTCTTTTGACGGCCAGCACAGATAAGTTTGAAGAGCAGTATGTAATTTGGTGGTTCTCATCATTCTTAACCCTTATACTAGTCTCACACGAGCGCTATACTCTCATATTATAATATGTAGGCTTGGCCTGCTTCACTATTTCACTCGCCACACATTACCATATGGCGAGTGGTATGGTGAAATGGGCTTAAGTTAGCTTTCAGAGTATGTGCCCGTTCCCATTTCTGTTTAAAAAAACGGACATCGTTCCGTCTAAAGATCAGATGTTCTAGTGGCTGTAAAGATGTTCGACACAATTAAAAAATGGATACGGCACGAGGATGGCCAACGCAGTGCGTCCATTTAAAAATCTTGTTGGAACTAGCTCGCTCATAGGTTTGTATGATGCTATTCTCACTTGCTGGGTTGTCATTCCAGCGTGAGCCCCACTATGCCCCGACCCCTCCTCCAGCCAGCTCCGAGTTGCAAGGAAGCATTCCCGCAGGGTCTCCATGATCTTTAGTTTTTTGTCATTCCGTTTTTAACGTGAACAGGGCGTCTGACAACCGATTTTTTGTCTTTCCGTTTTTTAAACGAAGGTGTAAACAGGGCGTCTGATGTCTGGTTTTTTGTCATCTAATTTTGTATGAATGGGTCGAAAATAAACAGGGGGTAAATAAAGGATAATAAAAGTAATCTGAAAACTTTTTTATTTGATTGTTCATAACAAATATTATAATTATGTAGTTAACAAAGTTTACAAAATAGAAACAAGTTTAAAAACTTATAAAGGTTTATAATTTCAAAAGGTCATAAATAGAAACAAATCAGACAGATTCAATAGATCAAATCGACGGTCCCGAAGAACAATCTCAGATGTGAGATTTTGTAGTTTTTGCAGTAGTCAAAAAAAAGTGTTTCGTTCTTGCATTTTTACTGTTTTTGAAATCAAGAAATATAGGATTGTTTTGATATTTTGCATTTCATTCAAAATTCCTAAAACACAGACTTTTAAATCATCAAAAGGAAATTAAAACAAGTCAACAAAACGATTTTCAATTTTTAGCAGATCCGATATTGTTCTTCGGGACCGTCGAAGTAGAGACAAAATAAGATAGAATCAGTTGAAGCGGTTTAAAATTTAGAAAAAAATATTCTAAATTAAATTTACAACAAAAATATACAAAGACAATACTTAATTAAATACAAGGGTGCTTGTATAGGTACAGTACTAGTCAGTGGCGGCTCGAGCACATTTTTGGTGGTGGGGACCGTCATTTTTTTGTGTAGATACTTTCACGTTTTTTTATGTTGTTTTTGTTTTACCAAAAAAAAAGGAGTTGTTTGCGTTTGTCATGTGGTCCTACGAATTTTCGTGTTTTGTAAAACTTTCTGATAAATGTTTAAAATATATAAGAAAATTAGTTTTAAATTTTATACACAGATTGAGGACACCCCGTATCACCACCAAAAAGTATACTGGGAATATATTTTTCAGTTGAAAGTCGACTTCATAATTTTCTTTTTAAAAGATTTTTCATTTCTTACAAAAAGTATAACAAAAGTATATAAAGTAAAATAGATCAGAGGATAAGTCACGCACCTACCAGAAACACCAACTAGGTACCTACATACATAAATATTAAGTTTAATAAAAATAACACAAGATAATCATAGGTAATTCCGTTTACATTACCTTTGATTTGTATTTACCACGAGAACGGCGCTATAGAAATAATCCGATCAATCAATAACAATATTACTATTTACTAAACGTCAAATACGATTATAAAACGCCTAACGTGAATTCAGGCCCGTGCATAACTGATCTACTTCAATTAGAACGAAAAACAAACACTCTCAAGCTTCACACGGGGATTCCGGAGTCTATCCCCATGATTATGGTATAGATGGTTCAAGTGCGCATGCGCGGATCCTTAAAATCTGATGCAAAAATATTCCACGCGAGCAAAGATTTCATTTTAGAAGGAATAGATCTCTGTGCTGTCCCCTAACTGCGCAGAACTCAGTGCGCACAGTCAAGCGGGCGCTAGTATCTAGTGCCTATTCGCCGAGTGTCGAGTCTTATCCGAACAAATCCGAACATACGAAGTGGCCGGCCGCTCGCGCTGTGCTAGTATTAGTATGCTTTAAGGAAGAAAGGAGAGCGGTCGCACGTTCGTTCGCAGAAACTCCTCAAATTTCGAGCCTAAAAATTATCCAAATTAATTTTTTAGATTATATTTCTGCAACTGTTAATTACTTTTATGTTGAGAACGCATTAATTATTTTTTGTGAACACAAAGAATTGTCAATTTTTTCTAAGCATGTTTCTGGAATAACTGGTGGGGACTGTCCCTATGGTCCCCTTGTGAGCCACCACTGGTACTAGTCACTGAACATCTAAAAAAAAAAAACCAAACACTTCCTGAAACTAACTCTAAATTCTTACCACAGTAAAACACTATGATTTTTTTTTACATTAGCTCCACACAGGAAGCTCGGAGGAAAATAATTCCCCTCATTATTGCGGATGCTGTTTGGAGGGCCTAAAATATTAAGTCGTTTAAACCACAGCTTTAGAGAGAAACAACCAAACAATCCGGCCTGAACACAAATACTGATTTGAAGAACCCTTAAAATAAATAATTTCAAACTAGTGCATTTTGTTTTACAATAAAATGACTAATATTTCATATAATATATATACTCTTCTTTTTTTATAAAAACATAGTAGATAGATGAAAATGATTCCTGTGTTGATTTGCAAGATTGGGTGGAGTCAACTGGTGCAAACTTCAAAGCGACATAAATGATCAGCTTATAACATTGTTTTTTTTTTATATTTATTTATTACAGAAATTTAAACAGGATTCAAATTATATCGATAAAGAATGTTGAAATATATAAAGTAATATTTAACAGCCTGAAACGTTGTCTACCAATAAGGGAATATGGTACAGAAAGCTCCAAAATGAACCGTTTAAAAGACCATGGTTCACTGAGGTTAATCTGAAAAGATCAGAAATTAGAATCATTTTTAGATTAAGATCCGGACATGCACTAATGGGAAGAATATTGTGTTTGATAGGCCTCTCTGATTCTCCAATGTGCTCGATATGTGAACAAATTGAAGATGTGGAGCACACATTATAAAAGTGCATTAAATATTAACGACAGAGAGTGACAATATTAATGACCTCAAACTCATCGGAAGTTCAGAATTTAATAGCCTCAACCGAGTTTCATGCCATATCGAGAATAATGAAATTTATTAGATCATGTAAACCGGAAAATATTTGAAAGTGAATTTTTATATAAAATGAATATAAAAGGACTAAGTACCTTTTAAAGATCATTAGAATAGAAGCCTCGATAATATACGTGACATAAAAAAATAAAAATAAATATATATATTTAACAGCCACAAAAAGGTATACGCATTCAGCCTTATTAATAAATAAAACACTTATTGACCATTTAACGCTGTTTCTATTCGGTGGGCGTTGAACGGTGTTCCTGCAATATTACCAATAACATAATAACATTTTTATGTTGACTGCATTGATCTTCGGTACATTTGTGCAAGCGCGGAGGCCATATTATTTCGTTCATTCTTCGCGGGGAAAATTTCTGTTGTGACATAAACTAAACATGTCATGTAATATTCTATGTGCAGTTGATTTAATGTGTTTGAACGGAATATCCGTTGTAATGATCAATTCACTATAATATTATTATAATTGAACATAATTTCTACAATTTGTGTTACTTTTGGCAGTTTCAGTGCTTTCATTGTTTATTGTTTGTAAATATTACATATTAAATATTAATATTTCATACTGTCTCTGTTGTTACTTTAATTTTGTTAACACTACAAAGCACTCTTTTTAGGGTGAATTGCCTATTACAAAAAAAAATATATATTTTTAACATAAAAATATAGGTTATTTTGGATAAATTATTTTTAATCCGCTTAAGTTCAATTAAACTTCCATAAAAGTAATGATATTTAATAACATAAATGGCTTGTGCGTGTGTAAAAATAAATGCCAATTTCGAGTTTATTGTGAACATTGTGCAAAAATGAATTTAAAATGTCAGATTTTTTCAGTTCTCTTGGAATAATTATTTATAATTTTTAATTTTTATGAATGAGAAAAAAATGAAGTGACAGTATTCTACCAAATTCATTTAACCTATTGGCCACAGAATTTATGAGCTGAAAAATTGGCCTTCACCACTGAATTAATTTTGTACCAAAAATTGAAAACCTGCATTGGTGTAATAAACCTATTGTAACTTTTGAACCATATATTGAAATGAATATCAATTCTTTAAATTTGTTTACATATTAGATTAAAGTAAAGAAAAACATATATATATATATATATATATTTATTTTTTTTCTTTAATATGAACATATGTGTAAATAAGGATACAAATGTAACACTCTCTTTTTTTTCCACAATTTTTATTAAAAAAGACTAATAAAATAATTTGGTATGAAAGTCCTCAAATCAATCAGGGACGTTCAGGGTCACTACCAAAAGCATAGAACCACTCGCAAATTTGAAGAAATTAAATGGAGGCTGGTTGCATACAAAACTTGGAACACAAATATTAGGAAAAAAACATAAGAAACATATTATTGACAATTTTACGAAATGAATGATTAATTATTAATTACCAACAGAGCATTCGTCATTTAAAATTTTATAAAAAAATGTCACTGTCATCCTCGTTTTTTGGCGGGCCTACTCTAGCCCTTCAGCGCGCCGGGATTTGTGGTTAAGTACCCGAGTTGATAAAAAGACTATGTATTTTTAGTTTGAATTTTCCGAATCTTTTTAACGTTTTAATAGAATGTGTTTAGGGTAAGCTTTTTTTTCAACTTTTTTCATATATGAAGCTTAAAATACTGCAATTCTTCAACACAAAAGTATATTTCGGATACAAAAATCGAAAAGGTAATTTTATCTAGTTTCTAAAAAGATATTTGTTTTTAAGACATCTTCAAAAATAAGAAATATACAAGACATTTAAAATACCTTGGAAAAATTCCAAAATTCTTTCAGAAATTATTAATAAAATAAGTGTAGGTATACAATAGATAAACAAACTGCTCTGGCTGTGTAAGCAATGTATATATCTTTTCAAGGGCGGATCCAGGATTTTTTTCTGGGGGGGCACAAGGGGCGGAGGGGGGGTGTCCCTCAAGAGCATAATTCCTCCCCCCCCCCCCCCCCCCCGAACAGACCAATTTGTGTTTGTCAACTTTAATGGGAGGGGGGGGGGGCTTTTCCGACCGCGCTTTCCCCCGACCGTACCGCTCTCACAAATGCTGATTATCATATTTCATTTGCAAGTGCATGAATGGGATGCAACGAACAAAATTCGCAATTCCAGCCAGAAATAGACAAGAGTTTGACTCATGTTCTTTCTGTTATTTTATTAATATTTTAACAACTCTGTGCCCCCGTGCCCCCCCCCCCCCCTAAATCCGCCCTTGATCTTTTCACGAACAATTTTTTGTCAATTTTAATAAGTAATGTTTTCACATCCACGGTCGTTTATCAATTGAATAAAATTAAAGAGGTTTTTTTAGTAAGGCTGATTGTATATAAAGCAGAAGGGTAGTTTTTTTTTTATAAACTTTGAATTTCTCATCGAATTTCGGAAAAGGTATTTTAAATGTGCCATATATTTCTTCTTTTTGAAGATGTCGAAAAATCAAATACGATTTTTAGAAACTAGATAAAATAACCTTTTAGATTTTTGTATTTCAATTATACTTTAATATTCATAAATTGGATTATTTTAATTTCATAAATGAAAAAAGTTGAAAAAAAAACCACATCTATTTTTGACTGCACCTCATGTGTCAGTAGTCAGCGCCAAAATGCGACATTGCTAGCTCTTTTGCAGTCAGTTAATCCTTAGCGAAACTTTAGACTTTTTTTTACTTCAGAATTTTCAAAAATATGATGTTATTCAAATTTTTATGAAGTTTTTGATAATGACAAATATTTGGCAGTATTAGTTATTTATTTTGTTTTTGTTTTGTTTTTTATATGTATTTACATACCATGTTCCGTATGTTAATTCTCATCCTAATTTGACTGTCCTAAAACGGGAATCCTCCTAGTTAGGCAGTCAAAAAATTTCTTAAATAATGTATTTAAATGTATAATCTTTTACTAAATAAAAAAAATAAAAATAAAAATGAATATGTGTTATTTTAAAAAGCTCACTGCTACACTAGGTTATAATTATTTTGTATGTGTTATCACTTAGACACCACAATTCCGCTAAGGGTTAATGACATTTTTTATTAATAAGAATTCGAAACAGAAATTGTACAGTCTCTATTCAATGGGCAAGTAAAACATTGTTTAAAAGTGTTTTTTATTAGTAAGGGTGTAAGTATACAATGATCCGTAAACTTCAATACATACAAATATATTTTTGGTAAAGCCAACACATAGACGATATCAATATTGATAAAATGAAAATTTTATTTTAACTAACCCAGTAGAGATAATATTCAAAGACAAAATTAGTAAATAAGATCGGCACTGCAACCAAAGTACTTAATTAATTAATATTAATTCTTCAACACTGCAAATGCAGAGCACAAGTAAACATTCGTGCAGGGCACATTATATAATTATCCAAGTTCAGGGAGTTCATTTGCATTTTGAATTGTTCATATTTCAAAGTTTTGGTTAAATTAATTTTGTTTAGGTTAATAATATTATTGTACCATCTTACACCTATGTAAATACAAGTAGTGGACACCTATTCATTCATTAGTTTAAATCTATTGCTTATGCTATTTGTGGGATGAATTTTAAAAAAGAAGTAACTTTGTAAATGTGATATAAGGCGTTTGTTTCTTTGATTTATTGACAACCCCCCTGGTTGCGATTGCCATAGATTCAACTGTTTGCGAATCACTACAGTGTTCGCTCTCCTTCTCATAAAATAATCTCTAAAATAAAATTAAATAAGGTTTGTTCAATATTGTTAAACACACTTGTAAGTACAAGTTTTTTTATTTGATTTACCATCGCAATTATTCATCCCCCATAAGACCATTTTAATAGTGTTTATATGTTGTGTATGTCATAACATACTCTATAAAAGACATAGAAAAATTTTCTTATTCATTCAACAGTGAGGTTGATACGGTCTTTCCATTTAATTTATTACAATTATAGGAAGCAGAGCTAAAATAATAATTATAAGTAATTACAATGCAAAGCTATGACATATATTATATGATATCGATAGAAGATATCATTGGCAATGTACTCATAGGCATATACAATATATACATTAAGGCGGGTCATTTAAAAAAAAAGATGTTATTTTAAAATTCTAAGAGCGATAAAAGGTTTCCAAATGGGCTCAAAATGACGTGTTTAAAAATTTTCAAATTTCTGATACGATCTTTTTCAGATTCACTTCAAAGTTTTGAAAATTTTCATTTTTTTACTAGTATACACATATAAAAGTTACTATAAATCCTTTAAACCATATTTTTTGTAATCTTCCATAGCAAATGTAGTATATATTTACGAAATCATATACAAAAAGTCCCAGTTTTAATTATTGGAGGCGTGAGGTGGGGGTAGGTGGAGCACCGATTGCTCTAAGCGCAGCCGCGACACTTGTCGTAATCGTCAGCGTTGGGTTGGCGTCGGAGTCAGTATCGCTAAGGATGCGTCAAAAAGTCTCCTATTTGGTGAAACTTGCGACGTCAAATAAAATTAAATTTGAAATGCAAAAACCTTCTTAAGGCGCCGTAACCGGGCTCAAAAAGAAGAAGATGGAGAGATATTTAATTACGAATGTTAGAGGAGCGCGCTAATATTTAAAGCGATAAAATCGATGCGAAAATTGTGAAAATGTTTAATAAAACACAACTTGTTTAAAATAGAGCAAAAATCTCGCGGGGATTGTCTTCAACAGCATAAAAACTGAATTTTTTCATACATATAAGTTGTAAAATAACTGAAACAAACGTGTTTATAATAATTTTTGGAGCATACTTTGCGATTTTTTTCTATCGAGGGAATTTTATATAATTTGCATTTCGGCGTGGGGAATGTCTAGATTATCTTCAAGAGTAACATATATATATTTTTAAGAGCTTTAAAACATAAAGTGTTTAAGGGAGATATTATGTAAGAAATCGGTAGAAATTCGGGTAGCTTAAGTCACGCTGTTCTCTTAAAATTTGATTTTAAATTCACCATTGCATTAACGTCGAGATTATGCAGGAGCGGTGTGCTCAGTTCTCGGAAATTCAGTTGTGATGCGAGCGTTTTACGGGTGCGCAGCGTGCGTATGGTATAAAAAACTTTTACAAAATGGCGATTCCTGTTCTGTTGTTCTGCCGACAAAAGAAGAAAGCTGTATTGGTAACACCTTTCACCTTTGAAAAACTTTGTCGTTAAAGATAAGACAAAATATTTGCGATACCGGTGGATTGGTATTTCAAATTCTCACACATTTGCGTCATGTATAGATGATGCTCTTTTAGGCAGACGATCGGTTGGCATATATACAAGACACTCGTCTAAAAAGGGTTAATGGTTGAAACCCTTGCCCTATTTGTAAAAGAAAATGGTCAAATAATAGGAAAAAGTAAGTTCGCAGAGCTTAATCCTAAAAACTTATTACCGAGTAATAAACTGCCGCATAATGTTTGGCTCTGTTGCTACCATGAAAATTACATGATGGTAGTGAATACAACGTACAGTACCAGAGTTTTCTCAGTATAATCTAACATTCATTCCTTCAGTACTTTGTGAGGAACCCCGAACTGAATGTAGTTTGAGATAGTTTGATATATGATTTAATTTTCTCAAAAACAAAATCAACGGATGGGGACAGTTTCAATCGCCTGTCTTCGACAAAAAAATTAAAATAAATATTTATTGTTACAGGTACTGTATGCAAGGAGCGTTGGACTAGAATTAGGGACAACCATAGGAAGGCTTTGGATTTACGCAAGAGCAAAAGCGACCAAGCAGAATCGAAAATAAAACCTGCTAAATTCTCCCAAGAACTGGCTTTCCTAACACCATACCTAAACGATGAGGAAGAACGACGATCAAACTTATCGCCTTGTTTCTGTTGAAACTTGTTAGTCTAAATAATAATGTATTAAGCGATGCACCAAGTTCACTATCCACAGAATCCGCAATATCAACACGAAGTGTCGGTAGGAAATCGAGTCTCGCAGCTTCACAAGCTTCGCAAGGACCAACTGCAGCCACCGTTCTAAAAGAATACTTAACAACAAAAACGGCACAGAACAGTAAACAGAGCGATCCTCTACTTGAGTTTTTTTTATCAATATGGCAAAACAGTAAAGACTTTTCCTTTACAAGACCAAATTCAGATTAAAGCTCAGTTGTTTCAAATGGTTAACAGCATAGAGATGAGGCTGGCGACAACTCCAAATCTTGATTCTAATCCTATGGCATCTGGTTCAAACGTGAGAACAGTTTCAAATGTGTTGCTTAGTCCGGCACCCACTAGTTCGAATTCAATATTTCCTCAACCTTCGCGTTCAAATACAATGATGTTTACTACACCTATGATTAACCAGTCTCCGGCACGTTCGTCATCTACACCCAACGAAATGCCTGCTTTGAATGAAACAATTTCTGCACATACCAATAGTGAAAGTCTGCTTATTTTGTCTTCCCATAAAAATGTTAACAATACGAAACATTTAGATTCAATGGATCAAAGTACACAGATTCTCCGTCAATATTTACATTTTAATAATAAATAAGAACACAGCAAGCCTTTCTTCTTGTCCTATAGCCTCCCTGTATTTTGTATTCTGTCTTAATAAATGTGGTTTCAGAATGTCAACAAGAAAAGTGAATTTAGCTTGAGACATACGAAAATATTGGAAGAACTTGGCGTCATCGTTTAACAAATCAGGAAATAGTGTGTGAAATTCTCCATATTATGTAGTGCCGTTCCTTATCCAGAATATTCCTTAGTGAGAGATGACATCTCTGTTTCTATCCGATTTTGGTCATTCTTCTTCTCTTACCCTCTTGAAATATTCAAATTTCGCGCGATTTTTTGTCCCTCTGTGATTGCAATCACTGCTACCAACAGTTTGGCGCTCGCAAGCCTCTAGGCGACGCCATTTTCTTCAATTGGCGTCAAATTTCTATCGCGTGTGGTCGTCTAGTTATAATATCGCGATATAAACTAAAAACTAGATTGTCCTTCTCCAAAATTCTTACGAAAATCATTACGCAATGTCAAAAATAATGTGTCTCCCGAAGCGGTTGACATTTCGGCGTCCGCGAGTGTAAATCGTGACGAAATATGAAAAACGAAACGAAAGAATTTGTGTTCTGATTGTTCCTCTAATGAATCCGTTTGTGACAATAAACGAAAAAGACGAAGGCGTCGCCGACGCTCATCATGTTCGCAGGGCTTCATGCTCCAGAAGGCGAGAAATAGCCCGGTCTATTAAAAAAAATTAACTGAACAAGTAGGCAGACTACAAAATGTTATTCTGCAAGCACCGAGGTCAAGATTCGCAGAGAATATGTCCATCGCAGAAACTGAGAAAGAATGCTCATCAGTATCCGGGCGTAATACCTGTATTTTTCAAATGCTGAGTCCCACCATTTCTCTTAAAGAACCCTTATTGACTGCCCCTCCTCGAGACAGACTCGAAGTGTTAGAGCGTCTTCAACGATTTAATCAGAAAGATTGGACCAATGTGAAATATAACAAGGTCATTACGGAACACCTTGCCGATCCGGGCTTTAAGGAGCTCGAGGTGAACTTTGAGTTGCAACCATATGATTCTGGGTCTTCTCAAAAGGTCGCTATTGAAAGATCTTTCGCATAACACATGCAGCTCTCAAGCACAGGGAGCAACTGCAGCAGTCTCTGCAGCAATTGGTCGAATGGGGATTCAAAGTACAGGATGTTTCTCCAGAAACCCTGTACGAGAAAGTTAATGAGTTGTTTGGAGGTCAGAACGATTTACAAAAATGCTCTAATGACCTGCTACAAATAACATGCGGAAAACGGGCAGAGAGAATTGAATTTAGACGGGACAAGATTCTCAATTCCTGTGAACAGAAATCAGACAAAAAAAGTGCTTATGCAGATCCCTCCAACTTCATCTCATCTCTTCAATGAGGAAGCCCTCTCTACCCGATTGCAGAAATTGGGAGGAGTAAACAATTGTTTTAGGCCCTTCCCACAAGCCATCACTTCAACCAGTCCACCGAAGGAGGGATCTGGCACAAAAAAGGCTTCAAAACCAGTTCAATACTTTCCGGCCCGAGATTCCTTTCCGGCCTGAGATTTCTTTCCGGCCCGAGATTTTATTCCGTCTCGAGAATTTTTTCCATCCCGAGAATCCTTTCGCCCAAGGGGGGCAGACCCCCAAATGTATCCCCAGCCCTCCAGCTCTGGTGTTAAAAGGGGGGGAAAGGATAGTAGCAAGCGACCGGTGCGAGGGCAGACCTGTAACCGATGTTACTACAGGGGTGCATGACTGGAGGCCATCAAAGTTTCAAGCGGGACAATTGCTGAATTTCAAAAACAAAAGGGCCACTCTAAATGCTCTCAAAGTTGTTCAAAAAAATCATAAGGGGATACAGAATCCCCTTCTTTACAAAGCCCCTATTATTAAGCCCAACTGCCTTAAATTTGAAAATATTTGTGACAAAGTCTACCCCAGCCATAACAAAAGAAATAGAAATTCTCATTGGAAGCGGCAGTCAACAACTCCAGTTTTCTCTCCTAAATGTTCCTGGTCTGAAAAGGGGACGGCAGCAACAGACCTCTTCTTAACCTGAAGGGTCTCAATCTCTTTGGTGTCGGTAAGAAAATTTTCTTTAATGTCGCATCAGAAAGTTCCCGAATTTCTCCAACCACAAGACTGGATGACAAAAATAGACATATCGCGCGCATATTTCCACATCCCAGTCGCAGAGTTTCACCGTCGTTTTCTGAGGATTGTGTACAAAGTAGTCTTTGCAAATGACATGCCCTTCCCAGGGCTTGAGCAGTGCTCCACAGGCCTTTGCCAAGGTGACCAATTGGGTTGCGGAGACCTTACGTCATCAAAATGTGAGGACCATTGTAAGTATACCTGGACGATTTCCTTCTGGCCCACCAGGACAGGGAAATTCTGAAGGTCCAACCTTTTTGAACCTACTAAGAGACCTCGGTTGGACCGTCAATTTGAAAAAAGCATCAACCAGCAGACACAAACAATAATGAAAGACATATCATGATGGGCACAGAAAGTAAAGGTTTTTATGCCACTATACGTCACCGCTGTCTCTCATTTCCTTTCGACCGATGATACAAGTCGATGGTGCTCCGGTTGCGGGGACCAGGGAACAGCAGGATTGGCACAGCAACTTGAAAGAAATGTTTGCTCTAATAAACGCCTTCAAAAACCAGAAAAGATGTTTGAGGAGTTCGACTGTTCTAATATAGTCCGAAATTCGTAAACCGTGCAAACCAATAATATCTGACAGTTAGAATAATTGTCAGTCCATAGATAAAGTCCGAAAAAAGAAATACCTTATCAAATACATACCATAAAGCAAAACCGGGGCAACTTGCATCCTTTTACTTTATTCCAACAATATGGCTAATACACGAGGAGGTAAAGTAAATAATTCATCGGAAAATGAAGATAAAACTGTGGAAAAAATTATTCAATATATCGACAAAAAAATTGATAATATGAAAAGAGATAGAATTGCTAATATTGAAAAACAGTCGGAGGAAACCAAAAAAAAGCATTGAATTTATTAGTAACCAGTACGACGATATCATAAAAAAATCGACCTGGCAAATGAATATAACCGAAAAATAACAAATGAATTTGAGATTATTAAAAAACAGCACACAGAACAGAACATAACAATAAAAAAATGGAAATCCGAGCCTCGGAACTGGAGTACAAATCTAGATCTAATATCTTAGAGATAGCGGGTATCCCCCAGAAAAATGGAGAGCAACCCATCGAAATAGTAAGGAGAGTTGCTGCTGCAGCCGGTGTAAAAGTGCAGCACTCTGACGTCGGTGAAGTAACCAGAATTACAGACCGGCGCAACCAGGCACCCCCCAAATTGCTTGTGAAGTTTTTAGACACAAGAATAAGAGATGTACTTTTAGAAAAAAGAAAATACATTAATTACAATTAATGTATTTATAAGCCCGTACCATAAAGAAATTTTATGGAAGGCGAAACAAATAGCCAAAGAAAAAAAATATCAGTACGTATGGATAAAAAAAGGACAGATAATGCTACGCAGGGCCCAGAATGAAAAAAATTGTATACATAAAACACCTAGATGACCTGAACAAAATTATCTAATTAAATTTGTCTGTATATACTACATACCAAAAATAATAATTTACCAAAATGGATGAACAAATAACTATATCTAAACCAGAGAACATAACATCACTTAAACATAATTTTAACATTTTACATAAAAACATAAGGAGCATTAATAAAAACTTCAATGAACTACAAGTACTAACAAAAAGCTTAAAATTAAAATGGGACATAATTATACTTACCGAATGCTGGATAACCGATAAATACTCTGCTTTACAAATTGACAATTACATCCCTCACTCAACGTTAATGAATAAGGGAAAAAGTGATGGTGTAGTTGTATACATTAATGAAGATATAGAATATAGAAGTTAATGTTAAAGAGATCAGTATAAATAATGCAAACTGCCTAAAATTATCAATTGGGAATGATAAAGCCATACTAGCAATTTATCGATCGCCCTCAACCAAAAACATAGAACCTTTCCTTAAATCTCTATATCATGAACTAAATCTACTCAAAAACATTAATAACGTGTTTGTTATTGGTGATATCAATATTGATATTCTTCAAAATGGACATCCAAAAAAATTTTACTATATGCAGACGCTTGCTTACCATGGATTCAAAAGCCTCATAAATGAACCAACTCGAATATCAAATGAAAGAAAAACTTGCATCGATCATATTTTTAGTAAGACTAATAAACAAACTCAAGCCATCATATATACATCCACCATTACAGACCATTACTCAACAATTCTCTCCATTAACAAAAATAAAACAGGAAAAATTCAAAATCATAAAATTGTACTGCAAATATCAGAAGCCAATTGGAAGGAAGTAAAAAAAAAAAATTACAAAATACTGAGTGGACAAACCTTTATGAAATAGATGATACAAATTCTGCTTGGAGCTATTTTAACGAAATTATACAACATACAATACTATCGAATACCAAATTAATAGAAAAAAGATATCCCATAAAAATAAGCACATCAAACCTTGGATTACACAAAACATCATCAACTGTATAAGGAAAAGAGATGAAATACATTTAAAAGTTAAAAAAGACCCTTACGATATATTTAAATTAAGATTCTATAAAAGATACAGAAATATATGTAAAAATGTTATTCGCAACGCCAAAGAAAACTACTATAAAAGGAAAATAGAAGAATGTAACAATGACTCCAGAAAAATATGGAAGATTATCAAAGAAATCACTAACTCTGAACCCTCCTACAACAAGAAAATGATTGGAGAATTAAACATTGACATGATTCCTACTTCTTTTGCAGAGTATCCTGACAAAATTCTGGAATATATTAATAAATTTTTCACTAACATAGGCTCGCAATTGGCAAATAAAATCACAAAACCAATTACTAATGAAAAGGAAATAGAAAATAATGAAGACTTAATCCAAGATAACACACTAAATCTAAACCAAATAACTAGCAACGAACTTGGAAAAGTGATTGCTTCACTAGATAACAACACTTCTTCAGGAAATGATCCTATCTCAATCAAAACTATAAAACATCTCCAAGATGAGTTGATCCTCCCCCTGACATACCTTATAAATCTCTCTATATCAAAGGGGATTTTTCCTTCTTGTCTAAAAAATGCTACAGTTTTACCAATTTATAAAAATGGAAGCAAAAATGATATAAATAATTATCGCCCTATAAGTATCCTAAGCACTTTCTCAAAAATCCTAGAAAAAAATTTGAAAAGCCAAATCGTTCACTTTCTGGAATTTAATAAAAAAATTTCCCCGACACAATATGGATTTCGGGAAAGTTTGAGTACCGTGAACGCCATTGAACATTTTACAAGAATTGCTATAAAAAGTTTAGACGATGGAAAAAAATGTCTGGCTGTTTTTATAGACCTAAAAAAAGCCTTTGACACAATAGATCATAAAATTCTTCTCACAAAACTTTAAAAAATTGGCATATCTGGCACTCCACTAAATTTACTGATGACGCACTTGACAGGACAAACACAACAAGTACAAATAGGCCAACAAAAAAGCAATCTTCTTCCAATAAACTACGGCGTCCCTCAAGGAAGTATCTTGGGACCAATCTTATTTCTCATCTACATAAATGAAATTACCAAACTTCCCATCAATGGAAACATAATTAGTTTTGCCGATGATACTGTTATGTTATTCCACGAAAAGGACTGGATGGACACTTATAAAGAGGCTGAACATGGACTAACTGTACTTCAAAATTGGCTTCGGATGAACTCTCTTACGCTCAATGTAATTAAAACTAATTATCTAGCCTTTTCAATAAACTCAAGAGGTCAACCGGGTAAAGAATACACTCTCAAATTGCACGAGTGTCAAAACAATAAGTTACATTGCTCTTGCCCTATTTTAACAAAGGCAAAAAGTATTAAATATCTAGGAGTGGAAATAGACGAAAAACTTAGATGGGACATACACATAAAGGGAATCACTAAAAAGCTTACGAGACTTGTATATTTCTTCAAAAACCTAAGAAACATACTACCTAGGAAAGACATCAAAAAAGTATTTTATGCCTTGTCATTCCCGTCTTGAGTACGGAATTCTAGTATGAGGATCTGCTACAGCAAATCATATTAACCATGAAGATATTGCTCAGAAGAGCATTATAAAAACCATACTAAAATTACCCATCAGAACCCCCTCAAAAGATATTTTTAAGTGTTTTGACATTCTAAATTTAAAACAAATATATGCCAAGAATATTCTTATACATCATTTTAAAAACAGAAAATCTCCTAATGAAACTCGGGTACATGACACAAGAGCCTCAAAAAAGGATATACGAGATGTTCCAAAATTCAACACAAGTTTTGGCGAAAGAAACCACATATATGTGGCAACTAAACTTTACAACATCCTTCCTCCAAGTCTGAAAAAGATAGAAAAGATAAATAAGTTTAAGGAAAAAATCAAAACATGGGTGAAAGAAATTAATGCAGACATACTAGAGAATGTATTAAAAACATCATAGAAACTAAATAATGGAAAATCAAAGAAATCTACCAGTCTGCCTCAGCACAGGACCACCTAGTGAGGAGGACTAAGAACAAACAGATCAAATATTTATATACCTTATCTTATATCATATATCTTGTAATTCTCATAAAACCTGTAACTAAATAGCCACTAATAAAAAAAAAAAAAACAAAAACAAAAAACAACAGTACGGTTCTCGCTTATTTGAGGAACGAAGGAGGGACGAAATCCGGTGACCAGACAACTCAGAATGAAACCAACTCAGAAGCATCTCAGAAAGGCCATTAAGAGTGATAATAAAAAAATATAAAAACATTGGTTGAATAGGTTAAGTTAGGTTAGGGTTACAGGCTATTTGAAAATTATATTTTCATAGCTTTTAATGACATTTCTGAGGTGGTTCTGAGTTCTTATGAGTTGGTTTCATTCCGAGTTGACATGGAACCACGAAATTCCTAGGTCTCCTTAATCTGTCCTTTCGTATCTTGTCTCTGGTAGACAAATACAATATTTATTTATTTATTCAACGCCCAGAGGGCTTTTACAGTAGTACAATTTGTTTATGACAGATGCTTTTTAAACAGATAGAGAAGTGATAAGAATAAAATTAGATAAAAATGCACAAAAATCCAAAAATACAGCGATTTGATAAGTTTACAAAAATACATATATGTTTAGGAATAGTTTTGGAATAAGTTTTTTACAAGATCCACAAAATTCGCCAAGTTGATGTTGAATATGTCAACATCACTTAAGTACTGATTTCCCATAGTGTGAAATCTTTGTATCGGAGAGTGGGCAATGTAGTTCCGCTTATGAATGCTGCAGTAGAATAGTGTATTTTGTCGTGTGGTTACTGTCGGTATTCGTAAGTTTATGAGTTGTAGGAGTTCGCAACAGTCGAATTTAGAGTTAAGTATTTTGAATAAAAATGTCAAGTCGTTTATTTTACGTCTGTCTTCTAGTGTGTGTATTTTTAGAATATTTAGTAATAGATTATATTTTAAGTCTTCTAGTGGGATATTTAATTTAAAATTTATAAAACGCAGAAATTTTTTTTGTATTCGCTCAATATTATTAACGTGAATTTTGTAAGATTGAGACCAAACTACCGAGTTATTTTCAATTTGGCTTCTAACTAGAGATACATATAATAGTTTAATGGCTTCTATGGAATTAAAGTTTTTAGTTGTTTTTAAAACGAAGCCTAGTGTTTTCATATCTTTGTTCATAATTTGGTGGATATGATTGGCGAAACTTAGTTTTTCATCCAAAATGATTCCCAGATCCCTCATTTCCGTGACTCTTTCTAAAGCTGTGTTATTGATGGAATATTCGAATAAAACAGGATTTTTATTTCTGAAGAAAGTCAAGGTTTTACACTTTTCTACATTTAAAAATAAATTATTTTGAATGCACCAATCTTTAAACTTAATAATATTTGACTGTAGTATTTGGCAATGATTTATATCAGTTATTTTCTTGTATAGCTTGATGTCATCAGCAAAGAGCAATACCTCGACATCATTGAAGCAATTGGTTACATCATTGATGAAAATGAGGAACAAAACCGGGCCAAGGTGACTGCCTTGCGGTAGGTCACTAGTAGCCCAGAAAGCTTTCGACATCCAAGATTTTATTTTGACGAACAGTTTACGATTAAATAAATAGCTAGTAAACCATTTTAGCATTTTACCCCTGTAAGGTATCAAAAATCATCGAACGGGCCCCGAACAACGCAAGTACATCAGGACGAGCAAGCAGTCCCCTCTCCCCGCTTCCGCAAATACCGCAACAAGGAATGGTCACGAAACCGTTACGTGCACCTACTAAAACATCGCAATAAGTTCAACGGAAACTCCGCGCACCTCCCCATTCTTTCGGACCGCTAGAGGGACAAAACAAACAAACCCTTCACCGCACCTCACACCCCAAGATCGTCTCAGGAAGCGTTGTACGAACTTGTCCAGGCCAACCGTCGAAAGTTTGCAAAAACAACAGGAAACCTCGTAAACCTCTCCTTACCACCGGACAAGTTTAGGAAGCAACCATACTCCCCGCTACACCTACTACTTCACCTGCAACAATCACTCGCGAGAACCATGGGATATAAATCCCCCCACACTTGGTTCCAAGGCAGTGAAGCCCTGGATTTCAAGGTAGTCGGCCACGCCGACGGTGGTCACAACGATCGGCGTAAATCATAGACGGAATCATGTAATAATCGGAGTAAAATCAGTGCCGGGAGAAAATAGCCCAAACACACTTAAAGTGTAATCTAAGCATCTCGCTCCCGTACCGACTCGTATCCCCGTGCCACACCATGTTTAATTAAATCAAAACCAACTACTTCTCGACGATCTACCGGACAATATCACGACTTGCATATAATTCCACAATACAAAAGTTGTAATGGGAGTGTTATTACCCAACGCGCCAGTAAAATACGAGCATCAGTTAAGTGATCCGATTCTATAACCGAAACAATCTCTTACTTGGACAGCACGCGGATATACCTAGACTGTTTACATAAAAGTGATAATGAAGTGACAACACTCCATACACAGAAAGACTCTAACAAACGAATTTAATAATAAAGACGAATTCGTACACAGACGTTACGTGTAAATACCTAGGCCCGACTATCGCTTAACGAACCGGAGAGTCTGGTCCCGGTTGTGAGCTTCGTGTGGATATCTCTGCGACTCTGGTGAGGAGGATCCGGAACCTGGGCTGACCTAACCACGTACCCACCTCCAACGCCTGGGCCTCCAGCCTGCAGGCGTTGGCTCGCCACACCTTCGGCCATTTGCCGACCACTAATCGGAATCTCCGAGAAAGGACCACGGCGACTCGTATGGTTTCTCCTTTAACGTTTATTGAATAGAATTCTTTTTGAGCCAATTTAGGTAGGAACATTTCCATATATGTCATGCATTCAGATCTCCCAATACATGTTTTGAAGAATAACCTGTTTAATTTATCAATTACCTTACTTGAGCAATGATATTGGGTTGAGTCCTCGCATCCTGAGAGACTGAGCTGAGCCAAGGGCACCGAGGCGATAAAAGAAGAAAGGTAACTTCAAAAGTCAGTCAAATGAGTAGACTTATGTAATGATCCACTTCACAGTAAGATGCAATAGAAACTTGCATAATCAATTAAAGAGAATCACATATAAAACGTTACACCCCTTATTCCTAGAGCAAATAGTTTTTGGATTAGTAGTTTATGGGATACTTTGTCAAATGCCTTCGAAAAGTCTGTATATATGCAGTCGACTTGTTTATTTTCTGCAAAAGATTGTAATATGAAGTTTTGAAATATTGTGTTAGTTGCGGTAGATCTACCTTTGATAAAACCGTGCTGTTTTTGGTCAATTAATTTTATTAATTTGGGATGGATTTCATCAAGGACCAGTGATTCTAAAAGCTTAGGTAGTACTGACTGTATACAAATGGGGCGATAATTGGCTATATTAGTGTCGTCTCCTTTTTTGTAGATAGGTGTAATGAAGCTAGATTTCCAGCGGTCTGGAAAGTGTCCAAGGGTTAAGAGACGGTTGAATAATAATGTGAGTGGTTTAGATAATGTATTAGAGCATTTTTTGAGGAATATTGGTGGAATGTTGTCTGGGCCAGCGGATTTGTCAGTGTCTAAGGAAAATAATTTCTGTACGCAACATTTTTGTGTGATATGGCAATTTGTTAAGTGTGTAGTCTTGCTAAATTTGTATTCAGGTATTTTGTCATCTGGGGTTTCTTCATCATATACATCTTTGAAGAACTCCGAAAAAAGGTTTACAATGTCCTGTGTATTGTTTGCACTGGTTCCATTCATTTGCATTATTGGCGGGTAGTCTGTGTTTTCATTGTTTAGTTTTTAAAGAAATTTGTTTTCATTGTATAATTTTTAAAGGAAGTGTCCTCGATAGAGGTTATATACACTTTGTAACATTGTTTGGAAAGATCTTTAAATTTTTTCCTGGTTTCGCTAAAGATTTTATAATCACTATGGATTTGCTGTGTTTGAATTTTTTGTGTTGACTCTTTTTTTGCTGAAGAGGCAGTAAGCTCTGATGAGAACCAAACCGGGTAGGTATAGCTTCTCGGTGTATAAAAAGGTACATAGGATTCAATAATATTAGAAAAGCATAAATAAAGTTGGTCTAAAGATAAAATTGTAGATGGAGACGAGGGTATATTTAGAAATTTCAAAATTGAAAGTATGAAAGGGGGTGAGGTTTAAAAATATTTAAGATATCCGCAATCAAATAGATTAGATCATACTAGTATTAAAAATGATATTAGGATTAAATTTAAAACTAGGATCAGAAAAATTTTGAAATGCAATCTATCTGCTAAAAATTTAGTAAAGGCGATAAATACTTGGGCAATACCTCTATTAACTTACTCATTTGGCATAATTAAATGGTCTAATACAGATTTAGATAGCTTAGAACGATTGATTAGAACTACATTAACAAAATTTCATTGCCATCATCCAAATTCAGCTGTAGAACGAATTAATTTACCCAGAAATTTAGGAGGTAGAGGTATAGTCAAAATAACATCTTTAAAACATAATCAGGTTGAAATGCTAAGAAATTTTTTCCATAGGAAAGCTGATAGTTCAGAAATGCACAAAATTATTTGCAAGGCAGATAGAAATATTTCACCATTAAATTTATACGACGAGAATGCCAGCATTCTTATAAATACCAACCAGGAATTATTAGATTCCTGGTCAAATAAAATTCTTCACGCAAAACACTTCAATTATCTCAACCAAACATATGTTGACAAATTTTCGTCAAACAAATGGTTGAGTATTGGAGAGTTGAGCGCAGAAATAGAAGGCTTTATGCTTGCCATACAAGATAGAGTCATTAATACTAAAAACTAGCTTATGCCTATTGCAAATGCAATAAACGGGTAAAAACTAACTTGACTTACTTACTAACAGAAAAAAAAAATTCATAGTAAGCGGGTAGGTACCTACGGTTAAACATACAAATATATATAAAGCCGCCCACAGGGCCTAGCAGCAAAAATCTGCCATACGTTAGTATATAGACACCATTGTAGGCATGCACACATCAAATCCCCAAAGTTTCATCGCAATCGCATGAACGGTTTAGCAATGCGTAATTTCATGATGCCAGAGCTCACTTTTGTATACAGAAACCGTCGTGGGCATGCACACATCAAATATACAATTTTTTATCGCAATCGGATGAAAGGTTTAGCAACGCTTAGCGGTTAAACACAGAATTATGTATAAAGCCGCCCGCAGGACCTAGCAGCAAAAAGCTGAAACACTACATACACTAATTCCCGGTACATTTAGTTTTCAAACAGCTCATGCGCCACCTATTATTTTTTTTTATACAAATTTCGTGAAGCCAGAACTCACCAGTAGTTTTATACAAACCTTGTATTAACAATAACGAACACAACAAAAAAAGAATTTTTCAATTTGTTGCAGTCCTTCAGAAGTTATGAGCGTACGTACATTTTCATAAAAATTTTATAATGCCAGAACTCACCAGTAGTTTTACTGCTTAAAAAAAGCGCTATACGAATTTAATACTTAAAAAAAATATCCCGTTCAACTTCGAGTAATTTCTGTAAAAGTTCGGTTCGAATTCTATTCAAGTTCTATAGATATTTTTGTATTGTGATGCAACTGGCATTTACTGATAAAAAAATAGAACTTACACAGAACGTGAAAATGAACTTAAAAAAATTGTTAAATTATTCAGTATCGTGGAAACAACATTACCTTAGTAAATTAAATTGCATCAAGAAACCTAAATAATTGTCTATCTACCCATTCCGGTAGGTACCGGCGCTTTTCCTTAAAAAATTCCGGCAATGTTTTTGCTTTTTTCATCATATTTGCAATAGGTACTACCGAAATAAGTAGGCACCTACCCTTGAAATCAATTACATTTCAATTTGCACTTGCCGGTAAATATCTATCCTTCTGAAGTTAATCTATGGGCGTATATTGTCGTATTTTTTTTCGAAAATTTTATAGGTTTTTCGGCGACCCTGAACTTTTTTACATGGGACGGACACCTTATATTGTTATCAAAAGATGCGTTATGTTTTCGTGTATCGTATTTTTCAAAAACATCCAAGCCGGAATCGTTTTTTGGGCCGTAATGCCGTATACCGCAAAATCAACAACCGAAACCGCTGAGAGATCCGTTTTATTAGAGTAAACATATGACATTTCGGATACTGGGCTGTCTCAACATTTGCTGTTCAAGCGCGGGTCTTTTGTATAAGGTACTTACCTACTATATCATACACGGACAGATAATATTCCATAATTATATTTTTTACACAGGCAAGACCGATGCACAAATTTGCAGAAATCCCGCTTAAATTTAGGCCCTGCTGAACAACGCAAATTTGAAATCCGCCATTTAAAAAAAAAATTCTTCATACAAAACCTATTAGGGCGGGGTCTGCTTTTTTTAAGGTGGTAGTGGCTTTTAACGCCATCACGACTCCATCTTCAGTGTTGCAAAGTTCGAGAAAAATTATAAAATTTTAATATACCAGCCAATTTTACAGGCTGCAAACGATTTGCATTTATCGATGAAAGTGAATTTTTCGCAAATGTCAGAAAAATGTCGAATTTGAATGCAATATTGTGAAACATTTTCAAGGGGGAGCTAAACATGTTTTGGTTTTAAAAGTTTCTAAAACTTGTAATGTTTATATTTATTAAAAAACATCTCCGGCAGAAAGTGTTTTTTTAACGTAATCTACGATCCCGCAAATCATGTTTAAAATGTCATTTTTTCTCAAAAACGCCGTACAATAAATTAGAATAAATTTCTCATTGTATGGAAATGAGTGTCTTAATTTTTCTCTGCCTTTTTTGGAGTGCAAACCTGTCGGCGGAAAATATAACCGAGGCCAAAGGTGATAGATTTATTCAGAGGTTCTAGTTTTCGCCGCTGATTTGCGTAATTTGGCGCTGTCAATTATGTAGCGGTTCGATTTTATGTGAGTTTCCCGTGAACCGAATATGGTCTCTGCAGTCTTTGAAACTCGAGGAGCGGAAAGGTCACTTTCGGATCCATCAAAAGTCTTAATCGGTTGTACCCGAATGTGAACCTCGAGGTTGGTGAAACTTAAGGGGCGGTGCGGTCGATTTTGGCGTGCCAGAAAAAGTGAGTTTTTTGAAAAACCAAACAATAATATATAACTAGCTTATGCCCGTTGCAAATGCAACTAACGGGTTAAAACTAACTTGACTTACTAACTAACAGAAAAAAATCAAAGTAAGCGGGTAGGTACCTACGGTTAAACATACAAATATATATAAAGCCGCCCACAGGGCCTAGCAGCAAAAATCTGCCATACGTTAATATATAGACAGCATTGTAGGCATGCACACATCAAATCCCCAAAGTTTCATCGCAATCGGATGAACAGTTTAGCAATGCGTAATTTCATGATGCCAGAGCTCACTTTTTGTATACAGAAACCGTCATGGGCATGCACACATCAAATCCTCAAATTTTCATCGCAATCGGTTGAATGGTTTAGCAACGCTTAGCGGTTAAACACACAACTATGTATAAAGCCGCCCGCAGGACCTAGCAGCAAAAACCTGCCATACGTTAGTAAATAAACACCATTTTAGACATGCACACATCAAATCCCCAAAGTTTCATCGCAATCAGATGAATGGTTTAGCAATGCGTAATTTCATGATGCCAGAGCTCACTTTTGTACACAGAAACCGTTGTGGGCATGCAACCGCATTTACTAACAATAACGAACACAACAAAAAAATAATTTTTCATTTAGTTGCAGTCCTTCAGAAGTTATGAGCGTATGTACATTTTCATACAAATTTTATAATGCCAGAACTCGCCAGTAGTTTTACTGCTTAAAAAAAGCGCTATATGAATTTAATACTCATAAAAAATATTCCGTTCAACTTCGAGTAATTTCATTGTAAAATAATTAGAAAACTATTTCATATGCCATATAGTCGGATGATACCAAGATGTGCAGGTAAGTAGCTACTTAGATTCTGAGCACAGCTACTTTCATACATACGTAAAAAAAACATATTTAGGCTGGGTTGTTTAACGAAATTAAAAATTCTTCAATTTTTCAAGTCAATTTTAACGTTCTGTAAAAGTTCTGTTCAAATTCTATTCAAGTTCTATAATTATTTCAGTTTCATGATGCAACTGGCACGTACTGATAAAATAACAGAACTTGAATAGAACTTACACAGAACGTGGTAATGAACCTAAAAAAACGTTGAATTATTCAATATCGTTGTATAACAATCTTACCTAAGTATTGCATTTTAAACGTATTCGGGTAGGTACCTCCGCATTTATTTTCTAAAATTCCGGCAATCTTTGCTTTTTCATCATATTTGCAATACTACCGAAATACGTACCTACCCTGTGTGAACAAATTTAAACTGGCCAGTAAAAGGGTACCTACCCTGAATGAATAACATTTCAATTTGAACTGGCCAGTAAAAATCTAGGCTTCTGAAAATAATCTATGGGCATGCGGTTTCGTGATTTTTTTGGAAAATTTTACTTTTTTGTCGGCTAACCCTGAACATTTTTACATGGGACGCACACGTCATATTGGTGTTAAAAGTTGCGGAATATTTCCGGGTAACGTATTTTTTAAAAACATCCGAGCCGGAATCGTTTTTTCGGCCGCAAATCCCTTTTCCGAAAAACAACAACCCAAACCGCTGAGAGATCCGTTTTGTTTTGACATTTAAGAATCCTGACCTAACTCAACATTCCTATGCGTTGAAACTGTGGCGTTTTTTGGTCGGTTTTTTTTTCCGACGTGACATCTGTCGGCGGGAAATACGACTAAGCCAAATTGGGTGATTTAATGAGAAGTTCCAGTTTTCTCCGCCGATTCGTATGAGAGAATAAATCTATAGCGCTATTGAATTTGTCGGAAAAAAAAAACTCCCAATTTCCGCACTGAATATCAATTTAAGCTAAAACGAACCTTGAGGTTGGTGAAACTTAAGGGGCAGTGCGGTCGATTTTCGCATCAAGCAAAAAGTGACCTGTCAATCAAAACTGAGCATTAATATATATATACTAGCTTATGCCTGTTGCAAATGCAACTAACGGGTTTAAACTAACTTGACTTACTAACAGAAAAAATATTAATTCATAGTAAGTGGGTAGGTACCTATTGCCCTGCAGGCATGGTAAGTATGTGCTAATCAAAACCCAAAGTTTCATCGCAATCGGATGAATGGTTTAGCAACGCTTAGCGGTTAAACATACAAATACATATAAAGCCGCCCGCAGGGCCTAGCAGCAAAAACCTGCCATACGTTAGTATATACACACCATTGTAGGCATGTACACATCAAATCCCCAAAGTTTCATCGAAATTGGATGAACGGTTAAGAAATGCGTAATTTCATGATGCCAGAGCTCACTTTTGTATACAGAAACCGTCGTGGGCATGCACACATCAAATCCTCAAATTTTTATCGCAATCGAGTCAATGGTTTAGCAACGCTTAGCAGTTAAACATACAAATATATATTAAGCCGCCCGCAGGGCCTAGCAGCAAAAACCTGTCATACGTTAGTATATAGACACCATTTTAGGTATGCACATATCAAATCTCCAAAGTTTCATCGCAATCGGATGAACGGTTTAGCAATGCGTAATTTCATGTTGCCAGAGCTCACTATTGTATACAGAAACTATCGCGGGCATGCGCACATCAAATCCCAAATGTTTCATCGCAATCGGATGAATGGTTTAGCAACGCATAGCGGACATACATACATGCTTGCATTGCAAACATTTTTTGATTTTTTCGTCTCGTAAACCCCCTCCCGAGTTCCCCTCCCCCCTCCCAGGTTCCCCTCCCCCCTTCCTGTTCCCCCTCCCTGCCGCATTACATACACTAATATCCGGTACATTTAGTTTTCAAACAGCTCGCATGCCACCAATTAATTTTTTTTATACAAATTTCGTAATGCTAGAGCTCACCGGTAGTTTTATACAAACCTTGTCCTAACCATAACGAACACAACAAAAAAAGAATTTTTGAATTTGTTGCAGTCGTTCGGAAGTTATTAAATATTAAGTCATACAAATTTTATAATGCCAGAACTCATCAGTAGTTTTACTGCTTAAAAAAAAGCGCTATATGAATTTAATACTTAAAAAAAATATCCCGTTCAACTTCGAGTAATTTCATTGTAAAATTAGAAAACTAATACGTATGCAATATAGTCGGATGATACCGAGTTGTTATATGCAGATGGGTACCTACCTAAATTTTGAGTGCAGGTACATGCATACATACGTAAAAAAAAAACACATATTTAGGCTGGGTTGTTTAACGAAATTAAAAATTCTTCAATTTTTCAAGTCAATTTTAACGTTCTGTAAAAGTTCTGTTCAAATTCTATTCAAGTTCAGTAATTTTTTCAGATTTATGATGCAACTGGCATGTACTGATAAAATAACAGAACTTGAATAGAACTTACGCAGAACGTGAAAATGAACTTTAAAAAAATGTTGAATTATTCAGTATCGTTGTATAACAACCTTACCTAAGTATTGCATTTAATTGTGTAGCTACGTATTCGGGTAGGTACCTCCGCATTTGGTTCTATAATTCCAGCAATATTTGCTTTTTCATCATATTTGCAATACCACCGAAATAAGTACCTACCCTGTAGGAACATATTTAAACTGGCCAGTATAAATCTCCACTTCTGAATAATCTATGGCAATATGTTTTCTTCATTTTTTTGGAAAATTTTACATTTTTGTCGGCTAACCCTGAACATTTTTACATGGGACGAACATGTCATATTAGTGTTAAAAGTTGCGGAATATTTCCGGGTACCGTATTTTTCAAAAACATCTAAGCGGGGATCGTTTTTTCGGCTGTAATGCCCTTTTCCGAAAAACAACAACCCAAACCGCTGAGAGATCCGTTTTCATTTGACGTCTCGGATAACTGACCTATCTCAACATTTTCTCTAGTATTTTCCTTTGCATTGAAACTGAGGTCTAA
The DNA here is from genome assembly GCA_917563855.2 of Limnephilus lunatus. Classification (NCBI taxonomy): domain Eukaryota; kingdom Metazoa; phylum Arthropoda; class Insecta; order Trichoptera; family Limnephilidae; genus Limnephilus; species Limnephilus lunatus. The sequence goes on from OU830593.1 coordinate 52,251,983, forward strand.
TTTGTCTTTCCTATTTTTAATGCGAACCTGGCGGCGGGAAATATAACCTAGCCGAATTGGGTGATTTAATGAGAAGTTCCAGTTTTCGCCACTGGTTCGTTTGAGAGAATAAATCGCTGGCGACATTAATTTTTTCGGCAAAAAAAACACCTCATTTCAGCGACTGAATTTCAATTTGACCGACAACGAACCTTAAGGTTGGTGAAACTCGGAGAGTGGAAAGGTCGTTTTGGCGTGCAGGGGGTCGTCTTAAAATGGTTTATCCGAAAGCGATCCTTGAGGTTGGAGAAACTTAAGGGGCGGTACAGTCGATTTTAGCGTGCCAGAAAAAGTGAGTTTTTCAAAAAACCAAACAATACTATATAGTATTATAGGAAGCATATCATCAAAGATGCAAATCAAATTGATGATTTATGTAGAAAATGTTTGGCTTTTCCGGAAACTATAGAACATATTATATCGGGATGTTCTGTATTAGCGCCGTCCGAATATACATTTAGGCACAATCAAGTTTTAAAAATAATTCACCAAAGTTTGGTAATTAAACATAACTTGATTGACTGCCGTAATGTACCATATTATGAATATGAACCAAATTCATTTTTAGAAAATGAATTTTATAAAATTTATTATGATAAAACTATTCTGACAGACAGAACAATTAGTCATAATAGACCCGATATAGTTTTACATGACAAAATTAAGAAAATAACTTATATCATTGATGTCGCTATTCCAAATTCTTGTAATTTTCAGAAAACTGTTTCTGAAAAAATAAGAAAATATACAGATTTAGGAAATGAAATTAAAAGAATTTGGCATTCTCAGACTATAAAAATATTACCATTTGTTATTTCGGCTACTGGCATTATACCTAGCTCTTTCATTCAAAATTTAGGCGTATTAGATTTGTCAAAAAATTTGTACATAAAAATGCAAAAGTCGGTCATTTTAAATACATGTAGGATTACGAAAGATTTTTTAAATATTTATATTGAGGGATCAGTAGGATTTATCGGACCAGTTAGGATTTCATCAGAGCCGAACCCTCTGATATGAAAATATCTGGAGTCGGTGAAATATTTTCCCATTATGTTTCTGGTGGATTGACGTATTGTTCTTGTATTGTTTTATTCTTATATAGTGCACTTACATTGCGTTCATTTACTAGATATTCATTTGTGGAAAAGTGTGTGGAAGGGTTTAGTCTTTCATTTGGGAAAGATTCAACCCGGACATAAAATCTGGAGCACCGTAATAATCATATAACCATGCAAGTTCACTATTTACAGATCGGTACAATGACCTTGCGGACCACTTGTCCTGAGGAATCCGTTTTCCGGAGTTACACCTTCTACCTCCTACAACAGAACAGATATTTCACAAATGGGGCAGACCCACTGTGGACCTGTTTGCCTTACACGGCTCATGTGATGGAAATGTGTCCATAGACAGGGAAGACAAAGAGGCGATATTTATATGTTTTTAGCAGACCTTGGCAATTTCCTCTGGCCTGAGTGTTGCCACCTCCTTGTCTAATTACCCGAGTGCTTGCTCATCTGAATAATTCCACAGTAAATTCTCTGCTAGTAGCTCCCAAATGGACGAAAATACTACTACCAGACTTGAAACAGAGAGTATTAAGTATATCTTTGCAAATCAAAATATCTACCGCAGATACTAATAGACACCACCATAGGCTCTCACCGCAAATACATAAACTGGAGTTGCAAGTGTGGAAAATTGGAGCTCGGATGTTAGATTACAAGGATGGTCTGATAGAGAAAGAGAGACATTGATGCGAATTCATCCTGGAGGTGTGCAAAACTCCAGTGGATAAAGCAGCGCTGTAGAAAATTTCCCCAATATTGACACACTTTTAACGTAATGAAGACAAGCTTGTCTCCCAGTTGCAGAGACTTGATGGGGCGAATAACGTTTTCAGGGCTTAGTTTTGGCAAACCCTAAAATTAACGAATCTATGTAAAGGTAGAAAAACGAAACACGGGCAGTCATGCAAACTCAACGTGCTTCCGCGGTAAATCTGGGTTCCACCCAATTTCCATTTCAGTACCGGTGGGCAGACCCTGGTAATCATTCTGGCCCTTCCTCCTTTGCCAGCAGAGGACGGAATTTTTGGAGACCGACAGTGCACGGGCAAATCTCACTGTCGCCCCCGAAAAAATTGACAATCAGTCCAGGCGATTTCAGGGAGGGAAATTTCGAATTTATTTAGAACAATGGCGTATCGCAAATGCCCCCATTTTTTCATCTAAAAATCCTCAATGGCTATCGGATTCCATTTTGGTTGAGACCATCAGTCCAGACCCAGTCAGGTGGGATTGAAAAATTTCGCCACAAGGCACACACCTGAAATGGACAAACCCGTTTTTTACCCACGGGTCCAACAAAAGCAGCTTCTATAACAATTTTATTGGCAGATTGGTCAAGACAATACTTGGAGATGCTGGTATTGAGGCCTCTGCGAAGAGGACCAGATGAGCAGTGGCTTCACTTCATTGGTTTGAAAAGGTATCCAATAGAGAAAATTTTTGGAAAAGGGTAATTGGCAAAGTGAAAATACCTTAGAATAATAATATTAAAAAAAAAAAAACAAATAAAACAGCCCAATTTTCAATAAAGGAGCTGGGGACTTCGTCATCCTGAAAAAAGGGAGCAGACCTCCAAAGGTCCTCCATTTCTGGAGTCAGAAGGAGAGACCGGTGTGAAGGCAGACCGCTAACCGGCGATTCTACATGAAGTCACCCTCAACAAACCGCTTTTGGCCAGTCTTTCGCCATCCTTGACAATCCTGTGTAGACCAATCATTCGCCTGAGGGGGAAAGACCCCCTAAGTTCCTCCATTTCTGGAGTCCGAAGGATAAGCAGTCGGTGTGACACTCTAACTGACACTTCTACTTGAAGTCATTCTTGACAAACCTGTTTAGACCAATCACTCGTTTGAGGGGGGCAGACCCCCAAAGTTCCTCCATTTCTGGAGTCAGAAGGAGAAGCAATCGGTGTGAGGGCAGACCTCCAACAGGTGCTTCTTTATGAAGATGATCACAATTGGCATCAACACTGCCACCAGACGATAGCAGACAATTATCACTAAGGAATATTCTGGATAAGGAATGGCACTACATAATATTGGAGTTTTACCTACCATTAAAACTCTTATTACGTTGCCTTCCTTATCCAGAATATTCCTCATCCCGTCTGGTGAGACAACAATTGAAGAAAATGGCGTCGCCTAGAGGCTTGCGAGCGCCAAACTGTTGGTAGCAGTGATTGCAATCACAAAGGGACAAAAAATCGCGCGAAATTTGAATATTTCAAGAGGGTAAGAGGAGAAGAAAGACCAAAATCGGATAGAAACAGAAATGCCATCTCTCACTAAGGAATATTCTGGATAAGGAAGGCAACAAAATAAGAGTTTTAATGGTAGGTAAAACTCCAATATTGTGATCTTTTCTTGAATATGTAGTGTGCTCAGATTTTATATTTCCTTTTTTTAGATTTTTTTGCTCCTCTTTATATATTGAGAACAAAGAGATTAGCTGCCTTTATACAGTCGCTCTGTCGCGCGTGAAACAGCAATAGTGCGCGAAAGAATGCGCGTGTAAAGATGAGGGATTCGGAAGGGATAGACCGTGCGATTGCGTTCATCAGTATTTGACGCAATCGCGTGGTTCGAGGTTGCTTTACACGTACAGTTCTTTCGCGCACGCAAGATGGCGGACATACGCACTTGAGTAAAGAATTAATAATAGAGTTACTTGAGTTATATAAGTCTTTTCCTTGCCTATGGAAAATTAAGTCGGAACATTATAAAAACAAAAATCTTAAGGAGGAAGCTTACATCAAAATAATCGACTTTTGTAAAGAGAAAGGATTTCCTGATGCCAATCGAGATTTTGTGGTCAAAAAACTACAAAGTCTAAGAGGCTCTTTTCGAAAGGAACTAAAGAAAGTTCAAAACAGCCACCGCAGTGGAAAAGGAACAGATGAAGTGTACAAATCCTCGCTTTGGTACTATGATCATTTGCTGTTCACTAAGGACCAAGAACTACCTACTGACAGTATATCTAACATTGAGGATGATCCAGTTGATGAAAACAGAGCTGTTGAGGAAAATATTATTTCGACCAACGAAGGCGGAATAACAGAAAGTGGCGTTGGTGAAATTGGACAGCAAACTCAAGTCGTAAGTAAATTTAATTTATTTTTATTTATTATTATTATACATTTAAATATATCCAATAGTACAGTTAAAACATTTTGACCGTTTAAGAACTCACGTTACTTAACCCTATTGGTTGTCGCACACAAAGACACACACACACGCAACTTTAAGAGAAGGTCCGACAACCTTTACATTATATTTTCTGTTTTTAAGTTCTTCCACTATTAACCATACGATCTTGCCACTCAACACTCCCATCTGTATTAAAGTATGTTTTATATTGTTCTCTGTTTCGTTTAGCTTCCGAAGTGATCTGTGTGTGGGGACGTCTTTGAAGATTGATCAATGGAACAGAATTTTGTTGAGAGTCTGTAGTAATCTCGTCTCGTGGGTAATTAGAAATAGGATATGTGTTACTGCGTTTACACAAAAAATTGTGTAAAGTGCAAATAGCAAGGACGACGTAACAAATACTTTTGTGGTTTTTTATATTTATTGCTGTTTGTAATACCCTAAACCTAGCTGAAATGATTCCAAATGCATTTTCAACTACGTTACGGGCCCTTGACAGTCTGTAATTATAAATCCTTTTTTCGTAATCTAGTTCTCTCTGAGAATATGGTTTGAGAAAATTAGGTTCTAATCCAAACGCTTCATCACCCAGAAAGACAAAGTTCAAGTTATTTACGGTATCACAATTTTCTGGAAAATTGAGATCGCCCATTTGCAGTTTATGATAAAATTCTGTTTGCTCTAAGACTCCTCCATCGGATACTCTTCCATTTTTACCCACGTCAACATAAAGAAACTCATAGTTTGGACCAACTAAAGCCATCAATACGATGCTATAGAAGTGTTTGTAATTATAGTACACAGCTCCGGAACCCGGCAAAGGCACAATGCGAATGTGCTTGCCATCCATGGCACCTCCGCAGTTGATGAATTGCCATTTCACTTCAAATTCTTTTGCTATCTTGATCCATTCTTCCTTCGTAGACGGCATCTGAAAATGAAATTATAATATGTTTTTTGTCTTATATTTTTAGAATGATGCTGCTCCTACTGGATGGGACTCGACACCGCGTAGAAATAAAAGAAAAGCTACAAACAACTACCAGGCCGAATTCTTTAAAGTCTGTGCAGATACTCTCAAATCAAATAGCAAGGAGTTTTCGGAATTCGAAGTCGCCGGAATGAATATGGCCAAAAAATTAACTAAAATGGATCCGGTGCAGGCAATTTATGCGGAATCCTTAATAAATAATATTTTACGCAAAGGGTTGCTGAAAAAGTTGACGGAAGAAACTGACATATGCGACAATTATTGTAATAAGACCATTCGAACACCGTCTTCTGCTGACTTGCACAGGACTTCATCGATTAGTTCAGACGTATCACAGTCTATATTAGAAGGCATCTACCAAAATCAGGAAGAAACAAGCCTGAGAACTTTTTACGAATCTTCTACTGATACGTACCAATGACAATCTGATATGTATCTCAAATGAATCACAATTAATCTCAATAAAAAATACTATGTAAAACTATAATTTGGATGATGATTAAAGATATACAGGACTGATTATTTAGATTTTTATTTATAACAATAATAAAGTTACTTACCTTTAAATAATCCACCCTTAAACATTCATAAATAGCTCGACACGTTTCTGGTATTATTGAAGAAAGAGATGGAGCAGATATACCGGTACTGAATTTCAAATCTTCAAATGAGCGTCCTGTGGCGAGATATCGAAGAGTTGCTGCTAATCGTGCTTCTGCACTAATACTCTCTCTCATAATGTTGTCTTGCCTTGATATTTTATGTTTGATTTTATCTAACAACATACTAAATAACTGATCATCCATACGCAAATAATTCTTGAAATCGTCCGGATAATTTTCACGTAATTCTTCAATCAGTGGCATATGACAATATTGCTGTCTGTATTTCTTAACCCATACAGATCGTTTCTTCTTCTTTTTGAGTAGGCTAACACCAGCAAATATCATGACTTGTGCCATGATATTTCTTTTTCTTCTATCCATTTTGCTCCGTCGCACTATACTGAGTGTACGCGAACTTGAGTAAAACTTTGTAAATTGCACACACTCCAACACGCGCCAGTTCCACGCGGTCTATCGCGCATGATTAGTCTTTACACGTTCGCTCTTTCCGTTCACATGTAACGTACACATGTAATCGCGCGCGAATGAATGTTAAGCTTCAAAACTAACAAAAAGTGATCGCGCACGATTGCGCGCACAGGCTTACCAATACGCAATCCTGTACGCTCCTGAGAATGCGCGATAGAGCGACTGTATAAAGGCAGCTATTGACTTTGAACCAGGACATTAGCTGGATAATTAATGTGATTCCAACTCGAGGGGTCAATACACGTTAAAATAAACAACTTCACACGGTCGGGATATCGGTGCGTCGACCCGAGATATAACGTAAGCATTGAGGACATTGGTGGGATCGGGTACTGTAGATTATGAAGAACTAAAATCATATTATGTCGGAAAAATGGTGCGAGGTTATAACAAGAAAAATATAATAGATGGAAAATTAATCAAAAGACGCGAAAAACTTAGGAGAGGCTATTGTAGGGATATTCAATTGTAGATCGATTACGTATAACAAAAAAGGAGGCCAGATTCGGGGGAAAACGAACGTTTGATATTTAAAAGAGAAAATAACAATGAAAATTAGGATTATCATTTTCAGATGAAGCAATAAAGTCAAGAAAAACGATTTGGAAAGAAAATCTAATGAAAAAAATTGGCGTATTGACGGAAGTTTTGACCGAACAATATAAGGATCAGACTTATTAATGAGATTTCAGATGAGTTTAAATAAATATCGTTATGTACCTGAGATGGGGTGGCCATTCTAGTTATATTACGTTAGATTAATTCAACGGAATGGATCGTTTTACGTCATTTGTTATGAGGAAAAAAAAGGCTATGAACGATAGGGCAAATTGGTAATCGGCATTGATGTTATACAGGTTGTCGAGCCCACACATGATTCTTGTGCACAAACAAAAGAAAACCGAACACAAATTTTGGTCATTATAACAGTCTTTATGGGTTAAAGGGTGATTAGTTTTAACATTGCCTTTATGCGGTGTTAAGATAAGGAAAAATCAGTAAAAATTTACGACTTAATATTAATTTCTTATTTATGACCGAGTACATAGAAATTGAAACATCAACATGTGTCTACGAGGGTACTTTATGGGATTTTAGGGAGAAACGAGACGCAGTTTTAGACGTTTTTGAACGGAGTAATCAACCTGACAGCTATCCCAGGGTCAAATTGGAATTTTCTTCTATAGAAAATGTGAAAAATAACATATTAAGTAATTATGGATAGGAAATGAAATTTTTTAAGAGGAGATAATCATCGGAAACGATATTAAGGGTGGTAAAGAATAAAATAAAGACAATTAAAAGATGATTCCGTAAGGAAAACTCAGGAAAATTCCGAAATATCGATGAAATTAATAAATTTGGCTTGGAATATAACTAATCATGTAGTTATGGAGAATGACATAAGAATAAAAGAGGAAAGTCATAAAAAGAACGTCGTAAAAAAAAGAAAATTAAAGAAAAGAGGAAAATTCAAATCTACGACGAAAATAGAGACAATACAGTTTAAAATTAAATTGATTCATATAGGTGACATGAAAATGTGGAGGAATTTAGTATAATGAAAATTGGAAAATGCATAATAAAGATTTCGACATGAGTTTGTTCGTGTTCTGTTGGCGATAAACAGAATTACGAGTTATATACGGTTTATTGAAGACGTACCTATTATATATCGAGAAAAAAAAGGGACACGAAAATCATGATATTTAAACTAAATTCGTAAGGCCAGAAGACAAAGGAACGACAGGGCAATTTTGACATAATATTGCAGGTTCGATCCTGGAGCGATGCATGAGTGAGACAGGACACTAGAGGTGGACTTCAAAAATCAGGGGAGGCTGGACTAACGACAGTGATACAAAAATAGATCAATTGTACTATGAAATCGCGAGTCGATAAGAGTTGGATTTATAAATCAATGAAGATATAGATTAGCCGTTCTAGTCCTGAAAGTGGGTATAAAACCCAGGGAATTAATCATTTCAGGAAGTCAATCGTCGGATCTTGGGAGTAGTGTCAGCGTGACGTGACGTGATAAACGGTTATTAATTGGAAAAAGTTTCTAAGAGTGAATTCTGGGACTTAGCGTTTGAAAGTGTTGTAAATAAATGCATTTTAAACAGAAAAATTCTAAGTGTCTGGGATTTTGGAGACTTGTGAAATAAATTCAGTTTAAAAATAGTACGATTAATAGTAATTAAATTAGGATCAGTGAAGTGAATAATAATAAAATTATTAGGTGTTAGTGAAAGTGCTGTGTAGTGATTTTGAAAAAATTTAAAATCAGTGTTTAGTATCAAATTTTCGAACTTAATATAATTGATAAAATCACATCAGTAATATTTCAGTTAAATAAAGTGAAATTTGAACGGAATGCTTCTATCACAAAAATAATAATAATAATAAATTTGTGATTTAAAATAAATAATACCGACTATTGATTTATTGTTAAATACGTGAGTGGTTATAAAATAATAATAATTATTTTGTTAAAGTTAAATAAACAGTACAATATATTATCTTATTACAAAATAAAAGTTCGGTCGAAAACAATATTGATATTTAATAATAATTAATTATTTCGAAAATAGTCGTAAAGTGCTAATCATTTTTTGATATTATAATAATAATTATTATTCCGGTAAATTTAAATAAATAGTACAAATATTATTTTATTGCAAAATAGAAAAGTTCGGTAATAACACAAAATTGATAGTTAATAATATCTATTATTTCGAAAATAATCGTAAAGTATATATTGTTTAAAATTTAATTAAACAAAGCGTTACTTAACCAACGAGGTTTTGAAAATAAAATACATTTTGAGTAATAGAGTTTAGGCTTCAAAAATTCAGTTTAGATTAAGATGAAGTTATACGTGAAATCACTATTTAGATTAATCTTTACAACGAATCGGTTTACAGTACGAATATAAAAAAATATGCTACGGATAAATTGAAGCTTTAACTACCTTTTCTACGTAACAGAATAACAATAAAATTATTATTTACGTAACAAAAAAAATAAGCGTAAACCACTAAAAAAAAAGTTTTTTCATGACTTTACTATGAAGAAGAAATCCCAGCAGTTTTTGAGTTACATGCTCCACAAATGTAGATATTTTCTAAAACAATCATTTTACCTCGCCTTGTTCATCAAACATTCCTTCATATCGTCTAAAATATTCACCCCCCCCCCCCCCTCCGCCCCTAGCTCACCACCTAGACGTCAGGACTTTTAGTATGTTCACACCCTAAGCACCCTAAATAAGTTTCTGAACGAATCGCTTAGGTTCCTGCCCACGCACTCTAAACCTCCTTTTGGACCATTCATTGACTGGACTAAATAGAAAAAATAAGTGTTTAGTGTTATCTATGTAATGTAGTTTCTCCGGTTTCCCGATTGTACTAGGAATTTCCGGACACCGGGTATATTATTCATTTAAATAGCCCCGTACACAAAAAATTATTTACAAATTTTGCATATCTATTTCTTTATTGCAGAAATATCACAGCCACAGCTAATAAACAAAATGAACCGGAGGCAGTTAGATATAATACATATACAGCTTCAAACGAAGAAAATTTCCAGGAGACAGACGATAATAATTTAATAAATCGGATTACTCTCAGTCCCATGGAATGTGATGATGATCTTCAAAATCCACCAAAGGTACAATATTTTAAGGCTTCAGGTAGAAGAATTGTGGAAATTGGGTATTTTTTTAAGAAGCTACAAGAAATATCGAACCACTGCCCGATTCTCGGATGCAACATTACAAACCTAGAGATGGTTTCGGAGAAAATGGTTGGATTAGCTTCAAAGATTACTTTTAAATGTAATATGTGCCAAGTAAAATTCTGCATTGATACGGATGATAGCCAATCAACACTTTTAGATGTGAATAGGTCTATCGTTTCGGGAATAATGGCTATAGGCTGTGGATTATCACAACTGAATGAACTATCTGCTTCGGTTGATTTGCCAGCTATGAGTTTTAAGCAATACAATAGATTGCACACCGAAATATGCGAACAATGGCAACATTCTGCCTTAGAGTCGATGGAGTCAGCAGCGGCTGAAGAAAGAGATGCAGCGATAAAGGAAGGGCGAGTAGATTCAAATGGTATACCATTGATCAGTGTTGTTTTACTGGGTCATCCAGCAGCATGGAAGCTGACATTTTAGTTGAAGGATTCAAAAAATCAGTTGATATGCATAATGTCATATACTCAACTATTGTATCTGATGGTGATAGTAGTACCTACGCTAAACTTTTACAAGTGAGACCATACCCGCATCACACCGTGGAGAAAATTGAGTGCCGAAATCACATTTTACGTAATCTGTGTAATAAATTAAGAGCGCTCACCACTGATACCAGATATCCAATAAAACTTAGAAAATTGTTTTCAAATGAAAAAATACTGCATATAAGAAAGTCAGTTACTTCCGCGGTAAAACATAATAAGGCTCTGAATCTTGAGTTATCGAAGAAAATTGAAAATCTGCATAGAGATATAATCAATTCCCCTCAGCATGTCTTTGGAAGTCACGATAAGTGCCAAAACTACTTTTGCACTGGAAGCAAGGTCGGAGAAAATAATAACGTACTTGACTTATCGAAAAATGTACTATGGGATAAAGTTAAAAAAATAGTTTCAACGGTTGCAGCTCATTCGAGAAGCTTGATACACGATGTGGATAGCAATATTGTAGAGCGTTTTAATGGGATAATAGCCAAATTCGTAGGTGGAAAAAGGGTTAATTATTCCAATAAGCAATCATATCAAGGACGATGCTATGCAGCGTTTGTATCCCACAACTCTCGAAAACCACTTTTTACGTTACATAAAAGACTTTTAGGGAAAAGCCCTGGAGGGAGACTTAAAAAAATAGAGCAAAACAGACTTGCTAAATGTCGTCGTACTTTGCGATATTTTCAGAAGAAAAATCGCAATCAGCGACAAACGAATCGCAGAGATGCTGAGTATGGAGAATTCTGCGTAAAACCAGATATTCCTGAATCAATTTTTGAGTCAGAGAAAGAAATACTTCTAGACGAGTTGAGGGAAAAACAAAAATATAGGCATAAAATAGAACGAGAAACAATTTTACAGAGTAACTGCAGCGAATGGATGGAGTTGCGGCGTAAAATTATCACAGCATCTTCATTTGGAAAAGTTGTACGTAGAAGAGGCGATATAAGCTGTGCAGCTCTTGTGAAATCATTTCTGTACAAAATCAACATCTCTCATATATCTTCAATAAGTCACGGAAGAGAACATGAGAAAGACGCTTTAGAACAGGTTAGCGTTGAACACAATATTGAAATTCAACCGTGTGGGCTATTTATTGATAAGGAATTTCCATTTTTAGGAGCTACTCCAGACGGTCTTAGTGGCGATATGCTAATAGAAGTAAAATGTCCTCTAACGTCCTTCAAACTTGGCTTAGAAAGAGCTATCAAAGAGAAGAAAGTAACTTTTTGGAGAACAAGCAAAGATGGAACTATGAGCATAAATACAAATCATGATTGGTATTTTCAGGTTCAAGGGCAACTTCACATTACGGAAAAAATGTCTGTTTATTTGTTGTGTGGAGTGGACAAAAATCCCCTTTAAAAATTGAGTATACTTATAGAGATGACGATTTCTGGAAAACAAAAATGGAAACCAAATTAGTTCGATTTTATTTAGATTGCTTACTTCCTGAAATTATTGATCCAAAAAATAACAGGAATATGTCAATTAGGGATCCTCCTTATATAGTCGATGCAATCAACGCCAAACTCAAAAAAACACTATCTCGACCTCCAACAAAGCGTAAATTAACATATCCAGATAAAATACCAAATCCCCGCAACATTGTAGAAGTTACGCCTATAACGCGATCATCAATAGAGTTACAAAATGATATAAATACCGAAAATGAGTCAGCATCAACTATTCCTGATTTCAACTCTTTTGATGTTCAGAATGTTATATCATTTGAGAAATTTTAGGTTGACGAATATAATGCTTAAATTCATTATCGGTAGGATTAATATTTTAAAAGAATAATTTTTAAATATATGTAGCTGTGAGCTGTTCCTTGAAAATGTCTAATACTGAGATTTGCTTGCCAGGGTTTGAACCCGCGATATATATTGTATTTGTTTTAATTATGCTCTTTTAGGATAAATTCAGAATAGGTAGATACAAATTATTTATTTTCACCGTTTTTTTAAGTGTGTGTATCCATAAATTGATGTATCTAATGTACAATATTTTTAAACCTAGCTGTGAGTTGTTCCGTCATCATTTCTAATACGATTGGTTTGTTGATTTATTTGCAAAAATTTTCTTTGTAAATGAATTTTACAAAAATTTTAAATGCGGAAATTTGATAAAAGTGTATGTAAATTTGATAAAAGTATATATTCCTAGTTTTGTAAAAGTATGTATTAGTTTCTTTTTATTAATATTTATATGTATTTAAAATAATATGTATTAATAATTCACTTTCATAAAATTTTTTAGATTGTAAATAAATAAAATCAATTCAAATTTTATAAACATTTACTTTTATTAGCATTCCCCATAGTTTGAGGATTCTCGATAATATCGACAACGCTCCCGCCTCGGCCGCTGCTGGTAAAATAGAATTGACGGTATTCATCCACCGGGTAACAAGGTATGTATAGAAGCATCGGCGAACGGAGATCTCGCTGGGTACGTATTACAAGCACCACGTCATAGCAACAGTATTTATTTCAAATTACTTGCCTCATGCAAATCAGACCAAAATATGACGGTGCATGGCGCTCGGTTTTAGATTTAATAAAACACAAGAATCGAAATATTTCTTGCGTTTATATTCCTCTTAAACAAAACTAAAAATATAGTTGGATAAACATTCGAAAAGGATTTATTTAAATTTAGTTAGGACCATAACAACATTAGGTAGGGAAATGCAAAAAGTTATCGTGTAGCACCCGATTTGGAAAACCTTTAAAAATGGAGTAAGACTTCTTTATTATTATAAGTGTTTTCAGAGTTCAAGTACGAGATGGCAGAAATGCAGATTACGTAAATATTTAATTTTATTATTTTGTAAAGAAAATTTTGATCTTCATGTGTTACGTATCTATATATATATATTATATTATATTAAACTATCTATTATAAGTATTTGAATAAAAGTATATGTATAATTTGTATTTATTGTATTTATATATGTATTTATATATGTATATATATATTTATATATAATCCGGAAATAAAATATCTCAAAGAGGTATTGCACAATTATGATAAAATGTTATATGACATTCATATATGTGTTTTGAATCTATTAAAATTAATATATTCCAAGAAAAAAAAATTTAATCAAAGCATTCTTTATATTGAATTTGGGTGGTATCGATTTCAGATACCTGCCTTCAAATATAGCTATAATTATGAAATAAACGTAATGCTTGGAGCAGGTGGATGAGTTTGTGTATCTGGGTAGTATGTTTACGAAAGATGGGAAGGCTGAAAGAGATATTGAAAGAAGGGTGAATGCCGGTAACTCCATTAATGGAGGACTGAATGCCGTTGGCGGTAATAAAAAATTGTCCAAAGAAGCGAAACTAGCCGTCCATAATGGAGTGCTGGTACCTACCCTGATGTATGGCAGTGAGGCATGGAACTGGCAGAGGAAGGATGAAAGTAGACTGAATGCTGTAGAAATGAGATCCCTGAGGCGAATGTGTGGTAAAAAAATGTACGATCGTGAGAGAAACGTGGATATCCGCAAAGAATGCAAGGCTGATGTAAGCGTGATGTGTAAGATTAAGAAAGGGACTCTCCGATGGTTTGGGCATGTAGAGCGAATGAACGAGGAAAGGAGTGTAAGGAGAATATATGATGCAAATGTGAATGGTAGAAGAAGTCGCGGACGCCCGAGGAAGACATGGCACGACCAAGTGAATCAGATACTCGAGTCGGGCCATGTGAAGAGTCGGAATAATAGAAGAGCATGTATGAGACGATGTATGAATGTGAACGAGGCAAAGAGTGTGTGCCAAGATCGAGTTGTGTGGCGGTCCGTCCTCTCTGCCTACCCCTGCGGGGAAACGGCGTGATGGTTAGTTAGTTAGTTAACATATACTTGATTAAATTTTCGAGTTCATATAGAGTTATGTATCTTATATTTATTTTATTAAAAATATGTATTTTATGTAACCTTATTCTATTTGAAATTACCTCTATATAAGTAATGTATGTATATGTATATTTTATGTATAAATAACATTTATTTATATACATAATCAATATATATTTATATATACTTAATGATAATTATAGGGCTAAATTCTTTCGGAATGCGTATAGAATAAACAATATAGACACGTGTCATTCCATGCACTTATTTGGAAGTATGTCAATGGGTTAGTGGGTCAGCGTGGGTTTGTTTACAGATCTGTCGTTTATGTAAACAATTTATGAATGGATAGTAGGAATGCTTCGAGCTATTATTATTACGTTATCAAAATACAAAGGGATTATAAAGGGAATATTAGTATGAAATTAATATTCTATTTTACAGTTATTAATCATTTACTTGAAACATTTGGAAAATCACGGGATAGCAGCGAATAAAATAAAATGAATTAATTACATGAAAATCTTTGAAGTTGTGTAATAAAAACTTTACACTTATAAATCACTTATTAACATTAAGAAAATCACGGAATAGTAGAAAAGAAAATAAAATGAGTGAATTACATGAAAACATTTGAAGTTGTGTAATAAAAACTTTACACTTATTAATCATTTACTTGAAACATTTGAAAAAATCACGGGATAGAATAAAAAAAATCTATTTCAAAAAGTTGAACCTAGGGGGAAAATTTAGAATAACAGTTCAACCAATGAGAAGAAGAGGTCGTTATTAAATAAAAGTACCATTAGTGAAGAAAATAATAGAGATGGCAATCTCTGAAATAAAATTGTCAACCAAACAAACGAAACCCGGAGTCATTAGTCTCCATTAATAAAACTAATAAATATTCTTAGTTTATTCCTATATATTGATGTTTCCCACTTTTAATATGTATATATTCGGTTACCAATCATAGAATTGTGCAGAATTCCATGTGCGAGATCCGAGCCAGGAATACACTACATCTCGTTCTGTATTGTAGGTTATAATCCTACCCAAACGTGTGTATACATATATATCTTTCTATGTACTGTACATTGGAAAATGCGGACCCGCATACAGTTTGCGTTTAAGATCTGTCGGATCGTTGTCGCATTATCTCTTGTACGCGAGGGGAGAATTCACGACTCAATCTCTTGCAAACACCGTGAGTATATGATTGTTTATAGGACGAAACAGGTTCGCCCTAAGTAAATAGTAGACTTCGGAGGAGTTGGAATTTGGAGGTTTCGGGACTCGGGGAAAGACCTGAATGACGTGCATGATGACGATGGAAGACTAATTGGGACGTGGTAACTTAGGTACCAATCAATTCAGTCGTGTCAAAAGATTGTGCGAATTTCTAGTTGATCTCTGACCATCCTGTTTACTTGTAGGAGGATACGGAGCCAAATTATGCAAGCAAAGGGCTGCTCCGAGTTTGTCAAATATACAATCAACTAATTTCACTAACCTACTAACACAATTTTATATATATATATGTACCTTATAGCACCAGTATCATAATGGAGGAGAGCCAAGCAGAAATAAAAATGATGACTAATAAAATCCACTAACAGCTAACCATTTGAGTTATATTTAATTATATGTTCAATTGAACACGTGAAATGTCATTAATTACAGATTACTTACGAATTCGTTAGAAGGGTAGGAAATCAAAACAGAGTTTAGGGAAAGTTTAGTTCATAAAGAAAATTAAATGTAACTTAGAATTGCAATGAAGAGACCAATTAAATTCGAAGCTCAACGCTCCGTTCAGAATCAAAGGGTACCACAAAATAAAAGTAATTACATTCCCATACCATAAATCAAAAATCACAATACGTTTGGTGGAATCTATTTACAACATAAGTACGAAAAATTTACGTTCAAGGTCGTAAATAAAGTATTAATTAGCGGGTAGCTACTGCTGCATTACAATTATGACAACTACGCTACTATGTTATCCTGAGGTTGGTAAGCCGCGAGCAGTGAAGAACATGATTACAAGTTTGCCCCGCAATCTTCAGTTGTGAGAGTACCGTTCGTGAGGGTGGATGTTACCGCCGTGCCGTTGGTGGTGGAACTGGAATTTGGAACGCGTTGTAAGACAAATGATTTAACGATTGTATTTTAGATTATGGGTTTACTATTTTATAAATTTTGCCAGGATTGCTTCCTTGGCTGGCGCCCTTTACTTTAGTTTGAAGCATCATAGTTTTGACGGCATATTAAATAATTATATTTGCGTCTTCAACGCACATGTTACCACATTATTACTAACAGTAATATCATTATTTCTGTCACGCCCTGACCATAGGATCTTTTGCTCTACCTTATATTGCATTATTATGTTGCACCACAATAAATGTTAATTTCCTATTGCAGACTTTTATTTATATCGTGTACTACCCTCATGGCTAGTAAACATGTTACAAAATGGCGGCCCATCTGTACGGGAATCTAGTGATAGTGTGGTTTATGTTTGTTTTGCAATTTTTTATGCCTTCAGGACTGTGATGTATCGTATTCCCATAATCGTTTTGTTCATTTGTCTTGCACGCGTGCAATTTCCGGTACTGGCGGTACGGTTGTGACCTCCACACTTCGTTCGGATTGAACTTAATTATAATCTTAACACAGCTTTGTAAAACTCTCCAACTCATTTGGCGTTCAATGCGCGTTTCAAATTTTATATAAGATTTTATTTTTAAACTATTTTAAGCATGGTGATTGCAGATCGCAATCTTGGTGTGATTTTCGTGTTGTTGCATGTTTTCTAATAATTTTTTTCCTATCTTGCGATAAGTTAGGGTATGGATTATGCGATAATCACAAGAAGCAAGACTGAAGCACTACTCACAATGGCGAAACAAGGAGAGGCGGCTTCTACCTCTGTTCCAGTTTCTCTCCCTTCTTCATCGGCATCCGTTCCGGTGCACAAATGGAACCTGACGTATGACGGGTCGACTAGTGTCCGTGATTTCATTGAGAGGGTCGAGGAACTTGCACAAGCAAGAAATGTAAGTACCGCTTCGCTTTTTTCTTCTGCGGTAGAGTTGTTTGCAGGTGATGCGCTCTCCTGGTACAGAGTGAATCGCTCGTCTTTCGCGAGTTGGAAAGAGATTGTTGTTGCTTTAAAGGAAGAGTTTGAGCTCCTCGATCATGAGAGACGCTTGTTGGCTCAACTCAGGTCAACTCTTCAGTTACAGAAAGAGAATCTAAGTGCTTTTATAACTCGTATTCTTGTTCTAAACAACCGATTGTCTGCTAAATTACCTGAGGTAGAGTTATTAGAAATATTGCAGTGTAATATGTTACCTAGATATATCCAAAAATTATCTCTGTCTGTGATTCCTGATATTGTTACTCTTAAGAGGCTCGGGAAGATGATTGAACTGGCTGACAGCCGTTCTGGGGACAGAAATTCTCCGGGCTCATCGCAACCTAGGAATTCTAATAATGTTGCAAGACGGAGCGATAAGAATTATTCTGCTCATGTAAATCCCAATGTCAGAAATAATCAACGTTACTGTAACAATGATAATCTTAGCCCGTCGAGGAATAATTTCAGGGAGGTGCGCTGCTTCCGATGCGGAAGGCCCGGTGTGAAGGCTCCTGCTTGCGGCTGTCGTGGTCAGGCAAAAAACTGATTACCCGGGAGATCCTGTCGGCGGACGCTGGGACGCCGTCGTTTGCCGAGGTCACTTCCGGGGAATGGTTTTCTTGGCTCGAGGTCGTAAGAAAATTTTATTTAAATTTAAGAACTGCGAAGGAGATGCGAGCGCCTGACAGGGATGGGCGTCCTTACATCTCCTTTCAAGTTAATGGATCAGTTTACTCCGGTCTTTTGGATTCAGGCTCTCATGTTTCGATTCTAGGTAATAGTTATCATAAAAAATTTTTAGATCTAGGTTTTGATCTTTCGAAGTTGGATGTCAATTTCTCTTTAGTATCTGCTACAGGGCATTCAGTGATTTGCTCATACAAGATTTCTCTTCCGGTTTGTCTTAATGGAGTGGAAAAAAATTTTAATTTCGTTGTGATGCCACAAATAAAAGCAAATATTATATTAGGCTGTGACTTCTGGAAAATATTTAATATTTGTCCTAAGATTTCAAAGTTAATGTCTTGCAAAGAGACGGGGAGCAGTCAGTGTGTAACGGATGCTGTAGGTTTAGAAAATGCTCAGAACCTTTCCTTTTCTCAACGTTCTGTTTTGGATAAGGTAATCAGTGAATTTATTGATTATTCGGGTAATCATTTAGGTAGAACTACATTAGAAAAGCACATCATCGACACGGGTGATTGTTCTCCTATTAAACAGAGAATATATCCGATTTCACCGCACCTACTTCCGGAAGTTCATAAGGAGCTAGACAGATTGTTAGAATTAGGGGTTGTTGAACCAAGTAACAGCTCTTGGAATAATCCGATTGTACTAGTCCCCAAGAAAAATGGTTCTTTCAGACTATGTTTAGATTCCAGGAAATTAAATGCAAATTCTAAACGTGACGCTTATGCAACTCCGTTTATCTCGGACATACTTAACAGCTTAGGTGGTGCACGCTATCTAACTACTTTAGATCTTAATGATGCATTTTTCCAGATTCCGTTAGAGGAAAGTTCGAAAGAAAAAACTGCTTTTACAATCCCCAAAAGAGGATTATTTCATTTCGTCACTATGCCGTTCGGTCTTCACGGGGCGAGCGCACGCATGATGCGTTTGATGGACAAAGTGTTAGGGCCTCAATTTGATGGGAAAGTTTTCTGTTACCTAGATGATATAATTGTAATTAGTTCCTCTTTTGAAGAACATATTCATCTATTAAGACAGGTCAAACAGAGATTACAAGCCGCCGGTCTCACTATAAATGTTCAAAAATCGGTTTTTTGCAGGGACTCTTTAAAATACTTAGGATACGTAATTGACAGCAAAGGACTCCGTACAGATCCTGATAAAGTTAAAGCCATTGTTGATTTTCCTACTCCTACGTCCCAAAAGAGTCTGCGCAGATTCATAGGTGTTCTCTCTTGGTACAAAAGGTTCATACTTAACTTTTCCATAATTGCGTCACCATTGTATAATCTCACGAAGAAAGAGTTCGCGGGTAAAAAGTTTAAGTGGAATGAGCAGGCGCAAGCTGCGTTCTTAAAGTTAAAGAACATCCTGGTGAACGCGCCAGTACTTGCTTGTCCTGACTTCGGAAAACCATTTACCATAAGCTGTGACGCGTCAAGCATTGGCCTCGGGGCAGTTTTATCTCAGGTGGATGATAATCAGATTGAACATCCTATTTCCTTTATTTCGAGAACACTTTCAGCTCCGGAGAGAAATCACTCAACAACCGAAAGGGAGTTGAATGCGATGATTTTCGCGTTAGAAAAGTTTAGAGGGTACATCGAAGGCTCTCCCATTCCGGTAAAAGTAATCACGGATCATTATAGTCTTAAATGGCTTACCAATTTGAAGTCACCGTCGGGAAGGCTCGCTCGGTGGGCAGTCAGACTTCAGCAGTTTAATTTTGAGATAATACATAGAAATGGTAAAGACAATGTTATTCCCGATGCGTTATCCCGTGACCCCTTGTTGGTAGAATCTATAGTTCAGAACTTTGCAACCTCTGATGAATGGTATGTCGAATTGAGGGAGAAAATTTTATCATATCCCGTGAAATATCCGGCGTGGAAGGTTTCGAATGGCAAGATATTCAAACATATCCAAAGTATGGAAGCGCTCCACAGGTCTTATGACTGGAAAGAGGTACTTCCGAAAGAGTTAAGGATTAACGTCATAAAAGAGCACCATATTCCGCCGGTTTGCGCTCATTTCGGCATATTGAAAACCTTGAACAGGATCAGACATAAGTATTATTGGCCTAAAATGGCAGCAGACGTAAAATCATACATTGGTAAATGTCAAGTTTGTTTAGGTTACAAAAGCTCGAATTTGTTACCTCCAGGTCTTATGGGAGATCCTAAATTGGTCCAGCGCCCATGGCAGATGATAGCGACAGATTTACTTGGTCCTTATCCTAGTTCCTACAAGAAAGGGTATACATATTTGTTGGTAGTGTCAGATTTCTTTTCGAAATATACCAGACTATTCCCACTTAGGAAAGCTACGGGTAGTCTTATTGCGTCAATTCTGGAAAACGACATTTTCTACAAATTTGGTGTTCCGGATACTATAGTCTTGGATAATGGCCCTCAGTACATTTCTCGTGACATGAAGGCGTTGGCCAGCAAATTTAACATTCGTCACCTGTTCTACAATTGTAGGTACCACCCGCAGAATAATCCAGTGGAACGCGTCAATAAGGTTTTAGTTTCAGCTCTTGCTTCATACGTTGGCTCTGATCACAGAACTTGGGCAAACTATATTCCTGAAATTGAATTAGCAATCAACACTGCGGTTCACGAGGTTACAGGTTATACTCCGTTTTTCCTCAACTTTGGTAGGGAAATTATCATTTCAGGGAAAGATTATTTAGGTGCTGATTTCAATGAAGAAGAAATTAAATTTTCAGAACGTGACTCATGGGCACAAGATTTGCAGGAATTGAATGACATTTTTTCGCAGGTGCGCACGTCCCTGAGACAGTCCTACGAACGCAACAAACGTCAATATGACCTGCGTCGGAGGGATGTCCAATACAAAGTGGGTGACACTGTGTGGAGACGGTCATTTGTTCTGTCTGATGCTAGTAAGCATTTCTCTGCAAAATTAGCCCCTAAATTTATTAGGAGTAAGGTGATAAGGAAGATTTCCCCTGTTGCCTACCAATTGGCTGACATGAACGGGAAAGCGTTGGGTACCTTCCACATAAAAGACATTCTGAAGTCAGAAAACACTGGTTGATCTGCGATGCATTTTTTTTTTCAATGGAAAAGCAAATCTACAAGAGAGATTGCGCTCCTGTATGTTACACTAGTTTTAATTTTGCATGCTTCTTCCACCGTTGTTATGCAATTATTGTCTTGGCATTCAAAGTGAGGACACGACTTGACACTTGTGTCTTCACATTGTTTGTGTTTGTTGTTTGTTTGGGCTTGTGGTTGTCTGTGTGTTCTTATGTGTTCCTATGTGTTGGGGTATGTGTCATTTCAAGATTTAACGCGCGAAGATGATTAACTCTTATCTTTGGGCATTGAATTTTGTTTACATGTTTTAATTTTTTTATTTTAAGATGATAGTACGTAGTAGAGGTGTATTGACTTCCTGCATAGGAAGGTGGCTTATCTCGATTCCCTGGGGATAAACCATATATTGTTCTCATTAATATGTATCTGTTACGTACTTAGTATTAAAGTTAAAGTACTTAGTATTAGAGTTAAATCTTAAGTAATTACTCTTGATTAAGAATACATTAGTGCGTAGACATTATAACATTATATTACTGGTTATTCGCTATAACAATTTCAGTCTTTTGGGAAAATTTTCCTTGCATTCATTCAGGTGAGAGTTTCAGAAACTAATAATTATCTATTTAGGGTTTTAGGAAACCCACAAGCAAGGTCAATTTTCCGAAAGATTGTTCATAATTGGTTTTTTTGATAAAAATAAAAATACTCTGTTGTCTAATATTATTATACAACTTTACAAGAATTTAAGCATGTAATAGCTTAAAACTTCAATTTTACATTTCATATAATCTTCCCACTAGCTGGAGACTGAACTTTTTTATATTTTAGGAAATTTTTCCTGCATGGAAAAAAAAAAAAATTTTTTTTTTACAATCTTATAAGAATAAGGTTATTCTGTTTGGCTTTATAAGCTATCGTTTTATAATAATTGTCAGTGTTTAATGTTTCATTTTGAGCTTTCGGGACCTGCCTCTGAGCTCAAGGCACGTCTCCAGACCTCATTATGCAATATTAAATTTCTGGTCGGTTAAATTTTGTTTATTCAATGAGCATTGCTTCTGCAGTTTGCAGCGTAAATTACAGTTTTGTATTGGTTTGGATCTCGGGTTAATCATTCCCTGCTTAACAGATGGCAGTATTATACTTATAATTAATGAATTAATAGCCATACATTCCAAATATTGATTTAGTCTGTAAACATTGGTGAACATAAAATATAATTACATCCTAGTTCACATTATTTAAAATCATTGATTGTTTTCCTTTTAAATCTGGATTAATCCTTTATTTTCAGTATCTGATGCTTGTTTACGAGTTAAGGTTTCTATAAATTTAATTTTGGGCGTCTAGTCTCTAGTGTTTCAGGGTTTAAGATCTTATTATTCAGGATCAGCTTTGTATTCTATTTCAATGTCCTTTTGGCTTTGTAATTATTAAGTTCATAAAGTTAGGTAATTTCAGTATCTCAGTAACCCAATATGTAAGATTAGTTCAGCTGTTAGTGTCTTACCACGTGTAATTTCTCCGCTTCTTCAATCAAGAATTTTCTCCGCATCGCTGTTGCTGAACTGAAGCATTTCATGTTGGGAGGAGTATCGCAGGTATTTCTACATGGACCCCGGACATCATTGCTGCGATGGCATTATATTATCATTACATAATTCTGAAGAAGATCACTGACACTCATGATGCTGTTTGCTGTCTCAAGATATACTTCGGTTCTGTCTTCTGTCAACGCTATCGGGCTATATCCACAATTAGGTTGCAGCGAAGCATGCAGAAGACAAATTGTGAGGCCGTTCTCCGGAGACATTCCTGTAGCTGCTCTCCACCAACATCACTTTGGAGAAACAGTTTTACCAGTTGGTCAACCTGGTCCTGAAAGAATGCCGCTTGCAGTCGATGGGTCATTACTTCACCATGGACTGAGGGTTTCAACGTCTTCCTCTGGACATCTCTTTCACACACTGCGGAGACGCACCAGTATCTTCGGTCAAAGAGTGTTCTGGATTGCACTACATAGGATTTGCGTGTCGATTACTTCTCCTCGAGCGCCGGGAGGCTTATGGAAATTTCCCCTGGGAAATTTCGGATTGGTGGGAGGGTATTGTAGCGGGTAGCTACTGCTGCATTACAATTATGACAACTACGCTACTATGTTATCCTGAGGTTGGTAAGCCGCGAGCAGTGAAGAACATGATTACAAGTTTGCCCCGCAATCTTCAGTTGTGAGAGTACCGTTCGTGAGGGTGGATGTTACCGCCGTGCCGTTGGTGGTGGAACTGGAATTTGGAACGCGTTGTAAGACAAATGATTTAACGATTGTATTTTAGATTATGGGTTTACTATTTTATAAATTTTGCCAGGATTGCTTCCTTGGCTGGCGCCCTTTACTTTAGTTTGAAGCATCATAGTTTTGACGGCATATTAAATAATTATATTTGCGTCTTCAACGCACATGTTACCACATTATTACTAACAGTAATATCATTATTTCTGTCACGCCCTGACCATAGGATCTTTTGCTCTACCTTATATTGCATTATTATGTTGCACCACAATAAATGTTAATTTCCTATTGCAGACTTTTATTTATATCGTGTACTACCCTCATGGCTAGTAAACATGTTACAAAGTACTTATATCTATAAAGATATGTAGTACAAGGGGGCTTTAAATAGCTTTCTGTAGTTATCAAAGAAAATAAAGGTCCAATTTTCACGAAGGCTTGTGTGTCGTAAGGGAGGAAATTTCCACCCATACTACACACATGTAAAGCCTTAGGAAGATTTAAATATCGATCAGAGCCAAGAGAAAAGTTAAAGAAAACTTAAAAGGATTAAAAGAAGCCAAAAGCAAATTATCACAATTGCTAGGAGTGACCATGAGTCCCCCATATAATAAAAAAAGAGAATTCGCAGAGGTGAGAGGCGATACATTAGAGGCGGCAAATACGATCGCTGCCGATCAGGTGGACGCATTGTGAAAAATTCATCCGTTTGATGCGATGCGTCCGATGCGTACGATGCCGAAAGGTGTACGCTTAGCTTTAAGCCTCAATTACATTGGGCGAGTTTACAAGCTACTATCTACTAAGTTTAAAAGCGGGTGAATCGTCGAGTGAGATCGTCATGATGACACACAAAACTGTCCACTCGCTCAGTAGCGAACTACCTAGTGAGTTGAAATCACGTGTTGCCATATTTTCTGGGTGTTCTAGCATTCAAAATGAAGTGGAATGTAAATGAAATTGTGGTATTTCTTAACATCCATCAGTAGTATCCTATGTAATGGAATATAAAAGATAAAGACTATTGCAACACGAAACTAAAAATTGAAATCTTCCAAAGTTTGTTTAGTGAACTCAATGAGAAGCAGTTGATTATGGGAATGGATATGAATCAATTGAAGGCTAGAATCAGATCAATTAAAGATGTCTACAGACAAGAATTAAACAAAATTGAAAAAGTAACAAAAGTGGTTGCGGTACTGAAGTTTATACGCTAAAACTGGCATGGTTCAATGAAGCAATTTTTCTGGCAAAGGTTTTGGCTACAAGAAACAGTAAATCAAATTTGGTGAGTAAATATTCATTTATTGTCTATACATTGTCTACATAGTAATATTAAAGTCTCAAGTAATTCTCTTCAGAAGTGTCAAGGCTGCTTACAGGGTAAATCACACTGGCAGCCCTTTATGAACACTGAGACAAAAGCTGTTAAAACATGTGAACTGATACATGCCAATGTTTGCGGACCGATGGAGGCAGTATCTGTCGGCGGGGCGAGGTATTTCCTGATTTTGAAAGATGATTACTCTTGCTATAGAACTGTATATTTTAATTAAAAGAAGGAGGAAGTGATTAATTGTATTAAAGATTTTGTAAACAAAGCTGAAAATGTCACTGGTAACAAAATAATCACCTTTAGAAGTGACAACGGTTTAGAATTCATTAATAAGGCTGTGTCAACTTTGTTCTCAGACCAAGGTATAGTACACCAAACAAACAGAAGCGGCAAGGACAACGCTGTGTGCCAAGAACCTTCCAAAAAAATTATGGGCAGAAGCAGTCAACACCGCAGCCTATGTTCTCAACAGAACCAGTAGAAGTAATGAACCAGGAAAAACACCATATGAATTATGGACAGACAAACAGTTTGATCTCAGTAACTCTCAGTTTGATCTCAGTAACATATCTTTGGCACACCCGTATTCCAAAAATAAAAACGAAGAAAATGGGATTCTAAAGGAGAAAGTGGAATCATGGTAGGGTACGGAGAAAATGTGAAAGGGTATAGAATTTCTTATCCTTTTGACAATGCGCGATTAAAATTCCTTTTCTTACTCTGTTCTGGTTGGTTACCTGGGTACGGTTTCATCACGGTATCACTCAATGCAAATGCATTGTCAGCAACAAAGACATACGGCACATAGTGGAAGCGGGTTGGGTAAATTTAGCGTATTTTCATTCATTTTATCCCATATTAGACTATTTCTTAGTACTCCACTGTCACTTATTCTACCTTGACAACCGACATCGGTGAACATGAAAAGATAATCAGCGTCTACTAGAGCTAAAAGAACAACACTAAAACTTTTCTTGTAGCTGTAAAAATCTGATCCGCTGTGTATAGACTGTAAAAACAAAAATGAAGAGCCAAAGTGCATAAACTGCACAAATAACAATCTATTAAAAAAGAGTTCTTATCCAACAAATCATAAAGCTAACAACGAAGAATGCAATTTTTAAACAACTTGAACTTTTACTAAACAACAAAACAAATAATACTGTGCGGAGACTTAAATATGTATTGATACAAGCTACAAGAACAAAAATGCAGATTCACTCAAAAACACATTAAAATCTCACAACGTACATTTGATTATTGACAAACCTACTCGTATACAAGGAAATAAAAAAAGTATAATTGATCATATGGGTACAAATATATCAAAAAGCTCTTAAACATGGGAAGTCACAGAATTAGCTGTATCAGATCATATGACACAGTTAATGCACGTAAAAACAGAACATAACCAAACTTGGTATACAATTTTTTATTTATTTAAAACAGAAAATACGAAAATTTTTAACAATTACTTATCGTGTATATGTAGGGAACCACTGAAATCATTTGAATCCACTAATGACAGTTATGAATTCTTCATTAATGAAATAAATAATGGTACGAAGCTTTGTTTCCCCTTTAAACAGTATAAATATCCTCAAAAACGCAAAATAAATTGGGTAACGCGTGGTATTAAAATACATATATATTTTACAAAAAAGACATCTGTACTAGTCCTGGGTCGATCGTGAATGACCTGATTGTCGAAACCCGCTCACGAGCCACTAAAGAGCGAGTGGGTTATTTATTCGTCAGCACCCGGGTCGCACGTCGCACGATCCGTGACTCGCGCAAACCGAGACACACTCCGGCGACCCGCAAACTACGGACACATTCCCCGCATTCTCGCACCCCGTGACTCACGACACCCTTACGATCGGTCGCCGGTTGCCCATGTGGCGAGCATGTGGCTAGTGGGACGTGTTGTTACATTATGACGTGTTAGCTCACAGTCGCAAACTGTGAACTGCGACACATTCGGTCAGTTCTCAGTTGTCGATCATCACACACGCGCGTAAAATTATCCTGCTTCCTGCTCATTTGTCACGTCATCGCGGGAGTGTGTCGGTTTTAATTTGAGTATTGTTAATCTACGGGTGAAGTGCATTTCTTTTAACTTTTTGTTGGTGTTGTTTTTGTAAGTGTGAATGTAATTGTACATTTTAATAGAAACTGCAAACATTGCAAATATTATATATTTTGTACACCCTCTCCTCTAGTAACTTGGACTCCTAATCCTAACCTAACTATCCCACTATCAAAAAATATCACAGCAATCATAATAATTCATGGGCACGTTTAATTTATTTTTTGTCTTATTACACAAAGAAAAATTATAAAATAATAGTTTGTAATAAAGCATTACAGCTTACAGCTAATTAACTTATTTAAATTCTCAATAAAAGCTTCAGAACACCACGTTTTTTACATGATTTTTATATCCTTTAAAACATGATAAAACATTATTTTTTTTACCCCTGAAGCATTTCTTTTTTGAAATTTATTTCTGGGACATGACATTACTAGTTACAGGTGTGAGCTATGAGCGAACGTTCACACAATTATAACCTGGGTTTCGTGTCGCGTATGACTTGACCGGTCCGAGCGGCGACCGGCGCGCGGCACGCTCGTGGAACGTAGCTGGGTGAAGAGTAATCGAGTTTCGTATTTTGGGTCGTGAAAAGAGCGGGTCTTCGCGACCCGCTCATGACGCCAGTGAGTCGTGAGCGACCCGGGTCGTGTAAACGATCGATTGACCCAGGACTAATCTGTACATGAAACAAAAAAACACAAATGACCTCACAATCATAAACAATTACAAACAATACAAAAAATAATCAGCAATTGACATAACCAACATTTTGTCGATTTTCACTTTTTAATGCCATTTTACTTGAAAAAAAAAAAAAACTGCGTCGATCTGTATACTCGAAGTTTATATATTATGAATATTTGAAAGTTTACCCCCTTAAAAAACCTCTGTTTTTTGCGGAAGTCCAACCATACATTGACGTAAGTGATGGAAAATCTGACGTTTTTTAATAAAATGCGGGTCCGACCGATGCAGGGTGAAGATTTAAATTCGTGGGTGAATATTTGTGCTGGGAAAAAAAATTGTGCATTTGCCCTGTGGACGCATCTGCTTACGATTTATGTGGATTCGAATTCTAGAATGGTATGTATGT
Organism: Limnephilus lunatus; assembly: GCA_917563855.2. Taxonomy (NCBI): domain Eukaryota; kingdom Metazoa; phylum Arthropoda; class Insecta; order Trichoptera; family Limnephilidae; genus Limnephilus; species Limnephilus lunatus. The sequence goes on from OU830593.1 coordinate 52,280,179, forward strand.
GCTCCTTTGAGGATCAAACGAAATTGCAACTGCTTTGCAATATTATATTAAAGAAGTCGACGACCGCAAACCTATTAAAACATTGATTATGTATGGTTGCTCAGGACAAAATCGAAATAGTATAGTTCTGAGTATGATAAAAAATGTCCTAAATGATAATAAAAGTCAACATTTAAAAAAATTCCAATTAAATTTCTTAATACCAGGTCATACATACATGCCAGTTGACTCTGTTCATTCCGTCATCGAAAAGGAATTAAAAAACATGGTTTTCTGGGCACCATCCCAATGGCCGACTATCTTTGAATGTTCTAGAAAGAAACCAAAACCTTACAATGCCACTAAACTTGACGGCTCTGACTTCATGTCCTGGGACGACATTAAAACGAAAACTTTTCTCACAAAAGGGAAAAAAATTGAATTTTTTAAATTAAGGGTAGCGACTTTCACAAAAAGTAAACCAAGTATTATCTTCGTTAAGTATAGTTTTTTAGGGGATGCAAAACCTATCGCGATCTATCTAAATACGCAAGTCCAAAGTGAAACTGCTGTAATTAAGCATTGCCTGTATCCTGAAAGCCTACCGCTAAGTAATGCCAAATACAAGGATCTTAAAAAACTCATTGATAAAGGAACAATTCCAAAGACCTATAGGAATGAGTATTTGCAACTTCCTCACTGCTCTAAAACGACAGCTAGCTGAAACAGATGAAGAAGATTCTAATGTCTAATAATTTTTTTAATACCTAATAATTATTATTTTTGGGGATAAATAAAACGTTTGAGATAACGACTTTTTTTAATTTTACTTAAAAGTTTACATTATTCTAATGCCTAATCATTTTTTTAATACCTAAAAATAATAATTTTTTGTAATAAATAAAACGTTTGAGACCACTATTTTTTTTATTTGACTTATTACATTATTCTAATGCCTAATCACTTTTTTAATACCTAATAATAATTATTTTTTGGGATAAATAAAACGTTTGAGGTAATAACTTTTTTGATTTTACTTAAAACTTTGATTTTACTTAAAAAGAAGATGATTACTTAAAACTTTGATTTTACTTAAAAAGAAGATGATGAAAGTTTTCAAGGAATGAGGATGGAGTATCCTAATTTAACAACTGATAGTTGTATACGACCATCCACCTCTGCGTCTATATCTGCGTTAGTTAATAAAAATGATGTCAATATTGCAAGCAGGATCCTATTAAAGATGATTGGTTTGAGATGATTCTTGACCAGTCTAAAGAATCTGAGAGGATTATTGACAGTAATATATCATTCATTATCTTACAACCAATTATCAACCAAATTTTTTAATTTTTTTTATTAGTAACAAATAGATACTTAAATTACAAATAAATTTTATACAGTAATTAATTACATGGAAGATATATTTGATGTACCCCCATAAGTAAGCAGGGCTTGTGTGTATGGGGGGGTGTTATTGTATTGTTATTTTTTAAATGATTCAGTTTAAGTTTTCAGTATAATCTTTAAGGTGAGTTTTAAATTCTTTTATATTAGTATTCATGTTTCTGATTTTTTCAGGTAGTGAATTAAAAAATTTAACTCAGAGATATTTATGATTTAACTGACCAATTTTTTTTTTACATTTTGGAGTAGGAAGTATTGATGTTTGTCTAAGATTTTTGTTATTTTTAAAGGGTGCAACTTTATTTTCAATATTATCTTTATAAATTTGTAATTTTGCATGATAAAAGTACAATGCACTTAATTTTCTGACCTTAAATTGTTTGAATAAAAGTTCTGACGAATATGAGTAGGATTTTTTTTAAAATTGTTTATATTATTAGTTTTTGTGATATGTAAATTGTTAGTGTTTGATTTGTATATGTACCGCCCCATCCTATAATGCCGTATTGTATAATTGATTGACAGAAAGCGAAGTATGTGGTTATAAGTAATTTTTTGTTTAAAATATCTCTTAAACATCTAAATATATATATGTTAGTTCCTTATTCTGTTGTTCAGAATATTTATGTGTGGGGACCATTTTAAACGCTGGTCTATTGTTATGCCCAGGTACTCAATATCGGTCTTGCTTTCTATGTTTGTACATAATATATTGCATTTGTGGTTTTCTGTATTTGTCACAGAGTGGATTATTATGTTTATTTCATTTATTGCTTTTGATTTCACAAATTGTAATTAATGGCATGAACAAATTAAACAAAGATGACTGCACCTACATCCTAGGATCAATTGAGGAGATGCCTTACCTCTTTGGCAATCACACATGATGCGGCCATCTCAAAAGCAGAAACGCTTTCAAAAGTTCTGGATGTACAATCGAGCATTTCAGAAAAAATTGATATTCTAATCAACAAAACGGACAAAACTTCAAAGACGCCTACTGAACCACCCAAGAGAAAGACCTATGCGGGTGTTACATCGGGTGAAAATCAGTCAAAGAAGCTGATTTTAAATGGATTAGAGCGACCCACTCCTTCCATGCAGCCTTCTGTCCTATTTTATCCGACAATCCCGGAGGGTAAAACATCAGACGACCTTCAGAAAAAGTTAACATCTGTTCTTAATCCTCGTGATGACGGTTTCCAAGTCGTTTGTATGAGGAAAATTAAGGGCGGAGGTATTGCACTGCAGACGACTACAGCGGTAGGTGTCAATAATATTAAAAAGGCAGTTGAAAAACTATCTGCTACAGGAATCAAAATTGTAAGTCCCCAAGGCAGATTACCTAAAATTGTTTTATATGATGTCCCAAAAGGAGATCCCTCTCTGGATTCGGCTCTTTTTGAGGAAATTTTTACAAACAACATTGATGGTAAATGTAATGTTTCAAAGGATGACCAAATAAGAACCATGAGAAGGGTTTCACTTTTCGGAAAAAGGGATAGCGCTAATATGAACATGATTCTGACATGTCATCCTGAGGTCAGGAAGGTTCTCATCGACAGTGGTTTGTGCTTCTTTGGGTGGAATGACTGCTGTGCGCGGGACTACCTTGGTGCTACCCGCTGTTTTAAGTGCCAACAGTATGGACACATAAGTAAAGCATGCACGCAGGAGCATTCCAATTGTCGCCATTGTGCAACTACTGGCCACGATGTGGAGAATTGCCCCAAGAAGGGAGACGCTGCCGTCTGTGCAACATGTACACGATTTAAAAAACCTGCCTCACATAGTACTGGGAATCGACTTTGCCCAGCCCAAATTGCTGCAATTGAAGCACAAGTCAGACTAACCGACTATGGCTTCTAATAGCATTCTTTCCCTTGGTCAGATAAATCTTCAGAGGTCTCGAGTGGCCACACTTGAGGCACTGAAGATTATGACTGACAAAAAAATTGACTTGTTGATTGATTGATTGGTGAGGCACGTGCTGACACGATGGCTGTCATTGTATCCTGCCATTGATAGTCTAAAAGGGATCGAAATGATAATCTAGTCTCCTTCAACGGAAGCATTCTTCCGAACAGGACCTCCATTGATATGCTTGGTGTAACTCTAAGTGACCAGCTCAGGTATGGGGGCTCCATCGAAACCAGAGTTAAGTTAGCCTCTCAGAAACTAGGCGAACTGTACAGGGCCCGCAGATACTTTAATAGTACACAACTGCTAACCCTGTACAAATCGCAAGTGCGCCCCACAGTTGAATTTTGCAGCCACCTCTGGTCTGGAGCTCCAAAATACCTAAAAAAAACACTTGACTCTGTACAGAAACGGGTGGTCCATTAGATTCTCCCATCTTAGCAGACGAATTGCAATCTTTAGAGCACAGGCGTCAGGTGGGAATGCTGTCCTTGTTCTACCGCTATTACAATGGAAGATGCTCCGAGGAACTAGCGTCATTGATCCCCTTGGCACCGGTGCATAGTCGGGAAACACGCCAAACACGCGCCCAACATTTGTACACGGTTGACATTAGTCACATGAGAACGGGTCATTTTTACGACTCGTTCTTGAGTTCAACAGCTCGGCTGTGGAACGACTTACCGTCCTCTGTGTTTCCTACCTCCTACAATATGGGTCTGTTCAAGACCCGTGTTCACTCCTTTCCTCAAAAAGACCCTCCACACAGCATCCTCAAAGATGACATATGCCCTGAGGGAAATTATTTTCCTCAGGGCCTCCTGTGTGGAGTTAATGTAAAAAAATAAAAATAAATTTTAAAAATCAGCCTCTGGCGTCTTCAATCATATTTTGAAACACTATGGGACAAACATAGCCGGCACTGAGGTGTTAGAAGCAGAATTATATTTACATTTTTTCCACAACACGTTGATAATTTTTGAAGAAACTATTCGTCAACTTGAAGGCACAAACATCCTAATGTGCAACGTATACAAAATTATGAATAAAACATGAACCAGCAACAAAAGATGAACCAGCAAATTGAAGATGCCTTTTTTCGAATGGCAGTCCAGCAAATTCTTTGAAAAATGTGTACTTCTCAGGCTAAAAAATACAATACTATATTTTTGGAGTAGTATCGAAATGTACTGACATATATGGAGTAGTAGTAACAAAAAATTAATTATTGTACAACCTTGCATATGTAATCTTTTGTAATGTAAAAAGAAAATTAAATAAAAATATATATATATATATAGAATCGCGATTCGATTTCTCAGAAAATAGTAATTTCCATTGTTTGCAGCCGCTGACACTGATGAAAGAAATTAAGTACCAAGATTTGTGCTTCATGGTATCAAAACTACAGATGACTAATATTAACCTTGATGCACAAGTCATCCAAATATTATTATTATTATTATTGTATGAAGAGTTCTGCATTGAAAATTGTAGACGATAAGAAGTGTGAAAGTGTTCTTGAAAATTGGATTCAGATTCTCAAATCTATGGATGAAAACAAGAATCTGCTAAATATAATACAATACGTATTTTCCATCCCAGTTTTTCACGCCCAAGCCGAAAGGAATTTTTCCTTGTGTACGAATACGTGGACCAAATACTGAAATAAGTTAAATATTGACACTGTAAAAGCAGAACTACAAATAAAGTCGAACTTCAACATGAAATGCAAACAATTTTATAATTTGATTATAGAAAACGAAGAAGCTCTTAGAGCAGCCAAAAGTAATACCAAGTATACTTGGCTTCGATTATCAACAAATTACGTTACATTGCGGATTAACATTGTTTTTTATTAATAAATGTAGCTACTGATACCATAACAGCATTTTATTAAAAAAAATATTGATATCCTTTATTTTCATCCTATGTCGTTTATTTAATCGTATCAGATCCTCTAAAACAGTGGTTATCAATCCCCAATCGTGCTTCGCGTACCCCAAGGGGTACGCGAAGTACGATTGGGGGTACGCGTAGGGATGAAACGATACGAGTAAATACAAGTACATACTCGATATTTTTCACCAATACCAAGTACTTTTAGTATCGATACTTTGAAATTGAGTAGGTATCGGTCAAAAGTACTCATATCAGTATGCCAATGTCACTATTATGTATCCTGAACCGTCATTTAAAACCTATATTGAGAGAAGCATTCTCAAATCCTCTTTCGCGCGGCCTTCCCCGATCTTTTTTAGTACCTTGCGGCTGTCAAGTGGTCACCAGATGCTATACAAAAGTATCTACATACAACTAACTTTTGTTTATGGCATTTTTTTTCTCATTAGCGTGTTAAATTCCGACGCTGGCATTTTCGTTTTGTAATAGCTCCGAAATTATAACGATTTTTCCCCAAAAAAGCAAAAATATTTCAAAATAATATTTTTTATTATAACAGCGAGGCTGTTCGAAGTGTTTTAAAATTAAAAAAAACAGAGTTTTAAGACCGATAAACGACAATATTTGTGTTGAACACAACAAAGGAATTTGTTGGCATTTTGGGCCCTTTGTTCCTTTGTTTGTGTCTTTGTTAGTATCTTGTGATTGACTTGTGTTGTGTAACAATGAGCGGGTCCGAAATGTCGTCATCCAATTCAGTAGAGATGACGGTAGAAGAAATAAATTCAGTGATTTTGCCAAAAGCGCCAAAGCGAAAGTCGCCGAAATTAGCGAAAGCAGATCGCATCGATAAACTTTCGGCGCAAGTGGAGCATTTGAGCTCATTTATCCAAAATTTTATGGCGTCAAAAACGTACGAGGAGAGAGATGAATCCGAGGTTGAATCAGAAGATCAAGAGATGTACGAGGACAATTCACTAGGGATTGATCTCGTTAATCCTATTCAGGAGAAGCGAGAGTTAAGCCTCTCGATGGCGGAAACGACCTGCAAGGAGCCAACAATTCCTGCAGCTGACGTAAGCCGGGTGAAAAAGATCGAAGGCTTACATCACTTCGGTTCACCGGAATGGAACGAAGTGAGGTATGGGGATGTGGTAAAGAGATACCTTGCCAATCCCATGTTCAACCAGTTGGAGGTGAATGGAGAGTTTCTCCATTTAAATAAATCGGAACAATATGCAGGTTCTTTAGATAAGTTCTGTGGGGCACTGAGCCATGTCCTCTTGCAGCAGAATGAGTGCCTCCGAAAATCTCTGCAGGAACTTGTGAACTGGAGTGTAGAGGAAGGAAAGGAGTTGACAGCAGGCTCCCTGTTTAAGAAAGTTGAATCACTGTTTGCTCCAGATACAGAGTATCAGGCAGTAACTAAAGATGTTTTGCAGATGGTCTGCGGAAGGAGAGCAAACGCTATCCAGCATCGCAGGGATGCAATCCTCAATGAAGTGAAGAGCCTTTACGTACGGGAAGCTGTTAAAAATATTCCTCCTGCAGCGGGTCATCTTTTTGACCCAAGCAAGTTAGAGTCCCAGATTCAGCGAATGGGAGGACTAGATAAATGCCTCCCACATTCGAGCTTTGACCCTCAGCCATCAACCAGCACGCAGCTGCCCAAGTATAAAGGGCCAGTGAGGAAGCCTTTACGCGAGAGCAGGCCCTTTCGGGAAGGCAGAACATTTCGGGACAAGCCCTTTCGGGATAGCAAAGCCTTCCGTGGTGGGTGAACCAACCAACAGGAGTCCAGAGGTGCTGACAAGAGAGGACCAACCAAGCCAAGAAGGAATTTTGGCAACAAGGATAGACTATGACTATCCGAAGAGGGCGTTTCAAGGGGGGCAGTTAGGACAGTTTCTAAGCATTTGGGAAGACTTAGGAGCACCACCAACGCTGTTAACAATGTTGCGAGGGTACAAGCTACCCTTCCGGCAGAAACCTCCTCTAAGTATAGTGGCAGACTAAGGTATCTAAGTATAGTTCCACTTATAAAACTCAAATCACAGAAGAAATGACGCGACAAATAGACAAAATGAAAAAGGAGAAGATATTGGAATCAGCTTCAATATCTCCTTCCTTTCTATCTCGGATGTTTCTCGTACCGAAGCAAGACGGGTCATTTAGACCGGTTTTCAACCTTCGTCGCTTGAACAATTTCTTGACTATAAGTAAATTCAGACTTATTAATATTAATAAGGTTGCATCATTTATTCAACCAGGGGACTGGATGGTTAAAGTAGATATCTCTCAGGCCTACTTTCATTTGCCAATTCACAAGAATCATCGCCGGTTCTTGAGACTCATTTTTAATGGAGAACTACTTCAAATGACATCTTTGCCTTTTGGACTAGCATCTGCTCCAAAAGTTTTTGCTTCTCTTACCAATTGGATAGCGCAAAAATTAAGAGACAAAGGTCTCAGAATAATTGTCTACTTAGATGATTTTTTGATAGTACATCAGAATGAAAATATTTTGAAAATACATACATTTGAAGCAATCTCAATGTTACAAACTCTGGGATGGATAATACAATTCAGTAAATCCACTCTATGTCCAGTTCAGAAAATTGAATATCTGGGAATTATGTGGAATTCTAGGGATGACTTAAAAGGTCTCCCGCAAGATAAAAGAGTGAAAATAGCATGGTTACTGAAACAATATATTAATCTAGGAAGATGGTCACTTGAGCAGGCCCAGAGCCTCTTGGGGACCCTCAATTTTGCTAGTTTTGCCATTCATAGAGGCAGGCTTAACCTTCGCATGTTACAGTGCGCCAGTCGCAAGCTACCTGCATTCAAACCCAGACGACTTCATCCCATACCTCGAGCAGCGATAGAGGAACTGAGGTGGTGGAGCGGGTCCCTGCAGACGTGGTCGCCAATGCATCAAGCAGCAATTCGCCACACCCTCACGACCGATGCCTCGGACTGGGGATGGGGCGCGCAGTTAGACGACCTCAGGTTGAATGGAGCTTGGTCCCAAACACAACAACCACTCCACAGCAATGTCAAGGAAATGCTCGCCGTGCTGGCAGCACTTACTCCTCACGGGCCAGAGCTGTCAGACTCGGGTCTTCTTATCCAGTCAGACAACAAATCGGTGGTCGCATACCTTCGCAACGAAGGCGGCACACGATCCAAGACATTGCTCGAAGCGACTCGCCAAGTCCTTCATATGGCAGACACGTATCACATTTCACTGTCTGCCCACTACTTACCGGGAAGGTTCAACGAGGTTGCAGATCAACTCTCCAGAAAACGCGAACCTCCGGAATGGCATCTTTTACCGGCAGCAACAAAATTAGTTTTTGCAAAATGGGGGAGGCCAACTATAGACCTGTTTGCATCAGAGACAGCCCACGTCGTAGAAGATTATGTGTCCCTCAATGCATTCGACAAAGAGGCAAAATTTGTCAATGCTTGGACTCAAGAGTGGGATTTTCCTCTAGCTTGGGTGTTCCCCCCGCCGTGCCTTATGCCGAGAGTTCTTGCACACCTGAACCGGGCGAAGGGCCTATACTTGATTGTAGCCCCGAGATGGAAGAAGGTATTCTGGAGACCAGACTTAAAAAATCGAGCGACAAGTCCTCCGTTCACCATATTGAAACTGGCAGAAGTGCTGATAGACACGAGAACTTTTAAACCCCCACCACAAGTAGAGGATTTCATTTTGGAGGTGTGGAAGTGTCGGGGTGGAGTCAGTCATTAACAGATTGGTCGGACAAACAGAAAGATTTTTTAAAGTCGGGTTGGAGAGAATCCACCCTTAAAACATACAAACCTGCATGGCTTAGATGGCAAAGATGGGCATTAAATCATGGGGTAAACCCGAATGTCCCTACAGGAAGCAACCTAGCACGATTTTTAACAGATCTTAGTCTAGAAGATAGTCTCTCTCCCAGCACAGTTCGACTCCATAAATCGGTAGTAACAACTTTTAGTAGCCCTGAAGAAGGAAACCTAAGTTCACATCCTCTAGTCAGACAAGTACTCAAAGCCACAGCATTAAGATATCCCAAAGTGGCTAAACTTCCTATCTGGGATCCTCGAGTGGTTTTGACCTGGTTAGAAGCTAACCCACCCAAAAAGTTGAATCTCTTTGAAACATCAAGAAGGGCAGCGACTTTACTTTTATTAGCTTCCGGACGAAGAGTGCATGACCTGACCTTGTTACAGTGTTCACCAGACAAATTATCCATAGATGAGGAAGGGGTCTCGTTATGGCCAGTTTTCGGATCCAAAACAGACTCCGCTACGTACCAACAGTCAGGTTGGAGGCTGATAAACGGCAATCAACCAAATATTGACCCAACATACTGGATTAAGAAACTGGTTGAAATCTCCAAAGAACGGAGAGAAACAAAGCAGAATTTAACAGAACTCTTCATTACTACATCAGGAGCAGTTAAGGCAGCTTCAAGAACCATCATCGCCCGTTGGGTCAAAACGATTCTAGAAGAAGCTAAGATCACAGCTGCCCCAGGAAGCGTACGGGCAGCAGTGGCATCACTTAACTGGCTGGTTAATTTTAGACTGGTTGACATCCTGGCTCGAGGGAACTGGAGGAGCCGGGACACCTTTGCCAAATTCTACAGAAGAGAAGTTAACACTTCTCTAGAGGTAAATAGGGCATTGTCTGTGACTTCCCTATTCCACCCACTGTAACACGTGAGTAGGTATTCCAGTGTTTAACATATGTTAATATCATCACATTAGCGTTAGTGGTCACCAGTCGATAACAAACAGATCTCAATATAGGTTTTAAATGACGGTTCAGGATACATAATAAAATAGTTTTACCTACCAATAAAACTTATATTATGTACCTAACCTCATTTAAAACCTAGGCAATCACTGCCTGGTGAGAACTAATGAGAAAAAAAATGCCATAAACAAAAGTTAGTTGTATGTAGATACTTTTGTATAGCATCTGGTGACCACTTGACAGCCGCAAGGTACTAAAAAAGATCGGGGAAGGCCGCGCGAAAGAGGATTTGAGAATGCTTCTCTCAATATAGGTTTTAAATGAGGTTAGGTACATAATATAAGTTTTATTGGTAGGTAAAACTATTTTATTTTATTTAACATTCACAAAAAAATTGCATATCTTAAATTAAAGTTTTTGAACGCACTCTAACCCTAGCGTCCCTAGCTAGTCTTAGTTTTGTGTAGTTGGCAAGCTTGTTTGTCTATGTCGTTAATCCTTTAACAATATTCAGTGTTTGTTAAGTGTTTTAACTTTTTGAGTTATTGAAAATGGGGCCTCCGAAGTCTAGTGTGTGGCAATATTTCACGAAAAACGATGAGAAAACCGCAAGGTACAAAAAATGCTTTAAAAAAGTGCAGTTCTGTGGCAATACCTCTAATTTGCATAAGCATTTAAAAAGCCACGCTGATTATATTGCACCTGTTCATGATAACAACAAGATTTCAACGTAAGTACATACGACACTTATATTTATCTGCATAAATGTCGTACATTTATATTTCTCTACATAAATGTCTTTGTGTTCCTGTCGATTAGGAGTAGTGTTGTGTCGTTGTGTGCATAAATAAACCACTCATTAGATTGATATCTTCGGGCTTTTGTATGGGGCAACTTTCGACACTATTTTACCATGGATATGGCAACAAAAAGCTGTATTTGACGTCACACACCGTAGACGAGGATAGAGGAAATTCAAAATGCCACTCAGTTCTCAGATTTTGTTGCTGTCGATTATGAGTAGTGTTGTGTGATATGTTACTTTATCGTTATTGATTAAATTTTGATATACCTAATCATACTGAAAGTATTAGTTGGTTTCGATTAAGTATAAATAATAGCATTTATCATTAAAGAATTGATATTTTGTCTGTCTTGTGACAACAAAACAAATAGTAATAGTAAATAGAAGCACTGATGTTATGAAGATTAAGTTTATTTCAATTATTTTTAGGAGAAGGAAAAAGGAAACTGATCAAATCGCAGAAGTTGGAAGTCAAAATAAAGAAATAGTTCCTGATTCCCCTGAAGCCTCGACATCGACATCTACAAAGTCTAATATGAATACACAGTCTGACTCTGATCTGCATCTAATGCGAGGTGATAATACATTAAAATGCATGTTCGAAAACATTGCTTCGCAAAAAAGTAAGTAGCTACAAAATAAATTGTACAAAATATTGATGGTTAATTAATTACCTACATGTAAGAAATTTGTTTTATTTCAGAGGGTGGCATGAAGTATAATAATATAAATATGTGCATTTTGTATTTTATATGCAAGGATATAAGACCGTTCCATTTGTTGAAGGAGAAGGTTTTTTGAAATGAATGAAGGAATTGCCCCCTTATTATAAAGTACCTTCGTCGATACACTATAAAAAGTTGCTCCGTGATAAATACGACATTGTGAAGATATCAAAAATATCTTGTACAACTGAGTTATGTGTGACTCTTGATATATGGACGAAAAACATGAATGAAAAGAGTTTTTTGGGAGTTGCAGTACATTTTTTAGAGAAAACAGCCCTTACCAGTTCGAATATTGCCACCAGAGAACTCGATTCAAACCACACAGCAGAGTACATTTCTGAAGTATTTAACGATATTCTTCAAAGTTGGGATATACCACTGTCTAAAGTAACTTGTGCAGTTACAGACAATGGCGCTAATAACATACAATAAATTTGATAGTAGATTCATCATTAAAAAATACTTCAACTGCAATTGCTAGTATTATCAATAAAGTTAGAGATATTGTTAAATGGGTTAAAAACAGTGTAATACAATCAGACAAACAAAGAAAAATCCAGATTGATAGTGGAGTTCCTGAGGGATGTACTAAAAAAATTATTCTTGATGTTAAGACCCGGTGAAATCAGGGGCGTGCACAGAGTTTTTGATCAGGGTAGGAAGTAGGAAAATACAACAAGTTTCACAGGTTAAAATTTCCATATTTTATCAGATAATTTCAGAATTAAAGTATGACAAACGTTTTTGAACTGACAATTAGCATTTATGAAAGACAAAATATGCAAAAGGCAGTGCTTATGTGCCTATATAGAGTGCACGCCCCTGGCTGGAATTCATTATATTATATGATTGATAGATTTTTAGACATGTCCAAAATTGCTGCACAACTATTACTCGATGCTACAGACAGTCCTGAATTGGTGACTGGACAGGAAATTGAAATATTGAAACAGTTGATACCGTTGTTACAACCATTCGAAGTTGTTACAAGAGAATCATCAGGCCAGAATTACGTTACCTTATCTAAAATCATACCGATGATTAATTGCCTCACATCTCAGCTAACGAAATTTTCATCCTCAATAGACTGTATTACTCAGTTACGACAGTTACAAACAAAACTACTAACTGAATGCAAAAAAAAATTTGGTCTCATTGAATTCAACACACTTGCAGCGTTCGCAACAATTTTGGACCCACGGTTCAAAAACCTTCACTTTCAGGACGCAAATGCGTGTGGGAGGGCATTACAAAAATTAAAAAATGTCACTAAAGAAGATATGACCATGTCAACTAGTGGGTCTGAAGATGAAATCGCCATCGAAGATTTTGATTTTTGGTCACATCATAAACAACTCGCAGTTGGCCAGAAGCAGAGGCGTGCTTCCTCAAAAGCCGATGAAGTTTCAATATATTTGGCTAATCCAGTCTGCGCTTTAAAAGCCAACCCATTAGAGGAATGGGAGGACTTAAAGCCCGTATTCCCAGCGTTATATAAACAAGCATGCATATATTTGAATGTAGTAGGCTCTGTACCTTGCGAAAGGCTGTTTTCCAAAGCTCGCGCAACTGTCACTGCTTCCAGATATCGCCTAACTGGCAAACATTTGGAAAAATTAATATTTTTGGGAAGCACTACAAAAACAGACTTTTTTTCATAAGTCTGTTTTTGTAGTGCTTTTTCAATTTATTACGCCATTATTTTTATTATATTTAATTTTTTATTACTTTTTATCATGTCTGTTTTTGTAGTGCTTTTTCAATTTATTATGCCATTTTTAGCTTATAATTTTCTATGTTTTTCTTATCAATAAATTACTTAAAATACTTGTTATGGTTTTTACTCTAAATTTTCCAAAAAAGATGCGATACGAGAAAGTATCGATACTTGTATCGATTCTCAATGACCAATACAGCATCGATACCTCAATGGTATCGTTTCATCCCTAGCGTACCGTACGCGGCACGAATGTAGGATTTAAAACTCAGCTCAACGTTTTCAAATTTCGGCGGTTTACGCTCGGCGGTTTGGTAGCCTGCTGCGACGCCATACGTCGGTCAGTTAGTTTCCTCGGTTTAGAGAATTTTATAAAAGAAAAAAGAAACGTTTAACTGTCAATATACGAGCTTCACTTCGTAGGTTCGCTTTTTTCAAGAGCTAATTAAGTGCAAGAAAAAGCTCTGGAAGAATCATACAGAGCATTTAATTATACTGTGTATTAGACGTGGGCAAAATTGATTGACTGAATTAAATGAATAAATTCAATCTTGTGACACACTCCATCTAATTCTCAATTTCAAAAGGAATTGATTCTTCATTCCTTACCTTTGGCCTTGTATCCTACGATTTTTAGCGGCACATTATTTTTTTTATTTTCCATTTAATTTACTGTTAAATTATTTCAAGTATTAATTATTATTATATGGGCGGTATTTAATTATTATTATATGGGCGGCGCGCCACGAACTTGCCCAAAGTAAAATACCTATCCCATTCCCGCGCCGCCATTCATAAAATCACGCGTATGTATATCATTGTCCCCCGCATAAGCAAAAACCGGCAGCGAGTCAGCTGAGTTCCAAGCCATGACGCGTTGTGTCCTTTCACTTGTGCGAAGAATCAATCAATCTGAGGTCCCACCCGTTCCAGATCCGCGTGTCTAGTCTGTCGCTATCGAGTCATGTCTGAAGCACTCTATTCGTGAATTAACTTTAGCGTCTTGTTCAGTTGACAGACAAATGACCAAACGAACAAAAATGACCAAATGTTCAAACGAACAAAAATGACCAAATGTTCAAATGAATCGATCATGACTCGATCATCGCAAGTCTTTACTTGGTCTGCAGCTAGCGAGTTACTGCAGACACTAGTCAAAAGTTACTCATTCATTCTTGAATGCCTGCCGCGAATCCGCCTGTGAGGTTTATCATTCGTTCCTCTCCGCGCGCCAAGCCGTCAATTTCATTACATTGTTGGTTGTTTTGTGGTACGTACCAAAACTATTGGAATATAAGTAACTACATATTTTTAGACGCAGATGTTAGGTAGATATAATATAATGAATTTGCAGATATTATAAGGCCACAATCGGCTGTGGTCAGCCGTCACAAAATATTGTTAAAATGTTTATTTATATTAGATCACGTGAAGTGGTTTTTAAATTGGAACAATTTTAAGTTTAATAAATTAGTAAAACTTTAGGGGTGAAACCACAAACTGTTTAATTTAAAAATTTAATTGCTAGCTTAATGTAATTTATTTTTTTGTCAAAAAAACATTTTGTTGTCAATATAAGACACATTAAAATATTACGTTAACCCCTTCGCGCGTCGTTAGTACATTTTTTCAGAACGACATAATTCACACTAAGAAGAGTGTTTTCTGTTCTTTAGCACCGTTGTGATTTGAAACTCGATGAAACGAAAAATAACGACACTAAAAAGAGGCAAATACATACATCTATAAGATTTAGTCTGCGTGGTAATGAGATTAGTATGATAGTATAATCGGTCTCCTCTTTGTGCGGTGCTTCCCTACTCATGTCTGCTTCTGTTTTCTGAAGGTTTCACTTTAACCGCGTGTAGATAATATATACACATATTAAAAAAGGTTTTTTTTTTTTTTTTTGGAATTGATTTAAAGGAATAATGAATGAATACAAGGAATCAATTCAAAAGGCCAGGAGAATCAGACTGAATCGATTCACTCTTGGGAATGAATATGCCCATGTCTACTGTGTATCAAAGACATTGTCTGATGCATGCTCGGCGACGAAATATCAAAGAAAATAACAAATATACCTCTGTCAGACAGCACTTTTTCAGTTGTAGATAGAGTAAAAAAGAGATAGATTTTTATCTCTGCAAGTAGACGAAAGTACAGACATTTCAAATCAGGCCGAACTTATAGTTCTTGTGCGATATATTCATTAAAAAAATGTAGAAGAAAATTTACTCTTTGTCCTTTGACCTGTCGTCCGTTCAGGCAATGGACGACAGGTCAAGAAGCTTTTAACACTATAAATACATATATTTCTGAAAAAAAAATCGACCGGTCCAGCTGCTATTGCATTTGTACCGATGGCGCCAAATCGATGAGCAACTGTTATTCAGGCCTATGCTCTCTAATAAAAAACGTAGCGTCAAACGCATCCTGATCACACTGCTGAATTCACAGGTAAGCACTTGCAACAAAACGGAACTCTAATGATTTGAAATTGAAAATTGTGAATTTCATAGAAGCAAGAATTTTTAAA
The DNA here is from genome assembly GCA_917563855.2 of Limnephilus lunatus. Taxonomy (NCBI): domain Eukaryota; kingdom Metazoa; phylum Arthropoda; class Insecta; order Trichoptera; family Limnephilidae; genus Limnephilus; species Limnephilus lunatus. The sequence continues at coordinate 52,295,932 of OU830593.1, forward strand.
TTGCTATGTGAAGACATGTCGAGCTTACATGTCAATCTCCTCCTACACACGGAAGTTCAATGGTTATTACATGGCAAAGTACTTCAGCGCCTATTTGAACTTTGACACGAAGTGCAGGTTTTTTTTTAAACCAACTCATTTCATCTCTCATCAAAAATGCATGATCCCACATGGCTACAGAATTTAGCATATATGGCTGACATATTTCAACAAATTAACAAATTAAATTTGTCTCTTCAAAGAGACAACATCACAGTATTTGCTGTTGGAAATCGTTTTAAAGCAATTCTGAAAAAAATAGATTTATGGATATCTTTCATTCACAACAAAAGCTTTGAAGTATTTTTATACATAAACTCCACACTTGTATTTGTGTGGAATTATAGTTAAATTCATGCAATAATTAAAGTATTAAAAATTACAAATGAAACATGTCTTTCATCACACATGTACACAAGTTAGAGGGTATGGGGTACAACAAATTTGTAGATAGAGTCAAGGAGTACGCGGGCTCAAAAAGGTTGAAAACAGCTGCTCTAATACATAAACAGGAGATGGCAATCCTATTTAGAACCCTATCCAAATGAGGTGACGATATTGCCATTATCACAGAAACTGTGTGATCTGGAGACATGTGCAATGGACTTGTGAGGCTTGTGGACGAAATCCAGCAGCTTGATGTGCCAGTATGTGCGTCTGCATTTATTTCATGAATAACAAGGCAAATAATATGTACAATAAAGAAAAGGTAAAGCCCCAACCGACATGCGAGGTAAACATAGCACCCGTCCAAAAAAACTGAGTTTAACACTTATATCTAAGGTCATTTCGTGGAAGAAAAAGTCATTACAGCTTACATGATAGCTCAAAAATGTATTTACCAGAAGAATTGAATGTCAAAAAAATGTATAATATGTTCTAAGACAAAATCAACTATCCTACGAAAAATATCGATCTATATTAGTAAATCACTTTAATATAGGATTCGGATATCCAAGAAGTGATACATGCAGTACTTGCGATGAATTTCTGGCTAAGACAAGGGCTCTCAATCTGAAGAATGCCATTGAGCTTGAAAAAAGTGATATTGAATAAGAAATAAAAGTTAGAAAATGAGAATAAGTTACATAAAATGAAGGCAAGTGTTTTTTTATAAACGAAAAAGGCAAACTAGGATTCAGTGTCAGTCATCCTCTGTTAGGGAAGCTATAGAAATGGATTTCAAAAAAATTTGAGTATGCCGAACATTACCACAAATGATGTGTATTATAAAAGGCAATTCACCTTAAATCTATTTAACATACATGTTCGCGCCGCTTATAGGTGTAATAACTTGGCAAGTTATTTTTGTGTTCTTGGAATAGACTATTTATTCTATGGCAACAAATGGCTCCTTTCCCGTCTCCCCTCTGTCTTCCACAAAATGTTAGTGTATTGATTACCAGCGCCGCAGGACGAAGTCCTAGTTAATATTACTCGCATAAAACAATGGCAATGTCTTATGGCATTGCATTCTTGTAAAACTTATTCACATTCGCAATAATTCAGTGTAAAAAAGTGAACTGCAGCACAGATGGTGATCTCATTTTGCAAGGAACTACATCACAGATGAACCTGCTCCCTTCTATCTTCCGTGAGTATTTTCCTACCTATACATTTTGTTTTCCGTTGTACTTATACAAAAGTGAATTGTCGAATATTTAGTTATAAACATATTTAGTTATAAAAATATTTAGTTATACTGTGTGTAAATATGTAACCATGTACCTACTGCAATGTTCATATAACATACTTGAATTGTATATTACTTAGAAAAAAAGATTTTATATCAACCTGTCATGTTCATAATATTAATAAAACAAAATCATAGATTATAACCACTCTGTAAATTGCCATCTCAACACAGGTGTTTCACACCTAGTGAGATGGGCAATACGTCATTATTATAACCTAATGTAATATGAAAATAATTAAATAAATAAATAAATAAAAAAACCTCTTAAAGGGAGCTATCCACATTTAAGTCATATTTCTTCTGTTACTCAACTTTTGCAAAAAAGGGTTCTGATGAAGTATGTTCATTTCTTCATCATCATCACACTTGGCTCTACAACCCCTGGTAGGTCTTGACCTCCTCAAGAGTCTTCCTTCACTCATCTCGGTTTTGTGCCAGCTCTCTCCAGTTTAGAGTTTTGTTTTTTTTTCTCCATTTCTTCATCACTATGTATTTAATATGCTTGATACAAATACTCGGGAGCTGGTGATATTTTGTGATTCCTGTGGTGGGCAAAATAAGAACTGCACTGTGTTTCGTTTTATACACTATTTTGCACACAATGCAAAATGCTTGGATGCCATCAAAATTATATTTCCCATTCACGGACACTCGTATTTAGTATGTGACAGAAATATGGATTGCATAAACCAGAAATCACATTGTGAAATGCCTGATGACCGGGTAAAAGTGATTCGTGTTGCTAGACAGAAGCCATCCCCCTTTCATGTGATTGAAGTTGATCAACCACTTGTCAGAAAATGGACAACTTTTCAATCACCCATGTATACGAGGGGGGACCCAAAATCAACGAAAATAGTGCGTGGTGGAGAGGAAGAATGGGGGAACACATTTTTCGACCAGGTATCCGTTAGGGTCACTCCTACTGAGTCAGTGTACAAAGTTGTGTCGCTGTAAGTGCATCGGTTCGCCCATGAGAATTTTTTTAGTAAAATAACTTTTTCCATTTCGGCCAAAAAGGTGATGGCAGATTGTCGAGAGCAACGCGTGGCTGTGAAATTTGGTTTCCTGTTGGGGAAATCGGCAAACTATTGTAATTCTGACTGCTTATAGGGATGCTGCCTTAGGTAAAACCAGAGTCTACGAGTGGTTTTCACGTTTTAAAAATGGAGAAATGATAATTGAAGACCAACCCCGTTCAGGACACCCCTCAACGTCAAAAACTGACGAAAACGTCAATAAAATCAATACCCTCTTTCGTGAAGAGCGTCGCCGAACCATTGATCAACACTGTGAGATATCTGGAATGTCATGGAGTTCATTTCAGAGGATTTTAACCAAAGATTTGCCTGTGAGAAGGGTTGGAGCCAAATTTGTCCCTCGCCTTCTCACAGAAGTGCAAAGGAAGCGTCGACTTCAGGCATGTTTTGAGCTTCAAAATCAGCTTGAAGAGGACCCTGAATTTTTTTCCAAGGTGATCTAGCCCTCTGTGACTTCTTTTTGTTCCCCACACTGAAAAGGGACATGAAAGGAAAGCGTTTTGCCACTGTGGAGGAGGTAAAACAAAAATCGCTGGAAGGCCTAAAGGACATCCCGATAAGTGAAATTAAAAACTGTTTTGAAAGAAGCGTTTCGAGAAGTGCGTTGTGGTCAATGGAGAATACTTTAAAGATGATCAAAATTTGACATAAAAATATTGAGAAATAAAGAAGTTATGATGAAATTCCGGTTACTTTTGGGTCCCCCCTCGTAAGAATGCATGTGCTTTTCTATCTCGACCCATAAGAGCAATCAGGGTTGAAAAGGATCATCCAAGATTAATTTTTCATAGAGAACATTACAATTAAGCTTGGACGTCATCTGTTCTTATGGGATCTAAAAAAAAGTTGAAGTCCTGTAATGACTCTCATACCGTTGATGTCTCAGAGTTTTCACTGCCAGAACAGTCGTATAATGAGAGCCTTCCTACAATAACAATTTCAATGACATATTTTTTTCATGTATTTTCTGATTTCGTTCACTTTTTTTTAAACTATCAATAAATACAAGCAAGAAGGTTTTTTTTTATACTACACACAAAACAAATATATTTTCTTTATAAATTACATATTTTTGTTTTATTTCAAGATTTAATGTACCCTTTTTTCAAGGTTCAAAATATTAATTTAACAATTTCTCAGTTCATTGTCTCAGTAACATTGCATGTTTTTCCCCTGTGCCCTTCAATTGGTTACAGTACATTCCAAATAATTTCGCTTGTTGCTTGAACAATTGATCCTACAGTCCGTTCACCCATGCGGTAATTAGTATCCAAAGAACGAAAAGAGTTTCCTGTAATTAAAATCTGAAAAGAACAATTCTAATGTAAGTATAATTTTTAATTTCAGGTAATTAATGCAGAGAACGATGGGCTAGGATCAGGGACAATTATCGAAAAGTGTTAAATTTAAGAAAACCAAAGAGTGGTCAAGCGGCTTGCAAAATTAAGGCCCCCAAATTTAACAAAGAGTTATGTTTTCTTGTCCCATTCCTGAACAACGAAGAGAATCGGCGAAAAAAATACATCTGGCAGTGAGCCTGAAGATGACAATATGCTTTCTTCTATACCAGACAATATCCGTAACTTTGACGGACCCTCTCCATCTACACCAATGATTAGAAATTACAGACCCTACCCATCTCCGCTAATAATTAATAGCGCGCCAATTTATTCTCCAGATTACAACACGCAGAGCACTAATTCTGATAATACCACAAGCAGACGTAGACATAATATGTCGTCTTTTAGAAATCGTTCGTCTAATAATGAAACTGCTGCATCTGTACTCTGTTACATTGTCTATACTGGTATTGCTTGTCTATTGTTAACATCTATTGTCTATGTAAGAAGTAGCGGTTTCTGGGCGAGTACTTCGCCCGCACTCTCTGTACAATATACTAGCCCGAACAACATGTCATTGTGATAACGCTTGTAATAAAATAAAGTGAATCATAATAATCAACTGCTCTTTGATTGTAAAACCATTGGCACACAAGGAAACATGGTGTCAGAAGTAGTTTGACGAAATTATTTATCGAATATACCCACGTTAAAAGTGAAATCTCGTACCAAAACTAAATCATACAAAACAAAATGGCAGAAACACGACTCGCGGACGCCAGGATATTAAATACTTTTAAACCAACGGAGTGAACAAAATGGATCCAAAGTTTTGAATTATATTTAATGGCGACAGGTGCCGATATAGAAGCAGATCAAAAGAAGATTGCGAAATTGCTATACAACAACATGGGTAAAAATGGATTACAAATATTTAACTCATTCAATGTCGATATAAAATCTATCACGTATAAAGAAGTCATAGAATTATTTAACAAGCATTGTGTGCCAAAGAAAAACTTGACAGTGGAACGACATACATTTTTCAACTTTTCACTTTTCAGAAATGTTTAATACAAAGAATATGTACCACTACCACTGTAAACAATAATAATTGTGTAAATAACATGCTTAAAGTGTATGATGATGTTTTTCAGGGTCTTGGATGCCTGTCACACAAATGTCACATCACCGTCGACCAAAATGCAATACCTAAAATCAACGCCAGCCGACGAGTCCCGTTTAAGCTTCACACCCATCTTAAGGAGGAACTGGACCGCATGGAGAAGTTGATGGTTGTTCGTAAAGTCTCTAAACCAACGTCATGGGTCAACTCTATGGTAATTGTTGAAAAACCTAATAAAAATTTAAGATAATAAAATAAAATACTTTTTTGTTTAAAACCACGAGTTTTATTAATTTTTTGAACCGACCGGTTTCGCTTTACTCAAGCATCATCAGGGTACAAATTAATACTAAACAATAAGTCATAATGTGTGCTTATATAAAACAAAATAAAGAGGGAGACAAAATATAGAGGGAGACAACATGATACAAATATAATACATTATGGCCATCATGACGGCCATAAAATACATTAACCAAAGTGCAGAAGTAATGGAAAATACTGAACTATAATTATGTGACTAATGGGTTACAGTAATAAATTTGGAGAACCAAAGCATCAACTGGTATGGTGGTAAGGAGCACTGGGAATTTTTTATTAAGGGTTTATTGGAAACAGACCTAATATTGGACTACTTGATATGTCTAATTGATTATTAAGTATATGACTTTTGGTTTTTACAGCTTTTTAAATTTCTAGTGCCTGTAAATTGTTAAGTCTGTTACCATGCCCGTTTTTATGTAAGATTTTAGCACCGGTGCTATGACAAAACGTATGATCTTTATCGATCAAATGGTTGGCGAATTCTGAAAAACCGTTATTATTGAGGCATCGAAGATGCTCCTTTATCCTAATATTAACATTACGTGTTGTCTTACCGATATAAAAAGCCGAACAATTATTACAATTTAATTTATATATTCCCTTTTAATTTAATTTAATTTATATATTCTTTCTACAATAATAAAAATTTAAGAATTTGTTTAGATCCTAGAAATTTAAATCAAGCTACATATTAAGATGAAGCCATACTAAATAATGCAAAATCATACAAAATCGTATGTTTTTGTTTTGAAAATTTGACCGCTTAGAAGTATTATAGATGCTTCAATTAAATACTGCGTGTAGAACATACCTTGGCCCTTAAAAATTTCGGTCATTTTTTTTAATAAGTCTTTTAATAAGCTTAGAAAAAAATAAAGTATTAGGTCTATAAAAAACATTTTCAAGTGCAAACTCTCCTACTTATAAACACTTTTTCGGATTTGGTTTTATTGCATAATGTGGCAAATTCAGTTTCTTATATAATTATCGCAAAAAAAAATTGAAATTTACGCACGAACCTCACAAAATAAAATATAATATGCATTTTCGCGTTGTTATTTTTGACATCACGGCGACAATACGGCAGTCGACAAATTTGTTATATAAAAGTGAACCTTATACCGTCCACCGAAGAACGACTGGCAGCCTCCCCATTCATCCGTCATTACTCCTCCGGACGGAGCAGAGAAACAATGTGTTAGGCTCCGCGCTGCTTGTTTTCGTGAAATCAATTTAAAATTCCGTTTTATTACAATAAACAATGCATAAAACAGGAATTAATATATTTTACTGGCCTTTACAAAATCAACATGTAAAAAAAAATTCTCAAATATCTTTTCCTACCTTTCCAAAAGCTTTTTCTCAAGTATTTTTAAACTCCTCCCATAAAGGGGCGTGAATTCCGATTTCGATTTTTTCCTATACTAGTGGATTGCCTTAAGCGCTCACATTTTCAATTCCCCACATTAGAAGAACTTAGATACAAATTGAATGGAGCCAATGTTTTTTCTAATTTAGACGTTTATTCATGTTTTTGGATGCTGAAATTGTATGAAGAAAGCGTAGATCTTTACACATTCCAAACTCCATTTGGGAGACACCAATTTTTACGTTTGCCTTATGGTATAAACTCAGCACCAGAGATATTTTTTAGAGTCATGACGGAAACATTCTCGAACATAGAGGGAGTCTTAATATTTGTGAGAATATGAGGAATTTCACAATCAACGTCTAGAAAAAGTTTTTCAACGTGCTAGAGAGGTCAATTTAAAATTCAACATAGATAAATGTAATTTTAGTCAATCTGAAATAATTTGTTTAGGGCACATTTTCAATAATAAAGGTGTCAAGCCAGACAATTCTAAAATTAAAGCAATTATGGAAATGCCAAAACCAATGTGTGTCAAAGATTTGGAAAGATTTTTAGGCATGATTAATTATTTAGGGTCGTTTATAAAAAATCTGTCGTTGGAAACAGAAATTTTTAGAAATCTTCTTAAGAAAGATTCTGTTTGGTCATGGGATGCAAACCATGATCTGTCGTACAAACGTCTACAAAATATAATTTGTACAGAACCAGTCTTAGCACATTATGATATTAAAAAGTCAATAACTCTTATCAGTTGATGCCAGTCAGTCAGCAGTCGGAGCAGTTATAATGCAAGAAAATAAACCGTTAGCTTTTGGTTCAAAATCACTAACACAATGTCAGCAGAATTATGCTCAGATTGAAAAGGAATTGTATGCAATTCTTTTCGGATGTCAAAAGTTTCATCAGTATTTGTACGGACAACTTGTGCAAGTAGAAACAGATCATAAGCCATTAGTCAGTCTTTTCAAAAAATCACTTTCGGATGTACCCATAAGGTTACAGCGAATGATGATGGCATTACAAAAATATAATTTAAATGTCACTTATGTACCAGGTAAATATATGTATGTCGCAGACGCGTTATCTCGTGCACCTTTGCCAGACACGGAGATAACAGACGTAGAAAAAGAAATGCAGGTACATTTCAATTTACTGATTTAAGTCTAGAAGTTTCCAAAGATAAATTGCAAGAAATTAAAGTCGCTACAAATCAAGATATTACATTAGGAATTATGAAAAAATACTATTTTAATGGCTGGCCCGCAACTAAAAATAAATGTGAACCGCCAACGAAACCTTACTGGAACATGCAAGGTGAAATAAGTAGTCAATGACTTAGTATTCAAAGGTTCTATCTAGTCTAGTGATTCCAAATGTATTACATCCTGTCATGCTTAATAAAATACACGAGAGTCATCAAGGCATCTCAAAGTCAAAGTATTTATTTAATTAAATGAAGGCAATATTAGCGAAACTCAATCAAAATCTGAAGACAGAAAAATCAGAAAAAGATATTGGTTCCACTGGGACTCGAACCCAGATACCTTAGCATTCATGGCCAACTGCTCTACCGATTGAGCTATGGAACCCATTTCCAATTCGATCACTTTTAACTGTATCATACTTCGACTAAGAACTACCAACACTATCTTCATTTTTCTTAACGCACATATTATTGGCTGCTATCTTATATATGATTGCAAGATTCAAAGTATTTAGCTAGAAATGTTATTTACTGGTCAAATATGAATTCATATATACAGAATAAAGTAGATCAATGCAGTATTTGTAATAAATTTAAGCCGAATAACAACAAAGAACCACTCATTCCTTATACTATAAATTCATTTCCTTGGGAAAGGGTAGGTATAGATTTGCTGCAATTTAATATGTAATACTATTTATTTAGTCATCGTGGATTATTGTTCTAAATATATAGAAATAGTTTCTTTACATTCGGGTTATACAGCTAACCTTGTCGTCACGCATTTAAAAGCAATATTTGTCCGTCATGGGATACCATTACAACTCGTCAGCGATAATGGTCCTTCAGGTCCTAATGGTTCACTTCAGCTATATTTAAAAAATTTATACACGATTGAGACATCGAACATGTTACAACAAGTCCCAACTTTCCATAGAGTAATGGTCAAGCTGAAAGTGGAGTTAAAATAGTAAAGAATATATTTAAAAAAATGTCACAAATCAAAAACTGATATATATATTGATATTGCACTATTACATTATCGAAATACACCAAAAGATAATTTACCGTCCCCTTCACAACTTCTTATGTCAAGGCAACTTAGAGTCAACTTTCCAATAAAGTCAAGTCAGCTAAAACCTAGGACAGTTAGTTTCAAAGAGTACCAACAGCGTATGAGGAAAAATCAAAATAAAATGGAAAAATCATACAACCCTAAGGAGTTACCACCATTGAATACTGGCGATCCAATTTTGTTTAAAAAGTCACCTCAAAGTCATTGGATACCAGCTACTGTTGTCTAAATATTATCTAACTGCCCGCGATCATACATTATTAAAACTTTAAATTGTGCAACATACCATAGAAATAGGAAACATATCTTGTTAGATAAATCTAGATTAAATGAAAATTATTTAAGATGTAATTCAGAAACATATCAAAGTATTTTAACACAAAATGATAACATTGACATTGAACAACAACCAACTTCGTTCAATGCTCCAGGGCAGCTATTCCCGACCAACGATCAATCCTTACTCGTTATGCGCTTCGTAGCGAGCGAAAAATTACCCGTCGTAGCGACCAACTTTGTCGAATCCTTCAATTTTACGTATTCTTGAACGTCGAACGATCGAAGAGATGATTATATTGGCAGCCCTGTGAATATTGTCTATGTTCTTGATGTTTTTGAGATTTCTATGGTGTTACTGTCAAAGAGTGTCAACAGTGAAACCAAACAATGGCCGCGGGTCACATTACGAATAATCAAAAGCTAAGGCTCGTTGAGTTAGTAAGTTCAGATGTAGAACTAATGAGCGGAAAATTTTCTGCATATTTTACCTTCGCAGAATCCCGGCGGAGATGGTAGGCGATTGCCGAGCAGTTAAATGCCATGGCAGGGGCAAATAAAGACTTCAAGCACTGGAGAAAGGTTTGTTTTGATTTATTTCCATTCATTTGTGTGTATTGTACACTTTAAATATCTATTTGTTACCCTAATGCTTCATTCAGATGAAGCTCTGCCTACGACAAATTTCTATTTAACAAAACGAATACCATGCTCACATCTAACATGGATTCCATGCCGAATCAAGTCAACTCGACCCTTCTCAACACTTTTCTGAAGAGGTTCTGAGTTGTAGTACAGTCACCGCTCTCATGGTGTTTCGTTTAGCCTAATTTGTGTGTTAAAAATCATGATATTGAAAAGAATGATAATGGGGCTATGTTACTTCAAAGCCGATTGTTTCAAAATTCAAGTAAAATTGTTTGATATTGACATTGTCCTTCTTTTTGAATAGTTTTAGTTCTTATAAAGTCTCGTTCCACTAATATTTTGTGTAAATAATTAATATAATTCAAAAATATTTTCAGACATGGCAAGACTTAAGGTCGAAGGCCAAAATAAAGAATGCCTCCTTGAGGCGGCATGCGGCCGGGACGGGAGGCGGGCCACCAGCACCAGCAGTCAGTCTCAACGCGACTGAAGAGCTCATTCTCCAAGCTATCGACCCAGTATTGATTACGGGCCACACGGGAAGTGAACCGTCGGAGGTCAACTTCGACTTTTCATCTCTCGGAGAACCCCAGCCTATTGCTGGCTGCAGCAGCTGGCAGTCTTTTGAGGTGCCGCTGATTTTGGAGGCCACAACTCCCCTTGTGGAACCTCCTACCCGTGAGCCTCCACCCGCACAGACTCCGAGGCGTACTGTGGCATTTCAGAGGTTTGCAGATTCTTCATCTCTCGGAGGACCACAGCCTGTTGAGGTGCCGCTACTCCTGGAGGCCACACTTCCCCTTGTGGAACCGCCTATCCATGAGCCTCCACCCGCACAGACTCCGAGGCGTACGGCATCTCAGAGGTTCGCAGATTCACAGAATATATCCTCTACACTCGTCGAACAGGGGGAGAGGCGATTGACGAGTTCATCAAATTATTCAAATGGAATGTTGGCTGCGATGGCAAAGTTAACAGATGCAGTTGAATCTGTTAGTTCTCAATTAATATTGGTGGTTCAACTATTGAATCTGAAAAAGTTGGAGCTACTGCACCTCCTTCCAGTGATAGGACCCCACTGCCCTCAGGTGTCACTGAATAAATTGAAGATAACCAACGCTCATCACGTAAAAGGAAAAAGAACACCGAAATTTGGAAAAATAATCTTCGTAAAAAGCTTCGCAATTCGGGCAAAGAATACCTGTCTTCTAAAGGAGTCGCAGTTCCAGCAAAATCTTTGCAACCGTTTCCACATCAATGTCGGTATGAATGCAAAACCTTCAGCCAGGATGACCGGCGTTTCATTCATGAAAAATTTTGGGAATTAGGAGATTGGCAGTCCCAGACCAGTTTTATTCGATTCAATGCACAATGTGTGCAACCAAAGCGACCTGGAGCATCGAAAAAGAAATCAAGAAGCACCCTAATTCAACTGAATTCAAAAAGAGTGTGCAAAGAATTCTTTTTGAAAACACTGACTATTTCGAACAGGAGATTTACTCACGCAGCATACAGTAAAATCCCTCTGCATGGTTTGCCTTGCTCCGATAAGCGTGGAAAACATGTACCACGAAACAAAACCCCTGAAAATAAAATACAGGAAGTTCATAATCACATTGAGAGTTTCCCTAGATTTAAAAGCCACTATTCTCGTGAAGATGCACCGAACAGAAGATATCTTTCACCGGAGTTAAATATTAAGAAGATGTACTCTCTCTACCGACAACTATGTGAAGACAATAACAAGGTACCCGTCAAGGAGCCGATCTACCGAAGAATTTTCAACAATGATTTCAACTTATCTTTCTATAAGTTACGGAGTGATACTTGTAATACATGTGATAGATTAAATAATCTTTCTATGAGTGAGGAAAATCCTGAAAAAAAAATAAATTATAAAAAAGCAAAAAGAAAGTCATATACAGGAAGCTGAAATTACAAGAACTACCAAAACAACAGATCGAAAGAATCCTGATGCTTTTGTTATAACATTTGATCTGGAAAAAATCCTAGCCACTCCATACTTGCAAACTAATTTGGTATACTATAAAAGACAATTCTGGACCTATAATTTTGGTATACATGTGGCCGGAAAACATAGCTTCACGGGGAGCATCAGAAGTTGCTTCGTGCCTCCTGCATTATGTACAAAGCTCGGTTCCCCCTGGTACCAAACATTTAATTGCGTACAGTGACAGCTGTGGAGGTCAGAACAGGAACCAAATAATTTGCAAATTTTGGATGTTTGTTGTGGCAAATACTGAAATCTCTATCGTTGATCACAAATTTATGGTGCCCGGCCACAGCTATCTCGAAAATGATTCAAATTTTTCGCACATTGAAAAACGGAAGAAGAAAGTACAATATATTTATGTACATGAAGATTGGATGGCTTTGGTTGAATCTACTCGAAAAACCTTCAAAGTAATTCGGATGAAATCGGAAGAATTTGTGTCAATGGACCCAATGAATAATGTAACCATTAATAGAAAAGTTGACACAAGAAAAGATAAAGTTAATTGGTTGAAAATGAGGTGGATGCATAGACATATGAATATTAATAGACCAGAACAGAAAGGTGAGGGGTAGAAACCAACTACAGCGGGACGAAGGGCAGGAAGACGGCTTTGGTGATACGTGATTCGTCAAAACTCAATCTGACAGTATATAGGTATCTCGCATTATAATATCACACTTTCGTTCTTAAAAGTAAACTCTGCTTTTGAATGAATATACCTTTTTACATGGGAGCGCGAATTGTTCGCCACGTAATGAACACATTTGCGAAGTCCAAATATGCAAAGTAAGGTCGCCTATAAGGTTGAGTTCAATATTTTGTTGCTGTATTAAGTGAAGACACTTTTATAAATGTTTCATAATTTACTTACCCCAGTAAACAGGGACGGGCACACGCCATGTATCTCGAGTGACAGAGTATGTTACAAAAATGATCATATTATGTGATCTGAATTGACTTAAAATAGTGTAAAATAATGCTTGCCTATGGAATGTAATACGACAATTTTGTTTATTCTCTTTTTCACTTCTATTTTTACATGTTTTCAAAACACAAGCCACTATGTTAACCATTTTATTTCGTAAAATGCACCGATGAGTGCTCGACGCTGGCTTGCAGAAGAATGATGCCGTCACGTTTTTTAGATTAACGCGAAGCCATACACGATCCCAGCCGGTTTCAATGGAATGGTTCCAATGGGAGGGGGAAATAATACGCTTTTATCGCTTAGGGCAGGTCTACTAATATTCATATGTCTATGGGTGGATGAGATTCATTGAAACAAACCCAAAGAGTATGTTTTTTAAAGAATCTATGGACATCGGAGCACAATTTCGCCGTATAGATATGGATGCCAAAAAGGGTGACATTCCAAAGGTTCTTCCTCGACTAAAAGAAGCTCATATAAAATTAAAAGCTCCTAAAATTAAAGACTTACAGTCTTTGTTAGACTTTGTGCCAGCGGTTCATCATCCATTTTATCAGTCATTGGAAGCAATAGAAAGCACAGAACCCGTTGCATCTGGCAGTCGCCCTCGGGGGCGTCCAAGGAAAGAAGATCGGGAAGAAACAGATGAAGAAAGTCTGGTGGATTTTCATCATAATGAATAAAGTTACAAGTGAAATAGAGTGATCATAATAACAATTTATTTAAAACCATGAGGGTACAAGTCCGAAATTAATACCAAATTAAAAACCAGAGTGGTACAAGTGATTTTGTTTTTTTTTTTTTCAAGTGTGTTATTAAGTTATGTTCAATTTTTTATGTTAAGATGGTCACTTTTTTCTAGAAGTATGTTATGTGTTTTTTTAATAATTACAAAATAAACAATTACAAAATAAAACACAAAAATGTCTTTTTCTCTTTTCTTCTGATTTGTTGCTTATACCAGTATGGTTTTCAACCCGTCATATAAAGCCATATAATGTCTAAAGGTGGTATGTTATATATCATTACTTGTCTTATTATATAAAGCGATACATAGTAATGTTAGTATGAGTGTCATATGAATAATATGTCATATTATGTAAAAAAAAAAAAAAAAAAGACGTTACATTGTCTATACTGGTATTGCTTGTCTATTGTTAACATCTATTGTCTATGTAAGAAGTAGCAGTTTCCGGGCGAGTACTTCCGCCCGCACTCTCTGTAAAATATACTGGCCCGAACAACATGTCATTGTGATAACGCTTGTATACAAGAAAGTGAATCATAATAATCAACTGCTCTTTTATTGTAAAACCATTGGCACTGTTATATTCTCCAGCCCCATACTATAAATCACACGCATTGATGTCAACCTTTTATGCACTCATGTGTTTCCAACAAACACATTATTTTTAATTGAAAACGATTACCAAATATCGAAGGGATTAACTTAACACCAAAAACTGATTTCCTGCGTCACCCATTTTTTGTGCCTAGTAGGTACTTACATCTATGAAGTCTCCCCACCATTTGACTATTTAGGAATACTGAAAATGTTATATAAACGAAGACTTAGCATTTCTCGAGGTTCACTTCCTTCACTTCTTGTTCCTAATTACGTGCAGTCTACACGCTGCACTTTTGTTCACTTCTATTAACATTGTCTTAATTATAAGTTGATTATACATACTTACATCTTTAAATAAAGTTCTTATATCAAAACTTCCAAGTTATCATTCCTACACGGAACTGCTTCCAACTTACCTCAAGACTCAAGACATCACCTACATCTGCATCACAACTGCAGATATTACCTCATCTGTAAACCATCAAGACAAACGGAGAGAATTTCTCGAACACTGCTCGCTGCGAAGGAGTTAATTATTATTTTCCTGCATCCTCAACCGAGGGTTGTAGCAGCACACAAGGAAACAATATACATCTTCAAAAGAATAATAACCAACTGCAAGTTCTATAATGTGCCAACATCTCGGTTTTGATTCTATCAATACATTTTTTAACAATAGTTAAAACTGTGCAAACATTCCCTATAGATGAACAAGTCAATATGAAAGCAGAAAATTTTCAAATTATCAACAGGACAGAGTTGCGATTGGCCAAAAGCACAAATTTGAATCTTGCCAGTACTCACTCATATGATTTAATTCCTCCATCCACTGTAAACACTCGGCCATGTGGTTTTCAAAATATGTTCACTGAAAAACCCAATCTCCAGAAAATAACAGTAATATATGACACCTTGTTACCCAATACTTTAAATCGTAATAATATGATCCATTCAACTGGTACGATCACTTCAGCAAATGCAACTGCTTCAACAATTAACACAATTTTTATCTCTAGCGCCCCCTAACTCGTGAATCCGAAACAAAATTGACAACCGACGAAGGGGGCATAATGGGATACCACGACAGGGTTACATTTGCCACAACGGAGGGGGCTTAATGGGATAGGGAAAATATTTTTGTTAATGGATGATGGCCCCTAATTGGATGGGATGGGTTTCTCTGGGTCTCCTACCGACCCCCTGAAAGTCTGAACTGCTTCCAACTTACCTCAAGACTCAAGACATCACCTACATCTGCATCACAACTGTAGATATTACCTCATCTGTAAACCATAAAGACAACCGGAGAGAATTTCTCGAACACTGCTCGCTGCAAAGGAGTTAATTATTATTTTCCTGCATCCTCAACCGAGGGTTGTAGCAAAATTGGTGTCAGAAGTGGGATAGTTTAATCGCTATCATCGATAGTTTAATCGCTATCATCAAATACAGATAGCACAAGCGCTATCAACAGCTCACGGATAGCTGATATTTCTTCACACAAGAATCTTCTGTGATGACGGAAGACTCCATCTCCTATAAAGGACACGAAAGACTAGTTTGGCAGACATTCTCCTCGGAGAAATCTTTCTTCGGAAAGCTGGTGCGACTCTCACCTGAAACACTGTCTACCTCACGACATCAAGCCTGGAGAAAGAAGAAAAGGCAACAACGAGACCACGGAAGCTTCGCGCAGTCCAGCGTCTACGGTGAACTCAGTTCTTCAAGCAGCCAAGAATCCGATCCTGATACTCCCGACAACGAGCACGAGACCTTCAGTCCATCTTCTCTTCAAAATGAATTGGGCACTCCTTTTTCTACAGTGAGTACATAAAAATTTTTGTCCTGTAGAAATTTTTATTCCTTGCTCCCAATTCCTCTTAGACATGTCATAATTAGTATAACCCTATTTCTTTTCACTTTATGTACCGTGAATCGTACATAAGTGTAACCTTTTCCTTCTTACTATTTGTACCGTGAACCGTGCATTATTAAAAATAAATATTTTTATTAAAAATTTAAAATATTTTCTATTTCTCTCAACATAAAAAAAATCTTAATAATTTCGCGTAACAGATATTAAATTCGTAAAAACGAAACTTGTATAAATCGTTAAAATAAAGTAAATTTCTCTTCAAATAATTTGAATAAAAATAATTAAAAATGACTACTGCTTCAGTCTCATCAACTGCAAACTCTGACGAAACAATCTTTCCTTTACCTGTTTTGTTTAAATTCATAAAACCTTATGACGGAAACAGAGAAAAACTTAGCGTGTTTTTGACAAATTGTGATAGAGCTGTAGCGTTAGCTAAGCCTAATCAACAAAACACATTACTTTATTATATTCTAACTTCATTAGAAGGGCAAGCAGAAGTTATATGCGCTAATCATGTTATTAATAATTGGACGGAACTTAAAGATTTACTTAAAAGATCATTCGGAGAATGTAAACACTACGCACATTTATTGCTAGAACTTCAAAATTGTCAACAATTCCATAATGAAAATGTTTCTAAATACATACTTAGAATCGAAAATTGTATTAAAAACTTACTAGTATCAATCTCCAACTTACCTCAAGACTCAAGACATCACCTACATCTGCATCACAACTGCAGATATTACCTCATCTGTAAACCATCAAGACAACCGGAGAGAATTTCTCGAACACTGCTCGCTGCGAAGGAGTTAATTATTATTTTCCTGCATCCTCAACCGAGGGTTGTAGCAGCACACAAGGAAACAATATTCATCTTCAAAAGAATAATAACCAACTGCAAGTTCTATATTGTGCCAACATCTCGGTTTTGATTCTCTCAATACATTTTTTCTTAACAATATATTTTTTTTTTTCAATTATTTCTGGCTTTCACCCTTCAAGGGTGTTATAGGCCATCATTTAAAATTACAGAGGAAGGAAAGGAGAATTTATATATTAATTTTATTTAAATGTACAAATTTCAGAATTATATGGAAGATTGGAGTCGAGTTCAGACTTAGAAGGGATGAAATGTTGAATGGAGGGGAGACAATTTTAGATAACGCTTGATAGAAGAGAGGATATTTATTTAGAGAGGGACAACCAAAAAATATGTGATCTAAAGTGCCCACATCTAGACCACAGATTGTACAATCTGGGGAGTCAAGGATGTGAATTTTAAAAAGGTGAGAAGGAACGGAACAATGTCCGATTCTCATTCGAAAAAGTGAGGAAATTTCTTTTTTGGAAAAATGGGGGAATTTTTGAAACCACGGTTTTGATGGGATAGTCCTTTGTATTGAGGCGTAGTGGGCTCCCTTGGATTGACTAGCAATGTTCCAATACTCTGTCCAAACATTGCGGAATCTATCTTTGATGATGGAAAAAATATCAGATAGGGGAATATGGTTTATGAGGGTAACAATAGGGTTGGACGCTCCTTGTTTTGCCAAAGAATCCGCAATACCGTTACCCACTATGCCAACATGTCCAGGGATCCAAACAAGAATTACGGTTTTTCCAGAGCTTTGAATGGAGGCTATCAGCACTCTAATAAGGCATACAAAGTGATCATCAGGATGAAGAAGAGGGCAGGATTTAAGTTTTTGGAGGGAGCTGAGAGAGTCAGAGAGAACAAGGGAATGTTCACAATTATTTTTGATTATATATTTGAGTGCTTCAATTATTGCAATGCACTCAGCAGAAAATATTGAGAATTGGTATGAAATTGAATAAAATATTCTATCATTAGAATTATTGTGGTAAACGTTAATACCTATACCACAGTTAGGAGAGTCTGGAGATTTGGAGCCATCAGTAAATAAAAGAGAAGAGTTGGGCCATTTAGAAGAAATAATGTCATTGAACATATTATTAACAGTATGGGCTGGGAGATTGGAATGACTTTTAAGGATGCCGATGCCTTCTAAAATTGTTAATAGTTAAAACTGTGCAAACATTCCCTATAGATCATAGGTTCTCAACGTGGGCGATAACGCCCCCTTGGGGGCGTTTGAGACCTTCAGGGGGGTGGTAGAAGATCCAGTGACAATTGGGGGGCGTTTAGATGGCATAGGGGGGCGTTGGCAAGTAAAAAATATGGTATAAAAAAGACAAAGAAAACACTCTAATCACGTATTAATAAAGCAAAGTAAACCTAATTATTGGTTAATTTTTGTTATTAAAAACCCTTGTCGGAAGTAAAAAAGAAGATACGGCAATATGGTGTGGATTATATTAAATACGGATTTATCGAAAATCCCATGAATCCATCATCGTCAATGTGCCTTATTTGTCGAAAAACATTTTCTAATGAAGCGATGAAGCCTTCTAGGCTTCAAGATCATATTAATAAAATCCACCCGGATAAGAAAGACAAAGATGTGACCTATTTTCAAGATATGAAAAAGAAGTACAAAATTCAGCCAACTATATCAAAACAATTTTCAACAGCTTCTAAGCAAGACGATGATGGACTTCGAGCTTCGTACAATATCTCATCGTTGATTGCTAAAACAGGCAAACCACGTATACTATTGGGGAAGATTTAATTTTACCAGCAGTAAAAGAAGTAATAACCACTGTGCTCCATAAACCAGCTGCAGATATTATCCGAAATCCTTTGAGAAATATTTCTGTGCAAAGACGAATTGATGAAATGGCTGAAAACATTGAAGAATTTGTGCAATCATCTGCAGTCTTGTCGATTTTCAATTCAGCTGGATGAGTCCACTTTACCAACCAATGAAGCATTGTTATTGTCATACGTGAGTTTCATTAAAGATGAGAAAATATGTCAAGAACTATTGTTTGTTACAAATTTGGATACAAAAGGAGAAACCATTTTTAATACACTGAAAAAGTTTTGTGACAAAAAGAAAATTCCTTTTAAAAATATTTTGTCAGCTGCTACGGATGGCGCCCAGCTATGACAGGGCGTCACAAAGGCTTCATAGCGTGCTTAAAAATAAAGTTCCTGACTTGCTTGCTGTGCATTGCATAATTACTACTAGGGCTACTTCCTCCCTCTCTATTAAGATCGATTTACCATGCTATGATTCACTCACATCTAATATATCTCGCCGGAATCTGGGGATTTGCTACAAAAAAAATGATTTCAGAAGTCCAAGTCGTCCAAAATAGAGCCCTGCGAAATATATTCAGTTTATCTTGGGATACACACGTCAAAGACATCTACAGAAACACCCAAATACTTCCTTTTAACACCATTCCCACTTTTGAAATAACAAAAAATATATTACAAGTAATTCAACACTCGGCACATTCCAACACTACACTCAATTACAATTGCGACGTACACCAACACAACACAAGAAATCACAACAAACTTCATATACCAAAAATCAAATCAACAAAATATGGACTAAGATCCCTAGAATACATAGCTTACACAAAATATAATCAACTACCCAACGAGATCAAATGTGTAAGTCAATGTAAAAAGACCCAAACTAAAATGCTCAAACTTCATTTTATGAATGACTATCTGAAATAATAATGTTGTGTATGTCCTATGATATGTCCATTTAATACATACAGCTATATGTTTCATGTAATGCGTATCATTCCCGCAATGAGTTTATTAACTCTTGGGAGTACAATGCTTTATATAATATACTATATTCTGTATTGTATACTTTTAATAAATAAAATAAAATAATTCATCGCCAGCATTTGGTTGCGAAAAATCTGAGTGAACTCCTCCATACATCACTGCAATATGTTATCAAAGCAGTTAATAAAATCAGAAGTAACTCATTGAATGACAGATTATTTAGTCAGCTTTGCATTGCCAATGATTAAGATTTCAACTGATTGCTGCTTCACACAGAGGTACGCTCTGGCTGTCAAAAGGTTCTTGTTTGACTCGATTTTACAATCTGTTTGAGTCTGTGATAGAGTTCCTAGGAAACAAAGACACAGAATTGCGCGACAACCTCACCTCATCGAAGAACAATATTGCGTACTTGACAGACCTGTATAAATTGTTTAGTGATGTCCAACTTCAAGAAGGCGACGACTTAAATTTGATTAAGACAACAAATTGCGTTGCAGCTTTTGTATCCAAACTGCTTTTATACAAAAGAAATATTGGCAGACGAGAATTTAATAACTTCCCAAATTTATCAGCAGTATCATTCAAGAACAACGACTTGTTTGTTTACTGTCAACAATTGGAAAACCTCCACAATGATTTCAAGGAACGATTTCAGGATATTTTAAACATGGACATAGCACATTGGGTTTTGGATACTTTTTCAAATGTCAACACAGCAGGATCAGCCCAGTTAGAAAAAGAGCTAATAGAACTGACGACAAATGAGGAATTAAAAATTAAATTTAAGAATGGCTACCAAGAGTTTTGGCTGCAGAAGCCGATTTCACAACTGTACCCAAGATTATGGTCTATAGTCCAACAATTTCTAATAGCATTCCCATTGTCCTATTTAGCTGAACGTGGATTCAGTGCTGTAGCAACGTTGGTAACTAAAAAGAGAAATAGGCTCCATATTACTGAACGCGGTGACCCTCGTTTGTTTTAAAGTATTATCGAGCCTAATATATTCAAACTTCTTAAAACGCATCAAATTCAACCATCTCATTAGAAACCCAGAGAAACCAACAGGACAGAGTTGAGATTGACCAAAAGCACAAATTTGAATCTTGCCAGTACTCACTCATATGATTTAATTCCTCCATCCACTGTAAACACTCGGCCATGTGGTTCTCAAAATATGTTCACTGAAAAACCCAATCCCCAGAAAATAACGGTAATAAATAACACCTTGTTACCCAATAGTTTAAATCGTAATAATATGATCCATTCAACTGGTACGATCACTTCAGCAAATGCAACTGCTTCAACAACTAATACAATAGAGAAGTCCAGTCCAATTTTTTTATTTTTTTTTATTACCTTCTAACTTAAATAACTGCATTTTTTTTTTTTTAGAGTTAGTTTTAATAGTTAAAATAATTGTCAAAGTTTCAATTTTTCAAGGTCCCTCAAAAACCCGCCAAATTTAAGATGTATTTTGTGACGTCATCAACAGTTCCATTTCATGTTTTTTATGTTGGTCTCCTTGAATCTCACATAGATTTGCCCAGGCGCCGCCGGCCATCTTAACGCGTTGATTGGTCTATTTATGGTGTATGGGCAATGGCAATATGGCGACGGCGAGATCAGAAGCTTCGCAAAAATGACATGATGAATTTTACCTGCAGTTTTATGTTTTTGAAGTTAATTCAGTTTTATGTTTTTGAAGTTAATTTACGTTTAAATGATCAATTCACTGTGATATTAGTGTAATTCATCATAAGTACCAATGCTGCATTACTTTTTTTTCAGTTTTAGTCCTTTAAATAGTGTTTTGTTGGTGTATTTCCGTCGTACGATAGGTTTAAGGTTACGTCTGAAATTTTTTTTTTAATGACTTCTCCGCGTGAATTTAATAAAACTTCCATAAAAGTTATATTATTTAATAATGTTAAAGACTAATGCATGTGTAAATAAATACAAAATACAGAAATCAACACATTAAATTGCGTAACACCGAATCCAAGATTTCATATTTTTAAAGTTGTTTTTTCGGAATCATTAAAATATTTTTTTATCATTTTTAATTGTATGAACGAGATAAAAAGTGAAGTGACAGTTTTATTCCAAATTCATAAAGTAAGAGGACTGTATCTTTAAAATTTTTAATTTTCCTAAATTTTTCAACCATTTAATAGATTATGTTTACAGTCAGCTGTTTTTTTTAATATTTTCATTTTGAAACTTAAAATACTGCAATTTTCAAACGCGATCGTATACATATGTCAGATACAAAAATCTAAAAGGCAATTCTATTTAGTTTCTATAAAGGTATATGCTTTTACGACATCTTCAAAAATAAGAAATATATAGAACATTCGTTTGTGTCATACCTAAATTCCCATACAAATGACGTACAGCATAAATAAACCTGTCATTACAGTGATTACCATCGTGACGTCACCACACAGCATACCAACCTGACGCTGTGTTTTAACGAGAATATTAAAAATGCACTTTTTAATATTTTTTTAAAAACTGTACGTTTAATATTATTGAATAAAAGTTATATATTCAGAATCAGCGTTTATTGGTCTATATGAGCATATTTTTTTAAAGCCATAATATTTTTCACTGGAGTTCCTTATTGTTATCTCTAGGCCCCCTAACTCGTGAATCTGAAACAAAATGGACTACCGACGGAGGGGGCATAATGGGATACCACGACAGGGTTACATTTGCCACAACGGAGGGGGCTTAATGGGATAGGGAAAATATTTTTGTTAATGGATGATGACCCGTAATTGGATGGGATGGGTTTCTCTGGGTCTCCTACCGACCCCCTGAAAGTCTGAAACGCCCCCCAATTTTCTCTTGGTCTTCTACTGCTCCCCTGAAGGTCTGAAACGTCCCCAAGGGGGTTTTATCGCACACATTGAGAACCTATGCTCTAGCTGAATCAGTCAATCAGATGATATGCCAGGCCAAGTGTAAGATTTGTTTGTCTACATTTAGTGTGAAGAATGATGGGAGTAAAAGCTCTTATTCAACACAGCAATGGCAAAAAACATAAGTATAGGTGCAATCCAAAAATACAACGAGCAGTATTAGTAACTTTCTTATACCACCAACTCAAAATTTTAAAGAGAAAGTGACCGCTGTCGAACTTACTAAAACTTATCACGCAGTCAAACATGGACATAGTTACAATTCTTCCGACTGTGGCAATAAATTAGATTCTTTAATTTACCATGACTCTGAGTTGGCTTCTAAAGTGCAATTAGGCAGAACTAAAATGGAAGCTATCACAAAAAACTTATTGGCTCCATACTCTATAGAAACAGTTTTGAAGAAAATTAAAGATCAAAACAGCAAGTTTTCTATTTCTATTGACGCATCCAACAAAGGTAACAGAAATTTTTTTCCCCTCATAACCTTTTTTGATGACGAAGACGGTGTAGTCAACTATCTATTAGATTTTTATGAAGAACCTGACGAGACATCGCAGTCTATAATGAACTCCTTGATCAAAGCCCTAGAAAAGTTGAAACTGGAGATAACTGATATAGTTTCTTATAGTGCTGACAATGCATCAGTTAATTATGGCCGCATTTGTTCGGTGTTCCAAAAACTACAACAGTTGAATCCAAAAATCGTCAAAGCGGACGGCAATTGTCATGTCCTGCATAATGCTGTAAAACATTGTACGAAGTTGCTATTCTACGACGTTGAAAGCCTCGTGCTTAACCTTTCCGGGAGTATGGACGGATTTGAACATCAAGGCGCGCTTTCTGCAAAGGAGTATGGACGTCCATAGCCGTCAAGCATCGCAAACTTAAATTTGGCGCCTATATGCTGTAAATATGCATCGTACTGCCATCTCTTGACATATTTATATAACTTTACACCATTTTTATACGTTTAACTTCATTATCGACAGAGATATTGAGAATTCTTTATTTTTGATGATGTCACACATACAAGTTCGAACTTATACAGATATCTTCAACCGTTGATTTAGGCGCCCACGCGTTTTGACGTTTTTCTCGCCAATTGTTAATAGTTTGCTGGTTTATCTGAGCATTAGAGATTGGATTTGATGTTTCTAGTGTGATTTTAAGTTCGTAACAAAGTGCAAAACATTGTGTCAACAAATAATTTGCGTAGTTTACAAACTTTTAACCTTTCTTGCGACCCAACCATGTGTCAAACGGTAAAAAAATAACTCTTTTGTGGTATATCTGAGCATTTGTGTTTGAATTTGATGTTTTTGTGTTTTTAATGTGATTAAAAGTTAATGGTAAAGTGCATTACATTGTGTCAACATATAATTTCCATAGTTTTTAAACTTTTAACCTTTCTTGTGACCCAACCACGTGTCAAACGGTAAAAAAATAACTTTTTTCCGGTATATCTGAGCATTTGCGTTTGAATTTAATGTTTTAGTGTTTTTAGTGTGATTATATAAGTTCATATCAAAGTGCATAACATTATGTCAACATATAATTTCAGTAGTTTTTAAACTTTTAACCTTTGACCCAACCGCGTGTAAAACAGTATGAAAATAACTTTTTTGTGGTTTTGTGAAATCTAAAGGATTTTAATAGACGTGCTTAATCTTTTTTTAATTATTATTTGTGATTTGTGTTTGTAAGTGACAAATTATATTACTTTTTGGTGATTTTTCTGATTGAAAACTTAAAAAAAACACCCAAAAAATGGATTTAGGTGATGATGAAATCGCTGATATTTTGATGAACAGTGATGATGAAGACGAAAATATTGAAACCATCGATGACCTGACAATATTCTCCGATGAATCCTCTTCTGACGATGAGGAACCGGTGGCAGTAGAATCTCAACCAAGTGCTAAACGGAGACGAGAAGAAGCCAGGACATGGGATGATACTAATTTTGTTCCAACACTTCATAATTTCGATGATTTCCAGTCCGGAATAAAAACGCAAATTAATTTGGAGGATGATTATCTCGAAATGAGATAATTGTTTTAGAAACGAATATTTACGCAAAATCCGCATCCCAGAATGTATCCGCATCGTCAAAAATTAAAAAATGGATCGACACTACAGAGGAAGAAATATACGTTTTTCTATCCACCATAATTTTGATGAGTCTTGTCGGAAAAAATTGCATAAAGAAATATTGGACCAATAACCCCGTAATAGAGACTCCGTTTTTTAAAAAAACTATTTTCTCAGGATCGTTTTCTACTTATCTTGAGAAATCTCCATTTTGCAAGTCAATGCTCCAACAATGACAAACTTTTCAAGATTAGGAGCATTTTAGACCCATTGAGGAGAATAATGAAGGAAACCTTTTATCCTTACCAAAATTTGTGTATCGATGAAAGTTTATTACTGTGGAAAGGAAGGCTTTCCTTTAAAATTTATATACCCTCAAAAAGGCACAGATTTGGTATAAAAATTTTTGTTTGCTGTGACGTGAAAACGGGATATGTTTTAGATCTAATAATTTATACCGGCGGTGAAACCGACATTGAAAGCCATCCCAATGTTGGAATATCGGGGTCTGTGGTCATGATTTTGCTAAAAGATTATCTTGGCTGTGGGCATCGTTTGTATGTGGACAACTGGTATACATCACCTGCTTTATTTGACTGTCTTTTTGAAAATAAAACCAATGCTTGTGGGACAGTAAGAACCAATCGGAAGCAGATGCCTAAATTGGACAAAAAAATAAAAAAAGGAGATGTAATATCGTTTAATTCAGAAAACTTAATGGCCTTGAAATGGCGAGATAAACGTGATATTGTGATGCTAACAAATATTCACGCCAATAATATTATAGAAACAAAAAAAATTGACTATACTACAGGAGCTAAAAAACATAAACCTGAAGCTGTTGTGGACTACACAAAGAACATGGGAAGTGTTGACAACGTGGACCGAATTCTAGGATTAGGAGCAGTTAGCCGCAAGACGATAAAATGGTACAAAAAATATTTTTTAGACTACTGGAAAT
The DNA here is from genome assembly GCA_917563855.2 of Limnephilus lunatus. NCBI lineage: Eukaryota > Metazoa > Arthropoda > Insecta > Trichoptera > Limnephilidae > Limnephilus > Limnephilus lunatus. The sequence continues at coordinate 52,321,908 of OU830593.1, forward strand.
CTCAATAATTAATTCATTTTTTATGTATCGTACTGTGAAATGCAGAGAAACGACGTTTGAAGAATTCAAAGAGAGCTTGTTACGCAGATGGTGGAAAAATATCACACTCCACGGGCATCATCATTAGGCGGTAGGCGAAGTAAATGACAATCCCATCAGACTTACAGAAAGGAATTTTCCACAGCCAGTTCCACAAACAGAGGGCAAAGGCAGCAAAGCACAACGTCGTTGTTTTGTGTGCACACATACATCGTTAAGGAAACCTCAAAGGAAAGAAACTAGATACATGTGTTATGAGTGTGATGTTGCTCTTTGTGTACATCCGTGTTTCATGGATTTCCACACAAAAAAAATTATTAATTGAATATTTATTTTTATGTGCATAAACATAAAATTATTATTTTATGTTACTACATAGTTTAAAGTTTTCTCCATATACGTTTCAATGATAGTGATAAGTGAAAATTATTCTGTTATGTGCATTTTGTACCGTTTTGTTCATTTGTCAAGTGTTAAGTGAAAATAATTGTGTTATACACATTTATTACAGTTTTGTTCACATGCCAAGTGTTAAGTGAAAATAATTGTGTTATTTACATGTTTTACCGTTTTGTTCATGTGCCAAGGGTTAAGTGAAAGTAATTGTGTTATATACATTTTTTACCGTTTTGTTCATGTGCCAGTGGTTTGTGACCCCTGAAAAACAATTACGGATTTTTGGCGATAAAAGCTGAAAATGGTGAGTACGATTTTTTTTACCATTTTTGGGTCATTGATACTATCATAAAGCATATATTTAATTTAAAAAAAAAAAATTTTTAAATAAAAAAAAAAAACTCACTCCCCAAAGAACGGCCAGCGTTGCGAAACTTACTCCCGGAAAGGTTAAGGTTTTTGGTGAATTTTTAATAAGTGCCAAAAGGATGGAGGTAATAAAAGAATGCTTTGCTTTTGTTAGGCCTAAGCTACACGAGCGGTTCTCCCGCCGCGGGAAACAATAATCTGAAAAATATTTTGAAGATTACTTCGATGACGAGTTTTTCGAACCCTCTGCAATGTGTACCGATAATTATTACATGCACAACACTGGCCGTATCTTAAATATGAATGTCGTGGAGTTAAAGGAGCTCTTAGGCATTCAATTTATCATGGGATACATCCCGTACCCGCGAATGCATGTGTACTGGCGAGAAGGAATGCGATTGGGCTTAGTTGCGGACGTAATGGCTAGAGACCGATTCAAGACACTGCGTACAGTGTTACACGTTGTTGACAGTGATTCACCTCCACCAGGGAATAACAACAAAATAAGTGTTTAGTGTTTATTCCAGTATGTGGGGAGGAGAGTGCAATCCCACACATTCCATAAGGGTATACACACTGTACAACCTGTACTAAACCAGGTTAAAAAAGCGTGTGATAGACTGGAAAGGCAGCCGGGATTTTATTATTTAGATGAGCAAATGCTCCATTTTAGTGATTTATGCCCGCGTGGGCTGCGACAGGTCATCAAAACTAATCCACGACTCCAATGTCTAAAGCTTTCATGACTACCACTCACGATTGATTTTGAAGTCTATCGAGGTGCTAGCACTCCAATTGGGGACATATCGTTAGGAGTCAGGGCGTCGATAATAATGCATCTTTCTAAAAGCATTAGAGAGGAAGTTGCATTTATTTTCACCGCTACTTCTCGTCCATACCTTTACTCGAAAAGTTGAACACCATGGGACTGCACTGCACAGGGATGCTAATGATGAATCAGATACCTGAGCGGAAGAGCATAGATTTTAAACAAGATCGTCGTATGCAGCGCGGTGAATCTCAGCAGTTCATGAGCGACAATGTCGTAGTTGTCAAATGGATGGACAACAAATCCGTACTAGTTTCATCAAATTTCACATCCGCAGACGAAACGGTAATTGTGAAACGCTGGAATAAAAATTGTTCAGCTTTCATTGATGTTACCGCTCTTAAAGTAATCACTAATTATAATAAACACATGGGCGGCGTTGACATTCTCGATCAATCGATTGAATACTACCGCATATTTATGAAGAAAAGGAAGTGGACCCTTGATAGAACGTCCAGAGTCCTGCCAGCAGGACTTTGCGCACTACCAGTAGGATGTAAGGTTTTTGTTTATATGAGGCTTTATAGGCCTGCTAACAGGATGCAATTAACTGCAATGCACAGTGCGTGTCTTTCTGATTCGGCGAGTTTTTGAATCGTATTTCTGCGGTCAGTCTGGCCAAAATGGCGGCGAGTATAAGACGTGGTGTCCGCGTTCACGCCAAAGTCACGTATTTCGACGAAAATGATGGCCTAAACACATGGAGTCGCAAAAATTTTGGTGATACTATGATGTTAGTTATTGTTGGGGCACTGTAAGAAAGTTAGAAAACAATTATGCGAGGGTACGTTGGGAAATTGACAAAAAAATATCAAAAATGCCCATTGGAGTTCTAGTTGCTGAAACCGAAAATGATAATTAAATATTATTTAGTGGAAGCAAATGCAAATGAAGAACATTGTAAGTACAAACTTTCTTATTTTATTCATAGGCTTACGTTTATAGTAAGCCTAGTATATTCCCATAGAAAAAAATAGTACTTGGAGGTTGCTTGTTCGTTTCCATTATTTACGTGGTTGACAACATTTTCTTTTGACTGGGCATTTTTGGTTCGCCAATAAAGTACAGTACAGTCGACAGCTTAGCAGCCTTTACAGCTTGACCTTGAAATCGCCCAAATCGCTCGTAACAATTGCGGTTACCAATACAATATAAATTTACTTTGCTAAGTTTGACTTGCGTGTCTGTGTATAGTGTAGATAGTGACACAAACATTATGATCAGAATGGAAATTAATGAGGGCAAAGAAGCAATGAGTACGAAGAAATGGCAAAGAGAATTTGGCGCAGGAACTGCAACTACTTTGAGATTGACAGAGCCATGGCATGGTTCTGGCAGAGTTATAGTTGGAGACTCTTGGTTTGCTTCAGTCAAAACAGCTGTGGAGTTATTCACAGAGTTGGATTGATTGTATTTCATTGCACTGGTAAAGACAGTACATAGATTCTATCCTTTGTCTGAGATGGCAGCGCAGTGTCCGACGCATAAGGGGGCATCTGTTGTAAGTAGAGCGGAAAAAGACTCTGTGCAGCCTGTGCCTGGAGAAACAAAAAAATTCATACATTTGTAGCCACTTGCAAAACGACACTGCCTGGCCTGCCATCACGCGAAAGAAGGTGGGACGATGAAGGTTTATTTTACAGAGAAGTTGATCGGCCTAAATTAGTTCAGCAATATTTTGACGGGGCTGTGGCTATCGATATTCACAATCACATTAGGCAGGATGGATTGGCATTGGAGAAAGCTTGGGGCACACATAAATGGGAACATAGAATATCGTCGCCGTAGATGTCAAGAGAGTCAAGCCACAAATTTGGCGAAAATGAGTTAAGTATGCAGAAGTGTTTGAAAACCTTCAAAGTTGCCGTGGTCAAAAGATTTAAGCCATAAAACACTCCGTTATTGAGTATTTTGAAATTTGCCAATAGATCTAACACACATAGATGAAAACAATCAAAGCAGTCAAAAACTACAAGCCGCATAGATCTTTTGACTTTCGAATAATTTTACACAAGTTAAAGCAGTCTATGACGACAAGCCACATAGATCTTTTGACTTCCCAATAATTTAATTTTATGCGTGGCTTGACGCCATTGGCAACACAAACTTCTCTCGAAAGCGTGCGCACCTCTACTCACATTCGACAATGATTTATAGTGTTGTCTTCCTCTAACTCAGCAAAATGCCTATCGTGTCGGTTTGTTCACGCTTGCGCATACGTCTGCGCCCACGACAGTATCGCGAACTGTCAGTGCGTCGGTCAGTCGGTCAGTGTTCAGTGTTATTTTAATACAACATCAGTTCGGTTCGTTCAGCGATTCTGTGCTTTATTTCGTTTTGTGCCTACAAACGTTTGTACTTTCAACTTTATTTAGTGAAACAGTGATAAGAAATGAATCATTCACGCGGAAAACAAATGGTTGCAGCAGCCAGAGCTGCTTTAAATCCACCGGTTCGACATAACATATTGGAATCTTCACGTGGCAAACAAATGATTGCATCAACTAAAGCTGCTAATCCACAGGACCTAATGAGTTCTTCACGTGCTAAACAAATGGATGCAGCAGTTTTAAATCCACAGGATCAACATAACCTCAAAGGTAAGAATCTAGTTAAAAATGTTGATTCAGATTGTTTGAAAACAATGCGACAATCTGACAGTTTTACTTGTTTTGTAGATTCTGAGGGGAATGCTGTACAAGCTGAACGTGTAGAACACGACCTTAACATGCAAAATCTGGACGTCTCTCGAAGCATGTATGTGGGAGGTTAGTATTTTTATTTGTTATCAATACAATATGCATACTAGTTATTATGTTGGCTGTGTAAAACCTGTGACTATCAGAGAAGCATTTGCTTGTAAAATTCAATGTTTATCTCGGTGTTTCAAAGAAATAAACTACTTTGTTTTGTTTTACAGGCTCTCCTCTAAATGGTGTGCAAGCTGGATGTGCAGAACACAGCCAGAACGGTGGCATGCAAGTTCCGGATGAGATTGCTGTCCCAGCATTATACGCAGAGCTCCGAAGCTTCGCTCCAAGCACGCATGCGGGAGGTCAGTATTTTTATTTGTTATTAATACTAATGCATACTAGTTATTATGTTGGCTGTGTAAAACCTGTGACTATCAGAGAAGCATTTGCTTGTAAAATTCAATGTTTATCTCGGTTTTTCAAAGAAATAAACTACTTTGTTTTGTTTTACAGGCTCTCCTCTAAATGGTGTGCAAGCTGGATGTGCAGAACACAGCCAGAACGGTGGCATGCAAGTTCCGGATGAGATTGCTGTCCCAGCATTATACGCAGAGCTCCGAAGCTTCGCTCCAAGCACGCATGCGGGAGGTCAGTATTTTTATTTGTTATTAATACTAATGCATACTAGTTATTATGTTGGCTGTGTAAAACCTGTGACTATCAGAGAAGCATTTGCTTGTAAAATTCAATGTTTATCTCGGTGTTTCAAAGAAATAAACTACTTTGTTTTGTTTTACAGGCTCTTCTCTAAATGGTGTGCAAGCTGGATGTGCAGAACACAGCCAGAACGGTGGCATGCAAGTTCCGGATGAGATTGCTGTCCCAGCATTATACGCAGAGCTCCGAAGCTTCGCTCCAAGCACGCATGCGGGAGGTCAGTATTTTATTTGTTATAAATACTAATGCATACTAGTTATTACGTTGGCTGTGTAAAACCTGTGACTATCAGAGAAGCATTTGCTTGTAAAATTCAATGTTTATCTCGGTGTTTCAAAGAAATAAACTACTTTGTTTTGTTATACAGGCTCTTCTCTAAATGGTGTGCAAGTTGGATGTGCAGAACACAGCCAGAACGGTGGCATGCAAGTTTCGGATGAGATTGCTGTCCCAGCATTATACGCAGAGCTCCGAAGCTTCGCTCCAAGCACGCATGCGGGAGGTCAGTATTTTATTTGTTATAAATACTAATGCATACTAGTTATTATGTTGGCTGTGTAAAACCTGTGACTATCAGAGAAGCATTTGCTTGTAAAATTCAATGTTTATCTCGGTGTTTCAAAGAAATAAACTACTTTGTTTTGTTTTACAGGCTTTCCTCTAAATGGTGTGCAAGCTGGATGTGCAGAACACAGCCAGAACGGTGGCATGCAAGTTCCGGATGAGATTGCTGTCCCAGCATTATACGCAGAGCTCCGAAGCTTCGCTCCAAGCACGCATGCGGGAGGTCAGTATTTTTATTTGTTATTAATACTAATGCATACTAGTTATTATGTTGGCTGTGTAAAACCTGTGACTATCAGAGAAGCATTTGCTTGTAAAATTCAATGTTTATCTCGGTGTTTCAAAGAAATAAACTACTTTGTTTTGTTTTACAGGCTCTCCTCTAAATGGTGTGCAAGCTGGATGTGCAGAACACAGCCAGAACGGTGGCATGCAAGTTCCGGATGAGATTTCTGTCCCAGTATTATACGCAGAGCTTCGAAGCTTCGCTCCAAGCACGCATGTGGGAGGTTAGTATTTTTATTTGTTAACAATACTACTGCATACTAGTTGTTATTGCTTGTAAAACCTGTGATTATTAGCGAATCATTTGCTTGTAAAATTCAATAATTATTTCAGTGTTTCAAAGAAATAAACCACTTTGTTCTGTTTTACAGACTTGAACGTGAACCTTTCCGAAAATGAAGACAATAACAGGCAGGACTATTCAAATCAACACCACGTTAATGCCTCAGGAACATCCATTTCCGAAATATTGGAAAGCAATCAACAGACAGATGATTTAAGTAGGAAACGCAAGAGAACCCCAAACCAATGGAAACGGAATTCCCAAAAGATATTGAGAATGGCAGGTAAAGAATACCAAAGCAGATCCGGAAAGACAGTTCAAGCAAGGACAATTAGAGATGTCAGCTGTAAATGCCATTATAATTGCGCATCAAAAATAGGAAAATCTCAACAGGAGCAAATGTTGGCTGACTATCTGAGTCTGGATTCCGACAGAGCGAGATGGGCCTTCATTGGTGGCAATGTAAATTGTATTCCAGTAAAACGACGATACCGTAGTGGAGACACCATCAAACGACAACATACATTCGAATACACGGTAATGTTAAATGGAGAGAGAGTCCAAGTGTGCAAAAAATTTTTTTTGGCCACCTATGTCATCTCGGGAACAAAAGTTGAAAGTGCAATGAAAAAGTTGACTCCTTCAGGTGTCACTGAAATAGATCAGAGAGGTCGCAAGGAACCGCCAAACAAAAAATCCGAGGAAGTTAGGAATGTAATCAGGGACCACATCAAGTCATTGCCCGTAGTTGCCTTGCATTACTGTCGGAGTAGCAGTAAAAGAAAATACTTGCCATCTGGTTTGAGCGAGACAAGAATTTACTTAGACTACGTTGAGTATTGTAAAGAACGTAACGTGGTACCAGAAAAGCTCGGCTTCTACAAACAAATATTTGTCACAGAATTCAATTATGGATTCCACACACCAAAAAAGGATCAGTGTGATTTTTGTACACAATACAAAAATAAGTCTGACGAAGAGAAGTCAAGAGACGAAGATCAATTTAATCTTCATTTAACCAGAAAAACAGAAGCAAGGGAACACAAAAAAATTGACAAGGCCCAAGCTTTGAATGATCCTAGCATTAGTTGCTTCACTATGGATCTGGAAAAAATATTATTGACTCCGAGCTTACAAGTGGGACAGTTATATTATACAAAGAAATTAAAAACGTATAACTTCACGGTGTATGAGTTGGCTTCCAGACAAGCAACGAATTACATGTGGCACGAAGGTGTGGGCACAAAGGGTGCTTCGGAGATCGCTACGTGTCTGTGGAACCTCTTGGTGTCATTAGGCCCCAAAACAGTAGTGACGCTGTACTCGGACACGGCTTCTGGTCAAAATCGGAACTCAGTAGTATCCGCTATGTTCCTACGTGCAGTGGAACAGCTGCCGATTGACGTCATCAATCAAAAATTCATGGAATCAGGGCACTCAGAGATGGAATGCGATTCTGTGCACTCCACAATAGAGGCCCGAGGAAGAAAAATAGACGTGTTTACACCAGATGGATGGTACGTTGTTGCCCGTACTGCAAAAACTTCTAAACCATACCACAAGGTTGTGGAAATGGATTATGCTGACTTCCTTAACTATAAAAAATACAGCAATAAAGTTATGACAAACAAAAATATATCAGAAAATGGAGACAAATTAAAGTGGCTCAAAGTAAAGTGGTTTCAATACCGAAAAGGTGAACCCACTACTGTTTTTTATAAGTATCAATTGAGCCGAAATGACTTTGATACCCTTAACATTCAGCGAAGACGGCTTCGAACGTTATCCTGTGCAAGCGTAGAAGTAGAAAGACTGTATTTTTCAAAGCCAAAAATAGGCCAAGACAAATTAAAGGACCTACTCAAATTGTGTGATAAAGGCAGCATTCCGTCCACCTATCATGATTTTTATAAAAATTTGCAGCCTGAGGACGGTCCATCTCGGGAGAATGATGGCTCGGAGAGTGACGGAGAAGATGGAATTTAAAAATTATTATAACATTTTTGTAATAAATATTTTCTTCAGAATCTAACTTTGTATTAATTTTTTTATGTACCTCAGCCAACTTTATTTCAGGTGTAAACATAGTAACCATACGATAGATTGCTTGACTATGGACCAAATTTTAAGGGATGATTCAGTAGTACATTCACAGACTTAAAATGCAAAAAATGGAATGCTGATACCAATCTTAATGTGTATGGCAATGAGGCATAGAACTGGCAGAGGAAGTATACTTTGAGCGTATAATGAAAGATTAGCCTGATTAATTTTGGGTTTTATACCGTATTGCGCTACCTTCTAATAATGGACACTAACGCTGTTCGACACATTGAAGAAGGTCGTAGCACAACACGGCATAATACCCCAAAAATCAATCGCTAATACTTTTGGTCGTGAAAATCTCAAATCTTGTCTGAATGAATTCTGGATAAATAAGATCTCTGAGGTGTATGTGTGGTAAAACCATGTTTTTATTGTGTGAAAAATGTGGTAATTTGCAAATAATGTAAGCGTGATGAGAAAAATTAAGAAAAGGATGGTTTGAGCGTGTGATCGGAATAACGAAGCATGTAGAGTGGATGAACAATGACATGTAGGAGGACGCCTGAGAAAAACTTGGCACGATTAAGTGAACCAAATACTATTGTCGGGCCATGCCATGAGTCAGAATAACTGAAGGGTTATGTATGAATGTGAATGAAGCAAGCAGTGCCAAGCTCTGTTTGGCGGTCCATCCTCTCTGCTCAACCCTTAGGGAAACAGCGCGGTGGTTAGATAGTTAGTTAAAAGACTTTCCTTTAGAGTTTAGAGTATAGTCCAAAAAAAGTTAGTAATTTGTCCACAAATTCTCAGTAGTCAACAGGCGTAAGAGGCTTAACTCTTTTGACTACCACACGAATGTACCATCTGTTTATTTCAATATTCAGTGGTCAAGAGATATAACCCACATAACTTTTATAATACTGTTTTTTACATTTATTCAATCTAACTAATAAAAAGATAACATCACAAAATATCTATGTCTAAAATTACACTCTTCTATCTTTAAAAACAAAAAAGTTATGACAAAAAAATGTGATTTTTTTGTAAACAAAAATCTTTGAGGGCCGTTTTCTCAGCTTTCTGGTATTGTGGCTTGACTCTCTTGGCATCTACGGCGACGATATATGCCTCAGTTCTGGGCATTATAGAAACGAATGCGTATTTGGTTTTTAATAATTTCTTTCGCTCTGAACATGATCAGGTGTCTCACAGGTGGTTTACTACCAACCTGGTATTAGCTCCAACTATCAATGACGTTGATAACCTACAAGAGAATGAGCCACCACCACACGAGAACATCGCTCACGGCGGAGAACACATTCTTGAGGCCCTGTCAAAATCAGACGACAGAAAGAGAGTTCAACGCAAATGTATAGTTTGCTCCAGAGTCAACAAAAAACAGCAGAAGGTGAGCTATTTTTGCAAGACATGTGGTCCGCAAAGTGTTTTATGCTCTCTGCAGACAGGAAGAAACTGCTTCACCTACCATATCATGAATGGAATTCCAGCATAATCCTTTTTTAATTTTCTCAAAGTAAATATAATTTTCACTTACGTTTTTCTTTTTCATTTTCTTGTTTATTTTCTACCCTGTTATATTAATAAGCGCCCATGTCTAATTTTATTATATAAAATACAGAAAGTTTGTCATCTCTGCCTATTTTTAACATGCATGAAAGTCAAGTACTGCTAGAAGGACAGCCTCTTATATTCATACAAAAACCGCAAAAACTTGCATACTGCTGGCAGGACGCACATTCGTCGAATTGTCCTTCCGGAAGTTCCTTCCAGCAGGACAAGGGTTTGGACGTTCTATCATAAAGGTCATACTCCATTTATTTGATTTAGCCTTTTCCAACGCATGGCACTTCTATAAACTAGATTGTGCGGCAGCTGCGGTTCCAGGCAACAAAGTTATGGACTTGTTGGAGTTTCGCATGCAAGTTGCAGATGGACTTACCAACGCATAGGAGGATTAGCAAGAGTGATGGTGAGGCTGTTGAAAATTTAGAGCCAAATGTGAAGTATAGGCGATCGAACCAACCCTCTCAATTCTCAAGCTAAAAGTTACGACGGCAATGACCATAATTGTGTACCTGGATGCAAAAATGACCTCAGGGACCGGAGGTCGTTTTTCGGTAAAACGTTTTATTTGAACGATCGATTCCTTCTTTACCCACTTATTAAAATCAGTTCGGTCTGTTGTCTACAGATTGTGCTATAAGCATTTGTTTTGTCCTACTTGGAGAGTGGTTTTTGCATATAAAACGTCAAGTGGGTTGAAATCCTAGATTAACTTACTTACTACTATACCAAATACAAAATGGCGTCCACTGCATCTGACAGCTCAGAACCCTTAGTCACTAAAATTCCGTTTCGCAAACCTGAAACCCGGCCGTTTGGCGAAACGTAACCCACTTGGCAGAAAATGCTAGTCTGTAACTCGGGGTTTGGGGTTTGGTTTATTCTGGCGTCGGCAGGAGCGTCGAAGTTTCAACTCTATGCTAAACCTAAGATTGTCTTTGAGCTGTTTGAACTACAAACGTCAAATCAAAAATCATTGAATGAAAACGAGTAAATGTCCGTTGGAACTTCAATTTTTTCTACGATGAACGTAAGTTATATGAATTTTGATTGCTTATGTTGTTACTTAAGTTATATAAATATTGTTTATTTATGTTTTAAACATATTTCGTAAGATATCGCAAACTTTCCAAAAAGTATTTAGTTTATAAAGACGTTACTAGTTTATAACCTCAAATTCACTTAAATGATTGATTTAAGAGTACGTAATTGTTATTTGTAGATTTCTTTTCAGTTAATGACAACTCAGTTAGGTATTGTGTATTTTTGATTTTGTCATAATATTGTGTCAGTATTATTCATTTACCATTTATGCCATGTGAAATAGGTGATTTTGAAAACAGCAGTAAATATTGTATATAAAGATGTCCTGTAGTATAGATTAATCATAATCATAGTATTATTAAATCACTCCACACTGCCCCACATTAGTATCTACATTGCACCCGTGCGAAGCCGGGGCGGGTCGCTAGTATAAAACATTTATAAAAATTATTCTTCTTTGTAGACAAAAAGGGCAACGCCCGAACAGGTGGAATGCTTGGTGACATGGATGAGGGAGAGACCATCCATGGCATCAGGCATTCATGACGGGAAGGAGGGTCACCTGCAAAACAGGCAGCACTGGGATTCATTAGCCGACAGGATAAATGCCATTGGGTTTGGAGCTCGCAAGACTGGCGAGAAATGGGAGCAAGTACGTACATCTTATAATAAACATTACTGAACCTAAAACAAACACCTTACTCAAAATAATCTATTTTACCGGTGTCTGAATAGTAGTTTGACCATTTATCAATTGTTTCAGTCATGGAAGGACCTTAAATCCAATACGAAGAAGAAGGCGTCACAGGGGAGATTCCCCCGGCAACGCCTGGGCCCTCTGGAACTAAACGGAAGGCCACAACGCAACCTGGTAAAGGACTGTGTAAGTATTTACACTGAAATATCTTAGGTTGTGTGGAAATGACACCATGAAAAGAATAAGAATCGTATATAACAAATATATTTATAAAAAATCACATAAAAGTATTTCATTTTCAGTTAATAAAAAATCCGCTGACCGCTTTATGGTTCAAGGCGAGCAGAAGCTTCTTTTGAGAGAAAACAAAAATTTTAACAAAACAAAAAACGACTTCAAAAAATGCACTAAAAAGTAAAAAAATAATTTCGAACGATTGTTATTTTTGGAGTCGGTGTCAGCCAAGGTAACTACATACATAGGTAGTTATAGGTGAGATGTGGAGATCTTGGCTGACACTGACTCCAAAAATAACAATCGTACAAAATTATTTTTTTACTTTTTAGTGCATTTTTTTAAATCTTTTTTTGTTTTGTTAAAATTTTTGTTTATTTTTTTGATTTTAAGTGACGAGCGTGCATAAAGAAGTTTTACTTTAAAAAAGAATCATCGAAATCTGTTGGCGTAATATTGAGTTATTCGTCCATCTGTCACGCACATACTTATTGCAAATTTAAGACATATATGGTTTTCTCGTGGATCCCATTGTTAGAACTGGACCAAATTAAAATGGGACCACACGGGAAGCACCAACTTTCTAATAAAAAAAGAATCATCAATATCGGTTCACCCAATCGAAAGTTCTGAGGTAACAAACATTAAAAAAAAAAAAAATAATAAAAACTGTTGAATTGATAACCTCCTCCTTTTCGTTTAAAAAGATGCTTCTGCTCGCCGAGATGAATAATGAACTGTTGCAGGCGCTTCTCGTACAAATGGCCGGACAGAGAGAAGAAGACCGGCGGTTCAGAGAAAATGTTTTGGCTTTGGTAGAGAAGATATTCGCAGAGCTTTTAAAACGTATATGTAAGTTATGATTTGTTGTATATTTATATCCACAATTCTTTTCCCGAAAAAATAGGTTTAAAGAAGCCTAGAAATTAAGATAAGTGGAGGAGAATCATCTTAAAGAATAGAAAATATCGTGGACAATCATATCTACAAAACAGCGGAAAGAAAATAGGTGCTAAAACGTTTAATTTCGTCTGTAAGTGTTGTGCTAAAAACTGTTACAAAAAATGTGATGTTTCAGAGCAGAAAAGAATATTTGACACATTTTGGGCACTAGGAAAAAAAGCTTTGCAAGATACTTTCTTATTAAGTTGTGTGGAAAAGAAAACCATCGTTCGTCAAATTATAAATCCTAAAACTAAACACATCTCCAATTTATTGTCCTATATGTTAAAAGTCCATAATAAAAATGAACTCATATGTAAAATATTTTTTATGAGTTTGCTTCAAATTACTCCATCGAGGATATAAACAATCCTAAAATATCAAAATCTGGGTAAGTCTATTACATTCACATGAGCCTAAGTACTTAATATACAATTATTATAAGCAATAATTATTAGCCTGAAACACTCATCAACATTGAAAAAATCTCCCGAGAAAAGATAAATGCCACCGACGGGACTTGAACCCTCGTCCTTCTGATATGTACTTAATATACACATTACGTATCTTCTGTTTACGTTTTCTGTCATTGAATTACACTTTTTGTAAGCATATTATATTTTATTTGTATTTTTAGGTTTAATGGATATTACCGAACGTAGAAGAAAACATCAAAATCGACCAAAAAAGATAATGGATGACATAGGAGGCTTGATTAAAGAACATGGTCAAAAATACCACATAAAGAGTCGCACTATTATAGGCGAACTAACAGAAAATACTTTGAATATTCTGCATTGAATGTGACCAAGCTGTACACCAGTTTCCAGCAATATTATTTCGATTTGCGAGGATAAGTTTTGCCATGTAAATATTCAACACATCGTCGGATCTGCCCTGATAATGGACACTGCAACGCTGTCCGAAACGTCGGCTAAAGAAGGAGATAGCACAACACGGCATAACACCCCAAAAACAAAAAATGAAAAATATCACAAGTTCTTCAGAGAATATAGTGAATACTCTTTTCAGGTACCAAAAACTAATAGAGTAATAATATTTTAATCTCTGTAAATCCGGATGATGCGCAAGACGAGATTTTTGCTGCATAAGAAGAAATTCACAAAATACAAGGAAATCAAGGATGCATATTTGAATATCATAAAATGTGATAGAACTACGTAAGAAACCGACACTTTGTTTATTGAATTTGATTACGGTCAAAATCTTGCTTTGACCAAGTTATCCATAAATAGTCAATTTTACAAAAGACTTCTTCGGGCATATATTTTCAATGTTCATTGCCACAATGATAGTGACAGTTCCTTTTATTTGTTCCTTGAATGTAAAGGTAATAAAAACGCGAATTCAGTCTGCAAGTTTCTCTATATTTTTTTGGAAAAAAAACTATCTGAGTATAAAGGTGTGCGTAATGTGATTTTTTTCTCAGACTCTGCTGAAGGACAAAACAAAAATCAGTTAATGGTAAAATTTTGTTCAAAAGATCCTACAAAATTAACATAACACACGTTTTTCCAGTTCGAGGTCACTCTTTCTGCCAATGTGACAGAAATTTTGGTTTATATGGTAAACTGATTAAAAGCGTAGAGTCTATAAAATCCTTAGATGAATATATAAAAATCATTGAACAGTGTAGAAAAAACCTTTCAACATCATTTTGTCTGCTTGCATTTTGAAGGATTGGTCGAAGTTAAATAAAATGTTTTTCAAGGTACCGAAATTAAAAGGATACCAGTGCAGCATCCAAAAATATTGTTTACTTCGATACTTGCCTTCAGGTAAGTGCTGGCTTCACAATCGTTCAATGAAATGTATTTAAAATTTGAATACTTAGATGTAAAAAAATTTGAACCATATGAAAACCTGAATCTGATTGATGCGAAGAAACAAAAAATAAAGCAAAAAAGATGACTTATTGAGTCTTTTGAAGTTCATGAAGCCGCAAAATGCAAATTGGCTTTGGAATATTTTATATTTTTATCAATATTACTAATAACCCAGAAGTTGTAGAAGACGAGTCTTCAGACACCGATAATTAATATTACATTACATTACACAACTTACTACACATACCCAACGCTGAAGATGCATGGTCTTACTTCATAGACAAACTACAAACTGAAATAAATAACAACACTAATTCTATAGTAAAAACAATCCCTCACAAATTTAAACCTCTAACTCCCTGGATAAATCACACCATTATAAATTGTATAAGAAAAAGAAACTTACTCCATAAAAAAAACTTCGTTGAATCCTTCTGACACTATACTTAACAACTTTTACAAAAGATATAGAAACATATGTACAAAAGTCATCAGAAATGCTAAGGAATTATATTACAGACATAAAATAGAAGAAAGCAAAGGTAATCCAAAAGAAATGTGGAACATTTTACGCAAAGCTACTCATACTAAGCCTAACTTAAACACTGACCTAAAACAACTCAATATTGATGGACTGACTGTCGACTTCTCAAAGAATCCGGAAAAAATTCTAAACCATGCCAATGATTTTTTCACTAATGTCGGGAAAAAATTAGCAAACAAAATTTCCTCCCCGAATTCTAATACAAAATTACAGGAAAAACCACATATACCCCATTCTGAACAATTTAAATTTCAAACGGTTACACATGACGATATTAAGAATACAATTAACTCATTAAAAGACACAAAGTCCGCCGGTATGGATGGCATCACCGTAAATTTACTCAAGACACTTGTTCATGAACTATTGGAACCTCTCACTTACATAATTAACCTCAGCATATCACAGGGAATTTTTCCTAAACAATTAAAGCAAGGGCTCATCATACCCATATACAAAAGTGGTCTAAAAGTGGACATTAACAATTATAGGCCCATAACAATACTTAACTCACTCTCGAAAGTAGTTGAAAAAATAATTAACAAACAACTGAAAACTTTTTTGGAAAGCAAGCAACTACTCTCCGAAAATCAATTTGGCTTTCGGTCAAATAAGAGCACTGCCGATGCTATTATTGCTGTTACAGACTTTCTTGTTTCAAATTTAGATAAGGGTAAAAAATGCATTTCTATCTTCCTAGACCTCTCAAAAGCTTTTGATACTATCTCCTTTGACATCCTTGTTAATAAACTAAACACAATTGGTATAAGAGGGAAAGATCTAGAATTTCTTCAAAGTTACTTAATTAATCGAACTCAAAGTGTCAAAATCGAAAACAAATTCAGCCAACCCCTCCCTATAACCTACGGAGTTCCTCAAGGAAGCGTATTAGGCCCTACTTTGTTTCTCATATACATAAACGATCTTTGTAACCTAACGATAGATGGAAAAATTGTAAGTTTTGCTGACGATACTGTGCTACTCATTCAATCCGACACTTGGTTAGACGCATACAAAATGGCTGAGACATCAATTAACTCTGTTAAAAAATGGCTAGATATTAATTATCTTGCACTAAACACTACCAAAACAAAATACATTACTTTTAGTATTAATATCGTTGGTCAACCTAATCAAGATGTTGAAATAAAAGTACATGAATGTTCTTGTATTCATGATACATTCTGTCAATGTCCTTGCCTAGATCGAACGGACCATATCAAATACCTTGGTCTTACATTTGATCAATATCTTAAGTGGAATACACATTGCCTACTCATCACGAATAAACTTAGAAAAGATATTTATTTCTTCAAAAACATTAGAAACATACTAGATTCCAAATCTATGAAAATTGTCCCTTTGTCAATCAATCATTGAATATGGAATAATCGCATGGGGGGGTGCAACACTATCCGCTATAGATTCATTATCGAAGGCAAAAAATTAATTATGAAAGTTATTCTTAAAGTTCCCATAATAACAAGTACTGTAGATATATTCAACAAATTCCATGTATTAGATATTCGACAAATTTACACAAAAACAATCTTAACTCATCTGTTTAAAAATAAAACAAATACATTTTATGAAAATATGTACCCAAAATATTGTAAACACGCGGCACAAAACCAAAGAACTCATACAAACACCTAAAACAAACACAACATTTGGTCAAAGAAATTTCAAATACATTGCGTCTAAAATATACAATAACCTACCTGACAAAACAAGACAATCAAATAATATTAACAAATACAAAATTCTGATAAAACAATGGATCATCGAAAAAGGTCGTGCAATAATTAGTCACCTCACCCAAATATAATCCTCTTATCCCATTATTGTTACCACTACTACCAACCTGAAATTTTTTGTCAAATATTTTTACTTAATTGAAAAATGTATTTTATTTAATATTTATAAAAAATATTTGTAAACTAGTCTGTCTCGACACAGGATTTCCTAGTGAGACAGGCAAGGCCAAAAAAATGTTAACTTTATTGTATAGATGCATAAATAAATAAAAAAAAAAATAAAAAAAAAATTATAAAACAAATTAAAAAAATTACATCTCTTGAATAATTTTATTTTGGTTTTAAAAACTTTACATGTTTTATGGTTTTAAATACTTTATAATAAATAAAATATTATAAAAACAATGTTCTTATTATTTAATCACTTAAAATCAATGACATTAATACTGGACGCGGGGTAGAAATCTCAATGTGGGAAGTCAAATACAAGACAATTGTACCGGTCTCTATTTCTAGTACTTTAGTACTAAACTGCTACGCGTCGAGTAAGGTCGTGTCTTACCAGCACTTACCAGTACATAAGTAAATTGTATTGCAAAGCGCCAAAATGCCCTCCCGTGTATCTCGTTTTACCCACCTTTAGGCCTAAGCTACACGAGCGGTTCTACCGCCGCGGGAAACCGCCCAATCCTTTATGCGCACGACCAAACAACAACTCTCTCTCGCACGAAATGATGCAATCGCGGGAAACCGCCCGTGTAGTTTGAAGTGGCGGTTTCCCGCAGCGGGAGAATCGCTCGTGTAGCTTAGACCTTATCCTTCCCTGCGCATAGTGTAACCGAGTGAGAGTATCTTGTTATCTCAGTCACACCCGTGATGTGAAATCAGTATTCGGCGAAGAAATTAATAAGCCGCCCGACCATATATCTATGACATTCATACACACACATTCTTTGATTGTCTATCTTTATCACACAGGAATAAACTTTTGAATTTAGAAATTATACTGAAAACCGCTGAAAACAAAAGAGTGTTGCTTGCTTTCCATATTATATAATAATAATATAATTGTGAGTATGTGAGACTATGGCGAGTCTATTTATAATATATAATTTCATTGCTTAAAATAAGAAAAACAATGAAGTTCTAGTTATTTTATCCCTATAAATAAGGATAAAAACAGTTTTATGCAAGAACGACCTCTATATCATACCTACTTTTTTTAATTTAAAAAACAAACGTGAGGAATGCCCTTAAAACATGGCCGTTCTTTATTATAACGTACTTCCTTGCTTTGTTTGGGCAAGTTCAAGGTTAGTTCCCGCTGTCACGCGTTTGATTGAGGTCGTTGACATCTTTTAACCGTTCTGTTAATTAAACTTTAAAACAAAGTGTGTTTGTGAATTATTTGTGTCATTTTCATATTTTAAAGTGATTAATTATTGTGTATTACAATGGAATAATACCAACGCAGAATAATAATGACGTATTAATGTATTTTTTGTGATGTGCAGCGTTTTAAGTTTTTGGATTACCTTTCCTCGGAACATTTCCACATAATGTAAGTAGGTTAACACCTATGCTAATAATTTCTCTCACAAGGATTGTTCGAATTGGTCCAGTACTAAGTCAAGTAGCGTGTACACTGAAATGTTGCTGAAAATCGTTCGTGTTGCTTTCAAGTACAATACATTTTTGCCCGCCGCCCGTTACAAATTTAAACCCTAAAGTAGCCGAAAAAATTCATTTATTATTTTTTTTTTAAATTTTAAATGTAAAAATGCTTAAATAGAAAATCTTTATGTTTATTTGGGTTCTCTATGTGATGTAGGTTCACCAGTTTTCCGCTTGTACTACGAGTTTCCGGACACCGTGTATAAGAGAAAATAACAGTTCATTTGAAAATAAATTAATACGTAATTAAAAATTCCGGTCCACCTCGCCCCATGCTTGTAATTAGACAACAGTGTAAATCTAAATCAAGAACATTTACACGGGTGTTTGACAAAAAACTTTATGACAAAGCTTCTTGGTTGTGTGGTTCTGATAAAGTTAATCGCTTTTATTGTTATCCTTGTCTCATATTTGGAGGGGATGTAACTTGGACGTCTTCTGGGATTAATGATTTATCTCATTTATCAGAGAAAGTGAAAACGCACAGTTCCTCTACTTTACATTTACAAAATGTTATGAGTTTGGCCGTTTTAGGTACAATTGACATTCGGCAAAAGTTAAATTCTGGATATCGCGAATAAATTAAACAACATATGGTTGACAAAAACATACATATTGTCAAAATTAATTGACTGTATCGTATTTTGTGAAGCATTTGAATTGGCTTTGCGTGGTCACGACGAAACACCTGATTTGATAAACCCTGGTGTATTTCGCGGCTTAATAATAGATTTTGTGGCAGAATTAGATGCAGTATTAAAACAGCATTTAGATACAGCTACTATTTTTAAAGGAACATCAAAGACTATTCAAAATGACATTTTGGATTCTATAATGGAAGTGTACTCTACAGAAGTGAAACGACAAATTACCGAATGTGAATTTATTGCGATTCAAGCAGATGAAACTACAGGTGTCTCTACAACTACGCAAATGGTTTTGATCCTACGATATGAATGGAAAGGAAATATTTATTGAACGGTTTTGGAAATATTTAACTCCAATCTCGCATTGCGCTGACGGCTTGTATACCGTCATCTCGGAAGAACTTCAATGCTTGAATATCAGTCCAAATAAATTGATAGCTCAATGCTATGATGGAGCCTCAGTGATGAGTGGAAAGGTTGGAGGGGTACAAGCGAAAATCAAGGCTAATTTTCCATTTGCTAATTACGTCCATTGCTACGCTCACCAGCTAAATTTGATAGTTGAAAAAAGTGTTTCCCAAAGCAATGCAATAAAAACGTTCTTTGCACATCTTCATGCATTTCCAAATTTTTTTTCGAGGAGTCCCAAACGAATGAATGTATTAAATGATATAATGTAAAAGAAAATCCCTTCTGCTCCACCAACAAGATGGAATTTTAACATAAAAACTGTCAGAACTGTTTCGGCGTATTCAGAATTGTTGATAAAATGCATGGAGACTATTTTAGAGCAAAATAATAATGATTCCAATACTATAAACCAGGCGAGTATGTTATTACTAGACATCGGATTATATGCATTTGCATATTTGCATATGCAAATGCATATAACTCTCTAATTACGGCGTTAATGCATATTTTAGCCTTTTTTCCCCAATCGTGCATATTTAGCATTTGAAGACGCATCCATTAATATCGCCCTCATCTCAACACATTTCCACAAGTTACCAGATGCCATAGAAAAATTGGATACAAAAGCCTTTCTCTATTTAAACCAATAGAAATACTGGGAACAATGATTGAACTCCCCAACGCCCTTCCCAATTCAATATCAGAAAAGATTCATGAAAAGTTAGACGCTATTTTGTTAAAAAATCCGAGTCTTGAAGACATGAAGAACATTAATGCCTACATCAACGACACAGGTCATACATACCCTGCCTAAACAGGTATCTCCAGAAATGGCGCTAAATATTTAAAATTATGTCGGATGACGTCAGTTGACGTAGAGAAGTCGTTTTCGGCGTTTTGGGTGACAAACATCAAAAATGCTTAAGAGTATATTATAGGGGCAGAATTGTAATTTGCTGAAAAACGGCTCTCAAAAACGGCTTAATACTACCTTTCGTGTGTCATTCTTAGACTTGATATTTTTTGTTACCAAATAATGGACTTTTATTTTTCAATCTGTTTATTTTTTTTTTTAATCGATGTAGGCATTTGACCATGAAAAATAAAAACATTGATACACCATTCAACCCACTTTTAAAACTTTAGTCTATGATTATCGCGTAAATAATGATTTTACACAATATTTTAAATTTAAAATATATACATAATACACACATCTGTAAAAGTACGGCCTCTTATTATCGTTATGATATCTGTGAATATTGATAATTAAATAAATACTTCATTTTTCACCAAAATCGAACACATTTCGTAGCTTCTATTCATTCCGGGCTAGAATCTCCCGTTGGCAGGTAGGGAATCTGTACGCTCCTCGTTTGACAGCGTATATATTTTGAAAATACGGGCGAAATGTTTTATTAATAGCTTTAAACATAGAATACCGACTCACTTGAACCACTGCAGTAAACTCAGTAAGCTACAAAAACAGGAAGTACTCGAAAATTCTCTTTTTTAGTGTAAGTTTGTCGAATTGTATTTTTTCAACCGCCATATTGTATAAATCGTTTAAAATATAACATTTCATGTGCGTTATACTTCCGAAAATGGTTTGTGCGATGTTCATATTGTTCCATGCGTGTGGCGACGGGCACGTTTTGCAAGTATGTGTGAGAATTCAATGCTGCGTACACACACACAGCTATAATATATGTAGCGTGACATATTTCGGAATATCAGTATTAGTTCATTTGTTTGTGTCGTGGACATTCATTCACTCGTCGAACATTTCTCCGTAGGTACATTATGTACGCTGTGTTTGGTAGTAGATACAAAAATTACCTTATATGATTAGTATTAATATTAAGTATAATAGACAAAGAGACAAGATAGGTAAACCCTACGTCATCGAGTATACGAATGAAACTACTTTGTAGTGATAATGGACGTTTATAAAACCTTAAAAAAGCTGGTCTGCCGGTGCGTCTTTTGGCAGGAGCCGCGCTGTCACGGAAATAGTCAGTGATTTTTTTCGAAAAAATTACGACATCAAAACAACGAGAATAATAAAAGTCGATTAGAAAATGAGAAAAAAGCAGGTCTGCCAACCGACAGCCTGGCACGTTCGCAGGCAGCCGGCGTCAAAGTGGGGTAAAAAATAGTAAATTTTACGTCATCGAGTACACGAATTAAACCAATGAATAACTATAGTCCAGATCATTTCATTTAAGAATTTCTTGGTCTGCCGACCAGCAGCCTGGCAGCTTTTTGGGTAAGACTTAAAAAAAAAAAAATAAATAATTTTTCTTTTTCTGAATTATTATTTTTATTTCATTATAGTTTTAAATTAAAATGCCATATTTTTTTTAAATAAGCCAAAACCTGCCGCGGTGCCCCTCACTGCTGTCGCGTGTCCATATTTTTGTACAAATTTATAATAATAATAGTCATTTTAAGATTGCCAAAATAGTCCATACTAGTTGGAAGTTCGAACAACCAACGCACCGTCGCCGTAAGAGCTGCGTTCATCCGTAAAACGACGTAAATTTCCGAACCTCGTCCGTTTCATATCGGTTTCGCATGCCCTGCTGCATCGATTACATCGAACACAAGATCGAAACTAACAAAAAACTGTAATCTAGATCATCCCATTCATGATTTCCTTGGTCTGCCGACCAGCAGCCTGGCAGTTCAAAAATAAAAACACCATAAAATCGACTCCAAATGTGAACCACGAGAATAATTACGAAGCAGAATATGTTTATAATAAACTGTTTTTATTCAATACATAACTACGAAATACATAATCACGAAACAGAACTTGTTTATAATAAACTTTTTTTTATACATTAAATAATAATATTATTGAACATTTAAAAAAAATAAAAAACGAGTGTGCAAGACCACACGACTGAAATAAAATTTCACTTATCTTATAAAAGAACATATGACATTGGGGTGACATAGACGTTGACATTCCAGACAATTTGGTTTGTTGCATTTCACACAGTAGTACACACTCAGGCGTCTTTTTTTCGCTGGGCAAAAGTTGCCCCGTTTTCTTTTGCATGCTTCGTTTCCTTTTTTAATAACATTAATCACCGTTCGCATCGATCACTGTTCGCATCGATCACCGTTCGCATCGATCACTGTTCGCATCGATTACCGTTCGCATCACACTTTTCGTAACGCATTCACCAGTTTACCCCCAAGTGTCGAGCGTGCGTAAAGAAGTTTTACTTAAAAAAAATTATTTATACAATGCATAAATACGAAATACATAATTACGAAGCAGAACTTGTTTATAATAAACTGTTTTTATACATTAAATAATAATATTATTGAACATATAAAAGAAATAAGAAATTAAAATGGAGTTCTACAAAATAAACTTAATAACAATAAATGCACCACGAGATTCCAAACGTCGCGTCGGTAGTTTATAATGGGAGCTGCGCGAGTGTATACGAATGACGTGAACTATGGGAAAAAACCATCAACAAGCAAATAATGAAACATTCGTAAAAAGGATCATACTAAATATTCTACCAAAATAATAAGTTCCATAAATTAAACACACTTTGTTATTGGTTTGGTTTTTACTTCGATATTTAAAAATATTGTGCACGTCATAACATAACACAAGTTGAATGTTGAAGTTTTAAAATTCGCGATGGCATTACTACCGACATCTAGCGATGTAATGATTAATACATTTTGACAGTTTTCGAATTCGGCCGTGGCTAGTACATCCCTTTAATCAAAAATTTGGAAAAATACTTATTTGTATTTTGTCACAAAAACTATGCATAATTTTAAGAATATTTCGCTGTTTTTGTATTTCTTTAATTAAAATACAAAAAAATAAAAATGGTTTTTTGATTTTGTATTGTGCATATTTTAGGCATATCAAGAGTTTTTAGTGCATATTTCGGCCTTTTTTAGTGCATATTTGCATGCATATTTTGGCACTTTGTTAGTGCATATAATCCGATGTCTAGTTATTACATTACCTCAAGGATGAACAGTTTACATACTGGTTAGGTTTCTTTAACAAGATTTTACCCCATTGTGATATTTTATTTCAACAATTACAATCACGCTCCTTGGATACTATTATGGTAAAGAATTATATAGCTCAATTCGAAAAATGCATTCAGACAGTTCGTGATTTCATCGATCAAACAGGTGAGCCCAAAGCAAAAAGAAATAAATCCATGAACTATACAACCTGCATTGAAGTATGCGATATTATCCTGCAACAGATCAAAGACAGATTCTAGTTTACTAATCATTTATTAGCAGCAAAATTGTGTTATTCAATATAAAGAAAATTTTCCTCAGAGTGATTTCAATGAAACAGTGAACACCTACATTTTTTTTGATAAATTTAAGTTGAAAAATGAACTATGTGCTATATATGGGAGAGATGATTTTTCAAAGGCCGATGGATCAGTGGCAATCTTGCAACTATTTTATAAAAACAATTTAGTCGAGTCGTTTTCGGAGTGTGTGAAGCTTTTAAAAATTACATGTATGACATCTGTGGAAAGCGAAAGGTGTTTTTCTACCCTTAAAAGAATTAAATCATTCTTACGAAACACAATGAGTCAAGACCGTTTGAACGCTTTATCCGTACTCAGTATTGAAAAAAGATTTATACAAACAATCCCAAATTTAAATTCAAAAGTTATAGAAGTTTTCGCTCTTCAAAAACAAGGTAGAATAGACCTTCTCTACAAATAAGGTAGGTGGAATTATTTTTACCCAATGTTGCTTAAAAAATTTTTTGTCATAAGTAGGTACGGATTGTCAGTGAACCACCACATTCTCAGGGCAGCGGCCGCCACTGGTTAGAGATGCATGAAAAGTAATCATTCGGTACTGAAGTAATCGGTACTCACCAAGTAATCAAAGTACCGACTACTGAAAACGAAGACTATCCGTTACTTTTGATATGATTACTTTCATTGATACTTTTGAAATGGTTACTTTTGATGCGGATACTTCAGTACCGATTACTTGGTTGTTATTTGTGCCACTGGAGGCGCTCCACGTTATAGTCGGCTGTTCATTAATAAACTACACTTTGTACCGATTACTTGGTCGTTTCCATTTTTTTTTCAATTCAATTCAATTCAATTTTATTATTTCAAAAACATTACAAAATTTTACATTTCAATGCGTTTTTAAAATACATTTGTACATTTGTACTACATAGAACACAAACTATATAAGCATTAATAGAGCTTGCCTTTTAAAGGCAGCTTCACTAATGCTAAATATGTCGATATCCGAATTAATCCTGTTTAACAGTAAGATTGCTCTCCCGACCGGCATGACCATTGGCAAATTAGTCCTGCAGGCTGGAAGATAGAACAGTGCCGCTGGAGGCGCTCCACGCCAGAGCCAGCTGTTCGAAGCGTAAACAGTTTAGGAAAGGTATTGCCAGAGACAAAAAATACTGCGGTGTTTACATCAGTAAAAAAACGCTTTCAGTTGATATTTATGTTTGTGTACCTTGCTATCTGATATAATATATTGCTATCAATTTATACTAAGTATTCAAGTTTTTTGACCGTAGGTATCTACTACAATTTTCGAACGGTATAAACATAATAAAATATTATTATTATACTATAAAAAGTTTTCACAGTAATAATTTTAACACTTATTTTTTTCCTCCACACATTATAAGATTTAAATTTCTGGGGAGTTTACAAAAAATAATTAATAATACAATACGCGCTTGATTGATTCATTTTATGATTATAAAGATGAATTTGGTTGGTAGAAATTTCCACCAAGTAATAAGCCTATAACATCTATTACATATAGGTATGTGGTATAATATGATATTATGTGAGATGTAAATAAATAATAAATAAAATGTATAAAAAATTACCACCAGCCTATAATAGTGTTTTATTAACTTATCCCAAAGCTAGAAAAACAAAATCAAAACTCGCATGTAAAATTACGTTCCGAATTTCAAAGGAAAATGACACGTCAATCCAGTGTGTTAATATGTAATTTCCGATCAAAATTGCCTACGTAAACAAAAAAAGAACTGGGATCTTGTTGTAACTCCGGGGAAGGGATTCCCTTTCAAATTGTTTATATTATTGTAATAAAGTTGTTATTGTTAGTGGTACTAATGCTTTTCACACTTGTAGATATTTGTGAAGATTCGCAAAATAGCCAAAAATATAATAGAAATTGTTGCTCCATCATCACCTTTGCCTTCAACTTCATCATCTTCGTCTGTTTTTTTGGTACCCGCTACATCAAGTATTGCCCAGGACGCAAACGTTGGTAAAAGATTGGTTCCAAAAAAACACCACTAGAATCCAAACTAACTTAACATCGTTCAAAACTAGACCAGCCTCCTTTGCTCGACAGAAAAAAAAAAATTTACTGATCAGAATAATGATAGTAAAAGATCTGCAACCATTTCCGATAGTCGATGATCAGGGATTTAGTTACAGCATTGGATACCACATATCAGATTCCTAGCAGGGCAACCCTTACTCGTCAACTTTTGCCTCAATTGTATGAAAGCATTTTGCAAAACGTTTCATCCATTTTGGCAAAAGCGGAATATGTGACGCTTACGACAGATGCATGGACATCCATCACAACGGAGGGATACATTGCCGTCACGGCTCATTTCGTATCAGACGATTGGGTTTTAAATTCTTTTCTTCTGGAGTGCTTTAAACATGACGAAAGACATACAGTCTTAAATTTAAAAACTGAATTAATAAGGGTGGCGGCGAAGTGGAACATATCGAAGAAAATCTACGCTGTAGTGACGGAAAATATAGCCAATATAACATCGGCAGTTCCTTGTTTTGCACATTCTCTAAATTTGGTGGTGCAAAGTGGAATGAAAACTGTTAAAGAAATCCAAACCAAAATAAAAACCATCGTGGAGCACTTCCACAGGAGCATGGTGGCAGCGGATAAACTGAGGGTAACTCAGGTACAAATGAACAACAAAAAGCCACCTTTAAAATTAAAGAACGATGTCGTCACTCGGTGGAATTCAACCTTTTATATGTTCCAAAGGATTTGCACAAATCCAGGAGTCTGTGGAAGCTGCCCTGGGAATGCTCCACAATCCTGTGGAGACGCTTTCGTCTGATGAATGAGCAACTGTACGAGAGCTCTGCAAAATCTTAAAACCATTTGAGCAAATTACCGTTGAAACGAGTGCGGAAAAAATGTTTCTGTTTCGAAAGTTAATGTTCTGGTTCGTGGTTTAATGATTGGTTTAAATAAAATGCACCCTGGATTCAAGATGGGTCTTTCCATGCAGTTAGTTGACGAATTCCTAAAACTTTTAAGCAAGCTTTTCCATCAAATAGAGCACAACACAATTCTTTCTGGTGCTACTTTTTTGGATCCACTCTTTAAACAAAAGGGTTTCCATGATACAGCAGCAATAACCAGAATCAAAGATATCCTAACAACCGACATGAAAAAAATGATTGGCCAAATCAGTGAAGAAATTCCATCCGAACCCCTGTCCTCAACTTTGGTCGATGAAGAAGTCGCTGGAGATGACGATATGTGGAATCATCTAGACTTTCAAACTGTAAAAACATCATCAACATCAGCAATGAGTTAAGAAGATACATCGAAGAGGATAATGTTCCAAGACTAGAAAATCCTCTAGACTAGTGGAAAGTATGGGAGAATACCTATCCACGTCTCTCCAAGCTGGCGAAGAAACATTTAAGTGTGGTGGCTACCTCTGTTCCCAGTGAGCGGGTATTTCCAAAGCGGGACAATTAATATCGGACCGAAGAAATTGGCTTAAACCAAAGAATGTGGAAATGATATTATTTGTTAATGCAAATACATACATAAATAAAAAGATTTTATTGTAAATATTAAATTTGAACAATCGTCATTTAACTGTACAAAAATTTATACCTCCCTATTTAAATACGATAGCAACGTACAGTATTTTTTTTTTTATTATTTGTGAGTTTTGTGATTTATGAGTGAGTGATTATGTGATCGAAATTGTTTTGTGTTATTTTTTTTCAGTGAAAATAACAACAATAATATATACCCGATGACTGCGACTGTGTAAATAAGTTTAATATTATCCAACCACAACTGACGAGAGATGCTGCAATATTTTGGTATGTACCTACACATAAACATAATATATTATGTAACTGTATTCCATATAAAATATATTCTCCGGTATTCTAATTGTCTGTATAAAATCAAAGATAATGTAAAAAAAATCTAAACACACAAAACTCTTCAAACTACATTCAGAACATAAAATGGTTTTTCTTTGATTCTGGCAGCACATACATAGTCTGCAACTAGTATTTTATGACTGCACTTCGAATAAGAGAATGTTTTCCTTCGAAATGTGTTGGCAGATGAATCCAGAACTGGAATTTAACTTTCTGAACCCAAAACTGGTTTAAGTTAAATCTGTATGCGGAAAATTAAAACTACACGCAGACGAAAATAGTTATTCTTTATTCTGGCAGCACATACATAGTCCGTAACTAGAATTTTATAACCGCACTTCGAACAAAAAAAATGTTTTCCTTGGAAATGTGCCCGCAGATGAACCCACAACAGGAATTTTACATTCTGATCACAAAACTGGTTTTAAATTAAGAGTGAATCTACTAGCGAGTCCCCAGCTTTAATTATTGATATAACACCCAGAACAAGAAAATGGTTTTCCTCCTATTTTTGCACTTGGAATACATGGATGGTATTATAATCCATCGGAACACATGATGATTCGTTAAACTTTCTTAGAATTGTCGAAGCATCGCCCCGGATCTCCCTCAATCATTTTCACTAAATATTAGTCATAATCAATCCAAATTCAGTATAGACGTGTAATGTGTCAAATATTCATTGACACCCAGTCGCGATCATCTCCGAACTACCCTGTACCGACAAATCCCAACGGCCGAACGGAAACCCCGCGCCCCGCGCACCACCAGGACCGACGCAGGGATCGGAAGTCACGTAGGCACTTTCTCAAAGACACTAACGCGGAAACGAACTATCATCAGTCAGCATCAGAACCTTGGGACAAACAGAGGTTGCGTCGAGGCGCGTTCCACGTTACGTTTCGCGAAACGGTAATTCGTACCGCCACATAGCTCCATCGTAAAACGTGAAATCAGTGAAGCTTTTAAAAATCATTTAACTTCAATGGAAGAAAAATTGTCTATCGATCCCAAACAGTTTTGGAAGTATATTAAGGATCTAAAAAAATCCAACAACTCATTTAACTCTATGATTTTTGACGGAGAGGAATTAACTACTGATGATAAAATTGCTAATAGTTTTGCTACCTTTTTTTCATCTGTGTACAAAAATGTTCAACCAACTCTCAATATTGACTCTACACTCCACACTGTACAGATTGGGCCCTCATTCGACCTGGTCAGTATTTCAGAAAAAGATGTTAAGGAGGCAATCTCAAATTTAAAGAAACCTCACTCCATCGGTCCTGACAATATTCAAACATTTATACTAAAGGGTTGTTCCAACCTTTTAATACCACCATTATGTCATCTCTTCAATGTATGCCTAAAAAACGGGATTCTCCCAGACATCTGGAGATTAACTAAAATAACCCCTATCTACAAAAAGGGAGACAAACGTGATATCCGGAATTATCGACCAGTTGCCGTTCTATGTTCCATCATGAAAATATTAGAGAAAATTCTACATAAATATATACTTAATCACATTAATCCAATTCTTGACGACCGTCAATATGGTTTTAGATCCCAGATGTCAGTAATATCAAACCTCTTATGCATCTCAGATTTCTTATCACAAACTCTCGACAATGGTGGCCAGGTGGATGTTGCTTATTTTGACCTGGAAAAAGCATTCGACAAGGTTGACATTGACATTCTTCTAAACAAGCTAGCTTTATTTGGTTTTTCCAAAAGACTACTCTGTTTTTTTGCTTCATATTTTCTAAATCGTAGACAGTTTGTTTATTATAAGGGTTCCAGTTCTTTTGAATTCGCAGTTTTTTCTGGAGTTCCTCAGGGGTCTATCCTTGGACCACTTCTGTTTTTTGATTTTTAATAATGATATTGGTTCAGTCATCACACATTCGCTGTATTTACTATTTGCAGATGACTTGAAACTATATCGCTCAATAAAAAATCTTCTTGACTGTATTCTCCTTCAACATGACATTGACTGCGTCTCAAACTGGGCTAAAATAAATGGCTTGAACTTCAGTACACCCAAGTCCAATATCGTCTCGTATACAAGATCAAAGAAACCGCATGTATTTCTATATACAATTAATGTTATAGTTATAATGTTATAGTTATAATCTTACACTCGTAACGGCAGCCCGTGCCTCGGTACTGTCCTAGCGCTCGCGTTGCACCGTAAAACTTTCATGACGGTAGAAGAATTAATAATCATATTGAAAAATGAAGTTCAAAAAATCCAAACGATTAAAATCGTTATGGTAATGTTATTTTTATTTGAAGTTCCTAGGCACTTGGAATAGTCCACTGCATCTTCATTAAAAGGAAAAAGTCCAGTTGCTCTAAAACCATTTATAATTGTTGACGGGTTAAGACTTTTTTCTATAGTATCTTTAAGTAATGGCACAAATAGATTAACTGATAAGCACCTTTTTTTGCTGCTAAAAGTTATTTCGTCGCAGCTCAAACCTGCATTTGAATACATTATAGCCAATCAAAAACAATTTCATATGTCTCACACACCTACCATGGCAGGGCCTTCGAATAAAAGTGAAATAATTGTAATCTGTAACTAATAATTGTAAGCGTTTGTGTGTTAAGTTTTATAATTAAAATATAGATTTTTAAACAAAATGCATTTTGGCTATACTACTCTTGGCCCTCCTCTGAAATTTCTTAAACTTTCTGGCCCCCCATGAAGAAAGTTTTCCCACCACTGGTGTCTCCAAACTTTCCAGCCTTAGGGACATACTGATAAGTATGATAATTACTCCAGTAAGGAGTCAAGGGCCAATTGGGTGCAAAATTCCCTTTTCGCGGGCTGGATTGATGACACTGGCGGGCCAGATTTGGCCCGCGGGCCGTAGTTTGGAGACCCCTGGTTTAGACAATAAAAATACCAGGGATCCAATTTTCATTTCAGTAGATAATTGTTCGCATGCGAGGATCACGCGCACGATAAATTATCTACTGTTTCGATAAATGCGTATTTTCGACCGTCGTAGATAATGTAAAACAACCGATATTAATACCAACATAAAAATGTACCAATTTTATTTTTTTATGTGGAAACCCGTGTCTTTTGACTCCATAGATTTGATACATTTTTTCTGTATACATCTGTTTACGACTGTCAATTTTCAATACACTTTGTTGTTCGTTGAAGAAGTAGTTGTTTCTTCTTGCGTGTTTTTTCAAAATATTACCGACTTTTGCTTTACTTTTGGACTTTCTGTTACTATTTGATCTTTGGCTGTATTTCTGGACTTTTATTTTTGTTATAATTTGACTTTTGGCTGTGTTTCTGGACTATTTCTTTTACTATTTGACCTTTGGCTGTGTTTGGACTATTCTTTCTTCGACATGTCTGTTCGAATTGGATATTTTTCAGTAATGCAAAAAAAGAAGTTGACGGAACAGGTGATGGAGGATCCCCAGTTGATAAGTGGGAAGTTCAGCCCCACGTTTACTCTTAAAGAGGCAAAGAATCAATGGGAATCCATCGCAAATACGCTGAATGCCATTCCCAGTGGATGCAAAGACTGGAAACAATTGCGAAAAGTAAATAGTTATTATAATTAATCATAATATGCAATGCAGTGTTAGGTAGTATGAAATGATTATATTTTGATCCTAGTACAAAGTTTACTTTTTTATGAAAATTCATAAGCTAATAATTATCATTTTGGGCAGATCAAAGAGATCTCTCCTTGCGATAGTCATACCAATCAAGCATCATAGTTGTATGATTTATTTATTAAGTGACGTGAATCATGCTTTTATCACATTTATATAATAGTATGAGTATATTAGTAGGTAAAAAAAAAATTGTCCCAGAATTCCTTTGTTGTGTTGAATACATTATTAACCTTTAACTTTCTTATGTTTCAGTGTTGGCAAGACTTAAAAGCCAAAACTAAAAATAAACAGGCCAATTTAGTTCGGTATGCGAGGGGCACAGGTGGAGGACTGTCTCTTGAAGAAGGCCTCATGGAAGACGAAGCCAGAATCCTGGAGACAATAAACCCAGCATCGATACAGGGATACGTGGGTGTCTCCGAATCTATAGCGACATTTAATATGGGGATAGATGATACAGATGCAGTCACAACACTCCACAATTCCAATGATTTTGCTGGCAATACAGTTGACAATATAGAGGTTTCCATAGATCATGTTGGGACTGTGAACAGTCCCATGGGTGGTGATCAAAGTGATATTGAAGTAGAAGACCTACAATATTGCATCTTGGGACAATCAACACCAAATTATTTTTTAAAAAAGAGTAGGGAGCATTATGGCAGCAAAAAAAATTAAGAAATATTCTGAAGAGAACATGAAGATCAAAAAAGAGAAGCTTTAGATACAAAAGCAGCAATTAGCTGTGGCTAAAAAAAAATAGATTAATAAGGCAAACTAATCTATACTTGAAAAAAATTGTACAACTTATGGAAAATAGCAAAAAGTAATACCATTCAACTTTTTGCTATTTTCTGCTATTAGTTAAGTCAGGTCATATACCAAAAAATTGATCATTTCCAACGGTAAAAGAAATAAAACACTTAAGTACACAAATGAAACTGTATTAATAAAATAACATTTGTTTAATGTATTTCGTTCGTTTGCATACTGGGAACTAATAAAAATGTTTTAACTTTTTTTTTTTTAAAGAATAATATACATCCCGGGTTACGAATAACCCAACAATGTTTGAAAATCTCCTACTACCACCACATAAAGCCGAAAATGTTGCTGTGTCGTGATGGAGGACTTAGCCAGCCAAGGAATCGAACATGCGATGCCCGGGTGGGACCCAAGCGCTATGCCCACTCAATCAGTGACCGGTCAAAACATATTATGTAGGTTCTTATAAAAATAAATACTATGACAAATGCAATAAAATAGAATAGGCCACTTGCATGGATTTCATAACGACTTGGAAAAAATGGTGTGTTTAGATTTTTTTACTATGATTACGAAAATGTTAGTAAAATTTTTTAGAAATGTATAGTTTTTTTTATTTTTAAATAAATAAATTCATTATTTGAGCTCGTGACGTCACTACATGAAAATGTCCCGTCTCCGATTATGTTTCCTTAATTTTTTAAAATTCCACACTGATAAATTTTTTTTTATATGGCAACACTTTGATTTCTGGCGAATTTTTGAATTTGGGTTTAACGTTCACTAGATTTATTGTTTGTTCTATGCGAACTTATCCTTTGGTTTGATTTTTTGATAAAGATGGCGGTGTTTTTACAGATGTTACGAGAGAACCCCGTACAATTTATTGCTATTCGTGTGGAAGACTTTCTTTTTTTTAAATTATCGTTTTTCGCACCAATAAAATTATGTCCCGTCTTTCCGGTTTATAAAAAATGGTCTGATTTTTCGGATTGAAATTTTCAAAAAATCGCCAAGGTTTCAAATATACGATTAAAAAAAAAAAATACAGAATGTCTTAGAATATTTGCCTAAACCGGATTTTTTTTTTTAAATGTGATGCAAGTGGCCTATTGTGTTCTACAAGGCTACTAGCCTAGTAGTAGTAATTAAGTAACGATCTCACCAAAGACAAAATTTTCAAAAATCTGCCTCAGGATACAATTCTAAACTGAAATCAAATTTATGAAGATACATACTTGAAAAATCTCAAGTTAACAACAAATATGCCAGTGGCATTACGACATATCGGCGGAAGTGTTTGCAAATGCATTATTAGACATTGGCAATGGGAAAATTCCTGTTGACACTTCTACTGGCCTTATTTCGTTTCCACCAATTTTTGTCAATTCACAACGTCAAAGGAAGAATTAATATCGAAAGTGTTCCCAAATATTGTGTGAAATATAAAAACCATGTTTGGTTGAGGGAACGAGCCATTTTAGCAGCGAAAAATAAGGATGTAGATGATTTAAATATAAAAATTCAGAGTCAAATTGATGGACAAATGAATTCATTTAAGTCAATCGATTCCATTATCGATCCAAATGAAGTAGTCAATTATCCAACTGAATTCCTAAATTCATTGGATTTGCCAGGATTACCGCCACACAATTTACAGATCAAGGTTGGCTCTGTGATAATTATGTTATGCAATCTGAATCAGCCAAAATTGTCTAAGGAAAACACAAAATTCATTAAAACCAGATTCCGAATATGATGATGCATGTCAAAAGCCGGATATGGATAACGTATCATTTGATGTTGCAAAAAAGCAGTTTTTAAAAGATTTGCAATGTTCTTCCCCAGAACGTCGGCGAATTGAAAGGGAAACCATTTTACAGTCTGAGAGTGGTGAAAGGTTAGAAAGGCATTGGAATCTTTTGACAGTGTCATGGTTTGGTAAGATTTGTAAGAGAAGAATGATTAGTTGTGCGCTATTGGTTAACCTTTCCAGAGCCAGGCGTATTTGGAAAATAACCGTGCGAAATTAGCTTATCCCCATCCCGAAAGAAATCGTAAAAAAAAATATTTATATGAAAATGAACTGATTTTTTAAATTTCTACACAAACCTGAATAGACACCCTTAGGTGAAAAAAAACAATCCAAGGGTGTTTTCGAAGAAGTTATGACATTGGTACTTCTTTATTTTACATTTTCAAAAGTTTAAACACCCAAAATGACGGTTGAAGTGACGCCAAGGTCGCCAAGTCAACCAAAGATATTTTTTGTAAATTATTCCGAGAGGCTAGGCGCTATGCGGCTTTTTGTTACGTCGAGAATGAGAACGGCCCAAGCGATTCTGACCTTGTTCTTCATACAATTTCTTTATACATAGGGGACAAAATCGCTTAAAAAAAAATTTTTTTTTTAAATGGGACTTCAAAAATATTTTTTTTTTGGTGGGACTCCGGCTAGCCAGAGGTTAAAACTTTACTATACGGACGTTCTTTGAAAAATGTTGAATCAATTAAATATAGGAAAATAAATGAGCCGATCGCAATTCAGCACTTACGTACGTTAACAAGAGTCTATAACTATTGAACTGAACATTGTTTTTTTGGAGCTACACCTGATGGTTTGTACGGTAATAACTGTATCGTCGAAATTAAATGCCCAGGGTATGTCTGTCGAAGACACGATTGAAAAAAAAGTAACGTTTTGGAAATTAGACAACAAAAAGTATCGGGTAAACCAAAATCACGATTGGTATTTCTAGGTGCAGGGCATTATTATTTTGCATTACATTATTTTAGTTTTATTACACATTAGTTATAAAACTCATTGCATTTTTGCCATTTGGACTGGGTCACATTTCCCTCTAAAAGTTGAGCATATACTTCGAGATGACAAGTTCTGGGAAGAAACCATGCTTATTAAATTAACTCATTTTTATATGGATTGTATTCTTCCCGAGCTTATCGATCCTAGAGTAACAAGGTCTATTAATGTTTGTGATATTTCATATATCTTAGACGCAATAGTATGTAAAGAACGCGCCATTTTTTGAGACACCCCACTTCAACACCCTGTAACTTTTTGAATTTTTTCTTTTAATTTTTTATTTATGTATTCTTCAAACATTATCGGAAGAGTTATGGACAGATGAAAGTCCATATTTTGTGGGCGTATCGAACCTTGTTGAAGTGAAATTTAACCTGATAGTGGAAGAGTTTTATTTTACAGAATTGATAGATTGTGAGCAGAGCAGGGAAAAAATTTTAGATGACGATTATTGGTGTTGACCCGAAGATCTGTGGAGCGTGCAAAATTGCTTTGAATAAAAAGTCAAATAATTTATTTTATTTTATTATAAGTTAGGTTAAGTGAATATTTTAATTAGATTACGTTAATGTTGGAGTATTTGGGAAGACTTTAAATTTTATGACTACGTACAAAAGTGCCTTAAAATCGGTATTAAAAGCAATTATTCCGTTAAGATGACGAAACAAAAAATTTTAGCTTTAGGAAAAAGAAAACCACTGTTGGCGTTTCCTCAACACACAATGCTACAATTTTTTTAAATAATATTTGCATTGCCGAGCAACCGGCCACTAAGCATGTGAAACCTGCAAAGCGAGCCGAAGGGATAAAATTAATGAAATTTTTCACGGTACCCGACGATGCTAAAAGTTTTTACAACAACATGATTACAGAAAATATTCAAGAAAATACTGAGGAAAGTTGTCAAGAAAATATTGAGTATAACGAAGACTCAGATCATGAAACATGTTATGATTTGAAATTTTCACGGCCAAAAGTATTTTCGTATTTAGTTTTTGGATTATTATGCCGGTAAGGTCTTCCTCCTTCTGTAGCCAATGTTTCGGACAGCGTTACAGTGTCTATCTTGAAAATCCAATACCTTTTTTGTGTTTCTTACTTTTTTATATGCTAAAATGTGTTCATTACTGAAAAAGAAAAGTGAATCACGATGGGAATGTGAGAAATGCTTAGTGGCTCTCCACATGTCAGAATGATTAAAAAAATACCATACCCTTCCAAAGATCAAGATTAAACAAATATCATATACAAATATAATAATAATGTTTTGTGGTAAGGTTTCTCTGAAATAAAAGTTTTATATAAAAGTTGTCTACAACAAATTTATATGTGTTTTTATTGTAATTAAATAGTTTTTTTAATTAACAAATTAAGTCATATTATTAGTGGTGGAATGGGTTGAGACGTGCAAAGCTAGATTCCAAATGGCTAAATGTATATATAGTGCTCTTGAGGTGATTTTTCACAAAAACGGAGCTCTACTAATTATCCAATTATTATTACTATATGTACATAAATATTATGATGATCAGATATCATTTCATACTAAACTGTTTTATATTGTATACTGCTATAATTCTCATGTAAAAGCCAAAAAGGGAAATAATAAATAAATAAATTAAATAAATCCCGGGATCACAGTCACGTATCGAAAAGCATGCGGAATTATAAGGTGGCGATAGCTTCAACAGCTTGGCCACTGGTATGAATATGTATTTACATGTTCGGCCTAATCCTATCCTCAACACAAGGAGAACCTACAGAGCTGTCCAAACATAAAATCAATCAACACAACATTTATAATGTCAAAGAATGTCACTAATCCTAATCCAGAAGTGAATGTAATAAATATAGGCAATATTCGCTGCTGATGCTTCACAGTGCAGTGTGTAAGACACACTTGGTCAGTTAGAGTCTCATAGACATACTTTAGAGCTGTGAAATGAGGTCTCAGCGGGGCTTGGAAAAGCAAGCCTGCAGGAAGGTTCGGGGAAGGTCGAGCTCCTCCTTCACGTTGGTGGTGCGACGCTGTACATAGCCACAGCGCACCTCGCGGAGACCAGCTCCCGTCAGCAGTTCCCGAATCTCCTCGCAGGTGAAGAAGTAGCTCCTGGGGAAGAGAAAAGAGGTTTTGATACTGACGACTACCACGTCGGTGGGGTAGATCCTAGGTTCCCCACATTGGCTGCAGATTTAAAATATACATATTTTTAAATGCGAATACCTCACAAGAGTCGCAACTTCCCAGAATCAGAGGGTATGTAAACTCTAAGTGACCAGCTCAGGCACGGGGGCTCCATTGAAGCCAGAGCCAAGTTAGCCTCTCAGAAGGTGGGCCTATTGTACAGGGCCCGCAGATACAACTGCTGACCCTGTGCAAATCGTAAGTGCACCCCACTATTGAATATGGTCTGGAGCCCTAAAATACCTGAAAAAACCCTTGACTGTGCAGAAACAGGCAGTCCGTTTGATAGATTCCCTTATCTTAACAAGCGGTTTGCAATCTTTAGAGCACAGGCGTCAGGTAGGTGTACCGTCCTTGTTCTACCGGTATTACAATGGAAGATGCTCTGAGGAACTAGCATCATTGATCCCCTCGACACCGGTGCGTAGTCGGAAAACACGCCAAACGTGCACTCAACATATGTACATGGTTTGTCATGTGGGAACGAGTTACTTCTATGACTCATTCTTGAGTTTAACAGCTCGGCTGTGGAACGATTTGCCGGCCTCTGTATTTCCTCCCTCATACAACATTCTCTCAAACTCATCCCTTCCTCTCCTCAAAAAGACAAAAACTTTAAAGACAGGAAATGATTTTCCTCAGGGCCTCCCGTGTGAAAAAAGAGAGACTATGACATCGCCAATTGGTTGAACAACAGGTGATGTATGTTGTGAGACTGAATAAAGCTGGAGGCGGAAACTAAGTATAATGAAACAACTCAGTATAATGAAACCAAGTTGTGCAAACACAGCGATTATTTTTTTTCTAAATAAGAAAAAAAAGAGGAAGACTTGAAAGTTTATCATTAATCAGTTCAGATCCGGAAAACAAACACAACTTAACTATTTCAAAAACGACTGAGACTTACGTGGTGCCATCCTGGCGCAGGTACAGGTTGTCGCTGATCTTGTGTCCCGGCCCAAAGCGGATCTGCGCCATGTCGTGGCGGGCGTAATCGCGCAACAGCAGCAGGCCCCCGGGCCGCAGGCTGGCAGCCAGGGCCCCTACACAGCGCTGCAAGGCTCCCCCATCCCAGCTGAGCGCCGACAGCAGGAAGATGGCCGTCACAGCGGACAGGCCTCCGCCCGCTGCGGCCACATGGCTGGCCAGGAGCTCGGCACCAGTAGGGGTGCAGAGGTCGGCCTGCAGAGGCAAACATTGCTCATTCATTCTACTGCCAATATGATGTATTGTACACATTCGAATCTTACTAATCTAGTACAAGCAATTCTGTTTTCATACCGTTTTGTAATAACACAGTCAACAAAGCATTACGGTAATTAATTATTTATCTTATTAGAATTCTACTTCTAAGGCCGATTTTTTTTTCTTCAGAAATCCATTTATTAGCTAGTAATGAAAAGTTGCATTTGTATC
Organism: Limnephilus lunatus; assembly: GCA_917563855.2. Lineage (NCBI taxonomy): Eukaryota > Metazoa > Arthropoda > Insecta > Trichoptera > Limnephilidae > Limnephilus > Limnephilus lunatus. Next base: position 52,360,573 of record OU830593.1, read on the forward strand.
TAAAACTACAAAATAATATAGTTAAAAAAAATCAAAAAATTGCTTTAAGCTGTGTACACACACAGCTATAAAATATAAAAGATCATCGCACGCCAAATACTTACAATACAATCCCTTATTACAATGGACAGAACATATTGCACAAACTGTAAACAGAATACGTAAACTTTATTACGTATTCCTCAAACTAAGAAATATTCTACAAAAATCTATGCTACTAAAGGTTTACTATGCATTAGCCCAATCAGTTCTACAATACGGAATAATAGGCTGGGGAGGAGCGTATAAAACCAACTTAACCCCACTTGAAATAGTACATAGAAGACTCATCAAAATTATTCTAAAGAAACAATTAGATTATTCAACCCAAAAATTATTCGATGAATTCAAAGTGTTACCACTTAATAAAATTTACCAAAAAAATGCATTACTTCAAATCCACAAAGATAAACTAACAATAGAGTCATTTAGCACCAGGCCGAGAACCTTAGGACAAATAATAATCCCTAAACTTAATACAACAACAGCCCAACATCATTACACATACTCAGCCATAAAATGCTTTAACGAACTCCCCAAAGAAATACAATCCGAAAGGAATTATGAAATTTTTAAACAAAAAGTTAAAAGACATTTTACTTTTTATTAGATTTAGGTATGTGTTACGATGTGCCAACTTATATTTCCATTCTGATCAAAAAAATGTCAACTTATATTTTTTCTATGTATGAAAATTCACATTATGTTTATGTACAAAAAAAAATGCCAACTTATATTTTCATTGTAAAAAATTTTTCCATTTTGCACAAAAAAAAAAAAATAATAATTTCAAAATTATTATTCAACTTATTATCCATTGTATATATTTAAAAAAAAGTAGTTCTACATACATCCAAATTGTAACAACTGTCAAGTATGTATAGTACTGTCAATCTGATAGTGCTCCCTCTCTAAACACGAGAATTTCTCAATTAGGGAGGTATTGTTACCACCAATATTATATATTATATGTATTTTGTTTAATTGTATATTATATGTATTGGTTAATAAATAATAATAAATAATAATAAAAAATCCCTTCAGACCATTCACACCTAAGTGGTTTATGAGCAGATCAACCATAGACAATACACATCTTACGCCGTAACCGCTCCTGAGGCGATATACAAAAATTTATGCGCCCCCTTCTCCGCCGAAAATAGGAGAGGGGGTCATTTTAAGATAAATGTTCCGCTATTGAGTCCACACTCAAACACACACTTTAAAAAATGAAAATAAACTGTACTAGGTAGATAATAGTTAGTAATAAGTAATTCAGTAAGCGGAATTGAAAAATGTTGCGTTTTAATGGTTATCTTTAAAAACGCGAAATGTCATTTTTCAAGGTCCGCCATGTTATTAATTACGACGATAAAATATGCACTTTTTAAAGGAAAAATCACTTTCTGACAGTTAGACAATAATAAGAAGTACGAATTGCAATCTTCGGAAATGATAAATAATGCGTATTAATCATTATTTTGTTCGGTTTCATAAACAGGAAAAATCATTACTTATTAAGCGCGCATGACGCGAAACGCGAGCCGCGAGCCCATATGAAATATGAAAATAATATGAAATTGGGCCATGTGAAACATTAACTACAATATTCAATTCGAAAATGAGCACCACCAACCTGAAAATATAAAAGCATTCACGAAACGAGTAGCTAGAAACGGCATATCGACAATATTATTGCGAAAATAACTGATTTGCCTAGTTACGTAAGTAATTATTTTAATACATAGAACGAAAATAAATAAAAGAACACGCACGCGTTTTTCTTTTCAATAACACCCCAAGTTTTGAAAGGTTTGTACTGCAAGTAGGATTAGTATTATAGACATGTTTGTACTTGTATTTATAACAGAAGAACATGGAAAGAAATGTATTAGAATAATTACACATACTACTTACTAGTACTTTATAATATAGTACTTATAAAATAAATTCTCTAAAATAAAATCGCATGTCATCATAATTTTAAAAAACATCCCAGGTTTTGAATGGTTTGTTTGGCAAAGCAGGGTTTGTCTAGCGGGTATGTGTAATTATTCTAATACATTTCCAATATAGTACTTATAAAATAAATTCTCTAAAATAAACTCGCATGTCATCATAATTTTTAAAAAAATCCCAGGTTTTGAATGGTTTGTTTGGCAAAGCAGGGTTTGTCCAGCGGGTATGTGTAATTATTGTAATACATTTATTTCCATGTTCTTCTGTTATAAATGCAGGTACAAACTTGTCTAAAATGCATTCACTTAACACGCCTCATACTGAACACGGGTTTGGGAGGGGAATTGGCGTTACAAACTCGTGCACAGTAGGATGCCGGTTGCCTTCTGCTGGACACGGGTTTGGAGAAAAAATGGCATTACAAACCCGTGTTGAGTTCGAGGCATGGTTGCCTCGTATTGAACACGGAAAAGGAACACTTCAGACTGCCGCACAGAAAAGTCTCACAGTGAATTGTGTTGTAAACCGTTATTCGATCTTTGAACTTGAAGTGCCGTGGAGCACATTGGAGGTTATTATCCACCACTTACCCGCCCTGGTATAAGTAACAGATGGTTACTCCTTCAAGGCTCTCGCAAGGACTCTAATTTTTTTGAAAGAACGAAGCTACATTTAGTTTAGAAAGAATTTAGACCTCCAATGTCCCTGCATACGTTGTTAGCAAGCAGTATGCAAGTGCTTAGCGGGAAATACAAGATACAATATGTGTTAGTATTACAAAATATAGACAAGACAATGGGACAGGTTGGTGAGAGTCCTCGAGGTGGCAAGCGCTGGGTGATTGTATCCAGCGTATCCTACAAGCACCTGTTTGGGAAAAAGACACAGTACAGAAGTAATACGAGCATGGTAAACGGTTGGGAGTCCTCTCCAGTCAATTGGCAGTCCCAGCAAGAATGCACATGACGTTCGGTCTAGCCGTGAACCACAGCCTCCGCGCCCCTTAGCCGGTTCCTCGGTGATGCCTCAAAGAAAAGTAAATGGGAGATTGGGGTGGAAATACCCGACGACCCTAAGGAATTCAGCGTCGAGTAGCCGGGGGCAAGGCGAAGGAGAACAGTCGCTCCGAACTCTACATGTGAGGGGTGAAATAATTCAAATTAAGTACTTCGTTATAGTAATTAAATTTACTGTTTTATTTCTAGCCACTCGTTTATAGGTTGGTAGTATCTATTTGTGATTTGTACATTGCAGTTTCACACGCCACAATTTAATACGGCATGCATACTGAGTAATAATTTTTCGTGTTTAGGAAACTGAACAAAATAATAATTAATATGCATTATTTATCATTTACGAAGATTGAAATATGAACTTCTTATTATTATCTAACTGAAACAAAGTGATTTTTCTAAGGGGGCATCCATTAATTACATGAGCACAAACGGGGGGGGGGGGGGGGGGGTCAAGCAAAATCTCACGTTACTTGAAAAAAATATACAAATTGGCCCAACTTTATCTCACTGAGGGTGGGGTCTAGATTGGAAGAAAAACTGCTCACGTAATTAATGGATGCCCCCTAGGTGCACAAACATGATGAATATTTGAATTTCTCAGCTTTTCTCTACTATAATAAGCATATAATACATATAAACCTTCCTCTTGAATCACTCTATTGGTGAAAAATGCATGAAAATCCGTTGCGTAGTTTAAAAGATCTAAGCGCACATCCATTTTGAGCAACTTCATTTTATACTATGTAATGAAATGATGATTAACAGACCTAAGATAACTTTATATCACACACTTTTTAAAATAAGACAATTTGTTTTGGTCATACTGTGGCGGCGGATACAGTGCATCTAATAATAATGAGTGATTTTCATACTGTAGAACCTGTCTAGCATTTTCCTACAATAATAAATAGATTAATAATTTAGCTCAAGAATGCAATAAAACGAACCTGAAAAGCCTTCATTCGAGGTTCCAAATAAAGAGGGTTTGCCTGCACCAGACGGACGGCGCGGGGGGACAGATCGCAGGCCAACAGGGGGGCCAGACCAGGGGTCACCTGGGACAGGGGGAACAGGAGGGCCCCTGCACCACATCCCGCCTCCAGCAGGCCTCCTTTCAGCTCCAACAGCTCGGGGAACTCACGTACAATCCAGTGCCGGTCTTTGAAGAATCTGAAATTTTAATTTGATTAGTGTTCAGAATGATGAGGTGATATTTCACAAAAGTGGCGTTGTATAAAACAAGAAGTAAGTATTATTATTGTTGCAGGTTTGAACCGGCAAGCCCAAATTATCATTCTAAGTGCCTCCGTACATGACGCTACTTACAAGCTACTCGATCCTCGTGCGCGTATCATGCGCGCCGATCGTAAGTACACTCTGTACGATTTTGCTGGTGCTCGTACACGGCACTACGCGACGGCTGTCGATTTCAAATCTGTTGCACAATACCGACGGTGCTGATCGCACGCGATGCGTCACATTATTCGTTTGACGTTTGACAGAAATAGCGTTGGAACATGAAAGTAATGTTAGATTTGTTCTGGAAGTGGAAAAATGCACGTTTACCAGAATTGCTTTACCCTAACATATAAGAAAGGATTTAGTGGAAAAGGCATGGATTGATGCTGGAAAAAAAGTAATTTGACATAGCTTGACATTGTGTTAACTCCACGGCTGCACGTGAAAAATGATCAAGTTCAGTATATTTCGGGTAGCGCCGTGTACGGAAACCAGCATTAAAGAGTAGCTTGTGCAGGGTACTTGTGGTTGCATCAAAATTACGTAGTTTGTAAGTATCTTCACGAATGGAGGGCCTAATTCTCACCTGTCGCCATTCCGTTTGTAGAAAATATCCCAATGGCGTGCCGAGTCCTTAATGGCCATGGCCGCACGAGCTTCGGGCACAAGGCGGTTCCCCTGCCGCTGCAGTGCCTCAAACTGCTCGGGCCCCAAAGAAGGCAATTCCGACAGCATCTCGTCGGGCGCACCTTCACCGGCCGCTATCCTGTGACGCTCCATCATAAACAATCACGTCGTAAACTGGTCAAACCGATTCTGACATAGATACCCATGATATGCCACTGGATACTAATATATATTATGAATCACGGAGTTGTGTTGAATGGCTTGTGGAAATGGATGATGTGTGTTGACTTAGGAAGAGCGACAAACAATTTAAAAAAAAAAAACAAATATTGACTATGTGCAGGACATGCAGCTTGCAATTTCCAAGACTTCCTATTTGTTCATATTTTAAGTAGTTCAGTATTTTAATCTTTGTAAACCGCTTATAGTTTTTTCACTAATTATTATGAGCGAAAGCATTCGAAAACAGAACACGAGAACCATAAATAAACCAATCATTAGATTGATACATAAATGAACTAATACCTGACCGATTGATAACTTCGCGCTTTTTGTATGGACTATGGACCATAAATAAACCAGTCATAAGGTATGGACCAAGCATTAGTGGTGAGCGGTGGTGAGCATAAATAAACCAGTCATGTGGTGAGTCCAAAAACGACAAACACGTTTGCACAACATGTTTGGAATTAAAAAACGCCAAAACTGTTTTCTATAATCCTTAAGGGGTCTCCACACGGTGCTGCCGCAGCACCAACTGCCGCAGAACTTTAGTTGACTGTAGTCAAAAGCGCCAGCCGTATTGTTATTATAATAACATTACGGCTGGCGCTTTTGACTACAGTTCTGCGGCAGTTGGTACTGCGGCAGCACCGTGTGGAGACCCCTTTACAAACAGTTTGTCCGTTTTGTCGACTCTTCTATCTTATATCACGAAAGCGTGAGAGTGGATGAGACAGAAGACAGAACCGCTCCAAACGAAAAACATTATCGAACCCTCTCGCACTAACGTCGTAATATTATTTGAGAGTGAGATAGGTCTATTGCAAGCGAAAAACAGTACTTCTTCAATGAAAAACAGTATCTTACCCTCTCTCACTAGCGCCTTAACATTATGCGTGAGTAAGAAGAGGCACCTGTTATTCTAGGAAATAGGAAAAAAAAACATTAGCTTAAAGGGGTCTCCACACGATGCTGCCGCAGCACGTTCTGCCGCAGAACTGACTAAAAATCGCATGGTCTGTAGTCAAAACCGCCAGCCGTATTGTTATTATTCACCAACCGTATTATTATTTCCCTTCTGCCGGGCCCCCCCACTCCTTAAAATTGGGCCGTTAGTGGGCGGAACGCCTTCGGTATTGTTATTATTCACCAGCCGTATTATTATTTACCTGAAGCGAATTCGCTGTTGTTGCAGCCGCTGAAGGTCCGCCCTCAACTTGACATGTTAGGACACGTCATTTCTTCATTTCTCGTCGGAGAGTGTTTCGCGCGGTCCTTGACAGCGCCTTGTACGAAGTAAATATTATTATTTTACTCATCGCGCCTGAAGAGGAAAAAGAAGTTTGGGTAGGAATTTTTGATTTATACAAGACTTGTACAAGGACCTTCGATGCTTGTGGGATATTTCCGACAGAAATTATTTGCGGTGAGATATTGGTAATAAAGCCATGGAGTTGTTGATAACAACGTTTATAATAAAATATGAAGGTATGGGTTTTTATTTTTTTAATATAAAATCCGGCTAATTTGTTCGGCTTTTGAAACAACTCATATAGGTCTCATCGCTGTGTCTCCCTTACTACCATAATTATAAATATGATCTAAACGGTGCTGTGTCAGAAAGATAAAACACCACGTTTTATATTCGAATCTAAAAGTTAACCCCAAAATAACAGAAAACGTACTTACACCTTTATGAAACTAAAGTTTCCAACCAAAATCTGAAAAAAATTTGTGAAATTGTGGGAATTTTTTAATTAATTTTATTTTTACAAGAAACGACAAAGATGTGAGTGGTTGATAATGTTTATAATAAATTTGCCTAATAAAATATGCGTGTGTTTTTATTTTTTTTTCTTTATCGGTAATTTTTGTTAGAAAAATACCAGGACGTAAAGGGACATTTTTAAAACTTTTTTTATTTTGCGTATCAAAATTTTATATTTCGAAAATTATACAGGGTGTAAAAGCACGTACCCGAGAGATTTTAACCAGCGATTAACAGCTTAACTAACTAACTAACCATCACGCCGCCGTTTCCGAAGACGGACCGCCAAACAACTCGGTCTTGGCACACATTCCTTGCCTCGTTTACATTCAAACAACGTTTCATACATGCTCTTCTATTATTCTGGGTCTTGACATGGCCCGACTCAAGTATCTGATTCACTTGATCGTGCCATGTCTTTCTCGGGCGTCCTCGACTTCTTCTACCATTCACATTTGCGTCATATATTCTACTTACACTACTTTCCTGGTTCATTCGCTCTACATGCCTAAACCATCGGAGCGTCCCTTTCTTAACCTTACACATCACACTTACATCAGCCTTGCATTCTTTGCGTATCTCCACGTTTCTCACACGATCGTACATGGTTTTACCACAAATTCGCCCCAGGGATCTCATTTCTACAGCATTCAGTCTACTTTCATCCTTCCTCTGCCAGTTCCATGCCTCACTGACATGCATCAGGGTAGGTACCAGCACTCCATTATGGACAGTTTTTTGTTGGTGCCAACGGCGTTCAGTCCTCCATTAATAGAGTTAACAGCATTCATCCTTCTTTCAATATCTCTATCAGCCTTTCCATCTCTCGTAAACTTACTTCCCAAATAAAAGAACTCATCGACCCGCTTCAAGTATTCATCATTTACAACTATGTTGCACATTGTTTTCGTACTCTCTCTTTCATATACCATGACTTTAGACTTACTTACATTCACGATATCGTCTTTTGAAAGTGGAAGAAATTTGGCAGACGTACTATTTCTACGAAAAATAGCTACCTCTATTATATCTACCATAGAGGTAGCTATTTAATTAACTAAGAGTGAATTACTAGAAAGATTTTAACTAAGTGTGCCTATCAGACAAACCAGACAAAACCACGCATTATACATTCCTCAATGCAACACTAAATCTAAACAAAATACAATCATTCACCGCGCTTCACTCATCTTTAACATGACATACAGTGAATTCGACTTATTTAACACAGTACCTAACATTTTCAAATCTAAAATGTATAAATAACATTTAAAAATACATACTACTATTTACACAGAATAAATCCATCCCTTTCCCCTCCCTTTCACCATCCCATCCACATAACCTAATTTAACTATTTTTCTTTATACCTACTCACTTAATAATTTAATATACATCAGTGAAAACCTGTTATTGGTAAAAAATTTTATGCATATGTATTTCATCAAACATTATTTTTATAAACTGTTGATTTTCCAAATAAAATAAAATTATTAACTCATTCTTCATGCATACTTCGTTCATCCTGGACACGAGAGACTGTAGACTGTAGATCTTCCATACTGTTAGATGTCAGCACCGCATCATCAGCATGCAATAGGCAACATTCTTTCAGATTACTAAAGTTAAAGTACTTTATAGTACTTAAGTACTTTTTCCCGAGATTATTTGGAGTAAAAAATTTAAAATCATTTTGTGTTTTCATTAAAACATTTAAAATATTATTCCATCACACGCCGCAACTGATAATTCAATAGAGAACGCGTTTATGGCCTAGCGGTCATTTGACAAGCGTTGCGTCTCGTTCTAGCGGTACTTTAAGCAAACGAGACAGCGCTAGTTTACTCAAACCCATCCCATCGTGATGGGATCAGTAGCGTCATGTGATCGAAAAACACAAATATTTTTGTTTTTAATAAAAAAATATATGATTTTTTGCTCAATAATTTCTTTTACGAATCGGATTATTATTTTCTGTTGTCAATAAAGCCAACGCTAGTCCAATACGTTGAAATTTCTAAAGTATTGATCGATGTGACGGAGCCATGACACGTTTGCGCACAGCGCGGGCGCTCCGAACACGTCTGCACAGCGCAAAAACTAAGACGCATAAATATACCAATCCCTAAGACGTTTCTGCAAATTGAATGGTGTAGTGGCAACCGTCAATCTGCTGTACAGCCTGCAGCACAGCAAGAAGTGACTAGAAATCGCATGGTGAGGAGGCCACTTAACGTTTCACACTTAAGGGGTCTCCACACGGTGCTGCCGCAGTAACAACTGCCGAAGAACTGACTAAAAATCGTATAGTCTGTAGTCAAAAGCGCCAGCCGTATTGTTATTATAATAACAATACGGCTGGCGCTTTTGACTACAGTCAACTAAAGTTCTGCAGCAGTTGGTGCTGCGGCAGCACCGTGTGGAGACCGTCTTAAGGCCAATTACGGCAAAGAGCGAGAAGGCAATCCTGTTATTTTTAAAAACAGATTGCAATTGAAATCAAAAAATTTCAGGGCTGTTCCGCTGTTTTCCGCTTTACCTTCTGTTCTGTTGTTTACTTACAAAACGAGTAAACAGAATAACGTCAAACGGATGGACTTCGCCAAACGACTCGTGTAAACTATTGCCTGAATATTACATATTACTGCTATTAGACTTTCTTTCAATCTTATCCAATACGTTTACCATCGTTCCATTCTTTCCGGATTTCCACATTAGGTATCAAAAATCATAGTCAAGTTGTACAAATAGAAACCAACAAATTTTCAAAGGAGAATAAATATATTTACCTATTTATTTTAAAAATAAACAACATGATAAATCAAAATTTAAACACTCAATAATCATTTAAGTAAAATTAGGCACATTTGTTTAGGTTAGTTCCATTCGATTTCCAACCGTTTGAAAAATAACAGGATTGCCTTCTCGCTCTTTGCCGTAATTGGCCTTAAGTGTGAAACGTTAAGCTAATGTTTTTTCCTATTTCCTAGAAATAACAGGTGCCTCTTACTCACACATAATGTTAAAGCGCTAGTGCAAGAGGGTAAGATACTGTTTTTCATTGAAGAAGTACTGTTTTTCGAATGCATCCCCCTCAGTGGACAATGGGATATTTAACGTTCGTAATGTTTACGAGATGCGTAGCTACCTACTACCTATTTATAATACGTATCTATTAAATATCTATAATACAGCCTATTAAGAATGGTATTAAAATTATGTTTCCAAGAACCCCCTAATTACTGTTCAGATAAATCTGGTAAACTGCATATTATAATAAATTAATAAATGAGCCTGCAAAGTTTCCCTGGACGGCAGCTTAGACAAATATTTTAAAAGCCCATTTCGTTGTAATTTTAATAGCATCAATCATACTTCCTATAAACAATGAAATTAAAATTTATTTCGTTTCCAAGATATTTACATATCGGGGAAAACCTGGTAAGTGAATAATGGTAAAACTGAAAAATGAATCCGGCCGCTTCGAAAAATATTTTTTAAACCCATTTACATAATTAATTTTAATGGCACTTAGTCAGGGTTTTATTGTTATGAACAGATACAGATACTAGATACACCCCTCAGTTACGCTACTGATAAACTGCTAACATAACAGTACTAACTTCTACAAACCTATTGCTATTTCATACAACTGCCTTAAAAACAGCCTGTTTTTTTCCAACAGTTTGGGAAAACAGTTGGCGTTTTACAAATAACAGCTCGTTTTCATTTTTTTAAAAGAACAGAAACGCCCACCAATACCAAGCATAGGACCATAAATATACTAACCCCTAGATTGATATCTTCGGGCCTTTTCCTAGTAAGTTTTTTGTCATCTCACTGTCACCAACTTAACCACGGAAAACACCGTTGGTTCTACCGTAGACAATAACATAGAGGAAGTTCAAGGCCATTTGTCACCATAGACAATATTGCACTCGACCTACTTCATTAATTCATTAGCCAAATAAAATATTTAAAAATAAAAATGCTTGAAAGCAGAAAAATGTTTTATGTTTCCCCTAGAAAACAACTTTCCATTTGACAAAGCATGAGGGAATGAGCTTTAGATAATGTTTAACAGCTCATTTTCTCAGCAGGGAGCTTTGTCAAATGGAAACCTGTTATCCTGAGGAAAAAAATCAAGCGTTAGTAAAAAACCTAAAATACTTGAAATATTAACTCCTTATTAAAGGAAAACATTTTCAAATAATGATTATGGTTTTCTACAACGAATTTACATTTTTCTGCTTGAAAAATGATAACTCGGGGGTACATGTTTAAGGGTCATTCCGCCGTTTCGTTCAAATTTGCCTGTTTCCGCGGATTTTTTTTTTTTGCGTTTTTACTATATATTTTTATAGAAATGGGTTCCTGTACCTATCAGATGTAGAGAGGTGAAAAGGGCACCTTTGTGCGACACTTAGATACGAAGAAAATTGATGGAAGGTAATGAAGGGGTGGATGGTAATGAAAAACGGTTGGATGGTAATTTATAAATTTGGATGGTAATGAAGTTTGGTAATGAAACATTAATAGATGGTATTGAACACCTTGTAGGTTCTTAAAATTTCTGTGAATAATGAAAAATGAATTGAAATTGAATAATAAAATAGATATAAGTATCATTTGACCTGAAGTGATGAGCGGATTAGGAAAAAGGAAGAAAAAACGATTAAAGTGAAAAACTAAATGCTTTATTCAGACTTTTGAGCATTGGAGACAAGAAATACATTTTTTCATGCGTAATCAGTTCTGCTTACTTATGCTTGCAATATTTGTATGAATTGTTAAAAAATAATGGACAAAATATCAAAATACAAATGGAAAAAAACAAACTTGTCAATACTTCTGTCGCTGATCCTTCTGTAATTATCTTTGCTTTCTTCAGAGCTTTAATTAGAAGGTTAACGTTACAGTGAAGTTTGCATTGGCAAGTGTCTCGTTCTTTTTTTGGTAAAACAGTCCAGTAGGGTCTATATTTTCAAAAAGTCGAATAGCTGATTTTTTTTTGTTCTTTGCAGAATTTGTTGTGGAGATTTTTGAAGTTATCTGTAGGTAATATATCTTTTTTGTTTTTTTAAACCTTTGCGTTTCACAAATTCTTTTTTTCCGGGAGCTACCTGGCTATTAACATCTTCAAAAAAATCTTGTATCTTCCGTTTTATTTCATTTGTTTTGTTATTCTTGTTTTCAGCTAAAGTCTTTCTGATATGAAAGGGAACTTTGTTGAGGACTTTATATTTCTTTAGCTTGTTCTTGTCTCTCAGTATTTCATTCGCAAACTGTCTTTTCTCTGTTTTTTTAAAGCCTTGTATTTTTCATTTAATCCTCGAGACAGCGATTCACTGAAAACAATTTCTTTTTTACATCTTCGACTTTATTCATTGGGATGTATTTAGCTATGTCGTTTACTTTTTTCTCTACTGTATCTTCGATTGCTGTATTTGCATTTTGTAGCTGCAACGCTTCCATTTTCTTTTGTTCGTTTCTTTTCTCATTCTTAAGTTTGCTTATCTGGTCCTGTAACTTTTTAATGATTTTCATAGATCTGTACCTTAATTTCCTAACATTCGTTAGAGCACGCATGTTTTTTTGTGTGATTTGTTGTTCATTCTCGACTGTGAGGGGGTCAGGATCTACAGTGTTTTGCACATTATTGGGTAGTTTCGTGACATTTTCACGAATTGGAAGCATATTTTCTACTGTAAGCGTTTCTATTTTACTCTGCTACTCTTTTTTCTTCAAATAATTTAGAGAGTTCTTTCGCCATCTTCGTCTTTGCTCTCTCTGTGCTCTTTCACTCGTATCTTCAATGCTGCAAATCTTTTTTTGCGCTTTTCGCATTAAGTATCTTTTTTTTCTTTCACTTTCTGAAGACTGTACAGTTCCGGATTGTTTTTAATCTCTGCAAATTTTTGTTGCTTACGTAGCCTGTCCTTGGATAACTTATCTTCTTTTTTCAGTTTTTTATTTAACTTTGCCATTGTGGTTTAAATTGTTAAGCCTGTAACAAATAATAAAGAAAAATTATCATAAGTATCGGATTAAATGAGAAGTTGAAGAACAAAAATGAATAATTTCATAACTTTTACAAGAGAGCCTAAAAATTGTTACTGCTTTTACATATTTGTTTAATAATTTTTTGCCTAAATGATTGAAAATCTAACAGAAGTTATATCGTTTTTTAATCAAGAAATTTGCGTTGGACTCTTGATGCCCAGTTATGTAGATTTTTGTTTAAATCTGGATTTGTTTAGAAACTTGAAATTGTGTAAAAATTCATCAGTTTTGATAGACAACCGAAGGAATGAAACATCTTGTGACTGTAGGGGAATGTTAAATCATTTGTTTAATATATTCGTTTCACATTTGAACAGGGGCGTGCACAGAGTTTTTGATCAGGGTAGGCAGTGGGAAAATACAACAAGTTTCACAGGTTAAAATTTCCATATTCTATCAGATAATTTCAGAATTAAAGTACGACAAACGTTTTTGAACCGACAATTAGCATTTATGAAAGACAACAATTTGATAGAAGTACATAACAACAGATGTTTTGTCGTCACTGATTGCTATTTGCTAATTTTGATCTAGAAAGCACTGCTTAATACTAACAAAAAAACCACATAGAAGCAAATTCAAAACGACAGTTTTACTCTATACTTTGTGCATTTCGTAAACATTGAATTATGTCTTGTTTGAAGTTAGCTCTAGTCTACTATCTACTATCTACTTCTACTATCTACTTCTACCACACTATATAAAGAGGTAATATTTGTTTGTTTGTTTGTTTGTTTGTGTGTTTGTTTGCATCGTATAGGCTCCGAAACTACTCAACAGATTTGAAAAATTCTTTCGCTGTTGGGAAGCTACACTATCCCTGGGTGACATAGGCTATATTATATTTAAAAAAAAATAGGCATCTTTACTAAAACTTCAATAATGTAACCCAGGGTGTAAAAAAATTACCTAAAATATTCTTTAAATCGCGTGCGCTGCGAAAACTATTGATGATAAAATAAAATAATGTACTACGACTTTATAGAACACATCATTATTTACAAAAAAGGTCGCGACAGCATATGTCTAACTATTATGGTTATGCCACAATAAGTATTCTTTTATTTTAAAAATTTAATTTAAATGTCGCCGCTTCAAAAGGCTCTTTATTTGTATCTTGGTTTTAATCCTTATCAAAATAAATTACTTCATATTCAAGACAGCTTCAATACCTTTATTTAACTTTTTGAATTTTTCAATTCGGATATTTAATTAGAAAGATATCACGAGTTTAGAATTGTTAGTATTAGAAAAAAATTTCGGCTACGGGCCGGGCGGGAGAGGAGTCAAGAAATGCAGTGCCAGGGGGGTTGGCGGGACGGGGGAGCGAGAGAGAGGTGGTGGGGAAGGTGAAAGTGGAACGCTGGAGAGGAACGCACGGGAAAGGACATGTAAGGAGTAACATTTTATTTATTTGAATATGGCGTATATTATATAAGAAAGTCCAAAAAAACGTGCAGTTCGCAAAAACTCAGAAACGAGTCCCGGTTCGATCAAGGGAGTTATATGGTGTGGTAGATCTCTATGCCCCCTAGGGAATAAGGGTATCCGTTTTTACTTAAAGGGCGTGCTTTTAAAGATATAAGGGCTGAAAGTTTCGCCCTCTTGAAATTTCTAGAACAGTCTTCCGGAAAGTTCTAGAAGGTTCCATAGAGCTGTAGGAAGTTGTGGAAGGAGTAGCGGAGTATGTCGTGGAATGATCAGGAATAGGGAATCGGGAACATCATTGTGCAACATTCTAGAACACTATCTTATTGTCCTGAGCGAAGCCGGGTAACCCAGGTAGTCAGAAATAATTCCTGCTCAGACCGCATTTTAGTAAAGCAGTCGGAGGGCACGCGTGTAGTTTCTAGTTGCAGTTTATGCCGTGTAGTTTCGGTTGCTCAGCTTTTTCGCGCTTATTTTTGAAAGTGTGTATTTTTAGCAATAATTTAATAAATTATAATATTATTTACATGCTTATGTTTTACTAAAACGGCAGGGTAGGCAGTGCTTATGTGCCTATATGGAGTGCACGCCCCTGCATTTGAATAATAATATTATTGAATAAAAAATCGATTTTCAAATAAAAATTCGAAGGGTAAATTTTAACAGATTGTTTTTCCATATTAGAAAATAGATAAAATGAAAATATGTGTTTCACCAAACCCGAAAATGTCAGACGCTAGAACGCAAGAAACTGCTTTTATTAATAATATTAGCTTTTATTAACCCCAAACATGGTCCCATATGTACGTAAAAATAACCCTTACAAATTTTTCATTACCCTCCACACCTCTTCATTACCATCCAGCAAAAATTTTGGCGATACGGAAGGTAATGAATCGGAGGGTAATGAAGTTTTGACAATCTTCCCTCAATTACTCGCTTAATAATGACATTACAAATCTTTATGATTCAATCAAAAATAGTCCGACTAATTATAGTTTATAGATACACGATTCGAATTTTTAAAACATGTACTTACTTTAAAAAATGCTGGAAGGTAATGATGCCTGGTCAGTGACAAAGTTGTTTTCGAGCACTTAGATCGCAGATATTTCTTTATTCAGCGACATATGTCCTCCCCCGTCTGGATGTAGCGGTACACTGATTAGTAACGGAGGTGCGGGGCGGTGTACAGCTGACGAACAGGGATAAAAGCGGTCTCAATTTTAATTACCGCTTTCGCGGAAGACGACAACGATTTTCTCTGGACAAAAACAAAATCTCAATTCTTTCTATGATACAGTAGCTTTAAAAATAAATTAAACACAAATAAATATGCATAATTAGTTGTACATACAGGTCGATTAATGAATGTAGTGATTTTATTAGTGTTAACTGATTTTTATTATAGATCAATTTACCGGTCGCTCATTTGCAAAGGGAAGGTAATGAAATTTTAGCATGTTTTTTGTAAATCATGAAGCAATTAAGTAACAAATGCCTAATTCGGGAAATACTCCTTTTTCCTTTTTTAAATAGCTACATCTTACAATAAAATTTTCTTGATAAACATTAACTTTCATATGACTTTTTTGCGTGAACATGCGATTTGAACGAAACGGCGGAATGACCCTTAAATACTTTTTATTTTCAGAAAGACAATCGATAATAGCTCATAAAAACACTGGTTTGGTGAATTCGAAGAATTGAAAAAAAATATTGACGCCGGAAAGAGAACATGGCTAAAGCAACATACAGCTGTGACATTAAAGATGAACCTACACAATAAGCTATATTGTTTGTTTACATACGTTCATCTTTAATGTCACAGCTACAGTTTGTCAAATAAGAGTAGAAAATAAATGAGGGCGCCACCGTTGCCCAAATGGCAATACTAAAAATATAACCATGGTGTTAATCTAAAGCTGTGTAGCCTACATTTTTATTAAAAATTAAAAAGGCATTAAAGTGAAAAAAATATTTTTTCTTTGCTATATGTATAGATGCCCACTGATCTCAAAATTAGAATTGCATTTAGGTATATTATTATTATAAATTTGCAATTTTGTGTTAACGTAATGAAGAATAACGATATTATAATAAAATATAAAGCACACTTTAGAAATTGCTCACATTTATTTAATACTAGCTTAAGTACCTAGCGTTGCCCGGGCTTTAGATCATGCCTCTAATTTTAGATCTGAATATATTTAACTTATTCAGATCTAAAAGTAGTATGACTAAACTCACCATTAATAATTCTTCCTTTCCACCTACTGTTAAATTCAAATCTATGTTAAATTAAATGAAAACCAATCACTTTGTAAAACACAATTTAATCAAATTTCATTCAGTCATTTAGTAGGTACCTTCACAATAGTGCTTATTCGATTTTTTTTTAAGAACAAAAAAATGTTTAAATGTGTATACAGTGTTTTGAATTTTCAGTGTCATTGCACTTTTAAAGAATATTTGACAGATAAATTGGTGCTGCCAGCCTAAAAATTTCTTAGTTCCAATTTTTTTTTCTACTCTTATTTGACAGACTCTATGTAGCGCTTTAGCCGTTTTTCCTTTCCAGCAGTCACCGTACATATCTTAGTTCTTGTAGAATGAAACTATTTCCTTTCAACCGAAATAAAACAGAATATACCTTCATCGAGGACCTAGCCAGCCCACAGTAAAAACCGCATCTTGTGTTCTGAAAAAAAAAAAATCACATTAAACAAAGTTTGTGAACAAAACGTACAATATTTTTCCCTTGTGATGACATACTTTGTTCATCAGAAGGGAAAAATATTCTCCCATCTGTTCATACGTATAAAGAATGAAAAAAACACGAATGATGAGTGGTAATGAAGTCGGGGAAACCAGAGGAAGACCTGGCACGATCAAGCGAATCGTTGCTTGCGTCGGGCCACGTCAAGAGTCAGAATAATAGAATAATATGTATGAATGTGAATGAGGCAAGGATTGTATGCCAAGACCGAGTTGTTTGGCGGTCCGTCCTCTCTGAATACCCAGCGGGAAAACAGCGTGACAATTAGTAAGTTAAAGCATTATTAATTTTACCTGCCAATAAAAATGTTATGGTCTGCCAAACAATGTTGGGCCGGTATATCAGTTGGTCTAAAGCTCGGCTTTGACGCAATGTGGAGCTTAAGCGGGGCTTAGCACACAATCCGTATATCAGTCGTAAACCTAGAGTTGACCAATTTTAAACGTTTAGTTTATGGTAATTTTGGTCATTTCTATGCCGAACCAATCTATTTATGTAAGTATCTATGGATTCTATGGTTAAAATCAAACGTCAAACGATGGTCAAATGTCAACGCTTTTTTCAAAGTTTTTTTATTACTTTTGAAGTTTTACACATTTTTTTAGCACTAAAAGCTCGATTTATTATTGTTCATTATAGTTTTTGGAAAAAATTCGGTTTAGTGGCGAAATTCCTAAAAATACAAACTAGTTATTTTTATACTAACTATGGGCCGAGGAATACGAATCTGAAAGAATTAGGCGGCGGCAAGCAATATTAACTGAATTATACGACTTTAAAATTTTTTTTTACACACATAGGAAAATGGCCATTTTGGAAGCATTCTGATTCCTAGAAAATCAAACTAGTTATTTTTATACTAACTTTGGGCCGGGGAATCCAAATCTGAAAGAATTAGGCGGCGGCAAGCAATATTAACTGAATTACACGACTTTTAAATTTTCAATACACACAAACGAAAACAGCCATTTTAAAAACATTTTAACACATGAAAACCATAGAAAAACAACAATTTAAGTGTGGCCATTAAACAATAATATCATCGAACATACCTTATAAATCAAACACATCTTCGTCGTCCGTCGTATCTCTGTCAAACTCTAATGTCTCCAAAGGTTCTTGGCAAATGCGCGGGTCATACAAAAGCCCGGCTAAGCGGCAAAACTCCAGAGTAGGATCTTGCAGGCCTAGGTTTGTGTAACATGGTTTGTGCCCCTTTATACCGCCTGCTCGCGTCAATTTAAAAAAACATCCCAGTTTTCAAGTAGTTTAGCGGCTACGCTAGGTTTGTGTAACATGGTTTGTGCCCCTTTATACCGCCTGCTCGCGTCAATTTAAAAAAACATCCCAGTTTTCAAGTAGTTTAGCGGCTACGCAAGGTTTGTGTCACATGGTTTGTGCCCCTTTATACCGCCTGCTCGCGTCAATTTAAAAAAACATCCCAGTTTTCAAGTAGTTTAGCGGCTACGCAAGGTTTGTGTCACATGGTTTGTGCCCCTTTATACCGCCTGCTCGCGTCAATTTAAAAAAACATCCCAGTTTTCAAGTAGTTTAGCGGCTACGCTAGGTTTAGGTAGCATGGTTTGTGATACAAAAGTGAGTAAAATTTATAAAAAGTAAGTACTTAAATTATAAACATGTTATTTTACGTTATTGATATTACTGCTTAATGGCAACACTTAATTTGATGGTTTCTATGGTTTTCATGTGTCAAAATGGCTGTTTTCGTATGTGTATATTGAAAATTTAAAAGTAGTATAATTCATTTAATATTGCTTGCCGCCACCTAATTCTTTCAGATTCGGATTCCCCGGCCCAAAGTTAGTATAAAAATAACTAGTTTGATTTTCTAGGAATCAGAATGCTTCCAAAATGGCCATTTTCCTATGTGTGTAAAAAAAAATTTTAAAGTCGTATAATTCAGTTAATATTGCTTGCCGCCGCCTAATTCTTTCAGATTCGTATTCCCCGGCCCATAGTTAGTATAAAAATAACTAGTTTGTATTTTTAGGAATTTCGCCACTAAACCGAACTTTAGCCCAGAATCTAAAATACTAGAACATGACTAGAATACCGAACTTCGCAGAAGAGGGGGTGAAATTGCTGGTGGAGTTGGTCTTATCAAAGTATTCGCTTTATTTGGAGAATAAAGAGTCCAATGCGGTCAATTAGAATTGGATGAGCTGACTTGAGAATTCAATTTCGGTCAAATGCCCAAGGCAAATGCTTGGGAAAAAAGTGAGGCAATCGACAAAAATGAACATGAAGCAAAAATTTTCCACAAATAAAAAGTATCGTATCAGACAGAAGGGCCTGTTACAGCCGATCCAAGATCGATGGGAATATAATGGGACTGTTGTCCACCCAGTCGACCGGAGTAGAATGAACAATCGTCAAAGGTAACTATTATTAAGTGTGCATACCAATTAATTGTATTGTAAAATACTAACGGTAATTTTTGGAGATCGCTGGCAACGGTTAATATGCACTTTTTAAAAAAAAAATCTTTTGAGATACCTTAATTACATTAAAAGGCAACTATTGCATTGGGGGAAGTGCAAAATATTTAATTCTAAATTTTTTCTTGCCTTGACGCGAGTAGGCGTTATAAAGGGGCACTTTCTTTTGAATCACAAACCATGTTACACAAACCTAGCGTAGCCGCTAAACTACTTGAAAACTGGGATGTTTTTCTTGCCTTGACGCGAGTAGGTGTTATAAAGGGGCACTTTCTCTTGTATCACAAACCATGTAGAATGAAATATTTTCCACTTCCCCCAATGCAAATAGTTGTCTTTTAATGTAATTAAGGTGAATCAAAAGATTTTTTCAAAAAAAAGTGCATATTAACCATTGCCAGCGATCTCAAAAATTTACCATACTAACTTATTATGTTTGTCATATCAATTGACTATATGAGGATAAATGAAGAAAGGGTGCAAGGAAAATAAATGGCACGAATGTGAGTGGTAGAAGATGCCGAGGGTCTTGTCCGAGGAAGACATGGCTTGATCAGTTGGATCACGTCAAGAGTCAGAATCACAGTAGGGTATGTAAAAGAAGATGTATGCTCGTTTGGCGATTCATTCTCTGATATGACAGTTCGTTAGTTACTTAACTCATAAAAAAATCTGTTTGCATTTCTGCTGTTCATGGCATATTTCTGCAAAACACCTCAAAAGATGTCTTTTTTTACATCATTTGGTAATAATATTATTATCTTTCTTTTAGCATTCTGAAATTGATCAGAATTGACGCCAAAATACACCAAACTGAGAGCAACCGCTACACCCGCAAATCCAGCACTAGCTACAGGGGTTTGTAATATATTGTTAATTTTTTTAATGTGAATATCCCACAAGTGTTCCATTTTCTCCCTGCTAACCGAAGTCGGTGAGATGGCATCTTCTGTGGGGTATGTTGTGAGGATAAATGGGATGGATATGAGAAGGAATTAGGGCAGTCTTATGTACTACGAAATATATAGTTACGGAAGTCCTGACTATTCAGAAATGATCAGCAAAGAAGGCTAAAGCATTTCAAGCAGGGGCAGTTCTAGACGTTTAGTAAGCGAGAGTGGTAAGATTGAAAAATATGATATTATTGATAATGTTGTAACTGAAAATATACATATATATACTCAATTTTGGCTCCGGGAATGGGTACCGCCGCCCCGAGAACCTTTATTGGATAACCAACACCTCTGCCATAGATCATCCCAAGTAGTTCGCTATGTTTGGTGATTTAGCAGGGGTGCCCGGGTTCATGGGGTGAGGTTTGTCTAGGTCTTGGATGACCAGGACACTGAATCCCAGATTCCTACCCACCTCTTAAACCCTTTTCCTGCCCTGTACTCTCCTCCTTCCTTTCCTTAAAAAAAAACTTTCCACGCAGTATCCCCAAAGATGACATAAGCCCTGAGGGAAATTATTTGACTACTATCCACTGATTTCAAATAGCATTTCGATTCTGAGTGGATGTATCACTAACACCTTTATAGTGGTGATACTCTGATAATATTCTACCTGAAAGTATTGTCTTACAAAAAAACTTGCCCTGCATTATTTATAATATAATTGTCCACCCGACCACCATAACACGGGCCTTAACATGATGGTCGAAAAATCCACAAATGATGTAACCATTCAAAGCAACGAATAAATAAATAAAAATACAGAAAGGGCCGCATGGGCGTGTAGAGTGAATGAACGAAGAAAGGAGTGTTAGGAGAATATATGTATATTGCAAATGTGAATGGTAGAAGATGTCGGCAAGACATGGCGAGTTGGACCATGTCAAGAGTCAAATAATATAAGAGTATGTACGAGATGATGTATGAATGTGAATGATGCAAGGAATGTATTTTTTTATATGTGTACCTCACAAGAGTCCCAGCTGCTCCCGTCTGGAGCCAGTGAGACTATGGAATCCACAATTAGGGTATGCTGTGAGGCTGAAGGTATTGGAGAGGGGTAGGAGATGGGGGAGAGGAAGGTGGGGGAGTACCTGGCTATTCAGATCTGGTAACCAAACACCATTTCAAGCAACGTTTCAATTCTGTATGGTGGTCTTATACCAGTCTTACACATCTTCCACTCTGGAAAGTGCCGCAAATACAATATACATTATTTTAAATGACTGAGTTGTTTGGTGGTCCATCCTCTCCGCCTACCCCTGCGGAAATGTCGTGATGGTTAGTTAACTTCTACATCAACTTACTCAAACTTTCAGATAGAAGACTTGTTTTTGACTTGACTTTTATTTTTAAAATTGTTAATGGTATAATAGACAGTCCTGATTTATTAAACCTAATTATCTTTCACATACCTACTAGAACTACTCGATCCAAAATTCTTTTTAATTGCAACAAAAATATCAGGACTGAGTCATTTAGATACTCGCTTATACCTAGATTGCATGCAGTTGGCAATGCTTTCTCAGAAGTAGTAGATGTGTTCAACTGCACCGAATATAGTTATAAGAAGGCTATAATATCATACCTCAATCACAATAATCAATGTTAGGTAAAATAGTGTTCATCTGCACGGCGTCTATATCATACTCTACTATAGATTCCAAACTACGCACTTACTTCATTTATATTAACTATCAAGCAGACTAGTTAAGTGTTAGCTAATAAATGTATAATTTTTTTTTTCAAAATTATTATTTTTTTAACAAAGTTATTATTGAATCTGTAACTGACAGCCCTGAAAAGCAGAACTAATTAGCAGTACCTGTATTCATTTCAAACTGCAGTAATTTCAAACTGAAGGTAACAATAATATCATGTACTACATTTTAGCCAATTCCTGGAATCCAACGATATGTTCAAATAGAATTAAATTATATTATACTTGATGTTAACAATTTTTCTAAGAAGTCACCTTTATTTACTTATTTTTATTCTGCATAAAATGAGTATTCTCTATACGAGCTCATATTCTTTTTTTTTTGTTGTAATACATAATTGTATCCTATAACTAAATACTAGTTGTTATCACACGTATATGTACTTGGCTTAATGTACATTCTTATTTTGTTATCATTATAATTACCCTCCTGTGTACCACTGTGTATCATGTATCATGTATCACCGGATTGTAAAAGCCATTTTATGGCGTTGAAATAAATAAATAAATAAAACTTTTCAAATTGATCAGTTGACATCAAGGAAGAGAATAATAGAATTTTATTACTGACGGAAAGGTTTATTTTGCAAACATGTACTCGTATGTAATAATATAAGTTATTTCCAATTATATTGTGAAATACATGGGTGCGGGTGCGGACTGAAGCAACTGTTGGTATTTTCATGTACAACTTTTTATAATATTATGTTCTTCTTTTCCAGCAGAAAAGAAAATCTACTAGCGCAACTACCAAGTGGAGCTCTTTGAGAGAATTAAAAATGAAAATTTTAGCTTCAAATCTCCAAAATCTGTAGGAGGAGCACCTCCTCAAGGTGGAGGGCCTCAAGACTAAACGCCAGGAAAACGAGAAAGAACATCTGCTCCGGGCCGAAAACCTCAAGGCCGAACGCCAGAAAGAACATGAGGAGCACCTCCTCGGGATGGGACTGATGAGGAGGAAAAACTAAAGTACAAATACTACTTCCATGTGAAGTAAATTGTACTTTAATACACAAAAATAACAACATTAATAATTAAATTTTAAGTACTTTCCTTTTTATTGTTTTTCAATGTACAATCCTGTTAAACGGCAAATTAAGCAGTTTGTCAACAGGATGTTAATTTTCAATTACAATTTAAACATACAAACATAATATTATGCCTTTTTGTTAGATTGAAATTTAATTGCTTCAACATTTTTTCCTTAATCTTCTAAATTCATACTTGAATTATAATGCAAGAAAAAAAATACTGATTTTGTTTTATTTTTATACAACCACTCTGTAAATTGCCATCTCAACACAGGCGTTTCACACCTAGTGAGATGGGCAATACGTCATTACTGTAATCAAATGTAATAATGAAATAAATAAAATATTACTATAACTATACCGATTGTCACAATTGACATGACAATATAAACCAGCTTTATTTAGTAACCATTAAATAAAGTTGGTTATTTCTATGTTGTCGGTGAAAGCTTTCACCTGAAATATATCCAGATTTTGATCCGTCATTATCTTAATTTCTTCATTTTGAAGTCTGTTAAGAATTCTTCTTTTGTTTAATTTGTTTGTATTCCTTTGAAAATTACACCTGAATAAAGACATTTAAAAAATAAACACCTGTTATACTTCCTCAGACAATTTTTTTATTTCGGTACATTATTAATTTACATTTTACAGTATGATTAAATGTTGAAGAGGCCTGAAGTAAATTTACAACTATGTAAGCTCAACAAATAAATAATTACACTAATATAAAACTTGACCCCTGCCACCTTGAAACGATATCGGTGAATCTGAGATTGGCATCACAAATAGCTTTCACATTGACAGAAAAGGAACCTTTTCAGCTCCGATAAATCTCTGTGTTTCATCCACCTAAAATAATGATTAGTCTGCATATTCATAAGTCGAATAAGGTAAGCAAGCAAAGGGGGGACATGTTTGTTGATATTGGGACAAGCACTTGGATAAAATGACGTTTATCTTACCAGGGGACTATACCCGCATGTGCCTGCAATTAAGATCACCAATCACTTTGGTGAAACGTGCTATTGCAAAAAACCCTCTTTGTTTTTCTTCCATATTTTCAGGATCATTTTTCAAAGTAATGAAAGCAGTTCTCAAACATGCAATTGATTGTGAAACTATCCAAATGTGCTTGCTTGCAGTGGATTTGTGAACTCTGAATAAGTCCCCCACAGCAATAAGCATGGAGTCAGATGCTAGGTATCTGATTGTCAAAAGTATCTGGTGTTTTGGAGTGAGTGTTTTATTCCTGAAATGAGAACAAACACACTATGCAGACAGGTACTACATTGTTAACTACTTTTTTTACACCTTTTAAAAAGTATTTTCACTTACCAGTTCATTTTAGATTTGACGTCATCCCTTATCAAATGTAACAAGCAATTTACGACCCTTTTGGAGAGACGAAACCTGTTATAAAATTCAATATCATCCACGCCAGGAAGTCGTTCGCCCTGTTTTTATATATTCGCAGTTTGCGTGGTCTGTTTAAATGTTCTACGAAATGAACGATATCTAAATCCTCAACGCTCGAAGAAAGCTCAAACTCCATGCTGATGGTTAATTTATTCATAATGTAATTTACGTACGTAGGTATTAATGTCTTTGACGTAGGAGATGTATATCGAAATCGAAAGAAACATTGTCAAATGTCAAATTTGACAGATGGATGTGTTATTGCCACAGCCCACAGCGTCTAGCAAAGGAACTATTCTGCGGCTTAAGCGGCCGATTTGGTTTGTGTTTAAGTTGAGCGAGGAATGTGCTCCTTATGGCCGTTATATACGACACCTTTTTTCAGCCCGATTCCATTAGATCCAATTAGAGACAAAAGTCAACATTTTTCGATTTACGCGATCGCTATTTTCACCTCTATTTTCATATCTAGGATTTCAATTGTCATCACTGCAAACAACACACGAACCATACTGTTTGTTGTGATGCCTACTGAAATCGTAGATATGAAAATAGAGATGAAAACAGCGATCGCGTAAAGCGAAAAATGTTGACTTTTGTCTCTAATTGGAATCGGGCTGAAAAAAGGTGTCGTGTATTGCGGGCTTTAGCAAAGACTGATATACCGGCCGACTGATAGACGGATATATATGAGAAGTGTGCGTGTGGGAGGTACTATTGTGAACGGGTCTTTTTAGAAACAGTGATTGTGGATAATGTGGAATGTCGATAAACGAATATTTTACTTATTCTAATTCTATGAATTCTATATTCTGATTTATCTATGAATTAGTTTGACATGTGTGTTTGACGTTTTTCAAAATTTTGAATCAAGTGGACGAAGTGGACCAAGTGTTTTTTTTATATGGCCGGCTTTAATTTATTAATCCATGTTTGATGAACTGTTGAAGTATAATTTTGATTCACCATAATTAATCAATAGGTAAATTAATACCAGTGTTATCCCTGTGATTCCATGGGAAATATTTATTTTATTGATTTATCAACATAACCTCGAAGGCTCACGTTTATCCGTCGGTTGAATTTTATCTGAATCTGTTTTTATGTTGTTATAAGTTTTATTTACCTAATTAAAAACCTAATAACCTATTTTGTCCATGTAAATAGTTGTTTTTTGATTATTTATGTCGTACTCTGCTTGCTCGTTATACGGATTATTTTTTATTCAAGATAGATTTAGCTTTATTATTACGAAAAGTGAGTATTTATGTCGGGGGAGACCAAAAAACATGCAAAAATATGCATTTAACATTTTAATTTTGTTTAAATTAATTCACTTACGCTTTAACGCCATTTTTTGTAGTAAATAATAATGAAATGTAATTTCCATAATCTGCACCAAAAAGTGTGGCGATTAGGTAAATAATTACCGTTGTTTTCATTTCAGACCTACTCGTAAGTATATTTCCAACATGGATAAGAAGGATTCCAAGAAATTTACCAAAATTGGCCGACAGTCTAAAAAAATAAAAGATCAGCTGACCTTCAAAAGAAAAATGAAAAAAATGCTATCGTGTGACAGTGTAGACAAAATGATGATAGATGAAACTGAAATAATGGATATCGATTACATGAATGAAGCCTGTGATATTGGAAACTTTGATCCAACCAATGGCGACATTACAGATGATGGAAACAAAAATAATAAAAACGACCAAAAGATAAAGAAAAAGAAAGTGCGCACTATTGAAAAAGATCTACTCTTGAAAAACACAATTAATAAGAATATTAAGGCAAAGGATACCCTGAAAGAAGAAAACGAAATGTTGAACATCATTTCAGGCATAATCTTGTCTAAATCAAAGCAAAAGAAGAAACCAATTGAACCATCAAACAATCCAAAGCTAGACGGGAAGAAATCTAAAAGAGTGAATTCAGTTTTTGATCCAAATAAAAGCCTCGCTCAAAAAATTATTGACAAAATAAAACAAAAAGAGCCGACAAATAAACCATCACTAATCATGTCCCCGGTTATTGTAAAGAAAACATCCGGATTTCCAATGAAAAAAAATGTTTTGATTGAAATGGATGAACTCATAAGACCCAAGAGAAAATTGTCCAAGAAACTAGATTACAAATATTCTGTGCTTGAAGTTTTCAATCATTGCAAACCTGATGCTAAGGCGGAGATCTTTTCAATTATTCCCCAAGAACCTATCAGAACTTCTAATGGAATAAAATCCCAAAGTTCTAAGGACTCAGTTGGAGAAACAGTCAAATCTTCAGATAAAATAAACACTACGTTGGATTCACTAACTGATATCACCGATATAACTGATGAGTCAATAGCTAAAGAAGTTGAAACTCCAAAACCCAAGCTTCCGGTGAAACCTAAAATGTACAGCCTATTTGTACTTGCGGATTGCTGTGTCGTGATCTTGAAACGCGCCGCAAAGTTGTATTTTTGTGGAAAATTGAAAGCATCTTTGATATACGGATCTGTCGAAGTGTTGGGCCACAAGTTGACCCAAGTTCCCCAGGAAATATACAGCTTGCCCAACTATAGTTTACTGTGTTTTGAGAGTTCTGAAGGAGCCATTACCGCTCCTAGAGTATCGCAACTTACAAATGTTGGAATATCTTTGAGTAAAACACAAGAAATCCTCGAAGCAACTTGTGAAGGCGATTCTATTATACTGCTACAACCTCACAGCAACCCAATGACTGATTTCATGTCCAAACACTTTAGTTCCGACTATAATACTGATTTATTTAAAAGATCGAAGCTAGATGAAAATATTAATAACCCCGAAGCATTCAAATTATTGCAGTGTCATTTTTCAACTGAATCCCGTAAAGGATTATATGCAAAACACTTTCTCTCTGAAAACATATCAGATTTGATCTTAAAAGGAAAAAAACTAACTCGTGAGTAGATTCTAAAACTTTTGAAATGTTAAAATAGTGATCTCTTACCCTTGGTGGGACATGTAAGTAATTAGTTGTATTATTTTTTGTAGCTACTAAAAGAAACAGTACAATTCTTTGCGGTGGAAAGAACTCGGGTAAATCTACCATGCTGCGATACTTGGTGAACAAAACAATAGTAGCTGGCCCAGTTCTGGTTATTGACTTGGATCCCGGCCAACCCGAGTTCACCATCTCGGGATTAATATCGGCCACTCTTGTTACGGAGCCTCTGTTGGGCCCCAACTTTACACATCTCAAGCAACCGGATAGGTAAATAAGGTCCTTTAATTTCTGTGTCAACTTCAGGAACAACACAATACAAAACACCAATTACATGTTTTTCAGTCATAGTATTGGTCACGGAGGGGCGAGTAGCTGATTATGTGGCACTTATGAAAAGGAGGGTGGCAGGAATAAGGCACAGGATTTACACATCTGAGAATGACCTCTTAAGCAATTCCTTCTCTCAGATTCCAACATCCAAGCACACTGTCAAAGCTATAGGCCTTCTTTTTATGTATTTTATAAATCTAATTCTATTCCAATTATTTATAATATTTACTTTGCTAATTGAATGTGTGGAATTACACTACATCCCGGAATAAACAATATGATCTATTTCACAGGAGTCTCTGTCTAGGAATGATCAATGTAGCTGAAAATGAAAAGAGGTACATCAAGTGTGTTGAAGATCTGTTCAAATATTGCCACGAGAACCCCAACCATGCAGCAGTCCCTTGGTTTATAAACACCATGGGATTCACAGGTCTCTTGGGCTTGAAATTGTTAACCACAATCATAAACATTAACAAGCCCACCATTCTTGTGGAGTTGAAAAGCTGCGTGACAAGAAACAATTATGATATTCAGCTGAGTTCAGAAAATATCAACCATTACCAGAAAACTTGTAATGTGGACAGAGAAGTAACTCTTCGGAATCAGGATTACTCATACTATGGCTTGGATCCCTACCAGGAAGAGTGGAATTCCAGTAAACCATCTATTTACCGAGATATGGAACCAAAAGTGGAGAGGCTATTAAATGCTTTGGCCTATTTTAGTCCTATTGCTGTGGGAAAATCTCTTTCAATCTTAGAAATGGTGCCTTATGTGTAAGTTATAATTTAAATATTAATACATTATTCTTTACATGCTTTGAAATTTTTCACTCTGCAATCTTATAAATTATAACCACTCGAGCGATGGGTGTTTGGTTTCGATTTTGCTATTTGATTTAATTACTATCATTCCTCAAAATATTAACATGAATTGTTTGCTGCGGTTTACAGCCAATGAATTCAGCTAGATTCCACCATCTATCCCATAGGTTTTCAACGTGGGCGATAACGCCCCCTTGGGGGCGTTTGAGACCTTCAGGGGGGCGGTAGAAGATCCAGAGACAATTGGGGGGCATTGAGATGGCACAGGGGGGCGTTGGCAAGTAAAAAAATATGGTCTAAAAAGACAAACAAAACACGCTAATCACATATGTAATAATAAAGCAAAGTAAACTTTAATGGTTAATTTTTGTTATTGTGTGTATGTTAATCTTTTTTATCACGTTTGCGAAAATTCATTCAAAAGTTCGGGAAGTTAACGATAATTGAACTAATAGATTCCGTTACATTCAGATCTACATTAAATTTTATGAATGAAAATTTTGATTTGTTGATTTGAATAAAAAAAAATTTTAAATTTAAATCTTCCGATTTCACGTGAAATTTCTCATACATACATAAATACAGGTGAAGTTAATAAAAGCCTGTTAATAAAAAAAAAATGTTTGTAGCTATTAAATTATAACGTTTTTTTGTTAAATAATGGGATTTTTGCAATCCTGAAAGAATTGACAGTATTATCTGTGTATTGATCTAACTTGCGTCAATGCATTCGGGAGTCAACGAGTGAGCTTACATGCGTCGACAAGACAGCCCCTTAGCCCCTGATCCATTCTGTTCCTGCGTCGCCTTTGTCTCCCCGACAAGTCTGCTTTTTTTTCTGCGCCGGGTGGCGTATTTACAAAACCTATACCGGTTCAGTCACGGCGGCGACTGAAATGGGATCGGTTTTGTTGTGCAAAATCATCAACAAACCTAATACCATTTCAGTCGCCAACGCGCTTCGTTGCTCTATCTATCTGTTTCAGAGACTGTGGGGACCTTAAATATAGAATAGCTTCTGTTGGTGTTGGTGCATTTCCATGGTTATATATTTATTTCGTAAATTTATAAAAACGTGTACAATTCATAGCTTGCATTATATTCTCAAAAGGTACGAAACTCATGGGTGAACTCAAACTATGTTGGATCATAAGTGCAGTTGCAGTACATTTTGGCACATAATTAAAACTAGCAATACATATTTTGTCATTTACTGCATACTCCTTGCTTCAATGACATTCTTACATCGTTAAATTTACATACAAGTCCAAACCTAACAGTTCAGCCATCCCAACAGACTGTAATTCCGTCAGATAGTTTAACCGCAGGGGTAGGCAGAGATGGTGGATCGCCAAATAACTTGGTCACACTGCTATCTTTAACCACATTTATACATCGTCTTGTTTACTAGCAGAGGCGGCCCGTGACAAAATTTGCGAGCAGTGCATTTCACAAAAAATCATTGCCTAAGCATTAAGTCGGTCTTGGGACATAAGTGTTCCTCACAAATGTTCGCACAAAAACACCGTTCGCACTCAACAGTTGTCATTGGAATAGTACAAATTATGTTTAAAAGTTTAACCGTTTCACTAAAACACTCCACTAAGTTACATTTGATAAATTCGACGTTAATCGCAATGTTTTCAGTAGCACTCATTTTAAATAAGTTTTTTTAGAGAATAAAACTTGCTAAAACCCCGAAAAAATACTGAGGATGACCGATAGCGTTAAAACATAACATTGTTAATTAGTTCTAAATTCGTTAAACATAACTATTTCATTCCAAAGGTTCGGGACCGCATTACGCAAGTTTAATGTTTTGTCATTTGCTCCGGCAATGCACGCCAGCACCATATGTCTTCTCTGCTTTCACATGTTAATCTTCGTATGGGTCTATCCCTGTCATGCTCATTTCACGGGCACGGGCACTTCAGCATCTGGAGATGACCCCAGTAGAAATATACCTTCATGTGACGTCACGCCTAGGCATATCAAAATTTGCACGAATTCCTTTCTCTCATGGAAGGGAGTCTAGTCAATTGGTATGGATTTTGTAACGAATTGGCGGGAATTCTTCGTGAGAGGATATACTAATTTACACTTCTGACGGATATCGAAGTTTGGAAGTGCAGTGCACAAATGCACTGAGGGAGGGGCCGCCTCTGTTTACTAGTCTTTATTATATACCCACCATTTCAGTTATGGTAGCTAATAACATCAGGCCGCTTCTCTAATAACATCACGCTGCTTCCCGCAGAGGGAGGCAGAGAGGATAGACCGCCAGACAACTCGGTTTCATTGCTTGCTTAATCACATTCATACGTATGAGAATAGATACATCTTACTAATATTTTAGGTATTGGTATTTAATAGTTTGGCGGTCATCCTATCTCTTACCCATGCGGTAAAACTATCTGATGGTATTGTAGTTTTTGAGATGTAGGTACTAGTAGGAATGGACTTGTATGTATGAATGTTATTGTAGAAAACAGTGTAACTGAAGCAGAGAGAGCAACGAAACGAAGCAAACGAAACAGTTTGTTTAGGGTTTGTTGATGATTTTGCACAACAAACCCTATCCCATTTCAGTTGCCGCCACTGAACCGGTATAGGTTTTGTAAATAGGCGACCGGGTGCTGAAAGCGAGTCACTGCGTGTTTATTTTATTCCTGTCGAAGCGTGTTATAATAATAATAATTGGACAATTTGTAGAGCGCCGTTTTTGTGAAAAATCACCTCAAGGGCGCTTTACAATTCATTATGAATTCCTAGGTTCTATTTAATTTTATTATTTACAGAAAGATACAAAAACATACTTACCTGCAGGTCACTTCCGAAAAACACACTTTATTAGAAAGTTTATGCTTGGGAAAGGTACGACTTTGCACGTGGAGGGCAATATATTCAAAACACTTATATGTCTCCAACCTATATAAAGGCACTGATTTATCATTTTATGTTCATTAACATTGACGCGCGCCATTAATCACAGGGTTTTAAGAGTTAATCTTTTACTCACGTATCTTTAAATGTCGAAAGTAAAAAATAAGATACGGCAATATGGTGTGGATTATATATACGGATTTATCGAAAATCCTACAAATCCATCATCGCCAATGTGCCTTATTTGTCGAAAAACATTTTCAAATGAAGCGATGAAGCCTTCTAGGCTTCAACATCATTTTAATAAAATCCACCCGGATAAGAAAGACAAAGATGTGACCTATTTTCAACACGTGAAAAAGAAGTACGAAATTCAGCCAACTCACCTCATCGAAGAATGATATTGCGTACTTGACAGATCTATATAAATTGTTTAATGATGTCAATCTCCAACTTCAAGGCGACGACTTAAATTTGATTAAAACAAAAAATTGCGTTGCAGCTTTTGTATCCAAACTGCTATTATACAAAAGAAATATCGGCAGACGGGAATTTAATAACTTCCAAAATTTATCAGCAGTATCATTCAAGAACGACGACTTGCTTGTTTACATTCAACACTTGGAAAACCTCCACAGTGATTTCAAGGAACGATTCCAGGATATTTTTAACATGGACATACCAGATTGGGTTTTGGATCCTTTTTCAAATGTCAACACAGCAGGATCATCCCAGTTAGAAGAAGAACTAATAGAACTGACGACAAATGAGGAATTAAAAATTAAATTTAAGAATGGCTACCAAGAGTTTTGGCTGCAGAAGCCGATTTCGCAACTGTACCCAGGATTATGGTCGATAGTTCAACGATTTTTAATAGCATTCCCATCATCCTATTTAGCTGAACGTGGATTCAGTGCTGTAGCAACGTTGGTAACCAAAAAGAGAAATAGGCTCCATATTACTGAACGCGGCGACTTACGTTTGTTTTTAAGTAAAATCGAGCCTAATATAAACATACTTCTTAAAACGCATCAGATTCAACCATCTCATTAAATAAGTTATAAATTCAATATCTTTTCAATGTTAATAAAAATATTTCTCTAATTAAGCGCGCGTTTTAATTAACAATCTTCTTCTCAGAAATAGGATAGGAGCCATAACCCATCGCCCTCGCCCCCCCCCCCCCCCCCCCCTCCCCTCCCAAGATGGTATGTAAAAGCAGTTGAGGGGCGCCAGAAAAAATATATATTGTCAAAGTGGGCGGTGGGCAAAAAAAGGTTGAGAATCTATGATCTATCCCATATTTTTGGATTCTATAAATTTGGCATTTTGTGGCAAGCAATCGCTAATGACTTTTTTGCAAACTTGCCGTAATATGCCAAAAGTCGAGAAAAAATCATTCCAGTGGATAATGCAAGAATCTTATATACCTACAATCTATTTATTTAATTTGGTATGAAGCAGCTAAATCTCTCAAACATCATAAAATTTGAACTACCTTTTCTGTCAGGAATTTCTAGGCTAACACAACTATTTTATTTCCATCATGATCTATGATAAATTCCAATTGTTCTTAAATTTAGACATCTTCCTTTTTTGTTCCATGTTTTCAATTACCTATAATTTTTTTTTTTGTACAATAAGAAAAAATAATATTGAAATTTCAGATAAAGCCAGGTGATAATAGTAATATTTTATTTTTTCCAGCATCTCACTGGACGATATTGGATTGTCCTTTAACAACATTTGTGTGGACTATTCTGGCGCCCTAAGTGTCCTTAATGGTAGAATGGTGGCGCTGTGTAGAGACGAACGCTTCAATACTCCAGACCAGCCCAAGGACATCATTTCTGAAATTGGACTTGCATACTGTTACGGATATGGTAAGTTACCTGCTAGATCATAGATTCTCAACCTTTTTTTGCCCACCGTCCACTTTGAGAATATTTTTATTTCTAGCGCCCCTAACTTGTGAATCTGAAACAGCAATTGAACACAACGGGGGGGAGGGGCGTAGCGGGAAACCACGACAGAGTTACATTTACAACAACGGAGGGGGCGTAATGGGATAGGGAAAATATTTTTGTGGATGGATGGCCCCCAATGGGATGAGATGGGGCAAGATAGGATGGGGTGGGATGGGTTTCTTTGGGTCTTCTACCGCCCCCCTGAAAGTCTGAAACGCCCCCCAATTTTTTCTTCGTCTTCTACCACCCCCCTGAAGGTCTGAAACTGTTTTTTAAGTTTTAAATTTTTATATGTCAAAAATTATATCTTTATTTCTAATAATTCAACTTGAAAGTGTATTTCATAACTTTTCATTCAGAAATATACATAATAATATAAAATATATTTTATGAACGTTTAACCCCTATAGCGCGGCTGGCTACATTTGCAGTCCAGTGAAATAATGACTACCTTGAGGTGCACTGCAGTTTACAGTGTGTAGACTGTGTAGAGCTAGGTTTTAGAAGTTTTTAATGTATTTCATTAAAATTCCAAAGTAAAAATGTTGCTTTGTAGAAGGTGGTCTTTTATTTTAAATATAATTTCCAATATTATATTTGGCTTTGTGATATTTACTAAATTTAAGTCGTACAATAGGGGTTAAGCTCGCAGATGTCATTAATTGGCACAATAATTCCAATTTTTATTTAATCGTTTTTTTTTTCAGGTTTCGTAAGGGGAATAGACTTGGTAGATAGAAAGGTGTACATCATTTCACCGGTGAGCGCCCGAGACATATCCAGTGTGAACACTTTGGTGTACGGAGAGAGCAACCCCAACTGCACCAGCATGCTGGTCTCTGGCCTTCCACAAGACACTGTGGTTCCTTACGCCACTCCCAACCTCAACACGGCCCAACATGCTTATCTGATGAAGAGTCCAAAACGCAACTTTAATCCATTCCGTCTCTTAAATATGAAAAACAATACCTAAACAATATGAAATTTGTGATCAGTATTACATTACTGTACTATTCATAATTATAATTGATGCACAATTCCCCAGATATTTAAAAAATACTAGAATTTTCCGCAATGGCAATCTGTAAAAAAATTTCGTTTTTATAGATTCCAATACAAAAGTTTTTATATATATGTGTGTTACTGTAAAAGTCTGTAAATTGGTAAATCTTTTACTAGTAATCTTAGGATTTACTGGAAAATCTTAAGATGGGCTTGGAAAATTTTAGTATGGGTTTTTATAGTAACATATACATATATTTTTTCGTATATTTATTTTTTTAAACGGAGAAACCTCTAAACTCTCTTTCGGAAAGGAGACTAATTTTACGTATCATTTTTTCCTCAATAAAATCAACATTGTCTTTTTGTTCTAGAACTAAACAGTCTTTGTAAAGCAAATAAATTAAATGAAAAACAGAAAATTGTGTAATCAGTTAAAAAATTCATAATCACCCATTTGAAAAAGTTTATCAATATTCATTATTTGTTGTTTTTTCTGTACTTTCGATTATATAAAAAAATATGTTTAATGACGAAGGTTGTTATTTTTTTCATAATCTATGCTTATTAAAATTTCCACTTCTTATTTTGAAACCCACAATTTGGGTCAGTACATGTTAATTATTATTGTTTAAACTTGTGATTTTATGTAAAAATATAATTTTATTTGGTATATTGCATTTTTATTTACAATTTAAAACAAGGATCGGGGTGTGGTTTTTAAATCAATTATCTTTTGTTAAAACCTATATTTTGCTAGGGAAAGTGAGAAAAGTCAGACAAGTAAAAAAAAAAATATAAATACCAAATTTAAATAACCCTCTTTATTAAGTTTTGACCGGCCAATATTATAACATTGGATAATTTCTTCCACTGTGATGAAAAAGTCTTAGATTGAATAGTTACAGAAATCTAATAAATTATTGTGATTCCACACCATATTATTTAAGTGCAATTATTAAAGTAGATAAGTGACGTAGGCAGTTAAAAGAATTTACAGTCAGTAACTTCAAAGCTTGCTTCCAAAATACCTCCCATGGCATTCATGAGGCATCCGCAACAGTTTATCGTTACCACTTCTTATTGAGTGGCGGGTATAAGCTTGGTTTATAAAGCTGAGGTGGCGTAGGTGACAACAGCACCCAAAATAAACATGGCGAGATGAGGCAGATACTTAAAAGGTATCCCTGGGTGGTTTCTGGCTAGGAATACCAGCATTTTAGCCTTCTTTTCAGAGTAGGGCGGATATCGGCATCTGAAATAAGTAATAGAAAGTTAGAAATTAAAGAGCACATAAATGTTGCAATTCAATCCATATTTTTTTACATTAGCTCCACACAGGAGGTCCAATTTTTTTTCCAGGAGAGTAATTTCTGTGAAGGAAAAGGGTATGATGGGTCGATAGGAATCTAGGGTTCAGTGTGTCCAGTGGCGTACCGTGGGGGGGGGCGGCCCGCCCCGGGCGGCACTTTTGGGGGGGCGGCAAAATTTCACAATCAATAATCATCTTGTAAAAATTTGGATTGGGGAAGTCGCGGGTTCTATTCTCGCGTCAGGACTTAAAAGTTTTTTCTAGTTTATAGTTTCTTAACATCTTTCTTAAGTTTTATATACTGTTAAAATCAAAATATTAATGACAGACGTTTTGTTTTTATTTCTAACACATACATTATTTTTAAATAAAAATGTAAATGGCAACAGTATCATTTTAGCTCTAATTGATAGTCGATTTGTGTTTTATATTCGTGAAGCTTTGTGCGCCCTGCTGAAAGCGCACAAAAAATTACACTTATACGGTTTTCTTCCACGTATATATCACGGTGATATATTTTAAATTTATTATCACAGAAAAGTTAAATAGCTGTCAGGTGTGTGCATACTTATTCGAATTGCAGTTATAAAATTCTAGATGCACACTATCTATGTGCTGCCAGAATCAAAGAAAAACCATTTTTATGTTCTGAGTGAAGTTTTAATTCACCGCATACATATTTAATTAAAAGCAGTTTTGTGTTCAAAATGAATAATTCCAGTTGTGGATTCATCTGACGACACATTTCAAAGGAAAACATTATATTATTTATAGTGCTTTATAAAATTCTTGCAGACAATTTATGTGCCGCCAGAATCAAAGAAAAAACATTTTCATGTTCCGAGTGTAGTCTTAATTCACCGCTTAGAGATTTAATTAAAACCCCTTTTGTGTTCAGAATGTAAAATTCCAGTTGTGAATTCATCCGACGACACATTTCGAAGAAAAAACTTATTTGAAGTGCTTAATAAAATTCTTCCAGACAAGTTATGTGCCGCCAGAGTCAAATAAAAACCTTTTTCATGTTCTGAGTGTAGTTTTAATTCACCGCATACAGATAAAATTTAAGCCAGTTTTATTGTTCAGAATGTAAAATTCCAATTGTGTATTCATCTGCTGACATATTTCGAAGGAAAACATAACTTTTTTCGAAGTGCAAATATAAAATTCTAGTTGCAGACAATTTATGTGCTGCCAGAACCAAAGAAAAACCGTTTTCACGTTCTGAGTGTAGTTTTAATTCACCGCATACAGATTTAATTAATAAATATTTAAAAAAAAAATAAAAATAAAAAGGATCACTACCCCCCCCCCCCCCCTCCCTGAAGAAGTACCTATATAGGGGGGGGGGGCGGCAAAATTTTCCTCCGCCCCGGGCGGCTGATACCCACGGTACACCACTGAGTGTGTCCAGGAGTGACGGATGTACAAATTCATCGCTCCAACTGCGGTGCAAGGTGATGGGTCGAGAGAGTCCGACTTGAGGCCAAAAGGCCTCCCTCAATCAGTTTTTCCTGCCCAGTGGGCAGACACATCTGGCAGAAGGATGAAGTGAAATAGGGCCATGGGAACTATCTGTATACCATCTCCGCTTTAATAAATAAATAAGAAAGTGAGGAAAAATAAAAACGTATTTTTTTGGATTTCGTAGGATTCGAACCTCCGTTCGCTTGATGTCTGTCTCTCTGGCCGCCGAGACTAGTCAGGCGTCTTGCCCACTGAGCTTTTTTATATTTTTTATCATCACTCTTAATGACCTTTCTGAGTTGGTTTCATTCTGAGTTGGCTGGTCACCAGTTCACCCATGTACCTAATCCAAATAATATATTTTTTGGCTGTATCTAAACTGGCTATCGAACCTGCAAATCTTAAATCCAGAAAAAATGAGCTTACTTAACTTATGTTTGGTGATGTACATGTAGGTCGTCAATAATGTTTGCTTCGTATTATTAATGACAGAATAAGAGTATAGGTACTTACGATGCAAGTTTTTCCAAGATTGGATTGAAGTTCTTGGCTAGACAGCTCTTGTGGTGCGTGAAAGTGTCAAATGTAGCTTTACTGTGATAGGAACCCATGCCACTTGCTCCCACTCCTCCAAATGGTAGTGACAAAACTGTAAAAATCACATCATTTTCATCACTCATTAACATTTTCAACACGTCAAATTTCGATGTAACAATTCTAAATAAGTATCTCTTTGATTGACTGAGAATTCCAAATTATTATATATAAATTGATAATATTATTGAAGTTTAAACTTCTTTACACCGTTGTTATTTGAAACTCGATGAAACGAAAAATAGCGACACTAAAAAGAGACAAACAAATACATCTACATATAGGATTTAGTCTGCGAGAGAATGAGGTAGTATAATCGGTCTCCTCTTTGTGCGGTGATTTGCGATTAAATTTTAAAATTATATTCCACTATCATTATCAACCACTGTTAATCTACGCCACAAACATTTTGGCGAACAAAAATATTTTTTTTTATAAATTATTGTAGATTTACTAAAAATAATATTACATTTTGAATTAAAAAGTCATTGACATCAATCCACGAAAATAAACAAACATCGAAAAAAACATGTCCATACAAAAAACTGCTTCCTTCCTCTGACGACCGCTAAAAGACGCAAACAGAATGTTTAAACTAAAACTGTCAAGTTGGTATTGTAGGTATGTCTTCCAAAACTTCAAGAAACTACGTGCAGATGTCAATAGAAGCCACTACAAGTCTAATAGTTTCATTAAATATGACGGTATTTGAATAATAGCCGCGGACGAAACGTTTCGCCCATACTCTTCTGGGCATTCTTTCGCTTCGCTGAACTATTTCGCCCATACTCGTGGAGAGGTTAAAAGTATATTTTTCGAAATTTTGAATAAAATGCAAAATATCAAAACAACACTATATTTCCTAATCTCAAAAACACTTTCAAATGCAGAAACGAAACATTAAAAAGTTCTACTACCGCATCGCATCCGACATTGTTATTGACCGTGGATATGTATATTTGTTTATGTAAGGCCTCTAATGAAGATTGTGCTTCCTTTGCCACTCTAGTTACAATACGTCAAACAGTAGTCTGCAATACTCCAGTTGCTTCAGACTTATAAATAAATCTACTATGTAATAACGATTCCTATTCAAAATAAAGAAAAACTGGAATTATTTCCCTTGCAATAGGTACTTCTTCTTCTTTGTGTGCCC
Source organism: Limnephilus lunatus (assembly GCA_917563855.2). Lineage (NCBI taxonomy): Eukaryota > Metazoa > Arthropoda > Insecta > Trichoptera > Limnephilidae > Limnephilus > Limnephilus lunatus. The sequence goes on from OU830593.1 coordinate 52,399,806, forward strand.
TATCAGGTCCCCCCAACGTTGGCGATCACTCTTGCGGCGATCACTCTTGTTGGCGATCGCAATAGGTACATGTATATATAAATGTAAGGCCTCTAATGAAGATTGTGCTTCCTTTGCCACTCTAGTTACAATACGTCAAACAGTAGTCTGCAATACTCCAGTTGCTTCAGACTTATAAATAAATCTACTCGATTGCAATTCAAAATAAAGAATAATTCCCTTGCAATAGGTACTTCTTCTTTGTGTGCCCTATCAGGTCCCCCCAACGTTGGCGATCACTCTTGCGGCGATCACTCTTGTTGGCGATCGCAATAGGTACATGTATATATAAATGACCAATCGCTATCCTTCCAAGGATCTGGGATAGGATATATATATAGGACACGCTGTAAATGCTCCTAGATTATTTTATCACCATAAAAACTTGTCGCCTCTTCTCTGCTTGTCGCAGTAAGGGGAAGTAAATATGACAAAGATCCGTTTCTTGATCATACGTGGCAAGTACACATCGCTGGACATGTAGACCGATACACTAATACATAAATGCTAAACTTTTTATTGCAGCCAACTATTGCTGCGTTACCTATACATAGGTATCATATTTGCAAAAGTATCAAAATCTAATATGTGATTCAGTTTAGTATATTGAAATACAACATGCTCTTCACCTAAACGGGATAAAAACCTTTGAATTTAGTAAGTAGGTACATTTAGAAAACAATGTTTTAAACAAACCTGCCATCTGCATTACTGTTTCATTAACACCAATTCCTCCAGAAGAAGTGTTAGCAATCACGAGGTCCACATCTTTCTGTTGCTTGGAGAATATATAGAGAACTAAGGGTTTTTCCCTGCATAAGAAAACATATTAGTTTCTTTAGAAGTACATACATGTATAATAATATCCAAAGAAAGCCTTTTTTCAAATCTTTCTGGCTTTCATCCCTCAGGGGTGTTCTCGGTCATCATTTCAAATTACGGAGAGAGGAAGGTGAATTTATATATTAATTTTATTTAAATGTACAATTTCAAAATTACCTATTGGAGTCGAGTTGAGACTTACAATAGATGAGCTGTTGAATGGGGGAAAAGCAACTTTAAATAAGGCTTGATAGGAGAGGGGATATTTGTTTAGAGAGGGATAACCAAAAAATATGTGATCTAAAATTCCCACTTCTAGACCACAGAATGTACAATCAAGGGAGTCGAGTATGTGAATTTGAAAAAGGTGAGAAGGAACAGAACAATGTCCAATTCTCATTTAAATAAGTGAGGAAATATATTTTTTGTAAAAATGGAGGAATTGTTGAAATCACAGTTTTGATGGGATAGTCCTTTATATTGAGGCACAGGAGGCTCTCTTGGATTAATAATTAAATTGCCAATACTCTGCCCAAATATTGTAAGATATATCTTGTAGGATGGAAAAAATGTGAGGTATTGGAATATGGTTTACGAGTGTAATAATAGGGTTGGATGCTCCTTGTTTTGCCAAGGAATCTGCAAAATCGTTACCGACTACGTTACAAAGAAAGCCTTATTTTTGGTGTTGGCTTCATACTTATTTAGATAATAATTCTATTTTACAGACATATTTTAATTGTGACAGGTATTTCACATGTCCACAGGTATTTAATGAAATATTATTTCAAATCGAAATGATCATAAAAATTAATTTATTCCTGTATGGTTTTATGATGTGCGCATTTATTCTTTCTTGAGTGCAATACACAAGTTTTAAAGTATTGCAGTAGAGGGATGCCTGGAGCGCCATGACCCAAATAGGAAAAGGGAAAAAATTAAAATCAATGAAAAAAAACCTGCTGTTGATGAAATTGATGGCTTCATAGGCATTTTCCACATTGACTATGGGCAGTAAGGGACCAAATATTTCCTGTTGCATTACGGGATCAGTTGGCTTGACATCAATAAGAATTGTAGGTTGAATGTATCTGTCTGCAGCATCAGTTTTACCTCCGTAAGCCACTTTGCTCTGGTCAATCAGTGAAGACAGACGGCTGGAAATAAAAATAAATGATGAGTGACTATGACAGTGTTTACAACTTGTTTCACATACTCAGATAGAGATATAAATTTTCATCATCATTACATACTAGTACCATATGTTTACAGGTTTATTTAATTTACATGTTTATTTTACGCACTTCTTTTTCTATTTTTTATTATGACTTTACCAATTTTACCATGTGTTTACTTCACTCAAAGTAACTATCCTTAATTGATCACCATGAAACAGGCAGCCGCCTAGTATGGTGATTCAATAAATCTAATCTACGTAAATGTCTAATATATGTAACATGTATTTTATAAATAAATAAATATTAAGCCTACACAAAAATTACAAGGGAAAAGGGAACACCTGAAGAACCTTCATTCTCTATGGTTTCACATAATGTAATATTTATTTATGTTCTTGTGTTGAAAAAGTGTATTGGTGACATTCAATTTTCATAACAACGGGTGTCCAATATAAAATATATATACAGGAGAGCATAGATTCTCAACCTTTTTTTGCCCACCGCCTACTTTGACAATATTTTTGCACCCCCTAACTCGTGAATCTGAAAATCTGAAACAGCAATTTTCATCACCATTATATTTACCACAACGGAGGGGGCGTAATGGGATGGGATAGGTTTCTCTAGGTCTCCTACCGCCCCCTGAAAGTCTGAAACGCCCACTAATTTTCTCTTGGTCTTCTACCGCCCCCCTGAAGGTCTGAAATACCTCCAAGGGGGCGTTATCGCCCACGTTGAGAACCTATGCAGTAGAACCTCGATAATTCTTATCCATGTTACTCAGAATGTTGCTGTAATCCGGACTGTTGAACGACCCTTTTCTCCTCATATAGAGGCTGCTGATGCAATTTTTTTTCCATAAAGTTAAGAACTCTTGTGCTGTGTCCACGCTACACTGTGCTGCAGGTTCATCTCATGGAGTTTTAGGTTATGAACATGGTTCTTATGCCAAAATGACAAAAATGTTTTTGCGTTAGTAGAGGGATAAAATATTTATTGGTCAATAAATATAACTTGCCATACTAAAATATTATCAGTTCATGACTAAATAAATGTGTTTTGTGATTCTTTTTCTAGTTCTTTAAATATAATTTTCCTAAGCAAACAGCTATTTAATTTAATATTTCTACCTAACATACTACAAACCAAACGCTTCGCTAGTACAAACAGTTGTTGTTTTTCATTAGTTTGGATTATCAAGGCTCTACGGTTTTTTTATATATACAGTTTTCAATTTGGGAGGTGGTTATGGGTACGCCTCCGTTCCGTGAACCATTTACTACATAACCAACACTTCTGCCATATGTAATAGACTGGGCCGAAAAAACTTTTTTTTTATTTCGAAGTTGTAATAGCGCGGAAAAGTTGCGAATTATATACACAAAAAATAATTTTAAAAATATTTTAAATCGGATGACATCTTCCGTTCGCGCATAGGCCCTAAAGTTTGACAAAATATGAAAAAAACTCATTTTTGCGATTATGTATTTAAAAAAATAAATTATTAAATGTTTTCGTGATGTAATAGTTTTTAACATCTTCAAAGAGAGCCTATAAACATTGTGTTTTAATTTGGTTCAGATCAATTGATATCTTCCGGTCGCGCATAAGCCCCAAAATTTGCCAAAATATTTTAAATTTCAAATTTTTACTCATTTTTCGTATTTGATCAGTAGACATCGGATTATATGCACTAACAAAGTGCCAAAATATGCATGCATAATGCACTAAAAAAGGCCGAAATATACACTAAAAACTCTTGATATGGCCAAAATATGCACAATGAAAAATCAAAAAACCATTTTTATTTGTATATATTTTAATTAAAGATGGTACAATAACAGCGAAGTATTCTTAAAATTGTGGACAGTTTTTGTGACAATATACGATTAACTGTTTTTCCAAGTTTTCGAGCGCTAATTTGTGACGTTTGTCACCCTGTATTTATTTGGACTCCGAAAATTGACGTCATTGTACAAAATTTAAAAATTGGCGCCGCCATTTCTGGAGATACCTGTTTAGGCAGGATATCACCTATACGGTTGATGCAGACATTAATGTTCTTCATGTCTTCTAGACTCGGGTTCCTAAGCAAAATAGCGTCTAACTTTTTGCGAATCTTTTCCGATATTGAATTAAGATGGGCGTTGGCAAGTTCGATCATTGTTTCCAGTATTTCTATTGACTTAAGTAGAGGAAGGTTTTTTGTTTCCAATTTAACTATGGCATCTGGTAACTTGTGGAAATGTGTTGAGATGAGGGTAATATTCTGTTTAGTGGATGCGTTTTCAAATGCTAGCTTGCACTTGACTGAATTGCAACTGCCTCAAGATTGTCAAATTGACGAAAATGAAACGAAATATGCACGATTGGGAAAAAAGGCTCAAAATATGCATTAACGCCGTAATTAGAGAGTTATATGCATTTGCATATGCAAATATGCAAATGCATATAATCCGATGTCCATTGATAAGCAAGCCAGACAACGACACTTGTTAGGCCTATGACATGATGGGTGATAACAGTAATAACGGGCGTGGTACTTTTCGACTTGCTATACATTTACATATATTTAAAAAGCGTAAATATTTAATTTACAGTATAGTTTTCAACAATAAACTTACTTCTATAAAAAATAAAAACAGAGTTCTGAATAAATAGTTCATGTAAGTTAAACATGTCCTCTATTTTGTAGCCGAATGTACTTTGAAGACTGATTTGCTGGTGAAGTCAGGCATAGATGATCTGGACAGCAGAGTGGTTCTTATAAATCCGTCTCGATATTCAGCTCCACAAACTTTTCCTGAGGCTTCCGTGACGAGTTTTACACAGCGTTCAACAGCCTGCGTGTGAACTGGGAATTGCTTGAAAATAATGTTCCAGTCAAGGATTGACTCACTGATGATGTGTGATTTGATCTCGTCGTCACTGATTTCTGCCAACAATGGGGGAGAAGATAAGTTTCAGTCCATCCAGTTAATCATTTCTGAGTATTCTTGTGCATTGAAGTTAATTTTTGGTGGTGTGAATGTTCTTACTGTTTTTCTTCTTCCGCCTTGCCTTCAGAATTCTTCGAAGTCCGAGCTCTATTATGTGTTCCTTGCCATCTTGAGTCATGGCTAACAGTAAGTGTTCTGGGTGGGCAAAAAACCATTCCATCCGATCACAGGGTCAATAACATCAAGCAAAGGTTTTGGCAAATACCGGGTAGATTGTATTGCTTGGTAAACAAATTTCGGGCCGTCTGTAAAGTGTTGTTTTGACTTGTTTTGATAGCAAACCACATTGGCATGTATGATTTTAATCTTTGATCTGAGAGTTCTATTTGATTTTGTCAACCACCTCGAATGTGATAAGTGCCCAGGATCACGTATAGCCAAATCTTCTTTACAGGTTCTTGATTTTATTGCCTTTGAAATATCAAGTAGGTATCGCTGATCTTTGCTAAGCACGTTTCTGTCTATCCGAATGATATCCTCGCCAGTAGGCAACTTGTTTGTTGGCAGATCTTTTGGAGTAATAAAAATGGGGCACTCGTATACCTGTCTTTTAAGAGTGGTAAGAACATTCACACCACCAAAAATTAACTTCAATGCACAAGAATACTCAGAAATTATTAACTGGATAGACTGAAACTTATCTTCTCCCCCATTGTTGGCAGAAATCAGTGACGACGAGATCAAATCACACATCATCAGTGAGTCAATCCTTGACTGGAACATTATTTTCAAGCAATTCCCAGTTCACACGCAGGCTGTTGAACGCTGTGTAAAACTCGTCACGGAAGCCTCAGGAAAAGTTTGTGGAGCTGAATCTCGAGACGGATTTATAAGAACCACTCTGCTGTCCAGATCATCTATGCCTGACTTCACCAGCAAATCAGTCTTCAAAGTACCTTCGGCTACAAAATAGAGGACATGTTTAACTAACATGAACTATTTATTCAGAACTCTGTTTTTATTTTTTATAGAAGTAAGTTTATTGTTGAAAACTATACTGTAAATTAAATATTTACGCTTTTTAAATATATGTAAATGTAGAGCAAGTCGAAAAGTATCATGCCCGTTATTACTGTTATCACCCATCATGTCATAGGCCTAACGAGTGTCGTTGTCTGGCTTGCTTATCAAATACGAAAAATGAGTAAAAATTTGAAATTTAAAATATTTTGGCAAATTTTGGGGCTTATGCGCGACCAGACGATATCAATTGATCTGAACCAAATTACAACACAATGTTTATAGGCACTATTTGAAGACATTAAAAACTATTACATCACGAAAACATTTAATAATTTTTTTAAAAAAATAATCGCAAAAATGAGTTTTTTTCATATTTTGTCAAACTTTAGGGCCTATGCGCAAACGGAAGATATCATCCGATTTTAAATTATTTTTTGTCTATATAATTCGCAACTTTTCCGCGCTATTACAACTTCGAAATCAAAAAAAAAGTTTTTTCGGCCCAGTCTAATATGTAACCCCAAGTGGTTCCCTACGTTTGGTGACTTAGGAGGGGTGACCGGGTACATGGGGTGAGGTTTGTCTGGATCTTGGCGGCGGATGCGTCTGCCTACAAACTGCGTGGCAGGCCGAATCAGGATAACTGGTTGAGGGAGACCTTTTGACCTCTCCTGCAGGACTCACTCGGAATATCGCCTTGCACAGTAGTGGGAGGGATAGATTAATACGTCCATCACCACTGGATTCCCTGACCCTCAGAATCCTACCAATTCCTCATGCCTTTTTCCTTCCTAGAACTTCCTTTTCTAATTATACCCTCCCAAAGCATCCCAAAAAATGACATAGCCCCTGAGGGGAATTATTTTCCTCAGGGCCTCCTGTGTGGAGCTTATGTAAAAAAAATTGTGTGTGATGTAAATATACATATATTGAAGTGAAAGTGAAATTTGAAAAAATTGTTATTATGGCAACACCGAGTAATACCGACTTTAAAACAAACATTAGGTTCTGACAGGTTAACTGGATGGGAGAATTGATAAAACTCAATTTCTTTTAACATTCTTATTTCCTGAAAATATACCAATACTTACTTGAAATGATTAATGTTTATGATTCTGCAAAAGTCTGGAGAGTGTTGAGGGTTCTCAGTGTACCAGGAATCTAGAATGCCCTTGGCTCTCTTCATGAACTCCCCCTGAACCTCCTTGGTGCAGAGGATATAGTCCGGGGCAATGCAAGTCTGCCCTGCGTTAATCAACTTGCCCCACAGTACCCTCTTTACAGTTATGTCCATGTCTGCTGAGCTGTCAATGTAGACAGGACTGAAAAATAAAAAATATAATAAAACAATTAGTTAATTCAAGAACGACCTGCGAAGTGTAAATTATTCTGAGACTTTTTCTCTTTGTACAGGTGACGGCCTCCGTGATCGAAGAGTAAGATTTTCAACTAGCAAATCCGCGGGTTCAAATCCTGACGTGCGCAATTAAATTAATTAATTAATTAATTGATTAATTTGTGTCATTTCACAATTAATTAATTTCAAATATTATTAATTAATTAATTTCAAATATTTAGAATATTTACGGCACGTTCCAGAATGGAAGATACTCACAGTATCGCCATGGGGAAATACCACTATTCAGAATTCAAACGTTGCTTAAAATGGCTTTTAGCTGTGTTTGGTGACCAGATCTGAGTAACCGGGTACTTCCCCAACTTCCTCTTCCCCATCTCCTTCCCCTCCGCACTACCTTCAGCCTCACAACATACCCCAATTGGGTATGCCATAGTCTCACTGGCTCTATACAGGAGCAGTTGGGACTCTTATACGGTATTTACATTAAAAAAAGCACTTAATTTAATGTTTATAATAAGCAGTTAGATTGTGATTTGCCTGAGAAGGGATAGGTTAAAGAGTTTCTGCAATGGTGGGTCTCCTGTGATGCATTTCCACAAATATGAGGTATCACAAACATTGAATTAAATTTTTGTGTAATCATGAGAAATGAGGCGTGTTTGTTTACATTTTTCAAACAGATTCATTGTTTGTGGAAATGCATATTATTAATATTACCACAGACATTGAACCAAATATTTTTGCAAACACAAAACGTTGGGGCAGGGTCACAATGCTTTTGTTTTCCGTGGCAAAACAAAAAGCATTGTGGCTCTGACCCAGTGTGTTGTTTTTGTCCGATGTTTTAAAAACATTCAGCATTTAACTAGTAAAATAACAAAAATTGTAACACTAAAAAGAGACAAACACATACATCTACAGAATTTAGCCTGCCAGAGAATGAGATAGTATAATCGGTCTCCTCTTTGTGCGATGCTGCGTAGACTATCGGTCTCCTCTTTGTGCGGTGCTTCGTAGCCTCCCACTCTTGTCTGCTTTAGTTTTCTGAAGGTTTCATATCTACCGCGTGTGAATTGCACACTCTGTTTTTTTTTGTACTTTTGAATGTAGGTAGTAACTTTGTGGTTAACAATTGTAAATAAATCAATTAATTTTTCTTCGTTAGAACTATTTTATTTTTATAAACGCCGAGCGTTTTCAAAACATCCGTTTCTTCATCAGGGCAAAATATACTAACTTATCATTACGAAACAATGTGTGAACGTAATGGTGACCGTCCAACTCAGAATGAAACCAACAGACCAGCTGAGAAAGGTCAGAGTGATGATTAAAAAAAATGGTTAAGTTAGGTTAGGGTTACCGGCTATTTCAAAATTATTTTTTCATAGCTTTTAATAACCTTTCTGAGGTGGTTCTGAGTTGGTTTCATTCTGAGTTGGCATGGAACCGAACGTAATATATTACTAAGTGTTGGGGTAGGGGTGGGGGCGTGACGAGGGATTAGTGAAGAGCGGTGAAGGAGACAGAAACAAAGGTGAAAGGGAACATGTCTTAGATGGGACTGTAAGATAATATTTTTTGTTTATTGATAATATTATTGTTTCACGAAGCAATATTTACGATGCATAATACCTGCAGACAGAAGGAAAGAGGCCATTGACAACTTTGAATTTGGTCTAAATTCATAAAAAAAAATTTAAATACTGATGCACTTATGAAGAAGTAATACTGATAAAATTTACGGTGCTCCAGATTTTATGTCCGGGTTAAATCTTTCCCAAATGAAAGACTAAACCCTTCCACACACTTTTCCACAAATTAATATCTAGTAAATTCACGTAATGTTTAATTCACGCACTATATAAGTATAATAAATACAAAACAATACGTCAATCCACCAGAAACATAATGGGAAAATATTTCACCGACTCCAGATATTTTCATATCAGAGGGTTCGGCTCTGATGAAATCCTAACTGGTCCGATAAATCCTACTGATCCCTCAATATAAATATTTAAAAAATCTTTCGTAATCCTACATGTATTTAAAATGACTGACTTTTGCATTTTTATGTACAAATTTTTTGACAAATCTAATACGCCTAAATTTTGAATGAGAGAGCTAGGTATAATGCCAGTAGCCGAAATAACAAATGGTAATATTTTTATACTCTGAGAATGCCAAATTCTTTTAATCTCATTTCCTAAATCTGTATATTTTCTTATTTTTTCAGAAACAGTTTTCTGAATATTACAAGAATTTGGAATAGCGACATCAATGATAGAAGTTATTTTTTTAATTTTGTCATGTAAAACTATATCGGGTCTATTATGACTAAATTTTCTGTCTGTTAGAATAGTTTTATAATAATAAATTTTATAAAATTCATTTTCTAAAAATGAATTTGGTTCATATTCATAATATGGTACATTACGGCAGTCAATCAAGTTATGTTTAATAACCAAACTTTGGTGAATTATTTTTAAAACTTGATTGTGCCTAAATGTATACTCGGACGGCGCTAATACAGAACATCCCGATATAATATGTTCTATAGTTTCCGGAAAAGCCAAACATTTTCTACATAAATCATCAATTTGATTTGCATCTTTGATGATATGCTTCCTATAATTTTTAGTATTAATGACTCTATCTTGAATGGCAAGCATAAAGCCTTCTATTTCTGCGCTCAACTCTCCAATACTCAACTCTCCAATAAACCATTTGTTTGACGAAAATTTGTCAACATATTTATGTTTGGTTGAGATAATTGAAGTGTTTTGCGTGAAGAATTTTATTTGACCAGGAATCTAATAATTCCTGGTTGGTATTTATAAGAATGCTGGCATTCTTGTCGTATAAATTTAATGGCGAAATATTTCTATCTGCCTTGCAAATTATTTTGTGCATTTCTGAACTATCAGCTTTCCTATGGAAAAAAATTTCTTAGCATTTCTACCTGATTATGTTTTAAAGATGTTATTTTGACTATACCTCTACCTCCTAAATTTCTAGGTAAATTTATTCGTTCTATAGCTGAATTTGGATGATGGGAATAAAATTTTGTTAATGTAGTTCTAAGTAATCTTTCTAAGCTATCTAAATCTGTATTAGACCATTTAATTATGCCAAATGAGTAAGTTAATAGAGGTATTGCCCAAGTATTTATCGCCTTTACTAAATTTTTAGCAGATAGATTGCATTTCAAAATTTTTCTAATAATAGTTTTAAATTTAATCCTAATATCATTTTTAATACTAGTATGATCTAATCTATTTGATTGCAGATATCCTAAATATTTATAAACTTCATCCCCTTTCATAATTTCAATTTTGAAATTTCTAAATATACCCTCGTCTCCATCTACAATTTTACCTTTCTCTATATGGATCGTTCTACATTTATCTAAACCAAAAGTCATTTTAATATCATCTGAAAAAATTTTAACTACTTTAATCTTTTTCTCTAAATTTGGTTCTGAATTCGAATATAATTTTAAATCATCCATAAATAATAAATGAGAAATTATATTTCTCTCTCTTGTATTACCTTTAATTTTTATTCCAAACTTGCTTTTAATTAACATTTTAGATAGAGGATTTAATGCTAAGCAAAACCAAAGAGGACTCATTGAGTCTCCTTGAAAAATCCCTCTTTTTATTGAAATGCCCGGTACTATAGTTTTCTTATCTTTCAAATTCAAAAGCAAATCGGTATTCCAAAATGCCATAATTATTTCCAAAAAGCTAATAATAATTGGGTTAATTTTGTATATATTTAAAACTTTTATCAGCCACGAGTGCGGGACACTATCATAAGCCTTTTGGTAATCTATATAACAAATATGTAAATTACTTTTTTGGGTTTGAATCTGTTTTAGAATTACAGAATCAATAACTAATTGTTCTTTACATCCCATATGCTTTCTGCGACAACCTTTTTGTTGTTCAGATAAAACATTTTTTTCATCTAAATGACTGTTTATTAAATCTGTCAAGCAAGAGGTTAAAATTTTATATATTGTCGGTAAACATGTAATGGGTCTATACTGAGAGGTATTATTAAAATTTTCGCTTTTAGGCAACATAATGCCCTTAGAAAATTTTGAGGTTCTCTGACAAATTTTGAAAGATTTTTTGCCAAAAGGGGGTGTAAAGTAGTCAGACGTTTATACCAAAAATTATGTATCCAATCGCAACCCGTGGCTTTCCAATTATGAGTATTTTTTATAATTTTGGCTAACAATTCAACCCATATATCAGAAAAACTCATTTGTTCAATGTCTGAACAATTGAGTTCTTCATTTTCTATCCACGGACCTGACTCATTATGTTTTATATCTTTACTCCAAATATTTGTCCAAAAATCGCGCATATCTGATTCAGATGGCAACGGATTATTATTATTCGAAATAATATTTTGTTTATCGTCAAGTTTGGAATAAAATATTTTCTCATTTTTCTGAAATAATCAATTATTATTTTTTTTATTATACGTATAATTATATCTTTTTAATCTACTAGCTTTTACACCTAATTTTTGTTTTAACAAATCTAATAAATCATTGATTATATTTTCATTATTATTACTACCAATGCTATAACCAAATTTTCTCCCAATTACATCTACATGTCTCAAAATATTCCTACTTCTATTTCCGTTTTTATACTCTATTACTCTAGCTATGCTACTTCTTAAAAATACTACATCATTTTCTAATCTACTCTGCCATTCTGGTTTTCTATAATTATATGATCTATCATCAGAAGACGTTAATTTAACTCCTAACTTATTACATATAGTGATAGCACTAGCATACACTATTGTATGAAGATCTAAAAAACTAATGTCATCAAATATAATTTTAGTTAATTAATTAATTTAGATAATTTCTTTGACGTATGTAATTTTGGTAATTTTGGTCTAACTGTGGGCTCTATATCTATATATCTATTTATATTATTATGAAGTAAGTTAGCTAATTCTATAATATTTTCATCTAGTAAGTTTAAATTTGCAATGTTGATTTCCCTAAGATTATAAATAACGTCTAAGTTATTTGAGTCTACTGTAATATCATTGGATTCTTCGACTAGAATATTATCTGAACTATCTACGTTCAATGTATCTGATATAACATTACTACTCGTATTAACTTGTTCTAAATTATTTTCTAATTGCAATCTATCTGCTACTTCCTTTTTTATCTGATCTAATGTTACTACAGGAATTAAATTATTTTTGAAAATTGCCCTCTTTTGGTCTGCTAATCTTTGTTCGTTTACTTGGGCAATCGGATAATTTTGTGAGAAAATTAAATGTAATTATTATTATTACTGATTATTATTATACTGATTATTATTTTATTTTATTTATTTTATTTTATTTATTAACAGAAACAAACAGTACATTATTTACATTGGTGAAAAAAGTTTACAGTTAATAAGTATATTTCAAGTTAGGTACCTATGATATGTTTCATTGAAGTATCTTGTTTATATTAAATTTTTACCGGGTGATGTGCGTTGTGGGAGGGTGTGTGAGGGTGTGAGAGGGTGTGATTACTGAGTATTACTGATTATTTTTACTGATGGCACTTATGAAGAAGTAATACCTCTTTCCACCCAACTCCAGGGTGACTGGTGTGAGATGCTTGTTGGCAGCAGCGTGAACTACCCTTCCCACCTCCGTGGATCCAGTGAAGAAAATGTAATCGAACTTTTGCTTCAACAGTTCTTCCGTCTCCTGCACTCCTCCCAGAACAACCTGCACCACATCCTGTAATACACAAATACCTAATTTTTTTATATTTCACTTAATGCTAAATGAGTCTATCCCTATTCCTCAATACATCCCCAGCACACTTGCTAGCTCTACGTTTGTAAATAATCATTCCTCGATTGGTAACATAAATATTGACAATCTAATGATCAATAAATACCTGAATAATTTAGATGTTAGTAAGGGTGCTGGTGGTGACGGTATCTCGCCATATTTTGTCAAAAAATGTGCCAAAACTCTTTCTTACCCTTTAACTAACATATTTATAATGCCACTAATAGAAGGTAAATTTCCCACAAAGTTTAAAGAAGCAATTATAATCCCTATTCATAAACAAGGCTCAAAAATTAACATTGAAAACTACCGCCCAATCTCGATACTCACGGTATTTAGTAAACTTTTTGAACGTGTTGTCTACGATCAAATTTACACAATAATTGTTCGCAATATACAAAACCAACAACACGGATTTCTTCAAAAGAGATCAGTACTAACAAACTTGGTAAATTTTACGGAATATTTAACGAGCAATATGGACAAAAGAAACCAAGTAGATGTAATCTACACTGATTACTCTAAGGCCTTCGATAAGGTAAACCATTTCATCCTTATTCAAAAATTAAAACAGTTAGGCATCCATGGTGACTTACTCCGGTGGCTCACTTCATACCTTTGGAGTAGACTTCAAAGTGTCTCAATTGGGGGAACAAAGTCCAGCTTCTTTTCTGTGCCCTCCGGTGTACCTCAAGGTTCTCATTTAGGCCCATTATTATTTAATGTGTATATATATGATATTTACAAATGTTTTTTACATGCTAATTACCTAGCATATGCAGATGATAAAAAAATATACTTAGTTATTAAATCAATCAATGACTGCATTAAACTCCAAAAAGACCTCAATCGTCTTTTTGTCTATTGCGAATTAAACAAACTTGTTATTAACATCTCAAAGTGCAATAAATTAACATTTACACGTAATAAAAATATAATTTCATTTGTATACACACTGAACGGCACACATATCAATGAAGTAAAATATATCAGGGACCTTGGGGTAACGATGGATGTCAAATTAAACTTTATCCAACACACTGATGAAATAATTAACAAAGCCAATAGAATGCTGGGATTTATAATTCGTATAGCAAAACCCTTCCACAACATAAACACTCTATATTCCCTTTACACCTCATATATTCGCCCGCACTTGGAACACTGTACACCGATCTGGACTCCTTTATACCAAGCCCGTATTGAAAGAATAGAAAGAATTCAAAAAAAATTTTTTAAACACTTAAATTATAAATTCAAATTACACTTCTCAAATTATACCGAATCCATTAAATTTCACAATTTCAAATCCCTCCAAACACGACGTCTAATTTTTGATCAAATCCTATTGTTTAAAATTCTAAACAATGGCCTGGACTCACCAGAACTTACCAATTTAATAAATTTTCATATTCCGTCAAGATCAACCCGGCAATCCGATTTATTTTATTTACCCTCTTGTAGAACAAACATTAGAAAAAACTCCCCAATTCCTCGTGTATGTGCACAATATAATACAAAATTTCCCAGCATTGACATTTTTAGTAAAAACCTTAAGAAATATCGATATGAAGTAACGCGTACGATCGATTATTAATATGAGAATACATCGTGAGCATCTCCTATCCTTTTCCTATATTCCTCTTCCTCTCCTCTTCCTATAACCCAACATTAATTATAATATAATAAAACTTCATCTCCGATGTACTTTAGCATAAGAAACCTCTGTGGCTTGACTCCGGTTCAATTATATATTTATCACTGTATATGTATTATGTAAAAGCTGTTTGTTTCTTACAAATAAATAAATAAATAAATAAATAAATCCCTTTCACTATTTACCCCTTTACCGTGAGGAGGGAGAAGCTTAACTATCAAGTACATTAAAAATATGCTTCGTTTTCTAGTATGTAATAATAGAAGCAACTATCAAGTAGGTACATTAAAAAATATGCTTCGTTTTCTAGTTTGTAATAATAGGAGCTTAACTATCAAGTACATATATTAAAAAATATGCTTCGTTTTCTAGTATGTAATAATAGGAGCTTAACTATCAAGAACATTAACAAATATGCTTCGTTTTCTAAAATGGAATAATACGAGCTTAACTATCAAGTAATAAAGTACATTCAAAATATTCATTTTCTAGTACGGAATACGTGTTCTATCGATGTTCCATGGCTTCTTACTTCATTGAGTGGTTTATTTATGCTACCACGGTAGGCGGTAGGTACCTACTACAGAGAGCACATTATTGAAGAGTGTCTATTCTACCAGTTCCATGGGGGCACATCGATGATGCACAACGCCACATTGGATGCCATAAAACGGCTGAAAAAGCTGAGCATTCATCACCCCCATGTAGCCAGCTAGCCACCATCAACTCTTCGACAATATGAAGCAACATCATTGTAACTTATTGAAATTTTTTACATGATCCAGGTATTTGGGTATCAGTTCTGCGATCAGGTTGGAGCAGGCCACAGACAGCTCCGAGGGTTTGAAGATGACAGTGTTGCCGGCCGCTATAGCCCCGGCCAGAGGCACGAAGCCAAGTTGCATGGGATAGTTCCACGGAGACATCACAAGCACTACTCCATACGGATCCTTGTAGATCAGTACTCCATCAAGTGTGTTCATTAAGCCTTTATGACGCTGGCAAACAAAAAATTACATTATTAAGACGACAATAAACCCTAAAATATATTCAGAATCTTAACAACATAAGTAAAGAAGCCCACCATTGTCCCTCGAGCCTCCGGGGGAGCGGTAGCACCCCCTCTGGGAACCACCAGAGTACTATATAAATAGATTAGAATGTAATTATTTAGTTCTTACCTTTTCAGGCTTCACCCAATCCCTCAAATTATTCAGAGTATTCTGCAGGTCGTGTTTGTTGTACTCCACCTCCAGGACGGAAGCCTCCATACGGGATCTCCTCAGGTCCTTGCCCAGGGCCTCGATGATCCTTTCGGTGTTATCCTCGTACAGCCTCATCAGGGCTTTGAGCTGCTTCTCCCTGAAATCCACGGGCCTGGTGATCCCCCGGTCGAAGGCATCCCTTGACCGCTGGACTATCTGGAACATGACCAAGAAAAAAAAGTGTTAACCAATCTGTTATAAATTGTGGTTGTAAATTATTCTTTTTTGGTCGTTTCCTCGTTGCTGAGCATCGTGAATCATGACCACCACTCCAACATCCTTAGTGGACAAGGCTCCTCCACTCCTGGAGAGCCACGGACACCGACGTTCTCAGTTCTGGATGATGTGATTTTTCATCAGTCCAACGCAGTGATGATCTCTGCTTCTTCTTTTTCCCTGCTTTCTCCAGGTTCGAGTTATCAGTTTTGCAAGCAACATGATCAAAATATCTTAGTGTACGCTGGCAGACAGTTGATGATAGCCTATTGTGGATGCTCAGCTCTGCCAATTGGATAGATTTGTGTCTGGCTGTCCATGGTATCATGGAATCCTGGAATATTTCTCTCAATAATAATAATAATCTTTACATAATATAAAATGAAGTCGCTCCCGCTGTCTGTGCGCTTAGATCTTTTAAACTACGCCACGGATTTTCATGATGTTTTCACCAATTGTGAGGAAGGTTTTTAGGTATATAATTTGTCAAGGTTTTGTGTAAATTGGTTGAAAATAAAGGGAGTGGGCTGGCAAGCGGGCAGAGGACAGCGGGCTGGCAAACGGACGGTGTGGATTTGATTTAACAGATGGCGTTGGTTATAAAGGTTGGGTAATAGCATGGCGTTATGTTTCGTTAGCCACAGAAACGTGTGACCGGGTCTGCTAGTTTATAATAAATTAGGGATTCAGCTTATTTTTTACGATACATTCGCCGTTTTACTAAAATGCCAATATTTTTTTGGTAATCGCGTATTCACACTGGAATAAGTTAGATGTTTTGGCTTTATTATTAATAATGGTAGAGTTATACTAGTAAGGTGTGACGTGACGTGATGTTCTCCGTCGTGATGGCTAGCGTTCCCATCTATAAGTTGTCTTCTGACGCCTTATGACGATATTTCAAATCAATACAGTGGCCCGCGCGTCACTACACAGTCTACACACTACACACCACGTGGTACGTACACACTAGCCAAGAAGCGGCCGTCCCCGCGCCCCTCACCTCTCTGTCGAAAATCGAGATACCTAGCTTCTCTCGAGTCACGACAAACCGCATCATGACACAACGGAACTTACTAATATAATCGCATCCATACTAAATGTATGAAACCGATACCGCTGTAATTACTACTCTTAGTTTTTATTTATAAGTTAAAAAATAAAATGTTACCAGATTATATGTTGAATAATGTTAGAATCAACAGTACAGTTCATTGTTATCCTACGAGAAACTGCAACGATTTTAGGCTTCCTAAAACAAATTTATCGGGAACACAAAATAATATTTATCATAAAGGTTTTAAAATGTTCAATGAACTCCCTGTAAATGTTAAGGAGGCTAAAAGTCTTGCAGTTTTTTCGTGGATTATGTCTTAATGTTGTAAAGTCCAAATTTTAGTCAGTATATAGGTAGTAAATAATATTGTAGTAGTCATAGAAAAGAAAACATTAGATATCATGTCAAATTTTATATCTAAATAAAATACACAAATTTAGATTATAATTCGGTAACAGATGACTTAAAATAGTTGTCAATCTCTCCACATATCTAGGCAATGATATAGGGCTACTTACGCGGTAGAATGGCGTCAGGGACGTTTCGTACCTACTGTTATTTAATTAATTAGGTACCTACTAGATGTAACTACTTACCATGGGACGTAAAAATGGGCAATAAGGCCTTTTCATACTAAACTTAATTTTGGTTTTAAAGCCAAAATACCAAACTAAACTGAATATTTTATTAGCCCCTTATGCCATTTTTTTAAAGTCGCCCGCCTAGCTCAATTTCATCGACCGCTCCTCAAAACAACTAGTTACAACTTCCTCTAAAGCAGTTGAAAGAATCGCCCCCTTAAAATTATCCAGCCCCCCCCCCCTCCCCCCTGAAACGAAATTTAAAAATTTCGCCCATTTACGCAGCAATTAATTTCCTACTACAAATAAAAAAATGATGAGAAGTACATAAATAAAACACATTAGATTGACATTGAGTATTATGCCTCAGTTAAAATTTTTGTGCATGAAAGGGTAGTTTATTTAACAGAAATTGTCAAATTGTACACCTTCAGAAGGTGTGTGTCAATGTGTCAGTGTGCATAGCTCGTGAATGAGCTTATTTTCTATTTTGACACAATGCCCACTCGAACTTCTGCAGCGCCCCCTAAATGTTAAAAATTTAAAAACGCCCCCCCCAGGCCTCCAAAACGCCCCCAGGGCTAGCGCCCCCGTTAAGAATCACTGCTCTAAAGTGTCTTGCTTAGCTCATTCTCACCGCTCCTCCAAACAAGTAGTTAGAAGTTGCTTGCCTAGCTCATTCTCATCGACCGCTCTTCAAAACAACTCTCTTCTCGGACTTCTCAACTTCTCGAACGGCCGATTTTATAAGTTTACCTACATAATGCAACAACTCGACGACATTGAGAAGCGTGATGTATCTCACCTGTCTACGAAACTCACGATCCTCGTAGGTACGAATTGCATAATTTCGTTTTTCATTGAGGCCACAGCAATTCACGTTTTACAATGTTGTCTTGCTAATAAAAGATTGCTTGTGATTTTGTAGAACGGCGTAATATTGATTGTGTTGTAAGCAGAACTTTTATGGCGAACATAATTTTCAATTAGTCAATTCGTAAATAATTAATATAATTTAACACCTCAAAATTAGGTAGTATATCGGCCATTGTTCCCAACTTTTAGATATATCAATCTGAGTATCCGATCAGGTAAGCGATTGGTTTAGAGCCGCTCGATTCGCCTGTTGGGAAGAGCATATTTGTGCATTTGAGAAGTGTTCAGCCAAAATTTCAGCTCAACTGTTGATCAGTAAGATTGGGAACAACGGCCGCAAGAAGTAAGTATCTGGCTTAAAAATAATGTTGTAGGTACCGATGATGCGATGTAAAGGTATTAGGTATAATGATATGCTATCAACAGCACAAAAAAAAACAGTAGGTAATATTACAGCTTAACTTTGCAGTCGGTGCCGTCGCTAGGAAAGATTTTTAAAATAGAAAAATTCTATGAATTAATAAAATGTTTGTTCGTTCGCCAGTAGCAGGTAGTTTCCCATTTAGCCGCCTGCGAAATTGTGTCAAGCTGTACCTTCTTCAGAATATTAAAGTTTGGGTCTCCCTATTATTAAGTTTTCCCATGTAAATAAATTATAACGTAATAACAGGGAATGATATTAAACTTTAGATCACGTACATTCTCTATCGACTTAATATAATATAGAATTTTAAAGCAGCTAAGTAAGCTATCTAGTGTAATTGAATCCTTATGCGGGAAAAACAGCGATGGGAAAAAGTGAGTTCTGGGATAATGGCTGTTAAACAATTCCGTTGGTTGTACGACCACAGTGAGCATACCCACATTGAAAGTAAAATATATGTATTTGTAATAATAGATAAAACATTTTGATTGTACTTTAATCGATAATTTTTTTATTACAACTCAGTTTTAAATATTTTTGTAGAATAAAACATCAAATTGTAATATTTAATCATTGACGATAATAATTATAATTCGCAAACGAAACTTGTGAAACAGAAATATCAGAAACAAATTCAGGCTCATCTAGGAATTAAATCTAGGACCTCAGCCTTGTCGGGGTTGCTCTACCACTTAGCTAATTCGACCATATCAACTCTGGTCATATCACTCATATGGGGAGTACGGATATTATTGGAAGCATAGTGGTGTTCATTTGTATTTTGTTGATAGTGCTTCAATATAAACGAATTATGAATTAATAATAAGCGGAAAGGACAGATCTACATGTTACACTAATTTTAAAAATCAGTAACCATCACTGTTTCCCAAAATTTAGATTTTTAAATTACGAAATTTTCGTTTATTATCGGATTTCGACGACTTTTCATGTCACATTATGATGTACTGAAAATAAATATTATTTCTGGCACAATTCACATTTGTCAAAATGCTGATAATATTCAAGACCTGTACAATTTTCATGGGCCCATCCGTGATAACCTTGGAATTGAATCCAGTCTTCTTCGAAGCTTTCTCCGAAGATTATGCAAACTTCATCTTTGTTATAATCCTTATGTAGTTTTAGTTTATCTGTTTTCTTAAAATTGATGGTGCTAACATTATTTTCTTTATTGTGTTTGGGCGGATTCTTTTTTGATTCATCCATATTTACGTACCTTGTATTTGTCTTCGAATAAAGCTGAAGACACAATATCCGGTGGTCAAATTTCGTTTTCTAAGCACAACACGACCCCAACGGCTTTGGCGATAGTCATGCAAACACTAGGCACCTAGAATTAGTTCAGCAATATTATGAACTAACTTACATCGTCCTATATATACGCCAGTTAAAGAAATAACACTTGTACGATACCATACGTTGTCCGATAATGTAGGTACTCCCCCTAATGTATTATTAATAATGTATTATTAATGTATTAATGTATTATTCCCCCTATCTTCGACTAAGAACTACCAACATTATCTTCATTTTATTTTAATTTTCTTATCTTCATTTTCATTAACGGGGAGGGGGGGGACCCCTTCAAACTAGTTCGGTTCGCGTTCTAGTAGCTCGGTACGCGATAATACCTACCTTTATTACCGCGAACAATTTAAAAAATAAAATCGGCTAATTTTGGGATATGGAAGGTTTTTAACCTATTTAAATTGGCTGAAAATCTAGTTTCGGTCGGTCACTACTTCACTAGATATTTATTTGTAACCTTGGCACAATGGCTAATGACCTCTGACCTATTTTGTAGATACCTACACCTACCTGGATTTTTCATTCATATGTAGGTATAAATTATTTATCCTTTAATACCGCCAACGTAATAGTAAAGGTCATAAAATTTAGCAATTAATTAATCTTCGGACTTTTATAGACAATTTCGTCATCAATCTTCTAATTCTACGCAATCTCCAAAAAAATAAAAACACAGTAATTATTCTAATTGGTACGTAGGTAGGTATACATTTCAGAGCAACAAACGATTCACAAGAACTAATATACAAACATGTACAGTCTTGAGTCTGTCAAATAAGAGTAGAAAATAAATGAGGGCGCCACCGTTGCCCAAATGGCAATACTAAAAGTATAATCACGGCTTTAATCTAAAGCTGTGTAACCTACATTTTTATTAAAAATTAAAAAGGCATAAAAGTGAGAAAAAAAAAATTGCAATACAGATACCCACTGATCTCAAAATTAGAATTGTATATAGGTATACTATTATTATATTGCAAATTAGTGTTAACATAATGAAGAATAACGATATTGTAATAAAATATAAAGCACACTTTAGAAATTGCTCACATTTATTTAATATTAGCTTAAGTACCTAGCGTTGCCCGGGCTTTAGATCATGCCTCTAATTTTAGATCTGAATATATTTAACTCATTCAGGTCTAAAAGTAGTGTAACTACCTAAACTCGCCATTAATGATTCTTCCTTTCCGCCTACAGTTAAATTCAAGTCTATGTTAAATTAAATGAAAGCCAATCAATTTGCAAAACACAATTTAATCAAATTTATGTCATTTTGTAGGTACCTTCACAATATTGCTTCTTCGATTTTTTTTTTTAAGAACAAAAAAATGTTTTTTTAAATGTGTGTACAGTGTTTTGAATTTTCAGTGTCATTGCACTTTTAAAGAATATTTGACAGATAAATTGGTGTTGCCAGCCTAATTAGTTCAATTTTTTATATTTTCTACTCTTATTTGACAGACGTATCGGTTTCGCCGGTTAATATAATAAATCATTTGATCACGTTTTCTGTGAGATATTTTCACAGACACCGTTGAGTCTTTTTGGTACCTACTCGAGAATTTATTTCGGAGAGTATATCAAAATCGCAAGATTTTTTTTTTAATAGAGTTTTATTAAATAGAACCCGGGAGGGGGGTTCGCGAGACGGGAGAAGGGGGGGAAGTAGAGTGAGGAGAGGGAAGGTGGAGGAATAACATCAGAATAACATATACGAGCTCTAGTATCATGAAATTTGTATAAAAAATTGGCACGCGAGCTGTTTGAAAACTGAATGCATCGGGAATGAACGTATGTAATGCAGGAGGGGTGAGGGAACCCGGGAGGGCAGAGGGGAACTCGGGAGGGGGGGAGGGGAACTCGAGAGGGATATCCGCGGGAGGGGAGAGGCGAATAAAAGAGGGGGAAGGGTAACTCGGAAGGGGGGTTCGCGGGACAGGGGAAGGGGGGAGTAGAGTGAGGAGAGGGAAGGTGGAGGAATAGGAGTAAACGCGAGGGGGGAAGGGGACGTGGGGGAGGAAGGGGAGGAAGAAGGTGAACGGGACGAATGGGAAAGGACGCGTAGGGAGAAATAATTTCTTTATTTAATGGCATAGCAACGCATGCCG
Source organism: Limnephilus lunatus (assembly GCA_917563855.2). NCBI lineage: Eukaryota > Metazoa > Arthropoda > Insecta > Trichoptera > Limnephilidae > Limnephilus > Limnephilus lunatus. The sequence goes on from OU830593.1 coordinate 52,422,518, forward strand.
GGTACCAGCTAGTAAATAAATAAATTAATCGTTGTCAGCAAAAACCATCGACGCTCCATTCGCACAGTTACCGGCTTTACAATTTACAATGAACGTAAGCGAAAAAAAAGATGCATAAAAACATACGTGCGACAGAGAAAGGCGTGGGTGGGGAGGCATGCCACTTTTTTCAAAACCTTAAATTCGCCCATTGCGAGGTCTGTATCAACATCAGGCCGGCATTAAAGTTTGGAGTGTACTATACAGTAAGCTCATGTTCACTGTCTATTTATAACCACGCATTATTTATAACCTTATGTTTTTGACTTTGTAAGTAACATGTTATTGTCATTAAAATTATGTTATTATTACTACTGTGTAAAAGAAAAGGAAGAAAATAAAAATGGAAAATATACTTAAAATGTAACCAATAAACGACTGTAATATGATATTATATTATGTATTCATATATTTTTTTGGATGAAATAAATAAATTGAGTCAGGAGAGAACGAAAGAAAAAAATGTATAGAAAATTCACCACATTCTAGAACAAAGCTATCCAGGGCCCCTAGCATGGTCGATCGATATAGGTTTTATCGAAAATGTCGGTAACTTGTCATCCCTCCCGAGCACGACTGCAGGCCGCTAACGAGCAAACAACAGTTCGCGTCAAATAAATTAGGAACCCTTAGTCATTGTGAACTGTTGTTTGTTCGTAAGCGGCCTGCAGTCGTGCTCGGGAGCATAAATATACCAAACCACCCACTAGATCGATAACTTCGGGCTTTAGTACGTGAAAAATTTGGTCACTATTTCACCATCAAAATGCAATAATTTTTCGACTTCTTTTTTTTTACTTATCACTTGTGACGTCACGCACCATAGACGAAGATAGAGTAAGCAACAACAGAACAATGCGTGACCATAGACAGTATAATTTTCTTTCGGGGCCTACCCAATACCACCCAAATCATTAGCCTAAAATATTATTTTAAAAATAAAACTCGTAATTACATAATAATTCTATTATAGAAAAAGGAAATACAAGAATATATAATTAAAATATGATTATGCGTTCCTACAAAACTACTGAATTTAAAATATTTTCATCTTTTAACAGAAAATTTAAAACTCAGAATTACATGTACATATTTTAAACAAGAATACAATATAAGCAGGTTATATTTCTGTAGCAAATTGCCATATGAGGACGTTGTTTTGAAGATAAATTTCTCTTTTGAACGTACCTATTATATCTTTCGGCAGGTAAAAATAAATTTATCATATTTCCGAGATCCACGGAGACATTAGTTTGCATAAGATGTTTGATTCTTCATAACATTATATTTGTTTATTTGACATTTAAAGTAGCTCAGCTCACCATATTTTCCCTGAAATCATAAAAAATAGGATAAGTTGTATTTTCTAAAAACTACATTGGTTCAGTTATGGAAATTTGTAAAAGAATGCAATTTTTATTGTATTTGTGTATGTGTATTATAGTACATACCTATGTATGTATGTAGTTACATTTCCTTCCATGTCTTTTAACTTTTGATTTATGATAACTCTCATATTAAACCAAGTTCTAGGATACCTACTTATTTATATAAAGAAGCCTACTCAAATACATTAAATTTGACTGACGTTTTTGTAAAATGAAAGTTATAAAAATAATAATTACCTCTGCATCATGCACCATGACTGATAGTATTTCCCTTAACCTCATGTAACCATCTCCAGAAACAGAAGCGAATGTAATGAAATGTGGATAAAGAATGTTATATTGTAAACAAGTAAAGTTTTGTCGGTTCAGATTCCACTGAAAAATATGAATACATTTATTAATATACTGATAAAAATATAAAAAAAAAATGTTGAAAATAAGAACAGAAAATGCAATATAGAAAACATATTTACCTTTTAAAGATGTAATCGTGATGTTGGATAGCGTCAATTATTAGATCCCAGGTGAAACATAAATATGTTCTGAAAACGGAAACATGTACATCAGTTTAAAATACAATTAAGCAATACATTATAGGAACACTGAAATAACAACCAAAGAAAGACTCCCACCTGTAATTTTGTTCCAATTGCGGGTCCTGTTCTCCCATTTTTCATTCGATCGTGAATTCCCAAAATTCATAATCGTTACTTATTGCGTCGGAAATGTAAATGTAAATTGTCAATCAAACGTAAATAAAGCAGAAAAATGCAACAAAAATAAAAGATTCCTATTGGTTGATTTAGTAGCCGGTGACCATAAACAAATCGAAGTGGACTTATGAAGTCACCCAAAGATTCTGATCACGTTTTGGCTTGGAGTTATAGGTACCCGCCTGCTCGATTGACGACAAGTTACCGACATTTTAGATAAAACCTATATCGATCGACCATGCTAGGACCCCTGGTTTGATGCTTGTAATTTTAACGTCTCATTTTTTCTACTATTTTTGTGAGACACATCTTCCAGCATGACACGGTCTTACAAAAGTGTAGTATTCGCAATCTTGCTTCAGCGTGGCAACATTAAAGTAAGTAGCCGAACGCTTCCGATGGCACCCGAAGTCGGTGATCGGTGAAGCAGGCAGCGCGCGGTAAATCGGCCGCTCAGCGTGGGTGGTTTGGTATATTTATGCCTAGAGCAGTGGTTCTTAACCTTTTTGGCAGGCGACCCAAAGTAGGAATATATTTGAAGTACGCGACCCTAATCTAATTTTATTATTTTTATTTTCCAGTGAAAGGTACTAAAATGATATATTATGTAATTTTAAACTATTAAATTACAAATACATCCTATAAAATTTATAGGATGTAGTTGTAAAATTAGAAATAAACAACTTTATTTAAATGTTCTGTATTAAAATCAGACAATTTAGCATTAAAACAGTTAAAAAAATTACAGCAAAATAATTTGTGACTACCCTGGTGTTGTATTTTTGAGCAAAGATCATGTAAACGTGGAGTTATGTTTATAGAAAGTGCACACCGCACGTCATGCTGATGATCCAACCAATTCCTGTACTTATTCTTCATAACAGAAAGGCATGAAAATCCTGCTTCACATAAATAAGTAGTTGGCAAAGGTAGCAGGGCTTTTTCAGATTCATCAGAACAGGCTTCCCAAATAATTGTGCCCAAAATTTTGGGCACATACGCTATCAATACGCGATTTCCGCGACCCAACCCAATACCTCTCGCGACCCGAGGTTAAGAATCGCTGGCCTAGAGCGTTGCTTAGGACATACTATTATACTTTGTACATTATAACGTCAATAAACTCTTCGTATTACGATCCTATTCTCATTATTACAAATACATTAGTTTTGTCTTGATTCAAAGTCTAACAAGGACATTACAAAAAGTTACACCATCTAATTTTCTGATAGAAAGAAAGAATCCCGCGCTTTCAGTTTTCAAACAAAAATTTACCATAGACGCTTAAGTAATTTTGAATAGGTAATTTCATAGATATATATACATATATATACCTATAACAGAATAGAGATACTTTGGCTTGTGCGTTCCTCTTGACCACAAACCGCACTAATAATGTAGGCACACACTTGGCACAAAGAAATTCAAAGAAAGATATATTATTATGATTTTTTTCTGATAGTTGTTATTTAGAATCGATAAGTGAATACAAGAGGTAGATTCATCTATCTTATTTAGTAGAAAAAATGAGACGTTAAAATTGAAAGCATCAAACCTGCTTAGTTTTGTTCTAGAATGTGGTGAATTTTCCATACATTTTTTTCTTTCGTTCTGTCCTGACGCAATTAGACAGTGAACATGAGCTTACTGTATAATACACGCCAAACGCTGGCCTGACGTTGATTCATAAATCGTCGCAATGGGCAAGTCCAATAGTCCAGGAAAAAATCGAAATCGGATTTCACGCCCCTTTAAGGGAGGAGTTTGAAAATACTTGAGAAAAAGCTTTTGGAAAGGTTGGAAAAGGTATTTGAGAAAAAAAATTACAGTTTGATTTCGTAAAAACCTGTAAAAAAACATTGACTCCTTTTTTACGCATTGTTTATTGTAGTAAAAACCTGTAAAAAAACATTAACTCATTTTTTACGCGTCGTTTATTGTAATAAAACGGAAATTTAAAATTGATTTCACGAAATCAAGCGACGCGGAGCCACACTTTTATTTCCCGCTCCGGCCGCGGGGTGACTGATACGAAATAGGTGTGGCGTGGTCAGTAGTTCTTCGGTGGACTGCACAGGGTTCATTTTAAAAAACAAATTCGTCGACTAGCGGCTGTATTGTAAAATAACAACGCGAAAATGCATAACATCATCATCAAACAGAATTAATACCCTAGGATCTGTGTGTGGTTGAATTTCAGAACTCAGCCACGAGTGCATGTCGACGCCACGCTTAACGGCCGCGCATCAAATAACATCTGTGTACGTGGAGTTTCATACAAAGCTACCATTGTAGTTCGATTTCTAATTCAATAATTCGTCACAAGATGACGCTACTTTCGTCGGCAAAACGCAAAGGGAAGTTCCATTCCTAGGTATAAGTTCTACGGATTTGTGAACCTGGAGTATCTTCCGGATTTCGGAAGATTGACGGTAATTCTTACTTGTATGTTGTATAAAGCGGCTGTATATTACATATGACGTCATCGTTCGTCCCGGTTATTTGTGGTGACTTGCCATCACTGGTTGACACGTTGCCACTGTTGACAGTGGATACGCGGGCTAATTTTGGAACCAATTCCTATTGGATTTACAAAATGATCACCAACACTAACTAGGCGAAGCTGAAACAAAAGCCGCCCGCAGCGCCTAGCAGTAAAAACCTGCGGAGGGGGTTTTCAACTGCTGGTTTCATTTTAATTTGCTAAGTTCGGGTGTAAATATCAATTTTTTTGCGATTATTATAAAAGAAACTGAATTTGCCACATTATACAAAAAAACCATTAACCACATCCGAAAAGGGGTTTATAAATAGGAAGGTTTGAACTTGAAAGTGTTTTTTTATAGATCTTATACTTTATTTTTTTATAGGCTTATTAAAAGACTTATAAAAAAATGACCAATATTTTTAAGGGCCAAGGTACGTTCTACACGCAGTATTTAATTGAAGCATCTATAATACTCCTGAACATCTGAACGATCAAATTTTCATAACAAAACATATGATTTTGCTTTATTTAGTATGGCTTATCTTAAGGTTTTAAAAAAAAATTATTGTTGTTTAAGGCAATTCACCCTAAAGAGAGCCCGCCCATGTCTTTCTCTGTCGCAAGTCGCAAGTATGTTTTTATGCATCTTTCTCTTTCGCTTACGTTCATTGTAAAGCCGGTAACTATGCGAGAATGGAGCGTCGATGGTTTTTGCTGACAACGATTTATTTTATTTTCGGAAAAATAGTCCATAAACAAAATAATAATAATACGAATAAGAAACAGATATGACAGTGTAAGGAGAGCACGTATAAATGAAGAGCAATGAAAATATATTAATTTAAAAAGTACCTACATCACATTCAATAGATACCTACATTCGTTACATGAGCCAAAGTTCAAGCGGTGGCCAATGTTTGCCCCTTCAATTTGAGACGAATAATTTAAAGACTGGTTTACAAAGCTGTTTATCTCATTTTTCGAGCTCGTGTAAAAAACTCGACATTAGGTAATTCCGTACCCGAGAAGCATGCGTATGCAAGTCCAAAATTTGAGGGAATGAGTTTTTGATGCAGACTTGAAGTAAATTATCATGTTTATCAGTGGCAGAAAGATACAAGTCCTATCACGAAGAAAAATGGGATTTTCTAAAATGTATACGGATGCAACTACCTTTGATGCAACTACTATCTTAGAAGCGGGAAGATGTACATGAACTTGCATCTTTATGATTCAGTTACATTTTGCGAGTATTATGACTCAAATCGATTTGCATCCTTCCGCCTCTGACATTACTACGCTTTCTGTGGAAGAGAACAATTTTCAAACATTGATCCTTTCATAATACACCACATGTCATAACAAAATCTTTCATTTCATTTTGAAGCAGAAGGACTAAGGTCCGTGTTTTTTGTAGCGTTTTTTAAGCAATATTTTGAAAGGCTTTACATATAAAATATTTCATTTTATTTGCTCGTTTTTAAAACAAAACTAATTAATTTAATAATTACTTTTTTGTTATCTATCAGCATGGATATCCGAAGAAGTTATGAGACCATAGTTACAGAAAAAAACGTTTTTTGGCTCTCCTGAACATTTACCTTTTTGGACTTGCATCCATATGCTTCCCGGGTACAGAATTATTTTAGAAGGTCTCGAGGCTTCACTCAAAGTCTGTCTTTTTTGTTGACGCTCTGTGGAGGGTCTTTTGTGGGATAGGAAGGATTGAACTTGGGTCTAGAAGACATTTTTTAATGTTGTAAGAGGGGAAAAACCACATCATCAACCAAATCATACCGCAGCCAAGCTAAAAGCACTAGAACAAATCACAAAAACGACCTGTTCACATGTGGAAATTTTCGGCCGTGTACCTATTATAAGTATAAAGTACCTACCTACATGACCCGCAGCATATTTTTAATTGTTTTTAAGGATCTAGATTCTAGGTTAAAATACCTTTATGCATTTTTCTAAATTTCAATCTCTGTAATGAACAATAAGGCGATGAGGAAAATTAAGGTAATATTAGGAAACATTTATATTCAATGACAAAATAATACTTGTTTGGCATTGGAAATGAAATTATGTGAAAAGGTGAACTTTGCCACTGGTTTCTATGTAAAATTTGTTGGTCACCACAACTGCTTTCACACCGCAACGTCATTTTCACCGTGAACGAATCTGAATAGTGACATTTTAAATATTATAATACCTAAATGTATAATATACCTATGTATTTAGGTTGGTAGGTTCAGATACAGATCATAGAATACGATTCCATGATCTGTATCTACCTCAATAAAATTATTATAACGTCTTGTTTATGGTTTTTGGTCAACTGTCGTGACGTGAAAATCTAATTATTATATTGCCACGATAATTATTCTAATTATATATTATAACCAATTAAGTATTAATAAAACATGCCATATATCACTGGGTATCGAAACACCACGGAGAGAAATAACCCTGATGATATGTGAATTAATAAGAAAACGTGAAATTTCTCACCTCTTTTAACTCTGAAATATTCACATATCCATTGGCGTGCGGACCTAGAAACAAAAATAAATCCTTAGTTTGATCACAGTGAGAATAATAATTATTAAGGTAAGTAATAGGACAGGACAGGTTTCATAAAAACATAAAAAAAATATTTCGGAAAGTAGCCGAATTCCGTTCGAGTATATACCTAAATATTACTTTTTATACGCCTAAGTAATGACGTGCGCCTAAGAAGGTATTAAATACGCAAAAAAAAACTTGGTTTCAACAAAGAAACAACTACTTCGTCTAAAATACTCATAGATTCATAGTTTTGGTTTATTTTAACAATGTACGAAACAATTACTTCGTCTAAAATGCAATTTTCGATGTCTCCTTTTCGACTATTTGCCGTGTAGGTAATTGAAGCATTTTCTCATCACACAGGAGCGCTTTGCAATACAATTTACTTACTGGTAAGACACGACCTCACTCGACGCGTAGCAGTTTAGTACTAGAAATAGAGACAGCTACAATCGTCTTGTGTTTGGCTGCCCACTTTTAGATTTCTACCCCGCGTCCAGTATTAATGTCATTGGCCACAATGAGAAAATTTCAAATCTGTTATCGAAGCATTAAGAGAGTGTTTGAAGAATGCTAAGGTCGCGCTGCTGTTTTTAGATTCCTGAAACCTGCTGAGAAATGCTTCTCTCATATGTCATATTTAAAATGGTTGTTTTGAAATAGTTATTGTGTTTGCAATGGAAGAATTATTTTCTTGGCGATGCTTCAGCAGTCTCGGAAAGTGAAACAATGTTTCCATTTCAAAATCTTGAGCAAAAAGGATACCATCCATGCGTCTTGCCCACCTGTCCTTGGACATTTGTGTCAGAGCCGCACTTAACAGGCCAACGAGCCGCATGCGGCTCCGGAGCCACACTTTGCCGACCTCTGGCCTAGTTGATAAAATTTAAATAAGAACATGCATTTTTAATGCGTAAACACATAAACAATGATTTTACAGAAACTGGATGGGTAGGAATCCCACGATACTTCCTCTCCCCAGTGGCGTAGCTACTAAGGTGCTACGGGGTGCTGTGCACGGAGGCCCCCAAGCTCAGGAGGCCCCCGAACCCTGACCAGCAAATCTCATATTTAACGAGCTACAAATTCTCCCACCTTTGGAAAGTAAATAAAATAGGTTGCAACACGACTTTAAGGTCCGAGGGGCCGGGGACCGGGGCCCCCAATCTCAGGGGGCCCTCGGACCCTGACAAGCAAAGTTCATATTTAACTAGCTACAAATTATCCCACCTTTGGAATGTAAATAAAATAGGTTGCAACACGACTTTAAGGTAGTACCTACAGCCGGTCAGAGAGTTACGGTTTAAATTTTTCTAAAATTTGGCATATTAGAAATGAGGCTTATGAGAAATCACAGTTTTTATTTCATTTTATAAAAAGTACCATTTAGATTCCATTCAAAATTGAGAAAATGTGGGAGAATAATATATAAAACAATTTAGACACATAATTACTGCTTCAGAGCATGTGGTAGTAATAATTGATAAATAACTGTCAAAAATGCTCTCTATTCTCGTTTCAACGCGATTTCGCCTGTAATAAGTACTACGCTAGTAAATAAGACTAGGGTTCCCAGATCACAAATCAAAATCCCGGTAAAAATTCCTGACATTTGATAAAAATTCCGGACTTTCTTGTAAATATAATATTAATGTCGTTATGCATCGTTCATGCCAGGACCGAATCTACGAAATCTGGCACCCTGTGCAGTAGGTACCGATGGCGCCCCCCCCCCCCCCCTACATTTTTATTTTGATTAAAAATTCGTTCACTCCAATTTTTATTTTTTTTATTTAATTAATTTTTTTACACTAATTTATCAAATAAAATCAAGACACATAAAGGGTGTAACTTTTCCAAGTGACCTGGCGGTAGCTCTCACACTCGTTTTTTTTAAAGAGAATCGCCAGGAGCCCTATACTCTCTGAATGTATTGGGTAAAATTATGGTGTTTTTTTTTTAAATTGTTTTAGGAAAAACTCTTTTTGCGAGTTATGCTTTAAAATTATACAACGAATCGTTTGTTTGTGCCCGTAACATGGTTTAAAATATAGGTTACGAGACAATGCGGGTGGTTTCGCTGAACTAGGTCCATTAGACATTCTTGAGATTTACTGCGTTTATGTATATATCCAACGCTAATATTAATAGAAAAAGCAAATACAAATCGTGCTCGTGGCAACGTACAACACAAAAATAGCATCTACAGCTTCTGACTAGCTCTAAAATCTAATAAGAATATAACCTCAAATTTGTACCTTGCATTTCCCCTGTGTTGAGCGAACAAACACCATTCAAACACTAAACACTGACGTATGGTATCAACGGCTTACGACAGACGCTTACAATAACACCGTAAAACAACAAATCCAACAAATCTAATACATATTAATTATACATTTAACGAACTTCAAATAATATGCCAAATCAATGATGAAACTGTCAACACGTTGCAACCTGGAAATCCTGCAAACCGTGCGATGCTTTTGATAATGGAATTTACTGAAGATTTCATAAGAAAATTGTCTTTAATTTAACTTCCTTCTCCTAGAGACTTAATTCGTACAAAATAAAACAATAGCGAGCGTATGGACGACACACTAACAAAAATTGTCAGCATTTTGAAAGGCGCAAGTCGGTTTGTTTGATTCACAGGAACAAAAAAACTGCGCTGTGATTGGTTATTGAATTTGGATCGCACCCATTCGTCGTAAAAGATTTATGGAAAAATAGATCTTACGTTTAAACTAAATATATGGAATTTGTAAAAAAATTCTGTAACTGACTATAAATTCGTAAGCCGTTGATTTCAACCTGATGCGTGCGCATTCTGTCTCTTTGGAAAGTGTTGCTAGAGCGTAATAATTATTTCGTACTATGGGTAATTTTTAAACAATTCAGGGAATATTATAACTAAATTTTAATACAATATTTATTTTCTCACAGCGCCCCTTCGGAGTTGGCGCCAGGTTTTTTGCACGTTTTTGAACGTATGGCAGATCCGGCGCTGGTTCACGCGAATAAACGAAGCAATTTTCCGTTCGAATTGTCACGGTCGCGGATTTGAAAGTGTTGAACAATATTTCTGGGAGCATTAAATATCAGAAGTGATGTTTTTACTTTGATTTGTAATAAAAATAATTTGATTTATTTCATTTTTTATATCAATCTCCACTTAAATGTAGAAATTCCGGACTGTTTAGGATTCCCCCCGCATTCCGGACGAAGACCTATATTTCCAGACCTACATGTTTTTACTCTTGCCGTTATCGACAGTACTTTTTAAATCATGACAACTCGTTTGCAAGTAGCCGAAACTTGTTGGGAATCTTTTATGGAAAAATTTTTTGTTTGTTGTTTAAGTCAATTCACCCTAAAGAGAGTGTGAAAAAATGTATATTATTTGCAATTTTTTTCTGTAGGCTGTTACTTGAAAAAATAATTATAAGTATTCGAGTTCCAGTATACACAAGAAAAAAAATTACTTGAGAAACGCTACTGTTTAGTAAATTATTGCATAGGTTTTCTACCGCCATCTATCGATTGTGTCAAACGTTAATCGATATAAAATATTTGTCGGCGATTCCCCAAAGATGTTTTACAGCGTAATATGATATTACGTTTGACGTTTCTTGTTCCCTGTAACATAATAATTTTGCATAAATTAGAGATCTAAAATTATGGATAAAAAAAAGAAACTCAGTAGTGTTTTAAGCGCAAACAACGCCAAGAAATAGAAGATAGTAAACAAAAATTACCCAAAATAGGCAAATTTTTTAGTCAGTCTTCTACAAGTTGTTTTGACCCAAATATTTCTGTTGATAGTGACTCAGATAATGTGACCACTGCAGTGCTAGTTGAGAAGCCTACTGAAGAAGATTTGATAATTATTGCTGTCAAAGATTCCGCCACCGATGACGATGTCTCCATGGCACAGATAACAGCGGAGGAACGATCAATCTTCTTAAGAATTGGGAAACTTTACGAAGAAGATATTAGGTGGTAATGAAAAACGCCAAATTCTTGATATGGGGCCTTATCATCCTTCAGCGCATTTTCTGAAAATAGGCACATTAGCAACAATGGGTTAGTTTTGGGTTTAGGAGGAAACAGCCCCAACGTTGGGATGGCTTTCGTTTATAGTAGCATTCCCAACATTGGAATGGTTTCTGGCCTTGGTAGCAGTCACATCATGGATTATTTTTTTGCCTTGTTGGCAATATATTTATTTATATTATTTATTTATATTATATTATATTATAATTTTTTATTAATATTATTTTTTTGCCTTGTTGGCATCTCTGGATTGGCTTTTAGAAGTTGAGGTCTCCATTAACAGGCTCCCATGAATGCTACTGAATGGATATTTTGATCTTAGTTGTGAGCCAGGAGGGAGTGTAGGTTCTCTGATCGAAGCGTACATTGCTCTAGCTTTCTGTCCCTGTTCGAGAGTTCAGAATTCGATAGAATATGCTCATTTTCAGAGTCGGAATCTATGTTAGGTTGGTGGAACCGTCACGAGCGTGGATGGTATGCTTGAGAAGGTAGATCGGTATTTATCTAAGCACTTTATCTAAGGATTTTTATTTATGGTTGGTCGGTATTCATCTAAGCACTTTTAAATGGATTTTTGGATTTTGTCTTTTTGATTTTGTCTGTGGAATATAAAATAATTCTACCCTTTGTGAAAAGTTGAATATTGTAGTGAATAGTGCTATAGTATACATGAAAGTTCTAATGTTTTTATTTTTTATGAAAATAAATGTAGCCATTTAACGATTGCGGTGTAAATTTAACGTAATGGGGGAGGGGGGGTCTCACCAAATCTCACTTAATCTCACCATGCAGGGGGGGGGGGGAGGAATCTAAATAGAAGAAAAAAAACAGCTCACGTAATTAATGTATCCCCGTAAGTAGTTTTGCTGTGCCATTCAGTATTTATACATATTATATATTTAAATTTTGACTTGAGAAAACCTAAGCTGTTTAGTTAGGGCCCCAGTTTTTTTGCACCAGGGCCCTTGGTTTCCTAGCTACGCCTCTGCCTCTCCCTCCTTTCCCTAAAAAGACCCTCCACACAGCATCTCCTAAGATGACATGGGCCCTAACGGAAATTATTTATTTCAATGCCTCTTGGGGGGCATTCATAAATTACGTCACACCTTAAGGGGGAGAGGATGGGAGTAGAGAAGTGTGACATTGTGTGACAAGGGGTATGGGGGGTCATCAGCTCTGTGACTTCACATGTAAAAAACTCTGAACTACTGTTTTGATTATTTTTAGATGTAAAATTGCAAAATATGTGACGTCACACTAGGGGGGAGGGGTCTCACAAATGTGCTGATGTGTGACAGGGACGTGAGGGGGGGGGGGAGTAAAAAAATCATGAAATTCATGTGGCGTAATTTATGGCTAACCCCTTGTTTGTGTTAATGTCAATGTTAAAAAAATGTATTCTGGGCAATGAGGAGTAAGAACATATAGTAGTTGATCCAAAAATTTCTACACCGAAATGCATTCTAACTTCTAGCATTATGTAATGGAAATCGAAAGCTTTCAATATAAGCAATTTTGGAGTGTCAAATGCAACGTTTAGAATTATTTATATAGAAATACCAAGTCAGTGAAAACCCTTCTGTCCGACAATAGAGTAATTTAGTTCAACAAAATTGCTGGAATGCCCATTGTAAAACTTAAAAAGCGTTAAGAATTTATTTGTATTCTTTCAAAGCTTATACCTACACTACTATTGTAATGTGGGTTCTCGACGGGAGAATTGTACTCAAGTTGACTTCTAACAAATCAGTATCTACCTAGATTACAGGTAATCTTGAAATCCTAACATTTGTAAGCCTTTTTTTTACATTAGCTCCACACAGGAGCACTCCCTGAGGAAAATAATTCCCCTCAGGGCCTATGACATCTTTAGGGATGCTGTGTGGAGGGTCATTTTAGGAAAGGGAAGTGGAGGAAGTTCTGGGATGAAAGGGGGGTATTAGGGTGGGTAGGAATCTGGGAATCAGTGTATCCAGGAGTGACGGACTTATGAATCCATCCCTCCCACTGCGGTTGCAAGACGTTATTCCAAGAGAGAGTATGGCTGGAGTAGTCAAAGGGACCAGTCTACTATTACCTCCAGATCCGACGATGGCGATGCCATGCAGCTGGTAGGCAGACGCATTCGCCGCCAAGACCTGGACAAACCTCAACCCATGAACCCTAATTCAAGTTACCAAACGTTGCGAACCACTTGGGGTGACCTATGGCAGAGGTGTTGGTTATCCAATAAATGGTTCTCAGGACGGCGGTACTTACACCCGCCACCCAAATTATACAGCTCTTGTTAGAGACTTCAGGTAATGTGGTTAGTTAACAAATTAATTAAAGATTTTATTGAAAGGCGCTGCCTAAGTCCAGAGCATTGTTATCAAGTTGTAATTAAAAAATATCACTGCATTTTTACGAGACTATAACAATTTAATAATGGCAACATTGAGCAATAGAATAAAATGATATATCGGTATATTTCACCGAGTGCTAATTAAAATAATATAAGTACCTGCCTATCCATTGTAATGGAATGAGAGCAGAAAAGAGAAAAGTAGGGGCGAGTAGGTACGGAAAAAATGTATAAATTATAAATTGTTGATATATAAATAGTATAAACGAAAAACTCACTCATATTGACGGAGGTCAAATTAACGTTTTTTAAAACTAATTTAATGATTAATATTCTACGGCACTTCACAATAACAACATGGAAACTATTTATTATTCACAGCGAAGCCTGTTAAAACAGCCCACCACATCCAAGAGAACGAACGGTCTGCGGAGAAACGTCAACGGCCGACGAGTTTCTTTTTACGACTTGCTAAATTATAACTTGGTAGCACAATCATCACCGGAGACTGAAGTCAACTGAGACGTGGTTGGGCCTACAGATTACTGGAGAAGTTCTTTTTTCTACGTCATGGCTACGTCACTTCGTGGTCGGATGCGTTTGCGGACGATGATGACTTGAACTAAATCTCTAAAGACTGTGGCCCGTGCCCCGAAAACCTGTTTGAAAGCGGACAGCGGACCTGTCGTAATACTCTATTCGCATTTATCAGGTAGATTATACTTTGGTATTAATTTTTTCATAACAGGAAGACGGAAAAAATAATAATACGAGCGAATATCAATTTAGTAATTTTTCCTAAGTGTAGAGAAGTCTTGTGAGACTCATAATAGTTAAGTACGGTAAAATATCTCTAACTATGATAATGTGGATGATCTGAAGTAACCTAGCAATGCATTTTCATATTGGAGCGTATTTACTCTCACTGGTTTGGTTTATTTATGCTCTCCCTTTTCAATTACTCGTCGCCATGTAAAGTGGTACGGTTAGGACCTACTGGCTTATTTCGTATTAGGGAGATCCCAGTGAGGATATCATTATCTCTATTTGTTGCAAAAAAGGAAGATAATAAATAACATTTGTATAATAACAATATTATATATTATTAATTAGCGAACTATGGTCGACATACGAAACTAATAATTTTAAAATGAGGGTATATTGTAGGTACATACAGTATAGGGTATGTACAGTGTAGGCAGTACCGGATTATCCTTTATGCAGAGTAGGCAACTGCCTAGGGGCCCCGCATCGGCCGGGGGCCCCGCGCCACGGGAAAAAATTACTTGCGTCAATGGTTTGACTGTCAATTAGTGAGCAAATCCGGCCCCGATCTAAAAAAAAATGCCAGCTTTCTTTAGTGATAAGACCGGCTATTGTAATGTTTTTTTTTTTTTTTACATATTTTTGGTTTTTATGTATGTGTCCTTTTATGTGCAATAAAGAGTTATTGTGTAGTATTTTATTCGTTTAATATTTTTTATTGAATGGGGTGATGGCATACCTTCGTGATGTAGTTAAAAAACAGATTAATTATGAATAAAATTACGTTGTGGTAGAAAAAAAAGTTTTGAAATTTAGAAAAGGGTAAAGTGCAGTGGCGGACTTAGCCTGTCAGTGGCCCGGGGCGGCAAAGCAGAATGAGCCCCCCCCCCCTCCACCCTAATTTAAGAAGGTAATGTAATTTTACAAGCTTTTTATTCAGTTCACACGGGCCTCTGACCCATGTTCCCTTGATCAAATCCTAAACAAGGCTTTAGGGCACCAGAAAAAAACCACATTTTTTAAATTCATTTTCTGAAATATGCATTTGTTAATAAGCTCTCACCAAATGTTTTAAGGAATTTCGTAAAATTGATGGAGATACAGCATTTTATATGACACCGTTTTAAACAGTATGTTGAATTATCCTTCAGCAAAACTTTGAACGCATTTTTCTCGAAATTACGTTTTTCAACCTGGTTGACAACATATTAGAAAAACTATACATCCGATTTGCATGCACTAAGTCTTAAACTGTTAGAAAATCCAGTCAATATGGAACCACTTAGGGATTTTTTTAAAAACGTTTCCCCCTCTATTTTTTTATGAAATTAAAATTTTCCATAAAAAATCGAAAATAAAATTCGATGGTCTGCATTTTTTTTTTAGATATTAAAAATCCCCTGCGTGGTGCCATAGACACCAGATTTTCGAACAGTTTAAGACTGCGTGCATGTAAATGGGATGTACACATAGTTTTTTCAATATGTCGTCAACCAGGTTGAAAAACGTGTTAAAAAGTTTCGAGACAAACGCATTCATAGTTATGGGTAAATCAACACATAAACTGTTTCAAACGGTTTCACATATATTTTATTAAATTTAAAGAATTTCTTTAAAACATTTGGTAAGAGCATTTTTAACAAATGCAGAAAATGAAATAAAAAAAATTACATTTTTTTTTCATCGTGTCCTGGTGACTTAAAGCCTTGTTTAGGATTTCATCAAGAAAACAATGAGGCGTTTGGAGGCACTAGTACCATAGTACCAGAGGCCCGGGCGGGCCGCCCCTTCAACCCCCCCCCCCCCCCCGTTAGTCCGCTATTGGTAAAGGGGCCCCGAGACGTGCATTGCCTAGGGGCCCCGACATGGTTAATCCGGCCCTGAGTGTAGGGTATATTGTACCTACAGTTTGACATTTAGTCAGGTCCTTCGTGGAAAATTAAGAAGATTTTTTTATTTATTTCTGTAAGCACTCTCGGCTTTTTAAAGGTACATCACTTTATTTGGGTTGCGAATACTTTATTTAAAATAATTTTTAAAGAGTTGTAGGTAAGTAGTTACCTACTTTAAATTCAATTCGACTAAACGTAGGAATAAAAGACGTCTTAAAGTTTTGACAAATTACCTACAATAACATAGAGCGTTGTTGTTTGTCCGGGATCAAAAATCTGACCTTATTCTTTTGTTCAGAGTTCAGGAAAAATTTCCGCAAGCTTACTTTTTATGTATCTATGTAATCACATTGTCACTAAAATGATTGCCATTGTTGACACAAACTGCTGCTATTGGTCAGCAACAACAATCAACAGCCAGATTTAAAAAAAACGATTCTCTTCACAGAGGTATAATTAGAGGTGCTACATCGTACATATAGAGGTACAAGGTACAACATCGATGATTCACATACCATTTTCATCTCCAGCGGAGATTTCATTCCGAATTTCTTTTGCAGAAAGTGTAGTTGAGGCTAAAACGCTGATTTCAATTGAACTAGGATTTTCTAATCGCATGTCTCCTTTCTTTGATGCAATATTGACACCATTGTCACTCACTTCGCTGTTGTAAATTTCCTCGAAGTCGATGGTAAACTCACTGGCAACACTGTGATTGTCATTTTTCGCGGGAGATTTCCCGCCAGAAGGTTCAATTTTGGATAACCTTTCAGTTGACTTCATCTTGTAACAAAAGTTTTTGGTTATATTGACACACTTATTTCACTGCTCGTAAAAAGTATAAATGCACTGAATAAAACGATTAAAAAAAGAAGAGTTTTTCCAAACTTCTGTGATGAAATTCTTTGTGTGAAAGGAAAAACAAATGAGAAAAATCCTCAAATTTTATTGAAAAAAGTACCTACACTCAACCACTTTTTGTCGTGTTTTTAAAATGCTGAATCATTATTCTTCAATAAAATTCCATTTATATTATAAATTCAACGAATTTTTCATTGACGTAAAGAAGGGGTAAATAATTATGCATAGGTACTTAAATCAAAACTAGTTTTTTTAACGTATCGCCTTCTTTCTTTCGCAAATAGGAGCGTTACTTACATACAAAATTATAATTTTGCAATTCTAGGTTTTTAAAATATTTTAGTCTTGTCTTGAAAATAGTCGTGAAAATACAGTGTCTACCCCAGCACATTACGATACAGAATTAACCCCAGTGCGTCTATCAAAACCTCCCAAGGCCTCCACTTGCAATTTTTAGTCGTGCGATTGGTAGATATTTTGCAAAAATAAATCTCATTGTTACAACACAAAGGAATACACGCACACATTAGTTCAACACAGGAGGCCCGGAATAAAATAATTCCCCTCAGGGCCTATGTCATCTTTGGGGATGCTGTGTGGAGGGTCTTTTTAGGAAGGAAGAAGATGAAGTTCTGGGAAGGAAAAGGGTATGAGGGGTGGGTAGGATTCTGGGGGTCAATGTGTCCAGGAGTGACGGACGTGTGAATCCATCCCTCCCCCACTGCGGTGCAAGGTGATATTCCGTGAGAGTATGGCGGGAGAAGTCAAAGGGACTCCCTCAACCATCCACCGCCAAGACCCAGACAAACCTGACACTATGAACCCGGGCACCCCTGTTAAGTCACCAAACGTAGCGAACCACTCGTGTTGACCTGTGGTAGAGGTGTTTATAATCCAATAAATGGTTCCCGGGGCGGCGGTACCCATACGCGCCTACCAAATTGTGTGGAACTTATGCAAAAAAAAAAAAAACTGGCGCACGGCGAAAAATTTACGTCGACACTAGTCGGGTTAAATTGATCACCAAAGATTACTTATTCAAATGTGAAATTATCGTCTAATTAAATAGGTAGGTAGGTATAAATGGTTTTATAAATTTTGGTTTAGATTCAAAATAATAGAAAATTAGAAACATACTTTTTTGGACGCGAGGTATACTGTTTACAGCACTGCTAGTAATAAATATCAGTTTGCCATTCCGTATTTAATTTGATTTTTACGTTCGCGTTATTCACGAGTTACGGAAAGTTGATTGATTGCACTGTATAGAGATTCAATATTTTTTGTTGATTTAACTTTGCACTTGTTTACGGGAGGCGTCTTTCTTGTATGGAGAAATTAAATAGAGTGAATAGTAAAAACATACATAGAGTAAAAAATCGATATTAGCTCCATAAACCCTGTAAATGTATTTATAGTGAAGCTTCTAGGGTGAATATTATTTATTATTGATATCGGTCAGCCAACAAAAATCGTTCTTGTCATTTTATGATCAACGATTCGCATTCGCAATAATGTTTGAATTTTTTATATGAGTTAGAAGTTAAAGCACAGCAGTCCCAACTGCTCCCAAACGTCTTGAGCTATATTAACTTTGGCATGCTCCGTGGTCGAAGGGCAAAGCAAGATGGCAAAGGGAGATCCGGAGGTCGCGGGTTCAAATCCCGGCGTGTCAGTATCTTCTGTCTTTTTCGTTTTCAAACAAGACGCATGAGGGAAGAGAATGCACGTCAATGACGTCCGTACGAATTCTCGCTGGCAGTGTTGCCAACTCGATTTTTAAAATGAAGCCTGACGTCACCTGAAAATGAGCCAAAAAAGAGCTAAAAGTTTGTATCGTCTTTCCTTTCCTAGGGGTGAGGTAGGAGAAATTAATTAGAGAAATTCTGAGGTAGAAACCTAGTTTTCAATACGAAAATAACTGTTTCCTGAAGAAATGATATGTCATTTTCGTTCACGAGTTTTGTATTAAAAAGGAGCTATATTATTTGAAAAAACGAGCTAAGAAGCTAAACCACATTTTTTGGAGCAGACAGCCTTATTTTGGAGCTAAATCTAACTCTAAAGAGCTGAGTCGGCAACACTTAATATGAAGTTTAATATGAAGTAAATTTTGGGATTAACCATATTATTTTTTTCAATTATTTAATTACTAGCTGGTCCCGGCATGGTTTGCAACGCCATTCAAAGAAATAAATTAATTCTCCCTGCATGTCCTTTCCCGTGCGTCCCCGTTCCCTCCATCGAAGCTCTGGAGAAGTGGTTTTCAATGTGGGGGTCGCGAGACATCCATAAATTTAATTAGTTTTTTTAAACTTTATTATAACAAGCAAACATTATAACTGTTTTAATAATTTTACAGACGTAGGTCACTAATAAAAATTAAATATTCTTGAGTTCATCTTACAATTTTAGTTTGTTTCAAAATAATTATTTTTTCTCATAACAAAGGAAGATAGGTGAGCTTGTCCGCAAAGGCTGATATTTACATGAAGTGCATACCATTTACACAGTGATGAGCAAGTGATGAGCAACCAGCGGCCCGCAAGCCCATTTACTGCTTCCCAGGCTTAAAATAAAAAATTGGGCTAAAAAATATTCAAAGGTTTCTGTTCTGTTTTGAAAACTATAGTCTTTCTTCAAAGTTTTGAATCAGCCGCTCAAAATAATAGGTTTTTTTTTGCGTAATAATTAATTATAAATGACAGAATTTGGTTGGGTCTCGTAGCCAAGAAAAGAAACAAATCTTATCGATTTTTCAAAATTGTAAAATATAAATCATTTAATTTTTATAAGAAAACTTTCTATTTATACTTTTTTTGAAGGTTATTCCCATCAGTGTAATATATATAATATATATGAGATTGACAATTATGACGTTTTGACAGAAGGTGGCAATAGCGAAATTGGTTAACGCACTCGTCCCGGTTAGACGGAGAGGTCTGGGTTCGAGTCCCAGTTGCGACCATTGTCTTTTTCTGTTTTTCTGTGTCTTGTTCTCTTTCATATTTTCGTTTAGATTATTATTGTTAACTTATTCTAATATGATATAAATCATTTTTTTTCAAGTGTTGAGCACACAAAAGAACATCTTGAAACAAAATATTTAAAAAAAAAATCGGAAAATTCAGCCAGTGGGGCCTGGTTTCCGGAGAGCCCTAAAAAAAGTGTCCTCGCGGTAGGCAGCATAACTCATGATAGCTCCATCTGAAATTAAAAAAAAAACATTTTTTTCCTGTTAGTAGATAAGTATAAGCTGTCCTTGAACGAAGGATTTCTCAGAAAATTGAAATTTGAACTTTCGGCAGAGTTGTATGTAAAATAATTCAATTTTTGGCACAACTTACACTCGTACAGCCATGTAAAATTATGTGTAGTCGAAAAAAAAATCCTTCGTTCAGGGACTGGTCTATGCTATTTTGAAAAAGTGTGCCAAATTTCTATGAGATCGGTGCATTGGTTTCTGAGAAATCGTGCCTACCGACTTCTTGTTTTGAGATAAACACGATTGAAGTTTCAAGGTCTTTCCGAACGGGCGGGGGGGTTCGCAAAGACTTCCTCTCCTAGACTTTTACTCCGATTGACTTGAAACTTTAGGAGAATATTGTAGACATATTGTACTATTAAATAAAACGGAAAAAACATGTAACCCCTTAAGAGCGCGCAGGAGCGCCGAGAAATTTTAACGATAGGTATTTGTAAAAATTATTTCTATTTCGTTCATCTCAGCGGGGACAGCAAAAGCGCTATCGGTGTATTGGTGAACCCCAATGCGTGTGTGTGCGTGGCTGCAGGTGTTGGAAGCACGAATCGCCGCGCCGCGCCCGCCAGCGACTTCGCGTTCTTATTATTTCATTTACTGTTATTCATTTATTCCAAAAATTAAGTAGGTGCCTAGGTACATATTCGTAATAAAATAGCGAGGTCTACATTATTTAATATTCTTTATTATTATTATTACTTACTACAAATACATGTGACTGCCTGCTCCGAGCTCATCTTCTGCACACGCACAAGTCAATGAGACTTGTGGGTGCGTGTATACAGGTTGCTGCCTGCTGCAACAGATAAGTCAATACGCGTCGCGACTTGAGCGTGCGTATTCCTATATAATAGATATCTTCTGCGCTCATAGTTCATTCATCTTGTTACTATTAGTAAAGTAAGATGCACGCTGTTTTGGTTTAGTAATATCGGGAGATTCATACCATCTTTTTTTATAAAACGGCAGCATAGGCGCAGTAGGTACATCACGTACTTTGTGATTGTATAGTGTTTTTATTTTTCGCTGGCTGCATCACTCTACTGTTTTTGACTAGCCTTTTTACTGGAAACTATTCTACGTCAAATACAGACCTTCGAATTTTGACCCTGAAACCCCCTTGAATATTGAAATCTGTTTGGTCATTTCTCACGATTTACACATATAGGACATATGGTGAGTAGATACCTACTAAACTATTCATAAATTATTCATAAACTATTATTATAAACATAAACTATTCATTCATAAAAACTCAATATTACAACACAATTTCCTTTTTTAATTAAACATATAAATATCGCTAAAAATGTTGTTGTTTTTTGGCTCTCTCTGAATAACGTAAATTCATCAGTTTTGACTGTATGCATAAAGTGCATTAGTGCAAGTCGGTACATTTGTTAACATATCTAGTAACCTATAATAAATATTATTCTACGTCTTAGGCTGCGTATACACACGCCAGCCGAACAACGGATTATGGGAAAGGAACGAAGCAAAAGCAAACTGCCCGAAACGCTGCGCCGCTTGCGGTTGCTTCGTACCTTTACCATAATTCGTGGTTCGGCTCGCGTCTCTGTCCGCAAAGAGTGGCGTGCACTGATTTTTCAGTGGGCTAGAATCCTAAGATTGAAAATACGACATTAATGATGTTGTCGAAGCTGAAAATTATTTTTTTTCCGAAATTTCAATTTTCAAATTCTGTGCACGCCACTATTCGCAAATATATACGTAGCATAAGATATGTGTATTTAGAAATTGAGTTACATAAAATCGACTACTATATTACCTACCTTCAACTCAAAAATTTTTTTCTTACAGATAAATAATGGGTAAAAGAAATGGAAACAAAGCGCGTTTGTTTTTATCTGCTAGACGAAAAAAACCGATTATTAGTATCAAACGACAGATTCATGTTGCACCACGTTCGACATCTAGGTAAGTCGAAGTATCGCTTTCCTGTCACTCTTACTACTGAACCTTCCTAAGGTTACCTTTACGTACGTAAAGTTTTTTTTCCCGTAAGTTGCTCACATAAGAGAGTTATGGCAAAATTACCAATGGGTATCGTTTACATTGATAATTTTGCCATAACTCTCTTACGTGAGCGACTTACGAGAAAAACCTAAAGATTTATGCTATGAGAGCCGTGTATTATGTAGCATGTATAACGGGAAAATGGGATGGACAAATTTAAATAAATAAATCATTTGCATTTACAGGGATATGGATGTCATCGATACTACTTTTGGAAACTTAACTACATCTTCACTAATGCATGAAACTTCCATGGATGAATCATTTGCTCCAAATATAGACGAAAACGCAAGTTCATCATCATCAACAACGCTTGATGATTTGGTGATAGAACCAGACCATATTGATGAAACCGATAATTTCGAAGGTCGCAGAATTGTGGATATAAAATATTTGTTTTCGGAGATATCGAATATAAAGCACGAACACACCAACTGCACATTTTCCGATTTAAAATTTATGAAGGAACGACGAAATGGTCTTCTAAGCCAGTATGTTTTCGAGTGCAAAATGTGCAAGAAAATAGAATACATTCACTCCGAAGACCCGAAACGGAAAATGTCTATAAATACTGCTGTCGTCGAAGGAGTGATGTGTACAGGAAATGGGTATTCACAATGGAATGAAATTTGTGGGGTTTTAAATATGCCAAATATGGATTGTAAGACTTACACGAACATAGAACAATGTTTAGCGCCAACAATTGAAGAATGTGCCTTAGAGGAAATGATCGCAGCTGGTGAAGAAGAAAAAAGGCTAGCCATTTTAAACGGTGACGTAGACGAGGGTGGCTATCCTTTGGTAACGGTGGTTGCAGATGGCTCCTGGGCAAAGAGGTCGTACAAAAGTGGATTTAGCTCCTCATCTGGCGCAGGGTGCATAGTTGGACTACGAACTAAAAAGGTTTTATTTCTGGGAGTGCGAAACTCATACTGCTGCATATGTGCTAGAGCTACTAAACTACACATAGTTGCTTCTGAGCACAGGTGCTTCATAAACTGGCGTGACAGTGCTAATGCCATGGAAGCCCACATTATAGCAGAAGGGTTCTCGAGAAGCATGGAAATGCATGGATTGAAATTTAACAAACTAGTTGGTGATGGCGACTCCAGCATCATGAAAAAAATAATGCAACAAATGCCATATGGTCCTAACCTTATGGTACAAAAAATAGAGTGCAAAAATCACTTACTCCGCAATTTTTGCAACAAAATGAAAGCACTTGGAAAAAAAACCAACAACGCTAAAGGCTTTGTACCAGTTCATATAAGGAAAAAGGTTGAAGCAAACGTTTTACGCATGAGAAGAGCTGTAGTTGGAGCAATAAATTACAGGAAAGAGCAAGAAAACACAGTACAAAGTGATAAAATAAAAAATTTGAAAATGGACATAAAAAATACCGCAAATCATGTGTTTGGTGATCATAAAAATTGTGCATCGTACTATTGCAAGCCGGAGAAGTATACTGATGATCCAAATTTAGTAAGCGATCTTCGAGATTGTGGAATATGGACTGATATCCAACAATTCTTATTGTCTCTAATAGCAAATGCAGAAAGTCTTATTATTGACGTGACAAATAACACTGTGGAGCAATTCAACAACGTTATCGCCAAATTTATAGGTGGAAAAAGGGTAAATTTTACTACAAGAGGATCTTACCAAGCAAGATGTTTTGGAGCAGTAACTTCGTGGAATAGTGAATTGGCAACCCATTCAAGAATACAAAAGAAAATCCAAGGCCACAGTCCCGGCAAATACACGAAGCACTTTATAGAGAGAAAACGACGTTCGAAGGAGAATAAACAAATGTGTCGAAAAAAAAAACTAAGTATAATGAAAATACGACAGAAAAAAGAAAAAAAGTTACAGGGCCCGATGAAAATTATGGTCAATTGGAATTAGAACCAGATATGCCACCTGAAATATTTGAAACGAAAAAAGAGGAATTTCTCAAAGAATTATCTTCAACCAATAAGGAAGAGCTCGAACGGAATACGGTAGGCCAAAGCAATAACAATCTGTGGGCAATTGAAACACGTAAGCGGATAACGGCGTCTAACTTTGGAAAAATATATAAGCTTCGGCAAAAAACTTCAGTTACGGGAGTACTAAACTCTTTACTGTACTCACAATTCAAAGGAACTATGGCCACAAATTATGGAAAAGAAAATGAAAGCCTAGCAATAGAGCAATTTTCAAAAAAAAACAAGTTTTCAGGTTTGTGGGCTATTTATCGATAAAACCAAAAACTTTTTAGCGGCAAGTCCGGATGGCCTTATCGGTGAGGATTCTATAATTGAAATTAAATGCCCTTATAGTATAGCAAATATGTCACCAGAAGAGGGAATTGCACAAAAGATAATTGATTACTGTAAATTGGAAGACCATTCTTTAACATTAAAACGGAATCATAATTACTTCTACCAAGTACAAGGCCAGTTACATATTACTCGTCGTAATTATTGTTATTTTGTTGTGTGGAGTCCAAAAGGTTTGCTGTATGAAAAAATTGAGAGGGACGATGAAATCTGGCAAAAAATCGTTCCACTGTTAGAAAATTTCTACCACCAATGCCTTTTACCAGAAATAATTGACGGTCGCATACCAAGAAATTTACCGGCGAGGGAAAGTTCTGGACCATAAATTGTTTTAATTTCATTGTGTAGATGTTAAACAGTAATTTTTTTTACAATAAAGCGTTTAAAAACATAAATACTAGATCATTGAAGAAGATTGAAAATGTCAAGTGATGTAGGAGGTATTCCCAAAAGTGCATTTTTCTGTAATAATATAACGTATTAAAAAAGTTAAATAAAAACTAAACTAGTTATGTGTATGTACCTAATATGTAGCACAATAAACAATATGGTGCCTCTTATACATAGATTTCAATATTCATTTGTATAATATGATATTATAATAACATAATCGATTCAACAACATGTGGTAGATGCATTGTTAGGGTGCCTCGATGTCGGCTTCTAAACCAACACCAGGGCCCAACACGTCCCTGGCTAGCTCTCAGCGGGACTATGGTACTCTCTATTCAGGGGGTGAGCAGCTCAAAGCTATGGAATTTCTCTCCATCTTCCGGTGACCCACGTGATCCACACTGGTCAACAATCCTCCCGCCGTAGCAGAATAATAACAAAGTTAAATCATTTAGACATGTATTGTAAACTCAAACACATACATAGGTTTCTACAGTACAATTCAATTACAAGAAATGCAAATTACACAAACCTAGCTAAAGCGTTTAACTCTCACTGTCTCTTTCTCAAAACGAAACTCTCCGAGTGGTGATTTTCGCGGGGGCCCTACATTTCACTGATTACGGACAACATTTAAAGGAGGAAATCAAGATACAGCTTACATGTAGGTTGGCAGGAACCTCGTCTCATGTGGCAGCTCCATCAGGCACTTTCGTAGTCTAAATAGACCGAACTATATGGGGCGGCAAAAGGCCGATTCTACTCAAAGGTATTTCAATAATACATCGCGGCCACATTGAATTGGGTCCGCTCGGCCTCAAGTGGGCCGCGAGCGTCCGTTCGCAAAGGCGCTCAGATCTTCTCTGGCGAGTGCAGCGGAATGCCGAGTGGCAGGGCACGGGGGAGAAGCAAGGGGAAACAGGAAACGGGGCGGAGAGAGGGGGCGGCCGAACTGTGGACTCGCTGCGTTCTGTGCTCTAGGTAATCCGCTACAGGGCGTATCGTAACACTTCCCCCCGCGCTTGGAAAAAAAGCGACGTGGCAATGGAGCTGTAGGAAAAAAAAAATCCTCTTAAACTTCCATTGGGGTTTTTTGAGAGATTCGTTGCTTGAGAGATGCCTAGCTAGAACATGCAATTTATGTTATAGTTTAGGTCACAATGTTTGTAGGGAATGGGTGAGGGGTACATACAATGTTTGGAAAAGAACAGTTTTGGTGTAAGTACATGGTGTGAAACAACATACAAGATTATGCAATTGAAAGATGACAATACATGGTTATGCAATTGAACAAAATAACAATACATGGTTATGCAATTGAAAAATAACAATTCATATTTGTACAATCGAAGAACAAAAAAAAACAAGAAAAAAAATGCCTGTGTGATTCTAAGGTTTCATTGGTCTGGGAGCTAAGTTTGCGAAGCGTGGATTTGTTTGGTTTCAGAGAATTTCGAAGAGGAGGACGTGGTTTCACAGATTCTAAGGATTACATTATCACTGTAATCAGACCCCTTTGAGATAACACTCAAAAGTACACTTGGGCCTTAGAAAACACTTGGTTTTGTCGAAGACGTCGAAGTTCATGAAGTGGAGACTGTGGTTGCTGTGCCGCGACTATGGTTACAGAGGTCATTGAAGAGGAGAATCCAGTGTCTGCAGACATGCCAGTACGAATCCTAAGTGTTATTAAGGTAAACACGGATCGTATATAATGGTTATTGAAGCATAATGTAGCTCAACATAACTTGTATTGGTACGCATTCAGCGAATACTGGAGGTCAAGGTAATGATGGTTTACACATGACGATATATGCGTCACTGCATGACAGCGCAAGAGACGACATGGTTGGCATTGATAGCAAGAGTAAGAACAAACCTAGGAGCTAGCGTGCCCAAAAGGTGGTTCAGAGTGTCATAATGTATAGTGGGACAACTCAACTTGCTGTGGCACGACAAAACAACATACATATGGGCGGTATGGTCTGTGCTTTCAGGAACAAATGCGTAGAAAAATGGCAGCAGGAGGGACCTAGTAACCACAGCGCGTGCTGTCAGGAAGTGGAGCTCAGCTTGGCTGTTGGTGATGACATCCGCCTGGGCTTCTTTTTAATCCGGGAGAAATTATTATTAGAGCAAAATTCTTGAAGTTTACCTGCCTAGGGACCAATGAAGAAAAGGTTTGGAGAGAAACAAAATGTGTCCAGATAATGAAATAAACGAAATTTTTAACCACCGACCCAGAGAGTGACGAAGAGAGAGTTTTCTAACTACATTGTGATTACATGAACATTTTCCTTTACCAGAATGGCTTGGCGTTTGCCGAGTGACAATATGTCTTGGTTAAAAAACAACCGGCCTTCCATGGCCTATGTTAACATAAAGGTGGTAACATTTTTGTAGAATTTCAACGAACAAGACAAAGAAGTCGTGAATGAGTCACGGTAAAAGTAGAGAAACCAATTCATGAATAAAGGTTGTCAAAAGGAGACAGACGGTACGCCAAGTGCATATCGTACGTATCCAACATTCATGAATGTGTTTCGTAAAATTGAGAACGAGAACAAAAGGTGAGACATATGCAGAGAGTGAGGGAGAAAGCCTGCTGATAATTGGTCAATTTACCGATTCGCACTCCCAGTGAGGGCGAATTATGGTCAACAACAGATTTTCCTCTTCATAACATATACCTGAGAACATGATGGTGAGGAGAAAGGAAAGGAAAAGGAAAGGAGTTGAGTGACGAAACTTGCTAGAGACTGGACTAATTTCCACTTCAAACTCCATGTGAGAATGAAACATGATCAACCAGCAGATTTCCTGACTCTTTACAATTGTTAAAAGGATGAGGAGAAATTTGAATACACATTAACAAAGAGACTAATCTTTTGCGTGTATTGGGCAAAAGATTAGGGGTCATTTTAAAAAACTCCTGCGTGATTGTGAGAAAAGACAGACCCTTGCTCCAATTTCACAAACCTGGGGGTTTTCTTATCCGTTCCCCAGACAACGAGTTGGGTGGTTTTGTGCTCAATCGATTAACTCCCACAGCACTATGCCCCATAGTTAGCAGTGAAGCTACAAACTAGTCCTTTTGGGATAGTAGATATTCCTGGGCTTCTTTCCTTTTTGCAAAGAAGTAAAAAAACAGGAGGTCCACGGGCATTGGCGTTGAATGACAACAAAGGGTTGTGGACTACGTTTCGTAGATCGCACACAAAAGGTTTGATATTATTTCGTTCGCACGACTCATGGTAAGTGTTTTAACGTCTCCACGTATAGTGTACAAAAACATGTAAGTACATACAAGATAAAACTCAATTATAGACAGAAGTCAAGAGTTTATACAATGCCTCTTAAAGAAGATGGCAAGGCCGATATTATGTCGTTCGCACGAATCACGGTAAGTATTGTTATTACGTCTCCACGTCTCGTGTACAAGGGTTGTACACAATTATACATACAAGCGGTACTCATGACAAATTAATGACACACGACCAAAATACAAAAGCGGTACTCATGACAAATGAATGACACACGACCAAAATACAAAAGCGGTACTCATGACAAATGAATGACACACGACCAAAATACAAAAGCGGTACTCATGACAAATGAATGACACACGACCAAAATACAAAAGCGGTACTCATGACAAATGAATGACACACGACCAAAATACAAGAGCGGTACTCATGACAAATTAATGACACACGACCAAAATACAAAAGCGGTACTCATGAAAAATGAATGACACACGACCAACTCAATAACATTTAGCTATGAGCAAAAGTGATTATGACGAACTTCTCGTATCGTGGCAGGTATTTTAAGGATCCCTCCTATAACGGTGGATGTTCTAAGGATCTCTCCTATGACGGTGGGTTACGTTTAAATACAACACAATAAACGTTAACGATGCTCGTTTTAACACATTTTATAAAGATTCGTTAGATTAACTAACTCCGTAGCCCAAGAGCGTACGACAGAGAAGATAGACAATTTGATGCTACTTCATGTGTTACAAAGTACAAGGGTGATGGCAGAGTATAATTCTACTTACACCAAGTATTTAAAACAAAGACAGACCTATAATGGTTTTACATACTGTCTGTTGTGGCAACCTGCAGTGAGGAAGACCAAAGAAAAGGGACCAATTACGGTTTTACATACCCTTTGTGCAGTTACAAACATACCAGGTTATGTGCAATTTGGGTTGCAAATACTTGGTTAAATGGACACCTAAAAGTTGTGAATTCCAAAATCAGGATGACCATAAGGTTTTATTAACCTGTCTCGTAGGGTTGAAACGTGTCATATAAGACATACGTAACGTACAAGCAAAAAACAAAATAACAAAAAAGGTGGCTTTGTTATAACAACCAAAGACCGGATGATTCGGTTTTACGTACTTTAGTTGAAATGAGCCAAATTGATTTATATACAGGGTTATAAAGACCAATCATTGGTTTTATAAATACGAGTTCCAAAATGGACGTGTCGATATCCAATTTGGGTACATGAGCATGAATTTGGGTAGGACGCCATCAATTTTTAATTTAAGAGGAAAAAATTGAAAAAAACTTATATACACGAGGGGCGACTATGTAAGTAACCACTGTTTGATTTTCATGCTAGAGATACCTCGGAAGGTTTTACAACTCATGATGAACAAAATGAAAGGAAAAAATTGTAAAAATAGTTAACTGGTTCTGAGTCGGAATTTAACACTTTGGAATTTACAAAACCCGACTTCTAGAACGACACGCCGATGGGCAATTGTCAACTACTTTACATGAACAAAATAAACAGGTGAGAAAGTTCCTTTCCACACGACAAAAATGCAACAAAAAAAATAGGAGAAAAATTACAAAATTACATGACAAGGCAGGGTATGACATGGCATGAACATTGCGTAGTGTATGTGTTGAGACAATAAATGGGCTCGCGACTTCCCAAACATTGAAACTCGAAAAGTGTCTCCGTTCCAAAGTGATCAGTTTTAGAACAGGTGAAAAAAAAAGAAAAAAATTGCCGTGAGGGAAAGAAAAAACAGTGCAAAAACAACATTTGAAAGTGACTTCAAGGAGAGTACGCATTAATTTACAAAATAATTTACAACTTGTTTCATTTACGAAACGATGGGCATGTGATTGACACAATACACGCCTGACGTAGTAAGACTCTGTAAGCTTACAAAAAAATGTGATACATACTGGATCATTTTACGTTTGCTGAGATAGTGGGGGCAGTTTTACTTGACTCCTCACTTCCAGACTTTACAATGTCCTTAATGTGGTAATTACCAATGTGCTTTCCAGATGAGTCAGACAAGGAGTACACTAGGTCTGATATTTTCTTTAGGACTTTGGCCTTCACGAAACGTGGTGCCAGCTTAGCAGAGAAATACATGGCTCCTTGGGAAAGTGTGTTGTTCTTTCTCCAAACTATGTCTCCTGTATTGAAGGTGACATGTTTTCTACGTAAGTTATATCTGTCGGCACTCTTTTGGTGAGCCAGGAGCAAAGCATCAGTGACTTCACTGTAAATGGCCGACAGTTCTTCCAAGCGATGGGCATAGTCTGCGGTAGGGTTGCTTGTGGTGGCAGATGACGTAGGAAAGTTTGTGTCCCTATGTAGAGAACCATGGACGACTTGTTCCATACCGTGTTTTAAGAAGAAAGGTGTGTAACCAGTGGCCAGATTAACAGTGTTGTTCATAGCGGCCTGAATTTTATCTAGGTTTTTACACCAAGTGCGTTGATCTTTATCAACTAGAATAGCTAGAGCTGTGTTGATTGTTTGGTTGTAACGTTCGACAGTGTTATTTTGGGGAGTGTACAAGGTGTTATAATAAATGTCCTTGATTCCGTATTTGGCAAGAAATTCTTTGAATTCCTGGGCAATAAACTGTTTTCCGTTATCAACAATTACGGTTCTGGGTGTTCCGTAAGGTATAAAAATGTGTTTTTCCAGAAGTTTGATGATGGCGGACGCATTGGCTCTTTTTAAAGGGAAGATCCAACAGAATTTGGTGAAAACATCCACTACACTAAGTATGTGCATGTGTCCGGCATAACTTCGAGGAAAAGGTCCGACGAGGTCCATTGACAATGACTGTAGGGGTCTGTCGGCACGTTTGGGGTTACCCATTAGGCCGGCAGGTGCTGCCGTGCTATGTTTATAGGCTTTACAAGTTTCACATTTAGAGATGTAATTGCGAATTTGTTTGAAAAGACCAGGCCAGTAATACTTCAAGGAAATCTTTTTATACGTCTTGAAAGTTCCTGGGTGTATAGAGTCGGGAGCACTATGATTGTCAATTATTATTTGTTCTCTTCCTTCGAGGGGAACGACAAGTTTCCAAGAGTAATCTTCGAGGATGGATAGTGGTGCCTTGCAATTACGGTATAGTTGTCCTTCTTTTATGATAAAATTAGGAAACTTTTGTTGATTATTTTTACAACCTTCGAAGATTTTCAAGTACCATTCATCTTTTGTAGATGGAGGGGGGGCAATTGTGTCAACATTTAATGAAGCCAATTCAATTCTTGAAAGAGCGTCAGGAACAATATTGTCCGCGCCTTTACGGTGTACAACATCAAAATTGAATTGAGACAAACGGGAGGCCCAACGAGCGAGTCTACCGGAGGGATTACTTAAAGAGATCAGCCATTTCAAACTACTATGGTCTGTGACTACAGTAAATTTGCTACCGTCTATGTAACCGCGGAAATGGTGAACAGAATCCAATACAGCCAATAACTCCTTTTCGGTAATTCCGTAGTTTTTCTCGTGTTTATTTAATGTACGGGAAAAATACGCTACAGGGTGTTCGCCATCTGGGAATTCTTGAGTTAGGACTCCACCGATTCCTACGTTGGAGGCATCCGTGTGGAGGGTAAAAGAGAGTGCAAAATCCGGGCAATTCAGAACGGGGGCTTTTTGAAGGGCATTTTTTAAAGTTGTAAACGCTTCTTCAGTTTCAGCAGACCATCGGAAGTTGCTGACACCTTTACGGGTGCCGGTAATTTTATTTAAAGGGGCTGCAATTGTGGAAAAGTCTTTGATGAATCTTCTGTAGTAACCTGCAAGTCCAAGGAAACCTTTGACTTCCTTCGCGTTTTTGGGTCGGGGAAAATTTGCCATGGCTTCCACCTTAGCGGGGTCTGTTCTTAGACCTATTTCGTCGACAATGAATCCCAAATAACGTAAACGGGACTTACAGAATTCAGACTTCTTCAAGTTGATGGTTAAACCAGCGAACTTGAGTTGTTGAAAAACCTTTTCCAACATTAATAGGTGTTTTTCAAAGGTGTCGCTGACGATGATGAGGTCGTCAAGGTAACAAAACAGGCTGTTATCGACTTCAGGACCGAAGAGTTTGTCCATCAGTCTTTGTAATTCGGCGGGGCTGTTCTTTAGACCAAAGGGTAATCTTTTAAAATGGAACATTCCCCTACCAGGTACAACGAAAGCAGTTTTTTCACACGATTCTGCGTCCAAAGGTATTTGCCAAAAAGCTTTGCTTAGGTCAACAGAGGAGATGAACTTGGCGTTGCGCAGTTTGTCTAAGGTCGCGTGGACGTAAGGTAAGGGGTATGCGTCAGCTTCCGTACAAGAATTTAAACGTCTACTGTCGAGACAGAAACGTGCGGAGCCATCTTTTTTAGAAACCAAAAGAGTTGGGTTGGTCCATGCACTTCTGCTGGGAACCACCACACCCATTTTTAACATTTCATCAAGTTCTTTTTCCAAAAGTTTAAGCTTTTGGGGGGCTAAGTTGTAATAACGTTGCTTTATGGGTGGGCCATTGGTTTTAATGTGGTGTTCTACCAAATTTGTCAAACCCAATCCACATTTTTCGAAAGATATTGATTCGAATTTATTGACCATTTCCTTTAGTTGGAGAGCTTGGTCCGTGCTTAAATTTTCGTGAGGTATTATTGTGCGGATCTCACTAATTTGAGCAGCAGTGGAGGTTTCGCCAAGAGTATTAAATACTTGGGGAGCAACGTTAAAAGCCTTCCAGAAGTCAACGCCAAGGATGAAATTCTGGGATATAGAGGGCACTATTAGAAAATTGATTGTAATTATTTTATTGTTACAATTAATTGGCAGTGCAAGGGTACCGATGACCGGCTGGGAAACATTATCCGCAGTCGTCAGGTGTGTTGTTTGTGGCGAAATTTTAAAATCGCTGTTAACAAAAGGCAGGTGAGCATTGTTGCCAAGACAGCTGACAGATGCACCGCTATCAAGTAATCCGGAAAAGGGCACATTGTTAACAGAGAAAAGAGCATAGGGTCTCCCATCTTTAGCTTGTTTGCAACAAACCGAGGAAACATTTAAGGCCTGGTTAAAATACTTAATGTGTGATAACCAATCAGTCCATTCTTTAGACCTTGGTTCAGAATGGGTGCCTGAGAGGTTATTATTTAGTTTTTTGGCCTCTTCATGTAGAAATTTGGTGGGGGCTTGGAGAAATCCACCTGAGGTCTGACATCGCTTGGGTTTTGTAACCTTTCTGCATTGTGCCTTGATTTCTTAAAAATGTTGCGCAGTTCGTCGCGTGGAGGAGAGCGGTCCCTAGAGTGGTGTCTCTTGGAGGTTCGGGGTTCCTTGGATTCCAGAAGTCTTGCTTGCTTGAAACAAGTAGCGGCCAGGTGGCCTACTTTTTTGCAAAAGGAGCACACTTTTTTGTTGTCGAATTCTGGCTTTAAACCAGACGAACGGCTTGGCACAACCACATTATTCGACACATTCTTTATGTTTTTCCTATCCTGGTACGATTCCAGGAGGAGACAGACTTCGTTTAGCTGGGCCAGGGATGCAATTTTCTGTGAGGTGATGATGTTCTCGTATTTGCTTAAAAGGCCATCAGTTATGACTGGTAATAGTTCAGCTTCCGGAACAGGATGTGAAAGCTTGATGTTGATGGACTCAGCCCTTTCTATGAATGTAGCCACAGGTTCATCTACTAGTTGTTTAATAGATAGTAGAGATAGTTTGGTCCGGTGCTGGGCCTCCTTTTTTCCAAAGCTAGAGATTAGGGCAGCTCTGAGTTTATTCCAATCTTTGCATTTAGTCTTTTGGATGCGGTGCCACGGAATTAATTCTGGGGAGATGAGTTCTATAAAGTTTCTCCGTAGAATCTCGAATGGGATATTTTTGATTGTAGCCGTTTCTTCAATACGGTCAATGAAATCCAGCACATCGGAGACGCCATTATATTTGACTTTCCAAGAGGATAAATCGTAAGTTTTATCTTGTGTCAAGATGGGTGCGACGTCCTGTTTTATCATTACATGCGGCGTAGGTTCTTTGTCAAGATTATCCAAAACTTGCGTAGCCGAACGTGAATTATTTTCGTTGGAGGGGGCGAGATTTATTCTCCTAATGTACTTTTTGTTGAATAAAAGTGCATATGCCTTCAATGTAGATTTAGATTTGCTTGATGGCGAGAGTCCTCTATCCCTTAAAGCAGCTTGTAAGTGAGCTTTGGATAAACTTTGCACAATGGGAATGGTACCCAAGTTGGATGGTGTAATAGCTTGCTTGTCCTCCATTGTGAGTTTCCTGGGTGGTGAGGAGAAGAAAAAAAATTGGCCAGGGGTTCCCTTTAGAAAGCGCAAAATTAATTTTTGTGAGGCACTTTTCACTTGGTGATCACTGTTGGCACTTCCAAAATGTGTTTGGTATACGTGACACCAGAATTCTTGTCAAAGGGAGGCAGACGAGAAAAAATTTTGCGTGGAAAGACCTTAGTGGTAAAGGTTTTTGTATTTCACTGACCACTTTTGAGAAAACTGTGAAATTCACAAGTATTTATTTATTTTAGAAAAATTTTGCCAGGACTGACCTTTAGAAAACAGGTTTTTTATTTTCACAAATCACTTTGCACTGAGAAAGGCACTAAAGTTCACAAAAGGCACGTTTCTGGCAAATAAAGGACAAACTTCCGGATGAAAATGACTGAATATGGGGTTTATTGCATCCAACCATATTAAAATTATTTTATTTATTCATGGAATCAGTCATTGGCTTTATTATTATTCCACTTTTCACTTATGTAAGGGAAAAAACACAATTCACTTTCACTTATGCTGAAAAAAAACAGTACCTATAATGTATAATGGGGAAAGAAAGTCATTATTTTGTCCATTTGGAGAAACATTAAGTTGTACTAATTTGACAGACACAAGTGGGCCAATTGGTATATTGTGCAGAAATAATAAAAATACGTAAGTCCGAAATTTTCATTAAGGAATTCGCAAAATAACTGGGGTTCCAGAATCAAATTTATAATAATGATTTCCGTTGGTATCCTGTTCAATCATAAAAGCGGTTTGGATTTAAAACGCTGCCTAGCAACAGTCAGTTGTTCATTCCGACGGCTCCGTTGGGATATCGGCGCGAACAAGGCATATCGCGTGAAACATCGGCCGTTAGATTTGGCGCGAATCGCTGTTGCTATGCACTCGCTGTTTGGTGACGCGTGCGCAATCAGATTCTCGGACAAAGGCTGGCGCTTCGGGTATTCAAAATGGCCGTTGTTTCAAATGCGATTTAATTCATAATTACAATCAGATCTGTTATGGATCTAATTTACATATTGGTTTCTGTGGTTTTTTCACAGGATTCACTGTAGAATATCAAGGCATAATTAATGTTTACAAAACAGTTGTTATGCGGGAAGGATTTCGACAAACAAGGGTCCCGCAAAGCGACCGGGATAGAGAAAAAAAAATTCCAACCCCACGTTCGGGCGACAGTTGTTAGGGTGCCACGATGTCGGCTTCTAAACCAACACCAGGGCCCAGCACGTCCCTGGCTAGCTCTCAGCGGGACTATGGTACTCTCTATTCAGGGGGTGAGCAGCTCAAAGCTATGGAATTTCTCTCCATCTTCCGGTGACCCACGGGATCCACACTGGTCAACAATCCTCCCGCCGTAGCAGAATAATAACAAAGTTAAATCATTTAGACATGTATTGTAAACTCAAACACATACATAGGTTTCTACGGTACAATTCAATTACAAGAAATGCAAATTACACAAACCTAGCTAAAGCGTTTAACTCTCACTGTCTCTCTCTCAAAACGAAACTCTCCGAGTGGTGATTTTCGCGGGGGCCCTACATTTCACTGATTACGGACAACATTTAAAGGAGGAAATCAAGATACAGCTTACATGTAGGTTGGCAGGAACCTCGTCTCATGTGGCAGCTCCATCAGGCACTTTCGTAGTCTAAATAGACCGAACTATATGGGGCGGCAAAAGGCCGATTCTACTCAAAGGTATTTCAATAATACATCGCGGCCACATTGAATTGGGTCCGCTCGGCCTCAAGTGGGCCGCGAGCGTCCGTTCGCAAAGGCGCTCAGATCTTCTCTGGCGAGTGCAGCGGAATGCCGAGTGGCAGGGCACGGGGGAGAAGCAAGGGGAAACAGGAAACGGGGCGGAGAGAGGGGGCGGCCGAACTGTGGACTCGCTGCGTTCTGTGCTCTAGGTAATCCGCTACAGGGCGTATCGTAACAGCATGTACCACTGAACATACGCTGTACCAGCATTCCATCAAACGATCAGTGGTGTATGTACTTACCATCACACATTTTCTTGTAAAATATAATTTTTTTGAAAAAAAAATCTAGAACAATATATTTAGTCAAATATAAAAGTTTTTTTTTGGTTCGGTAGTTGTATCTTAAAAAAAGTGTCCTATAAAAGGATAATATTATGTTGAGTACAACCTTCAAAAGTTATCAAAAAATATTTTAATTAATTTTTGTGTTCCATATCCAACTCGGCAATACGGAACGGAATCATCTCGGGGTCTGTCTGTAACAGGTGTTTTTTTTTCAATTTTTTTCCATTAATTTATTTGACGTAAACAAATTAAATTTGTCACAATAACTTTAGTAAATAAGCTCGGTAAGTATTGGCACACTCAAAATAAGTCACCAAACAGAAAAATAATTTTAAAAAAACATCGATAACTCGGGACATGACAACACTAGTGGACTAGTGTATCGATATAATTATTGAGAATGTCGCATCACTTCGTTGACTGTATACGTATTCAACAAAACCCTCTCCGCCCCCCCTCACCCCCGAATACTGAGAGAAAGGGACACATGCACCTCAGCCTGATAATACCCAAATAAAATTGTCAAAATCGAGGTTTTGTAGTCCTCATTTTTCTACTCCAAAACTGAACCAATTTCCAAGATTTTTTTTACCAAATGTATTGGAAGAAAACATTCTATGTCTGTACCTTTTGCTTTTTTTAAAAATACATCGTCTAATTTGTATACTGAACGTTTGTTGATGGCGTTAAAAAAAGGCAATTTTAACAATTTTTGAAGGGTTATAACTCCTATAAAAAGTAACTTATCAAAAAAATCAAAACGTACCGACACGCTTGCTGTCAATATTCATATTATGTAAAAAAAATATTTTCTCTAGTGTCAAAATTCAGAGAGGGAAATGAGGAATACGTTTGTATGGAAAAAACACCACCCGGTTTCCTCTTAACGCTCGGTAGTAAGCACTCAAAAAGAAAAAGAAGGGGAGATATGTAAATACGAATTTTAGAGGGAGCGTGCTAATAATAAAAAAGCTAAGAAAATTGTAAAAATCTCTATAATATATAAGAATATGCTTGTTTATAAATATTTGTAAAAATGAGTTGTCTATGCATTGCTATATTAAGCATAGGAAAAAGTTTGAAACTTTAAAATACCTTCTTTTCATCGTCGTGAAGGTTTCTGGATTTTTTTTTACATTAATACCGCACAAGAGTCCCAACTACTCCTGCCTCGAGCGAGTGATTTATTTATTCATTCTGTTTTACAGTTTTTTTTAGAGAAAATGTGTCCTTACTGGGGTACCCCGTTCTAAGGACACATTGTTCAAGTTTTTTTGGTTGAAATAGTATAAGTAAATACCTATGTTAAAATTTTCCAGAGGAAAATATCAAGTTAAATCTAAAAGATAGTACAATACAGCATTAATATTTGTTAGATTGCAAAATTTTATCTATATTTTTCCTTCCCATGTCCATAATCCATATCTTTATGCTTCTTTTGAAGTCGGTTATTTTTTTACTGGTTTTTATTGATAGAGGGAGTAAATTAAATAATTTTATAGAGAAGTACTGCATATTTCTTTGTCCAAAAGTCGTTTTAGTTGTAGGTTGGTGGAATTTATGTTGTAATGTAGATCTTGTGAATTGGCTCGAGTTTGTCTGTGTAAAGTTGTCCTGGTTTTTTAATGCGTACATTAGAATATCTTTTGTATATAATTGTTTCAGTGACATTAAATTCAGCGCTTTAAAAACATAGTCTGTAGAGGTTCTGATGGGGACTCTAAGTATAATTTTCAAAATTGCCCTTTGTGCTATGAGTACTGGTTTTATAGTGGAATCACACGAGGTTCCCCAACCGATAAGACCATATTGTAGATGAGATTGGGCTAATGCATAATAGATTTTAATTAGCTGTTCTTTATCTAAAATGTTTCTTATTGTTTTGAAAAAATAGGTTAGTTTTCTAAATTTGTTACTCACATTTTCCACTTGGGAGTTCCAATTTAAGTTTTGATCAATAATTATTCCAAGGTATTTTATTGTTTGTATTTCATTCAATTTTATGCAGTATTTATGAATTTTTATGATTAGGTTTGTATTGAGGTTATCTGTCTGTTGTGGATTTTGAATTAAGGTAATATATTTAGTTTTTATATCATTTAATGTTAGTGAATTTGAATCAAGCCATTGTTTTACCCGATTCATCCTTTTTTCAGCTTTTTCGAATACAGTCTCCCACGACTTTCCATGGAAGAGAAGGACTGTGTCATCTGCAAAACTAATTACTGAGCCGTGACAGTTTAAATCACATAAATCATTTATAATATATATCAGGAATAAAATGGGGCCTAAGACACCTTGCGGGACACCATATTGGATTTGTATTGGTTAACTTGATTCATTTTGAATCCTGACTAACTGTGACCTTTCTGACATGTAGCTTTTAATGAGATTCAGTTCACGACCTGAGATTCCAACCTCTTTCTGAGACTATGGCATCCCCAATTGGGGTATGTTGTGAGGCTGAATATAGTGGGGAAGGGAAGGAGATGGAGAAGAGGAAGGTGGTGAGCCTGCCTATTCAGATCTGGTCACCAAACACGGCTAAAGCCATTTCAAGAAAAGTTTCAATTCTGAATAATGGTCTTACACCAGGGCGATACCGAGAGTATCTTCCACTCTGATTATTACAACCACATGACAATACATCTGAAAAGTTTTTTAATCATTACAAAAACTCTTGCGAAGCTGTCCAAAATGTCACAATATAAGAATGACATTTTGCAAAACATCGATTGTTCAATCATTGTTCAATTAGCCAAATATTCTAAGACATTCTGTTTTTTTTTTTTTTAAACGTATTTTTGAAACCCTGGCGATTTTTTTAAAATTTCATTCCGAAAAATCAGACCATTTTTTATAAACCGGAAAGACGGGACATAATTTTATGGGTGCGAAAAAACGAAAGTTTTCCACACGAATAGCAATAAATTGTACGGGGTTCTCTTCGTAACGTCTGTAAAAACACCGCCATCTTTATCAAAAAATTAAACCAAAGGATAAGTTCGCGTAGAACAAACAATAAATCTAGTGAACGTTAAACGCAAATTAAAAAATTCACCGGAAATCAAAGTGTTGCCATATACAAAAAAAATTAATCAGTGTGAAATTTTACAAAATTAAGGGAACATAATCGGAGACGGGATATTTTCATGCAGTGACGTCACGAGCTCAAAAAATGCATTTATTTATTTAAAAATAAAAAGAAATGTACATTTCTAAAAAAATTTACTAACATTTTCGTAATCTTATTTAAAAAAATCTATCCACACGATTTTTTCCAAGTCGTTAAGAAATCCATGCAAGTGGCCTATTCTCGAATAAACTCTTAAAATCTACGAATTTAATCGAAGTACACACCTATGGCCAAGGGCGGATTTAGGGGGGGGGCACGGGGGCACGTGCCCCCCCCCAGGATAGTATTTTTGTGTACTGTGGAGATTCCATCACACTACATACTTAGAAGCAAATCAAATTATCAGAGTTGTTAAAATATATAAATAAAATAACAGAAAGAACATGAGTCAAACTCTTGTCTATTTCTGGCTGGAATTGCGAATTTGGTTCGTTGCATCCCATTCATGCACTTGCAAATGAAAGATGATAATCAGCGTTTGCGAGAGTGGTACGGTCGGGGGAAAGCGCGGTCGGAAAGCCCCCCCCCATTAACCACTGGAACGCCTT
Source organism: Limnephilus lunatus (assembly GCA_917563855.2). Taxonomy (NCBI): domain Eukaryota; kingdom Metazoa; phylum Arthropoda; class Insecta; order Trichoptera; family Limnephilidae; genus Limnephilus; species Limnephilus lunatus. The sequence goes on from OU830593.1 coordinate 52,462,979, forward strand.
TTGCTGAAATTCGGAACCATTTACAAAATATAAGTTTGCTAAGTTGCCGAATTACAGCAATTTCTCCCTAAATTTTTTTTTTGAAATATTTTCAAATAAGCCCGTGGTTCCATTTTGACGTTTTTGCGTAGGTAGAAAGAAACTGCTTCTATTAAAATTCAACAGATGGCAGTGTACTCTAGTAATGTACGCTATTCGTATTTTGTAGATCTTTGTAAATGTTAAACGGTCTGAAGCTGTCAGATTAAAATTCGGCTTTTTATCGTATTTTAGTGGATGTTTATAACAAATTTGTATACCAGTGTTATAATAATTGAATTAGTAATGCATTCAACTGTTTCAACGTGTTTCAAACTTAAAAATTCTGTGATTATTTGAAAAACAAAGTTTTGTGGTTATGTTTTTGACATTTTTTCCCGATCGTTGTGTGTATTTGAAAATGAAATATTTTCTATAAATAAACCAATAGTTGATTGGTATTGTGGATTTAAGATAATTGATGTACCTGTTTGATGTACTGCAGCTATTTTTGGTGAACCTTTATGAATTTCATTTTAGTCTTATTAAAAATGTCGCCATTTTTCGACTAAATTTGTGTCAAAAATTATTCAAAGAGAACATTCAACAGTTCAAAACATATCAAAATTCAGTTTTCTTAAATACATACGCAGATTGTGATTATAAATTAGACCATTTAAAATAAACCTAATAGAAAATATTCAATGTGAAGGGAAATTTGAACTTACTAGGCGAGTTTAAAGGGAGGCAATGTTGAGAATAGTTCCGTTTTAAATGTTTACGATTTTATAATATTATTTTCATAAATCCTAGGAATATGTGATAAACAACCAAAGATAGGTGAATTCATTGAATATATAGAACTATGATAAGTTTGTATGCCTCCATATTAAAATTCGAAGGTATGATTTTTTTAAGGTTGGCGGAAAATATTCAAAACGGTCATTAAAATATCACGAGCAATCCGAGGAAAAAAATTAAAAAAAACGCGCCGTCGCTCCAGTGGGGGGGGGGGGAGGAATTGTGCCCTTGAGGGGCACCTCCCCATCGGGGTGGCACCCGGGGCGGGCCGCCCCCACTCCGCCCCTTGTGCCCCCCCCAGAAAAAAATCCTGGATCCGCCCTTGCCTATGGCACTAAAACTACTAACCAAAATCGAATACTTTGAATCTAATAAAAAAATATATTTGTTTTAAATAGGTACCTATCCGAAATTCTAAAATTCTTTAAATAGGTACCTTCAGAAATTGTTTTAAATAGGTAGATACCTATCAGAAAATCAGAAATTCTTCATGCGATAAAGACTTCAGAAGATAGAAAAGCGTGCGGTCCAGTTGAGGTGTTGAAGCAGTGTCGTAGCGCGGGTGGGATGGGGGGTTGGGGGGGGGGCGGCCCGCCTCGGGCGGCACTTTTAAGGGGGGCGGCAAATTTTCACAATAATGTTCAAAACTTATTTAAGAAAATTGCAAACAGGCATGATAATAGATGGTGGTAAATATACCAATTTAAAGAAATACTACTTACCGATATTCATTAACAGATGGCAGTAGGTATATAAAATATATAATTATTTATTTATTAAAATTATTGGAATTGGAAAAAATGGAGAAGGGAAATAAAACACCCAGAGTAAAAAACTCAGAACCCTTTACGAAATCTTTTATGACCCCAAGATCCCCAACTGAACAAGAGGACGATAATTTATCGTCTGATTCGGAGAATAATAGAGATGATGAGGAAGAAAAGTCTATATTGATAGAGACAAATCAAGTGAGTAACGCACTTACTAACTCGAGAATCATAATTAATTCCATGAAGACAACCCTCTCAGAAAGTAAAGGAAAAATTTCCATGGGCCAAAAAAAATAAATAAATGAAGGAATGGATAATGTATTTAACATTATAGCTCATTTAGTGGCAGAAAATAATGAAATGAAGGGCGAATTAAAAATTCTCCGGCCGTTCACAAAAATAGTTACTCAAAATTTTAATGAAATATAAATCGCTTTTCAATAACATGAATACAAAAAATGAAGAAATTAAAAAAGACATAAGAAAAATAATAGTACCTGAAACTTATGCGGAAAAGGTAAAAAAACATGAGCCGATTGTAATCATAAAACCAAAAAAGAAAAATCAAGAAAATATTGAAACAAAAAACGAAATAAGCGTTGGAGTACCAAGGCCCGCTATCTGCGTCTTTCCAGTAAACGCTGAAGCCACCATGGACAGCGATGCCACAATAAAAATGGTCCAAGATGTCATTCGACCGTCCGAAATAGGCGTTCGGATCACGGGCATGCGCAAAATAAGGAACAAGGGCGTGTTGCTCAACACGGCAACTGCAGGTGAGCAGGAAAAATTATTAAATGCCACTTGTCTTAATAATTCGAGCATACTTAAGGCCCGGTTACCCACCAAACGACTTCCGAGACTGATATTTTTTAACGTGCCGAGGGCTTTAACTGGTGCTGAATTTTTGAGGATCGCTCTAACGGGTATTCCCAATGTTCAAGACGTCGAGGGAACACTGGCAAGCTGCAAGCTTAGTCACTTGGCTGGCGCTCGTTCAGGAGATACCTGCCATCGAATATATGAGGTGCCTGCTGCTGTGCGCAAAACACTCGTGGAACAGGAGAAAGTGTTTGTCGATTGGACTGTGTGTCGCGTCCGAGACTTTTTTGGGCTTACTATCTGCACTAAGTGCCATGTGATTGGACACTCCTTCAAATATTGCCGAGATGAAACTGGTGTGGGCACTGTGGCCAAAAAAATCACACACGCGAATCCTGCCCAAATGCCGCTTCCGATCCAGTCTGCGCTACATGTACCAGATTTGGTAAGCCTGCTGCTCATTCCACTGGAGACAGGGAAAACTGCCCGGCCTACCAAGCTGCACTTAAAAAGGATCTTGCTACAATCGATTATGGAGTGTAACATACATGTGCATAAGTGCCTCACCATCGAGGATTATAATCCCGTGATGAACTGTCTACGAATAATGTACCTACTTGAACGCGAGAAGCATCCGTAATAAGTTTGATGAGATCGAAGAAAAAGTTAGAAGTTCACTGTACCTATATTGTGCACGTCCTCGTCATCTCTGAAACGTGTCTTAATGTTGGAGAGGAAAAGTTTTACTCCTTGAGTGGTTACAAAAGTGTTTTTGCCTCTCGCCCTAACGAAAGAGGAGGTGGCGTCGCAATATATGTGATTGATACTATGAAGTGTGCAATTATTGAAAAATTCTCAAATGAAAATTCCTTTTTAGGTATAAGTCTTTGTAGCAGTGATAGGAAACCAGTCAACATTTATGCTATCTATCGAAAACCTAACACAAACATGCAGGATTTTTTAATACACCTAGAAAACATACTGAACGAAAGTAGACAAGATACATTAATATTCGGAGACTTTAACATTGACGTATCCATATCCACAGACTTTTCATTAAATTTTTGCAAAATCTTAGAATCTTACAATTTTTCAATACACAACAAAACATTTCCCACGAGAGTCACTGATACAAGCAGCACCATTATAGATCACTTCATATCAAATAGGCAAAACATTCAGACTACTATATCGAATATAGATGATCCACTTAGTGACCATAACATACTTATTGTTGACTATAAGAACAACTTAAAAAAATGTTTTAATAATAGAACCAAATCCCGGATTACGAGACCTATTATCAATAGTATGTCAGTGAAATCCTATCTTCTTGATAACAATTTCACGATCGACTTAAGCAACTCAGAAGACCCTTTTAAAAGTTTCAATTATCACATTAAAAAGGCATAACCTTTCAACCAAACCAAAAACAAGATTAGGAAGTCGGGAACAACTGAATACTCCATGGTTTGATTCCAAATTAAATTCCTTAATCAAAGAACGAAACCAGATTCACAAACAGTGGAAACAAGACCCTGGTTATATTACTCTTGTAAAACTTAAAAAGAGATTGAGAAATATCATTACTAATTATAGGCGAAGTCTAAAACACAAATATTATGCGAAAAGCTTTCAACAAAACCAAAATAACCCTACTAAAACTTGGAAAATCATAAACTCTATTCTGTCAAACCGAGCACATAAACCAACCAACGAAATAGAATCCCTCATCGTAAATGACTGCGAAATTAAGGATCCGGATCAAATAGCATCAGCATTTAATGAGTTTTTCCTCTCGATAGGAAAAAAGTTAGCAGCCAGCATTCCGTCTTTCCCGGACGACTGCAATACCGTCCCTGTGGAACCGAAGGCTTGCCAATCCTTATACATGGCTAGGACAAACAAAGATGAGGTATTGAGGATCATCTCTAAAACAAAGCTGAAAGCAGCACCGGGACTCGATGGAGTAACACCATCAGTTCTTAAGGCTTATAAAGAAGAACTAGCGGGTCACCTAGCAGAACTTTTGAATTGGTCACTGTCCTCGGCAAAAATAATACCTATACACAAAGGAGACTGTAAAACATGTATTTCTAACTACCGTCCTATATCACTTCTATCGGTATTTTCAAAAGTATTTGAGACCATAATCAAAGATAGACTCCTAAAATACATATCTGCGAATAATATCCTTACACCGCAACAATATGGCTTTCGGAAAAATTCTAGTACTCAATGTGCCGCCTTTGATTTTATCTCTACCATTCAACAGTATATAGACCAGGGTGAATATGTGGCAGCCATATTTATAGATCTCAAAAAAGCCTTTGATACGGCCAATCATGAAATACTCTTAAAGAAATTGGAATATTTGGGAATTGTTGGGAAGCCCCTAAATCTCCTCCGAAGCTACTTAGATGATAGATTTTGTCTTGTCGAAGTCAAAGGGGTCTCGAGTGGCTTAGGTAGAATCACATGTGGAGTGCCACAGGGATCAATTCTTGGCCCTTTGCTTTTCTTGATATATGTCAATGAAATAACTAAATGTGGTATCTCTGGAAAACTCCAACTTTATGCGGATGATACTGTAATCTACTATCACGGTAAAAGCCTGAGTGACCTCGAGTCTCTAATGAATGTAGATGTCTCAATTTTAGCTAATTGGCTCCGTATTAATAAATTGAGCCTCAATATAAAAAAAACGTACTATCTAACTTTCGGTAATAAGGATTATGTGTCAATGAATATTTCACTTGGAACTGATAAACTCCAAAATATGGAAGTTACGAAATATTTAGGGCTATTGATAGACTCTAAACTTACGTGGAATTCCCATGTTGAGCATGTGAAATCAAAAATTTCCCCAATTACCGGTGTACTGTACCGACTCCAAGGTATTCTCTCCATATCTCTACTACGGGCCACTTACTATGCGATGATTCACTCCCATCTGAGTTATTTAGTTAGTATCTGGGGCACTATTACTAAAAAACAAATATCAGAAATACAGGTAATTCAAAATCGAGCTATAAGGAATATCTACCATCTACCGTGGGATACACATATCAAAAATATATATTCAAAGACAAACATACTTTCTTTTACGATTCTACCTAAATAAAATATCACTAGTGCAATATTACAAATCATACATAGATCCTCACACACTAACATCAGACCAGCCTTTAATTCAGACATACACCAGCACAAAACACGATCCCAAAATCAAATACACTTAGCATCATCTACCCACACAACTAAATTTGGTATTAACTCATTACAATATATCGCATATAGACAATACAATGCATTACCTAATGAAATAAAGCAATCAGTAGCTAACAAAAAAATATTAATTAAATTATTAAAACACTTTGTTTTTACCACAATAATCTTTATTTAAAAAGTCGACATGTTTCGAGAACGATGTTCTCTTCATCAGGACATTATATGTACTAAAACTAAATTATCAAGCATAGAAAGACAGGCGTGGGTGGAAATGGAATTAGTTGGAGGGGGGGGGGGAGAGGGGCGGAAAGAGGAGGAGCTTAGAAGATAGACAGGGGGGAGGGGGGTTGCTTAGAAGATCATAGACAAAATTACAATGGAAATATGTTTAAGATAGGGTAATTCACAAAATTAATTTGGTTATTAATAATATTTAAATTTCTATTGACATTTTTCCTAATTTCTAATATTTCTAAAAGATCTAATTGAAAACCACTAACGTTAGTGTGTAAAATTTTAAAACCAGTATTTATAATATTAGTTAAAATGCTTAAAGAATATTTCCTGAAAATGTTTTTAAACCAGTGAATATTGGCTCGCCTTCATACGTTTGTTTTTTATGTTTTATGTGTATGGATGTCTCTCAGTATTTCTAAAACCTCTATTCTTGACAATGCATTTTTTATTTTTATTTTTATTTTATTTTTTTCCTTTTCAATATATTGTATTTTTTAAACGTGTAAAATGTACTTATATCAATCTGTCCTTCCCGTAATGAGTTTTCTTCTCAACTCATTGGGAATAATGTGTTACTAACCATGTTTTTGTAATACATTATAATTAAATAAATAAACAAATAAATAAAAAAATTATTATCATTAGAGAGAAACATAATGTAAACATCTTTGTACCTCCGTGGCGTAGCGTGTGGGGAGTTATTTTTTTAAATGTATAATAATAATTTGAAAATGTTCTACGATACTTTGGTTTACGAATCCAACTCTTTATTTTATTATTTACTAGTTGACCCGGTGAACTTCGCACCGCATCAGAATCAATAACTGTTGTGTTAACTTATTAGCTGAATTAAATTTAGTTTTTTGTTAAAAATAACTCAACGGAGCAATTATTGATGCGTAACTGTTTGCGTTTTGTTTTTGTCGGTATCAGAGACGGCGTTGTGTACGGATTTATAATCTATGTGATTTTCTTACTTTTTGACTTACTTTCGGGAATCGCGTTTCATTTTCTTTATACGTGTGACGGAGATTTATTATAATTATTGTATTTTTCCTTTAGAGGGGTGTAGACGTAGACATACGTTCATCGTTTGTCCCATTTTGACTGTTGACATATAGTGTGTAAGAAAGAGGGGCAGCATTATATGTTTAATATCAACAACTCTTTCCTCTTTCAATTCTTTCCTCTTTCAACACTTTCCTGAATGCATCCACAAACTTCTATCGAAATGAATCTCTCTCCTTATACTCATATCCCTATGAAAGTCTTACTTTCTATCCAAAGGTGCACCAATCTATAGGAATATGTAAAAAAAATATATAAAAAACTCAGCTCAATCCAGTAATGCAGAATTCAACAAAATTAATGAAAATAACTGGCCAAATTATATAAAAATTTTCACAGATGGTTCCAAACTCAGTTTGGACTCCCATTGTGAGCCAGTGTCTATGCACCTTACAGGAAATTGTGTTTCCCACGCAGACGTCTCAAATAGTGTTCCATTTTCTCTGCTGAATGGATAGCTCTCGTATCATAGAAGATTTACGACTCGTCAAATCTCTCAACATTAGAAATGATCTCATCCTTTCAGGCTCACTTAGCTCACTACAAAAAATAAGCGCATCCCTTCTCAATTCCAGTAGTGACTATCTAACCTGCTCTATCCGAGACCTCCTGCATTCCATGTCGCTGGCTCAAGCGTGTTAGTGGTCTTGGCCTGGATCCCGTGACACTTTGGTATTGTTGGAAATGAAAAGGTTGATTCTATTGCTAAGGAATCCATTGTCCTTGGTCCATTAAGTAGTATACATATTCCTGTAAGACACTATTTCCCTATTTTAAAAAATAAGGGACAACGCCAGTAGTCTTCTGAATGGAAATCATCCTCCCTGACAAAAGGTCACCAGTACTCATTAATTCAACTTTCTCTTCCTGTCAAGCCCTGGTTTCACAAATACACTTCCATTCCTAAAAAAATACATCTCTTCCATAACTCGAATGCTTCAAGGTCATACTTGTTGTCTTAGCCATCTGGCCTGATTCCACATAGTCAATTCGCCTTATTGTGATTGTGGTTCAGAGGACACTTTAGACCATAATTTTTTTGAGTGTCCTATAAATTACCAATTTCCAAACAACATACCTACATGAATTGGTAAAACCTAAAATTGAATTCTCTACCAGTGTACCCTGCCTTATTAGTATCAACTCTCCTGAAATTCACTATTTGTTAGCAAAATTTATTTGTAAAAATGGCCTTAACATTTAAGCATCGATCACATTTCTTTCTCTTCCATACGTATGCATTTGTTCCTGCAGTGTTATTAGTACAATTTTACAGGTTCCTATTTTTTGGAACCTGTACATCTTCCTACTCTATTATTTTGTAATTATTATCAATACCAACTCCGTATGTTGGTACAACTTGCATAATCATATGAATATTTGTCTTAGCCCATTGTCTATATTTGCCAATATAATTTATCTATTCCATGTAAAAAACTGAAAATGTAACTAATTTAAAAAAACCTGGATATGTCACTAATTTTAAAAACACTGATAATGTTAAAAAAATGAAAATGTGAATAATTTTTAAAATAAAGAAATGTCCAAGGACACCCTTAATGGGTGAAAGCCAAATAAATAATAATAAAAAAAACATTTAATAACAAAAGCAAAAAAATCAGCGCATTGACATTTGATGGTTTGAATTTTTGGAACTCACTCACTATTCAGCATTATATGTAGGTACTTTTCACAAAATGCCCGCAGCTCTTTAAAATATGAGAATTCGTTCCATAAAAAATGTTTGGGGACAAGAATTTTCTTAATAACTACATTTTTCGTTATTTTTTGTGATGTTTCCAACAAATCAAAGATCATCAAAATCGGCCCGACCGTTCTCGAGTTATAAATAGTGTAACTAACCCGACTTTGTTTTATATATTAAGATTATAAATGTCAATAATTAAAAAAATTTAAGCTTAAATATTATGAGGGAAATACTAATTAAAGCTGGGAAATCGCAAACAAATTCACTCCGGAATTGTGTTCAGAATGTAACGATTGAATTTCAGTTGTGTATTCATCCGCTGATACATTTCGAAGGAGACCATTATTTTATTCGAACTGCATTGGAGGTTATCCGCCACATACCCACCCCTCTACTAGACCTAGAAACTAGACCTCCCTCACTCGAAGTGCAATTATAAAATTATCTTTGCAGACTATGTATATACTGCCAGAATCAAGGGGAAACCATTTTCATATTTTGAGAATAATTTTAATTCGCCACATACAGATTTAATTTAACCCGTCTAATCACAGAGACGCAAATTGTCACACACATTTAATTTTAAAATAAAATTGTATGAATGCGATAAAAACTGAAAGGCAGTTTTATTAAAAAAAAATTAAAGAAAAAGAATCTTGGTTTTTTCTATTTTAAGTACTTTAATTCGAATATACGCAGGTATGTATTTTTGAGCCAATTTCCATATCCAATATCAAAGTTTTAATATTTAGAAACAAAAATTGCCAGAACACTCCTTTGGGGTGAAAAGCCATTAAAAAAAAAAGAAACAAAAATGTTCTAATAAGCACTTCGGAAAAATTATTTTATCTAAAATTATGATTTTTTTGTTTTTTTTCAAAAGGATAAAAAAAACTAATAAAAAGGAAAATTTAAAATGCATGGGAAGAACCTGGAATTTTGTGCACAAACCTTAATAGGCAAAAGTTTATAGATATATATTTTTATTATTAAATGAGTTAAACCAGTTTTCATAATGTAAAATTCCAATTGTGGATTCTTCTGCTAACACAATTCGAAGGAAAACATTATCTTATTCGAAGTGTAGTCATACATTCTAGTTGCAGACTCTGTGTGTGCTGCCAAAATAAAATAAAAACTATTTTTATGTTCTGAGTGTACTTTTAATACGCCGCATACAGACTTAATTTAAACCAATTTCCAGTTGTGGATTCATCAGCTGACACATTTCGAAGGAAACATTCTCTTATTCGAAGTGCAGTTATGAAGTTCTAGTTGAAGACTACATATGTATGTGTTGCCAGAATCAAAGAGAAACCATTTTCATGTTCTGAGTGTAGTTTTAATTTACCGTATGAAGATATGATTTAAACCAGTTTTGTGTTCAGAATGTAAAATTTCTGTTGTGGTTTCATCTGCTGACACATTTCGAAGGAAAACATTATCTTATTCAATATGCAGTAAAATTCTAGCTGTAGACTATTTATTTAATGCCAGAATAAAAAAAAAACATTTTCATATTCTGAGTGTAGTTTTTATTTACCTCATTCAAACTGGTTTTGTATTCAGAATACAGCGATACATTAAATAACGAGTTGCAGATTCATCGTGTACCGAGTGAAGCTTTACATTTGAGTTGCACACCAAATGCTGCAAAATTCTGAGAAATTGATTGTTCCGTGTCTAACTATTACTTGGGGACTCTAACACTGAATTAATCGTTAGTTAAAACCTGCCTTGCGTTCTAAACACGGTGTAAAAGTTCGAGATGCGAAATCCTTTTACAAGGATACCATTTTCGATTTCCGACAGCAGTTATAAAGTTTGTAGTAGAATTTATACATGATTTTCGTTAGAAGAATACTCGTCAAATGTGATTATAAAAAAAAATCGGCTCGTAATAAAAAAATTGGATTTCAACATACCCCCACCCCCCCTTTCGACGCTTGAAGTACCCAAACCCCCGGGCGGCCGACACCCACGCTACGCCACTGTGTTGAAGCTCTTTGATAATGAAAATGTTGACTACCTGTTGAAGTTATTTAACTCTATATATGACAGAGGGAATATACCCTAAGATCGGCTAAAATCCACCTTCGTGACATTGCCTAAAAAACAATACCCTAAGTGCAGTAACTATCGATTAATAAGCCTGATGAGCAGGGCTGGGCAAAATACATGCTTTGCTGTGATTAAAATACAAATTACAAAATACCTTTTCGCATGTTTTTAAAATACGAAATACAAAATACTTTGAAGTCGTGTATTTGAAATACAAAATACAGTATTTTAACCATTTTTTTATATCAAATACAAAATACAAAATACATTTGGTTTTGGTAGAACCTTTGGTTACAACAAATTGTCGTAAGTGCCCTTATCTAAGGGTGCGTTTCCATAGAAGCAAAGCTGAGAAGAGTGAAACAGAGATGTGCAAAAATTGACCAATCATATTGCTTAGAAGACACATCTCATCTCCGCTCCACTTTTTTTTACATTCTTTACATTTACAACTCCACACAGGAGGTTCTGAGGAAAACAATTTCCCTCAGGACCTATGTCATCTGAGATGCTGTGTGGAGGACCTTTTTGAGGAGAGGAAGGAATGAATATTGGTCTTAAGGAGGCCCATGTTGTAGGAAGGAGGAAACACAAAGGCTGGCAAATCGTTCCACAGCCGAGCTGTTGAATACAAGAATGAGTCGGAGAAGCGACCCGTTCTCATGTGACAAATGTCAACCGTGTACATATGTTGGGCACGCATTTGGCGTGTTACCCGACTATGCACCGGTGCCGCAGACGCTAGCTCCTCGGAGCATCTTCCATTGAAATACCGGTAGAACAAGGATAGGAAAATCTATCAAACGGACCGCCCGTTTCTGCACAGAGTGGAGGATATTTTTCAGGTATTTTGGAGCTCAAGACCAGAGGTGGCTGCCGAATTCAACCGTGTGGCGCACTTGTGATTGTGACAGGGTTAGCAGTTGTGTACTATGTTATGGTACGCCCTATAGCGGGTAGATTCAGATCCCATAACGGCAACTAGAACGCTAGACGAGTCCGGACACAACACGGTCTCCCCTCTCTCCCCCCTGTTTCCTGCTTCCTGCTTCCTTTTCCCTGGCCCCGCCACTTGCCCATTCCGCCGCCGGCCAGTCGAGAAATGGGCGCCCTTACGTGCACACGTACCGCCGGATTGATTCCCACTGTACGCGGGCTGCTTTCGGGCGACCGAACCGAACTCAAATGTAACCCGCGATGTTAATTGAATAGCCTACGGGTTGGAGCTGGCTTACGCCATGCCTGTGTTAACTTCGGTTTGTTCTAACTCGGGAGGTGCCCTGGTTGAAATCCGAAAGAAGACGAGGACCCTGCGATCTCACATGTAAGCTGTATAATTGTTTCCCTCTTTTTAAATGTGTCCGCAACGGTGAATTGTAGGGCCACGCGAAAATCACCACTCGGAGAGTTTTGTTTCAGAGAGATAATGAGAATTAAACACTTTAGCTAGGTTTGTGTAATTTGCATTTCTTGTATTGAATTGTACTGTAAAGACCTATGTACTGTGTTTTGAATTTACAATACATGACCTATTAATTCAATCTTGTTATTATTCTGCCACGGCAGGAGGGTTTTTGCCTAGAGTGTATCCCGCCAGACGCCGGAGGGGTAAGGAGAAATTCTGTAGCCTCGTGCGACCTGCTCCTTGAATAGAGGGTATCATTGTCTCCGCTGAGAGCTGGCCTGGGACATGTTAGGGCCCCATTGGCCCCTGAGCTGGTGTTGGTTTTTGAAGCTAACAACGAGGGCCATAACAATGGCGCCATAACGTGCGGCTCAGAATTTTTTTTCTATCCCGGTCGCTGTGTGGAGTATCACTTGTCGAAATCCTCCCTGCATAGGAATTGTTTTGTAAACATTAATTATGCCTTGATGTTCTGCACCCAGTGAACAATGAATTCTGTGAGAAAAGACCACAGAAATCTATGTGTAAATTGGATCCATAACACAGATCTGATTAAAACTATGAATTACATCGCAGTTGGAATGACGGCCATTTTGGATGCCCAAAAACGCCAACCTTTTGACCGGGAACTTAACTGCGCAGGCGTGAAGCGAATTAATTACCTGTTACTATGCAGCATTTGTAATCGAAATCGCCTTTTATGACTAAATCGGATAGCAATGGAGATTACTATTATAAATTTGGTTCTGGAACCCCAATTATTTTGTGGATTCCTTAATTAAAAAATCTCACACTTACGTTTTTTCTTGCACAATACACCAATAGGCCCACTTGTCAAATTAGTACAACTTATATTCCACCAAAATGATTTTCTTTCCCCATTCTATGTTGTAGGTACCGTATTTTTTTTTCAGCATAAGTGAAAAGTGAATTGTGTTTTTTCCTTACATAAGTGAAAAGTGAAATAATAATAAAGCCCATGATTGGTTCCATGAATAAATAAAATAATTTTAATATGGTTGACTTAATGAATCCCATATTCAGTTATTTTCATCCGGAAGTTTGTCCTTTATTTGCCAGAAAAGTGCCTTTTGTGAATTTAAGTGCCTTTCTCAGTGCAAAGTGATTTGTGAAAAATAAAAATCCATTTTCTAAAGGTCAGTCCTGGCCAAATTTTTCAAAAATAAATAAATACTTGTGAATTTCACAGTTTTTCTCAAAAGTGGTCAGTGAAACACAAAAACCTTTACTACTAAGGTCTTTCCACGCATTTTTTTTTTCTTCTTCCTTCCTTTGACAAAAATTCTGGTGTCATATATACCAAATTGTAATATGGAATTTCTATAACCATATTTTGGAAGTGCCAACCAGTGATTACCAAGTGAAAAGTGCCTCACAAAATTAATTTTGCGCTTACTAAAGGAAACCCCTGGCCAAATTTTTTTTCTCACCACCCAGGAAACTCACAATGGAGGACAATCAAGCTATTGCACCATCCAACTTGGGTACTATTCCCAACGTGCACAGCTTATCCAAAGCTCACTTACAAGCTGCTTTAAGGGATAGAGGACTCTCGCCATCAAGCAAATCTAAATCTACATTAAAGGCATATGCACTTTTATTCAACAAAAAGTACATTAGGAGAATAAACCTCGCTCCCTCAAGCGAAAATAATTCACGTTCGGCTACGCAAGTTTTGGATAATCTTGTTCCTAACAAAGGACCTATGCCGCAAGTAATGATAAAACAGGACATCGCACCCACCTTGACACAAGATAAAACTTACGATTTATCCTCTTAGAAAGTCAAATATAATGGCGTCTCCGATGTGCTGGATTTCATTGACCGTATTGAAGAAACGGCTACAATCAAAAATATCCCATTCGAGATTCTACGAAAAAACTTTATAGAACTCATCTCCCCAGAATTAATACCGTGGCACCGCATTCAAAAAACTAAATGCAAAGATTGGAATAAACTCAGATCTGCCCTAATCTCTAGCTTCGGAAAAACGGAGGCCCAGCACCGGATCAAATTATCTTTACTATCTATTAAACAGCTAGTAAATGAACCTGTGGCAACATTCATAGAAAGGGCTGAGTCCATTAACATCAAGCTTTCACATCCTGTTTCGGAAGCTGAACTATTACCAGTCATAACTGATGGCCTTTTAAGCAAATACGAGAACATCATCACCTCACAAAAAATTGCATCCTTGGCCCAGTTAAACGAAGTCTGTCTCCTCCTGGAATCGTACCAGGGGATAGGAAGAACATAAAGAATGTGTCAAATAATGTGGTTGTGCCAAGCCGTTCGTCTGGTTTAAAACCAGAATTCGACAACAAAAAAGTGTGCTCCTTTTGCAAAAAAGTAGGCCACCTGGCCGCTACTTGTTTCAAGCAAGCGAGGCTTCTGGAATCCAAGGAACCCCGAACTTTCAAGAGGCATCACTCTAGGGACCGCTCTCCTCCACGCGACGAACTGCGCAACATTTTCAAGAAATCAAGGCACAATACGGAAAGGTTACAAAACCCAAGCGATGTCAAACCTCAGGTGGATTTCTCCAAGCCCCCACCAAATTTCTACATGAAGAGGCCAAAAAACTAAATAATAACCTCTCAGGCACCCATTCTGAACCAAGGTCTAAAGAATGGACTGATTGGTTATCACACATAAGGTATTTTAACCAGGCCTTAAATGTTTCTTCGGTTTGTTGCAAACAAGCTAAAGATGGGAGACCCTATGCCCTTTTCTCTGTTAACAATGTGCCCTTTTCCGGATTACTTGATAGTGGTGCATCTGTCAGCTGTCTTGGTAACAATGCTCACCTGCCTTTTGTTAACAGTGATTTTAGAATTTCGCCCCAATCGACACACCTGACGACTGCGGATAATGTTTCCCAGCCGGTCACCGGTGCCTTGCCCTGCCAATTAATTGTAACAATAAAGTAGTTACAATCAATTTTCTAATAGTGCCCTCTATATCCCAGAATTTCATCCTTGGCGTTGACTTCTGGAAGGCATTCAATGTTGCTCCCCAAGTATTTAATACTCTTGGCGAAACCTCCACTGCTGCTCAAATTAGTGAGATCCGCACAATAATACCTCACGAAAATTTAAGCACGGACCAATCTCTCCAACTAAAGGAAATGGTCAATAAATTCGAATCAATATCTTTCGAAAAATGTGGATTGGGTTTGACAAATTTGGTAGAACACCATATTAAAACCAATGGCCCACCCATAAAGCAACGTTATTACAACTTAGCCCCCCAAAAGCTTAAACTTTTAGAAAAGGAACTTGATGAAATGTTAAAAATGGGTGTGGTGGTTCCCAGCAGAAGTGCATGGACCAACCCAACTCTTTTGGTTTCTAAAAAAGACGGCTCTGCACGTTTCTGTCTCGACAGTAGACGTTTAAACTCTTGCACGGAAGCTGATGCGTATCCCTTACCTTACGTCCACGCAACCTTAGACAAGCTGCGTAACGCCAAGTTCATCTCCTCTGTTGACCTAAGCAAAGCTTTTTGGCAAATACCCTTGGACGCAGAATCGTGTGAAAAAACTGCTTTCGTTGTACCTGGTAGGGGAATGTTCCATTTTAAAAGATTACCCTTTGGTCTAAAGAACAGCCCCGCCGAGTTGCAAAGACTGATGGACAAACTTTTCGGTCCTGAAGTCGATAACAGCCTGTTTTGTTACCTTGACGACCTCATCATCGTCAGCGATACCTTTGAAAAACACCTATTAATGCTGGAAAAAGTTTTTCAACAACTCAAGTTCGCTGGTTTAACCATCAACTTGAAGAAGTCTGAATCCTGTAAGTCCCGTCTACGTTATTTGGGATTCATTGTCGACGAAAAAGGTCTAAGAACAGACCCCGCTAAGGTGAAAGCCATGGCAAATTTTCCCCGACCCAAAAACGCGAAGGAAGTCAAAGGTTTCCTCGGACTTGCAGGTTACTACAGGAGATTCATCAAAGACTTTTCCATTATTGCAGCCCCCTTAAATAAAATTACCGGCATCCGTAAAGGTGTCAGCAATTTCCGATGGTCTGCTGAAACTGAAGAAGCGTTTACAACTTTAAAAAATGCCCTTCAAAAAGCCCCCGTTCTGAATTGCCCGGATTTTGCACTCTCTTTTACCCTCCACACGGATGCCTCCAATGTAGGAATCGGTGGAGTCCTTACTCAAGAGTTCCCAGATGGCGAACACCCTGTAGCGTATTTCTCCCGTACATTAAATAAACACGAGAAAAACTACGGAATTACCGAAAAGGAGTTATTGGCTGTATTGGATTCTGTTCACCATTTCCGCGGTTACATAGACGGTAGCAAATTTACTGTAGTCACAGACCATAGTAGTTTGAAATGGTTGATCTCTTTAAGTAATCCCTCCGGAAGACTCGCTCGTTGGGCCTCCCGTTTGTCTCAATACAATTTTGATGTTGTTCACCGTAAAGGCGCGGACAATATTGTTCCCGACGCTCTTTCAAGAATTGAACTGGCTTCATTAAATATTGACACAATTGCCCCACCTCCATCTACAAAAGATGAATGGTACTTGAAAATCTTCGAAGGTTGTAAAAATAATAAACAAAAGTTTCCTAATTTTATCATAAAAGAAGGACAACTATACCGTAATTGCAAGGTACCACTATCCATCCTCGAAGATTACTCTTGGAAACTTGTCGTTCCCCTCGAAGGTAGAGAACAAATAATTATTGACAATCATAGTGCTCCCGACTCTATACACCCAGGAACTTTCAAGACGTATAAAAAGATTTCCT
The DNA here is from genome assembly GCA_917563855.2 of Limnephilus lunatus. Lineage (NCBI taxonomy): Eukaryota > Metazoa > Arthropoda > Insecta > Trichoptera > Limnephilidae > Limnephilus > Limnephilus lunatus. The sequence continues at coordinate 52,479,887 of OU830593.1, forward strand.
TGAAGTATTACTGGCCTGGTCTCTTTAAGCAAATTCGCAATTACATCTCTAAATGTGAAACTTGTAAAGCTTATAAACATAGCACGGCAGCACCTGCCGGCCTAATGGGTAATCCCAAACGTGCCGACAGACCCCTACAGTCATTGTCAATGGACCTCGTCGGACCTTTTCCTCGAAGTTATGCCGGACACATGCACATACTTAGTGTAGTGGATGTTTTCACTAAATTCTGTTGGATCTTCCCTTTAAAAAGAGCCAACGCGTCCGCCATCATCAAACTTCTGGAAAAACACATTTTTATACCTTACGGAACACCCAGAACCGTAATCGTTGATAACGGAAAACAGTTTATTGCCCAGGAATTCAAAGAATTTCTTGCCAAATACGGAATCAAGGACATTTATTATAATACCTTGTATACTCCCCAAAATAACACTGTCGAACGTTATAACCAAACAATCAACACAGCTCTGGCTATTCTAGTTGATAAAGATCAACGTACTTGGTGTAAAAACCTAGACAAAATTCAGGCTGCTATGAACAACACTGTTAATCTGGCCACTGGTTACACACCTTTCTTCTTAAAACACGGTATGGAACAAGTTGTCCATGGTTCTCTACATAGGGACACAAACTTTCCTACGTCAATTGCCGCCACAAGCAACCCTACCGCGGACTATGCCCATCGTCTGGAAGAACTGTCGGCCATTTACAGTGAAGTCACTGATGCTTTGCTCCTGGCTCATCAAAAGAGTGCGGACAGATATAACTTACGTAGGAAACATGTCACCTTCAATACAGGAGACATAGTTTGGAGAAAGAACAACACACTTTCCCAAAGAGCCATGTATTTCTCTGCCAAGCTGGCACCACGTTTCGTGAAGGCCAAAGTTCTAAGAAAGATATCAGATCTAGTGTACTCCTTGTCTGACTCCTCTGGAAAACACATTGGTAATTACCACATTAAGGATATTGTAAAGTCTGGAAGTGAGGAGTCAAGTAAAACTGCCCCCACTATCTCAGCAAACTTAAAATGATCAAGTGTGTATCACCACAACCCTTTTGTAAGCACATCAAGTCTTACAATGGCTGGCGTGTAAAGTGTCAATTACATGTCCATCCTTTCGTTGATAAAACGAATATTGTTAAAAAAAAATCATTTTTGTAAATTTATGTACATTCTTACGGTGCAATTTGCCTCCGTTTGCTGTTTTTGAATTGGTGCCCACGTCGTTCGCGACAGTTTTGTTTCATCTTTCTTTTTCTTTTCTTTTCTTTTCTCACCTGTTCTAAAATTGATCACTTTGGAGCAGAGACACCCCTCGAGTCACAATGTTTGGGAAGTCATGAACCCAATCATTGCCTCTCAACCCCTCACACTACGCAACGTTCATGCCATGGCACGCTTTGCTATGTCATGCAATATTGTAATTTTCACCATTTTTGTTTGTTTTTCATCAAGTTGGAAGGAATCTCTTCAATTTTTTCCTTTGTTCATGAAAATTATGTTCTGCAAGTACTGGAGCGTCGTTCTAAAATCGGATTTTGTAAACTGCAAAGCGTTAAATCACGACCCAGGACTAGTTAACCATCTTAACATGCCCCATATTTTACCTATCATGGTAAAGCTAAGTGGTTACTTACATAATCACATTCCTTGTGTATAGTAGTTTTCAATTTTTCTCAAATGTTAAAAAATTGATGGCGTCCTACCCGAGCTTTTTGCTAACAAATTGGATTTTGACACGTCCATTTTGAAATCATATGTATATAAATAAAGGAAAAGCCTTTAAATTGGTCTTTCCATCCTTAGACAAATCCTCATGGGCTCGTTTCAACTAAAGTACGTAAAACCAAATACTCGGTCTTTTGTTTTTATAAGAAGTCCTCGATTTGTCCCTTTTCTTTACTATTATAACATGTATGTCTTGCATTACATGCTTCAACCCTTACGGAAAAGGTTAATAAAACCTAACGGCAACCCTGATTTCCGTACATAAATAACTGCAGTTTAACGTAAATCATCAATGTTTTGTTTGATCATCGTTTTACAAACATAGGCATTCAACTCCTGTTTCGCCATTTAACCAAGTATTTGCAACCCAAATTGCACATAACCTGGTATGTTTGTAACTGCACAAAGGGTATGTAAAACCGTAATTGGTCCCTTTTTCTTTGGTCTTCCTCACTGTAGGTTGCCACAACAGACAGTATGTAAAACCATAAGTCTGTTCTTGTTTGTTTGTCACATGGTGTAAACAGAAATGTACCCTGTCATCACCCCGCCTTTACAACATACGAAGTAACATTAAACTGCTTACCTCCTTGTTATTCTATCGTACGCTCTTGGGCTACGGAGTTAGTTAATCTAACAAATCTTCATATTCTGTGTTAAAACAAGCATCGTTAACGTTTATTGTGTTGTATTTAAACGTAACCCTGTTACATTATAGGAGAGATCCTTAGAACATCCACCATTATAGGAGGGATCCTTAAAATACCTGCCACGATACGAGAAGTTCGTCATAATCACTTTTGCTCATAGCTAAATGTTATTGAGTTGGTCGTGTGACATATTTGTCATGAGCACCGTTTTGTACAATCTGTTTTGGTCGTGTGTCATTCATTTGTCATGAGTACCACCCTTTTTGTACAATCTATTTTGGTCGTGTGTCATTTATTTGTCATGAGTACCGCTTTTATGTATAATTGTGTACAACCCTTGTACACGAGACGTGGAGACGTAATAACAATACTTACCGTGATTCGTGCGAACGACATAATATCGGCTTTGCCATCTTCTTTAAGAGGCATTGTATAAACTCTTTGACTTCTGTCTATAATTGAGTTATATCTTGTATGTACTTACATATTTTGTACACTATACGTGGAGACGTTAAAACACTTACCATGAGTCGTGCGAACGAAATAATATCAAACCTTTTGTGTGCGATCTACGAAATGTAGTCCACAACCCTTTGTTGTCATTCAACGCCAATGCCCGTGGACTTCCTGTTTTTTTTACTTCTTTGCAAAAAGGAAAGAAGCCCAGGAATATCTACTATCCCAAAAGGACTAGTTTGTAGCTTCACTGCTAACTATGGGGCATAGTGCTGTGGGAGTTAATCGATTGAGCACAAAACCACCTATCTCGTTGTCTGGGGAACGAATAAGAAAACCCCCAGGTTTGTGAAATTGGAGCAAGGGTCTGTCTTTTCTCACAATCATGTAGAAGTTTTTAAAATGACCCCTAATCTTTTGCCCAATACACGCGAAAGATTAGCCTCTTTGATATAATGTGTATTCAAATTTCTCCTCATCCTTTTTGATAAATGTAAAGAGTCAGGAAATCTGCTGGTTGATTATGTTTCATTCTCACATAGAGTTTGAATTGGAAATTAGTCCAGTCTCTAGCAAATTTTGTAACTCGTCTCCCTTCTCCCCTCCTTCCTCCCACCCCCCTTGTTCTCAGACTTATGTTATGAAGTGAAAAATCTGTCGTTGACCATATTTCGCCCTCACTTGGAGTTCGAATAGGTAACTGTCCGGTTATCTACAGGTTTTCCCCCTCAATCTCTGCATATGTCTCACCATTTTTTTTTTCTCTTTTCTCAATTTTACGAAACACATTCATGAATGTTCGATATGTACGATATGCACTTGGCGTACCGTCTGTCTCCTTTTGACAACCTTTATTCATGAATTGGTTTCCCTTTGCCGTGACTAGTTCACGATTCTTTGTCTTGTTCTTTGAAATTCTACGAAAATGTTACCATCTCATGTTAACATAGGCCATAGAGGGCCAGTTGTTTTTTAACCAAGACATATTGTCACTCGGCAAACGCCAAGTCATCCTGGTAAAGGAAAATGTTCATGTAATCACAATTTAGTTAGAAATCTCTCTCTTCGTCACTCTCTGGGTCGGTGGTTAAAATTTCGTTTATTTCATTATCTGGACACATTTTGTTTCTCTCCAAACCTTTTCTTCATTGGTCCCTAGGCAGGTAAACTTCAAGAATTTTGCTCTAATAATAATTTCTCCCGGATTTAAAAAGAAGCCCAGGCGGATGTCATCACCAACAGCCAAGCTGAGCTTCACTTCCTGACAGCACGCGCTGTGGTTACAAGGTCCCTCCTGCTGCCATTTTTCTACGCATTTGTTCCTGAAAGCACAGACCATACCGCTCATATGTATGTTGTTTTGTCGTGCCACAGCAAGCTGAGTTGTCCCACTATACATTATGACACTCTGAACCACCTTTTGGGCACGCTAGCTCCTAGGTTTGTTCTTACTCTTGCTATCAATGCCAACCATGTCGTCTCTTGCGCTGTCATGCAGTGACGCATATATCGTCATGTGTAAACCATCATTACCTTGACCCTCCAGTATTCGCTGAATGCGTACCAATACAAGTTATTTTGAGCTACATTATGCTTCAATAACCATTATATACGATCCGTGTTTACCATAATAACACTTAGGATTCGTACTGGCATGTCTGCAGATACTGGATTCTCCTCTTCAATGACCTCTGTAACCATAGTCGCGGCACAGCAACCACAGTCTCCACTTCGTGAACTTCGACGTCTTCGACAAAACCAAGTGTTTTCTAAGGCCTAAGTGTACTCCTGAGTGTTATCTCAAATGGGTCTGATTACAGTGATAATGTAATCCTTAGAATCTGTGAAACCACGTCCTTTTCTTCGAAATTCTCCGAAACCAAACAAATCCACGCTTCGCAAACTTAGCTCCCAGACCAATGAAACCTTAGAATCACACAGGCATTTTTTTTGTTTTTGCTTATTGTTCTTCTCTTGTACAAATATGAATCGTCTTTCTTTCAATTGCATAACCATGTATTGTTATTTTTCAATTGCATAACCTTGTATGTTGTTTTACACCATGTACTTTTCCCAAAATTGTCTTTTACAAACATTGTATGTACCCCCTACCCATTCCATACAAACATTGTGACCTAAACTATAACATAAACTGTATGTTCTAGCTAGGCATTTCTCAAGCAACGAATCTCTCAAAAACCCCGATGGAAGCATAAGAGGATTTTTTTTCCCTACAGCTCCATTGCCACGTCGCTTTTTTTTCCAAGCGCGGGGGGAAGTGTTATGGTACGCCCTATAGCGGGTAGATTCAGATCCCATAACGGCAACTAGAACGCTAGACGAGTCCGGACACAACACGGTCTCCCCTCTCTCCCCCCTGTTTCCTGCTTCCTGCTTCCTTTTCCCTGGCCCCGCCACTTGCCCATTCCGCCGCCGGCCAGTCGAGAAATGGGCGCCCTTACGTGCACACGTACCGCCGGATTGATTCCCACTGTATGCGGGCTGCTTTCGGGCGACCGAACCGAACTCAAATGTAACCCGCGATGTTAATTGAATAGCCTACGGGTTGGAGCTGGCTTACGCCATGCCTGTGTTAACTTCGGTTTGTTCTAACTCGGGAGGTGCCCTGGTTGAAATCCGAAAGAAGACGAGGACCCTGCGATCTCACATGTAAGCTGTATAATTGTTTCCCTCTTTTTAAATGTGTCCGCAACGGTGAATTGTAGGGCCACGCGAAAATCACCACTCGGAGAGTTTTGTTTCAGAGAGATAATGAGAATTAAACACTTTAGCTAGGTTTGTGTAATTTGCATTTCTTGTATTGAATTGTACTGTAAAGACCTATGTACTGTGTTTTGAATTTACAATACATGACCTATTAATTCAATCTTGTTATTATTCTGCCACGGCAGGAGGGTTTTTGCCTAGAGTGTATCCCGCCAGACGCCGGAGGGGTAAGGAGAAATTCTGTAGCCTCGTGCGACCTGCTCCTTGAATAGAGGGTATCATTGTCTCCGCTGAGAGCTGGCCTGGGACATGTTAGGGCCCCCTTGGCCCCTGAGCTGGTGTTGGTTTTTGAAGCTAACAACGAGGGCCATAACAACTATTAAAGTACATATCAGTTTTTGAGAGGCTAACTTTACTCTGGCTTCGATGGAGCCCTATTTCTGAGCTGGTCACTTAGAGTTACACCAAGCATATCTATGGAAGGCCTGTTTGGAAGATTGTTTCCGTCGAAGTAGACTAGATTTTCATTTCGATCCCTTTTAGACGTAATCAGACATGATTTAGTCTTTGAAACATTGAATTCAACGAGATTATTTTTACCCCAAGAGAAAAAAAAACTTGTAAAGTTTTGTGGTATAGGACCCGGGTGTTAGATAATAATAATAATTATTTGTATTGTACATTTTTGTGTCATAGTATTAGATCAAGCACTCTAGGAATAATTTGCTGAATACACATTTATATGGCGCAGTTTTGTGTTATTTAACTTCAAATGCTCTCTACTGTAAAAAACTTAAAAATAATCTTGTATTCAGCAAATTATTCCTATAGTGCTTGATCTCATACTATGACACAAAAATGTACAATACAAAGCAATGACAAGTATAATAATATATAGTGACCGACCGAAGGTTCGGTTTTGGCAAGTTTCCGCAAAAAAATCTAGTTTCAGCATCATTTTCTGTTTCGGCAAAAAATCTGCCGAACTTTCGGCCGAACCGAAACTCTGCGTACGTGAATTATTGCGCGTCGTTCAGCTGAATTCAGGTGAGTTCGTGGCTCGTTCGCAAAATTTTTGTTCCAATAAGTAGTTAACATGTTTGGAAATTTTTTAATTGTTTTATAGCACTAATATACCAGTAATAATACCCGCCGCCCCGGGAACCATTTATTGGATAATCTACACTTCTTCCATAGGTCACCTAAAGTGGTTCGCCACGTTTTGTGACTTTGCAGGGGTGCCCGGGTTAATGGGGGTGAGGTTTATCCAGGTCTTTGCGGCCAGTGCGTCTCCCTTCCTGCTCCGTGGTGTGCAGGATCGAAAGAGACTGGTTGAGGGAGGTCTTTTATCCTCTCCAGCCGGAATCTCTCGACTTATCGCCTTGCACCGTGGTTGGAGGGATGGATTCATACGTCCGTTATGAATGGATACACTAAACCCCCCGATTCCTACCCACCCTTCGTACATATTTCCTTCCCAGAACTGCCTCTCCTTCCTTTCCTTAAAAAAACCCTCCACACAGCATCTCTAAGATGACATAGCCCCTGAGAGAAATTGTTTTCCTCAGGGCCTTCTATGTAGAACTAATATAAAAGAATAATAAATACTTATTTTTTCACATACTTCAATTATTTTTTGTTTTAATTTCATTTAACACGTATTTTAATTTAACAGAATATTGTGGTTGTAAACGCAATTAAAATACTCAATTAATGAGGTCCTTCCTTTATAATGCAAGTGTTGATTATTGACAAATTTTTGTTCTAAGAAGTATTTACACGTTTTTTTTTAAATTTTTGTTTGTTTTATACACAGATAAGAGAAACAAAGGAATATCTATGGTTTTAAAGCAGCAATTTAAAAAAATATTTAAAAAATTCAGTAAGTGTAAAAATAAGCCAAATTTCAGTAAACAATAGATTTTTAACATGTTTAAAAGAGATTCGGTTTCGGCCAAAACTGTGACAGACACCGAAGTTCCGATTTCGGTTTCGGTTTCGGTAGAAAGTCCTGTTTCGGTCGGACACTATTAATTTAATATGATACAGATAGTGTTGCCAACTCTAAATATCTAAATTAACATATATTGCTCTGGATTCTAGCGTTTTTAGTCTATGTATTATCTACGTTAGTTTATTTTTCATTATCATTATTAAGATCGCTAAATGTATTTGAAAATGTATTTTGAAGCCATAAGTATTTGAAATACAAATTACAAAATACATCAGCAACGGGTAATTAAAATACCAATTACAAAATACATTTTTAGGAAGTAATTGAAATACAAATACAAAATACGTGTTCGTTATAATCTACGTATTTCAAATACTGCCCAGCCCTGCTGATGAGTCATGTCCTTAAATTATTCCTTAAAATAATACATGCCAGGATACGCAATAAGTGCGAGCAGGACTTGGATGACACTCAGTTTGGCTTCAGAAATGCGTTTGGTAAGCGTGAAGCATTATTTTCTGTCGACGTGCTATTGCAAAAGTGTCGTGACCAAAGAAAGGAAGTCTTTGCCTGTTTTATTTACTACGAAAAGGCATTTGACGGGGTAAAACATGCTGACCTAATGAAAATGCTTGCGGATTGTAACGTTGCGAGATCTAATGCAATCGCCATTCAGCGTGGAGTACGACAAGGCTGTATCCTGTCGCCACTATTATTTAATCTCTATTCCAACTATGTAAGAGCCCTAATGCGTCGATGACACAGGGCGAGTTTACAAGCTACTATCTCGGAAATTCACTATCTGTTAGTAAACTCGCTCAGTGTCATCGTGTTACTTGCTAACTAGCAGATTGTTGACAATCCACGGAAAAAGTTGAAAGGTCCTCAACTTTACACGCTACAAGCCGACTCGTGATTGGTTTATTTGTGTTTCCAATATGGCTGCCAAAAACCAGCTGATTTCGACTGTCAACTGTCTGAAGGATTAGTTCACGTTATTTCCGCTATTGGCGCTAGCAGCTACGTGCGAGTCCAGTTTCCTACAAAAATGTCGCGAGCTACTGAGCGAGTGGACAGTTTTGTGTGTCATCATGACAATCTCACTCGCCGATTCACCCGCTTTTAAATTTAGTAGATAGTAGCTTGTAAACTAGCCGTGTGTCATCGAGCCTTTAGTAATACCGAGAAAGGTCTCAAGATCAACGGAGTTGTCATTAAGGTTAAACCCAAATCTTTCAAGAAAGGCTGAAAAATACAATATTGGATTTTTCAGCCTTTCTTGAAAGATTTGGGTTTGTTTATGGACAAAACTATTTATTTACATTCTAATAAAATATGTACGGCTGCGAACAATTAATCTACCTTCTTCAAATTTTGCAAATTCAATTTGTGGCGCCATTTTATTAATAAAATAATTAAAACACTTTGTTTTTACCACAATAATCTTTATTTAAAATTTCTATTGACATTTTTCCTAATTTCTAATATTTCTAAAAAATTGAAAACCACTAACGTTAGTGTGTAAAATTTTAAAACCAGTATTTATATCAAATTATGCATTATCGGGGATTTCCAAACATTTTAAGTGCTCAACTAATTGTAGGGAATTCTTAATTGTATACTTGGACCGGTACCAACAGACAACTTCAAATGTTACTTAATTTTTTAAACAAAATTCATAAAAACATTAAATTTACATTAGAAATAGGAATTAATTGTAGCATAAATTTCTTAGATTTAAACCTAACTGTAATTAAAAATAAGATTGAATTTAATATTTTTCGAAAAGAAACATACGCTGATGTAATTATACACAACTCATCTAACCATCCATTTTTACAAAAACTCTTAGCTTTCCATTATTTGATCAATCGATTAATTAATATCCCGCTATCCCCAAATAATTTCAAAACTGAACTTAACACAATTAAAATAATTTCATCTAATAATGGTTATAACCCCAAATGAATAGACGACATATTGAACAAAATATATAAGAAAAAATTTCATTTGTCCTACATTTACCCATTGCTTAGTGATAATATTAAAAAACAATGGAGAAAAATATTGTTTGTAAATCATCAAACCTCCAATTTAATCGGGAAAAAAATCCCTAATACAATACAGCCGTTGACGACCTCCGTAGTCCAGTGGCTAAGACTCTTGACTCACAATCCGGAGGTCGCGGGTTCGAACCCGGCGTGCGCAAATAAATTTTATTTGATTAATTTATGTTATTTCACAATTAATTCATTTAAAATAATATATAGTATATTTGCGGCACGTTCCAGAGTGGAAGATACTATCAGTATCGCCCTGGTGTAAGACCACCATTCATACTTCCCATCCTTCCTCTTCCCCACCTCCTTCCCCTCCCCACTACCTTCAGCCTCACAACATACCCCAATTGGGGATGCCATAGTCTCACTGGCTCCAGACGGGAGCAGTTGAGATTCTTGTGCGGTATTCACTATAAAAAAAAAAAAAAAAAAAAGCCAGCTTTTTATACCAATAATAAATTGAAAAATTATATTTTAAATAACAAGGACAAAGATCAAAAAATGAAAAAATCCGGAGTTTACCAATTGAATTGTAATGATTGCAATCATTTTTACGTAGTTAAAACTTGCAGAAATTTTGAAACGAGGATTGAGGAACACTTGAGATGTCTAAATAGCAATAATTATTCGGAATTTGCTAACCATCGAATAGAATTTAACCATTCTTTTGATATAAATACTGGTTTTAAAATTTTACACATTAACGGTAGAGGTTTTCAATTAGATCTTTTAGAAATATTAGAAATTAGGAAAAATGTCGATAGAAACTTAAATATTATTGATAACCAGATTAATTTTGTGAATAACCCTATCTTAAACATATTTCCATTGTAATTTTGTCTATGATCTTCTAAGCAACCCCCTCCCCCCTGTCTATCTGCTAAGCTCCTCCTCTTTCCACCCCTCTTCCCCCCCCCCCTCCAACAAATTCCATTTCCACCCACGCCTGTCTTTCTATGCTTGATAATTTAGTTTTTAGTACATATCAGTACATATAATGTCCTGATGAAGAGATCATCGTTCTCGAAACATGTCGACTTTTTAAATAAAGGTTATTGTGGTAAAAACAAAGTGTTTTAATTATTTAATTAATTAATTTACCTTTATATTTCAAAGCTTGACGTGCAAAAAGCATTAAAAACCTAAAATAATTTGATTGGCGCCATCTGTGAATACGCAGATTATAACGAACGTGACGTTTAACCTTAAGTTTAAACATAACGTACGTTATAATCTACGCATTCACAATGTGGCTTTCGAAATGTGGCTTCACCGGAGAATGCTAAAGGTCCCATGGACCGACATGATCACCAACACAGAAATTCTCAGGCGGGCTAGAGCAGATAGAGAACTGCTTACATTAATAAAAATCAAAAAAATTTCATATCTGGGTCATATACTTCGAGGGGAGAAGTATCACTTGCTCCATTTAATATTGAAAGGCAAGATAGAGGCTCGCCGAGGGCCTGGAAGGAGACAAATGTCTTGGCTGCGAAATATACGAGAGTGGACCGGCATTAGAAGTGTGGAGGAGCTATTCCGGGCAGCGAAAGATAGAGAGACCTTTTCAAGCGTGATCGCTAACGTCGGGGGGATCTGATAGGGCACACAAAGAAGAAGAAGGTACCTATGTTAGATATGAAATTTGATTGATTGTTCTTATAATTTACAAAAAATTATGTTTGTAATATACGAAAATTTGTAAAAAAAAATGCAATAGGTGGCACGCGAGCTATTTGAAAATCTGAACGTACTGGGACTGAATATATTAAACGCGAGAGAAAGGAGGGAATTGCAGGAGGGAGGTTCACAGGAGAGGAGAGAGGGAAGGCGGGGAAGGTGGAAGGGGAACGCGTGAAGGGAGGGGGTCATGGGAGGGGAAGAGGAGGCGGAAAGGGAACGGGACGAATGGGAAAATACACGCAGGGAGAAACAATTTCTATATTAATTGCAACGCATGCCGAGAACTCGCTAGTGTTTAAATTTTAAAGCGTAACTTCCAAAAAATTGTTTTAACCTAAAATAATTAAATTGGCGCCATCTGTGAATTCGTAGATTATAACGTACGTTCCGTAACCATAATTTATCTCATAGGTTCTCAACGTGGGCGATAAACGATAACGCCCCCTTGGGGGGCCATTCAGACCTCAGGGGGCAGTAGAAGACCAAGAGAAATTTGGGGGGCGTTTCAGACTTTCAGGGGGGCGTTAGGAGACTCAGAGAAACGCATCCCACCCAGTGGCTGATTATCCCTAAGGCAAAGTAGGCACGTACCTAGGGGCGCAAGGTTTCAAAAGGCGCACCTAGGATTTTTAAACAAAAATTATAAAATTAATTATGTAAGTAATTGTGCACCTACTCACCCCTTGCTTCATTCGCAATCATAAATCTTCTCATGGTTGCATTGCGTTGCACAGTATCGGAGGACTGATGCGGGGTAAGAGATACATTCAAACGTGCGCTCCTTAAAATCTACAATTCTGTTATTCCATCTCTTGGCGTGGTCCAACTTGACTTACTTGATCATGCCATGACTTCCTTAGCTTTCCCTTACTTTTCCACAATTCACTTCGCGTCATATCATCTTTTTGGATGCCCTAATCAAATAAGCGCACCTTTTAATCCTATCCACTGGACGTGATTTTATCACTAAAGGGCGCTATATAAAAATTGGGAATTATTTTTGGTCATGTATTCCTTCCAGATCTCCACAATTTAACACGGCCATACCAATAATTTACCTACACTAGCAGTCAAAAACCCGATCCGTAGGTTTTGCTGCCAGGCCCCATGGGCGCCTTCGGTTCGACTTCGCCTGGTTAGTGTTGGTAACCATTTTATAAATCCGATAGGAACTGGTTTAAAAAATAACCCGTTTCTCGGATCTACTGCCATCCAGTGATAGCTAGTCACCGGGACAGGCGGTGAAGTCATATGTAATATATAGACGCTTGATACTTTTTTTTTTCTTTATTCATCATATTACTTTGTATACAGTTTTTACAGGTGATTCGACTACCACGCTAGGTACATAGGTACTATTTATCCACAACTAAGTATTACCTTCAATCTTTCCATATCCGAAGAGATAATCAAATTCAAAAATTCGTAGTTCTTATACCTAGAGGGGGTACGTCCCCATGCTACCTGCTGACGGAAGTGGCGACATCTTATGACGAATTCTTGAATTCGAAACCAAATTACAACGGTAGCTTGTTTGATATTTCACGTACACAGGTTATTTGTGGTGCGGCGCTTACGGCGTTTGGTCAGACATACACTCGAAGCCGGATTCTGAAATTCAACCACGTAGACGGTAACGTATTAATACTGTTCGATTCGAAACCGAATTACAGCGGTAGCTTGTTTGATATTTCACGTACACAAGCTATTTGTGGCGTGGCGCTTACGGCGTTTGGTCAGACATAAACTCGAAGCCGGATTCTGAAATTTAACCACGCAGACGGTAACGTATTAATACTGTTCGATGGTTTTACAACACAAACTTATTTTTTTACATTAGCTCCACTCAGGAGGCCCTGAGGAAAGTAAGTTTCCTCAGGTTTCCCTGTGGAGCAATGTTCCGAATGCAGTTATACAAGATCTCAGAATGGAGATTTAAAAATCCACAATATGATTCACACTATTCACAGTGAAGAAAAACCTTTTTCATGTTCCGACTGCAACTATTCGTGTTCTCATAAGGGATATTTAAGAAATCACTTGCTGACTCGTGGTCGAGAAACACTATTGATGTACTGATTTGCTTGAAGAAGAGAAATCTAAAATTCACCTGTTTACTACTCATGTACCGAATGCAGTTATTCAAGTTCTCGAAAGGGAGATTTATAAGTTCACAGCGCGATTCACATTGGAGAAAACCCTTTTTTTATGATCTTAGTGTAACTATGCATGTACTACAAAGAGAAATCTATAAAATCGCATGTTTTCGTTTACCCACCGTGGACAAAATACTTTTTCGTGTCCCAGATGCAACTATTCATGTTTTACAAAAGAACAATTAAAACGTCACATATTTACCCACAGAAGAGAAAAACCTTTTTATGTCCAGATTTCCACAAAAAATTGTAAAATTTACAATTTGACGTCTAATACATCTAATAAATCACATGTTTACCCACAGTGGATAAAACCTTTTTCCTATCCCGACTGCAACTATTCACGTTCTCAAAAAGGACGTCTAAGAACGTACTCGAGGATTCACAGTGGAGAGAAACCTTTTTCGTGTCCTGACTGCAACTATTCATGTTTTTCAAAGGGAAGTCACATCACTTGTTTATTCATAGTGGGAAAAAAAACCTTTTTCATCATGTCCCGACTGCAACTATTCTTGTACTACAAAGGGATATCTATAAAGTCACATATTTACCCGTAGTTGAGAAAAACCCTTTTCAGTAAATTTTCACAGTAGGTAAATTTTCATTTTTAACCACTGAAGCGATTTCGGTCGAAAAATAAACCACTTTTATTTTTCTGCGATTGATTTCGGTCCATTTTTTGGTTGGACCATTTTTTCTTACCATTCGTAAAACATTTCCTTGGCCAGCCGTTTATTTTAACACGAAGCTATTGAAATGCTTTATCTATTATGACCATAGATGTCGCAAATCCAAACTTCGTAGACTATTTTAGAACGATGTTAAAAAAATATATTAAAAAAAAAAATTTTCGCCGAATTTTTGAATCACCTTTAATTATCAAGTATACCACAGATAACATACAGAAAGCAAAAATATTTTATGATGACCCGAATAAATATCGCTCATGGCAGTTTCAAGTAAAATATACCCAGGATTCGCACGATTATAAACTTTACGATTTTATTTATATATTTTTATGTGCCCCCCCCCCCCGTTTAGGTCAATTGTTTCGGATTCACGAGTTAGGGGGCGCTGGATATAATATACTCAAAGTGGACGGTGGGCAGTGGCGGTGTAAGGGTGGGCGGAGGGGGCGGTCCGCCCCGGGTGCCAGGCACCAAGGGGGTGACAACGACAACTCACTCGTACAGCCTATACATAGCACTCTTTTTAGTGTGAATTGCCTTAAACAACAAAAAAAATAATGCGCACAAAATCTCCTATACAGACATTTGTTTATTTTTATTATTATTTTCTTATTTTTTATTATTTAGTAACTATATTAAATTTTTTAACATTTTCATAAGAATATATATATTTATATGTATAATAGATAGATATATTTATAGTCCCCCAACTAGGAGATCCTGTGCTGAGGGGTACTAGGTTTTGGATAAGTTTTCAGCGACTTCTATGGTTCGACTTCATGTTTTGGGTAACGTTTTACAGAAACTTCTACGACGATGTTTTAAATATGCTAGTAAGTTCTTTTGCCGGTAGTTCCTTAAGCCAAGATTTAATGTCCTTAATGTAGTTATTTTTGGTTTTAAGTTATTTTATACTAAGTAGGAGTTTGTTATATATCTTTATTGCTAAAAATTCATAACTTCTTTGTCCAAAGGTAGAGTTACACTTTGGTATATTTAGTATCTCTATTTGTTTGGCTTTGGTTTTAGGAGTATCTGAGGTGATGGCCTGTGAATCATTTTTGAGGTGGTGTACCAGAATGTTCTTGGCATAGATTTTCTGTATACTTGGAATGTCAAACTGTTTAAAAATTTCTGTTGTCGACGTCCTTATGGGGACCTTTAGTATGGTCTTTATGATACAATTTTGAGTTACCTTCAGTTGTTTTATTTGTTTTGATGCTGCTGAGCCCCTCCTATTATTATTTTTTTTTTCATTAGTAGGAGCTAATGAAAAAAAAAATCGCACCTGTATTTCACAGAAGTAGGGGTCCCAGCTTGGCTAAATAATTACCAGTATCTTAATGTAGAATCTTGAAAGCATATTCGTAAATAAATTAATGAAATAAAACAATTTATATTTAGCTCTACAGCAACGATACTCAATCTTTTTTCTCTTCGGGCCACATACATGTATTTGTAAAGTTACGCAGGCCGCAACACTGTACTGGTATAACGAAAAAAAAACATCAACCCCCCCCCCCCTCACGGACACTATTGTATACAGAAACCATCGTGGGCAAGCACACATCAAATCCCCAAAGTTTCATCGCAATCGGATGAACGGTTTAGCAATGCATATTTTCACGATGCCAGAGCTCACTATTGTATACAGAAACCATTGCAAGCATGCACACATCAAGTCCATGCACACAAAGTTTCATCGCTATCGGATGAAAGGTTTAGCAACGCGTAATTTCATGATGCCAGAGCACACTTTTATATACAGAAACCATCGCGGGCATGCACACATCAAATCCCTAAAGTTTCATCGCAATCGGATGAATGGTTTAGCAACGCATAGGCCCCATACAAATATACAAACCCAAAAACAAAAATATACACGCTTAAAGCTCAAAGTGCAAAATTCAAAGCTCAAAACTCAAAGTTCATAGCTCAAAGCTCAAAACTCAAAGCGTAAAGTTCAAAGCTCAAAGCTTAAAGCTCAAAGCGCAAAGCTTAGATATTAAATACACATTAAACATACACGTTAAATACATTTTCATTTATACAAAATTCATAACGCCAGAGCTCAACATCATATATAGCCAATAACCTTCGCGGGTGTGCACACAACAAATCACTTTCATCTCAAGTTTCATCTCAATCGGATGAACGGTATGGCAGCGCATAACATACGAACAAACAAACAAACAAACAAATAAACAAACAAATACTGATTTTTTTATATGAAGATAATTGATGCGGTGGTTTCTAGAAATGGTTTTTTGGGAATAAATCTAGCGTGTGCAAATAGCAAGACTCTTACACATCTGCCCTGATGATGGACATTGTAACGCTGTCCGAAACATTGGCTAAAGAAGAAGGTAGCGCAACACGGCATAACACAAATAACGAAAATACTTTTGGCCGTGAAAATCTAAAAAACGTATCTCACTCTTATACCAGATCACGTGTACCATAATGACAATCCTTTTCGGGTGTCACTATCTGTGCGTCAAAGTCGAAACGAATCTCAAGATATACGAATTTAGAATTTTTATAAAAAAAATTAAAAAATCAAGTTCCTGATAAAGTGTTAGGGCCGCACACAAAAGCTTGGCGAGCCGCAGGTTGAGTATGGTTGCTCTACAGCAATAGTAACTGAATAGATTTTTTTTTTAATGTTCTTTATTCAGTAAAGTTTATACAATATTACAGAAAATGGGTAATTTTTTGGCCATCACACTAGGCACATGCCCGTGTTGTAGTGGCCAATTTTATGTTAAGTATAAAATAAGTTGAATGAAAAACAGAATAATATAAAAATAAAATAAAATAATTTATACATCTAAAACAAGTATGAAGTATTATATATTAAATATATATATATATATATATATATATATATATTTATCTCCTCTCGTAAAACGTTGATCTTGCGCGACGGTACACCAGTTTTAAGTTGATCCGTTCGGACGTGTTGATCCATCCGGATATGCTGATCCATTACACAAGCTGGCATACACATCCTGATCCATGTGGATCAATTTATACCATCAAGATTTCGCTGTAAGCCACGCCCATTGTTCGGTGTCTTATACATTTTACACGTTTTTTTTTGTTGATCCATATAAATGCCAAGTTTTGACCGCCAACAAAGGTGCCCGTCTGTCGTACTTTTTAGCTTCTTTTAGTAGGTACCTGTACGTTCTTATTTCAATTCGTTCTATTTCATTTCTTTTTTAATGTATTTTGGTTTAAGATTTAATTTTTATTTTGATTTTGTTTTTGATTTTGATTTGGATTTCGATTTTGATTTTGGATCGAGATTTTAATTTTGATTTTGGTTTGAGATTTTAATTTTGATTTTGATTTTAATTTTTATTTGCATTCTTATTTTGATTTTTATTTTGATTTTTACTTTCATTTTGATTTTGATATTGCTTTTGGTTTGAGATTTTGATATTGATTTTGGTTTTGATTTGAGATTTTAATTATGATTTTGACATTGATTTTGATTTTGGTTTTGGTTTGAGATTTTGAATTTGATTTTTGATTTTGTTTTTATTTTGATTTTTGATTTCGATTTCGATTTCGATTTTGATTTCGATTTCGATTTCGATTTCGATTTCGATTTCGATTTCAATTTCGATTTTGATTTTGATTTTGATTTTGATTTTGATTTTGATTTTGATTTTGTTTTCGTTTCCGCTTCTAAGACCCGCACAAACCTCACCCCATGAACCTGGGCACCCCGGTTAAGTCACCAAACATAGCGAACCACTTAAGGTATACCTTAATTTTGGGAGGCGGGTATGATTACCACCGCCCCGGGAACCATTTTTGGGTAATCAACACCTCTGTCATATGTCACTTTGCAGTGACATTCGTGACTTAGCAGGAGTGCCCGGTTCAAGGAGTGAGATTTGTCTAGGTCCGTGCGGCGAACGCGTTCGCTCACCTACTGCGTGGCAAGCCGGATTGGGAGAGACTGATTTTTTGTGACTTAGCAGGGCTGCTCGGGTTCAAGGGATGAGATTTGTCTAGGTCTTTGCGGTGAACGGGTTTGCCCACCTACTGCATTACGGACCGGATTGGGAGAGACTGGTTGAGGGAGACCTTATTTTTTTTACATTAGCTCCACACAGGAAGCTCTGAAGAAAATAAATCCCGTCAAGGCCTATGTCTTCTTTGGGGATGCAATGCATTATCGGGGAATACGTATGATTCCTCGATAATGCATTGCATTACGATCTCTACGAATTCGGAAGTCGCAAGAACAAATTGCATTACGATCAATACGAATTCGGAAGTCGCAAGAACAAATTGTTGCGTGCGAAAGTAAATATTATTTTGATTGAAATGTATAATTCAACGATATCTAAGGGGCATTGCGACCTTGACTACGAATTCAGGAGTCGCAAGTTCGAATTGTGGCGTGCAGAGGTAATTTTTATTTGATACGTTTGTATAATACAACAATAATGCAGTGCAGTGCGATCTTGACTACGAATTCGGATGTCGCAAGTTTAAATGGCATGCGCCAGTTAATTTTATTTTGATAAATACATATAATTCCTCGATAATGCACTGCCTCACTATCTTGGCTACGAATTCGGAAGTCGCCAGTTCGAATTGTGGCGTGCGGAGGTAATTTTTATTTGAAACGTTTGTATAATACAACAATAATGCAGTGCAGTGCGATCTTGACTACGAATTCGGATGTCGCAAGTTCGGATATTGATTTTGATTTTGGTTTTGGTTGGAGATTTTAATTTTGATTTGGACTTTGACTTTGATTTTGGTGTTGGTTTGAGATTTTGATTTTGATTTTGAATTTGATTTTGACTTTTGATTTTGTTTTCGTTTCCGCTTCTAAGACCCGCACAAACCTCACCCCATGAACCTGGGCACCCCGGTTAAGTCACCAAACATAGCGAACCACTTAAGGTATACCTTAATTTTGGGAGGCGGGTATGATTACCACCGCCCCGGGAACCATTTTTGGGTAATCAACACCTCTGTCATATGTCACTTTGCAGTGACATTCGTGACTTAGCAGGAGTGCCCGGTTCAAGGAGTGAGATTTGTCTAGGTCCGTGCGGCGAACGCGTTCGCTCACCTACTGCGTGGCAAGCCGGATTGGGAGAGACTGATTTTTTGTGACTTAGCAGGGCTGCTCGGGTTCAAGGGATGAGATTTGTCTAGGTCTTTGCGGTGAACGGGTTTGCCCACCTACTGCATTACGGACCGGATTGGGAGAGACTGGTTGAGGGAGACCTTATTTTTTTTACATTAGCTCCACACAGGAAGCTCTGAAGAAAATAAATCCCGTCAAGGCCTATGTCTTCTTTGGGGATGCAATGCATTATCGGGGAATACGTATGATTCCTCGATAATGCATTGCATTACGATCTCTACGAATTCGGAAGTCGCAAGAACAAATTGCATTACGATCAATACGAATTCGGAAGTCGCAAGAACAAATTGTTGCGTGCGAAAGTAAATATTATTTTGATTTAAATGTATAATTCAACGATATCTAAGGGGCATTGCGACCTTGACTACGAATTCGGGAGTCGCAAGTTCGAATTGTGGCGTGCAGAGGTAATTTTTATTTGATACGTTTGTATAATACAACAATAATGCAGTGCAGTGCGATCTTGACTACGAATTCGGATGTCGCAAGTTTAAATGGCATGCGCCAGTTAATTTTATTTTGATAAATACATATAATTCCTCGATAATGCACTGCCTCACTATCTTGGCTACGAATTCGGAAGTCGCCAGTTCGAATTGTGGCGTGCGGAGGTAATTTTTATTTGAAACGTTTGTATAATACAACAATAATGCAGTGCAGTGCGATCTTGACTACGAATTCGGATGTCGCAAGTTCGGATATTGATTTTGATTTTGGTTTTGGTTTGAGATTTTAATTTTGATTTGGACTTTGACTTTGATTTTGGTGTTGGTTTGAGATTTTGATTTTGATTTTGAATTTGATTTTGACTTTTGATTTTGTTTTCGTTTCCGCTTCTAAGACCCGCACAAACCTCACCCCATGAACCTGGGCACCCCGGTTAAGTCACCAAACATAGCGAACCACTTAAGGTATACCTTAATTTTGGGAGGCGGGTATGATTACCACCGCCCCGGGAACCATTTTTGGGTAATCAACACCTCTGTCATATGTCACTTTGCAGTGACATTCGTGACTTAGCAGGAGTGCCCGGTTCAAGGAGTGAGATTTGTCTAGGTCCGTGCGGCGAACGCGTTCGCTCACCTACTGCGTGGCAAGCCGGATTGGGAGAGACTGATTTTTTGTGACTTAGCAGGGCTTCTCGGGTTCAAGAGATGAGATTTGTCTAGGTCTTTGCGGTGAACGGGTTTGCCCACCTACTGCATTACGGACCGGATTGGGAGAGACTGGTTGAGGGAGACCTTATTTTTTTTACATTAGCTCCACACAGGAAGCTCTGAAGAAAATAAATCCCGTCAAGGCCTATGTCTTCTTTGGGGATGCAATGCATTATCGGGGAATACGTATGATTCCTCGATAATGCATTGCATTACGATCTCTACAAATTCGGAAGTCGCAAGAACAAATTGCATTACGATCAATACGAATTCGGAAGTCGCAAGAACAAATTGTTGCGTGCGAAAGTAAATATTATTTTGATTTAAATGTATAATTCAACGATATCTAAGGGGCATTGCGACCTTGACTACGAATTCGGGAGTCGCAAGTTCGAATTGTGGCGTGCAGAGGTAATTTTTATTTGATACGTTTGTATAATACAACAATAATGCAGTGCAGTGCGATCTTGACTACGAATTCGGATGTCGCAAGTTTAAATGGCATGCGCCAGTTAATTTTATTTTGATAAATACATATAATTCCTCGATAATGCACTGCCTCACTATCTTGGCTACGAATTCGGAAGTCGCCAGTTCGAATTGTGGCGTGCGGAGGTAATTTTTATTTGAAACGTTTGTATAATACAACAATAATGCAGTGCAGTGCGATCTTGACTACGAATTCGGATGTCGCAAGTTCGGATATTGATTTTGATTTTGGTTTTGGTTTGAGATTTTAATTTTGATTTGGTCTTTGACTTTGATTTTGGTGTTGGTTTGAGATTTTGATTTTGATTTTGAATTTGATTTTGACTTTTGATTTCGATTTCGATTTCGATTTAGATTTAGATTTTGACTTTTGATTTTGATTATAAAAGTGCAATATAAAATAACTCAATGTCTATTTTTAAATTATTGTGGCATTGTAAATGAGGTTTTTTCGTAACTCAAATTCTCAATAGAAATCAACACAAACAGGCAATTCCGAAAGCGTTGTTAAAATCAATGAAATAGACGTAAGCTTCTATATTCATTTTAATTTTAAAATACTTACGTAATACAATGTTATTTTAACTAATTAATTATTTTGACAAATGCCTATTTATTTGATTGAAAATTAGTTACTGTTGTTGAATAATAATATTAATTATAAGACATTATAATATCTATGTATTTACAAATGACAGCAATTGGGATCAGTTTTTATTTTTATCGTTTTATTGTTCATTTTACTAACATTACTTTGCGAAACTAACATCAAAGATCATTTACTAACTGACCATAAACATATAACAAAAATACAATAAAATAAGGTATAAAGGTTGGTTTTATTATTTATTTTTTATTGTAACTGCAAAATTTCATCGACGGAGGAATTAATGTTTGGGTTAGTCTCATTTTGAGCCTTTATTGACTGGCCTACAAGGCAGGGGCCGCCTCTGGTTACCGGCTATTTTAAAATTATGTTTTCATAGCTTTTAAGGCGATCCACTAGTACAGGAAAAAATCAAAATTTGAATTCACGCCCTTTTATGGGAGGAGTTTAAAAATACTTGAGAAAAAGCTTTTGGAAAGGTTGGAAAAGATATTTGAGAATTTTTTTTACATGTTGATTTCGTAAAGGCCTGTAAAAAACATTAATTCCTTTTTTATGCATTGTTTATTGTAATAAAACGGAATTTTTAAATTGATTTCACGAAAACAAGCAGCGCGGACCCTAACACGTTGTTTCTCCGCTATATAAGAAACTGAATTTGCCACATTATGCAATAAAACCATATCCGAAAAAGTGTTTATAAGTAGGAGAGATTGCACTAAAAAATGTTTTTTATAGACCTAATACTTTATTTTTTCTAAGCTTATTAAAAGACATTAAAAAAATGACCGATATTTTTAAGGGCCAAGGTATGTTCTACACGAAGTATTTAATTGAAGCATTTATAATACGTCTAAGCGGTCAAATTTTCAAAACAAAAACATACGATTTTGTATGATTTTGCATTATTTAGTATGGCTTCATCTTAATGACCTGAATTATGAGTTGGTTTCTTTCTGAGTTTGCATGGAACCAATCTAACACTATTTAAAGAGGAAAGATTTGATTGTTTGTTTGTTTGCATTGAATAGGCTCCGAAACTACTGAACCGACTTGAAAAATTCTTTCATTGGTAGGAAGCTACACTATTCCCGGTTGACATAGGCTATATGATATTTTCAAAAAAAAATTAGGGATCGTTACTAAAACTCCAATAATGTAGCCCAAGGTGTAAAAAAAATACCTAAAATATTCTTTACATCGCGTGCGCTGCGAAAACTATTAACAATAGAATAAAATAATGTAGTACGACTTTGTAGAAAACATCATTATTTACAAAAAGTTTCGCGACAGCATATGTCTAACTATTATAGTTATGCCACAAAAAGTGTTTATTTATTTTAAAAATTTAATTAAAATGACGCCGCGTCAAATGGCTCTTTATTTGTATCTTGGTTTTATTCCTTATCAAAATAAATTACTTCATATTCAAGACTGCTTCAATACCTTTATTTAACTTTTTGAATTATTCAATTCGGACATTTTATTCTAAAGTTACCACGAGTTTAAAAATAGCCCCGTTTGGGGAAAGGGTTGAGAAAGTCTGATTGGAGAATTCATAATCCATCCGGTCCGCCACGCAGTTGGTGGGTAAACGCATTCTCCGCCAAGACTTAGACAAATCTCAACTTCTAAACCCAGGCACCCCTGCTAAGTCACCAAACGTTGTGAACCACTTGGAGTAACCTACGGCAAGGATGTTGGTTATCCGATAAATAGTTCCCGGGGCGGAATTACACATATCCGCCTCCAAATTGATATTCCTTTGTTGGGAGACGGGTCGAGGGACTAATATAGGTATTTTATGAATGTACCGCACAATAGTCCCAGATGCTCTCTTCTATCTGGAGCTAATGAAACTAAAGACGGGTTGTTTCAAAAAATTTTACGGATTCATCAAATATTTGAAATTATTTTTTTACGACCTGTGTAAGTTCTATTCAAATTCTGTATTATTTCAGATTGATAGAGCAACTGGCCTATGATGATATAATGACGGAACTTGAATAGAACGTGAAAATTATCTTAAAATATTTGATTATATTACAAAATTACAATTTGAGGTTTTACTCATAGTTAAAAATAAATATTCCTCCTAGACTTGCAGAAAAGTCAATAGACGTCGCATATTAAATAAAAATTGATAACTTTATCCAAGACACTATCTAGATTATATTTAGTTCTGGTTGAATTTTGCAATCTTTCATACAGATAGCAGCCAATAAAATTTGCGTTACGAAAATGAAGATAATGTTGGTAGTTTCTAGTCGAAGTATGAAACGGTTAAAAATGACAGAATCGGATGGGGACTAATTAATTAGCTTAGCGCAATGGTTAGAGCTGCTGCCCGGAAAGCCGAAGGTCCTGGCTTGGAGTCCCTGATGTGACCGTACCTCTTTCTGATTTTTCTGTTTCAGATTTTGGATTGAGTTTCGCTAATATTGTCTTCATTTATTTAAATTTTACAATTTGAAGTTTAACTCATTGTTCTAAATAAAAATAAATATTCATCCTAGACTTGCAGAAAATTTAATGGCCGTCCTTAACCAGTCTCTCGATCTCGATCCGGCCCGCCACGCAGCAGGTGGGCAGAGGCATCCATCGCCAAGGCCTGGACAAATCTTACCCGAGGAATCGGGCACGCCCGCTAAGTCACCGAACAGAGAGAACCACTTGGGGTGACCTATGGCAGAGGTGTTGGTTATCCAATAAATGGTTCTCGGGGCGACGATACACTTATCCACCTCCCATGTTATTCCCAGTTGAGAGGCGAGTTGAGGGAGTTCTAGGTTAGGACTCTTTCAATTAGTCTCTCCCAACCTGGCCCGCCACGCAGTAGGTGGGCAATCGCATTCGTCGCAAAGACCTGGACAAACCTCTCCCCTTAAAACCGGGAATCCCTGTTAAGTCACTAAACGTAGTGAGTTTCTTGCGGTGACCTATGGCGGAGGTGTTGGTTATCCAATAAATGGTTCCCGGGGCGATGGAACAAATCGGACTCTCTCAACCTCCCAAATTGGGTTGAGAGAGTCCAATAGAAGAGTTCTAGGTTAGGTCTCCTTCAATCAGTCTCTCCCGTTCTGGCCTGCCATGAAGTAAGTGGGCAAACACATTCTCCTCAAAGACCTAGACAAACCTCACCCCTTGAACCTGGGCACCCCTGCTAAGTCACTGAAAGTAGTGAACCGCTTGGTATGACCTATGGCAAAGGTTTGGTTAATCAATAAATGGTTCCCGGGGCGGTGGTGTGCGTAATCCTCTTCCCAATATACCTATAATATTAATGATAAGTTTTTAGATTTTCACGGCCAAAAGCATTTTCGTTGTTTGTTTTTTAGGTGTTATGCCGTGTTGCGCTACCTCCTTTTTTATCCGACGTTTTGGACAGCGTTGCAGTGTCCATCATCAGGGCAGATCCGGCAGATTGTCGCAGACATCGTCGGATCTGCTGGATCCGCCCTGACGATGAACACTGCAACGCTGTCCGAAACGTCTGCTAAAGAAGGAGGTAGCCAACACAAAACAAAAAACGAAAATATAATATTAATGTATGTAGGTTTGCTGAATTGCTGCCAAAAATATTTTAAAACATACATCATGTAACATGCATATCTTCAATGGATTACAAATGTCAAATATTTCAAAACGGTTCACAGCAATGTATTTTCTTTACTTTTACGTAAAAATTAAACCAACTCGTTCGGTATCATTTTTTACGGAGTGCCTTGAAAATAGTTTCCATAGTGTGGATTATCATTGTGGGTGGTAGAGCCCGTTCACACTTCTGGCTAGGCATGAGTGCAGGTGTTCAAAACAAACTGGGTGTTTAAAAATGTTTGGAAGAAAATAATTATCGATTTTTTCTTTTTTAATTATTTTATTTATATAGATGTTTTTATTATTTGGAATGGCTAAAAGCTTATCAACTTTGAACTTCAATGAAGAATGCCCGAAGTAAAAACCATTGAAATCCCGCTTTTTTAAATATTTAAAAACATCTAATCGCATATCCCATTACTAAAAATTGCGTTTTAACTGAGAAAAATGAAATTATGTGTGGTATATTTTTGTTTATCAGTTGTTTAAAAAATAAAGCACGTTTTAATAAGTAAGGACATTTTTTTCGAAAAGTAGTTCTTTAGAGTAGGTATTTATTATGTTATTTTTTTGGGCAAAAAATTGTGTTACCTTTACATAGTATAAAATGAAGTCGCTTCCGCTGTCTGTGCGCTTAGATCTTTTAAACTAAGCAACAAATTTTCATGCGGTTTTCACCAATAGATAGAGTGATTCATGAGGAAGGTTTTAGAGTATATAATTTGTCAAGGTTTTGTGTTAATTGGCTGAAATAGGGCTGGCAAGCAGGCAGTGGGCATCGGGCAGTCGGCAGCAAGCGGGCGGTGTCGATTTGATTTAACAGATGGCGTTGGTTATAAAGGTTGGGTAGTGGCGTGGCGTTGTGATGGCGTTATGTTTCGTTAGTCACAGCAACATGTGGCCTGGTCTGCTAGTTTTTAACTAAAAGTATACTATCTCGGGAATGACTAGCTTAATTAAAAAAAAAAAAAATTATATCATTGTTTTTACCTTACTTAAGAAAATATTTTAGAAATCATAATTAATACTTTCTTACGACGGCGACGGCCAAGGAGCCGCCTTTTTATATTAAAGTGATATTAAAAAGATTTCACAATCTACTCTTTCATAGATGGCGCAAGTTTAATTATTTTAGGGAACACGCTTTTTACAAGTAGTGCCTTATTAAGATGAATGAATTGTTAGCGCCCATTCATGCGTAATATGAATATGAATAAATAGTTTTTTTGGTTTAAATAAATCTTTCAAAAATGGCAAACAAATACCATATTGTATCGGTAATTCAATCCATTATTGTATTTGTACGCCTTTCTTGAAAGATTTATTCAAACCAAAAAAACTATTTATTCATATTCATATTGCAACTGTACGGGCGCAAACAATTAATTCATCTTAATATTTTAAAGCACAACTTAAAAAAAAAAGTTTTACGCTAAAATAATTAAACTCGCGCCATCTACATATAATATAGAGGCGTTCTTTTAAGGTGAAGTTATACGTGAAATCCTATTTAGATTAATCTTTATGACGAATTGGCTTACAGTATCAACATCAAAAAATATGCTACGGATAAATTGAAGCTTTTACTAGGTTTTTTATGTAATGGAATTAGAATAAAATTATTATTTACATAACAAAAACAAAATAAGCGTAAACCACTAAAAAAATGTTTTTTCATGACTTAACTATGAAGTAATACAAGAAACATTTTTATAAAAATACTCCTTTATGGGTAAGACCATTTTTGAGGTTTTCTATGTTCTAACTTTTTTTCACTCTTATAAAATTATGGACACAATAAATAAAAACCACTTTTTCGCTTACTTGCCGCGCGCAAATAAGACGCTCGATTGCAAATTTTGCAGGCACGAGAATCGAAATACTTCTAGCGTTTATATTCCTCTTAAGTATCACATTTACTTGGAATTCTGAGTTTGTTTGAGTCTCAAAAGTCTAAAAAATCCACTTTCCGTCACATAATCGAGATGAAACTTGGTACACAGTCGATTCTTTCTGTCCCTGAAATTTTATGTTTATGTAATAAATAAAATTTGCCAATGCAGTTCGGCCCACATTTTCATTAATTAATACTAATGAGGCTACTGTGAAATAAGTTTTAACATAAAACATAATCGTAAAAATTGATTAATTTTTATTGAATTTGTTACCACACTGTAGATTTGCTAAAAATTTAAAATAATATTCAGATATATTTTTAAATAGCGGCAACATGAATATATCAAGTTACCGACATCCGGTCTTTAATACAATGGTTTTTAGAATATTTCAACCACTCGGATACGTAAGCGTGTTAATATATATAACAATAGCCGTAAAATAAGCGCGTTTTTTCGTGTGTTCCCACAGAAGTCGTTATAACTCTGTTATTGTTCTAGTGATAACCCTAAAACAAAAAGTAGAAGATCCATATTGAATGCTTCACATTTCTATTCAAAGTTGTCCATAGAAGTACATAAAAAATACTAATTTTGTAGAAACAGTTTTCACCCCCAAATCACCTACGCGCTGTTAGACATTATTAATTTTTTAAATATTCTTGTATGAAATGGTAAAAGGTAGGTGACAAAATTGTTTATTTATTCAATAGAATAAGTGTTATTTTTACATAATCAGTGATTTTAGTACCGTTTCCACATAAAAACATCGCGTGAGTCATTTTTACAATATTTTTATGTTTGCTTTCTAAATTTTAATATTTATAAATGTTAATATTTTTTTGTAATATAACAATTTGAAACCTTATTTCAAACAAACGTTTCAAGTTTTTAGTTTTTTTCTGTTATTTGTTTATGGGGTGTTATACCGTGTTGCGCTACCTCCTTCTTTGGCCGACGTTTCGGACAGCGTTGCAGTGTCCTTCATCAGGGCAGATCCGGCAGATGTGTGACAGTTTTTAGTATTCGGCTACGTTCAGATATGTTCCATTTATTGACCCTTAATTGTGAAGCGGAAATAACACAAAGTTTTATAAATCTGGCAGTTCGTTTAAGACAAAAAACTTGCATAATCGCAAAATACCTGAGTGGTTAAAATATTGTGATACATATTAATTTTAAAAGTAAACAAACGATTTCCGACCAGAGGTGACCATAATTTCTGTTGAACATTTACAGGAAATACAGTTTTCTACTCCAAAACTTATGGGAAAACTATAATATTAATCAATGTGAATAGTGTTATAATCACCGCCAGACTTGGCAATGTCTGTAATCATGACGTCTGTTTATCGTGTATATTAATTAGTGCATGATGCACATTCGAAATCAAATATGAAGTGTAGGTAATTTTTTTTTCTTCAAACTTCGCAAATAAACTTTGTGGCTTCATTATTGCTTCAATGAGAATAAGTAATTTTGTAAACACCACTATTTTATTAATATTATCGACATGTTTCAAAAGCAATGTTATCTTCGTCAGCATAAAAGATTAATAATTTTAACAATTAATCATTATCCGGTTATTATCAATTGAACTACGGTGTCCCCATACAACATATTGCGTGGCTGAAAAACTTTATAAGTAAATGAATAATACTATGAAGTACACTCCCAAACCAGATCGTGTTTTAGATTTTTTGTGAAATTCTTTCTAAACTAAATGTAGCTTCGTTCTTTCAAAAAAATTAGAGTCCTTGCGAGAGCCTTGAAGGAGTAACCATCTGTTACTTATACCAGGGCGGGTAAGTGGTGGATAATAACCTCCAATGCTCGTAGCCAGTAGGACTATTGCATCCCTAATTGGGATATGTTGTGAGGCTGAAGGGTGTGAAAGCTCAACTGTTTGACTACCGGTGTGACTCCAAAGTTCATCAAATTATTGTAGATTACCGGTTTCACTTTAAACCAAAGTTCACCGGATAGTAGTTTACCGGTTTGACTTAAACCAAACCAATTTTTTAATGTAGTTCAAGTACCGTACCGATCAAAGTTCATAAGAATTGAGCTGTAGCTCAAATGTGTTGCTGTAGGCAAATCGCCGGTCAGCAGCTCTG
This sequence comes from Limnephilus lunatus, assembly GCA_917563855.2. Lineage (NCBI taxonomy): Eukaryota > Metazoa > Arthropoda > Insecta > Trichoptera > Limnephilidae > Limnephilus > Limnephilus lunatus. The sequence goes on from OU830593.1 coordinate 52,509,041, forward strand.
ACCACTGAGCTATGGCGGCTTATGGCTTTGGCGGGTATTAGATAAGCCGCCATAGCTCAGTGGTCAGAGCTGCTGACCGGCAATCAGATGGTCACGGGTTCAATTCTCGTTGGCGGCCAGTATCTTTTCTCGGAAGATTTTTTCAATGTAGATGAGTGTTTCAGGCTGATAATTATTGATTATAATATTTGGAATCTTATTTTATATAATTACATTTTTACAGTACCCGTATTTGATTGTGTAACATTTAAAAAAAAAAAATATTATACTTTATACTTGATCGACGCTTTTATTGCACATTATTAATTATTTTATTGAGACTAAATTTGGTAAACTTCTTTTCAAGGGATTATTTCATAAAAAAATATTTTGCATTATGATAAACTAATAATTATTATCTACCTTAAAAACAAACTAAAACTACGAAACTAAAAACTACGTATCCGCTGGTTGAATTCCTTTGTACAATTCACTTATCGAATACTCATACCTCTCATACACAATGAGTATTCGATAAGTGAATTGTACAAAGGAATTCAACCAACCTTTGTACAATTCACTTATCGAATACTCATTGTGTATGAGAGGTATGAGTATTCGATAAGTGAATTGTACAAAGGAATTCAACCACCGGATTCGTAGCTTTTAGTTTAGATTTAGTTTGTTTTTAGAGTAGATAATAATTATTAGTTTATCATAATGCAAAATATTTTTTTATGAAATAAACACTTGTGTTGTGCCTACTTATGTCTCTCATGCTCTGTTTATTATTTTATGTATTATGTACTTCTTATTATGCTATATACTTGTTATAATGCTCCTGTACAATTTAATCACATGTAAAATCCATCAAGTCGTAAACAAATAAATAAATAAAATAATATTATTATTTGTAATTAACTGTATTTCATTTACCCCGTCCCATATACATCGATTTAAAATTTTTCCCCATATTTAAAATTATTCCCCGTCCACATCGATTTTAAAAAAATGTCCTCCATATCCCAATTCATTTTGCCTCAGAATTACTAGCCTAAAGGTTGTTTAGTAATGTATTATAAAAAAAATGTAGAGAGGGAGTAAACTGGCATTCTACCAACGGTTTATCCATGGAACATGTTTTTTTATTCAAAAGTTGTGTGTTTTCGTACGCTTGAATACTATTTTATTTAAGTACATTGTCTTTAAATTAAAAAAGATAGGTCTTCATAGATGACGATTTTTATCGGTGCTTTATTAGAAAAACCTTGGTAAAAAAAATTTGGTTTGAAGTATTATTGCATACCTATATCACACAAAAGCAATAAAAAAGAAAGATTTTATTAAATAATTCAAAAAGTTGTATACAGATATTGAAACAGTCTTGAATATGAAGTAATTTATTTTGATAAGGATTAAAACCAAGATACAAATAAATAGCCTTTTCAAGCGCGACATTTTAATAATTTTTTTAAAATAAAAGAATAATTATTGTGGCATAACCATAATAGTTAAACATATGCTGTCGCGACCTTTTTTGTAAATAATGATGTGTTCTACAAAGTCGTTTTACATTATTTTATTCTATCATTAATAGTTTTCGCAGCGCACGCGATGTAAAGAATATTTTAGGTAATTTTTATACACCTTGGGTTACATTATTGGACTTTTAGTAACGATCCCTAATTTTTTTTGAAAATATCATATAGCCTATGTCAACCGGGGATAGTGTAGCTTCTCAACAGCGAAAGAATTTTTCAAATCGGTTCAGTAGTTTCGGAGCCTATTCAATGCAAACAAACAAACAAACAAACAAACAAATCTTACCTCTTTATAGTGTAGTAGATAGTAGAAGTGTGTTAGATTAGAATGATCGCCTTTCGGAACGGTGAACGGTGGAACAACTCATAATGAAACATACTGAGAAGCACTTCAGAAAACATAGGTTGAATAGGTTAAGTTAGGTTAGGGTTACCGGCTTTTTAAAAATTATATTTTCATAGCATTTAATGACCTTTCTAAGGAGGTTCTGAGTTATAATGAGTTGGTTTATTTCTGAGTTGACATGGAACCTTTCGGAACATCGCCTTGCAACGAAATGGGAGGGATGGATTCACACGTCCGTCATTCCTAGACATACTGACCCCCAGATTCCTACTCACACCTACTACCCCATTCCTTCCCTGAACATCCTCTTTTTCCTTTCCTAAAAATACGCTCCACACTGCATCCCTAAAGATGACATTGGCCTTGAGGGGATTTATTTTCTTCAGGGCTTCCTGTGTGGAGCTAATGTAAGAAAAAAGGTCTCCCTCAACCAGTCTCTCCCGATCCAGTCCGTAACGCAGTAGGTGGGCAAACCCGTTCGCCGCAAAGACCTAGACAAATCTCATCCCTTGAACCCGAGCATATACATATATTATCAAAATAAAATACAATATGAACTTACGACTGTATTGTAATGCGTTACCGAGGAATAAAACAAATTTATTAAATAAAATTTACTGGTGCACGCCAATTTTGAACTTGCGACATCCGAATTCGTAGTCAAAGATCATAATGCAACGCATTATTGAGGAATCATACATAGATATTTATCAAAATAAAATTTACTTGTGCACGCCAATTTTGTACTTGCGACCTCCGAATTCGTAGTCAAGGATCACAATGCAACGCATTATTGAGGAATCATGCATAGATATTTATCAACATAAAATTTACTTACGCACGCCAATTTTGAACTTGCGACTTCCGAATTTGTAGTCAAGATCGTACCGCAACGCATTATCGAGGAATTATATCTAAATATTTACCAACATAAAATTTATTATTTTTGAACTTGTGACTTCCGAAATCATAACCAAGATCGTAATGCAACGCGTTATCGAGGAATTATAAAAATTTAACAAAATAAAATTTACTTGCGCACGCCAATTTTGAACTTGCGACATCCGAATTCATAGTCAAGGATCATAATGCAACGCATTATTGAGGAATAATACATAGATATTTATCAAAATAAAATTTACTTGCGCACGCCAATTTTGAAATTGCGACATCCGAATTCGTAGTCAAGGATCATAATGCAACGCATTATTGAGGAATTATATATAGATATTTATCAAAATAAAATTTACTTGCGCACGCCAATTTTGAACTTGCGACATCCGAATTCGTAGTCAAGGTTCATAATGCAACGCATTATTGAGGAATCATACATAGACTTTTATCAAAATAAAATTTACTTGTGCACGTCAATTTTGTACTTGCGACATCCGAATTCGTAGTCAAGGATCATAATGCAACGCATTATTGAGTAATCATACGTAGATATTTATCAAAATTATATTTACTTGCGCACGCCAATTTTGAACTTGCGACTTCCGAATTCGTAGTCAAGATCGTACTGCATCGCATTATCGAGGAATTATATCTAAATATTTACCAACATAAAGTTTATTATTTTTGAACTTGTGACTTCCGAATTCATAACCAAGATCGTAATGCAACGCGTTATCGAGGAATTATACAAATTTAACAAAATAAAATTTACTTGCGCACGCCAATTTTGAACTTGCGACATCCGAATTCGTAGTCAAGGATCATAATGCAATGCATTATCGAGGAATCATATATATTTATCAAAGTAAAATTTATTGCGCACGCCAAAATTTGAACTTGCGACTTCCGAATTCGTAGCCAAGATCGTAATGCAACGCATTATCACCCCTCGAACCCGGGCACCCTTGCTAAGTCATCAAAAGTATCGAACCACTTGGGATGACGTATGACAGATGTGTTTATCCAATAAATGTTTCCCGGGCGGCGGAGCCTAGCAACAAAAACCCGCGGAAGTATATTATTAGAATTTTATAAAATACAGAAAGATATATTTTTCAAGTCGGTGCCGCGGCCGTTATAATATTACGTTTTGCAACTTCCATATCGGCTCAACCAATGAGCAGTAAAACCAGATATAGGTATATGTTTTTTTATGACCAATCAGAAGGCTTCGTTCATAACGCCATCTTGAACGCCATTCTGATTGGTCATTGTCAGATCAACAATTTTATAGTAAAAGCACATATAGGTACATAAGATATACGATTATGTGGATCAACAACGCATGGCAATTTGGGCGGATCATCAACGCATGGTAAATTGGGCGGATCAACAGTTACGAAGCGTATGATTTCCATACAAACATCGAAAATTTTATGTGTAGTATTTCGTTTACTTTTACTGGGAAACTGGCAACCTTGCTATTTAATGTAACGTTGTTGCAAATTCATACAGAAGTAATCCATTAAAGCCAAGTTATTCGGTGTTAAAGGTGGATCAACACTGTCAAATAACTTCTTACTGGATCAGCATATTACGAGAAGAGGTCAATATATATATATATATATATATATTTATCTCCTCTCGTAAAACGTTGATCTTGCGCGACGGTACACCAGTTTTAAGTTGATCCGTTCGGACGTGTTGATCCATCCGGATATGCTGATCCATTACACAAGCTGGCATACACATCCTGATCCATGTGGATCAATTTATACCATCAAGATTTAGCTGTAAGCCACGCCCATTGTTCGGTGTCTTATACATTTTACACGTTTTTTTGTTGTTGATCCATATAAATGCCAAGTTTTGACCGCCAACAAAGGTGCCCGTCTGTCGTACTTTTCAGCTTCTTTTAGTAGGTACCTGTACGTTCTTATTTCAAGTCGTTCTATTTATTTCATTTCTTTTTTAATGTATTTTGGTTTAAGATTTAATTTTTATTTTGATTTTGTTTTTGATTTTGATTTCGATTTTTTTTATTTTGATTTTGGTTTGAGATTTTAATTTTGATTTTGATTTTAATTTTTATTTGCATTCTTATTTTGATTTTTTAATTTTAGTTTTAATTTAGATTTTGATTTTTACTTTCATTTTGATTTTGATTTTGGTTTGAGATATTGATTTTGATTTTTGTTTTGATTTGAGATTTTGGTTTTGGTTTTAGATTTTAATTTTGATTTTGATTTTGGTTTGGATTTCGATTTTGATTTTGATTTTGATTTTGATTTTGGTTTTGGTTTGAGATTTTAATTATGATTTTGACTTTGATTTTGATTTTGGTTTTGGTTTGAGATTTAGATTTTGATTTTTGATTTTGTTTTTGATTTTGATTTTGATTTTTGATTTCGATTTCGATTTCGATTTTGATTTCGATTTCGGTTTCGATTTCAATTTCAATTTTGATTTTGATTTTGATTTTGATTTTGATTTTGTTTTCGTTTCCGCTTCTAAGACCCGCACAAACCTCACCCCATGAACCTGGGCACCCCGGTTAAGTCACCAAACATAGCGAACCACTTAAGGTATACCTTAATTTTGGGAGGCGGGTATGATTACCACCGCCCCGGGAACCATTTTTGGGTAATCAACACCTCTGTCATATGTCACTTTGCAGTGACATTCGTGACTTAGCAGGAGTGCCCGGTTCAAGGAGTGAGATTTGTCTAGGTCCGTGCGGCGAACGCGTTCGCTGACCTACTGCGTGGCAAGCCGGATTGGGAGAGACTGATTTTTTGTGACTTAGCAGGGCTGCTCGGGTTCAAGGGATGAGATTTGTCTAGGTCTTTGCGGTGAACGGGTTTGCCCACCTACTGCATTACGGACCGGATTGGGAGAGACTGGTTGAGGGAGACCTTATTTTTCTTACATTAGCTCCACACAGGAAGCCCTGAAGAAAATAAATCCCGTCAAGGCCTATGTCTTCTTTGGGGATGCAATGCATTATCGGGGAATACGTATGATTCCTCGATAATGCATTGCATTACGATCTCTACGAATTCGGAAGTCGCAAGAACAAATTGCATTACGATCAATACGAATTCGGAAGTCGCAAGAACAAATTGTGGCGTGCGCAAGTAAATATTATTTTGATTAAATGTATAATTCAACGATATCTAAGGGGCATTGCGACCTTGACTACGAATTCGGGAGTCGCAAGTTCGAATTGTGGCGTGCAGAGGTAATTTTTATTTAAAACGTTTGTATAATACAACAATAATGCAGTGCAGTGCGATCTTGACTACGAATTCGGATGTCGCAAGTTTAAATGGCATGCGCCAGTAAATTTTATTTTGATAAATACGTATAATTCCTCGATAATGCGTTGCCTTACTATCTTGGCTACGAATTTGGAAGTCGCAAGTTCGAATTGTGGCGTGCGCAAGTAATTTTTATTTTGATATAATTCCTCGACAATGCGTTGCATTACGATCTTGACTACAAATTCGGAAGTCGCAAGTTCGAATTGTGGCGTGGCCAAGTAAATTTTCTTTTGACAAATACGTATGATTCCCCGATAATGCATTGCATTACGATCTCTACGAATTCGGAAGTCGCAAGAACAAATTGCATTACGATCAATACGAATTCGGAAGTCGCAAGAACAAATTGTTGCGTGCGCAAGTAAATATTATTTTGATTAAAATGTATAATTCAACGATATCGAGGGGCATTACGATCTTGACTACGAATTCGGAAGTCGCCAGTTCGAATTGTGGCGTGCGGAGGTAATTTTTATTTGATAGTTTGTATAACACAACAATAATGCACTGCAGTGCGATCTTGACTACGAATTCGGATGTCGCAAGTTCGGATATTGATTTTGGTTTTGGTTTGAGATTTTGATTTTGATTTTGATTTTAATTTTGATTTTGAATTTGATTTTGACTTTTGATTTCGATTTCGATATCGATATAGATTTCAATATCGATTTTGACTTTTGATTTTGATTATGATTTTGATTTTGTTTTTTTTTTCGTTTTCGTTTATGCTTTTAAGACTCGCACACCCTATGAACCTGGGCACCCCGTCTTTAGTCACCAAATATAGCGAACCACCTAACGTATACCTAAAATTTGGGAGGCGGGTATGGTTATCACCGCCCCGGGAACTATTTTTTGGGTAATCAACACCTCTGTCATATGTCACTGCAAGTGGTTCGCTACTTTTCGTGACTTAGCAGGAGTGCCCGGATCAAGGAGTGTGATTTGTCTAGGTCCGTGCGGCGAACGCGCCCACTTACTGCGTGGCAAGCCGGATTGGGAGAGACTGTTTGAGGGAGACCTTTTTTTTAGCTCCACACAGGAAGCCCTGAAGAAAATAATTCCCCTCAGGGCCTATGTCATCTTTGGGGATACTGTGTGGAGCGTATTTTTGGGTAAGGAAGAAGATGATGTTCAGGGAAGGAAAGGGGTGGTAGGCAGACGCGGCCGGTGCCTTAAATTTTTGATGGTTCACCGAGTAATTCATCAAAAACGTAAAATAAAAGTAGGTAAAATAAAAATAAAATTAGACAGCCTAGTAACTCATAACTCGTACAGTGCCCTTGAGGTGATTATTCACAAAAAACGACGCTATACAAAGTATCCATTTCAAAGTTTTCTTTGCAGATTTAGGTACTATCTTGGTTGATAATTAAATGTAGTTTTGGCGGGCCATTGGCCATAATTCTGCTTTTATTTTCATGGTTCATATATATTTTATTATAGTCTATATTTATTATTACATCACTAATTTTAAAAAGGCAAGGAAATTTATTTATATATATAAACAGCGATATCAGAATATTTCTATAATATAATGATTTAGTAGGCGGCTGACGTAGGCAAAATGTATAGCGAGCGATATGCTGAAATAGGCCAAAACTAAATGATCTTTTATCTATTATAGCTAAGACTGTTAGCCCCATAAAACAAATTTAACCGGTTAAATAATTATAATTTAATTGTTTCGACTCAATCATTGTTTTGCCACCGCCAACCGCCTACAAAATGAATAATAACACAATAACAACATAGCGTAAACGTTTCTATTTGTAGCGCATTCACACAAACAAAAGGTCACAAAAACTAATAATGACAATGTCAAATCGGTTCCCTCTCGATCAAGATAATATCGCACACGATGACCCGTTGACTCATCGTTTCATTTTACAAGACCAAAAAACAATTACTGTCTTATTTAAACCCGACTTAAGAATAGTCATTTCGCTGGAACCATTTCTTCGGAACTCTTCGGACATTTCCGTCATCCGCATGCCGCACGGACAGCCGGCACTCGGTTCCTACTGTTCCGAGCCGATATAAAGTGCGCGCGGGAAGCAATGCTTTAGGCCCCTATAACTATTCTCTACCAATTTCATGTGCACAATTTTATAATTAAAAATATTATGTAGGAATACGATGAGCTGCAAAATGTTGTTCAATTTTGTTGGCGGTTCGGCGCACGAGTGCACTTTAGGACGGGCCGCGCCTGGTGGTAGGTGTGAGTAGGAATCTGGCGGTCAGTGTGTCTAGGAGTGAGGGACATGTGAATCCATCCCTGCCATTTCGGTGCAAGGCGATATTCCTAGAGGGTACGTCTGTAGAAGTCGAAGGGACTCCCTTAACCATTCTCTCCCGATCCGGTCTAACTATCTAATCTGACATCTAACATATAATCTAACGGTGACCAGGCAACTCAGAAAGAAACCAACTCAGAAGCAAATCAGAAAGGTCATTAAGAGTGGTAATAAAAATATATAAAAACATTTGTTAAATAGGTTAAGCTAGGTTAGGGTTACCGGCTATATTAAAATTATGTTTTCATAGCTTTTAATGACCTGAATTATGAGTTGGTTTCTTTCTGAGTTTGCATGGAACCAATCTAAAACTATTTAAAGAGGAAAGATTTGATTGTTTGTTTGCATTGAATAGGCTCCGAAACTAATGAACCGATGTGAAAAATTCTTTCATTGTTAGGAAGCTACACTATCCCCGGTTGACATAGGCTATATTATATTAAAAAAAAATTAGGAATCGTTACTAAAACTCCAATAATGTAGCCCAAGGTGTAAAAAAAATACCTAAAATATTCTTTACATCGCGTGCGCTGCGAAAACTATTAACAATAGAATAAAATAATGTAGTACGGCTTTGCAGAAAACATCTTTATTTACAAAAAGTGTCGTGACAGCATATGTCTAACTATTATAGTTATGCCACAAAAAGTGTTTAATAGTAGAAGTGTGTTAGATTAGAATGATCGCCTTTCGAAACGGTGACCAGAAAACTCATAATGAAACAAACTGAGAAAACATAGGTTGAATAGGAAGTTAGGTTAGGGTTACCGGCTTTTTTTAAATTATATTTTCATAGCTTTTAATGACCTTTCTGAGGAGGTTCTGAGTTATTATGAGTTGGTTTATTTCTGAGTTGACATGGAACCTTTCGGAACATCGCCTTGCACCGAAACGGGAGGGATGGATTCATACGTCCGTCACTCCTGGACACACTGATCCCTAGATTCCTACCCACACATACTACCCTTGTCCTCCCCAGAACTTCCTCTACTTCCTTTCCAAAAAATACCTTCCACACAGCGTCCCCAAAGATTACATAGGCCCTGTGAGGGGAATTATTTTCCTTCGGGCCTCCTTCCTGTGTGGAGCTAATGAAAAAAAAATACATCTACCAGTCTCTCCTGATCCGGCTTGCCTCGCAGTAGGTGAGCAAAAGCGTTCGCCGCACGGACCTAGATAAATCTCACTCCTTAACGAACCACTTGGAGTAACGTATGGCAGACGTGTTGATTAGCCAAAAAATGGTTCCCGGGGCGGTGGTAACCATACCTGCCTCCCAAAATTTAGGTATACCTTCCTCATCAAAGAAAAAAAAATAAAAGAATAAAAATATAGCTATTATTTTAGCTCATTGACATAAGCTCCACACAGGAAGCCCCGAGGAAAATAATTCCCATCAGGGCTTGTGTTATCTTTGGGGATATCTTTTTGAAGAGACTCCCTTAACCATTCTCTCCCGATCCGGCCTGCCAGATGGTGGGCACACGCGTCCGCTGCCATAACCTGCACAAACCTCAACCCATAAACCCGGGTACCCCAGCTAAGTCACTAAGCTTAGCGAACTACTTTACCTAGACCTACAGTTTGGCAGGCGGGTACGGGTACCGCCGCACCGGGAACCATTTATTGGATAACGAACTCCTCTGCCATAGGTCTCCCTAAGTGGTTCACAACGTTTGGTGAATTAACAGGGGTGCTCAGGTTCTTGGAGTGAGGTTTGTCTAGGTCTTTGTGGCGAATGCTTTTCCTCACCTACTGCGTGGTGGTCCGGATCGGGAGAGGCTGCTTGAGGCAGACATAATCTAGACCTCTCCAGCCGGACTCTCTCGACCCCACGTAAATAATAATAATTAAATAACTTACATTGCTTAAAAAGTGAATCTAAAAGGTTTCATTATCGCCATGACGGCCGGCGTAGTACAGCAAAAACTCAACCACCGAAGGTCACGGGATCGAAACCCGGCGTGGCAAATAAATTTTTCTTGGTTAATTTGTGTTATTTCACAATTTATTCATATAAAATAATATATAATATATTTTACTTATCAGATTGATTACCATAGGTAGGTAGGTACCTATGGTTTGGAATTTTAACATGAAAAATTATTACAATTTGGAAGGTGAGAGTGGTACCGCTGCCCCGGGAACCATTTATAGGAATTTTAGGAACAAATGCAGCATAAAAATAAGAATATGCATAATATGAATAGCTGCATTTACAAATGCAGTTATTCTTATTATGTTGTTTACAGATTTTCTTCATTTTTATTGTTTCATTGGAAATAAGGTTGCTTCCTGTAGTGACGACCGGCGTAGTCTAGATGTAATCAGTGGCGGCCGCTGCCCTGAGAATGTGGTGGTTCACTGACAATCCGTACCTACTTATGACAAAAAAATTAAATTAGGATTTTTTTATTATTAATTTATTTTCAAACAAACTGTTAATCCCTCTTATATGTATATTCAACACTGGTTGCACTCATTTTGGTAATAAAATTATATATTAACAAATTATGTTATTAGTATTTAACATAATCAATACAAAAAAAAAAAACAAAACAATGACAATTATCACGTGACGGGTCAATATAACGCGCGCCGCAAGACGCAAACGATCTACGATCTTCGCCGAAAATCGACTGTATTCGTGTCACCTCGGGTCCATAGTTCATGGTCAATCGGTAAAATTCGGCAAAGATCGGATTATGTTGGGCCGGTGGCACGCGAATCCAAGCCAAATTCTGGTGCAAATAGCGAAATCGACGGGCTTTCGATGTTTTAAATATCCCGATACGAGGCCGCTCAGCGGCCGCGCTATGGGAGATTAAAACCGTTCTCTCTGATAATATTCGTAGCATTATATTGTATATTGGTAACTAATATTTTGAAATGATTATATTAGAGATTTGATAGATTTAAATTAGATAAATTAAATTAGAGATTTTTTAGTCTTTAGTAAGTAAATAAAGTAAATTTAGGCATTATATTTTGGCAGTGCTGCACACGAGCGCACTGTGCGACCAGCCGCCCTTGGAGGTAATGCTCTTGACTCGTACACCGAAGTTCGCGTGGTTTATCACAATTTATTAATTTAAAATAATAAATGCATAGTATATATACTGGGCGTACTGTACAGGGCCCGCAGATACTTTAATAGTACACAACTGCTAACCCTGTATAAATCGCAAGTGCGCCCCACGGTTGAATTTGGCAGCCACCTCTGGTCTGGAGCTCCAAAATACCTTAAAAAAAAAAAACACTTGACTCTGTGCAGAAACGGGCGGTCCGTTTGATAGATTCTCCCATCTTAACAGACGGATTGCAATCCTTAGAGCACAGGCGTCAGGTGGGAATGCTGTCCTTGTTCTACAGGTATTACAATGGAAAATACTCCGAGGAACTAGCGTCGTTGATCCCCTCGGCACCGGTGCATAGTCGGGAAACACGCCAAACACGCGCCCAACATTTGTACACGGTTGACATTATTCACGTGAGAACGGGTCGTTTTTACGACTCGTTCTTGAGTTCAACAGCTCGGATGTGGAACGATTTACCAGCCTCTGTGTTCCCTCCCTCCTACAACATGGGTCTCTTCAAGACCCATGTTCACTTCTTCCTTTTCTCAAAAAGACCCTCCACACAGCGTCCTCAAAGATGACATAGGCCCTGAGGGAAATTATTTTCCTTAGGGCCTCCTGTGTGGAGTTAATGTAATAAAAAAAAAATATATTTGCGGCACGTTCCAGAGTGAAAAATACTCTCAGTATCGCCATAGTGTAAGTAAGACCACCATTCAGAATTGAAACATTGCTTGAAATGGCGTAAGCTGTGTTTGTTGACTACATCTGAATAGCCAGGTACTTTCCCACCTTCCTCTTTCCTATCTCCTTCCCCTCCCCACTATCTTCAGCCTCGTAACATACCCCAATTGGGGATGCCATAGTCTCACTGGCTCCAGACGGGAGCAGCTGAGACTCTTTACTATAAAAAACAAATAAAATTACTTAACATGAAATATATTTTACTTTTTATTTACCTACTATTAAACATTTTCGGTAGCATATCTCTTTTGTGTTTGAATATCTTGTACAAACTGACTGCGATTGAACGTGCAAAAACAACACGAAAGTTTCAACATTATAGTGCGTGATAATTTTTCTCACAACAAGGCAGCACGAACACTTTTACTTACATTTTAAACTCATCATATCTTTCTAATGAATTGTCCGATTTTAATAATTCAAAAAGTTGAATACAGATATTGAAACAATATTGAATATGAAGTAATTTATTTTGATAAGGATTAATACCAAGATACAAATAAAGAGCTTTTTCTAGCGGCGACATTAAAATTAAATTTTTAAAATAAAATAACACTTATTGTGGCATAACTATAATAGTTAGACATACGCTGTCGCGACCTTTTTTGTAAATAATGATGTGTTCTGCAAAGTCGTAGTACATTGTTTTATTCTATCTATAATAGTTTTCGCAGCGCACGCGATGTAAAGAATATTTTAGGCATTTTTTTTACACCTTGGGTTACATTATTGAAGTTTTAGTAAGTATCCCTATTTTTTTTGAAAATATTATTTAACCTATGTCACCCGAAGATAGTGTAGCTTCCTAACAATGAAAGAATTTTTCAAATCGGTTCAGTAGTTTCGGAGCCTATTCAATGCAAACAAACACACAAAGAATCAAATCTTTCCTCTTTATATTTTAGTGTGCTGAATTATGAGTTGGTTTATTTCTGAGTTGACATGGAATCTTTCGGAACATCGCCTTGCACCGAAATGGGAGAGATGGATTCACACGTCCGTCACTCCTAGACACACTACCCACACTTACTACCCCATTCCTTCCCTGAACATCCTCTTCTTCCTTTCCTAAAATACGCTCCACACTGCATCCCTAAAGATGACATAGGCCTTGAGGGGATTTATTTTCTTCAGGGCTTCCTGTGTGTAAGAAAAAAAGGTCTCCCTCAACCAGTCTCTCCCGATCCGGTCCGTAACGCAGTAGGTGGGCAAACCCGTTCGCCGCAAAAACCTAGACAAATCTCATCCCTTGAACCCGAGCAACCCTGCTAAGTCACAAAAAGTAATTGGGATGACGTATGACGAGTTGGTTATCCAATAAATGGTTCCCGGGGCGGCGGTACACATACCTGGCTCCCAAACTATAAGTCTAGGTTAAATGGTTCGCTACCTTTAGTGACTAAGCCGGGGTGCCCGGGTTCATGGGCTGAGGTTTGTACGGGTTTTGGCGGCGGACGCGTCTGCCCACTATCTGCATGCCAATCCGGATAGAGAGAGAATGGTTGAGGGGGTCCCTTCGATTTGTTCAGTCGTACTCTATCGGAACTTGCCATGCACCGCAATGGGAGGGATGGATTCATACGTCCGTCACTCCTGGACACACTGATCCCCAGATTCCTACCCACACATACTACCCTTGTCCTCCCCCGAACTTCTTCTCCTTCTTTTCCTAAAAATACCTTCCACACAGCGTCCCCAAAGATTTCATAGGCCCTGAAGGGAATTATTTTCCTCAGGGCCTTCTTCCTGTGTGAAGCTAATGAAAAAAAATGTCCCTCTACCAGTCTCTCCTGATCCGGCTTGCCTCGCAGTAGGTGAGCAAACGCGTTCGCCGCACGGACCTAGACAAATCTCACTCCTTAACGAACCACTTGGAGTGACATATGATAGAGGTGTTGATTAACCAAAAATGGTTCCCGGGGCGGTGGTAACCATACCCGCCTCCCAAAATTTAGGTATACCTTAAATGGTTCGCTATGTTTGGTGACTTAGCCGGGGTGCTCAGGTTCATGGGGTAAGGTTTGTGCGGGTCTTAGAAACGGAAACGAAAACATAAACAAAATCGAAATCCTAATCGTAATCGTAATCGAAATCAAAATCAAAATCAAATAGGTAGGTAGGTACCTATGGTCTGGAATTTTAACATGAAAAATTAATACAATTTGGAAGGTGGGTGTGGTACCGCCGCCCCGGGAACCATTTATAGGAATTATAGGAACAAATGCAGCATAATAATAATAAGAATATGCATAATATGAATAGCTGCATTTACAATTATTATGTTGTTTACAGATTCTCTTCATTTTTATTGTTTCATTGGAAATAAGGTTGCTTCCTGTAGTGACGACCGGCGTAGTCTAGAGGTAATGTTCTTGACTCGTACACTGAAGATCGCGTGATCTATCACAATTTATTCATTTAAAATAATATACGTTCCAGAGTGAAAAATACTCTCAGTATCGCCCTCGTGTAAGACCACCATTCAGATTGAAACATTGTTTGAAATGGCGTTAGCCGTGTTTATTGACTAGATCTGAATAGCCAGGTACTTTCCTACCTTCCTCTTTCCTTTCTCCTTCCCCTCCCCACTATATTCAGCCTCATAACATACAATTGGGGATGCCATGGTTTCACTGGCTCCTGACGGGAGCAGCTGAGTCTCTTTACTATAAAAAATTAATAAAATTACTTAACATGAAATATATTTTACTTTTAATTTACCTACCATTAAACATTTTCGGTAGCACATCTCTTTTGTATTTGAATATCTTGTACAAACTGACTGCGATTGAACGTGCAAAAACAACACGAAAGTTTCAACATTATAGTGCGTGATAATTTTTCTCACAACAAGGCAGCACGAACACTTTTACTTACATTTTAAACTCATCATATCTTTCTAATGAATTGTCCGATTTTAATAATTCAAAAATTTGAATACAGATATTGAAACAATATTGAATATGAAGTAATTTATTTTGATAAGGATTAATACCAAGATACAAATAAAGAGCTTTTTCTAGCGGCGACATTAAAATTAAATTTTTAAAATAAAATAACACTTATTGTGGCATAACTATAATAGTTAGACATACGCTGTCGCGACCTTTTTTGTAAATAATGATGTGTTCTGCAAAGTCGTAGTACATTGTTTTATTCTATCTATAATAGTTTTCGCAGCGCACGCGATGTAAAGAATATTTTAGGCATTTTTTTTACACCTTGGGTTACATTATTGAAGTTTTAGTAAGTATCACTATTTTTTTTGAAAATATTATTTAGCCTATGTTACCCGAAGATAGTGTAGCTTCCTAACAATGAAAGAATTTTTCAAATCGGTTCAGTAGTTTCGGAGCCTATTCAATGCAAACAAACACACAAAGAATCAAATCTTTCCTCTTTATATTTTAGTGTGCTAGATTAGATGTTCTTCAGCCGTACTTTCTCGCCTTTCGGAACGTTAATTATGAATTATGAGTTGGTTTATTTCTGAGTTGACATGGAATCTTTCGGAACATCGCCTTGCACCGAAATGGGAGGGATGGATTCACACGTCCGTCACTCCTAGACACACTGACGCCCAGATTCCTACCCACACTTACTACCCCATTACGTCCCTGAACATCCTCTTCTTCCTTTCCTAAAATACGCTCCACACTGCATCCCTAAAGATGACATAGGCCTTGAGGGGATTTATTTTCTTCAGGGCTTCCTGTGTGTAAGAAAAAAATGTCTCCCTCAACCAGTATCTCCCGATCCGGTCCGTAACGCAGTAGGTGGGCAAACCCGTTCGCCGCAAAGACCTAGACAAATCTCATCCCTTGAACCCGAGCAGCCCTGCTAAGTCACAAAAAGTAATTGGGATGACGTATGACTAGTTGGTTATCCAATAAATGGTTCCCGGGGCGGCGGTACACATACCTGGCTCCCAAACTATAAGTCTAGGTTAAATGGTTCGCTACCTTTAGTGACTTAGCCGGGGTGCCCGGGTTCATGGGCTGAGGTTTGTACGGGTTTTGGCGGCGGACGCGTCGGCCCACTATCTGCATGCCAATCCGGATAGGGAGAGAATGGTTGAGGGGGTCCCTTCGACTTCTTGAGCCGTACTATATCGGAACTTTCCATGCACCGCAATGGGAGGGATGGATTCATACGTCCTTCACTCCTGGACACACTGATCCCCAGATTCCTACCCACACATACTACCCTTTTCCTCCCCAGAACTTCCTCTCCTTCTTTTCCTAAAAATACCTTCCTCACAGCGTCCCCAAAGATTACAAAGGCCCTGAAGGGAATTATTTTCCTCAGGGCCTCCTTCCTGTGTGAAGCTAATGAAAAAAAAAATGTCCCTCTACCAGTCTCTCCTGATCCGGCTTGCCTCGCAGTAGGTGAGCAAACGCGTTCGCCGCACGGACCTAGACAAATCTCACTCCTTAACGAACCACTTGGAGTGACATATGACAGAGGTGTTGATTTGCCAAAAAATGGTTTCCGGGGCGGTGGTAACCATACCCGCCTCCCAAAATTTAGGTATACCTTAAATGGTTCGCTATGTTTGGTGACTTAGCCGGGGTGCTCAGGTTCATGGGGTGAGGTTTGTGCGGGTCTTAGAAACGGAAACGAAAACAAAAACAAAGTCGAAATCGAAATAGAAATCGAAATCGTAATCGTAATCGAAATCGAAATCAAAATCAAAATCAAAATCAAAATCAAAATTAAAATCAAAATCGAAATCAAAATCAAAAACAAAATCAAAATTCAAAAGTCAAAGATAAAATCAAAATCAAAATCAAAAACCAAAATCAAAATGAAAATCAAAAGTCAAAATCGAAATCGAAGTCAAAATCAAAATCAAAAGTCAAAATCAAAAGTAAAAATCAAAATCTAAATCAAAATCAAAGACAAAATTAAAACCAAAATTAAAAATCAAAATCAAAACCAAAATAAAAATCAAAAAAAAAATCAAAATCAAAATTAAATCTAATATAAAAAAACATTAGAATTGAAATAAGAACGTAAAGGTATAATATTATAATTTTATAAAACACATACAGCAAAATGCATTACTCAAAACAAAAGATACAATATAAGTTAGGTTATGCAGAATGTATAAAAATATGTATCCTTCATAACCGTTTTAAAAATTTATCTGAAGTATTAGATATATTTTTCCACCAAGTGCCGTTGTATTACGTTTTACAACTTCCTTATCGGCTCAACCAATGAACAGTAAAACCAGATATAGGTAAATGTTTTTTATGACCAATCAGAAGGTTTCGTTCATAACGCCATCTTGAACGCCATTCTGATTGGTCATGGTCAGATCAACAATTTTATAGTAAAAGCACATATAGGTACATAAGATATACGATTATGTGGATCAACAACGCATGGCAATTTGGGCGGATCATCAACGCATGGTAAATTGGGCGGATCAACAGTTACGAAGCGTATGATTTCCATACAAATATCGAAAATTTTATGTGCAGTATTTCGTTTACTTTTACTGGGAAACTGGCAACCTTGCTATTTAATGTAACATTGTTGCAAATTCATACAGAAGTAATCCATTAAAGCCAAGTTATTCGGTGTTAAAGGTGGATCAACACTGTCAAATAACTTCTTACTGGATCAGCATATTACGAGAAGAGGTCAATATATATATATATATATATATATACATCCCGCAACAGATTTGGCAACCTTTCACTTCGCATCCTTTTGGCAACCACTGCTTACGGTAGGTTTTTAAATAAAATTGCTGTGAATGTTTACATGTTTTTAGCTTAAGAAAAGAGTGATAGTAAAAGAATTATCCAGAAATTGTGTTTTAAGGGTATTCAAATTTTTGGTAGTTACGTATACTTTAGAGTCTTTTGGACTTCCTTTCATATTGCCGTCGTATTGGTAACCGCGTATATCCTACGTATATCACACTTCATTCCATATTTAGGGCGTCCGTTCATTACAAACATTTGACGACCTCCGTATATTCCTGTATGCATTACGTTTATATTATGACGCTTTCAGAATCGGTTCGATTCTGATTGGTTATCATACAAAGGCTAACTTGACGACATAATAAAATTTGGCATTTTTTTAAATTTACTTGTTTGGTTTGGTGGTGTTTGGGAGTGGGGATAATGCTCGCTTCCTGAATAGAATTCTACCTTCAACATTCTTCTACCACTACGCGCTTAGTTTAGCGAGGAAATTAAATTAATGCATTCATGTACAATCTTAATATATAAAACAAAGTCGGGTTAGTTACACTATTTATAACTCGAGAACGGCCGGGCCGATTTTGATGATCTTTAATTTATTGTATTTGTCTCTTCTCCGGATAGGATAATAACTATAAAAAAATCACAAAAATTAACGAAAAATATAGTTATTAAGAAAATTCTTTTCCCCATACATTTTGTATGGCACGAATTCTCATATTTGAAAGAGCTGCGGGCATTTTGTGATAAGTACCTATAATATTGAACTGTGCGTGAATTTCAAAAATTCAAAAACGTCAAATGTCAATGCGCTGATGGTTTTGTTTTATTCTTAGACATATAATGTTGCTTCTCTTTCTTACACACAAAATGTCAATAGTAGAAAATTAGACAAACGGTGAACGTATGTCTCCACCCATCCAAAGGAAAGATACAATAATTATAATAAAAATCCCTCACACGTCTAAAGAAAATAAAAAGCATTTTTTTTTACATCAGTTCACAAATGAGGTCCCGAAGAAAATTATTTTTCTTAGGACTCAGGACCTATGTCATCTTAGGGGATGCTGTGTGGAGGGTATTTTTAAGGAAGGGAAGGATAGGAAGTTCTGGGAAGGAAAAAGGTATAAGGGGTGGATAGGAATCTGGGGTCAGTGTGTTCGGGAGTGACGGACGTAAGAATCCATACCTCCAACTGCGGTGCAAGGCGATGGGTCGAGAGAGTCCAGCTGGAAAGGTCAAAAGGCCTCCCTCAACCATTTTCTCTCGATCCTGCCCGCTACGCAGCAGGTGGGCAGACGCATCCGCCACCAAGACCCGGAAAAACGTTACCCCATGAACCCGGGCACCCCTGCTAAATCACCAAACGTAGCGAACCACTTGGGGTGACCTATGGGTGACTTATGACAGGGGGATTGGTTATCCAATAAATGGTTCCCGGGGCGGCGGCACCCATACCCGCCTCCCAAAGTCTCGTAAGTAAGTGGAAAAATAAGAAAATCACAAAAAATATAAATACGTACACAATGTCATCTCTTGAGTCTGATACTGACAAAAACAAAACACGGACAGTTGCGCATTGATGATTGCTTCATTGTGTAATTTTTAACTTAATAAAAAAACTTAATTTAATTCAACACTTATTGATTCTGAGGCGGTATGAAGTTCGTCGGATCAGCTAGTCTTTTATGATTTAAAAAAAAATAGCGTTCAGAGCCGCTTATATTACAAATATTATTTTGAAGGAAACCAAAACAGAATCCCAATAATTCAAAACGGTAAACGATTATTATGATAACGTTTTACATTTGGGAGGCAATATCAAACAAATTATAAATTTGGGAGGAGGGTGTGGGTACCGCCGCCCCAGGAAATATTTATTGGATAACTAACAACCCTCCCATTGGTAACACCAAGTGGTTAGATATGTTTGGTGACTTAGCAGGGGTGCCCGGGTTCACGGGGTGAGGTTTGTCTAGCTCTTGGCGGCCTATGCATTTGCCCACCTACCACATGGCGGGTCGGATCGGGAGAGACTGGTTGAGGGAGATCTTTTCATCTCTCCAGCCAGACCCTCGATCCATCGACTTGTACCACAGTGGGAGGGATGGTCACTCCTGGACACATTGACCCCAGATTCCTAACCACACCTCATACTTTATTCCTTCCCAGAACTTCCTCTCCTTCCTTTCCCTAAAAATACCCTCAACACAACATCTCCAAAGATGACATAGGTCCTGAGGGAAATTGTTTTCCTCAGGCCCTCCTTTGTGGAGCTAATGTAAAAAAATATAAAGTGTCAAAATTAACTATCGCTTTTGGCTTCTTTTTTAAATCTCTGCATTGATCCAATCGTTATTTTAGTTACCGATTAATCAGAATAAAAGTGGCTACCAATTTCGGAGACCGGGCTTTTGCAGTAGCAGGCCCAACAGCTTGGAACAAACTCCCTTCACATTTGCGAAAGATCGACAGTACATCTGAGTTCAGAGCAAAGCTCAAAACTCACCTTTTCACATTATCATATCCCGAAAAATAACTTCATTCTTTCAGTAGTATTTCATTACTCAGTCCATGGGAATTACCTAGATTGATGTATCTTCATTACCAGCTTTTACGTTGTTACGCTTCTTTTGACACTATATTACAACTTATTATGCAAAAACTTTTTTTTTTTTTTTTTGTAATATTTTTCATGACTTACACTGACAGCACGGGCAGTAACATAACAAAATGTGTTTATAAACGTAAATAAGTATGTTGGTCGTAAATAACTAATTTTAAGACAGTTGCAAATCATAATGCAAATAGAGAAGTAACAATACTGCTCTATTCGTATTATGACAGTAATCATAACAATGTGTGATTATAAATGTAAATAAGTATGTTAGTCGTAAATAACTAATTTTAAGAGAGTTGCAGGTCATAATACGAATAGAGCAGTAACAATACTGCTCTGTTCGTTTCGTATTGTATTATGGCTTGCAATTACATGTACAAACTCGGTTATAAAAATAAGTATAGTTCTAAATCACTAGTCATAGAAGTCTTAGTTGTAAGTCATTAGTTGTCAATCTAAGCTATAATATAAGCCACTTGTAGTATATAGGTATAGATTAAATGTATAAATGAATTTATAAAGCGCCCTTGAGGTGATTTTCTCACGAAAATGGCGCTATAAAAATCATCCAATAATTATTATTATTATTATTATTATTATTATTACCGTTTTGCGATAGGTAGCAAGGTAATATTTTTATAAAGAAAGACAATCATTCTCGGGTTACGAATAACCTGTCACTTATATTAAACTAGCTGTTACGCGGCATGCGTTGCTATGCCATTGAATAAATAATTGTTTCTCCGTGCATGTCCTTTCCCATTCGTCCCGTTTCCTTCCCCGCCTCCCCTTCCTCAACTGCGTCCTCGAAGAAAAAGATGTACCTACCTATGTTTCACTTCATTCCTAACTTTTAGTGGCGATCGGGTATGACGTATTCCACATTTCATTCCTAGCCTTTAGTGGCGACCGGTGGCGAAACAACGTTGCCGGTTTAAGTCAAATCCCGTACGAGTGTTGAGGTGCACGCCGCGGCGGCGTGATTTGCGACGTTGCCGCACATATTTCTTCTTTTCGATCGTTTTTACGGTCAAATTTACTTCTATAAAATTCCGTTTTCCTATTTTTTAAATTTTTTTTATTATTATTTATTGAGTTAGTTGTACTACATGAATATAAACTAATAAGCACAATGTAACATTTCATTTGATAAATTTAAATATTTTTACAGTTAGCATAACATTTATTTTTAAATACATTCATTCTTTCTTCATTCTTCATACTTTCAGGCATTTCATCGTACATCTTTAGTCCTCTATACATTAGGCAGTTCTGCGATTTTTATTTCTTCATTTGTGGCAATCGAACTCTGTTTTTATTTCTTGTTTCGTAATTATGTACGTCTCTATTAAAAACAATTTCATCCTTAAAGTATTTTGGCATTTGGTTTTTCATAATTTTATGCACAAAAATTATCACATTAAATGGTAGTCTCTTTTTTATCGGAATCCAATTGAGCTAATCTCTCATTTGATTAATCCTTGCGAATTTGCCTTTCCCCAGTATACATTTCATAGCTCTGTTCTGAATAATTTCTAGTTTGTTTAAATTTCCTTCATTGGCCAAATATAACATCGTAGAGACGTAATCCAAATGTGGAGTAACGATAGTTTTATAAATGAGCTCCGTAGGGTTTCTATTTAATTTATGTCGTAGTTTTCTAAAAAAAATTGACCTTTTTTGATACCTTTTTTAGCACATATTCAAAGTTTGCCGTGAAAGTCAGTTTTGAATCGAATATTACACCCAGGTATTTGATTTTATTTACTTTTTCAATTTTTTCACCATTAATTGTCATATTTAACCCTGTGTTACGCGTTTTATCGCCTATTTCCATATATTTTGTTTTGTTTACGTTCAGTTTCAGCTTGTTTAATTTCAGCCATTTGCTATATTTTGTAGGTCTTCGTTTATTTTGTTAATTGAATCTATGTAATCTTCACACGAAAAATAGATTAAGGTATCGTCTGCAAATAGTCTAATTTTGCAATGATAATTTATAATTTACAGGAGTTCACTTACTCTGACGGTGATGGTGGGATACGACCCAAATCCCAAATTAACACTGATTTCAGGTTTAAGACAGCGGATGTGTGAAACAAAGACGAGCTCACCAGTTAATTTTACTCGAAAAAATATTAAAAAATTCTGATAACGACCTTCGTACATCGTTTCCACAAAACTTCAATGTATTGACCAAATCCAAGAAGAAAATATGAATAAATGATATAGAAATAACAAAATAAATACACTGCGCAGTTCACACGCCATAGAAATGAAACATCAGAAAACTAAAGTAGGCAAAAGTGTGTAGGCTACGAAGCACCGCACAAAGAGGAGACCGATTATTCTCCTCTTTGTGCTTTGTGATTAAAGTTTTTGTCCCTTTTTAGTGTCGCTATTTTTCGTTTCATCGAGCTTAAAATCACAAAGAAAGATAGACTAACATTGCTGGGTTACGAATAACCCAATAATGTTTGAAAATCTCCATCATTATTGGGTTACGAATAATCCAAAAATGTTTGAAAATCTCCTACTACAACCACAGAAAGCCGAAAATGTTGTTTGTGTTGGGGTGGGACTTTTTTTACATTAGCTCCACACAGGGACCCTCAGGAAAATAAATTCCAAAAGGGCCTATGTCGTCTTAGGGGATGCCGTGTGGAGGGTCTTTTAGGGAAGGGAAGGATAGGAGGTTCTGAAAAGGAAAAAGGTATGCGGGGTGAGTAGGAATCTGGGGGTCAGTGAGTCCAGGAGGGGACGTATGAACCCATCCCTCCAACTACGGTGCAAGGCGATGGGTAGAGAGAGAGCACTACTGGAAAGGTCAAAAGGCCTCCCACAACCAGTCTCTCTCGATCCGGCCCACCACGCATCAGGTGGGCAGACGCATCCACCGTCAAGACCTGCACAAACTTCATCCCATGAACCCGGGTATCTCTGTTAAGTCACCAAACGCAATGAACCACTTGGGGTAACGTACGGCAGAGGTGTTGGTTAACCAATAAATGGTTCCTAGGGCGGCGGTACCCATACCCGCATCCCGAACCTAAACGCGATGCCCATTAAACCACTGACCGGTCAATGATTCTATCTTTAAAATAAATATATAAAACTTGTGTGCAGTTCACCTTCACAAACCAACCTTACACCCAACATAATAAAATTGCCAAATATATTATGTAAAAATGTTAATAATTAGGTAAATACTGTAATACTTATATAGAAATAAATAAATAAAGTTCACACGAGGGAGAAGTGAAGCCTTCATAAAACTAAACCTAGAAAGAATTAAACGAATCAGGAGTAGGATAATTGTAGAGTTTATTTATTGTAATATTTTTACCAAGTGTAAAAATTATTTTATTCTACGAAACACCGCACAAAGAGGGCACAGATTAGTGTCATTCTTTCGCAGGCTAATTCCTATATACATATGTATAATCCTAACATCTGGTCTCTGAAAATGCAAATAAATGCACATCCATTGTCAAAGTATGGCTCAATCAAAACCTTATAACTCTGAACTGCGGAAAAACTCTTTATATTCCATTTAACAATACCAAAAAGGCGACAGACACCCTTAACTCCCTTAAATATAAGGTTTCACAAAAATACTTACAATCCTGTCTAATATACCTGAATACCTCACAAGAGTCCCAGGTGCTCCGTCTGGAGCCAGTAAAACTATGGCATCTTCCATTGGGGTATGTTGTGAGGATGAAGGTGGCGGGGAGGGGAAGGAGATGAGGGAGAGGAAGGTGGGAAGTACCTGGCTATTCAGATATGGTCACCAAACACGGCTAAAGTCTTACACCAGGGCGATACTGAGTGTACTTTCCACTCTGGAACGTGCCGCAAATATACCATATATTTACTTCTTCAAACTTCGCAAAATTACTTTGTGGCATCATTAATTATATAATGAATAACAGATCACTTTGTAGAAACCACTATATTATAAACAATATCTACATGTTTCCATAACAATGTTATCTTCATCAGGATATGTTAATATAAAGAAAAATAAATGACAAACAAGTATAGACAAATTAGAATAAACTAGAACATAGACAAAATATTAAAAAAGTAGAGGTGATTAATTGCTTAAAAATCATAAAAATAGTTATACAAAATTAAATATAAAAATTATTTAATGAAAAATAAAATTGCATTTAGATAATAAAAAAACTTTTAAGAACAAATAATTCAAATAATTAGTCTAAATCAAAAAATAAATAATTATAATTATTGTAAGTATTAATAAGAAAATAAATTTAAAAGATGGCTATTTTAAAAAAATGTTTGGTTATTTATAAAATTTAATTTACTATTAATGCTTTTTCTAATTTCTAAAATTTCTAAATTATCCATTTGTATGCCCGTAGTGTTAATTTTAAGACCTGTATTAATATCAAAAGAATGACTTGTTTCCAAAATATGGTTGGCAAATTTAGAATAATTATTATTATTTAAACATCTTATATGTTCCTTAACTCTAATGTTAAAATTTCTAGAAGTTTTTACAAAATAAAAAAGTTACAATCATTACAAATTAATTTATAAACCCCAGATTTGTTCAAAAAATCACATTTATCCTTATTATTTTATATATAATTTTTTAATTTGTTATTTGTATAAAAAGCTGGTTGTACATTATTTGGCATGTTTTTAATTTTTAAATTTGAAATGCTATTATTTAAAAAAAAAAATTCTCCATTTATTATCATTTTCAACAACGTGTGGATAAACAAAAGATCTAAAAAACTTTTTCTTATATTTTTTGTTTAACATATTGTCTATTAATTTTGAAGTATAACCGTTATTAATTGCAATTTGTTTAATAGTATTTAATTCTGTTTTAAAATTACGCAAAGATAAGGGAACATTAATTAATCTACTTAGCAAGGTATGAAAAGCTGCTAATTTTTGTGAAAATGGATGATTAGATGTTTCATGTATAATGATATCTGTATATGTATCTTTACGAAAAATATAAAATTAAAAAAACATGTAGATATTGTTTATAATACATATAGTGGTTTATACAAAGCGATCTGTTATTGATTATATACCATATATTATTCTAAAATAATAAATTGTGATATATAACAAAATTAACAAAATAAATTTTATTTGCTAGACAGGGATTCGATCCCGCAACCTTCGGGTTGCGAGCTAAGAGCCTCACCGCTAAACACCGGCCACACCGGCCATCGAATACAGTTTAATACTTAGGAATTACATTAGACAGCCAACTCAAATGGACAGATCACATAGAAAAGCTTGTAAATAAATTTATGTATTTAACTTATATTTTTAAACGTTTAAATTAAAGAGTCGACATTAAAATAATGAAATTTGTGTAACATGCATTGGTGCAATCATAAGAATCTTATGGAATAATTGGATGGTAGGGGAGGGGGTGTATAATAATAATAATAATGTCGCATAATGATATGAACTACCCCTTCCTGCAATTATTCCAAGAAGCTGAATTGTAAGAGATGAGAAAAATTTACTGTGTACGATGTTTAAAATACACAAAATGTATAAAGTCTTGGATAAATACCATTGAAACCGACATTTACTTGCTGTAACATCTGAGCCGATGTAACTTCACAAATTGTATTAATCTTTATTAACATGTCGTGTGAATTGTAATTCAGTAATCACGATCACAATGATTTTATTTTTTATTTATTTAATTTTATTTTTTAATCTCTACGAAGATAGTGCATGTTTATGAGTAAAATTTTAACTGTTTTAAAAACACGCAAGTACACCCACGAACTGGCGATGCCTGTGTGGGATTCTTTTGGTTAATCTGCTAATTGTATTATTCTTTACTTTTCAACTGTTTATATAAAAACAATTATATGTATTTTAAATTTATACCAATTTAGGTACCAAAAAAAAGCGGAGCTTTAAAATAAAAGTCAAAATCGATTGATAATTTTGACACCCGAGAAGAAAGATATTTATAGATTTGTGTTATTTTTCTGTTCAATTATACAACATAAAATGATATCATGAAATCGTCTGCCGTTTTAAATTTTCAGAATTCTATTCTGAGTTTTTTTAAATAATAATATAGTGGAGTATTAACGGCTCTGAAAGCAAATTATGTTTAAAAAAAGAGAAATCTTATAAAATTGTACAATAATACACTATTTCAATCCCATTATTTCCACGCATAGCTAAAGGGCTTGTTCACATTGGTCAAGTGGTAAGTCAAGTAGAGAGTAGGGTAGACTGGGGACGATTGAAACATGTTATGATTGAAACATCTCAATTTTCTCGAAAACTATAATACCTAAGAGTGTGATACAATACTCGAAACTCCGTCAGGTCTGTTGGGACGTTTCTACAAAAGCGCAGTAGCCGGCGAGTGACTCAATCGTGCATAGGGGACATTATTGAATTTCGCACTAAAACTTAAATATTTAAGACATTATTGTTTATCTTATAACTCATTTTACTCTCGCAGCTTGACGAAATGTTTCATTACATTATCTTCTTTATCTATTTAAGAGTGTTTATAATGCATTTGCGTGGCGTTAATTTCTATTTAAAAGGCATGTTTTTGACTTTGAAGCAGAAAATGCAGCGTGGGGATGTTTGAAACAACTCGTGTGGGGATGATTGCAACGTTTCAATCATAACCATGTTTCAATCGTCCACACTGAGAGAAAATTTAAAAGTTATAATGAAAAAAGGTCAGAAATTTAAATCATTAAGTATTATTCAAATTCAAATCATTAAGTCTAATGTACTTCTGTGATCTTGAATGGTGAACTTCTGTGATCTTGGTTGATGAAGTCGATCTCATTCGACCACATTCGACGTCACACACCCTCTCGTGATAATTTCGTAATAACATATCTTTATTGATTTTCTTACATTTATAACTAAAAAAAATCAACGTTAATAGTATACATTGTTTTATCAATTATGTAAGTACAGAACAACATAGAAAAAAATTATGTTATGAAGAAAGTGAGTTCCCCTTCTCAAGAAACCGAGGTTGCAAACTATGCTAAAAAAACAGCCAACATTTACCTATTTTGGGCTATCTTCAAAAGATTTAAGACAATTGGCATTTGATTTGTCCACACAAGGCCAGATTCATGGTACACAATGGGATGGCCGGAATAGAATGGCTCCGAGGATTTTTGCGCGCCATCCAGAATTTATTATCTATAAGATGTGCCCAAGCCACGAGTAGGTATGGCACAAGCAACAAGTTTTAATTGACATAATGTTGATGAATTTTTCAACAATTTAGCGAACGTTATGGATAGTTTTAAATGTGAACCAAAGGACGTCTATAACGTAGATGAGACCGGTGTCACAACTGTTCAAAAACCTAATCGGTTTATAGCCAGGAGAGGAACTCGGCAAGTAGATGCAGTAACGTCGGCCGAACGAGGAATTTTCATAACTGTCTGTAGCGGCAAATGCAATTGGCAACTCAATTCCGCCGATGTTCACATTTCTACGTATCAATTAAGCCATTTCTTAAAAGAGAGTCCAATTGGTAGTATCGGTACCACGAACAAATCTGTCTGGATCATGGAGGAACGAATAGATTATATATATATATTCCTTCCTCCGTGGTCTGGATACAAGAAGAAGATTTTACCAAATTTCTTATTCATTTTCAAAAATTCACCATTTCGTCCTTAGATCGCAAAGTTCTTTTATAACTTGATAATCATTCATCGCGGTCGAATCCTACGAAATAAAAAAAGAATATTATTTTTAAAAATCAATATTTAGTCTTCAAACCATTCCAAAATGAACAGGCAAAAAAAAAACACCTAGAGACTCCGAAGAAGAAACCACAAACAAGATGACCAATGTATAGGAAAAGGTGCACTGGAATCCGAGGACAAAAATATGAAAAAAAATCACCCTTCACATTGATAAAAAAAGTGCTTCGTAGTCTCCACTCTTGTCTACTTTGGTTTTCTGTATATTTCACTTCTACCGCATGTGAATTGCACATCCAGATTTTTCTTTTCTTTTAATAGATAATATTTACTTGTTTAATAGATTTTAATGCCACTTAACAGATTATTTAAAAAAAAAATCTAAAATATTGCGATATTTTGTATAATGATGTCACATCCCAAACCATAAATTCAATAAATTTTTATTTTTTCGACTTCTTAATTGTTGAATTTTACACACAAAAAATGCTCTTAATTCAGAGGTAAATTCTACATTGTTATGATTGAAACAGTGTGATGGTTGAAACAAGCACTTTTGTATGAAAGCAAAAAACTTATTTTTAATACCGTTCTATTCTGCTCCAGGGTAATATCGCAGTAAAAGTATGTTGATTATGCCAAATACTCATAATAAGTATAACTAAGAGCACGTAAACATTAATAATAAACAATATATTTAAAGTTGTTTCATTTCAAGACATTTATGTTTATAATTTTTTAAATACTTGTGATATGTTTAATCACTATTCATGATCTCATTGAGTACTGTTTTAATAATGAAAATGTTGAACATTGATTAAAATTATTCCAATTATTCCATAGATATTTAGAGTGTTTCAATTATCCCCACATACTGTTTCAATCGTCCACACTATGGGGATAATTGAAACAGTTTTCCCCATCGTCTTTAAGTGGTCATTGTAGCTTACCTGTACGAGTTGTGGCCATACAATAAATTTAATTTGATAACTAGATAAATCATAGAACATCTGGTATAAACATCTTATCCATAATTACAAAAGAAATATTACTACACCTAGTTAAAGTAAAAGTGTTTCAACCATCCCCAGTCTCCCCTACGCTTGCTACATGACTCGCTGAAAACCGTTCGCCTTAATTTCAAATAGAGTAGATACATTTGTGCCCGCCGCCCTTTGTAGGATGACGGCGGATGACGGGCTGCTACAAAGCAAAGTAAATACGCTAATTAAGCTGATTTTAATGCTTATTATAGAAGACGTGGAAGAATAAATTAGTGAGATAATAATAAATAAAATGTCCACAAAAAGAGATTAATAGCAGCACAAATAAATAATTTTAGAGTAGCAACTTCGCTCCAATGCCTCGACATTTCCGCGGGTCTACAAATGAACTCTGCTAAAACGGCATGTCAGTGCACAGGGATGCGAGGGGGGGGGGGGGGTCCCTATACGCTCTAAAAATAGAACGAAATTGATTGAATCCACTAAAAAGCTGACTAACCCACTCTACTAAAATGATTGTGTTCGGACGCGTTTAGATATTACTTTACTCCCCACTCGAATAAAATACATAGCGTGTTTGAACGGCTCTTAAGCGCTTGGGTAGTGGAAAATAGGACAAAATCTGCGGACGTGGGTAGGATTCTAACCAGAGGTCTTCTGTTCAGGAAGCGAGCATTATCCCAAGCATCACCAAGACAGACAAGCACATTAAAAATACCAGTTAGTGGTTGAGTGGGCATCGCGTTTGGGTCCCACCCGCGGGCGTCGCGTGCCCTATTCCTCGGCTGGCTATGGCTATGTCCTCCATCACAACACAAGCAACATTTTCGGCCTTTTGTGGTGGTAATAGGAGATTTTCAAATACTATTGGTTTATTCGTAACCACAGGGAATGTTTGTCTTTCTTTAAAAAAAAAAAAAAACAAAAAAATGTTTGTTTATATGAATGCGTCTTTAAAATGACAATGCATATGCATGACCTGAAGTTCAGCAAAAAGCTGCCCGCAGAGTGCTTGAAAACGCCCTTTATTCAGGGGGACGTTTTACGGTGAAAATTTGAATGCGGGATGGAAGGTTACAAATAAACTTCTTTTTTATGTGTAAACCTTAAAAAACCGAATTCATGTACAGGATTTAGCCTGCGAGAAAATGGGATAGTGTAATCGGTGTCCTCTTTGTGTGGTGCTTCGTAGCCTTCCCACTCTTGTCTACTTTAGTTTTCTGAAGGTTTCACTTCTACGGCGTGTGAATCGCATACTCAGTTATTTTTAAATATGAAACTACAAAAATCTGAGGTGGCATTAACGTTTAAAATACATTTGTCTAACAAAATATGTGTTTATTGATTCTTTTCTCGGTATCTATAAGTAGTTTTAGTTAGAAAAAACGTAAGGTGAGCCGTTATTAAAACTTTTTAATGTTTGCATTGAAAAATTTAATGTTTTCAAAATTATATGTCTTTCTAATAATAAAAATCTTTCAAAACCAGTTTTTCGTTTTTGGATACATTCGAAAATGTTCCATTTATTTGGATTTCATCGCGAAGCAGAAAATTATGTGACATTCCGACAAAACATGCCCGAGGACTGGAGGGGTAAATTAATGTAAAAGTTCAAAAAGGTGGCAGATTTTAATTGATAATTTTTTTAATTAGTAAATTTAAAAAAAAACGAATCAAAATGTACACATCTATGAAAAACAATTTTTCCAAATGTGTTCAGCATTACTTAACTATACTAAAAAATGCAATTTTATCAAATTTAAAGAAAAATATGAGTACCTTGCTGACCAACACACCTACACTACAAGGATGAAATCCTCAAAACTACTAGACATCCCGAAATTAAATAGATCTTTTGGGCAGAGAAACCATAATTTCCATGCTACAAAACTATATAATGCCCTTCCAATTGAAATTAAGAACACCATGCAGAAAAAAAGTTTAAAAAAGACATCAAATTATGGCTACGTAAACATGAAGAAGAGGAAATAATTAAAATTATAGAGTAATCCTAACGTAACCTACAGACAACAAACTTAAATACTTTTAATTTTATTTATTGTTTATTTTGTGAAAATCAACAAAAGATGCAAAAGTGATTCGTAAATAATAATAGCTACTGGTTTTAAAAATATTCGAATGGAACCTCGGGGGTGCCCGGAGCTACGATTTTTAGAAATAAAGATAGCATTTTTGTATTTGATTGATGTACGCTTTTACTCATGCGTTAATGTAAAAAAATATAACGGATTAAAATCTTTCAAACAATACAAACAGATTGCATCAATACAAAAGGATTGCAATCTTTAGAGCAATCTTTAGGGGTCGGGTGGGAATGCTACCCTTGTTCTACCGGTATTTCAATGGAAGATGCTCCGAGGAACTAGCGTCTTTGATCCCTTCGGCGCCGGTGCATAGTCGGGAAATACGCCAAACGCGCGCCCAGCCTGCAGTTCATTCCTAGTTTTTAGTGACGACAAGAAGGGAAGATGCATTCTGCATTTCAAAACTCGTTGTCAGTTCGTTTGAACTCTCCCGTACGAGGGTTGGGGTCAAGGGTCAGGGGGCGGCGCGCGGCGGGTTTATCACGACGCGTGCCGCGTGTATTTTGGAGGTTGAGCGTGTTCACTGTTCACACACAGCTATAATATGCGTGGGACGGCATATTTCAGCATAACGCTGGCCTTATATTCCAATTTGGAATGTACGGCAAGCGATATGCCGAAAAACGCCACCCCACGCATATTATAGCTGTGTGTTAACAGAGATATCCGGGTTTCAGGGGGGGGGGGAAGTTTGTCCAGGTCTTGATGGCGGTCTACCCACCTGCTGCGTGGTGGGCCGGATCGAGAGAGACTGGTTTTGGGAGGCCTTTTGACCTTTCCAGTAGTGCTCTCTCTCTACCCATCACCTTACACCGTAGTTGAAGGGATGGGTTTATAATATATGTCCCCTCCTGGACTCACTGACCTCCAGATTCCTACCCACCCCGCATGCCATTTTTCCTTTTCAGAACCTCCTATCCTTCCCTTCCCTAAAAAACCCTCCACACAGCATCCCCTAAGACGACATAGGCCCTGAGGGAATTTATTTTCCGTATTTCCGTAATTTGTTTCCGCGTAACACTGTGTGGAGCTAATATAAAAAAGTCCCACCTCAACACAAACAACATTTTCGGCTTTCTGTGGTGGTAGAAAGAGATTTTCAAACATTATTGGGTTATTCGTAACCCATCAATGTTAGTCTATCTTTCTTTGTGATTTTAAACTCGATGAAACGAAAAATAGTGACCCAAAAAAGGGACAAAAACATAATTCTATAGGATTTACACTGCGAGAATAATCGGTCTCCTCTTTGTGCGGTGCTTCGTAGCCTACACACTTTTGTCTACTTTAGTTTTCTGAAGTTTCATTTCTATGGCGTGTGAACTGCGCAGTGTATGTGTTTGTTATTTACATATCATTTATTTATATTTTCTTCTTGGATTTGGTCAATACATTGAAGTTTGTTGGAAACGATGTACGATGGTCGTTATCAGAATTTTTTAATATTTTTTCGAGTAAAATTAACTGGTGAGCTCGTCTTTGTTTCACACATCCGCTGTCTAAAAACTGAAATCGGTGTCAATTTAAGATTTGGGTCGTATCCCACCATCACTTTCAGAGTAAGTGGAACTCCTGTAAATTATAAATTAAAATTGCAAAATTAGACTATTTGCAGACGATACCTTAATCTATATTTCGTGTGAAGATTACATTACAAATGGCTGAAATTAAAAAAGTTGAAACTGAACGTAAACAAAACAAAATATAATATGGAAATAGGCAATAAAACGCGTAACACAGGATTAAATTTGACAATTAATGGTGAAAAGATTGGAAAATTAAATGAAATCAAATACCTGGGTGCAATATTCGATTCAATACTGACTTTCATAGCAAACTTTGAATATGTGATAAAAAAGGTATCAAAAGTAAGTAAGGTATCAAAAATAAATTAGTTTATATTTTTTTTAGAAGACTAAGACATAAATTAAATAGAAACACTATGGAGCTCATTTATAAAACTATCGTTACTCCACATTTGGATTACTGCTCTTAGATGTTATATTTGGTCAATGAAGGAAATTTGAACAAACTAGAAGTTATACAGAACAGAGCTATGAGCTGTAAATGTGATGAGCTAAATTGGATTCCAATAAAAAAGAGACTACAATTTAATGTGTTAATTTTTGTGCATAAAATCGTGAAAAACCAAATGCCAAAATACTTTATGGATGAAATTGTTTTAGTAGAGACGTACATAATTACGAAACAAGAAATATAAACAGAGTTCGATTGCCACAAATGAAGAAATAAAAATCACAGAACTGCCTAATATAGAGGACTAAAGATGTACGATGAAATGCCTGAAAGTATTAAGGATGAAGAAAGAATGAATGTATTTAAAAATAAATGTTATGCTTACTTTAAAAATATTTAAATTTATCAAATGAAATGATACATTGTGCTTATTAGTTTATATTCATGTAGTATAACTAACTCAATAAATAATAAAAAGGGAATTTTATAGAAGTAAATTTGACCGTAAAACGATTGAAAAGATGAAATATTATTTGAAGGCACACATCTCACAATATCTGAATTCTACGTCAGAGGGCTAGTGTGACTCCGAAGAGTAATCTTGGTATGGCTATTCTGTTATTCTTTCAATTATTTTGTTCAATTTCAATGCATCAACAGTAATCAATACTGTATTGTAAATAAGACACTAAAATGATCGGTCGCCAAATACACCCTAAGCCGCATGGACGTCAATGCTCGGTATACGATAATACGGTTGATCGCGACAAATTTTGAAATGGCAAAACATTCGCAGCAACCGGCCAAATATGTGCGGCAACGTCGCAAAATCACGCCGCCGGGGTGTGCACCTCAACACTCGTACGGGATTTGACTTGAACCGGCAACGTCGCCAATTTGGGCTAGTACGAAATGCCGAATACACCACCAAAATTTGCCAACGTCACCGGTCGCCACTAAAGGCTAGGAATGAAATGCGGGATACGTCATACCCGGTCGCCACTAAATGCTCGGAATCAGTGGCGTACCGTGGGTATCAGCCGCCCGGGGCGG
The DNA here is from genome assembly GCA_917563855.2 of Limnephilus lunatus. NCBI lineage: Eukaryota > Metazoa > Arthropoda > Insecta > Trichoptera > Limnephilidae > Limnephilus > Limnephilus lunatus. Next base: position 52,543,439 of record OU830593.1, read on the forward strand.
AGGAAAATTTTGCCGCCCCCCCCCCCCTATATAGGTACTTCTTCAGGGAGGGGGGGGGGGGGGGTAGTGATCCTTTTTTTAAAATTTTTTTTAAAAATATTTATTAATTAAATCTGTATGCGGTGAATTAAAACTACACTCAGAACGTGAAAACGGTTTTTCTTTGGTTCTGGCAGCACATAAATTGTCTGCAACTAGAATTTTATATTTGCACTTCGAAAAAAGTTATGTTTTCCTTCGAAATATGTCAGCAGATGAATACACAATTGGAATTTTACATTCTGAACAATAAAACTGGCTTAAATTTTATCTGTATGCGGTGAATTAAAACTACACTCAGAACATGAAAAAGGTTTTTATTTGACTCTGGCGGCACATAACTTGTCTGGAAGAATTTTATTAAGCACTTCAAATAAGTTTTTTCTTCGAAATGTGTCGTCGGATGAATTCACAACTGGAATTTTACATTCTGAACACAAAAGGGGTTTTAATTAAATCTCTAAGCGGTGAATTAAGACTACACTCGGAACATGAAAATGTTTTTTCTTTGATTCTGGCGGCACATAAATTGTCTGCAAGAATTTTATAAAGCACTTTAAATAATATAATGTTTTCCTTCGAAATGTGTCGTCAGATGAATCCACAACTGGAATTATACATTTTGAACACAAAACTGCTTTTAATTAAATATGTATGCAGTGAATTAAAACTTCACTCAGAACATAAAAAAGGTTTTTCTTTGATTCTGGCAGCACATAGATAGTGTGCATCTAGAATTTTATAACTGCAATTCGAATAAGTATGCACACACCTGTCAGCTATTTAACTTTTCTGTGATAATAAATTTAAAATATATCACCGTGATATATACGTTGAAGAAAACCGTATAAGTGTAATTTTTTGTGCGCTTTCAGCAGGGCGCACAAAGCTTCACGAATATAAAACACAAATCGACTATCAATTAGAGCTAAAATGATACTGTTGCCATTTACATTTTTATTTAAAAATAATGTATGTGTTAGAAATAAAAACAAAACGTCTGTCATTAATATTTTGATTTTAACAGTATATAAAACTTAAGAAAGATGTTAAGAAACTATAAACTAGAAAAAACTTTTAAGTCCTGACGCGAGAATAGAACCCGCGACTTCCCCAATCCAAATTTTTACAAGATGATTATTGATTGTGAAATTTTGCCGCCCCCCCAAAAGTGCCGCCCGGGGCGGGCCGCCCCCCCCGCCCCCCCCACGGTACGCCACTGCTCGGAATGAAATGTGGTATACGTCATACCCGATCCCCACTAAAAGCTAGGAATGACGTGAAACATAGGTAGGTACATCTTGTCCTTCGCGGTCGCCATTTCGGACTTTATGAAATGCAGGATACGTCGTTTCTGGTCGCCACTAAATGCTAAGAATGAAATGTGGAATACGTCATAGTCGGTCGCCACTAAAGGGTTGTAATGAAATGAAGAATACATGGCCATGTATATCACCTAGCGCCTAGCTGCGTAGCGACAGACTCCGGAACTTTAATATTCGAAATCATCCACTTCAAGCCCAATTTGGCGACCAGGACAAATTTCGCCAAGATGCTTGTGACGACATATATTAATGAACTGTGTAAAAATTTCGAAAAATAAAGTGGCGACCGTATATCGGTCGCCAAATGTCGGTGGTCGCCACTTTAAATGCATATTTGCCCATGATGGTCGCCAAATAGACGGTGTGATATATATATATATATATATATATTATAGATTCTTAGAAAACTATTGCTGTGATTTTTTCCTATGTACTAGACTTGCACAATCGCTTTGAATGCAAAAGTAGGTATCTATATCACAATGAAATTATAATAGGCTGCTTGGGATTAGTACATTTATTGCCTATCTACTGTGCCACCCAAATAAATAAATAATAGTGGTAGTAGGAGATTTTCAAACATTGTTGGTTTATTCGTAACCCGGGAATGTTTGCCTTTCTTTAAAAAAAAAAAAAAAAAAAAAATACAAACCAGAAGAACTTTAGTCAGTCTGCAACAATGACGTTATATAAATAATAGACTCGACATAGTCTCACATACTCATAATATAATGTGGAAAGCAAGCAACACTCTTTTGTTTTCAGCGGTTTTCAGTATAATTTCTAAATTCAAAACTTTATTCCTGTGTGATAAATATAGACAATCAAAGAATGTACGTGTGTGAATGTCATAGATATATGGTAGGGCGGCTTATTCATTTCTTGGACAGGAAAGGGTAAAGAATACAATGACGTATTATTATAAAATTAATTGTAATAATTATAACAATAAGTAATTTGCGTGTGCTTACAATTGAAGTGTTATTCCTTCGCCTTTACGACTAGTTGCCGTGTAATTGAAACATTTTTTCATCAAACAGGAGGGCATTTTGGCGCTTTGCAATGCAATTTACTTATTGGTAAGACACGACCTCACTCGACGCCTAGCAGTTTAGTACTTAAGTACTAGAAATAGAGACAGCTACAATCGTCTTGTGTTTGGCTTCCCACTTTGAGATTTCTACCCCACGTCCAGTCTGCAACGGTTATTTCAATTTCAAGTACGTTATAATCTACGCATTCACAGATGGCGCCAATCAAATTATTTTAGGTTTTTAGTGCTTTTTGCACGTTACGCTTTAAAATATTATGATAAAATAATTGTTCGCGCTCGTACATATTTAATTAGAATATAAATAAATAGTTTTGTCCATAAACAAACCCAAATTCAATTTTGTATCGGTGACTCAATCCAATATTGTATTTTTCAGCCTTTCTTGAAAGATTTGGGTTTGTTTAAGGACAAAACTATTTATTTATATTCTAATTAAATATGTGCGCGCGCGAACAATTATTTTACCTTAATATTTTAAAGCGTAATGTGCAAAAAGCATTAAAAACCTAAAATAATTTGATTGGCGCCATCTGTGAATGCGTAGATTATAACGTGCGTGACGTTTAACCTTAAGGTGGAATGTAATCATAAATTATTTCGAAATAACGAAAATTTTATTTCGCAATACGATAAAAATAATGTTTTAGTGGGAAAAAAAAATATTTCGTATTTTTTAAATTTACAGGAGGTTAGCATTTATCAAAAATAAATCAGAAATCAGACCCTTTTCTGACCGCCCTTACATATGTTTTACAAAATATTTTCAAATTATGAAGACCCTAAAAATACTCTGGAGGTTTTTCTTTAAAACGACATACGTAAATTTAAAAAAAAATCAATAATAGGGTTTTGGTTAACTTTTTTCATAAACCCTAAATTCAATGTTTTTAAAAATTCAAATTACAAAACTTAGGTTAAGTTTATTAGAAAAAACGAAACGACAACAACATTTTAAAATCGTTCTCCATTTTTGATATTTTTAAATTTTGTATTAAAAGAGGTTTTCGGGACTTTTAAAATAATGAATTACATTACCGTAACATGGCGCTTTATCATGCCCGTGGCCCAAACTTGAACCAAAAGCTTTTATTTTTTGGCAACAGGATACGGAAAGCGATACAATACACTGTTGCCAATTAATAAAATCATCGCCTTCACTTCTGTCCATGAGTTTAGTCTTATATTATTAATAATGTCAGACTCTCTGACTTTCGAGTTAGCTTAGTGGTAAAGCGTTTGATTTCGGTCACTGGGAGGTAAGGTTCGAGCCTTGGTCAAACCAAGTTTTTGTTTTATTTTTTTTAAATTTAAAAACTAAAAAGATGGCTATGTTCCGATTATTTTTTTAAATACATTCCTTTGAGAAATAGTTAAATTTTACTTGAAATTGCTTCAGCCGTGTTTGACCAGATCTGAATAGCCCGGTACTCTATACAGGAAATGAAGGAGAGGAGGTTCTGGGAAGGAAAAAGGTACGTGGGGTGGGTAGGAATCTGGGGGCAGTGTGTCCAGGAGTGATGGACGTATCCTACTGCGGTGCATGGCGATGTTCCGAGAGATTCTGACTCGAGAGGATAAAAGACCTTCCTCAATCATTCTCTCCCGATCCGGCCTGCCGTGCAATAGGTGAGCAGACACATCCGTCACCAACACCCGACAAACCGCACCCCATGAACACGGGCACCCCTGCTGAGTCACCAAACGTAGCGTAACACTTGGGGTGACTTATGGCAGAGGTGTTGGTTATCCAATAAATGGTTCCCGGGGCGCGGCAGCCACACCCGCCTCCCAAATTTATTGGATAACCAACAACAAAGGTTTGCTAGGTTTGGTGAGCAGGAGTGCACGGGTTCTTGGGGTGAGGTTTGTTTAAGTCTTGGCGGCGGAGGCTTTAGCCCACCCACTGCATGGCGGGTCGGATTGGGAGAGACAGGTTGAGGGAGACCTTTTGACCCGTCGCCTTGCACCGCAGTGAAAGGGATGGATTCGCACGTTCGTCACTCCTAATCCCCCCAGAACGTCCCCTCCTTCCTTTCCCTAAAAATACCCTATTCACGGCACCCTCAAGATGACATAGGCCCTAAGAGCATTTTTTTCCTGAGGCCTCCCGTATCGAGATAATGCAAAAAAAGGAACAAGCACAAATCATTCTGTGATCCACGTGATCTTGAGATTTTGGGTGACGATAAATTGTCCAAGCGTCAGAAATGTCGCTAGCTAAAGCTGACGTGCGACGCGACGTTGCCATAATGACTTCAGGCACTGAGACTTCAGGTAGTTTTTTCTCAAAACTTTACTGTATTGACACGTGCATAGTACCCTTGGCCGGCTAGCCGCCCGAATAAAGGCGGAAACACACTTGTGTGGTGTGGTGTGTCGTGGCGCGCCAGTAGCACATCGGTTTCATACATTTTCTATGGTTAGAGACATATTTGTGTGGTGTGGTGTGTCGGGGTGGGTTCTGTTGTGGCGTGGACTGCTCGCCGCCGATCGCGCCATACCCCCCCCCACCACTCTGGCGCACCATAGACATTTATTTATGGTCATAGACAACTAGCGGACGCTTGTTTGCAGCGTGGTTCTGAAAAATGGCTGACGAGCTAATTGAACTTGTACGTCAACGAAAAATTTTATACGATTTAACGTGTAAAGAGTATAAAGGTCATTTGATCAGAAATGCTGCTTGGGAAGAAATTTCTGAAATTTATCTTTACGTAATATAAAATGAAGTCGCTCAAAATATATATGTGCGCTTAGATCTTTTAAACTCTGCAACGGATTTTCATGCGGTTTTCACCAATATATAGGGGGTAAAGCTATCTTTTGGTCACAGGGTCAAACATTCAACGTTGCTGGCTTAGGTTTGAGTGTTGAGTGTTTCTCACACGGCCAGTTACATGTCGCGCTTTCGAGAGTAACATCTTTTTTTTATTTTTTTTCATTTATTTATTACGTCAAAGAAATATAATATTTCGCTTTCTTAATTTAAATACAGAGCATATAAAGTGTAGTAGTAAAATTTTTAATTTTGTTCCAACATCTTAAGTTTAAATAGTTTTTTTTTTTATATATACATATAGTAGTACAAGTATAGTAGTAATATTTTGATTTTGTTCCAACATCTTAAGTTAAAATAGTTTTTTTTAAAGGTTTTTATATTCTTTTTCGTTTTTAGGTTATCTGGAAGGAGATTATATATGTGAACTCCCTCGTGGCCAATACTTTTCTTACCAGTTTCAGTCCTGACAGTATTTGTGTACAATTTATTGTGTTGTCTAGTATAATGTTCATGTACTTGTGATGTTTTTATAAATGTTGTGTTTGTGTGTATAAGTCCATTTTGTATTTTGTAGATTAAAAGACATATGTTATATTCGTACAATGTTCTTATTTTCAAAAGGTTCATTTCCTGATATAGTTTTTTTTTGGGAGTGTCTGGGTTATAGTTGAAGAGTTTTTTTAATAACTTTGTTCTGTATTATTTGTAAGTCGCTTAAGTACGTTATGTATGTGTTTCCCCATATTTCTATTAAATATCTAAATCTAAAGAAAACATGTGTGTACTATCTTTTTTTTCTGCCTTTTCAAACGAACAATACACTCTCGTAAAGGTTATGCATTAAATATTATATATTTTAAAGAACTGTCTTGTTTTTTTAATATATGTTATCTGTTATTCAGTGCATATATGTACTCTAATAAATTGAACGGATATAGTGTTAATTATAGGTATAATTCTAGAAATTAAACAAATCTTGTAAAAATTCCCTCCCTAAACACGAGTTATTCTCAATTAGGGAGGTATTAAAATAAATCAAGAAACATGTTATATACTTACCAATATAAATATAAAAAAGTTTCATTAAAAAGTTGTAAACAATATGAATTATGTACTATGTTAATATTTCTTTAAATAAAAAAATAAAAAAAAAAATCTCATGTAAAAACAGCTGTAAATATTGTATATAAAAATATCCCGTAGTATAGACTTATTATAATCATAGTATTATTAAATCACTCCACACTGCTCCACATTAATATCTACATTGCACCCATGCGAAGCCAGGGCGGGTCGCTAGTATTATTATATTACTAATATATAATATACTATATTATAAAGTACTGATGGAATTTCTCTTCGTCACTCTCTAGTTCTTTAACAAGACGATGAAATTCACCTTTGTTAAATTCTGTCTCTCTCTGTTTATAGGGTGAACCTAGTGTCTTCTTTTCTTTTTTTTGCCCTTAAGAAATTTCATTGCTAAGAGAAATTGAAGATCTTCATCAAAATCACTATCCAAATCAGAAGAAAACATTATGCACATTTAAACGCTGCAAAGGTTTGATATCTAGGTAGGTACTGTTCAGAAATAACGCCAGAGCACCCTTTAAAATAACGCCAGAGCATTTTGACCCTTATGCATACAGAAACTTTATGAAAGATAAGGTCACATTCGCTTGCGCCAATATCTCTCTTCGTAGCTTTAAAGATTTCATGCATGTGGCAACACTACAGAAAACGCCAGAGCGCTCCACGACACGCCACACCACACCACACTAGTGTGCACACTCACCGTCACGACAGTAAGCGCCACAACACACCACACCACACAAATATGTTTCCGCCTTTATTTGATGCAACCAGATGCGACATGTTGAATAATAAAATAAATAATATTTATTTTACTAGTGGCATCTTTCGGATTTTAACGAAACTTTTTGAAAACAAAATAATCTCAAAATGAATGATAAATACCGTTCTGACCGCTGGAGTGCTCTGTTGCAGTTTATTACGGATATTATACCTATTCCTTTTTCGCGTTAATCACATCTAAAATAATAACCTATATAATATCATTAGTGCCTAGTGCCTACCAATAATATAAAATTATTGTCTCTTGAAAAATTAGGTTTTTAAAAAATTCGAAAAATCAACAAATAAAATCTTTGCCGACTTGTTTTTTTGTTGTGAAAACAAATATGACAGCTCTCACACTGAGGATTTATTGCTTTAGCGATTTTCTAGACAAGTTGACAACAATTTATTGTAGTTAGATAAAAACAAAATATTAACCCGGATTCTAAGAACTCTTGTAAGTACAAATCATGACCAAGCTATCGATACCTTTTCTCGCGGTATATTATTTGTCATCCTATGTCCCGTTGACGTAATCACTATCAATTTGCGATCATGATGTCATGTTTATATCCTTTATTGCCATTTCTCTAACACTAGTCGAGATCATTCTTTTGTAGAAACACTATCCGATTACGAAAATTAAAGTTTATCTTAAACAAAGGTAAGATTATTTACGAAAATATGTTAGTTTATTGATAAAATACAATTCTACGTATAAATAATTCCACATTATTATTTGCACACCGCAGCATGTGATACTGATTGTAGACTGAGTCAGTAGTCAGTAGAAATAATTTTCCCTACACGATTAAATTTTTGTTCAGTACCTGCCGTGCTCTCTTCCCGATTGGTTTTAATCACAGTGTTTGTCAAAAAATGATGAAAAGTATGCAAATAAATAAATTATTAGTAGATAAAAGATTTCTTACCCCGTCAAATTATTTTTGTTGCAATTTTTATCAGCATTTACAAATCATGAAATGTAATTTGTCTGGAATATTATTTTTGAATGCTGGTATCATTTAAGTGCGTTCCCTCAAAAAAATTTCTTGTATGATGGGCGAAAACAGTGCCCGAGAATAGTGTCGATAGAAGTGTTTCCAACGGAATTTAGCCAGAATTTTCAGGTATCTACAATAAATTAGTTATTGCGATCGCATGAGACGATACTATGTGGTGGTGCTCTTCCTCTTCAGCTAGTTCAGGTGCTTATTTACGTTTCAGGGCTTGTCTAACAATCATTTCCAGACCCACTATCTCTATCTTAGACGGCGGCCATTTTTAAAGTCTCGAAAGGCGTTGACGCTCGATATTACATTTTGCGTTTTGTTTTGTTCCGCAGAACCGATGGCCGCCATAAGAAAAAAACTAGTTATCGTCGGTGACGGCGCGTGCGGGAAGACCTGCTTGCTGATAGTGTTCAGCAAGGATCAATTCCCGGAAGTGTACGTGCCGACAGTGTTCGAGAACTACGTCGCCGATATCGAGGTTGATGGCAAGCAGGTCGAGCTGGCCCTTTGGGATACGGCGGGCCAGGAGGACTACGACCGGCTGCGGCCGCTCAGCTATCCAGACACTGACGTCATCCTCATGTGCTTCTCCGTGGACTCTCCCGACTCGCTGGAGAACATCCCCGAGAAGTGGACACCCGAGGTGAAGCACTTCTGCCCCAGCGTGCCCATCATCCTGGTCGGCAACAAGAAGGACCTGCGCAACGACCCGGCCACCATCAGCGAGCTGCGCAAGATCAAGCAGGAGCCCGTCAAGCCGCAGGAGGGCCGCGCCATGGCGGAGAAGATCAACGCCTTTGCGTACCTGGAGTGCTCGGCCAAGAGCAAGGAGGGCGTACGGGAGGTGTTTGAGACCGCCACGCGTGCCGCGCTGCAGGTCAAGAAGAAGAAGAAGACGAGGTGTTGTCTGCTCTAAGGTGTATCTTCCGGTGGACTCTACTTTACCAATTGTTTGCATACTGCCTGTGCACTGCGCCTGCGGTCACTGCCCTAGACAGGCATATTGCCACCTAGTGCTTCCTAAGAGGATGCCCGGAGAGCCTGCCCAGTGCATTGTGGTTGGGTGGCTGTTATCTTACTATCAACATACCTCACCCGTGTCTTAGTTTCTGTTTCTAACTTTTCTAGTGTAATAGAGCACAAATTGTAACTGGGAAGGCTTGTTTCTTATTGTTGGATTCCACTATTGTGAATTCATATTTATATATTAAATTCTATTAAGTGCCTGTTGATTATGATGCATTAATAAACCTGATGCAGCACTTGTGGCATTCTTATTGAAATATCAAATATGTCTATTAATTAATAATATGTTATATGCGTGAAATATTAATATTGACGATACTAGGTTTTAAATATGCATGCTATGTATCAGGTTAGGATTTATTCAATAAACCCGGCCTCGCTGTCCGCTGTTCTCTTTCCAGGATAATATTATCTTTTGTATCTAAATGTAACCTGGAATATTATAATACAGCCAGTCTGATCCAACTGGATGTTTTATTTGGTGTAATGGCCCCCAGTCACTGCCACTGCCACCCTCCACCTTGGAACTAGTTGCCGGTACTAGCCTAGCCAGTGAGATTCTCACTAGCCCAGCCATACCCACTATCCGATACGTCGAGGAATACGAGATAAGATTGTGAAGGAGATTAAATACTTTGTTACTGTTGACTGACGACTGACGATGACTCTTGACCCATGTCATTACGACTGCAATCAATCTTTGCTTTTCCTGCTGTTGCCAGTCAGATATACCCAAATGGCTGACTCACTTATGGTGACCCAACTAACTGTTTTAATCTTGTGGTCGCTACTAACTTTTAATTTGTTTCTCATCTCCCCTTGTATCGTTGGCTTGCGATCTTAACGTCTTCTGCTTCTGCTATTCCCTTTGGTCCCGTTGTATCTCATTGTTGTTTTTCTAGTTGGACATGGCATGCGAGAGGAAATTTATACCATAACAATAATATTAAATTTATGAAACTATTACTCTATAATTTAGGTGAAACCTTATTTTACAGTGTTTTTTAATAATAATATATAGTTATGCGAAAATGAATTAAAAAAATGTCCACATCTTTGTATAATAAATGTGTCATACTCGTTTTAAACCACAAAATAAAGTGAATATTTTTTTTTATATTCAAATATTTGTAGCTTTGCCCTAAGTGTATTATTGAGAATTGGACTGGGGTGCAATATTCACTAATACGTCTAGGCTTAATGTAAGAACATTGTATAAAGTCCCCATCATCACCTGATCAGTGCCAACCGATACGGATTCTCGGACAGAATCTACAGTATCCAGACCCAGTGGGGGAGGTAAACGCGGGCTCGCCTCTATTGCGAACAGAATAACGCTTGATAGGATTCGCGGCAGCTCTGAGTCTAGCCCGCTTCAATCACCCCTATTCAGTAAATTATAATCAATCCACTTGTACTTCTACAGTATTGGACTTTTGCTATTTTATTTCATTTTAACTTAACCCAATTAAAGAAATAAATTATTATTGAATGTATTTTTTGTTGTTGTTATAATATCGAATAAGATAACTAAATGTGTTCTCTAAATGCATATATTCTAACCTATTGACTACTCATTGAAGTACAAATGTGACATTTGTGGTTTAATTGTCTTTTAGTAACCGAGAATTCTGTTCCAAATGTTTTGATAGTGGTGGTAAGGGTTCTGTGCTTTTACTAACATGTATATCAATGTATTTTTGGATTCCATTTGGTGTTTGTAATGAATGGGGATGTCAGTAATTATTATGTAAAATATATCTTATTATATCATTGACTTCATTCTTCATCTACTCATAACTCACTCTCACCAGATTACCCTATTTTTGTCATAATTTTAAGTGAAGTAAGAAGGTGCTAAGTGATAAAAACACAATTCAAAAATAATTCAGCAACTTTTATTTACCATAGTTACAAGTTTTCTCACCTGAAAACTGCTTAGTTTAGTATATTGCACAAATTAGAAAATAAGTAGTTGTACACAGTGGGTATTGTACTGACTAATGTGTTGTACTGGAAGAAAAGCGCGATGGCAGTAATACATATCGAAGCCACTAGCACCCTCCATGCGTAGACTTCGGAACGACCGTGCCCCGCGCCACTTCAGGCCGCCTCGAAGAAAAGTCTCACAGTGAACTGCGCTGTAAACCGTTATCTTACTTCCGGTCTTTACTTTTCTGCGCGGTGCATGGTCGGTCCGAAGTGGGCGTATGGGGGTGCAATTAAGTTCATATGTAAGCTTTCTTGCAACACTTAGTGATTTTTGTAATCAAACCTAGCATTCTGAAGTTGAATAATGAGTTAGGGCTTTAGTTAACCTTGATATAGTCCCTTTTTTGGGCCGCAGCCATAAACAATAAATATTCAACATGATGCATTGATAATAAATAACAATTAAACTAAATCAATTGCTTAAAGGTCAACGGCAAGATAAGTGTGCCATGATTCACTCTGTTGCTGACTTGTAATGGTATTTTCAACATTAACAGCACAATCAACAAGTAGTGATCTCATGAGTAATAAAAACAAACTGTTGAATACACTTCAACTTCTGACTAACCATTTTCCACCAGATTTATTTACCACAACTGTTTGGGTCAATAAAAATAATGGAAGATGGTAAGTGTCAAAAGATCAAACCAAATCACTTGGAAGCTTCTGAATCAGTCTGATATCAATGTCTAACAGTAGATACTGACCACACCCACTAATCATTTTATTATTATCTTTCAACTGGCTTCGGTTTGAACCTGTTAAAGTGTTTATAATTAAACTAAACACTATCCAGGATAAATAATTAAAACCATAAGACATTCAAATTGATAGACCTGCCAATCAAGGAAAGAGGAACAAACCAAGTTGCGAACCTTCTCTTTCCGTAATTTGTTAATATGTAGATGGATCTGACAGTAGACGGGCAACTCGCATTGTACTTAATTACTATTTAGTCCTCAAATACTGACCTACTGCTTATGAATTAGTCCCTTTTACAACTCAATTTGGGAGGCGGGTATGGGTACCGCATTTTATTGGAAAACCAACACCTCTGTCGTAGGTCACCCCAAGTGGTCTACTACGTTTGGTGACCTAGCAGTGGTGTCCGGGTTCATGAGGTGAGGTTTGTCCTAGGTCTTGGCGGCAGATGTGTCTGCCCACCAACAGATCAGGAAAGAATGGTTGAGGGCGTCCCATTGACATCTGCAGTCGTACTCTCACGAAACATCGCCTTGCGCCGCAGTGGAAAGGATGGATTCATACGTCCGTCACTACTGGACACACTGACCCCCAGATTCCTACCCACCCCTCATACCCTTTTGCTTCCCAGAACTTCCTTTCCTTAAAAGATCCTCCACACAGCATCCCCAAAGAGGCTCTGAGGGGAATTATTTTCCTCAGGGCCTCCTGTGTGGAGCTAATGTAAAAAAACACCAATGGCTAGCTAATTGCTTGCTGTGTATAAAACATCTACAAATCCCAAATCGGGTAAACAAAAGTTCTGGCTTATTTCCAAATTAGAATATTTTGTTACACTATTTAGTAAGACACTTTTACAAATGAGTTATAATTTACTCACATCACTCATTTTTAGTGTCACTATGCCGGGCAGTTCAGTTAAAAATGAACATTCAGATCCTGCGCAGAAAAGTGCCACAATGGACTGTGTTGCAAACCGTTGCCTTGCTTTAGCGAACTTTACTTTTCTGACCAGAGTCCGGTTAATTCTATGTGCGCTCTTCGGTGGTCAACTTACGAGTGTTGTAACTTATTCTAAGCGCTTGCCACATGCTGCCTCCAGCTCGCCAAAATGATACCCAAATTTTACGTTAGGGCAAGTCTATTAATTTGAATGTCCGATTAAAACTTGATAGAGATATACAAACATGTATTACATATATATATAACTGTTAGCCATTATGCGTAGTATAACACTTGTGACAGATCTAGCTATAAATCGCCAGCGTTATTTGGTTTGGCTTATTTCGCTCGCCATATACCGTACATTCCAATCGTGAATGCATGGCGAGTAAAATGCCAAATAACGCTGGCGCTTTTATAGCTAGGTCTGTCGGACCCGTAAAACTTAGTTTGCTTTTTTTAAAGCCTAGTAAAAATGTAGATCTAAATACAATAACAGATGACGAGTTAAAATATTATTTTGAGAGTGAAAATACAGATGTTATATCAAATTGTTCCGTAATCTAGGTGTAGAACACAAGGAGCTGGAAAAACTTAAATAAATAATGTGTATTAGTTAACAAATTATTAAAAAGTTATTGAAATTTGAGCACTGGCACCTTCAGGTCAGAAATAGTGCCATGCGTAAGTCAGTCGCTTTCGGTAATCACTAGGCAAATGAATGAACGAAGAGCTATAGTGCCACACAGATTTTCTAAGAGCTGCGTACAAGAACAATCAGTCCAGCTCGTCGGTGCTACGTCGACCGACTACGCATGCCATTACTTCCAACCTTAGCTAACATGGTGAAACTGCTCTATGGCTTTAATAAAACTGTTTTCTCACACGATTTTCTAATAGTTAAAATATATATTGTTTAAATATTGTGATGCATTGCAGAATATTATTCTGTAAAAAAATAAATTCATAAGGAAATGCGCAGATACTGAGCAAGAATTGAAGCTGAATTTCCCTACAAAATGATGAATACTTCAAAAATTATTGTTCTATCTGAAAAACTTTAGTCAGACGTCGAACCCGAACCTCTCTTTCGGAATGCAGGCACAATTGGAACGGGCCACTCCTGGAGGCGTGCTGCTGAGATATGCCATATTTGTCAAACATTCTACCTAATAATTATAATGCTCGCCTACCTTAAATAAGGTCCATTCTTACGTTCATAGAATATAATTTTTAATTCGAGTAAGGGTGTAACGGCAGATACAGTAAGTTGGCGGTGGCGTAAGCATAAACTAATGCTATATCTTTATATTTTAATCTGGCAACCACACCTACTGTCGTTATGTCATAGACAGCAGCGCCCTCCTTTTTTGCTAGCTTATAGGTATAGCACTCTAAGTCAGAAATTCTAATCTATCTTTCTTACCTTAGCCGATACAGGAAAACTAAAAAAAAAGTTATTCTAATACAAAGACACCTTTCTGTGCACTGAAAACTTGGCCTGTTTTCACCTAAAAGGTGGCATAGCAGAATGTAGGTTTTTTTTTTACCAAGTTTGTTGATTTAAAAATATTTCTACTTTTTTCTGACTTCTGATTTCACATCCCGGCTCACTAATTGCATTGTGGGATTTGATCTCGTAATCCCCCAAATCAAAATCAAATGTGTGAACCACAATGCTACGGGGGCCACGCCGTGAGCACCTCTGGACTACAGATACAACGTATATCCGGTTACTATCTGGTATTCGACTTATTCGGCACATCATTGCTTTCTGGCCAGATATTTTACAAATTTAGTGCAGGTAGACAAAATCAAAACATTTATTAAATTCATGAACGGGTAGTACGAGACTCGTATTTAAGATATGCTTTTGGTGAATAAAGACCAGCTTTTCAAAGAATGAAGTCGCCCGACCATAAATATACCAAACCACCCATCACCCGACTGATCGACGTTTTGTGCTGTCACGCCGTCCGCCGCCCAAGCTGCACTGCATTTATACTCTCTTAATGAGTTTGACTTTGAAGGTATCATTTCTTGCATACACAATATTTCGAGCTTAGTGCTGGCCGGATATCCGGTATCTGGCCAATTCACTATCCGTTGCATCTCTACCCTGAACCCTTTTCTGTAATTTAATGTCCTCCATTATTATGGCATTTTTTGGATTTGAAAATGTCGAAATTTAAGCTGATCCAGTCATCATTGGGTTCAGGCAGCAGACCAAAGCTCAGTCATATTGTGATGTTCGCCATTTCACCTGAAGATGGTTTTGTGTTATGTCCGGAATTAGCATAAGCCTGGAAAGGTCATTATATCAAAGGATCGAGTGATTTGTATCAAACATTATTTTCAATCAATTGAAGGCCAAGTATGTTTAATATTTATAAGTACATATTTGAAATTTTATTGCTGATTAATAAGATTATTTGGTTTACTGAGTGTACAGTATCCAAGTATTGCAGTTGTTTGCTCATCATAAAGGTTGACTAGTTGCATAATGATGGTCTCCCACCAGCGCTGAATTCTTAAGGCTTGGTCTATTTCAGCATATCGCTCGCCATACATTTATATTGGGAATGTATGGCGAGTGAGTGGCAGCTTGTGCTGTAAAAAGGCCCAATTTTCTTTAACTCATGTTACTAAGCATTTTTAACAACATATTTCTGACGATTCTAATGTGTGAGAAATGAAGAGACAAAGACCTCTCAAGAAGATGGCATATGGATTGACCTATATTATTTAAAAATGGCATCTTTTGGTATTTTCCACTCCAAGAATTTCCTTATCTCATGGATAATAATCAAAACAATTGGGTACCACCTCCAGCCATAGGGTAGAAAATAGCAAGTGCATGCTATTTTTTTATTTAATTATGTCAAAATGTTTTTTTGATACTATTCTTTTTAAGGTTAAACGTCACGTACGTTATAATCTACGCATTCACAGATGGCGCCAATCAAATTATTTGAGGTTTTTAATGCTTTTTGCACGTTACGCTTTAAAATATTAATGTAAATTAACTGTTCGCGATCGTACATACTTAATTAGAATATAAATAAATAATTTTGTCCATAAACAAACCCTAACCTTTCAAGAAAGGCTGAAAAATTCAATTTTGTATCGGTGACTTAATCCAATATTGTATTTTTCAGCCTTTATTCAAAGATTTGGGTTTGTTTATGGACAAAACTATTTATTTATATTCTAATTAAATATGTACGACCGCAAACAATTAATTTACCTTAATATTTTAAAGCGTAACGTGCAAAAAGCATTAAAAACCTCAAATAATTTGATTGGCGCCATCTGTGAATGCGTAGATTATAACGTACGTGACGTTTAACCTTAAAAAGAATATTATCAAAAAAACATTTTGCCATAATTAAATAAAAAAATAGCATGCACTTGCTATTTTCTACCCTACGGCTGGAGGTGGTACCCAATTGTTTTGATTATTATCCATGAGATAAGGAAATTCTTGGAGTGGAAAATACCAAAAGATGCCATTTTTAAATAATATAGGTCAACCCATATGCCATCTTCTTGAGAGGTCTTTGTCTCTTCATTTCTCACACATTAGAATCGTCAGAAATATGTTGTTAAAAATGCTTAGTAACATGAGTTAAGAAAATGAAAATTGGGCCTTTATACAGCACAAGCTGATTATTCAAAATCAGTTAATAGCAGGAATCTAAAAGGTAAAAACGTTGAATTAAAAGGTGGCGGTTTTCTTTAAAATAAACCTTTTCAAGTGAAAACTTCTTTAGCACTGTTGTGATTTGAAACTCAATGAAACGAAAAAGAGACAAACACATACATCTATGGGATTTAGCCTGTGAGAGAATGAGATAGAATAATGGGACTCTTTGTGTGGTGCTTCATAGCCTGTCGGTCTCCTCTTTGTGCTGTGCTTCGTAGCCTCCCCACTCTTGTCTACTTTAGTTTTCTGAAGGTTTCATTTCTACCGCGTGTGAACTGCACACATTTAAAAAAAAATAATGTTGCAGTCAGCATTCAGCACATGTGGCAGTATTCCTCAATACAATACATATTATATCAAAACAACAACCGGCAGGCTGCTGGTAATCAAGATGCTGGAAGAAACTGAATTATTTACCTATTAGCAAAAAAACAGGTAGACTTACTTACCTACCCGCTTCTGTAGAGATTGGATCTACCAACAGTGGCGTAACTACAGGGTGGCAGGGCTGGCAAAATGCCACGGGCCCGGCGGGGGGCCCGAACCTAACATTTTTAACAAAATTTAGTAAAAATTATAAATTTTATATTAGTTCATAAAATCAATTAAATGTAGACACAATTAAAGACCACATACAAATAAAAATAAATTCTAAGACTTAAACGCATTCATAAGAAAAGGATTTCGATCAATTTTAGAACGCATCCATTGGTTGCTTAAATTTTGGCGCGGGCGAGCTAGTGACGCTCAGGGTATTTCCGCATTTTGTTAAATAATTTTTTTACAGCTATTTGTTAATAATTATTTTCATTACAGCTATTTGTTAATAATTATTTTCATTACATCAAGTTTAAAAATATATTTTATGCAAGAAAGTACTTTTGGCGCTTGCGGACTTATGGTGGAGATCAAAATCTCATAAAAGATATCGAGCCAAATGCGGTATATGTCAACTGTGCTGCTCATAACTTAAATCTAGTAGGTACTTAATGATGCAGTAAGAGAGGTAATTGATATGCAACTTTTTTTTTAAACAGTTCAGCAAATTTATAATTTTTTTGGGCATAGTATTAAAAGATGGAATATCTTATTAAGTTTCATATCTGATAAAGAAAGGGAGTCTTCAACTTCGACAACATTAAAAACATTGAACCCTACTAGATGAGCAGGACGTTATGACGCTATTTTTGATTTCAAATTTCTGTTTGTTGAAGTCCAAAGAGCTCTTAAAGAAAACAATTCTGTTAAATTGCAAATCAGATGAAAGAAATTAAGCTTTTTCACTCAAGAAGAAGATTGAGAACTACAATTTTATTATGTTGTTGTGCAAAATTCTACAAACTATCGATGCAGCCTCTAAAGCACTTCAGTCGAAAGCCACCGATCTTTCAAATGTCTTAAAACGTTTGAAAATTTTTCTGGAAGATTTGGAAAGGTATCGACATAAATTTGAAAATTTAAAAAATGAAGCAAATAGTGCAGCAGAAAAATAGTCCATCAACCTTGAATATTTGAAAACTCGTAAGAGGAAGGTGGAACGCCATTTTGACGAACTTTGTGAAGATGAGCGTCTCCAAGATATGGAAAGTTTGTTTAAAGTGAATTGAATTATTGGACTTCATTAATCAACTGAAATCGCGTTTCCTTCTATTGAATGAAATTGTTTCCTATTTCACTGTTTTGCAACCTGCCACTTGCAAAATTTAAATGAAACTGATCTCTTAAAAAATGCTTTAGGATTTGTATAGGTATTAAAAAAAGATATACCTGAATCATTTGCCAGGTAAATTCTCAGTTTTCGGTCCACCTTCAGAGACGAAATAGAAAAGGCTTCATGTATTAGATAACTTTCTGATGTCCGTAAAATAAGGTCTCCAAAGTGCTGCGGTCGCGAGGAACAATTTTACTCAAGATCCGGCAACACTGGTGTGTAGCCTGGTTCCCTTGCGTCAATTCCCCACCACCCTGCACTCTCTGCAATACTTAGTCTCGGCGTGGTGGCCGTTCGCAATGGAGCTTCCGCTCGCCGCACCCGCGAATTATGTTCTATAATTAGTATTTTTGTGCAAAGAACAAAACCCCAGTAGAAATTCATTCCCAGCTACTTGAAGTGTACGGAAAACATGAGTGCGAAAAAATGCGCAATTGGTGCAGAGAATTTAAAAGCGTGCCAGACGGCCATCGGTTTCAGACGAAAAAATTGCCAAAGTGGAAAAATCAATGATTGCAGATCCACGGGTGACGGTTCGAGAGCTCTGTGATATGATCCCTGGTGTCAGTTAGACCACTATTGACAAGATTTTGACAACATTTGGGAGACCATAAGGTCTGCCCAAGGTGGGTCCCAAAATGCTCACTGAAGATCACAAACAACAACGGTTTGAAGCAGCCCGCTATTTCCTTGAGTGCTACGACATCAATAGCGAAGAATTCTTGGGCTCAATTGTGACTGGGGACGAGACCTGAATACACTACACGACACCAGAGACAAAGGAACAATCCCAGTGACGTCATTCAGATTCGCTGAAGCAAAAAACGAATTACAGAGCGTAACTCACACCTGAAGGGTGCAGTGAGTGAAAGCTCCATCGCGAACGGCTGCCACGCCGAGACTAAGCATCACAGAGGGTGCAGCGTGGTGGGAATTTGGCAAGGGGAAACCAAGCTACCCGACAGTGTTGCCAGATTGCGCGCGTAAAATCATTCCAAATGACCGCAGCACCTTGGAGACCGTATTTTATGTACATCCCTCATATTAATAATAAAGAATCATTATATGTCGTGCAGCTTTCCCGAAGTATGCACTGTATTAATGTTATTTGTTGCAATTCCTATGACTACAACTAGTGCTGAAAGATCATTTTTGAAACAAAAATTAATAAAAACCTATTTAAGAAACTCAATGGGACAAGAGAGGCTACGTAACTTGACTATTCTGTCTATCGAAAATTCTACGGCCCGATCTTTAAACTTTGATTACGTTATTAATACTTTTGCGGAACAGAAAGCTCGGAGAAAAGAATTTTATTATAAATAAGTAATGCCTATGCTTTTGAAAATATAATTTATTAGATATGTATTTAACAAAAATGCACGTAATACTTTTTGGTAACTTCTTGGGTGATTTATTAAAATTCAATTACAACGTGACGATTTTTACTGGGGGGGCCCCATCCAATGAATTTGCCACGGGCCCCAGATGGTATAGTTACACCACCGTCTATCAGTGAAAATAACTTTAGGCTCGGGCGACTTGGTGGTAATTAGAGAAAGGCACAGCATTTTTATTTTCCTGTAACTAATACACATTTTTGTAAAATATGTGGGATAAGTTGTATAGTAATTTTCTCTAGCTCAAAAACTAATTCAATAAATAATAATAGCAGGACGGTACCTACCCTACTAATTTTATCGAGTAGTGCGATTCGACACATCCCTAGTGTTACCCGTAGTGTTGACAACTTGGAGCGATTTCTGGTTGCTGTGGCAACTGGCAACAACGTCAACATAAACATGAAGCTAGTCGTAGTCGTAGATGTCAGATGTCATCAAACGTCAAATCTACATTTTTAGTAAAGATTGGTAAAGACGTTGAGCTAAAAGCAGAAATTGGTTTTGATCTGATAGATAACCACCTCTGAAAAATTTGTCGAAACAGCTTTTTCCGAAAATAAAAAGCGTTATCCCTTTGCGCAATCCTGGGACAAACCCATTGTTTTGAAAGTTTGACATTTTGATGAAGAAGTTCAAGCCACAAAAACATGTAATGTTTCTTCTTCTTAAAATCTAACAGCGATTGGTTCCGCCACCTCCTAGGTCCCCATTGGTTCTCGGGCGCGGTAATATTTTAAATAATGTCACTTAAACCCAAACGCAGAGATCTA
Organism: Limnephilus lunatus; assembly: GCA_917563855.2. NCBI lineage: Eukaryota > Metazoa > Arthropoda > Insecta > Trichoptera > Limnephilidae > Limnephilus > Limnephilus lunatus. The sequence continues at coordinate 52,563,758 of OU830593.1, forward strand.
AGTTTTGTCGAAAAGCGCAAGATTCTGAGTGCGTACAAAGCATTACCGAGGTGCAGTCAGAGACAAGCTGCTATTAAGCTCGGAGTGTCCCAATCTCTCCTGAATAGACTTATTAACCAAAATAAGCTATCACAATTGTTACCTTGCGAGCCTAACAATCTAGACAGGAAAAGAAAAAGAGGTGGGAAAAGCAAGCCTGTCGAAGAAGCATTGTTTAGATGGTATATGAGTTTAAGGGATAATCCAATCAGTACAAGTATGCTTTTAGAAAAGGCGAAACTAATTGCAAATGATCTTGACGAGGCCGACTTCGTGGCCACCAGTGGCTGGCTCGGTAGATGGAAAAAGAGACATAACATTTCAGCAGATACAAAGCTCTTAGGCGAAAGTTCGGGCAAAAGTAAAATTCAAAGTTTTGTTGAAGTCAAAATAGAAGAATCCAAGGCAGACATTGACAATTCAGAAAAGCTATCATACCTCTCGAAATCAGCGCAAATTGCAACACACAAACACAATGATGATGTTAAACCTAAGATAAACAATGAAGAAAATTCTGAAGATGAAGAAGTCCACTATATTGTACCTAATTCAAGCGAGATCAGAGAATCTCTGGATATATTACAGACTACTTTAGAGCTCAAAGGTGGGAACAAAGATGACTTGAAAATGTTCTACAATTTAAAAAATCGTGTTGAATTTTTGATAGAGAAAGAATTGAAGCAGCAAACATTACAATGGTTTTACGAAAATTAGTTACACTAGTTTTTCTATTTATTTTATTGAGACCATTGTGTTATATTGGTTTATTTATACCAAAAAGTGTTATTTTATTAATATGCCTATTAATTAATTCAAACAATCTTGTATTGTGTTGAAATATATATGTACCAGAAATGTGATAATGAAATTATTATTAAATTTTATTAAGAAAAAACAGCAATGATACATTATGATACCAAAGAAAAGAAATCTATTTTTCAGGAGCCATAATAACGCTCAGTAATAATAGTAAGAACTCATTCATTATGTTCATATTATCTGGGTTCGGAGACAGGTATTTGATCACATAGCCTTATCAACTGCACGGAATTTGTGTCCGTGTCTATTCTGCTGACAGTTATTTGTTGTAGAACTGTGCTCGGTAAAACTTCCAACAGATCTAAAATTATATTAGTCCCAGCGAGAGATCACACGTGAACACCATCGTTCTAGCATCTTGTCTTTTTCATTTTCAAACAAAACTCTTGAGAAAGGCATGTTCATCATTTTGCAAAAAACAAGTAAGTTATTACAAAATTATCCAATCGACCGATATTAATAGGGTAACGTCTGCGTGGTTGAATTTCAGAACCCGGCTTCGAGTGCATGTCTGTCGCTACGCCGTACGCGCCGCGCCACAAATACAACATCTGTGTATGTGAAATTTCAAACAAAGCTACCACTACCATTATAATTCGGTTTTGAATTCAAGAGATGTCGCCATAAGTCAGCAGGTCGCATGGGAACGTGCCCCCCCCCTAGGTATAAGTACTACGAATTTGTGTATCTCTTCTCTCTTCGGATATGCAAAGATTGACGGTAATACTTAGTTGCGAGTAATAGTATCAAACGGCTTTATATTACTTATGACATCATTGCCTGTCCCGGTGACTAGCTATCACTGGATGACAGTGGATCCGAGGAATGGGCTATTTTTGGAACCAGTTCCTATCGGATTTATAAAATGGTCACCAACACTAACTGGGCGAAGCCGAACCAAAAGGGCCTAGCAGCAAAAACCTGTAGAGCGGGTTTTTAACTGTTATTATTATAATAAGATTATTATTGCAGTTATTTTCCTTTGTGTAATCTCTACTACATGTTCGGTTCTGGCATGTTGTAACACAAAAGCTTGAATGTTTATGACATTTACTTGATTTTTTCTGCATATGTCATGTTAGCACATCCTCTGCTGTTGTTTAATCCGGTCTGTGTCAAATTGAAATTCCCCTGCGACAATGGCGCGGACATGCCAGATTACCGTTAATTATTTGTACACTATTATGCCCATTGTAAGTCCCAAGCAGCGTGTCAGCGTGACCTACCAACCCTGACCACCAGACTAGCAGCACCAGCTTTCAGCTAGCCTCTTTACTCTTTAAAATCATCACTCTAATTCTCTGCTGTCTGCGTTGACATTCATAACAGAAGAGATGAAAAGCTATCTGTGAAACTACAACGAGAATAATTAGCCATCCATTGGACATTGGGCATTGCGCAGCACATCTATCCTATATCTATCTGATCTTCTAGCGCAGCGTGAAGCAATGTACGTATTATATAGAATCAGATGGCGCCATGGTGAAAATTTCAGGTCAGCACAACAAGAGTGGTGGTAATAATATAATATAATCTGCTCTGCATTGCTGAAAACCTTTTTAATGAGGACATCAATAGCTTGCATTCTGCACCTGCTTAGTTCAGTGAGTTGTTGTTTATCAGTGTGTAAAATTTAAAACACGTTTATTAGTATGGCTGTTTTATCTTTCTTTTTTTTCTTTTTTTTTATTTGAATTTTATTTTAGTAATTTGTACATTTAAGGTTACAAATTTCTAATTAATTATAATATTTTATATTTCAGCTAATTAATTATAATATTTCAAATTAACTATATTTTTTCTTTCTTTTTTCTTGTTTTATGTAGCTCCTACAATACATCTTGAACTTTTCAATTGGTGAGGACTTTAGAGTTTCTGGTAGTGTGTTATATAACTTAATTCCTTTGTATAGCAAACTGTTTTGCGTATTCGTTTTGTCCTTTTTGTTTAATCTTATTTCCTTGCACGTCCTTGTGTAATGTCTGTGAATGTCCTTATTGTATACGATTTTATTTGAGGAGTATTTTGGTAACATGTTGTTTAATATTTTGTGAATAAATATCAACGTGTTCAAGGTCAGCATTTGTTTCACTGTTAACCAATTGAGTTCCTTTAACATTTTATTTATTTTCGAAAATCTATTTCTTCGGAGAATTATTCTCATTGCTCTGTTTTGGAGAATTTGAAACTTATTCTGTTCTCTTTCATTACACAGGAAAAGGATACTTGAACAGTAGTAGTAGAGCAATAATTGAATTGCAAATGGTGATGGCAGTTTTTCGGGAAATTTTAGGCCGAATTCTTCCCAAAAAAGATATCTTTTTGCCAATTTTCTTTTGGGTATATTCGGCATGTCTGTTGAAGTTTAGTTTGGAATCTAATATAACTCCTAAGTATTTCATTTTAGTTACATTTTCAATAATTTCACCATCAATTTTAATTGTGCTTTCACTGGATGTCTTCTTATATCCAATCACCATACATTTTGTTTTTTTTGTATTTAATTTAAGCTTATTTATTTTTAGCCATCTTGATACATCATTTAGTTCATTATTTAAAATATTTATTAGTTCTTCATAGTTATCTCCAATTAAGTACATATATAAGTGTATCATCGGCAAATAATCGTATTTTGGATTTTGAAAATATTTTCACCATGTCATTAATATAGAGTATGAACAATAGGGGTCCAAGGACCGATCCCTGCGGTACTTCTAATTTATTTTCCATTGGATTTGAAAATTGATTATTTATTTTTGTTACCTGTTTTCTGTCTTTCAAATACTCTTCTATTAATTTAATGGTTATAGATGAGAAACCAATTTCTTTAAGTTTTCTTATTAGTATTTCTCGATCTATAGTTTCGAATGCCCTTTGAAAATCCAAAAATATTGCTAAGATAAATTTATTATTATTCATTCCTTCCTTCCATTCTTCGACAATTACGTTTAATGCTGTTTCACACGAGTTATTAGATCTGAATCCTGATTGCTCTTCGTACAAAATATTGTGTTTATCTAGGTATTGTAAAATTTGTTCTTTTATTATCACTTCAAGAATCTGCTCATATTTTGGTAAAGTGTTGATTGGTCGAAATTCTTCACATTTTCTAGTATTTTTAACCTTCGGAACCGGTATAATGGTAGATTGTTTCCATGACTGTGGAAATTTTCCTTCTTCAATCGTCTCATTAATAATATTTAATAGAGTAGATCCAATTACTGGAAAAGCATACCTTATTATACTAATAGTTAATCCATCTGAACTATTCTTTGATTTAATTTTACTTAAGACTTTAAATAAATATTCTGCATTTATTTTTCTGAAGACCAATAATTCTTTGTTTGAGTCGTTATTTTCATTTATGGGGTTAGCAACAATGTTGGGTTTTAATTTGTTGATTTGAGTAATGCTTTCAATAAAATATTTATTAAAGCTATTAGCCATGTTTTCTTCGTTTATCTCTTTTGGGAAGTTTACAATTTTTATGTCGTCTTTGTTTTCGCCATGTACTAATTCTTTTATGCTTTTCCAAATTTTTTTGGGATCCTTTTCTTCTGAGTTAATTTTATTTTTTATGTACTCATTATGAGTTATTTTTATGTCTTTAGAGTATTTGTTTCTCGCTTTTTTGTAGTTATCCCAATCCATAGTATTATTAGTAAGGCGTGCTCTTTTGTAAAATGTATCTCTATCGTGCTGCATTGTGCGTAGTTCTTTTGTGTACCACTTATTATTATTTATTTTATGTATCTAGATAGATGTTCTCCAAGGATGTATATACCACCCTTATAAAGATAGATGTTCTCCAAGGATGTATATATCACTCGAGCGATAGCCAAATTGAGGTGGATGATTTTTATAAACTAAAAATATTTATTATTATTTTGACATTATTTAATTTTTTTTTTTAAATCTACGTGAATTCATTGGCTTTAAACTGCAATAAGCAGATCATATGTTTCCATATTAATATTTGGACGAATGATATTAATTAAATGAAATGGCCGAATCGAAAAATGAACACTTGGCAATCTCCATCGCTCGAGTGGATTTTTTTAATTTGAATTTTATTTTAGTAATTTGTACATTTAAGGTTACAAATTTCTAATTAATTATAATATTTCATATTGCAGCTAATTAATTACAATATTTCAAATTCACTATATTTTTTCTTGTTTTATGTAGCTCCTACAATACATCTTGAACTTTTCAATTGGTGGGGACTTAAGAGTAGCATGGATCGATTTTTTGTTTTTTTGATTTTCTTAGCAGCGGGGTGTGGAATGGATGCTCTATGGGGATACTTCTAAAAGTCATTATGACAGCATCAAGATATTTCGAGTGCAAGTACTGCCCCAAGTCAATTCAAATTTAAAAAAACAGCGAGAAACTGGAAAAAAGGGTTTAATCTTTGCTCAACAAAAGTTGTTAAAATATTTAAAAAATTTAACTTTTCATTTACTAATAATATTATCTATTAATCAAGAAACAATAAAAGTACGATTGCTACACAAAAAATCACAAACAATGTTAAAAAATAAAGTCAAAAATCATAAAAGTTATTGTGTTTTATAGTCCTTCATCGAATTGAATACTGGCATTATACGACAAGATTCTAGCTTGTTTTGTATCCACCCTTCACGTCTTTCAGGGCCGCAAACAGCAGAGCATGATGCCGTTACCACTATGATGCATCTTTCCGTGGCTTGGGTGTGACAGGGCATCAATCGGAACTTACACAAAATGTTGGATTCGATAATTTAGTGGTCTGCAAAGGCGTCAATTATTATCTCGCTAGATCAGTTTTGTAAGAGGTGGTTCTGATGGTTTTTCCCAGTAGATCAAGTCAATATAGTCTGCTGAGTTGAAATTAAAAGTAGGTAGCTTAAATACTCTTATTGGAGAGAACCCTGATGTACGTTCTCGGATACTTAGAAGCCGTCTCAGAGCCAACTCTCTAATTTGTCTTCGTTCGTCGTTTAGCATACTAATAAGTTTATTTTCGCTGTGGCAAAAATACCCGTTGCGTTAAATTACGGGATCTACCACCTTTTTCAAATGCTCTGGAAGGCAAAGAGACAATTTTATGGTTTCGTGGAGGTGTCTCGCCCCGTAAACACACGAAGGTTGTGTTTTTATTTTAAACCACATCGGAGCGTACACTTTTAGCACAAATTCAGTCAATATCACCTGATTTTCTGTCGGATTCTTGGTTTAAATGTAAAGTCGGAGAATAAATAGTATTGGCTGTTCTTAACCGACAATAATGACAGATTTTATCAGGGTTTCTTTTCGCTAAGTTTTCGTTACATTGTCCTTCGGCGATTGCTCGGCACATTTCCAATACATAAAGCTGGTCTGTGGTAATTTTGTAATGTCCGGTAAGTTGCATTCTATTGCTTGAAATTCTATCACAGGAAGGATGTTCACAGTTCTTGAGTAACTTTCCTAGTTGGCCTCTAAAGCTCCTAGGACCTGTTGTCGTTCCATCAAGGTATTCGAAAAGGTGTCTCAAACTTAACTCGTTAGCATGTAACTGACAGACCAACCACTGAAGTGGACGATGGAGCTTTCGTTTAAGAAGTCGATTAATGCCAGTCTTAGTTCCAGTATTAACTGCTGTTCCGTCACATCGGATAGCCACGATGCACGCTAAATCAATGGATTTTGCCACAAAATATGCAAACAATTTGTAAGCATCACCGAACTTAACGCCTATGTGGCTAATGTATTGTGAGCCAGGTTCTTTCAAAAGACTGATATGTTCTTCTATCACAACTTTTCTGCGTCCATCCTACGCCCTGTGTCCTCGCCCAGCGTCCCTGCGCACGGCCATGCGCTGTGCGCGAGCGAGGCGCGAAAGTGGACTCAGCAATTTGTAAAATTTTCGCGGGAAAATTAATATTATCACATTTTTTAAATATGATTATTTAAGAAGCGGCAATTTTTATTCATTATGATATGTAAAAGTAAAAATTAAAGGATTAATATTGACACAATTCGTTTTATAAAGGGACAATTTTTTACCAGATTTTAAATAATTCAACTGCTTTGGGGCAGTGCTTGTTATCACGATTTTAAAATGATTTTTTGTATGCTTAATTGTATGTACCTACAGCATCGATTCCGCACCCCGCGTAAACTGATTTATAAAAAATAAAAATTCCATACAATGGCGATCCACCCTACTTTAGAGTTTCTGGTAGTGTGTTATATAACTTGATTCCTTTGTACAGCAAACTGTTTTGCGTATTCGTTTTGTCCTTTTGTTTAATCTTATTTCCTTGTGTAATGTCTGTGAATGTCCTTACTGTATACGATTTTATTTGAGAAGTATTTTGGTAACATGTTGTTTAATATTTTGTGAATAAATATCAACGTGTTCAAGGTCAGCATTTTTTTCATTGCTAACCAATTAAGTTCCTTTAACATTTTAATTATTTTTGAAAATCTATTTCTTCATAGTATTATTCTCATTGCTCTGTTTTGGAGAATTTGAAACTTATTCTGTTCTCTTTCATTACACAGGAAAAGGATACTTGAACAATAGTTGAAGTGTGGAGCAATAATTGAATTGTAAATGGTGATGGCAGTTTTTCTGGAAATTTTAGGCCGAATTCTTCCCAAAAAAGATATCTTTTTGCCAATTTTCTTTAGGGTATATTCGGCATGTCTATCGAAGTTTAGTTTGGAATCTAATATAACTCCTAAGTATTTCATTTCAGTAACATTTTCAATAATTACACCATCAATTTTAATTTTGCTTTCACTGGATGTCTTCTTATATCCAATCACTATACATTTTGTATTTAATTTAAGCTTATTTATTTTTAGACATCATCTGGTTCTTTATTTAAAATATTTATTAGTTCTTCATAGTTATCTCCAATTAAGTATATAAGTGTATCATCGGCAAATAGTCGTACTTTGCATTTTGAAAATATTTTCACCATGTCATTAATATAGAGCATGGGTCGGCAACCTTTTGAGGTCCGAGGGCCAAATATTTGACGTGGGAACTTGCGCGGGCCGCACTTACAAAAATTATCTAGCCACCCCCCCCCCCCCCGGGACGGATCACGTTTGACTGGGTAGTAGTTTTTATGAGGTCGGAATTTGCTCTCAAAGTCAACTTTAACGAGGGGGGGGGTGACATAACACGTTATCCGCCCCGGGTGGCACCCATGCTAGCTATGCCACTGCATATCATTACAGTATATAGTTTAGTTCTAAAAATAAAACGGCTATCGTATATTTTTACGACATTTATTGTTGTTAAAATGCCTACATAAAAAAAATGGCAATTTAAATCATTTTTAAAAGAAAGAATAAAAGAAATATCAGATAAGCAATCGATTTTGATCGCAAGAGAAAAGTACGTAAAAGACTGCGCTTTATCCTTAAGTTGTTCATGCAAGCTAGCACTACTTCCCCCGCGATAGCTAAGACACACTCTTTTACAAGTTCACTGTCGGTAAATGGGCGACTATGCTTTGCTAATATCTCTGCTACTTTGTAGCTGGCACGAACAGTTGATTCGCTTTGGTCTGTCACAAGTTTAAAGGTGTTCTGCTGATTTTGGAGTGACAATTTCAAGTTATTGATTTTGTTTTTTCGAGATTCCCCTTCAATACACCCAAATTTAGTTTTGTGCTCAATATCATAATGTCGCTTCAGGTTGTATTCCTTTAGTACGGAAATACTCTTTTGACAGATTAAGCACAATGGTTTTTCTTTAAATTCGATAAAAAAATATAAATTTGTCCGTGCTTCATTAAAAATCCGTCTTTCATCAACGATCTTCCTTTTTTTAGAAGCCATCTTAAATGTATAAAACTGAAACAATACAGAAATAAAATATTAAAATATCTATTTATTTTTACGTATAGCGTCATAGTTTTTTTTTCCTAAATAAAATTCTCCGCCAGCGAGCATATCTATAGGCATCTATAGGCGTATTTTTAGGCAAGTACAACAGCGAATCTATCTACTTGAGGGTCCCCGGCGTACTTATATACAGTAGTAGTGAGCAGTCGGTTTAGGGAAAATACAGTATAGGTACCTAATTATACAAAATATAATTAAACGACCCCGAAGGGATGTGCAAAGAGGATGTACCGCCGAGAAACTATCTTGTCATTCAAATGCATCAACCAAAAATCTGCTTCTTTATATACTGGGTATACCAGCGCAAAAGTTAAAAAATAACGACACTGTGTATACATTCGTTTGATATTCATACCAAATTATTGAAATCGATTTTAAGTTTGAAATTTGTAATAAGCAAAAAAAATATAATATCATGGTAAACATCATTTCGGGGGCCCATTGTCAGCGGGTCACCTTACTTGCAAGTATATTGAGACCAAAAACTCATAAATAACAGAACAATATATTACAGAATATTGCTTTGATATAGTCATTTCCTGTAATGTCAGGAATAATAGTATCATGAAATATGTAAGCACTTGTAACTATAAGAAAATGCACAAAAACCGCAACACAGATAGGTATTATCAATTAATAAAACTTGCTGCGAATGTAAACACCGACGTGAATAGGTATTTAGCGCAGCGCGGGCGAACGAGTGGCGTCACCGAAATGAGGCGAGGTGCGGTTGGCGTTATTGCCGTCCTTTCCCTTCTCCCCGCTCCCCCTTCGCTAACCCTTTTACTCCGTTGTGTACGATATCGTCCGTCACGTGTGTTGCAGCGAGAATCTTGCGGGCCGCACTAAAACTGTTTGGGGGCCGCTGCGGCCCGCGGGCCGCAGGTTGCCGACCCATGATATAGAGTATGAACAATAGAGGTTCAAGGACCAATCCCTGCGGTACTCCTAATTTATTTTCCATTGGTGTTGAAAATTGATTATTTATTTTTGTTACCTGTTTTCTGTCTTTCAAATACTCTTCTATTAATTTAATGGTTATAGATAAGAAACCAATTTCTTTAAGTTTTCTTAATAGTATTTCTCGATCTATAGTTTCGAAAACATATATATATATATATATATATAACATGGATAACAGGTTGGCAAAGGCAAAGTAACGCCCAGGGTCTACGTTATGAAATAACATTTTAAAATATGTAATTATATCAAATAAAAAAACGATAAAATGTCATTTCCAATTATTTATTTACTAAAAAAACTGATACATTATACAATGGTAATAATAGATGTTCAGTTCTGAGGTGAAATTAATAAAATAAAATCTCATACAAAATTTAAGTTGGGATATAAAAAAAAACGCATTAAATGATGTATCCATTAGAGGTCTCTGAAAATATACTTACTGCAATTGACACGGAAACAGTAAACATGATTATTGTTATTAACATGAGAAAGTAAAATAACATATGTATGTATTTATAGATAACACGTGGGTTACATTACAAGTTAAAAACCTACATTAAAAATTCCTTGGTTAAATTCATATCCTAGTCCTTCGTTCACATTCTCGATACATTTAATTTTATATTTACTTTTATTAAATAATCATTAAACAATTATAATTTATTTTCATTTATACAATGATTATAACCTAGTGTAATCAAGACCACTGTAACAGACGAGTACAATCTAAGTAGGCCTATACATATACTTCTACGTTACCTCACAGTTCCTACACTGTTTTATGATACAAGTCCTCAACGAATAAAGGCACCTTACCTACTAATGTCCTGAAATGCTAACTCATTAATGCCATTTTCACATCCAATGTCTGGCGCCGGTAAATAAATAACACATTTAATTGTTTGATGATAGCATTTTTTCTGTGGAATTTATTACATTACTCAATCAATCTGTTTTCATTGAACAAACACTCTTTAACCGGATCGCCGTTGTCAGCCCCGGATCTAGAGGGGTACAAAATGGGGCGCCTGCCCTGGGCGGCGTTTTAAGGGGTGCCAAAATCGTAATTTATATGTTTGATTGTAAAAAAACTTGATTCACAAAGCGCCCGGCATCCAGCGCACGTTTTTCTATCGATTATTCATTTGATTTTAAAACGACCGGTTGGTTTTTAAACACATCCTAAGTTAATTTATGAAAGTATCCTAAGTCAATTTTGAACGCGTGCGCAGTGTACGTGATGTCTCCGCTAGGGGAATCCCCGTCGCATCTAGAACTATGGGCTACACGAGCTGAGCTGAATAAACCTGAGCGGTCGAACGTCAAGAGCAATGAGCACCACTCATCAAGCGGCGGTGCCACTATCAAGTTTGTGTCCCATTTTGAAAAAGTTGTAGATCCGGGGCTGGCCGCTGTATCGTATAAGATATTTTGAAAGCATTTGTCATAAATACAATACAAATGGTTTCACAGTCGGTGGAGAAATTTTTGGTCGATATTAGTTGGATCTTGACTAAAACCTGCTTTTTTTCATCATACGAGTGACATTTCAAAGATTTTACCAATTAATTTTCAGTGAGTTAACTAAATTAATACTTATTCCTGGCGTTGCGATTATGTCCCCTGTCTGTAGGCATTTGAGTAATCCCGTTACCCTGAGTGGTTTAAAGAGTGCACGCGCAGAAAACTAACAAAAATCTATAAAATTGAACTGTGCGTTGATATATTGTTGATCTTGTTTGTCTTCAAATAAGAGTTTTTTTATTTGAAAACAATAAAGTGCTATCACATACAGCGATTACTTACTCTGAACTGTTATTGAAAACATTTATATATCATGTAGTGTAAAAATTAAGTAACATCAGATTTTAAAATGATAGAAAGTGTTTGCACACTCGTGTTAACGCAGCAATAACTAATATGGGTGTCAGAAATTAATAATTTGTGCCTTAACGGTGATTATAATTTACAAGGGTTTCCTAGCCAGGTATGTACTTATAATAATGTACTCAATGGCTTAGGGAAACACTTTAGAAACTGAATAACTATACATTTTCCGTCTCGATAAAATCGAATACACAAAGTAATTTTTTCATTCGGATTAATGGCAATTATGCAGCTATAAACGACCTTACGAACTAGGGTGATAAGATAAATGATACGGTAATGTTACATTGGTATGAAAGAACACCTTAAACATTAAATTACTGCCAAAAGCATTGTATAAAAATGATTAATTGTATTTATTGGAAAAAGTACATCATGTGTTATTCCCTTACTTTGTACAGGATTACTTTTTAAGTCTTGTATATTAAGTTAAAATGATATTCATTTTTTGATAATTTTAATTTATAATTCTACACATAACATGTATATGTATTAACAAAAATAATGATTCAATCGGTTGAGAATACGAGAACAGAGAAGATGATAACCATTCTACCGTAGAACCTAATTATTACTAACATCAGCTAAATGATTCACATTTCATTCAAATGTCCATTGCAACACTGTCCTTTTTGAAGGAAGACTCATTTCTTTTGAAAGATTAAAATGCCACAAACCCGTGCCGGTCAAGTGATCAGCAATGGTCAACCATCGGTTTAATGACAAATTAACAATACCTACAAATAATTCAAAAATTATGGTGTAGATTTGTTTCTAAAAGGTTATTAAAAATGTTGTCAAAATATATATATATATATAAACACTTCAAATGTCAGTTTTTGTTCAGAAATAAAAGTATGGGTGCATAAATGTCAGCATTAAAATATTTTTATGTTTTAGATACCTATCTACGTACGTTTATACTATATGTGCTTGGAAATCCATCAAAAATAAAACTGACTTACAAAATTAATCAATCTTTGAATTCATAAAATAAAAAGAAGTGAATATTATTAGTGAAGAAAAAAAAACATTGTAGAACAGTCAAAATATTCTCAAAAAAAAAAAAAACAAACATAAATACATTTGGTAGCATGTAACTGTTATTTAACCCTGCAGGGAAGATTAGGGTGGAACATATGGTGGGGGCTTCCTGTAAGTGGGGGTGGGCTTGGGCCTCGTGTTGCGGGCCGTCTCCCGGGAAGCCGTGAAGGGGGGCGGGGGATGGTAGGGCGCGTGGCTCGGTGTGGGGGAGCCGCTATCCCCACCGTACTCCGGGGGCGGCAGCAGCGGTGGCTTCTCCTCCTTCATTATCACCGGACTCTTATTGGACGGGTCGGGCTTCTCGTCCAGTTCGTCCTGGAAGATCACCGGAATCCCCTTGGAACGGAAGGCTTGCCGTTCTTCATCGTCGCCCATACTCATCTTGCCCATTCTGCGCTTCTTATACAAGACGCACGCGATCAACATAGCGATGAGAATCATTAAAACAATCACGATTATGGGAACTATGAATGTGATCAAGTAATCGTCTGATTCAACTGTCTTTGAAGCATCTTCGTTAGGTCTCTTAACTGTGGGAACTTCCGGGATCTTTATGAAGGTCGTTTCGGGTGAACAAGCTCCTAAAGGCTCCATGCTGACAGATATGACTGGGAATTCGTGTCCCATTATTTCGTCGGCTCTCTGGGTCAGTACTGCATCGTCTCCCACGAGGAATTTTCTCAGCTTATTGATCTCTCCTTCGGGACACCTGTCCACCGGCAGGCTGGTGTTGTACCAGCTCACAACGACGGGATTCGTGGTGACACTCTTTATCAGGATCGAGGATGTATCTGAATCACCAAACAGCTCCTTCAGACTCTCTACGAAGGACCTCATGATGAGGGGAGACTTCAAGAAGTGCTGATTGGGAGGGTCCAAAGTCATCTGGAACTCCACAGTTGCCCTGATGTGCGGCGCAGGATGCACTTCCAAAATTAGTCCATCGTTCGCTGTGAGTCCACTGCTGTCTTCTGCAATCTGAAAAAATAAATTAAATTGTAAGGAGAGAATTATCTACTTTTAAGTATTTTGGTACTACAATGAAGAATGAAAATAGTCTTACAAGTTGATATTCTTTTCGACCAACATCTTTGTCCATTGGCACTCCGAAGAATTCTTGGTTCTTGCTATCAAACTGGAGCCAGTAGAAGTTTGGTAGGTTGGATCTGTCTCCTCGGATAAGGGACATTTTCAGGTTGCGTGCACTTCCATCCTCAGGATCGTAGAAGGTATCCTAAAAACAAAATAAAATGAAACAACAAAACCTAGCAAATAATAACAGTATACATATAGAGAAGATTTACAAAAATACAAAGATCTTTGAAAGATCGGCAATATGACCGGTCAGTGGCCTGGTTGGCATCGTGTTTGGGTCCCACCCAGATTCCTAGGCTGGCTAAGTTCTCTATCATGACTCAAGCAACATTTTCGCCTTACTGTGGTTGTAGTTCGAGATTTTCAAATATTGTCGGGTAACCCAAGAATGTTTGTCTTTCTTTTTAAAAGTAACGGTAAAAAAATGAAGATAGACTAAAGAAACAAAAATTACCAACATTGATATAAAGAAGAGAAAGATTTGACTTCTTGAGACTTTCAAAACTTTATTTGGACATTATAGTCGCCGTGAAAATCTTCCCCACCAAATAGTAGAACTCTACGTAACCTTAACTTTCAATTTATATCATGAAGAATTTAATAATTTTCCTCTTCTCTAGTGCTTACCTCGGGAACCTTGAAGACGAGGAGCTTGCCGGCAGTGGCGTTGATGTGGTCGATCTGGTTGCGGGGCATGGGCCCGAAGTTGTCGGGATGGGAAGGGGGGTGCAGCGTGGGGGGGGAGGTGCAGGCACCTGTACCGCGCCACGACACTGACTTGACGCGCAGCTCCGGGGACATGGCCGAAGTAAGGGCGGAGGACGGGTCGCCGTCGGGGGTCGATTGTAGAATCTGTAATAAAATTGAATTTCATAAAAAAAAGTTGCAAACTCTACGACTACATAGAAAGCCCTAAGGCAAAAATTCCCTCAGGACCTATGTAATTGGGGATGCTGTGTGAAGGGTTTTTTTGGGAAAAGAAGGGAGTAAACTTGGGTCTTGAAATGATTTATATTGTGGGAGAGGCCGGAAAATCATTAAAACGACCTGATCTCATGTCAGCTGAGTACAAATGTAGGACGCGCGTGGGCATCTGAAGAGGTCAATGGTGCTAGTTCTTCGGAACATCTTTTATCCATAAACCTATAAAACAAGAACAACATTCCCACCTGATGCTCTAAAGATTGCGATCCGTCTGTACTATGAACATCAATATTGATGGCACAATCTGAGATGAACTGAATTACAATAAATCAACTAGCTTTCTCCGTAGATGGAATGCCACACAACTCACCAGTATATACAGAAAACTTATCGGGCTTGCGGATAACAACTCACCAAAGTTTCTTCGCAATCGAATGAAAACATATTCCCATTAAGCTTTGTTTTATTTCAAAAGCGTTTTTAGATAGGAATTGAGTGAAAATGACTTACATCCATCAGTCTGATGATATCACTCCTGGGACAGAAGTGCTTGGGCAGCGTGTCATTCGTCCACATGAACTCCACGGGATCGGCCTCCAGGTCCACACCTCTGACTGTAATCTGGTCCATGTCCGTGTCCCTGAAGAGGTCCACCAGACCCTTGAGAGCGCGGATCTGCCAGTCCACTATGGCTGGGTACTTCTTCTCGATGCGCAGCTTCATGGAGAACTCGTGGTTGACGGCACGCCGCCCCTTGTGCTGCTGTACTGTGATGTCCAGGGTGTCTGTCACGCTGGCACCCTTGCTGTCCGTGGCTTGGATCATGTACTCCCATTTGGATACATGCTCCTCCAGAGGCCTGGAAGTTGGAAGGATTCAATGATTTAGATACTTGAAGTGATGCGTTTTTTTAAATAAACAATTAACCCCTTCAGTAATGATTTTTTTTTTTTAAAACTACTACATTAACTTACTACTTCCACAACAAGGGAAGCCTAGTAAGGTTGTTAAAAAAAAAAAAAAACTATATTAGTATTAAGTTTGCCCGAGTCTTTTTTTTTTCTGTCAGGGATTTTTCGCACATAATGGCCATCCGCGTATACTCGGGGGTGGTTCTTAAGTGTTAAAATCCATTTGTGATCATTGTTTAAATCTATAAATTAGATTGACGATGAAGAGCTACGGGTGTAACAGTTGGTTGACCAGACAACTCAACAAAGTGGCATTTCATCACTCCTTTGAAAAGCCATTAATAGTGATGAAAAAACTAGGTTAAATAAGGTACATTACATTAGGTTATGGCCTATATTCATCATTTTTAAAAAACGGGTGTTGAAATTCCACTTTGTTGAGTTATCATGAAACCATATTTTTAACTGCGTAGAAAAGATAAATACTTATTTTTGACCACTACATTTTTGATTTTTAACTACAAAATTATTGCCATCTACGAATCGCAGTTCAGATGAAAGTCATCAAACCACTACACACATTTTTGAGATACTACAAATTTGTGGATTTGCAATTTGCAAATTAATAAAAAAATTTACTCACACAATAACAGAAAAAAATTAAAGCATTCAAATTATGAAAATAGAAAAACACACAAAAAGAAAAAAAATTTAGGCACCACCGGAATTTCGCCAAGCGACCGTATTTTCAATAAATTATACTATCATCTCTTGTCTAATCAGAAATTTGCATGGTTGGTTACAGCAAGATTTAAAGTTTAAAAAAATGGCAGTTGTTCTTACAATCCATAGACTTCGCGGGTTCTGGGATCAAACTGCACCCAAGAAGAAGGTTTCAGTGGAATGTGTTCGATGTCGTACATGGACAGCTGCAGATTTGTACCGTCTTCAGCATCGATGAAGAGATCCTCAGGTATGAAGAAACTTAAAAATAATAATATAACAATAATTAGTGAGCATAACAATAAAATAAAAACTCTATTTACACCTGCTTAGTACTGAAATTACTAAATTTTATTGTTTGTTGGGTGGCTGCATCATGTTCAGCGTTCTTTGTCTTTAATGAATATATAAAAAAGATAACACTATAAATTTAGATTAAGGCCACATCCTGTGTGCTATCTGTGAAGATGATGTGTGAAAGAGAGATGAAAGGAGTGAATCTGTGACTTAAAATAAACAGTGTAATAGCCAGCGCGTGCATTCTATATAGGCACTAAGCTCGCCCAATTTACCCTTAGTGCATTCAAAATCAAATAATATCAAAATTTATTATATGCCAACTAATTTTTCTAGCTATTAGCCAATAGCAATCAAAACTTAGAGTAATTTCACACAGAGTGCACGCCAAAATACCGCTGCTCATAGATCGTTTAAATTTATAGCGAATAATACTGAAATAGTTAATTCTACCGGCAATTGTTTTCTTTAAGATCTATTCAGCGAAAGATCTACATTAATGATTTATGAGCGGTCTCATAAAGTGATTTAATCATTTTGAACAATCTATACGAAGTGACAGTTAAGTGAATATTGTTGCCCAAATAAATATCCGCTTATTACAAGTACCTGTCAACTAATACTGCGCCCAAGTCAACAAATATTGCACTAACTTCACGCTACGTCATATGTGGTCAATAGTGTAATAGCTAACGCGATCGCTCAGGCACACCTAACGGACCGAGATCAAATCCTACCTAATCCAGAAGAACTTTAATATTTTTATTTTTTCCTAAATAAATATCCGAGTTCCAAACCTTCCCAATATGAAAAGGCAGAAGAAATCGCAAAAAAAAGTGACATCTAGCGATTCTGAAGAGGATAATCACAATACTAATAAGACTACCAAATCTACAGGAAAAAATGCACCCGAATTAGACGATACAAATATGGAAAAAATTATCCTACACATCGCCAAAAATATGGAAAATATTAAAAAAGAAATTATAACAAAAATGGAAAAAAATCACAGCTGAAACCCAAAAAGTATAGAATTTATTAGTAATCGATATGACGAACTAATAAAAAAGATAGATCTAACTCTCATTCAAAACAAGAAAATTGAAGGGGAAACTGCAATCATAAAAAAGGATCAACAATACAAAAATACCACTATAAAACATCTGGAAATAAAACTATCTGACCTTGAAACTAAATTCCGCTCAAATTACTTGGAAATAGCCAGCATCAAACATTCAAGTGGCGAAGTGGCGGCCAAAATAGTTATAAAAGTTGCTGCAGCAGCTGGCCTGGAGATCAAATATGGCGATATAACCGACGTAAAAAGAATACCGGACCGACGTACTGATGCCCCCCCCAAACTGCTAGTTCACTTCGTTAACAAAACCGCAAGAGACAACCTCCTCGCCATAAGAAAAAACATCAACTACGCTGCCATCAAAGGACTTGCACAAGACAAGATATACATTGGAGAAGAACTCACCCCATATAATAAAGACCTTTATGGCAAACAAAAAAATTTGCCAATGAAAACAATTATGCATATGTCTGGTACAAGGATGGAAGAATCATGATGAGACGCCTCCCGAACGAAAAAATTATTTATGTCAAACATGTAGATGACTTAAAAAAAATAACTTAAAATATTGGGAAATTTATCCTCTCATATTTCATCACAATCTACAACATCATACAAAAATGGATTCTGCAACTACTAATATAATGTCTAACAAATCAGACCTATCAATCTACCATCAAAATATCAGATCAATAAACAAAAACTTTGACCATTTTCTCATCCAACTCGACCTTACTAAAATCAAATATGTATGACCTAATTATCCTGACAGAATGTTGGCTAACACCTTACTATACTCCTAAAAACATCCCCAATTATAACCACCATCAAACCTCAAATCACTACAGACAAAACGATGGCATAGTTTTATATACATTAAACAACTCTCCCAACACATATAACGTCAAAGAAATTACCATAACAAACTCAAACTGTCTTCAAATAACATACAGCATCAACACATGTATCATTGCACTTTACCGCTCTCCTTCTAAACCTAACATCTCCCCCTTTTTGCATGACTTAAACTGTTATCTTACCGAGCTAAAAAAATCTAAGAACCTAGTTTTAATTGGAGACCTAAACATTAATATTCTAAAAAACAATGAACATCCCCAGTGCCAAGATTACTTAAATACCATCATGTACCATGGAATGGAAAGCACAATAAACTCACCAACACGATACCACACTCTTCCTCCTGCATCGACCATATTATGGTTAAATCATCTAACCAACACACCTCTGAAATCCACATGTCATCAATTACAGATCACTACGCCACCTCCTTCATAATGAGTTCCAAAAACAATGTAAAAAACCAAACACCAACCGAAATAAGAAAGAAAACAATTAACTATGACCACCTCAACAAAACGATTAGTTCTAAATCCTGGGACAGACTATACAATATAACTAACGTAGAGGAGGCCTGGAACTACTTTTCTACCTACCTACAAGGCACCCTTGTACAAAACACAAAAATCACCTCAAAAACCATTCCTAGAGCTATCAAACCTATCAAACCATGGATAATAATAATAATAATTGGACAATTTGTAGAGCGCCGTTTTTGTGAAAAATCACCTCAAGGGCGCTGAAAACCATACAATCATCAACTGCATTCGGAAACGCAACTCTATACATAAAAAATGTGCCACGAATCTGTATGATATCACACTTCATAATTTCTACAAAAGATACAGAAATATTTGCACACAAGTCATTAGGAAGGCCAAAAATCTATACTACAATAAAAAAATTTCCGAGTGCAACAATGACCCTAAAAAAATATGGAAAGTCCTCAAGGAAGCTACCAATTCAAATAAAGCCACCGAATCTTTAAACTCTCTCAATATCAAGGATACCACTGTAGACTTTACATCGAACCCCAACACAATTGTCAATTATATAAACAGTTATTTTGCAAATATAGGTCCAGAACTAGCAAAAAAATCCTTCCAAATAACCATATGCTAGGTCAGTGTTCCGCAAAGTGTGCTCCGCGGCACACTGGTGTGCCGTGGCCATTTGTAAGTGTGCCGCGAGTCCCGCGTCACTTCTCACAAAGTGCTCTGTAAATCGGTCTTTACTTTGATTATCACGTGATTGCGCACGAGCTATCGGGGTGCATGCGCGTGACAACATAACATTACGAATTACGACGGCGACGTTGCGCCCGCTTGTTTAGTAGTCATTCGTTAATGCTAATGTTTGGTTGTGTCGTCGCGAACTTAATTGACTTTTTTAATTGCAAAAAAATATCCAATATTACGTGTATATAATGGATAAATTCGTTAAACGTACCGCAAGTTTGTCAAGTGAAACTAATGATTCCCAAGAAGAAGCAGAGTCAACGAAGAAAAAACCTAAGCTTTTTGATCGGAAATACGATGAGAGCTATGTGCGTTATGGCTCTATATATTGCGGTGACGAATCGTGCCCAATCCCAAAATGTTTTGTTTGTGGAGAAACTTTGGCTAATAATTCGATGGTGCCCAGTGAACTTTCACGACATTTAACAACTAAACACCCATCGGTGGCTCACAAAGATAAAGCCTTCTTTCAACGTATGAAAGACCAGTCTAAGAAACAGGTAACTCTCATGAGTTCATCTTTCAATACATCAAGCAAAGCGCAAAAAGCAAGCTACGTGATCGCTAATATGCTGGTTAAATCGAAGAAACCTCATTCTCTCGCTGAAATTTTAATTTTACCTGTCTGCAAAGAAATTGTCAAAATTATGATTAGCCAAGAAGCCGCTAAGGAAATCGAAAAAATACCTGCGTCAGCAGATACGATCTCACGTCGCATTAATGAAATATCCACCGACATTCAATCAACGTTAATTGAAAAATTAAGGCTAAGTGGATTTTTCGCGCTACAAGTCGACGAGTCTACTGATATCAGTGGTCACGCGCATCTCATCACAAATGTGAGGTACACGGATGGATATGAAATAAAAGAGGAGTTTTTATTTTGTCTGCCACTACCTGGTTATACCACCGGAGAAGAAATATTCAGAGTAACAAACCAGTACTTCAGTGAACATAATTTGGAATGGCGCAACTGCTTAAGCATTTGCACAGACGGAGCTGCAGCTATGACAGGAAAAATTAGGGGATTTATAACCAGGGCTTCTGAAAAAAATCCTAATATTAAAAATTTACATTGCTTTTTACACAGAGAGGCACTGATGACGAAGTCTCTGCCTGATGAATTGTTGTCTGTCTTACAAGAAGTCGTCAAAATTGTCAATTACATCAAGTCGCGACCGCTGAACTCTCGTCTGCTTAATGCATTGTGTCAGGAAATGGGAGCAGATCATCAGTCACTTCTGTTTCATACAGAAGTACGATGGCTTTCTCGCGGAAAAGTGCTTTCTCGGATTTACGAGCTGAAAAATGAGACCCAGACATTTCTAGAAACCCAGGGTTCAGACTTTGCTTCTCTATTTAAAAAAGAAGAATGGGTAGCAAAACTTGCATATCTGGCGGACATATTCGCTCAATTAAATGAGCTGAACAAAAAAATGCAAGGAAGAAATTGTAACATTTTAATGTCTTCGGACAAGATTGAAAGCTTTCGCGCTAAGTTGGTGCTATGGATCAGCCACGCTACAAATGGTAGTAACGAAATGTTTCCAAATGTCATGGCTGCCGATTCAGAAAAAAAAGTGCAGGATTTTTTCATGTTATATTGATTTTAATAATAAATATTAATAAAATATTGTTTTTGGTAAATTTTCGTTCGGAGTGGCCACGCTTATTACGAATAATTTTTAGAAAAAAACTTTAGATATGCCGTAATTACTATAAAAGGAAACTTTTTGGCTTGGTGGCGGCGGAAAAAGATGCATTTTAATTATCAATTGCGTAAAATTAAAATTCACTTCTCGAACCGATTCGGTGACAGTTCGCGGTCATTCTGTCACTGTTATGTGATAAATATCAATCATAATTACATAAACCCGGCTAGATAAACCCTGCTTTGCCAAACAAACCATTCAAAACCTGGGATGTTTTTTTAAATTATGATGACATGCAGCTTTCGTAGTTTTACCTCAAAGTTCGCCGTTATTCGTAATAAGCCTAGCCAATCCTATCCAAAATTTACCTTGTTTTTTTTTCTTTGGTGTACCGTTAAAATTTCTTGATTAGTTAGGTGTACCGTGAACATAAAAAGTTTGCGGAACACTGTGCTAGGTCCTAGCGACCACCCCCCCAATAATGAATTCACATCCCGCTTTGTTCTTAAAACGGTTACAGAGAAAGATGTTTCTATGGTAATAAACTCTTTAAAAAACTCTTCATCCACCGGCATTGATGAAATATCCAACAGTGTTCTTAAA
Source organism: Limnephilus lunatus (assembly GCA_917563855.2). Taxonomy (NCBI): domain Eukaryota; kingdom Metazoa; phylum Arthropoda; class Insecta; order Trichoptera; family Limnephilidae; genus Limnephilus; species Limnephilus lunatus. The sequence continues at coordinate 52,585,782 of OU830593.1, forward strand.
AAAATTGCCCCTGTTATAATTCAACCATTAACTCATCTGCTGAACATTAGCATCCGTCAAGGATTATTTCCAACCATTCTAAAACAAGGTCTTATTATCCCTATTTTTAAAACAGGCTCCAAACTTGACATTAGTAATTATCGTCCTATTACACTACTCAATTCCCTGTCCAAAGTATTTGAAAAGATCGTCAACAATAGTCTTATGGAATACCTGGAAACCAACAACCTACTTTCGCCGCGGCAATTTGGCTTCAGAAACCATAAAAGCGCAAACGATGCCATAGCCACCGTCTCTGACTATATCTCTGACCACCTCGATAAGGGCTCAAAATGTCTATCTGTATTTCTCGACCTATGTAAAGCGTTTGATACAATATCACACGCCAAATTAGAACGCAAAATGTTCAATATAGGTATTAGGAATAATGAATTTAGCCTACTCACCAGCTTCTTATCTGACAGATCCCAATGCGTTAAACTCAGAGCTACAAAGAGTTAGAATTTGCCCATTAGTTGCGGTGTCCCACAAGGCAGTGTTATAGGTCCAACGCTCTTCCTAATATACATTAACGAGTTGTGTAACCTAGATATCGATGCCACTATTGTCAGCTTCGCTGACGACACTGTCCTGCTATTCCAAGCGAAAGACTGGCCTACCGTTTATTCGCAAGCGGAGGAAGGAATTCAAAAGGTTAAATACTGGCTTGACTCAAACACACTACAAATGTACAGAAAACAAAATACTTACTGTTTAGTCTCACCAATATCACAAAACCAAACCTCCACCCCCAATTAAAAATACACGAATGTAAAAACTCATCTCCGAACCTGAATTGTAACTGCCCATGCCTTGAACAAGTAAACATTATCAAATATTTAGGAATAACCTTTGATACACACCTAAATTGGAAGCAACATATACTTAACACTACAAACAAAATCCGCAAATTCATATACTTTTTCAAACAAACACGTAATTTCCTCAACCTACACCTTTTAAAAACAGTGTATTACTCACTGTGCCAATCACACATCGAATACGGAATTTTAGCTTGGGGAAACACTTATTCTAGTGCCCTCGACCCCATGATTAAAGCACAAAAACTAATAATAAAAATAATCCTTAAACTTCCTCTTACTACCAGCACGGATACGATCTTCAACACCTTCAACGTTATGGACATTAAACAGCTCTACGCAAGATCCATCTTAGTTAATTTACATAAAAACAACATAACCCTATATAAAGCAACACAAACGATACACAATACCCGAGCCAAAAACAAAGAACTCCTCCAAACTCCCTTTTCTAAAACCACCTTTGGACAAAGACACTTTAAATACATAGCTTGCAAACTACACAATACACTACCAGCTACGATTAGACAAACCCACGGACGTATATAAGGGGGGGGTCTTGGGGGTCCGGACCCCCCCCATTGCACCGCGCCGATTGTAGAAATAAAGGCTGATTGATTAAGACTGACTATTTTTTTCACGAAAACATGACCTTAAATATTTTTTTTTAATTTGCGGACCCCCCCCTTATCAAAGCTATATATACGTCCGTGGACAAACCGAATCAATGACCAAATTCAAACAAGTTATAAAGAAATGGATTATAAGTACTGGTCGTCACACTATTGCAAACATCTGTAAAATAAACTACAAATAGACAGAAATATCCATCCTACATACGTCCTTACCCATATAAAACAAATTAAAATTATAAAATCCTAAATAATCTAAATCCATAAATAGATTTGACAGGATTTACTATTGTACTGTATCTCTTCCCACATTTATAAGAAAACTCTCTTTATGTGATTTACCCACACTTTCAATCATCTTTATTTTTATTTTATTATTTTATTTGTGTACAACAATTTACAACATTACAGATATTTTATCTAATTAATTGTAATAGTACCATTTTCACAGTGAGAATGTAGCGCCAAAAACCTTACAAACTCATTGAATTTTTCGAAGAATATGTCGAAATTTTTATCTAATATATTTAAATAGCATATCGCTCTTCCCACGGGCGAATTCGGGTACAGATTTGTACGACTCAATCGGCAATATAATATGTTATGGTGACGTCCCCGAGAGTGAGACTCTGGTACAAATAAATTGATTTGCGCCAGAATCTCACCGTTAGAGACGAGGCCATTAATTAATTGAAAGAAGTATTTTAGGAACGCAAAACATCTACGAGTTTCTAGAGAATGGTAGTTAGTCATACCTAGAATAAATCTCGATGGATATAAATATGGATATGTTCCATAGAGGCGTAAAAATAAAAAACGAAGGAATTTTTTATGAACTCTTTCAATTTTTAAAATATAGGATGCTTCAAATGGGGCCCAGATAATACAATTCGACTCCAGTACACTTAGTACCAGTGAGTTGTAAAGTAGCCTAATTGTTAGTGGGTTTTGAAATGATCGTGAATTGCGAATGACAAAGCCCAGCAGTTTATATGCTCTGTTGCATAAGTCATTTGTGTGCTGGTGGAATGTCATTTTGCTGTCAAAAGTAACCCCTAGATCTTTTATTTGACTAAAGCGATGAAAAATGTTACCGTTAATTAAATATTCAAATATGATCGTCTGTTTTGCCCTTGTGAAAGAGACTACATTGCATTTAGGTGCACTGAAGCTTAAGCAGTTAATTTTAGCCCAGTTTGCGACAGAGTTCACATCGATTTGTAGGAGGACACAGTCAGCGAGATTTTTTTATTATGTTATGTTTTTATTATGTTATGTTTAATTGTAAATTATATTACTCTTATATATGATATTCAATTATGTACCTCTACGCCTGTCTCAACACAGGTATACCCTAGCGAGACAGGCATCGAATAATATATTGTAAACATCACGTATATAGATCAATAAAAATAAAAAAAAATAACCGGGATTATAAGGTATTTAGCGAAATGTGTTTGTTATTCACAGAAGAGCTGCATTTTAGATACATATACGGCTATTCATAATCTCAATCTTCAATCGAATCATAGATTTCACTTCAGCTTTTAGATGAATTTGATCATTAGTGTGGAGGACTTTTAACCCCTCAGGTCTCTAGCATATTAACTGTTATATTTCTTAAAGAAGCTATTGAATGTCGGGGGAATTTGTGTGTGTATCCACTACGCAATAAAATCCAAATAAATGGAATATTTATAAATTCATCCGATAACGTCTTAAAAGATTATGAAATATGCTCTCATTTAAATAATAATTTTTGAAATATTAAAATTTTGGGTGCAAACATAAAAAAGTATTAAAAATGGTTTTTCATATATGTAAACACAAAACTAAAGTTAGTGATAATGAAAAAGACACATTTTATTAGACAAATTTATAATGAATATTGTTTTCACCTAATTATTTTGACGCTTCATATAAAAATAATCAACGAAAAATTCACAAATTTTTGTCAAATTGTGGTCAACATTATAATTCTTCTGTGACTAACTTCTAGATTTGACTATAAAGCATTGTAATTTCTTTTTCTAAAACCGTTTAAATCATATTTCTCACCATGACAGTAAGGGAGACTTTCTCTGAGACTGTATGAGCTGTTAATAAAAGTGAACAAATTGACTCTATGGGTAAAAGCTGTTTGTTGGCAAAACCGAACCAATTATCCTGAGGGGTTAATGACGGCAAAATCGATATTCATTAAAAAATTCTGATAAAAATTCTGTAGCCAAACTATTATTAGAGAATATATATCGTTAAAGGAAGGTCACAAAAATATTTCATTTAGATACCTGAAGTATTTCCCAGAGGTGACGGCCACCTTTTTAGTGCGATGCTGTTTCTCTGGAGGTGAATTTGTCGGCAGGGTCGGAATGTTGAATTCAACGGTTTCCGTAGTTCTGCCGATAATGGTGCTGGACCTCTCAGATGTGGTGTCTACAGGCATGGTTTCCTTGTTGGTATAGGGCACGAAGGAGCCATATGTGGACTTGGAAACTTCGGATTGAGGCGTGCTGGGCTCGGTTGGGATGGTTTCCGGCTCCTCCGGAGACGGTTCGTGGTGCGCTTCGGGAGTGGTGTGAATCTCCGGGACGATGGGTTCTATGGTCACTTCGTCGGTTTGTTTCTGTGAGCAAATAATTTATGAATGTTGTAAATGTGCATGCTACAATCGGGGAGGGCGTCTGATGTGCATTAACCACACGGACCCAAAAGCTTGTTTACATGATAATTAAACTTATTAAAAACACAAGCATGCAAATACTATGTACATACTAATAAATCAGAATATATGATCCATAACAATGATCGTTTTTGTTCTTATTCATATTGGATAATTTATTGTAAAACTATGATGCATAGCAACAAACAGTTATTCCGTTTTCTTGAAACACTTTTGACGATGATTAATTTAATACCAAATATTTTAAAGCTCCTCATATATGGTAAAAGATATTGCGAGGTGATAATATTTGCATTGACCTAGATACTTGACAGAAAACTGTGAAATTGACACCAGACCTCACCATTGGAGAGATTTTTGCTCCTACAAATTAATTTATTCTCAAGTGGTGACCCAACAGTCCGCCGTCAGTTGGCCACCCCAAAATGATATTTACTATAAGTTTATAATTTATTCTCAAGTGGTGACCCGACAGTCCGCCGTCAGTTGGCCACCCCAAAATGATATTTACTATAAGTTTATAATTTATTCTCAAGTGGTGACCCGACAGTCCGCCGTCAGTTGGGCCCCCAAAATGATATTTACTATAAGTTTATAATTTATTCTCAAGTGGTGACCCGACAGTCCGCCGTCAGTTGGGCCCTCAAAATGATATTTACTATAAGTTTATAATTTATTCTCAAGTGGTGACCCGACAGTCCGCCGTCAGTTGGCCCCCCAAAATGATATTTACTATAAGTTTATAATTTATTCTCAAGTGGTGACTCGACAGTCCGCCGTCAGTTGGCCCCCCAAAATGATATTTACTATAAGTTTATAATTAATTCTCAAGTGGTGACCCGACAGTCCGCCGTCAGTTGGCCCCCCAAAATGATATTTACTATAAGTTTATAATTTATTCTCAAGTGGTGAACCCGACAGTCCGCCGTCAGTTGGCCCCCCAAAATTATATTTACTATAAGTTTATAATTTTTTGTGTATTATTTACCAATTTCACATGTAAAATCTACTTTAAAAATACCCTTAATAATAAGTTGGTAAGAATTTATAGACAGTGTCGATTTTTTTTGTACTTATGTGCTGGTGTACACACTACATAGAGAAGCAGATTTTTCCTTGATGCATTTGAATGAAAATATTTTTTAACTGTTGTTATTCGGCGGTAAATCCTCTCAGCACATCCCTTCAGGGCCACTTAGTTATATTTTGTGTAATTAAGTTTACTGTATTTTTTCTAATCTGACTGCATGTCTGTATATATTATTATTTTTTTATTTTTTTTTTATTTATTTATTTAATATAGATATATAAGTGTACAAAGGTGTTACATAAATTACATATCGGTACAGAAATTATTTAAAATTGCAATCTCATCAAAGAAGAAGCTAGTTCTTGTGCTTGATGAGCGAGTTACACTAATTATAACAGAAATAGAATAACATTATGCAAAAGGTAAGTATATAATACGAACAATTGAGCCTTCTGGATCATCAATATGTGTAGGTGTACATACATAGGATACGGTACGAAATTCGAAAAATCTAAATAAAATAGAGATGAATATAATTTATAATAAATGGAAAGAAAGAGAAAAACAGGTAATTATTTAGTTTTAATTATTCCTGATGAAGTGTAGCTTCAGTTTGAGTTTCAGTTTATTGATGTCTTTGGTTTTTTTTATTTCAATTGGAAGGTTGTTGAAATACTTTATTCCTAAGTAGATATAATTGTTTTGCATTAATTTGGTATTAAATTTTGGTATTTTGATGTTGTCTTGATATCTTATTGATTGGTAGGTTTCAAATTTTTTGATGATATTATCTTTGTAAATTTGGATAATTGCATTTTTTTTGAAGATATTCTCTACACGAGGCACCGTAAAATCTGCGAAAAGCGTTTCTGTTGGATATGTGGAGGGTTTCTTTAGGATTACTTTAATGATTAGCTTCTGGATCACTTTGATCGGGTTTAGAATATTGTTGTAAGACCCCCCCCATCCAACAATTCCATATTGAATTAATGACTGGATTAGTGCATAGTATACTCTTTTTAGATTGTTGAGTTTTAAAATATTTCTTAATCTTATGAATATATATATACACTTTCTGATACGCTTAACCAATTCACAGATATGGCTCTTCCACTTCATATGTTGTTCTATTATCACTCCGAGATATTTAGTTTCTGATACTGATTTCAACGTTGAACAGTCTTGAATACATGTGATTTTATTACATTTGTTATTGTGGATAATTATTTTAGTGTTGGGGAGTGTTTTTAGTTTGTTAATTGAGAAGTGTATGTAGTATGTTTTGTTAGTGTTCAATGAGAGAAGATTTGTATCAAACCAATGTTTTAAGGTATTCATGCTATTATTTGCTTGCTCGTTTACTATATCCCAGTCGATCCCATTCACTATGATAGCTGTGTCGTCGGCATATGATATTATGTCTGCGTTAATTGGTAGTTTGAAAATGTCGTTGACATAAATTATAAATAGTAGGGGGCCTAGGACTGTGCCTTGAGGTATCCCGAAATTACTTGTTAGTGGTAGACTTAGAAAGTTGTTTATCTTGACTACTTGGTGTCGTTCAAATAAATAGCTTTTTATCCATTTTAGAGCTTTATCGTTTATCCCAATACAGTTTAATTTTTTAATAAGTTTATCATGAGAAATACTGTCGAAAGCTTTTTTAAGATCTATGAAGATTCCGAGGCATTTCAAAGATTTGTCTAATGTGTTCTGAATAATGTTCGATAGTTTGGCAATCGCATCTTGGGTACTTCTATTTTTCATAAATCCATATTATAAATTAAAGTCCTCCGCCGCGTCTGTCTGTTCGCGAACTCAAAAACTACTGAATGGATTTTCATGTGATTCTCACCAATAGATACAGTGATTTATGAGAAAGGTTTAGCTATATAATTTGTCAAGGTTTTGCGTAAATTGGATATAATTAAAGGAGAATGTCTGTATGTGGTGGATGAGCGGGCTGGCAAGCAGGCGATGTGGATTTGATTTGAATGCAAAATTAACAGATGGCGGTGTGAGTTAATAACACTTGTTTATCCAGTGTTTCGTTAGCCACGGCAATGCGTATCCGGGGCCGGGGGGCCAATTGTCAGCGTATCAACATGGAACCCTCAAAAGTATCCAACAAAAGTAAAATATAAACCCTCATCTCATTAGGCCTAAGGCTATCCCGTCTCAATTTGATCACAAACATTTATAAGTTTTATAATTTGTTACCTTGATTTCTTCCGTTGTAGGTTCGGTTACCGGAATGATAACAGGAGCGTTGTTGGTTGCTTCAACCTTCTTTTCAACGATTTCTTCGTCCACACCGAGCTCATCATCCGTCTTATTGCTTCCGGCAGGCACTATTCCCACCTTTTCCGTTGTCTATCAGAAATAAAAAACAAATGCAATTAGACTTTTTATCGGCAGGTAGAATTCCAGCAATGAAAAAAAGAGATGAAATTTATTCATTTTACGTAATATCTTCATGAAAAAAAAAATATAATTGAAAAAAAAACTGACTTGGTAGGCAAAAAAAGTTTAGAATGAAATTTACCATCTAGAATCTAGACAAATAGAGCATGATAAACTAATTTTTGATATTACATAATCAAGATGCCTACTTCAAGAGTATTATTTTTGAACATGCTAACAAATTTAGAAAAACTTAATTTGTTGGAAATGATAAAAAAAAAATCATAGCATTTTCATGTTCTTTTTTGAGTTATTGAGCTGTGTTGTGAATTCCTTCTTTTGATGCAATGTTTCGGACAGCCTTGTAGTTTTCATCATCAGGTCAGATCAACCTTGAGATAATGCTCATTATCCACAGTTTTATTTTAATTTAATGTGATGCGGTGTGTTTTCGATTTCCCATTTTCGGGAATAGATATTGTGAGGCCAAATGTGAAGTAGTGGGGAGATGAAGAGGAAACATGGGAAGAACCTGGCTATTCAGGCAGATACAGTCACTAAACATAGCTAAAGCTAACTAAAGCGACTTGTCTATTCTCTAAAGTGGCCTCACACCAAGACCTAAGAATATCTTTCACTTTGGAATGAGTAGCAGGTAACCGTAACTATGTATTACAATATTGGTATGTACCATGTTTTAGGAAGAATTCAAAGAAAATTTCTACGATTCATAAATTTTAAACATAATCTGTTTAGAGCACATAAATTACTTGATGTTAATGAATATTTTAAATATTCCAACATGAACCATTTAAATTTTTTTATTAAAATTGTTTACTCTAATTTCGATTGTTATGAACCTTCTGAACAACCTGACAACAACCCAAAATATATTTAAAACATATATATCTCATTTCAACTATGGTTTGCATTTCCCAAAACATTGTTTACACATTCTTGGTAACAAATACTTTAACAATATGGATATATTATTATATTCCTTGTTTATATTCCTTGTTTTATGTTAAATCTTCTGCATTATTATTATTATTTTCATTGTAATTAATCAAATGAAATTATTTTTTTAAGAAATGTAAAAAAAGAGGCACTACATGGTGTATAAAAAATCCTCTGGGAGTTTAAAATAAAATAAACATATTATAATTCTAGTTGTGACTAAACCCACCTAAATTTAATAATTTGCCTCCACTGCGTTTTGAACAAGCAACCTGTGGCTTCAGAGCTAAGGAACTCACCACTCATCCTCAGAGGCCGTTAGATGTTGCAAGGCTCTCAGAAACTTTTGTTTCAGAAGGAGGAAGAGCAAAACAGTTAAAGAACCAATATAACATAATGCTGTTAAATGATATTATCCTTTAAAATGTAGAGAAGCAGGCCTCATAACATACCAGAAAATAAATCAAATCTTTAGCAACCAAGACAAGAATTAAAATAAATATTCATTACCGATAAATCATTGCATTCCATGGGAGGGGGAGGTATCAAAGAAAATTATTAAATACAAACATTATATTATGCACAATCACAATAGTAACCTATTTTTACTCAACTAAACACAATTTTCTACTGCTAATCTAAAACATTTTATGCTTTCATTCTACAATATGAAAAAAAAAGCTAGTAAATAACACAGTGAAACCCTCTTAAGAAGTTTTCATGCTCAGGCCTCGGGCCTATTTTATTGGAAGTTCAAAATATTTCCGCTTTGTAATAAAATCCAAATAAATGGAACATATCTGAACGTATCCGAAAACAAAAACTGTTTTTGAAAGATGATGAAATGCACTGTCAAATTTTTTTAAAAGAAATAAGCATATAAATTTTAACACATAAATAAAATAAAATATAAAAGCAAATTTTTTTTAAATCAAACATTAGAAGTATTTAAAATCGAATCCCCTTACGTTTTTTTATCTAAACACTGAACCAAAATTACCGATAATGAAAAAAAAAAATTTATTAGATAAATGTATCATAAATATTATTGCCACTTTATGTTTCCATTGTTTCACATAAAGGTAATTAATAAAAAATTAACATGGTTTCAAAAAATTTTCTCACATTAGGGTCGGAACCATTGGTTTCATAGAGGTAGTGGTGGCTCGAGTGCTTCTTTGATGGTGGGGATCGACATTTTTTACATACTGTACCGTAATCTCACCACCCGAAAAAATAATATAAAATTTATTATAATTATGTTCTAATCATGCTAATCGGATATCTATATCCAATTTACACTATAGTATAATAAAAATAATGCTTTATCTTGCAAGATTATCATCGAACCCGCCCGAAACTACGCAAACAAATGGTTCAGTGGGGATTCATTGGTTTGTCCCCACGGTATTTGAAATTCACATACGAGTGCGCGTGCGCAGTTCTCGGATTGCATATGATCGCATTGCATAAAAACGCCTCGGGGACAGCTCGGATTGTCCCCCAAGTCCGCAGTAGGTTCTGCGCACTGACAAATGCACTCTGATGGTTTGGGCGCTGGTCAGCTATGACAGCTATGCGCTGTTCTTATACGCCGTACGCTGTTCGCTGTACGCGCGTCGGGTCTTATTAAAATCATCAAGGATAATTTTTTGAATTTTATTTCTGCAATGTTAATTACTTTTATGTTTTAAGAATTCATTCATTTTGGTGAAGACAAAGCATCGACTGTTATTTCCTTTAGTAGGTTTCGGGTGTAACTGGTGGGGACTGTCCCTATTGTCCCCCTGTGAAGAACCGCCACAGCATAGATGTGTACATTTTAATTTTTCTGTGGTTAACTTCTAGATTTAAATATAAAGCGTCGTGTTTTCTCTTTCTAAAACCGTTAAGATAAAATTTCTCACCAAGACAGTAAGGGAGACACAACGATTTATAAGAGACCATATGAGCTGTTCCCAAAAGCAATCAAATGACACTACGGATACTAGCTATTTGTTCACAAAATCGAACAAATTAGGCTTATTAGGCTGTTTTATTTTTTCTCCTTATTTTTTTCTGTTATTAAAAATACTAAATATGTATGTATAATACATACACATTTAGTATTATTAAAAGAAAAAAACAGATTAAAAATTTTTTTAAAGCACTGAAACAAATTATGTAAATGTAATTTACCTAAAAAAAGAAATCCAATGGTTCAAGTTCAAGGGGAAATACAGGTAAACTATTTAAAGGAATGATATTAATTAGAATTGAATTAAAAGGCTATGTTTTAAATAGTGTTTAAATAAAAGTTTACTTGGGTATTGGGTATCACAATCTACGGAAAATAAAAATGTTTAAAATCAGTTGCGTTATTTGAAAAAGTGGTAATGTCAGTATAAAATATTACTTATAAAACAAATTTGTGAAAATCGACTCTAGTGCTTAAGAGTATGTAACCAGCTAATCATAATTCTGATTCCTGCGCCAGCGCTCTCACATCAGAGCTCGTTAGCGGACGTTTTTGGAATTAGATTACGTTCTGCTGTAAACCAGGTTTTGTGTATCGCGCGGAGCTAGGGCGGCTACAGGGCTACAGTATGCTTATATTCTCGCTTCCAGAATTTTAATTAGTAGTAGTTATTTGTAATTTGTATATCGAAGTGCATAAACATAAATAGATACAAGTAAAATGCGTAAACACAGTAGGTATTAAGTAGATACCTACATGAATAAACAATGTGTTATATTCTTTTTGATATTTTGGTTTTTTGTTTTTTAATTTTATTTTACGGCCATTAGAGCGGAAGATATCTCAGTATCGCCCTGGTGTAAGACCACCATTAAGATTTGAAACGTTGCTTGAAATGTCTTTAGCCGTGTTTGGTGACCAGATCTGAATAGCCAGGTACTTCCCCACCTTCCTCTTCCCTATATTTTTACCCTCCCCACTACCTTCAGTCTTACAACATACCCCAATTGGGAATGCCATAGTCCCACTGGCTCCTGACGGAAGCAGTTGGGACTCTTGTGCGGTATATTAATGAAAAAAAGTGTAATATTCAGTTGGATTGTAAAAAATGTCTCATTTTGAAATATTTATTCGTATGAAAATTTTTTTATTTTATATTTATGTGAATACCGCACAAGAGACCCAAATGCTCCTACTGGAGCCAGTGCGACTATGACGTGACTATGGGGTATATTGTGAGGCTGAAGGTGGTGGGGGAAGAGGAAGGCGAGGAATTACCTGGCTATTCAGATATGGTCACTAAACAACGTTTCAATTCTGAATGGTGGTCTTACACCAGGGCGATACTGAAAGTATCTTTTACTCTGGAACGTGACGCAAATATATTATTTTTAAATTAAATAATTGTGAAATAACCCAAATTAGTCAAATAAAATTTATTTGCCCATGCCGGGATTCGATCCCACGACCTTCGGATTGCGAGTCAAGAGCCTTACCCCTTGACCACGCCGGCCGTCAATAGGTAGTATCAGTAATTTGGAAGGTACATCCACCAACTACATGGAAGGCCGGATCGGGAAAGACCGTTTTTTTTTCACTCGCTCGACACACCGCTTATCTCTTCTTTGGGAATGCTGTGTGGAGGGTCGTTTTAGGGAAAGGAAGAAGAGGAACTTCGAAGAAGGAAGGGGGAATTAGGGGTGGGTAGAAATCTGGGGGTCAGCGTGTCTAGGAGAGCGGATGTATGAATCCATCCCTCCCACTGCGGTGCAAGGCGATGTTCCGAGAGAGTAAGGCTGGAGAAGTCAAAGGGACTTCCTTAACTTTTCCAGATCCGACCTGCCATGCTGGTGGGCAGACGCATCCGCCGCCAAGACCTAAACAAACCTCACCCCCTTGAACCCAGGCACCCCTTGAACCCAGGCACCCTGCTAGTCACCAAATGTTACGAACCACTTGGGATGACTTATGGCAGACGTGTTGGTTATCTAATAATTGGTTCCCGGGTCGGTGGTACCCATACCCGATTCTCGTGTTTGTTATTTTTCCATCAAAATTATTTATGATTTGTCAATAATGTCTTAGCAAAATATGTATGTAAAAAAATCTGAAATATATTAGTTTGAAGTGCGCAAATAAAAAAACAAACGGACCAATTTTCGTCAAGAAACACATGTACGTATATATTTTTAAATAATTTAATTTTTCTATTTATTTACGCAAAAATAGTTTATTAACAATATAACAATAACACGAATAACAAGCGTGCGTAAAGGCCCGACCCAGCTAGCAATCGATCACCGTTCGCATCGATTACCGTTCGCAGGAAATTTTTCGTAACAATCACCACTTTTCGTAACACATTTACCAGCTTACCCCCCAAGTGTCGAGCGTGCGTAAAGAAGTTTTACTTGAAAATAAATATTTTTGAGCAGTTGGGACTCTTGTGCGGTATTCACATAAGAATAATTTACAATAAAAAAATTTCAAAATTATAAAAATTTTATCATAAAAATATTCAATGAACATGAAATTTTGCGTTCGGGCAACCCTATAAATTTTACAAACATGAAATCGTATTTATTTAGCTTCGTTATTCGTTTCAAAATGTTACGATGTAGAGTGCCGCGACGGCAACCGCCGGCGGCCGCAGTTGCGGTCAGAATGAGCGCTCTCGATTCGTGTTGTCGTTGATAAGAAAAATTGTGAAACGTGAAGCTGTAAATTACTCGTAATTAATATTAAATACACCCTAAAATTATTTTTCCATTAAAATTATTTATGATTTGTCAATAATGTCTTAGCAAAATAAGTATGTAAAAAAATCTGAAATAGGTATATTAGTTTGTAAGTGCGCAAATAAATAAACAAACGGACCAATTTTCGTCAAGAAACACATGTACGTATATATTTTTTAATAATTTTATTTAAACTAAAATTAAAATTCTGTTACATACGTTTACCAGATAATGTATTGATTTATTTTACTGCATGATTATATGATTTGAAATGGGTGTTGTATAATACATGTCCTTTTTTGAAAATTTTATAAATCTGCCAACGACCTATGGTATAACCTAATTATACTAAAAATAAACATTTTTTCTCAAAATTTAAAATATACGTTTACTAGATAAAAGAACAATCTTTTGAAATCAATTTATAATTTCTTATGGAAAAGAGTCAATACTTCTAACCACTGATTTAAAAAATGACATATTTCTGGTTTTTCTGGTTATGCACTCTTAACGTATTGAAAAAATTTATATGGTTATTAAAATTTATTTAAATAACATTGTACCTAAGTGAAAATAAAAATCATCATATAATATTATGTAATATGTATTATGAAACCAAATTATCTAGTATCGTGATTTAAACAATAAATTGGTGAAACATCAACTGTGTAATCTTATGTTTTGTGCAGCACATAAATAAATAAATGATTATCCACTACCGTAAGTTTTATACTAAACCTGTCAATGAAAATCTATAACATTTTAAATGATAACATTGATATCTTATCTAACACAAACCTATAAAAAGTTTTCCTGTGAATGTGAACACAAGTTGAATGCACAAAAATTTTGTAGGTGATTCTTTTTGTTAAAATTTATTTGATAATATACATACATATATGACACGTAGCAAGCTAAAATAGAACATATTACAATTATATTTATATATATATATCTTCACAGAAAAACTATACCTTTGTAAATAATTGTAAATCTTTTTCAATTTGCAAATTTTTAAACTTTTTTAGCATTTACAGCAGTATTGCTTTCCAGTGGTGATGTGTAGCAAGCTATATTAAGACATTGTACAATATATATATTTTACACATACATTATATTATACTACATTAATTAGAAATAAGAGTGATATACGGTTACGCATGCGTCATGCTCAGGAAGTGGTACTAGCGTAGCGGGCGGGTACAGCGGAGTACCACAGACAAGACGACACAAGGGAAACAGACAACATCCATGCAAGATAAGTTGTATAACGGACGAACCTGTTCAGTAATGGCAAGTGTAGTATATATTGAGGTATCTTCGCTTGGCAGAGATGTGTGCGTGGGGTTAGAAGGGCTGGATGTAGTGGAAGGAGAGGGGAGCGGGGGGTCCCAGGCAGATATTGGGGGCGTGGTGGCCTCGCGGGCTGATTCGGTGACTGGGAGTGGGGAGGGGGGGGACGTGTCCAGCTGCACAGGGCTCGTGAGATCGGGGGGGGGGACTGTTTGTCTCTGGCGCGGGGGGAAGCACCTCCTCCTCTACTAGGATGGGCCCCTTGTCGGGTGACAGGGTGGGGTCTGAGCCTCCCTCGTCGTGTGGCGTGGTGCTCTCTAGGACCGAGACCTTCGGGGTGGTTTCCTTGAGGACAGTGTCGATTGATTCTCCGTGATGATGTCTGTGATGGTGTGGCTTGGGGCTGGGGACCTCGGGGGTGGGGGTTGGGGCTTGGGGGAGTGGGGGTGGAGGGGGGGCGGGGGAGGCAGTGGGGACCTACCATCACGCATGCCATTAGAATTAGTACGGTGCTTTAACTATCTTAACTGATTTCTCTTACAATTAATACATCCTTGCTAGAGCTTGCACAAACGACAATTGATTTGCCTCCCTACTAGATACTCTATAAATAACAGCGCCCATGTCGGCTAACATGAAAAACAGACATTCACAAAACATTTAATGATTATGCCCAGTACCAAGCTCCAACAAGGATATCCATTTTGCAGGAGCATATCACCTTTGAATGTTTTGTCAAAATACCAAAGTACCAAAGAATACCAAAGATAGGATAGAGCTGCATAGAATCCAAATATAATATATTTTTATCTTAATTACTTCACAATATTTACTCAACATTATCATAAGTGGTATATTTTATTTTCAACAGCAATAAATAATGCAATAATTGACTTTAAAAACAAAAATAAGAAATAATTGGTAATGCACTACATGATGCAATATAAATATTCAAAGGGATCAATGTTATCCATGAACCAAGAATTGTATTCCTTAAATTAATCATATAATAATATAGAGGGTACGTATTTACACAGTTCGGTATGACTGACAAGACATCGACACGTGAAAAACAAATGCTATCAAAAATTCATAAGGAGGTCAGGAAAATAAAATCAATGGTTGACCTTATGGATCAACTATTACATATTAACGGCCCGGCACAGAGGTCAAACGCAAAATGTAACCTCTTTATTGACCTCGTTATCTACCTTTGATAGCTTTATTACAGCCAGCACTCAGAACAATATTATATTTAACAATAGATCAGCACACACAAACACAACAGAAAAAAGATCCATATGTAAATGAAAATTAACTGAGAAGTTAATTAGAAATTATTAAAAATTTTGGCATTTTTGCAATTATTTGCTTTGTGTAGACAAGTGTGCATTTCACTAGAGATCGATTCATAATAAAAAAGGCGTTTTTTAGGTCATCAAAAATATCGATTAAAGATGCAAATTATATGTACATATTAAATAAATGTTGACAAAAGAAAGCATTTGGAAAACGTGATTGTTATTGTGATTTTTGATCAAAGGCTAGCACACAAAATTTGCTTGAAAATCATTTACAAAAATCAAGAAGTTTAGTCGCTTGAAATAAACATTAATTGACAAGGGGCTTTAGAAGAAGTACTAGATTTTTATGTTTTAATTATTATAAGACGTTTTTTTATCTTTGCTTAGAGAGATAAAGGCACAAAAATGGAGAAGCAAAATTAGTAAAAAATGTTAGAGAACTCACCCCATCTCCTCCTTCATAATCGTATTCATCGTATCCACTGTTGTAGTCTTCATCATCAGCATCTTCAAGTTCATCGTAGGCCGATCCCTCCCTGACCTGTCTGCGTCTCCTGGGGTACGGAGACTGCTTGGACCTGATCACCTTCCAGGACTTGACGGGGAGATGAACGACATCGGAGATGGTACCCTCGGCTACTTGTTGCTTGATCTGGTGGACCAGGATACTGTGCTTGGTCCACAGGACTCCGCTGCAACCCACCTGGATACAATAAGTACATTTATTGAGATTGAATAGAAAATGTGTTAACCCTCAAATGGCATTGCAGGTCCCCGGTAGTGACAAACCAAAACCGTTCTAGTTCTGTTCTAGGTTTGGCCGAAATCCAAAACAAAAAGTTCAGTTCAAAAACACTTTAGGCCAGTTACAGTGCACGACCGACGGTCGGTGCGTACGTCGGTCACCCTTGTCATTTGTATGAAAATTCATAAACCGTTCAGTGCAGGACCGACTGTACGCATGCGTATATTGCTACGCAGTCCGTACGAGAACCGTCGGTCGAGGGTGTGCGCATGCGGACCGTCGGTCGACCGACGAGCTAGACAAGTCGGTGGACCGATCGTATGGATGTCTGTATCATCGTCGTTACTGTTCTTAATACGTCTACGAAGATAATAAGCAGCAATTAAACTATTCGTAAACGCGTCCATTTCGCGTACGACGTCCGGTCGGTGGTATGCGATCGTCAGGACCGACCGTACGCACCGACCGTCGGTCATGCACTGTAACCGGCCTAATACTCTGAAATAAGGCATTTTGAGTATATTAAAAGTTAGTAAATAAAAGACATCAATTTAATGAGTAAATTGGTTTACTTTCAGTGCTTTTTGGTTCTTTGTTTCTTAACAGTTCTTTTATGTACGCAGTAGGTACTTCAACCCTGGTGTACTAACTAATTTGCCGAGCGGCGCGCCATTCGCCAGCTGACACTATTTTCGTTATAACTTTCTTGTTTTTCACAAAATTATGTTTCCGTAAATTGTACCATCTTACCAAATAGTGTTTTTTTTTTTTTTTTTTTTATGGCTATTTACCCCAAAGGAGTGTTCTGGCCAGTGTCAAATGAATGATTTTGTGAGTGTAATTTTGGGTCAATTACAATTTTGGTTTTAATAACAAGAATATATCTACATTACATAATAACTAGCAGTTAAAAACCCGCTCCGCAGGTTTTTACTGCTAGGCCCTGCTGGCGGCTTTTGTTTCGGCTTCGCCAAGTTAGTGTTGGTAATCATTTTGTAAATCTAACATAGGAACTGGCTACAAAATTTGCCCGTGTATCCACTGTCAACAGTGTCAATGTGTCAACACTGTCAACCAGTGATGGCAAGTCACCGCAAAAAAGTAACCGGGACGAACGATGACGTCATATGTAATATACAGCCGCTTTATACAACCGAGAATTACCGTCAATCTTCCGAAATCTGGGAGATACTCCAGGTTAACAAATTCGTAAAAGTTATATCTAGGAATGGAACTTCCCATTTGCGTTTTGCCGACGGAAGTAGCGTCATCTTGTGACGAATTCTTGAATTACAAATCGAATTACAATGGTAGCTTTGTATGAAACTCCACGTAAACAGATGTTATTTGAGGTGCGGCCGAAAGGCGTGGTGTCGACATGCACCCGTGGCTGGGTTCTGAAATTCAACCACATGCAGATGCTAGGATATTAATACTGTTTGATGATGATTGACACTATACAAATAATAATAATAACACGCTAAATTCGTACAATATGAGATGGTTTTAATTACATATAACAGGAAATTAATACATATTATGTGTATATATAAAAATCGTACATATCTATCCTACATAGTTTCCCCAGGATAGGTACTTATATTCAGAGACATATTTTTTCTCCCATTGAATTTTTTGTAATATGTATTATTTTTTTTAAATATATTCCAGTCACACGAGACTTTCCTGTAAATAAATACAAAATTTAAAGCGCCCAGAACTTAAAAATAAAATATTTAAATCTCATCCCACCTGTTGAACGTGGGATGAGATTTCCGAAAACCGCATGAAAATTACCTTGACGACTTCTGGTCAAATATTCATACAAAGTTTTTTTTTTTGCGATTGTTTTCTGTTAACCATATAATATAGGTATCTCATTATTCATATATATTAAATGATAATATCATTAGAAGTTTTCCTGGAATAGCTAACTTTAACTAAAAAAAAAATATTCTCCCATTTGGCAAATTAATATCAAAAAAATATATTCATACGAATATAAACTGATTTTATTATTTCTACAAAAATTTTAATACACACTCTACATGAAAAAAAAAAAATTCAAAGGAGTTTTTTTAAAGAAATAATGACATTGATTACACCTTTGAAAATGTAAAATATCATTATTTTCGCCACTGAGAGCTGCAAAAAGTGACGCACTAATGTTTTAGAACATTCATTTGAGAGCATTCCGAGAAGCTAGAGAAATCAAATGAAGAGTAACGTCAAGAAAGATATTGGCGCAGGCCATTCCGACCTTATTTTTCATACAGTTTCTTTTAGTGGCGGCTCGAGCACTTCTTTAGTGGTGGGAATCGACATTTTTTACGTACTGTACCGTAATCTCACCACCCGTAGAATATAATATAAAATTTCTCAAAAAATTTTTTTTATGGTCTAATCATGCTAGTCGGATATATTTAACACAAAATAATATAAAATGCCTATAGATATAGTTTGGCAAGAAAATGTAGAAATTTATTAATTTGGAACTAAAATTTTTCATTACTATGGTAACACCGAAATACTTGATTTGTCAATGACATTTCGTATGGCTCTTGGCTTTATTGACTTAAATCGTGTAGAACACACTGAAAATCCCTCGTTTATTTTTTTTTTTCATTATTTGCCTGTGCATTATTTGAACTGAATTAAAATTAATAAACCAATACGTAGTGGTGCAAGAGAAGTTATATACTGCGTTTTTCAATGCTGCCTAGCTGAATAACGCGCGACAACGCTTCTAATCCTCCAAAGATCTAATTTAGAAGATGTTTACAAAAGAACTGCAGAAATAAATGGTTTTTTTTAATAAATTTCATTAATATAACAAGATTTATGCCAATTTTCGAGCGATTATAATCATTACAGTCTAATTTGAGGTTATGCTTAAAAATCTGATTTTGACAATTCTATTTGACAGTCAATATGCGGCCACAGGAAAAAGGGAACTCAATTAAAAAAAAAATTGCAATTTCTTAACACATTCAAAAGTAACTTTTTTCTTAATTTTCTCTTTCTTTCTTTATAAATGAATATTATCTAGTGTGTTTTTTAAATATTAAATTACTTTCTATAGAATAATAATTTTAATGACGTTTTCCACACACAGGTAAATTTGATTCAACGGTAATATGAATCGTCAAGGAAGGGGAAAAGGCTGAAGGAAAATTTGAAACACTGGGAAAACGGAAAATAGCATAATAATAATATGTAAAAAAAAATAATAATATGCATAAAAGTGCTGATGATTGGAAAAACTGTTGCAAAACACGTGATGAAAATTGAGGCAGAATATTATGCACGAGGCAGTACTATACATGTTGATATCGATGAACTGATAATACGTTTAGATGAAGATGAAGATACAGAAGAAGAAGAATCACATGAGGACGAAGACAATAATGTCGGGTGTTGAAATTATAGACTCAAAATTAAAAGTAACTACGTTTTTTATACCGAAATAAACGCCCACTTAAAACTTGTTTTGTTTTATTTTACTTCCATTAAATTCCAGTTTTTTGTGCAAAATTTTTGAGCAAAGTACAAATACGCTATGAAATATGCATTTTGGCCGAAGTGTTTTAAAAAACATACATTCATTGTCTTATGAGCCAACTTGGTGTTGCCATTTAAAACCTAAAAAACGATCGTAGCGCCATCATTTATTTTCTACACTTTCTTGCCAAACTATATATGCCAATTTACAATATAGTATGTAAAGGAAATATATTCCCTTTAAATTTGAAACTTATAGTGTCAGTTAGAATGCAATTATCAATTGTCACTTGTTTTATTGTTCTATTATTTTATTGTGAAATATCAATTTTAGTCAGAAGAAACCATTCAAAGAAAAATCATATAAATAAACTTAAATGTCGTTTCTTTGTTAAACTTTGCAACACGGGTGTTTTATTTATGAATCAATAGAAAGGAATTAAACCTTATTAAAAATAAAGCTTCATCTTGCAAGATTATTATCAAACTAATTTGAACGCGAGCGATTCCCGCCCGTAACTTCGCAAACAAATGGTTCTGTGGGGATCCAAAGGATTGTCCCCGCGGGTATTTGAATTCGCATACTACTGCGCATGCGCAGTTGCATACGATCGCAAAACAACGCAAGGAAAGTATTGGGATAGTTCGGATCGCCCCCAAGTGCGCATTAGATTCTGCGCACTGAGAAATAGACCCGCTGCTTTTTGCGCCGTACATTGTTCGCTGTACGCACGTAGGGTCCTATTAAAATCATCCGGGATAATTTTTTGTATTTTATTTCTGCAAATGTTAATTACTTTTACGTTTAAAGAATTCATTCATTTTGGTGAAGACAAAACCATCGACAATTATTTCCTTTAGTAGGTTTTGAGTGTAACTGGGGGGACTGTCCCCATTGTCCCTCTGTGAAGAACCGCCACTGGTTTCTTTATACGTAGGGGTTAGAATCGCATTTAAAAAAAAAAAAAAAAATTTATGCCCAGCGGCAGGAGAGCCACAGATGAGAGGTTAACGCCACTGAAACTTGTATAGTCACTAGTCCCCGGGACGGACATTCTATTTCCTTCATTCTGAGATTGCGCAGGACGACAGACAGCTGGCTAACCTCACGTTTTATTCACCACGCCACTTAGGACAAAACCGAAAATTTCACATTAAAAAACGATAGAATTTTTCATAACAAAAATTGATATTTTTAATGAAATTGTCAACTTACAGTGAGAATGATTTCCGAAGATCCCTTAATTTGCTGCTTTTTGGCTCCGTGGGCTCCCGACATCAGGACCAAGTCATTCTCGGCATCCTTATTCTCGAAAACTTCGTGCGGTTGAATTATAAATGCATTCTGAAATTATTAACAGATTGTTATTTTAGGCAACTCACAATAAGAAAATGGAAATCAATAGCTCGTGAAAAATAACAGGAGCCAGTCAAATAAAACCTGGAAGATCTCGCAGACAGAAGTATCAGATTTAAATACGTAATTACATGAAGCGTGATATGTGAATTGAGACCATAATATCTGACTAATAGAACAAGTTAGTGACATCCAGGTAAAGCATGGAACCAATAAAGCATTGGTCTGTTGGGTAGCTAAAGTTCATTTATTGGAATAGGCAAGAAATGTTAGTCAGGATTGACTTATTTAATAGAAGTCAAGGTATCAGACATTTATTAGCTCTACAAGGAGAGGAAAATAATACCCCTCAGGGCCTATGTCATCTTTGGGGATGCTGTGTGGAGGGTCTTTTTAGGAAAAAAAAAAAGAGGAAGTTATAGGAAGTAAAAACGTATGAGAGGTATAGAGGAATCTTGGGGTCAGTGTGTCCAGGAGTGACGGACGAATGAATCCATCCCTTCCACTGCGGTGCAAGATGATGTTCTGAGAGAGCCATATTGGAGAGGTCAAAAAGTCTCCCTCAACCAGAATCTCTCGACCCGGCCTGCCACACAGTTGATGGGCAGACGCATCCTCCACGAAGACCGGGAGAAACCTCACCCCATGAACCCAGGCGCCCCTGCTAAGTTACAAAACGTCGCAACCACTTGGGATAACCTATGGCAGAGGTGTTGAAGCAAGAGGTGGATGAAATATGAGATTTATGCATCCATCGCTTTACCACATATAAATGTTCAATAGCACTTACATAATCTAATCCCATGAAGTGTGCCAACTTCATGATAGCATTAAGGCGCTGCTTGGGTGTGATCTGGTGGAAGGACTTGTTAATAATGATCACCAGCCTAGTCTCATCTTCTCCCATGTGGCACTGGTGGTCTCCGTGAGAGACCATCGGTGAGTCTTTCTTGTCTTTCACCTGGAAAACCAAAATTCATATTTCACTTTTCAACTTTATTCAATTTTAAGATATATGCAAAATGAGAGGTGTCGAGTAGATAAACCATTATAATATATGATCCTTTACTAATGCTTTTACGGAGGTCGTGTCTTAAACCCAAGCAACAGCATGGGTCTTGAAGAGACTTTTAAAGGGACTTAACTTCTTATTAAGTGCGTGTTTGGCGTGTTTCCCGACTATTCACCGGTGCCGAGGGGATCAATAATGCTAGTTCCTTGGAGCATCTTCCATTGAAATACCGGTAGAACAAGGACTTAAACAACATCTGGACTAGTTTTTAATTAATAAAATGACTTCTGATGGAAATTAATTTTCGGGTAATCGTATTTGTGTTTTCCTTCAAAATAATGTATTATTAATTTTACATTTGTGTTGTGAAAGTAAAGTGCTTTTAAATGTTTGTACTTGCTAATTATTTACCACGACTAATTAACTATGAGGGAGGCTGTTTTGCATTACAAAAGTTGTTCTGCATCTGGATTGCTATGTCTGCTCATGGTTATAAATTGGTACCCATAAATTAATGTATTTTTGAGTGAGATCAATAAGAACCACCCTATACCCGAGGATCTTATAATGATAAAACTACTCAACAAACAAAGGTTTAATTTACTGTAAATGTAAGCTAAGCTATGACCAAACTTCAAGAATTATTAAAGCAGCAAACTCAATGAAAGTTACGCATTTGATGTTTAGGTAGAAACAAAAGGTGGAGCACCGCTGTGCATAAGTACAACTATTTGCAGTAAGATGGGTGAACAACATTGAAGATACTTTTGTGGGGTTTCATACTAATTATTAATAAAATGGCCCCTCTCCCTTGTTTCTACTATCTATGGTAAAAACTATTGAGACAATTTACCATAATGAAGTAAGCATTTTAAATTTGAATCTGGAGGTTTTTATGTATCCAACAAAATGGTCTTACAAAGGTCGTAAATGAAATATATCGTTAAAACTACAGCAACAATGTGTATAATATTGTGAGGAACAAACGTGTAAGGATATATTATTATGCATGAAAAGCATGGAATGGATTACTTTATTTTTAAATATTCATTACTGATTGTTTGATCAAAAGTTAACTAAATCATTTTTTTTATTTTTTATTTAATTTTTTTTTATTTTTTTATTAGGTTTGTCAACAGTGATTTACATGAAAGCTTTCACAGATACAATTACACTGAACCATGGTTGATGCTATCACTAATTAAAGACAAACACAACATTGATAACATAATACTTACATATATATACAATCATTCACACACACACATACCATATATTACAAAATTTTGAAACAAGTTTTTAGAACAATAATATTATAATATAAGTTTAAAGGTTATATTATAATATATTATAATATAAGTTATAAGTTTATATAACAATATAAAAAGGAGCTTTAAATATTGTTAATAGACGATTTGAAGTTGGCCAATGTTGACATTGTCAAATTAATTGAATGTTTTTTATAAGCCTCATTAAAATTACGGCACATTCTTGATAAAGCTGAGTCATACCCCAGCTTAGTTCGATATTTTTTAATATTTAACGGAACATGATTTACAAGTCGTGAACCAATTCTAGGAACATTGAACCTGATTTGATGAAGTAGAAAAGGGCAGTTTATTAAACCATTAACAATTTTGAAAAGAAAATTTAAATCTATATTTAGTCTTCTCTGTTCAAGGGTGCGTACATTGTAGAATTTTAGTCTATCGGTGTAGTGAGGAAGTGATCGAGCTCGCTTATCGGTATACGCTAGGTGGTACATAAAATGTTTTTGAACTCGCTCTATTCGCTGAATATGAACTTTGTAGGTTGGGCTCCATACAGCACTTGCGTACTCCAACATGTTGCGGGTGAAGGAATTGTACAGCGTTATTTTTGATATAGGATTTTGAAAATGTTTACTATTTCGTTTGATAAATCCTAGCATTTTCAAGGATCTAGAAATGATGTTGTCGATATGAGGTGTGAAAGTAAGTTTTTTATCAAATAATACGCCTAGGTCCCGAATGGTTGCGACTTCCTGGAGTTTAGTACCGTCGATAAAATATTGAGTTGGAATAGGATTGTGTTTACGTGTAAAAGTTATGTGAACACATTTTAAAGAATTTAGAAACATTCTATTGTTGTTGCACCACTTTGAAACTCTGTTAATATCATTTTGGAGAAGTATTGAGTCTAGTGATGTATGAATAATTTTGAATATCTTACAATCATCAGCAAACAACAAAATTTCAGAATCCAAAATAACATTGCACAAGTCATTTATAAAAACAAGAAATAAGATTGGGCCCAAATGGGACCCTTGCGGCACTCCAGATGGCACTTCTAATCCTCTTGACTCATAGCCATCAAATACTACTCTTTGTATGCGGTCAGTTAGATAGGAGTAAAACCAGTTTAGCAAGGTACCATGAACACCCATTTGTTTGAGTTTACGAATTAATAATCTGTGATTTACTTTATCGAAGGCCTTACTAAAATCTGTGTAGATTGTGTCTATCTGTTGACCTCTATCGACAGCTTCGGTTAAGGTATTGACATAGCAAAGTAAATTAGAGGATGTTGATTTCTGGGAGAGAAAACCATGTTGTTTTGGAGTTATAAGATTTTTGAGATGATAGTTTAGATATGGACAAATTAATTTTTCGAAAATTTTTGCAAACGAACAGAGAATAGAGATGGGTCTATAGTTTGTGACTTCGTGAAGGTCTCCGCTTTTAGGTATTGGTACAATATTAGCCTGTTTCCATCTTGTTGGG
The DNA here is from genome assembly GCA_917563855.2 of Limnephilus lunatus. Lineage (NCBI taxonomy): Eukaryota > Metazoa > Arthropoda > Insecta > Trichoptera > Limnephilidae > Limnephilus > Limnephilus lunatus. The sequence continues at coordinate 52,611,016 of OU830593.1, forward strand.
AAAATGGATGAAGACAATGATTTTCTGTAAATGATAGTCAGAGGGAGTGCGAGACTGTGTGCACATTTTTTTATCATGAAAGTAATTAGTATAAAAATAATAATAATATGGTAACAGTAACAAAATAGAACATGATAAAATAATAGGTTAAGTTAGGTTAGGTTGGAATAAGTTAAATTAGGTTAGGTTGGAATAAGTTAAATTAGGTTAGGTCAGGTTGGTTAAGGTTAGGTTGGATTTTCATCAATGTTCTGTATTGCCACTGTACCATATTGCCATGGAATCGAATTGCACGCACCTCAATGGTGAATATATCGGTGGCAGGCGGGCAGTCATTATGGTCCTTGTTCTCCGACAGGGCCGTGACCAGCACCCGGTGCTCTCCTCGCTCCTCAGGTCCAGGGACTCCTCGGATAACCCCATGGTGGCCGTCCACCCACAGCCACGAGGGCAGGGGGCCTTCTACTCCTGACGCCTGCAAAAAAAAAATTATTATTGGAAAGATAATAGCTTTTATACTGTTTGTTACCTACAGTGGTGAGATATGGTGCCGCAATTATTTACTTGTCCCTTCCTCCACCTCTCCAAGTACCTCTCCCTACCTGACAGTGTATGGCCAATTTACCTAAGTGCGACATTTGGGACAAAACATTATGGTACAATTAGTCTATTAAAAGAACCTGTACAATTATCAACTCTTACGGTGATCTCTCAGTGAGTTTAATATCGACTCAATTACATGTCCACAAATCGATTCGCAAAATATATGTGACTCATAGACATATGAATATTAGCAGACCTGCCCTAAGTGATAAAAGCGTATTATTTCCCTCTCCCATTGGAACCGGCTGGGATCGAGTATGGGTTCGCGTTAATCTAAAAAATGTGACGTCATCATTCTTCTGCGAACCAGTGTCGAGCACTCATCGGTGCATTTTAAGAAATAACTCGGTAAAAACAGTGGCTTGTGTTTTAAAAATGTGTAAAATAGAAGTGAAAAAGAGAATAAACCCATTATCGTATTACATTCCAAATATTATAATCAATAATTATCAGCCTGAAACACTCATCTACATTGAAAAAATCTTCCGAGAAAAGATACTGGCCGCCAACGGGAAGATTTTTTCCCGTTGGCGGTCAGTATCTTTTCTCGGAAGATTTTTTCAATGTAGATGAGTGTTTCAGGCTGATAATTATTGATTATAATATTTGTTATGTACCCTTTGTGCTATGCATAAAAATCTTGTTTAAACGTTAGTTTATCAATTAAAAATAATAAAAATAAAAAAATAATAATAATTAGTATTACATTCCATAGGCAAGTATTATTTTACACTATTTTAAGCTAATTCAGATCACATAATATGATCGTTTTTCAAAATCCACTATCACTCGAGATAAATGGCGTGTGCCCGTCGCTTTTTACTGGGGTAAGTAAATTATGAAACATTTGTAAAAGTGTCTTAACTGAATACCGCAGCAAAATATTGAACTCGACCTTATAGGCGACCTTACTTTGCATATTTGGACTTCGCAAAATTTTTCATTACGCGGCGAGCAATTCGCGCTCCCATGTAAAAAGGTCTATTCATTCAAAAGCAGAGTTTACTTTTAAGAACTAAATGGTGATATTACAGTGCGAGATGCCTATATACTGTCAGATTGAGTTTTGACGAATCACATATCACCAAAGCCATCTTCCCGCCCTTCGTCCCGCTGTAGTTGGTTTCTACCCCTCACCTTTCTGTTCTGGTCTATTAATATTCATATGTCTATGATGTGACTAAATTTTATAAAAAGTCTTCGAACCCATACAAGAAAAGAGATCTTACAGGTTAAAGATGAATCATAAACTCAAAAATCCTTACAAATCCTGAGACCATTGTAACCTAAAACATGGGCTGGTCATGTGGAAAGAATGCCAGATGATAGGAAACTAAAATAGTGTGGGTGCACCAGGGGAAACAACCAGAGGCAGACCGAGGAAAAGGTTGATAGACTGTGTGGAGGAGAATTGGAGCAAGACGGGAAGGACTGAGGAATGGAAGCAAATGACGAGGGACCGCAGCCAGTGGAGAACATTTGTGGAAGAGGCTAAATCCCACACTGGATAACAATATCGCCGTGATGATAATAAGCCTTGTTGCACCTCCTCCTCTTTTTCCTCCTCCTCTGAAACGGGCGGAGAGTCTGCAGATTTTTGGCAATAGCTCAAATGTCATAAAATCAAAATGATGCTAATCATCGATCGTTGATCAAATGTGATGGCAAATTCAAGCAACTGGGACTAAGACATGAAAGATAAAGAAGGTGAATACGCTCATTCTGCTTGAATGACTTTTCAATAGCATAATAATAACATAGTCATGGAGTAACGCTGCAACAAATAACTGATCTCAGCAAAAAAGAAGGAGTATTAATCTTTTAACTGTGGCTCACATGTGTGATTTGGAAAGCCGAGTCCACTAATGGTTGTCACTTTTGTGTGTGATGGATCAGCACCCAGGATTCAAATCAAAATTTCACAGAATGTCTCCTAAAAATGTGAAAAAAAAACTAAATCCATTATATTTATATAACGAAGAGCGTCTGTGGCGGGCGGGCGGCACGGATACGATTTTTACAAGAATCTACAGTTTTATTCACAGATTGATGAAAATTTGCACACTTGACATTCAAAACAATAAGAATGAACTGTCTACACGAGATTTCGAAAAACTACCCCCATCCCCTTTTCCACCCTCTAAAGCAGAATTTTGATACTTCTTGATGAAATTTTGCACACTTGCCGTTCAACAAAATTTAGTTCACAAATGTACTCGTACCTTTACCTGCGCATACAATTATATCTACAGCTTTAACTTATGGTAAGTGTGTGGGTGTATGAATGTAATGTATGTGTAAGTATTATGTTATCAATGTTGTGTTTGTCTTTAATTAGTGATAGTATCAACTATTTATTTATTTTATTTATTTATTTATTTATTAATTTTCAACGCCCTGGTGGGCTTTTACATTACATGTTTATAATACAGAGACAGGTTTTTAAAAACAAAAGATAAACTATAAAAAATAACTAGTACACGTCATAAAGAGTATACACATAAATTAAGGAAAGATAATACATTACAATAAAGGAGAAAGTTTGTAAGTTGTAAGTTGTAAATACATGACAAAATGCAAGATACATAAAAATAAAATGGCAACAAGTTTTTACATTGTGTATTAATATAGAATTATACGAATAAATGCATTAGCCCCTATGTGATGCCCCTTAAATATCAAAATATTCTACATAAAAGTATCGTTCAGGTATTTCTTAAATAATGGTAAACTTGTGTTAAATACATCGATATTAGAGGTGAATTTGTTTCCTAATGTGTGAAGTCGAGAAATAGGTGCATGTATATGGTAGTTCGTCCCAGAATTATTGTTGTAGAATAAAACATTTTGCCTTGTTGCTCGATTGGGTACCCTGAAATCGATGAGATGCAGGAGTTCGCAACAATCTAATTCAGAATGAATAATTTTAAACAAAAAAGTTAGGTCATTTATTTTTCTTCTGTTTTCTAGGGAATGCAATTTAAGTGTATTTAGTAAGGATGTGTAGTTAATGTGTTGAATAGGTATGTGTAGCTTGAAGTTAATAAATCTTAAAAATTTGTGCTGCACTCTTTCGATATTTTTTATATGAATTTGATAATATGGGGACCAAACTATGGAATTGTATTCCAACAAGCTGCGTACGAGTGACAAATATACCATTTTAATAACTTCTAACGAGTTAAAGTCTTTGATTGTTCTAATTATAAATCCTAGTATTTTCATGCCTTTGTTGGTTATTTGTTGTATGTGATTTATAAAATTTAATTGCGTGTCAAACACAACTCCAAGATCTCTAATTTCATTGACTTTTTCTAAGATTTTGTTATCTATTGTGTATTTGAAAGATAGTGGGGTCTTTGTTCGACAAAACGTTAGTGTCTTACATTTATCGATATTGAGGAACAAGTTATTTGTGACACACCAATTTTGCAATTTGTCGATGTTTGACTGTAGGATTAGGCAGTCACCTATATTGGATATTTCTTTGTATAATTTGATGTCATCGGCAAAAAGCAGAACTTCTACATCGTTGAAACAGCTTATGATATCATTTATGAATATTAAGAAAAGGATGGGGCCGAGATGACTCCCTTGCGGTAGACCACTAGTTGCATATAATAACTTAGATAAAGAATGTTTAATTTTAACAAATAAGATTCTGTTAGACAAATAATTTGAGAACCAATCCAACAACTTGCCTCTCAGTCCTAAGGCATACAATTTACTAAGTAATATTTTATGTGATACTTTGTCGAAAGCTTTTGAAAAATCTGTGTAGATACTGTCAACTTGTTTTTTTTTTGTAAAAGATTCTGTAATATAGTTATGGTAAAGTAACAGGTTGGTAGCAGTTGACCTACCGGAAACAAATCCGTGTTGGTTTTTATCAATTACTTATTTATAATAACTAATTAACTATAAACCATGTTCAGTGTAATTGTATTTGAAAGCACTTTGATGTGAATCACTGTCGACAAACCTAATAATAAAAAGGAAAAAATAAATAAATAAAATAAAATAAGAGGAAAGTTACTGTCTACATCTGATTATTTATTAAGCGGCACAGGGTTAAAATGTTTGATTTAAATTTTCCACGTTTATAGATTATAATAAATATTACCTTATAGCCGACAGCCTTTCCCGCGAAGGCCTCTTTGGGAATGCGGAGGTGGAACATGTGTCCAATGTATGCGGGCATGTCAGGAACCCCCCATAGTCTCCGTACGGGGCAGTCTATACTTGAAACTGGCTTCAGGGTAGAGTGCAACTGCCAAATAAAAAATATAAAATGAGCATTTAAAAGACTGTGAAGAAACTCTGAAATCACAAACCAAAAGCTGAAAATAACATACTAATAATAATAATACAATAAGTGCAAATATCATTTCTAGATTTCAGTATTTCATTGAAGAAGAAAATAATACTAATAAATCTAAACTAACCAGAAAAATAAAATGGTAAAGGTCGCAACTGGGAATCGAACTCAGGATCTCTCGTCTTAATGGGACCTAATCATTTTAGTCGATCTCATATTTCAAATTCAGAATCTGACAGTATTAATACCCTAGCGATTGTACGGTTGATTTTAAGAATCCGACTCCAAATGCTACTCTGACGCCGCGCCATATGGAAAGCATCTGTGAACGTGAATAATAATAATAATATTTGGATAATTTATATAGCGCCGTTTTCGTGAAAAATCACCTTTGTGACTAAGCTACTATAGTAATAGAACCAAATTAAAGCAAGTAGCTAATAATGCCAAAAGATGGCGCCACTTACGTTAACAGCTATGCGGATTGTCGGCTGGCAGGCGTATGTACTCTTGGAATTGCATTTTCATGAATCTTAATTGGGCGAAGCCGAAACAAAAGCCGACCGCAGGGCCTAGTAGAAAAAACCTGCGGAGCGGGTTTTTAACTGCTATTTAACAATATTTTCCTTCTACCAATTTTTACCATATTTTTGCCTGCTTTCTTAGTAAATGATCACAAAGTTCTAACAAATTATTTATAACATAGATAGTGTCTCGGATAAACATATCCGATTTTATTCGTATGGGGCACCTATTGACTTTTAAATTTTTTTTGTCTAAATGAATATTAAATTTTTATCGGAATTAATAACTTTTGAAGCATGTACATAAATGTAAACGTAATATATCGTAAATCTAAACGAAACAAAAAAGAGAACAAGACACAGAAAAATAAAAAGATAAAGGTCGGAACTGGAAATCGAACCGAGAATCTCTTGTATTACCGGGAGTTATTAAAAAAAGTTATTCCAATAAAAATTGAATTTCAACATTAATTTATTTGTAAGAAACAGTTCACATAATATACATATGAAGTTAATAAAAGTTTCTTATGCTAAAGTTGCATAGAGACAGGAGTCTTATTGAGTCTTAAAACTAAATTTAGGTAAGGGGAAAGGAATAGGAATATAGGATAAGGATAGGAGATGCTCCTGATACTTTCCGTACTCACATATTAATTCATGATCATAAACGTTATCATCATTATTTTAATTTATCGAATTCGTAAAAAAAATCAATTCAGATGTAAAAATTATAAAATGAGACGTCGGTCAAAAAAAAAACGAAAAATAATTGTTTCACATATCGTCACCGGTAACTCAGCCGAATAAACGCCCGACCCCCCACAGACCCTAACTGTCCAATATCTATAGATTTTTTAAATGTTTTTAGTTGAAATAAAAAAAAAATTAAAAATGTCACCGGAGGCCAAAATTTGAATAACATTTTTTACTCGGATCATAAGCTTGTTTTCACGATAATATAAAATTACCAAACACATGTATGACAAAAGAGGCGTACCTGACTTGCTAAAAAGTCGGGAATCACTAGTCAAAGTAAGTCAGGAACCCGGTGTGTGGGAGGGAATCAAACTTGTCTAAAATAATAACTAACCCACAAAAATAGTCGATTTTAAAAGACAACAAGTAGTAGTCGTAGATTCGTTAGATCTATTTTTTATAGCATTTTTACCGTGTAAGAAATTACAGTGTAAGATTTTTTTTTTGTGAAGCTCATGTTAGGCCCAGAAATGGTTTTTTTACATTAGCTCCACACAGGAGGCCCTGAGGAAAATAAATCCCCTCAGAGCCTGTGTCATCTTTGGGGATGTTGTGTGAAGGGTCTTTTTAGGAAAGGAAGAAGAGGAAAATCTGGGAAGGAAAAGGGTATGGAGGGGTGGGTAGGAATCTGGGGGTCAGTCTATCCAGGAGTGACGGACGTATGAATCCATCCCTCCCGCGCGGTGCAAGACGATGTTCCTAAAGAGTACGGCTGGAGAAGTTAAAAGGGACTCCCTTAACCATTTTCTCCCCATCCGGACTGCCATGCAGCTGGTGGGCAGACGCATCCACTGCCAAGACCCGGAAAAACCTCACCCCACGAACCCTAGCACTCCTGCTAAGTCAGCAAAAGTAGCGAACCACTTGGGATGACCTATGGCAGAGGTGTTGGTTATCCAATAAATGGTTCCTGGGGCGGGGGTACCCATAACCGCCTCTCAAATTGGCAGTAATAAGTTAAGTAATTGATAGAATTAGGAATGACATTCAAACTAAATTTTTTGTAGGTTATAAAAATCACCCGAAAAACGAATAAAAAAATATAGCTTCATGAAATGAGGACCTACCAACTTCTTGAGTACCTATTAAACGAAATATTCGAAGACCCCCCCAAGGCCGTAGTAATAAGCATAATTTAAGACGTTTATTTGATAACATCACCGTGCTTCATTTAATTCAATTCAAAACAGACTCAAAGCAAGGCGGACATTAAAAAGCAAAACTTCTTTTTAATATTAAACTGAATTTGAATAAAATTCGAAAATCATTTCTTAATTTTTTTATGTATGTTAGGTACGAACGAAAAAGTCAAAGAAAAATCGTAAAAAAATCGTTTATCAACATAAGGTAAAGATAAATTGAATAAAACGGGCAAATTTTGGAACGCAAGTAAGAACAACATAGTATCATGAAATCCTCCAATATGAAATCAATTCCAAATACGTATAAACAATTCATGTTCGTAAAGACAATATTGGCAAATGATTTTGTGGAAGACAACCACTAAAAAACGACGTTGCTTGAAATGGCTTTAGCCGTATTTGGTGACCAGATTTGAATAGCAAGGTAATAACTTCCTCGCCTTGTCTTTCCCATCTCTTTCCCTTACACAGCACCTTCAGCCTCACAACATACTCCAACTGGGGATGCCATAGCCTCAGTGGCTCCAGACGGAGCAGTAGGGACTTCAGCGGTACAAACATAAATTAAAAATAAAGTAATTGTTGGTGTTTTTGATGAAACAAATAAATAAACCTTTTGCTTGACATGTCCGAGTGGTGAATTCTGCACGTGTATAAAATAGTACTTAATTGTATTGATTGACGAATACGTTGTTTGTCATTCACAAAAATTTGTTTTACATTCGCTCCACACAAAAGATCCTGAGGAAAACAATTTCTCTCTGGGCCTGTGTCAACTTTGGGGAAGCCGTGTGGAGGATATTTTTAGGAAAAGGAAGGAGAGGAAGTTCTGAAAAGGAAAAAGGTATGTATTAGGAATCTGGGGGGTCAGTGTGTCCAGGAGAGACGGACGTATAATCATCCATTCCTCCGACTGGTGCAAGGCGAGAGGTCAAAAGTCTCCCTCAACCAGTCTCTCCCGATCAGGCCGGCCACGCAGTAGGTGGGCAAACGCATTTGCCACCAAGACCTCTAGACAAACTCACCCCATGAACCCGGGGTTAAGTCACCAAACGTAGCGAACAAATAGGTGCCAATAAGTAAATAAAGCTCACCTGGGAATCATCAAAGCAATCGAAGGCAAAGTCTCCGTCTAGGTTGGTTGTGTGTGTGGAGGTAAGCGGTACTGCTACGGCCATGAGCAGCACCAAGAGGAGCCGGGCTCCAGGCATGATGGCACCGAAGGGGTGCCGGTATAGCACTATCACCGTCGCCTGCGTCCGGACGACGAAGGTGCCGCTTTCATAAATGCATGTTTTAAATCTGCGAAAAGGAGAATAATAAGGTTAGATAATGGATTACACCAGTGATCTTAAACCTTTTTGAGCCGGCGTACCCCTTGTCTCTTACTACAAATTTGTTGTTCCCCGTACCCTCCATCTATCTTTTTTTTACACGTGTAATGAAAGACGTGTTTCATTTGTAATTTTTAATACTCTCATTATTACATGAATTTAGCAATCCAGTCACACAAATACAATTAAATAACGAAATTTGATATAGAGTGTAACACGACTTCAGGCATTTTAACCAGTGATTCTACATGCGTGCCATGTTATTGCATACCCCCAATTTGGCTGGTTGAAAACCACTGGATTACACTATCATATAAAATTGTTTCAAAGGGTTAATGTCAACGACTAAACAAAATATCATTACATACTGATCCAAATACATACCGAACATTCTGTCCAAATGGTTATACAAAAATTGCGTTACATTCAAATGGTTGCCATGGTTATTATACAGTTTACATAAGATAAAAACATTGGTTCCATTTTTGTATACCTAACCATTTGGACAGAATGTTTTATTGGTATGCCAAGTCCTCTCTTAGGGTATTTTATTTAGCCATTAGATTTTGTCCTGTTTCGTGAAAAATAAATTAATATCTCAAAGCTCTACTGCTCACTATGGAAAAATGGAGATGACGTAGAGAGCTGAAGTTAGTATTGTTGACCTAGAAGCTTCAAAAAGCTATGCAAAGAAAATACATGGAATTAGAGCTCACTGTTCAGAAGATTTTGCTTCTCCACACAGATTTTCTGTGTCGTGGTTTAGTTGTTTTAAGGGGGTATTAAACTAAAAAAAAAATCTTCTTCATATTTCGATAGTTTGGATATTCAAGAAATTCAAGATTGTTCAAAATTCGAATTATTTTAAAAGTTACAGCCAATTTAGTTCGACCAGTTTATACGGAATCTAACTAGAATCTAAATAGAGCAAAACATTAAGTTTTAATTGACCGATGTTCTTGAAATTTGACAAGAATTTTCTTTATACTCGTATTTCCCTCTATGGTAGGAACCAACAATTGAATTTAAATTTTAAATATTTTTAAAAATTCGGAAAAGTTAAAAAATAACTGAAAATCTTTTTTTTAATAGCCGCCTTTTTTCGAGATTTTTTTAAAAATCTTTTTTTTCTTGGTTCTTACAATGACATTTGTACTGATAAAGAATCTACCTTTTTATTTTTCAAATGACCAGAAGGGTTGGAATCGTGACAAAGATGGACAAGCTCTTTTTTTTCCTCTCTACTTCAAACGCGTGTAACTTCGTAAAATACATATTTTTTGAATATTTTTTTGCGAATTCTTAAAATATAAATAAATATACTTTACGAAATGAATGGTTAAAATATTAATGTTTTTTTAATCGACCGTCAAAAAACGCCCGAAATTCGGGCTTCTAGATTAGAATGCCAGAACAACAAAGTTTTAATAAGTTTGGTTATTTCTCCAATGAAGAAGCAAATATTGAGAAATCTTGCCGACAACAAAATATTTGGTACTTTACTCTTCGATACCAGGCAATACGTAAGTACCACCTAACCTAGCCTAAACTTCATCTCATTATTCATAATATCTAAACCCTTCATAGTTGATGTTGGCTTCATAAGAATGGCTCATTTCTTCGTAAGTTTCTTTTTTGTGTAAGTTAAGTAAGATTTGTAACAATCTCCACGTACGAAAATGGTTTTGCGTAAGGGGAGGCGTCAGAGTTGTACTCGTAGTCGGATTCTTAAATTTCAACCGAACAGACGTTATAATAACGTCAGATATTTTCCGAAAATGGCAAATTTACAAAATAAAAGAGATATGAAAATATGTAATATAATATGAAGAGGAGAGTTTTGAAAATATTTCTCCAAAGCGTTAAAATCAGCATAAAATATATTGCAGAACGAAATGGGCCGAGGCATGGCAGAGCGAAAAATATTAAGATTTTTCTATTTGGAAATCATTTTACGTAGAACAGACAGACACCCGAAGTTAACGACTAGAATCCTAGGAATTATTATGAAGAACGGCTGCGCGGCCTTTTTTATACCAAATTTTATTTTGGATTTGAGGACAAAATACCAAACCAAACAGAAGTATTGCAAATATCTAGTACGAACACGTGCTATTTCGTTTATTTTTGTTTTAAATCGTAAAATACAGAGGCATATACAGAAATCAATTTTTCATAATTTTACAGAATGTGACATTTTTGCGAGTTAATTATAATTACAAAAAAAATCTTAACCTAACTACTGAGATAATACAATGAAAACAAAATTCAAATTAAACGTCATAAAAAAAACATTTTTTGGGTAGAAATTTTAATTACATATACGGCAAATTTGTTTGTTGCAAACACCGTAAATCGGACTTTTGGAATTTGCACTTACGCCCATCAACATGCTTCTTTAACATTTTTATTATTTCAACATATTTCTGTAAATAAAACTTTTTTTTTTTAAATTACAATTGACTCAGAAATAATTGCCAAAGTTATCGAAAAATTGATTTCTTTAATTACCTAAATTAATGAAGTATTACACATCGGTACTAGATATTTACTATACCTTTTAATCAAAAAATAAATTTTCAGTTTTGTTAAGTAATTTGGCCTCAAATCTAAAATGATGTTTTGAATGAAATAGGCTGCGCAGCAGTTCCCCTTAAGGCCCGGTAGTACCCCCTAAAACAGAATAAGGAGAGATATGTAAATACGAGTTAGAGGGAGCGCGTTAATATTTATTTATTTAAACGCCATGCATTTGGCTTTTACATTCAAGTGATACATGATGCAATGGTTCACAGGAGGATATCAGTATGTTAAAAATAACAGAAATATATATAAATATTAAAAACGATAATACTTAAACGAAAATTGTGAAAATATTTAATAAAACACGATACGTTTAAAATAGAGCAAAAATTTCGTGGGGAATATCTAAAATAGCATAAGAAACACTGTGATTTTTTTCATACATACAACTTGTAAAATAACTGAAAAAACTTGTTTATAATAATTTTAGGGCATTCCTTTCGATTTTTTTCTATCGAGGGAATTTCATACAATTGCCGTGGGGAATGTATATGTCATAGTCAAAGGTGGATATGCAGTCTATTCGCGGAATGACTGGTTTATCCTAGGTTTGCCCAAAGCCTTCGGGCTAACCCCGAAATAAATTCCAATTTCGGCCTTTGATTAAAGTATTTTTAGTCAAACCTAGAAGTTCCTAACTTTTCAGTCAAACGTCGAAAGTAAAATAATCTGTTTCAGGCTTTGCCTAGTCGATCCTAGAAGGACTGGCAGACTCGGTCAAACGTCGACTGTACTTGTAACACGTTTAAACAAGTACTTGCGGTGTTCATGCAAGCAAGTTTATGCTTTCTCTGTAGTTCAAACAGTTAGATATTGCTTTATTATCACGAAAAGTGAGTATTTATGTCACGGGAGACAAAAAAAGTGCAAACAAATTGCATTTAACATTTCAATTTAGTTAAAATTAATTCGCTTACACGGATACGCCATTTTGTATGTACCGTTTTTTTTCATAGACAATCAATCATAATTACACAAACCCGCTAAGATAAACACAGTCTTGCCCACAAACCATTAAAAACCTGGGATGTTTTTTAAAATTATGATGAAATGAAGCTTTCGTAGTTTAACCTAAACCTTATTTTAACTATGAGAATAAAACAACAATAAACATTAAAATTTAAAAAAATAATTTAACAAACTGAGACTTTCTAATACCTAATTGAAGTTTGACTGGTCAAACCCCAATTTCATTAAGTTGAGTTTTGACGTTTGCCTGACCAAATTAGTTTCTACTAGGTTTGACGAAAATTCTTTAGTCAGAGGCCGAAAAACTTCATTTGTTTCGGCTTTGACTAAGACTTCAAGTCAGAACTGAGGATTGACTAGTCAAACCTAGGAGCGCCGGAGCTTTGTGGATTGACTATAACATATAGATATTATCTTCAAGAATAAAATACTTATAGTGGGCTTGCTGCGAAAAAGCACTAGGTCAATTTTTTGCTGTTTTGACTTAATGATGCGGTTTTGTTACTGGGTGGCCAATATTTAGTCTACGAGACGCACTTTGTCCTACCTACATATAATACTTTTCGAGTTATTATCTGAACTAAGTCAATTACGCATAAATCTTTTCAGCGAATGAGCACTTACTTCGTGCATATTCCTTGACTACATTGATACCGTACCGTGACATATAATTATAATTATACCGTGTGAAATAGCATTAAGTCAGACTTAATGCAATTTCGTTGAAATATTTTTTGTTGATCTGCGGTTGTTGAATAGCATTAAGTCAGACTTAATGCTATTTCGTTGAAAGATTTTTTGATGATCTGCGGTATTCAAAATCTGGCATTTAATAATAATAATAATTGGATAATTTATAGAGCCCTGTTTTTGTGAAAAATCACCTCAAAGGCGCAGTTGTGTTTAAGGTAAGTTTCTGGCTGACTAAATTACAAAAAAGTTGTCAAGAGCGGCAAAAATATTACAAAGTAGATAATAATATTAATTTCTCATTATTGAAGTCCGTAATATACGTAGGGGTAGGCGACAAGAAGTCATTGATCAGAATTTATTTATTTATTTACGACCTACTGGGCTTTTACAAGATATATACATAAGTAATACAGTTGTGTTAGCAAATACATAGTATTCAATATATATTGATTTATGATACATTTAAGACAAATTAAATGTGTAGGTATGGAAAGCGAAATTTGTAAAAAGACAAATAAAAACTAAAAAAAAATAGAAATACAGAGTGTATTCACTACGGAGTCGTGAAATCATACATTTTACTAAAATAATTATAAAGACTTCGTTTTGTGACTAATACGGAATCTTTAAATATGTCTACAGTATTCCCAAATTTATTGCCCAGATGATGCATTCTATTAATAGGTGTATGAGCTTCATAATTCGTTTTGAAATTGTCACAGAAAAAGGTAGCACTTTGTCTCGTATTTCTGGTCGGTATGTAAAATTTTATTTTGGAGAGAATTTCAGGGTTGTTAATGCAATTATTAATAATTTTATTTAATAGTACAAGGTCAAAGATGATCCGCCTATCTGACAGCGTAATTATGTTGAGTTGTTTCATCAAAATGACATAGTTAATATTTTGAATTGGAATATTTAGCTAAAAGTTAATAAATCTTAGAAATTTGTGCTGTACCCTTTCTATATTGTTGGAATGGATTTTATACATTGGGGACCAAATTGGCGAATTGTACTCTACCTGGCTTCTTACTAAAGAAGTGTACAATGTTTTCAAACATTATAGTGACTTGAAACCACTTGCTGTTCTGCATATGAACCCGAGCATTTTTAAAGCTCTATTTGTTATTTCATTTACGTGCAGAGTAAATGTTAACTTTTCATCAAATATAACACCTAAGTCTCTGATCTGAGCGACTGGTGTCAATTTTACATTATTTAAAGAGTATTCATAGGTAACATGACTTTGGATTTTACGAAAACGAATAACTTGGCATTTTTGAATATTAAGAAATAACGAGTTGATCACACACCAATGATACAATTTATCTAAATTTGATTGTAAAATATGACAATCCTCTATACTGCGTATCATTATATACATTTTCAAATCATCAGCGAAGAGAAGGACTTGTACGTCTTTAAATACAGTAACAATGACGACCTTCGTAGTCCAGTGGGTAAGACTCATGACTCACAATCCGGAGGTCGCGGGTTCGAACCCGGCGTGCGCAAATAAATTTTATTTGATTAATTTGTGTTATTTCACAATTAATTCATTTAAAATAATATATAGTATATTTGCGGCACGTTCCAGAGTGGAAGATACTATCAGTATCGCTCTGGTGTAAGACCACCATTCAGAATTGAAACGTTGCTTGAAAATGGCTTTAGCCGTGTTTGGTGACCAGATCTGAATAGCCAGGTACTTCCCAACCTTCCTCTTCCCCACCTCCTTCCCCTCCCCACTACCTTCAGCCTCACAACATACCCCAATTGGGGATGCCATAGTCTCACTGGCTCCAGACGGGAGCAGTTGAGATTCTTGTGCGGTATTCACTGTAAAAAAAAAAATTATAAATAATAAAAAAAAAATTGGTCCTAGGTGGGATCCTTGGGGAACCCCACTTGTGGCTTCGAAGATGTAAGATTCTACAGAATTTATTTTAACACAGAGCTCTTTTTTACTAAGATTACTGTTAATCCAGATCAATAGGGTTCCTTTAAAGCCCAACATACTTAATTTATGTACTAGAATATGTCGTCTAACTTTATCAAAAGCTTTGGAAAAATCTGCGTATATCGCATCTACCTGATGCTTAAGGACAAAGGAATCAGTTATATAATTTTCATAAATGAGTAAGTAACTTAAAGTATTTCTACCTGTGATAAAGCCATGCTGATTGGGTACTATTATATTATTGATTTGTTTTGTAATGACATCTAGGACTAATGATTCAAAGAGTTTGGGAATAGCGGACAATATACATATTGGTCTGTAATTTGATACATCGCTTTTATCTCCCTTTTTGTGAATAGGCGTTAAAAAGCTTTTTTTCCACTGATCTGGAAAACACCCTGACGACAAAGACTTGTTAAATAGTATAAATAATGGATAAGTCAAACTGGCTATACAAGATTTTAAAAATATTGGAGGAAAACCATCTGGTCCAGCAGATTTATTAGAATCTAATGATTTTATACCCTTTTCTATTGCAGCTATTTCAATGAAACAATGGCTTAAGTTGAGTGATTTTTCAAGTGATATATCATTAGGAGTCTCACTATCAGGAATATCCTTGTCATAAACACTTTTAAAGGAATCTGCAAAAAAATTGTTATTAAGATACATGGTATTGGGTAAATTACAGTCATTCTTTCGCTGTGCATTAGAAAAATTCCACAATATTTTTACATTATGTTGAACCTCTTTTTCCATTAAACTAACATAATCATTGTAACATTTTCTGGATAATTCTTTGCATTGCCTTCTTAACTTAGTAAAGTTTGTATAATCGTTTATGTTTCTAAATAACTTATATAATTTGTGCATTTGTTTTTTATTGTAAATTAATTCTTTTAATTCTTTTGTAAACCATATGGGATATAGAGAAGCCTTAACATAAATTTTAGGAACATAAAGTTCTCTTGAAGTGTTTAATAATGAATAAAATTGTTCTACTTGATCAGTTATATTGTTACCAGCCTCTAAAAATGACCAATCTAAATGGTCAAGATAATCAAAAATATTTGGGTAGTCAGCTTTAGTAAAATTGTACGTTGAAGTTTTTGAGTTCTGTAAATTTCTAGACTTATTTGTAATAATAATGTCTAACGCCGGGTGATGTTGATCAAGAGGTAATAACAGTTCGTCCGAATGTTCGACTATTGTCTTTGGGTCATTAGAATTGTGTGATATCAAAATTATACAACAAAATTATATCAATATCACATTTCAAGAAAAATATTTGACGGTTTAATGTGATAAAAAGAATTATACCATTTGAGCTTCAAAATTCTTGTGTCGACGACAGCGAAATATATGATAATTATTTTAATGTAGCGGATGAAAATCATATTTCATAAAAACATCTATTTTGTAAAAAAATATGTTTAATTAAAATAAAAATGTTACACCACCAAACTATTTTAACTTCGGTGCTTGAAATATTGTGTCAGTGAAAAAGCATTCAGTCATGCAATACCTACTCTTCTATTTTTTAAAAGATAGTATGATTTTTTCTGTTATTTTTAAATAATAAGTACAGGCATAAGTAGACAATAAAACAATCTATAATATTCTATTCGTCACTATAATGACTTCAATATATTTTTAAAAAGTTAACGTTGCTCAAACTTTCAAATTCAATTATCTCGAAACTAGTATTTTTGACTTAGTGCTTTTCCGCAGCAAGCCCTCGATATATATGTAGGTATATATTTTTTAAGAACTTTAAAAATTAAAATGTTTTAGGGAAATATGTAATAAATCGGTAGAAATGCCCGGCCCTTAAGTACACGATGTTTCATATTCCAGAATAATATTATTATTATAATCTGTAATATATTTCACCGGGAAATGGAAATCTCGGAGTCCGATTCCAAACGTTTTGACTTGTCGAGAATTATGGTAAAGTGCCTACTTAGTTCACTTTGAAATAATTGCAGGGAAATTACATAGGTGCATTTGTGTGGATGAGCTTTGGTTATTTGACTATGTAACCCCATTTCCAAACGTAAACGCAGGCAGCGCTTTCATCCAGTGGGTTATTGGAAACCCTTCAATAGCTTGGTACAGAAGTGCTGGCCGCTCAACGCATGTGAGCCGCTCTCATCTACCAATAGGTTAATAAATACTTGAACATTGAAGGGAAGGCCCGAATACATTATATTATGTAGGCACAATTGGTTGTATATACTTAATTTTGCCCTTTTATTTTTATTTATTTATTCGCCAATTGGGAGCGGCTCACGGCCTTGTCTGTATGAAGCTAATGATATTTTAATCGATTTTGATCTTAAATAAATGTCTAAATATCAGTAATGATGGTTAATAATAATTATGCAAGCTTATTGATAAAATATTGTAATTTTTGATAAGTGCATAATTTCATAATGTTTTGTGTCCTTTTTTGATTAATTATGAAAACTCTATACTATACATATATATATATATATACAAATATTCACAAATCAAACTAACCGGTGAAACATATAATTTTCGAATATTTAATTAAATGAAGACAATAATAGCGAAACTCAATCGAAAATCTGGGGTCAGAAAATTATCTTCCAACCAACCAACATTATCTTCATTTTCTTAACGCACATATTATTGGCTGCTATCTTTATATATGATTGCAAGATTTAACTCGAACTAAATGCTATCTAGATGGTGTCTGGATAAATTTTTATACATTTTATTTGTTAATACGCGACATCTATTGACTTTTCTGCAAGTCTAGGATGAATATTTATTTTTAACTTTATGAGTAAAATCTCAAATTATAATATTTAATAAGTCAATAATATGTGCGTTAAGAAAATGAAGATAATGTTGGTAGTTCATAGTCGAAGAATGATACAGTTAAAAGTGACTGAATTGGATATGGGTTCCGTAGCTCAGTTGGTAGAGCACTTGCCATGTAAGCAAAGGGTCCTGGGTTCGAGTCCCAGTGGAGCCAATATCTTTTTCTGATTTTTCTGTCTCCAGATTTTCGATTGAATTTCGCTAATATTGTCTTCATTTAATTAAATATTATATAAATTGAGATTTTACTCATAAAGTAAAAAAAAAAAATTAATATTATTTTCTATTTACAGAGAAAAATGGAAGATTCAACTGTTTCATCATAATTTTTTTGATCTAAGGCGACCAATATTCAACAATAATAGGCCACTTGCATCACATTTAAAAAAAAAATCCGGTTTAGGCAAATATTCTAAGACATTCTGTATTTTTTTTTAATCGTATTTTTGAAACCAAGGCGGTTTTTTGAAATTTCAATCCGAAAAATCAGACCATTGTTTATAAACCGGAAAGACGGGACATAATTTTATGGGTGCGAAAAAACGATAATTAAGTAGCCGAAAAACATTTTAAAAAAAGAACATTTTCCACACGAAAAGCAATAAATTGTACGGGGTTCTCTTCGTAACATCTGTAAAAACACCGCTAACTTTATCAAAAAATCAAACCAAAGGATAAAGGATAAGTTCGCATAGAACAAACAATAAATCTAGTGAACATTAAACGCAAATTCAAAAATTCGTCGGAAATCAAAGTGTTGCCATACAAAAAAAAAAATAATCGGAATTTTACAAAATTAAGGGAACATAATCGGAGACAGGACATTTTCATGTAGTGACGTCACGAGCTCAAATATTGGATTTATTTATTAAAAAAAAAAAAACACACATTTCTAAAAAAATTTACTAACATCTTAGTAAAAAAATCTATCCACACGATTTTTTCCAAGTCGTTATGAAATTCATGCAAGTGGCTTATTGTCATGTATAACTATTAACTAAGTTCCGTGTCGAATAAAATACCGAATTCAAAATATAAAATCAAGCAGCTCATAACGAAAAAAGAGATATTTCCGTGGCGCCCCTTTTCATATTTTTTACCCCATAAGACATAAGATATGCGAAATTTAAAAAAATATATGTATATTTCCGGCGCCCGTCACTTCGAGCGCCAGATGTTCCGCCAAAAAGAATAAAGACAGCCATTTGTCGCGTTCAATGTTTGCGCGGCCATTGGCAAACAAAGCTCTGTGCGCCACTGTAAAGTCTGCACTGAACTCAGTGCAGTGTGCCCTGTGCAGTATCTACGTGCAGTCTGCAGTCTGCATTGAGAGGTCCGCGCGGCGGCCACTGGTCTGGGTACAGGATGTACGGCAAAGATTTTTATATGCACCGATTTCATATTTTATACCTACGTAGAAAACTGCAAAAATGCAGAAAATGGAATATATGGAAAATAGGGATATGAAATTATATTACAAGACCACAATGATGTATTCATTAATCATGTCCCACAACAAAACAAAGACATTGGCTGCTTTTGTAATTCTCGCGGAAACGGCACGGCGATTTCATTTCTTTAATACGATAGAGGGAGATGCAAGAAAATAAACACTTGTTTTAAAAAGTGAAACTTCTTTAGCACCGTTGTGATTTGAAACTAGATGAAATTGAAAGAAACACATACATATATAGGATTTGGCCTGCAGAGAATGAGATAGCAATAAAATATATATTTATTGGACGGGTACTCGGTTCCAATATAATACGATAAATCCGCAGTCCCACGCAAGCCTCCTTCGGCCTAGTGTAGAGGTAAGGTGTAATCGAGGTATAAAGCGCCTGACGAACCTTAGCGGCCAGATATTCAGCTGACTAGGGATCGAATCGAAATCCAAAAAAAACAAATATTTTTATTTTTGTAAAATCAGTACACAATCTTCAAACCGCTCCGAAATGAACAGGCAAAGAAAACACAAAAGAAAGCGACATCAAGCGACTCCGAAGAAGAAAACACAACTACTAATAAGATGACCAAATGTATAGGAAAAGGTGCACCGAAATTCAACGATTGCACGACGACTAACATATGGGAAAAATCATCCTTCACATTGATAAAGAAGTGCTTCATAGTCTCCCCACTCTTGTCTACTTCCGTTTTCTGATGGTTTCACTTCTACCGCGTGTGAACACTATTTTTTTTTATTTATTTGAAGCAAGCAGACGCACGTATATCATTTCTCTCATCCTTTGTCTCACTATTATTTAGTCATTTAGTCAATTTAGTGTATAAGAAAGAGCTAAGCGTTATTGTGATAAGGAACGTACGTTTTTTGCCTTTTTTGTGCCGTCACCCTGCCGTAACCGTAGAACTTATTTAAAAAAAAAAAACAGCTATTGAAATGATTTTTCAAAGCTGCTTAGGGGGCATCCATTAATTACGTGAGCACAAACGGGGGGGGGGGGGGGTCCAGCAAAATCTCACGTCACTTGAAAAAAATATACGAATTGGCTCAAATTTATCTCACCGAGGGGGAGGGGGGTCTAGATTGGAAGAAAAACTGCTCACGTAATTAATGGATAGATATAAGAAGTTATATTGACCTAGAACTTCCAGACACAAAAAGACGGTAGAAATTGACTTGACGCCAGAGCTCACCAAGAAGAAGAAGTCAAATTATAGCTTGCTTAATGGGTGACATAATGACCCTTTGGAATAACAAGGTTCTATCTGTCGCTGTAACGTCATGCGATAATGAAATTTTACTATAGATCCAATTATCGTATGATGTGACCGCGACATATGGAACCTTGTTATTACAAAGGATCGATAAATAAATACCGCACCGATAAAATAAATTTAACACCGAATTATTACTGTTCATGTTCTCTTTATATTTACATAAAGATGTGGCTGTGGTTTTAATTTTTTATCCAAATTACTAACTTTTAAACAAGGGAAAGATCACTGTGTTTACATCTGAAAATCTCTGCGTTAAGTCAGGGCAATACCGGGGACATCTGCTACTCATTTAAAAATAAGTAACAAATTGTACGGCTTGTGGAGATATATCGCGCGGTTACTACAGCAGCTATAGAGATTTAATCTCCTTACATCGCATAAACCGACCAAATCAAACCAATTTCCCTGGCAAGCCATTTGGTCGAATTCCTCCTCTCGTGTAACCAAAATAATGACGTAATTTAATATCACAAGTCTGAGGGATGAGTCTGGCTTTGTTTATAGAGCGAACATTCAGCGCGGCGTGTACCAAACGACAATCTTTAATCCGCCCTAAAATTCCTAATGCGATATACGAATAAAAAAAGAATATAACACCAGAAACAAATATTCCATTTAACCCATAGGTTCTCAACGTGGGCGATAACGCCCCCTAATTAAGCTGGCATTGAGATGGCACAGTGAGGGCGTGGGCAGATAAAAAAAATGGTCTAAAAAAGAAAGAAAAAACACAGTAACTAATAGGTTATCTTACGTGCATTATTCTTATTAAGAATGACACTCTATCATGAATACAAGAAGGAAGTAAAAAAACAAAAGAATTGCTTTTTTACTTGCTAAAAAAAAGGTAAAACAGATAATTTAATATATTTTTAATCGAGTTACTGATTCCGTGACAATGATTTAGCCCAACCGCTCAGCGTTCCGTCTCACTTGAAATCGGATATCCTCATCCCATTTGAATTTCGAAAATACAGTTTGGGATGGAAATATAGGCTCAAAAAATTGGTCCTATATTTGGATTACAAAATAAGTTTTTCTTAATGGTACTGACAAAAATGCATGCTAATTTAACCCCTTCCACCCGCGAATCAACGAGCGTGCTCACAAATCAACAGCTGTTTGATTGTGAGCATGCTCATTTAGGCGAGACACATGCTACTAGGTATCATTTACTCATCAGAAGTCAGAAGCAAGAGATCATGCGACTGACGAGCATGTGTGTCCGTAGCTTTATTCTATGGTTATATCTTATGCGACTTAGGTATTAATGCGTCGGCAGGTACGGTAGTGGCTTTCACAAACTACGAACACCGTTAAAAAGTATTAGCTCTATTTTGGAGAATTTGCAACTTATTTTGTTCTCTGTTACATAAGAAAAGAATAGTTGAGCAGTAGTTAAACTGTGAAACAGTAATGGAGTTGTATAAATAGTGATTTTAGTTTTACTGGAATTTTTTCCAATTATCTTTCGTGTACACCAGCGATTTTTGTGACTGGGGAAAAGAAACTATCTCCTAAGTACAACAGTGACACTTTTCCAACAATTTTCCTGGATTACAAAATAAGTTGAAAATAAATAATAAATTGATAAATAAATAATATAATATGATAATCTAATATAATATAGTATGATATAATATATGTAATATAATAAATACAATATAAATAATACAACAGGTATATAATATAATAAACGCCTCGGAACAGACTTTGTCTAGTGAAGTGGGTAAAATAAATCTATGTACATAAATTAAATTAAAATAAACGCCCGGGTTGCCGGCACTGAAAACTGATTATCTCTACCATATAATATGCAGTGAAAGGTTATAAAAAAAGGCATAATTACAAAATTAACAATACTAAAATATTTAAGAAATTGCGAAAAGTGGAAAAAGTAAAACACTTCACGGTGGATCATCAAAATCAAATCAGCTTACAAGGAAGCCGGGACACAGCCGGGAATTTCCTTACGCGCGCGCGCGATGCAATTTAGAGGTAGCCCCTTAGGAAGGGAAGGTAGACTAACATAAAGGCAAAGCGATCTTATTACAGAACCTGAGTAGAAATTCCGTTGGATACATACTGTTCTAGCTGCTCTGCAAACGAAGGAGAAGGAGAGGAAGTTTTGGGAATGAAAAAGGTATGAGAGGTGAGTAGGAATCTGGGGTTCAGTGTGTCCAAAGAAAAACCTCACCCCATGAACTCGGGCACCCCTGTTAAGTCACTAAACATAGCGAACCACTTCGGGATGACCTATGGCAGAGGTCTTGGTTATCCAAAAAGCGGTTCCCGGGGGCGGCGGTATCCATTTGCGCCTCACAAATTGTGAAAAATATAAAAGTGCGTCAATTCAGCACCGAAGATACTCTTTGGACTTTGGATAGTCTCTGGTGTCTCTCGCTAAACGTATTGCTTAAAATGGCGAAAGCTGTACCTATTTAGAGATCAGAACATACTAGCCAGGTGTACCTACTACTTGTCAACCTTCTTCATTTCTAACATTTCACTGGTTCCCCGCTTCAAGTATGCATTTGAGCTAATGCGCATCATATTTAGAAAAATTCCTATATATTAATGCACCTAAGAAATATATTAATTTCTATTTGGAAAGGGGCAGCGTTAAACGATCATATAAAAGCAAAAAACTATGAAAAAATAGACCCTACCGTAAGTCCATTAAAAGATTTCCTGCTGTTGTATTACGTATTAGTTTATCCCCCATTTAATCTAAAGCATTTGGCATGGAAAACTGTCGCACATCCACCAATCCCAATCTAGTGAGAACTAATCTAGTTTAGTGTTTAGTAGATATGGGAATACTTGACCATCGGAAAATGTCAACAAAAACAAACACGTAATGAAAATTCCGTTCCATTGAATTTCAAAAGGTCGCCACTAGACTGTAGCTCTAGAGGGAGGGGTGCTGTGTTCTATCACGGTGGGGACTGTTCTGGAGGGTGTCGGGAAGAAATTGCACGGGCGTGAAATTCACCTACCAATATTACACTACCAGAATTACATAGGGACGAAAAATTACACTTGGATGAAATTATACATACGTAACTAAATAAACAACAGTTTTTTTGAGTTTTAAATTTTGGGGTGTGTATCCAAAAAAAACATTTTAAAAAGAAACTAAACTTAGGCTAGGTTTTTTGACGTGTGTAATTCCAGTAGATGTAATATAAGTAGGTGCAATTCTCTTCATATGTGATTCCGTCCTAGTGTAATTCTACATGGCAGTGTAACATTGGTACCTAAAATTCACACCTGTGTAATTTTGTCATGTAACATTATAATTAAATTAAGTAAACATACTACCTATTGCAGTGCGAAATATCAATTTTATTATTAAAATTATATTCTTGAATATTGCTTAAAGCAAAAGGCGAAATTAATCATAAATGTGCCAATAATACAGTGTGAACTCTGCGGCAGGTACCTATATTGAACCTTACCTGGCAGTACCTAGTCCAATATAAATCAGGGGTGTTGCACTGTGAGGTTCAAAAATATTAACGAAAAGTTTCAGATATCTAAATCAATATGGAATCCATTAATTTCGTCACAATTGCAAAGGAAGCAGTTGACAAATTAACAACTGTCATGATGAACCCTAATAATAAATTCAACAAAGAGCAGATTGCAAAAATAATACCGGAGTCCAACAACATCATGGCTTCAATTTCTCATATGGCGGCTATAATGGCGAAGTTGGAAGGTGAACTCGCTGTTTACAAAAACTTGTCTCAAAATCAACCGACTCAAAAAATTCCAGACCTTTGTGAAACCATAATGGAATTGGAAGAAAGGAAGGAAAAATCGAAAAATGCAATCTTTCTAAACGTACCGGAAACTGAGTTGTCTCAAGAAGAAAATTTGACAAATGACTCAAAAATAATAATATCCACTATCAAAAAAATTGATGACATACCAACACAAAATCTAAAAATATACAGACTTGGTGCTAAAAAACCTGGAGTCATCAGACCAATTAAAGTGGAATTTGATGATTCTTTCCAAGTAAAACACATTCTTCGGAATAAATTTAAAATTACCGATGGAATAAAGATAAAACCGGACTTGACAATAACTCAACGAAATCACATGAAGAATCTGATAATAGAATTAGAACAACGGAAAAATAGCGGTGAAACAAATCTCACGATAAAATATGTTCATTCTATTCCGAAAATCGTTCAACAGCATACACCAAAAAACTACACAATAAACTAAATCACTGTTACCTTTATTATCAAAACGTCAGAGGAATTCGAACTAAACTGGACACTCTTAGACTACAAATAACTACTTCAATATTTGATGTGTTGATTTTCACAGAAACTTGGTTACATCCGGATATTCACACTGCAGAACTAGGAATTTCAAGATACAACGTTTTCCGCCGGGATAGAAATCAATCTTCAAACGATGACATTAAAAACAATAAAAGAAGAGGGGGTGGAGTTCTGATTGCAGTAGCGAAAAATATTGTCTCCAGACAGTTAAATACAAAAAACGTTGAAATAGAGCAATTATTTGTTATGATTAATACAGGTAAAAACAGAATTTTATTGGGTAATGTGTACATTCCGCCTAAATCGGATATTAGTATTTATAATAAACATTTTGAAGATATTGAAATTTTACAATTAAAATATCCAAAAGTAAAAATAATTATAACTGGCGATTATAATCTTCCGAACATCATTTGGAATCAAAACTTTATGGAATTGACAGGTATAGAAAACGCTGGCTTGTCAACTATAAACAAAGAAGTTATAAGCATGTCAAATTTTATAAATCTAACACAATTAAATAAAATTGAAAATTGTAATAACAAAATACTGGACTTGGTATTTTCAAGTGACACTTCAGTAACTGTAGTAAAATCAAGTGAAATAATATTACCTGTAGATAACTATCATCCTCCATTAAATATTAGCATATCAATAAATAAAATACCAAATCTACAGTGTAAAAAATCACTTCACAATTTTAATAAAGCTGATTTTAATCAAATTAATGAATGCTTAAATGCTACTGATTGGACTTTTTTAAAACAAGAAAATATTAACGAAAATATCAACGTATTTTATAAAATAATTCACAATATCATAGAAAAAAGTGTGCCTTACATTACATGTAAAAAAAATGTTTTCCCTCAGTGGTTCAGTAAAGATTTAATTGACTTGACTCTATTGAAGAAGAAAATACATAAAAAGTACAAAAATTCTAAATCAATTAAAGATTATATTCAATTCAATTCAATTCGACGACAATGTCACGATCTTTCTAAAAATTGTTACAAAGAATACTTAAATAATGTGGAAAATTCAATTGCAAATAATGACATCAACACTTTATGGAAGTACTCAAAGTCATTAAAAAGAAATGAAATAGATATACCTGCTAGCATGTTTTATAACGGCATAAATGGAAATAATGCAGAAACTATTGTTAATTTATTTGCTTCATTTTTTAAAGATGTATATGATAATACAATTGAGAATAGTAAAATTCCTTTTTTTTCATCTAACATCAATTTACAAATTTCTAATATTCACATAGATATAAATGAAATTAAAACTCATATTAACAAATTAGATATAAAAAAAAGTTCGGGTCCTGACAAAATACCACCAATTCTATTGAAACACTGTATACATGCCTTGTCGTATCCCCTCTATTTAATTTTTAATATGTCATTGTCATCGGGATATTTTCCAATTGCATGGAAAAATAGTTACATCACACCCATATTTAAAAAAGGTGACAAATGCGATATACGCAACTATAGACCTGTGTGTATACAGTCAACTATTCCAAAACTATTTGAAAAAATTATTTTGGATAAAATTAGTTTTAAATTAAATGGGATTATAACAGGGTTTCAACACGGTTTCATGAAGAATAGATCAACTCTGACAAATCTACTGATATATGAAAACTTTATAGCGAATGCCTTTGCAGATAAATGTCAAGTAGACTCGATATATACTGACTTCAGCAAGGCATTCGATAAAGTTTGCATTAAAATATTGATAAATAAATTAAGGAGTATGGGTATAACCGGGAACTTTCTTAAATGGGTAGAGAGTTATTTAACAAATAGACAACTGTTTGTAAAGTTAAATGACGTAATATCGGATGCCTTTTCTGCCACTAGTGGTGTGCCACAGGGCTCCCATTTAGGACCAGTACTGTTTATTTTATTTATTAATGACATTGTAGACGTTTTTTCCGATGTTGATATCCTGTTATTTGCTGATGATTTAAAATTATATAAAAAAATTAAAAATACTTCTGATTGCATAATTTTACAAAAAAATTTAAAAAACTTGTTTAATTGGTGTATAAGCAATAAACTGGCACTTAACATTAGTAAATGTCAAATAATAAGATTTTATAAAATAAAGAAACCGACCATTTATGAATATAATCTTGACAAAATTATATTAAACTCAGTAGAAACAATAAATGATCTAGGTATTATTTTTGACTCAAAACTTACATTTATTAGCCATATAACTAATATTATTAATAGAGCAATGAAGATTTTAGGATTTATTATTAGAATAACCAAACAATTTTGTAACATTGATACTATTCGCATTTTATACATAACGCTAGTGAGAAGCATTTTGGAATATAATTCTACGATTTGGGCTCCACATTACAATATCCATATTCAAGCGATTGAAAAAGTCCAGCATAGATTCCTTAGGTATATTAATTTTAAATTAGGTATTCCAAGAGAATCCATGGACTATAATTTGTTATTAAACTGGACTAATCTCGTAAATTTATCAGATCGCAGAAAAATCTGTGATCTATTAATATTATATAAAATAATTCACTCGGTCTTGGATACCCCTGACTTAATAGAACTAATACGATTTCATTGCCCTGGTCGCGCTAACAATAGACTCACTCTACCGTTCTACTATAATAACACACATACATTATCACATTATTACTCACCAATCAGTCGATTACACATGTTGGGAAATGAACATGCTAACATCGGCGACATTTATTTCTTAAAATTAGCGCAATATAAACATGCACTCAAAAATTATTTTTCATTAAATGTTGAAATGAAATGATAATATTTCTCATTGTTCTTTTTTTGTTATTTTTTGTTGTGATACACAAAATGATTGTATGTTATTTTTAAGTTTAAAACTACTATTATGTAATGATTTTATTTTTTTTTACTTTTGTACTCGATTATATGTTTATTTATAAAAGGCAGTATAGCCGTTTATGTATTTAAAATAAAAATTATGGACGAAATTACACCTACTTCAAATACACCTACTAGAATTACACACACATACACACAAAAAAACTTTTATTTTACATATAATATTATCGTCGCTGGGCGCGTAAAACCTCCAATGTAATTTTACAGGTGACTGAAAATAACATTTTTTATCAGGAAAATAAAGGGAGACAGATTAATTTATATTTATTGTGTACTTTAATAATCATTATTAATACAAATAAATATTGTTCGAGGTCCACCACCATTTTCTTTCATCAAAATTGATTTTCACTCACGATTTTTTCACATTACGCGCCCAGATGACGTTATATTGTTTATATATAATTTTAATAAATTTTTTTTTATCTAATTAAGGAAGTATATAATATAATACGCTTCCTGGTGTTAATTAATATTTCCCTAATTGAGAATACTTGTATTTTTAATACGTTTTAATTTTAGAGTAGGTATGTTAAATAAATTTCGTATTCGAAAAAAAAAACTAATGTTTTTTTCTCGGGTTTTTTTGACGTAATTGCAGTAGTTATAATTATCTCCATGTGTAATTTCGTCCATATGCAATTCCGGAATTGTGTAATTCTGCTTGGCAGTGTAACATTGGCGCGTGAAATTCCCGCCTGTGTAATTTCGTAATGTAAACCATTTTGGAGGCACCTACCCTACTGGAGGCACCTACCCCTCGTGATGTTCCGGTGTGAATTTACTTGTCTCAACCGAGTGCGCTAATCCGATACGGGACGTGAGAGTGTGAGAAGCTTGCCGGCAGAGAGACAGAGAGAGAGAGAGAGAGAGAAAGTAGAACCGCTGAGCACCAAATCCGCCGGAAAAGTCACCAGCTACCTTCATAGTTACCGGGTTACGTGGGGCGGATCAGTCGGCGTAGGCAAATCGGAAAAGCGATACCGGATCGGCTGCCTTCATTAATTACTATCGGCCTTCAAGCGAGGCGATTAGCGATGGGAAAAAACTGGGTCGACAAAGAGGTGTAGCAGGGCAAGGAATATTTTCAAATTCGGCGAAATTAGTTTCCTAAATTATCGTAACGTCGCACAGAAGATTATTTACGGAAACTACTGGGAAACAATTCAAAAATTTCAGGTAAAATAATTATATTTGCGTAGTCTTATTTTATACATAAATAACTTGAACGAATTTCATGTTGAAACACAATACGGAGGCGTGGACACGATTTCAAACATGGCGCTTTCAAAATTCAGTCGACCACCGCCAAAGAAAGGTCTTACGTTACGCCCTAGTCGGATAGCTGCAGTGTGTTTGTTTCGAAGTTTTGCTGTAAGAATTACAACCATGCAAAATATAGCTGGATGTGTGTACATAAATATTTAAATTTTTCAGATAAATATATTTTTAGTGTATATAGGTTTTAAGGGTCACAAAATGGTATTTTTCTAAAGAGATTTTTTAACGATCTTTGAAATTTTACGAGAGTGCATGTTTTTTCGTTCAAATTGGTGTGTTGTCTCACGCACATTTTATTGATTGCGTGTTAGTTTTGAACTAAAAAAACACTATTTCGGCGCCAACTCGTACCAACTCTTTAAAAAAACTCTCTTTTTTTAGGGAGCCATCTACGAATTGTTCGCAGAGAGCTGTTCAACTTTTTACGAGCAGGTGGACTTTTGCATCCGAATTCATTTAGATCCCGAATAATATTACAGGACTACATCATCCAGAAGTTTATTTTAAAAAATTGTTCATCGAATATGAATTCAGCGGTCGCACAAGCCATAACTTCATTCAAACTTGCACTCACCACGCGATGGAAGAGTTGTAAACACGTGTTCCTCCGTGGTTGAAAACATGTAGAGAAATATTTTCTGCGCAGACATAGCCTATGGCTACAAGATGATATTATCATCAAAAACATTGACCTACCCAGCTCTAGTAACCTTTCAGAGCCAGCCAAGTCGGCCGGGCGACCGGAAAAAGCTTTTGAACGGAGTAGCGAAAAATCTAAACGACAAAAAATAGATTCGTTTATTGAAGATCGTTTTTTGGAGGAAATTTATTTTGCAACAGAAATCATCGAGAAAAAGAGATGCAGCAAAGGTATTGAAAGTCATTACATATTGTTCAACACGAGACTACAAGAATTAAAAGGATTTTTAACTATTAAAAAAACAAATATTTTATCTTGTTCTCCAAAAGAGGCATAAGCTATGATGGTGTCTAAAAAACTTAGCAGATATAATGAGAAACATACCTAATGCTCCGATAAGGGGCCAAAGCAATAAGTTGTAATTTGTACCCATCTTACAACAAAATTATTGAACAAAAGCAAGCTTGTTATCCTCACTAAGATTCTGTCATAATAACCGTCAGATCAGCGAAGATAAAACTTCAGGCTTTAGTTGACTTAACGCTGTGCGACTATGTCAAGTTCAATCTGAGATTTTAACAGCGTTTGTTGATTTCATCTCAAATGCGAGACCCATACTTATAAAAAAACCTCAATAAAAAAAATATTCCTACAAATATTTGAAAACATGTAATACGAGTATTATTATCTATGAAACTATTGTCATATGTTTCATAAATCCATCATTTAATATGTCCGTACCATGTACCCAAGGTATCATATATAATGGTAAATAACATGTGTTTCACAAAAAACGAATAAACTTTTATTTAAAACCACGAAATAATTGTTTCCCGCTAGAATCGTTAAATAGACCACTGTGCGTCGCCAGTGTCGGTTTTTAATGCAATAACTTTAGAATCCGGACGAATCCTTTTAGTCCGGTAAATTTAACTATTTTACCTTGCATTAAATGGGGTAGTTGTGATTTTTTTAAATATGATGTAATTTTTTTTTAAACTTTAGCTCTACACAGGAGGCCCTGAGGAAAATAATTTTCTTCAGGACCTACACCATCTTAGGGGATGCTGTGTGGGAGTGTCATTTTAAGGAAGGGAAGGATAGAAAGTTCTGGGAAGGAAAAAGGTAGGAGGGGAATCTGGGAGTCAACGTGCCCAAGAGTGACGGACGTATGAATCCATCCCTCTAACTGCGGTGTAAGGCGATCGGTCGAGAGAGTCCGGCTGGAAAGGTCAAAAGTCAAAGGTCTCCTTCAACCAGTCTCTCAATCCGGCCCGCCACGGAGCAGGTGGACTGACGCATCCGCCGCTAAACCTGGACAAACCTCACCCCATGAACAACGGTACCCCTGCTAAGTCACCAAACGTAGCGAACCACTTGGGTTGACCTATGGCAGAGGTATGGCAGAGGCATGACGAAGGCCTAATAAAAAAAAAGTTTTCGACCATTTTCGCGAAGTCATTTGCCGAGTTGGTACTGAATTAAGATTCATCAGGATAATCTCATTCAGCAGGGTAGGTATCCTATTTTCAATTTTCGGGCCATCTTTTGGGCCAGCTAGTAGCCAATTTCAGAGAAATTTGTGTGTGCCGAAACCGATTAGCAAGTTGACTTAAATATGAAAATGATGTAAGTAGACAAAGTTTTAATGTATCATTTAAAATAAATTAATGTATGCGAGGATTTTTTTCCGCTGGTTAAAAAGGTTGCCGAAAGGGCCTCCTAATCTCGGACAAATTTTATTAGATTGTAATAATCACTCTCGATAATCGAGCAAGTGTAAGTTGTTGAACCCACATGGAATCATGTAGCACATTATCCAACTTGATTAAAGGCGGCGAGCTGGAAAATGAACAATTAATAATTACCCATATCACCCGGGCCTGGGATAAGAGATTTCCGATAAAATAGTACTGGGGTACTTTTTCCCAGGTGTTAATATTTATTAGTGAGGGGAGTTAGTAAATTTCGAAAGATTGGAACTCTGTAGGGTAAATATTTGTTTGGAAACTGTAAATAATAAATGAATAAAAAAAACAACCCTGTTTGAGGAAAGCAAGAAAACGGACAGGAAAATCACGAGGAAGGTATTTTTAGGAACTGTATTATGTTATAAGGTATGTAGAGAGAGTAAGAATTAAGAATGGAGATTGAAAATCTTTCGTCGTTCCAGAGACAAAAGTACCCGTGATGTTTTGGTGAAAGAGACTGTGGAGGTAGAACAATGTCATTGATCTGCAGTCGAGCGGCAATCCGATTGGTACCCCATCAACCAATTGGAATCAATCTCTGTCACAAGACTCCCGCTCGCGCTGCGACGAAGATCACCATTATCACCAATTATTTCTGCTTTAAACTCCCGGTCAAGACGCAACTTGTAGGTATATCGTGTTTGTTCGCCCTTCACATTAATTATTAATATTAATATTTAACTACGGTGTTCTGTTTCTGATATAATTTGTAAATAAACTTGTAAGTATTGTATCGACATCCTGCTATTTGATTTAAGACACACCTTACACATATAAACATCTTCATTTAATAACATAAGACTAATATCAAGATCTAAATAGCCAAGTACTTTCCAATCTTCAGACGGGAAGCATTCTTAAAAAAAAGAATGTGACAGTTCAACTGGCTTCAGGCTTTGAACAAAAACAAATTTTAACAAATACAAACGATCATTAATAGAACAGTTAGACCAAGCATACAAAAACTGCGAAGGTAAACACAAGCTTTGGACAAATACCAGGCAATAAAAGAATACAACAATCTTTCAATTGATACAAAAATGAGGGAAACAAAAAAAATTGATACAAAAGTAAAAGATGGATTAAAAAACAAAAAAAGCAAAATTACAAAAATGTTATAACGTAAAAGAATAAAACATACCTACATACATAACACAATTCCATTATAAAACACACATTATACATAATCGTACCTTATAAGACAATAATAATAATAATTGGCTAATTTAGATAGCGCCGTTTTCGTGGAAAACCACCTCAAGGGCGTTATGCTAATAAATATATAAGATATATAATTTTTTTTTTCATTACCGTCTTTAAGCATTTAAAAAAATAATATATTTGATACCTTATCGAAATTTGCATTGTAAAATGGGGTCTTGGGGGAAATAATACCAAGATCAAGCGATTGTTTATTTTCATAAAAAGATAACTAAGCAAGATAACAATTTTTTCAAAAATTGCGGCGGAATACAAAATAAGCGAGAATAGTAGTGTACACTTTTAAAATTAAAACATAATAACTGCGTTCTTATCAAGAGAGTTTGAAATTTAAAAAAAAAACGAAAAGAAAAATTCGCGTTGCAAGTCTTCTAGAAATAGCAACATATTTAGAACGAAGATGTTATCGGAAATTGTTTCGTCATTTACTCCCCGATTGTGATTCGCCAATAAAAGTTGACGCAAAGTGGAGGGATCATGCGGCTCGCGTGATTGGAGGAAATATCAGCACGCAAAGATCCGGAACAGAAAGTTGTGGATTAGTTCAGCTTTGGCCTAGATTATTTTTAATGATTTCGAAGATAGGGAGGTTTGCTAATACTGAAATACAAAGGGAAATGAGACCTAGCCTTATAAAAGACCTGATCTGCACCCAAAACTTATCCCTTCAGAATTCAGAAAGTCATATCCACAAACCAATAATAAAATCAAAAACCTCAGTTCCGCAGCAAGCCCGTAGAAACTAAATTCAAAAATATTAAATTAGTATTTTGAGTGTCAGTTTTGAGTTTGATGTTGAATGTTAATGTTAATCTGGAGCTTTTCAAAGACTGTAATTTTGAACGACCAATTCCTACGTGTATTTCACTACGCCTCGTTAAATAAAAATAGAACTAACTAACTAACTAACCATCACGCCGTTTCCCCACAGGGGTAGGCAGATGCTTACATCAGCCTTACATTCTTTGCGGATATCCACATTTCTCACACGATCATACATTGTTTTACCACACACATTCCTCAGGAATCTCATTTCAACAGCATTCAGTTTACTTTCATTCTTCCTCTGCCAGTTCCATGCCTTACTGCCAATAAATCAGGGTAGGTAGTAGGACTCCATTGTGGACTGCTAGCTTCGCTTCTTTTGACAGTTTTTTATTAGCGCCAACGGCATTCAGCCCTCCATTAATGGCGTTATCGGCATTCACCCTTCTTTCAATATCTCTATCAGCCTTCCCATCTCTCGTAAACATACTACCCAGATACACAAACTCATCCACCTGCTCCAAGTATTCATCATATGTAAACATATATATATATATATAAATAAATAAATAAAATAAATAAGTGTTTATTCCAGTATGTGGGGAGGAGAGTGCAATCCCACACATTCCATAAGGGTATAATATAAACATACATGTACAAAGTATAAAGTATTTGAAAGGAAAAAAAAAGAAAAAGAAGGTGGATATGAATGTACACGAAACAAAAAAAAAAAAGATAATAAGCTAATAGTAGTAAAAGGAAAACAAAAGAAATAATAATATTAAGCTTTCAGGATTCTGTGAGCACGTAAGGAGCCAGTATTTTTCTCCAGTGTGCATCAATACTGGATGATGGACTGAGGCGGGCTTCCATGACGAGGATGTTTCCAGAGCTGGTTATCCTTTCCCTCATTCCTGCCACCCTGGATCTAATAAGGGCTGCAAAGCCAGGAACTCGCCCCTCCGTGAACATCCGGGAAGCGCTGCAATATCTGGGGAGACCAAACATTATGCGGAAGGCGTTGTTATACTGAACCCGAAGTCTTTCTATACTACTCTTCTTGTAGTTTGCCCAGAGTTCAGACGTATACAGTGTTGCGCAGAAGGAAAGGAAGAGCGTCCTTTTTACAGCAGTACTGCAAAGGCGGAATCTTCTACTGAGCATGTTTGCTTTTACACTGAGAGCTCTTCTTTGCCTATCGATGTCGTCATCATCCATCAGATTACTAGTGATTATGTGTCCAAGGTATTTAGTTCCTTCAGTCACCTGCAGGTTCACACCATTCAGGGTAGCTGGAGGAATATTTTTTGGTCCTTGTCCATATCTTACGACCAGTAGAGCCGTTTTAGTGGGGTTGTATTGCATGTTTGTTTCTTCAGCAAACTCTTCACAGATCTTTAAAAGAATACGTAGGCCCCTTATAGATGGTGCCATCAATACCATGTCGTCCGCATAACTGATATTGTTCAGAAACTGTCCTCCAATTTGGCAGCCTACCCCTGCATTGTTTAGCCTATCGGTGAGTTCGTCCATGTACAGGTTGAACAATATCGGGGACATGCATCCTCCCTGTCTAACGCCGCTCTTCAGGAGGAAAGGTTCGGAGAGTTCATCTTTCCACCTTACTAAGTTCTCCTGCTGTCTATGCCACAAGTCGAGGATATGTATCACCGCCGGTGATATGCCTCTTTCCCTGAGTTTATCCCATAGTAGAGGGTGAGAAACCCTGTCGAAGGCCTTGCTCAGATCTAGAAAACATGCATACGTGGTGGTCTTTTTATTCCTGTAGTATTCCAGGGTTCTTTTCACAGTAAATATAGCAGTATCTGTAGACATTTGCTGTTTGAAGCCCATTTGGTTGTCCTTAGTTTCCAAGCTGGGACCGATCTGGTTTAGTAGTAGACGTTCGAATAATCGTGCGATGGTGGTGGCAATTGAAATCGGTCTGTAGCTACCCTGGGAGGTAGAGTCCAACGATTTTGATTTGAGAATGGGAGTTATTATTGTTCTTGTCATGTCAGTTGGTAGGTATCCATTCTTTAAGATGTCGGTAAACAGACTCGCCAGCAGTTGAAGAATTGGTCCTCCAGCGTGTTTGATGTGTTCGGTGCTCAATCGTCAATCCGTCGTGACCTGCTGATTTTCCAGCTTTCATGTATCTCAGGGCGGTGTTGACCATGTCTGCTGTGATCAAGAGGTCACTGTCTTCATTTGGGATAGGACTAGGTGGTGGTTTGCTTGCAGAGTTCGGTGAGGTCGGAGTAGAGATGGAGAAGTGATCTGCAAAAATGTTAGCGATTGCTTTAGTGTTTGTTTCTCCATTTATGTTGCACGGAATTTTACATTTCACGTTGCAGTGTTTATTTGTCTTCAGCCAAAACTGTTTGAAATCACGACTGTGTAAATCTCCTGCTATTTTGTCCATTTGAATTTGCTCGCAGTCGTTTTGGCATTTTTTCAGTGCTAGTTTGAACGCAGCACGCTTTAATTTTCGTTCATCCGCAATTGAGCCCTCATGAGGCCTACCATTTTCAATCCATATCATCATTGCACGTCTTGATTCTATGTATTTTTGTGCGACAAAATCATTCCATCCACAGATTTGTTTACGTCGTTGCAGTCTTCGTTTGCGATTGTTAAATACTGCAATCGCGGCGCTTCGCAGGGCCTCTATAATACGTGTATACAGTGTCTTGATGTTAGCTCGAGCAGGGTTGTCACTTCTCTCGTACCGCGTAAGATCTTGTTTAATTTTTTGTAGAAAAACTTGTGAAGTTCGAGTATAACTATGGATATATATATATATATATATATATATCCATAGTTATACTCGAACTTCACAAGTTTTTCTACATATATATATATATATATATATATATTTATCTCCTCTCGTAAAACGTTGATCTTGCGCGACGGTACACCAGTTTTAAGTTGATCCGTTCGGACGTGTTGATCCATCCGGATATGCTGATCCATTACACAAGCTGGCATACACATCCTGATCCATGTGGATCAATTTATACCATCAAGATTTCGCTGTAAGCCACGCCCATTGTTCGGTGTCTTATACATTTTACACGTTTTTTTTTGTTGATCCATATAAATGCCAAGTTTTGACCGCCAACAAAGGTGCCCGTCTGTCGTACTTTTTAGCTTCTGTTAGTAGGTACCTGTACGTTCTTATTTCAATTCGTTCTATTTCATTTCTTTTTTAATGTATTTTGGTTTAAGATTTAATTTTTATTTTGATTTTGTTTTTGATTTTGATTTGGATTTCGATTTTGATTTTGGATCGAGATTTTAATTTTGATTTTGGTTTGAGATTTTAATTTTGATTTTGATTTTAATTTTTATTTGCATTCTTATTTTGATTTTTATTTTGATTTTTACTTTCATTTTGATTTTGATATTGCTTTTGGTTTGAGATTTTGATATTGATTTTGGTTTTGATTTGAGATTTTAATTATGATTTTGACATTGATTTTGATTTTGGTTTTGGTTTGAGATTTTGAATTTGATTTTTGATTTTGTTTTTATTTTGATTTTTGATTTCGATTTCGATTTCGATTTTGATTTCGATTTCGATTTCGATTTCGATTTCGATTTCGATTTCGATTTCAATTTCGATTTTGATTTTGATTTTGTTTTCGTTTCCGCTTCTAAGACCCGCACAAACCTCACCCCATGAACCTGGGCACCCCGGTTAAGTCACCAAACATAGCGAACCACTTAAGGTATACCTTAATTTTGGGAGGCGGGTATGATTACCACCGCCCCGGGAACCATTTTTGGGTAATCAACACCTCTGTCATATGTCACTTTGCAGTGACATTCGTGACTTAGCAGGAGTGCCCGGTTCAAGGACTGAGATTTGTCTAGGTCCGTGCGGCGAACGCGTTCGCTCACCTACTGCGTGGCAAGCCGGATTGGGAGAGACTGATTTTTTGTGACTTAGCAGGGCTGCTCGGGTTCAAGGGATGAGATTTGTCTAGGTCTTTGCGGTGAACGGGTTTGCCGACCTACTGCATTACGGACCGGATTGGGAGAGACTGGTTGAGGGAGACCTTATTTTTTTTACATTAGCTCCACACAGGAAGCTCTGAAGAAAATAAATCCCGTCAAGGCCTATGTCTTCTTTGGGGATGCAATGCATTATCGGGGAATACGTATGATTCCTCGATAATGCATTGCATTACGATCTCTACGAATTCGGAAGTCGCAAGAACAAATTGCATTACGATCAATACGAATTCGGAAGTCGCAAGAACAAATTGTTGCGTGCGAAAGTAAATATTATTTTGATTTAAATGTATAATTCAACGATATCTAAGGGGCATTGCGACCTTGACTACGAATTCGGGAGTCGCAAGTTCGAATTGTGGCGTGCAGAGGTAATTTTTATTTGATACGTTTGTATAATACAACAATAATGCAGTGCAGTGCGATCTTGACTACGAATTCGGATGTCGCAAGTTTAAATGGCATGCGCCAGTTAATTTTATTTTGATAAATACATATAATTCCTCGATAATGCACTGCCTCACTATCTTGGCTACGAATTCGGAAGTCGCCAGTTCGAATTGTGGCGTGCGGAGGTAATTTTTATTTGAAACGTTTGTATAATACAACAATAATGCAGTGCAGTGCGATCTTGACTACGAATTCGGATGTCGCAAGTTCGGATATTGATTTTGATTTTGGTTTTGGTTTGAGATTTTAATTTTGATTTGGTCTTTGACTTTGATTTTGGTGTTGGTTTGAGATTTTGATTTTGATTTTGAATTTGATTTTGACTTTTGATTTTGTTTTCGTTTCCGCTTCTAAGACCCGCACAAACCTCACCCCATGAACCTGGGCACCCCGGTTAAGTCACCAAACATAGCGAACCACTTAAGGTATACCTTAATTTTGGGAGGCGGGTATGATTACCACCGCCCCGGGAACCATTTTTGGGTAATCAACACCTCTGTCATATGTCACTTTGCAGTGACATTCGTGACTTAGCAGGAGTGCCCGGTTCAAGGAGTGAGATTTGTCTAGGTCCGTGCGGCGAACGCGTTCGCTCACCTACTGCGTGGCAAGCCGGATTGGGAGAGACTGATTTTTTGTGACTTAGCAGGGCTGCTCGGGTTCAAGAGATGAGATTTGTCTAGGTCTTTGCGGTGAACGGGTTTGCCCACCTACTGCATTACGGACCGGATTGGGAGAGACTGGTTGAGGGAGACCTTATTTTTTTTACATTAGCTCCACACAGGAAGCTCTGAAGAAAATAAATCCCGTCAAGGCCTATGTCTTCTTTGGGGATGCAATGCATTATCGGGGAATACGTATGATTCCTCGATAATGCATTGCATTACGATCTCTACAAATTCGGAAGTCGCAAGAACAAATTGCATTACGATCAATACGAATTCGGAAGTCGCAAGAACAAATTGTTGCGTGCGAAAGTAAATATTATTTTGATTTAAATGTATAATTCAACGATATCTAAGGGGCATTGCGACCTTGACTACGAATTCGGGAGTCGCAAGTTCGAATTGTGGCGTGCAGAGGTAATTTTTATTTGATACGTTTGTATAATACAACAATAATGCAGTGCAGTGCGATCTTGACTACGAATTCGGATGTCGCAAGTTTAAATGGCATGCGCCAGTTAATTTTATTTTGATAAATACATATAATTCCTCGATAATGCACTGCCTCACTATCTTGGCTACGAATTCGGAAGTCGCCAGTTCGAATTGTGGCGTGCGGAGGTAATTTTTATTTGAAACGTTTGTATAATACAACAATAATGCAGTGCAGTGCGATCTTGACTACGAATTCGGATGTCGCAAGTTCGGATATTGATTTTGATTTTGGTTTTGGTTTGAGATTTTAATTTTGATTTGGTCTTTGACTTTGATTTTGGTGTTGGTTTGAGATTTTGATTTTGATTTTGAATTTGATTTTGACTTTTGATTTCGATTTCGATTTCGATTTAGATTTAGATTTTGACTTTTGATTTTGATTATAAAAGTGCAATATAAAATAACTCAATGTCTATTTTTAAATTATTGTGGCATTGTAAATGAGGTTTTTTCGTAACTCAAATTCTCAATAGAAATCAACACAAACAGGCAATTCCGAAAGCGTTGTTAAAATCAATGAAATAGACGTAAGCTTCTATATTCATTTTAATTTTAAAATACTTACGTAATACAATGTTATTTTAACTAATTAATTATTTTGACAAATGCCTATTTATTTGATTGAAAATTAGTTACTTTTGTTGAATAATAATATTAATTATAAGACATTATAATATCTATGTATTTACAAATGACAGCAATTGGGATCAGTTTTTATTTTTATCGTTTTATTGTTCATTTTTCATATTATAATATCAAAATATATTATAATATGAAAAAAGTTTAACATTTTACTAACATTACTTTGCGAAACTAACATCAAAGATCATTTACTAACTGACCATAAACATATAACAAAAATACAATAAAATAAGGTATAAAGGTTGGTTTTATTTTTTATTTTTTATTGTAACTGCAAAATTTCATCGACGGAGGAATTAATGTTTGGGTTAGTCTCATTTTGAGCCTTTATTGACTGGCCTACAAGGCAGGGGCCGCCTCTGGTTACCGGCTATTTTAAAATTATGTTTTCATAGCTTTTGAGGCGATCCACTAGTACAGGAAAAAATCGAAATTTGAATTCACGCCCTTTTATGGGAGGAGTTTAAAAATACTTGAGAAAAAGCTTTTGGAAAGGTTGGAAAAGATATTTGAGAATTTTTTTTACATGTTGATTTCGTAAAGGCCTGTAAAAAACATTAATTCCTTTTTTATGCATTGTTTATTGTAATAAAACGGAATTTTTAAATTGATTTCACGAAAACAAGCAGCGCGGACCCTAACACGTTGTTTCTCCGCTATATAAGAAACTGAATTTGCCACATTATGCAATAAAACCATATCCGAAAAAGTGTTTATAAGTAGGAGAGTTTGCACTAAAAAATGTTTTTTATAGACCTAATACTTTATTTTTTCTAAGCTTATTAAAAGACATTAAAAAAATGACCGATATTTTTAAGGGCCAAGGTATGTTCTACACGAAGTATTTAATTGAAGCATTTATAATACGTCTAAGCGGTCAAATTTTCAAAACAAAAACATACGATTTTGTATGATTTTGCATTATTTAGTATGGCTTCATCTTAATGACCTGAATTATGAGTTGGTTTCTTTCTGAGTTTGCATGGAACCAATCTAACACTATTTAAAGAGGAAAGATTTGATTGTTTGTTTGTTTGCATTGAATAGGCTCCGAAACTACTGAACCGATTTGAAAAATTCTTTCATTGGTAGGAAGCTACACTATTCCCGGTTGACATAGGCTATATGATATTTTCAAAAAAAAATTAGGGATCGTTACTAAAACTCCAATAATGTAGCCCAAGGTGTAAAAAAAATACCTAAAATATTCTTTACATCGCGTGCGCTGCGAAAACTATTAACAATAGAATAAAATAATGTAGTACGACTTTGTAGAAAACATCATTATTTACAAAAAGTTTCCCGACAGCATATGTCTAACTATTATAGTTATGCCACAAAAAGTGTTTATTTATTTTAAAAATTTAATTCAAATGACGCCGCGTCAAATGGCTCTTTATTTGTATATTGGTTTTAATCCTTATCAAAATAAATTACTTCATATTCAAGACTGCTTCAATACCTTTATTTAACTTTTTGAATTATTCAATTCGGACATTTTATTCTAAAGTTACCACGAGTTTAAAAATAGCCCCGTTTGGGGAAAGGGTTGAGAAAGTCTGATTGGAGAATTCATAATCCATCCGGTCCGCCACGCAGTTGGTGGGTAAACGCATTCTCCGCCAAGACTTAGACAAATCTCAACTTCTAAACCCAGGCACCCCTGCTAAGTCACCAAACGTTGTGAACCACTTGGAGTAACCTACGACAAGGATGTTGGTTATCCGATAAATAGTTCCCGGGGCGGAGTTACACATATCCGCCTCCAAATTGATATTCTTTTGTTGGGAGACGGGTCGAGGGACTAATATAGGTATTTTATGAATGTACCGCACAATAGTCCCAGATGCTCTCTTCTATCTGGAGCTAATGAAACTAAAGACGGGTTGTTTCAAAAAATTTTACGGATTCATCAAATATTTGAAATTATTTTTTTACGACCTGTGTAAGTTCTATTCAAATTCTGTATTATTTCAGATTGATAGAGCAACTGGCCTATAATGATATAATGACGGAACTTGAATAGAACGTGAAAATTATCTTAAAATATTTGATTATATTACAAAATTACAGTTTGAGGTTTTACTCATAGTTAAAAATAAATATTCCTCCTAGACTTGCAGAAAAGTCAATAGACGTCGCATATTAAATAAAAATTGATAACTTTATCCAAGACACTATCTAGATTATATTTAGTTCTGGTTGAATTTTGCAATCTTTCATACAGATAGCAGCCAATAAAATTTGCGTTACGAAAATGAAGATAATGTTGGTAGTTTCTAGTCGAAGTATGAAACGGTTAAAAATGACAGAATCGGATGGGGACTAA
Source organism: Limnephilus lunatus (assembly GCA_917563855.2). Taxonomy (NCBI): domain Eukaryota; kingdom Metazoa; phylum Arthropoda; class Insecta; order Trichoptera; family Limnephilidae; genus Limnephilus; species Limnephilus lunatus. The sequence goes on from OU830593.1 coordinate 52,652,962, forward strand.
TTAATTAGCTTAGCGCAATGGTTAGAGCTGCTGCCCGGAAAGCCGAAGGTCCTGGCATGGAGTCCCTGATGTGACCGTACCTCTTTCTGATTTTTCTGTTTCAGATTTTGGATTGAGTTTCGCTAATATTGTCTTCATTTATTTAAATTTTACAATTTGAAGTTTAACTCATTGTTCTAAATAAAAATAAATATTCATCCTAGACTTGCAGAAAATTTAATGGCCGTCCTTAACCAGTCTCTCGATCTCGATCCGGCCCGCCACGCAGCAGGTGGGCAGAGGCATCCATCGCCAAGGCCTGGACAAATCTTACCCGAGGAATCGGGCACGCCCGCTAAGTCACCGAACAGAGAGAACCACTTGGGGTGACCTATGGCAGAGGTGTTGGTTATCCAATAAATGGTTCTCGGGGCGACGATACACTTATCCACCTCCCATGTTATTCCCAGTTGAGAGGCGAGTCGAGGGAGTTCTAGGTTAGGACTCTTTCAATTAGTCTCTCCCAACCTGGCCCGCCACGCAGTAGGTGGGCAATCGCATTCGTCGCAAAGACCTGGACAAACCTCTCCCCTTAAAACCGGGAATCCCTGTTAAGTCACTAAACGTAGTGAGTTTCTTGCGGTGACCTATAGCGGAGGTGTTGGTTATCCAATAAATGGTTCCCGGGGCGATGGAACAAATCGGACTCTCTCAACCTCCCAAATTGGGTTGAGAGAGTCCAATAGAAGAGTTCTAGGTTAGGTCTCCTTCAATCAGTCTCTCCCGTTCTGGCCTGCCATGAAGTAAGTGGGCAAACACATTCTCCTCAAAGACCTAGACAAACCTCACCCCTTGAACCTGGGCACCCCTGCTAAGTCACTGAAAGTAGTGAACCGCTTGGTATGACCTATGGCAAAGGTTTGGTTAATCAATAAATGGTTCCCGGGGCGGTGGTGTGCGTAATCCTCTTCCCAATATACCTATAATATTAATGATAAGTTTTTAGATTTTCACGGCCAAAAGCATTTTCGTTGTTTGTTTTTTAGGTGTTATGCCGTGTTGCGCTACCTCCTTTTTTATCCGACGTTTTGGACAGCGTTGCAGTGTCCATCATCAGGGCAGATCCGGCAGATTGTCGCAGACATCGTCGGATCTGCTGGATCCGCCCTGACGATGAACACTGCAACGCTGTCCGAAACGTCTGCTAAAGAAGGAGGTAGCCAACACAAAACAAAAAACGAAAATATAATATTAATGTATGTAGGTTTGCTGAATTGCTGCCAAAAATATTTTAAAACATACATTATGTAACATGCATATCTTCAATGGATTACAAATGTCAAATATTTCAAAACGGTTCACAGCAATGTATTTTCTTTACTTTTACGTAAAAATTAAACCAACTCGTTCGGTATCATTTTTTACGGAGTGCCTTGAAAATAGTTTCCATAGTGTGGATTATCATTGTGGATGGTAGAGCCCGTTCACACTTCTGGCTAGGCATGAGTGCAGGTGTTCAAAACAAACTGGGTGTTTAAAAATGTTTGGAAGAAAATAATTATCGATTTTTTCTTTTTTAATTATTTTATTTATATAGATGTTTTTATTATTTGGAATGGCTAAAAGCTTATCAACTTTGAACTTCAATGAAGAATGCCCGAAGTAAAAACCATTGAAATCCCGCTTTTTTAAATATTTAAAAACATCTAATCGCATATCCCATTACTAAAAATTGCGTTTTAACTGAGAAAAATGAAATTATGTGTGGTATATTTTTGTTTATCAGTTGTTTAAAAAATAAAGCACGTTTTAATAAGTAAGGACATTTTTTTCGAAAAGTAGTTCTTTAGAGTAGGTATTTATTATGTTATTTTTTTGGGCAAAAAATTGTGTTACCTTTACATAGTATAAAATGAAGTCGCTTCCGCTGTCTGTGCGCTTAGATCTTTTAAACTAAGCAACAAATTTTCATGCGGTTTTCACCAATAGATAGAGTGATTCATGAGAAAGGTTTTAGAGTATATAATTTGTCAAGGTTTTGTGTTAATTGGCTGAAATAGGGCTGGCAAGCAGGCAGTGGGCATCGGGCAGTCGGCAGCAAGCGGGCGGTGTCGATTTGATTTAACAGATGGCGTTGGTTATAAAGGTTGGGTAGTGGCGTGGCGTTGTGATGGCGTTATGTTTCGTTAGTCACAGCAACATGTGGCCTGGTCTGCTAGTTTTTAACTAAAAGTATACTATCTCGGGAATGACTAGCTTAATTAAAAAAAAAAAAAATTATATCATTGTTTTTACCTTACTTAAGAAAATATTTTAGAAATCATAATTAATACTTTCTTACGATGGCGACGGCCAAGGAGCCGCCTTTTTATATTAAAGTGATATTAAAAAGATTTCACAATCTACTCTTTCATAGATGGCGCAAGTTTAATTATTTTAGGGAACACGCTTTTTACAAGTAGTGCCTTATTAAGATGAATGAATTGTTAGCGCCCATTCATGCGTAATATGAATATGAATAAATAGTTTTTTTGGTTTAAATAAATCTTTCAAAAATGGCAAACAAATACCATATTGTATCGGTAATTCAATCCATTATTGTATTTGTACGCCTTTCTTGAAAGATTTATTCAAACCAAAAAAACTATTTATTCATATTCATATTGCAACTGTACGGGCGCAAACAATTAATTCATCTTAATATTTTAAAGCACAACTTAAAAAAAAAAGTTTTACGCTAAAATAATTAAACTCGCGCCATCTACATATAATATAGAGGCGTTCTTTTAAGGTGAAGTTATACGTGAAATCCTATTTAGATTAATCTTTATGACGAATTGGCTTACAGTATCAACATCAAAAAATATGCTACGGATAAATTGAAGCTTTTACTAGGTTTTTTATGTAATGGAATTAGAATAAAATTATTATTTACATAACAAAAACAAAATAAGCGTAAACCACTAAAAAAATGTTTTTTCATGACTTAACTATGAAGTAATACAAGAAACATTTTTATAAAAATACTCCTTTATGGGTAAGACCATTTTTGAGGTTTTCTATGTTCTAACTTTTTTTCACTCTTATAAAATTATGGACAAAATAAATAAAAACCACTTTTTCGCTTACTTGCCGCGCGCAAATAAGACGCTCGATTGCAAATTTTGCAGGCACGAGAATCGAAATACTTCTAGCGTTTATATTCCTCTTAAGTATCACATTTACTTGGAATTCTGAGTTTGTTTGAGTCTCAAAAGTCTAAAAAATCCACTTTCCGTCACATAATCGAGATGAAACTTGGTACACAGTCGATTCTTTCTGTCCCTGAAATTTTATGTTTATGTAATAAATAAAATTTGCCAATGCAGTTCGGCCCACATTTTCATTAATTAATACTAATGAGGATACTGTGAAATAAGTTTTAACATAAAACATAATCGTAAAAATTGATTAATTTTTATTGAATTTGTTACCACACTGTAGATTTGCTAAAAATTTAAAATAATATTCAGATATATTTTTAAATAGCGGCAACATGAATATATCAAGTTACCGACATCCGGTCTTTAATACAATGGTTTTTAGAATATTTCAACCACTCGGATACGTAAGCGTGTTAATATATATAACAATAGCCGTAAAATAAGCGCGTTTTTTCGTGTGTTCCCACAGAAGTCGTTATAACTCTGTTATTGTTCTAGTGATAACCCTAAAACAAAAAGTAGAAGATCCATATTGAATGCTTCACATTTCTATTCAAAGTTGTCCATAGAAGTACATAAAAAATACTAATTTTGTAGAAACAGTTTTCACCCCCAAATCACCTACGCGCTGTTAGACATTATTATTTTTTTTAAATATTCTTGTATGAAATGGTAAAAGGTAGGTGACAAAATTGTTTATTTATTCAATAGAATAAGTGTTATTTTTACATAATCAGTGATTTTAGTACCGTTTCCTCATAAAAACATCGCGTGAGTCATTTTTACAATATTTTTATGTTTGCTTTCTAAATTTTAATATTTATAAATGTTAATATTTTTTTGTAATATAACAATTTGAAACCTTATTTCAAACAAACGTTTCAAGTTTTTAGTTTTTTTCTGTTATTTGTTTATGGGGTGTTATACCGTGTTGCGCTACCTCCTTCTTTGGCCGACGTTTCGGACAGCGTTGCAGTGTCCTTCATCAGGGCAGATCCGGCAGATGTGTGACAGTTTTTAGTATTCGGCTACGTTCAGATATGTTCCATTTATTGACCCTTAATTGTGAAGCGGAAATAACACAAAGTTTTATAAATCTGGCAGTTCGTTTAAGACAAAAAACTTGCATAATCGCAAAATACCTGAGTGGTTAAAATATTGTGATACATATTAATTTTAAAAGTAAGACGGTCTCCACAAGGTGCTGCCGCAGCACCAACTGCTGCAGAACTTTAGTTGACTGTAGTCAAAAGCGCCAGCCGTATTGTTATTATAATAACAATACGGCTGGCGCTTTTGACTACAGACTATACGATTTTTAGTCAGTTCTTCGGCAGTTGTTACTGCGGCAGCACCGTGTGGAGACCCCTTAAACAAACGATTTCCGACCAGAGGTGACCATAATTTCTGTTGAACATTTACAGGAAATACAGTTTTCTACTCCAAAACTTATGGGAAAACCATAATATTAATCAATGTGAATAGTGTTATAATCACCGCCAGACTTGGCAATGTCTGTAATCATGACGTCTGTTTATCGTGTATATTAATTAGTGCATGATGCACATTCGAAATCAAATATGAAGTGTAGGTAATTTTTTTTTCTTCAAACTTCGCAAATAAACTTTGTGGCTTCATTATTGCTTCAATGAGAATAAGTAATTTTGTAAACACCACTATTTTATTAATATTATCGACATGTTTCAAAAACAATGTTATCTTCGTCAGCATAAAAGATTAATAATTTTAACAATTAATCATTATCCGGTTATTATCAATTGAACTACGGTGTCCCCATACAACATATTGCGTGGCTGAAAAACTTTATAAGTAAATGAATAATACTATGAAGTACACTCCCAAACCAGATCGTGTTTTAGATTTTTTGTGAATACTAACTGCTCGTAGCCAGTAGGACTATTGCATCCCTAATTGGGATATGTTGTGAGGCTGAAGGGTGTGAAAGCTCAACTGTTTGACTACCGGTGTGACTCCAAAGTTCATCAAATTATTGTAGATTACCGGTTTCACTTTAAACCAAAGTTCACCGGATAGTAGTTTACCGGTTTGACTTAAACCAAACCAATTTTTTAATGTAGTTCAAGTACCGTACCGATCAAAGTTCATAAGAATTGAGCTGTAGCTCAAATGTGTTGCTGTAGGCAAATCGCCGGTCAGCAGCTCTGACCACTGAGCTATGGCGGCTTATGGCTTTGGCGGGTATTAGATAAGCCGCCATAGCTCAGTGGTCAGAGCTGCTGACCGGCAATCAGATGGTCACGGGTTCAATTCCCGTTGGCGGCCAGTATCTTTTCTCGGAAGATTTTTTCAATGTAGATGAGTGTTTCAGGCTGATAATTATTGATTATAATATTTGGAATCTTATTTTATATAATTACATTTTTACAGTACCCGTATTTGATTGTGTAACATTTAAAAAAAAAAAATATTATACTTTATACTTGATCGACGCTTTTATTGCACATTATTAATTATTTTATTGAGACTAAATTTGGTAAACTTCTTTTCAAGGGATTATTTCATAAAAAAATATTTTGCATTATGATAAACTAATAATTATTATCTACCTTAAAAACAAACTAAAACTACGAAACTAAAAACTACGTATCACCAACCTTTGTACAATTCACTTATCGAATACTCATTGTGTATGAGAGGTATGAGTATTCGATAAGTGAATTGTACAAAGGAATTCAACCACCGGATTCGTAGCTTTTAGTTTAGATTTAGTTTGTTTTTAGAGTAGATAATAATTATTAGTTTATCATAATGCAAAATATTTTTTTATGAAATAAACACTTGTGTTGTGCCTACTTATGTCTCTCATGCTCTGTTTATTATTTTATGTATTATGTACTTCTTATTATGCTATATACTTGTTATAATGCTCCTGTACAATTTAATCACATGTAAAATCCATCAACTCGTAAACAAATAAATAAATAAAATAATATTATTATTTGTAATTAACTGTATTTCATTTACCCCGTCCCATATACATCGATTTAAAATTTCTCCCCATATTTAAAATTATTCCCCGTCCACATCGATTTTAAAAAAATGTCCTCCATATCCCAATTCATTTTGCCTCAGAATTACTAGCCTAAAGGTTGTTTAGTAATGTATTATAAAAAAAATGTAGAGAGGGAGTAAACTGGCATTCTACCAACGGTTTATCCATGGAACATGTTTTTTTATTCAAAAGTTGTGTGTTTTCGTACGCTTGAATACTATTTTATTTAAGTACATTGTCTTTAAATTAAAAAAGATAGGTCTTCATAGATGACGATTTTTATCGGTGCTTTATTAGAAAAACCTTGGTAAAAAAAATTTGGTTTGAAGTATTATTGCATACCTATATCACACAAAAGCAATAAAAAAGAAAGATTTTATTAAATAATTCAAAACGTTGTATACAGATATTGAAACAGTCTTGAATATGAAGTAATTTATTTTGATAAGGATTAAAACCAAGATACAAATAAATAGCCTTTTCAAGCGCGACATTTTAATAATTTTTTTAAAATAAAAGAATAATTATTGTGGCATAACCATAATAGTTAGACATATGCTGTCGCGACCTTTTTTGTAAATAATGATGTGTTCTACAAAGTCGTTTTACATTATTTTATTCTATCATTAATAGTTTTCGCAGCGCACGCGATGTAAAGAATATTTTAGGTAATTTTTATACACCTTTGGTTACATTATTGGACTTTTAGTAACGATCCCTAATTTTTTTTGAAAATATCATATAGCCTATGTCAACCGGAGATAGTGTAGCTTCCCAACAGCGAAAGAATTTTTCAAATCGGTTCAGTAGTTTCGGAGCCTATTCAATGCAAACAAACAAACAAACAAACAAACAAATCTTACCTCTTTATAGTGTAGTAGATAGTAGAAGTGTGTTAGATTAGAATGATCGCCTTTCGGAACGGTGAACGGTGGAACAACTCATAATGAAACATACTGAGAAGCACTTCAGAAAACATAGGTTGAATAGGTTAAGTTAGGTTAGGGTTACCGGCTTTTTTAAAATTATATTTTCATAGCATTTAATGACCTTTCTAAGGAGGTTCTGAGTTATAATGAGTTGGTTTATTTCTGAGTTGACATGGAACCTTTCGGAACATCGCCTTGCAACGAAATGGGAGGGATGGATTCACACGTCCGTCACTCCTAGACATACTGACCCCCAGATTCCTACTCACACCTACTACCCCATTCCTTCCCTGAACATCCTCTTTTTCCTTTCCTAAAAATACGCTCCACACTGCATCCCTAAAGATGACATTGGCCTTGAGGGGATTTATTTTCTTCAGGGCTTCCTGTGTGGAGCTAATGTAAGAAAAAAGGTCTCCCTCAACCAGTCTCTCCCGATCCAGTCCGTAACGCAGTAGGTGGGCAAACCCGTTCGCCGCAAAGACCTAGACAAATCTCATCCCTTGAACCCGAGCATATACATATATTATCAAAATAAAATACAATATGAACTTACGACTGTATTGTAATGCGTTACCGAGGAATAAAACAAATTTATTAAATAAAATTTACTGGTGCACGCCAATTTTGAACTAGCGACATCCGAATTCGTAGTCAAAGATCATAATGCAACGCATTATTGAGGAATCATACATAGATATTTATCAAAATAAAATTTACTTGTGCACGCCAATTTTGTACTTGCGACCTCCGAATTCGTAGTCAAGGATCACAATGCAACGCATTATTGAGGAATCATGCATAGATATTTATCAACATAAAATTTACTTACGCACGCCAATTTTGAACTTGCGACTTCCGAATTTGTAGTCAAGATCGTACCGCAACGCATTATCGAGGAATTATATCTAAATATTTACCAACATAAAATTTATTATTTTTGAACTTGTGACTTCCGAAATCATAACCAAGATCGTAATGCAACGCGTTATCGAGGAATTATACAAATTTAACAAAATAAAATTTACTTGCGCACGCCAATTTTGAACTTGCGACATCCGAATTCGTAGTCAAGGATCATAATGCAATGCATTATCGTGGAATCATATATATTTATCAAAGTAAAATTTATTGCGCACGCCAAAATTTGAACTTGCGACTTCCGAATTCGTAGCCAAGATCGTAATGCAACGCATTATCACCCCTCGAACCCGGGCACCCTTGCTAAGTCATCAAAAGTATCGAACCACTTGGGATGACGTATGACAGATGTGTTTATCCAATAAATGTTTCCCGGGCGGCGGAGCCTAGCAACAAAAACCCGCGGAAGTATATTATTAGAATTTTATAAAATACAGAAAGATATATTTTTCAAGTCGGTGCCGCGGCCGTTATAATATTACGTTTTGCAACTTCCATATCGGCTCAACCAATGAGAAGTAAAACCAGATATAGGTATATGTTTTTTTATGACCAATCAGAAGGCTTCGTTCATAACGCCATCTTGAACGCCATTCTGATTGGTCATTGTCAGATCAACAATTTTATAGTAAAAGCACATATAGGTACATAAGATATACGATTATGTGGATCAACAACGCATGGCAATTTGGGCGGATCATCAACGCATGGTAAATTGGGCGGATCAACAGTTACGAAGCGTATGATTTCCATACAAACATCGAAAATTTTATGTGTAGTATTTCGTTTACTTTTACTGGGAAACTGGCAACCTTGCTATTTAATGTAACGTTGTTGCAAATTCATACAGAAGTAATCCATTAAAGCCAAGTTATTCGGTGTTAAAGGTGGATCAACACTGTCAAATAACTTCTTACTGGATCAGCATATTACGAGAAGAGGTCAATATATATATATATATATATATTGTTAAGGTAATTTAAACCGAACTTTAAGGTTATTTTCCGTTTTTATTAAGTGCCCTTTAAACGATATATCATAAAAAATTCGCTTGTTATAGAATATTATTTTCTTCAAATTTGTAAACAAAAAATATTTACTTCGTGAACTCTGTATTAATGTAAAATACAGAGTGGAACGTATGTATTTTAATATAAATTTTGTTTACAATATCAAAACATTGTAAAGAAATATTAACTCGTTTACAGAAAAATCAAATTAGAAGACTATTCATAACACAATTTAAAAAAGCGAATGCTGGAGAAATGTTTATTATTAAAAGCTCCCGAAAATTTCAGTAGGTAATGATTATATACGAATCTCTGAATCTCTTCTCTAAGAAAATAATTAATTGTCATTTGTCACCTGTCACTCATCGAAGGTCTAGCTCTAGATGATTGATATATTTTAATTTATATTTTTACTCTGAGGTATTCAAAGGTAGGGAGGTATTTAGAACTACCAAACGACAGCCGGTCAAATGAAAATATTGTGATTTTAATGGGCGGTGATGTGAATTCATCTGCGAAGCGCCCTTGACACCTGAGATGACAGAAAACGATCATTCAAGAGAAACAATTTGTTGAGTATTATTTCCAAAAGTAAGGTAGTTCTGAGAAAATGTTAGAAATTGATAGGGTAATCGTTACACAAATTTTAGTTTAATTAATCCATACCGAACATTTTTAATTTTAAGATATTGCTCCAATTAAGAGAATTTTAGGGAAAATCTGCCTTACTCGTACCTCTCGGTTCTTCCTACTCGGAATCAATATTATAATATCATACTTACAAAGCATACAATTTATTTCTCTGAAGCAGAAATAACTTTCAAGTGGAATTACTAATTAATACAGTCAGATTTTTTTTATGGAGCCAGTGAGATTATGGCATCACCTTTCAGGGTATGATGTGAGGTTAAAGGTAGTGGGGAGGAGAAGGAGATGGGGAAGTGCCTGGCTATTCAGACCTGGTCGCCAAACTCGGCTAAACCCATTTCAAGCAACGTTTCAATTCTGAATTTTGGTCTTATACCAGGGCGATGCTGAGAGTATCTTCTACTCTGGAACGTGCCGCAAATATACTATACTAACTGAAGTCCCTGGCGATGTCCGGGCTTTATATACACAGAGTTTTCGAAATCAAATGTAGACAGTGACCTTCCTCTTGCTTTGAAGGTCACATGTGCAAAATGTCATCAACCTCGGCATAAAACTGTAGATTTGCATACAAATCAAATCCACACCGCCCGCTTGCCAGCCCGCTCGTCCACTACTTACGGACGTATTCTCCTTTATAAATGATATATTTCAACCAATTTACATAAAACCTTGACAAATTATATACTTCCTAATGAATCACTCCATCTATTAATGAAAACCGCATTAAAATCCGTTCAGTAGTTTTTGAGTTTATCGCGATCAGACACACGCGGCGGAGTACTTTAATTTATAATATGTAAAGATATTATTTTAAATGGATTAATAGTGAAATAATATTAACAAAATAATAATTGGATAATTTATAGAGCGCCGTTTTTGTGAAAAATCACCTCAAGGGATAACACAAATTAATCAAATAAAATTTTACGCTGGTATTCGATCTCGCGACCTTCGGATTGCGATTCAAGAGCCTTACCCCTAGACCACGGAGAAAGCGTGTTTGCAACCGTTCCTTGAAAATATGAAATTAAAACAACTTTTCAATCAGAAGTCTCACCATCAACATAAAAACCAACAAATTCAAAGCAGATTTCCTTTACTGTTAAAAAAGTATTGCAAATTCAGCGCTCATATTATAAACATCATCGCTGATTATAAATCGTTGAAAAAACGAACCTTCCGTGAACTCGGGATTCAGCTTAGTCCCGAAAATAAATCATAAAAGACACGTGCGCTGGTTCTGGTTTGGTGCGATGTTGTTTTTTCTAAGATGAATGCATGTGCTGAAAGTTTATTTTTCGGCTTCGGAGACTAAATAAATAAATTCAGTCTTGAAGATCGATCGGGATAATACTATTTTTATCAAGAGTGATGGGTAAATAAAAAAAGGAAACCGTAATACAAAGTTTTTTTTTTACCATAGTACATATATTTTTAATTTTAATATCATCTCTTGAGCAGTCTAGTAGCCAATATCAGATAAATGCGTGTGTGCGTGAGTGCCACTTGATAGAATTCATCGTCATCAACAACGAGTCTCTCTGTCATGTTTCAACTCGATCGGATGTCGGGAAGTGGGTTAATTTCCACTTCCAAGATGTGCATACATTCATTCAGTCACGATACGATACGATACGATTGTACCACCCCAGCCAGGAGCACTCCTGTCCCGGTGAGACCGGTACACCAGGGGGCACTGATTGTTAGGACTGGAACACGTGCTCTGAGGATAGGAAGGAGGTTGGAGTTTAATCGACCGGCATACATGGCAACCTAGAGCCAATATTGGAATATAGGATGGGCAGGAATAAAGGAAATGATTGAGCTATATATATATATATATATATTGATAATGTTCCAGAAGAGACAAGAAGAGCCGAGAAGAGACGAGAAGATCCAATTAGAGTCAAGAAGATGCAAGTAGAGCCAATAACGAGAGAATCAGATGCAAGGAGAGCCAAGAAGAGACAATGAGAGACAGGAAGTAGCAAGAAGAGCCAAACAGAGCCCAGAAGAGATGAGAAGATTCAAGAAGAGGCAAGAAGAGCCGAGTCGAGCTGAGGAAGAGTCGAGAAGATCCAAGAAGGGACGAAAGGAGCCATGAAGTGACAATAAGAACCCAGAAGAGAAGAAGGAAGAACAACCAGAAGCAAAATAAGCGAAAGGCGAGAAATGATATTTATATATATATATATATATATAAATATCATTTCTCGCCTTTCGCTTATTTTGCTTCTGGTTGTTCTTCCTTCTTCTCTTCTGGGTTCTTATTGTCACTTCATGGCTCCTTTCGTCCCTTCTTGGATCTTCTCGACTCTTCCTCAGCTCGACTCGGCTCTTCTTGCCTCTTCTTGAATCTTCTCATCTCTTCTGGGCTCTGTTTGGCTCTTCTTGCTACTTCCTGTCTCTCATTGTCTCTTCTTGGCTCTCCTTGCATCTGATTCTCTCGTTATTGGCTCTACTTGCATCTTCTTGACTCTAATTGGATCTTCTCGTCTCTTCTCGGCTCTTCTTGTCTCTTCTGGAACATTATCGTCTCTTCTTGGCATTTCCTGTATATTCTTAAATCCTCTTGCCTCTCCTTGGCTCGTCTTGTCTCTTCTTGCCTCTTCTTGAATCTTCTCATCTCTTATTTAATCTTCTTGTCTCTTCTCCTCTCTTCTTGCTTTTTCTCGTCTTCACTTGGCTCGTCGTGGATCTTCTCTTCATGGTTATTCGTGGCCCTTCTCAGCTTTTCTTGTCACTTCTTGCCTCTTCTTGGATCCTCTTGCCTCTTCTTGCATCTTCTTGCCATTTATTATATATTTCATCTTTTCGCCCCTTCTTGACTCTACTTGTCTCCTCTTGTCTGTTCTTGAATCTTCCAACTGCTTACCCACCATTCTTGTCCATTCTTGTCTCTTCCAGTCAAAAATGGTATTCAATTCAATTTATCATTTCAAAAACATTACAAAATTTAACATTTCAATGTGTTTCTAAAATACAATTGTCACTCCTTGCCTCTCCTTGGATCCTCTTGCCTCTTCTTGCATCTTCTTGCCATATATTGTATCTTGCATCTTTTCGCCCCTTCTTGACTCTACTTGTCTCCTCTTGTCTGTTCTTGAATCTTCCAACTGCTTACCCACCCTTCTTGTCCATTCTTATCTCTTCCAGTCAAAAATGGTATCCAATTCAATTTATCATTTCAAAAACATTACAAAATTCAACATTTCAATGTGCTTTCAAAATAAAATTGTCACTTCTTGCCTCTTCTTGGATCCTCTTGCCTCTTCTTGCATCTTCTTACCATATATTGTATCTTTCATCTTTTCGCCCCTTCTTGACTCTACTTGTCTCCTCTTGTCTGTTCTTGAATCTTCCAACTGCTTACCCACCCTTCTTATCCATTCTTGTCTCTTCCAGTCAAAAACGGTATCCAATTCAATTTATCATTTCGAAAACATTACAAAATCCAACATTTCAATGTGCTTTCAAAATACAATTGCACCAGCACTACACCAAACACAAATGATAGGCCACAAACTATACAAGCATTAATAGAGTTTGCCTCCCAAAAACAGCTTCACCATCGCTAAACATGTCGATATCCGAATCAATTCTGCTCAACAGCAAGATGTATCTTCTTGGCTCGTCTTGTTTCGAACTTTCCTATCACAATTCCCATATAATCCCATTTCATTCGTATGAATACATCTGTATACGAATAACGAATTACCTTCTGAAATGCACTAAAAGTACCGATTTCAAACTGAATAGAAAAAAAACAAAACCAGGGAAAATAAACATGAGCAATTACATAAATCAAATGAACATAAATAAATTGTTAACTTCACATCGCTAAGTTCGTTTAGTAAAGCGTATTCATCAGTAAATAAATACTCAAGTAGGTATGATCGTGTTCTCCGTGAACTCAAGTTATTTATAGAACAGTCCTTAATGTTTACCAGCAAATGACAATCTGAAATGCGAGGTACAAATGTGAAACTTTTATGGACCCCAAATCAGACTGGAAATTCTAATAATGAAATTTACTCAAGTTCAGTGCTCCGAAACCTTTTCTTGTCTTACGCGCATACGTAGTCTTGCATGCCGAAAGAAATATTTGAGAAATTGAAAAAATACAACAATATTTGGTCTCGCGGTCCAATGGTTGCACACCGGTTGGACAGCAGACCTAGGGATTCAAGGGTGACATACTAACATAAACATAAACAAATTAATATATGACTTATCTTGTTGATGTGATCCAGTTCTTTGTCTTCTCACACTCAACACTTAGCTTCATCTCTTCAATGTGTCGGAGACTGTCTGTTTATGAATTTACACAAAGAACATTGATAACTTTCGAAAATATATTGTTTAAATCTAGCGTAATTTCTTTCCCAAAAGAGATAAAATTATTTTATAATTTTGCACGTATGCTGAACAAATTTTATGAATATAGTTAGAAAAACACACGAGTTATTTGAAAAACAAGGCACGAGCGAAAACAAAATCGAAATTCAAATAGATGCATAAAACAAAATATAATAAGATGTCATAAACAAAGAGAAGAGCAAAGCTTGAGTATATTGATGAAGATTAATTTTACAATAGATTATAATATACATAACTAGCTTATATTTATTACGGCACGCGCCATTGTTAGTATGATTAAAGTAATAGTAGGTAATATTTATTAATTAAGCCGTGACATCCCACATTTCTACCGATTTATTACATATTTTTTTAAACACTTTAAAATTAAGAGCTCTAAAAAAAACGTGTTATTCTTGAAGATATTATCATCAATACATTCCTCACGCCGAAACGGCAATTATATGAAATTCCCTCGATAGAAAGAAATCGCAAAATACGCTCAGATAATTATTATAAACACGTTTTTTTCACTTATTTTACAAGTTACATGTATGAAACAGTTCACAGTGATTCTTTAAATACCATTTTAGACATTCCCCACGAGATTTTTACTCTATTTCAAAGGAGTTATGTTTATTAAACATTTTCCCAATCTTCGCTAAAATATTATCGTTTTTAATATTAGCGCGCTCCCTCTAACATTCGTATTTACATATGTCTCTTTCTTCTTCTTTTTTTTGTGCGGGTACTACCGGGCCTTACCACAGAAGTCGGGTAGGTTTTCAAAATTACTTTTACAAGGCGATGATTTTTTAAAATTGAAAGTTTGTCAAAAGTTTAATGCCACGGCTTCATCCATAGAATAAAGAAGAGCCTAAGAAATGCCTTGTGGATGTTTTGTGGACGTTTTGTGATCCAAATATTTAGCCAATCGGGTTTAAATTTCTAATACAAAACTATAAGATTCAGACATCTCAACCCGTTTTTCTTACTAATAAAGCAATATTCGAATGCTTAACGTAAATATCAAATTTTATTTACATAATACGTCTGTGTTTTAAATATTAAATATGCTATAAAGTAACCCTGGGAGACGGTACTTTTGTACCTATGGGTTCACGGCGAGTTCATCGAAAACGAGTTCATCGAAAACGAGTTTATCGAACATCAATTCATCGAAAACCAATTCATCGAATGATCAAACTAGCGAATCGCCAATTCATCGAAAAAAAATATATATAGAGCGGACCGGGAAGTTAAAAAAGCATTGGTCAATAAAAGTTGACAGTAAATTTATATATATAAAAAAAATTATAATTAAACATTGGACAAGGAAACTAATTTACATAAAAGATTAATTAGTAAAATGGTTTTCATAAACAAATATGAATGTGTTAACTATAAAAGAGACGTCGAGAACCAATAAAAATAATAAAAAATATACATGAAAAAAAACAGTGAACTAAATTAAAAGTGTCTAATTATCCTAAACTGGATATCGCGCGCCAAACCAGCGTATTTTCATCACTAGAAGTGGATTTTTTAGTGCATAAAACTCAACATAACACCTCCACAACTGTCACTAGCAAGCTAAACTAAATCATCAATTAAATCAAAACTAAACGATATCAAAAGTGCCTAATTATTCTAAACTGGATATCGCGCGCCAAACCAGCATATTTTCGTCACTAGAAGTGGATTTTTTAGTGCATAAAACTCATTATAACACCTCCACAACTGTCACTTGCAAACTAAACTAAATCATCAACTAAATCAAAACTAAACTATATCAAAAGTGCCTAATTATCCTAAACTGGATATTGCGCGCCAAACCAGCGTATTTTCATCTCTATAAGAGGATTTTTTAATGCATAAAGTTCATCATAAGACAGACTCCATAAATAAGCCCTTAACAACCCAGACCTCCAACTCTTACGCTTCTATAAAAAGTATCGTAACATTTGCAATAATCTCATAACAATAACCAAACAAAACTATTACAAAAAAAAATTGAAGAGTCAGGATATGACAGTAAAATAATCTGGAACGTAGTCAATGATATCTCAGAAAACAAAAAAACCTCACTCAAAATGCAATCACTCGCTATTGATGGGAAAAATATCCAAGTCCATGATGACCCAAAAACCTTAGCCGATCACGCCAACCATTTTTTCAGTAATATTGGCACGAACTTAGCCAACAAAATTCTAAAAGCAACAAACAAAACACAAAATCTCTTAACCTCACGGGTAAGACAACAGCACTCTTTGCACCCTGAACTAATCCTAGCCCCTACCTCCAATAAAGAAATAGTTGACACAATATTCACCATTAAAAATTGACTATCTGAAATAATAATGTTGTGTATGTCCTATGATATGTCCATTTAATACATACAGCTATATGTTTCATGTAATGCGTATCATTCCCGCAATGAGTTTATTAACTCTTGGGAGTACAATGCTTTATATAATATACTATATTCTGTATTGTATACTTTTAATAAATAAAAAAAAATAAAAATAAAAAAAAAACAAACAGTGCTGCTGGTAATGACAATATTTCTCCTTATATAATAAAACACATAGTTCACTTTATAACAACGCCGTTAAAGCATATCGTTAATCTAAGCTTTAAAAGCGGTTCCTTCCCACACTTACTAAAACATGGAACGGTTATCCCAATCTATAAAGGCGGCGATAAAACAAATATTGAAAACTATAGACCCATTTCTTTGCTAAGTGTCCTGTCAAAAATCATTGAAAAAATTGTTAAAAGTAGGATTGTCTCACATCTTGAAACCCATAAGATCCTCTCGCCTAATAAGTTTGGCTTTCAAAACAATTTAAATACAGAATCTGCAATCTTAGACTTGACGGATAAGATCACTAACAGCCTAGACGAAGGTGATTCCTGCTTAGCCATATTCCTAGACTTGGCCAAAGCATTTGACACGGTTTCCCACCCCATACTTCTAGAAAGACTATCTCAAATAGGCATCCGAGGTAAAACTCTTAACTGGTTCTCATCATACCTAACAGACAGATCGCAAACTGTGAAAATTAACAACACAGCTGTAAGTAACCTCTTACCAATACATTTCGGAGTCCCACAAGGAAGTGTTCTAGGCCCTATTCTGTTCCTCATCTACATCAACAATCTCTGTAATCTTCCCATAACCGGGAAACTAATGTCTTTTGCAGATGACACTGTAGTAATAACTAGACACAAAAACTGGAAAGGAGCATTCGACATAGCTCAAAACGACATAGGCCATATAAAGAAATGGTTAGATGATAATCTCCTAACCCTTAACGCCGGAAAAACAAAATTCTTAACCTTCAGTCTTTCTGCTGCAACCCAACCTACCAACAATCAGAAGATAATAATTCACTCCTGTCTTAGAACTTGCTCTTCCTGTAATTGCCCCAACTTGGAACAAGCCACCCACATAAAATATCTGGGGGTCATCATTGATCAACACCTTCGTTGGGATCAGCACTTGGCCAGTCTAACCCCACGCATCCGCAAACTCTCTTATGTCTTTCGATCACTAAGAACTATCCTTACTACCTCAACTCTTAAAACTGTTTACTACGCTCTCTGCCAATCCCTACTAGCATACGGCATTATAATTTGGGGTGGGTGTGCTCAATCAATTGTCGAACCTCTACTAAAAGCCCAAAAAATGGTAATACGTGTCATTAACAAGCGACCAACTAGATACCCCTCCAAACGACTCCTCATCGAGTATAACGTCTTAAACGAACGGCAACTCCATCTAAAATTTATGCTAATACATTTCCTGTTCAAATACAAAAACAAAACTCTCTTACAACACAACTACACCACCAGAACAATAACCAGCGGACACTACAATGTAACTAAACTACACACCACGACAGCTCAAAGACAAATTTTCTTCCTAGCTCCTAAAACCTTTAACCTTATCCCTGAAAACTTAAAAACGTTGAGCCAACCCCATTCCTTTAAAAAACAAATAACGAAATGGATCCTTACACATGGAATACATTACAATTTTAATACCCATTCACTACACTCTATCAATTTAATCACCTTTCAGACAAAATATAATATATCTCTATTTTCTAAATTAGCGGCATTGTATGTACAAGATTAATTAATAACTTAACTTAATTAATAAATAAATTAGTGTGATATATATCTAACAACTCCTCAAATTTTTCATTTTCTAAGAATTCTCTAACTTCCTCATCTTCTTCTTGTAACCCAACCTAACTATATATCATTTTCTTATATAAGATCTGTGTGCACAGTATTAAGAGCAGGCATAACATGATAAATTTTTTACATATTTTTGTTTACTATCTAAGCAGCTTTGTATGTATGTATAAGACTGATTACTGTGACTTAATATATTAATAATAACTTTTCTTTTCCAATAACTCTTTAACTTCTTCTTATAATCCAAAATACCAACATAAACTCTCTTATTGTAGAAGAATCTGTGTGCATAGTATTAATTAGTGAACATTTTCAACCAATACTAATGAATGTAATCCGAAAACTGTAAACTTCACCCGCCATAACACAGGGTCATCCCTAGCATAGAGGGTGAAATATCATAAAAAAACTATATGCACTTTCAATTTTTCATGTATTAAATAAATAAATAAATAAACCTTAGTAATTTGTATAAAAATATAATTAAAAATATATAGTTTTTTGTATTAAGAAAAATGATTGGATTGATTTTGTAATTTTAATTTGATCTATTTTAATTTAGAGTAATTTTATAATATTTAAATTTAACATATAATGATGTGCTCAGCACAAAGCTCATGGATTCTCTAATAGTATATAAGGTATTTATTTTATTGTTTTTTGCTTTGTTTTTACATACATACCTTATATGTGTAACCTGCGAACTGAGAAACTGATTCTTTTCAGCTTTGAGGAAGCCCACAATTAGTATTACATTTTTTTTCGATGAATTGGTTTTCGATGAACTCGTTTTCAATGAACTCGTTTTCGATGAACTCGGTTTCGATGAACTCGGTTTCGATGTATTTTTTTTTTATTAGTGACTATTTAGTTACAGGTTTGATGACAATTACAAGATATGATGATATATATAAATATTTAATCCGTTTGTTCTTAGTCCTCCTCACTAGGTGGTCCTGTGCTGAGGCGGACTGGTAGATTTCTTTGATTTTCCTTATTTAGTTTCTATGATGTTTTTAATACATTCTCTAGTATGTCTGCATTAATTTCTTTCACCCATGTTTTGATTTTTTCCTTAAACTTATTTATCTTTTCTATCTTTTTCAGACTTGGGGGAAGGATGTTGTAAAGTTTAGTTGCAAGATATATGTGGTTTCTTTGGCCAAAACTTGTCTTGAATTTTGGAACATCTCGTATATCCTTTTTTGAGGCTCTTGTGTCATGTATCCGAGTTTCATTAGGAGATTTTCTGTTTTTAAAATGATGTATAAGAATATTCTTGGCATATATTTGTTTTAAATCAAGAACGTCAAAAACCTTAAAAATATCTTTTGAGGGGGTTCTGATGGGTAATTTTAGTATGGTTTTTATAATGCTCTTCTGAGCAATATCTAAGTGGTTAATATGATTGGCTGTAGCAGATCCCCATACTAGAATTCCGTACTCAAGACGGGAATGACATAAGGCATAAAATACCTTTTTTATGTCTTTCCTAGGTAGTATGTTTCTTAGGTTTTTGAAGAAATATACAAGTCTCGTGAGCTTTTTAGTGATTCCATTTATGTGTATGTCCCATCTAAGGTTTTCGTCTATTTCCACTCCTAGATATATAATACTTTTTGCCTTTGTTATAATAGGGCAAGAGCAATGTGACTTATTGTTTTGACACTCGTGCAATTTGATAGTGTATTATTTACCCGGTTGACCTCTTGAGTTTATTGAAAAGGCTAGATAATTAGTTTTAATTACATTGAGCGTAAGAGAGTTCATCCGAAGCCAATTTTGAAGTACAGTTAGTCCATGTTCAGCCTCTTTATAAGTGTCCATCCAGTCCTTTTCGTGGAATAACATAACAGTATCATCGGCAAAACTAATTATGTCTCCATTGATGGGAATTTGCTTTCGATGAACTCGTCGGTTACCGTACCTATGACATATTGAAATATCTTACTAGTGACCCAGAAATAATCAACATTTCGTTTAATTTAACACGTTTTGAAGTTTTTCTGCGTTATAATTGATTTGATGATGTTTATGAGTAATCTGAGTATTGTACCAGATAGAAGGTATACTTTCACACGTAACTGAATACACAAGTTTTTTAATTTTTTTATTTTAGCGACTATATAAAATAATTGTTACATACAAGATATAATGGTGAAATTAAGTATAAATTATTGTATTTCTTAGTCCTCCTCACTAGGGGGTCCTGTGCCGAGGCGGACTAAAGTTATTTAAAATATGGTTTATTTGTCTTCTATGTCGTTTTTAATGTCTTCATTAGGGTTTTTTCATTGACCTATTTTAGCCATATTTTTATTCTTGATTTGTATTCATTAGGATTTTTTATTAGTTTTATGTCTTGGGGAAGGATGTTATGGAGTTTTGTTGCAAAGTATGTATAGTTTCTTTGTCCGAAAGTGGTTTTATAATTTGGAATATTTTTTATATCGTTTTTATTCGATCTTGTGTTATGCATACATGGTCTAGTAGAGGATTCATTATTTTTGAAAAGCTTCAATAATATATTTTTGGCATATATTTGCTGTACATTTGGTACGTCGAAGCTATTGAAAATTTCAATTGAAGGCGTTCTAATTGGTACTTTCAATATGGTCTTTATGATTCCTTTTTGAATCGTATTCAGGTTGTGGAGGTACGTATGTGTAGCAGATCCCCATCCTATGATTCCATATTCAATTCGAGAATGACACAACGCGAAGTAGACCTTTTTCATATCATTTTTATTTACCACGTTTCTTAGATTTTTAAAGAAATATATAAGGCTTGTGAGTTTTTCCGTAATACCTTTAATATGTAGGTCCGATCTAAGATTTTCGTCAATTATTACTCCGAGATATTTTATGTTTTGCGTTTTTTCTATGACGGGGCAGTTACATTGTATATTATTTCCATGGCATTCGTGTAGTTTTAGTTCTAGTGATTTTATTGGTTGGCTCCGTGCGTTTATTGAAAATGTTATACATTTAGTTTTGCTTATATTAAGGGTAAGCGAGTTGATTTTAAGCCAATTTTGAAGTGCACTAAGCCCTTGTTCAGCCTCATTAAATGTATCCGTCCAATTTTCTTCTTGAAATAATAAAACAGTATCATCAGCAAAACTGATTATGTTTTCCTTGAGGAACGCCATAGTTTAAAGATAGTAGTTTGCTCTTTTGTTTACCAATTTGTACTTGTTGTTCTCGCCCTGTTATATATGACTCTAATAAGTTCACTTTTCGATTTTTAAAAGATGTCCGCCTAATCAACTGGACGAACGATATTTGTATTTAATTTAAATCCTTTATTCGAACAGAAATTTAAACTATTTCACAAAATTTAATTGTTAACCTGTCCTTTTTCAAATGTACACTCCTCCATCCACAAGCAAATACTTTTAATGGAAGAAAAGTATAAGTCATAAGACAAAATTGTAGGATGTATCTACCAATAAATAAAAATAAAAATATATATATACACATTTACTACAACGCTAGATTTATTTATTTTTGTTATTAAAAAAATAACTTATATCATTGATGTCGCTATTCCAAATTTCTGTAATATTAAAAAAAAACTGTTCCTGAAAAAATAAGAACATAATATACAGATTTAGGAAATGATATTAAAAGAATTTGACATTCTCAGAATATAAAAATATTAACATTTGTTATTTCGGCTATTGGCATTATACCTAGCTCTCTCATTCAAAATTTAGGCGTATTAGATTTTTCAAAGAATTTATACATAAACATGCAAACATCAGTCATTTTAAATACATATAGGATTACGAAATTTTTTTTAAATATCTATATTGAGGGATTAGTGGGATTTATTGGTCAAGTTAGGAGTTCTATCGAGCCGAACCGTCTGATTGAAAATATCTGGAGTCGGTGAATTATTTTCCCACTTGGTCTCTGGTAGATTGACATGTTGTTCTTGTATTGTTTTGTATTTATTATACTTATGTATATAGTGCACTTACATTCGATGTTATTTACGACAGCAAAATACTCATAGCACTTAGACGAAATTGAGGGCAATACTTTGTTCTACTAAAGCGTGCCGAGAGATGTTAAAAAATATAGGTTAAATAATACAACCGACAGTTGTAACTCTATCGATATCTATTCTAATATATTTTTTCAGCTGTTTTATGGCCGATCATGAGCATTTAGTCTATACAAAAGCATTCCCTTATTTCCTCTTCTATTTAAAACCAGCGCAAATATTTTCGAAGTAAAAACTTCTTTAGCATCGTTGTGATTTGAAACTCGATGAAAGGAAAAAAAGCGATACTAAAAAAAGACAAACACATACATCTACAGATTTAGTCTGCGAGAGAATGAGATAATATCTTGTCTACTTTAGTTTTCTGGAGGTTTCATTTTTACCGCGTGTGATTGCACAAGCTGATATGTTTTTTTATTATAACAAAGATGTCAATCAATGGTATGTCCCTACGTTTTTTTTGGAAGTTACTTCTTAAACTTTAAATATAATTCATACCTCCTCACACGGGCAAAGAAACTTTAAGTACTACGCAACTATCTATATGTATAACTGCATGCCCACCACACTGAAGCAAATAATAAACCAATACATCTACAGTTCTTCACAAAAAAACACACCAAAGACTGGATCAAACAACAAGGTATTCAATTTACTCAAAACATTATAACACCTAACCAAACATAACCCAACCTAAGCAATAAAAAATAATAAATAAAACTTTGTTTCGGGACAGAAAATATTACCACAATATTACTCACACCAGTGGCGTGTGGTCCATAGAAAAATATATCTACATATTTATCAACAAAATTATTTATCTTACACATAATCTAGATTCTAGATGTTAGGAACAACTGTATGTAGATCCTACTACAACTAATCTTTAATTTATGTATACGATACTGTCGCCATGGGTCGACCCACGGTGCCCTTCTTGACAATATCAAGGAGGAAACGGTGTTTCTACTTATGTCCACAGAATAGCACCTTATCCCAAACATGGGAACACCTCAGCACAGGTTCGCCTAGTGAGGTGTTCACAAAATACTACTACTAACCAATTTACATACAGCTACGGATCATTAACATTTTTTTCTTATTACTAAACTTATTATCTGTGTAAACCAATGTAATAATTTTATGTTAAAGAATAGAAATGAGTAATACGTTTATTTTTAAAACAGCAAAACGTAGAGACATAAAATATTTTCTTGTACTACACAGTTGGTAAAAAAAATATTAAAAATTGGTCAGGCTTTGGAGGAGAAAAGAGGGGAACACAAAATCTTAATTTCGACGATTTTTTTTAGGTAAGTACAATCAGCCTGAGCTGCATGAGATGTAGTTGTCCTTTACGCTCAGTATTTGGCTGGAGTTAACAGCGACTGTGACAGCAACAGTTTTGTAATAATTTTATTCAGTTTTCTCTGCGCCCGCTTTTCCTCTTAAGGTTATATCTGCAATTCTCACGCGCGCCGTATTAAGATGTGTGAAAAATGTAATATCGCCCAACCGTCCCCAGTAGAGAAATAAAAGTAAAAGTAATAAAGTGCGGGGGATAATAATACCCCGGGTCCCGTCCCTAGACTGAGTTCCAGACATAACACATCAGAGGGAGGGGAAGGAGACTGGGTCCATGCGCGCTGCAAGCTGCGAGACTACCCGGCTACATAACAGGCTTCGTGTAATAATAGGGGCGACTCGATGCCTTGCGCTGGTGGTGAAACTGTACAGGGAAGTGGGAGCCGTACAAAGGGTATCGGACAGGGGTGCAAAATGCTCGCAGGGCTAAAATCAGGGCCAAATTACATTACTGATACAGAATCCTGATTGATTTATCTACTATTTCAACAGACCGACCTTAATTAACACAACATTTTGTTTAAAATATACAATAACCTACCTGACAAAACAAGACAATCGAATAATATTAACAAATACAAAATTCTGATCAAACAATGGATTATCGAAAAAGGTCGTGCAATAATTAGTCACCTCACCCAAATATAATCCTCTTATCGCATTATTGTTAATACTACCTACCAACTTGAAATTTATTGTCAAATATTTTTTTACTTTATTGAAAAATGTACTTTATTTAATATTTATAAAATATTTGTAAACTAGTCTGTCTCGACACAGGATTTTCTAGTGAAACAGGCAAGGCCGATACGATACGATTGTACCACCCCAGCCAGGAGCACTCCTGTCCCGGTGAGACCGGTACACCAGGGGGCACTGTTTGTTAGGACTAGAACACGTGCTCTGAGGATAGGAAGGAGGTTGGAGTTTAATCGACCGGTATACATGGCAACCTGGAGGCAATATTGGAATATAGGATGGGCAGAAATAAAGGAAATGATTGAGTTATATATATATTTAAATATCGTTTCTCGCCTTTCGCTTATTTTGCTTCCGGTTTCTTCTCGCTTCCAGCTTATGGCTTTCCGTTTTCATCTTCCCACTTCCCGCTTCCCGCGTATATATGTATTTTTTGGTTGTTGCCTCCTGCTGCTTCTGGCTTCTCGTTTCCGGCTTCCCTTTATTTATGTTTTCCGCCATACGCTTGCCATAGTAGGGTTTTTGTTGTCTCTTCTTGGATGTTCTTCCTTCTTCTCTTCCGGTTTCTTATTGTCACTTCGTGGCTCCTTTCGCCTCTTCTTGGATCTTCTCGACTCTTCCTCAGCTCGACTCGGCTCTTCTTGCCTCTTCCTGAATCTTCTTATCTCTTGTGGGCTCTGTTTGGCTCTTCTTGCTACTTCCTGTCTCTCATTGTCTCTTCTTGGCTCTCTTTGCATCTTCTTGGATCCTCTCGTTCTTGGCTCTACTTACATCTTCTTGACTCTAATTGGATCTTCTGGAATATTATCGTCTTTTCTTGGCACTTCCTGTATATTTTCTAGTGAAACAGGCAAGGCCAAACAAAAAATGTAAACCTTTTTATAAAGATCTACAAAATAAACAAAAAAAACAAAAAAAATTGTAAGGCACTTCCGGGGAGTTTAACCGAAATGTTATTTTTAAATGTGTAGTTGAATATGAGGGGACACTCTTTTAATTCATCGAGTTCAATAATTGAAGTATATTAAATTATAAAATAATTAAGAATTTTAAATTGATAAATAATAATTAAGTAGGTTGTAAAACGAGCATAAGTTTAGGTAATTATTAAGAGGGGTCTCCTCCGACCGTGAACAAGAAACATTTGCTCACACATTTGCTTAAACATTACTATAAACATACAGACGAATACAAAAATGTGCAAGGCCACGCCCCCATTGCCAAAGTTTATAATAATGTTTAGGCAAATGTGTAAGCAAATGTTCACGTTCACGGTCGGAGGAGTCCCCGCTTCGTGTATGTGTTTGAGATTTATCAACAATAATACTCGTAAGTTACAATTTGGGAGGCGGGAACCATTCATTGGATAATCAACCATAGGTCACCCTCACCCCAAGTGGCAAGATACGTTCGGTGACTGCAGGGGTGGCGAGTTTCATGGTTTAAGGTTTGTCCGTGTCTTAGTGGCGGATGCATCTGCCGTCCACCAGGGCCTGGGGTGATTTATGCGTGACTGGATACACTGACCCTTAGATTCCTACCCACCTATCATATCTTTTTCCTTCGTTTAAAAAGACCCCCCGCTCAGCATCCTCAAAGATGACAAAGGCCCTGAGGGAAAATGCTTGAGATAAGACCTTAATTGATTAACTAATATAAATTTGTAGGTTAAGCGTAAAGCGCACCAAGGTTAAACTGAAATAGGCTTTATGCATAATTGATGAAAGGGTGAGATTATTTTTTTAAATTAATCAACCATAATAGTTTGACCTCTTCAACAAAACACCTCGCAGCGCTTAAAGTGTAGCAGGTTATCGAACACGTTTTTCTCTAAACTACACATATTTCAATTCGATTGGATCAGCTCCCTTCCCCCTTCTCATTTCTCACCCCAACATGCTACTTTGTAGAAAATTATAACACAAGAGGAAACCTTTCATTGGGTTCATTTTTAACACTGTTTAATTATTATCATACAAAATTTAGGCTTATTAGATTTGTCAAAGAATTTATACATAAACATGCAAACATCAGTCATTTTAAATACATATAGGATTTTTTAAATATCTATATTGAGGGATTAGTGGGATTTATCGGTCAAGTTCGGAGTTCTACCCAGCCGAACCCTCTGATTGAAAATATCTGGAGTCGGTGAATTATTTCCCCATTTGGTCTCTGGTAGATTGACATGTTGTTCTTGTATTGTTTTGTATTTATTATATAGAGTGGATTGACTAGATAATCATTTGTGGAAAAGTGTGTGAAAGGGTTTAGTTTTTCCTGTGGGAAGATTTAACCCGGACATAAAGTCAGAAGCATTAAAAATTCAGATTTTTTTTACATGAATACCTCACAAGAGTCCCAGCTGCTCCCGTCTGGAGTCAGTGAGGCTATGGCATCCCCAATTGGAGTATGTTGTGAGGCTGAAGATAGGGGGAGGGGAAGGAGATGGGAAAGAGGAAGGTGGGGAAGTATTCAAATCTGGTCACCAAACACGGCTAAAGCCATTTCAAGCCACGTTTCAATTCTGAATGGTGGTCTTAAACCAGGGCGATACTGAGAACATCTTCCACCCCGGAACGTGCCGCAAACACAGTATATATTATTTTTAAATGAATTAATTGTGAAATAACACAATTGAATCAAATAAAATTTATTTGCGCTCGCCGGGATTCGATCCCGCGACCTTCATACTGTCAGTCAAGAACCTTACCCCTAGACCACGGCGGCCGTCCGCACCATTTTGTGAATCAACTCGGGGGAGATGTTCAAATGTATATATGTTCACAAAAAATGTTGTTCTCAAAAAGAAATAAAAAATAAAAACAATAAAAAGTAGTTTGAGTGCATCAATAATTATTTTAATTTTAATTTTAACTTAATGAGTAAAACCTCAAATTGTTATATTTGATCACTGAAGAGAACATTGCGAGCATGTAGAGGCTAAGGACCTGTGTTCAATTCCTAGATGGATAAAATTTTCGATTGAGATTGGCTAATATTGTCTTCAGTGATTGAATATTGGAAATGGATTTTGTAATTTTAAATTTCACTCATTAAGTTCAAATAATAAAAAAAAAATCATCATTGACTTGCAGAAAAGTCAATAGATGTCGTACATTATATAAAAACGGATAAACTTATCCAAGACACTAAATAGATAGCATTTAGTTCGAGAAGAATCTTGCAATCATTCATAAAGATAGCGGCCAATAAAATATGCGGTTAGAAAATGAAGAGAATGTTGGCAGTATGATATATTTAAATATAACCGAAGGGGATAGACTCAGTGGTACAGCAGTGCCCCGGCAAGGCTCGATTGAGAGTCGCTAATATTGTCTTCAGTGATTAAATAATTATTGTGTTTATAAATAAATCTATACGTCATGAATGTTTATTTACAATAATAAATGGATATTATTTGCGGTTTCGACACTTTGTTCAGAAAACCACACGCGATAAGATTTTGTTATCTAAATTCAAGTAACAAAATACTGATGCCACCAAAGCCGCAAAGTGGTATTTCTCCAAGAAACAGACAGCACGCGTGCTGTCATAAAATAATACGAATAAAGGATAAAACGGCTGTTTATATTGCTTTGATTCCGTAAAAAACCAACGGCCTAGCTGGTGACCTTACTCGATCGAAGGTCGTAATAACTTTCTTTATTTTATTATTAAAACAAAAAAAACAATGAGAGGTTTATTCAGGGGTTTGTAATTTATTAAACAACAAAACCCTTATTGTCGGTGGTTTGGATTCTGAAGGACCTCTAAAAAAAGAACAAAGCTCAAATCGACCGAATCTAAAAAAATATACGAGTATTTGTGTACGTGAGTAGATACTGCATGTGTAGGAAAATGGTACGTTGTTAGCACCCTTTCAGTTTAATACACTAGTGCCATTGTTCCGTAGAATTTATTAAAAAGGTCAAACCGAATTTCAAATTCCAATACGGCAATATAAAATATTCACAACGAGAATTCAGAAAATTATATTTACTTAAGTTGTATAGCGGCCTGACAGAATTTAATAACCGGCGTTCTTATTCATAACGCCTTTAATTAAGCTTTTTGCTGTGCCTTGGAAATTAAATTCTATTTTAATTAAATTAAGTATTATTAAATGATGGAATTCTCTAAATTTAATACTAAATGCCTACTACCGCTTTAATATATACCTATCTTCAAATCGGTTATTAAAAATCTATGTTGAAAATAATAAATTTCGTAACATTTTATACTTAAATATGAAACGAGAAAGAAAAACAAAATTGTAACAGATACCCCGTTCTCAGGTGTTTAATCGAGCGTTAACTTTCGAGGAAATTCAAAAAGTTTTTGAATAATTATTATTGTAATAATGGTAAGACTTCCGAGAAAACCGACTTAGATAATGTTATTTCTCGGAATAATTTGATTCTTGATTATGATAATGTTATACTTTAGAAAGAGTAGACAATCTCTTTCAATCTACAAGTATATATGTATAGAAAGTAGTACTTAGTCGAGTTGAAAGTAGTTGGTGAAATTTGATTCAAATGAAAATGTGAAAGAGCCTCTATCGCCCTTTAAGTTTGGCGGAACAAAACCTCTGAAAGGCCACCCTAGTCTAGACGCCACGATATATATATATTTTCCCTTTCACACTGTGTATATGCCGTAGATACCTAGGTTGGGACACAGGAGGAAGTAGTAGGTCCCCTCAATGTATTGTAAACTAAAGTCCCCAACACCAGAAGTGCAGCCTCTTGAATTGATACCAAACAATAGCTGAAAGAGATCAATATAGCGTAGAGGTGGGGAGTCAGGACAACCGCACACAGACAAGATCAATATACGTCTTCAATTTTGATTGAATTGATTTGGTAAGCATCTCTGTAGGCTATATTTCACCGCATGTGCGCTTTAACCTAAAAACCCCACGTCCTGTAAAATTCGGGATCAGGCCGCTAACAATAACACTCCTTATGTAGATGGCGACAAAGCTTAAATTCCTGTTTAACACCAGCCGCCGGTTTTGATTTATTCAAGAAAAAACATTGCCAAAAAGCGTATTTTATTTTTATGGCGAAGCTCGGGCAAATTTATTGAAATTTTTTACGATAATTTTCTAAAGAAATTATTTTCCCACATTATACAATAAAACCATAACCTAAAGGGGGATTGTAAATTGAAGATTTTGACTTTGGAGCAGTTTTTATAGGCCTGATACTTTATTTTTGTCTGCGCTTTTAAAATACTAATAAAAAACATGCCCCGTTATTTCAAAGGCAAATATGTTTTCCACTCGCAGTATTTAATTAAAGCATTTAAAATAATTCCAAGCAATCTAATTTTCAAACCAAAATCACATGATTTTGTATTACTTTGTGGTGCATTACCTTAATTAATGAGATAATGAATAATACCTTGAAAACAAATATTTTTTTAAACTATCAAATCTAAGGTATAATTTTCGAATGCGTTTTGAGTTGTGCATTTAAATTTAATACTGCCGAAGACTATAAAAATAAACAAACAATCGATGCAGTATGAACTTTATACAAGACCTGTAAAGGATTGAAAAAGCCGTAAAACTTTATTGGAGGGTAATCGTAATCACGATTGTTTTCAAACAGAGGAAACTCTATTTGGATTCGAGAATCTCTATAAAAATCAGGAATAGGCTCCCGCCTGTAAGTTGTTGGCATGTTGGTTAGCGTGCCTCTCAGATGATATACAATATTGTGTACAGCTTTTTAGACACCTGCTTAAATGATCACACCTGAAACGCAGTCGGGGTGGATGTCCGTGGGATGGAATATCTGTCTGCAATCTGCATAGAATGCCTCACAATGGACAGGAAACAAACCACAAGAATGACGATTGTACTTGCACCTACCCCCGTGATGAATACCGGTTAATTATACCCAGACAACAATACCACACGGCTGCGGGCGTATGCAAACAAGTAGTATGAAAATGCAAGCCGAAATGGTACAGGATAAAATGGTCCTCTGCAGAGGTATACATATAGAGTGCGGAAGTAGATGCGATGTTTGGCTACAATTTTTAAAGCATGAGGGAGAAATTTACAATCGTTAAATTTGCCGAGTCGTTTGAGGTCAAAATCGAATCCAATATAAAATATAGAGAATTAATGTAGTGAAACGTATCTACCGGTAAAAAATACTTGCTTTCTGCCATTGTATTCAAGTATTTTCTTTATTCCCCATTAGTACCTATTAGGTCCTGGGGAAACCTCAGGGTCCGTGTCATATTTGGGGATGCTGTTATTTTTAAGAACAAGTAAAGGATATGAAGTGCACCCTAAAGTGACTCATTAAGAGACCTATGCTGTAGAAAGGAGAGAACACAAGAGGCGAAAAGCTGCAAATATTGGAATCGACAGAGCAGAAGATGCGACATCTAGAAATTAAGTCTATTTTACAGGAATTTCAACGATATGTGTTCTGCTGTACCTACCAGCGTATTCATATTGCAGGGTGCATGGCTAACATTTGCTCAACAGTCCAGTAGACGATTAACGTTATCTTTACGCTCAACAGATCGATACTGGATTGTGTGATTTCTGCCTCCCAAGACCACGGTTGTGTGATGTCTGCCTCCTAAGACCAGGATTATGTGATTTCTGCCTCGTAAGACCACGATTGTGTGATTTCTGCGTCCTAAGAGCACGATTATGTGATTTCTGCACGATTCTCTTCAGATTCACTACTTCTTCTCCTAACAAAGACTCTGATACATTACAATACTCGCATACAGGTGGTATGTATTCGAACGACGGAATACTGAGATCCACTCGTTAGAGAAAACATTATGAAAAACCAAAAATCATCGTTGGGTAGGTCCCTAAAGCCGCAGCATCTACCCGCCTACTGTACACAGGGAAACTTCCGAACATTTTACAAATTACCGAATAGGGAAAAACAAAATTAAACAAATTACCATAAGGGGAGATAAACAACAACTTTTAGAAATAAAAAAAGTAATTTAAACAACATTTTATCAAAATAATTGAAAATATAAAGAAAATAATCAAAAAATGTTGTTATTTTAAAACAACAAAAAAAATGTTTGCCGCCCTGTGGACGGGTTTCGAAAACCAATCTATAAAAAGAAAATCATGATATTTTATACATTTTGTTTTCATTAAAAACATACAAACATCCCACGTTACGAAAAACCTGACAATATTTGAATTTGCTAGTGCTATGGTGGACTTAGATAGCATAGGATTGAACCCGCGACTCCTGAATAGGAAACCGAGGCATTGGATCACTCGGTTACTAAATGGTCTTTATTGTATTAATTCCATACACTAGATCCGGGGTGTTATAATTCAGAAATCACCGTGTCGAGATTGTTGACATTTAAGATTTTAGTTTAAGTGGTTTAAACCAGCGATTCCCAACCTTTTTCAGCCACGGACCCCCACGAAATCAAGCACAATTTTCATTAATAAAAAAAACAGCAATAAATTTCAGACCAATTATTTATTTTAGTCCTACAAATACAAAAAAAAAGTACAACAGCAACACCAACATTCACATTAATTAACGGTTAATTAATGTGAAGGTTGGTGCTACTTTTTTAAAACTAAATTAGTGATATTTGGGTTGATATCACTACTAAGTTGTAAATTCAAATCGGATTCCACTTGTAATCTATTTCTGTTTCTGTATTTGTTTTTAGTATACACAAGATCAGAGAATGCCTTTTCACAGAGGTATATGGTTGAGAAAAACAGTAAATATTTCAGTGCTTCTTCTGATATTTCCTTATAATCATTCTTTACATTCACACAAAAACTCGATAAAGAGGATTCTTTGAAATTGCGATTCAAAGCTGAATAACAAGATATTTCCATCAATTGCCTGTGCCGTTGTCAAGCCTGTAATATCAGTAACATCTGTGTTGAAAGGGTCTTATATTATATTTTTATTTTGTCGGGTACTGGAAAATATTCCCGAAAAGAAGACGCGTGGCGATTACGAGATTATTAGTGGCATCAATTTATAATTGATAATGGTTCAGAGATGAGGCTGCGGACCCCCATTCATATATTCG
Organism: Limnephilus lunatus; assembly: GCA_917563855.2. Taxonomy (NCBI): domain Eukaryota; kingdom Metazoa; phylum Arthropoda; class Insecta; order Trichoptera; family Limnephilidae; genus Limnephilus; species Limnephilus lunatus. The sequence goes on from OU830593.1 coordinate 52,685,405, forward strand.
CGGACCCCCAGGGGACCCCTGGGACCCCAATGGGGTCGCAGGGGTCCGCGGACCACAGGTTAATAAACTCTGGTTTAAACTACTGAATAGATAATATACACTAGAAATGCCTTCCATGTAGATATAAATTAGAACTGAAACTGGGTTCTAATTCTAATCCATTTATTACGCGCTATGTCTTTCTTACACTTAATCTGGTATCGTATATAGCCATTTCATTTGAATTGGTTCGCTACTTTTGGTGACTTAGCCGGGGTACCCGGGTTCACGGAGGAAGGTCTGTTCGGGACTTGGCGGCGGATGAGTCTGCCCACCAGCTGCATGGCAGGCCGGATCGGGAAAAAATGGTTAAGGGAGTCCCTTTGACTTCTCCAGCCATACTCTCTCGGAACATCACCTTGCACCGCAGTGGGAGGGATGGATTCATACGTCCATCACTCCTGGGCCCACTGACCCCCAGATTCCTACCAGCATTACCCTTTTCTTTCCCAGAACTTTCCCTCCTTCCTTTCCTAAAAAGACCCTCCATATTAGCATCCCTAAAGATTACACCGGCCATGAGGGGAATTATTTTCCTCAGAAAAGAGGTCCGATTAGCTAGACTTTTCTTCAATCACGAAACGCGCCCACATCACATTTCTTGTGTTCTTTATTTTTTGTTTAAAACAGAGCATAATAATAAATATATTTTATTATTCAGTCTAAATATGGCAAGTCACTTACAAAAATACATCATGTCCTGTTCATTTTATAACTAAAAATATATTATTTTAGCAAACCGCAGCGATAATTCGAGTACATCAGCTGGTTTGATAAATAAATAGTAAACATCCTGCTATCTTTGGTTTTCCTGTATAAAAATCAATTAATAAAATTTTCCTATTTAAAATGAGCCAAATTAATCATAACACCGCATAATTAAATTCGAACAAAAAATTGTCAGTTTTCTTAGACTGAGTTTTGATCAGTTGATTGAAATCTAACTGTACGACATGGCATGTGGGTAAATTGTAATTTGAAACCGATGTAAGCATAAAAAAAATAGAAATATGATACAGAACTTGATACAAACACACTGTAATGAACACGTGTGTGTTGGATTTCATTTATAAAATAATAAATATTGACATACTTTTCAAGGTACAAAACGAGGACGACTGTTAATCAACCAACATAAATAGGTGAAATTATTAATTGTATTGTGTTTAATTTGTAGATTCCATTTAAAAAAAAAATTAATTCAATAATGTTATTATCAAGTTCTGCAAGTATTTTAGTATTTATTTTTGTTACAGCTGTTTCGGCTTACAATGCCGTTTTCAAACTGTAAATCAACTACTTCGAGACGACTTATTTGTACGATTTTAAATGTAATTTTTTGAAGGTGTCTAAATTGATCTATTATCGGTTAAATCAATTTGATGAGACACTAATTAAGACAGTTAAAACTACTTACTCAGCGTTTTAAAGATGATGTTATTTTGTCAAATGAATTCTGGGAGAAGTGTGATTGAATAAATTTTCTTACCTGAAACAAAGGAAAAACATTATTAAAAATTATTAAATTAAAATATTTATTAAAAATAAAAGATTAGACAACACCATAATATACATAAAATTAGAGTTGTTTTTAAAATTTGTACATCTGATAAACAACCATTTACCCTACATGTCTACATCAATGGGTGTGGGGTTCAGAATCTCAATTACCCGCACTAAATGTTAGGTTTTTCTTAATCGTTTTATAATGACGATACTGCTATGACTCATTTAAGGGCGTTATATTATTAATTAGGTGAAATTAAACTGAGCTATGAAATATTTTGTAAGAAGAAAGGTTTACTGTGTTATATATACCTACGCTAAATCTACCCAAACAACAACTTTGCCTTTGAGAATAAGGGGCGGTATATTCAGTTGCTTTTTAAGTTCGCTTTGAAATTCACGTTTGTCAAGTTGATTCCTGGAAGGAACCCTGACAAGATAAGCCGACTGATAACATTCCTGTATATCCTGAAATACCGGCCAATAAATATTATTTGACTTTGAGTCGGAAGTATGTGGGTTCGACTCCCGCTGTGTCACACATACTATTTCTTCATAGCTATGAACTCCTAGTATGCGTGTTTTAAGGCTAAGTTTGATACATCTTTCATAAATAAGATTTTACTTTGATTTTTGATTAAATGTTTTGATTAAACTTTGAAACCTTGATATTTTTTACATTTTGATTAAACGTTGATATTGTTACATAATTTGATAGTTCATAAAGTTAATTTTCGGTTCACAAATAACACACCTTATAACCGGAGAGAAAAAGTAAACATCGGTCTTAGGGAATCAAATTATATAACTTTTCACAGATTATAAATTGTGGGTAAATTAGCACAAAGTACGTTTTGCGACCGAAATAATAATATACTAGCTGGTCCCCGGCATGTGTTGCAATGCCATTCAAATAAATAAATTGATTCTCCCTGCATGTCCTTTCCCGTGCGTCCCCGTTCCCTTCCACCTTCGCTGCCTCCCCCCTCCCTCCTCTCTTCCCTCTCCACCAACCCCACCTCCCCCGTTCCCCTTCCTCCTGCCTTTCCTCCCTGCAGCTAAAATATATGAAATACACACATTTCCATTTACACAAATTTCATAACGCCAGAGCTTACCATTATATATAGCCAATATGTTATTCTGGTGTATGAGCTAAATTATTGTAAAGTTTCATTAAAATTCATTTTGTAGTTTTTGCGTGAAAGAGTAACAAACTCACATACATCCATACAAACTTTCGCGTTTATAATATTAGTAAGATTGAATTTTTGCTTTGGAGGAGTGCAGACATACGTTCACCGTTTGTCTTATTTTCAACTGTTGACATTTAGCATGTAAGAAAGAGGGGCAGCATTATATGTTTAAGAACAAAAGCAAAACAATCCGAGCGCATTCATATTTGACGTTTTTTTTAATTTTTGGAATTCACTCACTATTCAACATTATACTTAGCACAATATTGCTGCAGCTCTTTCAAAAAGATGAAAATTCTTTCCATACAAAATGTATGACAAAAGAAAATTCATCGTAATTTTTTTTTCGTGAATTATTCCAATGTTTTAATCGCTATTCTGCTATTCGGGGCGGAGACAAATCCAACAAATCAAAGATCATAAAAAATAGGTCTAGCCGTTCTCGAGTTATAAATGGTGTAACTAACCCGACTTTATTTAATATATTAAGATTATACCTACCTACTTAGAAAAATTCTATCAAAGCAAATACAATCGGCACAAATACTACACTAAATGAATGCAAATACAATTTATGATGTGTTAAATTATTATTCATTAATATTGAGAGGTTCAGATCAAATAAAGGAAACCGAAACCGAACGTTAAACATTGTTTGCCAAAACGAGTAAACAAAAGATATAGTTGGCGATATAAATTGGACAATCGTTTTACACACAGCTGTCCGAAGGCCACGATATGTCCAACGTAATAACATTAGTCGTATTTGAATTCCATTACTTGTATTACAGATCTCCATTGACCAAATAAACAAGGACATTTAATTTATAATCCATTTAAACAAATGGCTGCGCTGCCTTTTCCATACAAAACTTAATTTTGGATTTGAGGCCAAAATGTGCAACCGAATTGATTCATTATTTTTAAACTAAAGTTATAGCAAATAGTATGAATATGTGCTACTTTTTTTACGTATCTTTTAAATTATAAAATATAGGCAATTAAAAAATCCAATTTTAATGGCAACTTTAACATTTTATGCTAGCAAATTATAATTGTCAAAAAATAACATTGCCTTATCTATTGTGGTAGGTTATATAATAAAATAAATTTAAAAAAAGTTTGTTCTTGGGAAGATATTTATTATTTATTTATTTTGTAAGAAACAAACAACTTTTAAATAATATACAGTGCTAAATAATATACAAGTGAATTAAAATCAAGCCACAGAAGTTTCTTATGCTAAAGTTCATTGGAAATGAATAATATCTTAATATTTATACGATAGGTAGCGATATGGTATTTATACCAAGGTAGGTCGGTCATTTGGAATTCAAATTTACGCTGATCATATTGCATTTTTTAATAATTTTCTACCTTATTTTTATAATATCTAAATATACATATTTTTAATAAGTATTATTAATTCTATATTAGTGTTATTAATTGTATTTTCCTCAGGGCCTCCTGTGTGGAGTTAAAAAAAAAAAAAAAATCACAAATAATTGCCAAATTTGCCTTTAAAATTATGAAAAATTGATTTATTTAATGGCCTATATTGGATCATTTAAAACGCAAATAAATAAAGAAACACATATCCGATATTTGCAATAGCCACAGACGACCCGTTCTCAGTTCTCATGTGACAAATGCTGACCTTGGACATATTATGTTGGGCGCGCGTTTGGCGTGTTTCCCGGCTGTGCACCGGTGCCGAGAGGATCAATGACGCTAGTTCCTCGGAGCATCTTCCATTGAAATAACGGTAGAACAAGGACGTTCAATGACATGTCGATTTGTCGTTCAAGGTGTATTTATAAAGAACATAAATATAAGCTTGTTCACAAATATTAAATCGAATTAGTTCTCTAACAGGAGTAATCCTGGCATTACGTTCACTCTCCAAGTATTTTTTTGTCTATTGAGTTTCTTGTCCCTGTATTTCCGCGAACGTATTTTGAAGATGCCTGTCATACTGACACATTGCGCCAAATAAATTCAGAATTCAAATCACGTGGCTTGTGTCAAAAGTCTAGAAAAAGTGCGTGATTTTGGCGCCAGGATTTGAGGCGTCCACGTCTCAACACCGGACGCGTGCTACGTAAATTACATTATGAATTGAAAAGGGACAGCGAAAAATAAGAGAGAGCGAATAAAAAGAATTTGAATTCCAAAACAACTTCTATTCATATTCCTAAAAGTAAACTTATAAACATCCTGTCGAATGTGTGCATTTTTAAGTACTCGCGTAATTTTTAATAATAGTAATTGGATAATTTGTAGAGCGCCGTTTTAGTGAAATATCTAGATTTCTTAGACAACACCTAATTTTATTATTCACAAATAGGTACAGGAAGCATACTTCATATACATAATCACCTCAAGTCACTTCCGATAAACACACTTTTTTTTTAAAAGTTTAAGCTTGAAGAAGATACGACTTTGCACGCGGAGGACACTATATTTAAAACACTGGATATTGCGTGAGTATACATACATTTGCTACCTCCATCACTTTTGATATTACATTTATGAGAAGATTAGTGCCAAAAGCAGAGGCAATATTTTTTTTGAAAGACTGAATAACTTAGGACTCTTTAGGATAGGAGAATTTTTATGAAACGACCTGTACGAAAGCAACAAATAAGAATTTGCCTTCATTTTCACATTAGTTATTTACAATGTCGCGGGCTATGAAAAATGTCAGGTGAAAGTGAAAGGTTTATGACTTTATGAATGCGACTGTCTAAAAAGGTGAGTTTTAAGTTTAGGTAACGAGTTTTTCTTTTAGATTACGCTTGCTTGAAATTGTATTTATTTTCAGAAGTGAAATTAGACTATTTTTATTCTAAACATATAAACATCCCGTTCAAATGTGTGTTAAAAATTAATGGATATTACTATTAAAATTTTCAGGGCCAGTATTATGGTGATTTAATTTTGGGGTATTGTGCCGTGTTGCGCTATCTCCTTCTTTAGCCAAAGTTTCGGACAGCATTGCAGCGTCAATCATCAGGGCAGATGTAGGATCGGATTAATTACACATCTGTCCTGATGATGGACACTGCAATGATGTCGGAAACGCTGGCTAAAGAAGAAGGTATCACAACACGGCATAATGCACCGAAAATAAATCACGATAAAGGATTTTTTGGGGAAACTCAGTAAACGCCAAAGATGTTTTTATCATTTTCATTTTTAGTTTTTTTTCTCATACAATGTAACACGTAATTGTTTGGTTTTAATTGGATATAATTATGTGGTTAGCTGGAAGAAATGGGTTCTACCCATAAGCTATATCTTTTGTATTTTATTTGTACAATAAATATTTTTTTATTTTGATTTTTGATTTTGATACCCGACAATATTTAAAGAATGTAAGTAGGAATGTAAAGCTTATGCTGGTCTATTTCTATTTTGATTTCATTTTTTTTTCGGAAGGCAGAAGTTCGTGAACATAGGCATGCAATAAAGTTATAAAATGCATTATTATTGAGGGCGTTATTCTACAAATGCCATGTGTTGCCAGCCGTAAAAATTATAGAACACGTGCAGTTTTATGTCAAACGCACGTGTGCATTCCATTATGACAATGGGTAGTTTTGTGTCTAGTTGGAATATTGTTATTAGTTACGATATAACGAATGGAAGAGGCTAAACTGAGAACAATCAAATAACCCACATATTTTATGCACGTAGTAAAATATTATTGATTATCATTTATTATTAACAATTATGAGTCTCGTTATTTGAAAAGCTCTTTGAGATAAAAGCCGAAAGTAAATCCGACAGCTATAGAATAAAACTAAACTAAACGACCTTTGTTGAAGAGCAGTACGCTCTTTGGATGACTCAGAGGTCGAGGGTTCAAAACCTGATGTTGGAAAGCAAATTATTAAATGAATATGTGAGTGAAGGAGTAAAAATGTTATCAATATCACCCTAGAGAGAAACCGCCATTTAGAAATAAAACTTTGCTAAAATTGATATTACGGATAATTGCTTTAGCTAGGTATACTAAATGATCAAATATAAAGAGCCACGTAGGTACCTACTATTCAAAATCTCTCTACTCCACTTCCTCCAGCCTCACATAATTCCCCTTTTTAATTAGAATACCGAACAAAAATCCAAACTGCCCGGAACCGGTGGGACTATGGCATCTCAATTAGAGAGCGTTGTGCGGATGAAGGTGTGTGGAGTGGAATGAAATCGGAGGACGAAGGTTGGTAAGCAGTTATAGCTGGTCGAATTTAGTATCCAAATACAACAAAAAACATTTCAGACAAGTATCTGCAACTATCCACAATTCCCCTGCAACGGGCAATTTAACGCTAAAAACTTTAAATAATCCTAAACCACTATAATATAAATGACCAGCTCAGGTACGGGGGCTTCCTCAAAGCCGGAGTTAAGTTGGCCTCTCAAAAACAGGCGGTAGGTACTGTACAGGGCCCGCAAGTTACGGTATCTACATAACTGCTAACCCAAGTAAAATCGCAAGTGCACCCCATGGTTGAATTTGGCAGCCACCTCTGGTCTGATACCTGAAAAACCCTCGACTCTGTGTAGAAACGAGCGGTCCGTTTGATAGATTCTCCTATATTAACAAACGGATTGCAATCTTCATAGCACAGGCAATGCAGTGGGAATGCAGTGGGAATGCTTTCCTTGATCTACCGGTACTTCAATGAAGGATGTCCCGATGAACTAGCTTCATTGATTTCTTCGACAACGGTGCATAGTCGGGAAACACGACAAACGCGCGCTTAAAATTTGTACACAGTCGACATTTGTCATACGAGAACGGGTCGTTTATACTAGGCTGTGGAATGATTTGCCGGCCTCTTACAACAAGGGTCCCTTCATCGTTTCCACAAAAATACCCTCCACACAGCATCCGCAAAGATGATATAGGCCGTGAAGGAAATTATTTTTCTCAGGGCCTCCTGTGTGGAGTTAATGCAAAAAAAAATGCTAACCCAAAATGGTTTTGGCGCAGAATCAACCAGGATAAATTAATGATTAAGGCTATGTTTATTACATCGTCCGATCCTTGCCGGTAATATTAGGATGCATATAATAAGACGGGAAGTGTGTGCTAAACACGGCAGCGGCGCCCATTGTAGTCGTGAACAAACGCATCTTCAATCGCGCCATGATCTGAATGCCAAATGTCAGACCCTGCTGATAAATAGATGAACTTCATTCTAAGCTTGTTCGAAGTAATGCGAAAACTGAGATGGCGCGCACTCTACTTTTTAATACGTATCTACTGATTGAATTAATCCCCGAGGTGATTTTTCACAAAAATAGCTCTATATAAATGATTCGATTTTATTATCTATAAATTCTTGGTTGTTTGCATTACCAACCATAATTGGAGTTATCCATGTGACCTCCCAGGTGATGTCCTGGATATTTTTTGCCTCTACAGTACATTTTTGCGCAAATTGGTCAAATGCATTGTACATATAGTTTCGTATCAGTAATCGATGAACCGGTGGATCCAATTTTTAGCCATAAGTGGTTACAATGGCTTATCTGGTTTGTGCTTAGAAGTAAGATTGTAGAGATGTGTTATAAGTTTTTACAGCACCCTTGAGATGATTTTTCCCAAAAATGGCGCTATAAAAGTCATCAAAATATTATTGTTATTATTATTAACACCAATATTACACATGTAGTAAGGGTAGAAAAGACATTTCCATATTTTCTTCTATTCGCCTTAACTAACTAACTAACTAACCATCACGCCGTTTCCCCGCAGGGGTAGGCAGAGAGAACGGACCGCCAAACAACTCGGTCTTGGCACACATTCTTTGCCTCACTCACATTCATAAATCGTCTCAGATTACCAATAAAAACAAATTAATATAGTGTAATAAAAAAAATGTTTACAATTTGATATTACGTACCAAACAATAAATTTGATGTCATGATTGGTTTCTTAAAACAGGCACTACCTAGTAAGAAACTAATGTTGACTGGTCCACAACGTGGTCACGAATTGCAGCTTATCTTCGACATATTTGTCATATTATTGTGCATATAACCAATTGAATATATGAACATGGGTTCATTATTTGTAACAGCATAATTTTCTGTATCAAAAGTACAATAAAAAAGTCTATATATGTATCACATAATTACAATATTGATGACTTATATACTGTAACTTCCAAAACACCATATAATATTTTCATATTACGAAATTTTAACATCAAAGGAAATTTTTAAGTTTACAAAATAATAATTATTTAAGGTCCGGTAGTAAGCGTTCAAAAAGAGGAAGAAGGGGAAATATATTTAGAGGGAGCGCGCTAATATTAAAAACGATAATAATTAAGTGAGAATTGTGAAAAAGTTTAATAAACCGATTACGTTTGAAATAGAGCAACATTTTAACAGAGAGCAACAACCTTTAAAAAAACACTGTGGAATTTTTTCATTCATATAACTTGTAAAATAACAAAAAAACGTGTTTACAATGATTTTCGGAGCACACTTTGCGTTTTTTTTCTATTGAGGGAATTTCATCTAATTACCATTTCGGCGTGGGGAATGTAAAAATATTATCTTCAAGAATAACATATATATATAGGTATATATATATTTTTTTTAAGAGCTTAAAAACTTAGTGTTCATGGAAATAAGTTATGTTATAAATTGGTAGAAATTCAGGATGCCGAGTCCTACGAGAATTTTATTTTCTGAAAAAGTAAAAATAAATGAAATAATGTTATAAAAAAAATTACAAAAAAGTATTTTGAAAGAACTATTCAATGTTAATTTTATAATTAAAATTCATACTTGTTTGTACAAAAACAGGATATATGATTTTTTGATAAAACGAAAAACTTTCTTTTCTTTCTCTTGAACCATTAACATTTTGTCCTTTACAGCATTTAAAATTTCCGCATCTATATATAATATGAATGTGGCTAACCGAATGCAAGCACGTACGTAACTAATATCTATACAAAAGTAGGGCAAACGATTATTAGTGGAGACGCTTTCAGAGCACACCACTGCGCAACTTGAAGTAGTTTTACAAGTGACTGGGGACGAAATGGGCGAGTGGGGTCCCTTATCGACACCGTGGCTGACTGGCTTTCCAAACACTGTGCTACAGAAGAATATTACTACATTTTATGTTTAACAAAGCAACAAGGCAGTAAATCAATATATAAATAAATATAATGTTGCGCAACGTGTCTGTCTACACGCCACTAAGTTCTACTAAAAGTATTAGGTACAAATTCTAAAATTCAGTCTAATATCTAATCACATAATAAATATAACAAAACCAATTGTTTTTACCACTAATTTATTATTAATAAAAAAAACTAATTCGGTTGTGAATCCATATTTTGCTTTGAATTCAAGTATCGGTTCCACGAAGACCCCATTTAAAGTTATGAAAAAATAAATTGATAAATAACATAACCGGACGTTAATCTATTTATTCATTTTTTCAACACTTTTAATGAATTTTTCAAGGTGGTGTTGAAGGTACGTGATTCTGAGTTGTCCGGTCACCATTAAAATTATACTGTAATATAATATCCTATTTAATATTATAAAGGCGAAAGTTTGTATGGATGCATGGATATCTGGATGCATGAATGTATATATGTTTTGGTGACCGGCCAACTCAGAATGAAACCAACTCAGAACCACATCAGAAAGGTCATTAAGAGTGATAATAAAAAAAAAATTAAAACATTGGTTAAATTGGTTAAGTTAGGTTAGGATTACCGGCTATTTTAAAATTATCTTTTCATTACTTTTAATGACCTTTCTGAGGTGGTTCTGAGTTGGTTTCATTCTGAGTTGGCATGGAACATGAAACTACTGAATGGATTTTAATGAAACTTTACAATAATATAGCCTTCGATCAATTAAGTCTAGATAAGCCCTACCTAACTAACTTGCCTGTGAATAATGACGCCATGATATTAATGTTAACAATACAACTCTTCATCGTATTCCACCGCCTCGCTCAAAAAGCCTAGAGAAGCCAGTTCCTAAAACACAAAGTTCGTTCTCAAATCCCATTATGTAGTTTTGACATTCATCAACCAATCAGATGCCTTGAATATCACGCGACACATATTGTGGAGTTGAATTTATCACTCCTACTTGGTATAAACTAGCCGTACACGCTCGCTAAGTCGCTTGAAGAAATAACCCGAGGGCGTTCAGTGTGTGACAAGATGTGGTCTTTTAATTTTAAACAAGCCGTTATGTTTTGTTTTGAGCCTGTATGTCAATGTATTAGTGAACGAACCGGGCTACGTGGCATGACGTCAGAAATATTGCTCGACCAAAAGTAATTTCTTTAACATTATTACGTTTATTGAAACGCTGCCTAAAAGACATCTGTAAGGTATATTTTTTTTGTTGTATTCAGATAGCTGACTACATTTTCAAAAATAAAGTCCGCGGTGTGTACCTTGTACAATATTCGGAAGTGGTATATTTTTGTGTTTTAAAAAAAATAACTCGGTCCGGACGGCTGACACACAAATTAGTTTCAGTGTAGATCTTGTAGACCGATAAAAGATACAACACAAAGCACTATGCGATCTGAACGGTGCAAAACAATGCAGGCACTTTTTCATAAATTGGCCTTGAGCCTGCTTTTGCTGGCTTCTTGCGTCATTTTGAATTTCACAGGGCTTGTCTAGATATCATACGTCAATGAATATAGCTCATCAGAATAAAATATAGGATATAGCCTACAGCTCTGGAATTATGAAATTTGTATAAAAAAATTGCAATAGGTGGCATACGAAATGTTTGAAAAATAAATGTAACAGGTATGGAGGGGGGGTGGGGGGGATAGGGGATTTAGGGGAGTGGGAGAGCGGGCGGGGGAGGGGAAGAGGGGGGAGTGGAGTGGGAATAGGGAAGGTGGAAGAGGCGCTATGGGAACCCCCCTGATACTAAGCGAGCGAAGCCGGGGGCAAAATCTACCATTTTCATACATAAATAAATAATATAGGAGACGACCTCATTCAGACTATACCGTGATTTTTCACGAGTCTGCGCTAGTACCTATACAGGCGTTAAGAAAAGTACTTGACCTACTTTAACCAGTGATTCCTGACATTATTAAAAATAATTTTTTTAATTAAATTTTGATCTCCGGTGACAATTTTGAGGATATTTTATATATTTTTTTATTTCAACTTATAACATTATTATTTTTTGAGGGTATTGAACAGTTAGGGTCGGGGCGAGGGGTTGGGCAGTTAATCGGATAAGTGACCAGTGATGACATGTGGAAGAATTTGTTTTTGTTTGAAAAAAAACATCAAAATAATTTAACGGGGACAATTTTTTTTACTGCAAATAAGAAATCACTGGTTACAGTAAGTCAAGTACGTCCCTTAACACCCAGTGTATACTGAATAATAATCTACGCCATAAAAAAACTCAAAGAACTATGCTAACTCAATATTTTTATATGAATTTTCATGTGAGAGAATGGATCTAATTGAAGTAATATTATAATTGTATTTTCTGAGAATAACGTCTTGGATAAGCTGTGTTCGATCGTTAGATTTTAGGATGTGAGAAGATGCGTCAGAAATAAAACTGAGAGCAATAAGCGTTCAAAATGTGTGAAGCGTGATAAATAAAGGAGTAGGTAACCTACCCAGTTAATAGTTTTTGTTAGTGTTCCATCTGGAGAGGCTAAAATCGATTATGTATACAAAATTACAATTAATACTACACTTAATGTGTCGGTTCAGTCTATCATCCATTAAGCTATCATTTGTTCAGGGGCTGTCTACACAACTTCACTGCAGTGGCGGCTCGTGACTTTTGGGAGTGCTAATTTAAAAAAAAATGGTAATATTAAAATTTATTTTTTTAGAAAATTGGTGTTTTGTATGAAGATTTTTCAGGCAATCCGTGTGGCACACGGCCAAACTGAAACTTCCTGATTGCCGTAAAAATCGTTCAACAACTACTACAGATCAATAAAATTACACTAACGAAGCCGCAACACTGCTCAAGAGATCTCTTATTAGAAGGATTGTTTTCAAATATAATTTTTATTTTACTCATTATTTTAAAAAGAAAAAAAAAACATTGGTAAAAAGTATGTCGATTTTCAGTTAACAGTTGTATAGTACGCGCCAAACTTAAATACCGACTTAAAACGTGATGCGATCCATTCTCGCGCAGGTACAGTCACTTAACTGACTTTACAATGACTGTAAGCGAAAGAGAAAGATGCTTAAGGCTCCGTTCCCGGCCCCAAAAAGAAGAAGACGGAGAGATATGATATTACGAATGTTAGAAGAGCGCGCTAACATTTAAAACGATAAAATCGATGCAAAAATCATGAAAATCTTTAATAAAACACGACTCGTTTAAAATAGAGCAAAAATCTCGCGATAATTGTCTTAAACAGCATTTAAAGAAACGCTGCGAATTTTTTCATACATGTAACTTGTACAATAACTGAAACAAACGTGTTTATAATAATTTTTAGAGCATACTTTGAGATTTTTTTCTATCGAGGGAATTTTATATAATTTGCTTTTGGGCGCGTTAAATGTCTAGATATTATCTTCAAGAATAAAATATATTTTTTTAAGAGCTTAAAAACTTCAAATGTTTAAGGGAAGTTTGCAAGAAATCGGTAGAAATTCGAATACCGGCCTCTTAAAACATACGTGCGACAGAGAAAGGCGTGGGCGGGGAGATGGTACCACCTTTCTGTCCTCTCGTGCACACCGCTAACCGCTTTTCGGACCTAAACTGCATCAGCTTACTATACACTACATTGTTAACCACAAAGAAGTGGGTGGGTACCTCCTTTACCATTCGAAGTGCAAATCTTCGTTGGCTTCAAAGAGTAGGTACCTAACTTAAATCACTACTGACTTTATAAATCGAGTCAGAAAAACGAGAAAGCAAAACTGAATATCGTGTGTTATTCGCCTGTCGGCTTCCATCTTCCGTTCGGTTGTCGGCGTTTCATTTTTTTTGGCAAAGCCTTGAAACGGAATCAGGCGTGATATTATTTGCATGAATAAGGCGTTTATTATTCGTGGGTCAGAACAGAAACACTGGCGCATTATTCAAATATGATAAGTGTTCCGAAAGACGCTGCGTCGATAGATGTATAATGAAAAATTCAAACAATAGGACAAACTGTTTTAAATCTTTATAAATTTAGGAGCAGTATTTAGTTAACCATACGAAAAATATTATGTTTCTGTGATAGACAGTAATGCTGTATTTTTTTCCGTTTGCATTCCATTTTCAACCTCGCGCTTCAAATAGAAAAAGGCGAACAAGTTGAAATGTTATGTTTTGAAAATATCGGGGTAATTAATTATCTGCACTGTAATGTATTCAATCTACGTTGGAATGACGTTATAAAGTTGTATAGTATCTACGGAGTTTATGGAGCATAGGTAGTGAAATGAGATAAAATTTTCAGTAGATTAATAATAATAAATAAATGATACAGTTTTTATTCAGGCGCGGTGTTTGCCGTTTAGGGTGTGCTACTAATATGCCTACAAACTACAACATAAAATTCAGGAAAAGGACCACAAAAATAATAATAAACATTCGCTTTTTTTCAAATTTACTCCATCCAGGAGGCCTCTGTCATCTTTGGGGATTATTTGTGGAGGGTCTTTTTAGGGAAAGTAAGGAGAGGAAATTCTGGGAAGGAAAGAACTATGAGGGATTGGTAAGAATCTGGTGGTCAATGTATCCAGGAGTGACGAACGTATGAATCTATCCCTTCCACTGCGATGCAAGACAATGTGTCGAGGGAGTCCGACCAGAGAGGTAAAAAGGTCTCCCTCAACCTCAAGCACCAAGTGGGCAAACGCATCCGCCGCCAAGACCTAGACAAACCTCACCCCATGAACCCGCGCACCCCTGCTAAGTCATTAATGTAGTGCACTGCTTAGGGTGACCTATGGCAGGGGTGTTGGTTATTCAATAAATGGTTCCCGGGGCGGAACCTGACAATATTTAAACTCCTACTACCATCACAGAAAGCGGAAAATGTTGCTTGTGCCTTTATGAAGAACTTAGCCAGCCAAAGAATGAAACTCATGACGCCTGGGTGGGACCCAAACTCGAAGCAAACTCAGCCACATACCAGTCTAAAATAGTACCTACTTTTAAGAAACTACTAAAAAATACTCCACCAAAAAGATTCACGTTCCTATAGTAGTTGAATAAGAAAACATGGTGCGTAAAAAGTTCTAGCATAGATAGTCGGTAAGAATAATACATGGAGCATACCTAACGCAATAAAAGGAAACGACGAGAGTTATATAAGTCAGAATGTTCCAGGACGGCAAAGAAGCAGTATAAATATTATTCAAGTCTCGTAGAGGACATTAACATGGCAGGTCAGTTGTCGTCCCAGACATCCCATTACGGAGAGGAAGCGGAGGAAATTGAAATAGAAAAGTCTTTCCGATTTCCGGCAAGATTGTTTACTCTGGAAACGGGTTAATCGCCAATTTTGTCACACACACTCTCATTGCTTCAACCACCCCCGGTAGTTGGTAGTTAGCAGGGACTTGAGGTGTGTCCCAAAAACAAACTTATACAGGGTGTAAAGGGACGTACTTGACTTACTTTAACCAGTGATTCCTGACAATATTTGCAGAAAAAAGGAATAAAAAATGAAATTTTGGTCTCCGGTGACTTCAGACGTCTTTTTAAATAGTTTTTTTTCTTCCACTTGTCGTTACTGGTCACTCAGCCGAGTAACCAATCAATCCCTCACCCCGCCCCTCACTGTCCAATACTTACTGATTTTTTTATGTTTTTAATTGAAAAAAAAAAGATCAAAAAAGTCACCGGAGACCAAAATTTCATTTATAGGTATGTTTACTTCAAATAATGTCAGGTTAAATAAGTCAAGTACGTCGCTTAATACATTTTATTGTGAATTATATAATTACGCTATTAAAGGAGCGTAAGATAAATAAATAAATTAATTAAATCCGGTCAGTGGTTGAGTGGGCATAGCGCTTGGGTCCCACCCGAGCGTCGCGTGTTCGATTCCTCCGCTGGCTAAGTCCTCCATCACAACACAAGCAACATTTTCGGCTTTCTGTGGTGGTAGTGGGAGATTTTCAAACATTGTTGGGTTATTCGTAACCCGGGAATGTTTGTCTTTCTTTCTTTAAAAAAAAAAAAAAAATGTACTCGTTTTAATTTTTTTTATGCGTCAGCGCAACAAGTCTCAGCTGCTCCCGTCTGGAGCCAGTGAGGTTTCAATTCTGAATGGTGGTCTTACACCAGGGCGATATTGAGAGTATCTTCCACTCTGGAACGTGAAGCAAATATAGATACTACACGATATTATTTTTAATGAATCAATTTTAAAAAAAAACGAGCGTGCTTTAGACCACACGACTGAAGTAAAACTTCATCGTGCCATGTCTTCCTCAGACGTCCCCGACTTCTTGTACCATTCACATTTGCGTCATATATTTTTCTTACACTACTTTCTTCGTTCATTCGCTCTACATGCCCAAACCATCTGAGGGTCCCTTTCTTAATCTTACTTACATCAGCCTTACATTCTTTGCGGATATCCACATTTCTCACACGATCATACATTACTTTCATTAGCGTTCGCTTTAATTAGCGTTCACTTTCATTAGCGTTCGCTTTAATTAGCGTTTCATATCGTATAGCGTTTAATAACATAAATTTATCAAATAAAATTTATTTGCCCACGCCGGGATTAGATACCGCGACCTTCGGATTGCGAGTCAAGAGCCTTACACTTAGACCACGCCGGTCGTCAGTTTATTCCATACACACTACAAAGAATTTACTTTTACGAAAATATACTTAATAAATTATAACAAACAATATTTTTTTAAATAATTTAGGATTAAAAACCTACAGAACAAATGAAACATAATTCTTTCCACAAGCACACTTTCACCCATATTTTTAATCTACATACAATAATACATGCCCTCAATTAATTCCATATATTAGTTCATTCGAATACTGTGCTTTTTGTAATCAAATCGTTATCAAACGAGAGCTAAGAGGAGTCAAATTTTTAACATAAACATTAGAAAAAAGAAACTTCAAAAGCATAGGAATTTTTCAAAATAAAAACTTCTCTCACAGGGGAATATAATGATAACGCCCTCAACGTCGAATTTTAAATTAAATTAAGTAAAAGAAATTTTGATACGCACAGCGCACAGGTGAAACTGTACGGACTAGATACTTTTAATGCCTGGGGTTCAAAGATTAAGGCGAGCACTTTGTAAAAGTGGACACTCCAGCGCCATTGCAAGTGAGCAGTGACATAATGATACTCTCGACCTTTTGACTAAGTCATCACATATCTAGGGGCCGAGGATAGGCTTAAGTGCCGGGAGCGAGCTCAAGTGTTGTGGAGAGGGTCTCGAAAGGCCAAGGGACTTACATTAGCGAGGAGGATGAGAAAAGGAACAGGAGTATCGATCAGTACATAAGGGGGACGAATGTTCTTTCACATTTATTATAATAGCATCTAACGATATTCACGTCGAAAGACCCGTTAGCACTGGGATAGTACTTTAGCCGAGTAGCGAGTATATTATCAACTAAATAAAAAATAATAATAAACGCGTCCGAACACCACAATTTTAGTAGAATAGTTTAGTCAAGTCTTTAGTAGTCAATCCATTTCGTTATATTTTTTCGGGCGAGTAGTGCCCCCCACCACGCTTCTCTGCGCACTGACATGCGCGAACCCGTCGTTTTAGTTGACGCGCGGATATGTCGTGCCGTTGGAGCGAATGTGCTACTCTCAATTTTTTTTTTTTTTTTGCTGCTAATAATCTCTTTTCGCGTACATAGTTAATTTATTTTTAATATCACTAATTTATTCTTCCATCTCTTCTAAAATAAGCATTACAATTAGCTTAATTAGCGAATAATTTACTTTGATTCACAGCAGCCCGTCATCTTGCAACGCGCGGCTCACTAATGCACTCTACTTGACTGTAATGCGAACGCTTTTCGGCGAGTCAAGTAAGAGGTTACTCGCTACTCGACTAAACTACTCTCTCAGTGCGAAAAAGCCACAAAGGTGTAAGAAACCGGGGATCGCAAACCGAATGAAAACATGGTTGGACAGATGGTTTCAATAATTAATCTCAAAACCTAGCCATTTAAAAATTAACTATCGAACTCTATTTATACTTCACCCGAGATTTAAACTCTATTTTATTTTGTACAAATAAAAAATACATCATTTGCCAGCTCGCCGCGACCCGACCAATTATTTGATTCACATAATCCTGGGGCGTCCCAGTCTTCACATTAATGTTTAATATACGATACGCCTTTCTATAATAAATCACGACCAAACCATCGCCATAGCTTTTTTAATCTTGTTGACTACTCTTACTAACTATACTACCGTACGTCACACACACACCTCATGGATTGAGTTTCACTTTTGTCCATCCCTTACCCAATCTTCGCCCGACTGTCATACATCAGGTTTGGTTCTAACGCTCATAAAATGATTTCGTGATTCTAAAGAGGTTCCCTTTTTTCGTATCTCCACATGACCCCTATAAACTTTAGAGGACACTCATGACACACACCATCTTCAGAACTGAATGTACCTTACCTACCAAACGATTCCTGTTTTCCTAAAACACCCGAAAGGGTTGGAAATCTTAACTAATTCATTTATATGATGTCATTTAAAAAAATGGCTTTTATTAAAATACACGTAGGATTGAAATGAGTAATGAAATCTAAACTAACGTAATATTGCGTAGATTCAAAGACGATTATTTAGCGGCCATGTGAAAAGAATGTCAGACCAAAACCGAAAATCACATCCGAGTGGGTGCCCCAGAGGAAGCGACCCAGACGCACACAGGGAAAGAGGTGAACTGTGGCGAATTTCCAGGGACTGGAGACGAATGGCTAGGGATTGGAGGCGAATGCCTAGGGACTGGAGGTGAATGGCAGGAGACTGCAGGCGAATGCCTAGGGACTGGAGGTGAATGGCAAACGACTGGAGGCGAATAATGCCTAGGGATTGGTGGCGAATGCCTACGAACTGGAGGCGAATGGCAAGGGACTGGAGGCGAATGCCTAGGGACTGGAGGCGAATGGCAAGGGATTGGAGGCGAATGCCTAGGGATTGGTGGCGAATGCCTAGGAACTGGAGGCGAATGGCAAGGGACTGGAGCCGAATGCCTAGGGACTGGAGGCGAATGGCTAGGGATTGGAGATAAATGACTGGGGACTAGAGGTTGGAAGCGAATGACAGCGCTTGTAGAGACCGGGATATAGCACGACATAGATGATGATAATGTATGTGTAAAATTTCATGACATAATCGCAAAAAATATTTATGAACTGTATTTTTTTATATTCACGGCGCGGCGTTAAATAATGCCACAAACACGGGCGCCAAAAAGGGATTATTTATAAAAGATAAAGGAAAAATATGGCTGTCATAAATAATTTCAGTAGGTAGGCAAGTCTCGCACATTATTATCTTTGAAATATAAAACACAGAACAGTGTTCGGAATGAAAAAACAACTATAACTTAAAAGCTCACAACAACTGACAGGTACAACAGATTATCTTGATATTATTTTATTTCATTTTTTTTTTCAAGTTTTATTTCAAAAGTAAGATTGAAGGCTTTCAAGCATTCAAAGCGAACAGTCTAAACGTACAAAAATTACGAAATAATAGCTAATATCTTGTAACTTCCCGCATAGGTATGTGGAGATTATGAAACGGCAGATATCTTGTTCCTGCACCTACTCTTCTATTATTCCAATTTTTGACACGACCATAAAAAGTATTTGATTTCCTTGGTTGGGTCAGATATTCCTGGTACGTTTCCCATTTATTCTAATAATTTCCTCACTACTCCGCTTTACGGGCATAGAAGATCTAAATATCACAAAAGATTCATCTTAATTACATTTCTCATTCCTACTTCAGTTTAATTTCGTCCTTTGGTGATTCCATGCCTAACCTTATGGTAAAATTATGCACAACTGCCATTCAGAACTCAGTAGGTACTACTAAAGCTGACACACACGGTGGACACGGTCAAAATTAGAGGGGGACACAGGACCGAGAACAACTTGAACATGTGAAATATAATATTGTACCTTTGTATTCCATAAAGGTTATTTAAAATTAAGTAATAAAATATTTAACAAAAGTTTGTCTGAAATTAAGTAGTAAAAACAAATATTGGCAGATAGGTACATAAAATATGTATACATGTTTCTATAAAATCAAGAACAAAATCACGTCCTTTTGAAGAGGCCATATTCTCCGACTCGGGGTTTGAATTATTCATACTGAACGGATTTTGGCTCGGCGATCGCACACACACAGTGGAGCCGGCGAGCGATGAGTTTTGGCTCGGCGTAGGGCCATTTGGCTCGTTGACTCCGTCGTATTTACACAAAATCTTTAGATAATGTCTCACTAGTGACAAAATAGGTAGGTATTACACTCGGTGCTCTTTAAATAATTGAAATCCACGATTAAGGCAACATTTTACCAGATTTACATTACAAAAATTTAAGGACAACACCTCAATTTCTGAAAACTTTAGATTTATAAATACATTAACACCTTTTCCTACATAAATGCATTCGCAATCCACATTATGTATACATTACCTAAACCCTAAGGTTTGAAATTGTCAACAAAGGGGTTGATAATCATCGACTAGATTTAGGAAAAGTTGAAGGGACGAAAGGACAATGCTCAAGATTCTCATAGATTATTAAAAAAGGTAAACATATTTTCCAGGCAGGACCTCTCCCTGTCGCTATGGCACCTCAAGAGTATATTATACCGAGCCCCAGCTGTACAAGGAACTTTGAAAATTGGTTTGGCGGGAGATGGAAGGTTAGAGGGAAGTTCCGAGGGCTAGAAGGGTTGGAGGGTCTGTTTGGGAATTGGGGAGGGGGGGGGGGGAGGGCCGCGAAAAAATGTGGTTGAAACAAACATTCGGCAATTTATAGAGGAAACGCGGAATACACGGCCGAGTTAAGCACGAAATAAATAAAAAGGAAAACCATTTTATCGCGGTGGAAAACTATCTATCATAACCACGCGAAACGGGGCATGAAAGGGCGGCTGGGAAATGTTATTCTAGAAGTCGTTATAAATAAGAATAATAGGCATATATGAAGTTTGGAAATTTAAAGAACTACTCGAGCAGTATTGTACATTATTACATAAAATAAACATTCCGCCAAAAACTGTATTGAAGACGAGGAGACCCCGGGAAGACAAATGACTATCGCCTAAACAAAATTCTTGAGTCAGTCAAAGTCAAGGAATAACGATGTTGGAATTTTTGAAGACAGAGACTGATATTTAAACGGCTTGATATTGAGATATCTTATCATGACGGTTCCATGATAACTCAACACCCTTTGAAAGTTCAATAAAGTGATTAAGAAGTGGTGATTCCATTCTATTTTAATTACTTTTCAAAGGAGTGACGAAGTGCCACATTGTTGAGTTGTCCGGTCACTTATCATAACACGGTAGTTTGCGAAACATTAGTTCCACAAATCTCACCTCTTCAAGGTATATATTATATTTGTTCTTACTTTATTCGGGTTCTGAAGCATCTTCTTTTCAGATAAACTAATTTAAATAGTAATTAGTAATTTTATAAAATGAATACAAGTAATAGTAATTTTTATAAAATGAATACAAGTTTTCAAATGTGCGGAATAGTTGAAATTGGTATTATCAATTACTTTATTCGTGAACTTAAGAAATAGTGAATAAATTTTTAAACTCGGTGAAAAGGGAAAACCTAAAAAATTACAAATGTAGATATCTAATAATAATAATTTGATTTTTAATTTTTAAAAAAATTTTCTTCCACACAGCAAGTTTTGTTCTTGAGAGCACAATTACCCGAGTTTTCATAAATAACAAAATAAAAACATAAAAGTAGGAATAGATTAGCTATTTATTCCAACAATATATTTTCCAGAAATCTGACACGTGCTCTAATGCGTAATTTATTTTTATAATGGTGTGGAAATGCTGAAAGCTAAAGTATTTAAGGTGGTTTGGCTCGGAAAAGCGTGGAAGCCGCCCGAGGCCTTTCATCACTAGGCAGTGTGGGCAGGTAGCTGG
Organism: Limnephilus lunatus; assembly: GCA_917563855.2. Taxonomy (NCBI): domain Eukaryota; kingdom Metazoa; phylum Arthropoda; class Insecta; order Trichoptera; family Limnephilidae; genus Limnephilus; species Limnephilus lunatus. Next base: position 52,707,329 of record OU830593.1, read on the forward strand.
TAGCTACCCCACCTTGGAAATTTGAAACATTCATTGGAGTTCTTCATACTCAACCACTTATCACAAAAATATGCTAACTACTTAGGAGTACGATAACAGTCCCTTAGACTTTAGAGGTGTGGGTGTATTTTATATAGAAAGAGTTGCTCTTTAAGGCCCGGCTTCCAGCATTTCTACCGATTTATTACATATTTTCCTTTAATACTTTACGTTTTAAGGCTCTTAAAAAAATGTTATTCTTGAAGATATATCTATTCATTCTCCACACCGAAACGAAAATTACATGAATTTGCTTCGATAGAAAAAAATCGCAAAGTATGGTCCGAAAATTATTTTAAACACATTTTTTCAGTTATTTTACAAGTTACATGTATGTAAAAATACACAGTTTTTCTTTAAATGCTGTCTTAAACGAGTCGTGTTTTATTAAAAAATTTCGCAATTTTCACTTAAATATTATCGTTTTTAATATTAGCGCGCTCTCTTTAACATTCGTATTTACATATCTCTCCATCGTTTTCTTTTTGGGAGGGTACACCGCGCCTTAAAGTGTGCAGTGTTTTTTTACATAAGCTCCTTTTTTACATTACCTACACACAGGAGGCCCTAAGGAAAAATAATTTCCCTCAGGGCTTATGTCATCTTGGAGATGTATGTGAAGGGTATATTTATAGGGAAAGGAAGAAAGTAAGTTTTGGGAAGGAAAAAGGTATGAGGGGTGGGTAGAAACCTGGGGATGAATGTTTCTAGGAGTGAAGAAAGTATGAATCTATCCCTCCCACTGCGGTGTAAGGCGATTGATAGGTCGAGAGAGTCCGGCTGGAGCGGTCAAGGTTAGGTCTCCCTTAACCAATATCTCCCGATTCGGTCCGCCATGCAGTAGGTGGGCAAACGCATTGGCCGCCAAGATCTAGACAAACCTCACCCCATGAACCCGGACACCCCTGCTAAATCACCAAAAGTAGCGAACCACTTGGGGTGACCTATGGCAGGGGTGTTGATTATTTAATAAATAGTTCCCGGGGCGGCAGTAGTGTCCAGTGATAGTAGTTAGGTAACAAAAATCTTACTTCACACTCTTTAGGACCTTTTGGACTTCAATATTGTAGGTACTCACGGTACTCAAGCAACTACATTGTCATAAGTCAAAATATGTCAAAATGGGAAAACGGACATTAAGGTGATACTTAAAAGATTACATAATCTACTCTTTCATAGATGGCGCCAGTTTAATTATTTTAGGTTAAAACACTTTTTGCAAGTTATGCCTTAAAATATTAAGATGAATTCATTGTAAGCTCCCTTACATACTCGATATGAATATGAATAAATAGTTTTGTAGATAAACAAACTCAAATTTTCAGAAAGGCTAACAACAAATACAATATTGGATTGAGTCACCAATACAATATTACATTTGTTAGCCTTTCTTAAAAGGTTTGACTTTGTTTACGGACAAAATTATTTATTTTCATTCGTATTGCATACGTACGGGCGCAAAGATAATTTCTTCTCAATATTTGAAAGCATAACTTACAAAAAGTGTTTTAACCTTTAATGATAATCATTAAAATATCACCATCTTTGAAATAGTAGATTATGAATTCTTTTAAATACCACTTCGACCAACACCTTAAAGTGATTATAGACGAACTTTTTGTCGATGAAGTTACAGCGGAGAATTTAGTGTCAGGACCATTCCGTTATTCTCTTTTACACTCTGACTTTATTTTCATTATTATTTTCTTTTTGCGCAAGGTATGGCTTTAGCCTCGATTGAGAGAGTTTACAAGCCACTATCTGGGAAATTCACTATCTGTTAGTAAACTCGCTCAGTGTAATTGTTTTACTATCTAACTAGCAGAAAGTGGACAATCTACGAAAAAAGTTGAAAGGTGGTCAACTTTACTCGCTACTCGCTCAAGATGGCGGCCTACCAAGAGCTGATTTCGTAATTTTCAGAATTAGTTCGCGCGTTAATCGCTATTCTCGCTACTGGCTAGCGTGTGGCGCTAGCTGCGACCTCAAGTTTTTTTACAAAATGTCGCTGCTGATTTTAGCTGCTACTGTCGCTACTGAACGAGCAGACAGACAGTTTTGTGTATCATCATGAATCATGGCAATCTCAATCGACGATTCACCCACTTTTAAACTTAACGGCTAGTATCTTGTAAACTCGCTCAATGTAAACGAGGCTTTACTTCTGGTTTACATCACATACAATAAAAAAAAGCTTTAATAATACATAATCTAATGCTAAAGTCACTCGCCGCCCGATCGGGCTTTTTACTGTGGTTGCGTGTTGTAAATGTGGTAGGTTAAGATGCGTAGCAATTTGTTACCACCCTTTGTTTGCCTCACGATCCGCAATAGCTATAAAGGTATTATTATTGTGAAAAATGCCACCTCTTTTGAGGCTAAAGGTGGGAACATCTCCCAGCTACAGGAAAGGAAACTATAAGCACTAAGCTACTGGATTACCAGATAAAATTCTGACGGGGGTGTGAGAAAGAGCCATATTGCAAAATGTACAACATTCATATTATAATGAATTGTTTCATCCTAAAGCAGTGGTTTAGCTAAATTTATATTAATTTGGTCAAAACCTTTTATTTAACCCAGATGTCGCAGGATCAAAACCATGCGTGCGAAAAAAGAGTGCCCAATTCACAAGCGGTAGAAGTGGATCCTTCAGAAAACTAAAGTAGACAAGAGTGGGGGGACTATGAAGCACCGCACAAAGAGGAGACCGATTGTACTTTCTCACTATCTTGCAGTCTACATCCTACAGATGAATGTGTTTGTCTCTTCTCAGTGTCGCTATTTTTCGTTTCATCGAGTTTCAATCACAACGATGCTAAATAAATTTTTAATGGCAATTTAAAAAAAAATGTAGTTATTCGAATAGATACTAGGTTTTAGTATATTATTTGCAACTCGTTCTAGATTTTTTACATTAACTCAACACGGGAGGCTCTGAAGAAAATAATACCCCTAAGGATGGGATGCTGTGTGGATGTGCTTTTTAGGAAAGGAAGGAGAGGAAGTTCTGGGAAGGAAAAAGGTATGAGGTTGTGGGTTGTGTAAGAATCTAGTGGTAAGTGTGTCCAGGGGTGACGAGAGTTCTGCTGGAAAGTTCAAAATTTCGCCTTCAACCGGTCTCTCCCGTACCGACCCGTCACGCAGTAGGTAGGCAGGCGCAACTGCCGCCAAGACTCGGTCAAACCACACCCCATGAACGCGGTCACCCCTTCTAAGACACTAAACGTAGCGAACTACCGGGGGTGACCTATGGCAGAGTTGTTATTCAATAAATGGTTCCCGGAGCGGCGGTACCCATTCCCGCCTCTCAAATTGAAAAATGTAAGATTCAATCACTATCGCCCTAGTGAGTGACCGCTGTTCAGAATTGGAAAGTTGCCTAAAATGGCAACTCCTGTGTTGGGTGAGCAGATCTGGGTAGCCACTTTCCAACCTTCGTCTATGTCTTCATCATCCCATCAGGGGCGTACATAAGGGGGGAAGTTTGGGGATTTAACCCCCGCCCCTCACATCAGCCCCTTCCGTAGAAAAAAAGACAGTAGCACCTACTAGTAGATTACATTCCCAGAAAATGTAACAATATTATTTTCATAAGTTGCGGTGAGTAGAGGTACCAACAAACTTTCCACCCCCCCCCCCCCCCTCCCTTCCAAATAATTGCATTGATTCTGGGCAGACGAGACTCTTTTGAACTATTATGTAACTGATATTACATAAAAAATACACTCCATCCCCGTCTAAAAACTTTGTTTTATAAATTACCTACATTAAGTTTATCGTGCAAAGAGAGTTTTAAATATAAAGTTATTATTCATGAGTTTTCTTTACAGCACAGCTTTAAATCATATTTTCTCAGGTTCAAAAGACAAAGTATTTTTTGACAAACATCTTAAAACTAGCACTATGGAAATATGGTATTAAGGTATTTTATAATATTCGAATTTTGTAGATTTACCTCTCTTGTAAATCCTCGAAATCTGCAAAAATTATACATAGATAGACTGAAAATGGATATTCAGTAGTAGAACTTAAAAACAAAGAAATAACGATAATAATCTAATAAAACACTCCCATACACACAAGTTCGACTTGATTATGTGGGTACAACTTATATAATGGGGGTACATCTTACATATATATTTAAATTAACTCCATACAGGAGGCCCTGAGGAAAATTATTTCACTCAGGGCCTGCGAAATCTTTGGGGGTGCTGTGTGGTGGATCTTTTTGAGGAAAAGAAAGAGTGAAACAGGGTTTTGAAGAGGCCCCCACTGTAGGGGGGAGGAAACATGGAGGACGGCACTGTCGAGCCGTATTTTTATTGTAAATGATGTAATATAACTTTGAATAATCATATTTAAAATTTTTTTTAATAAGTAAGCACTTGTGTTTTTTTCGTTTTACAAATATTTATTTAGTGTGTAATGTTTAGCGCGAGAAAGATCTAAAAATCTAAGTTTTCAAGTTTCATACAATGAAAATTGAAATAAAAACTGTAAAACAAAATAAAAAACAATAATTTTGTTTTAAACATGGATTTACAAGAGAAACTCCGAACCTTTACAGACAATCAACATAATCAATTTCAAAATAAATTCATGCAATATAATACATAATGTTATAGTGGTAATTAGTTGCTCTTTTGTTCACATCGCATTTACTTTTAATAAGAACCAATAAGAAATTTATTTAGCTGCGCCCATTAAAAAGCGTTTACTGAAATAATAAGCTGACACGCATAGTGATCATTTTCCCTTACAAATGTTTTTTTAAAGTTGTAGATCAGATGTTTAGTTTATCCATTTCTGATAGCCTAATTTAATTACTATCCTTCATCCTTCTATTCTTCATCACTAGAATTAATTACTTTTGATTTCAAAACACAAAACTCTTTACTGCTCCTTGGTTCGCCTTCATTTTGAATACGCTTGTGTTATTTGGTCTCTTTTATATACTGTCCATTTTCGTCATATTGAATCGGTTCTTAAGAATGATTGATTCTTAGGAAGCTAGGATTAGAAAGACGTAATAACTCATATGTTGAAATGAGATAAAAATCTAAACCTTTCTCCTTTAGAAGATCGTCGGAAAAAATTCATCTCATTTATTTCTTTAAAATTATCAATTGTATTATTGATTCACCTACATTACTACAACTCATTCATTTCAAAGTACCTTCCCGTAGACTTAGGAGGGGTACCCTGGTTCATGGGGTGAGGTTTTTCCAGATCTTGGCGACCAACCCGTCTGACTTCCTGCCGTGTGGTGTGCAGGATCGAGAGAGACTGGTTAAGGAAGTTTTTTTTCTTTCCAGTGGGAATCTCTCGACCCATCGCCTTGAACTACGGTTGGAGGGATGGATTCATACGTCCATTAAGGCTGGATACACTTAATCCCCAGATTCCTACCCACCCCTCATACCTATTTCCTTCCCAGAACTTCTTCTCTCCTTCCTTTCCTTAAAAAGACAATCCACTCATCATCCCTAAAGATGACATAGGCCCTGAGGGAATTTTGTTTTCCTTAGGGCCTCCTGTGTGGAAATAATGTTTAAATAAATGCAAACATCCCTTTCCTTGTAAGTATCCATTCGATAAACAATCTACAGCATTACCAAATTTGTCACTGGCTTCCGTTTTGGTGAAAACATAAAATTGAGATTATCCGTATATACTCGTATATTCCCAAAATCAGTGGGGGTGTCCATTAGAGCAGTGAATACATCAAATATTATACGAACGTTAGCCGAGCACCGGCAGAAGTGACGCCGACAGGAAGTATGATAGGATTTATAATGCGGGGTCCATTGCGCCGGCAAACGCCCGAATTTTGCTTGACAGTCCTATACAACAATCAAGGTCACAATTTTTGCCAACACTCAAGGCCGCAGTGTTTGTGCTTCCCGTGTTCGGCGGAAAACAAAACTTAAACATCTCATCCCGGGTGAAGCGGGAAGGCAGGCGGGGTCCAGCGAGGGGGGAGAATTCATTTTTTGACAGAAGTCGCGCGGTGCGGTCCGTGTATGTAGAAAAATCGGAACGGATTTTTGTGGTTATGTGCTATGTATGAGCGAACATAATCACGAGTTTAAAATATTATTATACCTAAATATAATATAATAATAGAAATATTTGATAATATAATATCAAATATTTATAATTATTCTGTTGTTGACGTAAATATTTACGTACTTTAGAGTAGAATTAGATTTTAGATAGTTAATAGAATTTAGATTCTATAGTTCTAAATTAGGTCGTGCAATAAAATGACGTTATTATATAATGTCATTGGTGCAATAATCGATATTAGTCGGTAATCTTTCCTGATAAACCCTGGTCTGTGTTTTCTTCCTGATGCAGGTAGCATCTTTTCTACATCGAACGCATTTTAACATTTATGCAAACGATAAACGTCAATTTTTTTGGTACGCGGACCTAATAATTATGATTTTAAGTTGTAAATAAACACACTGTCGTAATGGGTGATTATTTCTTTCGTGAACTCACTTGTAAATAAAGTCTATTAATTTATTAATCGGTTTCAGAGACACGGGAGAAATTGACCATTGTAAATCGATATTCTATTTTTGATGCTACGTAGCAACAAAACGTATTCACTCTAAATTCTTAAATAGTAACTTAAGGTCGTGCGTATTAGTCGGAAATCTTTCCTGATAAATAAATATCTATTAAAATATCTGTGTTTTCTCCCTGATACATCTCTTTTGTCATCAGAACGCATTTTAATATTGATATAAACGTCAAGTGTGCGTGCCGCGGACACGTCCGTACCTCAGACCACTTGTCAAATTGTGTGGACCGCGCGAACTTCACCCCAAACGATGTTGGTGTAAAGTTATGGCCTTGAGTGTTGGCAAAAATTATGACCTTGATTGTTGTGTTGGACTGTCAAAAGTCTGGTGTTTGCCCGCGCAATGGACAAAGCTTTACACATTTATATTATCTGGGCCGAGGAAATTGTTTGTGGCATGCGTAGCCCGCCGCGATACACGCTCCATCCTGACTTAATGATGGCCGTAGAAAAATCGCGTGGGTCACGTGATGCCCAAAGAAAATCGATGCGAAATAGCACAATAATCTACATATTGTAAGAAATAATGTAATATATTGACGCAATGCATTGAAAAATATTCCACTAGATGACATGTTAAAATCTAGGGCACCGAAATACATTTAAACAAAACCCCTACATTTACTCTGAACGTAATAGGGAGCGAAATATTCTATTGTTATTGTGTTTTTTCGGAAAACTCTGTTTATTTTTTGACAAATTTAAAGTACCTACGTTTATTATTAAGTTCTGCAGAACTAAACTAATAACTAAACTTCTAAACTTGTAGAGCTATACATTAACATTATTAAATTTGGTTAACTTTAAAGCTTTTCAAAAAATCTACATTGAAATACAACAATAGGAGGACCTGAGGAAAATAATTCATGTGTTATCTTTGGGGTTGCTGTGTGGAGGGTACTTTTAGAAAAGGAAGGAGCGGGAAAAGGTACGAGGGGTGGGTGGGAATCTGAGGGCTAAGACATATTATGAATCTATCTCTGCAACTGCAGCGAAAGCCGATCTTCCGAAAGAGTGATGCTGGAGAGGTCAAAAGGTCTTCCTACACCAGTCTGTCCCGATCCGGCCTGCCACGTAGTTGGTAAGCAGACGCATCTGCCGCCAACTCTGCTTGAAAAATGCACCTGCAGCGGAGTAGAATAGGGAAAAATTCATAGAAATTTATAACGTGGCTTATTACAGCAGCGATACGAACGGCTTAAATGATAATTTTTTTTCACCATACACGCAATTGTTTTGGTACTACATCCGAATGAAACCACATTTCCTTTTATTAAATCCCTTAAAACATTGCATTCAAGTACCAGTCATCTTGTACAAATAGTGAAAGTGCATAACTCCAAGGGAATTACCACCCATCAACTTCAAAAAAAGAAGCAATAAACGCAGTAGCATCAATATTTCCATCACGTTCCCGGCATTAATCCTTTTAACTGCCAGTCCCGTTATTCAACGATATTAAAATATCCGCTGCCAAATGAATTAATATGACGCTTTACAATGGACTAAAAAGGTGAGTTTTATTATGCATGGAGAAGTGATGATAATTTTAAATAAGTACCTAAGAGTAGTTGCCGGATGCATTAATTGCGATCATCAAATAATTGATTGATAACACGCATAAAGGCACCTTTAAAGGGTCAGATGCGTGGAGGGTCAGAATATCTAGATTGCAAAACTACTGGTCGTACGTCGCCAATAATTAAGTTAATTGATCCGGATAACAGGTATTTTCCACAAAGTTAATGAAAGGAACTCGTGGATCATATAAACATGTGCAATTCACACGCGGCAGAAGTGAAACCTTCACAAAACTAAAGTAGACAAGAGTGGGCGAAGCACTTTTTTTATCAATGTGAAATGAAAGATGATTTTATCCACATTTTTGTCGACGAATTCCAGTGCACCTTTTCCTATACATTTGGTCATCTTGTTAGTATTTTTGTTTTCTTCTTCGGAGTCGCTAGATGTCGCTTTCTTTTCTGTCTGTTCATTTTGGAGTGGTGTTGATAAAGATTTCACAAAAAAAATTTTTTTGGACCTCGTACAAATCGGTCCTTGATCCTCTAAATGTCTGTCCACTGAGGTTCGCAAGGCGATTTATACCAATACACCAAAGAAGACTTGCGTGGGACTGTGGATTTCTCGTATTATATTGGAACCGAGTACCCTTGAATTAAATAAATATTTTATTGCTATCTCATTCTCTCGCAGGCTAAATCATATAGAAGTATGTGTTTGTCTCTTTTTAGTGTCGCTCTTTCCGTTTCATCGAATTTCAAATCAGAACCGTACTAAAAAAGTTTTCATTTCAAAAATCAGAGCCAGTAAAGAACAAACTTTTTTTATTAAACTGGCACGGCTTCAGTCAGCAGGACATGCAGAAAAGACGCAGGGAAACTTATCAACGAAGAGGTTTCTGAAATTAGCTTACAGGACGAACGAATGTCGAAATGAATGTTAAAAAAGACTAACGACTTCTCCAGGACGAGGCTTTTTATTTCTCCGTCTTTTGTTATTTTTCATATTTCGTTAAGTTTTTTTAGTATTATCTTCTTCAATGATATATTACATTGATGGGAATAACCTTCAAAAGTTATTATATGAGAGTTATTCTAATAAAAAATTGAAGCACAAAAATTCTGTTTTTACCTAGTTTTAATGGCGTACTCTGAATCTGGAGAGTTTACATTGCACTATAGTTGCTCGTAGTGATACATAGGTACTTATAAACTACTGTAAAGATAAACCACTTTGTTAACTCTTCACTTATCCAAACGTAGAGTTAGAAATTCGATTAACTAAACAATGCTTTATAAGAGTACTTTTAGATAAATTTTGGATTAATTATAACCAAATTCGGTAAGAGATAAAAAAAAACCATAAAAGGGTGGAATAAAACACAGAACCTTTAGGAAAACAGGAGAATTACTTTTATTCCCCATTTACATAGGTTTATGCGATTCAGGATGTACATAAATAACCCACGTCTCTGTACAAGAAAACAGTTGGCAATTAGTTTTGTAGTGAACATTAAGAAGTTCTTACAGCGTCTTTCCAAGTGTTTCACGGGTTTCTTCCAACCCTTATCACGGGGTGAGAGGCTTAGCGAGGGGGGTTAAAGTCGAACCGTATCTCCAGGACGACGGGTTAATCTCTTAGCTGCAGCCCAAATTAGAATAATTATTCTAATGAGGCGCTATTAAATTAAATAAAACGACCGATATAAAGTGAAATGTAACAAGATATTTATTTTTTCAGCAAGTAACGAAGGATAAATTCACGCCAAGGACAATATGAAAATGCCTGCCTGGTTGACTTTTTTCCAGTTAAAGATTCTCTCATTATCACGGTGATGAAAGACCACCATTTATTTGCATATTATTGAAAAAACACACTTTGTAAAAAACCACTTTTTATTTGAATTAATATTTAACAGCCAACCAGGTTTCGCTTAGCTCAAGCTTCGTCAGGGCTTATTATATCAACTAAAGATAATTACATACAGACACATATAAAATAAAATAAAAGAGATTGAAATAGAATAGACGACACCCTATTGGTGCCAGAAAGAGTCGCAAATAGAAAAGAGGGACATAAAATTATTTATGTTTGATTTATTATTGAAGGCTTTTTTAATTTAGAGGGCTTGTAGATTTTTTATTTAACATAATTCCGATTCCATTTTTATGTAATATTTTAGTAATTTCATCAGTCACATCAAAAGTGGTGTTTTACAAAGTGTGTTTTTTCATTTAATATATAATGTCACACAAAAAAGTATTTGCTTCCGTCAATAAAATTTACTTTTATTTGATACCACATCAGAACGCGATATGAAAAAACAGTTAAGGTGTATTTTAGCATCGAATTTGTCGTGTTGTTAAAAAAGTCGATATCATTTGAATATTAGTTGGGTAAACTAAGTAGACGAGGAATTAGCGAGTTTATTCACAATTTGTTTGTGAACGGTGACATTTATTAAGAAATTTATATCGAGTATGCACTTTAATATTGACTATACTCAGAGAAAAATATTTACATTACGTTTTAGCTATGTTTAGTGTTCAAAACAGAATAGTTTCTTCAACTCCTCCTAGTTGGGCAGTATAACATTTCTTAAATAATGTAGATTATATAAATGTATAATCTTTTACTAAATAAAAAATAAAAATAAAACTGTTTATGTACCACTCATTTTCTCCATCACTCCCTCCATTTCACATCATTCCATGTGGGATCACGTAGAACCCCTGGCAATTGGAGGTAGCATATAAAAATGGGCATGAAACGTTCAGATTTTGGTTTCACAAAAAGAGGGAAAAGGTTATACCAAGGTCAATATAAAGATGGCGGTAGGTACGCCTTAATCTTTACAAAACGAAAAAACAATATTTTAGGTAATCGCTTTAGGAAATGTATGTATATTCTGAAACTTCAGAAATTCATGACAACCCCACGACGATGGACATATAAATAAAATAATAAAGCGAAATTCAGATATCGGAATACGAAAATGTATAATAAAACCTTTATAATATTTTGGTTTTGCAGAGAAATTCCTGGTCAATTTACATTCACGTTTCACCATTGACCCAGTTAACCTCTAATGTTGGTGATGTTAAACCTTCTCTGGAAAAGGATAAAATATTATTTTAGTGATAGCTCAGCACGTGCCATTGTTTTAACGGTCGCAAATTGAACGAACCACCTCAACCACATATACTTAAAAAGTTTTTGTTTTGCAATAGAAGAAAACGGCAAAAATAAAACTATCCCAATAAGTAACAATCGAGCTATTTCCAAATCTCATCTCAGCAGACACTCCTTGCTTTATTAGCATTCATACATGGTTTTATATATACTATATGCTTGACATGACCCGACTCAAGATTTAATTAATCGCGACAAGTCTTTTTGTGGCGTCCCCTACCTATATTATAAGGAGATAGTACACGAATCACGAATGCGTATTACAATTAGACAGTATGAATAATAATGTTATCTTTAGGCGAACCCTACACGTTCAATATATATTGTGATCCGTTGATATTTATCAAATGTGATATTTATTGAACGTGTAGACTAGCGTTTTGACGTATCACAACATGGATCATAGGTTGTGTAGATTCCTGAATTCCATACCGTGAACCCATGGATCGTGATAAATATAACGGCGTAGGCTACACGTTCAATATTTATCACGATTCATATCTCGATCCGGTATTAAGGAAATCTAGAAATCCTGTGATCCATATTGTGATCCGTCAATAAGCTACACGTATACGCGTTCAATTAATATCACGATATTTGATAAATATCTGCGCATCACAATAAATATTGAACTTCTAGGATAGCACTCCTAGGTGATAAATATTGAACGTGTAGCTTGATAAATATCTGCGCATCACAATAAATATTGAACTTCTAGGATAGCACTTGATAAATATTGAACGTGTAGCTTGATAAATATTTGCGCATCACAATAAATATTGAACTTCTAGGATGGCACACCTAGGTGATAAATATTGAACGTGTAGCTTACGCCATGGTGTTTGAAGCTTTAAATAACTATAGTATTCAAAATTGCTTCAAAAAACACTTTAAATTTAATTACCCTCTTTTGATACATTTGGGTAATTGAATACATTCTCCTAACACTCTATTCTTTCAGGCTACCTACTTTACATGCCATGTAAGGGTTATTTTCTTAACTTTTTCACAACGCGTGGTTTGGTCAACCGTTTGGTCAAACGGTTTTTAAGTTTTAGGATACATATCCCTCATGAAATAATAATATGCATATAATATTATGAGCAACAAACGAAAGGTTGTTTTAGTGGTTATAATAATTGATTAATTTTATTTACTGGTATAGAAAGGTTTCGTGCAAAGACGGAAAAAAAACTTAGAAACGAGCGGTCTGTTTTATAGCCTCCTCTATCTTAAAAAGCACAGGCGGTATATCAACGGTAGATGCTCCGGGTAACTAGCGTAGATGATCGCTTCGGAACCTGTGGACAGTCGGGAAACACGCCAAACAATTGTACACGATTGAAATTTGTCACGTAAGAGCGGATCGTTTCTACGGTTCGCTGTTGAGTTCTACAGCTCGGCTGTGAGGTGATTTGATTTGAATGTGTGTACTCCCTCCTACAACACGGGTCTCTCGAAGATACAAGTTCACTCCATCCCTTCCTCAAAAAGACCGTCGGGAAACATGCCAAACAATTGTACACGGTTGACATTTGTCATATAAGAACGGGTCGTTTCTACGATTCGGCATTGAGTTTTCAGCTCGGCTGTGGGATGATTTGATTTGACTGTGTTTACTCCCTCCTACAACACGGGTCTCTCGAAGATCAGAGTTCACTCCATCCTTTCCTCAAACAGATCGTCGAGAAACACGCCAAACAATTGTACACGGATAACATTTGTCACATAAGAACGGGTCGTTTCTAGGATTCGTTGTCGAGTACAACAGCTCGGCTGTGGGATGATTTTGGCTCTGTTTCCCTCCTACAAGAAGGGTTTCTCAAAGATCCAAGTTCACTCCATCCTTTCCTAAAAAAGACCCTCCACACAGCGTCCCCTAGATGACATAGGCCCTGAGGGAAAATCATTTTCCTAAGCCTCCGGTCTGTGTGGAGTTAAGTTTGGCCTCGAAAGACCGCCACCGAAATTTCACACTTTCTGAACACAAAATGTAATTATGCCCGTTACTATTATTACGTTAGCGAGCCAAAATAAGCGGCAATATAAACGGGGAAATCTGAAGTGAACAATTCACCTTGAACAATATTACTGGCCTATATGTTTATTTTACAGCGTGTTACGGAACAATTCCAAGCAATATGGGATACATTGGATTGTGCCTTCTTTGAAAACTGTATAATATATTTGGTCTACCAAGAAAATACCATTGTACTATATATCCTTTGCATAAATGTAATCATTATTATTAAAGGTGAAAGTAAAAAAAATAAAAATGATACAATTTCATTTTCGCGCATTTCAACTAGTCTTATTTATTGAAATACTTTTCCGTGTTGTAGGTATTAATGGTTTGAATAATGATATAGGTACGCAGTTATAAATGATTATGTTATCCCAACTATAACGGGTCGTTTTTACGATTCATTCTTGAATTCAGCAGCTCGACTGTGGAACGATTGGCCGGTCTCTGTTTCCTCCCTCCTACAACGTGGGTGTCTTCAAGACCCATGTTCAATTTTTCCTCTTCTCAAAAAGACCCTCCACACAGCATCCACATGATGACATAGTCCCTAAGAGAAATTATTTTCCTGCGGGTCTCCTGTGTGGAGTCAATAACAGCGGAGATTCATTTACAGATTATTGAAGTATTATTTCCAGTGGAGCTTTTAAAATAATCCATTATTGTTGATTTTTCCTGTGTACCTACATCTGCCTACCTTAAAGCAAGGGTATCTTTGGGCTGCGTGGTGTGAAGTTGATTGGTTCGTAATATTAGTAGTTTTGTGAACGGTAGACCTCGTGTTCAAATAATTATGATTCTAATTTTTTAATTAATAAAAATATAAATAAATCCTCTGAAATCATAAGATTTGTAAGCCACTTAAATGCCCACATAATTAATTATAAAATAAATATTTTATACAACATTTAATGGTTTAAAGAAGTAATTACACAATTTGACCAAAGAAATGCCACTATCTCAATAACTTTTTTTTTTTCAAACTCAATTATCAAGTATCATAATTTTGGAAAAATACAGAATTAGAATACCAATTGAAAAAAAGATTCACTGAACCATTAAAACGGTCACCACCATGAAACGGAACGTAACGTGAAACAAATTTACTGCAAAATGATGGAATTAAAAAACGGACGTACACTCAGTTAATAAACCATATAGAAAAAAATGCTTACGGTAAACGAAGAAAGAAAGAGGGTGGACTGTACCTCTAGTACAGTGGTTTTCAACCAGTGGTACGCGAACCCCTCGGGGTACGGGAAGTCAAATTGGGGGTACGCAATAACGTGGCACGCATGTAGAATCACTGGTTAAAAATGCCTGAAGTCGTGTTACACTCAGTATAAAATTGTGTAAATTGTGTTTGTGTGACTTGATTGTTAAAATCATGTATTAATAATAAAGAAATTATTAAAATTACCAATGAAACACCACTTTCATTACACGTGCACAAAAGATAGATAGAGGGTACGGGGAACAACAAATTTGTAGTAAGGGTCAAGGGGTACACCGGCTCGACAAAGGTTGAAGACCACTGCTCTAGTCCTTTCACTCCTTTCATAGGTTGAATAGTCGTAGGTAAGAAAATAATTTTCGTATTATATCTCACTGCGAAGATTTAGACAAGATTACATTTTATTACTCCAGACAGCAATGACACGAAGGGGAACTAACTCGTAAGTTATGGGTAATTGGAGCCGACCAAATAAGCCACGCTGCGAATTATGGTAAATCTCATAAGCCAGGAAAACCCTAAAATGGAATGAATGGTCTGTCTTGTGTCTTGTAACATATCTTACACCTCTTTCCTTACTTTCAGTCTTTGTCCAAGAACCGAGATATTGTGATATTATTTGTTGGGAGGGCAGCAAGTACAATAATCCACGTGGCAATAGTATATAATGACAGGGAGCCTTCCATTACACCTGACGCGAAATTAGAAGTCAGAAGGTTGGTCTATATCGTCCTAGAAATGACCGCATCCGTTTGGCAAGTATGTAGACTAGATAATGTGAACCGAACACCGAACACACAGAATTGCATTTAAAAATAAAAATTCAATATAAATAATACTTCAATTATGACCATAATATTATTTAAACTTAAACTATCACCTTTACAAACACAAAATCTAGTTTACCATAGCAATACTTTATAGAATATTTTTTATTATTTTGGGAATAACTTAATGAGTAAAACTCAAATTGTAATATTTAAGCATTCAAGACAATATTAGCGACGCGTCGATAATTTGAAACAGAAAAAGATTAAGGCTCGGTGTACCCGCTCAAAAAGATGAAGAGATATGTAAATACGAATGTTAGAGGGAGCGCGTTAATATTAAAAACGATAATATTTAGGCGAAGATTGTGAAAATGTTTAATAAAACAAGACTCGCTTAAAATAGAGCAAAAATCTCGTGGGGATTGTCTAAAATAGCATTTTAAGAAATACTGTGAATTTTTTCATACACATAACAAGTACAATAAATGAAAAAACGCGTTTACAGGAATTTTCGGAGCATACTTTGCAATATTTTTCTATCGAAGGAATTTCATATAATTGCCGTTTCGGCGTGGGGAATGTATAGATATTATCTTCAAGAATAATTTAAATAAAATTAATATATAAATTCTCCTTTCCTTCCTCTGTTATTTTAAATGATGGCCTAGAACACCCTTGAAGAGTGAAAGCCAGAAATAATTGAAAAAAAAACATATATATTTTTTTACAGCTTAAAAACTTAAAAGTATTTAAGGAAAATGTGCAAAAAATCGGTAGAAATGCGAGAAGCCGTGCCTTAAGGTCCTGGGTTCAATTCCTAGATGCGACCGTATTGCTGATTTTTTAGTTTAAAATTTTCGGTTGAGAGTCGCTAATATTATCTTCAATAATTAAATACTCTATAAAAAGCTATTCACACAGATTAAACAAATTATATTTATAATTGCTACAAAATTATAAAATGCCCTTCCAATTGAAACTAAGAACACCATGGAGATACAAAAGTTTAAAAAATACATCAAATTATGGTTAAGTAAACAGGACGATGAGGAAATCATTAAACTTATGAAGTAACCCCAATGCAACCTGCAGACAACAAACCAATACTTTTATTTTATTTATTGTTTATTTTGTGATAATCAAGAAACTAGAAGATGAGGAAATAAAGATCGGCACCCATTCAGCAACATACAGTCCGCCTCGGAACAGGAAAACCTAGTGAGGAGGACTGTAAACAAACCACATAACTTGGTATTTTTACTTATTGTGTAATTTTACTTTATCTTATATTGTCATTAAATAAATAAAAAAAATTAAAAAAAATTATACAGATTTCGCAACCTATGGAAGTTTTACATAAAACGGAGGAAGTTAAAATAAATAAATTACAAAATACTACAAAAGGAAAATTCATATTACAGAATTTAGAACAGAGACTATCTCGGAATTAATAATAATAATAATAAATGTCTTTATTAAACAAAATTTGCAAGATTTATAACAACAACAAAAAACTTACATATTCAGTGTTAATATTTACAATGGTTTATGTAAGTACAAAAGATTAACAACAGAAAATAATATAAATATGAACAGTAGGTACCTACTTGAAGAATAGAAAATAGTTATAAATTAAAGTTTTTCGTAATCCGCCTCACTAGACTAGCCTGTGTTGAGGCAGTAATTTTTAAGTCAATTTATATTTCTTATTAACATACCGACACTTATATTAAAATATAATCATACAATAGATTGGTTGCATTAACAATAAATTTTGAATAATAACTATCAGTACATTGGTTTAATTTAGAATTTGGGTGAGCGCACCGGTAAAGGCCCTATCATTATTTTTTATCCAAATTTTAATGTTATTTTTTAAATTTTTTTGTGAATCACATTGTTTTACTCTATATGGAAGAATGTTATAAAGTCTTGTTGCAAGGTATCTGAAGCTTCGTTGACCAAAAGTAGTATGCGTTACGGGAATTTGAAGTAAGTCTCTGTTATTGTTTCGTGTATAGCGTGAATTTAATCTTTTTTCATAATTTAATCTTTTTTTAACCTAGACCTCTCCGGTTAGACGGAGAGGTCTGGTCTGGGTAGTCCCAGTTGCGACCATTGTCTTTTTCTGTGTCTTGTTCTCTTTCATATTTTCGTTTATATTATTATTGTTAACTTATTCTAATATGATATTTTTTCATAGTATTTAATTGAGTGGTTAATTATTGTTATTTAATAACGTGTAATAGTTAATTAATAACGGGTCAGTTTGCTCTGAATTCCTGAATTATTGAAATAGGAACGTCCATTAATTTTAAGTGTAAAAACACTTTGTCGCAGTTTAAGTCGTTTACTTAGCAGTAGAGGAGTTACCTAGTGCAGTCTATATCAATGAGTTTGTATTTCTGTCCGGGATCTACCTGCCAGGGGAATATAAATCACGTAATATGGCTTTCGGTATGACAGACGACTTGTGGTAGGTACCTCCCGATGATAGTTTGTGGCGGACTGGTGAAATATGTTCCGGGAAATTGATAGGAAATACGCGTGCGGTTCGAGGAAATTGAAACCAATCGTATTGTGGGGCGGAAAACAGAAGCAAACAATACTATTTTTGTCGGAATATGAATCAATAAAGAAGAAAATTAGATATATTTGTTGAATTAGAAATTACATCAAATTTGGCAGTAAATACGATATCAGCAGGCCAACAAGGAAAACAGGTGTAAACGGTGGCCAACTAAAAATTTAAAAAAAAATGAGAGGCGTGTCGATTATTGTGTAGTTGGATTGTTGTGTGGTATTCATAGTCGGCAGCATGAAGACGGCTTTTGAGTTTCCTTCCTTCTAGACTCAGTGTTTATTATATTTTCTTCCTTTTCCTTAAATCACTTAGCATCCAGAATTCACGCAGCATCTCCAAAATCATAACTATACCAGGACAACATTCGTGAGTATTCATTGTGATATAAAATCAATTCCGCCTATGTTGAAAGAGGTTAACTAATATGTTCCTTACATAATATTCTCTCTTAGATACACTCTCGTGGGAGACACCATGCACTTTTTTACGCTCCGAAAGCGAGGACTTCTGCCTATCACAACGCGCCAATAAACACAACGACTCAACTGTTTAACGATTCTGCATTGACCATCGACATTTTCAATGTCACTTAAGAGCAGTTCGCACACGGCGAGTATTTTAGTCAAGAAGAGAGTATATTAGTAACTAAATGCGTCCGAACACCACAATTTTGGTAGAATTGGTTAGTCAGCCCTTTAGTAGATTCAATCCTTTTCATTCTATTCTTCAGGCGAGTAAGGATACCCACCACCCACCACGCGTCCCTGCGCACTGACATGCTCGAACCAGCCGTTTTAGCATAGTTCATGTGTAGAGGCGTGGAAATGTCGTGGCATTGAAGCGAAGATGCCACTCTAAAAATTATGTATTTATGCTGCTATTAATCTCTTTTCGTGTTCATAGTTTATTTATTTTCATCTCACTAATTTATTCTTCCACCTTCTCTAAAATAAGCATTAAAATCAGCTTAATTAGCGTAAATACTTTAATGCGCCGCGGCCCGTTCATCTTCCAATGCGCCACTTACTATTGTACTCTCTATTTGATTGTAATGCGAACGGTTTTCGGCGAGTCGAGTAGCAAGTATTCTCGCTACTTAACTTACTACTTGTTCAATGCGAACAAGCCATTACAGATAGTTCAGCAACTATCTTTTGACGCATGTCACAAAATATTAAAACTATCCCCATGCCTTTTTAATTTATAATCTTCTCCATGATACATTGGTGAATAACCATTTTACTAAGAACATGATAAATAAATAAATGAAAGTATGGGTCACATGAAAATGCTGACGAGATTGGTAAACAAAGCATTTACTCTTTTTTTTTTCTTCGAAACAACTCCGAATTAATTTAGGTCTAAGATCTTTTACCTCAATTTCAGAATTTACGAATCTACATAACAAATACAACGATGAAAAGAAAAGAAATCAAGAAACTCGCATCTCCAATGTAGGCATTGTACTCCTGTGAGAATTCGTTCGACCCTTCGCTAATAGAAATAGGTAAGTTGGAGGGGGACTGCTGAAGAAATTTCAGAGAAATTCTGCCCGAGAGGCGGTCACTTCGTATTAAATCCAAGTACAGAATCGAAAACGACCGCTGCGAAGCGAGTACCGAAATAATCTAATTATCCGGGCTAACCGTTGCTAACTCTAATCAATTGGAAAACTTCAGGAATCATACTGCTGAAATGTTGGCAAATTCCCATCTAATTTACAGACAGGACGTTATATTATAGAGTGGCCTGTTCGCTATCTCAAGAGGCGGCCATCTGAGACAAAGGACATTGAACATTCTCCAATTTAAGGTTAAAAAAATTGTACAGCGCCCTTGAGGTGATTTTTAACAAAAACGGCGCTATATAAGTCATCCAAATATTATTATTATTATTATTAAGGTAACGCTACTATTTTGAATTATGACAGACACAAGCAGAAAGCTGAAAGGTTAAAAATATTATTTTTATGGTTTTTAGCACTGAAGAGATCAGCAGATAGAAATGTTAAGTGGGTTTGTTCAGCATTCGTGTTCCGGAAGTAAGCGAAATTTTACCTCCCAATTGGAGAATAAAACCTTTTGAAACATCGAAATAGTTTCTTGAAAAGATAATAATCAATTTCATAGGCCTATCTGGGGCCTTGGAGCCGAAAGTAATGTAATTAGCGACATCAGTTTTCTTTAACGTTGGTACAGATAGCACTTCTTAAGATTATAAATCCTGTTCAGTGATTATTATAATTGCAGGGAAGAGATTTGTAATATTGGACAAATGTTTCAAAATGACGAGGGAAAAGGGTGTATCAGAAAACTATATCAAAAGGATGCCAACTGAAACACAGGGCCATTTACCAACTTAAGATTGAAGAGACAAACGAAGAAAGGTTTAGACATTCGAATTAGATGTTTTCTGTCGGTTTCAGGAAAGTTTTGGTTAGAAATTCGGTTCCAAAGAAAAAGGGAATGTTCTAAATTTATAAAAGAGGTCTAGAGAATTGAGAAAGACTGTTTTGTAAACTGGTTAAGGAAAAGTCACACACAACGAGATTTATTGGCAGATTTCTGCCTACAAAGGCCTTATCACTGTCACACGAGTTTGCAAAGAGGTTTCAATGTCACAAATCACTATTTAGATATAAACCTGCACATAATACGAGTCAATACATATCAGAACCTACAATTATGGCCACTTTTGATTCATCTTAATTACAAAGAATATAATCTGATTGCCGAAACATCTAGAATAACAGTATCAATCATTCTTCAATGTAAATGAGTTATTATTATTACACAAATAAACTTATGTTATCGGTAGTATCCGTTGAATTCACCGCCCACAATTCGCCGCGAGGAAAGTTCACCCCCTCAATTCATCGCGGTACGTACACCACACAGAAAATTATTTGTCATTATTCGGAAGTGCGTTTTTTCACTACAATAATTCAGTTCAAATATTAATTACTTAATAAAAGGAAGTAAATGAAATAACAGCCATGTTAGGTTACGTTTGATTTACTAATCTAAATGTAATACCAACACAATTCAAACATTTTATTTTATCTATTGAGGGCGGTGAATTTTCCGTTATTTTTTGCAGCAATGAATCAGCACCTTGAACACGGAGGTTATATGCTCTTCTAAAGCAAGAAAAAGAGACGATTTTACTCCGCCCTTTGAAAAAAAATATTCAGCTACTTACCCTTGAAGTAGCAAGAATGATTGATCTGAAAGCTAAAACATCTACAGGAGATCAGAGATCAGAAGTGGTGCACGGACGAACAGTTTGTACCTATGTATGTGTATAGAAATAGGTACGAGATGTGATTACACTGAAGTGTTTACCATTGGGGGCACGAGCATCGAACACACAACCACTAGCATAAGATACATACACCAACACAAATACAATATACATACACCAATTACTCCATCTACAACGTACACCAACAATGCGGAGGGCGCCATTAATAGGAGAAAATTCTTCACGCCAGGGAATTCCAAGCCTTAAGGATGTTATTACAAGATAAGTTTTGTTTTACCGGTCCATTTGTTTTTAATGTAATTGCTGCTTCAGTGAATTTATTTCAGGATTCAATATCGCTTACGTCAAATACTCATAATATTATATTACAACAGTCGAGTGGATCTGAATTCGTAGGAATTACATATTTAATAAGTTTACAAAAGCCTCTTATTATATTGAAAAAAAATATAAGCCTTCTTAGAAAACTGTAAGTACGCGGCAAGAAATAAGTTCTTTAAAAATTATATTATGTAATACCTTTCGAGACCAGTAAAACACGGTATTTTTCACTATATTTTTCAATACCCAGTTGGACTTTTGAGGATGATTCAGAAAGGGTATGCAGAAAGTTATATTTATGTCAACAGGGATCTTAAAAAGGCCCGGATAAAGAAGAGGGAAGAAAGATGCCTTTTTAGGTAAGAAGATTGAGACAAAAACTCAAAAGCTCGATTCGGCGAATTTCTCGCTGAGTTGATAGTCTACGTAATTGTGTTTATCTATTTTTAAAATAATGAGGGATCAGACCGATGCGAATTATTTCGATAAGGTCCTAGCTATGGTCGTTAGGGCTTTATAAAAACAAGTCATTTATTTATAAGATCTAAAAACCCCAATGAATTTAAAAAAAAAGTATATTTCAAAATATTAAAATAAAACAATACTTGTATTTCTAGCAAGCAAAAATTTATTAGTCAAGATATTAAAAAAAATAGAGTGCAGCTCACATGCGGTAGAAGTGAAACCTTCACCCACATAATCTCAACCAACAGGAGCCTTAAAAAGCAAATTTATAATCATAGCGGTCAATGCGCGCAGCTTGACAGAGCGCGACGCTTCGTAGGTACTGTACGTAGGCAAGGTTTCATTTTATCTCATTCTCTCGCAGGCTAAATCCTATAGATGTATGTGTTTTGTCTCTTTTTAGTGTCACTCGTTTCCGTTTCATCGAGTTTCAAGTCACAACGGTCCTAAAGAAATTTTCACTTCAAAATATTCTCAACAAAGGGTTTCCGGAAACAATTTTGTAAACCTGCTGAATGATGATTCTAAATCATTTAGCGTGATGAGAACCACTTTGTCACCAGATATAAAATGAACTCGATTACAAAATACAATATCGCAATAAGTATAGTGAAACATTTCAATTATTCAAAGCCATCATTATCGGAGACAGCCCCTCGGTTTGACGCCTCTGTTTCGATCCAAAGATTGTCACGGACCATTAATTAGGAGTCCGATATAATTTATGTCCCAATATTACAATAGTTGGGAGCGGCGCTCAAATCAATGGTCTTATTTAGGGACGGACGTGTGGCGAATCCTAAACAATAATAATTCTCAGCGCAGAATCAACCGAGTCGTAGAAAAGCCGGTTGATCAATAATCCAATAGTTGATCAATCAACAGGAAAATGATGAAGAAAACTAATTTATTACTTAAATTAAATCAAACTTTTTAACTAAAATTAAAAATTAACCTTTTAAAGCTTTACGCCATCCAGCACAAAGCGCCACATATGAGCGAGCGCTGGGCCCGAGCTCACCCCAAACCACGCCCTACATAATAACTGATTATTTATTTTATCTTTATTAGTATTTTCGTTTTTCTTCTTATTCTATGTATCTTCTTGATTCTTTACTTAAAATATGTTGTGAAGTATAACTTACTATATGGGACGTGTGGGATTGCCTATACTCCCCACGTTCTGGAATTTTATTTTAATGTTAATTTTTTTTTTAAATATATTTATTTATTTTACATTTACACAATATAACATAATATAGCATTACATATTTTATATACTCTCCTAATAAAGCAAGTGCTTGTGTTCAGGAGAGGACAACTTGTTAATAACTTTTTTTTTTAAATCCTTATAACAAACTTAAGAATTTAACTTATGAAGAGATTTAGACTTAATAACATATATTTTAAATATAATAAGGGTAAAAACAAGAAATATATATAGGATGTACATAAAACCTTTTGAATAACAAACAGTCCAAAACATATCTAAGAGAAAGTTAAAATTATATGGTGGTACTACCAAAATATGATTTAATTTTTTTTTATATATTTGTTTCTGTTCGCATATAGGCGGGTAATTGATTAAATAATTGTATTCCTTTATTACATAGTGATTCTGTGATGTTGTGGTTCGTACGGGTGGTACAGTTAGTCCACCAATAAAACATTATTATTATTCACTCTTCAATTACGATAATAATTATTGAAACAATATCAATAATATTCCAACAATATGAAATAGAATAACATACCGACAACTATTTTTCCTCTTTCATATAATCCGGACCTCTTCAGAACCCGCAGTAATAAATTCTTTCATTCAGTCTGCTGCATAACCAGGTGGCGACATAGTCCCCTGCCTTTACACTGGACTCCAGATACTTATATCTACAGCCTGTATGTCGGACGAATATCTACAGATCATATGTTGGACAAATATCTATGAACTTCAGAGTGAAGACTAATATCTAACGGTACACGGTATACTACCTCAAAAAAAATCATGATATTACTTTTGGGCGTGAAAATCTCAAAATCATATGTCATAATGAATTACTTTGAAAAGAGAAAATCACGTCTCCGCTATTTATTTCAACCAATGATCTCTGTTTTGCCTTATATTCACCATTAATAGACATATATGCTTGAAATCAATGAGGCAGCTTTTAACGATTTTAATGACTAGTTAGTTATATTTTTGTGGTTTTTCGTTTGCATTTCATCTTAATTTTATTTCTGGAAAGTTTCTAATTAAATGTGAATACTAATTATTATTGTAACAATAAAATCGAGCGATCGCTTAGATAAAGTTTGTTGGATAAAAGTTTCAGTAATGGTAAATTATGTAGTTGTTGTATCTAAACTCTATAAATTTCAGCTAAAAATGAGTTATTTGTTATTTAAATTTTCAAAACTAATGAATATTACAGTATTTACGCTTTTTTCCATAAACGAAGAAATTCCCTAAATTGAATTACCTCGGCGGCTATTTCATCTTTGGGATGCTGTGTGGAATGTCTTCTTAAGGAGTGAACATGGATCTTAAATAGGCTCATGTTGTATGCCGGCGAATCGTTCCCCAGCGGAGCTGTTGAACTCAAGAACGAGTCTTTCTCATGAAACAAGTAATATCGTCAACCTTGTACAAAGTTGGCGCGCGTTTGGCGTGTTTATCCAATAAGCACCGGTGCCGAATGGATCAATGACGCTGCTTCTTCGGAGTATCTTCCATTGAAATGCCAGTAGAACAAGGATAGCATTCCCACCTGATGTCAATCGTTAATTATTAACATAGGGGAATTTATTAATGTGAATGTCTGAATTAGTTTCTGCACAGAGTCAAGTATTTGGTGCTCCGGACCAGAGATGGCTGCCAAGTTCAACATTATTCGACGGGTGCATTTGCGATTTGTACAGCTCCTGAGAGACTAACTTGACTCTGGTTTCGATGGAGCCACGTGCCTGAGCTCGTCACTTAGAGTTACACCGAGCACATCAATTGAAGGCATGTTGGAAAGATTGCTTCCGTTGAAGGAGACTTGATTGTCATGTCGTTCTCTTTTAGTCGTATAATTGGGTATTTGAAAAATTAAATTCGACCAGGTTATTTTTAATTTGACTCATAACCCTCCGAGCTGTTTGTGTATCCTTTGGGGACTTGTCAAACAAAAAGCTATCATATATTAAACCAATATTAAATCAATAATAAACATCGTTTTAACAGGAATTGAACAATGCATATTACACGAAGGCAATATTTCTCCTTTAGAAGGAGTTATTTATTCAATGTAAAAATATATACGCAAAGGGATCGGGGAGCAGATGAGTTTCGACTGAATCTGCCCAACAACCGCAAAATTTCAAACGAAATGGATGTTTTCACAGAAATCGACAAACATCAATGGAATTCTTCTTGAGAAATGTTTTCATCTGATAATATTCTCGTAATGATATTTTTAATCAGAAATATGGGCTGTGTAGGAACGAACTATTTTGAATTTTCTATTTTCGTACTTGCGGGGATTAAATTCTGAAAAAAAAAACAGCTACAATTAAAATATGTAATTAAATTCCTCGGAAAACTGATCCGAGCGAAAAGGGGAAACCGAACACTTTATTTGAGAATTAAATGAAGCATATTTAAATGAAGCTTCGTTGGGCCTAGCATAACTTCGAGGAATAAAATAACTAATCAAAGTTTTTTTGCTCTATGGTTTTTAGATTCAGAGCTTTAAAAATAAAATTGTGAATTGAATTGATGGATTGATCCTCATTTGAGTAATTGCAGGAAATAAAAAGTTAAACGGCGTTCAGGGATGCGTTCAAAATTGTCAAAAACAAAACAAAAAACTTTTGACATATGGTTCAGGGGAAAGCTTTTATTCTGGCTACATAATAAATAATTCGGATTAATTTTGAATATACGTACATATCCCTAGCGATTTTCATACGGAGTTTTATTGTACATCGCCTCCAACAAAATCCGTCCGCTGTTTGCATCGATGCGATGGTAAAAAAATTCAGAACTAGGTAACTCTCTACACCGTGGAGACTTGATTTTTTGATTCCTGGTAGAAATTTTTTATTTATTTATTTTTTATTCTTTTAACATTTTTTTAGAGAAAAGTGTGTCCTTACTGGGATACCTCGTTCTTAGAACGAGGTACCCCAGTAAGGACACATTTTACAAGTTTTTTTTATTTTAATATAAGTAAATACCTACATTAAAATATTACAGACGAAAATTATAAAGTTGAATAAAAAAGTACAATACAAGCATTGATCTGTGGTGTTCATAGTAATGATGCGACATTTGTTTAATTTAAATTATTCACTCTGGCAATATGCTACATTAGCGCCACGCGCGGCCGGTTTACGAACCGACCGCCTGTCACTCGCGAACGAAGTTTCTAGACTTACTTGGCTTGTGAATCCCGATCGGAACAGTTCGTCATTTTATCATAAATTCTTTGTCGCATTAATATTACGAACTAAATTACAATCTCAAAACCTTCTGATATTGTATTTACTATTTTAATAAACGTGAGTGTTAAAATCTCGTGTAGGTATTATTCCTGTATAAAACCCCATGGTAAAGACCCACGCGCCGGATTGTTGTAACATTCTGATAATGCATCATACCGCGTGGATCAAATATAACCATAGATCTTTGTTAGGTTGCAAAATTGTATCTATATTCTTCCTTCCCATGTCCATAATCCATATTTTTATGTTTCTTTTGAAGTCGGTTATTTTTTTTAATTGTTTTTATTGCAAGAGGGAGTAAATTAAATATTTTTTTAGAGAAGTATTGCATATTTCTTTGTCCAAATGTCGTTTTAGTTGTTGGTTGGTGGAATGTATGTTGTAATGTAGATCTTGTGAATCGGCTCGAGTTTGTCTGTGTAATGTTATCCTGGTTTTTGAATGCGTACATTAGAATATCTTTTGTATATAATTGTTTCAGTGACATTAAATTCAGCGCTTTAAAAACATAGTCTGTAGGGGTTCTGATGGGGGTTCTGGGGGATAAAGTATAATTTTTAAAATTGCCCTTTGTGGTATGAGGACTGGTTTTTGTAGTGGAATCGCACGAGCTTTCCCATCCGATAACACCATATTGTAGATGAGATTGGGCTAAAGCCCAATAGATTTTAATTAGCTGTTCTTTATCTAAAATGTTTCTTATTGTTTTGAAAAAATAGGTTAGTTTTTTTAAATTTGTTGCTCACATTTTCCACTTGGGAGTTCCAATTTAAGTTTTGATCAATAATTATACCAAGGTATTTTATTGTTTGTATTTCATTCCATTCTGTTCAATTCGAGGCGAAGTTCGGACGAGACAAAAATATCTTTTACAATATTATTAAATTTAAGAGTAAAATGATGTTCCGTAGTTATATTTTCCGTGTAAAAAATATGCATACATACATTATGGGTTATCAGATTCGTAATCAAATATTTATCAACCCTCATTTTCGGAATAACGTATAATTTGAAGCTTGGAGTCTCGAGTCTCGCTTTTTAACCTTATGATAGAAATAACGAATATGTAACATAAAACTAATAATTTATTCAAAGAGATGTGCTGTATTAGCGCAATGAAATATATTCCATAAATGACAAAGAATAAGTTGAAAAATAAAATAAACAGAATTAAATCTAAAAGAGTAGGAGAATGATAGATTCCTGGAAATTTATTCTCGGGTTGTCTCATCACAGAATCTCTATTCGGAACACTAAACTTGTATTCTCAGGCACAGGCAATTTCCCCGTCTCAGTCAATCCGCAAAGTGGGACAAATAATGATACGATACGATAAGCTATATATATTTTCATCATTTTGCTGTCAGTACCGATAGTTTGCCATAAAGTAAGTTGAAAAAGGGTTGTACAGAAATAATACATATAATTTATTGAAAATTATTGAATACTTGAAACGTTTTAATCAATTCAGAAGCAATTTTCATAAAAGTATAAAAGGCAGTCGTTTGCTGCGTTGTAATTATTTTATTGAGGACACTTACCGTTTCTAGTGGATAAGATGGATATCTGCTGAAGTCTGAAAAAAAAATGAAAAAAGAATTAATTAAAAATGATGAATAAACACAATAATCAATCAGATTGAATACAAATGTTAAAATTTTTCTTCTTTTTTCTTATTTTAAGTTGGCGTCCTTCCAGGAATCAGTTGTCAGTTTTGAATTCATTGGGGGTATAATATTGTGTCATGTATAGATTGTATAGAAAGGGATAATGCAAATAAAAAGATTTTAGGCGTAGCGTTGTGGAGCTGAGTATTGATCACTTTTTGAAGATCAGATTATTTAGAAAGCCAGTAGGCCCCGCAGGTGTAATTATTGAAACATCCGTCAAACGGAACTGACAACACGTATTTACTCGGAGTTCAAGAAATCTGATGTGAAAATAAGAAAAATAAAATATTGTTTGGTCTACTTCCCCATTTATTTCCAACCCATAAAACACACTTCCGGATTTGATTTGATGTTTTGTTTCTACCTACAATTACAACGAACATAACTAGGGGAACTGGGCAGACTCACTGGTGTCTTCGTGGAATTTGGATTACTTTAAAAAAACCATTATATTAATCGTTTCGTGAATGACACAAAGTTAATAAGAATAAAATACGAGAAATATGCGAGACGTCACATCAAAGGCAAATGTTTGTTTCTTTCGTGTAAAGCGTTCTTAGAAAAGTTTGTCAAACGTAAAATGAAATCTTAAGCTCGGCTGACTTTTTGTTAGGAAATTGTCGTCAAACTGCACTTAAGCCAAAGCGTGAATAACTAGTGCTTGCAAAGTGTCGCTTATGAAGGGCTTCAAAATATGAAAATAGAGATAGCGAAGGCTTTATGGGAGGAAGTCGAGATGAGTTGCTGGGAATGAATGCAGCCTAATACACAACTACATCATCAGCTAACGAGCTCTTCAGAGGCATGATAAGTAAGTGATGAGTGAACTGCGGCGTAGGTACCTCGTCAAAAGACTCCTCGGTAGAGAATACTTCTTTATGGAGTTCAAGAGTAGTTCTGAGAAATGTAAGTCAGGTGGAAGTCATAGCAAATGAAAATGAATTCACGCAATAGTCGAGGAAATGGAAATATTTAAAAATTCAAACGTTCAAGAAATTTTAATTACAGAAAAATCAGAAAAAGATACGGTCACATCTGGGAGTCGAACCCAAGACCTATGACTTGCCGAGTCAGTGCTCCACCAACTGAGCTAATGTGTCCCTATCCGATTCGGTCATTTTTAACTATATCATACTTCGATCAACTACCAACATTATCTTCATTTGCTTAACGTATATTTTTATTGGTTGCTATCTTTATGTATGATTGCAAGATTCAACCAGAACTAAATGCTGTCTAGGTAGTGTCTTGGATAAATTTATCAATTTTTATTTAATATGCGACCTCCATTGACTTTTCTGCAGTCTCTGTAATTACTTTCTTAAATGCTTGAATTTTTTAATATTTCCATTTCTTCGATTATTCAACTGTTTTTCTGTATTATTGATTCGTGTACGTTTTTTTCCTAGAATTAGTAGGTAAAATTGATAACTGTCAACTTTCGAGAAGAAAAAAAGCCTAAAAGTAGTGTAGAAGCACAGATATTGATAGACAATACATTTTGATGCGTAATTAAGGGAAAATATAGAAGGCAAACGCTCACAGATTTATAACGAATGTTATATTCAAATATATTTTGCTTTAATTAATACGAACTGTAGGTATTTCAACCCTTACAATTTTTGTTGAACATAATTGAATGTCAACCCCTCCAGCAATGTAGGGAATGCTAAATACATATTGTAAGCGTAAATAAGCGTTAACCTTTACAGCGAAGCTGATAGACACATATTAATACTTTAATTAAATATGTACATTTTAAAGAATGCCAATCCTTAGAAATATGTAGGGAATTTTCAGTTAAATAATATTATGTGGCGTGTTATTGATATCTAAGTGAAATAATATGTTAACCCCAGTGGCGGTTCGTGGTCTTTTTAACAGGGGTTCAGAAATCCAAGAGAAGATTTATCTAATAAAAATTTACTTTCAGAGGAATCAAATTGCTTAATGTGTTTTACAGCAATGCACGTTGCTAATTATTGTTGTTTTTACAACAAGAATAATTACGTAGAATATATAAGTGGACGTAGAGGTCTTTTATTTTTATTTTCCAACCTTTTTTCATAAATATTAGCATTATTTTTTGTGTAGACAACACTGCATTCAGCGATTGTGTAAAAAAAATATCACAGAATACTAGCGACAACGTGGGTGGGTGGGTGGTTTGGTATATTTGTGGCCAAAACAATACTGAAGTTCAACACAAAATTACATAACTAGCGACTTGATAAAGCGACGTTTGCCGAAAATAATATAAAAAAGAGGAATATAAACGCTAGAAATATTTTGATTCTCACGCCTTCAAAATATAAAATCGAGATTCTTTTTTGTACGAGGAAGTAAGCGCCAAAGTGTTTTTTTTTTAAAATTTATTTTGTGCATAATTTTATAAGATTGAAAAAAAGTTAGATCACACAAAACGTCAAAAATAGTCTAAGATATAAAGGGGTATTTAAAAAAAATTGTTTCTCATATTACTTCATAGTTACTTAAGTCATGAAAAAACATTGTTTTAGTAGTTTACGCTTATATTATTTGTAACGTTAATAATTTATTGTTTTTCCAATCCATACAAAAGGTAGCAAAAGCTTCAATTTATCCGTAGTATATTTTTTGATGTTCATGACTAAACCGATTCGTAGTAAAGATTAATCTAAATAGTATCTAAATGGGATTTCACGTATAGTTTCATCTTAACTTGCATCCGGTGCAAAGGCAACTGTCACTCTCCGACGGTCTCGATCGATAATACTCGTGAAAGATCGGAGATCACGTGATATCTATGACACGGGATTGGCGCACCAAGCGGGAATGAATTTGTCAAAGAAATGCATAGTTTCGTTCAAATCACCGTCAGAGGGATCTGTATGGGCCAGGATGTTTTTATAAGGAGAATTTTGCGCGGAACACATTACGCACCAAATGGACATAGGTACCTACCGATTTCGCGCCGAACTCGCGCCACATGCGGATTTTAATGGAGCCCTATTTATAATGTGATTATAAACTTGTTTTATAATGATTAAAAACTTGTTTTATAATAATATTATATATTATTCTTATTATTGTATATTTTATTTTATCGTCTTTTTAACAGGGGTTCACTGCACAAACGCACTTTAGAGAAAACCGCCACTGGTTAACCCTCATAGTGATGTGGGAAATGTTAGCAGGGGTTCTCTGGTTCGTGGGGTGAGGTATATCCGGGTCTTGGTGGCGGATCCTTCTGCCCAACCGCTGCATGGCAGGCTGGATCAGGAGAGAGGGGTTGAGGGAGTCCCATTGACTTCTCCAGCCGTACTCTCTCGTGAATTAGCCTTACACCGCCGTGGGAGGGATGTATTCATGCGTTCGTCGTTCCTGGACACACCTACCCCCAGATTCCCACCCACGCCTCGTACCCTTTACCTCCCCAGAACTTCCTCTCCTTCCTAAAAAGACCCTTCACACCTCAAAGATGACAGGCCCTGAGGGGAATTATTTTCATCAGGGCCTGTGTGGAGCTAATGTAAAAAAATATTATTTAATTTATAAAAACCTTCGACTAAGTATAAAATATACAGGCCCTAGGAGTATTGAAATTGACACCAGAACCAATTCAGTTTGGTTTAAATGCCCATTTATGAAAAAACGCGCGTAATATATCGCAGCATTTCTTATAAAAACCTCATTTATTTTTACGAACGTTAATAATAAACTGTTTATATAAATTAAATAATAGATACCTGTTATTATTGAATATATAAAAGAAATTAAAATTAAAATGGAGTTCTATAAAATAAACTTCATAACAATAAATATTTTACACATGAAACATCAAAACATTATCGTACAATATAATATATTACACAATTAGTGAATCCTCCCAACTTAAATGTCGCAAAATTATAATAACGTACCTAAAATTTGTATAAGCAGGATTTGATGTGTACATCAATCATGCGTTAGTGAGAACTCGTGTAATAAATGAATACCTTTGAAGATTAAAGATTAAAGACGTCCCAAGCCTGACGGTTTGACTTGATGGTATCGAATTAGGACTCACAAAGAAAGCGAAGAGCAGCAGGTAATTGGATAAATAAAAGCTAAATCTTATGAAAACTACTCCACAAATGTAAGATAAGTAACTCCTCTACAAAGCAAATAATAACATTTCTGACAAGAGTGAAGATCAATGTGCTAAGTAAGGACTTAACTTAAAAGAAAGATAAAATAAACATACAGATATGTAAAATTAAATCGAATACATTTTCTAATAATAGAAAAGGGGAAACACTAAAAACTACGTCATGTAAAACGCCGATTATTATCCGGGATCAATGTAAATTATTGTCAAACATTTGTTGAAAATTTTTTTAGAATTTAAATTTAAATAAAAAACCTTTCGAAAGTTTTTATCCATAATAACCAACAAAAGTGGCTATTTTTGTACACTAGCTCCACACAGGAGGCCCTAAGAAAAATAATTCCCCTCAGCGCCTACGTCATGCTTGGGGATGATATGTGGATGGTATTTTTAGGAAAAGAAGGATAGGAAGTTCTGGGAAGGAAAAAGGTATCGGGAGTGGGTAGGAATCTGGGAGTCAGTGTATCCAGGAGTGACAGACGAATGAATCTATCGCTTCGATAGGCGATGTTCTAAGAGAGTCCTGCAGGAGAGGTCAAAAGGTCTCCGTTATCCAGACGCATCCGCTTTTCAATTCCGGACAAACCTCATCTCACGAACCCGTGCAACCCTGCTAAGTCCCAAGCGTATCGAACGTGCCATTACGCTTGGCAAAAGGAAAAAAAGGGACTCTAATACACAGTGCCACGATTAACAAACGGCCGTTGAAATTACAATATTATAGGATGGCATCTACGGTTGGCAAGAGAAGTAGATGTCGCCTTCAAGGTGAGACGGGCTGACGATCTTAAGAGCGCGCAGGAGCGCCGAGAAATTTTAACAATAGGTATTTGTAAAAATTATTTCTATTTCGTTCATCTCAGCGGGGACAGCAAAAGCGCTATCGGTGTATTGGTGAACCCCAATGCGTGTGTGTGCGTGGCTGCAGGTGTTGGAAGCACGAATCGCCGCGCCGCGCCCGCCAGCGACTTCGCGTTCTTATTATTTCATTTACTGTTATTCATTTATTCCAAAAATTAAGTAGGTGCCTAGGTACATATTCGTAATAAAATAGCGAGGACTACATTATTTAATATTGTATTGTACTTAACTTTATTATTATTATTACTTACTACAAATACATGTGACTACCTGCTCCGAGCTCATCTTCTGCACACGCACAAGTCAATGAGACTTGTGGGTGCGTGTATACAGGTTGCTGCCTGCTGCAACAGATAAGTCAATACGCGTCGCGACTTGAGCGTGCGTATTCCTATATAATAGATACCTTCTGCGCTCATAGTTCATTCATCTTGTTACTATTAGTAAAGTAAGATGCACGCTGTTTTGGTTTAGTAATATCGGGAGATTCATACCATCTTTTTTTATAAAACGGCAGCATAGGCGCAGTAGGTACATCACGTACTTTGTGATTGTATAGTGTTTTTATTTTTCGCTGGCTGCATCACTCTACTGTTTTTGACTAGCCTTTTTACTGGAAACTATTCTACGTCAAATACAGACCTTCGAATTTTGACCCTGAAACCCCCTTGAATATTGAAATCTGTTTGGTCATTTCTCACGATTTACACATATAGGACATATGGTGAGTAGATACCTACTAAACTATTCATAAATTATTCATAAACTATTATTATAAACATAAACTATTCATTCATAAAAACTCAATATTACAACACAATTTCCTTTTTTAATTAAACATATAAATATCGCTAAAAATGTTGTTGTTTTTTGGCTCTCCCTGAATAACGTAAATTCATCAGTTTTGACTGTATGCATAAAGTGCATTAGTGCAAGTCGGTACATTTGTTAACATATCTAGTAACCTATAATAAATATTATTCTACGTCTTAGGCTGCGTATACACACGCCAGCCGAACAACGGATTATGGGAAAGGAACGAAGCAAAAGCAAACTGCCCGAAACGCTGCGCCGCTTGCGGTTGCTTCGTACCTTTACCATAATTCGTGGTTCGGCTCGCGTCTCTGTCCGCAAAGAGTGGCGTGCACTGATTTTTCAGTGGGCTAGAATCCTAAGATTGAAAATACGACATTAATGATGTTGTCGAAGCTGAAAATTATTTTTTTTCCGAAATTTCAATTTTCAAATTCTGTGCACGCCACTATTCGCAAATATATACGTAGCATAAGATATGTGTATTTAGAAATTGAGTTACATAAAATCGACTACTATATTACCTACCTTCAACTCAAAAAAATTTTTCTTACAGATAAATAATGGGTAAAAGAAATGGAAACAAAGCGCGTTTGTTTTTATCTACTAGACGAAAAAAACCGATTATTAGTATCAAACGACAGATTCATGTTGCACCACGTTCGACATCTAGGTAAGTCGAAATATCGCTTTCCTGTCACTCTTACTACTGAACCTTCCTAAGGTTACCTTTACGTACGTAAAGTTTTTTTTTCCCGTAAGTTGCTCACATAAGAGAGTTATGGCAAAATTACCAATGGGTATCGTTTACATTGATAATTTTGCCATAACTCTCTTACGTGAGCGACTTACGAGAAAAACCTAAAGATTTATGCTATGAGAGCCGTGTATTATGTAGCATGTATAACGGGAAAATGGGATGGACAAATTTAAATAAATAAATCATTTGCATTTACAGGGATATGGATGTCATCGATACTACTTTTGGAAACTTAACTACATCTTCACTAATGCATGAAACTTCCATGGATGAATCATTTGCTCCAAATATAGACGAAAACGCAAGTTCATCATCATCAACAACGCTTGATGATTTGGTGATAGAACCAGACCATATTGATGAAACCGATAATTTCGAAGGTCGCAGAATTGTGGATATAAAATATTTGTTTTCGGAGATATCAAATATAAAGCACGAACACACCAACTGCACATTTTCCGATTTAAAATTTATGAAGGAACGACGAAATGGTCTTCTAAGCCAGTATGTTTTCGAGTGCAAAATGTACAAGAAAATAGAATACATTCACTCCGAAGACCCGAAACGGAAAATGTCTATAAATACTGCTGTCGTCGAAGGAGTGATGTGTACAGGAAATGGGTATTCACAATGGAATGAAATTTGTGTGGTTTTAAATATGCCAAATATGGATTGTAAGACTTACACGAACATAGAACAATGTTTAGCGCCAACAATTGAAGAATGTGCCTTAGAAGAAATGATCGCAGCTGGTGAAGAAGAAAAAAGGCTAGCCATTTTAAACGGTGACGTAGACAAGGGTGGCTATCCTTTGGTAACGGTGGTTGCAGATGGCTCCTGGGCAAAGAGGTCGTACAAAAGTGGATTTAGCTCCTCATCTGGCGCAGGGTGCATAGTTGGACTACGAACTAAAAAGGTTTTATTTCTGGGAGTGCGAAACTCATACTGCTGCATATGTGCTAGAGCTACTAAACTACACATAGTTGCTTCTGAGCACAGGTGCTTCATAAACTGGCGTGACAGTGCTAATGCCATGGAAGCCCACATTATAGCAGAAGGGTTCTCGAGAAGCATGGAAATGCATGGATTGAAATTTAACAAACTAGTTGGTGATGGCGACTCCAGCATCATGAAAAAAATAATGCAACAAATGCCATATGGTCCTAACCTTATAGTACAAAAAATAGAGTGCAAAAATCACTTACTCCGCAATTTTTGCAACAAAATGAAAGCACTTGGAAAAAAAACCAACAACGCTAAAGGCTTTGTACCAGTTCATATAAGGAAAAAGGTTGAAGCAAACGTTTTACGCATGAGAAGAGCTGTAGTTGGAGCAATAAATTACAGGAAAGAGCAAGAAAACACAGTACAAAGTGATAAAATAAAAAATTTGAAAATGGACATAAAAAATACCGCAAATCATGTGTTTGGTGATCATAAAAATTGTGCATCGTACTATTGCAAGCCGGAGAAGTATACTGATGATCCAAATTTAGTAAGCGATCTTCGAGATTGTGGAATATGGACTGATATCCAACAATTCTTATTGTCTCTAATAGCAAATGCAGAAAGTCTTATTATTGACGTGACAAATAACACTGTGGAGCAATTCAACAACGTTATCGCCAAATTTATAGGTGGAAAAGGGGTAAATTTTACTACAAGAGGATCTTACCAAGCAAGATGTTTTGGAGCAGTAACTTCGTGGAATAGTGAATTGGCAACCCATTCAAGAATACAAAAGAAAATCCAAGGCCACAGTCCCGGCAAATACACGAAGCACTTTATAGAGAGAAAACGACGTTCGAAGGAGAATAAACAAATGTGTCGAAAAAAAAAACTAAAGTATAATGAAAATACGACAGAAAAAAGAAAAAAAGTTACAGGGCCCGATGAAAATTATGGTCAATTGGAATTAGAACCAGATATGCCACCTGAAATATTTGAAACGAAAAAAGAGGAATTTCTCAAAGAATTATCTTCAACCAATAAGGAAGAGCTCGAACGGAATACGGTAGGCCAAAGCAATAACAATCTGTGGGCAATTGAAAGACGTAAGCGGATAACGGCGTCTAACTTTGGAAAAATATATATAAGCTTCGGCAAAAAACTTCAGTTACGGGAGTACTAAACTCTTTACTGTACTCACAATTCAAAGGAACTATGGCCACAAATTATGGAAAAGAAAATGAAAGCCTAGCAATAGAGCAATTTTCAAAAAAAACAAGTTTTCAGGTATCCGCTTGTGGGCTATTTATCGATAAAACCAAAAACTTTTTAGCGGCAAGTCCGGATGGCCTTATCGGTGAGGATTCTATAATTGAAATTAAATGCCCTTATAGTATAGCAAATATGTCACCAGAAGAGGGAATTGCACAAAAGATAATTGATTACTGTAAATTGGAAGACCATTCTTTAACATTAAAACGGAATCATAATTACTTCTACCAAGTACAAGGCCAGTTACATATTACTCGTCGTAATTATTGTTATTTTGTTGTGTGGAGTCCAAAAGGTTTGCTGTATGAAAAAATTGAGAGGGACGATGAAATCTGGCAAAAAATCGTTCCACTGTTAGAAAATTTCTACCACCAATGCCTTTTACCAGAAATAATTGACGGTCGCATACCAAGAAATTTACCGGCGAGGGAAAGGTCTGGACCATAAATTGTTTTAATTTCATTGTGTAGATGTTAAACAGTAATTTTTTTTACAATAAAGCGTTTAAAAACAAAAAATATTAGATCATTGAAGAAGATTGAAAATGTCAAGTGATGTAGGAGGTATTCCCAAAAGTGCATTTTTCTGTAATAATATAACGTATTAAAAAAGTTAAATAAAAACTAAACTAGTTATGTGTATGTACCTAATATGTAGCACAATAAACAATATGGTGCCTCTTATACATAGATTTCAATATTCATTTGTATAATATGATATTATAATAACATAATCGATTCAACAACATGTGGTAGATGCATGTACCACTGAACATACGCTGTACCAGCATTCCATCAAACGATCAGTGGTGTATGTACTTACCATCACACATTTTCTTGTAAAATATAATTTTTTTGAAAAAAAAATCTAGAACAATATATTTAGTCAAATATAAAAGTTTTTTTTTGGTTCGGTAGTTGTATCTTAAAAAAAGTGTCCTATAAAGGTATAATATTATGTTGAGTACAACCTTCAAAAGTTATCAAAAAATGTTTTAATTAATTTTTGTGTTCCATATCCAACTCGGCAATACGGAACGGAATCATCTCGGGGTCTGTCTGTAACAGGTGTTTTTTTTTCAATTTTTTTCCATTAATTTATTTGACGTAAACAAATTAAATTTGTCACAATAACTTTAGTAAATAAGCTCGGTAAGTATTGGCACACTCAAAATAAGTCACCAAACAGAAAAATAATTAAAAAAAAACATCGATAACTCGGGACATGACAACACTAGTGGACTAGTGTATCGATATAATTATTGAGAATGTCACATCACTTCGTTGACTGTATACGTATTCAACAAAACCCTCTCCGCCCCCCCTCACCCCCGAATACTGAGAGAAAGGGACACATGCACCTCAGCCTGATAATACCTAAATAAAATTGTCAAAATCGAGGTTTTGTAGTCCTCATTTTTCTACTCCAAAACTGAACCAATTTCCAAGATTTTTTTTACCAAATGTATTGGAAGAAAACATTCTATGTCTGTACCTTTTGCTTTTTTTAAAAATACATCGTCTAATTTGTATACTGAACGTTTGTTGATGGCGTTAAAAAAAGGCAATTTTAACAATTTTTGAAGGGTTATAACTCCTATAAAAAGTAACTTATCAAAAAAATCAAAACGTACCGACACGCTTGCGGTCAATATTCATATTATGTAAAAAAAATATTTTCTCTAGTGTCAAAATTCAGAGAGGGAAATGAGGAATACGTTTGTATGGAAAAAACACCACCCGGTTTCCTCTTAATAGAAGAACTGCCGGCTTCGAATTGAACGAATTCTAACAAGATATCGATGTATCTGTCACTAGTGGCGCCAATCCTACTACCTTAGTACTTGCCTACTTCGGCCCATTCGACTGCTAATCAAGCATCCTTACCCACCAGACACAATAGACCACTTCAGTAATTATTGTTTCTTTTTCACCTCATTTGTTTTGCTTCTTAGCGCACGATTTGCGAAAGAATATTTTTCACAGCGAAAAACGCTAAAGAAAATAACGAAGAGAATTTTCCTCGGGTGCTTACGCCAGTCTGAGTACGTTCATTAGGTAATCGTTGAAAGGAACTTCGCCTCATAATTCCTCCGTCTCCCGTTCTCCCTTGAAAGAGTAGGGGAGGTTTCTTTATCGTCGAGTGTGCAATTTTTATATCGAGTCACTTTCAGAAAACTTTATTAATATACTTTTTTAGTATCCGGTGTTGACCGTGTTTCGTTATAGTAATGATAAAATACAGTTTTTTTGTGAAAAAACACAAAAATTGTGAAAAGGGTGGCTATTTAAATCTGCTCACCAAATCTTAAGCAACGCATCGAATCTGAATTATGGCCTTTACCACGGAGATACTAGAAGGATCTACCGCTATACTTCTATCCACAAAATCTACAATAGGGAAGGCTACGACTGCAAAGTTAACAGCGACAAGCTGTAATCAAGGTGTCAGCGTATATCAACGGGGCCGCACCTCGAATTTCTACCGATTTCTTACATATCTCCCTTAAACATTTGAAGTTTTTAAGCTCTTAAAAAAATATATGTAATTTTTTAATATAATGTCTAGATGCTGCCCAAGCCGAAAAGCAAATTATATGAAATTCCCTCGATAGAAAAAAATCACAAAGTATGCTCCAAAAATTATTTAAAACAAGTCTGTTTCTATTGTCTTATAAATTATATTTGTGAAAAAATTCACAATGTTTCTTTAAATGATACTAAAGATGCTCCCCAAGAGATTTTTGCTCTATTTTAAACGAGTCGTGTTTTATCAAACATTTTCGCAATTTTCGCATCGATTTTGGGGCCGTAAATGTTAGCGCACTCCTCTAACATTCGTAATTTCGTATCTCTCCATTTTCTTCTTTTGCCCGGTTGCGGAACCTTCAACAATTGGTGCAAATAAATCTTTTTTAGAGAGTTGAAATAGTTGCGTAGATATAAGAGTTTAAGAAAGAAAAAGCTGTGTAAATATTTTAACATACATTTTTTTGCTTTACAGTTATAAATATTAAAGTGATTAAAGTATTCAAATTTAAAAATATATCATCATCAATAAATATTCTTAAATTAACTATTTTTTTAAAATACATGAAATAAAAACTTTACGTATAGAAAGTAAGTGTAATATATATTGTGTATGTGTGGAATTCAGTAAGAAAAAACGCAAGAAATAAAGCTACGAAAGGCTTTACGTCTAAAGCGTGACTTAGGATGAGAATTCAAGACGATCAAAATGTCAAAAGCTTTGAGGTCCCGGAGATTTAACGATTGGCGGCAGTCAGGGAAGTTTACTTTATATATATCTACAGTATCACATTATGTACATGTACATAGAAACTATGCTGGTATGCAGCAGGGACGTGTCTTAATGATAAACAGCACTTTTTTTTTAAATTCTGCATTAATATTTTTTTTGCTGAAATTGTTAATACGTAATGGAATCAAATGTAATATTGATTTAAAAAAGAACATAAGTTTTTCTTCTGCTACGAGCATCTTTAAGACTGCCGACGGACTAAAGAATCCTGATATAACGAGGTATATTTCCATTTTGTTATGTCCACATTAAGGTGATGCACTACTTAACAACAAAAAACCATGTGATTTTGGTTTAAAAATTAGATGATTTAGAAATATGTTTAATTAAATATTGCGAGTAGAACACACATGCAATTGAAAGGTTAAGAGTATTTTTTTAATAGTCTTTTTATAAAATCAGAAAAAAATAAAGTATCAGACCTGTAAAATCGCCTACTTACGAGCCCCTTTTTCGGTTACGGTTTTGTTGTATTTGTAAAATATGAAAAATTAAATTCTTTAGAAAAAGATCGTAGAACATTTACATATTTGGGCCTCAGTTTCGCAAAATAAAATAAAACACGCTTTTTCGCGATGTTTTGTTTTCTACGTGAATAAATCAAATCCATAAATTACGGGAATTGAAACATTATCGCCATCTACATAAGGGGTGTTAATGTTAGCGGCCTGATCCCGAATATTACACCACGAGGTGCATCACCTTAATACATAATAATATGTACTCGTATTGGGTTAACTGTAAGAAATAGACTGTACCAATAAGCTATTTACGTCCTTTAAACGTTATATTTCATTTGTTCAATAAAAAAATTGTATTTGAATGTGCATCCAAACTTCAAGCGTTAAAAAGTTAGCTAATCATTATTTGTAATCCATCTAGTATCTACACCACTACGCAAATAAGAATCTCGTAAAAAGATTTACCTGTTGTGGGAAGAATACATGTATACAGCGTACACCCCTGGTAAAAGTCAAGAAAAAGGTGGGAAGATACCAAGTTTTAAGACTTAAGAAAACGTCTTATAAGAGCGTCGTAAGAATTCACGTTCAATCTTTCAGACCTCTCGGCGAGCTCCCAACTGCCGAAACAAGTGTCAAAAACCTCATAATGTCAGGCAAAGTATCGGATAAAATAAACATGTAGGGCCAAGACCTGAGAGCGTACTTGCTCGCTGCTTACCTGGGACTAAAATAGGGGTGGAATTTTCAAAGAGGAAATATGAGATCGTCCTCCCCCTCGGGAGAAACAAGATTTTAAGTTTTTCCCAGGCAGTCCCGGGCACTTCAACGGCTGAGAGGTTATACCTTAGACCTGAATTGAATCTAGTTTCGTATCACCCCTGAAGGGTTAAAAGCAAGAGGTAGGCTTCGTCTTTAATATTCACTAAAAGCTAAAAATGTAGTTTTATGGGTTCTCTTATTGCCGTGTTTTAGCGAGGCTTTTACGTTTCAGAAATGCTTTATGCGACGCCTTATATACATTTAAAATAAAACATGATTTTACAGCGAGCTTTGTCAGTATACTACATCATGTAACTATAAATATACGCGTACATTATAAAGGATATTAATAAAAGTATCTGACTTACTTTAACCAGTTATTCTTGATATTATTTGGAGTAAAAAATGAAATTAAAATTTGTCTCCAGTGATATTTTTTGTGTTAATGTCTTTATTCGTAATTTTTATTTTTATAAACGAAAAAAAATATTTCCCGTGTCTTTCCCACTGGTCACTCAGACGAGTAACCACCCAACCCCCCACTCCGAGCCTAACTGTTCAATACCTACTGATTTCTTATATTTTAGTGATAAAAGGAGTCACCTGGAACCAAAACGCCTTCCACAATTTTTACTCCAATTTATGTAAAGAATCACTGGTAAGTCAGGTACGTCTCTCACCCTGTACCTGTATGTGAAACCCAAAAATAAAAAATTACAACAGAGAACAGTTTTCAATTATTCTCGATAATCAATATCAATCAATTTCAGTACAATCGATAGAATGCACCGAACATAAACTTGATAATATTATATTCACTTGAGACCACAGACGTGTATGCTCATGTGTATAATATGTACGTAAAATTAAGTTTTAAAACATATAAAAAAAATTCCATTCCATATCACAAGTGTGTCAGCAACATAATGCACAACGCTTTATTATTTGTTTACAAAAGAACAACAAAAAAGGCAAAAATATATAAAAGAGCACGTATCAATACAGGTAGATAAAGGACTTTTATTATTCATAAAAATATAAAAAAGAGATGTGTATTCAATACTCGAAATAATAATACCCATATTTTGATACAATAGACACAAGTTTGTAAAGTAAATAGTGCCACAACATTAAAAATAATGTAACCGTTATTAAATGCTTTGTATGAGGGATAAAAGCTAGAAAACGGCAGAAACTCAAAGAAAAACCATACTCCACCTTTCCTATTCAATAAATAAATCAATTCAGTTATACCTACTGCAATGATAAAATTAAGTCACGAAGATATTTTTATTTATTTTCAAAATCATAAAAAGATGTAGAATTAACTTGTTCAATAACAATAATACAATTTCCTAAAGTGCTCTTTGGAAATAGGTACTATAAAAATACCTTTGTCGTTTAGTACAATGAGACAACAACCCTACATAAAAAAATGCCATAGTTTTTTAGTTAGTGCAAAAAATGTCATGTTCTATTCTATTTAGAAAAAAAATAGAAACCAAAAAAGCCAGATCATCATCGATAATTGAACCGACAAGTGATTTTGTAAGACAATCAAAACAGGAGTTCCACAGGTTTCAATTTTAGGAGCAACACTACATATTATTGTCCTTGTATCGCATCGAATACTTTCAAAACACCTAAAAATATCTCAGTTCTTTCGCAGCAGTTGAATGAGCATTGAGCAAGTGAGTGGGATCGAAGTAAGAAAGTTCTTTATTAATAATCAGCTTGGCGCCAAGTAGGTAGGTAAGGTTGATGACACGCGACGTCACTAATTGGGAGCAATAGACAATTACTATTGAATTACTCGGGGGCAGTCGTCACTCATTGATGTTGTCTATGCCCGCCGAAACTCCCGAGCATTTTAACCTTTTCAATGAAATTATAGAATTCATCAAAAGAACACGAGCGTTATCTTAATAATTTTTAAGTAAAACAAACACGTTGGAATTATTTTAAAATGCAGATACTACAAAATAAAGCAGTGCGAACTTGTGAACACACGAGTAAGATATAATGACAATTGGACAATATCTTCAGTGCTGTTTTGTGAAAAAATCATCTCAAGGGCGCTTTTCAACTGAATTTTCCATTTTACAATTAAATTTAATGTTGAGATAGCATTATTAAATTCATGATATTTAGTTATATGTTCCATAATTAATTTTAATTTAATTTAATTTGTTTCGTAAATTCAATAAAAAGAATAATATAAGACAATAATTGAAATAAAACTGAGATGAAATAAAATACATATAATAATTATTAATGTAATGAAAAAAATAAAAATAATCTACAAATTTTATGAGGTACGGTTATAAAGCGTGTATTGTAATTGTATTGTGTAATGTGTAATCTTTTTTTTTGAAAGCTTGTATTGCCTAGTGTTCGTGGAGTCTTTGTCCAAAGCTTATGTTTACCATCGGAGTTTTGATATTTTTTTGTCTAATTGGTCTGCTATAATAGTTGAAATTTGTTAGTTAGTTTATTAGTGAAAATTTTGAAATTTGTTTTTTGGTCAAAAATGTAGTTTAGTAGTGTTTTTGTATATAGTTGGCGAATATTTAGTATGTCAAAATATTTAATATTTTTGGTCTGTCTATGTTAGCATAGCGCGTTTACAACCAAGTCACTTATTTTGAGTTATCACGTTATCAGTAAGAAAAATGCTAACGTTCCTAAAGTCTACTAAAAATAACCTCTCTTTCACGTACCCCTCTAGTCCCCCATCAAAGCTAATGTTCTCTCTCCCTCCTCTATTTTACGTTACAATACTAATTTATCTAATACTTTTTTATATACCTACCCCTGATGAAGGTTCAGGTAGAACCGAAACCGAATGGA
This sequence comes from Limnephilus lunatus, assembly GCA_917563855.2. Taxonomy (NCBI): domain Eukaryota; kingdom Metazoa; phylum Arthropoda; class Insecta; order Trichoptera; family Limnephilidae; genus Limnephilus; species Limnephilus lunatus. The sequence continues at coordinate 52,751,672 of OU830593.1, forward strand.
TAATGTATTAAAGATATATAAAAAAAAGAGTGTGCTTTAGACCACACGACTGAAGTAAAACTTCACTAACTTATAAAAGAATATATTTATGACATTGAAAAACATTAAAAAAGAAAAACGAAGCGTGGGCAAAAGTTGCACATGCTTCGTTTCCTTTTTTATTGATGACCGATCGCATCACACTTTTCGCAACAATCACACTTTTCGTAACGTTTCATATTTTTTTGGAACGTATATCATTTTACCCCCCAAGTGTCGAGCGTGCGTAAAGAAGTTTTACTTCAAAAAGTGGTATTCACACAAAGTTATTTTATTGTAATTATAATAATTATGTACACCCGCAAAATGTTTTCTGCGAGTGAAAATTTAAAAATAATAGTAGATACCATCACAGAGTTAGCTCAGTTTGCTAACAGGTAATTTACCTCAATTTATAAACTCCTGAACAAACTTTTCACGTCACCGTGTTCAAATAATTATGTGAACAAGTTATCAATACACATTTTAGAGTGAAGTTAGTTTATTTAACAAAGTTGCAATGTGTCGAAACATTCACGAAACTGTCCGCAAAGTACAAACTGAATAAGCGCTCAGGACCGCGAACAACGCTAATAACTTCATACTACAAATTCCCAACATTTCCCGTGGAGGACAAAAGGGGAACATTCGCTTCTCCAGAGCAGGCCATAGCACATCAGCGTAGACCAGAGTAGACCCAGAGTAGGTCAGAGTTAGCAGTTAGCTAGAGTTGTCCAACAAACGGCATTACGCTGGGACGATCGACAGTAGAACACTGAATTGGCGCAAACAGTGAAACTTCAATTCTTGAATAATAATTGCAAACAACAACATTGAATTATTTATTTGACGGGGGTAACTATAATACGTACAATGTATCAAAAGTACAAATAAATGGCTAGAGAAATGACTTTAAATAAACGAAATCTAAATGGAATGATATTATTATTTGAATAGACTTTGTCAAATGAGGGGGGGGAAAAGAAAACTTCGTACATAAATGAATATAACCCAGAAAAAAAATAAAGCATCAGCCCAATAAAAACCGTTATAAACATCAAAATCTCCTACTAACGAACTCCTTTCCGCTATTGGTTTTTGTACATAGTGGAAAATAAAATTCTTTAAAAATGATCGTTAAGCGTTTAAATGTTTGTGACTGAGCTTCGCAAAATAAAATGATGATTTTTGGTGATGTTTTGTCGTGAATAGGTAAATCAAAACTGGCGGCTGGTGTTAAACGGGAATTTAAACCTTATCGCCATCTACATAAAAAAAGTGTTATTGTTAGCGGCCTGATCCCGAATTTTGTACGACATGGTGCACCACCTTAAATGCGTTTATTAAGAAATTAAAATCGCAATCTTAACCATAAAGCTTAAATAATTTTATTGTTAAGGAATCAAAACTGTTAAAACTTCAAATTTGCAGAGCTTTTAATACCTATAATATCTATGACAATGCTATTATTATTGGCTCACAATGTACATTCCAACATGACCTAAGTAGCTTTCAAAAATCTATGTAAAAAAAGCTTCAATGGCTTCTTCAGTTTGGTGAGCATTGCACTATGACCAAAGGCAGGCTGTGTGTAGATTTTATTAATAATAATTGTACATTGCATACATTTGAAAACGGCCTGTATATTATCTTCCGCTGATAGTTGTGACTAACTAAAGAAACATAATTTTTTATATAGAATTTTTTTTACACAATTATTTTTACGGATCGTTTTTCTTCGGATAGGCAAGCCATCTTTTCAGCCTTTATGGACTGCATTCTATCACATCACTATTGTTATGTGTGTCACATTATTACTGTATCTGTGATTATATTTTTATCTGTGGTCTATTTCTGAAATGAGTCTAATGTTAAAGTCTGAATTGAAGTCATACAAAACAGTTATCATTATTTCATATAAATCATCCACAATAAGCAATAAACGATACACACGCCTCTCAATGAGAATCTTTCGAAAAAAAATTGTGTTTAATAAGAAAACGTATTTAATTTTATTTGCTTTAATTTTGATTTTGGTTTTTTAATTTTGATTTTGATTTCGATTTTGTTTTGTTTATGATTTTGTTATGCACATTTAGATTTAGATGTTCTTTGTTTAAAAAAAAATGCATTTAAAAGCCCAGCCGGGCGTGAAATTCCAAATAAATAAATGTTAATGAATTTAAATTTGTGAGCCTAAGTACACAATCCACCACTGTCTTATACGGCCTGTCAGATATATATAGTAACAGATTTTTTTTACCACAAACGAGCGTGAACAGGAAATACTCTATTTGATGTTATACGATTTTACATGATTTACGATGGCTAAAAACTGTTTTGCTTACTAGTAACATTACAATGGCGTTTGAATCATCTGTATACATGTTTTACGCTGATTTTACTTGAGTGTCCCCAAGAAGTTCTACCCTATCTAGCAGTGGATTTTGCCAGATACAAATAAATTGGTTTCATAGTTTTTATGGGTGCATAATATTTTATTTTGTTTAAATCTTACTACAATGATTAGAAGTCGCTTCCAGAGATTGTAAATTTGTTAGTCCTATTTCGTGTTACAATCCACCGTACTAATATGCATAGTATAGTTTTGGTCCTAAAATTGAACACTGTGGAATTCCTGTTTTGACTTTCTTACAAAATTTTATTCCTTGAAATTAGGATAGGTATCCAATGAGACTTAGGCACAGAAGTAGGTAAACTGACAGGAATATTTCTAGTCAAACGGAGTCATCAGGGGAGGATCAAAAAAAGGTCTTAAAAAAAGTCCCACTCATATTTGCCCTGTAAACGGGAACTCCAGCCTACTATTACAATATTACTCTTTTACATATTTTTTACAATACTCACAGACGGATCTATACAAACCTATAAGGTAATTTTTTTCAACTAAAGCTTAAAGTATAGAAAAATTAAGTTAGATTGTTTAAATTTTAAGCTCGTAAAAATGACCCGATATGAAATGTTAGGTGGGGAAAAAGATTTTGAATCAGATGACGTCACATTAAGAGGTCAGAACTGAGCCGGTGCGTTTATGTTTTATAATATTAAACTGTCATTCAATGCTTCGGGAACCTGTTGGAATTTTCATTTGATAGCCATGTATTTTTGAATAAGTATTATTGGTTCCCACTGGAGTCTACCGAAAATAAGGTTCAAGTTATAAATAATTGCATGTTTTTGGGTCTTAATGAGAAACCAAAATAATGTCAGTCCACTTAGGTATTCAATATTTACTCCCGAAAAAAGATGAGATGTCCCATGCTGAGGTGAGGTATATATACATACACGTGAAATATCAAATTGACCTAATTTTCAGTCCGTCCCTCAGAGACGAAGGTAGACAAATAATCAGAGACAGTGGGAGACTCGAGGCGTCTTTAGATACCTGTCTCTAATTGTCTCATTCCTTGGGACGAGTAAGAGATATAGAGGGAAGCACGACAAAGGATATTCATGCCACCAACAGAGACGACCGCTCAATACGGGTACATTGTATATTGTATCAAGCAGCTGCTTGAGATGGGATCTGATATACTAACTACCAACAAAACATGGCCCGTATATGACAACCACGCGATGTGGGCTACGCTTCACTAAAAAATCTTACTATATAATAGAAAATCTGTCACGTATGCTGCAAAAATGAATAAAGTAATAAAAAAGTTGCACATTTCTTTGTTTACACTAAGGGCAGGTACGCACTTACCGGTTTGCCGCAACGCGGCTGCCCGTCCGGTTGACCGCAGTCAAAAATATGTATGAAAAACGTATAGCGGCAGCCGCATGACAGTGCGCATAAAAACTCATTTTTCATAAATATATCATACATATATATCAACCGGAAGGCTGACCGCATTCCGGCAAACCGGTAAGTGCGTACCTATACTGATACGGTACAAGTTACGGCAATAATAGTAGGATAATTTGTAGAGCGCCGTTTTTGTGAAAATACACATCAAGAGCGAGGGCTCATAGGTATATTAAATTATTACATGTTTATATTACCTATTACGTAAGTCCATAGATAACAGTAGGCAATTTCGCCTGAGATGTGAACGTTATTACGAATTCAGCGGATTTTCTATGCGGACTAATTATTTCTATAAATAAAAAAATAAAACAAGTTTTTGATATTTAAAGACCATTTTAATTTTCATTAAAAAATAATTGATCTGTTTTTAGATAAAAGACAAAACCATGTAAAAAAGTAGTTTTCAATTTGGGAGGTGAGTATAGGTACCGCAGCTCCGGGAACCATTTATTGGATAACCAACACCTCTACCATAGGTCACCCCAAGTTGTTCGTAACGTTTGGTGCCTTATCAAGAGTGCCCGGATTCTTGTGATGAGGTTTGCCCGGTCTTGGCGGTGGATTAGAGGCTTGGAGGAGAATTATTTTCCTCGGGGCTTCCTGGGTGGAGCTAATGCAAAAAACCTCTATTTACAGTTTTTAAGTCTTTGAGCATTTTACTTACAAATTAGTTAGTCAATCGTGAACTAAAATTTTGTTGACCAACAGTGTTCATTTAATGGTAGAGTCTTCATTGTGTTTTTAAAGGAGGTTTGTACAGTAAAGCTTTAACAATGTAACCCGTTAAGTACTTAAATAACAAGAAAAAATATTTATTCTTCATGGTGGGAAAATACTGAATCGCAATAAATTAAGGTAAAAAAAAATCTTATTGAATTCCACAACAACAAAACTTGAAAAATCAATACAGAAAGCAATATGTCACATCGAATAATTTGTTTGCTAATCCACAATCTCAATTACGTCAAGAATCAGCACCGTCCACAAAGTAAGAGGTAAGGAGAATTGGAAGACAGGAGGGACGAAGTAAACACCAGGGGAATATTGATGGAAACATCCACAACATAATGAAGAGTTTGAAGCACATTTTTAAAGTAGGCTCACTATTTGTAAATTAAATGTCATTTATGATCGTGCCTAAACGAATTGATTTTAAACTTTTATAGGAAGCAATCACTTAATGGTAAAGACATTATTAGAATTTGGATAAAATATTCTTGTTCGAACACTTCTTTATTGAAAATATAAACGAACATGGTATAAATAAATACATATTCTTTTAAATAAATAAATAAATAAACAATTCTTTTATAAATCAAAACTTTAATTCAATTGTTCTTTTTCACTCTTCTATTTTGAAACAGATTTTTTTTATTATAAGCTTAATAACAATTAATTTTTCTATAAATATGTAAAATATTTAAATGCCAATAAAAAATTAAATGACTGTTAAAAAAAGAATGTTATTAGTGTCAATCGATTTCTTTTTTTTTTTTTAATTAGCTTCACATACGATGCCGTGAAGAAAATAATTTCCCGTATCATTGTATATTCCGTGTCATCTTAGGGGACGCTGCGCGTACAGTCTTTCAAAGCAAACGAAGGAGAGGAAGTTCTGGGAAGGGAATGACTGGTTGAACAAACTCATAAACTCAGCATTTCACTATGCCCTTCACCAACTACCCCCCCCCCCTCACCTTACGAAGAGAAATTTTAATTTAGTAACTACTTAACGAACCTAAACCATTACATTCAATAAAGCGGTGTAGAAACATAATGCAGACATTTATTCAAATTATAAGGGATTTTATTTTTCATGACCAACCTGTCGCAAAAAACAAAGCATTGAAATAAGTAAAACTTTTATCTGATAACAAAGTTCAACTTGTTTTTCAAAATATAATATTTGGATATAGAATACTAACCTTGTATGCAATTTTTCACAATTCAAAAGGTAGCCACAATATTATAATCACACCAGTATAACTTCAACTGTTATACGTAATGTATAACGATGGAACCAACAACACTTCTAATTTAATTGCATACGTTACGATCTTATTCTATCAAAACGCTTCGATGCGTCCGGCACGCCAGCTAAAACAATACTGGCCCTCGATTATTTTTCAACTTTCAACATGTTGCGATGTTACGGTCAGCGTTGCCAACTCTACGTCTTTTTACGTAGATCTACGTATTTTAGGTCCTTCCTGAACATCTACTAACTTCAGTCCAGAATCTACGTATTTTTGTCAAATTATACAAATTTGCAAAATAACATAACTCTTTAGGGTGAAGAAGCATATTTTCCGTTACTTTACGGTGGCGCCCCCGTCTGCGGGGCAAAGTATGTGGCGCGGACTCCAACAAACGTTCCGTTTCATATTAGAGTCCGTGCCGGAGTTGGAATGTCTAGGGAAATTACCCTAGATCTAGGGGAGAAAAATATTTTTTAGGCAAAAGGGAAATCAGCACAAATCTAGGAAAATTTCGAACTATTACCATAATTTTTTTTTATTGGAGTTGTAATCTTCTACTTCCCGGTAAAATACACAATTTCAGACAAAGGCATCGCTAAGTTATTTATTGCTAGTATTTGACCTTAAATGTTTACTCCATATTCAAGTTTTTTTTCCTAAATATTGCCTAGTACCCCACATTTGCATAATGACCAAAACTATATTTCGTTTCATTTAAACCTTTCTCAACGTGGGCAATAAATAACGCCCCCTTGTGGACGTTTGAGACTTTCAGGGGGCAGTAGAAGACCCAAAGAGAGGGCGTTGAAGTAGCACAGTGATGGCGAGGGCAGGTAAAAAATATAGTCTAAAAAGACAAAAAAACACGCTCATCACGTACTAATAAAGCAAAATAAACTTTAATATTGGTTAATTTTTGTTATTTTATGTATTGTAATCATTTTTATCACGTATGCAAAAATTCACATGTTTCGGTAGTTGAGGAAGTCGAAGAAAATTGAATCCATATACCCCCCCCCCCCCCCCCCCCATAAGAAAAAAGAGGGTCTCTAAAAAAAAATCTCATAGTGGGCGGTGGGCAAAATTGAGAACCAAGAGTGAGAGGCAAGGTTGAGAACCTATGATAAATGCATTAAAAATAATAGATAAATTTCAACTTAATTACTCCAACTTCACCTACCCTAACTTCTATATTTCAATCAGAAAAAAAGTACGTAGATCTACTAACTTTTCATAATCCAAATTATACGATTCTACGTAATTTTCTAGTCAGATCTACGTCTTTTTCAAAAAACGGGTTGGCAACACTGGTTACGGTTACGGTCCCTATATGACAAAGGTCGTGCGAAATGGCATGAAAGGAATTTCGAACTTTACTTCATGTCGTCATTACCATAATTCCTATGACTCGTTATGATGTGATATTTCTCTCTAAATACATAACACCAGTTGAGGTGATGAATTAACAAGATCTGTAAATATTTATGTATGAGTAGATCGTTTACGGTTTTCGTGGTTAGATATACTATTGTTATAATTATATTAAAAAACAAAGAAACAAAACTAATAATAACGAAATTAAATTAGAAAAACCCAAACAGAAAATATTTAAGAAAAGACTTGGGACTTTGGTATTTTGGAGCTCCTAGGAATAATCGGATGGCTTATGGCATGGAGGACTATGATTTGTTCTTTAAAAAAACCTCATCCGGAGAAATATAATTTTACTAATAATACAATACAAAACTAAGTAACCGTCAAACCGTATCCATGGTGAGAGCAGAGAGGGTAGACCGTCAAAACTCAGTTTTGGAATACACTCCTAGCTTCATTTACATTCAAACGCACGCCCAAAATTAAAGCAAAAGTGTCACATGCGAACGGGTCGTTTCTAGGACTCGAATAGAACGATAAGCCGACCTCTGTATTTCCCCTCCTACAACACGGGTCTCTTAAAGACCCATGTTCATTCCTTCCTTTCCTCAAACAGCTTTCCATAGATGACATACGACCCAAGGGAAATTATTTTCCTCACGACCTTCTATATGGGGTAGTTGATGTAAAAAAAATCTCGTAAAAATTCTTCTGTTATTCAGACACTTGACATGACCCAACCCAAATACTTTATTCACTTGGTCTTGCCATGCCTTCCTCGCAGACATGGGCGTCACCGACTTCTTTTATCACGAACTTTCGCGTCACATATTCTGCGAATGCGAACATGCCCAAACCAACTAATTGCCATTTTCAACATATTATTAAAACTGTTTTCTTCAGTTAAAAATATGAACAAGTTTGTTAAGGGCGTTAAACCAGCCAGCGGCCGAAAATCCACATTTCGTCGAAAGATGTTCTTGCGATCGTACATGACGGTTCCAATGAGAAAGATTAATTATTCTCCGTACCAGCTTTTTAAAATTATAACTCAATATTGATTTTATTTCATTCCAAATTTGCTTTAATTTATACCAACATCCAAAAATGCTGAAAGGCGTGATGATAAAACTATTAAAATTATGTACTTTTTGTAATTATTTTTTGATCATAAGTATTTATCATTTTTCATTAATGTCTAAGCAGAATAAGAATGTAAAAAAATCTGAAATACATTAGTTTGTAAGTGCGCAAATAAATATACAAACCGACCAATTTTCTTCAAGAAACACATGTAAGTATATATTTTTTTAATGATTTTATTTAAACTTAAATTAAAATTTTGAAACCGTTTACCAGTTAATATATTGATTTATTTTACTACATGATTATATGATTTGAAATGGGTGTTGTATAATACAAAATCTTTTTTGAAAATTTAACAAATCTGCCAACGACCTTATTATACTAAAAATATCATATTTTCTCAAAATTTAAAACATACGTTTACTAGATAAAAGAACAATCTTTCAAAATCCATTTATATTTTTTTGTGGAAAAGAGTCAATACGTCTAAAATCTGATTTAAAAATGACATATTTCTGGTTTTCTCTGGTTATACCCTCTTATTGGCCTCGGGGGCTGAAAAGACTGACAATAAGCAAACTAGGAGAACCAGAGCGGATTGTTTCATAATCAAAATGAATAAATCAGTTTACACATAATATTATCTTGGTTAGGAATCTAATTGAGGGAGGTTTATCAGTTCTGAACACTCGTACACGTAATAGGTAATACGCATTGTACCTACAAATGGAATAGCAATAATATGTGCCGCTCCAGAATCAGCAGCGCCTATTATAATGAGGTCCAATTTCCAGTAGCATGCACAGAGCAACAATAGAAACAGAAGGGTCATATTGCCAGTTGCCAGGCGTTGGTGGCTTCTGATTGTTATTGAGAGATGGGATATACGTATGAAGATAGGTAAGGAGCTTGGAGGGAGTAAGGCGGGGGACGGGGTAGGCAGTGGCGCATCTGTTAACTCTGGGGTCCACATATAATTCGTTTTTGATACATTAATTATATAATATTTACAACTACTAAAGTAAGAAGCCATATCAGATATAGCCACTGTTTTAAAAATAATTGTAAGGCGCCCTGGATATGATATTTCAAAAGAACAACGCATTGCAAATAATCAAAAATTGTTTGTAGGTGTCGGTAAATAATGAAAAATATTAGAAAAAGATTTTATACAATAAAAATAACAACAGCAAAACTATCTACAAAACACATTTTAGAAGTGTTATGAAACAATGGAACATTATTAAATGTCACACCACCTTCGTGAAATATACTTTTTTTCATAATACACAAACCGGCTTCGGCCAACCATGCCTTCGTCTGGGTAGATATAATTAATAAAATTAACCGGCAAACACATTCCATTAAAAATGTTCCATAAATAATGGAGGTTAATTAACACGCGGTAAAAGTGAAACCTTCAGAAAACTAAACTAGACAAGAGTGGTGAGGCTACGAAGCACCGAACAAAGAGGAGACCAATTATTTACGAAGCACCGCATAAAGAGGAGACCGTAGTATAGATGTACCTAGTGTTTGTCTATTTTTAGTGAAGCTTTTTCGTTTCATAGAGTTTCAAATCACAACGGTGCTAAAGAAGTTTTCACTTCAAAAACTTTCTGGCCAATAAGTGCACCCAAAGTCAGCCAATATAATAATTACACAACCATTTCTGAGAAACTTTTATTACTCGGACTAATAGACTTTGCACACAATACCATAAACGAAAAGTAGGTATGCGATAAATTAACCGAAGTAGGTACCTAATAAAATAATTGCAGTCTACTTAGTCATCACATCATTATTGCTTTTAAAAATGTCAAATCAAAAGTCGACTGTGCTGACGCGTCATTGTTATTTAGATATATGTCACAAGCGTCAAATTGCATTACTCAGTCAACTTACACATTCCACTTCATTGAAGTATTTTTTAATTTATTTATCTATAAAAAGTATATTGACATTGGTTTTTTTATGCCTGTCTCACTAGGATATACCTGTGTCGAGACAGGCGTATGCTTTTACCCCAATACTTCCGACATCGTAATATAGGCAAAAATAGCTAAATATCAACTGATATTATGAAACCTTCTCAATCTTCAAAATTACAAATTACAAATTGAAGCTATCTATATATTTCCAACACAAAAATCTAACACTTCATTTGCACAACATCATTTACACATATCTAGGAAAAAAATACTTCAATAGCCTACCTGAAAAAATAAGAACAATCGAAGACGATAAATGCCTACTAAAAGCAATTAAAGAGCAATTTAAAGTAAGAATAATAAATTGATAAAATTTATCATCATAACTTATATAGCTTGTAAATTTTTTTTTAAGTATTTACCACAATTAAATTATAAGATACAAAATATATTTTGTTAATATATTTTAAATATTTTCTCATTCCGATACTCGTCGCTCTTCTAATCACAAGCGCCTGCTTCTATAGAAGAGAAATATCATAAAAAAAAATAAAAAAAGATCAGTGAAAATTTACTATGTAGTTTATTTGTATTTAAAAAAGGTTATTTTGAAATATAAATATTAAATGTTATTTTTGCTGTATAAATAATGTATCATATGTAATAAATAAAAATAAAAGGAAGCCAAAAAAAAAGATTATTAAAGTGTTCAAACTTTCTAAGAAACTGTAATTACTTAATTACTAATAGTTCTATGAAAAGTAAACATAGCGTTCAGCAAAACGTACCCTTCAAATTTTCTTTTATTTAATAAATAAAAAATAAATTTTCCTCTGAAACACTAAGAATTCTAGAAAATATTATAAACCATACATTTTAAACATAAGCTTACCATACATTTCCAATAACTAAGTGGAAATAAGTTTTATATTTGTTTTATTATAATATTTTATTCTAAAACATATATAACTAAAGTGGAAATTAGTTTTATATTTGTTTTATTATATATTACTAGCAGACCCGGACACACGTTGCTGTGGCTAACGAAACACAACGCCATTACCCAACCTTTATAAAGTCCACACCACCCGCTTGCAAGCTGCCCGCTGCCTGAATTGAATATTTGAATTTCTCGGCTTTTCTCTACTATAATAAGCATGTTTTATACATATAAACCTTCCTCTTGAATCACTCTATCTGTTGGTGAAAACCGCATGAAAATCCGTAGCATAGTTTAAAAGATCTAAGCGCACAAACATTTTAAGCGACCTCATTTTAACTATGTAATGATGAATATTTGAATTTCTCGGTTTTTCTCTACTATAATAAGCATTTATTATACATATAAACCTTCCTTTTAAATCATTCTATCTATTGGTGAAAATCGCATGAAAATCCGTTGCGTAGTTTAAAAGATCTAAGCGCACAAACATTTTGAGCGACTTCATTTTATACTATGTAATGATAATGGAATTCCACCATGAATCAGTCAGTTTCAAAAATCGAAATATTAAATAAAGTTAATTTCGAAAGATTTGTCAAAGTTTGTTAATTTAAAATCGACTTCGAAAAGGAGGAGGCTATCAATTCGATGGACTTTTTATTTTTTTTATGTTTGTTACCTCAGAACTTTTTCATATTATTTTTATATGAAACTAAAACATGAAAAACATTACATTTTTCGTACAATAAATACACGCGAAAACTCAAAATAACGTGGTATTTTAATTTGGCGATGTTTTATTCACTTATAATTATGTATAAATTCTACTTACAATAAAATATAATAATAAAACTTATATGTTTAGAATTAGCGTTTGTTAATCCATATATACATAAATACATACACATACATATTTTTAAGTCAAAATATTTTTGACTGGAGTTCCTTATTATTAAATTAGGCTCTAGGAATCTGTCTCGTGTCATGGCCGCCTGGATACCGGGATGGTCAACATGGTAATGCGCGTTTTCATCCCGCGACAAAATATCACCGAAAAAATATCCTTCGACAAAATAACCCCCAACAAATTATCTACTAAAACTTAACCTAACAAAAAATGGGACAAAAATAAAACAGATAACAATAATTTATTGTCTTTAAGGATGTCTGTATTATTTTTGTCACATTTTTTGTTAGGATAGATTAGGTTAGGTTATCGTTGTTAGTTTTTGTTATGTTATGCCGTGTTGCGCTACCTCCTTCTATAGCCGACGTTTCGGACAGCGTTGCAGTGTCCATCATCAGGGCAGATCCGGCAGATATGTCACACATCGTCGGATCTGCCCTGATGATGGACACTGCAACGCTGTCCGAAACGTCGGCTATAGAAGGAGAAAGCGCAACACGGCATAACATCCCAAAAACTAACAACGAAAATGCTTTTGGCCGTGAAAATCTAAAAACTTATCTAGGTTAGGTAAGGTTTTAGTAGATATTTTGTTAGGGAATTTTTTGTCCGTAGGATATTTTTTCAGAGGATATTTTGTCGGGGATATATTATCGCGGCATGAAAAGTCGCGGAACCGGTCCACGCGCCACTGCACTAACCCGGGGGTAGTGGGCGTCCAAAAGGCGCCTCCTCCCCTCATTCGTTCATCGACGCGATCCAATTTGGATCCAATCAAAAATTATCCAAATCCAAAAGCACGCTGACCTATTTGTGGACACTGGCTCCATTCCCTCTGCTCTCAGCTCCCTCGGGGATATGCTGCTCCTAGCCGCACTCCGCACTTAGCCAGGCAAGTGGTGACGGGAGAAATAGGGGAATTAGTGAAACAGAAGCAGAGTATTTTTAGAACATTACTCAAGTCATTATGACATTGGTGACTGAAAATTTCATGTTAAAGTCCGTCAATAAACTATTTCTTGATATATTTATTACATACGTTTATTGTCACTTACAAAAGCGAGTTATTGATAACGTCAGACGAAAAGCAAAACAAATCGTTGTCTTGGTAACTATGTTGATATATTTGCGGGAAATTTTATTTCAGGCGTCGTAGTTATTATCTATCTATGATGTAACTGTGATAATTCTAAATTGGCTGGGGGGATACCAACCAAAAAATTAATTACATAGAACAGGCTATATGTCTAGTTAGAAATTAATAGCGACCAGGCAAGCATAATGGCAACTTGAACATACATGCAACGCCTAGTGATGATAAATTAAATAAGTATTATATTTTGCATATTGTATAAAAAGTAAAGTCGAAAAAAGAAATAATAGTAATAAAGCACTAAACTACATTTAATATAACGGCAACTGTTTGTACAAAAAAGTAATAAACATACGTTCCTTGTCAAAACAATGCTGCAGCTCTTTCTTACACATTAAATAATGGTGAGACAAAAGATTAAGACACAAAATGAACGTATGTCTGTATCATAATTTAATGCGCAAGAAAGAGCTGCAGCATTATTGTAATAAGGAATGTATGTATATTGCCTTTTTTGTATCGTCGCCGTTCCATAATCGTGAGTAAAAACTTCTATTGGTTCTCGATGGGTTTGTTCTGCTATCCGCCAATGGCAGAGTTAAGATTCAACCGGTAAGGTTGGATTAGAATTACAGTGTTATTTTAACCTAGAACAATACGTCGTACACCATATATTTGGATTGATATATATACAGCCGCCATACAATATCAATTAAAAAACTGAAAAGTAATAATCGAATATTATTTTTGGATTTGAAGTGACAGACGACTCCCTTATAATATCGGTTGATTAAGTTAGGTACGATGTACGATTACTTCCTCATTTTATTTTAGTTTACCAACACATCTATAATTAATTTTAAACTTAAATATGTCTGATAACATTAAAAGTTAGATAAGACCAACTTGACGAAATATCATACAATTTTCATTTTCAGGAGAACTTTAAATAGCGAAATCTTTCAAAGTTTCGAGAAAATTTATGAGAAAACTTGTAAAAAGGACTCGTTGGATCTTGAATCAGACTTGGAAACACTTAAATTATATTACCAATGAGATTTTAAATAGTTATAGCTATCTTGCTATTTCTTGCTAACTGATATTTCAAGGTTTGAAATCCGAATAGTGGTCTCACCAAATACGAAACTAATCTAAAGTAAGTGGATAATCCGAGAACACAAATGGAAATTTTATCGGTTTTGTGTTTCAAAAATGAACATTACGCGATTACGAATCGGCTAATGGCTATTTCAGGGTCCGACCTTTGTCCTCCGCAATAAGCCTACTTTCTCAATTATCATCGGTTTAGGGACACTAATCCTGGCAACACTGAACATTCGTTTAACCCGGGCCCTGAGCAGTCGGGCACATCCCGTTATTCCTATATTTGATTGACTAAACGAGAGGGTACAAAGATTTTTGTCAAAATGGAATAAACGGTCTACACGAGTGCGAGCGTCAAAATGCTTGTAAAAGGATATGGAATTTTATGATTTAATCTAACATCTAAATTGAGAGCAAGAATTTTTTTTAATGTTTCCTTACATGCTGAAATAAAATTAAATGAAAATCTAAATTAAATTAGCATTTGTGATCTTTGAACCCGCGTTTCAACAGCTTCGTTCAGACACTCCACACGGACTCGAGCCGTTCCCAACTAAGTATAAGTTAATAAAAATTTGATTATTGATGGGAAGGCTCGAATACATTATTACAGTAACAATTCATTTAATACACTTTGTTTAGCCCTTTTGACTGTTTAGTTGTTTATTTGCTTGGAAACGGATCACGTGCGTTGTGTTATAGTTGAAGACAAACTAAAAGAAGATAAAATTTCCCACAATTTGGATTCTAACATTTTTTTCTAAGATGTATAACGTGTTACAGAGGCGGAAAGATGAACTTTAAAATATTTTTTTTTTCCAAATTTTAATTATTTCGTTTATCTAGTTCAAAATAATGGATTTCGGATGGACACGTAATCTCCAGCAGTAGCCTCAATAACGATTCAAGAGAGGAATGTACGCCAATAGAAACATTGATTTTAAAGATCGCAAGATAATATTTACTAGGTCAAGAATGAAATTTATGGTGCTGTTAATTAATATGTTTAACGTCATCACGTGATGCTGCGTCTGAAATAATATTCAATGCAAAAATAATTTATTCATAATACGAGAACTGTGACATTGATTTAAACCAAAGTTTGAAAAATATAGCCCACAGAGCTAGAAAAAAACAAACTTGAGTTAAATTTCTTTAAAAATACATAAATAGCAATTTTTTATAAAATAGTTAAAACAAACGAAAATTGATATTTACCTACGTATTTAAAGATTTCGCGGGAAGTGAAAAAAAGGGTCTCCTATTTCATGGGATTTCAATTTATAGTTTTTAATTTGTATTAGCTCATGCATAAGTTTACTACGAAATTTGAAGACCGCTACTTCGAATTTCGTATCTGGACTGCATTTTGGATCCCTCAAATTTCCGATAGCTGATGACTTGCAAAATCTACAATAATCCAACTTTCATCAATCAAATCGATAAATATACCCTGCGCTTTACTTGGGGGGTTTTAAACCTTCGATGCTTGGATGCAAACCAAAACCAAACCCGATGCATACACCAATAATTTATAAAGGGCTTATCAATATGACTTATACTTTTGTGCACCAACGAAAAAACTATCAGAGATAATCCGAGTCTCTTAAATTGTAGGAAAGATAATATTCCGTCTTTCGAGTTAATTTGAAAGTAAAGCGACCTTATAAAAATGTACTCTGTTCGATAACTTGCTTCAAATCCAAGTATTAAAAATAACATCCCATTCTACTGAGTGGCAGATATTGAAATAAGTATCTGCAAAGGTGACCAAGTAATGTAAACGCACTTTAACTCGAGTAGTGCCCAAGGAGCATTGAAGGAATCCTAATTGGAACGAATGAGGTCCTTACTCCCACCGTAAAGAGCCAGAAAAGTAGTAGGCGGGACCTCTCTAGTGTGTACCACTCAGTACTTGAGGACTAAATTAACTGATTAACATTGTTGTGCCCTGCTTGTTAACAGTTCAAATCGATGTGTAGTTAACCCCTCAAGCCTCGGGAATATTTTGTCAAACGGTCAGAAACTTTCAGCTTTGCAATAAAACCCAAATAAATGGAATATTTCTAAATATATCCGAAAATTAAAAACTGTTTTTGAAAGGTGATAGAATAAATACGCTAAGCAAAATTTATTATTAGAAATAAACGTATGATTAGATACTGAATTATTAAAATTTTTAAAACAAATATAAAAAGTTTTAAAAATGGATCACCTTACGTTTTTCTATCTAAAATTACGGACAACGAAAAAAAATAAAAATACACTTATAATATTTTATTGAACGAATGTATTTTAAAAGTTATTATCACCTCACATTTTTGTTTTTTCATAAAAAAGTAATGAATTCTGGGTATTTTATAATTTTTTCTCAAATTGCTATCGGGAACTTTGGTTACATGGAGGCGCACATTTAAATTTTTCTACGATTAAATTCTAGATTTGAATATAAAACGTGGAGTTTTCTGTTTCTAACCGCGTTTAGATCCATTTCTCACCATGACAGTAAGGGAGATACAATGATTTATATGAGATCTATGTGAAAAAAAGCTGGGCAAATCGCATAATGTATTGCAGGATGCTAGAGAGAGCTTTTGCTCCGGCGTATGTCACAGCAGCTGGTTTTGCTTAGCAGTTAAAATGTTAATTTTTCTAAGAAAACTTCTTCTGAAAGTATTTTACTTTGTGATGGCATTATTTATTTTATACTAAAGTAATTTAAGTACTGTTTATTGTGCAATAACTTGATAAAACTGATGTAAAACCACACAAATAACACGGCAAAAATATTAATTACATGAATAGAAGAGTGAATTGGTCACTATAATAGAAATCATTCAGTAAAATCTCAATATTTACTAAAAAACATTCCCGTCATGCATGAAAACCAACAGCTATTTTTTGCGCGGGCAAGAGAATACAAATTTGCAGGCGCGACGCTATCACCATCTAGCGGCTATGAATGAAAACAAAATTTTGAATGAAAATTTTGAAAAAATTGCAGTGTTGCCAAATTTAAAACGTGTTTTAGAGTGAAATTCGTTTGTAGTAATATTTCGTGTTTAAGTGTAAATTTGTTTCATTGATGTTGCTGCAAAAACACAGGTTATCGATCGTGCTGTGGTTTTTTTTTAAGGCTGTAAGTGATTTTACTTTGTGCTACAACTTTCCTGTACTCTGTTTTTTTACTATAAGCTGTGAACCCTGTAAGAGGAATAAACTGACCAACGCTGAAAGACTATTTTCTTATAAATACCCTGCCACACCCTTCAATATTGTAAATAGCCATCATAGACTGCGAATAACTCATTAGATTTACAATAAAAATAATGTTTGGATGATTTCTATAGTGCCATTTTCGGGAGAAATCACCTCAAGGGCGCTTTATAAATTCATAAACAATTAATGACCGATTATCTATTGTCAAGCCTAAAAGTTTGCAGATTTTAATCTGATTTATTAATAAATTTGGAAAACAGCACAACAATGAAAATGAAAAATAAAACATCTGAACATATTTTTGCACTGCCATGGGAACCAAACACGTAACCTCCCGACCCAAAGTCAAATGTATAAAGCATTACGTTACGCATACGGCAATATTATAGTATCTAACCCGTCAAGTCTATTTGTTCGGTTTCCGAAACAACCCATACAGGTCTCATAGAAATCGTTATGATGAAAAAAAGTGGGATGACGATAACCTTTATAATACATTTATGCCTAATAAATATTCGTTATCAGTAATTTTAATTAGAAAAAACATAAGGTGAAACATTTTTTAAACTTTATACGCAAAATTTTTGTATTTAAAAAAATTATGTGTTTATTTCTATTATAAAATTTGAAATCGTAGATATTTCATCAACTTTCCAAAACAGATTTTAGTTTTCGGATATATTCAGAAATATTCCATTTATTAGAATATTATTGAAAAACGGAAATAATTTGATCCTCTGACAAAATAGGTCAAGGCCTAAGGGGTTAATAATTCGACTTCGATCAGGGTGATTTATAACAATGCTTTAGTAACACGACACAAAACAGCTAACGAAATAAAAGTATACACAGTTCGTATCTATAAATAAAGTATCATGCGATCAATTACGATATTGATTAACTATTGCATCGAATCTAATCAATGCAGCATCCGGAACCACCTGTTTCAGAAGATCAATTAACTGCCTTCATGACACTTGGACAATTAGATGTCTCTAATGCATCTCTATTGTGATAATAATGTAATTATACAACCTTAGATTAATTAATTAATTATGCCAGATGACATGTACCTATTACTTATTCCATGTATAACCAATAGGTATATAACAATATAAAAGAAAGTCGAGAGTATCCGAGAGAATTCTACAACATTCCAGAACATCCCGGAACATTCTGGAATGTTGTGGAATGTTGTGGAATGTTCGGAGTTAGGGAATCGGGAACATGTGGACCCGTGAAAGAGGGTGAACAGTGGCGCATCCGGCACAATGCAGAATTGTATGATATTTATAAGGCCCCTAGCATCTCAGCACATATGAGACTCCTCAGACTGAGATGGGCTGGGCATGTACAGAGAATGCCGGTTACACCGTCCCAAAAAGAATTTTGACTGGACACCCAGGTGGAAAGAGAAAAGTGGGAAGACCCAGACTGAGGTGGGAAGACGAGGTAAGAGGGGATGCAGCACAGCTTCTCCAGGTACGAAATTGGAAGTCAGCCGCTGAGGACAGGAGGAGTTGGAGGCAACTGTTGCAGGAGGCCAAAGCTCGATATGGGCTGTAGCGCCATCGAAGAAGAAGAAGGGAATCGGGAACATCATTGTGAAACATTCCAGAACCCTCTCGAATGTTGTGGAATGTTCTGGAACCATGTGGACCATTAGAAGCCTTTTTGTATGGGTGATGTTACCAAGTGGTAGACGTATATAAAGCAAGTTCCGTCTGGATTCGAACGTCAGTTCAACTCCCTGAGCGAAGCCTGGTACCCCAGATAGTAACATAATAGAGTAAAAAAAAAAAAATTACGTGAGCACGCCGAGATTTGAACCCGCAACTTCTGGATAGTTAGCCATGAGCCTTCCCCCTCGACCACGGAGGACGGCGAGATGATATGACTGATACTATTGATTGCACCGAGTGATACAGTAGTAGATTGTTGTCATTCAAGGTTCAGGCTGACAGCTGACACCGGTTTGTCAAGGCGGAGGTGTCGCACAGGTCCGGCCGACACACTTGTTGTACTCCCGGTAACTACTTGGACTTCGAAGGTACTCGGTTAGTATAAGTAAAGAGTGGTATGAAGAGGACATTACCAGAGAAACCAGAAATATGTCATTTTTAAATCAGTGTTTAGACTTATTGACTCGTTTCCACAAAAAATTATAAATTGATTTTGAAATATTGTTCTTTTATCTAGTAAAGGTATGGATAAAATTTTGAGAAAAAATGTTTATTTTAAGTATAATAAGGTTATACCATAGGTCGTTGGCAGATTTGTTATATTTTCAAAAAAGTACATGTATTATACAACACCAATTTCAAATCATATAATCATGCAGTAAAATAAATCAATACATTATCTGGTAAAATTATTTGTCAGAATTTTAATTTAAGTTTAAATAAAATTATTAAAAAATATATACGTACATGTGTTTCTTGACGAAAATTGGTCCGTTTGTTTATTTATTTGCGCACTTACTAACTAATATATTTCAGATTTTTTTACATACTTATTTTGCTAAGACATTATTGACAAATCATAAATAATTTTAATGGAAAAATAAGTTTAGGGTGTATTTAATATTAATTAATTTACAGCTTCGCGTTTCACAATTTTTCTTATCAACGAAAACACGAATCGAGAGCGCTCATTCAGACCGCAACTGCGGCCACTGGCGGTTGTCTTCGCGGCGCTCTACATCGCAACATTTTCAAACGAATAACGAAGCAAAATAAATAGGATTTCATGTTTGTAAAATTTATAGGGTTGCCCCAACGCAAAATTTCATGTTCATTGAATATTTTTATGATAAAATTTTTATAATTTTGAAATTTTTTTTATTGTAAATTATTTTTATGTGAATACCGCACAAGAGTCCCAACTGCTCCAAAATATTTATTTTCAAGTAAAACTTCTTTACGCACGCTCGACACTTGGGGGGTAAGCTGGTAAATGTGTTACGAAAAGTGGTGATTGTTACGAAAAATTTCCTTCGAACGGTAATCGATGCGAACGGTGATCGATTGCTAGGTGGGTCGTGCCTTTATGCACGCTTGTTATTCGTGTTATTGTTTTATTGTTAATAGACTATTTTTGCGTAAATAAATAGATAAATTAAATTATTTAAAAATATATACGTACATGTGTTTCTTGACGAAAATTGGTCCGTTTGTTTATTTATTTGCACACTTACAAACTAATATATTTCAGATTTTATTACATACTTATTTTACTAAGACATTATTGACAAATCATAAATAATTTTGATGGAAAAATAATAAACACGAGAATCGGGTATGGGTACCACCGCCCCGGGAACCAATTATTAGATAACCAACACGTCTGCCATAGGTCATCCCAAGTGGTTCATAACATTTGGTGACTAGCAGGGGTGCCTAGGTTCAAGGGGGTGAGGTTTGTTTAGGTCTTGGCGGCGGATGCGTCTGCCCACCAGCTGCATGGCAGGTCGGATCTGGAAAAGTTAAGGGAGTCCCTTTGACTTCTCCAGCCTTACTCTCTCGGAACATCGCCTTGCACCGCAGTGGGAGGGATGGATTCATACATCCGCACTCCTGGACACGCTGACCCCCAGATTTCTACTCACCCCTAATATCCCTTTCCTTCTCCGAATTTCCTCTTTTTCCTTTCCCTAAAACGACCCTCCACACAGCATTCCCAAAGAAGAGATAAGCAGTGTGTCGAGCGAGTGTAAAAAAAACGGTCTCTCCCGATCCGGCCTTCCATGTAGTTGGTG
The DNA here is from genome assembly GCA_917563855.2 of Limnephilus lunatus. Lineage (NCBI taxonomy): Eukaryota > Metazoa > Arthropoda > Insecta > Trichoptera > Limnephilidae > Limnephilus > Limnephilus lunatus. The sequence goes on from OU830593.1 coordinate 52,772,915, forward strand.
GATGTACCTTCCAAATTACTGATACTACCTATTGACGGCCGGCGTGGTCAAGGGGTAAGGCTCTTGACTAGCAATCTGAAGGTAGTGGGATCGAATCCCGGCATAGGCAAATAAATTTTATTTGACTAATTTGGGTTATTTCACAATTATTTAATTTAAAAATAATATTTTGCGTCACGTTTTAGAGTAAAAGATACTTTCAGTATCGCCCTGGTGTAAGACCACCATTCAGAATTGAAATGTTGTTTAGTGACCAGATCTGAATAGCCAGGTAATTCCTAGCCTTCCTCTTCCCCCACCACCTTCAGCCTCGCAATATACCCCATAGTCACGTCATAGTCTCACTGGCTCCAGTAGGAGCATTTAAGTCTCTTGTGCGGTATTCAGATAAATATAAAATAAAAAATTGTGCATACGAATAAATATTTCAAAATGAGACATTTTTTACAATCCAACTGAATATTACACTTTTTTCATAAGTATACCGCACAAGAGTCCCAACTGCTTCTGTCTGGAGCCAGTGGGACTATGGCATCCCCAATTGGGGTATGTTGTAAGACTGAAGGTAGTGGGGAGGGTAAAAATATAGGGAAGAGGAAGGTGGGGAAGTACCTGGCTATTCAGATCTGGTCACCAAACACGGCTAAAGACATTTCAAGCAACGTTTCAAATCTTAATGGTGGTCTTACACCAGGGCGATACTGAGATATCTTTCGCTCTAATGGCCGTAAAATAAAATTAAAAAACAAAAAACCAAAATAATAAAAAGAATTTAACACATTGTTTATTCATGTAGGTATCTATTTAATACCTACTGTGTTTACGCATTTTACTTGTGTCTATTTATGTTTATGCACTTCGATATACAAATTACAAATAACTACTACTAAATAAAATTCTGGACGCTAGAATATAAGCATACCGTAGCAATGTAGCCGCCCTAGCTCCGCGCGATACACAAAAGCCAGTTTACAGCGGAACGTTATCTAATTCCAAAAACTTCCGCTAACAAGCTCTGATATGAGAGCGCTGGCGCAGGAATCAGAATAATGATTAGCTGGTAAGACACTCTGAAGGGAAAGATGCAATAAGATGACTTTTTGTTGACAGTTGGTTAGTCAGACATCTCCAAGTTTTGAGATAATGAGGATAATTAATATTATTGATAATAAAAATATTATTGAACTAAAACTTCTTTACGCACGCTCGACTTGGGGGGTAAGCTAGTGAATGCGTTACGAAAAGTGGGATTTTTACGAAAAGTTTGATTGTTACGAAAAGTGTGATGTTACGAAAAGTGTGATGCGAACGGTAATCGATGCGAACGGTGATCAATGTCATTAAAAAAGGTAACGAAGCATGTACAACTTTTGCCCATGCTTCTTTTCTTTTTTAATGTGTTTCAATGTCATAAGTTCTTTTATAAGTTAGTGAAGTTTTACTTCAATCATGTGGTCTAAAGCACACTCGTTTTTTTTAAGTAAAACTTCTTTACGCACGCTCGACACTTGGGGGTAAACTGCTGAATGAGTTACGAAAAGTGGTGATGTTATGAAAAGTGTAATGCGAACGGTGATCGATGCGAACAGTGATCAATGTCATTAAAAAAGGAAACGGAGCATGCAGAAGAAAATGCAGCAACTTTTTTGTCCAGCAAAAAAGACGCATGAGAGTGTACTACTGTGCGAAATGCAACAAACCATATTGTCTGGAATGTCAATATCACCCCAATGTCGTATGTTCTTTTATAAGTTAGGGAAGTTTTACTTCAGTCGTGTGGTCTAAAGCATACTCGTTTTTTGTGTATTTTTGTGTTTAAGTGTATGTATTTTGCATATAAAAAATACTATAAAATAACACTGCTAGGCAAATTAGTATGTTACATTAGTATGGAATTTAGAAATATCAAAGCAGAAATCTAGAAAATGTAAACATTTTGTTTAATTCACTACAAGTTTGTCTGCATTATAATTGATTTGGTGATGTTCATGAGTAATCTGAGTATTGTTCCAGATAGAGGGTACACTATTACATATAACTGCGAACTAAAATTTCGGTGTTTAGAGATGTCTGACTAATCAACTTGGACGATCGATACCGTGACTCAAATGTTTGTTTAGAATTTGAACGGTCAAAGTACGGCCCGCGGGCCAGATAGAACATCAAGCATCGCATCGTTTCGGAATATAAAGACAGTTTGACGGGTTCCGTTAAGGCTCTTGACTAGCGATCCAGAAGTCGCGAGTTCAAATCTCGGCGTGCGCAAGTAAACTTTATTTGATTGATTTGAGATATGTCACAATTTAATCATATAAAAAAATAATATAATGTACATTAGGAGTGTGAGATACTCTCTATAGTATCGCTCTGGTGTAAGACCACCATTCAAAATTGAAACGTTGCTTGATACGGCTTTAGCCATGTTTGATGACTAGATCTGAATAGCCAGGTACTTCCTCACCTTCTTTTAACCATCTCCTTCCTCTCCCTACCACCTTCACCCTCACAACATACCCCAATTGGGGATGCCGTATTTTCACTGGCTCGAGACTCTTGGGCGGTGCTCAAATAATAGAGTATGCAATTCACACGCGGTAGAAGTGAAACCTTCAGAAAACTAAAGTAGACAAGAGTGGGAAGACTACGAAGCACCGCACAAGGAGGTGAACGATTATACTATCTCATTCTTTCACAAACTAAATCCTTTAGATGTTTAGATGTATGTGTTTGTCTTTTTAGGGTCGCTTTTTCGTTTCATCGAGTTTCAAATCACAACGGAGCTAAATAAGTTTTCACTTTAAGAAAACAATTGAGCAGTTCACACGCGGTAGAAGTGAAACCCTCAAAAAACTAAAGTAGACAAGAGTGGGAAGACTACGAAGCACCGCACAAGGAGGTGAACGATTATACTATCTCATTCTTTCGCAAACTAAATCCTTTAGATGTTTAGATGTATGTGTTTGTCTTTTTAGGGTCGCTTTTTCGTTTCATCGAGTTTCAAATCACAACGGAGCTAAATAAGTTTTCACTTTAAAAAAACAATTGAGCAGTTTACACGCGGTAGAAGTGAAACCCTCAAAAAACTAAAGTAGACAAGAGTGGGAAGGCTACGAAGCACCGCACAAAGAGGACACCGATTATTCTATCTATTTCTCTCGCAGGCTGAATCCCACAGATGTACCTATGTGTTTGCCTCTTTTTAGTGTCGCTATTTTTCGTTTCATCTAGTTTCAAATCACAACGGTGCTAAAGAAGTTTTCACTTGAAAAAATAAAAAAAACAAAGCACAACATTCCTTTTATTACTCATGAATATGCACAATTATATAGTGTAGATATTTCGTCTACGGCGCTTCTGCCGAATCGTTCGAACGGCAAATTTCACGGTTGACGGTACGTTTTTAATTCGTTCGAAACCGGCGGCATATTTTCTGTTGCATAATTCATTATCTGTGCGCGAGCGTGATGCGACGTTTGATGACACGGCGCATTGTGCGTTTCTATTAATAAACGATTGTGTCGCCTCCGCCTGGCGTCTCTCTTCTCTCCTCAGAACAGAATATATATTTCAATGCATATTTATGTTTCCTGACTTCAGACTCTCGTATGGAAAGAGTTACGGCTTTGGTTAGAACATCTTATTTTATTTATTTAATACATGAATTATTTATTTATTTATTTATTTATTTATTATTGTTATACGCCCATATGGGCTTTTACATAGATTATAAGTAAGTTTTACAAAATTTATCGAGTAAGTATTTATACCAAAGTTATAAAAGTGAAAAATTAAAAAATTGTAGGTATATACAAGAAGTTTACGAAAAATATGGCGTAAAGAAATATTTTAAATAATATAATATTTGAGTTATCGAGTTAGAATTTATAACAAAAGTTATAAAAGTGAAAAATTAAAAAAAAAAATAATTATATCAGTAGTTTTTGAAGAACATGGCGTAAAGAAATATTTTAAACAATATAATATTTAGATATCGAGTTAGAATTTATACCAGAAGTTATAAAAGTGAAAAATTAAAAGAAATATATAAGTAGTTTTTGAAGAACATGGCTTAAAGAAATGTTTTAAACAATATAATATTTGACAATAACATAATATACAACATTACAATAACACATCAAATCGTTAAATATATTAAACCCGTTACAATAATTTGTAGGATTCCACAAAGTGTTGGTTTAATTTGCATTTAAGATTATAAAGGGAATCAGCAAATATATCTATAATACCACCAAACTTGTTGCCCAAATTATGCATCCTATTGGTAAGCGAGTGTGATTGATAGTTGGTTGTGTATGTGTCGCAAAAGAATGTTGTACTTTGTCTCGTATTCCTTGTCGGTACATAGAGTTTAATAGCAGCAACGATGGTAGGGCTGTCAATAAGGTTGTTCATGACTCTGTATAAAAAAATTAAATCAGAAATGGTTCTTCTGTCAGACAACGTTATTAAATTAAGTCGATACATCAAATTTACATAATTTATGTTTTCTATTGGAATTTTGAGTTTGAAATTTAAGTACCTAAGAAATTTGTGTTGAACCCGTTCTAATTTGTTAGAGTGTACTTTATAGAAAGGAGACCAAATAGGTGAATTGTATTCCACTTGGCTTCTAACTAGTGAAATGTAGAGTGTTTTCATGCAATACAAGGACTTAAAATCAGTTAGGGTTCTACAAAGGAAGCCAAGAATCTTTAAAGCCTTATTAGTTATATCATCTATATGTGCTGTGAATGTTAAGTTTGATTCGAATATAACTCCCAAGTCACGAATTTGTGATACTGGTGTTAATTTAACATTATTTAAATTATATTCATGTAAGATATGAGAATGAGTTCTGGAAAATCGTATTACTTGACATTTCTCAATGTTCAAAAATAACATATTTTGTTCGCACCATTTAAAAAATTCATCTAAATTAGCTTGTAAAATTAGGCAATCATATATATTTCGTATTCTTTTAAACAATTTTAGATCATCTGCAAAAATTAGGACTTGTACATCTTTAAATATGTTTACAATGTCATTAATGAATATTAAGAATAGTATTGGGCCGAGGTGGGACCCTTGCGGGACACCACTTGTGGCCTCGAATACATAGGATTCTATAAAATTAATCCTAACACTAAGCACTCTATTACTGAGGTAACTGATAATCCATGTCAATAAACTGCCTTTGATGCCTAACAGTTGGAGTTTGGCTATAAGAATGTGATGTCGAACCTTATCAAATGCTTTACTGAAATCGGTGTATATAGAATCCACTTGTTGTTTCAAACTAAAGGATTCGGATATGTAATTATTATAGATAGTTAAATTACTTAAGGTAGATCGACCTCTGATAAAGCCATGTTGGTTAGGAACAATAATATTGTTGATAGGTTTTACAATGGTATCTAATACTAATGACTCAAAAAGTTTGGGTAAAGCATTATCGAAAGTACATACAGTTTTGTTTATGATATTTCACCTTCCATGCTAGGGATGACCCTGTGTTATTGGTGTGGGTGAAGTTTACAGTTTGCGGATATACATTTATTAGTATTGGTTGAAATTTTTTACTAATTAATATCCACTATGCACACAGATTCTTCTACAATAAGAGAGTTTATGTTGTTATTTTGGATTATAAGAATAAGGTGAAGAAGTTAAAGAATTATTGGAAAAGAGAAGTTATTATTAATATATTAAGGAATTATTGGTATATAAATCACAGTAATCAGTCTTATACATACATACAATTCTGCTTGGATAGTAAATAAAAATATATCATGTTTTGCCTGCTCTTAATACTATGCATAAAGACCTTCGACCTAAGAAAATGATATATATTTAGATTGGGTTACAAGAAGAAGATGAAGAAGTTAGAGAATTCTTAAACAATGAAAAATGAAAAATTTGAGTAATAATAGTAGTTGTTAATATAAATCACACTAATTAATCTTGTACATACAATGCCGCTAATTTAGAAAATAGAGATATATTATGTTTTGTCTGAAAGGTGATTAAATTGATAGAGTGTTAAGTGAATGAGTATTAAAATTGTAATGTATTCCATGTGTAAGGATCTATTTCGTTATTTGTTTTTTAAAGGAATGGGGTTGGCTCAACGTTTTTAAGTTTTCAAGGATAAGGTTAAAGATTTTAGGTGCTAGGAAGAAAAATTGTCTTTCAGCTGTCGTGGTGTGCAGTTTAGGTACATTGTATAGGTATTTTATTATAGTTGTTACTCGCACCGTGTCTTTGCTGCTAGACCCTGCCGGCGGCGGGCGACCCTGCAGTAGCTTTGTATCAAGCTTCACGTGTCGAAGATGGTTTTATATAAGACGCGGCGCCAAAGATGTATTCGAAGGTATGTTTATCCGTACAGACGCTAGCGTATTAATACTATCAGAGTACTATGGCAAAAACAAAATATTTAAATACACATTTTCAAGGATTTCAACGCCTATTAAGAGAGTCACCTCTTGAGCTTGATGTAGGAGTTATTTCATAATCTTAATATATAAAACAAGGTCGGGTTAGTTACACCATTTATAACTCGAGAACGGTAGGACCGATTTTTATGATCTTTGATTTGTTTGATTTGTCACCGCCCCGAACAGCAGAATAGCTATTAAAACATCGGAAAAATTCACAAAAAAAAATAATTCCGAAGAAAATTCTTTTCCAAATACATTTTGTATGGAACGAATT